>OY390716.1:26730520-31730520 GCA_959613365.1 Balanococcus diminutus | reverse complement strand
TAATTATATTCTGTACTTTTTTAGAAAAATTATTGAGGAACTTCGTCCTACAAAAAAATGATTTTTCCCCCTCTAAAATAAGAACGAGATTTTTTCCTCCCAAAAAAATAAAGAAATTTTTCTACTTATACTTTTTTACTTTTAAAAATTTGAGAATTTTTAGCATACGTACTGTTTATGATTTTACGGAGACCAAACTGGGAAAAAGTCGCGAAATTCCGAGATAATTTCTGAACGAAATATTTTTTGAGTATTTTGTCAGAGATTCTGAATAAACGTAATTTTTTCGACTTTTTTTCCAACTGAATTTTGGAAAAATTTCTGTTGAACGATTTTTTATTAAAAACTATTATTTTTTTAATCCAAAAAAATTTCAAACAGCAATTTTTGACTTTTCTTCGAAAAACAATTTTAAAAAAAATGATTGTAAGTCATTTTTTAAAAAAATTTCAAAAATTTCGGTTAACTTGAGAAAGTTTTTTATTTCAACAAAATGATGAAGTTCCTAAAAAAAAAAAAATAATAATAATTTCAATAAAAACTTTGAACAACACCCATTGATCCTTTGACTTTTCATTGCAAAATAATTTAAAAAAAATAATTGTACCTACCTAAATGATTTTTTTTTAATTTTCGAAAAGAAAAAAAAACTTTGGAATGTTTACACGACTTTGAGCAGTAAGTATGTTAGAACTTTACCTTCAAAATTTTCTATTCAAAAAATTTCAAAAAATTTCAAAAATATAAATGAAAAAGAATTTTTTAAATAAAAAATGTAGGTGCCTAAAACTTTTTTGAAAAATAGTTATGAAAATTTTAAAATAAAAATTTATTATGAAAGTATTTTTCTGTTCAAACGTCAATTTTTGAAAAATCTTGTTTAAACTACAAAAATGAAAAATTTCTTTACAGAGAAGAAAAGCTTGACCGAAGAATCGAACAAATTCTTCAAATTTTTATACATTTATCGTCGAGTCACTGTTTTTTTTCCCCATTCCCGTTGATCCCTATTACGTATTTAGAACCGAAAGGGCAATCACGATACGTAACATTGTGCCAATAAGGTGCAAGAAAATCTCCGAGAAGCAAAGCTACTTCTGATATCTTATTGCCCTTGTACGTATATTACGAAGACGGAAAGTTTTCCTTATTGTTTTCTCATATCGGTGTACCCTGGTCTGGAATTTCATTCCAGACATATTTCTTCAATATAATATTCGTTTCGTATTCAAATCCTGCTGCGCATTCTTCCCCTCATCGATACGAAGAATATAGATCTGATAAACTGTACGTAATACGCTATCTGTTTATTTTCAAATTCTTATATATATATATGGCAGGAAGGGGGGGGGGGGGGGGGGGAAGAGCATAGATACCTTGCGAGATACTAAGTATAATAAGTACGCGGATACGTGTACAAATAAAACACAGTTTCGTTTCCTCATTTCTTTATCTTGGCGCGGCGAGTAGATATAAGTATTATATGCAAACGTACACTTTATCAAGATACATGTGCGAAAGTACGACTAGATATGTACGTAATACGTATGTCTATGCATCGAGTATACGTTCGTAATACCACTGGGTAATAATTTTTTTTTTTTTACATTTTGCCAATCGTTTATTGCAGGATGTACCGTGTACGTATATACGATAATAACATCCGATGACGTTATATTGTACAGCGACGCCTCCATTAATAACTCGTATCACCTCTCTAGGCTTCGCTTTCGTGTAAAAGTATATGTACTACAAGTACCATACCATACATTTATAGAGGCAAAATTAAATTCGCCCAGATAAGCCGCAACCTGCTCTGCGGTTTATATATAATACAATAACGTAAGTATCCTCGACGATAGAGCGCCGAGCCGCGCCTCGCGTCTCACCAAAAAAGGGGTGAAACGTACGAGTATAGCTTGTTCGCAACTTAGTGACAGCGTCGGGGCCATGCTTGAAGAAGCAATCAAGCTTAATCGAAGTAGTAATCCATCACAGAGTCAGGTTGTACCCGCACACATGTCCATCAACGTTTTCTTACCATCTCTGACCCGTTGCTCGGTTTAATATCAGCAACGAAAACTCCAAAATATAACCGTGTAACGTCTCCCATCCCATCTCATCCCGCACCTCTGGACGAATCGCCGCCACCATCCTTCCATCCAGATATAGACCTCTTGATGAGTTACTTAAACGGTAAATACTTTCTTAAAACCTAATTTCTGCACCCATGGCGAGCTCCCTGCCCTGCCCCACCGCTCCGTTCTAAGGTTTATTTTTCTAAAGCGCCGCAAAATGACATTTTAACGACTCTGCAAGGTAAAAGTAGTCGCGTTAATTTACATTTTTTCATTCATCGTTTATCCAAAAATATACTTATTCTAGCTTAATGTGCCTTACTTATGTTTAGGTACGAGCAAGTACATAAATAGTTGATCGCTCGAAGGATCCCTAAATAAAAATTGTGCGAGCATCAGACGGTGACGGTTGACGATGAAGTTGATGAAAATGTGTTTTATCTGATTATATGGGTCATTATTATACAGTGAAGTGATGAAGAGATACGCAGGGCCAGGGGGGATGAAACTTAAACTTTCTCAACTAATTTTCCCTAATTTCTCAAATTTTCTCAACTTCTCCTAAAATCCCCCATTTTACCCAACATTTCCCCAAAACAAATTTCGAATTTGGAAAATGAAACACCCCAGTCCCCCACACCCCATGGTTATCACGCCTCTGGTCATTAAGTCATATATCCAGATTCCAAGAGCGCATGGAATGAAATAAAAAATGCACCTTGAAGGTAGACAAGGGCAATGAATCCAGCCTGAAAATCATTTTTCCTTCTCATCCCAAAATTACTATGCCTACTTATCGAGGTATAACCTTTAGAATCATTTTTTTATTTTTCTTTGGGTGACAGTTGATTATACCAGGTGCACAATTATATGTGGCACACCTTACTATATTTTATTTATAAGTTGGTAACATTTCTAACAAATGCGTTTGTTTTCTTTTATCAATGTTACGAACTTATTAAAAAAATGTAATAAGGTGTGTCACATATAATTGGGCACCCGGTACCTAGAAAGTCATCAATAAATAAACTTATTCATATAATTATAGTTGTGACCCAGCATGAGAATAAAAGGGACCGGACTGCCATTTTGCCAGTTTTTCAGGAAAGCAAAAAGAAATTTTGTGAATGAATATTTTTGGAACGAATGGATCGTTTTTTCTGAAATTTTAGAGAGTTGTTAATTGGGTAATTCTCAGAAAATCGGTAAATTTGAGTAACCAACTGATTTCTCAACTCCTGTACTATGCACAACTTTCATTTTTTGGTTATTTGTACATTATAACGTCCTTAATCCATCATGCCCAATTTAATGAATACCACCCCCCTCCCCTTGAGTACAAGTTAGTCTAAACCTCAAAATGTCCTTCGTCGTGGCCTGTAGCCCAACATGTTTTTGAAAACAGATTTCAAAAATTATGGAAATCACCATGTTTTTCTGAAAAAAAAAAGTAAGTACACGTCATTAGGAAGTTCAGGATATAGGCTAGTGTGAATGATGATCACAAAAAGTGTTTAGTACAACTACACCTGATCATTGAAAACTGTAGCAAAGATTTATGTCCATCGTCGTGGCTAATTTTTAAAAATTTGTCTCAGCTCGCTGAGTGAATATTTTTTTCTGCTGAATGGCTACACTGATTTGTTACTTTTATAATAATACTATCCGCATTTGAAATTTCGAATGGCAATGCACAGAGCGATTTTTTACGTAATCATCTGTAAAAATTTCAATTTTTACAAAAATAGTGTCCATCGTCGTGGCTTATCATTCCTCCGGTATAAAATGTCCCATCTTCCTGAAAACTGAAAAAATGTATTCTAATTAGTAAGTATCCCATTATAGCTTATTAATAATTAATAAAATATCAGTATTATAGCTTATAGAATAACTAATTGTCGAATTGTCCATCGTCGTGGATCACAAGTGTTTGTCTTTCGTCGTGGCAATGATGAATTTTTACAGCCACGACGATGGACAATTCGACAATTAGTTATTCTGTAAGCTATAATACTGATATTTTATTAATTATTAATAAGCTATAATGGGATACTCACTAATTAGAATAAATTTTCTCAGTTTTCAGGAAGGTGGGACATTTTATACCGGAGGAATGATAAGCCACGACGATGCGAGCAAAAAAATCAAATTTTCTCAATTTCATGAAAATTTCTGTTTATGACAAATATCGGTTTGAAACATGTCCAAACATGAATTTTAGGCTCTCCAGACACCTCGAGGGACACTGAGTGTTCCCAAAATGGCGTCACTCAGTTAATTTAAATGAAAATTTTAAAAAATAGAAAAAATCAACGAATTTCATTCAAACTCGGGTTGATGGTGTATAACTACGTATTTAGTGATATACTACGACGACAATTTTTTTCGACCAAAAATGACTGTTTTTGCGCGAAAAATGATGAAAAAATCAGTTTTTTGCATTTTTGAAGGCCTTCCACCTATATAAAAAATTCTGAAAAAAATATAGGTATGTTGTACATCCAGACTAGGTGTATAATATATATTTTTTCCATTATTGCACCTCTGAAAGAACTTGTCGAAATAGCCGTTAGAAAACTTAAAACGCGCATTTCACAATGAAGATAGGTTTGAAATTTTTTTTAAAAATTTCCATGGATGACCCTTGAGTATACCTAACATCTACCCGAGTTTGAAAAAATTTGGTTAATAACTGTCAAAATCAAAAATTATAATCGAAAAATCACATTTTTCGCTCTAGGAGGGGGTGGGGGTGAGGTAGCGACCTAAAAATTTGGTCACGGGGGTTTTAGACCATAAGGACCAACTTCCACTAGTTGGTTTAAAAATTCGCTCTGAGGGCCAAATCACCCTATTTTACCCGGCTATACCCCTTTTTGAATCGTCCTCCCCCTCCCTTTTGGGAAATGAATTGACCCCAACACCATAAAAGTACTCGGGGGCATATATATTTTCAATTACCTTAAGAAAATTTTTTTAAAAACCTGTCAAATTTCTGAACTTTTACAGTAGTGAAATTTGCCGATTTTCTGAGAATTACCCAATTGGCATGAGTGGAATATTTTCCAATATTTTTTTTTTGATTTTGTGCGAAAGATTTTTTTTAATGGCGTAAGGGAAATTTGACGAAACTCAGGATTGCCAAAAAAGGAAAAAAACTTGTGATAAGAAAATTTTTGAAGTTTGCTGATAACGAATACATCATCAGTTTTTGGATAAATTGTGAGTATTTCGTGTTATTTTGCGCGCTTTTGAATCAAATTACGAATATAATTTCATTCATTTTTATTCTAATTCTTTGGGAAAAGAGTTACATTGGCAGTTAGGTCCCTTTTGTGGTGCCGATTGGAAATATTGACATTTATTGAATTTCAGCTGGTTTGCATGATTGGTCTTGGTAAGCAAAGCTCAGAACACCAAAAAAGTACGATTTCATTTATTTGGTGCAAGAATCGATTTTTTTTTTTGGCAGTTAGGTCCCTTTTCTGGCGCCGATTGGAAATATTGATATTTTTGAAATTTCACCTGGTTCACACGATTGGTCTCAGTATGTAGAGCTCAGAACACCAAAAAAGTAACGATTTCATTTATTTGGTGCGAAAATCGATTTTTTTGGCAGTTAGGTCCCTTTTCTGGTGCCGATTGGAAATATTGATTTTTTCGAAATTTTGACTGGTTCAGGTGATGGACCTTGGTAAGTAGACCTCAAAACATCAAAAAAGTGAAAATCGATTTTTGGCAGTCCGGTCCCTTTTCTCATGCCGGGTCACATAACAGTTATTGAATTTCAAAAAAATTTCACTGAGCAGTTACTCTTATGATAGTCATGATAGAAGTGAATTCAATTTCACTTCATTAATTTATCTGGCAACACTGGTGAAAAAATCATCTTCTCGTATAAATTTGTAATCATTTTCAATTACCTACAAACAACAAAAATGCTTGTCTGAGATTAATTCATTTCGTATTACACGAATGTAAACCTTGAGAAAGATTATTGTAAAGATTACATTCACGGAAAAACCTCACGGCCCCTTTGTGTAACGAAATTATGTTCCGAATTAAATTAATCTTTCATACGAAATAAGGCTTGGAAAACTCGCAGACCATTCAAAAAAAAAAAAAAGAAGAGGGGTACACAAGTATCGTAACAAAGTGGGAAAAAAATAAAGTAAAATGAAAAAAACAACAAAAAGCTGCGGATAAGAGAGAAGCAAAGGTACCTACTCGTAAAGTATACTACAAGAAGAGTACAGCAGAATATAAGAGCGAAGAAAAAAGAAGAAGAAACGGTCGACTCTTTTAAAATAAAATTAAACGTATCAACAACTAAAGAAGATAAATGATAAAAACCGTATGATTTAATGGCCACTAGGGTGGAGGTTACATAAGGTATAATACATTTAAACTGAGAACGAAGTAAACAACTCCCCTACAAAGGTACGTGACAGAGGGGTCAAGTTTGAGACAAGTAGAAAAAGAATCAGTACAGTACGGCTGTATACAGAAAGAGAAAAAAAGACCCTGCGCGAGAGGGAAAAAACAACCCGATGGGAAAGGAAAGGAATAGGAGACCGACTATGTCGACGTCGACGACTACGAGGACGACTACGAGGACGACGACGACGACGCAGCAACTTATACACAGTCACAGACACATGCACGAAAAAGAGAAAATAGAGAAAGCGAGATCAAGAGAGAAAAAAAAAGTCAGAAGCGTAAGAAGTCTCGGATCGGTACGCGAGATAACGTTTACAGAGGTTTGGGGTAAGTTAGTAAATTTTTCTCCAAGATCTCTTAGGGGTATGTGAAGGTTTTTGAGGAGGCTGAGTCCCCTATAGGTTACCGAAGTGGCGCCGCTGGGACGGAGTGACGCTAGATGTAAGACATACGACGCCAACCGTCAGCGTTTACGCACGTTAACCCGTAACGCAAAAAGGAACAAAACGGCTAACGCAAAAGCTTTAATTCCCGCTACGTGAAGCGGCTTTTAAACGAGGTATGGTGCGTTGGCAAATTTTAATCATATTTTTACGACTGGTGTGGTTATATACTCGAGATGTATGTGGCGTTACGATTTTGCCTAAGTGAGCTGCCTTGTTTTTTAGACGAATTTTTAAATAAATGATAACTATTGGATTAAGACCTAGTTCAGAAGTAGTGAGGTGGGATGATATTTTTGGACTCCTGGACTATAAAAAATACGATTTACTACATGTTACAATTTCTGTATAATAATTTTACATAATATTTACTAAGTAATATTTATACAACTTGAATGATGTTGTAACACCATTTCAAATAAATGTTGTTGTGGCACAAATTACCTTGTTAAAAAACGTTGTCATTTACTCAGAAATTTTTCTCTTCGCCATTTAGAAATCGAGGAAAAATGAATGGTGCCACTGGAGTATAGATGAGTGAGAAGTAAGAATTGCCCACATTAGTAACAGATCCTTCTGGTTCTAAAATTTTTAACAAATTCTTAAAAGGAATATGTACTAGGAAAAGCCAGGACTGCCATGAGACCTGAAATGGTGCCTCGCCTTTATTCACAAAATACTTTATGTCAATAATACCCCGAGCGGCACACTCGATCGATAATATCGGAAGATGTAACGTATTGATAAAAAATCGTTTGAAAATCTATAGATGTTCTCACGATATTATAAAGATTTATCGGTACAATTTCATAGGCAAAAAATCTAAAAACTATCGAATTCGATATTATCAAGATTCTATGACGATATTCGTCAACGATACTATCGACAAAGAATATTAAATTTATCGATTCCGATTTTCCACCGATTTTGTGCAGATATTTGAAACTACATTATCGACAAAGAATATTAAATTTATCGAATTCGATTTTTTAACGATTTTGTAAAGATATTTAAAACTATATTATCGACAGATTATATGAAATTTCTCGACTTCGATATTTTACCGATTTTTTGACGACATTTGAAACTATATTATCGACAGATTATATTAAATTTATCGAACCCGAGCAGCACAATCGACAAACTATCGAAATAAAAAATCGACAGAATATCTAATTCGATAAAGTGTCGCGTTAGTTCCGGCTAAATCGTGAAATTATCTTTCGATATGTAGATAGATTATCGACGAATTATAGTGTAGTGGAAATGAATAATATGAACTTGTAGATATGAAAGATGAAGCCAGAATGGTATCTTTATTTACCAAAAAAGGTTACAATAATATAAACAAATTTGATTCATAATATAGCCGAATATTATCGTACATATTTACGCGCACGCGCCCTTTTGTAGTGGAAATGAATAATATGAACTTGTAGATATGAAAGATGAAGCCAGAATGGTATCTTTATTTACCAAAAAAGGTTACAATAATATAAACAAATTTGATTCATAATATAGCCGAATATTATCGTACATATTTACGCGCACGCGCCCACAATAGTATAATCTCGAAATTTTTGCTAACTATAATTCGTCGATAATCTATCTACATATCAAAAGATAATTTCACGATTTAGCCGGAACTAACGCGACACTTTATAGAATTCGATATTCTGTCGATTTTTTATCGATTTTTTATTCCGATTTTTTGTCTTTTACTAGCTTTTTTCTATAATTAAAAATCATTAATTAGCATAATTAATACATTAAACTATGCCTAAACACATTATTCATGTTACGGTAAAAGGATCATTTCAGAAAAAGTCAAAAAAAATTATAAAAAATCTGCCTACCGCGGGGCTTGAACCATCTACCTCCTGCATGGTAATCCTCTTCCTTAACCACTATGCCATACCTTATCGTTGAGGAATTAGCAATAAAACGCTTATAATAGGCAGTTTAGTACTTCCAGACGTGTTGGACTTAGAAAAATTTTCACCAATTTGGAAATAATTTCAAATATCGTCACAAAATCGTTGAAAAATCGTTCGACAAATTTCAGATTATTTGTCGATAATATAGTTTCAAAGATCGCCACAAAATCGTTGAAAAATCGAGTTCGAGGAATTTCATATTACGTGTCGATAATATAGTTTCAAATATCGTCACAAAATCGTTGAAAAATCGAATTCGAGAAATTTCAGATTACGTGTCGATAATATAGTTTTAAATATCTTCACAAAATCGTTAAAAAATTGAATTCGAGAAATTTCAGATAATTTGTCGATAATATAGTTTCAAATATCGTCACAAAATCGTTAAAAAATCGAAATCGAGAAATTTCATATTAGGTGTCGATAATATAGTATTAAATATCTTTACAAAATCGTTAAAAAATCGAATTCGATAAATTTAATATTCTTTGTCGATAATGTAGTTTCAAATATCTGCACAAAATCGTTAAAAAATCGAATTCGATAAATTTTATATTCTTTGTCGATAGTATCGTTGACGAATATCGTCATAGAATCTTAATAATATTGAATTCGATAGTTTTTAGATTTTTTGCCTATGAAATTGTACCCATAAATCTTTATAATATCGTGAGAACATCTATAGATTTTCAAACGATTTTTTATCGATACGTTACATCTTCCGATATTATCGATCGAGTGTGCCGCTCGGGAATCCGATTTTTTACCGATTTTGTAAAGATATTTGAAACTATACCTATTATCGACACATAATATGCAATTTCTCGAATTCGATTTTCTAACGATTGCGTGAAGATATTTGAAACTATATTATCGACACCTAATATGAAATTTCTCGATTTCGATTTTTTAACGATTTTGTGACGATATTTGAAACTATATTATCGACAAATTATCTGAAATTTCTCGAATTCAATTTTTTAACGATTTTGTGAAGATATTTAAAACTATATTATCGACACGTAATCTGAAATTTCTCGAATTCGATTTTTCAACGATTTTGTGACGATATTTGAAACTATATTATCGACACGTAATATGAAATTCCTCGAACTCGATTTTTCAACGATTTTGTGGCGATCTTTGAAACTATATTATCGACAAATAATCTGAAATTTGTCGAACGATTTTTCAACGATTTTGTGACAATATTTGAAATTATTTCCAAATTTTAAAAATTTGTGAAAATTTTTCTAAGTCCAACACGTCTGGAAGTACTAAACTGTCTATTATAAGCGTTTTATTGCTAACTTCTCAACGATAAGGTATGGTATAGTGGCTAAGGTAGAGGAATACCATGCAGGAGGTAGATAGTTCAAGCCCCACGGGTGGCAGATTTTTTATAATTTTTTTTTTACTTTTTCTGAAATGATCCTCTTACCGTAACATGAATAATGTGTTTAGGCATAGTTTAATGTATTAATTATGCTAATTAATGATTTTTAAAAAAGAAAAAAGCTAGTAAAAGACGAAAAATCGGAATAAAAAATCGATAAAAAATCGACAGAATATCGAATTCTATAAAGTGTCGCGAAAGTTTCGCCTAAATAGTGAAATTATCTTTCGATATTATAGATAGATTATCGATAAAATATCTTACAATAATCTCGAAATTTTTACTAACTATAATTCGTCGATAATCTATCTATATATCGAAAGATAATTTCACGATTTAGGCGGAACTAACGCGACACTTTATCGAATTCGATATTCTGTCGATTTTTTATTTCGATAGTTTGTCGATTGTGCTGCTCGGGACTGAAAACAAAAATGAAAATCAATTTTTTTTTTATGTAGTGCAGAAAAAAGCGTTTTCTGGCCAAACCAAAGGTCCTACAAAGAAAAATATTTTTTAAAAAAATTGTAGAGCATGAAATTCTCTTTCTGCAATGAGCGATTAGTTTTTTTTTAGGAGCCTTAATTTTTGTGATTTTTTCAGTCAAACGTATATTCAATATGAAATGTTCACATCAAGCTACTTTTGAATGAAAAATCACAAAAAATAAGCTTTTTATAGAAAAACTGGTTACTTGTTGCAGTAAGAGAATTTCATTCTCTAAAATTTTGATTATAAACATTTTCTTTGTAGGGGCCCTTCGTTTGGCCAGAAATTTAGAAAAACACTTTGTAGACTGTATAACTTTCCTACTACATAGCAAATTGTTCAATTTTTAATTTTAAATAATGTCAAATTTTGAAAATTTGAAAAGTTGTCAAATTGCATGGTGCTCGGTGTGCATCGTGCACAGTGTGCAAACTCAGTGTGCATGCTCAGTGTGCATCGTGCTCGGTGTGCATGCTGGCTGTGCATAGTGCACAGTGTGTGTTTGCATATGCGAATTATGAGGTCTTCGATGCTTCTTTTCATATTGCTACAGAGGTCTTTTTTTTTTAGAGAGGTCATTTTCCAGGACCTCTCATCTTAATATTTAAAATTGTTTCCCAATACAGTCCAATAGTACATTCTTTGCTATACTTTATTGTTGTTTCGAGCTAGGACCTCACTAGTAGTGGTTTATACGTTTTTTTACACTCGCCACAAATACTTTTACCTACATACACACTGTGTTTGCCAAGCGTTAGAGAGGTCCTGGATCAAATTCAGGTTTGAACGCCTTTACCAGCATGTAGAGTTCGTAAAGAGCTACCTGCTAATAATATTGGAGTAATTTTATGATAAGACCTATTGGTAATACAAGTTTTATCAGAAAAGTGATACTTTTTTAAGCACCTCACTAACGTATTTTGTGTCTAAGATCTCATCACAAGTATGGCTATGCAAACCCGCAGTGCATGCTCGGTGTGCATCGTCCACAGTGTGCGTGCATGCTCAGCGTGCATCGTGCTCAGTGTGAATTATGCTCGGTGTGCATGCTGGGTGTGTATTGTGCACAGTGTGCATGCTCGATGTGCATCGTGCACAGTACGCATTGTGCACAGTGTGCATGCTTGGTGTGCACAATGCTCAGTGTGCATTGTGATTTGTGCTCATTGTGCATTGTGCTCAGCGTACTTGTGCTCGTTCAAAGTTTGGCAATTTTTCATGATAATTTAAAAAATTTTAAATTTCACAATTTTTTAAAATTTTACAATTTTCCAAATTTGGACAACAATTCTTCAAAATTCAAAAATGTGCATGGTGTGCATTGTGCTATGCTCGGTATGCAATGTGCCGGGTGTGCATTGCGCTCGGTGTGCACTGTCCTCGCTCTGTGAGTTTTTTTCAAAATTTAGCAATTCTTCAGATTTCGACAATCTTCAAAATTTGACAATTTTTCGAAATTCAGAAATATTTAAAATATAAGTTTTTGACATTTTTTCAAAAAAAAATTTAATCCATTTTAAGTACAATATATGTTGCATCGTTTGAAAGCAACTTGGCCCTTGAAACGAAAGAAACGGAATGTAAAACCGCGTATAATATTCATTTCTATAAAACGAACGCCACGCCACTTCTTCCCGCCTTGTTTGCGGCGCAGCGCGCCGTCATCTCATTTTCTTGGTTCGAAATTTGCTCCTCTTGGTTTTTCTTAAACTTGCCAATAAAGCGTGTGTCCCGCGTTTCGTCCCTGAAATTCTATATCATCTTTATTACACCTACGCCTCGAAAATGGAATTATTGCCGCTAGAGAAGCGCTTTTATTATCTTTTATAGTTATCGCCTCATCGCTGCGATGCTCCTATTCTCTCCACATACATTATAAGTCGATTGTCGGCGAATTTTTACGAATAAAAAATTATTAACTACTATTCGCAGGCTTACAAGGCTGGGACATCTGCAGGGGGGAGGGCTGCGAATATTATTACAGTTGTCGTTTTCCTCTCGTCTCTGCGAAAAAGGGAGAAAAGATTATTTAAACGTAGCGTTGTTTTACATGCTCTCGCTCGCCTCAAGGAAGCAATTTAATTAATCATTGTTAAGTTTGTTCGCGTTGTAAGCGCCGTATACGTTACAACGTGTAATTAATTTTATGACTTTTTTTTTCACTCATTAAAATATACGGTAAATTTTTACCCTCTTAAGGTCGTCATTTTTTGTCCTTGCCCGGTTGCCTTGGGAAATTAGCGAGCTCGAGGGTGCGGACTGCGAAAGTTGACCCAATAAAAAGCGCGTGTAACGTCAAATAATTACACGATAAAGTATAAGACGACAGTTAAATCCTTTTCTCTAAGATGGCCGTAAATTATTTCCTAGAAAAGTTTTCAACGCTTAATTGATAAGGTCCCAGGCAGCCAGAGCCAGGCACAGTAGAACGCGGCGTATTGGGGCTTTAACAAATAAATCTCACCGGCTATTTCGGCCAAATGTCCAAACTTGGCTCACTCGAATGTAAACAACATTTCGTGATTGTACTTACATTTAATGCATTAAAACTTACGCGGCTTCGCTATACAAATATTTTCCTTTGAACTTTCCACCTTACTTTCTACCTTTTTAAGAAGCGTAAGCTTCTTATTTCGCATTCGAGTTGACCTCTTCTCGTTTGATCGGATTTTAAACCATGTGCAGCGTTCGATTGTTTAAGTCTCAGTAAAGTTAACGCACATTTTAATTATACCCCCTTTATAGTATAAGCTTTTGCCACGTTTAGCTTCTTCTTTTTTTCAGCTTTGAGAAAAGGGATCGGCGTTATGTTAAGGGAAAGGTTTCTCGAATAGGCGATAATTTTATCGAATTAAGAAGACCAGCACCTTTGAAACAAATAATTTCCTAGGGACATCGTGTTTAATTTCACTATAGGATGGTAAACCGTGCTAGATGAATGTAACAGCTGCGACTTGTTCAAATGCCAAACTAGAAGACAAGTTTGCAAAGTTTCCACTTACTTTTACACTTCCAAAATTTACAATAACTTTTACAACCATGTTCGCAGCACCTATTTTATGATTTTACAAATCATAAATATGCATCAGGCTTTTTCAACACGTTGAAAACCTTATTAGATAAGTTTTTAGTACGAAAAATTGCGTTAAGAAAATTCAATCGTTGGGTTATTGGGTTGCTGGAGATTCGCAAGTTTTTTGATCATTGGTAGGCTTACCTATTTTTCAACTGATTTGAGCTGGATTTTTTTTTTTGAAAAGGATTTCTCGAAAAAATATTATCATGTTGCAAAAATGTTTCTAGAAAAATGAAAAAAAAATTTAAATAGTGATGAATGTGAGACTGATTTTCCTTATACAAAAAATGAGAAATTTCTCCATTTCCAAATTTGACAAAAATTTTTAATCCAAAAAAAATATTCGAAAAGTTAGAATTCTTCCTCAAAAAAAAAATTAGAAATTTTTCGTCTATAAATAAGAAATTTTTCTCTTAAAAAAATTAAAGATTTTTCTACCTCATTTCCTTATGCCAAAAAAAAATAAGAAGGTTTTTTACGCTTGACTTCAAAAAATTAAGATACATTGTTACTTCATCATTATTTTGTATTCCAAAAAAATTTCCGAAAAATATGAAAACATTTTTACTCCATAATTGAAAATAGGAAATTTTGTTGTTCTAAAAAATTGGAAAAAACTTCCATCAAAAAAAGAGGCAAAATTTTCAAGGATTTCTTCACAAAAAGTTTAAATATTTTTTTTGACGAAAAATTGAGAATTTTTACCCCCCCCTCCCCCCCCTCAAGAAAATGATGATTTTTTTTTTTTTTTTTTTTTTTTCATGCTGAATCAAAACAAATTGGATAAACATTATTTTGTATTCCAAGAAAATTTGAAATTTTTTTCCTCCGAAAAAGATTGAAAATTATTTTACTCCATAGTTAATTGAAAATGAATATTCCCTCTCCCCCCCCCCCCTCCCCCAAAATGAAGAAATTATGTTGTTCTAAAAAATTGGCAAAAAGTCCAACAATTAAAAATAAGGCAATTTTTCAAGTATTTTTTCTCAAAAAATTAAAAGGTTTTTCAATCCCCTCCCCCCCCCCCCACCCAACAACAAATTGATAAACATTTTCATGCTGAATTCAAACAAATTAGATGAACATTATTTTTTATTCCAAGAAAGTTTGAAAATTTTTTCCTCCGAAAATTTGAAAATAAAATCCCCTCACCCCAAAAAAAGGAAATTATTTTGTTCAAAAAAATTGAAAAAATTACAACAAAAAATGAGGCAAAATTTTCAAGGATTTTTTTCTCAAAAAATTACTTTGTGTTTTCCGCAGAAAAATTTGGATTTTTTTTCCTCAAAAAATTTCAGAAATTATTTCATTTAAAAAAATTGAGTGATTTTTTTTCCAAAAAAATTGAGAATAAAAATAAGAGATTTTTTTGTAAAAAATTTTAAAAATTTGTACCTACTTCAAAGAATAAGATATTTTTTATTCCAAGATTTTTTTTGCGGCAAAAGTAGGTTGTGCCAAAGCACACTTGACACAAGCTGAAGTTACCTATGTCTCCACCTTCCCTCTGTCTCGATGTGAAATCAGTACAAACCTCACACCGAAGTATAGTTCATTTCATTAGCGTTCTCGTTAATGACCGAAAGGATTGAAAATTTTCCATCTACTCGTAACTCAAGAAAACTCGTCTTACAAGCACGAAATGCAAATTTTCATCTTTTGCACACCCAATTACGCTTGATACATCTGCCCATTCAAGAGCTGTTGACCTCATATGGCTGATGAACGATGCAAATTATAATATTTGGTCGACTAATAAATTATAATCGATTAGATAATAATTTGTCCAAAGATGAGAGCAAATTTTACAGGTTAGACTGGGAATGCTGCATCCAGCTCATCGTCCATCTTCGCCTCCGGCATAATCTTTCATCTTAGATAATAACAACAATCAATCAATCCAGTAAAGGCGCGAACCCTTTTCATACGTGAATAAACGAGATTGTCCTAAGTTTCTTATGTTTAAACACGCAGGCTATATTAATTACCTTTTTATGCGATGATACTTCCTAAAAGAAAAATAATTTTCCTTATTAGCGTTAATTTTTTCTTTACCAGGCACGAATTAATGGAACGAGTAAAAATTAGCGTAAAAAATTTTCTTTTTTTTTGTTTACACAAAGAAATTATGGTCGACGATGGATTTAATCGTATTATAATTACTACACACTTCAGTCTATATTCACAGGCCTTCAACTACACGAAGCACATTCTATGTATAGATCCCTTTTTTAGTATATATGGCACAATGAAAAACTTAATCCAACATTTGTAAACCGATCACGAACAAAATTTTAGCTGCGAAATTTCTCCACGATGGTACAATTTTTTTCAATGTTAAACGACACTTGAGGTGACCCCTGAAAAACGAACATTAGTCGTGTGATTGTCAGGCAATAATTCGTCATTACGAGGCTATCCCATTGCCATTTCACCAGCAGAAGAGAAAAAATTAGGAAACACTCTGCGAAAACGTATCACCCTCTTAAGTTAGCCCCAGATGAAGACAAATAGTACCAATTGAAGGCGGATAACGCGGAACACTTTTAGCTTTTTACCTGCGAGAGCGCGCCAATTTATAAAGATCCCACCTTTTAACGCTTCATTCGCCTTTCGCGTCGACGTCGTCGGTGTGTACTCTTTTCACGACCGATGAGACTCCCCTTTTTATTTTTATCTCTCGTTTAAAGGTTTTATTGTACAATAAGGCTACAATATTTTTTATAAATTGTCGATAAATTCGATAAATGGAAAATAATAGCTTTTTACTATTTTTTTTCTATATGTGGTAGCTCAACATTTTCCACACTACGCAATACGGTTATGTGTTGAGCTAGTGGCCTATACACGGACACATTTTTATAAGTAAGTACCTATAGCCTAGATGAATATTAACCGATTTCTATCGTAACCATATCTATACTTTTTTTTGTTGGAATTTTTTTTACGTTTTATTTGCGACTTTAACGAAGGAATAAAAATTTTATACGAGTTGGTCGTTTACGAGTTGAGGCTATAGGTTCTTTCATCAAAACATGCGAGCATCATACACTATACAGATATACCAATTATAATGAAATTTCATTCCGTAAATTATAGTTTACGACCTCATTAGTTGTAACCTGTGCTTCTTCGTATGAGACTATACAAATATCTACATGTAAATTAAAGCCTCGTTTTATATTTTCGCGTTCTACAACGTTTTATTAATTAAACCGCGTCCATTGGTTAATTTAAAGAAATACGAGCACAATGAAAGAAAAGGTCCTCCTTTATGTAACTTTATAACCGAAAAAGGTTACGGGTCATTTATGATACTTTACACATTATACGAGGTTGAAAATTTTCAATGAACTTTTCCTCTTTAATATTACGTGTATACGTGCAACCTCATCTATGCCATAATCGTCAACAAATATACTGAACGATATACGATTAATGTAACTACTTATCATAATTTGTGTTTTTGAAATACAGCCTTTACCTCAGAAGCATTTTGAATTTTTTTTCCACATTTTTTCCTAATTAGGTACCTACTAATTTTTCATATTGAAAATATTCATTTTTTAAAGATTTTAATTTTTAAAAAATCGATAATAATAAAAGCTTTTATGAAAATAAAAAAAAAATTATTTCAAAATTTTCAAGTTACAAGTTTTCCACAGTTATTACTTAGGTAAAACAAAATCTAAACAAGATTTATAAAAAACCTACAAGAATTCTGTAAAATTTTCTCAAAGATGAATTTCTCAAAAAAATTGTAGATACGTAAGGTACCTTTCACTTTTAAAAACCAATTCACTTTTTCGTACCCATCTAAATAAAGAATTTTTTTCATTTTTAAAATTTTATTCTCAAACTTTTTTTTTAGCGATTTGATTTCTAGGATAACAAAACTTTTTTCAGGTACAGAAAATAATTCTTTATAAATATTTTTTGAAAAACAAATCTCAGAAGATTTTTTTTTTTAATGATGAATTTCTCCAACTTTTTTTTTCTATCAAAATTCCCACAATTGTTTTCAAAAAAATATTTTTTTAAATAAGTTTTTTTGATAAACAAACCTATTACAAGAATTTTCCAAAAAAAAATGCTAAACAATTTTTTTTCAATTTTCTTTAAAGTAAAGTAAAGTAAAAGCATTTATTTGTAGTTCAAAGCATTTGCCTTATTTACATTGTCGCGTTTGAAAACAAAATAAATAAAAAAAATAAATAAATAAATAATAAAATAAATAAAATAATAAAAGAATTTTCCGTACAGCGAATATTCGAAAAAAAAAAAAAAAAAAAGTTATCGAGGTTAGCGGAATGTTAGTGGAATATTAGTAAGTACTATTAATGTTATGAAGTATCGGCGTTCATATACAGTTCATCTACCGAGTAGAATGCTTTCTCCAATAACCATGTTTTTAGTTTTTTGTTAAAAAATTTTATAGTTGAGGCGTCCTTTATTTCAGTTTTAAGTATAAATAATGCTTAAAAAAATAAAAAGCGAATTCGCTCATTATTTTTATAAAAATTTTCTTCATAACTGAATATTTTTTCAAATTTTTTCTTGAACGATTTTTTTTTAATTTTTTGAAAAACAAAAGTTTTTTAGTAACAAGATTTCCAATTTTTTCAGAAAAATATAAAATTCTTAAACATGAATTCTTCCATTTTTTTTTTTTTTTTTTTGAAAACAAATTAGCTCAAATTTTACAAAAACATTACCTAGGTACTAAGTCGACGTGGACGTGTCAAAACCACGTATGTTGGAATATCAAAATTTTACAGGAGAGACAAAAAAGTCACCAAAAATACACGCGTCTTACGTGATTTTTAAAAGTAAATAAGCCGATTGGAACATTAGAATTCGACTACGACATACGAGGTGATCAAAATTAGATTTCTCCATTTTTTTCCTATAAGAAACCCCAAAAAAGTGATTTTGCTGAAAAACCTGACATACGTGGTTTTGACACGTTCACGTCGAAGTGTATGTTTTGAATTTTTTGTAACTATAAATAATATGTTTTTTTTTAAATTTTTTTTTGAAAAACGAATTTTTTAGAAACATGATTTTAAATTTTTTTAGGAACTAATTCGTAAACATAATAATAATCATTTTTTTAAACAAATCTTGAGAGAATTTTTTAAAATTTTTCTTTAGATATGAATTCTGCCAAATTTATTTGAAAACAGATTAGCTCACATTTTATTAGGTAGGTATCTAGATCTACTACAAAAACATGACAGTGTTTGTTTTGAATTTTTTTTGATTTTTTTTTTGGGGGGGGGGGAGGGGATACAAAATTTTTGCATTTTTTCAAAAAATTATTTTTCGAGACTAGTACTTTTTAAAAAACAAACCTATACACGAATTTTCCCAATAAAGTACGAGAACATTTTATTTTTTTTATTTTCTGTAAGTACCTACCCACGTTTAAATATTTTTTAAAACGAATTCGCTCAAAATTTGAAAAAAATTGTCTAGGTATATGTTCGTTTTGAAAATATTTTACATTTCTTGGAAAACAAACTTTTTTCAAATGAAAAGATTTTTTCTAAATTTTTCTAAAGATAAATGTTTTTAAAAAAAATGAAATGCCTAATTTTTAAAATTTTCGTCAAAACAAATCAGCCTATAATCCATTTAACTTGAGGCCTCACCAGTACATACAACCGTGGCCGTGTAAATACACAGACTTCTGACCACCTGATTGGTGTGCAATGCTTTGTTTACACTTTTGCATTAGTAGAGCGGGCTCAAGTCAAATGGAATGGGGTATACATTTTTATTCACACTTTTTTAGAATTTCCCACACTTTTTTCGAATTTCCCACAATTTTTTCGAAATGAGTCTCAGGCAATTTCTTTAAAAAAATATTTTTTTAATTTAAAAATCAAATATCAAAAACGTTTCTAAAGATTGACTTTCCAAAAAAAAATCAACCATTTTTTATAAAGATGTCTTCATTTTCCCCAAAAAGTTTTTGAAAGTTTTTTGATTCAATTCCATATCAATTTTTTTCAAAATTTGAATAGGTATTGATTTCTAGGTAATAATTTTTTTTCTCATCAATTTTTTTAATGAAAAGTTGATCATTTTTTTCCATTTTGAAAACGTTCTTAACTTTTTTTATACCTAGTTTCAAAAATTATTTTCAAAAAATATGAGTAGGTAAGTACCAATATTTTTTTCAAAATTTTTGTTTTGAAAATTTAAGAAAATTTTCATATACATACCTACCTATAATTGATTTGTTTATTTTATATTTTTTAAAAGGAATTTTTCATAAAAAGTTTATTAGATTTTTTCGTAGGTATTGAAATTTTTTTTTTAATTTAATTTTTTGAAAAGAATAATTTAATAGGTAGATAGGTATTTAAAAAAAATGCAAGTTGAAAAAAATAAGCTAATTTAGGTCAAGAGAACTCGTACAAAAAAACATGAAAAGAACGAACAAATGAAACAAATATGAACGTAATGACCGTACAAACATTCCTGTTTCTGGACAGAAGAATTTCCCAATACATACAACGAGGAAACCGTACTGAAACTGAAATACATACAATTTCAATTCGAAATGAAATATTAAATAAAAAAAAGGAAATCTATAAAAGGCAAACACGTGAATAAATCCATCGGCGTGATTGGCCCAGATACGTCAAAGCCTCGAGAGCAATTTCAATCATCGTATCAAGAGGTCCATTAAAAATCGAATGTTTTTCGATGAAACCTGCGTAGCGCCCTTTTTATACAAACCGTCGTTTTTTTATTTTTTATTATTCGACGGTATAGATTCATATCTCAAAGATTCATAAACTGAGACGTAGCACTGCGGCTTGTCGGCGGCGGAGAGGAGCGGGCGGGGCGGGTTCGGCATCGCGGACGTTTCACGAAAAAAGTAAACTAAATGTAAGGTGGGCACATTATGATATATGCACAAGGACGCAGAAGGGCGAAGGCGAAGGCGAAGAACAAGGGTGAAACTGGTACGGTTTAAGCCTTTTGAATAATTCATAAATGTAAAAAAGACGATCGGTGCCACGGCATATCGTAGAAAATGCTCGTGCGGTGGGAGGAGTATACTGTACAACAAAGGTGCTGGCATTTGGCGTCGCACGTTTACAAAAACACGGGCGAAAAAGCATCCGAAAATAGGATGCACGAGTCATTACTTCTAGTCTGTTGTTAACGACGGGTTTAGATTTCGGGAAAAACCAAATTTTTCAAATTGTTAATGTTCGGTACGATGAGAAAATGTATTCCTGACATTTCCTTTTTATTGCACCTAAGTGAAAAATAGTCCTACGATGACGACATCTTATTGTGTTTTTTATTTTTTTTTTATTTACAGGCCGAGTTTCATCTTCGCGTACGAATAGTAAGTTTATTTTGCAACCATGCAAACCAAAAACTCACTTCATTTTTCTTTTGAGAATGAAAATTATTCTAGAATTGTGAGCAAAAAAAAGTCTACTGCGAGGCTATCGCTTTCGCTGCAAAAGCAAAATATCAAAATGAACTGAAGCATGGTATTTGGTGCTGTGGCGAAATGTTTACTTGCGTGGGAGATTGTTTTTCTTCGTTCAATTCAAACGGGCGGACATCGGACAACTTGTACGTACCCACACACTTTACGTCCTTGCAATTTTTACGTACCTGCGAAAAGAGAGAAAAACAAACGCGAAATATTATTACCGAGAAATCGCTATGTACTGGCAATATTACTGACAAAAATTATGTATCCGCTACTTTATTAGAGTAGTGAAATACATACGTAAATCATGACACAGAACGACATTACACCTACAGGATGTTTCGGAAGTGAATGTCAAAATCTTGAGATTTGGAAACTACCCAGTACCACCGAGAAACAATTTTATGCACATCGAGTGCCTATCTCGACTTTGAAGGGACAGTGGTTTACAAAAATTAAAAAATTCCATCGAGCCAATACATGAAACAGGATAATATGAAAAAATTGCTTAGTTATCTTTGAAAATGAAGGCGCAAAGTCTTTGAAAATTGGCGTTTTTCACAAAATCAGAATTTTTGAAATTCAAACCTCTGTAGTTCACACAACTTTTTTGTTCCTCTCAACAATTTTATTTAATTTTTTTTTTTTACCAATTTAGTAAGTACCCGTGTAGCAACGTCGATGCTAATTTCGATATAAATGTCGACACATCGAAAAGTGACCGATTTCGATGTGTCGACATTTATATCGACATCCACATCGACATTTGCAATGGTGAGATTTTGAAAAATATGCTAAGGTCAAATATTCAATATAAGTATATATTAAAATTACACCAAAAATAGTGTTCAAGCCAACATTTCGACATTTTTTGTCAAATATGCGTCATTGAGGCCACCTTTGTAGCTGGATACATGCGAGTGTCCAACTAACATAGAGATGATTCTTAGACCTTATGTACTAATTCACAACACACTTTATCTGCGAGTATCACAATCACCCTCAAGACGTCGACAGTCAAGTCGATGCATTATTCGACCCTCGACAATTAGATCGACATTAACTCGACTTAAAATTCCTCTGGTCAACACTGTCGACAGTTAAGTCGATGCATTATTCGACCCTCGACAATCACATCGACACTATCTCGACTTAAAATTCCTCTGGTCGACACTGTCGACAGTGAAGTCGATGCATTATTCGACCATCGACATTTATGTCGACAATAACTCGACAAGTCGTTGTATTATTCAAAACTTTGAAAAATAAGAAAATTTTGTGATTCTTTCAAAAATTATTTATTCCTGAGCTTAAAATGTTCTTATTAATTGTTTTTAGTTCTTTTTAGATATAAAATTTGTAAATTTAATTGGCAGAAATTGTCGACATAAATGTCGATGCGTTTATCGAGTATCGATTTTTACATCGACTTGTCTATGTAGAAAAACAACGTTTTCTAAATTATAGGAAAATACTGAGAAAAATTCAAAAATTTTGATTGAACAGTTATGTTTAACATAGAACATTACTTTAAATCTCAAATATCATTTTTAATTCATCGTTAACCGAGAAAAAAATGTGTCTGAATTTTGTCGACATAAATGTCGATGTCGACAATTGCTACACGGGTAGGTAATTAAGTATTTTCAAAAGTAAATAAAAAAAAGATTTGAAAATATTAATGTTTGGATTTTTTTTTAAAAATCAATTTTAGAAAATTAACAAGAAAAAAATTGCATATAAATTTTTCATATTTTTTGAACTTGATTTTTTCAAAATTTTGTTCTAATAACTACAAATTTAAAAAAAAATTTAAAAAGAAATAGGTAAATGACGAATTATCCTGATTTCTTTTTTAGGAAATATTTCTTTAAAAAATTATTTCCCGTCAAGGTGTGAAAAAAATTGTTAAAGTATTGAAAGAATCGAGGTAGATTTTAAAAAATAAAATTTTCAAGAATAATTCATGTTCAAATAATTTTTTTCAATTTGAAATAAAAATTCAAAATTTTTCAGAGAAAATTTTCGAAATTTAAAATTTTCAATGTGAAAGAATTTTTCAAATTTCGTTGGGCCCACATCCGACTCATAGGAGACGGCAGGTGGTACATTTGTTCCAGGGTCAGGTGAGAATTTACACAGTAGATAGGTAGTGAAAAAAGTATAGTTTTTTCAAGAAATAGTAAAAAAAAGTGATAAAAATCCTCTATGTCATCATGTTTTTTTTTTTTTTTTTTTTTTCAAAGTGGCGAAGGACCCGAAATTTTATGAGCAGTAGGTCCTGGGTAAACTTGAATTTAGAAAAAATTAGATACCTACCAATTTTTAAAATCTTTTCAAACCAAAATCTCCTTTAAAAAATTTTAAACATTTTCCCCAATTTTATTAAAAAATTCCAATTACTTCTAAAATTTATTTTCACTTATGGCATCGAAAATTTTTTTTTCGGAGTGTCGAAAAGACCTTTAATAGGTACGTTGAAACACCACTTTTTCAATTGATAAACAAATTTTAAACATGATCTAGAAAAAATAAATAAAATTATGGATAATTTTTGAAATTTTTTTGAAAAACAATCATAAAAATTTCTACTATACTATTTTTTTTTAATTTCTTGAGAAGAAAATTTTCAATTTTGTTTAGAGTAGAATTTTTTAAAACTTTGTTGAAAATTTTCTCAGCTGCTGTTCATACAATTTCTTTACATTTAGTGTAAAAAATAGTTTTGGAGAAATAATTACCTAAAATGAGTATTAGGTATTTTTAAAATGTTTTTAAATTTTGTTCGGACTTTCCTTTTTTTAGAATTTTGTTAGCACATCCGTTTCCCAAAATTTTGCTCAAACCTCAATTCCTTGAAGAGTTTTTCATTATCTTATCAGAAACACTCATATTACCTATATGAATTAATTTCCATTTACTGGTCTCAAAAAATTGTTGAAATGTCACAAAAATTGCTGCAGTTTTGAAAAAATCGTCGTAGTGTAGAAAAAACCTTACCTTGACATACAGATTAGAAAAAAAAAGTTCAAACAAAACTGTAGGATGCTCTCTCTTCAAAGATTTATTTAATAATAACATACACGAAAAAATTCTGAAGTTGTCGCCTTTGGTAGTAAATATTTTATTTGTGGAGAAAAAAATCTCAATTTTATTGAAAAAATCTTTCAAGAATTTTAAGGAGAAAATTTTTTTGAGAGAAAAAAAATTTTATGTAGTAGAAAAGTCCTTCATTTTTTTTGCGAAAAAATCTTCGATTCTCTGAAAAAATAGACATTTTTTTTTAGTAAAAAAAAAACTTTTTTAATTTTTTAAAGTAGGTACCAAAAGTTTTTCAATTTTTTTTTGTGAAAAACTATTTCAATTTATAGAGTAGAACGAACCTTTCAATTTTCCTAAGCAAAAAAATAAATAAATAAAGATCCTTTATGTTTTTTACGAAAAAATCTTTTGATTTTCTCAAAACCGAACTCTTTCGTGTTTTTTTGGGGGGGTGGGGCGGGGATGAAAAATATTTCAAATCTTTGAAATCTTTCAATTTTTTTTTTTTTTTTTTTTGAGAAAGAAAGCTTTTAATTTTTATACCTAATAGAAAAAAATTCTTAATTTTTTTGTGAAAAAATCTTTCAGTTTTCTGAAAATATAAAATCTATACCTAAAAAATATTTTTTAAAACTTTCTAATTTTTTCAAATATCATTAGTTCTTCAAATTTTTTGTAGAATAAAAGAACCTTTCAATTTTTCTAAGCAACAAAATTCCTTAAGAAAAAAATCCTTCATTTTTGCAATTTTTTTTTTTTTTTTTTGAGAAAGAAAATAATGTTTTAATTTTTGTAACAAAAATCTTCTATTTCAACTAGGTAAATGAATCGTTAGATTTTTTGAGCAAAAAAAACTTTTCTGATTTTTTTGAGAGTCGAAAATTCTTCAATTTTTTTGTGAAAAAATATTTTAATTGTTTGGAGTAAAAAAATCGTTTGATTTTTTGAAAAGAGAAACCTGCTTTCAATTTTTTGACAAAACTCTGTTATTTCAAGTAAATAAATCCTTCATTTTTTTGAGGGAAATTTTTTTTTCTGATTTTGCAATTTTTTTGTGAAAAAAATATTTTCAACTTTTTGGAGTAGAAAAAGTCCTTCATTTTTTGTAATAAATATCTTTCAGATTCCAATATGATGGGTAAAGGAAAACACTGATTGCATCGTACTTTGAACTTTAATGGCGGTAGTGCACCTTTACTTTTACTTTTGATTTAGTAAAGGAGGTTGATATTACATTAGAACCATAAATTGATACGAAAGGCCACAAAAGTGATTTAAAATCTAGCTTCTTATGATCCGCAACATTATATGCATTAGTATGGTATTCCAGAGGCGAACTATAAATTTATTTACTTTTTACTCACGACAACGGTATTAGATACTATAACTACACGAGCAGGAGCGATGTTTAAATACGTATATACAGCAACAGCAGAAACATATTTTCACTTTTGAGGTTATTTCCATTTCATCAAGAGCAACGTTAACCGCAAAGGACAAGATGGTATCTTTTAAGTATGCATCACGTTCCTTTTCCTATTACCGCACATTTTCTTGGCAAAAGGGTTAAATTACTTAAAAGGATACCGAGAATGTACCATACCGGAGATGAAGAAACTATAATTCGTCTTTCTTTGGCCGCGGCTTCGCTGAAAATGCCATCGGGACTCCAGCGACGAAACAGAAATAAAAGTAAAACTCAAACCGCAAGAAACTTGCAGGTCGCCGCAAGACTTCCTCGCCAAGCAATGTAACTTTTCCTGCAGTCACTCGACTCGCGTATCCTTATACTGCCCCGAGCCCGAATCCTCTAAACGCCGACTAAAAACCCCGATAACTTTCAACCGAGGCCAGGCGAGCGAGGTACGAGTAATATTTTTGGTGTAAAAATTACTCTTCTACACTACGTCTTTTATGTTTTACCAGCAACTCGAATCGCATACTCCTCGTACAAATCGTCGTCTTCAGCACTTCACCTCACCAGCAAAACAGCGACGTTTGCAAGTCCACGTCGTCGGGCGTTATATCACCTCAACTTTGTCCTCGATTTTCTACGTTGTTTGCAGATGATCGGGGGCTGGGGGGGGGGGGGGTTACGAGTATGCCACGTTCACGCTACTTATTCCAGTTCCTTATTTAACTTTAAAACATTTGATTTATACGGTTACAGTTTAAAGTCGCATTCAAATTCTATTCAAAAGGTTTCCGAGTTTCAGTTTTGTTTGACTTCCATGCTCTTACTGTGCTCTTTTCTCGTCGTCTGCGTCTCTTACTCGGTTTCATTTCCCGTTTTATATAATTGTTAAGATGTTTAGCTTATTAAACCATTACCAGCGCCTTACGTTTATTTTAAACTCGTTTGAAAAACGATGCAAATTCTTAACTTTCGACCCTTCCACCGAGAGCGAGAGAGAGACCCCGAGACCAGAGTAACAGAGGTAATTTATTTGCACTTAATTTTAAATTAATAAAGATGTAAGATATGTTCTAACTTTGTTACTTAAGAAAATGCGCGCACCGTTCGTTGTATTTCCTTTCAACAACTCCGGCCATTATTCATGATACAAGGCAACGCCCATTTACACGCAATTTTTTTTCCAAACAACTTTAGTTTAGTTACCTCCTAAAAGGCCTTAGACTATATTCTCGTACGTATTAATTATACTACGATTTTTAACCCACCCCCTGCTCCTCAACCCTCTCCAAATGGTACATCTTTCATATCACTTCGTTACTGATTTACAATCTTATCATCGGATATACGAGTAGCTCGCAGAGAGGAAATATTATCCGATTACAATCCCCGAAGTGAGCCATGTCCGTTGTCGAGTCCACCACCATCATCATGGAAGGGGGAGGGAAGAGGGAGCTCAAAGTAAATTACACGAAACGAGTGAAAAATACAAAATATTCTTATTTACGTTTTCTACCTCTGGCCAAACTCTTTTCGTCAAACTATATAAGAAAGAAGAAGATGAAGAAGGAGGAAAAAAAAAATTAAATTCTAAGTAATCAGTTTCGTTCGTTAATCAAATAATTTCTTTGAAAGAAACTTAATTTCGCAATGATTTTGAAAATTTATTAGTTTACAAGTTATCCTTCGCCGGTTCGCCTTGGCTCGGAGCTGGCCCGCTCTCGCAGGCCTTATTCATGCGAAAATTAAAACCAACGGTAAATGAGAATAAAATTAAGCGGTTTAAAAATACCGAAAAGGGTTACAAACGGAGAAAATTCGTTCGCAGCTCAACGGAAACGTGAGCGAAATGAATAAGGGCTCATTTGGCTAGACCAATGACAGAGGCGTCGTCGGTGACTGATGACCTCAATCATTCTGCTCCGGGCTCCAGGGCCGTACAAATTTTACGCGTAGAATTTTTAATTTAATCCGTTTCGCCAAATTTATACCTTATTTTTTTGCCATGTCTAAAAGCGCTGTACATTCGAGAAAGGAACTACTACATGAGGGGGTTTTTAATATCGCATGGTTTCGTGTCTAGACACTGGTGTAGTTTTTATCTACCTTTCGTTTTGAAGGAGGTTGTGCAAAAAGTGGATTATTAAAATTTTTTCAGCTATGGTTTCAAATTGCATTTCGGTTTCAAAATTTGAAATATTTTTGATGGAATTTCATTAATGAGAATTTTCATTTTAATACGTTTAATTCGTAGGTTCGTTTTTTATCCGGTTAATTTCATGTTTTTTTTGCATTTTTTTTCTGAATTTTTTTTAAGAAATTCTGTTTCCAAAAAATTTAGCAAATAATTTAATTTCATTTGGCATTTTTTTGCAATTTTTTTTCTATAAAAGAATTTTAATTTCCAAATCATTTTTTTGAATTATTTTTTTTTCAGGAAGAAAATATTTTTGAAAGTTCTTTTTTTTTTTTTTTTTTTTTGAAAAACTTATTTTTGTGAGAATTTTTAGAAAAGGGATTTTTTTGAAAGAACTGTATCTGCATGAATCGATGATTTTTTTAATTTTTTGTTCGAACTATTTTATTTGCCTTTTTTTTTCTATTTGAAGGGGGAGGGGGGGGGGGGTTCTAAAAATTTTCTGTGGAAAATAATTATACCTATTGTCTTTAACGAATATTGAAGGTTTCTTATTACGATCTTTTGTTAAGATTTATTTTGATGATAATTTTTTTCAAGTGGCAAAGTATAGACCCGAAGGTAAAAAGATAAATAGGTAGGTACATTGGAATTTTTTCTAAAGATGGTCTAGAAAAATATATTTTTTTAATTTTTGACAGATGTTCTTTTTAAGATTTTTCCTTGCCAATTTTTTTGAATCGACTTTTCTTTCATAAGAAAATTTTTTAATTGCAATTTGTTTGTTGGGTAGGTATCCTGTTCGTAAATTTTTGAAAATATTATCTTAGGTTATGAAATTTTTTTATCTTAATAACTGAGAAATTTTTTAGGAAAATTTTTCAAAAATATCTGATTAATGAATTTATTTTATTCAAAAACCGAGAAATTTTTTTCAAAAAATTGAAAAAATTATTTTTTAGCCGAATTTTTTAGATTGAGATTTTTATTTTGAAAGGGATGTTTTTCAACAAAAATTTTTTTGAAAGATTCTTTTCTTGTTTTTTCAAATTTAATTTTTTTTAATTTTTTTGGAAGATATTTTGAAATAAATCACTTTTTCAGAGAATTTTTTACATCAAAATATTTTTTGAAAAAGTTCACTTTTTTAGATTTTTAGATTTATTTTCTATTGAAACAGATAACTTTTACAATTTTATATTTATTTTTCATTTTTTTTTGTTTTGACAGATTTTTTTCCTCTTTCTTTTCTCAAAAATAATTTTCTTCGAGTTTTGAGATATTGATTTTTTTTGTAGTTGAAAAAATTATTTGAAGAGAATTTCTTAAAAGGTTCTTTTATGACATGAATGTTTGATTTTTGTTTAAAAAAATTTTATTGCTCATTTTCCAAGAGTTAAACTAAAAAAAATTTAAAGAAGTATGTTTTTAAATATTTTTTTTTGGCCATTCAGCACTACTAGAGAGTTTTTTTTAAATAGTTAAGTATTCAAAAAAAAAAAAAAAAAAAAATTTCTGAATTGAGATTTTTTCTTGAAAGTGCTGTATATTTTTCTCAACAAAAAACAGTTTGAAAATATTCTTTTTACAATCCATTTTTTTTTTAAATTTGAGGTAAGCGAGACAACTTTTTATTGCTCATTTTCCAAGACTTGCGCTAAAAAAAATTTCAATAGAGTATCGGCACTTTTTTTTGTTTACATTTTTTTGCCCCCGGAAACGTCATCAATTACGTCAGATTTTCAAAAAACAAACTAAAGCAGCCTTTTGATTAGTATTTTGACTCCCTACAAAAGGCAGAACCAGCAGCCAACAAATTTTGGATTTTAATTTTCAAAATTTTTTGACTGTCTGTGACCAATCAAAATGCTGTTTTGAAAATCTGACGTAATTGATGACGTTTCCGGGGGAAAAAAATGTAAACCAAAAAAAAGTGCCGATACCTACTCTATAAATTTTTATGAAAGATTTTTTTGGTCATTTGACGTTTTTCAAGCTAAAAAAAAAAAAAAACCACTACAGAAAGAATTTTTGGAATTGAGATTTTTTTCTTTAATGAGCTTCAACTGCTTGGTTCACATATAATGAAAATTTTAATTAAGTATTCTTTAGTCCTGTAATTTTCATAATTTTTTGTCAATTTTTTCAAAAAATGAAATTGTATTTTTTTTGGAAAACATCATTTTTTCATTTTTTTTGAGAAAACGAAGTTGTTTCAAAACCTAAATTTTTTAAAGCGATTTTCTGACTATTAGAAGCAATTCTCTTAAATTAACCTAGGTAAGTATAAACTTTTTCTGGGCGATGTTTTTGAAGGAATAATTTCAAGTGAATTTTTTGTATCGAAACTTTTTTTTTGAAAAAATCTCTAGATACGAATTCTGAAAAATTTCACTTTTCTTACAATCGTAGGTATTTTTATTTTTTATTTGAGTAATTTTCATAATTTTTCGAATTTGTTCGCAAGATTCTTCCTCCATTTTTTTTTTTTTTTTTTTTTTTTGTAAAAAATAAATCTTTTTGACGATTTTTTTTTATTGCAATTTTCAGAGGACAGGGGAGATACTGAAACTTTTTTCCAAGAGAATTTCTTAAAAGATTTTTAGGTCATATTATTCTTTCCTAGTGAAGCATTTTTTTTGTTGAAAAAATTCATTGAACAAAAAATTTTTTTTTCAAACTTCTGTTACAATTTTCTCTATGAAAAATTTTTCAATGTTTTTCTTGCACGCAAACATTTCGAAGTTTTTTTTGAAAAATGCTCTTTAGAATGAATGCTGCCCACCTATACTCGTAAGTGATAATTTTAATTTGATCAAAGGCCCAGAAGCATTTTACCAACTCCGGTTGTGTCCTCCTTCTTTCAATACACAGAGATAAAAAAGAACCAACATAGAAAAATTATCGTCACAGAAAATGAATCTAAAGCAATGCTCTCGAAGAGTGCATAACACGCGTAATATGATTAGAAACAAGTGTCATGGTAACTGGATATCTTGATAGGAGTCATAGCATCATGAGAGAAATAAAAAGTAAACAGAAACACACGTTCGCGCTCGCTGCTGCGATAATTAATCGAAGCGCATTTCGCGAAAGTCAACAAGACGTGAAAAAGCAGTAGAAAAAATAACAATTACGACACTTTAAAATAAATAAAAACCCATAATAAGCGTATGACAAATACGTCGGTAAGATGCATGTTCGTACAAACGTCCATATAATAAGTATGTACACTTAGGTTGGTCGTTGGGTGCGCTAAAAGGGGAGTGGGAGGAAAAATGAAAAAGTAAGGAGGTATACGGTTTAGAGTATAGTGTATGTGATGAGTTTGTATTGGCTGTTATTTCTAATATAAACGTACAAAGTACGTTGGAACGAGTCCAGAAAATAATAGTCGAATAGATTATGTTTAAATTTTTGACATAAAGTTATTTACACCGAAATGTAATGCGTTCACGTCTCCTATAATTTACATCGACGAGTAAATATTTCGAAGAATTTTGTAAATCGAAATTATAGTTTTTTTAGTGTCATTTATTATACGCAGTTAAAATTATTTCGGTTTTAAATACGTGCTGCTATTACCTTGGTACATGTACGTACGACCAGTAACCAGTATCGAAGAAAATCGTTAAAGATTGTTACTCGTGCGATGGTAATATGCCTTCTGCAGTAATAACTACAACTACTATTGGCAGCGGTTATATGACGCTCGATCGTTTGATAGGGCAAAATTTCAAATTGAAGATTTTTTTCTCCTCCATTTTTTTTTTTTTTTTTTGTTGTAATACTATGTCATGTCTATACGATTTGAAATTTTGTACCGAATTTGTCTGCGAGGAATTTTTTTTTCCAGTCGACGTTTTCGCCGTTGGTAAAATTATCCGAAATAAAAATTTATTTTAATCGAATACCATTAGGTTGAAGGAAAGTTTATTCGATTCGTCCTTTGGAAATTAGACGTAAACTTTTCCAATTTCTAAAAATGGCTTATTTTTTGAAACTTTATACGCTTTTTTAAGTTTTTAAATTTGCTTCGCGTTCGCATTGGTTGGTAATTTGATTTAATCGCGGGAGGCAAGGGGGAAAATGCGTTAACGTTTTTGGACGAGAATTCGATATACTTGCTTACGCGCGTAAGAACGTTTTTTTTGTTGTTTTTTTAGTCGAATTTTCAAAAAATTAATACTATTGACTTGGGCCTTGGTTCACAAATAGGAGAAAAGATGACTTTTAAGTTTTAACCGTATTTTTGAAGTTCTGGACCACGAAAAAGACGATCCAGCCCATGTTATAATTTCTATATCTATTTACGCCAAAAGTGTACTTATACCTAATTTCATGAAAAGCCAAAAGAAAATTGCTAGGTACTTCATGAAGTAGACTAAATAGGGGGAAAGTTGCCTGTTTCATAAATTAGGCAAGAAATTTATTTTTTTCACGATTTGAGCAAGTATGATATCCAATTGTATATTGCGATATCTCAATATTTGTCTCCATTTATTCTTGTAAAAAAATAATCCCCTTTATACTTAAAAAGAAACCTTCAATTTTTTTGGAGGCAAAAATGTTTATAAAAATTTTCAACTTTTTCAGTAAAAAAATTCTCGTTTTTTCAAGAAAAAAAAACTTGATTTTTTGTCTCATTTTTTATTAATTTATTTTTTGGAATAAGTAAACCCTTTTAATTTTTTGGAAAAAAATCATTAGGTAAATTTTTTGGAGTGGAAAATTTTTTTCCAATTATTTTGAAGTAGGTTACCTAAATATCGTTTCTCTTAATTTTTATGCAGAAAAAAATAGGTAATCATTTTTTTTTTGAAAGAATTTTTTTTATATTTTCAGAGAAAAAAAATATACCTACCTATCAATTTTGGTTCCCAATTTTTTTGAAAAAATGGCAATTACGCAACAGTGGACGAATTTTGCGTACGTTATCACCAATATTACGAGTCATAAGCGAAAGTGATACCGTCGAGATATGGTGTAATTGAATTTGCGAGATGTACAGACGGGCGAGGAGGTGCAAAAGTGCACTTGCACCGGATCCAGATTTGCCCCAAGAGCTCGGCCAAAAAAATTTTACTTCAAGAAAAATCTATTTTCTTCTCTTTCTAAAAATTACTGATTTTTTTCTCCAAAAAATTGAAATTTTTTCCTTTTTTTAAAAACAAAATTTTTGTATTCCAAGAAAATTTAGAAATTTTTTCTCCAAAAAAATGAAAAATTCTTGTATAGGTATGTGAAACAAAAAATCGAATTCTTCTATGAAAGTAAGCTAGATATTTTTTCCAAAAAAAAATTCAATGTAGGTACTTTCTTCTACGGAAATTGGAAAAAAATTTTAGGTTCTCTTAATTTTTTTTGCAAAAATTCGAAAAATATATATTTTTTACTTTAGGAAGTTGAGAAATTTTTTTCAAAAAATTAATTTTTTCATGCAATTTGAAGCAAATAAAATTAGGTTTTTTTTTCTTTAAAAATAAGAGGTAACTATTGTTTTCAAAAAATCAAAAAAATCGAGATTTTGTTTTTTCAAAATATTTAATGAGCATTTTTTTCCAAAAATTGAAGTTTTTGTTTTTCAAAAACTTGCATACCTATTGAAAAAAATCCTCAACAGATTAGAAAATCTTTTTCTCAAAGAATTGGGGTTTTTTCAAAAAAAATCGCGATTTTATTTTTTCAAAGAAATGAGAATTTTTTCCAAAAGAAAGAATTTTTTCCCAAAGATTGCGATTTTTTTCTTCAAAAAATTGAAAATAATTAGGTTTTCTTTAAATAATACCTATAGGTAAAAAAAAAAAAAAAAAAAAAATCAAGATTTTATTTTTTCTGAAAATTGAGACTTTTTTCAAAAACTTGAAATAATTGAAAAAAAAATCCTTATCAGATTTAAAAGTTTTTTCTCAAAATATTGAGATTTTATTTTTTCAAAGAAATGAGATTATATTCCAAAAGTAGAGAATTTTTTTTCAAAAATGGAGTTTTTTTTTTCAAAAGTAGAGATTTTTTTCCCAAAAATTGAAAATTAGGTAGGTATCCTTTAAGAAATAAAAAAAATGTTCTCAAAAAATTGAGAAATTTTAAAACTTTTTTTTGGTTTGATATTATTATTTTTAACACTTTGACCGCCGTAGTGAATTCACTAAATTTCTTTAATTCTTTCACTTACGCCGCATAAGTTCACTGATAAATATGATAACAATTTCAAAATAGCGTGTTTCGTCCCAATGTTGCCAGATCTTTCGGCAAAGTGGCTTTTTCTGTGGAAAAGCATCTTCTGTAGAATCGATTAATTTCATCAAAATAATCATAGAGTGCGTGACTGAACGACTAAACATCCACGTCTAATATTATGGCAACGTTGTCTGTGTGCACATATGCACACATGACGTGAAGAAAGATGGAAAAAAATTGTTTTGTGTGCATATATGCACACGTGGCGGTCAAAGTGTTACCTAGACTACAAAAAATTCAGAATTATTTTTCTCAAAAAAAAAACATATTTTTTCCCAAAAATTAATTTAAAAATATCACTTTACCTACTCTAATTTTTTTTTTTTTTTTTTTTTAAAGAGAGATTTCAATAGCTCTAGGTACCTAATTATAATTTTTGCATTTTCTGAGTTTTCTATTAGAACTTTGTGTAGGTTCACTTGGTAGGTACAATTACTAATTTGTCTTAGTTCTCAAAATTAGATTTTTGTGGTAATTTTTTTATGCTGATTTCCAAAAATAATGAAAAAAATTCGGCTCTCAAGCAACGCTCTGACCGCTTCGTCCTTCTTCTTTTTTTTTGCAATTTTTCGAATCACGATGCTGAGCTAATCGGCGGAGTATTTTTTTGGTCCGGAATTCGGGTGGTTTTAATTGTTGGTACGTTGAACGCGTATTTACAATGTAAGCGACTTAAGTATGCTCGGCGTGCTCTGAAGAATATCAGGGATCATTATCAAAGAAACCTTAACGCTTAATTTAATCTGCGTTTAATAAGGAAATACCTTCCATTCTGTTCGCATCTAAAAGTTAATTGCCGCTACTACAGTGGCCGCTTCTTTGATTCTCGCTCTATCCCCTTAACAGATTACCGCCGGGGGAACATTCTTGACCACTGAAATTTACCCCACGGCGTTTGTTACACGAACGCCGAGTAGTTCTTCGCATAATGTTTAATTAATTTCGAATACCTACGCCCTTTTCTTATGTATAATGTTTCTGAAGAAAAGTTAAAGGCTGCTTGCTGCTTCACTCTCGGACGTTAGGTTACGTTACGTTGCGTTACGTTGTTTTCTTATCGCTAAGATCGCGCGCCTCTCTGCCTCTCTCTCTCACTCTGGACAATCGCCCACCATCTCCTCCTTAACTTTCCTTTCTAAAAGTATTAAGTTCGGAGCGGTTACGAATTTCTGTTAACTTTGTCTCTCACAATGAAACATGTATTTGCGATATAATCTCGCGATGTTATCTTCGGGTATTATTAGCTTTTCTCCCGGTACCATACCATACGACCACCGTCGAGTATTTCAAATAACAAGCCAGAACTTTCCTTCGAAAGTATTTGACCATTTATTCCACGCAGCCTTATACTCGTACGTAACGTACCTCCGAACACGTTACGTAAGTATAAAATGACCAAACAAACGCAGCACGTCGAATATCTAATTATATTGTTTTACATCTGCCAAACCTACTACAGTATTTCGTGTTCGTACACGTTTCGCAGGCAAACACCTGTGACTGCTTGCTTCCTTTTTAGACAAAAGTTTGAAAATTAATTGAAAACAATTCGTCGTCTTCACCTTCTTTTCGACATGTTGTATATACTCCAAACGTCGGTATGAAATTTACACGAGCCAAAAAGCCTCATCTAAAACAAAGTCGAGCTTGTTTAATTATTTAAGAAACGAATGCGAATAATTTTCACTTTCGCTCAAAAACGCGCCAAAGAAAGAAATAAGGGATGAAGTTGCGAAACGAAAGTGAAAGTAAAAGGTGGTCGCAAACTCGCAAGTTGCAAAAGATGTGTCGAAGAAGCGATGAAGCGCCCGTTTCCAGAGAGCGTACCATACCGCAGGACCAGGGTTGGCGGACGAGCCCGGAGTGAGTTCTAATTAATTCCGTTTGCCGGAAAATAAATTTAATTTTATAAAACCTCTTGAAACAGTTTATTTGAATATTATTTGCTAAACACTATGTCTTAGCTGTTTTTAATAAAAAAATTATAACGGATTATTCGACCGGTGCTTTCGCGCGAGCTTTTTATTGGTTCGTTAGGGTGGTTCTTTATGCATCTTATTTTTACGTCTATTTGTTTTTGTATTTCGTCGTTGCGGAGCTGCGGAGGGGAAAAAATGATAAACGTGAGGATAGTTGTGTTTAAGCTGATAATTCAAAAAAAAAAATGGAACAATATGAAAACATGAAGGGTTTAGGTTGGGACCAGCGGGGAAGGAATTCAATTCTTTTTTTGGAAATATTTTCTACAACACGTCTCAGGAGTAACATTGAAGGAGGGACAGAACAAATTGAAATTTCACGAATAAGAAAGTATAGGACATGTTAAAAAAAAAATCGTGATAACAAAATTTTATGATGAAAACTGAAAAATTGTAAAAATGATTAAAATTTGTTAGGAGTTTAGGTAATATGAGTAAAAATTTTCAAAACTTAATAAAATCCTAAAAATTGACAAAATAAAAAAATCATCTGTTGAAATTTCAAAAAAAAAAAAAAAAAAAAATGCAAAATACCGAAATTTGAAAATTGAATAAATATTTCAAAAAATTTAGAAAAATTGTCTAAAATTTCAAAACTGTCTTAAATTATAAAATTTACAATAATTATGGCGAAATTGATTGAAATTGAAAAATTTGCTAGAGTATTGAAATTGAAAAAAATGATGCGAAATTTACAAAGTTGCAAAAATAATAATGAAAATTTCACAAATTTTGTACCTAATTCAAAAAAAAATTCAAAACTCACAAGAAATGAAATGTCAAAAATTGCAAAAATTGCCAAACTACAACATTAGCTGAAATTGGAAAGTTGAAAAATTTTTTAGTACCTATTTAAAAATGTGAAAAACTTTCAATTGATGATACTTAAAACATAATATACAAAATTTACAAAAATTTACCAAACTGTAAAAATTGAATAGTAAAATCGAAAAATTGAAAAAATTTCGTTGGAAATTGAAGAATTTTAAAAACTTTAAAAAATATAATTTACAAAAATATCAAAAAATAAAAACTTCAAAATTGATTGAAATTGAAAACATCAAAAAAAATTACTCAAGTTACTTGAAAGTGAAAGGCAAAATTTGCAAACTAAAATGCTCATTTACGAGAATATTAAAATCACAAAATTCAGAAATTAAATTTTTAACATCAGTAAATTTTTTAATCTGTGAATTTTACTATAGGTACTTCCCTAATCACAAAATTGGGAAAATTTCAAAATTAAAAAAATATAAAAATAAGGCAAAACTTGAGTATAAAATTTACAAAATTTGCAGTCTAAAATTTTAAAATTTTTAAAATGTAGGTAACTAAAAGAATTTAAAACAAAAAAATTGATTAAAATTGAAAAATCGGAGAAATTTGAAAGTTGCAAATGATTGCAAAATTGGCAAAGATTGTACAAAATTTCAAGATTACCTCAAAAATTTTAAATCGCAAAAATTCAACAAAATTTGCAAAAAAAAATTCAACAAAAAATTGAAAAAATTCATTAAAATTTCAAAATTGTGAAAAATTGTAAAAATATTTTACTAAAATTTTTAAACTGTAAAATTTTGCAGAATTTATAAAAAAATTTAAATTCACCAAAATTTTGAAATTACAAAAAATTACAAAATCTCCCAAAATTTCAAACTTGTAAATAATCGCAAGATTTTTTTATTTCTTTATTTCTCAAAATTCAAAAAAGAGTAAAATCTTACTGCAAACATGATCACGCGCTGTCTTTTTGATTCAAAAAATCTTTCAAGTACGAGTACTTTAACTTGTCGTAATTTGTTACAAAAAACGAACAAACAACAAATCAAATTAACTCTCATCGTGTCGAGAAAATTCACACTTACACGACTCTTGAGTGAAAGGGGAACCCGTTATGGTACAAAATACATAATCCAAAACCGCAATAACCCACTGAATGACTGAAACGAATCGACCTCGTAACATTGTTAATATTGCACATCCTTCGACGCGCATTAAAAAATATACCCGATGAAGTGAAGAATGCCTAGAGTTGATTTTGGAAAAAAAAGAAGAAGGAAAAAAACGAATCCAAAAATGTGGGGAGATAGAGGATATAAATTTTAATACACTGTCTTTATACAAAGCAATAAAACTCGAAAAGCCTTTACATATTATAATAGTCATTCCCATGTATAACATAATTTTACGAGGGTTACTTTGAAATTGTTTAGGGGAGGACGTTTACGGTATATATTTTATTTTTGCGAGATTTTGATTTTTTTGCTATGTTTTGGCCGTTTCCTTTTTTCTTGGTAATTGCATTTATTAATTTTATCTTCGCAGTTCATTGGGAAAAAAAGACGATGTATTCGAACGGTAATTTATATACGACGTAGAATTTTTCATTTACCAATTCGCGGTGAAAACCATTTTTGCTAAGTTATTAAATTTTATTTTATAATTTTTGATTTACTATCGTCCATGTTTCTCGTTTGCTTTGTTGCAAGTATAGGCGATCACTTCGCCAGAGGGGATGGTTTCAAATCTAAAATCCGAACCGTTCGTTGCTTCGTATCACCAAAATCTTATGAATTTTTTCTGCGTAAAAACCACCGAGTAAATTGATTTTTCTGGTGAAATGGAACAGAAACTTTTACAATAGATCTTTAAAAAAAAAAATTACAACAATTTTACATTTTTATCGAATTTAATGATGGAAAAATTTTCGAAAAATTTCTCGGTCAAAGTATATAATTTAACGTTACAACGATGAAGATGGAACCCCCAGAATAGTTTTCTTTGATAATTTCTACATCAATTAATACCTACGTAAGTGTGACAAGTTGATAATTAAACCAGGCATAAGTCATTATTCATACCAGGTACAAGCTTCGTACAAATTACTCGAAACTTGCGAATCTTATTACTCGTGAATATTTCATACTTGAGTTGAGAAAGGGGAAACGTTTATTTTTCTCACAAAAGGGTATTAAATTTTCATACACTTACTTGGTTCTGCAAGCGCGTCCAAAATCATAATATATTCTTCAATCTTACAAAATCATAATCACGTACGTTCGAGGGGAACTCTCTGCATGGGACAGAAATACTAACACCGAAACGTAAACAATTAACCATTATTCAATTACCAATCGCTGCAAAGGCCAAGTGATCAAATTATACTGTGGCGGTGAAGTGTATTCTTATGCATAGACCGATCGTAAACGTGTACAGTAAAACGCACGTGTGGTGTTTTTTTTTTTTTTTTGCGCGGCGAAAAGAAATAATGCACGAGGATAATTTCAGAGTTTGTCGCGTGTCGCACAGTTGCCGTGTATTTCCGCCATAACTTGGAACCTCTCGATGTGCATTATTTTTAAACCCGGTTTAATAACAATATCGTTAATAAAAAGTAGTATAACTTTAGACTTTTGCCGTAATTTATGACGATAAGGAAATTAATATACGTTGGTCGATGTGAGAAGTCTCGCTGATTTAATGAGTCGTCTAATTTAAGTGAGTACTCCTAACTGAGAAAAAGTTTTTACAAAATGGGTATGATATTGCACGGTAGAGGAAAGACCTTTTTGATGAGAAAATCAGATGAAAATGATTATCATTATTAAAGGACCTTTCGCAACCTGCGAAAGCTATATTGAACAAATCATGAAATCACCACTGAAAAAAAATCTTCAATATAGAAGATGAAATTTCATAAAAATTCTGTATTTTCAACAAAAAAAAAATCTAATAATTTAAAAAAAATATGAGCTGAAACAATTTTTTTTTAAAAATTGATCTAATTGAAAAAAGTATTGCTTAAAATTTTGAAAATTTCGCCCACATAGTCTACAAAATTGAAAAAAAATGATCGAACATAATTTTGTAGTTTTAAACAAATTTCATTTCAAAAAATATTTCTTGAAATTTTCTAGAATACATAATTGGGGAAAAGGTGAACGATGAATCCAAAAATTTAATTTTTACAAAATTAAAAAATTTAATATATTTTTCAGAATTAAAAAAAAATCAAAAATTTCTCCAAAGCAAAATTTAAAAAAATACCTATATCTATTTATATTGAACGAAATTTGAGATATTTTTTTCAACCATTTAAATTTTTCAAAATTTTTCAAAATTGACATTTTTGGGTGAAAAATTTTAATTAATAATAAATTATGGTATTAATTTTTTTTTAATGTTACTTATTCAACATAATATTTTTGAGAATTCATTTTTCAAGAAAAAAAAATCAAAGTCAGTTTTATTCAGGCATAACATTTCTCAGTTGTTAATTTTTTTAGTGACTTGAATGATTTTTTTTTTTTAGGAAAAATAGTGACCAAAATTTTCAAGAAAAATGAGCTTACTTACCCAAATTGCAAGTTACATTAAGCACGCCCTCAATATTCAAAAATCGTTACATTAACAAATAAAATGAAATCACAAAAAAAACGAATTTTTCATTGAGAGGAAACATTTCAAAGTTTCTAGAACATTTAAAAATTCCATCACGAAAAATCTTCTAGAAATTTTTCTTTAGAAAAATGCTTCAATTTTTTTTTTAAATGAGTAGGTATGTAAGCATTTCTTTCAAAATAAAAAATTTAGAAGTTTTTTAAAATGTAAGTAATTTATTGAATTTTTGATTTTTTTTTCAGAAAAATTTTGAACTGAGATTGAAAATTTAGAAAAGGTTCATTTTAGTGACTTTTGAGCGAATGTAGTGACAAAAAAATGACCAACATTTGAACCATACTTACCTATTACTATTACACATGGATGCATATATTTGTTGAAACTACATAATATTATTGTTTTATTCAACATACCTAATTTGAAAGTTTTTTTTTTTTTTTTTTAAATTCTAAAAAAAATTTTGAAATTAAAAAATAAAATGAAATTCTGGTCTGAAAAAGAAATAATAACCACCAATCATTAATATTCTATAAAATTAATTTTTTTTAAATTTAAACAAAAAGCATTTTTCAAAATTTTGAATTTTTAAAAAAATACAACGTGAGGTTGTCAATGAACGTAATTTTTAATATTTAACAAAATAAAATTGAAAATTAAAACATTAAAAAATTTCTAAAACAAAAAATTATCGAAAAAATACACCATTTGATAAAATCCAAAAAATTGAAAAAATTCCTAAAATTTTTAAAAATTTTCTAGATTACAATGGTGGGAAAAATTTGCAATAACCATAATTTTGAAAACTCAGTTTCAAATAATACCTATCGAAAAACAATCTAAAACATTTTTCAGACACAAAAAATTACAAAAAATACTTATTTCTCAAAATTTTGAACATTTTTTAAAATCCAACGTTGAGAAAAAATTGTTGATTAGTGTAATTTTAGATATTTTTTTTAAATTAAAAAAAAATCAAAATTCAAAATTTGATAAAAATTACAATTTAACAATGAACCTAGTGAGGATAATTCTTTTCTGAAAAAATATTTGAAAAAATATCATTGAAAATCATTCTATTGTATTAATTTTTTCTTCAAATTAAAAAGAAAAAGGTTCACCTTAAAATTTTGAACATTTTTGTTAAATATAATATGCAAGTATCTATAATTGGGAAAACATTGTCAATAAATGTTAAGTAAGTAATCTTTTTTCTTTTCTTTTTTTTATTGAAAAAAAAAATCCAAACGACAAAATTTGGAAAAAATTGTAAGGTATAGGTAATGAATGTTATTTTTGATTTTTTTCAAGTGAAAAATTGTTAATGAATGTTGTTTTTATTTTTATTTTTAATTGCAAAATTTTTAATGAACATGATTTTGGTTTTTTTTTTCAATTGAAAAGAATGATGCTAAAAATTTTGAATGCCTAATTTTATCAAATAAAGAATCGAGAAACAACTCCTAAAATATGGATTTGAAAAAAATACTTGGTTTTATTGAAAATGAGTTCAAACTTTTTTTTCTAGAAAAATTAAAAACATGGTTAGGTGCCTAAAATTTCTAAATTCCTAAATTAAGAAGAATTTCTAAAATATTTCCTATTCAATTTTTTTGAAGAGGTTCAAACCGCTAAGCTGTAAAAAATTGTGTTTGATTTTTTTTTAATTCAAAAAACATACTAAAATAACAAAAAAATAATTTTAACATAATTTTGAATTTAAGAATAAAACAAAAAACTAGGTAAGTAGGTTTAATTTGAAGAAAAAGGAAAATTTGATTTCAACAAAAATAATTTAAAAAATAAAATTTTGCCTCAATAAAACTGCGGTTCAAAAACGTAATCAGGTGTAAGCAAACGAAAAAGAAAACATTTTCGAAGAGGGAGTATTCGAGATAAAATAACCCTTCATGTTCATTTCAATTCAGAAAGTCTCCAATTTCGCAAAAGAACTAGAAATACACTCGTATTTCCATTTTTATTAAGTTATCCAACGACAGTGGACATCGGCAATTGTTGCTTGTCATCGCTGCTGTCAAGTATCACGTTACTATACAGTATACCGAGTGAAAGTTGAATTTTCCATCGTGCTGACCACGTAGAGGACGGGTATAGACCACACTACAATGTTTCAGAGCCTTGCTGGGGTATCACAATGGTAAGAAAATTATAAAATATCAAAACGTAATTGTATTTTTTACGGACGAGTAAATTCGCCATTGCTGAAAATAAACGATGGTTCGTCGAACGCCGAACGCCGAACGGTACGATCGAGGCTATGGAAAATTTTATAGCCGAGGAAGAAAGAAGATCGTTTTACTTATTACGAGAAAACAAGGTTGCGGTGATAACAAAATAAGACGAGAAAAAAATAATTTTTCGTGCTGTGAAAAGTCACCCTTGTAAGTTTTAATCAAGAAAGAAAATCGTGATGACGTTTTCAATTCCACGTAGTATACGAAGAAATTTTCGAGTAGAAGAAGAAAATGATCTGCGTCTTTTTCCAACTCCTCTATAAAGGATGACAACAAATGTCCAACAAGTTTATGTGTGCAAAAGACTGGAATAATAGATACGTTTTTCTTTTCATGCTCTCCGCTCATCCTCTCCATATCTCTTACGAATTTTCTTCTATTCTTTGGCGCTGTCTTTTTTTTTCGTAACGGCCGGTTTTTCCCTTTTTTCCTTCTCTGTTTTTTCCTAAACGGATGAAAAGTTATAGGATAATCTCCACCCTTTGAGTAAAAGAAGGAAAATATATTCTTTATGTTTAACAGGCGCCAAAAGCAATTGGGTACCTCCTTCGTATCTCGGTCATGTTTTACCATTCCGCCTCGTCGTCGTTCTCTTTCGCCATCTCATAACTCTGTTTTTGATAATGAAAACGTGTCGAGTTAATACTTACAGCCGAAAATTTCCACCATATAAAGTAAAACTATCAGTTTTCTTACTTTTGGCGCGAAATTGATTTTAAAATATTACTCGATTCGAGATTTTTCACTTCGTATACCTACCTACCTACTTGTAATAATTTCTACGATCAGATTTCCACCCCCTTCGTCTTCTCGTACATAGGTAGGTGTAGCTAGGTCCTAGGTCTAGCACACGATTGGATTTTCATTTATCGATACAATTAGCAATATCGCAAAGTGCTGCGTAATAAACCGACGAACAGTTAAAAGTTTTCACGGAAATCGATAAATTTATGTTAAGTAGTCGACGAATAAACCAGCCGGCACGTTTACTATTTTAAAAAAAACATAAAATGGACAATTTGCTAGAACGTTTTTACGAGTATTCTGTTCAACGTATAAATTATAATTACTCGGCAAAAATAGTCTGCCATCCTTTCACCGTTATTTTGATGATTACCTTCGTTTGTTCGACATTAATAATATCGTACAGCGCTGGCCTGTAAATGTAAAATTGTTTCCGTTTTTTCACGCTTTTTATCACTTTACCAACGCAGCAGATGATTGATTGGACTATTTTTGTACCGAACAAGCTGGCTAAAAATTTCGCACCGTGGGATTTTTTTATTGCTGCAGATTTCCAATGGTACGAGTATTTGAAAAATTCAGAATGGAATGAGCTGCACGATTAGGTGCATCATGGAATTGATTCACCAAGTTGTTAAAGTGGCGAAAAATTCCAAAAATAAGGATCAAAAATAATGATCAAAATTTAGCAATCTCCTGAAATTATTGATAAAAATAAATCGCCGAAAAAATTCAAATAAATAACTTAACGTTCAGCGAGGTTAAAAATTATAAAAATTTATCAAACTTTAAAAATTGGTCCAAATGTTAAAGATTTATAAAATTAGAAAATCTCAAATTTTTAAGTTATCAGACTTTGAAAATCTATCTTTTGAATTTTTGGCTCAATTACCTGAATTTTAAAAAGATTTAAAAAAATCAAAAAATTTATCAAACTTTAAAAAAAAATCCAATTTTTGAAATTATAAAAAGTTATCTAACTTTGGTAATAACGATTTTCAATTTTTTTTTTTTGTTACAAATTTTACTGCATTTTAGAATTTGATTCAAATTCAAAAGTTTATTATAAATTAAGAAATAATAAAATTTTCAAATTTTCCGAATTTTAGATAGCTGTAAAAATTTATAAAACTTCAAAAACTAACATTTAAAACTTTTTCGAAAATTGAGATGAGTTTTTTATGCGTTTTTAATATGTAAAATTTATCAATCAACTTCGAAAATTGGCATTTCAATTTTTTTTTTCAAATTTGTACCCGAAATTTTGAAAGTTCACTCAAATTCAAAAATGTAATGAAATTTAGAAAAGACAAATTTTAGATTTTAGTCGAATTTTAAAAATCGTAAAAAATTATTAAAAATGTTTTCAAAAATTCAGCTGAATTTTAAAAGTTGACCCAACCTCAAAAATTTATTAAACTTGAATAATTTAATTTTTTTAAATTGTTTGCAAATTTGCTTATCTGAATTTGAAAAGCTGATCCAAATTTTAAAATTTCTTAAAAATTTTAAATGGCGAAATTATGAATTTTCGTTGAATTTCTTTAAAAGTTGACTACATATTTTAAATTTCAAATCCAAAAATTAATTTTTCATAAAAAAAATGACCAAATTTTTACTTTTTGCCAAATTTTGAAGAATGTAAAAATTTATTGAACTTTAGTTGAAAATTGTCAGGTTAAATTATTTCGAAATTTCAGATGAATTTTAAAAGTGCACCTCGCTTCAAAAATTTATTAAAATTTAAAAATGGCCAAATTCCTTTTTTTTTGTCAAATTTTGAAAATCATAAAAAGTTAAAAAACTTTGGAAATTGACCTGTGATTTTTTTTTTGCAAATTTAAACTTTTAAAGTTGGTCCAAGTTCAAAAAATCATTATAATTATTTATAATAACAAAATATGAATTTTTACCGAATATTAATTATTGTAAAAATTTATGAACTTCGAAAATTTGCATTTCAAATTTTTTCAAAAATTTAGCTCAATTTTAAAATGTTATCCAAATTTTGAAATTAATTGAAATTTATAATATAGGTACTTGGTATGACAAAATTTTGAATTTTTGCCAAACACTTGGAAAAATGTAAAAATTTATCAAAATTCGAAAATTAGCACTTTGAATTTTTTCGAAAATACAACTGAATTTTAAAGCTGTTTCAACTTCAACAACTTATTAAAATGATTTAGATTTACTTAACAAATTTTGAAAAATCAAATCTCAAAACTTATCAGAAATTTTGGGAAATTATTGTAAAAAATTATAAAGCTAACATTTTTTCTAAAAATTAAAAAAAAAATACTTAATCAAAAACTGCATTTGAAAAGAAACTAAAAAAGAATTTTAAAAAGATTTTTGACATGGAAAACTTGCCATGGAATTTTTTCAACAGAATTTCCCTCTTAAAGATTTTTTTTTTTTTTTTTTGATATAATTTATTGAAAACATTTTTTTTAAAGGAAACTTTCTTCTTTTACCTACTGGAGAAATTTTTCAAAAAAAAAAAAAAAAAAAAAAATGAAAATTTAAGGATAGTTTTATTCATTGCAAAATAAGAATTAGGTAGGTACTCATATTTTTTTTGTGATACTAAGAAATAAAATACAAAAGCCAAAAATTCAAAAAAATACAATAATGACAAAGATGTGAAAAAATGACTCATCCTGAGCCCAATAATTTAGTTATAATTATAAATTTTGAGAACGATTCCTACAAAAAAGTGGATATTTTCTGTGACTTTTCAATCTTTCATCAAACCTCATATGAGTCACGAAATAAACGTTTTTGGTTGTTAATAATTTAACAAAAAATAAGCATGTAATTATTGTTTGTACAAAATGAATTAAAATTTATTAACAATAAGAGAAAAATATCCAACATATTATTCAATCTATGATTGAATTTTTCTGATAAAAGAAGGGATAAATTCTTCTCATACTGCACCTTATCAAACAAATTACAAAAAAGTAGATCCATATCACAAATTGAAAAACAAAACACACCGCAACAAGCGGAAACCAAATATTGAAGTCGAGACTTATCTAAAGTTCTCATCCCTGGGGAAACTTTTGAATAAGATTTGTAACCCCTGCTACGTACTGTAAAAGGGAGGAAAAAATGTCCCTTCACAATTGACCACAGCTACTTAACCTTTCATTCATTTTTACCAAAAAATCACCAAAATTTCAAGTATTAAGGTATCCATAGGTCCGTTCTTTATTCAAAAGGAAATTCACGAAAAAAGATTGTCAATTATAGAATTATCATTTTTTTGCCAACCTTGCGTAGACAATCCTGTAGAAATCTCCGAACGAATAGCCGTGTTGCCGTTTGCAGCGATATTAACACCGACGAATTTAATTTGCTTGAACGTGGGAAATCTTGGCTTTTTGTCATATTCTCGTTTAGCCGCATCGACGATATAGATCACCGAAGAGCATACCTGAACTTCCATAATAATTACACGTTCTTCGGCGAACAGTATCAATTTTGGCCAGCCTCTTAGCTCTTCTACATCGTTTACTTCATGATCGACCGATTCGATGGCAAAATCATAATCTAAGCTGAGTCTTAAACCTAAGTAGTGTAACATACAACTCATGAAAACAGTCGGTGTGACACCATGAACTTTATTTAATTCGATCATCTCATTCACCAAGGCTAAATTTTGAGACAGGTATCCGATAAATTCGAGGAACCCTGTACAATTTGTATCACGATCTTCTAAACATTCTGCCAAATCTCGAACACCTTGTTCCGTTAAATCCCAGGATATATTATGTTTCGTATAGTAATAGTTCATAATCTTTTCAGCCAATTCCATTCGAGCTTCGTTACTGGAAACCATCACATAGACCATGAACGAATCAGAAATACTAATGTCTCTGTCCAGAAGAGTTGTTATAGATAAACTGCCCATCGACCGAACAAATGGTTCGAGAGGAAAACAGATAAAAATGCCTCCTTCGTTTTTAGTACCAATGAGATAACTCTTCAGGTCTAAGAAATTCGTCGACGACATTCCTTTTTGCACTTTGGGTAACATCCTCCAAGTTTGACCGTACAGTCTCATCAGTAAAAACCATCGCACTGTCAAGCTATCGAGAATGTCGTCAAAGATTCCATCGACAATCGTATTCCGTTCTTTGCAATAATCTAGTATGCCAGTTGAGATGAATTTTGCAATGGAAGACATGCTGAAAATCCTGCTCTGCAAATCCTTGCCCCAGTGATATCCTCTATACCAATTCAAAGCTTTGGTGCGGAGAAACGAAGGTATCTTCAGACGTTCAAACAGTAAAGAAACATCATCCTGGGAAATACTGTAGAATTGCATTAAAACGTTATTCAAAGCTTTGTACTGCTTGATTGATCTCAAATCTCGGATGGTTTCCAATACTGGAAATGTCCCCACGAATATGGCTCTTTTCTGGAATGCATTTGTTTGAAACATCGAAAGCAGGTAGGCAAAGAAATTCAAAATTTGGGTGGCATCTTCGTCTGAAATGGCCGAATTGGAAAGGACACTGAGTAAAATACCGTCGTAGTTGTCCACGAGAATGTAAGCTCGACGTGAACCATGAATCCAGAACAGAATTTCAGTCAGGACTTCCACACTTTGAACGATATCATCGTCGGTGGTTAGTTTTTTCTCAAGTGTGTCCAAATATCTTTTTAATCGTTTCGATGGAATTTTCTTCAAGTTAAGGGAGCTGACATTTTCTAGTTGATAACGTATCACTTTTTCAATGTAGGGATGGTCTTCGTAAGCTTTCTTGATCCTTTTACCGATCTGTCTCATTAGTTTGTTGTAACTTGATCCGACGAGGTTTTCGAAATTCAAATGTATAACTGGATATCGTCCTAGATACTTGTTTAAAATTTCCTTACAGGATGAAATCAACAATGGTCTTTTTAAACGCTCTATTTCTTCATCGTCTGTGACTATTTCTCCATTGCAGAATAGCTTGTAACTGGGGGTATTTTCGATAGCTTTTTGTTTTCCATCTTGATCCACTTGAATTTCTAGGAAGCTCTTAATCATATCTAGGTTAACGGTTTTACCCCATTTCGAAGGTATATGGATGGCAATGACTTTATATTTTTTAAATTTCACCACCAAACTGATCAGCATGCTTTTATCGATATAAAAATCACCTCTCAATAGGTCGATGAAAGTTTGACTATCGGTCAAGTTCATTTGTCCAAATGGATGCTTAGCAACGAATGAAAACTTCTTGAGGTCTTCTGCTTTGGTAAAGGTGGCCATTAAGAATAGAATGTTGATTGATGAAAAAATTATTGACATGATGAGGAAGGGTCCTGGGCTTCCTTTTTCAAAGTTCCTGAATTATTCGAATAATATTTATAACTCGAAATTTTCATGAAACCACTAGTTATGAAAGAATTTACTCACCTCCTTTCATTACATGGTTCTCATTGTTTTGCTCTTTTTTTTTTGGAGAGAAGGGGGCGTGCCTTTACATCAGTGCTTTCACAATAATATTATCACAGCAAACTTGGTCAATACTATGAAGTACATATGAACGAATAATTATAGAAATAGACTACTAATGTTATCAAATTCGACTTTGAGTAATTTTTCAAGATTAATATTTCACTTGATAATAACACTGATAGGAAAAAGATAACATAGGTAGGTACCTACCAATCAAATATCCTGTTTGTCGAGAGAGAAAAAAACCGCTTATTATAACCACATCGAAGGAAATCACACATCAGCCACAAAACTTTACCAACAGGATACCTGCCAGGCACATCTCTCCAATCTACGAATATTCACTGTCCACATTTCATCACACTTATCTAAACCCACTTCCCGACAACTGAAACATCAATACGGACCGCAACATTCGTTATCGCAGGACTCCGCAATAAACATGGCAACTTTCACATACATCGGAAATAATTTCATTTATCTATAGTTTCAACTTCTCACCTCCGGCGTGTAAGTCTTATTGATAATGATTTTAGGTTTTCAGGTTCTGATTTGGACATAACCAGAGTTACGCGATTTAAATGACCCTCGTGTCTTCTCGAATAAGCAGATATAAACGAAGAGTAGGTACTTAAGCGAAATTAGATATTTAAGTCATCAAAGTGCCGTTAAAAGACGCTCGAAACCGGACAATGAAAAGAAACTGGTATCCTGTTCTTGGCGTTTCTGCTCTCTCGAATCCGAGTCTGTATCGTGATAGAATGCCCAAAACTTTGCGGTAACTTTTCACCGACTACCGACGCCGATGTCGATACCAATTTGTACCAGAGATATTCGTAATTTACCTTATCTTAAGGGTTAGGTTAGCAAGGCTTTTATTGGTGGATTTTCTCTCGATCAGATAACAAAAGCCTGGTTTAAAGTATTTTTCGCGGCTGGTAAATTTCAAAGATTTTGGAGCAAAGATTAAGAATTCAACGTAGAATTTGTTTTAAAAATTTATACAAAGAAAAACTTTTAAAAAATTCAAATGAAATTTTAGAAAATTTTTGTACTTACGTAAACTTGATTATTTTGATGAATTTTGAAAAATTAATTGTCAAAAAAATTTTGATGATTTGCATTGTAACCAAATATGGAAAAATTTCCATCTCCTTTGAATCAGAAAAAAAATTTCTCACAAAAAAATTCAGAAAATTTGTATTTTAAACAAAATTTTTGTTTTTATTTCAATGAAATTTTGAAAAAATTGTTTTCAACAGAACTTGAAAATTTTGTGTTCGAATTTGAACAAAATTTTAAGGTAATCGCGGTTCATACTTCCACGATTCAATTCATGATAATAAAAAAAAAATTGTTTTGAGAAAATTTTGATTTAAATATTATTTTTTTGAACAATTTTTAAAAAAAAAATAATTTTTTAAAAATAAGGATTTCATTCGTATCAAGCAACACTATGAAAAATGTTGAGTTTTAGCAAGATTCAGAAAATTTTGGGTTTGTACAAACTTTAAAAAAAAAATAGGACATTTCTGAAACAGTTATGAAATTATAAAGCAAAAAGTGCTGTTTCTTAAGACAAAAGTTTAAAGAAGTGATTCCCGATTAAGCCCTCGCCAAAACCCACATTCGACAATGCCTTACAAACCGGGGCATTCTCCCCCTTTTACAAACAGCAAAAAAGTACACTGCAACCGCCAAATTTGTATAAAGAGGTACGACACTCCATAAATCAAAAACTCGGTCAAGATTTAAATGAAAGTCGAAGTTGGGGTAAAAGTTTTAAGGTGGAAGCATAAAAATCATCGACGCGGCGTTGAAATCGGGAAAGAGTTTGAATAAGAAAATACGGTCCAAGTTGCCGTTGCCGGCTCAAAGCCTGCTGTGAAATTTTTCTTCTAAACTATTGTGAAAGCTGGGAGACTTTCTCATCCGGAAGAGAGGACTTCGCGAGAGTAAAACTTGTTTCGCAAGTAAAGAATCATTTTTGGCACAGTAAAATTTACTTCCAACAAATTATCTGATGCGTACGTCAACTATGTGGAAAAAGTTTTCTTCTGGCAGAACTTATGTCAACTACATTCATGTACAGTTGTACACACTTCGGAGTTGAAACACTGCGAAATTTTTCTTCTTCTTGGTACACTGTCGCGGATATAGGCGTCTACAGCAATGACTAGATATGGTATGATATCTCATCAAATACAAACCGTATCATTTCTATTGCAGACGCATCGCATAAGCGATAACTCTCGTAAAAGAAGTTGGCAAAATATCTCACCATAAAGCGTTGCCATCCCATGTAAAATGAATGGCATCGAGTCCGGTAATACAAATTACAATATGGCCCTTTTCACTGAGAGCATATACGTTATACCGAACAATTGCGCAAAAACAGCGTAATAGTCTTGTTTTTCTAGTTTTTCAGTCATTTAACAAACTTACTATACTGCCGCCTTTTGGCATTCGAGCCCCATACATCATACGAGGAAGACATCTAATGAGTTACTTAGTGTCTGCAATAGGCTATTATTGCTGATATACGTACAACATTACAAAACACATTCGTCTAAAAAATGTCGCGAAAATTGCAAAATAACCCTCGTTTCTAGTTTGATTTCCTATCGCAACCCTAGTTTTATCGCGGTCCGTGGGCAATATTCTACCGCCCCAAGCGACTTATTAAAAGGCTTTAAGCCAACTTTCTTCTACCAAGTAGACTCAGACTCAGACTCGACCTAATACAAATACAAATTTTCCAAGCGTGTTATCGGTAGTTAATGGGTTGTATCTACATGTTGCGTACATAAATTTCCCACATAGATACATTTTGTATGATTTTAGTAACTGGTACGTACTTATGTATTATTATGGACTCGGTTGTAAATAACAAATTGAAGCATATTAAAGTCTACATAAGTATAGGGTGTCCAGACACGACAGTAAGTACTTTGTCAAACTTGAAATCAGGATATAACCGAACCTGGTATCCTTTGCAAAAAATGTTGAATACACATAGCACCCATCTCAAAAATTGAAGGGAAAGCCAAATTAAGAAGAACTAATTTTTGATTGAGCACATGGAGAGTCAGTACTGACAAATAAAATAAAATCGACTCTTGGCATTTTTTACCTAAATTTGCATCAGAGATGAACTTATTGTCTTCAACATATGCAAATTTCAGCTTCCTAAGTCATCCCTAACCCTATTGAAGCCGTAAAAGTAAAGTTTTGAGCTGTCTTTCTTACACTGGTCAACCTATAGGCTTTCCCAATTGGCCCAGGGATTCTAGAATTTCAGGATAGTTTCAGTTAATGTTCTAGATCTGTCTTTTGTAGATTTCAACAATTGACACATAAACACAAAAATGACCATCTGTTGGTCACAGAGGTAAAGGGATTTGGTAAATAATTACGTTTGGCAAAGTGCTGCCAAAACATCACTAAGGTAAGTAAGTAGGTATATAGATTCTACAATTCACCAACCTTTATCGGAGTCATCCAATTTGAGGCAGTTTTCCAAGTCAGGCGAATCAGATCTAGTGAAACTATGACTTTCCAAAGATCGTTCGTCGATCACGAGGTCGGAACTAGGTGTATCAGCCATATAATCTTTCTGGGACAACTGCTGACCATCCTGCGATTCGCAATCGAACGAATCATCGGTATGCTTGACGCCGTTCATCACCTTGATCGAACCCATCGCTTCGATCGCCTCCATCACCGCTTGCTGTTGATCATCTTCAATCGAACCATTTCTAATATGAGCGAATTTGGCAGTTATGGCGGCAGCCACTCTTTCATTGCACGTTAATTGTAGATTGTGATTAGAATCCGGACTCATTACGTCACTCTCAGGCAGTGAACTTTCACCATGTAAATCATCTACGTCTTCGAACTCGGCATCCACTGCGAAGAAAAAACAAAAGTAGGGAGAAATCTCGTTAAAAGCTGCGAATACGTGTATGTACCTATTAAAAGTCGCACGTGCGAATCATCCTTCATAATATGTATAAGTCGAATGTCGACCACAGCGATCGAGTTAACAGCACACGCGTCCCTCATCGGTATTTTACAACTCACTGATCAACGATTTGTTAAAATAACGCAGTCGGGTCAACCGGCTCGGGCTCGCTCATCCACGACTCACGACTAAAAATTTAATTACAATTTTCCACGTCAAGGTTACGCGCAACGTTGTATTCCGTACCAATAACTAAGAATGAGAAACGAATAATGCAATTAAAGGTGACGTCATTGTTATAAGGGATGCTGTAAGCTGAAATGCATAACTCTATAATGAATTCACCCTTTTTTATACACATCCACCATCGTACAATAGACCTGGAAAACATTAGGGTGTATTCACGCTTGTGCTGACCGTAAAACGTGTTATTTTAAAAAGGAACAAATCCTCGTATTTTGTATTACTTCAATATTTACGGATTATAAAGGTTTTATTTTTGGCCGCCGCCGAAATAAACGCCAAATTAAAATACACACTTTGCCATTTGAGGTGCGCACAATGACTTATTAACGCGGGACAACCGAAACTAAAGATAGAGACACAGGATGAATGAGGGAGCTGCTGGTATAAGCAAGGGTTAGAGGGTGGTTATTTTCTCTTGTTCTAATTTCTAATACCCTCACCTGCTTTAATTTTTGGACTGAAAATTTCATACATTTTTTGGCTCCTACCTCACCTTTTCCCCTCATGTCATCATGTGAAGTTAAAAGCGTTTTTATGGAGTTTTGAACTTAATGATAGATGTTGGTCTGAGCTAAAAACATGGAAACATGGTTATGAAATTTTTGTTTCTCCACTTCAATACTCCTTACATCGAGATCAAATGGAATTTCTTCTACAATTTTGAAGCTGCGGTACTTTTGACTACACTACGCATCACCAACTCAGTTTCGGGTAGGTTTTACAACTCGCTGATAACTTCTGCCAAAACATAGTATGTAAGCGTAGCTAAGTCATTTCGAAATTTAATTCGGTATTATCTCTATTCTCTAGTCCTTGCGCTTGTGGTTGTTCTCTTCAGTGTGGAGTGCATTAGGAAGGTACTCTCCCTTTCCCCAACACCGAATATACACTCAAACCTAAGTGATGGAAGTTGATCTTTGAGGTATAAAAACTCTACAGGGTATCCGATTGATCTTAGTACCCCTCATAACTTTTCTTGTCATAATAAGGTAGTTGGTAACATTTCGCATTGTTTACTATGTGAAATGTTACCAACTACCTTATTTTACGACAAGAAAAGTTATGAGGGGTACTAAGATCAATCGGATACCCTGTATTACAAAATTTTTGAACCTCTACCTCACTCACACTTCCCCCGTGAGGTCAAATGAGTTTTTTCTGGCAGTTCTAAATTAAATGGTCAAAATTGGCTTTTGAGGTTTAAAAACTCGTCTATAAAATGTTTGGTCTCTACTTCACTATCACATAATTTTGAAATTGAGTGGCGGAAGTTGGTTTTTTAAGATCATGAAACTGAGTTACAGAATTGTTGATTCCCGATCTCACCTCACCCTTCCAGTGAGGTCAAATGTGTTTTTTATTTGTTATAAATTTTCATTTTCTGCAATCCTCAATTTTTTCAAACGGAATGATGAGCACTTCGTACCTGAAAGTCTTTGTGGAATAACACACGACTAACGACTTTCAAGGAAGAAAAGTTATTTTTCCAATCATTGCATATTTTCCTTAGGTTTTCCGTTCCACTAATTACTTTTCCAAGATGATTTTTTTTTTTGGGGGGGGGGGGGTCACTACTGAATAGAAAATCTTGAAATCTGTTTAATTTCAGGTGAGAAATGACTCGCAATGGATAATTTTCAAAAGCTGAATTAAAACACTAGGAAAATAAGAGTGGAAACTCGACCTACTCTCGACCTTTTGTCCAGTGAAAATCAATTTCTCTCGACCTATTAGGTAAATTAAAGTTTGCAGTTTTGGTTTTACTTTCAATAAGTATACTTTTCATTTGATAATCAAAACCCTGGGTGCATTTACGTGGGAACGATAATGTCTATAATCCGATTAGATACGGAATAAAAATCTTTAAAAGTCTAGCGACGAAAGCTCGAATACGACGACTAGTCGTCGTCGTTGCGTTTAAAACTGTGACCAGGGACGAAGTGCAGGGTACACGACGATGTAGAAGGAAAGGAAAAAAGAGAAGAAAATATGGAAAAATTGCAACCTCGAAGAAGGCGAAAAGGATAAAAGAGCGTTTTGTTTTCGGCGAGAGAAAGTCAGAAAAGAAAAACACGTATAAAAGGTAATCTTTTAAAACGGCTATACGCACAGATTTTGTGAAAATTCACGTAGCCGTTTTTCAACACGTATAGGTGGCTCCAGGCTGCCTCTGACATTGCGATCGTCTATCGTAATAAAGATAGGTTTATCTGTGCTCGTCCCGTAATGCGGCCTCATTCTTCGCAATTTTACCAAGAAATCCGCCATCGTTTAATGGTAAATTCTCGTCAATGTGTAGCACACAGTATATAGAAACCACCGTCATGTCATATCGAAAAGGGATAAAAATCTGGCCAACGAATGCGCGATCACGCATCTTTCAGTTGATTTACTCCGTTCTACTTGTCTACTCCTATCCGCCTACAAGTATTCTTCTTGTTCTCCAATATCGTTGATTTAGGTTTTTATTCGTCTTTTTTTTTCGCCGCTCTATCTCTACCCATATCCTGCGCCATACCTCGAACCGACTAAATTCGGCTTCGGCGTGTGTGTGCGGCCGCGTTCTCAAACGAAACGGTGAATTAATTTTTTTCACCGTAGCGTGGGTACACGGAGCGTCGCGTAGCGTCGTCAGCGCGGTTTCCCCTGCGAAAAGTGACGCCATACAGGCGTCTCATGCGGTATACGGGGTGTGAACTTTTTCTTCGACGTTTTGTTCAGAGTTCAATTATTTTAAATGGTAACTTTCGCGGATTACTTTAATCGTGTTACGTTTTTATTAATATTAACGATGTCTTTGGATTAGGTGATGGTGTAGTTCGACTAGTGATTACCTATTTTTTTATTCTTCTTCCTCTAATTATACAATGACGAAGCTGCTGTTGAATACTGTTTTAGATCGACTTGAGCAGTCGCATAATAGGGGATGTGTAGGTTATTACATTCAAATGTAATTTTCAATGAGAATAAATGAACTTTGAGATCACGAATTTTAATTTGGAAAAAAATGTATATGGGGTTGAGCTCATGAGCAGCTGCAAACAATTTATGAGTAATTCGAAAAATTTTCTAGGAATTAAAAAAAACGTGAAAAATGAGGTTACTGAAATTTCGACAAACGTAAATAAAAAATATTCTGAAGAAATTTTTTCATTTAAACATATTAACGCAGGTATTATATAAATTAGAAATTAACTTATTAGAAAAAATGTGACAAATACAGTCATAAGTAAGATGAATTGGGATGGGACCTATATTAGGGATTTTAAATAAAGTAGGATAAGTAACTAGGTAAATTATCTTGCCAAAAAGATCTTGAAAGAAAAATCACTTGAGCTAAAAACTTCTCATAAAAATATCTTCTTGAAAACACTTCTTAAAAGAAATCTCAAAAAATTCTCTCAACAAAAAAGTACCTACGTTGACAGAAAAAATTGGGACCCTAAAAATGAGCTAAATACTTACCTATAGGTAATAGAAAAAAATTCAAGAAAATCTTTTTGGAAAAAATATAATTATTTCAATCAAAATAAAAATAAAAACTATTTTTCAGAAAAAAAATTGTTTTGGAAAAACTTTTTTTCAGAAAAAAAATTGTTTTGGAAAAACTTTTTCAGAAAAACAAAAAAAATCTTACAAAAAATTCTCTTAGTAGAAAACAATTTTCCAAGAGAAATATTTTCTTGATGAATTTTTTTAAGAGGCCTACAATATTGGTTTAATGCAAAAAATTCAACAAAAAAAATTATAAAAAATTTCTTCCTAATAAGAAACACTTTGAAAAATCAAAAAATGATCTCAACAAAAAAATTCCTAAAAAAATTGATAGCCTATAAGATGAAACTAATAATATGTAAGTATATGGAAAATGAACTTTTTAAAAATCCCCTTGAAAAAAAATCTATGAGAAAATTTTCAGCTCTGTCTCTGAAAAAGAAAAATTTTTCTTGAAAAAAATAAAATCATTTTTTTCCAACAAAAAATGGTTAAAAAACGTTTCTCCCCCCCCCCCAAAAAATCATATTAAAAAATCATTTTTTAATAAAGAACAAAAAATGTTCTCAAAAATATGGTCTGCTCAAAGGGGGGGGGGGGGGGGGGGTATGTGGGACAGTTGTTCAGATGCCCGATGGTTTTAAGGACCCAATAAATTCAAGTAAGAGACGGAGAAAAAATTCAACTGGGTGAACGTCTCGTTATTAGTTTGTCGCACTTAGAAAAGTATATCGGGGGGGGGGGGGTTCTTGAAAAAAAATCGACAAAAAAGTAACCTTTGAGATTGAAAATTTATTGAACTTTCAAATAAAATTAAAAAATCTTTCTAAAAACAATTTTTTTTTTTTGAAAAAATAATTTCCTTGGCCACAAAAACACCTCACCACAACTTCACAAGCGAAAATAGTTATTCTAAAAAATTAATTTTCGAAGTGGCTTTTTCAAAAAAGAAGTCTTTTGAGAACAAAAAACCTTTTCAAAAAAAAGTTTCAAGATTTAAAAAAATATAAATATTTGAAAAAAAAAATCTTCTTGAAACGAATAATTTTCAAAGCAAAGAAAGCAAAGTAATTATTTTGGAATTTAATTACCAAAAAAAAAAAGGGGGCTTCTTGTTTGAGAAAAATCTTCTTGATAAAAAAAAACCGAAAAAATAATTCGTCAAAAAAATTCAGGAAAAAATGCTCTGAAAAAAGTTTTAAAAAAATTGTGACTTTTCCTAAATTTTTTTGTTTGTATTTTAAACCCTTTTTGTCTTTTCCAAAGAATACAATAAAATTATGATTTTTTTTCGCCCATTTATTTTAGTTTCAAGACTTTTTTCCAAATTAAAAAGAATGTAAATAATGTGATTTTTTTAAATATTTGTTTTTTCTCGTTTGTTTATTTTCCAAAGTTTTTTTTTCAAGTGAAAACAATTATGAATTTTTTCTTCATTTCTTTTGTACTTTTAAAACTTTTTTTTTGTTTTTTGAGAAGTAAAAAGATTGTAATTTATTTATTTAATTTATCTGATTTGCAAGAACATATTTTTTAAACTTTTTTAAAAAGTGAAACAATACGAATAAGTACGACCTTTTTCTCTTTTTTCTCTCTTTTCCTTTTTTTGTGGTTTTTATCTTTTTAGAACTTGAAAAAAATTACTGTGACATTTTTCTTAATTTTTTTTTGCCAAGTAGGTATAGGTGTATTTTTAATACCTTTTCAAGAAATTAAAAAAAAAAAAGTTGAAGTGATAGTAAAAATTTTATTTTTTTCCTTTATGAAATTTATGAGTATGATGAGTATTAGACCCTGCTCAAAAAGATCCACAAAAAATTTTTACGTGACCTAAAATAGGACTAGGTAGATTAAAAAAAAAGGCCTCTTACAAAAATATCTTCTTAAACAAAGATTGTAGGAGCCAAAAAATTCTACTTTCAAAATATCTTAAACACTCGAAAACAATCTTTTCACAAAAAAATTCTCCCAACAAAAAAATCCTCCAAAAAAATCTTTCAAAGAAAAAAATCCTCTCGGAGCCCAGCTTTCTTCTAAATTCAAATCAAAAATTATTCCATAATTGAATAGAAAAGCTAAACCACAAAAAAATTATTCCCTTCTTCGACTTTTTCCAAGCAAAAAAAAATGACACGGTCACATTCCGTATTCACCGCATAATAAATCTTATCATCTCGCACATAAATAACATTCGTTAAAAAGATTTAACTTTCGCAAACACGGTTACACGAGCGGATGTCGCGTACACGACACTCGCAATAGACGAGCGAGTAAAAAAATAGCAGATTCATACAGCAAGGTACATAGGTAAGGTAGAGTACAATTACCATAACAAAAGAAAAACCCCTTCGAAGGGTAACGCTGCGTTATGCCCGCAAACAATGATAACATTTGCGAAAAGGGAACTCGCTTTAGTATTTTCCGTGACCGGAAGCCGGTACGTTTATTTGGAAAACGTCAACAATGACCAAACCTGTACCAGCGTTCCGTCCATATTGAAAGATAATTCCGCCCTCGTTTCGTTGAAAAAGACGAAAAAGCACATGATTCATTCGACGCTTTTGTCATCGTGAAAAGATATTTCTTCATGAAATTCTTACGGCGGTTGGAAAGTTTTCTTATAAAACACTAATGGAACTAGTGTTTGGCAGTCAATAAAAACATACCCAAAGCAGGGATGAAATAGCTATATCAGCGTGCTCAATGGTTATCCACATCCACGTATACCAATCTTCCGAGCAATCGATTCGATTCACATATAATTTTTAATAGATCTAATTCGACGACAGGGTAAGATTTCTCGTCGCAGGATTGTTTCCTGCGTTACCTAATCAATTCAAAAAGCTACCAGTTTTGTGAGCGGAATAAAAATTTTCCCCGAAAAGTAAACGCGAAGAAAGCCCCAACGTTCAACAGGGGGGAGAGGGTGAAAAAAAACTCGAAGAAGTTTAAAAATGTACTAGTGATTGCTTTTGGCGGTGACAGGCAGGTGTAATGTGCCAGAAAATAAATATTTCAGCTCCGGTCCTCGTTTGTTATTCATTTTGTATGCTATTTCAACCCTCTCCGTCGTAAAGTTTTTTCTTTCGCCCATTTTTAACTTCCCTGCTCGACTGCCCTGGTCTCGGACTTTGACTTGAACGGCGATTTTTCTTCTCTACCCTGTCATGTCGTTGGGCGCGGTTTCACAGCAGCCTGCCGCGCTACCGACGACACTTCTTATTATTATCTTTCACCCCAAAATTCAAATGAAATTAGAGAGGAGATCAAACCGCTGGAAAAAAACACTGCTGTTGACATTGTACCTATATTTCTGCATTCTGCGGATTTTACAATTAATTAAAATATCGTTCGATGATTTTCTACAACCTTTCTCCCCCCAAAGCTAATTCAAACGACGATTTAATTTTAAATACAGAGAAAATCTATGAAACCCTTATCAAGGTACACAACTACACACACATACGCATCAAAAAAAAAAAAAAAAAAATACCATATAATAAATAAAAACGTAAACCCGCGATCCCAAGGTGAAATGAAAAATATCATCAAGGGTTATACACAGGCGAAGGATCATTTTCGTACGTCAGTTGGGGTATTAGTATCCGTATAGAGTAAAGGGAAATATAAACGAGAGACGCAGGCTCCCCCATAACCGAGGTAAATTAGCCGCCAAAGTGGTCAATTTATTTGAAAAGTATAGGCCAGCAGTCGGAACGTGTCTCTCTCACGACCCGATCCCCGTTGATAACTGGGAAATTGTCTGTAATTTACCGGATGAGTTTTCTGCAAAAATAAATGAAAACTTATCAATTCCAGAAATCTAGAAAATTTCCCGACCCAAATATAAATACATTTTTTATTTATTATTAGACTTTGCTGCCGAATGGATATTTATCATTGCAGTCGCAGCCCATTACCGGAGCGCAATACAACCGTTTTCGCTTGACGTCTTTATTTCTCTGCGTATAATAAGAGTGTGCCGGATAATGGGCCATCGTTTCAACATAATTTCAATGCGAGATTTAAACACCCCAGTAGGGTACGTTTGCCCCAGATATGGAAAGTTCGCCAAAAATGATCACTTGACGAGAAGGAATTTAATCTCGCGATGGTCATATTTTTCAATGTTGAAAAGAATTTTTGAAATTTTTAGTCTTAGTTATAACCTAATTGTGAAAAAATCGGATTTAAAATTAAAAATAGGTATCAAAAACTGAAAAAAAAAACTTTTTATGCTTCTTAATAAGACGAAAATTTCGAAAATAATTTTTTGTCACAAGATTTTTACTTGAAAAGAAAGAAAAAAAATGAAAAAATTTTGAAATTGGAGTCTTGTCATTTCATCAATTTTTTGTCGTTTTTTCTTCAAAATGTTAATTTTCTGGTGAATTTTTGAATATCGTTTTAAGGAATTTAGATGAAAATTTTCACTAAGAAAAATAATATTCAAAATTCTAAATTGATACTTTTCCACAATATTTTATTTTAAATTGCATTTTTTCTCTGGAAATTTTTATGCAAGAAGAGAAAAAGAAGTTTTGAATTTCATTGAGTAATTTTTTCGCAAATTTTTTCCACAGCATGTAATCTTTGAAAAATTCTAGTGAAAATTTATACAAAAAATTCAATGTTTTAGATTTGAAGTAGGTGGTGTAGGGAAGAGAGAAACCCTACCTAATTTCATACGCGCTCAAATGAACAACAACGAGCGCAGGATACAGAAGAGGAAGAGAAAAATTCTACCTAATTCACTCCGATCTCAATTGGACAACCACGAGCGATCAAAAGAATCACACGAACCATATATTTATTCAGACGAAACTGTTCTATGTTTAGTCCAATTTATAAACAGAAATACGTTTAACTTAGTACTACATCCCGACAGTGGTTATCTAAGAGAAGTAAAACATACACAAAACTGGATTGGTGACGCGTAGCACAGCTGAGGCACTATAATTTTTTTTAATGCTTTTTTAGTAGGTATCTTGTGAAAGCTTGAAAAAACAAAAATTTTCGATTATTGTTAGACTTATTCTATCTAAGGGGATGGAAGGAAGGAAGGAGGGATGGAGGAGGTAAATCATAACTGGGCCACTTTTTTACTACTTTTGAACATCTTCAAATGGAAAGCCTCACTGAGGGAACCTAGTGAAGAATAACCTCAAATCTTGAAATGGGGCATGTGGAGGAGTGTCTTAGTGGTAGTACTCCTGGGATGTTGATTTTTCAAGGTGAGAAACACTTTAATCTCTGAGTAAGTTTTGGCCCAGTTACCCAGATAAATGAGGTAACTGCGCCATGTCAAATGATTTGAATTACTGGGGCTTCCTCAGGGGAAGCTAGGAACCGAATAGTAGGTTTGCGATGTCAGTGTTACCATGAAATCAATCAAATTCCTCAAGACCGTTACACCACCCAGATTTAATTTTTGAGGTAACTGGGCCATAGTTGTTTGGGGTAACTAGGCCATGTCAAGTGACTTAAATTACTGAGGCATCCACAAAGGGAGCTAGGAACCAAATGACGATTGTTATTTGTTATAGTATGTTTACGATGTCAGTGTTACCATGCAACGAACAAATTCCATCAAGTTTTGGAGGGAAATTGAGAGAGTATGGCCCAGTTAGCACAACTTACCTTAATTGATTATTTTGCAAATTTCGAACCAATTTCTTTAGACTGACCCCCTCCCCGCCACGAGTAAAAATCGTACATGCGTTTTTTTATTTTATATTTTGAAAATGTTTCCAAGAAAGAATTAGGAAAAATTATCAAACAAATGTTGGTGAAAAATATTTAATGAACAAAATAAAAATCTTGCGAACTAAAGAATTTGAGCTTAATTGACATCGAGTACAATATCAACGAATATAGGTACAATAAGATCTGTTGATCAACTAAGTACCTATTCCTGTCTCCAGACACAATTGACACAAGCAAACGCTATATTAAGCTAAGAGGATGCATTGGACTCACGAGCTCACCCACAAGGGTCGGAGGACCTCGCACGACACCTTGAACCACTTTCAACTTCCCCTTTTATGAAATGAGCGATTCCATTACCGAAAGTTGTCTACGGCGAGTCGGCGATGGTACTCTGAGCGATAAATTCTTGTCATCGGGACACTAATCATATTACAGCAGCTTTCAGGCAAACCTTGGTAATTTTTAAACTCAATCAGAACATTACTCTTGCAGTCTGGATTCGGGTCTTACTCGGCGTATAGTCTCGATCTCGGGGAAAAAACTCATCATGTAATTGAACGTATTCGTAATGAAGAACAAATGAAACGTTAATAAAATAAATTAAGCGGATTAAATTACAGCGAAATATTAAACACAAGACGACTAAACACGCCCGTAAAATGGTTAATGGCGATTATCAAACGCAATAGCGTTACTAATAAGATGAATAAGAGGGAAAATACCATAAAGTCATCGATCGTGTGCGGCATACGCTTCATCCATGAACAAGTGAAGAAGAAAAAACTCCTCCTTAACCAGTTTCTCAAAAAAATTCACTTGTAGACTTGTAGTGCCTTGACTTGTTGACTAAGGTACATGTCACCAACTCAGTTTTGTGTATGTTTTACTTCTCTTAGATAAACGCTGTCGAGATATAGTATTTAAGCGCAGCGTAGGTATTTCTGTATAATTTACTTCACACGTAAACCTTGACAGTTTTGTGATATTTTTTTGAAGTCACAACTCCTGAGCTTGTCATTGTCCATTCGAGATCTGAGTGTATTAGGTAGAATTTCTCTCTTCCTCTAGTCTGTGTGCCTTTGCCCTTGTGATTGTTCATTTGAGTACATAGGAAAGGAGGTAGTTCCTCTCTCTGCGTCCTTGTGCTCGTGATTGTCCATTTGAGCACGTAGGAAAGTAGGTAGGCCTACTCTCTTCCCTACACCACCTACTTCATGCTCAATGAGGATGATACACGAATGTGAAAAAAACCTTGTTTCCAAACAAATCCAACATCGGAGTTGAACCCATCATACAGTGCATCGTCCATCTCCAAGCAGTACATCTCGCACACGCTGCTGCCATCACATACCGGAACCTATGCAATACGATATACGATTGCGAGAAAAGAATAAACTTCGGCAAACATTCGTTTCTATAACGCTGGAGCCATAAAAAAGTCTTTAATTTGGCCGTCTCTAAACGAATTACCTTATTCATTACTGTCAAAAAAGCTACCGCTACCATTTTGTCGGAAAATAATGAAGCGTGTAGTTCGCGACGCATTAAGAAACATCGAACGGAGCTGAGCGTAAGCCGCGCCGCCATCGCCGCACGAAGCGAATCTCTCGCGTCGTTTCCGAATCACCGTCCAAGACCCTTTCGACGACAATTCTATCAAAGCAGGAGCTACCTTTACATCTTTTTAAGCACAGGGGCAAATGATAATCCCTCAGTTAAAAGTAACGTGAGCGTGCCAAAGGGAAAAAAGGTGGTGACTCATATCACCGTCGCTGCAGGGCTGAGTGAGGGTGACAAACCCTTCTGTCATTTGCCTCAGAAGCGGCGCAGACTATCTATTGTATCATTGGCAATGGCTGACAGGAAATACATTAGCGTAGCACACGGTGAACCGACTACGGACTACTGTAGCGTCGTCACCGTGTATAATTGCGTACACCGAGTTCCACCGGCTCGTCCGCGCGTCCGTCAGAGCCAAGGGTGAACCCATTTTTACGTTTTTAGGGGCTAATTTCGAGATGATTTTGTTTCGACGGTACGTGTCGTCTCACGTATCTCTGTCGAGATTTTTTTTCTCTCCGTGTTTTTTGTTGTTGTTCTAACATCGCAGTGTCTGATAATAAAATCTCGAAAGCGAAAAGCAGAATTTTTGCAGGACCTTCGCGACATCGACAGAGCTTTTTTCAACATGAAAAAAGTTTTCAGTGATGGATTTTGAAGGTGTCTCATTTGGGAGGGGGTGGTGCCCTTTTTTGCAGACAAAAATTTTACCAAATGTTCTAGCGCAGTAAAAGGGTCAATTGAATCCCGAGCCGAATCCATCTCTGTGGGTTTTCTATCATTTTTCAGATTTTTATTTTTTCGACCCTTATAAAAAGGACCTTGAAAATTTCAAATGGTCTTGCGGATGGTGCAGTTTTGGGGAAATTTTTTCGTTTCCAAACTATTTCATACTAAGTACTTGAAATTTTTGGGATTTTGTCAGGGGGAGGGAGGTCATACCTACAGCTTTGGAAATCCGATATTTTCGTGGTTTTTCACCCCACTGAACGCTCATTTTTGTTCAAAAAATTATTTCCTTGAGGTACCACCTCACTAGATTTAAATACTAAAAAAAAAATCTAAAAACTAAAAAAAAAACTCGAAATTTGACTTTCATCTGTGTGCAGCACGATTTACGAGTACGTAGGTAGGTACAATCCAATCCTCAAAATTAATACACTTTGGACTACTTCAGCTATGCTCGGTTGAACTTGGTCTGCAATTGGGTGAAGTTTTTCAAGTGTTTTCCATACACTTATGACAATTATTGCTGTTTTTAGTCAAGAGTGCCGTGAGAACATTTTTAAAGAGAGGAAATAATAAATTTTCCAACTCACCAACTCATTTTCAACATTTGTTGAATTTTCCCCATCAATTTATTTCGTGAGAAAATTTTTGGTTAAAAAAAAATTCAACTGATTTCGCACCTTTTTGAACATTTTTTCATCTAAAACTTTTAAAACTAATTTTCGTAAATTATTTTCCCAAATTTTCCAAATAATTTTTGTAATTTTTCAAACTCAATCGTGATTCTCCCAACTCAAACTGAAAAATTTTTCCCTAAGGGAACGCCCTTGCTTTTAGGTGTAGAAAATGAAAATTTTTATGGTGAAGAAAAAGAAGTTACTAATTTTTTTTTCTGGTACTTATAGGTAAGTACATAACACGTGTAATTATACAATTTTTTAAATGGATTGAAATTTTCAAAAAAAGAAGAAAATGAAAATTCCAATAATCAAGTTTTCAGTTTTTTGTATCACTGAGATTTTTTTCAAGTTGGAAAAAAAATACGAAAATTTTTTGAAGAAGTAGAGATCCATCCCGGGTAACAAAAATGATGCTGCTGCACAGTGAAATTTGTGCAATTCGTGTACCTACAATGACCTACATTTATATGTATTTCAAAATTTTTCATTATTTCTAGTTTTCTACATATTATAGTTAATTTTTCCTTATTTTTACGAATGCTCCTTCCCAAATAAAAATATCAAAAAAGTTACTTCCAGAAGAAAAAAAATGTGAAAAAGTTGTAAAAATTATTTTCTGCAGCAAAAAGTTTTCAAGAAAATTATTGTCTCAATTGAAAAAAAACTTCAAAAATTTACAGTTTATATTTTTTAAATTAAATTTTGAATTTTTTACGTGGTTTTTGAAGTTTTTGAAATTTTTTAATATTACCTAAAATTATCAAAGTTTTTAAAGAATTAATTCATTTTCAAAATTTTATTAAAATCAAGAAATGATCAAGATTCCATTTTTTATTCAAATATTCAATCTGTATTTCATGAATTTTTACTTGATTAAAAAAAAAATACAAAATTGACCAAATTTTTAAAAATGTGAAAATTATCAAAGTCTAGAAAACTGACCCATTTTCAAAAATTTATTAAAATTTAAAAATGGTTAAAATTTCTATTTTTAATTAAATTTTGAATTTTTCCTAGGTATAGGTAATTTTTAAATTTTTCAAAATATTCAAAACTCCAAAAGAATTATTCAATTTTTAAAACTAATTAAAATTTAAAAATCAGGGTAGGTAGGTACTAAATTGCAATACTTTTATTGAATTTTGAATTTTCACCTAAAAAGATTAATTCAAATTTTAAAGATTCAAGTACCTATACCTACAAAATTTTTAGAACCTCCCCTTAAAGATTTCTGACATATTTTTTAAAAAAATACTATAGGTAATTGTAAAAATTTATCACATTCAAGGAAATTTATTAGGTAGGTATTTTTTTCAAATTTTGAAAACTTTTCCAACTTTGTAAGTGGGAATTTTTTGAAAATTTACTAAACTTTAAAAACTATGAATAAATGTTTTGAAAATTGTAAAAATGTCTCGTCGCTAACAGTTTTTAGAATACCTATTAAAAATGTCCCCTTTGCTTAATTTTCGCTACAATTTTGAAAAAAAATACAAGGCCAACCAAAAAGCATCACTTTTTCAGTACCTGCAGTATCAGCAGGACTTTTAGACACTCCGACCCCCCAACCATGCTCTTTCTATATCTACCTAAAAACGTTGGACGACGTGAAATGACCATACCCTGGAATGATGGATACTACCAAAGTGCGGATAACACGACCGTGATAATTTCCACGTCCAGCCTTGAAACACAAATGATAAAGGTACCATCTGTTGTAAGGTGTCAATGTCGGTATTAAAACAAAGATAACAATGAAACAAAAATATCTCCGACTACGCTGCTCTTCTCGATATTGTTCTTACCTCGAAAGAAAAACTCTTTTCACATCACAAGGTCGAAAGTCCCCGCGTCGTAGTATAAAAACCAGCAGGGCACATTTCGTGATCTCAAATACACCGAGAGATTTCGAGAAATTCTTTTATACTGCGAAGGAAGCACACGCAGGTACGCCGCAGCGTTTGAAAAAAGGTCAGGTCGCCTTTGTCAGCGAAAAATGTTGAAAATAGCGAAGAATCTGGATATCTCGCTGCGGGTGACCGAAACAATATGGAATTACGAAAGGTAGGTTGTACACGCGGCCACACCGAAGTGAATCGAGTACTCGAGTAGTACACAGGTGAACGATACGAGCTCGGTGATTGGTCGAGCGGCTAGAACGATGCGCCATAACTGTCTGTGTCTACCTTTACCTTGCCGACGACACAATAGACACCTGTTGATTATATCCAACCCGCCAAGGTATAAGGTGTTTCACCGCCACTTACCTGCCTATCGTGTTCAAAAGCGAAAACTTTTCCCCTACTTTGACGCATTATAAATGAGCAATGGAGTCTTCAACCACCTGTAGTATGCCAAGTCTGCGTATTATAGTGAACATCGTCGCACCTTTAATGAATCGATTACTCATTCAGTCTGTCTGCCCCCCCTCTCACCCCCCCAGAACCAATCCATTTATGTTGTAACATAACACGATGCAATCTTTCGTGAAATATATCAACATTGAAAAATTTCACTTTATCTTGAGAAGAAAAATTGCTTCGTTAAAACTTTCACTCGATTCGTAAAGTTTCCATCTTCCTACGCAAAAATTGCTGCCGACGAAAGAAAGCAAAAGTATTCGCAAAATTTTTAATATACGAAACTATATTTAAAAAAGGTATCTATATTTTTTTCCAAAACGCGCCAAATCATTTCCAACCTCCTCACCAGCAACCAGCACAGCACAGAGCACATCCCCTTGCCCAAAAAATATAAGACAATGAAAGACGTCACCGAAACTGCCTCGAGAATCGGTAATTTATATGGAAACCTCGACTATATGAGCAAAGAAAAACAAGATATAGAAAACGTCGTGTGTACAAATAAGTTAAAGAGATAAAAGTTTACCAATGTGTACGATACATTCGCATTTATACACATGTGCTAGCGCCGTGCCTTGCCACGTCTATGCTACCAGCGTTGTACATACACTACACCCGCACTGTCCCACCCACCTACACCGCACCGCACCGTACACATATACATTTGAAATAAATCCGCTGAAACATTTGACAAAGAGTATCTGATAATGCGGTTTGATTTGATGGAGTTTTAGACGAGTCCCTCGGGGAATTTTTATACGCTTCGTGTGCAGCCGTAGACGACGATTTTCGCGTAAAACTGCGCCACTATTACACCGCCGTAAAATCTACTCTCTCCCCTTTATCGCGTACCCAATTTTCCCGACCACAAATTTAACCTCCTGACTTTATAGTAATTTCATTTTAGTCCTGTTTTAAATTCAATTTTCTAATCAGGTGTGTACATACGGTTGGTTATTTTTATTTATACGTTGGAAATATGACCCCATTTTTTTTTCGCTTGTTTTTCTTTCCCCTTCGAGGTTTTTTGCTCACTTTCTTTTTTCTAGCACTTGTTTTTTTTTGTTTTTGTTTTTCTATTTGCGAACAAATCTTGGAATAATTTCTGCGAAGGGAAATCTTGACCATTGTTTACGTTTGTAGTGTATCTATAGGGTTAGGTATGGTGTCACATCCTTCAGTCTTCTGCCTCCCTTAAAAAAAAGAAAGGTAATGTTTTTTTTCCCTTTTCATGAGAAAAAACAAAGCAGAAGAGATTTAACGGTAAACATCACTAAACGGTTATCAATGAATGATAAAAGAATGGTTAGGATTTGAAAAAAAAAAAAAAAAAATAGTGAAATGAAATTTGTCAAATGGTTTGAATGAAATCTCATAATAAAAAAAAAATTACAAAAACCTAAAACACCACTGTTGGAGAAATTAAGGAGAAGGGGAATGGAATTTGGGAAAAAGTTCTACATTGGTACTTACAGAGAAAAAAATTTAATTTGAGAAAATAAATTTTGAAAAAATCAAAATTTGAGAAGAAAAAAATTAAAAAATCAAAAAATATAGGTACCAAATAGGTACTATATTCGAAAAAATTTGAGAATTTCCATTTGCCTAAGAGTTCAAAATATTCGAGATTTTTTTTTTGAAAAAAAAAATGTATGGCTACCTGCTTGTAAACAAATTTTTTTAAAAACTGGAAATTTTTTTTTAAAAAATTCTGAAAAACAATTTTAGGATATTCTGATTAAAAAGGGAAAAAACTGTGAAAATTACAACCCCTGCTCCCCTCCCAAAAAAATTAATTTAAACAAATAAATACCGAATAGAATCTGAAATAAAAGCTTTGAAAAATTCCAAGTATTTGAATTGTACTATGTATGTACTTGAAATTTTGAGAAGAAAAAAATGAGAAATTTCGAGAAAATACCAGTAATTTTAAAAAACAACTCAAAAAATAAAGAAAACAACAATTTAAAAAAATAAAATTTGAAAATCTCATTGAAAAATCCCATTGAAAAAATTCGAGAAAATATCATTTTGAAAAACAATCTGGAAAAATTAGAAAGATCTGAAAAATTGAGGAGGAAATGAGAAAGTTTTAAAAGAATTTGATTTTTCACAATTTGTGCTTCAAAACAGTTGAGATTTTTTTTACTTTTAAAAAATATCAAGACTTTTTTCTCTCAAAAAAAAAATCGGAAAAAATTGATAAATTCTATTTAAAATACTAACATGTTACAAAAATTGAAAAAAAAAAAATTGAGAAAATAATTTTGAAAAACAGTGAAAACAATATTAAAAGATTGAAGAAAAAACGATGAAAAATTGAAAAAACTTGTTTTTTTTAATATTGAAAAAAATATTGAAGTACTTACCTAGTTGAAGAAATGAATTTGAAAAAAAAATGTAAAAATTGAGAAAACATCAATTTATAAAATCGAAGGAAAAAATTGAAGGCATTTTCTTAAATGAAAAATAAATTATGTGAAAACTAATTTGAAGAAAAATTGCAAAAATTTTTGTTTTTTAACTAAAGAATAAAATTTGATTATTTTTTTTTCAGAAATCCTGTTTGAAATACCTACTTATGATACCTATTTTGTAAAAATTGAAGAAAATCCGAGAATTTTTTTTTTGAAAAACAGTTTTAAAAAATAGTAAAAAAATAATACTTAATTAAAAAGTTGAGACAATTTTGTTTGAAAAAAATATTGAAAAAATAATTGAAATATTTGAGAAAATGATTTTGAAAAACAGTTCTAAAAATCAAGAAAATATCAAAGGAAAAGAAAATCTGAAGAAAACTAGTTTGGAAAAAAATCGCAAAAATTAAAAAAATTTCTTCAAAAATTAAGAACTAGATTTTGGAAAAAGCTCAAGAAATTCTATTTAAAATAAGTATCCCCTATGAGGCTATGAGTTATGACATTTCTAAAAAATTGAAAAAAATTGAGTTTTTCCAAGTAGATACTAAATTTCAATACCTAATTCTAGCAAAGAAGACTCAGGGTGCTAAAAGGAGAAAACGTATAACTAGACCTATAGGTGAATTTCATTATTTTTTGTTATTTAATACCTAAGCATATACGTAATTCGTATTTAGACTGTTGGGCACTGTTTTTCATTAAATTCATCATACTACACAATATAGAAAACAGTAAACAGCGACCACTAAAAAAAAAAATAGTCACTCGGTGCGTTGCGTTGGTCCTACCTCGATACAGTACACATTTTAAAATAGTAGCATCTCTCCCTTGATTAAAATTCGTAAAGGGTCTTGAAATAATATCAAAGGCATCGTGTTCGGCCTCGAGATATGTATATATATTAGAATAAATGACATACTAACGGGGAAACCTTTTGACGAGAGAACTGGGTCCCACCTTCCCAAAACAGTAACACGTGTTAGTCGCTGGTGACTAATGCGCGAGAGAAATTTTTAATTTCCTACGTACTACCCTATTTTTTTTATTTTTTTTCAAATAAAATGTACCGCTTGTATACCTTTTATATTTTTGAATTCAGATGTTTTTAATTTCCGAAAATTATTTTACTTCAGCCAGCACCGACCTCCCCCTTTGGTCCGAGGTCCCTATGCTCTCTTAATTTGCATTAGATTTTACGAGCAGATAAACTAAAACGCGGTTTATAATAATTTTTCGCAAAATACGCCTAAGGGGTTGAGGTTCATTTGAATATTTCTTTGTTTTGTTGCTGCTATTGTACTTTGTACGAAATATTGCGTACATGATAAGGTCGTATTATTTTTTAATTTGAAAAAAAGAAGGTGGATAGGTATATACCTATAATTCATTTTAATTGGAGGTCGTGTCATTTTGATACCTATTGGAGTAGAGGCTCATGTACCTTGGGATAGTTTCATATTTTTGCCTATTGTGCCCCATAAGGCGAGGGGGGGGGTCTTTATTTTGAAAAATTGCAAAATTTATGTGAAGAAAATAATTCCCTATTATTTTTTATTTTTCCTTTAACTGAATTTTGAGCTATTCCTGGAGCCTCCAATTTTTAAAAAATAAAAAAATTGAACATTATTTTTTTTTTTAATTTTAAGAAATTTTTATATAGCAGTGGTTCTCAATTAGTTTTGATCATGTACCCACTTTTTTATGGGGTACCAGCAACTCAGTTTTTTTTTTAAGAAACTCTTTAATCAATCTTTGATCAACAGGTATTTTGTTTCAATTTTACAGGAAGAAAATAATATACTAGGTATATTTTTTTTTAAATCTTGAGAAGTTCTGCATAAAAATTTCTTTCTTATTAAAAATCACCATTATGAAAAATATCTCTCAGAATAAAATTATTTGAGATAAAAAAAGTTACCTTTTTTACATTAAATTCTTTTAATAATCAAGAAAAGCACATTTGAAAATTCTGTTCATGAGAAATACATAAGTATAACACCTAAAGAATTGAAAAAAAATTTTGACTAGAAAAATAAAAAAATATATATATAAAAAAATCGAGAAATAAAAAAAATAAAAAATAAAATACTCAAAAACGAGGAATTTTATTCTAGAAAAAGAATTGAAAAAAATCCATGAAAAGATTTCTTATTCAAAAAATCATGATTTTCCTAAAAAATGAGAAATACTAAGTACTTCACAAAAAATGTTTAAAACAGAATTATTTTTCAAAAAATAAAAAATATTCTTCAATCTAAAAAGTTACGAGAATTCTTGTTTAATTTTTTTTTAATTTTTAAAAACGAGAAATTTTTTAATAATTAGTAAATAAAATATTTCTAGGTTTTACCCCAAAAAATTGACCCCCCTACAAAAAAAAGAAAAAAAATTCTCTCCGATAATTGAAAAACGTTTTAGGTATTTTAGGATATTTTTTTTATTCAAAAGATTTTTCATTTATCTAAAAAAAAAAAAAAAAAAAAAAAAACATTTCTCATTCAAAAAAATCGAAAAAAAAATCTTAAAGAAAATATATGAATACGTTCACTCCGGAAAAACTGAGAAATCTCCTTCGCCTCCCAAAAAGATTCTTTTTCAATGAAAAATATTTCTACTCCCAAAAAATAAGAAATTCTAATTTGAAAACATTTCTGGAAGATTGGAAGAGTTTTTACTAAAAACATTTTTCTGAAAAAAATAAATAAATAAAAAACTATACCTATTCACTCTAGAAACTTTGAAAAAAATTTTCTCAAAAAAAAGTATGCAATCGGCCAATTTCTTCATAGTTGGAAGAAAAATATAACAAATAGAAAACTAGCTATTTTCTCATATAAAAAAAAAAAAAAAAAACTTTAGGTAGGTATCCAGACCAGAAAAAATCGACAGTCCCAAATAAAGAGCACCATGGCTGCTGGCGGGCACAATAGGCAAGAAGTAAAAACCATTCCAAGGCACAACAGCATCCCTACGAATTAAATGATGCCCTGTGAAAAAGGCCCAAAAAGTTTCAAATTTCAAGTCTAAAAGCGACCATCAAAGTTTGTGAAAGTAATTTTTTTGAAAATTTCCAATTCTCGATGTAATCAAAAAGAAACTGCTGGAATAGCACGAGAAATTTCAAGTCCCTCCATATACTACATGAAATTTCATATTTCAATTAGGTCCAGCTACATTTGGCAATCATCGAAGCGATATCCTACGCTCGAAAGTCACCCCGACGAGTAAAGATTTCTAAAAATTATTTCATCGATGACGTGAATTTTTAAAACAATCAACAAACGAAGGATACGACTACGAAGACGTTCGAGAATCAGCGCAGAAGGGGTTGCCGAAGAAAAGCAGGCGAAGAAAAAACAAATAACAAAAATAATATAGCTTCTGTTTGTAAGTTTCTTCGCGTATAAATAACTTTTTGTTGTCGACGACAAGTAAAGAAGATTACAAAAGACACTGGCTCGGGTCGGGTGAGCGGCTGGGAGAGGAATCGGTTCGAATAATATACGTTATTAAGGTGGTTTATTCAATTAACAATGACGTCACTGGGAAAACTGTCTAAAGCAGATATCAGGTTGTTAGGAACCCTTAACTATGTGATACACTTTGCCACTTGGTTGCACAACGAGAAACGCTAAAAGAATTTTAAGTGGCGTTGTATATTGTAAGATAAAAGTACATTATGACAGTTTACCAAGATTTTGCTTTTATTTTAAACGATTTCTCGCACACCGAGAGTAAATCGCGCTCGAATCGCACGGTGGCCGGCGCGGTGCAGTATATGATTGGCCTAAAATCAAAGTTTGCTTTCATTAGCCTGGACCGGATTAGATTTCCTCGAAACTGGCTCCTCTCAACTATTCACGTTCTTACATCAAAAGAAAATATTTTAAAAGCTTTTTACTAAATATCAAATGGTCAAAAAAATTAAGGGTCGTGTGGCTTCTCGCGAAAGTGGTCGTTTAATTTTTATCGCTGCTGGTTTTTCAAACTTTTTAACAAGTTTTAAAACCATAACTAACCTACCAAGGACGACGAGAAGCGTGCAAATTTTAACGTCAACGTAAATTACCTAAGTTATCGGCGCTACGTCGATTTGCACTGCGCGCTTAGAATAAGAAAAGCTCGGCTTTCTGAGATAAACTTGTACCATACCAAGAGAAACCAAGATGTGTTGGTATCTACGTCGAAAATGGAAAATCCACTTAAATTCCAGTGTTTCGTAATACATACGAAGTGCATTTTTGGCCCTTTTTACTCAGTTTGGAATTTCCGCTGATGAGAGTCGTTCAATTTTTTTGTGACAACGCTGAAATTTTTTCACAACCTAACATTTTCCAATTCCACAATTTGCTAAAAAAGTTTCATGTTTCAAAAGAATTTAAGAAATTTTAGAGTAGAAAATCTCGAGTTTAAAAAAATATATTTTCCTCTTATTTTTAGAGTAAAACAACCCTCAATTTTTTGTTTAAATTAAAATAAAAATTTTCATAAAGTGAAAATTTTTTCTCTTGTAGGTAATGTAATAAAAATACTCCTTAAATTCTTGTAGAAGAAATCTCATTAGGTACTTACTTTGGAGAAACGGAGAAAGAAATTCTAGGGAATAAAAAATCATTGAGCAAAGTTCTCATTTTTTTTTTTTTGAGAAAAGAACTCAATTTTTTGTCATATTTTTATTCTTCTTCTTCTTCCTCTTCCTCTTCTTCTTCTTACCTGTTTAGTTATTTTGTTTTTGAAATTAGACCGTTCAATTTTTTATTTATTTTTGTTTGGGAGGGAGTTGTATCTCTATATAAATTTTTTGGAGTAAAACAATTCATTTTTTTAAAAAAAGTAAAAATCTAGTTTTTTCGTGTTTCATTTTTTTTTCATCAAAAAAGATTTACTTCCCTAAAAAAAAAAACGATTTCTGTTCCCAATTTTCTTTGAAAAAGATTCCTATTTTTGGGAGTTTATGCAAAATTTTGTTTTGTGAAAGATTTTTTTTTTTTTTTTTGAAAAATAGCTTTCAATTGTGTTTTTTGGAAGGCAAGGAGGAAGGGAGAGGGGGTTAAAATCTCTCAACTTGATTGGAGAAGAATATCTCACTTTTGGGAAAAAAATCCTAAATTTTTTCAAATAAAAAAATTTTCAGATTTTTTTGAAGTTAAGTAAATAGGTACTTACCTAAACTTCTCTTAATTCTTTGAAGAAAAAAATTCAAATTTGCGGAAAATCTTTAAATTTTTTTTGAAGTATAAAATATCTTGATTTTCACTCAGAAAAAAAAACAACTTTTTTTTTCAAAAAAAATACCTATTTTCACATTTGGAGAAAAAAAAATCATGACTCATTCATATCCAATCATGATTTTTGATCATTTTTTTGAATTAAAAAAATTTAGAGATTTTCCCGCAAAATTGAAAGATTTTTTTCTTCAAAGATTTAAGAGAAATTTATTCACTTCAAAAAGTTGAAAAACTTTTTACATGAAAACATTTAGGAATATTTTCCCAAGTAAGTGAAAGATTTATCTCCAATAAAGTTGAATTGAGAAATTTTTACCCCCCCCCCCCCCCAAAAAAAACAACAACAACAATTGAAAGCTATTTTTTCAACGCCCCCTCCAAAAACCAATTATTTTTCGCTTTTATTCAATTTTTAAAAAATTTTGCGGGGGGAAATCTGAAATTCTATTAAATTATTCATTTTTAGAGAAAAAAAATACCTTAATTTCTTTACAAAGAATCTTTCAGTTTTTTAGAGTAAAAAATCTCCCAATTTTTTTTGAGAAAAAAATTCACAATTTTCCAAAGAATAAATAATTGTTTTGGAGTAAAAATCTCCCAATTTTTATGCGAAAAATTCTTGTTTTTTCTAAAAAAAGATTTAATTTTAAAGAAGGAAAAAGTCACGATTTTTGTTCTCAATTTTCTTTGAAAAAAATACTATTTCATTTTTTGGGAGTTTATGCAGAATTTTGTTTTGTTTTGTGAAAGAAATTTTTTTGTTGAAGTTGTTGTTGTTGTTTTTTTTTTTTTTTGGGGGGGGGGGGGGTAAAAATCTCTCAGTTCAACTTTATTGGAGAAAAATCTTTCACTTACTTGGGAAAATATTCCTAAATGTTTTCATGTAAAAAGTTTTTCAACTTTTTGAAGTGAATAAATTTCTCTTAAATCTTTGAAGAAAAAAATCTTTCAATTTTGCGGAAAAATCTCTAAATTTTTGAAAGTATGAAATCTCTTGATTTTTACTTTTTTACTCAAAACAAATATTTTCACTTTTGGAGGGTAAAAATCATGATTTTGGGTTATAATTTTTTTTTTTTTTTTATAAGAATCTTGAGTTGTGTTTTTGTTATCATTAAAAAATCTCCTAATTTTTTTGAAGAAAAAATTAAATCACTTAATTTTTTTACAGAATATTTCAGTTTTTTTGAGTAAATAAAAAATCTCCTAATTTTTTGGAGAAAAAAAAATTCACAATTTTTCAAGGAATACATTAGGTAGGCTAGGTACCTACCTAAATAATTGAAAAAATTGTTTTAGAGTGAAATCTCTTAATTTTTACTTTTAGGGAAAGACTATCAAGTTTGGGTCTCAATTAGTGGAGTAGAAAATTCATTTTTTGGAGACTTATCAGGTGTAGAAAAAATTCCACGAAAATACCTCGATCCGGTTATACTATTTTAAAATAATTTATTCGAACCGCGATTAGCTTTATTTTCTGCAAGACGGAGTAAGTATACGGTTTTCGAACCACTAAAATTAAAAACGAATGTCAGCGCGGCAAAGGCAACGGTTTTAAAACAGTGGAAGAAACGAGGCGTGGAATACGAAGAGAAAGGTTTTATGATAGTTTAATTAAAACGGTTGCCGCTTTTCCGAAAGCAGTCGAAAAGATTTTTCAACTTGAATCAAATTAAATGAGATATGAAGAAGAAGAAGATTGAAGGTTTCTTTTTAGGCTTTCGATGTTGCGTTTCTCTTTTCGTATCGTTCTGTTAAATCCCGACCAACATCCAAATATTTGCTTTTTACTCCTTAAGACTCACTCGGGGTTTTTGTTTCTCGGTGTTTTTATTAACGCCGTGTTTCCTTTCTACCTAAATTAAGTAAACTGGAGCGTAAAAAAACTCGCACTCGCGAAAGAGGGTTTCTCTTTCTTTCGTTAATTGGTTGGCGAGCTTCGAATATTTTATACTCTGGTTTTTGAAAAATAATTAAAATTGTAATCTCGCACGCAATGAAAAATCGCATCAACCGCGCCAACTCCAAAGACGCAGACGTGTATTTGTGATACGCAAACGTGTACAGATAAATTTTCCTCTCTCTGTTTTCTTCGATTTTTTTCTTCAATTTTTCCATTTCTTTCTTCTTCGTCGCGTCTTGTTTTACGAGTATATTGGTCCGCTGGTGTCTGGTTTTGCTTTTTTGAAAACGAGTACGCGACGAATTGCGATCGCGTCCGCAAAATAAAAACACACTTGTTAATTTTGTAAAAAGGCGAAAGAAAATCAGTTCTGGTTCGCTAATAAATCAATAAGTAGAGAGAAAAAAGCCCTTATATAAGTTTTATGGTCGGGAATATAAGTTATAATACGCGTATGAGTTTATGGAGTGGTGAAATCTACCTTGGCGTGTATGTACGAGTACGTACGACTATACGAACCCTCTCTCTAAAAACCAGTGTCAATATAAAGCTGGCAATAAAAATACTTTACTAGGTATAATAAATGACTTTGTTTTGTAGCGTGCTTTTTCTTATAGTGTATCAGAATCGGATTCACCATCATGTATTCACAGCGCTTCGCTCGTGTACGATACTTTCTTTTCATAGATATTGAGATATATCAAAGTGTATATCCAAATGGTCCATTCTACTGATTAATTGAATGCGTCGAAATGTAGAGGGGGCTTCAGTGTAGTTGGACTGTGTTTTTTTTTTGACTGAGAAACACTTTGAAGTCAGCATGATTTTCTTTTTTTGTAGGTACCTACCTGTAATACGTTGATAAAAAGGGAATATTTTTTCAAAAAAAAAAAAAAAAATAGGTACCTAAATAAATAGAGAAGATTTTTTGCACTTTTAGAAAGTCTAAAAAAATCTCAAAACCATAAAGCATAACTTCTGTAGGATCTTCAAAAGGTTTCAACAAAACTTCAAAAATGCAGAATGTTCTATTTCAAAAGATCAATTTCTTAAACAGTAAACTGAAATTTTAAAAATGTTCAAATTTCAAATTGTCACAAAATTTTTAAAGATTTACCAAATTAAGAAAATCTTAATAATTTTGAATTTTCACCACATTTTAAAACCTATCAAACTGCACAAATTGAGTGTTTGAAGATTTTCAAAAATTTAGCCGAATTAGAAAAGAATTGCTCCAATTTCAGAATTTTATTAAAGTTCAAAAAACGACTAATTTTTTATTTTCACAAAATTTTAAATGGCACATGAAATTTGTAAAATTCTAAAAATTTATCAAGATGAAAAAATTACAAAAACTAAGATTAGATATTTTCTTGAAATTTTGAATTTTTGCTGAAAATTTAATATTAAAAATTGGAGTGGAGGGAGGGGTGCAAACAATTTTTTTTGTATAATCAAAATTATTCATAGAATTTCAAGTTACAATTTTTGTTTGAAATTTTTTTTCAATTGGACCCCCCTTCTCCTCTGATTTTACATTATACATCAGGTAGATAGCTTTTTTAAAATTGACGGAGAGGTCCTATTGAAAAAATTTTCAAACATTCAAAATCCTGTTTTTTATTGCATTTTGAAATAGGTATACCTTATTCCAAATTTTGAATGTTTAAAAAAATTTTAGAGTGTTCAAATTCAAGAAAATTTACTTCAAAATTGATCCAACATTATTAAAATATGTAAGTATTTATTTAATGGGAAGGAAAAACTAAGGAAGGGATTTTCATTAAAGTTTTAAAAAATACAAAATTTCGAATTCAAATAAAATTTTATAAAAATAAGTACTTATACAAAGTTGAAAAAAAAATTAGATAAAAAATATAAAGTGAATCTCGATTATCTGAGTTAATTGGGTACGAAGGAGAGTCAAATGTCGTGAAAAGTTGGATAATCGATTTTTCATTTTTTCATTTTTTGAAAAAAAGCAACAAATGTTTGAATCATGTATTGCAAAAATTTTATAGAAATGACTTAGTTAACATACAGAAAATAAAAAACACCATTTAAAAAACAAAAAAACAAAAGAAAATTTAAATACAATAGAAAAAATTGAAGAAATAGAATAAATTGTCACTTCTTCAGTATAGGTATATGAGTAATGAAACTGAAGAAAGGTGGGAATATTTTTCAATATTTGGAATCTTACATTTTTTGGAATAAATTTTATTTAGGTATTTATCTTTTCGCGTGAAAAACTCATTTTTTCAATAAAAAATTTTGGAATTGAAAATTTTCCAAATTTTTAAAATACGCGTACCTACCTACTTAACATAAATAATTATTTTTTTTTATTCTAAAAAAATTTCTCATTTTTTAGAATAAAAATTTTATAGGTAATTTTTTTTTGAATAAAAAATTTATAATTTTTTTTTAAATTAAAAAGTTCCAATTTTTTTAGAATAAAAATTTTCCAATTTTTTTTAGAATAAAAAAATTTCTTAAATACTTTTTTAGAATAGAAAATTTCATATTTTTTTGATAATTTTTTTTTTTTTAGAATAAATGTATAGCAAATACCTATAAGTGAAAAAGTTTCAATTTTTTTTTTTAGAATTGAAAAATTCCTCAATTTTTTTCGAATTTGGGATTTAAAAAAAAATATTATTTGCGGTAAAAAATAATTTTGAAGCACAAAAATTCTTAATTCTTAGAATTTAAAAAAATCTCAATTTTTAAGAATTGGGTATTTAAGCAATAAGGAATGAATATTTCTGAATTTCTTTTGGAGCATCAATAAGGTCGTATAGGTGGGTATGTGCAAAAATTAGGGGAATTCGGATAATAAAAAATCAACCGACTTTTGGACATAGAATAATAGAAAACCAGATAATCGAGTTTCTACAGTAGTAAAAATAAAAATTAATTCAATTTTTAAAAATTTATTAAAATTTATAATTTTTAAAAAATTTTAATTTTTATGAAATTTTGAATTCTTTAAAATGTCAAAAGATTTACCAAATTAATTATCAAGTTTTTCAAAAGATTTTTCAAACTTTAGTACCAAATTTTAAAAATTGTAAAAATTTAATAAACACTAAAAATCGATATAATTTTTAAAAATATATTGGTGTGCTGAAAAAATTGAATTTAAAATTTTTACTAAATTTTTTAATTTTTTTTTTTTTGATAAAAATCGTCAAAACTTGAATATTAGGTAGGTATTTTTTTCAAACTCCAAAAATTTGAACGGGTTTTCCTCAAAATCGTGTTTTTTGAAATTCTGTTTTCAAATTTCTCTGAGAGAGAAAGTGAATTTTTCTTTGACCGGGGGGGGGGGGGATTTTTATGAAACTGAACTACAACAAATTAAATTATATTCACCCTAAACCATACAAGACAGTGACGAAATGATCAAATAATCACGAAAACCTACAATTACTCATCCGATTGCCAACAGATGATTCTCCAAGTCTTAGCCAAACATACCATACGATTCACTATAGTTTAACAAAGTTGACGAAAAATTTCACAAAACGTTCGCATTCGCGTTTCGATGACAAATTGCGATTTTAAAATAAAACAACTGTAAAATGAGGAAATGTAATTTTTCATACACTACAACCAGACTATGAGTACAAATCGATGCCATTATTCAGAGTGTAAAGTTAACAAACTCTCGAAAAGTAATTTGTTTCTGTTTACAAGTAGTAGACGCGAAGTAGAAAAAAAAATACTAAATTCCTATCCGAAGAAGAGTTTCGATTAGACGCTGAAACGATGAAAAATCAGTATTTACCAGGCGATATACGAGTATAGCACATCACCCTTGGCATGGCGCGAAGATTACAGGCTAAATATCTTCGTTTTTGGTGAAGGTGGATGCAGCTGTTTGAATTTGTGTAGGGTTTATTAAGGTCTTGACGAGCCGTAGGATTAAAAGATCACATTAAACTGCTTTTCGTAGTGTTTCTACTCGTTCAACCTCTTATAGCATATAATGCTATAGTTGTTTAACAAATTTATGAACCGATCTTTTCTCGTTATGTTGAGACGTAATTTTCAGTACACTGATACCGGATAATCTCGTTAATGCACAGGTGAATTATTTTTGGTCTTTGGTAAGACGGCATTATAAATCCATTAACAATTTTCTCTCCAACTTTTGCCAACCCGAGCACACCTAACTGCGGTGTAATTTCGTGAGTCTGCAAAAGATGATTTTCTTTCAATAAATTCGCCTCGAAATGAAGCCTCATATACTATATTGCATCAGTTTCTGTCGCATGGATTAAAATTTAAAAATAAATATCTACTCGTAGGTAGGTACTTAGGTAGGTTATAGAACGTGTGAAACCAATTCTAGAAAATTCTCGATGTATATATTTATTAAATATAAACACTCGTTAAGTACAATAAAGTTCCTGTAATTTATCACAAATCATCGAATATCACGTGTACTCTGGACGTAGTTAATTTTTATTTGTACAACTTGGCTTATTACCCAATAGGAGAATGCGGAAGGCCACGAAAATCATAACGAGAATATCTCAAATAGCGGTCCAAATTCTTATATTTTTATAACCGACAAAAAAGGTGATTGCTAACACTTGTTTTCTGTAATTAAGCAACCCTTATTGCATTTACTATCCTTTATTATCCGCAAAATGTGTCGGAAACGGTCTGCAGTGAGGCTCGTAGGTTTCTTTATCCAGCAACGAGCAACACCTGTAACCGGAACAATTTTCTTTTAGATGTTCTTACCTCGTTATCGTAGCTACAAAACGGTTCGTAATCGTTTTCCTCTCGCAGATATTGAATCAAAAACAAAACAAGTGAAGGAATATCTTCTACGTATACCATGATCCACACAATATCTTCCATATATATATATATATACACTCACTCGTATATATCTATCTCCAGTACGAAGCAAAATACACCATTCGGTTGTCTATCATGGCTTGAAAATCTCTCCGAAATTTTCTCTTCTTTTCCTTCTTTCTTCCTTTTTTGAAAAAATTATTCATCGACGCATCGGCCATAAAACATTTTCGTAAAACTTCTTACAGTAAGAAAATTTTCTCACAAGCTTTCCAAACGGATATCCTGCTGTTGCGAGAAAAAAGCTCGCATACATGTCGGGTTCATTTTACGTTTTCATTTTTTTTAGTAAAACTTACGTTCAATTTTTTTCTTCGGCGATATTGTGTGTGTAGGTTTAGAATTTTATTTTCAGCTGAAAAAAATTATACACGAAAAAAAAATCCGTGTATCATTAACTATTTTAATTGAAAGGATGTTTTATGCGTTTTCTCAAGAATTGTAATGATTCTACGTAAGCATATTTATTCGAAAACAGCAAAAATTCGAAAATTTTTAGTATGTTAAATAATTACAACGAGGTAAAGAATTTGATCTAAATAACTGCAAGAGTGAAAAAATTCCACTTTTTAAAATAATTCTCAAGAGAATGATGAGATGAAAAATCTTTGCAACGAGGTGTTTTTTGGTGAAAAAATTCGCAATGAAAAGATTACAGTTAGATAAAAATAATTTTGACAGAATATTTTTTTAATCTCCACTATAACTGCTGCTCGTAGGATTAGATACTTACCTTTACTCGTCATTTTCTTCCATAAAATAGAATATAATTATTCTTTTAAATAGCATATTTCCCATTCATTCACTCACCTGGAACAGAAAAGTGAGAATATTCAATTAATATTGGGTGTTTTTAGCGAATTGCTTAGGTTATTCAATATATACAGAGTCTCAGCTGTATTAATGGAAGGACTGAGATACAGCCTGAGAGTTTAAATTTATCAATCTTTAATTACTGTGCCAGCTTCCGAGACCATAACTTCAAATTTTCTGGCGTGCACCTTGATTATTAACGAAGGGATGTCCATTATAAAATTTTTCAAGATCGAATGTAAGAATGATTTTTTCTTCTTCCCTTTCAAAAAATTTTTTTGACCCCTCGAAAAATTAAGGTTTTATTTCTTTTTAAATTAAAAAAAAAAATTACTACATTTTTTTAAAGAACCCAATTTTTTTTTAAATTTTATTTCAAAACATTTCTAAAAAACTTCATTCCAAAGTTCTTTTTCAATTCTCATTCTTTTATCTCCAAGAAAGTATAAGACGTTTCTTTCCACAAAAAAAAAAAAAAAATCCTCAAAAAAATTGGAAGTCGTTTTTCTCCTAAAAATTTGAAGATTTTTTAGCCTATTTCCTCACTTACTCTAAAAAAAATGAGTAACTTTTTATGCTGAATTCAAAAAAATAAAGATACTATTTTTTTTTAATTCCAAGAAACTTGAGAATAAAATTAAAATAAATTTGACTCTAAAAAAATTTCAAAAAAAACTTACTCTTCCCCCCAAGAAAATACGTCCTTCCTCACAAAAAAGATGGAAAAAAAATGAAAAATTTATTTACCTATCTACTTATTTTAGTTTTTCATGGGAAAAAAAAATATTTTTAGACATTTCTTTAATTTTATTCTAAAAAATAAGAAATGTTTTACTCCGACTCCAAAAAAATTAAGATTTTTTTTCAGCGGAAGTAAAAAATTTTTACCCTAAGAAATTGTGAAATTTGATTATTCAAAAAAATAAAAATAAAAATAAAAATAATAAAAAACGTCAAAAACTTACTCCAAAAAATTTCAAAAATTTTCAATTGTTTTATTATTATTTTACTTTGAGAAATTTTGAAATTTCCTTGTTCCAAAAAAACTGATGATTTTTCAATCAAAAAAGTTTCAAAAATTTACTCAAAATTTTTTTAAAAATTTTTTATCATTTTACTTCAAGAAATTTTAAAATTTCATTATTCCAAAAAAACTGAAGATTTTTCAATCAAAAAAGTTTCAAAAATAAACCCAAAAAAATTTCAAAAAATTTTATCCACTCAAAAAAAAATTCAAGTTATTTACCTAGGTACTCCAAGAAATTTTGAAATTTTATAATTCAAAAAAAATTAAAAATTTTTAAACCAAAAAATTTCAAAAATTTACCCCGAAAAAATTCAAAAAAAATTTATACAAAAAAATGTTGACAATTTTTTTTTCAATAAATTGAGGGGTGTTTTCTCTTAAAAAACCCGAGATTTTTCTTTGCTTCAAAAAGAAAAGAAACTTTTTTACGCGAGACTCAAAAAATTTAAGACATTCATTACCTTTCCCCCTCTTCCACAAAGAAAATTCAAAAAAAAAAATAAAGGTAAGTAAAAAGATTTTTTACTCAAAGGATTTTCTCTTCTCCCAAGAAATAAAGAGTTGAGTATCTTTGCTTCAAAAAAATCAAAAACTTTTCTTACGCTGAACTAAAAAAAATGCATCTTTTATTTTTCAATAAAAAATGTGAAATTTTTTCAGATAAAATTAAAAGATTACATTAGAGGTAGGTACTAAAAAAAATTAAATGTTTATTGTTTACCCCCTTCCCAAAAAATTTTTAAACAAATTTTTTCTTTTCAAAAAATTGAAATTTTTTTCTTCTTAAAAAATTAAAAGATTTTTCACTTGTTTTCCAAATTCAAAAAAAATAAGAAACTTTTTTTTACATATGTGTCACGGAATAAGAAAAGGGGTCTAGTGACCAAAAAGTACTTTTTGAGAAAAACGAGTTTAAAGTTTTTTTGTTTTTTGTAGAAATTATTTTTTTTCTCCTTTGGATCAACTGATATTTATTCGAGGTTCGTATTCTGTGGTGAGATGTGAGTTGATGGGTGTTTGACGTCACATTCTGGAGCACTGTGACGTTGAATTATCGTAACGAGTTTCTCACATTTTTTTTAGGATCATTAGTAATAACTGCAAAGGAAAAAACGGCTGTAACTTTTTTTTGAAGCAAGATAGAGAGTTGGGGTTGGAATTTTTGAAATTCCGAGGCATTTTTACATAAAAATCGACCAAAAAGTGAAAATAAAAATTTTGGTCACTAGACCCCTTTTCTTATTCCGTGACACATAATTTTTTTTTTTTTTTTTGTTTCAAAAATAAGAAATTTTTGTACACTGAACCCAAAAATTAAGATACCTAAGCATTAATTTTATTCCTATAAAATTCAGAATTTTGTTTTTTTCAAAAATTCGAGAAATTTAATATTTCAACTTTAAAAAAGTAGGTAAAACGCCACTAGCCTTAGTTGCTGTACATGGCGTTAAAAAAAAAGTAGGTGAAAGATATTTTTCTGCAAAAATGAAAAAACTTTAAAAAAAAATATTTGTGCATAAATTTCAAAACTGACGGCTACTGCCTATAAGACATAATTATTGACATTATAACAAAATTAGCTTTTAGGTACATAAACTTTGGAAAACTTGACTTTGAACGAAATTTGAAGAAATTAATTTAGAACAGAATTTGAAAAAAAAAAATTGCAAAAAATTTCTTCTGCAAAATTTTGTCCAGACATACGCGAAACAGGAACAAAACTATTATATAATGTGGAAAAATTTGTCTAAAATGAAGGCGTCACATAGAGCTTCAAAACTTTGGAAATATCAATTTTTTAGGCTTCAGAGCGACTTCGCTTTAAAAATTAGGCTAGTTTTTTCCTAAATTTTTTGCAGCCCTTTCAAAATAGAGATGGCGTGCTGACGCATGTGCACATAATTCTTTTACCTATTAGTTGGACTTGGTTATACCTAAATTCTAAAATTAGTTTCTAGTCATCGGACACCTTGCATACGTATAAGTAATATACATTTTTTAAATGCTAACTCGAGCTAAACAAGGTTAATGACACATATCAAAATATCATAATAGCTTTATCAGAAACAAAACAATCACACGTAAAAATGTCTCATCATAATAATAATATCTTGTAATCGATCAAATTAGCAAATTCTATCACGTTGACTAACCAAGAACATTTTCTACAAATTACATACCTAATTACTCATTTTCATTGTCGAATCTAATCACCGTAATTTACAATTTAAGAACTCGACGAAAACAAAGGAACAGAGAAACTCAACTCAGCATACTCCTATAGTTATATCTGATAATTAAATCATCTCGTTCGTACATAATCTAAACATGATGTTTGAAACTTGACCAAATCTACGAAACGAATTTAATTACCTCGAAAAACCTTATCAACATTAGAAACCGAACACCGAAACCCTACGCAAGTAATTCAATGCAGAAGGGAAATATCATCGTCCATTGGGAAATGAAAAACTCTATCGCTATACAATACCAATGGATATTATCAGTTCATCGTCAGGTTTGCGCGGGGGTTAATTACACAACTTACTGTTGATTTGTTGCAGACCATAAAAACGTCACAATTTTTATCAAAGCACAGAGTTTGCCTTTGCTGCATGCGCCCTGGCCCTGGCAACGTGACGACGCCTCGAACGAACCAAAGTAGGTAGTTTCGGTATCTTGATTGAAAGGTCATTAAAAGCAAACGAAACCTTTGGAAAGACACATCATGTGCTCAAGTTGTTTCCACCATAATAACATCCCGATGATAATTAACCGAGGGACGGAAACCTGTCAAATATCCTGATATAGGTTCGTATATAACCAATCGGTACCACTTGCTTATAACCCTCTCACTATGCCATAGGTTCGTTTTCCAATTTCTATAATAGCGTACTAATAATAACGTACCTATAGGTGCCCAAACCTACTGTAATCTGTGTCTGTGTGTAAACTCTAAATATATCGACTCGATTACAAAATCCCTTCTCAAATCTGTATCGTTTTTCCCCAATATGAATACTAATAAATGGATAAACGATGAGCCGAGTAATAATATAAAAAGGAAACACCTTCGTCTTCTCGATTCAATATCCACGAAACGTTTAGACGAGTTCGTTTTTCTTTTTTTTTTTCTTTTTTTTTTGTATATATTTTTCGCTAAAAAATTTTCCCTGTTATTTGTTACAATTAGAACGAACCTTTTCCCCCGGTTTCCTTACGCATCATTCGCTTATACAAAACGCCCGTTATTAAATTGTTTATGAATTTAATAAAAACCTTTCGTTCAAAGTCAAGCACCCTTCCAAATGTTGCTTTTTCCTTTTGAATATTTTCTTATACCATTTAGAGAGAGGGTAAGCGAAATCCAGATGCGAAAAAAAAGGTGAAACAACAGGAGATTAAATTAAGAGAAAAATTTCTGTTTTCTAAACGGTCTCGATTTCGTATTAAATTCGAATAACATCCGGTTATAATTATAATTGGATATAGCGGCAAAAATTTCCTCAAATTTGGAAACCCTCGCTAATTTTTTATCGTTGCAGCCGTTTCATTGCGTTTAGATTCTTATTAAAATCCGGACGAAATAATTGGAGCGGTAGGTGCAGCTTTTTTCTCGCACGTTTTATTAATATAATTGTATCATATCGCCTTTTTCCTTCGTTTTTACGCCGGTTAGGGTTGATAAACAAATCTGGATGCGGAGGGGTTCCCGCTTATTTCAATTTATTTACACCTGGGTTATACGTTTTTTTGGAAATTTAAATTAGTTTGAAATGCTTATTTTGCAAATTATTGGATTATTTGATGGCTTTCTTTTAGACGATATCAGCGTGTGCTTTCTTTAGGCTATAGGTAATAAAAAACGTTTCAAAATAATTTGCTTTGAAATCTGAAAAATTCCCTCATACTGAACTGTTAGAAGCAAGCAAATAAAATTTATGCAACAGATTAAAATGGCTAAAAAATAAGAACAGAGAATAACAACTATAAACTACAAAATCAAAAATAATGAAAAAATGAGAATGTAAGAAAAGACATAATGAAAAAGATGGTAATAGAAAAAATAATAAAAAGAGAATAAAATGGAAATTCATTCACAAATTCAAAATTACTTTGAAATTTAAAAAAATGAATAAAAAAGGGAATGGATTGAAAAAAACACACAAAACCTTAAACGACTGAAAAATGAAAATGAAAAAAAAAATGAAAATCTGCTAGCAAATTCAAAATGATAAAAAAATCAAAATAAAGATAATAAAAATTTTAAAAAAAATGAAAATTATTGAAAATGAAAATAAAAAACTAAAAATTGATTTTTAAAATGACAAAATTAGTACTACTTATCCAAAAAAAACTAAAATGACTCAAAAAATTGAAAAGTTAGTTACAAATTCAAACTGACTGAAAAATGAAAAATTTATTCAAAAATTTAAAAATACAGAGAATTAGAATGAAGAAAATTCGAATTCTAATCACAAATTCAACATGACCGAAAAATGAAAATAAAGAAAATCAAAACGTAAGAAAAATGAAAATAGAAAAATGAAAAACTTGAGTAAAATTTTCAAAAAAAATCTAAAGCAACTCAAAAATTAAGAATCGACTAACAATTTTAAACTGACTAAAAAAAAACTTGAAGAGAGAAAAAATTTATTTACAAATTTAAAATTACAAAGAATTATGATGAAAAAAAATTACAATAATTTCAACTGCAAATTTAAAATCATTAGAAAATTAAAATAAAGTAAAATGAAGACAGAAAAAAATTAAATTTATTCACAAATTTAAAATTACTCAAAAATGAAAATTTATTTTGAAAATGTTAAACTTGATATAGGTACATCCAAGAAATCTAAAATGATTCAAAAATGGAAAATTTACCCTTCGAATTGCAAATAAATATTTTTATTTATTTCATTCATTCAAGTACAAATTTCAAAAACCAAAGAATGAAAACTAATTTTTTTATTGAAAAAAATAAACCAGAAAATTTAAAATGACTTTTTAAAAATGTAAAAAAAAGGGAAAAATCACAGAAAATTGAAATAAAAAATAAATAAAAATTTTAACCCCAATTTTCAAAGTGATCAAGTAAAATGAAAAAAAAAATAAAAAGAAGATAAATAAAAAAATTATCCTCAAAAAATGTTAAATGACTCTAAAATGGAATACAAAAAAATTAAAAATTTCATTTGTAAGTTTTAAAATATCTAAAAATCACCAAAAAAAAAACCAAGCAAGCATGAAAAATTTGCGTCCAAAAAACACAAAATTTTAACCCGAGCGGCACACTCGATCGATAATATCGGTAGATGTAACGTATCGATAAAAAATCGTTTGAAAATCTATAGATGTTCTCACGATATTATAAAGATTTATCGGTACAACTTCATAGGCAAAAAATCTAAAAACTATCGAATTCGATATTATTAAGATTTTATGACGATATTCGTCAACGATACTATCGACAAAGAATATTAAATTTATCGATACCGATTTTCCACCAATTTTGTGCAGATATTTGAAACTACATTATCGACAAAGAATATTAAATTTATCGAATTCGATTTTTTAACGATTTTGTAAAGATATTTAAAACTATATTATCGACAGATTATATGAAATTTCTCGACTTCGATATTTTACGGATTTTTTGACGACATTTGAAACTATATTATCGACAGATTATATTAAATTTATCGAATCCGATTTTTTACCAATTTTGTAAAGATATTTATTATCGACACATAATATGCAATTTCTCGAATTCGATTTTCTAACGATTGCGTGAAGATATTTGAAACTATATTATCGATACGTAATATGAAATTTCTCGATTTCGATTTTTTAACGATTTTGTGACGATATTTGAAACTATATTATCGACACGTAATATGAAATTCCTCGAATTCGATTTTTCAACGATTTTGTGGCGATATTTGAAACTACATTATCGAAAAATAATCTGAAATTTGTCGAACGATTTTTCAACGATTTTGTGACGATATTTGAAATTATTTCCAAATTGGTGAAAATTTTTCTAAGTCCAACACGTCTGGAAGTACTAAACTGCCTATTATAAGCGTTTTATTGCTAATTCCTCAACGATAAGGTATGGCATAGTGATTAAGGAAGAGGATTACCATGCAGGAGGTAAATGGTTCAAGCCCCACGGGTGGCAGATTTTTTATAATTTTTTTTGACTTTTTCTGAAATGATCCTCTTACCGTAACATGAATAATGTGTTTAGGCATAGTTTAATGTATTAATTATGCTAATTAATGATTTTTAATTATAGAAAAAAGCTAGTAAAAGACGAAAAATCGGAATAAAAAATCGACAGAATATCGAATTCGATAAAGTGTCGCGAAAGTTCCGCCTAAATCGTGAAATTATCTTTCGATATTATAGATAGATTATCGATAAAATATCTTACTATAATCTCGAAATTTATACTAACTATAATTCGTCGATAATCTATCTATATATCGAAAGATAATTTCACGATTTATGCGGAACTAACGCGACACTTTAACGAATTCGATATTCTGTCAATTTTTTATTTCGATAATTTGTCGATTGTGCTGCTCGGGAAATGAAAGAAAAATTGATAGGTATAAAAAATTTAAAATTCAAATGAAATACAAAAATTACAAAAAAAATCTGAAATTTAAAACAAAAAAGGCAAACTTTAAATGACTCAAAATAAAAAACTATAAAAGAAAAATTGACAAATTTTACCCGCAAATGTAAAATGACAAAAAAATGAAAATAGAAAATTGAACTTTGATAAAAATGAAAAATTTGAGTCCCCGAGCAGCACACTCGACAAATTATCGAAATAAAAAATCGACAGAATATCGAATTCGATAAAGTGTCGCGTTAGTTCCGCATAAATCGTGAAATTATCTTTCGATATATAGATAGATTATCGACGAATTATAGTTAACAAAAATTTCGAGATTATAGTAAGATATTTTATCGATAATATATCTATAATATCGAAAGATAATTTCACGATTTAGGCGGAACTAACGCGACACTTTATCGAATTCGATATTCTGTCGATTTTTTATTTCGATAATTTGTCGAGTGTGCTGCTCGGGGACTCAAATTTTTCATTTTTATCAAAGTTCAATTTTCTATTTTCATTTTTTTGTCATTTTACATTTGCGGGTAAAATTTGTCAATTTTTCTTTTATAGTTTTTTATTTTGAGTCATTTAAAGTTTGCCTTTTTTGTTTTAAATTTCAGATTTTTTTTGTAATTTTTGTATTTCATTTGAATTTTAAATTTTTTATACCTATCAATTTTTCTTTCATTTCCCGAGCAGCACAATCGACAAATTATCGAAATAAAAAATTGACAGAATATCGAATTCGTTAAAGTGTCGCGTTAGTTCCGCATAAATCGTGAAATTATCTTTCGATATATAGATAGATTATCGACGAATTATAGTTAGTATAAATTTCGAGATTATAGTAAGATATTTTATCGATAATCTATCTATAATATCGAAAGATAATTTCACGATTTAGGCGGAACTTTCGCGACACTTTATCGAATTCGATATTCTGTCGATTTTTTATTCCGATTTTTCGTCTTTTACTAGCTTTTTTCTATAATTAAAAATCATTAATTAGCATAATTAATACATTAAACTATGCCTAAACACATTATTCATGTTACGGTAAGAGGATCATTTCAGAAAAAGTCAAAAAAAATTATAAAAAATCTGCCACCCGTGGGGCTTGAACCATTTACCTCCTGCATGGTAATCCTCTTCCTTAATCACTATGCCATACCTTATCGTTGAGGAATTAGCAATAAAACGCTTATAATAGGCAGTTTAGTACTTCCAGACGTGTTGGACTTAGAAAAATTTTCACCAATTTGGAAATAATTTCAAATATCGTCACAAAATCGTTGAAATCGACAAACTTCAGATTATTTGCCGATAATGTAGTTTCAAATATCGTCACCAAATCGTTGAAAAATCGTTCGACAAATTTCAGATTATTTGTCGATAATGTAGTTTCAAATATCGCCACAAAATCGTTGAAAAATCGAATTCGAGAAATTTCAGATTACGTGTCGATAATAAAGTTTTTAATATCTTCACAAAATCGTTAAAAAATCGAATTCGAGAAATTTCAGATTATTTGTCGATAATATAGTTTCAAATATCGTCACAAAATCGTTAAAAAATCGAAATCGAGAAATTGCATATTATGTGTCGATAATATAGTTTCAAATATCTTTACAAAATCGGTAAAAAATCGGATTCGATAAATTTAATATAATCTGTCGATAATATAGTTTGAAATGTCGTCAAAAAATCGGTAAAATATCGAAGTCGAGAAATTTCATATAATCTGTCGATAATATAGTTTTAAATATCTTTACAAACTCGTTAAAAAATCGAATTCGATAAATTTAATATTCTTTGTCGATAATGTAGTTTCAAATATCTGCACAAAATCGGTGGAAAATCGGAATCGATAAATTTAATATTCTTTGTCGATAGTATCGTTGACGAATATCGTCATAAAATCTTAATAATATCGAATTCGATAGTTTTTAGATTTTTTGCCTATGAAGTTGTACCGATAAAAAATCTTTATAATATCGTGAGAACATCTATAGATTTTCAAACGATTTTTTATCGATACGTTACATCTTCCGATATTATCGATCGAGTGTGCCGCTCGGGCATGGAAATTTATGAAAATTCTTCAACAAAACAACATCATTGATCTGCTCTCTAACTAATATTAGATGAAAAATTCAATGAACTGAAAAACAAGTCAAACTTTACTTCCTCCCAATTTGGTGGCATTATTACTAAACCATCTTCTCCAAAATCAAACTGCCAAGACGTAAGAAAAGAAAAACGAAGGAAACGAAACGATCCCATCGTAACACACTGAAAAATCAGAGGAAACTAACGTCCAACTTTATCTTTCAGGTCTATTACACGGATATAATCTCTAATTAGGGACATATCGTTGTAAAACTATCAGCTCTACCATGTTACCTTTTCGACCCTTAATAAAAGGAAGCTGCAACTACGACGAACTGTTTACATTACAGACGAACGCCTTTAAAATTACTAAAGCAAACACTCGAGTGTCAATTGCAGCTTGGAAAATTTCCCGACAAATACCTTTTTTCGTAATAGTTGACACTTCTTGCTAGTACGTTTTGATGATGCGAGAACTGGAAGGATGGGTGGAGGGATGGGGAGGAGGGGGCGAGTAAAAACGATGCTATGCGACGGTGGCCTTTGAAATTCGCATTTATCTTCATTTAACAAATCTAAACTTTTTACGCCAGATTTTCTTTCTTTATAAATACAGAGGCAAGGCAACCGTAGATACGTTTACGATGATGCTCGCATTAGCGTCATTTTATTAATTCGTTAATTAATCTCGTCACCGCGCGATATCGACGCGACGCGACGCAGCGTCGAATAAAAATACCGCGCGGGATAATTACGTACGTGGTGGTACTTCAACGATGCGAAAATTTTCCCAGCAACTGGCTCGTATATACGACATTTAAAAATAATCCCAACTCGGCGAATACGACGAGTACAACACTGGTAGACTCTGCATAAAACCACTAAACTGGCCAATTCCATTTACAGAGGATACGTGGCACGGGGGCGAGAGGGGCCGGGGTAAAGGTAAAATCACATTTCAGACACCTTTTATATCCCTGGTCGGTATTAAAACGACTTTAAACTGTAGAAATAGAATCGGCATAAAACCAAGGTTTTCAACCATGACGAGAACAGATTAAACAAACATTCTATTGAAACTAACTGAGGGATAATAATCCCGTTTATTGACAACATTAAGCACCCTCGTTGACGCGCGCGGTAATTTAGAGCCACACCAGCGACTCGACTCGTCTATCACCCTGCTCGTGTCACCTGTAAAATGTGACGCGACGTATCTGTGCCCCTTCGACGGTTTTTTTTTTCAACCCCCCTGTATCTTTCCCTGCCTTCTCTCTAGCACCTTTGTGTTTTTTAACGTCAATTTCGGCGCTTTTGAAATGTCTCCTTTGGGTGGCTTTTGTGGTTTGCACCATTCGTCACCCCCTGGCCCCCTTTGCGGGGTCGGTTTCGCGTAAAAATATCTCTCTACGAGATAATCCGACAAAAACCTGTTTTACATATCTCAACAATGGTTGCAAAAAAGGCGTGAAAGCATCGGCGAAAAACACTATGCCTTAATCCGAGCAGCTTTTTTGTTGTGCTAAGAATAGCGCAAAAAGACACGCAAATGTTAAAAGTCTCGCCTGCTTTAAAACTCTTCATTAATTTATTAAAGGAATGATAAATTAGCGTTGTTATATAACAGTTTACGAATAATTTCTTTGCCGGGTGTTATTCTTTCAGACGTCCCCATTACTTAATAGAAAGAAAATAAATACTCTTTCTTATAACGCTGCTAAAGGGCGATATCGGTTTTCTTTCCACATACGAGCTTCAATTTTATTAAAACTAAATTCGCCTACGCTAGGACCAAATTGGCAGAAATTCGGCCATCATAGTCGTGTATAAAATTTTACCCAAAAATACCTCGAAAATAATTCTAAAATCTCTTCAGTATCGGTTAAACTATCAAATTTCAACCTATCCTGGGCGAGCAACTCGTTCGCGACCAGTTTGAGTATTCTTTTTTGTTTCATATTCGCGCCGAGAAACAGAACGAAAGTTTACCTTCTTACCCTTAATGCTTCTTTTGAAAGCGGCTCTCTTTTGAAAAGAAGCATTTTACGCATTTTACAACGGCACAGTATTTTGTTGATAAATGAACTTTAAAGTAGAAATATTTCTCATGAAGTATTTCTTCGCATCCTTTTGTCTTGCGAAAGAACCTGCGACCCTTAACGAAATTCGGCGCCGGAATATGTTATTAATTACTGCTTAGGCGGACGTTACGCGAGTACCTAATCTTTTTGCATTTTCCTCCTAAAATCCCTATACTAGCTGGAAATTTGGCAAAGTGTTTTTAATTTTTCCTCGGTACGCGAACGCGGAGTCGCTAGTCGAGATGCAGGCTAAATAAGTAATCGAGTTGTCGAGAAGGTTTTTAATTTATTTGCTGTATTACCGTGCGTCGAACGTGGAGTTAAACCTGGAGTCCTGAAGTGTGCTTATTTCCACGTATATTTTACGATGCTTTGAAGTCGAGTTCTATCGTTTTGATGTGTTTTCATCACCTTGCATTTTTTTTTCATTTGACATGGTACATAGATATCCCTTTGAGCAGAGTATGATATGATTTGTCGTGCAATTTACTCATTTCTCTTTGGAAGCAATTTATTACAATTTTGATAAAAAACTTTCAATACTTCAGGTTGAGAATTTTAAAAATTGGGTTCGAAATGAAATTTTCAAAAAATTTATTGAAAAAACTTACCTAGTGTTTTTAAAAATTTTGTAGAACATCAAAATTAGTTTACCATTTTGTTCGAAACTGTTTTTTTTTTTTTTGAGATTTTGTGCAAAATAAAATTTAATTTTTTTTTATTGTTTCGTTCCGAATAAGATTTCAAAAAAAAAAAAAATTGAAAATCATTATAATTTTTTTTTTAAATTAGTAGTAAGTTTGAAATAATTTTTTAAAAATACATAGGTATTCAAAATTGAGTTTCTTAAAATTTTGATAAAAATAAAATTTTAAAAAATGATTGAAAATAGGTAGGTAGTAGGTAGTTTTTAAAATTTTGTTCAAAATCAAATTTGCTAAGAATTGTTCTACGTTTTTTTTTTTTTTTTTTTTTTTTTTTTTTGATTTTGTTACAAATTGGGGGTAAAAATTTTGTGCGAAATAAGTAACATTTCTGAAAATTTTGTTCAAAGCAAATTTGTTAAGAATTGTTTTATTTATTTATTTTTTTTTTTGAAATTTGTTCAAAATGACAGTTATTCTCGGGAAAAAATAATTATTTAAACGTTTTTTCAAAATGTTGATCAAAATTGATCTGTCAAGAAATTTTGTTGAAAATTGTTTACAAACAAAATATAATTTTGTTCAAAATGAAATTTTGATCAAAAATATGAGTTTTTAATTTTTTTTTCTGTTAAAACCCAACTTTTTAAAATTTTGTTTGAAATTGATTTTTAAATCACTTTTTTAAAAAATTGTTTACAAATAAAAATTATTTTCCTTGAATTTACCAATGTTTAAAATTGAATTTTCAACATATTAATTATTAAAAATTGTTTAAAAATGTTGATCAATCAATTGATTTTTTCAAAATCAATCATTTTAATGTTATTCAAAATTGCTTTATTTGAAATTTTGTTCAAAATAGAATTAAGTAAATTTTTAAACATCGATAAAATTTAGCTAAAAAAGAATTTTCAAAAACTTCGTTCAAATTTGATTTTTTTGAAATTTTGTTCAAAATCATTTCATTTAGGTAGACTTTTTCAAAAGTGATTAAACTGAAATGTTGCACAAAATGAAATACATAAATAATTATAAATTTTTATTGAAAATAACATTTTTATAAAATAATGCCGAAATGTATTTTCTCCAAATTTCGTTCAAAATTGATTTTTTTTTTAAATTTTGTTCCAAATAAAAGCGCTCAAAACGTATTTTTTAGAATTTCGTTAAGAATTGATTATTTTGAAATTTTTACAATTTTATTTTTAAAACATTTTGTTTGAAATCAAATTTTTCAGAATTTTGTTCAATTTTGTCTAATTTTTTGACGAGGGGAGAGAGGGCTTTCAAAATTTAGTTCAAATAAATTTTCTAAAAATTTGCTTTAAAACAAGTTCGAAGTAGAATTTTTGTTCGATTTTCTTCAAAATTGAAACTTTTGTAAGCTTGTTCAAAATAGAATTCATCACATATAATTATTATTAATTTTCAGAATTCTGTTCTAAACATCTTTTTTTTGAAAATTTGTTCAGTATAAAAATTGTTCAAGATTTGGTCCAAAATGATTTTTTTTAAAGATTTTGTACAATATAAAATTTTTGAAATTTTATTCAAAATTCATTTTTATACTCAATAAAATTTTGTGTAAAATAGATTTTTCAAATACTTACTTAATTAGGTACATATTTCGTCCCAACAATATTTTCATCCTCCCCATTTTTTTCAAAATAAAATTTTTGAAACTTCGTTAAAATTATGATTCTTTGAAATGCCATTAAAAAATTTCTTTTGCTCAAAATCGATTTTTTGAAATTTAGCTCAAAATTAAATTTATTGAAATGTTGTTCAAAACACATTTTTATACAATTCCATTAAAAATAGGTTTTAAAAAAAATATGGTGAAAATTAATTTTTTCAATTTTTGGTCCATTTCTTAATAGCTCTGTTTCGTTCTTCAATTAAAATTTCACGTTGAAAAAATTTATTTTCAAATTTGCGACACTATTTTTAAAAAAATCATTTTTAATGAAATTGATTTAAAAATGTGTTTTGAACAACATTTTAATAATAAATTTAATTTTGAACTAAATTTTTGAAAATATTTTGAATGATTTATCAATATTTTGTTTAAAATCGGTGTAGGCACCTAACCTATTTTTTTGTTGAAATTTCGTGCCAAATAAAATTTTTCAAAATTTTGTTCCAACAGAATTTTAGAAGTTTGAATTGGATAAAATTTTGCCATTATTTTTAAAATTCTGATAAAAAATAATTTTTTGTTCGAAATTTTTTGATTTTTAAAAAAAATTGTGCCAACATAAATTTAAAAAAAAATGTTTAAACAAGGAAATAACGAAATCTAATTATTCGATAAAGAATGCAAAAAAAAAACAGATCTACAACAAACTCCAACCCCGACTCGTAAAACATTTCCAACCTATCTCGAAGAATTCCTCCTCGTGAAATTTTTCAATCATCGCGTTGAGAAAATCTGGCCTACGACGTGGACGCGAACAAGTGCTGGAAACCCAAAGAAAGGTATTTTTGTTCCACTTTCGCAAATTACAAGATAAACCTCGAAGGATATCGAGTAACCGCAACGTTATAAATCCAAAAAGTAACTAGTTATCGGAGTTGAATAGCGTTCCTAAGGGAACTATTGTATTGCCGACAGCCTCCGATCCTCGTCAAGGATGAAGTTTACGGTTTTAGCCGATAAGGATAACATATCCCACCCTCTCTCGGCCCTGATTGGTCTTCGGTTTTGTTTTTCAGTTCGAATTTTCCACTCGGTATTTGCTCAACGCTCGACGACGACGCGACGATAGACAGACAGGTTTTTCTGCGTAGAAATACACTTTGTATTTTATACTATTTACTATTTAAACACTCATCAGGTAGCCTAGGCCTAGCCTATGTATAGAAATAGCCCCATTCGAAAGGGTTAGGAAAAAAATCCTTTCTATTATTTCATTATTAACGATAATTAAAATTATATTTCGGCCTAGTTTTTCCCGCCTATCGCGATGGGTATTTTTTTCAGCAACATTCGGCGCAGCCTAAATAATCACGAAACGATCGAATGCACAATAACTGTATTTTTTTGCCTGTAACTTGGAAGCCGCAAATCCCGCGCATCTTGTCGCAATTTAAAATCAACGGAAGAGTAATCGGAAATTAATTTGACCAAAAATGGTCACCCAAAAAGGTGACACTCATGCGCTATGTAAATGAGGGTTATAATCAAATCCGTAACATTTCACATAATAATTAAATGCTCGTGTTTCATTTGCCAAAGCTGCTACACAGGCAACCGTACGTACCATTTTCATTCGGTTTTAAAGGCTCGAATTAACAATATGCTGACCGCGCGTCCCCCACACCTTGCTCATCCCATCCCGAATACAAGTACCAAGTACAATGGCACGTTGGAAGAAAAATTCTCCAATTTTATGCAACTGTATACAGGGTGAACCAACTTCGTTTCCCAACCTTAAACCAGTGGATTCTTCAAACAAAAATTGTTTCTCGTTCAATTTCCTATCCAAATGTTCCTATACATTTTTTTGCTAACTCTTCATTCAAAAAAGTTATGTTTCATTTAATATCAAAAAAAAAAAAAAAAATATATATATATATAATTTTTTTTGTAAAAAACAAAAAAATTGATACTAAAGCAAATATAACTTCCTCCAGTGGAAAGTTACAAAAAAATGAGTGAAGCATTTTGACAGAAAATTTAATGGGAAACAATTTTTGTTTGAAGAATTTCTCTCTAACGATGATACTTTTCCTGAAATAATTGAAAATACGTCAAAAATTGTTTTTTTTTTTCTTCACTTTTTTCAGATTTTTGTTGATAATTTGATTGTATGGAAAAATGTTTCATACAAAAGTTGTTCCAATTTAAATTTGCCGCAAAAAAGTTTTCACTAAATTTTTCTCTCAAACGCATCGTTGTTGAGAATTTTCTATTTTTAAGTATTTGTCATACCAAAATTTTACTCCTGTGTAACTCTTACCTTGGACGATTTGGCACATTCACATATGTGAACTTGTAATACACCAAAACTCAGGTACATATCTCCTGGTTCGATATTGGGAAACGAAGTTGGCTCACCCTGTATACCCAACCATGCACTTCGTTCGACCAGCCATCGTTTATAAATTTTAAGAGAATTTCTACAATTATAAACAAGGCTAGGAAACGTATAAATGGTGCCATCCTCACCTCTCCGCCCCCACACGACAATAAATAACGCCTCGACAAAGACCACCGCCGTCGGTATCCTACATAAAACGATAATAATTAACGATATCAAAACGCACATCATACCACGTAGAATCACTCACTGTAAATCATTATCAATCGAATACCTATCTTTTGTGCTGTACCGAAATTATGACTTTTAATATTTGGCTATCCATTTGCCAAGTTGAAACACGGCCGATTGAATTTTCAAGTAAAAGGGTAAAACTTAGGCTTTTGTGTTTACGTTTCATCGTATAAAAACATTATATACCGTAACGTACGTAACGTATCCGTTAAATAAATAACCGGCGAGCAGTGTTGCTCTGGCCATAAATTCGAAATTTATACCTTTACGTACCTATCCACCTTTTTACATTTTATTTCGTATCAATTTCAGTTCACTAGCTGCCGATGTACGAATGAAAATTTATTTAGGACCAGCCAAACGGTGAATAATTTTCCAAGAATATATTATCAACAATCCTCTTACCCCTTCGGAATAGAAAATATGTCCACGTTTCAAATCTATACTCTCCTAAATCCATTTCATGTTAGGCCTACGCCAATTTGAAATCAACTGGTTGATGCACGAGGACGAGGAGTACCTAGGCCTAACACATTTATCACTCTAAAATAAAATATTTATCTTTAAACGAACAGTCACCATAATTGACACACTATAGTAAAAATAAATTAACAGATAAAAAAGGACGTCTAAAGAGATCACCCACTGAACATGATTTCTAATGGAATTAATTTCTCTTCTGATATCGAATGTACCGACATCACACGTAAGTAAGCAGATAAGATAAATAAGTACATTCAATACCTATAGTCTATTTTTGAAAAAAAAAGAAAGAAGTCAACTCGACAATGTTGCTTTTTCTATTCTGTATCTGTTTCATTTTCCTACCTTATGTTGTCGATTGTTAGGTAGGTATAGTGAGTGAAGTTGTAAAGCGTAATAAATATTTTGAAAGGAGCGGAAGAGATACAACAGTTTTTTTCTCTCTTAACAAGGGAACCAATTAAACGTAAACGTGGCGATTTCGGCGTAGCTCGGATCAATAGAAAAAACAGGCCAATAAATCTCCTACGTGTCACTGTTCGAATATAGTTTTTCGATTTTTAACGAAATTCGATGATTTAGAAAAACACCCACCGTCCTGCAATAAAAATTAAATAAATGGAAAATATTTAGGTTGATGATTCAGGTATAGGGACAGGTATCTCAAATTATTCGAAATTACGCATTAGAGGAAATTAAATTAACAAGTGAGCACAAATTGACAAAATTAACAAAAGTTGGTTAATTTTTTTAAAATGCTTTTATTGACTAATTGGGTTAAAATTGACCTATTTGTTTGCAAAAAATAATTACAAAGTGATCAAAAGTGAGTAAATTAGGTTAAAAATCGACAATATATATACTTACGAAAATTCTAGAAATTGAAAAATAAAAACTTATAGGCAAAAATGTTTAATAGATATTGACAAATGCCTCAAAAAATTTGTGAAATATGTACAAATAAACAAATTGAGTAACAAATTAACAAATTGAGATAAAATTGAGAAAATGAATTAAATTCAATTCAAAAAAACTATAATATGAGTGAAAATTTGGAAATCAGGTCAAAATTATTGATAGATGATACAAAAAATTCATAAAATAAGTATGCAAAAATAAGCAAATCAGGTTAAATTGATGTTCGATGCTATACTTTCCAAAAATCTGAAAATTAACAAAATACTTACTACTGGTTCATTCATTTCATAATAATTTTATTTTACGACGCTCGACTATTTAAAATTGACAAATAGCACAAAAAAAAACCAATAAAATGTGTAAAATTTGTAAAATTGGTTTAAAATTGACAAATTGTGAAAAAAATTGTGGAAGGCTGGAAAACTTGGAAAATTGTTTTAAAATTGAGAAACAGTGCAAAAACCTGTTGAAATGTGTAAAATTTCTCTAATAAGGTTAAAATTGGCAAAAAGAGGTACTTATAAAAAAAAAAAACGCGTAGCAGTCAAGATGCTCCGCGACAGCCGAATTTTTTTTTTCAAGTTAGTGTACCACTTTGAAAACGTTTTCATCCATGGTATTTCAGTTTCAATATCAGTTTTAACTTCAAATTCAGTTTAAAAATGTCAGGTTTTTGTCTTCAGTTTTAGTTCCTCTCTGCATTGAAGATTTCAACTTTAGATGGGGGCTCCGCCCCCATACCCCCATTGAGACTCCTACCCAACCTCCTTATCACTTTCAGCTCTTAGGATGGGGGCTCCGCCCCCATACCCCCGCGTTGGGGGCTTCGCCCCCAACCTCCTTATCAGTTTCAGCTCTTAGGATGGGAGCTCCGCCCCATACCCTTGCGTTGGGGGCTTCGCCCCCAACCTCCTTATCACTTTCAGCTCTTGGGATGGGGGCTCCGCCCCCATACCCCCGCGTTGGGGGCTTCGCCCCCAACCACCTCGTCACTTCCAGCTCTTCTAATCCCCGTGCCCCAAGGGCATGGCCTTTCGGCTTTGCAGACGGGGGCCAACACACCAGAAAAAGGGGTTGAAACGTAAAAATTTCTGATTTTTGACTCTGTAGGAGGGTCAAATGAGGCTCTAAAGCCCGGTCCACACCTTCAAATATATTTGATCAAACGTGATTTGATCAAATTATTTGAAGGTGTGGACCGGGCTTAAACTCGAAAATCCCCAAAAGGTACATCAGTGACCTTTACTGACATCACATCCCACATTTCGACCTTTTAGGTCTTTTGGTTTGGGCTATAGGCTGATCAACACACTGAAAAAAGAGGTTAAAATGTGAAAATTTCTGATTTTTGACCCTGTACGGGGGTCAACTGGTGCTCAAAAGTCGAAACCCCCAAAAGGCACATCAGTGACCTCTACTGACCCTACATCCCAAATTTCGATTGTTTAGATCATTTAGTTTGGGCTGTAGGCTGTTCAACGCGTCAGAAAAGACAGGTTAAAACTTGAAAAATATTGATTTTTGACCCTGTATCGAGGTCAAAAGGAGTTTAAAGGTCAAAACCTACAAAAGGCACATCAGGGGCATAAACTCGATCTATTATAAAAATTTAGGCACCCCAGCTCCATTTGGGGGGTCTGTAGCTTGATCAACGTGAAAAAATGACCTCAAAATCCACTTTTTGAGCCCTAAAATGGGGTGGGGATGACTTGAGAAGCTGAAATTTGGATACAGTGGAGACAATCAGAGTCACTGTTGTTGGTAAAAATTTCAAATCATTTTGTCAAATTGGGGCCTCTTTAGAGCCCTCTTCAAAAAAGGGCCACCCCCAATTTTCGGGCTCGAGGGTCAAAAACCCCAAAAGGCACCTCAGTGACCCTTACCTATCCTAAATACCAAATTTTAGCATCCAAGGTCATTTGGTTTGGGCTGCAGGCTGATCAACGTACCGGGAAGCGAGAAAAAACATGAAAAATTGTGAAAAATCTTGATTTTTGATCCTTGACAGGGGTCAAAGGGGGCCCAAAAGTTGAAACCTACAAAAGGCACATCAGGGGCACAAACTTGATCCATGATGAAAATTTTGGCCCCCCAGCCCCATTTGGGGGGTCTGTAGCCTGATCAACGTGAAAAAAATGACCCCAAAATCCACTTTTTGGGCCCTAAAATAGGGTGGGGATGACTTAGGGGGCTGAAATTTGACTATGGTGTAGGTAATTAGGGTTCTCATCCCTGGGGCAAGTTTCAAAAAATTTCATGATATTGGGGCTCCCCCGCACCCCCTTAAAAAAGGGTAAAATCCCCAATTTTGAGTTAGGGCCCCAAAATTTTTTTTGCATCATTCCTACACCGAGGGGACCCTACATATCAAGTTTGACCTCATTTGACCTGTTAGGCTCGGCCCCAGAGTTCCAAAAGTAGGGGTAAAATTATCAATAAATATATATATATATATATAAATAAATATATATATATATAAATATGTGACATGTGTCAGATCGTCTTCTTTTGGTCCCAAACGTCGAGAAATGGGGTCAGAACTCTTCTACCCCCCCTCCTTCTAAATTAGGGTCGGACACAATAGCCTAAATTTTTTTTAAAAAATTCGGCTAAAAAATAAAATAAAAAATTCGGCTAAAAAGCAAATTGAAACCTGTCCAATGTGCAAATATCAAGCTGATTTCCACTTTTTGGGATCTACAAAGGGGCGGGGATGACCGGGGAAGCTGAAATTTGTATATGTTGTAGGTGATGTTGGTGTGCTTCGTTGGAGCTAATTCCGAGAAATTTCCTCATTTAGTGGCCCCCTCACAACTCGTCCCAAAAAAGTGATATTCTCAAATAAGTTTGATTTCATTTGACCTGTTAGGCTCGGCCTTTAGTTCCAAAAGTAGGGGTAAAATTATATATATACATATATATATATATATATATATATATATATAAATATGTGACATGTGACAGATCGTCATCTTTTGGACCCAAACATCAACAAATGGGGTCAGAACTCTTCTACCCCCCCTCCTTCTAAATCAGGGTCAGACACAATAGCCTAAATTTTTTTTTAAAAATTCGGCTAAAAATTACCTCAAAATCCACTTTTTGGGCCCTAAAATGGGGTGAGGATGACTTGGGAAGCTGAAATTTGGATACAGTGGAGATAATCAGAACCATTGTTGTTGGTAGAAATTTCAAATCATTTTGTCACATTGGGGCCCCTTTAGAGCCCCCTCAAAAAGAGGCCATCCCCAATTTTGGGGCACAAGAGTCAAAAACCCCAAAAGGCACCTCAGTGATCCTTACCGATCCTAAATACCAAATTTTAGTTTCCAAGGTCATTTGGTTTGGGCTATAGGCTGATCAACACACCTAAAAAATAGGTTAAAATGTGAAAATTTCTGATTTTTGACCCTGTACGGGGGTCAACTGGTGCTCAAAAGTCGAAACCCCCAAAAGGCACATCAGTGACCTCTACTGACCCTACATCCCAAATTTCGATTGTTTAGGTCTTTTAGTTTGGGCTGTAGGCTGTTCAACGCGTCAGAAAAGACAGGTTAAAACTTGAAAAATATTGATTTTTGACCCTGTATCGAGGTCAAAAGGAGTTTAAAGGTCAAAACCTACAAAAGGCACATCAGGGGCATAAACTCGATCTATGATAAAAATTTAGGCCTCCCAGCTCCATTTGGGGGGTCTGTAGCCTGATCAACGTGAAAAAATGACCTCAAAATCCACTTTTTGAGCCCTAAAATGGGGTGGGGATGACTTGAGAAGCTGAAATTTGGATACAGTGGAGACAATCAGAGTCACTATTGTTGGTAAAAATTTCAAATCATTTTGTCAAATTGGGGCTTCTTTAGAGCCCCCCTCAAAAAAGGGCCACCCCCAATTTTGGGGCTCGAGGGTCAAAAACCCCAAAAGGCACCTCAGTGACCCTTACCTATCCTAAATACCAAATTTTAGCATCCAAGGTCATTTGGTTTGGGCTGCAGGCTGATCAACGTACCGAAAAGCGAGAAAAAACATGAAAAATTGTGAAAAATCTTGATTTTTGACCCTTGAGAGGGGTCAAAGGGGGCCCAAAAGTTGAAACCTACAAAAGGCACATCAGGGGCACAAACTTGATCCATGATGAAAATGTTGGCCCCCCAGCCCTATTTGGGGGGTCTGTAGCCTGATCAACGTGAAAAAAATGACCCCAAAATCCACTTTTTGGGCCCTAAAATGGGGTGGGGATGACTTAGGGGACTGAAATTTGACTATGGTGTAGGTAATTTGGGTTCTCATCCCTGGGGCAAGTTTCAAAAAATTTCATGATATTGGGGCTCCCCCGCACCCCCTCAAAAAAGGGTAAAATACCCAATTTTGAGTTAGGGCCCCAAAAATTTTTTTGCATCATTCCTACACCTAGGGGACCCTACCTATCAAGTTTGACCTCATTTGACCTGTTAGGCTCGGCCCCAGAGTTCCAAAAGTAGCGGTAAAATTTTAAAAATAGTGAAAAATCTTGATTTTTGACCCTTGACAGGGGTCAAAGGGGGCCCAAAAGTTGAAACCTACAAAAGGCACATCAGGGGCACAAATTTGATCCATGATGAAAATGTTGGCCCCCCTGCCCTATTTGGGGGGTCTGTAGCCTGATCAACGTGAAAAAATGACCCCATTGGGCCCTAAAATGGGTGGGGATGACTTAGGGGGCTGAAATTTGACTATGGTGTAGGTAATTAGGGCTTTCATCCCTGGGGCAAGTTTCAAAAAATTTCATGATATTGGGGCTCCCCCGCACCCTCCTCAAAAAAGGGTCATATCCCCAATTTTGAGTTAGGGCCCCAAAATTTTTTTTGCATCTTTCCGCCACCGAGGGAACCCTACATATCAAGTTTGACCTCATTTGACCTGTTAGGCTCGGCCCTAGAGTTCCAAAAGTAGGGAAAAATTATATATATATATATATATATATATATATATATATATATATATATATATATAAATATGTGACATGTGACAGATCGTCATCTTTTGGTCCCAAACGTCGACAAATGGGGTCAGAACTCTTCTACCCCCCCTCCTTCTAAATCAGGGTCGGACACAATAGCCTAAATTTTAAAAAAAAAATTCGGCTAAAAAAATTTTAAAAATCGAAAAGTGCAACAATGAATTAATTTTGATCAACTTCACAAAACTGTATACTTTCCAAAAATTTTGAGGCGTGTGCTAATTTAATTAGAAAATTACCTAGTCAGAAATTTGAAAAAAATAGTGCAAAAAGTTGTGAAAATGTGCAAAATTTGTCAAATTAGGTTAAAATTTACATGTATTTCCAAATAATCTTGAAATGTGGAAAGGATGATAAAACTGGTTAAAAATTGACAAATACCGAAAAAAAATTTGTTGAAATGTGCAACAATTGGTCAATTAGATTGAAATTAACAAAAATATGTATTTCCAAAAAATCTTAGAACATGCAAAGATTATAATACTTGTTAAAAATTGACAAATACCTCAAAAAACTATTGAAATGTGCAAAAATTTTCAAATTAGGTTGAATTTGACAAAAATGGTGTTGAAGTGTGCAATAATTAGTCCAATTAAGTTCAAATCGACAACTATTTCCAAAAATTCTTGAAAACGTGCAAAAAATTGGTAAATATTTTCAGAAAATCTTGGAAAATTGGTTAAAAATCGACAGACAGTGAAAATGATTATTGCAACGTACAACAATTAGTCAATTAGGTTCAAAATGAAAAAAATTTCCAAAAGTTCTTGAACGCGGTGAAAAAAATTACAGAAAATTGGCTTAAAATTGAAAAAAATATTGAAATGTGTAAAATTTCTCAAATTGGGTTAAAATTGACAAATTTCAAGAAACCTTGTCAATAGGATCGACTTGACAAATGGTACTTTTAAAAAATTTTGAAACGTGCTAATTTTTCAATTAATTAGGTCCAATTTGAAACTGACAAATATTTCCAAGAAATCCCCGAAGCTTTCAACAATTAGTCAATCAGGTTCAAATTAGTAAATACTTCCAAAAACTATAGGAATGCGCGCAAGTGCCTAAGTCGATTATGTCAAAATTGATAAAATAGTGAAAACTAGGATAAAATTGACAAATATTTCCAAAAATTCCTGGCATCTTTAAAAATTAGTCAATAATTAGATAAAATTTGGCAATATTTCCAAAAATGCTTAAAACGTGCAAAAATTGGAAAATTTATTGCAAATTGACAAATATTTTCACAAATGCTTGAAAAGTGCAAAACATTGGAAAATTTATTAAAAATTGACGATATTTCCAAAAATTCTAGGCCCGCGCAAAAATTAGTCAATTAAATAAAAATTGACAAATATTTTCAAAACTGCTTAAAACGTGCAAAAATTGGAAAATTTATTGAAAATTGACAAATATTTCCAAAAAGTCTTGGCACGCGCAAAAATTGGTCAATTAGATAAAAACTGACAAACTTTTCCATAAATTCTTGAAACGTGCAAAAATTGACAAAAATATTTCCAAAAATGTTTGAATCGCGCAAATAATAGAAAACTGGTTTATAATTGACAAATATTTTCAAAAAATCCCGAAACTTTCAACAATTAGTCAGTTAGGTTCAAACTGATAACACTTCCAAAAATTTTATAAATGCCTACAAGTAAGTCGATTAGATGAAAATTGATAAATAGTGCAAACAATCACTGAAAATGCGCAAAATTTGTCAAATTAGGATAAAATTGACAAATATTTCCAAAAATTCCTGGCACCCGTAAAAATTAGTCAATTAGATAAAAATTGGCAATGTTTCCTCAAATGCTTGAAACGTGCAAAAATTGAAAAATTTATTGAAAATCGACAAGTATTTCCTAAAATTCTGGGCACGCGCAAAAATTAGTAAATTAGATAAAAATTGACAAATATTTCCAAAAATGCTTGAAACGTGCAAAAAGGGGAAAGTTTATTGAAAATTGACAAGTAAGTATTTCAAAAAATTCTAGGCACGCGCAAAAATTAGTCAATTAGATAAAAATTGACAAATATTTCCAAAAATGCTTAAAACGTGCAAAAATTGGAAATTTCGTTTTCTATGTATCATTTGCGCGTTTCAAGAATTGTTGAAAATATTTGTTAATTTTCAATAAATTTTCCAAAATGAGTCAAAATTAACATAATTATCAGTTAAAAATTTACAAAAATACCTTATTTCGTAGGCCTATTGCAAAAATTCAAGGGAAGTGCAACAAATCCACAATAATAAGAAAAAAGTTATTGAAATAACAGGCATGATGCATACATAGGTATAGGCTCGTAAATAGGTATACTTAGGTATGTATTCTAAGATATACCCAAGCTTCAATTTTAAAACGTGCTTATAGGAATAGAACATAAACATACCTACGATTTCGATAAAGCAAAAAATTGAATACATTACACACACGCGACGACGCTACATTTTCGCATTTTATACAATGGCAACAGTGCCCACCGCACCGACCAAAATCCGGTACATTTGAAATGCATTATTTACATTACAACGAAAATATGCAAAGTGAATGTAAACATTCAGCACACGTATTATATGTACGAAACATCAATATGATGAAACATACCTATCTCCCCATTTATAATACTTCTGTTTTCGATATCATCGTATTACAATATACCTCGGCATATATTCATTTATTTATTTACCAATCATCAATATTCCGTCTGTAAGCGCCCTCCATCCGCTTACAAGTACCTTTTCAATCTTCCGCCAAAAATTTATTTCACCAAAATCTATTGTTTGATAATTTTATTATTTTGATATTAATACGACCACGCGTATTCGCGCGTATTTTTATACGCTCGCTCATCTCTGTCTCTTTCTCCCGACGAGCTAGGCTAGAGGTATACATACATTATACATATACGTACTTGGGACGTATAGTCCTCTACTCAAATCGGTGAAAATGTAAATACCGTACCAATACATTGATTATTGAATTATCCTTCGAGTTCGAACCGAACCCTTGATCCGTGTCGGTTTTATTGGCTTTCGACAAAAGGGAAAACGATATCGAATCGTTTTTAATTTGTAACGCAAAAATTTAAACGTTTTTCGACGACATATAGGTGAAAACATCCATGTACAAGAATTCAATAAATCTCACACTCCCCGCGCCTTTCCCCATCCGTATATCTTTTGACAAAAGGGGCTCGTGTGTAAAAAAACAAACTTCTTTACATTTTAACAACGTTAAAGGAATATTTTATCTTGTTCCTACGTAAAGAGTCAAAGATCTACCGAACGAAGAAAAAAAAACGTGCCAATATCGTGCCAAAGCAAGGCGTCGTGAAATTAAAAAGGAAAAACGTATGTCCCATGTGAGGGAAATTAAATCTATAAATACTTCCGAAAGTGTATTTTTTTATTTCGCTATTTCTTCACGAATTAAATTGCGATTCGTAGGACTGTAAATTTAACGACAAACTGTATTTTTTCGGGTGAAACAGCGTTGAGTTTTTTTTTTTTTTTTTTATAATTGAATGAATGAATACTTTCATGGGTGTTTTTTTCTCTTCCTCTCTGTACTCGAGTCTTGGTATACTTTGTGTACGTATTTGTACCGAAGCAACGAATTAAATTCGCACCATGGATTCGGAGTTATATAGCCTAAGCCTACGATTAAAGCTAACTTTTTTTTTCACTATTTCACACGAGTGTTTTTGAATCCCAGATTTGACTGAATCATTTCCAGGTATAGATACGAACTACAAATTTCAAGAAAATGGAAATAATTTTTCGTGATTTGCTAGATGCACAGAGTTGGGTCCGGAATCTTTCTTTTTTCAATTTTTTTTTTTTTTTTTTACCTGAATGAGTTTTATATCTTTTTATGCGAAGTTCCTTCTAAAATTTTTTTTTAAACCAAGAATACGAATAATTTTCAATCATTTTTTAAATGAAATTTTGAAAATTCTCAGAAATGGTTATTTTGTTGAATTTTACCAAATCCAAAATTACGTAGACGCTTGATATTCGAGAATGGAGGGGAGGGAGAGGTCCAATCGAAATTTTTGTAATAATCAAAATTATTCCTAGAACTTCAAGCTACAACTTTTGTTTAAAAATTTTTTCAATGGAACCCCTATTTCCACAATTATTTGGTAATAAATATTGGTATCTAAGTCATATTATGGAAAATTAGGGAGGGAGCAGTCTAATCGAAAATTTTATAATAACCAAAATTATTTTTAAGACTTCAACCTTGAACTTTTGTTTGAAAAAATTTTCAATTGGACCTCTACCTCCACCACTTTTTGGTAACAAAATAAGTATCAGTATCAATGTTATATTATGGGAAATTAGAAGGATGGGAGGAAGGAAGGTGGTCTAATTGAAAATTTTATATAATAAAAATTATTTCCAAGACCTCAATCTACAACTTTTTTTGAAAAATTTTTCAATTTGACCCCTTTTCCAATTTTGAGAAAGTATACTTGTTGTTATATGCATATACGTCGGAGCGAAATTTGAAAAAAAAAATAGTAACTTGAGCAACCTAAAATTTCAAAAAAACTAACCAAAATTTTTCCTTTGCCACTCAAATAATGACTCATAACACCACCCCCTCTCTACCTATTTTTCAGACGTTTTGCAACTCCTAAAATCGAGGGCCAAAATTTTGAAAAAATTGAAATTGTTAATAAAAAAATAATATGCATTTTCTGTGTAATTATAATGAATTTAGTTGAATTGTTTGCTTAATTGGTTTCCAATTTTTAAAATTCAAATTTTTACTTCATAGGAAATTTCAATTCTTGAAAAATCCCAATTTTCAAGTATACCTATCTAACCTTCGATTTGTAAAAAAAAAAGTCAATTTTGAATTTTCAAAGTGTCCAGTTTCCTGTTTTCAAATGATTTCAAAAAAAGTCAATTTTTGAAAATTGCCTTTTCAAAGTTTTTATTTTTCAAACAATTTTCAATTTAAATTTAAATTTATAAACAATTTTTAATTTTTAAAAATTTTAATTTCTGAAAAAAAAAATTTGAAAACTTTTCAATTTTTAAAAAGTACTTAACTAGTTGTTTCTAAAAATATATTTATTGAAACAAAAAATTCCAAGTTTATAAAATTATAATGGTTGAAAAAATTCAATTTTTGTGTGGTTTGCAAAATGAGTATTGAGTACCTAGGTACAAGTAAGTCTTCAATTTACAAAAAAAATCGATTTTCAAATTTTTCAAAATTTTTAAATTTTGGAACAATTTTTTTATATTTTATTTTTGAGGAGTTATGATTGTTCTACATAATTATAAGTATATATATGTGAAATCAGAGGAGAGGGAAAGACCCAATCAGATTGTTTATAATTACCATTTTTTTTTGAGAATTCTAATCTACAACTTTTATTTGTAAAAAATGTTCAATTGGCCCTCTTTCCCTCACTCCTCTAATTTTTAAATAGTATCTTCGGAGTGTTATGTAAAATTGGTGAGAAGGAAGGGGTCAAATTGAAAAAAGTCTTGAGAATCATTTTGATCAGTACAAAAATTTCGATTGGACCCCCCCCCCCCCCCTCCAATTTTGAATATCAAATATCTACGTAGTATTAAACTTGGTAAAATTTAACAAAAAAAATCATTTCTGAAAAATTTCAAAAGTTCATTTAAAAAATGCTTGAAAATTGTTCGTATTCTTGGTTTAAATTTTTTTTGGAAAGAACTTTGCATAAAAAGATGAAGACTGACTGATTAGATTCAGGACATAACTTCGTGCATCCATATTGAATCCCCAATTTTTCATTCAATTTCAAAGTAAGAGACGTCGAATAAGTCGCAAAAATCCACTCATAAATGAATGAAAAAATATTACACCTATTAAAATTTTAAAATGGCATCGTAGTATCATAATCACAAGCGAATTAAGTTTTAATTTTAAGATTACCGAATAAACTTTTAATTTAGACTTTTATTCGTTTTTCATAGCGGTTATCAAATTTATATCAAATAAGAGGCTTTATGCGTCAATTAAACCACGTAATAACCATTGCAAAACTTATATTTATAATATACGATGGATAACCCTGCATGGTTTACTATACGGAGTACAGCATATAGGTGTTATTAAACTACAGGGAGGGGAGTCCAGTGCAGGGTAGAGGGTACCTATAAGAGTATTATATTATATGAATGGTAAATACATTTCGTATGTTTACTATATAGCTCGGTTAATAATAAAAATTGTCGTTAAATGTGTTACAAATTGATAATATTCCACATCTACATGTGGAAAACGTTATAAAAATCTCACCCCTCATACGAATTCCACATTCTACAAAATAATAATTCGTCTCAAGGCGGATTAAATTCGTAATTCTCCAACCTGCTCGCAACGTACTCATATAATTGTGCAAAAAAAAATCGTATACTTTGTATTCGCGTGCTTATAAAATTATCGAAATAAAAACGCTTAATACAATTGGTACGATAAATTTGACAAACAGGGTGTGAAATGGCGAAGGGAGAAGTTTGTCGCCCAAGGCCTAAAAGTTATTAAGGGTCTATATTCTTCGATAATTAAAACAATTAATACTACCAAAGACCAGCTGGTCCTACCCCGATATTTTGCGGCCTTAATAAAAGAGGATTAATTTTGGGACGAGAACGCGCGTATACATAAACATATTTTAGTACCACGTTAGTTTTTTTTCTTTCTTTTTTTCACGCTCTCCTTGTCCCCCTTGTCGCGTACCGAGTTCGCTTAATAAACACGCCGCAGCGCCGTAACTTAATTAAAATACCAATAAAAAATTAGACCAAAATATACCATAAGTTTACACCATATACGTACGTATTCGGTTCCATTGCACTCTATTTTAAATATCGTATTAAATGGTGTACCAAAGTACCTAATTTAATCCTATGAACGTGTTGGGTTGATAGGTAAGAAGCAGAGAGAGGGGTTGAATTGATGGATTAGGAGACGAAGGCGACTTCAAATTTAGGTAAATATTCGATTTCCTTCAAACTTCAAAATAGGCAAAACTGTCATCATCAATTTTTTAAAGAAAGAAGTACTTAGTTCAATTTCTGAAAAAAAAAAATTATGTGCTTGGAAGTCTCCCTCGCTCCAGAGATAAGCAAAATTATTTATTTTTGTGATAAAAAAAAAAAAAAAAAATTAAAAATCAATATTTCACCAAAATTTGTAGATTTAGTTACTTACTACCTAGGTACTTAATTTTAAAATCTCGAAAATATGTTTTAAAAAATTTATTCATCACAAAAAACTTCAATTTTTTTCATGCACTGGCTTGAACTTTTTTTTCAATTTAAAAAAAAAACTTTTTTTTTTTTTTAGAAAATTACGTTATTTTAAACGAGGGTTTTGAATTTGACTTTTACACAAAAAAGCGTTAGTGGGCTTTACTACTTAGGTACACCAAACTTATACCAAAATGTCCATTTTGAAAAAAAAATTGAAAAATTCGTACCTATAGAAAATTTTATTTACAAAAAAAATTAAACTCATATGTGGTTTTATTTTGCCAAAATTTGAAAAGGAAACGTTTTATACAAAAAACTAGAAACTTTTGATTCGCAAAAAATTGAAAAATGGTTAGTAAATTACATACTTTGAAAGTTTACAAAAAATTTAGGAAAATATGTTTTTAAGGGAATGTAAAATTACTTATTTGCTTTCCAAAAAATGGAAATAAAACTCATAAAATTGATTATCCAAGAATTCCATTAAAAATTAGATTTCCCAATATTTGAAAAAAAAAACATTTTCCAGAATTGCTATTAAGAAATTGATAGTCAAAAAAATTTAGAAATTGTACCTACAAATTTTGATTCAAAAAAAAAATTGTTTCTCATAAAAAATTTGGAAAGTTGGTTTCCCAATTTTTTTTTTTTTAAAGAAGAAGAAGAAGAAGAATTGGGGTTGACAAAAATTTTGGAAAAAAATTTGGACCCCACTGGTTCATGTGGACCATGCAGTGGTCCATTCAAACCATACTGGTCCATTTTGACAATGCATTGGTCCGTTTCGACCACAGATCACTAATGTCTAGACGTCTAGTTCACTCAATTTTTTTATTGACATTAAAAATTGGAGTGGAGGGAGGGGTCCAATTGAAATTTTTGTAATAACCAATTTATTTTCAAGACTTTGGGCTATAACTTTTGTTTGAACATTTTTTCAAAGTTTTCAATAATTTAAGTATCTAGGTCATATTATGCAAAATTGGAGGAGTGGGAAGGGTCTAATCAAAAATTTTGTAGTTACCAAAATTATTTCTAGGACCGCAATCTACAACTTTTGTATGAAAAAATTTTCAATTGAACTCTCCACAATTTTGAAAATGTATCTTTCTGATATTATGTGGAATCAGCGGAGAGTGAAGGATCCAATCGAAAGTTTTATAATAACCAAAATTACTTTTAGGATCTTAATCTACAATTTTATTTGAATCAAAATTTTTCGACTTCTTTTGTAAAAAATTTTGTTAGTCGAAATTACTTACTTTGTAAGTATATAAATTTTCAAAATCATTCTATAATTTTTTAAACATTTTTTGAAAGAATTTAGAATTTTTTTAGACTTTCAATTTTTTTCAATATTGAAAATTTGTAGTTCAACTTTAATTTTTTATTTTCAAAGCTTCAATGATTTATTGCAAAATTAGGTACAACAATTTCTGCGATATTGAAACGATTCTTTTGACGTTTCAGCCATTTCAAAAAATTGTATTTTTCAACAAAATTAGAAAAAAGTATACCTACAAGAAATTTTTTGAAAAGATTATTGTGATATGAACAAAAATACCTACTCACTATCCAAGTTTTAAAAAAAAATTAAAACTTTTCGCAATACTTACATCTTTTCAAAAAAATTATGTATTCCAAAATTGTAACTCTGAGTTTTAGGTTTGTATTATGATAAATTTTTGTATGTAAATCATTTGTTTAAAAATTAAAAAAATTATTTTTCATAAAACCAACTTCAAAATGCGTCTTTGCTTATGATCGGCCCAGCACTACCCCTTCCTCCACCTTTTTGAAAACTTTTCACTCTTGAAATGGAGCAAGTTACTTATGGTCCTCTACCACTCCTCTTCTCCTCGCATAAGGTTTAAAATGGCAATAAATTTTACAACTCGACAAAAAAAATTCGAATTTACATACGAAAACTGCGCGTGAACCGATTACCAACACACAAGCTCTAACTTTGGTAAAATCTTACACATAAAACTTTACATAGCTTAGGCTCTGGTGAGAAAAAAATGTACAAAAAATGCAGCTTTTTAAAAGTCGACACTTGAAAATCTAATTGCATATTTCGCATTCATAACGGATAATATAAATTACACTACAGGCGCTACCTATACGAGATGCTCGGTACTTAACGCTTTATAAACTTTCAACTTTCCAGCGAAGATCCTCCGCTTAACTAAGCTATACGACCGTTGGTAAGATTTAAAAGAGATCTTTAATCTTTCGTCGCTCGTAACTTTTTTATTTATCGTCGAAATATGACTGAATTAAACAACATGGTGCGGTTTTTTCCTTCATTTTTTTAATGGATGGAGCGAAAACACCGTACGTGGAAAAGTTTCTGCTCGACTCTGACAATGCGGTTAGCTGTGCAATATCTAATTGCAAGTAAGCGATTACTTGATTAATTTAGGGTTCTTTTTCATCTTATTAGCCAAATGTTTCGAATTGCATCGTATATTTGAAGCTGCGCGATGAGAGGTCAAGTATGCACGTATGTTTTAATTAGGAATTTGATACACATGCGGGATTAATGCACGAATGAAGGTAGTGCAACTTTAGGCGACGTTCGAATAAAACAAAGGAGTAAAAAGAGGGCGGTATATTACCGATGAAATTATTTAATTTTCGACGACCGACGTATTAAATCAACAATAATTAAAGACCGCAATGAGGGTAACGAAGAGTGTTGCTTAATTACTTGGATTTATGCGTATTTTCAAGTACGAGATACGACGTTTTGATGGACAACGTGAAATGAATATTAATTATTAAAAAATGAAACCAGCGTTCGTAAATGGGTAAAATGAAAGATTCGAATTTTTAAAAATTAATTTAAATTTCAATGCGTGTTCTTTTTAAGCGAAAGTTTTCTCAACAGTTCGCAGACTGCTACAGCAGAAAACGACAATGGTGTTTTTCCTTGACTCGAGCTCGATGCAAAAAATTCTTCGAGGTATTAATTCACCAAAAAATTGTGAAAAGGGCGCTTAAATTAATGATATCAGAAAAAAATTTACAAGATGTTTTGATAATTTTTTATTTTTTTTTGGATAGGTGCCTAATTTTTTTTTGTACTTTTTTTGAGAAAAAAAATCTCCAAAAAATAATTTTTCTACTTCAAAAATTGAGACCAAAACTTGATATTTTTTTCTCTAAAAGTAGGTATAAAAGATTTCTTTAAATCAAAAAAAAAGTTCTTTTTTTTCTTATAAAAATAAAGAGATTTTTTACTCTAAAAAAACTAAAATATTCTTTTTAAAAAAATTAAGGGAGTTTTTCTCTAAAAATAAATAATTTTAAAAAATTGCAGGTTTTCCCCGAAAAATTGAAAAAGTTCATTTCATTTTTTTTTAATGGAAAAGACGAAACATATATTTTTTTTTTTCAAAATCAGGGAGAAGTCTTTTTAATAAAAAAATTTGAAAAATTTAGGAATTTTTTCTCCAAAAGAATTAAATGTTTTGATCCGAAAAAAACCCAAGAGTCTTATTTTCAAAAAAAAATTTGGGCGAAAATCATGATTTTTTTTCTACAAAAGTAAACTTCTAAAAAAAAAAAAAAAAAAAAGATTATTTTTCTGAGTAAAAATTAAAAGATTTCTTACCTTAAATTTATAGATTTTTTCACAAAATTGAAAAATTATTTTCTTAAAAGAAATAAGAGAAGTTCATTCAATTAAAAAATCTGAAAATTTTTTACTCTGAAAAAATTTAAGAATTTTTTCCCAAATAAGTGAGAGATTCTTTCTCCAGTAAAGTTGAGAGACACCCGCCCCCCCTCCCCCAAATAAAAAGAAACAATTGGACGATCTTTTTTTTAATTCGTTCACAAAATAAAACAAAATTTTACATGAACTCCTGAAAAATAAGAGTCCTTTTTCCAAAGAAAATTGGGAACAAAAATAGTGATTTTTTTTCTCTCTAAAAGTAAATCTTTTTTTAACAAAACAAAACAAAACAAAAACAACAAACTAAGAGTCAATCCTTCCAAATGGAACGGTCTAATTTCAAAAATGAAATTAAATACATCATGAGAAGAAGAATAAAAATAATGTCAAAACAGTAAATTTTTTCCTCCAAAAAAATGAGAAGTTTTTTTAAAGTTGATTTTTTACTCCCTAAATTATTTAGGAAATTCTTCCTCCAAAGAAATTAAATTTTTTATACAAGAATTAAAAAAGTAAGTATCTTTATTAGGTACAACATAAAGAAAAACAATTCCAACTTCAAGAAAATTTTAATTTTGATTTAGGCATAAAATTGAGGTTTGTTTTTCTCTAAAAATAAGGGATGTCTTTTTAAAAGTCAAAGATTTTTTACTTCAAAAATTTGTTATTAAATTTTTTTTAAGATATATATTCCTCTCAAAAAATTAGAATAGGTAATTATATTTCTCTAAAAAATTCAACAAAAAAATTGAAAAACGAGACTTTTTTTTAGCAAACTGTAAAATTGAAGTGTAGGGTGGAAATTTTTCAGTGGTTTCACAAAAAAAATTAAATGACTCTTATGAAAGGAAGTTCCAAACTGAGTAAAAGGGGCCTTCAAAATTATTGCACTAGGATTTTGACCATCAAAAATGCGAAAACACGATTTTTTTTCCCATCTATTTTACGTCCTTATAGAACGATCATTTTTGGTTGAATTTTTTTCATGCAATTAGGTATATCACCAAAGACAACTAAACACACCATCAACTGGATTCCTTTTTTCCATTTTTACCCAATCTTTTTTTTTGCTATTTTGGCAAAAACGTCCTGCCAAACGACCTCTCATAAATAATGTGATTTCAGTGAAATTGAGAATTTTACATTTTTTTTTCAAACTCACCTTATTTGAAATTTTTTGAAATCAAAAAATATCCCATTTGAGAAAGAGGGCTAAAAAAATTAAAATTAGTGATTTTTCTGAAATCGCAATAAAAATAGGTTTTTCTTATTTCCAAAGGTCTTTTGCTAGTATAAAAATTCTGGAAAAAATATAATTGTGTTGTAGGTATATCTAGATAGACTAAGTACACAATTTTTTTTTTTTTTTTTTTTCATTTTTTCACCTCTGATGAGGATTGCCGGAATAACTTGAAATACATAATTATTTCACTAAGAAGATACGTTCAACATTTTTTGAAAAAATTCGCATACCTAAATGACCCTTGAGTGGTTGAAAACTGCCAAAGAAATTTTAATCAAAATTTCACATTCACCCCTCCGGAAGGAGGTACGGAGAAGTAACGACCTGAAAATTTCATCACAGAGGTTTTAGACCATAATGACCAACTTGCATTTGAAAATTCTTGCTGAAGGCCAAATCATTGGCTATGCTCATTTTCCAGGTACAACGACGATGAGATCACCTGATAAAAAATTTGGTGAAAACACACTCGAATTTAATTCCAACTCTCGATCACGCATCGCCTCTTTATTATCTAATAACATATCCCGGCGTCAGGTTAATTTCATCTCTAATTGATGTTAATAGAGGTAGAGGTTATCGTCATCTACGGTGCCATCGAGTTTTTTTTTTCACAACTATACACGGTAGCACGATAGCCCTCATACGTGATAAGGTATACGACGGGCCATCAGCCCCTATACATATATCTTCCAATTTAGTTTAATTAAGGTCCACTTAGTTTTTCGACTCGATGTACGGTACGACCTGGGCTCCACGCGCTCTCTCACGTTTACCTAACAAGCGCGTATTATACACATCTCGCATTGTTACAAGGTACCATTTGTCGCTACCCACATTTCATTTATCGTTTATCTTTATTATTATTCTTCGGTACACGTCAAGCACTCTTTGTTCGTTGCCCTGCACGGATAATCGATTTAAACGACGACAAGGTCGATTCTATTAATCCGCCCTTCTGTACCTTTTTTCCACCAAAATGCGTACTCTCGTTATTTATATAACGTTTAGCCACCGCAACCTGAAAAATCATTTTATTTTAACCAGTTTACTTTTCGCCTCTTTCGATAAACTTTCTTTTAGGTGCTTAAAACACCTATTTATAGGTATACCTAGACCTACCCCTGAAGTCAGAAACGTCTCCCTATATCATACGACCGCGTGTGCTATGAGCTGTGCATAAGACTCAAATTCAATTAACCATAAGAGCTGTAACATGATACTGACTTAAGAATGGTGTGATTTTTATTCTCCTTTTTTTTATCCCTTCAGCTTGATATCTATATACTATTTAAACACCCTTCGCTAATCCCTTTATAATTGATCTTACTTTTACATCTTATTTTTCCCCGAGCTTGTTACACGTTTCCTGTTTCTTTCGTTACTTTCGTTTTTAACGAACTGCGTATCGAATTTCACTCCTGCTGTACTTATTAGCAGGAAAAAACTCTCTCAACCAATCGTGTCTATTTTCACGTGAAAAAAAAACTTCCAAACTTTCGGTATAACTCTATTGGTTAATATATCATTAAAAATATAGGGAACTAGATTGAAGGAGAAAAATACTCCAGGTTTTTTGAAAAATTGTTTTCAAAAAATGTTCAATTATTTATTTTTTTTTTTTAATTTAAAACAAATAGAAATAATTGAGAATTCCTAAAAAATATAAAACACTGTTCGAAAAAAAATCACACTTTGAATTTGAACAAATTTTTTCAAAGGAACCTCTTCAATTTCTGTTCTAATTCATTTTTTTTCTTCTTCTTTCAATTTCATAAGAAAGTATTTTTTGAAATGTGAATTTCCTCATTTGCTCCACTTTTTAAAATTTTCTTCAAAATTAGTTTTTAAATAAAAGGTAAATAGCTACTTAATTTAAGTTGAAAGGTTTTCTTAAAATCTTACCCATTTCTGAATTTTATTCTAAAACAATTAACTTTGAATTTTATTCATGAGCCGTTTTTGGGATTTTGTTTTGTTCAAAAACAACGGTTCAAGTTTTCATCAAAATTTAAGAAAAAAAAATAAATTCAGTTAATTTTCTTCAGAATTTTGTTCAGTGTTTTTTTTTTTGAATGTCATTGAACAAATTTTTAAAAAATATATCTCCGAATTTTATTCTAAAACATTTTTACAAGTTTGAGTTTTTTTTATTATTTTTTTTTAAATTTCGTTGAATAAATTTTTTAACAGAAATCTCACCAAATTTTATTCTTCAACTTCTTTTTTAGGTAGTATATGCTTTTACGATGAGCAAAATGGAGAAAAATGACACCAAAATTTAAAAAAAACAACAAAAAAAACGAAGTAATTAGGTATTTGTTCGTTATAGAAACTTTTTTTCTTTAAAAAAAAGGTGAATTTTACTTTTTCTAAGAAATTGCAGGCATATTTTTTTAATACCTAGATATTATTAAAAAGTATTTTTTTTTTATTTCGAGCATTTTTTCCAATTTTTGTTCGAAAATAGTTTCAGTGCTTCCTTTTGAAATTTTGTTCATCTTTTTGAATTTCGTTAAAGAAATTATTTCAAAAAAATCTCTTTCCGGATTTTTTTAGTTTCATTTTATTTTAAAAAAAGTGGATTTCTGCATTTTTTCAAATTTTTAAATAAATTTTTTCTAAAAAGCAATTCAGTTGAAATTTAAAAAAAAAAAATGTAGAACATTTTCCAAGAAATCTCATCATTTTTGGGGGAGGATTTTGTGCATTTTTTTCAATTTTGTTCAGATTTTTAATTTTTTTTTCAAAATTAAAAAAAGTTTTGTTTCATTTTTTTTGTACAAATGTTATTCAAAAGTAATCGTTCCTAGTTTTATCCTAATTTGAAGACACTTCTCACAAAATACGTGAAAACGCAAACCCTTAAAACAACGACGGTGTCTCCACCTATCAAACTCTGCTCGCACTGAAACATCGACAGCGTCCCTGCGTTACCATGGTAACAAAAAAACGGCGGGATATTTCAAACGTTTCTTCCGATTGATGCAATAAATTCCGCACTATTACTTGTAAAAGCCGACCAATCTCGTCGTTCAAATCATCAATAATAGATGGCGCTGCAAGTACACGAGAAAATTTCGCAAAATTGGCGGGCAATTTTATTTTTTTCAAATGCTAAAGAAAGCGTAAAGCGAACTTTACCGTCATCGTTTACACAACGATTACGAACCAGCAAGCGAAATCTGTACGTCAACCTACTCGTTGTCCATGCGGTCCAATTTAAACGGTGAAAAACATACGTAACGGAAGACTTAATTTTTAATAAATTAAGTGGAAATAATTCGCTTTATTATATACGCGTTCGTTGGTAACACACCAAACAATAATGTATACTATAATGTATAAAACATGGCCCCAGATCAACATTTTACATTTTTAGGCACCAATTAAAAAAACACACCTTTCGATGCAATTTGTTAAAAAAGGTAAAAGGTAAGTGAACTAGATAAGAAATGTATTATCTAAAGATATTATGCAAATTTTTATGAAAAATTGCCATTTTTTAAAACAGCTCATTTAGCCAAACGTGAAAATGAGCTTTTTCAAAAGAATTAGGTACCTACCTATTCGTTGATTACGGTGGTCTAATTATTTTCCACCTTTCGACTTCACATAATTATAAGTTGTATGGTGTGATTTAGACTACTGTCTAGTTTACTCAGTTTGTTTACATGGACGTAGATCGTTATTCTTAAATTTTATCAAGTCCGCAGCAGTACTACATAGAAACGTAATATTCAAAATTGGAGGGGAGTGAGAGGTGAAACCGAAATTTTTGTCATAACCAAAATTATTTCTAAGACTTCAAGCTACAACTTTTGTTTGAAATTTTTTTCAATTGGATCCCTCCCTCCCCACCAGTTTTCAATAATATAAGTATCTAAGTCATATTATGCGAAATTGAAGGGGAGGGAAAGGTCTAATTGAAAATTTTATAATAACAAAAACCATTTCTAGGATATCAATCTACAACTTTTGTTTGAAAATTTTTTCAATTGGACCCCTTCCCAATTTTGAAAAAAACATCTACCTGATATTATGTGAAATTGTAGGAGAAGGAGAGATCCAATCGAAATTTTTATAATAACCAAAATTATTTTCAGGATCTTAATGTACAACTTTTATTTGAAAATTTTTTCAATTGGACCCTCCCTTCCTCACTTCTCTAATTTTTAATTAATATTTTTTTAGTGTAATGCAAAATCGATGGGGAGGGAGGGGTCCAATTGAAAAAAATTTCAAACAAAAGTTGTAGCTTGAAGTCCTAGAAATAATTTTGCCCATTACAAAAATTTCGATTGGACCCCTCCCTTCCCTCGAATTTTGAATATCAAGTATCAATGTGGTATTGGACTTGGTAAAAATTCAACAACAAAGATCCACCACCATGCAAACAAATTGAGTAAACTAGACACTAGTGTGATGTATTCGTAAGTAACAGGTGAGTGAATTTTTGGAACAAGCCGATTATACGTATACAATATAAAGGAACGTATGCGGTATCTTCACTTTTTACAGGACCTTTTGCCTTGAAAAAAATCACAGTACCTCTTCTAGTCGACAAAAAATCCCCCCAGCTAATCCTTATTAGAGGAGCCTTGACAGCTTGCGATCAAAATCACTACAACAGCCACATCCGCGTATGGGAGAATAACGCGAAAATCCACTTCCGCTTTTAATTTCGCGACGTATTTGAGCCGATGCGATGCGTTATGCGTTACATTCAAAAGGCGCAAAACAACCGTACCGTACGGCGTACGGATACGCTATCAGTATAAGGTTAGCACTGGCAGCTCCAAAAGCACTGCACAAAGTGACATTTCAGATACCGGCGCAGGTTATTAATGAATTTCGTTCTTAGGGAGCGGCTCACGTATCTGCAGTGAAAACTTAGAGCTAAGCGAGAGGAAAAAAAATCACACAAGCTGTTGCCGTCAACTCATCGGCGTTTTCTGCTACTCTGCTGTGCGACCTGTACGTATAGTGGGTGAGATGTAATAAATGATCTTTTTTACCATCATATCGCCGTGTCCGCGTGCTCTAAGATGAAACGACACAGATGTATCGCAAAAAGAAACCGTACAGTATTCGTAGGTATAATAATGCCAAGCAAGCCGTGCAAATGGGAAAAAAACTGCAACTCGAAATAATTAACGTCGCTCGTCGTCGCGTCGAGGGCCCAAATTCGCAATATCGAAAAGCTAATATACTCCAACTCCACCCATATGACATTTTGCAGAACTGACATAAGTATAAGAACAGGTACCCTGGAAGTATAATAATGATCGAGAGATTTTCTTCCGTACCCTAATGCATCATATGTGTATACGTTTAATGCATTTTCGTGGCGATGCACCTTTTCGATGAACTCGTATGTTTCACGTGTGCCAAGGAAATTGAGAATAATGCCTTCTAATTCGCTTATCACCGAGAAACACATTGGAATTAGAAGTCTCAAATCTCGTACCATATGAAAATGCGTTCGTACATCTTGTCACGATAGAAAATGATTTAATAAAGCTAAATAAGTCTCTAAATGCCTGCCTCTTTCTCCTGAATTACCTAATATTTATTATAATTTTTTTATTTTTATTTTTTATTTTTTGATTAAATTACTTTAATTATTTAAATTTAATTAATAACTTTTTTTAAAAGAAATATACAATAATAATCATTTAATAAATAAAACCTTAATAAACTTATTTTTAAATTTATTTCAGTAAGCGTAGGTATCTAATGTCTATTTCTTTTTTATTTTATTTTTAAAAAAAACAACTTATGCGTGAATTTTGTTGGAAGCAGATTTTTAAGATAGGTAACAAATTTTTGAAATACGTATTAAAAAATATTTTGAAAAACAAATTTGCATTTTTAAAAAAATCTTGAAAAACGATTTAAAAAAAACTATAGTTAGGTATTGGAAAAAAATATTTTTGAATTTTTTAAATGTTTGAATTTTTTTAAAACATCCACTTTTTCAAAATCAATGGTCCAAAAAAACTTTTGGTGATTTTCTTTAGGAAAATACTTACTTCTTAAAAAATTGAAAAATCAAAGTTCATAAAAAATGTTATATTTTTATTTTTGTTATTATAAGAATTACTATTTTGCTGAAATACCTGGCTAGGTACCTATTTTATGAAATCTTTTCAAATCAAAATTTAAAAAAAAAAAATAAAATAAGTTAATTTATTTAATTCTAGATTTCATTTTAACATATTCTCAATATCACAACTTTTTTTTGCAATTTCCACAAAAATTATTGGAATGGTGAAAACATTACGTCTACAAGTATTATGTAGGTACCTACTTAAAAAAGTTCAAAAGTTCGTTTCTAAAACAATATTTTTTACTTATTTTCATAAAATTATTTTTGGAACTGAAAAAAAATTGAAAGGTAATTTTTGAAGAAAACATTTTCATTAAAAAAAAAAAATAATTCTCAAGGTGTAGGTAGCCATCGTAGGTACATTTGAATTAAGTAGGTACTTAAAAATAATTTTAGAGAAATAATCAAAAAAATTTTTAGAAACCCATTAAAACATGTATTCTACTAAATATTGTGCTGGGTACAAAATTTCCTGTGTTTAATTTTTTTTTTTTTATATTTTTTTTTTGAAAAATTGAATGATTTTTACTTAAAAAAAATAATAATAAATAAAATAAGACGAATAATTTATTTTTTTCTTCAAAAAACGAGAAGTCTATTCACTAATCGCTTACCTACTTCAAAAGATTAAAAACGCTCCCACTCTAATCCTCAGTTAAAGTGCCAAAAAAATTGTTACAACATAAAAAAAATGTGAATTTTTTTTCTTCAAAAATTAATTATGTTTAGCCATTCAAAAAAGAAATGTTTCGAGAAAATGTTGAATAGATACCTACGTAAAGATTTTAAAAATTAATATTCAAAATATATGTACTTCCAATTTCAGAAGAATTTATTGTGAAATTTTTTTCAACTGTTCTTCAAATTTAATTTTTAAAATTTTGTTCAGCTCTTTTTTAGTGTGTTAACTCTTGTAAATGAAAAATTTTGTTTCTTTGGAAACATTGGAGGTTCTCATAATTCTGGACATAAAAATTGGAGGAAAGCACATTTGTGTGGCATAAAGGGGCAAAAATATCTTGAGAAGATATTTTTTTAATAATGAAGAAAGTATAAACATTTTCTAAAAATTCAATTCATTATTTTTTTCAAAGTTCTGAAAACCAAATTTGAATTTTTGAAAATTTTTGATAAAAATGAGTTTTTAGACCCATAGCTTTCCAAAAATTAACAAAAATTTGAAAAATCGCTCTCCGGTAAAATTTTATTTTTCGACTTCTGTTTGAGATAGAATGATCGCATCACAATTACCTACTTTGAAAAAATTTTCATTTTTTTTTTCAAGAAAATTTTGTAAAATCTCTAGGTATAAAATTATTTGGAAAAAAAATTAGGAAATTCTTCACAGAAATTACTTGTTCTGTTTTAGAAGTTCCAAACATACGCGCTCGACTGATTTTTAAATTAAATTTAGAATGTCCCCATTTTTTTTTTGGAAACTGCACCATCATCCCATCAGGTACCTACGTATGATATTTTTAACCCAAATACCTCAACTCGAAGCTAGGCTTCCTGCTGAATATAAATTGTCGTCGAATTCGCCTTCTTTTCTCCTCACTCTTTCTTTCACTCAAAGACGCGGAAAATTAATTTGTTGGCGATTCGACGAATAATAAAATCGTCCTTCTGTCCTCGATTCCATTCATCGCAGACAGTGTATTTCAGGGTGTTTTCCATGTTTCAGAGAGTAACGCGGTGCGGTGCAGCGTTCAAAGGCACAGAAGACGTAACAGGAAATACCGTAGGATTTATTCGGAGACGCGAGCGTTAGTATAAGAAGGGAACAAGACGAACGTTCAAAATCCAACCCTTTTAATTTCAAACATAAGGAAAGAATTTTCGATTAGCTCGCTGACAATTTGAAATTTTAACGATAAAATAAATTTATACATTTTCACCGGTATAAACACGTTTCGTTGTGTATTGTGCTTGTTATGTAAACGATTTTAATAATGTATGAGGGGAACCACGTAACTCCTTAATGTACACTTTTTTTTTGCAATGTGTTTCAAACCAACCTACTCGTACCTTCAGTGACACTCGAGTGTTGTATTTTGTTGCTATTTTCACAGGTAAGTGGTTGTTAAAATATTTCGTCGATGGTATAATTTTACATTCACAATTTCACAAAGAAAGTGAGTAACAATATAAGCTGAAAAATCTTGTGTATGGGTTTTTAAAAAAAAATGTAGATGTAAATTTAATGATTTTTTTGCACCATCAAAAATTTGCCAAGTCCAACACTACATTGACACTTGATATTCAAAAATGGAGGGGAGAGAGGGGTTCAACCGAAATTTTTGTAATAACCAAAATTATTCCTAGGGCTTCAACCTACAACTTTTGTTTGAAATTTTTTTCAATTGGACCCCTCCTTTCCCATCAATTTTGCATAACACTCCGAAAATGTTAATTAAAAATTAGAGGAAAGAGGGAGCTAATTGAAAAAATTTCAAACAAAATATGTAGCTTGAAGTCTTAGGAATAATTTTGGTTATTACAAAAATTTCGATTGGATCCCTCCCTCTCCTCCGATTTCACATAACAACAGGAAAGTATACTTTTTCAAAATTGGGGGAGGGGTCGAATTGAAAAAATTTTCATACAAAGTTGTAGATTGAGGTCTTGAGAGTAATTTTAGTCATTATAAAATTTTCGATTAGACCTTCCCCTCCCCTCCAATTTTGCATAATATGACTTAGATACTTTTGATACATTAAAAACTGGAGGAGGCAAGGTTCCAATTGAAAAAATTTCAAACAAAAGTTGGAGCTTGAAGTATTTGAAATAATTTCGATTATTACAAAAATTGTGATTGGACCCCTCCCTCCACTCCAATTCTGAATTCAAGCATCTATGTAGTATTGGAGTTGACAACTTTTTGATGGTGCCAAAAAATCAGTACTGTGGCGACCCACTCGTGATATAATGTACAATTATTTGGAATTTTTTTTTTTGGTCTTGGTTTTCGGTTACATTGCAATAGATTCAACTTGGTCTGTTGGTCAAAATTGCATTAAACGAGAGAAAGAGAAAGAGCAAAAGATAGTTAAATTTACGTTTGGGTAAAGTAACGTAAACTCCATAAAGTTGAAAAGAGAGGGATATAATACAAGTACACGTCGGACAAACGTAACACGCGGTAATAAATGGATTTAAGAGATTAATTTATCTAGTGAAGTTTTGCGCTCTCGTAGTAATGCCTGCGTCATCGTCGGCCATTCTAGGGATAGTCTGGCGTCTTGGATTCTGTCGGCGTTTTCCCAGCTCGGATTCGGTGTCAGTTAATTTTTTTTTCGATTGGTCACCACTTAGATTTAGAAAAGTTGCGCTTATGAAACTCGACTCCGACTCCCGAACCCTGAAGGTATTGCTTTTCGCTTATGGGGAAAAGAGGGCCAATGCTACTCGGTACGTGACGTTAACATCCCTTTAGCGTCGGCACGTACTTCGCAAGAAAATAAATAAGATTTGTACAAATTCTAACCACGACGTTATCAGTTCATAAATACGAAATAATGTATACCTTCGTATACAATCCTTTAAATTGTACGTTGGAGATTTCCTGTCAGTTGCGCTTCTCATTTCTCGGCGCGTATGTTGCTTTCCTTTTCCATACTCTCGGCTCCCTCTTTTTTGTTTTTCTTCGCGATTTAAACGTATTGTTTTTCTTGGTGGCGTGCTAGGTGCATGGGTATGGTGTGGGTGGGATTTCCCTACTCCGGCATAACGCTCGTGCTAAGAATTTGGTGAAAATTGTAATTTTTAAAACGCACGCAACGAGTGACGAATGTAATCCGAAGCGTGCAGACTGAATAAGAAAAACACTTTGGAATTCGTGTCGTCTTCGAAGTCATCGTCATACATTGTCAAGAGGCTGAGGAAAATATAAGTATTGTGAAATAAACATGCTTACCCAGGAGAGAAGTTTCGATATGATGAAAATTTCAGTTCAAACTTGTGCCTTTATTTCAAGGCCTTCGTCGCCTCGTGAGCTTTTTTCACCAGTGTCAAGTAGCTCTAAAGTTCAAGCCCCTCAAAATTGGTTTAGTCGTGTTTTTATCAAGTTCATCTATATTCATTTCACTTTTTAAATAAACATTCCTATAGACCAGCGAATCGCAAAGTTAAAATGAATTCAGTGAAGTACATAATTTTCGAAAAAGGCTATGTATACCTGATAATAATTTCAACAAATTTTTTCGCTTATTTTCATTTTTAAAATAAATTTTGTTTTAATGCCCAAAAACTAATTTTTTACAACTTTGTTTCTAACAAGGGAACCTCGTTAACTCGTCACCTCCGATTGAGCTGAAATTTGGCTCACTGAAAGAGCATGCCACCCACACCTCACAACCAAATTTTTAGTTGCCGAAGTTGATTTTTCGATTTTTGGCAAATTTTTGAAAATGGCTAAAACCGCCTCCAAAAAAACATTTTTTGGAAAAAAATTGTAAATTTCAAAACAGAATCCTGAAAATTGGTCTGTACACCGAAGCCGACCTCCCGAGTCGATTGGCACCATTTTCGAAGCGATCTGGAGCCTCCAGAAAAATATGACTTTTCTCCAGCACACTGGAATCACTCCAGACGGCAAAAGGTCAACATTTTCTGGAGGCTCCAGATTGCTTCGAAAATGGTGCCAATCGACTCGGCGGGTCGACTTTGGGGGGCAGACGAAGTTTCGGGTAATATGCTGGAGAAATTGATTTTTTGAAATTTTTTTAAAAATGCAGGATTTTTAAGTTGTCAAAAAAAAAACGTGCGAACTCGTCACCTCATATTTTGGATTCAACTACGTCAATCGATAGATGTCATCATATTAACGCTAGGATTAAATTTTCAGCTGCCGAAGTTAATTACAGCGCCGTCTGGAGAGATTCCAGTGCGCTGGAGAAAAGTAAACTTTTTCTGGAGGCTCCAGATCGCTTCGAAAATGGTGCCAATCAACTAGGGAGGTCAACTTTAATGTACAAACCAATTTTCAGGATTCTATCTTGAAATTTACAAATTTTTTTTTTTTCAAAAAATGTTTTTTTGGAGGCGGTTTTAGCCGTTTTAAAAAATTCACCAAAAATCGGAAAATCAACTTCACCAGCTAAAAATTTGGTTGTGAGGTCTGGGTGGCATGCTCTTTCAATCAGACAAATTTCGGCTCAATCGGAGGTGACGAGTTGGCGAGATTCCCTTGTAAGTTTATATTCTTGTTTAACTTTTGTGAAAAATTTTTAGTTGAAATTTTTAAAACGTTGTTCGAAATATTTTATTCATTTTTTTATTTTTAGAAAAATTGTTTTCATATGTCCATAAAAACCATTTTTAAATTTTTTTTTCAAAAAAATTTCATATTAAAAAATTGATTTTTATTCATTTGTTGAATTATTAGATTTAAATTGAATTTTCATGTATTTGAAATTAATTAAACATTTTTAAAGTTTTCTAAAATTGAATTTTTAGAAATTTTGTTAGATAGGTATTTTTTCTAAAATACTGTAAGTATGTTTTTGCAAATTTTGACAAATTTATCGCAGGGCAAAATTTAAAAAAAAAATATAATGTCACTGAAAGAAATAGTTAGACAGATATGAACCGGAAGTAGTGAGTGGTTCATATCTGTCTTTTACCTAACTTTGGAGAATGGTTGCCCAACCATTTCTTTTAGTGCATAATTATGATGTTTAGAGGCCAATAACGAGCCAGAAATTTTTTTTGTAGATTTTTTGCTCTTCGCGTTCATTGTTTAAACAAATAAATAAATAAAGTTAAAAAACGACTTTGGGAGGAGAAAATATAGAGGGAGGGCGGTGTTAATTTTTTCTATGAAGGCTCCTACATAGGCCAACAACATAACCCTATAAAAAAAATTGCGCAAATCGATTAAATAGTGCTGGAGAGAAATTTTTTCAACTGATTTTCAATTAACAATTAATTTCACAAACACCAGAGGGGTGGGGGCCTGGGGGTCTGAAACTTTGGTCAAAGTTGTATCTTGGTAGTACCTACCTACCTACCACCCAAGTATAATAGAAATATCGCTCGGGGGCCAGTTGGCCAAAATGACTATCTTAGCTGGTTATGCCCTTTCGACTTTATGAGAATACATGCACAGAATGTCAGGGACCGAATCAAAAAATATTCAAAAAGTTCTTTGAAGAGACATTATCAAACTATATTCGTTTAATGATTTTTGTGGTTATATTCTAAAATTCCTGGGATGCACGACTTCCCAAAATTTTGGCCCAAATTCAAAATTAAAAAAAAAATGAGTGACATATCGTTTGTTATGTTTTATATAGCGCTGAATTCGAATATCACCTTCATTTTCTGATAGGGCCCTCACAAATCCCAAATTTGGAGAAAAATTGACACCAATCAAAAAAATTGTGTGGCATATCATTTGTTATGTTTTTGATAGTGCTGAATTGGAATATTTACTTAATTTTCTGATTGGGGTCTCCCAAAGCCTTATACCCGCCTCCAGGTCTCTGATTTCAAACATTTTCATAATTTTACTGTCTATAGTTTTATGTTTTGCCAATTACATACATAGGTACATTGTCAGTGCAGGTAGGTATTCCAGGTTCTTGCTTTAGAGTCGAGGGTGAAGAAATGCGCTCAACGAGTCAAGAGATCACACGTAGAAGCTGAATAATTAATCAATCAATTGAGAATTTATACGTGGAAGAAAAAAATTCGACCAGCAAAAAAGGTTACCTCGTCCTCTGTGCTCTAGTAGGTAATTCGCCAACGCATTCCATCGAGAGACGCTTTGGGCAGCGAGAAAAAAAAACAAATTCGTCGTAATTAAAACGAAAGTAAACACGCTTTGGGAAATATTTGAAATAGCATTCGTTCATTACACATCGGCCATGTACCGCCAATCTTTGCCATTTATTTTTAACCTCGCTTCATTGAAAACAGGTAATTTGTCGTTAACTGTTGGCACTCCTTCGTTACTTTAAACGTGCCGTCTAAAAACGATTACCGCTGTTGGCTTGAATTTGGTAAAGGTGCGCGTTTTAAGATATTTGGCGCCGCGATGTTTTCCGTAACTCATTTCGTCGCACACCTTATCACCTCGCTTCTCGCTTCTGATTCGCTGTACAATTTTTGACGTGACACTAATTGGCAAAACGCTTAGAAAACGGAACCACCAACCCTCCGATGTTATACGACTTGATCACCATTAGTATGAGACTATCACCTGTCTCATTTGACAGCAATCCGTTATTATCAAGAAAATCTCCATCTCTGACGTCTTTCTTTTTGCCAGTTATACGAAGACGACGACGGCAGCTCAGGCAGATTCACGTATAAATATCGTTGTATATCTTTCAAAAAACGCATAGAACGTCCGGACGACCGGAACATTTCAACTTTCGTATCCTCCTATCGCCGCGTATTTAAAATACTCACTCATTAGCCCGATTTTAATTTTTTTTCCACGAGATCTCTCGTCTCGAGTCCAAATTTTTTTCTTCGCCCTTTCAAAATACACTTCGTGTAATTAACTTTTATTTTGGTTTGCGACTGTTTTATATCATGACTCGCGAGTAGTTCTTTTTTTTCACTATGGATTTTATCACGTTAACGTGACGCAAACGAGCTGATATGATATAGACTACTTTTCGATGATGGTACGTGCCACTGTGGCATGATGAAAAGATGCATATGGTATTAAAACGTTTCCACGATATGGGAGAGATAATTGTTTTGATGTTTTAATTGCGTTTAAATGACAGAACGAGGAGTCGTATTTGTTCAACGTATAACTAAATACCTACCTAATTCGAGTTATTTCGTTTTTTTCGACGCAAGAGAAACGTGCTAATGTAAGATAGAAATAGAGGCTCGTTAACGAGCCAAATGATCAGTCAATCAGGAGGTCCACAAAGGATCCTAGGGTTAATCTCGAGAACGAAGTCTGCCAGAGAAGTTTTTTTCGGAGTGATCAAACTAAAAGGCTGCAGTGAATTCCTCAAAGGTGACAATCTGTCCTGTCTTCATTAATTCCATATACTTACACTGCTCTATGACCGTTTTTGCCTTTTTTTGAAAAAAAAGTTTCACACAAAATTAGGTAGGTAAGTAGCTAAGTACATAATTATTACATCTTTTTCATCTATAATTGAATCACTAGTAGGCATGCTAAAACAGAAGCTACCAAAAAATAATTCAGACTGTATTAAGGATTTGATTTACTTTCTTTTGATATGAACGAACTTGAAAAAAAATCAAAGATAAAATTGTTTAAAAAAAAAAAAATTTAAAAAAAATTAAAAAATTAAAAAAGAAACTTTGAAAAGACGTTTTGAAAAAAGTGAACAAAATTTTCATATACTTATTTACCTATTGTGCTTATTTTAAACAAATTTTTAAAAATGTTCAATTTTTTTAAATTAGAAAAAATTGAAAATTGGAGATGAAAAATAAAAATAAAATAATAATTTCAACACACTCTTGAAGACCTCATTTTAAGTTAACAAAAAATTAATTTTATTTTAACAACATTTGAAAAATTTAAATTTGAATTAATTTTTTAAAAAATTGATTTTTGCTTTTTGGAAACTGAAAAAATTTACTTCCAACAAGATTATAAAAAAAATTAGTGATAACAAACAAAATTTCATAAAATTCACTTTTAAAAATTAAAATTAAAAAAAAATAATTTTGAGTAATTTATAAAAAATTATTTTCGGGCATTAAAAAATGATTTTTAGAAAATAAAAAGAAAAAGAAAATATTTTGAACGGCATATAAAAAGATTTTAATTTTGAACAAAATTGAGAAAAATTGGATTTTGTTTTTTGGGTCTAGTGGGGAAAGTACAAGCATCTTACTCTATATCACTTTTATTTGAAAATTTTTTCAATTGGAGTCTTAGGCACCTACACAGATGGGAAGATTTTTTGGAAAGGGAGATGTACTCTCAAAAAAGGAAAGGCATTGAAAAAAAAATGTAAAAGCTCATTTGTTTCAAATGTACATTTAAAATTAGGAATCTATTAAATCGTTTAAAATTGTTTCTAATATTTAATGTCACTAACGACCCCCCCCCCCCCCCTCCAAATTCACGATGAGTGTAATATTGAAACAAAATTTAAAAAAAATCGTAAGTAGGTATTAAAAAAAAAAAAAAACGTTTAAAATAATAAATTTTTAAAAACATTGAAAATTCTATTTTAAAAAAAATTTAAAAATTAAATTTCTTAAGCAAAAATATTGAGAATATTTTACGAAAATTTTTTAGAATTTTTGCAAGGAAAAATTTGCAAATAGGTAGGTAATTATTTGAAAAAAAAACAAGAAAAAAAACAACATTTTCAAAATATTTGGAGAAAACAATTATTCCAGTGGCGCGGCGTAACTAAGTGAACCAAACCTTTTTATATAAAATTGCCCCTCCATTTTTTCCAAGTAGGTCTTTATTTTTACCAAAAAAAGCAATCGATTTTTTTCATCAAAAAACATACAATCTGAAAATAACAGATTGTTTCTCCAAAAAAATTAAAATACCTAATTTTTTTTAAATTGTTTTTTTTTATTCCAAAAAATTTAGAATTTAAACAAATTGCAAGATTCTTCTAAGTATATGAAACAAAAAATTGTTTTCTTCCATAAAAGTAAGCAGGAAGTTAAGACAAAATTTTCATTTTATGAGAGATATTGTCTCCAAAAAAAGTAAGATGTTTTCTTCCAAAAAATTGAAACTTTTCTCAAAAAATTAAAACTTTTTTCAAAAAATTAAGAAATTTTTCAGCATTTCTTTGGTTTAAAAAAAAAAAAAGATATTTTCAATTACAAGAAAATTCAGAATCATTTTTCTCCATAAATAATTGAAAAATATTTTTTACTCCAAAAAATTGAGAAATTTTTTTTCTCCAAAAAAAGCAGAGATTTTAATATTTGATTTTATTCTGGAACTTATATAAATACCTAGTAATTACCCCATCTCCTTCTTATCCACAACTCCCACCGATGGATCGACTCAATAGATAATTTTTCCAAATGAAAAATCACCCAAGAAACCGTGTAAAATCGATCAATGTAAAATAGTCAATTGATTAAAATTTAAAAATTTAAAATTAATTGGTCTTCACGTATAACACGTATGTATGTGATGAAAAAATAGATGAATTAATCGGAATTGAAAGATAATAATTATATCGAACGAGGATTGTTCGAAAAATTGATCGATTTATCGAAATTGAACAGGTGATCTTAGTTACTAGTTACTACTTATCAATTTTTAGCCTTGTTTTAAAATCAAGGCTATACGAATGATTTTCAGATGATGACTACGAAGCTGGATGTATTTTCTGCGAAAACCTATAAAACATACGCAGCACAGGTACGATATTTTCTAAACACAAAAGGTAATAAAAACCACGACACTTTCACGTCTTAATAAATAGCGAGCCGACTTAGGTAGGTGCTTTAGTCGTCGACGTACGTATCCAACGCCCCGATTAAAATTCCCTTTAAGAATGGAAATCCAACTGGAAACCATAAGTACAATCCGCAAACCTTCCATAATTTCCTTAATCATCAACAATTCTAGCCGAGCTCGCTTCATCTGCTTAAAAATCGTAACATCAACGACTCACGTGCGCGAAATAAAATTCGCAATTAAAACTTCAATGTCGCCGAAACGCTATCCGTGCTTACGTGCTGAACGCTGCAAGACGACGGCGTAAAATTTAATACTCATCATTAATTAACGTAAACAATGGCAACAGACGCAGAGGTATATTTTACGTTCTTTCTCTAATGGACTGTAAAAGAAGCACACTACCTAACCCAAATTCGTGATACCCCGAAATTATATTACGTGAGTACCTACCATTCGTCGCAGGGTCCTATTTTTAACTCAAAGTAAACATCAGGGTATAAGGTTAAACTCATTACAGGTCGTCAAAACAGCACCATCCACTACCCACCTTCGACTATTTCTTATTATCTCTATTTTACCTCCACCTTCGGTAGTCATAGTCACGATTATGTATAAGCTCTGGTACCATATAAGAAGAGGATGGCGATGCAATGCATCCAGCTTGTTAATCTATTCGGCTGGTGTAGGTATCTTTTTAATTGGTCTATTTTTTTCGATGATCCGACTCTAGGTAGGTAATTACTGTAAACGAAGGAGAACAACGGTTTCAAGGGCAAATTACGATAGGCCTACACAGCGGCGCCCAGAGGTTTGAAAAATACTGTTGAAAAATTTATAAGGGGCCCCAAATCTTCTTCAAGAAGGACCCAAAATGTTTTCCTCTCTTGAGAAAAAGCCCACAAACTGTCAGGAGTGTACAAAAAATTTTCACTGACACATTCCTTTCAACATTTATCCTTTGAACTGTGCTTATTTTGCCCCTCCCCCAACGAAAAATCACACAGAATAAAACTATTTATTTATTTTAAAGAAAAAAAAATGACCTGAAAAAACTTGCTTAAAATTATACCTATTCAAAATCTCCCCTAAAAAAAAAAAAAAAAAAAAAATCGAAATACTATTTTTGATCAAAGTATCATTCTTATGAAAAATATAATTACACCCGAAAAATTGAGAAATTTTTTTCACAAAAAAACTTGGGAATTTTTTTGTTGTTCCTTCAAAAGATAAGAAATTTTATTCTGTAAAAATATGGAAAAAATTCAAAAAATTAGGAAATTGATTCATCCCCTCCCCTTCCTCAAAAAGAATCCAGAATTTTTTTCAAGTGATAAAAAATTGAAAGATTTCTTATTCCAAAAGAATCGAAAATTTTTTTCACAAAAAAACTTGGGAATTTTAGGAAAAAAAATTTTTATTCAAAAAATAAGAAATTTCATTCTGCAAAAAATTTGAAAAAATCCAAAAAATTAGGAAAATGTTTAATCTCCCCCCCCCCCTCAAAAAATTCAGAATTTTTTTCAAGTGATCCCAAAAATTGAAAGATCAAAAAATCCGAGAATTTTTTCACAAAAAAAACTGAATTTTTTTCAAGGAGAAACATTTTTTTCTTCCAAAGGATAAGAAATTTCATTCTGCGAAAAATTGATAAAATCCATGGAAAATTGTTTCATTCCCTCCCCTCCCCCTCCAAAAAAGTTAGTTTAAGTGATCAAAAAAAATGAAAGATTTCTTATTCCAAAAGAATCGAGAATTTTTTTCACAAAAAAACTTGGGAATTTTTTTAACGAAGAACATTTTTTTTTTTCCAAAAGATAATAAATTTCATTCTGAAAAAAATTGGAAAAAATCCAAAAAATTAGGGAAATGTTTCATCCCCCTCCCCCCCTAATTTCTTTCTTATAAAATGCTGAAAAACTTTTTATTCAAAAAAATGATAAATAGATAAAATAAAATAAAACAGGAAATGAAAAATTGCTTTACCATCGGTATTCCAAAAAAACGAGATTTAAAAAAAAACATCTTACCTAGTTAATGAGATTTTTTTTTACTCACAAAAAAAATTAAAGTACTTTTTATTTTTATTTTTTTGAATGGAAAACTGCTCTAGGTACTTGGGTATAAAAAACAAGATTATTTTTTTTAATGTTGCAGAAAATTACGATTTTTCATACCAAAAAAAAATGAAAAATTTTTTATTCAAAAAAACTCGAAAAATTTCTATTTTTACGTATTTCCAAAAAAAAGTCCAAAAAAATTGTGAAGTTTTCTCTCCAATAGCATCGATATATTATTCATATTTCCTATAAAGTTGAAAGACTTTTTATTCAAAAAAATTAAAAGATTTCTCATTCCAAAAAAATAGAGAATTTGTTTCGAAAAAAGGAGGAGTTACATAGATATATTTTAGAAAAATAAAGAAATCTCGCCCCCCCCCAAATGTTTTTTTTAGTATTTAAAAAAAAATTGAAAACATTTTTTATTTAAAAAAATTTTAAAAATTGAAGAAAAATGCGTTCAAAAAAAATAATAAAAAGTTACTCTTGAAAAATAAAAAAGGTTTTTCTCTAAAAAATGGAAAAAAATTTCAAAATGCAAAATATTTTTACTCTCAAAATTCTGCAAAAAGTAGATTTTTTATTCAAAAAATTGCTTTGAATGGATACCGTTGTCCATACTAATTTTAATTTTGGCACAATGTGAAATGGTAACATTTGGGGCTCCAATATCAAGAGGGCTCCTATTGCAGCAGCAATACAGCAATGTGTCTTTGGGCGCCTCTGGCGCCTATACATTGTGTTTCTATAAGTGCCTCATCTTCGATAACTGCGATGACGACGATGACTCCTTTTAGGAAAACTTTCATCAATTCATCACGTTTTGGTCAATAAAGTACCATTATAGGATTATTGAACCGTATTACGAATAGTTAGGACCGACCAGGTATGCTATTGGCTACTTATTTGAAGAGTATACATATAATTTAATCTTTTAACTATATACACAGAAACATTAGCCAATGCTTTACGAGATCTTACTAATATTACTAAACTAGTTAAGGTTCAGATTTATCGTCATTTTATCGTTTTTATATTACCTTGTTTAACTTTTAATTTTAAACCGGAGCCAAATATCACACAGTTACTACCTACAATGCATACGCACGTAGAGGTTAAAGCAATATAATGTTTACAAGATAGAACTTTCCTCTCTCTCGCTTTTTTTTAGCATTTACAAAATGTTGACCGGCATTGAAGTTTCCCGAATCCCGCGAGTATTCCGCGTCGTGTTTACTTTCGAAATGAGTAACTCGTTGTTGCGATTCGAGCGTACATATAAAATCCTCTAAAATCCGAATTACGCGTTCGTTATACTTTGATCCGAAGTAAAAGATGCCCAGCTTGGGGATAGGGTATTTTATTCGTAGAAGACTCTCCTCGGCTTTATTTTTAGATTATTAAAAGCAGAACATTTCGCCATTTTTACGACTTGCTCGCAATTAGTAACGTTTTATCCGAAAATTTTGCCCAGCGAAAAATAAAATGTTTACAAAAAAATTTTAGGTAAGCCCACCTGGTCCACGTGTACGGAGGTGAAAAGTTCTAAAAATAAAATTCATAATCTCTACAAAAGGAAAGAATAAGGCAAGCGTGTTTATCATACTGATAAATTAAACATAAATATGTGTAGGTAACTTTTGCCAAAATGCCAAATGTTTACTTAATAAAAATCATCACGAATGTACAAATAAAATCGAAATGATATTTGCGTTCAATTACTTTTCGGTATTTTTCAGCTGTACGATTAGATAGGTATGTATAAGTATAGGTATCAATATATTACTTATCTATGAATAGATTGAGGAATCAATTCCAATTTTTCAAAGTCGTGAAAAAATTGCAAACTTATTTAGATTAAATATGAAGCCAAACTTTCAATTTCCATTCCATTCGATTAAAATTGAAAAAAAAAAACGTCCATTTCAAAGCCATCAATGATCAAGATCCAAACTATAAGCGCCACCCCTTGAAAAACACGACTGCATAAAATGAAAGTGTTTTTTTCCCACAACATAATGCACTGTCATACTTTATAACCAAGATCGTTACCAGGTAACACGATTGTCGAACAACTCATCCAGGTAATAGATAAACCATTTCATACGTTTATAAAACACCTGAACCACACCTACAACAACTGGTTGCCAAGGTTACAAAATATATCCAACAGAATTAAAAATATTGCTCGATGGTTGATTCGTTTTCTATCTTGTCTGGCCTACCATAATGCATTTCAAGTATGAAACCATAAAAAAATTCCAAATCACGTGGTTCCAAATCAGAAATTCTAAAATGAATTGGGCCACATTAAACATGCAGCTGAAGATCATGAGACGACAAATTTTGCAATTGTGCCTGTGGCCTGATTAAAGTGAATTTCCTCTCATTTCTGGGTGTTAAAACATTAAAAGAAGTGTATATTTTTGTTCAAAAAATGTTCAAAAAATTAGTACGAGAAATTTTTGAAAAATTGCATTTTAAATAATAAATTTTCAAAATTATCCTTCAAAAAAAATGATTCTTTTTTTGGTAGGTAAGATAGGTAATTTTACCTATTGTGATCAATTCAAAAAATGAAAAATAAAAATAAATAAAAAATAAGGAAAAATTGAGAAAAATAAATTTTCGAAAAAAATTTCCTTTTATTAGGTAACATTGCAATGTTTTCAACATCCCGACAATTTCTGTAATATTTCAACATAAAATTTTTATTCAAGCAAAAATTTTAAAAATTATTTTACCAAATTTAAAAAAAAAATATTATAATAGTTAATGTTTGAAATAAATTCAAAACTTTATAATTACACATTTTTTTTTAAGAATGAAGTTTTCAGTTTACCATTCAATCTTTGGGATAATTTTTTCGGCTCACTTCAACTGCAAATTAATACCTATTTATTAGGTTGTTCTCCATTATTAAAATTCAAAACAAAAATTTTGAAAAAAATTTTGGCCTAAAAAAGATTTTAAAACTTTTAAAAGTTCAATTTAGAACAATTTTTAAAAAAAATAATTCCCAATATATTTTTGAAAATTACCCCCCCCCCCCCTTCTACCAAAAAAATCAACAATTTTTTCGATTCCCTTCAACTGAAAATAATATCGAAAAAATTGTTTACAAAAAAACAAAGTTTCGAAGAAAAAAAATTTTAATTTTCAAAAACGAAATATCAAAAAATCAAGTTTGGACAAAATATGAAAAATTCTCTCATAGTAAGTATATTTTTAAAAAATGACCCGCCCGCCACCCCTTCCTAAAAAAATCAGAATTGTTCAATAATTAAAAACATTTAAAGTTGTCTTGCTGTTTTTTGAAGATTTCTTATACATTTTTGTATAGTAGTTATTTTAACCATTTTTTCGACTCGCTTCAATCAGAAATTATTATTCAAAAAATCGTTTCCCTTGAAGTGAAAAAAAAAATCGAAAGAAATGAGTAAAAACCAAGATTTAAAAAAGGTTTTAAAATGAAATTTAAAAAAAAATCATTTTGAACAAAATTTGAAAAATTCTATCATAGTAATAAATTTTAATTTCCAAAAAAATCTTTTTCAATGCCTACTTAATTATTACAGTTGAAAATAGGTTTTGAAAAAAATTGAAAATTTTTTGGACAGAGATTTTTGAAAAATTCAATTTTCAACACGTTTGCACTTATCTTTTTCAATACCTATTCCAATTTTTTTTTTTTTTTTAAAGATTTTTTGACGCTTTGACTGGAAACTTCCATTAAAATTGGAAACAAAAATTTCGAGACATTTTCTTTAAAAATAATTTTAGTTTAAAAGATTTTTATTAAAATTTTTAAAAACTATAGAGTTTGATTAAAATTTGGAAAAAAAATCATAGTGAATATTTAAGATTTTTTTATGAAAATATTACCCCAAATACATAAATAAATATATATTATTTTTTTTTTCAATATTTGCTTAATGAAAATTTTTGAAAAATTTATGACTCGACTCTTTTTAATATTCTAACATTTTTTGGCATTTTAAAAAAGGGTTTCCAATAAAATGGGGGAAATTTGTATCTATCTGATAAATTTTTGTAAATCACCTCAGTATCCAAAAAGTTAAAAAAATTACTTTTTTTACAGATCGACTTTGAAATTTTCCACGTTTTAAAAAATTCTGTCATTACACACCGTGTTGTAGTTAACGTAGACAATTAGACATCACGCAAGTAAGTGATTTAAAATCATATTAGTCGATACAAAAAAAATGCCTATATACCTGTACCAAGCATTATAATTCTTCCGAGTATTTTGAGTCATCCATAAATATGATTTTTACTCACCTGAAACAGAATAAAACAGACAAATTAAATAAGAGTGATAATATTTCATTACAAAAAATAATGAATATCTGGTAGGTAGGTAATAGGTATCTAATACTCGTAGATATCTAACTTAATCAGTAGATATACATTTCTAGACTTTATACTTCAGATAATCAAATCTTACTTCAACATTTCCTTTTGTTGTACCTTTAGGTAAGTCTAAGTAAATGTAATAGATACTATAACATGATCCAATTGTTTTCAAACATCGAATTACAAAATATTACAACAAACGTATAAATTACACAAATGAGAACCACTAGGTATACTTAGGTATAACGTAAGCAGGTACCTGGTTCTAATGCAACATGCTTATTTGCTCACTGATTACGCCACTTCCTCGAAATACGTATTTGCCCTTATTCGATTGGCGAAAAGTTTCCGCAGCAGTCTTCCTATCAACTCGGGTTCATTCATTTATAAACCCAGGAGCTAATTTCTTTTCATCGCGACGAAGTTTATCTCCTTAATTAACGCCATTTTCTTGCACCCAACTGCACACGGATTTCAATATTATAAAGTTCAAATTGCAAACTAAATGTTACTTTTTAACCTGGTGATTAAATTGACATAGGTGGAGCTACGAGTAGGTACTAGGTACATATTTAGAGAAGAAAAAGTACCAAGAAAATTCTACCCAGGGATGGAAATAAAAAGGCAGTCGACCCAGACTATTATTATATTTAAACCATACATTCTTAGCCTGGTATAAAAGAAAAAAACATTCGTAAGACACGGTTTCTGATTTTAGTGGCAATAAAGAGCACCTGAAACAAACCGGCATGCTTTTCGCGCGTACCACACATTAGAAAAAATATCTCGCTGAAAATTCGCCATCTCTTATCGAATAGCTACCAGCTAGGCTAGATGATAACGGCGAGATCCTGAGAGCCGATGTCGTGAAAATTTTTAAAAACATTCGCGACAAGGGAAACCAATATTTGCTCGCTGCGCAAATGAAAAATTACCACCTGGTGGCGCTTCACGCGGTGATAGTTAAAACCTTTTCGCTAACATTTTCTTTTGCACAGTGGGGAGTGAAACCTTTCTGGGTGCTGTTTTTATTTTTCGAAGAAGAAAAAAAAACAAGCAAAAAGGGCAGGTGACTGAAAAAGCAACCGAGTAAAAACGAAAAAGTAGTAAAAAAAAAGTATAAATAAATTATATTACTTAAGGTGTCATGTTGCTTTGCACTACCCATCGGTACAGTTACAAGATATCTCTGTCTCTTTTTCTCTTACTCTTTTTGCTTAAGTAGTATACCTTTCGCTAAGAGGCAACAAAGGCAAGATAAATGGATTTTATTTTTCATTTCTAACGGAATTTTTTTTTCTCCCCAGTCTAAATTACCCCGAATACGAAAAGCCTTAAAGCGATGACTATTATCGTTCCGCCTGGATATTTTAATTTTAAGCCTTTCTAGTAATTACTCCGTGTAGCTAACGTTAACGTGTTTTTTTACATTTCGCGTGTTTCCTTCATTTTCGCCTTTATTCCCGCGCCCCCCGCCCGCCCTCCCGCGCTACATCCGCATTCGTATGTATTTTCCAGACGTTTTTCATCGTTCCCTCTGTCTCGTTCGCGTAGGTACTGTCAAGTATCACAGGCCACAAAGTAATGTTTTCTATACAATCGTTGGGTACGATAACAATAGATACGAATAAATGAAAATTTAAACTAATGATGGATTGGCTTCTCATCTTAATACCTATTACATAACCTCGTACCTTTCATTATTTCATCAATGTCACTTTCAAAATTCGAGTACGTATTTTCCAAATCATGCTTCTCAGTTTCGTGACAAAATGTAATTATGTTAAAAAATAATAATTCGAATCGTAGTTCTCAAAACAATTTTTTGATTAAAATAGAATATACCTGAATTTTCGAATTCGAAGTTAAGACGAGAAGAACCGAGAACCAAGACGAACGAAGGAAGTGAAAAAAAAGTTCTCAGTCCAGCTGAAGTCTTTCTCTAGGATCTCGAAAATTTTATGAATCGATCCTAAGAGAAAATGCTTCAACTAACGTAAGATAAACTTCCAAGAAACGATTTCATTCATCATAAAGCCAGTGGGTATCTCGCATAAAAACTGAAAATTACAACCAACGACTTTTGTGCTTTAAATAAATCAACAAATAATATACGAGAACCTAGTTATAACTTGGCCATGGCCTTGAAATAAAATAAGTTATTTTTATTTATTTTTTTACATCATCCAAAAGCATAAAAAGTAGGTAAATTTTCAAATCAGTGATTCACAAAAATTTATCGCGTACGAAGGTAACATTCTCATGTTATTAGAAACATTTTTTTTAGAAAAAATTTTGAGCACCTTTTTCAAGGTCAAATGGACATTTTAAGATTGAAAATCAACGATAATTTCAAATGAAAAAAACTAATTTACAGATTCTAGTTCAGTTGGGTCAAATAACCTACACCATTTGAGGGTGAGTGCACTACACCACTCACCCTCGATTGATGTAGTGCACTGACTGTCGGTGTACTGCACTCGCCCTCAAATGGTGTAGTGCACTCATCCTCAAACGGTGTAGTGCACTCACCCTCGGCGTACTACACTCACCCGCGATTGGTGTAGTGCACTCACCCTCGGTGTACTGCAGTCACTCTTGATTGGTGTACTGCACTCACCTTCAGTGTACTGCACTCACCTTCAGTGTACTGAACTCACCCTCGGTGTACTGCACTCACCCGCGATTGATGTAGTGCACTCACCCTCGATTACGTATATTTATGAGGCTATACTTCTAGACTAAGTACACAATATATATTTTTTTCAGAATTGCACCTCTGAAAGGGATTACCAAAATGGTCGCTAGAAAGCTTAAAATGTCCATTTGACCTTGAAAATGGTGCTAAAAATTTTTTCTAAAAAATTCCATAAAATACCGTTCAACTCGTTTTTATTTTTTTTCCCTAGTTTTTAGTCATTTTTTCCACTTTAATTGATTTTAAAATTTTATTTTCGTTTTCAATAATTACTTCTCTCCTTTTATTTTATTCAATTTTGATTGTGATTTTTTCTTGATTTTAACTCTAGGTTTATATCAAATTTTGTCAGTTTTTCATTTTATTTTATTTATGTTTTTTTTGTCTTTTTTTTTAGTAGTTTTTCTAATTTTTGGTTATTTTTAATTTTTTTGAAATGATTTTTTCGTTCTATGCAGTTTTTTTTTCATTTCTTTTCTTTTTTTTTAAACGCAATATACAGCAACTAAGGCTAGAGTCCTTTTTTCATTTCTAACCTATCAGGATTTTCCAAATTTTTGATTTTGTTCAATTTTTAATTCTTTTAATTTTCACTGTGTTTTCGTCACTTTTAATTGAATTTATTTTTTTATTTCAAGTAATTTTGTTTTAAATAAGTATTTTTTTCAATTTTCTGTCATTCGCGATTTCATTTCCCTTTCTTCTGTGTTTTGATTTATTATTTTTTTTATTCATAATGTACTCTCGTGTATTCATGTATTCTACTCATGCATGCATCGGAGCGAAATTTGAAAAAATAAAAGTAACTTTAGTAACCTGAAATTTCAAAAAAGTAACCAAAATTATGGAAAAAAGTAACCAAAAATTTTCCATTTCCACTTGAATATAATGACTCATAACCCCCTCCCCTCCCCTCGTCATCGTTTTTCTCATATTTTCGCTAAATTTGACGTCTCACAACTCTTGAAATCAATGGTAAAAATTTTGAAAAAATCAAAATTTTCAATTCAAAAATAATAATTCATGCATTTTTTCTTTTTCTATAATTATGACGAATTTTAATAGAATAGTTGGCTTAATAGGTGCTCAATTTTTATATCATAGGAAATTTCAATTCTTGAGAAGCTCACAATAAATAATTTTTGAGTTCCTATCAAATCTTAATTTTTTTTGAACTCAATATTGAAAATTCAAAAAAAAAAAAAAATTTTTCTTGAAAATACTTGATATCAACTTTTTTAAGTTTTTGAACTCTTATTTGTTTTGAAATAGTTTTCAGTTTTCAAATAATTGTTGATTTCAAAAAACGTGAATTTTAGAAAAATTTTAAATTACAAACAATACTGTCCTTTTTTTAATTTTTAAATTTATTTTTTTTCGATTTTTTTTATTTTTCAAACAATTTTTAATTTCTATAAATTTAAATTTATTAACAATTTGTAATTTCTAAAAAGTTCTGGATTTCAAAAAATTAAACTTAAAATTCTCAATTTTTTGATTTTTAAACAATTTATATTTAATTTTTAAAAAATAGCCGTTCCTAAAATTCATGTTTATTCAAATAAAAAATTTCCAATTTATAAAAATTGTAATGCCTAAGAATTTAAAGTCTAAAAAAAATCAATTTTTTGATTGGCTTATTACAAAATGAGTAGATACAAAAAAAATTTAATTTTTGAAAAGTCTTCATTCTCCACAAAAAAACAATTTTTCAACATGTGAAATTCACAACTTTTCAAAATTTTTAAAAGGAAAGTTTTGCTCATTTGAAAAATATCAAATTTTTGAAGCATTTTAAGTTCACGAGTTGAAACGATTTTATGTTTCATTTTTGAGGAGTTCTCTATTTTTCAAACATAATTTTCAAATACTTCGAACACATTTTTTTTTTAATTGAAAAAATTACTAGGTATTCTCATTTAAAAAAAAGTTTTTAATGAGGAGAAATCGGTTTTATTCTTCGACGGCCTCTACTTTTTTTGAAAATAAATTTTGAGAAAAAATCGTTTATTTGTCGAGAAAAGAATTTCTCAATTTTTTCAAAAAAATACGGCTTATCTACTTACATTTTTTTTTTCAAGAAATGTGGCTCATTTTTAGACAAGAATAAATCTTAATTCTTCAAGAAACAAAATCACAATTTTTCATACTGACTTGAAAAATGCCTATAAAAGAACTTTCAATTTTTTTAGGAGCAAACATTTTTCTACCTTGAATTTCAATACATAAGTACAAAATAAATATTCCTGAAGTTCGAGCAGAAAAAATCTCAATTTTAAAAGAAGATTCAATAAATTGTTCAATTAAGGTCAGTTGGGGTAACTGGGCCACCAATTTTTTTTTTTATTAAGGAAGATTCAAGATGTGTAATTCACTTACCCCCACTCAAATCTGAGTTTTGGGGTAACTGGGCCACAGTTGTTGGGGGTAACTGGGCCATGTCGTGTTACTCAAATTACTAAGGTCTCCTCAAGGGGAGCTAGGAACCGAATGATAATTGTTATGGTGGGCTTACGATGTCAGTGTTACCATGCAACCAACCATTTACGTCAAGACGATTTTGGAGGGGATTAGGAAGAGAATGGCCCAGATACCCCGGTGGCCCAGTTACCCCAACTGACCTTACTTAATTCATTTTTAAATAAAATATTTCAAATTTTTTGGAAGCAAAATCTCTGAAAAAAACTTTCAAAACGTTTTTAAAGAAATTTTAAATTTTGATGGCAGCTGTTCGTCAGATTTTTGACGAAATAGTAACCAAAATGAGTCCAAAAGTAACCATAGTAACCAAAATGAGCCCAAAAGTAACTAAAGTAACCTTGCCTTTAAAAAAGTAACCAAGTTACTAAAAAGTAACCGTGTTCCGATGCATGCTCATGCAAAAATAAAATAAAATTTTTTTTTAATCACCTACTAACTTATTTCATAATTTTTCTCCAATTGCGAAGCACTTTGAATTATTTCACTTTCTTATCACAATTTTAATTTAATTTATTTAATTTTCGCTCATTTCTAATTCACCATAAATTTTTTAAATATTCCAGTTTTTTGATTTTTTTAAAAAATATTTTCAATTTTGAATTGATTCTGATTGAATTTTTTTTAACCGTTATTTTATCTGATTTTAAATTTAAAATTTCTTCTCAAATTTTTATGAAAATTTCGAAAAAAAAATAAAAAAGATGTCATCGTTATGGGCAGACAGACAGACAGGTATATACAGACAATCTTTCAGTTTTTCTACACATAAGTGAATTTTTGAATAAACTTATTATGAAAGAATTTTTTCAATTGTGCTAAATTTTTTCAAATTTTCTTATGACAATCATTCTTTTAACATTTTGTTCAAACCACAATTTTCATTAAAAAATTTGATAATTTTTTCTGATTTTTTTCTGAAAAACACATTTACAAATAGGTACCTATGCATAAATTTATTTCCAGTAAATAAACTCGAAAAAAGTCCTTAAAATGCAATATCACAAGAATTGTTGCAATTTTGCTAAAAAAAAAATCGTTGGAGTGTTGAAATGACCGTAAGTATGCATTTTTTTCAAAAATTCAAGGTCAAACTGATTTCAAATTTGAGAAATAAAAAACAGAAAAGTATTCAAAAAAAAAACAAAAAAAAAAAACTTGAATGTACCTACCTACCTACAACTTTAAAAAATTTTGTATTTAAATATTTTCAAAATTTGTTGGAATTTTTTTTCCAATCCTATCAAAATACTTAGGTAGGTACTCATTTCTTAAAAATCTTGTTCGAATCACAAACGAAAAATTTTGCTACCCTGGAAAAAATTTGAAGTTCTGATAACTAATTTTAGGCACAAAAATAAAAGAGCCTATACGAGCCACACATTTTCATCATAATCCGGAACTGCCTAAAATAAGGCAAAGGTGAATTTTTGACCTTCTCAGAGCTCACCCTATTACCCTACCACATAGATGACTAACTAATAAATATATGCGCACATATTAAAAACATTACCTACCAATTGCTGCAACTTTTTCGTACAACTCTCCCTTTCAGAAAATTCTCAGAAATCGAATCATTGCATAATTATTAGCTCCAACTCCAATTCACTAAACAGAATAAATACCCTGGGGACTTTTAATGAAAAGCAAACATGATCGATTCGCGGACACAACGAAATAATCAGAATCAAAGGGTGGAATAAACCATTCTATATAATACTTCTTGGCAAATACCTAACCTAATATCGCCAATGATCACCTCCTATACAAAGAAATAAGCTCGGCAATTTTTTTAAATCAGAAAAAATAGCCTCGAAAGGTAAAGGAAAAAGCCAGGTAATATCTAGTACCAACACGAGGAGAAAAAAAAAACGCATTCTTGCGATTTCCAATTTGAACGTCCATAATACAAAAATTCCATACGGTTATAAATCGATATAAAAATTCTGCGCACTTGTAAATCTCTACATCTGCAAAATAGAAATAGAGAAGAAGGAAAAAAAAAGGCAAAGAAAACATACCTACACAGAGAATGTAAAAGACCGAAGATAAGTAATAGATTGAAGGAGGAATGCACGCATGTACAGTTTAGTAAGAAACGATATATAAAATTCCTTCAGTATGTGTAGTGTGGTGGCCCGATAAGTTAACCGTAAAACTCACCCCAAGGGAATATCTACCTTCGCCACTAACATGCACCTGACACTTTTTACTGCTCTATAACCGATAACAACCGCTTGGGTGTTTCTTTTTTCCTTATTTTTTTTAAATAATAAAACGTAAATTCGCGAGCATTCGTTGCTCCTTGATGCGATATTTTTCAACCTTTTTAACCGACTGTTTATTATGTAATTTTTAAGAAGAGCGAAACAATAAGGAAGAGGAAATCCGAAGGTGGAAAGCTTTAGTAAATTAACACTGAGCTGTTCGCAGGTTTGTGAACTTTTAGCACCTTGGCGCCTGCTCCTGGTACAATTTTCAACGTTGTAATGTACTTTTCGACATTCTACTTCCTGCGAATGGTACGTACGAATGTAGGCGAAAAATCAGCCATATGTTACAGTACGTGTGACGAGCTGCAGGCATTGCACACTTTCGCATTCGCATATTGCGCAATGCAAAATAAAGGCTATGCGTCGTTAACGAAATTTATAGCTTGCATATAACGTTGAAGAGCAATTTTTACTTTGTACCATTTCTCTGGAAACGACGTTTTGGTTTGTCTTTGATATTCTTGCTCTTCTACCTTTTCTTACATCTTCCCTACTACTTGTTCTTCTTCTTCTGCTTTCTCGTAGATACTTCTTTCTGCAATATACGTTGCTTTTTATTAGACTTTTTTCTCTTTCGTTTTTATTGCTTAAGTATTTTAGAATTCTTTTTATGTTGTTACGCGACCCTAATTTTAAAACCGTCTTCGTATTATTTTCGTCAAATTTGTTTGCGTGTACTTTTTAAATCGCGTTTCATAGTAAAACTTTAAAGCAGTAATTATGTGAAAGCTATTTCGAAAATGGAAATTCGACATTCGTCCTTTCACTATATACGACGATGACCGGAAGAGCTTACTAGTGGATGTGTATGTGATTTAGCTCTAAAAGCCAGACTAACGAAACGATCTGCAGTCTGCGTTACACGCTAACCATCCATACTAACCACTCCCGAGAAGATATTTCCGTACCTACGCTCGGATAACCTTGCGGAAGTAAAAAATCCAATTAGACTACCTGATTTTACGTTCGTTCGTTGTCTGAGTGCTCGGCACGCTATGCGAAGAATCCGCAAAATACATTTCGCATGCATTGTATACATTCCTAGTGCACTTATCGAGATAATGCAAGAATTTACTGAAAAACTTGATGGTTGAGAACGATCTGACGAAAGTCTTCGAATAGGTCGTCAATTCAAAATTCAAATTTTTTTATAGTCAAATTCTAACACAGAGAAGCAAAATTTTTTATCTGTGATTTGAATAATATTTTTAAGAGATGAATGTTTTTATAAAATTTATATCTAAAATCAGTAACAAATTTTTGAGTGCATGTTTTTAACGATTTTTTCTACAATTTAAAAGAAACGATGATTTAAAAGAATAATATTTTCAATGAAATCAAAAAAAAAACTCGAACTTGAAAAATAATTACCCAACAGAATTTTGAAAAATTGAGTTTGAACGAAATTTTAAAAGTTCTTTTGAAATAAATTCTTTCAAAACCCATTTATATTTAGGTAGATACAATTTGAAAAAAAATGCAAAATTATTCAAATAAAATTTTTGAAAAATTTATGTTTCTACATAATCATGATCGTTTTAACATCTCAACTTTTGTGATACCTACATTAAACTTTGTTTTGAAGCTTTACCTGAAAAAAATTTCTCATAGGATTTTCTAAAGTTTATGAAAAAAAATGTCAATCACAAAAAAAAAATAAAAATAGGTAATAATAAAAAAACACGCAAAAGCAGGGAATTTTATAAAATTTGAAAAATTCAAGTTTGAAATTTTCAAACCCACAAATTCATCTAAAAATGAGAGAAATACCCGTGTAGCAATTTTCGACATCGACATTTATGTCGACAAAATTCAGACACATTTTTTTCTCGGTTAACGATGAATTAAAAATGATATTTGATATTTAAAGTAATGTTCTATGTTAAACATAACTGTTCAATCAAAATTTTTGAATTTTTCTCAGTATTTTCCTATAATTTAGAAAACGTTGTTTTTCTACATAGACAAGTCGATGTAAAAATCGATACTCGATAAACGCATCGACATTTATGTCGACAATTTCTGCCAATTAAATTTACAAATTTTATATCTAAAAAGAACTAAAAACAATTAATAAGAACATTTTAAGCTCAGGAATAAATAATTTTTGAAAGAATCACAAAATTTTCTTATTTTTCAAAGTTTTGAATAATACAACGACTTGTCGAGTTATTGTCGACATAATTGTCGATGGTCGAATAATGCATCGACTTCCCTGTCGACAGTGTCGACCAGAGGAATTTTTAAGTCGAGATAGCGTCGATGTGATTGTCGAGGGTCGAATAATGCATCGACTTAACTGTCGACAGTGTTGACCAGAGGAATTTTAAGTCGAGTTAATGTCGATCTAATTGTCGAGGGTCGAATAATGCATCGACTTGACTGTCGACGTCTTGAGGGTGATTGTGATACTCGCAGATAAAGTGTGTTGTGAATTAGTACATAAGGTCTAAGAATCATCTCTATGTTAGTTGGACACTCGCATGTGTCCAGCTACAAAGGTGGCCTCAATGCCGCATATTTGACAAAAAATGTCGAAATGTTGGCTTGAACACTATTTTTGGTGTAATTTTAATATATACTTATATTGAATATTTGAACTTAGCATATTTTTCAAAATCTCACCATTGCAAATGTCGATGTGGATGTCGATATAAATGTCGACACATCGAAATCGGTCACTTTTCGATCGTACATGTCGACACGATTGTGGATGGTTTGTCGAGCTTATTATCGACATGTTTGTCGACCGTCCAAATATGGCTCGACATGTCGAGCCATATTTGGACGGTCGACAAACATGTCGATAATAAGCTCGACAAACCATCCACAATCGTGTCGACATGTACGATCGAAAAGTGACCGATTTCGATGTGTCGACATTTATATCGAAATTAGCATCGACGTTGCTACACGGGTAGGTATTTGAAGATACATATCGAAACTAAAGTTGTATAAATCGGAATTTAAAAGATATCGATTTTTTAAACTTTGAAAAATTTAAAAGTCAATTTTGAAAATTTTATCAATTTTGAAAATTTGGAGTAATTTTGATTTTTTTTTATATTTCGAATTCAGCTGAACCAAAAAAAAAATGTAAAGCCCAATTTTCAATTAGTTTGATTAATTTTTACGATTTTTGTAGTGAACATTTAAAAATTTTCAAGTAAAATAAAATGCAGTCAAAATTTTCAAAAAAAAATTTCAAAAATTTCAAAAATTTAGCTAAATTTGAGAGGGAAGGGGAATGAAAGGGTTCATTTCCAAATTTATATTTTTATATTTAAAAAGTCAGCTAAATTAGACAAATAAAATAATCAATTTTCAAATTAGGATCAACTTTAAAAATTTACTCGTATTTTTATACCTACTTTAGGTGAATTCAAATAAATTGTAAAAAAATATACGGTCAATTTTCAAAATACATAATTATTATTAAATTCAGTCAAATTTTCAAAAAAAATTCAAAAGTCAATTTCGAAAATTTAGCGGAATTTGAGAGGAGGGGGGGGGGGGGGGGGGGTGAAAGGTTCATTTTCAAATTTCAATACCTACCAATAGGTAATTATTTTTCTTTAAATTCAGCGAAATTAGAAAAATCAAAAGTCAATTTTTAATTTGGAATCAACTTTGAAAATTTATTCATAGATAGGTAAGGTACCTTAAGTAAATTCAAATGAATAATTATAAAAAAATTATAATACCAATTTTTAAAATACCTACATACTCATTATAAAATGCAGTCAAATTTTCAAAAAATTCAGAAATGTCAATTTCAAAAATTTAGCTAAAATGGGGAGGGAGGTGAAAAGGTTCATTTCCAAATTTTAATATAGGTTTTTTTTTCTTTAAATTCAGCCAAATTATAAAAATCAAATAGGTAGTCAATTTTTCAAATTGGGATCAACTTTGAAAATTTATATTTTATAGGACTTTCGGTAAATTCAAATGAATTGGAAAAAAATTATAGGGTATATTTTAAAGTACGTATGAAGGATTTTGACAAATTTAATAATTTTTCAAATCATGAAATTTCAGTCAAATTTTCAAAAAAAGTTTTAAAAGCCAATTTCAAAAATTTGGCCAATTTTTAAAATTTAGCTAAACTTTAAAACAAAAATTAAAACATTCCTTTTCAAATTTCAACTTGGGCCTATTTTTATAATTTTAACAGTTTCTAAAATTTTGTAATTTTTTTAAATTGGCCAAATTTGAAAAAATAAATGAATAAAAAAAATCAATCTTCGTGTTTGGGCTTACAATCTTTTATAATTATTTCAAAATCGTATTTTAAAAATGGCTTCTTTTTTTAATTTTTTTTTTAATTTTCAAAATCCTGCTGTAAAAACCCTTGTTTTTTAAACTATTTTTTTTTTAAATCTCTATTTTTTTTTTGAAAATTGTATTTAGATGAAGGTTGGCGATTTTTTCAACATTTAAAAATTAAAATTAGAAAAAAATAAAAATCATAAATGATTTTGTTAAAATTCATTTATAAAAAATTTCCAGCATTACTTTTTTTTTCAAACAAAATTATACTCGTAGTACCTAAAAATTTTGCATTTATACGCGATAAATTTCTGATCACCCACACTTCAACAGAACGTTTTCAAAATACTTTGACAAAAATGAATCACAAAAAAATACGTATAGCTTTCGCAAAAAAATGATTGACAAAAATTGTTTGAAAAACTCGACTAAAAACAAAAAATGTTCAAATGCCGTGGTTGATGGCTCTACCGAATCAAAATGCTTCTCAAAATATATTTTCTGATTTCCAGTACAATTTGGCAACCTTGTCGGCCCTATTATTGTTTATGAAAGCTCTTTGAATGATGATTATATGTATCTTCAATGGAAATGTCTGTTTCATATTGTGAAAAGGGGACGAACAGTGAGCGTGATTACATACGAGATCACTGCAGGCGCAACTGGAACTTTTCAAAAACAATCCTACTACTAAGTTGAAAATCAATATTGCAAATTGTAAAAATCCAGTAGCCAGTAGGTACGAGTAAGTATTTGCACAAGGTGTTTACCCTCATCATTGTCGACTATAGAGATGGCAAATTGAAAAATTACCTACGCGATGCAATATATACCTACAGTCTGCAGTCTACCTACGTGCTATACAAGGTAGGTATAAATTATGGTGTCGAAATTTCGCGATTCATAATGTCAAAGAAATGAATATACCGCACGAGTAGGTAAGTATACTCTGAAATTAATTAGTTTTACGACGAATTCGCGGTAGCATAGCATAACGCTATATCTACCTCTACCTATAACCAGGTCTATTATTATATGGTACATTTTTTGAAAAACAAAACAACCGAAACGTGCCCGAGTGCAGATTCGGATAAAGGCAGCAACGCGTCGCGTCAGTCTCGGTACGACGCTGTAAAAATCTCGACAGATGGTGCACGCTGCACAACCGTAAGGTAAATTAGGGAAGTACTTATTGCGATGGAAAGAGTGGAGGTATGGAGAGGAATCACTTCTCACGGCGTGGGTTGAAAATAACAATAGAGGTAGTTATCGCACGGCAGATGGACTGAGTGTAGAAAAGATCCCTGAGCCAAATGGGGGCTACCAGGCTTTATTCATTCTCAATTGGTTTTTAAAGAAGGGCAGAGCAGAGCGCGCGAACGAGGGAACACGGATATGATAACGCGTGCCACATTCGAGGCTAGATTATATTACCTTTTTTCGGCGGTGCCACGAACGCGACGTCGTCGTTGTACGTTAAAATCTCATTCAGGTGATTTGGCGTACCGTACGTACAGTACGTAGAAGGCGCACGAGCGTGTCCGAGTGCGGCGAGCAGTGCTCTTGCACAATGTGCAAGGGATGAAAATTATTCTTTCAATGTAGGCAACGATTTTTCAAAAGGGATTAAGCCACGTTCGTAACCGGCACTGTTCACTGTTCGGATTATGTCTTTGATTTGGGAGGTTTTTTTTGTTGTTGCGCGTGTGTTAGAGCAATTGATCCTTTTAATTTGCGTATTGAAAGATTTTGTAGCGCGGTGCCAATGCGGCGGATTTTCGACGCCGTTTCACTAGCTTTTCTCCACCTTTTTGTAAAACAAGAATTTCAGACTTGGGTGTCGTTGCTGAGCAAGGTGCGTCATACAATGACAGGTCTCACTGTCTCAGTGTTCTCTGCGCCCTGCGCCTCTGCAGACAGATGCGTGATGTTTGTAATTTTTCTTTTGGCACTTTATTCCAATAACGTGTGCTCGTATATATAAGTCTTGTGCATTTCATACAGTGCAATTTCACTTTTCAGAAATGTACTGTTGACTGCAGTAGTGCAATAAATTCAAAAAACTTGGAAGTATAGAGTTTTGTGAAATTCTCTAACAAAAATGGATTTCATGCAGGAATTTACAGTTTTCAAATTAATTTATTTACCAAAACATTGACCCCCCCCCCCTCCTGAAAAAAGTAGTAAAATTTGAGAATTTAAGAAAAATTAAAACATACCTATGTATAAAAACTTATACTTGAAAATAACCACATATTTACGAATTGAAAAATTGAGCACTTTTCTTAAATAATAAAAATAGCTGAAAATTAGAAAATTCAACGAAAAAAAAAAAATTACTAACAAAAAATCGTTCAAAAATTTTTAAACAGGTATTTTTTAAGTAAAAATATTTCAAATTTTTCCTTTAAAAAACAATTTTTTAAAGGAAAAATTTCAAAAAATGGTGAGGAACGTATACTAAGCAAATAAATGGAATTTTGATACACCCTTCCCACCCTTCCCAAGAAATCGTATTTCTCAACGAAAGAAAAAAATTGAGAAGATTGAAATCAAATTGATAATTTTAGATTTTTTCAATAAAAAAATTAATAAATAGGTAAACGTAAAGATATCAGAAATAAGTTTCATAATTTCTAATTCTTCATGGTTATCCATTTTTTTATTCTTTTCAAATTGACAAAATCCAAAAAAAAAAAAATTAAATTGAAAAGAATCTAAAATTTTGTCAATCAGTTCTGTTTTCAATCTTTTTCAATTTTTTTTTTTCGTCAAATTTTCTAATTTTCAGCTATTTTCATTATTTCAAAAAAAAATTATTCATTTCACTTAGTTTTTCCAATCTTTTGAATTATAAAATTGATTTTTTCCCAATTTTTATTCATTTTAAATTTTTAAAACAATTTCCAATATATATTTTTTCAATGTTGTACGTACTTTCGGACATGATATTACAGTTTTCAATTTTTTTAATGCCCTTAAATGACCTATTTTTAGGGAAAATAGTAACGAAATAGTGAATAAAATTTTCAAAAATGGAAGCTTACTACGACCAAAATGGCAAGATAGCACCCCCCCCCCCCCCCCAGAAACCAGAAAACTCGTTATTTTTGAGAGAGAAAATGTTTAGAAACTTCATTACAAAAAATTCAAAAAATCCTCCGAGTAGGGATAAATTTTTTTGAAAGAAATATTTTGGAATTTTTCTGAAAAAAAATTAAAATATCTAGGTACCTACTTATTTCCTTTAAAAAAACACTTGAACAATTTCTCGGAAAATTTTCAAAAATATAGGTACATATTTCAACAGAATTTCTGAATATTTTTCAGAAAAATTTTAAAACATTTTTTTTCGACAAAAAAAATTTAGACGATTTTTTATGGATCTGTTTCAGAAACATTATTGAAAATTTCGGAAATTTTCCCAAAAAATTTTAAAATAATTATTTTTTTTAAAAAAAATTCTATTTTTTGGGAAGGGCGGGAGGGGAGTATCAAGATGCAAATTATTTGGTTAGTATACTATACGTTCCTTGCCATTTTTTTGAAATTTTTTTTTAAAAAATCGATAGGATTTTCGATTTTTTTAAGGGTAAATTTTGAAAGATTTTAAATCAAAAAAAAATATTTTTTTTTGGACGATTTTTTATAAGTAGGCAAGAGGGGGAATGGAATTTTTATTTAAAAAAAATAAGAACCTAAGTGTTCTCTCCAAAAAAGAATATCGTTTTTGGGAGGGGAGAGGGGGCCGGGGTAACGTGAAATTTTGCTCAGTAAGCCCCTACCATTTTTTGCAAATTTAAAAAAAAATATGACTTTTTCAAAGTAAAACTTTGAATGATTTCCTGTCGAAAAATAATTCAATTTTTAGACGATTTCTTGTAAGCAATTTATTTAAGAAAACGAACAATAAATAAAATTTATAGTTTTTTTGAAGAAAAAAAAATTGAGAAAGAATTTTTTTTTAGTTTTTAAAGGATTTTTTGTAAATGTACTTACAGTTCAAATTAATTTTGATAGATATTTTTTATTTTTAGCAAATTCCTCAACTTTTACAAAACTTTTGATCTTGATTTTTTTTCTTCAATTTTCACAAAAAATTTAATTCTGTAAAACATAAATTTATTTTTTGACACAATTTCAATTTTTGCAAACTTGGTGATTTTTAGTAGAGCTTTCAATTCAGAAAATTTCTAATTTTTACAAAATTTTCAATTTCTGCAAATCTTTTAATTTTAACAGAACTGTCAACTCCTGCAAAATTTTTATTTTTTGATAGAGCTTCGTTTTTGATAAAACTTTTATTTTTAGCAAAATGTTCAATTTTAACGAGAGTTTTATTTCTGCAAAATATGTATTAGTTTTATTTTTGTGACAGTTCACTTTTTGCAAAATTTCAATTTCTGCTGCATTGTTCTACTCGTATACAATTTCAATTCAATTTGTACATAGCACGTAAATCTAGTTGAAATTCCGCAAAAGTCGAACTATAAAATGCTTTTTAATTTTTTTATTGGTAGGTACAATTCTGCCAAAACTTTTATACTTGTATTTCATTTAAAATCGTGATTTTTCGAAAATTTATTCTTTAAAAATCACCCAAAAATTAGCAACTGATTTTTCCATGACGTGCTCTTTACAAATATGACCTTTTTAAATTCATCAAGTGGTGGAAGAGGCTATAAGTATTAAGTACGTAAATGGACCAAATCGAAAAAAAAAAAAATTAACCAAACTCAACCACAAACCCCTAGAGAGGTCACCGAACCAATCACCTTTCCTACTTGAAAACTGATATCAATATGAAAAAACCTCGAATATTATATTGTGCGCAGGTATAACACTCGATTCACGCAAATTAAGCATTAATTATGCAGCAAATCGAACCAGTATAACTATAAACAACTTTCAATCGACAGAGAGATGCTTCGAACGATGAGTACGCCAAAAAGGCACCAGCACATGCAATACAATCAATCCCCAGCCAATTCACCTCGTTGATCGCGCAGACCCTGTACCATCTGTCGAGATTTCAAAAAAGACCATGCTCGTCAACGTAAATCGAAGCGAACGTTCTTCGATCCAGTCGTCGTTCATTTTCGATACATATACATATTACACCATACAGTACTGTACACACCGAGAAAAAAAAATAGCGAGAAATTAGATCGCTAGCGTTGGGGTGGTTAAGAGAGACGCCCTTATTACGGGTACGTTTTATGAGAATATGCTCCGGGGAATTCCGTATATACAATTACCTTACGTCAGAGAGGTACATACAGGAGGAAAAAGAGTCCTGTTTCATTGAAACATGGGACAAGAGAAATAATTCCCATCAGTGTTTACCGTGGACCTTGGAGGCATCGCAACATTTTATTGTTACTAATCCGACATCTGATGCAAATCCCATCAACGGTTCTACTTTCGTTTACAATAACACCGCATTTTATGGAATTTAGGGAGAAAGCCATTAAAAGCGTCACTCTCAGGTTTGTCTTTTACACATACGTTTACGTACATCGTACCGTCTACAAGAATAATATCCGCCTTTCACGTGTATAAACGACGTATAAAAATACCCCTGCCGGGACCCTACCCACCCACATAGATATCTACATCTGCTACGCAATACGGATAACTTCCAAAGGTAAGAAATTCACTACCTAAAAAGGTGTTCTCGCTATACCTTTCCTTCGGCGTGTAGAGGTAGACTACACCAACCTACGTACACGAGATGATCAATCACCCCCACATACGTCATTTTAACCCCATATCGTTTTAAGCTGATGTTTAAGTCGCTACTGTTCGACTATCTCTCCCGCTTCTTTAAAATCTTAATGCCGACGACGACGTTGTGTGGTGTGTATGAAAAAAAAGGAGGAGAATTAGGGCTATAGCACAGGTAACAACATTCAGTTCACCTCTCTTTTTGATCCTTTTAAACGCGGCCATCTTTGAAATCTCAAGGTATTTCCATCTTTTCTGTTAAGATGACAAACAAAGGGATGTTTATTTAAAACCGGAAACCAGTGGTAGGTAAAATAGGAACATTCTATACTCGAAAACCAATGCCCCATGCAACTCTTTTAATAATTAGCGTTCGTTCTGTACGCAGACACCTTTTCTCTTGAAAAAAAAAACACAACATTTGGGAGGAAAAAAATTACAAAAAATAACAGACCGGTAAATCGTTGCAATAAAAAGAACAATTTTCTGGAACGTTAGCTAACTCCATTGGAACGTGTTAAAATTTAATGTATTATGACAGCGTTGAAAAAAAAAGAGTAAAAACACGCACAGCGAGAAAAAAACCCTCTGTGCCATTGAATGAAATAATTTGATGTCCACAACATACTAGCTCTATATCTTCAATATTATCTATTATTCTACGTCCCGCGTATATAACACGAACAACATCACAACTTCGTTACACATCCGAACAATCTGATTTATTTGGCTGACATGTTTTAAAAATAATATTATTGCAGTATTCCTTTTGATCTCTTTATCTTTTTTTTTCTACCTAATTAAACTTTTACTTTCTATATTTATCACGAATATTTATTACTTATGTTGGTGTTTTTTTTTTTTTTTTGGTGTGAGAAAAATACCTATAGATAATTAATTATTATAGGTAGGCCTAATATACTCATCCACGTACTCGAAGGATGATTGTTATTTTATTTATATTTTATCTCAATTTCCAAAATCAACCACTTATTTGAAACTTCAGCAATAAGTCCAGCGAGTATATTCTCGATCAAAAGTTCTTTAATTTTGTCGCTTGGCACGTATAAATAGTAAATAAAACCAGCATTCCAGGTGCGAGTTTTATTGCATCAAAAATAGCACCATCAAAGTATACACATACGTGTATATTTCTAATACAGAGAGAAGAGAAGAGAACCGACCACATTACAAGAACGAGGCATTCTTAGCCTCTATAGTTTGTTAACACCTACGACAAATATGCCGCCACGTACGTATAGAGACTAGAGAGCACATACGTACTATGGTACTTTGGTATATATCTACACTCTACAGTATGTATATGAGATGTTTAGCGTGTAGGTAATTGTACGGAGCACAGGCAGGCACAGAGAGTCGCGTGAATTTTCATCTTTAATATGAATAGGAAAAGATAAATTATCTCCGTTTAATAAACGTCCTAACTACTTCATAACGAGCCGAGCATTTTGCACGATTTCGACAATTTTTGATCTACGCGATGGCGAAAGCAATAAGTTAACTGGTATATGGCAGTTGTTCAAGCAATTACTGTACTTTGGTTTGTAATAATAATATTTCATTTTAACAATACTCTCTTTGATACATTACCAATGTACTATAGGCTTTATAATTGTATAGGTTTTTTTTTCTTCTTTTAAATCGTTGTTAACGCTTCTTGACGTTGGGCCCAAAAATACCTATACATGTAAAATCAATAGTCTCTAAAATAAAAAAGGTAAAAAACGATTTTTTTTTGAAAAAGCTTTATTAAAAAAGACGAATTCGATTGCGTAATTGCAAGATCGAGGAAACTGCTTTTTGAGAGATTTTTATCAAAATTTCTCATTTTAACTTTTTTTTCTTCATTTTTTCGCATTTTCCTCCAAATTATCTCTTCTTAATATGTACCTAAATTGTGTAGATACCATAAGTACATAAGAAAATTTATTTGAATTTTTTTTCTAGAAGGTTTTTTTTTCAGTACTTATAGATTTTTTTGAGATACTTAATATCTTTATAAATTTTCATTTCAAGTTCACTCATACAAACTTTTTAAAAAAATTCCAAAAATTTGTTGAATTATTTTTTTATTAGGATGAATGTTGAAATTTGTATTAAAAAACTCCTTAGAACATTTTTTTGAAATCATTACTTCAACAGTTTTTTTTTTTTTTTTTTATCTTTCAACGTTTAACATAATTTTATTATGTTTTTTTTTTTTTTTTTTTCAAAGATTCGTACTTTTACCTATAAGAAAATTTTAAAGATTACTTCTTCACAAGAATTTTTCCTGCTTAATTATTTTTAAATAATTTTATCAGGATTACTTTTTCTTTAGAGTTTTTTACAATAATTTTTCTATAGAATTTAAACAAATTGTCAAGTCTTCAAAAATTGTCAAATCGATCTCCAAAAATTACCAATTTTTAAAAAATTGTCAAAATTTTCTAAAAACTGTCAATCTTCAGAAAATGCCAAATTTCCACAAAATGGTCAATCATCAAAAATTGACAAATCTTCAAAAACTGCCAATCTTTTAAATTTGTAAAATTTTTAAGGATTGTTATTCATATTCAAAAATAGTCAATTTTCAAAAATCTTCAAATTTTCAGAAATTTTCAAATACTTTGAATTTTTTAAAATAATCAAACCAAAAATTGTGAAGATCTTCAAAAATGATCAAATTTTCAAAAGTTGTGATATCTTCAAAAACTGCCAATCTTCTAAAATTGTCAAATTTTCAAGAATTGTTATTCATGTTCAAAAATGGTCAATTTCCAAAAATCTTCAAATTTTCAAAAATTGACAAATCTTCCAGAAATTAAATATTTTCAAAAATTGAGAAATTTTTAGAAATTGACAACTCTATTGAATTTTCCAAAATGATCAAACCAAAAATTGTGAAGATCTTCAAAAAACAGTCGAATTTTCAAAAACTGTGAACTTTTCCAAAATTTTCAAAAATTAAATACCTAGGTATTTCTCAAATTTTTAAAAATTATCAAATTTTCAAGAATTCATGTTTAAAAATGGTCAATTTTCAAAAATTGTCTACAAATATTCAAAATTTGTGAAATTTCCAAATATTGACAATCATCACAATATTGTAAAATTTCCAAAAATTGTGAAATTTTCAAAAATTGTGAAATTTTCAAAAATTATCACTTTTTAATTATTTTTTCTCAGTCAAAGAATTTGGATTTAAAAAAAAAACAAAGTGCAACAAAATTATAGCAAAATGACATTTAGAAAAAAAAGTTTTTTGTTATAATTCGACTGAAAAGTATTTTGCTGGGTACCTATAAATTTTTCTCTTTTCCATTTTTTTATTTCACATGATTTTCAATTTTTTTTTCCTGAAAACTTTCAAAAAAAAATTTCAAGCAATAGTTCCTTTTAACAAAAATTTTTCACCTCGTTCAACACCTAGGTTCCCTTATTAAATTTTTTACGTTTATACCTACTAACATTTTTTTTTTTTTTAATTTAATAACACGTCTTTTCAGGAAAAAAAAATGAATGAAAAATTGAAAAAAATTACGTACCTAATTAATTTGACAGAATTTTAAAAATTTTAGGCCTAAAACATTTTTGCATAAAAAATCTTGATTTTTTTTCTCAATTTTTTTTTTAACATTTTGAAAAAATTTCACACTTCTGCGAGAAAGTAGTGATAAAGTATAAGAAAGCAATTTCAAAAGGAAAATTGGGGGGAAAGTTGGGGTAAGTTATGATCTTTGATCAGAAAATTTAATTTTACATAAAAAAAATTCCCACATACCCCCAACTCATAATTATATTATGAACCTTTTGCGGATTTAGTTTTGTACAAGATCCGATTTCATTTCCATCCCTAATCGTTCAATAGATAACGCAGTTAATTACACATCGAAAATAATTACCATAATACGAGTTGAAAAAATAAAACTTTAAAAACAACAAACACTACAACGTGGCACGCGCAATTGCATTAACATGATGAGGAACTTTTCGAACGATAACCGTCAACTACGAGGGAAACAAAAATTTATTTCAAACTGTTTCAACTTTTTTTTTGTAATTTTATTGGATGAGGAAGTAAACTCGGAATAGGAAACGCAAACAAATAAAAAATTTAAGTAAATTAGTCACTGCACATATAACTATTTTCTAGCAAAAGCTGAAAATTGTTTCGAATTGGTTGCAAAATTTTATATTCATTCGCAATATTTCGTTTATATTTATGAAGTGCTCCTGCTGCACAGATACAACAGGAGTAATCAAAGTAAATTAGTGGATATCTAATCTTAAAAAATAAAAAAAATAAATGAATAAAAACACTTATTGTAATGTTTAAGTGTGTTCAAGTTCAAAAAATTATAACCCCTATTTGAAGTACTGAATCGAAAGATTTGATGTGATCAAGTCAATGAAGTTTGTAGGTATCTATTTAAAAATAAACAATAGTGAATCTCCAATTTTTCCTTGCCTCCATATCAACCACTCAACATTTTTCGATATAAAATATTTTTTTCAAATTAGCAACCTATACATTTATTCGTACTTTCGAGCATAAACTTATCACGCAATGATAAATTGTCGAAGTAATCCAAAAATGAGAAAGAAACTGTAGTTATAACCTTCCTTCCTTATATAGTAACTGCACCACAAAATCATTCTTTCAGACTCAACCTCAGTTCATCCAAACTACGAGCAAAAGCATGGTATTATTTCGCAGAAATACCGCAACATTACGCAAACGTACGATCGCTGTACCACTGAAATAGTGTTACACATTACAAACTTGACAATACTGCAACAGCTATGAGACTATATAATTATACATAAATTTAAGACGAGTTACACACCAATAAAACAGTTTCCGACGGGTCCGCTTTTACGCGTGCTAATTATCGTACTCGACGACAAAATCTGTATTTAATAAACACTGCTACGCTTATTTTGAATACAAAATATCGTATACATTTGTACAGTTCGTGGCAATAATGTATATAAATGAAAGATTTCCAACGAGTATATTTCACGTTTATTTAGTAGGTACGAATATATAGGTAGGTATAGAGCCTAGATAACCCATAAAATATAGTCGAAAGAGGACATCGTACCAATCATAAACCCCGATTAGCGGGTCGAGTATTATTTTTTTTTTGCAATTAAATGATAAAATGTCCGAGAAAGTTTTCCGACTTATGTACAATAGTTTTTCGTGTATAGGTAGGCGTTTGTAGGATACCATAAATCATAAATTTATATTGGAATTACTGTTTTGTATCTCAATAGTTCACAAATCATATAGAACACTACTCGTTAAAGGCTGCAGAAAAATCTCAAGTGAAATGGCTACCACCGTTAACCGGCTGAATATGCCTACATGGTTTCGATAAAAGGAAGTTCCTAAGAATCTATATATCATGTCATTGAGTACTGCCATAAATAACGCTTAAAAATAGAAACCGATCTCAAGTTTTATAATTTTTTTTCTCACAAAAACTGCGCCACAGATACAAAACGAGCTCGCGTAAAATTGACCACTATTATACAACTTATACACCCTTATATGGATAGCATGTACATTTGAGGATTTCCTTACACGAGGAGTCGAGTATATACTATATACTAATTCCGCTTGCAGTAGTATTTAACCCTCTTCTAAATTTGTCTCCTTATATAGAACGCATTTAGAACCGAGAACGGTATTTTAAATACATAATTACTATACCAAAATACCCGGCTTGCGAGCCATTTATTAAAATACCGCAAACAATTAATGTCAGCACACCACTTCGCGACGATGTACACGTTAAATAGTCGAGATTGGTAGTCGTGATTAATAACATTTCGCACCTTGGAAAAGGTAGGAGCTAAGATGTTGATGATTTGGGTTTGATTTTTTTTCGGGAGAAAATGGGAGTAGAGCTAGGAGTGTAAAATTATTTCGTTTCGGGTTGGATTTTCTCAAAATTATAGGGAGGTCCTCTAATTTTTTTTTTTTTTTTTTTTTCTTCAAATTTTTGATTTTTCTGTGAAAAATTCTAAATTTTAGTTTTAAATTATTCTGTGAAAAATTACAAATTCATTTTTTAAACATTACCTAAAGACATCCAATGTTTCAAATGTTTCAATAAATAATTAAAAATTTAGGTTCCATAATTTTCTGTATAAACTGAAAATTAATTTCCAAATTTTTTCCATACTTACAGAATCCAAAAATTTATTCTTCAAAACTTTTTATAAAAATTTATAAATTATTTTTCAATTTTTCCTGTAAAAAATCCAAAAATATTACATTTGTCAAAATTTTTTGTGTAAAATTCAAATTCGCATCATTAAATTTTTTTAGTGTAAAAATAAAAATACAAAATTCAAATTTTTCGACGAAAAATTCAACATTTGTTTTTCCAGCATTATCTACTGTAAAAATTCAGAATGCATTATTTTAACTTTTCTGTGCAGAATCAAAAATTCATAATTCAATTTTTTACCAATAAAAAATAAAAAATTCAATTTTAAATTTTTTCTGAGAAAAATCCAAAACTTTGATTTTTAAGTTTTTGGGAGTAAGATTAAAAATTCATACCTCATTTTAAAATTTTATGTACCTATAAAAATATGAAAAGTCTCTGAATTAAGTACCTATAATTATTATTTCGAGGTTTCCTGTAAAAAATTTAAAATTCGTATTTCCAGTTGTTGTTGTTGTTGTTTTTTAAATAATTAAGCATTTCAAATTTATTCAATTTTTCTGCGAAAAATTCGAAATTCTTGTTTCCAATCTTTTTTTTTTTTTAATGCAGCATTAATGTCCCAATTCCAATATCTTTGTAAAAAATGTAGAATGAATGTTCTAAACATTTCTTTATTGTTTTAATTATTATTATTTTTTTTTTTTGTAAAAAATTCAAAATTTATTTTCCAATTTTCCATACCTAGCTATTAAAAACCCAAAAATTATTTAATTTTTTTGATAAAAAATCCCCCCCCCCAAAAAAAAATATTAAAATTTTCGTATGAAAAATTCAAAATTTACTTCGCAAATTTATAGGTGTAAAAAATTAAAAATGAAATACCTAAGTAGGTATTTAAATTTTCATTTGAAAAAAGGAAATTCATTTTCCAAATTTTTCTTGGATGAAAAATCCAAAATTTCCAAAATTTGTTTTTCCTTTTTTTCTTCTTATTTTCTTATAGATAACACTTGGTCTTTTTAAATTTTTTTGTGAAAATTCTGAAATTTTTTGTTTCAATTTTCTTTGTGAAAAATCATTTCAATGTTTTAGTCAAAATACAAAATTAAATTACTCCATCAAAAATACAAAATTCACTTTTTGATTTTTCTTTCGTTACAAAATAATATGCAGAATTAATTTCTTAAACATTTGCATTAAAATACTTCACTATACGTCGCCCTATTTCCAAAACTGTCTAACTCCATGTGATTTGGTACTAGGAAACTTGGGTAGGTGGCAAAAAAAATTTTGTCAGAAAACGCGTTTGAAGTTGAAAAATATATATATTTTAACTTCAAACGAGTTTTCTAACAAAATTTGTTTTTTCCACCTACCCAAGTTTCCTAGTACCAACTCACATGGAGTTAGACAGTTTTGGAAACAGGGCGACGTATATACCTACTATTTTTTTTTTTTTTTTGTAATTTACAATTTTTCTTGCGAAACCCCCAAAAACTACTAATATTTCAAATTCATGTAACCCCCCCCCCCCCCCTGTAATAATAATTTTCGTGGTGAAAATTCAAAATTTATTCCTCAAATTTGTTTGCCAAAAATTCAAAATTTACAAAGATATTATTCAAATTGAAAAAGAAAAATTCATGTTCCAAAACTTTCAATGAAAAATCCAAAATTCATATCTCATTTTTTTTAGAAAAAATAAAAATTTGCTTTCAACTTTTTTTTGAGAAAAATACAAAATTCATTTTTCAAATTTTTTCTGTGAGAAATTCAAAATTTTTCAAATTTGTTTGTAAAAAAATTAAATTTCCCATTGAAGAATTGGAAATTCATTTTTCAAATTTTCTTGTTATAGATACTTTTTTTCAAACAATTTAGAATTTATTTCCCCAATTTTTTTTTAGAGAATCCAAAATTTGATTGAAAATACTTACCAAACTTATCATTGAAAATATCCGTGTTACGCTGTTTCTGGTTTTTCGTAAAAAATGCAGAATTCATTTTTCAAATTTTTTTTTTTTAAATGAAAAGTTTGAATGTTTTATTATTTTTCCAAAAAATTCAAAATTAATAATAATAAAATTATTTTCAATTTTTTTTGCAAAAATTTCAAAAATTTGCGTATTTTTTCTTGATTTTTTTTTGTAAAAAATTCAAAATTTATTAAAATTTATTTTCCTGTGAAACAGAAGAACCCAAAAATCAAATCGCCACTTTTTTTACCAACAATTTATTTTTCCTTTTTTTTTGTGAAAATCCAAAAATTAATTTTTTTTTAAATTTCTGTAAAAAATACCTTGGTAAAAAAAGATTTTTTCATTTTTTTTTTTTTTTTTTTTTGAAGAGAATAAATTTTGTATTTTTTACAGAAAAATTCAAAACATAATATGTAGATTGAAAAAAAAAATTGAGCAAGTATTTGAAGATAAAATTGAGAAATAAATGTTGAATTTTTTTTATTTTTCACAAAAAAAAAAAATAAAAATAAACGTGTTGTATTTTCTCACAAAAAAATAATTGAAAAAAATTTTTTGCAGAAAAATTTGTAGATATGATTTTCAAAAATTAAATCGCAACGTAATTTATTATTATACCTACGTCGTGAAAAAAAAGGATAAATCATTCTACGCAAAAAGATAACTTCGAAACAACGTAATTTTCGTTTCTTCGAAATTATATCACACATTACGTATCCCCTGTGAAAAAAATTATTTGTAAACATAGAATTCGAGCTGTATATAAACACGAAGGGCTTATTCCTCGCGCGTAATATGGTTATAAAATACGATGCATTTTTCAAAGTCGACCGAAAAAGAAGGAACGACAAAGGTGACGAGTAAAAAATTCTGAAAAAAAAAAACGTTACGAAAAATGCGTCGAACGCGTAAGTATAATACTCGTTACGTACAACAAAGTCAGACTTTGCGTCAGCCGGCGTCGGCGGCGGCGTAAAGTTCAATAACCTATTTCTTTCTACTCGCAGACAGGTCTTGATGCTTTCGTAAGCCTGGACTTTTTGCGGGAAAACCTTTCTTTCGATCCAACAGTTTGGAATCTGGTACTATGGATGCTTAAATTCAAATCACGCTCATCTTTCACTTAAAGTACACGATCGTGGCCAGGGCAGGGGCTAGGGCCGCGTTCTTTTCTCGCGTGTTGTACGTACGAACTACGAAGTATACGAGTATAAAAATTCAATAATGCGGAAATAAACGGACATTTTCGAAACGTTAAGCGAAATTGATCGGCTCGATAGAGAATCGAAACGGATGACACGATGATTAAGTGCAGGGCCCCGATAAGGTGAATTTTTCTCGATGGCACGATGGCGCCGAAATTCTTCAAAAGCGTTTTTATGCAGGGACGAAGAAGAAATACGACGTGCAGTAGTCTGGGCCCGACACTACGCGATACTTGCGAGATTTCTTCAACTTTTACGTTTCCATTAGAGTTACGAATTGCCTAATAACGAAACCGAAACGCAATCAATAAAATATGGCGAAGGCGAGCGCAAGTTGCAGCTAAAGCTATACTTATGTAGGCTCTAGGCTAGGCAGTGCTTCCTAAAAGTCACGACTGACTGGCACCATTCTGCAGGTGCTTCAGGTGGTTGATGACGATAACAAATGGAGCCAATTTTTCATGTAATTACCCCAGCTACCGCGCCTTCGTAATATTTATACCCGCAGTATGCGGCGTCGGTGGCGGCATCCGAGTCTGGCACATTTTCAGTAAGTTGAAAATTTTTCACACTAGTAAAAAAAAAAAAAAAAAAACCGTGCAGAAGTCTCGCTTCGTATATATTATAAAAAGAATTATTTTCGTTTACAAAATCCGGCCGAAAATTAATTACCACCGGTGAGCTGTACGGGCAACGGCCATGGCCACTTAGATCATCGGACAAACTGCATCGTAACGTATGAAACTCGCTCATATCAGACACGAGTACACCTTTCAACAACTCAACAGAATCAACTTGGTCGCATGGATGGGACTGGGGACCAGAGATCGCGAAAATTATTATAAATTTTTAAAATAATTCCTGCCCTGTGGCAGAGGTGTAGGTCGCGTATATGGAGGTACTTGGAGCGAGAGAGGGAACTGGGTCAGTGAAATTTGACGTCGTTTCGTAATTACATGGATGTTTGAGATAACGGATGCGCTTAATGTCTACGGTGGCGATGGCGCGCCATGTTTATACCGCGTTTCCCCAACTACCCCGGTCTTCATTACAATCCCTTGTTATTTTTAATTTTGCCCTTTCCCCCTCGGAGGTGTTCATCGCTATTTTATTTTTAATTGCACCTGATCCGGTGCCAACCTATGTTTTTTTCGGAATATATACGTACAGCTCGCGCGCGGTAGGTCCCCGCTCGCTGGCTTGATCCGCGCGTGTTAATTTATCGGCAATGTTCTGCTGTTCACTTCTCTATATACTTCCTCAACCCCCCGACACCCGTAGCAAATATTTTTCGTTCGTCGGTGGAATTATCATGGTAATACGCTCGGTTATATGATCGGATATTTTTCCGAAAACCTGTCTGCTGCATCACTTGCTCTCCTTGAATTTTACCAAGTTCACAGTACAACATTGATACTTGATATTCAAAATTGGAGGGGAGGGAGGGGTCCGATCGAAATTTTTGTTATAACCAAAATTATTCACAGAATTTTGAGCTACAACTTTTGTTTGAAAATTTTTTCAATTGGACCCATTACATCTCCTCTATTTTTAATGGGACGACTATCTATGTTATATTATCCAAAATTGGTGGGGAGGGAGGGGTCCTATCGAAATTTTTGTAATGACCAAAATTATTTCTAGAACTTCAAGCTACAACTTTTGTTTGAAAACTCTTTCAATTAGACCCCTCCCTCCAACCATAATTTCACATAACACTGTAGATACGTATTCAAAATTAAAGGAGTGTGGGCCAATTTAAATTTTTTTTGAAAAAGTTGTAGATTCAAGTTCAAGGGATAATTTTGGTTATAACAGAAATTTCGATTGGACCCCTCCCTCCCCACCAATTTCGGGTAATATACAACTTGGACACTCACACTAACACGGGGAGAAGGTAAGGGGTCCAACTGAAAAAATTTTCAAACAAAAGTTATAGCTTGGAGTTATAGGAATAATTTTAGTTATAACAAAAATTTCGATTAGACCGCTCCTTCCGCACCAATTTTGGATAATACAACTTAGATACCCAAAATAAAAACAGGGAAGAGGTAAGGGGTCCAATTGAAAATATTTTCAAACAAAAGTTGTAGCTTGAAGCTCTAGGAATAATTTTGGTTATAACAAAAATTTCGAATGGACCCCTCCCTCCCCTCCAATCTTGAATATCAAGTATCTATGTAGTACTGGTACTGGACTCCTTAAAATTCTGGAGAGCAAGTGATGCAGCAGACGGGTTTTCAGAAAAATAGCCGATCGTTTCAGTACGATAAATTTGTTGCCGGCACATCGCGACGCCGACGCCTCCACAGCCAACCTCCTCTTTAGTATACGTCTTACGACATAGGAGGACTATACCATGTTAACCAAAACTCTAATCATCGTTACCGTTGCATTTCCACGAAAGAAAATAAATAGAAAATATAACGTGACGCATAATACACATGTCGAACACCCATATACGTATACTGAGAATAACCTCTTGTCGATTAATCAAAACAAGTGTTAATTAGTAATGTCGTATACAGTTGGTAACTTTTGTAGCGAATTGATCCGTTATTGTATAGGATAATAATATTATTTATGCAATTCGTGAGAATCTGATAATTTTTATTTAAACGACTAACACGTACCATCGTATAAATGGGTCGTTGTTTTTACAAATTCGGTGTGCCATATGAGCCATCATCCAGTACACATATTAGTATACCTAATAACATATTACCTAAGCGTTTTTATAATGTATTGCCGTCCGTACGTCCAAAATAATCCAATAAGTATAATTATGAGTAATAAAAAATCACTACCTACACCTACCTCCAGAGTACTCCAGAAGTGGTGGAAACTTTTCGAGATGTATACGGGTGTTTCGTAACTGATGTAGTTCCTTCCATCAGATTGATAAGCAACCCAGAAGGAACAAAAAATGTTATATAAACATGATGCCTATCTTGAAAATTGAAGGGGCAAGAAGGTACATCACTACATTTGATAGTACTAAAAAAAATTTAAAAATTTTGCTTTTGACATTTTTTGGCTACCTTCGAATATGAAGGCGCACGAGAGCTTCAACTTTTGCAAAAAACCGGTTTTACAATTTTCAGAGCTCTGTAGCTCTTTCATTTTTGAAATTAATCACATACATTTTTTTGCTTCTCTGAAAAAGCAACACCTATTCCATGCATTGTCATAACGTAGTTTTGCAATTTCCATATTCCATTTGTAACCATTGATGATTTGAGCTCCTAATTATTATCAGGGACGACAACAGGGCAAAAAAAAATGCAAAATTTTGTCAATATGATACATGCAGCAGGTGTAACTTTTTGAGAGGAACGAAAAACGTCATGTGATGAATTTGCCTATCTTCGAAAATGAAGGAGCTACAGAGCTCTGAAAATTGTAAAACCTGTTTTTTTTTGTCATGTTTGAAGATCTCCTACTTCATTTTCAAAACAGGTAAAAAATGCCAAGAACAAAAAACATTTTTTAGTACTATGCAAGAACCTGACCAAAAATTACTTTTTCTCAATTTCAATTTCCCTTGCTCCTTCAATTTTCAAGATAGACATCATGTTTTAACATTTTTGTTCCTTATCCTTATGGGTTGCTTATCAACCTGGTGGAAGGAACGAAATCAGCTATGAAACATCATGTATAGAACAAAATAATTATAAAAAAAGACAATTAAGTAGGATTATTTTCAAAAAAAGAAAAAGTAATGTTTTTCTTCTATAATTAAGAAATCACTCTCTCTAAAAAAATTGAAAGATCTTTAGCTTGAATATTTACTTACACTTTAAAAAATGAACTACTTTTTCACTCTGACTTCAAAAAATTCAAGCTAGGATTTATTTTGTGTTCCATGAAAATTCAGATTTTTTCTCGGAAAACATCGAAAGATTTTTCACTCCAAAATTTTAAAAATACCCCCTCCCAAAAAAAAACTTTCTGTCCTTACAAAATTGACAGATTTTTTTTCAACGAAAAAATAGTAAAATAAGGCAATAGATTGAGTTTTTTTTTTTTTTTTTTCTAAAAAATTGAGAGTTTGCCTGCCCACTTTTTTTCTTTAAAAGAAGTGAGAAATTTTTTCATACTGGTTTCAAAAAATTAAAATGATCTTTGGATATTATTTACTTACTTCAAGAAAATTCTGAAATTTTGTTATCCAAAAATTTGGGAAATATTTTTATTCTAAAAAAGCGTGAGAGATTTCTCTTCCGGAAAAATTTAGACTGAAAATTGAGATTTTTTTTATTGTAAGATTATCTCCCAAAATACTGATTTTTCATTCCAAGAAAATTATTCTTTTTTGGAAAAAATAGATTGTGCCAAAGCACACTTTGCACGTATCCAAGGAAATTCTAAAAATTTGAGCAAAATGATGGTGCGACAACTAGATACCTATCTATAAAGTACACGTGAGTACAATATTGTTTAGGAAATTCGCAGCGGGGTTTCACTTCACAGATACATGAGTAGGTAGAGGTACCTATATTAGGTAAGTATCAGCGTTAAAAAAAAGTGTTAGTGGTGGATAAAAATTAGGTTCAATTTGTTGGTAAAATAATATTTCAGCACGTTGTGCGGACGCTGCTCGAAATAAATTAATATAAATTCAGTTCCACGTTTGTTTATTCGTTTTACGTATAAAAAATTACCAAGTGCCATGCCATATCGCTTAAATATTTCTCAACGAAATTGGCATGCATTCAAACATTAACCAGATTTAGTAATTATATCAAATACATCAGTTCATCAACGTAATGAGGAAAAAGCGGTAGAGCTTATAATTTGTTCATTTCTCCATAACAATTTGCTGTTTCGCTTTCGCTACATCGTTTTGGAAACTACAATGAATCGATATTAGATATCATTGACCGTTTGAATGTGAAAAATTATAAGTAAGTAATTGAAGGTATACGTTGGCTTATCCGGAAGGGGGGGGGGAGGTGTCAAAAAATCTGTTGTCGTTTTTAAGATGTACCAAGTTATGTAGTTTTTATTTTTGGTCTAAGGAATAAAGAAATGGAAAAAAATGAAAAATTAAATTTAAGATGAGTGCCAAAATTTTATGTATTACCTACTATACCTACCTGCTCACCAAAACTAAAGTTTTGCAGGGGAAGGGTTCAAAGTTGAAGTAAAAAAATTGAATAATAACTCCATTTTTCAAGATACTTTCCTGAGATCACTTATTTTTGATTCTTGAAGATCTTCTACATGAATTTGGTCAAAAAAAAATCGAAATCAAAATTTTGGTTTTCGATCTCATTTCACATGCATTCAGTAGCATATCGGGTAAGGTGAATGTGAGATAGAGAGAGGTTCAGTTAGACACTTTGGGTGGGTGGTACCTATTTTCCTATCTATCATTTTTTCAGATTAGAGCATGGAGAATGAATAAAACAAATGCATTTTCGAAATAATTCGGAAAGAAAAAAAAATCCAAAATTCTTCGCAACTGAATTAACGGACTTTAGTATTTTTCGCTCTCTCAGCACGGACTACTAAAAGAGATTACACGGTTGTTTAAATACTTCTTATTATTTACAGCAAACTTGGTGAATTTTTTGAAATTTTTCATCGAAAGACTTCCGCAACCAAAGCATTGTAATTTGTAGGTACAATTCTCTACCGAATGGGTCGAGTTTTCTACAAAGCTCGCGGTTAATTAAAGTTAGAGTCGAGTTTTTAATTGAATTCGAAAATTAGTTTAATAATGAAAAACAAAAATCGAATATGGTAAAAATTGTTTCCCTCGTTTGTATTTCGTTTTTAAAAGTCTCTCCTGTGATATAATCGAATACTTATATGCAAGAAATTTCTATATTATATCGATTTCCACTGGTCGACGACACTTTCTATTCAAAATTGAAACTTTGCTGACGATGAAATACAGTACGTTGCAAATTTTACGACGGTACAAGTCTGAAAAGGTAGACCCAAAAGAAGTTCGTACCGTATAAAAATGTATATTTTCCATATTTAGACATCGTTTGTTGGAAGTTTTAAAAATGACATGTAAGGCCGTACTTGGTGTCTTGGCGTACGGTCTAACACGCAGATGTCACTGATATCTACACACCTTAGAAACGATAAGAATAGTCTTTGGGAATCCAAAAAGTTGAGAGTAATTTCACGACCGACGACGTAACGTTCATTACAACATTATCGTTGCCAAGTTACAAAAGAGATCACGTTTAGATGCTGTACCGAAGTGTCATCAAGTCGCGATAATCGACTGTTAACTTATAAGCAACCTGACTATTTCTTAATTTTCGGCGTGAATTTTGTATGTCGTCACTCGTTATCCTATCAAACTCGTTCGCGAGATTATGCCGCACTAGCTTTCACGTCCGCGTGTTGTATGTTTTTGGTGAATTAATATTTTATTAAACCAAATTTTCCAACATCAACATATCGAAGTGGGTCTCGATGGATGTATCGTAATTTTCAACTTGTTCTGTTGTGCAATTTAATTCGTATGGCCTTGTGACTTGCATAATTTACCTATTCGTGTAGGTAGTGAAATTTATTTTAGTAAAAAACTGCAAGGAAGTTGGGTAGTAAATTCGTTTTCAAAAAAACTCTAACGAAGCAACTGCGTTAGAAATGCTGACTTTTTCATTCAAAAACAACTCCTAATATATTCAAAAAATTGAGAAAAATCGAAAATTGAAAAATATTGAAGTTGAATCAAAAATAAGCTGAAATATTAAAATTAAAGTTCAATTAAAAATTGAAATAAATTAACGCCTTAAAAAGTTTAAAGTGGTACAAAGAATGATTAAAAATTGCAAAAGTGAAAACTAGCAAAAAAAAAAATTATAATTAAAGATGAGTAAAAACCGGGGGGGGGGGGGGGGGATACTAACGATAAATAATAATTGAAAAAATACAAAATTTAAAAAATTGAGAAAAATCGAAAATTGAAAAAAACTGGAAAAGTTAATAGAATCAAAAATTAAAGAAAACTGAAGAAAATGAAAATTCAAATGAAACTGAAAAAAATTAATTTAGAAAAATTAAAAATGTGTGAGAATATTGAAAAAAAAAATGAATTGAAACAATATCAAATTTAAAAGGTTGAAAAAGCTGATAATTTAAAAAAAAAATTGAATTAATATCTATAATATTGTTGAAAGTTGAAAAATATTGAAATTAAAAGTAATGAAAGAAATTGACAGCTTAAAAAATTTGAAATAGTAAAAAAGAATGATTAAAAAATGAGCAAGTGGAAAATTGAAAAAAAAAAATAGAATTCAATTAAAAATGAGCGAAAACTGGGGAAAAGATTAACAATACCTACTTAAATAATTTAAAAAAATACAAAATTAAAAAAACTGAAAAATGGTACATGTAATTTTTCAGGGGATAGGTAAGGTACGTGATGACAATGACAACTTAATGATACCATACACAACTTGAATTTGTACATTTTCAAATTTATTCAGAAAATAGGTACATATTTTTCAATTCAAAATGATGAAGTATTTGAAAATTTTCGCTCTCCCTTCGCTTGGACGGCATCATTGCTCAGTTTTTGATTAAGTAAACTCAAATTTTATTCTTTGAATGAAAAATCTTCCTTTTTTTTTTTTTTGAATAAAACATAGGTAAATTTCAATTTTCTCAAAGGGGAAATTTTTCACTTTTTTTTTGAGAAAAAATTTCTCAAAAGTTTCTGGAGAAAAAATATTTTAAAGTTTTTTTCAGAAACATTACGATTTTTTTTTTGTAATAAATCTTTCAATTTTCTGGATATTTTTTCAAATTTTTTGTAAAATAGAATTTCTTATTTCTTGGTAGTAGAAATATTTTTCATTAAAAAAGGATGATTTTGGAGGGTATAGAGAAGATTTATCAAATTAAAAGCTGATGAATTATTTATCACTCGCAAAGTCCTACATTCGTAGGGTTGAATTTTACAAAAAAAAGAATTAATTAAAAATTTCTCTTGAAGAATATTTTTGATTTCTTGGGGAAAAAATAGTCGATTTTTTTTCAAGTGAAAGAGTTCAATTTTTTCTGAAGTGAAAGTAAGTAAGTATTTCTCATTTTTTTTTTTTTTTTTTTTGGAATAAGAAATCTTTTAATTTTTTGAATTTTTAAACTCGTTTTTTGGGAGTAATTTTTTTTTGTTTACCGGAGTTTTTTGTTTTTTTTTTGTTTGTTAAAAAATTTTTCAATTTTTCAGATGTTATAAATTGTAGTACTTGTGTACTTCTCATAAAGAGTATGTCCTTTTTCGGATTTTAAAAAGAATTTCATGCAGAAAGGGTGATTTTTTCCCAAATAATTTTATTCTGAGAGATTTTTTTCATGTGATGATTTTTAATGAGAAAGAAATTTTTATGTAGAATCTTACAAGATTTTTAAAAAATAATTTTTTTCTATAAAATAAAAAAAAAAAAATATAAAATAATTTCTTCAAAAAAAAAAAAAAAAAAAAAAAAAAAGTGAGGGCGTCAATGCTAATTTATTGTCCAATCACTAATTTATTTTAGGGGGAGTGGGTACGTGAAAAAAGTTGTTTTCGAAAAGGGATAAATACATGAGCAAAACTAATTGAGAATCACTGGTATATCTATAGAATCGAAAATTGAAGAAAACTGTAGAAAATGAAACTGAATAAACTTAATATTGGTAAAATTAAAAATGTGAGAAAATTGAAAATAAAAATGATTGAAACCAGATTTAATTTCATAGGTTGAAAAAACTGATAATTTAAAAAACAAGAAAAAAATTAAAATTGAATGAATAATGATTGAAAGTCAAAGAAAATAGAATTTCGAATAAAATCAAAAGTTGAAAAAAAATTGAATAAAAAAAAGGCAGGTCGAAGACCTTCTTGCTTAAATCTCAATTATTCCAAAACGTAAAAATCTAACGATGATATTGACATAAAAAGAGTCCTTAGGTTTTTTTTTTACATCTTATATAACCACAACTATAAAAAATTCCCAACCATATCTGCAACCACCTGCACTACTGGCGTCTAACCTATAACACATTAAAACTGCGAAAACCTTCACGGGTCATCCAGCAACGCTACAACGTTTTCCAACCTAATTAACGCCTCTAAGGTGTGCGACATAAAAACAATAAAAACTCACGAACCAAACAACAGTAGTTAAGCAACTTTTTGGAATAAAGTTGACGCATTTATTACAGATTATAAAATCGACAATATATGCACGCGTTTTTCATTGTCGCCGGTGTGTTTTTGTTACGTACAAAACGCCGTATATGGATTCAAATGTCATCCCTTGGTTTTTGGCGCGCGACCCCTTCTCGCGCGCTTCAAATGCATTGTCATCAATTTAGCTGCATCAATACATTTTTAAAGGTGGTCTTTTGTCACCGCACGTGTCTGCGACACAATAATTGTTTTTGTACGACATTACCTACGCAAGGGTGGACGCAAGTAACGTAAACTTTGTACTTTTATCAAACACCTGGACTCCCGAACAGCAGCGACACCCTTCCCCTATTAGTAGGTAGGTTTGTCACCACGACGAGTCGAGTCGGGTCGCTCGTCCCCAAAAACGGCAAAACGCTTATTTATAAAGTAGTCCTGTACTGTACACCTCGTTTTGTATTTTAGATGTCAAATCGATGTCATTATGTACAACCGATTACATTGTAAAATGCGAAATTGAAGTTTAATAAAATCGCACGTGTCTTCATATATGTACTTAGTAGGTTTTTTTGTCTTACTCGTATTTAGCATACTATTTTAAAATTAGTTTGATAAATAATTAATTTGATGCGATTTTTTTTCGCTTTTTTCCTTTTTGTTTTACTGCAGACAAAAAAGGAAGATTTTGTTTACTATTGTTTATTTTGTAATCGTATAGTATATTTTGTGTAGGTAAACTTCTACCTCGAGCGTTTCATAATTAAATCTATCGGTTTTATAAAAGGTGGTTTAAAAACTACGGTAATTAATTCTCGCATAACACAAATTTTAATTAACCCCTATACTTAACTTACCCAAGGACTCGCGAATGAAATTAAAATATTTTCGTGAACTTGAAATGAGTTCAGTTCAGCTGGGAGGAAAATTCGTTTTGGGAAATGAGTACTTTGTAAAACTACGTATCTTCGTCATTAGAGTAATAATGTAAAATAAGACTGACGAAAGTCCTGTAAAACTTCTAGTATAAAAAAAAATCGACTTTGAACTTTTTTCAATTTTTGTTTTTAGTTCAATTTTATTTCTATATTCAATTTTTTTCTTTTCAGCTGAAGGTGAACGTACTCTAAACCGATTTTCATACCATTTTTATCATTCTTATTCATTTTTATACCTATACATATATTTCCTCCTAAATTTTCATTTTTAAAAACTTCCGAATTTTTTTGTTGTATTAGGTATTTCTATTTTTAATTTTGCTTCAATTTTTAATTTTTTTTTTCAATTCTAATTTTTTCAGGCAAATAAACCTAACCTAAGCAACTCATTTTATAAATCAATTTTCCAGACAATTTTTGATACACTTATTTATTTTTTAGCTTATAGTTTTATTTTTACTTTGTAATTTTGTTTCAGTAGTAAATTTTTTCTAATTTTAAAATTTATTTTTATTTAATTTAATTTATTATTCAAGTTTTTTTTTCATCAATTTCATTCTAATTTGTAATGCAATTTTACTTTTGACTCAATTATAAATTTTAGTTCAACATCAACATTCAACACCTTATTTTCCAAATCAATTTTCAAAGCTATATTTTATTCTTTTGAATTTATTTTTTCAGATTTAAATTTCATTGCAATTTTTTTTCAACTCTCATTTTTTCAACGATCTGTAAACTTAACAACTAATTTTCTAAACTAATTTTCCAGACCATTATTGTCATAATTATCATTTTTTAAAATTTTTCCTATCGATTTCATTTCTTTAGCTTTCAATTTTGTACTAATTTTGAACTTTGTTTAATTTTTTTTTTTGGATTAAATTTTCGTTATTAAGATCATTTTTTTTTATTCTTCAACTTTTTTTCCATTTTAAATTTTCTTATACCTAGTTTTTTTTTTCATTTCTAAATTTTTTTTGACTCTCAATTTTATTTTTTAACTTTGTTTCAAGTTTTCATTTTTTTTCAAATTCTATATTTTTCAATTCGAGTTTCTTCGAACTATTTTTTCATTTAATTTTTTTAGCTTTCAATTTTATCCCAATTTTGAATTTTGTTTCAGTTTTCATTGTTTTAAATTCTATTTTTTTCAATTAATTTTTCAATTTCGACGACACTTTTTTTTTTTTTTTTTTAAACTACGTGAATGTGAACTCAATAACCAACAGCTCATCTTCTAAATCGATTTTCAAACTGAATTTTGTGATATTTACTTCGTCACGTATCAAGTACATAAGTCTTTTTGTAAAAAAAATATTTAAAATCATATAAATTACAAAAAATGTCTTTTTGTTTCGTATTTCAAGTGCCTTATTCCAAAAACCAGGTCAGATGGACTTGATGGGTTTTACTTGGCGTTGAAATCGCTTTTTTCAGCTCTCAATTTTCAATTTTGTTTCAATTTTTCATTAGTTTTTTTTCAAATTACCTAATTTTTTGTTTTTGATTGAATTAAGTATTTATGACTGAATTTTATTCCAAGTTTAATTTTGTTTAAAATTTTCATATTTTTTTTCCAATAATCAAATTAATTTTCGTCATACTACTTATTTGTTTATGTGTATTCATTAGTCCAATAATTATTCAACTTCAGTTTTCGTTTTGGAATCAGTTCCTTTTGACTCTAAATTTTAATTTTTTAAATTTTGTTTAAAATTGAAAAAAATTTCAATTTTTTCAAATTAATTTTTCGGATTTGATTCAATACTTTTATCTTTCGATTTTATGGCAATTTTTAAATCTTGTTCCAACTTTTAATTTTTTGCCATTTTTTTCAACTTCAGTTATTTTTTGCCTACGAATTTATTCCTACAAATTTCAAGATTGTCCTAATTTTTAATTTTTTTCTCAACTAAAAAGTGAATTTCACAAATCATTTTCGAAATATGCTTTCAAAGCCATTTTTATTATATTTAATTTTTTGATGATGGTTTCAATTTTTAATTTTTTGTCATTTTTTTAAACTTTAATTATTTTTTGCCTACAAAATTAATTCTTACAGATTTTACGCAAGATTGTTTTAATTTTTTTTTCAACTAAAATGCGAATTTAAAAACTCATTTTCAAAATCGACTTTCAAACCGATTTTCATTATATTTTATTCTTTGAATGATTGTTTGAATTTTTATTTTATGTTTCTCCACTAAAATGTGAATAATTTAACAACTCATTTTCGAAATCAACTTTCAAACCCCATTTTTATTATACTTAAATATTTCATTTTTTGAATTTTTTTTTCTTTCAATTTCTCAGTTTTCGTTTTTGGTTGCATTTTTAAAAAATTTAAATTTTTCCAATTTTCAATCTTGTCTCAAATTGATTTTTTTCAATTAAATCTAAAATTGAATTTCCGAGGTTACTTTTGTCAAGTTCATTTTTTAAGCATAATTTTCCAAAATTTCATTTCTTCCAAGACAGCTCAACTTCAAATTTGAATTTTCAGATTTTTAAAAAATATTCTACATGGTTCTGAATTTTGAAACTTTTTCATGAGCATTAACAATAATTTTAACATCAATAAAAAGGGTTTTCATAGGCCAACAAAGGGGTTGTAAATATACTCATCAGAAAAAAATTACAAGAAAAAAAATAGAAACTAATTGTACAACCGTATAAAAAATTAGGCACGAAGAATGAAAAAAGAGCAAACCATCGAAAATGCAAAAGAAAAAAATCCATCGCATCGGTACTACCTAACACGGTAGTAAAATTTGTAACTCGGGTAAAAATTCTCGGTCGTCGCTATGCACACAAAAGCTGTAAGTATACGTACAGTATAGGTAGTAGGTAGGTACGGTATAATACTTTGACGAAAAGAGGGTAAGAAAAGGCAATGGCAGTTGTAGGTTAGCCGTTGTAATATTTGATGTAAAACGTCGAAAGAATGGTAATGGCGCTTATGGGAGCGCGATATGACGTGTTAGAAAAGAAGGGGTGCCATACGACGAGGGGGGTTACTCTGGTCTTTCTCTCTTGCTGTTGTTAAGATGGAATTGTAATCGCGAAGGTGTGTAGAAAGGTGTTTCAATCGATACGGATATCTGAAATACAATAGAAAATGTTCTACCATGCCTCGTCGCCGCCGCCGTCTACCTTTCAGAAACCTCCTATCTTATCAGCTTTTCTTTTCCCGGTAAAGGAAACGAATGTACTTAACGGCCGTGTTCATTTACCTACTTGGAAATCAATTTTCGCCGTGTCGAAAATATCAAAATCGCGGCACACGTTTCCGTTGTTGCGACTGTATACGATGGCGAGGCTTTTCATGTAGTCTCATTTGTAGAAAAACACCGCATAACGCGTGCGAGGCACGACTATAACCGAGATTTAACGTTTTACCATAATACGAGTATGTACTATACGATGCATAGTGCTGTAGAATGCGTCTAATATGCTAGATAGGTACCTACCTACCTAGAAGCGGCGCGTCGTTACGATGAAAATATCGAATCAATTTTTACACCTACGATTCAAAATTACTTACACGATACGAGCGACGCAAGGTGAATTTTATGCAAATTGTCGCAGTCTATACTACGTGTGTTTTAAAATGCACTCGTATTCTGAAAGTTTCAGCTTTATTGAAAAAAATACTACACTATGGTATCGCCTTTTCCTCGAATATAGAAAATTTTTCTCCAAAGATTAACATTTTATCAACCACTCCTTTGCCTCCTGGCGCATCTTTGATGTACAAAATGGTGAAAATTTTCAAACAATTTTCAGCACTAAATAAAAATGTAAAAAAATTTTAAAAAACCACGCTTTTATTTAAAGTTGGTCACTTTGTAAAATGTTATTCATAGGGAAAGAGTAGTGCCTTAAAAAACAAAAAATAAAATTTACTTAAATACAAAAATGTGTCATGAAAATTTTTTTTTCAAAAATTTTAATGATGAAAAGCGTGGTGGGGCGTTAATCGAAAAGGTATTCGTTTGCTCCTCGCACACCCCACCACGCTTTTCATCATTAAAATTTTTGAAAAAAAAATTTTCATGACACATTTTTGTATTCAAGTAAATTTTATTTTTTGTTTTTTAAGGCATTACTCTTTCCCTATGAATAACATTTTACAAAGTGACCAACTTTAAATAAAAGCGTGGTTTTTTAAAATTTTTTTACATTTTTATTTAACTCTTTTTGTCGTTGAAAATATTTTAATTTCATAGTTTTACTCCTCGAAAACTAACATTTTGATATCAATGTTGTGAATTTTGAAATTTTCAAAATGGAACCCCCTCATAGGGGTCCAATTTGGGGTCGAGGGTAAATTTAAGTCCGAAAATCGAATTCAGCGGCCTCGAAAACCTACATTTCGATACCAATGTTGTGATTTTCTGAAATTTTCAAAACTGAACCCCCTCATAGGGGCTCAATTTGGGGTCGGGGGTAAATTTGAGTTCGAAAATCGAATTCAGCTACCTCGAAAACCAACATTTTGATATCAATGTTGTGAATTTTGAAATTTTCAAAATGGAACCCCCTCATAGGGGCTCAATTTGGGGTCGGGGGTAAATTTAAGTCCGAAAATCGAATTCAGCGACCTCGAAATGAAATTTTCAAAATTGAACCCCCTCATAGGGGCTCAATTTGGGGTCGGGGGTAAATTTGAGTTCGAAAATCGAATTCAGCGACCTCGAAAACCCCTGAGACTTACAAACATACATACATACATACCAAGTATATAAAAGCGTGGTAAAAAAACGAATTAATTTCTTCTCTCTTCTTAAAACAGCATTCCTTTTAAAACCAACTCCAAACTTTGAATTCACGACGAAAAAAAAAAACTCGCACCGAATATTTCCCAACAAAGTAAAAATTTCAACTCGCAGTAATTCTTCTAACAGGGTGTACCTAACTACCTACCTACAGCACCAGTGTAGTATAAATGAAATTGAAAATTATTTTCAATTAGCGAATATAATTAGTCGTGGGTACACCAACTTGCATAGCAAACGGTACAACAATTAACTTGGTCGATGTGAATATCACTTTAAGGTACATACACAGAGAGAAGGAACACTGCCCAAAGTTCCTACCTAATTTTACGAATATAATTAATATCATTCCATCGACAAATTGAACTCATCCGCAATGGTGGTTTATTAGGATCTTATATAGATACTTACTTCTAGGTAAGTATAAGTTTTCTAACACTTATTACAGGGTGTATAATCAAATTAAAAAGTTCAAGGTCAAAAGTGCGAACAAACCGAAACTGATTTCTTTATTCTATAGGCACAACTCAACTACCTCAGAAGAAAGTTTCCTCATGGAAAAATTTTTCTTTACACGCCTTTTCAGCAAGGTTCAATTATCGTGACTTTGATTTCGACCGAGTATTAATCAAAGACTATTTTTTTTTTTCGCAAGGTGTAGGTAAGTCCACCTGATATGTTTTCGAGTTATTTGCACACTCGTATGAGTTAGGCTTAGTTCATTATACCCTTGTTGTGGAAATACTATACACGATTGCATGGCGAATATTCGAGCGATTAAAAACATAACACAATGGCCTGTTTCACTCGAGTAATTAGCTCGATCTAGTTGTATAATTAAGAATACACCTAATAAGTTCAATTTGGAGAATTTAAAATTAACTGGACCCACCAATAATTCTGAAATATTACGGATGAGAAGTGTGAAGTGATATTGGATTAAATGTATCTAAAGAAAATTGTTTTAATCCGGCATATGTCATCTCTGAAACATCTACGTAGGTATTTTTATATAAGGAGGAGGAACATTTCAAACCATGTTCCCCAAAATGAAAGTTCAGATGACTGAGGAAATGGTGGTCATTTTCATTCTGATTGGCATAAAGATCCCAAAATGAAAAAAAAAAAAATTAAAAAAAGGAAAGGTCAGAACTAAAATTGAAATACATGAAATTTGCAACAAAAAACGTTGAATCCATTTTTTTCGAAAAGTGAACGGATAACGCAAAAATACCCGTCAAAATATACAGGGTGGAAAAAAATAAAAATTGCCCTTATTGTGTCTCGGGTGGCGCAGAGTCACTTTTTTTGAAAAAAAAATTCAAAAAATTGGAATTTATTTTTATTTTTTATTTTTTAACAAATTGGTCAATGGTCGCAGTCTTAATATACATATGTTTACATCCCCTCCCCCGAAAAAACACAACATTTATGAAGATTTCTAAGTTTTACATCAATTTTCAGGAACTGCATGTATATAAACTGTGCATGCCTTTTCTCCAGAATGATGCATTTCCTGAAAACTGAGGTAAAGTTGAAAAATCGCCATAAATGGTTATTTTTGAGTAAAAATATGTAGGTATGATATGACCACTTTGATCCAAAAAAATTTCTTCTATAGCTGATTTTTTTTTCTTCAAAAAACGTAAAAAATCAGCTATTTTATGTCTCCTTAAAAACTAGGGTGAAGATTAAAAATGACAGAAAATGGTCTTGAAGTATACCAAACCATTTTTGTTAAAAAAATTTGAAAAAAACTTCAATTCCAATTTTTTTCGTGTTTTCTCAAAAAAAGGGGCTCTGCGCCATCAGCCACCACACAATTTTTTTGAAGAAAAATTTTCAGGGAACTGATTTTACACCAAAAGAATCATTTTTAGAGGGCCGGACCTTGACATTTTGAAGAACATGAAATTATGGGGCGCACTAACAAAGGTTAATGTACCTATTTGTGAGGAATATGTAATCGTAATTTTGGAAGGGGGAAGCTCCCATTCCTTAAAGAGTACACCTCTGTTCCAACCCTTCCATTAATCTGCTGTTTCATATGAGAAATTTTCTCAATTTTTCTGAAAAGGAAATAAGTAATTCCTATTTTTTTGGAAGGAAAAATCTCAAGTTTTCAAAATTTAATTCTGAAATCATTGTTGATTGGGAGGGGGGGGGGGGGGGTCTGGATTTTCTTGCATGGAATAAAAAACACCTCAATTTCTCATAAGTAAGCGGAAGAACATCGATTTCTTTTGAAAAAAAATCTTCTCAGTTTTTTGAGAGTAGGAAATTTCTCTTTTTTTAGAAAAAATAGTTTTTAAAATATTAATTACGTACATTTTTTTTAATTTTTAGGGAAGCTGAAGCATTTTAAAAAAATCGCAGAAAAAATAATACAATGCAGAAAAAAAGTTCTGTTTTTTTTAGAAAAGGATTTCTTATTTTTAGAGAGGAAAAGACAAATTTTTTAGAGAAAGAAAAACATTATTATACCTAGAGAAAAAAAATTTAAAGAAGAAAAAACAAAAATTTTGTGAAAAAATCTTTCAATCCGCTTAAAAAAAAAATCTGAAGAAAGAAATTCTCGTTGTTTTTTTTATTAGAAAGAATCTAATTAAATTTTTTGCAGTAAAAAAATGATGAAAAAATGTTTAATTCTTTTGGTGGTTTTTATGCAGAGAAAATCTCTCTATTTCCTTTATAGAAAACAAACATAGTCTGATGCATCATTCAATTTTCGCACCATGGCCTCTGAAAATCTCTACATGAAATATGCAGGAGCACGTCCCCTGTTCGCATATATGCGAACTCATTCGAAATTGTACACTTTTTTCACGCTATATACCTATTTTGACGCGTGTTTTTGCACCACCCGTTACTTATCGAAAAAAACGAATATAAATTTTTTTTGTCGAAAATCTCACGTACTTTAATTTTTGTTATGACCATTTTTCTGTTTAAACGCATATTCAAAGAGTTATTATATAAATTTAGAATTTTTGAATCGACCTGTCAATCAAAATGACCACCATTTTCTTAATACTCTAAATTTTCATTTTGGAAAAAATAGCTAAAAATGTAAGTACCTAAGATGTCTCCTTTACAAAAAAAAAAAAAAAAACACGTTTCACAGACGATCAGTGCGGGGGCAGGGGCGCCGTACATCACCTATGACATTTATGTCGGACAATTTCGGCTGAAAAAAATCCGTTGAATTATTCCCACAGCGTTTTCAAGTCGAATTATAACATATTACACGACATTCGAATTTCGAATACAAACGAGAGTGGCAAAATATCAGACATAAACGACTCGCTATTGTCTGTTTACGCAGACGATAAACGCACCATTCAAAAGACAGCTTGAGATATGAAATTTCCCCAAAATGGTGAAAATAAAAAGCTCGTTTGATTTTTCGTCAATTTTCAATTATTTTTCGACGACTCGACGACACCGTATTAAAAAAATCTGCCATCGTATGCATACGACTTGATGGGAGATGAAAAATTCCAACACGTGTATATATACGTAGTCCAGCATCGGAACAGCAGCTTAATTTAATTTATCGCTGCATCGTCGATCAATAATGTATTTTTTACGAACCTATGTAGTATGTACGATGTACGTACAATAGGAGTACACAACATTTTTCTCTGCCAAGATCGTTTCCCATCTCTCTTACCTCTTTAGTGTTTCCCATCTGGCGGTACCATTTCCACCTGCACCCGTGCTACTAACAGTCGCTCGTTATTATCAACCTACCTGCTAATATTAACCAACCCGCCATCTTCGAAACCGCTACCGCCGTAGCTGTCATTTCACGCCCCCGCCAAACCTTGCTGCACCGACTTTCGACAACTTTTACGACACTTCTTACCCATTATTCTCGTTTTACCTAACGTTCATTAAACGCGTCGTATTACTTTATTGTCCTACTTTTTATACATCTCTTTTGTTATTCTAACTAAGAAAAGAATACGGTCTATAATTTTTTCGCTCTTTTTTCCTCTCGCGCTTTCTTCTCTCGTTCGCGTTTTTCTTCGAAAGCCGTGCCCGAGAAACGACGATAAAATTAAAGCTAATTTATTTTTTCTCCCAAGCTATTTTTAAGCGGTGTAAGAACGAGATAATATTTTTTCTTTCGATTTATTTTCAACTTGTCTTACGATCGCGTCGTGATTCGAAGCGACTTGATTATGTTTCTCAAAGGTTTGAAATTTTTCGACTTGTACTCGTATGTAAGTATTCTATTTATGGATGGCGTTTGTATAGTTACGCTGTACAGAACTATCGAATGTGCGAATAAGAATTTTTTCTCGTATTCCTCAATTGAAAAGAATCTACGAGAGGAGCGTTTTTATATCACCTACGTATTAAAATATGAACCTAATTCGAGATCTTCTAAATTTTCTATACAGATTCGAAGAGACTGAAAAATCTCCGAGAACAGAACAAATTGTACCGAAATAATGAATACGAGCAAGTCTTGAAATTTTCAAAGTTACGTTAATCAGTTTAAATAAATAATTCGATACATATTTTGAAAATGACAGGAACTTAAAAAACTTATGACATTATGTAAAATCAAGGACATGAAGACGTGAGTGTAATTTCAGTACAAGGGTGTATCCAGGCCTCCAGGGTATGCACAGTAAAATTGCAGTTGAATGAAGTGACATTAATTGCATAAAGTTTCAATACCACCCCATTAATAGTTTTCGGTCCTGCGTGACAAAATGTTTCGAATATCTGTTTTTTTTTAAAAGAATTTTATTCGGAAAGATTTTTCCAAAAAAAAAAAAAAAAATTTCTATAATTTTTCGAAAGGATCAAGTTCATTGAAAAAATGTTTAGAAGAGAAAAAATTCTTATTTGGAATTATATTCTTCTTCAAAAAAAATTTCTAACAAAAATTACCAAAAAAAATCTGGACAAAAATTTTCTCGAATAAGGAATACAATTCTTTTGGAAAAAAAATCTTTGAAAAAAGTCGTTTTAAAAAAATTCCCCTGTTTTTTTTTTTTTTTTGAATTTCCAAAAAGGCTATCTTGAAAAAAATTAATTCAAGACTAAGTATTTCTCTGGAAGATGATTTTTTTCAGAAGGAAAAATTTCCCTCCAAAAAAATTCTTATTAGAAAATAAATTTTCATCAAAAAAATTCTCACAACAATATACCAAGAAAAAAAATCTTGAAAAAAAATGTAGTTTAGTTTTAAAAAAAGAGGTGAAAACTTCTTGGAAAAAAATTGCTTGCAGATAAAAGAAAGGAAATTTGCGACCTTACAATTTTTTTTTTGGAAAAGAATTGTTTTTTGATAAATAATTTTTCAAGAAATTCTAAAATACCTTTAAGTATTAGAAAATTAATTTTCTGCAAAAAAAATTCTCACAAAACTGCCTGAAAAAAAAAATCTTTAGTAAAAATCACAAACAATTTTCTTCTTTTTTTCAGAAAAAATTTTTATGAAGTTGTGGAAAGAATTTTTGAAGGAAAGAAAAATATATTGAAAAAAAAAACAATTTTCGATAGAGAAAAATCATCTTTCAATAAATAATTCTTGGAATTGATTTTTTCCAAAAACATTCTTTCTTCACTCAACATAAAAAAATTTGTAGCAAAAATCACAATTAATTTTTTTAGAAATGTTTTTCTATAAAAAAAAATCTTTTTCGGAAAGAAATTCTTCTCTTGAAAGCCAGAAAAAATTATTATTTTGGCGGAGAAATACTTATTTGGAAAATGAATTTTCTGCAAAAAAAATTCCACCTAAATTACAAAAATTCTCTTGACTTTTTTCAGAAAAAAACTTCTGTAGAATTTTTTTTCTTGGAAATGAAAAAGAGATTATTTTTTTTTTGGGGGGGGGGGGGTATTTGAATCACTCCATGTGAAAAAATTTTGTAGCAAAAATCACAATAAATTCTCTTGGAAAGGGTTTTCTGTGAAAAAAATCGTCTAAGGGAAAAAAATTCTCTTGAAAAGCAGAAAAAAATATTTTGGCGGGAAAATTTGGGAATACTATGTATTTTTCGGAATAAGGGGATTCACCTCAAAAAATAATAATCGTTCAAAAAAATCTTAGGTATTTATTACTTTAGGTACTAGAAATTAATTTCCTTCAAAAAATTCTCTCAAGGGAAATCGAGGGGAAAGGGGTCTCCTTCAGAAAATTTCAACTTAGTTATTTGGAAAATAATTTTCTAAAAAAATGTCTCGATAGTTATACTTTCCGGAAGAATTACAAAAATCCTTTTAATTTTTTTTCAGAAAAGAACAACTGTGGAAATTTTTTTTCTTGGATATGAAAATGAGATTCTTTTGAGGAAAAATTTGGAGCAGAAAAATTTTGAATTTTTTAGAAAAAGAATACTTTAAAAAAAATCACACTCTGAAAATTCTTTACTCATTTGAAAATGAATTTCGTTCGAAAAAATTATCTTAAAAAATTATTCCAGAAAAAAAAAACTTCTGCGGAAGAAAATTCTGATGAAAATGATTTTCTTTGGGGGGGGGGGAGTATGGCTCTCGTAAAATCCAAGAACCTTAACAACTTTGTATAGGGACTTCAAGCTCAACTCCAATTGGCTTTGATAACTTTTTAAGATTTTTAAAAAAATCTGAAAATATTGAATAATAAATGCACAAAAATGAATTGCAGATTTTCAGTTTGCAATTTTTGAAAAAACATTGGCACAGTTTTTAATTCGTAAGTTGGTGGTCTTACTGCAGTTATAAAAACAATGAGAATCAATTCAAATGAAATAAATTATCGAGCCATATTTTCTGCTTTCAGAAGATTTAAAATTTTCCTTGGCATTGTATAGGCTATAACTTATGCATAGCTTGAATTCTTCCAACAAATACTCGAATAGTAGGTATAAATACAATACCTACCTATATAGGCAGGTACGTTTATACCTATAGAATAGATATCTCTATAACGACCGTACTGACAAAAAACCTGGCCACGATATCGTAATCACTCAACTATATACTAAGTATCTTCTCTAATCAGATATCTTAAATCTTAATTACACCAACTCTCGATGGGCCTTTTCCAAACTACGTAAATAAACCAATTCTGCAGCTCGAAGGTACAATAAGGTAACCATTTTCAAAACCTATTTGATTTTTTTCTCCAACTCTAACAAAAACTTTTATATAAATTATAAATATAAAATTGAACTACACAGTACACGTAATCAATTAATTGTAGGTATGGTAATTCAACATCTATCATAACGATTTCCTTTACTCCTCCTTGCCCGCTAATTGAACCATTAATCTAATTATACTACGGTCGTTTAAGTAGTCTAAGTTTCTAACGTTAGGTGCTTTCATATAGTTTTTCCTAACCTACGATAGCGCGGGAGGGGTATATTAGGAAACGTCGGTAGTTATTTATGTTCCGTTAAGGGACCATGGTAAGTTGTAAAGGTGGAATGACTTGTGACCCCTTTTAATGTCGTTTGCGGGTGTAATGGCGTCCAATTTACTATCGTGTAATGTGTAAAGTGGTATTTACTCCTATTAGATATACCACGTAGAATAACTAACGTTTTTGGGAAAGGAAAAAAAAAGCACAAAAAAAAACGCGTTTCGCAACCATGAAAACATTTTACCGCGACACTTGCTAAAGTAAATAGACGTCAGTCTACTTTCACCATTCGTCAATTTTTTTTGTAGTGTTTTCACAGCGCGACAACGCGAACACATCCAGACCATTGAATATTTTCACACCGTGAAAAAAAATAATGATTCGAGAATTACCTAAAGGTGTTTTAAAGTGTGTGAGGTAGAGAATTGCGCCTTTGAAAATATTATATGCAATTTTACACAGCCGAGGTTTTCGTTTTCGTAACTAATTAACAACTCGACGCTGTGTGGTTAAGCCTTCACAAATGTAGAGTAATATGTTTTCAGCTGCATCTCGAATCTCAATAGTGACGACAGGAAATATCCGTCTGGCTGGTGTAAAAACAAAAATCTCGAAATTAGCGGCAACCAGGTCGTTTAAATCTTGTAAACGAGTCTATTCTATACGAACGCATGATAAAGTATGAGTACAAACCAGTTACATTGTATTAAATGGGTAATAACTCGAAGTGTAAACAAACCAAGGATGCCTATAACTTATAAGTAAAATTCCAATTACAAAAGCAAAATGAAAAATGCCAGGGTTAGGGCTTTTTTTGGACTTTTGATTTCTTTTATCTCTCTACCTAAAGTTGTTTCTTTTTATGGAGAAAATAATTTCTCTATTTTTTTTCCATAAGAGAATTTCAAGTGACCTTTGGTCAACCCCTTAATCAATAAAAAATAGACCACTTTTCAAAATTTGCCATTTTTTTGTTTATATACCATGAAAGTTGTTTCTTTTTTATTAGAATTAATTTTCGATTTTCATTTCCCTTGATACATTGAGGCGCCCCCAATAATTTTTCAAAAAAAAAAAAAAAAAAAAAAAAAAAAACGAAAAAGATTGGGTACCTAGTATTTTTAGCCGAATTTTTTTTTTTAAATTTAGGCTGTTGTGTCCGACCCTAATTTAGAAGGAGGGGGGGTAGAAGAGTTCTGACCCCATTTCTCGACGTTTGGGACCAAAAGATGACGATCTGTCACATGTCACATATTTATATATATATATATATATATATATATATATATATATATATATATATATATATATATATAATTTTACCCCTACTTTTGGAACTCTAGGGCCGAGCCTAACAGGTCAAATGAGGTCAAACTTGATATGTAGGGTTCCCTCGGTGGCGGAATGATGCAAAAAAAATTTTGGGGCCCTAACTCAAAATTGGGGATATGACCCCTTTTTGAGGAGGGTGCGGGGGAGCCCCAATATCATGAAATTTTTTGAAACTTGCCCCAGGGATGAGAGCCCTAATTACCTACACCATAGTCAAATTTCAGCCCCCTAAGTCATCCCCACTCATTTTAGGGCCCAATGGGGTGATTTTTTCACGTTGATCAGGCTACAGACCCCCCAAATAGAACTGGGGGGCCAAAATTTTCATCATAGATCAAATTTGTGCCCCTGATGTGCCTCTTGTAGGTTTCAACTTTTGGGCCCCCTTTGACCCCTGTCAAGGGTCAAAAATCAAGATTTTTCACTATTTTTCAAATTTTACCGCTACTTTTGGAACTCTGGGGCCGAGCCTAACAGGTCAAATAAGGTCAAACTTGATAGATAGGGTCCCCTCGGTGGAGGAATGATGCAAAAAAATTTTTGGGGCCCTAACTCAAAATTGGGTATTTTACCCCTTTTTGAGGGGGTGCGGGGGAGCCCCAATATCATGAAATTTTTTGAAACTTGCTCCAGGGATGAGAACTCTAATTACCTACACCATAGTCAAATTTCAGCCACCTAAGTCATCCCCCCCCCCATTTTAGGGCCCAAAAAGTGGATTTTGGGGTCATTTTTTTCACGTTGATCAGGCTACAGACCCCCAAATGGGGCTGGGGGCCATAATTTTCATCATGGCTCAAGTTTGTGCCCCTGATGTGCCTTTTGTAGGTTTCAACTTTTGGGCCCCCTTTGACCCCTGTCAAGGGTCAAAAATCAAGATTTTTCACAATTTTTCATGTTTTTTCTCGCTTTCCGGTACGTTGATCAGCCTGCAGCCCAAACCAAATGACCTTGGATGCTAAAATTTGGTATTTAGGATAGGTAAGGGTCACTGAGGTGCCTTTTGGGGTTTTTGACCCTCGAGCCTCAAAATTGGGGATGTCCTTTTTTGAGTGGGGCTCTAAAGAGGCCCCAATTTGACAAAATGATTTGAAATTTTTACCAACAACAGTGACTTTGATTGTCTCCACTGTATCCAAATTTCAGCTTCCCAAGTCATCCCCACCCCATTTTAGGGCCCAAAAAGTGGATTTTGAGGTCATTTTTTCACGTTGATCAGGCTACATACCCCCCAAATGGAGCTGGGGGACCTAAATTTTTATCATAGATCGAGTTCATGCCCCTGATGTGCCTTTTGTAGGGTTTGACCATTAAACCCCTTTTGACCTCGATACAGGGTCAAAAATCAATATTTTTCAAGTTTTAACCTGTCTTTTCTGACGCGTTGAACAGCCTACAGCCCAAACTAAAAGACCTAAACAATCGAAATTTGGGATGTAGGGTCAGTAGAGGTCACTGATGTGCCTTTTGGGGGTTTCGACTTTTGAGCACCATTTGACCCCCGTACAGGGTCAAAAATCAGAAAATTTCACATTTTAACCTCTTTTTTAGGTGTGTTGATCAGCCTATAGCCCAAACCAAACGACCTAGAAGGTCAACATTTGGGATGTGATGTCAGTAAAGGTCACTGATGTACCTTTTGGGGATTTTCGAGTTTAAGCCCGGTCCGCACCTTCAAATAATTTGATCAAATCACGTTTGATCAAATATATTTGAAGGTGTGGACGCGTTAATTCAACACCACCTATTGTTATCCTATTGTCGACACCTTCAAATATATTTGATCAAACGTGATTTGATCAAACGTGATTTGATCAAATTATTTGAAGGTGTGGACCGGGCTTTAGAGCCTCATTTGACCCTCCTACAGAGTCAAAAATCAGAAATTTTCACGTTTCAACCCCTTTTTCTGGTGTGTTGGCCCCCGTCTGCAAAGCCGAAAATAAGGAAGGGGTTGGGGGCAAATCCTGCCATGCCCCTGGGGCATGGGGATTTGAAGAGCTGGAAGTGACGAGGTGGTTGGGGGCGGAGCCCCCATCCGAAGAGCTGAAAGTGATGAGGAGGTTGGGTAGGAATCTCAACAGGGATATGGGGGCGGAGCCCCCATCTGAAGTTGAAATCTTCAATGCAGAGAGGAACTAAAACTGAAGACAAAAACCTGACATTTTTAAACTGAATTTGAAGTTAAAACTGATATTGAAACTGAAATACCATGGATGAAAACGTTTTCAAAGTGGTACACTAACTTGAAAAAAAAAATTCGGCTGTCGCGGAGCATCTTGACTGCTACGCGTTTTTTATTTTTACCTGTTACCTATTTTATATTGTTACATTGTTGTATTTAAAGTATACTCGTTACTCAAGATTTCCCTCATTAAAAAAAAAAAAAAAAAATGAAAAATTATATTTGATCATTTCTAAACTATTGCATTTTTTGGTTATAAACAACCATCAAAGTTTGTTATTTTTCATGAGATTCAAATTTTTCATATTTTCCTCAACTTAATTTTAAATTAAGAGGTATTTGAGCGTCTCCAATTTTTCAAAAAAATACAAAAACAACGAAAAAAATTGGCAACACTTTTTGACGTAGTATTTAGTTTTTCCTTTCATTATAAAATAATTCTTTAATTTTTATTCCTCCCCCAACTTAATTCCTATAATGAAAATTAATTCCTAATTTTTCTTTTTTTCCCTCCTTAATTGTCAGAATAATTCAAATATACGAATAATCCAAATATATGTAAAAATTTTAAATAATACTTTGGGATACCCTCAACTTGAAAAAAAACCATAAAACTCGTCACTTTCGCTAGCGGCTCTAAATCGCTTCGAAAATGGTCGCAATCGACTCTGAGGGTGGCATTCAGCATATAAACCGATTTTCTGAATTACGTAAGTTGTTTTTTTTTTTTTTTTTTTTTTTTAGAATTGGGGCCTAGGCAGTGCTTGCATTAAGCAAAATAACGAAAGGGAACACATTTTTGACCAAAATTTCGGACAAGTCATGTCAAGACCCCAAATTGAAAATTCCAATTTATTAATATTTTGTTAATCCCCCTCCCCAATTTTTGGTTACTTTAAATACTTTTTCTGGCTGTGTGTGATCGATATTTTTTAGGCTTTTAAAGATATTTAAAATTTTAAAAAATTGATCCAATTTGTCAATTTCCTTAGACATTATGAGAATTTTTTTAAGGATGGTTTTTAAAAATAGAGGTAGGTATTTTTATTCCAAGAAAATTAAAAGTTTTTTTTAAATAATTTTTTTTTCTTTTATGAGAATGCGAGATTTTCTTCTACAAAAAAATTGAGAGTTTTTTTCTCCAAAAATTTGAAATATATTTTTCTCTCAAAAAATTGAGATTTACATATTAGATTTTTTCCTAAAAAAACTGAGAATTTTTTCTTTAAAAATGAGAGATTTCATCCACAAAAAAAGAAGATATTTTTTCTTTAAAAAAATTGAAGATTTAATTCTTTCACTATTTTTCTCCAAAAATTTGAGAAATATCTACCTTTATACTAATGAGAAAACGTTAAATTTTCTCCTCCAGAAAATTTAGTAATTTTTTTCGAAAATTTGAGATTATACCTACCTAAAATAATATTTTCTCAAAAAATATATTTTTTTTCTAAAAAAAATATATTTCATTTTAAACAAAAATACCCTGGAGGTTTTTTACTTTTTTCTCTCTCCAAAAAATATATTATTTTTCTTTTTTCAAAAAAAAGAAAAACAATTTTTCTTCATTATATTTTTTTCTCAAAAAAAAATATATATATAATAGGTATAAATAATTTTTAACTGAAAATTTGAGAAATATGATATCAGAAAAAATTAAGATTTTCTTATTCAAAAAATTGTATTTTGTCAAAAATTTATTTCTTCAAAATATTTAAGTTTAGGCACCTAATTAAAATTAAATCGATGGAAAAACAAAAAATTGGAAATTACTTTTCGTGTTGGTTAGAATCAAAAAAATTCAAACGTTAGAAAATTTGATGATTTTTCATTTTCTTATAAATTGAGGGGTGGGCACCAAGTAAAATTCAGTTACGAGAAAATAAAGAACAGGGGAATATTTTTCAATTTTTAATGCTGGGTCAAAAAATTTTGCTCATTTTTTCGGTTTTGTTAGTTTTTTTTTTTTTTTTTTTTTTTGAAAAATTAGGAGCACTTTGACCTATTGCTTAGAATTGAGTTTTTGGAAAAAATAAAAAATTTTGTATCAATTTCTCATAAAAATTAACTTACCTCAGGTAGATCTTGAACAAAAAAAAAAGAAATTGAAAATCAGTCAATTTTTTAATTTTTCTAAAAAATGTGAGGTGACTAGGGGCCACTCAAAATTCAGTTATGGGGAAATAAAAAATAGGAAATGTTCAAAATAAAAGCCACCCTAATGGGGGGGAGGGTATTTTTAAGGGGAGGAGGGAGGAATCAAACATTCGCGTAATGGTCGCGTTTGTCAAATTAAACGTGTCATTTTCATCGAAACAAACGTAACGTTTTAAAAAGCATTCGTATATGTTTGTACGCAGACTACTTGTGCGAACGGGTACAAAATTAACTTCACGCCACCATAGCACTCGAGCGAATAACAATGGTAATTTTGGTAATAAATGCAGTAATTACGCGCTACATTACGGTAGGGTTTAGCTTTTTGGCAACGCGTTGCCGAGTGAAAATGATATATGACGAAGGTATTTGTCTGTGTGGTAAAACGCTATCAGTCAAAAACTAAGAAGAGAAAATAAGCTCTGTAAAGTAGCATTATTAGTGGGAGGAAAAAAGTAATAGACGTGCAGTGTTACCACATACTACAAATTAAAAAGTAATCTAAATTCGCACCGATGCGATGCGATGTTTAAAAGTTGCTGAAATTTCTTATACGCTGATAAACACACGCCGGAGTTGCGAATTAATAAATTTTACGCTCGGTAAAGTTGATATAAGAAAAAAACCCACCAGACGCTGCGTGCTACAAATTTACACTACTAATTAATGCAAATCACCTTTTGTTAAAGTTTTTCCCTCTCTCTCGCGCGCTTTTCAAAGTATAATCCTGCCGGTAAACTTTTGCCATTTGCTATGTCTGCGTTGTTGGTGAAATTACAAATTATCGAGTAACACTGATTTTCATTTTCCGACTCTTTAACAGATATTGAACACCTGTCCGTCTGACAGCTAAGTGCGTTTACGTGTAAAATGCTGGCAATAATAATACGCGGCGGTGGCGCAGGCGGCCTCGCGCCAGTCGTTTTTAAGCTTTCACTAAAAACTGTACCCTACGCTGGGCTTCGCCTCCATTAAACCATTCTTCTTACTTTAATAATATTTGGCAATGTCTTACTTTATCAAATTCATTTGCCCGAAAACGTCTCTACGAATTCGTGCACAACACCTTAACCGGCGAAACCAATTAACATGTACCAGATCCCTGGCCCGGATCGCTTTCAACTATTATCTCGAAAATAGCTTCGTTACACGTCGAACAAATATCCGAATATTTTGCAGATGTTTGGAAAATTTCAACATGATTGACTTTCTTTTTAAAATGCAACTTATCAAAAATTACCAAAGAAATTGAAAATTTTACTGAGACTCGTATATACGAGACAGACACATCTATAGGCGTAATTTGGGGGGGGGGGCAAGGAGGGCATTTGCCCACCAATAATTTTTTTGATACATATTTACAGAGAAATATAGGGAAAAAAATTTAGCTCCTTCTGATTTTTTTTTTTAGTCCAAAACTACATAAACGCCAAATATACAAAATTAGAGAAGAGGGAGGGGTCCAATCGAAATTTTTATAATAGTCAAACTTATTTTTAGGATCGTAATCTACAACTTTTGTTTGAAATTTTTTTTAATTTAACCCCTATCTCCTTCCCATTTTTCAATAATAATGAGTGTCTTTGTACTAATATGCGAAATTAGAGGGGAGGGAAGGGTCCAATCGAAATTCTTATAATAACAAAATTATTTCTAGGATCCTAATCAATATCTTTTGTTTGAAAATTTTTTCAATTCAACTCTTACCTCTCCCCTATTTTCAATAATGAGTATCTATGTATTAATATGAAAAATTAAAGAGGAGGGAGGGTTCCAATTGAAAAAATGTTCAACCAAAAGATGTAGATTCAAATCCTAGAAATAATTTGGGTTATTATAAGAATTTCGATTGGACGCCTCCCTCCTCTCTAATTTCGCATATTAGTACAAAGACACTAGTTATTGATAAATAAGAGTGAGGTAGGGGTTGAATTGAAAAAATTTTCAAACAAAAGTTGTAGATTAAGATCCTAAAAATAAGTTTGGTTATTATAAAAATTTCGATTGGACCCCTCCCTCCTCTCTAATTTCGTATATTAGGTGTTTATGTAATTTCGACAGTGCAAATTAGAAGATAGTCCTTTTTTTTTTTTTTTTTTTGAAGAAACGAGGAAATTTTTTTTGCCCCTTCCCAATATTTCTCCCAACTTACATAGACACATCCCACAATTACAGCCATCGAATCGTTATCCAAAAAATATTCTCATCCGACCCACATAATTTTTTCAATAAAAATTAACACAACTTAATTTAATTTCTTCAAAATAGAGAAAGAAATATAATTAAAACTGCGTCGCGTCGCATTATGAAAATTCGTAATAACCCTATTTCAAAATTACTTCCGAATTTATCTCCTACGCGTTCTAATCATCACCTCGTAATTAATTCTCACCTTCGCAACTCGCGCATATTTCCATTCCAACCCGTTAATCCATATACTTTCGTCACTTTCGCCTCGTATCTTCGTTCACTCTGCCAAGAGCGAAAAATTCATCAAAAGAAACTTTCCATCAACAATGTAAAAATTTCGACGATTACACGACAGAAAGACCAAGCAAAAAAAAAAGTACAAATAAACAATGCTTACAGCGAAAATTATTCGATTTAATTTTTCATACGCACACGTGCAATACATGAGAGCATCTCGAACTCGCGAGCTAGCTTTAGAGATATGTGTAACCCACGCCAAAAAAAAAAAAAAAATATTATAAACATTACATGAGCACTGAATATACTCGTAAAACATTACTAATCCATATGAAAAATTAGTCTTGGTTCAGTTCGCGTAATTTCACAAGTAATTAACTCGCAACTTTTTCATTGAATTAAAATTTCAAGATGCGAGACTCGTTATCGTTGCATTCGCGCGAGTTTTTTCATCATAATGAAATTATTTTCTCGAGCATGCGTTTATAATGATTTTACTATCGTAGGGTTGTCTTGCTATATTACGAAGAAGTGTGCGAGAACTCGAGAAGATGTCAAATTATTGAATAATGGGAAAACATTTTGTCCCGAAATAATTTTTCGGAACTTTATTTAACTGGGTCATTTTTTTTTTTGAAATTTCCAAAAGAAAAATCTTTAATTTTGGCTCAAATTTTTTCAAATTCAAAAAAAAAATTAATTTATTGTTTTTTTTTAATTTTTAAAAAGTTTTTATGCTAAAATTTGTCTCACAAAAACAAAAAAAAATTATGCAAAAAAAGTAAAATTTTGAATTAAGTGCAAGAAATTACTCCATAAACAATATTCTAAGATTTTATTCAGATCAATTTTATAATAAAAGGTGGAGTTGAAAATTTTCAATAGTTCGAGTTGGCATTTTTAGTGATTCTCCCCCCTTCCGGAAAATCCATTCATTTCGTCACTTTTAAATTTTTGTAAAAATATGCGGATGCATTTTTTAAAGTACCTAATGAGTAATAAAAAGAGCTTGTGTTTTTTTTTTTTTTTTTTTAATTTTTCATACAAAATCAAAAAAGTAAATTTTTGAACTCTTCAATAAAAAATGATTTCATAACAATTAATTTTATTCAGAATTTCTTTCTTCAAATGTGAGAAATTTAATACCTATTTTGTTGAATAGAAAAATTTAATGCAATTTTTTTTCAAATATTCAAAGGGTTTTTTCAACTTTGAATTTTCTACAAAAAACCACAAAAAAACAAAATTTTTAAATTAGAAAAAAATTGTTCCATGCATTTTGTATGCCTTTATTTAGGTAGATAATTTTATCATTTCCTCCAAAAAAAAAAAAGAAGAAGAAGAAAAAACAGCTGTGAGTAGGTACAATTTTTTACATCTTTAAAAAATTTTCTTAAAGAGAGAATTTTTTTTTTTAGAATTTTTCAAGTGCTCCTTTTATCTCATTTTTGAAAAAAAATATTCAAAACAACCAGAAATTGAGCTAAAAAAAATCAGTTTTATACAAATTGAGCAAGAACCAACAAAAGAATTTAACTCAAAAATAATTTTTCATGATCACATTCGTCTAACTTGTTTAAAATGTTAGATTCTTTATTGAATTTCAAACAACTCTGTCTCGTGTTTGTTTTTTGTTTTTTTAAATTTTGTCAAAAAGTAAATTTGAAACTGTACCCGAGTAATTGTTCGAAATGTTTTTTTTTTTTTTTTTTAATTTTCTTCACTTTTGTTCATCTAATAAGCTTTTACATACTAAGTACTTATTGTGCAAAAAATGGTCATTTTTCAATTAAATATTAAAAATGTTTGTACCCATCAATTTTTTGAAATTTTATCAAAAAACAAAAGTAAACAATTTTTGGCACTTTATTCAATTTTTTTCACCTTTAAATTTTTCATACAAAACCGCAAAAAAATTGTGCAAAAGATAACAAATTTTAAAATAATATGAAAAATATTGTTACAAAACAATGTTTAGGCATTGTACTTCAATCAATTTTAGAAAATTTTCTCAAAAATTATTCAAAAGGGTAGTTCTTTCTTTACAATTTTTCAAGTGTTTTTTCATCTTAAAATTTTTCATACCAAACCAAGAAGAATAGTTCAAAAAAATATACTTTGAATTTTTGAATGATGAAAAAAATGAAAATTCAAAATAACTTTTTGACTTTTTGAGTTTTTATAGGTAACATTGTCAAATTATTACCTATTTTTATTTTTCATCAGTTGAGTATTTTTTAATTTCTCCAAAAACAAAATTCTACAAAAATTTTTCTTTTTCAAATTTTTTTGAGGAGTAAATTTTGAAAAAATAATTTTCTTTTTAAATGTTCTATGTGTTTTTTCACCCGATAGGAATTTTTCGTGCAAATCACAGGGTTCAAAAATTATTTTTTTGATTTCTTCAAAACAAATTACGTAGGTGAAAAACATTTTAGAATCAGTTTTGAGAATAAAAATTCTCAAGGTAAGCTCGACTTATAAAATTGCTTTGAAAGTAACTCGATTTAAAAAAAATTTCTTCTCACTTCTATATCTATAATCTAAAATTCCTATTTGTAGCATACCCATATTGCAGTATAGTTTCATGTCCATTTTAAATAAACCAGGTTACATACCTGCAACAAAGGAAAACAATTCACATTAGTAGGTATATACGTAAGTAAGTACCACACGATTCGCAACAATAACAAAACTATTTTGTTCATTTCATGCATTGAAACAATAGGACGGAAAATAAATGCATTTGATCAAAGCTTTTCCGCATTAAAATCGAACCCATTCACATATATATTTATAAAATACATGTAATTTGATTTACTTTAATACATTTATACAAATTAACTCTCGCAGACCTTCTACTCGTATTTGGAACAAAGAAGGCACAACACAGGCATTGTACAATTTTGACGGAATAGTGCACCATTTATACGTCAAGATGCATACATCGCAGCTTCACCTTCATCTGAACTTCTACTTCTATACAGAGCAAGGTAATCAACGAATAATTCAAATCGACGTTGAAACTGAAATTCCTGCCTCTCTAATCTCGACACAAGATAAACCGTTTAAAATTACTTACAAAGCATTTTTAAACCGGGGCAAATGGATGGAAAAAAATGTCAGCCTACATTTAAAAAAAAAAAAAAAAGAACGAAGGCGAGTAAAAGAAACTAGTTAAAATAAATTATCGGATTTCGATTGCAAACCGTAGGTATAAATCGTATTGGGGGAATTTGTCTGAAAAACTAAATTAACTATGAGAAGAGTGTAGCGTAAAGCTCGGCGGCGATAATGCTGTAGAAAAAAGGGCCATGGCCAGGGGTGGGAACATGGGGGAAGGCATTAGGACCTCGGCGCCGAGACGCTCAAATCAATACACGACGCCGTGTGTCCAGGAAGTTCAGGTGTTCGGTAAAATTCATCATATTACCGTATATAACCGCCCCTCGCTCGTCTACCGAGTACTCGGATTTTCCCTACTGCATTATAAACGATCGCGCGTCTACATTTTTCTCTTGAAAATTTCGTATTGGGCGCGGCGCGACGCGTCGTGGCGCGGGCGAGGCGGAGGCGGATAATGTAGCAGTATTCCAAATAGGTACCTTGTAATTATAACGATATAATCACAAATACTCGAGCCCAGAGTTCGGTTCGATATCTTTATTTTTTTTATTTTTGAACCGCCAACGCCGCGATACCTAAGGTGGGATGCGACTTTTCTAGAATAATTTCGCCACATATGTATATGTATGTAACACGCAATCGAGGTACCACATATTGAGAGAAAACTATTGATCTTTACATATCTCTCCGCAGAATATACAGTATACGAAAATTAATGAACCGAAAACGTTTCTGGCTGCACGAAAAATAATTATACCGTTGATATATTTACTGTATGTCGTTTAGACGCCGTTCGTTGTCGTTCTACACATTGTAGCGTTTTTTCGAAATATACATTTTCGAACGTCACATATTAATATTTTCAAGCCTTCGTCATCTTCAACAGTGTATAGCATTGGTATATCTATATTCGTATGAATTTTTCTCTCGTATTTAATGATTTTAAAAACAAGATGACCGGACACTCTCACACTCTGATATTTCTTTAATAATTATAAACACACCTACTCATACCCCACCGTGTTTCTTTATTTCGAGAAAAAATTTTCTATCTATTCCACGAGTAAGTTTTTCCGAAAAAAAAAAATTCAACAGTGATGAAAGTGTGAATGTGTTTCATAAATCGTGCTTCCGCTACAGATTAATAACGTAGTAGACTGCTCCTACGAGTACGTATATTTAAACAGAGCATACGTAAATAATAAACAAATTTGCAAAATTAATCGTAGGTACTCGTATTTAACATTTCATCGCTCCATCAGAAGACAATCTTATTACGCAATTGATTGAATTGTATCGCAATTGGATGTCCACTTTTGAACCAAATTCATAGAAAAATCTTATCGATGCACCACAAACCACTTCCATGTGAGAAGAAAATACCTAATACCTAATCTATAACAGAAATAGTTATCTACCACTTGGTAAAATCTATCAACAAAATACAGTGCCAGTGTACTGGTAAACCCACCAAATATGAATTGACTTATATCTATTATTTTTTTTTTAACCACTGGAAATAAGTTTCCGGGAATTTTTATCTCAAGAAAAAATAAGTCACATTCTTATTTTATTCAAAGAAATTTTCGGACCTGACTAAAAAAATTATTAGGTAGGTATGTTAATTTCAAGATTTAAAATATTTTTTTCAGCAAAATAATTTTTCTACAAATTTTGCATGAAATTACTTTGAGAAAATTTTTTATAACATATTTTGATATAAATTCGAATTTTCTCATATATATATTTTTTTTCCTAGAAAAATTGTTGAGAAATTATTGGATTTTTTAGTTGAAAGTTTCTCTTCGAAATCTTGGAAATAATTTCTTAGATGTCTTAAAAAGTTTCATTGGATTTTTTTTTATAGAAATTATTTTAAAATTTCGTCAGAAACAATTCTTAAAAAAAAAAAAAAACTTCAAAAAAATCTCTATAAAATTTTTTGATGAGAATTGAAATTTTCTCATAAAAAATTATCCTGGAAAAAGTCTTTTTATTGAATAAAACTTGGTGTATTTTTAAAAGAAAATCACCAGAAATTTTTTTTGCAATTTTTTTTAAATTGAAAAAATAAAAAAAAAATAGCAAAATAATATTTTGATACAAAATTTGTTGATATAAGTTTTTGAATGAACCTCTCATTTTTATTCAGATTTTATATTGAAAACTTCTCACTTGAAACATTTTCTAATTTCTTAAAAAAGAAGATTCTTACAATTTTTTAAAAATTTCTTCAATGAATCGTTTAAAAAAAACTTGATAAAATTACGTAAGATTCTGTCAATAAATATCTCAGAAACTTTTTTTTTCAATTTCTTTAGAAGAATAGACGTGTACTTAATTCTGAAAAAAATTGTTTTGGCGGACATTTTTGAACTTTTTTGTGAAAAATTAAAATCTTGACGAAAATTCTCAAAAATTTCTTTCATTGCTTTTCAGGAGAAAAAACGTCATTTTATCTCTTCACAAAAGCTGATGTGCATAATAAAAATTTATCAACCAACAAAAATTCAAGTCATTATTCCAAAACACTTTTAAAAAATGATTTGCAGTTGTACCATATCGGAAAAAATTGTCAAAATATCACTTAAATTACTTTAATGTTGGGAAAACCTTAAAAATCGTTTAAAAAATGGAAATTTAAAAAATCAAAAATTTGATCAAAATTTTGTACTTTTACACCCATTGAAGAAAATCTTGTTCAAATCACAATTTTATTTTCTGAAAAAAAAAAAAAAAACTATGAAGAGATTTTTATGATTTTATTGAAGAACACCTTCTCTTTGAAATTATTTACAATTAATGCATTAGTTTTGAAAAAGTTGTTATAATTTATAATACAAATAGTACCAACATGTTAAAAAAAAACTCGAGTATTTTGTACTTATAGGTAAATGTAATTCTTTGAAAAAATAATTGTGAATAATTTTTAACATACAGCTAAAACTGGAAATTTTGAAAATTTTTCAGAACATCTATTTCTCAAAATCTTGTTCAGCTCACTTTTTCTTGATTTTATCAGAAAACTTTTTTTTTTAATATTTCCATTTGGAGTATTGTTTAAAATGTTACAAAAATGTTGCAATTTCGTAAAAAAAAAAATCTTTGAAATGTTGAGGAAAATTTATTTACCTACCTATTAAAAAAAATTATTTAAAAAAACAAAAAAAAACGAGAGGTAAAAAGACGATTTTAAAAATATTTTGAGAATTTTTTTTCACTATTTTAAGCACTTTTGAATAATTTATTCATTTTCAGCTGAAAAATAGAAAAATAGGTAGGTATGTTTACCAAATATCACAAAAATATTATTGAAATGTTGAAATTCTCTTATAATAAACATTAATTCTTCAAAATTTTCCGTTCAAACAATTTTTTAATTTAAAAAAGAAAGATTTTAAAATTAAAAAAAAAAATTACATAGGTAATTTTATAGAACAATAATTTTGGAAATTTATGCGCTAAAATACTATTTTAATAAAATTTATCGAGGAAAATTTTTTCAAATGTTATTCAAACTTGCATTTTTAAAAATTAATTTTAAAACAAACTGTTATTCTTGCATAAATCACAAATAAATTTTTTTTTTTTTCCAAAGAAAAATTGGAAATTCTCATATTTTCAGGCATAAAAGTCATATAGAGCAGACACATTTTTTTGATATAATAAGGCAGAAACCCAGCAAATAGATATTATTCTGGCACTGCAGCTGCTCACTTTATTTTTCTAATAAATAAATGTGAAATAAACCTACATAACATTACATACGAGCATCTTCCATTTGTTTTAATTATTTAGGTATGCTGGCGAATAAATACCTGGAAAAAATTTCCAATCAGCTCGTATATCACCTAATTCGTGAAATCGTAATTGAAAAATTTAATTAATGAAACAATTTCAACCTTGTACTAGGTACTAAATTACGTTTAAGAAGAAAAAAAAAATAACAACATTCATCACTTTTTTCCAACTTTTCCATTGAATATTTATTCTACACAACGTATATCTATTCATCTGTTCTTTCAGTCAGTGCCAACAAGGATGATAGAAAAAAAAAAAAAAAAAAAAAAAAACACATAGTACCTTTACCACACACCATCCAACTTTTGTCCAAGTTACTCGATTGTAAAATAATTGAAATTTTATCGATTAAAGGAATGAACAAAAGGCATTTAGTTTTTTACAAATTTTCCCTTCCCTCTTTCACTTTAATTTGCAACGTTGATTTTTTTTTTTCATATACCTAACACATACCTATACAATATGTTACATGCGAAGGTACACACATTGACGAAAAAGGTCAACGGTTTTTTTACTACGTGGAAAACAGGTGACCTAATGGATTTAGCTGAGTGTGAAATTTATTGCCGTCGATGATCTCATGTGATTACTTCATCCAAGTGTTCAGCTCTTTTTACGCTTGATTCGGTGTTACCTTCTTAAAAATTAAATTTACCGTCGTCGATATGTTTACCTAGGCGAAAAACTGGCGATTTTTTTCTACCCCCTGCTTGTTCTAATAATATGCCAATGTAGGTGTTGGAAATTCAAAGTAGAAAAATGGAGTGATGGTAAAAATAGTGCCAATTAATCGATAACGATTCTTATTTTTAACTGTTGACGATGAAGGAGAAAATTATTAATACTGATTTCGATCATCGTAAGTTCGAGCTAAATTCTTGCTTTCGTTATAGTCCTGCTCACCTGCAACTTTACATTGTGAGAAAAAAATCCAATCGATGCAAATTAATTAAATATATGAACGTAGCAGACAGATGAAAAGTGTAGGTAGATACCTATTACCTACCTAGGATTTATGAAGAAACCTTGAAAATGGCGTACTCCCTACGGTCATTGGAACAATTCTTTGTTCTTTTTTAACTTGGAATCGGTGTACGATTAAAATACGTATAACGTAGAGCTCTAGCTACCCTTAAAATACCCTCTTTTACTCAGCCCAAGGGATGATAAGTTATTTAAATTAATCGAGTATCCCCGCTTTAATCGTAAAGGAGACTCCAGACCGGTGACGGTGACTGTTTTCAATTACCCATGGAAATGGACGACGCGGTCACCATTCTGTTTGGCGAGGTGAATGACGCAAGAGAGAAGAAAACTCGAGTCGAAACCGTATGGTAGGGAGAAAAGACATCCAAAGGTAAGGTATTCGTTTCAGCCCAGTCGATACTAAACCTGGCGATTTTGTAAAATAAATCCGACAATTATCGGTGCCATGCCATGTTGGGGTAGAAAGAGCAGAGAGTAAGAGTATCGAAGACGAGAAAAAAACTAGTGCAGAAGTTCGGATACATGGTATGTAGTCGATCAGTTCGCACACAAGTGTAGGCTTTATGACATCATCTACTTTTTCTTTTTTTCCTAACCCTATAGTTTTCTAGATAGTTTACCGAATGGACGGGACGGATGAGTGGCACGCCGGTAAGGCTGAAATACTAGAAGGGGGTACGTCATCCCTTTTAAATTGCGAGTAAATCTTCTTTTTATAGAAGGCGGAAGCTTTATTACTGGACCTTTTTTCGATAATGCTCTACTAACCCTTATCCCCAATACTCTGCCCGCACCTACGTTTTCCTTACGAATACCCTTAATGTCGTCCCTGTAAAGAAATTAACCCCTTACGCAGTTAAGCGAATTTAGCACTTGGCTCCCGTGGAGACCGGTGATTACGTTTTTTTGTTCACGTACGATAATATTTAATATCGGATTATTGTTTATTTTAGACGACGACGACGACAACGGCGACGCTTCCAAGCTTTTAAAGTCACCATGTTTGTAACCCGATGGCCGAGTGTAAAAGTGGCGATTAAACGAAAATGTTACCTATTCCTTTTCTCTTTCCTTGGTTCGATTTTTTTTCATCCTTTCTTCAAACTCCCACGAAAAATTCTATACCATCTTAGGTAAAAACTCTCGTCGCGTACATTTTCGACAATTTTTTTCGCCTTTTTTTTTGTTATCAATTTCAAGCTCGTGCTCGTCGGCACATATATTACGAGAGAAAACGAAATTTTATAGTCGAGATTGCGACAATATTTCGTCGAGACGAAATCTTCTTGTAAAGGTACACCCTTCTTATACACGAAACCGTTTTATTTAAGAAATATTGCTTCTAGCCGGCGACAAGTTTTCACTTCAAACACCTTTCTGGTAATATTTCCATATTGCTGTACAAATGTCATCCATAAAACAACAATTTCGTAATCTTAATTTGCTTCCTGAATGTTTCGGTAGGTTAGGACATCGTATTAAAAAATTTAAAAGAGAAATCGCACCGATTCGCGGTTTCAAACTAGCTGCCAATTATTTTAAAAATCCGATGCATATTACGATGCGTTTCCCCAAAAATAGATTTCAATTCGTAAAAAATTCGCCAGTTCATAAATTGATGTTGATATGAAATGTTATTTCGTTCGGTAGGGACGAGAAGTCGTTATGAACTGCGTGTAATGGGTTAATTATGTCAAACGTTAGTATCGTGCATATGCGAAACGTGAAATTCGTGATTTTTGAAATTTTATTACCTACGTTTCCAACTTATAAATTTCTGGCGTTATTTAACACGTAGCAAGAATTTAATCAAAACGATTCAACCTGAAATTGAACATAATAATTATTCAATTTTGGAAATCACAGAATCCTGTTCAAAAATGCCAAAATACAAAAAAAAAACAAAAAAAAAACAGTAAAACAGAAGAAAATACTAAAGGTCAGGGAAAGGAATGCCTCTTGTGTGGTCATTTCATTCATTTTTTTGATTCATTATTCAATTTTCATCAGAGATGGGGCAAATAGATACCTTAACCTTTTAAAATATACCTACATAGTAAATATAAATAGGTACCTACACCGAGTTCCTACCTAAAAAAAAAAAAAACATTGAATAGACTACCTTTTTTTAAATATTATGTTTTCAAAAATGTATCGTTTTTTTTCAAATACCATAAAATACACTAATAAGTGAAAGTTGAATTGAAAAAAAAATATTATTTTTCATTCAAAATTCATCGAAATTCAATATTATTTTAGGTATATTATTTAAATTATTATTTTTTTTTAAATACCTACCTATTAAGTTAATATTAGAAAAATTTTGCAAGCAGGTAATAAAAATTTATAATACTTAAATTTCGTTAATTTTCAAAAATTCACAAAACCTGACCTAAATCAATAAATTAAAATTTATAAAAGAAATTTAAAAGATTTACACCTGAATTTAAAAAAAAAAATGAAAAAATTCACTGAGTTTGAAATTCGAAAAATGATTAGGTAAGTATACAGAAAAATTAAAAAATAGAATAATTTCTAATTTTTCAAAAAAAAAAAAAAAAAAAAAAAAAAAGGAAAAAGTTCAAATGAAAAAAATATACCTATACTTATTATATTCCCAAAAATTACAAAAAAAAATTGAAAAAGGTAAAAAATGCAGATACTTGAATTGATAAGTCCTATCTCTGTTTTTCTTTGCTCGATTATTGTTTACGTCATTTTTCAAAAATTTTCATCGAAACTTATTTCATTAAAATTTATTGCATCAAAAAAATTAATTTTCTGCTAATTTTTTCGGTGCTATTTTCACCTGATGAATATAGTTAGTTTAATTAAAAATTCAAAGAAAAGAATTAGAATGAAAAAAAATCAATGAAAAATGGGTCATAAAAATGTAAAAAAATTTTAAAAAACCACGCTTTTATTTAAAGTTGGTCACTTTGTAAAATGTTATTCATAGGGAAAGAGTAATGCCTTAAAAAACAAAAAATAAAATTTACTTACTTGAATACAAAAATGTGTCATGAAAATTTTTTTTTCAAAAATTTTAATGATGAAAATCGTGGTGGGGCGTTAATTGAAAAGGTATTCGTTTGCTCCTCGCGAACACCCCACCACGCTTTTCATCATTAAAATTTTTGAAAAAAAAATTTTCATGACACATTTTTGTATTCAAGTAAGTAAATTTTATTTTTTGTTTTTTAAGGCATTACTCTTTCCCTATGAATAACATTTTACAAAATGACCAACTTTAAATAAAAGCGTGGTTTTTTAAAATTTTTTTACATTTTTATTTAACTCTTTTTGTCGTTGAAAATATTTTAATTTCATAAAATTGAACCCCCTCATAGGGGCTCAATTTGGGGTCAGGGGTAAATTTGAGTTCGAAAATCGAATTCAGCTACCTCGAAAACCAACATTTTGATATCAATGTTGTGAATTTTGAAATTTTCAAAACTGAACCCCCTCATAGGGGCTCAATTTGGGGTCGGGGGTAAATTTGAGTTCGAAAATCGAATTCAGCTACCTCAAAAACCAACATTTTGATATCAATGTTGTGAATTTTGAATTTTTCAAAATGGAACCCCCTCATAGGGGCTCAATTTGGGGTCAAGGGTAAATTTAAGTCCGAAAATCGAATTCAGCGACCTCGAAAACCTACATTTCGATACCAATGTTGTGATTTTCTGAAATTTTCAAAATTGAACCCCCTCATAGGGGCTCAATCTGGGGTCGGGGTAAATTTGAGTTCGAAAATCGAATTCAGCGACCTCGAAAACCTACATTTCGATACCAATGTTGTGATTTTCTGAAATTTTCAAAATTGAACCCCCTCATAGGGGCTCAATTTGGGGTCGGGGGTAAATTTGAGTTCGAAAATCGAATTCAGCGACCTCGAAAACCCCTAATGTGAGCACTATGTTCTTTCAATTCCAGTAAAATATTAAATGAGAGAGGATTGGTTGAAAACATACTTTTGGTTCCATGAGACATACAAACAAACAAACAAACATACATACCAAGCTAATAAAGGCGTGGTAATAATAGGAGCAATGACAAATAGTTTAATATATTTTTTTTCTGAAAAAATTTGAAAATTCTTTCAAAAAAATTGAAGAAACAAAGTATTTAATATCGCACAAAATTTTTTTTTAAATAATGAAAATTTCTATTAAAGGAAAAATTACGAGTAGAAATTTTATCAAAATTACCATACCTAAGTATACCCATTAAAAAAAAAAAAAAAAACTTGAGGAGTAAGTAGTTAATACTTCTTGTGAAAATACCTACATACTCGTATTCAAGGTGGAATTTTTCAATAGTAGGTATTTTTTTCTACACAAAAATTGGAAAAATTTTCAAAAAACTATATTGAAAAAAAAATGAATAAGTAGAGCAAATATTCTGAGAATGTTTGTATTTTTTTTCAAACCGCATTTAATAAAAATTAAGGAACTTTATACAGAAAAATTTTCAAGGCACGAAGTTGTAAAAAATTTGAAAAACGAATTCCAACAAAATACGTAAAATTCAAAATACTCATTCCAAAACACAATCTCTTCACATATCGATGATAAATCCCTCAATTCAAACCCATAATGTCAAAACATCCTCATTCACTTCACCAGCACAGTCTTCAGAAGCTGTCTAGAGGTAGAGGACCACACAAGCTAAAAATCGTGTCACATACACCGATCTAGTCTCATTTGCGATATTCGTTCATGGCGAATTTCGAGTACCTATATCGAATCGAATAGCCCCACTGTAACACGAAACCAAATCATAAACACAATATACCTACATATGCCATTCACCTATTTTCAACTGCAGAACAATATCAAACACGTGCAGGTACCAGCAGACTAAACAAAATCTCGCAGGTACAGGTTTAATTTTAGAGGAACCGTGATTGTTTTTACTTTTTTTTTTCCTGGTTACACTTCCCGATGTCGCTTTATTATTTTTCAACAAACACACCTCGAGATTTTCGAGTATAGGTTACCTATGGCATGATAAATGGTAATCTAATCAGCGATAAGATTGAAGAATGTACCGTAATTAAATTACAGATCGTGTTCGAATAGGTATCTATCGAGAAACTAATACACCTTTGCATAGTAAGAATATTTTTTTTAAATCACTTTATCTACTTATCGGTAAAACATATTTCTTTTATCATTGGGCACTGATATAATTTTTACATGATTTAAAATTATAATCTGCATACTGAATAGTGAATAGTGTATAGGTAGAGGTATTTAAATTGAAAAATTGATTAAAATTTTTACATTGGATTGAGATATGTTTTCATCTGGCGCTCGTATAAATAATAAAACACGATTCGTCCATTTCAAACATACGAGTATACCTCTATACCTTTACCCAGCTTCATAACTATATTGCAATTTTGAATTTGTAGGTAGCTAGGTACGTGCAATGCGCACCTGAAACAGACCCTGCTTAATGGCAGATTTTGGGTTGGACAGTAATACGTCCTGGGGTCCGAAATTGTAAATAAATGAAGCAAATTTTGGCTTTTATTAGATGAACAAGGGAAAAAAAAGAGGAAATAAAAAAATGTTTGTACCTAACAAGGGAACCTCGTCAACTCGTCACCTCCGACTGAGCTGAAATTTGGCTCATTGAGAAAGCATGCAACCCAGACCTCACAACAAAATTTTTAGCTGCCGAAGTTGACTTTTCGATTTTTGGCGAATTTTTAAAAACTGGTAAAACCACTTCCAAAAAAACATTTTTTGAAAAAAATTGTAAATTTCAAGATAGAATCCTGAAAATTGGTTTGCACATAAAAAAGTTGATCTCCCGAGTCGATCGAAACCCTTTTCGAAGCGATCTGGAGCCTCCAGAAAAAGTTGACTTTTATCCAGCACACTGGAATCTCTCCAAACGACAAAAGTCAACATTTTCTGGAGGCTCCAGATCGCTTCGAAAATGGTGCCAATCGACTCGGGGGGGTCGACTTTAAGGGGTAGACGAAGTTTCGGATAATATGCTGGAGAAACTGATTTTTTGGAAATTTTAAAAAAAGGCAAAATGTTTATGTTGTCAAAAAAAACACGTGCGAACTCGTCACCTCGGATTTTGGATTCTACTACTTCAATCGATAGGTAGCATCATACTAACCCTAGGATTAAATTTTCAGCTGCCGAAGTTAATTACAGCGTCGTCTGGAGCTATTCCAGAGCGCTGGAGAAAGTCAGCTTTTCTTGGAGGTTCCGGATCGCTTCGAGAATGGTGCCAATCGACTAAGGAGGTCGACTTTAGTGTACAAACCGATTTTCAAGATTCTATCTTGAAATCTACAATTTTTTTTTCAAAAAATGGTTTTTTGGAGACAATTTTAGCCATTTTCAAAAATTCGCCAAAAATCGAAAAATCAACTTCGGCAGCTAAAAATTTAGTTGTGAGGTCTGGGTGGCATGTTGTTTCAGTGGTCCAAATTTCAGCTCAATCGGAGGTGATTAGTTGGCGAGGTTCCCTTCTTAGTCCAATATTACATAGAAACTTGATATTCAAAATTGGAAGGAAGATAGTAAGTCAGGAATTGAGGGAGAGATGGAGGGAGAGGTCCAATCGAACTTTTTGTAATGACCAAAATTATTTCTAAGACTTCAAGCTACAACTTTTGTTTGAAAATTTTTTCAATTGAATCCCAACCTCAGTATCTCAGTCGTATTTTCGAAATTAGAGGGGAGGAAAGTGTCTAATCGAAAATTTTATAATAACAAAAATTATTTCTAGGACCTCAATCTACACTTTTTGTTTGAAAAATTTTTCAATTGGACCCTTCCTCCCTCACTCCTCTAATTTTTAATTAGTATCTTCGTAGTGTTATGCAAAATTGGTGAGAAGGCAGGGGTTCAATTGAAAAAAATTTCAAACAAAAATTGTAGCTTGAAGTCTTGGAAATAATTTTGGTCATTACAAAAATTTCGATTGGACCCCTCCCTCTCCTCCAATTTTGAATATCATAATTTATAAGTATCTATGTAATATTGGACTAGGTAAAATTCGAGAACAATGATCCACGTCCATGTGTAAACAAATTGAGTAAACGAGACACTAGTATGTTTAGGTACTTTTAAACGATTCGATTCGCTTATCACTGAAATCATCAACAGTAGAAGATTCGATACATCATATACACGAATGAGAAAAAAAATGTAGTATACAGAGAAAAGTACATCTTTATCACGTTATCGATAATATTAAAGGATGCCGATACCACATAAACTCGAAGAAGAGCACTCGTCATCTAGGTATTCCAAAATGGACTGTGATTTTAGGTAGATAGGTACTAAGTACCTAGATTTACCTACCTACTTGAGAATTATTGCTTTTAACAATACCATCAAGCTGGTAATATCATTCGTTAGCATAATGCCAACGAGAGAATGAGATATGATATCATCGTTATAACTTCTGTCTCATTCATAATTGGATAATATAGGTATCTAAATTAAGGTACCAGGTACGAATTCCGAGCATATATAAACAGAACAGACCACTGTAGTTGTAATAAAGTCTATCAGACCATGTAGATACAATATTTTCGCAATAGTGAGTATCAAACTATCGACTACGTCTTTATTAGTATCGCCATTAGGTTCATTGTACTCGGTTGAATATCTGATATCTGCCTTTATCAGCAGCTAATTTCGCGACGAATTCCCTCTCGCTGATATTTCGATTCAAATATAGTAAAAAAATTTCAAGCAGCATCTCCAATTTAACACTTCACGCAATGGATTGCGAATCATTAGAAAAATATTGAAAAAAGACGCTGATAAAAAAACGTCTCGAACATGACAGAGGTTATCAGTTCAAATGACCAGAGCAATAGGTATTATAAATAATAAATATCAGGTATATAAGGTGAAAACACGATTATAGGTAGCTGTAAGGTATATTAGATATAAACACTCGGTACAGGTGCAGAGGAGTATGCGATCAAAGTCTCCATAAGGTAATTTCGTTCTGTTTGATAACAGAGTTCCATTTTCCTCGTCACATCCGTCAGACCAATTTCAGCTATAAATATCTATTATATCTACTACGCAAAATACGAGTCAAAATAGAGAGCCTCGGTTCAAAAAATTCATCATTTCGCATATCTCATCTGATATCAACCCAACCGAGGTACACATAGGTGACGTTCCTATAGCGTTAATTGATCACCCGATCGACGATTAGTTGGAATTTTAATATGGCAAAATTATCGCTGACGAGACTAGATTCGTAGGTAGCGAGCTTACGAATAAAATAACTTTCTCACAGAGGTATTTAATGAGTATACAATACATTGTGCAGACACGATGGCGACGAATGACGAGTGATGAGAGCCAATGTGTAAACTGCGTACCCAGGCAAACTTTGTTTACACGTATCAGTCATCAATTGTAAAATTAAATCGCTTTCTTCACGAATACCTAACTATGTACTTCTCGAGACTTCGCAGTGGTTGACCTCATCGACGAGTCAGGTTCAGAAAAGATTACGATCGTGTGTGTAGTGTAATAGCAGCGTCCATGTACCCTAATCTGACTTTCGTATCAAAATTATGATTTTTTAATCAAATTCTTCATTCGACATAGCTGCATTCTCGAAATGAAAAATGTAAACACACATATGTACAGATGTATATATCGCTGATCAAATTTCTCATCTAATACCTCAAATCAGTTCGATTACTAAAAAATTTCATTACCACCGCAGATAGATAATTCAATATACTTATCCACCGTCCGAATGAAATTTACAATGTACAAACATCGGCAATGAAAAAATATAAGAGGAACGATATTCTAGAATGCCGGCAAAAGCATAGATTAAATTGCAAAAACTAAACAGAAACAGTCCCGCTAACACAGTTTCGCTGTCTCCTTCGGGAAAACTCAAATGTCCAAGTAGTGGGGGGTGAAGGACGCGGTGCGGCGAAGAATACAGCCAATGTAACTATACGATTTTTGTGAAAACTGCATCTTTCCGCCGCCTTCGCGTCGCACCAGTGCAACATTTGTAATCTGCTTTTATAACATACGCTTATCTCTATACTTTCTATACAATATGAACACGCCAGGAAATACATTTGCTGGTTTGATGGTTTCGAGGGTTTTTACCCAGATTTTTTTTGTTTTGCTTTTCAACGTTGTAATGGTAATGCGAATGCGAATGTGGCAGCTTTTAGAATTTCATTTTCATACGCTAACTACCAATTTTTAGACTTTGCTTTTTGTAAGATTTGCGTTCGTTGAAATCGTGTGGTCAGTGCTAATATTTTCAAAGCTGAAAAAATATCAAATAAAAATTTTTATATTTGAAATACAATTTTCAAATTTATTCAAGCTTGAATTCGTAAGAAGTTTTGTTGGAAAAAAGTCATGTGTGAATCATAATTTTCTGAAAATTTTTTTTCGACATTTCCTTTCTGTTAAAAATTATTAATTTTTACTTTTAAAGCGTCAAGAAATTATTAAAATAACAAAAATTATCGATTTTTTTTTTAATTTGTCGTAAAATAGGTACATTTTTAACTTATGCTCAAATTCGATTTTTTAAAACTTTTTAAAAAAAAAAATTTTTTTTAAACCCCTGCGTATATCACAATTTTATAAAAAAAAAACATAAAAAAAATCTAGTAAAAGTTCATGGCCAGCAGCTTAACAGGTAGATACTTGGATGTTCCATCTGCACCCGAAATTTCAAAAATGAAAAGTTACACATCCAGAAAACTCCAAAAATTCAAAAATTTTACTTACGTACCTTCCTACTCCATCAAAATATCTGTATTTTAAAAGAAAAAAAACTTCAATTTATTTGACGAAAAAATTTTGATTTTTGGAATAAGAGTCATTTCTTAAAGAAGAAGCCTTTCAATTAAAACTTTTTAGACTGAAAAAAAGTCTCAAATTTTAGAGGAAAATCTTCATTGGGAGGAGGGACTAAGCGGATAGAATTTTCGAATTTTCTTGAAATGAAAAATAGGCGTAAAAAATTCTCAATTCCTTCAAAGTAAAAAATTAGATAAAAGCGATTCCTATAAATTTTTTTTAGAAAAAAATCTACTTTTTTTTAGAAATAAATTTCTTTTATAAAAAAATGTCAATCATTTGTCTCAATTTTTTTGGAAAAAAATCTTTCAATTTTTTGTGAGAACCCCCCCATTTTAAGTTTCATGGAGAAAACATGTTTCAACTTTTTTAGAAAAAAAAACAACAAAAAACAACAAAAAAACGTTCATTTTAAATTTTTTTAGTGTTTTTTTTGGGGTGGCGCAGGTTTTGAATTCGCTAAACTAAAAAATTCTCAACATAAGAAATCCTTCCGGTATTTTTTTTTTTTGTTAAAAAAAATATATACCTAAGTAAAAGAATTCTTAAATTTAAGGGGGAAAACTTCGAAATCCGAGACCAAAATTCATCCCTAATTTTTTTTTTTTTTTAAATCATTCAATTCTTTTGGAGAAAAAAATCATTCTGCTTTTTTTAGAAAAAAATATCTTAGGTACTTATATAGAGAAAAAATGTCATCATTTGTCTTAAATTTTTTGAAACAAACTTTTTTAATTTTTTCGAAGAAAAAATCTCTCATTTGTGTGGGAAAAAAATTGAGACTTTTTTGGATTTTTTGCATCGGTTACCTATATTATATACTTATTTTGAAAAAAAAAAAAAAAAAAAAAATGGAGAATAAAATCACTTTTACTTTTAACAATCCGCCTTCACTTAGGAAAACAATCCTGCTAAACTATTGAACTGACAACCGGATGGATTAAGCGTTGAAAAACTGAAAAAATTGTTGAGAAGTAGGAAAAATTGTGTATCAGAAATTTTTTAAAACTAATAGTTTTGTTCAAATGATTATTCATTGTTTTTTAAAACTAATAACGTTGAAAAAATTTGCCGTAACTTTTAAACTTTTTTTGTTGAAGTGCCTATTTCTTAAAATCATTTTTGACCCAAAATTTTCTAAAAAAAAAAAAACATTTTTTCTGATTTTGTTGGAAAAATTGTGGAAATATCACAGAAGTGTTTGCATAAATTTTGCAAAAAATCTGTGAAATGTTGGATAGATTGTAGGTGTGTTGTCAAAAAAAAAAAAATGAAATAATTTTTCAATTTTAAAAAAATAATTACAAAACATAAAAAAAAATTGAAAAAAATTTGCAAATTTTTCAAGAACAATTTTAAAATATGGATAATTTGAAAGGAAGAAAATATAAGTTACGTATAAGTATATTGTGAAAGAATTTCTCAAATTTTGTGAAAGCCCTTATTTTGTTTAAGTCATGTTCAAACCAACATTTTCTATAACAATTTTTGAATTTTTTCTCGATTTCGTTTGTAGAATAATTTCAGCTAAAGCGTAGAAAAAATTGTTAGAATATTACAAATTTTTTCGAAATTTGGCAAAAAAAAAATGTTTGAAATAATTTGAATGTGATTGGTGAGGGGTGCTTTGTGAGGATCTGAATCAAGTGTGGAATAAATTGGATGACGTTTGGAAGTGGAACATAGAGAAATTGTAGATAGGTATGCTTAAGCAGGAATTATTCAAAAATTGATAAGGCCTTCTGTTCAAATATTTTCAATTTTTAATTTTTAAATAATTTTTAAAGTTTTTAAAAATTAGAATTTTTGAAAAATATTCCTGAATTATTATTATTATTAAGTATCCTAATTATTTTGTGAAGAACAATTTCAAAATTTCGTTTTTTTTTCAAAGTTGATTAAAATTTATATTTTTTATTTTTCTTAAACCTCAATTTTTTAGTAGGTACTCTCATTCAACGAATTTACAAGTAAATAAAAAAACCTCTCCTGATAAAGTTAACGCTTCTCATAATTTCGAGCATAAAAATAAGAGTAATAGCACTTTTTCCTGTCGTACAGCAGCAAACATCTTAATCCGACCCCAAATGTTGTGACTTGTGAGAGAAGTTAAGGTAGATTTTAATTTACCAAATGCTACGATCGATCATGGATAACTGCTCAAAACCGACACCGAAAGTTGGTAAAGTTTTCGTCATAAGTTTTACGACGATGTGAAACTTCGAAAAAATTATTCAATTTACGAGTATATATTTACAAATTGGCGAAATATTAAGAAATCAGTTCGAGCAGCCAGACCGATCATTATTTTCTTAATAAAATAAATATCAAAATAAAAATGCGAAATCAACCTCTCTGGTAATTTGTTGTCGCGGCTTGCAATTGCATATTCGTTTACATCGTAATCACACAGGCAGGCACTGTGATGAAATTTATTATACAATACTTATAGCCACGCTGTACTCTGCAACGCAGGTGGCTCGCTGGCGAGTCACATTTTACCACAATGCAATCAACTTGAGAAAAAAGAAATTTCTTAAACGCGTGTGTTCGAGAAACACGAAAAATAAACAATATCGTCGCCCGTTTACCAAGTATACTTACATATAAAAAGGCCTAAACTATAATTTTATAATTAGAAAATAAATCCTAGACGAAAATAATTTATACCCAGTTGATTGTATACTGTTTGCCTCTTTTGTTCGAGTATACAGGTTTCCTCGTTTATAGGGTGGAATTGTGTTACTAGGTGAACAAAAAGGAAAACATTATAGAAATTTTTTTGAAAAAAAAAAGAAAAAAAAAATTGGTGCATTTCAATTTGAATCAGACGGTAAATAAATGGGTAAAAATTACAAAATAATTGTAGCCACGATTCGTACACAAGTAAAATATCGTCATCGATTTCACGGTCACTTATTTTCACCATTTCCTTATGAAAATAGTGGTTTTTGCAGACTTCCAGAGAACGGTTGCAATTCACACCACGCACGGTGTCCTTTAAAATAAACAATAAACGTAATACCTAATACACGTATATTTGCATTAAGAAATACCAAAATTACAATCGCGCTATTTAAAGCCCATAACAATTGATGGTCTTATACATAGGCAAACGTATATTGGACTCGCAACTATTCTTGGCGCCATAAACTTAACACTTTTCTTTTCATCCAGCTACACTATCACACTTATTGTAAACTCCAAAAGCAATAAACCCATAAAATATTTCCAATCGGCAAAAGAACCCGCTTAAAATAACCTTTTGCTAGCGCTGACGCCTCTCTCTATATAGGTATTAATAGGTGTAGGAAATGTGACACTGACTATACCACGTATACTGCGAATAAGCTCGAAATCACCTTTTTGTTTTCGTCCAACCGTACACAGAAAATTATAATTTATGCTTCAGGTTTTATTTTTGGAAAACCATTTCCATACGCGTGACAACAATCGCACACGGTAGCCCAGCCACCCTATCCTCATCTTCCTTTTTTTTCTTCTCTGTCTGTGTGTCTCTCTCTCTATGTACACTCGTGCCATTAAGCAAGAGCAAAAAATAGCCCTATGAAAGGATCAACTTCATCTATTATACGTGACACGTGCTAATAGGGAGGTAGTTGGAAATTTTCCCATGATTAAATCACTGCGTTGCGGTGCGTCGCCTTCGATGCGATATTCCTCTAATGCTTGATCGGTAATCATTACCAAGCGTTTTGCTATTATAATTCTGAATTCGATTTTTTACACTGTGAGCGTTTTGTTGACTCTTGTGATCCGTGTTCGATCATGTCGTAGTTTACTGAATGCGAAGTCCGCTTTATTTGATCACAACAAATGGAAGTAATTGCTGCAGGGCTTGGAAATGGAGTTTAGGATGATTTTAATGGCCAATATTGACTGAATCGATATAAAAAATGATAAATAATGAATAGTTTAGGCCCTTCACAAAAAGCTAGTCAAGTAGTCCCTGATTTTGGCAAATATGAATCCTACAGGCATATTTTGTGAAACTGAAGTGGATTTTTCTTATAATTTTTCAGCAGACTTTTTTTCTAAAAAAATTAATCTCCAATTATTTTTTGATAATTTTTGAAAGTGGACTTGAACAAATATTTTTGACAGAACTCCAAAACAAATTTTGGCAATTTGATTTCCAAACGGCGTGCTTCGTAAATACAGGCACAAAAGTGAAGTTTGAAAAAAAAAAAAAAAAAAAACTGTGGTGATCTATTGTATCGAAAAAAGTAAACCAAAAGTAACCAAAATTCTTCAATCACATCTTTATCCAAATTTATACTATATTTTGGTTCGAAAAAAAAAGTATTTTATTTCAAAACCAAATTTACCTTCCTGAAGTATTTTTCTTTAATTTTTTGCAGTTTTGCAGATTTTTTTCAATTTTTTTAAAATCCAATTTTTTACTTTTTTGAAAACTGTAGGTACTGATTTTTTCAAAAATTATCCAAGTAGAAATTGTTTTTTAATAACTCTGTTCGACTACAATTTTTCTTTAAAATTTTTTTTTTTTTAAATTTGAAATTTTTTTGAAATTCTTCTTGAAAGTAATTTCTTTTTTTTTTTAATTTTATAAATAGTTATGATCCTAAAATTTGTTTAAAGCACAATTTTTGCAGTTCTTCTAAATTTTACTTTTTGAAACAATTGACTGATTTAAAAAAAAAATTATTTTAGAACAATATTTTGATTTTTGCATTTTTGTCATTTTCAAAGATTTTGCTTGAAAGCAAATTTTTAAAATTTAGTTCAAATTCATTTTTGTCAAGTTGCATTTACATGTTTTAAACATTTTTTTCAAAAGGAATACTTTTCAATTTTTTTCAGGTTTCACTGAAATAAAAAAAAAATAACGTCAATAAAATTTCGTTTCAGGAAATTAATTTTTTTTCAACTTAAACACTACACTAAAACAAGACATCAACTTTTTTGTAACTTTTGCTGAATTATTATTTACACAGCGAATCACTTCAAAAAGAATTATAAATTCATTCAAAAAATAAATCATAAAAAACTCTCAATGTTTTTGAGACATTTTTTTTCAAATTTTGAATTCTTTTTTTCAGTAAAAAAAAACAACAATTTTTTGGAATAATATTTTATTTTTATTTTTTTGGAGTGAAAAAAATATGGAGTAGGTAACATAAATTCCAAATTTCTTTGAAATGAAAAATTCTCTAAGTTTTTGAATAAGTTTTTTTTTAATAAGTAATAAAAAAGTATATTTTTCAACTTTTTCGAGAAAAAAATCTGAATTTTTTCGGAGCATCTGGTCTTTGCAAAAATGAGAGGAAATCATGGTCGAAAAATTAGATAATCGAGATTGCACTGAAGTGAGAAAAACAGTACCTAAGTAAATTAGAACGAAAAAATAACAATGTTAGGTTGGTACTTCAAAAATAATACTTAACTGCACTTAGATGCCTACAGGTAGGATTTCAAATTTTTCAAGAAATTCTTTCAAATATTTTGTTGAAATTTTTTAGTATAAAAATCATTCATTTTTCAATATTTTTTTGATCAACATTTTTTAAAATAGAAATTTAAGAATTTGTGTATCAAAAATTTTTTTATAATTTTTTTGAGAGAGTGTTTCCAGACTCCAGAGTAAATATTTTTCAATACTTTTTTGGAAAAATTTTTTCTTCAGAGATTTTTTTCGAGGACCCCCCCCCCCCCCCAGTTCTTAGTACATTTATTCAAAAATTATGTTTTACTTAAGTATACAAATTTTTTTCAGATCTGCAAAATAATTTTTTTTTGTTCAATTCACAATCATTAAAAAACACATTGTCAAACCTATTCCAATAGGTACTTAAACGCTTCAGATTATTTACTTTTTTTTAATACCTAGCTAGGCTTATCAAATTTTTCTTTTGAGTACCTAAATAAAATTTTCTAAAAATTTCAATTTTTTAGTTTTTCAAAATTCGATTTTTTTCATTTCTCATTTTTTTCTAATTTTAAAATTTTTTAGGTGAATAATTTTTTGAATTTCAGGGAGTCAATTTTTCAAAGCAATCCTTTGAGGACGCAATTTTTCAACGCTTCAAGAAATGTTTTAAAATATTTAAAAAATTATTTTCCAATAAATTTTCTGAGTAATCAACTAACGAGTTGAATTTGTTAAACTGATCTCAAAATTTCTCCACCAGAAGCTGAAATTTTTTAAACATTTCAAAAAAAAAAATTGTTGTTTATATGAATATTTTTTTAAATTTGATATTTCAGTAGGTAAATAAAATTTTTAGTAGGTACCTACGTACTTTCTCAATTTTTTAATTAATTTTATTTATTTTTTTTCAGAGGCAAAATACCTCTTCTGAGAGGGTTTCCATTTAAAAAAAAAAAAAAAAAAAAAAAAAAAAAAAAAAAAAAAAAGGTTCTTTTGACCACACAAATTTTTTCAATACCTACATTTTTTAGGTCTACCATTTCATGATTCTTTGGTGGAGTTTTCAAGAGCCTATTAATTTTTCCCCCCTAAAAATTTGAATAAAAAAGACAAAAGGCTGAAAAATCAGAGTGACAAAATAGAAAAAATTATGAAAAAAAGAAGACAAAAATTGACTACTTTAGAGCTCTCGAGTTGTCACAATAACCTACGACAAATCACTCGAGTAAAATGTGAAAAATTTCCCAGCACAACACAAATTGATCTCACTCCAAAATATAGATACACCGATAACCTGCGAAAAAACCCAGTAAACACGAGCTCGTAAATACGTGACCACATCGTCCCTTCGCGTTACCTAAATTAATAGTCATGAAAAGTTAACTTATCTCATTCGCACGTACTGTATTATTCGGCCGATAAATAATAAATAATATCCGAGGAGAGAAAAAAAAATCGAGAAAAAATCTAACTCTAAAACCGTGCCAACAGAATAGCAGCGTGCATCTTTGGTTGGAAAAAAAATTCACAACGCTATCAAAATCGCTCTGGTTTTTACACCTATCGAGTAAATTTCACCCGTTATAACCCATCGAGAGACGCGAACGCTGCAATATCGAACGAACGAAAACCGTTAGAAAATTTAGCGTCGAAAAACACGTCGAGTCGCTTTATATTTTGAAAAATATCGATTGATGCACCGCTACATAAGATGAAATTACACGTTAATACTACAATGAACGCGTATTTATAGAATAGATTTGGCTTTACAATACACGCGGCCAGATAAAGAATGGTAAAAGATAGAAAGTAGCACAAGGGTGAAAATACATGCAGAAGGCGGAAGAATAGAGCAAGTGAAAAAGGAAACCTATATGAGGAGGTTTCGTGTACCAGATGAGGATGGAAAATCATCAAACGTTAGAACCACTTGCGAGTTGGAAAAAACGGGTGCCACCGTGTCCAAGGGGTAGAGTCAGACATTCATTGTCTGAACTTTTCCCTTTTATTTTATATTAGAGGGGCCGTCGCCGCTTATATTATGCATGAAGAATTAAAACCTCAACCCCGAAGCGAGAAAAAAGCGATTGAGCGTACGTAAGCCCTGCGGCATAGAAAAACAGTTTGGTTAATATTTTCACCTGGTTTTATCGCCGATGATGCGATTAACCGAATGAACACCGCCCTTCGGGGCACACTTTTTTTTTTCTTTCGTCATTCGTATGTCCTTTTACTCTCCTGAAGAACACGTTTTATAATATAGAAATGCACGCGTATAAAGGTACCTCACCTATTTACCTATTTTTCCAGAACATATTTCAATCGAATATTACCATTAATATTTACCTAAAAGCCAGCATCCGCGGATAATTTATTGATAAATCAGTTTAATCAACTAAACCGAAACCTCTCAATCAAACTTTTATTACCGGCGTCGCATCGAACACAAACCAATACATTACGTGATATTAATTGTAAATATGGTTTGTTTACATCGTATAAAAGGATAAAGCTAGGTCCACCTCAACTTACAAATATACGTACACGTATATATGCTACAAATCAAAAATACACCCGATTCGCTCAAGTTCAAAGGCCACATTTCCGTTTCATATTTTCTACTGCAATCGTATCGCTGCTGCAGGTACCGCAAACGCAGCCTGCATTGCTGCATTATCAGTCTAGTCGATATGCAGTTCGCGCCTCACCCAAGCAGAGGACGCGACACTTTCAATTAAAAACTTGGTTCGCTGATTTTTCTCTCCAGTTACGTGTTTGTTTCGGCTAAACGTGATATTTTTAATTTCCCGTATATGAGAGGATGTGATTTATAGCTTGAAATACTGAATTACGAGTATATACCTTATGGTGATATGCAGTCATGGCCTCTGATGTTTATGAAAATTTTGGAATTCAAATTGATTGGTGATAGGATATTTAATGTGAGAAATTCTTCGATTTAGCAATCTTTTTTCTTGTTTTCCAGAACTGTTTTTTTTTCTTCTTCAAAATTTCAAGATTTTCAAAATCGAAGACTTCCAAAATTTTACCACAAATGTTAACAAAGAAATCTAGGCACTCGTCAACTCCGCTTGAACTGAAATGTGGCTCACTAAAAGATCATAAATCGTCCAGACCTCAGAAATAAATTCTGAGCTACCGAAGTTGATTTTTCGATTTTTGTCGATTTTTAGAAAAGGGCGAAAATAGCCCATTTCCAAATCAATTACCTATTTATAAAAATGGTAAATTTTGGGAGAAAATTCTTGAAATTGATTTATTTGCTGAATATGGCCCTCAGAATCGACGACGACCATTTTCAAAGCCATTTGAGCCTGTAGGCTCTAAATCCAAGTAGGTAGGGGTCTCAAATTTCATCATTTCTAATATGCCAAAATGAAAATTAATGGAAAAAATTATCCTTAAACCAATTTATTGAATAAAATATATCAATATCATTTTTTAGGAGTAAAAAAAATATTTTGAATTTTGAAAAATTTCCCATTTCTTAAAGAAAAAAATTTAATTATTTTTCTATAACAATATTTTCTACTGTTTTGAAAAACGTATTTTTTCTTGATATTTTTGGAATAAATCATTCAATTTTTTTGAAAAAAAAAAAATCACAAAATTTTTTTTGGGACGAGAGATTTCTCAGTTTTTCTAGAGTACAACACTAGTACAATTAGTATTCCTCATTTTTTTGAGAATTTTTTTCAATTTTTTTGTAATGACCAATGAGAAATATTTCAATTTTTTATAACACTCGAAACGAATTCTCGTTTTTTTGTGTTTTTTTTTTTTTTTAGAACAGTCAGGTAGAGCAATTTTCCATTTTATTTATTTATTTATTTTTTTAAAAAATTTTTTTAATACAAAGTCTTTCAATTTTATTGCTGAAAATTTCTTATTTTTTTGAACATAAAATGCTTCATTTCTTTTTTGTGAAAAACAATTCTCATTAATTTATTTTTAATCTCGTTTTTTGGAACACATACGAGTACCCTATGGTAAAGAAATTTTCCATTAGGTACCTACCTAATTTTATTTATTCATTTATTTTTTGAATAATTTTTTTTCAATATTATTGGAGAAAAAGTTCTTATTTTCTGTAAATAAAAATGAAAATTTCTCTAATTTTTCTGAATAAAAAATCTTTTAATTTTTTTGTAGGTAGGTATTAAAAATTTTTTTTAAATTATTTTGGAGCAAACAATCTTTTAATAAAATTTCTTATTTTTTTTGAACAAAAAAATTATTGAAAAAATGAGTCCAAGGTATTCGCGGGGGGCGGGGGGAGGTGAAATAAGCACACTATAGTGGATAAAAATGTTGATAGAAAGGGTGAAAAAATGGGCCCTGAACATTTTTTTCACACTTCTCAAAATTTGTGGGCTTTATTTTTTTGGGGTGCTTTTAATTACCAGAATTATCGCGCCCCTACAAAAAAGTTGAAAAAAAAAATCTTGAAAATTTTTGTAGAAAAATATTTTAATAAGAGAAGTTCTCTCAAGAAAAGAAAAATAATTTAAGAAATAGTTTGCTGACAAAAATCCCCCAAGAAGAATTTTTAAAATAAGTTTTCTCAAAAAAGTTGTCAAAGTTCACTTTAAATTATTTTTAATTTTTTTCAATGAATCAGTCATTATTTTTGTTATTGAAATCAGGGAGAAATTATTTTCTATCAGAGTGTCTAATCGGCGAATTCTTTCAATTTTTAGTTTTACCATAAAATTTAGGAAATTTTTATATTTTGTAAAAATCGAAAATTGATAACACAGCAATGAAAATTTTTCAATTTTTCTACCGAAATAATCTTTTCTGCATCAATAGGAGCCATTTAGGGTCAGTTTTTGGTACCGAGCAGATGGTATCTCATTTATTTTGTAATTCAAAAATCTCGATTTTTTAACGAGCTGCAACTTTTTAACCATCTGATAGAGGGCTAAAAATGGTATCAAATTTCAAGTTCAATAGTCTAGGAAAGTGTAGAAGCCCAGTACACGTTTCTAAACGGGGTGACCGAGGCGAGGTACCACCTGTAATAAGTAGCAAAAACTGCGTTATTTTCAAAAGTGACTCCACTTTGAGCATACATAGTTTCGTCCCCTTTTGAGTTAGGGGTCTAAAACTTTCTACGGGAGATATCTAGCTCAAACTGAACCACTCTCATTGAATCTGGTGAAAATCCTAGGCATATTTTTTTTGATCTAGTACTAGTAATGAATCAGTAGACTTATTTTAAAACAACGCTGATATAGGTGGCATAGGTAAGTAAATTACTAGAACCAGTTCAGTGTAAAGGTGAACTGAAAACGATAAGATTATTTACAAGAAAAGATGCAAAGGTCGAGACTGATACGTATAGGTAAGGTACACAAATGAGACACTTGGGCTAGCGAGGCTGGAAGAAAAAGTGAACATAAGTGAGGGAAAAAAGTAAAACACGTTGATTTATGCATCTAATACTCTACGTTCTTGCACTAAAAGGCAATTAATTACAAACTGTGAATAGAGCATCGTTCCACAACCTCGTCACAATGCTCGAGCAGACGGAGCGCGACACGACCGAGATGTGGCGAGCACAGCTATAGCAGCGTGGAATTTCAGCATTTTCTAAAAATATTTTCTGTATAATACTTTATGTATATTATTGTAGCATCATGGCCGAGTAAAGCGATGAACGATGAAGGTACATCTACATAATATATACTCGTACCTTCGACACGTGAAATTTACCTCGTCTAGACCTGTAATGGTTAACGTAAGAATTACTCGAAAATGCCGACTCGGTAGGCGTTTCATCTTATTTACGGGTAGAGAACCTGTTCCCCCGCTACCGCGCCAGGCGCTTCCAAGATTAGGTGTTTCACCATTCGTGTACTGTAGGTATAATATCTCATCTTTATAGTAGATTATGACGAGAGGAGTATAGGTACCTAGCACGGTGTACCGTATACTATTCCTCGGTCACATCTGGAAATCATCTAAGACTATATCACCTCTTTCATGTCAGCAAAAGACAGAGAGGAACGGTTGGTTTCTTCTGTTGTCGGGTCTCTGCGCTATATCTCTTCCTTTTTTCGCTTTATATACGCTCGTTATATAACAAAACGAACATACAACAACGTTAATTGTAGCCAGTTTAATTCTCTCCTACTTCAATTTACTTATAGCTTCGTTGTCGAGACATAAACCATGTACGTATTACGCAGCAACAACAACGTTATACGAAACGCGGACTCACGGATACAGAAAATTTACACACGAAAGGTAGGCAACAGGGGAACCTAAATGCTGCACGCGTTCTCCTCCGTCTGAGTCCTCACGAAATGCCATACTGGCTAATACACATTGTCTAGGCGTAATCTTCATTAGGTAGGTACATTACGATAGCGGTCATAATAAATAGGACTAAAGCACCAACGAGCACATCAAATTTATAAGCACACCCATACCTCGTCTTCGTATATTGATACCCAATACCTAAACCTACTATGCCAAATTATCAAGAGATTAAATGTACAGATTGTTGTCTGTAACAGTGATTCATCGATATATTATTTCGATAGAAAAAGTTGAAAAAATTTCATAGCAGGGTTGCCACCCGAGCAGCACACTCGACAAATTATCGAAATAAAAAATCGACAGAATATCGTATTCGATAAAGTGTCGCGTTAGTTCCGCATAAATCGTGAAATTATCTTTCGATATATAGATAGATTATCGACGAATTATAGTTAGCAAAAATTTCGAGATTATAGTAAGATATTTTATCGATAATATATCTATAATATCGAAAGATAATTTCACGATTTAGGCGGAACTTTTGCGACACTTTATCGAATTCGATATTCTGTCGATTTTTTATCGATTTTTTATTCCGATTTTTCGTCTTTTACTAGCTTTTTTCTATAATTAAAAATCATTAATTAGCATAATTAATACATTAAACTATGCCTAAACACATTATTCATGTTACGGTAAGAGGATCATTTCAGAAAAAGTCAAAAAAAATTATAAAAAATCTGCCACCCGTGGGGCTTGAACCATCTACCTCCTGCATGGTAATCCTCTTCCTTAACCACTATGCTATACCTTACCGTTGAGGACGTAGCAATAAAACGCTTATAATAGGCAGTTTAGTACTTCCAGACGTGTTGGACTTAGAAAAATTTTCACCAATTTGGAAATAATTTCAAATATCGTCACCAAATCGTTGAAAAATCGTTCGACAAATTTCAGATTATTTGTCGATAATGTAGTTTTAAATATCGCCACAAAATCGTTGAAAAATCGAATTCGAGGAATTTCATATTGCGTGTCGATAATATAGTTTCAAATATCGTCATAAAATCGTTGAAAAATCGAATTCGAGAAATTTCAGATTACGTGTCGAAAATAAAGTTTTAAATATCTTCACAAAATCGTTAAAAAATCGAATTCGAGAAATTTCAGATTATTTGTCGATAATATAGTTTTAAATATCTTCACAAAATCGTTAAAAAATCGAAATCGAGAAATTGCATATTATGTGTCGATAATATAGTTTCAAATATCGTCACAAAATCGTTAAAAAATGAAAATCGAGAAATTTCATATTATGTGTCGATAATATAGTTTCAAATATCTTCACGCAATCGTTAGAAAATCGAATTCGAGAAATTGCATATAATCTGTCGATAATATAGTTTCAAATGTCGTCAAAAAATCGGTAAAATATCGAAGTCGAGAAATTTCATATAATCTGTCGATAATATAGTTTTAAATATCTTTACAAAATCGTTAAAAAATCGAATTCGATAAATTTAATATTCTTTGTCGATAATGTAGTTTCAAATATCTGCACAAAATCGGTGGAAAATCGGAATAGATAAATTTAATATTCTTTGTCGATAGTATCGTTGACGAATATCGTCATAAAATCTTAATAATATCGAATTCGATAGTTTTTAGATTTTTTGCCTATGAAGTTGTACCGATAAATCTTTATAATATCGTGAGAACATCTATATATTTTCAAACGATTTTTTATCGATACGTTACATCTTCCGATATTATCGATCGAGTGTGCCGCTCGGGCAACTTTCAATTTTCATAAAACATAAAAATTTCTCCATTTTTTTTGGTAAAAATTGATGTTTTATGAAAATCGAAAGTTGGCAGCCCTGCAATGAAATTTTTTCAACTTTTTCTATCGAAATGATTTTTTTGCATCAATAGGAGCCATTTGAGCCCAGTTTTGGTTCCAAGCAGATGTTATTTCCATTTTTTGTAATTCGAAATTATTGATTTTTTAGCGATCTGCAACTTTTCAACCCCCTTGCCGAGGACCAAAAGTTGTTCAAATTTCAAAATCAATGGTCCAGGGAGGTGTAGAAACTCAAACTGCACTTTTTCAGAGGGGTGCGGTTGGGGGTAACTCGAGTGCCACTGCCCGAAAATAGCGAAAACCCGCGTTTTTTTCAAAAGTGACCCCACTTTGAGAGCCCCTAGCTCCGCTCCCCTGAGAGGTAGGGGGCTCAAATTTTTTTTGGGAGGTTCCCAACTCAAAGTAAACTACCTCTGTGAGTTTGGTCGAAATCCGAGGTATGTTTTATTTTTCACTCCACCCTAATATGCAGTGTTAAGAGGCATTGGCCGAAGCACCTGCCCACTTTCGTAAAAATTAACCTGAATAGTATTGCTTATTTAGATTAGTAAAACATAATCTAAGATTGTAATAATTTGTATCTTTTAAATGTAAACAAATTAACTTGAAAGAGTACCTAACTGAACTTTTTCATTAGGTTGTATCATTTTCAGGAACGACAACTAAAAATAGAAATTCTTTTATGCTAATAAATAAAAAAAAATTTCTTCATACAAAATTAAAACAAAAATTGAAATTTTTCTCCAAAGCAATCAAAAAAAAAAAAAAAAAAAAAACTTGAAAAATTAAGATTTTCATTTCAAAACTACCTATTGATTTTTTTTTAAAGTTAGACAAAAAGTTATGATTTTTTTTCAAAAAAATTGTTTGATAAAATTTTTTCCTCATTTCTTCGACTGAAACAAACGAGGATTTTTTTTTTGGGCTGACTCAAAAAAAGATACGTAATTATAAGTAAGCATAATGTTTTATTCCAAAGGAATTCAGAAATTTTTCTCTCGAAAAATTAAGATTGTTTACTTCAAAAAAAATTCTTCCAAAAAATTTAAACATTTCTTTTAATTAAAAATTTTTCACCTATTTTTTCACCTTAAAAAATTGCAATATTTTCTGTTCCGAGAAAATTGAGATTTTTTCTTCAAAAAAAATGTTAAAAAAATTCTTCCAAAAAATTGATTTTTTTAAAAATTCATTAATGATTATTAAGAAAATAAATTACCTAACGCGAACAATAAATTATATGTATTTTTCAAAAATATTACGACACGACGTTTCAATTCACAACGTGAATCTTTATCAAGTAAAATTAAAGAATACAATAATTAGTACTTTTATTTTACCCATTTTTTAACTTTAAAAAATTGCAATAAGTAAGTATTTTCTATTCCAAGAAATTTCATATTTTGTCCCTACTAGAAGAAGTAGGTTGTGCCAAAATACACTTGGCACATCCTGCAGTTACGCCTTTGAATTAAGTATACTTCGCTATCAAAATGTAGTATTTTTGAAAAATAATTTTTACCTCGAATTTTTTTCGAGATTTTTTTTCAAGCTATTTCATTTCAAATTTTTATAATTTTTTTGACATGAATTTTTCTTAAAATTCCTTTGGTCAAAAAAATTGAAAATTTTATCGACATTTTACAGGACCTCTTTAGCGGTGTTCTCTCATTATAATGAAAAAAGTACACTCCTCCTACTCCTACCCCACCACCTCAAAAAAACGTATCAACTTTCACATCATAAAAAATTGCTTTGAAATGTGTACTTTTCAAAATCTCAAAAATCGAAAATTTTGAGGAAAAATTTCGTTATTAAAAATGACTGCTTTAAAAATAAAATTTTGAGATTTTTTTTAAACTAATGAAAAATTTGAGGGGAAAAATTGAAACGAAAAGTGTTGATAAAATTCAGAAAATTTCATATAAGAGAAAAATTCATTTTCAAGATTTTTTTCCAAGTCAAAAAAGAATTTTTAGAAAAAAAATGGCAACATTTTTTTTTAATGATATTTCTAATCATATCTTGATTTAAAAATAGGATTTTTTTTTAGGAATGGCTTCATTTTAAAACTAACCAAGAAAATGAAAATTTGATAAAAAAAATTTCAAAAAAGTTCTGGAGAAGAAAAATTTTGAAAATAGAAAATTTTAAGGAAAAATTCAAAGGATATTACTGAAAAACGAGGAAGAGTGGATTTGAGGCAAAACTTTCTAAAACGAAATTTCAATAAAAATATTTTACAAAAATATTTTATTGAAAAATTCTGACGAAAAATTAATTAAACAATAAAATAATAAAATAAAAAAGTGATCTGAAAAAAAACAGTTGAGAGTAGAAACCTAAAAAAATACTGCTGAATAATGGAATTGAAAAAAATAAAATATTAATCAAAAAGTGAAATTTAAGTAGAAATTTATGGAACAAAATTTTAACAAAATACTTAATTTTGAGAAAAAAAACAAAAAAAAAGACTAAAAAAATGAGAATGTACGAAATTAATTTTTCTAAATTATATGTATGAAAGAATTCATAGAAAAAAGTCTTGAAAACTTGAAATTTTAGGAAAAAATTTCATTTAAAATGGCTGCAAAATTATTGTTTTAAAATTTTTATTTTTACTCAGGTAATGAAGAACTTGAAGGGGAAAAAAATTAAAAACAGAAAATTTAATATCGATGTAAGTAGGTTATATTTTTAAAAATTTCACTGAAAAATAAAAATAAATTAGGAGTTTGGAGAAATTTTTTTGAAATTAATGACAGGGTTGACTCTCAAATGTGAAAAAAAAACACACGAATTTTTCGCTATTAAAACATGTAAGTATATAATTTTCTAGAAACGCTTTTCAGCCTGGATATTTTTTTCTAGATTTTTAATACAATTTTCTTGGATTTAGGTATAAATCAAAATTTTCTGTATCAAAAAAAAAAAATTAGGTATCTATTTTAAAAGAGCTAGTCCAACTATACATTTACAAAAATTCCAAGAAAAAAATTAGGCCTACTATACAATTTATTACTGTACTGGAAGATTCCAGTCACCCCCCTCCCTCACCAAAAACATAATGTTTTTCCATTTTCAATCAAAAACTGTCGAAAATTTCGATCGGTACCGAATAAGAACCCGTTTCTTATACAAAAAACAACCGTTAATTTCAATTCAACATAGGATCAATAGCAATAAATGTTTTGAGAAAAGGCCAAACAAAACGAGATGCCATAATCAGAATCCAGGTCTATACTCTGTATAGCTATAACATTACGCTAACGATCGGTTTAGCTTTTAAAAAGATGATAAAGGGTTTATAACAAAACTCAAATCTTGGTACAAAAGTACCTTTCACCGGTAATAACATTTAAACCTTGGTATATTTCTACGTCGTGCAGCAAGCCAAAAGGTATGGTTGTATCTTCATTTCGGCGAAATTACATCGAACCACGTCTCGTCGCTTCGCAGCAGTGAAATGAATTGTGCGAAGAAATTCTAGAAAATTGTGTAGTATTTTTATTTTTTTTTAGCGAGACACTCTGGCGAACATGTATATGTGTTTTAATTCGATCGATGCGCCTTTTTTATTACTTGGACAGTGATGTATCGTAAAATTTATAACCGTGTTTGTCGTTTTAAATAAAAAATGCATTATTCTCGATAGTACGCGGGGCCACGCAGCACCGCTTTCGAGCTTACAGTTATCGCATATCGCAAGTGACTGTTTCCTTTTTGCTCGATATAGAAGAAAGATGCACATCGACACGCTCAAACGAAATACATATCCCAGCAGTATTTTTCAACGAATTCATAAATTTCAAACATCATGACCGCGTACCCGGCTCCTCAATCTGGCTATATACAAGATTGCAGCATCAATCACGAGCAAAACTATTATTCGGCCAAGAAAACTGTAGTTCGTCTCCGAATGACACCTAATTTTTCTTCGCATCAAATTAGCGCGTACATATCGTTCCACTTTTCATATATATCCTACATATACGTATATTGGACCAACAGCAGCGCGGCAATTTTTACGCATCAATTGTATACGAACCAAGAAAAATGAACGATATCAAAATTTAATCAAATAAATGTAACCGACCCGCACACACCATTATCTTCACCAGGGTACATGAGATATTTATATAACCAAGTGAGATTAATTTGACCATTAATCTGACAACGTTGTAACAATCTAACGCTCCTCTACAACCTACATACGAAAAATCGTAGGTTTGTTTATCCACAAATATGTGTTTATTGTGTAACATTTTTTTTTCTTCACTCAAACACTCGCGGTTTTATACTAATTTACCGAAATTTAGATGACCAACGACATTACCTAGATTCGATATTTTTTTGTATTTTTAAATACGACCACCAGCACCAGGGGCAGAGACAAAGAGAAAGATACATTACTCTTTTCTATATCGTACTCGCGCACGAAAACCTTGATAAAAATAAACATCGTGTTCCTCTTCATTAAGTGCAACTCTATTAATATACCTATATTGACTATAATCTCAACTCCACCCAACAAATTAAAAAAAAAATTGAAAAATTGATGGAAAATTCTGCAAAATTTGGTAACGTAAATTAATCCATAATTTTCTTCCAAGCTCAAAGATTTTCTCCAGTGAATTGCCAAAATTGCTACAAAAAGAGCACCCAAGATTAAAATATTTGAGTGATTTGGCTTATTTCGGCCACGTCAATTTTTGCCAAGAAGTAGGTAAGTGTTTGTAAACAATTAAATTTTTTTCGATTTAATTTTTTTTTTTTTTTTGAATTTTTAAGAGTCGTGAATATTCTAAAAATTTTATGATTATTCCTGAATTCAAAATGAGGAATGATAGCACAATTTTCAATTTTTTTTTTCGTTCGTAGTTTAGTTTTTTTTTTTAGGAAAAGTGGCTAAATTACATGTGTGAGGGTGTATGGGAAAATGAACCCTATTTTTTCGAAATGACTATTACCTACAATTTTTTTGAAAGTTTCGTTTTTTCACACGTAAAAAAAATTATGTATACCTACATGAAAAGTGAAAAAAGAATTGAAATTTTTTTTAGATCTTTGTGCGCTCGAAATGATGCAATCGATTTCTTTAATTTTCTAATTTTTTAATGGCAAGAAAAATTTTTGAATAAAAAATGAAAAGAATTTTAGATTTTTTCAACTCGAAATAATTTTATCCACTTTGATAATTTTTTTCCAAAACTGTACTTGTATTTTTGAAATTTAATTGTTTTCATTGAGAAAATTTTGAGATGTTCAATTGAATTGACATTTTTGAAAATTTGATATTTTCTACTCTGTTCATTTCTTTTCAAACGTAATTTTTGCTTTTTTTTTCTAAATTTTTGTTCAAAATTTCAAGTTGTATTGTTTTATCTTAATAATTATTTTTTCAATTTTTTCATCACGCCTCAAAAAATAAATAAATAAACAAAATGATGATTGATGAATACTAAGATTAAAAAATGTTAATATCAAGTAGAAAATTGACATTTCAAAGTTTTTGAAAACTTCGATGAATTTTAAAAATTGCCCAATTTTTGCTCATACAGAGGCAGTTTCTAAAATGGGAATTTTCAATGAAAAAGTGAGATTCTCGAGTATGGGTGCACGAAGAGAGAGGTAATTTTAGGAATGGGAAAAGCTCCCAAACATTTTTTTTATTCCTAATTACAGTAGAATCTTGATTATCCGAGCATAAAATTTGAACCCATTTCTTTCGATTATCCGGTATTCAATAGGTAATTCTCAAAAAAAAAATCTGAAATTTTTTCTAGAAAAATTTGAGAAAAAATATGATTTTTCATTTTCAAAAGAGAGGGAAAATTATTTCAATAAATAATTAGCTATTTTTAAGAAAAATTTAAAATTCTCAAATCCGGAAAAAAAATTGAAAATTTTATTCCCAAAAAATTAAGATTTTTCTTTTTACTTTAAAAAAATCAATTCAAAATTTTATTTTAAAAAAAAATTCTCAAAGCAAGGAAAAAATTCAAAAATTTTATGTTCAGAAAATTCTGATTTTTTTTTCATATTTTATTGTTTTTAAAAATGGTTTTTTCCAAAAAATTAATACCTACATTTACCTACTAAAAAATTCTGAATTTTAAAAATAAAATTTTTGAATTTTTTCTTGATTTTGGACCTTTTGTTAAAATAAAACTTTGAAATATATTTCATTTTAATTTTTTTGAAGTGAAAAAAAATCCAAAATCTTAATTTTTGGCAATACAATTTTTTAAACTTTTTCCCAATCTGTAAAATTTTCATTCATTTAATTTTTTTTTTTTTTGAATAAAAAATTTCACAAATTATTCCGGAAAAAATACGTTGAAAAAAAATATATAAATTAAACTTTTCCTAAAATGTATTTCTGTAATGCCTCAAAAAAAATTAGGAATTACTTTTCTATCTTTAGCTATGTTTTTTTAACGCGGATTATTGCATAATCTGGATTTTGAGGGTTTGTGCTTTGTGAAAATCCATTCAATAATCTGCTATATGAGTAGATTATGAAAGTGGATTATGGATTCTAGTGTGTTCTTATGCTTTGTTCTTGATAAAATTTTCAGAATAATTGATCAGAACATTTTCTAAACCTTGTTTTAAGAAGTAGATTCTTATAATCCATAATCCAGATTATGCATAATTCGCGTTAAAAAAACATAGCTATTAATTTTTTATTAGTTTTAGATTAATCCGAAATGATTCACATGTGTACTATTTTTATTGTTTTCTGTTTGTTCAGTTATTTTTCTATAAAATTTCAAATTTCTATACAATACAAAGTTTTTTGTTGCATTTTATTTTTTCAAAAAAGAAAAAGAAAATCGAGTATCTGACTTTCCACGACACGAATCTTCTTTCGTCCCAGTTAACTCAAATAATCAGGTTCTACTGTGATTCTGAAAGTGGAGACAAAATTTCAATTAATAGTTTTTGGTTTTGATCAATGAATTTTTTTCTTTTTCAGATTCAGCTACAGCTCCCTCATAGTTAAAAAAGAACGAAACCATTTCGAAGAAAACTCTTTTGAAAAAAAAAACTTGTAAAAATGCAATTCCTCGTATTTCGCATAACAATAAACTCAATAAAGATATTTATAAGTAACAATATTGAAGCTTTCGAGTTAGCATATATCGATGAATTTTCAATACGATTTTACAAATTCTCTATACAATACACCGTGTCTTCCGTTCAAACGATACATACGTAGAATACCTAAACACATCATTTAAAAAAAGGAATCAAGGCCAAAAAAGTATATAAGAAAAGGGAGAAATCGTTAAAGAAACGTCGCTCCATCTTCATCCAAAAATTTCTTCCTTATTGTCCCACGTAATCATAATCCTTGGTTTTTATTTCCCGACAAAGAGAAGAGACCTCGTCGTAAAATTTTTTCTTAAATGAAATAAACAGAAAAGTCGATTTAGCATTCCCTAATTACCACAGACACAGAGTAGACATTTTTTCAAGTAAAAGATGAACTAGAAAGTAGAAACCAGGCTTGTAAAAAAGCAAAGAATAAGGTTCGAACATTGTATGTATATTATATACATGTATCTCGTGTACGTAGAACCGAAAAAGGTAGGTATATATCGGCGGCGTCGCGGCACAACGTTAAAACTTCAAGCAGCCATATTGCATCGTATTTAATCCCGGAAAGGGGGATGATGGTTCGAACACGTGTTAAATATTCGGGATTGAAAATAGGGATACGAGAGTCAGGAGAGAGAGAAAACGCCAGTTAGGGAACACAGCAAGCACACGGTAGCTTGATGTGACGTCATCGCTGCATGACAAGTGACGCGCCGTTACCCTTATCTTTTTACGTTAGGGCTAGGCCCGACCAAACTTTCACGCAACGCTTTTCAATTCTTTTTCCAATACAAGTCCAATTTTGTCAACAAATTTCCGCGCCATTTGTACGCGAATTGGACTACTTAGACGTTTCCGAAACGTTTAATAAACTGAAAATTTTACAACATCTTACAATATGTACCTGGAGAAAAAGTACATAGAGTCAAATTCGTTGTGTTTTCCACGAAAAGTACTTCGTATAAACGGCACAGCGACGGCGTATTTTCTCGCTTTATTTCCCTTTTCGTTTGATAAATAAAACTTTCATGTATTTAAACTCAAGAGGGAGATATTTCGGCGAATTTTCAAGTTCAATGTTATATATTTTAACGTGGCCTTTGATTTGAAAATCATTCTCTTATCTGCGAATTTATTGTCAACAAAGTCGTGATTTGAAAGGAATTTTTTTTTAGCACATTCAACTTCTGATTGGACGAAAAAGCAACAGCTGAAATGTGTTCAACGGGTAGACTCAGCATAGGAGAAAATTTTACTACATGGAATTTAAAAATTAAAATGGGGATAGGTACATACATATCTACAGGTAGGTATTTATTCAACGATAAAATCATAGTTCCAATCCTGTTTTTTGAGTAAAAACTCGAAATGTTCTATAAACATCACACCCCTATTTTTAATTTTTCGAAATGAATATTGTCAGCTGCCGAGTTGACTTTGTATTGACTACCGAATGACCCTCCAAGCATTAACATCATTGTACTCGTATTCATATAAAAAAAAGGGCCGACGATGGTGGGCACCGGGCAGATTTACCCTTTCATCTTCGCGGTTTTTCAAACGTATCTGGTTTTACTCGCAAACGTAACTTTTTGTTGATAGACTATATACGAACATACTTTTTATTCGATTTTTTCTGGTTTTAAAAAAATCAAAAAATTTGAAACAGAAAAAAGGGTTGAGATCAGTGATTTTGCTGGTTTTTAAGCCTTCCCACAATGATCCACTCTATCTTGTAATAAATTTAATTAATATAAAATTATAATAAAATTTTTTATTAAAATTTTTAATTATAAAAAATATTAATTTAAAATTATAATATTAAATAAATTTGTAAAAAAAATCTCTTTATCTCTATACCTAAGGCCCTCATTGAAAAATGTTTTAAACAAAAGTTGTTGATTAAGATCCTTTGAATAATTTTGGTTTTTACAAAAATTTCGATTTGACCCCTCCATCCCTTCTCGCCAGTTCTGCATTATACGTATGGAAATTAAGGAATGATTTTCATACGTATCAATGCTGAATTAAAGAAGAGGGAGGTCTAATCAGAATTTCTATATAAAGACTAAAATAATTGTTCCAACCTGTGTAAAAAATATTATTAGTTTTTCAAATAAACAAAATACGATTTATAGAATTTAAAAAATTGTATCGATTTATCAAAATTTGAAAAATTTTATTGATTTTTCAAAATCCAGAAATTTGTCTAATCGATCAATAGAACTATCAAATATTTTGATCAGTTTCTCAGAATCGATAAAAATAGTAATAAAATAAAAATTAGCTAAAATGACGAGGAAATTTTTTTTTGACCAAACTCGTTATAACTTGTAACATCTCATCCCCACCCAAAAAGACCATCTTCGGTAATTTTTCAACTTAACCCTAATTTTCAAGGACTGACATTTTTCACAAAAATTGAAATCCCTGGAAATTGAGGTAGGTATAGTTGAAAATTTCTGAAAAATGGTCTTTTTGGGTAAATTATGTGTAATTATGTTGAAATAATTTTAATCCAAATTTTTTTCCCTAATTGTAGCTGAATTTTTAATCTTAGCAGAATAATCAAATAAATAAAAAAAAATTTCAAAAAAAACGTTAAAAAAAAGGGAAATTTTTCATGCCCCCAGATCTTCATAACCTGAACCGGTACCTGAACTAAAACCAGCACGAAACCTCAATTTTTCAATTTTGACACGAAACAAAACTGACCCTTAACCTTTATTTTAAAGACCCAAAACCAAAACCGGAACCTATTACTTTTCGATTAGTTTTTGGGTTTCATTCGACACTTTCTGGTACTATAATCATTTTTAATGCAATTTCGTGTCTTTTTTTTTCTCCTGTAAATTCTAGTTTGGACTAAAATATTATTAAAAAGCTCAAATTTTGAAGAAAAAAAATTGAAAAATCCTCTCAAAATTACTTACTTATTACCTATTTAAAATAAAAAAATTTCAAAATTGTTTTCTGAAAAAAAAATGAATAAGTATTATTTTTCAAAAAAAGAGTTGATAATCGTTTTTTGTTTCCATTTTTGTATTGATTTTTTCAAAAATAAGAAATAGTTGGGATCGAAATTTCAACGATTTTTTTTTTTGGCAATTCAAATTACTTACTTACTAGAAATTTTTTTTTTCAAATTCCATTATTTTAATTTTTGGCTTTTGTCTTTAAACTAAAAGTTTTTTCAAAGAAGCTTTTCTTGAAATATTTTTGACAATTTTTTGAAAAGTTTCTGAATGAGAGTTTCTTTTTCTGAATTTAAATAATTTTTGACACAATTTTTTCTCTTTTTTAGGTAGGTAACCGATATTTTTTCAAGTACTAAACTGAATTTGGTTTGAAGCTCTGCATTTGTCCCCTTAAAAAAGTGGCGAAGAAGTGAAGATGAAAAATCAACGAAAGTGGTATCGTTAAGTAAAAGTACCTCCATAGTAATCATTTTGTTTTGATTTTTTTTTTAAAATTTAAAATTCAATTTATTGATTTTTTTTTTTTAAAGGAGATGCTCTGCGAGATCACAAAAATTCAGTTGGAGAGAAAATAAAAAATTCGTAATTATTTTTTCCATGCCTGTATGAAATTATTTGACGGAGAGAGGGGGTCTCGAAATAATTCAAAAATGTCCAAATTAAGGACTACCCCACTGAACCGTCAAAGTTCAAGGATGATTTTCAAACATATTATACAAAATTAGAGTGTAGGGAGGGGTCAAATCGAAAATTTTTTATACGACCAAAATTATTCCAAGAATATTAATCTATAACTTTTATCTGAAACATTTTCCAGATGGGGCCTTAGATAAAGAAATATGGAGTTTTTTGTAATAAGAGGGCCTTAAAAATGGAACATGTCTCATTTTTTGAAAAACACGTTTTAGATTACGAATCAAGGAGCCCCAGCCCATGAGAGTAAGTGTATACATTACTTCTTTTATACGTAGGTATCTAAATTCTACTTTTAACCTCGATACATTTTTATGAAATTGTAATTTTTACATTTTTACCGCCAAAGGATACAACTATGAATAATGGTTCCATAAACCATAACACATAGTCAACCTCAATACACTCTACACAATGTGGAATTCACTTTTCCGCGTACCTATATTTTTTTTCAAGGTTCAAATCTAATTCAATTCAACCGAGTTAAAATCATTGCATATTTCATAAAAATAAAATAGCATTTTTTCATTTCCATCAAGTACCCTCAGCACTGTCATTCGCGTGTAAATTTTCTACAGTACCCAGCAATGCTCAGGTTACCCCACTTGAAAACTCTTAAATTGAAAACCTAGGAAAAAAGTTCACAATAAAAAAAAAAAACTGCTTCTAAAAGTAGAATACCTATGCATGGAAAAAGCGATGAGAATTTTAATGACATAAGAATACATAACTAAGTGAGCAAGTTCACTTGCACAACGGACCTTTCACAAAAAGAGCATGGAGTATTTCATTAAGATACACGCTTTTATAATCTTTCAAGTTATTTTCGAGAAGAATTTAAACCGACAATATCTAGATAATAATTGTAACAAGCGTTGAAAACTTGATCAAAATGTTCCATTAGATAAGTACACGTTCGAAGTGAACAAATTACCATCATGCTTGGATATATTTTAGAATACTCAGAAATTCAAACATAAACGCAATTAATTTTAATTTTTAATCGTACCGCAAATGCATTAAAATTTACGTTCGGTGAGGTACCATTTTACTATGTAGAACGAAAGAATCACAAATATCAAGGGGGCAATCTCGAGTTTTCGAGTATTTACGTATGTACCTATTTTGAAAATCTTACTAAGTATAGGTATACGAGTTAAGATAGAAGGAAATATTTTGGTAAGTGCTTAGATACCTAAGTAATACTTCAAACTGAAAAATTCCTAATGTAATGCTAAAATCAATGCAATCATTCGAAATGAGAATTTCATTTCAGCTTTTTCAGAAACGAGTAGAAAAAAATATAAAAATCTACCTCTTGATCCTACTGGCAGTAGCAGCCAACTTGTAAGATTTGTCTAGCTTTAAAACGTTCAGCATGTAACTTTAAAACTCCAATTCACGATATATCTGCAATTTATTCGAAGCTGCACAAAGTCACCAGAAACGTTCAAAAAGTAATCAACGCAATGCGTACGGTAATCCGAAATTTTCAAGGTCACCAACTCCGGTAAACATTTATCTTCCATGTTGACGTCCCGAAGGAAGAAAGAAAAACTTTTTCTACAAACCCAAACTTCTTCATTGAAGCGAAAATTTAGAGATAATGCGACACTGTATAAGTGTGTAATCACATTTGTCGCTTGTTACACGAAATAATCATGTGGGATGGAAAAACACTCGATTCTATGAAAATTTGCTGCACGTGATGCATAAAATTTTCAAAACCTTCACAAACATCTCACATGAAACTGGCAGAAATGGAGATTCTAAAAAATCAGTAGATTTTTTCGTAAAAAATCAGTAGATTCAGTATAGATAAAAATTTTCAAGAAAATAATTAGTAGATTCAGGAGAAAAAATGATGTTTGGCATTAATTCATGTCATTCAGTGAATTTTTTTGTGAAAAATCAGTAGATTTTTCAGTAGAAACAAATTTTCCAAAAAGTGTAGTGGGGCCAGAAGAAACAAATTTTCATTAGAAAAATTAGAGTCAGGAGAGAAAAAAATTATTTTTTCATCAATCATATTTTTTAGTGAATTTTTTGTGAAAAATAGTACTTGAAGAAAAAATGCTAAAAATCTGGTTTTTCCTGTTATTAGACCAACTTTTACAAAAATTGGAAGGTTTTTGAAAAAATCAGTAGATTTTTGCTGAAAATCTGTAGATTAGAAGAGAACCAGTAGATCTCAGTAAAAAATCAGTACAGCTCTGAAAAAGTAGTAGATCTACTGAAAAATCAATAGCAATGACAACGTTGCATGAAAGGGGCAGGATTTAGAGTCACCTTATAATAAGTATACCGAGTTACAATTTTTTCAAAATGAAAATAAATGTTCAGACTATTCTTTCTACCTTGAATTATCAACATTGATTGCCAATCATTGAATCCATAATCCAAAACACCTCCATTATTACTATAGATCCCATGATACTCAAATACTCATGAATATAAGCTCCTTAAAATCTTATAAAATGCACATTTTCATCCAATCATGAAACAATCTTACATCTAGGTAGTAAGCTACCTCAAGCTTCTCGAATAAATCAAGCATAAAAAGCCAATAACCCGAATGATTATACATAATCATTCAAACAACTGAACCAATTTTCATATAAAATTTCAATTTGCACAGTTGTGTATATCGAGATGCACTCGAGAGCATTGCATTTGAAAACATTAGCGAAGAAACACTATAACCGAATGAATTATAACAATAAGATGCATCGATAGAATTGCAAAACGGATATTGAGTATAACTTGACATCGATATGATGGAGTAAGAACACCTCGATAATTATTCAATCACAAACAATGCAGTATAAGAGCAGTAGACACCTTTTGAAAAATGCATCTTCAGTGTACAGTCAATTATTCAAAATCCTGGGCAACGATTATCATAATCACGAGTCTTGAGCACATTTTTCTGGTACAATGCTTCCAAAACATCATCAAACCGGCGAAAAATTTGTCAAATGCAAAGTTAATTAGCTACTTACTTTTTTTCCGTTGAGGTTTAGTCTGTTTCCGGCGAGTCCTAACAATGACTGATTTGGGAAAGGCGTCCATTGCATAAATAATAAACAACACGCACTAGTCCAAGACGTCCAATGCACCACTATTATCACTCCTCCCATTAAGTAAGTCCAAAAAATACCGAAAATAATTTCGTCATGTATTCACTGAACAACAACAAAATCACACCGATATCGATAGCGAAAAAATTGAGTCGAACATGAAAAAAAAAATCTCGGCTAGATCGGTCACTCGAGTTATCAACAATCGGTTTCGGTTTGACTTTGAATTAATTTGTACAAACAAGCGAAGAGAGAGGAGGAAGCGGCGAAAATTTTTAGAGATTTAGAAAAAGTTAGAGGAGAGGAGAGTGAGAGAGAATAGGGTAGAGGGTAGTGGAAGGCGGAAGTGATAGACGTGAAAGTAAGAGAAGATAGAGAAATAAAAGAAGATAAGAGAGAAAAAGAGCGATATAAACGCCAACGATCTTTGTTACGCGATCGGTGTAAACTAACAGTAACTGATATTGTTTCTTATGATTGCGGTATAGAAGGATGCGGTGGAGAAGGTTTAGCACGCGGTGAGAGACGCGCGCAGATTTTTCTCTCCCCCGTGTTACCTCCGCGAACGCAGTTTATAAACTGACATAATGCAAAAAGGGTGACTCACGGACAATGTCGCATTTTAATACATAAATTATTGTCGTAGATTAACGAAAACGATTCATTTAATTTCGGGCTTTTTATCGGGATTTCAACTTTATAACCCGTAAGGAAATTTGTAGAGTTGACTGAAACAGAAGTCTTGGCGTTTTGTTTTTTACGAGGACGGATGCTGGATGCTGCCGAGTAACTATAAAATTAATTTTTACAACGCGAATATTTCATAAAAATATTTCCGTTTTGTGGTTGGATGCAGTTCGCAAGTTTTATAATTTTGGACCGAACTAACGATGCTTGCAGTAAAATAAATAATTGGAACATTTTATAAGATGAAATATTTCATGAGTTTTTTACTTTTTTTCTTCTCCAAAAAACAAGAGTAGATAGGTAGTTAGGTACTAACTCATTTAAAAAAAATATATACTCAAGCTTATCTACTCTCTTCTCTTCTCGTACTTAATATTAATCTCGAAAAATTAAAAATCTTTTTGAATTCTACCATTGTTTAAAACTACTCGTCCCTCTTTTGATTTCGAATGAATGAATATCTAGTTTATTAAATCGAAATCAAATAAGCTACCAGCAACCTAAACCTAATCACTTGAAAAATTTTAAATCAATTTTTTTTTTTTTTTTTTTTTGTGAAAATGTCTGAATTTTTTGTCAAAAATTCTTCATTTGCTAACAGAACTTTAATTTGAAAACTAGAAATTCAAAATGGTCAACTTTAGAATCTTCTAAATACAATATCAAAGGAAACGCCCCTGACTTCACTATCTATGTCCCACGTTCCAACTTGATTTTGATTATATTGTATTAAGGTGGTTCTTATTTTCGACTTCTTTTTTTTCTTTTTTTTTTTGGTCTCATACCGCAAAAGAATTTTCTATGCCCCCTACCTACTGAATTTCATGTAAAGTCATGCTACAGCCACCCCATTTTTTTAAAAATGAAAAAATTGGCAGATCTTCAATTTTTTGCATCTTTTTGGCTCTAAGACATTAAGGTGGTTCTTATTCAGTATTCATAAGAGGAATTCCGAATTTTTGATTTTTTCCAAACTAAATTTTAAGTGGATCTAGACCATGACCTACTTAAACCTTGACCTACCAGTCTTCTAATAAAAAAAAAAACGTCAACTTTCACATACTTTTGTTATCACTTATCACATTAGATCTGTTCTTCTTTATGACTTATTAATTTTCTATGGTGTAGCTCTATTTTTTCTAAACAGGTGTCCAGTTGGGTGAATCGAAAAAAAACACATCTTGGGTTTTGACCAAATTCAAGGGAATGGTTCATTTTTCAGTTGAAGATCAATTTTAAACTCCTACCTTAAAGAAGGACGGAGCTATGGGTGCTCAAAATGGGCGAACTTTTGAAAAAATACGGGTTTGCAATTTTTTGGGTAGTGCTATCTGCATATTATATTAAAAATTGAAATTAAAGTATTTTTTTACACCTCCCTAGACCAGAGAGTTTGAAATTGGATACCACTTTCACCATACCAGGGTGTTGAAAAGTTGCAGATTATTGAAAAATTGAGATTTCCGAATTACAAAAAGGAGATACCATCTGCTTGATACCAAAACTGGACTTGAATAGCTCCTATTGATGTTAACAAATCACTTAGATAGAAAAAATTGAAAATTTTTCATTGCATGGTTGTCACCTTTTGATTTTCTTAAAAAATATTTTTTTACCATTAAAAATTGGAAAATTTTGATTTTTAATGACAATTTTTCATTAAAAAAAAAATTAAAACGTAGAGAGGGTAACGACCCTATGTGTCATGAAATAAAATTTAGGTGTTAGTGACCAAAATTTTTTTTCGAGTAAAACGTATTTAAAATCGAACTTTACATACTTTTTTCATATAAATTGATGAAAATGTAAAAATCAAAATTTTTGGTCACCAACACCCAAATCTTATTCCATGACACCTATATAAAACTTATCTTGAAAACAACTCTTACCCTTCTGTGGGTACTTACTTTAAAAAAATTTCAACAAAAAAAATTAAGATATCTAACCTTTTTTGTATTCCAAAAAATTCAGAATTTCTTTCCTTCAAAAAAATTGGAAGACTTCATTTTTTTCTCCCAAAAAATTGTAAGTTTTCTCTATCAATTTTTTTTTGCTTCAAAAAATGAGAAGTTTTTCATGCTTTTCATGCCAACTCGACAAAATCAAGATAGGTAAGAAATACGCATTAAATTGGTACTTTCTTCTTAGAAAATTTTGAAAATTTTTTTATTCAAAAATTTTAAGAATATTTTTACTTTTTGAAAATTGATATTACAAATTTCTTTTCTAGAAAAATTGAGAAAAGAGATATTTTTCTTCAAAAATTGAAACAAAAATTGAAATATTTTTCAAAGAGCCTAGCCGAGTTAATTAAGGGCAATTTGGCTGTGAGCATCGAATTTGGAATTATCCAGTGAAAATTGGTTCTTATGGTCTCAAACCTCAGTGAAGAATTTTTCAGCTCGATATCTCACCCCTTAGTCCTCAAGATGAGTCATCTTAAAAAATGCAGAAAACCGCGGCGTTTTTTTCCATCAAGTATTTTTCGCCTTTAAAACGGTCATCCTGGCTCGATAATTTTTTAGTTACGATATTTCATCATATACACCAAAATATATCATCAACTTAAATTAGGACAAAATTTATTCATTTTTCCCATATTTCTAAGTAGGTATTTTTTTTATATTTCCGAATGACGCCATTTTGGAAACCCACAACCTCTTTCTAGATGACTTAGGGGTCTACATATAATTCATGTCTGTATATATCTCAACTTGATATTTGCCATTTATAGCGATTTAAGCAGAATCGAAAATGTTAATTTTTTTTCAACTTATCTTGAGTAGGTATAAATTTTTCGAAATCAAAAATTCTTACCTATGATCTAAAAATGGACAAAAAAAATTAAATTTTTTCAATTTTGCTGAAATTTTGGCATTTGACTTATATCAAGGCAAAGCATGCCCAGACAAGTATTTTAGATCCCTTTGATCATCTAAAAGTAGGTCGCGGGTTCCCAAAATTGTGTTATTCAGATGTTAAAAAAAAAAAAAAAAAAAAAAAATGGAAAAAATTAATGAATTTGGTCCAAAGTGAAGTTGGTGGTGAGTTATATTTTTTCAGAATTGCACTTCTGTAAAAGGTTACAAAAGGCAGCAGGCACCACTTGAAATTCAGTTAGGGAAAAGCAAAAAATGTTGAATTATATAATTCGCATAAAAAGAATGTAGGAAGAATCAGAGTTGATGCGAGCAGTTTAGGAGTGTCTAAGTTCCAGTCATTTTTCGCTACGAAATTTTTAAAGAATTTGGCAACATTTTGAGAATTTTTTGGCAAATTTTTAGAAGTAGGTATTTGGCAAATTTTTGAGGATTTGATAAAATTTTTGCTTCTAGTCTATGCTTTTTTGGTTACTTCCTCTATTTTCATCAAACCTTTTCGGAATACTCCTCTAAACGTAGTTGCGGTGCATGACATTGAAAAAAAATTGTCTGTCGCGGAGTAACCTAAAAATTTATAATTCTGACAGAATTTTTCCTTGTCCTAACAACTTGATACTAATAGAAAGGCACAGGTATAATTCCTAAGAACAAAAACACGTTAGCATTTAGTGTATACTGTATACATAACACTATTGGCAAAATTCAAGACAAACTTACGGAGGTCATTTTTTTCTTATATTACGTAAACGTAGGTATATTCATTTTACTGAATACCATTCTAACTGCACACGAGACGAGATCAAAACGTTATTCAAAATCCACACTAATATTTATTAAGTAACTATGATATTTCAAAAAAATTAAAAAAGGAATTAAGATTTAAGTTTCATTTACCTACCGTTATTTTTTCAAAATCGCTTCAAGTTTGGCGACGTAACGTCCCCCTGTATGTGTTGGGGGGGGGAGTGTATTGTATGTATCTGATATTAATTTTCAGATGAGTGATGTTGAATTAAAGAATGAAAAAATTATAAACTTGAAAGAAACATACTGGGATGCTGGGAAAAAGGAATAACTTTTTGAAAACTGAACTTGTATTTGGGAATTAAAAACTCGAACGGTTGAACTAAGGTTGCGTTGAACGCTGGCCTCAGTCTGAACCTATACTTTAATTTTCTTCTCAAACTCGAAAAATATGAATTCGACTTTTTTTGCCTCACATACTCCAACTTCAGTTTCTAATTCATCCTCCGCGTTTTCCTAGTTATCTTATCAATAATCATCATAACAAAACAATTAACAACCAGCTTAACCTTAACCTACTAGAAATAGAAACTCGCCGTCGCCAACTCGGACACTGTAAGTAAATTATAAATATATTAATTTACAAAAAAAATACCCTAAATAAAGATTATATTTTTTTGCGATTTATCTAAGTAATTAAAAAGATACTGTTATTAATAAAATTAATAACAATATTAGGTATCAATTATAATAACGGGGTTTTCACGAGGCGTTTTTACTTTTTAGAAGCTAGAAACTGGCTTCTTTTTAGAAGCGCGTCTAAAGAACAATGGGTTTTCGTTAGAAGCAAGAAGTTGAAACAACTTCTTGCGTCTAACGAAAACCCATTGTTCTCTAGACGCGCTTCTAAAAAGAAGCCAGTTTTGAGTTTCTAGCTTCTAAAAACGCCTCGTGAAAACCCCGTCAATAATAAAAATAAATTTTTCATTACTCGATTACACAACCAATCAGGAATGAACTCCACTTCAAAGCGACTCCAAGCGGAATACTTTGTTACTAAATTTAAAAACGAGTGTGGCTTGGCTGGACAAAAAAACATCGTTCTGATTTTTTTCAAATTTTCTCAAAAAAAATTTGAAAACTTTTTACGTTTAAAAAAATGAGTCGGAGTTTTTTTTCACTTATTTCTGAAAATACTACTTTTTCTTTTTTAAAAAACATTCCTGACTGAAAAATATTTTTTAAAATTTTTACAAGACTGTGACAGCGATTATTCTACTCGCGCCTAAAAAAGTACAAAATTGTCAACAAAAAAGAGCAAAGACGTTTTTTTAGAATATGATTATATTTTATATTGAAAAAAAATCAAAAAATCATACTCAACATTTTTACAAAAAATATTAAAGAAAATCAAAACAAAAATCTTTAATTTTGTCTTCGAGCGAGGAAGATGGATGCCTCTGTTCAGATTTTGATATTTTTGCATAATTATTTTAAAATTTTTCTCTGATTTTCAAAGATTTAAAAAGTGAAAAAAGCTCAAAATTGAAAAAAATGTGCTGTCCATCTTTCGTGCTCGAAGATATAGATTTGTCGAGAAAAAAATAGATGCTTAATAAAAAAATAAATTAATGACAAAATACTTATTTTTACAAAAACATAACTTCAAAAAAAAGAACGAAGTATTTGAAATACATAGATGCATAATAGAATAAAATTATGAAACAATGCAGTGTAGTACCAAGACCGATTTGTTTTATCAGAAAGCGATACATGAAGCACATTATTGACCACGAAACGAATAATAATTATTATAAGTTGATCACAGAGAATTACTATAACAAGTTAGGTAGTTGTGACAATCGAATTACGTATGAATGAAAAAAAAAATCGGTACAAATTACACAGGAGATCACACATCTATGTAGGTACCGATTATCAAGAATTAGCCTTCTCACTTGAATTTATCAGTCTGATCTGATTTAGTCACAGTAACATATGGACAATATTTCTTCCAAATTTTTCTAAATGTAGTACGTGCTATAGCTCGAACATCTTCGCGAAGTTCAATGGAATTGCAATATTTCTTATGCATCGACGAGACAGTTTCAGTAGGTGGAAGTTTCACACACTTGAAGTTCTTAAGTAACGGATGTCCATACTGATCACCGTACGATGTAATAAAGTCTTTTACAGAATATATATCTAAGGGAGTCAGAATATTTGGTCTGGATGCTGGACGATTAGCTAGTTTATGGCGACGAAATGATATACCTGGTAACAAACAAACAAACAATAATGAAATAACAGGCATACGTGTAAATTATTAACACGAGATGAACGACAGTTAATCTACCTTCGGTATCGTAATGCCGACATAAATTCTCAAATCGTCCGCTACCCAAGTCGTGAATAAATAGGAACATTTTTTGGCAAATCTGAAGATCGCAAAAGTAATACTTTACAGTTTTTCTAGCAGCATCGGGTGTTTTTTTTACGCGGGAACGTTTCCTTTTAGTATCTGCTCCGTACAAATCTTGAAATTCTGGGATACGTCGATGTGCTTGTAATTGCGATAGAATAATTAGATCCTGTTCCCCTTTCGATAGTTCTTGAAAAGAAAGCCTACACAGAATTCATGTTATAGATTAAAAACGCTGTTCCTTTGCTGATAACAGAAAGACTAGCAGTGGTGATACATTACCTATGTCTTACAGCGATGTCTTTCTTGATTCTTTTATTACAACGCAACACTTTACAACACGGTCCTACTGGATTACTCTCCGACCCAAACAACGCAACGGCCGCGGCTTCGTTACTCTTATCAACATCAGATAATTCTATCATGTCGTTAGTGGCATTACCTTCATCTCTGTTTGTCGTACTATCAGATAATTCTATTGTTATGTAATTAATAGCACCTTTTTCATCTACATCTGTCGTATTCTGATGTAGTTCTATTATACTATTAACGGTTTCATTTTCATCTATTTCGTCTGTAGAATTTTGAGATAATTCTGTCATACCATTAACGGCGTTACTTTCATCTACATTTGTTGTATTCATGACGGAAATCCTCTCGTCTGCTTCTTGTTCAATACGAATCTTGAGTTGGAAATTTTCTTCTAGTTACACATCAATCTTCGAAATTTCAAATAGCAAAAACATTATTCAAAAAATGTCCTAAAAATGAAATTAATTATTGATAAAAGTGAGCTGATAATGTTTTTGTAAACTACCCTCCACTCCACCACCACACCCCAAGTTACCAGTAAAGCTGAGGCTGGAACTAAAGTTGCAAAAGTTCAAACTTCAAAGTTCAAAGTGGCACGAATGGAATGCGAATTAAATAAAAACGTTGGTGTGCGTGTGTGTTCATTTTTTTCTGTCACACACACCTTCAATATTTTTCTTAAATCCATTTCCATTTCCAATTTTAAAATTCAAACAATTCAAATTCAAAATTTAAAAAAAAATAAAAAAATAAGAGTTCAATGCAACAGCCAATCAGACGAATGAATTTTCTTTGCGATAAGCCTGCTTGAAACGGAATAATTTGTAACTACATCCTCTTGCAGTAACTTGGTTGGTAAGTATGGTTCAATGGTCACAAAACCAAAGTGGCGTAGTAGTTGTGCGTTGTTGTTGTGACTTTCATTTTATAATGTGTTGCATGTTACTTCTTCTTTTGTGAGTTAACGCGTTTTAATCGCGTAATTATTTTATATCAATCAAGTGACAAATCTTCCAAAATGAGTCGTGGAAGTCGCGGTTCGTCAAGAACCGAAAACATGATTTCTCTGAAGGTAGATAATCTTACGTACCGTACTACGCCGGATGACTTGAGACGCGTTTTTGAAAGATGCGGAGAAGTCGGGGACATCTACATACCACGCGATAGATTTACTCGTGAAAGTCGGGGATTCGCATTCGTTAGGTAAAAGCAAATCTATAATTATTTTACTAAATTCTGAATGTGAAACATTCTGTTCTTCATTAATGTAATGTATTACAGATTCTACGATAAGAAAGACGCCGAAGATGCGCTGGATGCTATGGACGGTAGGGTTTTAGATGGCAGGGAATTGAGAGTGCAAATGGCACGTTATGGACGTCCCGCTTCCCCTAGGTATGGTGGCCGAAGTAATTACAGACGTCGGAGGTAACTTTCTTCCCTACTTGAATTACCTACGCCTTTTCAAAATGGCACATTTTTAACTCATTTCGATGTACAGCTACGGACGTTCCCGATCTTACGATCGTGGTCGTCGTTCGTATTCTAGATCCAGATCCAGGTCCCGTTCTCGCAAGCGTTCTTACAGCAGATCAAAATCACGTTCTTCGAGATCCGAAAGCAGGAGCCCTCAGCGAGAAAGAAGAAGTAGTCCAAACCGCAAATATTCACGTTCCAGAACTCCGTAAATAGCAGTAGCCTATGCTTTTTCATCTTTCCAATATGTAAGAATTGATGTAGTTATTATGCTATTTTTACATTTCTTCGCCTACTTATTCCATTGCTTATTGTATTTCAGGAGGTTTTTCATCATTGGTGTATGACGTTTGTTGTACGAAATTAATTCAACTCTTACTTCAATAAGGTATATATATATTCTATGGTAGTTTCTAAGTTTTCATTATTTGTCAATGTAGGGTAAACTACTGATTCTTTTGTAAATTTCATTTTAATTTTTCCGATACGATATTAACTTTTTAAATAAATATAACTTAATTTGGCTACTATTTCAGTTGACTGAAAATTAGAATTAGTTTTTAAAAATTTTCTCTTATTAAATTGTTAGAGTTTATCTTGTCGCGGAAACGTTATATAAAGAACAAAATTTTTAGCACCCTCTTTATTTTCGATTTATATTATTTACCTATTATTTTTTCGCTTAGAAAATCATCTCATTTGTTTTTATGACGAAGATAACGAATTATTTCTGATTAGTTTCACTTCCGGTTGTTCAAGGACTGTAATGAATTATTATACTTTGTTAGTAACTTCGTTCTCATTTTTGATAGAAATATTTTTTTAATATTTTCATTTTTTTTTTGAATATTTTCGGATAATTTTTTATTCGGGTCTTAGGTTAATTTGTACTTTCACTCAAAATTCGTACTTGCCTTATTTTTGTTTATTGAAGATACATAGATTAAATACGAGTTGGTCATTATTTTGTTAACATTTTTGTGATCGTTTGATTAACTGAATTTCTAAACTTTATTAATGACTATTCATATTTTTTAATTAATATCGAATAATACTCGTAAAAGCGCGGCTATTTTCGTAAAGTAATTTCAACTAAGTTTTGGCTTATAGAAAACATCACCGTTTTGTTCATTTCTAAAACAACCCCCTAGGTAAGCATATATTTTGAGTTTTTGACTCCGAAACGATTGGAATTTTTGGAAGAAATTTGTCTTGTACTTACGCAAATGTTATCGTAATTCATTATTATTGTTTCATTTGTACATAATATGGTAAACAGCTGTTTTGTAAATTATTATTTATAATCTTTATTAACCGCAGGGGGCGAATGCTGCTGCATTGCTGTCGTTGAACGCAGGTGACTGCCGTTTGCTGAATGGCCGTGTTTTTATTTGTTTTTTCGTGTTGCTCTTTCTTTTCTTTTTTTGAAAAAAAAAATACGAACGGGTGCGGGAAATATCTGTCCTAAATTGGACGATTAGCGGTTGTTTAGTATTCTTTCATTTAACCCGACGAGATAACATGGCAGCTGAGAAAGTTTTTAAAAGATGGGGAAATTGTTGCGAACAAGCAGAGGTAAACTACTTGTTCGAGTTTTTAGAGGTTTGTACACGTAGTATGTTAATGTATTTTGGAGACATCGAAATTCTAAATTCTTGCATGTTCAAACTTTAGAAATTCTGTTGCAAGCGTACGACGAAGAAGATGCCGGTGGTGTAAAATACGTTTTGAATTGTTCGTTTTAGCCTGTTGATCCGGAATACGCGCGTTTTGTTCATGATCTGCCTTTTACCTAAAGATATCTGTACCCGTTTCATCATCAGATTCGATTAGGCATAAAACAGCACCGAGCACCTTCGTATGTTTCCCCAATTGCTAGTAGTACCTTTCCTCAGTTGAAAGCAGTCTTGGTTTAGAGAAAGCTGTTCGTATTCGTTAGCAGTGCTGTTTTCGAGGAAGTAGAACGATTTGATATCGCTGTATTGGCGGAAGTCGAAGGTACAAGGTACACGAAATCAATCGCAGTTAGCCTAATGGATAATGTTGAGCGGCGCCACGTAGATAAAATGTAAAGTAATCGTATACTCATGTTGAACATGATTTTATTCTTGAATTGGTAAAGTAATATTCGTGCAATATTTATCGAATCCGCCTGATTCTATTCTTGCTTTTATTTTAATTGGTTGTTCTTCGGTACAGCCATAAATGCAGCAACAGTAAAATCTGAAAACTCCTATGAAGATTTCACATTTTTTTTTTGAACGATTCCAACATAAGTGTCCTTGTCCTCCTGTTTCTATTCAAAATTCTAAGTCCACATTTTGCAAATGATTTGTGGATCTAGTCGTGTGCTATCTATTTTGTGTTTATGCTTTTGGTCTTGTGTTTGTCAAAATATGTTATTTTATGTTAGATTTACAATATTTACAAAGTTTATCTCCAACAGGTTCACAATAGCTGCAAATATTTCTTAACATTAAGCCTTATTATATTTTTATTCTTGAGCATTAAAATTTATGTTGAATTTCAGGCAATTCTTGTGTTTTCTGTCTCTGCGTACTTGAATCATTTCAATTATCCGAGAGTACTGGTGAAATGATGTGAACGTCAATGTCATTTATCGGTCATACGCACTGCTGAATTTTACGTCGTATACTGCACACTAGGTACAGAAAGGAGAATCATTTCATTAAACCATGAATTTGGGATTATTAAAAAAATGACCGACCATTTTTTTTAATTTTTTAGTTTTGATCAAGTATTTTTATGGACATTTTTTTGTCGAAGTTTGGTCGTGCTCTGTACTTGAAATTTAAAAAAATTAGAATATTAATATCAAAATATGAGGTCCTTAGTAAAAACAACCATAGGCAATAAATCCAAAATCAAACTTTATAGGAAATCAAATTAACATACTCAAACAGTTTTGAGGAACTAAAATTTTAATAAAATAAATGATCACTTATCTCCAAATAATCTTCTGAGGAGTGAGTATATAATATTCATCTCATTTTTATACCCCCCCCCCCCACACCCTTTAATCCAATACATTGAGATCAAAATAATCTTCAACTTGACTATAAGGCTGTATTTAACAAAAAAAAATTGTCTTAAAAAGTAATAATTATGTCAGAGGGGTTCGGTGTAGAAACAATCTTTTTTTTCAGATTGTGGTGGTAAAATATGATTTTAGAGCGTATCGGCGATCTTTGACGTTTGACCTCACCATCACCTAAGTTCCACCAAACGTGGCATGTAGGTACAAGACTCAAGGACATTGTTATGCATTTTTCAGATTTTTCTGACCCCTGAAATGACCTTGAAAATGTCAAATCATCCTGGGAGGCACAGTTTGGGAGCTAACACTCTGGAAAAATTTTTTCCTTGTTTTCCAAACTATTTTACACTACTTGAAAGTTGAAATTTTTCAGTTTTTTATTGGGGGGAGGGGATTCATATCTAAATATCCGAAAAACCCATAATATCTGTCATTTTATTGGTTTCTTGGATTTGTAGTTATGAATGCCCCCACCCCGACAAAAATCTGAAAAAATTCCAAGTAGTGTAAAATAGTTTAGAAAAAAAGAAAAAAAATTCTAGCTTGTTAGCTCCCAAAAAAATTCCCAACAATGCCGGCTTGAGTATTTGTACCTACAATACCTACATGCCAAGTTAGTAAAAATTGATGAAAATCTCGCAAAGCTGGCATTTTTAAAGTTAAACTCACATACTTATTTCCAGGCATCAGCTCCTGGGGGTGAGGTCAAAAATCACCGATATGCTCTAAAATCACCTTTCACCCCTCACAAAGCGAAAATCAAAACAAAATTTGAAATTTTGCTCTGGGTATATGTTTTAAAAAGAATTTATAATAATTATTCTGACTATGGTGGTTTTTAAAAGGTACCCCTTTTGGGACCACCTCAAAAAGTGACGAAGGACTTACTTTTTTGAAAAGTGGTTAAATATTACCATAATTTTTCTCGTAAAATTTACCTTCTGAATCTGAATCTGAAATGAAAAAAATTTTAAAAATTTTGACTAGGGGTGTTTTTTATTATTTTGTTTTACTAAGGACCCCTCATATATGAAAACTTGACAAGTACCTACCTACCTACCAACCAACCTACCTACAAAGGCCTAGAAGCCTAGATGATTATTATTTATAGTAAAAACGACCTTTTAAAAGGTCAAAGGTCGTTTTTAGTTACGTACTTATTTTTGAGGTGAATCTGATCTGAAGTAGAGTTCAAATATGACGAGACGACGAGAGAGAGAAAGACATTATTTTTCAATTTTTTATAGAAAATTCAGAAAATTGAAAAGCAACTGCCACAGTGCCACTTAATCAACGAAATACATGCATGAAAATATTGAAAACTGAAATCACCATTGTTTTGTTAATTAGTGACTATTGTTGAAAATGAAAACCTGAAAAAGTGAAAACAACTTTCCATAAGTTTTCAAGACGAATGGCATGGCAAGGTGCAGTGCTACCACTCTACCAGTACCTATTTACTCCACTAAGCAAGAGAGAACAGACGAACGTAAAATGCAATTTGTTGTCATTATAGAAAATTAAAAAATGAATTCAGTGAAGGACTGATAAAAGAAAATTTAATTTCAAAATTTTGAAGAAAAATAAAAAAAACAGAAAAATTAATTTTTTTTTGTTAATAAATTAACCACTAGAGTGCAGAAGATGCATGAAATTACAGACTTGGCATCGTTGTACGTTATCTCTAAAAAAAAATTTTATCGCGAAATCGATTGTTCATATCGAAAAATTTAAAATAATTCGCGATTGGAATGAATAAACTTTCATTTCAAACACTTTCGTAGTAAATTGAAGAAATGTAATAATCGATATTCATAAATCCGATTGAAACACATTACTATCGATATTAACGAAAGAAATGCGCCAATGTACTTCGCCTTCGCGTGTTTTTCGTGTTATCGCAGTGAGAGTCAGTCAGTTCTCAGTGCATCATGAAAGTGTAGGGACAAACGTACTTTCGTACGGCGCGACATAATCAAAATATCATCAAACTTAGAAAAATTATTTTAAATATTTTTTTCATCGATCATTTTAACCATGGAAGGTATTGATATGCGATACCTTGGAAATGTATTCAATTCCTCATTGATTGAGGAAGACGACGTTGATCTCAATTATTATTTACAAGCTTACGAAGAATTATACAAGTGAGTGTTTTCTTTACTCATTATGAAAAAATCTACGTTTTTTGTGGATTCCACTAATCAATCTATGTTCGCAGATTATGTTCACTTTTGGGTACAATTTTTGGTTTCGTTGGTTCCGAAATTTCGAGTAAAATGGACGTATTGAAAGAACTGAAAAGCAGCGACACAGAAGATCACTTCAGTACCATGAAGACAATGGTATCTTACGAAAGAAATTCCAATTTACTGCACGATTCTCGCTACACATCAGGAAGTAGGACTTTACTGCGACTTCATAGAGGACTGGGTGGGTAAAATACCTAATAAAAAATTCTAAAATTGATGAGTAGGTATACCTACTTGAGTACAGTTAGTAAATAAAAGTTTTCTAAAAAAAAATACAATTTTTTCCAGCTTTTATTTCGTTGTTTCTGGCCAAAGTGCATAGATTGGAAATGCACGAAGGGACATCAGAAGCCGGCAAACAAGCATACGAGGCTACTCTAGCACACTATCACACATGGTTTGTACGAACTGGAGCCAATCTAGCGATGTATGCACTGCCTACGAAGGAGGTGTTACTAAATAGGGTAAGTTTTGAAATTTTTCGTTTAGCTGTATCGAGTCATTTTGACATTTTGCCACCATAAAATGTGATCAAAACCAAATTGACCGAACGTTGGGGTTAGATAGTTGGTAATTATTAGACGAATTTATTCGCATAGTAACTGGCGAATTTCACTAATGAAATGAATAATTAATTTTAAAGGTTTGTCCTGACAATATCGAACAATGTGTGACATCATTACCAAGTATGTTAAATGCTTTGCAATTGGTTTACGACCGAGTACAAACGTTCTATGAAGATAATAATCTGCTAGATCTCCCATAACCTTAGATTAATGCTCAAAAAATTATGAATTTATCGGCCTCATCTATCAACAACGTGCTCAATTTTTGAACATCATCACTAGTTACATTTTATCATAAGAAAGTAATTTTTAAGCATAATGATGATCAAAAATATCGTCTCTTTTTCCTGCCATGGAAGTAGGGACGTAAGTAGGTTAATAGTCGTTCCCGGAGTACGTAAAGTATTCGAGAATCATTTTATGTAAATTGTATGTAATTCTACGAACAAAAGTGCGATGTTAATTTTTGAAATTTTCTACTCATTTTGATTTTCGTCAGAAGTACGTACGTACAAGAAGTATTAAATCGTAATACCAATCTACGTTTTTACGAATTTTGCCTCGAAGGATTATTGCATTGATAAATTTCTACTTAATCTATTCAAAAAATAGAAAAATAATCGTCGGCATAATTACGTATGTTACTGTCACTTAAGTGTTTCTAGTCTTTTTGATTAATTTTTTCGTGTTTTAAAAAAAAGGTGCGTGTAAATTATTCAATTTTTTGGTTGGGGACTGGGCGAGGGTACTGTAGGACAATAACGTTTTTTTTTTTTTTTTTTTTTTTTTTTTTCACAAGCTTAATGTTAGTGACAAAAGAACATTGCATTTTAAATATCTTCCATATTCCACACGATTGCTTCAATGATGAATTTATTAAACTTCCCTGCTTAAGTGATAGTGTCATTTTGAGGTATTTTGAAGAAGGATGACACAAATGAGTCAGTTTTTAATACATTCTTCCGTCTAAAATTACATTACAGAATAACAGTGATGAAAATTTAACGGTCATACGTACCATTTTGTTGAATTACTTATACGTTTCGAACTTTCAATTTAATTTCGTTATAATGCTCGGGTATGATATTTTTTCTGAATTGGTTTTCGTGTCAGTTTACATTTTCATTACTTTTAATAATTCGTGTCGAAGAATTGAAAGCATGAAATATTGATTGAAATTCCATCGTTTTATTTTTTCAAATGACAAATTAAACGTTATGATATCGAGTAGCATCATTTTTAAGAAATTGGTTCAATATTTATAATTATTCATACTTTGACCTGTTATGATTATTTAATTTTCCCACAACGTAAGACAGTGTTTCAACAGAAATATTATTTCCAATTCAAATTTTTTTAAAACAATGGCGCGGGCATTTAGTGAACAATTGACCGAAAAAAACAATTATTTGGAAAGTTGGAATTTTGCATCATCATTGTCAATTTTTTTATAATTGATGAAAATATAATACATTCTTGTATTATTGTTCACGTTCTTTCGAATGCAGTTTATAAAAGAAGTCTACCCCTGCACCTTCAAGTCATGCCAGTGTTTCTTTTTCGATTACTCGCCATAAAATGACCTCAATTTTTTTTTACCAAAGAATAAATTTATTACCAACCAACAAATGATACCTACCTAGAGAATTATCAAATTTTTCTTTACAACATATTTTTATTTTTTTTAAAAACAATTCGTTGATATTTTTTTACTGTTAATAATTAAAAAAAATTTTATTATTATACTATTATCGTATCTATCGATTCCATTATTGTGAATAAGAATTTCTTCATGTCGTTCAATTCAAATGGTTTCCATGCAATGCCTATATTAATATTTATTTGTGCAGCTATCAATTTTCAAATTGAATATGACTACCTAAATTATATTTATATTTTAGTGCCATGTATATTGTAATATGGAAATTAAGAAAATCGCGTCTCAAAAAAGTATTTTTACCTACCTACAACTTATTAATTATTTATTCGATGCTTCAATAATAATGGGGACCATTATCGAATTCGAACAGTTATTTTATGTGAATGAAATTATTTTGTATCGAGTCATTGGTTAAAGTTAAAACTGATCTACATTGTCAGTATGCAGTATTTATGTATTTAAATTATTTTTTTTTTTTGCAAATATTTGAATAGTTTTTAAAAACAAGTTAAATACAACTTTCAAAATATTTCTTTTTTCTTTTCTTTTTTTCCCCTTTTTCTTGAAAAAAAACAAAGATAACTTGCATACTTTTTCTACATTTCTCAATTTTTGATGATTTAAATAATGTAAAAGATTCGCACTTTTTGAAAATGATAAAAAAAAATAGTAATTTGATTATTTATTTCCGGTGACCAAGAAAAATTGTTTAGCTAAATTTCGAGGAACAACATTGAGCGGTTCAACTTAGGTAAAAATTGAGAAATAAGTTCTCGATCAAGAACTTTTCACCCCCCCCCCCCCCCCCCGGATAGAGGATGGCGACTGAGGTACACTACAAGTGTCAATTTCCAAAGAGGCTCTATTTTGAGAGTTCCTCAGATTCATCTTCTTTGAACTAGGTAGACAACTAAAATTTTCTACGAGGAGTTTCCAACTGAAAATTAACCGCAAACTTGCATAAATGGTGAAAATCCTAAGAATATTATTTTTTTCACTCCACCTAAATGCTCAGTATAACCCTTTCGAACCCGAATTCGAACTAGCCCAGGATTAAGCAAACTTTGAAATTTATAAAAGTGCATTCGTGAAAAAATGATGTCGAAAATCCATTGAAAAATTGAAAGTTTTTGAAAAATAAATATGATATAAAAACTTTTCTAAGACCTCAATCGAAAATTTTTTTAAACAAAAGTTGTGTATTTTGATCTCAGAAACAATTTTGGTTATTACAAAAATTTTGATTGGACCACTCATTCCCCAAGACATTTCCCGCCATTCAGTAATTGAATTTTTTGAATCAGTTCATCAATTTGTTCTTTTTTTTATTTTCTATATTTTTGATAGGATATTTCTCATCCCTACTTTTTTTGGAATCGAATTTTCAATTTTGAATTTTCTTTCAGTTATCGTCACTTGAAAAATTTAAAATGACACTTCTACAACATTTTTAGATAATTTCAAAAATCTTATCTGTTGCTCCAATTTTTTTTCAAATATTTTTTATTCTAAGAAAATTCTGAATTCTAAATTCTTTTTCTCCAAAAAATTGGGATTTTTTCTCATAAAATTCGAAAAAATATTTTTATTCCAAAAGAATTCAATTTTTTTGAACTTTCAAAAAATTAATGAATTTTAATATCAAATAAAAATGGAGAATTTTTTTAAATTTCCAAATAATTGAAAAAAAATAGTCAAGATTATAGAGAACGCATTTTGAAAAATTTCAAAGTTTGGGGATTCTCGGCATAATGTATTGATTGTGGCATTGTGGGAGGCTGAAAAAAAATCAGAAGTTTTGGAATATTTTTTATGTCATACAGATACTAAAAGATAATGTTTTAACCTGGGTTAGTTCGTCCTTGGGTCCGCAAGGGATAAGAAAAAACTGTAAAATAAAACACATTTTCATAAAAAAAAATTGAAAAATTTATTTTGAAAATTTATAAAATATTTAGGGAACTGGAATTTTAAAATGTATTTTATACCAGGGTTGTATTTGGTATTAATGTTGTATTGTAAACAGACGTTAAATTCGTAAGATGGTCTACGTTTTCTGCACCCGGTGGTAATAATAAACCTAAAAAATATAGAAAAAAAAAAAAGGTTGTTAAAAAGCTGATTTTGAATCGAGTATAATTATCTACTCGGTTAATTATCTTTACGAGTAGATATTTAGTTATTTACCCGCTATACTGGCGGTGATGAAACACGTAACGATTCCTCCTATATACGCTCGAAATGCTAATTTACTCGCACTTTCGAGCTTCTGATGACATAAAGTTGATACGATGGCTAACATGCATGCTACAGAACCTGGATTCGAGAAGGAGCATAGAGCGTAAGTTGCTATAGCTTCTGACCTTCGCTATAATTTAAAGAAAATTCAATTTTTCGAATCGATTATTACCGCTAAGTAACCTATTATGGGTATCGACGAGTACTTACCGATAACAAATTATTTTTTTTAAACGTTCCTAATTTTTTATACGCGACGAATTCATTAATAATGGCTTTCGTTGCTATCAACTCGCCAACTAATTCGCATTGGTCTGGATCTATTCCTATGGCGTAAGCTACTGGAATGAAAGCTTTGGCTAGAATCGACTGTAAAAGTACGATAACAATTTTTAATTACGAGAGTAAAAATTACGAGTGGATTGTCGCATGTACCTAGGTATTGTTTTTTGGCACCATCGTCAATTTATCAAGTCCAATACTACATAGATACTTGATATTCAAAATTGGAGCGGAGGGAGGGGTCCAATCGTAATTTTTGTAATAACCAAAATTATTTCTAAGACTTCAAGCTACAACTTTTGTTTGCAAATTTTTTCAATTGGACCCCTACCTTCATCAGTTTTTAATAATATAAGTATCTAAGTCATATTATGCAAAATTGGTGGCGAGGGGAGGTATAATCAAAAATTTTATAATTACAAAAATTATTTCTAGGACCTCAATCTACAACTTTTGTTTGAAAATTTTTTCAATTGGACCCCTCCCCAAATTTTGAAAAAGTATCTACCTGATATTATGTGAAATTGGAGGAGAGGGAGGGATCCAACCGAAATTTTCATAATAACCAAAATTATTTTTAGGATCTTAATCTACAACTTTTTAATGAAAATTTGTTCGATTGGCCCCTTCCTCCCTCACTCCTCTAATTTTTAATAAGTATCTTCGGAGTGTTATGCAAAATCGCTGGGAGAGAGGAGTCCTAGGAATAATTTTGGTTATTACAAAAACTTCGATTGGGTCCTCCCACTCCCCTCCAATTTTGAATATCAAGTATCTATCTATAGTATTAGACTTATTAAATTTTGATGGTGCCGAAAAAAACATTACTGCGGCCATAAATTCGTGTAAAAATTTCCCTTTGTTCGAATTCTCGGTGTAAATAAATTACTCACCTCTATTGTTAAATTTTCGTACCCAATCATTCCTCCTAACCAAGATAAAATGCCATTACCAAATGAAACCAACGATATGAGTGCGATTAAACTAGCTATTATGCTTTGCACTATATTGACTGCTGATAAAGCACCTTCGCAGCCTGCTGATACAACACCTTCGTATTTATCTCTGCAATTTGCAAAATAACGCGAGCGATAATTATCGATTGCGATACCTAATTATAATTAACGGTAATGTTACACATACTTATAACTGCTATCAATTTTAATCGTTTCTGAAGTAGTTTTGGATACTTCTGTTTCCGGGTATAAAAGTTTAGATAAGCTCAAAGCAGCTGGAGCGGACATCAACGATGCCGTCACCAAGTATCCTGGATTCACACCAAAAGCTGCATAAGCAGCGAAAACCGAACCTGCAAAATAATACCCAGTTTGGTTAAAATCATCCTTTATCGAAATGGGCTCTCAAGTTCACAAGTGGCTGACCTGCGACAGTGGAAAGGGCTCCGAGAAGGACTGCTTGCAATTCGGATTGCGTTAAATCGTTGATGTAAAGTTTAATTACCAACAATGCTTCATTCTAAGCCATCAAAAATTTTCCTTTATGGATTATGTAGGCATTATTGAGGTGACCTTGTTGGAGAAAAGGAACTTTAAAGTCTCTCTGGAGAATTTTTTTTGTAAGCATCAAACAGTGTCTCTAAATTATTAATAAGACCGTAAAGTTCCTTTTTTCGACACAACCCAGTCACAGACCTATAGTTATGCAAATACTCACCAACCCGAGGAAAACGCTGACGCAGCAGTTGACCGATTCGATAACCGTAGTGCCTATGGCTTTTTGTAAAACCCAGCCTAGTTTTAGGAACATTCTTTGTAGGATTTCGTAATAAAATAGAATTTCTACGATGAAATTCACAAAAAATATAACCGACAGGCTCTGCAAGGAAAATGGGAGAGTGTAAATATAGCAATTTAATCAGCACGATTGTTTGCCAAATTAAAATCTGTCGAGTACATAGTACAAAGTATATAGGTACCTGGAAAGCAAATATAGCCTGAGTGTAGACCAAATTATCGCTATAAACAAACGCAGCTCCGACGTAACTGTATGACAGAAATGCTTCAATTTTATCGCCAAAACAAAGTAAAATTTCTCGTCCTATCGACCATCTTACTGTAACCAGTGCTATGATTACTTGAAGAAATATTCCTTTGTAAATGATGGTCCAATTAACCTGCGAACAATTAATATCGGGTACCCTGTTGTAGTAAGTCTCTTGTATGTCATGTTATTTGTGAACGAAAACTTTTTCTTGAATGTTGCATAATACAAAATCGATTGAATTTAAAATTAAATGCACGAGGACATGAAATGCCACGTGGAGTCAAAATTATATTTTACTTTCGTGTAACTTGCTACTTATTGTGGAATAAAACGATTTTATGTTAGGGCTAACAAAAAATTGACTTGGAAGTTACGGAGGGGAGAAAAATACTCTCATGCACTTTTGTAGTTTGGTCGACAAATTGCTTTTTAGAAGAGAGAAGAAGAGGTGAAACAAAAATTTATAATTTTTTTATATTCGTCGAAATTTGAAGAAAAAAAATCCTCCACTGTTTTACAGGCTTAGGCATATAAGTGAGTAGGTATAGAGGTTAGAGGTGCATAAATATCCAAAAAAGACATTTGAAAAATAAAAAGTGATGAATTTTCAAAATGTTTTGGAAAATTTAATAAAATTGATGACTGCTCTAAACACATTAGTTACCATACTAAAAGTTGAAAAATTAAAAATTCATTGAATGATTCAAAAAAAAATATAGGTAGGCTTAAATTTAAAAAAATTGAGCAGTTTCGAAAAAAAAATTGATAATTTATAAATTAAAAAAAAATTATACGAATTTAAAAAAAAAAAACTTGTTTAAAAATTTGAAAAAATTTGAAAATTCATACGATTTAAAAATTTGGAAAAGCTAAAAACCAAAATTTTATAAAAATTGAAAAATTTAGAACAAAAATGAATTATAAACCTTCAAAGTATTCAGAGGAATTTGTAAAATTGATGGCTGATTAAATTTCTAAAAATCAAAAGATTAAAAAATATCCAAAAAGGATTAAAAACTACAAAGAAGTACTGTGCAAATTCGGAAATACATACCTATAGGTATTATTAACAAATTAGTAAAATTATAATCCAAAAATAATCTTAAAATATGTACTAAACTTTTGATATAAGAATTGAAAAAAAAAATCAAAAAAAAAAAAAATGAATTATATGAACTATCAATATGATTGCTTAGAATTATGAAAATCAAAATAATTATTAAAAAATTTGAATATTAAAAAAAATCAATTTGGAAAATATTAAAAATTCAAAAAAAAAAAAAATAGAAACTCATAAAAATATGATGAATTTAGAACAAAATTAAAATGTCGTAAGAGTTGAAAAAAATGAGAAATAACGAAATTTGAATTAAGCATTGAAAATTGAGAAACCCAGAAAAATATTAGGCATGTATGTAGGTATAATTGAGTAGGTATGCTTACAACAATGATTAATTGAAAACTTTTATGGTGTTCAAGTTTGAAAAAAAAATTGATACGGGGTTAAAATACCACAAATATTTTATAAATGAATGTTTAAAAAAAATAAAAAATTAACCACGAACAAGTGGAAAAATTGTAAGTATTGAAAAATTGAAATTATTGAGCAATTTTGGAAATATTAAAAATGAAGAAATTGGAAATCATAAAATTAAAACTTTCATGTACCTACCTACTTAATTAAAAAGTGGTCTGAGACTAAAAAATTTTTAATTAAAAAAATCACAATTTCCTAAAATGCCTTGGAAAAATTCAGAAAACTGAATAATTGAAGAAATTAAAAAAGGAAAAAAATACCTATTATGGAAGCTGAAAAATACAGAAAAAATACAAATTGAAAAGGTTTAAGCAACTTTAAATTATATAATATCGAATAATTCCAGATAACTTCTAAAGAAAATTTAAAATTAAAAAAATAGATGCCATAAGAACCCCCCCCCCCCCCCAAAAAAAAAAGAGAAGACATCACAAAGAAGTAGGAAATTTATTGAATACGTATAATGAAAAACTGCGAGAAAATTGCAAAGTGCCTAAAAAAATCTTCACGTTAAAATGATCTAAAAATTTGAAAATGATTTTAAAAAATTAAAATTTTATTACCTAACATGAAAAATTATGAATTTTCAAAAAGTTCAGAAAAATTTGAATAAAATTGATAATTAACTATTTTAAAATACTAAAAAAAAATAATAACAATATTGAAAAAAATTAAAAAACCATAACGAAAATAATGGAAAATTTTGTAGGTATTAAATATCGAGAAATTCAGAAAAATCACAACTTGAAAAAAATTAGCAAATTTCGAAAATATTAAAAATACATTAAAATTGAGAAATCTTAAATCTTGAAAAGTCGGAGAATTTTTTGCAATTGAAAAATTTAGGAGAAACTGAAAATAGGTAATTAAAAACATTATGAAGTCATAAAAATTAAAAAATTGAAAAAAATAAAAAATTCACATAAAAATCGAAATTTTTGGAAAAATGAAAATTTTTAAATAAATACGTAGTTGGGTATTTAAAATAGTCGAAAGTTTTTGGAAATTTATGCACCTGCTTACTCAATAAAAAAAAATAAAAAAAATGAAATCACGAAAGGATAAAATGGAAATGAGAAAAGAAGAAATTTGTAAGCAAATTGATTTTTTTATTTTTGAAGACGAAAGTGCAAAAAAACCTTCAATTCAACTACATGGTTACATTTTGTTTTAAATAGGAAAATAATTTTATTTGAATAGGTTACTGCTCTTTAAAATCTCAAATAGATCCCATTTCTAGCGTTACGCAATATTAGATTTCTATCTATATAGTTACAAAATAATTTTTCAAGAAAGCTAATTAATTCAATATTTAATAACATCAAAATGTGATTATTTTTCTAGCGCAATTTTCTCGGATATTTTCCAATCAAGACTTCGCAAAAAACTACTCTAGTATCTCGAAACTGCTTACTGAAAATTTGAAATGGAAACGTTCAGAAACATTTTTATCGAATGATTAGACTCGATAACGATTTTATCACGTTTCGTAAGTTGAGTTATTTTTTCATTACGGTTGACCATTGTTGAATATAATTTCATTACCTATTGTTCTTTTTTTGAAATTTTCAGTGACTCACCCTGGATGGATATTTTGAGAAAACGAATCCAAAAAATATTATGCCACCGACTCCTAAAAGTGAAACCAATCTTCTTCTGTCATTTGCTGTGTCGTATGCTAAAAAAACTGTCAGCAGAACGGGTGGTACCGTATAGAATGCTTTTTCTGCGCAACTGTAGACAAAATAATGAAAAATGAAAAATGATTATTTAATATTGTTTTCAGGTACTATTTACGATGAAAAAGAATACAGCTATAATTGATAATGACTTCATCTATTCTTCAAAAACAGGTCAGCCATTCGATTGTTTTTCAAAAAGAGATACGTACAATGAAATGAACATAGTCCTGATGAACAAAGGTGGACTTAAGGAAAATGAATTTTCATTTTTTTTTTTTTTTTTTTTTTTTTTTTTTTAGAAAATGGACGTAAAATTGAATTATTTTTTGTTGCAAAATATTATTGTGAATTTTAAACTGTATTCCCCTCCACCTCCCTATACCAAACATTTTTGGCAAGTCTCTAAATAGTTATTTTCTGAATAAGAATAGATTTAGATTTATAGAACTAAAACGTATGTACAGCCACATTTCTACTCATGTTGTAGTCTTTATCAATTTTTCCTAGCTCAATTTTTAGTGTTAATGAACTTTGGTATTCCGTATGCGTCTTCATAAATAATTGAATAGCGATAAATTATTCATACGATGAAATTCAATCAGTTGAAAAAATCTCACGTGGCAAAATACGCGACTATTCTAAAGTTGAATTTTATTCATTACCTACATTTAAACAATTTTTAGGATTAAAATTTACAACAAAAAAAAATATAATTTACATTAAAACAATCGTTCGGTTTCGGGTTGAAAAAAAAAATAAGAAAAACCACAAATCAAATGAGAGTAAAAAACATTAACGAGAGATATTAAAACTAAGATAACACGTGTAATAATTACAACAACCAAATTAAAGATCCAAAACCGTATGAGGTGACATGATGAAGGGTATAAAATCCTGAGGTACTTTCCCCCAATACGTTTGTATTCCGTTAATATGTCCCTGGCCTATGACAGCGATTATTCTAGTCACATCTTCGTTATTCTCGTACTCTTTGGCGGCTTGTTGGATGGAATAAGTTAGAAATAAATCTCTCTCGAAGACCAAAACTTCGTAGGTTTTCGGATCATCAAAAACTAATCGGTTCGCGTTCAGCATTAATCGTTTCATGTGTTTTTTGAACATCAGCGCCAACGATACTTGCGAGGTGACTCGTAATCCTCTCCAGTTCCCCATTGCTGAAGCTTGCCTCTTAACCGTGATCTCGATCGGTCTATCTGCCAAGATGATTTTACAATTATTCAGAGCCTGAGCTGTGGCCATGGCTGCGATAAATTCGCCTCCGTAGTGCAAAAAACTCGCTCGACTGTCGTAGCATAGTAAACTAGTCGCACATTGGTAACATAACAGGCTACTTTCGGAGACTAGGTGCTCTCTGAATACATCGGTGAAAAAAATCATCGCTGGCAGAAACCCCAATTGGGTTATAATCGTTCGTAAATATCGAAAGGTAAATTTTGGAGTGCTCTGGAAAGCATTTCCTTTATGTTTCTTACAACTACAGGCTCGCAAAGAGCATAACTCAACCAGCACCGATTTAGGTCTTACTTTATCGATAATATTTACTACGTCGTCTTTACACTGAGTATTCGCGTGGTTCGTACCGAGCACATAGACTACGACATTTTTCGAAACCAATATCCTAACATCGGTCTGTAAATCTGGAAACTGTTGATAGAATTCGGCCACTTCTTCCAAAATTTGTTGATACAAATCCGTATCGATGTCTGTTTCGTCGCTATTCTCCATTAATATAAAGCTACCCCCGTTTGGAGGCGGATTTTTCGGCGTGGTTGGCGTAGTATTAGTAGATTCCACACTGCTGCTGGAGTCAGTCTCCGAATCTGTATCTCCGACTGCTTGGCTGGCTGCTCTTGTTGCGTTTTCGATGTTCTGTCTTATGATATCAGCGTAGCTGGTACGTGGGACTGGTAACGAATCGCCTTTCGTATGGATCTCTGCTTTGGTCCGGACTACGATGGTTTTATCGGATGTATTGTTTTTCTCTTTGACGAAGGTATTGACGAAGGCTTGGTTCGAATAGCAGGTCTCCGAGTGTTCGCTGATGGTATCTAAGGTACTTTTACGTTTTTCCAATTTTTTCGATTTGCATTTTTTGGCGGAAAATATTTTTTTAATTTTTTTATACATAATAAAACTTTGTCGTACTTATAATTTCGTCATAATTATGTATTTATTATTTAAACACGAACTAGACAATTTTTGATAATCCGTCGTGATAATTTTTCAAACGATTGTTCGGTGACAGATTTTTTTGAGCGGATAGCGAAGCCGAGTATTTTTCCTTTTTTTAAATTTAATTAATTTTTTAAAAAAAATTTTACCCAATCAAAAATTTTTAATTTATTTTTTTTGAGTAGATTTAGTCAATTTATCACTGAATTTTGAATTTACGGTGCTCGGTGCCCAAAAACAGGACGTGTTGGACTTCTGAAAAAATCATCGATCGTTTTGAATTACAGCAATTATTAAAATTCATAAACTATTGTAAAATTATAAACTTTGAAAATTATTGTACATATCTCTATTTTTTTTGAATTTCGTTTTTTATTTATTTTTTTAAAAATTTAACAAAGATTCATTAAAATTACAGAGGATCAAATTTTGAAAATTTTAATAATTTATTAATTTTCAAAACGTGGTCCAATGTCAAAAATTCAGTCAAATTAAAAAATTACCAGATTTAAAAGATTTATTAAACTTCGAATATTTACTAAGCTACCTACCAATTTATTAAATTTTTTAATACTCTAAAGACTTACCACATTTACAAAAATTTTAAAATTTAGGTACCTACTTCTTTTTTAGCCAAATTTTTAAATTATTTTTTAATTCTGAAAAGTTGAGCTAAAAAATATTGATACTATTGTAACAAATTATTTAAAAAGTTAAAAATCATTAAATATGAAATTTTGCCAAATTTAAAAAAAAAAAAAAAAAAAAATACCTAACTTTGAAAAATGTGCCTTACCATTTTTAAAAAAAAATTTTGAGCTATGCATTCAGTCAACTGATCCCAATCCAAAAATTTGTTGAAATAAGGATTTTTCAAATTTTGAAAATCCTAAAAATTTATAAATTTTTAAAAATATTACTAATGTATAGGAATTTTTTTACTTAAAATTCTGTAAAGTTTGGCAAAATTATAAAAACTGATGCAATTTCAAAAACTTATAGAAACCTAGAAATAGGTACCTAATTTTGTATCAAAATTTTCAAATTGAAACATATTTAAAATTGACCTCTCCATTTTTTGGTGCAAATAATCAGAATTTTAAAAATTCACTCAACTTGAAAAATTAATTGGAATTTAAAAAAATGATCAAAATTTAAGTTATTGACAAGTTTTTAAAATCGAGAAAGTTGTCATTTCAAAAGAAATCATCTAATATCAAAAATTGATCAAAATTTAGAAATTACAAAATTTTAAATTTTCATCGAATGAAAATATTGAAAGTTTACAAATCGTTGAAAATTAGCCCTTTTAAAAAAACAATCACTGAACATCAAAAGTTGATCAACCCAATAATGTTCAGAAATACTCATTACCAAATTTTGAAATTTTTCAAATATTTTATCAAACTTATCTTTTAATTTTTTCAAAAATGCAGCTGCATATTCGTTTCTCATGTATTATTCAAGTTCAAAAATTTAATAAAATTCAGAAATAAACAAATGTTTAAAATCGTAATAATTCGTCAAACTTAAATATACCTATCTATGTATTATTGAAAATCAACTTTTTTCAAAAATCAGAAATTTTGATTTTTTCCCCAATTTTTGAAATTGAAAAAATTTGTCAAATTTCAAAATATTATGGAAACTCAAAAATGGTGAAATTTTTAATTTTAATCTAATTTTGAAAATTGTAAAAATTCATTCAACTTTAAAAATTACCTTTAATATATATTTTTTTTTGATAACTTGTCTGAATTTTGAAAATTCACCCAACTTCAAAAATTAATTGACATTTTGAAATGTGCAAAATTTGAATTTTTACCTAATTTATTTACTTTTTCAGTGTACCAAATATCAAAATGAAAGATACCTAACCGCCAATAATCCAAAAGAAATTCTAACAGATGACCCCATTAAAATTCAAAATTTATTTTCCTTTCTCTCCAAAACTGGTTTACGATCCCTTCTTCCCTTCTATAATTTGCGATCCCTTCTATAATTAAACCTCCTTCACGATACGCCACTAGCCTTAGTTGCTGTACATGGCGTTAAAAAAAAATGTAAAAAAAAAATATCCCATGAAAACTTATTCAATTAGTTCCGGTCATTTAGCTAAATTTCAAAATACGAGTACATCAAACATCAAAAATTCATTAAAAATTATACATATTGCCTTACAATTGAGAAAAATCTTCAAAATTTAAAAATTGACCTTTTAAGTATTTTTCGACAATTTAGCTAATTTGAAAATACCTACACTACACTTAACATTGAAAATTTGTTGAAAATCAGAAATGACTATAAATGTTGAATTTTTACTAAATTTTTAAAATTGAAAAAATTTTAAAACATTGAAATTATTGATTTTTTTTCAACAATTTACTGAATTTTGAAACAGATCTAAATCAAAAATTCAATAAAATTCAGAAATTACAAAATTTTAAATAATTGAACAAATTTTGAGAATTTGAAAATTTTTTGCTATCTGAAAAATGAACTTTATAAAAATTAATCCTACTTTAAAAATTTGGCTGAATTTTAAAAGATAAACATAACAAAATTATGAAATATTAGAAATGATAAAAGTTTAAATTTTTTACTCTAAGTATAGAAAATTGTGTGAATCACTTTTCAACATTGTACTAAAATTTCAAAATTTTTAATTTCGTTCATTGTAAGTAAATTTTGTATAAACTTATGTATTAGTAATCATTAAAATTGATCCAGTTCCAAAAATTTAGTAGATAATATTTTTAAAAATGCAGAAAATTCATTTAATTTTAAATCGTTGGGTCTATAATTTTTTTTAAATGTCTATAACTTAGTTAAAAACTTTCTAAATTTAAAATATTTATCAAATTTTTAAGTCAATTTTTAATTTTTACCAAATTTGCAAAATTATAAAAATTCATTTAACTTTAAAAATTTACCCAATTTTTTTGATAATTCATTCAGAATTTAAAAAATTTCTCCCACTTAAAAAAAATTATTATATTAAATTTAAAAATGACAAAATTTTAAAATCGTAAAAAATATCAAATTTTTGAAAATTAGACTTTTTACTAACCTATTTTTAAACTTTTAAATTTACCAGGGTTATTTACTTTTTAAGAATTGTAAAAATTCATCGAAACAAGTTTTCGTTTTGAAAATTTTGCAAAATTTCAAAAGTTGATCCAATAACACTTAAGTGGAAAAAATTACCTATTAAAATTTAAAAATAACCAAATTTCAATTTTTTTTTCAAAATTTAGCCGAATTTTTATATTTTATCTAGGTACTCAATTTTTAAAATTTTTAATAAAAGTTAGAAAATTGGTGAATTTGTCAATTTTTGCTAAATTTCCTCAAAAAATTATTATGAGGTTGGTAGTGGAAATCAGATTTTTCGACTCATTTCCTCTGATAGTGTTTTAAAAGAATTTCATTTATTAATTCTTCTGATGGATGCAAGATTTCTCATCTTTTTGAAGGTAAATACCTAAGTTTAATTTTCCACTATCTCACATCTCAGTGAATATGCCCTGACATCCATTAAATTGGACGGTTTATGTAATAATTTCGTGGTACCTTGGTCACGTAATTAGCTTTCGTGTTACATTGCAGAATTCTTAGAATACCTCAAGTTTTTCAACTTATCGACAATTGCGACAATAGTGTGCTTTTGTTAATTGATAAGAAGCTTAATTATTTTTAATCATACTTATAATCACATGTTACGCACAATACCAGCCGTGAAAAGCAATTGTAATTCGAGCACGTGAAGTTATGTCAACGTAGAATATTGTTCGATTAGTCTCACGTGAACAATTTTTTGAAAAAGCTGTCAATTTTTTTCAGCGCATTTCTCGGTTTGAGAATCAGACGATTGGAATATTGGGAAATGGGATTATGATTAAGAAGACTGCCTATTAATTTTTTTTCTTGAGACATTCATTTTTTTAAATTTGGGATTTCCAACTTTCAATTAGGTTACTTTTTTTATACATTTATTTTTGAGACATTTCCTGGTGAAATTATCAAAGAAAAATTAGGGTAAAGAAATACGAGTCATTTTTCCAACGAAACAAGATAATCTTTTGAAAATCACAACCGCTTGAGCGATCATTTTAATATATAAAATATAGATCTCAAAATAACAAATAGGTAGAGCTATAAACAACAAAAAAAAACCCGAACCTATAACAAAGAATACGGTTTCAAATTACGAGCATAATACGATCTTCGATATTTAAACTTCAGAATCGACAATAGCGATGACATTTAAAAAACCCAAGTACTAAAATCAAAGTTGTTAAAATTCAGATTCCGATTTCAATATGAGCGGTAAAATAGACGGCGACACTTTACCCCAGAAGTTCTGTATGCCGCTCAAATGCCCTTGCCCCACCACAGCCACGATATGCGGATTATCCTCGGTATATCTGAGACTAGCCGCAATCTGGATCATATAGGTTAAAAATATATCGCGTTCTAGGACGACAATCTGATAAAATCTGGGATCCTGAACGACCAGCTGATGACCACGTGTCAGCAAAGGTTTCATTTTTCGCTTAAACAGCAAAGCCATCGTCACCAGGGTTGTAATTCGAATACCTCTCCAGTTACCCATTGCCGAAGCTTGCCTTTTAACCGTGGTGGGAATTTCGCGATCTCCTAACATGATTTTACAATTCTTCAACTCGTCGCAGAGACGAGCAGCTGCGGCAAATTCGCCACCGTAGTCTGTGGTATTGCGTTCGATGGCGGTGTGCTCGTTGAAGGCGTCCGTGAAGAAGATCATGGCTGGTAAGAAGCCAATTTGCGAGATGACTCTTCGCAGGTATCGAAACGTGAATTCCGGTTTCGTTTGGAAGATATTGTAACGATGGACTGGACAACCGCAGGCTCGCCAAGCGCATAGTTCGATTACAGCGGTTTGCGGTTTCACTTTGGTTATTATGTTGGCTACGTCAATGGGACACTGAGGATCGGCGTGATTGGTACCGAGTAAATAAACGATCGATTTGTTAGCGATTAATATTCTGACTTCGGTTCGAAGGTTGGGAAATTCCCGATAGAATTCGGCTAATTCTTCTAGGATGTTTTTCGATATAGTCGGCGTCTCGAGCAGATTCTTATCGAATGGTAATTTCTCTTTAACACATCTAGTCGTGTATACCTTTCTAACCTTAGGTCGTAACTGTTTACTGGTCACGTTGGCTATTGTACTTCTAGGTATTATGTTGGGTATTTCGAATATACTTTTCATATCACAAGATGAAATTTTACTTTCAGCGTTATCAGCATCGTCTGCATGTACGTCAGCGCAAGTCTCAAATTGCGTTGTTTTTCCTTCGGTATCTGCATTTTCCTGGCTCGGATCTGGCTGGTAAACGATATCGTCTATTTCAAATAACTGAATACCTGGTGATTCGAAATCCTCATACTCTTCCTGTTCGACTATCTCATCGGTTGGGTCTGATAAAGGTTCCGAGGGCGATTCGACTACATGGAAGAGTTGTATGCGAGGTGATTTAACACTTTCTCTGGGCGACTGCGACTGTTCTTCTTCTTGGATTTTACTTGACGTTCGAGAAAAAAATTTCTTAAATTTTTTAAACATAATTATTAATGCCGGTTCGATTGGTAAATGCGAATTTCAGCTTCATATGGCACCATAGTTTGCGAATTTATTGCGATAACGACCGTTTATCTCGAGAATTCGATATTTTTTCGCCATTGTTTACGCAATTTATGTTTACAAATTTCGTTTAAAAATGTTTTATTTAGGAAGCGATTTGGTTGCCAATGATATTGAAAAGGAATGTGATCGTTGCGGTTATTGAACGTTGAAAAATTTTAATTTTTTTTCCCCCGTTTTAAAATTCCCTATTATTTTGAGAATACCTTTACATACGAAATTAATCTTACCTGCATAATGCGGAAAATAGAAAGTTGTATTTTTTAGTGGATGTTACCATATAATATAGGTAAAACGGCTTCAGTAGTTTCTTGTAAATCAGCACAGAATACACCAATGATAGAATTATTAACAGCAATCCCAAACCGTCGCATAATTGTAGTGGTTGTGAACCTGTAAAATATTTGATAAAATTATTATAGGTGACTCAAAAATTGAGGTAATAGAAAAAATGAATTATTCTATTTAATTAAATAAGTAGGGGTAGAGGTCTGATTCCTGACAGTTTGTTGAATTTTTTTTTCGAGAGCGACAGGGTAGAATTCAGAAATCAAATAGAAGTAAGAAGTTTCATTTAAGTTAGGGAAGCTTGAGGATTCAGACATATTTGTAAAAATGAGAAAATTTATACGTAATTTTTCTGAGGATCTTTGAATTTTTTCAAGAAAATTTCCAAAATATTTCCTTCCTGTAAATTTCTTGCCAAAAAATTGTTTCAAGTAATTTCTGTTTTTTTTTTTTTTAAGAATTGAAAAATATATTTACCTGAGGATTTTTTTCATATAAGTAGGATTTTTGATTTTTTAAAACAAAATAAAAAAATAATCATTTTCTTCAAATAGTGTAAATTTTTTTCAAAGAATTTTTTACACCAAAAAAGTATTTTTTTCAATAATTTTTTTTTACCAAATAATACTTATTTTAAAAGTATGGTATCGAAGAATTATTTCAGAAAATATGTATATTTTTCAAACATTTTTTTATTGATTTTAGAATTTTTGTTTATCACAATTTGTTGAAATATGCAATTTTCCTTTACTTCGTTCCTAGAGAATTATTCGCGCCAAGAAATGTTATATATAATTTCAAAAATTTCTTTACGAAAATATATGTTTAAATGTGTTATTTTATTTCAATGCACAACTATTTTTACAAAAAAATATTTTTAAACTGCTTTTAAAATTTTACTGCAAAGAAAATTTTCAATAAATTCAACAAAAAATTTTTTAAAAGTATTTTGGTGGAATTTTTTAAAGGAAAATTTTTAAAATAAGTATACTTCGATCTTTTATGCAATTTCTTCAATACAAAAATTTTTGAACCATAAAATTTTTCCTTTGAATTTTTTGAAAGAATTTTTGATTTTTTTTTTCATGAAAATTAAAAAAAAATTCCTTATCACAAATTTCTTCTTCGGAAAATTTCTCGTACCTAGCTACCTACAGCATAAAAATAATTATATATATATTTTTAATTTTCTAGTATGAGTTTTATTATTTTCTTTACAAAAATGTCAAAAGTAATTTCCTGTTTACAAACTTTTTTTAGAGAATTTTTTACATAAGAAATATTTTTTGAATTTTTTTGTGGGGGTTTTGATTTTTTTGCAAATAAAAAATTAAATGTGTAGGTGATTTTATTTATACCTACCAACATTTTCACACAGTAATTTTTTTACCAAAAAAAAATTTCAAGAAATTCTTTCAAAATCAGTTTTTAAATTTTTTTGGTGCGATTTTTTTCTCAGAGAATTTTTGTGGGTATCTACCAGATTTTTTGGTAAAATTTTTCATTTTTTTTTTTTGTAAAATTTTGAAAATATGAATTTCTTTTTTGCAAATTTCTTTTGCAGAAAATTTTTTGTATCAGAAAATCTACAATCTTTGAACTTTTGATAGGAAAAAATTCCACAATTTTGGGGCAAAACTTCCTCCATTTTTTTGGTGGAGAAAAAAAACTCAATTTATTGGAAGAGTAGAATTCTAATTTTTTGGAGAAAAAATTCCACTTTCTTAAAGAGAAAAATTTCCTTATTTTTAGGAGGAAAAAATTTCACAATTTTGTAGCAATGATTTTTGATTTTTTACGATTTTTAAAAAACAATTTCCGAATCTAACTCTCTCGTCGTTGGGTGTAATAATCTAGCAATTAAACACACCCAAAAAAATTCCTTTTCACAAATTTGTTTTTCAAAAATTCTCTATTAACCAATTTTTTTTATTTTTTCATTTGTTATGAAAAATTTGAAAAAATCTCATTTTAGGATCTAGATACAATTTTTTTCAATTTTCAAAGATATAGATACTTTAGTTATGGTGTAAAATATATATATATATTTTTTTTTTGTTGGAAAATTACAAAAATATTTCCGTTTTGCTTTTTCCCACAGAATTGTTCATATCAACAAAATATATTTTAATTAGTTTTTTTTTTAATTTTTGATTTCTTTCGCGAAAATTCAAATTATTTCCATTCTACAATTTTTTTTTTAAAGAGAGATACTTTAGGTAGGTACGTAGTACGTACTAAAAATTATTTTTGATTTTTTCAGAAATTTTTTTGAAATAAATATCTAATTTTTACAAATTTATCTTACAAAATTTTTTTTTTTACTAGGTTGAGGTACGTAATAAATATTTTTTGAAAATTTTTGATCGGATTTTTGAATTTTTCACTTTGATGATTGAAGTATTTTGCCAGAAAATACCTCAAAGACATTAAAAAATGAACCTACAATTTTTTTATGAAATACCTAAACATTTTTGCGTTAGAATTTTTTTTTCAAAATTATTTAGTTTTTCTAGTTTTTTGTTTTCAAATTAATTTTTCACCAAAACGTATACAAATAATTATAAACTTTTTTATACTGAAAATCTTTTTGATAGAATTTTAGAATTTATTTCTGGACAATTTTTTAAATAATCCTTTTTTGCACATTTCTTTTAGATAGAATTTTTTACTAAAACATTTTCATTAAGGTCTCTCTCTTGTTCTCAAGAAATTCAGGTACAGCTTTTGTGGTCTCATTTTTGTTTTTACCGAATAGGTATCTATTGCCAAAAAAATCATTCCTGTGTAGAATTCTTCAACTTTTTTTTCTTTTCATTATTATTAACTATATATTTTTTTGTTGTAGCAAGTAATTATATTACAAAAAAAAAAAAAAAAAAAAATCAAAAAGGCACTTAATTTGTGTTTAATGAACGATTGAACATATTATTTGTAAGTGATTTATTCATGTCGAGCAATTTGTTCACTTCCGCGTGGTGTGACTCTATAGTGAATAAAAATGTCCATACAACCGTAAAACCAATGAAATTTTCAATCGATCATTAATTATTTTCTTTATTCTTAATTATCAGATCACTCTAATCTGATCTCAACACACTATATAACTGTAAGGTGTCGATTTTACGTACAACTAATCGAATAAAATACCGTTGCGTAATAAAATACTCGTACATAATGATAAAAGTCAATTTTTGTTACCTTGATTCTTCCAATGAATTATTGCCGTCGCAATATAAGATAAAACTATACTGTGAGTGATGCCACTTATACATATTTTTTTTATTGTGGGATTTTCGTTGAATTTGTCGTGGATTTGTTGTACCATGAGATATATGTAATTTTCTTCATCGTTGATTTTACTTTTCTGGAAAATATAAGTAGTTTTTAGTGTAAAAAAAATAAAGGTACCTAATTAAATCATAATTTTTTAATTTTTCAAAAAAAGTTTTGATTTGTAACGCTCAAAATTTGAAGAAAAAAAACCATGAGCAAATCATTTTGATTTTTTTATCAACAATTACCTTTCTACATCACACTAATCTTAATTTCGTCGAAAAAGAACCACTCTGCAATACATTGTATCGCATCCTCAAGTGTTTTTTAGCACTTATTCTTCAGTATAAGCTTTGTTAAATACACAAGCATGCTAAATTCATGATTGACAGTTTATTATTGGATTTATGAATTTATTGAAATGAAGTAAAACCGCGTTATGTCGGACATAGTCAATTTAAATTGTAATTAGTTTAAATGTCTTCTACGGTTCGTTGATTTCGAACCTCGTGAAAAAATTGTCTGTACTTACTTCAAGGTCTTCCTTAATAGTCACTCGGCTTTCAATTCCATTAAGATTTTGTGTCAACTATAAATAAAATGAATGTTAGTGTAAATTTATCTCGGATTAGTAAGGTACAGTCAAGTACTAGGTATGGCTGGGTGCCCTTTCGGTTAGTTTTATAGTCGATATATAAATACGTACATTTTTTTCTTCCAGAGCTAAAGCTGGGTTATCGTTTCCTACACTTGGCATCATCTGGAATTAAAATGAGAAAAGATTTTTTTTTAAATTGGGTGTTTGAGGGAATTAAATTTATTGGATTGACTGCTGTTTCGTTAAAATAATGTAATAAGTACCTAGCGGTACGAGTATAAAGTATAATTTTTCTCAAATCTTTCTCCTTCCTCGAAAAAAAAAAAAAAAATGAATACAAAGTTCGTACGTCATCATCTCAACTACCTATGTGTTTATCGTTAGTTCTATATGTGCCAAAAAATTAATTTGCATAAAAACAGGTTTACCTATGCGAGAAAAAGCAAAGGGCAACGCATTGATACAACGTTTACCTACATATAAATTAAATACTTACTTATTACCTGATGATAAGAATGTAGGCTAACATCTGTTTAATTTATAGCTACCACATCCATAATACTTATGGTTTTTTTTATTTTATTTTTTTATTTTTACAAAATACATTATTTAGATAGGTAAAATGGGTAAAACCATTGATCACTATACTGAAAAGCTATGTGTGTGTGTGTTTTTTTTTTCAATTTTGTTTTTATTTATTATTATTATCAGTGTGAAAAAAAGTAGTTGTAATTTTGAAAAATAGATTTTACAATTCTGAGAAAATCACAATAATTTAATAAATTCATTAATTAAATTCAAATTAGTGCAACGCTGACGCACGTTTTTATAAAACCAGTTTTGGAGTAGGTAAATTTAAACGTAAATTATATTTTAAAAATAGGTAAGTATATCAAACTGAAAATAAGTTGGAAAGTAGTAAATTCTACGACTGCTTATACTCGTATAAGTATATTTTTAAATCGATTTTCAAAGCAAGTAATTGACCAGTGAGGTGTTTTAGCAATTAGATTTTGGACAATATTTGATTTAGATGAATATGGAGTTTGACACGAGTGGATGGCCGCAGTACTGTTTTTTGGCACCATCGAAAATTTACCAAGTCCAATATTACATAGATACTTGATATTCAAAATTAGAGGGGAGGGAGAGGCACAATCGAAGTTTTTGTAATGATCAAAATTATTCCTAAGACTTCAAACTACAACTTTTGTTTGAAAATTTTTTCAGTTGGACCTCTCCTTTCCCACCGATTTTGCAAAACACTCCGAATATACTAATTAATAATTGGTGGAGTGAGGTCCTATTCAAAATTAGAGGGGAGGGGGGGGGGTCCAATCGTAATTTTTGTAATAACCAAAATTGTTCACAAGACTTCAAGGTACAATTGTTGTTTGAAAATTTTTTCAATTGGACCCCCACCTCCACCAGTTTTTAATAATACAAGTATCTAAGTCATATTATGCAAAATAGAAAGGGAGGGGAGGTCTAATCAAAAATTTTATAATGACAAAAATTATTTCTGGGACCTCAATCTACAACTTTTGTTTGAAAATTTTTTCAATTGGACCCCTCCCCAAATTTTGAAAAAGTATCTACCTGATATTATGTGAAATTGGAGGAGAGGGAGGGATCCAATCGAAATTTTTATAATAACCAAAATTATTTTTAGGATCTTAATCTACAACTTTTTTATGAAAATTTTTTCAATTGGCTCCTTTCTCCCTCAGGACCTCACTCCTCCAATTTTTAATTAGTATTTTCGGAGTGTTTTGCGAAATCGGTGGGAAAGGAGGGGTCCAACTGAAAAAATTTTCATAAAAAAATTTTGTAGTTTGAAGTCTTAGGAATAATTTTGGTCATTACAAAAACTTTGATTGGGCCTCTCCCTCCCCTTCAATTTTGAATATCAAAGTATCTATGTAGTACTTGGACTTGGTATAATTTTTCGATGGTGTCAAAAAACAGTACTGCGGCGATCCACTTTTGAAATAGACTCAATTTTGAACCTGGCGAGTTCACCATTTACCTACTTTCTCAATCATATAATTATTTTTTTTTAAATAAAAAATAAAATTTCAGAGCATTTCATCAAATCTATTTATTATTGAAAATCATTAAAGTTCTCCAAACTATCTTATTTGTTTCTCTCTGGATAATTTACAAAAAAAAAAAAAAAAAAAAAAAATGCAGACATGTAGGTTTGTAGGTACACCTATATTTGATTTCATACACCCACGCTCCTCAAAATTTTTCGAAAATTACTTGACTTAAATTCCAAACATAATTTCTAATCAAAATTACTCCTCGAGTTTCATTTTATTGCTTAAAAAATTTATCAGGTACGTGCCTATCGAGAAGGCAATTTGCGACAGAAATAAATAATTAAAAATTAACTTACTCCGGAAGTACTCTAATACTAGCAGGGTTCACTATCACAATACACACGAAACATTTTTTTGAAATTTACTCAACTTACTTGAAATTTGTATAAGTAACTTGGCGCGATGACGATAGTCAACACCCGACAACGTGTTGCACACGCTTCTTCTTAAATCACGCAAGCAAGCGATAGAGTCGTCATGACTGCAGGAACTGAACTCGACGATATTTACAATTTTCAAACCTATCTTTGATTTTTTTTTGAAAGTGTGACATCGACATGTTGACGGAGGAATTTATCAGTTTTTTAATTTTCAACTTGAACATGCTCACTGAAATTTTATTATCTTTTAACCGATAACTAATAGGTATTCAGTCATTTTAAATATGTCGAAATATCAGTTTTCAGTGATCGTGAGAGAGATACAAAATTTCGGTATGAAATTTCGATTATTAGAGTTAGGTAGATTTCTTTTTTATGATTTTATTACTCGAGGTAGTTTATTGCGATTGTTTTTAAAAATTTCACATTCGATATAGAAATTGAATCAACTTCTTGGTAGGTAAATATGTATTCAATAAATTATTGTGGTATAAAAATTTATCAGTTCAATTTCAAAAAAAAAAAAAAAAAGGAACAGTAAAAATTTAGTAATTTTGATTAATTTTGATCTCGAATGCATATTTAATATAGATACTGAGTCGTTAAGTGTGTATGTAAAAACAACAATCCTTTTATATTAATTTTTCTTAATTGAAGTACAAAATTTGAGCAAGATTATTAACAATCTTGGGTCCCTTCATTAATCGCCATGGCGTCATAAATTATACCTACTCGAATACTCAAGTGATTCCAATTAATCTGCTGAATAAAAATACTCGAAATAAAGTTTAAATTTGAGCAATTACGCGCGAAGGAATTAATGGAATGTTTTACATAGTAGGTATCTAACTGTCCACCTTATCGTATTTAAGCTGCACTTGAAATAATTCAAAAAACACACGATCCATTTTACAAGACACTATTCTACCCGAAATAATAACCAAGTTTTGGAAAAAAATTATACTTATGGTTGTAAAAAAAAATATTTACAAATTTTACAGTAAATAATTATAGAGATAAATTATCGCGTCATGTTAGTATTAAATTTTATCACAATTGTTTCGTAAAAGTGGTTTAATGCAATGCATTTCGTTGTCTTTCAATAAAACCGCATCAACGTCGTCCTTGACTTTACTGTTACGTTGACCATTGCTCGTTTGCGAGCTGGTACCACCATAAGGTGTATAATCGGCTATAATGCTCGCTATGTATCCGATACCTACTGTCAAGATGCACGATAACATCGGATACCAAAGGAATGATATTCGATAGAAAGATGCAAAATTCGAAGATGGTGGGATCGTTCTGGAAATTATAATAAAATAATGTAATTTCAACTCCTCTTCAGAACCAAAAAAGTAGAAAAATTTGAAAATTTGAAAATTTGAAATTTTTTTAAAGAATGAAGGGCAACTAGATTGCACTAAGCATTCAGTTAGAGGAAAAATTATTTACTAATGAAAAGAAAATAGGTAGCTTTAAATTTTATATTTGAATATATTTTATGATTTTTGGGGTTTCGTACATATTTTTTGAAAATTTGAGAAACCTTTCGGTATCACTTCTTAGTTTGAGGAAAAATTGAAAAATTCTGAATTTTTTCTTATAAAAAAGAATAGCTTTGATAATGAGTTATCTACTATTAATTTTTCCATTTTTAAAATAATTTGAATGTCCATGTCACCAGGTCACCACTCAAAATTTAGTTCGGTGAAACATAAAAATTGGGAACCATTTCTTATGAAAAGAAGCAGTTTTGGTTAAAATTTTAAAAATGCAAAATCTTGAAAAATCGATCATTATTCTTCAAAAATGGGAGGGGGGCACTCGGAATTCAGAATAAGCGAAAATAAAAAATAGAGTATTATTTCTCATGAAAAGGAACAATTCTGATGGGTTTGATTTTTAAAAACGCAAAAAGTTTAAAAATTTGATAAAAATGTTCCATTTCTTCAAAATGAGGTGACAGGGCTTGTACCATCACGTGAAATTCCGTTGAAGGGAAAATAAAAAATTGAGCTTTAAGTGATTAGTGTACAGTTTGCTCAAGTTTGTTTAGATGGAAGTGGATTCAACCTTACCTCCCCTTAATAAACATCTGAGCCGTCAGTCGTGTATTTAGGGGGGGGGTCCAGGGGGTCCAGTACAACCCCCTTTACAAAGAAAAAGTTGAAAAAATGACAAAATTTCAGCTTTTTAATGCTATTTTTTACAAAAAATTCGTTTTTTTGGGTCAAGACCCCCCCCCCCTTTACACGACAGTCTGGCTACGCTGCTGTGAGCCGTATTATGCAAAATTGAAGGAAAGGGAGGAGTCTAATCAAAAATTTTATTATAATCAAAATTATTTCTAGGACTTCAATCTACAACTTCTGTTTGAAAATTTTTTTAATTGGACCCATTCCCAATCTTGAATAAGTATCTACATAATGTTAGGTGAAATCGGAGGAGAGGGAGAGGTCCAATCGAAATTTTTATAATAACCAAAATTATTTTTAAGACCTTGTTCTATAACTTTGTGTGGAAAATTTTTCAAATTGGTCCATCTCTCTCCCTCTCCTAAATCTACGGAGTATCATGAAAAATCTGAGGGGAGAGAGGGATCCAATTGAAAAATGTTTCAAACAAAAATTGTACCTTGAAGTCGTAGAAATAATTTTGCTTATTACAAAAATTTCGATTGGAGTCCTTCCTCCCCTCCAGTTTTGAATATTAAGTATCTATGTAGCATTGGACTTGAGTAAAATTTAACAACGATCCATTTCCATGCAAACATCTGAGCAAATTGAACATTGCACTCTGGGTGCGTCAAAATTTTTTGGCTGGTTCTTTCGTTTTTTTTTTGTTGTTTTTTTTGTTGAAAAATTGGGGGTACCTATACCCAAAGTAACACTTAAAATTACGTTGGTGGAAGGAAAAATGAAAAATTTGGGATTAATTTCTCATCAAATGGAACAACGTTGATGGGTTCTTGACCAAAAAAGAGCAAAAGTTTGAAAACTTGATATTTTTCGTTTTTCTAAAATATTAGAGGGGGGGGGGGGGGCGATTCGCCTAGGCGCTTCTTAAAATCCAGTCTCAAGGAGGAATTAAAAATTGGAAATTATTTACTCATAAGAAAAAACAATTTTGATGTTGAGCCAAAAAAATCCCAAAAAAATCCAAAGTCGAAAATAAGAAGCACTCCAGTTTTCATACTTACTGTGGACTTGGTGAAATTGTCGTAGGAATGGCTGTGTACTCGGTGCAGCCATTTACTGGGATTTCAAGTTTAAGGTAGGTTTCTTTCGAAGGTGAGGAAAATATAACTGAGCCTGTAGCCATCCATAAAAGAATTATGATACTTCCTAAAAGACCTACTGTTGCTCCCTAAAAAAAATTACGTATAAATATAAAATTTTACAATTGAGAAGAATATTTCATACGATTAAAAAATAGAAATTATAATATAGTTATACTCACCACATTATTGGCTCTACGAATAAACATTCCTAAACAAAATATACCAAATAACGATCCGGTAAATATTCCAGATAAGGAAATAGCCACCTAAAAAGAAAAAGTACAAGACCATGTTACGAGCATTTAACACAAAACCATAATGTAATGATAAGTAATAAAAGTTAGGTAAATAGGTATTGGTATAGGTAGGTACCTACCGGTGCAAGCCCTCCCATGTAAGGAACCAAAAAAACTAGTAAAAACGACAGCACACCAAAACAAAACGATAGAATTTTCGCGATAAGGGAACTTCTTTTTTCCCATATTTCATTTGTGAACAACACATTTTTCAATTCATTTATCCAAATCGCTGCCAGAGAATTGACTCCTGTGGAAACTGTGCTGAAAAAATTTCTTTCGTTAACTTCCTATCTATATTTATTAAAACGAATTTTTTTATGGTTCCACAATGAATATGAAATTTACATACCTTAACCCAGCACTGAAAACACCGGCTAAAAATAATCCTGGGAATCCTGGGAATTGATGGAATGTTTCCATTACGTACAAAGGGAATAATTCGTCCGCTGTTGTTATTTTCTGCAAATTAAAATTTCATTTAGGTACCTTTAACTAAATCAATGATTTCTTTAAGGCAGAAATGGAAATTAATTTTTCAATAGGAGGGTTGTAAAATTTTTTTTTTAGTATTTGAAAATGAAAACTTGATACAAATTTATTAATTCTACTTACATTTGACTTGAAGGGATCACAGGTGATGTAAAATGTAAAAATGAGCAGTCCAGCGTACACAGTTAATAAAACGACAATACTCCATCCTATCGTGTTTATCCAAAGCATTCTGAATTTTAAAAAATTTAATTAAGAATTTAAGAATTTTTCAACTAAAATGAAATTAAAATATTGTGTTTTTACTTTCTAGCTTGAGATGGAGTTTGTACTGTTAAATATCTCTGTATCTGGAGCTGGTTACCACCGTAAAATGCAATATGCAAAAAAGCAGATCCAACAAAAGCTGACCAAGTTGTGTATCTCTCAGTGGGGTCCAGATTCCAACTATAAATGCATTCGATAGTGAATTAACACCTAATGAAGGTATAATTTTTATTAAATATGTTTGTACGAGACCTAGTGATATTTACTTGAATAAATCTGTTCTGTTGTACATAGCGTTAGTATTCCAAACCACGGATAATCCTCCCATATCAACGGTGCCTTTTATCAAAACCGCGAATAATGCTATGTAGAGAACCACAACTTGAAAAGTATCAGTCCAAACTACTGCTTTCATGCCACCCTGAAATATTCACCGCAGGTAATTTAATTTTAAACATGACGTAGAGCAAACATGATAATTAATGGATTAGTGTAACACTTACCACTGTTGTATAAAATATGCAAACTGCATACATAACCGAAACAATCAGCATGGTACTGACTCCAGTGACTGAAAAAAATTAAATTCATCAATTTCGGGAAAAAATGAAAAATTTGGTAGATAGGTATTAAAAAAAAAAAAAAAAAAAAAAATTCAGTTCCAAATTAAAATTGATTTTACTCCAAAAAATTAGGATTTGTTTATTTAAAAAAAATTGAGGTATGTATTTTTTTATTCCAAGAAATTAGGCTTTATTTTTATTCTAAAAAATGATAAAAAAAATTTTACTTCAAAAATTTTATTCCAAAAAATTCAATTCTTTTTATTCTAAAAAAATCAGAATATTTTTTTATTCTAAAAAATCATTTAAAAAAAAAATCAAAAATATTACCTAGGTATAGGTAGGTACAAAAAACTTAATTTTTTTTATTCCAAATTTTTTAATTTTTTTTCTTGAAGAAAATTGAAAATTTTATTCCAAAAAAATATCTAGGCCTTTTTTTAATTCTAAAAAATATTTGTTTACCTACCTACTTTAAAAAAAAAAATTATCCAGGTATTCCAATGATTTTATTTATTTTTATTCCAAAAAATTAAGATTTTTTTATTCCGAAAAATTAATTTCTTTTCCACTTTAAAAAAATGAAAATGAAACTTATTCCAAAAATTTTTCAAAAAAGGTGCTCAAAAAATTGTTGTTTTCATTTTGTGTAGTCATTTCCATAAAATGTTTGCAATACGAAGATTTTTGTTGCATTTTTTCAAACATCCGATTTTCTTTCTTTATCAAATTTTTGATTTCTATTCGTAAAACAGGAATTAAAGTTCACTCGAAAATTTTATTTATTTTAATCACACATTGGAAAATGTATTTGAATACGGTAGCTATTATTAAATTGAATTTTTAGACACCTAGCTACTCTATTTAAAACTCATATAGGTTGAGGTACTTATTTGTCACATCCCTGCTAACCGTACTATTGAAATAGGTAGACAGTTAAATACCTACCTTGATGAAAAGCCAAAGCTGGAGCATAGAGAACCAATGCTAAGTACAAAATCTGTTGAAAAATTTCACTGGAATTAATATTAATGTATATTGACGAAAGAATAATAATTCAATTATAAAAATATTTTAGTAGGTATCTATTAGGTACTCACCATTTGAATTGTAAACAAAGTCGAAGCTAAAATTTGTAAGTTTTTGCTAAAACGTTCTCCAAAATACTAGAACAAAAATGACTCCAGTTCTATTAAATGGTCGTAAATCGTTTAATCGGTAGTCATTCATAAATGTATAACTGGACCTTTTCATTAGGTTGTGCTAGTTTGAGGGATGCCAATTTGGAAAGAGTGTGACTCGATCTTTCAAAAGTGGTGTCCAATTTAAATTTTTTTAAATGTTAGAAGTGGAAGTGATTTTTATCTTTCCAAAAATTGAGATATTTTTTTATTCCAAAAAATTAAGAGATTTTTTATTCTAAAAAAATTAAAAGATTTTCATTCCAAAAATTTAATAAAGGATTTTTTTAATCCAAAAAATTTGATTTTTTCACTCTAAAAAAAATTGAAATATTTTTAAAAAATCTGAATACCTATAAAAATTATTTTTCTAATCCGAAAAAAATGAAACAAATAACTAGGATTTATTCTCAAAAACATTGATAGGTTTTTTTCTCCCTAAAAATGAAAGATTTTTTCACGTCCTTCTTTACTTCAAAGTATGAGAAACTTTTTTACGTTAAATAACTCCAAAAAATTAACACCATTTCCAAGAAAATTTAGTAAAATTTAAAAAATGTTTTTTACTCCTAAAATTGAAAACATTTTCGCCCTCTCCCACCTCCAAAAAGTTTTCAACATTTTTTACTCCAAAAAATTGAGATTCTTTCTTTTGAAGAAACTGATCTTTCCCCCCATTTTTTCACTTTAAAAAACTAGATTTTTTATTCCAAAAGAACTCAGATTTTTTTGTTGGAAAAATTAGATTGTGCCAATTAAACACAATTGGCATAATCTGCAGTACATCTGTCTTTAGTTTCTTTAATGGCATGGTGTGTTTGTTTTGTTCTTACCTGGTAAGCTGATATGTATTTTTTGCTTTGAAAAAATGGAGCAAAAACGTATCCCACTATTGGTATGACCAGAAAACTTGAAATTCCAAAATACCATAATTGAGATCCAAATAAAAAAGCCTCCGCTGGTTGTCCTATTAAAGTTATGGATGAAAGAAAACTGTGGAAAATGATTAATTGTAATAGTTTTACTTTTGACGAATTCACGTATTAAAAAAAATCAATTAATTAGGCAATATTTTTCGAAAAAAATGAAAGCGAATATATTTTTTAAAGAAAGTGAAAATATGTACGTAAATTATTTATCTACTTATTTTAATTTTCTTAAAAAAATATATTCGCTTTCATTTTTTTTTTTTTTTTTTGAAACAAAATTATTTTGTTTTCAAAAAAATTGAAAATGAGAAAATTTTGTTTAAAAAAAAAGCGTTGAGTGAGTGGATAAATAAAAAAAATAAATAAATAAAAGCGAATAAATTGAAAAAAATACGAGTACATATTTTACCTTGCTAACATAGACAATGCAACTGGTACAACTCCAAGTTTCCCATTGGCGGTGAAAAATTCTCCGGCGCCCGTTAGAAATCTATCTTTGATGGCAAAAAATACCCCAATCAAAGTCGATATTAAAAGCATTCCTCCAAAAACTAAATAATCCTGGTATACGAAATGTTTGTTGCTGTTATCCATCGTACTATGCGATAACGTTTCTCCTTTTTCAAAATCCATTTCTGTTGCAAAAATTTAAACTCAATTTTAATTCGGTAGTGCAGATGTGTCAACAGTTTTGCAACATTAATTACACTCTCGACATATGCGAATGGTAGTTCGAAAAGCAGTCATTTTGCAAATTATAAATTATAAATTTGACTTATTTACCTGCATACTTCGTAAATTAATACAGCTCGTATTGCGATCTAAACAACACTAAATCAATGATGAACCTGTAACCGCGAAGGAGTTTGTTGATAATGATTAACCAAAGATTGTAGGCACTATAAAGACTATAGGCCACCGTGAATTGGATTAGGTACTAAGACGATATATGTCTCAGATTTTCATTTAATACAACAAAAAACCTAATCACCGTGTAATAATAGGCCTTGAAATTGGTATTACCATTATAAGGTGTACGAATATGAATAGAATTTCTTCAGACCTTCGTCAATCGGCTGTTGTTGAAAAGAGGAACAGTCTATGTAATTTTTCTGTTGAACTTGACAACAATAAGATCGACATAAGAAGCAAGATAATCGTCATTAATTATTTTACAATAGGAAGAATTTGGTAGAATGGTTTGGTTAGGTTTATCTGCGGCGGTTATTTTTTTTATACCTAATGTTTTTTTTTTTTTTTTGATGAGATGGTTTGTGAACATTACGTGTTTTTTTATTTACCCACTTCCTCTTTTGTCTAGATAGGTATATGAGGAAATGAGGTGTAAAAAATATTATAACCAGGAATTTTAACACTTTTTTAAAATTTCAAGTTTTCTAGTAGATTTTAAAAATTATTGTAATAAATTTATCAAAATTTCAGAAACTTTTGAACTTTTATCGAACGTGAAAAATTATCTATAAAAATTTATCAAACTTGGAAAATCAACTGCCTAATTCATTTTTTTTAAAAATTGCATTGAATTTCAAAATTTCATCCAACTTGAAAAATTTATTAAAATTCAGAAGTGACAAATTTTGAATTTTATCTCATTTCAAAAAGTTATCAAATTATTCTTCACTTTGTACAACTTAAAAAATTTATTAAAATTTAAAAATGAGCAAATTTGTTTTTTTACCTACCTACTGAATTTTGAAAATTCTCAAAATTTTTCTTTTAAAATTCCTTTAAGAATTTAGCTGAGTTTCAAAAGTTTATCAAACGTCAAAAAATTTATGAAAATTAAAACATGACCAAATTTTGATTTTTTATCTAGGAAATTCAAAAATTTACCAAAGTTGGAAAATTACTCTCTTGAAATTTCCAAAAGTTTAGTAGAACTTCAAAAATTCGTCCAATTTCAATAAATAAAGGAAAATTTGGAAATGTCAAATTTTTGATTTTATCTAAGCACCAAATTTCAATATTCATGAAATTATTGATTTAATTTTGAAAATTGATCTAACTTTGAAAATTTATTGAATTTCAGAAATGACCAGCGAAACTTGAAAATTTTATTCATGTTCAAGAATGGCCAAATTGTAAATTTTCATCAAATTTTAAAAATTACTTTTTTAAATTTCTTTAAAACTGGAAAAATTCAGAAATGACGGAATTTTAAATTTTTATCAACTTTTGAAAATTTTAAAAATTTACTAAAGTTTTGAAATTAGGTACCTACCTACTCTCATTATTTACCTATTACTGTTTTTTTTTAATTAGTTGAATTTTAAAAATTCATCCAATTTGAAAGCTTTATTAAAATTCAGAAATGACCAAATGAAAATTGTGAAAATTCATGAAACTTTAAAATTTTATTAAAATCTAAAAATGACGAATTTGTAAATTTTCATCAAATTTTGAAATTGTTAGAATTTGCCAAACTTTAAAAATCAACCGATTGTAAAAACTATGATCCTTTTACCTACATTAATTAAGATTACCTATTTTCAATCTTTCAAAAACCTGCAACTTCATTAGTCGCCATGACGTCATAAATTATACCTACTCGAGTACTCAAGTGATGACAATCAATCTGCTGAATAAAAATACTCCGAATAAAGTTCAAATTTGAACGATTACGCGCGAAGGAATTGATCGAGTGTTTTACGTAGCAGATACCCAGGTAGCTAAATGTCCAGGTGTCAGCCTTATCATAATCTGCACTGTAGATTAAACCAGCTGAGTTAACTTTCAGCTCAAAATAGTCAAAAAACACACGATCCATTTTACAAGACGCTATTCTATCCGAAATAGTTACCAAGTTTTGCAAAAAAATTATCCTTATGGTTGTAAAAAAAATATTTACAAATTTTACAGTAAATAGAGATAAATTATCGCGTCATGTTAGTATTAAATTTTATCACAATTGTTTCGTAAAAGTGATGTAGTGCAAAGCATTTCATTGTCTTTCAATTTACCAAACTTCGAAAATTACTCTTGAAATTTTCGAAAATTTAGTCGTACTTCAGAAAATTCGTCCAATTTTAAAAAATTAATTAAATTCAGAAATGACAAAATTTTTAATTTTCTCCAAGTACCAAATTTCAATAACTTTATTAATCAACGTATTGATCGAATTTTAAAAATTAAAAATTTATTGAAGTCCAGAAATGACCATATTTCGAATTTTAGTTTCAAAAATTACAATTTTTCTTTAAAATTGGCAAAATTCAGAAATGAACTGATTTTGAATTTTTATCAAAATAATTAAGAAAATTTTAAAAATTTACCAAATTTTAAAAGCTAACCTCATTATTTATTGTTATTGCTTCATTTTTTTAAAAATTAGTTGGCTGATTTTCAAAAGTTGACCTATCACAAAATATAATCAATAAAGCTCAGAAATGACCAAATTTGAAATTATTTTCATAAAATTTAGAAAATTGTAAAAATCCAAACTTTGAATTTTACCAAATTTTGAGAATTCCAAAAATTCGCCAAACTTCAAAATTATTGCCCCAACTTTGAAAATTTATTAGAGACAATTAAATTATGAATTTCCATCTAGATTATAAAAAATCAATTCTAAAAAATTATTGTTAGTAAGTGAGTAGGTATCTTTAAAATTCAACCGTTTATCAAAATTTTAATAAGTTGGGCTAATTTGAAAGATTTAATGTAATTTTAAAAAGTTGAAGTTTTGTTAAACTTTAGTAAGTTTACATTCGTCAAGTTTCCAAATTTTAAAAATTTCATCATTTTTGTTTTTAAATCGTCAAATTTTTATTATTTTATTTTTTTCCAAAATCCGTTTTAAAAATTTATGAGCGGCTTAAGTAATTTTTAAAATTGTACTAAACTTTGAAAATTTACCTCTAAATTTGTTTTTATAATTTAGCTGATTTTTAAAAATTAATGTGATAGAAACTTGGGAAGGTATAAAAAAGACCAAATTTTTAAAATTATCCTTTCAAAAATTTTGAAAATTTTTTAAAAGAACCAAATTGCTTCTTTTTTTTATAAAATTTTAGGAATTTAGCAAATTTTTAATTCTTACAAAATTTCAAAAATTAATCTTTCAATTTTTTAATTAAATTTTTTTTTTAAAACATGCTAAATATTTTATTTTTAATAAGTACTAATAAGTACTTCAATTTCAAAAATATGTAGTAAAAATGTAAAAAATCATTATGAAAAAGAAAATTAAAATAAGCTTTTCTGTTGCAGTTGTTTTTTTGGGAGTTCTTCTTAAAAAGTTTATTTATTTGTTTGTTCAACACAAATCGAGAAAATTTTGAGTTAAAAATGGAAATTTAGAGGCATTATTGACTGTAAACTTCAAAATCCACTCAAGAAATGCTTTGTTTTTTATTTTAAAAAAAATTTTTAATCAAAAGAATCAGATAGAATTCATGTAAATAGATACGTGATATAGAAATGAAATGATTTCAATTAGAATAGGTACATTTATTTCATTTAAAAACAATGATCTAAAACAATGCAGAACAATAATAACCCAGCGTTCTTAACGTATCTACGCAGTACGTGCCAATGTGAAAATTACGATTTTGGTGAAGGTGATGTTGATTGATTTGAAGTACTAGTAGTGGCTTGTGCGATAGATTCTTCCAACGGATTTGGTTGTTTACTATATACGAACATGATAGGCAAGGCCACTGCGGAAAACACCGAATTAGAAATGCACTCAAATGCGAGTTCGCTTTTTATATTAAAAATCATTTAAACAATTTGGGTTTTCCATAGCACCATAGGCAAGCATTTACAACCAGTCGTGGTACTAGATACTTGGGCATTCTTAGTAAAAATTATATTTCACCTATGACTTGCTCAAATATTTTTGCACAAAGAGATACGAAAAATGGTCTAAATGAAGATGGGTTTTTTTCATGAGAGTATCGAACGAGATATCTCTATATTGGTCAGTGGATGACTAATTTCGATTCGTTTCGTCGATACCAAATCGTAATTACGGTATCAGGTTGGAAAGAGGAAACACAATATTATTTACTCGTTAGTGACATAGGTTGTTGCTTATTTTATTTCTTCAATACGTTGCCTTTCAAGTGCCTCGCTAAACTGTGTAGAAAATGAAAAAATTGGTCGATTTTTGTGTCCTTGAATTTGGATCAAGGGTAATATTTGTATTTGTTCCTATATGGAATACTATCTCTATTGTTCCATGGAAATTGATATAGATAGTTTTCTTCAATTACTTACTCATATTCACGAATGCTATTGCCCAAAAACCAGCCTTGCAAGATAAATTGCTAATTATGGGTAAAACTTGATTACCCAGAATGACTCCCATTCTTCCAAAAACCATCACCATACTTACGGCAATTCCTCTAAAAATGGAATAAAATTAAATATTATAGATCTAGGTAATCAAAAAAAAATATATATATACAGGGTGTCTCGTCACCAGTTATCACCCCTTCACCAGCGATATAGTCAACTCAAACTAAGCTCATGTATGCATGTTTGCCGACCCTGTGAATTGAAGGGGCAAAGATATGCTCAACTGAAAATTTTTTATTTTCAGTTTTGTTTCAGATTTTTAACCATGCGTCACTCGACAACCGAGATAGGTAGAAAGTTGCGCTTTGCGGCGTTGGAAAGGAAATTTTGTGTAGAATTTTTTGATGGGGTTGATAATTGTACTAGGTGATCAGGGGGGTCTGTACCGTATTAAATATCTAAAAAAACGTGTTCAAAAATTGAGATTTTTTGGCAATTTTTGAAAAAATCTCAAAAAAGTTTCCTCATTTGGTATTATTATTATGATTTGCCTTACATGAAAAAAGTTCGACCTTTCGAATGCCGCAAACTAGACTCTTCTATCTCACTTGGTTAAAAAGTTATAGCCATTTCAATTTCAAAATCATGACTGAAAAACAAAAAATTATTTTTTCAAAAAAAATTTTTTTTACCGAAATGTTTTTTTTTTTATCTTTAACATCGAGTTTCACTCAAAATTATTAGTTACGATAGGTATCAACTTCCAAAAATTAAAATAATTGGAAATTTAAAAAAATGAAAAATAAATTGATTTTTTTTCTGTCTCGATTTCGAAATTGAAATTGCTATAACTTTTTAACCAAGTGAGATAGAAGAGTCTAGTTTGCGGCATTCGAAAGGTCGAACTTTTTTCATGTAAGGCAAATCATAATAATAATACCAAATGAGGAAACTTTTTTGAGATTTTTTCAAAAATTGGCAAAAAATCTCAATTTTTGAACACGTTTTTTTAGATATTTGATACGGTACAGACCCCCCCCTGATCACCTAGTACAATTATCAACCCCATCAAAAAATTCTACACAAAATTTCCTTTCCAACGCCGCAAAGCGCAACTTTCTACCTATCTCGGTTGTCGAGTGACGCATGGTTAAAAATCTGAAACAAAACTGAAAATAAAAAATTTTCAGTTGAGCATATCTTTGCCCCTTCAATTCACAGGGTCGGCAAACATGCATACATGAGCTTAGTTTGAGTTGACTATATCGCTGGTGAAGGGGTGATAACTGGTGACGAGACACCCTGTATATATATCGAAATCAATACGAATAAAAATTAACCTCATCGTAGTTGGTGTTCTGGAAATCATTAAACCGATTGCTATGGTTAGCGAATTCTGCATACACATCGAATAGATGCAGATAATTATCAAACCGAAGATGGATATGGAAAATGGAAACAGAAATATGCAAACAGCGCTGATGAAGTGAGCCAACCCTAAAAATGAGAAAACCTAGTAATTTTTGGTAGCAATTTTTTTTTTGGTAATGAAAATTTCATTTACTCACAAAATGTGGTCACTTTGCCCATTATATTGACTACTTTTTTGAATAAGAAAAATGAAATGAATACGCAAATACCGACGATAACTGAACCGATAAAAATCTTTGGATCTAAATTTACCTAACAATGAAACATTTCTCTTAGTCTTTGACGTATGATTTTTTTCAGACGAGTAAAGGCGTAAGGAACAGGGGGTCAGGGGAACTTCCACCTCGTATGTTAAAAAGTCTAAAAGTTGGCAATTTTGCGTTTTAAGTAGGTAAATTGAGAATTTTGTTGAAAAAACGAAAAGTTTAACAATGTTGAATTCTAACTTCTAAGTTGACAAAAAAATTGAGAATTTTGAAGGAAGTGATCGTTTAATTTCGTTATCACAATTCATGAATTACACCTAAAAAAGAGCATTCTGCAAGAATGATTTAGTTGGTAGGTAGGTAGGTATTTAAAAAAAAAAAATCGATTTAAAAAATTATTTGTTCATTGATAATTTTTTTTTTCAAATCGTTGTCATGTCGTTTATGTAAAAAATTCATTTCTAAAAAATCCGGATTTTTCAGCATTAAATTTTAAAGATTTTTACTCAAAAAAGAAATAAATAATGATTTTTTTTCAAAAAAATTTATTTTTTTTCTTCAAAAATAAAGATATCTTTCTTGAAAAAAAAAAGATTTTTTCTAAATAGGTAGGTTAGGTAGGTACCTACATATAAATCAACAGTTTTTTACTATAAAAATCCAGAGTTTTTTTTACTCGAATAAAATTAACTTGAAATTAACAGTTCTTTTCTTTCATAAAATAATAAAAAAATTTACCTACTTAGAAAAAACTATAAAAAATTGAGTTTTTTTAGAGACTATTCCAAAAAAGAGACAAAAAATTGTTTCCCCCAAAAAAATGTTTTTTAGTTACCTCAAAAAATTGAAAAAAAAATCAACTCCAAAAAAATTTAGGGGCTTCTTTCTCCAATAATTTAAGAAATAAGTATTTTTATTACAACATTAAGTAGACGAAAATTTTTTACTCCAAGAAAATTGAAAGTTTCTTTCTTTTATTTTTAATTGAGACAAAAAATCATTCTCAAAAAAATATCCCCTTCTAAAAATGTTAGGAAGAGATTTTTCTAATTTTCTCCAAAAAAAAAAAAAAAAAAATGGAAAATTCATCTCTAAAAAAATTGTACCTACTTTAAACGACTTTTTCTCTAAATTATAAAGGCTTTGGTGTGATAAGTGGGGTCAACCGACCCCAAAGCTGAATTTCAATTTTTTAGCTGTTTTGATTTACTTTTCTTCTTTAAAAAAATAGATGTAAGTACCTATCTATTTCTAAAAAAAAAAAAAAAAATAGGTACCTATTAAAAGTTTTTTCCTTCGAAAAAATTAAAATGGTTTTCTCGCAAAAAATAAAAGATTTTCACTATCTAAATGAGAATTTTTTTAGCAATGTTTTTTTACATTTTTTTCAATTTATTAAAATTTTTTAGTCAATTTTTTTCATTTTTTATGGTAAGTACTTACTACTTATTTAATCTAATATGAATTTTCAATTTTTCCCTCAATTCTTTACATTTTTCAGTTTTTTAATTTTTTTCAAATTTCTATACTTAATTATTTCTTATTTTCAATTTTTCCCAATTTTGATTTTTTTTGGTCTATTTTTTTTTTCAATTTCTTAAACTTTTGTATGATGAAGAAGTGGTATTTTGGAATTTTTTGATTCTACAAAAATTCAGAACGATAGATTTTTCTCCAGAAATTAATTGAGAAATATCTTTTTTCAGCGAAGGTTTGAAAAAAATCTTACATGGGTCGCATCGCATTTTACGTCACTTTTGAATATATTTTGAGTCTGGAATAGAGTGCAAAACGGTGTCCATTCTGCTTTGGTTACATTACTCGCAGCTTGACCAAATCCTAACGCTAGCGAAAACAATACCGGTATATAAGGTCTTATTGCGTTGAACCTATACGAAATTGAATTTTTTAATGCACGTTCTTCTACCTTTCCACATACGTTTAAAATTGATAAAACGGTCATATTTACGCTCCCATTGTGATAATTTGCGCAGCAAACGACATCAGTGCTGGGATAAGGTAAGGATATTTGAATAAAGGTTTTATTTGTCTTATACTCTTGGAAAAACCTCCTTCTTGTTTAGGTACTTTTGCAATTTCTTCGGCGGTTTGTTTGCCTTCGCGTAAAATAATGTCTTTCACCTGAAACATGAAATAAATAAAGAATGTTTTTAAAGTGCTAAACAACCAAAATATCGAATATATGATACCTTATCAGTTTTCTTACTGGAAATGTGTCCGGAGCATTTCCACTGTTTTGAACGTAAACGTCTCTCAGAACTCTTAATGATTCTTCTTTGCGATTTGTCAACAGTAAGAATTTCGGAGTTTCGTCGATACAACACATACATATGAAGAAGCCCAGTATAGGAGGTAACGATGATATAATTAGGAATATTTTCCAAGACTGAAAGATCAGCCATTGATCTATTATCACCCATCTAAATTTCAGTGGTATTATAAAATAGGCCAATACTGCAAAAAACTAGAGTGAGTATGCAAATAATTAATTAGTAGATGAGAAAAATTATTGTTAGAATTACGAACATGGCTGTAGCCAATATCCTGATGACGCAGTGGCTCCGCTCAAAATTGTTATCGAATCTTTATTTTTCGGATCCGTGAATTCGCTCAAGAAAACATAATACGTTAAATGAACTCCAGCAGTTCTATAAAATTACAATGGATGATTTTCATTAAAAATATATAAGTAAAATTTATAAAATTATAAAAGCTACTAAAATTTTGAAAATGAAAAATTTTGATAACTGATCTTTCAAATTTTTTTACAAATTTAACTGGATAAAAGTTGATAATAATTTTATTTAGAAATGACCAGGAATGGAGTTTTCACTAAATTTTAGATACGTATGTAAAAATTTATCAAGTTTTGAAAACTCAATAAAATTGAAAATTTACCTACTAAAATGCCAAAGTTTTATTAAGTTTTGAATATTATCAAATTTTTTGAAACTTAAAACTTCAAAGATTTACACTATTTGGATGAATTTTGAAAATTTACCCAGCTACAAAAATTAATTAAAATTAAAAAATTGGTAAACAAATTTATAAATTTTTAAAATTAAAAAAATTTAGTTGAACTTTTAAAATTTACGTTTTTTATTTTTCATTTTCCATTTTTTTTTTAGTGTGCGTAAGCACACTATTGGTTTATTTTTTAAATTTTTTATAATTTAGCTGAATTTCAAAAATTCATCCAGTATAAAAAATTTGTCAACATTTAGAAATGAACAAGTTTTAAATTACCCACAATAAAATTTTGAAAGTGGAAAAAATATACCAAACCTTAAATAATTGGATTTTGAAAGTTGATTCAAGCTTTGAAATTTTTTATTGATACCTATGTTTAGAAATCAACTAACCTAGTTTTTTAATTTTTACAAAATTTCAAAAACTGTAAAAATATACTGAAATTAATAATTAGCATTTCAAATTGTTTTGACAGTTTAGAATGGTTTTAAAAACTTATTGAAATTTAAAAATTGTCTAATCTTTAATTTTCTCCAAACTTTTGAAATTGAAAATATTTATTTTTATGTAACTTGAAAACTAAATTTCAAAAGTTGATCCAACTTCAAAAATTTATTAAAATTCAGGTATGACCGAATTTTGAATTTTGAACTTTTATGAAAATTTTTAATAATTTACCTACCTAATTGACCTTAAAAATTAAATTTCGAACTCTTTCACCTTTTTTTTAATTTTGCTGAATTTTAAAAGTGAATATTAAATTTAGAAATGATCAAATTTTGAGTTTTTGCCTAATTTAAAAAAATCATAAAAAAATTTTACACTCAACACCTAACTGATATTTTTAATGTTTTTCAAAATTGTAGATTTTTAAAAACTGATCAAACTTTGAAAATTTATTTAAAGACCGAATTTTGACTTTACAAAATGTATCAAATCAACTACATATTTACCTAGTAAAAATTTAATTTTAATTTTAAAAGTTCACCCAATCTCAAAATACTATTAAAATTTGTAAAAAGTTATCAAACAACTATTTTGAAATTTGAGCTCAATTTTAAAATTTAATCCAATTTCAATGTTATTAAAATTTACAAATGGCTAAATGTTAAATTTTATCAAATTTTTTAAATTTCAACTTATTTTTTTTTTTTAGAAAGTTGAGTTGAATTTTAAAGTGTAATGAAACTTCAAAAATAATTTAAAATATTTGAAATGAACTGATTTCTTATTTTTACCAAATTTCAAAAATTCTAAAAATTCATTGAACTTCAAAAATGAACTTTTTAAGAGTTGATCTAACTTCGGAATTTAATTAAAATTTTTAATTTTCATCAAATTTGAAAAATTAAGCTGAATTTTGAAAGTTGATGGATATCCAAAAATTTGTTGAAATTTATAAATGACCCATTTCTGAACTTTCACAAAAACTTCGAAATTTAATTGAAATTTCAAAATGACCAAATATTTAATTTTCTTTAAATTTTAAAAGTTTAGCTCAATTTTGAAAGTTGATGGAAATTCAAAAATTTGCTGAAATTGATAATAATCAATTTCTGAATTTTCACAAAAACTTCGAAATTTAAAATTACCAATTTTTTAATTTTCATCAAATTTGGAAAAATCATTAAAATTTGAAAATTTACCTCAATTTTGAAAAATGATAGAAATCCAAAAATTAGTTTTAATTTATAAATGAACAATTTCTGAATTTTCCTTCGAATTTTCACAAAATTTCAAAAAATTGAATCATTCATTGAACGTTGAAAATTTACGTTTTAACATTTTTCCGAAAATTAAGCTGATTTTTAAAAATTGATTCAATTTAAAAAAATATATTAAAACTTGGGAATGACCATTTTTTTACTAGGTACGAATTTTTTCGAAGAATTATTATGAATGTGAGCATCCATGCTCAACTTTCCATCCTTTTTTGGTTGAATACCCGGGGCCCTGACCGACCTGAATCCAACATTGCAAGTACATATATCTTATAGATCTAAAGCAAAGCAACCCAAACTACATGCGAATATAAAAGTTTGTCATATTTCAGATTTGAAGGAGTAAAACCGTGTCAACTTACGCGCAACCTGCTAAAAATTTGCAACCAAATAAGAACCAATAATGAAACGAGAATGCGCCTAAAAATTCGAAAACACCGGCGAGGCCGCAGGTCAATAATAATGTTTTTCTGCGTCCTATTATATCGGATACCGCACCCCATATTGCACCGCTAGGAACCATTCCTTGAAATCATAAAACCATTTTACCTCTACATTAGGTACTTAGGTAGCTTACTTAAAACTGGCGAATTCGTGAAATATGTCGTACCGAGATAAATAGAGCTGTATATTAATCCTTGCTTATATTTCGAAATTTCAAACTCGCATATGGCTGCCGGCATTATGTAAGATACCGACGAAACTCCAAAAACGAATGTAAATGCAACAGGTATCAGCATTAAGAAAAGTTTTATTTGATATCGTCCGTACCCGCCTGAAAATTTGATATTTTCTCACTTTAATAAATTTAATAAATTACAAAGAAAATATGTAGGTATTTACCACATAATGTGATCGCTTGTTCGAAATCCATACGATCCCCAAATGTTCCAAAATCAATCAGAATTCTGAGCTGTCTTTTTTCAAAACAGTAATTGACGATCGAGCAGAGTACTCTGGAACTTGTTTAAGTGCACGAGCCTTTTTTCACTCTTAAGAAATTTGAAAGTTTACGATTTTTGCAAATTATTAACGCATTTAACTCATTTTACGTTAAACCGAACAACATGTGGTGCTATTTCAAAGCTCGCGATTAAAAATGCTAATTTATATCAATTCGACATTAGGAAAAAAAATTGCGAAAATACTCAAATACGCAATGCAACTGTAGACTATTATAATTTTATTTGTATTATGTTTCGCAACCGAGTATAATTGATTGAGTATAAACAATAGCAAATATTTATAGATTTATTTTCCAAATATGTGAAAAAAAGTACATAATATGTGTACTTACTTACTCTACTTCCATGTGCGAAGTGATCTAAATAGGTAAATGTTATTCACTTCATTAGAAAAAATTAATAGGGTAAGTAGATCGACAGTCTTAGAACTTCAGGTACGAGTATAATTGCATTTTTATAACCTTTTGACCCCCTTATGAGAAATCGGAACTGTACAAAAAATAACATTATTATTTTTTTTTTTTCAAATGCCAGGTACTTTTTCATTTCCTTTCTTTTTTCCACTAAAATTAATTTGAAGATTATTCGTGTGCCCGAAGGATACTTACCACATTCACTTTTGCTCTAGTTCAGGAAAGAACAAGTTGAAACTTCAAGGTTTTAAACAGGGATGGGAAAAATCATTTCTCGAATGATTTTAAAACAAAACCATTAAAATATTTTTCAAAATCTCGAAAATCGTGAATTTAAATCATTTGATTTTTTTCAGAAAAATTTTTTGAAGCAGTAAAAAAAATCACAGTTTTTAAAAGATTTTATGATTTTTCCGAAGAAAAAATTTTCCAAACGCATTTTTTGTTTAGAAATAACTTTTGTAAACGTTCGAAACGTTTTTCGAGTTTTTCTCAAAAAAAGAATAGGTATAATTTTTTTCTCGAGAATTTATCAAATATTTCCCAGCTGCGAGTTTTATTAATCCAGAAGAATTTTTTCCAATTTTTAAAAAATACTTTGGTTTGACAAAATTTTTTGAAAGAATTTTTGATTTTTTTTTTCCAAAAAGATTCAAGAGTGTTTTTCTCAAAAAAGTTGGTCGTTTTTTTTTTTTAGTTTGTCACATTTTGAGGCATTTTGGCGGAAAGAAAATTTTGAAAGATCTTAGAATTATTTTCAGAAAATTAAAAAAAAAATGCTTTCATTGTATGAATTTTTTCAATATTTTTTGTATCGTAGAATATTTTTGAACGTTTTTAAAGTGAGTTTTTTGGATTTTCTCAGAAATTTCCTGTCTTTTTATTTTTATTTTTTTGTTAAAACATAACTAATATCTACCTACATTTAAAATTTTTTTTGGTAAGGATTTTTAAATTCTTTTTACAAAAATTTTTAATATATTTTTTTCGCAAATTTTTACAGTTTTTTGAAATGAGTTCTGAATATTTTATTACAAGAAATTTTCTTAATGCATCTTTTAGAAAAGCGAATCTTCTGAAAAAAAAAGTTGGAAAACAAATTTGGAAAAAATTATTCCTTTGAATATAACTGAAAAAAAAAATTCAAAAAGCCCTAGAAAAAAATAAAACTTGTATTTGGATAAATTTTTCTATTTATGTGAATATTTTAAGTGAATGTGTGTTTGCCCCTACCCTTGCAATGATCCTACTTTTCACCAAAAAAACCCTCGTATAGAAATTAACAATACCTATCATTACCTGTTACCAATTAAACAGCATTGATTAATCGATTTTTTAAAAATTTTCTCACATAGGTAAGTATATTGAATATTTCAAATTACAGACTACCTACGCCTCAAATTAGGTATTGATACTTGGGGCTTACGTGAAAAATAAAACGATTTGTTAAATTTTGTTCACAAATTGGCTCCTGGCGTTAGTTAGGCTCCATTAAATGTCGTAGTGCTTCGGCTTCTTCTGACAATCTTCTTTCATTTTCTTCGTACGGATTTGGTTGCCTCGAATAAACTATCATTAATGGAATAATTACTGCAAAAATTGATTTGAAAAAATTAATAACCTCCGTTGATCGCATTTTTACCACTTATTTACTTACTAAGGTGTAGTAGAGTGATAATCCAGAAGCTCGAAATACACGAGAAGTCTGTTCCAATTGGTAAAATTTGCCCTCCTAGTACTACTCCTACTTGTCCAAAAACCGTAATCAGGCCCATAGAAACACCTCTGTAAATTTACTTCCGGATTAATATTGGCGATAATAATTCGTATTCGAGGTAATATGGATAATTGGATAACGTACCTCATAAAAGGTGGAATTCTATTTACTATTAAGCTGATACTTATTGTTATGCAGTTTTGCATACATACGAAAAAAACACTCATGAGGATGATTAAATATAACGAAGAACCAAAGGGGAAAATGATCATACAAAGAGCACTGATTAGATGACCAATAACTAGAATTAAAAAAAAAAAAAAAAAAAAAAAAAAAAAAAGAAATGGTGAGCAATAATTTAGACAGTGATTTGCTCAGCGAGTACCAATACTTTTTTTCAAACATATTTCTTGCAAATTCATTCAAAAAAAAAAAAAAAATATGAATAAATTTTTTTTTAAATTATGAAAATATGACTTACCAAATAAAACTATTTTATTGAACTTCTCGATAAGAATTTTCGTAACGAATAAGGAGATGAATACGTAGAAACCAACTATCACAGACCCCAAGTAAATTTCATCGTGTAATTTTATCTAAAAATTATTATTTTTTTAAAAGATATTTCTCGCATTGGTTAAATTTATCCAAAGCATACCTTGAGGCAATCGACAGTTTCTAAGAATATTTCTTGAGTTTTAAACAGAACACAAAACGGTTGAGCATCGGCATCGATAACAGTCACATTATCAACTTGGCCAGCACCCACTGCCACGGTAAACAAAAGCGACTGATACAATTTGATGGCGCTAAATCTATAAAAAATAATTTTTAAATTTCAAGCAGGCAAATTTTTAAAATTTATGTATGATTCATATAACTCTTTACGCTGCCATTGTGATCGCTTGTACAATATAAGCTATCGATACTGGTAATACGTAAGGGTCTTGGAAAAGCGGTTTTACTCGAGTTGATGCTCTCCTCAGACCAGTTATATCACTTTTTCGAACCGCCAATCTTTGTACCTGCGGAAAAATTGAAATCAGTTTGGAACGAAGTGTTTCTTCCCATCAAAGTAATACCTCTTACCGGAAACGTTCCTACTGGTTTGCCCGTATTCGTTGTATACATTTTTTGTAATATTTTCAGGCTCTTTTCTGGACGACCAGCTTCGAGTAAAAAAGCTGGCGATTCTTCGAGTAATAGAAGAGTACTCAGGAGTCCCAAAAATGGAAAAATCGAACAACACAGGATGAAAAGTCTCCATGAATTTATGTTTATCCAGTTTGCTATAAGAACTATCCTTATAGGGCGTGGTATAATAATCAATGCCATTACTGTCACAAAAGTATAAATATTAGTTATTAATAGGTATTGAAAAAAAAAAAAAAAAAAAAAAATGGAATTTTGATAATAAAATTAGTTGATGCAGAAACAACGTTACCTAGATTACAATACCATATAGTTAAGGTTGTTTCTATATCATGATCATCCCTTCGTGAAATATTAAATTTAAAAAAAAAACACTTACTAGGTTGTAAAAAAAAAGCCAAAGCTATATAAGTTCCCGTTCGTATTATCATCGTATCTTTATGAGTAATATCCACAAATTCACTAGTATAAGTGTAACAAGTAGTCATAAATCCGCATGTCCTTTACAAGGAAAAAATCTACATAGTAATTAAATTCCTGATACCGAACTTTACATCAAGAAAAATGGTCTCCTTACGTTAATCCTGATAAAACTTTGCAAACGAATAAAAACCAATAATTCAGAGAAAATGATGATAAAACTTCAAAAATTGTCGTCCACGTGAGTACAATTAGCAAAGTTCTTCTTCTTCCAATGATATCGGAAATCATTCCCCATATGAAACCACCAAAAGCCATACCTGGGCTCAAAATATTAAATTTAAATTTAAAACATTTTTCTAATTAATTTTCAAAATATCAAAAAATAATTAGATTCGCTATTGACCTATATATATCGCACATAGAAGCAACCCTTGGTGATATTTTGAAACACCAAAATCACAAATGAATGCTGGTAAGGCGTATGTTATCGTGTGAACAGCAAAAAGTGAAGATAAACTGATTGGCAGCATTTTAAATAATAACCTTTTTTGGTACTTCCCAAAACCTCCTGAAAAATTATAGATTAAGGATTGATTGATGTACGTAGAAAATATACAGTAATATGATATTATCACCTGTGAGCGATATCGCTGTAGCATACTCAATTTCTTTTCCAGGTTTGACAGTGGTAGTTCTAGTAGCAGTAGGTAACGGTGACAGTTTTGTTGTAGAAACTAGAAGAATTTTTTAAATCAACGAAAATAAAAATATATTTAACACGGTTTATTGTTTAATAAATGTACCTGCTTTGGCCATTTTTGATAATTGAAATATTAAGTATTTTAATTCATAAATTCACAACACATATTTCGATAATTTATATATGAAATTTTTTGAAATCATTTCTTTTTTTTACGATTTGTAAACTAATGGCCAACTATTTCTAATTAATTATAAATAATTGTTTTGTGTTTCGAAATTCAATCGTAAAAATGAGTAAAAACCGAATTTTTGAAAAATGATGGAATTTTTTGAATGTTTCAAAAAAATTTGGAATTATTCTCATTCTCTCTCATTAAAAAAAAAATGATTTTTTTAAAGAAAAATTTAGAAATATTTCCTTTCTATTTTTTACAAGTTTTCAATTAGATACCTATTTTATTATTTTCCCTGGAAAGTTTCGAAAATATATTTCAGCTCAATTTTTTTTAGAGTATATTATATTTTTCTAAAAATAATGAAAAAATAAAAATAAAAAGTAGAATTTTTGACTTTTTTTTCTTAAATATTTTCCTTTAGGAAAATTTTTATAAACCATTTTTTGTGAAAATTAGTGAATTTTTGTCGAAAATATTTATTGAGAAAATTGAAATAATATTATTTAAAAAATCAATAGAATTTTTCGACCTAGGTAGTAGGTACCTAGACCTACCTAAAAATTAAAATAAAATACCTATTATTTAAAAAATCGTCTATCCAAAGAAACTGTGCTGATAAAATGGATTCCGGTAAAAAAAGATTTGTAAAAAAATTTTGCAATGAAAAATAACAAATTCATTGACAGATATTAAAATGATTTTCTCTCCCGAAAAATTTAGATTCATTCTTCAAAAAAATCAAAATCATAGATTTTTCATCCAAAAATTGTATTTTAATTTTAGAGGAAAATATTGAATGATTTCCCCTTCATTTTATTTTATATTTTTCAAAATTAAAGAATTATTTTTTCAGGAAAAAAACAATACAAAACAGTTACATTTTTCATTTTTTTTAAAAATTTTATGAAGAATAAATTTTTTGCGAGAGATTCTGTTTCAACTATAAAAAAATGTAAATAAAAGTTTTTTTTTTTTTCTAAAACAGTTTTGATGAAAAATACCTATACCTACCTAAAGTATTTTTATATTATTCAATTTTTTTTCAGTTCAAACAAAGCATCAGGCAAAAAATTTTTATTCTTCAAAAATAAAAATAATAAAATTAAAAATGTTTCAAGTTTTCAAACTATTAACCTATTTTTTCAACTTCCTTTTTAATTTTTTTTTCTAAATTGAAAAAATTTTCTTAGGTAATTAGATATCTTGGAGTCTTGGACTACAAAAAATCTTTAAATTTTCATAACTTTTTTAAGATGAAAAGTTCAGAAATAAATTTTGCAGCATTTTGTTGCAGAAGAAAAATGTTTTTTTGTTTCTGAAAAAAGAATTCCTTATACCTACTTTTAGGAATAAAAAAAAATGGAGGAAAAATCATTCAATATTTTCCTCCAAAATAAGATAACAATTTTTTGGATGAAAAAATCTCTGATTTTTTTTGAAGAATGAATCTAAATTTTTTAGGAGAGAAAATTATTTTAATACCAGTGTTTTTTAGTAAAATAAATAATTATGTACTTAATAAATTAAAATAACTCATTTCTAAAAATCCTTCAATTTTATCGGAGAAAAAAGCTCAAGTTTTGAAAAATATTCTTGAAATTCTTGAGAAAAGCGGGCTTGAATTTTTTTGAAGTAAAACATTTCTCAATTTTCTTGAATTAAAAAATATCCTTGAATTTTTATGACTTTTTTAAGGTAAAAAATTCAAAAATAAATTTTGCTGCATAAAATATTTTGATGCAGAAGAAAAGTTTTTTTTTGTTTCTTTGTTTTTTTCTAAGAAAAGTAACTATTATTTTAATTAAAAAAAAAAAAAAAAAAAAAAAAAAAAATGGAGTGAAATTCATTCAAGCGTTCCCTCCAAAATAAGAACATAAATTTTTTGATGAAAAAATCTCTGATCTTTTTGAAGAATGAATAGAGATTCGGCACTTTTTTTTTGTTTACATTTTTTTGCCCCGGGAAACGTCATCAATTACGTTAGATTTTCAAAACAGCATTTTGATTGGTATTTTGACTCCCTACAAAAGGTAGAACCAGCAGCCAACAAATTTTGGATTTTAATTTTCAAAATTTTTTGACTGTCTGTGACCAATCAAAATGCTGTTTTAAAAATCTGACGTAATTGGTGACGTTTCCCGGGGCAAAAAAATGTAAACAAAAAAAAAGTGCCGAATCTCTATTTCTTTCAATCGAATTAACATCGTGAAACGACTGGAAAATTTTCTAAGAAAGAATTTTTCTCCTTTTTTTTGCCGATTTCTGGAAACAGGAAAAACTGTCTATTTCATGACTCGAAATAATTAAGAATTAACACGAGAGGCTAGTTGCGCATTTTAGGATTCTTCAAATGAAGAGAACTTTCAAAACTTATTTTTTTCATGTAGAAAAACCTTCTGTTTCTAGAAGAATGAAAAACAATAGATTTCAATTTCGTAGGTACATACACTTCAACATATTTTCATGTGTTTATGAAAATTGAAATTTTTTCAAAATAACAATAAATTGACTTCTTAAAGGTTTTTTTTTCTTCTACAAAATATTCAAACTTTTTCAAATTTTTCAAAAAATTACTAATTGATTCTACAAGAATTCTCTATTTATAATATATTATCAACATTTCCCCCAAAATTTGGCATAATATATATATATTTTTTAATATTTAGAACTTTTTCTCAATTGTATTTTAAATTTGAAAAAATTAATCCTATATCTTTTTTAAAATTTTCAAAAACGTATGTTTTAAATATTTTCCAACTAGTTTATAAAACAAATTATTCAAAAAGAATTTCAATTTGTTCTCAGTAAAAATTTTTCAATGCAAATCTTCAACATTTTTTTTTAGATTAAAATAGAATAAAATGTTCAATTGTTTCTTAATGTATTTTTCAGAGTAATTGGAAATATATACCTTGGGGTGGCCCTTATTTGCTTATTTGAGGCTTTCGATTTTTTTTGTCGTCTCCCTCCCGAGTTGTTCTTTTTTACAAGAAAATAATTCGCAATTTTTTATTTTTCCCCTAACTAAATTTTAAGTATGTAGTACCATTAGTCCCTATAAATTTGTCGATGTTTTAGAAATGTATCGTATTTTTCAAAAAAAAAATTCCAGTGGGAGTTGAGTGGGCTACCTCCACAGTCCTCTTGTTTCTTCTCTGAATGTGTTTGAAAAGTGCGTATGAGATCAATATATTTTGAAGATGACTTAACAGGCACGTCAATAGGATTGCATAACTTGGAATGCGTAGGAGTAAAATTGTTATGTTGACTATATTTTTCAACTTTTATTTAGGTGGGTATTTTTGGAAAAATAATCTTTCACCCACGAAAATCGAGAAAGATTTTTTTTTTTCAAAATAAGCTCGACTCGAATTATCAAAAATGAATTAGATTTTATCGATTATAAACCTTTGATGTTTTATTTTTTTCTTGAAAATTAACTGCAAATTAAGCATGTGTTTCGGAGTACGTAGTAGGTAATAAATTTCGGTAATAACGCGATTTCTCGATCATCGTGTGTTTGATTATCTCGATTTTTGAAATTCGTTCTTCGCTCAACTACGTAATAGCATTTATTACTAGGTACAGATTATTTATACTATAAAAGTGAATAAAATAGTAAATGCTTCGCAGAACGAGCGGCGTCGTTTATGCGAAAAACTACAAACGCTTGCGCGTTACAAGACCGAACAAACGTCGCGACGTCGGCTGATTTTCAATTATTCGCCTTCAGTACCGAAGACGTCGATGAACCGTCGTAAAGAACTTTGTAAAAACAATGATGAGATTACTCACAACAATCATTACTGATGTGTTTAAAAATTTCGTTCACGATTTTTACCGGTTTAAATTTTTCAAAATCAATGGTTGGGATTAAATAAGTAAATTTTTTCTCATTTTTTTCGATTCGTGTGTCGCGTTCTTTTTTTCCCTTTTTTTCACCGAAATCGCGTGACTACTGTTGTTTAAAATATAAATGTGAGCGATGTGAATTTCCAAGTGCTTTTTTTATTTTTTATTTTTTACTTATTGACGAGCTTCTTTCGTATTTGATTCGTAGTACGAAATACCTACATAGGACACAACACTAAGATGCCTGTAAGAAGAGGACACGTTGCTCCTCGAACTACACTCATCGAAACTATTATTAGAAAATTTGATACGCATGGTAAGCCACCTAATGTGTTATTTAATGGTAAATTGGTAATGATTCGTACCAAGTAGGTACCGCAAACACCTTACGAAATTGACAATTTTTTTTCTTCAAAATAATTCAGAAAGTAATCAATCATCGAATATAAAATCAGCTCTAAACATCAGTAGAGTATTTTACTTATTATAATAAACGTTGAAGTGATTTTTTCCTACAGGAAGTAAAGATTCAAAATACCTCGCAGGGTGTAAAGTTTCTGTCATTTCGATACTACCTTGGTTAGTGAAAGTGACCAAAAGTTGATGGAAAATTTCAACTTTGACAAAAAAATATCCTTATAATTACATAAAGTAGATACCCCCGATAGGAAGGTGAGGAAAAAGAAAACGTTATTGCGCTGATTAAAAAAATGTGTATGTTGGCAAAAGTCTGCAAAAAGTTCACAAGTTTTTTCAACATTCGAACAATTCTTAGGATTATATTTCATTTATTTTGGGCGAAGTTTCAAATTCTTGTCCAATGTTTCACTATATTATAATATAAACGAGGCCATTTTTCGACGACGAGTGTTGGAAAATTATTGTTAATGCGTTGTACTTTAAATATCATATCTGCGTAGAATTTGAAGTAAACCCTACCTACTTGTGGGGTATTTTGAATAGATTCGTCGAACAATTGTTCCCTTTTAGAAAATTTGTTATGGGGAAAAAAAAAAAAAAAAACTGTTATTCTGTCTTCAACAATTCAACCGAATTATTGTTTCTAGTACCTAGTAAAATTTTGAGCTTTTCGTTGGATAATTAAAACACAATTGATTTTTTTTTTTTATCAATAAAACAAAAACTGACAAAATGGCATTCGGAGAATGAAATTAAATTAAAGAGCTGTTTCGCTTGTTTTATTCGAATAAATTAGAAATGCAGAGGCTCGGTGATGATGAGGCGAGGGAGAGGATATAAAGTACGTCGTGCTGTACAATGTACATTGCACTTACGAATTTCACGAACCTCCGAAATGAATTCTGGACTCTTTTTCTTTTTCGTCAATGTACCTAATTCGTCACTGCCCATATGGGCGAATTTCCCATGGATTTTTTTTTACGATTTTACGTATTGAAACTGCTTTCTCGTAGCTTAGTAAAATTTAATAAAGCGGGATGTTTGAATAGGTACCGAATGCTTTTAAAATATTTATCAAATGCTCGGAATTTATTCCGAATATCTACCTGGAGGGAGTGGTTGAATTTAACATTGCAGAATTGGTTTTGAAAATGAGAAAGTTTATTTTCATTTGTTACGCGAGTTTACATTTAGTAGTTTTTTTTTGTTTTTTTTTTGAGTTCTCGTCGCCATCATTTGAAGCAAAATAATGCGTTTACTTTACCTTGACGTCATTTTCTTTATTCATTTCTCTTTTTCGAAAGTGAAAACGATTTTCTCAATAAAAGTTTTTAGGTACCGTTGTAGCTAAATGTCGGTGTAAATATTTTTCTGAGAATGTTTTTTTTTTTTATATAATGTTCTTTCCTGGTTTGCTATACAATGTTGACGATTTCATTTCAAAAAGTATGTTTTCTTAAATTCATTTCAATTTCACCTCTTTTCCTGACAACAATTATTAATTTCACTTTTCATTCCTCATTATTATAATCAAGTGGGATAATATAGAGATGATTAAAAATTAAAATTGAAACGCATTATGGTGGTTCTTATTTTGGACATTCGATTTTTTTGTATAATCCCATATTTCTTATTTTTCTTTAACTGAATTTTGAGTTGCGCCTAATCACTCCATTGATCGATTTTCAAACTCTTGCTTTTTCTGGTCAAGTATAATCCATCAAAGTTTTTTCTTTTCATGATGAGAATCAATTCCGATTTTTTTATTTTTCCACCAACTAAACTTCAAGTGGTGCATTTAAGCTTTGGAGCTTCACCAATTTTTCCAAAAAAAAATTAACCAAGTTTTTCGACATAACATTATAAATTTATTATAATTATTATTATAAGGTTGCTTCTTATTTATTGGAAACTACCTAATTCCCAATTTGTTATTTCCTCCCTGATTGAATTTTAGGCGGTACAACTTTAAGTACTTACCTATAGCCTTCCATTAATAATAAAAACTAATAATAAAAAAAAATGAAAAATGAAATTAATTTTTAAATTTTTGCATTTTTTTTTTTGGTTCTCTGGTCCCACCCAATATAAAATTGTTTCTTTTCATGAAAAATCATTTTTATTTTATTTTTTCATTCACTAAATTTAAAGTGGCACATAGGGTAGAGTATCCGTTTATGGCCACCTGTCCATCTTTGGCCACCTTTAGCATTAAACTTATATTTGAAAAGAAAAAATGGATGAAATCAGTTGGGGTTTTTTTAAATTGAAAGTGAATGCACTTCTTCAACCAATATTATATAATTTGGAAAGAAAATACGTGGTTAAGTATTTTTAACTCTAATTTCTTGTGCCAAAAATGAATGAAGTTAAAGTTTGCTTGCAAAAAAGATCGTTTGATGGGGTCTGTGTAATGATGGAATAGCAGTCCTAATAATCAAAAAGTAGAGGCAAGTAAGTAATTTTTTAAAGATCAGTGATTTATCTATCAGAAATGAATATAAAATTGGTAAATAAATGATTTTTTCTTGCATTTATTTAAATGGCCGAGTTAGGTACTCTGAATATTGCAATTTTCCATTTTTGGTCACCTTAATTATTTGTTATTCTATTCATAATCCCATCAATATTTTGATAGTTTTTATTCAGGGATGGGTCAAATCGCAATTTTTGTTATAACCAAAATTATTTCTAGGACCTCAATCCACAAATTTTGTTTGAAATTTTTTTTAATTGGACATCTCCCTCAATTTTGAAATAATATAAATATTTACCTATATGCTATGTGAAATTAGGGGAGAGGGAGGGATCCTATAGAAATTTTTATAATAACAAAATTTTATTTAGGATCTTGATCTACAACTTTAATTTGAAAACAAAAATACCCCAGCAAAGAAAAAAAAGTCACGAGTTCGTGTGAAACCTAAAAAACGAATTTCGCTTGCCTTACGTGAATTATGCAATGGTTCACAAAATTCAACAATTACTTGAAAAAGGAAGAAGATTCCTTTGCCATCGGTTATCATTCACGACCAAGCAATGGGTAGTTCAAAAACAAACTGTTTTAGATTTTAAAAAGTTGTCTAGCGCTAAAAAAGCGCCATCTATTAAAGCTAATGTAGTATCTGCAATTCTGCAAGTTCTACCAAGACTCCTAAAGCATCTAAAACCACTGAAAATAGGCCTACTCCATCTGGAAATAAAAAATCAAAACTACATTCTGATAAAGATGGTGAAAAACTAGACATAAAATGTAGCCTACATGTTATTTTGAGTACCCACTGTAAGTACATAAACTTGCAGCATTTTTCGTTTACAAGAACCTTGTCTACATTGTGGTAGCTTTTTTTTCGAAGATAAAAATGTGATAAATGCATTGTTGGTGGAAAATGGACCCAGAAACAATGGCACAGTGAAAACAAAATGTTCTTTAAATGCGATTATTCCTTTTTGAAATAGTGTCCTTTTTGCCACTAGGTATGGTTAAAAACTTGAGGGAGATTTTTGAATTGAATAAGTGTTAAAATTTGCAAAAAACTGTTTTATTATTATTATTATTTTTTTATTTTATTAAAAAGAGTATTAATATATCAAAAATTACTCGAATAGAGTTATTTTACAAAAGCATTCACAATTTCAATGGATGGCCAAAAATGGTAACAGCCGTGGCCATTGCTGGAAGCATGGTGGCTACTTTAGGGGATTTTTTTTTTTTTTTTTTTGAATTTAAATAAATAATTATTATGATGACTTTATGAATATACTAACTATTCAGATCGAAAATAGAATGTTCAATTATACAGAAAACATCATCAAAGTTCAAATAACTTCATTTTACAACTCGCCTTGAGAATGAGAAAACGAAAAATGTCTTAAGGTGGCCATAAACGGGTACTCTACCCTACCAATTCACCATTTCAAAAAAAGAGAAAAATTGAATATTTACAAACATTTCCTTTTTTTGTTGTACGTAGTTTTAACTTATCAAAGTTGTTCCTGTCATTAATGAGTAATGACTAATTCATCCTAATTTCTGATTTTTCACAAATTAGGGACAACACATAAAAAAAACTACATCAGAAAATTTTACCTATACTCGTTTTTTTTTTTTTTTTTTTTTTTTTTTTGAAAAAATATCAAAAATTGGGAATAATTATTTTTAAAGAAACAACTTTGATGGACTATAAGAAAAAAAAAAGCGAGAGCTTAAAAATTGGTCAATTTTTACATTTTTCTGAGAAAAAATGAGAAATGGAATTGACTGGACCAGAGGTCGATTAAAAGTTAAAATTCAGTTACGAGAAAACTTGAGAAATAGGGAATTTAATTCGCAATTTCTGGCAAAGTTAAAAACAATTTTCAACTATTAATTAAAACTTTGCAGAGGTAGAGGACTAGCGTATAGTTTACTCAATTCCTTGACATAAATGGTAGATCGTTGTTGTTGAATTTTACCAAGTCCAATATACTTGATATTCAAAATTGGAAGAGAGGGAGGACTCCCATCGAAATTTTTGTCATAACTAAAATTATTTTCAAGACTTCAAGCTACAACTTTTGTTTTAAAAATTTTTTCAATTGAACCACTTCCTCTCTCAGTTTAGAAATTGGAGGGGAGGGAAGGGTGTAATCAAAAACTTTATATAATAATCTAAATTATTTCTAGGACTTCAATGTACAACTTTTGCTTGAAAATTTTTTCAATTGGATCCCTTCCCCAATTTTGAAAAAGGATTTTCCTGATGTTATGTGAAATTGGAGGGGAGGGAGGGATCCAATCGAAATTTTTATCATAACCAAAATTATTTTTAGGATCTCATTCTACAACTTTTATTTGAAAATTTTTTCTATTGGCCCCTTCCTTCCTCACTTCTATAATTATTTCTTTCAGAACGTTATGCGAAATTTGGGGAGGGGTCCAATTGAAAAATGTTTCAAGCAAAAGTTGTAGCTTGAAGTCTTGGAAATAATTTTGGTTATTACAAAAATTTCGATTGGAGCTCTCCCTCCCCTCCAATTTTGAATATGGACTTGGTAAAATTCAACAACGATCCACCACCACCATATTGTTTAACAAATTTTTTAGTGAACTAGACAAATAGACGCTAATAGACACTAGAAAGAGGTTCTTTTCTTTTTATTTTGAAAAAAAAAACAGTCATGCTTTTTTCAGCCAGTGTGCACTGTGGCAACTAGTGATGGTAAAAATCGTGAAAATCGCTTATCGATAATTATCAATAAGAATTCAGGTTGGGGTAGGAGGCTCAATTTTTTTTGGAAATTTTAGATTTTGATAGCAATGGATAGCCTGACAGGAAAACATTGCATAAAAAACTAAAAAAGTGCATCTGAACTTCAGGAAACATCAAATCAATAATTTTTTTTACATCTTCACTCAACTTGCCGTTTCATTGGTTTCAATTTTTCAGAATTTCAACATTTTATACCATGATTCTGTATTGAAACTTATAAAATGAATATTTTGAGATTAAACTGTAACAAAATTTTGAAAAACTGAAAAAATATGCCAATTTTGAGGGGGAAATGCGAAAAACTGCGAATATTGATAATTATCGATAACTAGCCGTTCTTATCGATAATCGTTAATTTTGCTCCTTATCGATAATTATCAAAAATTTACCATCACTAGTGGCAACACTGTTTTTCTTATCAATTTTTCAGTTTCCTGAAAAAATTTTGTGACACGAGGCGAGAAAAACTAAAAAAGACGTCGTGTTCTCGTGTTCTTTTCCTTTTCAATTAATTGTTGAATTGTTTTATGGTGTATCTAATCGTTTCTTTTCAATTACTTCATTTTTACTAAGTAATTAATCGTGATTTTTCTACCAACGTTCATTTGATGAAGTTTCGGATGGATTTCGACCCGGTTTGAAAACTCACTCCAACTCCTGCGAGTTTCATAAGGTACAATTTTAATTTTAAATGACAATTCTAGTTCTACAATATTCTCATAAGTAGTCTTGTAAATTCTGTCGAGTTATGAAAGATGCATGGGGGTTCTTTCATAAACAATATTCTTGTGCTTAACTTACTTATGGTAGACTTTTAAGCTCATCTTTCTACTGTACGTAGTACGTACATATGTATTACCTTCACATTCACATTATTACAAATTACGATATGTAACTTTAATATCGAATTATTTGAGTGTTCTTTGTTCATCAACTTCAACTTTTACCAAGTTAACACAGAGGATAAACGATGAAGAGTTTTTTGCCTGCGAGATTACAACATTCAAAATTATTTTTTCCCTGTTTAAATCACTCAGACTCAATGTCAGTTTGACTCCATTTCGCTGCGTGTGTGTAGTTATTCATCTCATCGCATTCGTTCAACTGTCAGGATCTCAGTCAGAAATCCCTCTCGACCTTCTATTCAACTCGTGATTCGACGTTAATTTTCATTTAGTTCCAAGTCTTGAGGCAATTTCAGCTGTATTGTTCGACAATCAATAGCTAATAGTTATCTTCGGTGAGTTGATGATGACTTTTGAATGGCATATTCAAAATATGAATGAAAATAAATATTTAATACGGATGAGAAGTTGGATGAACGAGGAAACTTCTAGATATAATTTCTTTACTACAGTTAGATGTGTGTATTTTTTTACTTCACTACACCGAAGATAAAAATACACACTTGTCGCATTGATAACATTTAACCAGCCTTGCTTCTCTTCTATTTAGTGGAAATGTTTTCTATCCTTTTACAGCACATGTGTGTGTATCTGTATATTATACCTAGCCTACTAGGTATATTCGTTTCAAAATTTTTGTTCGGTGTGAACTTTTCTTTCCACTATTTTTCATATTTTTACCCTTTGTTTTTCCTCCATATGACAGATGCAGTTTTTTTTATCGCCGCATAACTTCTGTATTTCCGTCGCATGTTTTGTTAAATGTTTCCATTGTAAAAGTTCCATTAATCACGGTAAACAAATACCACAGATATCATTCTAAAAGTGAAAACAAATCCCATTGATGAGACCTTACTATATGTGCACAGTGAGCCGAATATAACATATTAGATTAATGGTCGAGATATTGGACATGAAGAGGGTTAGGTAATAGGGTGGAATGATTTTGACTTTTTTTCGAAAATCGAAACAGCCTACGGCACAAAAGTTGTGTTTTGGTGTCAAAATAACATAGTAAAAATTTGAGCCCCCTCGGTCAATATTAACCCATGCTTCAGGGGGTCCAAAGTTTTCAAATTTCAGTAAAATTTCTCATATAATAAAAAAATTAAAAAAAAAATTAACAATTTTTCAGAGGTCTAGTCGATGGTAGGGGTCCTCTTGGTGACCCAGAACCCGGTCATCCATCAAAAAATTGCATAAAAGTATAAACAGGGGTTTCCAAAATATCCACATTTTTGCATAATTACACCAAAATCAAGAAATGCGCGAATATTTTTATTTTTTGAGATATGTTGCATATTTTGAGGTTTACATATTTGAAAATATCTTCAAAATGAAAGGGAAGTCCCATCACCACCACCCCTCCATAGAAAATGGGACATTTTGCTATGAAAACTTTGTCCTGTGTTTTTTAATGAAATTACTCATTTTACCTACTTTGTATTAGGGCAAAGTGAAAAAATTATCACTGTAATTACTATATGCATGAGAGCGGTTCATTTTGTGTTGAAAACATCCCATCAGAATATTAGACTCCTTCCTCAAAGGCGCAGGGCGTTAGGGATCCTCAAAGTGGGGTCAGTTTTGCAAAAACAAAGTTTTCATGGCAAAATGTCTCATGTTCTATGGAGGGGTGGCGGTGATGGGACTTCCCTTTCATTTTGAAGATATTTTCAAATATGTAAACCTCAAAATATGCAACATATCTCAAAAAATAAAAATATTCGCGCATTTCTTGATTTTGGTGTAATTATGCAAAAATGTGGATATTTTGGAAACCCCTGTTTATACTTTTATGCAATTTTTTGATGGATGACCGGGTTCTGGGTCACCAAGAGGACCCCTACCATCGACTAGACCTCTGAAAAATTGTTAATTTTTTTTTAAATTTTTTTATTATATGAGAAATTTTACTGAAATTTGAAAACTTTGGACCCCCTGAAGCATGGGTTAATATTGACCGAGGGGGCTCAAATTTTTACCACGTCATTTTGACACCAAAACACAACTTTTGTGCCGTAGGCTGTTTCGATTTTCGAAAAAAAGTCAAAATCATTCCACCCTATTAGGTAATTAATGCAGATTTATTTCATATTCGACGGCTTATTGAGTAAATTATTGATTACACGTGTCTATGTAGTATGTACTTGTTCTGGTTGGATGTACCATGTCCATTTACCCGTTATCTGTGCCAAACATGATAACAAACAGTGGTGAAAATGGTTTTTCGTATGTAGGTAAAGGGTAGATATTTTGTATTTCTCTCAGAAAACTTGATAACTTGAACATTTGACAAAATTTGGGATCCACTCCAAGTCCAATCATTGATGAATGAAACTAGGTAGCGTCCTAGCGTTACCAGCAATTTCTCCCACGCACCAAAAATATAAGAATTCATTTCTATGATTTATTTTATCGACTTCGGGCTTGTTATTGGAGCACCTAATTGGAAAGAAAACTCTAAACCTCGTTTTAAAAATTTATCGTTTAAACGAATAGATATTTTTATGTAGAGATGAAATTTCTTTTAGTCTGGATTGAAATTAAAGTAATTGAGAAAAAAAAGACAGATTGAGTGTATTTTATGATAGGTATATGTTGGTCATATAACGAGTGACGCTACCGAACCGTAAAAGCATAACTTTTCTGACGTCGCCTTTTTTAAATTTTTTTTTATTCTCAGTGTGTATGTACCAATCATTTTCCTTTTTATTCGTATTTGTAGACAAGAAACCTCATTTAATTACCTACTTCCAGTCTGTGTAACTTTTCCAAATGCGAGTTGTAAAAATGGACGAATCGTCGCTGTTGAAAAAAATTGAGAATTTATCACTGTCCGATAATTACAATGTGGAGGAAAGTTCGATAAACAGGCGTTTAATTATTTTTTGCAAGTGGTAGACGTGCCTCAATGATGAATGCCAGTTCAGGGGAGTCATTTGGCGAGGGATCATTAATAAAATTAGTTTTAAATTGGCTCGGTTATTTGTACGAGTTTCTTGTAGAAATCGGGAAATATATAGCTTTTGGGTTGAGGAAAAAAAGGCTTTTTAGCAAACCAGATCAAGTTTTCTCGGAAAATATTTTTTGCCATCAATCAATCATCGACGTTATTGTGTAACGTTTGTAGAAGTGTATGTTGTCAACATAGGTTTTAAACAACTTGAATGGAAGGTTTTTTAATCCTTGAAAATTTGCTTGTTTGCTATTTTTCAAAGTTGAAATGGTCGAGACTTCATAATTCATCTCTTTCATGTCAGTTGATTTCCAATAGGCTTGAAGATTGTATTTCGATACTGATTCCGGGTTTTATCTTCGAAAAATAAAGTTGGAGATAACCATTTACTCGGTTAATGAATGGCCGAAAGGATAAAGGCTCTATTAGCAAAGATTTGGCTTTAAATATTTTGTAATTAAAATAAGCTAATGAGCTTGCCTTCATAATTTATTATCAGCTTAGGACGGAAATCTAATTGGTCAATTTTTTTGCCCGTTTATAAGGAAATCCAAGCTGTTTTCAAGTAATCTATTTGTACGTCGCTCCAAAAGGCATTACTCCGGTACCTTAGGATGAATTCAGAATGAGTAAAAAATACCACTAAGGCACAAAGATGCGGAGTCACGCAGCCATGTACGTTCATAGGTTGTTCTAATGAGGAGTTTTGGCTTGTTCGGGTAGTTCATAAGTGATAATTGGCAATTCTAAAAATGAGAGAATTTTTGAAATTTCGAAAAGAACATTTTTCAAAAAAAAGAAGTATTTCTAAACAAAAAACAAAAAAAAAACATTTTGAGAGAAAAAAAAATACTCAATGATTGTGGTAATAAATCTGAGTATGTTCTCTTTTCTTATTTTATTTCTTTCTTTTTCCTTCCAACTTTTGTGAAGAAAAAAGAGGACATTTTTTCTCCAGAAAAGCAATGAGAAATTTTTTAAAGAACTTTTCTCAGGATTTTAAAGAGACATTTTCAAGAGAGAAAAAATCTGAAAAGGGTGTTTTCTTGTGTGAGAATTATTTTCTACAAAAAACTCCAAGAATTTTTTCAAATACAAAATTTTGAGAATAATTTGTTTTCCAAAATAAGTAGGTTAGGTACCAAGTACCACACAGGTTTATTCTGCATTAAGATTTTTTCTGGGATCAGCAAGAAAATTTCAATTTTCATCAGGAATTGTTGTATTTTTTTCAGAAGTAATTTTTTAAAGAAAATTTAGACAAGTAATTTTTTAATTTTTTTCCAAATGAATTGTAAGTAGTGCCTTGGAGCAAAATTAAATTACAATTTTTATCCAACAAAATTACAACTATTTTTTCCAAAAAAAAAAAAATCGTCAAAAAACTAACAGTTGGTAGGTATTATTAATTTCAAAAAAATTATAAAAAATTTTCAAAAAAATAATAATTTATGCCTTCAAAAACTAAAGAAATTGTTAAAATTGACCTAAATTGACTACAATTTCAAGAGTATATAATATAATATCTCAAATCAGTAAGTTAATGACATGTGTAAAGTAACCCCATTTAAAAAAAAGTAACAACTTTTTTTTTGGGGGGGGGGGGGGGGTGAGATGAAAAAAAAATCAGAAGTAAAAAGTAAGGACCTCCCCATTATGGCATACATAGTCCAATATCAAAGTTAACAAGAAATGGTAGTTAATAAAGACGAAAGTTTCTTAACCACTGTGTAGATTTTGAAACCAAACCCAAAAACTCATTATTCACGTTTTTTATGCACATCATTCTACCGCTTGCCTAGTTAATCGTTAATCACCTCTTATTCGTTCGTCACCTTCAACGCTTTATAATCTCGAGTGGAAAAAGAGCCTTTACCGGGAAGTAAAGTTTGATGGTTACTTAAGCACTAAGTAGCGAAATTTGTTGCTCGAGTTCTCTTCAGTGGGTAAATAAATGAGGAAAAAGTCATGTGAAAAAGTATGCGTTGAAAAATATGCGGTAATGCAGTATCCACGAACATAATCTTTTAACAGCCTTTAAATAGGTGATGGTGAATTGGAGAATTTTACGTGTCAGGTTGAAGGGTGAATGGAAAGATTCCATCAGGTGGTTTATTTAACAGAAAGGAAAAATATAGGATAGTTCAATAAATTTTCGCACGCTTGATACTTTTTTATAAGTGTCGATATTACGAATGGTGTATTATGTACATGTACATATTTTAACAATATTTCTTCTCTTAGATGAAACAATTCATTAGTTTGAGGTGTGAAAGAAAAATTCAAAAATACATGATGGGCTAGTAGTAGGTAAGGTACATCAAGTACGAGTACACAAACATATTCAAAAATACGTGTACCTATTGATTCAACACCAGTAGTAGGTACAACAGGTACAACCAGGGATGGAAAACTGAAATCATTGAAGTTTCACTTTCAGTTTACCGTTTTCAGTTTTCAATTTTTCAGTTCCAGTTCCAGTTTTCAGTTTCAGTTTTTTTAGTTCTAGTTCCAGTTTCAGTTTCAGTTTTTCCATTTCAGTTCTAGTTGGACATAAACTGGAACTGAAATTCCTTTCAGTTCCAGTTTTAGTTTTCAGTTTTTCAGTTTCAGTTTCAGTTTTATTTCAGTTCCAGTTAATTTCAGTTTTCAGTTTCAGTTTTCCATCCCTGGGTACAACACTACAGAATACCACTTGAGTGATATTTCTTATGAGGAATTTGTGACATACATTATCTAAGAGTACATAAGTATGCCATACATTAGAAACAAGATGTAAGTACAACTTACAATTTTACAAGTCGTTTACAAGTAGTTTTCGTTAAAAAAGCAACGTGCAAAACTACTTGTAAACTACTTGTACTCGTACATGTTCTACATCTTGTTTCTGAAAAATACTAACTAGTTGTAGAATTACATGTTTTCCAGTAAAGTGAACTAGAAGTAAACTCAATGTTAACTACAAGTTTTACAAAAAACATCATGTTCTTTTCTACTATAAAAGATGCAGGACCGGTGAGAAGAGGGGACAAGGGGGGACATGTCCTGGGCCCGGATTTTTTTTTAGGGCCCACTATTTCATAACATTAAAAAAAATGAACAATTTCATATCATTCGAGCAGTGAACGCAGTCTCAACTTGATATAAACAATATGTGACCACAGAACCTAGTACTTCATTAAAGAAAATTATTTTAAAGTGAATTAAAAATTTTTCTTCTCAACTAAATTGGAAAAAAATCAAAAAATAAATTGAATTTCGGCTAAACGTTTTTTTTCAACTTTCTTTAATTTCCGATTTTTAAAAATGTTCAAATTCCTTGTAGATTTTTTTTTTCTTTGTAATTCATCAAAGAATTTTTTAGAAATTCTCAAATTTCCCTTCAATTTTTCAGAATCTCTTTTCTTAAAAAAATCTTTTTAAAAAAAAATATAATTTAGGCAATTTATTTGCATTTAAATTTTTTAAAAATTTCTTTGAGAACCAATTTTTTTTTTAATTCAGTGAAGAGCGGTTTCTTTTTGAATTTTGAATGAAAGAATTTTTTCATATTTTTTAAATTGAAAAATTTTCAAATTTCTTTTAATTTGTTCAAGTTTTGTGCAAGAACAAGTTTTATCGAAGTTTTTTGATTTATTCAGTTCCTTTTTATTAAATTTTTTTTCTAATTCCGTTGAGAACGATTTTTTTTATTTCAGTAAAAAAAATCCATTTTCTTTGGTAATTTTTTTTTTTTACTTTTATCAAGTTGAAAATGTTATCCAGGGAATAAATAATTTCTTGGAAGTTTTGTTATTTTATTATTTTATTTTTTTTGAAATTTAGTCAATTCCTTTACATTTAAAAAATTTTCAAATTCCTTTGAGAACCATTTTTTATTCATTTTTTTGAATTAGGTATTTAAGCGAAGAAGCATTTTGTTTGTTCATTAAAATAAAAAAATTGGTGTTTTTTTAAGGAAAAAAGGGGGCCAAAATTTTTTTGTCCTGGAGCCCGACTTGGCTCTCGCCGGTCCTGAAAAGATGATTAGATGAGCTTGCACTGCGACTATATTGATGAAAATATTAACTTGGGTATTTACAATGCGACGAATGAGATAAGATATTTTCTTCTTAGAGCTTCGAAATCGAAATAGATTTTTTGATTTTGTTCAATGTAGGTAGGTACTTTATACGTATCTAAGCTACGTAACGATTTAAAAATTGAACCGAGGTAGTGCCTAATGGTATTGCGGAATAATATGTAAAACAATATTAATATTGGCGATAATGCCAAAGTTTTTTTTCCCTCTACGACTTCCTCGTACATATACTACATACTAGGTACATAATACTCGTATAAACGCATTGGCAAAATATTCTATTCGTTGACGATTTGTAAAACTGTAAAAATGGAGTATGCAGAAACTGAATTTTTCATTTCTTCAATGTAGCATAAAATTTACTCTAGTAATTCTAAACTTGAGTGTTTCAAGGATGAAATTTCTCTAGTATAATAATTTATATATCTCGATGGATTAAGAGATTCTGTTGTCAGTGAAAAAGGCGGGCTCCTTATGGGTTATATTTTTGGATGATGGCGTCATCTAAATATCGTAAATTTTTACTTCAGTAGATGGCTCTTGCAGCGGTTGTGAATTACGTCGACGGAAATTATCGAATGAAAAATTGTTCGCAGATGATTTATAACGTCGAGTGTACGCGAACTTTGCCGGAATATTATAAATAGATAATAAATAACTGAATCGAAGTTATTCGTCGGGCCGAAACTTTAATAAATCGTAGCTTCTGTATGCACGTATTTAATGTATACTTAATTTGAATTTCTTATGGAAAAGAAGAAAGCGAAATTTTTTTCTTCCATCAACCGTGCTTTCTTTGGTCGTTAACTTATGTTTGTTTAAGATAAACAGAAATTAGCATTTCTGTTTTATAAATAGAAGCTTTGATTTGATTGATTTTCAGTTGCACCTCCTTCGTCGGAATTTCTCGAGATGGTATAGACATCGAATATTTTTTTGTTAGTATAATTAAGGGCATTGGAAATAGCTCATTTTTAAAAATGTGTTTGCTCTTTTGCTGGATTTTTAATTCAAATTTTTGCTTGGAAGAAAAAAATTGGCGAACGAAAAATGACTTTAAAATCACTTAATAAAAGTACAGCTTCGAAAAAATATAATTTTAAAAAAATGTCTCAAGGGGTAACTAGGTACCTATGTACGTTGAAGAAAAATCTCTTCAAAAATTTTTGTACTCACTTAAAAGAAAAATCTTGAAATGTTATTTGAACTTTATTTTTTAAAGTCTTCTTATAGAATTTTTCGGAAAATTGAAAAATTAAAAATTTATACTTTTAGCAATAACTAGGTATTTTTTTCATTTTCTCAAAATCGGATTTTTGGTAAAAATGTAAACTTTTTCAATTTTGGGCAAAACGAACTTTAAAAGGGTCGTAAATCGGGTAGTTTGACGTGCAGAACTCGAATCCGCGATTAGTTTTTTCATTCGATCATTTCGTGTGATTACACAATTTTAATAATGTAAATTTGACGAAAAAACCGAAATTAACAAAAACTAATGAATTGAGGTGAAATTCGGGCAAAAGGTATATAAATGGGTATCTAGTGATGTACCTTGAGGAAAAAAAATTTTGATCAAAAATGAGCGTTGATTGGGGGAAAAAAGTACGACTAACTGGCTTTTTGAATATTTTGGGGAAGTTGCACCAACGATAAAAATTCGAAAAAATTCGGGGTAGCGTATAAAGGCGTGAAAAACCGAGAAACATTTTTTCCGCTAAGCACACTCTAAAACTGCACTCTCCAGGGTGATTCAAAGTCTTGAAAGTAGCTTTCAAGGTCGTTCGAGAGACCAAAAAAATCTGAATTTTTTTTACAACATTTCCCTTGGGTACCTGTATCTATATGCCAAATTTGGTGAAAATTGGTTGAAAACTCGAAGAGATAGAATTTTAAAGCTAAAAATCACAAATTTCGAGGCTCCGGCCCCAGGAGGTGAGGAAAGTGATCGCTGATTCGCTCTAAAATCATCTTTTACGATACTAAATCGGAATCAGTGAAAAAGATTTTGAAGTTCGACCGGGGGCCGATTGACTCCCTTATCACACCAGAGCCTTTAGAATTCATAAAATTTTGTAAATTAGGGAAAAAGTTATAATTCGTAAAATTTTTTGAATTTTTTGAAAAAAAAATTGGAAAAGTTGTAAAATTCATTTGGTAGGTAGGTAAAAATTTAAAAATTGAAAAAATTCCCAGTTTTAAGTGTACTTGACTTGATAATTCTGAAAAAAAACTATGCGTTTTTTATACGAGATGCTTCAAGTGAATTCTTCATTGGGTCTGCGAAATGAAAATTGTAATATTGTCAAAAATTAAATTAGAGAGATAAGAAAACCTAGATTGGTATACCCCATACGACTTTCTTTTTAAATTTTGAATTTTGGCACCCCTTTTGGAGCTTCTGTATCTGTAGATGTAGATACCCGAGCAGCACAATCCACAAATTATCGAAATAAAAAATCGACAGAATATCTAATTCGATAAAGTGTCGCGTTAGTTCCGCCTAAATCGTGAAATTATCTTTCGATATATAGATAGATTATCGACGAATTATAGTTAGTAAAAATTTCGAGATTATAGTAAGATATTTTATCGATAATCTATCTATAATATTTAGGCGGAACTTATTTAATTTAATTTCTAAGGCTATAAATAAAATAAATAAATAAATAAAATAAATTTCACGATTTAGGCGGAACTTTCGCGACACTTTATAGAATTCGATATTCTGTCGATTTTTTATCGATTTTTTTATTCCGATTTTTCGTCTTTTACTAGCTTTTTTCTATAATTAAAAATCATTAATTAGCATAATTAATACATTAAACTATGCCTAAACACATTATTCATGTTACGGTAAGAGGATCATTTCAGAAAAAGTCAAAAAAAATTATAAAAAATCTGCCACCCGTGGGGCTTGAACTATCTACCTCCTGCATGGTATTCCTCTCCCTTAGCCACTATGCCATACATGATCGTTGAGGAATTAGCAATAAAACGCTTATTATAGGCAGTTTAGTACTTCCAGACGTGTTGGACTTAGAAAAATTTTCACCAATTTGGAAATAATTTCAAATATCGTCACAAAATCGTTGAAAAATCGTTCGACAAATTTCAGATTATTTGTCGATAATGTAGTTTCAAATATCGCCACAAAATCGTTGAAAAATCGAGTTCGAGGAATTTCATATTACGTGTCGATAATATAGTTTCAAATATCGTCACAAAATCGTTGAAAAATCGAATTCGAGAAATTTCAGATTACGTGTCGATAATATAGTTTTAAATATCTTCACAAAATCGTTAAAAAATTGAATTCGAGAAATTTCAGATAATTTGTCGATAATATAGTTTCAAATATCGTCACAAAATCGTTAAAAAATCGAAATCGAGAAATTTCATATTACGTGTCGATAATATAGTTTCAAATGTCGTCAAAAAATCGGTAAAATATCGAAGTCGAGAAATTTCATATAATCTGTCGATAATATAGTATTAAATATCTTTACAAAATCGATAAAAAATCGAATTCAATAAATTTAATATTCTTTGTCGATAATGTAGTTTCAAATATCTGCACAAAATCGGTGGAAAATCGGAATCAATAAATTTAATATTTTTTGTCGATAGTATCGTTGACGAATATCGTCATAAAATCTTAATAATATCGAATTCGATAGTTTTTAGATTTTTTGCCTATGAAATTGTACCGATAAATCTTTATAATATCGTGAGAACATCTATAGATTTTCAAACGATTTTTTATCGATACGTTACATCTTCCGATATTATCGATCGAGTGTGCCGCTCGGGTACCTTAATTTCTCAAAAATTGTATCAAAAAAGGATTTGGAAAGTAAGAAAACCTAGATCACCATACCCGTACTTCAAAAAATGAGAAAAAATTTTTAATGGGAATAATTTTTGAAAAAATAAATTATAAAGAGAAAAACTGGAATTATCTCTCACTCTCCTTATTCAGTATCCGATCGATTTGTTGATTCAACTGTTCAAGCAAACAGATCGAGATTTTTTATATCTATCAAGCTTATATCGCGAACGGTATTTTTATGTAACGTTAACTATTACGAAAAGCTTATCAGATTTAGAAACTTAACGAACTTAGGTCAGCAAATGTTGACGGATGGTTTAATAGTTTGACGCAAGCCTTAATTAAAACTTTAGCATCTCTTGTAAAACTTGCAACACTGCGCCACATTCGGTTCTGTCGAAGCGAACACACCAACGAAGCAATTTGTTTACAGTTTTGATAATTTAAATCGAATATCGAGCTTTGACCAAAAACTTTGACATGTTAATAAATAGAATAGACGCAAAGTATACGCATTTTTAAACTGAAAATAAACCAGAGTCGCGATATTCAGGTCACACACTGCGCGAAATAGCTGCCAGAATACCAAATGTTTTATTTTTACATTGAACATCGCCATGCTTTTATACTGGCAATTGTTATACTAAGTTTAAGGTAAAATAAAATCTCGACTTGAAAAAAAAACCTCATTATCATATTGTTTTTGTATTTTTTTTATTTGAGAACTTGTTAATACATCAAAAACAGGAATTGAATTATTTTACGATTTTCATTTTCCACCTTGAAATTGGTTATTGAACTTGTTGAATTGAATACCTACTATTTTTTTAGAAGTACAATACGAAGTAGTATAAGTTTATACGTTTTTGAATTAAATAACTGTAAAAAAACCACGAAGTCACGATGAATTACAAAAAAGTTGAACTATACTATTTTTTTTTTACATAAAATTAAAATGTTACGCGATTTTAAGGGCTCCTCGTTTCAACGCTACGCCAATTTTTATAAGTTGGCGAACTCGTGTAATTATTTACATTAAAAGTTCATTCACTTTTCTATCGGAGCTTGTTTAAAAAAACCATCTCGATACTTCGGTGCGTGAATTTTTTTCAAATTGGATAATTTTCAACCGGAATAACGATGATGTGAACTTTTTAATGGATTCTCTGCACGGTTGAAATTGAAGAAATGAGTTAATTTCACTGTCGTCAGTTGTAAAAAATCTCATTGCATCGCTGTATTTCATCGATATAAAATTTACGTCACGAAAATTCGTGAAATATGGACTGGTGCTTTTTTCACGCTTACATAATAATCAATGATGTAGATATGTTTCGTGATCTTACCTAAAATTTGAGGAACTCTTCACCACAACGTCTCGTAACTAAGTGTTTGGATGACGACCAAATAGAATAACATAATGGACGTCACATCATCGAAATAAGGTCAAGGAAGTGATGTTTGAGGAACAAATCGAAACTTGAAAATTGATCCGTATGTGGAAGAGGGCAACCTATGCCAGGGCCAGGGTCTTTCAAAAAAATAGTTCGCCCCAGGAAATTTTTTTCGAATCATTCGAAATTTTTTCTGAGAGATATAAAAAAGAATAAGTTTATTATGACAACTTAAACAATGGAAAGTCAAGAGGAAAATACGTGCAGTTAATTTTCTTCTCCGCAAAATTAGATCCCTTTCATAATTCATACACAAAAAAAAAAATAAAAATAAAATATATTTTTTCACAAAGGAATGGATTTTTCAAGTTGCACATTTTTTTGGCAGTGATTCCAAAATAATTTTAAAAATTTTATTCCAAGAAAATTCAGAATTTTTTTCTCCAAAAAAGTTGAATTTTTTTTAAAAATTGAGACAGAAAATTGGAGTTTTTTCTTTAAAAATTGAGAACCTGCCCCCCCCCCCCAACGAAAATGTTGAAAGTTTTTTTCTCCAATTTTTTTACTCAAAAAATGAGGTTTTTCTTCAAATATTTTACGAAAATTTTTACTTGAAAAAAATTAGATTCAATAATTTTCTTCTTCGAAAATTTGAAAAATATTTTGTACTTGACTTCATCAAAAAAACTGAGAAATTTTTCTCTTAGAAGATTGAATGACACCTTTAAAAAAAAAAATAATAATGACACTTTTCTCCAAAAAATTAAAGAAAATTAAAAAAAAATTTTAAAGGAAGGTAAGATTAAAAATTGACGTTTTCCTAAAATAAACCCACAAAAAATACCTATTTTTTTCAATGACACCAAAAATAAAAAAAACATAAAATTGTTTTCAAGAAAATTTAGAATTTTCTTTATTGAAAAATTAATTTATCTACGACCTAACTATTTATATTTTATTTTTAGGCAAATAAAACAAAAAATTGATTTTTTTCTTCAAAAATTTAAAACATTTTTTCCCTCAAAAATTTGAAGAATTTTTTCAAATTTTTGTTTGTATTTAATGATAATTTTTTCTCCAAAAAGAGTAGGTAGGTAGGTACCAACTTAAAGGGTTCTTTTCTGTTTTTTTTTTTTTTTTTTTGAAAATTGAGACAAAAAGTTGAGATTATTTTTTCTCTAGAAAATAAGGTATTTTTATTTTCTCTCAAGAAAAATCAATTTTTTTTACAAACGTGGCAATTTTTTCCAAAAAAATTAATTTTTTTTTCAATTTGAGGAGTTTTTTGCTCTATGATTGCAAAAGAATTAATTTTTTATTTTTATTTTAAGGAAATTCAAAAAAAATTTTCTCAAAAAAAATTGAAAGATTTCTTCTTTTTTTTGATGGTGAGACAAAAGGAATTGATCCCCCCCCCCATCAAAAACCTTGGATTGTTTTTCTTTAAAAGTAAAAGATCTATATAGGTAATTAGCAGGCCTCGGATATATATGCACTAAAAACACGTGAAATATGCGCATATATATGCGCTAAAAAAACTCAAAATATGCTCTAACATCAAGAAATATGCAAAAACCAAAATGGGTATCGTTTTAAAGAGCGCGATGAGCTGTGCTTCATTTCAAGGCAAAAACTAAATTAGAATCAGATTATTGTCATTCATTTGACAATGTTGCCGTTTTGAAATGAAAAAATTATTCAAAACAAGATCCAAAAATTGTAAAAAGATCAGTTTTCGTAAATTCTTTAAAATTCTCTATAATTTAATTTTCCTCTCCCAGTTTTTTCACACAGTACAACGTGAGGCGTAAGATAGGCGTAAGGTTAGAATTGAAATAAATTGAATTCCTCGTATTTTTTCGAGATTTCTGTCTTATTTCATCAAAAAAATAAAATAACAAAACACTGCCCGAGCGAAGCGAGGTCGAAAATTTCGAAAAAAAAGAGATTTTGAACGAAAACTCATACATTTTCTGAATAAATTTGAAAATAATTCATTCGAAACAATTTTGTGAAAGTAGTAGATTTTTTTCAAGCACTAGTGAAAAATTGAAAAAAGTGAATTTTTTTGTCTTTTTGGGAAAGAAATATCAAAAATCACATAAATATGCGCTAAAAATCAGAAAATTGAGAAAATATGCTGTAAAATAGGGAAATATGCGCTAAAAATGGCCAAAATATGCAAAAATATGCGTTTATATCTAAAATATGCAAAATATGCGCTAACAAATATGGCTCATTTTGCTCAGAAAGATCTGAAACGTAAAAGTAACTTGAATATATCACTTTTCAATCAACACAGAAAAATATGCATTTTCATACATATCCGGGCCCTGGTAATTAGGTATCTCAAATTTTTCTCGAAAAAATTCAAAACACTTTCCCTCGATTGAGAAGTTTTTTTGCGCTGAACGCAGAAGAATTGGATTTTTTAAAAAGATAATTCGGAAATTTTTCTCTAAAAAAAATTAAAAGATTTTTTCTGGATCTTTTTCGCTGAAAAAATTGAAATTAATTTTCTCTTTAAAAAATTAGATTTTTCCCTCTAAAACAATTCGATTTTTTTTTTTAAAATGAGAAGTCTTTCTTCAATACAAATTTTTTGTCTCAGTTTTTTCATTTTTTTTTCTTTTAGAAAATACAAATGTCTACCATTAGATATTAAAAAAAAAAAATTTAAAAAAATTGTAAAAAGTGGAATAAGTTATCCCAAAAAAATTGAGACAAAAAATTAAGATCTTTCCTAAAAAAAATTTATACTTAGATTTTTTTACCACAAAAAAACAGATTTTGTCACCAAGAGATATAAATTTTTTCAAAATTACTTATTCCTCCGAAAACATTGTAAATTTTTTTCAACTGTGCAAATTGAATTTTTCTCCCTGAAAACCAACATATTTTTTTCGTTTAAATTGAGAGATCTTTTTCCTTTGAAAATTTAAGAAAAAATTGATTGAAATGTTTTTTTTCCTTCAAAAAATTGAAAAGTTTGTTGTTCCTGCATAAGAAAACAAAAAAAATTCTTCTTCAAAAATTAATTAAAAATATTATAATGTTTTAGTAGGTAGAAATAAAAAAATAGCCTTTTCTCTTTAAAAAAATTGAAAGATTGTAATTCTTCTATGAAAACTTTCAAGATGGTTTTTTTCTCTAGAAGTAAGTACAAAGATTGTAATAGGTACATAATTGTGAGTTTTTGCACTTTCAGAGTTTTTCATAGCTATACTTCTGAAATTTTAGTTGTAGCTTGAGCAGCAGAGCTACTGCCAAGTTACCCCCCCCCCCCTCTGTAAACTTGACCTTTTGTGTCGGGCCTGCAAGTTGTGGCTTCGAGTGGGTGCGATGGAAAATTTTGTATTATATAAGAGGAGGAGTAGTTTACGAACATCAATATCGCATCATAGGACAAACGAATTCTAAATTGTTTTGAAAAAATTTCTATGATCGAGTTAATTATTGAACATTGGCGAAGAGATGAGTGCGGAGGGCTTGAAAAGCGAGCGAATTCGGTATTCGTGAATTTCTATTAAACGACGCGAAATATAAAAGAAATCACGTTCTGTGAATAAATGAGAAGAAATGGAGAAAAACATGATTTTGTAATCAACGTTATTGGTATAATGGACAAAGCCCAATACTGCGCTGGCAGAATTTTCGTCGGCGAGAAAAATATCGAGTAAATGAAAGGTCGGCGGCGTAGATATATAAGATATCAACGTTATTCATACACTTGTACCATTTTGGCGAAAATTTCGAGCAGGCTGTCTTCGGTTATAGGGAATGCGTATACAGAAGCTGATTTGAAAAGTGGAACGGCACCATAATGTCTGCACATTGTTATTATAAAAAGTCGTTAAAGCTGGGGGCGGCGATGTGCAAAGAGGGGTTGTTTTCGAAGTCGCGAGCTTTGCGTGTTTGTGCCATTATGACATGGGCATTATTAGCGCTATGCGTCTCCGTATATGGCTACATATCCTTCGTTTGAAGACAACGCAGTAGCTCGGCTTGGTTTTTATTTTAAAAAAAATAATACCTACCAGGGATTTTATCGCACCTTCGGAAGTTTGATTTGACAGTTTTTTTTTATAACGTAATTTAGACTCTAAGCAAATGTATAAAAGTTACGCCGCGAACCGTTTGTACCAGGTGCAGAAGAATCGATATGATCCGGCTTTATTTTTATCTTATCGAAGTCGCATACGAGGACAAATATTTTTTTTACGCTCAAATGAAAAGTTTCCTTTGCCCTGTACAATTCAATAACTAGATTATCGATAAGTTTGTTGTTTCATTCAGCACCCATTCGTGGTGTTTTCCACGTTAACCAAAAAATAATAATATCGAGTATTCTGTTCGCATTCTCACCCCCCCCCCCACCATGATTCTGGAAATGTTTGAATCCTTGTGTACGTGTGTAAGTATTATTTACAAAAAGAATTTCCATAAATTGCTAAAGGATACCTAAACCTATACGATTGCATTAAAAAGCCATATAATAAGGCCTTAGACGGATCTACTTTTTTGTTGATAATATTTTCTGACCCATTGTTTTTCCTACTTTTATCAAATACGAATATTCAAATTGATCACGTCCAGTATTACGATAGTTTAACGTTGGCAGGAAAAATCTGTACCTGAAACAATAACCAATCAAAAACGAATTATCAGCTCGTATTATGATGTCTACTAAAATTGCCTGGAATGAAAAGCTCGTAGAAAATTTGTTGTGCAAATGTTCCTTAAAATGGAAAAATAGAAAAATATCGTACTTTCAATAAATTGATATTTTCGCCGAAGGAGCGTCGTCTTGAAATCACGCTTTTAGGATATTTTCTCCCATTTTCTCGATATCGAACATTTTTAACGTACGAATTATTTGACTTTCCCTCTTGATAAAAAAAAAATCGCCAAATTTATTCCGAAGATGAATTGAGTGAGGACTCATTTTTTAAGTATTCTTTTGAAATACCGCAAATTTGAAAATTTTTATTACATATATTGAAATAAAAATAACTTAGCTCAGCGGAGGATTCAAGATGAAAAATGTCGAGATAGAAAAATACTGATTAAAATTCAGAGGAATAATTTGTTTGCAACGAAATTATTTTAAATAATTTTTTCAATAAAATTTGAAAAATTTTCTCTCTGAAAAAATTTGAAAAATTGTTTTTCAGTATACCTATTACCTAATAAGGAAAATCAATAAAAAATATTTTTGGTAAAAGTTCAGTAGATGGTTATCTTTAATTTTAATCCATTCGTGTCTGGATTGGTACTATTTTTATTTTAATGATAAAAGTGTTCTCCATGTTGATAGGGAAACCATTAGCAACTCGTCAACTCCGACTGTGCTGAAATTTGGCTCACTGAAAGAGCATGTCACCCAGACCTTGGAACCAAATGTTGAGATGCCTAAGTTGATTTTTCGATTTTTTGCGAATTTTTGAAAATGGGGAAAAATAAGACAAGGATAAATAAATTTTTTATAAAATTATAATTTTTGAGATGGAATTCTGAAAATCGGCTCAGATACTAAGGCCGACCCTTACGAGTCGATCGAGACCATTTTCGAAGTATCCTCGAGTCTCCAGCAAAAGTTGACTTTTCTCCAGTGGACTGGAATCGCTCCAAACGGTGCTGTAATCAACTTTGACTGCTAAAAATTTAATCCTAGAATTTGTGTGATTATACTCGTAGCACAGTTGAACACAAAATCAAAGGTGACGAGTTGGCACGTGTAGGTATTTTCTTACGAGTTGGAAATCTTGAAAAGTCAACTTTTGTTAGAGGCTTCAAATCGCTTCTTAAATGGTCATAAACGACCTGGGTGGGGGTAGACTTCAGTATACAAACCTAATTTCAGAATTTTATCTCATACAATTTATTGTAAAAAATTGATTCAAGTATTTTAGCCATTTTCAAAAATTTGTCAAAAATCGAAAAATCAGCCGATATTTCTTTATCATTTTTAAAATACTTAACTGACTTTGTAAATGGTCTTTTCTGTATAAAAGTCATTAATTAGTACAGGTTTTAGAGCTTCGTGACTTTTTTAATTTTTTCAAATAGATATGTACTTACCTTGAATTTTTATTTGATATTATTTTTCGTTCATCCAAAATTTTTAAAATATTTTATTTTTTTATAATTTTATTTTAGCTTGCCATTAAAAAAAATATATGTTTCAATTTTATCCCATTTCTTTATTTTTCACCTCAAGAAATTTAAAGCGGTGTCATGGTCGCCCCTCATGAAAAAAAAATGAAGAAATTGATAGATTTTCAAACTTTTGCATTTTCAAAAATTCTAACTCATCAAAATTATTCCTTTTCATGAGAAGTTTCCTAACTTTTGATTTTTCCTATATCTGAATTTTAAGTGGTATCTTGCTCAATTCCTCAAACATTTTAAAAATAAAGAAGATGAAAAAATAGACAACATTTTCAAATTTAGACTTCAAAGTTGCTTCTTCTTATGAGAAAATAATTTCTACTTTTCCTCTTTTCTCTTGACTAAATTTTAAGTGGATGGTACCTGTAACTCCCTTATAAAATTTTCGATTATAACTGATTTAGGGGGAAATGAAAATTTGAAATTATTTTTTCAAGAAAAGGAACACATTTTATGAGTTTAAAAATAATTTTGGCATTTTTTGAGAAATTTGATGGAAATTCCGAGATACTACTTGAAACTCATACAACGGGAAAATAAAAATTTTGGAATTGATTCGCATGGAAAAAATGTAATAACATGGATGAATTAGAACCAAAAAAGGCAAAAATTTAAAAAAATCTGTTCAATTTTTCATATTTTTTTTTAAAATGGGGAAAATTCAGTAGAGGGAAATAAAAATTTAAGGTATAACTCCGAGAGCAAAACCAAAAAATATAGGTAATAGAAATAAAAATATATATTTTTCAATATCGTAGTCATTAAATACGCCCAATTTTTCTTAAAAAATTTCCACGATTTTTTATTTATTTAAAATTTTTGAATTTCACTTTCAATTTCTTCTTAAAAATAAAAGAGCTGAGAAAAAATAATGTTCAGCAATGAGAAGTATCTACTTATAATGCATAATATCATTTTCATCGAATCCAAATAACTGATATAACAACGACATGCAGAATTACAGAGCTCATTGAAAAAAAAAAAAAAAAAAAGGTCCCAAGTTCGTATGTAAGTACTTGTAGAATGTGAATTTAATTTTTGTTGAAAATTGCGTCCAATGTATTTTATTTCTTTCCAAATCTTAAATCAATGTTATGAACAAGTTTCCGCTTAGGTATAATTTACAATAACAACGTTGGTCCAGAAAACAAAATAAACGATGGTTTTTTTTTTGACAAAATTTCCCAAAAGAACAAAACACAATGCTTTCTTCATTTCTTTTATTCTCTTTATACTTCTGTAAACATACTTAGTTATTTACTTTTTTTCTTCCATTTTAATAATGTGCCTTGGAAAATATCAATATTTTTTCTGTAAACCATTCGTATGCTTATAATGAGAAAAAAATTTCACATTTCTTTTTCTTCCTTACAAATGGTCTCATGTCGAAAACACAAAAATATATAAGTACCTACGTAAATATCTTTTTGCCGGAAAAAGTAGAAACTTTAATTGAAATATAAAAACAAAAACGGTGGTTTGCTCCTGGTTATATCGTTGTTTTCTCTCAAGTAACTTATACAGCTATTTATGCTCCAAAAAATGTGAAAAAATTGCTGTCTCCAAAAATGTACCTATTATTTGTTTGGGTCCAAATTATGAAAAATACATTTTTATGTAGATGAGTTCTTAGGAGCACTTCAATATAATCGCTTTTATTAAAAAATCAATAGATAAAAAAAAAGTGAAAAAAGAAAGTGTTACATTCGATTGTTGTTCAGATAAATGAACTGCGCATATGCATATGCATGCTTTGGAAAATTTTCCATTGTAATGAATGAACAAAATACGTAATTATTTGTCTAGTTGTTGTAAAATCTTATAATATGTACAATGTTTCGCTACATTACGGGTGTTTTTCGCTTTTCCCAACTTCATCGAGTAATGAAGAGAAGCGTTTGTGTTCTGATGGCCATCAAATTTTTACGACGCTTTTTGTTCGAGTGTTTGACATTGATTGGGTGTTTTTAAATCCGGAATCCGGTAAAGAAGCTATTGGAGAGGTGTGCTAGAGTTTTATACTACGTACTAGGAACAACTTATTTTCTCAGGCAGATTTTACCAAATTGGAGTAAAAATAATTGTGCTTTTAATGGTTCACCTCCTCGCTGATATTTTTCAATGTGAGTGAATTTAGGCGAGAAATTGTTTGGTAGGTACGTCGAAGTGCAGTAATTAAAATTATCACCGAAAGAAGACGAGCTTTGATGATTTCAGTTTCAGGGTGCTTACTGCTTACCTTTGTGGAGAAATTAATTCAATTTGTTTCCTTTATTCGCGACTCACTTTATACCATTTTGTTTCGAGTTTAAATTGAATTTCGTCTTTTTTTTCCACGTTGAATTCGCGGAGAGTTCAGCATAAGCGCAATTTTCGTTAAGTGCGTTTCAACGGGGGTCTCGTGACGAGTATTTTTTCTTCATTTAATTTTTGTATTTGTTATATGTACTTTAATGCGAAACGAGCGCTGCGTGAAGAGCAGGTAATTTGATGAAAGATAACGATCCCATATGAGTACAGGTGGTTGAGCTGGTTTCATTTATTATATTAATTTGCGAAACATAGTTCCGAGTGCTTTCCCCCCCCCCCGGTTTGTTTCATATACACTGTTGCTTTTCGACTTGGTTTTTAATGCAAAATAAAAAGTCCGATGTTTGAATTCTTCTTACTCTGTGATTTTTGTTTTATTCTAAGTTTAATTTTCTTTCATGCCGTCTTTGTCACACAATGAAAATGTGATCTGTAGGTAGATAATTTGGGTTGTCCTGGCCCCAAGAAAGAGATCTAATGACTGAATTTTGAATTTCTGAGTTTTGAATGTTTAAAAAACTTCAAACTGTCTTTTTTAAATACCCTATTTATACTATAAATAGTTTTTTTAAATAGGTACTTGGATTTTGAAATAGTTTTTTTTCTCTAAATTACCTATAGATTCCAATAAAAAAATAAATTCACAGAAAAAAATAAATTATGTAAAATTTGCAAAATTATAGGCAATTAAATACCTAGACCTACTTGATGAATTAAAAAACAAAGTAAAAATTTAATAGATCTGAAAATTTCTCAAAATTTATTGAATTAAAAATTTGCAAAAATTTCAATAAAATAAAATTGGAGAAAAAATTTTCAGGTCATAAAAATATGATGAATTTCAAATTTTTAGAAACGCTAACGAAAATAATAATCAAAAATTCGCGGAACTTTCCCAGAATTTAACAAATTGGAATTTGTAAAAAAAAGTAAAAATTAATATTGGGTACACAAATTAAATAAACTAAAAAAATCCTTCCACAATTAAAATTAAAATTTAATAAGTTGAAATAAAATGTAAAAGTTTTTAATTGAATTAATTGAAAAAACATAATAATCTTTTCAAATTTTAAACATATGGTACCTAATTGACCACATTCGAACGAAGATTCACTGTTTATGTTGATACACACTCACACAAAGACACATACAGGCACGACGGTAGAAAATTGAAAACAACGTTAGCTCTTTGCGTTTCGCATATATCTAAAATTTCACTGTTTTTAAACTGATTTTTTAATCATGAAAATGAAAATTATGAATAATGGAAAAATTGTAGGTGGAAAGCTCATGAAATCAGCTTTCTAATGAAGTATTTACATTGCAAATACCTTTAATATTTTTAAAAATATGGCCTTATCAGTTCAAATATTTCGTGAACATTCACGCGACCAACATGATTTCGGCCGTGTTATTCATCTTAAAATTTGGTTTTGTTAAAAAAACGCTAGGATCGCTATATAAAATCAAAAATTTTCATTGAAGTAAATTTTCGTTTTTTATCTTTTACGTACCAATTTTCTCTCTTCCTTCAATAATATTGTCATTTCAATCAATAAAAAGCATAATTACTTGACAATATAGTATAAAAAATTGAAAATTAAAGTTACTAAAATTTGCAAACAGTTAGCTGATAAGAGGTAGCAAAAGTGATAAAGCTATAGTTTTTGACAGAATGGATCAATTTAGAAGGTAGATACGTCAAAAGAAAGCTCTTTTCATGTGCTTTTCGATTTTAAAATAATATATTAAAATTAATCTAATTACGATGCCGAAAAATGCAATTGAAAATCATGAAAATCTTATATATATGGCAATCGCTCATGCTTAACGTTGTTTTCATTTTTTTCCCATCGTATAACTTTGTGTATGTTGCTTAATCGTTCGTTCAATCTCGTTCGAATTAGAAATTCGTAAAAAATGAACGGATGAGATAATTCGACAAAAATCGAATGAATTATAAATTTTAAAAACTAAATTAACTGAAGAATATGTTCCAAAACTTGAAGAAATTGAAAACTGTGAGTTGAAAAACTGAGCAAAATTAGATTTTTAAAATTTTAAAAATATTTAAAATGATTTTGAGAAAAAAAAAATTGTTTTTGCAAAAATTTGAGAAATACGAAAAAAATACAAAATCTTTTTAAACTAAGTATTTAAAAATATTTTAAATTACAGGTGGCAAAATGTATTCAAGTACAGTATTTAAGTAGGTAGTGTCTCATAAAGTATATTATTTAAATGGTTTATTTAAATAGCCTTTAAAATTCCAAAAAAGGCTATTCCTGATGATAGGTATTGTTAATTTAAACAAAAAAAATTGAGAAATATAGCCAACGTGGAAAAAAGATTAACCTTTAAATTTTCAAAAAATCAAAATTTTTGAGATTGTAAGAAATTTTTATCAAACATTAAAAATTGATCAAATTTTATGTACTTACCTAATTTTAAAATTTTCAAACTTTAAGAATTGCCTTAATCTTTTTTTGAATGTTGCAATGGATGCTTACTGTTCAGTGGTGGAAAAATCCACGAATTTATCGGTTTTCTATTTTCCGAGTCATTTTCAAGGTATTTTAGGAAATAGAAAAATTAATCGAACTTGAAAAAGTTCATTAAAATTTAAAAATGAACTTATTTTAAGTATTTGTCAAATTTTTAAAATTTTCGAATTGTAAAAGAATCAAATTTTAAAAATCTGGCAAACTTTACAAATTGATAGGTATTTTAATTTTTTCAAATTTAATTGAATTTAAAAAATAAATTACAATGCAACAAAATTTATTAAAGTTTTAAAATAATCCAATTTGATGCTTTTTTACGTCAAATTTTAAAAACGAGCAAACTAGAAAGAGTTGAATAAATTTTAAAAATTAGTCCAATTTAAAATTTTTATTAAAGGTTTAAAAAATACCTGAATTCTAATCTTTATCATTTTTTTTTCAATTTGAAAGATTTTTTAAATTTGATAAACATCCCAAATTTAAAAAAAAATCAAACGTTAAAAATTGGTCAAATTAAAAAAACTATTTAGGTATTAAAAGTTTAAAAATGACTATAAAATTCCAGTTTTTATAAATTTTTTCTCTAATTTCGAGAATTCGTCTAAATTTTGAAAAAATCACAAATTTTTTAAATTGTAAAAATTTATAAAACTTTTTAAAATTGATTCAATTTTTAAAATTTAGTGATGTTTACAAACAGCAAAAATTTGAGTCTTGCCAATAACAATTTTTTAAATATCAGTTATAACGTATCTGGCATTCAAAAAAAAAATGCATTGTTTATCTAATTTTCACTTGGATGATGAGATTTCAAAAAATTTGAGAAAAAATCAAGGCCTTCAAGCTAAAAGTAAGATTTTTACAGTACTTATTGACGAGGGAGTAAATATTTTAAATTGAAAAACATTTTTTTTCTCTCAGGAGCTATAGGACTCTTAAATACTCTGATTTTGGAGAAATCAGAAAAACTCAAACATCAATAAGATATTTCATCTAAGACCACACCGACGATACTGAGGAATTTTCCCCGAATTCCTTTATGAAAATAATCGTAATTTTTCATCTGTGCTTGAAGAATACTTCACAAAGAAAAAAATTACTCGCTGGTGGAAGAAACTACAAAATAAAATTTCTTTGCAGGTTTAACAATGAAGTAAAATCGTTCGAGGAATTAAGTAGAAAAAGATGCTTATGCCCTTGTGTATCTATTTCTATATCTTATAATAAGCATACAAATATACGCATAATACAGTGTAAATAATAACGACTCTATAGCTGAAATCAACCTCGTATAAGAAAATATCAAATTTCGTGAAAATGAAAATAAAATTTACATTTTAAAAATATATCCATCTACCACGAAAGGAGGAAAAACACTGTTTTATTTCAAAGGAAAAAAGATATACTACCGATATTAAGTATTCGTACAATTTGTAAAGGGGAAACAATTGACACAGAAGTTTATCAGGACACGAATCTTGAAAATGTACAAAAGTATCACCGCGGTTAATAATCGAGTTAGTTTCGTATTACTCACACAGATTACCTTACCTAATTTTTTCCTTGAAGTTATTTGTCCTTAGGCGAAATAAGCGAGTAAATAAGGTACAAAATTCTACTCAAAAATGTACGAAAACATTGAGAAAATGTAAATCTGCCTTTTACTCGTAACATTGCAGAAAAACGTAAAGAACGGCGTTAATGAAACAAATCACGCGATTCGCTTATAAATTAAAAAATGGACGAATTTTATTTAAAACGAATGCAAAAGAAATGCTGGGTAAATATACCAGGTGAAGGTCATAAATAAAAAGTATTTAACGCGAAAAACTTTCTAATGCAGTAAAAAAAAATTACTTCTATATTTAGGGTAGCTTATTAGCCAAAATCAAGGATTTGCGGCTTTTATAGCGAAACGAAGAAGGCAAAAAAGACGCAACACTACGAGTATGCTAAACTGATATTTTATCTTAATCGTTTCAACATTTTTATCGCGCCTTCAGTCTCGATTCCTGGTTTGTCAACGTCATTTTCAAACATTTTAAAGTCGACTTGAATGATTATTTTTTATACGTTTTTCAGCTTTATCTTGTTTCGAAAGATTTCAACTTTTTCAATCCTTTTTTTTTTCATGTAAAAAATGTTTCCCCTATCGCCGTTTACTGGATTTCAGATTCGTTTTTTAAGCTCGTTCTTCATCGTGATGTTACACATTTACAATATTAGTTTCGCTCTGAAAGACATAAAATTCTCAATGAATAGGGTACATTTTAAAATCTTAAAAAAATTAATCAGTTACCGCTAGAAAATTTCGATCAACTTCGTTCTATTTTTTCGATAGTTTTTTCGTCCTTGTATTGAAAATTCAAACAAACAAAAAAAAAATAGGAAAGTTACGATATCTCCAGAGAATATTTTTTACACTATCGGTTCGTCGTAATTTTTTTCTCTTTCCAAAACAAAGTTGAAAGAGAACATCAATATTCGGATCTTTTTTTTCTTTGCAAATGAGTAAGAGTATAATATGTCAAAGTTCGCAGACTCGTCTTTAAAATTTTATTTTTCTGCGAGTAAATTGAACATCAAAGGCTGAAACTCGACGCTTATACTGATTCCGATTAATGACTTTTTAACCTGCGTATTTGTTTGCCATACCAAGTTGACATGTTTCATAACTAATGACAAACGCGAAATATTTTTAAAGAAGTTTCTTTCAGCTAAACTTCATACACGATATTCTTTCCGAGACTTTCCCGCCTATATGATCTCGTTCTTTGGAAGGGATCCAAAATTTTTGGTTAAAATTAACATGTATAGAGGAGTATTTTCTTTGTGCTGAACAAATGTGAATGATTTCTCAGCCATCGCTCGCGTCTTCTTGCTGGGAGTGGGAATGTGCTGTGGCGTGATGTTTCGTACCTGTAATTCGCCTGGTCGGATGATCAACTCGAAATGTGATTCACGATTGGAGAAATAATTTTTAAGGTATCATTGAATTAAAAATCATCGCAATTTGTTTAGTTTGCAACAACAATAAACTATAAAGTCATTCAGCTGAGAAAAATATTCAAATTGAAAGAATTTTTTTTTTAAAAAGTGCATAATGATTTTTCTGATCAAAGTTCTATATCAAGCCTAGGACTTGAAAACGATTTTATTCTGATTTTATTGACAATAATGACTGGTTTAAGGGAAAGAGAGTCAATTTTTTATGAATTATGTATTTTTTGAAATTTTAAATGTTTATTTTTTCTAGATGATTTTTTTTTAAAAATTGTGTAAAAAGTTTTTTTTCCCTCTTCATCAAAGTAATTTTTTAATCAACTTCTTTCTTTTACTCGAGTTTTTTTTTTTTTTTTTTTTTTTTTTTTTACTCAATTAAAGATTTTAGGATAATTTTTACCTAATTTTTTTTTCTTCAAAATTTTGTCGAGATTATTAAAAATTTTAACAATGCTAAATTGTTTGAAAATTTTTCAGAAAGATGAACTGACAAGACGTTTCGATAGAATTAAAAAAACGAGTCATTGTGGTTAAATAAAATCAGCTTTGTTTTTTTGCTTGGAATCTGTTCACTACCTATGCAGGAAATTATATGTTTGAAATTCCATTAACGTGAATACAGAACACATTTTGTGTCAATATTCGGTAAGATGGTTTAGTGGGAAAAAAAAATCAATGCTGAAAAATCAGCTAAAATTGGCATGAAATAATTGAAACTTTTTTTTTTTTTTTTTTTTTAAATGATATGAGGGTGCTGGAAAGTTTCAACTGGCAATACTTAGACCAGGGTTCGGCAGATTTTAAAATGCTTCGGATTTCAAATCTACAAAATCCTCAAAGTCCGGATTTGGATTTTGGATTTTAAATCTTGGAATAGAAAAGATTTTGGATTTTTTCAAGTTAGGTTTCAAAAGGAATTGAAATCCAAAATCTTTTTTTTGTTTGTTTTGTTTGGTTGTTGCACTGGTTGTTGTTAGTGCGACCTGCTGTATGAGATTTTTAAAAATTATGTTCCAAAAAAATTGATTTTCAATTGTTCCAAGAAAACTCAAGAAATTTTTTAATCAAAAAAATAATATAGTATATTTTTTCTTACTAAAAACAGATTTTTTCTTCGATAATGTTTTACTTCGAAAAAATTGAAAATTTTATTATACTGGCTCCAAAAAAAAAATATACATTTTCTTCGGCCAAAAAATTTTCAATTTAAGAAAAAAAGACCAAAAATTGCTATTTTTCAAACAAATTAAGAGACGAATAAGAAGTTTTTTTCTAAAAAAAAAACAAAAAACAATATAATAATATAGATGTTTTCAAAAAAATTGAGTAGTCTTTTAGATTAGCTCGAGAAACATCGATTTTTTCATTTTGAGGAAATTCAGAAATTTTAAAATTGAAAGATTTTTTTTCAACTGAGACGAAACCAAATCCGTGATGAGACAAAACTTCGACAAAAATTTCAGACCCCTTGGGCAAGTATTTTTGGGGGGAGGGGCTAATTTTTTCAAATTACCAACTTCTTATTTTTTGGTCAAATTAAGATAAACAATTTTCCTTCTTTCCACGGATTCTGAGGGGTCCGAAGAACACCTAGCCAAAATTTCAAAATTTTTGGGCAATTTTTGGCCGAGTTATGGCGTTTTAATAGTCCAAGGAAATTAGCCAGAAATGTGATGATTATACTTGGAACTGTCGAATTTCCTTGGACTATTAAAACGCCATAACTCGGCCAAAAATTGCCCAAAAATTTTGAAATTTTGGCTAGGGGTTCTTCGGATCCCTCAGAATCCGTGGAAAGAAGGAAAATTGTTTATCTTAATTTGACCAAAAAATATGAAGTTGGTAATTTGAAAAAAATTAGCCCCTCCCCCCAAAAATACTTGCCCAAGGGGTCTGAAATTTTTGTCGAAATTTGTCTCATCACGGATGACCTTTTGGCATATAAGTGATCAAAATCGGTTTCTTAGGCCAAACTGAGTAAGCCCCCCTCTGTTTCCCGAATTGCCCTTCACTTGCAAACTTTGAAAATTCATTGTGGGATTTCTACTGCTCGTATCAAAAAATTTCAAATGATCTTTTTTGTTCGAAATCCACTCCTAAACATTTTTTGATTTTACTTTTTTCCTGTAGCTTGATTAGAAACCAAGATAAACGTAAAAAAACATTTTTGGGGCAAAAGTGTGGATTTTGGGGGTGAAGCACCGACCCGATTTCGCGGGCATTTTTATATGTTAAATAGGGCACACTTCTGAGTAACTTTATGAAAAAAATCTTTTCCCGCAATTTGTTCCTACCAAAATGTCTAATTTCCCTGGACTAATAGGGAACAGAGCATTTATGGCTGCTCAAAGTGGGTAGGAATGAAAAAAGGGATTTAAAATCTAAATCCAAAATTCTTTTCACGCCAAGATTTGAAATCTAAAATCTAGATTGTTTCCATGATTGGATTTCAAAATTCAATTTTTTTTTCTTACTCTGACATCTGGCCAATGTTAATTTTTGAATAAGTAGATAATCCCGTTCCCATCCCTCAATTTTTGCCCTCTCTTTTGAGAAAAAAATCTTTCAATTTCTTTTCGTAATAAAAAACGAATTCTTTTGCAAAAATAATTCCAATTTTTCTTGGCAGAAAACATTTCTTATTAGGTACTTTTTTTGCTGGGGACAGCGTGATCAAATTTATTTATTTATTTTGAAAAAAAAGTTTCTAATTTTTTTTTTTTCTAGTTAAAAAATATTTTTCAAATTTTTGATGGAAATTTGTTAAAGGAAAAAAAGAACTTTTAAATTTAAAAAAAAAAAAAAACAATTTTTTTTAAAAATAGCTAAATTTTTGGTTTCGTCTCAGTTGAAAAAAAATCTTTCAATTTTAAAATTTCTGAATTTCCTCAAAATGAAAAAATCGATGTTTCTTGAGCTAATCTAAAAGACTACTCAATTTTTTTGAAAAAATCTATATTATTATATTGTTTTTTTTTTAGAAAAAAACTTCTTATTCGTCTCTTAATTTGTTTGAAAAATAGCAATTTTTGGACGCGAAATTTCTATCTTGATTTGGCGAAAATCCAAAAAATAATGACTAAAAATCACGTTTTGAGCCCTCATCCCCAAAATACTTTCGCTGGGGTCTAAAATTTTTGTCAAAATTTTTTCTCATCACGGTCGACCTTTTGGGGTAGGTTTTATCCAAATCGGTTTCTAGGCCCAAATCACCTATCTTAACCGCCCATACCCTTTTCTCCAACTCAAAGTGAACCACCCCTTGAATTTGGTCAAAATTTTGAGATTTATCCACTTACTCACTTCCATATCAACAAATATATTGTAAAAATATCATCCACTCATGCAAGCAGATATTAGTGTTGTACGTGTTTGGATCGTCTTTTCAATACCAAGGATTACTAAAAATAATCATGTAATGGTGTAGGTATAGGTAGTAGGTACATTGGTAACATTAACAAGATAATAACATGAAAGGATATTCTACATTTATAATTATATTTATGGAATGTGTTAAGCCCTAGGCTAAGCTCGTAATAAGAGAAAGCCTATATAAATTTTTTTCACATCAACTGATCCATTTTAATTTAGAAACGATTTTTCCTGTTCATTGAAATTTATATAAATATATTTTTATCTCTGCGGAATTTACTAGTTACTACAAGAGCATTTATTTTAACCGGAAAAATGACATTTCGTTTTCGTAGGAGTCAACAAATTCTTTTTTCAACCGAATTAGAAAATCTCTTTGCTTGCATAATTTTAAAAATCAAACTTGTCTGCCTTGGGCATCAACTTCATGATATCACTACCAGTTTTTTTTTCTTCTCCAAATATTTATAAGTGTAATCGCATTAAAAGATATTTTACTCGATGAAAATGAAACTGGACAATTTCAAAATTATACGGGTTCCATTTGAGAAATTTTCAACGAAATGAATAATTTAAGCAATTGAATTTCTCCCGGCCTTATTAAATTATAATCTCGAAGAAAAGTGATGTTCTGCGCTGATTTATATTCGTTCATTAATCTCGCATTTTTAAAAGGAAGTTGTGTCGGTGAATAAAGAAATTAATGGCGGTTTAATTCAAATGTCGACTACTGATGTAATATTCGACATTGGTTCTTCTCTTGTATGTATTTTCTATTTTGGAAAATTTTGATCATAAGGCAAATTCTTACGCTTATTTATGATCAATTGATCATGAATAAAAAATACACTTATGGCGTTAATTCTTTCCTAATTTTTCTAAAGTATTCAGTTGTGAAAAAAATTTGGAAATTTTTCGTTTATACGCAGTTTAATTTTTTTTGGTGAAATAAATATCGATCGTGGTTGCCATTATAATGACTGTATAGCGACTTTTTTTCTTTACGTATATGTTCTCTCATTTATTACGTTGTAGTTTGGCAAAGGTCGTCGTACTTGGAAATTCTCGTGATGAATGGTAATATCTACTACGTAGATAGTAGATACTGACTTATCTGTTATTCTAATATGCAGTTTCTTTTTATTTTTTCCACAAAAATCCTCGCTTGCGAATTCGTTCATTAGTATTCGAAAAGTATTCAGTATAGAGATGCCTACTCCTAAAATTTTATTGGCACGAAGAAAATGAGGTGTAGGACTGTAGGTAACAAGTAAACACGTCGCAAAAAAAAATATAGAATAAAAACGATTAATTTATTTGTTTTGATGATGTGTTGAAATGTTTTGATGTCTGCTGTTCGTTCACTCGCACTTTTTTCGCCGATTTTCCGAAATGATAAGTATATATACACATTACACACGTGTTTCCAAACACGCGAATGATCTCAACATTACCTATTCCTTTTTTCTTTGGATTGCACAAAGATATAGTAGTGGACCTGAATAACTTACATGTCGATGACATAAATCAAATTCAAGCATGACTTATTTGGAATTATTTTTCTTTGTTTGAAAGCTAGCTCCTTTGTAGTTCTTTTTTTTTAAATCGAGTATTTTCTCTTTTTAATTTTCAGATCGAAGTTTCGTGGTTGCAAATGCGCAACACAACTCTTGCCATGTGATCTACTGTTCGGATGGATTTTGTCGGTTGACTGGTTACAGTAGAGCTGAAGTGATGCAGAGATCGGCGGTTTGTGATTTTTTACATGGCCCTTTGACGTCGCAGAGCGCCGTTCAAGTGGTAAAACAGGCTCTAGCTGCTGGAGCTGAAAAACATTTCGAAATTTTGTACTACCGAAAGGATGGTAAGTGAATATTCAATTAGATCATTTTACATAGAATTATAAATTGTAAGCGCTCGTACGTGAATTAGAGGCTTGAGCTTGTACGAAACATACTAATGAAATTTACTGTTGAGAAAAAATAAAGCTTTTCCCTATTTTCTTCAGAATGTATAAAAAAATTTCGATGGGAGAAAATTCTCAAAAATACTTTTTCGTCTAAAAAAAGAGACAAGTATAATTTCAACTTAAAAAAATTTTGAGTCACGTTTGATTCTTCTGCAAATTTTTAATTTTTATAGAAATAAAAAAGGTTTGTTTGTAATTGGTGCTGCAAAAATACTGATCTATGTTTTAATTTTACTGATCATTCGAAAAGTACTGCTGATTAAGTCGTGCTTTTAGGTTGGTAATTTTTAGATTTCAGTAAATTTTTGAAGTTGAACCAATTTTTAAAATTCAGCAAATCTGTGAAATTAAAAATAAATAAATAATTCAGTGAAAATTCAAAATTTCAAAAAATTTCAAATTCTGAGAAAATAAGGATTTTGACAATTTTTCAATTTTGATAATTTTTGAAAATTGTATCAAATCTTTAGATTTTGTTGAACTTTTTTAATACTTTTTAAAGTTGAATAAATTTTTTAAACTTTTAAAATTCCTTAAATTTTTTAAATTTGAAAAAAAATAAAATTCAGCAAAATTTGAAATTTGATAAAAATTGTAATTTTACCTATGTCATTTTTTCATTTTACATAGGTATAATGAAAAAATGAATTTTTAAAATTGCATAAATTTTTAAAGTTAGGTAGGTACCTTTCAAATAGGTTAATAAACTATTACAATTTTTTTTCAATGGGTTTAATTTAAACCTACTTTCAAAATTGAGTAAATTGTAATATATTTTTTTTAAAGTCAGCTAAATTTTCAAAAAATCAATTCGAAAAATTTTATGGATTTTTATAATTTAGTAATAACTCAAAATTTGGAAAAATTTTAACGTTTTGATTACATGGTCATATTTTTTTGTTTAAAAAGTCAATTACAAAATAATTTTCATCTCCGACAAAAAAAATGCTTCTAAAAAAAGTGTACGGACGTTTTGATTTGTTGATAAACTTCCATACATATATCGATAACTTCAAAACAGATGTAAAAATACCTAATTTCATTTGCTACAAAATCAAAAATTCCACCAAAAATTTTTCAATGATACAACAAAAAATTGTCCAACGTTTTTTTGAAATGAAATTTTCAAAACCTTTTCTAAAAAAATTCAAAATTTAAACAATAACTTTTAAAAAAATACTAAAACTTTTTTTAGTACTGTACAAAAACAATTCATTATTCCTTTTTTTTAATTCACATAAAATCGTCTAAAATTTATTTTTGAGAGAAAATATTTAAAAATTTTCCTGAAAAAAAAATCAAAAATCTTATCAAAGTTTTCGACAGAATTTACCAAAGATCGTGTGCAATTCTTAATAAAAATCTTTTAAGTAGGTATAAAAATTATTTTGGAAAAAAATGTTTTGAAATTTTTCTGAAAAAATTCAGTTCTTCTGTTAAGGGGGGGGGGGGGGATTTCCTGGATTTCGTAGTAAAAAATGCATAGAGTTTTTGAGACTTCAAAATAATTCTTTTTCATTATACTTTGGTCAACAAAATAACAAAAACATATGAATGTATTATTGGAAAATCAAAAAACTCTAATTACCCTTTTTCTGTCCTACCCATTTCACATGAATGCCCCATTATCTCAATAACGAATGGAGGTATCGAGCTCATCTTTTTTTGGGGTTGTAGAAGAAGTTCTCCCCCATACTTTAACGAGAGGATTTTGCAAAATTTTAATTTGTCGACGATTTCTTTCGAGATGACTGGAATACTTCGATGAGAAACTATAAGAGGGTTTGATAAAATCGGGTAGAAAGTAGGAATTTTGCAAAATCCCCTCGTTAAATTACAGACCAAACTGTACTGAATACAAAACATTCTGAGGAAGAACCTCGTGGGTTGCATAGTTTTTCTGGAAACGGGGCATTAAAAAAAGTCGCATTGTTTTCCAATTTTGACGCTTAAAATTTTTCATTTTCCAAAAAATCGATCAATATTTTTTGCAAAACGACATCATCAAAATGCAATATGAATATAACTTTTCTGTTTTGAAAACTCCATGCATTTTATTTTTCAAAAATCAAAAATAATTTTTTTTTGTAAAAAAATGCAAAATGATTTTTGTTTCTAATTTTTCCTCGATACTTCAGATAAAAAAAAAATCAAAAATGCATCATATAAAAAAGTCTTAAAAAATTCCGCTTGTCAACGCTATGCATTAAAAAAAAATATTTAAAAGTAGCCCCCCCCCCCTTAAATTAGGTATACTTAAGTTATCTTAATTTTTTTTCGAGAAATTGTCTTAAGAATTTTTTTTTTAGAAAATTTAAAAATATTTTCTCTAAAATGAATTTTATTATTTTTGGGCAGTAGGTAGGTATAAGCTCTTTTTTTTCTTGAAAAGATTCGCTATTTTTTCCCTCTATTTTCTTTAATAAAAACTAACTACCTAGGCTCTAAAAAAATTAAACTGAAAATATCATGCATGTACTTAAATCGTTAAAATTTGAAAAATTTGGTAAAAATTCAAAATTTTGATCTATAATTTTAATTTTTCCCCCATTTTAAAAATTCAGCATGTACATGAAATTAAAATATTTTATTTTGAAAAACTCCCGTTGAAGGTGTTGCTATAGTCCTAATTTTTTTTTTTTTTTTAAACACTCCAATACTTCCTTAGGTAAAATGAGCTGCGGTTTTTTATCGACGAATTTGTCTTTCATGGAGTACCCAAACCCATGTTGTATACTTTCGTCTAGTCTAGGTATTAAATGGCAATTTATTTCCAATTGTAAAATATCGCAGAAATTCACATGTACTGAGTGGTCGCGATAAAATAATTATACCACCACACTGCAGGAAATCAACTTTAGATTACAGCTTTATAACAATTTACGAGGGATAAACAAAGAAGAATGTTGCTTTTCTCGATACATTTTCTCATGATACAATTGAAAATATAATCATTTGTGTCAGATGAGGGCAAGATGAGGGGCCATTTAGACTCGTTTCGTTCGTTCGTTCTATTGAAATTCAATATACTATAATAAAGAAATCTATTTACGAAGTTAAGAAGGATTCGAATGTAACATTTTTTCACTGATCATTTGGACACCATAAGAAAACACTAGAAAAACGAGCAATTATTAGTTGATTTTGTTTTCTTAGAAAATGATTATTTTTAAAACGATTTGGAGTTCATATCTACTTGTGTGGTATTACAGTTGATTTAATTTTATAGATGAATTTGGACCACATATTCCAAGAAAACTTGGTTCAGAATTCGATGATAACGCTCGCGTTACAGTATTTTGGTTCGTTTATTGGGTGAAATTTGCTCATTCGAGCAGATCATTGGCGTAGTGATGGCGTATTTATATTCAACCACGCAGCGGAATAAGCCCTTTGCTGCTGGTTGTCTTTTCTGCGTAAATGAATTGAAATGAAACTAACAAAGGAGCTGTTTCAAAAGATTTAACTGGCAGTGAAATATTCCGCCATGGTTTATTAAATCGAGGCGATAAAAATTGTCTTGAAGCCTGAAGGTCTTTCGTTTTCGAGGAAATATCACGTCTTTTGTTGGTATGAAAATTAAAATAAAAATAAAAGTTACATTTGAACAAGTAGACTTCTGGTCTCTCATCATCTGAAATGAGTAATCTATTGAATAGGTAGACACGTGAGGTAAATAATTAACAGTTCAGGACACTCTGTACATACCTTTTTGTTTTCTACCTATTTCACTTCCAACGATAGTTCCATACCTACCAAATGAAAACTTGGTATGCGTTGAAAATAACAACTCAGCGTCGAAATTCTTTCCCCTCAACAAGCAATTGAATAACAGTCGCAATTAACCAGCCTATCTGGCTTATTTTATTTTATTTATTTTTTGATCGTGAGATTTGAAGAGAGTTCTAGTTAAAATTGGAAACCAATGAAAAGACTGCGAATTACCCTTTTTTTATGTAGTTCGTTTGGTTTTAAAGTACCTACATTTCCGGGCTTATGTTGTCGAGTTAATCGGTTAAAAAGTTTTATCTGATGTTTTTCAGCCTACTTGTAATGCATACTAAATGAAGACGGAAAGAATTTAAACGCTCCGTAGTTTTAATTTATCCTGCAAAAAGTGTTTGAGATGCAAGTTTGTTATTTTAAATTGAAAGCAAGAAAATCCAGTCTTATTAAGGTATCGATCTTGGTCATCTAGCTCTCAGATTGGGCTTAATTTTAATTCTTCGAAACCAATTCCTTTTCATGATGAACGACTCTTTTTAGAGAAGAAAAATGAGTTCCTTATAGACAACTGAGCAGTGAGCAGCTGAGCACACCTATCCTTGTATAAATGTATGATGGTTGACCTTATTTCTGAAGGTTTTTTAGCCTTACATTTAGCATGTGTGCTGGTATTTTAAACTCGTTGACATTAGAATTTGATTAAAGAGCTGACATAATGAATGAATTCTTATTTCGATCGCATATCGATGCGATACAGGGATTTCACTACGCGAAAGAAATAATCGAAAAAGCATTTGTTCCCGTTGGTTACTCATGAAAATAATTTGATACAAAATTTATTGGTTTTAGTGACTTTTATTTGTATTTCCACTCCAGTTACTGATATCAGATAGTTGGCATATTTAATGTACTTTGATTCTGGCCCAGAAACTCCTTGAGATAATTGATCCCGTATGGGATACTATTCCGATGGAAAATACTTTTATAATGTATTTCCAAGAGGAATAATCGATTAGAGATTTGTGTCTGTCGTGAGTTGCGATTATATGCAGGAATGCGGAAAAATCTGAACGGCGATTTATTAAATTTATAAAATGTTATGTTGCAATACTTGAATTGTTGTAAGAATTTCAATCGGTAACTTTTGTTTGAAGTTTTTTCCACTTGGTGCTCTCAATAATCTTCTTATATGTATTAAAAAAAAAAAAAAAAAAAAAAAAAAAAAAAATCAAATTTTCAAACTTTTTTATTTTTTGAAATTAAGAAATTATTTCTAACGAATAGAAAAAACTTTGATAGGTTAGTACCTCTACTTACCAAAAAATGAGAAAGTTTGAAAATTTCATCATTTTTCATTACCTATTATTATTAATTTTTTATTTATTTTTTTTTCAAAACGGAGGACTAATAGGCGCCAATTAAAATTCAGTTAGAAGAAAAATAAAAAAAAGAAGAATCGTCTATATATACGACTAAAATCAAGTTAGTTTTTTTTGTAGCCATTCGTTCTCTAGTTAACTGTCGAGATTACCGAGCATGATATTTCAAATGATAGATTTTAACCCGAAGATGTGCAAAGCTTCATCGAAAGTTCGAAAAGCTGCAAGGAAAGTTGAGAAAAAGCTCTTCAAAGTTTATTAGTTTTGAGCAATAGGAATCCAGTATTTTTGAAATTTTACCAAATTCCAAAATATAAACTTGCCAATGATATTTCAGTGGGACTAATTTTTTTTTGTTGAAAATTTTTTCCAATTGTTAGAAAAATCTCAAAGTCGAAATTTCAATATGACAGTGTAAGATGGTTTGACGACGTTGGGAGCTCTAATAACGAACATAATATGTAGAATTTTTAGATGCTGGGTAATACGGAGATCAAATTTTGATTGCTTTTCCAAAAATTTTGGATTTTTTTTAATGTTTTCCTTTTGAAAATATTTAGTAAATTGGAAAATGAGGCCTAAGTACATATATTTTCTATTTATTCTTCACATTTTGTGACGTAATCGTACATCATTTTGTGAGGTGTATGATCATACATCATTTTTTGAAGTGTACGATCGTACATCATTTTTTGATGTGTTTGATCGTACATTATTTTGTGAGGTGTATGATCGTAATCATTTTTTGAGATGTATAATCCTACATCATTTTTGAGGTGTACAATTGAGGCGCTTGGTGGAAAAAGGGCGTTCTGCTACATAACGCCCTTTTTCAATATTTTTGGAAATTTGAAATCTTCAGGTCTCCAACTATTAGTACACGATGTATTAGATCTGAAAAATATACCTAGGCGATGATAGACGCCTTGACAGGTGTTTGTTTTTTTCGTTTTTTTCCAAAAATACCGAAATGACGCCATTTTGGGAACCCACAACCTCTACAAGATGACCTAGGGGCCTAAAAATCATGTCTGGGTTTGTTTCGAGACGATATTTCTCATATACTACAATTTCAGCAAAATCGAGAAACTTTGACTTTTTCAACTTATTTCATGCATTTGGTTTGACATTTTTAAAATTTTGTCCTATTTGACGGACACGTTGCTGAAATCTTGGTAGTTCTCGATTATAAGACTCTTAAAAGTGAGAATATGCAAAAAAAATCATAATTTTTTTTTTTTGAAAATTCAAATATGGAAAAAGGGCGTTAATGGACTGTTACAAAAACGGTTATTTTGGCGTTATAACAAAACTTTAAAAAAATTTTTTTTTCTTCAAAATATACCTCAAAGAACACACTACCTACCTACTATAAAAGATTTCACTTCAATTGACCACATTTCGCGATATAACATTTCAAAACTTTGAACGTGTTTTTTTCACACTTTTTGAAATTATCTAACGCCCTTCTTCCACCAAGCGCCTCAATTGTACATCATTTTGCGAGATGAACAATTGTACATCATATTTTGAGGTGTACAATCGTACATCATTTTGTGAGATGTATGATGGTACATCATTTTTTGAGGTGTACGATCGTACATCATTTTGCGAGCTGTACGATCGTACACCATTTTTTGAGATGTACAATCCTACATCATTTTTGAGGTGTACAATTGTACATCATTTTTGAGGTGTGCAATTGTACATCATTTTGCGAGATGAACAATTGTACATCATATTTTGAGGTGTACAATCGTACATCAATTTGTCAGATGTATGATTGTACATCATTTTGCGAGGTGTACGATCGTACATCATTTTGCGAGGTATACGATCGTACATCATTTTGCGAGGTGTACGATCGTGCATCATTTTGCGAGCTGTACGATCGTACATAATTTTTTGAGGTGTATGATTGTACACCATTTTTTTTATGTGTTTGATCGTACATCATTTTGTGAGGTGTATGACGGTACATCATTTTTTGAGGTGTACGATCGTACATCATTTTGCAAAGTGTTCGATTGTACATAATTTTCTGAGTTGATCGCTTTAGTTAGTATTATCACTTCAAAAAAAAAAAAAAAAAAAAAAAACAGCCCACGAATGAAGCCCAAAATTGTTTTCTGGAAAGACAGCAATAATTGACGTCTATTTCTGCAAAAGTTCTGAATAAAAAATTGTGAAATTGTCCATTTTGGAGGTATATTTTAGGATTTTTTTCATAATTTATAAAAACTCTAATTTTTTTGGATCATAAAATTCGAACTAATTTTTCGAATTGAAAAATCATTTATCTATGCCAATTTTGGAGTAACATTTTTTGAAAAATTGTTCTGAGATGTTTTCAATTTATTCAGAGTAAATAAATTGTGGATTTTTTAGAGTAAAAAATTTTCTCAGTATTTCAAAGATTTTTTTTTTGATAGGTGGGTAGTGGGTACATGTGCTTGGTATTTTTTTTTTTTTTGATTTTTTGAAAGGGTTTCAATTTTTTTGGAAAAAATAATTACTTACTTACTTAATAAGTATTTAAATTAAAACGGTGGATTTTAAATAAAGTATGTATTATTTTTTTTTAAATATAGGTACTTCGTGAAAAATATTTCAAAAAACATAAATTACGTCGCCCTATTACCAAAACTGTCTAACTCCATGTGATTTGGTACGAGGAAACTTGGGCAGGCGGCAAAAACAAATTTTGTCAGAAAACGCGTTGGAAGTTGAAAAATATATATTTTTCAACTTACAACGCATTTTCTGACAAAATTTGTTTTTGCCGCCTGCCCAAGTTTCCTCGTACCAAATCACATGGAGTTAGACAGTTTTGGTAATAGGGCGACGATTAGGTACCTAGTAATAATTTTCAAATAATGAATACTTAGTTATTTAAAAAAATGTAAAACCTGTGTGTATTTAGTCTGCCCCCCCCACCGTTTATTTTATTACGCGCTCGTCATTAAACATGTTCGCTGTCCAATGCACCGAGAAATGGCAGAACAACAAATCGAATCGTCTGCTTTGTGTTTACCGTTTCGCTCTTTTCCGATATTACACTTACGATTACAAACTTGGTCGATCTAAAAATAAATTGCGAGGGTTATAAAATTCTATTTTCAATAGATTTTAATGATTGTTCGTAAATCGTCATAAATTAAGACGACCTAGTGATTGATCTCTGTTCGATTTTTAAAATTTATCGAGAAATCGCTTGAAAAAGTAATAAACCATTTTTTATTTCTGAATACTTTTCTCTTCTCCAAGCTCGAGCAAAATTTTTTCATTGCCATCGTCAAAGGAAATATCTAATCATCTTAAGAGGTATCAAGTGGAAACATTAGATATCGGTGATTTAATGAAATATAATTAACCATATGGTATTGGTAGTCGGTACACGGCCGACTATCTTCATTCAAATTTAGGCGATTATATCATTCTGCTTTCATAACTCCTATTTATGGCGAACTTTCCGCAGAAAGTTTTCTCATTAGTATATCCGTTGTGCAAATCTAAAGCTCTTTTGGTAAAGTATATTTGTATTCACCTGCTGGTTACACGGTAATCCGAAGTGGCATTCGTTTGTTTATCAACTTGGCCTGTGCTGTGTGGAAAAAGTTGTTTGATTATTAAGCATTGTTTTTGTAAAATGAATCTTATTAAACGGATTGTAACTTCGAATGTGCTTTGTAATGCGTGTATATTCTGTACCTGAAAGCTTCAAAATCGACTTTATGCTACCGAGTCGACTCAGCTGATTAATGAAGGCGAATCTATCGCGTTAGCGTGTGCTCAGTGAGTTACCACGTCAACGAACAAGGGGTAAAGGTATTTCAAAGGGTATAGTTGTTGAGGAATTTCGATGATGCCGAAACGTAGGTAGAAGCTACCTAACCTTTTCACAGCAAAAATTTCCTACTGCAAGAATTTTACATTTAATGTTTGCGGAGAGCGATGCGTAGGTTCGTGAGCTTGTGAGAAGAGAAATAGGCGGATATGAAAGATATCCATGGTTTGGGTTCGACATTGTTGTGATAATTCATTTTTTCTCTCTCATTTCAGGGCAATATTCTTTAAATCTACGTATAGTGGGTGTGTTTTCGTTCGAAAAAATACGATTAAGTTTTATTCTGGTGAAATAATATTATTTTGAAAATAATGGTTTCTTATTTTGGTGATAGAAACTTATGATTCAGCAACAGTGTCAGAAAAGTTGATTTTTATTATCAACTTCATAATAATATTATGGTACTTAACCAAAAATACTAAGTACTTACTGATTAAGTTGAAATATCTTTTTATAAACTTTGAAAATGTGCAAATATTTTTTCTAGGGCTTGTATTTTCAGCAAAGAATGAAAAATTAAGAATCTTATGAATTCTTCATTGGGAAAAATAGCAACAAATATTCAGAAAGATTTTTAATTATGGCTTTCAGGAAAAAATTTAAACAATGCACTAAAATTCCAAAAAATACTTCTCAATAAAAAAATTTGAAAATTGATTTTAAATAAAATTCTGAAAAGTAGGTTTTGAAAAATGTTCAAAAATTTTTATTTTGAATAATAAATTAAAAGAATTGTTTGACAAAATTAAAAAAATAAAATAAATTTTGATAAATTATTTGAAAATTAAAAATTTTGGTACATAAAAATTCGTTTTTTGAAATTTTTGAAAAATTTGATAAAACCTTGTGTTAATTTTAAAATTTTAGTAAAATTTTTAAAAAATCCAGATTTTTGAATACACATAAATTAAAATTGAATTTTTAAAATAACTATTAATAAAGAATTTAAAAATTTTCAAAAATTTGAATTTTTATTAAATTTTTTAAAATTTATTTAAATTTAAAAATTAACACCGAGTTTTATCAGTTTTTTTTTAAATTTTCAATTTTTGTTTAGTCTATACAAACTTTGAAATAGAACATTAAAAATATTGAAGAAATACATGACCGAATATTTTCGAAAAGTAGCTTTTTTCATCGTAGAAAATTTCATTGGATTTCGGGGAAATATTGGGAAAAATAAATTTCAGCAGAAGTAAAGGGATTTCTGAGAATTAAAAAAAAAATTTAAAAAATCAGATGGATTGCGAAGATTTTAAGTATGTACTGTGTACTTTTGAACAATCAAAGAATTGTAAAAGATTTCAAAGGAATAAATACAAACGATTTTTGTGGATTTTATTCAATTTTGAAATAGTTATTTCAGATAAATTCGAAATTTTTCAGAAGACTTTTAAGAATTTCTAAAACTTTAAAAATATTTCAGAACCACTTTTTTTGAACGAAAAAATATAAAACGCTGATTGTATATCTACCTGCGCGTTAATGGGTTTACTCCAGTAAAAAAAGAAGGGTGACACATCCCGTCATCATTCATCAGGTATGGGACACTGATGGAATGAATTCGGTAAATTTAGCACGAGCGAAGGTAGACCGTTGCATAAAAATTTCAGTTCGCTGGTAAAATGCGGAACAGACGATTTTGCTCGTAAAGAAAGTACATACCTATAGTCTGAAAGCCGCCTTTGTAAAAACAATATTTTCACTTTGAAGGTACGACACGATGCATAAATTATCTTCAAAACGAGGCAACATTCACTCGCGGAAAAAGGCAGGCGAAAATAAATGGCAAATAAATTAACGCGTAAAAATGAACATTCGTCGCAGATCCGTCCTAGTCGAATGAATTGAACTCGCAATGGTGACCGGATTCGAGTGCCGATTAATCAAAAAAAGAATAGCACGTGATGCTGTATTACGCGGATAAATATCGCGTACGGATCTGTTTTTATAGGCTGGAACACCATCCGAACGTGGTGTGATTTTTGCTTCATTTTCAACCTAACCCAGTGGAAAAATTATCACTTTGCCGGGATAACCTGACAAAGACAGCCTAAATTCAACGACGGTGCTGGGATGAAATGAAGGCATTGTGACACGTATATGTGTAGAGTATTGCTTTTTGAAATAACGCAAAGGCTGTTTTAGAAAATAAACTCGCTCCTATAGAGCCATGAAAGAAGCACAAGTTTTTCATTTCACCGACGCCTTATCGTCCTAGAGATAGGCGCTCGACGGCGTTTATTTGCTCGCATTTGTCTTCCTTAACGATATCTTCAATGTATGAGTGTGTTTTTGTTATCGGCAACGCGGGTAATTACCCAGACTGGTTGGCTTCTAAATGGAAGGCAAAAAAATCACACCGCATCGTATCGAACACCGTTTATAATTAGATCACATGGTGCGGAAAATTTTGCGACAGTTTCTTACAGCGCATTTATATAGGCCAGTCAAATTAGGCCAAAAAACAGCCTTTGCCCAAACAAAATAAAGGAAGGAATTATTTTCTCAAAGTTGCTCGTAAAGGTGTCCTAATTAACATTATAAAAAGTCCCCTAAACTCGAAGTGTAGATTCACCCCCAAATTCCCCCACTTTATTCGCGTATATCTCAGTTTCTAATAATAGCTACAGAAATTTTTTTCATACAAAAAATGTACAGAATTAAATATCCTTTCAAATTGGTTATTTTCAATTTTTTGATAGAAACGATAGTAACGCCGAAAATCGACTTTGAAGTAGTTATTGGTCCATTCAAATTAGGCCAAAAAACGGGTTCCCCCTCAAACAAAAATGATAAATTTTTTTTTTGCAAAACTGCTTGTGAAGGTGTTCCAATTAACATATAAAAAGTTCCATAAAGTCGGAGTGTAAATTCATCCCCCAAATAATCACATTTTTGTCTCCCCCAATTTTTTGCCCCCACTTTATTCACGTGTATCTTGATTTCTAATAAAGCTATAGAAATTTTTTTCGTACAAAAAATGTACAGAATTAAATATTCTTCCAAATTGGTTATTTCAAATTTTTTTATAGGAATGATAGTAGCGCCGCAAATCGATTTTGAAGTTATGAGGCACATTTAAATTAGGCTCAAAAACGAGGTTTCGAAAAAAAAAATATATATATATATTTTCATGAAGTTTTCCGTAAAGGTGTACTTATCAACATACACAGAACAGGGCCGCTCATAAAGGGGACAGGGGGCAGCTTGCCCTCCCAATATTTGAAATTTTTTGCTCTAGTTGGAAACTTTCCGTTTAAGTTGGAAAATTTTGGTTTCAGGCGAAATGTTTGAGAATTTGGCAAGTCTTCAATTTGTCCAAACATTGAATAAAAAATTCATTCGCTAAAAAAAACAAAAAAAAAAAAAAAAAGTCAAACGAAAAAATGAAGTTGGAATTTTTGAAGACGAGTTGAAATTTCAGGGTTTTGCCCCTCCAATATTCTGACTTCAGTTCGGGCCTGCTGTCATGTCCGGCGAGTGGTCTGCCAAACTTGACATTTGGATAGGTATAACCGAGTACTACTAACAAAAATCTTCATGTACAACATGGTGCCTAATTGCCTGTCTCGATTTTGAAGGGGCAGTGGTGTATATATTTTTTTAATTTTGTAAAAACAATGCACAAACTATACAGAGTGTCCCGTCACCAGTTGACACCCCTTCACCAGCGATATAGTCAACTCAAACTAAGCTCATGTATGCATGTTTGCCGACCCTGTGAATTGAAGGGGCAAAGATATGCTCAACTGAAAATTTTCATTTTTTAGTTTCGTTTCAGATTTTTAACCATGCGCTACTCGACAACCGAGATAGGTAGAAAGTTGCACTTTGCGGCGTTGGAAAGGAAATTTTGTGTAGAATTTTTTAGTGGGGTTGATCATTGAACTAGGTAATCAGGGGGGTCTGTGCTGCACTAATTATCTTGAAAAAGTGTTCAAAATTGGCGATTTTTTTGCAATTTTTGGGGAAATCTCAAAAAAGTTTCATCATTTGGTATTATTATTATGGCTTCCCTTGGATGAAAAAAGTTTGACCTTTTGAATGCCGCAAACCAGACCCTTCTATCTCACTTCGTTAAAAAGTTATAGCAATTTCAATTTCAAAATCAGGTCTAAAAAAAAGAAATGAAAAAATTCAAAAAAATTTTTTTTTCTAAAATGTTGTTTACTTTATTTTAAACATTGAGTTTCACTCAAAATCATTAGTTATGTTAGGTATCAAGTTTCAAAAATAACATAAAAAGGAATTTTAAAATTTTTTCAAAAAATTAATTTTTTTTCTGCTAAGATTTTGAAATTGAAATTGCTATAACTTTTTAACCGAGAAAGATAGAAGAGTCCGGTTTGCGGCATTCAAAAGGTCAAACTTTTTTCATCCAAGGGAAACCATAATAATAATACCAAATGATGAAACTTTTTTGAGATTTCCTCAAAAATTCCAAAAAAATCGCAATTTTTGAACACGTTTTTTAAGATAATTAGTGCAGTACAGACTCCCCCCCTGATTACCTAGTTCAATGATCAACCCCACTAAAAAATTCTACACAAAATTTCCTTTCCAACGCCGCAAAGTGCAACTTTCTACCTATCTCGGCTGTCGAGTAGCGCATGGTTAAAAATCTGAAACGAAACTGAAAAATGAAAATTTTCAGTTGAGCATATCTTTGCCCCTTCAATTCACAGGGTCGGCAAACATGCATACATGAGCTTAGTTTGAGTTGACTATGTCGCTGGTGAAGGAGTGTCAACTGGTGACGGGACACCCTGTATAGGTGTAACTTTTTAAAAAGAAACAAAAATAATCATGTCAAAAATTTGCCTATCTTTAAAAATGAAGGCGCTACAAAGCGTTGAAAATTTGTATTTTCGAAATTCAAGGCTCCGTAGCGCTTTAATTTTCAAAGATAGGCAAAATTTTCACATGACGTTTTTTGTTCTTCTCATAAAGTTACACCCGTTTCATGTATTTTTTGACCAAATTTCGTAATTTTCGTGTATCACGATTGCACCGTAATAAATTGAGGTACGCAATATTTTTGACTGGGATTTTGCGTTGCTGTAACTCCTTCAATTTCAAAGATAGACAATCCAATATGATTACAACTTTTATTGCTTTTTCAACGATCTATACTCTGCCGGTGCCGAAAATTTTTTCAAACGCAGTGTTACCAATCGATTATGCTTGGTAAAATAACGAATTTCAAACCTTTGTAGTTCCTTTATTTTCAAACTTAGGCAATATGTGTTTATGAACTTTTTTGTTAGTCGTACTTATACCCAAATTTCAAGTTTGGCAGACCACTCACTGGACACCCTGTATAAAACCTGTCAAAATCTAGCATCATGAGCCCCCGAAACCCAACTTTTTTCGCCACGGATTTCTTTTTTTTTCAAATAATTCACGTATATCTCAGATCCTAATAAAATAAAACCACTGGAATATTTTCACAACAAAGTATGTGCAGAATTAAATTTAAAAAAAAAATAGTTATTTGCATCTTTTCGGTGGGAATGATAGGTATGCGAGTAATCTGGGGGGGCGAAAAAGGTGGGTTTTTGAGGGTCATAATGCACTCGGATTTTGACATATTTTTATATGTTGATAAGGACGCCTTTACAAGCAACTTTATTATGAAATTTTTTTTTTGGGGGGGGGGGGGGTTGGCTTAATTTGAATGGAGCAACAACTTCAAAATCGATTTGCGACGTCACTCATTTCTATTTAAAAATTAAAAATACCTAACCAATTTGAAAGAATATATTTTAATTCTGTACATTTTTTGTATAAAAAAATTTCCGTAGCTTTAATAGGAACTGAGATATACGCGAATAAAGTGGGGGCAAAGGATTGGCCGAAAAAATGTGGATATTTGGGAGGTGAAGCTGCACTCCAATTTTAGGTTTTTATTAATACTTATGTTAATTAAGACACCTTTACAAGCAACTTTACAAAAACAAATTCTTCCCTCATTTTGTTTGGGCAAATGCCCTAATTTGATTGGAATAAGCTATTCGCAGACCGGAATTGATATGTGTTAACTTGTTCACGAATTTAGCTCCGATTTGTAGGTACGTGTTTGGTAAAATGTTTGATAGCCTGAGTTAGGATTCCCTAAACGATGGTCGTTGTTTTGGCATAATTTTTACGTATGTATATTATAGATTTACTTTGTAAATGTCAAGTTTGAAATATAAATGAAATTTACCGTTTCATATTGTGTGTTGGGTTGGCGACGCGACGTTTCCTACGTTTTATTATTTTTACATAATATCATTACTGCGAAATAATTTCGTTACCTGTCAATTTTATTCGTATTGGCGGCGATACCTATTGTATTACTCCGCGCTATCGAAAATTTGCGTGATTAAGCACGCTTCAACGCTTAATTAACTTTCTGACTGGTATTTTTGATTTCCATAAACTGCATCGTCGATTGTGAATGTAAACAATAGCTTTAGGTATTCTATTTCTCTCCCTGTTGGAATTATCAAAAAAGAACCAAATTATAGAGAAATTAATGGAAAAACAAGCATAAAGCCAATTCATTCGTATTTGCCATTTTTCACTCGAACGCATTCTCTCAATTCTTCAAATAATAATTACGTGTATATCTCCGATATACCTTACATAATTTAATTCGTTGCTGTGAAAATCGCGTGTTATACGAAATTTCTACCACGTGTATCGTGCTCAGCGTATTTACTATCTACTCGCATTGAACATCATCGACGAACCTTTGGGAGTTACTGGTTACCTACGTAAATGTTGTAATTTTTTATTAAATTATGAGATGTAGTGACACGTGTTATATTTTGAATTAATCGGAGTAATGTGATGTGATAGTCGCTTGGATCAGAATTTTCATCATTAGTAATTTACTTTCGTTTTTGTCGTTCATACGTCTTTCTGCATTATGTGGGTACTTGATTCGTTACACATTACACATGTATTGTGTGTTTGCAATTTGCATATGTGAATTTTGGGGCTTATTCGGTGCCTTTTTTTCGTATGCTTTCTGAGGTCATTTTGTAAGACCCCAGTATTTCTTTTCATTTTTTAGAATTTAAGCGAAAAATGATAATAGAAATTTTTTTATATTCCAATTCGAAGCTATAAAACCACATTTGTTGATTTCGACTTTACTGATGATTTTTTTCCTGAGAAAGAAGTGATTCAATGTTTTGGAATACAAAAATAAGTTTCTTCGACAAAAACACCTTGTACGCGGGTACCAAATTTTATTATTTTGAAAAGAATAGTTATAAAAATAGAACGCCCAAGCTATGTTTACCCCAATTTTGACCAATTCCAAGAGGGATTCTACACAATGTAATTATAGTACCTACCAACAATGACCGAGGTAGATATAAATGGCATAAGTTATATATTACGAGCCTCTTCCATAATAATTAATTTTGTTTTTAACCATCACGCGAATATACGAAAGAAAATGTAATTGATGAGTGCAACGTACGAGTTTTAAAGCTTAGCGGATGCAATTTAGATATGAAATTAAATTAGCTTAGCAACTGCGAAATTTCAATTTGAAATGTTAGCTTGAGATGATAATATGAGTGAAATTAATTAAAAATTCGAAATTAAATTTTATACCTAATAGTAATCTAATTTTTTATCCGGACCTAACCTACACGAAACTGTCTTATTAGTTATTAGTGCGGCAAGTGACATAGATAGTTGAAATTCGAGAATGACAGAATGATTCAAAAATTCTGAATAGAATTAAATTGGATGCGAATACTTTTAAATTTAAGTGTCGCCCATGCACTGATCATGCAACAGTATACTTTCGGAGTGAAGGAGTTGGAAGAGGTGGGAAAATCAAAATCCTCAAAAGCCATGTCTGGAATCTCAACCAAATCCACATGCCAAAGAACGACCATTTTTATGGCATTTTCAAAATTTAATACCGTGGAAAAGTTACGTCTTGGGGATTTGGGGATACATGAAAAACGACAAAAAAAAAAAAATCAAATCGAATAATATCTTCCAATCGTGTAAAAGCCCTCAAATTTTTAAAAATTTGCAAAAAATCAAAATTTGCAAAAAAATTCCAAAATGTTACAGAATGGGTTTTATGCCTTTGGTTGGCAAGTATTATCATCGTTATTAATATTTTTTGAAAAAAAATCCAGAATTCATGAGTCATCGCATTTAAGAGACATTAAAAAAAATGTCATATTTTATGTTTTTTTAAAAAAATTGGAAAAAAATTGTAATTAAAATGGGTTTAACATACACAGTTTCGATCAAAAAGACAATTTACGATGATTTTCCATCTTTACCTTCATCTTCAGGAAGCATCATTTTCCTCATTTTTTTCAATTTTTCGTAGTTTTTGAAAAATTCTCAAGGGCACAAAAAAGATAAAAAATCGTTGTAAATTGTCTTTTTGGGCAAAACTGTGTATGTTAAACTCATTTTTAATTACAATTTTTTTTTACAATTTTTAATTCATTTTTTTCAATTAAAAAAAAACCGTAAAATTTGACATTTTTTTAATGTCTCATAAATGCAATGATCTGATGAAGTCTGGATTTTTAAAAAAAATATTAATAACGATGAAAATACTTGCCAACGAAAGGCATATAACCCATTCTGTAACATTTTGGAATTTTTTTCAAATTTTGATTTTTTTGCAAATTTTTAAAAATTTGAGGGCTAATAGCGCGATTGGAAGATATTATTCGATTTGAATTTTTTTGTTTTGTTTTGTTTTTCATGTATCCCCAAGACGCAACTTTTCCACTGTATTAAATTTTGAAAATCGAAAATTTTTGATTTTCGCTCCACCCTACTGTGAGTGCTACACAAAGTTTTTGAAAATCAAAAATAATGCCAAAATGATGGTTTAATTGCCGCAGGGTGCTAATTTGTGGATAAGTTGTACATGTACATACATCATTCCATTGTCCATTCATTAGGTTTTATTTTGATATGTTTCAAGTATTCTGCTTTTACTTCCCTCCTCATGAAAATTTTTTGATATTTCTGAATTTTAATTCAAGCCCGACCGCACTTCTGCTACCTAACTTTGTAACCAAAATAATCCAATTGCTCATGAATTCATTTGGCAGATTGTACTTGGAACCCTTTAGTGAACAACTATAGGGTCAGTGCACTACACCAATCGAGGGTGAGTGCAGTACACCGATGGTGAGTGCAGTATACACAAGGCGAGTGCTGTACACCAAGGGTGAGTGCACTACACCAATCGAGGGTGAGTGTAGTACAACAATTGAGGGTGAGTGCACCACACCAATCGAGGGTGAGTTCACTACACCAATTGAGGTTGAGTGCAGTACGCCAATGGTGAGTGCAGTACACAGAGGGCAAGTGCAGTACACTGATGGTGAGTGCAGTACACCAATTGAGAGTGAGTGCAGTACACACATGGCGAGTGTACTACACCAATCGAGGGTGAGTGCAGTACACCTATTGAGGGTTTGAGGTTGAGTGTAGTACACCGAGGGTGAGTGCACTACACCCAGGGTGAGTGCACTACACCCAGGGTGAGTGCAGTACACCGACAGTGAGTGCACATCCCAGATTTATTTCAAAATCTGAGAACAAGGGCATCCATTTAATGTGGAAAAAGGGGGGGGATAGATTTTTTGCATTTTTGATGATGACGCACTATGATTTCTAATTCTACGTATATATGAGGTTGTACTTCTAGACTAAGTACACAATATATATTTTTTTCAGAATTCCCCCTCTGAAAGGGATTGCCAAAATGGTCGCTAGAAAAGTTAAAATGCCCATTTGACCTTGAAAAAGGTGCTCAAAATTTTTTCTAAAAAATTCCATAAATTACCCTAGGTACCAACTATCATCCATGTGAGTTTGAAAAAAATCGATGGAAAACCGCCAAAGTTAAAATTTTCTAACAAAAATACACAATAAACCCACCTATAGAACGTTCGGCGAAAGATTAGATCTGGCAAATTTTGGCGCGAGAAAGGCGGAGCGAAAATGAACCAATCAACGCGCCGAAACGAACAATTCTCGGCTTCTAATTGCTTCGTTTTTTCACTGCGTCCCCCACTTTTTATTTTGCCAGGTTTAATCTTTCGCCGAACATACTATAGAAATGGCTAGGGGTTACCGAGCTAAAAACTTTGTCACGGGGGTTTCAGACCATAAGGACCAATTTCCACTGGAAAATTCAAAAATCGGTGCTCAGGGCCAAATAACCCCTATAAACCCGGCTAGACTCTTCGATACTTACCCCTTCTTTTTTTTTTGACAAAATGAGAAAAAACAAGTCTAAAGAAATCAAAACAGTGTATAGTGATGATTTTGGTGCAGATACCTCAAATTTCTGTTATCTGGATGTACCTACCTAATTATTTGTTCTATAGGACATATTTTTTTTTTAAATACCTTTTTGTTTAATATTCTGTTATTAACAAAATATACAGCTTTATGTGAGATTGTAGGAGATAAAGCACTATTATTTTTTGTATAGAAACTGTGGCATCCATCCTAAAACGTATCACTCGTTATTTCCTTCTGTAACCACTTTCACTTTCTATTCTCCCTGATTCTGCTTCTTCATCCCTCTATGTCCGTCAACATGCCAACCAGTTTCTTCTTTCGTCCTTCGCGTCTCTCTGTTCATCCCTCGTACTCTCTAGCGATAGTGGACTCGAGTTGGTTAGTTAGTTCTTTTTAGTTCGCCTCTCGCTAGTTAACAAAATATATCGTTTACTTGTACTTCGTTCTTGTTCTTTAATGATTACGCGAAGCAAATGCGCTTCAGTTGGTGACCCCGAAAAAAGTAAAATTTCGTTTCCTACTCATAACCGTCGGTCAATTAAAAAAAAACGTTCGTATAAGCCGCGCAAAAATTGTTTGCCTATCCGTCGACTTCGTGAAAAATCAAAATCCAAGATGACTAATCAAAACAACTCTACCATACCTACAACGAACTCTTCAGCCAGCCTACTCGCTGCCAATCCTGTATTCGAAAAAAAGGAACCTCAGCTCTGGTTTCAGCGATTCGAAGCCCTATTCGATCTCGGCGACATAAAAGACAAAAAAATCAAATACATGTGGCTCCAAGCCAAACTCGATTCAAGTACGATGGGTGAAGTTCGCGATTTCTTTGCAACGCCACCGGCACAGGAACCCTACACAAAATTAAAAAATAAACTAATCTTGGAATTCACCGATTCGAAAGAAAAACGAGCAAAACAGTTACTAAGCAAGGTCTTCCTCGGCGATCAACGTCCCTCACACCTGCTGAAGGAAATGAGGAGGTTAAGTGAAGGTTCAGTCACCGAAGATTTCCTGAGAATTTGCTTCCTTGAATCATTGCCGGAACAAATTCGATTTGTGCTCACTGCCAGCAACGAAAAATTAGAGGAATTGGCAACTCTTGCCGACCGCATGATCGATTCAATGGATAATATTCGTTCTGTCGCTGCCATCCACCCAACACCTCCTACAATAGACCCAAATGGCCAGCTACTACAAGCCCTGATCCAGCAGCTCACTCAATTAAATACCACCGTAATGGACCTAAAGGGAAGAATAGATCAGATGGAACAGGTTAGACACTCTCACTCTCGTAACCGGTCAATTTCTCCAATTCACCAATCCACCCGCCCATCTCGTTCTGTGTCTCGTTCAAGGGTAACGGTACCAGAAGGTATCCAATTTTGCTTTTATCATTATAAATTTGGGAAAAACGCAAAAAATTGTAAAGACACAGAGGCCGGCACTCCTTGTATGTTCAAGGGAAACTGATGCTCGCCTCAGTCTTGGCGGCCTCTGAGGCATCTTCGCAAAAATCTCGCCGCCTTTTCGTTTTTGATCATACATCATGTAAACATTTTTTAGTTGACAGGAAATTGACGAGGAGATGCTTTTTCTGGATCCTGAGTAAAAGCGAAAGTTAAGGGCTTGTGGTCCGTAAATATTGTAAATGTTTGACCTTCGAGTAGGTGACGGAAGAAACGAATAGATGAATAAATCGATAAGAGTTCTCGATCATAAACAGAGTACTTTTTCTGAGTAGGATTGAGTTTATTTGAGAAGAAGCCAAGGGGCTCTTTTATGCCATCAGGTCAAACTTGGTATAAAGTCGCACCAATAGCAGTGGAAGACGCATCTGTTATAAGGTGAAGCGGGTATTCAGAATTAGGGAACGCTAAACAAGTCGCGTCGGAGAGAGCTTGTTTACATGCTGAAAATGCGTTTTCGAGTGTATCATTCCATTGGATAGGCGTATGATCGTTTTTCTTTGGATTTTGTAAAAGGTCGGTTAAAGGAGCTTGAATTTCCGCAGCGTGTGGTAAAAAGCGATGATAAAAATTGAGAAGTCCTATGAAACGGCGAAGTGCTGCGATATCTTCAGGAATAGGATAAGAAAGGATTGCTTTAATTTTGTTATCGAGCGGTTTAATACCGTTGGGGAAAATTTTGTGACCAAGGAAGGAGAGGGAAGTTTTTCCAAAAACTGATTTCGAAGCATTAATTGTAATTCCATGATCAGAAAAACGTTGGAAAATAATTTCGAGATGTTGAAGGTGTTCTTCAGGAGAGGAGCTGGCAATTAAAACGTCATCGAGATAAGCGTAAGCGAAAGGTAAATCACGTAGAACATCGTCTATGAATCGTTGAAATGTTTGGGGGGAATTACACAGGCCGAATGGCATTCGTGTGAATTCGAAAAGGCTGAAAGGTGTCGCGATAGCCGTTTTGGGAATATCCTCTTCGGCTACCGGTATTTGATTGAAGGCACGAACTAGGTCTATCCTTGAAAAAATTTTGCAATTCGCGAGTAATAGTATTAATAGTATGAAGTCGTGGATGTGAGGTACTGGATATTTATCGGGAGTAGTGATTTTGTTGACGCGACGGTAATCACCACAAGGGCGCCATGAGCCATCATCCTTCTTACACATGCGAAGAGGACTAGCCCAAGGGCTGGAGGAAGGGCGACATATGCCTAATGTCATCATTAATTGAAATTCAGCTTTAGCGATAGCGAGCTGTTGACAAGATAGGCGTCGAGGGCGGCTTGAAACGGGACGTCCTTGGGTGATTATGTGATGTTTGATAGAATGACGAACGGGAGGCAGTTGCGTTGGATTTTTAGGTAAAGTGAGAGACGAAAATTTTTTAAGAATATCAAGGTAAGGTGAATCTTCATTAGTAATAGGTGAAACTGAATACGAGGAGATAAATTTTGACGAACAGGAAACTTTAACACCAGTGAGCGAGTCGATAAGTGCGGAATGTTTGATGTCAGGGAGTAACCCATAGTAGCCGAGTAGATCAGCACCTATAATAGGACGATCAATATCAGCATATGTAGAGGTCCAAGGAAAGGGACGTCGAAGACCTAAATTTAAATTTATCGTAACATCGCCATACGTATTTATTTTCGAATTATTCGCAGCGTATAAATAATTACAGGTGGAGGTTGCATTTTTAGGACAAGGGAGAACGGAAATGCAAGCGCTGGTGTCAACTAAATTTTTTTTTTTTTCCTCTCTTTCTGTTGTTATTGTAGTTATTGCATTTTATTACACTAACGAAAGGTACATTTTTAATGTTAGCTCTATCTTATGTCTATATGTTCTATACATATAAGACTAGCTGTATTCATCTATTTTAAGTATTGTCATATTTTTTTTAACACTGTCGCTAGAGGGGGAGCACTGTGGCATCCATCCTAAAATGTATCACTGGTTATTTCCTTCCGTAACCACTTTCACTTTCTATTCTCCCTGATTCTGCTTCTTCATCCCTCTATGTCCGTCAACATGCCAACCAGTTTCTTCTTTCGTCCTTCGCGTCTCTCCGTTCATCCCTCGTACTCTCTAGCGATAGTGGACTCGAGTTGGTTAGTTAGTTCTTTTTAGTTCGCCTTTCGGTAGTTAACAAAATATATCGTTTACTTGTACTTCGTTCTTGTTCTTTAATGATTACGCGAAGCAAACGCGCTTCAAAACTAACGTGGGTAATAATACTATGTTTTCTGCACTAAATCATAATAATGACCATTTAGGAATAGAAGTTTTTCTTTCTTTTGCTACAAATAAAACTGTAGATAAATATTGAATATTTGTAAGAAGTTCACTGCAAAAAGTGCCAAGTTTTAGGTTTAAAAGGGATGGCAAACTTTTATTTTCAGACACTTTTTGACAAAGTCTTATTTTTTTTAACTAGATACGGATTACGGAGCCTACTTTAATATGCAGTTGCTCATAAATTATACACCACAAAATTGTCAAATTTCGTTCATACAAATTTTTTTTCTATTTTCAAAAAAGTAAAAGAAAAAGTTGGACAATTTTTACGGCCAAGATTTGGATGTTCAAGTTCATATTACGAGGTTTTATCGAATTTCATTTTCCTTTTGTTAAATCCAATACATTAGCGGAATTTTACTGACGTCTGTCTGCAGTCTGCAATCAGAAAAATAGCCTCTTCTCTTAACACTTTTCAGCTTTTAAAAAACTTTTAGACTTTTATTTGTGAAGCCATTTGAAAGGAAAATGTTAGTCGAAAGTTAACATAATCTCGACAGAATAAGAGCTGAAATAAAAGTTGACCCAATAATGAAAAACGTAAACAGAGTTTACATTGGTAATACAAATTTTATAAGTCGTTTATTACGATTGTAAACTAGTTAGTTCTGTAAATATCTCGTTAGGTGCTTTAAAGAAAACATCTGCAATTGTGCTACGTCCTTTTACATAAGATATGAGTACTACTACACAAGTTTAAAAGAAAGCTCAAATTGTACAATACGTAAATCGTGGCATTAGGCCAAAAACTCGGCCGATACGTTTAGAATGACTTGGTTCCTAATTCATCTTCTGCAATTAATTCGTTTCGTGTAATATTTTGCTTTAGGATGTAGTTTAGTGTACTTGTTGCGCACATGGTATTGAGAGCATATTTTAAGAACACCTTCACGAATGTCAGCTCCAATACCTATAACAGTTTTGTAATTATACGGTTACACTTTTCGGATATCTCGTAATTGAGATAAATATCGTTTTGGAAGAAGTTACTTTTAAACGAATTTCGGTTTAATTAAGCGGTACTTTTTACCAAGTATAATAATTTTTTCGTAAAAAATTAAACGATCTTTTGATGGCGCGCTAATGCTTTAAAATCATAATAACGGTCACATTTTGTATATTTCATCGGACGCGCCTCGTTCATTTTTAAAAACCTTTCTACTATAAAATTTCAATTTTTCTTCCACGTATATTTATTTTTTTTATACAGCTGTAATAAAAGAAATGGCATTCGAGAAGGGTCAGAACTTATTAGTGTGTATGGCGAAACGGGGGAAAAATACGCAAACGACGCCACAATGTCTTATATTTTTTATGAAACTGCGTTTCCGGCTTCGCCATAACCGAGAAGGCTTTTTGTAGTCGAAATATCCCGAAAAGTTGCCGAGTTAAAGTGTGTTTAATCCATACGAAATGTAACGAATGAATTGATACGAAGCACGTGTGTGCCCCTAGTGGTGCCCCTATTGCATGGCAAAGCTTGACTCGCGCGCAGCGGGAAATATCATTTCCTATTTTCACAACAGCATTCTAAAATAACATTTCGGCAAACGAAATATATTGGGTATATCTATCGGTTTTTAATGAACACTGCTTTTTCCCAATTTTTTTTTCTTAATATAAATGTGACTCGACAAATCGTGGAATGCGTGGGTTTGCAAAATTTCAGATATGAGAAAACGCTATACATACAGGGTGTCCCAGTTCAGCGTAACTAGGCTTGAGATTTAGGTACATTCGACTGCCAGTAAAAAAAACTTTATGTACACCAGGTGCCTATCTTGATTTTGAAGGGGCGATGGTATAAAAAAATTTCAAAATACCTCCAAGACAATAAATGAAGCAGGTGTAACTTTTTGAAAGGAATGAAAAAAGTTATGTAAAAAATTTGCCTAATCGGTATTTCTGAAGTTCAAGGCTCCATAGCGCTTTCACTTTCAAAGATAGGCAAATTTTTCTTGTAACTTTTTTGTTCCTCTCAAAAAATTACACCAGTACTATGTATTGTCCTGATGGAATTTTGCAAATTTCACGTCTCATCAGTGCACCGTGATAGATTGAGGTAGGCAATATTTTTGACCGGAATTTCGTGTGTCTATAACTCCTTCAATTTCAGAGATAGGCAACCGAATGTACCTACTTAAAACTTTTTTGTTTTTTCAAAGTGCTATCCACCGTCGCGCCAGAGTCGAAATTTTTCTAACAACATATGTAGTGTTGTCAACCGATTTTGCTGAGAAAAATACCAATTTTCGAAGCTTTGTCAGGGTGTCTAGCGTCTACAGGTCACGAAAGTCATGTAAGTCGTGAAAAAGTCATGAAATTTGAAAATGGTGTCATGAAAGTCATGTAAAAGTCATGAATTTTTGATAATATTACCTGGGCAAAATTACAAATACGCTTATAAGAGTGGAATTTTTTCAAAACTGTTGCATCTTCTACAAAAAAAAAACAAAAAAAAAAAAAAACATGAAAATAATAGTGTGATTTCTTTGAAGAAGAAAATTAATTTTCTTGAAGATTTTTTTTGAAAAAATCCCAACTTCTTGAAATGAAAAAAAATTAAGTTTGTGGCATGAAAAAAAAATTATGGAATGAAAAAAAATTGAATTTTTTGGTACAAAAAATTTTAAAAATTGTTTTGGTATTAAAAACATTATTACGCCACTTAGCCTTAGGTAGTTGCTGTACAAGACGTTTTAAAAAATCTCAATTTTTTGAGGTAAAAATATTTTTAAAACTTTCACGAAAAAATTCTCGTTTTTATAAAATCAAAAACCAATCTGAATTTATTGTTTTAGAATTGAATTGTTTTGAAGTAACTTAATAAAAATACTTTTCCAACTCCAGAGTACAAAATCTCAATTTTTCGTATTTTTTCCCAATTTTCTAAAAAACGAAATATTTTTTTGGGGGGGAAGGAGGTCTCTGTTTTTTGGAGAAAAAATTCTGAATTTTGGAATTTAAAAAAATTAAAAACAAATTTGTTGGTTCAAAAATTTTTAAAAATTGTTTTGGAATAAAAACAATTACTCAATTTGTTTTGAAATAGAGAAATTTCAAATCTTCTGGAGTATAAATTTTTTCCGAAGAAGAAATTTCAGGATTTTTTGGAATAAAAAATATATATATATATTTTTTTTTAGAAAAAAATGTTATAAAATTTTCTTATGTGAAGTTATTTTTTTAAATTTCTGTGAAAAGGTTTCTTAATTTTTTCTTTGTGAAGAAAAAGGTTCTTTTCATTTTCTAAAAAAAAAAACTGTGATTTTTTTGAACAATAATTTTAAAAATACTTTTGAAATAAAAATAACTCAATTTTTTAATTTTTTTTTCTTTGACAGTAAAATACTTAAATAAATAAATAAAATATTTTTTAGAATTTGAGACGAAAAAAAAACAACAGAAAAAATGTTTTTCTGTTGGAAAAGTTGTTAAAATTTTTTTGGGAAAATTTTTTGCGTGAAAATTTTTTGTTTCATTTCCAAGAAAAAAAATCATTCTCACATTACAACGTGAAAACAATTTTAAGCATCCACCTTTTAGGGAAATCAAATTACATCCTTGAAAATTCTATTGTTTTCATTAACTTTTTTTTAAAATTGTAGATTTTTTTGGTTACACAAAAAAAGGGAGACATTCGACCCTCCCTCAATTATTTTTTAAAATAGCTATTTACCACAACATATAAGGAAAAAATTAGGGAAATCCCAAGAAATGTAGAAATATTGTTCATGAAAAAGTTAATTGAAAAGTCATGAATTTTCAAAAAAAATCCAGATAGACACCCTGTTTGTAGCTCCTTCATTTTCAAATTCAGGGAACATGATGTGTACATAAAGTTTTTTTTAGTGGTACTCTGTTCTATCCAAATCTCAAGTCTGGTTACTCTGAATCGGAACACCCTGTAGATATTATTTTAAAAAATGGTCTCAAATTCGGAGGTCATTGTGAAGAATAGAAGAGGAAAAAACCAAATACTCTAATTTTAGATAATTTTCTGGAACGAGAACAAAAATATCTGGAAGCATAGATAGCACCTAATTGATAAGTTTTAATGTTTGTCTTATTAAAAAGATGAATGGTTTGAAAATAATTGTACCAAAACAATTTGGCCCAGTTCGCTTCCTGGATTTAAAAAAATTTTCATCACATTTCCGCTATTCGCTAATAAATACTATTATTTGAAATTAATTAAATTATCAACCTTATACGAGTATTTCGTTACAAAAACTTTCTGCTAAAATCAAAATCGTAAAATAATTTACAAATTGTATCTAAGTTCGTTGTTCATTTAGAAAAACTACCGAAAAATAAAATTGAATGAAGTACTCCTTCGCTGATATAGGAACCAAATTTCTGCCTTATTTATTCTATGCAACTTTTCTCGCATCGGTGAAATTTAATTTGCCATAATACTATCCCCTAAAGTGAAAGTGATGTTTTTATTTATTTTTTTGACTATAGAGGGAAAAATTTAAATTTTACCACCACACCCTGATTTTTCGTCGTAAATTTCGAAGGTTGTTCAAAGTGGCCTTTTATATACTTTGACGTATTCTTTTGTCCAAAAATCAAAACACCCTCGCTCGTCGCCCTGCATACCATGTAAATGTATTCCGAGTTGATAGCGCAAATATTTTATTGGCTTCGGTATAATGTATGAAAATTTTGCATATTTTCATCAATATCTATTTCGAGGCTACTGAGATTATTATTTTTTTTCAATAAAAAATATATCGATAAGTTTGGGAAATTTATTCCCTATTTCAATGGATGTTATTGAATTACGACGTAGTAAGAAAAATACACTATTTCTCTTTACTTCTTTTTGAAGGAAAAAAGGAGTCTTCATTAAATATATTTGTTGTGTTTGTAAACATGTAAATCGAAGGAAGTCGATTTGAATTTTTCAAAAACACGAAACACGCGATTGGGTTAAAGAATGTTACTCGATATTGTGGCGGACGTGGTAAATGAAAATGTTGCGTAGATTTGTATTTTGAAAAAATGCTGGTATTTTCATATTAGGTAGGTATTCGATTATTCGCTTTATATGTATGTACTTGGCGGAAATTTTACTTCATTACTTAGGTATCAAAATTATTGGTTTTGTGGTTTTGTCTTAAAAAGATACGAAAAATATTTTTCTAATGGTGCTTACCTGAAGTTTAGGTGGTTATATCTCTTGATACTTGTATAATAAATGTAAAACTCTCATCTTTGCGCATAATAATAATTATCAGACAATTTTTTTTTTTTTTGGCAATTTTACGTAAAGACTATTTTCATTATTATTGAAAAATTTTCATTTTCTTAAAAAAATTCATGTCCACCTCGTAGGAGATTGAATGAGGTGGTACCTATTATTTTAAGTGAAAAAATTGGTTGAATTATTATAAAATCAGATAAAGTATAGGTATCCTACCATTTCTTGTTTATTCTCTAGCGCAAAAATTGCAAATTCATCTTTCAGCACTTGTTTTTTTTGGCATTACAAAGGTGAATAAAAATTAATTCATATGAAATAAATAAAAAACAAAAGACTTTTATTCATTCATTAATTCATTCATTCGTAAACTACGCACAAACAAGAATCAACACTTTTGGTCTTTATTTCGTTCAAAAGTCACTATAAGTCTCTCTGTTGCCATTTTTCCTGTTTAAAATTATTTATTTATTGACAAAAAAATATTAAAAAAAATAACCGGCGCTTTTGGCTGCACAGACGGGTCATATGTGTCCGGAACTACTAAGATTAATCTAGAATGGTGACGTAGCTATTAGATCGGCGAAAGAAGATGATTGGCTTGAAGTTCTTCTGGATCATTTCGATGTAGACGTAGAGGTGCTTTTTACTTGCTTGAGGAAACGCGAGATTCTGTTTCTAAGACTTTGACCTTTGATGTACTGATATAAAATATTCATTGACTGGGTCAGTATATCGGAATCGATTTGCAATTGATTGGATGCAGACATCCAATCTTTTTCTAACATGAGGGCTGATATAAATTCATAAAACTGGTTGAAAGACAATTTGCAAACGTTTGGATCAGATTCGTACAGTTTTTTGATTTCTTCAGTTACTTCGTCAACATCGGAAACGGTTAGGACAGTTTTGGGTTTATTGGTTGTTTTTGTCTCAAGTGATGAAGAGGATGATGAGGAAGTTGCAGTCCGTTTAAATGCAGGCAGTTGTGTTTGAGAGGGTATTTCAGACATTTCGACGAGATTCTCCAGGGCATCATTCGTAGTCAATTTCGTGTCGATTTCTGCTTCGTAGGTAGCACTGGCAACACTGTGGTTATCGTCATTTTCGTCTGCTTCATTTTCCAAAATACTATCAGGGCATTGAGCTAATAAGTGATCTGTTTTGCGACAATGGGAGCACCAGATCCCTTCTACAGATAAAAAAATGCGGTAAGGTGTGTTGTCATAATTCAGTTCAATGGTATCTGGAATCAGGGGAACGGTATCAGGCAGTGTTGCCAACTCTCATGATGTACCTTGAGATTTGAGATCTCATGAAATTTCAAAATTTCTCATGATGATCTCATGATCTCGAAAAGTCTCATGATATCTCATGATATTTTCAATTTTCTCAAGATATTCTCAAGGTTTTCAAAAATTGATTCAATTTCTCCTTGAAATTCTTCAAATTTATAAAAAAAAGCAGGGCTGGAAAAACGGTAACGGAACGAAACGTAAAAACGGAACGGATAACGTTACCAATAAAAACCGGAACCGGAACAAAAAACGCTAAACGGAAAAAATATAAAACTGGAAAACGGAACAGAACCGTTAAACGGAAAAATATTTTACTAAACGGTACCGGAACGAAACCTTTTTAAACACGATTTATAAGTAGAGCTGTGCGCCGATTAGAAATCGGCGGCGGCGGCGCAAACTCAAAAATTGGTCGGCGGCGGCGGCGTAGATGGCGCGCCGCTGACAACATTCCTTGTACTTCAAGCTACAACTTTTGTTGTAAAATTTTTTCAATCGGACCCCTTGCCTCCCCCCTGTTTTTAAAAATGTATTTGAATGAGTTGGATTATCCAAAATTGGAGGGGAGGGAGGGGTCCAATCGCAATTTTTGTTATAACCAAAAGTATTAGTGGGACTTCAAGCAACAACTTTTGTTTGAAAACTTTTTCAATTGAGCCCCTCTCTCTCCACTTATTTTGCATAATGCTCCCAAAATACTAATTAAAAATTGAAGGGGGAAGGGGAAAGGGTCCAATTGAAAATTTTGTGCAACAAAGTTGTAGCTCAAATGCATAGACATTGGATAATAAACATGGACGCGCCTTTCTATAGAAGAAATCGCAGATTTTTGTGGGACCCAGATAACCTAGCGATTAAAGATACAGGATAAAGTTCGTTCAACTTCGTGAGACTTTGTGGGACTTCGTGGGACTTCGTGCTTACTTCGTGATGAATTGTTGGCAATGTTGGTAACAAATTCATCACGAAGTTGAACGAAGTTGAACGAAGTTTATCCTGTATCTTTAATCGCTAGGTTATCTTGGCCCCAGCTTCTTATCACAAAGGCGCGTCCATGTTTATTATACAATGTCTATGCTCAAATGACAAAAATTGCGATTGGACCCCTCCCTTCCCTCCAATTTTGGATAATCCAACTCATTCAAATACATTTTTAAAAACAGGGGGGAGGCAAGGGGCCCGATTGAAAAAATTTTCCAACAAAAGTTGTAGCTTGAAGTACAAGGAATAATTTTGGTTATAACAAAAGTTTCAATCGGACCCCTCCTTCCCCACCAATTTTGAATAATATAACTAATTCACACGTATTCAAAATACATTATTAAAAACTGTGGGGAGGTAAGAGGCCCAATCAAAAAAATTTTCAAACAAAAGTTGTAGCTTGAAGTTTTATAAATACTTTTAGTTATTACAAAAATTTCGATTGGACCCCTCCCTCCATTACAATTTTGAATAAAAAGTATTTATGTAGAACTGGACTTGGTAAAAGCTCAAGGTGAGCAAATGAAGCTGCAGGGGCTCTCCGTAAATATAGCCGATCGTGTTTTGACTGCAGTTTTACGTAGGGCTAAATATCGGCCGTCGTGTTTCATTTTTCATTTTTCATTCATCATGTGTTTATGATTTACGCCATGTATATGACATCACGTATCTCGGGACTTGTAATATTTTTTTCTGTGTACATTCATTCGATTCATTTCATTAAAATTGGAGGGGAAGGAGAGGTCCAATCGAAATTTTTATAATAACCAAAATTATTTTTAGAGTATTACTTTAGAACTTTTGTTTGAAATTTTTTTCAATTTGATCCTGTATTCCCTTCGAATTTTGCATATTACTGTTAAAAATGGAAAATAAGAGAGGAGAGAGGGGTTCAATTGAAAAAATTTTCAAACAAAAGTTGTAGACTAATATATAAGGAATATTTTATGTTATTACAAAAATTTCGATTGGACACTTCGCTCCTCTCAATTTTTATGCATTGTCTTCGTCTACGATGATACATTGTAGTATTATGCAAAATAAGGGGGAGGGAGGTGTCCAATCTAAATGGCTGTTCTTTATTAAGAATATTAGAATACGAACCGGTTGCAACAGTGTTGGTTGATGATGAGTTTGGATTAGGTACTTGAGGTTGGATGGTTTTGTCATTTGATTTTGACGAAGAAGATTTTGTTTGGGTTGGAGGAAGTTTAGGAAAATTTAAGCTATTTGGTTTGATCAGAGGTTTACTAGAAGATAACTTGGTATTTGAGTTGGATTTAGCATTGATAGTTTTTGAAGACATGGTGCAGCGCACACACGTCGTTCATCAGCTACAACGTTCGAAGACGATCTTCGATAACACGATAAGATTTTATGTACGATTCAAATCAATTCGACGCGAACAAAAGGCGAGCAGATACGAACAACGAGTACGAGGCAAACGAAACATACGTCTAATCGGTATCAAACATAAGCCGGGACTATGTTTAAAATTCGATTTTTTCTATATTATTTTATTTCTCAGACAAAAAATGATAATTTTTGAAGTCGATTGGACGTCTTGGTTTTGAAAAGTGCCCTAACGTAATCAAGTACGAAACAAGCGTGAAAACAATTTTCCGTTATTCAAAATGAAAGATCCTATTAAAATAAATTTAAAATAAAAAATCGTTTGAAAGATTTTTTTGAAATGAAATTTATCAAAATTTTTCTGAAGAAATCAAGTTTTTTTTTCAAACAGCTCTCATAAAAACTCCTTATTATTTTATTTTTTTGAAAAAAAAACTTCTTTTTTAAAATTGAAAATTTTATTAACTTTACAAAAAAATGTTTGATTTTTTTTAGGTTTCCTGAAAACCAGTCAAAAATTTTAAAAAGAATTACAAAAGATCGTCTGAAAATTTATTCTTTTAAGGAACTGTATCAAACCTTTCTTGAAAAAATTAGTGTAATCCATTAAATTATTTTCTTGAGTTTTCACCAAAAAAAGCTTCAAAGAATTTTTTTTTGAAGGGAAATATTTCAGACTTTCTTTGATAAAATTTTCCAATTCTCATCGAATATAAAAATCCTTTTAAAACTTTTTTTAAAAGAAATTATTTGAAAAATTCTTCTGAAAAAAATCAAAAATTCTATCATTTTTTTTTAATTTATAAAAGATAATCTGAAACTTTATTTTTGAAAAAAAAAGAAGTTTCCTGAAAAATTCAAAAAAATTGTCTCAAAGTTCCCAAGAAAATTTTATATACCTAGCTATGAGTTGTGTATTTTTTTGTTATTTCAAAATTTTTCTGAAAAACTCAATTACTTATCGTTTCATCTTATCAGCTTAAAAACAGTGCCCTTAGAGAAATTTAAAATTTTCGAAGTGGTTTTCAAGGTAATTTTAGGGATTGAAAACTTTTTTAAAAATTTTCTAGCAATATCCTTGGGTGTATCTACATGTCAAGTTTAGAGAAAATCGCTAAAAAAAACTTGCGGAAATGGCATTTTAAAGCTAAAAATCACCTCACGAGGCAACAGGCGGGAGGGGGTGAGGTTAGGGATCGCTGATACGATCTAACGTAAAATCATATTTTACCATTATAAATCGGAAACCTTTAAATTTTAGAAATTCATCTCAGGGCACCTCAGGGGCTATTTACAGCATTTTTTCAGACAAAATTAAAATTTTTATCAAAATTTTTTTTAATAATTCAAAAAAAAAATCTTATAAAAAATTGATTTTGTAAGTAAATATAGTAGTTGATTATAGGAGTACCTAGGTACTTATTCTTTCATTTATGTCTTGGTTGGTTATATTTCTGATCAGCAAGGCTGTGTTACCTTATACCTTTAAGTCCCATTGGGCTTTTAGAACTCGAACATGGCTCGTTCATTTTGACGACTGCGACTAAAATGCCGTACTTTAGACAACTTGTTTAACCTAATTTTCAAAATTTCTCGTATTCCGACGGCTAAATTGATATTATGTTAACCGACGTATCATTTGGGAATATTTCGAGGCTGCTGAAATCGAATACTTACATGTTGTACCTTTTTTTTGAAACCTTGTTGACACAGTTTCACGACGAAAAAAGATTTTGTTTCTGTTGAATCACGCTACATTTTGTATAAAGTAAAAATTAATTTTTTGTCAGTATTGGTAACTATGCAAAAAATTATCATAAACATTATATAAAATTCCTAAGAAGAAAATCTTTAGAAATTTTTTGGTAATAATCTTCCCAGAAAAAAGTTTTCTCGTTATGACAATACTTATAATGAGTGTAGCTCTTTAAAGAAAACAAAAAAGCTATGGGAAAAATTTGTTTATCTTCTAAAAGGAAAGAGCTACAATTAATTAAACTATATTCATTTTCAAAATTGAAAATAAATCAAAAATTTTAAATATGTAGTGATAAAATCATAGCTTTCTATCAAGTATTAAAAATATATATACATCAATATTAAATAACTTTATTAAACGTACCATAGAAATATTATTATTAGTTATTGTTATTACCAATTTCAAAACTTTATAGCGCCTTCATTGTCAGACTTGGGTAAAAAATTTCAAGAGTAAAAAATTCTGAGTTTTTTAGTACAGTTTATGCATTTTCAGAAAAAAATCGAGGAATAAAATTTTCTTTGAAAAAATTCTTACTGTCTGTTTGGTTGTTGCCAAATCGAACTCTTTTAAACTACGAAAGCTACTAGTTGTTTATCTTTTAGCAAATTATTAGGCGTCCATTCTTACCAGAAATATCCACGAGTAGGCACTTCATTCTTTCAATATTACTCACAAGTTTTTATTTTTCTGGCTTTCTAAAGAAGTGCATATCCTGTTTTTATATCAATTCAATATCCCTTTTTAAAGTTCTCAAAGCGAATAATTTATTGATTATATGATTACACGTGGTATACTTTCGTCGATACTTCTTAAATTGATACAGGGCGATGTTTTCATTTTGATGTCGAGGAAGCCTTAAATACATGTGGGACTCGAAGATAGACCAGATTTAGTGCAAAAGTTTCAAAAAGAAAGTTATCTTTGGCCGCGTCTACAGAGTACGACTTTTTATCGTTATATGTATGCCTGTACATACGAAGAGATAAATCTTTTAATTTGTCATCTCTTAACAACGCTTTCACTGATCGAATCTGTGCTATAGCGAAAGCGAATTCAGCCTGTTTTAAAAAATTTATACGAAATTGCGAATGCGTGTTCTTCAGTCACGTAGATGAGTTTTAACGTTGCAAATAAAGATTTGCTCTTTTCTCCGGGTTATTTATAAATTTTTGATAAATTTCGCACCATTTCTCATTTTAAATTCGTTATTAAATTTTATCATCTCCAATAAAACACTTCTTATTGCGAAAAAAATAAATGAAAAAAATCTAGTAAGTAATAGTCGCCTAATGGCGAATTTAAACACCATAACATCATCCGTAAATAAACTGATATCTCGATCTTGTACTTCTCTATACATAAAAAAATACCGACCAAAAATTGCCTTTATATCCACTTTAGTCGTATTATACTTTTTGTCTATATATCGTTGAATTTGCGGTGTAATCACCAAGAATGGAATTTCGATAAGCGTCGCCCTTTTTTAATTAGATTATTAGAGCATGATGTAGCCTTTAAATATGGCATCACTATTTTTTTTTTTTGGTATATTCGTAGATAGGGTGAAAGAAAAAGTCGATCTTTGAACAGTAGCCAAATTATCAACTAAATTAAGGCCAGCACGAAATCGTAATCGAGAGGTTTATTAGATGTCGTTGAAATAACGTGGGTACAGTGAAATAATATTTATCTATTTTGATAATTGACAATTATTCGTGCAATTGCACATTGTTTGTTGGGTACTTGAAAACGCGTAGGAGCTCGTCTTAATTATAGAATCGAATGTTTCACTTCGAATGGAAAATTGAATTTAGGGAAGACGGTGTAAGAGGAGTTTTGAATAGAATTTTCCAACTTCAGGCGTGTTCAGATCACGAGGTACAAATTAGAAGTCTGTGTTAATAAAGGCATGTACGAGTATGAAATTTTCTTAAGTAGGTAGTATTGATTGAAATTACTTTAGTTATTGTAATTGCATTTCACGTCTTGATTACTTTTTGATACCACTACGTATTCGCTCAAAACAAGAAAAATGTTAGAAATCTTCTTATGAGACTATTAGGTATTTCTTTACATTTTTTTCTCAAGTTGAACTGAATGGATTAATACTTATATTTTTCAAATGGAGGTGTAATGTGTTGAGTAAAAGACAACTCATGCCACAGATTATTTTAGGTACGGAAAAATTAATTTCACGAGACTCTGAGCAAATATTATTATTATTATACGTAAGTATAAAAGTAATTAGAAAGGGATCACTTTTTAAAAAATTTCAATAAAATCACGAAGTTTTCAAAGAATTTATCACATATTTAGACACAAAGAAAATTGTATAAATTATTTTACAAAGATTTTTAAAAAATCTCTAATTCAGAAAAGTAAAAAAAAAAAAAAATACATCAAAGAATTTTATTGATATTTTAATAGAATTTTTATTTTATTTCAAATGTTCAGAAAATTTTCAATGTTTTACATAGTTTTAAAAAACAAAAAAAAATAAAATAAAAATATTCACATAGATACCTACATAGAAGTTTTTTAAAAGATTTTTATTTATGAAAAAAAAAATATATTTCACATTACATCAGGAAATTATCAGAGAATTCAAGAAAAATGACCAAGTTTTCAGAGAATTATCCCCAAATTATTCTATGTTATTAGAGCATTTCCCACAGAAATTCAAAAAACTTCACGAATATAGCTTGGGATTTTTTATCAACATTTCAGAAAATGCATTACAGGGTTTCAAAAAATTGATATGTTTTCAGAAAGTGACAGAAAACTTTTAAAAATACTTTTCAAGAATTGTTACGAAATTTTTGAGTTATTAAGTACAAATTTTCAGAAAATCTTGTAATAACTCTTTACAGAGCTAATACAAAAAAAAAATGATTGAAGTTTTTTTTTACAAAGTTTTACATACTTAATTTCACAAAACTTGAGCGATTTCAAAACTTCGTCTGTGAAAGATCAATGTCATTGGATCACATGACGCAATAATTATTTTGTAATAAAACTGTTGCAGCTTTCGTACGAACGCATCATTTCGTTAAGAAGTTGCATTTTACTATTTCAGTGAAATTATCATGATTCATGAATTTGTGTGAATTTTCACTTTCAAAATACATTTCAACTCATTAAATACTTCCACCCTTTCAAAATATCCAAAAATTGCCGAGGTATTAATTTTCGAAAATACAATAAATTGATTCAATTTATATTTATGTATCATGTGACCCAAATCTAACCAATCAGGGATCAGAATGTAGTTGTATTTTTCCCAACATTTTTGTTGGCGTAGTTTGATATTTTCTTAGACTTTTTCCAAATTTACTGAGATTTTTTCTTGCAAAATGGAAGAAAAGTTGAACAAATTTTTATAAAAATTTAAAAACTGTAAAAAACTGGAATCTTTTTAGAAAAAGCTCGGTATATATTGAAATTTTGAACACATCTAAACAAAAAAACTTCAAAAAATTTTCACAAAGTTTCAAAATTTTTGGAAAAAATGAGAAAATTTTCACCAATATTAAAATAGTTTTTTTAAACTTGAGAAAATTTCAGAAAGATACTTTTCCCAGGGTCGTGGGAAATTTTCCACAAAGCGTCAGAGAATTTTAATAAAGTTTTAAAAATAATTTTAAATAAAACATAAAATTAGGTTCATACGGCAAAGAAGCGAACAAAAACTGAAAATCCTGAGAAATTTTCTACAAATTTGATATAAAAACACGATATTCAGAAAATCCTTCAAAAAATTTAGAAACTTCATCAAATATTCTTATAATGTGTTGAAGTCATTTTTTTTTCAAAAATAAAGGCAAATTTTTTGCAGAGAAACTTATTAGGTACAAAATTACATATACCTAAGTGAAGTTTTTCAAAAAATATTGCCCAATTTTGGCGAAATCTCAGAATTTTTATTACAGAAAATCAAAAAAAAATTCAAAAAACTTTTTACAAGGCTTCAAATTTTTTTTTAAAATACAGAATTTTTTTTTAAAAAGTTTAAAATAGTTTCACAAAACAACTTTGAAGAAAAATACAAAATTTTAAGAAAACAAAAAAATTTTCATCACTTTTTCCCAAAGTTGTAGAAAATCTAAAACGAAATAGAGTTTTAACAAAATTCTAAAATATTTTTAAAAAACTGCTTCCAAAACTTAGAAAGTACTGAAAAAAAAATTTGGGGGGAATGGATAATTTTTCAGAAATTTTCGGAAAATTAAAATCACTTAAAAAATTTAGAGATGTTACAGAATTTTCATAGAATTTTCCACAAAATTACTCATGCCTAGGAAATTTCTTTCCTAAACTTCAGAAAGTACTTCACAAAGTGTTTAGAGATTTTTTTTAGATACTTACCTAACTTGATAAAATTTTACATTATCCTAGAAAATTATTTATTATAAACAAATGTCAGAAAAACCTAAAAATTCTTAGTGTTAGCCAAATTTTCACATAGATAATTCTTACGTTTTATAAAGTTTAAATGATGAAAAAAAAAAAATCAAAAAAATTTTCACAAAGCTTCAGATACCTTTCGCAATTTTTTAAATAATTTTTTTTACAAAATCTTGGAAAATATTTCACAAGTGTTACTTAATTCCTTACAAATCAATTTTTCAAAAAATTAATTTTAATAAGAAATGAATCAATTTTGAATGAAAATTTTCAAGCAATCGCTAATCGTTCCATAACAAATAAAAATAAAAATATAAAGTTTAAATGATGAAAAAAAAATCAAAAATTTTTTCACAAAGCTTCAGATATCTTTCGCAATTTTTTTAAGGATTTCTTTTACAAAATCTTGGAAAATATTTCACAAGAGTTACTTAATCCCTTTTTTCAAAAAATTAATTTTAAAAAGAAATGAATCAATTTTGAAAGGAAATTTTCAATTATAATCGCTAATCATTCCATAAGAGTGAAAAATAAAAATTGTATCTAGTTTTCGTAGAATGTTGGTTAATTTTAAAAGTTACTATAAAGTTTGTAAAAAAAAGTTTAAAAAGTTGATATCATGCCTGTGGAAGTGAATGCGTATCTGTATTCTTTGGATATAACATCGACTCGCAAATTTTACGACCGGGGCCGGGGATGCGCATTTTAAAACACGAAAATTTTTTCGCGATAACGTAAAACGTACACCGGATTAAGGACGAAGTCCGAAGGTATACAGGTAATTTATCGACTCAAGGGTTGTTTCTGTGTAAATTGATACCTATAGGTTGTAACTTGATTTGAGAAGTTTTGTTGGTTTTCAAGTGCCACTTTCACAAGTAGTATAAAATTTTTACTCGAAATTATAGGTACGTCGTCGCCGCTTGTAAGTTTTAATTTGTTGGAGTGAATAAAACGCGCACGAAATTTAGCGATTCGTGTTACCAAAACGTGATGCAATTTTTAGCTCTTCGTAGTCGAGGTTTAAGAAGATACATAGTTGAATTTCGTTATCGGTTCATCGATTGTTTCTTCATCAAAGAATTATGAGGGCGGTTGAATTGGCCGATTTAGAAATTTTTCAAGCCGGTGACGCTCAAGTGGTTTATTTGTTTTTGCGCCAAGGGTTAATCGATAGAATGCGTTAATTCGTTCTCAAGTTTTCGCTTTGGTCACGCGAAATGCTATATAACGATTTAACTAACTGATTGCGAAGTACTGTGCCAGTTACCTACTATTTTATGCACATAGGGTTTTTACTATGTATATTCGTACCTACTTACCCACCCATCTACCTACCTACATTCTACCTAAAACGTGTAAAGAATGACTCTGCTATAAGCAAGACGACTATACACGAGTGAAATATTCAAAACATGAAACCAAAACCAATCCATACAGGGTGTCCCGGTTCATGAGTAACCATAGCCGGCGGATCATTATTTTCTCAAGTGGTGCTAACATTGTGAGGAGCCTGGGTGTGAAAAATGTAAATATTTTCACCAAAAAAAAACTTTTTATACACTTTACAGTAGAACCTCGATTATCCGACTTCTGATTATTCGATGCCCAAAAATTGGTTGATTTTTCATCACCCGATTTCTCTTCAAATTTGCCCTACGACCAACCTCATATTGATGTTTGAAATTTTCTAGAAAATTTTGAGAAATAAATTTTTCATTTCAAAAAAATAATCCTGAAAAAAATGTGAAAAATTATTTTATAGATGAGAAATTATTAATTTCAAAAAAAATTAGGGACATGAAAAATTTTATTCCAAAAAAATCATAATTTTTTTATCCTAAAAAATTGGAAAAATTTTCATTCTAAAAAATTAAAAAAAAAATTCATTTTAAAATTTAAAAAAAAATCATTCTAATCATTTTTAAAAATTTCATTCTAAGAAATTAACAAATTTTTCATTCTAAAAAACTGGAAAAATTTTCTTTTTAGAAAATTAAAAAAAATTCATTCTAAAAAATATTGTAAAAAAATTTCATTGAAAAAAATTAGAAAATTTTTCATTCTAAAAAATTTAAAAAGGGTCCCAAAAATCTCAAAAAATTAATATTTTTTTATTCTAAAAAAATAAAGCGAAACTTACCTATCCAATTTTTTTTAAACCAGTCCTCAAAAAATTCATTCTTTTTTTATCACTTACCTACTTTTTATTAATTTTAAATTAATCCAAAGTAAAACCATTTTCTGTGGTCTTTTTCCGTTGTGGGGCCCAATCTCATTTTTTGTAATAACAAAAATCATTTCTAAGACTTCAAGCTACAACACTGCCTGGGGTCGAATTTTTTTTTGCCAACCGGTTTTGCTTGACAAAATATAAATTTTCAAAGCTTTGTAGCTCCTTCATTTTCAAATTAAGACAACATGTATAAATAAAAATTTTTGTTAGTGGTACTCAATTATATCCAAATCTCAAGTCTGGTTACTCTGAATTAGGACACCCTGTATACTACGTATACTTCGGGTCGATGATATTAAACGTTCATTAGCGTCGTTTGACGCATTCGTATATTTATACCAAAGAGTATTTTCGCTTCAGCTATTTCATCCGGCAGTAGAGAAATTGATAAATACTTACGGCGTTATGCCGAACCGAAAGTGAAATACGTCGAATCATTACAAATAACCGTACCACTTTCATTATCTAGCCAACCCTCTTGTGAAATGTTTCCTTAAAATGAGCATTTACGTTCGATTAATTTCGCCACGAAAATTAATCACGTGTGAAAGCTTTTGATTTCTCTATGAAAAATATGTGTCTTTTCTAACAAAGTAGGTATGAATAAGTTCGGAAATTATTTATTTCAAAATATTCTACGCTTTCTTTTTCGAGCCTATGGTGCGAAGAACTTATAAAATCGTAAATATTATTTCTCGTATAACAGGTGCTTGATCAGTTACCTAACCAAAACTCAGCTATTCAAACAACTTACCCTTAATGTAGTGAATTTTAGTATTGTAAATTAGATGTTCAACCTTATTTCATATTCCGATTGAAACGATGCAGTGTTTTTGTTTACTTGGCCAAGAAGGTTTATTATCATCTTAAGTTTTTGTTTGAATGCCGCGAATCTTGAAATATTCAACACGTCCAAGTTTATTGTTTAGAATTAGAAAATTTATTTCATAAGACTTAATACTTATTCCCTTAATTATTTAATATATTATAAGCAAAGCCAAAGAGCAGTTATACTCGTATCCAATGTACAAAAGATAATGCTGAAAATAGTCCCTTTTTCGTCTTCTTTTTTTAATTTCCCTATACTACCTGCGCAGAAATCTAACAATTGAAAATTCCCTTCGAATCTTAAATTTTACAGAGGCTCTATAGTGTACAGACAGATAAGGGGTGAAATCGGGTAATAAATTAAATGATAATGAATGTTCTCATCAAAATTTCAGAAAACTGGAGCTTGAACAAAATTTGAAAAATTGAATCACATTTTTTCAAAATTGTATTCAATTGTAAAAATAAATTTTTGAAAATTGAAAAAAAAAAAAAAAAAATCGAAAATTATTTTTTAACAAAGTGGTTTCTTTTTTTTTCAAAAATGGTCATTTTTTTCATTTTTTTTAAAAACCAAAGAATCATTTGGAAAAGGAATTTAAAGAAAAGTTGTGTTGATCTTTTCAACCTTCTATCCAAAATTACCTACAAACAATAAATTTTGTGATTTTTTTAACGATTTTTCAAACACATTATTGCAAATAAAATTTAATTTAGAAAGAGGATTCTAATGAAATTAGTGGAAAAAAATCGTCTAAACTTTTTTTAGAAAATTATGGTTAGGTACCTACTGAACAAGATGTTGAATATTGGAATTTTCATTAAAAAAATTTAGTTGGAATAAAAGTTATAAAGTTGTTTTACTAGGTATAATTTTTTTTCAAAATAATTTTTCAAAAATAAATTGTATATTGTACATAAACTATAGATACATAATTATTATATTAATAAAATAATTTTTTATTTTTTCCTAATATCCTTATTTTTAAGAAGTTATATTTTTTATTTCATTTTTTTTAATTTCCTTTAAAAAAATAAATAAAAATAGAGAATTCTTTGAACAGAAGTTTTGATTTTTTTTTTTCAACAAGATTTTAAAAAATCAATTTGAACAATATTTCAATGTTTTTCAAAATCGTATTTTAATTGAATGTAAAATCTTAAAATTATTCTTCTAAAAAACGCTGAAAATGATTTTCAAAAAATAATATTTTTTAAAACAATAGACAAGATGTGGATTGGTATCATTGATTGTTTAAAAATTGTAATATTATGTAGAATCATCGGGGGGGGGGGGGGGGGGGGGGGCTGATCTGAAGTAGTGAAAAGTCGTAGGTATAATCGATTTTTCGTTTCTTTTATGAAAAAATTCAACAAAAAACTTCGTATTGCAAAAATTTTAAAAAAAATCAATATTTTTTTAGAATAAAATAAACTCATATTTTTTTAGAATTATAAAAAATTCATACCAATTTTTTTAGAAAAAAAATTATAGGTAATTTTTTGAAATAAAACTTTTAAATTTGGATTTTTTTAAAATACCTACTTAATAAATACCTGTACCTGTACCTATTCTTAATTTTTTGAAATAATTTTTTTTCTCATATTTTCTTCAACATTTTTTCGAAATAAAAGCATTATTTCTCAAAAAATTAACTTACTTTTGGTAATCCATAGAATCAATTTGATCATTCCGCGTTTTATCTATAAATTTCTCGACAAGGGTATCAGATTTAATTGGAGTCGATGTTTGCTTAGCACTTATCAAATTATAATAGCTATTGGCTCATCTGATATTTTGCATAAAATATTTAACTTTGTTTATCTTGAGTTGATGCTCTGAAAATGAAACACTTTTCATTTAATCTTATTCGACCAAAAATACCACTGCATGCCAGTAGGTAGGTAGGTATACGTATGATAAATATAGGTAGGATCTATAGGATGTCCTTTGAGGACATATGTCAGTTATTGCGTAACAACTTACACGAAAGTAAGAGGGTACTTTTCGTAAATTTATTCAAAGTACATAATATAAGATGTTTAACTCATGGACATTGGACACTTGGTTCGTTTTTCTATTAAAATGTAAGTATACAATGTCCGTTTATTTCGATATTTCAATGTATCTATTTATTACCAAAAAATTCCAAGATTAAGATACCTAAAAAATGGACTCAATTTCGGCGAAATACATTTCGACATCGGAATTATTGTACAACCATTAACAATGTAGGAGAAAAAATATTTATAGGAGTATTCAACTTTTGAAAAATCGTACGTACTCTATAAAAAGAGTTATCGTAGCTATAAGACCAACACCCACGAAGTATTTGTTGTCAAAACATGATTAATGCGTAATTTCAGAAACACTTTTATGGCGGGTTGAAGATTATGTATAAAAAGAAGGCTACTTTCGAATCCAAACAGTATTATCCATTAACGAAGCAAAAAAAGTAAAAATTTTCTACTTGGCTTTTCTAGAAACTTTCCTATGTATTGAGTTGGGTTTAAAACAGTTTAAAAAAAAAAAAAAACATGTATTTTTTGTTTAAAACAGTTTTTGTTTTTGTTTTAAACGTGTTTTTAATTGAAATATAAAAAACGCGTTTAAAACACATTTAAAACAGTTTTTTGTTCGAAATTTTCTACGTTTCGACAGTATAAAAATCTCAAAGCTGAAAAAATTGACTTCCATAGGGTACAGAAGTTACAGAACATGTTTAAAACGTTTAAAACTCATTGTTGTAAACGTTTTTTTTTTTGTTTAAAACATCGTGTTTTTTTTCTCGTGTTTAAAACATGTTTAAAACAAAATCTGTTTAAAACAGCCAACTCTGATGTATTCGTAAGGGAAATATCGCATATAACACTCGAAAGCTTCAAAATGGACAAAATTTTCAAATCTTATGATTATAATTTCACCTTTGGTAAATAACTCGTGTGTATGAATATACGAGAGTATATACAGGCGGTAATTCGTAATCGATTGTTTAAACTTGTGTTATCATTATGAATGACATTTATACGCAGACTTAATACTTACCCACATTGTAGAGAATTTCGTTATATCTATTACGTTCGTGTACTCGTACAACTAGAGTGAATTATCATTAAGTTCAACTTATCTAGCCGGCGAAAAAATCTCTTTTACAAAGGATACAATAGCGTGTTGTTTAAAAGTTACGCTTGCATTTTATTCTACTTTAAGTATAGGTATACAGTACACTGATACCTATACCTTTGTACTGATAAGTTCTAGAATTAAGTTTTTATTTTTGCAACATAATTTTATAGTCTCGAATGCAACTTTCGGTGGTAATTTTGAATATACGATTTTACATGAAATGTTTGAACAAACACACGTCATAATAATTATGCTTATTTCAACAGCGTAGGTAGAGATATTTTTTGAACTTCCCAAAAGGGGATGTGATACATTCACAAGGAACCGTCCGGAGAATCAGTCGGTCGTTCGAATCCTTCATACGTTTCTTACTCTTGGACTTGGTAGGATTTTTATACATGATATTCAAACACAAAATTAGAGTGGAGAGACGGATCCTATCAAAATTTTTGTAATAACTAAAATTATTCCTAGGACTTCAATCTATAACTTTTGTTTAAAAATTTTTTTGATTAGCTACTCCCTCCCCACCGATTTTGCACAACACTCTGATGATACAAATTAGAAATTATTGGAGGATGGGAGAGGCCAATTAAAATTGTTTTCAAATAAAAGTTGAAGAATAAGATTCTAAAAATAATTTTGGTTATTACAAAAATTTCGATTAGATACCTCCCTCTCTTTCGATTTCAAATATCATGTGTCTTTTTAGTTTTTTAAAATTGGGGGAGGGTTCAATTGAAAAAAATTTTTAAACAAAAGTTGTAGATTAAGGTCTTGGAAATAATTTTTGTCATTATGAAATTTACGATTAGACCCGTCTCTCCCCTCCAATTTTGCATAATATGACTTAGATACTTATAATATTATTAAAAAATTCTGAAAATAAGGGTCCAATTTAAGAAATTTCAAGCAAAAGTTGTAGCTTAAAGTCTTAGAAATAAGTTTGGTTATTACAAACATTTCGATAAGACCCGTCCTTCCTCTCCAATTTTTAATAAATCAAGTATCTATGTAGTATGGGACTTGCAAATTAGTAAAAAAATTCAACAAAAACCAAATTTTTAAAGATTATTCAAAAATATTGTAGAGGAATTTTAATTTTTTTCAAAAAAAGAATGTAAAAGTTGACTGCAAAAATAATTACCTAATCATATTTTTTTCAAACTTTTGAACTTATAAAATTAGCACGAAGAGAACGCATAAGATTCGAACAACCGATTCATTCCCGGACGGTTCCTTGTGAATGTATCACATTCCATTTAGATAGAAGCGACATACCAGTGTCGTAAGTCGTAACCCTTTGGCGAATTTGTCGCACGAATACTTGTTTAAGTGATCCAAACAGGATTAAAAAGGAAAACAACACACCTGCGGAATATTTACGTTTGTTGCAGATGTACCATGCACGAAAATATTCCACTCGTATACCCAGTTACCCACCCACCCACCATTGAGGTAAAAAAAAAAACACGTCATAAATTTTTCATACGTTCCAAAGTACAAAGAAAAATAATATTTAGGGGTATTAAATACCCACACCTACTCCTAAAGTTTATTTAGAGTTTATTATGTAAATCTTATACCGTTAAGTCTTTCGGTGTGCTTTTTTTTAATAGGATTAGTCCTCTTGATTGAAAATTTAAATAATTCCAAAAACTTTATATTGTAATCGAATCATGAAAAAATTCTATTGTGAATTAATTTTTTAAGCGGGCGATATTTCGGTTTGAAAAGCTCGCTGTGTGAAATGAAGCAGACCGTTAATTTTACTTACCAGTGCGTTATACTTACCCACCCTTACTTAGTAGATTTGTTGCGATGGTGAATTTTCATATTATTAAAATTAGAAGCTTTGAGAAAATGCGGTTCTGTCAACTTGGTGAGAATATTTCGAAGAAATATTTCACTTTTCAAGGGATCACTGCTGAGCCAGGATTTTCACCGGAGGTGGGCTCTTATTATACTTATCGAACGATTTTTTTTTGTCGCGAATTTTTCTTTTTCAATAAAGAACGACCGCTTCTTTTAGTCTGCTTATCTTTTTTCTGGTACGAAGACGTAATTATTGGTGGTGAATTTTGATTTTGGCATGGCAAGGGACATTACAATACCTTCGCTAAATTCGGTGAACATAGGTATATGGTGCTCATTTTAAAATTTTAAAATTTAATGAATTTGACTTTGAAAATTGTCTGTCGCCTTGCTCAAGTACCTATACCTATAATTTAGTGAGAAAAAAAGGTCCGACGTAAAAAAATACCCCAATTGAACTAGAATTTTTTCAAAATTTTTCTATTAGAATTTTGTTGTAAAAATTTTTCTGCTCAATACCTACTTAATTGATAGTTTTTTCGGCAAAAATTTTATTCATTACTTGGATGAAAAAAAAAAGTTGAGGATTTTCTTGCCTACCAAAACTTTTTTCAGAAAAGAATTTCCTTTAAAAATTAAAAAAAAAATTGCTGTGAACTTTTCGCCTCTAAAAATTGATTATTTTCTGTTCTTGTTGTTTTCAAAAACTCTCGTTCAAATCAAATGTTTTCTCAAATGGTTTCTTTTCAGGATTTATTTTTTGTAAAATTTTTATTCGTGTGATTTTTTCAAACAATTTATTTAAAATGTAATTTTCTTATTATAAATATTTTTAAAATTAAAATTAACATTGGGAATTATATCTACTTGATATTCTATTAGATATTAAGGTTAATCATGAATTGATTAATATGGAAGAATTCATTATAAATATCTATAAAAAAAATTTAAATTTGATATTTTTAGAATATATAAATTAAATGAAAAATTATTAAAATTATATAAATTGAAAAATTAATACTTTTTAGTAAGTATAAAAAAATTATTTAAAAAATATTAATTCTGAGTTTTTTATTTTATTCTATTCTAACTTCAATTATTTTTGAATTTCTCCTAGAGAATTAAATTCCTTAAAAAGTCCTAGTCTGAAGAATTTTTCTAAAAAAATTTCTATTTTTTTTCCAAATTGAACTTTTAAAAAAATATAAGAAAATATAAATAAGTAGAAAAAAAAATATTAAATTTTCTGACAGAATTTCTATTTTGGCACGGCCCCACGCCCCGGTGCCGGGATCGCATTTTTTTTTTTTTAAAAACAGTTAAAAATTTAAAATGAGTTTTTTTTTTAAAACCGAAAATTTTTCAGATTTTAATATATTTTTTTAAGTGGCGCCTTGAGTTTCCTGTTTATTGAAAATGAGTAAATTTTCAAGTATTTCTTTCAAAATCCTCCTGGCGCAGAAGCCCCCATTAAGTTTTTAAATAAAACATTTTTAGCCACCTTTTCTGCGAAGATTTTTTATTTTTCCTTATCCTATGGTTGGATTTTTTGTGAATGTCTTATTTTAATGATTTTTTTCTCAAATGATTGTTTTTTGAGGATTTTATTTCAAAAGTAGGTATCTATAATTTTTTCAAAAGATTTCTGATAAATGTTTTTTTTTCATATAATTTCTTTCAAACAAAACTTTTTTTCAAAATGGATTGAATTGAGAAAAAAATTGAATGACTACTTGTCATTTTCTTAAATAAAAAACCATTCTTTGACATTTTATTCGAGAAAAAAATTTCTAATTTTTTTGAGTATTTCATTATTTTTTTTTTATTTTTCCGATTTTTTTTCCTAAATAAAGCTATGAAAAAATTAATTGAGAAAAAAAAACTCTTCACAAGTGAATTTAAAAAAATATATATTTTATTCAAGCGAATATTTTCTCAAATAATTTGGAAGCATTTTTTCAAAAAATGTATTCAAAATTTTTTTTTTTCTGAAATGAAAATTGAAAAAAAATTGAATTGAAAAAAATTCTAAAACCATTTTCTCGATTTTGAGTTGAAACTTTTTTCAGGCGCACCTTATTAGAGAAAATTTTTGTTTTTTTTAAAATCGCATTTTGCAAAAAAAAAAACTACCTATTGGAGAAAATGTTTTTCTAAATTTTATTCATGATGAATGATGATTTTACCTGGAGATTTTCACCTAAGAAAAATTCCTGATGAAGAATTGTAGGTACTTTTTAATGATAGGTACTTTGTGAAGAGAATTTTTCGCTTACAAATATTTTTACTCTTGAAACGAGCTTCGCTGTGAAAAAATTCTCGAGTTTTAATTTGTTTTTTAAGTATTTATTTTTTTCAAAGAATTTTTTGTAATGATTTTTTTGCGAATTTTATCTTTGTAAGTATATTTTATTTATACCTACTTATTCAGTTTTAAAGGAAATTTAAAAAATGAAATAAAATGAAACGTATGCTCTCTTGAGAAAGTTTCTACTGCAAAAACAATTTGTAAAAAAATCAATTTTTTAGAGTTCAATAAATGACTGATAAAGTTGATAAAATCGACTCAAGGTACTCATGAGCTCTACGGCTTGAAATGAGCACTCGCTGTTGTAGAATTATGAATGACAAAACAAATTAGACTCACCCAAAAAAGATTTCGTTAAAAATTTGTTAAGTACAATGGTGATTTTTATAAAAAAAAGTTTCGAGAAAATTCTTTTTTCACCCTACGTTTCAGCTCTCTCTAAATTCTGAAACGAGTAACGAGTTACGTTGCGAAAGCAAAAGGTCAATTTACTCAGAAACAGGGGACCTTTCAAATAATACGAGTAGATATCAACGTTACAATGTGATATAGAGAGAGTAGTATGCGTTACACACATTAACTCAAAAAACGACAAATCGATAATTTTTTGTTTTTTCCCCTATTTTATTTTCAAACTTTTTCACTTCACGCTTTTTTTAAAAAATTTATTTATACGATCACACGACCCATAAATATCTACCTATCTAATTTAAATGGGAAATCTATTAATGTTTGGTCTAGAACAACTTCCATTGGTAAACCCAATTTTCATGCGGATTTGAAGGGCTTTTGGCTGGAGAATTTCCAGAAAAATAACACTCGAACTAACATAGTTAGGTATTTGTGAATTCGTTAACTGCCATTTCGTTTCGTTCCCAGTGGTTCAAGTATCCAAACCTGAAATTTTCAAGTCAATGGGCCCAATACTTGGATGTAAGATCAAAACAGAAATCAATATGAATTTAATTTTTGAGAATTCGCGAATTACAAAAAGACTGTATAATTTTATAATGATCCTGTTGCTGCATTATGCAATAAAATATGACAAAAATAAAACGCTCGAAAATTCGATTCGTATCATAAAATGCATTTAATGATGCGGAACAAACGTAAGGTATAATTATAAGTTCATTGTTGGTATAGCATAGGCAGGGACAGTCTTTGTGTTGAGAAATTTTTCAATTACTTTTTAAACGTTTTTCAACCCGCTGATGAGGGTTAACGATGGAAAAAGTGTTTTAATTATATTTTCATTGAATCCAACCACGGGAAGGCGTTAAATTGGGTATACTTTGTAGCCTGCTTAATGACGTATATTTAAATTATTACGCTACGGAAGATACAGTCGTTATTTTTATGCTAATCTTCGAATTTTAATCGACATAATTTTTCAAATATGGCGATTCGTTGGAATTTGATGAATCGTTCGTTTAACTCGATACAACATCGTAATGAAGCTTGCTTTGGGTAACTTTCGAACTGATATTTCGAAGATTGCGTGATTTAGCTTTATGAAAAGTATACTGCGATCCTTTCCAGGAACCGGAAATGTTGAATTTCCGCTGCTTTGTAGTCACGTGCCGAACACTGCACCGTCGAGGTTTATTTACAAACTGGAATTTTCCAAGAAATCAAAAAATAGAATATTAAGTAGTTGACAATTATGAAGTTATTCAAATTGTTTACGTATCCCAAACGTTTGGCTCTTTGGCCACAATTGAAGGTAGGTATCACTTGAATACCCATTGACGTAGAAATCGTGTAGTACTAAAAATAAATAGGCACATTTTTATTTTCAGTTACAGTCCAGGAAAATTAGTGTAAAAATCGACGTTTATTCTGACAAATTGATAATTATATGAAATTTTTTTTTGGAAATGGGTAGTACTCGATGCCCTCTTCAATATTGTGTTATGACGCGATGTCGTAGGACGCTTGCTTCCCGAGCTAGGGGGTGGAATTCACCCCCTCTCGGCGTTTTTTACGATTATTTCCAAAAATATGCCCTTTTTTGAAAAAATGATAATAACGTAAAATATTCTACATACGATTTCCTACGAAAAACGTTCTTATAATTTTTTTGTAAAACGTACCCTAACGCCCCTATGGGGGTAATTCAATTTTAAAGTGTTGTATAAATTCCAAATTTTATTGACAGACAGACCTTGATCGAAATGAGATCAAATGTGACCCAAAAGGTTACTTCTGATGTACAACCATTTTTCAACATATTTCGGGTATTGAAACTTAGATGTATCGTAAGTATTTATTGAATATAACATATAAAAGTTCATTTTCAATACCCGAAAAACGTTGAAAAATGATGATAATTTTTTTTGAAAAAATTCTTACCAAGACACACACATAGCACTCATAATTTTTGAAATTTTCAAAAATTTTGCATCACCCCCTCCATTGTTATTAAATATCTAATTTTCGGTATTTGACGCCTAATAATTCAGGAGTGGGGGTGGGTGGGGGTTAAAAAATTTTTTGGGATCGTTGTACATCAGAAGTAACATTTTGGGTCACATTTGATCTCATTTCGATCAAGCGTCTGTCTGTCAATAAAATTTGGAATTTATACAACACTTTAAAATTGAATTACCCCCATAGGGGCGTTAGGGTACGTTTTACAAAAAAATTATAAGAACGTTTTTCGTAGGAAATTGTATGTAGAATATTTTATGTTATTATCATTTTTTCAAAAAAGGGCATATTTTTGGAAATAATCGTAAAAAACGCCGCGAGGGGGTGAATTCCACCCCCTAGCTCGGGAAGCAAGCGTCCTACGACATCGCGTAATAACACAATATTGAAGAGGGCATCGAGTACTACCCATTTTCAAAAAAAGATTTCATAAATCAATTTGTCAGAATAAAATTCGTAATTTTCCTGTTGCTTAAGAGTGTGCTCTGAGGCTGTTATCAGTAAAAAATTTAGTTACGTGATTTCTCGGCGAATACTGAACGAAATGTCATGAAATTTTGATATTATGCTTCTTTATAACAATATCCAGGTGGGATATTTTCAATATTTTGGAAAATTTGTCTATTTATGGAAAAAAATTGAATCCAAAGTTTTTTTTTGGACAAGTCAGATGAAGGTCCCAAAATTTATCGCTTAAACGCAATTTTTTCCATAAATAGATACATTTTCCAAAATATTGAAAATATCCCACCTGGATATTGTTATAAAGAAGCATAATATCAAAACTTCATGACATTTCGTTCAGTATTCGCCGAGAAATCACGTAACTAAACTTTTTACTGATTTTGCCAGCCAGAGCACACCCTCAAAAAGTAAAAAAAAAAATGTCGCATGTTCAACCATTTTGTAATAATTGTTCATTTGACGTGTTTTTATTTAGTCTTTGGTGACGTCGCGAGTCATATACGAAGCGAAGAAAAACTATACGAGACGCGTTCATAGGTATCACCGAGTAAAAAAAATGTAAATGAAATTCTCTGTTAAATTAATTTTTCTCTGAATTGTTATTTTTTGGCACGACATTTAATATCTTATAATTAATGAACAAAATAAAGAATGAAAAATTATTTTCAAACAAAATTGTTTCAGGTGCTTCAAAAATTTAAAAATGAGTGATTACATAGGTATCAACGCATTAAACTAGAATGGCCAAAAAAAGAGGATAATTACAAAGGATTTAGGGATAAAAAAAATTTAAAAATTAAAAATAGCAGAAAAGGGGAAAAAATTTTGTTCGTTGAGCCCATTTTCTCGATACGAATTCCCAACTCGATAATTTATTAAATGAAAATCGAATCCAATAATTTACTCGAGATGACATCTCTTAAGGTATCTAGAACTTTCCTCGTGTGAAAATATTCCTTCGTTAAATGACTTGGCCATTATATTTATACTTCGCGCTTTATTTTGCGGGTATTTTCCCTCAAGCCGAATTTTTCACCATAATCCAGTTCTGTCGACGAATTCTATACACCGACGCTTTGAATGTGTGCTTTAAAATAAAATAAACAGAGCGAAAATTATAAAATCTAAAGATTATATCCTTAATGGAATGTTACCCTGTAAACATTTCATGATTTTGTATGAAACGATGAAATTTTTCTTCGAAATGATCTTTTTTACGATGAAATTTCAGCTAGTTGAAGTTCTACGTAGTTTGTATTTATTATTTAATTAAAAGCTCGGAATGCATTGTTGTCTAGACTTACGGTATATTGAAATGGCGACGTTGCTACTTGCTAAGCGATTGTGGAAATAAGTATCATCTCGTGATTCGACTTATACTCGTATAAGAATAATGATAGTTAACCTTATGTACGATACTTCTAGCTACGTACATTATGATATTATTTCATACGGCTATGCATATAGGATTATTTTGATATTACTTACTTAATTTGTATAACTGTTTTCATTGGTTGGAACATACATAATACCTACATCATCTGTGAGTTTTATACTCGTGCCTATCAGCAGCATTAGGTATGTGCTTACTTAATGAAGTACAAAATTATTTTTAACAGGAAAATGCATCAGCCTAATATGTACAATTATTGTACAATGTGCTTACGAACCTAAATATAAGATAATTCCAGCAAATATGGCACGTTGTGTAGTAATTCAGGGTGCTTAGGCCCCAAAAATGGCCTAAGTATACCATCTAATACCTACACCTCCGAATAACACCAGAAGGAGACAAAAATAGCAACCAAATAAGGGACCAGCTTAGAGATTTTCAAGATTCAAAGTCAAAGTCTTACCTGAACTGTATACTATGTAAACTCGCATAAAAAAACCTAACTCATCTGTCACTCTACCTCATACTGACCTCCAGTCAACCCTCACTCTCTCTCATACTAAAGATACCTATCTACCCTGCATATTAATTACGTACGAAACTAATTAATAAAGACAAGTTAGACATAGTATATAAATACGTATATTTAATAATGAAACATACCATTAATAAGTATACACCAAGCTCTATTAAAAAAAAAATACAAACTTATCGAAACGGTCGCGATATGAAAAAAACGATGTATCACGAAACAGGGAAAAACTAGGTAATGAGGAATTAAAATTGAAGGAAGGTATTCAGAGACAGTAATGAAGAAAAAGGTGGGAGAAAGAGACAGACATAGGAAGTGGAAGTAATTTTGGGAGAGAAGGATAGATAGAGGTACTAGTATGGTTTTAAAATATTATTGGTATACTATCGAAATTATATAACAGTTGGAGGATATGCCACAACTTCAATATCAGTAGGGAAGAGGATCGAGAGGTAAAGGGGAAACTAGGTGAGGCTTATTTTATTCCTCTGTTTAATAAAACACCACCAACATTATGCCCCTCCCCCAAATAAATAAAAAAAAATTATGCTTGATCGTTTTTATGCCTACTTACACAAAAAAAAGTGAAAACTTGTCAATTTTTCTAGAATTTTCTTATTTTTTGGACTTGAGAGGTAATGAAGTATACCTAATTTTGAGCGAATCAGAAATGTGAGATTTTCAACTTGTATAAAATTAAATTTCCTTTCAAAAAGGTTCTTTTCACTTTTTGACTATCTTCAATATTTCAGGCACAACGAGAACAAAAAAAAATGTAAAAAAATTTTAAAAAACCACGCTTTTATTTAAAGTTGGTCACTTTGTAAAATGTTATTCATAGGGAAAGAGTAATGCCTTAAAAAACAAAAAATAAAATTTACTTGAATACAAAAATGTGTCATGAAAATCGTGGTGGGGCGTTAATCGAAAAGGTATTCGTTTGCTCCTCGCACACCCCACCACGCTTTTCATCATTAAAATTTTTGAAAAAAAAATTTTCATGACACATTTTTGTATTCAAGTAAATTTTATTTTTTGTTTTTTAAGGCATTACTCTTTCCCTATGAATAACATTTTACAAAGTGACCAACTTTAAATAAAAGCGTGGTTTTTAAAATTTTTTTTACATTTTTATTTAACTCTTTTTGTCGTTGAAAATATTTTAATTTCATAGTTTTACTAGGTTCGAATGTCTATCTAAAAAAAAAAAAAAATCTTGACCAACGTGGAACCTCCTCATAGGGGTCCAATTTGGGGTCAAGGGTAAATTTAAGTCCGAAAATCGAATTCAGCGGCCTCGAAAACCTACATTTCGATACCAATGTTGTGATTTTCTAAAATTTTCAAAACTGAACCCCCTCATAGGGGCTCAATTTGGGGTCGGGGGTAAATTTGAGTTCTAAAATCGAATTCAGCTACCTCGAAAACCAACATTTTGATATCAATGTTGTGAATTTTGAAATTTTCAAAATGAAACCCCCTCATAGGGGCTCAATTTGGGGTCAAGGGTAAATTTAAGTCCGAAAATCGAATTCAGCGACCTCGAAAACCTACATTTCGATACCAATGTTGTGATTTTCTGAAATGTTCAAAATTGAACCCCCTCATAGGGGCTCAATTTGGGGTCGGGGGTAAATTTCAGTTCGAAAATCGAATTCAGCGACCTCGAAAACCTACATTTCGATACCAATGTTGTGATTTTCTAAAATTTTCAAAATTGAACCCCCTCATAGGGGCTCAATTTGTGGTCGGGGGTAAATTTGAGTTCGAAAATCGAATTCAGCGACCTCGAAAATCCCTAAAGTGAGCACTATGTTCTTTCAATTCCTGTAAAATATTAAATGAGAGAGGATTGGTCGAAAACATACATTTGGTTCCATGAGACAAACATACATACATACATACATACCAAGCTAATAAAAGCGTGGTAAAAATGCATTAGGTACACTTTCGTTTCCTCCAATAAGCTGGAAAATTTGAAGAAAAAAAATTGTTTCTTCCGCATAGCGCCTAAAATATTGAAGATAGGCAAAAAGTGAAAAGTACTGTTTTTGAAAGGAAATTTAATTTTATGCAAGTTAACAATCTCGCCTTTCTGATTTACCCAAAATTAGGTACACTTTATTACCTCTCAAGTTCAAAAAATAGGTAAATTCTAAAAAAAAAATTGACAAATTTATCGTTTTTCTTGCATAGCGCTCGGAAGTATTTCAGGTAGGCAAAAGATGAAAAGAAAACTTTTTGATTGGAAATTTAGTTTCCTACAACTTGGCAGTCTTACTTTCTTGATTTGCTCAAAATTTGAGCCAGTACCTAGAGATGAAAACTTGAACTTTTGGTACGAATAACATTCTTTCGATGAAGTACACTTTGGTAATACCCTCGTTTAAATCTGCCATGACAACTCTGGCCTGGTATTCGTTTAAGGAAAGATGAGTCTTATCGGGTTTTTTTTTGTGTTGCGTTGTTCAAGTTGATTTGTTCAATGTTCATTCTGTTGTTCTGATTTGCAAAGATGGGCAGATCAAAAAAAAATCGGATGAGATAACAGATAAGATAAAGATCATATCACGAAATTTTCAACAAGATACTTAAGATCAAAGATCACATCATAAAATTTTCAACGAGATAAGTTTTATGATGTGATCTTTGATCTTATCTTGTTGAAAATTTCGTGATCTGATCTTCATATTATTATCTCATCTAAAATTTGCTGATCTTTGATCTTATCTTGTTGAAATTTTCGTGATCTGATCTTTATCTCATCTCATCTGAAATTTTGTGATCTGCTCTTTATCTTATCTCATCTGATTTTTTCTTATCTTTGATCTTATCTTGTTGAAAATTTCATGATCTGATCTTTATCTTATCATCTGAAATTTTGTGATCTTTGATCTCACCTTGTTGAAAATTTTGTGATCTGATATTTATCTGATCTCATCTGAAATTTTGTGATCTTTGATCTTATCTTGTTGAAAATTTCATGATCTGATCTTCATCTTATTATCTCATCTAAAATTTGCTGATCTTTGATCTTATCTTGTTGAAATTTTCGTGATCTGATCTTTATCTCATCTCATCTGAAATTTTGTGATCTGCTCTTTATCTTATCTCATCTGATTTTTTTTCTTATCTTTGATCTTATCTTGTTGAAAATTTCATGATCTGATCTTTATCTTATCATCTGAAATTTTGTGATCTTTGATCTTACCGTGTTGAAAATTTCGTGATCTGATATTTATCTTATCTCATCTGAAATTTTTTGATCTTTGATCTTATCTTGTTGAAAATTTCATGATCTGATCTTTATCTTATCTCATCTGAAATTTTGTGATCTGCCCATCTGTGCAAATCAGAACAAATCAACAGATCAGATAAACGTCGCGATCTTTGGTCTTATCTCATTGAAAATTTGGTGATCTTGATCTTTTTTTTTGGAGATCTTCTTCAAAAAAGATCAATTTTCAAATTCATCAAATTAAAAGAACTTTCTGTTGTACTTTTTTGTTGTTTATTTATTTTACTTTTTTGGTCAAGGTGGACTATGATAGAAGTAGTGAGCTTCGTAATATAGATTTGATAATTGATGAGTAAATAAAATTTTTTGTGTTAAAAAAATTGAATGATCGTTTTCGTGGTCTTTTTATTCCAAAAAAAAAATCAAGATCACCAAATTTTCAATGAGATAAGATCAAAGATCGCGATGTTTATCTGATCTTTATATTTTTTCAAGATCTGATTTTTTTCTGTGATCTGCCCATCTCTGCTGATTTGTTCTGTTCGTTTGTCCACAAAATTCGATAACGACGTTTTGTTCAACCAGCCCTGGTTCTTTTCAGGAGGAGGGGACAGAATTACTGAAAATGCCAAATCTATATGTATAAGTACCAAAAATTTTCAACTTTAGTAAAGGTAATGAGAGAAATACTGCCTGATCGAGAAAAATGAGTGAAAAAATATGTACCTATTTTTTCATAAATTTGAGTTAGTAAAGTTGGGATTGTTTTGACTATTCAAAAAGACGACCAATTTACTCACTAATGTAATCCTAAAATCTTTGCACCCCAAGGTATTGCCTATACTTTGCCTTTGCAATAAATATTGCTCTCAATTGCAAGGAAGAAGGTACCTAAACTATAGAAAAATAGCAAAACAGATCTCATATGGCCTCTTTGAGAAGCCAAGAGCGCAGTTTTTTTTTGAATTTTTTTGTAAGTATTTTATTTTTGTTGTAAATAACACTGAAAATGCTCGACTTATAAAATGTCATTTTTACGATGGAACTTTCATCATTATCCCTAAAAATATGTAAATCATTATTAAACATCATCACTCACAGATGAGACTTAAGCTTTGTTTCATTATCAATTATCATTACATATGCCATTGTAAAAGCTCGTATTGAAAATTGAATCAAAAAAGCAGACTAAGAATATCCAACAAATTAAAATCTGGAAAAAAGTTATTTCACAATTTTCGAACCAAATGGTGCAGCTGTTTATTATGTTTTGTCAGAGCGTCAGAGATTTAACAATTCTAAACAGCAAAACACAAGTCCATAAATTTAGGCATGAAAAAATTACTGTGAATGAAGTTGGAAATTTTTAATAATTTTTGATAGCGTTATGAAATTCGGATCCTTATGGTAAAAACTTTGTCAATGTATAATATTTTATAGACCAAAATGGAACATCATATCAGTCGCGTTCGCGTTTTGCATAATTTTATAGCAGAAAAGACACAAATAGGGAAAGTTGTTCGGCGACATTGAATGTTTCAGCTTAATTTTGAAGGTTGTTGGCATTGTAGAAATTTATTAAATGCGTAGGTAGATGGCTCAAATTTACTGAGAATTCTTTTGTTGAAAAAAGTGGTTTGGAAAGAAAATCTCTTGACTGGTTAATTTTTGAAAAATTATAATTCTATTGTGATCCATCTACCTACTTACTAACAGCAGGATACAAAAAAGCTGGAATAAAAAAAAATGAAAATTTTATATTGTAGGCCTATGGTTTACAAAATCATCCCTGATTATCATATTCTGGGCTGCGTTCAGTTTATGGAGATTTTTTCCTGATTTTTCTTTCCCTCATACGTAATTTTGACGTCACATAAAAAATCCTATCATGAATATTTCGCGAACCAGAAATCTGATTGTCTAATAATTTGTTCATATTTACAACTTACGTCGTAGTGACGTATGTGAGAGGAAAAATCTTCAAACTGAACGCAGCCCCAATAATATTGTATAATATTACATGAATTACGTCATGGATCCTTAGAAAATTATGTGTTTACTTGTATTCGATTGTCTTGAGGGAAACCACGCGTTGAGTGGCGTCGATTAAATTTTACACAGGTATACTTCTCGAAGAATTTTCACATTTTTTTATAAAATTGTATACCTACCTACGCAGATAAAATGGTGAAAATTTTATACTCAATTTCGTCAGTTCATTACAAACCTTAGCTCGTCGTATTTTTGTCATGAAAATTTCGCAGTATCGCAATAAACAGAAGTAAATTGGATAGGTAAGTGGAGCGAGCTTGTTTGGCCACAAAGGACGTATAAAATTTTGTTATTAGGATTGCAGCCAAGCCGTAAGGGTAATTTAGTCACATTTAGAATTTAAAATCGATACGTAAGTGAGTTCTTCACAACATCTACTTTGCTGGTTAGATCCCTACTCGGTAAATTAATTTTAATTATTAATTTTCCAACTTACCTTTAGAAACTTATTCAAGTACTTACCCTACCTGTACGTGTACCTTACTTCTGTGTGGTCACTTATGTCTATAAAAGTCTCTGGCTTTTTTTTTTTTTTTGATAAATATTTCATACGTTGACATTAGATAAAATTTTAAATCGAAAGTATTTGTGTATTCGGATGTTGGTATAAGGGATCGCCATATCACAGTTACGCGAGTAATCTTTTAAACTGAAATTTATCGAGATATTTCTTTTTAAAATACTCGATATTGGTGGGAAAACTGGAAGTGGTGGCCGGTTCTTACGATAGCTTAATATAGCGAAATGTGGAAAACTTTTATCCATTTTTCTACTTTATTTTATTGTAGATATACTATGAGAAAAAGTATATATAGTTTGAAGTGTATGAGAATTAATGGTTTCCCTTTGTTTTCTTTATACGAGTTACGTACACGCTTTCGACCTATTTATAAAATAGCATTTTTTTAATTTAAAATTCGACAAAGCGCCCGAAAATCTTGCGCCATTTTAATGCTAACTGCTCCTGCATAGTTACACGTATAACGATGTCGTGCGTCGATACTATTAAAATAGACTTTATATTTGTGTTTTTTTTTTGTTTTTTCTCATTTTTAGGTACGAAATTTCGATGTAGCGAAGTGATAGCGCCGGTGAGAAGCGAAGCCGATGATATTAGCTTATACATCATAAATTTCGAAGATTTAAGCGCACCTTCTTCTCCGGTCGAAGATTTACAGCAAAATTTACCATTGAGTAAATGTAAGTATTTGGAATGAATCGTAGCATCGTTATTCATTTTCAGTCGTTTTAATCTCGAACCTGTAGGCAAAGGTGATTTGCATACGATATTACGGTGTTGAATGAAATCTATTCGAGCGTTACGTCACCATCGCCAAATTCGTTTGTAAAAATTAATTCATTCTCATCGAAACGTAGATATATGCCTGGTAAATGATTTATGAGAGTACTAATATCGGTTCGACGACGACGTATGCTGTGAAAATTTCTTAAAAATTGAATCATCGCATCGTTTGAATTTGAATTTGAAATTCGAAACGGCTTCAACTATAGGTATGGCATCAACAGCTTTATCGGTATTTTATTTGGAAATTCAGGTCTGTGTGTACCTACTACCTACGTAATCGAAAATTTACGTATACTTATTTTGAAAATTAATGATGTAGGTAGTAGGTCTAGGTACATATCAATTTGTGGAGACAAAATTATTATACGTGGAATTGGGTAATGTCAAAAATTCTGATATACAAATAAATATATCGAATCCTATGTAAGTATTACAAGTAAGTACGTAAGTACTACATATATCCTATAGTATATATGGATGGATTCTAAATTGAGTAATTTTGTATGGCTTCTTTAATACCATACCATATTATGTTAGATACTTACCTATAAATTACAATATCATTTGGATTTTAACACCTCGTTATCATGGGGAATTTATTAGATTTTTAATATTGATACAGGATATTACGAATTTTTTTTTCTGTTTTTATATTTTGGTTTTGTGGTCACGTCACAGGACGTGTTCAAAGTTGCAAAAGTCGTGTTTTTGCAATCTTTCAGCTACACATAACACCCTAACGATTTTTGAGTAAAGTTTTAAAGCCCTTTTTTAAAATTTCAAATTTTAAAGTATGTACCATACGAAGATTTTTTGTTTATTTAGTTTCAGCAACTCAAAAACTGTTTTACTTACACATGATACCAGCAAGGTGTCATGAAAGTCATGAAAAAGTCATGAATTTTTCAAAAAAATCACTAGGTCAAGAAAAGAGAAAAGCCATGAATTTTTGATAATATTATCCTGACAAAATTACAAATTCGCTTATAAGTGAAATTTTTTCTAAACTGTGTTTTCTCTGAAGAAGAAAATTAATTTTCTTGAAAAAAAATCAAAGGTGAGGAGAATCTATTTTTTATTATTTTTTTTTTTGGAAAAAATCCTCATTTCTTAGAATGAAAAAAAAAAATGAATTTGTGGAATGAAAAGAAAAGAATTTTGTAAAATGAAAGAAAAATAATTTATTTTTGTACAAAAAATTTTAAAAATTGTTTTGGAATAAAAATCATTTTTACGCCTTTAGCCTTAGGTAGTTTCTGTACAAAGCGTTTAAAAAAAAATCCGAATTTTTTTGAAGTGAAAATATTTTTTAAACTTTGGCAAAAGATTTTTAAAAAATTTTCATTTTTTTAAAATCAAAAATCTTAATTTTTTCGTTTTGGAATCTTATTGTTTTGAAATAAAAATACTTTTATAACTCTAGAGTAAAAAATCTCAATTTTTGGATTTATTTTTTCAGTTTTCCGAAAAGAAAAATATCCATTTTAGGACAAAAAAAAAATTGAATAGGTAAGAAATTTTTGGTTTAAAAATTTTAAAAAATTGTTTTAGAATAAAAAAAAATTACTCAATTTTTTTTTGAAGAAATTTCAAGTTTTTTTTGGAAAAAAATTCTATTTTTAAAATGAATGCGGATTTCTTAATTTTTTATTTGTAAAGAAAAAAATTCGTTTCATTTTCAAAAAAAAAAAATCCCAGTAAAAAAAAAAAAAATTTAAATTTTTTCAGAAATATTAAAAACTTCAGTTTTTTGTTAGTACCTACCACAAAATATAGAGAAAAAACGAGATATTTTTTTGCCTCCCCCCATATTTATTCCAAGTTACGCTTATGCTGGAAGGGAGACCCCTGGAAATGTAGGAATATTTTTCATGAAAAAGTCAGGAATTTTCAACAAAAAAAAAAGTTAGACACCTTGTACCAATATTGTAAATTTCGAAATTTTCAAAACGTGAACTCTCCTCAAGAACCCATTTTGGGATCGAAGGTGAATTAATGTTCAAAAATCTAGTTCAGTGGCCTCAAAAACTCATATTTTGATACGAAATATTGTTAATTTCAAAATTTTCAGAATTCATCCTCTCAGGGGTGCATTCTGGAGTCATAGGTGAATTTGAGTTCAAAAATCGAATTATTCAGCAACCTTGAAAACCTACATTTTGTTACCAATATTGTATCTAAATTTCAAAATTTTTTAAATTGAACCTCTCTTAGGTGCTCATTTTTGGGTCGAAAATGAATTTAAATTCAAAAATTGAATTCAGTCACCTCGAGAACGTACTCTTTGATACTAATATTGTTAATTTCGAAATTTTCTAGATTTACCCCCTCAGAGGCCCAGTCATTGTTTTTGTTCGCAAAGCAATATTTAGGACGCTATAAAAAGAGAGTTGAAAAAGTGCAAAAAACGTGATTTTTGCAAATTTGATCCCAAAAATAAATAGAAAAGAACAAAAAAAATTGAAGGTCTCAACTATTGAAATCCATATTATTTTGAAGTTGGCTAGTGTTATAAGTTATACTTAACTTTTAATATCTTACCTAAGAACTGAATTTTTCCCGCCAATACCTAACAGAAAATTCTAGTAACTACCTAATAGTTGTAGATATATCTCTAATTCAAAAAGTAAATTTCTCGAATTGATGGTAATATTTTCAATAGCGTTATATAACTTGACATGCAATGCGTTTATATTACTGTTATTATTTCAATTTTTTCGTTCCTTTATATTTCTGAAAAATATGGCTACCGATGTTTTGGATCAATTCCTTTTATGTATTAGAAGGGCGAAGGTCATTTATAATGTAGGTACCTGGTAATGTTTCTTGCGGTTTTTTTCCTACTAGGTACTTTTATTCTAAAAATAAGTTATCGCTGCACTATTACTTACCTCCTAAATAGCTGATTTCGAATCAATTGCAAAAATTAGTAACGCTAATTTAGGAAATATTAAAAATTTGATAAAATTAGAAAATTCTGAAAAATTGAATTATTCCAACTTTCAAGTCATTGAAAAATATTTTAGAACGCTAAAGAAATTAAAAAATGTGAAATGTTATGTGGTATATGAAAAAAAAAGAAATCTCGAAGTGTGAAACTTGAAGCAGTAAACAAATTTTTCTAAAACTACCAAAAATTGAAAAAAATAGAAAACTTACTAAAAATGACAGTTCCTCAAAATTAGGGTACAAATTAATTTTGGGTGATACCTAATGTGTTTGTAAAAACCATTTTATACAATATTTTTTTTTCTTAAAAAAATGTAAAAGAATATCTTGATTGGTATTAATTTCACTAATATCTATGAAATACGTACAATTTTGCTGTTACCAGTTGATCGAGCTAGACAGTCATTCCGACAATCACTAAGAATGGGATCTCTTCGAAGAAATCGTGGTCTTAGAAATTCTAGTCAACTAACACCGGTTCCTGGAGCTGACGAAGATGAAGAAAGCTCACATCAACATCAACCAGTTTCGTAAGTACAAGTACCTATCGACATTTCCCTCCAAAAAAAAGTCAGTTTACCACTCGTGATGGGGAAAAAAACTTTTATGGCATGAAATTTTATAGTATAATTCGTCGAACTAAGTCTTATACTTTTTTCAGTTTTTTGGAAGTAGATACATAATTTGAAAATTAATTCTCAAATTTTTTAACAACAATTTTTCAATTTTTATTATAAAAAAATAAAATAAAATAAAACTTATGTTTTGAGAAAAAGTCTCTTTTTATGCAGAAAGAATGCTCTCAAGAAAATTTCTCATTTGTATCACGGAATAAGAAAAGGGGGCTAGTGACCAAAATTGTTATCAAAATTTTTTCATCGATTTTCATATAAAAAACACTTTTTTACACGAAAATCGATGAAAAAATGAAAATCGAAATTTTGGTCACTCTCACTAGCCCCCTTTTCTTATTCCGTGACACATTTTTTTGAAGTAATAGGCCTAATTATTTCTCAAAATTGTTAATGGAAAATCTTTCAATTTTTCGAAGGAAAAAATTATGAAGAAAAACATTTATCTTTTTTTGAAAAAAAAGAACTTTACATTTTTTTTTTTTTTTGGAAAAAATCTCTATTTTTTTGATTAGGATAAAAATTTCTTATTTTTCGAGAAAAAAATAATCTTGATTATTGTCAAATATTTTGGAGGAAAAAATCTGTTCTTCTTTTTAGAATGAGGTCTCTCATTTTTGGAAATTTTTTTTAGATAATCTCGAATTTTCAAAAAAAAAAAAAAAAAATGGAGAAAAAATCTCCTAATTTTTCTGAAGTAAAAATTTCTCAAATTTTTGTAGAAAAAAATAATGAAGAAAAAATCTCTTCATTGTTTAGGATGAAATCTCCTATTTTCAGTAAAAAATACCTACCTATACCTACTAGTTTTTTTTGCTGAAAAAAATCTTAAATTTTTGCGATATAATATTTTCAAATTTTAGGAGGAAAAAAATCTCTGAATTTTTTTGTAGAAAAAAATATTGCAATCTCGTAAAAAACTGATTTTTTTTTTTTTTTTTTGAAAAAAATCTTTCAATTTTCTTGAAATAAGAAATACTTCTATTTTTTAGAGCCACCGTCAAAAAATTCTCATGTATATAATATGTTTTCAAAATTATAATTATAAAATATCGAACATCCAACAAAAAAAATATCCAAAATTACCAAAAATGGGAGAAGGATTTACAAAATATTAATAAATTGGAATAATTTTCAATTTAGGCTTTTCACATGATTCGGCCAAAATATTGAATCCTTTTGTTTTTTTCCAAATTTTGTAAAATATACAATGTTTTTTTTAATTTTTTTTTTTTTTTAAGGCTATACCTACATACGTAATTCTTCATTGTAACGTAAAAAATTACAAATAATATCACTGTTCAGCGGATTCTCTGTATTTCTAGAATATACAATTTTAAGAAATTAAAAAATCCAACACAGAATATAAACATTTACGCGGCAGCGTATCCTTTTGTCTAGTCGCAGTGTTGTTAAAACGTTTTATTTTTACGTAGATATTTGAGAATTTTATTACTTTCATTTAGTTTTACTGAGCCTTGAAATGGCATCCGTTTAATATGACGAGTACTTGATATCGTTCTACAGATACGATTTTAGTAGGTGATATTTTTAATACTCTTCTTTTTTACTATCGCAGAGCGTCTAAATCTAACGAAAGTAAAGAAACCGGTGTTAGTATTACAATGGAAGAAGAAAGATTGCAGCAAAGGACACCACCGATGAAAACTCAAATGAATCACGTTTCGCATAATCCACCCAATAGCGACGTGTTTCCCGTGGTAAGTACGACGAATACCAAAGGATTATCAATCATTTTACTCGTGTATGTATTTGTACGTTTCAAAAGCGAGCGCATAAACTACGTATTGTGTTATCCGGTCAAGTACACGGTACTGGAATCGAACTGACAAAATATAAACGATCGAGAAATTAGGTACGTGTTTGTTCGTATATTTAAAAGCGACGTACGATTTTTTAGTTAAATGAGTCCGTATAACGTTAAAAATGACTCTAGCCTTGTTCGCATTAATCGCTGCAAAATAAAAAGTAGCATTTTTTTGAAACGTTAAACGATTGTGGAATTAAAACACGCGGAATTTTGAAACGTACACTGTTGCGAATTAGCCTACTTTGAAAATAAATTGTTTATCGAAGACTGTTCATATTATATTTACACTTTTTTTTTCTTCATTTATTTTATCTACATGCGAGTTTGAATTTTATTCGTTGAAAAAATCAAAAACTTTGAAATTTCAAATTTACTCGAACGTGTAATGTATTTTTAAATATGGTAATTTTTTCCCCTTCTTTGCACGCTAATAATAAACGAGTTCTATTCATTTTTTGCACGCTTTTAATACGAGTAGGTACCTAGAATTTAAAAGGGTCGAACAAGTAATTCTTTTTTCGTATTAAATAAGAAAGTTATCATGTTGGGATTATGCATTTACACAATCAAGTCTTTCAAATCGTAATTTGAAAGAAAATTGCACGAAGAAGTTGTTAAAACATTGCAGTTATCCAATTACTGTATTAAAGAAATATTTACGTACATAGGGAATTTTTTTTTACACGGAAGTTTTCACCTTTATACGTTTCGAAATATTATTCGAGTAATTGAAAATTTACCTTATCACTTTATTTTTCAAATTTGTAAAGTTGCCAACTCGAACAATAATTATCTTATAAAGTCTAAACTCGAGTTCGATTTAATTTTCACAATAGTCTCAAAAATACCATTTCAAGTAGAAAGTTGAAGAAAATTAAATTTGCAGATGGTAGATACTGCAGCATTTATGCAGTGAGAATCGAGTTGGTAATTTTTTGTAATTAAGTTTCTTTGTTTTCTTCGAGAGGAACCGTATAATTAGTTATGTAACTTAATTTTCAAGTTTTTTTTTTTTTTTTTTTTTTCTCGACGTTTTAAACTATACCTATACTTAGACTTACTTTGTTATCTCGCCTTTAATTGAAAGAAAAAAAATCTCGCCACCTTTCTATCTTAAGTTCGTCGTAATTAAAAAACGAAAATTAAAATTGATAATTTTTACCCGTCATAAAAAGCGAATTCGAAAATTTTCAAAGGATATAGGGAAAATGTAATATGAACAGTTGAACGATACTTTTAGCTTTTTCGAAGACCAAAGAGGTTTTACGCTAGTATACTTGAACGCAGCATAATTAGTGATTAATAAATGATTAGGGATGCCTGTGGTAGGTACCCGATCCTCAGTTGCAGGCTGCCAAGAACTTGGAAGAATCGTATCAAAGGGCTTTGCAAAATAGTCGAATACAAGAATCGTTAGATATGTATGATCGTTGGAAACGAGCCGGAAGTATGGCTGTGCCTTGTACTCACCATCATAAGGGTCCAGTGAGAAGTGCTACTCGTAAGTATCTCGATTCTCGAGGTGGCTTTCAAAATATCAAAAAATATTCAGATATCTATTATATTCGTACAATCGATATTCGATATAACTACTATGTACCTACTTATTTCAAATATTTTATGGAAATTATATCTAAGCTGGGAAAATCGATGACGTTTGCTAATTGTGAAAAACGACAGAGGAAAAAATGAGAAATTCTAATATCACGGGTTTCGATTTTGTTTCATTTTTATACCTCAAATTTCATAAAGTGTGTTGTTTTTTTTTTTTTTTTTTTTTTTTTTTTTTAATATGAGAATTTGACGTTGAAAAGAAAATGTAAGAAAGAAAAAAAAAGAGACATAATTCAAAGAAAAGGTATAGCATTGGTAATGAAAAAAAAGAGTGTTAATCCGGATTTTATTGACACCATTTCATTTTTAATTCGACAAGTTTGCGTAAAAAAAATACTTTCCCGCAAAAAAAAATAACGTTTCATCTGAGCAAACAAAAATCATTATAAAAATGCACCTTTTCTTTAAAAATAAATTCGAGTTGTAGTAGGTAAATTCGGTGAAAGAATTTTATGACTGAATTTTAATCTAGAGTAAAAGGGGAAAAATGAGCCGGTGAGTGTGCCTTTTTTAGGCTCTTTTTTTGAAAGTTGCCCCCTTTATTATTTTTAAGTTTCTTATCTTCATTTCTGAGCATGATTTTGAAAATATTATCAAACAATAGTTGTCGATTGAGATTTTTCGAATAATTTTCATTATAATAAGGATTTCAATTGAACCCCTTCCTCTCCCTCAGTTTTGCCTCATACTTCGGTAATTTTCTCACGTATTGCTCAAAATTGGAAGGGAAGAATGGGTCTAAGCGTTTTTTTTAAAACAGTTTTAGAAATGGACACAAGGGGCTTTCAAAGAAATGGGATGGACTCTCAGCTACCCTTAAAAAATGTCATATCCTTGTCTGGTAAAATGACAGTCGAATTGACTATTTTTGGAACCTATTTTTCACCTCTTGGCTCTACTGCAAGCCAAAGCCTTTTGGATTTACGATTTTTCTGATCACAATACCTTGAGCTGTTTCTTTTTGTAAGAAAATAATTCTCTACTTTGTATTTTTCCCTAACTTAATTTTAGTTGTATTCTAGTCCCTCTCCTACTTTTTTTTGAAAAATAGAAAAATTGACCGATTTTCAAACTTTTATTTTTTTTAAAAATTAAAGTTCATCAAAGTTGTTCCTTTTCACGAGCACTAATTCCCAATTTTTTATTTTCCCTTCAACTTAATTTTAAAAAAGGATCTCGGAGCACCCCCGAATTTTTCAAACCAGAAAAAAACTGAAAAATGAGCAAATTTTTGGACGTGAAGTTTAAAGTTTTTTTTTTTTAAATTTTATTAGAAAATAATTCTCGATTTACTATTTTTCTCTAAGTGAATTTTAGTTGGTGCCACTACGCCCCTGTTCCCATTATAAAAAAAAATTAAAAATTATTGATTTCAAATATTTTTTTTTTATTATGTATAAATTCTCAGAGTTACTCATCCCTTTCAATGAGAATTATTTCCAAGCTTTCTATTTTCCCAAATAAATTTGAAGCATGGTCTGCTAGTCCTTTATTAAAAAAAAAAAAAAATGAAAATGAAAAAATTACCTATTATTATTATTTATTTATTTTTGAAATTGGGAATTACCTACTTCTCATAAAAATAAAAAAATTGATAGGATAGAACAAAAAAATTAAAAAAATAAATTGAAAATTTGATCATTTATTTTTCTTCAATAAAGGCTTATGGGAGATACTTGAAATTGTGTTAGGGGAAAGTGGAATAGGGAATTATCTTCTAATGAGAAAAACAACTTCAAATTCATCAATTTATTTTTTTTTTTGAAGACTGGGAACGCAGTTAAGGTTTTACCACTTTTAATTACTTAAAGTTAAGTTGTGAGATACCTAAATGAAAAAATGGGAAACAATTCTTATGAAAATGAACAACTTGGATGGATTACGAGTATTTCACCAAAAGAGGCTAGAATTTAAAAATCGATAATTTTTTTCATCTTTTAAAAAAAATGGTAATGCTTGTATTTCGAAATTATGGCAATTTAACGGTTAAAAATTTCATCTAAGCGAGTTTCCAATCGATTTTTACCAAACTTGGCAAGTTGGCATGCACGTATAGTCGTACAAGTACGCAAGGGGAGTGTTTTGACATTTTTTCAGATTTTTCTGGCCCCTTAAATTATTTTGAAAACGACTTTGAAAATTTTAAATCGACCGAGAGGGCCGAGTTTTGCACAGAACAATGCGAAATTTTTTCCTAATTTTTCTGATCATTTTTTATGTATCAGAATTTTTAAAGAATTTTTTCACGCGGTAGAACATCGTCAGAAATGAGAAAAAATTAATTTTTTCGCTATTTCTTCCTTCAAAATTTTTTATTATTGACTAATTTTTTTTGTTGTTACAATGTACATACCAACAAACACACCTAAAAACACCATCAACCTGATTTTGAGCCAAATTCATTCATTTTTTCCGTATTTCTTTTTAAAATGTTCTATGATGCCATTTTGAGAACTTTTATGAGGAGGAAAATCGCGAAAAATCAATTTTTGCATTTTTGACGAAAAAATGACGATGTTTCACGTCCACCGCATCAAAAAATTCTGAGTGATGAATAATCTGAAAAATTAGAAAACAAATTTCCACCCTGCCACTTGTCCCCTTAATTGCAAAACAGCCTTTCGTAATGACAAAAATCATTTCAAAGATTCCAATCTACGTACAACCTATGTTTGAAAAAAAATTCCAAAGCGTCCTTAGGATGTGGGTTCCCAAAAAGGGGGAGTCTTAAAATAAGCATATAGCATATCGATTCATTTTTTCCCCTTGTGGATTCTGGATTAAGATTCAGTCATAAAATTTATTTTTAATGAGTTATCTCACGAAGCCTAGTACTTTTTTTCCTTTTGTGACTACAATACTGTGGAATTTGCTTGTTGTTTTAACACGTTTAGGATTGAAATTTCCGTGATGATTGAATTTTTCATTATAAAGTATGAAAAATAGTTTAGTCGTAATTAAAAAATAATATTATTTGATACAGTACCTGCAGAACTTCAAGAAGAGGAGATAACGCCTCCAAAAAGACCTCATACCATTGATAATTGTTCCTCGGAAGGTACGAAAAAAATACGGAAAACGCCCCAAAAAAGAAACACAGTATTTACTCCATTTCGCACCGTAGGCGTTTTACTAATGCTGTGTAAAAATTTAGCTTCGTTCGCTCATCCCACCGATAAAAATTTCTTCGCTTGTCTGATTTTTCAAAATTAGGACAAATTTTTCACATTGCATTGATATGATTGAACGTTCAAGTAGGTACCTACTTGATAAAAAAATTAATCCAAGTACTTGCTTAAGTACTTGGAAAAATGTTCGAATAGAACTGATAGGTACCTACTTTAACGTTATGCGACGAATCAGCTACCTATCTAATCCCTCCATAATTTTTTTCGTAACAAACTGTGAAGTTGTTAAAGATTTGATTATTAAAACTGGTGTGTACGTAAATTTACCAAGATGTTTTGAACAGCCAAGGGTGTGATTAAAATTTAAAATCATACTGTATTATAATCACTCGCTATATTTAGAACACGATTTGAGTAGAGGTTTATCCACTTGAGAAATTCATTTTTATTAACATAATATATCTAATAGTATAGAATAGAAAATACTGTTTTCTTAATTTCAAAAATTTAAGAAGCACTACGTAGAAGTAGAAATTTTGGGTAATACTGTAGATACTTTAAAAATATATTTCTACCTATTAAAAATACACATACTGTAAATATAGTCTTTGCTTCTACGTTGGTTATTAATAATTTTATTTTGTTTTCAGAAACTGCTGAGAGAACAACCTGGAAATATTTATTGGCTCGAAAGTTAATTATTTACTCGATGCTTTGTGCGGCGTCAGTTAGTTATTTATTCTGTGAAAAAAGGGTTCGCTAAAAATAATAAATTTTATCCGATGTACCCATTTCAAATAAGTAATTCAAACGAGCCCAGTGACAATATTACCACTTTTGGTCGCAAAATTGCAAATTCGAATGAATAAGTTATTTCACTCAAAGAAATTTCAGCCAACCTTCGATACAACTGAAAAATTTGCATCGTGATTTCATGAAATGCTATAGAACCATGTTACAAAATAACTTACCTATCTGTATAGCTGTTTCGACCCAACTTTGATTTTTTATTTTGCTTCGAACGTTGATATCTACTATTGTTTTTTTACATTAACGTTTCGTGACTTATTCTTAAATATACATATGGGTTTCGATAGTTGGCTGAGGTGTTGCTAAATAAATCGCAATACTTTTGTAATAGAAGCCCCGTGTGTTTTAAAACTTTTTTACGTCAGGTTTATGGCAAGTTTTAAGGGGTTAGACGTTTTATTGTGTTCTTTCTTGCTGGTCTGAATCAATGGTAAAGCTGTTTCTCATAAAATGCATTCGGTAGCTTCGTTGCTGTCTCACTGGAGCTCTTACAAAAGCTGCACGAGGGTTGAATAGAATAATTTATGAAGATCTTTATTTTATTTTTTAATTTTAACTTATTTCGGTATGTAATTTTTTTTAAATCAAAAATTTTAATTTAAAAAAACATAACCTCATTTTTCATGTAGAAAAAAATGAAATACACATGAATTTGCCAATTTGGAACTCGAAATTGCTCAACTTGGAAATTCAAAATTGCCTGCATTTATACTTTTTTTTTGTCGAGTGGATTTTTTCCTTGGAATGGGTACGTCAAATTTAAAACAAATTATCGTTTAATAATTTTCCACATTGAAAATCAAAATTGTAAACTTTCATTTTTTTTCAAATATCAGAAGGAAAAGACTCCTCTGGTCGCTATTCCGTTATTCTGAATCTGAAAAAATTGAATAAAATCGTAATATTATTTTTTTCTCAACCCATTCATATGTCATGTATCATACAAAATAATTGAAAATAATGAAAAGAGCTAATAATAATAATACATCGAGGTTGTTGTCTCAGAATAAAAATAAGTAAGGGTAATTTATGCTATGTGATTTTGTGCTTTGAATAACTGAATTAATTAATAGAAATTGTAGAATCAATATAGCTATTGAAATAACTATGATACTGAACTGAATTAACCTTTGGAAAGTGAAAACTGTTGATTATGATTACTGAGAAGGTTGATAAAGTTGAATGTACCCAGGGCTTGGCAAACTCGGCGTGGACTTGTGGAATTTATTCTGGATTATGTCGCAGTTGGAGTCACCTGTTTCTTGACCGGAATTGGAGTTGAAATTTTAAAATAATTTTATTTTTATGTGCCATATACCTACTTACTGTACAAAAAGTGGAGACAAAATAATAATAAAATGAAGGAGCAAAAAATAAAATTAAAATGCTTCTAAAATAATTTTTTCTCGTTTTAAAAATTGAAAGATTTTTTATTTTTTATTTTCGTAGAAAAAAAAGAAACCGTTTTGACAACGACTTTTTTCAATTTTAAAAAATAATTACCTAATTATTTTTATTTATTTATTTATTTATTTTTGAAAAGAGAAACTTTTTAACAATTTTTTTGTCTTGAAAATTTCAATTTCTTCCAATGCAATTTCATAAAAAGGGTCTTATGAAAATTGAAAATATTTCATTTCTTTTTTTCTTTTTTTTTGTCAGTGAAGAAAAAACCTTTTTGACAAACATTTTTTTTCCTTCAAAAGTTCAACAATGAAAAATTCATCTGAAAATTTTTCGTGATTTTTTTTTTACTTGAAAAGAGAAAATTTTTGGACAACAATAATCTATTTTTTTCATAAATTAAAAAATTCTTGTACCTACCTAACGGAATTTAAAAAAAAAAAAGTTTTGGAACTGGAAAATTATTACAATATTTCCTTTCGTAGAAAAAAAGAAACCGCTTTGACAACAATTTTTTTCTTCAAAAATTCAAAAAGGGAAATTCAACTAATAAATTGTCTAAAAAACTTTTTTGAATTTTGAGAAATATTTTAAAATTTTTGAAAAAAAAATTGAAAATAATATATGAAAAATTCTTATAATGGAATTTCATAAAAATGGTCTGAAACTGGAAAAATACGTATTTGAATTTTTTAATGTGCAGACAAAAATAAACAGTTTTGACCAAGCTTTTTTCCTTAAAAATTTCAAAGGTAGAAAATTCGTCTAAAATTTTTTGACTTAGAAAAATAATTTTGAATTCTCTCTTTGTAATAACTAATAACAATAAAAATTGTCTATTTTTTCAATTTGAGATTTATAGTCTCTTCTATCAAGTCACTTGAGTATAGAAAAAAAAATGAATTAACAAAATATGATTCATTTTCCTTCATCAAAATTCTTCCAATAAAATTTTATACTTGGAAAAGTTTTGAAACTTTAAAACTATTTTTACATATAGTTTTGTATAATTTATTATCTATTGTTTTTCTTTAGATGAAAAAAGAGATAGTTTGACGAAGATTTTTATTATCACAAATTTAAAAATCACAAATTCTTATTAAAATTTTAATTTTAATTTTTAAAATTTTTTTTTTTTGAAACATTAAGAAGAAATATTTTTACTCGTCAATTTTTTATTTATTTTTTAGATGAAAAAAATGAATAGAAGTTTTCACAAAGTTTTTTTTATCAGAATCCAAAAATTACAAATTCTTATGAAACATTTCATATTATTTTGTTTTATAATAAAAATTTTGAACTTTTTGGCAATTCGTTTTTTTCTTACAAAATTACAGGAAAAAAATCTAAAATAGGTAGTTTTATAAAAAGTTATGAAACTTGTCAAATTCACTAGGTATTATTATTTTTGAAAATTTTCTAAAATGTCAACTTAAAAAATTCCTTCACTAAGTAATTTTTTAAATAAAAAAAAATTGAAGAAAATTTTTTCATCCGAAATCAAAAAGTTACAAATTCTTATATTTTAATTTGTATATTTTTTTAACTTGAAAAAAATGTCATATTTTTTTAAAAATCAAAAGTGGAACTTACTGGTTATCTACTTATTTGTTTATTATTATTTTTTTTGTTGAAAAAAATCTAAAACAGTTTTATAAAAAGTTTTGGAAACTTGAAAAACGCGACGCAATAAAATAAGTATTAAGTAGGTATACTTATTGAAAAAAAAAATGAAAAATAGGTATTTTATTTTTTGCCGAAATCACTATTTTTTCTTTCAAAAATTTTCAAAAATTTACTTTTGTAATATTTTGTTGGAAAATAAATTTATTTTACAAAAATTTCGAAAAGCCTACATTTTGAAATGAAAATATTTTTTATATTTTTTAAATTTTTGAATAAGAAAAAATATTCACTGAATTTCCGAATGAGTTTTCAAAACTGTTTTGTGAAGAGGATTTAGAAGAGGAGTTGTATTCTCAGATGATTCTTTCTTGATGGAGTTTGCCCAGCCCTAAAATACCAATTTTATTTACTATAATGATCATTGATTGGAGCACTTTGGTACAAAACTCATGTACCCAAGTATTACATTTTTCAGTTCGATTCTACGTACTATTTACTTATATTACTCTCGCGAGTTGAAAATTCAAACTAATTTGAATATTTCTTTTTACAGCAAGAAACCATTTTTCGAAAAGACTTCCAACAACATCGTCCGAAAGCGATTTACAAAAGTACAGATCATCTTCCAGTTGGGATAGAGCTCCTTCCTTAAGTAACGTCGCCAATTCAGACAGTTTAAAGTACAAAGTAAGCTTCACCTATGATTTCCTTAACTTTTAACTAAGCTGCCGTACCTATTTAACTTATATTTCTTTTCATAATCGAATTCATGTAACCCCTTCATCAAATCTTACCGCTGAACGACTTGCAACTTGCATTACTAACTCGCTTAATTACCTAACACTCGCGCAGTTGACCGTAGTAAAAAAAAAAAAAATTATCGACGAAATTAAACACAGTTTCGTTTGTTTTTTTTAGTATTCTATTCAGGATAATGGTTCTGCAAAATTTTTTCAAGGTGCTTTACACACCCCTAACATGGGAGAGAAAGTTGCTCAGGTAAGTTGAATTTTTGCGAATATTGCATTTATTTCTTCTATGAGTGATTGTTGACGTGCAGCTGACCGAACCAATCGCGAGGGAGGGTTTGTTGTGAACTAAATTCTGCTTAGGTCATTTTTCCTCATCGATAAATCCGTGCTACTTACTTTGTGGTATTATTTTGAAGAAAAAATTTAAAAAAAATTGAAATCGTGATCGAGTCTAAAAATCATCGATTCGAGTGAACATTCGGGCGAGAAATTATTGTGAGAATTTAATTTGCAACATTTTAGGCGGAAATGTTAACAACTTTGTTTGATGGTTTACAACTCGAGACTTTGAATATTGGTCTTTTGTAAGTTTATCGTTGAAACTTATGCACTGTATGGTGTCTTACATTAAGTAATTAAATTGAAACTCGGGTTTAAGTATAAAGTTCTCGCTAAAGTTGGAGTTTTTATTACATTTGGCTAGATTTATTACACATTACGATAAAAAGTGGTAATACGAAAACTTAAAAGTTACAGGGCGAAACAAAAAACAACTCTATGCGTTTGAATTTCTAAAAGCCAAAGCGAGTAAAAAATAAGTACACCTTCCTATGAATTTCAGGCAGAGCTACAAATTAAAAATTTATTGGTATACGATTAGTTCTACCTTCTGCTACGTAACCCTGATTTTTTCCCACCCTCTACTTAAGGGTTTACAATGAATCGAGCGATAATAAAGGTAAAAGAAATTGATGTCATGAAAAAAACGTCGCGTTGCCTTTAAGGATTCGTGACAGATTAATTCGCCATTTTTAGATGACATAAATTTGTGATATAAAGTGGACGTGCTTTCGTCGATCGTCGATATTTCTCGATTCTCTTGTCCCGGTCCAAGGTGTTGGATATTTTTCATTCTGCTACATGGCACATGTGAACTTTATGTCAAGTTCTAATAATCTCAGAGTAAGTGGTATTTTTCTACGGCGTGATTGGTATACTAAGTATCATTCGAGCTCATACCTACCTTTGTAATAAGTGCTTTCGCTGGTGTAAAAATATTGTCGAGGATTATTTACTTTGAAAGAAGCTGCCTGAGTTGTATCGGTTATGAATTTTTCTCGCTCGTGATTTTCATAAAATTTCAAGTTTTCCCTTTGTTTTTATCGAGTTTTCGGTTAATTTCGTTAGTATTTTTTTTTCTTCTTCGGTGTTCGTGGAAAAAAATCGTCTCTGGTTTCTCGTTCCAAGTGCTGAAAAATACGTAGAACATTTTTATCATTCTATTTTCCAAGTCGGTATCTATTTTTCTTGCGAGTAAAAGCTTTTTCATTGCACAGAAGTTTGAATTTATTGCTGAGTGGTTGCGCATTAATAAATTCAAATCCTTTAAAAGGTAGACTTTCGGTAATTAAGACAATCTTCTCGTAAGAATTAACTTAGGTAAATCCATTAACTTTAGGTCTACCTTCATTCTGATGTGTTTGGATTCCAAATACTTAAATGGGAAATTTTATTCGAGAGAAGTTACTAGATGGTAATGATATTTCCAACTGAAAAAATATCAGATGATAAGAATTAAGATATTGTGGGGTAATTGCATAACGAAAATCGCACAATTGGATTTTGACACCATATTTACCCTCAAAAACCAAGCCCACGATCTTAATGAAATTTATACAGTAAATACTTTAGAAAGTTCTGTATGTGATATACTAAAAGCACATTGCTGTATGTGGATTCAAATCTGAACGACAGTTCATTTATTGTTGGTGAAATAAAATTTTGGTTTTGAAATGCATATTTCGAGTTCACAAATTCATCTAATGACTTTTTGACACTTTTGACTGAATATTTCGTATTTTTCACACTAAAATTCACGGAGTGCTAAAAAAATACCTGGAACTGGGTTAAATGCATAATCGCTCCTGACGACCTTAGAAATAATTTAAAAATAAAACTAATGCACTCGCTTGAAAGAGTGCTCTTTCAACTTTATAAAAAGCCATACCGCAGAATTTTCGCATTTTTTTTTGCAATTATCCCACTATACTTACCTACAGTATAAAGAATCAAATGTTATTAAAAAAGTAATTTGAATTTAGAACGGAAAATTTGCGCAGTGTTTTTTCCTATTTCCGCACATGACTTCGAATTGTGCGATTGGCCTACTTGTAGAAAATAATGTTACAAATTTACTCGAATAAAAAATGACATTTTTTTACGATTATGGAAATAAGTAGATAGGTTCTTGAAAGTAATTTTCCACGAAGGCGTCAAAGGCTAAATGAAAAACGTTTCTCATGAATGTAAATTTTTTTGCGACTGTACTAAAAAATAGAAAAATGATGTTTGATGTGAAGTAGGTAATTTCCAGTATTTTTCCAATTCGGTAATAAAAAAATAATTCGAGCGTGCTTATTTCGTTTCGTTGAATTGAAATGTGTCTCACTAAATATGATTATAAACGTTTGAAAGTATACTCCAGTGCTCGCCTGCTCGGGAATAGTAATTTTTCTCCATTTTTAGAATGTTACCTTTTTTGTCATTTTTGCACCTTTTTTCTTTATTGCCATTTTTTTTTTAGTCCTTTTATTCAACCTTTAAAATCAAATTTTGAGTTTGAAAAAAAATGTCAAATGGTATTTTACGTAAAATTTTCACTCGAAAAAATATGGGAAAATATTGAGAAATTCGTCGTGAGTTTCTTCGTAAAATTGCTAGCCTACTTGAAAAACCACCACCACCACCAACAACAACAACAACTCAAAACAAAACCTCCAAAAATTTTAAAAATCTTCCTAACAAATTTTTTAAAAATAGGTATAATATTAGGTACTTAACAAAAAAAGTTTAAGTAAGAAAAAAAATGATAGAAAAGTTGATAAAAAATTTATCCTATAAAAATAATCGTGTCGAAAAAATTATTTAAAAATAATGACTCAAAAAAATTGGTCTAGAAAAATTGGTGAAAAGTTTATTTCAATATACTTAGTTGAAGAAAAAAAATTGAAAATTATTTTGGTCAAAAAATTCAAAATTATTTTTCTAAAAAAAAAAAAAATCTTCGGAATTATACCCTTAGCTTTTTTGAATTTCTTCAAAAAGTATCAGTTTAATTTTTAAAAATACACCAATTTCAAAAAGTTGTCCAAGAATTTAAAAAAATCTTCTCACCAGAATTTTTGGAAAAAATTACCTATTTAAAAACTTTGAGTAAAAAAAAAATTGATTTTATACTGAAGAAACAATTGTTTTAGGGATTAGAAAAATTATTAAAATAACTGTACCTATGCATAATTACTTAAAAATGATCCTGAAAAAATTGTAAAAAATTTTCCTGAAAAACTTGTCAAATGTTTTAAAAAGTTGAAAAAATAATTTAAAATTTTATTTTAGTCAACAAAATGAAATTTTTTTATCAAAAATATTTCAAGAAGGATTTTTAAAAAAAAATCTCATGAAATTGATTTACAAGTTAACTACTTGAAACTACAACACAACAAAATTTTAAAAAAGGAATGTAAAAATTGAAAAAAATCATCTCAGAAACTGTTTTTTGGAAACGTATTCTTTGAGTAAAAAGAAAAAAGTGATACCTACTTATGAAATCTTTCTAGAAAAAAGAATTGTAGGTATTGAAAAAAAAAAAAAAAAAAAAACTAGGTAAGTAGGTAAGGTATCTAATCAGAGCAATTGCTTTTTCACGAATATCCTTAAAAAAATTGATGAAAAACTTCCCTAAACAATTAGTGAAAAATAACTAGGCACGTTTCTTCCAAAAAGTTGAAAAAATAATTTAAAAATTTATTTTGAACAAAAAAATAAAAATTATAAAAATATTTCTCAAAATACTTGTCATTTTTTTTGAATTTTGTCGTAATTGATAACTGATAAGTAATACATAGGTATAACAATAACAATAACAAAAACAAAAACAACAACAACAATTTGAAAAAATCATCTAAAAATTTAATAAAAAAATATATCTCAAAACTTTTTGGAAAACCAAATTCTTCAAGTTCGTAAACAGAAACAAAGTGATGAATTTTTTTTTTTTAAAAGTAGGTACCTACTTAGGTACATTAATTTTTTTTAAATCGAAGAAATTATTTCGGTCATTAAAATAATTATAAGTTATAATAACTATTTTTCTCAACAAAAAAATCTCTCAAAATTGGTTAATTATTGAATTTTCTCAAAAAATTGTTCGTACCTATGCTTTAAAAAAGTATCTAGATACCTAAAAATTTGAAAAATATTCAAAAACATCGATAAAAAAAAATATCTCAAAAACTGTTATTGGAAAACAAAATGTTTCGGTTAAAAAGAAAAAGATACCTACCAGTAAACAATTTCTCTTGAAGAAATTTTGTGAAAAAATTATGTTGATAAATTATTCAAAAATATTCATTCAACAAAAAAAAAAAAAAAAAAAAAAACTGAAATTGTTAGAAATATTATTTTAAATCTTGAATAAAACTTGAAGATCTACTAAAGAGAAAATTGTGTTGATAAAAATTATTTAAAATTTTTTTTTCTTACCTATACAAAATTCTTCACAAAAAATCTTCTACCCAGTAGAAAAAGTTGAAAAAATTATTTAAAAAAAAAAATTGTTAGAAATGTTATATTAAAAAATTTTTTTAGCCAACAGAATATTTTTTAACGCTTTTTTTCAAGTACTTAAGGCTACTTTTTTTTTTAAATCTCTCAACAGAATCTCAACATTGAATATTATCGCAAAACACTTTTTTATTTCAATTTATTCATTTTTCTTGACGGTATTTTTTTTTTAGAGAAACACGATAAGAAATAAAAACATTCTAATTTCACAAAATGTAGGTTCGTTGAAAATTTTTCAACTTCTTCGCCAAAATTAATTATTGTTTGTGTATTTATGGCCAAATTTGGTATGCATGAAACGTATTTAGCCATAATTTAGTTTAGAGGATTTGTAGAATAAGTAAATAATACCTATTTATACGTTGATTTCATAATCACATAACATCAGGACCTTTAAAAATTTTAATTTCTAATATTCTAATCTTATTTAACTTGGTACACACAAAATACATAATTTTTTTTTCCTAAAAAAATGAATTGATTATACTGAGTATTTTTTTAAAATTTCGTTGAAAATTTCAATTTACAATTCAAAATTATCCCTTGTAATGTACAACACCCAACAGCAACTTATCCGCATTTTTAAATTTCTGCCTTGTCTTATACACAATACCTGTTACCTATTCAAAGGTGAATTAACATAGGAGACGGAGTGTCTCGAGCTGCAAAAGTCAACGGTCCACTGTATAAGAATTGCATTTGCGCAGTAAAACAAACACTCGGCCCATATTTTTTATCATAATGCCACGAATGGTGAAAAATGTTGAAATATCAGCCGGCAAGGTAGATTTTCAAAAATTGAATACTTATTTTTCAATATTTAAAAACTAGGTAAAACCCTATTTTCACATTAGCCGGTATCCATTTTGATTTTTTTTGATAAGAACGCAATATTACGTACGTAACATCATTTTTCAAGTCAACTCGCGTATGATTGATTTTTATTAAATGTTACACTAGGTAGGTAGGAACTAAGTAGGTAGGTAGGTAATGTGGGTAATTTTTTCGAAAGGTCGAAAAGCTAATAAATCAAGATTGGAAGGTATATTCTCCGGAACGGAAGGGAAATCGTGTCATGTGAAAGAACATTACCTCAATATGAAAACTACCCTTGGCGTTATTTGTTTTCTAATATAAATAATTCACTTTTAAGTACCCGAAAGTGAAATAATAATATGATTTTTACGATACGCGGCGGCGGTTGAAAAAAGTAAATAATTTTTGGACCCGTTTCAAAATTCCTTTTTGGTCGTTTTTTCGATTAGTTACCCTTGTACAATGTTCTAGTTTTACAAGTTTTCTCGTAGTTATCGTCTAGACATTCGGGTGATTGTAATTTTATTTATTTTTCATTTTCGACGAAATTTTATGGGTTTTGTACGATACGATGGTAAACTTTCTAAATGAAAAGTTTCTGGAGTAAGATGGTTTTCGAACGAGGCGTGTAGGCCCAGTTTTTTTTACAGATTTCATTTTTGTTTTTATTCGATATTTTTTTTACTCGATGGAAATATTTATTTTGAGTTTGATTTACGTTCGAAATTTTACTTATATTCTGAAAACATAATTAAAGTAATGACATTCGGTATAAAAATTAGGGTATACCTAAAGGCTACTGGCTACACAATTCTATAGTAACCACGAAATTGATGATTTATGGAGCTTGCGATGATAGTTTTATTCGAATAATATTGACCAAAAGAAGGAGAATTTCGGGCCGTAACGGCGATAAAGAGAAAAAATTATAGTTGATGCAATTTTTTTTAAATTATTGAATACCTGAATGATTTTTTATTTCATTTAAAAAAATTACTTATTTAGAAATTTAGTTGAAAAAAAAAATTAAAAAGATGCCTGCGGTGAAATTAGGAAATAGGTAAAATTTAATTATGTATGTAATTTGAATTAATTACGGTTTTATTGACCTTAAACTGATGAAAGGTAGGGTAGGGATGATTCAACATGAAGGTATGTAATTTCAAAATCATTGAAAAAATATTTGAAACAAAATACTTAATAATATCAAAATCTTCGTAATGTGGGACGACTTTTTTCACTTTCATTTTTTTTGGTGGTTCTAGATTTCTCCGTTTTACATACCTAAATTATTCATTTTTTTTTTGAAAATTCATCTAGAAGTGAACTTGGTTTAATTAAATAATTCGAGAAATATAATATTAATTTTCTGTTTTCAATAGTTTTTTACCACTAATGTAGACTCCATCCAACTATCGTCACTGGAGCTCAGATGCATCCACATGTGTTTTGAACAATTTCATTTTTGGCGGGGAAATATTTTGATTTTGACTTTATTAAAAATTAATTTTTTTAATTATATAGGCATAATATAGACATAGACCCAACTTAGCTACGTATACTTCTGGATTGTGGAACTTACCAAAAAAATTTCTTTGAATTTTTTGAGTAGCATTTTTGAATATTTTTTCATATTTTAATGATTTTTGATTTTTTAAAGAATTAAAAAAATTCTCTTTCCTCTTATTTTGAAGATTATTTTTTAGTTTTATTTTTTTTAATTACGTATTTTTCTGTAAAAATTATTCCTTTAATTTTTTGTTTTGTTTTTGAATTTTTTTAAATGAAAATTTTGAAAATATTTATTTTTTTTTCAATTTATTTTCCCTAAAATTTTTTGATAGAATTTTTCATTTTTTACGATTTTTTTTTTGATAAAAAATATTCTGAAAACATTTTAATAAATGATTTCAAAATTTTTATTTAGTAATGTATTTTAAAAAAATTACTTAGGTATATTTTCTTTAGGTACCTATTTCGATAGGATTTTTTAATTCTTTTTTCTGGAAAATGTTTCAAATACCTAATCATTTCTTTTTCTGTTTTTTTTTTTTTTTTTTTTTTTTTTTGGAGTAGGTAGAAATATATTTTTAACTGTTTCTTGATAATATTATGATTTTTGAATGTTTGTAAGGAAAATGGAGATTTTTTTTGCTCAATTTTCACGGATTTTTCAGTAAAATTTCTAAAATATTTCCTTTCTGCAAATTTCTTTTCCAGAGAATTTTTCATCACAGAAAATATAAATTTTATCAATTTTTTTGATTATTTTATACCTACCTACCTATTTTTATTTTTATTTTTTTTTGAGAAAATTTTTAAATGAGTTATTTTTTTTTGCAAAATTCTTTTCCTGACAAGGGAATCTTGGCAACTCGTCAACTCAGATTAAGCTGAAATTTGGCTCATTAAAAGAGCATACACGGATCTCAGAACTAAATTTTGAGCTGTCGAAGTTGATTTTTCGATTTTCGATTCTCGATAATGACGAAATACCTAATTTTTGTGGGATCAATTTTTCATGAAAATTGAGAATAAATTTTTATATAAAATTCTTAAAATTGAGTTCTACTCCAAAGTCAACCCCTCAAGTCGATTGCAACCGCATTTTCGAAGCAATCTGGAGCTTCCAGAAAAAGTTGATTCTTCTCCAGTTCATTAGAATAACTATAGATTCCACTGTAATCCATTTCAGCAGCTAAAAATTTAATTTTAACGTTAGCATGATATCATCAGTCAATTTGTTCAGTGAACCCTGAATCTGTGGTGTCGAGTTGACCATGTGCATTTTTTTTACAACTCGAAAATCTCAATAGTCAACTGTGGCTGGGGACTCCAGACAGGACAAAAACTAGGCGGTAAGGGGATGTCTCACCATCATATTTTAAAAATTGAATAAAAAGCTGGCAATCGGCGAATTTATATCAAAACATCGAGTAGGTACAAAATTTGTTCGCTAAAAAAAAATCAAATGAAAAAATTTTTACTTCATCCGCAAATTTTTGAACCCCCCCCCCCCAATTTTAACTGAGTTTTGCCACTGGCTCCAGATCGCTTTGAAAATGGTCGCTATCGACACTGGGAGGGTCGACTTTAGTGGATAAATTCATTTTCAGAATTTTATCTCAAAATTGGCCTAATAATTTTTGTAGAAAATTGATTTATCAATGACGTATTTTGGATATTTTCAAAAATTCACCAAAAAATGAAAACCCAACTACGGCAGCTGAAAATTTGGTTCCAAGTTTTGAGTAATATGCTTTTCCAGTGAGCTCAAATTTCCGCTCAATTGGAGTTGACGATTGTTGCCAAGGTTCCCTTGTGAGAAATACTCGACTAGAATTTAAAAAAAAAATTGTTTCTTTTTATTTTTGTAAATTTCTTTGCCAGAGAATTTTGTGTACCTATCACAAATTATACTATTTTTAAATCCTTCTTCATGTAGACTTTGATTTTTTTTTAGAATAATTTTTGAAACTGTTTCATTTTTCAAAAATTTTAAAGAGATTTTCTTTACAAAAAAATTAATAAAATAATTTTAAAAAACTTTCTGAAATTTTTTTTGATTTTTTTTTCAGAATTCTTCACGATGATTTTTTTTTGTAAAAAAGTAGGTATTTTAAAAAAATTATTTCAAATACTATACTCAATACTCGTCTCTTTTGTGGATTATTTTTCTTCTTGAAATAATTTTTTACCCAAATATTATTTCAAGGATTTTTTTCCTCAAGAGAGTCGCTTTTTTATAATGCGCAGTTCTCGTAACCTATTTTTTTGTTTTTACTGTTAAATAATGCCGATATTAAGCATTTTTCAATTTTAAATTTCGAAAAATTCAAACTCTAATCATCGCGCATTCAATTCATTATTATAATAAAATTACGTTATTCTAAGCGAAAGCATCTTCTAGATGATAAATGAAAGGAAAAACATCCGCTTTTATGGCGCAGTTGCGGCGTTAAAAGAGTTTTCTTGAAAATATTTTCCAACACCAGACACGTATTTCGTGACCCTGCTTACCGTACAAATGTGAAAAGCGCCGCATGGACCCAATTGTGGTACGATTTTTTTTCTCGTATAATAGTCAAATAACGCCACACCTTTCAAATTCCAGAATAAGCAATGAGTATTATTCGCGTTAACTTTTATTACTGGCACCAATAATTAACTGGAAGGTTGAACTTTGCGACTGATGAAACTCTGGGTGTAAATATTTTGACGATTAAATTTCTAAAATTCAATTTACCCAAAATTTTTAAAATTATAAACTTATTTCCTATTTGTGATAACCACGTATAATTATGTAATATTCCGATGGTGAAAAAAATATTACACGTTCTTGAGCAATACTCGGCGATGCTGGGTTAATGTCAACTCGGGTCAAGTGTGCCTGAGCGTAGCGAAAAGAGATCACGGCTTAATTACAAACACGAAGAATCTTTATTTGTATACAATTCGCGCGTCTAGCACACCACACTACCAGTGGATTGAACCGTGTTGCGGGTGTAGTCGCATGCGCGCCTTGCTTCACCGAGCGATGGAAAAACTCAGGGGTGGTTTTCAGCGAAGGGTTCGTGCAGCCGCGTGAATCTCCCAACTTGTAGCAATTCTTCGGTATCGTGGTATAGTTTCATGTTGGCGTGTTCGTTTTCTCAAATACGTATTTTCAAAATCTCAATTCGAGTCGTGCTTCGCGAATTTTCGCAGAAATGCAATGTGCGAGTGAAGTGACTCGTTGCCATGATCTCTAAATAGCGGTGATGTTTCTCTCGGGAAGTATGGTTGATGTGCGAACAACGAATAATGAGCAAAGTCTGCAAAATATACCTGTGAATTTTAAAAAAAGAGATACGGCCGTTACCACTACCAGACAGCAAAAAGGATCATTTAGGACTTCGCTGATTCTCGATAGTAATACCAACTTTAGTAATTTGAGAGAACATAAGTGGTCCAGTTTGAGATTACCTAAAGAAAACGAGAAAAATACCGGCGCTTCTTTTGCTGCCAAAAAAACCTTATCAGTGAATGGAGGAATTGAATTTTCCGCCGGCCCGAATAAAGCGCAATCGCCTACGCCTCAGGTTAAAGAGGTATGATTTTTAATTTGATAGAGGTGTGCAGAAATTGACAATTTTTGTACGAGAAATTTCAATTTCGTTATATGGAAATTCGTTGGTTCGTGTTGTTATCACTTAAGTTCGTAACTTCCGTCTTGGTGGTACGTTCGTTGTGTCTCAAGGTATTATTTCTGCAATATTGAATCAAACGTTGAACATGATAATATTAAACGGTATTCTTCGTTCGAACTAAATTATCGAGGAAATTATATTATGTGAACATTGATTGACGCAGACTTGCAAAATTTTCCCATTGTTTTCTTTCCTTCGTGTTTACACGAAGACTATAAAATTACCAGCAAGTTTCCCGTTGATCTTCCATCTAGATGCAAACTTCTCGTTTTATGTCCTTCTTAGGTCCAACATTCGTTGAAAAGATAACAATGAAGTGATACTGGTAAATAACCTTGATAAAAGTATAATGCGTTAATATTTCCATAATAAATGGGCTCGCCCAATTTCGAAATTTGATTTAAAAGCCTTTGTGGGTGTAAATAGTGCCAATACATACTCTTGGTCTTTGTTTTGTTTTAGTAAATTGACTGTAGATGTAGCCCGAGCAGCACACTCGACAAATTATCGAAATAAAAAATCGACAGAATATCGAATTCGATAAAGTGTCGCGTTAGTTCCGCATAAATCGTGAAATTATCTTTCGATATATAGATAGATTATCGACGAATTATAGTTAGCAAAAATTTCGAGATTATAGTAAGATATTTTATCGATAATATATCTATAATATCGAAAGATAATTTCACGATTTAGGCGGAACTTTTGCGACACTTTATCGAATTCGATATTCTGTCGATTTTTTATCGATTTTTTATTCCGATTTTTCGTCTTTTACTAGCTTTTTTCTATAATTAAAAATCATTAATTAGCATAATTAATACATTAAACTATGCCTAAACACATTATTCATGTTACGGTAAGAGGATCATTTCAGAAAAAGTCAAAAAAAAATTATAAAAAATCTGCCACCCGTGGGGCTTGAACCTTCTACCTCCTGCATTGTATTCCTCTTCCTTAACCACTATGCCATACCTTATCGTTGAGGAATTAGCAATAAAACGCTTATAATAGGCAGTTTAGTACTTCCAGACGTGTTGGACTTAGAAAAATTTTCACCAATTTGGAAATAATTTCAAATATCGTCACAAAATCGTTGAAAAATCGTTCGACAAATTTCAGATTATTTGTCGATAATGTAGTTTCAAATATCGCCACAAAATCGTTGAAAAATCGAATTCGAGGAATTTCATATCACGTGTCGATAATATAGTTTCAAATATCGTCATAAAATCGTTGAAAAATCGAATTCGAGAAATTTCAGATTACGTGTCGATAATAAAGTTTTAAATATCTTCACAAAATCGTTAAAAAATCGAATTCGAGAAATTTCAGATTATTTGTCGATAATATAGTTTCAAATATCGTCACAAAATCGTTAAAAAATCGAAATCGAGAAATTTCATATTACGTGTCGATAATATAGTTTCAAATATCTTTACAAAATCGGTAAAAAATCGGATTCGATAAATTTAATATAATTTGTCGATAATATAGTTTCAAATGTCGTCAAAAAATCGGTAAAATATCGAAGCCGAGAAATTTCATATAATCTGTCGATAATATAGTTTTAAATATCTTTACAAAATCGTTAAAAAATCGAATTCGATAAATTTAATATTCTTTGTCGATAATGTAGTTTCAAATAACTGCACAAAATCGGTGGAAAATCGGAATCGATAAATTTAATATTCTTTGTCGATAGTATCGTTGACGAATATCGTCATAAAATCTTAATAATATCGAATTCGATAGTTTTTAGATTTTTTGCCTATGAAGTTGTACCGATAAATCTTTATAATATCGTGAGAACATCTATAGATTTTCAAACGTTTTTTTATCGATACGTTACATCTTCCGATATTATCGATCGAGTGTGCCGCTCGGGAGGATTTCTCAATTCATTGTAACAGTTTCGAATATACGACAAATATTTTTTCCAATAAAAAAAATTCATTTTAATGAAAGTAAAATATCTAGTGTCTGAGAATATCCTGATGAGCTCATTTTTGAAAATATCAGCCAATGTAAGTATCAAAATACAGGGTGTTTCATAACTAATGTAGTTCCTTCCACGAGATGAATAGGCAACTCAAAATGAACAAAATATGTATTATACAGAGATTGTCTATTTCAGAAATTGAAGGAGCGATGGAAAATAAAATCAGGAATGAAAGATGGGAACTCATTGGGAAGTGGGAACTTTTCATGAAAAGTAATTTTATGAAAAGAAAAGTTGAAAAGTCACTGAAAAGTGTAAAAGTTGTGAAAAGTAGTGAAAAGTTTCAAAAGATTGTTTTGTGAGATTTCATTTTAAAGCCATTGTCGAGAACTTTAAGGTAATGCCCTGTAAAAATTGAAAATGAAGTATATATTATGTGAGGGGCATGGGAAAAGTTACCAAATAACCAAAATAATTTAGATTTAGTTAGTTTTATTGACTGAATTTATGTAAAGAAATCCTCGAACGAATCAAATTGAATTAGTTTCAAGTCTGTATTTTGAAAAATAAAAGAGTTATTCAACTTTAATAAAAACAAAGTCAGAATTCAACATTTTTAAAAATTTACCCAATTTTTTAAAAACTTTTTTGGCCAAATTTTGGGAGGATCACCAACGGATCACAGGGAAAAAATTTAAATGCTTCTTCTGTAAAATTTCACTTTTTATCATCAGTGTTACGTTATGTAATAAAATACTCATATATCGAGTAAATGGCACATTTACCTTCTAAAACGTTATATTAAACTATCGTATCGCAAAATAGTGCATGTACTTCAAGTATCGGATGCAAATTTTACCTCGTCTTATGTCTAATAATCGAGGATCGTGTTGCAGTCGATGTTATTTTGTTGTAATAAAACATAAAATTAAAATGACTTTTTCTTATTTTCGTTTAAAATAATTGAATTTACTCCAGTTTCTTCAATTTCATCGATTCCTTTGCCTAAATAAGAAAAACTTGGGTACCTAAATTTTTGAGCTCTGTCACTGATTACATTGTGCTTGAATATTTGATTTTAGAAATTTAATCAGCACACTGTGACGAGTCAACTGATAGGTCATTCAATCTATTGTGTTTTTGAAAAGTACTTTATACCAATGAACTTTTCTTTGCAACTTTTCATAAAAAGAAAAGTACTTTTCACCGATGCACTTTTCTTTGCAACTTTTCATGGAAAGAAAAGTACTTTTCACCGATGCACTTTTCTTTGCAACTTTTCATGGAAAGAAAAGTACTTTTCACCGATGCACTTTTCTTTGCAACTTTTCATGGAAAGAAAAGTACTTTTCACCGATGCACTTTTCTTTTCAACTTTTCATGAAAAGAAAAGTTCTTTTCACAAATGCACTTTTCTTCTCAACTTTTCATGAAAAGAAGTTCTTTTCACCAATCTTTTTTTCAATTTTTCAGAAAAAAAGTACTTTTCACCGATGCACTATCTTTTCACATTTTCAGGAAAAGAAAAGTACTTTTCACTGCACTATATTTCGCAAGCACATCACTGCCCAAATTGTGTTTCTAATTCATTTTAATTTATTTTCAAAATTATCTTTGAAATTTTCATTTTTTTTTAAATCAACAAATTATTTGAAAAATTACAAAAAATTGTCTTTACAAATTTTTTAAAGGAATGTCTTGAAACATTCCACTAATTTGCGGATGATAATATTGCAAGTAAAAAATTTTCAATTCTTGGACCAAAAATCATTATTTTAAGGGTGACAGAGAAAAATTGGATTTTGCTTTTTGAGGGTCTTTTACCCTATTAAAAAATTCTGAAAAAATATGTGTTAAGTACATTTGGGTACACTCCTACTTGATATACTTAGGATTTTTTAATCGTCTCAGGTCTCGAGCAACTTGTAGAATATTATAAATGTAAAAATTATACTCTTTGAGATCTTAAAACATGGTTTTTCATATTGAAGCACGCTGTAAAAAAAAACAAAAAAAAACTGAAAAATTTCCATTTATTATGGATCTTGATGGGGTCCATAATTTCTTCGAGTTTGAAGAAATTTGGTTGAGGATAGTAGAAAATGAAACTTTATATAACTAAAAATATGTATTTGACACTTTTGGAGAGGGTAGGAGTGAGGTAGGGGATCATAAATTTCATCACAGAGTTTTTAAACTCCAGAGATCAACTTTCACCACTTCATTTTGAAATCGCACCCAAGGGACAATTCATTAATTCATTATTCTTAACCAGCTAACTATATCTCTTTCAGGGTTCAATAAAATTTATAAAATTTTCAAATTTTGAGTTTTTTTTTTTAATTTTAGGAAATTTGACTTAATTTTAAAAACTGACTCTACTTGAAAAATTTATAAAATATTTTTTTTTGTCAAATTCTCAGTTTTTGACAAAGTTTATAGGGATACTAAATTTTGTATAAAATTACTAAGTTAATCATGAAAGCTGCTACGTCAAAGCTTTCAAAAATTTTTCTACCGATTATATCGTTGCGACATCAAATATTGACGAAGTCTATCTCAGTTGAGACGAAAGAGTTTAAAAAAAGATATTAACTACCTTAGAAATTCATCGCTTCGAGATGATAAAACAATAGAGTCTACCATTTCCCCACCAACTTGAAAATGAAAAAATCAGCTAATAACAAAACTGAAAGATAAAATAGACGCCTACTTTTCGTATTAATTAATTTTCTTAGTTGTTAAAGTTTCATTCCGGACGAATTTCTTTGGGAAAATCGACGAGTGTTATTCAAACTGCAAGGTATATTAACCGATTGAAAATATTTTTCGACACCTGTGAAAACTTTACTCTCACGCGCCTTGTCACGAAACCTATATTTATCTTATTTCAAAATAACGAAATGTTATTTATTCTTTAGTCGAATTTAGCCTCAGTCTGAATTCTTCAAACTGCCTCCTCTCACCTTACTAAATTTTTCATTAAGGTCTTTACAGTCGTGAAATTTGTGCCTTTGGGAATTTAATTCAGAATATTTTTTTTGCGGTATCCGATTAAAAAGACCTTTGAAACGAATGAAACCTTTCGTGGGTTTGGATTTGAGCTTTGTAACTATATCGTATCTGGGAAGGTGCGCGGTTAGTTGAAGAATTAAGTCGGATTTTGATAAGTTTTTGCCATCGTTTAGACGAATAGGTATTTTAATGGAATTCCTCGTGCTAAACCAACCGTTTAGTTTACCGAAATTCGGTATCTACCATGGTTTTCTTCCTAATTGACGGATAAATTTGAAACTAATTATAAATACCCGTGAAAGCGTGGAGTTGGGAGAAAAAATATATTTTTGTTTGTTTTTAGTCCACGTGCCTGGAAAAAATTAAAGTAAAACTTTGTTGATTTATGTTAGTAGAACTAATGTACATAGCCACGTTTACATTGCATGAAAATGAAAACTCAGACATTTAAGTTTACGTAAATAAAATTTAATAATTCTTTTGATAGGTTAAATTAACTGATTTGTGAGTGGTGTGACGTATCGGTAAAAAAGGACGAAAAATGACGTATTATGTTTTAATGAATTGCTTGAAAAAAAACGTGATAGGGAATTAGTCCCCATGGACTTGGGAAAAAAACGTTGATGGGTAAAACTACCTACTTACCTATGTTGATTAAAAGAGATAATATTTTGTTGGTGGTTGCGAATTAATTTAATATTATTTATGTACCTAGTGCCTACTTACATTTATTTCACTTATTCGTTCAAGCAGACAACTCTTTATTAGCATATTCAAGTGAATAATTCTATACTGATTCGGTACTGACAAATTTTATTTAATTTTCTAGTTTGGTTTAAAATTCCCATCCTTTTGTCAGGGTTGTAATAACGAAATACTTTTTCGTTATTTTGTTATTTCGTTATCATTTCGTTTTGATATTTTGCCATTTCAGTTTTTTCGTTTCGTTACGTTACATATGTCGTTACTCCAATTTACCCCGATTTTGTTAATTGTTTAATTTTATACTTAATTTTGTTACGTTAATCAAAACTTTTTTCGTTATTTCGTTAAGATATTTTATTATTGCATGTGTGGGTTAGGGTGGAACAAGAATCAAAAATTTTCGATTTTCGAAATTTAATACCGCGGAAAAGTTGCGTCTAGGTGATACATGAAAAACAAAAAAAAAAAATTTCAAATCGAAAAATATCTTCCGATCGCGCAAAAGTCCTCAAATTTTTTTAAATTTGCAAAAAATCAAAATTTGCAAAATTTCCAAAATGTTACAGAATGGGTTTTATGCTTTTGTTTGGCAAGTATAATCATCGTTACTAATATTTTTTGAAAAAAATCCAGAATTCATCAGATCATCGCATTTATGAGACATTAAAAAAAAGTCATATTTTACGTTTTTAAAAAAAATTTGAAAAAAATAGATTAAAAATTGGGAAAAAAAATTTGGAAGTAAAATGGGTTCAACATACACAGTTTCGCCCAAAAAGACAATTTACGACGATTTTCCATCTTTTTTGTACCCTTGAGAATTTTTCAAAAACTACAAAAAATTGAAAAAAATGCGGAAAATGACGATTCATGAAAATGAAGGTAATGATGGAAAATCGTCGTAAATTGTCTTTTTGGGCGAAACTGTGTATGTTAAACCCATTTTACTTCCAAATTTTTTTTCTTAATTTTTAATCTATTTTTTTAATGTCTTATAAATGCGATGATCTGATGAATTCTGGATTTTTTTCAAAAAATATTAATAACGATGATTATACTTGCCAAACAAAAGCATAAAACTCATTCTGTAACATTTTGGAATTTTTTTCAAATTTTTATTTTTTGCAAATTTAAAAAAATTTGAGGGCTCTTGCGCGATCGGAAGATATTTTTCGATTTGAAATTTTTTTTTTTTTTTCGTGTATCACCTAGACGCAACTTTTCCGCGGTATTAAATTTCGAAAATCGAAAATTGTTGATTTTCGTTCCACCCTAGTGTGGGTACTCAAAATTTCACCAATTTTCTAGTTTATTTCTGAATCTATAAATATATAAATACAAAACTTGAATTTTTCGTCCCTTAGGAGAAGAGATATGCCCGAAAACCAACATTTTTGGAATTATTTCACCCTATCCCCAAATTTTTGCATTTAAAAAAATCTACGTACCTGCAAAATGTTTGAAAAAAGTAACGAAACAGAAATAACGAAATTATTTCGTGATTTTATCTTATTTCTTAAATAGTAATGTTTCGTTTACGTTTAGTTTTTTTCAAACATATTTTTATTTTTTTCGTTATAATTATATTGTTTCGATATGATTTCTTCTCTTTTCAGGTTTCGATATTTTGTTACGTTTCATTATGAATTTTTTTTCGTTGTGTTTCATTATTTCGTTACGTTACAGTTTCGTTATTATAACCCTGCTTTTTGTATTATTCATTGTCTTGAAATCCCCGAAGAGTTGCTATTATTCCTGCATATATAGTTTCTCCACACTGCCTCATTAACAATTGGGAAAATTTGTTCTTTTTTCAACTATTTGTACAATCGGACATAGATATTTTCTCCAAAAAACACAGTTTTTTTTTTCTAAAAAAAATTGGAAGATTTTTTAAAAATTTATTTTTTACTATTTTTTACTCTTTGAAAAATAAGGTGATTTTCATTTTGAAAAATTCAGATTTTTCCCCGAAACGTTTCATTTTGTTTCTTCAAAAATTTTTAAAATGTCAACTTCCAAAAAATGGGGAAAATTCGTATTCTCCAAAACAATAATTGTAAAATTTTTTTACTCCAAAAAATTGAAAGATTTTTTTCTTCAGAAAATGAGAGAAAGATTTCTTCCTCCAGAAAAATGAAATAATTTTTCCCAAAAAATAGAATAATTTTTAAAAAATGATTTTCTTCTTTAAAAAAGTGAAATCATACCTAATGAAAAAATTTAAAAAATTCAAATCATTTTTCTTGAATATATGCTCATTTTTAAATGTAGGTATCACAAGTTATGAACAGTTCATAATTTTTTTAAATATCTGAAAAAAAAATTATCTAAGAAAAATAATTTGAAAAATGTTCATCACCTATGATTTTTTGCAGACGTTTTTCAACAATTAATTTGCTCATAACTTTTGATTGGAGTGATTTGGCTTGGAAAAGATAAGAATAACTGCCTGGTCAACTGACAACTTTTTGAGTTATCACAGAAAAATGAGAAGAATTGTCACTTTTTTACATGTTTTTTTTTCCAGTATAGACTTTCTTGTCAAGTTATAAAAATGACCAATCCCATGAAAAAATTCTAGACAAAATTTTCCGCCCGATGCCGTAACGAGCCACTCTCTACCGATTATAGTTGTCGAGGAATACAAGTTTAAAAATTTTGATGAGCATAACCCAGCCCCTGCGGTCCGGAGGTTAGGCAAACATATTCGCATTAACTCACCATGAGTTGCATAGTTACCAGTTAGAACGCTCTACTCATAATCCGGTACACCCTGTATAAATGAGAACAAAAGTTGTAGGAAATGTTGTGTACAAATAATTTACTTTCAGATGTTTTCCTTCATAAAATCTAATGCCGAAAAAATGAATGCAAAACAAGTGTTTTGCGGGAGGTTTAAATTTAAATTTTGATTTTCATATTAACGATTAAGGCGTACTAAAGGTTGAAAATGTGAAACCAAAATTGAGCTTTAGGGAATTTCCCTCACGCACAGGATAAAAAAGTAATGGTGAAAATATATGCCAGACTTTCAGACTATAAGGTAACATTGCTGTTTTTCGAAAAAATTTTACAAACAAATAGAATTATTTTTTGCAACCCGTGAACCATAAAATTTGACCGAATTTTCCGTTCAGTGATATCGTATTCTCTTCTTATCCGCGTTACGGTTTTTATCTCTCAAGACTACGGATGGAAGGAATTTCAAACTTTCGTGGTCAGGGGACGACTAAACATTAACTTTTTATGCCCTTAGTTCGCAATTCTATTACTGTTGTAGTTACTCGCAGAAATTTATTTGCTTTTATTTTTTTTCCATCGCGTATATTCCGTTAAATATCGTGATGAATTTCCAAGCGAGGAAAAAATCATTCAGAATCGACTCATTTCATTTCTTAAGCAAATGTTTATGAAAAAATAATTTCGAGAAAATGCGAAAACCAATGTAGAAATGAAGCAAAATATAAATTACGAATACCGAGAAAGTAATAAAGCAAGTGTACCTATTCTGCTTAAATGGCACGGAGCGGAAAAATTGTACCAAGTTGGGATTTACGACGTCGAAAAATTTCTAAAACCTTATGTCTGTGAAATGAAAAGGTCTTCAGATTTATCTTACTCTATTTCCTTGCCTTTTTAAAAGCAATCCTTTTCGGATAGCTTTTGAATGTATGAATAGTAGACACGCAGGGAGGAAGAACAAATGGTGTAAATCTATTGTTGCTCGTATTTCAGCCTTTGAAATTTGCGAGATGTTGTTGGTTACACGAATGAATTTAGTAATGTGGGTGAACCAAAATGCGATATTGACTTAATTAAATTCGAACGGCGGTGAAATTCGCATCAGATAAAAATTCAAATTGGTGTAATATTTACGACTTACCTAACTGCCATCTGTCTAAATTTACTAGCTTATTAGATTTCATACGTTTGGCGAGATTTAGATTTATTTTAGGTGGAAAAGAATATAGCTACAAAAAATAGCACATTACTGAAATGGTACAAAACACGAAACGTACGAGTCGAATAAGTACGTACTTACGAAACACGTGTAATGATAAGAGATTTGCTATGTAAATACGTCTACCTTTTCATTTGTATAGGCCAAAGTAGTTCCAAATTTTGTGAAAAAAAAATAATAATAATAGAATGTTTGTCGCAGTGAAGAAAAAATTCAAAGGACAATTTTTCTTTCGTTATCAGATAAATCGATTTTGTGTAGAAAATTTATTATTTCGCTGTTTTACGAATGTATACGACTGTCGTGAATTTTTTATGATTTCGTGTGAAGTGTTTTGGAAGTTTTAACAATTTGAAAATGCCTCGTATTGATTCGAACGAGTCTCATTTTCAAGAAGGACGTACCTATAGGTCAATTACACAGCTATTCTCACTGAATGAAAAAAAAAAGACACTGGCAAAGGTCATAACTTATGTACACCGTGACCATGTCTGGGCTTTTAGTCGATACGTTTGATTAATTAGGCTTTTTACGTGATGAAATAAAAGTTTACCAGAACTAGGTAGTTAACTGCGGCGTTTGTACTTTGTACCATTTGTCGTACTGCAAATTATACATCTCAACGAGGCCTAATTTTACGAGTTTAATTGTTATCCTGGTTCGTTTGCTCCAATTTTACCATATGCGAGTGTTATTTGATCTTCCGAAAGAGAATTCAAAATTACGTTAATGCTTCGCGAGAGAACAAGCCTGGTTGCCTGGTGGTATATAAAGATATTGTGAGGTATACCTTCTGGTAGTTGTAAATTTTACTTATCTAGTTTAACTTTCCGTACTATAAGTTGAAAGTAAAGCGAAGCGTGAAACTGGTAACTCGAATGTATTGTGTTGTTTTTCGCCTTCGGAAAAAATTTCCCTTTGTTTTCGTCATTTCTAGAGCAAAGTTTTTTCTTTGTATTGATATTTATTTACTAATATTAGATGAGACACTTGAGTGTGGATTTTTGACCGTTTACTTTTTCAAAAAAATAATTTTTCAAATTGAAATTTTTTTTTATGATGAAATTATAAATAAATCTTCAAGTCCTAAATTCAGTATAAAAAATTATTTAAAATTTTTTTCATCTTAGAAAAAAATTAGAAATACCAGTATTTTGAAATACATAGGTAAGTATTGATGTTTGAGAAAAATACACAATAAAATTGTTTTGAGAAAAATTCTTTGGATATTTTTGCAAAAAAACACTTTTGAAAAATACTTACGCAGTTCTTCGCCAAAAATTTTAATTTTGTTTGGTCAAAAAATTAAATGTTTTAAATTCCAGGAGACTAATTTTTTCAAAAAATTATCAAAAAATTACCATTTACCAGTTCTCTTGAAAAATAAACAATAAAAAAAATGGAAAACTAATCACAATATTATTTTTGAAAAGAGAAAATTTTGCATGATAAAAAAATGAAGAAAACACCAACTTCAAACTTTTTTTTAAAGCAAAAAATTATTTTAATCAGGTATAATAACATAGGGATTCCCTGAGCTTTATACTTTTTTTTTAATTCATAAGATTTTCACTTATGAAGTACTTAGATATGTATGCTTTTTGGCCTAGTAAGGAATTCATTGCCGGAGTAGATAGTGGCTCTTGTATTTTTTCTAGGTGGGTAGTAGGTAGTACTAGGTACACGCCGTTTATGGGTCTTTTTTTTGAGGAATTTTTCAGAAATCATGAAATTGAATGATTTTTTCTACATTACATTTTTCTTTGTAAAAGGTAATTTGAATTGAGGAATGTTATGAAATTTGAAAATTATTCTCTGGCAAAATGTTATGAGGATTATTTTGATAGGATTTTATTTCATTTCATCTCAAAATTTTGCTTACCTGCTGCATTGAGGTATTTTTGGGGGAAATTTTTTTGAAGATAAAATAATTTAATTCATCGATTCTTTTAGAGAGTTCCTGTTATTTTATTTAAAACAGTTTTTTCTGGCAAATTTTTATAGAAAATTTTCAAGATGTTGGAGAATTTTTTGCCACAATTTCAAAATAAAATTTAAAAATAAAAATAAAATTCAGAAATTTTAATAAACTTTAGGTAGGAGATCTCTTTATTTTTTAAATTTTAAACTGCTTCTACATAGAAAGAAAACGTCATTGAGAAAAACTACCTACTGATTAAAACTGGAATCACTAGATTTTATTTTTATTTTTAATCTTCTTAATGGTAGTACCAAGCACTTGTAAGAGAAAAATTTATATTATAAATAAAATACTGTGTTCGAATTGAGTGAGAAAGGGCTGGACTGGCCACTAATATTTAATTTTAGCAAAAATGGGGGGGGGGGGGGGGACTTTGATTTTTTTTTAGTGAAAATATTCACAAAACTTGTAAATAATAATTCTCAATTTTTTGAAGAATAAAAAGACTTATCTTTCTCATTTTAATGAACAAATCAATTTATTCCCAATAATTTTTAAGTCAAGAAAAACACTTCTGATTAATGAAAAATACGATTTTTTAAAGGAAGAAACTTTCTCAGTTTTTCAGAAATACCTACACAGCTACACACAAATTTTTCTATAATTTCTGGATAAAAAATCTTTCTTTTTTTTGAGAATATTTTTTTAAATTCTATTTATTAGGTATTATTATTTATTTTTTTACAGCAAAAATCTCTACTTTTGTAAACAATAAAATCGCTCATTTTTAGGAAAAACCCTCATTTTGGATGAAAATTTTTTGAATAATCCCAATCTCAAAATGATATCTAGAGAAAAAATCTTTCAATTTTTGAAGGAAAAAAAATCGTACTCTATCTAGGATAAAATGTCTTATTTTCAGAAAGAAAAATTCTGTTTTTTTTTTGGGGAGGGAGGGGGAGAATCTTATTGAATCTTATTTTTTATGGAAAAAGTATTTTTCAAATTTTTGGAGAAGAAAAATCTCTGTATTATCTCTGTATTTTTTGGTAGAAGAAATAGGTAGGTATCTATTTCGCATTCTCATGGAAAACGAAAAAACAATTTTTTTTCTTGAAAAAAGAATCTTTCAACTAGGAAGTAGGAATACAAAATATTTATCTACCTTTTTATTGAAGCCACCCTTTAAAAAATCCTCAGTTTTTATGTTTTCAGAATTAATTACGCTTAAAGTAAGAACTAGGTGTAGGTACCTAGACCTACCAGTCAATTTCAAAATACATAAAATCAAAACAAATTTTGAAAATTTAAAAAGGAATTCGTCGAAAATAAAATGTCAAAAGTTAACAGTTACTTACTGAAAACGGGTTCGTATCATTTAGACGAAAACAGAGAGAAAACTACCTATTGAAAAGTACATGGAAAATTTTAAATACCCAATTTGGTGTAACAATGAAAAAACAATCAAACAAAAATGAAATTTAAAAACCAATTTTTTTAAAAAATAGAAAAAAATCAAGTACGTATCATCATTTTTCTTTCAATTTTCATTTTCTTTTTTTCAAATTTTAAAAATAATCTTGAAAAGGGGAGCAATCAATTTCAATATGCGCCTTTTGTTTTGAGGTCACCAGTTCACTAAGTACCATAAAACACGAAATGAAATACTAAACAGCTAAACAAAAGCAAAAATTTTTAGAAAAAAAAATGTATGTATCTACGTAAATACCTAATTGGTAAAATTTTGATTTTTTCATCATGGTGTATGAAAATGCAATTTTTCCGTGAGATTTAGACCAGGTATATTGACTGAAACTAAACAACAATATGAAATTAGAGACAGAGAGACTATGCAAAGAGGAGCCTGATTTTTCTCCAGGGTCGACTGAGAGATCTCTAGGTATATTAAACCAAAGATTTTAAAGATTTTTTTTTTTTTTTTTTTTTTTTGAAAAATGAAAAGATTTCTTCTCCATAAAAAATAGTGCATTAATTTACTCCACAATTTGATTTTTTCAAGCACCAAAAAATTGACGATAAAAAAATTCCCTTAAAGATTTAGGTAGGAGATTTTTTTATTCAAAGAATTAAGATTCGTACTTTTAGTAAAATTAAAATCGAAACTGAGATTCTTAAAATTAGACATGAAATTTTTTCCTGTGTAAAAATCGAGCGATTTTCATTTTTAAAAATTTAAGAGTTTTTCTCACTCAAAATTGAGAGAAAAAAAGAAGTTTGTTTTAAAAAAAAGTTTTTTTAATGAAAAAAATTTGAAAATTTCTTACTTCAAAAGCATTTAGGAAATTTTTCTTCAAAAATAAAAATGAGATGCTTTCTCCAGTCAAAGTGAAAGTTGTTTTGTCTCCAAAAAATTGAAGTTTAAAAAAATCAAGACTAAAAATAAGATAATTTATTTTGTCATAAAAAGTTGAAGATTTCTTTCCCAAAGCAAAATATATAAAAATCCAAAGATTTGTTCACTCCAAAAAAAAATAGAAAAAATAAAATAATTTTTTTAAAGTATCTATTAGGTATACAATAGTGAAAGATCTCCTTCGCAAAAAACAGGAACAAAAACAAAAAACAAAAATGGAGGTTTTTCTATGTATAAATCAAGCGATTTTCACTTGAAAATAATTGAAAAAATGTTTACCTACCCTGAAAAAATATAAAATGTTTCCGAAAAAATTAATTAAAAAAAGACAAAAAATGGATTTTCCCCCCCAATGAAAATATACATTTTTCATAAAATTTTTTCTACTCTAGAAAAATTGGATTGATTTCTCCAAAAATTTAAGGAATATTTCTATCACAATGAAGAAAATGGAAAAAAGTCCATTAAAAGAAAATTCAAGATTTTTGTTTTGTTTTTTCAATTTAGAAAGTAATTGAGTATTGTTTTTCTCTCAAAATAAGTGATTTTTTATTTAAAAACACAGATATTCTTGCTCGGAAAAGTTGATATTTTTTTTCTATCTAAATAGGGGATCCTATTTTAAAAAATTGAAATTTCCTCTCCAAAACTTGAAATAAAATGAGTATTTTTCGACAATTTTTTTGAAAAAATTGTGGTACCTATTTTTTTCAAGTTCCAAACTTAGTGCAAAAGAAAAATTAATAATTGTTGTTCAAGATCCAACTTCAAAAAAAAATCAGAAATGTTAGGTTAGGTTAGGTTAGGTTAGGCTCTTGCCGCGCCGTCATACTGCATAAAAATATGATTGAAATTTCTTGTTGAAACCTGTTCCGCTAACACAACATTCCAAATGTACAAATGTAGATTTAAATAAATAAAACGTTGCCGTACTTCTGGGCTGGAAAAAGTGTTGGCTACATATTGGGCTGGAAAAAGGAACACGTATCATATATATATAAATTGCAGCGCCCTCTTCAGAAATATACTGCGGACTAATCTGGATCTTTTAGTGATATAACCAATACTTTTTCCGCCAAAAAAAATTTTTGCCTATCGACTCCTAATGGTCTGAAACGGATAGAAACCCGATTTACGCACACGAATGACTTTTTGCAGCCCGGAGCCGGTCCGCAAATAGTCAAACTGGGCCGCAAATAGTATTACATATATCTAGTATGGGCTGCATAATATCACTTTTCATCTGTATATATATATATTTTTTTTTATTATGTATTATGACGTACGAAATAATATTAAATAATAATTTTGCAATTATGCATTTATAGCGAAATATTTTTATATGTATGCAATATTTTCCTTTTTTATGTATTACGTAATTTTATCTGGAGAATTTTTTCCAATGATTGATTTTTCGATTTTTTCCAATAGCTTAAGTTAGGTAGTAGGTACTAGGTACCTATTTTTTTTAGATTTTTCTCTTTGAAATTTTTTTTGATAATAGGTAAATTTTCTTCCAAAGTTTTCTTTTCGAAATCAAAAGAATTTTTCCATGAGTGCTGTTTTGAAATTGTTGAATATAATTATTTTCATTTCTTTAGGTATTAATAAAAAAATCAAGACAAAATTTAAAAAATTCTTTATAAAAATTTTTCTTTGAATTTTTTTCAACAAAATATGGCTGAAACTTACATTATTAGATATAATGTAAATCTACCTACCAATCCTACCCACATACACAACTTCAAAGTTCAAACTTCACTTTTAAAAAGATCCCACGTGCAGAAAGATTTTAAACTGAATGCTGAATTTTTTATGAGTACCTAAAATTATTCAAACATTTGCGAGCCCAACTATCCAAAAGTTATCGCTTTGATGTAAATAGAGAGAAAAAAAAGTTCGAATATTTAACGAAAATTTATTCACCTACCTATACACGTACAAATACTTATAAGAATGCACTCGAGGAACGTTAAAATTAAAATTAATTTCGAGTTGAAAAAGTTTTCTATGACATTTTTTTTTGCAGTAAATATATGTATTATGAAAGTTTCGAGACGTTGTTGAGGGTTAGTATTTCGTTTTGTGAAATATTTCTCAATCGTATTAGGGAATTTAAATATAGATTGTATTTTTGTTTGTGAGAATAGCTTCTCTTTATTTTATGTCGAAAGCTGGAAAGAATTAATGGAATTGTTGTAATGAATTGTGGCTTGGTCGTGTATAGTTCATTCTTATGACAAATGAATGACGTCGTTGAAGGACTTGTACCGGAGAATTCTCTTCATTTTAATCTAATTTGATTGTATTAAGACATTTAATTCGTACACTCGTTTGATAATACCTACTTGAGTGAGAAATGAGGAAGTAATCTGCGTTCAGTTGGAGGTGAATAAATATTAAACACCTTAGGACAGAACGTGGCATCGTCATTGTGTAAATTACGAGTCGAGATGACGTCTACTCAAGATGGAAGTATTTCGCATTTAGGAATTTAACTGCGAATCGTCGAATATCTCATTTCCTAGATTTGTTGTCAGTTCAGTAATATAACTCGAGAGTGCCTTTGTTTCGTTGCAATTTCGTGATACCTACTTTTGAGAAATACGATATGAAAGATCGATCAACAGTTGACACCTTCTGTACTCAAATTTATCGGTAAAGTTCACGCTGGAACCTTTAGAATTGGTCGAGAAACGAACGATATTTCTTAAATTACAGTGATTGGTTGGGTAGTTTCTAAATTGAATTTTTTTTTCAATTTCCATTTCAAAAGTTTGACGATAAATGATTACATACTACCTATACCTATTTGTGATTGATGAAAATGCCAGTGCAAATGTTTTGATCTGAAAGAAATCGTTCTTTTCCCCTTTGCCTTGGAATTTATTACTTCGGGTTATAAGAACATAATGTGCTGAAATTCGTAAAGGAGGAATCGATTAACGGAATATTACAATTGAAACTTGATATAGGAATATTTTAGAAAGAGAAGGGTTCACATGCGGAAAATTTGCGAAATATCCGCGTGTTATTAACACATCATCGACGTACCTGAGTAAATAAACAAGTAGATATTGCGTAGTTTTACTTATACAAGTATACCTATTTGAAATTAACCACCAGGAATAATTGATAGTCGTATTATACTTCGCAACTGGTGTAAGCGAGAATTCCAACATTTTGTCGTTATTTGCATTAGATTTCACTCGGATGAATTACTGAAATATAAGTGAAAAGTTTCCATAAAAATACGAACGTGATTTTATCATCTCCGAAATACTTACCAGAATCTTTATCGTTATTAATTTTACGATTCATGATTCATCTTTGTTAGATATAACAGTTTGTGAAAAGTCAAATTACAAACTTGTTACTTAGTTGGTTGTAAAGCATGTCGAAGTTTTCATTTTTATTTCCGCGTTTGTGAGAAAATATCTTGTGAAAAGTTATCATCTAATTTATGAAATGATTTGACGTTTTTTCAGAATTTTTAATTAGAAAACGTCGATCGATCGTGTTAAAAGCGAGAATTCGTTCGTGCATAATGTCCTTTTAAGTTTTATTAGGTATTTACTTATTTCCAATTCCCATAAAAGCTCTTTGGATAATTACGATGGGTTGAGAAATTATACTTCGAAGGTGACAATTTTTATTGCATAATTCATGAGTTGAATTTTCCCAACGATGTGATACCTACCTGCCAATACTTTTTCCCAATTTTTTAATTTAATTGCTATTAATTATTCTCCAATTAAGCTAAAAATTTAGGTTTAATGTGTAGGATGGGGATTCATAATAATTATGGAGTCGTGTATATTTTTTGTGCAATTTTTTAAAATATTTTTGCAAAAATTTAAGAAGTATTTACATACGATATTCAGAGAATAACTATTCTACGTAAACTGAAATATTTACCCACCTAAATTATTGAATTTTTTTCAGGAAAGTCATGAAATCTATCTTTTTTCTACGAAGTTTTCTCTGAATAAATGTTTAAAAAAATTTTCAAATAGAAAGACTATTCTGCGTGAAAAAATTGTGAAATTATTTTTTAAAGTCAACGTAAAAAAATATCGATTTTTTGATGTAAAAGAGAACGTACAAAATTTTAAAAAATCTCTTGATTTCTGAAGAAAAAATCTACCTATTATATGTTTTCAATATTTTGGAATAATTATATAAATTTTTTTTTTATTAAGAAATTTTCAACGTATAAATATTTAAAATTTTTTCACTCCAAAAATTTTATTTTAGTACAAAAAATCAGATATTTCTCGTATTGTAGGTATTCCAAAGGAATTCTGAGATTGTTTTATTCAAAAAAAAAAAAATAATAATAAATAATAGGTAGTACCTAAATGAAAAAAAGTTTAAAAAATCAGAAAAATTTCAATCCAAAAAATGAAAGTAAATAAAATCATAATGGCTGATAAAAAGTCTAAAAGTCAACAAAAAAATAAATAAATAAAAATATGATTTCCATGGAAATGTAATAAAAATTAAAAATATAAAAGTCATACAATTTCTAAAAAAAATATTTTAGGTTTTAGAAAAAGTAATCATTTTTTAAAAAAAAATTTCAAGTTTTTTTATGGCATCCAAACCTAAACTTTCGTCTCGGATTTTAGCCATTTGAAATTCGAACGACAGTTTGACCCTCTTATTACACTCGGAGCCTTTTTATTACATGTTCGCAATTTTCTCAGAATTTTTTAAAAAATCCATTATCTTTCCTACAATTTTTTTTTTCCTTAAGATATTTTAACCTACCAAAAATTTTTCTGGATTTTTTTTAGTAAAATTTTTTCAAAAGAATTTTTGGTAATTTTTTTTTGAATGTTTTAAAAATTTTCTCGGTACTATTTTCAAGAAATTTGTAGCAAAAAATGATAGGTATTCAATATTGATTTTTTCCTCCGAAAATGTCTAAGTACAATACTACCTAGAGAGAGAGAAAAAAAGTTATTTTAGGAAACGACGTTTGGGGGGAAAGCTAATCGGTCTGGTTGATTCGGGAAAATATGTATTTTAATCTCATTTTATAGTCCTAACTGCCTGTAAATTTCTTTTCTACTTTTTTTTTCACGAGATTTTTAATGTTTTTATGTGTAAATTTTTAAAATCTGCTGTCATTTCTACAAAATTTATTTCCTCGAGAATTTTTTGCACTAAAAATATTTTTCAAACATTTTTGAATGAACTACTAAATTTTTTTCAGAAAATTTTTTCAAGAACAATTTTTTTAATTTTTTTCAAAACAACTAAAATGTTTAGGTATAAGTAATTATCTAGTTGCAATTCTTTTATAATACTTCCATTTTGCAAATTTCTTTCCAAAAATAATTCTTAAAAAGGATTTTTGAATTACGTACCTATTCCAATTTTTTTTTTTAAGAACAAACTTTGTAAAAAGATCATGATTTTTTAAATTTTCAATAGGATGTATTTATTTTTCACGAAAACTGTCTATTCAAAATATTTTCTACTTGAAAAGTTCTTTCTTATACTTAGAAATAATAGTTTCTGAATAGCATTTTTGAATTTATTTCAGAAAATTTTTTAAAAAGATATTTTGTTTACGATTTTTTTTTTGATAGGATCTGTAGGTATGTAATTTTTCACAAAATTTTCTGTATTTTTTTTTTTTTTTAAATTGAAGGAGAGTTTGCAAAAAATCTCGTGTAAAAAACAATTTTTTATTCCGGTAAAAATTTTATTGATTTTAAAATTCTATTTCCTAAATTATTACTTATATCAAAATAATTTTCAAGCCTATTCGCTCGATTTGCGTGTACCGTCTATCCGTTTTATCATTTCAATGTGCAAAATTTCTTGTATGCTTCAATGGCTCCAAGCTCCAATTATTTAGAAAAAAATTACAGTTAGGTATTTATTTAGGTAGGTAATTAGTAAGGCCCGGATTTTTATGCGCTTAAAATAGCAAAATAAGCGCTTATGTTAAGCGGTTAAAATATGAAAAATAAGCATAAATATGCCCTATAAAACCAAAAAAAGCAGAAATAAGTGCTTTAAAAATATACCATAATGGGTATCAAAATGCAAGTATTTTAAAATCGCTTTCGAAAAACCTATCAAATCGTACATAATATAGAAACTTAAAGAAATGTAGAGCAGAAAAACATTAAAACATTTATTTTTAAAATAAATAATGCGAAATTCAATAAATTTGAACACGTTGAAATTTCACAATTGAAATCGATTAGATTGAATTAAAATTAAATTATAGTTTGAAAAACGCCTCCACAACTGAAAGTTCCATCAAATTGCAACTTGAAAAGTAAAAAAAAAAAAAATTAAAAATACAAAAAATTGTATTTTTAATTTTTTTTTTGGTCAGGTTTTTCAATTTTTTCAAAAAAGCGCTGAAAACTAAAGAAAAGCGCAAATATGCAGGTTTTTGACGTTTTTTGGCAAAAATAAGCGTTTTTAAGCATTTATACCTAAAATAAGCAAAAATAAGCGCTTAAAAATTTCACCATTCGTCTCAGAATTGCGTGAAACGTAAAGAAAATTGTGATATGCCCTATCTACTGCAGCAGGAAAAAATAAGCAATATCATAAAAATCCGGGCCCTAGTAATTAGGTATAAACTTTTTGATTTTATTAAAAATTTTTATGATTTTTTATTTTCTAACTTTTAAAAATTTTCAGTGCTTCTCAATGTCAGTTCAATTATTTTTTATTTCTTCAACTCTTTCCAATTTTTGGATTCATTTCAATTTTTTTCAAATGTAATTCTTTTTAGCTGATTTTTTTTTTGAATTTTTGAATTTCCTTAATTTACAATTTTCAAATACCTATCTATCGAAGTAACTCTATTTTTTTGTACTTAAGGTACATACTGAAAGACACCCCTTGAAATTTATTAAAAGGTGTAGGTGGATGGATCTCCTTAAGTTTTTAAAAAGGAAAAAGTGGTTTCTCAAAAGATGGATAGGTGGATAAAAAGTTGGAAAGCCACCTTTCCGAAAATGTTGGCAGTAAACATCTATTGTGAACACGCGGTTCAGTCATCTATATTTTCTCAGAAGATTTCTCGCAGATATGCGGTTTTATTTTGAAAACTATTTTTGTATACTAATGTTTGCTCTTTCACCCATACATTTTGGTTAGAGAAATTCGTTTGGAACTACTCGAGTTGAAAGAATGAATTATGTATTATGGCATACTGCTTTTCTCAAATAATGTAAAAATTTGGTAACCCAAATTCAACCAAATTTTTCATTTCAAAGAAAAAAGGAATAAAAAAATTCAAATTATGCGTGCGTGTTTGCTTAGCAAACCTGTACAAAATGGTTGAGAAAAATATTTGGATTATTTTTTTGTTTTAGAAAATGAAAAATTGGAATTTTTTGCATTCTTATGAAATCAAAAAAATATCCTATTTATGTCTACATTTATATGTATACATATGTACTTGTTGAATTTTTTTTTTAGAATTTTATTTGAATTGTATGTATGTACCCACTCACTTATGAAATTACACAAACCATTTGGCATCCGCTTAAAAGGGTGAAATTGATTCGTTATACTTATAAATAAAGCGTTTGGAGCGTTTAAAACGTCGCATCGAATTATTATTCTTACGAACTTCGTATTCAAATTGAAACCAAGGGACAATAAATTTTTGCCGAGACATTTTAACGAATCGATAGTGTTGCTATCTGTTCGCCATTTTCGTTTAAATTATTTGCATTGTAATTTTTATCGATGAAACGTTAATCGTTTAATAATTCTATTGGGTTGATTTATACTCGTACGTGGAAACTCAACGATATGATAGATTATCTTCATAGTACTATATTAATGAAATTTTAACAGGAATGTATCACTGATTTTTTATGTTGAATGAAATTTTTTCGACTTTCATATTTGATGTTTTTCCTAATTTTTTTGCTCTCTTGAGTTTAAAATTAACAATTTTTTATTTGAATACTTGTTCTATGCAACAGAAGATACTTTTTTTTTTTTTTTTTTTTTTGTTAGATACACAAATCACTTGAAGGTCCGTAGAGGGAAAGTTAAAACAAAATTATAATTTTTGTACTTTTCAAGATCATAATTCATTTTTTGAACGTCCATAAATTAAACCAAATTCATAAAGGTACATGGAAAATAGATACTCATCTGTACATACAAAAAGTAAACAGGTACTTTAAGTTTCGTTGGACGAAGGAAAAAAAAGGTCGACGGTGGAATAACAGCTAAGCTTAAACCTTTAGTTTTGAATTTAAAATCCGTAGGATTTAAGTGGGCTTAATTTTGAAAAAATAATTTTTCAGTGTTAAAAATTGTTACCTAATTTTAAATTTCGTGCATGGATTGAAAGATTACCGAGTTCTCTTATAGGTATAAAAAAACTTACTACCTCGTGAAATTTTACGTACCGTATATTTTTTCTACCAAGTTCATTAAAATGACTTTTGTCTCGAGTTTTTCATCAAATTTTGATTCGTAATCGTATACTTTGAACATAAATAATACTACGTATTTTTTTCCTGTTGGAGGATATTAATACCTCAGTAGATAGATATGCAGATTGTACAACTCGAAATGTGTGACTTCAACTAATGAGTTTAATTTCACTTCACATACGAAAGTTATGTAGTATCACTCGAAAGTCGAGAAACAAATATTTTATGAACTCGCGTGGTGGAAATTTTTCAACGAAAGTTGAACGTAAAATTTATCCACGATTTATATTCGTTCTTGTATTTTAAGCATTAATATTTTAAGGAAATCCCACGATCGATGAAAAGTTTAAGAACTTTGTAAACAGTCGAGGGAAAAAGGGTGATGCTTTTTTCAGCCTTATTTTTTTGGTTTTAAATCCGATTCGATGTGTAATAAATGATACTTGAAATAAAAATGATATTAGGGGGCTAGATGGTCTGAACTTCCACAAGGAAAATCAAGGATTTTTATTGAATCCGAATACCTACATGTCAAAGATAGATCACTTTGACCAATTTTGGTTATCCACACCGAAAAAAAGGTCGCATTAGGTTAGGTTTAGAGGAAAGACCGTTTTTTAAACATTAAAAAACATTGGAAAATTTTTAAAAATTTTATAACTTTTAAACATTTTTAATCTTACAAAATTTTTGAATTTTTTTTGCAGACATTCTGAAACTTGGAAATTAAAAAAAAAATTTTACTTCAAGACATTTTATCAGAAATTCTGAAACTTACAAAAAATTTTGAATATGTTTTATCACAGTATATACGCTTTTGCGATGACCAAACTCGGAAAAAACGGGACCAAAATCCAACACCACAATCCGAGACTAAAATCTGACCTCAAATTGCGTTAGGTTAGGTTTGGATTAGAGACTTTTGAGTATTTTGTCAGACATTTTAATACTTGGAATTTTTAGTATAGTATGATAAATGATAATATCATGACCAAACTTAATAAAAAAACTCAAAGAAATTGGGTTGGGTTATGTTCCATTAGGTTAGGTTTAGATGAAAGACTTTTGATGTATGTATTTTCTCAGAAATTAAAAAACATGGAATTTTTTCCATTTTGATGACTTAAGGGGGGGGGGGGGGTCTAATTTTTTTTTGTTGAATGCATAGCGTTGACAAGCGGAATTTTTCAAGACCTTTGCGTGACATCATTTTGATTTTTAATCTATGAAGTTTTGAAGAAAAATTGGAAACTAATTTCATATTGTTTTTTTTTACAAAAAAAAAAAAAATTTATTTTTGATTTTTGAAAAATAAAATGCATGGAGTTTTCAAAAAAATAAAATTATCTTTATTTTACATTTTGATGATGTCATTTTGTAGAAATTATTCATAGATTTTTTGGAAATTTAAAAATTTTAAGTGCCAAAATAAAGTTGAAGAAAAACACGATTTTTGCTTAGTGTCCCGTTTTCAGAAAAACTATATGCTACCCACAAAACTTTTTCTTAGAATTTTTTTATTCAGTAGAGTCTGATCTGTAGTCTGACGAGAGGGTTTTGGAAAATTTCTATTTTTCCTCTTCGGCAAATTAAAATTTTGCAAAACCCTCTGGTCAGACAGACCAGACTCTACCGAATAAAAAACATTCTTGGAAAAATCTTGTTGGTTGCATCTTTCATTTTCCAAAAAATCTATCAATAATTTCTACAAAATTACATCATCAAAATGCAAAATGAATATAATTTTCTTTTTTTGAAAACTTCATGCATTTTATTTTTCAAAAATCAAAAATTAATTTTTTTTGTAAAAAAAAAGCAAGATAAAAATTAGTTTCCAATTTTTCTTCAAAACTTCATAGATGAAAAATCAAAATGACGTCATGCAATGGTCTTAGAAAATTCCGCTTGTCAACGCTATGCATTCAACAACAAAAAATTTTAATGCCCCCCCCCTAAGACATTTTGTCAGACATTCTGACACATACTTAGTATTTTTTTTTTTTTTTTTTTTTTTTTTGCCAGACGATAAAAAACCTTTGAATTAAAAAAAAAAAATTGATGACTTTTAGACGCTTGAAAATAAATTTTGGTTGACTACTTTAAAACTAATACTTTGAATTTTTTTTTTTTTGTTAGGTCGACATTAAAAAACTTGGAATTTAAAAAAAAATTGGTGACTTTTAAACATTTTGTCAGACATTTAAAAAAAATGGAAATTTTTTAGAAATTTGATGACTTTTTAACATTTAAAAAAAATTGTTGATGACTTTTAGGTATTTTTCTTATTATTATTTCAACTTTTCAATATTTTATTGGACTTTTTTAATTCTAACATTTCCACGGAAATTAATTTTTTTATGACTTTTTATTTCAACTTTTCCATAATTATTTCTTTATATTTTTTCAATTCTCATATTTCCATGGACTATTTTCATTTTTAAATTTCTATGGAAATAAGTTTTTACGACTTTTTAATTTAAAAAAAAAAGATTGGATTACAGTACATTTCCTCGAATCCAATAACCCGAATCAACCCCAAAATCCCGAAAAATTTTATCCCGAATCTGTTTACCCGAATGCCGTTTTATGTTTCATCAACCCGAATTTTTTTATCCCAAATGCCAATTCCCCCGAACTTTGCAACCCCGATTTTCAATGACCCCTCCCTCCCCACCGATTTCACATAGCACTCCGAAGATACTAATTCGAAATTATAGAAGTGAGGGAGGAAGGGGTCAATTGAAAATTTTTTCAAATAAATGTTGTAGATTGAGGTATTAGAAATAATTTTTGTTATCATTAAATGTTCAATTAGGCCCTTCCATCCTCCCTGCTCCCCCCATTTCGCATAATACACCGTTTACGGAAATGACTTACGTTAGTCACTTGTATATTATTAAAACCTAGGGAAGGTAGAGGTCCAATTAAAAAAAAATTTAAACAAAAGTTGTAGCTTGAAGTCATAGAAATAATTTTGGTTATTACAAAAATTTCGATTGGGCCCCTTCCTCTCCTCCAATTTGAAACGTTTCAAGTCAGTCCAGAAATATTTACACAAGTATTTACAATATTAGGGTTCCACCGAAAACCCAAACTTCGCGAAGATGAAGAAGAACAGAAGGCAGATGGTGCTTCTCTCCCATTCGTCTCATAACATTAATTTGTAAAGTACCTTGGTTAAATCTCCAATAATTTTTTTTTCGGGATATTGTCATTCATTCGGGATATCAGATTCGAGGGAAAAAATTTCGGGATTTTGACGTTCGGGGAAATGTTATTTGGGATATTGGATTCGGGGGAATGTACGTAAACCAAAAGATTGAATTAGTACTACCCATATGCTTGATCGAAAAAAAAAAATTCTGACAATTATATTTCCCCTTGCCCCTTCAATTTTTGACATTGGCACCAAGTGTATTTTCTCATGGATGCCTGTTCATCCTATGGATATTCCTACATCATCTGAGAAACACCCTGTATGTAAATGTGAGTGTTTCGTAGCTGATGTAGTTCCTTCTATACAAAAGTGAATAGGCAACCTATAAGGAACAAAAAAATATTTCAAAATTTGTGTAGCTCCTTCATTTTCAAATATAGGCAAATCTATATCGTGACTTTTTTTGCTTCTCTCGAAAAGCAACACTCATTACATGTATCGTCGTAATGTAATTTTGCAACTTTCAAGTCTCGTTTTTACCCATTGTTGGTTCCTTATGGGCTGTCTATTCACCTCGTGGAAGGAACTGCATCAGCTACGAAACTCCCTGCAGATCACAGGAGACAGACATAAAAAAGTGATGAATGTGTCTATCTTAAAAAATGAAGTAGCTACGTAGCTTTGAAAATCGAAAAACCCACCCGAGCAGCACAATCGACAAATTATCGAAATAAAAATCGACAGAATATCGAATTCGATAAAGTGTCGCGTTAGTTCCGCCTAAATCGTGAAATTATCTTTCGATATATAGATAGATTATCGACGAATTATAGTTAGCAAAAATTTCGAGATTATAGTAAGATATTTTATCGATAATATATCTATAATATGGAAAGATAATTTCACGATTTAGGCGGAACTTTTGCGACACTTTATCGAATTCGATATTCTGTCGATTTTTTATCGATTTTTTTATTCCGATTTTTCGTCTTTTACTAGCTTTTTTCTATAATTAAAAATCATTAATTAGCATAATTAATACATTAAACTATGCCTAAACACATTATTCATGTTACGGTAAGAGGATCATTTCAGAAAAAGTCAAAAAAAATTATAAAAAATCTGCCACCCGTGGGGCTTGAACCATCTACCTCCTGCATGGTAATCCTCTTCCTTAACCACTATGCCATACCTTATCGTTGAGGAATTTGCAATAAAACAGGCAGTTTAGTACTTCCAGACGTGTTGGACTTAGAAAAATTTTCACCAATTTGGAAATAATTTCAAATATCGTCACAAAATCGTTGAAAAATCGTTCGACAAATTTCAGATTATTTGTCGATAATGTAGTTTCAAATATCGCCACAAAATCGTTGAAAAATCGAATTCGAGGAATTTCATATTACGTGTCGATAATATAGTTTCAAATATCGTCATAAAATCGTTGAAAAATCGAATTCGAGAAATTTCAGATTACGTGTCGATAATAAAGTTTTAAATATCTTCACAAAATCGTTAAAAAATCGAATTCGAGAAATTTCAGATTATTTCTCGATAATATAGTTTCAAATATCGTCACAAAATCGTTAAAAAATCGAAATCGAGAAATTTCATATTACGTGTCGATAATATAGTTTCAAATATCTTCACGCAATCGTTAGAAAATCGAATTCGAGAAATTGCATATTATGTGTCGATAATATAGTTTTAAATATCTTTACAAAATCGGTAAAAAATCGGATTCGATAAATTTAATATAATCTGTCGATAATATAGTTTCAAATGTCGTCAAAAAATCGGTAAAATATCGAAGTCGAGAAATTTCATATAATCTGTCGATAATATAGTTTTAAATATCTTTACAAAATCGTTAAAAAATCGAATTCGATAAATTTAATATTCTTTGTCGATAATGTAGTTTCAAATATCTGCACAAAATCGGTGGAAAATCGGAATCGATAAATTTAATATTCTTTGTCGATAGTATCGTTGACGAATATCGTCATAAAATCTTAATAATATCGAATTCGATAGTTTTTAGATTTTTTGCCTATGAAGTTGTACCGATAAATCTTTATAATATCGTGAGAACATCTATAGATTTTCAAACGATTTTTTATCGATACGTTACATCTTCCGATATTATCGATCGAGTGTGCCGCTCGGGCACGCGTATTTTTTTAAAATTTAAAGCTCTTCTGAACCTTTATTTCCAAAGGTAGGCTAAAAATTTCGAGAGTAAAAAAAAAGTTTATATCTTTCAGTACCTACTATACGTATATCTACATATATTACCTATCCAGATATCCATCCAAAAATTATTTTCTCCTTATTTCATTTTTCTGCGCCCCTTCAATTTTTAAGATAGGTATCATGTCCATGTGACATTTTTCTGTTCCTTACGGGTTGTCTATTCACCTCGTGGAAGGAACTGCATCACCTGTGAAACATCCTGTAGATAGATACCAGCGATGCCAGACATCAGTAAAAATGGCCAAATTGTACTTCTGGGGTCGTGAAATAGGTCTCGTATCCACTTCCACCTGAACGGCCTCGCATTAATTCACCATTATACGTAGTTGGATTTTTTAACAAAATGAGGAAAAAAAAAACAAGGCTAAAAACGCGAATTCGCGAAGAAAAAACCCTCAAAAAGTAAGAGATATTCATCTACATTTCGTTTCGCCAAGCACCAGTTAACAATTGCACTTTGCAACGAAGTAAAAAAAAAATAATAAAAGATGAAAAAAGCACAAGCATCGAGGAAAGTAAGCACCTCTCGTACGTTAATGCTAACGAATGAAAAACGTGGCTGTTTTCAAATAATTACCGAGACCCAGCAGATGAAAATTTTTATTCCAAGTGTTTTTGCAAACGAGGAAAACATTAGTAAAACTTCTTTGATATCGTGGTTTGAAATTCGCGAAAGAATTTTCAACTCAGCAAATTCTTTGGCTAATTTTTGCGAAAATGTTCTAGAAAAATGAAAAACGTTGCGAATTTTGTTTCTTGCAAGATTATCGAGTGGAATTTTTCCGCTCCATTGAAATATACTTACGTTTCGTTTGATGGAAATAAGTATGATGGTCACATACTGGTGCTCGACTCCCGCAGTGGGTTTTAAAATATAGCCCATAAATATGATATCTCTGACGTTCTTTTTATGTCTTACGAAACTAACTCGAATTTTTGTAGTAATTTTCAAAAATGAATAAACATCCAAGTTGCACATCTGGTCTTTGGAGGGCTTCGTTACGTATTCTTGGAAAATAAATAAAGTGCAGAAAATAATCAAAATATTCTCGCGGCAGTTAATTTCGATATTTACTCGTATTTATATGTGAAATTTTAAAATCCCTCGGTAGTCGTAAAAATTTTCATACGTTCGTCATTCGAGCTTAAATTTCCTACGTTTACGTTGAAGCGGAATAGATAAGTATTTGATACGAGCCAGGTTGGATCCCTCGAGATGACAGTCGAGTTATTTACATAGTGGTGCGTGTTCTGCGAACGTTTCCAGAATACGAAATTATTTAATTGTGTCTTTGATTGAATAGAATCATAAAATTGATATCTCGTGAATTTTTCACCGACCTTTCCCCATATTTCATAACAATGTAGACGTAGAGTATGAAAACGATATTTTTACATATATACAGCGTAGCAAGTGTCGTGTCAAATTACAAATGCGAGCGAATTTGCATGGAAATGTCTTATTTACCTACCTTATAATACGTATTCTGTAGTTTGCGCAAATATTTTACATTTATGTAGGTAGTTTGGGTAGATACGTGTTCAACTGTTTCAATTACCTACCTCAAATTTTGTATTATACGAAAAATTAGGTTCATTTACCTACCTTCGTAAAATCCACGAAATCGCGTGATAAACTCATCACCGCGCCGCATAAAATTAAGTTTAAATTAAACAATTGCCACGTTTGCCGCAAATTGAAAAAAAAAAAAAAAAAAAAAAAACTTTCATAACAACCCGAGCGGTACACTCGATCGATAATATCATAAGATGTAACGTATCGATAAAAAATCGTTTGAAAATTTATAGATGTTCTCACGATATTATAAAGATTTATCGGTATAACTTCCTAGGCAAAAAATCTAAAAACTATCGAATTCGATATTATTAAGATTTTATGACGATATTCGTCAACGATACTACCGACAAAGAATATTAAGTTTATCGATTCCGATTTTCCACCGATTTTGTGCAGATATTTGAAACTAGGTACATTATCGACAAAGAATATTAAATTTATCGAATTCGATTTTTTAATGATTTTGTAAAAATATTTGAAACTATATTATCGACAGATTATATGAAATTTATCGAATCCGATTTTTTACCGATTTTGTAAAGATATTTGAAACTATATTATCGACACATAATATGCAATTTCTCGAATTCGATTTTCTAACGATTGCGTGAAGATATTTGAAACTATATTATCGACACGTAATATGAAATTTCTCGATTTCGATTTTTTAACGATTTTGTGACGATATTTGAAACTATATTATCGACAAATAATCTGAAATTTCTCGAATTCGATTTTTTAACGATTTTGTGACGATATTTGAAATTATTTCCAAATTGGTGAAAATTCTTCTAAGTACAACACGTCTGGAAGTACTAAACTGCCTATTATAAGCGTTTTATTGCTAATTCCTCAACGATAAGGTATGGCATAGTGGTTAAGGAAGAGGATTACCATGCAGGAGGTAGATGGTTCAAGCCCCACGGGTGGCAGGTTTTTTATAATTTTTTTTGACTTTTTCTGAAATGATATCCTCTTACCGTAACATGAATAATGTGTTTAGGCATAGTTTAATGTATTAATTATGCTAATTAATGATTTTTAATTATAGAAAAAAGCTAGTAAAAGACGAAAAATCGGAATAAAAAATCGATAAAAAATCGACAGAATATCGAATTTGATAAAGTGTCGCAAAAGTTCCGCCTAAATCGTGAAATTATCTTTCGATATTATAGATATATTATCGATAAAATATCTTACTATAATCTCGAAATTTTTGCTAACTATAATTCGTCGATAATCTATCTATATATCGAAAGATAATTTCACGATTTAGGCGGAACTAACGCGACACTTTATCAAATTCGATATTCTGTCGATTTTTTATTTTGATAATTTGTCGATTGTGCTGCTCGGGAAGATTGTAAAGTGTTTGAAATGATACGATAATAACGAGGAAAATTTGATAAAAGTTGAGAAAACTGTTCGTGAACGAATTCGCAGACGTTCTAATTTGAAATCTTTTTCTCACGTTTGCTCTTTTGGGATGTGGATGTTTATATTGAATGAAATAGAAAACGTGTTGTTTTGTCCGAGTGACCAGAAGGACGTACTACTATTATTAAAATTTCTCGGGCTCATTTCAACTCACTAGTTTTTCCCTCCAGGGTGGCCAACTTATTACAAGATTTCAAATTGGTTTAGAATTTAAGTAATGAAACGCGACGTGTTAATTTTTTTTCTCCCATTTTACATAGTTTCTCATTTCACACGAACCAGGAAAACAAAATTTTAATATTCGAGTTGATAGAAATATGAAACTTGGGAGCTCGGAGGAAAAAATTAACACATTGCTTCATTTTAATTTAAAATTAAAATTTGTAATAATTTGGCCACTCTGAGGGTAAAAACCAGTGTGTTGAAATGATTTTATTTTCTAGATTCGCGTATGTTTTAAAAATGAGGACAGTTTTCTGAATATGAAATGACTAGCTGACTACTTGGGATATAAGAGGTAATATTTTTATCGTGGCTCTTCATATATCTCGTTTGAGGTTGATGAAAACTCGGGAAATTAGGAATATAATATTTTTTATGATCATCGGTGGTTCAGTGCCTACCATATGAGTGAGCTACTTTTTCCTTTACCCTTGGGCTAAAGTGCGAGACAGAAGAAAAATCAATATTGTGAACTCTCCGAGTTTAAACGCAAAGCTAAATATACACGTCTGATTGTATTGCGCTCACGGTGCGGTGTAAAAAAAGGCACAATTGTCAAAATTTGAATTTCCAACATTTTATTTGAAACGTTTTGTACTTGGAAAATTTTCAACTTTTGTAGGTAGCAGGTTAAATCTTTTGATTGAAAAGGTATACCTAAGTCGTCGTTATACATGAGAAATTCAAGTATTTTCCGATCTTCATTTTATAATTTTTAGAAAATTACTTAACCATTTGATTACTGCGCTATGATGCGTGAATATTGCTGAAACAGTGAAACATGTTAATAAATTTGCATAACCTGACGCCGTAAATCGCGTACGTGACTGGGCTGTTTATTAAGGAATAAGATAATGTTGTCGTTTCCGTTGAATTAATGAAAGACTCGTAAGAAGTCATTTCTTGTCATTTTTTTGTGAATACCTTTTTCACTCATTTGTCATTTTTTTAATGTTTTCTCCTTTTTTATTTTTTTTTATTCGTATTTTCAATTGGGGTAAGGGGGACTGACGAATGTTATTTTATATAAAAACTTCACAAAAAATAAGAAGACTTGAGGCATTCTATACAAAAAAAAATTGTTTTAAAATTTTTTTGGTATTTTTTTTTTTAAATTCTCAGACAAGTTTTTATCTCTTATTTTAAAACTCTTCTCGCTTCATTCACTCGAATAAATAATCAAATTACGGACTTTTTTGGGAGAAAAAAGATGGAATTTCATTTTGAAATTATGAAAATTACAATGCCACGTGCGTCTGCGACAGATGCAATTTAATAATGAATTGAAATAAAGGACATTGCTCTATTTGGAAACTTAAGCAGAGCTTACATTAACAAAAAAAAAAAGTACCTATAACACTATCAAAAAAAAATGATTTTCACATTTTTTTTTTCTTATAAAAACTCGAAATCATTTGGCATTAGGTAAATGGTATATTACATAAAATCATTCGCCTCAATGATTTAAATCACAATTTAAAATCATTTCAACAATTTGATGATTTTTTTTTTTTTTTTTTTTTGGAAATGTATACCTAGGTAAGAAAGGATTCTTTATTCCTAACAAAATAATCCAAGTGCCAAAAAATGGCAGTTTAATTTTTTTGGGGAATTGAAATATTTTCTTCAATAAGGCTTTAAATATGAAAAAAGAATACAAAAAATGTAAAAATCGATTTTTTAAAATAATACATTCCTAAATAAATAGTTACTATTTTTTAATGTAAATTTTGCTGTCCCTTTTTCCCCTCCTTAGTGTAAAAACATATTATCCACTACGTTGAAACTGAAAAAAAGTCAATAAAAAAATTATACTGAAAACACTTACTAAGAAAATTTTTTTTTTCACGATTATGTATAAAATTTAAGCTTTCTTGCACAAAACAACTTCGGTAAAAAAATTCATAAAAAAATATTGATGAAATATATTTTTTAAAATCGTTGAAAAAATATTTTAAGAACAAATTCTTATTGAAGATTTTTTTTTAAATTCACTTTTTGAATTTTTTTCTAGAAAATTTTGAAATATTTTCATTTAAATAAATTTTTTAGAGAATTTTTTTTTTACAATTTTTTAATAAGATTTTAAATGAATTTTCAGGAAAATTTTGAAATAATTCAATTCATAATTTTCAGATGATTTTTTCTATTTGTTTTTTGAAGTGAATATTTCAATTCTAATTTTTTTGGAGAATTTTTTGTAGGTAAATTATTTACTCTTAAATTTTTTTTTTTTTTTTTTCTCTAGAAAATAGTATTGAAATATTATCTTTCAAATAATTTTTTAGACAATTTATTGTAAAATAATTGTTTTTTTAAAAATTTATTTAAAAGTGTTTAAGGAAAACTTTGAAATAGGTTTTTTTTTAATTCATAATTATTTTTCGACGATTTCTTGTACAATTTTTTTATTTGTAGAAAATTTTGAATTTGAAGAATTGGAGAATTTCTTTCAAAAAATTGCGAGTTTTTGTCTAAATTATTTCCAGAGAAAATTTTCGAAAACACTTAAGTATACAGGGTGTCCGGCTAGTTGTCTGCCAAATTTGAAATTTAGATTTAACCTTTTACCACCAACAAAAATTGTCATGTACACATGGTGCCTATCTCGATTTTGAAGGGGCAGTGGTGTACATTAAAAAAAAAAAATTGTGAAAACAATGCACGAACCAGGTATATTTTTTTAAAAGGAACAAACATAGTTATGTCAAAAATTTGCCTATCTTTGGAAATAAAGACGCGTGCAAAGCTTTGAAAATTAGTATTTTCAAAACTCAAGGCTTCGTAGCGCCTTCATTTTCAGAGATACGAAAAATTTTCACATGACGTTTTTTGTTCCTCTCAAAAAGTTATACCTGTTTTATGTATTGTTTGACCGAATTTCGTAATTTTCATGTATCATTACTGCATCTTGATAAATTGAGGTAGGCAATATTTTTGACTGGGATTTTGCCTTGCTGTAGGTAACTCCTTCAATTTCATATATAGGCAATCCAATATGATTACAACTTTTATTGCTTTTTCGAAGATCTATCCGCTGCCGGTGTCGAAATTTTTTTTAAACGCAGTGTTGCCAACCGATTTTGCTAGGTAAAATACCGATTTGCAAACCTTTGTAGCACCTTCATTTTCAAAGTTAGGCAATATGTGTACATAAACTTGTTTGTTAGTCGTACTCGATTATATCCAAATTTCAAGTTTGGCAGACCACTCACCGGACACCATGTGGCCTGTATAAATATATTTTTTTAATTACATTTTTTTTCAAAAAAGAATTAGTAAACGAATTTTTCTTAGCAACTTTTCAAAAATCAGTAAAATAGATTCCCAAAAAATTGTCTTTTTAAGAAAGAGTCCTCTTGAGAAAACTGGTTCTTGTAAAAAAAAAATTGTAAAAATATCTCGCAACAAAAAATCTAAAAATATGGGGAAAATTTGAGGTGGGGGCGTATTTTTTGAAAAAACACATAATTTACACATTTTTCAGAACATATTCTTGCATGTTTTACATCTCATTTCTTCCAGCGCTTCATTATCAATGATTTTTTTTTTTTTGGTTGATTAATTCATTGTTGTAATTAAAATAGAGTAAAATCATTTCTCAGCCTCGTTGATGGGAAAGAACATTTGAGAATTACAAATAAGAACTCACTTTTGACGATTTCCATTAGAAATTCTTTTTTCCAAACAGAACGTTGCTTTTAGAGCGATAATGTAAAACGAATGTATTTTTGGTTCTAATGAGCTCACTTTAATTTCAAATTTTCAACGTTGAACGATTCGTTATTATATGTACTTATGTATAATTCGTATCTGACGAGTGTTTAATTGAGTATGATTTTTTTTATTGGAAAATGTGGCATTTTCAAAATAATGGATCGATTTTATGTGCGATATTTTCTTTGGTTTTGTCGTTTGTCGTTTATAGTTGAAAGTTTTTTATTTTTGTTTTTCTTGTTGTTGTTTTGAGGAAAATAATGCCTTTAAAAAATGTAACTACCTACAGTTGAACGTGATGTTGAAAAATGATACGAGATTTTCACATCATTAATGTCATCTTGGTGTTGGTAACATTTGGTTTATTTTATGTGTACCATGCCATTTAAGTGCGAATTGTGTATATTTTTTCGACGTTGAGAAAATACTAGATTGAGGGTCTGAATTAGTTATGTTTTTCTACCTTTTATTTTCCTCTTAACGGCCTACAGATTTTATAATTTTCCAAAATTATGACTTTCAAATCCTTTTGAAAATTTCACGAGTTTGAGAAAAGTGAATTTTCTCGCTATTTTTTTTTCGTGAAGTGATATTGAGTATTTATGGAATTTTTAAAAATTTTTATAAAGTATACCTGGATAAGTATGCATTTGTCTGTCTGTACCATTTTTCCTGGAACTAATTCACGTCTGGCCTAGTTTTATTTTCACTTAAACACCGAGACGTTATTCGGAGTAATTTCGTGTGTATAATCATTTAGAAACCGTTGGGGAAAATACCGCTATGAAAACAGTGTTGCTTTTCACTAAGAGTATTGTATCGCTCATTACCGAGTAGTTGAGCAAATTCTCCAGAATTATTTAAAATTCTACTCGTCTCGCTAACACTAATTCGTATTAAAATGAGAAGCTCCTTCGAAATAATTGATTCCATTCAGCGACAATTTTCTACAGTTAGAATAGTTAATAAATAAATTTCAAATACGCTGTACGTAATTTTGAGCTTAATCGAATGAAGAATTAGTAGTCGTCGATCTGCTTTCTGGAGAATTGACGACATCAAAACTTTATATACGTATTCATTTCTATCCGCTATTTCCATCAAAAGTGTCTCCAAACAACAAAAGGACGAAATTACTTTTAAAACTTTTCTTTTATACTGATGGGTTTTAATTCGTATACGGAATGGTGTATTTTACAAGTTTATTTTTTATTCGAAAATTGAGCGATGAACTCGTTTGGTTTGAAATCGAGGTACCTTTTACCTGAGCACGTTAAAGAATGAATTACCTGCTCAATTATTTCGGTTTATCGATAACAAATTCACGTATCTATGAGTTTTGTTAATCGAAACTAATTTTTTGGTACAAATTGATCCTAAAAAATTGATGTATTTTTTATTTTTTTTATTTGGGCGTTACAATGTAAGGGAAGTGAGAAATTACGCAATTTGGCATTAGTATAAGTGTGACGAAATTTTGTAGCGTTTCCAAGAGGATTTTTTTGCACATTCGTAAATGGGTCAATCATCGTATTATTTATTGTTATTTTTATTAGTTTTCAATGTTACCATATCCATATAATGTGATACGTATCAAAAAGAAAAACGCGGCGCAGTTTCTATATCGAGATTTAGGTAGGTATTATTTCGCTCACACCGATACACCCTTTAGGAATGTTTATTTACGACTGTGTTACGCAGAATATAAAATGTAATTCTCGTATAAATTTATCATTTTATAAACCATTTATTTGTCTGGTATTGAAATTATATTAGGAGTGGGTTCCTACGTTGAAATGTAAATCCTGTCAAATGGATTTTCATTTTCATTCATGTTCGTTGAAGTACTGTTTCGAATCATTCGAGTTCTTCCCGTATAAAAAAAAACTAATGGTTACCATAAAATACCATTGGTAACCAATAGTAAACATTACAATTTTAATGGTGATTAATAGTAACCATAAGTAGTTTCATGGTTACAATTGAAGATGAATGGTAACCATAAGTATTTTAATGGTTACAATTGAAGATGAATAGTAACCATAAGTAATCTTATGGTTACAATCGAAGATGAATAGTAACCATCATCAAAATATTTTATGGTTACACTTACAATCACATGGTTACTATTGGTGATTAATAGTAACTATTAGTAACTAATAGTAACTAGCATCTTTTGATACTCGCAGATAACCCTCACTCAAAAAAATTAGTAGTACCTCCATTCAGGAACTAGTAGTTATGGATTAATTACATCGAATTTTTGTTTATATTTCTATTCAACTCTTTTTGTCGTTGAAAAATTCAAATTTTAAAATCGAATTCAACGACCTCCATTTTGATATCAATGTTGTAAATTTTGAAAATTTAAAAATTGACCCCTCTAAGAGGCCGAATTTGTGGTGGATAGGTAAATTTAATAACTTCAAAAATCGAATTCAGCGGCCTCAAAAACCTACATTTTGATATTCACGTTGTGAATTTTGAAATTTTCAAAAGTGACCACCCTCATAGAGACTCATTTCGGGGTTGGGGGTAAATTTATGTTCGAAAATCGAATTCAGCGACCTCAAAAACCTACAGTTCGATACCAATATTGTGAATTTTGAAATTTTCAAAATTGACTCCCCCTTCTATAGGCCCAATTTGGGGTCGGAGGTAAAATTAAGTTCGATAATCAAATTCAGAGGCTCCGAAAACCGTCATCGAAAAGTAAATCAGTAGAAAGTATACATTTTGAAAAATACTAGTTTAAATTATTACTACAAGTATAATTATACTTTAATATTACAAAATTTAACTAAGTTCAGAGTAGCAAAAAGTGCATAAATAGACTTATAATACCACTGAAATCAACAGTCAGGGTGGTGTAGTGGTTAGAGTGATGGAATGAAAGTGTGATGGTGTATGAGGACATGGATTCGAATTCTACAGATGGCGCAAAATTTTTTCAGCCGAATTTTTTTTTTGGGGGGTTTGGTTGCTTTTATTTTGTATTAAGGAGAGCATTTAAACAAGAATCCTAACATTTTACACCCTTTTTAATGCAAAAAACATGTTTATTACCTGGGGTAGTTTTTTGAAAATCACTAATGGTACTGGTAATAGTAGTGGTGACATTTGCAATTACCACTACTAATGGTGGCGAAAAAAACATTTTTTTTTTTTTTTTATGGTAACCATTAGTTTTTTTTTATACGGGTTTTGAAAAGGAAAAAATATGGCATGCATTGCTCGCGCATTTTTCTTCTTCGGTGTCTCCCTATTGATTAATTCAAAAATATGCCATCCTAATTGAGCATCTAGAAAAATATTTTTCACCTGATTCAGCCTCTGTAAAAAATTCATCTCTTGAACTAAATACCGTTGTAAAAGAAATCTTTCGATTTAGCACGTGGAAAAATAATTTTACAAGCGAATACTGCTGCATCTGCAACTTTAAAATTAAATAATGAGTAATTTTTACATTTTGGGAACCCCTTTTGGAAATTTTTCACGTCAGTGATTTTCTGGTGCAGAATTTATAATCAATTCTCAGAATACATTGCGCTCATCCTAATAAAGCTAAAAATGCTGCACTGATAATTTTTAATTTGCCCATTTTTAAATAACTGAATAAATTTGAATTTAAATACCTAAGTACATATTATTATCTAAGTACTTTGTTAAAAATAAAATAATTTTGAAAAATTTCCAAATGTTGTTTTGAGCAAAAAATCAAAAATTATAAAATTAATAAGAAAAGTTGCTTTTAGTTTAGCGTCAACAGTTACTTTATTTAGATACCTAGATATATATATTATTAATACTTATTGCACTGTTATCAATGATTACCTTGTACTACCTAGGTGTCAAAGTATTCGTACGTGATGAAATGCATAGGTGTGTTGAAGTAGCGACACTAGGGTGGCCCTTATTTTTCGAATTTTGGAAATGTTGTTGGGACGGGGGGTCAATTGGTGACATATTGGTAGAAAATAATTCCCTATTTTTTATTTTTCCTCTAACTGCATTTTAAGCCGTTTCTCAGGGGCCCCCAAATTTGAAAAAATCAAAAAAATAGAAAAAATAGAACATTTTGAAAATTTTTGAAAATTTTTAGCAAAATGGTCATAGGGATGGTATTTCTATAAGACAAGACCATTTTCGATGATTTCTTATCTTTACCCCCATTTTCATGAGACATAAAAAAACGTCATTTTTTACGTTTTTTAAAAAATTTGAAAAAAATGGCTAAAAATTAAAAAAAAAAAAAAATTGAATAAAATGGTTTCAACATACATGTTATCACCCAAAAAGGTCATTTACGGTGATTTTTCACCACTGCCGTATCAGTGAGAATTTTTCAAAAACTATCAAAAATTGAAAAAAATGAGGTTCCCAAAAATGAAGGTAAGGATGAAAAATCGCCGTAAATGACCTTTTTGGGTGATAACATGTATGCTAAAAACATTTTATTCAAAAAAAAATGTTTCTTTAATTTTTAGTCATTTTTTTCAAATTTTTTAAAAAACGTAAAAAATGACGTTTTTTTATGTCCCATGAAAAAGGGGGTAAAGATAAGAAATCATCGAAAATGGTCTTGTCTTATAGAAATACCATCCCTATGACCATTTTGCTAAAAATTTTCAAAAATTTTCAAAATGTTCTATTTTTTCTATTTTTTTGATTTTTTTAAATTTGGGGGCCCCTGAGAAACGGCTTAAAATGCAGTTAGAGGAAAAATAAAAAATAGGGAATTATTTTCTACCAATATGTCACCAATTGACCCTCCCGTCCCGACAACATTTCCAAAATTCGAAAAATAAGGGCCACCCTAAGCGACACATGTTTGCATTTTATAAAATGATTCGCGCTACATTTAGTGTTGATTTTACGAATTGCATATTCGAGTAGGTACAAAGAAGATTTGTTTTGTAAAATGAATGTTTACCTAGAGTGTTGATGTTGAGCTGAAAGGATGAATATAACCGATTCAAAATCTTTTTATTGACGTTATACTTATTTTTTATATACAAAATGCTTTTAATGCAAAGTATCAATTTACATGCTTTGTTGGTACTTTATAGGTAGAGATACACATTACCCACCTGGTATGTGCAAGTGGTGTTTATTTTCACACACGTCACACGTCAAATGCAAACAGTTTTGCAGCTATACATATTGTAAGATGAGTTGAAAATAACCTATCACGTATGTTGTAAGGGGATCAAAAATGCATTTATGAGTGAAATGTGAATAATTTCTTTCAAAAATATGTCCTTGACTCTCAAAGTGAGTATACTCGATAATGATTTCAAAAGAAAAAATCATTCGAATTAAAATTTTCCTTCGCAGAAATTTGTTCCTGGAAAAAATGTTCCCAGCAAGGCGTTTTAGTTTTTTTTCTAAATTTACCTACTTTTTATTTTTTTATTTTTTTATTTTGCTAATTCTTTTTGTGAAACCCAATCTTCAAGAGAACTTCTTTTGAGAGAATAATTATTTGAAAATACTAATTGATTTTTTGGAGTGCTTAACAGTCCTGCTGCAGGTTTTTTGCTTGAAGGCATTGATTTTTCATCAAAAAATTGTAAACGTTTTGCTTTTAGGTTCAGTAAATACACTATTTTTTTTCCAAATTGAAATCCTATCATTCAAGCGAGGTTTGAAAATTTTCAAAATTTGTTGAAAATTCGAAATTTAGTTCCTACTTTTTAAAATTTAATACCACGCCTATTAAGTTCTGAAAGTGAATAGCCGGTATCTACTCATTTTTTACAATCTTAATCATCTAAAATAATTATTTTTTGGAAATCGTTACAATTTGAAAAAATTAAGCTTTAGTGAAACTTAAGTTTGGATTTTTTTTTAAATGAGGTAAAAATGATTACAAATTTTTGAAAATTTTCAACACCTGATAAAATTGAGTCACATTTTAGGCTTTAAGTATAAGTCTTGACAGTTGAAAAAAATCATACGTTCTAAAAATAATCAAAATTTGGATATGTTTTAATTTTAAATAATTTTCAAAGTTTCATAAATTTTTTAAAGTTGTGGAAATTTTTAAAATTTGAAAAAATCTCAAGTTTGTAAGAATTTCCAAATTTGATAAAAATGAAAATTTTGGAAACTTTTTACTCAACTTCTGGTAACTTCTGGTAATTTTGAGTTCTAAAATTTTTTAAATTGGGTCAATATTTAAAATCTTTTGAATCAGATAAAAAATTCAAAATTTGAAAGAATCTTAAAATTTGGTAAACAAATTGGAATTTTGGTCATTTTTGAATTTTTAAAAATTAAAAATGATAATAATTTTTGGTTAAAAACGAGAAAATACGTCTTCAAAACCAAAAAAATATGAATAATGACAAAATTGAATGTAAAAATTTCAAAATTTTTCTAAAGAAAATCCAAACCCCAAATTTAATTTCCCAAAATTTTTTGAAAATGTTTTCCCTGTTTTTGAAAATAAATATTTCAAAATTTTCTAATTTAGCAAACCTTCAAAGTGAACAAAAATTCAAAATTTGAAAAATTTTAAGGGTACCTACCTAATAAATTTTCAATATCACATTAATTTTTTAATTTTTTTAAATGAGCCAAAAACTTGAAATTTTGAGAGAATTTTTAAATTGGCTAAAAATAAGAATTTCGGTCTTTTTGAAATTTCAAAAAAATATTAATTTGATACATTTTTAAATTTTGGCTAAAACTCAAAATTCGGTTATTTTAAAAGTTTAACACTTCAAAAAATTATTGGATCAATTTTTAAAAATTTTTAAATGTAACGAGAAAAAAAATTAAAAAATTAGAAAATATGGATTTCGGCCATAAAAATGTGAAAAGTTTCAATTTGGTAAGGATGTTTTTAAAATTTTATAAATTTTTCGTGTTTGATTAATTTTTTAAATTCGGCCAAATTTCCAAAAAAAAATCCAAGAGATCATCAATTTGTAAAGTTGAATTTAACTAATTTAAAAATTTGGTGAAAATCGAAATTTTGTAAATTCATTGAATAAAGATTTGTAAATTGATCTAACTAATTTAGCAAATCGTTGAAATTTTGTAAAAATTCAAAATTTCTTGGGTTTTAAAAGTTGATAAATTTTTCTTTTTGATATTGAATAACTTTTTAAATTTGTTTAAATGAGGCAGAAATTCTAAATCAGGATTAATTTAACAATTTGGAATTATTGGTATATACCTAATTGTCAAATTTCAATAAATTGTTGAAAATTTTTTAATCAATTTAGTGAGTACATATACAAAATACTTAGGTAGGTATTTAACATTTGACCTAAACTCAAATATAAAAATTTTTCAAATCAGATAAAAATTCAAAATATCTAAGTAGATGAATTTTGAAATTTGGTAAAAATTAGAATTTTGATCATTTTGAAATTTCAATAAATTATTTACCTATGGAGAAAACTCAAAATATAATAATTTGCAAGTTTTAACAATTTAAAAAAAAAATTGATTTTCAACGAATAAAATTTTAAAAAGTCTTTTAAAAAAATACCTAATCCGCAATAAAAATTTAAAAAATAGAAAAAAAAAATATCTCACCTTTGTTTTTAAAATTTTCCAAAAATAAATTAAAAAACTCTATCAACATTTTTTTTTAAATAGGTATTCGCACAAATTAAAAAAAAATCAAAATTTTTAAAAAATAGGTCCAAAAATCGTAGGAATAAATTTTTTTCAAAACAAAAATTCTACTGAAAAAAGTTTTAGAAAAGTATGTTTAAACGTACCAAAAAATACATACCACTCAAGTGCCAATAAATCCCCGCCTTAATCCTATACATACGTCAACGTACGTACATCAGACTCGCGTTATTTCTGAAATCTTTTACCCCTACTTTCATTCCTCTATAAATTAAAGCTTCTGGAACGCTGTTGAGTATTAATCATTGAAAATCCGTAATGCGGTTCGATACCTCAACATTTCATCATTATAAACGACGAAACTCGTTTAATGCGGTGTTAAACATGTTATTTTTTCATGTCGCGTTATACTTTATCTATTTATAAACGACCACAGACCTTTTACGATCGTTTATGTGTCTTTTTTATATGACCGGTGATTGTTTATCATAGCGTTAAACATAGATGCATCGACGGTTTGCACTTTTCACATCTTCACCACGTCGGTTACTCGTACATTTCTCTAGATGAAAGTAAGAACGTATTTTACGTAGGTAACCGAAATGCAGTAAAGAAACAATTAATGGAGGGTTTTTCGAGTTATTTTCAAGAACTGCATCAGTGGCTGTGCAGTGTCAGTAATGATGTATTCTTTAAATTAAAAATGTTCGCGATTAATGTATTTTAAATCGGTCGTTGAATGGTATAAGTTTTCTACTTGAAAATATGAATTCAAATATACCGGAGTCGCCTTTGAAAACGGTTAGTAAAACTTACGTATATAAGCTCTTTTATGATATTAAATAGTCTTTTCAAGACGTATTTGATTAATATTCTTCTCAATCGTGAAAGAAAATTTCCTTTTGATGGTGAAAACGATTTTTTGAAATTTACCTAATTGCTTTGAATAGGTTCAAATAAGTTATGTAATGGTTTTAATGATATTTAATAAATGTTTTTTTTTTTTTTTTTTTTTTTGAAAAATGCTTGTTAATGTGGTCGAATAATAAATCCTCTAAAAATTAATGATCAATTAATTATTTAATAAAAATGTACCTAAAATTGGATAAAATATCAAAAGAAAAATTAATCAGAAAAATGTCACTGTATTTTTGGTAAATTAAATGTTGATAAATCAAAATAGGTAAATCAAAATATGCACATGCATTGCAATCTCATTTCAACGTAATAAGCTCTGATTCGTGGTAAATAGGAAAATAATAAGCTTATTGAAATGCATTGCAAATAACAAAGTACCACCTAAAAATATCAGGACTTTGATTCTTATTTTTTAATAAAAATTCATCTCACACGCGGAAAAGTATTTTCACATTTTTCATGATGGAAAATATTCGAAGAAGTGAAAACTATTAAATAACCTTTCAAAACTGTTGATATGTAAAATGAAATGGAATTTTCGGACTAAATAAACAGAATGACGGAGACTCTTTTGGGGTTACGTGTTAAAATTTATATCTGATAATTTTGTGACTAGTTTTGTGCGTATTAGACACAGGGTGTTAGTTGTCAACCGATGTAATAGTTGGCTAAATGTAATCAATATTTGACCCAAGAGGCACCAGATGAATAATTTCGGTTCAAGAATAGTACGTACGTAGTGTCCCATGTAGAGCATATTACGACCATTCGAATGTTATCCGAAATATTTTTCAAAACTATTAAAACTAGGGTCGTAAAAAACACCAGAAAGTATTCTAGCGTTTAAAATGCTCAAACGTATGGTAAAATAGATAAACGCGTGGAGCAAAAAAAAAAGAAAAGGAAACCGTTTGAGAAGAAACATTGATTAACCGTGTGTTAACGATAATCACCGCGAACGAGCGACTTATAAACATTCATTTTTGAATCAAAGCCAAATTTCAATTTCAGTTTATAATTACGATACTCAATAGCGTGTTTGTTGAATTATCAACGATACCAGGATGGCACGTAGTATGTGCTCTTAACACATTCGGTGTACGTGGTGTTCCTGAAGGGATTGTTTGTACCTCTTGCGTCAACTTTGATGAACACGAAGCGAAGGTTTTCAACAAATAGGCATAAAATATTGCGGAAAATTATTCCCCGTTGAGTGAATGCGGTTTCGTGTTAATAGAACTTCCCATACATATGTGGTATACTGAAGTGATATTCGAGAGATTTTAGGGTAGGTATGAAGTGAGCCTATTATTACCTATTCAGGGTGTTTGTATGTTTTAGTAAATTACGTGTGATGACTTTATCAGCTCCAGCACCTTTCTGTTTTTTACCAACAAATAATGTAAGTACATTTCTTAAAGCGGGACTATTTGGGATTTTTTTTTAATTTTCACAACGAGAAAGAGAGGGAAAAATCGAACAAAACAATATACAGGGTGCTCCGGATTGAGAGTAAAGCCTTCAAACCAGTAACATATGCAACTTATGTTGAGTCGATGTAGGTATGTTTGCCTAACCTTCGGACTCCAGGGGCTGAGTTATGCTCATCAGATTTTTTTTTTTGTTTTGACTGAGTGTTTTCAAGCTTGCGCTTCTCGATAACTATAATAGTTAGAAAGTTGCACTTTGCGGTATCGGATGGCAAATTTTGTCTAGAATTTTCTCATGAGACTGGTAATTTTTATAAATGGACAAGGAAGTCTATACTGAGCAAAATATTTGAAAAAACCTGTAAAAAAAAGTGACAATTTTTCTTATTTTTTGTGTTAACTCATATTTCATCTAAACATCAAGCTATTATTTATTAACTTTTCTAGATGAAAAAATGACTAACGTCTAGTTTGATAGTTTTGTTTACATTCATGGGGTGCAACTTCGATAAATTTTTACCAAGTCCAGTGCTACATAATACTTTATAGTCAAAATTGGAAGGGAGGAAGGGGTCTAATCGAAATTTTTGTAATAACTAAAGTATTTGTACAACTTCAAGCTACAACTTTTGTTTGAAAATTTTTTCAATCGGGCCCCTTACCTCCCCCCTGTTTTTAAAAATGTATTTGAAGGAGTTGGATTATCCAAAATTGGTGGGGAGGGAGAGATCCGATTGAAATTTTTGTTATCACCAAAATTATTCCTAGTACTTCAAGCTACAACTTTTGTTTGAAAATTTTTTCAATCGGGCCCCTTACCCTCCCCCTGTTTTCAATAATGTATTTGAATGAGTTGGATTATCCAAAATTGGAGGGAAGAGAGGGGTCCAATCGCAATTTTTGTCATGGCCAAAATTTTTCCTAAAACTTTGAGCTACAAGTTTGTTGCAAAAATTTTTCAATTGGACCCATTTCCCCTTCCCCCTTCAATTTTTAATTAGTATTTTGGGAGTGTTATGCAAAATAAGTGGAGAGAGAGGGGCTCAATTGAAAAAGTTTTCAAAAAAAAGTTGTAGCTTGAAGTTTCGCCAATACTTTTGGTTATCACAAAAATTGCGATTGGACCCCTCCCTCCTCTCCAATTTTGGATAATCCAACTCATTCAAATACATTATTGAAAACAGGGGGAGGGTAAGGGGCCCGATTGAAAAAATTTTCAAACAAAAGTTGTTGTAGCTTGAAGTACTAGGAATAATTTTGGTAATAACAAAAATTTCAATCGGACCCCTCCCTCCCCACCAATTTTGGATAATCCAACTCCTTCAAATACATTTTTAAAAACAGGGGGGAGGTAAGGGGCCCGATTGAAAAAACTTTCAAACAAAAGTTGTAGCTTGAAGTTGTACAAATACTTTTAGTTATTACAAAAATTTCGATTAGACCCCTTACTCTCTTCCAATTTTGAATATAAAGTATTATGTAGCACTGGACTTGGTAAAAATTCATCGAAGTTGCACCCCATGAATGTAAACAAAACTATCAAACTAGACGTTAGTGAAAAAATGTTGCCATTTTCAATGGCGCAACTCCACCTCTCTATCTTACTTCAATCAAAAGTTACGAGCGAATAATTTGTTGAAAAACGTCTGAAAAAATCATAATTAAAATTTTTTATAATTTTTTTCCAAAATATATATATTTTTTAATGTAGGTATCAAAAGTTATGAGCAGTTTATTTTTTTCAGAAAAACATCTGAGAAAAATTATTTGTGAGTGTGGATGAGAAAACGTGTCTATATAGTCAGGAAAAAATAGATTTTGAGGTTTTGGCTGTTTTTGATCAATTTCGACCTGTACTTTCATTGAAAATTGGTTTCATGGACCTAGGAACAATATTCAGCCCTCCAGGTGCAAGACTTATCCAAAACCAATAAAAATCGAAAATAAATTTTTTTCAATTTTAATTTTTTTACTGTTAAAAATGGTTTTATGGATCTGGGTACAATGGGGGCAAAACTTACCCAAAACCAATAAAAAATCAATTTTTGAAACTTTTTAAAAAATTTAAAAAGTTTTTTATAATTTTTTTAAATAATTTTTTTACATATTTTATATAGGTATATTTTTTGTTAAAAATGATCAAAAACGTCATGAAACACAAAAAAGTTGACATTATGAGTATGATATTCGTAATCAGCATGGTTAAAAATATTTTTTGGCATTTTTTTATTTTTTATTTTTTAATTTTTAGTTTTAGTAACCCTGATTTTGCTCAAAATTGCCCCCTTTTGTGAAATAGGCTGTAAACATGAGGGATCAAAATTATTGGGGAATGAATATTCCACTAGGACCCCTCAATGATTGTACAAATTTTGTTCCTTTTAAAAAGTTACACCTGGTTCGTGCATTGTTTTCACAAAATTTCAAAATTTTTGTACACCACTGCCCCTTTAAAATCGAGATAGGCACCATGTGTACATGAAGATTTTTGTTGATGGTCCTCGGTTGTATCCAGATTTCAAGTTTGGCAGAATACTCGTCGGACACCCTGTATAGTTACTTTACGGTATAGTAATAATTCAAAATAATGAAAATGGTTTGAAAAAAATAGAAAATGATGGGTTATTTTTTTGATGAAGCTATCCCAAAAAAGATTAAGCCCTTGGATCAAATATCTATTCTTCAAATTAAAATCTAAATATACTTGGTGGATACTTAATTCATGTACTTACTTTCTTGCTAACATGTGTTTAAAGAACTCACCAGCAATGACAGTTCGATGCCTTAGAATGTAAAGCTTTTGGCTTTATGCCGGAATAAATGAAATTCTTAATTAGTCATCATAATAATATATATTGCAGTTCAAATTTGTTTTTCACTTGATTTTGACGTATTAAAACACAAAAAAAAATTAGAGCACTCATTAACTATGTTGAAGCTTTATAAATTACCGTTGGGGAAGGAAAGCCCATTGTTGAATGTTGACGTATGTTCTAGTGGGTAGGTTGAACTTGAGTATTTACAAAATGTTTCCAAAGGAGTTTATATTACCTCGATTCAACATACTTATTCGATTTTTCTCAAGTGTAAGCTCTTATTACTTCAGGGACTTGGAGAGTGTATTTCGGATAAGTAAGAATTTAATACTTGGAAGACCTTTTCATTTCAAGTGAAGTTTTATTTCATCAAAATTTTGATATTTTTATTTACAATAAATTGGAAATTTATACCAAAAGTATATCTAGGTAGTAGTTCTAGTACTTATTTACATGAAAAAAGTATATGAGTACACAGTAAGGTACACACCAAAAAAAATTGCCAGACCATCACATTTTAATTCAACCACAAGATGCTGGAATAGTTTACCTAACCACAATCAGAAATAATTTGCTCGCTGGAATATGCGTTGAAACAGGTTATTGTAAGATGAAGGGGTCGAAAGTTTTTCAATCATTGTTGTTTCTATAATTTTTTCTTGCACCATAAAAAATTGTCCAATTTTAAACGATAATTAATCAAGACTGTTTTATCCACAGGTGTTATCTCTCGGTGCGGATATCTTACCAGAATACACCCTTCAGTCACCGCGGATACACAAATGGACGATTCTCCACTATAGCCCTTTTAAAGCTGTTTGGGATTGGATAATACTTTTGTTAGTCATGTATACGGCCATATTTACACCTTACGTCGCTGCATTCCTGCTTCATGAACGGAGTTATGTTACCGGCAAGCTGAGGCAATATAGCAACGATCCGATGTGGATTATCGAGTTAATTGGTAAGTTGGAATTAGATATTATGTCACGGATGATACTAGTGGTTCAAAATTTATGTTTAAATTATTAATGTGAATCGAACGAACGATGCGCAGAATACTTATCTTGTGGCCAGTCAGCCAGTGACCGTCGTAAAGATATCTATTGGTCAATTTTTAATGAGCTTTTAAATTTATGTTAGGTGTTCTGGAAGTGAATGTGTAAACCTGAGATTTGATGCATTTCTCAAAATTTGTCGACATTCAGTAGTTTACCTTTTTTCTAAGTTCTTTACTTTTGAAAAAAAAATAAAATTGAATGATTTAAAAATTCCTGGTTTTGAACCGTTGCGTTGCTATACTTAAAGCGATTTTTAAAATTGGAAAATCATTTTTTACGTGACTACAAAGCTTGAACAAAAAAAAGGTAAAAAAATGATGTTAATACATTTTGGAAAATGCTTCGATCTAAAACATTTTGTATTTTTCAAACTCTTTTGATAATTTAATTTTAAACTAAATTTTTTTTGTGAATCTATACTTTTCAATATTTGAAAAAAAATTATTGTCAAAAAAATTTCGTTTGGTATAATGCAATAAATTTTTAAAATCTGCACTTTTCGAACCCCTGTAAAAATTCAATTTTCCTCAAAAATTTTTTGGTACTTACCGATGTTTGAACAAGACATACACACAAAAAAAATTTAATATCAACAAATTTTAGAAAATTCATTACTTAAATATTTACATATTATTCAAACCCTTGCCAAAAACAAAAATTGAAATTTTTTCTAATGTTTGAATATAAAAGATACCTATGGTACAGAAAATGATAAAAAAAAATTCTGTAAAAATCCACTTATGAAAAAATGAAACGAATTGCAATTTTCAACTTGAGTTTTTTGTGTGTTTAAAAAATCTGAAAAATTCTGCAGTATTACGTGATAAAGAAAAGATCTAGAGGATGATATCCGACAATTTCAAGTCTTTTTTTATGGACACCCTAGTGGGTTATTGAGCATTGAGCATACATAGGGAGAACATCCTGTCAATGTTAAATGAATAATTTTTAATACGTACTTGTACATTGTTTTTTCTCGTTCGTCTGTATACATATACGTTCATTTAGTTAATTATTTGGAACATAATAATACAATACCGAGATAAGATTAACCGTTAAAATCATTTATTGATGATGTTTATTTGGATTTTCAATATGAAATATATGAAGGAAAAGATTCATTTAGATCAAATAAAAACTCTTAAAAAATTATTTCTCTCTGTTCATGTTTCATAATCTAATGAACAGGGTTCGGATTTTCATGCTCGAGCATGTTTTTTTGTTTAATACTAGATCGAGAATTTTCAAGTTATCTTTACGTTTCAGAAAATTCTAAGTAAAATTGATCCAACTTGTTTTTGCATGTTTGAGCATATTTCACCTTTCAGCGCATATAAACGCATATTTTGGGTATTTTTAGGGAATATTTTAGGTTTTTCGAGAATATTTCACGATTTTCGAGTTTTTTCGAGCATATTTTGACAAATTTGCAATTTCTCACCTAAAAATTTAGCAAAACTGATACCGCTATTTTTTTTTCACCCGAATGTGCAACACTGCTGGTACTTTTTTGCATATGCCGGCTTGGTGAGTCGATTTAATTTTCAAACTTACCTACTTATTTTGATAAAATACAATTTCGTTATTTTCTCTGATTTAATTAGAATCAGTAGAATTACCAAATTAGAATTAGAATTAGAACGTTTTTTGCTTTTGAGTAAAAATAAAATTCATTTTTCGTTCTTTTTTGTGTCATTTCTCAATATGTGTTCTAAATACGTCCAATTATGAATCAAAATCATGTAGCTGGCGTTTCCCTCTTTAAATTGACACCCATATCGTTCGAGAATATTTTTAGGTTTTTCGCGCATATTTCGTGTTTTTTAAGGGAATTTTTATGCGCATATTTCCCGTTTTTTCGAGAAAGAATATCCGAACCCTGCTAATGAAATATGTGAATAGCCTCTAATGCGTTATTAATTTTGAAATAAGTGTTTCGTTTTATCCAAACAAAAGCTTTTACCCCGAGGCATCAGTTCCCTTTATTAGATTTTCAACCCATATTTACAATCTGTTCCATGAAATTAGGTTCAAATGTACGTGTAAATATTGATACTCCGCAGAAAGATGTTGGGTACTGCTCGTAGATTTTTTTAAATCTTCGCGAGTTTAAGACTTTGTATCTAGATAGATAAAGCCGAGAGGAAAAATAAATATCCCTATAGCGTTGAATAAAATTAGCACGAAGCCAGAATCGAACAATAATCGTCTAATTCACGAAAATTACAAAAACAGCAACTCATATATTCGTATAGAAAACATGTGTACGGCTACGAAGTACGATGTTTTTCCCTACTGGTATTTTCGAACACGTTTTACAAGTAGTACCTATTTACAACAAGTAAACGTGTCTGAAAATACATGATGTACTAGTGATACATGAAGTAACATGTTCAAACAGAGATGAAAGTTGAACAAATATTTCAATGCTTGAAACAAAATTCACCGAATTTGGGGACAAAATTGTCAATTTTTTCGAGTTGACTTCAACTAAGTGTTGTTACCTAATGAAATTATTATTTTTTTTTTTAATTATTCGTGAAATTTAATAAAAAAAATACTTATTCAAAAATTATTGAGAAAGTTGTTCATTAAATTAATTTTTAATTTTTCCCCCTTATAATTTTTCATTAAATTTTTCTTCTAATTTGTTGATTAAACTTATTTCCAAATTTTCGTTTAGTTTTTTAACTTTAAAAATAAATACTTGACATCTTATTTTTTTGAAAAACTATTTAGTTGTAAAAGATTAGGTATGTTCGCCAAACATGTATGTATACTTAATGTAAAAACAAGATGTTATAGAAAAACAATCAATATAATTTTACATCTTGTTGCTTCTTTCTTTTCAAACCTCATGATAAAGTTTTTTCTAGTTACGTGTTTTGTTTCTTCTTTCTTTTTCTTTTTTCAAATGAGTAATAAATAAGTTGGTACAAGTACCTAAATTTATTTATTTCATTATTCCGCTCAAAAGAGAGACAATCAATTATAAAAAATAAACAAATAAAAACATGGTGTTCTTTGGAGAACCCGTTGTTCTACTTTACAGAAAAACATGAATGTTATAAACACTTACTTACTTTGAAAAGAACAAGGAGTGGTAATACAAATAGTTTACATTTTTTTTTCTTCAAAAACTTGCTGTAATACTAGATGTTTAGCAAACATGTACTATTATAGCATGTTTTACAAACCTGTAGTATTACATCATGTTTAATAAACCTGTACCTAGTATTACATCATGTTAACAAACATGTAGTACCTATTAGATCATGTTTAATAAACATGTAGTATTACAGCATGTTTTTCAAACATGTAGTATTAAGGTCATTGTGCTTAATTGTGAACACTTCAGTTTTTTTTTAGTATTTTTTCACTTCTTAAAACGATTATAAAATCCGAATAAAGCAAGCTATTTGAATACACTTACTTTCGATGGAAAGGGTATACTTTAGGCTTTCAAATGAGAGTAAGAGGGAATTTTTATCTCAATTAGTCTTGGAGTAATTAGAGTGTTTACAATTAGGAATGCGTTTGTTCACAATTAGGCGAAATTTATGCCTAATTGTGAACACTATGAAATATATTCTACAGCTCTTGTTCTCGTGATCGGATGTTGAAAGTAACTTCAAATTCGTATTCAGGGTAGTCGAAATATATAGAAATGACCCCAAAAACGTCGAAATTGCTCATTTTCGTTACACGAGGGGGCTGGTGCCTCCCCGCTTCTCTATGGGAATTCGAGGGGGAACCCCGTTCTCTAAAAAATTTTTTTGGTCTCAACCTTTATAATACCAACTTTCATGCCTTCTATATCATTAATAGTCATGCTTTCCAGTTTTCACTTGGTGTTCACAATTAGGTTAACACGTATGAATTTTCGCCTAATTGTAAACACCCCCTCTCCACCGCCGTTATAACTTTATGGTTTATGGAAAAATTTGCACAGTCATAAGTTGAAGGACCTTAGTTAGTATAGTTTGGTGCTGTTTTGATGGCTAAACCTCGATTTTGTCATCAGAAATGACGCGTTTCCAAAATATCTAAAAATTCAGAAATCACGAATTTGAAACATCTTTTACGTTTTCGACTATACCGCGCGCTCTAACCGGCCGATTGGCATCAAATTTTGATATGATGTGGGTGAATGTTCACGCTTCAAATTGACTTATGTCAACAAGGGAATGAGATATTCGCTCTGTTCACAATTAGGCGGTGTTCACAATTAGGCACAATGACCTTATAGACTGTTTTATAAACCTGTAGTATTACATCATGTTTAACAAACATGTAATATTACAGCATGTTTACCAAACATGTTGTATTACAGCAAGTTTTTGAAGAAGAAAAAAAATATAAACTACCTATTTGTATTATTACACCATTTCTTTTTCAACTAACTAAGTAAGTGTTTATTACTTCACGTTTTTCTGTAAACTCGAACAACGGGTTTTCCAAAGAACATCTCGTTTTTTTTTTTTAATTTTTTTTATGAGTGATTATCTTTCTGTTGAGCCGAATACTGAAATAAATAAAGTTAGGTGCTTGTACTTATTTTTTTTTTTAAAAAGGAAATGAAAGAAAAAAACACACAGCTAAAAAAAACTTCATCGCGAGATTTGAAAAGAAGCAGGTTTATTGGTTCTTTTGGTTGTTGAAAGATAGACTATGTTTACACGGCGAACAAACGGAAGCTATACCAAAGTAACTTATGTGCATTAAGGGTAGCTTTTGATCTACCTACCTGGCTAATATTACTTTACTCGCGTAATCAAGTCTCCTTTTTCCAACCAATGTGATATTTTCAAAAGGTGTGTGGGTACCTAATGAAAATTTTGAAGGTTTATAGTTACGGTATCGTATATCGTGTGTTTCATTTTATACCGCATTAGGCGAACAAATTTAAAAAGAATATCTATAAAGAGTATAGGTATGCGTTGGTATCTGGGTATATAAAGCGTACCTATCAATGGAATCCTAATTTAATTGGTTTTAAATTACGTATAAAAATCGGCTGCGTATCGATTGTTTAAATTTTAGCTTTTCGTGTGCATACGTGCGTTGTGAAATGGTAAATTTTTCATTTTCACCGAATTTCGAAAATAATGTTAATTTTGTTTCGGTGTCAAAGAACTCGGGACTAAATTAACTCGTCGAAATCACTATGCGATCGATCTAATGGCATGCGATACTGAAGGTTGTACGAATAGATGTATTTTATGCAGATATAAAAAAAAAAGTAATTTCTTTCCATTAAATTTAAACTTCAAATTTATAATCCATTAAGTAGGTAAAAGATGAGATTGCTTTTACGTAATTATCGTGATCCTGATGTATCTATATTTTGTTGCAGTCGATGTTACGTTTGTGGTTGATATTTTGATAAACTTTCGCACAACTTACGTGAACAGAAACGACGAAGTGGTCTCTCATCCTGGTAAAATAGCATTCCATTATTTACGTGGCTGGTTTCTGATCGACTTGGTGGCCGCAATTCCTTTTGACATTTTCGTTATGGGTAAATCATCAAATAATTCGACCGACGAGGTAAATAGTTTTTCTTATTTTTTGGTTTATATTACATTATGTTACCACGAGTACATGATCATGGTCGTATGTTTTATACATTAGCTTTAGCTTGATATGTTTTTTCATCGGTTTGAAAAATCATCGGTCGTAGTTTGCATTTTATATTCATTCTCAGGACATTTTTCTTTGTATTCGAATCTCATTATATCATCGTAGACATATCGAACGTATGAAATATGTTATATCTAGTTTGTTTCCTCCTGTATAAGTGTATGTGTAATTAATCATCTTATTGTAATGTGTTTTAATCAGGATGTCTTTATCGTGTGTTTTCAATATGATATTACGCAAAGGTCTGATAAGTGATATTCGAAAAAAAAAATTTAAAACATACTTATCTACATTAGGAAAATTGTTGCAAAATTATTAGGCAAAAATAAAAGATACGCATCGACCTCTCCCCCCCCCCCCCAAAAAAAAATCATTGAAATTTTTCACGTACACAAGAAGGAAGAGTAGGTACCTATCTAATATTGCGAAATATAGATAACTCTTGGTTCGAAAATGGTTTACAACTTTTCTTCGAAAATACCTTCATTAAATGGGTGTTTGTTTGGATTACAACTAATGCGAAAATGTATCCTCGTGATTATAATTTTATATTAAGGAAGTTTCAACGATTTCTTGTGACGTGAATAGCATTTCTAAATCGAAGAAAACTTTATTCCGTTATATTTGTATATACCTCGAGTCCAGCAAATAAGGGAGCGAATATCAACTGGATGATGAATTAGAAATGTTATTCTAAAACCTGTCAAGCCATCAGCTAAAATGTATAATGGAGGTAAATAAAATATTTAGTGGCGAATAAATGGTAATACAAGCTTATTTATAGCTCGAGGGACATTATACGTTTACGTAGTACGTACATTTAGTGCACATGCGGTGTTTTTTTTTTTGTTTTTTTTTGTGTGCCACTTTAATACCGGAAAATCAGGGAATGAAAAATAACGGGTGGGAGTACGTTTATACTTATCTTTGTCGTATTTATGTAGATAGCATGTTTCGCGGACTGCGGGTGAAATAAATAAACAATGCGGGTTGTTTCCATTTCGCCATATACGCTGTATATTTGAGAAGCTGTTGCGAGAATTTCGAAATTGTGAAGTTATTGTCTATTTTTGAAGCTTTTACACGGGTCATGCGAGAAAAATATTGGTTTTAGGGAATTTTTTTTAGGAAGTCCGCCCCCATACCCCCGCGTTGGGGGCTTCGCCCACAACCATCTCGTCACTTCCAACTCTTCAGATGGGGGCTCCGCCCCCATGCCCCTATTGGGGGGCTTTACCCTCAATAGGGACATGACAGGAGAGGATTGAGGGCTTCGCTCTCAATCCCCTTCACACTTTCAGCTCTTCAGACGAGGGCCAACACACCAAAAAAGAGGTTAAAACGTGAAAATTTATGATTTTTGACCCTGTACGGGGGTCAAATGGTGCTCAAAAGTCGAAACCCCCAAAAGGCACATCAGTGACCTCTACTGACCCTACATCCCAAATTTCGATTGTTTAGGTCTTTTAGTTTGGGCTGTAGGCTGTTCAACGCGTCAGAAAAGACAGGTTAAAACTTGAAAAATATTGATTTTTGACCCTGTATTGAAGTCAAAAGGGGTTTAAAGGTCAAAACCTACAAAAGGCACATCAGGGGCATGAACTCGATCTATGATAAAAATTTAGGCACCCCAGCTCCATTTGGGGGGTCTGTAGCTTGATCAACGTGAAAAAATGACCTCAAAATCCACTTTTTGGGCCCTAAAATGGGGTGGGGATGACTTGCGAAGCTGAAATTTGGATACAGCGGAGACAATCAGAGTCACTGTTGTTGGTAAAAATTTTAAATCATTTTGTCAAATTGGGGCTTCTTTTGAGCCCCCCTCAAAAAGGGGTGACCCCCCAATTTTGGGGCTCGAGGGTCAAAAAACCCAAAAGGCACCTCAGTGATCCTTACCGATCTTAAATACCAAATTTTAGTTTCCAAGGTCATTTGGTTTGGGCTATAGGCTGATCAACACACCTAAAAAATAGGTTAAAATGTGAAAATTTCTGATTTTTGACCCTGTACGGGGGTCAACTGGTGCTCAAAAGTCGAAACCCCCAAAAGGCACATCAGTGACCTCTACTGACCCTACATCCCAAATTTCGATTGTTTAGATCATTTAGTTTGGGCTGTAGGCTGTTCAACGCGTCAGAAAAGACAGGTTAAAACTTGAAAAATATTGATTTTTGACCCTGTATCGAGGTCAAAAGGAGTTTAAAGGTCAAAACCTACAAAAGGCACATCAGGGGCATAAACTCGATCTATTATAAAAATTTAGGCACCCCAGCTCCATTTGGGGGGTCTGTAGCTTGATCAACGTGAAAAAATGACCTCAAAATCCACTTTTTGAGCCCTAAAATGGGGTGGGGATGACTTGAGAAGCTGAAATTTGGATACAGTGGAGACAATCAGAGTCACTGTTGTTGGTAAAAATTTCAAATCATTTTGTCAAATTGGGGCCTCTTTAGAGCCCTCTTCAAAAAAGGGCCACCCCCAATTTTGGGGCTCGAGGGTCAAAAACCCCAAAAGGCACCTCAGTGACCCTTACCTATCCTAAATACCAAATTTTAGCATCCAAGGTCATTTGGTTTGGGCTGCAGGCTGATCAACGTACCGGGAAGCGAGAAAAAACATGAAAAATTGTGAAAAATCTTGATTTTTGATCCTTGACAGGGGTCAAAGGGGGCCCAAAAGTTGAAACCTACAAAAGGCACATCAGGGGCACAAACTTGATCCATGATGAAAATTTTGGCCCCCCAGCCCCATTTGGGGGGTCTGTAGCCTGATCAACGTGAAAAAAATGACCCCAAAATCCACTTTTTGGGCCCTAAAATAGGGTGGGGATGACTTAGGGGGCTGAAATTTGACTATGGTGTAGGTAATTAGGGTTCTCATCCCTGGGGCAAGTTTCAAAAAATTTCATGATATTGGGGCTCCCCCGCACCCCCTCAAAAAAGGGTAAAATCCCCAATTTTGAGTTAGGGCCCCAAAATTTTTTTTGCATCATTCCTACACCGAGGGGACCCTACATATCAAGTTTGACCTCATTTGACCTGTTAGGCTCGGCCCCAGAGTTCCAAAAGTAGCGTTAAAATTATATGTATATATATATATATATATATATAAATATGTGGCATGTGTCAGATCGTCTTCTTTTGGTCCCAAACGTCGAGAAATGGGGTCAGAACTCTTCTACCCCCCCCCCCCCCCCTCCTTCTAAATTAGGGTCGGACACAATAGCCTAAATTTTTAAAAAAAAATTCGGCTAAAAATTGGAAAATCAATCAATTTTTTTATTTTTCTGAAAAAAGGGGTGTCCAGGGTTCATTTAAAATTCAAGAGTAATTTTTTTTTTAATGGAACTGTTTTCTCATAAAAAGAGACAACTTGGAGGTAAGACAACAAAATTCAAAATTTCGAACATTTGGTTATTTTTCTTCATTTGTCAAAATAAGAGCCTGGGGCAACTCATAAAATTCAGTTGGGGGGATGAAAAACAGAGAATTGTTTTCCAATGAAATACATTTTAAAATGTCAAGTAGAAAAATTTTGTCCCTTTTTTTTCGTTTTTGTATTTTAATTTTTTTTAATTAGGGGAGCACGTCCGAGCCTCCGAGGTATCCTTTAAAAGTAAGTTGGGTGGAAATTAAAAAATTTAGAGAAAAACAACTTTGGTAAGTTATAAATTTATAAATGCAAGATTTTGAAAATCGGTCAATTTTTTCAAGTTGGGGCAAAAATAAAAAGTAGGGAATCGTTTTCTCATAAAATGAGAAATCTTTGCACAATAAGACATTTGGAAAATCCATTTCCATAACTTAGGTCTATGATATGAGCTACACCAATGTTCTTGATCAAGTCCTTCACAGAGAGATGGTATTAATTTGGGATCTTTTAAAGGAATTTTATGCATTGAATTTTTCATAAAAGTTTTCATCGCATAATTTTTTACTAAATTATTGTGAAAAATTTCTTAGTTGAATTTTGTTGGAAATTAGGTAGGTAGGTATTTTATCCAACAAAATTTTTAATGTAATTTTTTGTTTGTTTGTTCATTTTTTTTCGAGGGTTCAAGGAACATTTAAAAAAATTAAAAACAGTTGGCTTTCAATTTTTTAGTATTGTATTCTAGAAAAGATTTGAGAATTTTTGAATGTGTTTTCTAAGATTTTTTCTCAAGAAAATTTTTTGATGAAAAAATTTAATTTATTACAATTTTTTGCATAAATTTTTTTTTAGCGAAATTATTTTTCCAAATTATTTTACTCTGCAATGTGATTTTTTCGGGAGAATTTTTTAATGTACCTAATGATAAAATTTCAGATTTCATCAGAAAATTTTATAGAGAATTCTCAGTAATTTTTTTCAATTGATTTTTTCCAACATAATTTTTAGAAAAAAAAAACTTACAAGGATTTTTTAAAATAATTTTTCCAGTTGAGTTTTTGGAAAGGATTTTAAAAAAACAAAATGAGATTTTTTTCAAGAAAATTTTTCAATAAAAAATTTCAATTCTTAGCTACAAAAATTTTTTGGTAAATTTACTTTTTTAAATTATTTTACTCTGCAATGTGATTTTTTCGGGAAAATTTTTTAATGAGAAAATTTCAGATCTCATTAGTAGTTTTTTAGAGAATTCTGTGTAAATTTTTTTCAAATAATTTTTTTCAACAAAATTTTGAGAATTTTTTACAAGATTTCATAAAGGAATTTGAAAAAAAAAATATGCAATTAAAAAAGCAAGTATACGTAGGTAGGTATGAAATTATTTCCAAAAAAACTTTTTCAAGTACCCATGAGAAAATTTCAATTCTTATAATTTTATGCAAACAAGTTTTTCACTTTGTTTTTTGAGTGTGTGTGTGTGTGTTTTTTTTTTGGAAAATAATTTTATTTTGTCATGAGATTTTTTCCGAAGATTTTGTTAATGAAAAAATTTCAGTTCAAATCAAGAATTTTTTTTTTTTGAAAATAATTTTTTTAACATACTTTTTCAAGATTTTTTTCAAATAATTTTTTGAAGGAAATGAAATATTTATTTAAAATATTCAAAGCGAAATTTTGTAAAAATTCGTAGATAAACGCATCATAAAATATGAAAAAATTGATATTTTGCCAGCAGATTTTTCTGTGATTTTTGTAGAAGATAATTTTTCAATTTTTATCCAGAAATTTTGAGAAAAATTTTTCGGAGAAATTTTTTTTTCAAAATAAATTTTTTAGCGTTTTTGAAATTTAATTTTTCAATGTTTTCTCAAATTTTGTTATTATGACTTTAATTAAAAAATTTAATTAGAACTTTTTTGCGTTTTCCAATGCAACGTTGCCTTTCGGTATTGCTTAGAAATTATAAACTTTTAAAGTTCTACTGCGACTTTATTCACAAAAATAGGCACCTGGTGTAAATGACGTTTTCTATTTGTGGTACTAGATTATACCCATATCTCAAGTTTGAACGTTTACCTCCAGAACACCCTGTACAATATCGGCTCGACGCATGATGTAGTTAGTGTATAAAAAGTTATATGTAGCTATTATAGGCAACCCTTTAATCAATGTATATTACCAACACATTATTCGAATAGCGCGGAAAATGAGTCCATTTAAATATCTGGTCGATGTTTATCTTTCAACGGTCAATTTCGAACTATAAAATGTAAGCACTACGAAAACCGCAGTCAAGTGAAATAAAAAAAAGTTAACGTACTTGTAAATATTTGCTTTTTTACTGAAAATGGAAAAAAGCCTTGCTCTTTAATCGAGACTCAAAATAAATTTTTTTTTACCGATTTCAGGTTAACATGGAAAAAGAGGAGGTCAGTAGTAAGGATTTTATGATTTTTTTTTTAACATAGCATTTAACAGCACTTCGTATGTTCAATTTTTATCGATTTTCTTCGACACCTTTGCGTTTTTTTGTTCTTTTTCTACAACCTTTGTTTTACAAAAATTTTTTTTGCCGAGCAGAAAATGTCACGATGTAAAACTTAGGTTTACAAAAAACGATTTGGCTATATTATTATAATTTCTCAACAGGTAGATTCAGCCTATGCTTATCATTAACACAGTTAAAGAAAGAAAAACACTGTTCCGTCTCAGTATTATGAATTTAAATATTGGCTTTTTAGTCGTATTTGGCAGTAGCGTAGGTGTGTAGCGTGAATCTTTTTCCTCTGTTTTGTTGTCCGAAGAAAATTTATTAGGTGTTGTTTCAACGCTTTTAATACATAGAACTCAACTACGTGGGTGGTTACCTGCTGTAGATGTTGTGTAATCGATAAAACTAATTACTTTTTTGACAAAAGCATCAAAACCGCTATCATTTTATCATTATAGTGGAATGAATTTTTTCTTTTAGAAAAAATTCAATATTTATTCACTGTGTACGTATCTATGCTACTGCATCAACCGGCCTAATAGTGCAGTAGAATTACACTTGGAGGTCAAACAAATTGTTACCGAAGGTTTTTTTGGTTTATTCGATAGAAGAGGGTCTATTCTGTCACATAATAAAAATCCTCCCCGTTCCGCCCCCCCAAGTGACTTTTTTCGATGCATCACACCCCAAAAACCAGTTTTTGACTTCCAGCGGCCCAGGGTTCAATTTTACAAAGAAAGTCATCAGAACAAAAATTATTTTACATAAAATTTCCGACAAATTGTTTTCTTGAATTTTTTCTGTACGAGTCATAGGGGTGGAGTTATGGACTCCCAAAGATGAGACCTAAAAGAGGCAACGTATAAAGTACACGAATTCAATAGGGTGGGGTAAAAAAAAAAACATTCCTCGGATTTTGACCAAACTCGCAGAGGTGATTTACTTTGAGTTGAGTACCTCCCAAAATAAATGTGAGCCCTTTACCTCCAAGGGGAGTGGAGCTAGGGGCCCTCAAAGTAGGGTCACTTTTGAAGAAACCCCACTTTTTTGCCATTTTTGGGTAGTGCCATTTACATGATACCTCGAAAACACCCCTAGAAAAGTTCAATTTGTGTTTCTACACCTCCCCAGACCATTGACCTTCAAATTTGATATCGATTTTCTCACCCTACCAGGGGGTTGAAAAGTTGCAGTCCGCTAAAAAAACGAAAGAATCGGTAATTTCGAATTATAAAAAATGGAAATAACGTCTGCTTGGTACCAAAACTGAACTCAAAGAGCTCCTATTGATGCAAACAAATTATTTCGATAAAAAAAGTTGAAAATTTTCCATAGCAGGGTTGCCAACTTTCAATTTTCATAAAACCAATTTTTACCAAAAAGAAATGAAAATTTTTGATATTTTATGAAAATTTAAAGTTGGCAACCCTGCTATGGAAAACTTTCAACTTTTTTTATCGAAATAATTTGTTTGCATCAATAGGAGCTCTTTGAGTTCAGTTTTGGTACCAAGCAGACGTTATTTCCATTTTTTGTAATTCAAAATTACCGATTCTTTCGTTTTTTTAGGGGACTGCAACTTTTCAACCCCCTGGTAGGGTGAGAAAATCGATATCAAATTTGAAGTTCAATGGTCTGGGGAGGTGTAGAAACACAAATTGAACTTTTCTAGGGGTGTTTTCGAGGTATCATGTAGGTGGCACTACCCAAAAATGGCAAAAAAGTGGGGTTTCTTCAAAAGTGACCCTACTTTGAGGGCCCCTAGCTCCACTCCCCTTGTAGGTAAAGGGCTCAAATTTATTTTGGGAGGTCCTCAACTCAAAGTAAATCACCTCTGCGAGTTTGGTCAAAATCCGAGGAATGTTTTTTTTTTACCCCACCCTATTGAATTCGTGTACTTTATACGTTGCCTCTTTTAGGTCTCATCTTTGGGAGTCCATAACTCCACCCCTATGACTCGTACAGAAAAAATTCAAGAAAACAATTTGTCGGAAATTTTATGTAAAACAATTTTTGTTCTGATGACTTTCTTTGTAAAATTGAACCCTGGGCCGCTGGAAGTCAAAAACTGGTTTTTGGGGGTGTGAGGCATCGAAAAAAGTCACTTGGGGGAGTCGGAACGGGGAGGATTTTTATTATGTGACAGAGTAGACCCTCTTCTACCGAATAAACCAAAAAAACCTTCTATAGCAATTTGTTTGAGGTAGAGGATTTTTTTTGCTTATTTCTACTGTACTATAAGGCGTATATTTTTTTATCGTTTTACTTATAGGTACTTAATTTAAGTATTCATCGTTTGCATTTTGCCTTTTATTGTACATTAAAGCAATACGTGGTTAATTTTATCAAAGTTTAATTTACGTATCAATTAGTCTATTCAAAGACACGTATTTCCAATTAATGGACTATACTAGCTGACTCTTTATAAAAATAAAAAAAACTTTTAGTCATAAGCTAATTATCGCAAATACCTTGGTAAATTCATAAAAGAAGTAAAAAAAATTTGTTTAAGGGATTATTTATCGAAGTTTGCTCCTTAATTTTTGTTGTATTCGACTATTCGTCTATTGATTTCTTGTAGGTTGAAATTTGGTTGCCTTTTTTTTGTGTTATTCAATAAGCTCCTCGTGGAGCGGCTTTTTGCATCTGCCTTCGTAAATATTGATTTTGAATTTTCTTTAAAAAACAATTTCATTTTTTTTATAAACGCGAAATGTAGTGAATTAAGAGCCTTGTAAACATAGGTAGTATAAAAGGTGTCCCAAATTTGTTTCCTGTCCTCGAACCTGAAAATAGATGAAATGTAATAAAACTAGTAAGAAACATTTTTTTATGTAATCAAAAAATGGAAATTCATTAGGAAGTTTTCCTCAAAAATGCTGAAAAAAATTACTAAATTTTTCTGCCAAAAAGATTTAGATCAAGTTTTCGAGATTTTTGGCAAGACCAATTTTTGAAACATTTTTCGAAATTTTAATTTCAAAAAGTGTTTTTAATTACGAATGTTTTGCAAAATATTTTTTTTGTTCTCTCAGAATTTTTCTCAAAAATTTTTGTGAAATCACAATTTGGAATAGATATTTCATAAAAAAACGCCTTTTTGATTTTCTCAATTTTTCACCAGAATAATTTCAAGAATATTTGCAAAATTTTATAATTTTCATGTCTCCATTGCGCCGCAAAAATTGATGTTGGCAATACTTTTGGCAAGAATTTTTTATTGCTAATAACTCCATCAATTTCAAAGATAGACATCCCAATGTGATTAGAATTTTCTTGTCGTTTTCAAAATGCTATCTGCTGCCCACGGGTGTAACTGCTGGTTGTGCAGAATAGAAATATCACAATGTTTTACAATTATTAAAAAAATAGGCCAAGAAGTTTCCTCCTTTTTTTTTGAAAATAAAATTTTTGTGAAAAACAATTTTTAAATTTTTTGTAGTAAGTACAAATTGTTTTTCAAAATTTTGCTTAAAAATCTCGCAGTTTGTTGGGGTAGAAATTTTTTAAAATTTTTGAAGAATAAAATATTTCTGAATTTTCTTGAAATGAAAAATAATGATTAATGATCATCTTATTTTTTTGGAGTCTGCGTGAAAACATTTTCTCATTTTTTGAGGGAAAAAAATGGGGCAAAAACTTCAATTTTTCAGGAGAGAAAAGCTCTTCAATTTTTTAGAGATTTTTTTTACATTGATTTAAGAATTTCTAAAAAAAGACATCAACAACAAAAAAAATCTAAAAAATTGAAATGCTCCTTTCTCCCGAAAAATTGAAGTTTTATTTACCCATTTTTTTTTCTTCAAAAAATGAGTAATGTTTCCACGTTGACTCCAAAAAATTAAGATGAGTATTATTTTTTATTTCAAAAAAATTTAGAAATTTATTCTTCAAAAATTTGAAATTTCTATCCTAACAAACTGAGAGATTTTTTTAGCAAAACTTTAAAAAATATTTTGTACTACAAAAAATTTAAAAATTGTTTTTCACAAAAATTATCTTTTAAAAAAAAAAAGAGGAAACTTCTTGGCCTATTTTTTTACTTGAAAAAAATGAGGTATTTGTATTTTTTGAAAGAACTCTTCCATTAAATATAAATTCTTTGGCAGTAAAAAATATTTCAATGTCGTCATCGTTGTCGTTTCCTTATACTCGGTGGGCCGGGTAGCCCGTCTGCGTGTAGAATTTTTGGATTCTCCAGAGGTAAAAATCATTCGATTTTCTAAAAAAAAAAAAAAAAAAAAAAAATAGAGGAAAATTTTTTGAATTATCTTGGAATACAAAATAATGCGCAACTTGATTTTTTTGGAGTCGGTGTAAAAAGTGTTTTTTTTTTGGTTTTTTTTTTTTTTTGAAGTACATATGAAAGAGGTGAAAAAATCTTTCAAAATCTTCTACCTATGTATTAAATTCTTTGGAATTGGAAATTTTTCAATTTTTCACGGTAAAAAAGATTTTAATATTTTTGAGTAAAAAATCGTTTCATTTTATAAAAAAAACGACAACAATTTTTTAGAGGAAAATATACTGAATTTTCTTAAAATACAAAATAATGCACACTTTTTTTTGGAGTCAAAGTAAATAAAAAGTGTTTTTTATATTTTTGAACTATGAAAGAAGTGAAAAAATCGTTCATTTTCCGAAAGTAAAATGTCCTTTAAATTTAGAATTTTTAAAAACTGGAAATAAGTTCGTAAATCTCTAATTTATAGGGAGAAAATCTCATTTTTTGAAAAAATCTTAATTAAAAAAAAGAATAAATTTTTGGAATTAGAAATTTCCCAAATTTTATATTTTTTCCAGTTTTTAGAGTCAAAAATCTGAAACATTTGTTGAATGCAGTAGGTATCTGAAATAGATTTCGTCTAGAAATACAAATTCTTTAAGCTTTGTAGCCCCTTCAATTTTCGAAATAGTCAACTTATTATAATGATGTTTTGTATTATATCTCCCAGTAAGTACTACCAATGGTCAAAAATTTTGCAGACGATTTCTGGAACACTCTGGTTTTTTTTTTTTTTTTTTTTTTCCTGAGAAAATTAGGTATGCTCGTTTATAGTTTTCAACAACAAAAAAATAAATGAAAATTGTTTTTTTTTAATGACCGAAACAAATTTGCTGGTTACTTCCCATGTTTTGATTTTATGAAAAATATTCTATGCAAAAAGGTTTCTATTTGAATTTTGCTTGAAAATGTATTATTTCGATTTTCCTGGTAAACGCATTGTTAAAGAGAATTTTTGTTTCAAAGTACATATGTTGCCAAAAAAGGTTTATACTTCGGTAGGTACTTAATACTTATTCGCGTAACTTCCCCTACAACAGTAACGCTTACCTGTCTCCAAACTTGCTCGAATGACAAAGTTGGGACACTCTTCGGGTATACTATTGTAGTATGTACTTTGTTGGAAAATTGTAGACAAAAACTAAAATAATTGTCCAATTACCTTGCCCGGGTTTCCTTAACGGTCATTTTATCTCGATTCGTATCTACTTAACCAAATGAAGATCCAAAGGGTACCAATGGTACCATTGACGAGGGGTTTTCCAAAAAAACAAAACTAGACTCCTTTAAAAAAAATAAAATAAAGTTTTATGCTTTTACTTCTCATCTACGTATTTGAAAGTTTTAAATTCATTTTGCCGGAGTTAAGCTTGTTATCCTTTAAAAAGGGAGCACGTTCCTTTGAATTATTTATGAACGTCTTCGTCAAGTCCATACAGTAAACGGTAACCTACCAAGATTTATATCATGGCTTCTATACTCGTTTATTAATTCAGAAATAAGTAGGCAGAATATTAATTAGATATGGTTTTGAAAATTCTCACAATTGCTGCGTGGTTTTTCATGCACAGAAAGGTATCTATTGTGAAATATGTACTCATCTACTCTTTCCGCAAAAAATTTTAGATTCTTCCTCGAGTATATATAAATTGATCATTGTTTTGTAAAAATTGAACAATCTCGTTACTTACTTGAAGTTTTCATTAAAATTTCAATGGAAACTTGAAGTAAACTCATTATTTGATGAGTAAATATTATTCATCGATTTGTTTTTTTCATTGTGAAAAAGATATCCAGCGGAGAATTTTGATTATTTATGGCGATTTATTAGTTACGGTGATTTGGATAATAATCAAAAAAATATTTATTTGGCCATTTCTATCGAGATTGGAATTTTGAAATAATACAAAAAAAATCCAAATTACATTAATGACAATATTGCGGTGAATATATGTAGATATCTGGTATTTATTTAACCGGGGTGCTCAGTGTTGGATTTTATATCTGTGTAGGTAAGCTATTATGTCATCGACTTCGTAGAATAATAAAAAGGGCAATACTCGTAGATAGCTACTCATTCCTTGAAGCCAATTAGATACTTTTTTGTATGAAAAAAAGGTCACGATGACCCGAATTTTTCATGATTTTTGTCCATAAACGTAATTATAGGTATCGGAAAATATTTTATTTGTTATCGATAAGTTTTGTTACAGCTTTTACAATCGCTTTAAAAATTCCACAGAAAGAATATTTTCATTTTCACAAAGATCACCTTATTATTACGTTCTTATTATAATTATTATGTAATTTTGCAATTCACTACGTTTTTTAATTTTAATTGTAGAGTAAACAGTTCACGATTTCTTTAAAAAAATACTTTGTAGGTTACTTAGTTAGGTAAGGCTTTTATTTTTGAAAAACTTCCAGCAAAATAAAATGTATAATTTTTTAATTCGATTTAGAGATGCATGTTTTATGTGGAAATTTTGTTTTCAGACTACAACGTTAATTGGATTATTGAAAACAGCTCGTTTGTTAAGGTTGGTGAGAGTAGCAAGAAAGATAGATCGTTATTCAGAATATGGTGCGGCTGTGTTGCTTCTATTAATGGCAACATTTGCTTTAATTGCTCATTGGTTGGCTTGCATTTGGTATGTGTTAGTTGATAATTTTTAAAATAGGTGCCAAATAAAGAGCGTAGCCTGGTTTATAGGGGTGATTTGGCCCTGAACATCGAATTTGAAATTATTCGGTGGAAGTTGATCAACATGGTCTAAAAACCTCATTGAAAAAATTTTTAGCTCGATGTTTTCAAACTGACTGAAATAGTAGGTAGTATCAAGGGTAATTTATTGGATTTAAAAAAAAATGAGCATTATTTCACTTAGCCGGGTTCTATTTTGAATTGTATCTCTAAAAATCGTAGATTTCTAAAAAAAAAAAAAAAAAAAATGATCTCTGCATAAAAATTAAAAAATCTTTTCATCTAAAAAAATTAAAAATTCTCTTTCATACTCCGAAAATTGGGGTTTTCACTCCAGAAAAATATACTTGGATTATTTCTATACCTAAAAAAAATGAGTTAAATTTTTCCTCTAAAATGATTTAGAAATTTTTCACTCAAAAAAAATTAATTTTTTGTTCAGAAAAAATTGAATTTTTTTGCCAATTTATAAAACTTCTAGATACTTTAAAAATAAACATGTACTTATTTAGAAAGATTTACACCAATTTTTTTTTTGAAATTTTCTACTAGGTACAAGAAAATTGAAAGTAATTTGCTCTAAAAAGATACCTAATACTTCAAAAATTTTCATAATTTTTCATAATTTTTTTTTTCAAATGATACCTAAAAATTATTTGCTTTAAGAAATTCAAAAATTCTTTACCTATTTTATTTAGAAACTTTTGCTCCAAAATTTTAAAAAATTTTCTACCACAAAAAAATAAAAGTAATTTGATCCAAAAAAATCTTCTTCAAAATTTTTTAGAATTTTTCATTTAAAATAATTATTTGCTTTAAGGAATTCAGAAGTTCTTAATTTCAAAAATTTTTAGAAACTTTTACTTCAAAAATTTTAGAAATTTTTTACTCCAAAAAAATTGGAAGTATCTAATTTGCTCTAAAAAGAAAACTTCAAAAAAAAAAATAATTTTTCATTGAAAAAAAAAAAAAAAAAAAAAAAAAAAGATAAAAATTATTTGTTTTAAGAGATTTAGAAATTCCGTATTTTAAAAATATTTAGAAACTTTCACTCCAAAAAGTTTTTACTTCAAAAAGTTTAGGAATTTTTCACTCAAAAAACTAAATAAAATAAAAATTTACTGTTTCAACGTAATGCACTAAATTTCTGGATGATCCCCAGCTATAAGGCGTATATAGATATCCTTGTTAAAAATCGTTTTCTTGCATTTTTGAATTCGAACTTTTATAAAAATATTAGGTTAGACATCTAAACTAGGTACACAATATATCTACTATATTTTTTCAGAACTGTAGCTCTGAAAGGGGTTACCAAAATATCCATTAGAAACTGTAATATGTCTATTTAACTTTGAAAAAAGTGCTCAAAATTTTTATAAAAAAAATCCATAAACTATCCTCGGTACTGTCTATTATTCTTGCAAGTTTGAAAAATTTCGGTGAAAAATTGCTCAAAACAGAAATTACATCGAAACTCCAAGTTTAATCTCCGGGTGAGGGGGTTGGGGTGAGATATCGAGGTAAAAATTTTGTCACGTATATTTTATACCTTGTGGACCAACTTCCACCGGACAATATCAAATTCGGTGCTCAGGGTGAAATTACCCCCATATGCCCCCATAAACCCTGCTGCGCTCTTTCAACGGTTCGACCAATATTTATGAAACGAATTTATGGGTAGTAATGAATTCCTTCATGAATATTTGTCGAATCTTTGAATATAGATATTACGATAGATTCTAGTTCAGTAATTTAGCAGTTACTTAGCGATTTCAGTTGGGTAGAAAAGTCATATATCTAAGGAATTAACCTTCTAGAACGAAACCCCATTAGATAGAAAATGTAAAGTAATATATTACCATATTATTTTTTTTTTTTTTTTATTTATTTTTTTTATATAATTTATTAAATACGCTGCCAACGATGTTGTATACTTTAAAAGTTATTTTCCATCTCAATTATTTGATTATCTCTGTCCCTGGATTAATTTTTTAATGGAAAAACAGTACAAATACAAATTCAACTTCAATTTAACTCTCTGTCGTAATTAAAATCCAAATGATATTGTTTAAAGTAAGAGAAAAATATCTACCGTTGATAAAAGGTAGACAACATCAAGTCGTAAATTTCCACCAGACCAGATATAGTAAAAAGAATAATGAAAATAGTTAACATCTGCAGTCGACGATGAAATTTCATTTACCTAATTCGGTATCTCTCTTATTTTTTTTTTAAATCTTTACAATAAGTAATAAAATTACCTCGAGCAAAATTTTCACTCGTTTAACGTGCCAATTCGCTTGTTGAAAACGTAGTTATGAATTTTTATGGAATCAACACTTCGTAATGAAAAGAAGAAAAAAAGCGAAAAAATAATCGAAAATGATAATGTATGATTTTTTCCTCTTTCGTAGCGTTTATATAAGATATTTCGAGTGTATTTTATATTCCGAAGTTACCTTATTAGAATATAAAGAATAAATTAGGAAATTTCGTGTCGTGTGATTTGGTTTGATTGATTAATTATTTTTATCGTTACAGGTACGCTATAGCAATAACCGAAAGGCCTGGTTTAGTCAATAAAGTAGGATGGTTGGATATACTGGCCAACGATACTCAGCAGTATTATCGCATAAATGATACAGAAGGAAACGAAAGCGGACCTACGATAAAAGTAAGTTGATACTGTTTGAGCAACCACGAGTTGAATTAATAGGTACCTACTAAAATACTGCATAATTCAAAAACTAAAATTGAGTTCAGCGTTGATTAACATTTTTGAAAATTTCCGTCTCATTTTCGCGGTTAAAATTTAACGAGTAATTTTTTCTTACGCAAAACGTAATATTTCCAGCGATTAAATTTCCCACTTACACTCGTGTTTTGGGTGGAATTGAATTTCTCAACGACGACAGTTACATAAATGAGGTACCTATTAGAAAACCACCGAGTATTTTTTTAAATACTCGAGAATTTAGCAAAAAAATGTAAGAAACAGGGCAAAACAAATTATCATGTAGAAAAAACTCCGTCGTAACATTTACCTACCTACGAATTGAATTGATTTTTTTTTAATACATTTTTTACATTTTTTAAACGAACCATTAGATTGCGTAATGTGTACTTTGCGATTAATTTTGAAAAAAATTGCAGTGAAATATTCGTTTTATATTGCAATAGAGTTTTATGTCCTTCGGTCGTCGTAAATGCTCGGATTAAGAGTAATGAGTTTTTAATAGCGATGAAGTTTTTCTTTAATGAAAAATTTCTTTCGAATCAGTGCAATATCTTAGTTGAAGTAAAGTTCTCGTCAAGCTTTTTAATTAGTTGCAGAAAAGTAAACTTGGTTTTTTATGGAATACTGTAACGAAGTGAATTCCAGATTATTCGAAAACTTTTTGCTTGCAGTGTGATCTCCGCCTAACTTTTAGTTTTGGTTTTATTATGTTTGCCTATATAAAAATTCGTTTTGATTTGAAAATTTTAATTAGTAACTTGGGGTTTTATTTTAGACTGTTGATTTCATTTGGCATCCAAAAAAAAATTTCATTTCTGATCTAAGCGAATTTCAAATGGTGTGTAATGGACTCCATTTTTAAATGAACAAAATCACACTAAAAATTCAGTTGGAAAAAATGAAAAATTGTGAATTTTTTCCCCGTGAAAAGGAACAACTTTGATAGGTTAGAACCAAGAAAAAACAAAAGTTTGAAAATCTGCTAATTTTTTCAAAAATGAAGAGGGCAATTATTAGGCTTTGGGGAAAAATAAAAAATGGAATTATTTTTGCATAAATGATAAAGAGAAAATACTTCGGGGAGGATGTGAGACCAAAAAATTACCAAGTATAAATAAGGACATCCTATTGATTATGATTAACCTATTTTATAGCAAAGAGTTAATTTGTGTTTTTTTCCTTTCCAGTCAAAATATATTACCGCATTGTACTTCACATTCAGTTGTTTAACATCAGTTGGATTTGGTAATGTTGCTGCGAATACGGATTCGGAAAAAGTATTCACCATTTGTGTCATGCTTGTAGGATGTAAGTTGAATTGCTATCTATTTTAATTCTTATCTCGTGTATTAGAATAGAGCTGACGTGAGAATCACTTGGCACAATTATTCGCAGGGCCGGTAATTTGGAATTTTCTATGGTGTAGTTCGAGGGTTCAAAATTTGTTTATATTGAATGCGAGAATGACTTTTTTTTTTTTTTTTTTTAATAAAAAATTAAAAAGATTTCCTTCTTTTAAAAAAATGATCAAATATTTTTAACCTAGATCACTCCAAGAAAACTGAGAATTTTTTTTTTTGAAAAGTTTGATAGGTGCTGTATTTTTACTCCAAAAAACTAAAAAAAAAAAATGATTCCAAAAAATTGGAAAAATTTTCTGTTTCAAAAAAATTGAGGAAATGTTTTCATTCTAAAGATCATTCGATTTTGAAAAAAAAAAATTAAATTTTTTTGTCAGACAAAATACTCAAAAATCTTTCTTCCAGTTTAATTCCAAACAAGTTGAAAAAAAATTTATTCTGAAAAAACAACAACAAATCGGAAAATATTTTTACTTCATAAATTCGAAATATTTTTTATTCCAGAAAATTACATTTTCAACGAAATGAGAAATTTTCTTATTTAAAAAAAAATCAAAATTTTTTGACTTCAAAAACTAGTATTTTTACCTACTCCAAAAAATTAAAAAAAAAATCATTTTACATAATTATGTAAAACTAACGAAAAAAAATGAGATAGTACCGATGTTTTTTATTTCAGGAGAATTGAAATATCTTTAAATTCTAAACAAACTGAAACAAAAAAAAAATATATATATATTGTTTTACTCCAAAAAACAGAAAAACTTATTTAGTTTCAAAAAAATTTCAAAAAAATTATTCTCAGAAAATTAAAAACCTGTTTTCATCTCAAAAAAATTGAGACTTTTTTAATTTTAGAATGTTAAAAGAAAAATTATACCTACCAAACAAATTGAGATAGATATTTTTTTACTCCAAAAAAAAGTCAGAAATTCTCTTACTCCAAATTTTTTTTTTGAAAAATTTGCCCTAAAAAGTTGCAATTTTTTTAAATTAAAAAAATTTAAAACTCAAAAAAACTGCTAATTTTTTCCTCAAAAACTTGAAAATTTGAAAAAACAATATTGAAGCATGGGAATGGAAAAGGACGTAAGGTCAGTTGGCGTAAATGGGCCACGTTTTTACAACTCTTAAAAATCTTCATTCAAAAATGCCTCAGTAGTGAAAAATATCCTTAAATCATCAAATGGGAAATGTAGAGGAGTGTCATAGAGGTACGCTCACTTTGTTGATTTTGAGGGTGAAGCACATACCTGAGCTGAGGAACACCTCACTCTACAAAGGAAATGGTGGCCCAGTTACCCAGAAAAATGGGGTAACTGGGCCACCAACATTTTTTTCTATTAAGGAAGATTTAAGATGTGTAATGCACTTACCCCCCACCCAAATCTGAGTTTTGGGGTAACTGGGCCACAGTTGTTGGGGTAACTGGGCCATGGTATATTATTTAAATTACTGAGGCCTCCTCAGGGGGAGCTAGGAACCGAAAGGTAATTATTATGGTGGGTTTACGATGTCAGTGTTACCATGCAACCATCCATTTACGTCAAGATGATTTTGGAGGAGATCAGGAAGAGAATGGCCCAGATACCCCGGTGGCCCAGTTACTCCAACCGACCTTATAATTAACTCCCAAATTTTGCAACTCCTTCATTTTTGCAGTTACGCAATTTTTGATAATATTAAAAAGGGCATAATTCCAAAAAAAAAAGAGAATCTGAGTTACGCTCTATTCAATTTTTTTTTTTTCGCCACAAAACTCGATTTTTTTCTCAACAAAATTTCCTATGAAATTACTTTAAGTGGGTATTTTATCTTTTTATTATTTTTTTTCAAGTAGGTAGTTATATAGAGAATTTTTTACTTTGATACCAAAAAATGGATTTTTTTTTTTGAAAAAAGTTAAGGAATTCCTTTCCTTGAAAAATTCAGATTTTTTTATTTGATAAAATCGAGTTTTTTTTTCAAATCAGTAGGCATGAGGATTTTAAAAATCTACAAAAATTCCATCAGAGGAGGATTTTCCAATGAAATTGCATCTAATTTTTTTCTCCAAAAAATGAAAAGATTTTTTATGTGTGTTTTTTTTACAAAAAATTGAGTAAGTGCCCCCCCCCCCCCCCTCCCAAATGGAGATCTTAATAGTTGGTGTGTATTATAAGTTTTGAATTTTCAAAATTTTCTCATATGCACTTCTATGTGCCTTATCTCACATTTGAAATTTTGGGCTTAGCTCGAGCATCAGAGCTACTGCTGAATTTCCGGCCGTACATATTCTTTAATATTACTCAATTTTACAAATAGTTAATGATTTTGGAATTTTGATTATGATTTAATTAATTATTGCCTACTTTTTTGATTCTATCCAGCTCTTATGTACGCCAGTATATTCGGTAACGTATCGGCCATCATTCAAAGATTATACTCGGGCACGGCGAGGTACCACACTCAAATGCTTAGAGTACGAGAATTCATTAGATTCCATCAAATTCCCAATCCATTGAGGCAAAGGCTCGAAGAATACTTTCAAGTATTTTGACACTTCATATTTTCATTTTATACTTTTTTGAACATCACAAGAGAAGTGAAGCACTTTTATTGTTTAGCACGCTTGGACGTACACCAACGGTATAGACATGAATAGTGTTTTAAAAGCATTCCCGGAGTGCTTACAAGCTGACATATGCCTACACTTGAATCGAAATTTGCTCAAAAATTGTGACGCATTTAGTGGAGCTTCTCCAGGCTGCCTTAGGTGAGTAAATGTAAACCATTTCCAATTTCAGATTAGAGATGCCAATCTTGTATCATTTGTGGCGAATCTGTGTTAAAATCTTGTCTTTGTATTAACAGAGCCCTCTCTTTGAAATTCAAAACTACTCACGCACCGCCTGGAGATACACTGGTTCATCGTGGAGACGTATTAATTTCATTATATTTTATATCCAGAGGCTCCATCGAAATATTGAAGGACGACGTTGTGATGGCGATTTTAGGTAGGTAATTTGCTTTTTGATGAAGTATGGATTTACATATCACTTTTCAAAGACAGGTCCTATTTCACATTTCAAATAAAAACAGCAAATTTAAATTGGTAAATAGATCACTTTATTATTCATTTTGTGGATATTTTCAAAAATAAATTGTGTCACCTTGACTACGTAAAAAAAAACAAAAAAAAAAAACAGTTTACGTGCTGAACTTAAATTTGTGGCCAAATTGCTGTTTTAGGAATTCGTGTGTAAAAGTTGGCATATTTTCCAGAGAAATGTCGTCATTATCAGCCCTTGTCATTTTGAAATAGTAAAAATTGAATTCGTAGGGTCAATGTAAAAATAAAAAATAAAAATTTTAGAAGATTTTTAAAAAGTTGTCCTCTTTGATATCAAGGCCCTTTTTACAATTGAACATTTCAAATAGCCAAAATCTCGTTCAATTTTTTTTTTAATTTTGACTTTGATGATTTACTTGTATTAAAAAAAAAAAAAACTGATCAAATTTTAAAAGTTGTTGTAAAAATCGTTCTTTTAAATTTAAAAAAAAAAGCAAAATGTAAAAAATTAATCGCATTTAAAAAATTCTTAAATTTCAAATAACCTACCGTGATTTTCAATTTATCAAATTTTAAACAATTCTTAAAATTTTGAATATAAAAAAAAATTTAAAAAAATTAAAAATTTGATCTTTTATTTATTTTTTTGTTGAAAATTTTAAAAAATTTCAAAAACTAATCTCATATTAATAATTTATTAAAATTTATAAATGGTCAAATTTGAATTCTATCCCATTTCAGAAATTTTGAATTTTTAAAAATTTACTAACATCTGAAAAAAAAAAAAAAAAAAAAAAATAGAAGAATTTGAAGAATAATCCGATTGTAAAAATTCGTTGAAATTTCACAATTACCAAATTTCCAAATTCTATCAAACTTGGAAAATTGTAAAAATTCTATAAACTTTGAAAATTGGTTCAATTTCAAAAATTTATCAAAATTCAAAAATGATCAAATTATCAGGTTGTATCAAAAATTTTAAATTTTGAGTTCTAAACAATTTTTAAAAATTTCAAATCTCAAAAATATTAGGTACTTTATATAATTTGAAAAAATTACCATTTAGGTATTTCAAAAATTATAAAACACAATCTTTTTGATTTTTTTGAAAATTTAGCAGAATTCAAAAAATTAATCCATTTTTAAAAATTGATTAAATACTTGGTATGCACTTGTAAAATCCCAAAATTACCAATAAAATTTGTTATCTAATATTTTTATTTTCAAACGATTTTAAGTATTTCTATTCACCTCATTTCGCCATTTTACCAGCGATGGCCAAAGATTGGTGCAAAATGTGCACTTGCATCGAGTACGAATTTTTCCCTAGGGCCCGATGAAAATTTGTTTAGTAATTCCATTTTAGAGACTTTTTCAGAAAATTGATACCTAGGTAGGTACTAATTTTTTCCTTAAAAGTGAAAGATTTTTTTTCTCAGGAAAAAAAAGTTTTTTAAATCAAAATCGAAATAAACAGATGTTTACATCAATGAAGTTGAAAAAAAATTGTTACTCCACAAAAATTGGAGATGTTATTTCTCGAAAAATTTAAAGATTTTTTTTCCCCAAAATAAGACAGAAAATCAATAGTTTTTTTCCTACATTGACATGGAAAGTTTTTAACCCCAAGTAGCCAAAAAAATTTGAATCCAAAAATTTTGGATTTTTCCTCCAAAAAATGAGTTTTTTTCTCCAAGCATTTAAGGAATAGGTAAATACATAAGACAAGAGAGAAATTCTAAACTAAAAAAAAAAATGATTTTGTTTTCTTTAAATTAAATTCAATAAATTGAGATTCGTTTTTTCCAAAAATAAGCGATTTCTTTATTTTTAATAAAAATGAAATATCCCCTAAAAAATTGAATGTACCTATTCTTCTCAAATGAATGGATTTTTTCCTAAAAAAAAAAATTTTTAAAAAATTTTCTTTGAAAAAAATCGAGAGATTTCTTCTCACAAAAATTCAAAAGATATTCAAGAAATGAGTATTTTTAAAAAAAAAAATTTTTTCATTCAAAAAAAATTACGATATTTTTTAATCCAAAAAATTCAAAATGAGAGATTTTTTCTCCAAAAATGAATCGAGAAATGTAAGATGCGAAGATTTTTCAGAAGTTGCAAAAAAAATTGAATGATGTCCACTAAAAGGCAAGTTCCGAATTACCTAGGATTTTTTTTTTTTTTTTAACTTAAAAAAACATAATATAGGGCCTCGTTTGGCTCTCGCCGTCGCTGCATTTTACAAAAAATTTCATCAGTTTAAAAGATATTTTCTAAATTCTATAGGCCTAATATTAAAAATTTTGCTGAATGAAATTTTGTTTTGAATTTAACCAATTTTTGCTGAATTCAACTCAAATTTGCCCATATTTCAGAACGTGAAACTGCTTGGGGGTAATGTAGGTAATCAATTAATAATTAATTATATATTCTGAAATCAATGTTGTTTTTGCTTTCAGGTAAAAACGATATTTTTGGTGAAAATCCATGTAAACATTCGACATTAGGAAAATCATCGTGTAACGTTCGAGCTTTAACCTACTGCGATCTTCATAAAATCCATCGTGACGATTTACTAGACGTTTTAGAAATGTATCCGGAATTTTATCACTCGTTTTCGGAAAATTTAGAAATTACTTTTTACATGCGAGACGTAAGTGAATTTTTGTAACACGATTTTTATCGAAAACTGGAGTCTTGATTTAATTAATTGCGCAGGAAGAGCAAGCCGGCGTTGATCCGAGGAAACGAAAATTTCTCGCTAGAGTTAGATCTCGCTCTAGTTCGCAAGAAGGAGCTGGTGGAGTTGAAGAAACCGGAGGCAACATCGATTTAGATATAAGTAATTCGCAATCGCATCGATTTCAACGTGATAGGAATAGTTTAGATAGTGGACCTGACTTTCAACAGCAGCACGACGAACAAAATGCTAATAACGATTCAAATTGGTAATTAATATCTCTATGTACAATATTAAGTATAATCACTTTGAGTTTTCTTTGAGTTTTTTTAATTGTTTTTTTTTTTTTTTTTTTTTTTTAAATCTAGCGATAAATGCATCGGCTACGGTATTTTAGAATTTAATACAGACAAAGCTGGTCAAGATGTCACCCCTATGAATTTTCAATTTCCAGAAACCAGTCAGTCACGTTCTGCTATTAATTCTATCACAGGTAAGGTTATCCATCTCTAACGTATTGAAAAAAAAAGGAAAAAAGTTGTAAATGTGCTTACAACAAGTGACATATTTGCTAAGAATATGTCAAAAACTTGTAGTATAGATAATGCTTCAATTTTAGGCGTGTTTAATCAACTAAAACGAAGTCTAACTGATATACGTTCACATACCATAGGCTCAAAATCATCTACTAGAGAAGATGACAGTTTTTCGCAAACAGGTAACATCATCATTGTAAAATGACTAAATTCTAAGCTGAGTATACATTGAATCGAATAGCTGGAAATCATCGAGATGCAATGATAACAAATTCATTCCGCTTCGTATTAGCTTCAGTATCATTGAAACGAATTTAAGCGAGTTTTTTTTCCGAAGGTGTGTCGCTTTCGAGATTTTAGAGCTTATGGAGTAAATTCATTACGGCTGCTTCGAGTCTACGATAGAAATTTTTTTGTGAAAATTACGCTGAAATTTTGTATGTAGGAGTTTGTTCTTGAAATTGACATTTTTGTCAAAGTCTGGATAAGCTTTACAGCTTGATTTTATTCGTTATTTTTTGATAGGATTTCGCGATATCGACATTGAAATAAGTATTAAGCAGCTTAACGTGAGTGAAAACAAGGCTAAAAAGGTTTAGGAATTTGTACCTATAAAAAGTTATTATAGGTATTAGAAGGCTTAAGGACGAGTGTCTTCTCTAATCATCATCAAAATGGATCACACTTCTAACAAAAATTATAAATCATCCAGAATCCACATTATATCTACCTATGTTATTCTTTAACAAGATTTTACTCTAAGATTAAAAACCTTGAAACATTTTTGCTTACTTATACATGCTTTTATGCTGTTATTGCTAATAATGTATCATGCAGGCTGCCCAACAGCAACTGAATTAAGAATTAAGCGCAGTTCCAGTTCGCAGAATTTTAAGTATTATCTTAACTCTCCGCCTGATTTGCTATCAGAGAGTGAACCATTATTGAAAAATCAAATGTTGGGTAAGAAATTGCTTTAGTATTGCTGGTATTTAAGCTCGTGATAATAATTTTGAAAAAGTACAAGTACTTAGGTATCGATATCTGTTTTTTTTTTCTTTTTTTTCCTAATAAGTATTGTCCTATTTTTAATATTTGTGTATTTTCATTTCAGCTTCGGACTCGAGCGAACCGACTCCCAAACACGAGAAACGAGATACATCATCATGTTCGAATAATATTAAGCAAAATGTATACCAATCGCAAGCAAATTTGCAGTCACCGATACATTCGTTGTCGCCGGCAGGCAGCAATGGTAATGTAGTGGCACAACCTAGTACTTCCACTGCTCAATATATGTCTCCTGTGTCTCTTAGTCCATTACATTCCAATAATAATTTATTTCAATCATTTCCCGATGGTAAGGCGTAATTATATATTTTGTTAGATTGTCTACAGAGTTTAATTTAATGATATTTAAAAAAAAAAAAAGGTAAATCACCGGGGAGCGTGACTGTAATAAATGCTGCTGCAGGATGTTCATTTTGTGGCGTTCCGAGAACTGATTTAGATTTACATAACAGAATCGACCAAGTTTCAAGGTAAATTGACTACTGATATACAGATTATTTTTTATCATATTTTGTAATGAATAACTAATTTTGTTGATTTGATTTCAGGCAACTTGATAATTTGGAACGTTCTGTAAGTAATGATGTAAGGCTGATTTTAGCATTGCTCACACAACAAAACACACAAATAATACCGGATATTAATTTGGTGAGTTACTAAACCCATAAACCTGAGATAGGATTTCGCAGAGTAGGTCAATGGCAATTTTCTAGAATGTGGCTCGATTTTTAATTTTGGAAGGTGGAAGAGGTTTTTCGCGAAAATTATTTATTTAAAAAAAAATGAAGAATAGCATTCAACTTCGAAACAAAAAATTGAGAAATTTATACACCTACCAACTCTAAAAAATAGAAAGATATTTTCAGTTCGAAAAAATTTCGATTTTTTTTTTGTAAAAATACCTACCTAATTTTCTTCTTTAAAATAATTGAAAGTTTTTTTTTCTCTGAAAAAATAGATTTTTTGACTAAAAAAACTCGGCGCTGGACCCCCCCTGGTTGGCTCTATTTCCACACTACGTTTGAAAATATAAAACATAGTATGCTTTTACTCTGTAACAAAATGTCTAAAAGTCACGAATATTAATTTCCATGGAAATTTAAAAATTAAAAAAAAATTATAAGTTTCAAAATGTCTGAAAGTCATCTTTCTAAAAAAAAATCCAAGTTTCAGAATGTCTGACAAAATGTCTAGAAAATGTCTAAAAGTCATAAAATTTCAAAGAAAATTTACAAGTTTCAAAATGTCTGACATAATGTCTAAAAAATCGAATTGATTAAAATTTTTTTGTTTTTTTATGTCAAACCTAACCTAACCTAACCCAACTGTCGGAATTTGGTGTCGGATTTTGGTGTCGAATTTTTGGGTCGTTTTTTTTCATTTTGGTCTCCGTAAAAGCATATACTATGCTAAAAAAGAGATTTTCCAAAAATAAATAATTATAATTATTATTGAACAAATAATTTTTTTTTTAAAAGAACCTGATATTTTTTGTAGTGTAAAAATAAGAGGTTTTTTTTTTCAAATACATGAGGGATGTTTTGGTCCAAAAAATTAGGAAGTTTGTGTTCTACAAAATTCAGACAAGAGTTTGATTTTTTCTTTTAAAAATAAAAAGTTTTTTCTACTTCAAAATTTTTTACTCCATAAGATGAGAATTTTTCACTCTCGATTTTACTTCAAAAATAAGTTAAAAATTTCTCACTTCAAAAATTTAATAAATTTTCACCACAAAAACTTTAAGTAAAGATTTTTTTAATTCAAAATATTGAAAAAAAATCTAGATTTTATTCGAAAAATTGAAACGTTTATTTTTAGAAAAATTCGAACAAGAAACAATTTTTTCAAAAAAATGAGTTTTTTTCTGTAAAAAAAAAAGAAAAAAAGAAAAAATTAACATGAAATTTTTTTTTGAAGCAGAACAGTTCAAAAATTTTAAACTTTGAAATGTTTTGCTCCAAAAAAATAGTGATATTTTTCAACGCACTAACTTAATGGATTTATTTCTAGATAGAACGTTTAAATTTTTTTTTTTAATTCTCGAAAGCTTTTTGCACCAAAAAATTGAAATTTTGTTAATCTTAAAAGAATGAGAAGTTCGTTTTCCAAGAAATTCAGACAAGAAATTGTTTTTTTTCTCTTTAAAAACTCCATGAGAAAAGTAAGAATTTTTCCACCAAAATTTTTCACTTTAAGAATAATTTTTAAAATTTTTACTTCAAAAACTTGTAGGATTTAATGAATTTTTCAAAAAAAAAAAAAAAAAAAAATCCAGGGGTTTTTCAAAAAATTGAGAAATTTTCAACTCAAATTTTTTAAACACAATAACTTAATGGACTTTTTTTTTTAAATTAAAAAATTAAATATTTTACTTACTATTTAAAAATTTGTTTCTTCAAAAAATTTGAAAATTTTTTCTATTCAAAAAAATTGAGACAAAAAATCCAGAGTTTTTCAAAAAAATATTTTTATTCCAAAAAATTGAGAAGTTTGTTTTCATTTCTAAATTCAGGCCAGAAAATTGATTTTTTCTCAAAAGGAATTTTTCCATTAAAAATGAAAGATTTTAAAAGAAAATAATTTATAAGATTTTTTTTATTTTATAACTGTTTTGCTCCATAAAATAACATTTTTTTTTTTTACTCCAAAAAACGAAAAATATTTTTTCAAAATTTTCATCAAGTAGGTAAGTACAAAAACTTTGAAGATTTTTTTTAATTAAAAGAAATATATTTTTGGAGAAAACTGATGAAAATAATAAAAAATACTTTTTGCATGTTGCTCCAAAAAATTGAAAATTTGTTAATCTCAATAATGAAAAAAAAGTGGAAACATTCCTTTGTTTTTACCTTTTAATTTTTTTACTCCATAAAATTGTAATTTTTTACTTCAAAATTTAAAAAAAATCAAAAAAGGCTTCATACTTACACTAATTGATAGATTTTTTCAATTCAAAGAAATTGAGCTCAAAAATTCAGATTCTTTCTTCAAAAAAATTGCAACCATAATTTTTTGCTTAAAAAAAAATCGAAAAAAACTTCATACACTTGATAGATTTTTTCAATTCAAAAAAATTGACCTCAAAAATTTACTTAGTTTTTTTTTTCAAAAAAATTAGGAAAATATTTAATTTTAATGTAGGTAGGTATTGAAAGATTTTTCTAATTTTGAAAAAAAATAATCTAAAAATTTATTTTCAACAAAATTGAGACAGGAATAAGGTTTTTTTCAAAAATAAGACAAAATATGATTTTTTTTTTCTTAAAAAAATCAAAAAATTTTAATCTGAAAAATTACGTGTTTTTTTCATTTAAAAAAATGAAAAGTTTGTTTTCTACAAATTTTATACAATAAACTCATTTTTAGAATAAGAATTTTTCCGATAGGTAGGTAGGTATAAATGTTGAGATGTTTTTCTCATTAAAATTGTGATTGCAAGAAAAAAAGAGAAATTCTTTTACTTACTTATTTAATTTTTTCCTTCAAAAAATTGATCTTTTTATTTCAAAAAAATATGAATTTTCTAATTGGCAAAAAATTGAAAAGTTTTGTACTTACATCACTCTTCTAAACAATGAAGGAATTTTTTTCCCGCAAAGCGGAGATTTTAACAGGAAGCAAGAATTAATTTTTGCATTCTCGTTATAGTTAGTTTTCTAGGGTGCAGCTTACTTTAATTTAGGAATAAATTAGCTCGAGCACACGTCCTCTGCATAATTACAGACTGACAATCATGGAATTTGTAATTTATATTTTATTACGATGTTCACAGCCTCAAAACGAATCTAGTTTTAAATTACCAAGATCACCAATTACAAGATCATATAGCAATTCTAGTCACGAAAATCTTAAAAAGCCTAAGCCATGCTTCAGGTGCGTTGAAATGTTTCACTATGCTTATACTGACTACTCAACTCACACAATATAATGTTTTAATTCACGAATTATTATATATTTTTCTTTGTAGGAGTTCCTCTCAAGATGAATCAAAAAGTTCCACTAGATTACAAGACTCACGTACGAGTATCGAACCTTCTTCAAGTGTTCCAAAAAGAAGCTTATCTCAACCAGTGAATCTTTCACAAGTGAGTAATCAATAAAATCAACTGAAGCCAAGTAATTAATTTTACTAAAAGTTGTAAAAACATTTTTTGCAATCGTAGTCGCAACTTAAAAGTGGTCAGGATTTCATGAAAAATGTTTCATCCACATCTGCCGGAGTTGGGTGAGTTTTTTTTTACAACTCACGAGGTTTCTTAAAGATTTTGTGTCTACAATACGAGCCTAATTTGTTTCAGCGGTTTATTTGATAGTGAGAATTGGTCGGCTGAATTACCAGCTGCCAAAAAACGACAACAATTTGCTGAGAAAGCATCGGTTACCAGTGAAGAACTCCCAGTCGGTGAAAGCGTTCCACTTGCTCCCCTCGTTAGACTAGATTCGCTCCAAGAAATGGTTAGTTTTTTATTTTTTGACCTATTTTACTACGAATAATTGATAACTTGACTTTTATGATGTGAGGACTTAATTGCAGGATATTTCCGGAGGTGATAATACAGATACTTCGAGATCAAGATCACCTTTATAGTTTCACGTTCATTTATACTCTTGTTCAATAATTTATAATAGATTAATTTTTGTAATTTTTTCCATTTCATCCGCGCACTATTTTGGCATTTTTTTATACAAATATGTATGTATTTTTGTTTTGTTTTTTAAATTATTATTTTTTATAGCGTAATTTTAAAATTGAGACGGTTACGGTTTTACACATTTTTTAATACAATTTTTTTTTGGCATGAATACGCTTGTGTGATACGTATTTAAGGAAGGTAATTGAATGTGTTCGTGCTGTAATGGTTTTTATTACTCTGTAAAAAATTGATTCTATCATGATGAATCAGCGGTGAAAAAGTTCACAATTTTTTTATCAGTGTACCTAAACCTATCTAGGTGATTGACATGTAACTTGTTGATATGCTGTTACATATTTTTTTTTGTTTTTTTTTTGTTTTTAAGATTCTCTTAAAATTTGTATGCGAATAAGAACAAGGGGAACATGGATTTAGACAAGAAGTGGCATTTTATAAATTTTTGTGTTTTTTAACATTTTGGTGTGAGGTTGGTTTGACCAAATTTCTTCTTTTAAACAGGGATAATAATATACCAAACGTAGGTACCAATAAATAATTATTAGGCATAGGTAGTTAGGTACCTATATCAACAGTGGGATTTACAAAGAAAAAAAAAATGAAGAAACACCTGCTTATATAAGTATTAAGTACCTAGGTGTAGGTACTTTAAAATTTGAGATTTTAATTGAAAAAAAAAATGATAAAATTCTAAATTTTTAGTATATAGGTACCTACCTACTGACCTACCTATTATGTGTGAAACAAGGCCGGTAACGGTGAATCATTAATTTTTTCCGAAGAGATTAGAGGTAAAAAGTTTTTAAATGTTGAATAAAAATTATTTTTTCTTCAAAAAAATACTTTTTCCTCTAAACAATTTAGGCAAAAATATTTTTTTATATCTCCAAAGTGTAAAGAAAAGATTTATGTTCAGATTTATTTCCCAAAAATTGAGATATTTGAAAACAAAAATTTTTTATTTAAACACTTGAAATTTTTTTAGAATAATAGGTTAGGTACCTATTGACAAATTTTATTCTGAAAAAAAAATTGTTCTAAAATTTCAGAATGCCTCCCCCCCAAAAAAAAAATTCTAGAAAGAAACGATTTTTTAGTAATGGGCGCTGTGTTATTTAATTTTTTCATTTTTGGAGTTTTCTAGAGCGTAGCTCTTTTCATTTTTGAAATTTTGTAATGTAGCTCGAGCCAACCTCGAGCACTGGTACTTTAAGTTACCGGCCATGTTTTAAAAAAATAAAAAAAATAATTCAATTATACACTCTTATTTTTATTTTTCAACGAAGCAATTTGATTGATTTATCATTGTAAGTTGTAACTTGAAATATTACCTATCTACTATAACTTTCCTAATTACTTCACAATAAAGTTCAATTTAGATACTATAAGCAGTAGTCTTGCAATAAAATTGTAATAGTGTATGACCCCTTTAAATATAAATTAAAATTTTGATTTTTGAGAAATTTTGGAGTTATGCAATATCACAATCTCGACTGCCATATTTGCTATTTTTGTTTCATTCAAGTTTCTGTGTAATACGAATTGATACCGGTACGTTTTATCATCGAGTATTGTATTATTTTTTTATGCAATTTTGCTTATTTTTATGATAATTATTTGCTCGTTGACCTTTTTTTTTTTTTTCAAAATTTTGTTAACGCGCGAACGTATTTATATTTCCAGTGTATGACTTTGTTAGTACCTATGGTAAAAATGTACATAATATGTGTCCTTTTGAAGTTTTTACCTGGCTATAATATAGTGATGTTTTCTAGTCATTGCCAATTTTGTTTATTATATTTTAGCTGTTTTTAAATTTTAAACAAATTATAAATTCAAGATGTTTTAATAATTGTTTTATACTTCATTTTTATTTATTCATTTTAAAAGCAATAAATTTCACATGTACTTACTTGAGACGTTTTATTTATTTTTAGTTGAAAATATTATTCTAATGAAAAAATTTCCAAGCTCTAATAGTTTATGGAAAAAATTAACTAAGGAGTTATTCTCGAGTTGAATTCATTTACAAGAAAAATATCACATATTCAAATTACATAATAAAATTGAGGAGGTTTATATCAAAACGCACTAACTCCATTTTTATGTTTTTTGAATTAGCAACACTGTCTTATAGGAAATTCCACGGGGATAACAGTGTTGTAATCAGCAGAAGCGTAAATCTTTTTTTTACACGTCAAATGCTAATTTAGAAATCAGAATACAAAAATGTGTTCAATAAAAGTAAAACAGTCGTTTAGTGCGTTATGTTAAAATTTTTGCATCAAAACGCATTAAATCCATAATTTTTGCATCAAAACGCATTAAATCCATGGACTTATTGCGTTTTGATGTAAAAATGTACTAAACGAATGCTAATTTCAATTTGGATTAGCCTAAGTTGCCCTATAGTTTTTTGCGATTTCCCAACATTTTGAAAAATGGAGTTAGTGCGTTTTGATATTAAACTCCTCAATTGATAAAAATTAATTTTCCATATAAAAATGGTGTATTTATTTGGCGAGAATTTTTGTGTTTTTATTCAGTTTCTTTTTCTTCTTTTTCTGCGACCGTTTCTAAATTATCTATAGGTTCGTACTTGGATAGTCGAGATCTTAATTCTTTAACTTGTTCGTTTTTCTTGGAAATAATTTTTTTCATATTGTTATACGCTGCAGTGTTGTTGAATTTCTTTTCAAGTTCCTGTCGCAAAAAAATATCAACAAAAATGACACCAATTAATACTTGGATTAAATAAAAAAAAAATAAAAAATAAAAAAACTGAATTTAGAAGAATTGTTAAAAATAGTCAAATTTTAATTTACCTACCATTTCTGCTAGTGTTAGTTGGGCCTGGGCAGCATCGACTTTCTTTTTCATTTCTTCCAATTCGTGGCCTATTTGTTCGGCCAAAACTTTATCATAATCTTCGAGAATTTTTTCAGAGTCTGTATTTTTCTAAAATACATGTGGAAATTCAGGCATAAATCAATAATTAATCCAGCTGTAGGTACTAATTATATTCGTACCTGTTCGTTTAACAAACGCTTTTCTTCTTCTTTTTTTCTCTCTATAGTTTCTTTCAAGTCTGTAATTATTTTATCTTTTTCTTCACTCTTGACCGATAAATTGTCTTGTTCTTGTCTTAATTCGAGCATCTAAAATGAGAAAAAAACATTTTTAATATCATTCAAAAAATTAAACATAAAAAAAAACTCGAATAGGTATTTTGGAAAAATAAGAACAAACCTTATCTTGTAAATTTCTCATATCATCGGTTAATTGTTGATTTTCTTTTTGCAAATTGAAAATTTCGAGTCTCAAAACCTCCGAGGTTTTTTCAACGTTCAATGATAATGGTGATAATTTAGGCCGATCTAATTTCGTTGGAATATTTTCGATGTGTTTTACTTCCTCTAATAGCTCTCTGGAATACCACAATAATATTATTTAATCCTCATCAATAAACACTACCAAATCGTAAATGTAGATATTTTTTACTTATTTTGCATTTCGGATAAGTCGATGGAAAGCTGTAGGTGCCATTTTTCAGCTTGCTGAAATAGCTGACACAGCATCAACACGTTGGTTTGCAGAATATTTATTAATTCCGATTCCAAATCATCGATAATTGAATTCTGAACATTATTTAAAATTTCAGCCACTTCGTCCCTCGTATAAGTGTCTTCTAATAATCTGAGCATTGGAAAGATTAATCAGATTGTAAAATGGTGCTGGTGAAAAAAAAAAGAATTAAACGCTTACTTGGACTTTATCACATCTTTAAACGAGGACTGAACTGATTTCAAATATTGTTGCCTTTGGTATCTGTTTAATTGCGAGTATCCGTTCAGTACTGATTGATGATGCTCGTTTATTTTCAACACATCCTTAAACATTTCAAGAATTACTACGGTTGCAGATTTACGAGGGATTAGTTACAAAAATAAAAATACCATCGTAGAGAAATGTACCGCTGCACTTTTTCAAAAATACCCAATTCCTTCAAGACTGAATGTGTTACGACAATTGAAAAAAAAAATCAATAGAAACTTAATCGGTTAAAAACATTGCAACCATGGTTACAATTTTCAACATTCGGTCATTTGATAATTTCAATTAATCATTATTTTAACCAACAAAAAAAATGTAAAAATTGATTTACCTAAGTTTTTTTTTTTTTTTTTTTAAATAAAAAAAATAAAATATTTTTAAAAAAAGTGTCAAAAAATGCCAAAAAATTATCGAGCCTCTTTTATCAAAGGCTTTCAAAGTAACCTATGAATTTTGATTTTTTTTTTTTTTCGGTGGGATGGAGGATTTTACAAGTACATTTTTTGATCAATTTTTTCAAGATACCTACCTATTTTTATTGATTTAAAATTAGAGCAATTCACAAACTAAAAAAAAACTCATATGAATTGGAAGATTTACTCAGTTCAAATTATATATTCAACTTCGAATAATATGTACATAGAAATAATATACAAAAAAAAAGTAGAAAATTATGAACCACTGTGGTACAAAATGTACAGTTGATAACGAAAAATAAAATAAAAACAACTTTTAGAAAAATAAAAAAGTTATTTACGAAACTGAACAGTACATACGAAATAAAAAGGACTTAATTTAATGCTGGTACGTATCAAAGGAAAGTCTCTTAAGACTTGAAAAGATTATCGTAGGTAGTTCATATCATTAAAATACTTGAAATTTTCACTCGAAATCACAAAAATAGGTACATATTACATACACATTGTAACGAATAGCAAAATTCGAGATGCACAATGGCAAAATTATATTTTAAATTAACGAACATTTAGATGCTGAGATGAATTAAAATCGAAGCTTATGAATTAGTATTCAACATAACACCAAACACGAAGTAAAATAAACACAGAAAAATTACAACAGGTCTCGAGAATTAAAGTTAACATTAATATACGACAAAATACTAAAAATACAAATTCCAATACATTTTACATATAAAAGTTTTCGTAGGAAATGCGTAAAAATGAAAAATTCGGCTATGACTTTTTTTAAGTGAACTGAATTCGAATAAATAAAGTATTTTAAATGGCGAAAAAAAAAGATAACAATAAAATAAATGATCAACTGGGCTTAGGATTTCCATTTTTTTTTCAAGTGAACTGAATTCGAATAGATGAAGTATTTTAAATGACAAAAAAATAAATAAATAACAATAAATGATCAACTTGGCCCTAACCTGGCTTAAGATTTCCAAAAATTAGGATTCAATGCGAGTTTACGTTCGAAATTTCTATACCAATTTTCTAAAACACTGAACGGTATATAAGTACTAGGAGCTTTGGTAGCTAATTCATGAGTAGGTACAGCGAAGCCAGAAGCGTATTCGAAAAAATTTAATAATATTTTTTTGCCAAATTCGGCCGTTACTGCTGGATTATTCAACGATTTACTTTGCAACGTTAACATTTGTTGATCAACGATTTCGTATGGCTCGATCGAGATACCAATTTTAGCGATGAATTTACTGGGTATTTCTTCTTTGAGTGTTAAACAATTCATCGTGCTGGAAGCAGCTTCAGTTTTTTTCACGTGAGAAATTCGAAATATAGCCGATGGCTTAAGATTGGAAATTGATCCTAGTAGCTGCCAGTCGTCTTTTATTCCTGCCTCTGACCAGCTTAAATACACTGCAAACAATAATTGTTTAATCAGAAATGAAACAATGACTGATTTACGTTCACTAAAGATGTGATTAGATTAGACTCTTACCAAGACCAGCCGTTCCATCAGGAAATGGTATGGTTCCAGTGAGAAATACTGCAATATGGTTTAAATTATCCGCGTCGCAGATAGTTATCGTGAAATGAGTTTCATCTATCTGAGCAAAATCCGTTCTTACCTAATAAAAGTATAATCATTTAGATTTTAGATGGGAGCGAGTATAGTGTAACGTAATCTATAGATTTGAAAACTTGAATAAAAACTAATTTTTTTACAGAAATATCATTAAAACACATACCAACTTTCCACTGGCTAAAAAACCGAACATATTAGGAACTACGGACATGATGTCTGGAAAGTATTCAACGTCTACACTTCGAAATGGGAACACTAGAGTGTTTTTAACGAAAAATGGTACCTTTGAAAGAAACAAAAGTTTAACGCTGGTTCACATTGCAGGCAATATATTTTAATCAAAAAAATCGGCAATTTTTAAGCAAAAATTCGTCGAAAAACTAAAAATTGAAGATGCCGAAAATCTCTTATCAGTAACTTTTTCAGTGTTGATCGAAGTCGAAGATTTTAGATTTTTCTAGTAAGTTCGTTCATTCGTTCACCGTTCGACGTTCTGCTGTCGTTCTGCGCATGCGCCTTGCACGGTTTTTCAAGTTTTCAAATCATTTTTTTCTTTCCGTTTTCGTTTTCACTTTCAAATTATTCCTAGTTATTAATTATTAAAATACAATAATTAATATTAAATTGAATCTTCATTCAATAATGAAACATTAATGAATATTATATTCGAATGATTTAATTAATAAAATTAATAATGAATTATTTAATTTCAATTTTCAATTTATTTATTATTTTTTTCACTTCACAGTTTTTTCCTATTTGAATGAAGTTAGGCAACTTATTTCACATGAAACACAGCACACAGACAGCATGTCTGGAACCGAGAAGATAAGACAATGAACAGCAAGACCTCAGTTTGAAAACTTTTAAAAATGCATCACCAATCACTTGAAAAACAATTTTTTTCAAACAAAAAACTCATTACAGTGATTGCTTGGTTGGAAATTTGAAGTAATTTGATTTCAATTGTTATTACTCTCACTTGATTTCTTAAATTCTTTTTAAAACTGTATAATATTGTTTTTAAATAAATTTCATGTTCATTGATAAAAATACTGGCATCCCGTATAATTTGGTCGATGTTCACAATATTTTTATTTTCGCTTTGCCTTGTCAAATCAATTAATAAGTTCATCAATTGCGTAAAAAGCTCTATATTTAATTGTTTTGAAAATGGTTCTCTTTAATATCTGAGTAGAAGTGTATTAATATCATTCTGCTTACCCAATTTTATCATTCTCAAGAAATCGAATATGACCGAAGAAAACAAGGAACAAATTGAAGAAAAGTACGTTCACCTATTAGATAAGGCACAATTTCTCCATCTTTGTTTCTATGCCCTGATATTTTTTCGTTTCATAATTACGAACCTTTGTCAATTTATTCACTTTATGACTGTTACAGCAAAGAAGATGATGAGAATGCATGGTCATGGAAATCATGGTATTCAGCAGCCAAAAACAAGGTATAGTTGGTCTGTATTAATCAACTTTCTAACACTTCAAGTTATTCACATAATTTGTGTGTTTTAGTCTGGAGAAGTGTTGGACTACCTGAAACAAGACTTGAATGAAATATCAACCACTGTGAAAACCGAAGCATCCAGCTTTTTGAGCACTACCCGAACGGCTATTGTCGATGGAATTCAAGTAAGATACATTCAATTATCTACTTCACTCTTCACTAATTTGACCTTAGTTTATTTCATATTACGTTATGTTTTCTTTTAGATTAACAATCCCGAATGGGCAACTACCACCAATACTGTAAAAGAATCAGTCTCTTCGTTACTGTCTCAAGTTGGCAGTGCATTGAATCCACAACCATGCGACGGTGATGAGGAACCTTTCATTGTTGAAAACGAAAAGATTGTCAGCATTTCAAAATTTCAAGTGAATATTCAAGATATCGCTCATCGATTTAATCTACTAGATATTCGATTCTATTCTTATTTTGTCGTGTGATTTAGAGCAAACTTTACCTTCTATCAGCGGACACGAGTACTTATTTGAAAGATATCGAAGAAAGTCTATCGACGAGATATAGTGCTTGGTTAGAAAGTCTCAAACATTACGAATTTGATCCACTTTCTAACGAAAAATTAACCAAATTATTGTTAACCAATTCTAGATTAAAAGAAAATTACGAAAAATTAGTTCCAGAACAGGTTCGTAGAATCATCTTCTTGAATTCAATGCTTCGAAATATTATTCTAATACATTACTTTTTGCGTAGGTTTCCCACGGCGAATTCTGGAATAGATTTCTATTCAGGAAAGCTTTACTAGAAGACGAAGAAGCTGAAAAGGTTCGAAAAAAAAGCGTCGAAAGTCGAGTTGCCGATAATTTGCCTTGGGAAAAAGGTATAGAATATTCTTGGTCTTTCGTTCGATAATAATATCGTTACTGATCTGCGAATACCATTTTGTTAGAAACCTTGGCCTCGCATATTGCTCTTTCCGAAGAAGAGCAAAATCAGTTATTGAAAGAATACGAAGAAGAGCTTAATTCGATATCAACCAAACCTGAAATAATTGGTAATATGAGCTGTTCTATCCGACAGAATTTTTCAAGCTCGTTCTTCTTTATTCTCTAATTCGATATTTGTTCGTAGAAAACGCCAAGGATGATATTACGAAACAAAATATGACTTCCAGTGCTACGAATTCTATATCCGAAGTTTCATCTGCTCAGTCGCTTAATGACAGAGGTATACGAGATTTAAATTTAAAAATTAAAATTTTTCGGTATGTTATCTACAAGTGTCATGTTTTGATCTATATTTTAGAGAGTAGTTCTGATGATTGGGAAAAAGACTTTGATATTGAAGAAATACCGCAGAATGTGTAGTTGACTGTCTTGACGTGCGTAGTTGAAGCAGAAACCAGGTCCTTTTAAGTAATTTTATATACAAAGTTTATATGTTTATTTGTTAATATAATTCTTCATTTTACGTTTTTCTGTCGTTGTTGTTTTAATTCACTTTCAATGTTGAATTGAAAAGTTTTCGTTCGATGGCTATAATTAGTTACCTTAGCTTTTTGAAATTAAAAAAAAAAAAATTTTTCATGGTACGCGAAAACATGTTGTACTTACTTGAAAGTGATAAGGTCGAGTAATATTTTTCTTTAAAATATGTTTTTTTGACGATAAAGGAAATCAGTCGAGTGAATACCTGCGTTATTCATAAATTATGTAGATAAATTTGCTTGTTGGATTATTGAACTACTATTCATAGCCAAGATTGGACGTGTTTCTGTAGCTAAACTTTTGTCAATACCTTCAGAAATAATTAAAAAATTTGTCTAATCTTTTATCTTATGAATATTACCCGAACTCTAAGGTGGAATTGATAAAAATTTCAATTTTCATTAGTGTTCTATTTTTTTTTTCTTGTGTTTTTTTACGACGAAATTACTATTGCATGAAAGAAATGATTTTTACATAATTTGAATTACAATTCATGTGAAAAAAAAAAATGAAACATCAATGTATCGATCATTCTCTACCATACCCACACACTTTACCTACTTACTAGGACTTGCTGTTGATAAACACAATATGTTCCCAAAAGTCACTCGAAGGTATTAGATATCGTGTTCACGTCGGAGCTTGTTTTCATGAAGATTGTATCAGCTTTATTACGTATAAATCGATCGTATAACGTTTTATTTTCATCGTAATTGCATCGTGCAATTCGTCCATATTTTGTTTTCGTTCTAATTGTATTGTCCATAATAGTTATGAGTGTAGAAATGGAAATACTCGGGAACATTTTCGTCGTACATGGACATGTACTTCCGGCAAAATGCCAGATCTTGGCTGGCGAATATTATTCCGTCGTTCCATACGATATAACGGACGACGACGGTATCAAAGTCGCAGTTCTTGACGTAAAGTCACTTGCTGTAATCAAGTGTGAAGATTTTAAACTTTTGCAACCATGGAAAGATGGGTCGATTCCCCCGTTGAAAGAAAACTTCACGATGAAATATGTAAGTAGCTACATAAACTGATTCTTTGGGATTCAACATATTATTGTGTACGATTCAACTGATTCCTTCCTTATAGTAGAGAACGAGTGAACTTACGATTGCACTGATTCTAAAAAACCCTTCCAATCATTCTGTTTCATGAAAGGCAACTCATTCTGTCTCCTAGAAGTCTACTATGCTACAAAAACAATCAACTCAACCTAATTCCTAGCACTCGTCTCATTTCAAAAGACAAATCAAGTGATTCCATATCGAAGCTAATAATTTATACTTACTGGTATGCTGAATTGCTGATACATTTCTTCTTTTTCCAGATGTATGAACTCATACAAAAGCAGAATATGTCGACATGGGTCCTATCGGAGTACAACGTACTTGAAGTCGTGCGTAAGGTATGGGACCTCAGTAAGATGGAGGATCTCCTCATTTCCGAAGACGACCTAACGAAGTACAGAAGGTTGCATGATGCAAGGGCCAGTAACAAGTCGAAGGCGGAGTTATCGGCGGTGTTGAAAGAATATAAAAAGAACATCATATCTAAAATACGCGGTAGTTCCATCGAACACATATCAACGGTGTACTTTGATTCAAAACTCGAATTTGACTTGCTATTCAATCAGTTTCGAAAGGAGCTGACAGAGGAATTCCGTGAAATGTATTGTAAACTTTTTTCCATTGGGTACCTCGATTCATATAGGTACCAATACCTACTTAGTAATTAAACGTGAAATGTTTTCGTTTCAGATCGAATGTAGGCGTTATTCAAGGATACGAAGATACGATTAGTGCACTCGATTCACTCAAATCGGAATTCGAAAAGAACTTATCAAAGATTATAGATGATGCGATGAAAGAATATAACCTGCAGTGACAGCAGTATCGGTTCAAGGAGCTCCAGTGACCATCTCACAATCACCATCCGAAAAGGTGACAAATGGAAAATCGAATATGTCAGATTAGGTATAATTTCATCTGATCCTTTATAAGGAATCACTCGTATTAAAACTCATTCGTTTGCGTTTGATTATCCAATGTTGAATGATAACTTCATAAATAAATAAAATTCATCAAATTAGCAAATATATAATTTATTTATAGACTAGTTAATAATATTTCATTCTTTAATCTAAAAATAAAAATCTGAAAAATTACATTTAATTGAAATTGTAGAAAAAAAAATCTCATATATATAAAAGAGTCATTAGAAATTCATCATCTTGAAAGTCTCGAGAAATAAACATTATTCCTAAAACTAAAAAATTACAAACAACCTAATTTAAACGTATTGTTATATTTTATTTGAGCTCAAAAGTTTGGTTTGCTTTTCCTCGAGCGTTTAAAAAATTTCCAAAAAAAAAGAAGGAAAGGAAAACTAAAATTTTTGAGATCAAATGGTGATTGGTTGAGTGTGAAATGCATTTCGTACTTTAATGTGAATTAACAACCCTAACTGATGGTTTTTGAAAGACTTTGAACCGCATTTTTAAAAACTTTTCCTACTGCTAAGCTGCCCATAAAGCGGTGCTTGCTCTTTTTCTTTCTCGTATGAACACATGTATTTATTACAAATGACGAGTGATTTAATTTTTTGCGACCTTCAGTACCTTATAGTGGATTAAAAAAAAAAAAAAAAAGTGTATCGGTGCTAAGCAGTGAAAAAGCTTTTTTTTAGTAGGTAGGTATAAATATCATTTTTAATGGATAGGTAAATAACATTATAACAACTAAATAACATTGAAAATAAATCTAAACTTTTAAAATATTTACAAAAAATATCGAAAAACTTTATAATTTTGGTTTTATAATTTTTATAGGTACTTTCGAGGGTACCTATCTATTTACAATCATTCGTTGCTTGAACGCTGAATTCGAGGTGTTTTTTTTTTATTTGCAACTTTATTAAACGACGATATCGTAAAATAACAGCAACAACAATATTCCTGGTAAGTAATACAAAAAAGAAGGCAGTAAATTCAACATTTTATATTGATTTAAAATTATTTGTTCAAATAATGAATCAAAAATGTCTACAAAAAAAAAATCAATTTGCGACAAAAATATTCGTTGTTCTTATACATAAGCTATACTCTTTGTAGTAGGTATCAACAACATATTATACACATACATGTTAAATAATTCAGGAAAAAAATGAAAGCTAAAATGCATAGTATTTTTAAGGCAAAATTCACCTCAAGCAATATAAAATCTCTTTTTTTTTAAATCCTTATCCTTATAATCTTTCGGTGATGATGCTTCCTTTATTTACTCGTAGAGAATGTCGATTTACAGTGTACGACAGGACAATGCCCAAAGCTACCAACACCATTGCTAGTGCGTTCACAATAATTACTTCGTCCGTTAATCGGTATTCAGTGTCTTTCGAGTGATCTCTGCGTATAACAAAGTTAAAAATTATTATCAATAAAAGTACATTATTTTCATGTTACATACATATAAGAACATACTACAGGGTGTTTCATAGCTCACTGAGTTCCTTCCTCCAGGTGAACAGGCAACCCATAAGGACCAAAAATCGTTATATAAACATGTTGCCTATCTTGAAAATTCAAAAGGAAAGGAAAAATTAAATTGGGAAAAATAATTCCTGATTGCGCCAATGAATAGTACTAAAAAAATACACTTTTTTGTTCTGGACATTTTTTTGTCTATCTTTGAAAATGAAGGCGCAATAAAGCTTTAAACTTTGAAAAACCGGTTTTTCAATTTTCAAAGCTCTGGTAGCTTCTTCATTTTCGGAGATAGGCAAATTCATCATTGCTTATCTCAAAGAGTTACACCTGTTTCATGTAACATCTTGACAAATTTTGCAGTTTTCGTTTTCGTTTTCCAATGATGTGCACTGATAATTTGAAGCTCAAATGATCAATAGGTACAAATGAGACAAAAATTGCAAAATTACGTCACGATGATACATGAAAGAGGTGTAACTTTTTGAGATGAGCAAAAAAGTTATGTGATGAATTAGTCTATCTTCGAAAATGAAGGAGCTATAGAGCTTTGAAAATTGAAAAACCGGTTTTTCAAAGATTGAAGCTCTCGTGCGCCTTCATTTTCAAAGATAGGTAAAAAAATGTCCTGAACAAAAAAAAATTAATTTTTTTAGTACTATTCATTGACCCAATCAAAAATTATTTCTTCTCAATTTAATTTTTTTTTGCCCCTTGAATTTTCAAGATAGGCAACATGTTTGTATAACAATTTTTGTTCTTTATGGGTTGCCTATTCACCCGGTGGAGGGAACTCAGTCAGCTATGGAACACCCTGTATATTCGAATTATTACGAAAGAATATAGTAGAGAGCAAAAAAAAAACCGTAATGGTGTGTGATTTTTCGTAAGCAAATTGCCGACAATGAAGCAGAACTTTTGTAGTGAACCTGATACCAAGCTTTGTATTATGATGGGGAAAGAATCTAGAGTACATGGAGACGTTAAGTTACCAATTCTTTTTATTGTTTATTTAATAAGCAACTCGCGTTCGCTCATAATCATAGGTTAATCTTTATGTAACTCTCTCGTTTCATTGTTTTGGTGAGTGGGATAGGTAGGCACCTATATTTCCGCATCTAATGTATCAAGTACTCATCATCCAAGCCGCAGATTCAACAATCTCGTTTCTCTTAGATAAGTATTCGAAGCTGATAATAAGAAAAGTAAAGTTGTGATGAAATTTAGGTCAACAATTGTTCAACATTATATTGTCAGACTTATGCTCTTCAGTCTTGAGCATATAATCTTAGAAGTACGACAATTAGAAAATAAGTTTTCTCGCATTTTGAAATCCGCGAAATGAGAAGTCGATAGACACGAAAGTGAAACCAAAAAAGCCATTAAATCACAATTTGTCATTTCTCATTAGTATGTTCATCGTTTGCCACCGAATAGGTAGGGTATAGGACATCACATTTGTAGGTACTTAAGTCGTGGCGGTGCGAATGGGAATGGCTCTTCAAAGTTCATTATCTTGAGTTTCACTCTTTCATGACCTGCATATGTTTTATTAACTGGTTGGTTACCGTATAAAATATAAATAGATTTAGGTACCAATCGTTGTACCTACTACCTAGCAGATATCACTACAAGAATATTTTTGATCACTGCCATTAAGCGAATTTGATTGCATGTTTCAACAGTTGTTGGTAAGGTAAAAAGTAAACATCAGCCGAACGTGTAGTGTAATTACGACTTATTCGAATAAAAATTGATAATAACTGTGTACCTAAATACCTATGTATATTACCTATATGTACTATAGTCTTAAACCATGCAAATAATTTTCACCTAATTAGAGTACAGTTTGACTTTGACATCTAATCTTATGTATGAGTAGGTACGTATGTAAATGTATGCTCGAAATGAGAAGATCTAAATATAATGTTTCCATTTGCTACCTATGCCATTTTGATATGTACTAAGCTGGTGGTGAATTTCTTTCGCCTTAATTGTTGTAATTTTATTTCATGATCTATTAGTGAATTTTGGTGCTTTTAGATTTACCTACCAATGGTGAAAGTCGAACAAAATTGGGAATTGATGATACAAATTTGAAAGTTTTCCGACGCTAGGAACTTTGATTAAGCGATCAACTTATTAACGTAGAACTTACTTTCTTACAGTAAATTGTACGTATATGTTTTGTTCTGTTAAGTACATACGAGGCCTTAATTAATAATAAATTACCGTTAAATTAATAGAGGAATTAACACATGTTTGAACAAAAAAATAAAAAAATCGTATGTGCCTTAGTCATCGTTAAATGGTGTGAAATGAAAATGGTGAACTCTTATGAGATAGGCAACAGCCAGGGCCGGCAACTTAGAATTTTCTAGGGTGTAGCTCGATTTTATTTCGATTCACGAAGGAGTGTCGGGTTGAAGTTTTTTAAATGTTAAATTATGTTAAATTTTAAAAAATAATAGAGACTTTTTTCTCAAAAAAAAAAAAAAAAAAAAAAAAAAAAATGAAAAAATGAAAAATCGGTGATAATACATCCCAGATGATAAAAATAAATTTATTTTCTGCCTATAAAAATATTTAAAAATTTTATCTCTTAAACAATGTGACACAAAATTAAAAATTTTAAAACTTTTGAACTGCAAAAAAATTATTAAATTATTTTCTCTAAAAAAATCATTTTTTCCTCAAAAAAAATGGTTAACTAAAAAAATGAGATTTTGTTTTTCTAAAAATTAAATTTTTTAAAATGAAAATTCAGAAATTTTTTTGTTTAAATTTTTTTTCTTTTTGAAAAATGAGATTTTTCTCCTTTAGAGTTTGACAAATATTTTCATCTCCCCAAAATGAGGAATGTGAGAGGGAGGGAGAGAATATGGATTTTTTTTTCTACATAGATGATTTTTCTAAAAAATTGAGTTTAAATTGCTCACAAAAATTGAGATTTTTTCTCCTGAAAAAAAGTTGAAGAATAAGACCTACCCCTCCCCTCAAGTTTTTACCACGTAATGAAACGATTTCTTCTAAAAAGTTGTCAGTTTTTTCCCTTCCAAAAATTTGAAAGATTTTTTAAAAATACATAAGAATTTTTAGCAATTTTTTCGCTTTAACGAAATTGAGGAATTTTTGTTTCAAAAAATTTATATTAGTTTTTTCCCAAGAATTTGAAAAACATTGGCATTCCAAAACAATGAAAGATTTTTTTCTGACAAAAAACTGAGGAATTCTTTAAATTTTTCTCTAAAAAACTAAGAGTGGGTTGTTTTCTCAAAAAAAAAAAAAAAAAAAAAAAAAATGAGAAATTTTTACCAATTGCCTTATTTTTTTAAGAAAGTGAAACCCCTTTCTCCACAAAAATTGACTGTTTTTCCCCAAGAATTTGAGAAAATATTTTTATTCCAAAAAATTAGGAATTTATTTTCTACAAAAAAAAAAAAAAAAAAAAATTATCAAATCATCAATTCATGTTGAAAAAAAAACAATTTTTTCGAGAAAATTATGAGGAGTAATCTCCCGAAAAATTGTAATTTGTAAGATTGAAAAAAGGGAGAAATTCTTAAAAACAGCATTTAAGTAGGTATGTTTACTTTTCAAAAAATTGTATTTTTTTTCTTCTTCAAAAAGTTGATAGATTTCCTCCCAAGAATTTGAAAAATATTTTTATTCAGAAAGAATGAGAGAGAAATGTCTTCTCTAAAAAAATTGGGGATTTTAAAAAAAGGAAAAAAATGAAAAGATTTTTTTTCTCCAAAAACCTGACCCTTCTAAAAAAAATTCTTATAAAAAATTGAAAGATTCAAAAAGATTGGAATTAAAAAAAATGCTTAAAAAAAAATGAAGATGCTTTCTTCTCCAATTAATTTTTCTCCAAGAATTTGTGAAATACCTACTTCCGTTCCAAAAAAAAAAAGAAAAAAGAAAAAAAAATGTTTTTACCAAAAAAATTTGAGAATTTTCTCAAAAAATTAAAAATTTTTAAGGATATTTGCTTAGAAAATGTTTTCTGTAAAAAATTGTGTCATTTTGTTTCCAAAAAATAATAAAAAATATGCTTTTCCCCCCCAAAAAAATGAGGTTTTTTTTCAAAAATATTTGATGGATTTTTCCCCAAAAAATTATGATGCTAATTTCTTATAAAAACTTGAATATTTCAAAAATTATGCAATCATTTTTTTAAATAGGAATTTTTAGCCTTCTTTCTTTCTTTCTTTCTTCCTTTTTTTTTTTTTTTTTTCTTACTTCAAAAACATGGATTTTTTACAAAAATTTATTTTCTTAACAAAATTAATTGATATTTTTCTGAAAAGATAGAGATTTTTTCTTCAAACATAAGAGGTTTTTTCCTGCGGGAAATTGAGATTCATTCGTAAAGAGTATTGATTTTTTTCTTTTAAAAAATGAAATACTTACTGATTAAAAAACTTTTAAAGCTATTTTTTACTATGAAAAATTTTCTTAACAAATTTGACATTTTTTAAATCAAGAAATGATTTGAAAAAAAAATTTAAAAATACGTAGGTAGGTACAATTTTAAAAAAAATAAAAAAACAAAGTTTTTCCCCTCAAAAAAAATATCTGAAGCAAAAAATTAATTTTTTTTCTTCAATGAGATTTTTTCTCCAAAAAAATTACTTTAGCAATTTTTTTACTGAAAAAATTCAAGATAATTTATTTATTATTCCAAGAAAATTTAAAAAACCTCTCATGTTTTCGGACCCATGCTATATACTACTGCTAAGTTGCCGGCCATGGTGACAGGATTTAAAACACATTAAAAGTAGGTAGTTTATATACGATCTTCTCTGTCGACTAATATTCGATCATGATATTTAAAATCGATTCGTGAAAGTATATACGCGGCCAAAATAGCCGACGCAATCAAAACCATTGCAAGAATATTGACCACCAATGTTTCCTCAGTTAGCATATTTTCACCAGGGCTGAAATTAAAATTCACATAATAAGTTTCGAGACCAACGCAACGTTGCGACTTCATCCGGCTAAAGCTTTTAAACGCCATATACACGTATGACGAGAGAGCTTTTAAAATAATACTTCGCTTGATCTGAAATACTCTTTAAATTGTTGTCTCAAGGCTAAACCTCAAAATCGTCGTAAAAACTTCACGCTTAAATAAGGCGATTTACGCTTTTGGAAAGTGGAAACATTTTGGATACTCAACTTTTATGACGTTGCATAAATTTTATCGGTTGGCAAAATTGTAAGTTCGAATTTGGATCGATTACACGACATAAAATAAAAGATTTATATAGGTCGTATATCTCGTTTGGATTGTACGGTTCTCATGATGTTAGTGGGAACTTTCAACTTTTGAATTTTGTTTCATTTGAAATAAAATAAAGTTTTTCAACTTTTAATACGTACGCAAATAATTTCCACGTTTTCTGTGTTAATCCGGTCAAACTTGTAGCCACTGCCAACATGAATACGGTGATACCGAAGGAAGCGTGGATTGGAACGAAAGCTGCTCTGCACGCTGCCGTTGCACCTTCACAGCACAGCAATACCAAGAAGCTGAAGAACCCAAATACGAACTGCAATGAAAAGAATGGTAGACGATTTAAAAAAATTACATTCCAACGAGATACATACTCGCACGTTGCATCGCTTCCGCGCATACACGTGCTTTTCACTCGTCCTATCCAGTGGTAGCCTGGTAGGTAGGTAAGAAATATATTTGGAACAAGATGAGGTGAACAATAATTAGACGTTTCAACTTTTCCATGTTACACCTTCCCAACAAGCCAATATACTCTACCAGTCCATTTAGCATGAAATATAATATGTAATTCGCATTTTAAATACTAATATTTAGTTGTCAATACACGTTTTGTGGCATAGCAGCCAGCCAGAAGTTCAAACCTCAACCGCTAGACTACCAATCATTTAAATTCTCTACGAATACCAACCAACTGAAATCAATTTTCCCAATCACGTGCTATTCGTGAATACTTTACAAGTTCAAAGCACGTCTAATTTTACTATTTCGTTTTGAAACATTGGACACCTCAAAAACATTAGTAATTTATCTGAGACACTTCGCCAATTTTAAAATCTAACGGAGCGTAAAACACCGTAATCGAATTTCCATGTTATTATTGGAATTTTGACAATCGAAGTGAATTCCGTGTCATCGATGATACGCAGTTTAAAAGCGTTGTCAGGCTTTGCCTATAAGTATGACTCTACATGGAAATTTCACGACAACGAATAGCGAGTAAGCGAATGTATAATCATTGATTTTTTTTGTTTCACCCTCAAAAAATTTCCGAGTGTTAACGAATCTTTTCCTCGTTGTAGAATTTTTTTTTACGAAAAATTTTGCTCGGTGTAGGAATGGAGAATTGCTGCAACATTATCCGAGAGTCTATTCATCATAAAAACTATACGTCGAAATTGATATCCCATCCGTTTTCATCAAACGAATTATTACGGAAGAGGTTGTAACGGAAACGATAGTTGAAAAAACCGCATCCGTTAAAAAAGAAGTAACGCTTAGCCTATGATGAAAACTAAATACCAATGTACGATTATAGCTAACTTTTACTGTTTTATTCTGTTTTGTTATCATTGATGGTGTTCTCGTCCTACCATGACGAAATGCGTTTGACGAGCAAAGCGACCAAGTACAGTTTGCTAATCATTTTTCCTCACTAGCTCGCCAACTTGTTGAAGTATTTACGATTTATGACCATAAAGTTATAGCTGAGCGTAAGTTGTTAGGTTATAAGTGTGTTGAGGTGGTGGTGAGGTGAGGCATCAAAAAAGTAATTTCGTTAGGGCTCACATTCAAATCTGAAGTAATTAAGGTAGATTGAGGTCACGCTGCATTCATTCTTATGCAGATAGATGTAATTTTGTAATAATTTTATCACATTTTCAGTCTTTTTTTTACCAATGTTGTATACAAAACTCAAACCTGAGTGATAAACGTGATCAACGAAGAAAAATTCATCTCTAAAATTCAAATTATAGTAGGTACAGTAGCAAATAGAAAAAAAACACTTCATGATTGATTCATATGCAGAATAAGTATACTTTTTTTTTTTAAACTTGAAAAAAATTTTAAAACAAAAGTTGTACCTATAATTGCAAAATTTTTGAGTAGACTCCCTCTTCCCCATCCCTTCCAATTTGGCATAATTTAGGTATGAAAATCACTTTTGAACGTCATTGTTACAACTTTTTCTTGCACTTGAACCATACTTAATTTTGGGGATGTTGAGGTAGGCAAGCCTGGCGAGAGGGAGGGGAAAGTTGGTCCATTTACGCCGGGCCTGTGTTTTTTTGGAACTCAAATTTTTTGAATATTCCAATTTTCATATAACATCAAAATTTCTCTTTTTTTTTTTTTTTTTTTTTTTTTTGTAAAAATTGATGTTTTATAAAAATTGAAAGTTGGCAACCCTGCTATGAAATTTTTTCCACTTTTTCTATCGAAATAATTTTTTGCATCAATAGGAGCCATTTGAGTCCAGTTTTGGTACCAAGCAGATGTTATTCCCGTTTTTTGTAATTCGAAATTTTCGATTTTTTTTAGCGATCTGCAACTTTTCAACCCCCAGGTAGGTTGAAAAAATCGATATCAAATTTGAAGTTCAGTGGTCTGGGGAGGTGTAGAAACTCAAATTGCACTTTTTAGGGGTGTTTTCGAGGTACAATGTAATTAGCACTACCCAAAAGTAGTAAAAAAACTGTTTCTTTTAAATAGTGGCCTTACTTTGAGGGTCTCTAGCTCCACTCCTCTGAGAGGTAGAGAGCTCAATTTTTTTTGGGAGGTTCTCAACTCAAAGTAAACCATCTCTGCGAGTTTGGATGAAATCCGAAATATGTTTTTTTTTTCATTACACCCCTAATAAGTATCTACCTAATTCATATTATGAAAAATGGGAGGGGGAAGGGTCTAATCGAAAATTTTATGATAACACAAATTATTTCTAGGACCTCAACCTACAATTTCTTTTTGAATATTTTTTCAATTGGCCAAGCTTCCTCCCTCATTCCTCAAATTTTTAATTAGTGTCTTCGGAACGTTATGCGAAATTGGTTGAGGGGAGGGGTCCAATTGAAAAAGTTTTCAGCTAAAAATTGTAGCTTAGAGTTCTAGGAATAATTTTGGTTATTACAAAAATTTCGATCGGACCCCTTCCTCTTCTCCAATTTTGAATATAAAGTATTTATACAGTATTAGACTTGGTAAATTTTCGGTAGTTCCAAAAAAAAAAAAAAACAGTACTGAGGTGACCCACTCGTGGAAAAAAAAGGGACCAAAGAAATTTCTCCCCAGGGCCCAGATTTTCTCTTAGCGGGCCTGAAGATAGGACAGTTGTCCCGGCGGTTGTGGGGGAATGAAATTGTAAATAAAGTAAGCAAATTTCCAAAAGAATTGAAAGATTTATTTACTTGCACCCCCCCCCCCATAGCCAAAACATTGAAAATTTTTTAAAGCTCAAAAACTAAAAAATTTCTGCTTTGAAAAATTGAAAAATCATTTGCTTAGAAAACAATAAACATGAACATTTTTTTACTTCAACAAATTGAAAAATTGTTTAACCCAAAAATTAAAAAAAATTTCAATTCCAAATAAAAATTGAGTCATTTTTCTTTCGAAGAATTTATTGAAAAATTTTACTTTCAAAAAATTGAAAGATTTTTTTCCAACTACCTAATTGAAAATTTTTCTTCTTTGAAAAGATTGAAAAAGTTTTTACTTCAAAATCTATTGAAAATTTTCGCAATTCCAAAAATTTCAAGACATCTTGTTTCTCCAAAAAAAATCAATTTATTTATTTTTTTGATTCCATTTAGTTGGAGCAGAGGCGAAAATACCTGGGATAACGGTGGTCAACCCCACTCAAAATTTTCTGAAAATTCGGCAATTTTTTCCAAAAAATTGCCGTTAAATTAAATCAGCAGCAGAACCCCCCCCCCCCCCCCCGAAAAAAACACTCGAGATTTTTGACCAAGTTTCGTCTCTGAGTTAATTTTGGAGTTGATTTTGATTTTTCTATGATTTTTTTGCTGTTGATTGGTTGTACTACTTATTTGCTTTGCTGTTTGCTCTGATGAATTGATGATAATGCAATACAATATTATGTTGAAGGGAGGAGGAGTCTATAATCGAAAATTCTTTGATGACTAAAAAGTAAAATTATTTACAGGATCTTAATTTTTTAGTAGAACTCTTGGGTAGAGGTAAACAAAAAATTAGGGAAATTTTACGGGGGGGGGGGGTGGGGGGAGCATCCGAAAAGGAGGAGGTATAATTGTATAAAAAATTGAAAATGTAAGAGCCGGACTCCTTAAAAAAAATACAACCTATAAACATTTCAAAAGATTAGAAATTATAAATGATTCATCATTCATCAACATCATCCATCTTTAAAAAAAAAAAAAAAAAAAAAATCATTCACTTTTAGACTTTTTTATTTGTTACAAATTGGCAACACTGAGAAAATTGTATTTTTTATAATGACATTTTTCAATCACTCTTCTGCGGCTTCCCTGATTCCTTAAAAAAATGTAAACAAAAAAAAATGCATTTCCATTTCGGTCGAAAGTGTTTCGTGCGTGAGTTTTCTTTTATTAATTTAGTTTTTTAATCATTCTTTATAAACTCAAATTCAAGACTAGTGACTGGTTAACGAAAACATTTTAAATTCGCATCGTGAGTGAGTCATTTGTGAACAATATTTTTTGTGAATCACGAGTAATGGACATGATTTACTTATACTTCATATTCGTAAAGTTATCTCTGCTTGCTGCAATCTTACGTCAATACGTTACCTCAAACATGAGTAAGTAAGTGTTAGATAGTTACTTCTCCCATGAAATGATGAGAATAATACATCATATCGTAAATAATCTAGGTGTTTAAAAATGTATCTCGTAATTACATGAAGTAGCTATCGTACTCGTACCTGCAAAGCAAACATCCCCATTGTCACCAGACCCATCCAACTGTGTAACGAATAGAAGTGTGTCTCGGATAGCATCATTTTTTTGTCGAAAACCGCAAAGAATCCCAAACCAATACACGGTATGGCCAATATGTGAAAAATCGTATGGAACAGTTTCACGAAAATATGTCTGCAGCATCGACTTATTCTGTACAACAGCATCGCTGCGTCAATCAATGAAAATTCAATACGTTACCGATGATATTCTGAATGGAATGAATGAAAGCTGTTTATGTGAAACAAAAACGATACCGTGAACTTACAAAATCCGCTGATTGTTATAAAACCGGTCACCATCAGGGTTGGATGTAGATTGAATTGCTTATCTGGATCTTCATGCCAAGCGAATCCTTTCTGATAATATAACGTCCAGAATAATATCAATATTAAGGCTCCCAGTAATAATGTGCAGGAGAATACTACGACTAATACGTATTCCATCCAATTGCAAGTTGTGAATTCGTCGTCATCGTCGTACTGTCGATTTCTATTTTAGAAAAAACAAAACAAAACGAACGAATTAGATTAGCAAGGTTGAACTTGGCAAACATATCAAGTGTTACAAATTGTTTTTAAATTTGTTAGAAGTGTTTTACATTTGCCGAAAACTAGTGTTTTGGGGATACATTATCATGTGCTATAATAATTATTCCATTATCAACAATGGTAACATAGTGTACCGAAACAATTTACAGTCCGATAGTCGATGAATTCGTATAGAGGCAGAGGCGCTAACAGTACACCTCGACAAAAAAGATTATACTTATTGTTGGAAACAACAACACGTTCTCTGATCTCATTGACATGACACGGTACAGATTAAGCTTCAATTATCTGTACCAGATAATTATTAAAAATAGGCTTTAATAATAGATACAGCCAGTTTCTGTTTGTCTAGTCTCTATTGTTATAACATACTATGCAAAGATAAAAGCCATTTTGTAATATTGCTATATGTGGCAGTCTTTTGCCAACCTCGTACAACGATCCCTTCGCTCATTAATATGTACAAGGTGGGATTTTTCTTCGCGCCTCGTGTAGTAATTATGTATATTCGGGTTTGAAATTTCCATCTGTATGTTTCTGATACAGAGTACGAACGAGTTACATAATCTCGTGTTTTATTCAGGTACCTACGACTACGAGTAAATAGTATTTTATCAATAAATACGCGAACACCATAAGATGATGTCAGAGACGGTTTGAGTAAATTTTTTTGGGGGTGTAGATCGAAAATGCCGAATGAAAATTTTCAAAATGCCGAATGATAATTAATAGGTACAACAGTGGGAAGTAGACCCCTACGCTGAATTTTTTGAAAAAATTGCACTTCTAAAAGAAAAGATGGACTTTTTTTTTGCAGAAATTTTGAAAACGTACAATAATTTCTGGTTTTTTAAAAGATGAAAAAGTGACACGTTGCCCGAGCGAAGCGAGGGCGAAAATTTTGAAAAAATTGGAATTTTTAATTAAAAATAATGCACTTTAAACATAATTTTTAATATTTTCAAAAAGATCATGTTCATTTTTTTACGTTATAAGTTATAACAATTCAAATGCGCTGATTTTTGATTCCTATTCTGATTCTGAGAGAAAGATGAAGTAATAGAAGTACATTGCCCGAGCGAAGCGAGGGCGAAAATTTTTTTCAGAAATTTACCGAATTTGTGAGTCGGAATTTCTCTAAAATTTGCCGAATTTGTGATTTAGAATTTCTAAAAAATTTACATATTTGAAATTCAAAACTTTACCAAATTTTGTAAACATACCTAATTTAATTTGTCGAAAGTTTGCCGAATTTGTCGAAATTTTTTCGAAAATTTGCCGAATGGAAAATCACTGGGGGGGTGTTCCCCCCCCCCCTCGCACCGGCTCTGGATGATGTTTCAAATTGCGCACAATTTTGTAACCTGACGCTGACGAGTCCGCGAAATCGAGTAATTCGAGATTGATTAATTTTAAAATTTTATCACCTCAGCGTCATTTTACTATTATACTATTTACTCGTGTCTTTTCAAAATGCTTTTAAATGAGACGATTAAGGTTAAAAGTCGTCCAACAATGACTCAACCTTACACCACATGAAGATGGAACGATAAAAAACAACTCTTAGGACGCCTGCCCGTGTTCCTGGTAATGAAAAACATTCTTTTATTCGGTGTCCGGTAGTAAAAAGAGTAGAGAATAGTGGGACAGTTGGTCGACATTGACACCGGTGTACGAACGAATTAAGTATTTAAAACCCTATCTAGCATGTTATGACCTAACGTTGTAATTGCGTTTTTTGTTCATTTCATACCATAGCACACTTTCGAGTTCACGAAGATTAAGTAATTTTGTACAGCTGAATTTCAATCCCTTTTTTCTTATTTTCGTTGGTGTTTTCTTGGATTCGGATTTTTGTTGTCTGCTGTATCATCAGGGCCGGATTTAGGGAAAAAATGCCCCAGGACCATATAATTACTGAAGGCCCTCTTGCCTCTTTAATCCCCTCCCCCCCATCGCAGTAATTGAAGTACACGTTTTCATTTTATTTCTTAGGTAAATACTAATAAAATCAAACTTAATAATTAATTCTAAATTAAAGACACGCGTCGAGATTTTTTAATAGCGAAACTTTCAATTAGATCGTCAAAGTTTAATTCGCGAAGTATGTCGTTTTCGGAACTCAACATCACCAAATTTTGTATTCCCTCCCCAGAATATTAATCCATACGCCATGTTGGACTGGAATAATCCGTAATATGCTAGCTTCAGTGTTTGTAAATTTACCAAATTTTTTAGTTGCCATAAGAGGAAATTTATTGAAGAAAGTTTTCCAGAAAGTTGGTCCACATGAGTGTTCTAGCCTAATTGAGACTCTATGTGAACCCCTAAAAATTTCAAGCAATTTACTTTTTTGACTGGTACTTGTATATCTAAATTTTGCACCCCTGATCCAAAACACATCATATTTGTTTTACTTACGTTAAGTGTCATTCTATTTGGGAAAGTGTTCATCAACCATTTTTTTAAAAAAAATTTCAATGAAAAGTTTTGAAAAAATTTGGGAGAAAATCAAGATGAACGATTTGAAAAAAATCTAATCCGCGATTCACTTGGAAAATCTAGGCATAGAAATGAAATCGATGAAAATTATTAGGAAAGTTTAAATAAAAAATTGAAAAAAAAATCAGAACAATTTCGATGAAAAATCTGAAAATTAATTCAATTAGGTAGAATTTCACAATTTACATGGAAAACTTTTTATACAAGTTTGAAAAAATTGAAAATAGGGATTCATACTGATTTTGAATTTTTTTCGTTTTTTCAACCCGATATAAGGTTTCTAGAGTCATAATTTTGAGAAAAATGTCGTCAATTTGTTGAAATCAAAATTTTATCAGTGGAAAAATTTTATTCAATTAATTTTTGTTCATTTCAAGCTAATTTTGCAATTTTTTTCAATTCTTGCTGACTTTGCATTTTTTTTAAACCCTGCAATTCTAAGGTTTCTCGAGTATTAATTTTGTGAAAAATAGCAATTTTGTGGAAATTTGAATTTATGAGTGAAAACATTTTATTTTATCAATTTTCGTCCAATTCGAGCTAATTTTGCACTTTTTTTTAATTTTTGCGGAATTTGCATTTTTTTTGTTTTTTTTACCTGTACAACTTTAGGGTTTCTTGAGTGATAATTTTGAGTTGTGTTAAAAATCACGTAACTTATGCGACGAAAAGTGCGTATGGGTAGATATTCGTATACACGTCTGGCGCCACTCCGATAAAACCGGCGAAAACAGCTGACTGCGTTTGATGCGTGTCGTTTAATTTGAACGAGAGTTATGAAAATCAGTATGAAATATCTTTTCACCATCTGAGCGTCCGTACTTTGCATACCCGCGTAATAACTGTAATTTTCAATTTTTAAGTGATCTGCCGGTAGCCCCTTTTCAGTGAAGGGCCCCTTTTGATGATGGGCCCCAGGGCCATGGCCCCGCTGGCCCCCCCCCTAAATCTGGGCCTGTGTATCATGTAGAAATTAAAAATGACGTGGGGGTATTTTGTTATATAAATATTTACCCTTACACTCGTTTTCTCGTTTTTTTAAAATTTATTTAAAAAAAAAAAAATTAAAATAGGTAAATCGAATACTTTACGTTACTAGGGAGATAAAGTACTACTTTATATACCTCTCGCTGATCTTTCGGTAGTATAAAGAAGCCCTTTTCTCCCTCGTAACGTAAAATAATTTATCCAACTACTATTAGATTTTCAGCATGTTGCTATAATTTCCTTTCTAAAAAATTCAAATAATTCACATTATCGTCATTTTCCCTTTTTTGTGTCAAAATATTATAACATTTTTTTCTTGAATTCTTCTAAATTAGGTTACAAATAATAGTGTATCTATTTACTATCTACCTCCTTAATAGAAAAAAAGGACTTGAGGGAAAATTGTGTATGACTATGATTATTGATTAAAAGAAATGAAGAACGTTAAATTTCAAAAATGAACGGACAGGGTGAATTTTTTAGCCAGTCAATTTTTTCAATATGTCACTCCGCCGTCTCCAACTCCGAAAAATTCTATTCTAACAAAATGAAAAGGCATAAAGAGAATTTTTTGTACCCACATTGGTAATCAGTAAATTTTCTATAAAATCTACAGATTTTTTTATCGACTTCAATACAGATTTTTAATTGAAACTTTGAACATTTTTATTTAAAATTTTCTTTAGAAATTTTTTCTTAATTTTTTGTCGGAACATTCAATGAAAAATTTCAACAAAAATTTTTTCTGCAATTTTCTCATGAATTATTTAAAAATAGTTATACGTAAAAAAGTAAGTATTTCTTTCAGAAATTTTTTATTAAAAAAAAAAAAAAAACTCGACTCAGAAATTTTGAGAATTTTCACTCGATCTCCTCTCAAAAATTTTCAATTTAAAAAAATTGATCATCAAAATTTATGGAATTTTTACTTTTACTGTTTCGAAAATTTCCATTGAAAATTAAATTTAAAAATACTTGAAATTTTTTTTATTTGAAACTGTTGAAAAAAATAATTAGAAGCCTTTTTAAATTTTTAATTAAGTATTTTAAAATAAATTTTACCCAATGATTTTTTGCAAGAAGTATTGAAATGTTGATGGAAATTGTTTTTTGTAATTTTTCCTCGCAGATATTTTTGGTTGAAATTTTCTCAGAAATTTTTTCACAACCTTTTATAAAAAATAATATTTGTTTGCTCTTTTTTTAAAAACAGTTGCAATCTGAATTTTTTATAAATTTTTACCTAACATTTTCTCAAAATTTTTCAGTTGGATTTTCAAGATAATTATTAGGTAGTCAAAATTTTTAATTAGAAACATTTATCTAACATTTTTACTTCGAATTTTTTCTTAATTTTTTCAAAATTAAATTTTTACTTGAATCCCAGCCCTCCAAAAAAAAAATGCGGGTTCGTTGAGGATTAACCCACCCCCCTCTATCGACAGGTCTGTTCGTTAGTGCCCTTAAAGTCATCGAAAGGGTAATCTGAGCTTTATTTAAGAGAATTTAATTCCAAAAAAAAAAAAAAGTTTCTAAAAAAATTAAGGTAGGTATATAGTTTTGGAGATTTTTTTCTGGAATTATTAGTTCCCAAAAATAAGAAAATGAATTTTTCATTTTATTTTTTTTACTTCTTAGCACCCCCCCCCCCCCCCAAATAAAGAAGAAAATTTGATTTTTGCGAGATTTTTTGTAAGAAAACTTCTTTAATGAGCCAAAAACATTTTCAAAAAATTGAGAAAATTTTATTAAAAATAGGTAGGTAGGTACTTAATATTAATGATAATAAAATTTATAATTCGTCTCAAAGAAATTTTTTCATTTCAAAAAATTGAGAAATTTCGTTACTTCCAAAAATTAAGTTTTTTTCTCTTGTGAAATCAAGACATTTTTTCTTCCACAAAACTTATTGAAAATTTGTACTTTAAAAAATTTGAGAAATATTTTACTCCAGAAAACTTGAGAAATTTCAGCTTTTCTTTTTCAAAAGAAGAAGATTTTTATAGTTAGTGTGTACCAAATTTTTACATTTTCGGAGTTGCCGAGCTAAAATTTATTCTCAACAGAAGCCATTTTTGTTTAATTCACCAACATTCACAACATTTGCAAATGCTCCAAGGAAGTAATCAATCTAAAAGACCATGGAACAGGATGAAAAGTTTTTGAAAAGAAATTCTCATTGTTGATGAATAAACAATGTGTAATTTTTGTTTTCTTAGAAAAAAATTTCTTCAACAGAAGCTGTCTTGAAAATTTCGTTGAGATTTTTTGGGCAAAAATCTTTTTAAAAAACAATCTGAAAAAATTCAAAAAAAATTTCAGTAAGTACATAAAAAAATCAACAATTTGGGAAAATCGTTTTGAAAAAATTCAGCGAGGGTTTACTTACTTCAGGAGAAAAAACTTCTATAAGTAAATATAAGAAAAATAATTATTTTGAAAAAAATCCTAAAAATTGTCTTTGAAATTTTATTTTTGGAGAAATGATATTAGGTAGGTATTTTTAATTTGAAAAAAAAAAACTTTTTTAATAAAAATTCTCACAGGACCCTAATTGTGTTTGAAAAATTTTAATTTTGAAAAAAAATCCAAAAATATTGCCTTCTTTAAAAAAATCTCAAAATTAGGTATTTAAATTTTTTTTTTAGAAAAATAAAATATTTTACTCGACGAAAAACTAGTTTTAAAAAAATTGCAGGGCCCTAAGTTGAAAAATTATAATTTGATGAAAATAACAAAGAGTTAAGTACCTACCTATAGCAAAATTAAAAAAAAACAAAAAAAAAAAACTACTTAGTACAAAACAAACATCAGTGCGCAGTTCAATTTTATTAAAAGTTCCAAAATGTAAGTACAGCTTTGACTGTAATCAGGTGAATAAATACAGTAAATCTACGTTGATTGCTGGTAAATGAAACTTTTAATTGAATCACTTAAATAGCATAAAATTTCAGCATAGTCTACTCTAGAAACGCAAAAGGAAAAAAAGAAACGGAAAAAAAAGTGAAGATGAATTAAATTACATCGAGATTCGGTTATTGCGATGAGCTTGAGCTACACCGGCGTGACGAGGGTTTGAGGAAATCGGTATTCAAAAACATAAAAAGACAATCTACCTCGAAAACATCTCTTCGGCTTTCTTATTCGTTTTGTAATTAAATTAAGTCGAAAAATTAAACGAGAAAAGTACTCGGTTAGAGGGAAATTTCGAGTCAATAAACTCGAAAAGATACGTCGGTTCGTCGTTGTTGGTTGAGCGCGCGTTCAACTTCAAACTCGCATTATAACCTTTTTTTTCTATCTTAATGGTAGAGTAATATCGTCGAATTATATGTAAGTGCACGATTAAAAAAAAAACAGGATCGTTTTTTGGGGCGAATTCCCCTAAAAATTAAAATCTTTCGATAAAAAAATACATCGCAAAATGCCCGCTTTAATAAACAGATGCGTTAATTATGAAAAAGGTTAATGGCTCCGCGTGTACCGTCGATCTTCGCTGAATTAGTTATAATGTTAAAATCGTGCGTGAAGTGACCGATAAATAAGAAAGTGACGAAAAAGCCGGTATAACCTTCGAGTATACGCGGAGAGAACTCGATTCACTGGCCAACACCGGAGGCTAGTTTATAAAATAGGTAGAATGGACTACGCACATCTATAGGTAAAGATAAGATCGCCACAGAAGGTACTCTGGTGTACGATGCTCGCTTTTTATAGGCATTGATTACGATTTGCTAAACGATAATATGCCGGCCATCGGCCCGTATTGCGTCTGCGTTACTCTTTGTTAAACAGTTTAAAAAGAGCAATAATTAAAAGGTTAACAAAAGGGACAAGCATACTGCAATTATGAATAACGTTCATCATATATTCCGTACCGTGTACGTATAATTCCTACACGTTTAAAACCTTTTATTACATATTATGATATTAACATTACTAAATTATCTCGAATCGTATAGGTATATACCAGAATAGTATTCGCTTTTTCGATTATACCATTTTCAGTGGAATATTTTAATAATTGTGTCCAAAGGTCGCAGAAAACCCTTACTTATACTTTACCGATTATCTCCTTTTTACTTTACGTCATCATTGCTCCAAGATTTCCTCTCATTGGTATATTTTCTAACATTTTTGATGATTCTTTAATTTCTACCCTCTAGCCAGGAAATTTATAAGTATAGAAATGTAGGAAAGTTTCTAGAGAGAAGTGACACTAAAAATAGAACTCGAGCCAAGAAATGGAACAAACAATAAGAATAAAAATTAAATTATTTATTTTTTAAATTAATTTTATATATATTTCTATTTTAATAAAATTATAAATTTAATTTTTTTTATTCTAATTTTTTAATTAATCATTAAATTAAAATTATTAAATACATTTTCCAATATATTTACTTTGTTGATTTTAAGAAGAAATTTTTGAAAATACAAAAACAACAAAAATGACTTCTGATTTTCATTTTCTGTTTTTGAGAATCACGTACTTCACTCTGCTCAGAAAATGATGGAAAAATATTTTTACAGAGGGTGTCTAGGGAGGACCTTTTGAAAATTCAGATTTGGAAAAATAACATTGAATGAGAAATTTTTTTTCTCTATTAGACATTTACTCGTAGGTTACTACAAAAATAAACATTTCTTCCTCTTGAGATTTCTTGCCTGTGTTTGAAAATGAAGTTGCAACAAAGCTTTCTAACGTTATTTTCAAAGATTTGAAAATAGATGCAGCATTTCTTGAATAAAAAAGCCCGATGACATTTTATCAACGAGGCAAAGATATTATTAAAAAAATTAGAACTGTAAATGATTCCACAGAGAGAGGAGTTCGATTAATTACCGAATATAATGATCAGCTCAGCACTAAAGAAGAGCAAAAACAATGCATATTGCAAGGTGTATCGTATTACAAGAAAAATATCCGGATTCCAAAAAAAAAAAAAAAAAAAAAAAACATAGAAGAATAAAAAGAAATAAAAATTTTACTAGGTATATTTTTCAAATACAGTAGAATTATACTAGCAAAAAATTGCAACCGAATTTCTTTTGAAATTTTCAACCGAAAAATCCTTTTGGTTCATTTTTTATTATCCGATTTCCTTTATTTTTGTACATAGGTACGACTTTATATCAATGCTCCTAGGTAGTATTATTTTTTTTATTTCAAAAAAAAAAAAATTTGAAAAATTGAGAAAAATTATTTTTAAAAAAATGAGAAATTATTTAGGTACCTAGGTATCTGTTTCAAAAAAAAAAAAAAAAAAAATAGTCCCTGAAAATTTTTTACGGTAGAACCTCGATTATCCGAGTAAATTGGGGCGAAAGAAGAGAAAGAAGATCGGATGTCAAGAAAAGTCGGATACTCGATTTCTGTTTTTTTTTTTTTTTTTTTTTTTTTTTTTAATGCTACAAAAAATTTTGTTTTGCAGAAATTTTATAGAAATCACTGAACAAACAGAAAACAATTTGGGATCTTTTTTAAAATAAATGTTTGAAAAATCATTTAATTTGAATTTTTTTGAAGTAAAAAAAAATAATAAGTTTATTGGTATTTTTTTCGAATAAGAAAACCCCATTATTTGGAAATAAAATTTTCTACTTGAATTTTTTTCGAATCTGAGAATTTTTTTGAAATAAATAATTTCTCACTTTTTGAAATAATTTTCCCCTCCCCCATTTTTTCAATTCTAGGAAGGGAAATTGGATGATAAAAAATTAACCGACTTTTGAATATCAGATAATCGAAAGAAATCTGTTGAAATTTTTCGCTCGAATAATCGAGAAATCGGATAATCGATGTTTTACTCTTTGACTATATACAATAATGGACTGGTAGAACAGCTGGAATTCCTTAGCAGAAACCCCAAAAATCTCCAGTGGAAAAAATTTTCAGTACGGGTATGCTGGTCCGCCATTTTGCGTAGTATTGAATTTTATATTTGCTCATAACTCTGAAAATACGAGTTTAGCAAAAAAATGTCAAGAGATATTTTTTGTATAAAATTGAAAAACCTTTCGATTGCAATAAAAAAATTGAATTTGGTTTGAGTTGAAAAATTTTGAAAAAATATCAAGGCACAATATGGCGGCCCAGCGGTTCTCTACTGTGATTTTTCACTGTTTTGGCGCATGTGCAGAAGATTTTTTTCCACTCTGCCTATGAAATTGCATAATCGGGACGCCGGCATATCGGATCAAAAATTTAACATTGCTCTTATGGGGCCTTACCAGTCCATTATTGTATATAGTCAAAGGTTTTACTGTATTCCCAAAAATTAGGAATTTTATTTACTCTAAAAACCAAAAAATTAAAATAAAATAATTAGGTACCTTCATTCCAAAAAAAAAAATGTTTATAAAAAAGACCCAAATCATGAAAAAAAAAAAATCAAAAATTTCATTTTTAAAAATTAAGGTTTTTTTTTATTGGCTATAAAAATATTTATTTTATTTTATTTTAAAAAGTATGATTTTTTTCACTTTAAAAAAAAACAAAAATGAAACTTATCTCGATTTTTTAAAGGTTTTAAAAAAAAATCTTATTAGTTACTTTTTCTTATTAGTTTGGGATTAATTTGAAGTCATTCACTGTGCACTTTTTGTAAAAAATTTCAATACAAATAAGGGGACCAACCCTAAATTGGGATCCCGAAATGAAAAAACAATTTGATATCTATTAATAAGGCATTACCCCTCCCTACAGTGGGGTGGGGGGTCTGAAAAAATAAATATGAGCTTTTTTCTCAAAAATGTTTTTTGTTTACAATCGAAAAACCTCAAGGGGGTCGTGAGTCCATATTTGGAGAGATTATCAAAAGTTGAGGTGGAACTTTTTAGTGAATTGGTGATTAATCAGAACACTGAAAGAAACATTTTAAAATCAAAAAATATACCCAACCCAGTTATGAAATTTCTAAAGGTCGACTTCTTGGGCACCCTCTATTTTTTGTCGCGTTTTCGCCTATTTTGCCACAATCCTGATGAATTGTGCTTTTCATAGTGATTTATTACACCAGCGCTTGAATTATTCACGAAAATAACTAACTCGAAAATCTCACGACTGTTCAATTATTAAATTTTGAAAAATAGAACGATAATTTGACTTGTTTTCATCGTGAATAATTATCTGGTTTAAAGTTACCGCGTAAAAGGAACTAGTTCCGAAATTTCTAGCGATATCGATAGCGGGTCAACTGTACGATAAATCTTCCAATTCACATAAAAAAATCTTCATCGTCGTGCATCTCCTCACCGAGAGATTCCACGATACACCGTAATAATCTGGAATTATCCGTACCTCGAAGCAATTGGCGTTGTCTTTTTTCCCTTTATCTATTTTCGTACACATTATATGCAAAATAGGCATATACCCGTACGTCTTAACGAATAAAAATCCTATAAACGTTGGCTTTTTATAGCATAAGCGTATGACTGGTTGCGCATGCGTTGTTCGCAAGCTCTCCGCGGAGGAGAAAATACCGACAAATAAAAAGTAATTATAAAATTAAGCCTCGACTTAGTCTGCGGAGAATAGTAGCTGGGAATTTTTCGGATTAATTAGGATGTCTTAGTGGTATTGTTACGAATGATTTATACATGTACATGGCCGGTTTAATAAGGAAGTGTTTTCGAGGAATGTTGGAATTCGCTATACGTAACTTTAGGGTCGATGATACGAAAGAAAAATAAGACAAATTTTTCTCTTTCCAGCAAAGCTCCTCTTTTTGGCATATTTTTCTTACTGGCTTTTTGCGCACGATGGTATTCGTAAAGACCATGTCACTGTAGCTAGTTTGACTTCTTTAGTCGGTAATGCCATTCTAGAAATGAGCCGGCGGAGCAATGCCAATGTCGTATATGTCCTATTTTCTTTATCGTATAGAATTCTCCGCATTTATCTCGAGATACGAGTACTTACTCGAGTTATTTTTTCTCGAATCAATCTTCTAGTAAGTATTTTCCTATTTTTGAGAAATAGGTAACTAGGCGCACGATTTTCTTCATAAGGAAAAATGTATGTTTTGATTCGAGAGGTGAATATTGGTATAGAGATTGTGATGCTCATTCCCTTCATTCTTCGCGGTAGAATTTTTTTTTCGAATTAATTTTATAATTATGATTAGGCACTTGTAAAAAAAATATGATTTGAGTGGAAGTACTAAAGATCATTCCAACAGACATACCTAATAAAACAAGTCATTATAAATCAAAACATGATAATATTAAATAATTTTTAAGTAGGCATCCTCTTTTTTTTTTTTTTAAATAATGCGATATTTTTATTGAAAAAAATCAAAAGTTTTTGAATATTTTAAAAGTTTTGTTCATTTTTGCGATTTTTTTGACAAGTTATTTCAGTGTCTTTTTTATACAAAACTTAAAGTATCTTTTATACTTGACGAAAAAAAAACCAAAAAAACCAAAAAAAAACAAAAAAACAATAACAACAACAACAAAGTTTCAAAAACAGTCATTATTTTCAATTTTAAACCCCTTCTCTCTCTCCATTTTTTTTTTTTTTTGAATTAAAGAATATAAATTAAATTATGGCTAAGTATAAAAGTTCAAAAGCTTATAAAACTGTATTTAAAAATTCTAATACTAAAAATAGGTAATTAGTAATTACCTACATAATTATTTTAATCTCACTCTCAAATTTGCATAATAATGTTTCAAGTAGTTTAAAAATCCCAAAAGATGAAAAAAATTGTCAACATTTTTCAAATAGATATTAATTTTTGTAAATCTTTTGAAAATCATATTTTTTGAAATATTCATTTTTTTAGATTCAAAATTTTTTCCAATTTTTCTATGAATTTTACATGTCAACATTTCATTAGATTTTTATTCTTCAAAAATCTTGTCTTTTGAAAATAGTAAATTTTACCTGGATGTTCTGTAATAAAATTGTGTTGACAATTTTTTTTCTTCTTCAAAAAATTTGATTTTTTCATAAAAAAAATAATAAAAAAAATAGGGCAGTTCTTTGCTTTGAAAAAAGCAAAAGTTTTTTTTTCTCACGGAAAACTAAAAGATTTTTTCACTCTAAAAACTTGAAATAATGGTATTCTCAAAAAAACTGAGGTTTTATCCAACAAAAAAATATATCCTAGGTACGTATAAGATTATGAGAGATTTGTGTTTCTTGTACATGTACAGACATGAGATTTTTTTTATTTAAAAAAAAAATTAACACTCTGACGCATGTTTTAATGGATTTTTTTGGGAAAAATATTTTTCGATGTATTTTCGACTGCGTAGATCACGAGAAAAATACTAAACAAATTTCTATTTAATATTTAGGACCCTTTGAGGCCAAAAAAAGGGGAGCCATTCATGCGCAAAAAAAAAAAAAAAAATCGTGAAAATTCTAGAAAGAAATTTAAAATGTTTTTTTTTTCTTTCACAAAAATGAAATGTTTTTAAGATAAAAATATTTTTTAATTTGGGGGGGGGGGGTGTTTATAATTAGGTACAAAATTGAATGGTTTTCACTCCAAAAAATTGAAAAGATTTTTCACCCTAAAAATTTTTATCATTCCACAAAAATTGGAAGATTTTTATCTTATTGGCAAAAGATTATAATTAAAAAAAATTGATAGTTTTTTCTTATAAAATAGCCAAAATAGGTATAAAAGATTTCTTCCTAGAAAAATCAAACAAACAGTTTTTTTTTTGTTTTTTTTTAAAGTTGAAAGTTCCTTGGGTAGTTACCAATTCGAGACATATTTCAATTCTAAAAAAGTTGAGACTTTTCCAAAAAAATAAGATAAAAAAATAGGATTTAATTTTTTCTCAGGAGATTAAGAGATATGTTTCTTGTGTGAGTAAGTAGGAGATTTTTTTTCTGAAAAAAAAAACAAACTAATACCTACATAAAAAAAATAATAAAAGCTTTGTTTCCCGAAAAATTGAATGTTTTGTTCTATGAGACGTTTAAATGATTTTTCACTCCAAAAAATTGAAAATATTTCCTACTGCCGGAGAATGATAAATTTTTTAACGCCGATTCCTAAACGTTAGGGTATTTTTAATTTTTTTTTTATTCATGACAAATGAATTATTTCCTCCCTTCGATTTGGGAAAGCTGCAAAAAATATGTTGATAGAAACACCCCCCAAAAAAAATCAAAAATTTGAAAAAAAAAAAAATTTATTTCAAAAAATTAGAATTTTTTTCTGGAAAAAGGAAGTTGTGCCAACGCACATGTGGCACACATTTCAACCATATATATTTTTTTATAACATTTTAAATTATTTACAATTTTTCACGCAATTTTTGTAGTTTTCCAACACTCTTTATTTTTAATAATTTTTTAATCGCCTCTGAGATTTTTCAGCATTTAAACGAATTTTTGAAACTCGCATTAAGCACGCCTACTAACACAGTTTCGCGACTCATTTTCATCTCGTTTTTTGGTCAGCAGGTCATCGCGAAAACTTTCAGGGTATAACACGCTAAAATGAAAAATTATTTTCTCATAAAAAGGATCAGCTCTGGGCAGGCGAAGTAGGAGGAAAGGAAACGGCTAGGACGTGAAGCATTTCAAACTTGAAAATGACTACTCTAACGTGCTTATATGGGAAAAGCGGAAATGGAACGAATATTGTAATTTAACATCCACGTGTGGTTTTAGTTCTAACACGTTTTCAAAGCACTCCCCAAAAATATGTATTAATTGGTTTTTACTTAGCGTGCCTACGCTGGGCTTTCAATAGGATTTTTTTTTTTTCGTTAACTTGGACGCTGTAGCACACGCCTCTCAATGGTACGCAAGTTCACTCGAGGAGATTGATGTAATTTTAGCTGCGACGCAGATTAAAATTATTTTTTAATGCACCTACGCCGATTACCAAGGTTACAAAAATACGCCTATGTTGAATTCGATTTGAGCAAAGCTTGCGAGCGACGTCGAATGTCGATGTCGAGATAAAATACGAGTAATATGGACGAAAAATGTTTGAGTAAAACAAACCGCTAAGTAATACCTACTTCTGATAATTCGCAGCACCAATATTCGCTCGCACCAATCATTGGAAATAATGAACGGTTCTCCGGTTACTCGGTTGATTTACCTCGGACTAAAATACCTACTATACACGTGTATGTAGATGTACACGTAAAAAAACTCGCATACCGAAACGTTAAAAGCTATATGGCACTGCTGAGAGACGATTGGCAAAAAAAAGAAGCCATTTAGACTGGATCGTACTAACAATTCCCATAATTTACCATCACAATTATCCAAATACTCTTACAGTCGTACTTAGGTAACGTGATAAACAAACACGAAACTTCGTAGTAGAATTGGCGTTAATGAAATGTGGTTATAGGTTTTTATGTATTCCGGAAAGGTTCGTTCCATCTTTACCGGATGTACCTGTCTTACTTCAGGTTACCAGAGTCTAGTACAAGTTGTAGCACAAATCCCGTTAGTTAGGAACAAGTGTTGCTCTTTATTAACGCTCGTACTTCTACTTTGAAAATATTTCTGGTCCATTTTTACTCCGCCAATAAAATGTTTGAAAAAGTGGAGTAAGCGAGTGATTTTTTTTTCATCGATGATGTAGGTACATATTTTTGCCATTCCTATGACGCTTCGGTGTTTGATACGTTTGTAATTATAACTCGACGAAACAATCTGTGACAATTCGTATTGTATGTACTCATGTGGTATTACATTTGATGCAATAGATCGACAATATGACATTTTAACTAGTCGATTAAACAGGGGCAAGAGGGTACGCTTTCTCCTGTTTTTTATTATTAACCCTTTGGGTCATGAGACACTTCCTACGGGTGAAATTCAAATTGCTTCAGATTATATCTTGAAACCTCAATAATAGTTATCAAAACTACCTCGAAGTTCAACTTTGAGCAAGTATTTGTCTCGAAAGTTGGCATTATTGAGAAATCGCTCATTTTGAAGTTTCGACAAAGGAAAATGACTTATGTAAAAAATTTTAACAAGAGATATTCTACTTTATCAGTTGAAAGAGGATCATCAGAAGCAAAACATCCCCAAAAATTAAATCACTAGTAGGGGGCAGAAAGAGGGTGGTTATGAAAATTGAATTTGAGAACAGCAGTTCCAAAAAATCTGGAGAACCATTGAACTTGGAAGTGGATGCTTCAGATGAGAGTGCATAAAAAGAAAAATTCGTTGTCGCATAGAGAGCTTTTTCCCAAAAGTTTCAAATTTATGTCGAAAGTTGCAGTTGAAATCACAGAACAAATCACAAAAAATCTTATGAGCAGGAAAATTTCTGAAAAATGGTCAAAATTGAAACCATTGCTTTTTAAATGATGTTTTTGATTTCTTTTGAAGAATAAGACATTATGATTGATGAAAGTGACAATTTCTCTTATCAAATCAACAAATACCTCATCCCAGGGTCTGATAAGCGCTAGTCTACTCAGATGTGCTTCTAACAATCGAAGAAATTGAGCTAAATTTATTTGGCATGCATGAATGCTTCAGCAGAAGAGATTCAGCATTGAATCGGCTCACTCAGACACTGAAGCATAATTTGGTCACCTCATTACATGTGTAGAAAGCTACAATTATACTGAAAAAACAACAAATTCCACATGCCAGAGCTCTGGATGAATATAATTCACCAACTGAAGAGTGTTTCCCACACCCTGAGAAATCAACCAAAATTGCTTTGAAAAATGCAAGTGCTTCAGGCTCAGCAATTTGAAGTACAATTGTTTCACTCAGACACACAAGCATTATTTCCCAACACCATTGCATTTGTGGAAAGTTGATATTTTCTAGAGAAATCCATTGCAAGTGTTTTTTATACTCAGAAGAATTGAGCTATTTTTTTTTTTTTGCAAAATGTGAATGCTTCAGTACCTTGGATTGCTACTTACATAAACCAACTCTGACAATGAAGCACAATTTTCAGAGCCCATTCTGTGTGCGTTGAAAGTTACAATATTTTTTGAATGACATCAACAAATGACTCGTTCCAGTGTCCGAAACTACATAGTTTACTGAAGAGAGTGATATAGATGAAGGATCAAAGAATCTCAGATATCAAAGCATTCAGATTTTTCTGAAAAACATAGCTAAATTCCTCAGCTCTCATATAAATTACTTTCCAGGCAACCAGTGTTAGTTCATCTTCCACAAACAAGATATTGTTATTCTGTGCTAAAGTTGAATGAATTTCAACAGAAGTAATGGGATTATAAAATTTTGCTTCGGCGTAAGGAGAAGACAAAGTGATGACAAATCCTCAGACCTGAGCATTCAAAAATTCTGTGAAAAATTCAGTCCATTCCTCAAAGTTTATCTCGACTAGTGTTAGCTTATCTCACCCATGCATATATTGTTATTTGTCGGAAAAGTTGTACGACTTCACACACGAATAGAAGGGTTATAATATATCGCTTCAGCTTGAGACGAAATTGAAGAAATGACAAATCCACAGACCAAAAGCACTAAAATATTTTGTCAGAAGTTCAGTCCATTCCTCTGAGTACATGTGAAATATTTCTTGGGTTGGATTTTCTCAAGTAACTAGCATGGTATTGTGCTGTGTGATGAACATTGTGAGCTTTCAACACGAATAAGTGGCTGAGGAAGATGTGCTTCATGTTCTGATATAGGTGATCGACTACAGTACCTCAGATCCTGAAGCAATCAAATTTTTTTGAGAATTTTTGCTGAATTATTGGCTCTAGGGAAACACATTCAAATGACTGGTGTTAGTGTATCTCACCAAAACAGATATTCTTCTTTGTTGGAAAAGTTGTACGGCTTGCCACACAAATAGAGGCAATATAATGTATTGCTTCAGTGCGAGAAAGACTTGAAAGAATGACAAATCTTCAAACCTGAAGCACTCGAAAAATTTTCAAAAAATTCAGTCTATTCCTCACAGTTGATTTTGAGCATTTCTCACATTGCTCATTCGCAAGTAACTAGCATGGTATTGTGCTATGTGATGAACGTTGTGAGCTTTCAACACGAAGAAGTGGCTGAGGAAAATGTGCTTCATGTTCTGATACAGGAGATGGACGATAGTACCTCAGATCCTGAAGCAATCAGATTTTTTTGAAAATTTTTGCTGAATTATTGGCTCTTGAGAAACACTTTTCAAATGACTGGTGTTAGTGTATCTCAGCCAAACAGATATTATACTTTGTTGGAAAAGTTGTACGACTTTCCACACAAGTAGAGGGAATATTATGTATTGCTTCAGTGCGAGAAAGAGTTGAAGGAATGACAAATTTTCAGACCTGAAGCAATGGAACATGATTCGAAAAATTCAGTCTATTCCTCAGAGTCTATTGTTTGCATTTCTCATATTCGTCATTCCCAAGTTACAAGCATGCTTTTGTTCTGTGTGATGAAAGTTGTGAGCTTTCAAGCCGAGTAAGTGGCTGAGGAAAATGTGCTTCATGTTCTGATTTAGGTGATGGACGATAGTAACTCAGATCCTGAAGCAATCAATTTTTTTTGAAAACTTTTGCTGAATAATTGGCTCTAGAGAAACACTTTTCAAATGACTGGTGTTGGTTTATCTAACCCAAGCAGATATTTAGAAAAGTTGTATGACTTTCCACATGAATAAAAATATTTTAATGTACTGCTTCAGCGTGAGGGGGAGCTGGAGTAATCACATATCCTCAAATTTGAAGCACTCAGATATTTTGTCAGAAGTTCAGTCCATCCCTCTGAGTTTATGTGAAATATTTCCGAGGTTGGATGAACTCAAGTTTCCAGCATGGAATTGTTCTTTGTGATGAACGTTGTGAGGTTTCAACCCAAGTATGCGACTGTGAAAAATGGGCTCCATGTTCTGATACAGATGATGGATCAAAGAATCTCAGATATTGAAGCATTCAGATATTTCTGAAAAACATTGCTAAATTCCTTGGCTCTCATGAAACACTTTTCAGGCAACCAGTGTGGGTTCATCTTACTAACACAGATATTGTTATTCATAAATTTCAACAGAAGTAATGATATTATAAAATTTTGCTTCAGTGTAAGGAGGAGACAAGGTGATGAGAAAAACTCAGACTTGAAGCACTCAAGAAATTTTCAAAAAATTCAGTCCATTCCTCGAGGTTTATCTTGACTGATGTTAGTGTATCTCACCCAAACAGATATTGTTCTTTGTTGGAAAAGTTTTACGACTTTTCACACAAATAGTGGGAATATAATGAATTGCTTCAGTGTGAGAGAGAGATGAAGGAATGACAAATCCTCAAACCTGAAGCACTCGAAAAATTTTCAAAAAATTTAGTCTATTCCTCAGAGTTTATTTTGAGCATTTCTCAGATTTGTCATTCCCAAGTAACAAGCATGCTTTTGTTCTGTGTGATGAACGTTGTGAGCTTTCAACCCGAGTAAGTGTCTGAGGAAAATGTGCTTCATGTTCTGATTTAGGTGATGGATCAAAGAATCTCAGATATTGAAGCATTCAGATATTTCTGAAAAACATTGCTAAATTCCTTGGCTCTCATGAAACACTTTTCAGGCAACCAGTGTTAGTTCATCTTACTCAAACAGATATTGTTATTCATAAATTTCAACAGAAGTAATGGAATTATATAATTTTGCTTCAGCTTAAGGAGGAGACAAGGTGATGAGAAAAACTCTGACTTGAAGCACTCAAGAAATTTTCAAAAAATTCAGTCCATTCCTCGAGGTTTATCTTGACTGATGTTAGTGTATCTCACCCAAACAGATATTGTTCTTTGTTGGAAAAGTTGTACAACTTTCCACACAAATAGTGGGAATATAATGAATTGCTTCAGTGTGAGAAAGAGTTGAAGGAATGACAAATTTTCAGACCTGAAGCAATCGAACATGATTTGAAAAATTCAGTCTATTCCTCAGAGTCTATTGTTTGCATTTCTCATATTCGTCATTCCCAAGTTACAAGCATGGAATTGTTCTGTGTGATGAACGTTGTGAGCTTTCAACCCGAGTAAGTGTCTGAGGAAAATGTGCTTCATGTTCTGATAAAGATAATGGATCAAAGAATCTCAGATAATGAAGCATTCAGATATTTCTGAAAAACATTGCTAAATTCCTTGGCTCTCATAAAACACTTTTCAGGCAACCAGTATCTGTTTGAGTAAGATGAACTAACACTGGTTGCCTGAAAAGTGTTTCATGAGAGCCAAGGAATTTAGCAATGTTTTTCAGAAATATCTGAATGCTTCAATATCTGAGATTCTTTGATCCATCATCTGTATCAGAACATGGAGCACATTTTTCACAGTCGCATACTCGGGTTGAAACCTCACAACGTTCATCACACAGAACAATTCCATGCTGGAAACTTGAGTTCATCCAACCTCGGAAATATTTCACATAAACTCAGAGGGATGGACTGAACTTCTGACAAAATATCTGAGTGCTTCAAATTTGAGGATATGTGATTACTCCAGCTCCCCCTCACGCTGAAGCAGTACATTAAAATATTTTTATTCATGTGGAAAGTCATACAACTTTTCTAAATATCTGCTTGGGTTAGATAAACCAACACCAGTCATTTGAAAAATGTTTCTCTAGAGCCAATTATTCAGCAAAAATTTTCAAAAAAAATTGATTGCTTCAGGATCTGAGTTACTATGGTCCATCACCTAAATCAGAACATGAAGCACATTTTCCTCAGACACTTACTCTGGTAGAAAGCTCACAACGTTCATCACACAGAACAAAAGCATGCTTGTTACTTGGGAATGACAAATCTGAGAAATGCTCAAAATAAACTCTAAGGAATAGACTAAATTTTTTGAAAATTTTTCGAGTGCTTCAGGTTTGAGGATTTGTCATTCCTTCATCTCTCTCTCACACTGAAGGAATTCATTATATTCCCACTATTTGTGTGGAAAGTCGTAAAACTTTTCCAACAAAGAACAATATCTGTTTGGGTGAGATACACTAACATCAGTCAAGATAAACCTCGAGGAATGGACTGAATTTTTTGAAAATTTCTTGAGTGCTTCAAGTCTGAGTTTTTCTCATCACCTTGTCTCCTCCTTACACTGAAGCAAAATTTTATAATATCATTACTTCTGTTGAAATTTATGAATAACAATATCTGTGTTAGTAAGATAAACCCACACTGGTTGCCTGAAAAGTGTTTCATGAGAGCCAAGGAATTTCGCAATGTTTTTCAGAAATATCTGAATGCTTCAATATCTAAGATTCTTTGATCCATCATCTGTATCAGAACATGGAGCCCATTTTTCACAGTCACATACTTGGGTTGAAACCTCACAACGTTCATCACACAGAACAATTCCATGCTGGAAACTTGAGTTCATCCAACCTCGGAAATATTTCACATAAACTCAGAGGGATGGACTGAACTTCTGACAAAATATCTAAGTGCTTCAAATTTGAGGATATGTGATTACTCCAGCTCCCCCTCACGCTGAAGCAGTACATTAAAATATTTTTATTCATGTGGAAAGTCATACAACTTTTCTAAATATCTGCTTGGGTTAGATAAACCAACACCAGTCATTTGAAAAGTGTTTCTCTAGAGCCAATTATTCAGCAAAAATTTTCAAAAAAAATTGATTGCTTCAGGATCTGAGTTACTATGGTCCATCACCTAAATCAGAACATGAAGCACATTTTCCTCAGACACATACTCTGGTTGAAAGCTCACAACGTTCATCACACAGAACAAAAGCATGCTTGTTACTTGGGAATGACAAATCTGAGAAATGCTCAAAATAAACTCTGAGGAATAGACTAAATTTTTTGAAAATTTTTCGAGTGCTTCAGGTTTGAGGATTTGTCATTCCTTCATCTCTCTCTCACACTGAAACAATTCATTATATTCCCACTATTTGTGTGAAAAGTCGTAAAACTTTTCCAACAAAGAACAATATCTGTTTGGGTGAGATACACTAACATCAGTCAAGATAAACCTCGAGGAATGGACTGAATTTTTTGAAAATTTCTTGAGTGCTTCAAGTCTGAGTTTTTCTCATCACCTTGTCTCCTCCTTACACTGAAGCAAAATTTTATAATATCATTACTTCTGTTGAAATTTATGAATAACAATATCTGTGTTAGTAAGATAAACCCACACTGGTTGCCTGAAAAGTGTTTCATGAGAGCCAAGGAATTTCGCAATGTTTTTCAGAAATATCTGAATGCTTCAATATCTAAGATTCTTTGATCCATCATCTGTATCAGAACATGGAGCCCATTTTTCACAGTCACATACTTGGGTTGAAACCTCACAACGTTCATCACACAGAACAATTCCATGCTGGAAACTTGAGTTCATCCAACCTCGGAAATATTTCACATAAACTCAGAGGGATGGACTGAACTTCTGACAAAATATCTAAGTGCTTCAAATTTGAGGATATGTGATTACTCCAGCTCCCCCTCACGCTGAAGCAGTACATTAAAATATTTTTATTCATGTGGAAAGTCATACAACTTTTCTAAATATCTGCTTGGGTTAGATAAACCAACACCAGTCATTTGAAAAGTGTTTCTCTAGAGCCAATTATTCAGCAAAAATTTTCAAAAAAAATTGATTGCTTCAGGATCTGAGTTACTATGGTCCATCACCTAAATCAGAACATGAAGCACATTTTCCTCAGACACATACTCTGGTTGAAAGCTCACAACGTTCATCACACAGAACAAAAGCATGCTTGTTACTTGGGAATGACAAATCTGAGAAATGCTCAAAATAAACTCTGAGGAATAGACTAAATTTTTTGAAAATTTTTCGAGTGCTTCAGGTTTGAGGATTTGTCATTCCTTCATCTCTCTCTCACACTGAAACAATTCATTATATTCCCACTATTTGTGTGAAAAGTCGTAAAACTTTTCCAACAAAGAACAATATCTGTTTGGGTGAGATACACTAACATCAGTCAAGATAAACCTCGAGGAATGGACTGAATTTTTTGAAAATTTCTTGAGTGCTTCAAGTCTGAGTTTTTCTCATCACCTTGTCTCCTCCTTACACTGAAGCAAAATTTTATAATATCATTACTTCTGTTGAAATTTATGAATAACAATATCTGTGTTAGTAAGATGAACCCACACTGGTTGCCTGAAAAGTGTTTCATGAGAGCCAAGGAATTTAGCAATGTTTTTCAGAAATATCTGAATGCTTCAATATCTGAGATTCTTTGATCCATCATCTGTATCAGAACATGGAGCCCATTTTTCACAGTCGCATACTTGGGTTGAAACCTCACAACGTTCATCACACAGAACAATTCCATGCTGGAAACTTGAGTTCATCCAACCTCGGAAATATTTCACATAAACTCAGAGGGATGGACTGAACTTCTGACAAAATATCTGAGTGCTTCAAATTTGAGGATATGTGATTACTCCAGCTCCCCCTCACGCTGAAGCAGTACATTAAAGTATTTTTATTCATGTGGAAAGTCATACAACTTTTCTAAATATCTGCTTGGGTTAGATAAACCAACACCAGTCATTTGAAAAGTGTTTCTCTACAGCCAATTATTCAGCAAAAATTTTCAAAAAAAGTTGATTGCTTCAGGATCTGAGTTACTATCGTCCATCACCTAAATCAGAACATGAAGCACATTTTCCTCAGCCACTTACTCGGCTTGAAAGCTCACAACTTTCATCACACAGAACAATTGCATGCTTGTAACTTGGGAATGACGAATATGAGAAATGCAAACAATAGACTCTGAGGAATAGACTGAATTTTTCGAATCATGTTCGATTGCTTCAGGTCTGAAAATTTGTCATTCCTTCAACTCTTTCTCGCACTGAAGCAATACATTATATTCCCTCTACTTGTGTGGAAAGTCGTAAAACTTTTCCAACAAAGAACAATATCTGTTTGGGTGAGATACACTGACATCAGTCAAGATAAACCTCGAGGAATGGACTGAATTTTTTGAAAATTTCTTGAGTGCTTCAAGTCTGAGTTTTTCTCATCACCTTGTCTCCTCCTTAGGCTGAAGCAAAATTATATAATTCCATTACTTCTGTTGAAATTTATGAATAACAATATCTGTTTGAGTAAGATGAACTAACACTGGTTGCCTGAAAAGTGTTTCATGAAAGCCAAGGAATTTAGCAATGTTTTTCAGAAATATCTGAATGCTTCAATATCTGAGATTCTTTGATCCATCATCTGTATCAGAACATGGAGCACATTTTTCACAGTCGCATACTCGGGTTGAAACCTCACAACGTTCATCACACAGAACAATTCCATGCTGGAAACTTGAGTTCATCCAACCTCGGAAATATTTCACATAAACTCAGAGGGATGGACTGAACTTCTGACAAAATATCTGAGTGCTTCAAATTTGAGGATATGTGATTACTCCAGCTCCCCCTCACGCTGAAGCAGTACATTAAAATATTTTTATTCATGTGGAAAGTCATACAACTTTTCTAAATATCTGCTTGGGTTAGATAAACCAACACCAGTCATTTGAAAAGTGTTTCTCTAGAGCCAATTATTCAGCAAAAATTTTCAAAAAAAATTGATTGCTTCAGGATCTGAGTTACTATCATCCATCACCTAAATCAGAACATGAAGCACATTTTCCTCAGACACTTACTCGGCTTGAAAGCTCACAACTTTCATCACACAGAACAATTGCATGCTTGTAACTTGGGAATGACGAATATGAGAAATGCTCAAAATAAACTCTGAGGAATAGACTAAATTTTTTGAAAATTTTTCAAGTGCTTCAGGTTTGAGGATTTGTCATTCCTTCATCTCTCTCTCACACTGAAGCAATTCATTATATTCCCACTATTTGTGTGGAAAGTCGTAAAACTTTTCCAACAATGAACAATATCTGTTTGGGTGAGATACACTAACATCAGTAAAGATAAACCTCGAGGAATGGACTGAATTTTTTGAAAATTTCTTGAGTGCTTCAAGTCTGAGTTTTTCTCATCACCTTGTCTCCTCCTTAGGCTGAAGCAAAATTATATAATTCCATTACTTCTGTTGAAATTTATGAATAACAATATCTGTTTGAGTAAGATGAACTAACACTGGTTGCCTGAAAAGTGTTTCATGAGAGCCAAGGAATTTAGCAATGTTTTTCAGAAATATCTGAATGCTTCAATATCTGAGATTCTTTGATCCATCATCTGTATCAGAACATGGAGCACATTTTTCACAGTCGCATACTTGGGTTGAAACCTCACAACGTTCATCACACAGAACAATTCCATGCTGGAAACTTGAGTTCATCCAACCTCGGAAATATTTCACATAAACTCAGAGGGATGGACTGAACTTCTGATAAAATATCTGAGTGCTTCAAATTTGAGGATATGTGATTACTCCAGCTCCCCCTCACGCTGAAGCAGTACATTAAAATATTTTTATTCATGTGGAAAGTCATACAACTTTTCTAAATATCTGCTTGGGTTAGATAAACCAACACCAGTCATTTGAAAAGTGTTTCTCTAGAGCCAATTATTCAGCAAAAATTTTCAAAAAAAATTGATTGCTTCAGGATCTGAGTTACTATGGTCCATCACCTAAATCAGAACATGAAGCACATTTTCCTCAGACACATACTCTGGTTGAAAGCTCACAACGTTCATCACACAGAACAAAAGCATGCTTGTTACTTGGGAATGACAAATCTGAGAAATGCTCAAAATAAACTTTGAGGAATAGACTAAATTTTTTGAAAATTTTTCGAGTGCTTCAGGTTTGAGGATTTGTCATTCCTTCATCTCTCTCTCACACTGAAGCAATTCATTATATTCCCATTATTTGTGTGGAAAGTCGTACAACTTTTCCAACAAAGTATAATATCTGTTTTGGTGAGATACACTAACACCAGTCATTTGAAAAGTGTTTCTCAAGATCCAATAATTCAGCAAAAATTTTCAAAAAAATCTGATTGCTTCAGGATCTGAGGTACTATCATCCATCACCTGTATCAGAACATGAAGCACATTTTCCTCAGCCACTTCTTCGTGTTGAAAGCTCACAACGTTCATCACATAGCACAATACAATGCTAGTTACTTGCGAACGAGCAATGTGAGAAATGCTCAAAATCAACTGTGAGGAATAGACTTAATTTTTTGAAAATTTTTCGAGTGCTTCAGGTTTGAAGATTTGTCATTCTTTCAAGTCTTTCTCGCACTGAAGCAATACATTATATTGCCTCTATTTGTGTGGCAAGCCGTACAACTTTTCCAACAAAGAAGAATATCTGTTTGGGTGGGATACACTAACACTAGTCATTTGAATGTGTTTCCCTAGAGCCAATAATTCAGCAAAAATTCTCAAAAAAATTTGATTGCTTCAGGATCTGAGGTACTGTAGTCGATCACCTATATCAGAACATGAAGCACATCTTCCTCAGCCACTTATTCGTGTTGAAAGCTCACAATGTTCACCACACAGCACAATACCATGCTAGTTACTTGAGAAAATCCAACCCAAGAAATATTTCACATGTACTCAGAAGAATGGACTGAACTTCTGACAAAATATTTTAGTGCTTTAGGTCTGTGGATTTGTCATTTCTTCAATTTCATCTCAAGCTGAAGCAATATATTATAACCCTTCTATTCGTGTGTGAAGTCGTACAACTTTTCCGACAAATAACAATATATGCATGGGTGAGATAAGCTAACACCAGTCGAGATAAACTTTGAGGAATGGACTGAATTTTTCACCGAATTTTTGAGTGCTCAGGTCTGAGGATTTGTCATCACTTTGTCTTCTCCTTACGCCGAAGCAAAATTTTATAATCCCATTACTTCTGTTGAAATTCATTCAACTTTAGCACAGAATAACAATATCTTGTTTGTGGAAGATGAACTAACACTGGTTGCCTGGAAAGTAATTTATATGAGAGCTGAGGAATTTAGCTATGTTTTTCAGAAAAATCTGAATGCTTTGATATCTGAGATTCTTTGATCCTTCATCTATATCACTCTCTTCAGTAAACTATGTAGTTTCGGACACTGGAACGAGTCATTTGTTGATGTCATTCAAAAAATATTGTAACTTTCAACGCACACAGAATGGGCTCTGAAAATTGTGCTTCATTGTCAGAGTTGGTTTATGTAAGTAGCAATCCAAGGTACTGAAGCATTCACATTTTGCAAAAAAAAAAAATAGTTCAATTCTTCTGAGTATAAAAAACACTTGCAATGGATTTCTCTAGAAAATATCAACTTTCCACAAATGCAATGGTGTTGGGAAATAATGCTTGTGTGTCTGAGTGAAACAATTGTACTTCAAATTGCTGAGCCTGAAGCACTTGCATTTTTCAAAGCAATTTTGGTTGATTTCTCAGGGTGTGGGAAACACTCTTCAGTTGGTGAATTATATTCATCCAGAGCTCTGGCATGTGGAATTTGTTGTTTTTTCAGTATAATTGTAGCTTTCTACACATGTAATGAGGTGACCAAATTATGCTTCAGTGTCTGAGTGAGCCGATTCAATGTTGAATCTCTTCTGCTGAAGCATTCATGCATGCCAAATAAATTTAGCTCAATTTCTTCGATTGTTGGAAGCACATCTGAGTAGACTTGCGCTTATCAGACCCTGGGATGAGGTATTTGTTGATTTGATAAGAGAAATTGTCACTTTCATCAATCATAATGTCTTATTCTTCAAAAGAAATCAAAAACATCATTTAAAAAGCAATGGTTTCAATTTTGACCATTTTTCAGAAATTTTCCTGCTCATAAGATTTTTTGTGATTTGTTCTGTGATTTCAACTGCAACTTTCGACATAAATTTGAAACTTTTGGGAAAAAGCTCTCTATGCGACAACGAATTTTTCTTTTTATGCACTCTCATCTGAAGCATCCACTTCCAAGTTCAATGGTTCTCCAGATTTTTTGGAACTGCTGTTCTCAAATTCAATTTTCATAACCACCCTCTTTCTGCCCCCTACTAGTGATTTAATTTTTGGGGATGTTTTGCTTCTGACGATCCTCTTTCAACTGATAAAGTAGAATATATCTTGTTAAAATTTTTTACATAAGTCATTTTCCTTTGTCGAAACTTCAAAATGAGCGATTTCTCAATAAGGCCAACTTTCGAGACAAATACTTGCTCAAAGTTGAACTTCGAGGTAGTTTTGATAACTATTATTGAGGTTTCAAGATATAATCTGAAGCAATTTGAATTTCACCCGTAGGAAGTGTCTCATGACCCAAAGAGTTAATAACTGGAGCACAACCACTGCTACCTACGCTACCAAACTAGTGTCTCGTGCATCGTTGTTTTTCAATTTTACCAAGTCCAATATTACATATAGATACTTGATATTCAAAATTGGAGGGGAGGGAGGGGTCCAATCGAAATTTTTGTAATAACCAAAATTATTTCTAAGACTTCAAGCTACAACTTTTGTTTGAAAATTTTCTCGATTGCACCCCTATCTCCAACAATTTTCAACAATATAAGTATCTAAGTCATATTATGCCTAATTGGTTGGGGGGGGGGGGGGGGGAGGGTGTAATCGAACATTTTATCATGACAAAAATTATTTCTAGGACCTCAATCTACAACTTTTGTTTGAAAAATTTCTCACTTGGACCCCTCATCCAGTTTTTAAAAAGTATCTGCCTGATGTTACGTTTAATTGGAGGAGAGGGAGAGATCCAATCGAAATTTTTGTGATAACTAAAATTATTTCCAAGACCTCAAGCTACAACTTTTGTTTGAAAATTTTCTCGATTGCACCCCTACCTCCACCAAATTTCAACAATATAACATATAACTATTCGTATAAGTCATTTATGCGGAATCGGACGGGAAGGAAGGGTGTAATCGAAATTTTTAGAATGATAAAAATCATTTCAGGACCTTAATCTACAACTTTTGTTTGAAAATTTTTTCACTTGGACACCTCTCCCAATTTTGAAAAAGTATCTACCTGATGTTACGTGGAATTGAAGGAGAGGGGGGGGGGATCCAATCGAAATTTTTATAATAACCAAAATTATTTTTAGGATCTTAATCTACACCTTTTATTTGAAAAATTTCTCAATTGGCCCCTTTTTTCCTCCCTCCCTCCCACCCTCCCTCCTTCCTCCTTTAATTTTTAATTAGTACCTATGTATCTTCTAAGTATGAGGCCCAATTTGAAAAAATTTCAAACAAAAGTTGTAGCTTGAAGTCCTAGGAATAATTTTGATTATTACAAAAATTTCGATTGGACCCCTTCCTCTCCTCCAGTTTTGAATTGGTATCAAGTAACTATGTAATAGGTACTGGACTTCGTAAAAGTCCATGTACACAAATAGAGTAAACTAGACACTAGTCGATACCAACTGTGCAAATGATTGTTTCTGTTTCTGACAAATAAGCCTCCTTTTCATTCATTTTACAAATAAGTTGAGATCATTTCGAAAAATATAAATACCCAGCGAAGAAGCGACCAATTTTTGTGTAAATTAAGCTCGTAATAAAAACCGTTACACGCAATTCTATGAAAAACACGAAACTTAGCAGCGAATTACACGGTCGGTATTGAGGAACTTTTCTTCGAAATTAATTCATTTTCGAAATTTTTTTGATTAAGTAAAACTTTTTCACAAGAAGGATTAATAACTTCTAAAAACTCGTAAACGTTTATAAGTTTACAATTAAATTAATGACTTTCTGCGATTCATCCGTCGATGATGAACTTTCATCGAAAAAAGCGGAGGCGGGAGTCATTTGCAAAATAAATTTTCAATATTGGAAGTCCGCAATTCTAACCTTTAAAAATTATTTGGTTTCTCTGTCTTCATTCGCCTTTGCTTTTGCCTTCTTCAATACTTATCTTTTGCCAGTATGAAAAAGTTTTGATTACATTTTGTCAACTTTTAAAGCCAAATGAGATGCAAATAGCTATATAGCTCATGAATATGCACGATTATGAAATTTTAATTAACTCCTTTTTTTATACGATAAATTTACCAATCATTTTACCTTGGAATTCAGATACTTATCAAGTCCCTGCGCCGAGTTTTTGAAGCCGGCTGTACCCCTAAAGAAATATAGAGAACACAAGAACGCGAGTTTTTCTACGGTTTTGTCATTTCATATTTTTCCTTTGCGTTTCCCCCCGGCCTCACCTCGTGTACTCGTACTGCTATAAGGAGAAAGCTAAAGTCGACGTTTGTCGAGGGAAAAATAAGTAATATTCAGTCATTTCGAGGCCAAGTGGTGAACGAGGGGTAAAAAGCAATAAATTCTTTTCGCTTTTTTCTCCTTTTTCCAGCATATTTTTTTGGTAATTTTTTTAAATCGAAGCATCCAAACTTTTAATTCGTGTTCGACAGGAAAAAATACAGACTTACAGATCGATTTGAAAACGTGTAAAAAAATTATGCGAAAGATATAAAAATAATCGATTTGCTCTCGCGACGAACGCGTAACGTGTTGACTGTTGAGTTTTAGCGCAGACCGGATTTTATTATTTTTTGAGATTTATTGGTGATAAGTATAAGGTGTTGAAAATAGTATAAGCACTAAGAATGAGTCTATCTCTATGAAATTTACTTAAGGCTGAATTGACCAAGCGTTGGGATCGGTAACATAAGTAACGTTTTAGTGAAGTATTAAATTTGGAAAAAAAAAATTTCAAACAGGATTTTCATACAGAGAAAAAAAACTTTCTGAAGAGTTTTTCGCGTATATTTATTTAGAGGATTTTTTTGTAAGATAATTTATTCATTTTTTTTTTGAAAGAGAAATTTTTTAAGATTTTTTTTTTTTCCAAATAGAATATGATGCAAAAAAATGTTAAAACGAAATTTTCTTCAATTTTTCCTGGAAAATAGAAACAATCTTCTAAAAAATTACTGTGATTGAGGAAAGGAATCGATAAGTATAAAAACATTTTTCGTGAAAAATCCTCTCGGAAAAGAGTTTCAAGAGTTCGAAAGTAGTTATTTTTCCATTTTCCTAATTTTTTTGGAATGTTGTTTTGTTTTTGAAAAATGAAGTTAATAATTAGAAAGCATTTTACATAAAAAAAAACTCTACCGGGGAGGGGGGGATTGGCTGTAGAACCACTTTATACCTAAAAGAAATGTCTAAACATTTGTGAAAAAATTAAGTTAGTCAGAAAAATATTTCGAGAAGTTTTTTTTCCCTTACTTATTCTTTCAAAAAATTCACCAGTTGAGTGAAAAATGTAAGAAGTACCTCCTAACTTGAAAATTTTTCAATAAAACTCTTCAAATTGAAAAAAAAAGAAAAAAAATGTCTGCATGAGCAAAGAAGAAATTATGAAAAATTTCGGTAACCTTAAAACTTTTTCGTGAAAAAAAAAGGAAAAAAAAGTATTGAGTAAAAAGAAAATAATTATTGAAAAATTACCTAAGCCAACATTTTATTATCTGAAGTAAAAGTTTAATTTGTTTGAAAAAGAATTACTTATTTGGGTACAAGAAAAAAGTATTTTCATAGTGAAAAAAATTATTAAAAATATCTCATTCTTACATTTTTTTAAAAGAGCTTTTTTAAAAAATGTTTATTTCTTATTTTTTTAATAACAGGGTATGTATTGTGAAAAAAGAATGAAGGAAAGTTTTTTCTAAAAATAGTAAGAAATTGTTCTAGTAGAATAATTAATTTTTTCTTTAAAAAAAACTTTCAAAAATCTTCAGTTTCCTTTTTTAAAGAAATCAAAAAATGTAGGTATTCAAACATTCGAAAAATCTCTTTAAAATTATGATAAAACTCCCATGGATATTGATAAAAAGTGCATTTAAAAATGATCGTAAAAACCTTTTTGAAAAAGAAAAATGTTTGGAAGAAAAATTATTTAAAAAATACTTAATCATACTTTAGCGCAAAAAAACGAGTCAAAAATTTATTGAAAAATAATTACAAAGCTTTCAAGATAGAATTTTCTAATTTTTAAAATAAAATATTCCAAAAAAGTTTTCAAAAAATGTTTTGAAACAAAACTGACAAAAAAAACAAGAAAGCTTATTAGAAAAAAAAGCGCATATTTTAGGGGTCATGTAATTCACTATAAATTAAGATTGGTGTTATTTAAAAAAAAAAAATATTGATTCGTTAAATGGACGAATGAGCTGACCCCTCCACGCAAATTTTTTATTCAATGCTTTGCAATGAAAAAAAAATATATTTTGACCGAAGAAATAAAAATTAAAAATTTTTACCAACATTTCACCGGAGAAATTTTGAAAAAATTGGCTACAAACATTCAATTATTTTTTAAAATAGATATTGCTTTCAGAAAAAAAGAAGAAAAATTCCCAAAACTCCAAAAAATACCCTTGTATGAAATTTAACAAAATGTTTTTGAAAAATAACTTAATCATCAAGTATCTACTCTTGAAAATTAAAAAAATAAACAGTGATGCAAGCATCACGAACTTTCCGAATCAAAAAGTATTTTAAAAAATATTAACAAAAAAATATTTGTAAAAAAATCGATCATCGAATATTATGTAAAAAAAATTGATTGTCGAATATTTGTGAAAAAATCGACTATAAAATATTTTTTGTATTTAAAACGTGAGCAATTACACTGAAAAACGTTAAACATGACACAAAAATATTCGGCAAAATCACACTTGCTCCATTATTATTAATCGTGAAAAAATATCATGATGATGTAAACAAAACAACCATTCGAATACCCGTACATCTTATCATGAATAAGACAAAAATGCAAAGCATTGCGCAATGCGCATGTTAGGGAAAGGAGAGCAAACCGGTACACCCGCGGACATGTCCGGATATAGATAAACACTTGAACCGTTCCCTTTATCGACATCTAAAACGCGACAAATGTGAAACTCGACGATCTTTCGCATAAATCGCTCGTAAATTTTTTTCTATTCAACGTAAAGGCCCCAAATTCTTGCGTAGCCTTCGCTTATATAAACCACTACTCATCGCCGAATTTCAACAAGATATCTCAATTAGGGCGGTTGGAATCGTGTTAACAAATTTTTCGCATAAATCGCTCGTAAAATTTTTTCTATTCAACGTAAAGGCCCCAAATTCTTGCGTAGCCTTCGTTTATATAAACCACTTCTCATCGCCGAATTTCAACGAGATATCTCAAGTAGGGCGATTGGAATCGTGTTAACAAATTTTTCTGCACACATACACACACACACACACACACATACGGAACATCATCTGGAAATTGGTCAAAACAAATTTGTACGAAGTCAAAATTTGTCTAAGTGCAATATTCGTGAAAACGCATTTCGCACCGAAAACAATACTTTCCTTACAACGCTAGCGCTGTTCGGAAAGTAAATAAACAGTGATGCAAGCATCACGAACTTTCCGAATCAAAAAGTATTTTAAAAAATATTAACAAAAAAATATTTGTAAAAAAATCGGTCATCGACTATTATGTAAAAAAAAATGATTATCGAATATTTGTGAAAAAATCGACTATAAAATATTTTTTGTATTTAAAACGTCAGCAATTACACTGAAAAACGTTAAACATGACACAAAAATATTCGGCAAAATCACACTTGCTCCATTATTATTAATCGTGAAAAAATATCATGATGATGTAAACAAAACAACCATTCGAATACCCCTACATCTTATCATGAATAACAAAAATGCAAAGCATTGCGCAATGCGCATGTTAGGGAAAGGAGAGCAAACCGGTACACCCGCGGACATGTCCGGATATAGATAAACACTTGAACCGTTCCCTTTATCGACATCTAAAACGCGACAAATGTGAAACTCGACGATCTTTCGCATAAATCGATCGTAAAATTTTTTCTACTTAACGTAAAGGCCCCAAATTCTTGCGTAGCCTTCGTTTATATAAACCACTTCTCATCGCCGAATTTCAACGAGATATCTCAAGTAGGACGATTGGAATCGTGTTAACAAATTTTTCGCATAAATCGCTCGTAAATTTTTTTCTATTCAACGTAAAGGCCACAAATTCTTGCGTAGCCTTCGCTTATATAAACCACTACTCATCGCCGAATTTCAACGAGATATCTCAATTAGGGCGGTTGGAATCGTGTTAACAAATTTTTCGCATAAATCGCTCGTAAAATTTTTTCTATTCAACGTAAAGGCCCCAAATTCTTGCGTAGCCTTCGTTTATATAAACCACTTCTCATCGCCGAATTTCAACGAGATATCTCAATTAGGGCGATTGAAATCGTGTTAACAAATTTTTCTGCACACACACACATACACACACACATACACACACACACACATACATACGGAACATCATCTGGAAATTGGTCAAAACAAATTTGTGCGAAGTCGAAATTTGTCTAAGTGCAATATTCGTGAAAACGCATTTCGCACCGAAAACAATACTTTCCTTACAACGCTACGCGCTGTTCGGAAAGTAAAAATGATTATAGGTAGGTACATATTTTAAATAAGAAGTATTGGTTGAACAAAAATTAAAAAAAAAATTTTTACCCACACAAAATTCTAAAATAAAAGAAAATTTCAAAAATCTCATTTTTTATTTCTGCAGAAAATTTAAAAAATTCATTTTGAAAAATTCCAAATAGGTAGGTAATTATAATAATTATGTTTTTTAAAAAGTAGATGAAAATTTTCTGAAATGAAGTTGAAACAAAAAATATTTAAAGAAAGTCGCCCTAATAAATTGTATTAGAAAAAAATTCTCAAAATAATCGCTGTAATTAACTTTTTATTTTCTAATTCAAACATTTAAAACTTTGAAAAAAAAAACGTTTACAGGTATAGGTAATTTTAAAAAAATGAAGAAAAAAAAACCATATAATTATCCAAAAATAGTTTTTTTTTTAATGTTTGTATAGAAAACAAAATAGAAGATTTTGAAAAATAATTTTTTAAATAATAACCTCTCAACTCAAAAAAAAAAAAAAAAAAAAAAAAAAAAATTTTCTCAAGTAGGTATTTGAAAAAAAAACCTTACAGGTAAAAAAAGGTTTAAAAAATGTTTGCAATTAAAGTTCTCTTTCTGAATGTACACAAAATAATTTTAATTTTTTGTCCAGGTATTAAATTTATTTGTAATTCTCTCGAAAAATAATTTACACAATTAACTATGTTGAAATAATTCTGTTCGAAAAACTTCACCACAGTTGTGCTCGAATTAGTCTCACGAATGATTCCTATAGTGAAAAATGATAATGCAGATGCGCTCCTCCAGTTGAATTTGATCAATATTTTAATAATAAATTATAATTCACCTTTAGTGAAAAGAGAAATTTTCCCAATGAAAAATGGTATTTTCGTAACGTCGATGAATTAATAATTAATTTTTAATCGGATTGAAAATTCGGTAAAGAACGGATATTACTTTCGCAACGAAGTATGATGAAAAATAACTAAAATACTTAATTTCTCGTATTTTACGTTTTCTCGACTGTTTTTTGAAAATTTAACCAAGTATTTCGACGTTGCGTTGTTCTCTTCACTTCGGATCAACTCATATTTCAAATTTGAACTCAGATCTGTCTAACGTTACGAAATTTATCTTATCTCGAGACGCGAAAAGGACTCATCGCGGGTACGAAAAATTCACGATAAGAGATGAGTTCGCATGGATGTGTTTATTGTGATGTAGCTTGAAAAACAATAATAAAATTATAAGAGGATCGCGTATCAGATTTACCCTGTAAGACGAGGTAACACGGTATATGCAAATCTCGTATGTATTTTGGATTCATTGATGAAAAAGTGCGAGGATTCTGTTCGTAGAAAATATTACTATGCCTACGTATGTACATATTGTTGTGCTACATGTTTCATACGTATCCGCGAAGATTGAAGAATATGTTTTAATCATGATGTACATATGCGTATTCCACACTTGGATGTTGGCAGAAAATGTAAATTATTCAAATTCATAAATTTCCCTTCGTGTACGAGTAAGCTGCCTAACAAATTAGACCTTTTGTATCTTACGAATTAAACGAGCGATTCGCGATGACAAAATTACACGACTCGAAAATAATTAGCGCGTATGTGTAATACGCGAAAGATAATTTTAATATTCTCCATCGCGTATTAATCGTCTAACGTATTAATTTACTAAACAAAACGTTACAGCTTATCGCGATTATAGCGAATTTATTGTATAATGTGATAAATTCAGGCAAACTTGTGTATTAGAAATTTACAACGTTTGCAGATTAATTTCTAAATACGAATATAAACACGATAAGCTTGACACTCGTGTAAAAATATTCTACCTAGCTATAAAACGTAGGTATTTAGATACACTTTTGTTACTTAAATATGTAATGATGCGTAAGGTCTAGGTATCTAGGTATATAAGTGTGAAGTGCGGAGATGATTAAAAAATCTTTCTGCATAAATTTCACTATTACGATGAGATTGACGACATTGGAGCGGACGCAGTAGCAGGGACACAAACGGTAACGTTACGGTTTTGATTGTCAATTACATAGTTTTTACCATAGGCCTGCTACAGATATAATTAAATAGTAGGCGTAGTGGTGAAGTGGAGAGCCGGGGGAAGTACCACACAACACGATTGGTTAACCCGCCGTTAACTAATAAACAACAAAACGCTACGTCATTTATTTAGAAGAAACAAATATATATTATGATATCGAAAAGAAAAGAAAGTATCGCAGAGCGAATTTTCGTATTATGTAAAGTATCGCAATTTAAAGGGTAAATCGGTACAAGGTACTAATACATTTGAAGATTTTTGCTGGATCGTATTTATAGGTATGGCTCAGTAGAACAAGGAAATTAAATTGCATTTTAGGCTGCGTGAAATTTTTCGTTGATTTTAAAATCTTTTTTTCGGTGTCCTGATTAACCATCAAAAAACCCCCGAATCTCATCGTTTGGGAAGTTTTCCAAAAATTGCCCTCAAGTTTGCCCTTGGACTTTATTTTTTGGATCAAAGGAATTTCTCGATTTTTTGGGTAAAATACTTTTAATAGTTTTATAAAAAAAAGGTCACTCAAATTTTTTGGTCATATTTTTCAATTTTTTTCTGAGTAACAAAAATTGCTCAATTTTTATGAAATTGAATAATTTTCTATTTGGGAAGGTGTCTAATTTTTTTGGAGCAAAAATATTTCTTTGCTAAATGAAGCGTAGAAATGCAAAGTATGATAAGCGCCAAAAATTAAATTTTATTGGGGAGCTTTGAACTCGTGTCGCGGGTAGAAGAGGGGAAAAGTAAGGGGTTTCTTATGTACCATGTGATGAAGAGGGGACATTTCTCTATACATTGGTTCAAAGAAATCTCGAAATAAACGATTTGTCTCCGAGTTAGAGCGATTCTTCGTAAACCATTTTTTCAACAAAAAAATGGCGCTTATCATACTTTGCATTTCCACCCTTCAAATTATTTTTGAAAAAAAAAAAAAAAAAAAAAATTAGAAAGAGTATTACAATTTTTTTGTTATTTAAACCGAAAAATAGTTATAACGAAAATTAAAGTATCTAGACAAAATTTGCGACAAAAAATAAGTAGTTTTTTTCAAATAATCCACATTTTTATTTAAATTTGAGTATGCCTTAAAAAACGAAAAATAAATACCTACTAAAATCAGTTGGATAAAAATGATTAATCAAAATTCATTTCCAGAGACTAATTTTTTCAAGAATTTGATTGATAAAGGTGTGTTAGCATGCTTCCCTGCACACCCCACCATACTTTTTTCATCTATTAAATTCGTAAAAAATTATTTTCTAAAAATGAATTTCGATTTATAATGTCATGTTATTCAATAGATAATTATCCAACTAGATTGCACATTAAATAAAATCACATCAGGACCTTGTATCACAACACATGAAGTCCATTTTTAAGGTTGAAAACCGAATTCAGCGACCCTGAAAGCCTACATTTGGATATCAATACTGTATAAATTTCAAAATTTCAAAATTTAACCACCCCCCCCCCCCGCCACCGTAGGTGACCATAACTTTGTTAGAAAAAAGTTCAAAATATCATATTTTTTAAATATCTGTAAAGAAATCAAAAAACCCAAAAAATTACAATTTTTTTCTGGAACGCAGATTTAAATTATTACTTTTTAATTCCGAAAAAAATTAATTTAAAAAAAATATTTTTAAAAATTTGAATTTTTCTGTTGAAATTATTTTATTGTTCGATATTTTATAAGTATTTTCAAATTTGTGTGCCAGAAAAAATTATGATTATTTTATGTATTTTTAAATTTTTTTTCAGGTATTTTAAAAATGACTATAGGTATTTTGAACGTTTTCAAAAGTTTTTGTTCTTAATATGCATGTATAATTTATAATGAAAAAAAAATTGAATAAAATGTTTGAACAAAATAAGCGAAATACAAATTTAAGTGCCTAATTACAGTAGAACCTCGATTATCCAAGTTAATTGGGACGAAAGAAGGTCGGAGATATCGTAAAAGTCGGATAATCCATTATCTGTTTATTTGTTGAAAAAATGCAACAAAAAACTTTGTACTGCAAAAATTTTATAGAAATTGAACAAGCAGAAAACAACGAAAAAAATACAGTGAAATCACTTCAGATAAGGTAATCAAACTAATGAAAAATGAGTGATAGAAAAATTGCCAATTTTTTGTGGGATTTTTTTAAAATTTGGAATTAATTTCATTTTTATTTTTTTGAAGTGAAAAAGAATCCACTTTTTTGCAATAAAAAAATTTCTAATTTTTTTAGAATAAAAAATTAGTTTTTTAAAATAAAAATAAATCATCATTTTTCGGAAAAAAGTTTTTGATTTTTTTTTCTTGATTTAAGACCTTTAAAGAAATGGAATACCCCGAGCAGCACAATCGACAAATTATCAAAATAAAAAATCGACAAAATATCGAATTCGATAAAGTGTAGCATAAGTTCCGCCTAAATCGTGAAATTATCTTTCGATATATAGATAGATTATCGACGAATTATACTTAGTAAAAATTTCGAGATTATAGTAAGATATTTTATCGATAATATATCTATAATATCGAAAGATAATTTCACGATTTAGGCGGAACTTATGCGACACTTTATCGAATTCGATATTCTGTCGATTTTTTATCGATTTTTTATTCCGATTTTTCGTCTTTTACTAGCTTTTTTCTATAATTAAAAATCATTAATTAGCATAATTAATACATTAAACTATGCCTAAACACATTATTCATGTTACGGTAAGAGGATCATTTCAGAAAAAGTCAAAAAAAAATATAAAAAATCTGCCACCCGTGGGGCTTGAACCATCTACCTCCTGCATGGTAATCCTCTTCCTTAACCACTATGCCATACCTTATTGTTGAAGAATTAGCAATAAAACGCTTATAATAGGCAGTTTAGTACTTCCAGACGTGTTGGACTTAAAAACATTTTCACCAATTTGAAAATAATTTCTAATATCGTCACAAAATCGTTGAAAAATCGTTCGACAAATTTCAGATTATTTGTCGATAATGTAGTTTCAAATATCGCCACAAAATCGTTGAAAACTCGAATACGAGGAATTTCATATTACGTGTCGATAATATAGTTTCAAATATCGTCATAAAATCGTTGAAAAATCGAATTCGAGAAATTTCAGATTATTTGTCGATAATACAGTTTCAAATATCGTCACAAAATCGTAAAAAAATCGAAATCGAGAAATTTCATATTGCGTGTCGATAATATAGTTTCAAATATCTTCACGCAATCGTTAGTAAATCGAATTCGAGAAATTGCATATTATGTGCCGATAATATAGTTTCAAACATCTTTACAAAATCGGTAAAAAATCGGATTCGATAAATTTGATATAATCTGTCGATAATATAGTTTCAAATATCGTCAAAAAATCGGTAAAATATCGAAGTCGAGAAATTTCATATAATCTGTCGATAATATAGTTTTAAATATCTTTACAAAATCGGTGGAAAATCGGAATCGATAAATTTAATATTCTTTGTCGATAGTATCGTTGACAAATATCGTCATAAAATCTTAATAATATCGAATTCGATAGTTTTTAGATTTTTTGCCTATGCAATTGTACCGATAAATCTTTATAATATCGTGAGAACATCTATAGATTTTCAAACGATTTTTTATCGATACGTTACATCTTCCAATATTATCGATCGAGTGTCGCTCGGGACTTAATTTTTTTTTGATTTTCTGAAACTGAAATTTTTTAAATATTTTATTATAAAGATCAAATGTTAAGCGAAACAAAAAAATACAGAATACGAATAAATTGGGCGACGTTTCGAATTTCATCGAAATTCATTATCAAGTCCGATACGAAGAAAACAACGAAATGATGAAAAATACTATAAAGTACAAAAATACAAATTTAAGAAAAATCAAAATATAGCCAAATGTTTATAGGGTTCTATACCGTTCACGTCGTTAATTGAGTTCGGGTTTCGTAAGATATGGAGACTTTCTAAAAATTTTATTTTTTGGTTTGAGTTACAATTTCTTTGGAGGATTTTTACGTTTTGGAAGTCAAAAGTATGGGAAAGTTGTTTACAATGTTTGGAAAGAGCCGTGTTTTCAATTTGATTGGATATGTCGCGTTGATGTTGTTTCAAACGGTTCACAAGCTTCTGAGAGGTTTCTCCAATATATACTCCAGGAAAATTAAGGCAGTTTAACTGGTAAACAAGATTGCTCTGCTGGAGAGGAAGGATACGATCTTTTGTTTTTGTGAAGATGCATTGGTAGAGGTTGTTGGGATTTTTGAAGGCCAATTTGGTATTTTTGTCAAAAGTTGTAAATAGGTTCTGAAGTTGTTTGGAATTTCTGCCAGTATAATTTAATCCATAGAATTTAGGCCGTTATTATTATTAAAAAAAAAAAAAAATCATATTTAAAAAAAAATAATTTGTTCCTCATTATTTTATCAACATTTTCTGAAAATAAAAAAATTATATTTTCAAGTTTTTCCAGAAAAAAAATCTCTGAATTTTTTTGAAGTACCTATCAATATAAGGTCATAAATGCGCAAAAATTACTTTTTTTTTTTTTTTTAATTAAATTTATTTTTATTAATCCTGTATATTTTGATGATTGTTTTTGCGTCACTCGTTCACTTTACAAAAAAATGAATAACAACTTTTTTGTTGAAAATTATGCTTACTTTAATTTAAGTAATTTAACATTTTTTTTGTTTCATCGCATATTTATAGACTTACAATAAGCGAAAAATTAAGGAAGATGTTGTTTTTGGTTCACATTTGGGGGACCTTCCAAAGAACGAAGTTCAGGGACGTTTTGTTGGTTAATCAGAACACCGAAAGGAGCATTTTAAAATGAAAAATTTCACGTAAACCTAAATTTCAATTTAATTTACGTATTTTACTGGGCCATATGCGTATGCCATGGTAAGGTACCAACACATTTGGAGATTAGTTATTTGCCGCTATTGGTATAAATTTCCTAGTTGCGGTTTAGTCACTATCATACGAGTATAGTTTCGAGATTAATTGACGACTGGAAAAGTTGACGATAATTTATAGCTCGTTCGTATTGCTCTTGATATTTCCGATCTACTTCATATGTACGAGTACGCTCATGTTGGCATAAAATTTCTTTGACGATAAATTTTGATTAATAGGGTAAACTTAGCGAAGTGCGGAGAGCTAAGTACCAGCAGATGAATCTTAATCTACTCGTATATTAAAGTATATTAAAGTGTAAGAAGGCGTATATTTCGGACAATTTTCATCTACCCCGCACTCGTTCGCCTCCCGAACTCTCGGTAACTTTTTTCTCGACGAGTATATCACCAAAATGGTAATCTATCAACTCGGTAAATGATTAAATTTATCTACCGAAATCAAATAAATTTTCCATTATCGTAAATTGACTATAAGCTTACATTTAAATTTACCGCCACGACGATGTAAAACTCGAAGCACATGCGTACGCCAAAATACCCAAATTGACAATTTGAAGATAATTTTTTTTCCACATGGTAAATTGTCGAATTGATAATATTCTCGAAGGGTGTAAAAGTAATTTTAAAAAATTACTCGTATTTACAATAAAGCTCGAATAACCTGGAATTGCTGTAGCAAAAATTTTCTTTATCACATTTTGTACTTTAATTTTGCTAAAATGCTTAGCTCAGACATTGCAATTAAATTACTCGTATCGTTCGAGCGGCAGCCTATTCGATGTTTCTGTACAAATTAGCGATTTTTTTCTCCATCCTTTTTTTTTATTTTATTTTTTTTTATTCGATCCCGTTTTGTATACTGTTTTAGCAATTACGTATTATACCGAGCTGTACGTTTTTCAAGTACACTACTGGCGTAGGTAGGCTTTTCGTGTTGCTAATTTTTATTTTTTCAAGTTGTCGTTAATTTAAATGGGATGAAATTCGAGAAAACTTCGTCTGGAATAAGAATATGATATCCGAGTGTTTTAAAATGCTTAAAAAACTCGACTGTAACCGTGATGAATGTCGAGTTTTACGAAACGTTCGAGCGGCGAAAAATTAATTACATGGATTGGCCATCGTGTTTTATTCGTATATGTACAAGTGTACGTATGTCATGTACCCAACGATGCTGAATCATTTTGTCAAATTAGTCGTAGACAATATGCGAGAATTCCATCAGAAACGGAAGTTAGACCAGAAAATATACGGGAGTGGCTAAATCCACAATAAGTAATCACATTGTAAGGGCGATGTCGTTCATTTTTTTCATCTTCTTTATTTTTGTACAAGTTTTTTTTTTCAAACAAATTTTTTCTCTGAAAACTTTGATGTTTCATTTAAAACAAATTTATTCTTTCACAAAATACTCAAAATATTTTTCATTCTGGGTATTTTTTATGTTTTATTTAATTTTTCAATTTTTTTTTTCAACAAGTCAGTAAGTTAGTAGTTAAGTAAGTACCTTAGCGTTAGCTACTTACTCAATTTTGAATATTGAAATTTAGTAAATTTGAAGAAAAATTGGAATTTACTTGAAAAAATTTAGAAATTCCTCAATTAGAAGTATTAGAACTAGAAGACAAAACAAATGGTGATGAAAATTATTGGAAAAATTCGAATGAGAAGTCAGGTTGCCAGTTGGGAGATGAAATAGAAACTATTTGATGACCAATTGGAGAATGAAATCAATTGACAATTTTATTGGCAATTGGGGGGGGGGGGGGGTATGAACAATTTTCTTGAAAAATTAAAAAATTTCGGAAAAATAAACTTGATAAAAAATTTACTTGAAAGAAATTTCAAAAGAAAAATTTGAAAAAGTATGGTAGAGATTTAGAAGCATTTTTTGATGACAAAATTCTATGAAAAATGTTTAAAAATCTAAATGGAAATTTAATTTAAATTTAATTAACAATATAATAAAAAAATTTCAAAAAATGAATTTGAAAAAATATGATGAAGATCAGTTGCATTTTGATGAAAAAATTAATGGCAAGTTTGAATGAAAAAATTGAAAAATACACAATACATATATTTTTTTTTAAAAATGAGTTTTAATTTTAAAACGACAAGCAGAAAAAATTTAATGAAAAATTTAATTTGAGGAAAAAATAAGAATAAATTTTTGATGAGCGATGAATAATTTCTTCAAGAAATTTTTTTCAAAAATACAATTAAAATTTTAAACAAAAAAAATGAAAAATTTGAAGAATAGAAAACTTGGAAAAATTTTAAATATTTTATTAAATTTTATTGAACTTGGCGAAAAAATCTCGATGAAAAATTTGAGAAAATCGTTTATGAAAAATTAAAATTGGATTAAAAATCAATTTGGACCAAGTTCACTTTGCAATGACAAACACGACCACGAAAACAAGTTTTCAAACAAGAATATGAGATGAATTCTCGTTCGTTCATTTTGGTGATTACTTGTTGTGGATTTAGCCACTCCCAAAATATACGCTATAATAGGACCTTTACGCCCGTGAACATGGAGAAAAAACGTAAATTCAGTTCATCTTGAGAGATTATTTTTAAATCAAATACGTTTAATATGTACGTAGACGTACCTACTACGTAGACAATTGTATAGATTTCGAAATACCGGAGAATTTCATTTCGGGGGGGGGGGGGGGGGTGGTAATGTTCTGTTGCTCTCTTGAAATTTATTTTCAGTAAAAATCAAAATAAATCTAAAAATGAATAATGCATTTCATAAAAAAACCGTATTGTATTTCAAATAATTTTTTTTTAAATTTTATGCAGGGTGCATTGAAATCATTTTTAAAAAATTTTTAGTTTTATTTTCCACTTTTGAAATCGTTGTCCCTTTTTTGCTCTTTTGAGGTTTTTATTCTTTTTAAGTTTAAAAAATTAATAAATTTGATTCCATCAAAAAACATTTTAGTTACTAATAGAAGTGTAAAGAAGTGACTTAAGACTGATCTAACAAAAAAAAAGTATACCTATTTTTTCAATATTTTCCCCGCTATTTTACAGTGAAAAAAGTGTTTAAAAATGATAAAAAATTTGAAGAAAACAAAAGATAATTATTTTGAGTAAGTACAAAAATTATTTTTTTTTTAGAATGAGGAAAACTGAAAAAAATGTGATGCACAATTTTTAAAAAATATTTCAAAAAAATAATGAATAAAATTTTGAAAAACAAAATCATGGGCATACATGGGAAAAAATGGAGGGAAAAATTATACAAAAAATTCAATTTTCTCAAAATTTTTGTCAGTTTTTTAATTTTAAAATTCATTTAAAAAGTCGAAGAGTCAAGAATTGAAGTCACTATCATTTTTACGTATAAAACACATTTTTTTCTAAATTGTTTCTCTCTTGAATATTATACCTATTTTTTTAAATTTTTCTCGTCATTTGATTATGATATAAATGAAAAAATTGAAAAATGCAGTGAAAAATTCAAAAAAATTATCAGTCATTCATAGGCACATTAGCACCTGTTTCAAAAAATAAAAATAAAAATTGTACAATGTACATCATTATCTAAAATAAAAAATAAAAAATCAGAAAAAACAGAGAAATCCTTTGAAGAAAAAACTCAAGTCAAATAAATGATTAAAAATTATTGCGCAAGAAAAATTTGTCAAGAAAAAAAAAATTCTCAAAATTCTTTTTAAACCCAAAATTTTTCAAGAAGGAAAAATATTAAAAAATATTTTTTTTGAAAATATCGGAAAATTTTTTTTCATTATTTGAAAAAATGAGGGTTTGATGAAAATCTTTCAAAAATTATTTTCAAAGAAATTTTTGCAAAAAAATTATTATTTTATTTTATTATTTTTTTTTTTAGGAAAAAGTCATCGAAAGAAACATAAAAATAGGAAATTTCACATAATATGTGTAAAGTTCACTGGCATCTAAGCGAAGTTTGAAAAATAAACTTACTTTTGTAAACAATTTTTTTTTTTTTTTTTTTTAGTTCATTTTAAAACAGAACAGAATTTCTTTCAATTTTTTGAAAAATTCAAGTACCTACCTAGGTACAATTTTTGTCTTAGGTATGGTATAATTATATAATATGTTTGGAAACAGTTTTTTTTTTTTTTTAATTTGGTTTGAATACAAAATTATTTCTAAAATGAAACTCTTCAAAATTTCGTTCCAACATTAATTTTTTAATTCTGAGTTTCAAAGAAGTTTTTTTGAAATTTATTTCAAACCCATTATTTTAATTTTTGTATGTCTGTCATTTTGATCACGTTAGTTAAATTTTTTTTTGAAAAATCGGATTAAAAATCATTTCCGAGTCCTGGGTATGTACCTACTCGTATAAGTGATGAACAGACGATTCAAAAAATTGGCAAGAAAAAGCATCGTGATTTGTCTTCGACAGTTTTCGTGCTCTCTTTATTTGGACTTGAGAATATCATTTCCCGTTTACTTTTGAGAATGATAAAAAGGAAGTAGCGATTTTTACGAATAATTTATGCTAGATTTATTTTCTTATTTGTCAATGAAAAAGTTCACACTTCGAATATATACTTATAAAAATACATAAAAATCTATTTCAAACATTTAAAAAAAGACGAGCTCGTGTGAAATAAAAATTTTTCAAGGTCGAAAAAATCCCCGACACGATATGTTTTTTTGAGCCCCCCTCCCCCCTCCCCTGGGGTAGAGAAGATTTCACTCGTTGAGTGATTTTGGGCAAAGTACCGACGAGGATTATTTATTTGCCAAGGGTAGAATTTTAATGCGCTGTCCTCCACTTATTTATTTATTTTTGGTATAAAGTAATGGCGAAAGTTTAAGACTTAATTGAAACTTTTCAGCGATAATAAGGGACACGGGACGACGACGGTGTTGAGAAAAACGAGGCGTGTTTTCTTCGGCGAGTATACGAGGTATGGCATACCTACGTTAACACCTGGGCGAATTTTCATTTGTGACTTGAATCAGCGCTAGCTTGTTTAATTGAAATCTATATTATAGAAAGGTAAACGAACCTGGAAAAGCGGATAATCTCTTTCAGAATACCTAGTTCGATATAGATATATAACCGCATTTCGTTGAACCAAATTTATGATAATTCGCCCGAATGATTTCGTCGGTAGCCTTATTAAAGGATAGATGGTGAACATAGATACGTTGGCATTCGCCTGTACACGTAGAATTGCTCTATCGCTACTCTCTAGCGTATAAATACGACTACGACTACGACTACGACTACGAGTATAGTACAAGGTACCTAAGAGCGAGCTGCGCGCGCGAAATTGTCAAAGGAGATGTAATAGTGGGTTCGCCACTATTACGAGATGTCTTGATTCAATTCTCGAGAAAATTATTTTAATTAGAGTGAAACAATGTAAATGAATTTGGGGGTAGTGACGGTGCAGTTTTTACAAAACCTGCTATACCGAAACAGTTGTAGATTTGTGAAGCATAATTCGGCGAAAGCAGGAAGGAGATGATGTTTGTCGTCGAGAAAGGTTTCGTATACACGGATTCACGTAATCGTTCAGCATTTCTAATTCTAATCACTTTTTCTCGAACCACCGTGAAAATATCCGTTCAGTTTTCTATAAAACGGTACATATCGGCTAATTTTACCTCATCAGACACTGCAAAAATCTCTCCAGAATGTACCTCGCCAGAGCCCAGTGAGATAAAGAAATGAAATTGCATTTTGGGGTTAAGTACGTGGAATTTTTAAATTTTTTAATGTTCCTTTTGGTGTCCTGATTATAGGCGTACTACAGGTTGTGTCAATTGTGCTTTGGCACAGCCTTCTTTAAGAAAAAAAAAGACTTAGGTATCTATTAATTTTTAAATAAAAAGAGCTGGTAAAAAATTATAAAGTTTTTTGGGTAGGTATTTCAAAAAATCTCTTATTTCTGTGAAGGAAACATCCGAATTTAAACAAAACTAATATTTATTTTTTGCTCTCAATTTTATTGGCAAAAACTAAATTTTCTTGCGATAAAAATATTACTTCTCATTTTTTTTGTAATAAACAAAATTAATAAAAATGCTTCAAGTTTTTTTGAAAAAAATCTCCGATTTCCTTATTATTTTTTTTTCAAATTCATAATTTGGGGGGGGGGGGGGGGTGAAAGATATTTATAGTTTTGTTGAGTGAAAAATCTTTCTATTTTTTGGGGGAAAAATTCTAAATTTTCATGGAATTCAAAATAATTCTTATCCTAATTTTTTTGAAGTCAACATGGACAAAATTCTATTACTTATTTTTTTAAAGTGAAGAAACAGGCGAGAAAATCTTTATTCGTTGGTAGGTTTTTTTTTAGGAATTTTTCATTAATTTTCGCAAAACGTCGATGTTTCATTAAAAGCTCTAGTATAGTATCGTAGAAATTTTGATATTCAATTTCCTACCAACGAGAAATTTAACGTCATGTCACATTCGGAAGTCTTTATTATTTGAGAAGAAAACCATCTCTCAATTTTTTCAAGAAAAAAATCTTAATTTTTTTGTCTATTTATTTGTTTATCACCTATTTATTCATTTATTTTGTAAATAAAAATATAATACCTAGATATGATTATCTCAATTTTTTGAAAAAAATAACAACTTATTCGGAGAAAAAATTTGAATTTTTTGACTTGGAGTAGTATTTTCAAATTTTTTGAAGAAAAAATTTTCAATTTCTTATTTTGGGTATTTATATAAGAACTTTTTTTTTTTTTTTTTTTTTTCATTCATTTGAAATAAGAAAATATTTTATTTTTTTGATAAACAATCACATTTTTTGGACTAAAAGAAGCTATTATATATTTTTTAGATTGCTTATGTGTCTCATTTTTTTAGATCGCTGAATGTATTGAAGAAAGAAAAAAAAAATTTTGAATTTTTTTGGGAGTATAGAAAAATTTATTATTTATTTTTTGAAAGTGGGGACTTGAGAGTGAAAAAAGTGTCAATTTTTTGGTATAGAAAATTTAAGAAATTTTTCTATCCAAAAAAAAAAAAAAAAATCCAAAAAATTGGAAAATTGTTTTACCCGAGTTACCTACTAATTTTTTTTTTAAATGAATTTTTTTCAAGTGATCCCAAAAATTGAAAGATTTTTCAATTTAAGAAAAATTAATAATGTTTTCATTCAAAAAAAAAAAAAAAAAAAAAAAAAAAACGTGAGAAATTAAAAAAAATAAATACCTAGTCATTCTTTAATACCTACAAAAAAAAATCAAAGATTTATTCTTATTTCAAAAAGAAATCGAGATTTATTTTTTGAACGAATACAAAAGTTTTTACAAAAAATTGATTTTCATAAACTTGAGAAATTTTTATTTTTATTTCCAAAAAAAAAATGAGAATTTTTTCTCCAAAAAACTTGAAAAAAATTTTTTACTGTTAAAATTGAGAAAATATTTTTCTTTCTAATAAAATTGAAAGACATGAAAAAAACAACAAAAAAAATGGAAAATTGCTTTTCCTTGGTATTTTAAAGAAAAAAACGAGAATTTTTTATAAGTGTGCCGAAAAGTTGAAAGATTTTTCATTCAAAAAAAAAATATATATATATAATATATATACTTAACTATACGTACTCCAGACAAATAGAAAGATACCCCAAAGAAATTCAATTTTTTGGGGTATTCAAAAATTAAAGAATTTAACACATTGTATTAGGCTGCTAGCAAGGTTCTTCTGCTCAATGATACGACGTAATATGAAAAGATGGATATTATGGTCAACGCGGGTGAATCTCTTAGGGTACGATAAATGGTTACAATTGTCCGACTTAGGTGATTTTGAAATTCTTACGAATACAAAATGACCTCACTCTCATCTTGCTTCCGAATGCGGTACAGTGCGCTGGTTATATGGTAATTTAGGTATGCGTCACTAGGCAATTAATTAATTTTAACCGTTTAATACGCTTCCGCGTCGAGAAGAAAATATTTTCAAAGCAGTTGGAACTAGTTCATCTGACGATTTATGAAAAAGATGCCGTGCTAGACCGAAAGAGTAAAACCTTAATCTCTCGTATGCAATTCCACCTTGGAGGGATTAAAAAGGCTACCCCAAATAACAAAGTGTTTTGGAAATATGAAACTTTCCGATGCGGCGGGAATACGCTCCGGCCGCGGTATCGGTGCGGTGCCCGCGTACTCCTAGTGTTTTATCAAATGTAGGTTTCGGATGTTATTAATTTGTACGTATGTAACGCGCGTAATAAATGGTATCCTGTCATTTCGTTGCATTAGCATTTCGCCAAATAGCTAAAGTATAATATTCTCATGTGTAATAACATCGGTTAATGATAAATTCGAAAGAAAAATTTTTACCTTTTTTTTCAATCACACTATTGCAGTTTAGAAATGGACATTATAACCTAACCCGCAGCGTTATACATACTCGTACATATGTATACCGTGGTCAACAGTGTACCATTATAACCACATTCGTTGCGAATGTGGTTCGTAGATAGCGAGAAAATTAATTTTACGTTTTTTAATCATTTTACCTAGGTACGAATACGAATTGTAAAAATGAAACGAGTCTGTAACACTCTTCTTTTCTCCATCAGATTACTATGTTTTGTTTTGTATAACGCCCGGACGCGTACCTATTCGTCGGCATGAACCCGTGTAAGTGAAAAATAACCAAGTGAAAATATCATTGTGTAATTGAAATAGTGAACTGGTCACTTGGCCCTTCAGCGTATTCCATTTTTCCATATTCGTATCCTCGCCTCGTTATTAAATAAGCGGAAATCCAATTTTCAACCAGAAATAAACTAAAAGACAAAATATTTTGAACTATTTACAACATTGAACTAGATGCAAATGTTGATCCTGTAAAATCGAATTTATGGTCTGAAAATTCATTATTTTTTTGAGAATTTCACGTCAAATGTGTATTATCCAAACAGAAAATGATTTTATTTCTTTATAATATGCGTTTTTTAGAACAGTTTTCAAACTTCTTCTTTTTTTTTTTTTTTTTTTTTGTAGAAAAAGAAGTTTCTTACCTACCTATTGATTTTTTTGGTCGAAAATTTTAAATTTTGCTGTGAAATGGCCTTTTAAATTATTTTTTCCAAAGCAGATTTTTTTTGCAAAAATAATATGTATACTTACATATTTTACATAGGTAAGTGTATTTTTTTAAACAATAAATTGAGCCCAGTTTAAAAAACATTACAATTTTTAAAAAAATCATCATAAGAATTGGTTTTTAAACTCAAAAAATAAAAATAAAATATTTTTTCATAATTTTATATTTTATAAAATGTAGTCATGATTGATTTATTTGTTAGAAAAATTAACAAAATGGTTTCTGCAAAAAATTACATCGAGTAAAATTTGATTTTTTTTTGTCCAAAAAGAAATTAAGAGATTGTCTTGGAAAACGTTTTAACACCTAAACAATTGGATACATTTTTTGTCTGAAATGAATTCTTGAAAAAAAAACTGCACTGTTAAAAAACAAAACCTTTCAAAATTTTGTTTTTAATGCTGAGATACTCTTTTCGAAAATGTTTCCCAAATTCAAACTTTCATCTAGGTACCTATAGGTACATAATTTTTTCAAATTTTGTGAGCAAACTTTTTTTTTTGCAATTCTTCAAAGCTTTGCTGAAAAATAATTATTATATTTTTGAAACATTTGTTTGAACTTGCGTTTCTCAAATTTTATTGATAAACATTTATTTTTTAAATTTTGGACAAATTCAAAATTTATTGAAATTCTATTCAAATCACACATATTTTATTCCATTTTTATTTGAGCCTATTTTTTTTTTAAATGACGTTCAAAATTTTTTTTTTTTTGGTCATAAATTCTGAGTTTTTAAATTTTATTTAAGCTCATTTTTCTACTCTGATTCGTACCTAAGTTTTTCAAAATAAAATTGGGTACAAAATCACGTTTGTTGAAAAAATTGATAAATTTTTTTAGAAAATCAAAAAATTATTCAAAACGAAATTTGAAATGTTTATTTTGCAAAAATTTCAATTAAGTGGGTACCGTTTTTCCAAGAAAAGTTTTTTAAAAAATGTTCTAAAAATTTTTAAAGAAAAATCCCCAGTAAAAATTTCATTTCCACTTTAACGAGGTCATTGACCTTTGCAGATGATTCTTCACTATTTTTCAACATTATTAACCTTACTACCTATGTCTATTTCAGGAATTCCAAAAATTGTCATTAGTTGGTTTTGAGAAAACTTTTTGAAAATTCGTGTCATGCATGAATTACTTATTAAAAAATTGTATTATTTTTCTACAGAAATTGAAAAAAAAAATATAATATTCTTCAAGTTTACAAATGAATAAAGCTTTAAATTTTTGGATGAATTTTCAAAAAAGTGATAGAAAAAAGTCCAATAAAAAATTCGAATCAAAATTTTAAATTTTTCGTCTCGCAAAATATTCTAACACTTTTTTTCAACGAAGAATTACGAAGAATTGTTATGAAAAGGCATTAATAATTATCCCATGTTTCAGAAAATTCAAAATTTGACATCTGTTGGTTTTGAGTCAAGTTTTACAGGATTTGTACTAAGAAAAAAATTGAATAAAAATTTTTTCATGAAGTTGAAAAAATCACAATATTATTTTTGGAAATTTATGAAGGAATAAAACTTAATACCTATTTTTGGATAAAAATCGTAAAAGTGGTCAAATTTTTAAAAGTTTGTAATTGAATGTAGGTAAATTATAAAAAAATTCTAATCAAAATCTCAAAATTTTTATTTTTATTTTTTTTAAATAAGATTTTTTTCCTCTTTAACGATGAGGCCACCCTCCGTTGCAGGTCACTTTTTCTACGTATCTTTATCCTAACTAGTCGTATCTGGGTAATTCTCAGAAAATCGGCAAATTTCACTACTGTAAAAGTTCAGAAATTTGACAGGTTTTTAAAAAAATTTTCTCAAGGTAATTGGAAATATATATGCCCCCGAGTACTTTTATGGTGTTGGGGTCAATTCATTTCCCAAAAGGGAGGGGGAGGACGATTCAAAAAGGGGTATAGCCGGGTAAAATAGGGTGATTTGGCCCCCCCCAGAGCGAATTTTTAAACCAACTAGTGGAAGTTGGTCCTTATGGTCTAAAACCCCCGTGACCAAATTTTTAGGTCGCTACCTCACCCCCACCCCCTCCTGGAGCGAAAAATGTGATTTTTCGATTATAATTTTTGATTTTGACAGTTTTTAACCAAATTTTTTCAAACTCGGGTAGATGTTAGGTATTAGTGAGTATCTTATTATAGCTTATTAATAATTAATAAAATTTCAGTATTATAGCTTATAGAATAACTAATTGTCGAATTGTCCATCGTCGTGGCTGTAAAAATTCATCTTCGCCACGACGAAAGACAACCACTCGTGATGCACGACGATGGACAATTCGACAATTAGTTATTCTATAAGCTATAATACTGATATTTTATTAATTATTAATAAGCTATAATAAGATACTTACTAATTAGAGTAAATTTCCTCAGTTTTTAGGATGATCAGATTCTTTATACCGGAGGAATGATAAGCCACGACGATGGACACTATTTTTGTAAATATTGAAATTTTCACAGATGATTACGTAAAGAATCGCTCTGTGCATTGGCATTCGAAATTTCAAATGTGGATAGTAGTCTTATAAAGGTAACAAATCAGTGTAGCCATTCAGCAGCAAAAAATATTCTCTCAGCGAGCTGAGACAAATTTTTAAAAATTAGCCACGACGATGGACACAAATCTTTGCTACAGTTTTCAATGATCAGGTGTAGTTGTACTAAACACTTTTTGTGATCATCATTCACACTAGCCTATACACTGAACTTCCTAACGACGTGTACTTACGTTTTTTTTCACAAAAACATGGTGATTTCCATAATTTTTGAAATCTGTTTTCAAAAACATGTTGTGCTACAGGCCACGACGATGGACATTTTGAGGTTTAGACTAACTTGTACTCAAGGGGAGGGGGGTGGTATTCATCAAATTGAGCATGATGGATTAAGGACGTTATAATGTACAAATAACCAAAAAATGAAAGTTGGGCATAGTACAGGAGTTGAGAAATCAGCCTGTTACTCAAATTTGCCGATTTTCAGAGAATTACCCATCTCGTGTTTCCAAAATTCATATGGAAACAAAATTTGAAAAAAATACTAAATAATAATTCGAAACAAAACATCGATATTTTAGTTGTGAAAAAATTTCAACAATTTTTTTCTCAACCAAAAATTTGAAGAAATTTTATAAAAAGATTTTAAAAGATAAGTTTCTAGTGAGAATTTTATTTTCACTTCAACTTACCTATGCGTTTTCCCCTTCAAATTTACGAAAGAATCAAACGTGAAATTTTTGGATAAAATTGGTAAAATAAAAGAAATTCGTTCTTAAAAACAAAATCGAAAAAAATACTAGATAATAATTCGAATCAAAATATCAAATTTTTGTTGTAAGTAAAACAATTTCATTTTTTTTCTCAACAAAAAATTTTAAGAAATCTTATAAAAAGATTTTAAAAGATAACTAAAGTTCCAAGTGAGAATTTTATTTTCACTTCAATAGCAACTGTCTTTTGGAGGTCATTTTTTTAGCATTAGGATTGATTACCTCTAGTTTCTAAAATCTCAGAAATGATCAGCTGTTGATCGGAAATATGATTTTAAAGATTTGTGTTTGACAAAATTTTTCAAATTCTTTTTTCATAATTTAAAAAAAATTATTTATGAAAACTTGAAATTTTTGCATAAAATTGTAAAAATATACCTATAAACTTTAATACTTTGCTTATGAAATAATTTTTAAATCTTCAATAATATTTTATAAAAAATCCAAGCAAAATTTTAAATTTTCAAAAAAAATTTCAAAAAAAAAAATCACAAAAAAAAAATGAAAAATTGTTCTAAAATGAAAAAATCAACAATAACAATATTACTTCATTTTTATGCTATGCAACCATTGCCTATTACAATTATTGAGTTCAAAAGTTGAGACGCTTTCAATTTTTTTGTTTTACGTTCAATAATATAAATCCTTCATTGAATAATGAATTGCTTAGAAACTGAGTTCATTTGAATTCGCTGTAACTTATTTTTTAGGTAGCTTCGTAATTGTAACCCCTTGCTGTTATGCAAATAGGCAAAATAGGCAATGCGATTATAATTCTCTTTTTAATCGTATAAAAAAATTGAAAAATTAACCCAAACAGAGATACCGTGCAATAAAATGAAATATTGCAAAGTATAAGCATAGTACGTACAAATATAGCGCAAAAATGATGAACAAAATAAGTAACTAAATAGAGATGCTCGTCGAGAAGAAAATAGAAACAGAAAAAGAGAAGTCCGCGTAGGTATTAATATTCGATCGTTTATCATAATGAATTCCAGGCAAGAACTTTTGACGGTAAAATTCGCCGAAATCCGAGCATTATTTTCTAACGACAAGATAAAAAATTACATTTATGCTTAGGTGTGCGCGCATTGTATTACAATTCACATATATTACAGCGTACTTTTGATAAATGTGGAAGGTAAAATGAAATTTGACATATCAAATAACGAGTTTACTAACAATGAAGTAAAAAGGTTTCACATGTCCGTCTATAAAATGAGAAACAAATTTTAGCCATTTAACATTGTGAAAATTCGTTTTACTGCGTGCTCGTTCTTCTACCCTTTTTCTATCCTATACTGTATCTCTGCTTATGCTACATGTAGTATGTATCTAACACCTATAAACATACTATAAGGTAAAGGTATGCACGCACGTACTGTAGTGTAGTGTACGAGTATACACGAATTTCAATAATGTACAAGTCCCTTGATAGTTCAAGGGTTACAACTAATAATGATTCGTTGGTTGAGTTATTTTACTAGCGCGATTATGCTATATTGTGTGTGTTTAGGCTTCCTTGTTTTGCTGATAGTAGGTAGATAGATAGGTAGTTAGGCATGTGTGTATTAGGGTGGAAATTTTGGAAATATTTTGAATATCGTGGGTCTATTGGTGACACTTATGGAGAAAATAATTCCCTATTTTTTATTTTTTCCCTAACTACATTTTGAGCCATCCCGCTGGCCTCCAGTTTAAAAAAAAAATTGAAAAAATTTGAGAAATGAAAAATCTTCCTCGTACTATTTTTTTTCTTTAATAGAGAAATTGATGAAATTTTTAATGCCTCACAAAAGTAACAACGTAATGAATTATCGATGTTTGATTTTGAAATAATTGTATCGCTCGTTTCTTCACGCGGCATATTTTACGGGTAATTTTTACGTTAAAAAAAATAAATAAGAGAAGAAAAACACTAACTATACAAACGAGGCGAATTAAACATTACATAATTATCGATATTGTAAAAGTGTTGGAATTCTCTCGATGAAAACGAAACTATACCTTGGAGAAAGATTGATCGATAGACAGCGTAAATCCTGCAATTAAATTTATTCAAGAGGTCGCTTGATTTTTCCTACTCGAATACGTGAAAAAGCAACATTGTAATGGCTGACTCGATGTCGTAATTTTCCACCGAGCAAAATCTCGCCTCGTGGTATAGATTTAATGGATTGGCGCGAACGACGCGAAGTCTTTTTTCCCTACATAGGATCGCGTAGCGTTTAAAATATGGCCATTTTTTGATGGACTATAAAATGCTAATGAACTGATGAAGGCGTGCGTTTTATTGAAGACCAGGGCGAGCGGAGGCCGCTCGAAGTAATCTGTAAAAATTGTCGAGTGGTGAAAAAAAAAAGAAGCGAGAGGGTTTTGTGTAAAATCGCTCTTACATAAGATGGTATAAATCATATAATTTCGGCGTTTAGTATTTCGTGCTGATAAGTTCGCCAAAACGTTGCTCTTTTATGGTTCAAACGTTGTGAAAAGTTACAACACGGTCAGCTTTGGAGCAATCAAAAATATGCTATCTAAAAATTTGTTAGCTATAGGAAGCGTCGACTTTGTTGACTTCGAGACGCGAGTATATAGGAATATAAAATTTATATGCCCGAGAAAAACTTTCTAGTTTTGAAAAGTTTATTTTCAAGAGAAGTAGAGTAAGAAGGGAATCTGTATCAAGGGTACATAAACATATTACTACTGGTGATGCTATGAAACATGAAAAATTATAAAACGTTTAAAAACTTACTGTTCAGGGTCAGTAATGTATGTGACATGATAAGCTTTTATGTTGTTGATGATAAATTTTCCGCTGAGATTTGAATTTATCCGGGTAGCCGATCAAAACTATGTAGACTTATCTTAGGGCAATAATTACACAACCAGATTGTTTATAATAAAATGGCAAAACAAAAAGGCAGAACTTTGGCGGGACATTCAACAGGTCTTTTTAAATGAAAAATGTTTCAAATTTCAAAGATTTGTTTTCAGTGCATTTTTCCATTTGTGATGTGATCTATGAAACCCAAGTAGAAGTCTGAAACAAAAAGTTTACAGGAGAGCAATTTTTAAATTTTTTTCTCTCAATTTTTTCTACGATTGGATAGAAAAAGATCTAAGAACTCATTTTTCTCAAAAAATTTGAAAAATTCAAATTTAGTTTCCAGAATTTTGAAAAATTATGTAAAAATAATGAAAGCGCTTAGCACACTCCAATTTTCGGTAAAATGACGAGAAAATTACAAAAAATCCGAAAATGTAAAAAAAAGTTTTTAAATGCTGACTTCTGCTTGGGTTTCCTAAATCCCATCACATTTCTAAAAAAAATCACGAGTTTACTTATTAAAAATCTTCAGTGTTGACCTTTTCCCTTCAAATTTCTGTTTTCTGAACCCTTGAAATTCATTTGAACTAGCTTAGCTCAGAAACTCGTTTTATGCTCATAAAGTTGGATTTTTTGTACCTACTTATAAGGGGCAGGCATTTATTTTTATTTACATTTATTATAATCTTAATTATTTCAATTTTTAAAAACAATTTATTTTCATCCAATTCAATTATCTAATGTTTGAGTTATCTTTAATTCAGGTACCTATTTTTCCAATTTTGTGAAAAATATTTACTCGAATATGCAATTTGTACGTAGTTGGTTTCAATTTATTTAACGTTAATTTCTTTCAATTTTAATTTTTTTATTTTACTCAATTAATTTCAGATGGGATGATTATAATAAATGAAAAAAAAAAAACTCTTCATCTTTACAAAATCGTTTATTATTCGACGAAGCCTTTCAAGACATGTGCCAACATGTGCTCATCATCAGATCTCACCCACAAATGATAAACTTAGTAACTGATAACAGCTTAAATACTAAACAGTGTGGGTAAGTCTGGTGGGCGGTGTAAGAAGTGAAGGGTATGTTTCTAGAATCTGAACACGCCGCACATCTACGTTATCCCCACCAAACCTGTTTGGAATTACACTCTTTACTCCTCACCCTGCTAGAAATTCACCATACACTTCGGTTGACGAGCTGTGGTTAGGTACTAAGTTTGTTATTTGTGGGTGAGATCTGATGATGAGCACTTGTCTTGGAAAGCTTAGTTGAATAATAAATGATTTTTCATGGAAGAAGAGTAATTTTTACGTTAATTTTATTCAATTGAGTATCTAAACTGGAAGTGATTTTTAATTCAGTATTAATTCTTTAAAAAAAAATTCAATTCACAGAATTTCCTAATTTTATAGGTATAATTAATAACTTTTAACCTAATTTTTTCAAGTGCTGATTTTAAATCAATTTTGATGTAGGCATCCACTATTTGTAAATTTTTTCAATCTGATTGTCATAGAGTGTTTTATACTTCTTTGAAGGATACATGAGGATGGAGTGTAAGGAGCTGAGTATTTTGGAAAACAATTTGTTTGAAAACTTTTATAACTCTTGCATGAAGTCCTGCTTTTCATTGCTGAAAAATTCTTCCAACGTGGCTAATTCGACGTGCCGTCAAACCAAAGTTCAGCGTTTCGTTGTAATATCCCATTTCCAGGGAAATCCGTTTGTTTTTTGTACCTACTATACAGGGTGTCCGGCGAGTGGTCTGCCAAACTTAAAATTTGGATATATGTAAACGAGGACCACTAACAAAAATCTTTATGTACTCATGGTGCCTATCTCGATTTTAAAGGGACAGTGATGTAAAAAAATTTCAAAATTTTGTAAAAACAATACACAAACCAGGTGCAATTTTTAAAAGGAACAAAAATAGTTATGTCAAAGATAGGCCAAATTTTCACATGACGTGTTTTGCTCCTCTCAAAAAGTTACACCTGTTTCATGTATTTTTCGACAAAATTTCGCAATATTCATGTATCACCACTGCGCCGTAATAAATCGAGGTTGGCAATATTTTTGACTGGGATTTTGCGTTACTGTAACCCTTTTAATTTCAAAGATAGGCAATCCAACATGATTACAACTTTTATTGCTTTTTCGAAGAGCTATCCACTACCGGCGTCGAATTTTTTTTTTGAACGCAGTGTTGCCAATCTATTTTGCTAGGTAAAATACCAATTTTCAAACCTTTGTAGTTCCTTCATTTTTAAACTTAGGCAATATGTGTACATGAACTTTTTTGTTAGTCGTACTCGGTTATATCCAAATTTCAAGTTTGGCAGACCACTCACCGGACACCCTGTAGAGCAAGGGACTATTTTTGAAATAAATCTGAATAAGGTAGTTGCACCAGTCGTTGGCCACGACCCAGTGGTGGGTCACTTGAGAAGAAAAATGTTTATAATTAAGCGTATTTTTAAAATAGCTTCAGAAATTTTTTTTAGAGCAAACCTGGAACATTTCTGCATAGAACCACATAAAAGTTTTGAATCAATTCTGTTCAAGTAATTAATAATGATCGTCTGAAATTTTTTTGTTAGAACAATTTTCAAAATGATGCCAATTCTAAAGATTTTTGTTAAGCCGAAGTGTTGTCGAAATATGAATTTTACACTATTAAGATTAATAAAACCTGAAATATAACCATTTGGACCTGAATCAGAAGAGTTTGGAGATTCCATTTCTTCATTAAAATAAAAAATATTGCCAAAATTCTATCAAATATGGCGGTGACTATCTACTGGAAGGAAAAAATTGTGTTTAGCCAGTAGTTGATCATTTTGATCAAGTACTAGACTTACGAAATTTTTGTAAAGTTCTAGTGTTTGATCATGCAAAAAATTTGTAAATATTTACGAAAAATGATAGTTTCTCTTTCTCATGGCTAATGAGTGACAATTTTACCGAATACTTATTGATTTTTTTAAAAATTAAATGGTTGAGAGCCGTTGTCATAATCTGATTGACCAACTACTGGGTGATCAACTACTAGCGCGTGACCAACTACTGGGTGGTCAACTACTAGATTATCTTGACCAACTACTGGACTTTTCTATTTTTTCACTTAAAATGGTCGTAATTTTCAAAGAAATGAAGTAAAATTAAAAAATTATAGCGCATTTTGTAGTAGAATACACAAGGAATCGTTTGGTATATTCACCATTTCGCCAACGTTATTAGTTTTTACACCAGAATGTTTTTTATAAGACACTTCCACTATAAGGGTCCACCACTGGTGCAACTACCTTACAATAATGTACAAAGTGATCAATCCAATCTGGTGCTAAGATTTTCAGGGGTACGCTTGACAACGCGGTTTATTTTCGAAAAAGTTGACTATCCCAAACTATATCATTGAGTTAAAAGTTTACGAACCCTTCCTGCCACCCTGTATACGCTGCTCAAGAGAATTTGAGCTCCTATAATGTATGAAAGAAACAACAAAAATATCTATGATCTGGATTGAAATTCGGTGGATATTCAAGCGTTGAAAGCGTAAAAACAACAACGAGAGAAACAGAGGAAATAAAATATGGAAAGAATTTCCTGGTTTTCAGTTTGGTACCAACAATAGATCTAGATGAAGCTATACATATTGTGTAGGTAGTAGAGGTATATGTATTTGGTATAGCGAAGTTTCGGCTTTACTGACACTGAATCTACTTCGTCAAAGTAAGTTATGGTGTAGATTGTATTTCGCACGTGCGTAGTAGGACACTGATACAGTTGATCAAAGTGCTCGGGAACTATTCATATCAACAAGAGGAGTTTCGTTACAGGCCAGTGTGCAAAGTTGATGGCTTTCACAAAAACACAAACGATTAACGTAATAGAGGGATGATTCCATTGGTGTTATAGCTAGAGAGGCTGGCTTTTATACAAAATGCTGTATACGTGTAAACCTTATTTAAGAAGAATTTCTAATTAAATCTACCTTACCTATACAAAGAGAGGTATTGATTTCAAGCCAGTGCTGCCATACCTTATGCTCATGTTAATGAAAAATAACACGAGTCGATGAGCCTACGTTCGTATGTGAAGTGTTAGGCTGTCTTAAAGCCTCGTTTACACTACGACAGTACTATCACGATAGTTACTATCATGACAGAAACTATCACAGTGTAGACAAAATTCTCATGACAGTGTTACTGTACTATCAAATGACTGTCATGAACTATCACGCGTGCGTGATAGTGTGATAGTACTGTCATGACAGCAACTATCACAAAAAAATGTCGTAGTGTAAACGAGGCTTAAGTGATGGCACAACGATGAGGTTATTTTGTTGGCGAATGAAGTAAAATTTCAAATCGCCTCGAACGTGTACCACAAGCACAGTACAATGGGGCAAAATTGGTTAATATCGATTTTCTTTTGGACAAGTCTGGCTTTGTAATTTCAACCCAAGTTTTAATGCGATGGTAGCTCGATCGGATTGTATTACTCCATCGAGACTATACAAAAAGAGACGGTCTTTGAACCATCAGGCGTTCATCAATTTGAGAAAAACAGCCGAGCCGGATTTCGGTGGACGTACCTAATCGTCGAACAATATCAAGATGGTGGCCTTTTCAAGTTTCAATTGCGTCGATACGACGACGATACGAGGCGGGAGGCGAGGCGGGCGCGAAAAACAGCAACGGCGTTATTTTTAATTAGGCTTAATGGTGATTTAATTTCATGCGGCGAGGGTACGGTATATATACCTCGTATATAAAAAGAGGGATATACGAACGATGTTGACGTTACCGCCAAATTCAGTCAAATGGGTAGAAATATTTCCGGCTGGAATCAAATCGCATCGCTGCGATGTTTTAATTACGTTATTACGAATTTATGTTGCCGGCTTCCTGAAAAGTCGAGAGCATCGTTTTAAAAAGTTTTTGTACTTTTTAGCCTACGAAGACGAAGATGGTGCCGCACTGCACACCGATGTTGCACGCTGCGAAGGAAAAACCCGCAGTAACTTTTTTATTCGCAATTAAAACGACGCGGCGGTTTAAGTTTTAATAAAAAGTTGCTTAATTTAAGACTTAACTTCATGGCTAATTCAAACCGCAAAAATTGAATTAGTTATTTTTACAAGATAAATTTTTACGTCCATTTTCACTTTCGTTTACAATAGTGTTGGCGCGTGTTCAGGCCGCCGTACCGAATATCTTTCGCGCTGGTGTTTTCTCTGCTGCGACGCTGCTGAGCCGCCTCACCACCGCGGCGACATTAGCACCATACGAAAACGAAATTAGGGGTTTTGTTAGAGAAAAAAACAATTATATTAATCGCTATTATTTTTTATTAAGAAAAAAAAAACACAATGGGCTCGCTTTAATGGTTTTAAATGTTACTTGGAGACACTAGATATATTGAGCAAGAACAAATAGACCTTATACAGTGTACCAATTCTTTGGAACGATACCTACAGTTTTCATTTCCGTTTTTACGTCTCAGATCAGCGATTTTAAATAGTTTTTGGCTTTTGTGTTGCAGATGAAAAACCATTGCTGTGACTGGCGTCAAGTATCGATAAATCGAGAATACGATGTGCCCGTAAGTTGACACTTTGATTTGTTATAACCAGGCCTCAGATATATATGCACTAAAAACAGGTGAAATATGCGCATATATATGCGCTAAAAAAACTCGAAATATGCTCTAACATCAAGAAATATGCAAAAATCAAAATGGGTATCGTTTTAAAGAGCGCGATAATGAGCTGTGCTTTATTTCAAGGCAAAAATAAAATTAGAATCAGATTATTGTCATTCATTTGACAATTTTGTCGTTTTGAAATGAAAAAATTATTCAAAATAGGATCCAAAAATTGTAAAAAGATCCGTTTTCGTAAATTCTTTAAAATTCTCTATAATTTCATTTTTCTTTTCCATTTTTTTCACACAGTACAACGTGAGGCGTAAGGTTAGAATTGAAATAAATTGAACTCCTCGTATTTTTTCGAGATTTCTATCTCATTTTATCAAAAGAATGAAACAACGAAACACTGCCCGAGCGAAGCGAGGGCGAAAATTTTGAAGAAAAAAAATATGAGATTTTGAACGAAAACTCATACCTACATTTTCTGAATCAATTTGAAAATAATTCATTAGAAACAATTCTGTAAAAGTAATAAATGTTTTTCAAGCACTAGTAAAAAATTGAAAAAATATCAAAAATCACTTAAATATGCGCTAAAAATCAGAAAATTGAGGAAATATGCTGTAAAATAGGGAAATATGCGCTAAAAATGGCCAAAATATGCAAAAATATGCGTTTATAGCCAAAATATGCAAAATATGCGCTAACAAATATGGCTCATTTTGCTCAGAAAGATCTGAAACGTAAAAGTAACTTGAATATATCACTTTTCAATCAACACAGAAAAATATGCATTTTCATACATATCCGGGCCCTGGTTATAACTTATATAAACCATCGAGGTGCTGTGGAAAACGTGCGTAATCTGTGTGCAGCAAAAGTTGGAGTATGTTATTTTCAGTATTACCATGTACTGCTCAAATTGTGTTTAACAAAAAAACAAAAAAAAAAATACCTACTCCAATTTTCCTCATTTTATTTTGGATTATTGACAATTTTTCGCCTTGATCGTTTTTTTTTAATTTTTTTGTTCAAGAGTTTGTTTTAAATTTTTGTTTAAAAATTATTTTCATCATCAATAGAAAATAAAAATTTTGATGAAGAATTTCAAAAGAAGTTGATTTGAAGAAAAAATTTCAGTGGTGAATTTTTTCTTCATACAAGTTCGTATTTTATTTTTATAATATTTTTCCTCAATTTTTTTTTTCAAAAATTATTCTCATGAATGAAAAATGAAAATATGAGAGAAATAAGTTGAGACCAAGTTGATGAAAAATTGGAAAGAAAATGTTCCAATCAAATTTTTTTTCGCAAGAGTTCATTTTTTAAATGTTATCAAATTTGTTTTTCTTCACAAATAATATTCTCACCCTAAATCAAAAATAAAAATTCTGAAGAAGTTGTGAAAAATTAACGAATAATAATAATGAAAAAATCTGTTGCAGTCTTGCGGTATACCAAACTAATTTCGAACAGTCACTTAAATTGAGTAGGTACATAAAATACAGGGAAGAAAAATGCGTAGATAGGTATAAATTAGTGTCCGAAGAAAATGTAATTCAATAAAATTAAAAGTTGAAAAAAAAACTAATTAAAATTGTAAAAAATGGATTTAAATTAAAAATAATCAATTGAAAATGAGTAAAAAAAATGAAAATGGACAATTGGAGAAACCTGTAACGTACTGAAGTGAATATTCGAATTCACCATTATTAAAAACATTACAAAATCAATTTTTCACAATTTGGGGATTGTGAGAAAAGCAGGCTAGATTATTTGGGGGGGGGGGGGGGTGAAAATTCGATATCATCAATCTCGGCATCTTTTAAGGGGGGGGGGAGGGGGGATTCGTTTTAAAAAAATGAAAAACTCTTCTTGGAAAAATCAAAGTTAAAATGTTCAATGTTTTAATTGAAAATTTTCAAAACGAAGTAAAGTGATTTTTCTTAGAAATTTCCAATAATATTTTTTTTTATTCAATTGAAAAATTCTGAGAAAATGTTGAGTAAAAATTTCTCAAAAATTCTTAGTAAAACTGTTTAAAAAAATGAAAAAATATTTTAAATGAAAATTTTGGAAAAAATAATTCCGAGTAGAAAGTTCTAAGAAAAATTTCAGAGAAAACTTCAAGTGAAAAGTGCATGGAAAAAAATTTTAAAACAATTTTCACCAAAATGTCTTGAAAATTTTTTACAATATTTTTGGTTGTAATTTAAAATACACGAATGATTAAAAATCGAAAGTACTTCAAAGCAATTTTTTAAGAGTTAAAAATAAATAAATTTCAAAAATTTTGAATTACAATTTTTAAACAGTAATAATTAATAAAAATTTCAAGTTAAATTGAAAAAAAATTCAATTGAAAAATCTCAAAACATGAAGTTTAAGTAAAATTTCTAAATATTTTGATTATTAAGTAATTTTTTTTAAAGTTGAAATTTTCGAGTAGGTAAATAATGTCATGTAAAGGTTTCTAAAAATTTCTGAGTAAATTAAAAAACAAATTCATAATTTAAAAAAAATTTCAATTTACAAATATGAGAAATTTTCATGCGAAAATTTGTTGAAATTTAAATTTTAAAATTCGCAGGTACCTACAAAAAATCGAATAAAAATCTGTTTATTTTTTTCTGAATCCTAAGAAAATTTTCTAGATACGATACAGAAAAATAATTAACAGATTTTTATTCGATTTTTGTACAAATTTTCGCATGAAATTTTTTCATGAATTGAAATTTTTTTTGAAATTATGCTGATTACCAAAGTATTTGACAAAAGAATTCTCTTTTTGCTGTAATTTAACGTATTAAAAATAATAATAATTCTTAATAAATAGAATTTAAAAAAAATTCACTTGCAAATTTTTAAAAATTGTCTATGGTTTGTAAAATTTGAAAAAATTACATGTTCAGTTTCTAGCAACACTTACTGAAAATTTGGTAAAAATTCAGATTTTGACAAAAGTTCAAAATTTGGTAAATTTTATTAAATTTTCGAAACTATGTAAAATTTAAAAATTTGTGAAATTTGGCTATATCTTTGAACGTATTTAAAATATTGATTTTTCAATTGTTATTTAATGAAATTTGTTTTAATTTTCAGAATGTGGTAACTTTTTTTAAAAAAATTTTAAAATGAAAAAGTGAATATTGAATGTTGAGAAAAAAAGTGTCATATTAAAAATTTAGCATAAAAAAAAATGCCTAAATGGGTAATTCAGGTATTAAAGTTTTAAGGTATCTGCATTTCAAAACATTCGTAATTTATCTATGTACAATTTTAGTGGACATTTGGATCACGTATTCCATGCAGCTTTATTTTATTCAAAATTTATACGAAATTGAAATCCAGTAGGTATCTGAGTTGAAAAATGGACAATAAATTATTAGCTCGTTACGTTTCTCCTTCACGTTTTTGTTATTTTTTAATCGAACTAGTGTCCTTTTGGGAATAAAAAAATTCCCCGAAGGCAATAGAAATAAATTCAATATTAAACTTTTTTTCCAGTTAGGGGTTTGTTTGGGCAGATGATGCGTCGGATGAGCTTAGAAGTTAAAACCTAGATAATGTTTAACACCATAATACCAACTACGCGAATAAAATACGCGCTTATAAAGGACAACCTTGTAATTCGACACGGTATACATATGATTTCATGTATCAAATCTGCTGCATAAATGGTCCCACGTTCATTAGCATCTTCCGTTTTAGAAACACATGCTTCGGATTAATTTTTTCCTCCCAATTGGCGCGTTCGGTGTACTAGTATACGTACTTTCATAACACGTCAATTCACGCTACTCTATCTACGTAACCACATTACGAAAGGCGCCCTCCATCCTCAAGCTTCCTCGAGTACACCTATTCGAGCTTTCTTTTTCTTCTTTTTTTTTTTTTTTGTGAAACACGCGAGTGTTTCTGGGGTATACAAATTCCGCGAGAATGTGAAATGTAGGTGGTATTTACGTATATACTTTTATTCCGCCAATGACGGTTTTTTACTTTAGTGGACTTTTTTCAATGAAAGAAATTTATTTCGGCAATACGATTTTCGTATTTTTACTTTTTTCCTCGTTTTTAGAGAAAAAGAATAGGTACTAATTTTTTTCCATTGAAATTTGACTGGAGAGGAGGTACGCTGCGTCTTTAGTTCCGCGGTTTCGAGTTTCATGACATAAGAATTACAGGTCACATAACGTCGTTGTTTTTAAACGAAAATGGTAGATGAAAAGAAGAAGAAAAAACATTTCGAACGATCTCGTATTATTGAAAATATTTTGTGTAGGTGTAGGACTGTAGGTACACTTTTCTAAAAATTCGTCTTAAAAACTACGCAGTTTTTTTTGTACTGTGAATTATATCTACGCGATATGTCGGTAGACTCTACATATAGGTAGAGGAGTTACCCATTTTAAATTTATTGGAATTTTCTAAAGCTTTTAGATCCTCCACAAGAAATTTTTTCTCATGAGGGGGGGAGGGGGGGGGGGACAAAATTGTAAAAAAAAATTGAATCAATGCTGATCTACTTCATTTAATTGTTTGAAAGATTCCAACATGAAATATCCACTCTTATGAAACTTTAATCTAAAATAACGCAACTACCTATGTAGTTCATTTTTTTTTCATCAGTAGGCAAAATTGACAAAAAAAATAAAATAAAATTTTTAACCGATGTTTGAATTGAATTTTAAAAGAGAAGGTATTGTGAAAAAAAGTTTTGGAAATTTTTTTTTTTTGAAGAAATTAAAATATCCAAGTACTAAATTGTTTTTATAGGTACTAAAATCGAATGAAATTCTTTTATTCAATTTTCAAATTCAATGGGTTTATGACCAAAAAATTATATTGGGCCGAAAGTAATGTACCTATGTTGCGAAATTTAAAATTATTTTAGACATTTGTTTTTTACATTTGAGAAAAAAATCCCAAATATTTGGAAAATTGATCTTAATTTTTTGTCTCAATTTTTTTGAGAAAGAAATCTCTTGATTTCTTTTTAGTGTACATTTTTTTCACTTTTGCAAAAAAATATTTATTTTATTTTTTCAATAAAAAAAGGGCTTTCAATTTTTTTGGAGTCAGCATGAAAAAGTTTGCCATTTTTTAAAAGTAAAAATAAGTGATGAAATTTTTAATTTTTTTGAGAGCAGAAGTCTCTATTTTATTGCCTGATTGCATTATTAAATTATTTTTTTGATTCTCCAATTACTTTTGGAGTAAAAAATATTTCAAAATTTTTTATTAGGTATGAAAAACCTTTCAATTTTTTCAGAGTCAGTGTGGTCAGCGTGAAACCAGTTACTAATTTTTTTTAAAGCAATCAAATGGTTTTGTTTTTTGGAAAGAAATGTCTTATTTATGGGAACAGCAATCTCTCATTTTTTTCCCCAGAGAAACTACTATTTTTTGTCCAATTTTTTTGAAAAAAAACGTTTAATTTTTGGAATAAAAAATATTCAATTTTTCTCGGAGAAATAATATCTAAATTTTTCTAGAAAAAAACTCAATTTAACTGCATATTTTTTTCATTTTTTTAATTAATTTTTTTTTTCATTTCTTTGGAATTAAAAATCTCTCATTTTTTTTGAAAAACAAAAAAATACCAAATTTCTTTAGAAAAGAAAATTTAGCGTTTTTTATTTTTTTATTCTTTCAAGGAAAATGGAACTAATTTTGAGAAAAAATCTTTTATTTTTGACGTTTTTTTAAAGAAAAAAAATGATCAATTTTTAGGGTTGGAACAATTTTTCCCATTTTTTTTTCAAGTTAAAAAAGTCCCGAAAAATCTCTTAATTTTTTGAAAAAAATATGACTAAATTTCCTCGGAGAAGAAAATCTACCTTTCTTTTTTTCGAAAGAAAAATTTGTGAATCTCTTCGAGTTTTTTTTTTTTTTTTTTTTTTTTTTTTTTTAGGGGGAATTCTAATTTTTTTAAAAAAATCACTGTATTGGTTTAGAAGAATGTCAATTTTTTGGAAACTTGTGGAATAAGATCCTTAAAATAATTTGGGACTTTACAAAAATTTTGATTGGAACTCTCCTTCCACTCCAACTTCGCATTATCTATAAAATCGCCCTTGAAAACAGAAAAATTTCCATACCCAGCCCACAAAATTGGAAAATTTCCTCACCTGGTAAGTGATAATTTTCACGTTATAAATTTCATATTTTTTTCATACCTGTGACCCGGCATGAGAAAAGGCACCGGACTGCCATTTTGCAAATTTTTCAGGAAAGCAAAAAGAAACTTTGTGAATGAATATCTTTGGAACGAATGGATCGTTTTTTCCGAAATTTTAGGAAGTTGTTAATGGGCATGAGTAGAATATTTTCCAATATATTTTTTTTTTGATTTTGTGCGAAAGATTTTTTGTAATGGCGTAAGGAAAATTTGACGAAACTCAGGGTTGCCAAAAATGGGTGAAAAATTTGTGATAGGAAAATTTTTGAAGTTTGCTGATAACAAATATACCATCAGTTTTTGGATACATTGCGAATATTTCGTGTTATTTTGCTTTATGTGGCCATATACCTACGTAAAAAAAAAAACGACAAAAAACACTGCGATAATTTTTTTGGCAGTTAGGTCCCTTTTGTGGTGCCGATTGGAAATATTGATATTTTTGAAATTTCAACTGGTTCACACGACTGGTCTCAGTACGTATAGCTCAGGACACCAAAAAAATAACGATTTCATTTATTTGGTTACGAAAATCGATTTTTTTGGCAGTTAGGTCCCTTTTCTGGTGCAGATTGGAAATATTGATTTTTTTCAAAATTTTGACTGGTCCAGGTGATGGACCTTGGTAAGTAGACCTCAAAACATCAAAAAAGTGAAAATCGATTTTTTTCATTTTTTGGCAGTCCGGTCCCTTTTCTCATGCCGGGTCACACCTAATGGTTTATTCAAAAAAAAAAAAAAAAAAAAAAAGAAGGAATTTGATAGTTCTGTTATCAATACAAAATTTTCAACTACCTATTTCGACTCTTGTACAGCTATAAATAATTCCCAGAATGTCTTTCTATATTTTCCCAATTACTGGAAAATTCCCTACAAAAAATAATGTTATCTTCAAATTTTGAAATGTGCATTATCAGATCTGATTTCGTGAATTACCAAATAGCCCCACCCCACATGCAAAATCGATTGTATCATTCAATTTTCAACATCCAAGTATACCTATATTTTCATTTAGTTATTAATAACGATGATTTTGTTAATTTAAAAAAAAAATAATATTTTTGAATCAAATTTTTTTTTGACATTCGATTTGTTTCCGAATTCAAAAATTTACCCAAGTACTCGTACCTATATCAATTTTTTCAAAAATTCCTAATTTGATTTAATTTTTGAAATTGACCCTTATTTATTTAATTTTCAAAATTGATCATCTTCATCGACTTTCTGATTCAATAATTTTGCCAAAGTTTTTAAAAATCGATAACTTCGAAAACGTAGATAAGTTGTACTCATACTCGCATCTCATCACTTCATCAGATACTTCAACACGTGCACTTTTAGAAAGAAAGTTGTTCAGTTTGTTACACTAATTAGCGTAGTGGTTGTGGTTGACCTTTTTCTTTTTTTCTTTTTTTACATTTTCAAGTGTGCTAAAACATTCGGCACGGTATCAAGTTGCTCTACCTACGTCGACGTGTTTTTTTTTTCCACTTAGGTTTTGAAAGAAAAATTCCAACTATTTGTGAAAAAATGATTGCGAAGATTACATTAACGAAAAAACTGCGTGTCTGTCGTCTAATTCGGTATCTCATTTAAATAAGATATTCTGCAACATAGACGTAGAGACAGTGCCTATGCCTGGTGACAGTGTAATTAAAAAATTATATAGCTATACAGAGAAGGTTGTGTTTCACATAATATGCGCGGTTTTGCCGTTATCTAAAACTTGCAGTTACACTATTTAATTTGTTTTTAGAAAGAACGTACGCACTAGCATGAAAATGAAAGCCCGAAAAATCCGCGCTCACACTGTTTCGTTTAATAATATATTTACGGTCTGTTAAGATTGTCGCCGTATTTACTTTTACCATTATTTACATTTCATTCGCGCACCGGCTCGGCTCGGCTCCGGCGCGGCATCGGCATGGCACCGGTGGAAAACCCACCAGTGCACGGTTGTTGAATGGTTAAGAAGCATTTTCAATGGAAAATTGTATGTAAGAAATTTTGAAAAACAGGTGCGCTGCCTCAATGAAAGTTTAACGTTAAACTTTTAACGTCATTATCAACGATAGAGAATTTAAGAAAAGTAAAAACTTTATAACGAACCGAGCCCGAGTAATTTTGAGGTTTTAATGTTTTCTTTTAAAGTGATTATAAACAGTTTAAACAATTTTACCAACGGAAGAGTAAATTGTGGAAAAAAATGAGAAAAAAAACCGCACGCACCTTTTACACTTCATATAAAAGCGAGCAACCGTAATAACCTTTTTCGCCATTGTCGCCGCGTTATCGTGGATTACTATTTCTCAGTTTCGGAGATTATTATCGCGATTACGTTAGAGGGGTTTTTGTGTGTTTTTCACTCAGTCATGTGATGATGTCGTTTTTTTTGGTTGTTAATTTGACGTAATAATGAAAAAAAAAATGTTACCTATTGTTTCAAATAAACTGAAAAATGTTCGCCTCCATAGAATATCGCGAACTAATGTGACAGTGATGTTAAAACGATTTTATTTCGGACGAATCCATAGATTCAGGCCCAGATTTAGGGGGGGGGGGCCAGCGGGGCCATGGCCCTGGGGCCCATCATCAAAAGGGGCCCTTCACTGAAAAGGGGCTACCGGCAGATCACTTAAAAATTGAAAATTACAGTTATTACGCGGGTATGCAAAGTACGGACGCTCAGATGGTGAAAAGATATTTCATACTGATTTTCATAACTCTCGTTCAAATTAAACGACACGCATCAAACGCAGTCAGCTGTTTTCGCCGGTTTTATCGGAGTGGCGCCAGACGTGTATACGAATATCTACCCATGCGCACTTTTCGTCGCATAAGTTACGTGATTTTTAACACAACTCAAAATTATCACTCAAGAAACCCTAAAGTTGTACAGGTAAAAAAAACAAAAAAATGCAAATTAAGCAAAAATTTAAAAAATGTGCAAAATTAGCTCGAATTGGACGAAAATTGATAAAATAAAATGTTTTCACTCATAAATTCAACTTTCCACAAAATTGCTATTTTTCACAAAATTAATACTCGAGAAGCCTTAGAGTTGCAGGGTTTTAAAAAAATGCAAAGTCAGCAAGAATTGAAAAAAATTGCAAAATTAGCTTGAAATGAACAAAAATTAATTGAATAAAATTTTTCCACTGATAAAATTTTGATTTCAACAAATTGACGACATTTTTCTCAAAATTATGACTCTAGAAACCTTATATCGGGTTGAAAAAACGAAAAAAATTCAAAATCAGTATGAATCCCTACTTTCAATTTTTTCAAACTTGTATAAAAATTTTTCCATGTAAATTGTGAAATTCTACCTAATTGAATTAATTTTCAGATTTTTCATCGAAATTGTTCTGATTTTTTTTTCAATTTTTTATTTAAACTTTCCTAATAATTTTCATCGATTTCATTTCTATGCCTAGATTTTCCAAGTGAATCGCGGATTAGATTTTTTTCAAATCGTTCATCTTGATTTTCTCCCAAATTTTTTCAAAACTTTTCATTGAAATTTTTTCTAAAAAAATGGTTGATGAACACTTTCCCAAATAGAATGACACTTAACGTAAGTAAAACAAATATGATGTGTTTTGGATCAGGGGTGCAAAATTTAGATATACAAGTACCAGTCAAAAAAGTAAATTGCTTGAAATTTTTAGGGGTTCACATAGAGTCTCAATTAGGCTAGAACACTCATGTGGACCAAATTTCTGGAAAACTTTCTTCAATAAATTTCCTCTTATGGCAACTAAAAAATTTGGTAAATTTACAAACACTGAAGCTAGCATATTACGGATTATTCCAGTCCAACATGGCGTATGGATTAATATTCTGGGGAGGGAATACAAAATTTGGTGATGTTGAGTTCCGAAAACGACATACTTCGCGAATTAAACTTTGACGATCTAATTGAAAGTTTCGCTATTAAAAAATCTCGACGCGTGTCTTTAATTTAGAATTAATTATTAAGTTTGATTTTATTAGTATTTACCTAAGAAATAAAATGAAAACGTGTACTTCAATTACTACGATGGGGGGGAGGGGATTAAAGAGGCAAGAGGGCCTTCAGTAATTATATGGTCCTGGGGCATTTTTTTCCTAAATCCGGCCCTGCATAGATTACACGAGTACAGGGGAGAAGGTGGGGATGTGGACGTCAAAGGGTTTTTTGAGTTTGATGACCTTGAAAATTAAACCACTGAATGAGCTTTCTTGAAAGTAGAGCCCATGACAGTGAGGACAGTGACACTAGGGAGGGGTTGGCTCGTTTTGTTCCTGCAGGTAATAAGCTGTCTGGAGGTAAAGATGAATTTCACTCTGTACTGTGTGATTTAATTTTACATTCGTATTAACTGAAGAAAAGTGATTTCATAATGACCTTGAATTTATTAAGTTATTAACCTTGGACTTTCTTTTTCTCTCTTCATTTTAATCAATTTACCATAAGGAAATTCTTATAATGTTAGATGAAAAGAGGTTTCAATTATTTGCATCTATTATAAGTACTTTACCTACATATACTACTTTTGTTACCCATAGAAATACTTTGAATACGTAGGTAATATACCTAATTCTCGTATTTACGAGAAATTGCGATATTTTCATTGATAGAAAAAGTATATGATGTGAGGGACTCTTTGCTCGAGATGTTTGTTAGTGTAGGTATAATGATTTTTAAATGAGACAAAATTAGTTGAATTAAGCACTTGATTAGACCTACGCAACAATCAAACAACATAGATATAGAACATTTGAAAATTAGGCAAACCTGGAAATTATTTGGTAATCATAATTTTTATTGGTTACCTACTTAGCAAAAATCCGTAATTTAAAAAAAAATAATAATAAAAATTTAAAAATGATGATGTTCTAAGTAATATTTATTTACTTAAATTATTTTTTTATTCTTTCCTTTTTCAAGAATTGAAATCTTATTTACCTAATTATTATTTTTTTGATTTTGTCTGTTTTTTACTTTTGTTGAATTTCCAATTTTTAGGATAGGTATAAATTAACTTTTCTATTTTTTTAAAACCATTTTTGGTCGTTTTTGATTCAACTTGAATTTTTTCTAATTTGAAACTTTTTTTGTTTTATTCATTTTTCACTTTCTAATTTACTCTGAATTTTTCAAAACTTTGATTTTGGTTCAATTTTTAATGTTTTTTTCATTTTTTGGAAGATACTTATTTTGCTTTGAATTTGTATAATTTCAAATTTCACGCATTTTCCAAATTCCTGCATATTTTCGTATAAACAAAAAAAAAGTGATCATAACTAAAATGGAAGTATACATATAATTTATGGTACATGAGATTCGCATTTAAAAAAAAAAAAAAAAAAAATATCAAAGATTTTGAAAATTAAGCTAAATTATTTAAAAATCGATAATTGTGAATTTCAAGAAAATCAAATAAAACCACCTGCAAGGTTTGAAAATGAATCAGAATTATTTATTTTCAAAATTTCTCAAAATTGACTGGTTTTGAAAAATTCAACGGAAATATTGACAAAAATTACGAATTTTTGAAAAATGAAATAAAATTACAGAATATTTGGAAAATTAATAAAAATTTTAGATTTTAAAAATTAGATGGGCGGACTATATTAGTTTTAAATAATAGATCAGATTATCAATTTTAAAAAAAATTAAGTAAGCAATTGAATTTGAAAATTGAAAAAAAATAATATATTTTTACTGAATTTTATGCGAAAACAAGTTTGTATGTATTTCAACTTTTTCAAACGCAGTTTTTGAAAACTTTTTTTCACAAACTCTTCTCATTTAAAATTCATCAATTCAAAAACCAATCTATCAATTTTATTCAATTTACAATATTTTTCAATTTTTCTCATTGTTTCACGTTTCTGATTTGTTTTAATTTTTTTTATTTCATCACAATTTTTATTTCTATTTTTTGTCAAATTTTTACTTATTTTCTAATTCACTTTGAATTTTTTAAATTTTCAACTTTTATTTCTCTAATTTTTAGTATTTTTTTCAAATTTCAAATTTTTGTTTGTTCAATATATTTTGACTTTCTTATTATTGTTCATTCATGTTCGATTTTCTTCCATTTTTAATTTTTCTTCGTTTATTAATTTTTTCCAATTTTACTGTCTAAAAATACTTATCCTCAATTTGGGATCCTGCAGAAGATTTTTAAAAATAAAGAGGAATGATGTCCTAGCAAAAAATTTTAAAAATCAGAATGTTTTTTCGTGAAATATTCATGCAGTTGTAGCCTTACAATTTTTTTTTGCAAAAGTGGACGAAGACGATAGCTCTGCAAAATACTTGCAATTTTTGCTTTGAAAAAAAAGAATGAAATTTTTGGAAAATATTCTCAGAATATTATCTTTGCAAAAAAAATCGTTTTTTTTTTGCAAAATGTTTACAATTCTCGTCTTTAAAGATTTTCAAATTTTTCCCAGAAAATATATTTGCAATTTTGCCTTTTAAAATAACTTTTCGAAGTTTTGATGCTTTTGCAAAATATTTTTGAATTTTGGCTTTCGAAAAATTGAAAAAATTTGACTTTGAATTTTTGATAAATTTTTGAAGTGTAAAATAATTCTTGCGAGTGCGAGGCCAGAAAAATTTTCGTTTGGTGAGCCGCTTCCGAATATACAGTGCCTTGAACTCGTATTCAAATAGGTAATGAATCTTTCAAGAAAATTATTTATTTTGTTTCAAAGTGACGAAAATATGACGGAACACGTGACTTTATCCTCATACATACGAACTTAGTGTGATCGTTGTAAAAAAAATCACGAAAAAAATACATCTCTACATCACACCAGCCACCGGAACTGAGAAAGACTTCACAAACTTCCGGTTGCAGTTGAAGCAGAACCGAAACGAAAAACGAACGCAAGCTTCTAGAAAAAAGCCAACCATCGATGTGGATCCAAACAAAAAACAAACACGTGAAAAATATTTCAAGCTATAAAATTCGATAACTAGTGTACGCATCGGAGGCTTCCTCATACGTATAAAAAAAATCAAAACAAATTATCCACTCGAGAGAGGAGAAAAGAAAATGAAAAATGTAAATGAAAATGAAAAGCTCGCGAGAAGTTAGTCGTACATGCACGGCGAAGTTTTCTCATGTTCTGTATAATACGATAAATACCATTAAATGAAAAATTTATATTTATTACAAGGAAAAAAATCTTTCACGTCGATGAAAGTAGACATCCATGATTAGAGGCTGTATAGAAAGTAGTCGAGGTATAATATATGGTCAAGGCTAGAATGGTAATTGACATGTCCGCTGCACTGAAGTTCAGGTTTAAATCTTCATCGGTCATCGTATATCTAGTTATAAGCTGCACGATATAACAATACCGATATGTTTCCGGTGTATTTTTGGTAAATTATCCTAGTCAGGTTGGAGCGGTTACGAGAAATGCCCTCATAATATTATAGAAGACCGGGCTACACACGATGACATTATCAAATCATTCACGTGATGATGGCATCTTTCGATCGTGGTAAAATTAATAAAACACGTAGTATTTATTATTTACGAGTATAGGTACGTAGAAAGAAAAAAACACGACGCATGTTGCGCGGTAAAAATTACTTTAATTTAATTTCACGCCGAAGTTTTGTGATAGCACGGTGATGTTTCGGTAGGTAGATTTACGCGGGTTCATTGACTAAACCGTATCTGCGAGTTTGGAGTTTTTTTTTTCTGTTCTGCAATTGTAACGCTACGAGCATTCGATTTTTTTAAACGTGAGTTTTGTCGATCCATATCGATCGTGTCAACTGTATTGATTTAGAAAAATTTCGCAACAGGGAGTTTAATTTGATGTTTTTTTACGTCACAAAAGTTGCCAAAACAGAAAAATTGAATTCTAAGCAACTGGAAAATATCAAGAAATATCATATTTTTTTTCGTAGAATTTTATCTTCTACAAAACTAAAAAAAAATCTAAAACTTTATTAAAATAGGTTTGTTAAAAAAAATTTCTTTGATTTCTTGCAAAATAAGTTTTCACTTCTGTTTAAAACCATATTTTTTAATTTAAAAAAAAAAATAAAATGTACCTGTTTTATTGAGTACCACTCCCTCAAAAAAATTTCAATCATGGACAACCTTATAAAGTTTTTTGGAGATTAGTTACTTTTTAAAATTTTTTGCTAAACTTGAATTTCAAAAAAAAAAAAAAATTGGAAACTTTTAAAAAACAAGTTGTTGTTGTTGTTGAAACCAGATTTTTTCAGAAAGTATCAGTTTTTTCAGATTTTGTGAACTTCACTGATTGAAAAGTTATAATTTTTCAACTTTCGTTAAAAAACAACTTTTTAAAAAATTTTTGTCAAACAGCAGATTTTCTAATATTTTTTTTTTGAAAAAAAAATCATTTTAAAGTAAGCTTTTTTAAATTTTTTGTTGCTGCATTTTTAAAACATTTTCTCTGTGGACAATTTTCTTAAACCTTTCTGAAGACCACTTTCTTAAAAGTTTAGATCACGAAACACAAATTTTCATAATATTTGCTGAAAATAATTTTTTGAATTTCAGTTACCTAAAGAAACAAAAATAAAACAAAACAAAAAAATTAAAAATTAAAAAATAAGAACTTCCAAATTTTGCTTCAGATTTTTAAAAATTTTTGAAAACAATTTTTTTTTTTGATCCATTAAAAGAAATCTGAAATTCAAATTGTGAACAATATTTTTAACTTTTTCTTCGAATACTTCCGTGTAGGTAGGTACTAGGTAATTAGGTACATATACGAAGTTTTTTTAAATGTTACCAATATCTATTCACAGAATTTTTTAATTTCTGTTGAAAATTTTTCTCCTTGCACCTTGTTTTTCATCATAGAAAAATTATAAAATTTTTGGAATAAAAAAGTGTTTTATTTTTAGGAATATATATTTTTTAAATTTTCTAGCGTCTCTTTTTTTTCTGCATAAAATTTTTGTAACTCCCTTGGCTTAAAAAAGAAATGTTTATTTATTCAGAATTTGATAAAAATACTTTTTAAACAATTTGGTCCTATGTTTTCATTTTTTCTTCTTTTTCTCTCTCATCTTCATAAAATATGCACAAAGTAGGTACGTATGATTTTTTGCAATAAAAAAAATTTACAAAAAGCTAATTAAAAAATCATTAATAATTAGGTACCTAGGTATTAGAATTTTTCAAAAAATTAAAGTTAACAAAAATAAAAAACATCCATTCAAAATGGCTGAAACCCGAAATAAATAAAACTAAAACAAAAAAACTACAATTTTTTTTTTTTTTTTTTTTGAGAAACGTCTCGAATTTTGCGAGATTTTTTTTTCGAAATTTTTAGAGTAGGTACAATATACTTACTAAAATATTTCTCGAATCTATGTAGAAAAAAAATAATTCAATGCAACTTTTTTTGGAATGAAAATCTAATTGTTTTCTTTGAAGAAATGATATTCTTGTCTACATTTTCCAAGGTAAAAATTCTTGGGTTTTCTTGAACTTTTATTTATTTATAATGTTTTTTTTGATTTTTTTGGAATAAAAAATTCTTTATTTTCGCAGCATAAAAAAATTCTCATTTTTTTCAATTTTTTTTGCAATAAAAAAATCCTTTAAAAAAAATCAATATCTACTTGTTTGAAATGATGACATTTTCAATTTTTTTGAAATAAAAAAGTTTTTTTTGGCATAAAAAATCTCAATTTTTCGTCATAAAAAAGTTAGGTATTAATTTTTAGGAATAAAAAATTATCATTTTGTAGGAATGAAAAAATTATCAGTTTTTAATACGAATGAAAAAATTATCAATTTTTTGTAATAAAATAGTGTTCTATTTTTAGGAATAATTTTTTTTTTTAAATTTCGGAATCAAATTTTGTTCTACGCCACTAGCCTTAGTTTCTGTACCTACATGGCGTTAAAAAAATAAAAAAAATTGTTTTGCATAAAATAATGTTTTAGGAATAACTTTTTTATTTTTTTCAATTTTTCCAGGATAAAACCTTTTTATTTTTTTGGCATGTTGTTTTTCAATTCTCCGTGCACTTCATTGACATATTAAAATTTTTCCATTTTTTTAGCATAGGTAAAAATATTTCTTAATTTTTTTCGAAGAAAAATCTTAGTTTTTTTGGAGTAAATTTTTTCAATTAAAAAAAAAAACAAAAACGCTACTTTCACTTACAACATTGAAAAAATTGAGCTACACCTTGGAAAATTCCAAGTTGCTGGCCCTCTTTAGGATCGTCTAGAGGACGCCTTATTTGTAATTTTGTTTAAGGAAAGTTTCAAACTACGAGTACAATATTTAAAATTTTTGAATACTTCGCAAATTACAAGCGAAACACGATTTACCATTTTCAACTATTCAATCGAATCATTTTCCCACCATACCGAAAGAAAAAATGCAAAATGCTGTAGCGTGAGATTATGAGTGCCAAATTCAAGAGTCGAATGCTGAATTAGTCAATAGTCATGATGTGAAAGTACACTTTGAAGTGGCACTTGATCGACATTTATCGAGCGTAAAACCACTAAACCTACTACAAAAATCACTATTCCCCAGCATTATGTTAGTATTTTGCTAGCATTGCATCGGCATGCTAGCATATTACTAGCATCAGTAGCATTATGCTAGCACGTGTTACGAAAATGCTAGCATTCATGTTGACTTTTTTTGGACCACCTAATAATGCTAGCATCATGCTAGCACAATACCAAGTGCTAACAAAATGCTACTAGAATGCTACTAAAATGCTACTAGGATGCTAGCACTAGCATTCAAAGTGGTTCAAAAACAGGCAACTGATGTTAGCATTCTCAAATTTTTTTTCGTCAATAGGGTTACTTCTTATCTAGTTGAAGAGATGAACAGGATCATCATGTAGAATAAAAAATATCCCTCGTTGGATATCTAGATAATAGATATTCAGTCATGATATTGACACACATATTCCAAAGTACGATTTGTACGAAACGAACGCGAATGCGAGCGAAAAAACGAAAACAAAAACACACCCTATCGTCGAAGGGATTTAAAAATATTCCTCGATTGGCACTGCGGCGAATTAGAGGATTAGCATCGAGCCGGCACGCTGCAGCAATAAATACGTCTCTATAGTAAAATTTCCAAGCGGCGATTTGAAAATCGCTCGATGGTGGAAATGGGCGAAACTTATATTCCGGCCGCAAATACCATTTACATTCTTAATATTATCGTAAAAAAATTTTCGCTTAAATGAATCATAAAATATTTTACTTACTGTCTGTGCGTTTTGGACTTAGCCATCGTAAAATACGAAATAAGAAAATTATCCGCGTAATAAAAACAGCAGGCGAAATTCGCGCGATAAAGCTTCTTTTTGAATTTTCAGTCACAACCCGAGCGGGTAAAAATATCTCGCAATGAAATTTGTCGAATACGTATTTAACAATTTTTTTTCTTTTTTAATCAAACGCGACAAAGAATATATTACTTTTTTTCCAACAAAACGAACTACCAAGTGAATTCTATAAAAACGATGCCGCGAAAGACATCAAAGCACTAGTAACTCGACTATGTTGAGCGACAATTGTGCTCAGTGGTTTGGAAACGCGTGAGAGAGTATCAATATAAAATAGTGGTGATGGTAGAGGCGAAAAAAAAACTCAACGAAGGCACAGTTAAACTTTCGACTGGTATGAATCAAACGTCAAATGAACGATAGCTTCGCTTTGTCTAGTGCTGAGAAACCACTTATAGCGATCTGCAGCTACCTCTTTTGCTTGTGCACCGCGATGACCGCCGAGAACATACCGTAGATAAGAAAATTCTATGTACTACGTTATGCTGGTCGTATAATGAATAACATTCGACTACTCATTTTATACACGTACCCAGCTGTAGCTGTGTACAACTGACTCGTACTATGTTTATAGTACATGAACTGAAATTTTGATAACATTTGATAAATAAAGCTCTAGCGCGTGATACAGAAGAAAAAATGTATTATAATTGTATTGTAGGAAACGGTTTCCATTTATGTAATGGCTCAAATATATACATGAGTTCATCGTGCGAAAGTGTTACGTGGCGCGTATAATAATAGCCGCTTTAATGTGTAATTTATGAAATTTTATGAATTCTTTGCTACGATTACGAGATTACAATGCTTTCGTGTTTTCTTTTTTTCAAGTTCAAAACGAACGAAAGGCGGACTTTTCTCCCTTCAAATTGCCAATTACCAACGGAATCAAATTGGCGAAGGGTTATGGACGTACCCAAGTACCCTACATATTTTCCTAACAACCAAAACAAATATCGATAGTGAAGCTGAAAAAACGCGAGCACGTAAAATTTCCAAGTTATCTATTTCGAAATGGTCTCTATAGTTTTTCTGATGATTTGTTTTTTCAAACAGCAATGTTTCCAAACTTGAACGAATAATAATTGATTATTTAATTTCTTATGGTTACTAACTGCTCAAAAACATTAATTTGATTGGGGAAACAATTGAAGGATTCTTAGCATTTTGCGATAACAATTAAATGCCCTTTAGTAATAATTTTGAGAAAAAGTTCATCAATTTTTAGGAAATTTGAATTCATTAGTCGAAAAATTTTGTTTAGTCAATCTTTGTTCAATTCCAGCGGATTTGGCAATTTTTTTCGAGTAAAAATTTCTTCAATTTTGTTTAAATTCAAATTTATGAGTGGAAACATTTTATTCAATCAATTTTTGTTGAATTTCTGCGACTTAGACAATTTTTTCGTTTTTTTCAACCCTACAACTTTAGGGTTTTTTGAGTAATAACTTTGAGAAAAATTTCCTCAATTTTGTTTAAATTCAAATTTTTAAGTGGAAAAATTTTATTCCATCAATTTTTGGATTTGACAGTTTTTTTTTTCAATTCCAGCAGATTTGACGATTTTTCCTTTTTTTTCAATCTTACAACTGTATAGGGTTTCTCAAATAATAATTTTTAGAAAAATTTCCTCAATTTTGTTGAAATTCAAATTTATAAGTGGAACAATTTTATAGAATCAACTTTTGTTGAATTCCTGCGGATTTGGCATTTTTTTTTCAATTCCAACAGATTTGGCAATTTAGTTTTTTTCAACCCTACAACTGTAGGGTCTCTCGAGTAATAATGATGAGAAAAATTTCCTCAATTTTGTTGAAATTTGAATTTATGAGTAGAAAAATTTTATTTAACTTAGGTAATCAATTTTTGTTTCATTCCAGTGGATTTGGAACTTTTTTCCAGTTCGAGCAGATTTAGAAATTTTTTCGTTTTTACCTCAGTTCATCAATTTTTTCACGATTTCGGTTTTTTCCTTCTTTGTAAATTGAACGTGATTAAAATTATAGTGATCACATGAAATGATCGAATCAAATAACTAATTGCGGATTCGAGATCTGCAGGTCAAACCTCCTGAATCTGGACCCTTTAGCGATTCATTTTGTCCAAAAATTGGAGGAAAAAATGTAATTTTCACGAAAAATCCAATTTGGGAAAATGAATATGATACCTACTTGTAAAAGAAGTCAATTTTATGGAACCATTTTTAACGAGAAAATTTCATTTTTCATAAATAATTTTTTATTATAAAAATTAAAAAGACTTGAAGGAACATTTTAAAAAAAAATTCAAGATTTTAATTATGATACGTAATTTTCCAAAAAATTTCAAGAGGGCAACTTAAAAAATAATCTGATAGAAAATGAGAGATTTATACAAAAAATGATTTTCTACTAATTTTCCCTCCAAAGTACCTAATTTTATTTTGCAATGAGATTTTTTCTGAGGAAATATTTCAATGGGAAAATTGTTTTACACAAGAGATTTTGACTCGTTGATGTTTTGGCAAAATTTACCCTTTAAGTCGATTGCGATCTGTAACTTCAGAAAAAGTTGAGTTTTATACCATTTTTGCCATTTTCAAAAATTTACCAAAAAATATCGAAAAATGAACTTTGTGAGCTCATATTTCAGTTTTGATGTCTGGCTGGCGTGCCCTTTCAGTGAGCCAAATATCAGCTTAAATTGGGATTGACAAGTTTACAAGGTTCCTTTGCCAGCAATTTTTATGGAAATTCTTTTGGGAAATTTTTTATGAAAGAATTTTTTGAAAAGAAACACCAAGATCGGTACCTATATAAAATTTTTTCCAAGTTCTAAGAAAGAAATTTTCTAAAAAATCTGTGATTAAAAAAAATTATTGAGAATTTTTTCAACGTATTTTTTCTTTTAACGGGTACTTAACTAATTTTTAAAAATCTGAAATTTGAAAAAAAAAAAAAAAATGAAATGAGAATTTTTTCAACAAATTTTTTCCTTTGAAGGAAAATCTTCAAAAAATATGATAATAAAGAAAACAATGAGATTTTTTTTTATTTCATGGGGTTTTCAATAATTGATTTTCTAAAAAAAAAATGAGAAAATTTTGATTAAAAAGTTATTATTTTTGCCTTAAATTTAAAAAAAAAAAAAAAAAAAAAAATGGAGAAAATTCTTTTCGAATTTAAAAAAAAAAAAAAATTTCAAACTATTTTGAAGATTTTGTATTTCGAGTAATAACTCTGCTTCGAGTAGTTCCGAAAATTTCTTGGAATAACCTAAGAAACATGTTATCAAATTTTCTTCTGACTTTTTCCTATTTTATCTGAAACAGTCGCAATTTTTCCAAAACAAATACTGCTGTTTAAGCAAAATTGGAGTAAAGAGGAAAACATACGAAGAAAATAGAGGGAAAAAAAGGGGGAACCGAAGTGAAAATCAGATAAATAATTATGGAGAAGTGAGGGGGGAGATGAAAAAAAAATTAAAATGAAAGGAAATAAAAGAAATGTGACCCACTTGTCGAAAAACACAATGAAAATGTGTCACAAAAAACAAATTATTATGTAGCCCAGCAAAAATTACCTTGTTTTTTAAATTTTCTGATGTAGTCTGTAAGTAGAAGTAAGAGAGGTGTAGTACAATGAGATCAGTTCTTTGACAAAGTGCGCAGAGCGTTGAAGGGTTACTCGTAATACCTATTTTGTCATCTACCTATCAAATTTTACTATTTTTTATTTAAAAAATTATCTATTAAATTAGAAACCGCTAAAAAAAAAGAACCCACCATTTTCATTTTTTTCAAATTCACATTTTCTTCGCTTTCGCAATGAAATTTCACCCCTTTTTCGGTTCTTTTTATTGTTGCCCTTTTTGACAAGTAGGTATATATTTTTTTGTGAAATATGCCGAAAAATTATTCAAAATTGAAAACGTTGCCAAAGTGCAACAAGTACCCTGCTAAAGTTCGTTCCGATTCATTGAATTTTAAATAAATTACTCGAATGGCCGAACATCGATACATAAATACTTCAGTATATTATGAATAAATGAATAATAAATAATTTCAAACTTCGAATCCCTAGTTTTTTGGCGGGATTGATTCTCTGCGGTTTAGAAACTGTACTTTTGTCGACCTGTTACGTGAATTTATCTCTGGTCGAAAGTTTCGCGAGCTGAATGATTTCAATCTGTCATTGTTGAAAAAATTTTAAACGCGAATTCCATGCAAATAAATTTTAAATTTCAACAGGACGGACGCATTAATTTATGAAATATTCGCCTTAATGGGGTAGTTCTTATTTCAACGTGTTTATGAAATAAATAATTCTCCTGTGATAAAAGCTACCGGTCATTAATCTTTGACGGTGAAAAAAAATCAGATTATTAAAATGTAGGTTAAAACTCAACAAGTAATTCTTGTATGTATGTGCGCCTGAAAACGACGCCATGCAACTCAAACAACATATTTTGCATGTACCTTGGAAAGCATGGAGAAAACATGCGATTGTGTGGGTTATACACGAGTATGTTATTAAACGAATTACAAAAAAGGAGACAACAGTTGAAGTAGCATTATTAATATGTACACGCCTATGACATTCGAATAAGTGCATTGTTTCTTGAATGCGAAAACTGCCATCAGCGGGAAATTCCGACTAATTGATGAATTGAATGACTAACGTAAGAAGTTATTATTATTATTCATATTTGTGAGCCAGTTTCAAACTTGATAAGTTGTCAATTTTTTTCTTTTGAACAAAATTATTATTTTTTTTCATTAAATACTTACTCAAGTATTTGAAACAATTTGTCAAAAAAACGAATTGGTCGCATATACTGAATCTATATGAATGGAGAAATGAGAAGGGGGGTAAGTTGAAGGTTAACATTCGCAGTTGTACTAATTTCTTCGACTATAACGTACACTTATTTTTAATTACTTGAACGAATAAGTTTTACTTACTTTTTGGCTGATTTTTTAGAAGACTTGTCATGCTGCGAAGAATAATATTGAGCTGATACTAGGTCATCTATTGCCTCAGTAGGTGGTGTGAGATCCCCGACCGTGAGAACTTCTTCGAGCGTCGATGGAGGAGATTTGTCAAATTCGGCAATTGGTGCTACGTTATTTTTGGATTTAACATCATCCTTAGTTTTACTTTTAGCCGATGACACCTCGCTTATTTGGGCGGATTTAGATTTAGCTGATGAATTATCTTTCATTTCACCTGTTGAATGCAAATTTATTATAGTTAGTTTATCCTATAACGAGTGGGGAAAATAACGCTGCGTGTTGTGTTTGTTTCTTTTTTTTTTACAAGGATAGGGGAGGGTTTTTTATATCATCGATAACTCATGGTGTTTTTTTATTTTTATATACAGGGTGTCCGATGAATGATACAATGCTCGGAATTGGTCGTTATTTTTGTATTTTTGGGTTGAAAATTGAAATTAGGTCAAGACAATTTTTTCAAAATTTCATTTAAACACGATTTTATTAATTTTCTTTGAAATGCTGTTCAAACACAATTATTTCATATCTATTTTTCACATAGATTAGGTAAACATTATTGTTCTGTTGGAATATAAATTTATTATATACCATAATATACATTTTTTTGTTTTGTTCGAACACGATTTTTTAAAATTTTGAATCAAAATATAGGTACCTAGAATTATTTGAAATTCGGTTCAGAGTAAATTTTACCAAAATTATGTTCAAACAGATTTTCAATAAAAAATGATATTTGTTAAAATTTTATTAAAACACAATTTTTTAAATAAAATTTTGTTCAAAATCGAATTCCTCGAAGTTTTATCCTATCATTTTTTTTTCAATTCTGTTCAAACACAAGTTTCTGCAGAAATGAAATTCAGTCACTTTTGAAGTAACTTTGTTACTATTTTGCATGTTGGTTACTTTCTGTCACTATTTGCCTAAAATCCTTCAGATCCTTCAGATCGTGATCTTAAGCTGGATCTAAGATCCTTTTGAAAAGGATCTTGTTCTGGTGATCTAAAATCACTTTTTCAGAGGATCTTTTCATTAAAAAAAAAAAAACGATCCTTAAGATCCAGATCACTTAAAAAAAAAAAAATAATTTCCAACTTGCTTTCTGTTGTAATTTTTTCGGTAATTGTATTTTTTTACTGCACCTTCTTCGGAATCAGAAAAGTAGAAAACATTTAACATTTCAACTTCGTCTTCGATTTTCTTTTTTTTGGAAATTTAAATTTGAAAAAACTAAAATAGAAGAAACCAAAAAGACCAAAACAAATCAAAGTCAAAACTGTCAATAGAATTAATTACTACTATAGTTACTCCTAGACCCAGAGTTACATTTTGATTTAAATTTTCATTCAAATTTCAAATTCAAAATAATACTGAAACTGATTAATTCTAATAAAATAAAATTTGAAAATTTTGAATTTTGAATTTTGTTGAAGATAGGTTTCAAATTTTAATTTATAATATCATTCAATTCAAATTAGTTTATTTTTATTTAGTAGAGAACTAAAAAATAAATAAATAAAAGATAATAAAAATACTCAACTAATTAGTAATTAGCTAATACTGCTAAAAGCTAATTACTAATTTACTAAAGAAACTAAAATTTCATTTAAAAAAAAAACTGAACAAAAATTGAAAATGATTGAGGAAAAAACGTTGAAAAATATTTTAAACAAAACACTGCGAGCAAAAAAGATTAAAACCTGATTAAAGTACAACAAAGTGAAAAAAATTTGAAATTTGAATGAATATATGACGTCATAGAGGATCTTTCTAAAAGATCTTTTTTTTACATAAAAAGATCGTGATCTGAGATCCTTTTTGAAAAAAGGATCTGAGGATCTTTTTTATGATTTAAGATCCTGTTTTGAAAGGATCTTAAGGATCTGGATCTAAGATCACTTTGAAAAGGATCTTGCCCATCTCTGCTTTTTAAAAACCAACAGGAGATGAAAAATTGAAAAAAAAAAATTTCTTACCTAAAAAATAGTTCTCTTATACCACAATTTGATTTTTTTTAAATTAATGATATAGGACAAATACTATATTTTTTGAATGAAAGATTCCCTTCTCAAAAAAAGAAACTAACAGATTTTTCTTTTCTGATTTTACTTCGAATAATTTAGAAAATTTTTTACTCCAAAAATATTACGAGTTTTTCTTCTTCAAAAAATGTGGATTTTTTTATCAAAAAAAAAAAAAATAATAATGATACCTAGATTTTTTCTTCTCCAAAAAATTTTAAGATTTTTTGCTTTATTTAAAAAAATTGAATCGGCTCATGCAAAAACAGCTGTTAAGTCACATTTTTGTAAATGTCATCGAAAATGTACTGGAGGCAAAAAAAAAAGTATATTGCACACGTTTTTTCACCTCCTCTCAAATTTCGAAAAAATGTGACTTGACCTGTTTTTGCATGAACCGATTCATTTGTTAATTAGGATTTTATTATTATTTTTTTCTTTCTTAAAACAATAAGGTTTTTTATTTCATAAAGTTGAAAAAAATTTTACATTAAAAACATTGAGAGATATTTTGTCTGCAAGAAATAAAGAGATTTTTTTACACACAAAAAAAACGTTTTTTCTTTTTTTTCAAAAATACCTAATGAAGGCCAAAAATTGAGATTTTTTCTCTAAAAATGAAAAAAACTAATAAAATGAAATGGAAAAAAAAACGAGATTTTTTTTCTTTACTGCTTTATTAAGACGATTTTTTTCCCGTCAAAAAAATAAGGTTATATACTCCAAAAATTTAAAAAGTTTTTTACTTTCAAAAAAATTGAGAGGTTTCTTCAATTCCACACAAGTTTTTTTTTCAAAAAAAATTTAGACCTCAAATTTAAGTTTTTTTCTTTGGAGAAAAAAAGTCTAAAAAAAAAAAAAAAAATGTTTTTCTGTTACGTCAAAAAATTTAGATATTTCCCCAAAAAATTGAACGATTTTATTCTAAGACTTTTTAATTTTTTCTCAAAAACATAAGAAGTTGGTTAGTAAGTAGGTAGATAAATACCTACTCTAAAAAGTAGAAAATAAAATTTACCTATAAGATTTTTTTTCTCCAAATTTTTTTTTTCAAGAAAAAATCAAGATCAATAACTTAATTGAGAATAAGTATTTTTTATTAGAAGTTGTAGTTTTCTTTCCCAAAACACAACAAAACAAAATTCTAGGTAAAAATCAAGAGATTTTCTAGTGTACCTACTTAGTTTTTTCAAAAATTAAAAAATCAAACATTTCTGTTATCATTGTCATTTTATTAAATAACATTTTTTTTTCTAAATGACTGATAAATTCAGCGCGCCCGTCTAACAAAAAAATTGCTATAGTTGAAACAATCGAAAAATTATTCATATTTGACCTACTCAAATTTTCTCTTGGTGAGTTTGACTTTTGGTCGCTTTTTGAATAATTTTTGGTCATTAATTAAAGTCCATAAAAAAAATCAAAATAGTTGATTTTATGTCTGTTTCTAAAATTTTCTTATTCCAATGCATGAAAATAATCAATTATTTCATGTGTCATTATTTTTTCGTTATTTTTTAGCACTTCTGTTTTTTTTTTTTTTTTTTTTGATATCAAGTATTAGGTATAATTTCTAAAATACAAAATACTTATACTACTTACTATAATTCTTGGTTAATAAAATTTCAGAAACTTGCACAATCTAAGCTCAACTTCACATTAAATTAAACACCTGAAATGAAATGAATTTTAATTTCCAAAAATTCTTGACGAAAAATTTGTTTCCATTACTTTTTAAAACATACCACGATTGCGTCAGTTTTACTTTTAAGAAACTCGCTTTAAATTCTAATGATAATGGTTATTGCAATACGGGACATTTTTCTACTCGTAGTTCCTTATAGCAGATTTGGAAAATCTGTGTCTGTATTTTTACAATTAGACGATAGAAATCAGAGTACATACCAACGACCATTGCCACCATTTTTGGGTAGCTGTATTCTTCTATGTACATACACCGCTTGATGCTATTCAAACGTTTGTATAATGCCTACTGTAGTTCATTTGAAAATACAGTAAAATAACCCAGAAAATGCGAGACAAACTTATCATCAAACGTTTTTGAACTGAATTAAATAATTCGCGAGCGGTTTATACACGCGCTAGGGCGTCGTATTTTTTGGACTAAAGTTTTTCCATGAATTTAGTAATGAGTTGCATTCGAAGGAGCTTCTGTCTGTGACGTGCTTCGAATGAAAAATGGACGAGAAAATTTGAATACCAAAAGAATAAAAATAATACTATACCAAATGCCATTTTCAAATCTCAATTCGGCACGTAATCTCTTTTTACCGCGCTCTTCAGCCCTCTTCAAAGATTGCGCTATTGCACGTCGATCAAAATCCAACGCTGCAGTTTTTTTTTATCCGCTAACTTCGCTCGAGTGAAATAAAAACTTTTATTTTTCAGATATACACACGATTACAAAAATGCCTACAAAGTTTTCTAACGTTTATATGCGGAGTTATAAGATAACATTAACCCAGTTTTTCGTTCATATGCGCGCGTATGCATATCCATAAATGAAATAAACAATGGCAAAATTGCCGCTTCTCGGTGCGGATTTATAAACGAAAGGGAAAATTTCAACGTAAATACGAATATGAAAAAACTTTTAGCAGCATTAAGATTTGCAAGAAAAGCATGGTCGAATTTACCATGCAATAAAATTTTAAGTGAACAGCACCAACGCAAAGTCTCGAATTTCATTTTGTTTTAACACGAGTTCTCGAATTCTTCCAAGATAAGAGAAATTCTTCATTTCTGGAAATTCAGCCGATATACGTAAAATATTTGATTATATACGCACAAAAAAAATTAACATATTTTTTCGGCTCGGACAAAACATGGTGTGTGATGAAAATATGAGGGGTGAGCAAAATATGAGATTTGGATAGAACCGAGTACCACTAATAAAAAAAATGTCTGTTTATTAGGTGCCTATATTTTTAAATGAAGGCGCTATTGAGCTTTAAAAATTGGTATTCTGTAGATAAAATCGATGGGAAACGCTGCATTAAATATTTTTTTTCGACTCAGACTTCGAAAAAACTAAAAAAAATTATCGGGATGCCTATCTTTGAAATTAAGGAATTACAGCAGCAATAAATTCTTGCCAAAAGTATTGCTTTCTTCAATTTATTAAGGTGCACTAGCAAAGCATGAACATTTCCAAATTCAGACAATACAATGCATAAAACAGCCTAAGCTTTAAAATTCCAAAAAATACATATAACTTCGAAGTTTTGTAGCACCTTCATTTGTAAAGATAGGCAACAATTTTAACAACTTTTTTATTCTTTTCAAGAAGTTACACATGCATCATAATTATTATGTTGTCTTGAAATTTTGAAATTATTGTGAATCACTATTGTTTAAAAATCTAAATGGACATCTCGTGCATATCATTATTGTGGTAGGTATAGATATATCCAAATCTCAACCTACGTTAGAGGAACATTTTGCATATTATATGTCGTATAATTCTGATAAAGTGACAAAAATGATTTTTTTCAAACAGGATTTTATCCAAGGAAATTTTTTTTACCAAAAAATTTCTTTAAGAGAACATTTTCCCTAAATTTTTGTTTTATTAAATCGAAAAATTAAAATGACTTTTTTAAGGGAAATAGGTACCTACATACTTTTGTGCTGGGTAATTTTCAAATTTTTTCTTTTGTAGAGTTTTTTTAAAATTTATTTTACAGAAGAAAGAACTTTCCTAGGTTTACTTTTTCCAACTTTCTTTCAAAATTTACTTGATCAAAATTTAATAGGTAGTTGAATAATCATAACTAAGAGATTGTAGAAACTTGCACCACTTTAAATTTTAATGAAGTTACTTTTACATTGAGCTAGAAGTATAAGTTCGTAGATTATATCTATTTCAAAAAAAAAAAAAAATGTGAAATTGAAATGTATTTAGCCCCTCTCCCCAAAAAAATCGATTAAAATTTTGCGATGATTCTTTCAAGCAGAAGTTGACAATTTTTTTATAAGATATCAAAAAAATATTTTTTTTATTTTTTTGCAAAACGTACCTAGATATTTTTTTCACAATTTTTTAAAACTTTAAATTTAAAATAAAATTTTGAAAAGATTTATCATGAAATATTTTCAACAATTTATCAAAGCATTTGTCTTTCTGTAGGTTCAGAATAAAGTTATGATTTTTTTTTTTTTGAAACTCTTGGGTATTTATTTTTATTTTTTTAAATCATGAAAATGGTTCCGAAAAACGTTTATTTTGACTTTATTTTTCTTTTCTTTTTTTTTTTTGAAAAAATCCTTGAATTTTTATTTTTTTGAAAAACTTTTTGAATTTTTCTTAATAACAATTTAGAATACCAGCCTCGAGGTATCAGCCTGATACCAGCCGTCTGCTTTTTTTCTCATTTAAAAAAAGTGATTTATATTTTTTATGAAACATTCTCTATATGGATAGCAATTTTGATTTTGAAAAACAATTCTGAAATTATTTTCTATTTTTGTTTTGAATATCAATTTTGAGAAAATAATTCTAAAATTCTTTTAAAGAAACAATTTCGATTTTTTTTTTGAAAAATAATTTTGAATTTATTTTTAGTAACAATTTCTGTAGAGAGTAAATATATATTTTGTGAGACATTTTCAAATGAAGGTACAGGTAGAAATTGCTCAAAAATAGTCAAAACCCTTAAATCGATTTTTTCCTGACTAGGCACGTTTCCTCATCCACACTCACATATTCTTGCTTCTTATTTAGAGTATTTCTTTTTCTTTTGTCAGGTTGTGCGACTATCGCGACAAAAAAATCTAAATTAAAACCGCAACAAAGTATACAAATAAAAGAAAGCTACCTTCGTAAAATGAAACATATAATTATAGAGACAAGAATTCGAGCTAACCAAACAACACTATATAGTACCAAATTTCGTATATTGTTTCGTTTTGAAATTCTTTTGTCGCCGGTTAATGATTTTTCGCCGTTTATTTGACTTCTCGTCGAAATTTTCGAAAATAACTCGTCATTATGCAGATACTGAGTGTGTAGAGAAAAAAACGCTCGTAAAATGGATACTTTTTTCGAGATGAGTTTCACGCGTATGGGTACAATTCAACTGAATGGCTGACAACTGCATGCATGGTGCTGATCTCGCTTCTAAATTGATTTCACCCTTGATTCGGCTAACCAAAACGTGTGTTTATTGAAGGGGCTTTGCTGGTAGTTGAAAATTTAATAAAAGTTCGGAGCCACGAAGGACGTCGTGCATCGTTCGAATTAAAAAAAAAATTTCGAATAGACATTTCGAATCTTTCTCGATGACCTGATGTCTTCTCTTTCTATTGTGGACCTTCATCTTCCACATAAATTATCCATGTATTCGTACTCCATCGTACAAATTTTCGCGTCATTTTCATCAATATGTGTTCTTTCAACAAACGCATTTTCTCGCTTTGCAGAACGTATAATTCTATCATTCATTACTCTTGATGACTGAATAGAAAGGAAAAGTCAAAAGGTTGTCTCTTGCGTCATCGAACACGACAAAAAAATCCCATTAGCTCTTCTCTTTTTAGGAACAACGTGAAGTTAAATTAAAAACCGATGGTAATTAACAGCATTGTTGAAACCACTCTCGAGTTAGTCCATGTAGGTATATTATCTGCGTGTACCAGTTTAGGTAAAAATAGAATACAAGATGTGATAAAGGCAAAAAAAAAAATCTTGTTCAAATTGCGCATTCAAATGTCAAGAAGTGGTTTTTCATATACGTATGTAAGTGTCAGCAAATACTACAGGAAATTCTTTTCAAAAAAAGGAACTTTTGCGCATATATTACTTTTTCTATCCACCTATCGAACACGTCACCCTTTTAAAATAATCGGGAAAGCGTTTTCATTTCGTATACACCCTTTTTACATATAGCATCATTGTCGTGTCAATACGTCACACAACAAATGAAACATAACGATATAATTGTCGCCTATGCAGCTATAGTATCTTGTACCTGTTCTGTTTCCATGAAAAAGAGGGTGACTGGGCTATGGGCATGACCATCGTCGTCGCGTTATACATTTAAGAGGGACTTTCAACATCCTAAAAGACAAGTAATACTTAATTTCATCACAATTACACGCAAAAGCCTGCTACTAATTAGATGAAATTTAATTATTTAGTTATCCGTCTTTCTTTCAGCGTTGTTTGAGTTCAACGATCTTACATCGGTCCTATGCCTTTTAACGTAGACCTTTCATTGAAATAAGTTATTTTCGGACATCAAATAAATTTTGTATATTGCCCGAGCAGCACAATCGACAAATTATCGAAATAAAAAATCGACAGAATATCGAATTCGATAAAATCGTGAAATTATCTTTCGATATATAGATAGATTATCGAAGAATTATAGTTAGCAAAAATTTCGAGATTATAGTAAGATATTTTATCGATAATATATCTATAATATCGAAAGATAATTTCACGATTTAGGCGGAACTTTTGCGACACTTTATCGAATTCGATATTCTGTCGATTTTTTATCGATTTTTTATTCCGATTTTTCGTCTTTTACTAGCTTTTTTCTATAATTAAAAATCATTAATTAGCATAATTAATACATTAAACTATGCCTAAACACATTATTCATATGTTACGGTAAGAGGATCATTTCAGAAAAAGTCAAAAAAAATTATAAAAAATCTGCCACCTGTGGGGCTTGAACCATCTACCTCCTACATGGTAATCCTCTTCCTTAACCACTATGCCATACCTTATCGTTGAGGAATTAGCAATAAAACGCTTATAATAGGCAGTTTAGTACTTCCAGACGTGTTGGACTTAGAAAAATTTTCACCAATTTGGAAATAATTTCAAATATCGTCACAAAATCATTGAAAAATCGTTCGACAAATTTCAGATTATTTGTCGATAATGTAGTTTCAAATATCGCCACAAAATCGTTGAAAAATCGAATTCGAGGAATTTCATATTACGTGTCGATAATACAGTTTCAAATATCGTCATAAAATCGTTGAAAAATCGAATTCGAGAAATTTCAGATTATTTGTCGATAATATAGTTTCAAATATCGTCACAAAATCGTTAAAAAATCGAAATCGAGAAATTTCATATTATGTGTCGATAATATAGTTTCAAATATCTTTACAAAATCGGTAAAAAATCGGATTCGATAAATTTAATATAATCTGTCGATAATATAGTTTCAAATGTCGTCAAAAAATCGGTAAAATATCGAAGTCGAGAAATTTCATATAATCTGTCGATAATATAGTTTTAAATATCTTTACAAAATCGTTAAAAAATCGAATTCGATAAATTTAATATTCTTGGTCGATAATGTTGTTTCAAATATCTGCACAAAATCGGTGGAAAATCGGAATCGATAAATTTAATATTCTTTGTCGATAGTATCGTTGACGAATATCGTCATAAAATCTTAATAATATCGAATTCGATAGTTTTTAGATTTTTTGTCTATGAAGTTGTACCGATAAATCTTTATAATATCGTGAGAACATCTATAGATTTTCAAAAGATTTTTTATCGATACGTTACATCTACCGATATTATCGATCGAGTGTGCCGCTCGGGTGATTCAATATTTACCGAAGCTTTTGTGATAGCAATTTTGAAAAAAAAATTGCAAACTTATAAATAAGGACCACCTAACAAATACACGAGTGCTACATGAACAGATTAAATTTTCGGTCTATTGTATGACAATGACTACAAAAAAAGGTTTTAATTTCCTAAACGTGGGTTCATTTTTTACACCTGTGTGTGAAAATGAACCCACGTTTAGGCTAACAAGGTGTCCGAAATCTTCGCATGAACAAACAATATCTGATTCGAGTGGATATTGTTCTAATCTACGATGGTGGAACTGGACTTCCGATGTTTCATTTTTAAAAAGGGAGTTTCGAGAAGTGTTGGCCTTGTATGCGCGTGGATTACGTCTTTTTTCTTTCTTTTTTTTAATAATTGTATTATTCGTGTATGTTGGCAAATGGCGCAGTAAGCTTTATATTACAACGTAGTAAGTACTTACACGGGTTTTCAAAAGAAATTAAAACCTTTTTTTGTAGTCATTGTCATACAATAGACCGAAAATTTAATCTGTTCATGTAGCACTCGTGTATTTGTTAGGTGGTCCTTATTTATAAGTTTGCAATTTTTTTTTCAAAATTTTCTTCATCCCTTCCTTTAAAATTTTACGTTTTTATCAGAAAAATTTTGGGTTGCTCTGGTGTAGCGAGGAAAGAGGTCAAATAGCCCCCGAGCCGAATTTTGAATTTTTGCAGCTTTTTGATTTGTAATGGTTTGGACATTGACCTTACCTCGGCGGAGTACCCCAAAACTTGTGATTTTAAGCTTGAAAATCCCATCTCCGCAAGTTTTCTATCGATTTTCACCAAACTCGGCATGTAGGTACATGATACTCAAAGGTAGTGTTAATTTTTTTTAAATTTTTGATACATTGAAAATACCCTGGGAAATGACTTTGAAAATTTCAAATCACCCTCAAAGGACACAGTTTTTGAACTTACCAAGGAGAATTTTTTCCCTCGTTTTCCAAACAATTCTATACGTACTTCAGTAAAACTTTTATTAACTGACACTACTGATTAGCGGAAATCTCTCAACAGCGGACAATTTCTTCTGGTGCTTTCGAGTGTTATGGGAAAAATACATGGTAACTTCTAAGTATAACGGAATTTCTTAACAACAGGCAAAAATTACCAATAAACGAGAAATTGTATAACAAAACTATTCAAATTCATGTATTTGCATGGATTTTCGAACAGATAAGAAATAACAAAAAAGAAGGGGTTAAGGCCCAATTTGTTGGGAAAGATATTATATCATTTATCAAAATTTGATTCCAGGAGACCAAAGAAATTTTGGATCAAGTTAAGAGGTGGTAACAAAAGTGAATGATTCAAATTTGATAAAAATTGAAGAATAATTTCGTAATCTGCAACTTTCCAAAGATGTGAATGTGTTGGGAAAAGTGATACCCATTAACCAAGTTAGAGGTGATTACCATAGAGAGGTTAGAAATTCAAATTGCACCTTTTGAGAGTGTGTTTGAGGCATCACGCATGTGACTCTACCCAAAAATGATGAAAAAAAAAATGTGAAAAATTAAACCACTTTGAGGATCCCTAGCTCTGCCCCTTTTAGCTAAATAAAGCCAAATTTTTCTGTGAAAGGAGGTCATTGCCTCAAGATTAACTTCCTCTAGCTAGCATACATGATCTTAGTTTTAGAAACTTTTTTGTCATTCCATTGTAAATAACTAGGGACATGCTGAATGAACTGACCTCCATACAACTGACATTTCCTTATTTGCACCTCCTGGCTCCCTTAACAGACATACTCAATAGCGGATGCCTCTCAAAAGCGCACAATTTTACTGGTCCCTTGGAATGTCCTTGTCCATTAATCGAGGTTTTACTGTTCTCAGATTTTTCAGATTTTTATCGAGGGTAGGCATCTAAAACCATTAAATCTCAGGCTGTATTTTAATGGAGGGATTAGTTGAGACAGTTGTTCTGGGGTCCAGGAGTTTCAAGGACCCAGAATTCAAGAATTGTAAATAAATGATGAAAAGTTTGACTTTTAAAAATAATAAGCAGAACAGGAAAAAACTGGAAATTGAAAAAATGATTTGTCCCTCTCCCTGGACCTAGAATTTGATGATGGGGCCTGTAACCCCATTCTCTTCAAAATCTAGATGGTAATTAGGTACCCTGATTAATGAAATTTTCTGTTAGTGGTAGGTTGGTTATGTTTGCGTACAACTAAATCCCAACTTTTGACACCCACTTCCGAAACATCCTGTATTATAATACATGTAAAAATAATGATCAGGATACGATTACAGGTCATTTAAATATTCTAATCAAGTGAAAGAAATTATTGTAATTTTCTCTCCAAAATACCAGTGTCGAAAGATTTATGATTTTCACTCGCCCGTGGCGTCGTTGATATGAAGACGAGATTAGGAAAACGAAACATTTGTAGACTTTTGGCCGTACAAAGGTCAACGAATTATTTATTGTGAAGCACTTTAACCTAAATTCTTTTCTTTAAAAAAAGTTCAAAATCAAGCGTAAACACGAATGAAGGATTTCCTTTCCATCATACGAGTGTATAGTAATAACTTCGTCATCGTCGTCGCGTCGATAGACATGAAAGCGCAAGTAAAATGATGATACATCTAACATCTTACATTCTTATAGACTTAAGAGACGACACTGTTTACTAACCTATGGCAATTAGTCACTTGGTGCTTCCTACATCAAGATCTTCTGTAATTAATAATGAAGCGCGAAATTAAAATCTTTTAACCCCGCGCGCGTCCTTCGTTGTTGTATAAAATCAAGATAACCAGATGAAATTATTCACACTTTTTCCTACTTTTTTAAACGTCTTTTAAGCGCTGCGTTATAAATCGATAATGTTAACCATGTGAATGATTTTTCGCGTGTTTCCTTTTCTCGTATCTTTTTTTATACTTTTAAAGTTAGGTGAAATTAAAATTAATAGCATGATTTTGTTACGAAGCAAATTAAAATGACCACTAACTATTCGCACCTATCAACAGAGTCAACTACATTAATAGTATAAGATCAAAAAGTTCTGCCACTTTCGATGGGTCCTCCTGGTTTCCGTCTCTTCCCCCGAATCCCTTTTCCCAATGGACATTTTCCCGAATAAAAAAGTTCTCGAAAGTCAGTTTCCTGAATGTGTTTTCCCCGAATTCTTTTTCCCGAATCCGTTACCCCGAATGATTTCCCGAAAAATTTCCCGAATTTTTTTACTAGTGAAAATGCTGGTTTGTAAGGCTGTTTCCATGGAAAGAAATTTAATGTTGACGTTAACAGTTGATATTCATTCCTGAAACACAAACTATGAAAATGGCTCCCAAAGTAGTGGGGAAAAAACTTCATATAGACGGGGGCACAAGTTGGAGAGATGACAGAATATGATGAATTTATTCAATTTTTCCATACTAGGGCTCAAAATTGGGCATTCTGGCATTCTCGTCAACTTTTCAAGATTTATTTTCTTAGCCTTTTTTTTTTGGTAAAAATTTTCTTTTACAAAACTTTTAAAAAACATTTTTCTTGGTTTTTTTTTTTTTTTAATTGGCAGATAAGATCACTTGAAAAATTTTAGAAAATTTATAAGAGACGACGTATTAGGCTACCTACGAGTTATAACTCATAATATCATTTTATAACTGGTGCTCCTCTTTCAGAAAGATAGCTTTTCAAATAGTCTCTGTTTACTTATCTACAACTTTTTATGCTGGTGAAAGTCTACTCCCCCGAAGTCCTCACCCTGTCCACGTTGTTTCTTTTGAAGAGAAAATTACTACTTTATTTTTATATTTTCTAAAAATTGTAAAATGTTTCCTAAAGATTTCTAATCAATTCTTTAACAATTTTTCTGAAATTCTCAGTCGCCATGGTTAGCCCCTCGTTGACTAAGGGTCTGGTGCTAGTGATAAATCCATGAGGAAGGCGAATCTTTTGGCAAAGAATGTCTTGTTGTAATAGCTCCTTTAATTTCAAAGATTGATTTGTCAATATGATTAGGATTTTTTTCTTTTGAAGCACATACTATTCATTGGCGGGAATGATATTTTTGAAATTCATTGTAGCCAATTGATTTTACTTGATGATGATGAATTGACAATATTGTATTTACTTATCAGGTTTTTTCAGATCCAGGTATAAAGTGATCTCGATCACGGATCACGGATCCACAAGATTGTGATCCGGATCATGATCCTTGATCCGAAGTCAGAGGATACGAAGTTTTTTGACAACTTAAGGTAGCTCTTGCAGAATTTTCTTATCACTGTCTTGTCTATAGTTTCGAAAGATGTCTTTGATGTTGTTTTCTGTTCTAAATTCTTCGAGAGTTAATCAGCAGAGAGAAACTTCAAATCTTTGCAGAATGGTTGCTTTTGATGTATTTAAAACTGCGTTCTTTAGGCTTTTTATACTCTTTCGACAATTTCTTTAAACTCCAAAACGTTTGTTTTCATATTTAACGCCGTTTATGGTGATTAAGAATTTTCTTTCGTTTACTTTCTTGATCACAACATAAGTATACTATTAGCTTCTTGAAGTTTTTGTAAATACCGCAAGTGGATTACAACAATGGTTGGAGATAATCATTTCAAAGAAAATTTTTAGTCTGTCTTTTGCTTTAGTTTGGCCAAACCAAACCAGCTGAGTTTGGACATAGAGGTTGTTGTAGTAAGTACATATTTTCACTTACAAAGATGGCACCTGAAGTGCACGAAGTTTTGTGTTATTCCGTTACAGGTGGTTAATTTTTAATAATTCTAGGAACAGTTTGTGTCCTTATTGAGTATCTTCTGAATCTGAATTGTTATACATACTGATTTTTTTCAAATTTGGTATTTCAGTAGTACTCATTCAGTACTACCTACATCTGTTCGTCGTGAATAAAATTTGAGATCACTGCATATTTGAAGGTCAGTTCATATACCAGAAATGAAAATGTGTAGTAGAGTGGACTGTCCCTGAAGCGCTATTCTTGAAATTTCTTTAGCGCAAGAGCTAGCGCTATCGCACACTATCCAAAATTTTCAATTTGTGTTTTTTTCGCATTGTGCTGTGATTGAGACACTATAATCGCTATATAGTGTATCATAGTGACTGGTCGGGACCAGCGTCTATGGTTCACTATCGATGACTATGAAAAAATAACAATTTAGTATCTCGGATAATTCGGATAGCGCTAACGTGATTATCATGAAAAAATTTCAAGAATAGCGCTTCTGGAGTGACTTTTCACATTGGTTTAATGAAACTTCACATCAGATGACTGGTGTTAAAAGTGAAGAAATAATGACTTTATCGTGGGAAAGTTGTTACGCAAAATTTTCAGCCGAATTGAGTGATTTAGAGGGATTGAAAGAGGAGTCCCATCAAGTTTTGGTCTTCAGTGTGGGCAATGCCTTCATCAAATTGATCACTGTGAAACACCAGTCTTTGTCTTGAAATCAAATGTGGGAATAGATCAAAGAGGGTCTATTCACTTTTTGCGTATCTTCAATAGTTCAGGCGCTATGCAGAAAAATGAAAAAATTTAGTATGTAGTTGTTTATACCTTTTTTTTGTGACTTTCTTGCATGGCATCTGTAATATTTTGAAGATAGACAAAACGTGAATAGAAGCGTTTTGATCTGTAATTCAATTTCCTACTATCCATTAGTCTTAGTTTTTTATGTTTCTCAAAATTCGAGCCAATTTCAAAACTTGATAAATTTTCATGAATAACAAAGATTTCAAAGGTTTTTTTTTTCACGGTCAATTAGTGACCACATTAGAGACCATGTATATTTTCGGTGTTTAGGGCATCCCCTCAGAACATCTCGGTGAAAAAATTCTGAAAATCCAACATTCCTCCCACCCTCAATTTTGTCATAGCCAAATCATTCCTGCCGTTTGAGAATCACCCAGGTATGCAAATCTCAAGTTTTGACACTCACTTCCGGAACACCCAGTACATATATTAATGAGTATGTAATTTAAAGAAAAGTGAAAAACAGTTATCGTTCTTTAGCTCGCAGCTGTATCGAAATTCAGTGATTTCAACGACACGGTGAATGGCATAGCTTGCTCAAAATAAACCAAACCAACGCACTAGATATCCTCATAATGGATGCGGTAACTTAATGCTACGACGATTCTATGACGCAACTCATCTCAGACAAAATACTATCGATTATTTTTCACAGTTAATGTATTTTTATAAAAGTGTATATCGTGGGTTTGCAAATATTGTATTACACGTGTAAAAGACAAAACAAAAAGATGGGATTTTCTGCGTTATCATAGTTACGTAGGCAATAGTCGTAGTAGATATGTGTCGAGGAAATCAAAACTAAAACAAAATGAATGAAAGAGAAAGAAAAAAATAGCACGTGACGTCGTTCCCTTTCGGCATTAAGTTACCTCTGAGCAGGGGAGGGGTAGAAAAAAATCGTAAAATGACTATTAAACTGAGCCCGAGTGCTGCTATCTACAGCCCAAAGCACTCAAGATTTTTGAAAATTGTATCTCGCAAGCAAAGGGAGGACTGCGAGGCAAGTGAACTGAAGAGATCGCATGCCCGGGATGTGAATCAATAAACGCATCGCAGTCTGCCGCCGGTACACTGTAAAACATCGAGACGCGGTTGTGTGAATTTTGCATGATTGATTTTTCCAAACAGCATCCTTTTATCAATGGATTTGGACCATTAGGAATTTGGGACGATGAATCTGTCTGTGTGCGCATCGGAAGAGAGCTAATAGACTGAATATATCTTAAAAGTTTATCGGTTATATGGAAGGATATAGCCAGTACTGCGTATTACGAGCGAAGGATACGATAGCATAGTATCCAACGGATAGAAATTTTGATAACTCAGTTAACGTGTTTGTTTCGAAATAATAGAAAATCAACGAGCACACGCTTCAGTTCTCGTTAATAGCGGGTAAAATATTAAATAGATAGTACTTTAGTTGAATGCTTGATGAAAAGAAACAAACACGCGGAGACTTTTAATAGAAGTAGTTAGGATTAATTAAGCAAAACGCCTACTCGTTCGTTAAACGACAATTGCGTTATTAATTATAGTACGGTTAAATCGCGTCCAAAGTACACTACTATAGACTATCTCTTACCTGGTTTTTAAAATGCATGTATAAAGTTGTACGTTTCCGGTGATATTAGGCCGGCCAAATACTCGCTTTGTGTGGAAAATTTGTCACTGCTTGTATTATAAGAAAAACTTGTATACAGAAAATACTACAATATAACGATATAAAGCTCAACACGTGTCTTCCAGCTTCGACGGGATTATAATCAAAGGGTGGTTAGTGTTAGGGTATGGGATAACGTTGCAACGAAGGGTCAACGTTTGCAAAATATACCAACGCATGCGTATTTTTTACACGATAAGGCGGCGTTTTTCTACGTCGTAATTTATATACTCATCATTGCTTGTTTTTAGGGTCTCGTAAAATCCTCGAAATATGATTTTCATATTATTTTTTTGCTCTTTTTCTTGACGCTGCGTGCCGTACGGGCCTAAGTCCGAAAAAAATGATGTGTTTTTGCTCGCGTGTAGGCGCCGTTCGAGCGTTAATATCGTCACACATGATCGAGTCGTCTGAAAACAGCGTTAATATACACGGTTTCGCTACGTCATATCGCGTTTCTCTACTGTAGCCCCGACGGACGCTGCCAGGCTCGTCGGGTTTTTCGTTTTTCAGCCGGATTTATATGATAGTCGAGTGGGATGGATTTAAATTGCCTTAACTTTTCAAGTGTACAGAATGATGAAAAATTAACGATTGTTGATGCTTGCTGTTTTCCCCCGTTAATCTACGTAGCCGACATGATGACAGCGTGACTGTTACCTACGTACATGTGTGCAGGTTTGAGGAATTTTAGGTGTTTTTAAGTGATTTTTGTGTTTTTCTATTTTTATTAGCGGACTCGGAAGGATTAATGGGTTTGATATGGTGGGTTGTGTATTGACAAGCGAATGTGGTGTCCGAATACAGCGCTGACATTTTAATGGAGTTTTTAAAATCAAATTCGTGATTGATTCGAAGGCGTGATTTATTTGTTGTTTTTGTTTTAGGATGTGATTTTTTAATACAATTCGAGTGTTTTTTCTCCTCGATTGTGAGTGTGACAAAGAAATGAAATCAATTAATCTCTCGCCATCCAAATTCTCAATTACTGGGATAGAGAATTAATTTTTGGATGTAGCTAATTTTTATCAATTTGGAGGAAATTCCTTGGTAACCAAGAATACCAAGATGCTTCATGTTCTAATCGCCTCAGTGATCATTCTTAGAACTTCTTATTGAGAGCTTTGAACAACAATCCCAAATTAGTATTGCTTCGATCACTTCTACTAAAATTTCAGAGGATTTTTCGCAAAATTTTCACGAAATTTTTTTCTTACGAAGTATTTCTTTCCATTTCAGTTTCTTTGCCTATTTTTACCTTTTTTTCTTCAGAATTCCACTTGTCACTAAGGTATATTTTTCCTTTCTCAGTTTTCTGCACATTTTTTTATTTGAACAGCGGGGACATTGTTAGGTTTTTTTGGTATCGATGTGAGATGTTTTCATTTTGAAATTGAATTTTTTACTTTTTCCAAAACGCACAATCTAGTTTTTCAAAAAAATCTCTCTAAAATTAAAAAAAAAATCATTTAGTTCAAAAATTATTAAAATGAAAATTCATTTATTTAAAGTTAACAAGAATAAATAAAATGAAAAGAAACCACATCAGTTTCACTTAAAAATTCAATTTTTCAAAATTTGAACTCACTCTTAAAGACTGAAATTTTTAAAAGATTTTTCGCGATTTTTTTTCTACAGAAGTTAAAAATATTTTTTATTTTAATAAATTTTTAAAAAATGAAATAATTAAATAAAATTTTTTTTTATTGAATATTCCAAAATTCTAATTTTTTAATGCCCAAAATTTTGTACTCTGAAAAAAATTTCTCAACTGAATACAACCATATCAATTCCTAGATAACAATATTTTCCAAAAATGATTCGAAAGAGACAAGAAAACAAATCGAGGAGTCCGTACTGCTCTTGAAAAATTTTTGTTTTAGTCCAAAACTCTTAATTTTTCATTTTGTGATAGTGGTCCAGCTCGAAACTAAAGTTGTTTTTTTTTTAATTTCACCCGAGCAGCACACTCGATCGATAATATCGAAAGTTGAAACGTATCGATAAAAAATCGTTTAAAAATCTAAAGATGTTCTCACGATATGATACAGATTTAGCTGTACGATTTTATAGGCAAAAAATCTAAAAACTATCGAATTCGATAGTATTACGATTTTAGGACGATATTCGTCAACGATACTATCGACAAAGAATATTAAATTTATCGAATCCGATTTTCCACCGATTTTGTGCAGATATTTGAAACTATATTATAGACAAATAATCTGAAATTTCTCGAATTCGATTTTTTAACGATTTTGTGAAGATATTTGAAACTATATTATCGACACGTAATCTGAAATTTCTCGAATTCGATTTTTCAACGATTTTGTGACGATATTTACAACTATATTATCGACAAATAATCTGAAATTTCTCGAATTCGATTTTTTAACGATTTTGTGAAGATATTTACAACTATATTATCGACAAATAATCTGAAATTTCTCGAATCCGATTTTCCACCGATTTTGTGCAGATATTTACAACTATATTATCGACAAATAATCTGAAATTTCTCGAATTCGATTTGTTAACGATTTTGTGAAGATATTTGAAACTATACTATCGAAAAAGAATATTAAATTTATCGAATTCGATTTTTTAAAGATTTTGTGAAGATATTTAAAACTGTATTATCGACAGATTATATGAAATTTCTCGAATTCGATTTTTCAACGATTTTGTGACGATATTTAAAACTATATTATCGACACATTATATGAAATTTATCGACTTCGATATTTCAACGATTTTGTAACGATAGTTGTTGAAACTATATTGATTTTTTTCTAGTCAAAAAATACCTACTTTATATTCAAAATTGGATGGGAAGAAAGGGCCAAATCGAAATTTTTATAATAACCAAAATTAAATCCAGAATATTATTCTACAACTTTTGTTTGAAATGTTTTTTCAATTGGACCTCATCTCTAGCCTCTATTATTTTGCATTTACCTACTTACGTGTAACAGTAATATGCGAAATCAAAATTGAAAAAATTTTCAAACAAGTTATCTAGTTTTTTTGGTTTACTAGGTATTTTACTTGAAACCAGATCGTTGTTCTTAAATAAAATTTTACCAAGTTCAATACTACGATTACTATGTGAATACTTAGTATTTAAAATTGAACGGGAGGGAGGCGCCCAATCGACAATTTTGTAATGACCAAAATTATTCTTAGAACTTTAAGCTACAACTTTTGTTTGAAAATTTTTTCAATTGGACCTCTCCTTCTCCTCCAATTTTGCATAATACTCCGTTGATACTTATTCAAAATTGGAGGAGCGGAGGAAAAAAGGGCCAATTTGAAAAAATTTTCAAACAAAAGTTGTAAATTAAGGTCCTAGAAATAATTTTAGTTATTATAAAAATTTCAATTGGACCCCTCCCTCTTCTCCAATTTTGCATAAGATGTTTGAATATTATAATCCAATTCGTATTATGCGAACGAACTCCGATGTTCGCAACAGACGCTTGTTTTGGTAGAAACTGCTGTATTTGGAACGAAATTCGCCAGCCTTAAGCGTAACTACGACTTCAAACTCGCCAGCCGGTCTTGAAAATGTGCGCGCGCATATACCCATATATGCTAAATTATCTACAAAAAATCGATAGAATATCGAAACTAGATAATCTACAAAAAATCGTAATACAAAATCGATAGAATATCGAAATTAAATCGAAATAAAAAATCGATAGAATATCGAAACTAAATCGAAATAAAAAATCGACAGAATATCGAATTCGATAAAGTGTCGCGTTAGTTCCGCATAAATCGTGTAATTATCTTTCGATTTATAGATAGGTTATCGATGAAGTATCTAACTATAATCTTGAGATTTTTAAAAGAAAAATCGTTCGATTATATCGAAAGTTTATCTGTTGATGGATTTTGCCAACTATAATTCATCGATAATCTGTCGATATATCGAAAGATAATTTCACGATTTATGCGGAACTAACGCGACACTTTATCGAATTCGATATTCTGTCGATTTTTTATTTCGATAATTTGTCGAGTGTGCTGCTCGGGCAGTTTTTGTTTAGACTTGAATAATTATTGTTTTACTCTGAATAAAGTTTGACTCGACATTAAGTTAATAATTTTTCTAAATTGTAAAAATATATTATGTTTTGAAAATCGATCTTTATTTTTTTTTTGAAAAAATTTGTTCTAATTTTAAAAAATTTTCATAACGCAAAAACTAACAAATTTTGGAATTTTACTCCGAAATTCACCAATTTTTAAAACTTTACAAGATTTGAAAAGTTTTGAAAATTTCAAAAATTTATCAAACTTTGAGAATTGACTTCAGAAGTTTTTAATAAATAAATACTTGGCTGTATTTTGGAAATTGGTAAATTTTGAATTACGGTAGGATTTTCAAGTTTGACGAACTTTTGAAATTTTGAAAATTATTGATTAAAACTAAAAAATTGATTAGAGTTTTTTTGTCTGTTAATTTATTTTCAAAAATTAATAAAAGTTCAAAAATTAACACATTTTCAATAAAACATTTTAAATTTAACCTTTCAGGGCATACGTACTTATATGCCTCTTCAATTTTTAAGATAGACATTATGTTTGAGTGTGTAACATTTTTGTTCCTTATGGGTTGCCTATACACTTGATGGAAGGAACTACATCAGCTACGAAACATCATTTGTGTATTTTTTTTGAAATTTAGCTTTACTTTGGAAATTTTACGAATTTTAAAATTTGATCTAATTTCAAAAAATTATTTAAATGACGTTTAAATTTTTACCAATTTTGGAAAATTTTGAAAATTAATAATTTTTTTGTAAGCTTGACTAAAATGAATTAAAAATGGATCCAAAACTTGAAAAAATTTAAAATTTCGGAATTCATCTAAATTTGAATTTTTACCGATTTTTTTTGTTGAAAATCGACCCTATACATTTTTTTAAAAGCTCAATTTTGAAAAGTAGGCCAATTTGTATTGAACTAAATAATTTTTGAAAAATTATTCAAATTATCAAAATTTGAAAATTATAAAAATTATTTAACAAACATTTTTTTTGAAATGTTGACCAAATTTAAGAAATGAGTTCAACTGGAAAAATTGATTAGGTAAAATGTAAAAATTTTTCCAATTTTGATTCTTGACTCAAATATTTTTTTAAATACTTACTTAGTTTTAAAGATTACCTAAATTTTAAAAATTACAAAATTAAAAAAAAATCATTTTGAAATTGATGATGAAAATCAGTTTTTCTGACGCAGATGTTCTGTTATTACCCCCCCTCTCCCTTACACTCGTAGTTTTCAACTTGATGAATTTTCAAATTTCCTAAATTAACCGGGTTTTTTTCGCTTAAAATTTCAGGTTTTTTGAACTTGCGTTATTTTTCTTTCATTAATATTACTTCTTTTTTGATTTGTAAGATTTTTTTTTTAAATTTTCAATTTAGTCAAGATTTCTGTTATTCTTACCTAATAATTTTATTCAATTTTTTTTTTTTTTTTTTGTTTTGATTTTAAAAAATGTTACATTTTTTTCGAAAAATTACGTATTTCAACTTTTCAAAATTTATATTGAAGTAACACTTTCCGTTACCAACAGACGCCACTGGGATTTCATTTATATGGACTAATTATGAAACTTTGAAATTTATGCATTTCATTCAATTGTCCATTTCTTTCATACTCAACGAACGGTCGTAAGGTAAAGGTTTTTGACTATGAAGACCATTTTTCAATTATTCTGAATTTCATAACGAATATTATGACTTGCTCGGATAATTAAAAACTGAATAAATATTTTTTAAACAAATAGGTATATAAAATTAAGTAACTTCCAACTATTTAAATCTTTGTCTTACAGCATTATTTATTAAACATGGTAAAAAGACGACGCTTCCTCTCGTTGAATATACAAAGGGTCGTGCAGAAACGACGCGACGGTTGTTCAAATGTTGAATTTTTTCATTTCCATATTAGAATTGAATCCGGCGACAAGTAAGTATTAGGTGCTGGTTGTAAATTTCAAATTGAATACAAAATTTGGCTCGAGTTCTAACCCAATTAAGGGTATATAGTTGACAGGTCAAATGAAATGAATTACCTTTAAACGAAACCAAGAATTGCGGAGATAAATTTGCCAGCGGAATACAAATTTACTTAATTACAAGTTTTATTTAAACAATTTGAAGTTACGGTTTATCCGTTTAAAATCTTAATGTTCGCTATCGCCTTAGTTGGTTTTGAATTTTAGTAGCTGAAAAATGAAGATAATAAAATATCCACTATCAGTCCTTTTTACGTTCCCGTTGATTTGGATTCTATTACTTATTATAGTTCGCGGCTTAGAATGAGGAAAAAGTACAATGCAATATTTCATAAATTAATTCTCGCTTCGAAATCGAATAACTTTTTTCGATAAAATCGTCGAAAAACGAAAGAAATGAAAAAAAACCTCATCAGATTTTTAAATTTAGCACTGGCCTGGCGTGACGAAGTGATACCCAGTGTGGGTGGGGGTGGGGGTGAAACTAAAATTTTCTCAACTTTATAAAAAAATTCCCCATTTTATCCAACTTTTTCCCAAAAATTTCTTGCGCTTGGGGGGTGGGGGTGAGACTCCCCTCATTCCGCGGCCGTCACCTCTCTGAAATTTAAAAATTTCTAAGCTTAAACGATTTTCATTCTTTTTTCTACATGCTGTACTTAAATACGACTGGAATTGCGTTTTTCGATTCCACCAAGACAGAAATGAGTAAAATTTCGTAATTTGTATTACGTAGTCATCCGAGTACTTGCGAAATGTTTGAAAATTACGTCGCAGAATGACGGTTCAAACGTTGGCAATCTTTTTATCAATGAAGTACCAAACTTATGGCGGAAAATGAGAAATTTATTTACAGTGTAATATTTTCGTTGTAGGTGGAGATTTTTTTCCAGATACGATGCCGCGCTCTAAATTTATGTTCATCATTTGATAAAGATTTTCAATACTGCTACCAAAATACGTACGTATTATAAGAGTACAAGCGACGCGTTGTCATGATATGTGGTATATATGTGCGATGTAAAGTACTTGTAAATGTGTTTCGCAACCTATGTCTATAGGGTAGGATGAATATATGGCAATAAATCTAAGAAAAAATGAACGTGGAATAAGTAGTGAGAATTGCTACAAATGACCATCTTATAGAAAAATATTTTACTTGAGAGATTTACCAGATTCAAGAGATTTACAAAATCGTGCACGTTTTACAAAATGCTGAAAGCGATAGAATAATTTTTTCAGTGTATTTTCTCACGTGCGGTTTTTTTCCCATTCAATATAGGTTTTCTCATATGTCTGTGGATGCTCGATAGTATTAAAGCGGAGTGGTTCTTTTCTATTATTATTCTCCACTTCCCGAGCGGCACACTCGATCGATAGTATCGGAAGATGTAACGTATCGATAAAAAATCTTTTGAAAATCTATAGATGTTCTCACGATATTATAAAGATTTATCGGTACAACTTCACAGGCAAAAAATCTAAAAACTATCGAATTCGATATTATTAAGATTTTATGACGATATTCGTCAACGATACTATCGACACAGAATATTAAATTTATCGATACCGATTTTCCACCGATTTTGTGCAGATATTTGAAACTACATTATCGACAAAGAATATTAAATTTATCGAATTCGATTTTTTAACGATTTTGTAAAGATATTTAAAACTATATTATCGACAGATTATATGAAATTTCTCGACTTCGATATTTTACCGATTTTTTGACGATATTTGAAACTATATTATCGACAGATTATATTAAATTTATCGAATCCGATTTTTTACCGATTTTGTAAAGATATTTGAAACTATATTATCGACACATAATATGCAATTTCTCGAATTCGATTTTCTAACGATTGCGTGAAGATATTTGAAACTATATTATCGACACGTAATATGAAATTTCTCGATTTCGATTTTTTAACGATTTTGTGACGATATTTGAAACTATATTATCGACAAATAATCTGAAATTTATCGAATTCGATTTTTTAACGATTTTGTGAAGATATTTAAAACTTTATTATCGACACGTAATCTGAAATTTATCGAATTCGATTTTTCAACGATTTTATGACGATATTTGAAACTATATTATCGACACGTAATATGAAATTCCTCGAATTCGATTTTTCAACAATTTTGTGGCGATATTTGAAACTACATTATCGACAAATAATCTGAAATTTGTCGAACGATTTTTCAACGATTTTGTAACGATATTTGAAATTATTTTCAAATTGATGAAAATTTTTCTAAGTCCAACACGTCTGGAAGTACTAAACTGCCTATTATAAGCGTTTTATTGCTAATTCCTCAACGATAAGGTATGGCATAGTGGTTAAGGAAGAGGATTACCATGCAGGAGGTAGAAGGTTCAAGCCCCACGGGTGGCAGATTTTTTATAATTTTTTTTGACTTTTTCTGAAATGATCCTCTTACCGTAACATGAATAATGTGTTTAGGCATAGTTTAATGTATTAATTATGCTAATTAATGAGTTTTAATTATAGAAAAAAGCTAGTAAAAGACGAAAAATCGGAATAAAAAATCGACAGAATATCGAATTCGATAAAGTGTCGCAAAAGTTCCGCCTAAATCGTGAAATTATCTTTCGATATTATAGATATATTATCGATAAAATATCTTACTATAATCTCGAAATTTTTGCTAACTATAATTCGTCGATAATCTATCTATATATCGAAAGATAATTTCACAATTTAGGCGGAACTAACGCGACACTTTATCGAATTCGATATTCTGTCGATTTTTTATTTCGATAATTTTTCGATTGTGCTGCTCGGGTGGAATGTCCTTTAAAAAAAATTCATTGATACCATAAGTGGTATGTATAGGTAGGTACTTCTTAGGGTGTCCCTTACTTTAAAAAAAATTCAACTCGGGTAGCCAACCCCGAAAGTGCTTAAGGGTTAGATGCCACATCCCACAGATTTCAGAGTCTGTGGCACAGATGTCGAATTTGCAAATGAAATGAAAATGTTTACCTAAAAAGTTAAGAAAACTCATTCAAAGTTGTCCTCGATTTAATTTTTGGGATCATAAAACTCAAAAAACCCTTCATGTTCACAGCCTCCTCTCTTTCCCTTAGTCAAGTTTGAGGAAAACAACATGAAAATTAAGGTCTATAAATTTCATAAAGTGTATTTACCCTACGTCAGATATTTAAAAAAAAATGAAACCTATTTTTTGAATCCCTGCCCTGCATGACATTCATTTGCGATATTGTGAACTCATTTAAAAATACTTATTGTTTTTGGAAATGCTCGAAATGCTCGAAGGAAGTGAATTTCATGTTGAATCTTCGAGGCTCTTGGAAGGGAGGGGGAATAATTTTATGTCAAGTAAAAATCTGATTTTTTTTTGAAAATAGTCTTTAGGTGATTAAGAATAAAATATCTACTTACTTAGAGTTCTTTCATTGTTTTTTTTTTTTTTTTTTTTAAATAACAGAAACTTTATAAATTACCTAGACAATATTTGTGAGTGGAACAATTCACTTTTTACGAAAAAATCTTAATTCTTTTGAAATAAAAAATTTCGTAAATTAAAAACGTAGGTAAAAATTTTTTTGTTTAAAAAAATTCTCAATCTATTGGAGTTAAAAAGGAATGGAGAAATTTTTTTTCCAATGTTTTGAAAGAAAATTTTCACATTGTTGAAGAAAAACAACATCATTTTTGAGGGGAGGGGCTGATGATCACTCTTGATATATATATATTTTTTTTTTCAAGAAACCTCCCAACTTTTGTTGAATAAATCAAATTTAATTTGAACTTCCTTGGAATAAAAAAATATTACTTTAGGGGTCAAAAAATTTATCATTTTTTTAGAAATCATTTAATTTTTCAGGAGAAAAGATTTATAAGTTTTTTGAGAAAACTCACAGATTTTTTTCCACAGTGTAGAATTTTTTTAAAAATTTTCAAATTTGATCCCACTCCCATAAAAATCAAAAATCACTTCAATTTTTAAAGATACGAACCTGAAACCATTTCCATTTGCTTTGTGAGAATGTTTCACACATAAGTTCAGCAAAAAAAGAAAAAACTAGACACCTGCGCTAGCGCAGCTCTAACAGTGTGCGTAGCTTTTAAATAGATAGATACCTACTATTTGTCTCACGATTCTATTGGAAAATTTATTCAGTGAATGAAAAAAAAAATAGAACAATGGTATTTATCTTTGAAATTGACCCATTGTTCGATTTTGAACATTTTAAATTTTTTGCCTCGAAAAAAGATAAGACTGCAGACCACAAGTCCGACCCATTGTTTGATTTTGAACATTCAAAATTTATTGCCCTAAGCAAAGATAAGATAAGAACTAGACACGGACCAAAAGTATGAAGTGCTCATTGTTTGATTTTGAGCATTTTGAATTTATTGCCCCAAAAAAGATAAGACGGCAGAGCACAAAGAGGACGTTGTGACGTGACCATTGTTCGATTTTGAACATTTAAAATTTATTGCCCTAACGATAAGATAAGAACTAGACACTGACCATTGTTTGATTTTGAAAATTTGAATTTATTGCCCTGAGCCTGAGACGTGATATCTGATTTTTTTACCACCTGCTGTGCTGAAATTTTTTTTACCGCCTGCTGTGCTGATACCGCCTGCTGAGCCCTAGATTACAAAGTTTGATTTTGAACATTTTAAATTTATTGCCCCAATAAAGATAAAACGACAGAGCACAAAGAGGACGTTGCGTTGTGACGTGACCATTGTTCGATTTTGAACACTTTAAATTTATTGCCCCAAGATAAGATAAGATAAGATATGAATAATAGAAAAGTTCCCTTTTCCCTTTTTTATTCAAGTGAAAATTGCAATTATCTCGATAATTACTCATTAGATTCACACACAAATCTCATTTGCCCTCCGCCTTCATGAACTCTACATTCCTTGAAAATTTGAACCAAATCCATCGCATCATTAGTGAGTTAACCTCGATAAACCTATTTCAACATTTTATATTTCAAGACTGAAACCAATAGTGTGCTTACGCACACTAAAAAGAAAAGAAAAAGAAAGTCAGGATTTTGGTTGTTAGGTTCCTTTACCCATGCACCCTTAAGGTACATACAGATACATATGCAGTGCAGTTATTGAATATTCGCAAGAATTGGGTAAAATTTCAACTTTTGAATTAGATTCCAAAAAAGATGTAATCGACTGCACCTACTTTACCCTCTTCTGAACTGATCCTAACTCGAGTTGTCTATACTTTTCACTGTATAAAATTACCCAACTAGAAAACTTTACATTTTTCCTTCGTATAAATGGTGTTGTTTTCCTTGTGCGAGAGAAAAAAGTTTTATTGGAGACGATTTTTTCCCTCAACTTCGTAAAATTGTTCACGTACTCGTAGGCGAACTTGTGTACGCGCTGGTGAGTCGTAAACAGTAATTTTCTCTTGATTTTTGTTCATTAAAGAGTGAAAAAAACTGACAACTTGGCCGATTCAAAAGTCGAAATTTTCGCAATTACCGAATTCTCTTTTTAAAAATTATGAACACGTTTTTTCCTCGCTCAGCTGAGATGAGCAGTTATCTTACGAGGAAATTTCATCGACGTACTTTTTAAAGATAACGGAAATGAATTCAGATTATAAAATTGAGTAAGTTTTAAATTCAATGCAAAAGGTTACCTTTTTGATATTGGTACGTGTTTCTGTAAAGACTAATTTTTAATGTAGAAATTGTACGTAGAAGATCTTTTTTATGAGGAAATATATTGGATTTTTAGCCGAATTTTTTTTTTAAAATTTAGGCTATTGTGTCCGACCCTGATTTAGAAGGAGGGGGGGTAGAAGAGTTCTGACCCCATTTGTCGACGTTTGGGACCAAAAGATGACGATCTGTCACATGTCACATATTTATATATATATATATATATATATATATATATATAATTTTTCCCTACTTTTGGAACTCTAGGGCCGAGCCTAACAGGTCAAATGAGGTCAAACTTGATATGTAGGGTTCCCTCGGTGGCGGAAAGATGCAAAAAAAATTTTGGGGCCCTAACTCAAAATTGGGGATATGACCCTTTTTTGAGGAGGGTGCGGGGGAGCCCCAATATCATGAAATTTTTTGAAACTTGCCCCAGGGATGAAAGCCCTAATTACCTACACCATAGTCAAATTTCAGCCCCCTAAGTCATCCCCACCCATTTTAGGGCCCAATGGGGTCATTTTTTCACGTTGATCAGGCTACAGACCCCCCAAATAGGGCAGGGGGGCCAACATTTTCATCATGGATCAAATTTGTGCCCCTGATGTGCCTTTTGTAGGTTTCAACTTTTGGGCCCCCTTTGACCCCTGTCAAGGGTCAAAAATCAAGATTTTTCACTATTTTTAAAATTTTACCGCTACTTTTGGAACTCTGGGGCCGAGCCTAACAGGTCAAATGAGGTCAAACTTGATAGGTAGGGTCCCCTAGGTGTAGGAATGATGCAAAAAAATTTTTGGGGCCCTAACTCAAAATTGGGTATTTTACCCCTTTTTGAGGGGGTGCGGGGGAGCCCCAATATCATGAAATTTTTTGAAACTTGCCCCAGGGATGAGAACCCAAATTACCTACACCATAGTCAAATTTCAGTCCCCTAAGTCATCCCCACCCCATTTTAGGGCCCAAAAAGTGGATTTTGGGGTCATTTTTTTCACGTTGATCAGGCTACAGACCCCCCAAATAGGGCTGGGGGGCCAACATTTTCATCATGGATCAAGTTTGTGCCCCTGATGTGCCTTTTGTAGGTTTCAACTTTTGGGCCCCCTTTGACCCCTCTCAAGGGTCAAAAATCAAGATTTTTCACAATTTTTCATGTTTTTTCTCGCTTTTCGGTACGTTGATCAGCCTGCAGCCCAAACCAAATGACCTTGGATGCTAAAATTTGGTATTTAGGATAGGTAAGGGTCACTGAGGTGCCTTTTGGGGTTTTTGACCCTCGAGCCCCAAAATTGGGGGTGGCCCTTTTTTGAGGGGGGCTCTAAAGAAGCCCCAATTTGACAAAATGATTTGAAATTTTTACCAACAATAGTGACTCTGATTGTCTCCACTGTATCCAAATTTCAGCTTCTCAAGTCATCCCCACCCCCTTTTAGGGCTCAAAAAGTGGATTTTGAGGTCATTTTTTCACGTTGATCAGGCTACAGACCCCCCAAATGGAGCTGGGAGGCCTAAATTTTTATAATAGATCGAGTTTATGCCCCTGATGTGCCTTTTGTAGGTTTTGACCTTTAAACTCCTTTTGACCTCGATACAGGGTCAAAAATCAATATTTTTCAAGTTTTAACCTGTCTTTTCTGACGCGTTGAACAGCCTACAGCCCAAACTAAAAGACCTAAACAATCGAAATTTGGGATGTAGGGTCAGTAGAGGTCACTGATGTGCCTTTTGGGGGTTTCGACTTTTGAGCACCAGTTGACCCCCGTACAGGGTCAAAAATCAGAAATTTTCACATTTTAACCTATTTTTTAGGTGTGTTGATCAGCCTATAGCCCAAACCAAATGACCTTGGAAACTAAAATTTGGTATTTAGGATCGGTAAGGATCACTGAGGTGCCTTTTGGGGTTTTTGACCCTCGAGCCCCAAAATTGGGGGTGGCCCTTTTTTGAGGGGGGCTCTAAAGAAGCCCCAATTTGACAAAATGATTTGAAATTTTTACCAACAATAGTGACTCTGATTGTCTCCACTGTATCCAAATTTCAGCTTCTCAAGTCATCCCCACCCCATTTTAGGGCTCAAAAAGTGGATTTTGAGGTCATTTTTTCACGTTGATCAGGCTACAGACCCCCCAAATGGAGCTGGGAGGCCTAAATTTTTATAATAGATCGAGTTTATGCCCCTGATGTGCCTTTTGTAGGTTTTGACCTTTAAACTCCTTTTGACCTCGATACAGGGTCAAAAATCAATATTTTTCAAGTTTTAACCTGTCTTTTCTGACGCGTTGAACAGCCTACAGCCCAAACTAAAAGACCTAAACAATCGAAATTTGGGATGTAGGGTCAGTAGAGGTCACTGATGTGCCTTTTGGGGGTTTCGACTTTTGAGCACCAGTTGACCCCCGTACAGGGTCAAAAATCAGAAATTTTCACATTTTAACCTATTTTTTAGGTGTGTTGATCAGCCTATAGCCCAAACCAAATGACCTTGGAAACTAAAATTTGGTATTTAGGATCGGTAAGGATCACTGAGGTGCCTTTTGGGGTTTTTGACTCTTGTGCCCCAAAATTGGGGATGGCCTCTTTTTGAGGGGGCTCTAAAGGGGCCCCAATGTGACAAAATGATTTGAAATTTCTACCAACAACAATGGTTCTGATTATCTCCACTGTATCCAAATTTCAGCTTCCCAAGTCATCCTCACCCCATTTTAGGGCCCAAAAAGTGGATTTTGAGGTAATTTTTAGCCGAATTTTTAAAAAAAAATTTAGGCTATTGTGTCTGACCCTGATTTATTTTAAATTGTGATTTTTTTTTCCTTAAAAAAATTAGTAGAAGATGTTACTCCAAAAAACTGGAAGATTCTTGAAAAAAAAAGAAAAAAAAAATAGGTAAGGGATTTTTTTCTCTAAAAATAAATAGTTAGGTACCTACCTAATTTTAAAAAATTACAGATTTTTCCCCAAAAAATTTCAAGATTTTATTCTATTTTTAGCCGAATTTTTAAAAAAAAAATTTATTAGCCGAATTTTTTTAAAAAAAATTTAGGCTATTGTGTCCGACCCTAATTTAGAAGGAGGGGGGGTAGAAGAGTTCTGACCCCATTTGTTGACGTTTGGGACCAAAAGATGACAATCTGTCACATGTCACATATTTATATATATATATATTTATATATATATATATATTTATTGATAATTTTACCCCTACTTTTGGAACTCTGGGGCCGAGCCTAACAGGTCAAATGAGGTCAAACTTGATATGTAGGGTCCCCTCGGTGTAGGAATGATGCAAAAAAATTTTTGGGGCCCTAACTCAAAATTGGAAATATGACCCCTTTTTGAGGAAGGTGCGGGGGAGCCCCAATATCATGAAATTTTTTGAAACTTGCCCCAGGGATGAGAACTTTAATTACCTACACCATAGTCAAATTTCAGCCCCCTAAGTCATCCCCACCCCATTTTAGGGCCCAAAAAGTGGATTTTGGGGTCATTTTTTTCACGTTGATCAGGCTACAGACCCCCCAAATGGGGCTGGGGGGCCAAAATTTTCATCATGGCTCAAGTTTGTGCCCCTGATGTGCCTTTTGTAGGTTTCAACTTTTGGGCCCCCTTTGACCCCTGTCAAGGATCAAAAATCAAGATTTTTCACAATTTTTCATGTTTTTTCTCGCTTCCCGGTACGTTGATCAGCCTGCAGCCCAAACCAAATGACCTTGGATGCTAAAATTTGGTATTTAGGATAGGTAAGGGTCACTGAGGTGCCTTTTGGGGTTTTTGACCCTCGAGCCCCAAAATTGGGGGTGGCCCTTTTTTGAAGAGGGCTCTAAAGAGGCCCCAATTTGACAAAATGATTTGAAATTTTTACCAACAACAGTGACTCTGATTGTCTCCACTGTATCCAAATTTCAGCTTCTCAAGTCATCCCCACCCCATTTTAGGGCTCAAAAAGTGGATTTTGAGGTCATTTTTTCACGTTGATCAAGCTACAGACCCCCCAAATGGAGCTGGGGTGCCTAAATTTTTATAATAGATCGAGTTTATGCCCCTGATGTGCCTTTTGTAGGTTTTGACCTTTAAACTCCTTTTGACCTCGATACAGGGTCAAAAATCAATATTTTTCAAGTTTTAACCTGTCTTTTCTGACGCGTTGAACAGCCTACAGCCCAAACTAAAAGACCTAAACAATCGTAATTTGGGATGTAGGGTCAGTAGAGGTCACTGATGTGCCTTTTGGGGGTTTCGACTTTTGAGCACCATTTGACCCTCGTACAGGGTCAAAAATCAGAAATTTTCACGTTTTAACCTCTTTTTTGGTGTGTTGGCCCTCGTCTGAAGAGCTGAAAGTGTGAAGGGATTGAGAGCGAAGCCCTCAATCCTCTCCTGCCATGTCCCTATTGAGGGTAAAGCCCCCCAAGAGGGGCATGGGGGCGGAGCCCCCATCTGAAGAGCTGGAAGTGACGAGGTGGTTGGGGCGAAGCCCCCAACGCGGGGGCATGGGGGCGGAGCCCCCATCCTAAGAGCTGAAAGTGATAAGGAGGTTGGGGGCGAAGCCCCCAACGCGGGGGTATGGGGGCGGAGCCCCCATCCCAAGAGCTGAAAGTGATAAGGAGGTTGGGTAGGAGCCTCAACGGGGGTATGGGGGCGGAGCCCCCATCTGAAGTTGAAATCTTCAATGCAGAGAGGAACTAAAACTGAAGACAAAAACCTGACATTTTTAAACTGAATTTGAAGTTAAAACTGATATTGAAACTGAAATACCATGGATGAAAACGTTTTCAAAGTGGTACACTAACTTGAAAAAAAAAATTCGGCTGTCGCGGAGCATCTTGACTGCTACGCGTTTTTTTTTCTCGCGTTAGGTAAGTCGACGGCTGGATATGGCTTCATGTTTGAAGGTTTGCTAGTGAGAATTCATACACGAAGTACATAGGTATCCTATCCCTATGGAAAATGTGTTTTTCTCTAATAAGTACGTGATAAGAAAATTGATGCATAAAAAGGCGTTGATATCGCGCCTTCTAATAATGAGGTATTTTCGACGATGAATTTTCTTATATTAGTAGGTATGTGTTCAAGGTATGAAGCTTTCAAAATTGGTTAAATTCAAAAAATAACACGTTTTGGAATTTTTATTTTTTTTATTTTATTATTATTTTTTTTTAGCAAAGTTGCCATGACAAAAAATTGATAATTTTGTATGCTTACTCTATGCAATGCAAGTTAACTGACATCATGAAAAAGTGTAGAGCAAAGTTGCATGGAATCAGGTGAATCTACATAATATTATGGTCGTCTCGTTGTGTGCTTAGAACCTATTTACTTGTTCAGAATACATCTAATGGAATTGAAAGTAAATAGGTATAGGTAATTATACTTTTAATATAGTGTACACTGTATGTAATGGTCCAATCTGGACGATGGATAATTTTCTGAACGCCAACGAGGTAATTTAACCAATGTTTGAAAAATCATCAGTAACAATCCATTCTTACAATTTTCAAAATTTCATTCGATTTCAAAAATTTAGTAAATCTTTAAACTTTAAAGTTTGAAAGTTTCCAACATTTGACAAAAATTTGCCATTGGTGCCTTTTTAAACGTTAAATAATAAAATTTAGATCAATTTCCAATGTTTAATATTAAACTTTTTTAATCGAAGATTGTAATACTAGCTCTTAAAAATTTAATATCGATCAATAGTTACTTTGTAAAGTTAAGTATTGACTAAAAGTAACTAATAATTGAATAATGTGTATAATTATGTGACCAATGATACCTAATAACTGAAGAATAATGACTAATAGTGAATAATGCTAACTACTAATCAAATGATATAGTTTCATACTCGCAGGTAAACTTTCGTGCAAAATGCATATAAGCCAAAAAATGAACTACAGCACCATCTGAAAACATTCCAGTGCGCTGGAAAAAATCAACTTTTTCTGGGGGCTCCAGATCGCTTCGAAAATGGTCCAATTAACTCGAGGGGGGGGGGGTCAACTTAAGGGGTAGACGAAGTTTTGGGTGATATGCTGGAGAAATTGATTTTTTGGAAATTTTTTAAAAATGCAGAATTTTCAAGTTGTCAAAAAAACACGTGCGAACTCGTCACCTCGGATTTTGGATTCAACTAAGTCAATCGATAGATAGCATCAGGCATCATACTAATGCTAGGATTAAATTTTCAGCTGCCGAAGTTAATTACAGCGCCGTCTGGAGCTATTCCAGTGCGCTGGAGAAAAGTCAGCCTTTACTGGAGGTTCCAGATCGCTTCGAAAATGGTGCCAATCGACTCGAGAGGTCGACTTTAGCGTACAAACCAATTTTCAGGATTCTATATTGAAATTTACAATTTTTTCTTCAAAAAGTGATTTTTTGTAGGCGGTTTTATCCATTTTCAAAAATTCGCCAAAAATCGAAAAATCAACTTCAGCAGCTAAAAATTTGGTTGTGAGGTCCAGGTGGCATGCTCTTTCAGTGAGTCAAATTTTAGCTCAATCGGAGGTGACGAGTTGACGAGGTTTCCTTGTAAGTATCTTAAATTATGTTTTGTGATAAACTATTGAACATTACCAGATAGTATGTGTTAACTTTGTCTCATATGTTGAGATTACCTTATCTCGAGCACATCCCAAATTCATGATAACTTTTTTTTTTTACTAAATGTGGTGTTTTTATGGCACCAATAATCAAAATTTGGTAGCTTTTCCTAAAACATTTTTCATTTGGAAAGTTCAGTCAATGTTCATACAAAAGTCTTGCTTTTCTGAAATTTTTGTAGACATCTGTAAAATATTATACTTGAACCTGGTAAAATATTCAAACTACCGATCAGAATCAAGCCCCCCCCCCCCTCCAAATACAAATTAATATACATACCCGTTCGTTTTGCTAACCGATGATTTTACTTCTATATCAGTTGTTGTTCTACGTATATGTTGTACAAATCTAAATTTTTTGGGGAGGATTTTCAGTTTGTTTTTTTCTTTTATGATTCGTCTAGCTTGGATCCGGTACAGTTGTCCTTAGACTTACTACTTACGTAGGTACCTAAGTATATGGTACTTCCTTTGGTGAAATTTTCGTCAGTGGTGTAAACACTTGAAAAGAGATCATAACCACGAAAGCACGTTAGCGGTGAAGAGATAATGAGTTAAGGATGTGGAAATTTTCATATTTTTGATTATACACGTATACGTACAAGTAGTACTATTATGCGAAGTAGTCTAATATAACTCAACAAAATGATTATAAGGTATACCAGGAAATCGTACAAATACGCAACTATTTTATTCAGACTTTAACCAAAAGCTCTTGTGCATTGTATCAGAAAAATTGAATACATCTTTATACGTATTAAACGCGTATTTATGATACGAATCAGTGGCGTCACTCTGATTTTCTAACCGTGGGTGCTCAAGTCTTTCTTCCCTTGAATTTATGCAGAAGAAGCTCAAAAACCGTGGGTGCTCGAGCACCCACGGAACCCATGCTTCCGACGCCACTGATACGAATAATATTGTAAATTGGTGTTGCGCAAGGCACTCGAATACCTACTCGAGGTAGATTGTTCGTGAAATAGAAATTCGCAATAATCAGTATTTTCATTTTACAAAGCCAATCTTCTTTCATTTTGTAGTGTATTTCATTAAATCAAAACTCAAATATGTAACTTTACCGTAGAGGTCCTCATCGGGGCGAGTTTTCAAAGCATGCAGTTTTTTAATTTTAATTTTCTTCATTCCGGAGCGTTTGATTTGTACCTGGAATAAGAGTATACCTATGTACTGCTTGTATTTTGCTTTCTCTCCTATTGAGCTACTCGTTTATTGAGGGATTATCCGAGATTTCATTTCAACTCAAGAATTTAATACTCGTTCTTTACAATGGTTAAAAGTGGCGGAGGAAAAAATTTATGAGAAATTGTCCTAAAATTCTCTGAACAAAAAACTGTGTCAAAAAATTAATTAAAAAATAATGATTCGGAAAAAAATTTTCTAGGAAGAAAAATTAAAAATTTCTTATACTTAGATATTAATTGTTTTTTTTAATCCTTCAGAAAATAAATGTTTAAAAAAAATTTTCTTGAAAAAAAGAAAGCTAAAAAATATTTCAAGAATTAAAAAAATAATATATTAATATACCTACCTACCTACCTAAATATTTACCTAGGTAGGTATATATTTTTGTTGAAATTTTTTTTGGCAAATATGTAAGTACTTCTCAAAACGTATTTTTTTAAACTAAAGAAAACCTGCCCAAATTTGTTTTAAAAATTATTACAGAAAGTAGAATAAGTAGGTATTTGATTTTTTTTAGAAACAATTCTTTCAAACAAAACGTTCAGTAAAAAGCAATCTCATACTTTTATTAAAACGTTGGCTAATATCTCCGTTGCATAATATTTTCTTCTTCAACTTTATTTTCGCTTATTAAATTTCTGTAATTTCAAGTTTCCTCGAAATATCCGACAAAAGTGTATCTAAGTATATCTAACGCTTCTTAGGTTAGTTGTTTGATATCATGTTTTCGCCTTAGGTTTCAAAGGTAGACTGTAGTTCGTATATTTGGGTTGTTCAAGTTGCGATATAATTACACAAAAGGTGTATTTGAGATCTCGTATCAATCGAAAATTTTAATAATAAAAGGGCAAACAATATTCTTTGCCAAAAATTGCAGTTTTTAATATATGCCTTGATGTTCTTCGTAAAAACAACATTGTAGTATTAAATAGTTTAAAAATTAATTAATTATGTAATTTTAACAAATGGAAATTTTTATTCATCTTGGTTTTAATTTTATGTCGCATATAACATATATATTTTTAGAAAGTTCTGATTTTCTCCAAAAAATGGTTAGCTTTAGTAACAAAAACTCAAAATATTCGAAGAACATTTTACATTTCGTATTTGCAAACAACAAAAAAATTACAAGATTTTTTTTTTTTTTTTGAATGTCGAATTGACGCAACAGAGGACGTAAGAGCAACACTCGCATGAAAAATATTTAAAATTAAACGCGTACCTATAATCATCGCGAAATTTCCTTTATTTGACTCATTTTTTGATTAAAAAACTTAAATTAACGCATTAAAAATGTAAGACCTTTTAATATTTCTACCCCGCCTATTACCGACTTTTCTTCATTTTAATTGCTCAACAGCGAGTGAAAACATTTTAGGGTATATTTTTCGCGAATTGTTCGGAATTACGAAATCAAAAGAATAAAAAAAAAGCTTTAAAGAGGAGAAAAAATAAAACAGTTGCCCAACAGATTTATTTTTCCGGAACCATTAAACTAGAATACGTCGTTTTTAAGCAAAGAAAACTATAGAATGAAACGTCTCGAAGAAGTGCAATAAAAATGAATGAATCTTTCAGACCATTACTAGAATTAATCCTACCAGAACTGAAAATAAAGCAGGACAAGTCGCTACTTCAAAGTGTTTTTCCTTGGCCGAAACATCTCTCACAAACCGAATACTGAATAGTTGAGTGCGTTTTCTGATTTATATAAAGCAGCACTTGGTATGGGCGAATTTCAAATAGGTGTGCGCGTTCGAGGGAATATTTTAAAGTGATTCCATATGAATTGCTGAAAGATGAATAGTCGTATGTAAAATATTTTCGTGATAATGGATAAATTGGAATTTATTTGCAGAAGTTACAATTTTTTCTTCGGTTTGAACTGTGGGTATAGTTTTGAAATTAAAATTTTTATCGCGAAATTTAGGGAGGTATTTTTTTTTATCAGAAGTTGAATAAAATGTTACATAGCTAGGTACTTAAGTAGGTACATGAAATTGGGGTTTTGAGAAAAAAATTGAAAAAAAAAAATTGAAGAGCTTAGAAGTTATCATTCAGTAATAATTTTTCTGCAATCTGGGGTTTTTGATTTGAATTTTTGGTTAAATAACAATAGTAAAACTATTATTTCAAGTCACAACTTCCCAGATGGGAAAAAAAAAAAAAAAAAAATTAAAAAAATTCTTTGTCAATTTTTTTTATAAGTTAGTAATCTCTGAAAAATCATTAGTTTACGTTGAACCAAAAATTTAAAAAATCAATTTTAAAATTTTAAAAATATTTTTCATAGCAGAGAATTGATGAAAACATGAGAAAAATTGAGGAAGAAATTATTTTTTTAAAAGTTTACTTTTAAAAAATGCCCATAATTTAAAAAAAAAAATTGAAAATTTTTCAACATTAAGAAAAGTTGTTATTGAAAGTGGAGTAAAACGAACTTTACAAGTAGTTCTCATGAAATAAAGTAAAATTTGTTACTTTAAAAATTAATTTTCAATTTTTGTGATTTTTTTATTTTTTTTTAAATCAAGATTTTATAAATTGAATTTTTCGGATTAAATTTCAAACATGAAACAATTTAATAAAGAAAAATTTTAAAATTCCAGTTTTGTATTCTCCTGTGCGCCTCCGCAATTTGAAAAATCAATGATTTTTAAGAATTAAAAAAAAATCTGTCAATAATTTTAAAAAAGTGATTTATTGAGACTACTTTTCTGAATTGATTTTTCGACAATTCGAGAAAAAAAATCGTCAATTAGATACTCAAAAATCTATGACACTTTTATTTTTGCTAACCTCGTATAAATGTTGTATAAACCTAGTAGAAACCGCGTAGAAACCTCGTAGAAACCTCGTAGAACCCTCGTAGAAACCTCGTATAAACCTCTTATGAATGTTGTATAAAATAAACCTCGTATAAACCTCATATCTTGTATAAACCTCGTATAAATGTTGTATAAACCTTGTATAAACCTCGTATAATCCTCGTATAAACCTCGTATGAATGTTGTATAAACCTCGTAGAAGCCTCGTATAAACCTTGTATCTTGTATAAACCTTGTATAAACCTCGTATAAACCTTGTATACACCTCGTATAAAACTCTTATAAAACTCTTATAAACCTTGTATCTTGTATAAACCTCGTATAAACATTGTATAAACCTCGTATAAACCTTGTATCTCGTCTAAACCTCGTATAAACCTCGTATAAACATTGTATAAACCTCGTATAAACCTTGTATAAACCTCGTATAAACCTTGTATAAACCTTGTATCTCGTATAAACCTCGTATAAACCTCGTATAAACCTCGTATAAACCTCGTATAAACCTTGTATCTCGTATAAACCTCGTAAAAACCGCGTAAAAACCTCGTATAAACATTGTATAAACCTTGTATAAACCTCGTATAAACCTTGTATCTCGTATAAACCTCGTATAAACCTTGTATAAACCTCGTATAATCCTCGTATAAACCTCGTATGAATGTTGTATAAACCTCGTAGAAGCCTCGTATAAACCTTGTATCTTGTATAAACCTTGTATAAACCTCGTATAAACCTCGTATAAACCTCGTATAAAACTCTTATAAAACTCTTATAAACCTTGTATCTTGTATAAACCTCGTATAAACATTGTATAAACCTCGTATAAACCTTGTATCTCGTCTAAACCTCGTATAAACCTCGTATAAACATTGTATAAACCTCGTATAAACCTTGTATAAACCTCGTATAAACCTTGTATAAACCTTGTATCTCGTATAAACCTCGTATAAACCTCGTATAAACCTCGTATAAACCTCGTATAAACCTTGTATCTCGTATAAACCTCGTAAAAACCGCGTAAAAACCTCGTATAAACATTGTATAAACCTTGTATAAACCTCGTATAAACCTTGTATCTCGTATAAACCTCGTATAAACCTTGTATAAACCTCGTATAATCCTCGTATAAACCTCGTATGAATGTTGTATAAACCTCGTAGAAGCCTCGTATAAACCTTGTATCTTGTATAAACCTTGTATAAACCTCGTATAAACCTCGTATAAACCTCGTATAAAACTCTTATAAAACTCTTATAAACCTTGTATCTTGTATAAACCTCGTATAAACATTGTATAAACCTCGTATACACCTTGTATCTCGTCTAAACCTCGTATAAACATTGTATAAACCTCGTATAAACCTTGTATAAACCTCGTAAAAACCTCGTATAAACATTGTATAAACCTCGTATAAACCTCGTATACACCTTGTATAAACCTCGTATAAACCTCGTATGAATGTTGTATAAACCTCGTAGAAACCGCGTATAAACCTTGTATCTTGTATAAACCTCGTATAAACCTTGTATCTTGTATAAACCTCGTATAAACCTTGTATAAACCTCGTATAAAACTCTTATAAACATTGTATCTTGTATAAACCTTGTATAAACCTCGTATAAACCTCGTATAAACCTTGTATCTTGTATAATTCTCGTATAAATGTTGTATAAACCTTGTATCTTGTATAATCCTCGTATAAACCTTGTATAAACCTCGTATAAACCTTGTATAAACCTCGTATAAAACTCTTATAAACATTGTATCTTGTATAAACCTCGTATAAACATTGTATAAACCTAGTATAAACCTTGTATCTCGTATAAACATCGTATAAACATTGTATAAACCTCGTATAAACATTGTATAAACCTCGTATAAACATTGTATAAACCTCGTATAAACCTTGCATCTCGTCTAAACCTCGTATAAACCTCGTATAAACAGTGTATAAACCTCGTATAAACCTCGTATAAACATTGTATAAACCTCGTATAAACCTCGTATAAACCTTGTATCTCGTATAAACCTTGTATAAACCTCGTATAAACCTTGTATCTCGTATAAACCTTGTATAAATGTTGTATAAACCTCGTAAAAACCTCGTATAAACATTGTATAAACCTCGTATAAACCTCGTTAAAACCTCGTATAAACCTCGTATAAACCTCGTATAAACCTCGTATGAATGTTGTATAAACCTCGTATAAACCTTGTATCTTGTATAAACCTCGTATAAACCTTGTATAAACCTCGTATAATCATTGTATAAACCTCGTATAAGCATTGTATAAAACTCTTATAAACCTTGTATCTTGTATAAACCGCGTATAAACCTCGTATAAACCTTGTATAAACCTCGTATAAACCTCGTATGAATGTTGTATAAACCTCGTAGAAGCCTCGTATAAACCTTGTATCTTGTATAAACCTTGTATAAACCTCGTATAAACCTCGTATAAACCTTGTATCTGGTATAATTCTCGTATAAATGTTGTATAAACCTTGTAAAATGTTGTATTATCCTCGTATAAACCTCGTATAAACTTTGTATCTCGTATAAACCTCGTATAAATGTTGTATAAACCTCGTATAAACCTCGTAAAAACCTCGTAAAAACCTCGTATAAACCTCGTATAAATACTGTATAAACCTCGTATAAACCTTGTATCTTGTATAAACCTCGTATCTTGTATAAAACTTGTATGAATGTTGTATAAACCGCGTATAAACCTCGTATAAACCTCGTATCTTGTATAAACCTCGTATAAATCTCGTATAAACCTCGTATAAATGTCGTATCTTGTATAAACCTCGTATAAACCTCGTATAAACCTCGTATAAACATTGTATAAACCTCGTATAAACCTTGTATAAACCTCGTATAAAACTCTTATAAACATTGTATCTTGTATAAACCTTGTATAAACCTCGTATAAACCTCGTATAAACCTTGTATCTTGTATAATTCTCGTATAAATGTTGTATAAACCTTGTATCTTGTATAATCCTCGTATAAACCTTGTATAAACCTCGTATAAAACTCTTATAAAACTCTTATAAACCTTGTATCTTGTATAAACCTCGTATAAACATTGTATAAACCTCGTATAAACATTGTATAAACATTGTATAAACCTCGTATAAACATTGTATAAACCTCGTATAAACCTTGTATCTCGTCTAAACCTCGTATAAACCTCGTATAAACATTGTATAAACCTCGTATAAACCTCGTATAAACCTTGTATCTCGTATAAACCTTGTATAAACCTCGTATAAACCTTGTATCTCGTATAAACCTTGTATAAATGTTGTATAAACCTCGTAAAAACCTCGTATAAACATTGTATAAACCTCGTTAAAACCTCGTATAGACCTCGTATAAACCTCGTATAAACCTCGTATGAATGTTGTATAAACCTCGTATAAACCTTGTATCTTGTATAAACCTCGTATAAACCTTGTATAAACCTCGTATAATCATTGTATAAACCTCGTATAAGCATTGTATAAAACTCTTATAAACCTTGTATCTTGTATAAACCGCGTATAAACCTCGTATAAACCTCGTATAAACCTCGTATAAATGTCGTATCTTGTATAAACCTCGTATAAACCTCGTATAAACCTCGTATAAACCTTGTATCTGGTATAATTCTCGTATAAATGTTGTATAAACCTTGTAAAATGTTGTATTATCCTCGTATAAACCTCGTATAAACTTTGTATCTCGTATAAACCTCGTAAAAACCTCGTATAAATACTGTATAAACCTCGTATAAACCTTGTATCTTGTATAAACCTCGTATAAATCTCGTATAAACCTCGTATAAATGTCGTATCTTGTATAAACCTCGTATAAACCTCGTATAAACCTCGTATAAACCTCGTATAAAACTCTTATAAACATTGTATCTTGTATAACCTTGTATAAACCTCGTATAAATCTCGTATAAACCTCGTATAAATGTCGTATCTTGTATAAACCTCGTATAAACCTCGTATAAACATTGTATAAACCTCGTATAAACATTGTATAAACCTCGTATAAAACTCTTATAAACATTGTATTTTGTATAAACCTTGTATAAACCTCGTATAAACCTTGTATCTTGTATAATTCTCGTATAAATGTTGTATAAACCTTGTATCTTGTATACTCCTCGTATAAACCTTGTATAAACCTCGTATAAAACTCTTATAACCTTGTATCTTGTATAAACCTCGTATAAACATTGTATAAACCTCGTATAAACCTTGTATCTCGTCTAAACCTCGTATAAACCTCGTATAAACAGTGTATAAACCTCGTATAAACCTCGTATAAACATTGTATAAACCTCGTATAAACCTCGTATAAACCTTGTATCTCGTATAAACCTTGTATAAACCTTGTATCTCGTATAAACCTTGTATAAATGTTGTATAAACCTCGTAAAAACCTCGTATAAACATTGTATAAACCTCGTTAAAACCTCGTATAAACCTCGTATAAACCTCGTATGAATGTTGTATAAACCTCGTATAAACCTTGTATCTTGTATAAACCTCGTATAAACCTTGTATAAACCTCGTATAATCATTGTATAAACCTCGTATAAGCATTGTATAAAACTCTTATAAACCTTGTATCTTGTATAAACCGCGTATAAACCTCGTATAAACCTTGTATAAACCTCGTATAAACCTCGTATAAACCTCGTATAAATGTCATATCTTGTATAAACCTCGTACAAACCTCGTATAAACCTCGTATAAACCTCGTATAAATGTCGTATCTTGTATAAACCTCGTATAAACCTCGTATAAACCTCGTATAAATGTCGTATCTTGTATAAACCTTTCATAAACCTCGTATAAACCTCGTATAAACCTTGTATCTGGTATAATTCTCGTATAAATGTTGTATAAACCTTGTAAAATGTTGTATTATCCTCGTATAAACCTCGTATAAACTTTGTATCTCGTATAAACCTCGTATAAATGTTGTATAAACCTCGTATAAACCTCGTAAAAACCTCGTATAAACCTCGTATAAATACTGTATAAACCTCGTATAATCCTCGTATAAACCTCGTATGAATGTTGTATAAACCTCGTAGAAGCCTCGTATAAACCTTGTATCTTGTATAAACCTTGTATAAACCTCGTATAAACCTCGTATAAACCTCGTATAAAACTCTTATAAACCTTGTATCTTGTATAAACCTCGTATAAACATTGTATAAACCTCGTATACACCTTGTATCTCGTCTAAACCTCGTATAAACATTGTATAAACCTCGTATAAACCTTGTATAAACCTCGTAAAAACCTCGTATAAACATTGTATAAACCTCGTATAAACCTCGTATACACCTTGTATAAACCTCGTATAAACCTCGTATGAATGTTGTATAAACCTCGTAGAAACCGCGTATAAACCTTGTATCTTGTATAAACCTCGTATAAACCTTGTATCTTGTATAAACCTCGTATAAACCTTGTATAAACCTCGTATAAAACTCTTATAAACATTGTATCTTGTATAAACCTTGTATAAACCTCGTATAAACCTCGTATAAACCTTGTATCTTGTATAATTCTCGTATAAATGTTGTATAAACCTTGTATCTTGTATAATCCTCGTATAAACCTTGTATAAACCTCGTATAAACCTTGTATAAACCTCGTATAAACCTTGTATAAACCTCGTATAAAACTCTTATAAAACTCTTATAAACATTGTATCTTGTATAAACCTCGTATAAACATTGTATAAACCTAGTATAAACCTTGTATCTCGTATAAACATTGTATAAACCTCGTATAAACATTGTATAAACCTCGTATAAACCTTGCATCTCGTCTAAACCTCGTATAAACCTCGTATAAACAGTGTATAAACCTCGTATAAACCTCGTATAAACATTGTATAAACCTCGTATAAACCTCGTATAAACCTTGTATCTCGTATAAACCTTGTATAAACCTCGTATAAACCTTGTATCTCGTATAAACCTTGTATAAATGTTGTATAAACCTCGTAAAAACCTCGTATAAACATTGTATAAACCTCGTATAAACCTCGTTAAAACCTCGTATAAACCTCGTATAAACCTCGTATAAACCTCGTATGAATGTTGTATAAACCTCGTATAAACCTTGTATCTTGTATAAACCTCGTATAAACCTTGTATAAACCTCGTATAATCATTGTATAAACCTCGTATAAGCATTGTATAAAACTCTTATAAACCTTGTATCTTGTATAAACCGCGTATAAACCTCGTATAAACCTTGTATAAACCTCGTATAAACCTCGTATAAACCTCGTATAAATGTCATATCTCGTATAAACCTCGTATAAACCTCGTATAAACCTTGTATAAACCTCGTATAAACCTCGTATAAACCTCGTATAAACCTCGTATAAACCTTGTATCTTGTATAATTCTCGTATAAATGTTGTATAAACCTTGTATCTTGTATAATCCTCGTATAAATGTTGTATAAACCTTGTATAAACCTCGTATAATCCTCGTATAAACCTCGTATGAATGTTGTATAAACCTCGTAGAAGCCTCGTATAAACCTTGTATCTTGTATAAACCTTGTATAAACCTCGTATAAACCTCGTATAAACCTTGTATCTTGTATAATTCTCGTATAAATGTTGTATAAACCTTGTATCTTGTATAATCCTCGTATAAACCTTGTATAAACCTCGTATAAACCTTGTATAAACCTCGTATAAAACTCTTATAAACATTGTATCTTGTATAAACCTCGTATAAACATTGTATAAACCTAGTATAAACCTTGTATCTCGTATAAACATCGTATAAACATTGTATAAACCTCGTATAAACATTGTATAAACCTCGTATAAACATTGTATAAACCTCGTATAAACCTTGCATCTCGTCTAAACCTCGTATAAACCTCGTATAAACAGTGTATAAACCTCGTATAAACCTCGTATAAACAGTGTATAAACCTCGTATAAACCTCGTATAAACCTCGTATAAACATTGTATAAACCTCGTATAAACCTCGTATAAACATTGTATAAACCTCGTATAAACCTCGTATAAACCTTGTATCTCGTATAAACCTTGTATAAACCTCGTATAAACCTTGTATCTCGTATAAACCTTGTATAAATGTTGTATAAACCTCGTAAAAACCTCGTATAAACATTGTATAAACCTCGTTAAAACCTCGTATAAACCTCGTATAAACCTCGTATAAACCTCGTATGAATGTTGTATAAACCTCGTATAAACCTTGTATCTTGTATAAACCTCGTATAAACCTTGTATAAACCTTGTATAATCATTGTATAAACCTCGTATAAGCATTGTATAAAACTCTTATAAACCTTGTATCTTGTATAAACCGCGTATAAACCTCGTATAAACCTTGTATAAACCTCGTATAAACCTCGTATAAATGTCATATCTCGTATAAACCTCGTATAAACCTCGTACAAACCTCGTATAAACCTCGTATAAACCTCGTATAAATGTCGTATCTTGTATAAACCTCGTATAAACCTCGTATAAACCTCGTATAAACCTCGTATAAATGTCGTATAAATGTCGTATCTTGTATAAACCTTGTATAAACCTCGTATAAACCTCGTATAAACCTTGTATCTGGTATAATTCTCGTATAAATGTTGTATAAACCTTGTAAAATGTTGTATTATCCTCGTATAAACCTCGTATAAACTTTGTATCTCGTATAAACCTCGTAAAAACCTCGTATAAACCTCGTATAAATACTGTATAAACCTCGTATAAACCTTGTATCTTGTATAAACCTCGTATAAATCTCGTATAAACCTCGTATAAATGTCGTATCTTGTATAAACCTCGTATAAACCTCGTATAAACCTCGTATAAACCTCGTATAAACAAATGTCGTATCTTGTATAAACCTCGTATAAACCTCGTATAAACCTCGTATAAATGTCGTATCTAGTATAAACCTCGTATAAACTTCGTATAAACCTCGTATAAACCTCGTATAAACCTCGTATGAATGTTGTATAAACCTCGTAGAAGCCTCGTATAAACCTTGTATCTTGTATAAACCTTGTATAAACCTCGTATAAACCTTGTATAAACCTCGTATAAACCTCTTATAAAACTTGTATCTTGTATAAACCTGGTATAAACATTGTATAAACCTCGTGTAAACTTTGTATCTCGTATAAACATTGTATAAACCTCGTATAAACCTCGTATACACCTTGTATAAACCTCGTATAAACCTCGTATGAATGTTGTATAAACCTCGTAGAAACCGCGTATAAACCTTGTATCTTGTATAAACCTCGTATAAACCTTGTATCTTGTATAAACCTTGTATAAACCTCGTATAAAACTCTTATAAACATTGTATCTTGTATAAACCTTGTATAAACCTCGTATAAACCTCGTATAAACCTTGTATCTTGTATAATTCTCGTATAAATGTTGTATAAACCTTGTATCTTGTATAATCCTCGTATAAACCTTGTATAAACCTCGTATAAACCTTGTATAAACCTCGTATAAACCTTGTATAAACCTCGTATAAAACTCTTATAAAACTCTTATAAACATTGTATCTTGTATAAACCTCGTATAAACATTGTATAAACCTAGTATAAACCTTGTATCTCGTATAAACATTGTATAAACCTCGTATAAACATTGTATAAACCTCGTATAAACCTTGCATCTCGTCTAAACCTCGTATAAACATCGTATAAACAGTGTATAAACCTCGTATAAACCTCGTATAAACATTGTATAAACCTCGTATAAACCTTGTATCTCGTATAAACCTTGTATAAACCTCGTATAAACCTTGTATCTCGTATAAACCTTGTATAAATGTTGTATAAACCTCGTAAAAACCTCGTATAAACATTGTATAAACCTCGTATAAACCTCGTATAAACCTCGTATGAATGTTGTATAAACCTCGTATAAACCTTGTATCTTGTATAAACCTCGTATAAACCTTGTATAAACCTCGTATAATCATTGTATAAAACTCTTATAAACCTTGTATCTTGTATAAACCGCGTATAAACCTCGTATAAACCTTGTATAAACCTCGTATAAACCTCGTATAAACCTCGTATAAATGTCATATCTCGTATAAACCTCGTATAAACCTCGTACAAACCTCGTATAAACCTCGTATAAACCTCGTATAAATGTCGTATCTTGTATAAACCTCGTATAAATGTCGTATAAATGTCGTATCTTGTATAAACCTTGTATAAACCTCGTATAAACCTCGTATAAACCTTGTATCTGGTATAATTCTCGTATAAATGTTGTATAAACCTTGTAAAATGTTGTATTATCCTCGTATAAACCTCGTATAAACTTTGTATCTCGTATAAACCTCGTAAAAACCTCGTATAAACCTCGTATAAATACTGTATAAACCTCGTATAAACCTTGTATCTTGTATAAACCTCGTATAAATCTCGTATAAACCTCGTATAAATGTCGTATCTTGTATAAACCTCGTATAAACCTCGTATAAACCTCGTATAAACCTCGTATAAACAAATGTCGTATCTTGTATAAACCTCGTATAAACCTCGTATAAACCTCGTATAAATGTCGTATCTAGTATAAACCTCGTATAAACTTCGTATAAACCTCGTATAAACCTCGTATAAACCTCGTATGAATGTTGTATAAACCTCGTAGAAGCCTCGTATAAACCTTGTATCTTGTATAAACCTTGTATAAACCTCGTATAAACCTTGTATAAACCTCGTATAAACCTCTTATAAAACTTGTATCTTGTATAAACCTGGTATAAACATTGTATAAACCTCGTGTAAACTTTGTATCTCGTATAAACATTGTATAAACCTCGTATAAACCTCGTATACACCTTGTATAAACCTCGTATAAACCTCGTATGAATGTTGTATAAACCTCGTAGAAACCGCGTATAAACCTTGTATCTTGTATAAACCTCGTATAAACCTTGTATCTTGTATAAACCTTGTATAAACCTCGTATAAAACTCTTATAAACATTGTATCTTGTATAAACCTTGTATAAACCTCGTATAAACCTCGTATAAACCTTGTATCTTGTATAATTCTCGTATAAATGTTGTATAAACCTTGTATCTTGTATAATCCTCGTATAAACCTTGTATAAACCTCGTATAAACCTTGTATAAACCTCGTATAAACCTTGTATAAACCTCGTATAAAACTCTTATAAAACTCTTATAAACATTGTATCTTGTATAAACCTCGTATAAACATTGTATAAACCTAGTATAAACCTTGTATCTCGTATAAACATTGTATAAACCTCGTATAAACATTGTATAAACCTCGTATAAACCTTGCATCTCGTCTAAACCTCGTATAAACATCGTATAAACAGTGTATAAACCTCGTATAAACCTCGTATAAACATTGTATAAACCTCGTATAAACCTTGTATCTCGTATAAACCTTGTATAAACCTCGTATAAACCTTGTATCTCGTATAAACCTTGTATAAATGTTGTATAAACCTCGTAAAAACCTCGTATAAACATTGTATAAACCTCGTATAAACCTCGTATAAACCTCGTATGAATGTTGTATAAACCTCGTATAAACCTTGTATCTTGTATAAACCTCGTATAAACCTTGTATAAACCTCGTATAATCATTGTATAAAACTCTTATAAACCTTGTATCTTGTATAAACCGCGTATAAACCTCGTATAAACCTTGTATAAACCTCGTATAAACCTCGTATAAACCTCGTATAAATGTCATATCTCGTATAAACCTCGTATAAACCTCGTACAAACCTCGTATAAACCTCGTATAAACCTCGTATAAATGTCGTATCTTGTATAAACCTCGTATAAATGTCGTATAAATGTCGTATCTTGTATAAACCTTGTATAAACCTCGTATAAACCTCGTATAAACCTTGTATCTGGTATAATTCTCGTATAAATGTTGTATAAACCTTGTAAAATGTTGTATTATCCTCGTATAAACCTCGTATAAACTTTGTATCTCGTATAAACCTCGTATAAATGTTGTATAAACCTCGTATAAACCTCGTAAAAACCTCGTAAAAACCTCGTATAAACCTCGTATAAATACTGTATAAACCTCGTATAAACCTTGTATCTTGTATAAACCTCGTATCTTGTATAAAACTTGTATGAATGTTGTATAAACCTCGTATAAACCTTGTATCTCGTATAAACCTTGTATAAATGTTGTATAAACCTCGTAAAAACCTCGTATAAACATTGTATAAACCTCGTTAAAACCTCGTATAAACCTCGTATAAACCTCGTATAAACCTCGTATGAATGTTGTATAAACCTCGTATAAACCTTGTATCTTGTATAAACCTCGTATAAACCTTGTATAAACCTTGTATAATCATTGTATAAACCTCGTATAAGCATTGTATAAAACTCTTATAAACCTTGTATCTTGTATAAACCGCGTATAAACCTCGTATAAACCTTGTATAAACCTCGTATAAACCTCGTATAAATGTCATATCTCGTATAAACCTCGTATAAACCTCGTACAAACCTCGTATAAACCTCGTATAAACCTCGTATAAATGTCGTATCTTGTATAAACCTCGTATAAACCTCGTATAAACCTCGTATGAATGTTGTATAAACCTCGTAGAAGCCTCGTATAAACCTTGTATCTCGTATAAACCTCGTATAAACCTCGTATAAACCTCGTATAAACCTCGTATCTTGTATAAACCTCGTATAAATCTCGTATAAACCTCGTATGAATGTTGTATCTTGTATAAACCTCGTATAAACCTCGTATAAATGTCGTATTTTGTATAAACCTCGTATAAACCTCGTATAAATGTCGTATTTTGTATAAACCTCGTATAAACCTAGTATAAACCTCGTATAAATGTCGTATCTTGTATAAACCTCGTATAAACCTCGTATAAACCTCGTATAAATGTCGTATAAATGTCGTATCTTGTATAAACCTTGTATAAATGTCGTATCTTGTATAAACCTCGTATAAACCTCGTATAAACCTCGTATAAACCTTGTATCTCGTATAAACCTCGTATAAACCTAGTATAAACCTCGTATAAATGTCGTATCTTGTATAAACCTCGTATAAACCTCGTATAAACCTCGTATAAATGTCGTATCTTGTAAAAACCTTGTATAAATGTCGTATCTTGTATAAACCTCGTATAAACCTCGTATAAACCTCGTATAAACCTCGTATAAATGTCGTATTTCGTATAAACCTCGTATAAACCTCGTATAAATGTCGTATTTTGTATAAACCTAGTATAAACCTCGTATAAATGTCGTATCTTGTATAAACCTCGTATAAACCTCGTATAAACCTTGTATAAACCTCGTATAAACCTCGTATAAACCTTGTATCTCGTATAAACCTCGTATAAACCTCGTATAAACCTCGTATCTTGTATAAACCTCGTATAAATCTCGTATAAACCTCGTATAAATGTTGTATCTTGTATAAACCTCGTATAAACCTCGTATAAACCTCGTATAAATGTCGTATTTTGTATAAACCTCGTATAAACCTCGTATAAATGTCGTATTTTGTATAAACCTCGTATAAATGTCGTATCTTGTATAAACCTCGTATAAACCTCGTATAAACCTCGTATAAATGTCGTATAAATGTCGTATCTTGTATAAACCTTGTATAAATGTCGTATCTTGTATAAACCTCGTATAAACCTCGTATAAACCTCGTATAAACCTTGTATCTCGTATAAACCTCGTATAAACCTCGTATAAACCTTGTATAAACCTTGTATAAATGTCGTATCTGGTATAAACCTCGTATAAACCTCGTATAAACCTCGTATGAATGTTGTATAAACCTCGTAGAAGCCTCGTATAAACCTTGTATCTTGTATAAACCTTGTATAAACCTCGTATAAACTTCGTATAAACCTTGTATAAAACTCTTATAAACCTTGTATCTTGTATAAACCTCGTATAAACATTGTATAAACCTCGTATAAACTTTGTATCTCGTCTAAACCTCGTATAAACCTCGTATAAACATTGTATAAACCTCGTATAAACTTTGTATAAACCTCGTATAAACCTCGTATAAATGTCGTATCTTGTATAAACCTCGTATAAACCTCGTATAAACCTCGTATCTTGTATAAACCTCGTATAAACCTCGTATAAACCTCGTATAAACATTGTATAAACCTCGTATAAACCTCGTATAAACCTCGTATAAATGTCGTATCTTGTATAAACCTTGTATAAATGTCGTATCTTGTATAAACCTCGTATAAACCTCGTATAAACCTCGTATAAACCTCGTATAAACCTCGTATAAACCTCGTATGAATGTTGTATAAACCTCGTAGAAGCCTCGTATAAACCTTGTATCTTGTATAAACCTTGTATAAACCTCGTATAAACTTCGTATAAACTTCGTATAAACCTTGTATAAACCTCGTATAAACCTCCTATAAAACTCTTATAAACCTTGTATCTTGTATAAACCTCGTATAAACATTGTATAAACCTCGTATAAACTTTGTATCTCGTCTAAACCTCGTATAAACCTCGTATAAACATTGTATAAACCTCGTATAAACTTTGTATAAACCTCGTATAAACCTCGTATAAACCTTGTATCTCGTATAAACCTCGTATAAACCTCGTAAAAACCTCGTATAAACCTCGTATCTTGTATAAACCTCGTATAAATCTCGTATAAACCTCGTATAAATGTTGTATCTTGTATAAACCTCGTATAAACCTCGTATAAACCTCGTATAAATGTCGTATTTTGTATAAACCTCGTATAAACCTCGTATTTTGTATAAACCTCGTATAAACCTAGTATAAACCTCGTATAAATGTCGTATCTTGTATAAACCTTGTATAAACCTCGTATAAACCTCGTATAAACCTCGTATAAATGTCGTATAAATGTCGTATCTTGTATAAACCTTGTATAAATGTCGTATCTTGTATAAACCTCGTATAAACCTCGTATAAACCTCGTATAAACCTTGTATCTCGTATAAACCTCGTATAAACCGTGTATAAATGTCGTATCTTGTATAAACCTCGTATAAACCTCGTATAAACCTCGTATGAATGTTGTATAAACCTCGTAGAAGCCTCGTATAAACCTTGTATCTTGTATAAACCTTGTATAAACCTCGTATAAACTTCGTATAAACCTCTTATAAAACTCTTATAAACCTTGTATCTTGTATAAACCTCGTATAAACATTGTATAAACCTCGTATAAACTTTGTATCTCGTCTAAACCTCGTATAAACCTCGTATAAACATTGTATAAACCTCGTATAAACCACGTATAAACCTTGTATAAACCTCGTATAAACCTTGTATCTCGTATAAACCTCGTATAAACCTCGTATAAACCTCGTATCTTGTATAAACCTCGTATAAATCTCGTATAAACCTCGTATAAATGTTGTATCTTGTATAAACCTCGTATAAACCTCGTATAAACCTCGTATAAACCTCGTATAAACCTCGTATAAATGTCGTATTTTGTATAAACCTCGTATAAACCTCGTATTAATGTCGTATTTTGTATAAACCTCGTATAAACCTCGTATAAACCTAGTATAAACCTCGTATAAATGTCGTATCTTGTATAAACCTCGTATAAACCTCGTATAAACCTCGTATAAACCTCGTATAAATGTCGTATCTTGTATAAACCTTGTATAAATGTCGTATCTTGTATAAACCTCGTATAAACCTCGTATAAACCTCGTATAAACCTTGTATAAACCTCGTATAAAACTCTTATAAAACTCATATAAACCTTGTATTTTGTATAAACCTCGTATAAACCTTGTATCTCGTCTAAACCTCGTATGAATGTTGTATAAACCTCGTATAAACCTTGTATCTTGTATAAACCTCGTATAAACCTCGTATAAACCTCGTATAAACCTCGTATAATCATTGTATAAACCTCGTATAAGCATTGTATAAACCTCGTATAAGCATTGTATAAAACTCTTATAAACCTTGTATCTTGTATAAACCGCGTATAAACCTCGTATAAACCTTGTATAAACCTCGTATAAACCTCGTATAAACCTCGTATAAATGTCATATCTCGTATAAATCTCGTATAAACCTCGTACAAACCTCGTATAAACCTCGTATAAACCTCGTATAAATGTCGTATCTTGTATAAATGTCGTATCTTGTATAAACCTTGTATAAACCTCGTATAAACCTCGTATAAACCTTGTATCTGGTATAATTCTCGTATAAATGTTGTATAAACCTTGTAAAATGTTGTATTATCCTCGTATAAACCTCGTATAAACTTTGTATCTCGTATAAACCTCGTATAAATGTTGTATAAACCTCGTATAAACCTCGTAAAAACCTCTATAAACCTCGTATAAATACTGTATAAACCTCGTATAAACCTTGTATCTTGTATAAACCTCGTATGAATGTTGTATAAATTTAAAATTTCATCCACGATTATTGTTTTTAAAAATGACTACAATTGAAATATTTTTCCTTAGCAAAATTTTCTAAAAAAAGGTAATTGATTTTTAACCTCGCATAAACTTGGTATGAACCTTGTATATATATATTGGACTTTGTATAAACCTCGTATGAATCTTGTATCTCGTTTGGAATTTTAGTAAATTTTCTGCAATCCCTATTGGTTTTCTGAAAATTTTTCTTGAAATTCAAGTTTTCTAAAGATTACTTCTCTCAATTTATCAAAAAAATTATTTATTGATTTTTTTAATTTCATTTTTTTTACAATTTTTAGAGAACTTCATTTCAATCAATTTTTGCAATGAATTGTTCTCAAAGATTTTTATGATTTTTTTTTTTACCATACACCTCGCATAAACTTGGTATGAACCGCGTAAACTTGGCATGAACCTAGTAGAAATATTGTATAAACCATAAACTTTGTATATACCTCGTATGAATCTTGTATAAACTTGATATGAATCTTGTATAAATGTTGTATAAACCATAAACTTTGTATAAACCTCGTATGAACCTTGTATAAATGTTGTATAAACCCTAAACCTTGTATAAACTTAGTATGAATCTTGTATAAATGTTGTATAAACCATAAACTTCGTATAAATCTCGTATGAAAATTGTATAAATTTTCTCTAAAAATATTTTTTGAAATTCTGTCAAAAATTTATCTACTTGGTTTGATTTCTCAAAAAAAAAAAGTTTGAAAATTCAGTTTAAACCCATTTTTCAAAAGTTGATTTATATTCTGACCCCAAAATCCGACTGGATGACATAAAAAAACTTGAAAATTTTTCAATAAATTTGATTTTTTAGACATTAATATGTCAGAGTCAGAGATTTTGAAACTTGTAATTTTTTTTGAAAATTTATGACTTTTAGACATTTTCTAGACATTTTGTCAGACATTCTGAAACTTGTAAATTTTTTTTAGAAAAATGACTTTCTGACATTTTGAAAGTTTTATTTAATCAAGTCCCCCGCCCCCTCAACCAGTAAAAGTTGACAAACGTCCGCGCCACTATATATTCTCGAACCATAATAATGCTTAAAATTTCAATCGATTTTTCTATCTTAAATATTTATTTTTTTCAAAAATTAGCAAAAATAAATGTGTCTTAGATTTTCGAGTAGATAGGTAGATAAATTTTTTTCTGATAGGTATCTAAAAAAATTGATATATTTTTTTTGAAGATTTTTCCAAATAGAACTTCGTGTCACACAATTTTTAGACAATTTTTTTTTCTGAAAATTTTTTTCAAGTAGCTACCAAGCTACCATATGCAAATATTAAAAAAAATAAGTTTTTGATCATAATTATTTGAGCATAGCATAAAGAACCATTTTTTGACATTTTTTGTAAAAAGTTAATTTTTACCTGCTAGGTATAATTATTTTTTTAAATGATTTTTCGTCCTTTTTTTGAAATTATTTTCCAAAATAAAAAAAAAAACTTTTTTTGCATGAGGATTTTTCTTGAAGGATCTTACGTAAAAAAAAAATAATATTCAATCATCATTTTTCATATTTATTCGTTCAACATTCTTGGATTCAGTTTTCAATTCTAAAATGCAAAATTGTGGAAAAAAAATTTTTAAAGTTGTCAAATGTCAAAAAATTACTTTCTTTCAAAATGATTGTCAAAATAAGTATAATTCTTAAAAAGTTGTTTTGAAAAATACTTGCATACACTAGGTATTTACTAACCCGTGTAGCAATTGTCGACATCGACATTTATGTCGACAAAATTCAGACACATTTTTTTCTCGGTTAACGATGAATTAAAAATTATATTTGAGATTTAAAGTAATGTTCTATGTTAAACATAACTGTTCAATCAAAATTTTTGAATTTTTCTCAGTATTTTCCTATAATTTAGAAAACATTGTTTTTCTACATAGACAAGTCGATGTAAAAATCGATACTCGATAAACGCATCGACATTTATGTCGACAATTTCTGCCAATTAAATTTACAAATTTTATATCTAAAAAGAACTAAAAACAATTAATAAGAACATTTTAAGCTCAGAAATAAATAATTTTTGAAAGAATCACAAAATTTTCTTATTTTTCAAAGTTTTGAATAATACAACGACTTGTCGAGTTATTGTCGACATAATTGTCGATGGTCGAATAATGCATCGACTTCACTGTCGACAGTGTCGACCAGAGGAATTTTAAGTCGAGATAGTGTCGATGTGATTGTCGAGGGTCGAATAATGCATCGACTTAACTGTCGACAGTGTTGACCAGAGGAATTTTAAGTCGAGTTAATGTCGATCTAATTGTCGAGGGTCGAATAATGCATCGACTTGACTGTCGACGTCTTGAGGGTGATTGTGATACTCGCAGATAAAGTGTGTTGTGAATTAGTACATAAGGTCTAAGAATCATCTCTATATTAGTTGGACACTCGCATGTGTCCAGCTACAAAGGTGGCCTCAATGCCGCATATTTGACAAAAAATGTCAAAATGTTGGCTTGAACACTATTTTTGGTGTAATTTTAATATATACTTATATTGAATATTTGAACTTGGAATATTTTTCAAAATCTCAAAATTGCAAATGTCGATGTGGATGTCGATATAAATGTCGACACATCGAAATCGGTCATTTTTCGATCGTACATGTCGACACGATTGTGGATGGTTTGTCGAGCTTATTATCGACAAACCATCCACAATCGTGTCGACATGTACGATCGAAAAGTGACCGATTTCGATGTGTCGACATTTATATCGAAATTAGCATCGACGTTGCTACACGGGAATCTACTTCAGGAAAATTTTCTGGAAAACAAATTACAGAATATTCTCTCTTAAGATTTCATCAAAAAATCTGAAATTCTCGAGAAAAAAAGTTATTTTTTGTCAATTATTTAAAATTGAAAATTATGGAATCAAAATTTTTTTCAAATGTAAAAAAATTGAATAAATTTTTTTTAACTATCGGCCCTTTTGGAGAATTCCCCAGCAAAAAAGTTGAATTTTTTTATTTTGGAAAAATAATTTTTAAAAAAGGATGTTAAATCATTTGAAAAAATAATTAATAGGTGAAATATAACTTTTTTCACAAAAGTTGTTATATGTATAGGTACTTATTTATTTGACATAAACTAACGTTTTCACAAGAAAAGAAAATTTCAAGAGTAGGTATGGTGAATATTTTTTGAATTTAAAAAAAATGACGAATAACTAGATAGGTACATATTATATTATTTTCAAATTGTTAAAAAATAAATTTATTGATTTGAAAAATTAAAAAATTATTTTATCTATGTACCTACCTACGTAATACTTTGTTAGAAAATGGTTTTTTAACAAAAATGTCTCAAAAGATTGTCATGGTCAATTTAGAAAAATATTAGCAGCATAAGAGGTTAGTTAATTTTATTATTCAATATAAAAATTGAAGAAAACAAGAAAAAAATTTGAAAAACGTTTGCCAAAATTAGTCATCACTCATCATTTTTAAATTGCAGGTTGGTCATTATTGTCATTAAAATCAGTTCCTACAATTTGTTCTTGAAAAAAGAGTATGTAGGCATTTGTAGGTACATTTTTAAGTGAAAATTTTATTCCAGGGATTCCATAATTAGGTTTTTAGTATTTTAATTTTAAAATTAGGTATGTGACTATCGTTTTTTTTTTTTTTTTTTTTTTTTGGAGTAACTGGACAATACGTAATACACATAATCGGTGCGCAGCCGCACATTAGTGTTGGGGAAGGAAAAGTTTTAAAAGATTTCACGAAATTGGACGGGTCACTACGGGGTATTGATGAAGAGCTTATTTTTGAAGCAATTACCGGTTGTTCTTCGGTTCATTCATTATACGTTAGACAACCTCGATGCTAATCTGAATACGGTAAAAAGGGGCGAGCTTTTTCGGTTAAAGGTAAACATTGTATTCGACTGTATACTGAAGCTTTCAACTTTGTAGCAATAACCACGAACTGTAATCTCAGGCTTGTTTAAAATTTAAGTGCCAAAACGCACGAAACTTGGTTAACGTCAGGTTATACTCGTACAAGCTGTGCGTTAAAATACTCATGGACCATTTCTTGTATAGTCTCGACGTTAAATTTTCTGGCGGTGCTTTTCCCCCGAGGAACACCAAGTCAAGTGCCATTGTTGAAGGCGGGAGGCTTTTAATCGGGAACCGGGCGCGAGAATCACGAAGAATGTTTATTTATATTTTAGCAGCAATTTACGGTTCCGTTTTGGAGGTCGGTGAGGCGTGACAAGACGCGACACAGCATATGCAGACAGGAAAATGTGAGCGAATTTTTTCAGCGTCTTTCGATAGGTAAATAGTTGATACATATATTCGGTACAACCGTGTGTATATGTTAATGCTTAAATATATAGGTATATGAAAATTTACGTTAGAAGGATCCGAGAAGATTGAAAATTGTCTTTGAATTCGAACTCCTATGTCTCAAGTTTTCTACGTAGGCACTAAACACATAATTTGGTTAACGTAGAATTTACCTCATTTTGAATTAGATTAAAAGAAAATCATTGAAAAGTGAAAAAAAAAAATCTAGAGTTTATTTTATTTGGTCAATAAAACTTCTCAAAGAAATGCATTAACTCACTTGCCTGAGTTCTCATTCGCAATTGTATTTTAAATTTTTTTTTTTTTATTATTATTAAATTGGAAAATAAGAAATGAAAACCCGATCATGATTTAATTTATACTTCGAGCAAACAGCGAGCGAAAAATTCCATTTTCATGTCTAAGCCCTGAATTTTGAAAATTGAAATCAACACGAGCGATGTTTCGATATAAAAAAGTAACATTTTTTTTCTCACAAGAAAAATTATTCCTGTCACTGTTATCGAGATATTAATTTCGAAAAAATTTAATTTATTGTAGAAAAAGGTCTATACTTTTTTCTTGTTCAATACGAACGCATGTGTTCTTTTCGCTGTTTTTAATCAAATAACACGCAGTATGGATATTTTTAATTGTTTTGCGTCATTTTTTTCGATTAGGTATTACAAAATAAATACAAAACGTCGTACAATCTTTTCCGCTTTATTTATTTGCTGCTGTGATCTCGCACCCCGATGTCTCGTTAATATTATAAATTATTATTTCTTTTGCGAGTTTTTTTTTCTTTCTATTTTAAATGGGTATCGGAGTTTTGTTTGTAGTACACATAAATAAGTCTATATCGACATTACAAAAAAAATATATCCAAAAACGAATGGACTGTTTTTTGTCATCTTGGGATGAGTATTAATGGAAGCGACACATTCTCTTGGGGAATGAAAACGATATAATTTGGAAAATAAATCGAATTTCGAGTATTTAATTAGACTCGTTTTAAAAGAAGGTAATTAATTACTATCCGTATAATTTTCATGAAACTAATGTTCTACGTACTTTATAAAAATCATTTCAGGAACCTAATCGCTTGCATTTTTTATTTTTATTTTTTTATTATCCCAATTATTTACCTAGCGTTTTGTTGTTTTCTTATTCTTTAAAAAATAACTTGACTAATGGAATTTTGAGCGAGTAAAAATTGGATAAATTTATTATCTAGTAATCAATACATTTTCACAATTTTATTTCAAATATTTATGATATTTTTTAAAACGAAATCTTCCAATATTATTTTTTTCCAAATTGAGTAAGAATCAAAATTTTTGAAAATTTTCAATATTATTTTCATGAAAATAAAAGTTATAGTGATTTTTAAATTTCAATAAATTCTAAAAATTAAATGATTTTTTTATATTTACACAATTAGTTTAATTTTTACATTTTCAACAAAAGTTTGTAATTATTGTTGAAATTTTTTCGTTTTTAAATTTCGAAAAATTCTATTTGAAGTTAGATCGATTTTGAAATTTCTGAAATCTATTCAACATTAATGATTTCAGAAAATTTCAAAATTTCATTTTAAATTTTAAAATGTTGTATGTATAGTATACGTACCTACATTCAACATTTGGTCCTGATGAAATCTTAATAGATTTATGAAGTTTAATCGAATTTTTGAATTTTTGAGAACTGCGGTCAAATATTCAAATTTAGAATTTCGATGTAATTTTTAAATTTTAAAAAATTCTTCAAATTGATTAAATTTTAGAAGTTTGGTTTTTTACAATAGCTTATAGGTAATTAAGTTAGGTATTAAATTTTATACTTTACTTTATACTTTCCACAAGATTTGGTTCCCTCAGAATTTGAAAAAAATTTTGGAAGTTGGATCATTTTATAAATTTGACAAAAATTCAAAATTCTGAACATTTTTCAAAATTTCTATAAATATTTGAAGCTAGGTCAATTTTTGAAGTCAAGCTACATTTAAAAAAAAGTTTTGAAAATTTGATAAAAATTAGAAATGGGAGGTACTAGGTATCTCTATTTATAAAATTAATTGCATTTCTCAAGTTTGACGAATTTTTACAATTTATTCAATTTTTTTATTTCAATTTCTCAAAAATAATAAATTTTTGATATTTTGTCAATTTTTTAAAGTCCTTAAAAATAGCAAAAATTTAAAATTGAATCTATATAAACAAGAATAAACATGGAAATTTTTGTAATTTAAAAAGTTTGATAATTATTGAAATTTTTTAAATTTTGCTCTCATACGTGCTTTCAATATTTTGGTACTTACTATCTAAAGTTTAATAAATTTCTTGAAGTATCATTTTAAAAAAATTAAAAATTTGATAGAAATTGGAATTTATTTGGTAATTTTTATACCTAGGTATTGCAATAAATTCTTGATGGATGAATATTTATAATTAGATAAATTTTTACAAGTCTATAAATTTAGTAGGTACATACAAGTCTTATAAATACATTTTTTTTTTTTGAATTTCGTCATTTTTGAATTTCAATAAATTTTCGAAGTTTCATCAATTTTCAATATTCGTCAAATTTAGTAGATAAAAATTACAAATTTGAAAATTTTTTAAATTTATAAAAAAAATTTAGTTTCCTAAGAAAATTTGAAAATTTTACTTGAAAAAATCATTTCGTAAAAATTCAAATTTTCTCCAAAAAAAAATTGAAAACATTTTCTACTTCAAAAAAATAAAAATAAAAATAATCCAATTTTTTTCAAAGTCCTAAAAATGCAGAAGAAAATCAGAAATTTTTTATTCCAAAAAGATTGATTTTTTTACATTTCAAAATATTTTCTTAATTTTTAAAAAATTCGTTCAAAAATAAAATGAGAATAAGAATAAAAATTCCAAAATGTTTTTGAAAAAAAATCCTCGAAAAACTAAGAAATGTTTCTCCCTTTTTTTCTACCATCGATTATCTGATTTTTCACGACATTCCTTCGCCCCAATGAACTTGGAGGATCTAGGTTCTGCTTTTCAATGTTTGATAAACTATTACAATTTTGGCTCTCACAAAATTAACATAGTATATGTTTTTACGGAGATCAAAATGGAAAAAAAGTCACGAAAATTCGACACTAAATTGGGTTAGGTTAGGTTACATTTGGATGACATAAAAAAATAGAAAATTTTTAAAAATCTGATGACTTTTAGACATTTTGTCAGACATTCTGAAACTTTTGAATTTTTTTAGAAATTTTTTGACTTTTCGACGTTTTATGGAAATTATTAGGTACTATTTTTTTAATTTGATGACTTTTAGACATGTCAGATAATCCAAAACTCAAGAATTTTTTAGAAATTTCAAATTTTATGACTTTCAGACATTTTGTCAAATATTCTGATTTCTATTTATTTTTACATTAATTTTCCATTTAAATCAATTTTCATGACTTTTAGACATTTTGTTACTTTAGAAATTTTATGACTTTTAGGCATTTTGTCAGATATTCTGATTTTTATTAACTTTTACATTTCCATTTAAATTAATTTTCATGACTTTTAGACATTTATTTTTGTTACAGAGCGAAAACATATACTATGTTTTATAATTTCAAACGTAGTGCGGAAATAGAACCAACGAGGGGGTCCGGGGGGGGGGCTTGAGGAGGCGCGAAGCGCCGAGTTTTAGCATAGTATAAATGCTTTTACGGAGACCAAAATGGAAAAATCCGACACCATTGGGTTAGGTTAGGTTAGGTTAGGTTTGGATGACATGAAAAAACTTGGAAAATTTTTAATAAATTCGATTTTTTAGACATTATGTCAGACATTTTGAAACTTGTAAATTTTTTTGAAATTTTATGACTTTTAGACATTTTCTAGACATTTAGTCAGACATTCTGAAACTTGGAATTTAATTTAGAAAGATGACTTTCAGACATTTTGATACTTGGAAATTTTTTTAGAAAGATGACTTTTATGTGTACACATTTTGTCAGACATTTTGAAACTTGGAATTTTTTTTATAAATAGAAAGATGACTTTCAGACATTTTGTCAGGCATTTTGAAACTTTGGATTTTTTTAATAAATTTAATGACTTTTTGATATTATTTTAGACGACTTTTAGACTTTTTAATATTTTGTCAGACATTCTGAAACTTTGAAATTTTTTTAGAAAGATGACTTTCAAGATATTTTGTCGGACATTTTCAAACTTGGAAATTTTTTTAGAAAGATGACTTTCAGACATTTTGTTAAACATTCTGAAACTTGGAATTTTTTTTTTATGAATGACTTTCAGACATTTTGTCCGACATTTTGAAACTTAGAAATTTTTTTAGAAATTTTATTTATTATACTTTTTAGATTTTTAAATTTCCACGGAAATTAATATTCGTGACTTTTAGACTTTTGTCACAGAGTAAAAGCATTATACTATGTTTCATACTTTCAAACGTAGTGTGAAAATAGAGCCAACCAGGAGGTCCAGGGGCGTGAAGCGCCGAGTTTAATATATTTTTCAACATTGAATCAAATTGTAGAATTTTAAAAATTGAGCTAAATTTTGAATTTTGCTCACATTTGGAAAATATGTTCAATTGTTCAAGGGTGGGAGTTCAAAAAAAAATTTTGATGGTTTATCAGGACACCGAAAGCAACATTTTAAAATTCAAAAATCATTGCTTACTCAAAAATACAGTTTGCTTCTTGTTATATTTTTTTACTATATAATTTTACTGGACTGAAATTGCAGAGAGAGAAAATCAACAATTAAATTACAATATCGGTGATTTCTATATATGTTACGTAGGCGGTAGGCGTGAAAATTGTAACATTTTTTCCACAACCTTATTCGAATGATATCCCAAAGTGGTAGGTATCAATTTTTTACTAAAATATTGGTACGTAATGTAATTTGAAATGAGCGAATTGTCAAGCTGCGAATAAATCCTCTTATCAAGTTTGCTATATACCTTTTTCTAGGAGCTTTGTCGAGTGTTGGTTATAGCGAAGCGATAATTTTTATTATAAAAACACAGTCGAATTGAGATAAAAACTCAATTAATTTTCAACAATTATATTATAGCTGAGTATAAAACCTGAAGTGCAATAAAACGTTAATTTTTAATCCATTTACGGATGGAAAATTAAAAAAAAAAAAAGATAATATGCTATACAGTTTTTAAAGTAATTCCTATAGAATTTTAGGCGTGCCTGTATATACAATAAAAATATGTGTTGGGTGTTTTGACGCTATGAACGTAGTAAATTAATTTTTCCCTTAGAGTTTCGATGTTAAAGAGTGAAAAAAAAAGGTTATTTTTTTAGTGTAAAAGCGTGAAAACCTATAGATATTTTAATTTGTTAGGGTTTTTTCTCGTCGTAGTTATTTGGTTATAAATATCGATATCTTTCTGATCGGCTGATGAAAATTGAATTTGTAACAAAGTAAAATTTTAGGGTTTCAGTTCAAGGGCTCGGCGGCGTTTTATGTCGAATACTTATATAAAAAGAAAGGAACACAGGTAGGGGCAGAATTAATCAAAATATTCCAAGAAATACGTAATGTTTTGTTTAATTTTCAAAAATGGTTCGAAAAATGTACGAAAAACGAAAGCATTTAGGTTTATTTTTTTTACGTCGTGAACTATATAGTGCGGTTTTGTTGGTTTTTCTGAAAAAGCTTCGTTATGGTTTAGTCATTTTTTTCGTATTTATTGTGTAATCTTCATCAGCGTTCCAAATGATGAGCTTTTCTTTGTTTTGAGATAGCTGAAAAGTGCGTTCATTTTCACGCAATTCAGCTTGGTAGTGGAAGTTCGTACAGTAGCAAAGTTTTGAAGCAAATTTATGGTTTGCGATTTGAAAAAAATAGTCATAAAAGCGTTACCTCGTTTACTTCAAGGTCTCGGTTGTGTGCGTACCTTTTTGAAAAACCGAGTCGAGAATTTCATCGACGATGTACGAAATAATTTATTCGTATAATTTGAATTGTACCAAAGTTTATATCAAGTTTAACCATATATCGAAGTATAATTTTGATTACGAGGTCTGAATAAAAGACAAGAGTCGTAAAAGTTTTCTTTTCATATAGACTGAAGAATAGCAAGGTGTATGTAATTTTTTATAGACTTTTCTTCCACACACAGACGATGTTTTTTCTGCTTTTTTTCTCATCAGAGTTTCAAATATAAAATTATAACCTTCGTTATAAGTATATAAATTAATTTTCGACAAGAAAACTCGTATAGAATTTTTTAAAAACGAGACTTTTCTATCATACGAGATAAAAAAAAAATCAACGTCGCGTCGCGTCGTTAAATTTTAATGGAAAACTTTCTGAATTTGATATGGTGTCTGTAGTTGATTCCAGTAACGTCGAAGTACATAATTTTAGATCGCTTTTAACACGTGTACCTAAAGATCAAATCTGCTGCGTGAGGCGTGGGTGGAGCAGAGGTAATGCCTCGTAGTATTCGACGTATCCCGTTTCAGAATAATTTAATGAACGTCTAGTCTACCCTCGTTCTCGGAATTTCAAGTTCGAATGTCCTAAAATTTTTCAACCAAGTTTTCTGTCAAAATACGTATAAATCGTTGAAAATGATGTTATTTCTTTCTCGAGACAAAATAACAAAAATTTCGTGTTTCGCGCCTCGCAAGGAAGTTGTGCCCCTTGAACCCTTCGGCTATTTTTGTTTACAGATTACGTTTGGAAGTATAAAACATGGTAGGTGTTCGCGCAGTGACGTCGTAATGATGACGTCAACGTCACATGAACAAAGTTGCGCTCTCTTACTCCTGTTTTGGGATTGAAAAATGATAACTTGTTTAAAAATTTCCGCCCTTGTTTCGCTTGGGCAGCAATCACTTCGCAGTTTTTGATTAAATTCTAAATTTTTTCATTTGGATGAAAAATCTTTCAGTTTTTTTTTTTTTTTTTTTTGAATAAAAATTTCAAATTCATTCAAAAGGAAAATTTTTCAATTTTTTGGGATTAAAACTTTTTTTTTTGAGAAAAAAATTTCTTAAAGTTTCTGGAGTAAAAGTACAAAATATGTATTTTTCGTTTTTGTTTTTCTAAAAAAATTGAATGAGAAATCTTTTGAATAAAAAATCTTCCTATTTTTTGAATAAAAGTCTTATAATTACCTATCGGAGAGAAAATTGTTTCTCATTTTTCATTTATTAAAAGATCTCCTTTTTAAAAAAAATAATTTCAGAATTTTTCGAACTTTTTAAATTGAAGAATATTTTTGACTTTTTGGAAAAAATCGTTTTTTTAAAAGTAAAAAATACCTACCTATTAATTTTTTTCTGAAGTGATAATATTTATAGGTATATTTTTTTCAGGACAAAAATTTATCAATTTTTTTGGAATAAGAACAATTTTAATTGTTTGAACTGTTTTCAATTATTTTTCTAGAATGGAATAACTCGTGGGAGTAATTTCTTTTGGATTTCTTGAATTTTTTTCTCATTTTTCTGATGAAAGAAACTAACTAATTTTTCATGTGCTTAAAATTTATGTATTTCTCATAAAACGGATTTTCAAATGTGCTTTTTGGATTTTTAGAAGAATTTCATACAGAAACTGTGATATTTTTATCTCAAATATTTTTATTCTGCGAGATTTTTTCTTAATGGTGATTTTTAATGAGAAAGCGAATTTTTATGCAGATTTTTTCAAGATTTTTTTAAAAATAATTTTTTCCTATAAATTAAATAAAAATAGGTGTGCATAAAATGATTTCTTCAAAAAAAAAAAACTTCAGTGTTTCTACCACTCATAAAAGAGTGCGGGCGCCCATTCTAATTCATCACCTAATCACTAATTTATTTTTTGTTTAAAATTTCATTTTAATTTTGAAAACTTTTAGTCATTCTCAGAATTATTTTTGTGATTTTTTCAGTCGTCGGTGAGATTTTTCAACATTTTGAATCCCTTTTATTGACATTTAAATGAGTAAAACACGCTTCATAATAAATTTCATCACGTTTTTCGTTCAGTTAGTAATTACAATTAGTACCTACCTACAGGTGATCAAAAAGGTACCTACCATGCTAGAATCATTCTGTTGAAAAATTATTTAACTGGAATTGTCCAACACCTGAGCGAAATATTAAATAGGTATACCAATCCAATTACTTCGTTCTTTCGTAAAAAAAATTAACAAAGTAAATTCAAATTTGTTCTTTGATTTGTAAACTGCGTTAAATTTGAATTTCTACACAAAATTAACGTTTGAAAAAATTTATTTTGACTGATCTTATAGGTACCATGAAAAAGAAAGAAAAAAAAAGAAATGAAAAAGAAAAAAGAAAAGAAAAATAAGAAAGGAAGCTTGGAAGAAAATAAGAGCAAAACAAGAAGAGAGTAAATCGTCAAATTTTGCATATTCTAAAAAAAAAAAAAAGTTTATAATATAATTATGTTGATACAGAACTAATATAAAGGAAATGTTATACGACCTGTTTCTCTAATTAAAATTTTTTCGACTTTTCAACGAAGCAGAAAGTTGATTATATTTTTCTTCTTTGTTTTTTACTCGCCAGTAGTTAATTGAATTCGCATTTTCGGCTGCAAGATTTGCAAAAAGAAGCCAACTCGTGAAAAAAGAAAAAGAACAAGGGTCAAAATAAAATATCTTCTCATAAATAAGATTTTAATCGTCGTGAAACAAAATCTGATATAAATTTCAAGCAAAATGTATTTTCACGTACAATAAAAAGCTACGTAACATTCACAGTACAGTAGGTTTTTTGTTTCAATTTATATAAATTCATTTTAATTAATCACATATTATAGAACATAAATACACGAACAAATCTACACATTTAAAAAAACAAAACACAAAAACAAAAACGAAAAAAACGTGATAATGGTTGGAAGGCGATAATGAAAATTCTTACAAAATAAAAGTATAACCTCAACAACGATAGGTATTACAATTACGCGAGTATTTTACGCGAAACAAACATAAAAACAAAAACAAGAACAGTATTACCTACAACTTCAACATTTTTTTTTTCGAAGGTAACATAATATTTTTATAAACTTTTGTAACGGCTGTGGTGTTGCGATACGACGTGAGGGTTGAAATAAATTTGTTTCTAATACTCACCCCCTCTCGAAACAACCACGGTGATTGGTAGGAAAAAAACAGCACCGCGTTGCATAGAAAATAGAAAAAAAAAATGTAAATTGTGGTAATCTGAGCACAAAACGTATAATTCTACTGCTCGCCATTTTCCCACGTTTATTTTTTTTAATACTGCAATATTGATGATTTTTTTCGCTTTTTGCCAAGTCAGAAGGTTGAAATGTTGACGCTTCGGTACGAATTAAACGCAAGAATACGTAATGGTGGTTTGGTAATTGTATAAATTTAAGGTAGCTTTAGGTTTTTGCATGGTTAATAAATCACTTTTTCGTGTACATTCGGTTTATTTATTCAATGAGATGGTAAATTTATCGTACCAAAATATGGTGTTGAGATTTCTTTGTCTGGGTTGAACAGAAGGGGAGGTCGGGGGAGGTGTAACCCGCCAAAGCCATAAAGTCTTACGTAGGTATTTGTTTACGTTTACGTGTCAACTATTACTTCGCAGCGAGTTGACTTTTTTCTCTGGATTCATTACTACAGGGTGTTTCATATAGCTGACTGAGTTCCTTCCACGAGGTGAATAGGCAACTCATAAAGAACAAGAAATGTTTTTTAAACATGTAGCCTATCTTGAAAATTGAAGGGGCAAGGAAAAATTAATTTGAGAAAAAATAAGTTTTGATTGGGAAAATTAATTGTAGGTACTAAAAAAATAAACTTTTTTTGTTCCAAACATTTTTTGCCCATCTTTGAAAATGAAGCCGTAGGGAAGCTTTACACGTTGAAAAAACCGGTTTTTAAATTTTCAAAGTTCTGTAGCTCCTTCATTTTCGAAGATAAGCAAATTCACCGTATAACTTTTTTTGCTTATCTGAAAAAGTTGCACCTGTTTCACGTAACATCTTGGCAAATTTTGCAGTTTTCATTTTCCAATGATGTTCACTGATAATTTGAAGCTCAAATGATCAATAGGTACAAAATCAGACATGAAAATTGCAAAATTACGTCAAGATGATACATGAAAGAAGTGTAATTCTTTGGGATAAGCAAAAAAAGTAATGTCATGAATTTGTCTATCTTCGAAAATGAAGGAGCTACAGAGCTTTGAAAACTGAAAACCCTTTTTTTCCTTCAAAGTTTAAAGCTCTCTTGCGCCTTCATTTCCAAAGATAGGCAAAAAATGTCCAGAAATTTGCCCAATCAAAAAAATCTCAATTTAATTTTCCCTTGCTCTTTCAATTTTCAAGATAGGCAACATGTTTATTAGGGTGGAGTGAAAAAAAAAAAACATTCTCGGATTTCGATCAAACTCGCAAAGGTGGTTTACTTTGAGTTGAGAACCTGCCAAAAAATTGAGCCCCTTACCCCTCAGGGGAGTGCAGCTACGGGGCCTTCAAAGTAGGGTCACTTTTGAAAAAAACACAGTTTTTTCTCACTTTTGGCTAGTGTCACCTACATGGTACCTCGAAAACACCCCTACAAAAGTGCAATTTTAGTTTTTACACCTCCCCAGATCATTGGCCTTCAAATTTGATATCGATTTTTTTTCACCCTACCAGGGGGTTGAAAAGTTGCAGAACGTTGAAAAATCGTGATTTTCGAATTACAAAAAATGGAAATAACATTTGCTTGGTACCAAAACTGGACTCAAATAGCTCCTATTGATGCAAAAAAATTATTTCGATAGAAAAAGTTGAAAAAATTTCATAGCAGGGTTGCCAACTTTTGATTTTCATAAAACATTTATTTATTTATAGCCTTAGAATTAAATTAAGACTAGCTTAATTTAACGAGCCCAATCTTGGGCAAAGGCCTCCTTTAACCGAGCCCATTCGGCTCGGTCCTGCGCCACCCTACAGTAATGTTTGTTATATCTCAGAAAATGGACTATTTCGTCGTCCCACCTTGCCTTTTGCCTGCCTGGCCTTCTTTTGCCATCGGGGTGCCAGTGCAGCAAAGAGTAGCCCCATCTACTGTCCTCCACTCGAGAGATGTGGCCTGCCCAGGACCATTTACATCTTCTCGCTTCGCAGACGACGTCCCTCATGCCTTTCAATTTATTTCTGAGGGTTGCCGTTTTAATCCTTTGTTTCCTCGTTGTACCTAACATTGACCTCACCATCAAATTTTGGGTTGTTTTTAGCCTATTACGTAATTTATGGTTTAAGGTCCATGTCTAAGCACCATAGGTCAACACAGGGAGAACGCAGCTATTAAAGAGTGAGGCTTTAAGTTCATTTCTATAAGGTTTTTTAAAGATGTAACTCAACGTCCAGTATTTTTTCCAGGCTTGGGATATTCTTTCGTTAATTTCTTTTTCGGATCTATCATCAAAAGCTATAATTTGGCCCAAATATGTCATTTCGCTCACGGTTTCCAAAGTTTTATCCCCAATTTTAATTTCTATAGGTTGTGAATGATTAGTCATGATTTTTGTTTTTGAAGTATTAATGATAAGACCCGCTTTTTGGCTCTCCCTCTCTAGCTCTAGAAGCATTTCCCTAAGTTCCTCTTCATTGCTAGCAAACAGAGTGACGTCGTCCGCGAATCTGAGATGATTTAGTTTTTTACCATTTACATTTATACCTTTATTTTCCCAGTCCAAATTTTTAAAGATTTCTTCCAATGCGCAACTAAAAATTAACGGTGATAGTGGATCACCCTGTTTTACCCCTTTTTTAACATCAAAATATTTACCCTCCACGTCTGTTATAATTCTTGCTAGTAGCCCGTTATAAAGTTCTTCTATCATCTCTACAAGGTCGTCTGGTATGCCTTGGTTTTTCAATGCAAGTAACATAAATAAATGCAATAGGGAGTCAAAGGCCTTTCTGTAATCAACAAAGGCGAGATAGACGTCGATCCCAAACTCCTTGGCCTTTTAGATCAACTGATTTATAGCAAATAAGTGATCAACTGTCGAGAAGCCCTTCCTGAAACCTGCTTGCTCAACTGGCTGTTGATCTAGTAATTTATTTTTTAGCCTATTCTCAATTACTTTTGAAAAGATCTTAGACAAGGTAGAACTTAAGCTGATTGGTCTGTAATTGTCTATTTTGTGCTTATCGCCTTTTTTGTGTAACAAAATTATATCGGATTTTTTCCAGTCTACTGGTATTTTTTCGGAGTTTAGAATCATGTTGAAAAATTTGACCAAAAAATCAACAAGACCTTCGCCTCCAAATTTGAAATGTTCGTTCAGAAGTCCGTCGGTACCAGCCGCTTTGTTAGTTTTCAAGTTAGAGATCACATGTTCTATTTCAGATTTCAAAATTGTAGCTTCTTTTTCATGCGAACTGGAGGGAGGTAATATTTGAGAGTTTTTAGTTGGGTCATCGTAAAGGTCTGTGTAGAACTTGGTAACTAAATCTGAAATTTCTTGTCTAGAGTATTTTTTATTACCATCTGAGTCTAGTATGTACGTCATCTGTTGAGTACCTAAAGTTTTAAATTTTTTGATCGATTTTATATTTTTTGTACTCTCAAGTATCGAGGTGCATATTTCGCGCTCTTTCGTCTCGTTATACTCTCTTAATTTTCTCTTTGTTAATTTACACAACAGGCTAAGCTCAATTTTTTCTTTGTCCGATTTTGATTTTTTAAACCTTAGTTTATCTCTTTTTTTAATTAAATGGAGGATTTCGTCGGGTAGGCGGTTGTCCTTTATAGGATACGTAGTATTAGGGTTGCGGTAAGTGGCAACAGTAGCCTTCTCGACAGTTTGCCTTAGCCATGAGTTGATTTGATCGACAGACGAGAGTCCATCACCGGGATATATGACTGGATCTCTCATATACTCTTCAAGATTATTACGAAAAATATCTATTAAAATTTGGATTAATCCTAGCGGGATTGCAACTTTTTGATTTGTAGTTGTGTCGCCAGTTTGTAACATCCAAGATACTTTTTATTCAATTTTTACAAAAAAAAATGAGACATTTTGATGTTTTATGAAAATCGGAATTTGGCAACCCTGCTATAAAAATTTTTCAACTTTTTTTATCGAAATAATTTTTTTGCATCAATAGGAGCTATTTGAGTCCAGTTTTGGTACCAAGCAAATGTTATTTCCATTTTTTGTAATTCGAAAATCACGATTTTTCAACGTTCTGCAACTTTTTGACCCCCTGGTAGGGTGAAAAAATTGATATAAAATTTGAAGGTAAATGGTCTGGGGAGGCGTAGAAACTCAAATTGTCTTTTTCTAGAGGTGTTTTCGAGCTACCATGTAGGTGGCACTACCCAAAAGTGGCAAAAAACTGTGTTTTTCCCCTTCAAAATTGGTCCTACTTTGAGGGCCGCTTGCTCCACTCCCCTGAGAGGTAGGGGGCTCAATTTTTTTTGACAGGTTCTCAACTCAGAGTAAACCACCTCTGTGTGTTTGATCGAAATCCGAGGTATGTTTTTTTTTTCACTCCATCCTAATTTTTATTCAACATTTTATGTTCCTTATGGGTTTGCCTTTTCATCCGGCGGAAGGAACGCAGTCAGTTATGAAACATCCTGTATACGAGAAGTCGAGAACTCGATTGAAATATCTATTCTGTATATGTCTAGGAAGCGAACAATGCAGTGAAATATGAGTAAAGTTTTTACCAAGTGTACGTCGAAATTCACTCATGCAATATCATAATTGTTTTATTACGATGCAGTATTTATTAGTTTCCCATTTATGTATTTAACCGGCTTTGATGAGGTAGTGATTCGAGTTAGGTTTTGATGAGAAATTTCCAACAAAATGTCGCATCTCGTGTAATGCAAATTTCAACTACATATAACTCGTTCGAATGTGAACTTTGATGCGGTTTTTTACTCTCTGAAAATTTAAGGTCTTGCAATCGTCTCCGCGATAAACGATATCGTACTATGATTTATTTTTTGGTCGTTCGTGTCGCGGTGCTCGTATGAAATTAGAAAATTTTATTAGTGATTCATTACTATGGTACTATATGTAGAGAAACGTCGAACTCTAATAAGAAGAGTATAGTGTGCTTAATGAGAGCGACATAAAAACTATGGCAACTATAAAATGAGCGTTTGTAATCTAGAAGTTGACAGTTAAAATTTGATTAAATTTGAAGGATATTTTACGACACGTATATAGCGATTCTTATATTCTGGCAATTTTTTGCGCGACTGTATCGCAGCATTTATCGTTCACTTGATACTTCAATTGTATGTAGTATCTCGACGGTGCAGTTTATTTACGAATAAAAATGCTCGCAAATGAAAACAAATAGCGTTAAGAATATTCCCTTCTATTCTATAAATATAAGTACAGCCAAAGTGCTTTTATCGCCTTCGTAAGGTATTATACTGCATATTTGCACCATGCTCCCATTAGACCGATAATTTGCTTCAAGTTTTTCTTCTCGTTAACGCGGGACCTATTCATTGACCAACTGAACGACATTAAATCAAAATTAAGTACTGGTTTGGGTGGTAATTATGCGAATTTTATTTACTTAGCTGAATTTCAAAAAAAAAAAAAAAAAAAAAAAAAAAAACACGTACTGCGAAATAATTGATGACGACGCGTAAATTTTCTTTACCAAGTTGAGCATTTTGAGATTTTTTCTCAATTTTTTAACGAATATTTGAAAGGGTTGAAGAGGTTTAGGGAAGGCGATGACTATCATATATACAACGAACATCGAGAAAGTTAATGATAGTTATAAAACAAACCAGATTGTTGACGTTTCAACGTAACATTTTGTAAAATTATTTTTTTTGATTTTTTTTTGAATAATTTAGTTTTTTTAAACAAAAAAGAGCAAGGAGTTAAAACTTAACAAAATACATACACAACGTACACCTAATCTAAATATCAAGTTTATGGCGTAAAAAAAATTATTTTATAAAAACGTCTCGATTGGTTGGCCATACAAAAATTGAAGGTAAAAAAAATTACAACCACCATAAATTTAATGAAAACTTAATTATAGTCTTTGGATTCGAGATGTGATCTGTTTTAAATTTGATTTTAATTGGGGTGATGTCCATTTTGCGATTTTGTGATTTTTAATCCATGCTTTTGAAAAGGAATTGAACGTGAAGATGTTTATAGAGTGTACGAAAAGTGGCTGATGAATGTGGTCTTTATTTTAATAGTTTTGAAAATTTTCTCGGCACCACCAATCAACTGGTGAAACATGTGGAGAAAATAATTCTCTATTTTTTTGATTTTCTCGCTAACTGAATGTTGAACCATGCTTAGGGCCTCAATTGAAAAAAAAAAAAAATTTCAAAAATTTTCAAAATTTTAAAATAAAATGGTCATACCTACCTCTGAATTACAAATGTTTATCCCTGTTTTTATGGGACATATAAAAATTCTATTTTACACATTTTAAAAAAATAATTGAAAAAATTGATTAAACTTGGAAAACAGTAAGTTTTTCTGAAGTTTTAACATGACTTAATTATTTTATATTTTAATGTAAAAAGACCATTCATGGCGATTTTCCATCATTTTCGTACCCTTAAGAATCTCTCAAAAATGATCAAATATTGAATAAAACTGAAAATTAAGGTAAAGATGAAAAATCGCCGGAAGTTGTTTTCCTGGGTGAATATGTGTAAGATTAAAATCATTTTGATCAAAAAACTTGTTTTCCAATTTTTGGTCTTTATTTTTTTCAAAAAAAGTGAAAAATAACGGTTTTGTACATCTATAGGGACCCCAAGTATAGCCCAACATTCATTTTGGGGGGGGGGGGGGGGCGTACTCAACGTGTTTCACAAATTGACTGGCATTGCGAACAAGTTTTCAAAATTTCCAAAATTAGGGTCACCTAATGGATATTTTTTGAGTTCATGAACACTTCAATGTCTGTTATTTGAAATTTTTTTGAAATTGGAGAATAGTACCCCTGAAGTTTTTTTCATCACCTAAAATTACTATTCTTCGAATTTTTTCAGATTTTTAAAATAAAATTAAACCCCTTCTTTTTTCCAACATTTGCATTGTCACACATAAAAAAAAATCTAGTCAAAATACTTGATTTTTGACAGAAGTTCGAAAAAATATGCTTAAGTGAGTATTATTTTTAAAATGAATACATTTATTTTCCAACTTGACTTGAATTTCCTAAATTTTTTCAACTTTTGTCACTCAAAAAATTTTCAAGTTTACTTACTCTTGACAGGAAGTGAAAAGAAAAATTTAAAATGCATTTTTCAAAATTTATTGACTTGTATTATTTTTAATCAAGTTGAAAATTTAATTTTAGGCAGGGGTTTGGAAAATTCGGAATTTTAAAAATTACCTAATGGATGCCGAAAAAATTTCTGTAAGTGGCATATCATTATACTTAGTATTTCCTACACCAGTGATTATGAAAAAGCTATTGAAAATTGAATTTTTGGATCAAATTTCAAATTTTGAAACAATGTCTAACCAAAATTTAGTTTGAAAAACAAATTTTGAAAAATTGAAATCAACAAATTTTGGAAAATTCCTTCATTTAAAGTATTTTGTAGAAATTCTACGAACACCCCCTATCCAAACATGAATTTTCATTTTTCAGGGTTTTTCATCACTTGTGTTGAAAACTAGGTAAAAAATCAACAAAAAGTTTCGAGAAAAAAAATTTCACTAGTAGAAGTTATCTGAAAAATTATGAGTACAGTTTTAAGCGATGAAAAAAAAGTCTAGGGAACGCACTAGGGTGGCCTTTATTCTGGAAATTTTGAAGTTTTCAATATCGGGCGTCAATTGGTGACACAACTGACACATATTGAGAAAAAATTCCGTTTTTTTTTATTTTTCTTCAATTGAATTTCGAGCCATGCCACTGACCTCCAGTTTTAAAAAAACTGACAAATTTTTTAAAATGGAAAATTAATTTTTTTTAGCAAAATGCACATAAGGTGGGTATACTTAATTATATAAAAATAAGACCATCTTCAATGATTTTTCATCTTTATGCCAGTTTTCATTGTACATGGAAAAATGCCCTTTTTTAACGTTTTTTTGAAGAAAACAAAATTGAAAAAAATATATTAGGTAAAAATAGAAAAAAAAAAATCTAATGAAAAAAATAGTTTCTACATATACAGTATAACCCAAAAATATCATTTACGTCAATTTTTCAAAAACTATCAAAAATATGAAAAAATCATCCGAAGGTGACCGTTTTTGAAAATGAAAGTAAAATTGAAAATTTTCGGTAAATGGTATTTAGGAAGGGAGGGGGATGTAATGCGTAGTATTATAGAACGATTTTATTCATTAAAACTTTAAAAAAAAAATTGTAATCATTTTTTTCAATTTTTTTCATTTTTTTTTCAAGAAAGAACGTAAAAAAATTACGTTTTTCCATGTAAGTATAATAAAAACGGGGTAAAAATAAAAAAATCATTGAAAATAGTCTTTTTATATGATTATACCCATCTTATGACCATTTTGCTAAAAAAATTTTAAAATTTTTTAAAACTAGAAGCCAATTGCTCAAAACGCAGTTAGGGAAAAATAAAAAATATAGAATTATTTTCTACACTGCTGCCCCTTCAAAATCAAGGTGGGCACCACGTAAGCTTTTTTTTGGTCAGTTGATCTTCCTTATAACCAAACCTCAAAAATAATCTCTCACTCCTCTAACACCCTATCTTTCAATGGCAATTTTCTTTCTTTTCGTTGGAGAATTTTGCAAAGATGGATTTAGATTAGATTTACTCCTTCAAACCATGAGATAGACAAATCTATTCCCACTCTAGTCGTTGAAGTTGCCACTTCGTTAGACTGAAGGAGGAAACTTGCGAAAAATTCAGGTTCTACTGTTACGATCGCTGCGATGAAAATTACAAAATGCTTTTTGTCAGTAAACACATGTAATAATGGACACGATTATTCGAGAAATGAGATGAATACTTATGATTTATAAAACATGTTTTAACAATTGCGTTAATATGACGCGGTATATTCTTATATCGATATCTGTACAAAATATACATTTCACCTATACAATAATGGTAAATCATTTTTATACGTACATTTACAAAATGATACAAACGCTGTACACGACATTTAGTCTTCGGGCGATACAATAAATCGACTATATTTATATATGTATTTACATATGTCTAACAAGAGACAAATTGGTCTTATATAGAAATTGTTTTCTATGTCACATTATATTTTTCATAAAAAAATATTGTCAACGTAATCGTAAAATTTATAATATGTTTGGGTTTAAAAATACAAAATCGTATTACACAATTTGATATTTACGGTAAGACTATTAAAAAAGATATGGCTATGTACAAAAACGGCTCTTTGAATCGTTTAGTTTAGTATAAAATGCGAAGTACACTGTAGCGGGCTCATTCTATGTGCGTGTTTTTTTCACTTACAATTAGTTTTTTTTTTTCTTTCTCAGAGATGGAGTATTTTTTTTGGGAGCTTTGTCCTTTTCATATAGCTTCAGTATCGTAATAGTGATATGATAAATTAATTTTTCAAACAACAATTATAACTAATAACGGATTGGTAAATTTTTTCGGTAACTGTATTTTTATCGTGGTGATTGTATTCTTCTCATTTGGGGAGAAGTATCGATTGAATTATTTTGAAGTTGCTTAAATTTTATATAATTTGTAATAAGTAATAGGTTATATTGATTTTTAATGTCTTATTAGGATTGTCTGGTAACACTGCATAAGTATACAGGGTGTCCCAACATCGTCTCCAGACTCTGTACTGGAAGACTAGTGTCTAGTTTACTCAATTGGTTTACATGGTGGTGGATCGTTGTTGTTGAATTTAACCATGTCCAATACTACGTAGATACTTGATATCCAAAATTGGAGGGGAGGGAGGTGTCCAATCGAAATTTTTGTAATAACCAAAATTATTCCCAGGACTTCAAGCTACAACTTTTGTTTGAAATTTTTTTCAATTGAACCCCTTCCTCTTCACCAATTTTGCATAAAACTCCAAAAATACTGATTAAAAATTGGAGGAGTGAGGGAAGAAGAGGCCAATTAAAATTTGTTTCAAATAAAAGTTATAGATTAGGATCCTAAAAATAATTTTGGTTATTATAAAAGTTTTGATTGGATCTCTCCTTCTCCGATTTCACATAACATCAGGTAGGTAGGTAGATACTTTTTCAAAATAGGGGAGGGGTCCAATTGAAATTTTTTTAAACAAAAGTTATAGATTGAGGTCCTAGAAAAAGTTTTTGTTGTTATAAAATTTTCGATTAGACCCTTTCCTTCTCTTCACACATTAAAAAGTGGTAGATTCAGGGGTCCATTTGAAAAAATTTTCAAACAAAAGTTGTAGCTTGAAGTCTCAGAAATAATTTTAGTTATTATGAAAATTTCGATTGGACTCATCCCTTTCCTTCAATTTAGAATATAAAGTATCTATATAGTATTGGACTTGGTGAAATTCAACAACAACGATCCACCATCATGTAAAAAAACTGAATAAACTAGACACTAGTGATTTGGGTACATTAAGTTCGCATATGTAAGTAGGTACGTCAAATAGTCCAAAAAGAAAGTTATGTGGATGCAAACTTTTATTAGGTAACTTGGAATAAAAATTCTCCTCAATGAGGTGTTTGATGAAAAAATTTGAAAAAATACTTTTTTGTGGGAAATGAAATTGGGAAGCAAATTTTGACTGAAAGATTTTTTCATATGTGCAATAAAAAAAAGGAATGTTGTTAACACTCGACCCTCTCCCTCCGAAAAAAGTTGAAAAAACACCTTTTAAAAAAAAATTAGACAATTTTAAGAAAATTATCGTTGTGAGAGGAAAATAACATTCAAAAAAGTATTCCTCGTTAAATTTCCTATTTTAAAAAAAAAAATTCATTGACGATCATGTTGATAGGGAAATTAACGGGGAACAATTTTACTTGAAGATTTTTTTTCTCACAACGATACTTTTCCTAGGAGGATGATTGAAAATACTTTTAGGTTCAAAAATAATGTTTTCACAACTTTTTTGGTGACTGTAGTGATAACTTTTCATTTTTTGATTGTATGAAAAAATATTTCAGACAGAAGTTGTTCCTAATTGAATTTTTCACAAAAAAGTATTTTTATAATTTTCTCTCAGAAGCGTTATTGAGAAGAATTTTCAAAATTTGAAACTATGAAGTTTTGGAATTTAAGATTTTTTTTTCTTTTCAAAATCACAATTTGTTATTTATTTTTTTGAAATACGTTTTTTGTAATTTTTTCTAAAAAATAATTATGATTTTTCACTTTGAGTATTTTTTATTTGTTTCAGAATCTGACATGAAATTATGAATAATCTATGTAGATGTTGAAGTCGCTTCTATTTGTAGGTAAGTGAATAATTCTACAGTTCCTAATAACTTATTAAATGAAATTTCAAAATTTCAATTGCTCAACAATATTTGAAAAAATGGCATTCTGGAAAAATATTGATCGTGAAGAGATGAAGGAGGAAGGAAGAGAGAACAAAGAAACCACTTGACGGGAGTTTTTTTTCTTCTGTTGGATCTCGAGCCCATTAATAAATTAGTTTTAATCACTGCAGTTGACTTTTGGGCGATGATTCGATTTACCTATATAACCAATAACGTAGTACCCAAGTTGCAATGTAGTTTTTGTGTATGTCTGTTTTTCAGGAACTAATTTATCGTCGTAAATTTGTCGGATTTTTTTTCATCTTACGGCGTGTTACATTTATTAAAGTGTAGACATATATCAAATAGTATCTCGCATTGTGAGCATTTTCAAATGAAACTTTTCCGTCAATTTCTATAGTTTTTCTTATTATTTCATCCACTTCGAAACTTTATTCATTTGAAACTTAGCTTGTGTTGGTGTAGGTTTTCAAGACACGGCGAAGGAGTGTAAAGGGGTAAAAAAAAAGTTTAAAACAATTTACCCATTTTAAGCGCTACTTCGGCAGCATTAAATTGTGACAATTTATCATTATCTAACAGGAAATAGGAACAAGTTGCGTTAAAAAAATCTCAAACTCGGATTTCGTTTGTTTTCTGTACAAAAAGCGGCGAAATGATGAAAAAAATACACGACGATTTAAAAAATCGTATTTTTTAAAAAGAGGCAATTTCTTTCGGCAATAAATATACTTCGAGGACGAGAGATTAAATCGTAAATCGTACTTCAATTAGACGAAACGACAGTTGGAATGAAAATAATAATACCACCGTAACCGGCGGGGTAAAAAATTCCGACGCAGAAAATTATTTTAAAATCTGATTTAATTCATCATAAATAAATTACCGTTTTGAGGGAATATTTTTCCCATATCCAGTTCACATTTGTTATCCGCCAAGTAGAATCGAAATTCATGCGACATTTTAAAATAAATGCGTGATACGCGGAAGGCCTGCGAACAAAAAACTGATATTTTACCGCCCTCCTATCCAAAGTTGATCTTTCGACGTAATTTATGGAAAGTTTCGTTCCGCATAGAGCTTATTTCTAAAGTTATAAAAATTAAAAGCGATTTGTATCGAAATTAGTGTTGGGCGATTTTAGTTTCGCAAACTTTTTCCAACAGGATCAACAGGAAGGATGGAGATTGCGGAAAGAGACGGAGAGGACTTTAATAGTCCTATAACGAAAACATTTTGCAGTTGGATTCTATTCTACGCTTTTTTCCCATTTTTTTTTCAACTTTGGAAAATATTTCACAAGCGGATTTTTATACTTATAGAAAACATGGTACATATTTATTGGTGTTGAAATTTAAAAATTGTTGACTTGTCAAAAAATTAACATTGCTTTAATCGAATCAGATCAACGAAATACGCAAGGCTACAGAATCTAGGGTGGTGCTTATCTTCGAATTTTTATTTTCTAGCTCTCAGCCTCAAAATAAATATATTCCTTTTTATGAGATAGTAAATGTATTTTTTATTTTTCTTCTAATTAAATTGTAAGTGGTGCCGCAAGACCCCCGTTTCTCTTCTAAAAAAGTGGAAAAATTGAAAAGAAAATTTTTCAAATTTAAAAAAAAAGTCCTATTTGATAATTTTTAAAGAATTTTCATCTTTTATTAGGTATACTTACTCCGGTTTTAATACAATCCCGCAAATAGATGTTCCTTGTGATTGACAGATTGAAATCGATTTTATGGTTGATTCGTAATCTAGAACATATTTTTAAAAAGTGAGGTCGAGTGATATTTTTTCATAGCCCCTGTATTTCTGAGAATCGTACACTTTCTCCAAAAGTCTCACTACCTCTATACTCAAGTCCTCAATTGAAAATTTTTCCGAACAACAGTGTTGTAGATTGAGATTTAGGAAATGAATTTAGTTGTTTAAAAATTTTTGAAAGGGTCCTCCCTGAATTTGTACATTTTCAAATTTATTCAGAAAATGCACATTTTTCAATTTTATTCAAAATAATAATTTATTTGAAAATTTTTGCTCTCACTTCGCTTGGGCAGCAACCACTTCTCCATTTTTGATTAAATTCAATTTTTTTTTCCTCAGATGAAAAATTTAATCTTTCATCTAAAAAAAAAAAATATTTCAATTTTCTTGAAGGGGGAATTTTTCAATTTTTCGGGATTAAAAATATTTTAAAATAATGTTTCGATTTTTTTTTTTTTTTTTTAGTAAAAAATCTTCCAACTTTCTGGGTATTTTTTCGAATAGTTCGTAAGGTAGCGTTTCTCATTTTTTGGGAGTAGAAATATTTTTCCTGAGTGAAAGTATAATAATATTTTATGTATTTTTCATTTATTTGAGAAAAAATTTCACGTTTTTTTTTTTTTGGAATAAAACGATTTTTTATTTTCTTTTCCCTTTTTTTTTGAATGAAAAATCTTTTGATTGGATAAAAAATCTCCTAATTTTTTGAATGAAAAGTCTCTCAATTATTATTGGAGAGAAAACTTTCTACTTTATTATTTTTCTTGTGGAAAAAAATTCCAATTTTTCGGGAGTAAAAACTAGAAATACTTGGTATTTTTCATATTTTATTAAAAAATTTCTCGTTTTTTTTTTTATTAAAAAAAATAATTTTTTTTTGAAGGGAGTCTATTTTTTTTGAGTTTCTTGGAATAAGAAATCTTTCAATTTTTTGAATTTTTTTCAATTCATTTTCTAGAATGAATTTTCTCGTTTTTTTGGGAGTAAATATTTTTTTGGGTGTTATAATACTTCCGTATTTTTTATAAAGAGGATTTTCAAATCTGTTTTTTTTTTAATTTTTTTTATTTTTAAAAGAATTTTATGCAAAAAATAGTGAATTTAAATCCCAAATAATTTCATTCAGAAAGATTTTATTCATATTATTATGGTGATTTTTAATAAAAGAGAAATTTTTATGCAGAATTTTTTATGATTTTTTTTTCTTAAATAATTTTTTTCTTTAAAATTTTTTTGATAGGTAGGTAACTATAATGCAAAGCAGTTGCGTTTGAAATAGGCAAAAAAATGGCACTATCTCAATTAAATTGCTAAAGAAGGATTTTTGATTTCATGAGGATACCACAAAACAGGAGGTTTCTTGCATTTATTTCACAAGCATTCAATTGACGAGAAAAAAATCTTGAGAAAATTTTTTGAGTTCTAGCTCAATAATTTTGCTAATAAATTAAAAAAAATTAAGAACTTAGGTACCTAGTAATTTATTTGTCCTCGAATTTAACTGGAGGCAAAGGAGCATGTCTAATAAAATTTTTTGTAAGAACCAAAATTATATTTTCAAGGATCTCAATCTACAACTTTTGTTTGAAAATTTTTTTATTAAGGCCTTACAAAAATGATGTGCTTTTTTTTTAGAAAAGAGGACAGATTCTTTGTATTGTATCGTATATTTTATCGGTATACTGAAAATGTAGTTTTCAAATTTAAAAAAAAAAAATTTCAAAGATACCTACAAAAAATAATTTATTTACCCAAAGAAAACATTTTTAGCAATTTTTTAACTCCAGGAAAAATTTTAAAGAGCAGATAAGACAAGGAAAAAAATTGGGGACTCGATGTCGAAGACAACACTCAACATTCACTCGAAGATAAAATTTAAAAAAAATGATTAAATACTTATTTGCTCATAAAAGGGAACGACTTTGGAGACTGTCTCTACAGAAACTAAAAAAAAAAAATCTTATCGAGTATGAAGAAAGACCACCCTGGCTGGCCCCAGCGCCTTCTGTTGCTCTGAAAATTTGAAAAATAACATTAATCAATCATTATACTAAATTCATACAAATTTGAAAATCAACAAATAATTCGTAGAATGTTGTATTATCGACGAAGAATACAATTCACCTTTTTTTTTTTAATTTAAAAAAAAAATTGAAAAACACAAGAGAAAATGTACAACAATATCGACTATGTCGAAAAAATAAACAGAAAACAAATTACCACGTAAAAATTTTACAGCCCTATGACAGTCCATTTTGTACGAAAAAAACAAAACAATAATAATAATCATAATAATATTTGTAATAATAAAACGAACAAAAACAAAACAAACAAAAACAAAAAAATAAACAAAACAAGAGGAAAAAAAGGTATTAGTTTGCCAGTTCATTAAAAATATTAAAATATCATCGAAAAAAAGGGCGGAAATACACGAAACGAGGGTACAACGACAACACAGGGTACATGGTATGTTGTAAAAAAACAAAAAATTTCAACGATTTCGAATTCCGCTGTTATGTATGCCACATAAAATTCGATTAAAAGCTTGTCGGAATTCGGGACTGAAGATAGTATAAATAATGGGGTTTAAAGTGGAATTGAAATAACCTAACCATAAAAAGAAACTGGAAACGTATCGGTTAATGTGGCACGTCGGACACATGGGCATAACGAGAGCCATGACAAAAAATGGCAACCAACATATGACAAAAGCTCCGGTTATGATTGCTAGCGTTTTGGCGGCTTTCTTTTCGCGTTTCTCTGCTATGGTTTGCTTTTTATCACGTTTCGATTTGACTTTTTGTATTTGTTTGGTGAGAAGCGTTGACATGGACGTTTCGATGAGTACTTTACTGGTACTGGGGCCCGAATCAGCGTAAACGCAGTTCGAATTTAAGGTTTTATCTACAGAAATACGATCGGTGTTGAAATCGTGGTAGTCTGTATTGCGTCCGCCGGCGGGGTTCTCCTGCGACGATTCGGCGGCCGAACACGACGAAGGGATATCCATCAGAGCAATATTGGTACACGTTCCGGTCTCCAGATCGCATTTAATTTTAGGCGGTTTTTTGAAAAAGTTAAACCTCTTTCGGGCCAGGCTCGAGTTCTTATTCGAATTCAAACCATATGCCGGGTTACGCAGAGTTCGTTTGTGAATCCGGCGTCGAGCAGCTTGGAAAATTTTCCAATATAGAATTAAAATAGCTAAAAGTGGTACATAAAATGTGGCGCACGTCGCGAAAATTTGGTAACCGATATCTTGACTAACGAGGCAACGTTTATGTAAATTAATTCTGTCCAAGTAGTCCGGATCTTTCCAACCGAATTGCGGAGCAATAGATACAATCAATGCTACAGTCCAGATGATTATGATCATTACGACGATACGCCAAGCGCTTCTTCTCGTCACGTATTCTACATCTGTTACAGCCCAATACCTGAAAACATATATGTACCAATTTTACGCCCGTATAAATACCTTCTCCGTAATTGCAAAGGCTCGAAAGTAGCCATTTCTTTTATTTTTCATTACGTAATTTTTTGAAAATGTATTTTTTTCCAACATTTTGTTGTCATTATTGTCAATTTTTTTTTCTCTTTCAACTTTTTTATTCGAATTTTTGTATTTTGAAATTAGTAAATAATTTTTCACTCGAAAACTTCGCAGAAGTGTGAAAAATCAACATAGCATATCCTATAACAAACAAAATCGATTTTTTATTTCTTTTTAAAAAAAAAAACTCCTTAAAATATGCACACTGGTTTTTTTTTTTTCAGAAAATTACCAGTTCGCTTAATTTTCTCCAAGTTACTTCACATCATTTTAATGTTTTGAAAAACTGACCTTCACTGATTTTATCCTCGAGTGAATAGTATATTAAGGGAGTTCAAATATCATCCATTCTCTCAATTACACAACGAAAAAGTAGAATTAAGAGCAATTTATAATTTTTCAGAATTTAGTTGTCGTCGTTTTGATAATATTGATTTATGAAAATATCTGAAAAAAATATTTAAATTCAAAAGGAACAATTTTTCTATACCTCAATCATTGTAATTTAAACCTAGTTATCATCCCCCCCCCCCAGAAATTTCTATCTGCTGTGGAGGACGGGGAAGGGAAAATTTATATAAGCCACTCATACTCAAAATAAATATTAGAGGTATGTATCGAAATATATGCAAAGAAATTCAAAATAAATAGACTTTCATCTCCTTCTATTACTTTTAATTAATTTTCGGTAGTTTTTCGTAGTTCCAAGATTTACCTTATAACTTCCAAAAATAACTAATTTTTGCGTAAAATAACATCTTGATTTTTCAAGAAGTTTTGTAAAAGTCGTGTTTTTAATTTGACTAATTTTTTTTCAAATTTTAAATTCTATCATTCAAGTAAAAAAATTTTAAACACCGATTACGTAATTGCCATAAAACACTTGAAACCCCCTTTACATTATTATTCCGTCTTTATAAATTTTCAAAATTTGTTCAATTTTGAAAAAAACATTAGTAATTTAGTAACTATGTACTTGTATTTATATGGATCTTGAAATTTTCTTTCCGTTTTGAAAATTTGATATTTGGAACTTCTTAAAATTCAATAAAATTATGTTAAAAATTAAAACAACTATAAAAGTTTAAAAAAAAATTAAAAATTAAAAATTCGAAAAGTTTGGAAAAATTTTCAAATAAAAAATTTTTAATTATAAGTAGGTAGTAATTTTTAAATTTTAATCAATTTTTGAGATTTAATTATTTTTTTAAATTCAGTAAGTTTTTAAAATCTGGTGAAAATTTAAAATTGAATTCAAATTAGAATTTTCGAAAATTTATACCTATTACGCGTATTTTTATAAATACAAAGTTGTAAATTTATTGACATGTGAGTATATTGAAATTTGATAAATTATTTAAATTTTAACTTTTTTTTCTGATTTGAAATTTCTTATTTTTTTATTTCTTATTATTATTTTTTTTTTTGAAAAAGTAAAAGGTCAAATAACAAAGTTTTATCGATTTTTAAAATTTCGCCGAACTTCAAAAATATGGAAATTCTTCAAAATTTTTATGAATATTGGAATTTTGGTTATTTTTAAATTTTAATAAATTTTTTGGATTGGATCAATATTTAAATTTCAAAATGTAGTGAAAATTCAAAATAATTTTGGAAGTTTTAAATTTTAGTAAACTTTTAAAATTGGGTGTTTTTCTAAAATTTTGGAAATTTTTAATTTTCTTAAATTTAGTCGGTAGGTAGGTATAGATTATTTTGGAATTTTAATAGGTACCTTATTAGGTTTTTTGAACTAATGTTTCAAAAAAAAAAAAAAAAACATAGGGGGAGAGTCAATTTACAACGTTAGCTAAATTTTTAAAATTTGACAAAACTTCAAAACATGAAAATAAAATTTGGTGAAAATTCAAAATTTGATCATTGAATTTAGTATTCATCTTGAAAATTCTGTAACTTTGACGTTTTAATTTTTTTTTTTTTTTTTTTTGAAGTTGGAATAAATTTAAAGTTTACTTTATTTTTCAAAATAGGATATATGCAGAGGTTAAATTTACAAAGTTTGATAGGTTTTAAAAATTTGATATAATTTCAAAATTAAGTACCTGGGTAAACATTCTTCAACATTTTGATAAAGATTCGAAATTGTGTTATTATTAAATTTAATAAATCTTATTTTATTTTTATTTTTTTAGTTTGACAATCTTCAAAGTTTAGAAAGTTTTCAACTTACTTAAATTTTAAAAATCAGACTTACTATATTTTTAATTAAAAATTTGGTAAATATTTGAATTTTGGAAATTTTTCTTTATGAAACAATTGTGTTGAAGGTCTTGCAAAAGCCCATCTTTCTAGTTTTGAGAGCTTTCGGGACACAGCAGATACCAAAGAAAATTTTGCTCGCACTTTCTACCTAAAAATAAAATAAAGGGTGGACATGATGAGCCTCAATTTTTTTCGGAAAACATTTCCTCCAGTAGAAGAAAGAAATTTATAGAAAATTAAGTATGCTACCTATAAAATCTTCTAAACAAAAAAAACAATAACCAAAAAAAAATTCTTCTGGTAAAAATTTTCCAACACGAAATTCCTTAAAAGAGAACCTTGACAACTCGTCATCTATGACTGAGCTGAAATTTGGCTCACTTAAAGAGCATGTCATCCAGATCTTGAAACCAAATTTTTAGCAACCGAAGTGTATTTTTAGATTTTTGGCGAATTTTTGAAAATGACGAAAATAATCCATTGGCAGTTAAATAATTTTTTTTATAAAAAATGCATTTGAGATGAATTTCTGAAAATTGGTTTATACCTAGTTAACCCTCGAATGGTTTGCAAGGTTGTAATGGACTCGGGGGGGGGGGCGACTTCTACAATTAGGTAGGTAAAAATTCAAAATTAAGTGAATTTTAAATTTTAATACCTACCTATCTATATTTTTCAAATTAAATCGATTTTAAAAATTTAAAAAATTTTGATTTTTTTTAAATTTTCAAATTGAGATCAAATTGATTAATTTTAAAAATTCAACAATTGTTAAAGTTCAACTGATCATTTTTGCATTTATAAGCTCAATTTTCATAGTAGGTAAATATAATAATTATAGGTACCTATTAAATTTTTAATAAATTTTCTAAACTTCACTGTTTTTTTCAAATCTAGCAAAATTTTCTAAAAATTGTAAAGGTCACTTTTTCAAATAATGTGATAAACCTTAAGGAACTCAATTTTGTTGAATAAAGTTTACCTAATATCTGATTTTTCGAAAATCAAAAGTCAGCTGAAGAACAGTTTTCTTCAAAATTTATTACTTATTTTTGAATAATTTTGTATTTATTGTCATTAAAATCAAAGTAAATGAGTAAATTTTCGAACTCTGCGATTAATTTCCACTTTTTTTCTTCCAAATTTTCGCATTCGCGTACGCCAACTTTAGTCGAAAAAAAAAAGGAAAGTTCATCTGTTTGTCAACAAGAAGATGGGTGTTTCGCGTGTGAGCTTTATTTACCAAACTCGACGGCATGGCAATCGTTTATTTATAGGTACTTATATATAAATTTGCACGACACTGCGAAGGCGAAGGCGAAGACGGTAAGAAGTAGATTTCGCGAATTAGAGAAGGACGTTTTTCTCTATCTAGCTCGTAATTAGAAAATTATACAAAACAGTTTTTTCTATCGTTTGACGCCATAGGGTAAAAGTTTTCGCGTAGTTTGCTTCATTACGAACAAACCGCAAAACAAATCGTGACTTGATTAAAACAAAACCTTCGATCTTTGCAAGATCCCTGGCTTAACCCCAGAAACTAATTTGCAACAGATCGCTACATATTCAATATTAATTTCGCGCGCCAAGTTTGTTTATACCTCTACAGTGTCGTGATTTTTCTCGATACCAAAAACTTTATCGTGCCTTAATCCAGCCAGCGTCCGTATGGGGAAATTTTTCCCAGCGTCGATCAAGCTGCCACGACGTTGATGCCTATTGTAGGCGATAGAATCTAATAATAATACATTTTACGAAGCACTGCTGAGCTGCGCTTTCGATGTACGTAGTATTTAAAGTTCTACGTTTGCTATTATTATTTTTTTTTTTTAGATAAAGGTTTAGAGTGTTCCTTTTTGCTAACATCTTACATAAATGAGTTTAACGCAGCATATGAAAAGAGCTGTATCGCTGGTTATCGCTGGTAATAAATTTTTATAGGCTTTACTTGAAAGTAATGTAAGTAAGCGCGAATTTTTTCAACCGCGTTGGTTGTATTTTTTTACCTTTGCCTTTGCCTTTGCCTTTGCTATGTGCATAGTACGCCTGACCAGCATGGCTGGTTCATCTTTCTGTCGCCTCACTATGGGCGTAAGTTAGGTAGGTATAGGCAGGTATATGAAGGGTATGAAAAAATATAATTTCTCAAATTTCCTCGTACAGCCAACAAACAGCGAATTATGAGTTGCGTGAGAAGTTTAAATAAATTCACCTAGACTTATTTTTATACATGGAAGACAATAATAAAAAAAAAATAATCGATTACGTATATCTTTTTTTTCACCCCGTTTTCATAATATTTTCTGTATGCCTGCGCGAGGGTTATTTTATTTTGATAAAAATTCGCAATAATATAATGTAAATTATTATGGTAATCTTCGGCGTGCATTAACTTGCCAATAGTACCTTTTTCGCCTTTGAAAATTTTACAAATCAAAATGTCGACTGGTCTGATGTCTGATTTTTATGCGAAGAATCGTAAGCATTACTTGAATTTAAATTTAATGCTGTTTCTAAAACGAATAATGCTTAGAAACGCGTATAACCTGATTGAGTATGAAATACTTGAAGGTGTTTGGCATGCTTTTTTCCTCTTTTCTCTCTCTTGTTTTTTTTTTTTTTTTTTTTTTTTTTTTGAAAAAAGCGTGAAAGTTTTACGTAAAGAGGTACTAAAAAGTACTTTAAAATTAACTCGTCGTGGGAAAGAAGCCTTTCACAAAGTTTCGTTTTTTTTTTATCAATGTAGAAACGCATCGCAAATACTAATACCAGCTACCTACACAATGTACCTGGATTGCATCAACTGTAACATCTTTATTTCTTTTTTAACGATAAATTTTCGAGATAGGAAAAGAAGATTCTGTGACGATATAGTTAATGGTATTAAAATTTTTCCACTGGTGTATAAATCACCATGTGTATATCCGAGAGAACCGGAATGAAAGTTGAAATCTGTATAAAAAATGTTGAAAATCCTGTAAGTGGCAAAGATGGTCAATGGTAGACCAAAGTTTTGTTTTAAAGTTGACGACAAATACCTATGCTAGATGTGTACCCTTCTCATGTATGTATACTTAAATAGTACAGAAAAAATGAATAATTTATCAGATCAAAAAGTATTAAAAAGTTGAAAAAAAAAAAAAAAAAATTCCGTCGTCCTGTTATATGAAGGGAAATCGAAAGTGAGGTATGTTAGCAGGACGGAATTTCCTAATCGAAATTAATTTCTCTGCAGAGTTCGTTCAACATTTAATGCCTCTTTTGCATATTTTTTTTTTTTTTTTTCAATTTATGCCTTGTGGTCGTTTGGACTTTGAGATGCATGATACCTAAATATTAAACAACGCATGAAAGAGTTTCTTCAACGATAGGTATTTGAATTGATTTTTTCTAGAATGTTAATAATCGGTTTGATTTGTTGTTGGCCTTAGTGATGAACTGGAAAAGAATAATTCAAAAATTATTTTCTAAAAAAAATAAAAAATATACAGGGAGCACAGAATTGGGAGTAACGCACTTCAAACCAGTAATTATGCAACTTATGGTGAGTCGCTGTCAATATGGTTGCCTACCCTCTGGAATGTAGGGACTGAGTGACGCTCATCGAAACTTTTTTTCTCGTTTTGAGTGAGTGTTTTCAACCTTGCGCTTCTCAACAAGTATAATATTTAGTTGAAGAGTTGAGTGTTGCGGCATCGGATGGCAAATTTTTTCTAGAATTTTTTCATGGAATTGACCATTATACAGGGTGTTCCAGGAAACGTGTGAAATACCTGAGATTTAGATACCACCTAGTACGACTAACAAAAAACTTTATGTACACATGGTGCCTAATTTTGAAAATGAAGGAGCTACAAAGCTTCAAAAATTTGTATTTTGCCAAGCAAAATCGGTTGGTAACACTGCGTTTAAAAATTTTTCCAACCCCGCCACCGAATAGACCTTTGAAAAAGCAAAAAAAGTTATTATTACAACGGGATGCCTATCTTTGAAATTGAAGGAGTTACTGCAACACGAAATTCCAGTCAAAAATTTTGCCTACCTTAGTTCATCACGGTGCACTGGTGACACATGGAAATATCAAAATTTCGTCAAAATTGTACATGAAACAGACGTAACTTTTTGAGAGGAACAAAAAAAGTTATGTAAACAATTTGCCTATCTTTGAAAATGAAGGCGCTACGAAGCATCAAACTTGAAAAATACCAATTTTCAAAGCTTTGTAGCGCCTTCATTTTCGAAGATAGGCAAATTTTTCACATAACCATTTTTCTTCCTTTCAAAAAGTTACACCTGGTTCCATGCATTGTCTTGGCGAAATTTTGACATTTTTGTTAATCATTGCCCCTTCGAAATCGAGATAGGCACCTGGTATACATAAAGTTTTTTGTTAGTGGTATCGAGTTATATCCATATCTGAAGAATTTCACACGTTTCCTGAAACACCCTGTATAACTTAACAAGGAAGTATATATATCAAGCGAAATATTTGAAAAAACATGACGTAAGAAAAATGAAAATTTTTCTTATTTTTCTGTAATAACTCATGTCCTATGACCAATTGACCAAGCTATTAATATTGACTTTTCCAGAAGAAAAAAGTCTGTTCTTCATAACGGTGCAACCCCCACTCTTCTATCTTACTTCAATCAAAAGTTATGAGGAAATTATTTGTTAAAAAATGTCCAAAAAAATCATAATTAAAATTTTTTTCCATTTATTTATTTTTTTAGATGTATTTTTTTTAGAAAAACAGGTGAAAAAAATATTTAAAAAAAATAATGAATTGAAAAGAATTTTACATACTGACAATAGCAAATTTTATTCTCTTTAATTTTTTTTCATAACCATTTTATCCCTACGATGCGGTGCATCGTTCGACTTGTGTCATTTTTTTTTCAACAATTTTTGATTCATAATTTCAATGCTTTGCCTATTTTCAGCTCGACTGAATATTTTTTTCAATTTCAAATTTTTTCTATTTCCAAATTTTTTTACATGTTATTATTTCAATTTTCACAATTTTTTTCAAGATTTCTATTTTTTTAATTATTTGGATTTTTTAAATTTTCATTTCACCATTTGAAGTTAATTTCTTATGATTTCTTGAAAATTTTCCCAGTCTTCGATAGGATCCATCCCAGCTCCCTTTCAATTCTTTCACATTTCCAATTTTTTTTTAATTCATCAGTTGTTTTCGATTTTTTTTCTTCCTTAATTTTTAATTTTTCAGATTTTTCTGATTCTCATTTTGCTATTTTAAATTTCAGTCATTTTTATTTCAGTTGTAGGTAACTTTTTTTTCATATTGTGAGTTGATAGGAATTATTTTCGATATTACAATAATTTCATTTGTCTTAATTTTTTCTTTCTGTATTTCAAATTTTCGCAATTTATCCAATTTTCAGTTTTCTATTTTAATTATCAGCCATTTAAAATTTTAATCAAGCATTTTAGAAGAAAATGACTCCCAAACCGATCCACAAGAAAAAAAATTGATTTTTTTTTCGAGATTTTTTTATCAAAAAATCTTTCAAGTAATATTTTAGATTTTTTTTACTTTAAAAAAAGTTTGGTGTCAATTTTAAAATGGAACAAGTTTAGGTGACAATTTTTTTTTATAGAAAAAAACTATAAAAATATTCAAAAAGTTTGTTTGAATGGAAAAAAATGATGGAAGAATATTGTACCTACTGAAAACTTTTTTTTTTTGGAAAGTACTCGAGTGAATATAAGGAGAAAATCCTTTTAAATTTTTTTTTTTTTAAATTGTTGAATATTTTTTTCGAGTTATTTTCACAATAATCTCAAAAAAATTATTAAATATTGCCTTAAAAAATTACTACAAAATAGTATCTTAATTTTTTTTTTGAAAAAATCTTTTGTAAAAAAAAGGGGCAGGAAGGTAAGTACGTAATTTCCAGTTTCACGAAAATTGTCCTTATTTTGTCCAAAATTGGTCATTGTTTGCCATTAAAATTTAGGTGAATCATTTTTGAGCATTGGAAATGGCAACTCTTTTGGATTACGACTACTTCTACGAAAAAATTCTCTGAATGAGGTAGATTTTTTGGAATAACTCTTTGAATGGAAAAAGTCACCAAAATAAAATTTTCTGATAGAATTCTCCAAAATCAAGGTCCTTAATTAAATCTTTCAAAAAAAAAATATATATATATATAGGTACATATATTGGATTACTTTTGTGTATTTTGAGAAATAGGTAAAGGGTCACCTCGAAAACTCCCTAAACCCAGAATAAATTTCTCTGAAAAGAAATTTGATCCTTTGTGGAGTTTACACGCTTCTGTAAAATTTTCTGTATACCATTCCACCTCAAAGGTCACCTGAGATGAGTTGAGAATTCCAAATGTGAAAGGTATAGGTTAGGTAGTGCCTAACAAGCTTATGTTATATGTACATACGTAGGTATTTGTATTGTATCTACATTTATCACGAACGAGATTCGAGATTCATTTTTTCTACATTCAGTGGAATGTGCACCTCGAGGAACATCCCGAGTTTAAACATACGAAGGGATAAACAAAATGTTTAACGATGCATAATTGATCGTCGCGTGCTGACATTTCACGGTAGAGAGATGAGCTGAATGAATTACAGTTTATATGCGATATGGCGTTTAAATTGAGCAGAAAATGTTACCGTATGAAGTGGACGACGATAGTTGAATTTATTACCATTTTGCACGCCAGAATGTAAGCAGGTTGTGTTAATGGTGGGCAAACATTTATATACGAGTATACGTACATTGTGGGGATATGGAGTACGGTAATTCATACAAATGATGTACAAGATGCGCGAAAGAAAAAGCTCACTATGAAGAGGGCTATTCTACGAGAATGAAAGTAATTGCCGAGTACTCGTTTAAAAATACATACGCTGTTGCGACGTTATAAATTTACGTATGAAAGGTCAAGCGATCAAGATTCATTTTAGCTTGAAAATCATTTCACTCGCTATTCCCAAGAGTAGTGTTATCAAAACAATATCCTTCTTCAACGTCATTTCGTGTTGAAATCAAAAAGATGAAGGATATAGTCATAAGTGATCGCTATAAGAGGTTTATTTCAGATTTACTGGGTCATCATATTAACTTATTTGTACAGTGGGGTCTAGGTAGCAAAGGCATATATCGAATATCATGGTAGATATTAAATGATGACATATTTACCTTTGTACAGTAAGTACTATATCGGTATTATCGGTAGGCAGTATATTGTTGCTGGGTATTACATGGGTGTCTCAGTTAAGAATATCCCTTTCAACAGAATAGAATATGAAACCTGGAAACCTGCAGGTAAATAGTAAATAAGGATAGTTGCGATAATTCCTGAGAAAATCCGAAATCGACGCAAAAGCCCCAAAGGGTTCTCAGCCAAAGCCACTTAGGCAGGTACCAAAGTGAGGTAATCTCGCAAAGGAACCATGTCAAGTCTTCAACCCCAATCGATTTAAAATTTGGCCCACTGAAAGAGTATTTCACTCAGATCTTAAAACTTAATTTTGAGTTACCGAGGTTGATCTATTGATTTTTGTGGAATTTTTGAAGGCGAAAATAACCCATTGGTACATTAGTTTTAAGTTTTCCTTAGAAATAAATTGTTAATTTTTTCTATCGAAATTATTTTTTTTTTCATCAATAGGAACTATTTAAGTCCAAGTTTTGGTGCCTAGCAGATGGTATTCTGTATTTTTGTAATTTGAAAATGTTGATTTTTTAGCGAACTGCAACTTTTCAACCACCCTGTTGTAAGAATTATTTTGTTAGGTAGAATGGAATGCGCGTTTGCTCGATTAGCTACGGCATGTAGGGTAATTTGGTTTACGAGGCTGTGCGACAGTTTACATATGTTAACTGGTTGCGGATGCAGTGGCCACCGCGGATGTCTTTGTTTCACACAAGGGTCGTTTGGTACGCGACGGCTAAGGGTGTGAATGGACAGTGGCGGGCATACTGAAGTCGTTAAACTGATCCCAATGCGTAGATTTCGAGAGTTTTTTTTGCATCAGCCGAATGCATGTGTTAATTTTACAACAGCTTTCAAACCAAGGGATCGAAGGGATCTCTCAACCTCTTATTTAGTCTGTCGCCTGTGCTGTTCGCTTGCGTGTCGTATATTCGTATTGTAAGATGTATTTTCGAATTACCTATTTATTTTTCGCGAGCTCGTAGCTCGAAGGTACGAGTAGGTGGTGGTGTTCATCCCTACCTCTACTTGTAACTGGTTTCCAGCCAAGGGATGAACCATCTCGGCGCGGGGCAGTAGCGGTGGTACTCGAAAGAGACTTTTGCGAGGTCCAGGTAGAATTGCACCTCGCATTTACTTTTGCTGCTGTCTTGAAGACTAGTTTTGTTATTTATTTCGTGCATCCGTGTCCACGCTGATTTTGCCCTGCTGCCGGTGGTTCTTCCAGAATAGTAAGTAAAATCTTACTGGGTACAATTGTGTACGCTACTATTTTTTTTTTCTGTATAATTATGAGCCTGGCTAGGTGTCGTTGCATGATCTGTGAATATTTATTAGGACCAATTTCAGACTTATTTGTTAGGAAGTGCACTTACGCCTTACCGGCGAGTAGCCTTGGAGGGGCTACTCAAGGGGCATTCCACTATGCAGGTGTGTGTGACGAGCCACACCGGCGATTATGTGGCCCCCGCGTGTCACCTAGGCAATTAGGGCGTCGAGACGTCGCTAATTGGCCTAAGATAGGTAACACGTTAAGTCGGTACTTTGGGTGTGCCAAGTGGGTGGATTTAGTCGCCCCTGGCCCGAAGCATCCCCGAAAGTTGGTGTGGCAGGCCGACGAGGCACCCGCCAGAGGTGGTTAATTGTCTCATAAAACAATTCCCTGAGATTAAAGGCTAATTATGGTGCAGGGTCGCTTTTTAATATCGCGCATGTTTACATAGTTGTACTCATGAGCGATAAATATTTTTTTACAGGTCGTCCGCAGCCGCCGTCAGTACTCCAGCACCACGCCGCTCAACAATATTAAGTCTAGTTAAATTTATATTTATGTCTAGGTGTTGCTAAATATATTATTCAACCAAATTTTTATATTTTTCTACAATTCAGAAGTGCGATGGTGAAATGGATGCTGACTGGCGTGTGTGGATGGCTGTATAATTTCTAGTTAGGAACTCTTAGATAACCTTATTTTTTTTTTACCTATAGTGCAATTATGGCTCCCAGTCGCAAACGCCCTAACCCTCGTAATGACGATACTGACCCTCGCCGTCGCCGTACCTCCTCTACTGATACCACATCTACTCTTAACTCCCTAACCTCCACATTGGAGCAGGCAATAGCCTCAATGGCAAAAATGGTAGAGACTAATGCCGCAATTGCCGCCGAAGCCGCCGCGGCGTGTGCTAATCCACCCGAGGTGAAGTTAAGCATGATACCTAATGGTGACTTAGTGCCTACATTTGACCCTTCAGTGCCTGGCCAGACTGTGACCAAATGGCTCGCAAAGGTAGATGAGTTGAAAATTGGCCAGCAATGGTCAAATGAAATTACTGCCCAGTATGCTCTGGCCAAGCTGAGGGGTGACGCGGCAAAATGGTATGACGATTTGCCGTCTCTCAGTTTCACCTGGGAGGAGTGGAAAGAAAAACTGAAAACTGCTTTCCCTCGTTCCGAAAATTATCCAAAAAATTTACGCACCATGTTAAATCGCACCAAGAAACCTGATGAAAATTACAGCCAATATTATTATGCGAAGTGCCGGCTGCTGTCTGTATGCAACATCACTGGGCCAAACGCAGTCGCGTGCCTTATTGATGGCCTTGACGACGACTCTGTCGCCAATTTGGCCGTCGCCGCAAAATTACAAACTCCGGAGGAGTTGTTTGCTTATCTTGGCTCACTTCGCGAAACCAGACGAGGACGGGAACGCGAACGTGTGCAGGACAATACTCACCGAAACCGCGACAGATCACGTACCAAACCATCTTATTCTAACCAACACAAAGGCAAATCGTTTACCTGCAATAAGTGCGGTAAGGCGGGTCATTATGCACGAGACTGTCGTAGCACCGCACCACCCTCCGCGTCCCAGAAGCAGCCAAGTTCAAGAGAAACGCCAACCATTGATTTTAAACAATGCACCTTTTGTAATCGACACGGGCACCTCGAAACAAACTGCTACAGAAAGAATGGTCCTCCGTCGAATCCCAAAAACAAAAGTAACGACACTAAACCATCACCCAAAATTGCCTGACTAGCCGAGCCTACCACTACCCATGCGTCGAGTCGTAAATACTACAAGAAGATCCGTGTTAACGACATCCCCACCTCCGCATACATCGATTTCGGCAGTACCTGCTCTACCATAAAGCTGTCTGAAGTCAATCGTTTATTACTTTCGTTCCATTCAGATGAAAAGACAGTTCTTGCAGGTTTTGGTAGTGGTAGAACAACAAGTTTAGGTAGTACAAAGTTTAAAATCAAAATTGATCAAGTTTCCGCTGAAATAGACGCGTATGTAGTACGCAACCACGAGCAAGACACCCCCCTCCTCATCGGCCAAAGCTTCACCGAACTCCCTCACGTCATGGTCATTAAAGATGCAAAAACACTTCGCTTCCTTCAACATATACCTGGTTTAGAAAACGATCTATTTTCAATAGAGGGTGACGCGGGTATGAAGAAAGTTGTTCTGCGAGCTGAGAAACGTTTTACCATCCCTCCCGCCACCCTTGGCAACGTACCTATTGTCTCCGATTCTGGCCCAAGTGACGTGTATGTGGAAGCGAGTGTGCGAGCTAAGGAAGGGCAAGAGAATTGTGTACCTAGAACAATTCTTCGAATTCATCATGTGCAACAAAGTGTCCTGCCTATAATTAATTTATCTTCGAGCCCTTTGACAATAAAGCGCGGTCAAATTATGGCGCGAGGTTGGCCGTGTGTTGAAGAACAATTCAAACAAAGTGGTGAATCCATTTCTAAAATTTCATTAGCTGATTTGCCGCCTATTAAACCAGAAGATGTCAAAGTAGGCCCAGTTTCAGATGAAGAACGCGAAGAGCTGCTCCAATTACTCAACGAATATAGAGATTGTTTTTCAAATTCCACCTCGACTATTGGCTGTGCAAAGTCCGCCGAATTGGAAATAAAATTAACCAACGATGTGCCCTTCACCTACCGGCCCTATCGCACGGCACCCTCTCAACACAACACACTTCGAGACATTGTAGGCGACCTTCTAGCCAGTGAAATTATTCGCGAGTCAACGTCATCTTATTCTTCACCTGTACTGTTAGTTGAGAAGAAAAATGGTGAAAAACGAATGTGCATAGATTATCGAAAGCTCAACTCTCTCACCATAAAAGAAAATTACCCGTTACCACGAATTGATGACCAATTAGATCGACTCACTGGTGCCACTGTATTCTGTGGCCTTGACTTGAAATGTGGCTATCATCAAATACCAGTCGCCGAAAGCTCTAAAAAGTACACAGCTTTTGTTACTCCTTTTGGCGAGTATGAATTCAACCGCATGCCTTTCGGACTCACAAATGCCCCGCGAGCTTTCCAGCGCCTCATGTCCTTAGTGCTTAGATCCGTTCAAAACATCGCCGCAGTGTACTTGGATGACATTTTAGTCCATGCAAAGACAGTTCGCGAGGCGCTAGATGCACTTCGCAAGGTCCTCGAATTACTTAGGGAAGAAGGGCTTACCCTCAATTTGGAAAAATGCCATTTTCTGACCAAAAAGATAGAATTTCTTGGTTTTGAAGTTGAAGATGGTATGATAAAGCCAGGAAAAGAGAAAATAAAAGCAATCAAAGAATTTCCTCGCCCATCCAGCGCCCATAATATTCGCCAATTTGTAGGTCTAACCGGTTATTTTAGACACTTTGTGAAGGATTATGCCTCAATTGCCAAGCCTTTAACCCATCTCACTAGGAAAAATATTCCATGGTCTTGGGGTGAAAATGAAGAAAAAGCTTTTTGCCAGCTGCAGCAAGCACTCGTTGAACGTCCAGTATTAGCTATTTTTGACCCAGCAGCAGAAACAGAAGTCCATACAGATGCAAGTGCTATTGGTCTAGGTGGTATTTTACTACAGCGTAAAGATGGTAAATTACACCCAGTAGCTTACTACAGCCGACAGACGTCTGACACAGAAAGAAAATATCATTCTTACGAACTTGAGACACTTGCTGTTGTTGAGAGCCTTAAAAAGTTCCGATGCTACCTGCTTGGCATAAATTTCCTCGTTATCACTGACTGCAATGCGTTACGCGCCACCAGTGAGAAAAAGAATATTCTACCTCGAATTGCTAGGTGGTGGCTTCAATTACAAGAATATTCGTTCACTGTACAGTATCGACCAGGTGATAGGCTGAAACATGCCGACGCACTTAGCCGAAATCCAGTTCCAGGAAAAGTAATGAGAATATCCGTCGCTGATTGGGTACTCTCAGGTCAGTTAACTGATGACCGCATCAAGGAAATTCGTACAATATTATCAAAACCACCCACCACTGAGTCTGAAAAGGCAGTCTACAAAAATTATGCATTACGTGATGGTCGTGTATATCGCATAACGGCACGTGGAATACTTTGGGTAGTACCTCGAGGTATGCGCCAGCAAGTTGTCAAGGCAGCACACGATGAGCTTGGTCACTTTGGCGTTGAGAAAACGCTACAACGTCTCTGTGAACATTATTGGTTTCCTCAAATGCGTAAATATGTGGAGAATTATATTAAATGCTGTATCGCCTGCCTATTTACCAAAAGGAAATCCGGGAAAAAAGAATGCTTGCTGAATCCGATACCTAAGCCAAAAACTCCGTTTCACACTATTCACATCGATCATTTAGGACCATTTCCTAAATCCAAACGTGGTAATCTGTATGTATTCGCAGTTGTGGATGCGTTTACAAAAGTCTGCATATTACGCCCAATGAAGTCAACAAAGGTCAAATATGTCATTGATGTATTGATGAATGTATGTGCGACCTATGGAATACCCCAGTTCATAATTTCGGACCAAGGTAGTAGCTTCACTTCGAAGAAATTTAAACGTTTCTGCGTCCAAAATAATATCACCCATATTAAAAGTGCAGTCGCGACGCCTAGAGCAAACGGTCAAGTTGAGCGCCTCAACCGTTCAATTTTGAGCGCACTAATGGCAACCACTTTAGAAGATGAACTATGGGATAAGCAGCTCCTATCTACCCAGTTTGCCATAAATAATGTCCCAAACAAATCAACTGGCAAAACGCCGAGTGAGTTATTGTATGGCTACTTGCCTCGATCCGGTTCTGATGCTCCTCTCAAGGACGAGGTGTCTCTAGCTGCTGGAGTAATCAACGATGTGTATGAGATGAGAGAAAAAGCTCACCAAAACATCGCTAAGGCCCAGAAGGCCCAAAAGAAACAGCATGATCGTAAGCATAAACCTGCTAGGAAGTATAAGGTCGGTGATCTGATTACTTTAGCGAAGCAGGCTACTGCGCCAGGAGGACCTGGTACAAGTAGCAAACTGGTGCCTGAGTATAGTACCTTTATGGTGGTAACTGAAGTGTTACCTAATGATCGATATCGAGTGAGTGACATGGAGGGTACAAGGCGGGCGACTAGGTCAACTAATTACGATAGGGTAGTGGCGGCCGATAAGATGAAACCTTACACCAGCCGAGCAGTCTTATCCGATGACGAATCTGATGCTGACAGCGATGAAGATGGTATTGTACTTCCTTCAGATTCCAGCTCCGAGTCTGATTCAGATGAATAACGCTTTGAGGGCAAAGCGATTTTTCAGGTTGGCCGAATGTAAGATGTATTTTCGAATTACCTATTTATTTTTCGCGAGCTCGTAGCTCGAAGGTACGAGTAGGTGGTGGTGTTCATCCCTACCTCTACTTGTAACTGGTTTCCAGCCAAGGGATGAACCATCTCGGCGCGGGGCAGTAGCGGTGGTACTCGAAAGAGACTTTTGCGAGGTCCAGGTAGAATTGCACCTCGCATTTACTTTTGCTGCTGTCTTGAAGACTAGTTTTGTTATTTATTTCGTGCATATGTGTCCACGCTGATTTTGCCCTGCTGCCGGTGGTTCTTCCAGAATAGTAAGTAAAATCTTACTGGGTACAATTGTGTACGCTACTATTTTTTTTTTCTGTATAATTATGAGCCTGGCTAGGTGTCGTTGCATGATCTGTGAATATTTATTAGGACCAATTTCAGACTTATTTGTTAGGAAGTGCACTTACGCCTTACCGGCGAGTAGCCTTGGAGGGGCTACTCAAGGGGCATTCCACTATGCAGGTGTGTGTGACGAGCCACACCGGCGATTATGTGGCCCCCGCGTGTCACCTAGGCAATTAGGGCGTCGAGACGTCGCTAATTGGCCTAAGATAGGTAACACGTTAAGTCGGTACTTTGGGTGTGCCAAGTGGGTGGATTTAGTCGCCCCTGGCCCGAAGCATCCCCGAAAGTTGGTGTGGCAGGCCGACGAGGCACCCGCCAGAGGTGGTTAATTGTCTCATAAAACAATTCCCTGAGATTAAAGGCTAATTATGGTGCAGGGTCGCTTTTTAATATCGCGCATGTTTACATAGTTGTACTCATGAGCGATAAATATTTTTTTACAGGTCGTCCGCAGCCGCCGTCAGTACTCCAGCACCACGCCGCTCAACAATATTAAGTCTAGTTAAATTTATATTTATGTCTAGGTGTTGCTAAATATATTATTCAACCAAATTTTTATATTTTTCTACAGTATTGTATTATTTTGCTCTGAACTCTCTTACGCGAAGTTAACTGAGTACGAGTAGTGATTGTGCTATTGTGCTATTTGGATTGTACCTGCTTTACATATTTGGTGAGTTTATCAATGGATTTGATTTCTCACTGGGCATGACCCTGGTTTATATGATATACTATTGGCTTTTTGATTATGATATGCTTTCAGTGAAATAGTGTTATTGTGAAACTTCTTGCCAACGGGTGTCGTCCGGATTTGGAGACACTGGTGGCCACTATGCTGGGTGCTGAGTAGGTATCCTAGCGATTATGTGGTCACCTACCGGGCTAGTCTTTTGTAGACGGTAAACCTGGTACGGAGGTTGGCGCTAGGTGAGGGTATACCTGTCTGTTTGTCATTCAGGCCCCCTAGGCAAATTCCTAGCTGGTACAGGAGTGGCTACCTGTGCCTGAGAAGGTACCTATCTAGTTAGTGTAGATTAGGTGTATGTAGTTTTTAGGGTGTGCTTACCCTTCTGTGTATTTTTTTTAGGTGTCTGACGGGAGTTCTGTGTCTAGCCAGTGATCCAACAGCCCAGATGCCGACTGTATTATAGTATAGATTAATCCTGACATTAGTGTAGATATTTGCTTAAATATAGGCATACTCCAGGCATCCCTAACATGTGTTTGTTTTAGGGTAGGGTTCTTATTTTTCAGGCTCTAGTATTTTTTTTTGGGGCGTCTTACACTGTTGAGGGCCAAAAGTCGTTCAAATTTCAAAATCAATAGTCCAGGAAGATGTAGAAACTCAAACTGCACTTTTTCAGAGGGGTGCAGCGTTGTCAATGCTGCTGATTCGTCAGTAGATCTACTACTTTTTCAAAGCTGTACTGATTTTCTACTGATCTACTGGTTTTCAGCAAAAATCTACTGATTTTTTCAAAAACCTTCCAATTTTTGTAAAAATTGGTCTAAAAATGGAAAAAACTGATTTTTAGTTTATGTTTTCTTCGACTGTACTACTTTTTTCACAAAAAATTCACTAAATTAAAGGTATAATTGAAGATTTTTTTTTTTCCCCTGACTCCATTACTTTTAAATGAAAATGAATTGTTTCTTTTGGACCCACTAACATTTATATTTTCAGTAAACTTCGAATAATGGCAATTTGCATTTAATCAATGACAAAGGCTACGATTTGATCCAATGCAAAATCCTACCCTAACTGAATTTGTGAAAATTTTTATTTTTAGTAAATTTCAAAAAATGAGAGTTTTTGCAAAATTGCATTTATTCAATGAAAAAAGCCACCCCAAAATCCCATGCAAAATCCTCCTCTGGCAGAATTTTAAAAGTTTTTATTTTCAGTAAATTTTTTTAAAAAGTGACAATTTGCATTTAATCAATGATAATGGCTATCATTTGATCCAATGCAAAATCCTACCCTATTAAATCTATAGCTTAATTTCAATTTCTTGTTGTTATCAGGCACCCGAGTTAAGATAGTTTTTACGTCGCGTCGACTTTCGAATGCATATCATTACATCATGTACATAATTATTATAGTTAAAAAATATTCAATAAAATCTATTACATTGTTTGAATTGTGGCTCAACGGGTGAAGCAAAAAGGACACAGTGTCCGAAACAATTAAATGACGTAACTGAATTTGAAAAAAATTCTATTTTTTAAAAATGTCAAAAAATGGGAAACAATGAAAAAATCTACCTAATATCCAATGCAAAATCTTCCTCTGGTGGAATTTTGAAAATTTTTATTTTCAGCAAATTTTAAGGTCCCATGCAAAATCTTCCTCTGGGGGAACTTGAAAATTTTTATTTTCAGTAAATTAAAAAGAAATGACAATTTGCATTTAATCAATGATAAAGGCTACCATTTGATCCAATGCAAAATCCTACCCTAACTGAATTTGTAAAATTTGTTTCTATTTCACGAAAAAATCCACTGAAAGACATCTCTGAGTGGCATTAGCTCCACCCCCTTTTGAGCTACAGACTTCGCCGACCCCTCATTAGACTAGGAGTTTGATGAAGATCAACATTTGTAGACCTACTTTTTCTGCTCCAATCAATAGTTTTTGAGTAAAAGAGAAAAACGGAATTTGGGGACTAAGATCCACAATAGAGGGGAACACACTACCCGGACTCGACCGGACTCTTCAGATCCTTGTTTAGGACATGAAAATGGACCACTGCACCAAAATTCAGCTTGCCTGCTCGTTTTGCATAATTCTATGCTTATTTTTCTGGGCTAGGGGGAAAATAAGATGGCTTCAAATCGAAAGAAGCACTATTCAGTTTGATGCCGTGCAGAATCTCAAATTGCATCAAAAAAACGGCATTACAACTTTTGTTTAGCGGGGTGGTTTGGGGATCAAAAACACAAAAAACATTTTTTTTCCTCTCGAAAATGACCCTACGCGGTGAAAAGGAGCTATTGAGACACCCTGTATAGACAGATATACCTACCTAGATATGTTGTGCATTGGTTAAGGTTGTACAAATATCAACGGGCTTGTGGAAGAACTACATAGATATTTTATTAGCTTTACCGAAAGTCATTCGAACTAATGCTATAAGATTGGCATAATCATTAGAAGTAAACTTTTATTAACTGAAAATCATCTTATAAAGGCAATTTATCTGCTATATTTTAAGCACTGTTTTGAAGTATACCAAAAACAGTCTGCAAACAAATAAATATTGCGTTATCTTAACGGCGCAGTAGCGATCTGTTTTCTAGTTTATCTTTTCTTTCCATAAAGTGGTAATAAATTTTTAGGAATTAGTTTTTCCGTGATGTATGGTCTAAGATTAAATTATTTTTCCAACATTTATTTGAAAAATTCACTACAAAGGCCTGAAATATCCGACACTTATATGAACTGGTTAGGGAAACGATATTTTATACATGGTAAATTAAACGGCACAGGCTATTTCAGGTATAGGCATAGTACATACAACGTAACAACGCGAAAAGGACATTTTTATCATCGTTTGCTTCATAAAATTGTATAAATTTCAAACGGCAAAGAATTAACAACCAACCGACAGATTTGCCTCAGGCACAGAAATTGCGGCTGGGTAATTTTAAAGGCGCGTATTTTTTGAATTATGAACAGAATTAGTTACGACACACTGTTAGAGAAGTTATGAGATTTTTTTTTCTTCGTGAAATTGCTTCGCTGTGACTGGACTTCTTCTCTACGTGCGTATGGAAGGGAAACAAAATGGGTCATCTTTTTCTCATAATTCCATGGGTATAATAGGTGAGCGTGCATTATGTCTAAAACGAAGAATTACGAGATCGACAGTGCGCAAATAGAAAGCTGGCGAATGTGGAGGAAAGCTGGACATTACGTGATTTTCAGAGTTTCTCGGAATTAAATTACTGCATGGTTTCGGTCGCATAGGACGAGGTGATTGACATTTATAGTAAATGTATACAGTACATATACGTAGATATGAGTAGGCCTACATGTGACCCATATTGTACATATGCTTTCAAATAGACGCAAACTAGACTGAAATGTATTAGATACCTACAAACTTAGGTATGGTATTATACAAATAATTATGCATCACGTTGTAGGTATATCTATTCTGGATGAAAAATTCTGATATTTTTATTTGGCTAATGCACACAGCTGGCATGATGGATTTATTCATCTCAAGACGAAAAGATCACTGCATTTGAAGTACGAGTAGGTAAATTAGGAAAATTTTATATTTAAAATTTTAGCCTCTTTCGAAATTCATTCAGTCAACCCTAATGCTAAAATTATTTTGGCGCGAGTATATAAATTATGGTCATAGAAAACAGTAAAGGGTTTTTTGATGTTAACCCGTGTATAGTCTACAGGAAATTCGATGAAAGGCCCTTGTTTCGGAATAATTCGAGGAGTCATAGGTCGTAGATTTGGATAAACCTTTTAAATTCACTTCTCCGCCCTGAAAAACCTAAAAAAATTAAAATGCAAGGTTTGCTTTTCGTATTCTTTTTTTGCTCTCTCTCTTTATAAACAAAAATGAGCTAGATTTTGTTTCATGAGTCTTCATCAGTGTGGCTTGAGCCCATCTCCCGAGCTTCGTTGATTTTTCATCCTACTTTATTTTGTAGTAAACCTTTTAATTTCGGAGCTAGCTTAGAAATAATTTTATTTGGTTTCAGTTTTTATTAAGTGCATTGTGAAACAACAGTATCCGAAGCTCGTTCTAAGGATATTACCTGCGGAATTTCTTAACTGGTTATACTTATAGGTCATCCACATCCGCTGTTGACCGATAATTTCAGCGGTTAAAAACCGTAACCTTAACCAACTAACCTATTACATTCCCCGCCGATACTTTCCAACAGATGAGCTAATTAATCAATGAGTGGTCAAGTGGTTAACCCAACTAGAGAAATACAAAAATTTTAAAATATAATATACTTAATAATATTCTAAATTGCAATTTTATCAAAAGAAATGTGATCCAGGGGTTGCAAACCTCATTCTTCAGCAATCAACACTGGTATAAAATCTGAATTTTAAAAAATCGAAAAAATCAAAATAAAAGAAGACTAATAATTTAAAAAGTGAAAGTTGAAGAAAATAAAAATTCAAATAAAATTGAAAGTTGAAAAAAAATTTAAATGTGATAGGTCACGAGAAAATAGGTCTTATTGTCCATGACGCTTATCCTAGAACCTAAAATCTGTAGGGAAATGGGATTGCACACGGACACTAAGCCGCATTTTCTGGTGACCATTACATGGTGTGACACGAGAAAACACGGTTTAGTGTCAGTAGCTAATAACATTGCCATATAAATGATGTTTTAAACAGTTGTCTTTATAGGAAAACGCCATAAGCGGCATGGACAATAAGACCTATTTTCTCGTGACCTCTCACAAATGTAAAAATTGAACTTCTATAATAACAAAATGAAAAAAATCAAAATAAAGATCACCAAAAATTGGGAAATAGAAAAAAATAAAAATAAAAAATCATTGAAAATGAGGGAGAGAGCGTTTAAAAATAATTGAAAAAATTAGAAAATTAAAATTTCCCCAAAAAATTTCAATACAGATATTAATTTGGTTTTCAAGAGCACATTTTTCAATACTTACTGTTTTAAAATTTTCAGTATCCTATTTTATAACTTTGTCCATGTAATATGAAATATGATGAAACATTTTTTCGTTATGCAGTAAAAATGGAATTTCTTAAAAATATATATTTTGAAAATTTTTTCACAATTTTATTCACTTTTTTTTCAAATACTGTTCAAACTACAATATTAAGAGCTCAGAAGTAATATTTTTTCCATTTTTCCACTTTTGTCAGGTTTTTTTTTTTTTTTTTTTGTCTTCTTTATTTAAGTTTTTGGTTTTTGTAAAAAAAAAAAAAAAAAAAAAGATAAATAAAACATTTTAATATTTTTTATTCATTGTGAAACTTTGATTTTTACATTTTTACAATTTCATATTTACGGCAAACGAAGCAGGCAATTCAACTTACATCGTATTTACGGCAAACAAAGTAGGCAATTCATCGTACACCGTATCATCGTATTTACGGCAAACTAGATATGCAACTTATTATACGTAGGGACGCATGTTTCAAGTTTATAGGCTTTTAGCCCTGGTGGAATTTTGTATATTTTTTGAATAATTCCACAGCTTCAAAGTTATCATTTTCTTTTCTGTCCCATTTGACAGGAATTTTTAGGAAAAAAATAAAAATTAATAATTTTTTCTCACAAATTAAGAAAAAATATAAGTTTTTTTTTTTTAAATTTTTTTTTAAGGAATTATTTAAGATACTTATTTGAGAATTTTTTCCAAGATTTCAAAGGAATTATTATTTTTTTTCAATTTGAAGGAAAATGTGGGATTTTTCAAAGAAAAAAAAATAGGGTTTGTTTTCGAAAAATTTCATAATTTTATGCACACTGGATTTAATTACTTAGGTACTCAAAACTATACGAATAAAAAATCCAAATCATTTGCAAATCATTTGATTATTTTACTACTATTCGAGATCATATTGTATGGTTGTGACGACATCCTTATATGGAATTAGGTATAATGAGGTATCTAGGAAATTAGAATCTCAACAATTTGCACTATTTTTTTTGTAATACACGGTTCACGAACCGAAATTGGGACAAAAAAGCGATGAATTCAAAATAAAAAGGTGCTCACAGAACTCGAAATAAGTCAGAATGGAAGAGTAAATAATCCGGAGATTGTAGTACGTATACAAGAAGAACCCAAAATCGATGAATTAAACATTTCGCGTACAACGATTAATTCAAAAAATAAAAATACAGGAAATTTCGTCGAGGAAAAAATCTAAAAGTAGCCTAGATATAACACGTATGCTCGTATGTGTTTGGATATTTCTCAACGAATTTTCTTTCATTTTAGAATCGTGATATGTGATACTGTACGTATATGATCGCTTACACGATGCGAGGCTTAAAGCGACCCGAAATGAAATTATCTACATCGTAAGTACACAGAGGAAGCACCTAATGCCGTAAAACAGCCGCAGTGTATCTTTCGATAAATCTTAATCACTATAAATTTATAATTTCCGCAGGCGGTGGCGCCCACAACGGTGTGAAAAAATTATCGGTCATTTGCGAGAAATTAACTTTAATGTTGAGTTAGTTTGCTCCGTAATAGGTCATTTCGGTAAATAATCCCACTATATATATATCCCAGTCCGATACCATTATACTCGTATGGTGTGAAAATTATATACAGACCGGCGGCCGAGTTGAGAAAAATAACGTTTAATATCCGGCGTACTTATAAAAATCTACACGTCTGCGGCAATATTTATTTTAAAAACTTTTTGTACTCTCTAAGAATAAATAATAACGCGACACAATTCTCATTTGAGTTGTTGCGTGTTCCATGGGTAAACGTATATGACAGATATACATGTAGGTACCTATCTACTTTGGCGATGAGGGGGTTACTTGTACTCGCTATGAAGAAAGTTTCATCGTCGACGATGGTAAATTTTCTTCTTTTAGTTAAGTAACTAGGATAAAAAGACTGTTAAGGGACGGGCGAACTTCTGTTCCTAAGTCCTTGACAAATTATTTCGAAATAAAAATTTCAAACCCGAAACAAAATTCTGCATAATGGCACGTACACATCATTGAAAACTTGGCAAGCGTGTATGGTGGAGACGCGCAGCTAACTCGCCTCGCATATGCAAAAATAATGCAAACTATGGTGGAATTCAGCGCAACGAGTTATATCGAAGAACTTCAAACTTTTTAACCTATTTCAGGTTATTCGACGCGAAAGAAAAAAACATTTGAATATTTTAACGCGATTTAAAAAGTAACAAAAGGTCACCGGTAAGTGTATTAGATAATTGCGCGCTTATCTTTGCACGTGCATGTGTCAGTTGGTCTTGCAACATTGGTAGGTTACATATTATTAGAGTGCTCCTTATTTTGAACTTTCAATTTCATTATTGGCTCAGTACCTAGGTACCTACTTGGAGTTGTTTCTTTTTATAAGAAAATCATTCGCTATTTTTTATTTTTCCATCGACTGAATTTTAATTAACCCGCAGTCGTTCTCATTTTTTAGAAAAATGAAAAAATTGACCGATTTTCAAATTCTTTATTTCTATGGTTATGAAACATCAAAGTTGTTCCTTTTAATGAGAATTAATTCCCACTTATTTAAAAGAAAAATACAGAAGCGGAAAAAAAATTAAAAATTTTTGGCGTGGCATTTGAAGTTATTTCTTGGTGTCATCAGGCTCTCAATTTGAAAAAAAAAATTAATTGGGAATTAATTTTCGTGAAAAAGAACGAAATCTAATGATAATGATTTATAATTTGAAACAAACAAAAAATATGCGAAAGATGAAATTAAAAAATTGTTTTTCTCTTTTTAAAATTGGCGGACTGATAGGTGACACTTGAAATTCAATGATAGGGGGAAAATATGAATTCTTTCCCTTGAAAAAGAACAACTTTAAGAACCAAAAAATGCAAAATGTTGAAAACTTGAAACATATAAAATATGTAATATTTTTTAATGAAAGGGGACCAGGCACCATTAGAAATTCAGTGAGAAGAAAAATCAAAATTAAGGAATTATTTTCTAATATATATTTTTTTTTTAAATTTTAAATTCGTTGGTTGAAAATTTGAAAAATTTTGCTCGTTTTGTACCAGGTGTCGCTTGCTTGCTATTGCCTAATTGCCTATTTCATGTTTCATACGTAAGTCTGAATAGCGTAGGTTTGTACTCGCAGGCAAAGTAGTGGGCAGTTTGTTTATATTGAATAATCGCTACACGTTCTTAAAAAGTCCAATATACTACACAGATTAATAGGTATATTTTTTATATTATTTTAATAGGTAGGTAACCTTAGGTATTATTAATAATGTTTTTTTTTTTTTTTTTTTTTTTTTTTTTAATAAATTTAACACCTAAAAATACTCCTTTATTTTATAATTTGATTGTTGAACATAAATCAAAAGTTGAAAAAATCTAGTTAATTCAATTAGGTATGCAAAATTAGAGGAAAGGGACGGGTCCAATCAAAATTTTTGAAATAACCAAAAATATTCTCAACATTTTCCTCAACAACTTTTGTTTGAAAATTTTTTCAATTGAACCTCTATCTCAACTCAAATTTCGGTAATAATCATATATGTGGTATTATGCAATATTAGGAAGGAGGAAGCGGTCCAATCAAAATTTTTATAATAACTAAAATTATTTCTAGGATTTCAAGCTACAAGTTACTTTTCTTCGAAATTTTTTTCAATTGGACTTCTCCCTCCCCTCTAATTTTGTATAAATATGTATTGCTACATAGGTACTTATTTTTAACATTTGCAGGGAGTTATAGTGGTTCAATTAGAAACATTTTTATTCAAACGTTGTAGATTAATATTTTAGGAATAATTTTGGTTATTGTAAAAATTTCAATTGGAACAGAAATTTTAAAATTCTTGGTGTTGCTCATAGCCCAGGGCTGCGTTCAGTTTGGGATTTGAAATAAGATGCTCTATTAGACCAAAAAAATTGTTTAAATTGCATTTCGAGTCATCTAAGATTTTTTGATTTCAAAAAGTTCCTTTCGATGCCCCATCTAACCACCAAAAAGTCCCCTAACCTCATTCTCGGGAACTCCCCAAAAAGGTGGACCCAAAGTGACCCTCTCGTTGTTTTTCGTGGTATAACTCTGCAAATATACTCGTCGTACGTTTAAATAAAAAAAACTCTAACGCAGTTAATGCGCTAGAAAAGCTGATTTTCTATTATTTTTATTTTTATTTTTATTTTTTATTTTCAATTTTATTTTTATTTTTCAAAATTTATGTAAATTCATGTGTAAATTAAATTATTTTTATGTACTTAATGATAACAACATCAAATTGAAAATTTTAAAGTGATTAAAAAAATTATACAATTTACAGCCAGCTATTTTTGATAAATAAAAACTTTTAACAAGTTTTAAACCAATAAGAAACGACATGATCATAATTGAAATTAAACTACATAAAATCTGCAACAAAAGATGTTCTGTAAATTTTTTTGAAAAAATAAACGGGTGGCGCAAAAAATGTGGATCGAAATATATAGAGAGCGGAAAAAGAAAGATTGTTCCTCATTTCTGTGAATGGGGTAAAATTTCGGATGGGGGACGGGACCTTATACATATATGCTAATGAGGAATTGAGGACACACCATAGACTAAAAAAAAAAACTGGAACCTCATCTCTGAGCCCCCTTCTAAAGAAATATTAATATGTTTTCAGCCGTTTCGAAAATCAAAAACTAAAGTCCAAATAAATGTTGAAGAGCGTAAAATTTCCTACAAAACCCCTATTTTCATTTTTTTCACAAGTTAACGGGTGGCGCAAAAACGACCATCTGCTGCATACACAGCGTCCCAAGAAAATTAAATGTCGTTAATTTCATCGAATACAACACAGTGGAATGGTGACCCGGGAGGGGGGGGGGGTCTAGAAATTCCGTTAGGGGAAAAGTAAAAAACTGGGAGTTATTTTTTCATAAAAAGAAACAAAATGTAAGGTTTAAGGTACGCACTGACGTGAAACTACAAAAAACTCTAACGCAGTTAATGCCAAAGGTAATATAAATATAAACTACGTTTATAATAGATAGCCAACTCTGGGTAAAATTTCTAAATGGTATTTTTAATTCCAGGAGAAGTCACTGCATTCGAAAGCGCTGCTTGGTGTTGTGTTCTTTCCCATTGGAAACTTAAAATAATTGTGATTATTGTAAGTCTTGATCCAAGCAACTCAAAACACGACAAAAGTAGATACCCAACAATAATTGAACGAAAATTTTTTTGTTTTGAAGTACAGCGCTTCTTGTGACTTCTCCGAGTACTGAAATCTCAGTTCAAAATTTTATCCTATAAGATAACACCCCATGGTTAATGCGTTAGAAGAGCTGATTTTCCATTATTTTTATTTTTATTTTTTATTTTCAATTTTATTTTTATTTTTCAAATACAGCCAGCAATTTTTTGATAAATAAGAACTTTTGATAAGTTGTAAACCAATAAGAAACGACATTATCATGAAAAGTAGGCAGTTAGATAGGCATTGCAAAGGTTTTGAATTTTTACAACTTTGCTAGCCATTTATTTTTTAAAAATGGGAAATGATGATCAGCTGTTTGTTTTGAAATTTTCCATGGCGAATTCCTCGAGAACTGGTCCTTGAAAAAGAAAAATGTATGGAACCTTTTTTTTTGCGTCTTTTCTTGTACTACTAAAAAGGTTGTTTACTAATTTCGCGTAATTGCTTAATTCGAGACGCTAGAAGCATTTGAAAATTTCAATTGCTAATAACTCGAGAACCGGTTCACCGATTTTTCTCAAAAACAATAGGGTTCTATTCCCAGTAGGAACAAACCTCTCATAAAAATTTCAGCTCAATCGGTTAATTTTTACTCGAGTTATCGTCTGGACAAATTTTGGGGATACATACATACATACATACATTCATATTTATATATATATATATATAGTGATCTAAGGTCAAAGTGACTTCAATTTGTATGTTCGGTAAAGTGGCTTCAAACTTGAAATTATCGAAAGTATTATGATTCCCATGGCTTATTATTCAATTTTAGACATCAAAAAGCTATTCTACAAAACGAAGCAAGTTTATCCGTAAACATCTAAAAAACGATGCCAGTACGACCTTAGACCGAAATTTTATTCTACACTTGTATAAGTGGTAAAGTGGAATCACCAAATTAACCACATTTCTAGCATCCTGGAACCTTGCTGAGTTGACTGGCAAAAGTTGGTAATCTGACTTCAGTAAAATGAAGCCACTTTACCAAAACGAAGCATGATTACCGTTAGACATCTAAAAATGATGCCACTTTATCAATAGATAAATCTGTATATATATAAAAAGAAATACCAAAATGCAGAAATCATGCCAATCGTCTTATTTTGACCCAAAACGTCGAGAAAAATACCCCTCACCCCCAATTTCCATTATCAGGTTATATTTAATAGCTGAGTTTCTCTTTAGAGAAAATCAGCTAAAAATGGAATGTCCAAAATAAGACTTCTCATTCATACAGGGTGTCCGGGAAACACTTTTTTCGATTTTCATGTCTCGCTACAAAAGTTACCCCTTGATATTTTCCAGGAAGGCAATACATTTGACAAGAATTTCTTCTTGATATAACTCCTTCAATTTCAAACATAGGCATCCCGATGTAATTATTTTTTTTCTATTTTGAAGTATTATCCACTGACGACATCGTAAATTTTTTTTGAATACAGTGTTGCCAATCAATTTTGCTTGGAAAGCTTTGCAGCGCCTTCATTTTCAAACATGGGCAAAAAATCTCAAGAACAAAAAAAAACATTTTTCAGCACTACTTTGTATACTTATTATGCCCTATAAAAAAATTTTAGATTTATTGATTTTCCTCTTTTAATTTTTGAGATAGACACCAGGTATTACCCCGCAAACATTTTTTGGTACCTAATGATACGCAATTGTGTTCAAATTTGATGCCATAATGTCCTACCCAGACATTCTGCATGTATATGTATTATCTAGATATCAAGTACTTATAAATAGATAATACTCATAGTACATCGTACCATATCGTAGAATATTACCTGTCTAATGCGATCGCAACTAAATGTAATATCGAAGCTGTGCAACAAAGTACATCGCTGGCAGTCCACATATCGCATAGCTCCGGCCCCAACACCCATCCGTCGCTAATCTGTAACAAAATAATCGTACTACAGTGTCTAACATGCACATACGTATAAAAGAGAAAAAAAAGGTATTTTTATTAAATTTCGTTACACGTACGAACATACGAGGAAAAAAAAGCTTCGCGCTTTGCGCGAAGCTTTTTCAGCCTTGTTTTTTCGATTTTGAATCTTGTAGGTCTGTATACTTTGCCACGAAATTTATAAGTTAGGAAGATAATTTCTGCATTTTTACACCTTCTTGAATCGTTGAAGCTTTGTAATGATTTTTATTATCAACTAGGGGGCTTCGCCCCATGGGCTGATTCGCGGCCCAAACCAATTCCTGGTTCCCGTCTGAGGGCGAATTCCTCGGGCTTCGCCCTCGGAACTTCGCCTTGCAGTTAACTTAGTGCTTCTACAAAAAATGAAAAAAAGGTTGGAAGGTCAGAATCCCCAAAAGGCACATCTAGGACTTCTACCGAACCTACATGTCAAAGAACAGCCTCCTAGGTCAATTTGGGTGGCCTGTTGCCGTGACACAAAATTGAAAACAGCGTAAAATTACCCCAAAATAGCGTTTTTCGGGTGGAAGGAGGTGAAAAAGGGTCGGATGGTCGAAACCCCCAAAAGGCACATCTAGGATCTCTACCAAATCTACATGCTAAAGGACGACCTCCTAGGTCAATTTGGGTGATCTGTAGCCATGACACAAAATTTTTCAAGGTCAAAAAAGTGACAAAATAACCGGTTTCTTCCCTCTTAATTGCTCTAGGAAGCTGATTTCTGAATATGTTGTACAACTTTTCATTTCCTATCGACTGGTTTTTGATTTGGCATTTTTTGAGATTTTCTGCTCCCCACCCCTCCATAAAGAAGTTGACATATTTGAATTTCAGTTCAAGGTCATCCCCACTCCAACCACAAAATATAGTTTTTGAATAAACCCTATTGCCCGAATTTTAACTTATTTGGTGAAAAAGGGGCTGAGCGAGGGGCTGAAAACCTGCGGGATATATATCGATCTAAGGTCAAAGTGACTTCAATTTGTATGTTCAGTAAAATGGCTTCAAACTTGAAATTATCGAAAGTATTATGATTCCCATGGCTTATTATTCAATTTTAGACATCAAAAAGCTATTCTACAAAACGATGCATGTTTATCCGTAAACATCTAAAAAACGATGCCAGTACGACCTTAGACCAAAATTTTATTCTGCACATGTATAAGTGGTAAAGTGGCATCACCAAAATAACCACATTTCTAGCATCCTGGTACCTTGCTGAGTTGACTGGCAAAAGTTGGTAATCTGACTTCAGTAAAATGAAGCCACTTTACCAAAACGAAGCATGATTACCGTTAGACATCTAAAAATGAAGCCACTTTATCCATATATAAATCTATATATATATAAACAGGCATCGATGAAAATGGTCAAAATGGACTTCTGGAGTCATGAAACGGATTTTGTACTTACTCTCCCCCTCAACTCCCACATCATGATACAGCGTAATAGCCTTGGTTTTTTTTTTGACAAATTGAGAAAAAACAAGGCTAAAAACAAGTGAAATTTCACGTAGATACATTTATCTATACATAGGAAGATAGGTTTAAAAGTAGAGTATAAATTGTATAGGCTCGGTGAAGATACCCACGAACATGATGCGATGTTCAGTTTCGAAGCGATGGGTATAACTTTATTGTACAGGAACAGAAGAAACACCATCGAAATGAATCTTTATGAAGTTATTTCGGATGAAATATTATCGTAACTAAAAGAAGAATTTTTTTTGTTCTCGTTTGCGTTAAAAATAAATGTTAGAAGAAGGCAATATGAAACGTATCTGATAACGGTGCCCATCGGTTATCCGATTACAAACACAAACCAAAGTTCTGCTCGCGTTAAAAATTTCTATATTTCTAACATTTATGGGATCGTTACTGAACAAAAATGGTGTGTCTTTTGAGAACAATACCTTTTTTTCTTCGCACATCCCTAAATCGATTTTAGACCGAAGTAGAAATCATCTTAATGTGGCAACCTTATGTTACCCGGTAGTTGTGTCGCGTTCGTTGAAATCATTTATTGCCCTAATGTCGTATATTGCAAAATAATAATGAAATATGTTCGCTTATTTGCCATTTTTAAATGTGTAAATAGGTAGTTGGATGATGAATACGCGATGGATTTTCGTTTTGATTTTTGAACAAATTTTCGTTTTCGAAGATGGAAAAGAAAAGTCAATAATGTGGGAGTACTAATTGTTTCGCTCTTTTTTGCAATTCGCTGCAAGATTGAATTGCCTAATGCAGGAAGGAAATAAGGGGGTTCATCCCCACTGAAAATTTTTCAAAAAAATTGGCAAATTCCTGAAAATTCGGCAATTTTTGGAAAAATTGGCCATATTTTGGAAAAATTGGCCATATTTTGTTAAAATTTGGCCATTTTACTGATTTTTGACGAAATTTCGTCGGAAATTTTGGAAAAAAATCTATGTTAAACTGAATTAAAAAATATTATTTTGAAATAATAAATATTTAGGAATCGAATTATATTGCCTACAGAAATTAAATTTTAGAGAATTGTGTGATTTGTGGAAATTTTGAAAATTATTTCATAATTTTGTCTCAAAAGAAAGTTTTTTTTTTTTTTTTTTCTAAAAAAGAAATACCTACCAACCTAATGGAAAAAAATAGTTTTGTAACATAATTTTTGAAAAAATAATTTTGATAAAAAAATTAGAAAGTTAAAAAAACTAGCTTTCAAACGTTTATTTATTATTATCATTTTTTTTTTTTTTTTTTTTCAAAAAAAAAAACAAACTGTCAGAATGAAATGTAGGGAATTTTTTAAAAGATAGATAAATTATTTTTGGAAAATTTTCTTTGAACAAGATAGAATTAAAAAAAAAATAAGTGAAGAATATTTTTTATTTCAATGAAATTAGGAGAAATTGTTTTTAAAAATTTCTGAAGGCCCAATTGGTGAAAAATTGAGAGATATTTTTTCTTAAAATTTGTTATATAACAAAATTATAAATTTTTTGGCTCACTTCAATTTTTCAATTAAATGAATTTCATTTTCCAACAATTCATTCCTAATAATGTGTAAGTAAATTAAATTATGAAAGATTTCATACAAACTTTTTCTAAAAAAATTTCTTCGTAATAAAATAGATTTTTTTCTGAAGAAAAAGAAAAAAAAGGGCTCAAAAATAATATTTAAAAAAACTGAGTAAAATTTCAAAAAGTGCCTAGGTAAGTGAGAATTTATGAACGTTTTTCTTTATTATTTTAAAAGTTTTGTTAGGAACGGAATTGAATTTTTCAGAAAATAGAAATTGAATTGAATGTGTATTAGTAGAACCTCCACTATTCGACTTTGTTTTTATCACCCGATTTCCATTCATTTTTGCACATCACTATCTTATTGATGCTAAAAAAAATCGATTTTTTCTGAAAAAATTTGAAAAATACAATTAAATTTAATTTTTGACAGGAGTTTGGAAAATACGAAATTAAAAAAAAATAAGAAGTATGTGTTTTATACCAACATAAAAAAATTTCTTCAAGTTATATAATCTTTTCCCCAAAACTTGTGTAGATTTTTTTCATTTTTTTTCCTTTTTTTTTTTTTTTTTTTTTTTTTTTTTAAGTTTTCAACACATGTGATAAAAAAAATTGAGAAATGAAAATTAATTTTTTGGGGCTGTTCGTAGAATACAAACCAAATGCACCAAAGATAATTTTTTCATTCAAAAAAAAAAAAGTAAAAAAAAACAAGATTTTTTTTTACTTCAAAAAAATCAGAATGAAATATATTTCAAAATTTTATTCAAAATATAAGGTTCTAATTCAAGGAAAAAATCAATTTAAAAAAAAAATTCAGTATGTTTTTCATTTTAAAAACATTTTAAAATTCTAAAAAATTCTGAATTTTTTAAAATAAAATTTTTGAATTTTTTTCTGCATAGTGCATAAATAACACCTAATATTTATTTGAAAATACTCTGCAGTGTGATCACTTGAAACTAGCTGTAATTTATTTTTACTCATTCTGTAGCTTACTCCATTTTTTGAACCACTTCGAAAAATTTTGTGCCACCCTAGCGGAAAGATTTGATTAGAAGTTTGAATTCGAGTCGAAATGAATTGCGAGTATTTGGGACTGTAAATAGCGTACGTTCGTTCGTTCGTTCCAAACTACTTATACCTGCGAAGAAAAAAAAACGTAGGTAATCGAAGTAAAAGGCCAAAACTCTGGACAGCAATTAGGAACGGATTTTTTAGTTTTGGAATAACGGAACCAGTGTTTCTTTGTAGCTATAAAGGCTATACACGTTTTACATGGATAAGACAATTGACGGGTTGAGTATTTTTTTTTTTTTTTTTTTTTTTTGCTTTTTGTTTTCCTCTTTATTTGGGCACTACTCTTTAAGGCTATAATAAACGCGCCAGCTCGTTCAATTTCGACAGCTTCATTTACACTAGTCGAATGGCTGCGTAAGAAATAGACTTTTTTGCGTTTAGCGTGAAACACATTTATCTTATGAAGATGAGGTGTTTAGCTTTGTGTAGGTTCTTTGAGTTTGTTTATAAAGAAAAACTTATTTGTACGTGGGAAATAATCGTAAAGAGGAATTTTGCGGTGATTGTCAAGTTGACCCTTGGTATGGTATAGAGGGAAGATCGGCATACTTTGAACCTGTTAACCAATAAACCACATCATAGTTGAAATTTTCTATTTGAGGGGAACTTTCTAACGATTCGTTGATCATTTTATGTGTTATGAATGAAGCCATGAAGCCGTGGTAGGAAAGCTTTATAGAAGTTCTTTCAGAAGAAATGTTTCAACCAAAGGCTTAAAAACTGAAGGAATAGGTTACACCTAAAAATTTTATATTTTCATTTCCGGTGATTTTTCATTTTTTTTCTTCCAAATTCGAATGGTTTCTGTTTTCAATAATGAATTTAGAACAGCGTTGAAATCATAGTGCAATTTATAAGACGTTATTCTTTTGTGAAATCGGTTAAATTATTCGGAATGGAAAAATGAAATTAAGCGCGACCGATTTTTTCTCCCCTCTCAAGTTATCCCTCTGATCGTGGAATTCAATTTCACGAACGGACGCATAAATTTTATCGCTAATTGAAGATTTGTTGGGAGAAATTCGGATTGAAATTAACATTATTGGATCACTGGATTAGATACGACTGGGGAATGGCTTGATGCGTGGAAAATATTCGAAATTAACAAAACACCTCGTTCCTATCGATTCCATAATCATAATAATACCTAGTGAAAGATCTTCTCTTCTTCCTATTTTTTTTTTTTTTTTTTTTTTTTTTTGCAAGATTCCGTGATTGAGTTTAGATTTTACCGTAACCATCTTATGAAAAGCGCGAAAAAGAAAAGAATGACCGGAGGGAGGAAGAGGAGAAAAAAAGTTAATGGAATTAGTTTGAAACAGCAGATAAATTTTGTCAACTGCTAACTACATTACGATTACAGACCGGTTAAAATGAACTTTATACAAAAAGGCGGGCTTTTAAAGTTCGTCTTCGTTAATTTCATAGTGAGGCCAATTTACGTTTTATTGTTTTAAAATAGGCTTATGTTGATAAAGGCTACAGAAAGTTCAGCCTCTTAGTTGAAATGTTGTTTAAAAGAAGACATCCTCTATTTTTAGTTTTTAATTAACAAGGAAAATAAATGTTTTACCTTTGCGATGTCTGTCTTCTAAACTCTTTAATTCGATAAAAAATACGTTTTAATTATAGTCATTTTAGGAAAGAAATTTAATTTTTAATTACAACGTTAAATCTGTTAAACATTTATAAACTCGTCAGTTTACTATCTTTCAGCTATATTTTAGTCGCTCCAAGTGTTATATCGTTCCTATAAAACGAACAGATTTGAGAAATCGTTCGAAATTCGGCCTACTGAACTGGCTAATGAGACCAGGGCTTTAGCAAAAAATTACGTAGATTTGAAAGTTTATTATTTTTTCTTCTAGACGAAACGAGCATCATCTGTTTAGCGTGCGGTTCATACCCTTGCGAAGTTTTTTCTTATAAAATATTCGGAAAATATTTTAAATTTCATCATTCATTTAACAAACTAATGGACTGAGATTTTATATGCTAGTGAATTTTGTAAATAATTGACGAAGGTTACCATTTTTTGAATTCAATCGAATTTTCTCTATTTTGATTGTATTAGTCGTGCGACTATACTTAAAGCTTATACCTACCCGGTAAACACACCGTCTGCTATTCGTATGCTAAAATCACAGAGACGAAAATCGCGGTCTATTCGCATACGAATAGAATGCGAAATCAAAGCAAAAATCGAAGAAAATTTTCTCAGATAAATTCGTATACTATTCGTGAGCAAATATCATGCTAAAATACCTGTAGATGTTTTGTGCGATATTAGCGCGATATTCGCTTGCGTATCGCATGCCTGAAATCACATTGAAAACAGGCAAAAAGTTCGTACGATATTAGCGCGATATTCGTATACGAATCGTATGCTAAAATCGCAGTGGAAAACGTGCAAATATTTCTTACGATACTAGCACAATATTCGCATACGAATCGTATGCTAAAATCGCAGTGGAAAACGTGCAGATATTTCTTACGATATTCGCGCAATATTCGCTAGCGAATCGCATGCGATTTTCACTACAACTTCTTTCAATACGTTTTACAAATGAGAGAAGTCAGTTTCAAACATGAACGTGTACTTGAAAATATTGCAGTGACATTTAAACAATAAAATAAAGGTTTTTCTGTTTTTTTTTGATTTTGTTGGGGAATTTTGTGTTTTGTTTGATGTTTTTTATTCTTTTTAAGTAAAAACGCCAATGATTTGATTTCAAAGTGATAAGAATGGAGACGAAGGCAGAATTTCTTGGACGATTTCCACTCACAGTAAGTTAATTATTTTGAATTTATATATTATTTGTGATCGCGTGAATCTGTTTGAAATTAAATTTTATCAAATCGTAAAATTTTAGACGTCTTATCAGTGCTATAAAATTTTTCAAGTGTTCCTCTACCTTCTCCAATTTGAACGCAGTATTATGCGAAATTATAAGGAAAGGAGGAGTCAAATCGAAATTTTTGTAATAATCGAAATTATTTCTAAGATTTCAATCTACAACTTTTGTTTGAAAAAATTTTAATTTGGGACAGCGGGACAGCCCTTCTTCTCTCTCACAATTCAGAGTAATAAATATACGTAGGTACTTATACCTATATAATCTATCTATCTATCTACGTAGTATTGGGCATAATTGGAGGGGGCTCAAATTGAGAAATTTTTCAAACAAAAGTTGTAGATTGAAATCTTGGAAGTAATTTTGATTTTTCTAAAAATTACTTTATCAAATGCCGCTGATAGGTACTCCAAAAACTTTACGATTCGGCATAATTTCATTTTTCACAGATCTGCGATCACAGATTTGATATATTTTCGAATAATTAATTTACTACTAAGTGGAAATCGTCAAAAATCATTTGCCTGCTTTTTAAAGGCGAATTTCGAACGCTAATCGCAAGCGAATTAACAGCGAATAGAACGCTACATTCGCTGCTAATTTCGCGTATTATTAGCGTTCGAAATTAGCCGCTAAAAAAGCGGACATTTTTGATATGCTAATAGTACGCTATTTTCGCATGCTATTCGTATACGATAAATGCGAATTTAGCTCTCTATTAGTACGCGATTCGCATACAGTGTGTTTACCGGGTACCTATTAAAATGTCTTAAAACTCGAGATAAAATTTTATAAGAAAAAGCGAGCGAACTAGGATCAAAAGGATTACACGAGCCAGCCTTGAAAAGTGACTAAAAAAATTCCCGTAACTTTTCAAATCCACGTTTAGCTTAAAATTCATAAAGTTATGATGAACGTAGAATGGAAAAGGAGAATGAATAACGAAATCCCCTTTTAATTGTTAATGACTCGGGCGCAAAATCGGGGTAGAAAAAAATACTGCCTAGTACAACGTGAAAGAAAGAAATTGAGCAGCTGAAAAATTTATTTTAGCTGGCCGATGAAAATTAATAACCATTTGTATAATGATTTCTTTCAAACTTGAAGGGGAATAATGGTTAGAGCAAATATTTGCCAATAAAATTCAATTAAAATTAACTATAAGAACAGATGTCGAAAAATACGGTGTTTTCGACGCAATTATTTCCATTATAGTCTATGAAGGGCCAGCCAGAATGAGAGAAAAAGAGAGTTTGTTTTAATTAAAAAATTAGACTGCGAAAAAATTGTCTTTAAGAGATATCGCCTTCTAGTTTTTTAATTAAACTCAAATACCAAAAAGTTGTCGATAATTTTTCAAATATTCTGTTCTGGTAGAATTTAATTTAACACAGAAAATCGTCAATTATCGGTGCCTGGTAAAAAGAGTGGTTAAAAGTGGTTAATGCGGATTTAAGTGATGGTTAATATATTTTTTTTTATGATAATAATTGAGTAGGTAGCTAGGTACCTAGATGAACGCTTATAAAAGTAGTAGATATGCGCGAAGTTCAACGTACAACTGATGCAGAAAGTGCCTGTCTAGTATTTGAATTAGCTTAATACTTTTTTTAGCTTTTTAAAATCAGACTATAAAATTAAAAATTAGAGCAAAGGATTAGAGTGGCATACCCTCACCTTGAAGGAACAACGATGGTGAGGTACATGCTTATACAATATACAATATACATAGCACAGCACCATCATGTTTTCATCCACAAATTCACAACACTCTCTCATAGTTGCTACCACGCCCTTTTAAATCTCATTTTGTCAGAGTTTCAACACGGATATCACCCTTACAGCTGGACAAACTTATATACTTACTAATTCACAACACACTTTATCTGCGAGTATCAAAATCACCCTCCAGGACGTCGAATTTCATGTCGACATATCGTCGACAGTGTAGATAGTGAATTCAATGATATTTATAGAATAGATATGTCGACATTGTATTCAACGTCGACAAAAGCATCTACGAAATCATCGACATCGACATCTCGACACGATTGCATGAAAAAGTCATCTGAAAATTGGTAGACACTCGACACTGATGTCGATGAATTGTTCGACAATCGACTTCTACATTATCAAAATGACCGAAAAAACAAGGCTATGAAAAAATGAAGAATTTTCAGATTGTTTCACAGGAATTGTGTTCTCCCCCCCCCCCCCCCCCCCGTGCAAGTCAACATCTCGACATTTTGTCATAGTTTCGACACCCTGAAGTCACCCTTTCAACTGAACTTATTATGTGCCCAATTAACAAAGAGGTGATTCTCAAAGCCTTATGTACTAATTCACAACACACTTTATCTGCGAGTATCAAAATCACCTTCCAGACGTCAAATTTCATGTCGACATATGGTCGACAGTGTGGATAGTGAAGTCGATGATGTGTCAACATTGGATTTGACGTCGACAAAAGCATCATGGAAATCATTGACATCTCGACGGTATGAAGAAGACATCTGAAAATTGGTCGAATGAACAGTCATACGAAAAAATGAAGATTTTGCAGATTGTTTCGCAGAAATTGTGTTTTTCTCTTTAGAAAATATTTTTCCAACCATTTTAAATACTTTTTGATATCCTTAAGAGAAAATTTGATCTTCAAAAATTGTCGATGATAATGTCGATGCATTACTCGAGCGTCGAATTTTATGTAGACCTGTCGAGGTATCATGTTGAGGTTTTCCATACCTATCAGAATATTAAAAAAAAAAAAAACATGTTGAAAATTTTAACACACCTAACATTAATTATTCAAAAATGGTTTCTAGCAACAGTGATTCAATCAATTTATGTGAAAACATTGCATGGTCTGATTTTTGTCGATATGTATCAATTTTTGAAGAATTTCAATGTATACCTACTTTTTATCTCAAATTGTATGTAGGTACTTTAATTTTAATTTTGATTGTTTTTTCATTTGAATAAGCATACTTATGTATTTGAAGAGTTACACGCGAAAAACAATGAAAACTTTTCTTTGGATTCACATTTTGAAAGATATACCTATCGAGAGATGCAGTTCGCACAATTCTATAGTAGTTAATCAGGACATCAAGAAAAACATTTTAAAATTTAAAAAACTCTTTGTTCACTCAAAACGCAATTTCATATACTCATTTTCTGGGTTATTTTGGCTTTAAACGAATTCGTAGATATTAAGACTGGGCATATTTACGGTATACTTAATATGGCGTAATAAAACAAAGCAGACGAGCACAAAAATGAGGATTTTTATCACGGCAGAATCACCGATGCAAAAAGACCAGTTCGCCGACACTGCGGAAAAAATGCCGAGCTCTCAACTGGCGAAATGTGATTCTACGAAATCAAGAAATAGACTTTCTCAGGCATGAATAACAGTTGGCAACAGGAAACCTTGCAGTTTTTTTTTCGCTCGTACCACGGTGGTACCCTAAAGTTGGAAAATATTTTCAAATTGAGTTCCTACTTTTTTTCCCCCCTTCCACTTAAAAAAGCGTACATAGTTAAAATGTTGAATCTAGTTTGGGGAAAGTTATTGAATATAAAACAAAAAAATTGGTGAAAGTTTTTGAATATAAAGCAAAAAAAATTTTTAAATCGATTAATTTGCACGCTGAAAATAAAATAGACAGAGATTCGTGGCGAGGGTGGAGATGGTCGGAAACTAGATTCGGAATTTCTCGTCGACATGGATATAATTTTCGAGATTTCTACGTTATCGCTCGAATTACTTTTTTGTAAATGGTCGTCAAGTCGTATATAATTTTGAAGCAGGTCGTGCAAATTGCAATACCGGCCGTATTTTCGAATTGGCAAATTCATCGTAAGGTGTGGGCATCATCTAACCAAACCAGGGCCTTTTTTCTTGGCTGGTATGTGTTTCACCTATTGTCGACCGCAAATTACAAGGTGGAATGTCTCAGTTTGATAATAGTAAAACGGCAACTATTAGACCGTTAGCGTTTTTCATATAAATGCTTGAAATTCCACGCGAAATTCCAACAAACCTTCATATACTTAAAAGCACTCCCGTTAACCTTATCATAATACCTATAGCGAATTCAATCTTATTCATCGCTAAACGCTATGTGCAAAAGTTTTGAAGAAAAAAATAGTAGAGGGCTCAGTCGTTTCTATGTACTTGCCAAAAAACGAAATATAATTTCAAATTAAGTGAGACTGAGCCCTCTACTATTTTTTTCTTCAAAATGTTTGCATATAGCGTAGTAGTTATATCGATGAATTCAACCCAGGGACGGGGTGGAAGAGAAGGGGAGGGAGGAGGCGAAAAGGGAGGCGATTTATTAAATTATATCATAACATTTTTTACTCAATGTTTCAAGAATTTATTTTTAAGAAATCAGGAGGGTGATTAAATTAATTATAGATATCAGTACATTTTTTACTCGATTTTTCAAGAATTTATTTTTAAGAAATCAGAAGGGTGATTAAATTAATAATTATAGATATCAGTACATTTTTTACTCAATGGTTCAAGATTTTTTTTTTGAATAAAAAATATTTTTTGGGATACAGCACAATGTTACTGGGGTTGGTGGAGGTGGAGGGCGGGAACTAATTCTTTTTGAGAGAATTTTTTGGGAGGATAGTAAGATACCCTACGTGATTTCAAAAATGAAAAATTTTCAAATTCATTCCACTCCACCCTTATTTTACTTTCGCGAATTCGAGTTCTTTACAAAGGAACACGGTGCTTCCGATTTGAATGGAAAATTAGACGAAATTTCCTAAAACTAGAGATTAGGTACGGTGATCAAATTTGAAGATTTTAATAGACCATACTTTTATCCCTCGTTTTATAAAAGACTCTTATTCAAAGCTGTCAGATTATCTCCCTTTTGTATTTGCGATTTGAAAATCACATTTTTTGGGGAAATTTTTCAAAAAAAAAAAAAAGAAAAGAAAGAAAAGCCTATCTTCGTTATATTCAATTTTACTAGATTTCCATCAGCTTTATTTCAACGCGAATCTAAAGGAAAGAAAGGCCAAGGGAAAAAATCTTTGCTCTAATAACTATGTAAGTATATAAGGTGCGAAAGCACCACCTCTTAGTTATCAGTTCACTTAAACTTTGAAGCAATTTCCTGTTTCAATGAAATAATATTAGCCTTAGTCTATCCTTTTGAAAGATTCGCGAAAAAATACGAAACTCCGCGCGTTTAAAGCATATAGAATTTTATCAAAGAATATAATTTGAATTTTTATGATAATTTGCAACTCTCTTTCGATAAGATAAACTTTAAACATGATTACAATTTTTTCCAATATCCGACAACTTTAGTGCAATAAAGTTTTGTACGCGTTAGGTGTTGTAAGGGTGGAAAAGTTGGCGAAAATTATGTTTTTATCGTGCTTATGGTTCATTTGTGTAGTATTTATTGAGCTTGAAATCTGTTCATATTATCGATTTTTCATTTTTTTTTCTTTTCTGTTTCCTTCAAGTATGTACTGAATACCTACTAACACGGCTTATAATGTAAATTATTTTTACCACGCTTTTATATACTTGGTATGTATGTTTGTATGTTTGTTTGTATGTCTCATGGAACCAAGAGTATGTTTTCGACCAATCCTCTCTCATTTAATATTTTACTGGAATTGAAAGAACATAGTGCTCACATTAGGGGTTTTCGAGGTCGCTGAATTCGATTTTCGAACTCAAATTTACCCCCGACCCCAAATTGAGCCCCTATGAGGGGGTTCAATTTTGAAAATTTCAGGAAATCACAACATTGGTATCGAAATGTAGGTTTTTGAGGTCGCTGAATTCGATTTTCGAACTCAAATTTACCCCCGACCCCAAATTGAACCCCTATGAGGGGGTTCCATTTTGAAAATTTCAAAATTCACAACATTGGTATCGAAATGTAGGTTTTCGAGGTCGCTGAATTCGATTTTCGAACTCAAATTTACCCCCGACCCCAAATTGAGCCCCTATGAGGGGGTTCAATTTTGAAAATTTCAGAAAATCACAACATTGGTATCGAAATGTAGGTTTTCGAGGTCGCTGAATTCAATTTTCGGACTTAAATTTACCCTTATCCCAAATTGAGCCCCTATGAGGGGTTCCATTTTGAAAATTTTAAAATTCACAACATTGATATCAAAATGTTGGTTTTCGAGGTAGCTGAATTCGATTTTCGAACTCAAATTTACCCCCGACCCCAAATTGAGCCCCTATGAGGGGGTTCAGTTTTGAAAATTTCAGAAAATCACAACATTGGTATCGAAATGTAGGTTTTCGAGGCCGCTGAATTTTTTTTTTTTTTTAGATAGACATTCGAACCTAGTAAAACTATGAAATTAAAATATTTTCAACGACAAAAGGAGTTAAATAAAAATGTAAAAAAATTTTAAAAAACCACGCTTTTATTTAAAGTTGGTCACTTTGTAAAATGTTATTCATAGGGAAAGAGTAATGCCTTAAAAAACAAAAAATAAAATTTACTTGAATACAAAAATGTGTCACGAAAATTTTTTTTTCAAAAATTTTAATGATGAAAAGCGTGGTGGGGTGTGCGAGGAGCAAACGAATACCTTTTCGATTAACGCCCCACTACGATTTTCATCATTAAAATTTTTGAAAAAAAAATTTTCATGACACATTTTTGTATTCAAGTAAATTTTATTTTTTGTTTTTTAAGGCATTACTCTTTCCCTATGAATAACATTTTACAAAGTGACCAACTTTAAATAAAAGCGTGGTTTTTTAAAATTTTTTTACATTTTTATTTAACTCCTTTTGTCGTTGAAAATATTCCATTCATTAATGATTTGCCTTGCGTACAGTAAATTACCTATTGGAACTTTGCTGGCGTAAATTAAGAGTTCAATTTCGTTTTTTTCTATAAATAAAATTGAAGATGATGAAATTTTTAGTGAATACATATATTTTTTGGATGAAGGGGGAATATTGCAAATGTTCAAATTAAAATAATTTTTACCTTTTCATTTTCCATTTTTTTTTTTTTTGCAGAATAGGTACCTATCTACAATCTATTAGTATTTTTATCAACTAAAAAATTACCAAAGTCACTAGACATCTTGATTCACTGCTCCAGAGTAATTTTCTCTCCTTCAAATAATTCATTAAGAAAATTTAGTGAAATATCAGCTGATGATCTTCTATTGGCTGCAATCAAGCTATTTGAATATATTTTTGAATAAGAATGTAAAGCGTATAACCGCGAAACAAACCCATCAGATCATCATAATGAATAATAGAAAAATTGAAGCACGGAGCTTAAAACGGTGTTTTTTGATCTATGTAGATTTTATGAAACGAGACTGCGTTCCAAGCGGTTTTATACATGTCATAGCGATGATATATGGTGTAAGCAATACTAATAAATTTTCCTTGTCTAGTATATCAATACGACTATTATCTGTCATGGTCATGGAGATTTGTTTTATATCAACAAAAAAAGGAATATCGACGACTCGTAATTACAGAATTGAATTGTTGGAAAATCTTTTGCATTAATTTGAGAGTTATCTCGTTCAGTCTCTGCTGTGTCCAATTACGAATTATACAGGGTGTTCCGGAAGTGAATAGCAAGAACACCGAGGGTCGTTCTTGATTTTGAAGGGAAAATGGTTTGCAGAAATTTTAAAATTCTTTCAAGATGATGCAAAAAAAAAGATATAATAACTTTTTGAAATGGACGAAAAAAGTTACCTATGTGAAAAATTGTAAATTTTTGAAAATGAAGACGTTAATAAGCGTTGGGAACGTCGATCGCGAAGTCCAATCTTTGGTAAAAAGACATGCCCATTTACGAGTGCGAGTGCCTAATCCATTTTTCAAATTATTTACTACCTGTATAAAATATCAAATCTTTGATAAAATTGGGTGATTACAAAACCTCGTTTCGGAAAAATTTGTATAGTCTGGCAAGTGAAAGATGACAGTCCGCGTTTCGTTGCGTCCACGAGTACACGCCTGATTTTTCGACGTTATCGGGAACGCGGACTGTCATCTTTCGCTTGCCAGACTATATGACCTTCAATTTTTATTCTCAGAAATTGTCATTTTTCAATTTTTTCCCCTAAAAAATTTCTGGCTCATCATTTATTTTCTGAAAAAAAATTATCACAGATTTTCCATAAAAATGATTCATTTTGGATTGTACGTCTCAAACATTTCCAACTAAGGATTTTTATTTGAAAAAATTTCTCATCGTAGGGATTTTATTTCTTCTAAAATTTGTTTCAATTCCAGTTTAATCTTTAAAAAAATTGTTACCTACCATCAATAATTTTTTATCAAAGACTTTTTCACCGTCGATTTTTCACCTAAAAAATTGATGATCTTGAATGTTTTCTCTGAAAATTTTCAACCTTCAATTTTTTTACTAAAAAACTTTTTTATTCCTGATTTTATCTGAAATTTTTTTGGAAATTTTTGATTTTTCCTCCAGTAAATTTTCAACTCAGCTTTTTCGTTTGAAAAAATTCTTATCATTGGTTTTTTATCCAAAAATTTTAGCATTTCGTATTTTTTCTTATACGAGTAACAATTGTTTCACGTTCAGTTTAAAAACTTCGTTAGCCTAAACTTTGTACTTTCCATTTTTCTTAAAAAAAATTTTCAGATCAATTTTTAGAACTGCGAACACACTTGGAAACCTTGACAACTTATCAACTTTGATTGAGCAAAAATTTATCTCCATGAAAGAGCATGTTAACCAGACCTTAAAACTAAATTTTCAGCTGCCGAACTTTTAATTTTTGTCGAATTTTTGAAAATAGCGAAAATAACTCATTGTATTGGTAAATAATTTTTTTTGCAAAACTTGTAAATTTCCAGTTAAAATTATAAAAGAATTTTTTTGAAAGGTAATATTTCAAATTTTTTCTGAAAAAATCAACCCCCATCAAAATTTTTTAATCAACTTCATCAAAAAAATCTTCATCATTTTTTTGGGGTTTACAAAAAATTTTTTAAAAATTTTTTTTGATAGAGAAAGTGTTTCAAAATTTTCCTAAAAGAATGAATTTTTTTGAAAAACTTACAAAAAATCTTTTTTTTTGTTGAAAAATCCAATAATTCGTACCTATTGAAGTTTTTTCTTTTAGGCATTTCCATAAAAAATCTTTCAAAAATTTTTTCACTGAAATACTTTGAAATTTTTCTGAAAAAAAAAATCAAAATTAAGTACTCGTAGGTATGTCAACTTTTCAAATTTCACAAGAAATTGTTCCAAGGTTTTTTTTTTGATTTTTTTTTTTTTTTGAAGGAAAATACATAATAATTATACATACCTACCTACTTATGTATTAAAAAAAAGAATTAGAAAAATTGTGAAATATTTCTTTGAATGAAAATTTTTTAGAGTACTTTTTGGTAGAATTTTTAAATTTTTATTGATGATTTAGAAATTTATATACCTAATTTTTTATTTCTGAAAAAATTGAACGATTTTTTTTTTGATTTTCGTGAAAATTTAGATCACTATTTTCCTTTAAAAAGAACACAGATGTCACTAAAAAAAAATATATATCAAGCCCGCCAATGCCCCAATTGAAAATTTTTCTGGAAAAAAGTTTGGTTATCACAAAAATTGTGATTGGAACATTCCCTCCCATATAATTTTTGGTTATAAATAAGTATGTACTTGGTTATGTCAAACCTCAAGTTTTTATATCCACTTTCGGAGCACTCTGTATTGAGATTCTATTGATTTATAAAAAGTTAAAGGTAGGTATCTAGCTCAAATATACATAGAATAAAGTCTCATGTAATCAAGGTTGAATTTGCATACTCTTGGAAGAAAAAAATTGAAGAGAGAATGCTGCTCGATATTACGATAACGAATTTGAATCCTATCGTGTGACCTTAAATTAATATAATCTTATTAAATATGTATTACGGAATATGATACGTGAAGTTGGAAAAACCACCGAACGAAAGATCATCGTCTCGAACAAGATTTCCAACAGTTCAAAAAGTGTACCAAACTTGATACAATTTTGAAAAGGGTTCTGCTTTAATGTAATTACGCATTCCACGAACCTCTATCATCTGTCTTTTATTTCACACCAGATGGGGCTCTGTTTATTGCCAATTTCCCAATATCATCTTGTCAAAAACGTATTTTGTACGCGAAATAAATTTTCATACGGATTCGCCGCATCCATCTCGAATAGTTAAATATTCTAGAAATGTAAGAAATGTCGAGAACTTTGTAATATGGTTTTCATCAGTAAGTATATATACGTCGAACTTTGCTCGGTGCTCATAAAACTTAAGAAGGTCCACGTGTGAATTTTTTGAATGACTCTCCAGCATGGTCTGTAGATGTGAATGGTTCAACTGAACTTGAATAAATTCCTACTTTTGCCATCTCACATCTCTCCTAAAAAGTAAATTAAGATTTTAGTCAATATTCATCTGATCTTTTTTTGTTACCTACATTTCAAATCGAAAGTTACCTATTTAAATTTGAATGCGAAGTTGAAGTGGAAAAAGAGCGTTCAAAATCAATACATACTCGAGTCGAACTGCGAGGTGTACTTTGCGAGTATATATACACAGACTACATGTGGAATCTTTTAAATGGGTTCATGTAATAAAAGAGAGAAAACCCATCTTAGCGAAGATTTATAGAAAAGAACTGTTGATAAAAGAGAGTGCAAATACGTGAGGCATTGTTGTGATTGGCATTTTGTGTCAAAGTGCTAAATGGACAGTATAACGCGCCCATATTCGACGCCTTCTAAATACCAATAACAGCGCGCGAACAAATAAACAACGAAAATCTTCTCGACACGAAAAAGGTACCAACGCCTTTGTATAAAAATGTGTCGCGTAGAAACGCATTTGATTTAATCACGAATGAGCGCAGAAAAAAGGCCACAGAGCCAGCGAAAAACGTTGAAATTTATAAGTAGAGTTTCTAGGTAGAGCCAGACAGATTTTAAGACAAGAAAATGTGGCTACTACCGTATCTACTACCAGAACCATATAAACGTATTCGAGCGTAACGTATTAAAATGAACGAGAACTTCGGTACCCTGTTCCACCTCATTCTGCCGCCTTTATGTGTTTTTATTAGCCAATAACTGTCGTCTGATGCGCGAATTTTGTTTCGTTAATTTGTCGAGAATTTAAAAAAAAATATTTCATTTCCTTGACAATTTGTCGTGTTTTTTGTATACGTGTATTCTACTACGCAGTATATACATATCTGATGTTGGTGTATTCTTTTTTTTGTTCGTTTATTTTTTTTTTTTTTTTTTTTGAGAGAAAAATCTGAATTTTCTTGGAATAAAAAACAATAAATTAATGTCAATTTATTAAGAGCAGCGTAAAAAATTCAATTAAATTCATTTTCAAATTTTTTGGAATAAAAAAATTTTGTAAATGGAAAATTTCAATTTTTTGAGTAGGTAGGTAAACAAATGTCTCAATTTTTGCAGAAATTCTAATTTTTTTTCAAAGAAAAAATTATTTTTTTTGAAGAATTTTTTTTTTGATGTTTTGTTGAACTCAATTTTTCTAAGAAGTCCTTATTTTTTGCAGGAAAAAAAATCTCAATTTTTTTCAGAAGAAAATTGTCAGGATTTTTGCACAAAAGAATCATAATTTTTTGCAAAAAAAAACTTCTCAACCATTTGCAAAAAAATTCTCAGTTTTTTAAAGAAAAAAATTTCTCAATTTGTTGCAAACATTTTTTTTATGTCTTGCCAAACTCAATTTTTAGCAGAAAAAAAAATCCTGATTTTTCTCAGAAAAAATGTCCTAGTAGGTATTTCGCAGAACAAAATTCTCAATTTTTTGAAGAAAAACATTCCTTAATTTTTCTTAGAAAAAATGTGTCATCATTTTCAGAGAAAATGTGCCAATAATTTTTTGTACTTAGAAAGAAATTCTCATTTTTTTTTTTCGAAAAATACTTATCTCGATTAATTTTTTTCTCAGAAAAATTTTTCAATTATTTTTTTTTTTTGCAGAAAAAATTATAAATTATCATTTTCTGCAGAAAAAATTTCAATATCATTTTGTGCAGAAAAAAATTTCAATTATTTTTTGCAGAAAAATTTCAATTAATATTTTTTGCAAAAAAATTTCAATAATTATTATTTTTTGCAGAAAAATTTCTCAATTATTATTTTTTGCAAGAAAATTTCTCAATTTTTTGTTGCAGAAAAAATTTGACAGGATTTTTGCACAAAAGAATCATAATTTTTTGTAAAAAAAAAAGTATTCTCAACGATTTGCAAGAAAAGTTTTAAGTTTTTTAAAGAAAATAATTTCTCAATTTGTTGCAAAAATTTTTTTTAATGTCTTGCCAAACTCAATTTTTAGCAAAAAAATTCCTAGTTTTTCGCAGTAAATTCTCAATTTTTTGCAGAAAAATTTCCTAGGTTTCTTGCAGAAATGAATTTAAATTTTTTGCAAAAAAAAACTCGATTATTTGCAAAAAAATCTCGGTTTAAAAAATTTTTTTTTTTTTTTCAATGTGTTTTCGAACTTAATTTTTTGCAAATGCCTCAATTTCTCTCAGAAAAAATTGTCCTAATTTTTCAATGTCCGAAGTTTTTGTAGAAGAAAAATCTCAATTTTTTGTCGAAAATTATCTCGATTAATTTTTTTTCAGAAAAATTTCTCAATTATTATATTTTCCAAGAAAATTTCTTAATTTTTTACAGGAGACAATTTCTTGCAGAAAAAATTTCTTAATTTTTTGCCGAAAAAATGTCAGTTTTTTAAAGAAAAAAAATATATATATTTTTTTGCAGAGAAAATTTTTTCTTAATCTTCTTCTTCAAAAAAATTCTCATTGTTTCTTCAAAGTAAACATTTCTTGGAATACTTCTCAGTTTTTTTCTGAAAAGTTATCTTAATTTTTTTAAGAAAAATTTTTCGACCATTTCAAGAAAAAATTTCTCAATTTTCTTCAATTTTCTTCAATTTTTTTATTTATTATTTTTCTTTTCAAAAAGAATTTCCTAACTTTTGTAAAAAAAAATGTCTCAATTTTTTTAGATTCTTTTTTCAATTTTCTCAATTTTTCTTTAGGGAAAATTTCATTTTCTTGAGACCGAAATCTCTCGATTTTGTTAGGAGAAGGAAAATTCAATAAACAATGAATTCAACAAACGAACCACTTCTACAGTGCTTTCCTGCTCCATTGTGAAGACTGATTTCAAAAACATGTTAAAGAAGTAGGCCATTTGTTCACGCAAGCTCGTGATAACCCGCAGGGGCAGTGATTTCAAGGGGATGTTGATAAAATTAATTGCCCGCGAAGAATTATGGAATGAACGTATTTTTTTAATAATGATTTTCAAAGAAAAATCGCCGATCACAATAGGTACTCCTGTTCAAAACGTCACAGTTTGGAACCCCATACCGTACCTACACATTCCAGGAAAACATTTGAATTTTTTTCGAAAATTTTTCCTTTTTTGGAGGAAAAGAGCTTTTAATTTTTAGGCAACAAAATCCGTTCTCTTACGAAGAAATGTCTGAATTTTAGACCAAAAAATCATTAAATTTTTTCAGATCAAAAAATAAATAAAAAGAAGGTATAATTTTTACGCAGAAAAAATCTCTCGCTAGGTACTTTTTTGAAGAAAAAATATTCTTGAATTCAAAATACCTATTTAAAAAATGCAAGCTACCACCCTTGGAGAAAAAATCATGTCGTATCCTAGAAAATTCCAAGTTGCCAGGCTTGGAATTTTTATTGAAAAAGTGGGTTACTGTGTAAGGTGCAGAGTGAAAGTGAGGTGAAAATCAATAGGTAAATTATTATTTTACTGTCTGCAACTTTTCAACCCTCTGATAAAGGTCTGTAAGTGGTTTCCAATTTCAATGTCATTAAAATTCAACGAAAAGGTTCTAGACAAATTTGTGGCCCAGCATTAAATCCGTAGTCGTTTTGCCACTAAATCTACAATTTCGTGATTTTTTGAGACAGAGAGCTCGAATGCAGTGTTTCGTGTTGTGAAATTATTTTTTTCAAAATCCATTATTTCTAATCACTAACCACCGATATGATAGAAAGTCTAGAAACGATGAACAAAGTACGCAATGCACAGCAATTTAGTGGTGGCCAAAATAGAGGAAAATACATATACCTTTACTTTCTAAAGCGATAAATTTCACCAGTTCGATTATCAAATTTCAACAATGATTTAATGGTGGTTATGTGGAAATAAATTTTCGCCGATTCGATGACGTTTCGTTGTTTTTTTTCGTGCTCAGTTGTCCAGCGTAACGTCTGATAACGCACGATACGGAAAGAAAAAACAAAAACCATTTAACCATTTCTCCAAATGTATCGGTTTAGGCGAGAAAATAAATTTATAGAGTGAATGTCGTAGCCGATATAAAGTTATCGTATATACTATATTTTATTAACCAGAACTATGACTGGTATACCAAAAGGGGAAGAGTGAATTGGAAAATTGAAATACGAGCAAAAAAGGGACGGATGTGTGCATGTGGTAAAACACCTATAATAACATAAAGCCAAATACACAACAAAACACATACAAGCGTACTTGGAAAATGATACCGGGCAACGAGTTGAACACTTTGCTCGTACAAATTTGTAAAATAAACCGATAAAGAAATTCTCAATGAAATTTCGATTATTTTTACGTAATTTACATCTCATCGTCGATTGAAAGCTTTTTTTTGCAACGTGGTTCCCGCTCTATTAACGTTTTTATTAAAAAAAAGTATTTTCTCGACGTGCTTTTGAAATTTGTAAATTACCTACAACCGGTGATTTTTTTCTCACTTTTATGGTAAGTACTGTGTAGAGTAGCACCTTAACGATTAATTCTTTTAACGTCGATCTTTAATACGAAAAATATTCGACGAAAGCGTAACGAAGATTTATTCTCGGCCATTAGTTATTGAAAAGCTGTGGGAACGTGTAAAATATTTAAGATATTAAAGAACGAAGAAAGGAAAAAGTCTCGCGTCGAAAATTCATCGGCATGAAGAAACGCTATTATAAGAGTTAAACGCATTATACATCTTAATTTATAACTTCATTCGCGGTTGAAGCACATTTGGAAGTAGAAATGAAAACTGATGCATTTTTCGCTCGTAAATGATAAGCGATAACGACGTTTTGCTGTCAAGATGAAAAACAGTTATAAAATTTTTCTTCATTTTACTTTCATTTTTGCTGTTTATTTTTTCATCCTTTTTTCCCCCACCTTGCGTATAGACTTTTTACTATGATATTTCAAGTTTATAAAAGTCGTGCCGTTGGTAAATTTATAACAATCGTACGTATACTATAATTTTTACATTCGACTGTGCAATGTGTGAAATATATTTTCTAGATATTCATCTTTATAGACTTTTTGTCAGAAAAGGCAACAGAAAAATGGTTAATCGCAACTTTTTGTCGAGTTCACAGCGCGACGACGTGTCAAAAGCCCTTCCCATTCTTATAGCCTGTTAGCAAATTATATTGTAAATACCATTAAATAACCGATTTATTATCGTCGTTAACTCTTCCGTTATTTATTCTTCATATTTTCATCGTTAGCTTATAATTAAGTATACCAGCCCTATTCATGAGGAGGTTAGGAGTCAGTTGGTAATTTTTACCTGCTCGGAGGGGGTTAGGGGCGGTGGTAATGTTTTTATTCGCACATCACTGGTTTACCATTGCGCTTTGCCAGAACACTCTCATTCAAAGTACTTTTTGGTACACCATATCTTTCTACTGCCTCCCGATACGTCATTCCGTTAATAACTGCCTCAACTGCAGTCTCCATTTGGTCAGAAGTCCAATTACCACGATTGGTGGTGCGATTAAAACGAGACATTATTTTTCAACAATCTAAATTGAATAAATTAAAAGTCAAAACCACATACTTGATATAAATACTTAGTAAATTGAGTGAAATTACCTTAAATTCAAACAGAATACATCAACTTGAGGCAAAAACAAGCAATACATCCATCAAAAGTGAATTGAATCAGCAAAATGAAGTTTGATTAAAAAAGTAGAGAAAATAAACAAACCGTACTTAGCAACCAGCAATATTCACTTTCACAAAGTAAGATAAATTAAACAGCCAAGTATAACAAATATTTATAGTGATTACTGAGTAAAAAAAGAAGAAAAAAAGGCATAGTGGAAGTGATACACTCCCATTTTTGAAAATTCCAACTTGGAAAAATCCAACAAAAGGGAAAAAATGAATAAAATGAAACTTTTTCTCATGATGACTGTCTTGTATGCAGCGGATACGATCAAGGTCAAGGTCAGGTTTACCAATTCGAAGATCCAAAGTGTGCTTGTGACAAAGGAGGCATATTCTCTACAAACTTCTGCACACTAGTCTTCTCTTTTAGGACCAAAAAACGGCAACAATAAGTCACCCTCAGCGTTGCCACAGAATATGATGGTGACATTCTCACCCTTTTCTCCGCTTGTTAATTTTGCGGCATTATTTACTCCTTTTTCTGCCATTACTTTAGAATTTTTGTCTACATCACTGATGCAGCTTTCGTCTGCGTTATATATTTGTCCCGGCTGGAATTAGAATTCTTCTAACAATAATACAAATTTGTGAAAGAATACCTCTATCGCTTCTAAGTTGAATCCATCAGCTCGTGCACTGCTGGTATTATTTGGCCTCCTCAGGGTAAGGCCTGGGTGTCGCCGCATGAATCCATAACAAAAACTATCACCCGCTTTCTTTTTATCATCATTGAAGTTGTTCTCAATATTCAACTTGGTCGCGAGGTCTTAGACAAGTTGGTTAAATTCACGCTTGCTTAGGGGCATTATCCCTTTTTTCATATCCAAATAATTACAAAAATAAAACACCAAAGCAAAAAACTTTAAATTATAAAAGGTGAACAAAAAAAAAACGAACAAAAAAACGAACATTACCTCTTTAATTCTTCCTCCTGCTCGTCATTTTCCCAGCGAAAATTTTTTGAAAAAAAAAAAAATCTTGATTATAAAAGAAGAAAAAAAAATCATAAATATACACTTCTTGCCAACCAGCGGCAATGCTGCCGAGAACACTGTCACTTTCTCACATTATGGGCAAGCTTATGCTGTGGTAACAAATTGAAGGGATCCTAGACTCCAACTGACCATATTATACCTTGCTCAGTATTTTTGAATTTTCCCACTCATTATACTCCTTAGTATGGAGGGTTTTCTCATGATGAGCAGCTAGTACCCTGCGGTTGTGGTCTGCACTGCATTCAGTTACCTTTCAGATTCACTTAAAAATTTGCACAGTGAAAATTTGTTGAATAAAAATAATCTTGACAAAAAACAAAAAACAATCTATGAGCTATTCAATCATCGCAAAGAAGGTTTTTGCTTTTGTTTTTTAAACAAATTTTTGCTTGTATAATGTATACATCTCATTTCTTGAAAGAATAATATAATCTCGAATATTTTGTAAGACATCCCCTATGAACTAATTAAATTTATTTTTCAGCAATAAAAATTACATATCTGCTTTGTTATTGACAATGTTGTTTCTTGTTTAATTCAAAATTTTTAATACATTGCTTTCATGGCATTTAATTTTCTTCCAATTTTTAGTTTCATTCATTCATGGAAGGGCAATTCCAAGTGAGCAGAACTTGAGATTTTCAGGAATTTTAAATTTTTCTCACATGACAAGCATTTCTAAAAAAATTTAAAATTCCAATTCTCACTGCTTTCACAAGTTTGAGGTGTTTCGCTGTTGGTACACAAGTGGAGTACATACATAGCCAATCTGAGTCATATTTGGCAATTAATTGTGTTTCCAAGAGAGCGGAACTTGAGATTTTGAAGAATTTTTAATTTTTTTTTACATGACAATTATTTCTAAAAAATTTTGAAATTCCAATTCTCACTGCTTTCACAAATTTGAGGTGTTGCGATCCATGTACACACGTGGAGTACACACATAGTCAATTTGAGTCGTATTTGTCCAACAATTGTGTTCCCAAGTGAGCAGAACTTGAGACTTTCAGAAATAAAAAATTTTTTTTTTGCATAACAATCATTTTAATTTTTTTTTGAAAATTCCAGTTCTCACTTCTTTTACAAGTTTGATGTGTTGCAATCTTTGTACACAATTGGAGTACATACTTGGCCAACCTGAGTTGTATTCTGCCAACAGTTGCAATTCCAATTGAGTAGAGCTTGAGATTTTCAGAAATTTTCAAAAAAAATTTGCATGACAATCATTTTGAAAAAATTTTAAAATTCCAATTCTCACTGTTTCACAAGTTTGAGGTGTTGCGATCCATGTGCACAAGTGGAGTACACACATAGTCAATTTGAGTCGTATTTGTCCACCAATTGTGTTTCCAAGTGAGCAGAACTTGAGACTTTCAGAAATTTTCAAGTTTGTTTTGCATAACAATCATTTTAAATTTTTTTGAAAATGCCAGTTCTCACTTCTTTCACAAGTTTGATGTGTTGCGATCTTTGTATACGAGTGGAGTACATACTTGGCCAACCTGAGTCGTATTCTTCCAACAGTTGCGATTCCAAGTGAGCAGAACTTGAGATTTTCAGAAATTTTCAAAAAAAATTTGCATGACCATCATTTTTTAAAAAAATTTTAAATTCCAATTCTCACTGTTTCACAAGTTTGAGGTGTTGCGCTGTTGGCACACAAGTGGAGTACACACATAGTCAATTTGAGCCGTTTTTGGCCAACAATTGTGTTCTCAAGTGAGCAGAACTTGAGATTTTCAGAAATTATCAATTTTTTTTTTACATGACAATCATTTCTAAAATTGTATAGAATTCCAATTCTCACTTCTTTTACAAGTTTGAGGTGTTGCGATCTTTGTAGACAAGAGGAGTACATACTTGGCCAACCTGAGTCATATTCTGCCAACACTTGCGATTCCAAGTGAGCAGAACTGGAGATTTCCTGGAATTTTCAAATTTTTTTTTTGCATGATAATCATTTCTAAAATTTTATAAAATTCCAATTCTCACTATACTCAAATTCGGATCCTTGTCTCAATAATCACCTATCGTTGTTGTTCGAGGAAGAAAAAAAATCAAATACTTAGATACTTTTTTCGAGAAGTTGAACTTCCGAAATTGGAAGTACCTACATAAATAAAGCAAACTACAACGAAAATATCATAAATATGTAAAACTGCAAGGGTTAACTGCGAACAGTCGATTAGGAATGAATTTTCACAAGCTGTAAAAAAAAAGGAGAACACCTCTTGGGACATCCAACTCCAAAATAATTCAGTACCAATTCAGCACGACGATAATTCAAATCGAAACAAATTTTCAATTTATACCAAACAGAAATTCTAAGTGCCTTTCACACTTTTCGCTATAGCATGATTTGTTTTTTTTTTATCACTCGAGTACCTATTTTCCAAACCTTAAGAGTGCGTTCAATACTTCACAGCACCTTCCTCTCGCAATGAAATATTTCTTGCGTCGTTTAAAAATTGGAAAAAGGAGATAAGCGAAAACAAGCAACCTTTTTGAAATTCGATAAATAAAAAATAAAAACCAAACTTCCTTCTCTGATACGCAATTTTTAAATTTCCATCTTTGCAAAAAGTTGCCTAAAACAGGTTCATAAATTGATATAATAACTTTACGCATTTCCTCTATCGCATATAGTAAAAATAGTTCAGTATAGAAAAATTAATACTTTATGATTATAAGAGGAACGAAATTAAACTCATATTTCAAAAAATTTAAACCATCTTGGCCAATGAGAAACAAGCGAATAGTTGCGACGTACCTACTTGAAAAAACCCCGCTAATTTAGTGTTGGTTTCAATATAAAGATTATTTTGTTTTCATTGCACATAGCATTTCTTTCTATAAGTTGAAAACCAGTTTTTATGTTCCTGACAACGATACCGCAAAGTTGTAATTTTAAAGAAATATGAGAGTAATGCGAGTTATTTATAAACCACCAATAAAAAATGAATGTGTTATGACAATACAGAAAAATAAGTACCTACTATTGGCAGCATTGTTTATTTTTGTATCGAGTGTATTTCCTATTTCCGAACCACTTTATTGATCCACTGCTCAATTTCTTTAGAGCGAAACTGTGAAAAAATATCGAACCTGATGTCGTTCAGATACCGATATAATACTTTTAATTATTATCCCTATAAGCTTGTCGTTATATAAAAAAAGAAAAACACAGACCCTCCGATAAAATTGGAAATCACCTATTTAAGCATCTCCTTGAGATAGCAGCGTAAAATGTTTTTACGACATGAAATCATTTACCCTAATTTATAGAAAAACACATACTTAAATATAAAAGATTCAATAAAAGCAGCGATTTGCTTGACATCTAGCTCAAAATTTAATTTGTCTGAGTGGCAGGACATGTCAAAGTGAAATCGTTCAATATATTTTTTTAATCCTTTTCAATTTTACTTTTTTCATGCATATTTCGTTTTTTTTTCTCGCTTCGCGTCGGCATTTTTGAAAAACCCTTTTTACTTTTTTTAAAATAAGTTTCTTGTTCGGCAGTTCCTTCCCTTTTGGTACTTGTCTTTTTGAATGGTTGAATTAATTAAGTGTTGGATTGACGAACAAAAGAAAAGAATTTAAATCACGTTTGTAATATCGGCGCGGCGCCTCAACGTGGTGCTAGAAAGTTAAAAAGAAAGAAAAAAAAATCAGTTACATACAAAGACTCTTATATTGGAATTTAGCAAAACAAGCTGACAACATTTGTCCGGTTGACACGAGAATGTTTTTCCATTCGACAAGCTCGAGCTGATTCGTTATCTGATAAATGTTCTCTGGCACGCCAGCGGAAAGACGTCGTCCTGGAGCGGAAAACACCCGCCAAGTTCAAAATGACAAAATTCAAAAACTCATTCATAAGCGTAATTTTGTTAATTTTCTTTTTCGACCCTCGATCTTTTGACGTATAATTTTATCGCTTCTACCTGATGAATAATTTAACGCTGGAAAATCGTCCTATTCTGTTCACGCGAAACAAAGATAGAGGCTCAGATATAAAATGCAATGTATCTGCTATCTGACCACCTATTACGGTTTCGAAACCACGTCGTATAGTCGTTGTAGATATGAAATTCAACGCGTAAGCATGAAAAAGTTCTCCGTATACGAGCACATATACATATATTAAATTAGTGGTTTTCAAACTGTGGAGGAGTCGCGAGAAATCGTAATATGCGATTTATTACAAAATAAGAAATATTTGTAGATACAACATTTTTTAAATCATAAAATAAGAATTTATTACTTTTTCTAAATTTTATACTCACCCATTTCCGAAAAATAAATCTGATTTTTTTTTCAAAAACAATTTTTTTTTAATTTTGTTCAAAATATGCATTTTCAAATGTATTTAAAATGGACCCTCAACATTTTGATAGGAACCTGCTCATTTTTCTCATTTTTTCGAAAATGATTTCAACATTATTTTTTAGTTCATTTCCATATTGTTAGGTAGGTACTAGATACCTATATTTTTTTTCGTTGAAATTTTTACTTGAATTTGTTTTCTCTTCAACAATTTTTTTTTTCATATTATTTGAAAAATAGTGATTTTTCATTTTATCTTTTGAACGAAGGTTCAATATTAAAAAAATGTTTTTTGAGGTACTTTACCTACTCACTACTCACCCACTTCTTTTCAATAATATTTTCTATAGGTACCTATTTTTTACCGAGCTTTTGATTGTTTCTACGAGAATTCCTCACATTTTTTCTTGCATGAAAAATTCTTTTCCGGGGTTAAAAAAAAATTCAAACGTATTTTTTTAAAGAAAATTTTTATACTTACTGCTTTTTTTCTGCGAATTTGTTTTTTGTAGATACCAAAAAATTTTCAACTAATTAAATTTTTCACTCTTTTTTTCAAAAAAAAAAAAAAAAAAAAAAAAAAACGCGTAGTAGTCAAGATGTTCCGCGACAGCCGATTTTTTTTTTCAAGTTAGTGTACTCCTTTAAAAACTTTTTCATTCATGGTATTTCAGTTTCAATATCAGTTTTAACTTCAAATTCAGTTTAAAAATGTCACGTTTTTGTCTTCAGTTTTAGTTCCTGTCTGCATTGAAGATTTCATCTTCGGATGGGGGCTCCGCCCTCATACCCTCGTTGAGCCTCTGCCCCAACCACCTCGTCACTTTCAAATATTCAGATGGGGCTTCGCCCCCAACTCCCTCCTCACTTTCAGCTCTTCAGACGGGGGCCAACACACCAAAAAAGGGGTTAAAACGTGAAAATTTCTGACTTTTAACCCTGTACGAGGGTCAAATGAGCCTCAAAACTCGAAAACCCCAAAAGGCACATCAGTGACCTCTACTGACACTACATCCCAAATTTCGACCTTTTAGGTCTTTTGGTTCGGGCTGTGGGCTGTTCAACGCATCAGAAAAACAGGGAAGAAAACCAATTGAAACCAAAACCGGGTAAAACCACCACCACCAGATATTTCAATTGGTTTTCAAAACCATTTGGAACCATTACAATGAACTTCAAAAATTCATTCAAGAACCACCACCAAAAAGAACCAATTCCTTTCGAAAAGGCAGGGAAGAGAACCGTTTGGAACCACAACGAAAAATCATTTGCTGAAATAACCACAACCACAAAAAAAGTGGTTTGAAAATAAAAAACCACCATCACCACCACCATTTTCAATATCCTTTACAATGAAAACCAGAACCACCACCAATTAATGGAATTGGTTCTTTTTAGTTCTAAAAAGAGAAATAGTGGATTTCAAAGGGAAAGAGGGGTCCAATCAAAATTTTTGTTATGACCAAATTTATTCCTAGAACTTCAAGCAACAACTTTGATTTGAAATTTTTTTTAATTGAGCCCTTTACCTACCCCCTGTGGCCTGTTTTCTTCATTTTTCTGATTTTTCAGCGCTCTGGAAAGTGGAAACATTATTATTTTTTGTTTTTTATTTGAATGTATATTATTTCATTTAAATTTATTGCAATATTGTATTTGTAACTTGTAGACAAAATTTATTTTTTATTCTTTATAGTTTTTTTTTTTTTTTTTTTTTTACTTTTTGAATTTTAATTTTTTATTCAAATTTCAAAGATCTGATTTTTTTTTAGTTCTTTTGTGGTATAATAGGAAGCACGAAAATGGTTCCATCAGGTTCTGATGGTTAATGCCATAGATAAATGGTTTAAATGTTGGGAAATATTTTTCATACTACGAAATGGAAGCAATTCGATGAAAACCAATTGAAAAACCAAAACGGAACCACCACCACAACCATTTGAAATGGTTTTTAATTTGAGAACTACCACCACAACCATTTTAAATGGTTTTTAATTTGAGAACCACCATCACAACCAATTAATCAAGCAAAAACAAAAACCCAGAACCAGAACCAATCAAAAAAAAAAAAAAAAATTAAATGGAACCACTTTAGCACCAAAACCTTTTGAAAATTTTTAAAAACCAAAAACCAATTGGAACCACCAGTAATTTCAAAATTTTCTCAAAACCACCATCACCATAACCAATTGGGTCTCAATTGGGTTTCTTCCCTGCAGAAAAGACAGGTTAAAACTTGAAAAATATTGATTTTTGACCTTGTATCAAGGTCAAAAGGGGTGTAAAGGTCAAATCCTGCAAAAGGCACATCAGGGGCATGAACTCAAACTACTATGAAATTTTGGACTCCCTACCCCATTTGGGGGGACTGTAGCCCGATCAACTTGAAAAAATGACCCCAAAATCCACTTTTTAGCCCCTAAAATGGGGTGGGATGACTTGGAAAGTTGAAATTTGAATACAGTGGAGACAATCAGATTCACTGTTGTTGGTAGAAATTTCAAATCATTTTGTCACATTAGAGCCCCTTTAGAGCCCCCCACAAAAAAGGGCCGCCCACAATGCTAGGGCTGAAGGGTCAAAACGCCAAAAGGCACCTCAGTGACCCTTACCGATCATAAATATCAAATTTTGGTTTCCAAGGTCATTTGGTTTGGGCTGCAGGCTGATCAACATACCGGAAAGCGAGAAAAAACATGAAAAATTGTGAAAAATCTTGATTTTTGACCCTGGACAAGGGTCAAAGGGGCCCAAAAGTTGAAACCTACAAAAGGCACATCAGGGGCACGAACTCGATCTATGATGAAAATTTGGGCCCCCAGCCTCATTGGGGAGGGGGGTCTGTAGCCTGATCAACGCGAAAAAAATTACCCCAAAATCCACTTTTTGGACTCTAAAATGGGTGGGGATGACTTAGGGGGCTGAAATTTGACTATGTAAGAGGTAATTAGGGTTCTCATCGCTGTTGCAAGTTTTAAAAAATTTCATGATTTTGGGGCTCCCCTGCGCCTCCCTCAAAAAGGGGTCATATGCCCAATTTTGAGTTAGCGCCCCAAAAACGTTAGGGCATCATTCTGCCTCGGAGGGAACCTCACATAGCGAATTTGACCGCATTCGACCTATTGGACTCCCCGCCAAAGCCCCAAAAGTAGCGGCAAAATTACTAATATGTGTATATATATATATATATATATATATATATATATATATATATATATCCCAAATATCTTCTCAATTTTTTCAATAAAATTTTTTTATGAATTTTTTTTGCCTTTTTTACCACGCTTTTATTAGCTTGGTATGTATGTATGTATGTATGTCTCATGGAACCAAAAGTATGTTTTCAACCAATCCTCTCTCATTTAATATTTTACTGGAATTGAAAGAACATAGTGCTCACGTTAGGGGTTTTCGAGGTCGCTGAATTCGATTTTCGAACTCAAATTTACCCCCGACCCCAAATTGAGCCCCTATGAGGGGGTTCAATTTTGAAAATTTCAGAAAATCACAACATTGGTATCGAAATGTAGGTTTTCGAGGTCGCTGAATTCGATTTTCGAACTCAAATTTACCCCGACCCCAAATTGAACCCCTATGAGGGGGTTCAATTTTGAAAATTTCAGAAAATCACAACATTGGTATCGAAATGTAGGTTATCGAGGTCGCTGAATTCGATTTTCGAACTCAAATTTATCCCCGACCCCAAATTGAGCCCCTATGAGGGGGTTCAATTTTGAAAATTTCAGAAAATCACAACATTGGTATCGAAATGTAGGTTTTCGAGGTCGCTGAATTCGATTTTCGGACTTAAATTTACCCTTGACCCCAAATTGAGCCCCTATGAGGGGGTTCCATTTTGAAAATTTCAAAATTCACAACATTGATATCAAAATGTTGGTTTTCGAGGTAGCTGAATTCGATTTTCGAACTCAAATTTACCCCGACCCCAAATTGAGCCCCTATGAGGGGGTTCAGTTTTGAAAATTTCAGAAAATCACAACATTGGTATCGAAATGTAGGTTTTTGAGGCCGCTGAATTCGATTTTCGGACTTAAATTTACCCTTGACCCCAAATTGAGCCCCTATGAGGGGGTTCCATTTTGAAAATTTCAAAACTATGAAATTAAAATATTTTCAACGACAAAAAGAGTTAAATAAAAATGTAAAAAAATTTTAAAAAACCACGCTTTTATTTAAAGTTGGTCACTTTGTAAAATGTTATTCATAGAGAAAGAGTAATGCCTTAAAAAACAAAAAATAAAATTTACTTGAATACAAAAATGTGTCATGAAAATTTTTTTTTCAAAAATTTTAATGATGAAAAGCGTGGTGGGGTGTGCGAGGAGCAAACGAATACCTTTTCGATTAACGCCCCACCACGATTTTCATCATTAAAATTTTTGAAAAAAAAATTTTCATGACACATTTTTGTATTCAAGTAAATTTTATTTTTTGTTTTTTAAGGCATTACTCTTTCTCTATGAATAACATTTTACAAAGTGACCAACTTTAAATAAAAGCGTGGTTTTTTAAAAAATTTTTATTTAAAAATTATAAATCAAAATTATATTGTGATTTTTTTCAATATTTCACTGATAAAAAGAATTTATGAAGTTTTCTTCAATCAGAAAAATTATAAAATGTAACTTGAGAGATGGGTGGCAAATTTCAAAACCTGATTTATGAAGTTCTTTTTTTACTTACTAGGCAGAGGTTTCCAATAATTAATTTCTTAATTCTTTTGGTGAAAAAAATGGAATGTTTCATCTTATCGACTAGTGGCAACGTTGCAAAAAAGACCTCTCTATAGGAAAACTTGAGACCCCACTTTTATGATTTTGCACATATTCATACACTTTTCAAGACCTCACTAATATTATGAAAAACTGCGCGGTTATGTATCTCATGGTGTGTATAAAATGACCTCGCTTTTGGATGCAAACCAACACAAATCTAAAGTGTTTAAATCGGATTTTTTTACAAAGTACAGTATGCAATGGCTAAAACTGTTTGTTATAATTGAACAACGACATCTCTCGGACTTTTAGAATTCGAAATATTTCGAAACATTTGAGGACCTCAGTAACCCTAGAGAAGGAAGGAGACCTCTGAATTATATAACTCGAGTAAGAATTAACCGATTGAGCTGAAATTTTCATGAGAGGTTTGTTACTACTGGGAATAGAACCGTACTGTTTTTGAGAAAAATCGGTGAACCGGTTCTCGAGTTATTAGCGATTGAAATTTTCAAATGCTTCTAGCGCCTCGAATTAAGCAATTACGCGAAATTAGTAAATAACCTTTTTAATAGTACCTAAAAAAACGCACAAAAAAGTTTCTAAGCATTTTTCATTTTAATGAACCGGTTCTCGAGGAATTCGCCATGGAAAATTTCAAAACAAACAGCTGATCATCATTTTCCATTTTTAAAAAATAAGTGGCTAGCAAAGTTTTAAAAATTCATAACTATTGCAATGTCTATCTAACTGCCTACTTTTCATGATAATGTCGTTTCTTATTGGTTTAAAACTTGTTAAAAGTTTTTATTTATCAAAAATAGCTGGCTGTAAATTGTATAATTTTTTTAATCACTTTAAAATTTTCAATTTGATGTTGTTATCATTAAGTACATAAAAATAATTTAATTTGCACATGAATTTACATAAATTTTGAAAAATAAAAATAAAATTGAAAATAAAAAATAAAAATAAAAATAATAGAAAATCAGCTTTTCTAGCGCATTAACTGCGTTAGAGTTTTTTTTGATAATAAGACATGAGCATTTTTTAAAAGATGGCTCTAAAGAATAGACGAATATTTTTTATTCCAGTAAGTGAACGATTTTTTTTCTCAAAAAATGTAAATTATTCAATCTTTTTTTATAAGAATGTGGGATTTTCTTTTACAAAAAAAAAAAAAGCTTTTTCAGCCTTGTTTTTTCGATTTTGAATCTTGTAGGTCTGTATACTTTGCCACGAAATTTATAAGATAGGAAGATAATTTCTGCATTTTTACACCTTCTTGAATTGTTGAAGCTTTGTAATGATTTTTATTATCAACTAGGGGGCTTCGCCCCATGGGCCGCTTCGCGGCTCCAAACCACTTGCTCGTTAGCTTAATGCTTCTACAAGAAATGAAAAAAAGGTTGGAAGGTCAGAATCCCCCAAAAGGCACATCTAGGACTTCTACCGAACCTACATGCCAAAGAACAGCCTCTTAGGTCAATTGAGGTGGCCTGTAGCCGTGACACAAAATTGAAAACAGCGTAAAATGACCCTAAAATTGTGTTTTTTGGGGGTGGAAGGAGGTGAAAAAGGGTCGGATGGTCGAAACCCCCAAAAGGCACATCTAGGACCTCTACCAAATCTACATGCCAAAGGACGACCTCCTACGTCAATTTGGGTGACCTGTAGCCGTGACACAAAATTTTTCAAGGTCAAAAAAGTGACAAAATAACTGGTTTCTCCCCTTCTAATTGCTCTAGGGAGCTGATTTTTGAATATGTTGTACAACTTTTCATTTCCTATCGACTGGTTTTTGATTTGGCATTTTTTGATATTTTCTGCTCCCCCACCTTCTCTATAAAGAAGTCGACATATCTGAATTTCAGTTCAAGGTCATCCCCACTCCAACCATAAAATATAGTTTTTGAATAAACCCTATTACCCGAATTTGAACTTATTTGGTGAAAGAAAACCTGCGGGAAATATATATATATATATATATATATAAACAAACATTGATGAAAATGGTCGAGTCATGAAACGGATTTTGGACTTACTCCACCCTCAACTCCCACATCATGATACAGCGTAATAGCCTTGTTTTTTTTTGACAATTTGAGAAAAAACAAGGCTAATTAAGAGATTTTTTTAAATCCAAAGATTTGAAAAATATTTTTCCGCAAAGAATTGAGATTTACCTATAGTAAGATTTTTTTCTCAAAAAAACTCGATAAATTTTTTTTTAAAAATGAAAGATTTTATCCTGCTGAACAAAGAAGGTTTTCTCTCAAGAAATGGAAGTTTTTTTTTCACTATAAAATTTGAGAATTATAGGTACTTTACTTTATGAAAATTTCGTTTTTTGTTTTTTTTCTTCAAAAAATTGAGATTACTCAATTGACACCCCCCCCCCCCCCAAATGAAATATTTGATTACAAACGGAAAACAGTTTTTTTTGTTTTTTTTGCCACAAAATATTTGACAATTAGCATCTAATCAAGATTTTCTATTTTTTTTCATACTAAACAAAAATAGAGACTTTTTTTCCAAAAAAATGCAAGCAGATCTTATCGGAAATTTTTTTTCATTAGGTAGGTATTTTTTTCTCATTTTTTTTATTAATTTGTAAAATATTACCTACCAATTATTTGAAAAAAACTGAGAAATTTCCTTCTCGAGAAATTGTATTCTTTTCTCAAAAATCAAAAGGTTTAAGTAATTATTCTAAAAAAATGAGATCTTTTTCTACATAAAAAAGAGACTTCTTAAAAAAAAAACTTAAAATTAAGGCAATGTAGTTTTTATCCCAAGAAAATTGAAAAAGTACCTATTGTTTTCCTTTTTCCATGAGAATGCGAAATTTTCTTCTTTACAAAAATTATAAGATTTTTTCTTCTCCAAAAATTTGAAAAAATATTTTCCACCCCCAAAAACTGACATTACTTTTAAAAAAAAATTCTCAAAAAAAATAGAATTTTTTTTTATGAAAATAGAGATTTCATCATAAAGAACGATGAGACTTTTTTTTTCAAAAAATTTAAGATTTTTCAAACATATTTTTCTCCAAGAATGAGAGATTTTATTCTACATAGAAGAGATTTTTTCTCTCAAAATAAGCGATTTCATTCTCCAAAAAAAGGAAGATTTTTTTATCGAAAAATTTGAAAAATATTTTTGTTTTGGAAAAATTGAGAAATTTTTTTTAAACTAATTTTTTTTTAAACATTTTGGAATAAAATACCTAAAATATATTTTTTGAAATGAGTGCTTTCTTTTACATAAAAAAAGACTTTTTATCAAAAAAAAAATCTTTCAAAGTTTGAGAATAATTTTACCGAATGAAATCAAAGAATTTTTTTCTTAAAATTTTCTACTTAGATTTTTCACAAACCAAAACAAAGATTTTTAACTTTTTCACGAACCAGAACGCAAAATTTTTATTTTTCACGAACCGGAACTCCGTTCCAGCTCGTTCCGGCTCAATTCGAGCACTGAATCTTTTAGAAAGAAAATGTATTTCTTTTTCACAATTTTTTTTCTTGTAAATTTCAAGCATTTCGTGATGAATTATTTTTATTAATTTTTTCAATTAGTAAGACCATGCCTGTAATTTGAAAAAATGATACGTGTTTTCCAAAAAAAAATCCTCAAGAGAAGTTTTTTGGATTTTTTTTTTTTATAAATTGAGAACACATTTTTTAAAAATTTTGTTGAATTATCATCATTTTTTTATGAAGATGCGTCTACTCCTATTTGAAGATTCAAGGTAATATTTTTGAAAAATAATACGTAGCTATATAAATGTCGATTTTCATGTTTGGCAAAAATAAAATAAACCCATCTTTGTCCTTGCACTAGTTCCAATACTTTTCTGTTGGGCATTTTTAATTACATAATTTAAGAAGCGAAACTGGAAGATGTTCACATTATTTGCATTTCTATCTTTCAGCCTCCCTTTCGCCGCAGACTTTTTCTTTTCAATTCCGCCATTTTGTATAATATTTTTTTATATTTGACAATATCTTAGTCGACTGTAATTTAATTCATTTTTTATTACAGGAAAACCAAATGTTTCAGCGACATGGTGTGAACAACTGCGCGACGATATTCTGCCGGGAATACGGTATGTCAATCATATTTTAAATGTTTTATTCTACAAATATAGTCGCCCATAATTTTAGTTTTGTATCGAAAACGTTGTTTGTCCCCAACGAACGTGCTATAGTTAATCGCAAAAAACAAGATTAATTCGCGATATAATATACCATTCGTACGGATTATTATTATTTTAATTCCGCTCTTACGAATTCAGTCGGCATATGTAATTGAAATTTATAACTTGAAACGAATCATAAACGAAACAATTTTTCATTTCGATATCTTGTTTCCTTTTACTAGGCGTACGCGTCATTTACAAATGGTTCGAATATCAATGCTTGATAATGAAAATACATTATATCGCGCGATATGGGAAATTTTTTTCAAATTCCGGTGGAACCATCAAAAAAACCATCTTTTTTATTTTTCAACAATTTTTTTTTCTATCGCTAGAGAAATTTATGGCTCGAAATTCACGTCCGAAGTGAAACTGTCGCAATAAAATCAAATAATGACGTTTTACGGATGCTTTGAATTGGCTGGTTCCGTTCTACGTATAACATGGCGTAGCTTGTTCAATGCAGGCCTTACTCGCTGCTTTTTTTTTGTCTGCGTATGAAATATACCTACGAGCATTCGAGTATTGTTACCGAACATCGAAGTTGATCGTGTTAAACCATGCTAGAAATACCGATGGGATAGATACCTAAGTCGCATTGAACGAGATGTCGTGTCGGCTGAAAAATGGAAATTGATAGGTATGTGCGAAAAATGTTGGCACTTTGGTATCTTATGTAGAAATATATAAGTTTGATATAACATTTTTATAAAAACTTACTTCGTATACAGCTCCTAACGGCATTACTAGACAGGCAACCATTAGATCTGCTACAGCTAACGATACTATTAAATAATTGGCAACGTTTTGAAGATTCTTCTCGATTAATATTGCAGCAATAACAAAAACATTTCCTATAAATAAATACTTGGAATTAGTTTGAAATTTTTAAACAAAAATTTCGCATATTTAGTCTATAGCGTTATAAATATAATGAAAATATAAGCAATTTGGAAGGATAGGGTGGTAAATTAATCAAGGGTTTTCTGAAATATATATTTTAGGAGCTCGAGCAGTCGTATTGATTTATAGTTGCCGTCGTTAATTACAATAGTATGCACAACGTAAGCACAATGATATTGAAAAATTTCCATCTGGTAGGAAAAATTATATCTAAACACGTCGAGATGGTATTTCATATATCCGTGATGTTGGAAAGTTATCAAAAAATAAACTATATAATTAAACGTTCATCGTGTAATGAGTAATGAAAGAAGATTTCAGCCGAAAAATAAGCAAAAATGTCGTATATCATACCTATATGGTAAATATTTTCACCGAGTCTGTATCATCGTATCTAGTAGGTATACTATGGCCCCAAGAGTATTCACGTACGAGATAGGTACTTTATCGTTGAAGTATAAAATGAAAAACAAGACAAACGAGCGATTCAAAAATTTCAAGAAAACACGACGTGGTAAAAGGGTGACAAAGTATGTGCTTACAAGTATCGAATAAAATGCTAAGTTCTACGTTTGAAAGAAACTTTTGTTCGATTAAATAGAATATATTCGTATTTATATCATACTTGCAGCTGCGTGAAAAAAGTATTTCAATTACATCAAATACCGCGCTGAGAAACATTCTTTCGAAAATTTAAAACGTATCGTTGTTGTAAATATTTTCTGTAATGGTATAAAAGTGTTCAATAAAATTCACCTTGCATAAGGACAATTTGTGTACAACGTATAGCTATAAATTGATTATTTTTTTCATAAAAAAATTCTCTTCGTCAAGGTGACTGTCGAAAAAAAATTTTACAGTGGAGAAAAAATGAGAATTTGATTAACATTTTTAGAATTTTATTTTACCTCAGATGTCATTTTAGTAGCTGCTATAAATGGAAATATTGTTACAGCTGTAAACTATTATATATTTTATACGAAAATTCCACTAAAAATTTTAAATGAAATTGCCTTCGAGATCTTGGCAGGAGGGTGATGCTTGAAAAAAATTAAATGTTCACGAATTTGGCAAAGAGTGAACTATTCTTTTCGAAAAATTTTTTGCAAAAATTTACTTCTTATCTCTTTGCAAGAAAATTAATAGGTAGATAATCACTGTTAATTACTATTACGTGCTTATTATTAATCGCTATTAAAAATTTAATAGTGATCAATATCTACTTACTTTGTAAAGGTAAGTATTGACTAATAGTAACTAATAAATTGATTAAAAGTCACTATTAATGATTACTAGTTATAATGAAGTGACTAATGATAACTAAGCACTAATTGAAGGATAATGACTAAAAAAAAGTGTTTAATGGTAACTATGTACTAATCAATTGATATAGTTTAATACTCGCAGGTAAAGTGTCGTGCAAAATGTATATATAAGCTAAAAGATGAACTAGTGTTGACCTCACGAGTAAAAAAAATGTAATATTGATTAATATTAATTTCGACACTATTAATCACTATTAGTACTGCTAGTCACTAATAATCATTATATCAGTGATTAGTAGTAAGTAGTATCTATTTTTAATGATTAATAGGGATTAATAGTTTCGAAAATAGTATTAATCACTATTATTATTTTTTTTATAGCCGTGACTATTAAATTCAAAAATTATTTGACAAATTTTGGAAAGAAGTCTGCTATGCCACTAGCAGAATTTCTTTTTCATCAAATAATTTTTTAGCCGAATTTTTTTTTAAAAATTTAGGCTATTGTGTCCGACCCTAATTTAGAAGGAGGGGGGGTAGAAGAGTTCTGACTCCATTTCTCGACGTTTGGGACCAAAAGATGACGATTTGCAAAAGTCACATATTTATATATATATATATATATATATATATATATATAATGATAATTTTACCCTCACTTTTGGAACTCTGGGGCCGAGCCTAACAGGTCAAATGAGGTCAAACTTGATATGTAGGGTCCCCTAGGTGGAGGAATGATGCAAAAAAAATTTTGGGGCCCCAACTCAAAATTGGGGATTTTATCCTTTTTTGAGGGGGTGCGGGGGAGCCCCAATATCATGAAATTTTTTGAAACTTGCCCCAGGGATGAGAACCCTAATTACCTACACCATAGTCAAATTTCAGCCCCCTAAGTCATCCCCACCCCATTTTAGGGCCCAAAAAGTGGATTTTGGGGTCATTTTTTTCACGTTGATCAGGCTACAGACCCCCCAAATGGGGCTGGGGGGCCAAAATTTTCATCATGGATCAAGTTTGTGCTCCTGATGTGCCTTTTGTTGGTTTCAACTTTTGGGCCCCCTTTGACCCCCGTCAAGGGTCAAAAATCAAGATTTTTCACAATTTTTCATGTTTTTTCTCGCTTCTTGGTACGTTGATCAGCCTGCAGCCCAAACCAAATGACCTTGGATGCTAAAATTTTGTATTTAGGATAGGTAAGGGTCACTGAGGTGCCTTTTGGGGTTTTTGACCCTTGAGCCCCAAAATTGGGAGGTGGCCCTTTTTTGAGGGGGGCTCTAAAGAGGCCCCAATTTGACAAAATGATTTGAAATTTTTACCAACAACAGTGACTCTGATTGTCTCTACTGTATCTAAATTTCAGCTTCCCAAGTCATCCACACCCTATTTTAGGGCCCAAAAAGTGGATTTTGAGGTCATTTTTTCACGTTGATCAGGCTACAGACCCCCCAAATGGAGCTGGGGGGCCTAAATTGTTATCATAGATCGAGTTCATGCCCCTGATGTGCCTTTTGTAGGTTTTGACTTTTAAACCCCTTTTGACCTCGATACAGGGTCAAAAATCAATATTTTTCAAGTTTTAACCTGTCTTTTCTGACGCGTTGAACAGCCTACAGCCCAAACTAAAAGATCTAAACAATCGAAATTTGGGATGTAGGGTCAGTAGAGGTCACTGATGTGCCTTTTGGGGGTTTCGACTTTTGAGCACCATTTGACCCCCGTACAGGGTCAAAAATCAGAAATTTTCACGTTTTAACCTCTTTTTTAGGTGTGTTGATCAGCCTATAGCCCAAACCAAACAACCTAGAAGGTTAAAATTTTTTATGCGGAGTCGGTATAGGCCACAGATATGCTTGTTGGGGTTATTGACTTCTGAAGCCTAAATTTTGAGATTATCACTTTTTTGGGACGAGTTGTGAGAGGGCCTCTGAATGAGGAAATTTCTCGGAATTAGCTCCAACGAAGCACACCAACATCACCTACAACATATACAAATTTCAGCTTCCCAGGTCATCCCCGCCCCTTTGTAGATCCCAAAAAATGGAAATCAGCTTGATATTTGCACATTGGACAGGTTTCAATTTGCTTTTTAGCCGAATTTTTTATTATTTTTAGTTTTTTTTTATAGTGCATTGAATAGGGTTTTGTTCAAAGTAAATGATTTTGAAGGCCTAAATGGGGTAATTAGCATTGGTTGGGGTCACTGATGTACCTTTTGGGGATTTTCGAGTTTAAGCCCGGTCCACACCTTCAAATAATTTGATCAAATCACGTTTGATCAAATATATTTGAAGGTGTGGACCGGGCTTTAGAGCCTCATTTGACCCTCCTACAGAGTCAAAAATCAGAAATTTTTACGTTTCAACCCCTTTTTCTGGTGTGTTGGCCCCCGTCTGCAAAGCCGAAACGCCATGCCCCTGGGGCATGGGGATTAGAAGAGCTGGAAGTGACGAGGTGGTTGGGGGCGAAGCCCCCAACGCGGGGGTATGGGGGCGGAGCCCCCATCCTAAGAGCTGAAAGTGATAAGGAGGTTGGGTAGGAGCCTCAACGGGGTATGGAGGCGGAGCCCCCATCTGAAGTTGAAATCTTCAATGCAGAGAGGAACTAAAACTGAAGACAAAAACCTGACATTTTTAAACTGAATTTGAAGTTAAAACTGATATTGAAACTGAAATACCATGGATGAAAACGTTTTCAAAGTGGTACACTAACTTGAAAAAAAAAATTCGGCTGTCGCGGAGCATCTTGACTGCTACGCGTTTTTTTTAATCCTCTCCATTACAAACATCCATCAAGAATTCAATTTATAAAACAACTTTAAAGTATAGAATTTTCAAAAAAAAAAAAAAAATTTTGTGAATTACATTCAAATAACGTCATTTTAAATTTTATTCCATTTTTCTAATTTATGAGTGCATAAAATTTTCAAAAAAATTTCACATAAAATTTTCAGCAAAAAAAGATTAAAACTCAAATTTTTGAAAAATTTAAATTTTCATGTAGGGGCAAATGACAACTTATACCTATTTCATCAATAAATAGCTCTACCTAGCGAAAATTTTTATCACTAATAGGCACATTGACGCTAATAATCATTATTTATGTTGTCGAATATGTCCTAGAAGGTTTGTCATCAATTCTATTTCGAGAAAAGCGTTTTGAATTATTATTTCTTTTATTCATAAATCAGTTTTTTGAGTTTTAAAGCACGAAATGCCAATCATAGCAAAAAATATTGATATCATTTTTAGACTGTTTTTTTTTCTCATCCAACGTTATACTCGCATCAGTATTACAATAATTTGTTAATTTTCCTACAAGATAATGAACTTTGAATGTTAAAAAAAGCTTGGTATAAAGTGATAAATTTTTCGAAATTTTGGTGTATAACGACACGTTTTAAAAAATATAATATCGTTGACTCCTACATAAATGTTTCAATTTTGATAAAAATATCGCTTCTTTACATTAAAAAATAAAAATGGAAAATGAGATGAAATTGCAATCTCTGTTTCATTGCAGTGAAGTTCTGTGCTCGTACATTAGTTCTTATTTTCAAAAAAAAAAAATTAAGATAAAAACAAATTAAATCACTAATAAAAATGTAAAAATTTTTTAAAAAACCACGCTTTTATTTAAAGTTGGTCACTTTGTAAAATGTTATTCTTAGGGAAAGGGTAATGCCTTAAAAAGCAAAAAATAAAATTTACTTGAATACAAAAATGTGTCATGAAAATTTTTTTTTCAAAAATTTTAATGATGAAAATCGTGGTGGGGCGTTAATCGAAAAGGTATTCGTTTGCTCCTCGCACACCCCACCACGCTTTTCATCATTAAAATTTTTGAAAAAAAAATTTTTATGACACATTTTTGTATTCAAGTAAATTTTATTTTTTGTTTTTTAAGGCTTTCCCTATGAATAACATTTTACAAAGTGACCAACTTTAAATAAAAGCGTGGTTTTTAAAAAATTTTTTACATTTTTATTTAACTCTTTTTGTTGTTGAAAATATTTTAATTTCATAGTTTTACTATGTTGTGATTTTCTGAAATTTTCAAAATTGAACCCCCTCATAGGGGCTCAATTTGGGGTCGGGGGTAAATTTGAGTTCGAAAATCGAATTCAGCGACCTCGAAAACCCCTAATGTGAGCACTATGTTCTTTCAATTCCAGTAAAATATTAAATGAGAGAGGATTGGTCGAAAACATACTCTTGGTTCCATGAGACATACAAACAAACAAACATACATACCAAGTATATAAAAGCGTGGTAAAAAATAATAAAGTATTTTTTTTATAGAATTTTTGAGAAATTGTTTTGTATAAGACTCACAAATTTGTAAATTTCAACCACCTGCCACCCCACCTCAAAACCCCGCCAAAATTCAATCTTCAACTTGAAATTTTATTGGCTTGATTAGGATTGAAAATAAAAAATAAACTAATTGATTATGCCAAATTTTGGAAACAAAGACACCTGAAGATTTTTTTATGTAAGTGTATACATACAATTAACGCAAAAATTTAAAAATTCTGGTGGGCTCTTACTTGTCAATGTCTAAGCTGCTTCTTGGGATTCCTCTTGTGTGTGAGAACTATATTATCAATCAAAAATCGCAAACTATCTACCTAAGAATGAGCGAATATTCATAAAAAAGTGGCGCCTGGCGCAGAACCCCCCAGTGCTCAGAATGAATGTAGACCTAAGCAGAGCGAATCGAAAACACTCGGAATGAGCTTTTCTATTATCTTAATTTCAAAATGTATTTTTTCGGTTACTATCGATATTAAATTTTAGGAACTAATTCCCTATTGTGTGATTTTTGAAAACAGCCCATTACGGTTACGATATTCTGCGGGTATTAAGTAGTAAACAAATAAGAAAAAGAACTTTCGTAGCCTATATCGACGATTATTCCAATTAGATGCGATAAAAGTGAAACCCACCAACACGGTTGATTTTCTGTACAAGTTATTCGTAGGGTAAAGCAAACGATGGTGTTGAAACGATCTCACATCATGAATGTAGAAGATATACGACCAACATACGAGTATATGTATCGTATCCCAGCGTACAGAAAGAACTGCTCTTGAAAGAAATGTAATATCGAAACGAGCAGAAAATTAAATCGAGTAGTAATTTTAGTCGAATCGATCGTAGAAATCGTCTTATAACTGGCGAAGGCAAGGTCGAAGGAGAATTTTAAGATAAAAGCCAGGACAAGATGAAATTCGGTGCGCGGTATAATCGTTTGTGTACAGTAATGGTTATGGGCGAGAAATGTTGACAAATTAACGCTATTTTTGGCCTGCTTATGTGTAGTTATAACGAAGACGGAAACCAGAGCGGTTTCCAGTTATTTAATGGATCTAAAGTTTTCCAAAGTTGACGTCGAAAATGTATAACTGCGTGTTTGAGCGAATATAATGCACGCAGTTCGCATACTATTCATTAGCGGTTAATAGCCTAGCATTTACCAGCCGATATACGACGGTGATAGAAAAATTTTCTCTCGTTTTATCCACGCGATACTGTCAAATATCGTCATACGCATTTGGCATGTCATTTTAGAAATAATTTCAAAACAGTTCGTTTATTTGCTCGATAAACGATGGTATTTCAACGAATATGAGACGTATCCGCACATCAATGTGTTTTTCAATTTGCCATTTGATAATCCCTACAGGTGAGTTGACTTTCATTTTAGTCGATTTCTTTTAAAATATGCAAATTGTAGTTGCCTGATGTGTATACAATATGTGAGCTAGTACGACTTGTCGCTTTGATAGACGATATGTTGGAATTCTACACCATTCACTCGAGTTCGTCCTATTCGATTTCTTCCCTCGGTTTTTTTTTTTTTTTTTTTTTTGGACGCGAATCAGTCAAATAGCAGATATTAAAGACCCATTAATTTTTTCCATTTTGCAAACACTCGGTGGCGTTTGAATTTTTAAACGTGACATAAACGAAAAAAATTTCCAGAAATTCAGTGAACAGTTACATATAGATGAAGATTAATTCAAAATAAGTTTTAAAAAAGTGCACGTCACTTCTACCATCAATGCAATGAATAAATGATTGATTACGCTAGCGTAATGTCAACTTTTTATCAGCAATATACGTCGTAATACATTCTAACTAATAATAAAGGTGTATTTTGACATTTTGAATGGATTCAAGGACGTGTAGTAAGTTTAACGATAGCAAAAAAGCTATACGTAATTTTTTTCAATTCGACATTTTGATGCATGTATACGGAAGCCGAATATCATCAAACTTTCCTATATAGGTAATTAAGACCTTATCACGAATCGCTAAGAATAAGTATGTTTTCAAACAGTCACTGGTATCATCAGTCTTCCACCAAAAAGAAAAATATAAATAAGGTTTTTTCCCCTTTTTATCATCCGTTTGGTGAATCTATTTTCTGTCATTTTCATCAATTTAAATAAAAGAAAAAATTACAATATAATCTACTTTTATAAAACGAGAGGAGTTGTTATTTTCTGTAGATGAGAAGAGGAGATCCCAATTGAGTTCATAAATTTTTTGTTGAAAATTTCTCAACCATGTTTTTTGAAGATTTTTTAAAAAACTTTTTACAACGTTTTGAACGGAAATTTTCATCAGAAAAAATTTGAAAAAAATGATAGAGTTAAGAATATTCCTATCTAATCCCGTGCCTCTGGCCATAGCGGCAGTACATGGCACGTGAAACCAACAGGTAACAGGTAAGAATATTTTGAGAATTTTTCCTACAAAAAAAATTCACGATTTTCTGCAAAAATAGAATTAGATTTTTTATACCTAGTGCATCTTTTTAGTATCTCCTCCCCCCAAGTGATTATTATTATTATTTTTTTTTTTTTTGAAATAATAGTTTTACAAAATTGTGTACGAAAATAAATATAAATTTTCCCGCCATTCGAATTTTTTATTTTTTTTTAATTTTCTCTGCTAGACTTTTTTGGTAGAGATGTTTTTTTTTTCAATGATAATTTTTTTTTTTCGGGAAGGATCAGTCGTGAAAATTCTTCAAAACTTTGCAAGCAAAAAAAATTCTACGAAATACTAAATTTGAAAAAACGTTGGAGAATTCTTGGAAAGACATCCAAATAAATTAAAATATTTTTTTACTACAAAATGTTGTGTTTTTTTTTTTCAGTTTCTTTTGAGATTTTTTTTGTTGAAAATAAAAAATAAAAACAAAAATAATCCTAAAAATGCTTCAACAAGTGAGGAGAAAATTCCGTAAAAAAATCTCAAAAAAGCTGGTAGAAGCGAGTATAATAGAAAGAACGAAAAGATTTTCCAGCTACAAATTGATTTTTTTTTTAGAATTGCTTCCAAGAAATATTTTTTAAGAGATTTTTTCAAACAATTTTTTTTTCATCAAAAATGAAATTATTGAGAGAAAATTGTGTTGGCTATCATAAAAACAACTTTATTTGAATTATCTTTTCAAAAAAAATTTCCAGCAAATTCTCCAACAAGTGGAAACAACTAATAATCAAAAGAAAAACTTCTATGCATAGAATCTCAAAAATATCTTGGTAAATTCAGAGTGAAAAAATCATAATTAGGTATGTAATCATTTTTTTTTCTAGTCCACAAAATACACAAAGTCAGTTCAAAATTTTAAAAAATCACCATGAAACGTGGATTTATTCAAACAAGAAATTTCTGGAATTGCCCAAAGTGAAATTATTCAGATAGGTAATTTTTAGTTTTACAATGCATCAAAGTTTTTTTTTGACAAATTCTCAATTCTCTATATAAAAAAAAAGTTTACCTAAGAAAAAGTCAATTTTAAATCTTCAAGCTCGCGCATGATAGAGGCAAAAAAAAAGGGAACAATATAGGTGTGGGCATAAGAAGCGAATCTCATTTCCAGCTCAGAAGCTATATTCAGCAAATTAAAATGTTACCGTCCCGAGCAGCACACTCGACAAATTATCGAAATAAAAAATCGACAGAATATCGAATTCGATAAAGTGTCGCGTTAGTTCCGCATAAATCGTGAAATTATCTTTCGATATATCGACAGATTATCGATGAATTATAGTTGGCAAAATCCATCAACAGATAAACTTTCGATAAAATCGAACGATTTTTCTTTTAAAAATCTCAAGATTATAGTTAGATACTTCATCGATAACCTATCTATAAATCGAAAGATAATTACACGATTTATGCGGAACTAACGCGACACTTTATCGAATTCGATATTCTGTCGATTTTTTATTTCGATTTAGTTTCGATATTCTATCGATTTTTTATTTCGATTTAATTTCGATATTCTATCGATTTTGTATTAAGATTTTTTGTAGATTATCTAGTTTCGATATTCTATCGATTTTTTGTAGATAATTTAGCATATATGGGTATATGCGCGCGCACATTTTCAAGACCGGCTGGCGAGTTTGAAGTCGTAGTTACGCTTAAGGCTGGCGAATTTCGTTCCAAATACAGCAGTTTCTACCAAAAAAGCGTCTGTTGCGAACATCGGAGTTCGTTCGCATAATACGAATTGGATTATAATATTCAAACATCATATGCAAAATTGGAGAAGAGGGAGGGGTCCAATTGAAATTTTTATAATAACTAAAATTATTTCTATGACCTTAATTTACAACTTTTGTTTGAAAATTTTTTCAAATTGGCCCCTTTTTCCTCCGCTCCTCCAATTTTGAATAAGTATCAACGGAGTATTATGCAAAATTGGAGGAGAAGGAGAGGTCCAATTGAAAAAATTTTCAAACAAAAGTTGTAGCTTAAAGTTCTAAGAATAATTTTGGTCATTACAAAATTGTCGATTGGGCGCTTCCCTCCCGTTCAATTTTAAATACTAAGTATTCACATAGTAATCGTAGTATTGAACTTGGTAAAATTTTATTTAAGAACAACGATCTGGTTTCAAGTAAAATACCTAGTAAACCAAAAAAACTAGATAACTTGTTTGAACATTTTTTCAATTTTGATTTCGCATATTACTGTTACACGTAAGTAGGTAAATGCAAAATAATAGAGGCTAGAGATGAGGTCCAATTGAAAAAACATTTCAAACAAAAGTTGTAGAATAATATTCTGGATTTAATTTTGGTTATTATAAAAATTTCGATTTGGCCCTTTCTTCCCATCCAATTTTGAATATAAAGTAGGTATTTTTTGACTAGAAAAAAATCAATATAGTTTCAACAACTATCGTTACAAAATCGTTGAAATATCGAAGTCGATAAATTTCATATAATGTGTCGATAATATAGTTTTAAATATCGTCACAAAATCGTTGAAAAATCGAATTGGAGAAATTTCATATAATCTGTCGATAATACAGTTTTAAATATCTTCACAAAATCTTTAAAAAATCGAATTCGATAAATTTAATATTCTTTTTCGATAGTATAGTTTCAAATATCTTCACAAAATCGTTAACAAATCGAATTCGAGAAATTTCAGATTATTTGTCGATAATATAGTTGTAAATATCTTCACAAAATCGTTAAAAAATCGAATTCGAGAAATTTCAGATTATTTGTCGATAATATAGTTGTAAATATCTTCACAAAATCGTTAAAAAATCGAATTCGAGAAATTTCAGATTATTTGTCGATAATATAGTTGTAAATATCGTCACAAAATCGTTGAAAAATCGAATTCGAGAAATTTCAGATTACGTGTCGATAATATAGTTTCAAATATCTTCACAAAATCGTTAAAAAATCGAATTCGAGAAATTTCAGATTATTTGTCGATAATATAGTTTCAAATATCTGCACAAAATCGTTGAAAAATCGAATTCGAGAAATTTCAGATTACGTGTCGATAATATAGTTTCAAATATCTGCACAAAATCGTTGAAAAATCGAATTCGAGAAATTTCAGATTACGTGTCGATAATATAGTTTCAAATATCTGCACAAAATCGTTGAAAAATCGAATTCGAGAAATTTCAGATTACGTGTCGATAATATAGTTCCAAATATCTTCACAAAATCGTTAAAAAATCGAATTCGAGAAATTTCAGATTATTTGTCGATAATATAGTTTCAAATATCTGCACAAAATCGGTGGAAAATCGGATTCGATAAATTTAATATTCTTTGTCGATAGTATTGTTGACGAATATCGTCCTAAAATCGTAATACTATCGAATTCGATAGTTTTTAGATTTTTTGCCTATAAAATCGTACAGCTAAATCTGTATCATATCGTGAGAACATCTTTAGATTTTTAAACGATTTTTTATCGATACGTTTCAACTTTCGATATTATCGATCGAGTGTGCTGCTCGGGGTTGGCAAATTTTATAATATTTCTGTTTTTCAAGGGAAAAAACTCCATTACGACATGACTAGAATGTGACGAGAAAGAAAAAAAGGCATTAATAAGTGTAAATGCTTAATTTGAAGCAAACAAATAATATCTACGCAGTTTATTTCTGGCGAAATGTTGACACTGTTAAGGTATAATATTTTCCTTTTCCTTTTTCACTTTCACTTTTTTTTTTTAATCAACACTGAAAATTCCCAGTGGTTTAGATACGTATAATAATGTGGTGGAATTTTTACAAAATATGTGAAAGTTATCATTGTTTTGGAAAATTTCTCGTTTGTGCTTTATATACAGCTAAAGAAGTAAAAATTATACAAGCGTGTTTTATAGAAGTTGGAAAAAAATTACGAGAGTATCAAGCTGTTATTTTTACGAAATATAAAGATGAAATTATTCGAAGTTTTGTAACACGATGGGAAGGTCGGCTTTCTTTTTTAATTACACGGCGTCTTTGTCGTACAACTACGTTGCGTGTGCGTATTTTTGATATAAAAGGGGAAATCGGATCACAAATCATCGGGTGTTTTTTAATAATGTGTAGAGGCTGGCTAATTTGCTAATAATACCAGGCCCTTTGTGAAAAATACGTCCGTATAACGTTGTATTAATCCGCTGACGTACAATGTAAAATTCATAAGAGGAAAAAATCTGTCGGACGCATGAACGTAGCGCAGGCGAGATTGCTGATGAAACACGAAGAAAAAGATTCGACTAAGCTACAAGCTGAAAATGGAAAACAATTGCTGGCTAAGAAGAGGAAAAACATTATGTATCCGACGTATAAACTACGAAACAGGGCCGCAAGCGCCAAATGAAAGAAAAATATTATACCTATGTATAAAAAAAACAACTTTCAACGACTACGAGCGTGGATATTTATAACGAATGTAACAGGAAAAATTCCAGTATATACGAAAAAGTGCTCAACAAGTATAAAAAATTGCAAATTAAACAGACTCAAGATATCTACAATGAAATTTTCAATTGTTGTAATTACACAAATATTTCTTGGTGCATTTTTCCTTCCAGAGGCTGAACCACGCTATATACCTACGCGTGATTATTTATTTTCCATTTCCCCGCGTAGCCTGGCCTCTTTGCGTTATGTGTTGGCATAATCATAATGTTTATCAAAAATTTAAACGTTGAATCAAATTTCAGCTAGAGTTTCTAATTAGGCTGATTTCTTTCATTATAATGATGATTAGTTCTGTTTACTGAATTGGTAATTCTCGAAAAAATTTTAATTTTCAATTCAAATTTTGAATCATTTTATGAGTGAAAAAAATTTTTATTTTCAAATTCTCATTCAGAATTTCAAAAAACCAAAATATTCTTCGTGGGTTAACAGCCCGGTTGCTTTACTCTCTTGAGCTTACTTTTCGATATGCCTCTCAACTAAATGAAGCTGGAAAGGAACTAAATAGCTTGTTGGAATCGGCGTAACTTTCTGGACCATTTCCCAAAGAAATGAATTTTTAGTCAAAATTAGGCAGCCCAAAAAATTATTACTTGGAAAAATCGAGTCCGAAATTCTTTGTGTTATTTTATATTTTATTTTTTTTTACCCAGTTTGCTTTTTATGTTACCCTATATTTTGCAGTGTATGTAGACCGAATATGGAGTAGAGTAAGTTCCCCCATCAAATTACTCTCAACATGGTGCAAATTTCACATTATTTTTTTTTTAATTTACCTGTTGTAGAGGTCTAAAATAAGTTGCTAAAATTTAAATTTTTATAAAAATTTCGAGTATTTCAAAAATATAAAAATTTGAATTAGATTCAAAAAGGTTTTAACTTCAAAAATTGGATAGTTTTCATCTTCCATTCCCTTATAGGAAAGAACATGATTTTTTTTGGGAAACTTGTAGTAAACATGTGGTTTACAACTAGTTTACTGGAAAACATGTAATTCTACACAACTAGTGTTTTTTACAAACATGATGTAGAACATGTAAACTACTTGTACTTGTAGTACATCTTGTTTGTGAAAAATCTAGTTGTACCACTGCATATGCATGTTTTTCAGTAAACATGTACTACTACAATGTGTTTTTTTCTTTCATTACATCTTGTGTTACACCTTGTACACTAGTTTGTACAATACTCCATGTATGGCATACTTTCGTACTCTTAGATAATGTATTATCACAGATTCCTCATAAGGAATATCACTTGGGTAGTATTCTGTAGTGTTGTACCCATTACTGGTGTTGAATCAATAGGTACTTCACGTATTTTTGACCATGTTTGTACTTGATGTTACTACTAGTACATCATGTATTTTTGAACTGATTCAAGATTCACATGTTGTATTACACCCAGTACAACTAGTATTTTCGAACACGTTTGATTCACATCTTGTTTTTTCGAACATGTTTACTTGTTGTAAGTACAACTAGTAGTACATCTATGGTTTTACTACTTGTAAAACATGTTCGAAAATACAAGTTGATAGAAAGTTTATGAGAATTGTTAATTGAAGCTCGCACTTGTGTGCATTCGTTAGCTTGGGTGTTCTAAATTCAATAATTGTAATTTTTTGAGACTGTTTTTTTTTTAATTTAGGGTAAGATTCAATTTTTTTGGAGTGAAAAAATCCTATTGTTTAGAATAAAAAAATTCCAAATTTTTTATGATTTAGTTTTTAAACGTTTTTTCTGAAATTGATTTTTTTTAATACCTACCTAAACGATTGCTCATTTAAATAAAAAAAATGTGTAGGTATATTTTTCAAATTTTTCTCAAAATTTTTTTCCCGCATTCTTCTAAGAAATTTTTTTTTCAGAGCATCAATACGTGTAAGGTAGTATGTTATTTATGCAAAAATGAAGGGATAAATCGAATACCTAATAAAAAATTAACTGACTTTTGGACATCGGTTAATCGAAAGAAATCGGTTGAAGTTTTTTGGTCGGATAATCGAGAAATCGGATAATCGAGGTTCTACTGTATTGAAAAATACGTAATTAGTGAGCACTACAAAAAACAACAATAATTGAGAGATTTTACACTAAAAAAAAAAAATACAATGGACTGGAAATTTTTCAAAATTTTTCAAATTTTTGTTCCGAGTTGAACTTTTTAAATACTAATTTTTTTTATCCAGTCAAACCTGGTTAGATGTACTTAATCCAAATCAAAAAAAAAAAAAAATTAAATTGTAAGTTTTTCAAAATATTACCTACAAACTTTAAAATATAAAATTTGTTTAAATCGATCTCAAAAAATTTTTAAATACAAAAATAATTGTGAAAATTCCAACTTTTAAAAAATGTTGAGACGTTTTCAAATTTCAGGGTCAAGTTTTTGAAAATTGTTAATTTTGCCCGTGTCAGCTCGCACGTGTATGCACGTGGCAGAGAAAAAATCAATTTCGAAAAAAATTTCTTCATAAAAACGTCAAAATGAGAGTTGCAATTTTCTCATTAAAAAATTCTTCGAGCCAACCAACACTTTTGAACAACCCGCATAAATCGAAACTTCACATTAAAATAACCTATGTACGCGCGATTTTGTGGAAAATTTTCAAAACACTAATATCGAGTAGGTTTTTAATGATTCACTAATTTTTTAAAACATCAATACAAGCACAAAATTGGTATCAAAACTACTGTGCAGAACTGTGTGTAAAAGCAGTCAGAAATTTTGAAGATGTTTTTCTTGTTAGAAAATAAAGTGAAATGCTTTTAAAAGTAAACGTCTTTCATGCGAATGATTTTCGTTTTGCAATGGTAGGTCGTCGTTTTCTTTCATTAGAAAAACATCGGACCGCATACGTGCCAGGATGGTTGTTTCATTGGTGGTGAAAGTTTTCATCTATTAAATATATTATTTTCGATTAATTATTCGACCTAGCCTAGCTGGGTATATGTTGTTAAATTGATGGAACGCGCAGGCGCTCGCGAAAAATGAAACAATTCGCCTCAAACAGCCGTTAAGAAAATAATGACTTAGTAGCGGGTAGAAAAGCGCTGCGTGATTCTGGTGACGTATGAAATTGATAAAATTAATTACTATTTAATTAACACGTGGCGTTTACGATGCGATGAAAAAACATAGAGAATAAAATTATATACCTAATACGGGTGAATGACTTCTGAGATGAAAGAAAATATCGCGTATTTGGCGAAGGAAATCACATCGAGGACATCGAGGTGTGAATTTTTAGCGACGTAATGTACTTGGAACGAAATTCGTGCACGCGCGGCGAAAAAATTTCATTCGATATAACTAAGAAGGCATTCAGCCAGTGGGGTTTTCCACCGAATTAACCGTAGCTCGCATTAAACGCTCAAAGTTTTTGCTCCGCTTGTTTCTTGCTCTTCTCTCGACTTTGTTAAATGGTCGCGTAGAAAGAAAAAAGGTAAACGAAAAAGTCAATTGGATTTAAGTTAATTTTATCGCAAATTAGCATAAAGGACGAATTTTCCACGATCGATAATATCGCTCGCGTAGATAGCGAAAATGAAAAACCTCTTCGCAACTCGCGAAATTCGCGTCAAGAAAACGTTTTTCAATTTCCGCCTTTTGTGAAATGTCAAAATGCAAAGAACAGCAGTTATTTGATTTAACGTGTGTAATCTATTTAAACCGAATCTTAGGTCTCATATACTTGTTGTGTAGTGAGACATCCTAAACCTAAAACAAGTTTTGACTTTCAAAAGCAACGATATCTGCGTAGCTTTCGTTCTTATTTTAAAACTTATGAGGGATTTACTTCCGTTTTCAACATGTCGACTGTTAATCCTTTCCTTCTTTAGTATATGGCTCACGTCAACTGTGTAAGAGCACCGAATATGTGGGATGATTTTTTCATTTCCGCAATAACTTGGATGCCATTTTATTGGCTTAAAGCATTGTCTTTTTGTTCAGATGTTAAATACACGCAGTTTTATCATGTTATATAATATTTAATTGTATGGGTAAGTATTTCCAGTTGTTAATAACAGATGCTTAAAAATATTTTTCTCGTACTAGATTGTCCTACAACCCGAGCAGCACAATCGACAAATTATCGAAATAAAAAATCGACAGAATATCGAATTCGATAAAGTGTCGCGTTAGTTCCGCATAAATCGTGAAATTATCTTTCGATATATAGATAGATTATCGACGAATTATAGTTAGCAAAAATTTCGAGATTATAGTAAGATATTTTATCGATAATATATCTATAATATCGAAAGATAATGTCACGATTTAGGCGGAACTTTTGCGACACTTTATCGAATTCGATATCCTGTCGATTTTTTATCGATTTTTTATTCCGATTTTTCGTCTTTTACTAGCTTTTTTCTATAATTAAAAATCATTAATTAGCATAATTAATACATTAAACTATGCCTAAACACATTATTCATGTTACGGTAAGTGGATCATTTCAGAAAAAGTCAAAAAAAAATTATAAAAAATCTGCCACCCGTGGGGCTTGAACCATCTACATCCTGCATGGTAATCCTCTTCCCTAACCACTATGCCATACCTTATCGTTGAGGAACTAGCAATAAAACGCTTATAATAGGCAATTTAGTACTTCCAGACGTGTTGGACTTAAAAAAATTTTCATCAATTTGGAAATAATTTCAAATATCGTCACAAAATCGTTGAAAAATCGTTCGACAAATTTCAGATTATTTGTCGATAATGTAGTTTCAAATATCGTCACAAACTCGTTGAAAAATCGAATTCGAGGAATTTAATATTACGTGTCGATAATATAGTTTCAAATATCGTCATAAAATCGTTGAAAAATCGAATTCGAGAAATTTCAGATTACGTGTCGATAATAAAGTTTTAAATATCTTCACAAAATCGTTAAAAAATCGAATTCGAGAAATTTCAGATTATTTGTCGATAATATAGTTTCAAATATCGTCACAAAATCGTTGAAAAATCGAAATCGAGAAATTTCATATTACGTGTCGATAATATAGTTTCAAATATCTTCACGCAATCTTTAGAAAATCGAATTCGAGAAATTGCATATTATGTGTCGATAATATAGTTTCAAATATCTTTACAAAATCGGTAAAAAATCGGATTCGATAAATTTAATATAATCTGTCGATAATATAGTTTCAAATGTCGTCAAAAAATCGGTAAAATATCGAAGTCGAGAAATTTCATATAATCTGTCGATAATATAGTTTTAAATATCTTTACAAAATCGTTAAAAAATCGAATTCGATAAATTTAATATTCTTTGTCGATAATGTAGTTTCAAATATCTGCACAAAATCGGTGGAAAATCGGAATCGATAAATTTAATATTCTTTGTCGATAGTATCGTTGACGAATATCGTCATAAAATCTTAATAATATCGAATTCGATAGTTTTTAGATTTTTTGCCTATGAAGTTGTACCGATAAATCTTTATAATATCGTGAGAACATCTATAGATTTTCAAACGATTTTTTATCGATACGTTACATCTTCCGATATTATCGATCGAGTGTGCTGCTCGGGAAGCTATATGTACATCACGTGTAGTTCCCACCGCAGTGCGCACTTGAAAAAGTTTCTATTATTTCTGCTTACGATTGTACCGAAAATTATTATGTGAGACCAATTTTGCCAACAATTATTTTACGTCAATTTTGCAGAAAAAAAATAGGTATTTTGTTAATATTGCCAAAAAAATAATATTCGGTAATTTTGTAAAAAATTTAATTTTGCAAAAAATTTAATTTTGCAAAAAACTCATTTTTCGGTAGACACGCATTGAAAATGTGACATTTTATGCTTGAAACTCGTAAAGAAACATTTAAAAATCCAAAAAAATAACAAGTTAGGTATATTTGTAGACTCACGGTGCAATCGGAATTGAGGGGAGGAGGGTGAAGTTGATTCTAAAAAAAATTAAATATAAGTACTTGATTTAAAAAAGTAGGCAATATTTCTTATTTTAAAGTTATACGTATAATTTTTTTGGAAATTTTCCAGCTTCCTCAAAAGTCGAAATTTTGAAAATTTTTTAAAAAAATTGGCCGTTTTTTAAATAGTTTTGAAATGCAAAAAATTTTATTTCAAGCTTTTTTCAAAAAAAATTGATGGCCTATGAAAGTATGAAAATATTTTAAATTATTTTCCAAAAAACCAATTTTAATAATTTGTCAAATATAATTTTCAATTTTTTTTTATTATTTTTCAAAAATTGAATTTGTAAACCATTTTGGTTGAATTATTTATTAATATACTTACCCTATTCAATTTTAATTATTTCTAAATGCAAACTGTTCAAAAAATTTTCGAATAAGATTTGAGCTAGCAAAATACATTTATACATTCAGTGACGGATTGGCCATTGGACAAACCAAGCAAATGTGTTTCAAAACATTCGGCACTAGCTTACAAAATGAGTTTTTCAAAAATATATTTATATCTATCTATATGTATAATTATTATGCAATTTTTTAAGGAAAATATTTTTTTAACAGCATTTTTCAAAAAATAATTTCTTTTCTGTGAACTGTTATGAAAATGTTTTTTTTTTGGGTGGATGGATGTATAGAATTTTCGCAACAAAATTTTTCAAATAGACCTGTTTACCTACTTTTTGCAAAATTATGTCCAAAAGAACTTTTTGAAGTTAAATGTACCTTCGAAAAGAAATAGGAATGCTTTGGAAATTTTTCGTGAAGGAATTTGATTTTTTTAAAATTAGGAAATTATATCTACCTACCTTCATTTTGTCTGGAAAATTCCTTCAAAAATTTTTTGAAAATATTTTTAGCATACCCTAGGTACTTAATTATAATAATTTTATTTTTCTGAAAAAATTCACAAAAAGTGAAAATTGAATTTTTGTTTTGAATCCTTCTCCTAAATCAACCAAAAGTATTTTTGTTTCAAATTCTGAAATTATTTTTAATTTTTTCAAAAAAATATTTAAAAGATGATTGTTATTTTGATATCAAAGATCTATCTTAGTTTCTTAGATGAAGATTTTTAAAAATCAACTTTTTTAAAAATTAGGTACCTTTTTAGAAAAAACCAAAAATAAGTATGTACTCGTAAAAAATTCGAAGAAAAAAAATTTTTTTTGATTATTTTTCCAACAACTCTTCTGAAACACATAAAAATTATTCAACATTTTCTAAAATTTGAGATTTTTTAGATTTTTTAAAAAAATTTGAAAAGTTGCGAGGGTGCTTGGAAGTTGAACTCAATTTAGGGGAAAGTAAAAAACACAACTTTAGGGGAAGGGAACTCAATTTTGATGCACCTATCCCTCCAAGCGTTGACACTTCCACTTTCCACCCTGAACTTCTCTTCAAGTTTAAACGGTAAAATAAAGAAACTAATTTAACTAGTTGCCTGCTTCTTTATTATCGATCAGTGTATCGGTTCGTGTACTTGAAATATCACTCAAAACCAACCGCAAAACCGAACTATTCGTTCTATAACTAAACCAATTTTCAGTTGAATGTTATACCAGACCACTAGAAATACTCTATTCAACTATTTTAATTTATACCTTTAAAAGTTCCACTTGGTTACCTACAAATAACTGGTTACTTATGAGTGTGCTTCCGCATGACAATGGGACATGTTGTCACTTGTCACTATCGAGTTAAGACCAGGATGTGGATTGTGGAAGTAGAGAAAATTCTATTCAAAAAGAGCCTAATGTAAGATGAGCTTCGTAGCTATAAAATTGGATTTTTTTTTCAAGAAGTTTTGAAGTTTGAATTTGAAAAAACAAATGCTTTGAGAAAATTTCAAACAAACATCGAGAAATTATCTATGGTTCACCTGAAAGGGTCACCAAAATAGTTTGGGCGACTAGCTGGGCCCACCCAGTCCCGCTGCAGGGCAGTAGTGGATGGTGAATGGTGATTAATGGATTTTTTTCTTAATGATCTGGACTTTTATTTACCTAGTATTTATTTTTTTCGGTTTTGATATTATGATTTGTGGACTTGTACGATTTATTTTAGGATCGACTTTATTTATTTCACAATCTATGAATTAAAATTAGGGTGGAGGGAGGGGAGGGGTCCAATTGACATTTTTATAGTAGCTAAAATTATTTTTAGAATCTTAATTTACATTTTTTGTTTGAAATTTTTTCAAATTCAAGCCCTACCTCCCTCCCATTTTGCAATAATGGTATCTTTGTACTAAAATGCAAAATTAAATGGAAGAGAAGGGCCCAATCGAAATTCTTGTAATGATCAAAATTATTTCTAAGATCTTAATTTACATCTTTTGTTTGAAAATTTTTTCAATTGGAACCCTCCCCTTCCTTAATTTTTTGTATTACTGCATGGATACGCATTATTGAAAATTGGCGAGAGGTAGGTGGTTTAATTGAAAAAAATGTCAAACAAAAGATGTAGATTGAGATCATAGAAATAATTTTGGTTATTATAAGAATATTGATTGGACCTTTCCCTCCTCTTTAATTTCGTATGTTAGCGTCCATGTACTCGTACTTTTGTACTTAATTAAAAAAATTCATCGAGATCTCGATTTCGGCAGTGCAAACTATAGGAGCTAGTGCCCAGAAATGGTTTTTTGTATCTACGTTAAACTGGGTCGTTTCAATTTTTCACGCCCTCTCATTTTCCTTTATATGAGTTGGGGGCTGGATCGAACTTTAGGCAAAGGTATATGCGACTTTTGGATATTTAAAAGTCGAACTTTCACTTCTGCTCAATTTCATAAGTTTTTCCACACTTTTGTATGCATTTAAAAAAAAAAAAAAAAACATTTTGATTTAGGTACGTTCACTTTTCGTAGAGAATTTTCCCTTTTAACGATTTCTACGTTTTGATATTACTTATTTGACCTATTTGGTAAATGACTGTATCCAAAAGTTTTTAATCTCTTTTCATTTATCATAATAAGGTGAAATTTTACCTTGTCGCAAGAACGCGCAGGTTCGCCTAAGTAGGAAATTTTATCGCAATTTTACCGCTTCAGAGTTTACCAATACCTACTATGAAAAATTATGTACCACATAACCCCGATAATCCAGAAAGCAGAGCTAAAAAAAAAATCAAACTAAATTTTCTACCGTCGTTAAAAAAAATGTAACGATACGTAAGGTAATGTTAATGTTTTAGTTGAGAAAATTTTTCAAGACAAGACTAACTACTCGTGCAAACAATTAACAAGAAAACCGAAAGCTCTGAATTATACCAAAAATATTTTATAGCTGCAAAACTCGTTATTCGATTCAAACTATGAATAGATAATTTTGAAAGCGAAACTGTACAATGTTGGAAAAGTATAAATACACACGTGCCTGCTGAGAACGCGAATATTATTTTAACACATAAAGCAAAAACATCCAAAGCTTTGAAATAAGTTACATGATCGAAAAGATAATTAGCCAAAGTTCAACCCACATCTTTAGAAAAATTTTCTCTCGCCAAATAACCGATAATCGTGAACTCGCAAAGGAGCCATGTCATCGTTAACATGGCATCTGTGTCGCCCCATTAACAACTTCATATTAAAGCCGGATCTCTCTTATATAAATTATATTATTAAATAGCGAAAAGTAAATTACCAGAATTGCTGTCAAAAACACGAACACAAACACACACGTACGCGTATATTTCATTAAAATATATACTATTATATAAGGCTCTCGCTCTCGATATCGCTGTATGTTGGATGCTTCGTATGGCATATAGCATTGCCTCTTCCATTTATATGAATCCAATATAGTTTTCCTTTTTCGTTGTGAATATTCTACCGAATAGTTCACTCTCTGATAAATTTCCAACAATAAAACGCGATGCTTGAAAAACGCCTTTTTGCTTTACAACCGAAATCTTGACGCGCTCGTTAACCATTGCATAAGTATTGCTATCCGCCTTCAATATGGTTGAAATAATTTTTAACCGTCTGGTCCAGTCCGCAACGAAAATACCAAATTATAAAACAGCCATTCGTTTTAAAAACCCTCCGATACTATTTGGTAGTTTCATTCTACTATCGGATAATTTGGTTTATAAATGAAAAATTGAAATATTCAACTTCTTCTCGTCACGTATACATGTAACATTCTTATACGATATTTCACCATATTATTGGACGCGGACTCACTTATTGGTATTCGACGAAGAGCGGAGTTTCTCTATTCCGAATTCAATATAGAATCTCATTTCTTTCGCCTCTCTGTTAACGTGTTCAAATTATTCTTTATGTATTTTTTACAAACACACATTCGAATGGGAGTGGCTAAATCCACAACAAGTAATCACCAAAATGAACGAACGAGAATTCATCTCAACATATTCTTGTTCTTTGAAAACTTGTTTTCGTGGTCGTGTCTGTCATTGCAAAGTGGACTTGGTCCAAATTGATTTTTAATCCAATTTTAATTTTTCATAAACGATTTTCTCAAATTTTTCATCGAGATTTTTTCGCCAAGTTCAATAAAATTTAATAAAATATTTAAAATTTTTCTAAGTTTTCTATTCTTCAAATTTTTCATTTTTTTTTGTTTAAAATTTTAATTGTATTTTTGAAAAAAATTTCTTAAAAAAATTATTCATCACTCATCAATAATTTATTCTTATTTTTTCCTCAAATTAAATTTTTCATTAAATTTTTTCTGTTTGTCGTTTTAAAATTAAAACTCATTTTTAAAAAAAATATATGTATTGTGTATTTTTCAATTTTTTCATTCAAACTTGCCAATAATTTTTTCATCAAAATGCTACTGATCTTCATCATATTTTTTCAAATTCATTTTTTGAAATTTTTTTATTATATTGTTAATTAAATTTAAATTAAATTTTCATTTAGATTTTTAAACATTTTTCATAGAATTTTCTCATCAAAAAATGCTTCTAAATCTCTACCATACATTTTCAAATTTTTCTTTTGAAATTTCTTTCAAGTAAATTTTTTATCAAGTTTATTTTTCCGAAATTTTTTCCGACTTTTTTAATTTTATTTTTTCAAGAAAATTGTTCATAACCCCCTCCCCCCCCCCATTTTCCAATAAAATTGTCAATTGATTTCATTCTCCAATTGGTCATCAAAATGTTTCTATTTCATCTCCCAACTGGCAACCTGACTTCTCATTCGAATTTTTCCAATAATTTTCATCACATCATCACCATTTGTCTTGTCTTCTAGTTTTAATTGAGGAATTTCTAAATTTTTTCAAGTAAATTCCAATTTTTCTTCAAATTTACTAAAATTTCAATATTCAAAATTGAGTAAGTAGCTAACGCTAAGGTACTTAACTACTAACTTACTGACTTGTTGAAAAAAAAAAAATTGAAAAATTAAATAAAACATAAAAAATACCCAGAATGAAAAATATTTTGAGTATTTTGTGAAAGAATAAATTTGTTTTAAATAAAACATCAAAGTTTTCAGAGAAAAAATTTGAAAAAATTTGTTTGAAAAAAAAACTTGTACGAAAAAAAAACTCGTACAATAAAGAAGATGAATAAAAAAGAACGACATCGCCCTTACAATGTGATTACTTATTGTGGATTTAGCCACTCCCCATTCGAATTTGAGAACCGATTATTTATACTTTAACATTCGGTATTCTATATTATTTTTTATTTTTGAAAAATGCACGTTATCATCTACTCGTATCAACTTGTTGGTTCGACGAACTAAGAATCCAAAAGTTTCAAAATGAGTATTCCAAATAGCACAACTGAAAAGAACCGTTTTCTGAAAGATTTTCCCTTCAGAACAATTTTTTTTCCCAATAAATAAAATTATATTTTTTTTAAAAATGTAAAAAAAAAGTTGAAATTTTTTTATGCATTTATTGAAATACGTTGAATAAATATGCAATTATGCTCCAAATATCAACACAACAAAATCATACAAAATTTCCAGAAATAGTAATTTTTAAATCAATAAAAATATATAAATACTGAAATTTGGAAAATGTTGTCTAATTTTTATAGTAAAATTTGATTTTCATGAAAATCTAAAGTTGGAAACCTTACAATGAATCGAAATGATTTTTTTGATGAATAGGAACCATTGTAAGTTCAGTTTTGGTACCAAGCAGATGATATTTACTTTTTTGATAATTCGAAAATCTCGAGTTTTCAGAGTTCTGCAACTTTTAAATATGGGGTGGGGGGGGGGGGGGTGGTAAAAGTGGAATGTAATAATCTAGCAATTTTAAACACCCCGAACAAAAAATATTAAAAGTTTTCAACACACTTCTAATTTTTGAAAATTATTCAAAATTATAAATACTCAATACCTACAAAGGTATATTTTTTTTTTGAAAAGTTTTAACCAGTGAAGATACCACCAGAAATGAATTTCTATAATTTTCCAAAAAGTATTCAAAATACTGATAAATAATGATTTTTGAATTTTTTTTTGAAAATCACGACCGGCGTGGCGTAGTTTATTTACATTTTTCATACTTTCAAATTTTAAAAAATTGCTCAAAATTTTCAACTGTGTTCATTTTTAAAATTTAAACAATTTTCAAAGATTATTCGTAATTTTCAAAAATATTTGTGAGAGCTATGACCTCGCATCAAAAAATATAATTTTATAGGAGAAGAATTTTTTTAATTAAAATTTTTTTCCTTGAATTTGAAAAAAAAAAATTAATTGTAGGTACGTTTCGAAATTTGATTTTTTCGCTAAGAATTGAGTAACTACTTTATGTGTATTTTTTATGATACAGGCCAGAAACCATTCCCATGTGTTTACTGCGGATTTTCTTACATTGATTTAGCCATAAAACTGAAAATCAACAATTTTGACATAAAGTTCCTTTTCCCAAGCATACTCACATTTTAATGTATTTTTAAATTTTTGAAGATTTTCAACATGTTGAAATATGTTCAGAGATTAATTTTTCAAATTTTCACAAATTATTCAAAGTATTAATAAAGAGTAAGTACAAGAATTTTTAATTTTTTTTTGAAAAGTAAGATTAAACTTTAAGCTTCCGAAGTTGGTTACAGCGCCATTTGGAGCAATTCTAATGTGCTGGAGAAAAGTCAACTTTTGATCGTCATTTTTCAAACGTTCTTTGAAAAAAATTGAAAAAGAATAATTAAAAATTGAAAAAAATTTAAATAATGAAATAGTTTAAGCACACATATTATAACCCAAAAGACCATTTATGGCATTACCATTGCCGTATCGGTGAGAATTTTTCAAAAACTATCAAAAAATATGAAAAAAATCGTCTAAAGTGATGGTTCCTGAAAATAAAAGTAAAGTTGAAAAATTGCTGTCAATGTTTTTTTTTTTGGTGGTAATGTGTAAAATGATTTTATTCATTAAAACTTTTTTTTTCAATTTTTAATCATTTTTTTTTTTTACAAGAAACATGAAAAATTACGTTTTTTAATGCCCCATGAAAATAGCGGTAGAGATGAAAAATCATCGAAAATGGTCTTTTGATTAATATTATGTAATACCCACCTTATATCACCATTTTGATAAAAAAATTAAAATTTTTAAAATTTTCTATTTTTAAATTTTTAAATTTTTTTTTAAAGATGGAGCAAAAATTCAGTTAGAGGAAACATAAAAAATACGCGCGTGATTATTTTCTCTGTATGTGTCACCAATATTGACGCCCGATATTGAAAACATTTCCAAAATTTTCAAAATAAGGGTCACCCTCAATAAACAACATCTCTTCGTCACGACACAAACAATGGGATGTGTTGTTCTTCTAGGCTATTGTGTCAAGCAATTCTCATTTATCAAACTTTGTGCATGTTGGAAGCTCGATTGGCTATTTTCACGAAAACCAGCCTGCTGCTCATTTGGTCACCTCGAATTACGTTGATTTTACCAAGTCCAGTATACTACATAAATACTTGATATTCAATATTTGAGTCGAGGGTGGGTGGAATCCAATCGAAATTTTTGTTATAACCAAAATTATTCCTTGAACATCAAGCTACAACTTTGGTTTGAATTTTTTTTTTAAATTGGGCGCCTCTCTCTCCGCTGATTTTGCATAACACTCCGAAACTACAGATTAAAAATTAGAGGGGGAGGTGGAAGGGTCAAATTGAAAACTTTTCGAACCGAAAGTTGTAGATTGAAGTTCCAGAAATAATTCTGGTTATAACGAAAATTTCGATTGGACCCCTCTCCCTCAACAACCAATTTTGGATAATACAACTTATTCAAAATATATTAATAAAAACAGGAGGGAGGTAAGGGGCCCAATTTAAAAAAATTTCAAACGAAATGTAGGTTGAAGTTCTTAGGATAATTTTGGTTATAACAAAAAATTTTATTGGGCCCCTCCCTTCCCTCCAATTTTGAACATCGAGTATTTATGTGGTAGTAAATAAAATCAAGGTAAAATTCAAGAGGTGAGAAAGTGAGCAGCAGGCGAGTTTTCGTAAAAATAGCAGATCGTGTTGAAAGCTTATTTTTTTAGAAATACTACGTAGCGAATAAAATAAACTGAGGTAGGGTAAAAAACATACCTTTACCCCTACTCAAAAATAAGAATTTCCACAAAATTTTTGAAAATTTTCTAGATGTTCTGTTTTTGAATTTTATAATTTTCAAAAATTATTAAAAATTTTAAATTGAAAAAAAAATAATCCGGCTTTGATCCATGGACATTTTTAAGCTACAAGAAGAGATATTTTTCTAGCACCATATAATTTAAAACATTTACGTGAAAATGTAATTTTCCTAATACCCGAGCAGCACACTCGACAAATTATCGAAATAAAAAATCGACAGAATATCGAATTCGATGAAGTGTCGCGTTAGTTCCGCATAAATCGTGAAATTATCTTTCGATATATCGACAGATTATCGATGAATTATAGTTGGCAAAATCCATCAACAGATAAACTTTCGATAAAATCGAACGATTTTTTTTTAAAAATCTCAAGATTATAGTTAGATACTTCATCGATAACCTATCTATAAATCGAAAGATAATTACACGATTTATGCGGAACTAACGCGACACTTTATCGAATTCGATATTCTGTCGATTTTTTATTTCGATTTAGTTTCGATATTCTATCGATTTTTTATTTCGATTTAATTTCGATATTCTATCGATTTTGTATTACGATTTTTTGTAGATTATCTAGTTTCGATATTCTATCGATTTTTTGTAGATAATTTAGCATATATGGGTATATGCGCGCGCACATTTTCAAGATCGGCTGGCGAGTTTGAAGTCGTAGTTACGCTTAAGGCTGGCGAATTTCGTTCCAAATACAGCAGTTTCTACCAAAACAAGCGTCTGTTGCGAACATCGGAGTTCGTTCGCATAATACGAATTGGATTATAATATTCAAACATCTTATGCAAAATTGGAGAAGAGGGAGGGGTCCAATTGAAATTTTTATAATAACTAAAATTATTTCTAGGGCCTTAATTTACAACTTTTGTTTGAAAATTTTTTCAAATTGGCCCCTTTTTCCTCCGCTCCTCCAATTTTGAATAAGTATCAACGGAGTATTATGCAAAATTGGAGGAGAAGGAGGGGTCCAATTGAAATTTTTATAATAACTAAAATTATTTCTAGGACCTTAATTTACAACTTTTGTTTGAAAATTTTTTCAAATTGGCCCCTTTTTCCTCCGCTCCTCCAATTTTGAATAAGTATCAACGGAGTATTATGCAAAATTGGAGGAGAAGGAGAGGTCCAATTGAAAAAATTTTCAAACAAAAGTTGTAGCTTAAAGTTCTAAGAATAATTTTGGTCATTACAAAATTTTCGATTGGGCGCCTCCCTCTCGTTCAATTTCAAATACTAAGTATTCACATAGTAATCGTAGTATTGAAGTTGGTAAAATTTTATTTTAGAACAACGATCTGGTTTCAAGTAAAATACCTAGTAAACCAAAAAAACTAGATAACTTGTTTGAAAATTTTTTCAATTTTGATTTCGCATATTACTGTTACACGTAAGTAGGTAAATGCAAAATAATAGAGGCTAGAGATGAGGTCCAATTGAAAAAACATTTCAAACAAAAGTTGTAGAATAATATTCTGGATTTAATTTTGGTTATTATAAAAATTTCGATTTGGCCCTTTCTTCCCATCCAATTTTGAATATAAAGTAGGTATTTTTTGACTAGAAAAAAATCAATATAGTTTCAACAACTATCGTTACAAAATCGTTGAAATATCGAAGTCGATAAATTTCATATAATGTGTCGATAATATAGTTTTAAATATCGTCACAAAATCGTTGAAAAATCGAATTCGAGAAATTTCATATAATCTGTCGATAATACAGTTTTAAATATCTTCACAAAATCTTTAAAAAATCGAATTCGATAAATTTAATATTCTTTTTCGATAGTATAGTTTCAAATATCTTCACAAAATCGTTAACAAATCGAATTCGAGAAATTTCAGATTATTTGTCGATAATATAGTTGTAAATATCTGCACAAAATCGGTGGAAAATCGGATTCGAGAAATTTCAGATTATTTGTCGATAATATAGTTGTAAATATCTTCACAAAATCGTTAAAAAATCGAATTCGAGAAATTTCAGATTATTTGTCGATAATATAGTTGTAAATATCGTCACAAAATCGTTGAAAAATCGAATTCGAGAAATTTCAGATTACGTGTCGATAATATAGTTTCAAATATCTTCACAAAATCGTTAAAAAATCGAATTCGAGAAATTTCAGATTATTTGTCGATAATATAGTTCTAAATATCGTCACAAAATCGTTGAAAAATCGAATTCGAGAAATTTCAGATTACGTGTCGATAATATAGTTTCAAATATCTTCACAAAATCGTTAAAAAATCGAATTCGAGAAATTTCAGATTATTTGTCGATAATATAGTTTCAAATATCTGCACAAAATCGGTGGAAAATCGGATTCGATAAATTTAATATTCTTTGTCGATAGTATCGTTGACGAATATCGTCCTAAAATCGTAATACTATCGAATTCGATAGTTTTTAGATTTTTTGCCTATAAAATCGTACAGCTAAATCTGTATCATATCGTGAGAACATCTTTAGATTTTTAAACGATTTTTTATCGATACGTTTCAACTTTCGATATTATCGATCGAGTGTGCTGCTCGGGTATTGCTAAAACCATCTCCGAATCCTACATTTCGGTTTATAAAAAGGTGTTAAAAAGCTCGCAACTGGGCCGAATACGCACATATTTTCCAATATAACTTTATCGTTTTGCGTGTGAAAAATAATATGAAGTGTAAAATAATAAATTACTCAATAACTAATGAAAGAAAAGCCGGGAAATGTATACTGGAAATTTGACACAAGAATGATGAATTGTTGGAAAAATATGTTATGACATGCATGTACGTACAGCAGTCTCCGCGTTCCTCGCCTTCAGAGTATCGAAATAAAAGTCATATTTTTCGAGCTCTCGTTTAAAAAAAAAAATTGATTTTCCAAAACAGCAAAATAGAAAGATTGATACGAGTTCGCAGTATAAGTATATAACTGTACGATACGACGCGACGTGAGGCGACGAGACGCATACCGCCGGTGTGGTTTTTTAAATTTTTTTATTTTATCATCGCAACTCTATCCGATGATCGGGTTTGTGATAAGTTATTGCGAGCTGACAAGTGTCGGTATCTCGTGGTTTATTGTTGAATCAATATTATTCTTTCAATTTATAGTGTATCGAGTGTGTAGTGTGTACCGAGGGTGAATAAAAGGTTTAAATTTTTGATCGCTTCTGTACGCTTGATTGTACCTACGAGGGTGTAGATATATACTAGTAACCACAGAGTATACATCATGGGTAGGTACTTTTCCGCAGCATTGCAGATAATACGTACCAAGAGTTGTTTTTTTTTTTTTGTTTTGTTTAAAATGAAATATTGGACTGTTACCACTTATTCGGTATATGTGTATATTGCGGGTATATAGGTTGAAAGTCAGTAAAAGCTTATACAATGTATGGGTGACGTTTAAAGCATATATCGTATTAATAATTTCGTTGCTGGCTTTACGTTTACTCCAGCACAATATTACAAACTCGACCGTACGTTTTTAAAAAAAATAATTCATAAGAAAGTAAATAAAAGTCTAAGGCTGAAATTTATTGCGGTGACATTAGGAAAAAGTTGAAATTTTTATGCTAAAAACATTTAGCATTATTTTTCCATACAATTCTTCATATTTCTGAACAACTTGAAGAAGGAAAAGGCTTATGTCTCTTGGTGGTTTTGATTTATTAAAAGCAATAAATGTTAAGGGTAATAAATTTCGAGTGGAAATATGTTTGTTTTTTCCCCTTTCAAACGGCGTAAATATAGTTTTCAAAATAATGTATCACAATGAGCGCCAATAGATTGCATTTATGTGCCACCAGAGCTACCTATACAGGGTGTCCGGTGGGTGGTGTGCCAAACTTGAAATTTGGATGTAACCAAGTCCGACTAACAAAAAAGTTTATGTACACATATTGCCTAAGTTTGAAAATGAACGAGCTACAAAGGTTTGAAAATCGGTATTTTACCTATAGCAAACTAGATTGGCAACATTGCGTTCAAAAAAATTTTCGACAAGGGCAGTGGATGGATCATCGAAAAAGCAATAAAAGTTGTGATCATATTGGATTGCCTATCTTTGAAATCGAAGGAGTTACAGCAACGCAAAATTCCAGTCAAAAATATTGCCTACCTTAATTTATAACGGTGCAGTAGTGATACATGAAAATTGCGAAATTCGTTCAAAAATACATGAAACAGGTGTAACTTTTTAAGAGGAACAAAAAACGTCATGTGAAAATTTTGCCTATCTTTGAAAATTAAGGCGCTACGGAGCCTTGAATTTCGAAAATATCAATTTTCAAACTTTTTAAGAGGAACTAAAAACGTCATGTGAAAATTTTGCCTATCTTTGAAAATTAAGACGCTACGGAGCCTTGAATTTCGAAAATATCATATTTTCAAAGCTTTGTAGCGCCTTGATTTTCAAAGGTAGGAAAATTTTTTACATGACTATTTTTGTTCCTTTTAAAAAGTTACACCTGGTTCGTGCATTGTTTTCACGAAATTTGAAAAATTTTGTACACCATTGTCCCTTCAAAATCGAGATAGGCACCATGTGTACATAAAGATTTTTGTTAGTTGTACCCAGTTATATCCAAATTTTAAGTTTGATACACCTCTCGCCGGACATCCTGTATAATATATGTATAGATGGTTACGAGGCCATATGGAGCGATATACTCAGATGCTGATTGTGTTTGTACCTGATGCACACAATATGAGTAGATTATTTACGAGTTGACGATACGATAATTACATACCTACATTTGGTGGTCATTGGCAATGGCTAAAAATTTCATTTACAAAATGCTATTTACCTTTGCATATACTCGCTCGGTCAGAGAAAGGTATTAAGGTGAATAAATGCTAAGCCTTTTCTATTGGATGGACCAAAATATTATACATGTACTCGTTGGTGAGTGTTCGTGCGTTGCAAAACTAAATTACGAAATAATACCGCCAGATTAACGTTTTGAAGAAAATCCACAATGCTACGTGTTTCAAACGTGATATAATTACAATCTATTAGAATATTCTATTTATAGTTCGATAAATCCATAACGGATTTCACCGTTGTAGCACATAACTACCCTTTACATTTATGAAAGCTGCATTTAATATACAACAAAATTTAATAATGAAAACAAAATATCGGTGAAATTTTGTTTAGATAGGTACCCGGTACCTACTAACTTTTATTATTAAAAATTTTCATTTCATTTTACGATTCACCTAATTCAAGTGAGTAAAAGCTGGTGTGATAAGAGGGCCAATTAACCTCATAGCCGAATTTCAATTATTTAATTTTCGATTTATGGTGGTAAAAGATGATTGTACAGTGTATCTGCGATTCTTGACCACAACCCCAGGGGCTGATGCCTTGAAATACGTGACTTTAACCTTAAATTTTTTTTATCAATTTTCACCAAACTTGACATGTAAGGTACAAGTACCTAAGGGCAATGTTGGGAAATTTTTTCAGATTTTTCCAACCCCTGAAATCATCTTGAAAATTACTTTGAAAATTTCAAATCGTCTTGGTAGGCACAGTTTGGGATTTGATAAGCTGGAAAAAAGAATTCCTTTTTTCCAAACTATTTTACACTACCAACGATTTCTTCAGATTTTGGTCGGGGTGGAGGTCGTCATTTCCTTTCTTTCCAAACTATTTCACACTACCAAAGAGTTCTTCAGATTTTTGTCGGGGGGGGGGGGGGAGTCATACATCCAAAATGGCAGATATTATTGGTCTCTTGGATTTTTAGGTATGATCCCTCTCCTCTGGAAAAAATCTGAAAAAATTCTGAGTAGTGTAAAATATTTGTAGCTTGAAAAACAAGACAATTTTTTCCCATCTTGTCAGCTCCCAAGTTACAACGTGTGCCTTCCAGGACGATTTGCAATTTTCAAAGTCTTTTTCAAGGTCATTTGAGGGATTGAAAAAATCTGAAAAAATTTCCTAACATTGCCCTTTGGTAGGTACTTTTACCTGCATGTCGAGTTTTTGTGAAAATCGATTTAAAAAAACCTCGTAAAGCTGGCATTTTAGGTTAAAATCACTTCCATACTTCGAGGCATCAGCCCCTCGGGCCGAATTTAAGGATCTTTCATACGCTCTAAATTCATCTGTTACCACCAATTAACCACCGATAATAGATGAAAATCAAAAAAATAATAGAAATTTGGCTCCAGGGCCGATTGACCCCCTTTTCACATCTCAGCCTTTTATATAATTGAGTTCGTTTAGATTACCTAGTTTAACCTACTGACCTACTCATTTTGAATTTTGAATATTTTTAGCCGAATTTTTTTTTTAAAATTTAGGCTATTGTGTCCGACCCTGATTTAGAAGGAGGGGGGGTAGAAGAGTTCTGACCCCATTTGTCGACGTTTGGGACCAAAAGATGACGATCTGTCACATGTCACATATTTATATATATATATATATATATATAATTTTTCCCTACTTTTGGAACTCTAGGGCCGAGCCTAACAGGTCAAATGAGGTCAAACTTGATATGTAGGGTTCCCTCGGTGGCGGAAAGATGCAAAAAAAATTTTGGGGCCCTAACTCAAAATTGGGGATATGACCCTTTTTTGAGGAGGGTGCGGGGGAGCCCCAATATCATGAAATTTTTTGAAACTTGCCCCAGGGATGAAAGCCCTAATTACCTACACCATAGTCAAATTTCAGCCCCCTAAGTCATCCCCACCCATTTTAGGGCCCAATGGGGTCATTTTTTCACGTTGATCAGGCTACAGACCCCCCAAATAGGGCAGGGGGGCCAACATTTTCATCATGGATCAAATTTGTGCCCCTGATGTGCCTTTTGTAGGTTTCAACTTTTGGGCCCCCTTTGACCCCTGTCAAGGGTCAAAAATCAAGATTTTTCACTATTTTTAAAATTTTACCGCTACTTTTGGAACTCTGGGGCCGAGCCTAACAGGTCAAATGAGGTCAAACTTGATAGGTAGGGTCCCCTAGGTGTAGGAATGATGCAAAAAAATTTTTGGGGCCCTAACTCAAAATTGGGTATTTTACCCCTTTTTGAGGGGGTGCGGGGGAGCCCCAATATCATGAAATTTTTTGAAACTTGCCCCAGGGATGAGAACCCAAATTACCTACACCATAGTCAAATTTCAGTCCCCTAAGTCATCCCCACCCCATTTTAGGGCCCAAAAAGTGGATTTTGGGGTCATTTTTTTCACGTTGATCAGGCTACAGACCCCCCAAATAGGGCTGGGGGGCCAACATTTTCATCATGGATCAAGTTTGTGCCCCTGATGTGCCTTTTGTAGGTTTCAACTTTTGGGCCCCCTTTGACCCCTCTCAAGGGTCAAAAATCAAGATTTTTCACAATTTTTCATGTTTTTTCTCGCTTTTCGGTACGTTGATCAGCCTGCAGCCCAAACCAAATGACCTTGGATGCTAAAATTTGGTATTTAGGATAGGTAAGGGTCACTGAGGTGCCTTTTGGGGTTTTTGACCCTCGAGCCCCAAAATTGGGGGTGGCCCTTTTTTGAGGGGGGCTCTAAAGAAGCCCCAATTTGACAAAATGATTTGAAATTTTTACCAACAATAGTGACTCTGATTGTCTCCACTGTATCCAAATTTCAGCTTCTCAAGTCATCCCCACCCCATTTTAGGGCTCAAAAAGTGGATTTTGAGGTCATTTTTTCACGTTGATCAGGCTACAGACCCCCCAAATGGAGCTGGGAGGCCTAAATTTTTATAATAGATCGAGTTTATGCCCCTGATGTGCCTTTTGTAGGTTTTGACCTTTAAACTCCTTTTGACCTCGATACAGGGTCAAAAATCAATATTTTTCAAGTTTTAACCTGTCTTTTCTGACGCGTTGAACAGCCTACAGCCCAAACTAAAAGACCTAAACAATCGAAATTTGGGATGTAGGGTCAGTAGAGGTCACTGATGTGCCTTTTGGGGGTTTCGACTTTTGAGCACCATTTGACCCCCGTACAGGGTCAAAAATCATAAATTTTCACGTTTTAACCTCTTTTTTGGTGTGTTGGCCCTCGTCTGAAGAGCTGAAAGTGTGAAGGGGATTGAGAGCGAAGCCCTCAATCCTCTCCTGCCATGTCCCTATTGAGGGTAAAGCTCCCCAATAGGGGCATGGGGGCGGAGCCCCCATCTGAAGAGTTGGAATTGACGAGGTGGTTGGGGGCGAAGCCCCCAACGCGGGGGTATGGGGGCGGAGCCCCCATCCCAAGAGCTGAAAGTGATGAGGGGGTTGGGTCGGAGCCTCAACGGGGGTATGGGGGCGGAGCCCCCATCTGAAGATGAAATCTTCAATGCAGAGAGGAACTAAAACTGAAGACAAAAACCTGACATTTTTAAACTGAATTTGAAGTTGAAACTGATATTGAAACTGAAATACCATGGATGAAAACGTTTTCAAAGAGGTACACTAACTTGAAAAAAAAAATTCGGCTGTCGCGGAGCATCTTGACTGCTACGCGTTTTTTTTTGAATTGAATCATATTAATTTCTTAAAAGGAGGGTACCTATGGGGCTGTCTCGAAGTTGGAATAAAAAATTCCTCAACCGTACCAAATTTTCACATTCGCAATTTTTGAAATTTTATGCCCTATAAATTTGAAAGAAGAAAATGGACGAAGAAAAAATTCATAGCTGAAAAGCAAAACTTCACTCGAGCGAAAAGAGAACAAAAATTTTACACGAATCGTCAAATTAAAGTGGCAGTTTCTTAGTCTATTTCTCGCCAACATCGTTAAATGAAATGTGAGGAACGAGTTTGTATTAGTCATGCTTAGATACTTTCCAAGCTCGAAATTGAAGGCATTTTCAGGGTCGGAAAATCCAGAACTGAGTAAGTAATCTCATTCTTAATCAGCTTTCATTCTCTTGCAATTTGGATGTATTAATAAAATTATTAAGTAAATTTTAATGACACGGATTGTGGACCATTTCGCATAAGAACATAGGTATTCGTATCTTTTATTCATTATCAAAAGTATGCTAAAATCAAATTCTAATTAGGTATTTACTAAACAAGAAGAAATCCTTTAAAAAGAATAATTAAGGAGTTTAATATCAAAACGCACTAACTCCATTTTTCAAAATGTTGGGAAATCGCAAAAAACTATAGGGCAACTTAGGCTAATCCAAATTGAAATTAGCATTCGTTTAGTACATTTTTACATCAAAACGCAATAAGTCCCTGGATTTAATGCGTTTTGATGCAAAAATTATGGATTTAATGCGTTTTGATGCATAATTTTTAACATAACGCACTAAACGACTGTTTTACTTTTATTGAACACATTTTTGTATTCTGATTTCTAAATTAGCATTTGACGTGTAAAAAAAAGATTTACGCTTCTGCTGATTACAACACTGTATTCCCCGTTGAATTTCCTATAAGACAGTGTTGCTAATTCAAAAAACATAAAAATGGAGTTAGTGCGTTTTGATATAAACCTCCTCAATTATACCCATTAATATTACATCTTGTCAATACTAAGTAATCTGCGTATTTTTTTTGTTTAGGTTTTAAAAAATGGAAAAACCGTTTGTACAGATTTTTTTTTTTTAATTTTGTGTTTTAACATAAATCTCAGTAGATAAAGTATACGTTCTTTCTAATGTTTTTTTTTTTTGCAAAATTGCCACATTTTTTGTGAAGTTTTGAATATTTCGAAATCAAAGATTCTAAGAAAATTTCATAAAATTAATAAAAGTTTTTTCCAACGTTTTTTACCAGGAAAATTTTGGGAAATTTCATTCTGAAACAGATTTTCAGATTTTTTTTGACATTTTCAAAGAACTCAGTTTTCAACAAAATTGGTGAATATATCTACTTCTAAATTTTCAATTTCATCTTATGAAAAAATTCATAAAACTATTTCTCAAAAATGTTTTGATTGGAGTTTTTTTCCTCAAGTTCTTCAATTTATTTTTCAAAAAAAGTTTAAAAATTGTTTTAAAAAAACTAATTTTACAAAACCGTCTCGATTTTTGAAATTTGCAAAATAAAAAAGTGTTCTCTAATAAAATTAGAAAAAAAAAATCATAATTTTATTTTTAGAGTTTTAGTTTGAATGAGATTCCAAAACAGGTATTTTTAACATTTTTTTTAAAAGTTGGTTTTGAACAAAATTTGAAGAAAAAAAATTAATTTGAATTTTGAATACTTTCCCCTATATCTCCTTATTATGAATTTTCAAAAAAAAAAAAAAAAAAAATACTGGAACATTTAATTTAAAAAAATATATTTGTCAAAAAAATAGAAAATGGAAAAAATAGTGCAAACATGAGTTTTTGAGAGACGTTGCTTTTAACGTGTCTATAGAGGCCTTTTTGACGTTTCAGCGACTGTGTACAAAACTGTTTGAATTTTTCAATATTTTAATGACAATTTCAATCAATCAATAATTGGAAATAAAAAGATAAAATGTGTTTTCCAATAAAATAAAAAATATATATTTGATTGAAGACTTGTTGAGTTGAAAAAATTTTGCTGAGAATGAGATTGGAGCGGAAACTAAAAATTTGAATTTTAGAGAATTTTTCAAAAACTACAAATTATAGGTAGTCTAACTGAAAATTTGTAGGCATGAAATTCAGTATACTTAAGTCAAATTGAAAAAATATCCAAGTCCAAAGAGTTCAAAAGTCTTGACAAATAAATAGAAAGTTATCAATAGGTAGTATCTACATATATTTCAAAATATTCATGAATTAGATTATTTCTTTTTTAATTTATGTATACTTACCTACCCAAGTTTTGAAAAATCTGACATAAAATTTTTATAATTGATTGTCAAACAAAAATAAATAAAATAAATAAATGAAAACCGTTCATAACTTGAAAATTTTAGACATTTGTTTACGATAAATTTTAAGTACAGTTGAATCTCCTGGGACACATGAAATTTAAAAAAAAAATCAACTTCAAAGCGGCTCTTAAAATCTGTTTTTCTCCTCTGTGACATCTTTGCCTTGAAGAATAATCCAGCACTGTCTCTGGATCGTTGTGAGCTCATTTCTTGGCGTAGGTAATATCGATAAGTGATCAAAGAGAAAAAAGTACGTACTTTTGCTGCATTAAGTATTGTAGTGTACTACACCTAAGAGTCGAGTAAATTGTAAAAATTGAAAAAAATACGCTCTCGAATTTCTTATCTATATGATACAAAATTGTCCAAGTTCGCATTTACGTAGGTTTTTACTAGTTAGTTTACCATACTCGACAGTCTGTAGGGAAATTGGGTAATGAAAATTATCTCAAACTGTTTTGTATTCGTCAAGGTTGTTGCAGTCGAATTATTTTTCTCGAGAAAATGTTCTCAGGCTGAATGCTATATTGCCAATGGACGCTTTGGGTATTAGATTGAATGTTTTATTTCCCACGCTTTTACATTATGTGCTCCCTTAGGTCAAGTTTCAATTTGCTTTTTGATGCGATTCTCATTGCTATGATTAACTTTCGAAAAATAAGGAGAAAAAAGGAAATAAATTCGCGTAATATGGAAAGTGGTACTGTTGATGCGTTACATTCTATTCGTAGTGTAGTAAAGAACAGAAGCTTCGCAGAATTCGTTAAAATATAAGTATTTATGTTCATTCAAAGTCGAAAACATTTCGCCATGATCTTATGAAGTCTTGGTTGCCACATATGCCACTGTATGCGGTATTATTTCAATTCAAAGCGATGTACATATAGATATTTGTATCTGTATACTCGGTATACGCGATGGATGGTGTTTAGTTCACCGCGATGAAATTTGATTTGCACCCTGGAATACTGAACATGGTTTCTTCACGTCATCGAACAAATTTAATTATAAAGTTTAAATCAGTACATTATGATTTTTAACAGATGTGACACGATTCGTGACAGATGTCACGCATCGAAAAGTTGTACGCGAGTAAAGGCGACAGGAGGCATCGGGCAAAGGGAAGAAATACGCGCGTCAATGTTTATAAAAGTATGTCGTATTTTGTATGCTCGATTGTACGACTGTGCGTATACGTAAATAGGCGCCCAGACAATTCGAATTCAGGAAAAGACGTATGTATGAATCACAAAACGTGTTGCAAGATTTTCATTTTTCATTTCGCACAAATTAATGTAGGTCGTCAAAAGGTAGGTACCATATCATAAACGCTGTTAATTGTAGTAACTCTATCGTTTAAACCACCTAAATTTTTCTTTCGAATTAAAAGAAGTCAAATTTTTTAAAATGTAATAATTATTTTTTTTTAAATACGATTTTATTTAAAATTGGTCGTTTTGTAAAATTTTGTTTACCTAAAGGGAAGTAGTAATAATGTCTTAAAAAATGGAAATTAAAATTTACTTGAACAGAGATTTGTCAAACAAGAAACTACCTGTTTATTTCAAAAATTTTAATGATGAAAAGTGTGGTGGGGCGTTATTTGATAATGTTTGTTAATTCCCTGCACACCCCACCACGCTTTTCATCATTAAATTTGTTTGTTGAAAAAAATAACACATCTGTATTATAGTAAATTTTATAGGAAGAACGTAAATTTAAGTTCGAAAATCAAATTCAGCGACCTGACAAATCTACATTTTGATACTAATATTGTAAATCTTGAAATTTTCAAAATTGACCCTTCTAGGAGCTCAATTTTGGGTTGAAGGTAAAGTCAAGTTCGAAAATCGTATTCAGTGACTTTAAAAACCTACATTTTGGTACCAATATTATGAATCTCAAAATTCTAAAAATTGAATTTCCCTCAGTGGTCTGTTTTGGGACCGAAGGTAAATTTAAGTTTGAAAATCTAATTCAGCCACCTGAAAAAACCTACATTTTGATACCAATATTGTAAATTTTGAACTTTTCAAAATTGACCCTCCCAGCGTAACCCAATTTGTGGTTGAAGGTAAATTCAAATTCAAAAATCGAAGTCAGTGACTTCGAAAACCTAAGTAAATTTTGATACCAATTTATTATGAATTTCAAAATTCCAAAAATTGAACCGCTCCCAGGGGGCTATTTTCGGGTCGAAGGTAAATTTAGGTTCGAAAATCAAATTCAGTGACCTAAAAAACCTACATTTTGATATTTTCAAAATTGACCCTCTTAGGAGCCCAATTTGGGGTTGGACGTAAATTCAAGTTCGATAATCGAATTCAGTGATCTCAAAGACCTACATTTTGATACAAATGAATGTTGTAAATTTGGACATTTTCAAAATTTACTCCCCTTAGGGACCCAATTAGGGGTCAGAGGTAAATTCAAGTTTAGAGGCTTCGAAAACCTTCATTTTGATTTGAATGTTGTAAATTTCGAAATTTTCAAAATTTCATGTAAATTGTATCGTCTATTGAGTTAATTATTGGATCAAACCGAGAATAGCGGATAAATAAATTCAATATCGTTGCTTTATTTATCACCAAATTGATGAAATACTTCCAGTGTTATTTCACGATTTCGTCGTATATGCAGGATAATTTTAAATTTCTCCCTTGACTTTTTAAGTAACGACTTGGAATTAAAAAAAGTTACCGTTGAAAAATGATTTTTTATATAAATTTTGGAAAACACCTAGATTTATAAAAACACGTCCGCGACTCGGGGTACGAGTGGTGTTTGCCTAACAAATATATATCCGACAAGTTGACGCATCGATAGATTTAATAAGTCGAACAAGAGAATTTTGAAAACTTTTATTTCCACAGAGAAGTGTTATCCTCTCAAAGAGGTTATTCCATACGCCCATAACAGTTTTCGTTGTAAACGAAGAGCAGTCGCGTAAACATAACAAGAGTATCGAAAATAACTAAATTTGTTCTGTGGAATTGAGTATTTACATAAAAAACCTTTTCCTCTGTTTTTTCTTCCTATTTTGCCTAAAAAAATTTCTTCAAGTTATCAAGTTTTACAAAAAAAAAAATGAATAAATTACCTGATTGTAAAAATATTTTGACGAGTGTTCCTATTCACTTTTGATATTTTTTGTTGCAAAATTTTTTGAGTTCGAGTATCGCTGGATACGAGAATGCGAGAATATTTTTAATCGAGATTCCGAATAATAATTTCTGATATGGCTCCCTATCATTGGGGATGAAGATCAGGGGGAGGTCATTTCAGGTATTGGGCTATCTGGAGCACTCATGCATGACTTATTCATTTCTTTCCAGAGTTTCCTTGTCAGACTTTTTTTTTTCAATTTGAAAATTTTCAAAAGTGTTTTTTGGTGAAAAGTGTGAATATAGGATTAGGTACGTATAGTTCACTGAAGACGATCAATTTCAATTGTATTGTTAATATTCTTCATTCATACTCCTAAAATTCTTTTGAAGTTCTTTGATAGTTTGAATTGCTTTATTCCCAAACTGTTTTTGAAGTAAGTTCTTTTGTAGTTTGAGTTATCACTTCAAAAAAAAAAAATTAGGAGAGGTGTAAAACTGAATTTTTCTTAAAGTGGTTCTGAAGTTCTTTTGTAGCTTGAGTTATTACTGCAAGAAAACTACAAAACACAAAATTGCATTACTCTAAAACTTTTTTTAAAGGATATTGTGTAGTTTGTGTTATAACTTCAAAAAAAAAAAAAAAAAACCTACAAGTACAAAGCACAAATTTACTTTACTTCCAAAATGTTTTTGAATTTCTTTTAGCTGATTTTTTTCATTTTGAAAAAATCAGCTATTAAATTTGACCCGATGGTGGGAGTTGGGGGGTGGGAGTGATATTTTTCGACGTTTTATGACAAAATATGACGATTAGCACCAATTTCGCGATTTGGTATTTCTTTATATATAACTATATATTATATGTAATGTATGTAAGTATAGACCAAATTTGTCGGTGTGATAACTCGAGTTAAAATTGATGGAAAAAGTTAAAATTTTTATCAGTGGTAGAAGATCATTGGGAATAGAAGCCTATTGAATTTGAGCGAGATCGGTTCGCGGGTTCGCGAGATATCCGCGATCAAATCTTTCAAAACTCTATAACTCCGCAAATAAGCTAGATACGTGATTTTTGCACTCAACTTTTTTTATAGTACTCTTCAAGATCTATCAGAATACCAAATTTGAGCGAAATCGGTTCGCGGGTTCGCGAGATATTCGCGATGAAATCTTTCAAAACTCTGTGATTCTACTATGCGATTTTTGCACATCAAACGAATCAACGTTCGATGATGATTCGTTCAATTGAATCAGTGGTTCGCGAACGATTCATTCAAATGAATCAGTCGTTCGCAAACGATTCCTTCGAATGAATCAGTCGTTCGCGAACGATTCGTTCGAATGAATCAGTCGCTCGCGAACGATTCGTTCGAATGAATCAGTTGTTCGTGAACGATTTTTTTCTTTGAAAATAACATAAATTTTTCTTCTCAAAAAATGGAGATTTCTTTCCTCTAAAAAAAAAAAAAATAGAAATTTTTAGCTTTGAAGAAAGGAAATTGATTCCATCATAATTCAGGTAATTTTGAAATTTAATGAGAGTTACAATGATATGACAAGAGTGAAAAAAAAAACGTTTTTTTCATAATTTCTTGCTGTATTTTTTCGTAGGGGGGGGGGGGTGAGAATAGGTTAAACGTAATGAGTCAATATTCAATATTCAAGCAGAAAAAAAAGTAATGTCACACGAACACTGGTCGAAAAATTCACAATAGTTTCGGTTGAAAAATTTTAGTAAGAAAATACTTTCGTGTATAGCGTTGTTCGAAGTTAGTTCGCAGAATGGAAGCAACAACAGCAACTTGATAAGTCTTTAGGAAGTGGTTTTATCGAGTTTATTGTAATGACAAAAGTTATTCAAAATTGAATTTTCTTATACGTATAGTCGAATACATTAGGTCTATTTTCTTCGGATTGAAATGCCTTCGTGGTGTTCTTTATACTCCTTTGTTAAACTAGATCGATGTGGTTGAATTTTCAAAAAAATATATAATAGTATACCTACTTCTCATGTGCTATGCTTTTATGATCCATTGTAACTTTAGTTTAATTAAATATTGATGCTTGATTGTAATTACGAAAGAAAATTCAATTGAAACTCCACTAAAATTGGTAACATTTTTACTCTTTGATATTTTTGTGCCATGCAATGAAGAAAAAAAACGACGATTTTAAATAACTATCTACCTTGAGAAATTTCTAAAGTTTCGAGAAGCTTTAACAAATTGTGGTGTTTGTTTAATGGATTCCAATGTACTCGTATAACTTCATTAACTATAAATGACTTTTCTTTGTTTGAATTAATTTATAAAATAAAATCATTTTAAAAAATGCATAAAAAATCATAAGCATCGCAGCGGTTGATTATATTAACGCGCTCGGTTGTTCGCTGAGGAAGTGAGCATGATTTAATTTGAATTTCGCGCGAAAATTCGTAGCAAATTTATTTAATGTTTTATGTATATATTTTCAGAATTTACAAGTTGGCGAATGAAAAATTCGACTTTTAAAAAGAGGGAATGTATTTTAAAAGGTAAAATATTTCAATAAACAATGCACAATGCGGAGTGAAAAATTTTACGTCAATAAATGAGATTTTTGCACCGTTAGTTTTTTGTTTATTTGTTCGTGTTCTTTTTTCTTTTCTTTTTTTTCAAGAGTGAGAGAGAGAGAGAAAGAAGCGCTGTCATCGGGAAAAACATCTTGTAAGGGTGAATTTCAGCTTCTTTTCGATTTTCAAAATGGAAGACAAATTGAACATAATTTCGTTGATAAACTTGAATACTTTTTTTAAATAGGTACTTATAAAAAATTGGTCCTTATCAACTCTCGAACGATAGGTACAGTATTTGACAATTTTACGCTTTGTTTCCTTCAAGTATTTGTTTATTTCTTTATACCTTAAGATGTTACGATTCGCTTCTTATTAATTTTTCGAGTTTTTTGACCGAGCTTACCTATCAGTTTTTATGTTGCGGTGAAGTGACCTATGAACGCTAAATTTATAAGAAATTATAAGTACTTAGATAATAATAAAATACTTACTTGGTTGGAAACAAACTGTTTGAATTTTGTTTATTTATTTATTTATTTTCATAAGAAGACTTTTTAAATTTTTTCAAAACCAGGAATTTTTTTTTAATTTTAGAATTCTTTAGGTATGTAAATTCTTCGCTGGGTTTGAATCTCTATTCGCATTATTCAGGAACAACAAAATTTGAAATCTGAACAATTTTGAGAGAAAAAATGATTTTTGTAATAATGAGACACACCATGACACCAGTGACAAACCAGAAGGAAATTAAAGAAGAATCCCATTCACTGAAAATTTCAAAGCTAAGCTAACTACTACAAAATTTTAACCAGGGTTATTTTCGAATTTCTCTTTTGAAACACAAAAAAGTAAATATTATCCGGGGAATCGAGGAATTTTTTTTGAAAAATTGCGATTTCGAATGAAAAAACAGTTACATTTCCTGCATAAATTTGCGTTGGTAAAATCTTGACAAGCAACTTACTTATTAGTAACTGTCAAAATTTCAAAAGTGGAATGATTCACACCCCAAGAAACTTTTGGAAATGTAAAAAATAAATTTGTGCTACCTATTGAAATTTCACCTCTTATGGAGAAAAAAAATCACTTAGTTTTTTCCAAGTTGAAAATACTTCTCAATTTACTCGTAATTTTGTAAGTTAAAAGTCAGTTAATTCTTTTTGAAAAAAAAATTTTGAATTTTTTTTTTTCAATGAAAAATATTTTGATTTTTTTTTTTGAGTCAGCTTTTTTTTCAATTTTTTTTCAATTACATTATATTAACCTCTCTAAAAAAAAAAAAAAAAAAAAAAACTAAATAAAAAAAAACTTTCAACTTATTTAATATTGAGAGATCAAAATCTTGTAATTTTTATAAAAATAATCAAAATACACAAATTCAATTCAATTTGAGAGTAACTTATTTTATTTTATTTTTTGGAAAAATGGTCACTTAGTGTTTTGACAAAAACTTTTTTTTTTTTAAAAGGAAAAAATCTAAATTAGTAATATCTAGATATACTTATCTTATATTCTTTAGAAAAAAAATTCACATTTTTTTGGATAAAAAATTCACATATTTTTGGGGTAAACAATTCATACCTTCTTTGAAGCAAAAAGTTCGCAATGAGTATAATGAACTTTATAAAAATAATAGGTGTAGGTACCTACTAATAAAATCATATCCTTGCTCAAAACGTGCGAACGAATATTTTTCCTATAATCAGAAAATGAAAAAATGGATAAGTAGGTAACTTTCGAACATTTTGATTTTTAAATTAAAGCTTTACTCGAATTGTATTACAGATACGTATTATCGATAAGCAACATGTTGCGCATGCCTGTTTATCCTCTCTTTCTTTCACAGTTCTATATTACTTGAATGCGCGTTGGTAAAAAACGAGAGCTTTTATTGGCCTTGATTAATGATTCATGTGTTTGGAAGAGCCACACAATAAATCTGGAATTTCGGCTTCACGCTGACAAAGTTTAGTTTTTAAATTAATTTTATGTTACAAATTCAGCAGATCTGATTACCCTATGACCATTTTATTGAAAAACGTCGAAAAAAATTCAATTCAAATTTTTTGAATTTTTTTACGTTTCCCCGACAGAAAAAAGAGCTCTACGTCATCACTCAAAATATTTTTTTTAAGGTTAAAATTTTTTGGTATATGATTTAATATGAAAAGGAAAATTTTTAGCGAGCCTATGGGACACCGTAATAAGGAAATGATCGGAAGTTCCTTGACATGTTTTTTTTTTTAATCTTTGAAGTACATAGGTATCATTTAAATTGGAGACTTGACATTTTATATTATGGAGTTACCTGTAGCGAGTTATTGGCATATTAAGGTAGTCTGCAAATGATTTATTATCTGCACCGAGAAATCTTCCAATATCAACGTATATACATATAATAGTTACAGGTTAAAAATAGTCAGGAAATGGAAGATAGAAAATGCGAAAGTGATCTAAAAAACAAACGATTCGACGCGACATTAAAAATAACAATGAGCAATAATTTTTTTTTTTTTATCGAAACCATTTTGGAAAAGTTTCCGGCTTTTGACGAGACTATTCTGTTTTTCCGTTATCAAAAATTTATGTTTCCTTTATCCGAGTACATAGTAATCGTTCTCCGACACAAACGTATGTTGTTAGAGCTGTTCAACGAAATCGTAAAATTTCAGTTCACTTCATGTGATCCGCAGAAAAAATATTGCGAGGGCGTGGTGGTTTATAGCATATTATTCTCTGTTTTATTTTTGCACTGAAAGTATATACGAGTTGACAATTGTGCCTTTGTATGATATATTTAAATGTTATTATTATTCTACATTGATGCCCTTTGTTTTATATGTGAATTTAAAAAAACAAAATCTAGCACGAGAAGCAGGATCTATATGGGGTGTTTCATAGCTGACTTAGTTCCTTCCACCAGGTAAATAGGCAACTCATAAGGAACAAAAAATGGCGCATAAACATGTTGTCTACCTTGAAAATTGAAGGGGCAAGGGAAGACTAAATTGAGGAAAAATAATTTCTGATTGGGCCAATGAATATATCACTAAAAAAATAAGCTTTTTTTGTTCTAGACATTTTTTTGACCATCTTTGAAAATGAAGGCGCAAGAGAGCTTTAAACTTTGAAAAAAATAGATTTTTTAAATTTTCGAAACTCTGTAACTCCTTCATTTTCGAAGATAGGCAAATTCATCACATAACTTTTTTTGCTTATCTCAAAAAGTTACATCTCTTTCATGTATCATCTTGACGAAAGGCAATTTTTATGTCTCATTTGTACCTAAGTATTGATCATTTGAGCTTCCAATTATCAGTGTACATAAGTGGAAAATGAAAACTGTAAAATTTGTCAAGATGTTACATGAAACAGGTGTAACTCCTTGAGATCAGCAAAAAAAGTTATGTGATGAATTTGCCTATCTCCGAAAATGAAGGAGCTACAGAACTTTAAAAATAATTTAAAAACCTGTTTTTTTCAAAGTTTAAAGCTCTCTTGCACCTTCATTTTCAAAGATAGGCATAAAAATGTTTAGAACAAATAAAGTTTATTTTTTAGTGATTTATATACATTGGTACAATCAGAAATTATTTTTTCTCAATTTAATTTTCTTTTGCCCCTTGAATTTTCAAGATAGGCAACATGTTTATAACATTTTTTGTTCCTTATGGGTTGCCTATTCATCTGGCGGAAGGAACTCAGTCAGATATGAAACACCCTGTCTGTATATGCAACGAAATGATCGGTCACGTCAGTTTAAAACGTAAATTTTTTACCAACAGATCCGAGGGAGACATAAAATATAGACTGGATTTACTTCCTGAGACGTCCAATTCTATTTTTGTAATACTTCTTATAAGTATTAAATTTCAACTTAAAAAAAACTCGTTACGTAAAAATATACCTATGTAACCAATTGTGATATAGTAAGTATACAAAATATCTCTATTCATTATTCCTCAATCAATTTGATTCAATTTTCGTCATTTCTGTCGGTTTTTTTGTTCGAGTTGGCATCTCAAGTATCATTTGGTACAGATTAATTTGAAAATTTCTCGTCACTGTTTGTAAAGCAACAAATACGAGTATACGTATTACGTATTTATAAAAGAACGAAATACGTTTTTCGCCCTGAAAAGCTAACTGGATATAGTTAGAATATTGATGCTGAATTGCGAAATTATTCCAATTTCTTTGCCAAAGCGACAGTATCAGCGAATACGTTGCTTAAAACAAATCCCAGTCGAGAATTTTATTGTTTTTCGTGTTTTCTTGGTGTTAGCGTTCTCCTGTTTGGAATTCGCAGTTCCGTGCTTTTGAAAAAAAAAGAAGAAAGAAAAACAATAGGTATACCTACCAAAAGGAATCATTTGTAATTTATGAATATCAACTTTGCTTGTTGAACTGGTATAATTTTATGATTAATATTACGGTATGTAGACGTACCTCTATTGTAAGTATATTTTAATTTCGAGTACGAACCGAAAAAATAATTAATTTTCAGAAGATTAAATTATACTGACGGTAGGTAAATTTAAGCTTACGTGCGCACTAAATGTTTTGCTTGCTGCAAAAATTGGCTATAGAATTGCTTTTGTTAATAAAAATACCACTACAAGAAAGTATATGCTCCAAAGTACGAGTAGGTATTATAAAGAAATTCTTAGGTCAAGATACAAACACTCCAACTGGAAATTTTTTGTTAGATAAATTTCTTTGGGAGTGTATTGAAGACAGCGTGAACTTTGAACAAGCACCAAAGTTCATCTAAAAGTTTATAAGTTTAAGCTGGAAAGTTTTCACTTTGAAATGCATTTAATGTGCTTTCTAGTGTATAAGTTTCAATGTTTTTATCTTTATTAGAATGTAATATTTACCATGTAAAATTTACTTATTATATCGATATTCGATACTTCCTCTGAAAGAGTTTGTTTTAATGTGAGCAAGTTTTTTCCTCTTTTATGAAATTTTAACCGCTTTGAATTACCTGGCTGGAAGCAGAAATAAAAAGATCGAGTATATGTTTTCAGGTGAAAATTCCGCAATTTTTTTTTATTTTCATGTTGAAAGGCTTATGACAGAATTTTGGGAATCCAAAGTTCTATACTAGTATTATTCAAGGTCAATTGATTTAGAAAATAACGTAGTGGCTCGTAATATTTATCACCTGTTGAAATAAAACTAAAATTAATCAATTTTGGTTTAAACATAAATTTTGCATTTTTCTTGCTTTCAAAAAATCGTCCTTACTTATTATGTTTTTTTATTAATTTTCTCAAGAACTTGTAGCTCACTTTGAACAGAAAAAAAAAGTCAAAAAATGGATGAAATTTTTTTCTAAGTGCCTATGAAAATAATCCAAGAAAAATTTCTTCCAAAAATATAATAGGTAACATTTGATTCAAAATAACTTTTGCATTTAGAAGTGGATTTTTTGTTTCAATTATTTCCTTATTTTCAATTATTTATTTATTTATTTCAACTTTTTTATTTTTATCATTATTTTTTTTAAATCTTGAGACATAATTTTTAAAAATTTTGTTTAAAATGTTTTCCCCGATTCTTCAGCTTTTTCTTTTTCCTCATAATTATCAACAAAACTTATTGATTTTTTTTTTTTTTTTGAATTCTTATGAATACCTAGTTACGCCTATTTAGTCAAATTTCAGAATTTTTTTAATATAAACTCTTCGCTTGGTTGAAATATCAATTCAGACAAAAAAAAAAACAAATGAATTGGAATTTTCAACTTGGAAAAAAAAATTGAATTTTTTTCATTTTTATCTTTCGGATTAAAAAACTAAAAACTTTATTGGAATTTCAATATATTATTGAGAAATGAAATTTTTTCAAAAAAATCATTTGTCGAATTTTTTTGTTGAAATGTGTATTTTTTCAAATTAAAATTTGTATGGACCTAGAAAAAAAGTAATTTCTTTCATTTTTCAATTTTATTCTGAACTTTTTATTTTTATTCATTTCTTTAAAATTTTCACACTGTTGTATCTTCTCCAAAAAATTCCCCCTCATAGTACTTTTTTTCAAAACTGTTGTAGATAAATCTTTAAAGAATTTTTTCCTATATCACTTCATGAAAGTTATGTAGGTAATTCTTTTTTTCATGGTACACAAATTTGAATTTCACGCAATGATTGTAATTTTTTTATTTTCATAAGAGTATCTTTCTCTTTAATTTTTATACCTATGACTTTTTTACTTTTTTGAAGTTTTCAATTCTTTTCAATTTTTATTCATGAATAATTTTCAAGTCAAGTATGTAATTATTAAAGTTTTCCGATTTTTTACGATTTTCTAATTTATGTTTTTTTTCCCAAAATTTTAATATCTTTTTCGATGAATAACTTCTCAATTATTCCTCCCCCCACAAATTTTCAATATTTCCAAATTGTTCGGCTTTTCAAGATTTCAAATCATACTTAATTGGCTTCTTATTTTATTAGAATTTTTTAAGTACGAATACATAATTTATAATCAGAAAATGTAGGTTATTTATAAAATAAAATAAAAATCAGTTCATTTTCTGTGGAAAAAAGGTCCATCCTGATAACATGATTATGAGGTTAAAAATGTGATAATTAATTTTTTCATTTTGAAAAATCAGCTAAAATTCTCTCTTTTATAGGTTTTTTTTTTCACAAATAACTACCTAGGTATCTCAAATTTGTTTTTTTTTTCTATTTTCTCAAAAATTCCCGAAAACTGCCTTCAAAAAAATGGTAAGGTAGGTACAAAATATTTTTTCTTAATTTTTTTTTTTTTTAGAGAGAAAAATTCTTCTGATTAATGTACTATAGGAATAAAGAAAATAATATTTTAATTTTTCAAAATATAGAATTCATTTTGTAAATAAAATTTGTCATTAAAAAAAATCTAGACGAGTTGTTCTTCTCTTTGGAATCAGAATAAAATTACCCGCATTTCTGTTTACTAGTTTGGAGAACTACAATACTTATTTAAAAAATTCCTGCGATAGTTACCTACATCACACGCATAGTTTGATTCCATATTTTTGTTCTTCATCCGAGTTGCAAATCTGCATTACCAAAACTACTCTCAAGGATATGTAAAAATGCTGAGAATGTAATAATATTAATAACTATATGACATATGGATAGCTGGTTACATAAGGTAGCTTTACCTCGCGTGTAGAGTGTTTTTTCTACACGTGTGACGCTCGCTCGTCGCTGAAGGAAGAATTTATACGTAGTTTGAAGAATTGAATTCATTAAAGAAAAAGAAAATCTTCAGTTTTACGCTTTGAAAGAATTCAGTTTGTTAAGTATTATTTGCAGACAAAGAGAAATTATAAGAGCTGTGTGTAATAAAACATGATGAAGCGATTCGAAGGATTGACTAAGTGTATGGAAAACGTTTAGCTTGCCAAGAATATTTCAAAAATAAAAACCGTTAATGTATTCAAAAAAGTCTTAAAAATGATGATTTAGCTTTACGATATCATAAAAAAGTGTATTTAGCGCAGTGTTATTTCTAAAAAGAAAATTTTAGATTTTTATATAACATGTTTATTATGTTGTGTGTTCAAGAGCTACGTAATTTTTTTTTATTTATGCAATGAAAGACTGGGAAAACCTCGATTTTTTCCCGTGGCTTCGTTCGATTTTCAGTGGAAAAAAATTAGGAAACCAAGGTAAGTATCCAAAACTTGTCTCATGTTGCAGTTCTATGATTTGTTGCTTTTATTTTGGCATTCACTCTTTGAAATCCTGTAACAAATTTATTTTCTGGCAAAAAAATACCTTTCGAAGAATCATTGCCTAAATTCATATCTTCAGCTTCATCTTATTGGCAGCAAGTATTTTCTTATTTGGCTTTGAAATTTTTCGTATTGTGTGGATATTGGGTCGTAATTCCGGTATGAAGAAATTATAATTTCAGAGGCAAAAAATCGAATTAATTGTAATAATGATTCATTGTTCGAATAGTGAAATATATATTTCCGCATATTTTTTTATAGGAGAAAAAAAAATCAATTTTTTACACTAAACAATGAATATGTCATTGTATCGTACATAGTACTTCTTTTTCGAATTAAATTTTAAAATATTTAAAATTGGAGGAGAGGGAAGGGTTCAATCGAAATTTTTGTGATAACCAAAATTATTTCCAGGACTTCAAAGTACAACTTTTGTTTGAAATTTTTTTCGATTAGACCCCTCTATCCCCTTGGATTTTTATGACACTCCGTATAGATATTTATTCAAAATTAGAGGACTGAGGAGTGAAGGAAGAAGGGGACAATGGAAAAATTTTCCAACCAAAGTTGTAGATTAAGGTCCTAGACATGATTTTCGTTATTATAAAATTGTTGATTAGATCCCTCTCTCTCCTCGAATTTCGCATAATACGACTTCGATTCTGATAATATTAAAAGTTGAGGGAGGTAGGGGTGTAATTGAAAAAAATGTCAAACAAAAGTTGTAGCTTGAAGTCGTAGAAATGATTTTGGTTATTACAAAAATTTCGATTGCACCCCTCCCTCCCATCCAATTTTGAATATCAAGTATCTATGTAGTACTGAACTTGGTAAAATTTGGTAAAATTCAACAACAACGATTCATTTCCATGAAATTGAATTATAATAATTATGTACCTAGGTAATTATTAACACGAGGAATTTTTCTCCGAGTTAATTTATGTAATATGTATTCTATCGATTCGACTACTCCTCGTTCGGTTATCAAATTAGCTACTATGGCAATCGAAACGAATCGATTCGAAGGTGGCAAATTGTATAACTGTCTTAATTTTTCTTTCAATTTATAGAGAATAGGATTATAAAATTGATGAATCTTTCAACGTTGCTGCGCTAAAAGAAGTATCTACTATGAATAAATTCGTTAGTAAGATTAAAAACACGCCTTTCAAAAATGAATTCTTCCAAACACATTATGAACGCTTCCGCAAACGTTTTCAGGATTTTAAGTAGGTACTAATTTCAAAGGTTCGCCTTAAAAGGGTACATAGAATGGTTTTGAACATTTTGCTTTGTTTTTCGGCCTTCAAAAAATATTTGCAGCCGAAATAGGCCCACTTACTTTTGATAATTGATTCAAAGCGATGTTCAATTTGTAGTTTTACATTTGATCCGAATTTAAGTAGGATGCGTCGATCAAAAGTTGAAAAATACTTATACAAAATAATCAAAATATGTATGAATGACTTTCAATTTATGAAAACCCAATTTGAGCGAGGTGCGTTAAATTGACGTCTAACGCGGACCATATGTTTATTACAACTCATCTCGTTCATTTCTTGAATCGTACCTACTTGATACGCGTAGTGGATTCTTGATCAATAAAATTTGAGCTGATTCTCAGCATTTTCTCCTTTTTTAATATCAATTATGTTGAAAAATTCTTTCCAAAAGTTTTGTTGAAGAATTCTTTCCAAAAATTTTGTTGAAAAATTCTTTCCAAAAATTTTGTTGAAAAATTCTGTTGGAAAAAATAATTTTGAAAATAATTTTCTCCAAAAAAATATTTGTAGCTACATTTTTTCTCACATTTTTTTTTTTTTTTTTTTTAGAAAAATTTGTTGGAATACTTGCTGGATTTTTATTATCAAATTTCACACTTTTCTTCAGTTTTTTTTTTGAGAAAATTTCACCTTTGAAATTAACTATGGGGAAAGTTTTCTGCCAACTTGTACATTTTCTTTGAAAAAAAAAAAACTTTATTAAAAAATTTCTTCAGAAATTACCGATGATAATTAAAATTTTCTCATTGAAAAATAAAATTCCATTGTGGGGTAAATTCATTTTTGAAAAAAAAAGACTGCAAGAAAAAATTCAAAAAAAGTCGCACGAAATTCTTTTTAAAAAATTCTACATAAAAACGCTTTAATCCCTGCTTTCATTGAAGAATTTTTTTCAAACAACACGTGATGCCTATTTAAAAAATTGGTCTTGATAATTTTTTGTATCCATTTCTAGGTCCTGTTCAGATTTCTTTTTGAAAATTTCGTTTTTCTGAATTTTCGGAAAATTTCTCAGAAATCTTGATGAATTTCTTTCGGAAAGAATCCTTTAATTTTTCCAATTTCGTCAAAAAAAAATTTCATGAGAATTCAGAATTAAAATTTTTTCATCAAAAGCTCGCTCTCAGGCCCAGTTGTACCAAGTGAGTTAAACTTGGTTTAACTACTTAAACGGAGTTTATCCAAAACGTTATGTTGTACCATCGCTTAAACCAAGTTTAAATCGGAGTTTAATTGAACCGCCGAATTCGGTGGTTTAAATCGAGGTTTAAATCACGTTAGACATAAACTGCGTTGTGATTGGTTGATGACTGTTGATATTTTGTTCGGTGAAAGTCTAGTGGAAGCATAGACCACGGTGAGACCACGGTGATAAAAAATTTTACCATCAACCTTCAACAATTTGCAACGAATTAAGAAAAACAATAATACAGCCGCGTATTTTTTTACTATTTTTCGAAAAAATGTCGTTGAAAAAACTGCTAAACGCGCGAAAACATGTTACCAACCTTCGTAAAAATATCGCGGCTTCAAGTTTAGCTAAACCATCGTTGGTACAACACGACTTGATTTAAACTCGGTTTAAATTTTAACCCAAGCTTAGCTAAACTGCAGTTTAACGAAAAATTGTACAACTGGGCCTAGAAAATTTCATTCGTGAGAAAAAATTAAGTATTTTCGGAATCTTGTTTTTCATTTCCTAGTGAATTGGTTTTCTTGAAGTTTAACTTCTTCTACCTTGTTTTTAATTTCCTAGCGAATAGGTTTTCTTGAAGTTCAACTGTTTCTACCTAGGTAGTTTTTCCTTTCCTAGCGAATAGGTGTTTTGAAGTTTAACTTTTTTTACCTTGTTTTTCATTCCGAGCGAATAGGTTTTTTAGTTTAACTCTTTCAACTACCCGTGTAGCAACGTCGATGCTAATTTCGATATAAATGTCGACACATCGAAAAGTGACCGATTTCGATGTGTCGACATTTATATCGACATCCACATCGACATTTGCAATGGTGAGATTTTGAAAAATATGCTAAGTTCAAATATTCAATATAAGTATATATTAAAATTACACCAAAAATAGTGTTCAAGCCAACATTTTGACATTTTTTGTCAAATATGCGGCATTGAGGCCACCTTTGTAGCTGGACACATGCGAGTGTCCAACTAACATAGAGATGATTCTTAGACCTTATCTACTAATTCACAACACACTTTATCTGCGAGTATCACAATCACCCTCAAGACGTCGACAGTCAAGTCGATGCATTATTCGACCCTCGACAATTAGATCGACACTATCTCGACTTAAAATTCCTCTGGTCGACACTGTCGACAGTGAAGTCGATGCATTATTCGACCATCGACAATTATGTCGACAATAACTCGACAAGTCGTTGTATTATTCAAAACTTTGAAAAATTAGAAAATTTTGTGATTCTTTCAAAAATTATTTATTCCTGAGCTTAAAATGTTCTTATTAATTGTTTTTAGTTCTTTTTAGATATAAAATTTGTAAATTTAATTGGCAGAAATTGTCGACATAAATGTCGATGCATTTATCGAGTATCGATTTTTACATCGACTTGTCTATGTAGAAAAACAACGTTTTCTAAATTATAGGAAAATACTGAGAAAAATTCAAAAATTTTGATTGAACAGTTATGTTTAACATAGAACATTACTTTAAATCTCAAATATCATTTTTAATTCATCGTTAACCGAGAAAAAAATGTGTCTGAATTTTGTCGACATAAATGTCGATGTCGACAATTGCTACACGGGTACGTTATTCAAATTGAGAACTGTCCGATGAGTGGTGGGCAATATTTGGGATACGGATAAAACTGCATGAGTTACCACTAAAAACAAAAGTTTATGTACACTGGGTAAATGATGGTGCTAAATAGCTTTAAAAATGAGTAGTTTCTATGCTAAATCGATTGGTTAACACTGTAATCAAAAATTTTCCTACATTGAAAGTAGATATCACTTTTGAAATATCGAATTTATTGATTAAGTAGTTATCATAGTGGAGAATGTTTTGATGAGGAAAAAATACATATAGTATCAATTAAAGCGATCGAGCACAGACGAAAATTTATTAAATCCTTTGGTTTAAGGAAGAGCATACCGTAAATATAATCTTCTGATTAAAATCTCGATATGATCGATATTGTTTTTCGTACACATCCTTATTTGTTAGGAATTTTTTTCTGATAGGTAAATTTGTAATATTACATTCACTATCGATTATTTTCAATAGATCGCTTTATCATTCAAAAATTAAGTACATATTACGTTCCAACCATTTACCAATTGAAAAGATTTGCGTAGATTGTTTTTGGTAACCCGCAACGCATGAATTTTATTTCAATACTGTATGTAAGTCGTGTTGATCATCGGAAATCATGAAATTAGTAAGTATTAACAGTTTTTTCCCCTTCTTCCCAATTTATATTCTGATATTTGGTCTGGAAAATGGTTTATGTACAACTTGACCTTTGAATTACTATTAGTACATCAGATTACGTGTTCATTGGATTGTGGTATGCATATTTTTTATTGGAATGGTTCTTGCGCAGCTTCCGAGGCCGCCGCCAATGCCTTTCCCGAGACCTCCGCCGGGGGGACCAGTGCGCCAACCGAAAACAGACATTCCAGATGAGGACCCCATACCCATCCATTAGGGTTTCTATACTCAAGTTCATATTAATTAAGACCCCCCCTTATCACTGTAAACTCTTCATGTTCCATGATATTTGACTGTAAAAAATATATTTGAATGCGGTTAAGATACCAAATACTTGCATAAATATATTATGCAAATTATTCTAAAAAAAAATTGTGAACAATCCAAAGAACTTTGGTTAAGTAGAATAATTTAAAAATTTAGGAAAATTGAAAAAATGACATTGTCATAAAAATTGAGAAATTTGAAGAAAAAAAAATAATTGATAGAATAACGAAAATGTTCAGAAAAAAATTGAAATAATTGATAACTCACTCAATAAAGTTAGCATGTCATAAAATCGAATAATTAAAAAAACTGAGAATATTTGAAAAAATGAAGAAATCTTGAAGTTGTAGAAAATTGGAATGTATTGAAAAAACTGAATGATATAGAAAAAATGAAAATTAAAAATTAACTTCGAATTTTTAAAATAATTTATAAAAAATTTAGAAGTTTAAGTGAATATTTTTTAAAGAAAATTTTTAAAAAAATTCTTTAGAAAATAAAATTTTTTCTCAATGAGTTGAGATACTTATTTCTTTCTAAAACATATGATAATTTTCTCAAAGAATTTATTTTTTCCTCACAAAAATTTAAGATTTCTTTCGACGTATTTTTGGATTACTTCACTAAAATTTTGCAAAATTACATAAATTAAAAAAAAGAAGAAAAAAAATTTGAAAATTAATGTACAACGATTTTTTTTAATTTTTACTAAACATTTGAAAACAGGTTATGATACTAAACGTATGCGTATGTAAATCAGTTATTTTACATAACTTTCTTGTTCCTCTCAAAAAGGTATACCCGTTTCATGAATTTAAATGAAATTTTGAAATTTTTATAATCCACTGCTCCTTCAAAATTGAAATTGCTCCCTCGGTTGCATTAAAACCTCATTAATTGTCACTTCTCACCGGATACCTTTTATGTATGTAAGTAGATTGTAGGTGCGTAGCTAAGTTGTAGAATTATTTTGATTTTCATAATGAAAGAAATGAAGAAGAAAATTGAAGCAGAGCTACTTTCAAGATTATACTGCGAAAGGCTCGTAGTTTTACGATTCTTTAAAAAATTCATCTGGACAATACCAAAACAAAACTTGAGAATAAAGAATTTCAACCACGATGGTTTGATATACGTAATTAAGTATAGTTGTATTTAAGGGAGAAAAAAAATGAAGAAGTATGGTCTGCCTAATTCTAAAAAGAGCAAAAAACGAGTATTTCGAAATATAAAATATTATTGCGACTTGCAAGTATAGTAGGTACATACGAGTACCCACACTGCCTTGTTTTGTAATATTCTGTTTTCTCGCCAAAAATTTTCAATTAACTAATGCATAGTGATTTCTCGGCCTTTTTGTTTTGGATTTCCGGATGGTATGATTAAATATTCAAAATAAGAAAATAATTTAAATGACAGGTTTGGATTAGGTATTCTTATCCCCCTATGATTACTTTACAATATAACTCCCAACTTCAGGAAACTATAAAAAAACTAAAACTAAATAGCTCATTGGCAACAACGTAACATTCTTCACCAATTACCACAGGAATAATTTTTTACCATAATTAGATATAGGCCATAAGAATTATTACCAATAAAAAAAAAATCGAGTCCGTAGATTTTTTTACCGCTTTCCACAATTTTTCACCCCTTCCAATTTTTTTTTGTACGTTTGTGATTTAAACACGGGCGTTATTCGTTCTGAAGTAAAATTCTTCAATTAATTGTAAAATAATAGATCCATTCTTCTTCAAAAATTACTTATTTACCTACTTATACTTACTTCGTCAAACAAAATCTCAAAATTTTCTCAACAAAAATTTTTTTTTTAAATTTCTTGACAAAAAATCCTAATAAAAATTCTGAAAAATATTTTTTGGATGAAAAATCTCCAAAAAACATTTTTTTGACAATGGGTATTATCTTCATTTCCCTTGGAATGTAAAATCTTTTCTTAAAAAAATCTTGAAAATTTTTTTTAACTATAATTGAAAAGTCTTGAAAAATCTTTTAAAAAATTTTGTACTGAATAGATGTTAATATTTTTTGAAAAAAAAAAAAAAAAAAAACATGTCAAAAAAAATCTTGAAAAAAATTTATGAATTTTTATCATCAAAACTCCCCGTGTAGCAATTGTCGACATCGACATTTATGTCGACAAAATTCAGACACATTTTTTTCTCGGTTAACGATGAATTAAAAATGATATTTGAGATTTAAAGTAATGTTCTATGTTAAACATAACTGTTCAATCAAAATTTTTGAATTTTTCTCAGTATTTTCCTATAATTTAGAAAACGTTGTTTTTCTACATAGACAAGTCGATGTAAAAATCGATACTCGATAAACGCATCGACATTTATGTCGACAATTTCTGCCAATTAAATTTACAAATTTTATATCTAAAAAGAACTAAAAACAATTAATAAGAACATTTTAAGCTCAGGAATAAATAATTTTTGAAAGAATCACAAAATTTTCTTATTTTTCAAAGTTTTGAATAATACAACGACTTGTCGAGTTATTGTCGACATAATTGTCGATGGTCGAATAATGCATCGACTTCACTGTCGACAGTGTCGACCAGAGGAATTTTAAGTCGAGATAGTGTCGATCTAATTGTCGAGGGTCGAATAATGCATCGACTTGACTGTCGACGTCTTGAGGGTGATTGTGATACTCGCAGATAAAGTGTGTTGTGAATTAGTAGATAAGGTCTAAGAATCATCTCTATGTTAGTTGGACACTCGCATGTGTCCAGCTACAAAGGTGGCCTCAATGCCGCATATTTGACAAAAAATGTCAAAATGTTGGCTTGAACACTATTTTTGGTGTAATTTTAATATATACATATATTGAATATTTGAACTTAGCATATTTTTCAAAATCTCACCATTGCAAATTTCGATGTGGGTGTCGATATAAATGTCGACACATCGAAATCGGTCACTTTTCGATGTGTCGACATTTATATCGAAATTAGCATCGACGTTGCTACACGGGTCCCTGCTGAGGAGAAATTCTCTAGATAAAAAAAAAACTGAATTTTCTTGACAAAAAATCATACCTAATACCTATTAAATTTTTTTAAAAATAAATTTAGAAAAAAATGTTGTCTAAAAAATCTTGAAAAAATAATTTTTGACTAAAACATACTCCAAATGCCTACCTATTGATTTTTGACAAAAAACTCTAAAAAACATTTTATGACAATACCTAGATCTTAAATATATATATTTTTTTTTTTAAGTATTGAAAAGAATTTCGAACCATAACCTATAATTGGAAAGTCTTGAAAAATATTTTTTTTTGTCAAGAAATCTTTCAATAAAATTTTTACCAAAAAAATCTTTAAAAAATACTACTTTATTTAGGTACCCATTTTGCCAAGAAAATCTATAAAAAAATAAATAAAAATTTTTATCAACAAAACTCCCTGAGGAGAAATTCTCTCGACAAAAAAAAGTTTTAAAAAATCCTATTGAAAATTTTTTCCCAAAAAATTCTCCTTTTTTTTGAAAAAAAAATTCTGTCTGGAGAACTGATATTTCCTTCAGGAAAAATTCTCTTGTCAAAACATTTACTAATAAAGAATCTATTGACAAAATTTTTTTTATGAAAAATTCTGAACAAAAAAAAATCATAAAAATAACCATCTCTTTAGAAAAATTCGCCTAAAACGTAGTTTGGGGAGGGGAATTTGGTAACTTGCAAAGAAAAAATTTTAAATAGTAAGAAAAAACGAAAAAACCTCGAATTTTCTTTTTTGGAATTTGTAGGTAAACTACCTAAGCACGCTAAAAAATTGTATTTTTCCACTAGAGATCCCCCCCCCCCCCCATAATTTCAAAGTGTTTGTCAGAAGTTGCTGAAAACCCATCAAAATTTTACACGTAATGGCTTACCCCCCCCCCCCCCCACCCCACCCCCCTTTCGACGACACACCCATAATACCTATATGGAACATGGCTCTGGTAATGAAGCTAACGTAAATTTGTGCAACTCCAAATTCTCCTTAGAATATAGGCCCTGAAACAACGTGCTTATTCTCGCCATGACGCAAACAATGAGAGGTGTCGGTCTTCAACGCTGTAGCGTCAAGCAATGCTCATCATATTAAACGTTGGTTACGTTGTCAAATCATTATCTCACACGAGAAACTTATTTCTTGAGAAATAATAATTTAATTAAACGTATAATTGCATTTTATGTTAAAGTAGGTATCTTACTACAGTAGGTAAATTATGGTAAATGAAATAAATTCGCATTAGCGATTACTCACCTACAATAGTGAGAAGAATCATCAACCCTAAAATGACGGATAAAACACCAAAATAACTAGTTTCATCGGCGTCGCTTTCGATATAATGAGGTGTCCTATTACTGTAGCGAGGTATTTGCGAATCGTTCATCGACAATAAGATCTCGGGCACGGACGAACTAAACTCGATTTCATCGGGCACTAACTCGGTACTATTTAACGAATCGGAAGCTAAGGAATTATCTTCGATATCGACACTGACACTACCGTTAGATATGTGGTTTTTTTCGTTAAAATTAAAATTAGAAATTTTAGGAAAACCACTAAATACAGAACTGGTTGACACTCTAAGAGGTATCGGTGACACGGCGAGATGGCTGATTTGTATGGTGGATAGATCTAGCGCGTAATTTTTATCTACGAACACACTGGTGCCTAAGGTGGGTTGTAATTTTGACGAATTACTCGAATACGGACTGCTAATTCCATTGTTGACGTATTGGCCACTGGCTGTGACGACGGCGAATGAAAATGCAATCAGGATGACGATGTTTGAATATGTGGTGAGCGAACGAAAGCATTTGCATAACGAGCCTCCTGGATCGTATTCTAAATTTTGCAGGTCTTGTATTTGTATGGCGTTTCCGTATTTCCATTGTATCAGTTTTACCAGACATTCTCCCAGCCAAGAGGTATCCATAGCTGGGTACTTCACTTCCGCATCAACACCGGCACCTTTTCCTGTAATGAAAAATAATCAACGTTAACGTTTTGCCTATGCCTGTGCTGTGCCTGCGATTTAATAAATCAAAAAATAACACGTGGCGCGCGTTCTTCATATTATACCTATACGCGATGCGAAAAATAATACAAAACAATTAAAACTTTATTATGTTGCTAGCAAATGCATCGTGAAATTCCACCTTTCACGAACTGAACGCGATAATAAAGTTTTCTGCGAGAACGATTATATTCAGAACCGCAGGTGTAAAATGAAACCGAAGGTTTCTAGATTAAACTTGTAAACTCCGTACACTCATACTTGTGTAATAAATTTTACACCACCTATGCATCATATCTTATTTTGAATTCGCAACTTTTTTACTACAAATTTAATTAAGAAATGTCAGCAACAAAGCGAACGTTGTGAAGCATCGTCTTTTATATTTTATAAAATACACCTACATACGTATAGGTATCTCCTTACTTGATGAAATTTATTGTGATCGATGATTGAACATTGACATGTTTGGAGTAAGTACTTATATGGTGTATCAATCTGACCGAATTTATTCAAACTTTTGAGTATGAAGTTGCGATTCGCGAGCAAAACAGTTACGAACAGTTTCGCAGGTTGTGCCAAGTGTGTTTTGGCACAATCTACTTTTTCCAGGGGAAAAATCTGTATTTTCTAGGAATAAAAAATATCTCAATATTATTTGAAGTAAAAATAAAAATGGGGAGATAATCTCAATTTTTGAAAAAAAAATTTTAATTTCTTTGCAGCTTTAAACATTTAAATGCTGCTTGTAGAAATGAGCCTCTCAATTTTTTCGGAAACCGAAAAATCTCTTGTTTTTCCATATTTTTTAACGCAATCCTAATATTCTTTGTTTGATGAAAAATTTTCTAAATTTTATTGGTGGGGGGGGGGGAGAGGTTAGCCTACAAAAATTTCTTATTTTGTAGATAAGTGATTCATTTTTTATTATAGGAAAAATTTTCTCAATTCTTTGTCACATTTTGTGGGGGGGGGGGGGGGGAGATTGTGTATTTTTTGGAATAAAAAATTTCTCAACTTTTAGACGGTACAAATTTTTTTATTTATAAAAATACCTAACAAATTTCAACTTTTAATTTGATTTTGTGTTTCAGTTTTTATTTATTTGTTTATCTTTTCTTGGAAAAATATCTTTATAATTTCTTCAGAGTAAAAATATCTAAAGTTTTTGGATATAGAAATATTTCTGAATTTTATTTAAATAAAAAAACACTCATTTTTTTATGAAGAAAAATATGAAAAAAAACTTTAATTTTTTGTGAGTGGATAGATACTTACTTGATTTATTTTTTTTAAGTGGAAAAATTTTCAAAATTTGTTTTCACGTGTTTTTTTTAATGCTTATTTTTTGAATAATTTTTTTTTCAAGTTATGAAGGGTAAAAAAGTGTTTTTTTTTTTTTTTTTTTTTGGGTGTTTATAATTACAGGATTATTACACACATCGGAAGAATTTTTTAAATTTTATTTGTGAGGTTGAGTTTTTTAATTAAGTTTATGAATTTTTGAATTTCGGAAGGAATATCTGGTATAACTGGGGGGATTTCATTTATTTGTAGGGTTAGTCTCTCTTGTTTTAACTTGGGGCATTCGAACAGGATATGTTGGATAGATATAAGTTGAATAGTACAGAAAGGGCATAGAGGTTTTGGAGTTTTTTGGTAAAGATAATTGTGAGTAATTTTTGTGTGTCCAATTCTTAGTCTGGTTATAATGATTTCATCTTGTCTATTTAATTGTGAGAGGTTTTTCCAAGGATGCACTCTTTTTTTATGTTGGTATAATTTATTGTTTACTTGTTGGGACCATAAGTTTTGCCAGCTTGAGTAAATTTGTTTGGTTAACAAAGATTTGATGTCATCTGTGGAAAGGGTAGAGAGTGGGGAGGGATTTATGGCAGATTTTGCTAGTGTATCGACAATTTCGTTTCCTTGAATTCCTATATGACTGGGAACGTCTGCAAATTGAATAATGAAATTTGAATTTTGTAAATCAAAAAGAATTTTGTGAATGTTTTGTACAATGGGATGATCTGTAAAAATGTTTTGAATTGAAATTAAGGAGCTTAAAGAGTCGCTTTGGATTAGGAAATTTTTGTTGGTTATTTTGGAAGTGAGTATATCTTGAAGGCAGTGGTGTATAGCAGAAAGTTCAGCATTGTAAATAGAAGAGATGTTATGTATCTTATAGTTAGCAACTTGGTCGTTTATTGAAAAAGCATAGCCTGTATGAAGTGAGGGAATTTTTGAACCATCAGTGAAACATAAGTTGTAATTATTATATTTTGATGCCATTTCTAAGTAGTGGGTTTTTATTATTGTATTGGAATTTTCTTTTTTTGAATAATTTCTTAGATGTAAATCCATTTGTGGAATTTTTAGTAACCAGGGGGATATGTAATTCGGTTTTGAATAAGATTTTTGATATCAATTTGGATTTCGTTCATAATTAAAATGAAATTTGAAACTGGGTTTTCTATTTGATGATGTTGAAGGTTGTAAAAGGAGAAGGATTTTTGGAGGGGATGAGATGGATTGCTTAGAGCTGATGTAAGAAATTTATTTGTTATTGTCGTTTTTCTGAAATCTGTAGGTAGTTCTGCTGCTTCGCAGTAAAGGCTATCTATTGGTGAAGAGTAAAGGGCTCCAATGCAAATTCGTAAAGCGGAATTTTGGATTGTTTTTAGGATATTAGATGTTTTATTTGAGATGTTTGAAAAGCATGGGCTTCCATAGTCGATTGGTCCAAGTTAGTTTACTGTCAAATATTAGGCCAAGAAATTTTGTAGATGGTTTAAATTCTAAGGATCGACCTCTGAGTTTGAGAATAGGTTCTGGATTTATTTTATATTTTCTAGTGAAAAGTACGCAATGAGTTTTTGATTCAGAAAAAGTTAGTCCATTTTCTTCGGCCCATTTTTGAATAAGATTAAGTGCTTCTTGGATGACTTGTAGAGCAAGTGTGATGTTGTGTGATCTGAAGGAGATGTTGATATCATCAGCAAAAATTCTAAGGGAAATCGGTAGAGATATGATATTTGAAATATCGTCAATGAGCAGAATAAAAAGTATTGTGCTGAGAACTGAGCCTTGAGGGACTCCATTTTCTATTTCAAATAATTCTGAGAATGTATTGTTTATGCGTACTCTAAAATTTCGATTTGTTAGAAAATTCAAAATAAAATAAGCAAGGTGACCTCTAATTCTGATAGAATGTAGTTTTTTAAGAATTTTATAACGCCAAGCTTTGTCATATGCCTTTTCAAGATCAAAGAAAACTGAAAGTACACTTTCATTATTTTGAAAAGCTGTAGTGATTTCTTGTTGCAAAGTAAAAAGATTGTCTATCGTTGATCTTTTTTTTCGGAAGTGTTTGTTTCTATAAAAATCAAATTTCAACTCTTGACAGTAAAATTTTATTTTACCCTCATTTTTTATTTATTAATTTTGTTTTGAAAAAATTTCTTCATTTTCATTCAGAGTAAAAATATCTCTCAAATTTTTGGGTTTAGGCAGGTAAAAATATTTCTGAATTTTCTTTAAAAATGAAAAAATCTTGTTTATGGAAAAGAAGGAACAAAACTATTTCTCCTTTTTTTAAGGAAAATAAACTACCTATTTAAAAAATATTTCAATGATTCTCAATTTTATATATCCTTCTTTTGTCCCTTTTTTTTTTTGTTGTAAAAATTGTTCGTATTTTTGAAACAAAAAAATCTTAAATTTTTTTGGAGAAAAATTGTTTCTAAAAATTCAATTTTTTGAGAAAACAAATCAATTTTCGTCTTACTCAGAGTAAAAATATTTTCAAGGTAATTAAAAACCGTATTTTTTGAGGGGGGGGGGGGGGAGGCTTCAGTGTAAAAAAAAAGTACCAATTTTTAAGGAGAAAAAATTAAGAAAAGTCTTTCAATTCTAATTTTTTATTCATTTTTTGGAAAGAAATTAATTCATTTTTTATAAAGGATTTTTTTTTTTGGAAAAATCTCTTCAATTTCTTTAAAGTAATACTTAATAATCCTCAAATTTTTGGGGAGCAAATCTTTTTTTTGAATTTTCTCTAAATAAAAATATCTCATGTTTGGAAGGGAAGGGAAGGGAAGGGAAGGGGAGGGGGGTCAGTGCACATTTTTTTCTCATTTCCTAAGAAAAAAAAAGTACATAAAAAAGTGATTATTTAAAAAAAAAAATTATTGAAGTAAGAAGCAAAAAATTTATATTTTAGACAGAGAGAAAAAAATTCTTAATTTTTTGCCTAATTTTTCGGATGCAAAAAATATCTTTCAACTTTTTAGTAGTAAAAAGAATTTTACAAGTTTTTTGAAACAAATCTCCATTTTCTTGGAGTAAGTAAGTAGTATGAAATAATAAAAATTTTGCAGAAAGAAATCTCACAATTTTTTTCGAAAAAACCTGTTCAAATTTAGAGTAAAAATACTTATTTTTTTCAAATTTTTGGAGAAAAAATTTCTCAATTTTATTGAAATGGAAATATCTTGATTGGTTGTGGGGTCGGAGTTCTCAATAATTTTTTTGGAATACAATCTTTTTGTCTTGTTTTTTTTAATTATTATTGATGATGATTTTTTGGAAAAAATCTTCACCTTTTTTTACAATAAAAATATTCTTAACTATTCATGAAATAGGAGAACTCGTACCTTTAATTTAGGGGGGGGGGGGTGGTGACCATTTGAATTTCTCATTTTTTGAAGGAAAATATAGTTTAAAAATGTTTCCTTTTTCATACAGGAAAGAAATTCTCAATTCTCAATTTACGTGTATCGCAAGAAATACTAAAAAAAACATGAAATCAAATTTAATTACATAATACCTCACGTCCTTTTCAGCTAAGATGACTGCAAGTCGGTTCCTTGAAAGAAACACCTTTCCTCGAAAATGTAGCGATAAAAATAATATCGTAGAAATAATTTGAAAAGAATTGAAAGAATGTGACGAGAATTTGAGGATTTCTAATATCTAGAAAATGAAATTAGAAAAAGTAGGTACGTATGTAGATGAAAATTAAATAATTTTTTATTGAAATTTTATAAATCTATTTTAATCTGAATTTTTTGTTTTCATTTTTTATATTAGTTTTTTTAAATCATATCTTATCAGTTTTTCCAACCTTTACTTTAAGAATCGATGATGCCAAGTATAAGGTACATAGGCACCGGGCAACTCGTAAGTACAAACGTAGGTACATTCAACGGACTCTGAAAATAAATGCGTTTCGACACCAGTAGTAAATAGTTGAGAATTTATAACACGGTCAATGTTTTCACGATGAGATAGAAGAGAAAAAAAAGAAAAGAAGAAAGGAAAAGGTAATTTTAAAATTAAATCGTGGTTGTCCTTTTTCGTGGATGTTCTTCCGAGCATCATCCGTTGAAAAAGAAACATTTCAAGAGAAATCCTCGTTTATCGAGCGTACGCGACGTATACCTAGCTATACCTACTTCCACGCATACATCAAAATACTCTTCTTCTAAGTGAAAGATATTTCTCGAAGGAACCCTTTACGAATAACAATTGGAAAGCGAAATTTTGACAGCAGTAAAAATGTTGGCTATTAAGTGACTTGCAAATATTGTAATAATAAATGACGACGAAAGAGAGAAAAACGCATCTTCTAGTATTTCGAAAAAAATAAAAACCTAATTCTACCGAGCGTGTGCTTTTCTAATTAACTAACATAAATTACGTCTTTATTGATTAAAAATTTAAACGGAAGGTAGCCACTATTTAATAGATTTTTTTTTTTTTATGACAAAACGTGATACATTTTTTAATACGTGATTTTCTCGCCCATTGAATGGTACCGGCGACCGAGGCGTTATATTGCGAGCAGAGAAAACGCGCGTACTGGAAAACGAGCAGCTAGAATATTTTATTCGATTCGTACAAACAAAATTTTACGTGCATTTCGACGCTGATTTTTCTTTCTATATTACGAAATTCGCGGCAAAAAAAAAAAACGTAACCGAGCGTCACAATTTAGCGGAGCTATATAAAATGGGGAAAGGAGGGGTTAAACCTCGAATAGATTTTGCGGTAGGGCTAATTTTTAATAGAATTTTTGGGCTGCACGTTACGCTCGGAATTTTTAATGACAGCGTCATAAAACAGAAAATGCTTACGTAAACGAAAAGCGATTGTAGCCCCGGTGACAGAGATTATTGTTTTGTATCCGCGTTCAACATAAGATATTCTTTTACCCCTCTGTAGAGAGTGCGTTTTGGTGACGATGGTGTTTTTTCCACCGAGATCGAAAGGTTTTTAGGTATCTAAGTTTGCATAGGTGTATAAAAGATGCACATCGACGTTTTTTCACGTCACTGTGCGAATTTTTTTCATTGACACCTCGTGTGCGTTTTGTTCTTCAGAAAGAATTTCATTTTCTTGTTGTCTCATTTGAATGCTCTATTTTCAAGATGCGGAGCCTCTTTTTCAATTCACAGTACAATACTCACGTGTGAAAAACAATTTTAGAATGCTTTTAAAAATTGGTTTAAAATTTAAAATTTTATTTTTGAATAGTTTTCTTTTTAATGAGTTTTTTTTTAAACACAAAATAAAATTCATTAAGAAAAAGAATTATTTATTTTTAAAAAAAAGATGCTTTTGATAATGAAATAAGCATTTGTTTTGTCTACCTTACATTTTTAATAAATAAATAAAAATAGACGTTTAAAAAATGTTGGAAACTTGAAAAAAAAAATGAAAACCATTTTGAGAATATTTTCATTAATTTGAAATTTTTAAAATTTTTTTTGAATAAACACCTACTTAGACCCTATCTATTTGAATACAAAAAAATATATATAGTTACCTATATTATTCAGACTGAACAAAAAATCAAAAATCAAATTGGAGAAAAAAATTAGAAATACATTATTATTTGAAAAAATAAAGGAAAAATTATGAAAACAATTTATAAAAAGTTTTTAAAAATAAATTTGAAGATTTTGTTTTTTGATTTTTTTTAATGATCAGAAATGACATGAATTCAATTTATTGAATTAAAAAAAAATGAACCAAAGAAAAAAATGTCACATCTTATGAAATTTGAAAAAAATTGCAGAGAAAAAAAATCTTATAAAATAAATTTTTTTTTAAATTATTATTTTGAATGTTTTTTCTATAAATAAATCCATTTGAAGATGGAAAAAAATGAAATAAAAATTTTAAATGGTCACTTGAAAAATTAAAAATTTAAAAAAAATGACGAGTTTTAAAAATTGAAAAACTGAGGTATACTAAATACAGTCAAGTTATCAAAAATTAGAAAATAAAAAATAAAAATTGATAATTGAAAAAATAAATGAATAAATAAATAGGTAGGTATAACTCGAGGAGAGGGCAAAATTATAAAATTAATGAAATTAGAATAATTCACCAGAAAAATTGGCAATTTAAATCATTAACAGTTGAGACAGAAATTTTTAGGATTTGTAAAATTCCTAATTGAAAAATTAATACAAAATTGAGAAATATATTATCAAAATCGAAAAAACGATTCAAAATGAAAATTTCCAAATCAAAAAAAATGGTTAAGTAGGTAGGTATAGTAAGTATAAAATTGGAGAAAAAAAGTTGGCGCAATGTCAAATTCTCAAAATTGGAAAACAGTTCAAAGTAAAAATTGCCAAAGTAAAGCAAATTTTAGAAAAATTATAATATCCAAACAAATGAGCCAGTTTTAAAATCATCTCTATGTTAGTTGGACACTCGCATGTGTCCAGCTACAAAGGTAGCCTCAATGCCGCATATTTGACAAAAAATGTCGAAATGTTGCGACATGTCGAGCCATATTTGGACGGTCGACAAACATGTCGATAATAAGCTCGACAAACCATCCACAATCGTGTCAACATGTACGATCGAAAAGTGACCGATTTCGATGTGTCGACATTTATATCGACATCCACATCGACATTTGCAATGGTGAGATTTTGAAAAATATGCTAAGTTCAAATATTCAATATAAGTATATATTAAAATTACACCAAAAATAGTGTTCAAGCCAACATTTCGACATTTTTTGTCAAATATGCGGCATTGAGGCCACCTTTGTAGCTGGACACATGCGAGTGTCCAACTAACATAGAGATGATTCTTAGACCTTATGTACTAATTCACAACACACTTTATCTGCGAGTATCACAATCACCCTCAAGACGTCTACAGTCAAGTCGATGCATTATTCGACCCTCGACAATTAGATCGACACTATCTCGACTTAAAATTCCTCTGGTCGACACTGTCGACAGTGAAGTCGATGCATTATTCGACCATCGACAATTATGTCGACAATAACTCGACAAGTCGTTGTATTATTCAAAATTTTGAAAAATAAGAAAATTTTGTGATTCTTTCAAAAATTATTTATTCCTGAGCTTAAAATGTTCTTATTAATTGTTTTTAGTTCTTTTTAGATATAAAATTTGTAAATTTAATTGGCAGAAATTGTCGACATAAATGTCGATGCGTTTATCGAGTATCGATTTTTACATCGATTTGTCTATGTAGAAAAACAACGTTTTCTAAATTATAGGAAAATACTGAGAAAAATTCAAAAATTTTGATTGAACAGTTATGTTTAACATAGAACATTACTTTAAATCTCAAATATCATTTTTAATTCATCGTTAACCGAGATAAAAATGTGTCTGAATTTTGTCGACATAACTGTCGATGTCGACAATTGCTACACGGGATAAGATTGAAAACCTACTAAATATTAAAAAAAATTGTCTGTTTGAGAATCTCAAATACATACGAAATGAAAAATTGTATGTTTGAATCCAAGATAATTGAAAACTTTTTAAAATACAAAAAAAAATTTTTAAATAATTTTCGTAAAATTTCTAAAAAAAAATTCAAGTTTTAGAACGCCTCGCCTGACCAAATGTCTAAAAGTCATCAAATTTTAAAGAGTTTCTAAGTGTTTTATGTCATCCAAACCTAACCCAATATAATCTAACCTCTTCTAAGTTTCAGAATGTCTGACAAAATGTCTACAAGTACTAAATTTTTTTTTTAAATTTCAATTTTTTTTTTTATGTAATCCTGTACATATACTTTTTCTACTCCATAAAATTGACATTTTTTTAATTTCTTTAAAAAATTAGGTACATTTTTCTATTCCAAAAAATTGACATTTTTTTGTTTTTAAAAAATGGCATTTGTTGTACTATTTCCAAACAGGTCTAATTTTAAAACATGACAATCGTGTCGACATGTACGATCGAAAAGTGTCCGATTTCGATGTGTCGACATTTATATCGAAATTAGCATCGACGTTGCTACACGGGATAGGTATATCATTATTTCGACAATTTTCTAATTTTCATTAAAAAAATGTCAATTTTTTTTTAATAAAAAAATAGAAAATGTAAATTTTTTAAAAATACCTATGAAAAAATATCAATTTTTTGAAATACAAAAAAGTCGATTTTTCTTTTTTTGAAATAAAAAAAAATTAAAATATAAATTTTTTGGAATAAAAAATGTTAATTTTTTGCGATTGAAAAAATACCATTTTTTCTAATTGAAAAAACGTTAATTTTTTGGAATAAGTAGAAAAAATGTCAATTTTTTGGAATGAAAAAAATTGTAAATTTTTTGGGGATTATTGAAATTTGAAAATACGTATCTAATCTATTTGAGGTACCTTCTCATCTTCACCTACCTACATTGGGCCTCTTTATTTTATTTTTTATTTTTTTTCAAAAATGTACCAACTTACAAAAAATGTTTTCCAAAGATAATTTCTGAATTATTCAAACATACCTATACAACGTTTTCGATTTTAATTAGTTCACAAATAACCACCAATTATTTATTTTGCGTGATCTGCAATGTAATCTGTTCCTTCCCTTCTGTCGACAAACCTTTGAAACATTGTTTACGTACATCAGCTGCATTGTTTCGTGTTACAAACGCGCATGGCCTATATAGCTTTTGTCAATATTTTATCTGTGGGCGATTCTCTAATTAATCGGCTACTGACACAGTATTTGTTTCAATAATTTTCTTCTATAAAAGCATATATATGTATGCGAACTCCTCCTCGAAGCTATTCCGAGACAACTAATTTGAAACTTCCATGTTCGCTTGTAAGCATTTCAGGTGCCTATCGAATTGCGAAACGGAATAAACATCTGGTAAATCTATCGTGGCCGTTTAGAGAGAACGTAACAACCTCGAGTGCCATACGTTTATATATTAATTAACCCGAAATCTGAGGTACGCGGCAGTACGCTCTACGTTGAAGTAGGCTAAAAAGATGAGTATTTTACTGGTTGTAAAATGTGGCACTGTGGGTCGTAACAACAGTGTAGGTGAATAAATTTACTCTCGGTGGCATTTCATTTTGATAGTTTAAATTGTCGTTACACACGTATAGAATTAAAGGTCTGTATCACAATCTTAACCACAGTAGCTCGTTGTAGCCGCAGAGTAGAATTTTAGCTAGTTGATGTATGAGGGTAAAGTGTAAAATACGTAATCGTGCTTTTGATATTTTTGAATTCACAAGGAAAGCCTATGGGGATGCATTAGGAAGAAAGTGGCGAAATAATAACTAATTTATCTCCAACTTGGTAAATGGTATCGTTGCATTTAAATAACAATTCAGGTTTAGAAGGTTTAAATTATTTCGTATAAAGGTTAAGAACTATTATTTATGGTTAAATAATTCGAAAATTATTCGCATAGATTTCACGAGAGAGCACGCGGTATTGTAATACATGAAATAAATACATATCTTACTCGCGTATTCGCGTTAACTGAATGTAGTATGTTTTCCAGTTGTGAATTGCAATTTAACGGATAATTTTTTGCCCAGCCAAATATACTGCACAGATTTTACAATTCGATGAATCAACCGTTTCCAAAATAATTATGTGAATGGTATGAAAAGAGAATGCAATTGAAAAAGGGTACCCTTTACCTAAGTACTTCAAAATGGTATACGTTACTTTTAATCGATGTTTTTTTGTTATATTTGTATTTCGGAGTTAGATATAATTGTTGCGGTTCTTTATTTTTCCCTCGTATTTTCCTAAGAAACATCGAATACGAATACATTAAAAGTTATTGTTAAAGAATGACGTTTTCGAGAAGCCAATTTTTTCCCCTTCGACTACCTATACAGCAATGGAAAATGTAAAAGAACTCGCTTTATTTTGAACAGCAGTTTTTTTTTCGAGTAAATATTTCTGTGAACTTTTTGAAAAGAGGAATGAATCTTAATTTTTTATTATTAACCAAACTTTTCAACAGTATTCATCGAATGTAGAGTAAGCGCGACTGGTGCGGATTCGTTCGTTTTCACTTCCGTTTTTGTTTACTGATTTACAAAGTTTTCAGTTTGACTGTTTTATTTTTTCAAGGAAACTAGTACTTTTTTTTGAGGGGGAAACAATAGAATCTCTAGACGTGGTTTCCTTTCTGCGTGCTTTTATATAGGATGGCGTCATCGTGGACTAAACGTACTTCACTGATGGTTTTAAATTATATGATGAAGGTAGCTTTGCAGATATTTTGGTGAAGGTTTAGAGTGGCGTTGAAAAGAAATATCTGATACGTTTTGAAAAACCAACTTTTCAAATTTGGCGAGACTGAATTGTCATTATAGTTATTGAGACAATTTTCTACTCGGTGTATATTTCTTTAATGGAGTTGATTTACTTTGATTTACTTTCGGAGACGTTTATCCGTAAAACAGCTGGAATCCGGGGTTGATAAAATTTTTAAGTAATTTTCCAGTTAGTTTTTAAAACGCTATAACGTGCAATGTTTGAAAGCACTTGGTGTACTTTTCGAAGAATCATTGACCCTGAGTTAAGCTATTCTGAAATGGTTTCAAGATGAGACGATGCGACGTCCTGATGCTTGGAAGTTTTAATTATACGATCTTGCACATTTTAAAGAAGCCATCATAGTGCGAAACAAAAATATAAGTTGATTTCACGTCGGTACCGGGTTCATTTTATCATTCAGTAAAAAATTGGTTCAGTTGTGTTCACTCTGAAAAGCATTTAATCTATTCTCGTTCAGTTCCGAGTGTATAAAAAATTCAAAGAGGAAATTTTTCTGACATTACCTATCAAATGAAAGAAGTTGTTGAAAGCTGACAATTTTAACGAAGTTACGTTTGCTTGAATATTCGAGTCAATTAGGATATTTCGAATATTAATTTCATTTCATCTCTTATTCAATTTAGCTAGGTACTTATTTTCTTTTGCAAATTATTCTCAAATTTGTGCTTGCGAAAATTTTGTAAATTCTTATAGTAGGTACCTTTATGTTTGTGAATTTTTTAATATTTTATTTCACCTTTCTGCTAATTTCTTTTCAAGAGAATTTTTGCGCTGAAAAAAGGATTTACAATTTTGACCAGAAATTTTTTTACGAAAATTTCAAAAATATTTTGTTTTTGCCATTGCTCTTGTAATTGAACGAGATTTTCAAAAAAAAATCGATTTTCTTTTCATTATTAGGTATTTCTTTTTTAAATTTTGGTGCTTAGAATTGTTGAATTCATTTAAGAAAATTTTTCAAAATATTTCTTTTTTACACTTTCTGATTGATTTTTTTAAATTTTAAATTTCCAAAAAAAAAAACCTTATTATTGTTATTATTATTATATTTTTTTCACAAAATTGGATCTTTAAAAAAAAAAACATTTTACCAGGATTTTTGAATTTTTCGTTAAAAAGTTCTAAAATACGTAGGTATTTTGTCTCTGCTAAATTATTTATAAGAAAAATTTTTAAAACGATTTTTAAATTTATTTTTCAAGAAAAAAAATTGAGAGAATTTTTTAGAAGAATTTTTGATTATTTTTCAACAAAAATGTGATTTTTTTTCTCGTTTCAAAAATGTTTTGATAGCAAGGTTTATAATTTTTTAAACAAATATTACTAAACTCGTTTTTGTTCATTTAAGTATTTCTAAGAACATATCATTTTTTAAACAAAATTTTGATAGATAAGTAGGTATACTCGTATATTTTTTTTCAAAGAAAAAAAAATAGGAGAATTTTTGGAAGAATTTTTGATTTTTATTTCAAACCGTGCTCGAATTGAGCTAGAACACACTAGAACGGAGTTCCGGTTCTTAAAAAATCAAAAATTCAAAAAAAAATCTTCAATTCTTTTAGTTTTTCTGAAGTGGGTGGGTACATAATACCCGGTAAACACACTGTATGCGAATCGCGTACTAATAGAGCGCTAAATTCGCATTTATCGTATACGAATAGCATGCGAAAATAGCGTACTATTAGCATATCAAAAATGTCCGCTTTTTTAGCGGCTAATTTCGAACGCTAATAGTACGCGAAATTAGCAGCGAATGTAGCGTTCTATTCGCTGTTAATTCGCTTGCGATTAGCGTTCGGAATTCGCCTCTAAAAAGTAGGCAAATGATTTTTGACGATTTCCACTCAGCAGTAAATTAATTATTCGAAAATATATCATATTTGTGATCGCAGATCTGTGGAAAATGAAATTATGCCGAATCGTAAAGTTTTTGGAGTACCTATCAGTGGCATTTGATAAAGTAATTTTTAGGAAAATCAAAATTACTACCAAGATTTTAATCTACAACTTTTGTTTGAAAAATTTCTCAATTTGAGGCCCCCCCACCCCTTCAATTATGCCCAATACTACGTAGATAGATGGATAGATAGATAGATTAGATAGGTATAAAAACGTATATTTATTACTCTAAATTGTGAGAGGGAAGAAGGGCTGTCCCGCAGTCCCAAATGAAAATTTTTCAAACAAAAGTTGTAGATTGAAATCTTAGAAATAATTTCGATTATTACAAAAATTTCGATTTGACTCTTCCTTTCCTTATAATTTCGCATAATACTGCGTTCAAATTGGAGAAGGAAGAGGAACAATTGAAAAATTTTATAGCACTGATAAGACGTCTAAAATTTTTACGATTTGATAAAATTTAATTTCACACAGATTCACGCGATCACAAATAAGATATAAATTCAAAATAATTAACTTACTGTGAGTGGAAATCGTCCAAGAAATTCTGCCTTCGTCTCCATTCTTATCACTTTGAAATCAAATCATTGGCGTTTTTACTAAAAAAGAAGAAAAAACAGCTAATATCCCACAAAACATCTACAGGTTTTTAAATACGATTTTAGCATGATATTCGCTCACGAATAGTATACGAATTTATCTGAGAAAATTTTCTTCGATTTTTGCTTTGATTTCGCATTTTATTCGTATGCGAATGGACCGCGATTTTCGTCTCTGTGATTTTAGCATACGAATAGCAGGCGGTGTGTTTACCGGGTATTTATGAAAATCATTCTCAAAACTTTTCCCAACAAATTATCAATTTTTATTGGAGGGGGGGGGGGAGGGGGGAGAATTTATTTTTTGAGGAAAAGTTTCTTTTTTGTGCAGAAAAAACTTCTCATTTCATAAAGAAATGTTTTAAAAATTTTTCGAAAATAAAAACTTTACAATTTTTGAAAAAAATAGGAAAATTTTCAATTTTTATCTGATATGATAACTATATGATATTTCTTAAATTTTTGGAAAAAAATCTTTCATTTTCTTTTGGAGTAAAAAATAATAAAGAAAGAAATCTTTATTTTTGTTTACCTATGATGAAATACCTTACTTTGTTTTTAGAGAATTTTTTTTAATTTTTCGAAAAGATATTCTCGATTATTGTCAAATATTTTGGAGCAAAACAATTGTTTTTTTGTTTAAAATGAATTCTTTCATTTTCAGGGAAAATTTATCAATTATTTTCATTTTTCTAGAAAAAACCCGAATTTTTTGAGAAGAAAATTTCTAAATTTTTCTAAAGTGAAAGGTATTTCTCAAATTTTTGAAGTAGAAAATCTGTTATTTGTTTAGCATGAAATTTCTCATTTTTAGACAAAAAATCTTACAAAATCTCAATTTTTGAGGTAAAATTTTTCGAATTTTTGAAGAAAAAAAATCTCACAATTTTTTTTGTATGTATCTAGAAGAAAATCTCGCATTTTCATAGAAAACATTTTTTTTTTTTGAAAAATATAAAAAAATCTTTCAGTTTTTTTGGAATAAAAAATAGCTCTATTTTTAGAGACACACTTTAAAAAATTCTCATGTCTTCGGCCTAAAAAGGGTTTAAATTGGATGAATTGAATTTCTTTCTTTTTTTGTTTTCTAACTGAAATTAGAAATGATATTATCTATTAATTGGATTAATTTAGTACACCCATTTTGGAGTGTGAGAACGTGTTTCAATGTTTTTCACAAATATGTATGTATATCCGTATGTCACCCTGCCTCCAAAAAATCGACTTAACGACTACATTTTAGGTTCCTGGGTTTCGTATGTTTGAAAAAACTTCAAACTCTCCTCTTTCATGTAAAATTGATCACATATGTACCTTATTTCTGTCTTCAAAATTCAGTGAGGTATTGACATTTTAACCTGTGAAAGGTTATGAAAATGACGTTTTGATAAAGGCACGAAAACGATGAAAAAAAATTGCGAAAATTTAACGCAAGTGAAATGAAAATTTTCCTAATTTTGTTCTTGCGGAAAATTTGTAGAAAGGACTTCGCAAAATACTTGGCACAATAAGGAAAGGTGTATCATTACTGGGGGAAGAAATTTTCCCTCGAGCGGATTGTTTTTGCAGTAGGTATTTTTCATTTATAAAAAATATAATTCAAGGTATTTAAGCGTATAACAAGAAAATTACCAGTAGCGAATTCGACAGGTACACCATAACTTTATGATTTAGGTCACGCATTGACATCTCGATGATTTCTGTCGTGTGAGGCGCTGTAGAATCTATGCTCGTAATATAGTAGGGATATAGGTAGGTATTTTTGAATGACGGCGAAATTGTATTTCAGCATCGAAAGAAGCTCTGTGACGCTTACCGTGGTGCTAAACTTTTCGAAATATGATTTTCAATTAATAAATTCCGACAAAACTTCAAATTAGAAGATTTTCCCTAAGTTCAGCACCTGGTCACATCGAGCGGAATAACAGCTTAGAAATTTTAACGCTGGAAAAACTTTTAGTTTTTAAAATTAAATGAAAAAATTGATGGGAAATAATTTTTCCACTCAGATGAACCTGCTTACAATACCAGGTGCATAAATAAACTTGACAGGTATACTTTTAATTCTTTTTATCATCTTTTTGCTCAATTATGCTTGGAAGTGAAAACTCCACGCCATGAATAAATTCTCGAGTCGATTTTCATTCCACCTGTGTCAAGGCGTTTTGATGGCCTGGCGGACGGAAATAATTTTTAACGCGTAATTTATCGCCGAATACGCGTATTTCTGCGTTAAAGGTGCTCGATAAGGTGGTCGAAATTCGTCGATAATTCATTATAGCCCGATAAACCCAAAAAACAAAAATCGACGATCGAAATTACGTCAGTTTAAGAGTAATACAGGTTGTTTCATAGCTGACTGAGTTCCTTCCACCGAGTAAATAGGCAGCCTATAAGAAACAAAAAAATTTATACAAACATGTTGCCTATCTTGAAAATTTAAGGGGCCAGGAAAAATTAAATTGAGAAATTTTTTTTTTTATTGGGCCAATGAATTGTACTAAAAAAAAATGTACTTTTTTGTCTCAGTGATTTTTTTGCCTTCTTTAAAAATGAAGGCGCAAGAGAGCTTCAAACATTGAAAAAAAAGGTTTTTTCGATTCCAATTTTCGACGTCGATTTCATATCACGAATGAGTCGAAATATGGTCGAAATGGGCGGAACTAATTCGACTTTGAATCGACGTCGATTTCAGTACGGAAAATGGTAAAAATCGGGTCGATTTCAGGTATGTTTTGACGTAATTTCGACGGTCGATTTTTGGTTTTTTGGTTTATCGGGACAGGTGCAACTCTTTGAGATGAGCAGAACAAGTTATGTGATGAATTTGCTTATCTTCGAAAATGAAGGAGCTACAGAGCTTTAAAAATTGAAAAACCTGTTTTTGTCAAAGTTTGAAGCTCTCTTGTACTTTAATTTTTAAAGATGGGCAAAAAAATGTCCAAAACCAAAAAAGTTTATTTTTTAGTGCTATCCATTGGTCCAATAAAAATTATTTTTTCTCAATTTAATTTTCCCCTGCCCCTTAAATTTTCAAGATAGGCAACATATTTATGTAAAATTTTTTGTTCCTTATGGGCTGCCTATTCACCCGGTGGAAGAATCTCAGTCAGCTATGAAACACCCCTTTATTGACTTCAAATATGTAAATCAATTATGAGAAAATCTGACCAGAAATTTCCCCACATTCCATGTCGAAAATAAGTGGAGGATGCCGGAAAATAGACTAAAAATCGACTATGAAAATTTGAAATTGGTCAATATTTTTGAGTGGAAAATTAGGCAAAATTCTCACTAACCTTAAATCGACGTCAAATCGGTGGTCATCTTGTTTATCGGGAAAAAATAAATGAAAATGATATTATGTACGTACGTTGCATGTAGTTTTAGTATATAGCGTCAAAATTATCCCCACAACCAAATTAATGCACTAAAGCTAGAAAAATGTGCGGAATTTGAAACAGTATGCGATGGAATGTTACATTTTATAGCGTCGCCACCGCGTTCCTAGTTCCTACCAACATGTATTAGGCAACGCCGGAGATAAATTTCAAAAATAAATGATTTAACCTGCTACGGTGAGCGGAAAAATGCGCTTCGACGCTAATGGTTTCAACATACAGCCGCACATACCACAATCAAAGCGATTTTGTTTTTTGTCGTATTATAACACATTCTGTCGTAGACATGTTTGTAGATTTTCTTCGCTTCGTTACTAATTTAAAACTATAGGTATTAAACATTTGCCACGAGCGGACTGGATCTGACTATGGCTCTGACTTTGATGTCAAATTGCAAAATTTCAACGTTTCTTTACACCTTGTTGTCGCGAATGGAGCTAGTGCTATTATAAGTACAAATAGCACCGAGGTACACGATTCAATTTTAATGAGCTTTATTTCAGACAATACAGGTAGGTGACCGATTCGCAAGCGTGAATTATGTCAGCTCACGTACTTTTGTGGTCAGACTTCTAAATGCTGCTCGGTAATGTCAGCGGATTATTTATTTATTTAAGGAAATTGAGCGTGTCAATCATACTGCAGTACGACGTGTTCACTTATGTCCTCCTTTAAGTAATTTATTTATAATGTTTAACTCATCTTGTATCTCTTTTCTATGTATACTTATATTCGTATCGGGTAATTACCGAAGTCATTTGAATAAACCGATTTCAACCCGAGAAGTTCCGTTGGTAAAGCATGAAAAATATCGTCCGCTTTTTGCTTAAAAATTTCCAGTTTAAAAGAAAATATTTCATGATTTTTTAAAAAAATTTACTTCTTTTTGAATGGCAAAATTGATATTTAAGTAGCGATAAAAAGGAAGAGGTCACCGAAAATGTTTTTTTTTGGGTATAGGTATAAAATATATTGTCTACATTAAGTCAATTCCAACGAAATTTTTTTCAGTCCTTATGCTACCTATACTAATGTTTTTTTTTATTCATTTTTTTTTATCATCCTTAATTTTTGTGAAATGATTGAAAAAATGAAAAATTATTTCTCATGAAAAAGTATTTGAGGAAGGGGCAAACATAAATAAATAATAATTATTTAGAATACCTAAACCTATAAATAATGACTCCTGGCGCAGAATCACCAAGTCTTCATAATGAGTGCAGACTCATGTAGAATGGTATGGGGCCATTTACCTACCTTGAATGTATGATTCACTAATAATTCTTCAGATTCATATGAAGACGAAAGAACCTTATTTCATTTCTTGCCATGTAAAGATTGCTCCTGGCGCAGAATCACCAAGTCATCAAAATAATTGAAGACTTGTGTGAAATTGTGTGAAACTGTTCACAATGAATGTGTAATATTATTGTTACAATTTTTCTCAATTCATATGAAGATGAAGACGAATAGAAGTTATGTAATTTCTTGATTTGTAATGACTCCTGGCGCAGAATCACCAAGTCGTCAATTTGAAGAAAGACTCGTACATAATTTTCTGCTGTGCAAAAATGGCTCCTGGCGCAGAATTACAAAGTTTTCAAAATGAATGAACTCCTGTAGAATTGTGCGGACCTGGTTAAAATGAATTTAATCACATTACATTGCAACGTTGAATGTGAAAGATTTTTGTAATTTTTGTAAGAATTCTAAAAATAGTTTCATTGCCTATTTTTTTAATGTATGTATACTTTAAAATGGGACTGCTTGGGAGTTCACCATTTTTTGATGTGATTTTCAAGTCGATTGAAGGTATTCAAAATACAAAAGGTTAGATAAGTCGTTTAAAAAAAGATTCGCTTCGTAATCGACTTTTTTCGACGTCAATAATTAGTCTATAAAAAATGAAACTAAGGGAAAACCTTACGATCACTTCTGGTCGATATTGCGAATTATTCGACCCAACTTTGACGTCTGATTTAGGTCTACTGATGAATACCTTTCAAAATGGATAGTGAGAATACAATATACGTACTTTAGACATCTATTTCAGATGGATTTTTGATCTTCTTGTAAATAAGTTTTAAAAGAACAGTTCCTAAGTAATCGATCTACCTTCGACGTCGATTTTAAGAAAATTTCATGATTTTTCATGAATCGACCTGCCTACCTTCAACGTCGATTTTTGGTTTTCATGATTTTTTTTTTTTTAGTAACATTTCATTTATATCCCAATTAGTGCTCTATTTATCGTTAAAGAAAATTCAATTTGGACATGCCAATAAAATTTTTAATTAATTTATTTTATTTTATTGCAATGCACGTATAAAAATCGACTTTCGATCGACATCGAAAATCTGCCAGTTTTCGACTTTGATTTCATGTCACGAATGAGACGAAAAATGGTCGAAATGGGCGGAACCAAATCGACGAAAAATTGACGTCGGTTTCAGTCATGAGAACGGTAAAAAGTTATTCGATTTCAATAGTCGATCTGACTGTTCTGAAGTAATTTTGATGGTCTATTTTTGGCTTTTTTCTTTATCGGTGATCATTTCATCAAATGCCATTAGTGATCAATCAAATAAGCAATCAATCTAAGTCAACGTTGAAATAACAGAAATTAACACTATCTTGATGCTCCTTCATTTGACTATAAAACATCCTAATAGGAACAAAGGAAGCGTTTTATTTGAAGAGATCTTTTTCAAAATCGTCTTACTTTATTCCTACGATTTGAACCTCGTCTCGAGGCGATTCTTATTCTTGAGATACAACGATATACTATAAATATACCCTCGAGATATTCTGTATTTCAGTTGTAACTCGAATTTAAAAAAAAAAAAAAAAAAAAAAAAGGAAGCTCAATCGACAACATCCTTACTTAATTCATTTTTTTTTTTCTAAGGGAATCTCGGATTGGTACCATCACTTGTGTTTCAATTTTAAGAAATGAGAGATTTCTTGGTGCCTATGTACTTTTGCGAAAGATTTTGGGGCGATTGCGACTAAGTACCTAATTTATTTATCATTTCAAGGTATACGGAGGTATTTTTCTTGCTTGTTGTTGTGAATTGTGTAAAAAATGTTTTTTTTTTGAGGCAAAAGAGATTTATTAGAGGTAATTTCAGGGCACCATTATCGTTTGTATTATCAAAGACGTTATCTTCTTTATCATCGGTAATGACAGTATTATCTTTTTGAAGTCAAAATAATGCGCCTGGGTAATGTCTGAATTTATTCGTAATAATTCACGGATGCGATGCGATGGCGAAGTATGCAGTACAAATAATATATAGGTTAGCGAATATACGTATCAAGCATTTTCAGTCGTGTATTCTTTAAGGGCAACTCAGCGAGAATTTGCGTTCATTACATACGTATTCGTATCTGTAGGTATGCGTATTGTGTTCGTACACGTAGGACAGAGTACCATGGTATATATCAAGTTTATATGTAGGTAGGTATTTTATACACGTTTACGCTTTCCTCGCATTAGTATCCTATACACGTGTGTGTATACCTAGAATGTATTATAATCTTTTCAAATTAATCGTGTTTTCTAATAAATCATTAAAGTAGATTTTCTGGTTGAACATACGCGTGTTTTGTTGGCTGGCAATTTATTTGTAGTAGGGAGAAAAGAGGTGTTTTGCAGGTAAAACTTGCCCACGGTTCACCTGTGGTGAGGTAGGTAAAGGTATAAAAGTGATTGAAAACATCTACCATTTATCGAATTCACATTAACGCCGATAATCAATTTAAAAGTTGTTTCGCTTGATATTACCAAGTGCGTTTAAATTTACTAAATCATTAATCGTTTATAAACATTTCGCGTTGTAATTCATTTTGCTGATGTAATGCGCGGACTTGGTGAAATACAGCGGTAAATTAAATTTCGCGGTGTTCCTTTTTAACTGCTTACTTCCGCTAACACGGGCCTATACGTTGACGCTTATATTGTAGAGATTTATTACGAATATACCTGTGTAATTTTTGCCATGATATTAGTCGTCGACGAGCACTCGAACGCGATATGGTTTTCAAAAAAGTAATTCCTCCGCTGCGTTATTTCGTCGAATCAGCGTCCGAAATGTGTTTCCAGGGTCTACTATAAATGAAACGTACCATCGAAATCGTTCAACCATTTCTCATCCCTTTGAAAAAATATCTATCGTTGACTCGAAGAATATTTCGTACAAATTACAGGGCCTAATGAGTAAGATCAACATGTTCGTTAGCATATTTACCAAATCTATATGTAAATTTTGTATTCCACATACCCACCAATATACCTACTGTAGACCTACAAACAAACTGTTCAAGGGATTCGAAAGTAAATAAAGGAAATCAATGACTAACGATGAATAAAATGTCAATTTCAAGTTGGGTGCATTTATCTAATTATTAAATTTAAAAAAAGACCTTTCGTGTATACCTACGTATAAATCTATAAATGAACAGCAATGTTTTCAAAGAAAGAGTTGACGAAAATTTAAATCACAATGGCTTATTTTAGTCCGGTCAAATTAGGCCATATGCCCGAACAAAATGAAAAAAGAAATATTTTTTGTAAAGTTGCTCGTAAAGGTGTCTCAATCAACATATAAAATGTCTCCAACAATCGGAAAGAAGCTTCATCACCAAAATATCCACATTTTGATCCCTCTAATTTTTGCCCCCACTTTTTTCGTTTATATACTTAACTATCTCAGTTCCTAATGAAGGTACAGATTTTTTTTTCTACAAAAAATATACAGAATTGAATATTCTTTCAAATTAGTTATTTTCAATTTTTTGATAGGAATTATGGTAACGCGGGAAATTGGTTTTGAAGTTATTGGTCCATTTATATATTAATCCAAAAAACGGGGTTTCCAAAAATAAAATGATAAAACTATTATTTTTTTTTCATAAAGTTGCTCGTAAAGGTGTTCTTATCAACATATCAAAACTCTCTCAGAATCCGAGTTCATCATGATCCTCAAAAACTCACCTTTTTGCCCCCCCCCCCTTATCACATTTTTCAAATAATTCGCGTAAATCGCATTCCCTAATAAAGCTATACTGAAGAATTTTCAACACAAAATGTTATTAAATTAACATTTTCACATAATTCACGTACATCTCAGTTCCTTATAATGCTACCGAAAAATTTTTGAAACAAAATAAGTAATTACCGGGTGACCCTGATGGGATAGCAATAATAAAAATAATTAAAATAGGAATAATAGTTCAAATTAATTCAATAATATTATTTTCGATTAATATTTTATTATTGAATTTACTTATGTAAATAAATAAATTTAAAGATTTTTTTTTGTTAATTAGTTTAAGATTAATAATTAATGATTTTAATTTAAATTTAATATTAAATTTAAATAAAGAATATTTTTTATTATTATTATTTGCTTTTATATTGAAAAGATCACAGTATCCTTTTTTGAATGAATAAGTGGGTTGGCAACGCTGAAGTGCCGAATGTTGTCTTATCATTGATAACAAAATACGAATTAAAGTGGAATTAACGATCTTGAATTTGATATTTTCGTGTGTAAAATAAACGGAATTATTAGTGTACTATTTTATTTCATCACGATTCTAGGGCCTTGGTTCATTATGTATTGAAGTTGTTGTCGGATTTCTATTTCATGAATAGACGAGGTGAAATTGTGTAAATGAGTTCTCTTCTTTCCCGGTCATGTGTTAGAATGGTTTTAACATTGCGATAACGATAAGACGATCTCGTGATGTGATTACTATAATGCGTGTCAATTTTTAATTAAATTACTCACAATAATTCACAAAATCGAATATTTTATCAATTAAAAACATAGAACACATGTGTTTGTTTACATCTGCATCGGAGAACTTCAGCGTTGCCAACCCACTTACTCATTCAAAAATTCCCACAGCTATGCCACATATTATGGGTCATCCGGTATGTAAGTACAATATTATATTTAAAAAAAAAAAAAAAAATTGTTCGAAATTTTTTTGGTAGGAATGATGGTTAAGTACGTGGCAAATCAACCTATTCGCGGAAACGTCTGTGTATGTGAATTAAAGGGTAATGTGCCTGAGCAATAGCTTTGTTGGTAAGTGGTATAAGCTACAGCGGACTCCCAGCTGTGCTAAGGAGAGAGACTATCGAAAGAAACACGAGATTTTGTATTGGGAATTTAGACTTTTTGCAAATTGCATAACTTTCTTCCTGATTCTTATCAAACTAACGGACAAAATAAATACGTAATTGAAATAACTCAAAAAATAATAAGTAAGTTTGCAAAAAAAGTACAAGAGAACTTTTTTTCTAGAATTAAAAAATCTATTTATTCATATAAAAAGATTTCCATTCTATGATTATTTTTTTCACTGCTTGAGCTTGACTCAAGTGGGAGTGTTACAAAAAAAATATATCATGAAATGGAAATCTTTTAATATAAATAGATAGATTTTTTTAATTCTAGGAAAAAAGTTCTATACCTTTTTTGTAAAGTTGATATTTTTCGAGTTATTTCAATAATATTAGTTATTTTGCCTGTCAGTTTAATAAGAATCAGGTAGTAAGTTATGCAATTTGCAAACAGGCTAAATTTACAATTAGAGAAATGTAAGTTTATTCAGACATGTACAGAAAATACGTTTAGCTTAAGTACTATTTCGCGACGGGATTTAACTAAGAGAAGTAAAACATACCCGAAATCTGGTACTACAACTTTGAAGTCGATTTGCGTCATAACTATCACTTCCACCAAAAAAATTGTGAATAAGGTAGTTGCACCAGTCGTTGGCCACGACCCAGTGGTGGGTCACTTGGGCAGAAAAATGTTTATAATTAAGCGTATTTTTAAAATAGCTTCAGAAATTTTTTTTAGAGCAAACCTGGAACATTTCTGCATAGAACCACATAAAAGTTTTTAATCAATTCTGTTCAAGTAATTAATAATGATCGTCTGAAATTTTTTTGTTAGAACAATTTTCAAAATGATGCCAATTCTAAAGATTTTTGTTAAGCTGAAGTGTTATCGAAATATGAATTTTACACTATTAAGATTAATAAAACTTGAAATATAACCATTTGGACCTGAATCAGAAGAGTTTGGAGATTCCATTTCTTCATTAAAATAAAAAATATTGCTAAAATTCTATCAAATATGGCGGTGACTATCTACTGGAAGGTAAAAATGGTGTTTAGCCAGTAGTTGATCATTTTGATCAAGTACTAGACTTACGAAATTTTTGTAAAGTTCTAGTGGTTGATCATGCAAAAAATTGGTAAATATTTACGAAAAATGATAGTTTCTCTTTTTCATGGCTAATGAGTGACAATTTTACCGAATACTTATTGATTTTTTAAAAAATTAAATGGTTGAGAGCCGTTGTCATAATCTGATTGACCAACTACTGGGTGATCAACTACTAGCGCGTGACCAACTACTGGGTGGTCAACTACTAGATTATCTTGACCAACCACTGGACTTTTCTATATTTTCACTTAAAATGGTCGTAATTTTCAAAGAAATGAAGTAAAATTAAAAAATTATAGCGCATTTTGTTGTAGAATACACAAGGAATCGTTTGGTATATTCACCATTTGGTCAACGTTATTAGTTTTTAAACCAGAATGTTTTTTATAAGACACTTCCACTATAAGGGTCCACCACTGGTGCAACTACCTTAACTAATTTTTGAGAAATTTCATTCTGTACCTACATACTTAATACTAAGGTACCTACTATTTTGTGCTAAAATATTTTCAATAGCTTTATTAGGAACTGAGATTTACTCGTACGTGAATTACTTGAAAAAAGAAATAATTTGGGTGGGGTCATGATGAACTCAAATTTTGAGAGATTTTATATTATGTTGATAAGGACACCTTTGCAAGCAACTTAATTATCATTCCTACCAAAAAAAAGTAATAGCCAATTTGAAAGAAAATTTAATTTTGTACATTTTTTGTATGGAAAAAAGTTTCTGTAGCTTCATTATGAACTGAGGTATACGCGAATAAAGTGGGGGCAAAAAATTTTAGAGCAAAAATGTGGATATTTGGGGGCAAAGTTCTACTCCGATTTTAGGGGACTTTTTATATGTTAATTAGGACACCTTCACGAGTAAGTTTACAAAAAAAAAAAAAAAAAACTGTTCCTAAATTTTGTTTCGGCAAAGGCTGTTGCCTGGCCTATTTTGACTGGACTATTTTGTTTGTGGAAATGTTAAACCATATTTAAGGAAAATATTTTTCAAAACTGTAACCAATTTCAGTATAAAATTAACACTCGCGGATATATCGTTTAAAAAATTAAAAGAAGAAAAAACTTCCTAAAGCGATAAAAAATGAACTTCTTGCAAAAAAAAATGGGGAGAAAAATAAGCATCATCAAAATTTCGTTACCCTCGAAACTTTGAATTATTGCCTATCATGCAGTGTAGAATTCATGATAAATGGAAGAAGGGCAACATTTTTACATTTATAGCATTCGGCGCGTAGAAGAGAAAATTCCGGAATTGAATCATTTATCCCTACACCGCAGAGAAGAAGCTGAATTTCGGCAGTAAACTAAAAACACTTATCGCTGTTTCGAACGCGAGTTATTTAATCTGTGGAAAAATTATTAAGTTACGAGTGAGTGGCGTGTTAAAATGAATATTAGCTAAACCATTGTGAACGAGTCTATTTTTAGGCAAACAGAAATGAAATGAAATAATGTGCGAGTTTTGGTGAAATTTCCCATTGTTCATTAGTAATTCCTACCAATAAAACGTGGAAATAATGTGTAAGTTAGACTATAAGTAGGCGGTTAATTATTTATTACGTATAGGCATCACTTATCTTGTTTACTGATTTTAAAATTTGAAATGAATTCCTCCCTCTTTATAATTTATGAAATAGCTTCGAATATGGTGTTTATTATATCAGTAAATTCGATTGAAAAGAAAAAGAAAACCAGACTATCTGGAATAAATTATGGTCAAATCAGTCTTCGGTGATAGCCCATACGGCAAGATCAAAGGTTACTTACACTAATAATATTGACAAAAAAGAGAGAACTTGAAAAAATAAAAACATGGGAAAACTATTTACAAAGTACAGCTAGCTGGTTGACCCAAAAATATCCCTTTAGGCTACTCGGTCACGATATTCGCCAGCGCATGACTCAGTGATTTGGAAGAATGAAAGAGAAAGTAAAATGACAAATTTCACCTGAATAACTTTTTAAAATAATTATTCGATTCAAAACCACCATTCGTATTGGCCTTTTTCTTTGGTTGGTGAAAATTAAAAATTCATTTTTGTTTTACATAGATAGGTATTTTAAAACCCTATTTTCCAAGTTACCTAATCCGATTAGAGTCACGAATGTGATACGTTAAAATCGCTCGTAGGGTATGAAATTTTTAAAATATTCTTTCGTTTATTTTTGTTCTTATAGAAAAGGGCATTATTTACCTTAAACGACTTTAAGCGGTCGAAAGGTTGGTGAAAGAAAAGCGCAACAATTGAATTCAAAATAGACGGAGATTTCGCTTGAAACGTTGCCTTGTTTGGTTTTAATAGTATTATGGGATTTGGGTGAATTTATTTTTGAAGTATCGGATTTTTACAATTTTATACTGATCTCTTGTAATAGTTTTCTAGTTTTGCGCGAGTTGAACTGCGAAGTAATATTTTCTTCCAGGATTTGAAAACGAAAAATAAAAGGTGTTTTTCCAAAGAAGAAGGTTTTTATTTTTTAGAGACTATGAATGAAATTTTCAAAATTTTGTTGAAAACATTTCAGTATTTCATTAAATACTACCAATGTAAGAGAAGGTAAATACTAAACAAGTTAGTGACTTGATACTGGTTTTCATCAACATGGATATTTTTTTTTTGGGCGGCGAATCAGTCAAAATTTTTGTGAATGAACGTTGACAGTCGTTTTTATTAATGAAACAAAGATATACGAGTAGGATAATAGTTATTTATGCAACTAGTATCATAAAGTTGATCATATTGATCAATTTATGATACGAGTTGCATACAAAATTTTATCTGCGATTTGAGTGGCATAATGATTTCATTATGACACTAGTGTCCTAAAGTAGAACTTTATGTTACTCTAATTCATACATTTGGAAATCATAAAATTAACTTTTTAATACATGAGCAGATAAAAAAGATTAAAAAGGGAAAAAATAAGAGAACATGTTTCACCTAATTTTTAAGTTAAATTTAATAAGTAATTTGGATAATTCACACTGATAAAATAAGAGAAAAATGGAAAAGAAGGACAAAGGAGTAAAAATGGAGGAAAATGAATTTGAAAATTTCGAATTGGCTGAAAGTTGCAACGAAGAGGGAAAATGTAAAAAAAAAGAAAAAGAAAAAAGTACGGATCATTTCTGCGAAAAAAATAGGGGTTTTTCTCCATTCTCCAAAAAATGAAAAAATTTTCTATTCAATAAGTATTTTTCATTTTAAAACAGAATCGAGAAAATCTTTCATTTTTTTTCTAAAAATACTGAAGTTCAATTTCTCCAAAATACTTAATTAAGTTTTTTGAAAAGAATTTAAATAATATTTTCACCCAAAAAAATAAAAATAAATAGAAATTTTACGCAAAATTTTTATTCTTCAAGATGACAATTTGTTTTTCTCGAAAAAAATTACCTATTGAAAATTTTCTCCAGAATATTTTAATAAATCTTTCTTTGATTTCTTTCTTCAAAAAAAAAGATACTTGTTTACTCCAAAAAAATGATGGTTTTTTTTTCTCCACAAAACGGTGATTTTTCTTCTCCAAAAAATGACGATAATTTTTCCCAAAAAAGTGATGATTGTTTTTTTCAAAAAAAAAAAAAAAAAAAAAAAAAAAAATGAAAATTGTGACGGTCCATATGAAAAGGGACAACTTTGTCAGAAACGAAAAAATCGAGTTAGCTATACCAGTGCAAACTAGATGAAATTTCGAAAAAAATGGTCCAAAGTTGGTAGCGATTAGTTAAAAATTCGCTGAGTTATGAATTTTTGAAATTGAACTTTCTAAAAACTCAGTTTTAAGAAAATGGTGTTTAAAGTTTGAGTAATGTTCGTTTTTGGTATATTTTTCGATTTTTATGATGAAACTAAGCATTCTACGAAAAAAATGTATAGAATGAAAAATGTTCAGAGTGAACTCATTGGCCCAAATCAATTTTTTTCTATTCCCCCCCCCCCACCCCATTTATTTAGGGAAAACTGAAGATTTTGTGGAAGAAAAATACACAAAAAAACTCCTAAACGCATTGCCAGTGGTACCATTGGAAAGAGCGTTAAATTCTCTATCCGATTCCGTCAAAAACGAAAAACGTAATTTTCGACTTTAATTTACGTTATCGCGTTTTCTGGCGTTTCACTTTTCTGACAAAGTTGTCCCTTTTCATATGGACCGTCACAATTTTTTCGAGAATAAATGTTGAAACTTTCTTATATTAGGTATTATATTTGTTCACTCCAAAAAATAATGAATTTTTTCTATGAAAAAAATGATGATTTATTTTTTTCCTCCAATAATGATTTTTTTTTTCTCAAAAAAAAAAAAAAAAAAAAGGTTGGGTATGAAGGTATGATTTTTCTCCAAAAAATTGGTGAAAATTTTCTTCATAATAATTGTGTTGAAACTTTCTTATTTATTAATTTATTATACTCGTATTGGTTCACTCCAAAGAATAATGCTTTTTTTCTCCAAAAAATTACGATTTTTATTTTTTCTTAAAAAAAAAGAAAAAAAGAAAGAAAAGAAAAGGAAAAAAAAGAAATTTGTGATGATTTTTCACCAAAAAATGATGACTTTCTTTGTTGGTCCTTTTTTGTCTACAAAAATTGCGATTTTGTTTTCTTTCCTAAAATTGTTAATTTTTTTATCTGAAAAAATTGAAAATGGATGAAACTTCTTCGAAATAATAATTATGATAAAAACATGTTTTAGGTCTTCTCATAAAAACTTTTAAAAAGATTTCCCGTAATGAAATGATGAATTTTTTAACAACTCATAAATGTTTGCGTTTCAAAAAATTCTTCATGAAAAAAATGTTTGGTTTTAAAATTTAAATTTCCCTCCATGTATCCTACTCTTTCTTCTTTCCCCCTTCCTGCTTTCCTATTTGTAGGTCATAAAAAAATGAAACCACTTGAATTTTTTCCATTATTGTGAAAAATTTCACAACAATATCAATACCTACTCAAAGAACTACGTTATTCAATTCGATAAAAAAATTCTATTAAAAGGTTTTTGCCCTGAGGAAAAATTCTCTATGCTCATAACTTAGCTCAAAAATTCCTATAAATGAGAACAATGTTTCATCACCCCAAGATCCAAAACGTAAAAATTAAATTGAAACATGTCTTTTGAAGGACAGGAAATCGACGAAACCTTGGTATAAAATTGTCTAATTTTCAAAATCGTTATAAAAGATGTTTGACGATTTATCTTGGAAAGAAGTTCGCTCATTTGCTTGTTAGTTTTTAAGGCAACTGCGTAAGCTAATTATGGAAGGCTGTGAGGAGTTTTGATCTTTGACGACGGAATAAGGGGCTTTAGCTAATTAATTTTCCAATTTCATTTAATAGCGTGTATACAGTAGGAAAACGGTTGGGTAAAAAAGCAATTCTCTTGGAAAGAATAGGAACATACAAAAAAACTGCGTACAATAAGAACCACATGTGAACTAAAAATGGTTAGCAATTGCATTAGCTCAGATAATGAGGAAACATCTTAGTCTGGGTAACAAAGAAAAGTAGAATTGTTTGTAGTTAGTTATCGCTAGAAAGTGCATGTGACAAGTGAAATAATGGATTACACTGAGCGTAAAATGTAAACCATTGTCGAATCCTAACAGACCAATGTCACTATATTCTCTCGCAATATCAGTAACAATGATATTTAAAACTTGAAAGCGAATCGTATCTTACCTTTTTTACAATTTTTTTTTCTTTTGGTTTTTTGTGCTCTCTTTTTTTTGTTGTTAAAGTTGAAACAAAAAAAAGTTAGCGTTCGTATATATATATGTCGTGTATGGAGCACAGCATGTGTAAATCTGTTTCGATATTTAATTTAAAAAAATTCACGCATGGGGGAAAAGTTCGGTTATTGGGAAAGTTTACAGGACGTTTTTAGAAAGAAAAAAGTTCAATCGAAGGTCCGTTTTTTCAATTTTTCGAGTAGGTAATACCTGAACTTGTCAACGCCAGTCGCAAAACAAATAATCGAGTATACGGTATCCCATACTTGGATTTAACCGCCAGACTAATTTGCAATTGTTGAAATGTTAAATTATTGCCATATGTGATGATGTGAATGTATGAGAAAATAGAATATTACATTCTTTTCAATAAAGTTGCAATTTTCAAAGGCAAAGCAATGGCTAGGACATTCCATTTTCAAAAAAAAAAAAAATTGCTCGTTCGTTATTCTAGTTTCAAATTATGTAGGTTATGGGTACCTGTCTATACCCATTGGTTTTTTTTCGAGATTGAAAATTTACACTATACTCGTATAAACGCATGAATAGGTAAATATGTACATAGGTAGAAAGTGTTGGAAGGACAGAACTAAAAGAAAGCTTATTCACGCGTGTGAGTAATTCTATTTTTTTTAACGGTAAGCTGCAATGTATCGAGTTGCTAGGAGAACGGTAATTTAAAAATGTACTCGACTGTCAATATGAAAATTTGCGATGAACATATATGAAGATTGTCTCATCTTTTTTCCACCTTATCTCTGATCAGTCAAGTTTGAATAATATTTTATTTATTTATATTTCCAATCGACAAAATTTCGTTCGTGAATAATACTTTTAGAAATATTACAATGAACTATGAAACAATACATAAAGGAGACGTATTCAACATTCTTGAGTTTTTGATATTCGCATGAAGTAAGTAGTCGAGTCATCAGATATCATCAAAAGTTCTTTTATTCTTGCATATTTATAGACTACCCTCTGCAGTAAGATCAAAATCATTAATTTTATTAGGAATTTGAATTTTTCAAATTTATTTGAAAAATTAAAAAATTAAAAACCAAAAGATTTTTTGGATTTTTTTTTGTTTGAGAATTTTTTTTTTTTTTTGAATAAATTATAAATCAATTTTTGAAATATAATCGATTTTTAGGAAAGATATCAATAAAAACATGTATCATTCTCTGAAAAAAAAATTACCTGCCAATTTTTAAAGAATTTACATTTTACAACCAATTTTATGCTTATACCATTTTAAAAAACCCGTCGATTTAAAAAAAAAATGTTTAGTGTTTTGAAACTTGTAAATAGGTACCTACTTTGAAAAATAATATAATTCAAGAATGTAAGTAAAGTACAAGTACACATTTTTTGGAAAGTTACCAACCTTTGAAAAGTTTTCATTTTTTGAGAATTATAAAAAGATTCTTTAAAAAAAATTATCGATTTTTATAAAATATTCAACTTTTGAAATGTTATCAATTCCTGAAAAAAATCTATTTTTGGAATCAATTTTTTGGAAAGTCATCACTTATTGGAGTCATAAATTTTTGTAAAATTATCAATTTTAGGAATATTATTAAACTATACCAATTTTAAAAATTTTTTAGTTCTTAAGAATTGTAAATAAATATCCAGATTTTGGATAATCTTCTGTTTTTGGAAGATTAACAACTTTGGAAAAATTTTATTTTTTGGGAATTGCAAATTCTGTAAAAATGTTGAATGTAAAAAAAATATTTATACCTACCTAATTGTAAATATAAATATAATTTATTTTTAGAAAATTATTTATTTTAGAAACGTTTAAGTATGATAAAATTTAGGAAAATTATTTTTTTGCAATATATAATAACAATTTGGAAAATCGTGTGTTTTTGGAAAGATGATTTTTTCAAAAATTATTGTAACAAATTGTAAATTCTATAAAAAATATTAGTAGGTACATTTGTGAAAAATTGAGAACTTTTAAAAACTTTTTTTGAGGGGGATTATTATTAAAAAAATTAGTTTCTAACGTAAGAACCAGATTCCTCAAAAGCGTTATGGTTCATTATTTTTATTTATTTTTGTTGAAAAATATTCCTCCTGGCGCAGTAGCAATTTCTTCAAATTTTTGAAGTATCTACGATGAGATTTGTCACGACCTTTGAACACTTATATTTTAGACTTTAAACCTATGCCAAAATGTATAATTTCATAGTTTTTTCAAAAATTAGTTTTACTCTTACCCGACTGTGGTAGAATTTTTTCACCTTAAAATTTTTTCAACGTTTTTTTTTTTTTTTTTTTTTTTTGGAAAAATTATCATAAAAAAATTAGTTTCTAAGAAGCATGATTCCTCAAAAGCTTTATAGTTCATTATTTTTATTTATTTTTGTTGAAAAAAGTTCCTCCTGGCGCAGTAGCTATTTCATCGAATTCTTGAAGTACGATGGGATTTACTCTCACCACACTGTGCTAGAACTTTTCCACCTTGAAATTTTTTCAACGTGAATTTTACGTTGGACCGAGATCTTAATTTTTTAGACGTTGAAAATTTTCGAATGTGTGCAGATTTTAGAGTTTTGATTTTTAATTCCAATAATTATTGAAATGAAATCCCTAGCAATCCAACATCGAGTTCATGGAAATACCTTGTTATCTTTATATTCGACGAAAATCTATAGCTTTTATAAATCGTTATACGTATTATAACTCGGCGATAAAAAGACCCGCAACAAAATTGTATCCACGAAAAGGAATAAATTATGGGGTATTATATTCAGTTAGCCTCATATAGAAATATTTCGTCGCAGCGGGTTTGAAATGAGGGGAAATAAAATATGAAAAGGTGACATTATAACGAAACGGATAGAGGTTGATGTTGAAAGTGACGTGACACTGAGACATGAAACTTTGCGAGCTTCGAATTTACAAGGTGGAGAGCTGCTGTGCTGGTCAATTCTTGAACAGAATACTAATGATGGACTATTTATTTTGTTGTGTGCAAATGCAACGCATATACGAAATCGATATTGTATACTAAAGTTTGGGTATTTTGCGGTTTCATATTTCAAACTAACTTTACTATTAGAGGTGGTTTGGTAGGTACTTGGGAGGAGAGGGGTTAGTACAAATATAGCCAGTATTATAAAATTAAGGAAGTTGATGCGAGGTGCTTTGCACACCCACGCGGCCACGTGTGGCGTGGCGCTGATATTATGAGAATTGCAATATTTATTTTTTTCGCCAATTTGATCGAATCGTTCGAAGGAATAAACTGAAAACGTGAATGAGCAGATGCTGTTAGTCGTCTATCTAATAATTCGTGTATTGCAATAAAAACAGGACAGGATTCCATATTTCCGAAATAATATTCGAATATTGTACGATGATGGTTACCAAATTATGTAATTAACCTCTCAGCAAACAACATTCCAGCGTTTATCTCAAATATACGAGTATTTTAGCAGATAGCAGAAAAGACAGATAGGTCATTTCATCGGATAAATATTTGTTTGAATTAGTTTCCGTAATAATCCGTCAAATGTTATCGTAATAACGTTCTGCTTAACCAACACCACCGCATATATTCTTACTACCTAGTACCATACATCGCAGGTCTAGCTAGCTCGCCAGGAATTTTGTAATATAATTTGCAAAAGTAAACATTATTCTCATGATTGAGTGTTCGTAAAACGCCGCAATTTATGTATCGGCTAATTAACACATTTAATTTCATACCAGGAATACTTACCGAATATCGGTCCGAAAAATCTTTTTTTGTTTTTTTGTTCATATTAGTGGTACTTTTGACGATGATTTTACTGGTCGTGGAGAAAATATTCTCAAACGATTCTGTTCGAGCATACAGCAAAGTAAAAAATCCACAGAAAAATCAATACTTCTATTCAGAAAATTATTTTTAATTTTTCATTTATGGGGTATAGTTGAAATGGTGTCTACGTACGTACAAATTTACAGCCTGATTGGGTCAGTTTTGAGTGGTCTGTGACAATTTTATGAAATTTTTTACTAGCAAAAAATGGAAAATTCAACTTTTTTCAATTTTTTTCTTCTATACTGGCTTAATTTCTCAGAAAATCAAAAAAACAAGACCACTTCATAGTAGAAAATCAAATTTCCAACAAAAAAGGTTCTCTTCACTTTTTGCCTATTTTCAATATTTCAGGAGTTATTTGAGAAAATCAAAAATAATTATAGATGTAAACTCCTGAAATATTGAAGATGGGCAAAAAGTGAAGGAAACCTTTTTTGTTGAAAATTTGATTTGCTACCATGAATTAGTCTTGGTTTTTTGATTTGCTCAAAATTTAAGCCGATATCTTGACCTAAAAATTTGAAATTTCATTCAAAATTTGGAATTTTTTGTTTTAAGAATGGCAACAGCTAGAGTGGCCCTTATTTTTCGAATTTAGGAAATGTTGTCGGGACCGGGCGTCAGTTGGTGACATATTGGCACAAAATAATTCCCTATTTTTTCATTTTTCCCTTAACTGAATTTTAAGCCGGAGCTCAGGGCCCCCAAAATAAAAAAAATTTAAAAAATAGAAAATTTTGAAAATTTTTGAAAATTTTCAGCAAAATGGTCATAGGGATGGTATTACTATAAGACAAGACCATTTTCGATGATTTCTCATCTTTACACTCGTTTTCATGGGATGACATGGAAAAACGTATTTTTTACTTTTTTAAAAAAAATTTGAAAAAAATGACTAAAAATTTAAGGAAAAAGTTTTTTTTTGAATAAAATTATTTCAACATACATCTTATCGCCCAAAAAGGTCATTTACGGCGATTTTTTATCCTGAATTACCCTCATTTTTAGGAACCCCATTTTTTCCCACTTTTGATACTTTTTAAAAAATTCTCAATGATACGGCAGTGGTGAAAAATCGCCGTAAATGACCTTTTTGGGTGATAACAGATTTATGTTGAAGCCATTTTATTCAAAAAAACTTGTTTTTCAATTTTTAGTCATTTTTTAAATTTTTATTATTTTTTTTAACGTAAAAAATGACGTTTTTTCCATGTCTTATGAAAACGGTGGTAAAGATGAGAAATCATCGAAAATGGCCTTGCCTTATAGAAATACCATCCCTAATGACTATTTTGCTAAAAATTTTCAAAATTTTCAAAATGTTCTATTTTTTCTTTTTTTTTAATTTTTTCAAATTTGGGGGCTCTGAGCGCCGGCTTTAAATTCAGTTAGGAAAAAAATAAAAAATAGGGAATTATTTTCTACCGATATGTCACCAATTGCCGCCCGGTCCCGACAATATTTCCAAAATTCAAAAAATAAGGGCCACCCTAGGCAACACTGCCTGTAAAAAAATTTTCAATCACCCTTAGCAGTGAATTTGGGTTCACTTGGAGTGGCTAAATGATGCTCCAAAAATCAGCTGGATCAGATGAACGGAATGGACAGTGTAAAAATTTTAAAATTTGTACTGCTCTCTTGTAAAATTTGTCTTTTGGATCAGAACCTGGTTTCCTTATGACAGGTCACTGTAGAAGTATCGTGTCGTGTATGTGAAAGATTTTGTGAAAACGTGCAAAATATCGTCGACGTAGAACTATAATAACCTAATAATTGCATCATTAACACGAACTAATATACCTACTTGTAGTGAAAAGAAGTTAGCTGTAAGATTATTGGGGTGTTTCATAAAATAAATCATCAAATTGGTACACTCGCACACCAATATCCACCTACGACGGTACAAAAAAGTATATTGGCTTATTTTACGATAAAAGAATGAATCCATGAGATATCTGATATGTTTTCTGGACGACGGGAAATAACATGCGATGTTGCGTTTTGTGGAGTTTACCATACTTTGTTTCGTGTTATTAAGAGTACTTGTGAAATATCAGTGAAAAAAAGCGACTTGTATAATTATAGTTGTTGAAACATGGTGCACTCTTCTATCGCCTTGAATAATAATTTCGTTCATTATAAGCTTATGTAGGTAACAAAGTATATTGTATGCTTTTATAGTCAGCTCGATGTGAACTTCAGATACAATGAAAATCGTGTCCTATACCCAAAAGATCCAAGTTTGTTCAATTTACTCTCGCTATAATTACTGTTATCAGATAGATATTTGTAATTTTAAAAAAAATCATAATTTCAATTAGTGAATTTTCAATTAAGTATTCATGCTGACAAGAGAGTCATTTTGACTAAAGTCCTCCCACCAAGCTTGTATTGAAATTCTCGATGTTCTTGAGCTTCAGCAAATTTCCAGTATATCCCTTATGAAAATCTATCAGAGTGAATGTTGAAAAAATCTTCATACGGGAACAAGGCATTTAATTACGATATACATAGTATTATGGGAAACATTTGTTTCTAAATGAAGCAATTTCGAGTGATGGGTATTGTTTGAGTGGCATAAAGCCAAGATGAATTTACTAATGGCTCGTCCATCAAATGAGAATGTCGATAGATTGTGAGCCATGAGGGTAGTTCTTTTACTTGTAATAAAGTACCACATAAATTTACTCACCGCGAGTTGCCAACGTAAATCCAAAATGTACAAATACATACCTGCAAAAAAAATCCAAGTTAATGATCGACAAATTAGTTTAAGAAATGTGTTTTTCGGAAAATACACTATAGTATGTAGGTATAGTACGTCTGCACGAACGTATTCATTTGTTTTTATGTATCTGTGAAGTGGAGTCCAACGTTTAATCATGTAAATCCTCCTTGACTTTTTCTCTATCGAAAAATCGACTTTGGAGGTTTGAACTTTTTGAAATTAGACGATTGTTCTAAACGTCAGTCGAATTTTTCTACAGTAGAACAACGCATAGGGTGTTTTAGAAATGAATGTCCGAACTTGATAGAGATTATCTTGCAAAAAAATTTAAGATCACTTTTTTCCCCAAAAAAATAGATTTTTTTTTGTAGGTACCTACTTTTTTTCAAACTCGGACGTTGAAAAATTAACATTAAAAATTTAATTTTTGACAGAGGTTCATATAATATGAAATTTTCTTATTTACGTATTAATGTAAAAAATTAAAAAAATTCACGAGCATCGGATTACCAAAAATTAATAATTGACGAATAAAATCCGCAATGCCCGAGCGGCACACTCGATCGATAATATCGGAAGATGTGACGTATCGATAAAAAATCGTTTGAAAATCTATAGATGTTCTCACGATATTATAAAGATTTATCGGTACAACTTCATAGGCAAAAAATCTAAAAACTATCGAATTCGATATTATTAAGATTTTATGACGATATTCGTCAACGATACTATCGACAAAGAATATTGAATTTATCGATTCCGATTTTCCACCGATTTTGTGTAGATATTTGAAACTATATTATCGACACATAATATGCAATTTCTCGAATTCGATTTTCTAACGATTGCGTGAAGATATTTGAAACTATATTATCGACACGTAATATGAAATTTCTCGATTTCGATTTTTTAACGATTTTGTGACGATATTTGAAACTATATTATCGACAAATAATCTGAAATTTCTCGAATTCGATTTTTTAACGATTTTGTGAAGATATTTAAAACTTTATTATCGACACGTAATCTGAAATTTCTCGAATTCGATTTTTCAACGATTCTATGACGATATTTGAAACTATATTATCGACACGTAATATGAAATTCCTCAAATTAGATTTTTCAACGACTTTGTGGCGATATTTGAAACTACATTATCGACAAATAATCTGAAATTTGTCGAACGATTTTTCAACGATTTTGTGACGATATTTGAAATTATTTCCAAATTGGTGAAAATTTTTCTAAGTCCAACACGTCTGGAAGTACTAAACTGCCTATTATAAGCGTTTTATTGCTAATTCCTCAACGATAAGGTATGGCATAGTGGTTAAGGAAGAGGATTACCATGCAGGAGGTAGATGGTTCAAGCCCCACGGGTGGCAGATTTTTTATAATTTTTTTTTACTTTTCTGAAATGATCCTCTTACCGTAACATGAATAATGTGTTTAGGCATAGTTTAATGTATTAATTATGCTAATTAATGATTTTTAATTATAGAAAAAAGCTAGTAAAAGACGAAAAATCGGAATAAAAAATCGATAAAAAATCGACAGAATATCGAATTCGATAAAGTGTCGCAAAAGTTCCGCCTAAATCGTGAAATTACCTTTCGATATTATAGATATATTATCGATAAAATATCTTACTATAATCTCGAAATTTTTGCTAACTATAATTCGTCGATAATCTATCTATATATCGAAAGATAATTTCACGATTTATGCGGAACTAACGCGACACTTTATCGAATTCGATATTCTGTCGATTTTGTATTTCGATAATTTGTCGATTGTGCTGCTCGGGTGTTTTTAGAAGTTTAAAAATGATTCTTCAAAACACCTAAAGTATTCTTAAAGCAAATTTAAAGTTACGTTGGTGTAAAAAAAAGAAAGATTGAAGAAGAAAAAAATATTCCACCTTAAAAAAATGCAAAAATAAAACAATATACCTATTAGGTAACTTTTTAAGTTTTTTTTTTTTTTTGTTTTTTTTCGTGAAAATGTTTGGATTTTTATTTTAGCATAGTATATGCTTTTACGATGACCAAAATTGAAAATAAAGTCACGATAACCGAGCAAAAATCCGACACTGAATTGGGTTAAGCTGGGGTTAGGTTTTGATGACATAAAAGAACTTGGAAAATTGAAAAAAAAAAACTACTTTTAGACATTTTGTAAGAAATTCCGAAACTTAAAAATTTTTAAGAAATTTTATGACTTATAGGAATTTCCTCAGATATATATTTTTTAATTTTTAGAAAATATGACAAAATGTCTAAAAGTCATTAAATTGAAAAAAAAACTTTCTCGAACAAGTAATCTGATTGGTTAGGAACTTTTTCATTCCATGTAAATGTCTTTTAGACATTTTATCAAAGAGTAAAAGCCTAAAAGCATATACTATGCTTCAATTACTTCATAGTTTCAAAGGTAGTGTGAAAATAAAACCAAGTAGGGGTCCAGGGGATGAAACCCCCTGGCGAGAAGCGAAGCGCCGAGTTTATTTTTCAAACATTCAATTGAGATACTGTGACCTTTTTCTTCGCATGTTTTTTTTTTGGTGGGGGGGGGGGCATAGTGTTCAACATAAAATTATTCTTATTTAAATCCCTTAATAAATTTTGGGGCTTTTGGGGGCAAGTTGAATTTACTTTAAAATTTAAAAAAAATTGAGATGTTATTTTCAAGCGATAATGAAAAAATACATATCTGTAAGAGGTGTCACCCAACAATTTCAATCAAATCTAAAATATGTAACAGATAGCTCCGAAAAGAATACACACATATATGGAAGAATACTTACATAAAAACTTTTGCATTAGGTTAGAATCAAGTTCACATATCACTCCAAACTTAGTCTTAAATTCTATCTACTTACTTCATTTTCGAATTCGAAGATTTCCTCGTGGAAAACTTTTTACTCCATACTTAACACCAACTTAATAACTCAAAATGGAATTAATTTTTTATCGAGAATAGGTATGACGAAGGAAAAAAGTTTCTACACGTTAAATTTTCATTTCGATACTCTGGTCCATAATATATTTAGTACTTGGACTTACTCGAATAACCGTTTGGTTCGAGAACTTAATTTAGTTTCAGCAATCAATGAAGTATATAGTCGAGAATTTTGCAAAATACATAAAGGCACCTCCGTAACTCGATTGGCCTATTGAATAGGAATTTTTCAAAATTTCGCATGCCTCTCTGAAAGTTATATATTGTTACGCCTTAAAATGAAAATTTTTTAATTGGAATTTTCAAATACTTTTATCCAGTTCTATAACAAAACATATTTGTAAATTAAAATAAATTTCTTGATTTTTCAACGCCTGAAATGAGGCATAGCCTAAGCGCAGAGCAGAGGCGAAGCGACCAGGGGGTCAGGGGGGACATTCCCCCCCTCAGAGATTTTAAAAAAGTCGAAAAGTTGACAATTTTAGTGAATTTTGAGTTTCAAGTTGGCAAATTCAGTATTATGTTGAAATTTTTTTTGAAAAGTTGGCATTTTGAAGGTATATCCCCTCAAAAAATCATTACGCTACGCCTCTGGCGCACAGTGGCCACTTCTAATATAGCTAGGCATATGCCCTAGACTTTTCACTTACTTATAATTTATCACATCAAAGTATAGCGAAAAAAAAATGATATGTCTGAAATATACCTATTATTTTCTAAGCGAAAATAATGGATTGGAATTCTTTTTTTTTGTAATTTTCTCTACCTAATGATGAAGCAGGAAAGTGAACCTGCTACTGGATAGTTCTGGATTTCATCGAACAATTTTAGTACACTTGACACATTTGCCAATTACACGATATCTTATCAATTGTTACATCTTCATTAAATTTTTTTCCTTTTATTGTTGCCCGTATTATAAATTTAATAGGTAGGTAGTGATTAGTAATTATTTTGTAAAGGGAAGTATTGACTAATAGTAGTTAATAATAATTGATTTAAAGTTATGATGAAGTGACTAATAAAAGGATAATGAATGATAGTGATCGATGGTAACTAATAGTCAATTGGCATACTTTCATACTCGCAGGTAAACTGTTGTGCAAAATGTATATAAGCCAAAAGTTGAATTTGTGTTGACGCCCGTATGTGAGAACTCAGTCATCACAGAGGCACTAGTAAATAAAATACTAGATTGATAGTGATTATTAGTACAATTACTCACTACTATTCTGTATTGTGATCAATGTACAAAACAATTAATATTAATAGTCACGAGTGAAATAAACAAGAAAAAAAATTAATAGTGATTATAATAGTATATTTGATTTTTTTGACACTATTAGTTTTTTGTTATAAGTACAAATGGTAAAATATGATACCTACATTTTATGTTCTGGCAGTGTTATTAATTGACAAAAAAAATTATTGGGACGGGATGTCACAACTAATTGTACACCGTAAACGTAGTTCGATACATCTTTAGATACATTCATATCTGAATCTCAAATAATTTTCTGTATCAAATCTATTAGTAAGTATTTTGAAAATGCCATCGCCATATGTCGCTTATCTTGGTAGCTAGAAAAAGATCAGTTTTTATTTGTATGGTGAACTTTTTCGAGTGTGTAAATTGCCTTACCAAGAGAGCCACATACTATACCTTTATCATCTCATGTATAAAAATATAGAAGTACGAATGCCATATCGATAGACTTTTATTAAACCGAAAACGAGAAGAAAATAATATGTAACATGGTGTTACACTTTTACACGTCGGGTAGATGGGTAATTACGTCTTTATTTTATTTTCCATTGTTTTGTCGATGAACGAGCGAGTATTAAAATATTAACTACTTTGGAGTGAAAAAAGAAACGTGAACTAACAACTTTGAACCATAAACCATGATCGTAAAAGCACATGGTTGATATTTTAGAATTTGAAGCCAAGTTGTAGTATTTTCATTTCCCATTGATACGCCATGCCATCGGCAATATTATTCGATTAAAGTCAAATTTTCATAGATATCAAAAACCTAGTACTACATCAGTGTATGTATCATTCATGGAGCCTAATCACATTTGATATATTATAAGTCTTTTACTTGGGTATCACTTTTATTTTTTATTTTTTGTTATGGGCAATAACAAAAAAAGACGTGATCGATTTTTACTGCCGTACTTTCTTGATAGTCAGGATAATTTTATATAACATCTTGTCGTCTTCAATTTGGTTTCTCTCATATAGCTCTGGGTTACGTTTGATATTTGTAATTTCATTCAAAGATGTGCTGCACGTTAGTCGTCTGTGTGGAATTGAATACCCGACGGGGTGTTTAACTGTGAACCGAGAAAAACAGCTATCACATCGAGAATGAGTGAGTCAGAGAAGACAGGGACACGGTAGAAAAAGGAGGAAATAATTTGTTGTTGCAAACTTGAAACTCATATGGATGCGAGCTAACGTGATGTAAGTTATAGTATGCCTCGTATGAGGAACTGAATAATTTTTTAACAAAATTACCGGCACCGAAATTATCGTCGTGTGTTTATTCGAAACGTCATAAAAACGTCGCGTATGTAGTAGTAAGTCGAGTTTTAAGTATTTTTTTTACTCTTTTAATTTACATTTTTGCCGCATTAATATTCTAAATCACGACTACATATCAGTAAACTCTTCGTCTAATTACGCGTAAAGAAAAACTAACAACTTCTACAATGGTTTTTATATACACCGACCCTAATGTGTGAATAAAGAAGAGCTTTATATTATGATAAAAGTTGTTGAGAATGGGGAAAAAAAGGAAGATGGGCGCTAAGGCGTTTACGAGCGCTTAACTTACAAGACTGTTCCCACGGATAAGAACTAAAGCGAAAATGGTCTACACTAAGCTAACAAAACTGGAAGAAGATTAATGCGTGCAAAATGGTTTTGCAAAATAGCAAACACCTCAAATTTAATCATAAAGATGGAGAACCGTTGTTAGTACTTTTTTCCAGCTTAGCACCGCAAAGGTGATGAAAAAATCACTTCCCCCTGATATTAATAGTGTTTTAGTGTGGTTACATTAATTAAAAGAAGACCTAATTTAGTTTTGGAAAGGTCTTTTGCTCGGTTGATACTTTTTTACAGCTTGGTGAAATGTAGACTGAGGTTTAAACATGTGTTCGTTGACACGGGAAAATAATTCTCAATTATTCATTTTTCCTTCAAGTAAATTTTTAGTGGTGTCACTAACTTCCATTTTGAAAAAAAAAATGATAGAATACAACTTTTGAGATGGGAGGCTGATGGTACCACTTGAAATTTTGCTTTCAATTTGTTTGTTTGTTTTGATTATTAATTTTCAGTTTTTAAATTTCATGTGGAAAGAAGTTTTACTACTATATCGTGCGTAAGTATACCCAGCACATTGACTTTTTTGGTATATCGGCCACCTTCAAAGTTGATTTATTAAAATTTACGTATTGTTCCAACTTCCAAGATTAAAATTGATATTCTGGTTTGAAAATTCCTTCAGAATGAAATTTATTAAAAAGATGTGCTGAATTTTTTTTTTAGAAATATTTGAATTCAAAAATCTTATCAACACTACAAAAAAATTCACATGAAAATATTTTTACAAAATAAAATTTAAATTTTCATTCGATGGTTTTAAAAATATTTTTGATACAAAAAAAAATTATTGTCTGGGAAAAATCTTTCTTTTTTAAATAAATGTCTTAGGTTTAAAAAATATATTTTTTTTTTAATTCTCAATTTTTTAAGCATTAAAGATTTGTGAGTTCATGCTGACCGTTAAAATCCATAGGCTCCGAAAGCAGTAAGTATTTTTACATTTTGGTAATAGCCTGGGTATAAGTACGTTGTGGTTGTTGATACGATACGTTTAATTCTTTTAGCTACTAGAATTATACCAGACCTCAAATTACATCGCGAAACGGTCATATAAAAAATAAACCCTCTTAGACTAAGGCCCGGTTGTACGAAAATATTTCGATACTGATCCGTGGTTGGTCCGCCAAATAACAGGCGATCATTGGTTCAAACCACGGATCAAGCCCACGTGACCGACGTCACGTTTCTTGATCCACGTTCGTACAACCGGCCCTTATAGTCTGCGCGCAGCAAATTTCAGCACGTATGTAAACATGAGAGGGAAATAGATACGTTGTCAAGATAATAAATAATTCTTGTCAAATTTATGGCGAACACCATTCACTGTTGAAATATAACTTTCTTGGAAATTCCAAATGGTTATGTTTAGATACAACTTGTGCAAAGCGGTATGATTCGCGCGATTATGAACATCGTGTAATCCACGGTCCTGTTTTAATTAATACAAAAGTATACTAGAAAGGATTGGAAAAAAAGAAAACTTTTAATTAAACAAAGAATAGAAGGAGTGTGGTTTTTGCATAAAACTCCAAGGAATTTAAACTGGAACTGGCTTCAGAATATTTCACCAATTTTACATCGTGTTTATATGTAGTTAAAGTTGATGAAAAAAGTTGTTTCAAGCTTGAACACATTTCCTGTTCGAAACGAGAACAATTCCCGATTTGTTATACCCTTGACGAGCAAAAATATGCATATGTTAGGCCATTTGGTAAAATTTCACATCGATCTTTTTTCATAAAAAATTTAAAAATAAGAAGTTTGTTTGTTGTTCAAAAATTTACTATATCTATGTCACCCCTGCAAACATGCTTGTTGATCCTAAATAAGTTTCTCGTTCTGGTATTACAACAATCTCTACCCTATATTTATATTGTAAGTGTAGAACGAATGTTCTACCCGAGTTACCCGTCTTTACCCCGCCTGGAGTCACAGTCAACCCCACCGATCTTCTGACGTGGGAAGGTACCCCCACAACCAAATTTCACGCGTTTCTTTAACACGTTTTTGTAAAGATTCAACTCCCACCATAAGCTACCTAAATAAGACGCCCAAAGAAGTTTCACTTCTAAAATAAGTTCTCTAAACAGTCAATTTCTGTGTAACTTGACCAGACAATTCGATATACCTAACAATGAAGAGAGGATGTCACTTTTTTAATACTCCTCATTTTCGAGGGTTGACACTTACTCCTTCCTTTGAAACTCTCTTATAGTACAAAATATGTCAGTTTCTGAAGCCGCAATTAGAAAATTTTTCAAATAAAAATTGTAAATTGAGATCTTTGGAATAATTTTGCCCATAATAAAGATTTTGATTGGGCCTTTTCCTCTTCCACAAATTTTGCATTATACAAATGAAAAATATCTGCTGATTTTTTTATACCTACATATTTTGCAAAATTGGAGGCAAGGAAGCCTTCAATAGAAGTTTAAGTATATAGTAAAGTCAATCCAAGGATCTCAATCTACAACTTTTGTACGAGAATTGTTTCAAAAGCTGCTTCAAAATCGGTGATATGGAGGACTTCCAAATAAAGGGGACTGGACCTTTCGAGAAGGAGAGCCTTTAAAAAAATGGTATATTGCTCACTTTCCATCGAGGACTCTAGACTGAAATCCAGTCATAAAATATTTTTCAACTATGGAATCGCAAGGAAGTTAAGTCTTACCTACTCGTACCTTTGTGACTATACTGGTATGTTGATTAGAAAGAAAAAGCACAATGTGTAGGTTTTAGATTAAGAGATTTAGAACAAGAGGCATAACCAAAATCTAGGCAGGCATAACAATGTAGCTTACTGATCGATATTCATTTACATAATCAGTCGTTTATACAAACAGATTTTGATGAAATTCAAGTGTAGATACACCATGCAAACGAGCGACGTTTGATATTTGAACGTTGTAAGATGATATTTGTACAAGATTGGCAATTCGTACATAATAACGCTTTTCATTTTGGTTTAACTTGTACAAGTGGATAGGTTTTTGAGGAATGTTGATATAAGGATGATAAGCGTATCATAAATAACGTTCACCACATAGAAGAGGATTGTAGGTTCCTACAGTAGGTGTATTTAAAAGATGAAAGCTAGGTTCTAAGTAGTAATATAAGGCCTACCTTTTTATTGGGTTGTTGTGGTTGAGTTGTTTAATTTGAACTTTTCATCATTTATTTTGTAATAAATATTCCATTTGGGCTACATATTTGTTTAATTTTAAGGGTTGGCCAAAATGATAGCCATTAATCCGTTTTTTTTAAGTGATTGGAGTATTCATGATGAGATATATTCGTTAACTTTAGTTTAATTTACATCTTTATTGAACTGAATTATTCGATTTTTTTTTTTTTTTTTTTTTTGTAAGAGTAATAAAGATAAGTCCTAAAAAAAGAAGTAAAATGTTTATTTCATTTAATGAATAATTATCATTTACAAGTATATTTACAATTGAAACACATATTCAAGTTACTTTCATACAAATTACACATAGGAAGAAAGAGTGTTAGGTAAACAAAAAATATTTTTGTTACACCCCACAGTATTTGCTTTCTAAGGTGGGATGTTAATGGGAAAAGAACCGCGTATAAATCATACTAAAAAGGTTGAAAATAAGTAACTTTTTAAAAAAAAATCTTGCTTGTCGGAGTTTTTAACGTTCGTTGGTTAATATACTTACTCGGGTCGAAACTAATAAGGGTTAATTTATTGTTATTTATTACGCTTTAAACTGGTACAAAATTCAATGTACCTAGGACTATTTTTTTAAGGTCTTCGTTTTTTGCAGGTAACATTTTACACTGTCGGATGTCTATAAATTATAGAGCCTATTTCATTCGGATGCAATTTGATTAGGAAGGGGTGTACTTGGAGAAAGGACGTATCGCTTAAAATGTGTTTATTATGGAGAAGGTTATTTAGGTTGTGGAAGAATTCAAGATGGTCATCGTTTTGTTGGAAAATATTTGTACCTATGTGTATCTTTTTTTTTTTTTTTTTTTTTTTTTTAAGGACCCCAATCCCAAACTCAAACTGGTAGGGCTAATTTATTCACACGTTTTAAGGACAATCTTATTAAGAGAATACAACTTAGCCCCCAAACCTCTGGTGCCTAGTGGCTTATTCAGAGGAGTGGGGGAACTAAACACGTAAATAAATCAAAATATATTTAGGAACTAATTATATACACAGGTGGAGAGTTATAGTGATAATTTTGTGAGATATATGGCAGTGGCAAAGCTAGAGTCGACGGGCCGGTAGTCCATTCCGTCTTCTCTCATCCTGCCACAGCTCCTGGACTACAGATCTTAGGAAGCGCTGGTGCTCCTCGTTGTAGATATCCATTGGATCCGCTGATCGATGACAGTCAAATCTGGGGCAATCATATAGAACATGTTCGGCATCCTCTGGAACCAAGCAGTCTGGACAAAACTGCTGGACTTCGGGGATTCGATGTTGTATAGCCAAATAGCGACGGAAACATCCGTGTCCGCTAATTGCCTGACTTAGCCACAAGTCTAGTGGTATCTGGAAACTCATTCTATCAAAGATGTCTGGCATAACCTCGGTCTTGCGAATGAAATTTTCAAATAAAAGAAATAATTAAGTAAGTATTTTAATTGACATCTCTCTGATTGAGTCATAGTACTTAAGTATAGAATAATGAGAATCTTTATGAAAATTTCTCATATGAAGTGTACAGGAGTGAGAAGTTATACTTATTATGCTGTGTGGGTGATTATTACATTTGTTAGGTTGGCTACATTTATGTATATACCTATACTGGAAGTTACTCGAATATTAATTGAATTTGCTGAGAAAATGATAGAATATTGTAGAATTGGATCGTAGTCGTGTTACGACCGAAAATAATGATCGGTACGATACAGCTGAGATAAGTCGACGTTCCATTTTCAACTTAAAAGCAAGCTGATACTAGATACTGACTTTTCTTTTTAAAAATCTCTCGGGAGACATAAGGAAAAAAGGAAAATGCCAATTGGATACATATGGTTGATAGGAGTTAAATTTGTGATTCATTTGAAAACTGCTGATGAGCAACGGACCTTTTCTTTAAATTATTCTTTGTGCGATGCTAAATGAGTATAGAAATTAAATTTTACGCACTACTTATTGATTCGCTATAATACGAGTATTTATTTTAAATTACTCAACTAATATTTATATCAACAGGTACGAAGGCTCACAGATAGTACGACTAGGTGTTATGCAACCGTGACATTGTATGTAAGAAATACCGTTGAGATGTTTTTACTTTATGAAAATCAACACGTTTTGAAAATTGAGAAAAAATTCAACGTTTATCAAGTGTAAAGCTCATACATATTCGAAATGTGTCAAGTTATTGTTATAAATTATTATTATGTATGCGTAAGCATGCTTCGTATGTTTTCTTTTACTTTCCACGTAGTACAAGTTTCAAGAAAATATCGTGTACTGTGTGACATTTACCTTTTGTACAAAATGAGGGTATTTTTAATCGTTTACTGCTGGTACTCGTTAGGTAGTCATGAAACTTTATGTGCAGTTATGTAACTTATAAGTTGGTAAGCAGATGGAACAGGTCAGTTACACAATGCGTCATCATTTATCTGTTGTATTGCAGAAAGTTTCTGTCGTGTGTGTCTTATGCCTTGGAAGAAATATGACACCACTGGTGATGGTCGATAAATATTTATAGACCAGATTCAACCACAAATGGCATAAATTATTAAAATTTTATTGCTACTCTAAATTGTGACATGAATCTTGGTTCAAAATTAACTGACAAGGGAACCTCGCCAACTTGTCACCTCCGATTGAGCTGAAATTGGGCTCACTAAAAGAGCATGCCACCCAGACCTCACAACCAAATTTTTAGCTGACGAAGTTAATTTTTCGATTTTTGGTGAATTTTTAAAAATGGCTAAAACCATCTCCAAAAAAACGTTTTTTGAAGAAAAAAAATTGTAAGGTAAATTTCAAGATAGAATCCTGAAAATCGGTTTGTACACTAAAGTCGACCTCCCGAGTCGATTGGCACCATTTTCAAAACGATCTGGAGTCTCCAGGAAAAGTCAACTTTTCTCCAGCGCACTGGAATAGCTTCAGACGGCGCTCTAATTAACTTCGACAGCTGAAAATTTAATCCTATTGTTAGTATGATGCCATCCATCGATTGACGTAGTTGAATCCAAAATCCGAGCTGACGAGTTCACACGTGTTTTTTTGACAACTAGAAAATTCTGAATTTTTTAAAAATTTCCAAAAAATCAATTTCTGAAGTACTCGTATATCATCAGAAAATTCGTCTACCCCCTAAGATCGACCCTCCGAGTCGATTGGCGCCATTTTTGAAGCGAGATTCCAGTGTGCTGGAGAAAAGTCAACTTTTTCTTGAGGCTCCACATCTCTTCGAAAATGGTGCCAATCGACCCGGGAGATCGACTTTGTAGTGTACAAACCAACTTTCAGGATTCTATCTTGAAATCTACAATTTTTTTTCAATAAATGTTTTTTGCAGGTGGTTTTAGGTAGCCATTTTCAAAAATACATCAAAAATCGAAAAATCAACTTCGGCAGCTAAAAATTTGGTTCCCGAGCAGCACAATCGACAAATTATCGAAATAAAAAATCGACAGAATATCGAATTCGATAAAGTGTCGCGTTAGTTCCGCCTAAATCGTGAAATTATCTTTCGATATATAGATAGATTATCGACGAATTATAGTTAGCAAAAATTTCGAGATTATAGTAAGATATTTTATCGATAATATATCTATAATATCGAAAGATAATTTCACGATTTAGGCGGAACTTTTGCGTCACTTTATCGAATTCGATATTCTGTCGATTTTTTATCGATTTTTTATTCCGATTTTTCGTCTTCTACTAGCTTTTTTCTATAATTAAAAATCATTAATTAGCATAATTAATATATTAAACTATGCCTAAACACATTATTCATGTTACGATAAGAGGATCATTTCAGAAAAAGTCAAAAAAAAATTATAAAAAATCTGCCAGCCGCGGAGCTTGAACCATCTAACTCCTGCATGGTAATCCTCTTCCTTAACCACTATGCCATACCTTATCGTTGAGGAATTAGCAATAAAACGCTTATAATAGGCAGTTTAGTACTTCCAGACGAGTTGGACTTGGAAAAATTTTCACCAATTTTTAAAATTTGGAAATAATTTCAAATATCGTCACAAAATCGTTGAAAAATCGTTCGACAAATTTCATATTACGTGTCGATAATATAGTTTCAAATATCGCCACAAAACCGTTGAAAAACCGAATTCGAGGAATTTCATATTACGTGTCGATAATATAGTTTCAAATATCGTCATAAAATCGTTGAAAAATCGAATTCGAGAAATTTCAGATTACGTGTCGATAATAAAGTTTTAAATATCTTCACAAAATCGTTAAAAAATCGAATTCGAGAAATTTCAGATTATTTGTCGATAATATAGTTTCAAATATCGTCACAAAATCGTTAAAAAATCGAATTCGAGAAATTGCATATTATGTGCCGATAATATAGTTTCAAATATCTTTACAAAATCGGTAAAAAATCGGATTCGATAAATTTAATATAATCTGTCGATAATATAGTTTCAAATATCGTCAAAAAATCGGTAAAATATCGGAGTCGAGAAATTTGATATAATCTGTCGATAATATAGTTTTAAATATCTTTACAAAATCGTTAAAAAATCGAATTCGATAAATTTAATATTCTTTGTCGATAATGTAGTTTCAAATATCTGCACAAAATCGGTGGAAAATCGGAATCGATAAATTTAATATTCTTTGTCGATAGTATCGTTGACAAATATCGTCATAAAATCTTAATAATATCGTGAAAACATCTATAGATTTTCAAACGATTTTTTATCGATACGTTACATCTTCCGATATTATCGATCGAGTGTGCCGCTCGGGTTGTGAGGTCGGAGTGGCATGCTCTTTCAATGAGCCAAATTTCAGCTCAATCGGAGATGACGAGTTGGCGAGGTTCCTTTGTGAGTAACTAAGCAAGTACGTAGTTGAGCATTGTTTTTTTAATACTTGAAAAAAAAATTCTCAAAATGAAAAGTTCGTGATTGATGGACCAGTTACAGAATTTTTTGAAATTTATAGTGTAAGTGGAGGAAGAGGTTGTATTGATTTTATTTCAAAAAAATGAACTTATGGACTTCTAGTTTTCCTTTAAAATATTATTCTTAGATATTAGTCTTAAAAAAAAAAAAATTGAAAATTGAAATTTTTTCCCAATCTACCATCATTTTCAATTTTTTTAAATTCTAATTTTAAGCTAGATTAGATAATATGTTTTTCAATCATTGGAGGGGAAGCAGAAAACTTGAAAAAAGTAAAAAAATGTAGAAACAAGAACCAATATATACAAAAATCAGTATCCTGAGGCAATTAGGAGGGGGAGAAATACTTCATTTTTATCATTTTGTGACCCTAAGAATGTTATGCCACACCTACTACAGTCTGCCGAAATCAACTCGGGAGGTTGTGTTTTTAGCATGTCTTAAAAATTCCAATTATTTTTTCATTTAACTTTCTCTAAAATTTTTTTAAATTTTACATGTGTCGTACTGTCTCACACGTGTCCTTCACGTGTCTCTCACATTTAGGGCTAGTTGTACAGTCGCCGGTTAAGTTCCATGAGCAGCGTCACGTGATCAAACGGAGCTGCGTTATTGGTCACGCATCTTAACCAAGGTTCTTAACCGGCCGATTTTGGCCGGTTAATCCTCGGTTAACTTTAATCGGTGACTGTACAACTAGGCCTTAGAGAAACAGTGACAATTTATTTTTTCAGAAAAATTCTTCTAGAACATATTTTGTTTCAAAATTTTTTTTTTCCAGTTTTGTGAAAGAATTTTTAAATTTTTGTCAGATCATTGATTTTACGACAAATACTATTCCTTTAAAAAAATCAGACGTATTTAAAAAAAAAAAAAAAAAAAAAAAAAAAAAGAGTAGATTAAACAAATAAAATAGAATTATATTTGAAATCAACTCAAAATGAAATTGTTGGAATGAAGTTTCTGATTTTATTGAAAGTTTTTTGACCTGTGTGACTGGTTCTTCTGTTAGAGATTATTTTTCAGGCCATTGCATTGAAAGTTTCGAACTTTGATAAGTGAGACAAGATTGAAATTAACTTTGGAACGATATACAGACCTCCCTGTTTATCAAAATCATCAATCTATTTGTTTTTACCCGCGTTATAATGGAAAAACGGTTACCTGTACTACGACGATCCAAGAGTAAAAAATTTTAATCGAATTTATGCACATTATTTTCAACCGAAAACTCGAATAAATATCATAGCAGAGGAGAGAAAAAAGGTGAGTTTGAAGATGGTTGAATTTCAGCCTATGTCAAGAAGAAAGCTGCAGTTGTAACGGATGAACGGAACGGGGTAAATAAATCCGGAAGAAAAACAATAAACCGCGCAATAATCTGTCACTGTCAGTACTTTTAACCTCTGCTCTTTACCTCGCCTTTGTCTGCGTTCTACTTCGCTCAAGATTTCATTTGAACAATGAGAAAAGAGAGAGAAATCAAATGAAAATTGTATCGAGCGAGCACGTTTCGAGTTGAAGAACAAAATGCAATGATAAAGTTTAAATGATACTTAATTGTATGTGTCATCGAGAAGTTTTTTTCGCCAAGAAAAATGAAGCGATCTTTTTGCGATGATATTCTCCCACAGTTTCTCTCTTTTTTTTTTACCATGTAGACAGATTTTTTTTCAACGGTTTCTTTCGCGCTCTGGAATGCAATTTACTCGAGTAGATGTGTATTGTGTAGGTAAAAAATATCGACGGAGTTGGAATAAATAGCATTTTGCAAATACCTGGAGCGGTAAAAAAAATTTGTATCCGTTGGAAAATCTCGATAGGACTAGAAGTCGAGTTGGACGAGAATTTTATTACGCTTAGCCACGGCAACTCGTTATTTTTTTGGCGGCACTGAGCTATGAAATAGGAACACGAAACGTAGTAAATCGAGGGATATATTCTGCTAATTGCAAAGTGGAATTTTCTTACTTGGTTAGTTTTATCTTGGTTTGTGAAAACGATTTATTGGGCAATCGGCTACGTTTATGTTGGGCTTTTCGTCATTTAGTTAAGCCTACACATTGAGCTCGGAGCTTAGATTTCGCTTTTCGTTGAACGTATCAAAGTACATGACTAATACCAGGTCTGCCTACTTTATGGTATAAAATTGAACATTCTTCGTGTATGCACCGAAAAGATAACACATTATACAAACAATTAATAATTACGAAGGGAAACATATTAAGATGTTGCGTGAAAAAAAAAAATCCAACGTGTTTCATTGTAAACCTAGCCCGGTGCATCGAACCAAGAAGGGTGAAATTTTTTAATGAAGTTATATTCTGTAAAATAAATACCATTTAGAAAAACGCTGTCCGCATTCGTGATGCTTTTATCTCGCATAGTGCCATGAATAGCTTGTAATTTCATTAACTCGACGTCCTACTGCGTGTACGTGAAATTTGTACCAGTTTATTATGAAGATTGTAACTTTGTACAATTTTTTTCTCTCATTTTTTCCAGCCAGAAGAAATTCGCAAAACAATGTTACGGTCGTTATACGTTCAAATACAACCGAATCAGGCACGAAAGCGAGAATGGAAAGTGTTACAATCAAAATGGTGAAAACTGTGAAAAGTATAACGATCAATACCAAACCATGTACGTTGTATAAGTTGGAAAGAAATGATGACGAATGAAAAAAATAAAATGACGCGAATCGTGTTGAAAATATGAGATGAAAACGAGAGTAAGTATTTGAAATATTTATGTATCCTAATGTTGACACTATAATGTAGGTTATTCGAGGATTGATATTTAGTGTAGAAAAAAAAAACTTGTTGATTTCGAAAAAGAAGCTTACTTATTACATGAGCGATGAAACGTCGGCGTCGATTTTAAAGATAAAAGGGAAGATGAAATCAAATTTAACGATAGAAAAATAGCTTATATCTGTCATTACGTGTTGTTACTTTTTTGTTTAAGTACCCGAGAACCCGGCATCACATTTTTCTTCTTACCATTTAGCTAAGTTACATCCCGCAAGGTACATATGTCCCATCTTTTATGTTGCTTGTCGAAAAAGAAACAATTTTTAATCGTTCGGCGAAATAGCAACCGTAATTTAGCCACTTCAACGCTTGTATTTGACGTGAATGAAAGAGACTATAATCAAATACTTTAAATTAATAATACTGGAAACTCAATGCTTTTGATTTGACTCCCAAGAAGAGCGCTCTCTAAGCGGCTCGGCATGAAACTAATTCCAGGTTTTCGACTAATCGTCGCGTGATTCGCCCTCTGATTGGTCGAAGACAAGACGATCGGTCGAAAGTCTGAGAATAGTTTCATGCCGAGCCGCTAAGAGAGCGCTTTTGTCGGGGTCACTTTTCCCCATTGGAGTTTCCAGTATTATTAATTTAAAGTATTTGCTATAATGCTGGTAAATGAGAAAAATGCCATTCAAGTAGAAAATGTTGTGCTGTGTTTTTAGAATGAGTGTTCGAAATAACTTTCTAGGCTTTCTTCATACTTTTGAACTTGACTAAAAATTAAAACTCGGTTTTAAATATGAATGCTGGAATGTATAGCTTATGAATGATTGGATGTGTGCTCCAGAATACTCTGTTTTTTGAATTTCAAGATTTCATGACTGACATGAGCGTCTGAATAAAATTAAAATATTTTGAAGCTGATATATTTTTAGACAGTTCTTGAATTTTAATTGTTAATTTAAAAAAATTCATCTCATACAAACGTAAAATTTTTTAGTTATGTAGGTAAGTATATTTTAATTTTTTTTTAAAGCAATAGGTTTATAAAAATGTACCTATTTATTTTTTTACAAAAAAATTTGAAGCATTTTTTTCTGGTTTCATGATACGTTGTTGCAACTTTACAAAAAATTGTCTCTGAAAAATACTTGGTGTTTTGAAGTAAAAAAATCTTTCAATTTTCTCGAAGAAAAAAGCTCTCGATTTATTTTTGACAGTTTCATTGAATGAAATTCTCATTTCATTTCTTTAGATTGAAAATTTCCATTCAAACACTTTCTAAACTTAAAAAAAATATTTTCGAGGAAAAAATATTTTTTCCTAATTTTATTTAAAAAAAAAAAAAAAAAAAAAATAGGAAAAAATAGAAAAAAACAGAAAGTGAAAATAATAAAAAGAAAAACATCAAAATTATGTTAGGTAGTTAGGAATTTAGGATCTTACAATTTTGATGAAATTATTTGTAAAATAATTTTTCGTTCCAATTGAATTTCAAAAAATTTTGTTTACAGACGTATTTTTAAGAAATCGTGTTCATATTCAAACCACAGACAAGCAAAAAACTTTTCTGAAAAAATTTTCGATTTAAAAAAAAATACATTTTTTTTTTACCTACCTAATTGAAAATAATTTTTAAGAACAATTCTGAAAATTAATCCTTGATTAAAATTTCAGAAAAAATTATCTAAATTGTCAAAAACAATTGTTTAAACATAATTTTTTTTGAAAATTGTCAAGGGGGGAGGACTTGGAGGAGTATAAAAAAATTTGTTGAATGCCATTGTTTGGATAGACATAAATTTTTTCATGCTATAAAACAATGTTTCAAAGCTTTTATAAAGTATAATTTTTTTTTTCAAAAGCAACAAAATCCATTCTTAGCTAACACCCACTCCACTGTATACCTATTACAAAAGTACAACTTATGTCCCTGCTTTTACTTGTATCAAGCGAAACAATTTCAAAATCACGTATGTAATGCGTGAATTTAATAAAACATCTGCGAAATTAATTTTTTACAAACGTCAGTCGAAAATCCTTTAATAAATAGAATCTTAAGAAGAAAAGCTAAATCGTTGTAAAATTTCGTCGTGAAAAGTATAACGAATAGGAAAAGACAACAGAAACAAGAGAGTAATAAATTGGACGATGTTACGCTGCGTAAATTCGTTTCATTTTATATCTACGCGTATTTAAATTTTTCTACATACTCGTATCATGTATGAGTATAATTTCTTCCTATCTTGCAAAGAATCAATTTCGAGGCAATTTGTTACTATTTATTGAGAACAACTTGTACCTACATCATAAACATTATACATTAGAGTGGATAAAAAAAAAAAAAAAAACATTTATCTCGGATTTTTACCAAACTCAAAGGAGCTGGAATTGAACAAAAATTAAAATGAAAAAATTGCCAAATCTGCTGGAATTGAAAACAAATTGCCAAATACGCAGGAATTCAACAAAAGTTGATTAAACAAAATGTTTCGGCCCATAAATTCAATTTTCTGCAAAAATATTTTTGTCAATTTTTTAAAAAAAATTTATCAATTTTGTGGGCTTGAAGCTGATTGAGTGTACTAATCTTGTATTAAGTCAGGAGAGTAAATTTCATATCCTATAGGAAATTCAATTTCTTTTCAAAAAGGCTCTCTTCACTTTTAACCTTCCTTCAATATTTTTGAGACAGTTTCATTTCCTCTTTGTCGAAAAACTTGATAAATTTTTCGTTTTTCTTCCGCAGCGCTTGAAATATTGAATGTAAGCAAGTGAAGAGAACGTTTTTGAAAGTAAATTGAATATTTACCCAAGATTAGGTACACTTGATCAACTTCAAGTTCACAAAATTGATAAATTTTCAAAATACGTAGATATGTAATTGACAAATTTGTCGTTTTATTTTATTTTTTTTATTTTTTATTTTTTACCTATCATTTTATTCATCGCCTAAAATATTCAAGATAGGTAAAATGAGAAAAGAACCTTTATAACCGGAAATGAAATTTTGTACACAACTGTAGCCTTACTTTTTTGATTTGATCGAAATTTGAGCCAGCATCACGAGTCAAAAAATCAAATTTCTTTTATGTAGTGCGTTGTGGCAGTCGTGGTGTGAGCTACAAGTTGACAGCTTAACAGTATCAATTTTTTTCTTGGATCCACCCTAATATACTATGTATAAGGTCGTAAAAAGCTCGTGCTTTTATATTCGGTGATTATTAAATGAGAAAGCCACCAAATAAAACAAGTTCCAAAACCATGTTTTCAAATTAACATGTATAAGGATATAACTACGCGTCGAGCGAGCGTGAAAACCCGCCAAGGTTGGCGAAATCGACTTGTTTAAAATTTAGGCCACGGTAGCATGAGTTGCGAAATTAATGTAATAAATTTCAACTTATAAAATAAGCCCACTTTGCTGAGAAGGAATTTTTTCGCCAAGTTGCTTCGGATGTAAGCAATCGAAAATTTTCGTCTTCACCCGCTACAAAGGTACTAGACTTAGGTATGTGGTATATTTAACGAACTAGCTCGTGTCAAAGGAAACCGCCGACGCCGTATCGAATATTTTGGCAGATAGAAACCATATCTGCGGTATAATCCGACAAATGAAATTATAAAAAGAAGTTGCATAGGTGTAGGTATTGTAAAAGTCACATTTCAAGTGCTTTAAATAATTTTCTATAATTGATCGTCCGCGTCGTCTTGTCAGATTGATGAATTAAGACAGCTTTCAAACGTATTACATAATTAAGCTACGTGGTATCGTGTCGTCCAATACAAAGAATACATTACACCGAAGTTCTAGATGCTCTTGCGACCAGAAGTAAACAAACAAAAAAAATCAGGGAAAGTAAACTAGTGCAGTGTACAAATTTCGTTTTATAATCCAGAATGGCAATATTATCGTAGTAGATTTTAGAGTTTTTTTTTGTTGTTATTATTATTATTTTTTTTTTATTGCTCGGTTGAAATATTGCGAAAAAAATTCCAATATTAGGTGCAATATCCAACGAGTATAATTTATCAAGTTAAGAATTTAAAAAATTGGCAATTCGTATTATCTACATCTTGAATCAGGGTATAGCGGGTTCGAAATGCGCTTCAAGTTCTCGACTAACCATACAGGGTGTTCCGGATTGAGAGTAAAGCCTTCCAACCAGTAACTATGCAACTCATGTTGAGTCGATGTAAGTATGTTTCCCTAACCTCAGGACTGCAGGGGCTGAGTTATGCTCATTGAAAATTTTTTTGTTTACGCGGAGTGTTTCCAAACTTGCGCTTCTCGACAACTACAATATGAAGTTAGAAAGTTGCGCTTTGCGGCATTGGATGACAAATTTTGTGTAGAATTTTTTCATGGGTCTGGTAATTTTTGTGGGTGGACAAGGAAGTCTATATCAAGCAAAATATTTGAAAAAACATGGGAAAAAGTTACAATTTTTTCTTGTTTTTCAGTGATAACTCAAAAAGTTGTCCTCTAATGAAGCTGCTAATTCTAACTTTTCTTGATGAAAAAAAGGCTGCTCTCTTCAATGGCGCAAACCCATCCCTCTACTTCACTCCAATCAAAAGTTATGAGCGAATAATTTGTTGAAAAACGTCTGAAAAAAATCATAATTGAATTTTTTTTCAATTTATTTTTCTCAAATAATTTTTTTCATATTATGTTTTTCTAAAAAAAATAAACTGCTCATAACTTTTGATTCATGAAAAAAAAATATTCAAGTAGAAATTAAAAAAAAAATTATCGTGATTTTTTTTCAGATTTTTTTTCAACAAATAATTATTTCGCTCATAACTTTTGATTGGAGTGAGCTAGAGGGGCGGGGTTTGCGCCATTGAAAGGAGCAGCCTTTTTCATCCAGAAAAGTTGATAATAACAGCTTGGTTGAAGGACAACTTTTTGAGTTATCACAGAAAAACAAGAAAAGAATAACTCAGCCCCTACAGTCTGGAAGTTAGGCAAACATACTTACATCGACTCGACTTAATTGAGTTGCATAGTTACTGGTTGGAAGGCTTAACTTTTAATGCGGAACACCCTGTATATCGGATGGCAAAAGAAAAATAAAATAAAACCGTGCCGGAGGATATAAAATTGCGAAAATATTATAATAAAAGAAATCTATTCCATATATCGTAACATTTTGATAGTTCCGAAATTCCTAATTTCAATACGAAAATTCAGCAATAAATGGGTTTTTCGACGACTTCGCTTCGTACAAACTTACTTTATTAATTATTATTCATTTTATCGTCTAGAAAAAGGAGGGAAAAAATGAACAAAGAAAGAATCATGTTGTTTGAAGAAAAAATAATGTAGGTAAAATTTCCAAGTCCGCATTGCTCAAGGTTGATGATATAAGTCGTAATGTTTTATTAAAGTCATTAAACAATGGTACCTAATCCGAGTTGGCGAAAAGAAAAATACAAGCAACAATAGACAGCAGTTATTATTTTTTGTGCAGTTATAAGTTTTACTACGTTGACGAAACATCAACATTTGTTAGCATAAGTTTTCCTCTGCACATTTGTTGCTACATGTCAAGTTTAAAAGTTACTAATGACGTGTAAGATAAACCATAAGCAAAAGCTGGTGAAACTTGAAAGCGCTCATTCTTTCTGTGTTCATTGTGCGTTGAAATTTTCTTCGGTAATTGTAAATGCATTATGTTTTTATATTATCAAATTAGCGCACTGTGGATAAACTTTCGAGTACCCGGAGTATTTTATTTTTAAAACGTGACACATCCAGAGATATCTTGTAATTTTTCACAGTCCGAAAAAAAAGTCTCACTACATTGAACGCTAACATTTTACGTATTCCAACCGCAGCAGTGGATAGATTTCTTTAAAAATTTCATTTCGTTTTTGGGTAAAATTTTAAAAAATTCAAGTCGTGACAAATGAATAAAAAATACCTAGATAAATAAAAAAAAAACGCTTTTATTTAGCTAAATATAATTAGGTATTTTGTATAAAACAAAAAATGATTGAAAATTTATATAATATACCTAGTGATTACTCGTAGGTGAAGAACTGTGAAGAGTGTTCGTAAAAAATTCATAATTTCGTTCTAGCAAAAATTTATGATAATCACGGTTTTCTGTAGTTGAAAATTTCAAAGTGATTCCACAGCTTTTCCAAGTCGACAATAACATAACTCTACCTTGGTACTCGCGAGTAAAAAAAAAATCTCTCGTAGTTTAGATCCTTTCTCAAATATGGTATAGGTCTGAGATAGGTGGTAGGTATTATTTTGTAGGGACATATCAATTGTCACTGTTGCATTCAGACTATACCTATTAAATGCAAAAAGCACCGGTGACAATTTCGAATTCAGTGTAACATAAGCTTAATTAAACTTTCGATTAGTGGCAATATGTGGCGAATTTTAATTAAATTGACAAAAAAATGTAATGAAATTCCGCATTTGTAATTTCAATATTTAATGAGTTTTTAATTAACACAAATAATGTAACCCTAATGTGATACTAATTCGCGTGTTGTCTACATTTTCCGGAATGTGAATTTTTTTTTCTCATTTTTTCTTCAACGAAGAAAAAATTTATTAATTTAAATGTGATTCAGAAAAAAAAAATGTAATTTTCGTTGTTGAATGTGAATACCAACACCGGCGGATATATTAAAGCAGTGCCTGTGCTACACTTGGAAAAAATCTTTTAATAAAACATTTATGTGACAAATACATATTTCTTTGTATCCTTACAAAATTATTTTCTACTTTTAAGTTCAGTTTTTTTTGTCTCTTTTAAAATGAGTAAAGAACTATACTAATAAAAGTTTCAGGTTGCGAAAGCTCCCCCTCTCCAAAAAAAAAGTTATGATAAGAGCCTAGCTGGGTTTTAGGGGTGATTTGGCCCTGAGCACCGAATTTTAAATTATCCTGTGAAAGTTGGTTAAGTATTATGGTTTAAAACCTCCGTGATAAAATTTTTAGCTCGATATCTCTCCCCTTACCCCACATTATGTTTTAAACTTGGATTTTTGTTAAAAATTTTCATTTTTGGTAGTTTTCAACCGAATTTTTTCCATTTCCTGAAATAGGTATTCGATAGTACCAAGGGGAATTCATGGGTATTTCTTCAGAAAATTTCTAGCACTTTTATTTCATTTTTAAATGGACATTTTTAAGATTTCCAATGACCATTTTGGCAACCCCTTTTAGAGATAACCATTTGGGCTAAATTCGTTCATTTTTTTCATTTTTTCTATTTCTCTGTTAAAATGTACGAATGATGCCATTTTGGGGACCCAGGATCTCCTTAAAAAAACTTTCAATTTTTTTGAAGATAAAAAATTAAAATGAAGGGGAAAAACTCTAACGCAGTTAATGCGCTAGAAAATCTGATTTTCTATTACTTTTATTTTTATTTTTTTCAATTTTATTTTTATTTTTCAAAATTTATGTAAATTCATGTGTAAATTAAATTATTTTTATGTACTTAATGATAACAACATCAAATTGAAAATTTTAAAGTGATTAAAAAAATTATACAATTTACAGCCAGCTATTTTTGATAAATAAAAACTTTTAATAAGTTTTAAACCAATAAGAAACGACATTATCATGAAAAGTAGGCAGTTAGATAGGCATTGCAAAAGTTTTGAATTTTTACAACTTTGCTAACCATTTATTTTTTAAAAATGGGAAATGATGATCAGCTGTTTGTTTTGAAATTTTCCATGGCGAATTCCTCGAGAACCGGTTCATTAAAATGAAAAATGCTTAGAACCTTTTTTGTGCGTCTTTTTAAGTACTATTAAAAAGGTTATTTACTAATTTCGCGTAATTGCTTAATTCGAGGCGCTAGAAGCATTTGAAAATTTCAATCGCTAATAACTCGAGAACCGGTTCACCGATTTTTCTCAAAAACAATAGGGTTCTATTCCCAGTAGTAACAAACCTCTCATGAAAATTTCAGCTCAATCGGTTAATTCTTACTCGAGTTATCGTCTGGACAAATTTTGGGGATACATACATACATATATATAAATATATAAATAAATACCAAAATGCGAAAATCATGCCAATCGTCTTATTTTGACCCAAAACGCCGAGAAAAATACCCCTCACCCCCAACTTCCATCATCAGGTCAAATTTAATAGCTGACTTTTCTCTTTGAGAAAATCAGCTAAAAATCTTGAGTATATTTTTTTAAGGAGAAAATCTCTATTTTTGCTTAGTGCTAATAGGTATGAAAAAAATGAAGTTTTTGAGAAAATAGATAGACGATAATCTTGATTAAAATCTGTTTTTCTGTTGGGAATGAAATCTCTCATTTTTGGAAGAAACTTTTTTCTCAAAAATTGAAAGGTTTTTTCCTTCGAATCAATTTTTTTCAAATTCTCTTGGGATAAGAAATACTAATTTTAATTTTTTGGAGCCATTTTTTAAAAGTTCTCAGTTTTTATAAAGCAAAAAAAAGGGCAAAATTGATTTTAAAAAATTGATCTTTAACTTTATAAAAATAGGTATCAGTTTCGGAATGTCTGACAAAATGTTTAAAAGTCCTCCAATTTTGAAGAAAAGTTGAAATTTTTTCGATTTCATTTAAAAATAAATCCAATTTTCAGTGTTTCTGAAGTATTTCGATAATAATAATTCGAACATTAGGTATTCTCCAATTTAAAAAAAAAAAAAAAAAAATTAATTTTTATGAAAAAAAAATCGTTTATTTTTTTAAAAAAGGTCTCTTTTTATGCAAAAAAGGCTCTTATTTTTTTAATGAAATTTTAATTATTTGGAAGGCTTGTGCTCAAATATTTTTTTAAAAATCTTTCAATTTTTGAGGGGAAAAAATACAATTTTTGGAGAATAAAATTTCTCAGTTTTTCTGAAATGACAATAAGTATTTTTCGAATTTTTAGATAGAAAGGATCTTTCAATTTTTTTTGGAGAAAAAAATACCTACCTAATAAAAAAAATCTTACATTTATTAAGGGGAATTTTTTGTTTAGTATGGTATGAAAAAAATTTTAATTTTTTTGAGAAAATAAATAGATAATCTTGATTATTGTCAAATATTATGGAGCAAAAGTCTTTTTTTCTGTTTGGAATGAAATCTCTCATTTTGAGAAGAGATTTTTTCAACTAATCTCAATTTCAAAAAATAAAAAATAACTAATAATAAAAAAATAAAAATAAATTTTTTTAAAGTAGTAGGTAGTGTAGGTATCTAACTATCTTTTTTCTCAAATTTTTGGAGATAAAAGTTGTTAAAAATCTTCAATTTTTTGAAAGATAGGTAATCTTCTTTATTCAGGATTGAAATCTTTCATTTTTACCGATAGAAAAAATTCTCAGTTTTTCTGAGAAAAAAATCCCAAGTAGGTACCTATTACTAAATCTTAATTTTCTGGGGGAAAATATTTTTTATTAAATTTTTGGATTTTTTGTAGAAGAAAACTTCAATTTCTCATAGAAAAAAGAATCTTTCAATTTTTTGGAATAAAAAATATCTTGGTTTAAATTGGATGAATTGGATTGATTTTTTTTTACTTACCAAGGTCTGAAATAATATTTATCAATTGGATTAATTATAAAAATTTTGTTTTTATGAGTCCAACAAAATACTGATAAATTTGGTTAATTTAATTAAATTTTATACGTTTTCAATAGCCTATAAAATGTGAACGCTCAAGTTTTTTTTGAAAAAAAAGATCAAAATGAGGGGAGGGGATTAACAAAATATTAATAAATTTGAACACTTTTCAATTTGAGATTTTGACATGATTTGGTTAAAATTTTGAACGAGCACTGGTTTTCGTTCTTATGGAATGTACACTGTACAGTTATAATGTAGATACTTAGGTACTTATATTGGCTGTGAAACGACAACGTGAAGTATAAGTATGTCATCTGTCGACATAATTTCTTCTTTCGTAGATGGATTCAATTAGTCTAATTAACGAACAATAGTTTCTCGCTAATGATAGCTATACGTTGAAATGGGAAAAAAATAAAAGTCGAATCCGGGCGTTGATTTTTATTGGCAATATAGGTGTTGGAAATTAAGGATGTGTTCCGATGTATACCTCTGCCTATTTTTTGATGCATTCAACATACTATGATGTTGCGGTGCCCTTTTCACGTCATTTATCCCATTTTTCTCAGTACATGCGTTGGGTTTTCGATTTTTCCTATGTCGTTTGCTGGAGAGACCCGCCTAATTGAACAACCAGCGCCCTTTTTTTCCCTTATCTGCTAATACAGACTGAACTCAACAAATAAACTTAATCGCAACTTTCGTAGTTGCTTCACCTTTTCTGTATGGGTTTAGCTTACCTCTGTGTCTTCTTTTATTCTTATCGCATTTTTCAAATATTTATTTATCATTGGTCAAAAAGAAACGTAATAGTAGCACATGGAATTTACACTTATCCGTTTTTCGGATAACAAACAAAAAGGCATTCCTTTATACACACATCCGTATATGTATTTGTGATTTTGACCTAAGCTCTTGTGTAAAGAAGGCATACAAGCCGTTCAAATTGAATTATCGCCTTGTACCACTGTGCTGCTCTCGTTTAAACTTGTAATAGTTGCTTGTTTAACAATACTAATACTACCTATACGTTTGGAAAAATATCGTGTTTACAGAAATGAATTTTTTCAATTTGTTTCCGTCTTTGAATTGAAATTTAAGTCTCGTACGCAGAGGTTGGAAAACGGGTGCTATTTTTTTGTCATAAAAGTCAGATGCATATTGTTCGAGTTAGATGAAGACAGCAAAAGTAGGTACGCGGAACTCTTCATAACAAAGCATGAAATCTTCCAAGTTTCTTCTTCTTTGAAGTATTATTGTAACTCTTCAACTTTTCGGGATATTTTAATGTAAAGTTTTGAAATGCATTAATTAGCTCCATTTTGGAACAACTAGGTACGATAAAGGAAAAAAATGAAAGAAAAGGAGAAAGAAAATCCGCATTGAAACTTCTTTCAAAGTTAAGCAACCGAGTTAATATTTTAAAAGTAGCGTAAAAAATGTTTAAAATTTTAAGCTCCATCTTATTGTATTCTAATAAAATTATTACCTGTACTTCTTGATGAACGCGTCGCTGAAAATGCAGCTGATAATCTTTGCCTTAATGAGAGATGAAAGGGAGTAAGTAAGTTTTTAATTCTGTCAAAACACGTTCATTTCAAGAAAATAATACGTAAAAGATTGTGCTTTTAAAATTTTCGTATTTTCCATTTCCTTTTTTACATTGTTTTTCAAAAGTTCAACTTGTGTGTAATTTTGTTTTAGTTATTTATTTGTATCCTTAATACCAATTCAAAATTTGTAGCGGAAATTTTTCAAGTGGTTGCTTTTCTTCGCTGAATTCATTGTTACCTGTGTAAGTTTATTATGGAAATGAAACTTCATGGCTCTCGTAATATCAAATTTTTAGAGTGAAATAACTTAATTTATTTTCATATTCTTTAGCCCAGACTTATGTATTCGCCGAGCGGTTTTGAAAAGTTTGTGGACGGAACTCCTCCGTAACTACAGAAGGTACAATCATGAAATTTATACCGTAAACTCGATACATCATGTAGTTGTGCGTATCTCTTTTCTTGTTTAAAAATATGCATAATTGACCGAGTAATTAATAATTGAGATTAGGGGAAGCGAGGAAAAAAGTATAGTGGATGCGAAGTTGGTAATGGGGATGGAAAAAAAAAGTAGGGGAAATGTCTGGTTTGTTGTTGTTTACTTTGGTCTCAGTATGATTTTGATCGTTGAGGTGACCAGTTCTTATCAACTACTCTATATCGGGTTAGTGCTGCTTTGTGTTTTTACTATTGTTTTTTTTCGTGTTGCTTTTTGTTTTTAGTTTCGTGTTTTTAATTACATATTATCTCTTTAGTGCGGTTCGTGTTTCTACATATAATTTTTTTCGTGGTGTTTTTTATTTGGAGGTTCGCGTTTTTAATTACTAAGGCCCGGATTTTTATGCGCTTAAAATATAAAAATAAGCGCTTATGCCAAGCGGTTAAAATATGAAAAATAAGCAGAAATATGCCCTATAAAACCAAAAAAAGCAAAAATAAGTGCTTTAAAAATATACCATCATGGGTATCAAAATGCAAGTATTTTAAAATCGCTTTCCAAAAACCTATCAAATCGTACATATGTAGAAACGGAAAGAAATGTAGAGCAGAAAAACATTAAAACATTTATTTTTTAAATAAATAATGCGAAATTCAATAAATTTGAACGCGTTGAAATTTCACAATCGAAATCGATTAGATTGAATTAAAATTAAATTATAGTTTGAAAAACGCCTCCACAACTGAAAATTCCTTCAAATTGCAACTTTAAAAAAAAATATTGAAAATACAAAAGCGCTTAAAAATTTCACCATTCGTCTCAGAATTGCATGAAACGTAAAGAAAATTGTGATGTGCCCTATCTAGAGCAGCAGGAAAAAATAAGCAATATCATAAAAATCCGGGCCCTATTAATTACTTACATAATTATCAGGTTAGTTATTTTTCGTTTTTTTTTTAATTACACAACTAGTGTGGTTTCGCATTTCAATTTTTTTTGCGGTGTTTTTTGTTTGAAGTTTCGCGTTTTTAATTAATTACATGGGAATTGTGTTAGTGCATTTCCGCGTTTTGATTTTTTTTTTTTTTTTTTTTTTTTTTGGTGTTTTTTAATTGTTTTGCGTTTTTATTAGTTTTTTTTTTCTTGGTGTTTCTTGTTTGGAGTTCGCTTTTTTAATTACGCAGCTAGTGTGGTTTCGCGTTTCAATTATTTTGCGGTGTTTTTTGTTTAAAGTTTCACGTTTTTAATTAATTACATGGGAATTGTGTTAGTGCATTTCCGCGTTTTGATTTTTTTTTTTGGTGTTTTTTAATTGTTTCGCGTTTTTATTAACCAGTTTTTTTTCTTGGTGTTTCTTGTTTGGAGTTTGCTTTTTTAATTACACAAGTAGTGTCGTTACGCGTTTTTATTATTTCATTCACTAGTGGTTTTGTTTGAAATTTCGCGTTTTTTAATTAATCAGTTAATCATACAGGTACTGTGTTAGTGCATTTCCGTGTTTTTATTTTTATTCTTTTGTGGTGTTTTTTGTATCGATCGTGTCTTATTATTGCTTTTTTCTTGGTGTTTTTGTTTGGAGTTCGCGTTTTTTTTTTAAATTTGTGATTCTTCTGTGCGATATATTCTGTTTGAGATGTTTACTTCTTCAGATAATATGGTGAGTGAAATTTATTTTTTAATTAATTCAGTGGTCATTTTTGTTGTTATATCTGGGTTTTTTTTAAAAAATTTTTATGGTGTGGTGTTTGGTTTTTTTAAAAATAATTATTTTTAATGGTGTTTTGTTCAGAGTTCAATCTTTACCGTATTCATATTTTTAAATTTTTACAAAATTGAAATTTTTAAAATTTTTAAATTTTTTTACAAAATTAAAATTTTTATTTTTTTTTACAAAATTTAAATGTTTAAATTTTTAAATTTTTTATAAAATTTGTACCTACCTACAAAATTTAAAATTTTTAAAATTAAAAACCTTTATAATGAAACTGAAAATTTGGCTATGCCCGTAACGCTTGTGGTGCGGGCAACTTATTTTTTCTTATACTTGGTTGAAAAAAACGTAATTTGAGACTGCCATTTTTTCATGTTGATGTTGTAATAAAACTGCCGAATCATGAAATATAAATTACAATTTTCGTTGAAATTTTTGAAATCATATTCAGTGATAAAATGTTCAGACGCTGAATTAGTTCATGTTTCACAGACCATACAATTCCTTACCCTTATTTAATAAATTTTTTCATAGTATAAGAACTTCGGTTTGTTTGTAGATCATTCCTTATAAAAAGACTTTTCAAAAGCGATATTTTAATTTTCCATTTTCAATTTATACCTACTTAACTTTTTTTTTTAATTCAAGGAATTTCTTTGATTTTTGGTGAGGAATGATTCTTTTTTTTTAACAAACGTGTTGTTTTTTTTTGGTTTTTGTTTTTTAAATTGTACCTTTGGAAGATTTTTAAAAATAAATGATTAGGTAGGTATGTTAAGACAGGAAGTGTCTAACGATCCTACTGGTCCTGCTTTTGATTCCAAATATTCTTGTGATTCAAGCGAGAATAAAACAAAGTAAAGCATTTTAAACGTCAAAGAATTAGATACCTAATACATAGATATTTGAAATATAGGTAATTAGCTAATTACAGTGTCAATTCATTTTTACACTTTTTCATTTTTTCTCTATTTTTAAAATTTATATTAAAAATTTTCCAAATTGGATAATTATTTTAAGGTATATACTTTCTAAACTTCATTACTTGAATTTATAGAAATTTTCTATTTTTATTGTTAATAGGTACCGTCATGTCACTTGATTTTTTAATTTTTCAAGTTTGTCACATATTTAAGTATATAAAAATTGGAATAATTTTGGAAATTTGAATGAAAATTTTTTTAATCTAAAGAATCTTTCCTTCAAAATTTTCACAAAATTAGTACCTAGGTAAATGATTAAAATGAAAAATTTTGAAATTCGACCAATCATCAAAATTAGATCAATTTTCAAGATTTGGCCGATTTCCATAATGTAATTAGTACCTTACATAAATTTATCCAATTTTAAAAATTCTATAATAGGCACATGTTTAAGGATTTGGTAAAAACTCAAAATATGAAAAAAAAAAGAATTTTAGTAATTTCCAAACTTTATTTAAAATTTTAAAATTTTCAAAATTTTGAAATTAAAAGAATTGAATTTTGGTTTGAATTAACTTTTGATAGGACTAAAAGGTATTCAATATTTTATAGGTTTTCATCATTTTAAAATTTTTCTACATCTTTAATGTAGGTAGTGGAAACTAAAAATTAGATCAATTTCAATGTTGTTCATTTTTTCAAGTTACATCAGTTTTAAAGTTTTTCAAATTTAGTGAATCTTTAAAAATTTAATAAATATTCATAATTTTGAAAATTTTCAAAATTCGAAAAAAATAAAATTTTAGTAGATAGGTACCTCCTATTAGATTTCAATAAAAGTTTTAAAATTAAATAAATTTCCAATATTTGGTCAATTTTTAAAATTTAATGAGTATATCTGCATTTTCAAAAATTATGCAGATCTTTAAAAACTTGATGGAAACACAAAATTCTATGAGAATTAAAATTTTGGTAATTTCTCATTTTTAATGATTTTATAAAGTTGCATCAGTGATTCAAATTTTCAAAATGTGAAAATTATTTAAAATTTGGTAAGTGAGGAAGTACAGGTACGTAAATTTAAAATTTAGGAAAATTCATTCACAATTTTGAAGAAAGTTCAACGTAGACCAGACCTTTTTTCTAATTCCAGCTGTGACTGAAAATTCTCAATTCGTCAACAAGCGCGATATTTTTTTCAAAGCTCTGACCAAACAGAAACATTCGATTACTTATCAATATAGTACGATAGTAACTTAATATGAATCTCACGTATAGGAAAATTTGAAAGACAAGCAATATAAAAATGGATACAAGCCTTTCAAGTTTTCATAAATCTATGAAAAAAATTTAATAAAATAGAAAGCGGAGTTTGGTATATTTGAAAACAACGACAGGTGTATTTTGAATCTCTAGAGCATCTTTGTTGTCTGTTCGAATTCTATATAATTTCTGATTAATATCAATACCGAATATACCTACCTACTATTTTTTTTACACGTGTTGCATGTGGTATTGCGAGAAAACTCATTCATAAAAAATACGCTAGCGACGTTTTCGTAAAGTTTAAAAGAAAAATGAAAAAAAATAAAAGAAGAATACGAATTTGTCGCCACAAATACGGCAACGTTTCACGTAAGAATATATACAACCATGAGGATTATCAAAGCCTGGAAAATAAAAATCTAATAAAAAAGAAGCATATGTAGTTTGCCTGTATAGTGGGAAAAAAGACATAGGTATTTGTTTTTGACACACGTTAACTACGTATTGCAAATTTCATCTTTATACGTAGTGTATATACCTAGACGTACGCTCATGGAAAGAATTTTGTCCTGTTCTATCTAACATAACGAGATTTCCATATAAAAGTTTCACATTATAAATATTACTTTCTGAAGACTCTTTCATCGCAGTTCAACCGTTAGCGTGAATTCAAGAATTTGAAAGAAAATGCAACTTTCTATCTTTAAAATGTATCTACTCTTATACGTACTTAATGAGGTTTTGATCGACTAATCATACCTTTTATAAGATATTTTATATTTGTCAAGTGATGTAATATAGGTAACTATGTGCCTACCTATGGTATTATTTTGAAAGAAGAAACATCCTATTTCGTAACATAATCGAGTTAAATTGTATGAATAAATTTTTTTGTTAATGTTGGCGATTTTCGTATCACATTTACATATTTAATTTATAGCTAGTTTCGAACGCGAGCACTTTAAAAGTATTGCTGTTGCTTAAAGCCTTTGCTTGTTTGCATTTGTCTGTATAAATTTATAACCGGCGTATAATTTTAAGGAATCGAGAAGAATCATTAAAATTTTATATTGAGAATTTTACCATTTAACGATTTATTGTAATAATTTGTTAGATTTGTTTTATTGGCAATTTTTTATAACGTATAAATACACTGAAAAAATGGATTGTAATGATTCTGGGCAAAACACAGTAATTTTAGGACACGTCGCCAATTTTGGAATCATTCCGGTGAAAACCAGAAAAGATTCAGTTCTATTTTAGAATGATTCCAAAATTGGCGACGTGTCCTAAAATTACTGTTTTCTGCCCAGAATCATTACGGTTTTTGAAAATTCTTTTTTTTTTCAGTGTATTTAATGAAGTTTATGTGTTATTGGAAGAGAATAGCCTGAGTATTGATGGCTTATAGCTATTTTATTTGGAAGAGCGATCGCTGAAGAGGTTACGGAGTTATTAAATTTCACTAAATCTCATATGAATTTAAGTTAGGTAATAGGTATGCGATTTTTTCTACATTATGTTGTCTGGAAAGAAGTTTTAATAAATAAGTGAAAAAAATTTTAAAACCACGCTTCACGCTTCTGTGAAATAATAAAAATACACTAATAAGTAGAAAATAATCCGGCCCTATTCTTTTTCAGAATTATCGAAAAATTGTTCAACATACACAATTTCTTAGTTGCTCGTAATTTTTTCAATTTGATCTAATTCATTTGCTAAAAAGCGAAATGAGACGTTATTGTCGAATGCAACTCAGTACACTTTTTCGTAAATGAATTAGATCAACATTGAAAGAATTACGAGCAAATAAGAAATTGTGTATGCGTTGAACAACTTTCGAAAATTCTGAAAAGGAATAGGCATTATTTTCTATTTTTTAGTGTATTTTTATTATTTCACAGAAGCCGTAGTTTTTAAAAATTGTTTACTTATTTATTTAATTCTTTATATCTGCCATTAAATCTGCAACGTCTTGATCTACAGTATTTAAATTTGATCAAAAGTGATATAAAAAACGAATTTGAAGTGTAAGAAAACCTATATTTCCACACCCCACATATGCCATTTTCGGTGATCCTGAGTTTTGACTCTCCCCCTTTGAAGCCTGCTCATTTGAGGATCTGTCAAAACCAATATCAAAAACGGATACAGGAGGTGAGAAAACCTAGATTTTCTTACCCATGTATGTATGTATGTATGTATAGACTAAAATTTGTTGGTGCGATATCTCGAGTTATAATTGATGGAATTACTTGAAATTTATATCAATGATAGAGGACCATTGGGAATAGAAGCCTATTGAATTTGAGCAAAATTGGTTCGCGGGTTCGCGAGATATCCGTGATCGAAATTTTCAAAACACTGTAACTCCGCGAATAAGGTAGATATGCGATTTTTGCACATCACCTGTTTTATGTAACGTTACGATAACGGTATTTTAACTTTACAAATCAAATAAATCAGTCGTTCGCAAACGATTCGTTGAAATGAATCAGTCGTTCGCGGACGATTTGTTCAAATGAATCAGTCGTTTGCGAACGATTCGTTCAAATGAATCAGTCGTTCGCGAACGATTCGTTTAAATAATTCAGCCGTTCGCGGACGATTCGTTCAAATGAATCAGTCGTTCGCGAACGATTCGTTCAAATGAATTAATCGTTGCAAACGATTCGTTCAAATGAATTGGTCATTCGCGAATGTTTCGTTCGACTCAAATGAATCAGTCATTTGAGGACGATTCGTTTAAATGAATCAGTCGTTCGTGAACGATTTTTTTCTCTGAAAATAACATAGATTTTTCTTCTCAAAAAATGGAGATTTCTTTCCTCAAAAAAAAAAATTGAAATTTTTAGCTTTGAAGAAAGGAAATTAATTCCATCATAATTCTGGTAATTTTAAAGTTACAATGATATGACAAGAGTGAAAGACATTCATAAGAACAAGAAAAATAGAAAAAAATCAGGTTTTCTGACACGGAGGCTGCGTCAGAGTTTTTTTTTTTTTTTTTTTTTTTTTTTTTGGTGCAGATTTCAAGAAATTTGATGAATTTTGGTCTCTTCTAGAGCGCCTTCAAAAAAAAAAGAAAATAAGATCAAAGAGACTGGAAATTTTAAATTATTTTTTTATAGAACAAAAAAAATAGGATAAAAATTTCCAAAATGAGAAAAAGTTCACAATTGAAAAAAAAGTAAGTAAATTGAAAATGAGAAAATTTGAATAAATTGGCTAAAAATATCTAAAAGTCATGAAAAAATTGGTCAAAATAAGAGAAATAAAGTAGATCTATTAAGTAATCAGTACGAAAAATAGGTATAGGTTACCAATCTACTTCGTACAATTGACCGAGGATAGCGAAGTCTCAAAATAAGCTTTTCCAAGTTTTACATTTTTATACTTTGGAGGTTGAAAAAAGTAAAAGAAGGTATTCGAGTATGAGATAAATGAAGTTTATTCACGAAGCTAATGAAGTTGTGGTGGAAGTGAAAATAGCAGGAGTAACTGAGTAAGATCGTTGTCTAATGGAGATAGTTATTAATTCGTTAAGTTAAACTCGTTTCAAGTTTCTTGACTGACTACATTGTTAAGAAGATAACTTAGAATGGGAGATTTTTGAATAAAATCCAGTCCTTGGCAAACTTTCCTTTCGCGGTGAATTTATTCATTTGTGAAAAAATTAATTGATGTAATCAAAATAAATTAATTAATCATAATAGATAACTCGGGTGGACGTTTTAATTACCTACCAAAACGGAAAATTTGAAACGAAAATAATTTGCAAATGCTGACCTCATTGTCAGTTCTTTCGTCTGTTTTAGTTTAAAATCTTGAAATAATAAACTAATGAAAAAACTACATCTTTCTGAACCTGGGTTTTTATTAATGCTGCAACGAAGAGGAAAAAAGAAAGAAATGGGATGGGGTAAAAAAAAATTGAAATATTTCAGTAGTAGTAGATAGATACCTACTTATTGCAAAAAATGTAAATAAATTTTCAGCAGGGAATAACAGATGTATACGTATTATTGTATAAATATGATTTTAAAAGCTTGTTTATTTTATCGTTTTACGATGTTTTAATTTTAATTAATTTTCCGACACGTCATGTTTCTTTGATAAACACGGTTTTGCCTATATACTGTTCACTCGATTGCACCATATTAACGTTTTATAATATCTTCTTATTTTTCTCACAATTAAAGTCTCTCTCTTTGTGAGTGCGAATCATAGCGAGAGCGTTGTAGTTTCAGGTTTTCACTTCCGCCTTTGCTTTTCTTTCTTCGCACGGCACAGCGTGGTTATTTCTATTCGATCATTTATTTGCTCTCGTTCATTTACCTTCTCACTAGCATGGTGACCTATTCATTGCATCTTTCACCCGATTCATATTCTAGATTGCTTTCCAAGTGTTCGACGAAGCGTTCTGTGAAGCTGTTTATTGCATATATGAGCACCCCTTTTAAAGTTTAAATGCATCTCGTCGTATTCTCAATTTTTTCTGTGTGATTTTACTGAAATTTTTCCACTCATTCTGAAATATGTATTTATCCGATATGTTTTTGGAATTTTACTTGAAGATGTACTAAAATACGAGAGTATCTACTTCATCGATGAAATATTTTAAATCTCCAAAACAGTTCCAACTAATTTTCGTGTTTAAAAACGAATTGTTTGAAATTTTGAAATCCCAACGAAATCTATCCCTTATTCATAGTTTTATTTTGACATCTCTGGTTTGCTTCAATCCTCTTCTTAAATTTCAAAACTTAATTAAATATATCAGATTTCCACAAAATTAATAAATTTTTTCTCGAATTATGAAAAATTGTCAATTTCAATAAAAATTGAAAAAATTAATCCTCAAAAAGTCTGTCATTTTCAGATTAATAGGTATGAAATTTTCTCAAAAATAATGAATTTCTTTTCAAAATTATAGCACAAATGAATTATTGCAGGATTAAATACGAGTACATGCGAAAAAATGGCCGATTCTTATAAAAATTTGATCCCAGAAAAAATGCTTTAATTTCAAAATTTGTACCTAAAAATATTAGAATTCATAATATTATTTAAAAAAATTCATCCCAGATTTATTATACGTGATGTCCTACAACCATAGGATGAAAAATTACGAAAAAGTATGGCCAATAATAATAAAAATTTAAAAAATTGAACCCAGAATTTTTTTTTTAATTTGATGAATAAGTACCTATCAAATTTTTACCTAAGTATAGGTACCTTTCTCAATTTTTTTGAACTCCAGCGCTGCAATTATATAAGAAAAGGATATTTTTCTTTTTCAAATTGTCAAAAACTAAAACGTTCATTTTCTGAGAATTTCTGTAATTTTTCGAGAATGTTTTCCTCCTGGCGCAGAACCTCCTTTCGCTGCCATTCAAATTCATCATTGTTCATTAAGCATGTACCCATAAAAACTTGATAGAGAACCATTTTTTGGTTTTTTCTCATCTTTAATTTTTATTTCAGTGCACTGGTTCTTAAGATTTAGAACAGAATACTAAATCTCGAGAACTAGTTCACTGAAGTGAATTCATTATTTTGTGAAAATTTTATGTTCATCTAATTTGAAAATGATAGATTTTTTGGAGGTTGATTTTTTCATTTTTTTAAATTGAAATTGACAATTTTTTGCAATGTGTACTTAATCCTATAATTGTAGGTTATTCGTGCTATAATTAATTCGAGAACAAAATTCATTAATTTTTGTGGAAATCTGATACGTATTAATCAAATTTTGAAATTTAAGAATTCTTTCTTTGCTCAATTTTTCTAATTTTTATAGGAGTTGGTCATTTTTTGACATATCTAATCGTACAATTGTAGGCCATCACATGTAATAATTTCAAGAATAAATTCATTATTTGGGTAAATTTTTTAAATTGTAAAAGTGTGTGTAACTTTAAAAATTGATTCACTTAATTACAAAAATTTATTAAAATTTTTAAATGACCAAAATTCTGATTTTTATCCAATTTTCGGTTCTAATCTTCTTCAAATAGTTATCATTTTTATCAAAAATTAATACCTAACTAACTACGTATACCTACGTAGTTGGTAGTTTTTCAAAAATTGATTATTAGAGTATTTTTTTCAAAAAGTGATCATTTTAAAAAATTTATAGTTGTTTTTCAAAATTTAATGATTTTTACAATTTCTTAAAGATTGTTAATTTCGTAGGTATAATTTTTTAAAAACTGAAAATTTTCAAAAATTAGTCATTTCTAAAAAATTGATACTTAGTTTTTCAAAATATGTACCTAGGGTACTTTTTCAAGTTTTTTGAAATGAATAATTTTTTTTAAAAATTGACAATGTTTCAAAAATTATCCGATATTTCCAAAACTGGTTCAATAATTTTTATCAAAATCAATAAGTAAGCTTAAATTTTGAGTAGCCCTTAAACTACTCATAAAAATTTCAGAAACATTTTATTTTGACATAATACGTCGAGAAATATAACGCCTAAACAGCTGATTTTTCACAAAATGAAAAATTTTCCAAAATGAATAGGTGCCTATAAAGTACATATCTCATTTTTTACATTTCCTAGAGCATGGAATAACATTTTTAAACATTTATAATACACAAGACAATGAAACGTTCACTCCAAATCATGCGATAAAAAATAAATTCCTATAGTGGTAAAAGTAACGTTGATATCCACTGGTATCATAGACAAGAGCATGCGATGGATAACAAAAGAAAAAAAATACTTATGTACATTAAACGCCACCCAACGAATAGGCTCATTAGTTTTGAAAATATTTCTTTGCTGGTTTTGATAGGGTAGGAGGGACTTGTCAGCTATCCGAGCAATTTGTAAACGTGTGTACGATGTTATTCTTTTTTTCATGGTGTCTTCGTTATTGTATACAAAAAAGTATGTAATGAGTGACTTATTCGATATACTGAGAAAGTTGAAAGTTTTCGTAATTGTTCGATTTTTTTCCCTTTCGCTTCGTTTGTGTTAAAAACAATAAAAACTATACGAAATAACATTTTCCACTTTCCAGAATCTGTATACGAGTTTCGGATTACTCGCAACAAGCTGGTTATTCGTGTAGGCGTTTTTGAAATTACTTCAAAAAAAAAAGAAAAGAAAGTTGATAGTGGGTACGCACGTGTATGATGGTTTCCATAAACTATACGAATATAGGAACGAAGAAACAAAAAATAGTCTGATTAACGAAGGTGGTGGAAATAATAGGTAATGAATGGTTAGGTATATTTTCGAATGGTGTGAGGTGTTTTCAATGACGCTTATGCCTATAGATATTAGCTCGTGGTATTTTCATCTTGAATGTGTAAACGTAATAAGTATGTATATACTAGAAATAGATGTATGTTTTATGGGTACATATTATGCTAACCTTTGCGAATGGTTTTCCAACTCGGTAATCCATTGAAATCCAATTATTGATTGGCGCTGAACGGACGTGTGGCATTTTGGTGACATGGCTGAAATTTGACAAACAAAACAAAAATAGGATATAAATTAAAATTAAATCGAGAGCTATACTTATATAACCACGAAACGGTAATTTATTTTAAATAAATAACTTATGTGTCTACCTACATGCACGTATTAGGATGGAGTGAAAAAAATCGATGATCTTCGAATTTTCTCATTTTTGAATATGTTTACTAATTCATTTTGAGTTGACAACAATCAATACTAATTTTTAGTCCCCTGAGTCATTCAGGAGGGAAGCTCTGGTGTCTCAAAAAGAGGTCATTTTCGAAAAAAATGTTTTTTTTTTTGCGTTTTTGACCCCTAAATCCCTCCCCCAAACAAAAGCTGTAACGTGGGTTTTTAGTTGCAATTTGAGGTTCTGCATCGATTTGAATAGTTGTTTTTTCGATTTGAAATGATCTTAATTCTCCTACCCTCGATTTTCTGTTTTTCAAAATCATTTTTTCGCCTAATGTAAAACTATGCTCTCTATGAAAAAAAGTATGAAGACTAATCTTGTAGAGCATAAAATTTGTCACTCAGTACATGTCTTAATTTTTACGTTGATTCAATATCAGTTGCAAGAGAGTGAGAAAAGAAAAAATAAAACCAAAAGAGAGGACATTTTCTTCTCTTTTTCTCTCTCTTTGCAATTAATATTGAATCAACGTAAAAAATTAAGACATAAACTGGATGACAAATTTTATGCTCTACAAGATTGGTCCTCATATTTTTTTCATAGAGAGCATAGTTTTTGCGTTAGGCGAAAAAAATGATTTTGCAATACTTGAAAAACACAGACCTGCAATCGCAAACATAAAATCGAGGGTGGGGAAATGAAGATGGCTTCAAATCGAAAAAACAGCTATTCAGGTCGATGCAGAATCTCGAATTGCACCTAAAAACCCACGTTTACAACTTTAGTTTGGGAGGGGAGGGTTCGTGTTCAAAAACACAAAAAACCATCATTTTTCGAAAATGACTCCTCTTTGAGACAACATTACTCCCCTCTTGAGCGACCTAGGGGACTAAAAATTGGTATGGAGAGTTTAGAACTTAGAATGAACAATATCTTCAAGAATGAACAAAACAGAAAACCATAGATTTTCCCCCACCCTTGTACAATTATATGTACAAGGTATACCAACATATTATGAGTAAAGCTTTCTAACCCGTAAGTATGCAACTTATAGTGAGTCGATGTGAGTATGTTTGCCTAACCTCCAAACCACAGGAGCTAAGTTATGCTCATTCATTTTTTTTTTTTTTTTTTTTTTTTTTTTGCTATGTCTTTTCAACCTTGCGCATCTCGACAACTACTATAATAGTGTGATGATTGAATTTTTTTTTTAATGAAAATTAACTATTGATACGTATTGCTTGACATTTTAATTGATAATAAACAAAAAAAAAAAAAAAATGAGATAGAAGAAAAATAAATAAACAAAATTTTGACAACCGAATATTCTTAAATAATTATAAAAGCCAGTAAATATTAAAAAATAGAAAGAAAAAAAATCATAATTTGAAATTGTACCGTTACAATAGGTAGAGAGTTGCGTGTTTCGGCATCGGATAGCAAATTGTGTCTAGAATTTTTTCATGGGATTGGTCATTGATATAATTTGACAAGAAAGTGTATATCAAGCAAAATATTTAAAAACACTCGTTTAAAAAAATACTATTTTTCTTATTTTTCTATGTAATAAGAATAACTCAAAAAGTTGTTCTTTGACCAAGCTGTTATTATCAACTTTTCCTGGCGAAAAAGGGCTGCTCTTTACACACGTGCAACCTTTATTCCTCTATCTTACTCAAATCCAAAGTTATGAGCAAATAATTTGTTAAAAAACACATGAAAAAATCATTATTACAAATTTTTCATTGCATAATTTTTTTCGGATGTTTTTTGAAAAAATAAACAGCTCAGAACTTTTGATACGTCGAAAAATAATCATCTTCCTTGTCAAGTTACAAAAATAAAAATAAAAATTTTAAGCAAAATTTGCTGTCCGATGCCGCAATGCGCATCTTTTTACCTATTATCCCTACTTGTTGAAAAGCGTAAGGTTGACACTCAGCTAAAAAAAAAAAAAAAAAAAAAAAAAAAATGAGCGCAACTCAACCCATGCTTCCTACAGGTTAGGCAACCATATCTACATCGACTCACCATAAGTTGTATAGTTACTGGTTAGAAGGCTTCACTCCTATTTCCGGTACACCCTGTATAAAATTTTCTTTAAACGGAATTTTTTCACGCGTATAGCTGCAATGTGAAAATCTCAACAATGGTGAGGGGAGATACACGTAGATTTTCTCATTCATATTCAAAGCTTAAATACGTAGCATAGCGAGGAGCAGCAAACCGTGAAAAAATAAAATGCTTGTATTACGCTTTAACGAACGCTTTCTAATGTTACTATTTTATTAATTTGGCAAAAAATTTGAATACTTGGTTGAGGATTTCACAAAACAGCACGTTCTACGTTCTCAATTAATGAAAGTTCGCTTAGTGGTTTAAATGAAAAACTTTGTTTTTGATGACCGTTTATTATTATAATTACTATTTTAACGACTTTCTAAACTAAACCAACTTTAGTAATAAAAATTTCCGGTTTCGTAACCAAGTTTTTTGGTTCTTTTTTCTCGTCTTATGGCAAAGCGAGGAGAAAAATTTCGTGTTATTTATAAAAATTAGATTATTAATGTTGGCGAGATGTAAATATGCTCGGTTCGAGTGTATACTTGCATTTGTACCATATGGCATCGCATATAGCGTAATACCACCGGCGGCTTGAGTTATATTAGCTAATTTGGATAATGCATCGTTGTACAAACATGGGTACTTTTTTTCAACTGAAATAACCCAGTGTATAATTCCTATTGCGTGATAAATTGAAAATTTTTTCATCTCGTCGTAAGAAAATATATCCAGTGAGAATTTTAATAGAGAAAGAGAACATTCTAATCGAAACCTTTTCTAAAAATGTAAACTGGGACTTGTAAAAAAAAAATCACAATAAAAAATGAAAATTGACAACTAAAGGTGGAATTTATAATGGAGAAAATGTTGAGAATTTTCAAACTCTTTCAAATACGTCTTGAAAGTTCGTAGTTTTATTTTTCGCCAGATCAAGTTGAACTAGTTTGAAAGTTTTCTTTTTTCACGGGGTGCAAATGCTATCGTGTCATATCCATTATGTGGTTAGCTTCATTTGCATTGGTTTTGTATGCATATTTTATCTATAAGCTTTTTACCATAATATTGAAGTATATGATGCCTTTATACTTCTGTCGCGACGCTTGAAAGTTTTTCCAGTTTACCCATTTCGTGTTTATTAAGTGAGTAGATATACTCGTACTTGTATACAGGGTGTCCCAGTTGTGAATAACCAAACTTGAGATCTGAATATAAGCAATTACCACTAACAAAAAACTTCACACCAGGTATATACATGGTGCCTAAATTTTAAAATGAAGAATGGGTTACTGTAGTGATTAATTTTTTAATCACTGAAATACAAAACATTAAAAAGATTATGCAAAAAAATCAGATTTATTGTAATAAAAAAATCATGGGAGTGTTTTGACGAAATTACAAAATTTGAACGAAACTTCATAATATGTCATAATATCATCTACCCGACTTAAGTCAATAAATGTGTGAACTTTTATCAAAGTACTGAAATGTTGAAAACTTGGATGAAAATTTACGTGTTTTCAAATCGTTATTACTCGTATGTATGTAATTAAGTATCTCTAGTCACTTTTGTAATCTTTACATGTCAAAATAACGAGCAAACGGTAAGCGTTTCAATGATACTTAGGATTAGAATGAACGGATGTGTTAATATGTATTACTCATTTTCGTACACGTTTAATTACAGGAAAAACGGAATACTTCGTAAAATACGCTATTATTACGAATTAATTCTTCTTGGCTTCTTCTTCTTCTTCTTCTTCTTATTTTTTTTATTATTTATTTTTTTTTTTGTATACAGAGGAGTTTTGAGTATAAAATTTGTATAAATCAACCCCTGAATCTTACTCGGGAGGTACTTTTCATAAATTAACTTTCAATTTCTCGTTAAAAAAATTCCAAAAATGAATTCAGCATCTTCGCAACCTCCAGAGACCAGAACACAATTTTTAGATTTTTGGCGGCCTCAAAATGTTTCTCATTTCATACTATGCTGTTTTACCCAACCACTTTGCCAGTTTGCCCAGAAGGTCAACTTGTCTTTTTCCACTAAGTATACTTAATTATTTACATACAAAGTTGCCGAACAAATTTTTTTTCAAAGGACGTCCTTGGAAAAGAAAAAATGTTCTGAGCACATTAGGTTGTCTATCTATGAAATTGAAGGAATTATAGCAACACGAAATTCCTGTCAAAAGTATTGCCTACCTCAATTTATTACGGCGCACTAGTGAGACATGAAAATCGAAAAACTTTAATCCGTAATTAGTTTTTTGTTATTCAATCATTTCATGTGATAAATGTATGAAATTTTATTTACGTTCAACTAATGGAAAAAATTAATCAATTCTGAAAAAATCCGCTTTATCAGCTCCAAAATATAATTAAGCATGCCCCCAAAGCGATTTGAAATTTTCAACATCTTCAGAGCCATTTTAGGGGCCAATTTTTTTTTTAAATTTCTTAACCTTACTTGTGGCCATCTAGTCTGGGCCTATGCCAAGTTTGGTGAAAATCTATTGAAAACTTGTGGAGATGGAATTTTATTGCTTAGTGTCTAGTTTATTCAATTTGTTTGCATGGTAGCGGATCGTATAGATATTTGATATTCAAAATTGGAGGGGAAGGAAGGATCCTATCAAAATTTTTGTGATGGTCAAAATTATTTCTTGGGCTTCAATCTACAACTTTTATTTGAAGAATTTTTTAATTGGACCCCTACCTCCACCAAGTTTTAATAATATAAGTACCTAAGTCATATTATGCACAATTGGAGGGGAGGGAAGGGTCTAACCGAAAATTTTATACTAACAAAAATTACTTATAAGACCTCTATCTACAACTTTTGTTCGAACAAATTTTCAATTGGACCCCTCTTCCCCAATTTTGAAAAAGTATGTACCTGATATGAGAAATTGGAGAAGAGGGAGGGATCCAATCGAAATTTTTATAATAACCAAAATTATTTTTAGAATATTAATCTAGGTACAACTTTTATTTGAAAATTTTTTCAATGGGACCCTTCCTCCCTCCCGCCTCTAATTTTTAATTTATATCTTCGGAGTGTTTTGCAAAATTGGTAAAATTGGTGGAAAGGGAGAGGTTCAATCGAAAAAAATTTCAAACAAAAGTTGTAGATTGAAGTCTCAGGAATGATTTTGGTCATTACAAAAATTTCGATAGGATCCCTCCCTCCATTTCAATTTTGAATTTTACCACAAAAAAATCAGAAACTCGAAAAAATGAAATTTGGTTCTGGTGTCATTTGACCCCTTTACCGCTCCAGAGTCGCTACCTATCTTTGATAATGAAGGGGCTAAGGAGTCTTAAACTTCAAAAATACCTAATTCCGTATCTTGTGACCCCTTCATTTTCAGAGATAGACAAATTGAAATTTTTTCATACTTGACTTTATTTATGCCTCTCCAAAAGTTACACATCTACTCGTATCTCGACATAATTTTGAAATTTTTGCAAACCATTGCACCTGCAATATATAAAATTGGCACCTAGTGTACGTGAAGTTTTTTATCAGCGATCTGACTACTCGTACCGAGGCCAGGGGCAGGTGGAACACCCCGTATACAAAGCAAGTATATGCGAAAATTGTTTTCGATTTATTTATTTTTTTTTGTTACATGAACATTAACGTCGTTGAAAATTTAATAATTCGGTAGCGGCGTATAAAAATTGATAATAGAATGCGGCAGAAGAGATAACTTAATTAATGAAGAGCAATTACCTTTTTGAGCAGACAAAGAGAGGTTCCATTCGAGCGCGTATGAGAGGAGCGAAAAGATAGGCTTTTCTATTGTGCTCTAGAGTGATTGTTTTGAAATAAGGTTAAAATGCAACAATATACAAGTAATACAATGCATTTATTGTGAAGATTTCGATGAAGCGATGCGAATACGAAAATTTTAATCGTTTATACAATACTACTTGAATGATGATACTCTTAGAAAATTGACTCACTCACCTAATTGAAAATCTTCACAAGAGAATCTCAAATATCTAGATACCGCGAAAGCTTTGAAATCGTTAAAATTCGTGAATAACGTGAAAATCAAAATTTTTAATTGCAATAATAATGTAGGTACAAACTAAATTCCCTAGCAGGGATGAACTTTTATACCAGCGGTTATTTGAATATCTAATACTGCTAGATTAGTACGACCCTATTCGTATTATTCCTTTGCGATATATCGTACATGGAATTAATGTGCTTTGCGTGCACATCGTGTGGAAACAATTTACATTAATGACGAATGGTAAATAGCTGAATTAATTCTCAATGTTGTGATATTTTAGTTTACCAATTGATGAAAAAGAAATACAGTACAAAGTGTAGTGTGTTTTGTTTGACTCGATATATCAAAGCTGCGATTCGTCGAATAATTTGCGTTGCACGTTGAGAATATTCCGTTCAATTAAAAGAAACGTGTCAAGTGGAAAACGAAGCTCTTTCATTGATATCAAAATCGTGTAGTTATCGAGTTTGGTTTCAGAAAGCAATAAATTCCAAATGTGGTGAACATTTTAATGCAGTTTTTCGTCACTTCTCATAACGATTTTTTTGTGCCTATCAAAAAATATTTTTCAAACTGTTTGCGAAAATTTTTTTAAATTTTTCATAGTGTTTCTTTTTTTTACATTTAAAATATAATATCAAAAATTTTCTTTTTTGAGAATTTTTCGAGTTTTTTTTTACTGAGTTGGAAAAAATGCAGAAAATTTCCTTGAATGTTATTTTTTGCAAATCTCTAAACTTTAAAATCCATGTAGGTGTAGGTATCCAAAAGACATCTTTAAAACATTTTTTTTTAAAATTATTCTTCTAGATTCTTGAAAAAAAATTGTGAATTTTTTGGAAAAAAAAACATCAAATTTTTCAATCATCATTTTTTGTGAATTTTTGCCAGGAATTTTTTTTTGACAAAGTGAAATCTTTTGATAACATTTTTTGTAAAAAATGTACCTACCTAGTTATTTTTCAATGTTGAGAATTTTGAAATCTTTTCATGAAAATTTTCTAAAATATTTTTTTGGCGAATTTATGTTTGATACTGAAAATCATCTTGTAAGTACCTATTTATAATGAATTTTGCAAAAAGAAAATTTTAAGAAAATTTTCTGAAAAAATTCAATCAATCAATCAATTTTATTTAACCGGTTCAGTGTAAGTACACTATATCATGGATAGGTAACAGAACTAAAAGTAAGGGAAAAAAAAAAGAAAACATGATGGATTTAAACCTCAATTAAGGACATATTGAGCAAGTCTTGCACGAAGACGACGATTTACAGTGGATACCATGAGATACTGGAGGTCACCCATTGAACGAATTTTAGCGATGCTGGAACGGCATAAGTTGGTTGAAAAAGATTTAAGCGATTCAAGGCCGATTTCCTTCCGAATTTGAGAGTTACGAATGAACCAAGGACTACGTGTAATTATTCTTAAAGTTTTGTTTTGAAATCTCTCAAGTTTTTGAAAGTTAGAGTTCGAAGTACCAATCCAAGAGATGACACCATAAGTTAGAATAGGTCGTAGTAACGCCGTGTAGAGAAGTTTTCCACTGTGTATGCGTAGGTGAGATTTTTTGTTGAGTAATGGATATAACATGCGAAGACGACTGACTGCGGTTTTCAGTTTTGTATCAATATGTTCGTTGAAGTTCAGTTTTGAATCTAGATGAACGCCAAGGTATTTAACAGCATTCGATTTCCAAGTAATTACGGAGTTATGTATGGAGAGATTCCTTGAAGTTTGAATTTTGCGTAGAGCAAATATTTTTGCTTCGCTTTTGTTAGGATTCAAGTCTAGCTTCCAAACGACGAACCATCTGACGCAGCTATCGATTGCCTGCTGTAGTTTGGATATCGCTTCTTCGAGAGTTTCTTCTTGTGAAAGGAGGCACGTATCGTCCGCGAATTGAGCGATTGTGGAGTCATTGACAATTTGGAAGTCCGAGCAGAATATGTTGTAGAGGCAGGGACTGAGAACGGCTCCTTGAGGAACTCAGATTTCTATTGGTCTAGGTGTTGACATTACGGAACCAAACTTTAAGATAAATTTACGATTGAATAGGAAGGATTTAATTATTTTAAGTAGATAGAAAGGAATTTTAATCTGAAGAAGTTTATAAAGGAGGCCGTTGTGCCATACAGAATCAAAAGCACTTTTGACGTCAAGGAAGATAGCTGCAGTGAATTTCTTCTTTTCGAATCCGTCGTTAATTAATTTACAAATGCGGTGGACTTGATAGGTTGCTGCGTATTTAGAACAAAAACCGAATTGATGAGGTGGAAGGATTTTGTTGTGATTAATGAAGGATAACATTGAATAAATCCATCCAAATTTTTTATAAATCAGGTATGTATTTTTGACTTTGGAAAATTTCATTAATTTTGGACCCCTAGAATCTAGATCATGTGGAAGGAGTTCGTGGGTTCTCAAAATGGCGCTTTTTCGATATTTTAAAAGAAAATTAGAAAAAATGAAATAAATGAACGAATTTGGTTCTAATCGGATTTTAGAGCGGATTTGATCCTTCCTTCGTCCACTAACGTGAAATTGTAAAATCATACAAATCCGTAGGATTTGATTCCAATGAACCAAATTCGCCAGTTAAGGGGATATAAATCCGATGAATTTCAGGGAATCTGATCCTGTGGAAGAAATCCGATCCGCTTTCCAGATCTTATGTATCTACTTGTCATAAGATTTGGGATCAGATTCATCGTAGTTTAGATAAGAATTGTGATAGTGGAATTTAAAAAATTAAAATTTAGATTATTATTCTTTGATTTTAATATTTTTTAGTTGTATATAATTTTTTCCAAATTTCTGAGTTAATCGTTTAAAAATCCTTGTTTATTTTTTTATGTGCTGTAGTTATTTTTAACAATTTAAATGCGTGATAATTATTAGATATTATTTTTGGTAATTATTTTCAATTCAATTTTTATTTCTTTGTTTTTTTTTCTCTCATTTACTATATTTAACCAATAATTTCAATTTAATCTTTTTCTCGATTTTTTAAAAATTTATATTAGAAATTTTCAACTTTTTTCGGTCAAATGCGCTTTCGATAATTTTATACTAAGTACTATTTTCTGTGAATCTCATCAATTTCACTTACAGCACGTACTTACTTATATAAAAATAATCATGTGGCTCAAAAAAGTCATAAAATTAATAAAACTAAAAGTTCAGATCGATGTTATCACCTTATCAACAAAAATTCATCGAAACAAATCCGATCAAATTCGAAGGATCGAATACCACTGTTGATGGTTAAAATGAATTTGATTCATAACATCAAATCCCCGGTTGAGATTCAACGTGAATCTCAAAATCCGAAGTACTCCCTTAACTAGCGGAATTTCAAACGGATTTGATCCTTCAAGGATCAAATTCATTACAAATCCGCTGTAAAATCCGCTCATGTATGGGCAGCTATTGAAGTTGATGGCGTATTCAGGTGTAAATTTAATGATAAAATTTCAATAATAAAATTTTCGACCAAAAATGACCGTTTTAAAAGCGAAAAATGGCGGGAAAATTATGTTTTTTTTGGCAGTTTTGAAAATGATGCACCACGATTTGAAATTCTAAAAAAATTTGAACTTGTGTACCTAGGTTTCTAGGTAGGCTAGATACATAAGTACGTGATTTATTTTTATATTAGCATATAATATATATTATGCTTCTACGATGAGAAAAATGGAAAAAAAAATGACACCAAAATCCGGCATTAAACACCGATACCAAATTGCGTTAGGTTAGGTTGCGTTTTATTCTTCTCCTAAGTTCAATAGAATACAGCAGTGTTTTTCAAATGGTGGTACATGAGCCCTAAGGGGTATGCGAAGATTTCTCAGGGCTATAGACACTGGACATCCAACTCCGGGTAGGAGGGTCCCGCGTACCCGGCCGGAATCCTGAGTTATTTCAATTTATCCCGCTGGGTGCAGACGATGTCGCTGCAGTCGAATTTTTATAAAAACCAACTCCTGAAGTCCAAGATATCATCTAAAGAGTTGCATTTTTTATAACTGATACAATCCAACATTTTGTCATGAGAGGCAGAATATTTTTTTAGTTTTATTTATTGTGAATTTCAATTTGAATTGACAATTTTCACAATAAATAACAGAAATCAAATAATTCAAATCACATACAACGTGTTTTTCCGCGTACTTTTTTGTTTATCACTTTGAAAAAACGAGAACAGCGCGCTCATCTGCACCCAGCGGGATAAATTGGAATAACTCAAGATATCAGGCCAATATGGCGGCGGGTTGGGTATCTTGGGTTAGGTCCAGTGTCTATACTCAGGGCGTACGTGACGACAATGGTAGCTTAATACTAACTACATTACTCGATTTTGTACATTTTCAAGTTTATTCAGAAAATTAAAATTTTTTAAATTCAAAATAGGCACTGATTTATTTGGAAATTTTCGTCCTCGCTTCTTTTGGGCAACAATACTTCTCAGTTTTTGATTAAATTCAAGTATTTTTATTTGGATGAAGAATCTTTCATTTTTTTTTTTTTTTTTTTTGAATAAAAAATAATTACCTATTTTAATTTTTTATTTCTTGAAGTTTTTATATTTAGATTTTTTTTAGTAGGTAAAAAATCTTATCTACTATTTTCTGAATGATTTTTCAAATGTTTTGTAGGATAGGTACAATATCTCATTCTTGAGAAATAGAAATATTTTTCATTAAATATCAATCATTTTGGGTGCAGGTAAATTTATCACTTTTTCCGGAGTAAAAATAAGTATAGTTACCTATGTATTTTTCATTTTTTTGAGAAGAAATTTCTCTTTTTTGCTTTACATACCAAGGTAATTTTTTTTTTTTTTTTTTTTTAATGAAAAATCTCTCTAAATGTTTTCAATTATTGGAGAGAAAATTTTTCTTTTTTTTTGGAGCAAAATATTTCCAATTTTTTGAGAGTAAAAACTGGAAATGGCATTTTCCATTTATTGAAAAATTTCTCTCTTTTTTCTAAATAATAATTTTTCCAACTTTTTAAATTGAAAGACTACTTTTGATTTTTTGTAAAAAAAATTAATTTTTCTGAAATGAAAGCAATTTCTCATTTCTTTTAGTAAAAAAATTTCTCGATTTTTTTGTATTAAGAAATCTTTTAATTTTTTGATTTTTGTTTTTTATTATTTTTCTAGAAAGAAATTTCTCGTTTTTTGAGAGTAAATTTTTTTATTTCTCGTTTTTTATTTATTTATTTATTACTTATTTTTATTTTTATATTGAAAACATTCATTTTTCTGATAAAAAAATTTTCAGGTGCGTATTAGGGTGGAACGATTTTGACTTTTTTTCGAAAATCGAAACGTAATACGGCACAAAAGTTGTGAATTGGTGTCAAAATAACGTGGTAAAAATTTGAGCCCCCTCGGCCAATATTAACCCATGCTGCAGGGGGTTCAAAGTTTTCAAATTTCAGTAAAGTTTCTCATATGATAAAAAAAACTTTAAAAATAAAATTAACAATTTTTCAGATGTCTAGTCGATGGTGGGGGTCCTCTTGGTGACCCAGAACTCGGTCATCCATCAAAAAATTGCATAAAAGTATAAACAGGGGTTTCCAAAATATCCACATTTTTGCATAATTACACCAAAATCAAGAAATGCTCGAATATTTTTATTTTATGAGATATATTGCACATTTTGAGGTTTACATATTTTAAAATATCTTCAGAATGAAAGGGAACCTCATCACCCTCACCCCTCCATAGGACATGGGACATTTTGCCATGAAAACTTTGTTTTTCCAAAATTGACCCCATTTTGAGGATCCTTAACGCCCTGCGCCTTTGAGGAAGGGGTCTAATATTTTGATGGGATGCTTTCAACACAAAATGAACCGCTCTCATGCATATAGTAATTAAAGTGATAATTTTTTTCACTTTGCCCTAACACGCAGTAGGTAAAATGAGTAATTTCATTAAAAAACTTTGGACAAAGTTTTCATGGAAAAATGTCCCATTTTCTGAGGGGGAATGGTGGCGATGGGGTTCCCCTTTCATTTTGAAGATATTTTCAATTATGTAAACCTCAAAATGTACAACATATCTCATAAAATAAAAATATTCGGGCATTTCTTGATTTTGGTGTAATTATGCAAAAATGTGTATATTTTGGAAACCCCTGTTTATACTTTTATGCAATTTTTTGATGGATGACCGAGTTCTGGGTCACCAAGAGGACCCCCACCATCGACTAGACATCTGAAAAATTATTAATTTTATTTTTTAATTTTTTTTATCATATGAGAAACTTTACTGAAATTTGAAAACTTTGGACCCCCTGCAGCATGGGTTAATATTAACCGAGGGGGCTTAAATTTTTACCACGTTATTTTGACACCAATTCACAACTTTTGTGCCGTATTACGTTTCGATTTTCGAAAAAAAGTCAAAATCGTTCCACCCTAGTGCGTATTCTCATAAAGAGGATTTTCAAATGTGCTGTTTTGGATTTTTAGAAGAATTTCATGCAAAAAATGTGATTTTTTTTATCCCAAATAATTTTACTCAGAGATATTTTTCCATTTAACGAAGTAGATATGTTAAAAATGAAATTTTTATGCAGAATTTTTCAAGATTTTTTAAAATAGGTAATTTTTTTCTGTACAATAAAAAAAAATGTAAAATGACTTTTTTTCTCTCTCAAAACACGAAAAAACTTTTCAAGAGTTGCTACCTCATAATAAAAGTTTGGGCGCCCATGCTAATTCATAGCCCAATCACTAATTAATTTTTTGGGAGTGCCGGGTACCCGCAAAAAATCTTTTTCAGGAAAGGGTTGGCACATGAGCAAAACTATAATTGAGAACCACTGAAATAGCATTATTTGAGGGAAGAAGGTATTTTGTGGAATTGAGAAATTGGTTTAGGTACTTGATAGTCTCATATTCTGGGTACCAGTTCACAGTATACACTCGATGATAAGTTATGAATGTAGGTACGACTTTGGTGAGATAGGAATGTAATTAAATCACTTCAGATGAAAATCTTTTATACAAAATCGTGCATCACTAACCACGAAAAATACATACGTTATAATATTTACTCTACTACCTATTATATTAACTACGGTGTACGACATTTTCATTAACAGTCACTCGCACGTTAGAAATAAATAAACTACAAAGCCACTTATTGCTCTCAAGAGTTCTGTGGTATGACGTGTTTATGACAGCTGACGGCTTTTAAAAGCAAATCAGGTAAACTTGAAATCAGGTGAGAGTCGGCATATTGACCGAAGTGAAGCAATAATAGCAAAATAAAATTTTCCCAACACTATAAAATACGTACGGCGGTAAAGCAGTTTGTACTCGATGATAAACGTGTATCTCGCTGTTTTAGATTTCAGTGGCTATTAATCACGGTCTGTTACCACTTTTAAACAATAGACGACAGAGGACAGAATATCAATCATGGCCAATAGCCGCTGTCAAACGCAAGTCTTTCAGTTTGTAAAATAGGCCTCGCTTATAGTCACAACTTGGAATCGACTTGGAACATCTGATAAGCGCGGCTAGTTGCTTGAAAATGTAATATTTTTATAAGGCCATGTGAGCTGGTCCCTCTCTAGACCTACCTACATTCGATGGCGGAAAAGACATGACAGAATTTAGCTAATAAACGGATAAATACACTCCATTAGGTTTATTCGGCCATACGGCGCGGCTCTGAGTACAACTGACGTTTTATTCCTGTTAACCGATGACTTCACCCGGTGTTGTGCTTTTTTTTTTTATCAACATTCCTGTTGATTCTAATCGATAAACGGTGGGTTATTTTGTAATCCAGATGTAGCTTTTTATCGTGGAAATTTCGCTTTTTTGCCTCCTTTTTTTTTTTGCAATTAAAACAACCGAAAAAAATCGATACGTTATACATAAAAGTATTATAATGTGCATAAATCCGGCTCGTCGTTTCACTCAGATACATGGAAAATACTAACTGGGTGAGATTAAAATTATACCGATTTTGTAATAAAGCGACAAGGAGGGGGTAAAGGTCATTTTCTATATATCTGAACAAAAAATATATAGTAGGTGTATATGAGCAGAGAAAAGAAGGAAAAAGCGAGAGAATTTTTCAACATAAACGGGCCCAATTTTAACCATCTTGTGCACATTTTACCCTTTTGCGGGAGTTTTATAAATGTGCGAAGTTTCATCTAATTATGTTGTTTGGTTTGTGATTTATAGCAGCAGATGTCATACCGGGCTCACGTTCTAGTATTTCCTTTCACGATGATTCATCATTATCATTATCCTTTGTTGGTAGCAAGTTTCACACCTTTAATATCTTTGATCGAATGTAAGTATAAGTCTAGGTACCTTATACCTACGTAGCATAATAGAAATTAATCTTGCCAGTACTCGGATTCATACAATAATAAGATTGATTTTTTTTTCTTCGTCGAGTTTAAAAATGCAATCCGCTCGTTGAATGGAAAATGTTGGAAAATTTTTGCTTTTCAATGTTAATCGCGTCGAAGCGTGAAAAGTTATGTCTCGAAAGTCGTTCTTAACAGGATTACACGGCGACTTGTAAATGATCCTTAATTACTTGCGAAAAGTGACGTAAGAAAGTCATTACATTTTAATCAGAAAATGAACCGTTGCATTATCCTTTAACGTTGGTGAACTGAATTTCACCAGCTGGAAACTATTAAAGTTTACAGTTTAATGATTAAAGTAGATACTGGTTGATTTTTTAATTTTCCGAGGTTTCGGGTACGTTAACGTTTCACGAGTACGATAATCGAATATGAGAAGTTTACTCGAATAAATCTCACGTATTCTACAACTAAATGTTATCAAGATGTTGAAATTCATCGGCGTCGAGAGATGAATTAGTTCGAGTCATTGTGTATATTGTAATGCGTGTTCATATTAAGCGCGTTGAGTAGATAAATACGTAGGTAGGTAGGTAATAGGTAGGTATTTTCTTCGATGGTTGAATTCCCGAGACTAAGACTATGCGGTATATAGGTATAAATGTATGATTTATCGAGATGAAAAAAAATAAATAAAACGAGCCTATTTTATACATGTGAAAAAAATATCAACACGGAAGGGTTTTTCGAATAATCAATTTTTTTACTACCTACTATAGTGAAACCTCTCCAACCAATGAGGATGCTGATTTTTTTTTCAAAATTTAATAAAATCGTTGTAAACTTTCGATTTTTTATCAGTAGGTACCTAAATAATTTCGTTTCCATCGTGTTGTGTCGCATATCGATAACAAATGTTGGAAAGGCATCGAGTCGAATTGAATGGATGAAAATGTATTCCGGAGCTCATAATATCATCTTGTTAAGCGTTTGTGAGAGGGGAAAAAATACCCATCGATATAGAAGGATATGTTATAATAAGAGCAGCTTTTCCTCTCGTTATCGATCGAATTTCGGAAATAATATTTTCAAGGTTTGTGCAACGATGGAATAATTCCTGACAAATGGTAGGCATTTCAGTTCAAAAAGAAATCAACTCGATGAAAAAATGGGTACCCATCAATTAAGAAGTAGTTTACTAAACTATGATGATTTATAAATAATTCCATCGGTTGGTTGTATGGAAAATTCGCCTTTTTTTGGGAGGGCGAGCCGGAGAGGAGGTGTGAGTTGGGAACCTTGTCGTGTGTATTCTTGAAAACTTTGGTACTCAAATGCGTCATGGGAGTGTCTATCCATATGACTCGTGAAAATGCCACTCCTGTGGCGACGTTGAAGTACTTTATACAAAATAATTATGAAAACGTTTTTTAAATAAAATTTTATGCTAACAAGGGAACCTCGCCAACTCGTCACCTCCGATTGAGCTGAAGTTTGGCTCACTGAAAGAACATGCCACCCAGACCTCACAACCAAATTTTTAGCGACGAAGTTGATTTTTCGATTTTTGGCGAATTTTTGAAAATGGTTAAATCGCCTACAAAAAACCATTTTTTGAAGAAAGAAAATTGTAAATTTCAAGATAGAATCCTGAAAATCGGTTTGTTCACTAAAGTCGACCTTCCGAGTCGATTGGCACCATTTTCGAAGCGATCTGGAGCCTCCAGAAAAAGTTAACTTTTCTCCAGCGCAGTGGAACAGCTCCAGACGGCGCTGTAATTAACTTCGGCAGCTGAAAATTTAATCCTAGCGTTAGTATGATGCCATCTATTGATTGACGTAGTTGAATTTAAAATCCGAGGTGACGAGTTCGCACGTGTTTTTTTTGACAACTTAAAATTTTTTTCCAAAAAATCAATTTCTACAGCATATCATCCGAAACATCGTCTACCCTCTAAAGTCTACCCCCCCCCGTGTCGATTGGCACCTCTTTCGAAGCGATCTGGAGCCTCCAGGCAATGTTGACTATTGCCGTCTGGAGAGATTCCAGTGTACAGGAGAAAAGTCAAATTTTTCTGGAGGCTCCAGATCACATCGAAAATGGTACCAATTAACTCGGAAGGTCGACCTTACGTGTACAAACCAATTTTCAGGATTTTATCTTGAAATTTTCAATTTTTTTCAAAAAATGTTTTTTTGGAGGCGGTTTTAACCATTTTCAAAAATTCATCAAAAATCAAAAAATCAACTTCGGAAACTAAAATTTTTTTGTGAGGTCTGTATGGCATGCTCTTTCAATGAGACAAATTTCAGCTTAATCGGAAGTGACGAGTTGGCGAGGTTCCCTTGTAAAGAAGTATTTTATGTTATTATCATATTTTTTCGAAAAAGAGCATATTTTTGAATATAAACGTAAAAAAAAACGCGTAGCAGGCAAGATGCTCCGCGACAGCCGAATTTTTTTTTTCAAGTTAGTGTACCACTTTGAAAACGTTTTCATCCATGGTATTTCAGTTTCAATATCAGTTTTAACTTCAAATTCAGTTTAAAAATGTCAGGTTTTTGTCTTCAGTTTTAGTTCCCCTCTGCATTGAAGATTTCATCTTCAGATGGGGACTCCGCCCCCATACCCCCGTTGAAGCTCCGACCCAACCCCTCATCACTTTCGGCTCTTAGGATGGGGCTCCCCCCATACCGCCGCGTTGGGGCCTTCGCCCCCAACCACCTCGTCACTTCCAACTCTTCAGATGGGGGCTCCGCCCCCATGCCTCTATTGGGGGGCTTTACCCTCAATAGGGACATGGCAGGAGAGGATTGAGGGCTTCGCTCTCAATCCCCTTCACACTTTCAGCTCTTCAGACGAGGGCCAACACACCAAAAAAGAGGTTGAAACGTGAAAATTTATGATTTTTGACCCTGTACGGGGGTCAAATGGTGCTCAAAAGTCGAAACCCCCAAAAGGCACATCAGTGACCTCTACTGACCCTACATCCCAAATTTCGATTGTTTAGGTCTTTTAGTTTGGGCTGTAGGCTGTTCAACGCGTCAGAAAAGACAGGTTAAAACTTGAAAAATATTGATTTTTGACCCTGTATCGAGGTCAAAAGGGGTTTAAAGGTCAAAACCTACAAAAGGCACATCAGGGGCATGAACTCGATCTATGATAAAAATTTAGGCCCCCCAGCTCCATTTGGCGGGTCTGTAGCCTGATCAACGTGAAAAAATGACCTCAAAATCCACCTTTTGACCCCTAAAATGGGGTGGGGATGACTTGGGAAGCTAAAATTTGGATACAGTGGAGACAATCAGAGTCACTGTTGTTGGTAAAAATTTCAAATCATTTTGTCAAATTGGGGCCTCTTTAGAGCCCCCTCAAAAAAGGGCCACCCTCAATTTTGGGGCTCAAGGGTCAAAAACCTAAAAGGCACCTCAGTGAACCTTACCTATCCTAAATACCAAATTTTAGCATCCAAGGTCATTTGGTTTGGGCTGCAGGCTGATCAACGTACCGGGAAGCGAGAAAAAACATGAAAAATTGTGAAAAATCTTGATTTTTGACCCTTGACAGGGGTCAAAGGGGGCCCAAAAGTTGAAACCTACAAAAGGCACATCAGGGGCACAAACTTGATCCATGATGAAAATTTTGGTCCCCCAGTCCCATTTGGGGGGTCTGTAGCCTGATCAACGTGAAAAAAATGACCATAAAATTCACTTTTTGGGCCCTAAAATGGGGTGGGGGTGACTTGGGGGGCTAAAATTTGACTATGGTGTAGGTAATTAGGATTCTCATCCCTGGGGCAAGTTTCAAAAAATTTCATGATATTGGGGCTCCCCCGCACCCCCCTCAAAAAGGTGTCATATCCTCAATTTTGAGTTAGGGCCCCAAAAATTTTTTTGCATCATTCCTACACCGAGGGGACCCTACATATCAAGTTTGATCTCATTTGACCTGTTAGGCTCGGCCCCAGAGTTCCAAAAGTGAGGGTAAAATTATAAATAAATATATATATATATATATGTGACATGTGACAGATCGTCATCTTTTGGTCCCAAACGTCAACAAATGGGGTCAGAACTCTTCTACGCCCCCCCCCCTCCTTCTAAATCAGGGTCGGACACAATAGCCTAAATTTTTTTTTTTAAATTCGGCTAAAAACACCACGAGGGGGCGAATTTCACCCCCTAGCGGCTAGCACGAGACACAAACGTCCTACAACATCGAGTCATAGCACAATATTGAAAAAAAAAATTTATTTAATAATTTTTTTATTAGGTAGGTATTATAATATTTTTTTTTTAAATTTTTGATTTGGAATTTTTCTTTTTCATTCCTTTATCATTATATTTTTTGGAGTAAATAAATCAGGATGTCGACAAGCAATAGATCTCATTTAGTAGGTACTAGAAATAGCATTTCAGAGGTCATCCGTTTTGGGCTTCAATTTTTAAGACCGCGAGAAAGTTTGCTTAAACAAAAACAAATGACGTCGCCCTACAGTTTTTTTTTTTTTTTTTTTTTGTGAAAATACCTAACTTTACTTTTATTTCTACAATGCATATATTCATGGACTCAAAAATCTGTCTACCTTTTTCATCAAAAATTATTACAGGACATGGTTCTGAAATTTGAGCTATCGCGTAGTTCCTGCAATATTAAAATTCAATAAATAAAATCTCGCCGTATCTATCCTATTTTAATAAGTCCACCGTAACGTAAAATCTACTCTCTCGATAGGACTACAGGAATAATTAAGTCGGGCGTTTTTCATGTATTTCAAATTTTTGTTTTATGGCTTTTATCATCGAATCATGAACGTAAACAAAACAGCAATAATTGCAATTCTCAACTACATTTTTTCCGAGAAATTAGAGCAGAGTTCATTGTGATGGTAGACCGTAGAAGTAGAGTACAGCCATGAACAGACGGTTTATTAACGTTAATAAATTTGCATAACTAAAACTCCCAGGCGCAGAACCCTATTTTTACGGCGAACTGTTTAGGCAACTTATTTAACCTACCATAATCCTATACACTTAACGTTATACGTAGTATGTAGATCAATTTAACGTCCTAGTCGTGTGTGGATTTTTAGTAGTAAATATACAAGTACCCTATTACGGTCATTTGTGAAAGATTTTGAAAAGAAAAATGAAAATTGATTCCAAAACATGAGATAAAATTATTCAATTTGAATAAATGAACAAAGTATGCTTTCACATACAACGAGTAATAAATTATTTTGATTTTTTTTTGCCGGATTCTCACATACGTTTCATCGTACTTATAACCTATAATTACCCAGAGGTAAAAATACATACTACTCACGTCTGATGTTCGCTAAAAAAATCAAATTCGTATAGTTACTCGGGAAATATGGCTTATGTTGTATGTTTTATTCAATGATTCAAAAAGTACGCTTTATACACAAATATCTCGAAGGTATTTTGGAATTACGTGCGATGTCGCGAATTGAAAAGCTAACCACATGAAATCTAAAAAAAAAAAACAGCCTATTTTTCTTTACGAGACCTTCGGCGATTGAAAATTTCATCTAATAAGTAAAGCAGCCAAATAAAAAAGCAAACCGATACCCTCGAGAATACAGACGAAAAAAATGTGACCTCAATTTTTTTACCTAATTCTAAACAGTAAAGTTTGATGAGAAAATCCTCGCCTTTGCGAAGTATAAAAATGAAAAACATGCTTTTTTAAAACATACCTATTCGAGCTTTGAAAAAATAAATTCGTGAAATTTTCAGTTCAAATGAAACTAAACAACTCCTAATTACACAAACTGACCTAATTCAATCACATTAAAATTGATCCGGTCGAGAATAATCGCGAAAAATCACAAATGGATTGCGAGTTCTTCTAAAAAAAATTAATAAATTTCTAATTAAAATGTGGCCCTAGAACAAGTAAGTACCTTAGCTTTTTCTATAAAAAGAGGCGACATGCATGAGAAGAAGAGAACGACTGATCGAACGACAAAATTATTCAAGCGATTTAATTTAATCGTAATGTTGTTGACACATTGTAGAAAAAAAAATCCTCTTTCGGTATTAATTTCGAAGTGTGGTTTAAATAATTAGTAGCATCATTAAGACGCCCATTACGTAGATAAATGAGTGTACTGGCGTGGTCATACGAAAAGTTGGTTAAAACGTGTCTGTTAATTATATTAACTCGCGCCATTCAAGACGTCAGTTAATCTGGCATTCTGGGATATTTTAATGAGGTAAGAAGCTGAAAACGGACGGAATTTTATCACATTAGCCGAGTCCGAACGAGTATCTATTATTCCACTCGACGGCTAATTTAAGAAATTGTACCGATTTGTCAGTCGTGATAAGAAAATGCCACCAATAAAAGAACCAAATTCATTCCCATTTTCAAGTTTTATTAGTTCGTATTCTTATATTGAAAGCGTGAATTCGAAACCATCCAGTGTAACAATGAAAGATAGCAAATTTCGCGAATAAATTGCCGAACCGAAGGATATTTCCAATAACATTACTTCGATCGTTCATTTCAAAGTTTGAAAATTTTCCAACGTTTGCGCTATTTCGTTCGGTTTTCCTCACTCTTATGTTAGTTGCAAATGTAAAAAAATTCCTACAGGAATTATGTTATGAATTAATGTTTTGAAATAAAATTATTTCCTTAGGGAGAAAAGGGAAGTAGAGCAAAATCGTTGATGAAACCTTTGTAACTCATTTTGATTGGTTCAAAAGTCGCCCCCTTCTTCAAACTCCAGAAATAATAGAGTGTTGATGTACAAAAAATTCTCTTATATGATAACTGTGAATGTACCAAATCGTCCAAGGAGAAAGTTACACGGATGTAACCATCTTTATGTCGTGACTAATAGAACCTCGACTATCCGAGTTCATTTTAAGGCGAAGGAAGATCGAGTCGCGAAAAATCGGATACCGTAATCAATTCTCATTTCTTATTTGAAAAATGCAACAATTAAAAAAAATTAATAATAAAAATAGAATGCTTATAGTTTAGGTAGCCCACTGAATAATAAGAAGAAATAAGAGAAAAAATTCTAAATTTATAATTTTTTTTAAATTATTATTTTATGAAATAAATTTTATTCAAGTTTTTTGGATTAACATGATTTACTAAAAAAATTTAGAAGAAAAAAACGTGTTTCGTTGTTGTTTTTTTTTTGTTTTTTTTTTTAGAAAAAATGGAATTCTGATTTTTTGGTATAGAAAAATTTCAATTTTTTGGAATAGAATAATTCCATTTTTTAAATAGAAAAATTCCATTTTAAAAAAATACAAAATTCAATTTCTTCGAATATAAATATTCCATTTCTCGGAATGAAAAATTTTATTTTTTGGAATGGGAAAATTCCATTTATTGGAATAGAAAAACCCCATTTTCAAAAAAAAAAACCTATTTATTTTGAATAGAAAAATTCTATTTTTTGGAATAGAAAATTTTAATTTTTTGAAATGGAAAAATTCCATTTTTCGGAATCTAAAAAAATTTCTTAGAATAAAAAAAACATTTTTATAATTTAAAAAATCAATTTTTAGAATTTGAAAAATCCATTTTTAGAATTTAAAAAAATCCATTTATTAGAATTTAAAAATGCCGTTTTTTGGAATAGAAACCCTAATTTTTTGAATGGTACTATTCCATTTTTTTCGAATTAAAAATTCCATTTTTTACGAATAAAAAATTTCATTTTTTGGAATGTAAAAATACCATTTATGAAATAGAAAAATCCATTTTTTTAAATGGAATTCATTTTGAATAGAAAAATTCCCTTTTTTAGAATCGAAAAATTATATTTAAAAAAAATAATTCCATTTTTTGTAATTAAACAAAAATCCATTTTTTGAAATAAAAAAATACTTGCCTATCATTTGTTCATCCTGAAACTTACATACAGTTGCATACAAAGTAAACGCATATCCATACTATGTTTCATACTTTCATACATAATAGAACGAACCAGTGAGTCTAGACTCTAGAAGGCGAAGTCCTCCTTGGCAAGGCGTGAAGCATAGAATTTTTAGAATACAATTTCAATATTTTTCAGGATTTGGAAACTTTTGGAATAAAAAATAATTTCACTGTTTTGGAATGAAGAAACTTCCTAATAAGTACATATAAAAATTTATTGATTTCTTGGAATTGAAATTTTTTGGGAGTTGAAAATTTCTCCAATTTTCTTGATATAAATAAATAAAAAAAATTCTCATTTAAAAAAAAAAAATCAGAATTTTTTCCCTTAGGTACCTATTGGAAAAAAAATTATTTTTCAAATGTTTATTTATTTTTTGTAATTTTTACATATTTTTAGAGAAAATACCTTTTTCAAAAATGTAATTATTTTCAAATTCAAATAAAAATTTTCTTACTTATATGATCGAAATAATTTTCTATTTTACAAAATAATAAGTAAGTAATGATAATAATTATAAATTAGGTGTAGGTACTTAAATAATTTTAATTAATTTATCAAATATTAAATTTACTTAAGTAGGAGTGTTTTTCAGTGTGGCCATTCGAGAATTCACAAAATCCGATCTAGGTAATAATATTTTAATAACCTCTGAACTTTATTGTGCATCTCAGAAATGGTAAAAGCCAATAATAGTGTAGGAAATGTTTGTGGTAAACACAAATATGTCTGGGCTACCGTGCTAATATTTGATTTACATCGGTAGCTCAATTTATAACTGGAGTTATTTGCGATCTCCAAACGACAGACTGTTCAGAAAAGTTTTTCCTAAAAAAAAATCAATTTCTCTGTTTCTTATATGAAGCGTGGAAATGCAAAGTATGATAAGCGCCAAAAATTAAATTTTGCAGGGGAGCTTTGAACTCGTGTCGCGGGCAGAAGAGGGGAAAAGTAGGGGTTTCTCATGTACCATGTGATGAAAAGGGGACATTTCTCTACACATTGGTTCAAAGAAATCTCGAAATGAACGATTTGTCTCCGAGAGAGAGCAATTCTTCGTAACCCATTTTTTCAACAAAAAAAATGGCGCTTATCATACTTTGCATTTCCACCCTTCATATACTTATATACCTACACGATTTTGAGTAACCATGCACTATCTTCAATATTGGTAGATTTTTTTTTTTTTTTTTTAAATCTCAGAATGATTAGAAATGGAGAAATTTCAACCTTTTCTGAATAGCCCTTCTTTCATATTTTTTGAGGGGCATTTTGAACAAGTTTACATTTTTGGATTGATGAAAAAATATCTTATGCAAAAGTGGTTCCTATTTGAATATTTAGCATAAGAATTTTCGACACTTTTTTGAGAAGAATTTTAATTTCAAATATTACCACGTAACACAAAAAAACCCAATTATGATTAGATATTTTAGATCAACGATAGCAATAATGAGTTAAAAATTAAAATAAGCATTTTATGCACAAAAAAATACTCATAAATACGCTCTCTTCGGTGTTCGAATTTTTTACCCGTCTGGACGATTTATTTGTCGAAAGGGTTATTTTATAATTACGATCGTATTTTAATTTAACTTCCCGAATGAAGATTGGAAAAAAATTGTGGCAGTTGAGTTGTGCATGTTAGTGGTACATTTAATGAAGATATTTTAATGATAGTGGAAACAGGTGTTATTTGGAGAGTTGTGAAAATTACGTTCAGCTGATACGGGTATAGTGATGAGGCGTCTTTTGCAAAGTAATTACTGAAGCGCGAGCAAATTATAATAGTGCTGTGTAAAGTGTACCTACTCTGTATTTGCGGCCAGCGTTAGCACCGATATTTTTCCTAAAAATACACCAACTCTTTTTTAAATCTCGTCTTTTACTTTGAAATAGCGCCGCGTTAAAAAGTGTTTTTTCCCCTCGCTTTTATTCTAAGTACCTACCACCTACCGCACTTCTTCGAATTAATATTGAACAAATGTAGGTTTTTTTTCGCATACGAAATGGATTTTCCAAGTTTGTAAGAAGTTTTTTCCTAATTCGAGCGAAATTTGACTGATACCGAAGTACCTGTTGCATTCGCGGCAGCGACGCAGCTTAATCCTTTACTTAACGCTTGTATGTGGCGAAATCATTAATGGTGAATTCTAATCAACTTGAGTATTCTTTGTAATTGATGGTAGGTAATATGAGATAAGTAAGATTAGGTTTTTTTTTTTTTTTTTGAAAAACGTGTGGAGTTGATTTTTGTCGAGAGAAAAACAAATTTAAAAAAATTATGTTTGCATGTTTTGAATGAATAAGAGGATACACGATCTCCAACAATCACTTTCTTGATTTTTAAACAGTGGAAAAATACCTAGTTTGATTTTTAATTTTTAATTTTTTTTTTTATAAATAATTTATCAATTTTTTTTCAATTTTGAATACCTACATGGATTAAATAAGTATCTATCTACCCGAAAATTGAAAGTACATTTTTTTTTCAAAAAAAAAAAAGGTCCCTTAGCTTTACACGTCAGATTCGGTATTAAATTTGTAGAAAAATAATCCAATAGGTACGTCGATTTTTTTTTTTTTGGTGCATTCGAAATTCTATCAATTTATAAAACAAACATTTACTTACGTAGATAGGTAATCACATTCGTCGAAAAATAAGCCTAATTTATTTCATTTTTCTGGCGTATTTTCATTGTTTTCATTCTAATAACGAATTCGCAGTAAAAAAATTTCGCCGAGACGATTTTTCTGCCCGTAAAATTATACAAAGGCGACGCGAACAGGTAAGAATTCGAATTTGGAAGAACACGAAAATAAAACGATGATAACAATAATAAAACAGCGTTCGAGAAGTAATAGAATTTCTTAATTGTACGTTGAAAAATATTCAGCGACATTCAAATATTTACTCTTTTATCTATTGAAAATCTCTTGAGGGTAATAATTCAGCAAAGTTGATTATTTACTTTGAACTTTGTTACGAAATTGGTGGAAAAATTGTTGCCATTTTGAAGCATCTCGCAAGGTTAAGCGGCGAAACTTTGCGTTTCGACGTTATCGTAACAAACATCTTGGTGACTTGTTCTCGGGGATTTGGAGGAAGAAAATTAAATTTCAATTTTTATTCTAAACTTATGGCGTAATAAAAACGAGTACAGTTTTAATTCCCTTATGAATGATTAAAAAAATTCGTGAAATTGGTTTTTCATTCTCGATTGAAAAAAAAAAAAAAAATGTTTTAGGCTACACATTTGTGTGTCGAGTAAATTAAAAACAAAGCTCGAAATTTTTCATTTAAAATTCTCGTATCATCGAATGCACTAAAATATATTACCGGAAGAGGAAAAAAAGTTCATTATGTACTTACGAAGCTCTTAGTTAGAACTACGACTCGTCGTTTGAATTATCATTTGATAATATCATTTTATTCACTAACAGCTTCCCATATAAAATGAAAAAATTTCTGCTACGACGTCCGTTCGAAATACACGTATATTAAATCACGAAATAAATATAAAATTATCATACGGTTCAAAAACCGAAATAATTACCGCGGAAATAAAACACCGAAAAGGAAAATAAAAAAAACATGAAATCAAACTCGTATCGTATTACTTCTCGAAAACCGATCGAGTACGATAGGTGTGCTTCCCGACTAAAATATTTGTCAACTAACTCGCCGCTATAAAAAACCAACCCTCATACTTGCGAAAAGATTGCGCTGGCGCGACCTACTTCTTATGGGCGCCTCTTTTCCACGTATTACGTCATAAACCTTCCCCCCAATGTGCCCTGATATAAACGATATTAAAATTCGTATTTTATAAATACCCAAATTTAATTTACAAATTTTACGGATATTTAAAGGGGCTGTATCGTTATGAATGATAATTGAAGTAAATTACGTATTATCAGTATGACGATTTCCTTTCATTTTTTCAAATTAAAATTATTTATATGCGGCTGAAAAAGGAATTTTCTTATTTTTTGCCAATTTTTATTCAATGTTGCTTGGAGGCGTATGTTTTTTGGGCGGAAAATTCTCGTAAAATGTTTTTAAAAATAAATTTTTATTTAAAAAAAAATTTATCACATACAATAGGTAAGTAAAGTTTTTGTGTTAATTTTTGTAAAAAAAAAACTTTCAAGTTGATTTTTAAAAAATATAAGTAACTACCATTTTTTTATTTTAAAAAAAGAAAAAATTTCAAGTTGAAATTTCGAAACATTTTTTTTGAAAAACATTTTTTTCTCGAAAAAAAATCCATTCATTTCTAGAAGATAATATGTGGAAAAGATTGTTGAAATTTTTATTACAAATTTGTGAAAATTTTTCAAAAATATGATGTGGACCCTATCCTTGATTTTTTCAAAAATTTGAAAATTTTATGTTTTAAAAAAATCAATTTTTGATGCTCACAAAAATTCATTGCAGGCAAACGTAAAATTTTCCTTGACTACAAGTATTTTGAAGTTTAAGTTGTTTTTTTTTTTAAACAACAATGCTTTTGATTGAAGTCATAATTAGATAAAATATTTTTTGAAACGGGGTTTATTTGAAAAGCACTTCTTACAATACCTACAGTAAGTACTTATTTGTTGTTGAAGCGTTAGAAAAAGCGTTTAAAACGGGAAACGCCACAAAAATTGTTGTAATTTTGCAAACTGAATTCATACTTAGTTAATTGATAAATTTAGATCATAACTATACCTACTGTAAATATTTTGTGAAGATTTTTTTTTAGAAGAACATTTCAAGAAAATTGTTCTATTTTTTGAAGTGATTTTGCAAAATAAAAATTTTCTGGGATATTTTGGAATAGTTTCATGCAAATGTCTCTCATTGAACTGTTTTTTTTAAGCGGAAACAATTGATTAAAAATTTTTAAAGTCAATTTTTTAAATGATTTTTGAAATAATTTCTTAAAACATTAGAGTAGGTATCTAATTAAATCTTTTCAAAATATATAAAATTATTTCAGTAAACTTTTTTAAATATCATTTTGTTTAGGTAAAAAAAATCGTAGAAAATTTTTCATTCTGAAAATTTCGATTCTCATCATACATTTTTTTGGAGAAAATTATTTTGACCAAAATTTTTTCTAACCGAGTTTTTAATTATGGTTTTCAAGTCATTTCTGAATTTTTCCTCAGATTTTAAAAAAAAACTTGAAAAAATCAAGGAAAATTTATTTTGGCATTGTAATTTTTTTCTTAAAAATTTTTTCATTGAGGCAATTACAATTCTCATGATAAGTAGGTACATTTTTAAGGATAAAATTATTTCGAACAAAATGTTTTCTAAAATATTTTAAAAATACTTTACAAGTCATTTCTGAATTTTCACTCTAAATTAGAAAAACTTTCGAAAAACAATCAAAGAAACAGGCATTGTAAGTTTTTTCTTAAAGTGTTTTTCTTCGAGAAAAAATCAATTCCCCCCCCCCCCCCCCACAAAATTGAGAAATTTTTTATGTTTATCGCGAAAATTTTCTATATTTTTAAGGAGAAAATATTTTGATCGAAATTTTTAAAGATACTTTTCAAGTCATTTCTGAATGACCCCGATTTCAAAAGAAAACTTTTAAAAAAATCAGAGAAAAATGTAAAAAAAAATTACAAGAAATCTATAGAAATTTTTTCTAAAAATAAAATAACATTAATTTAGGTACTAATAAATAAACTGGGAATTTTCTCAATAGATTTTTCTATGATTGTTATTTTTTAGAAAATTTTCAATGAGAATATTTTAATATCTTTTAAGAAGTTTGTGATAATTTTTTTTTTCATGAAATATTCTTTTCAAAATGTTTTTTTTTTTGAACAAAATTTTTGAAAATAATTTTTATTTTCCAGGCCTAATAACTTAGATTCTATTCAGAGAATTTTGAAGAAGAAAAAAAAACGAGAAAAAATTTTGAAGCATGAAAAATGCAGGGATGAAGATGTGTACTATATTCGTAATCATTGGAAATATTACTGTAAATTTCAAAATTACGGTAATAATTCTACTTTATAGTTGATTCCAGTTGAGAGTGGAGTGGACAAACAAACCTTTTAAGCCAATCTCATTTCTTTATGATTGAAATAAACCAATCATGTTGAAGAATATCTAGGTTTGTTTTTCCACTCTCAACTGGAATCAACTGAAGGCAGTTCCGAAAATGTCTTTAAAAACCTATGCACATTTCTAAAGAAATATCAAAGTTTAAAAAAATTGCACCATCAAAAAAAAAAAAACTATAAAAAATTACGTACATTATGCATAAATAAAATCTATGCAACAGCTGCATGTTCTATGCATACAAAACAGTTGAATTAAAAAAAAATCCGCAGTAGATAAAATTTATTTTTAAATACTTACTCACAATTGCTACGTGCTTCGTTAGTACATGAATGCTTATTAATATAGGTACTTCATTAAAATAAAACATTCAGGTAATGTTTACTAATTATAAAATTACCTTTATCATTTGATGAATGTACTTCGTAAATTTTTGTTATTTTATCTTTATCATAGATGTAAGTATCTGTAATTCACGTAAACGATACTACGTAGTACTAACATTAGGTACATTCAAATTTGAACACTTCTTCAAAGCAATCTCCTATTCCCCACAGCGAATAGTTTTCTTTTTCTTCGCTTCATGTTAATTGAAAACATCCCCTAATGCGTTTTCATTCCTTATAAACGTTATTCCACTATCAAGGGGAATGCTTTTTTTTAATAATATATTTTTTTGTTTCTTCATTTTATAATGTTTTCATATTCAAGTAGGTAGGTAGGTACCTATATTTCGTTTGGTATCATTTAGTAGAAAATAATTTAAAATGAGAAATTTGTTGAAGTGTTAGTGAGGTGAGGGGAAAAAATGCAAATTAATAAAATACTGAACAAGTAAAATAATTTGAAGTTAAATCTAATATTTTTTATTTCTTTAATGAATTGAATACAAATACAATATACATACATTCATACGCTTACAAGTAGGCAAGTACGTAAGCATATTTATTTTTCATCACTTCCTTTTCGTAATTTTGCTAATGCGTAAAAAAAAAAAATTTTTTTAAAAATGAAAGATAGCAGAAAAAAAAATTGTTCTTGAAGTTTAGAATACATTTTTTTAATCTCACGCTGGTATAATCAACCAAAGGGAAGTTTTTTAAAAGTATTTTCATTTATATATTCAACTATTATATCGTACCTACTATTTTGAAATTTCACAATTTTCACAGGAATCTTTATTGCAAAGTTTTGGGTAAAAAAAACTCGGTTCCGAGTAAAAATTAGAATACAACGGATGAAATTATTACTTCTCATTGTTAAGGTAAAAAATTTCAGTCAGTTTACACGGTGTTATAATAATTGTATTTTTTTCCATTTAAAAAGTAATTCAAACTTTTTATTAGAAAAGGTAGACTTATTTAAACGAATTATTCTTCGTTTCTAGCGCTCACGACTTAATTTTCGTTTCCTTTTTTTGATATGTTTCACCCGCGTTCGTTATCTCGGCTGGTGTTCTTACTTACTATGTAGATTGTCTGGTATATCGTAGTACTTTACCATTTTTAAAAACTTGAGTAAATAATTGACATCATACATGGCTGTTTTGAAACATTTGTCCGAACTTTTTCACGTCTCCGTAATTCCCTGCCACCCTCCACTGAGCTAGAGCTAGAATGACAGATTACCATTTGCGTCGCAAAATTATGTTCAGACGTGTCATCCTTTCAATTTGGAATTAAGAAGAAAAAAAGTTTTCAAGGGTATAAAATTTTTTCAAAAATTTTTGAAAAATTTCAATTTTTAAATTAGGAGTTTCAATTCTATTTTTTTTTTTAAATTGACTACCTAAGTAAATTTGAATATAGTTCCAGCATATCCAGATAATTCAGCGTGTTAAAAAAACTGGCATATCAAAGAAATTTGTCATACGTACTTGAGTATTTACAAAAAAAAAGTAAGCCTATCAAAAAATAAAATAATATATCTCAAGAAAGTAATTGGCATAATATCAAAAAGTTTTCTAACAAAAAAAGTTGAAATACTTATCACACAAAAAAAAACTAATTAAAATAAAAATGATTCAAAAGAATCGGGATGATTTCAAGGAAGAATGAAAACAATTTCTTAAATAGTTATTTTAGTGAAAAATGTTCTCAACATTTCGCCAATAAAAAAAATTGAAATAAGAAAAAATCCAGTAAAAGCAGTTTTGGAAATGAAATAGGTTCGAGAAAATTGTCTCAAATCGATAAAATTATTTCGAGCTCTCAAAGATCGAAGATTTTCATTCCTTCTCATATTGAAACAAAACATAAATAGCCGACGTTTTTGCGAAGAAAGGGGGGGGGGCAAAATGAGCACTTTCGCTGGGCTCGAATTTTCCCCAGGGCTCAACCATATAGCTTTTTATACTTATTGCAAAAAAATAATTTTTCTACTCCACAAATTATGAGACCAAAACTTGATATTATTTTTCTCTAAAAGTGAAAGATTTCTTAATTAAAAAAATAAGCAAAACAAGATTTTTACTCCAAAACAATTTTTTAAATTAGGTGAGTACCTAACTAAGTATTTATTCTTTAAAAAATTTCGAATTTTTTTTTCTTCAAAAAAATTGACAGATTTTTTACTCCAAAAAAACTAAAAGATTCTTTTTAAAAAAGAAATGTATTTTTTCTCTAAAAATAAATAATTTTAAAAAATTTCAGAATTTTTTTCTGAAAAATTGAAAGCTTTTAGGTATTTTATTTTTAATGGATAAGACGAAAAATGATTGCTTTTTCTTCAAAAAAGTGAGAAGTTTTTTTTAATACCCACAAAAAGTTGAAAAATTTGATAATTTTTTCTCCAAAAAAGTTAAGAGATTTTTTTCATCTAAAAAAAAAACAACATAAAAATAAAAACGAACAAACAAACAAAACTGAGAATTCCTGTTTTCAAAAAAAAAAAAAATGATTTTTTCTCCAAAAATAAAAATATTTTTTCTGAATAAGAAAAAAAAATTCCAGAGTATTTTTATCACTTACTTACACCATCGTTGAAAAAATTTTCACTTGAAGAAAATTTTAATTTTAATTTTAATTTAAACACAAAATTAAGGTTTGTTTCCCTCTAAAAATAAGGTATCTTCTTAAAAAAAACAAAGATTTTCAAAGAAATGTTTGGAGTAGGTAATATATTTCAATTTTTTTCCACGAAATTGGAATAAATTTCTCAAAAAAAAAAATTGAAAACCTTTTTTAGTAAATTGTGAATGTGAAACTTAAGATTCCACTTTATGGAAACCATTTTGCAAATCATAAAAATTTGGCATAAGTAACAACATAAATTGAAAAATGTGAAAGTTCGACTTATCAAGAAAATCAGAGAATAGGTTCGTCTTTGAATACTTGGACTTTGAAACCCTTCATAAAAACTTTAACTCATCCCTTTAATTATTGCCAGAGAGCTGATTTAAAAAAAAAAAACGTAAAAATGAGCTGATTTTGACGATTTTGTTTGTTTGGTGTTTTTTTTTCGACTCATCAAGAAAATTAGAAAATAGATTCCTCTTTGAATATTTGGACTTTGAAACCCTTCATAAAAACCTTAACTCATCTCTTTAATTATTGCCAGAGAGCTGATTTTTCAAAAAAAAAAAAAAAAAAAAAAAAAAAATCAGGTAAAAATGAGCTGATTTTGACTATTTTTTTTATTTTATTTTTTTTATTGAACATGAGAAAAAAATACTCCGTCTTACATGTTAGGAGGTGAGAAAAATTATCCTTATAATTTGTTTGTCGGTCCCAAACATGTGAAAAAATTGAAAATATTGATTCGAAATATAATATATGAAATTACTAGTATAATTTATGAAGTCTATACATACCTATAGAATAGCATTTCGATGGTAAAAAATATTCGGTAAGTACCTTCGCTATTTTATCAACAACGTGCACACGCACACAATAATATTTATTTTCGTTTGCGTAATGACTAAAAAATGATACATTCGCCAACAGAAACTCCCCAGAGAAATGGAGTAGATTTTGCGAGATGTACAATTTTCTACTATTATCCTTGGCGCTGGTTGAACGTTTTCGCGTAGGTACCTATACACTCGTATATTTATGTAGGTTCAATAATTGTCACACACGTTACCAAAACACGTTCACTTGCATGTCAGAATATCTGTAATAAAACAAGAGAAAAACAGCGAGATACCAGCCTCAGGGGATTTTAGTGATTCAAATTTCTTTTGACCCTTTGGAAATTATTATCATACGTGAAAAAGCTCAGAAGCCACGTCAGCTGACAAATAACTAAATAAATAGCGTTAGGTAGATTTTTTGATTTATTTGGTTTTTCTAGCGACATATTCGCCAAGTTCCTCACGTGATGGAACGCTCTGCTCGCTCAAGTTTGCTGAGTTTATAAAATGACTCGCGTTGTAATGTGCTGGTTACTGGTGTTTTCTATGTATTTGCCATACGCTATGCACTAATAGTACTATCAAAGATTCGTTCGTGTTTTCTTCAAGTTTTTTTTTTTTTTGTTATTCAACGACGCGACACGATGTATCGAGAAATTTTATTTTGTGATCGGCCATCGGATGTATAAAATACTCGAACTATAACGATGCAATATTACGAGTCGAGTTGCAATGAAAAAAAAAACACTCAACAATAAAAGTCATACGTTTTTCTTCTATTCCATACCCGATAACAATATTTAGCGCAAATAATTTGTATTAAAAAAAATAAAAAAATAGCCAGCCTAGTAAAAGCAGAGTTTGTATTCCGATCACGTTTGAAAATCAGTATAACGACGTTTGCAGTTACAATTTCATCTCGGCAGATTTTTACATATATGTAATACCGAATACGAGATGTGTTTTTATTATTTTTCCCCTTTGTTATTTTTTTTCATTCATTCAAAAATTTAACTGATGTAACATGGTGTATGTAATACATAGTTACTTAGACTATACGCACGTATATCTACAGTATTACTTTGGTGGACCTATAATACACGTAGATGAAGTCCGCGTAACCTAACAAAATATATAAGTAGATATACAGACGTAAATAAGGGGAACCTATTTTCCTAGATGGAAATTCCATTTAATTTTGAAAGTTTGTTTGTTGAGGTTGATCACGATGAAATATAAAACCAAGACTCTTTTACCTTACCTTATACATCGATACCGAGAATAAATTCAGTCGTTAATGCTTTCATAATACTTTGTAGGTTTTACAATAGATGTGTCAAATCAACCCTTCAGTTTATTCGATTTACCATCATTTTTTCAATTTCTTCTTGAATAATGTGAAAATGTGAATCAAATTGAATTAAATTTATACCTAATAATTAATAAAAAAAAGTTCAAATTTAAAAATAAAATTAATGTTAATATTCTCATAAAAATACCTAATATCTAAATATTCAATTAAAAATAAAATTATAAAATTAATTGAACTAAATTCTAAATTAGCTTCTGAAATCAATTCTCATTCTCTTTTTAAAAAATCAAAAGGTGTACGATTTAATTCAATTAAATCAACTGAAATTCATAAATAAAAAATAAAACTTATTAAAATTTTTGAATAAAATTTGAACCAAGTTTTTTCATTATAAAATGATGAATATTGTAAGTATTTATGCTAACAATATCTTACCGATATTTATCCAAAAACATGACTGAACATACGTTTCTGTATAAACCTGCCTTTACACATGATTGGGAATTTTTATGAGCATATTTCACCTTTTTTTGGAGAAAGAATTTCAGAGCCCTAAGTTGATAACGTTTTACAAGGGATGAATATGATATTGCTAAATTTTTTAAAAATTGCCAAATTTTGAAAAAAAAATTGCCAAAATAGCAAAATTTTGAAGAAAGTGCACAAATTTGAAGAAATTGCACAATATTGAAGAAAATGCACAGTTTTGAAGAAATTGCACAATTTTGAAGAAATAGCAAAATTTTGAAGAAAATGCACAGTTTTGAAAAAATTGCACAATTTTGAAGAAATTGCACAATTTTGATTTGAAAAAATTGTTTGATTTTGAAAAAAGTTTTGATTTAAAAAAATTGTCAAATTTTTTAAAAAAATGTCAAATTTTGAAAAAAAATGTCAAATTTTGAAAAAATTGTCAAACGTACTTACTTTGAAAAAATTGTCAAATATTGAAAAATTGTCAGATAAGAAATGCACATTTTCGAAAAGACTATCAAATTTTAAAGAAATTACCAAATTTTTTCCAAATTTTTTTTTCCTCGAGGTACATCATTATATACCCGAGCGGCACACTCGATCGATAATATCGGAAGATGTAACGTATCGATAAAAAATCGTTTGAAAATCTATAGATGTTCTCACGATATTATAAAGATTTATCGGTACAACTTCATAGGCAAAAAATCTAAAAACTATCGAATTCGATATTATTAAGATTTTATGACGATATTCGTCAACGATACTATCGACAAAGAATATTAAATTTATCGATTCCGATTTTCCACCGATTTTGTGCAGATATTTGAAACTACATTATCGACAAAGAATATTAAATTTATCGAATTCGATTTTTTAACGATTTTGTAAAGATATTTAAAACTATATTATCGACAGATTATATTAAATTTATCGAATCCGATTTTTTACCGATTTTGTAAAGATATTTGAAACTATATTATCGACACGTAATATGAAATTTCTCGATTTCGATTTTTTAACGATTTTGTGACGATATTTCAAACTATATTATCGACAAATAATCTGAAATTTCTCGAATTCGATTTTTTAACGATTTTGTGAAGATATTTAAAACTTTATTATCGACACGTAATCTGAAATTTCTCGAATTCGATTTTTCAACGATTTTATGACGATATTTGAAACTATATTATCGACACGTGATATGAAATTTCTCGAATTCGATTTTTCAACGATTTTGTGGCGATATTTGAAACTACGTTATCGACAAATAATCTGAAATTTGTCGAACGATTTTTCAACGATTTTGTGACGATATTTGAAATTATTTCCAAATTGGTGAAAATTTTTCTAAGTCCAACACGTCTGGAAGTACTAAACTGCCTATTATAAGCGTTTTATTGCTAATTCCTCAACGATAAGGTATGGCATAGTGGTTAAGGAAGAGGATTACCATGCAGGAGGTAGATGGTTCAAGCCCCACGGGTGGCAGGTTTTTTATAATTTTTTTTGACTTTTTCTGAAATGATCCTCTTACCGTAACATGAATAATGTGTTTAGGCATAGTTTAATGTATTAATTATGCTAATTAATGATTTTTAATTATAGAAAAAAGCTAGTAAAAGACGAAAAATCGGAATAAAAAATCTATAAAAAATCGACAGAATATCGAATTCGATAAAGTGTCGCGTTAGTTCCGCCTAAATCGTGAAATTATCTTTCGATATTATAGATATATTATCGATAAAATATCTTACTATAATCTCGAAATTTTTACTAACTATAATTCGTCGATAATCTATCTATATATCGAAAGATAATTTCACGATTTAGGCGGAACTAACGCGACACTTTATCGAATTCGATATTCTGTCGATTTTTTATTTCGATAATTTGTCGAGTGTGCTGCTCGGGTACCCCTTTATACACCTTTTGCCCGAATTTCACATCAATTTCACCTCAATTCATTAATTTTTGATGAATTCAGATTTTTTCATTAATTTAATGTGATTAAAATTGAGTAATCACACGAAATGATCAAATGAGAAAACTAATCGCGGATTCGAGTTCGGTAAGTCAAACTACCCCGATTTAAGACCTTTGCAGCGATCATTTTGCCCAAAATTGAAAAAGTTTACATTTTTACCAAAAATCCAATTGTAAAATGAAAAAAATATACTTTGATAAAAGTTGAACTTTTTCAATTTATGGGCAAAATGATCGCTGCAAGGATCTAAACTGGGATAGTTTGACCTGCTTAACTCGAATCCTGACAATTTTTCAAAATTGTGCAATTTATTCCAAATGGAGCAATTTCTTCCAGGCAAATTTTTCTAAAATTTAGCAAATTTTTCAAAGTTTGACCATTTTTTCTTACTCCTAGTTTCACAATTTTTTTCGAATTGGACAATTTTTTCAAACTCTTGGATTCCAGCAGACAATTTTTAAATTCTGTAAGGATTCGAACAAACAGTTTTTCATTTCTTATGTAGTTAGTGTTCAAACTGTGGATAATTTAAACCAACAATTTTTTATTTTTTTATTTTGAAGTTGGAATTCAAACAGTCTCTTCCAATTTTGAATATTATGTAGCTTTGTAGTATTGGACTTGATAAAATTCAACAACAACGATCCGCCACCATAATTATTAGCTTTCTTCAATCACTCATCTCCCATTTATGGCAAATAGAAAAAGATAAAGAACTTGGCGAGATGGAACATCGGGTGCTCTAACTTGAGAATAAACTCACACTGTCACTCTAAACCTTCTCTTGTTATTTTTTTTTCTCATGCAAAAAATAGTTGACGAAATAAAAAATTTTTTTTAAAAACCTCGCGATTAATCACAAGCGCAATTTCGCTGATAAAATACCATCAACCTCGATAAAAAGGGAAAAAAAAGAGAAGAAACCATTCGGTGAAACGTCGATACAACAATATGCCGTTGGTTTTTATCCCCCTTTAGCTATTTGTAAAAATTATGGTCTTTCTCGCCATTTTGAATCTATTTCGGCAACATCGAACCAGTACTGCCATCGAATGGGTATAGCAGTTGAATTCGCAATTTAATTTATCAGATAGCAAAAGTAAAATCTCCAAGAATGTAAGAACTAATTTTCGCAAAGAACGCGAAAACTGTATTAAACGAAGAATTCGACTCGGCATCGGAACGGCCGCGGCGTACGTACGATGACGACGGTGCGTATATGAAGAGTCGTACCATGTTTTCCTTCTTCTTAATTCACGCCTAAAATTTTCTTCATCAGAAAACAAAGTCTCACTGTTTTCATTTCACTAATGTGAAATCTCTTTCAAGTTCAACAGTGTTGGTTGGAAGCTTGAAAAATGTTAATTAAACGTCGCCGTCGCCGAATACGAGCGAGGATATTATGGCTGCGAAAATTTCCTCGCCGTCTGTATTGCATACAATATTATATTGACAAGCGAACAAACGCGTATACTGCATGTATGTATATTCCGATTATTATGATTCGCCGTTAATTTACACCATTTAGGCACCCGTGTAGCAATTGTCGACATCGACATTTATGTCGACAAAATTCAGACACATTTTTTTCTCGGTTAACGATGAATTAAAAATGATATTTGAGATTTAAAGTAATGTTCTATGTTAAACATAACTGTTCAATCAAAATTTTTGAATTTTTCTCAGTATTTTCCTATAATTTAGAAAACGTCGTTTTTCTACATAGACAAGTCGATGTAAAAATCGATACTCGATAAACGCATCGACATTTATGTCGACAATTTCTGCCAATTAAATTTACAAATTTTATATCTAAAAAGAACTAAAAACAATTAATAAGAACATTTTAAGCTCAGGAATAAATAATTTTTGAAAGAATCACAAAATTTTCTTATTTTTCAAAGTTTTGAATAATACAACGACTTGTCGAGTTATTGTCGACATAATTGTCGATGGTCGAATAATGCATCGACTTCACTGTCGACAGTGTCGACCAGAGGAATTTTAAGTCGAGATAATGTCGATGTGATTGTCGAGGGTCGAATAATGCATCGACTTAACTGTCGACAGTGTTGACCAGAGGAATTTTAAGTCGAGTTAATGTCGATCTAATTGTCGAGGGTCGAATAATGCATCGACTTGACTGTCGACGTCTTGAGGGTGATTGTGATACTCGCAGATAAAGTGTGTTGTGAATTAGTACATAAGGTCTAAGAATCATCTCTATGTTAGTTGGACACTCGCATGTGTCCAGCTACAAAGGTGGCCTCAATGCCGCATATTTGACAAAAAATGTCAAAATGTTGGCTTGAACACTATTTTTGGTGTAATTTTAATATATACATATATTGAATATTTGAACTTAGCATATTTTTCAAAATCTCACCATTGCAAATGTCGATGTGGGTGTCGATATAAATGTCGACACATCGAAATCGGTCACTTTTCGATCGTACATGTCGACACGATTGTGGATGGTTTGTCGAGCTTATTATCGACATGTTTGTCGACCGACCAAATATGGCTCGACATGTCGAGCCATATTTGGACGGTCGACAAACATGTCGATAATAAGCTCGACCACCCATCCACAATCGTGTCGACATGTACGATCGAAAAGTGACCGATTTCGATGTGTCGACATTTATATCGAAATTAGCATCGACGTTGCTACACGGGCAACATAATATGCTGCCACACAACGTTGCTTTAACGGATTATTCGTACATGTACGAGTGTACTTCTACTCCACTTCTTTCTTCCTCCTCTCTTGAATGCCACAGTGGGCGATTCGCAATTCGCATATACCATTAATACGTTTAAGTACGCAATTTAACCTAACCTTTAAATCATTATAAAAATATATAAATCATTGCGAAGAAATAACACGCCAATTTTCAAACAATATACCATACACCTATACCCATTTAATCACGTAACGAGCTTTAGAAACGCGTAAAAAAATGATTACGAAAAATAATTCCATCGGGAATTTACCTATCGTTTTTTGTAGTAAACGAATGAGCAAATAAACGACAAGCACTTTGGGAATTAAAAAAAAGTTTACTCACAGTGCCAGGTAGATAAGATAAATCGTTTAACGAATTGGAATAAAATATAAAAAAAAAAAAACTTGTTCAAATGCAATAGCTACCATTTTTAAGTTTTCGGATGTAAGGATAAAATTACGTTTCTTCTAACAAGTATGCGAATAAACCACGCTAAAAAAATATACAAAAATCTCTGCCGACGTTTATTTGTAAAATTGTCTGGTTTATTCGCAAAATAAATAATTGAACTCGGAAACGTTTTTATTAGCCAAATTTTCGGCAATTTTTTCCCTTTATCAAACTTATTTCGACAACTTTTGCAAATAATCAACTTGAAATGGAAAATATTCTAAATGACTTTATGTTAATAAATTTTACCAGAGATAAAAAAATATTCTCTCATGAAAATACAAGTATGTACGTAAGCATTTTTTATTTTTTTAAAATTCAGCTGATTTTGATGACTTTGTTTTTTTTTTAATGAAAAATAAAAAAGTGAAAGGTACGTCGAAGTAGATGATACTAAAATAAACAAATCTGGTAAATAGTGTTGAATTCTGTATTTGATGTTAACTCCTATGATATGAGTATTGATATTATAGAGGAGCCTGATGTGCATTAAAAATTATGGCATCAATAGTTTTTCAGTACACCAATAAAATACTGAAAAATCTTGAATGAAACTACAAATTTTTGTCGTTCGTCCATTATTTAGCAAAATTGAAAACAGAATTTTTCCTGCTACTTATTTAAAATTTTTTCTGTGCCTAGTCGATTTTAATTTTTTTTTTTTTTTTTTTTTTTTTTTTGATAGGAGGTGATTCTAAATTTTTAGTAATTTTCGGGAAGTGGTTTTCTGAAAATTAGGTGACATTAGTGAAAAAATGAGTGATTTTCGGAAAAAAAAACAATCACCACATCATGAATTTGATGTGTTATTATTCTGAGAAAATTTTGAGAACTTCTCATTCACGTAGATGTTTATATTTTTTTGAAAAATTTGTTCATAAAAAAATGTACATATGAAGCTTATACTTACGCTTAAAAAATATTTTTAAATTCAATTAATTTTTTTTCAAGTTAGACTACCTATTTATCTATTTTTCCCCTATTTAAATATTTACAAGGGGGAAAAAAAATCAAGATTATATTAGTGTAAACATTGAAACCTCAGGTTTGCCCATTAAAACACCAAAGGTGAGGTACCTAGTGTAATTTTTTTTCAGTACCTACAATGATTAAAATGAGTAGATGGTAAAATACAGATTAAAAACGGATTTGATTAACAAATTCGCCAGACGTTGTGTAAAAGGTAGAATTTTCTTTCGTAAATTATACGTTCAATTCTGAAAGTTGGAGTAATTAATAGTTTATATGTATGCGACGAAGATTATAAAGGTAAATACCTCGTTTTAAATTAAGTTTGCGTTTTACACGAGTAATTTCGTAAACTTACCTAGGTCCTAGGTGTAGATTTTTTTCTTATCCTTTCAGACTCACACAATTATTAAGGCTAAACTTGAAGACGAATTTTTTCTCGTGATTGAAGCTTACTTAAAATAGGTATTTCAAAAAAAGCAACCTATAAGACGATTAATTTATTTGCAGCAGCATTTGTGTGCTCAATAATGGCAGTTTTGCAAGTAAAATGTAACACTTCGTGTGAGATGGTGTTTATCATGTGCCATTTGATAGAGTTATGCATACAATACCTACGTACTATTCATCAATTCAAATGATTATGCGACTAAACACTTATGTACGAATATAGAATAGGTTAAAGCTTAATCGAGTACACTATTGACTGCATAACAGTGATTACCAACTTCCTCAAGTATACGAGTATGTAAAGGCATGTGTACCTATTCAAAAGCGCACTTTCCTATTTTCATTTGAAACAGATGAAGTTGAATTGAATAACCGCCGATTTATACGGTATTAAATAAATAAATGAATGAATTATTCCAGGCTGCACGATTAAGAGTACCTATGTATTTGATTAATTTTATCGTTTTTAATGTGTTTTAAGAATGATCAAAGAATTACCCAAATGACGAGTATCAATACTTGGGTATTTCTTCGTTGCTTTTCTTCAGGTATTCGGAGTGTGTGTTTGCAGTTGTACCCTTTGAGACAGACGTCAAGGCTGGTTATTGTGCTGCAAAATCAGGGCGTTATAATTTTTTCCCCGCCTGACTAGTATCACCCTGATACTGCCTTCGAGAAATCGCTTGAAATTTTTTTCAAATTTCATAAAAATATTGAAAAAGATGTCAAATATTGAAACAATTTTGTTGAATTTTGAAAAAATTATTGTCAAAAATGTTAAAAAATTGGCAAATGTTGAAAAATTGTCAAATTTTTGAAATTTTTTTCGAATTTTGAAACAATTTTTAAAATTTGATTCGTAGTCAAATTTTGAAAAAATTTTCAATTCTTAAAAATTTGTTAAATTTTGAAAAGTTTGTTGAGTTTTGAAAAATTAGTTGAATTTTGAAAAATTTGTAAAACTAGAAAAAAATTGTCAAATTTTGAAAAAAACGATCAAATTTTAAAAATTTGTCAAAATTTGATTTGTTGTCAAATTTTTGAAAAAATTGCTAAATTTTGAAATAATTATCAAAATTTGATTTGTGATCAAATTTTGAAGAAATTGTCAAATTTCAAAAATTCGTTGAATTTTCAAGAATTTGTTGAGTTTTGAAAAATTTGTTGAACAAAATTTGTCAAATTTTGAAGAAAAAAAAAATTGTCAAATTTTGATTTGTTTTCCACTTTTTAAAAAATTTAGAAATCGAGATAGTTGGTCTCGGTTACTACTTACTCTCAGTGAGCTCAAGATCGAGTGTCAGTTAGTCCAAGTCGAGTCTCGGTGAGCTCATTGTTTGACAATTTTTTGTAATTTTGACTATTTTTCAAAATTTTACAGTTTTTTTTAAAATTTGACGATTTTTTCAAAATTCAATAACAAATTAAATTTTGAAAAATTTTTAAAGTTTGACAATTTCTTGAAATGTGACATTTTTTTTAAATTTGAGATTTTTTTAAATTTGACAATTTTATCAAAATTTGCCAACTTCAATCACTTTAGTCAATTTTGAGCCCTGAATAAAAAAATAAAATTTCGGAATTTTTCTCAATACAAATTCAAATTATGAATAACAAAAGCTGCAGTTTTCATTCAGAAATAAATATAGTGTAAGAATTTGTTCAATTTAGGAATGATTTTCCAAAAATCTTTCATTTTATAAAAAAAATTTTGGGAAAAAAATTTGACTTCACGGGGGACTCGATTGCTAATATACGAATTTTAAGGGCAATTATTCGAGTCGAAGTTTGAAACGAGCTTTTTTCCAGTTGGAGAGTTCCTAGGTCTGATTAGTGAGATTATATACAACCAAAACCATCCATCAACGTAAACAAATTCACAAGAATATTTAAAATTTTTGCTCTTTTAAATTACAAAGAACAAGGATTAATTTCGAAAACATCCCAAAATGGGAATTTCAGAGTGATTTTAATCGTAGAATGAGAGACTGCGTATATCTATGCATATTTTTCTCGTTTCTTTTTTTTCCGCAACGAATTAAATCTTACCAAATGCGAAATGTGAATTTTTGCATATATTTTCAATAATAAGCTAGTTTGTTTCAGTAGGTGGAAAAGAAAATGTGAAATAATAGTGTTTACAGCTTCCTGTATGCAATCCATTTACCCGGAAGGGGTACATCACTATTCATAAGATTTGTATATAAAAATTACATACTTAATTTTAAACAATACAATGTACGAGTAGTCGAGTACCTATATCATTTTTTTATTTTTTTTTGAAAAAAGGATTCTTTTTAGAAACCAGAGTTTCCGCAAAACTTTACGAATGATAATTAAATTCATTTTTTAAATTTCCTTTTCAAGATTCTACCGTTATGTAGGAAACGAAATACGTCGTATTTACGAGCAGCAGATACGCGATATGTAAATTTGGATTCACCTATCTTTAACACTTCTTATCACATTTTGTTTTTCCAATGTATCTATACGTGTATTTTCGTGTTGTATTTGAAACTCGATCTTTGTTATTCTCGCTTTATATACGCTATCTTCGATCTGTTGACAATGATATGTTTTTAATGAAATTTTAAAAATCACTCCGATAAAAGCGAAATCATCGATGACGTTTCTATTGATAAACGTTCAACGTGATGGCTTATTTTGCGGATTCCAATTCCAATGTAACGCGTTAAAACCTATTCTAGTGAGAAATGTAAAAAAAATGGAACTTTTCGATATCATCTTCACCTCGTTTTTTTTTTGTTTTTTTGTTTGCGCGTTTTTTTAAATATCTCGCTATCTCGTACGTTGGGAAATTTTGAAAGGTGAATGTGTCGTATGTTAGATGTGCCACTTTTTTAAGAAAGACGTGTAGCTTGAGAATGAGAGATATTTTGCGTTAGGCTTTTACCAACTTATCTTTCATTCTTTTCCCGCACAAAGCTTCGTATTCGTTGCACTGTGAATCGGTGAAAAATGATCTGAAAATCCTTCTTCTCCTTGGTTTCTGGTAAAATTTACGAATTTTTTAATGCAATGATATTTCCTTGTAATTAGGCGACGAAATTAACAAAGTATAATAATAAACGAGAAAAAATTGAAGTAAAAGTGTAATTAAAATTTTTGTGGGTAATTTTCTACATTTTTACTCATCGCATTATATCAATTAAAAAGAAACAATTTCCATAAAATGTTTTTAAAAAACTTTCAGCCAAAAAAAAAGTCGAATCAAACTGGAAAGACTGAAATAATATTCAAATTTTTTTGCCTATCGTTTTATGATTATAGAGTTGGTTATTTCATGTTTTTTAAAACAAGGAGAAAAATTAAATTTGTTTCTAATTTTTTCGCATTTTACATTCGTTTTAAAGTCACGGTAAAACGATCGTATTTGCATTAAAAAATACTTAATAATTAAAAAATAATTTAAAAAAAGAACTATTTTGTACATGCAGCGCAACAACAGATTATTATAACGATAAAAATAAAGCGATAACGTAATGAAGCTCAAGATAAAAGGAAAAGCAATAAAAATATATCAATAAAAAAGAAAGGAGAAAAACTTCAGGAATGGTGGATATAGCAATAATAAAGAAATATTAAGAAGTAGAATTTGCAAAGATGATGAAAAAAGAGAAAAATAAGTTCGGTAAGCAGAAAAAAAGGATGACGGAAGATAAGCTTTAAAAAATGTGGGCTTTTGTGTGACGAAACGGTACACTGGGTGAAATTTTCACGTTTAAACGAAAATTAAACGAGCGTCGGTATTTTTAAAAGTTGAATATTAATATCTTATTCTGTGTTACAGAAATTATTTAATATCTTAAAATTTACTATTTATGGTTTACCAAGCGTGAGCTACATGATTGAAAATGTACAACGATTGCACTAGGTAAATAAATATTGAGCACCTGAGCTTTTATGCTAAGAAACTATGAATAAGTAGGTATACTTCGTTCAACTATAATTGTGTTCTTCAAACACATTTAAGACTTATAATTATCTTACCTTAAGTTTCCTTTTTTTTTTTAATTAATTAATTAACTAATTTTTTTTCAATATTTTAAAGGTTTCTTAAATCGCACTATACAGGGTGTCCGGTGGCGAGTGGTCTGTCAAAATTGAAATTTAGATATAACCGAGGACCACCAACAAAAATCTTCATGTAGGTACACATGATGCCTATCTCGATTTTGAAGGGGCAGTGGTGTACAAAAATTTCAAAATTTTGTGAAAATAATGCACGAATCAGGTGCAACTTTTTAATAGTCACAAAAATAGTTATTTCAAAAATTTGTCTATTTTTGAAAATTAAGGCGTTACAAAGCTTTGAAAATTGGTATTTTCGAAATTCAAGGCTCCGTAGCGCCTTAATTTTCATAGATAGGCAAAATTTTTACATGAAGGTTTTTGTTCCTCTCAAAAAGTTACACCCGTTTCATATTATATTTTTTTGACAGAATTTTGCAATTTTCATGTATCACCAATGCAACGTAATAAATTGAGGTAGGAAATATTTTTGACTGGAATTTTACGTTGCTGTAACTCCTTCAATTTCAAAGATAGGCAATTCAATATGATTACAAGCTGCGATAAAATTCTCATCACAACTTTTGTAAAAAAATTTAAGAGCCTATCGCCAAAAAAAATAAAAATAAAATAGAAAGAAAGAAAGAAAGAAAGAAAACAGAAAAGAAAAATTTGCAAATTATCCACGAATAATAAACTCTACTTCATAAAAACGGTAATTTTGAAGTGTCTATGTCTTAAAGGGTTTACTCGGTTACCAATAAATTGGAAGGCTTTTTAAAATTAATACAATGTTTAGCATACGACGCGCATTCGAAGAGAGAAATTGAAAGAAAAAAAAAAACAATATTTCCAAAACAATCAATTTTAAAGAAATCGAAAATTTATAACAAAGCAGGCACTTGGAGTAAACAAACTATGACGAATAGGCTTATGTCGCTAGAAAGTAAACAAAACCAAATTGAAAATAAGGAAAATAAATTTTGGACCCCTATTCGTCTAGTATAACTAAACTTAGAAATTCTAACTGCCATCTTTGTATACTGAAGTAGAATTTCAGTGAACTGAAAATAAAAGGAAGCACCCAAGAACGTGTTAAATTATGTAAGTACACTATATTTACCAAATTTGCGAAGAAGAAAAAAAAGAGTAGAAAATGGTAGGTACATAAGTCCTTTAAAATACGAAGTCAATATGCTTGCCTTTTTCTCTCGGGATTTGCTAGTTAAATAAAAGACAAAGTTCTTCCAATTTCTGTTTTTTATATATATTTAAATTCAATTTGCCTTACCTAAATCCAATCCACACAATGTGCCCTACCCAGTGTAATACGACAGATTTCATCTCATTTTTAAAACTACACAAATTGTGGCCCAAAAAGTTGAGTATGCCTTTTATCGTAAATGATAACTTTTAACATGCTGGACTGGTAGGTTTTCACTTCATTTTTTTTTGCTACTTCTATTTTAATTGAAATTCAGCAGTCTTCATTCTGAATCTTGTAGCCAGCGTCTTAAAGTACTCCAGTACAATTTCTGAGCCAAATTTCTATTTCATTATCATTTTACATATTCTTATGTAGATTCTGAATATTTTTTCCTTCAAACCTCAGAATCGGCAAATAAATTTACATCGCAGGAAACATTAGGTTTGAATGTTCGAACGTCACAAGGACTAAATTTTCGTGTTTAATTAAAGACCGTTTCTCAGCAGAATATACTACATATTCAACACATTTTTTAAATAAAAATAAAAAAGGTTGGAAGGATTTAAAATTAATTTATTTTTAAATAAAATTTTCAACAAAATTCAATTCGAAAAAATTTTGTTGAAAATGAAATTGCGGATTGAGCTGATACAAATGTAAAATAGGAAAAAAGACTTTTAAAAAAAGATTTTTTGATAAAAAAATTGTTTTTGAAAAAAAATTAGAAATTATTCTTGATGACAATTTTCAAATTAATAGGTGTATATAAATGTTTATTGCTTAAAACAAAATTTAAAAAAAATTTTGAATAAAATTTCGAAAAATTGGATTCAAACATAATTTTGAACATAGGAGTTTTTGAAAAAAGAATCGAATCAAGTTTTAGTTTTTATTAAGAATACGTATTTGAAAATATTTTGGAAAGGTTTGAACAATATTTTAAAAAAGGCATTTCAGAACAAAATTTCTGAAAAAATTATTTTGAACAAAATTCAATCAAAATTTCAAGAAATTGGATTCTAACAAGATTTAAAAAATTGTGTTTCTGATGAATAAAATAATAATAATAAAATTTATTTTCTATGATATTTTTTGAAAATTCATTTTTAATGAAAACGGAAGAATTTTTAACAGAATTTCAAAAAATTGGTTTTGAACAATATTTTAGGAGATTTAAAAAAAAAATTATAAAATCGAATTGAACAAAATTCCCGAGCGGCACACTCGATCGATAATATCGGAAGATGTAACGTATCGATAAAAAATCGTTTGAAAATCTATAGATGTTCTCACGATATTATAAAGATTTATCGGTACAATTTCATAGGCAAAAAATCTAAAAACTATCGAATTCGATATTATTAAGATTTTATGACGATATTCGTCAACGATACTATCGACAAAGAATATTAAATTTATCGATTCCGATTTTCCACCGATTTTGTGCAGATATTTGAAACTACATTACCGACAAAGAATATTAAATTTATCGAATTCGATTTTTTAACGATTTTGTGACGATATTTGAAACTATATTATCGACAAATAATCTGAAATTTCTCGAATTCGATTTTCTAACGATTGCGTGAAGATATTTGAAACTATATTGTCGACACGTAATATGAAATTTCTCGATTTCGATTTTTTAACGATTTTGTGACGATATTTGAAACTATATTATCGGCAAATAATCTGAAATTTCTCGAATTCGATTTTTCAACGATTTTGTGGCGATCTTTGAAACTATATTATCGACAAATAATCTGAAATTTGTCGAACGTTTTTTTAACGATTTTGTGATGATATATGAAATTATTTCCAAATTGGTGAAAATTTTTCCAAGTCCAACACGTCTGGAAGTACTAAACTGTCTATTATAAGCGTTTTATTGCTAACTTCTCAATGATAAGGTATGGCGTAGTGGCTATGGTAGAGGAATACCATGCAGGAGGTAGATAGTTCAATCCCCACGGGTGGCAGATTTTTTATAATTTTTTTTGACTTTTTCTGAAATGATCCTCTTACCGTAACATGAATAATGTGTTTAGGCATAGTTTAATGTATTAATTATGCTAATTAATGATTTTTAATTATAAAAAAAAGCTAGTAAAAGACGAAAAATCGGAATAAAAAATCTATAAAAAATCGACAGAATATCGAATTCGATAAAGTGTCGCGTTAGTTCCGCCTAAATCGTGAAATTATCTTTCGATATTATAGATATATTATCGATAAAATATCTTACTATAATCTCGAAATTTTTACTAACTATAATTCGTCGATAATCTATCTATATATCGAAAGATAATTTCACGATTTAGGCGGAACTAACGCGACACTTTATCGAATTCGATATTCTGTCGATTTTTTATTTCGATAATTTGTCGATTGTGCTGCTCGGGTTTTTAAATAATTTTTTTTAAATGTGTTTTGAAGAAGTTTTTGTAATTTTGTTTCTGAAAAATACCTATGTTTTTCATCATTTCCAAAAAAGGGTGTTTTTAAACAAAATGTCAAAACATATTTTGACAAAATTTTAGTTAAAAATTTCTTCTAAAAGACTAAAACACTTTTAAAAGATTTATTTTTGGACAAAATTTTAATAGGTAAATTCGTTTTTTATCAAATTTTCAAAAAATAAATAAAAATAATTATATATTTTTTTAATGTTTTTGAACAAAATTTTGAAAAAAGATAGCAAAACTGGAAAAATGATAATTTTCACAGCACATTGCAAAATATTTGGTTTTGAATAAAATTTCAAAAATTTGTTTTTGAGCAAAATAATCCAAAAATTGATTTTAAACAAAATTCACAAAAATTTAAAAAAAGTGGGAATTATAATATGTATAACATTTAAAAAAAAATAGTTTTCAAATAATGTTTTTGGGGAGGGAAACAGAATAAGTAGGTAGGGAGCTTACCTAATTTGTTTTTGGACAACATTAAAAATAGTATGTACCTAGTGTTTTTTAAACAATATGTCAGAAATTCGGTTTAGAACAAAATTCTAAAGAATTCTGCTTCGAACACAATTCGGTATATAAATTTTATACTTGCCCAAAATTTCAGGAATTTTTTTTTGAAAAAATTAACTAAAATTGTTTTTTTTTGAAAAAAATTATTTTCAAACGAAAATTTTCAAACAATTATTGAATAAAAAATTTTATTTTCTTATAAAACTTTAAAAATTTGTTTTTAAGCAGTAGGTAGGTATTTCGGAATATTTTCGACATAATTCAAAAAAAAAAGAATAGATTTAAACAAAATTTTGGAAAATGTTATTTTTGAGCAAAGTTTTTGAAAATTGTTTTTGAACAAAATTTTCAAAGAAGTGTTTTTGAACAAAATATCAAAGCATTGGTTTTTGAAAAAAAAAATTAAAAATTAAAAATTCTGCTTCTAACACTATATTTTAAAAATTTCCTTTTTGAACAAGACTAAAAAATTGTTTTCAATCAAAAATTCAAAAATTCATTTGTTTACAATTTTTGAAAAATTCACATTTAAACCAAAATTTTAAAGAATAGTTAGTTTTTATGTTATTCTAATAAAATAGAAAATGTGTTGGTAGGCAATTTTTTCCAAGTATTATCCTCATAAATTACAAACATTTTTGAACTGCTCTGCGATTTTTTAATCTCCGTTCAATCAGGTGCACAGCACGTTAAAAATTAGGCCCTGGATCAACAAGTTAGAGGTTGTAAACAGCCACCACAGCTCCCAATGGGGAATAAATTTTCCATAGGTGTGATCTTGGCCTAAATATTGTAAATAATTTTAAAAGTTCTTGAAGAATTTGCGCAGTTGTTCACACGAATCGTCGAATCTTGTGTAGTCTCGTGAGATGACATTTTTTGCGAAGGTGTGAGTTTGACGTTAGTAGATACATTCCTGCCAACAATTTGCATATTCAGGAATAACTTTAGAAAAAATGTACTTATCAATTGACGTTGCAAAATGAGAAAAAATCTGTATCCTATGAAGTTATTTTTTTTTTTTTTCAATTTACTAAGAAATTCATTCCCTCGATAGGTACCTGCGTGGAATTGTGCCATATGCGAAACAATTACGTATTTCCGAATTAAAACGGAAGTTAAAACCGCTAATTACTCGACTAACCAACTTAATCGCCAGATGGAATTTCCTCATCGGTGAAGAAAATTTTAACGTTTAAGTTTTCACAAAAGAAATCAATATTTCACCAAAATGAAATCGCGACTTTTGCATTGAACATAGAAGAAAGATGTCCTTCTTTCGAGAAACAAAAAAATCAGCGTGGAACTTGGCCAAATTATTTTCTTTGTTAATGGAGTAAAAATATTATTACATCGTACTTAATAGGTTATAAAATTAGCATCTATTGCAAACCGGAGACAATTTTTAATTTTTCGCGAATTTCGTCGAATTTTCGACTTTCGTATTCGCTAATGAACGATGAAGACTGTTCGAAAGTGCGCGTATCACGGGAGTACGTTGTCGCACACGTAACACGAAATTTCATTACGATTTCCAAGTGCTATATTTAACATTACGTGGCCCATTTAGAATATTTAAGTCGGGTACGAGTTGCCAATTTTTGTCTTATTCATCGGTCCCACATCGTTTCATTTTAGACAATCTACAAACACAAAGATGTACCAGTCGTAAAATTTCGTTAGCCTTTGAGGCGACACTGAAAAATAAAAAAATAACTCATAATATACCTAAGTCGAGCCAGCGATTTATTCATAAAGTTAATAAACGCTTAATCGTTTGGATTTGAGTGCGGTGTTTCGTTTGTCTCTGTAATTGGTTTTTTTTTCGTGTGTTCTTCGAGTGTGTTAAAATGATTTCACGAGTTTGATTTGTTCGAAAATTGAGTTCATAATTGTTGGGGTGGTTGGTCTATTGGATGCTTCATTCGATTGGTTTAATAAGTGAGTAAATAATTTCAATTTCATTTGTTAATGTTAATATATATATATTTTTTAAATTTGTCAAAGTGGATGCGCTCGTAAAAAGATTTTATGTTTGAACTTTGCCGTTTACATATACTCTCGGTTTCATCCTGAGGTGAAATAATCTTCGAAAATTACTTGGTAATGATTTTTTCCTTTCTAAGCAAATATTTTAAAACAAATAACAACCCTCTTTATAAAATTATCAAACAAGGAACATAACTCAAAAATTTCGTATCTCTTGCTATAATATAAATGAATATGGTAAATTTATACAAAAGAAGAGTCAATTTCTGCGAAACTGCGACCGGCATTAAAAGTTCGTGTCCCATTTCTCATGGTGAAAATAAGTCGCATACGTCGACGTACGAATATAACTCATTGGAATTGAAACATGGTAAAAATACGGAGACTTGGAAAAGAACACCGGCGGGCAAATACTCCACCAAATGTAACGAGTATGAGAAAAAAAGAAATACGAGATGGAGTAAATGAATCATCGTTCACGAAACTCCAGCTATCGCGAAATGACGTGCTTTTGAATACGAATCTTCATTTCGAAGCATGTCATCAGCCTAATAGACGTATGCGAAATGATAATGGACGTTCGTTAATTTTTAAAATTCTCTCATCGTTCGTCAGTGTTGTTGTATTTTTAACAATTTTTTACTTGTTTCATTGCTACCTTTTTCGTGTATTTTTACCTCTTAGTCAAGAAGAAAATATTCAGTATAGTTTGGTATCCGTGTGTCTCGATGTATTGGTTTATGCTTTGTACGGATTGACTTGAAAATGACATTTTTTTTGTTAGGTTATAATCTATTTGTCATTATTGTAATTTTTGCTCTTTTGACTGTTTCATTCAAATTAAAAAAAAAAAAAAAATTGGAAGTATGGGTTCAAGTAAAAATTTTACAGAAGTAAGGAAAATTCACTCTCAAACCACCCATGAAAAAATAAATTTCAAATCAAAATATTGTAAAAGTTATTGTTACATCCTTGAGTATGTTGGACATAGGCAAGAAAAACGTTTATGGAAAAATCAGAGAACATCCTTGAGAATTTATTTTTTATTTTTTTATACAAAGTTTTCTTCAAAAAAAGGTTTGTATTTTCCTTTGAAATTTTTTTCAATTTACTTATTAAAAAATAGATACATAAAAAACTATGGTTTTCAAATTTATTGAAAAAAAAAATGAAAATAGTTTGCAACTCAGTTTTTTTTACATAGGAAATAACCTTGAAATGTTTTATTGGAAAAAATTTGTCAAATTAAAAGAACGAAGTAAGGTGGAAAAATTAAATATCGTTGAATATCTCAAAAAATCCGTTGTAGAGAAAGTCGCCTAAAAAATATTTAAAAACAATAATTGAGTATTTTTTAAAAAAGTCGAGAGAAATTTAATATAATTTTTTTTTATATACCTACAGATTTTATTGAGAAAAAAAAATCTCTGAAAAAATTGACAGAAAAACTACACATTTGTTCTTTTCGAAAAATTGCTAGTTCACGCTGACTTATATTTTTTTTAAATATTACGAAAATATGAAAAATGATTTCTAAATTTTTTTTTCAAAAACGAAAAATTATGAGAAAAACTAGAAACTATAGGTAGGTACATAATTAATTTTAAAAAATAAATAAATAAAAATAAATAAATTTAAAGAATCATCCTGAAATATTTTTCTGAAAAATAATTTCTTGCCGAAAAGAATAAAATTGATAGAAAAGTTATTTTCAGTATACACACACTGAAAAGGTGCCATTTTATGCTTGTAATTGATGGTGAAAACGACATTTTGGCAAACGATATTAGAGAAATGATGAAAGTAATTCACAAAATATGGTAAAGTACTTTGCAAATGGTGAAAGTAATTTGAACAGTGGTGAAAATGAGGTGAATAATGGTGAAAATGATTTTGTAAACATAACCATAACCACTGATAATAATTTCGGTACAATCGTCAACAATATAACTGAAATAATGGAAACTTTTTCAAGTGCGCACTACGGATATGATTTGTGATTTTTTTTGAATGTTTCTTTACGAGTTTTAAGCATACAATGTAAAATTTTCAATGCGTGTCTTAAAAAATTGTCGAATTCTGAAAAATTGTCGAAAACTGCCGATTTTTGAAAATTAACAAATTTTGAAAAATTATTGAATTTTGAAAATTGACAAATTTTGAAAAATTGTCATAATTATTTTGAAAAAGTTTTCAAATTTGAAAAAATTGTCCAATTTTGGAGAAATTTTCATATTTTGAAAAACTTTGTAAAGATTATTGTGAAAGAATGATGTCAAATTTTTCAAAATATTTTCAAAATTTGAATATTTGTTTAGTTTTGACAAAATTGATAGATATATTTAAGAAAAATGCAAAATTTCTGAAAAAATGGCAAATATTGATAAAACTGTCAAATTTAAAAAAAAATTAAAATATTATACCTATTTCGTAAAATTTAAAAATTAAATTTAAAAAAATTAAATTAAAAAAAAATTCAAATTTTGAAAAAAATTTCAAAATTATGAAAAAATAGATATGAAAATTTTTTCTAAAATTTAAAAAAATTGTCAAATTTTGAAAAATTGTGAAACTTTAAAAAAAGGAAAATATCAAATTTGAAAAAATTGTCAAATTTTGGTGCGAGAGCTAGTTGACAATTTTAGAATTTCACAATTTTTCACTCGCCAAGCAGTCGCATTTTTTTTGTTGGATTTTTGTTTGCTAGTTTCAATTGATTTTTTTAGGTTGAATCAACTTTCAAAATTTTTATTGTTTCAAGATAAATGAAAAAATACTTACCTAAACTAAAAAAAATTACAATCAAAAAACATCAAAGTGAAATTTTTGAAATCCCTGAAACTTGATTTCGTTCTGAAGCAATTTCTTTGAAATTTTGATTGTGAACATTCTCTCCAAATTTTGCTCGAAATTGTTCAACAAAAATGAGTTATCTACAACATTTTTTATCAGGTTTCATATCAACCTATCCAATTTATTATACTCATTTTCAACATGGATTCACGCAATAGAGTGACCTTGCTTCGAAAAATTTTAAAAATAGGTCGCGAACCTTGCTTAGGTACCCAAACCTACCTACATTCCAACGTTTTCAAATCCTCTACCAAAATTATAAACGGAAAACCCAGCTCGATTATCTATTTATAGTACTAATTGCAATAAATTATTCGTATTATTTAATCGTAATTAAATGTCGTTTATAAAATGCGCAGATATGTATTATCTGGAAGAAAAATCTTGAAAAGTTTGAAATTTGCTGGTTGCTTTGGGATTATTTGTGGCGCATTAAAACGACGTTTTAATAATCTTACTTATCTTTTCAGTTCTAAGTTGGTATTTTTATTAATCGATGAATCTTATAGATGATTTTCGAGTATAATATCGTCTTATATAACTTTGGCACGAGTAACGTCGTCAAAAACCGCTATAAAATTACATAGCGAAGTATCATAATTAAACACGTACCTACTTTTAAATTGGTTTTGCTAGAACAAATTACAAAGTCAAGTTTACAGATATGTGATTTTAAGATTGCGTGTAACTTGCGGTATCTTGTATATACATATCCATAGATAGATATTAGGCAGTAGGTACCTACCTTTATTGTATTGAGAAGTGCCAATTTGAATATTTGATTTTATAAAATACGCCTCTTATACCTACGTAAAAGTTTGTACGTATAACAAAACGAGAAAAAAAAAAGACAAACTGAAAGTCGTTCGCCAATTTGTGGTGAAGAAAAAAAAAGTCGCTGAATTCGTAAATAACTTGTCGTCGTAGGCGATGATTGGTTGGTTGCATCTCGACATATGTATACTCGTAGGTACGAGTATTACGCGACGATATTGCGGCGGTATAAAATTTTGCACGAATCGCTGACCTTTACTTTGAATGGGTGAAAATTTCTACTTCGATATTGAGTTTGTTTCTTTGGTAAATTACAAGCACATTGCGCTGAAAACCGAAGCAATCATGTTTGGTATAAATGTACATCTGATAATGACAGCTTTGCAATAAAGTAAAAGAGATGTTCTAGTCAATAGTTTCAGTATGTAATATTGTTTACTTTTTTTATCCCACTGCGACGTTGATTCAAGTTGCATTTGTTGTTTTTTTTTTTTTTTTCAACTACGAGTATGATTTTCCACGATTGAGTTTTAAATTTCAACTTTTAGCAGAGTTTGTGACGCATAATACATAGGATGTCAAGCTGGTTTCATTAATCGAACAAAATACACATCGAGTGTACGATTCGTTTCGATGATTGATTTATAAATGCAATTTAATATACTGCGATTGTGTTTAAAACTGTAATGCTTCGTATCTTCTTTGAAAGATGGATCGAATACTAGAGAATATATTTTCCACGCAAATGGAACTGATTGAGTTATATTCTGATTTCGATTTTGTTTCAATAATTGTTCTCGTATTATTGTAACTACTATCATTTAGTGTGGGAGTCATTTGAGGACATAAGTAGGTAACTTATGTTACGTGTAGGTACTTACTCGTATCTAATTATTTCTTCAGTCGTCAACAATCTTTCCTCCTCCACCATCATCACCATCCAGAAATGTGATATTCCCTGAAAATTTATTTGAAAACGTAAAAGCTCACAATGAAAAGCGAAACCACATCAATAAGCTCCTTCCACCTTTTACTTTTCATTCACACGTGAAGAAATTTTTGATAAATGCACAAAATGAAAAAGACCAAATCTTTACTTTATTTTTAAAAAGCAAACACTCTAATATATATTTTTTTTATTTCTGGTTTCCGTACAAATATTTTTTCAGGCTTTTGGAAACATTGATTTCAAAACAGAAAGACGAGTTCGGTGTAGGAATGATAGGAACCTACCTATGTATTTCTGTAGTTACCTATTTGGCAAAAAAGGAGAAGATTGTGTGGGTGTTTCCACTGTAACCAAATGTCATAAAAGAGTTCCTTCGCGATCATTAATAAGACTCTTGTCAATGCGATTGCTTATTTCTTATTTCTTTTCTTTTTTTCGAATAGATTTTTGATTGTGTATGATAACTTGAAATTCGAATTGATTTCTAGTCCATCTTGATTTTTATGCAGATCATTTTATTTTTTTATTTTGAATTTTCCAAAATTTGTAAAAAAAAAAAATTGGAAAATGAACTGGAGAGTGTAAAAAATTTCAGTTTCAAATTATACATTTGAACAGTTTTACAAAATTGTTTAAAATTTCTTGAAATTCGAATAATTTTTCTTCAGCATATCAATAAACTTCTAAGCAAAAAAAAAAAAAAAGAATAATAATAATAATAATAATAATACCTAATGAAAAAGTTATGTCTCTCTCCCTATCCCAAATTTTTTTCAATTTTCTTTTTCAAATTAAAGAACTTGATTTAAGAGATTCTTCTCTATAGGACTTTTTTCCATGTTTTACTTTTTTTTTCTAAAAATTTTACATTTAAGACATTGTAGATAATTTTATGTAGGTACTCAATTGTGACTATATTTTACTCGTACCTATCTAGGACATTTTGTTGAGGTGATTTTTTTTGCGATATCATTTCGAGGAGGTTATTGCAATTGGGGTTTCATAGCAAAACATTTTTTTTTAATTTAAACAAAAAAATGAAAAATAATTTTAAAATCTTTAAAAAAAAGGGTCAATTTTTATATTATACGTTATTTATTTTCAATTTTTCAAAAATAAAAAGTTCTTTGGAATTTCTAAAATTAGGCATTTTTAAACAAAATTAATGTCCTTGATCAGTAGTTTTTTTCAATTTTTTAAAGCGAATTTTTGACTTAGGTAACTAATTAGTTTTTAAAACTTTTTTTTTTTAAATGAAACTTACAGATACGTATGTACTTACTCAAATGTTGTGACAAACATTTTTTTACAATTTTTATTGAAGTATTAATAAAAATCATTAAAAAAAAAAAAGGCCAAAATGACCAAGTATTAGAACCATTTTTCCGCAATGTTCAATTTTTTTTTTTTGGGGGGGGGGGTCAAATTTTAGTATTTTGACCATATGCAAGAAGGTGGTTCGTTTTGAGTTGAAAACAACCCAAAACATTTTTTTAGTATGTCACTTCAAATAAGAAGGGAGCTAAGAGCCCTCAAAGTAGGGTCACTTTTTAAAAAAGCGCAATTTTTGCCACTTTTGGGTACTACCACCTTCGTGGTACCTCGGGCACCCTCAAAAATGCAATTCAAGTTTCTACAACTCCCTAGGTCATTGACCTTGCAATCTGATATCACGTTTTTTTTTCATACCAGTGAATTAAAAAGTTTCAGAGAAAATTTATTCAAGAAATTCATCGAAGGAAATTTTTTTCAAGTGATTTTTGGGAGAAGATTTTTCATTTTATTGATGGGAAGACTTTTGTGAAAAATCTTTTTCGAAAAAAAAAATTCTTCTGGCAAAACTTCATCTGCGTGAATTTTTTTCAACGAAATTTTCAACTGTATTAGCTATATTCCTTCTGGAAGATTTCTCGAATGTTTCATCAAAGGAAATTTTTTCATCGCAATATTTTTGAAGAAATTTTACTTGGAGACATGATTTTTATCAAAAGAATAAAAAAAAATTGTTCCAAAAGCCATATTACTTGGAAATGTCATGTCGGTTTGAATAAAGCGATTATTAAATTTTTTTTAAATCGTAATCGTACGTGAAAAAAGCACCCAACTCACGCGTGACTTTCCTTCCTGCTCCATGGCCAAATTGACGAGTTCGTTGTTACGAAATTAGTTCAAGAATACCCTTGAAATTTTTGAAACAAAGATTAATGGATATAGAAAATATAATGGACAGGTTTTGGACTCGTTGTTGACTCTGAAAGAGGAACTTGATGGTATGTGCGAGTATTTTAAAACATTGTTAGGTACCTTCAACTTGTTGGACATTTTTCTTTTCATTCGTATCATTTTTTTTTCTTCGTTACTATATTTGATCTTTTCTCTTTTTTTCTTTTGGCACAATTCCAATAGTTTATGGCTTTGTTTACAGTGTTGTCAAGTTCAACTTGTTACTGTATAGGTAAACGTGTAGATAGTTTGAAACATATTATAACGAGAAAAATGTACAAAAATTTTATAAATTCCTAATCGTTGGGTTGAGAGCTTATATTTTAAAAATTATAATCTTTAATGTAAAGAAAGGATCGGTCCAAAATGCAAAATTATTCGAGTGGATCCCCGCAGTACTGTTTTTTTGGCACCATCGAAATAATTTCCAAGCCTATAATATTACATTGATACTTGATAATCGAAATTGCAAAGGAGGGGGGGGGGGTTCCAATCAAAATTTTTGTAATAACTAAAATTATTTCTAGGACATTAAGCTACAACTTTTGTATGAAAATGTTTTCAATAGGACCCCTCCCTCCCTAACCATTTCGCATAACACATTGAAAGTACTAAATAAAAATTAGAAGAGTGAGAGAGGAAGGGACCAATTGAAAAATTTTCACATAATAGTTGTAAATTAAGATCCTAAAAATAATTTTGGTTATTATGAAAATTTCGATTGGATCCCTCCCTCTCCTTTGATTTCACATAACATCAGGTAGATACTTTTTCAAATTTAGGGAAGGGTCCAATTGAAAAAATTTTCAAACAAAAATTGTAGATTTCAGTCCTAGAAATAATTTTTGTAATTATAAAATTTTTTATTAGACCCTTCCCTCCCCTCCAATTTTGATAATATGACTTAAATCACTAGATACTTATGTATTATTAAAAACTGGTGGAGGTAGGGATTCAATTGAAAAAATTTTCAAACAAAAGTTGTAGCTTAAAGTCTTAGAAATAATTTTGATTATTACAAAAATTGCGATTGGACCTTTCCCTCCCCTCCAATTTTCAATATCAAGTATCTGTGTAGAATATTGGACTTGATAAATTTTCGATGGTGCCAAAAAAAAACAGTAGGTACTGCGGCGATCCATTCGTCAAAATTATTATCAAAAAGAAAGAAAAAGTGTTGTTTTCCACGCACTCGTGATATCAAGCCTAAACCTGCTGATGTAAAATGAGAAAAGTGAAGAGTTTCGGAGACTTGTTGCTGGAAAGGATTTAATTTTGTGAAAACTTTGCTACACTACACGTAGTGATGGCTCTGAGCATATGCGCGCAAATGCTCCAGCCAAAAAAGGGAAATTCCCTCCATTAAAAAAATCGTGTGATATCTCTAAGCACTCGTCTGGTGACACTGATCAATAGGGTAGTTGTATTTTCAACAAATGGCAAACTTAAAATGAACTGTCAATTAAATGTCCCTGTTTACACGATTTACATAAAAAATTTGCTTTTTAAAGTTCATCTCGAATCCGAAAAGATATTTAATTACTAGTTACTTGATATAAATTTTTTTTATGCCCATCAAAAAAAATTAAATATCTTATTTCAACTTATTTTTCATCGATTTTTGGAATTTTTGCATTTTCTTCAATTTGAAAAAAAGTAATAAACCAATTTTATATAACTTTTTACTTTAAATTTTTTTTAGCTTGATATTTGATTTCGGAAAATACCGAATTCAAACCATTTACCTAGGTATTCTTTCCCATTTTTTCATTTAAAAAAGAAATCAAAATTCTTTTTCGCCAATCTCACTTTCTTTTTTTTTTTAATTCTTCAACCCCACGATTTTTTTACTCGGGTCAAAATAATGTTAGAACAATGTTTTATTTTGAAAAAAAAATTGTATCCATTTTTATATTATTTCTTTCTATTCAAGAAAAATAATTCATTGTCAATTTTTTTATTAAAAAAAAAAAATAACCAATAATGAAATTATCAATTTTTCATAAAATTTAACATTTTTTTTAACGTGTATCCTATTGAAAGAAAATCTCGAAAAATTTTGTTTGAAAAAATATTTTCAAATTTTTTAGATAAAAAATGAGAATACCTAACAATTTTCTTATTAAAATTTGTTTTTTAGATTTTTTATTAGTTTTTGAGAAAAATTCACATATAAGTTTTTCAAATGTCAGTTTATTCATCTATTTATTTTATTAAAATTTTCCTTTGAAATCTAGAGGGAAAATAATTGCCTACAAGAATTTTTTTGTAGATAAAATGGTTACTTTTTCTCAAAATGAAATTTATAATTTTTTATGTATGAAATTGAGTTAGTCAGAATATGCGCGCTTAATTATTGAGAGGTGGGTCTACTAATTATATTTCAGCTTTGTTTTTCATCGTGCGCGAGCATATGCGCGCATATTGCCATCACTAACTACACGTGTTGATTAATCGGATGTGAAAGATTTAACATGATAAAAGGCCTCGTAGGTATATGCATTCGGGTTAAGTTGCGTGCTGAAGTGTTTATCATTAAATAAAGATTGGCGAAAATTAATTTTCGCAGCGAAAAGTTGTTGTTTTTTCTGTGTTCGCGAACCTAAACCTAACCTGTACCTAATATGGTATAAAAAAGTAGGCAATTTTGACATTTTTGTCACGTAACGTTGGAGTTCGTTAAATTAAATACCTACATTTAGTTTTGGCTTTTATTTTAGTTGTATGCAAGTTGTGTTTTGCAAATATTAAAATTTATACGATAGTTTTAAACGCAAGGTCTCGACCTTTATTTACTTACGTATTCGAACGTTTTTGTTGGCAACCTCGTAGACATTTTCAACGAATATATTTGTATCAGCATAAATTTGCCTTTATGTTGCGTTGCGTGTTTACACAGTCGAATGAATATGCTCAAAGGGTGCCTTTTCTATCTTGAACACCCATTCATGAAAACGGATTTTTACTTTGTGTCCTGCTTGTTTTCAAGATAATTTTGTGGTCCACTTTATTATATTGTTTCAACTTTCACAATGTAGTCTTTGTATTCGCGGTTTTAAATTGTTCAACTCATTTTATGTGATGAAAATAAAATGATTCTATGACGAGTAGTTTTTTGTTCGTTGCTAATTTATAGCCGCTTGATGGTGCCGTGGTAATCTTGTGAATTGAAATTTTCCTGTTGAGAAGTTTCGAAAATGTACGTCGCGTAACGTACCCTGCCCGTGTATAGCTCTCGTATACGTATATATTCGTAGTCTACGCGCTTATACGGTGGGATTTTATTTTGATCGTATTTTTGTCATCTCATTCCATTCGTGTTTAGTTTTGAGGGACATAATGTGGTGTGGCAAAGTTTTGCATCAGTTCGTACGCTCCAAATTACACATTACCGAGAATTTGATTTTACCAACTTGGCGCGCGCGTTTCCAACATTTGCCAGTGGTTAGTTAATTCGTCCTTTTGTATGCGCTCAGCGCATTGCTTTCTCTTCCGGTGATTATTTCGCTCTAGAGAGGTGGTAATAGCGACGAATTCGTTTGTTTACTTTTTTCCTGGATAGGTATATACCTAGTCTTTTATACCCAGTTCGTTTAATTATTTCCGGTACTTTTTTTTTACATTTCACCAATTTCATCCTCCATTCTCTTTTTTCGAAAAATGTGCAGGTTTGTTTGTAATCGACACGTCGATTGACCAAAGATAAGAAATCAATTTTTGAAATATGTTTTGATCAATTTTTACACCCGCCCCAAATTATTCTTCGAACATTTATTTGAAGAAAAAAAAATTTCTCAAAAAATCAAATTTTAAAATGTTTTTTTCTTTTTTTTTTTTGAAGAAAAAGATCATTTAATTTTTTTGGAATGAAGAAATCTCAATAAAAAATTCAATTATTTTAGAGAAAGCAAATTATATTTATACCTATTACATTATTACATTACCTACCTTAAAATGAAAAATAACATCAAAGTGAGTTTTTTTTTTTTGAATTAGCATTCCTATAATAGAATTTTTCAATTTTGTTAGGAAAGAAAAAACATTAATTTTTTCGTAATAAAGAAACTTCTCATTTTGCCGATAACGTTTTCATTTTTTCTTTTTAATTTATTCAAGGAAAAAATTTTTCAGGAATTTTTAACTTGGATATTTTTTGAGAAACATTTTGTAATTTTTGAGAAAAAGAATTTCTCTCTTTTTGGGAGAAGGCGGGGGAGAGAAATAATTTTTTTTTGGAAAAAAAACTTTTTAATTATTCAGTGTAATAATTTTTTTTCAAATTTTCAGCGCAAATTTATTCAATTTTTAAGAAAAACTTTTCAGTTTTTCGGGAAAATTTTTATTTTTGGGAGAAATTTTTTCATTTTTTTCGGAAAAATTTTTTCAACGTTTTTGGTCATTTTTTTTAAATTTTGAGGATTTTTTTTTTAATTTTTCAAGAAATTTTTCAATTTTTCATGCAAAATCCTGAATTTTTGGAGATTTTTTTTTTTTTTTTTTTGGAGAAGAAATCTTTCAATTTTTTGGCAGAAAAGGGGAAGAATTCTCTGATTTTCATTAAAACTTGACTTTTTTAGGGGAAAATTTGACTTTTTTTTGACAATTTTTTTCGAAGTAGGTATCTTTACATTTTTGAATAAACATTTCTTCATTAATTTTTTTTAATGTTTCGAATTCCAAAATTTTACCTTTTTTATGGAGGCACAAAGTAAAAATTTTTCTATTTTTGAAAATAAAAATTTTCTCAATTTTTTTTATTTTAATGAAAAAGTTCTCAATTTGGTTGAAATAAATTCAGCTATTTTAGAGGGGTTCATACTTATTATTTAAATCTTTTAATGAAGAAGTCCTTATCTGAAAATTTCTTTATAGTTTTTTTTTTTTTTTTTTAATTTGAAAATTTTCTGTTTTTTTTTCAAATTTTGTACATAAAATGAAAGGGGGTTTCCTGAAGAAAAGAAGAAATATTTTCCCCAAAAATTTTTTTTTTCTCTAAAAAAAATTGATAATTTTTTTTAAACAGGTGTTTTAGGCCAGAAAAATTGAGTGAGAAATTTTTTCACTCTTAAAAAAAGTGAAAAAAATTATCAAAAAATTGAATACATAAATGTTTCAAAATATTCACTGATTCAGGTTCTTCTCCAAAATTGCCCCTGATGTGCATTTTGTAGGTTTTGACCTTTAAACCCCTTTTGACCTCGATACAGGGTCAAAAATCAATATTTTTCAAGTTTTAACCTGTCTTTTCTGACGCGTTGAACAGCCTACAGCCCAAACTAAAAGAGCTAAACAATCTAAATTTGGGATGTAGGGTCAGTAGAGGTCACTGATGTGCCTTTTGAGGTTTTCGAGTTTTGAGCACCATTTGACCCCCGTACAGGGTCAAAAATCAGAAATTTTCACGTTTTAACCACTTTTTTGGTGTGTTGGCCACTGTCTGAAGAGCTGAAAGTGTGAAGGGGGTTGGTGGCGAAGCCCCTAATTCCCTCCTGCCATGCGCCTATTGGAGGCGGAGCCTGCATTTGAAGAGTTGGAAGTGACGATGTGGTTGGGGGCGAAGCCCCCAACGCGGGGTTATGGGGGCGGAGCCCCCATCCGAAGAGCTGAAAGTGACGAGGTGGTTGGGGCGGAGTCTCAACGGGGGTATGGGGCGGAGCCCCCATTTGATGATTAAATCTTCAATGCAGACAGGAACTAAAACTGAAGACAAAAACCTGACACTTTTAAACTGAATTAAAAGTTAAAACTGATATTGAAACTGAAATACTACGGATGAAAACGTTTTTAAAGTAGTACACTAACTTGGAAAAAAAAATTCGGCTGTCGCGGAGCATCTTGACTGCTACGCGTTTTTTTTTTATTGGTAACGTGGACAAATCTTTATTTTACATCAAACGAAATTTTCTGTTCGCCGCGCCGATTGCAGTCCAAGCTAAAGCATTTAAAGAATTCTGAGTTGTTTGATTAAATAAGAATTGTTCGGTATTAATGGAATGTTATTTCTGTTTTCAGTAAAAAATAAAAAGAGCAGAAAACAAAGGTACCCACCTATTACTATCTATTTTGAAAAAGACGTACATGGGGGGAAAAATCTTAAAAAATTCATTGTTCTCGGTACAAAGAAAATGTTTAAAGTTAATTTTGCCCATGTGCAACATTGAAGTTTTGTAATTTAAAGTCCAAACAATGGTGAGATCAAAGTGTAAGAAAAATGACGCGAAATTTTATAAAAAGCAATCTAATATCATTTTATTAGGTATGTTCGAGGTTCTGTCCACGAGTAAGCCTAAATTTAAGTGAAAGGCATATGTTGTAAGAAAAAACGACTATCTTCACGATTGGATGCTGCTTCTGAACGTACTCGTATGTAGACGCTTTTAAAAATTCTATAGCTGTAGAAGAAGCTGGAAATTAGTTATTTATACCGCAATACTGAAGCGTATAAATTCCCAAATCAACAGCAATAAGAGAGAGTTTAAAAAAGAAAAGTCTAAATGGCTTGAATTATAAGAATTTTGGGATTCGCACTTGGGCCTCGTCGAACGAATCGTAGTATCACGTGTACGTGAAGAGATAAATTAGAAAAGGGATGCATATAACTCGAGCAGATACAATTTTTCGAGACAAAATGCTGCGAGTGTTATATCCAAGTTGGTGGAGAAACTGCGAGTGAGAGAAATTTTTCATCGGTTGAATTGAAAACCCTTGCCACATGGGTTAATTCTATATGATGTTTTTGACTTTAACTTAATCGCCGAGGGGGATTATTAATTGATAAATTGTTGTATGAGAAATGGCGACATTGAAAAATCTCGCACTTGACGTTTTTCGAATTACATCTCTAACGGAATGAGAATTTTTGCACAAGTTTTGCGGTACTTAATGAGTATTTGTGACGTATGTTTTATAAAAATAAAACGACGCTTTATTACGAAATCGCGAATAAAAGTCGTTAAATAGGTTGCGAGCCCATGGCGACCATTAAACGTTTTGCGTGTTAGCGAAGCAGCGCACTCGAGAGAGCGGTTTTTACTGCTAACATATTCTCATTCAGCACTTTTCGCTACTTTGACTCGTAAAGATTTTATCTATTTATCTATGACGGGAATGGAATTTACTTAGATCTCGGATTCCTTCTTTACTTTTGCCCGTTTCAAATGTAGCTAGGTTTCCTCCTTTAGTCTGCATTAGTTGGAGAAGTGATTTTTGAAATTCAAACGTGCCATATTGCTCAGGGCTGGTGCACAGTTCGATACGTATACAAGGTGTCCCATGAAGTCCTCAATTATTCAACTATAGATGCAACTCAAAAAGGCAAACAAAAAACCCTATTACGGTAAGTTGCCTATCTCGAAAATTGAAGTTGTTATGAAGCTTTGAAAATTTAATATTTCTAAGTAAAATCAGTTGGCAACACTGCATTCAAAAAAATTCGACCCCACCAGTGCACAGCACTTTGAAAAAACGAAAAAAAAAATTGAAAATTAATAGTCACGAGTAAAAAAAAAAACTAATAGTGATTAATTAGTATTTTTGACACTATTAGTACTACTAATTAGTAATAATCATTATTAGTGACTAGTAGTTCTACTAATCACTAATAGTGTCGAAAATACTATTAATAAATATTAGTTTTTAGTGATTAATAGTACTAGTAATCACTACTAATCGCGGTAAAGATTAATAGTACCCAATATTAATCTCTGCGGTGACTGAGAGCCCAAATACCGGCAAAATCACAAGTTCATCTTTTAGCTTATATCCGTTTTGCACGACAATTTACCTGCGAGTATGAAACTATATCAATTGATTAGTAGTCACGATTGATCAATAATTAGTTATTATCCTTCAACTAGTGGTTATCAGTAGTCAACACTTACCTTTTAAAAAGTGGCTATTAATCAGTATCAAAGTTTGAATAGTGATTAATAATAACTAATAGTAATCAATAGTGACTATTAATTTTTTTGTATATGGGGTACCTATCTTTGAAATTGAAGGAATTATGACGACAAAAATTTTTTGTTGAACGTATTGCCTCAAATTACATTTTCGAGGCATGAAAATTGAAAAATTCTACCAATACAATGCATGATACAGATTCAACTTGTTGAGAGAAACAAAAAAAAAAAAAATGTGAAGAATTTGCCTATCTTTGAAAATGAAGGTGCTACAGAACATTGAAAATCAGCATTTTCAAAGTTTGAAGCTCCGTAGCGCCTTCATATTCAAAGATAGACAAATTTTCAAAATTACTGGTTTTGCTCCTCTCGAAGAGTTAGGTACATCTGTTTCATAATTTCGAATTTTTTGAAACTGCTGCGCCCTTCAAAATCGAGATAGGCAACTTATATCATAATAATGCTTTTTCTTTGCCTACTCGAGTTGCATCTAGGTATAGTTGAATTATTGCAGACGCTTCATGGGACTGTTAATCACTACTATTCTGTATGGTGATCCCCATATGCAAAAAATTATTAGTTACGAGTTAGTAATAAAAACTAATACTTAGTGAGTAATAGTATTTTCGACACTATTAGTGACTAGTAGAACTACTAGTAACTAATAATGATTATTAGTGATTAGTAGTACTAATAGTGTCAAAAATACTATTAATCACTATTAGTTTTCTTTTCACTCATGACTATTAATTTTCATTTTTTTTTGTTTTTGAAGTGCTGTGCACTGGCGGGGTCAAATTTTTTTGAATGCAGTGTTGTCAACTGATTTTGCTTTAAAAAAACAAATTTTCAAAACTTCATAGCGCCTTCAATTTTCAAGATAGGCAACTTATCGTAAAAAGTTTTTATTTTGCCTACTCGAGTTGCATCTATAGGTGAATTATTGCAGACGCTTCATGGGACACCCTGTAGAGTTGGAAAGTGATTTGCAGCGGTGGTAAAGAGTTGGTTGTTTGAAAATGAGCATCGGAAAGTATCGCAAATTTGCAATATGCAAGTGGTTTTCTTTCACGTATCTATGGTAAAATAAACGAAAAGTAGAGTAGAGTAGAAGATGTACCCCCAGCAGAATGCATTTTGATGAAGAGAACACAAGCGGTATACGCTACGAGTATTTTACTTACATATGAAAATTACCATTTAATATTACCACAATCTATTATGTATGTAATCTATAGCTAACCACAAAACAAACTCACAAACAGGGAAATGAAAGTACTAAGTTGAAAATTTATATCTTCTTCATTATTGTGGAAATGTGTACGCGAGCTAATGTATTGGAAAAGGACCTATTCTCAGTTTAAGGGTTCGAGCTTTAATCGAATCCCTACTGAGTAAGCTTTTTTTTCTTCTTGGTATTTCATTGAATAACGACTATAAGCTTATATTCTACATTTCCATGCCAAATACGTCGCGAAAAAAGTTTTCCTGTTCATCGTTCGCTATTGTTGAGTGTCAAAGGCGTAGAAAAGGCGCCAAATGTGAGCGAATTATCGAATACGAATCTCTCCAGCGAATACGTCATCTCTGTACACAATTTTATACCTTTTTTTAATGCAGATCATCAATTTTCGTATACGCATATTCGACCCGAACCCGAGCATTCAAATGTGAATCGTTTACACTTGATGGCTTTTGTTGGAAATGATATCTCTATTCTGAGATATAGCTATAGCTACCTATACGTCTTTCAAAGTGAACGCCGAGTCGAGTCATGGTTTTAAAGCAGTTCACCAACTGTTTCCTTAGAAATTAACCCGACCATGCATTTTCCCACGTTTATTTTTTTCGCCAGATTTTACTTCTACATAGTTATGGTGTCTTCTTGTCAGAAGAATGAAATGGTGATGGGTGAGGTGCTATTGAGTTACAATCGTAGTTTCATCTGTTGCAATATGCGCTGAAATTCAAGATATTAGATTTATTGGATATTTTTTTCCAGTGGACAAATTATGAAGTTGATTTGTTTAGAAACTTTTTTAGAGAGAAAGCGAAAGAGAACAGATTGTTAACTAATGGCATCGACGCCGCGCCGGGCGTCTTTAAATAAAAATAAACTATCTATTTTATTTATCTATTATTTTTTTATTATTTTTAAAAAATGTACTGTGCATTTTTTTTAATTTTTTTAATTTTTTTAATTTTGCGGAAACTTTAATTTTTAATTTTTTTAAAATACCTACCTAGATCCCAGGTACTTTTTAAAATTATCAACTTAATTTTCAACAAAAAAAAATGAACATTTATTGTGATTAAAATTTTTTTTTTTTAATCCTGAATTTTATCAAATTTAAAACATCTTTATGATATTTTTAAAATCTTGTTCAAACCTGAATATTCAAAAACAGTACTTTTTGAAAAGATTTTCTTTTTTCTTTTCTTTTTTTAATTTACTCATTACTGTGAAAGTTTCTAAAAATTTTGTTCAAACTTGAATTTTTGAAACATTTAGAAAATAAATAACATAAATAGGTAGGTAAGTAGTAAACTAAATTTAAGATTTTCTTTGAACGTTTTTTTTCCCAATTTTAAAAATATCATTATGTTTTCAAATCTTTGTGCATATCTATAACTAAAAATTTTGGAAAAAATACCTAGAGATTTTTAAATTAGGTAGGTAGGTACTTACCTAATTATTTTTTTTTTTAATTTTTTTTTTTCAAAGTGTTAAATATACCCTACATTTTGTTTAAAAGTTTCCAAAAGAAAAAAAAATAAGATTAAAAAAGAATTTTACCAGTTTTACCGACTTTTTTTGAAATTTTATTCAAATTTGAGTTAATTTTTAATTTTGATTAAAACATTTATTATGAAATAACTATTGTTCGAGCCACTACAGTTTTCGGAAAAATAATGTGATGAGTATTTTCATTTTTTTTATAGGTAAATGTTTTTTTTTTTTTTTTTTTTTTAACTTAATACAAAAGGTTTCTCAACTTTAATTTCGTCTAAATACAATTATTTTTTCACATTTAAAATTTTTCAAAATCTTTTCAAACTACAGGAAAAAAATTAGGATTAAAAAATCGATTGTGATTTTCTTTTTAAATAGTTACCTACTATTTTAACATGAATTTTTTGAAATTTTGTCCAAACCAGAATTTTCTACCTAATAAAAAAACTTTGGTGATTTAAAAAAAAAAAATTAAAAAATTTTATTGATTTTTTTCTTTGCTAATTTTATTTGACTTCATTTTTAATTACTTTAAAATATTGTTCAAGACATTACGGTTTTCTAAAAAAAAAAATCGAATTCGAATTCATTTTGAGAGTTTATTTTTTGAACCATTTTAGTAAATGAAAAACAAATTTTTGAGAATTTCTTTTCAAAAAATAAGTATACTTTTTTTAAAAATTTGTTTTGAAATCTTATACCTAATTTTCTGAAAAAAATGAAGAATTTTATTATTTTTAAAAAAAATTGAAAGTCATGTATTTTTTCAATTTTCATTTTCAAAAATTTTGTTCAAACTAAAAATTTTGAAAAAATTAAGATTTAAAAAAATGTTAAAAGCTAACTATGTACGTTTCGGAAAATCTGCTGTAAATCTTGTTCAAGCCTGAAATTTTTGAAATTTTGTTGAAACATTTATTTTTTAAATTTTGTACAAACTAAAATTTTAAAAAATTAAATAAAACACTTAGTTTTATTATTTTTTCAATTTTATTCAAATTTGACCTTTTAGAATTTTGGTAAAATAGTTACTTTCGAAGCATCCTCGAAGCCACTAAAGTACATTCTTATTTTTTTAAATGAGAGTTCTCAAAAAATTCCTAGTGTTTTAAATTTATTTTCAAGAATTGTTAAAACTTTGTTTTAACTTGAATGTTTCAAATATTTTGAAACTCCTATTTTTCAATATTTGGACAAACTAATTAAAATTTTCGAAAAATTCAAGATTTTCTAAAAAAAAAAATAATAATTTATTTATTGTGAAAATCTTTTTAAACATTTTTTAATAATTTTAATTAGTATTTAAAAATCCATACCTATTGTTTCACAAAAACGAGAACTAGGTACTATCTATTGATTCGTATGAAAGCACCCCAAAAACTAAATAAAATCAGCCTGACCTGTATACATTAATTTACAATCAATCGCCGTAGTGATCTTTCCGCTGGTGTTTTTTTATCCTCCGTTGTCCTTTATCTGTTTTTCGTTCATTAGAATTTTAAAACCTTTTGCCGAATAAAAGACCCTTTAACTATTCTGTTTCCTTTCGATTTAATCCGTCTTTAAAAACGTGGCGTTGTATTCATAAGGAACCAAAATACGCAACGATCTGTCTTTGAGGCCGAAACGTCGAGCAGAAGCATTTAAATGTAGACCTAACAACCGAACTAAGTATCTGTTTCAGACAAAAGCTCGTTGGATTATGGATGTTCAGGTGTCGAACTTGCGGTTACAAATTAGGAAATGTCAGGAGATTAGCATTTTATACGAAGTGCATTTTGATTAAAAAGTCTCGCTACCTACGGGCGTTAGTTTGGCGATTTTGCGAAATCTAACCCGCCGGCAAATTTAACCGTATCGAGTTTCTGATACATTTTAACAATTTACAATATTATTATATTTAAATGAGGAGGCGCTTAGAAAGTGTTTATCGGCGCACAATATTCGCCAAAAATAATTCTCACGAAAATCTGTGACGTCATTAATGTGTAAACAAGTTCCAAGAATTCAGCGTTCGCCTTTTTACGTTGATTCATACGTAAAAATTAGACATTCAACTTATCTTTACGCTCACGTCTACTGTACACAGTTCGTTGTGCGCGGGAAATAATTACTCAAGTTAGATGAGCATATACAATTTTATTTTTAAGCATGCCGTAATTCTCAGCACTTATCTTGTCAACAATATTTTGCATCATGATTTTTCAAATTGAGCCAAAATTTTTCAACAATTTTTTTCGTAATTGATCCAAGGTTTTTAAACTCGAAAAGGAAGTCAACAGATTTCGAAAAAAATTTCCAAAAGCGTATGAAAATCATAATCAGTTATCGATGGTATGCAAAACAGGAAGTTCTATGAAATTTCGTGATTAAAAAACCATTAAAAAACTGTTTTATTAATTTCAGCAATATAAACTGTAATTCGTAATAAAGTCACTCGTTTTATACGTAACAATTGGGTAGATATAAAAATAATGATCCAAATGTGATGGGTGTATCTACACATAAGTCGTACTTTGTTGGTAATAAGCCAACTGAGCGGAAGATGATGTATCATCAGATCCATTTAAATATGAAGACTATGCAGAAATAACTATTAAAAATTGTTGACAAATTTGAAAATTTCCGTTCCAAATGGAAAATAGTGGAATGTGATATTTTTTTACGCCTTTTGTATGATGAAGTGTATTTATTTTTGGTTTATGGAAAATAATACCCACGTCAGCCTATAGGGAGTGAAAAGAGTATAATTTTGCCAGGCCCTGATTAAAAAAAAAAAAAAAAAAAAAAAAACATTTAATTTTTTTTAGTAATGAGTACCTATTAAAAAATTATAAAAATTGTTTGAAATTAATTCAAAAATCCTAATAAGCTGTAAATCTCGTTCGGAATTCACAATTTTTTCAAAAATTAAAAAAAATACGTACTTATTTGAAATTTTTTTGAAAATTTTGCCTTTTTGAAAAACTTTTTGAAATAAAATATATTTTGTAAAACTAATAAGTACATTCGTAATTGTCCTTTAAAAAATCCAAAGCATTTTTTTGAGAAAAACTGAAATAAAAGTCATCCAAGTTTTTAAAAATTAATGAATTAAAAAAATGGCTGGAAAATGTCTAAAATTGGAAAAAAATTGACATCATCGACATCATCATCGTCATCATCGTCATCATCGACATCATCATCGTCATCAACATCGTCATCATCATCATCATCGTCATCATCAACATCATCGACATTATCATCAACCTCATCATCATCAACCTCATCATCATCATCATCATCATCATCATCATCATCATCGACATCATCGACATCCAGAGCTGTATACCCGATTCATATGGATTCAGGTTCTTTTTTAGTTTCTGAAAGAATTCTTTCTAATAATGATCTATTTAGTGACCAAGTACTGATGCCAAATCTTCAAGTGCATCCGCTTTGCACCATGAATTTGCCCAGTTTGCCTTTTGGTACACGCTTACACCTACTCTTATTATCGCTGATGATACCACATTCATTTATTCCACTCTCAGGTAGGTCTAGTATTTAATTTGCAATTTGAAATAAGTAATTGAGATGAAAATAGTGTAAAAGTTCTACTCTTGAACCTGTTTTCAATTTATTCCATTTTTTCTCGCTTTGATTGACGAATGAGTGTGTATCAAATATATTATCACCTTCGAAGTAGATAGAATGATACCTACTCCTATTTTCGTTTATTTCGGTTCCCCTGCAGACGTAAAGTAATATGGCATAATGGAAATGTAAAATCTTTTTTATTCGCTTCAATGAACAATATTTTTATCGATCGTGACAATATATTGCAAATGCAAACGAACACGTACCTACCTATACTCCCCATAAATTGGTACAGTATACCCACCTGCAAAAAACTACAGCAAATTGAACTCCATACATACCAGTATTTTTATACTTATAATTATACTTATGCTCATAATAACTCAAAATACGTTTAAATTTTAAAACAATTTTTTAATTTATTTTTTCAGATACAAAATGAATAGATAGAACCAAGCGTACCTATACGGTGCCTCGAACAACTCTTTCTCTCAAGGAAGGCTCCCTTGAAATACTCACAAAAATTGAATTTAATTAAGGTAAGCCGAGTTTATTTTAATTAATATTCGTACTATCGCACATCTTAGTTACCTACATTTTTACCACGAAGATGTTGTTCTTATTCTGGAGAATTTCTTATTATGCGCAATGTATTCTCCATTAAAAAGGAAGCAGACCCTTTAGCCAAAGAAATTTTCCTCCATAGCTCATTTAAATAAAAACCCATTGAACACTAACGATAAGACTAATTGATAATAAATTCGCCGGTTTTTACATGGTTTGCATTAATGCGCCAAGGAAAGAGTCAACCTTTGATAACGAATTAGCGCTTTTCTGTCGCAATAACTAAAAAGCATCACCTAATAGTGTTCCCTTTTGTTGGTTAAAAGGTTAATAAGGGCAAAAAGTAAACTGACATAAAATCGGTAATTCATTTGCGATAGCTGAGTGATTTTTAATTGGTGCGTTTAAGAATGTGTTTTTTTCTCCTCCGGTTAATGAATTAATTTTTGTCGATTTATTTGATATTAAAAATGGTAATGATTTTAAATTTACGCCTTGTCGGAGAGTGGCGTTTTTCACTAAAGTCAACAAAAATCTATTTCTAGAGCGTATTAAGCTTAAAGTTGTGTTTTAGTATATACGTATGATGGCATCGTGTACGCGTATTTTATCTGCAAATTAGCATTAAAGGATGCTTAGATTTTTAATGTTTACTTATTGTATCGTTGATTTTAGGCAACGCTGGTACTTTTGACGTTAATTTAAATTCGTGGTCGACGAATTTGCCTTGTTTTATGCCTCACGGTTATTAATATCAAAAAGCCTTGCTTAATATATTTCATCTCTGTGATGGAATTTTCCCATTAAATATTACAATATTTTTTGAAAAAGTATTGCTAGGTACACTATTTTACGGCTTATTTTCGCTATAAAATAGTCTTAGATTCACATGTTGACAGTGTGATGCTAATGCCTAACTATAGGGTACAACAGGGACTATAGGACATCGATCAACCTCAAAACCAAATTTTTGGTTGCCGAAGTTGATTTTTTGATTTTTGGCAAATTTTTGAAAATGACTAAAAAGGTCCCCCCCCCCCCAAATAATCATTTTTTTTTTACAAAAATTGTAAAGTTCGAAATAGAATCCTGAAAATCAGTTTGTATAATTAAGTTGACCCCCCCCCCCCCCTCAATTGGAATAATTTTTGAAGTGATCTGGAGCCTCCAGAAAAAGTTGACTTTTCTCCAGTGAACTGGAATCGCTCCAGAGGGTGTTGTAATTAACTTCAGCAGATAAAAATTTGATCCTAGGCTAGTATTAGTAGAGGTCAACTTTTTCTGGAGGCTCCAGATCGCTTTGAAAATGGTCCCAATCAAATCGATGGATCGTATTTTTTCCAAAAATTGAAAATACAGATATTTTTTTAATTTTATCCCACCAAAAATTAGACATTTTTTCTCATAGAATTTGAAAAAAAAAATTCAAAACTTTTTAAAAAACCAAAAAATGAAAAAGAAACCTAAAGAAAATTAGGAGACTTTTTTCTCCACAAAGGTCGACAAAAAAATAATATTTTTCCCCTACTAAAATTAAGAGATATCAATATCTGAAATTGAAATATTTTTTTCTCCAAAAATTTGGATATTTTTCAAGATGAAATCTGTAGAAAAAATTGAGTTCACTGATAACTTAGTTTGTAAATCTGTTACTTCAATATTGAAAAATAGATAAAGTAATAAGACAACCTCAGCAACAGCATAAAACAATTGTGAACAATTTTTAATGTGAAGTGCGCCTATGTGAAAAAAAATTCGTTGAAGATTTTTACATATTATGACTTGATGGAGGGGGCGGGAGAGAGCAAAAAACCTAGTGCCTCTAAAGGAGTTAGATAGAGTCCCAACATAGGCTTGCGTCGAGGCCTCAAATATCCTGAGCACGCCCCTGCATATAGTGGACTATATTAAAAATTATCAAAAAAATTCTTTGTTCAATAGAGGCACAAAAAAAAATGTGTCACTTTGCTAAAATTATTATCCCATTGTGCTGGAGTTGAGCTCACTATTTTCTGCGTCTACTTCCGCGAATTCCAACATTTTGAAATCATTGCCCTTTCAAAGCCATAGGTGAAATTCTTTTCACTAGTCGAATTTGCAGATCATTAAAAGCGTCGTGCCTTATTGCGTCTCACGACGAATTTTTCAAACGTTGGCTAATCGCCTTGTACTCGTACGTATAGTACTTATTGAATGTGAAAATAACCAAAAATAACGATCCTTTGCATGTATTTGTACTTTTTGCTTTACAAAGAAATCTACGACGCGACGTTGAAATTTACGCAGAATTGTTGAACAGAAAGCGCGACGCATTCTCATTTTATAGCTAGAATCTGAATGTTAACAAACTTGCTGCGACGATGTTGTCGTCAAATACGAATGGTATGGAAAACAACAAAACAGAAATAATTTTAGATTTGAAGGGCGTTTTTACATGAGATATTTTCCAGTTCCATTAACGATGACAAAGTAGACAAGCTAAATATTTCACATAATTTATAATGACCTTTCTATTCGAATATGGGAAAACAACTGTGTTGGTGTTGGTACGAAAACAGGAACATGGGTCAATGTCGGCTGAACACCTTACTTACCTACTAATTGTGCTGGGTGGTAACAAAGGAGATGCTTTTGTTAATCGAAAGTAACTAAAAAAATTATCTACCAATTAGAAATATCCCGTATGCAAAAAAATTAATAATCACTACCAATTTACTATTAGTTATTATTAATCACTAATTTAATAGTGATTCATAGTTACTTTGTGGAGGTAGATAAGTATAGCTAAATTGATTGTCACTATCAATAATACTAATGATTAATAGTTATATTGATATAGTTTCATACTCGCAGGTAAACTGTCGTGCAAAATGTATATAAGCTAAAAGATGGATTTGTGTTGACACCCTCATTCAGGCTATCAGTCACCACAAAGATTAGTAGTAGATACTACATATTAATCAATACTGTGATTAGTAGTGATTATTATACTTGTAGTCACTAATAATCATTACCAGTAAAGTAAACTGTAAAGTAAAGTATATTTTCAAATCATTACCAATTACTAGTAGTACTAATAGTAGTGACTAATAATGTCGAAAATACTATTAATCGCTATTAGTTTGTTTTTCTTTCACTCGTGAATATTAATTTTTGTGTATTAGGACACCTAATTTCTATTCTATGGTTTTTTTTTTTTTTTTTTTTGCGTTTAAGTATACTTGAATTTTTTTTCAGAAGTGAAAGAACTGGGAAATTATTGCTCTTTTGGTGGAATTATAGGCAAAAGTTAAAATAGGTATACCCATTTGTATATCCCGTATACTAAACAATAATTCAAAGGTTATTACTGTGGACTGACCATTGCAAATGATATTAATAAACTTTCGTATTATAATAATTAATAATCGCCATTCTATAATTAATGTAAAAACTGTCGAGTTGGAATAAAATTTGCCAATATTCCACAAGAAAGCGATGTTTTGAAAATAACAAATGCGAGGTGAACGTTACAGAGCGTCGAAATCGCGGTGTGTCTTTTTTGGAAAACGGCCACATACGATTCGTAATGATTTCGGCCAACTTTATGCTCTGCTTTAAGTATGAATGGTCTAAGTACGATGATGCACGACTGCACGTGATACACATGATACGTCGTGTTTTTGCGGCGCGACGCGACGAGTTATATAATGAAAATGAAAAACTTGTAATCGTAAAGTCATGTTTCATTGGAGAGAAAAAAAAAATTAGTTTTTTAGGTACCTATTACCTACCACCTAGACATACGTTGTTGCTGCACGTAAGTATATGGAATGGGGTTTTTTTCGCAGTCCTTTTGAATAAGTATAAAAGCTATGACCCTAACAGTTATTTTAAAATAATGCCCGTGTTGTACCTACATTTTAATGGGCTTCTTTGACGATGCGTTTAGTTCAAATTACCGCCGTATATTTTTCGACGAGGTGCTTTGTGGCGCGAAAAATTTTCAATGCAATTTGTTACGATGAAATGAAATGGTAAATTTTAGAAATATTGTATCAAACAAAGAACTCTCTCGAACCGATGTAAAAGGAATGTTCGGTACGAAATTACTTCCAAGGTGTAATTTATTTTTAAATTAAGCAAAATACGATGCTAGGTGTTATTTGGAGAATTATCTCGAGAAAGTCTCTAAAAGCATTGCATGCCTCTTCAAAAGAAAAAAAATACTCAGGTACAGCTACCACCTTGGAAGTATTTACGGTGATTTAATAGTGCAAAAAAGTGGTATTCTCGAGCAAAGTTTTTCTCCGTGGTATTTCCATCATTAAATAATTCGAAAAATTGTAGAAAGTAATGACTTTCTAAACAGCTGAATGGTTCATTTTTTGTAGAAAAATTTTCTTCGAGTCGAATTTTTTGAAATTTTGCTAGAAACATTTACGACAAGACAAGATAACTTTAGTTAGTAATTCAGGATCTTCCTCCTCTTTACATTGTCACTTACATACTAATTTTTTTTTAAACCCGAGTTCACTCCTATTTTTGCAACGAATACATTTTTTCAAAACTTCACTCCAAATAATTTTCAAAACATCCCGGGAAAAAATCTGTTGGATCTAACCATATATGAAGTGGTCAGATCTAACCATATATGAATTTTATTTTATACCTATCAAATTTGATCAAATCATATATAATTTGATCAAACTATACACAATTTGATCCAATGATGTATGATGAGATAAAATTAAATATGATTGGATCATATTTGATAGGTACATTTCCCATTTATTATGGTTAGATCTGGCCATACCCATCCCAAATTTTTCGGTCACCCATCCAAGTAGTAACCAAACCCGAAGCTGCTTAACTTTTCCAATCAGATCAATGATGGTGCACTCAACTTGGTACGAACCATTTCATATATAATAAGACAGTTTAATTGTATTTATGTGACACACAATCAAAGATAACAATTACTCAAGGTTGTATAACTAAAAGTATCAGGAAAAATTCATGCGAGTAGATAATTTCAACTTAAATTCAGAAATGATTTTTGTCGTGATACCTTCAGGATCCCATGGGGGCACTGCGCCCCAAAATTTTTGTCCAAATCCAAAAAAAAATGTAAAAAAGCATGTAGCATGTCGTTTGTTACATTTTTAATAGTGCCTACTCCGAATTTTGCCTTACTTTTTTGATGGAACCCTATTCTGGCACTGCTCGTAGCCCCTAAAATTTTGAAATGAATCTGGGTTGACTCATTTTGATTTCACAGATATAACTTGATCCAATAATATCAAATTATATATGAGAGAATCTAATTTGATCCAATTTGATCCATTCGGATCTAACCATTTCTATATAACTGGATTTTCACTGATATGACTTGATCTAATTATATCAAAGTAGATATGAGGAGATCTGGTTGATATGATTTGATCTATTTTGATACAACCATTTTGGATAAAACTGGAGTTTTACAGATTCAACTTGATCCAATAATATCAAATTATATATGAGAGAATCTAATTTGATCCAGTTTGATCCATTCGGATATAAGCATTTCTATATAACTGGATTTTCACTGATATGACTTGATCTAGTTGATATGTTTTGATCTATTTTGATATAATCATTTTAGATATCAGTGGATTTTCTCTGATATAACTAGATCCAATTTGACTAAATTTTATCCAATCAGATCAACATTTGGATCAAACTTGATCAAATCTGATCAGATTTTATCCAAATAGATATGACTTGATCCATGAGATTTTTTCCCGGGATGTGCTCAAAAGCGATTACCTATTTTTAAAAATTGTATTCAAAGACAAATTTTTCAAATTTTGCTCCAGGGAGATTTTTCCTTGAAAATTTCAGTTTTTTCAGTCTATTTTGCCAAAGGCAAATTTTGTGAATTTCAGAAAGAGGCAATTTTCTTAAATTTTGCTCGAAAAAATATGTTTTCCAAATTTGTTGAAAAAAAATTCCTAAAATATGGTCAAGAAATAAATACCCTAAGAAATGTTTTTTCTATTTTATTGAATAATGAATTTTTAAAATTTTTCTCTACGAACAATTTCCTAAAATTATTCCTAAAAGCAATATTTTGAGAAATTTTGTTCCTTTCAGATTTTTCAAAATTTTGTTAAGGATACGTTTTTTGGTAACATTCCATTCTCTATACATTATCAAAAAAAAAAAATCTTAAAAATTCTTCTCAAAAAGAGTTTTCTAAATTTAATTTTGTACGGCTAAAATTTTTTAAATATTTGCAAGTTAAATTTTTCATTTTTTTAGAATCAATTTTTTGAAAATTGCGGTTTAAAAAAAATAAGTACCTATCTACATATTTTCTCACGAAGAAATTTTGAAAATTTTACTTCAACTTTTTTTTCCTAAATTTTGTCAAAAGAAAAAAATTCAGAATGTGGTTGAAAAAAAAATCTGTTTAAAACGAAAGTTTTTTTTTCCAATTTCTTTAGGTATAATTTTGTGTTTTCATATATTTTGTCAAAAAAACAAAATTTGAAAATTTTTCTCAACTTTTTTTTTGACCAACAAAAAATAAAAATAAAAACGAAGAGATTTTTTTGCAATTTTGTTGAAAAATAATTTATTTAAAATTTTGATTTTCCCCTCAATTTTATGTTTTGAAAATTATGCTTTAAAACAAGTTCCTCTGTCTACAAACAAATTGTCACAAATTGTTTGCCAAATTTTGTTCAATCCAGACTTTTCAAAATTCTGTTTAAAAGCCAACTTTACTTTTTTACTATTTTTTCAAGAAACGAATTTTGAAAATTTTGTTCGAAATTTTTTTTTCAATTTTGTTCAAAGTCAATTCTTGTTCAATTGAACATTTTTTCAAATCTTGTTTTTAAAAAAAATAAGTAAGTATAGGAAGGTAGGTACATTTTGAATTTTTTATGTATTATGAAAATTTTGAAACACTACTTTCCACTAGAAATTTTCAGATTTAGCAAGTTTGGAGCAAAATGCAAAGTATGTAGAGGAAATTTGGGAGACCGTCTAGAAACTGAAGCATCCTAATTTGGTATTTACATTTCTGATCTGGGAAAATGAAAAGGAATAGGAAACCGATTTTGTATCGATATCAAAGAACGAGGCAATTAATTATGTAAACAATACGGCGAGTAAATAAAATTAATAATAAAAAATTAATTAAACTTGAAAAATTCAATCGAGCCAATCAGCTTTGAATGGCGTAAAAGACGCGGAAGATAGTTTACAAATTGAAAGCACTGCACCGTATTTAATCATCCCACGTTACAGCTATATTGGGGATATTACGATAACGATTGATAACATAAACCGACAAATTTTAATTTGCACATTATTTTGAATCGAATTTACATATAATTTTGTGGCGAAATTTCATATACGTCTAAGCTTTAATAATATTCCGTCTAAACCGTAATGTACGTTAAAACGTTAGGATTAACTGGAAAAGGCACATATTTAATTAAAACAGCCCTTCGCGTTTGGCCGACCAGCCATTCTCATGCTTAAACGAAATATCTACTTATTTGCATCACATATAATTCTTCAGCTTATGTGCTGAATACGACGAAACAATATTTTCATTAAAATTAGCTGCTTCCTTTTTAAATTAGCATCCTTTTTTCTATTGTCGCCTGCTTTACCTTCATGGGTATATTTGGGTATATATCATTTCTGTGTATTTGACAAACATACTTACTTCATTTTGTGGTAGATATATGATATATTATGTTTGTGGTAAAAATAAATGTAAGAAATTAGCAATAATTATAATATAGAGTTGCTTTTCTTCATCGAGTTGATATTATTAATTATAGAACGCGTATAAATAAACCATTAAGTATAAGCTGTTGTCTGCATGTGCGGTATTACGCAACTAAGTTGGAAATTATAAGACAAAAAAACTCCAAAGTGGTTACCTGGTTACCTAACTTACTTTTGAATTACTGTACTAGTCGATGCAAAAACCAACAGTGACGAAAAACAACGTTAACTTTATCAAATTTGCATATAGAAATAGAGTGAACGACGTTACCAAAGGAGTACGTATGGTTTCAATCCTTTCTCTTTATCACATCTGTGCTAAATACAGATTTTAGTATTCATGGTTTACGTTTAGTCCATCTGATTGAGTTAACCGTTGGAGAGCTGTACTATTCATTATACGTGGATACAGCCAAGCATGTGAATCGAAACCGTCCAACAACGCGACCATACAATTTCAAGGCATGAATTAAAAATAATGTGTTGAAGTGTTCTCCTATTTCAGCCATTGTAGGGTATAACGGCTAGAGTTTTTTATTTTCAGAATTTAATCACACTCATGTGTGTGAAATGGTTCAAAAATTTTCATCCAAACCTAGCCTAATGTAATGAGTATAATGTACAAAAGTCACCCAAAAAATTATATATAATTATATATTTTTTTAAATTTCCCGCTTTTCAATGTCTGACAAAATATCCAAAAGCTAAAAGTCGTCAATTTTTTCAATTTTTCGTTTTTTAACGTCTGACAAAAAAATTTCGATTTTTCAAGTTCCAAAATGTCTGACAACATGTAAGTCAAATTTTTTTTGAAATTTTTCAAGTTTTTCGATGCCTGACAAAATACCCAAAAATCTTTTGTCCAAACCTAACCTAATGTAATAATTTAACCTAACACAATTTGGTGATCTTGTTCTCATTTTTTTTCGAGTTGTCGAATTTTTCAAAAATATTGTCAAATTCTTCAAAAACTGCCAAATTTTTCAAAAACTGTCAAATTTTATAAAAATTGTCAATTTTTTTAAAAGTTGTAAAATTTTTTAAAAATTGTCAAATTGAAATTTTTCAAAAATTGTCAAATTTTCCAACAATATGACAAAATTTTTCAAAAATATGATAAATTCTCAGTGAGAAAAATTCTCGGTGGGACAAATTCTCGGTGGAAAAATTCTCGATGGGAAAAATTCTCGGTGAGATTCTCGGTGAAAAAAATTCTTGGTGGGAAAAATTCTTGCTGAGAAAAATTCTTGGTGGGAAAAATTCACGGTGCGACAAATTCTTGGTGGAAAAAATTCTCGGTGAGAAAAATTCTCGATGGAAAAAATTCTCGGTGAGATTCTCGGTGAGAAAAATTCTCGGTAAGAAAAATTCTTGGTGGGAAAAATTCTGGGTGAGAAAAATTCTTGATGGGAAAAATTTTCGGTGAGATTCTCGGTAAGAAAAATTCTTGGTGGGAAAAATTCTTAGTGGGAAAAATTCTCGGTGGTATACCTACCTATCACCCAAATTTCATCGCGATTGGGCTCCTTATTTTTCTGTGACGTAAATTTGAATTGGTAGTAGGTGTATTACTTGTAATAAGTCACTCGTTGAAAGTCTTATTGAATTTCTAGGCTGTTTTTTATTTAAAATTTTGATCAGATAGGTGCTAGAATAAAAAATACGAGGCACGGGATTATGATAATTCTTTGAAAACACATTTTTTCCACTTGCAAAAGAGACTATAGCATGGCGGCTTGTTGTAGGCTTTCTTATCGCAACAACCGCAGCCATTATTCTAAATAAAATTTACTTCACGGACGAAAATATTTTTCCACTTGGAAATGAATCTGGTTTAGCTTTGACTGTTAAATGGGAAAGAATGCCTTGACCAGATACGAAAAAAAGAACGAATTTCACTCTTGAAATAATTCACCTTCATGCTCAGTTGACCAATTTGGTAAATGTGCGATACTCGAGTAGGAAATTTAAAAGTCTGAATTCGCACGTGAATGCGGAAAGGTGTGTAGTGTACTTGGCGGAGACATATCGCAGTCTCCACCAATAAATTATATTTTGAATCAAACGTAGGTAGGTCTAGGCACTAGGTAGCTAGGAACTTGTTACCGTATAAATACTCTTACCTATACCTACTACATTTTGAAGTACTCGTAAAATACGTATTACGTACGTACAAGAAATTATTATTGTTTTGTTCATTCGATGTAACTGTAGGTATGTGTTGGACATACTAACGTGGATAATGTATATACCTATCTCATCGTAAGTTCACATTTTCAGTTTCATTTAAAATTTTTTGATAGGCTTTGATAATATTGAAACTACCCCCCCCCCCCCAAAAAAATACCTATGTTTTAATATGCATAAGTATTCAAAATGTAGACTTACTACCTACGTATAAGAACTTCGTATTATTTATTTCAAGGAGTATGTCACGTCACGTCACGTCATGCCATGTCTTTCACTCGCATTAAAATTGTTACAGGTCGTTAAGTTTTGAAGTCGATTAATTTCGAAAAATTTTCATTGAGATTATGTGCTGTCACTGGGTAAATTTTAAAGACACCAGATGTCCCAAGTGACGATGGATGAAATTATAATGTTCAAAAAAATCTTCTTGAAAACAAATTGTTTTGATAAACAAAAATTTCAACAAAAAAATCTTTGAAAAAAAATTTTTTGAACAAATTTTCTTGGCAAAAATTTTCTTGAGAGGAGTATTTTGTGCAAAAACCTCCCCCCCCCCCGAAAAAAAAAACTTGCAAAAAAATTTTTGGAAAAAAATCTTAGAATATCTTGAGGAATCTGAGGAAAAAAGTCTTGTCTATCCTCTTGTCTTGGAAAGTAAAATATTTTCAAAAAACGCTTTTAAAGTTTTTTTTTTTTTTTGGACAAAAAAAAATTGTTCAAAAATATTTTTTAAAAGTTCTCTGGGCAACAAACACTTTGAAGAAAAATTTCTTTGAAAACTAATGTATTAAAAAAAAAAAAAATTCTAAAAAAATACGTATAAGTAGGTAATAGGTATAAATAAATATAATTTTAAAAAAAACTCCGGACAAAAAAATCTTGAAAACAGTTTTCTTCGCAGTGAAGTTTTCTTTTTCTTCTTATTCTTCTTCTTCTTCTTCTTCTTCCCCTTCCTCTTCCTCTTCCTCTTCCTCTTATTTTTCAATAGAGAAAAATCTTTCGAGAGAAAAATTGTTTGTCAAATAGGTACTCTTGAAAAATATTTTTGTAAAAAAAAAATTAAGAAAAATCTTGAGAAAAAAAGTGTTTTTATTTATTTATTTTTTTTTGACTGAAAAAATCTTGAAAAATCATTTAGCTGAAAAACTCTTGGAAAAAAAATCAGAAAAAAATATATCTTCTCTTATTATCTGAAAATCTTTTTAAAATCTGTTTGAAAATCGTTTTCATGGCATAGAAATATTTTTTCCATGAAAATCGGACAATTGTTAAATAATTCGCTTTAAAAATATTATCTGGCCAAAAAATTGCTTTAAAAAATCTCTTATTGACAAAAAATGCTCATAAATTTTTTTTTTAAAAGAAAATCTTGAAAAATCTTTTGGCAGAAAAAGTTTTTTTTTTTAATCTCGAGACAATGAAACTTCGGAAAAAAGTCAAAAAATCCATTTAAAAATTGTGACAATAGAAATTCATTTTTAAAAATCTTGAAAGGTATTTATAGACAAAAATCTTTGTATATATTTTTTCATTTTTCATTTTTTTTTTACAAAGAAATCTTGAAAAATATTTTGGTAGAAAAAACATCTGTTGACTAAAAATCTTTCGAAAAAAAAGAGAAAATAAGAAATCTTGAAAAAATGGTTCTAATAAAAATTGTATCTATTGAAAAAAATCTACATAAAAAAAAAATTCTCGACAGTAATAATCTTGAAAGTCTTTTGTCAAAAAAAAAAAAGTTAAGAGAAATCTCTCGAGATAAAATAAGTATTTTGATTCTATTTTTTTTTTTACAGAAAAAATCTCGAAAAATATTTTAGCAGGAAATCTTTTTAAAAAGTCTGTTTGCAAAAACATTTTAAAAAATATTATTATAATCAAAAAAATCTTTTGAAAAATACATTCCTAAGAAACATTTTGTGAACAAAAAATCTTGAAAAAAATTGAAATATCTCGTCAATTAACTGTCTTAAAAAGTAACCACAACGACTTGAAAAAAATTCTGTAACAAAAAACTGAAAAAGAATCATTTTAATTTACCCAATTCAGCGTTTCAATTTTTTCAATTTCTTCTTCAATTTTCAGTCATTTTTGATGTGACTTTTTCAATTTGTTACTTTTTACAGTTTTTTTTTTTTTTTTTTTCAATACTTAGACCTCTAGGGTTTTGCGTGCAAATTACGCTAGTATGTACTCCAATTTTCTATTTCAGTTTTTTAGTTTATTTTATTATTTTTTATTTTTATTTTTTTATTAGGCAGAATTTAATTTAATTTCCATCTTGCTTTCTTAAGCATCAAAAAAAAATTGTTGATTTTTCTCCCGAGCAGAACTTTTGCCTAGAAAATATTCTTGAAAAAAGTTTTCAGTCAAATCTAAAGTTATTGAACACCCTTTACTTGTACCTAATGTTCGTAAAAACTAAAAAGAAATAAGTCTTTATAATTTTATGAAGTATTTGTATTTGTTCGATGAGAATTTTGCGACGCATAAGTGAACCAGGAAATGATTTCCTTCATGCATCCAACACCATACCCATTGTAGACGTCTCAAGCAGTGTACCTGCTACCTACCTACACCTACACTTGTTCGCAATCTCAAAAGAAATAAACGAGTGTGAGCGAAAAGAGAAAAAATAACGTTCTTCAAAGCTGACATCTTTTTCCCTAAGAAAATAACCATAACCTACGTTAGATTTAAATTAAAATCGCGAACCACGAAGTATAATTTATACATGTTGAGAACCGAGTTAACAAAATAAATTTCTACTCGTTGTACTGAGCATTCAACTTACCTACCTCATACTGAAATGTGTTTGCTTTGATATAACCCTGCTCCAATTAGCTTAAGCGTAAAATTGAAATTTGCAACGCTAAACTGTACACCATTTTACACATTTTCTACATGAAAAAGAACTTCTTCGAATTGCACCGAATTAAAATGCATTTCACTCAAATGATACATTTGAAGTGGGTAATCTCTGACTCGTAAGTGTGTGAAATTACTTACTTACATATTATAAGTAGGTAACTAGAACTAGCCAATAAGAAACGTTTTTAAATATGATTACTTATGTAGATAATACGACTTGGTTGGAATGCATCGCATCGTCGCGCGAAAGAAATTAAAAATACGAAATACGATTTTTTCCCCTCAATTCTACGAGAGTAAAACGAACAACCGATGAATGCTATTCATTTTATTATTGCACTGCTCGCATATAAAACGCATATGTACCAAGATTTCTGTATCCAAGGGCGTTATAAATAACAACAAAGCTATCCAGCATCTATTTAAAACTTGAAGAGCGCTATCTTCGAATTCATGTAAACGCGAATATAGTACGTCTACGTACTCGTATGTACTTTTTTTTTACATACGTTAGTCGTGAACGTTTACGTGTTATTTGGTAATCGAGGTGAAGTATTATCCGGCATATTTGAATTTTTTTGGTACATATTTCGTGTTTCGAGAGTGAAGTAAGTGTCTACACTGTCCACGAATTTATTGTTTCTTTGGAAGTTGTGGTATACCTAATGTTGGTGCAATTATGGAGTTCCTATCTGTTTTAAATGGTGCTACCTACTTACGCTGAATATATAATATATAATATGGTTTGACGATTTATGCACTTTATCATTTTATAATTGAATTCAATTTTATTAAAGAGGACTGTCCAATGAGTGGATAAATTATGTGTGTTTGTCGACATTTCATTAATTAAGTATTTGTAATTAATTGACCTTTTGCACTGATTAATTGAAAATTGTATTGTTTTTAACGTATTGTGTATATCTATACTATCTAACATAGCTTATTATGAACTTTTCCGCAGTGATATTGGTTATGATGTCTTACAATCGTGGATGAAGTCCAAAAAATTTTTATTTGTTAGGTATTAAACAAAATTTCAAAAAATGGGAGTTTCAAAAAAAATTTAAAAATAATGTTACAATGAATATTTCGAAAAAATAAATTTTAAGATTATTTTCAAAAATATTGTAATTATTTTTTACCAATTTTCCAAGTCATATTTTATTACCTACCCATTACTTATTACTTATTAGAAAAATTATTTCAACAAAAATTGTTTTTAATGTAGGTACCTATCTATTATAAAATGTGAACTTTTTAAAAATTTAAAAATGGTTTCAATTTTGCAACTTTTTTTAATAGAAGCGAGTTTTGATAAAAATAAAGGATGATAATAAAAATGAAAAATTTTATTGAAGAAGACATTTGTTTAAAAAAATAATGTTTGAGCAAAATTTGTAGAGTAAAAATCTAAATTATTGTTTTTTTAAATTTTTAATAAAATGACTGTTTTCGAAGAAAACTTCACAACTAGCCCGGGAAAAAATCTCATGGATCAAGTCATATCTATTTGGATAAAATCTGATCAGATTTGATCAAGTTTGATCCAAATGTTGATCTGATTGGATAAAATTTAGTCAAATTGGATCTAGTTATATCAGAGAAAATCCACTGATATCTAAAATGATTATATCAAAATAGATCAAAACATATCAACTAGATCAAGTCATATCAGTGAAAACCCAGTTATATAGAAATGCTTATATCCGAATGGATCAAATTGGATCAAATTAGATTCTCTCATATATAATTTGATATTATTGGATCAAGTTGAATCTGTAAAACTCCAGTTTTATCCAAAATGGTTGTATCAAAATAGATCAAATCATATCAACCAGATCTCCTCATATCTACTTTGATATAATTAGATCAAGTCATATCAGTGAAAATCCAGTTATATAGAAATGGTTAGATCCGAATGGATCAAATTGGATCAAATTAGATTCTCTCATATATAATTTGATATTATTGGATCAAGTTATATCTGTGAAATCAAAATGAGTCAACCCAGATTCATTTCAAAATTTTAGGGGCTACGAGCAGTGCCAGAATAGGGTTCCATCAAAAAAGTAAGGCAAAATTCGGAGTAGGCACTATTAAAAATGTAACAAACGACATGCTACATGCTTTTTTACATTTTTTTTTGGATTTGGACAAAAATTTTGGGGCGCAGTGCCCCCATGGGGTCCTGAAGGTATCACGACAAAAATCATTTCTGAATTTAAGTTGAAATTATCTACTCACAGGAATTTTTCCTGATACTTTTAGTTATACAACCTTGAGTAATTGTTATCTTTGATTGTGTGTCACATAAATACAATTAAACTGTCTTATTATATATGAAATGGTTCGTACCAAGTTGAGTGCACCATCATTGATCTGATTGGAAAAGTTAAGCAGCTTTGGGTTTGGTTACTACTTGGATGGGTGACCGTTGAGAAAAATTTGGGATGGGTATGGTCAGATCTAACCATAATAAATGGGAAATGTACCTATCAAATATGATCCAATCATATTTAATTTTATCTCATCATACATCATTGGATCAAATTGTGTATAGTTTGATCAAATTGTGTATAGTTTGATCAAATTATATATGATTTGATCAAATTAAATATGATTAGATCAAATTTGATAGGTATAAAATTCATATATGGTTAGATCTGACCACTTCATATATGGTTAGATCCAACAGATTTTTTCCCGGGCTGTTTTCAAAAAGAATTAATTTTTTTTTTTTTTTTTTTGAAAAGTAGGTACTTAGGTACATTTTTGTTAATATTAAATTACTTGTTATTTACTTTCAGAAATTTTTTAAAAACTTAGTGTTTTAACATGAGGTTAATAGAGGCTTTAGACTTCTCAACGTTATTCCAACAATTAAACAAGAAATACCTAAATTCGAGAAAAACGTTTTCCCAAGTTGATAAAAAGAAAGAAAAACAGAAAATATAGAAAATTGTGGTTCAATTAAGATTTTTTAAAATATGTAGGAACGTACGTATATAAAAAAGTTTGAAACATCGATTTTTTTTTTAGGAAACTTCGCTTACCATGTATAAGCACCCCCCCCCCCCCCCCCCCGATTCGGTTGGGGTCAATTTTAGTATACATGTAACCCAATTTTCAGAATTTTATCTCAAAATTAAAAATTTTTGTAAAGAATTCATTTACTACTGGGATGTTTTTGCCATTTTCAAAAATTTATCAAAAATCGAAAAATTAAGCTCGGCAGCTAAAAATTTGGTTCTGAGGTTTGAGTGATATGCTCTTTCAGTGCGCCAAATTCAAGCTCGAATTGGAAAGGTTTTCTTGTCGGATTTTTAAAAAATTTTAACTAATTTGTTTTTATTTTTATGGATTTTTTTTTTATATTTGATGACTCTTAGACGTTTTGTCACAGAGTGAAAGCAATATACTATGTTTTATACTTTCAAACGTAGTGTGGAAATAGTTTGGAGTTAGACAGTTTTAGTAATAGGTCGACGATCTCTAATTTTTTTTTTTTTTTTTTTACAAGTTTTGGTTTGAATAATGTTTGAAAAATTGAAAATTGACACTATTTAAAAAGTTTCCTCGCAAAAAATTAATTCAAAAACTTGTTCTGAAAGAAATTCTTCATCTTCTTTTTTTGAAAAATTTGTGTTTTAACAGAATTTTCAAATTTTATGTTTCAACAAATTTAAAAAAGTTATTTTGTACCAAATAAATTTTAAAAAATAAAATGAGTTTGAAAAATTGTTTTAAAAAAATATCGTACTTTTTTCTTGTTTGAAAAGCATTAAATTAAGAAAAAATGAATAATGAACTACTTAAAACAAAACTTACAACAAAATTTTAAAAATTGTTTCACAAAAAAATCCAATTAATTTTATTTTTATGAAATTCAGATTTGAATAATATTGTAAGTAGATATTGAGAAATTCAAATTTGAACGCAATATTTTAAAAAACTTCTACAAAAAAAATCATTAAAACTTTTAGATATTTTGAAAAAACAATCTTGAATTTTTGTTTCAAAAAATTATGTATTTTGAAAAAAATGAGATGCTTTAATAATAAACTTAAACAAATGAATATGAACATAATTTATTTTTAAATTTCTCTTTAAATTGTCAAAAAAAAATCAAATACTAGAGTAGGTATTTAAAAAAAATATGTATCTTCGATTTTTTCAGAAAATTCTGGTTTAAAGAGATTTTTTGAAAAAATCGAGTTTTAACAAAATTCAAAAAATTGAAGTTGAAACAAAATTTTATTCAATTGAAGTAAGTATAAATTTTCAAAATAATAATTATTTTAATTTTAAATCTCAGTTGTTTTTTCAAGAAAAATATCGTTATAAAAACTAGTAATTGAAAATTTGAAGACTTTAGATTTACGTATGCGACAAATTTTTTCAAATTAAAAATTGAAAATTTTTTCACTCCGATTCTAAAACAAAAGGGGTAGCTGACTGAAGTAGTTCAAAGTGGCGAAAGCATTAGGTACCACCGCCAAGAGATGTGTAATTACCCGTAAATAATCATTACGTGTGCTAGGAATGATGTACATACAATAGATATACATACGTATATGTACTCGTATATCTCACCTATACGAGGAACATTTAGATCTTTCTCAAAAAGGATTTCATTTTAATGCGACTACAAAAGAAATACTACAAAATCTATTATCACGAAGGTGTCATATATCATCCCAAATCCAATAACTTCTTTGATTTTTCGTTCAAGTTGAATTTTTCAAAAGTACAGAATTCATATAAAACGAATAAAAGAAAATAAAAACGACAAAATTCTGCGGACAAGACTAGCTATACTTATATTTTCAATTTGACGACAGGGTATGATAACCAAACCTATCTACTCCTAAATATCGAATAGAATTTTCCAGAGGTGTTCTTCACTCACCTTGCCGAAGAAAAATATTGTCGAACGACTTGTGGCTTTACTTTTGATGAAAAGTAAAACCCATGTTGTTCAGTAACAATGAGCTAGTGAAAACTTGTCGAGATATGATTTTCAAATGAAGTAAGATCAATTCCCAAAGGAAAAGGAGGTGCGAATTTCGTCCTGTATCACATATATATTTATCTCAATGCTTTCAGATGCTTTCAAAATATGCGAAAGATTCGCAAAATAGTAGACGCAGAAGTAATTCGTTTGATAATAAGGCTAGGAAAAAAAGAAAATGTGAGGAAAATGTAACCTATAGATAAAATTTAAGCTCGATCATGGTGTCATTACGTATATACATTTTGGCCAAGATATTGGAAAGTGTTTGAGATAGGTATAAATAGTACGTATATACTCGTAGGTAGGTAGGCTGTTGAAATTTTTTTGATTATACGAACATGGAAGTAGAATACACTTAATAACTACTTACATATCGACGTGGACGTGTCAAAACCTCGTATGTCGTAATTCCACTTTTTTAGCAAAATAACTTTTTTGGGGTTTCTTATAGGAAAAAAATGGAGAAATCTAATGTTGATCACCTCGTATGTCGTAGTCGAACTCTAACGTTCCAATTGGCCTATTTACTTTTAACAACTACGTAAGTCGTGTGTATTTTTGGCGATGTTTTTTGTCTCTCCTTAAAATTTTGATTTTTGAAGATACGAGGTTTTGACACGTCCACGTCGATATGTTTACTTTCATTCACTAAGTATACCTAGGATTTTTCAAAATTCATAAATAATTAAATAACAATATGATTATTTTGATTAACAATGAAAATCTTTCATGTGTAAGACAAGTAAGAAGGTACCTATGGAAAAATCTCGCAACATGACAAAATGCAGACTGAAGGGTAATAATGGTAAATATTAAATGTAAGTTATAGCGAGCGATGAAACGGAATAACAGAGAAGAAAATATCAAAACAGTCAACACAAACGATGAAAATGACTGGCTCAAGTGAAAATTTAGACTTGATGGGTGAAGTTTCATCACGGATATTTTCCTAGAGAAACAGAGACGATGTTAAAGTGTTTCTATATTTTATATGTATGATGACATTATATGCATATCTAGTACTGATACCGAGCTTTTCCCTTGCTTGAAATATTGCTATTTGAAAATATTTTTGTATTGTTTTGTTCAACACCACCTTACTGTACGTAGAATAGAATGGTGACACACTGACGTTTGTACAGATATATTGTGTACCAGCAGCTACCTTAACTCGAGTGACAAGTACATAAACCTTCGTTTAAAAAAATTAAAATTAAAAAAAAAAAATTGCAAAAGTACACATTTCAACTTAACTTTACAAAGACACGTTAATAGTTGAGACTGGATACAAGTACACGGTGATCGTGCATTTGTGTTGAACAATTTTTATTCAATTTCAGCACGAATGAAACGAACTCACGCTTGCATTAAAATTCGTCGTGTTTAGTGCGCTGCTTCCCTTCCGCGAACTAATCCGCAAAAAGCGAGACGAATGTTCGTGTAAAGAGGAGAGAAGGAATGAGGAGGGGTATACTTGATGGAAATAACGTTTATAATGTAGGTAGGTTAGGTATTTCTTTCGGTGGCGCATTTAGGCCTTATACACCCTTATTATCTTGAGTATGTGGTGAGATAACAGTCATAATTGTTTTTATCAAGTTTTGCTTTTATCTTCTTAGCTACAGTCAGAAGTAGTAAGTACATAATATCATGTAAAGAAGAAATTCCACGCGATTTTTTTTTTTCAGTGCGAAATTTTCAGGAGATTATTTAAGCGAAGGCATGAAAAGAAAAGAAACTGCAGTTGTAAGCTCGTCCAAAGTTTCAAAAAATACTTCCCACATTCCCATTTTGTTTCAAACTCGGTAAAACAAAATCGCCCCGTAGGTAGTTATTTTCCTATTTGTTTATATTTCTGGTTCTGCATATATTGACCCAAATTTTTTGTTTAATCGAACAGAATTAAAACACCTTAAAATCGATTTACACGAAGAGGGCTGTATTCACATTGTTAACAATGGCGAGATGTTAACATACCGATGAATTAATAGCAAATATGAATGATGTGTGTACACAGAATGGGATATTAACAACGCAATTAATGTTAGCCAAAGCCAATGTATCAGAGAGAAATTTTAATACGTGGAGAAAAGCACTGAGTACAAATTTTTCAGTTCTCATTCCATTTTCATACAGTAATCAGTTCCGTATATTCTCGTCTCGTCATTTTTTTTTTTACCGAATTTCTTTGTATTCATTATCTAGGTAACAATTTTTTCAGTGAGTAATCAGTAACAAGTATAGATACTAATCTAATTATCAGTAGGTACAAAAATAGGTATCTATCTATCGATAACAAATTTTTTAGGTTCCATTTCATTTTCTTACAGTAGGTAATCAGCTCACGTCAGAAATTTCATCTCGTCATATTTTTTCATCAAATTTTCGTGTACTCATTACCAAACAGTTTTTCCGGTGTATTTTATTTGACTGAATGATCAGAAAATCAAGAAACATTGACGACGTCAACTGCAGTCCCACCATGACAGAATGTAGAGGGGAGGGTAAAACTGGTTTTAGGCTGGAGAGAGAGAGAGAACAAAACTGTGATAGAAAAACAGCTCCTCTTGCTCCACCCATCATCACAGTTGTTCTCTCTCTCTCTCTCTCTCTCTCTCTCTCCAGCCTAAAACCAGTTTTAACCTCCCCTCTACATTCTGTCATGGTGGGACCGCAGTTGACGTCGTCAATGTTTCTTGATTTTCTGATCATTCAGTCAAATAAAATACACCGGAAAAACTGTTTGGTAATGAGTACACGAAAATTTGTTGAAAAAATATGATGTGATGAAATTTCTGTGCTGATTACTGTAAGAAAATGAAATGGAACCTAAAAAATTTGTAATCAGCAGATACCTATTTTTCTAACTGATTACTTGATTAGTATCTATATTTGGTACTGATTACGAATTTTTCAGTTCTCATTCCATTTTTATACAGTAATCAGTTCCAAAATTTTGTCTCGTCATTTATTTACCAAATTTCATTGTACTCGTTACAAAACAGTTTTTTCAATGTAGGATCAAAAAAAAAATGGTGCAACCTGAATTTTGGGCTACATGAATTTATTTTTGTAAAATGATCCTTTCGGGGTCCTGATTAACCGAAAAAGTTCTCGTTTCCGCATATCCACATTTTGGACGCTTTGAAGGAGAGGAAGGGTGTGGGCTTTTTTGGAGTCTATAATACCTATGTCCTTATTCAAATTTATATTCGACTCCTTCCAAAAAATTGGGTGTTATTCGTGGTAATATAAGCGAAAATGATATGAAGGAGTCACTTCGGGTCCGCATTGGGGAACTTCCTGAGGGGTGGGGTTTTGGGTGTTTTTTTGGGGGGTTAATCAGGATCCTGAAAGGAACATTTTCAAAAAAAAAAAAAAAAAAAAACATGTAGCCAAAAATGTAGCTTTATTTCCTTATTTCACTGGGCTATTTGGCGAGTAAGGTTGTAAGTTGTAATGATGTTGTTTTGTGAAATGAAGTAAGTATATAAGTTGAGTAGGTAGTAATGCCCAGTTGGTAATAACACGCCACCCCAAGAAAACAGAAAAAGGAAAATGCAGACATTGCAGGCAGTGGTGGTAAACTTACCATCACATCTTCACTAACAGTATAGTGTTATGTTAATTTTCATGTTGAAATATGAAGTTGTTCAAAGTTTAAAGTGCTTATGTTGGGTTCAAGTAGGCCCGCATCAGTTTTTAATTTTTTGATGGGGGAAAAAATCTCCAAATAGGTAACGACATATTTTTCCTTTTTCATTCAAAATATGTGAAATATTTTAAAATTCCACAAATATAAAAATAAATTGAAAAACTAATCTATATCTGTCAATAGAACGTTTTTTCGCTACCCCCCCCCCCCCAAACCTATGCAGTCCTAAACTAACAATAACATCCTCTCTCTCTCTCCCCATACCATTAGTTCTCTATAAATTTTCGATTTGGAGTACTTAAAATTGTGATTTAATTAAGGAGGACATTTTTACTTTCACTTACCGTAGTACATTAAGAATTAAGAAACGATGCCTATCCTATTTTATTTTTCCATGGAACTTTGACACCTTGGCACCTCAACAGCTTGGCACATTAGCACTTTACAAAGTTGTCATTTTGTCAATTTTGGTGTTAAATTTAGAAACTTTCTCGTTTGGGTGCTACATTCCAGAAAATGAATATTTTGGATTTTGCTGTAGTACAATCACTAAAAAAACTGCATGTTCAGTAATGAGCACAAGAAAATTTGGTTTTAAAATGATGAGACGAAATATCTGAACTGATTATTGTCAGAAAATGGAATGAGAACTAAAAAATTTGTAATCAGTACCTATTTTTTTTATACTGATTACTTGATCAGTACCTAGGTATATTTGGAACTTATTACAAATTTTTCATTCCATTTTCATACAGTGATCAGTTCTGAAATCTCAAAAAAGTTTGAAGTCGCTCAGGAACAATTTTTTATCCTTTGATAAAGGACACCATCCCTGATTGCGTAAGTATTAGATGATACTGATAAGTAGGTACAAAAGTATGTTGAAAATTACAAAAATAAATTCAAATCAAGATACGAATGGAGTGAAACCTGTAATAAAATGTACTTACATGAAGTTTGTAGTTAGTACCTACCTACCTACCTTCCTATTCACTATTTGTATTTTCCAAAGTCGAAAACAAAGTACCTATTATTACCTACCGCTTCGCATTGTGCCAAAAATCTGTTTCAAAGCAGATCTTTGCATTGTGTAGAAAATTAAGATCAAACGTAAGGTGGATTTCATAATATCACGACAGACAAGAAATAAAAAATTAAAACTTTAGCAGATGAATGTTGTCAGTTAAACGGAAACTTACTGATATTACCACATGTGTTGTTGAAAATGTGCAGAAAACTTTTATGCGGGAAAAACTATAGTGAAGAAAAATTTTCAGCATTATACGCGCGTGAAATGAATTTCTTATTTCAGTCAAGAGGTTATATAGAAGTGTTGAAAGTAAATGCTTCTCGTATAATTAATTTTCAAAAAAGGTAACACTCGTAAATAAAGTGCTATCTTTTTGGTAAAATGAAACAAAAATATCGGAAAATTTTTCGACCGGTATCTGGTCAGAAAAATTTTAATTTAGTTTTAAACGAGGCGACGCGACGTTTAGACAAATGAGAGACAAGTTATTATCTAGATATACGAGTAAGTATGTAGTTTCTCGGATTTATTATGAATTTTTCTAGGATTACTTAACAATTTCCATGTTGATCTGAATAAAGCTTCGGGTTAAAGGTGGAAAAATTCGATACGCTTCTTGATATTAGATATGTTCAAAACGTATAGCTTCTTTTTCAATAATATACTGAGAATCATCCCAGCTTTAGTTTTTTCTCTCAATGCTGTCAGCCGAAATATTGTCTTTTTGTATTGCAAATTGATTTTTATTATACTATATTGGGTACTCGATGATGTCAAATTTTTCTTGTCAAAGCGAATATGCCAGGTAGATATATACGTAAATATTGAATCGTATTATTTCTCACTTTTTCTACATTTATCAAATTTTTAGGAGCAATTATTGATTTTTTTAAGGTACCTACATATAATTATCCAGTTCGTTCCCTATCAGTAAAAGTGGGAACCTATTACCCTTGATATAATATACAGGGTTGGCCAGAAATATGGAGACAGTTTCGTATCTCTGCTGTGAAGGCAATATTGCTTGCACCCACGAGGTAACCAAACAGAGGCAACCTCACTATAATCCCGTTTTACTTGGGAACCTTTTTAGCATTTGATTATGCGTATGCGATTTGATATTGCACATAATATAAAAATGATCAAAATTGTAATGCCACTAATGCAGTAAATTTTATTTATGATGCAACTCGTGCAGACCAAACTAAGTTGAAAATGTTTTGATGCATCCGACATCATCCGTGGATGTTTCTAAACCGACTTGACCAGTTTTGCCTGTTGTCTAATTTTTTTGGGGGTGGTATTACAAAATTTTTTTAAATTTCAAGTCAATGAGGTTTTTTTAGCATACTGAACTTTTTCAAATTTTTTCTTGTTTTCTTCCCATAAACATGGAACCAACTTTGACTGCAAAAATCACGAAAACTAAGCTTCCTAAAAAAAAAATCAACGCCTTTAAGCAGAAAGAGAATTTCATGCTCTACAATTTTGGTTATGATGATTTTTTTTCGTAGGATTGTTAGTTTTGCCAGAAAATCCATTTTTATGGAAAGAAAACAGAGGAAAAAATTGAAGCATTTCAAATTGATGGAAAAATCTCATCACAAACATTTTGGTAATCTGCAAACCAACGAGGTTTGAAAACGTTTAGAGAGTGAAACGGCGCTATAGTAGGGTTACCTCTGTGTGTTTACTTCGTCGATGCAAGCAATATTGCCTTCACAGCAGAGTTACGAAACTGTCTCCATATTTCTGGCCAACCCTGTATAAGTGGGTATAACATTTGTACCTTGGTAAACCTAATTATAAAAAATAAAATCTCATTGCCTATTTAATTTTTACAATGCAATTAGAACTTGGCAAAAAAACGTCGAGTGTCTAAATCTGCATTTAATTTTACAAGATGATGAAACCGCGAAATGTCAAAATTACGTAGAATCTGATTATACCAAAGTACTTACCCATACAGACATTGAAAGCGTACACCGAAAAAATGGCCGCGAATAGCAAAAGTCGTTTAAGTGTACTCGAATTTGTACTTTTGTACTACTCTTAAACAAATTACTTTCTTTAACGATAAAATTACCGGGGATGAGTTGTTTTGTGTTTGTTTATAGCTCAAATGCGAGAGAAATAACGCAAGATTTTTTTTTTCTTTATCAAAAAAAGTATCTCGAATGAGAGAGGAAACTTTTTAGGAAATGGTTTTATGAAAGCTTCATTGACGTCACCCTTAAATTACAAAATATATTCAAAGAATTTCTCAATGATTCGACGTTTAGTAGATGGCAAATGTTATTAAGAAGAAACTTCAACTCGACTCTCTAAATGAATTTTTCAAATTCGTCGTCGCATTTCGCCGGAAAAAAAAAGTTTTTATTTTATTTCGTAGTGCTCGGCGGATGAAACCAAAGTCATTTGGAGCTTTGAAGCTTATAATAGATGGGCTTCTATATATTTTTATATTTTAATTTACCGAAATACAATTTACACTGATTGTACCAACGACGTTTAGGTAAATATTCGTCAAACAAATAATTCGTATCTAAGTATTTGGACCTAATTTATTTTCGTTTTTTTTTTCTTGTAAGTTTATCTTGAAGGATTTTTTTTTCAACAGTGTTTTATAAAAAATATTTTAGATAATTGAAGTACTTTTCCAAAAGAACTCTCAAAGGACATTTCTTGCAAAAAAAAAAAAATGTTTTATTAATTTTTCAAAAAATGAAGGTTTACGTAAAAAAAATCCACTCATAAATAAATTCACAGAAAAGGAATATTTAAAAAAAAATATCTCAAAATAGAATTTTATCTAAAATTGTAAAAATTATTTTTTACAAAAAGTTCTCACGAAACATTTTATTTTTCAAGTCAAAAATTCTTATAAGTAGGTAGGTATTGATTGAAAATAGTTTTTTCGGTAAAAAAATCTCTTGGAAAAAAAGTTGTAAAAAGTAAACATTTCAAAAAATTTCGTAAAAAAAACCTTGAAAACCCCGTAAAAAAATTTCTTGAAAGAGAAAACTTCTAGAATTTTTAAAAACACTCAATATTTGACATCGTAGGCATATTTTTCGACAGGTTCAAAAAACTTTCTTTGAAAAAAATTCGCAAAATGAAAAAATTTGAAAAATCTCTCAAGAAATGTATTTTTTGGATGAGTTCCATACCTAAATTTTTGAAAAAGATTTTTGTAACAGAAAAATGTCTGAAAAAAAATTTGAAACATTAAAAAAAAAAAATCCTTTCAAAAAATTACAAAACATTCTCTTGGAAAAAATATTTATTTATCTTGAGAAAAATTCATAAATTCTTACAAAAAATGTTTGAAATATATTTTTTTCTTGGAAAGATATTCAATGCTGTTTTAGCTTGAATTCCTTGGAATAATTTTTATTATTACAAAAATTTCGATTGGACCCCACTTTCCTCTCCACTTTTTTGCAGTACAAAAAATGACTCAAAATCTAAATTACACTAAACCTTTATTTTAGTGGCCCAATATCCGAAACATGAAACTTTATTATTGAAACCCAAAACCTATAAAGCTCAACCATGAACCTAAATTAGATTGAGTTTTGAGCTCAGCTTTTTGGGAGTTCAAACTTCAAATGAAAAGTTTTTTTTTTAATGATGCTCTCTTTTATTTTTTTTAAACTAATGAACTAAACTCTCTCCGTGATTTTTTTAGGGCTATTCCATAAAAAATTACTCTCTTATTAATTTTATTTCATTGTGTTTATTTAGTGACGTCTATAATCTACCTACATATTACTTAATTAATTAAAATTTTGATTACATTGCACATTCAAATGTAAAATTTTTTGTTGCAGATTCCAGAATGGAGCAATTTGAGCAGCTGCTAACCTGCGCCATCTGCTTGGATCGGTATAGAAACCCTAAATTGTTACCATGTCAGCATTCGTTTTGTATGGAACCGTGTATGGACGGTTTGGTAGACTACGTAAGAAGACAGGTAATTTCCGTTAAATTTGTCTTCTCCCCCCCCCCCCCCGCCAGTGCATACCAACCTGACTTCCTTTTGGAGAAAAAAATAATTTCGCGTCTGTGCCTCTTTTTTTCTTCAAAATCATAGGTAAAATGTCCGGAATGCCGAGCCGAGCACAGAATACCATATCAAGGCGTTCAAGGATATCCAACGAATGTAACATTACAACGATTTCTCGAACTGCATATCGAAATTACTGGCGAATTACCAGATCCAACCAGTGGCCAGATCATGAAAAGATGTAACGTTTGCTCTGAGAAAGCTTATTGCACTATGTGTTTACATTGTGATAAAGAGATATGCCCGGAATGTAAAGGAGCACATAAAGACATTTTACGCCGAGAAATCTCCAGAATTACAAATCAGGTACGTACGTACCTACCTAATTTCAAATGTATGCGATCACGTAGAATGCAAATTTGTCGATGTAGCGGCGACAGAATTCACAAGTACAAAATATAGTTCGAATAACGATAGGGTTTCTTATTTTCTTTGGGGCGGCGTGGTGCATTCGTCTCTTCGTTTTAAATAACACTTCGTCGGTATGCTTTGATTTCAGATTAGAAGAGCTCTTCATCGTCTGGAAGACATACTGGCATATGTGGAGAAAAATATGCAAGCTTTGCAACAAAACTGTACGTCTGTTTCCGAAGAAGTCGAAGAACTTTATGGTCGGTTGAATAAAGCGTTGAAAGATCGAACCGAATATTTACGAAGCGAAATCGATCGATATTTGACCAGCGAACATAAAAACTTATCCAGTTTGAAGGAAAATTTACAAGTGGAAATTTCAAACATTCAAAGTAACTGCGACCTTGCTGATAAATACATGCAAAATGAAGTCGTAGAATGGGACGATTGCGAATTAATGGACGCCAAAGAGATATTCTTGAAAACGGTCGAATTCATCAGGTATTTCGAATCGGAAACTGGCGACTATACCAGACGTGCCAAATTCATCATGCCTCACGATCCAAATACCCTAGTCAAGCACGTGGCTGGTTACGGTGATCTGTCTATAAACGCTCCGCATCAATTTTTAACCTCTGGAAACACGCATCAGGCCAGTGGTAACATGTTACAACCGCCAGGTCCTGGTTTAATGAGATCGAAAAGCGATCATCGATTGGCATCTCAATTCCGTCAGCAGGAGGAAAGAGGCTACGATGGAAACGCGGAAAATTGCGGCAGGGTTTCACCCCTTGGAGGGCGTAAATTCGGAGAAAGATACCCGACCAGAAGTGCCACCAGCGATAGGCTTGATAATCGTTATGGAAGACCTGATAGAACGGAGTATGGTACAGATTTGGATTCTGGTTATGATAACGAGGGTGGACGAACGGCCAGATCACGTTTCCGGTCTCGATTGGCTGCGAGACATGCTAACGAGAATGCAGATTCGGATACAGACGTGCAAGGACCAAGATCGGTCAGGTTTTCCGATACTCACATCCAACATCCTTGCGAAAAAGAACGCGATCGCGTGTTAGATACCGAAGACGTAGCGAAAGGACCCCTCAGCGGCATAACACGTTTGTACGACTCGCCCAGAGTGATGAAGAGACTCCAAGAGTCGGAAACTAAGAAAATTAAGAAAGAAAAAGAACCTACGCCGATACAACAACCAAAGTTTCAACCGGCAACTCAGAGAAGATCGTCGAATACGGCTCCGGCAGCTCAAAGGCAGGTCAGCGAAGATGACGAAATATCGCGTATCAAACGACAAAACAAAAATTCCGCCGCTGCTCCGGCTGAAGTTACCCCCGAAACACATCGAACTGTTCCGGAACGAGTAAGCTCGCTGAGAAGAGACGATTCCAGAGACGAACGTCAGGTCGCTTCTCCCAACAGATCTTCGGCGGCTTCGGATCGTAATAGGAAAACTCCGGCGAGAGAAGTAAGTGTTTGATGAATTTTTTCCCCTCTTTGGCAATCACACTGTAGATAGAGGTATTAACATGTAGAATTATTTTGTAATCGATCACTGGAAACGTTTACTAATAAATTGTTTATATACAATGGTACGTTTGCGCAATTAATCCGTCAAACAGCACGGGCAATGAAGACCAAAGATTACCTCTAAACCGATTAGTTTCTCGAGGTCTGTTACCGCAGTACTGCGTTAGATAGGTACGATAGAGTACACTTACTTATAGAGCACAAGTGTGCCACGTCTTTTTATTAATTTTGCAATCGCTATAATAATTTTATACTCTCATTAAACGATGTAGATAAGGTCGAAAGGCGATAAATCACTAAACATGCAAACGTCTGTGGTCCCATTGTTCGAACGGATTAAAAGCGTGAAACGTCATAGGTACAATCCATAAAAATGCTGCAAGCATTTTCCAGCTCTATACTTTTACACAATTTACATCCAGCTCATTAGCAAACAAAAGGTACTTAAGATGCATAAAACTATTCTTCGGAGTTCTTCAACATTGTAATACCTACTTACACGTAATTTTAGTTGGTATCTCGTACTTGGTATACCGATTTACCTACCCAGGAACATAACAAATATTTTATTACCGAATAAATTCATATTTAAACTGAAAACACTTAAAACGTAAATCGCAGTTAGAACTTCGAATCTAATATAATTAATAATTATCTTAGTCGCGTTGTATAGCATTTTAAATGAGAGAAGATAGACTGCATCCATTCGATGTTCGAGAACTTCATGCCACCCAGATCTCACAACCAAATTTTTAGCTACCGAAGTTTATTTTTCGATTTTTGGCGAATTTTTGAAAATAGGTAAAACCACCTCCAAAAACCCATTTTTTGAAGAAAAAAAAATTGTAAATTTCAAGATAGAATCCTGAAACTCGGTTTGTACACTAAAGTCGACCTCCCGAGTCCATTGGCACCCTTTTTGAAGCGATCTGGAGCCTCCACAAAAAGTTGACTTTTCTTCAGCACACTGGAATCTCTCCAGACGGAAAAAGACAACATTTTCTGGAGGCTCCAGATCGCTTCGAAAATGGTGACAATCGACTGGGGGGGGGGGGGGGTAGACAACGTTTCAGGTGATATGCTGCAGAAATTGATTTTTTGGAAAAAATTTTAAAATGTAGAACTTTTCAGTTGATTATTGTCAAAAAAAAACACGTGCGAACTCGTCACCTCGGATTTTGGATTCAACTACGTCAATCGATAGATGGCATCATATTGTCCGACCATTATACAATGGCGGGCTCTGCCTGAAACCGCGATTTGAAAAGCCGAAATTTTTTCAAAAAGATCATTGTTTGGGAACTACTGATCTTTTTGAAAAAATTTCGGCTTTTCAAATCGCGGCTCCAGGCAGGGTTTTCCATCGTATAATGGTCGGACAATACTAACGCTCGATTAAATTTTCAGCTGCCGAAGTTGATTACAGCGCCATCTGAAGCTATTCCAGTGCGCTGGAGAAAAGTCAACTTTTTCTGTAGGCTCCAGATCGCTTCGAAAATGGTGCCAATCGACTCGGGAGGTCGACTTTAGTGTACAAACCGAGTTTCAGGATTCCATCTTGAAATTTACAATTTTTTTTTCAAAAAATAGTTGTTTTTTTGAGGCGGTTTTAGCAATTTTCAAAAATTCGCCAAAAATCGAAAAATCAACTTCAGCAGCTAAAAATTTGGTTGCGAGGTCTGGGTGGCATGCTCTTTCAGTGAGCCAAATTTCAGCTCAATCGAAGTTTGACGAGTTGACGAGGTTCCCTTGTCAGTATGAAGTATGGGTACTAATTAAGTAATCAATACAAAAAATAGGTACTGATTAAAAAATTTTTAGTTTTCATTCCATTTTCTTACAGTAATCAGCTCAGAAATTTTGTCTCGTCATTTTTTTAACCTAATTTTCGTGTAGATAAGGTACTCATTACTAAACAGTTTTTTCAGTGGCACATGGTGCCTACCTCAAAAATTGAAGGGACAAGGGAAAATAAAATTGAAAAATTGTTGTTAAGAATATCGTCTGCCAAAACCATCAAGTCCATCTGACCTGGTTTTTGGAAAGGTACCTAAGAAGCAAAATGTTGTTTTTCAGATTTTAGATGATTTTAGATGTCCTTCTACTAAAATACATCAAAAACATATAACATCCAAAAAAAGACTTTTTGTATCTCAGATAACTTTCTAAAATCAAATCAGAGGAACTTGGTAAGTTTTACCTGGCAGGTGACAATTTATGAGTACCTATCAGTTGAAAAAAATTGAAATTTTTCATTCTTGAGATTTGTTGCCTATGTTTGAAAATAAATGTATTACTACAAAGGGAATTCTATAAAAAAAAATCAATAAATTATGTCAACATTCTTTGAAAATCTTCATGGAATTAAAAAAAAAATCCACTAGTCCTAAACGACTTAAAAAAAAATAATTGATAGTATTGAAGGAAGGGGGGGAGAGGGTGAAAATAACTTTTAATAATTCAAACGCAAGGACACTGCGCTAGAAAATCTGGTTTTCTTCATTATAATAATTTACAAAATTTGTACAGTTTTTGAAATTTTGTGAATTTAAACAATTCAGTTGATCTACAAAGTTTGAGCAAAATTCAAAATTTTGATCATTTTTAAAAAATTTGAAGTTAGATCAATGTTTTATTTTTAAATTTCTTTTTAATGTTTTAAACTTCCTAAAAAACTTCAAGTTTGATTAAATGAATAAATGAATGAATGAATGAATGAATGAATGAATTTTAATAATATACATTCCTTGGTAAAATCTTCAAAGTGTTAACCAAATTTTGAAAATTTAATTACCTAGGTACTTTTAAACATTGGATAATTTTCTCATGTTTGTAAATTTTTAAAATTCGGTAAATTTTTGAAGATTTCAAAGAAAAAAAATGAAAATTTTAATAAAACAAATCAGGGGAAAATTTTTCTAAATCTCACCAAAAAAATGTAATATTGAAAAATTATGGAATATGCTTGCAATGATATGCACCTAAAAGTGTAAGGTAATGTACTCTGTCAGTAGATTAAACAAAAATAACATTACCAAATGGGTTTTTGAACATTTTCGCGTTGCTGCGATACCTGCTTACTCTCTTCCTTTTTCCTTATACCAAAACCTACGTACTTACATCTTCCTTGTTGAGAAGATCGTGGTAATTAGACCATAATTGTGCGCTCATTTCATTAAATTTTGAAGAAAAAAAAATCACCAGTCGGTATTCTAAACCCATTTTGTCAATAAAATGAATTTTATTTAACAGAATGTAATGGGTGCTTGAATTTTTATCTCCTTGCGTGAGATTTGCGAAACAAGTGAAAATGAAATTCGCCATTTAGAATTATAATTTTTGATAAGGAAGACATTTAATTAATGCATTTTCCAGACTAAACATTTTTAGAAAAATTATCCCGTCGAGTATCACATTAGTTTTTAAACACTTGTACAGTTGTACGAACTCGCTGCACTTCATATCTGCCTTTACAAAATACGGATATGTGTACATTAGGGCTGTTTTGTATGCAAACGCGTGTATACAGTTGCATAACATCAGAAGAGACGGCAACGTGGGTTTTGTTTGCAGTTTTCATGAATAGGAGAATAAGGCGAATCTTAATGTATTCCGACTTTGGAGTAGATATAGTATATTGTATTTCAAAAAGATATGGACTTATTCAGTTGTATGCATAAATATGCTGGTGATTGCAGCAATGCTTCTCGTGGAGATTGTGGTAATAAAAATTATCATAACGAAGAACAAATATTATTATAGTAAAGTTTGACGATAGTAGGTTCTACGAGAATGAGAAACAAGAAATATTTTATACTCAAGTTCAAAAAACCTCTCGACAACAAAATGACTGAGAATCACAACGAACAGATAATTATAAAAATTCTACTTACTACAAATTACTACCTACTTATTAGAGACTAAAGAGAACGAAACAAAGGAATAAGATTAATATTCGAGAAAATATCCACATAATTATGTAGATTTTCAAAATTTTGATAAATATTGGTGATCACTGATCATACCTATTTTTTACTTCAAAAATTGTCTGGGCAATCAAAAGGTTAAAAGCGATTTTATGAAAATGATGTAGGGTTACATGTTTTCAAGGCTCTTCCTTTCTCAGGGTCCACGCCCTTTCCGAGAAATCTCCCTATCCTTTTTGAAACCTGAATTGAACAAATCTCCACACTATATCATTACTTCAGTGAACATTTTTAGTGATGAAAAAAAAATTGATTAGACCCCTCCCTCCACTCTAATTTTGCATAATAAGTTTGAAAATTACCTTAAACTTCAATTATAGAATTTGCGGTCACATACTGCAACGAAAAATCTCAATGTACAGCTTTTGTTTGAAAAATTTTTCAATTGGGATCTCAGGAACATATTTAAGGGACTTCCAAGGAAATAAGATGGGCCCTCGAAATTTAGGATCCAAAAAGTAGCATACCCGCTCATTGTTATTTTTTGTATTATAGAATAACCTATGAATAGAAAGTCTCGCCATTTTTGTTACCAAGGAGCTGGGTTTTCGTCCAGTTATGGAGCTATTTCAGAGATGGCGGTTACGTAGCAACATTTTTAGGATGGAAAGGGGAAGGACGCAGACTTATCGCCCACTCGCGCATGCTCACTTTAAGACGCTCTCTTTCACAAAACTGTGGAACTTCATTTTTTTAAATTTACAACTTTTGTTTGAGCCTTAATGGGTACAGCCAAGGAGGGGGACGGGGACGCTGAACCTTGGAAAAATGAGATCCTTGAAAAAATGTAACTCATCTCATTTTTTTTTTTTTTAAATATGTCTTAGATACTTACGAATCAATCATAAAATCACTTTTAATTTTTCGATCGCGCGAAACTTCCGTTTGAGACTACATCATCTTATATCCTGGAAATATTACTCCTGAAATTTAAGTACATTGTTCTTGTATTATGTGAATTTTGAAGAAAAAAAAAATCGTAGGACATTTTAGATTTTTCTTTCGATTTAGGCGGTTTCTAGCGAAGAAGACAGTAACGAAGATGACAAGGAACAAGAGGAAGCTGTGAGTTCGCTACAACAAACTCAGAGGAGGTCGAGTAAAACTCCAGTCACCAGTGGTTCGAGACGATCTTCCGCTTCATCCGATGTCGTACCTCAACCTGGTAATTTGATTTTTTTTATAATCAATAATGAATTACTATTTTATTTGAAAAAATTTGTAATTACTTACGAGTACATCAAGGTACCTACTTAGGAGTTGGGACGTTCATTCATGTTTATACGAATACGTGAAGGTTTATTTTTTTTTAATGCTCATTAGGTTAATTAATTTATGAACTTTTTACATTCATGATAAATAAAAGCACATTGTGGACATAGGTATTAGGTAGTTAGGTAATTATATATAAGTAGTTTAATGCCGCCACTGTACGTTGCATTTTATCACGATAAATCACAAATTTTTGCACGTAGTGCGATAATATCGTGACTGAAAATATAGTACTTCCATTATGTGAAATTAAAGCAGCATAAACACATTATTACTTGAGTACTAGAGATTTCCAGAATCGTGTGTAATAATATTACCTATTTAGTTTTAAATTATAGATATAATGCAACTGCACTACCGGTGGTGCTTTTAAGTTTTAATATCAACTGTGGTAGCGGTATCAATACTTGCCTATGTTGGAAGGGATTTTTACCTACCTACTTGGAAACCTATACCTTCAAGCTTTATTCATTGCTATTATTTCTCGATTTATTAAAAAATTTTCTGTAATATTATTATTCTAAAAAATATCATTGGTGAATTTTTTTAAATATCTGCCTCACAGGAGGAGTTTTGAAAAAATCTGCTCGCTCAGCTAGTTCAGACTCGACCGCTTCTTCGGAATCGTCGACCGGGTCGTCGTCCGGAGTACGCAACACGGGTGCTGCTTTCACCACCGACGAGCTGAGACAGCAGTATTTATCGAGAACGGGACGAGAATCGAGCAGTAAAGGAACGGCGGATAGTAACAGTGGAAATTCTAGTCCTAGAACCAAAGTGCCACCAGATACTAAAAAAGAAGTTACTCCGACTTTGGGTGGATCTCGTTTTCAAAGTCGATTTCTAACTGGAGGTGAGACACTCGTAGAAACATCCAGAGTGATCAATTTTCAGTACTCAGATTTTTTAATAAAATACCTATGTTTGATTTTTTGTTTCAGCTAATCGTACGAATTCTACATCGTCGCCTATTAACGAGAAACCGAAAGCTGAAAATGTCGAAGAAGATAATGACGACGATGAAGAAGAAACGGAGACTAGTACCGAAAGCGAAGAAACTGAAAGCGAGGATGAGATTGGAAAAAAAAATGAAACCGGACCTAAATCTGGCCTGGAGAAAACTGATATCGGGCCACTTCTTGCTCGAAGTGCTAATGCTCGCGATAGCGGTCCAGGATCAGCCGGTACTAATGCGTCGTACAGAAGAAGCAGCAGAGATGATGGATCTTCATCGTCTAGGTAAATAATTAGATTGATTGGCGCGGTGGTATTTTAAAATATGAGAGGAAATTTTCATGTTTAAGCAAAAAAATTTTTGGTAGGAAGAGAGAGAGAGAGATTGACCTTATATTTTTCGAATGAATGAAACAGTGTTTAGAAGTGAATGAGTCTGAACTTTAGACTCGGAAGGGAATTGCCAATTTTCCAAACGTGTGAAGGGTCCAATACTGGGGTATGGGCTGGCCATTAGACCATTCATCACGAATTTTTCAAATGATCTTTGCAAAATTCGGTAATTTTCAAATTTGAACAATTATTTTTTTAGAGAATCACCTTTTCGAAATTCAGCTAAATTTTCGACTAACAAATTGAAATGTTATGGGGCTAGTTTTGAGAGTTTAATAAATTTTAAATGATTTTCAAAATTTGACAAAAATTCAAAGATTTGGTACTTACATAATTTCTAAATTTTAATAAAATTTTGAAATTACTCGTTATGATCAACGTTTAAACTGATAGGTACCTTCATTTCGATAAAAAAAATTAAAAAATTATGAAGTCAGCTTTTACAATTATTAGAATTTATCAATTGAATCTTCACCATTTTGAGAATTTTCGCAATTTTAAAAATTGATATAAATTTTAAAATTTTTCCAACTTTGAAAAAACGGTCAATTTTGAAATATTTTAAAATTTTGTTTCATCATTTTTTTTTCGTGTTAAAAGGTCAAGTTTTGAAGTTTGGAAAATTTTCACAATTATGATAATTTTTTAAGTCTAGGTAATTTCAAAAAATTCCCAAATGTTCAAAATTCTAGAAAACTTGAAAATTTTGAAATATTTTTAAATAATTAGGTAAATGAAAAAATTGGTCAATTTTTTGAAATTAAAAGTTCAGTGTTGAAAGGTTGCAAATTTTTCACAATTTTGAGATTTTTTCAATTTTAAAAAATTTTTACCAATTTTTAAATTGAACTAATTGTTTAAAAAAGTTTCCAAGTCAATTTTCCATGTTTTGTAAAAAATCAAAATTAACGGAACATTTATTTTTCAAAATAAATTTTTACGATTTTTATAATTTGTAAAAATAAGGGGGAAAATGAATTTTTCAAAACTTGAAAAACCTTGAAGTTTGTAATTTTTGAATTCCAAACAATTTTTGAAATTGAATTCAGCGTCTGAAAAAATTAAAAAATCAATAATTTTAAATATTACCTATACTTGTCTTATTATGTAAATTTTTACAAAAATTTGACAATTTATAAATTTCAATGATTTTTTTTTAAATTTCGGTGTTTCATCAATTTTGTACAATTTTTCAAACTTACTAAATATTTAGAGTTGGAAAATTTTTAAAATTGTGCATTTTTTAAAAATAAGTATTTTCACCAATTTGGAAATAATTTCAAATATCGTCACAAAATCGTTGAAAAATCGTTCGACAAATTTCAGATTATTTGTCGATAATGTAGTTTCAAATATCGCCACAAAATCGTTGAAAAATCCCATTCGAGAAATTTCAGATTATTTGTCGATAATATAGTTTCAAATATCGTCATAAAATCGTTGAAAAATCGCATTCGAGAAATTTCAGATTATTTGTCGATAATATAGTTTCAAATATCTTCACAAAATCGTTAAAAAATCGAATTCGAGAAATTTCAGATTATTTGTCGATAATATAGTTTCAAATGTCTTCACGCAATCGTTAGAAAATCGAATTCGAGAAATTGCATATTATGTGTCGATAATATAGTTTCAAATATCTTTACAAAATCGGTAAAAAATCGGATTCGATAAATTTAATATAATCTGTCGATAATATAATTTCAAATGTCGTCAAAAAAATCGGTAAAATATCGAAGTCGAGAAATTTCATATAATCTGTCGATAATATAGTTTTAAATATCTTTACAAAATCGTTAAAAAATCGAATTCGATAAATTTAATATTCTTTGTCGATAATGTAGTTTCAAATATCTGCACAAAATCGGTGGAAAATCGGAATCGATAAATTTAATATTCTTTGTCGATAGTATCGTTGACGAATATCGTCATAAAATGTTAATAATATCGAATTCGATAGTTTTTAGATTTTTTGTCTGTGAAGTTGTACCGATAAATCTTTATAATATCGTGAGAACATCTATAGATTTTCAAACGACTTTTTATCGATACGTTACATCTTCCGATATTATCGATCGAGTGTGCCGCTCGGGGATAAAAATTTCAAATTTCAAATAAAATTTTAAAAAAAGATTCAAGTAGTCAAATAACCATTCAAAAATTATATAATTTTTTTTGAATTTTGTAAAAATCTGATTAGCTTTTAAAGTTTTAACACATTCTTAAAATTTCCAAAATATTTGATAAAATTTTTAATTTAGTAAGTATTTTGTGATTCTAAACGTTGAAAGGTTTATAAAAAATTCCATCGCAGATATTTCAAAAACATGTTCTTCGAGATGAAATTGGCAATAAACTATTTAGGGGGTGGGGTTTACGAACTGTGAAAAAAAAGTTTACATTCAAGACGATAGATGATTTTTTTTTTAAGGTCCTAAACCATTTTTATTGAGCTCTCAATGGCTGGTATCGTAAAATGAAAATGCAGCGTCGCAAATGGATTATTCCTAATAGTAGATACAATTTAACTAAATACCTAGAAAAAAATCACATTTTACAATTGAATGCACTAATATTTTCGCAGATATAATACAAATTCGGACTCTTACAGGCCGTCTTACGCTTCGTCAAAGGACGCTGTCGCAAACAGAAGCAGTAAGTACCTGAGCAACAATCGCAACGATGAACCGGAACCTAAGTCTCGGTTCACTAGTCGCTTTTTAAACAAAAGTAAAAGTACAGCAATGGCGCCCCCCGACGAGGACGACTATCTACAAGGATCAGGTAGACGTTATTCGACACACGACGAGACCGGCTCTGGCTATTTCCGCAGAGAGCCAACGTATACGAGTACATCGTTCAAAGATAGAAAAGCGCGACTAGCTCGAAGCAAAAGTACGCACGGTTTCGGCGAAGATTTAGATGGCGATTTAGAGGAAAACTCTGCCAGTTCATATTATCCGGCTTCGTACTTGGCATCAAAAGCATCTAACGCTGGCAACGACTTATCACGGAGTAGGTCTAGCCATGTTCTTAAATCGAGGGAGAATTCGCCAGAACGGCCGTTATCCTCTAATACAGGTATTATGTTTGTGCGTATAATATTTAAATCGTCGACAACCGTGAGATTCTCAACTTATACCTACGTATATCCTTCCTTTTTTTAAAACAACGAAATGCACACACTGTCGATTGTAAGTGTCTTCAGTATAAATGAGTTTCCATTCGCCTTTTTTTGCTTATATACGTAGAGTAGACTTTTCTGTGCGCTTTTTTTTTTATCTTTATTTGAAAATTGAATTACGATGACGTTATAGCGTTTTTTAAAAAAAGACCAATTTGCCCTCACGACCCTTTTTTCCCATTACTTTATGTAGAAGCTACCTAATAGACTTTTTCTTTGAGTGGCTTTAAAACATTTTTAATGTACTCAAATTCCATTCTGTTTTAGTTAGTTCGCTAGGTACTTTCATGTGTAGCCAATTTTCTAACGCGACGTTTAAATTTCGCTATAAACGTAACACAAAAAACATTTTTAACGAATATAAAGTCTACATATCTATATGTGAAGGTGAAAATTTGACTTTGACTTCACACTTTCTAGATAAACTATATTCTAATCATATACAGAATTGAGAATTTCAATAATAAGCATACAGGGTGTTTCTCGAGCGATGTAAAAAAAATAGGCAACCCATAAGAAAAAGGAAATGTTATACAGGGTGTCTGGGGAGTGGTCTGCCAAACTTGAAATTTGGATATAACCGAGTAAGAATAACAAAATACTTTATGTACACATATTGTCTAACTTTGAAAATGAAGGAGCTACAAAACTTTGAAAAATCGGTATTTTCCAAACAAAATCGATTGGCAACACTGCATCCAAAACAATTTTCGACACCGGCAGGGGATAGCACTTCAAAAAAGCAAAAAAAAATTGTAATCATATTGGAATACCTATCTTTAAAATTTAAGGAGTGATAGTCAACATGAAATTCCTGTCAAAAAGATTGCCTATCTCAGTTTCAAAGGTGCACTTGGTAATACACGAAAACTTCAAAAATCCATCAAAATGATGCATAAAATGGGTGTAACTTTTTGAGAGGAAAAAAAAAGTTATTTGAAAAGATTTCCTATCTTTGAAAATGAAGGTGCTATGAAGTCTTGAAAATTGTCAAACCAGTTTTTCAAATGTTTGAAGCTCTATAGTGCCTTCATTTTCAAAGGTAGGTAAAAAATGTCAAGTGTTCAAAAATGTTTATTTTTTACTACAGTACATATTGTACATTACTACCCATTAAAAATTTCATTTTTCTTATTTTATTCTTCATGGCCCCTTAAACTTTTGAGGTGGGCACTTTATGCATACAACATTTTTTATTTCTTATAAGTCGCCTGTTCACTCTGTGTATTTTCTCACATCACTTAGGGAACACCCTGTCCTGTACACTATATTATCAGTTTTCATAACGCAGTATATGTACTCAGGTCCAAGTTTGCCTCTTTTTCTTAGTTATTTAATATTATTTTGTGTATCTGGTGGAATCGTTTACAGTACAGTAAATAATGTAAATGAAAGTTTTGTCCCATCTATATGGGTTTAGGTTAATATATGTGTGTGTCTAGTTGGAGAGTAGGTAGCAAGGTTCCCTTTGGTAGTATATTTAATAGGTATATTTAAGGATATGAAAATATTAATTACCCACGTAACGTAACTACGATTACCCACCAACGTTTCACTTACGGTGGAAACCGATGTTTTATATTTTTAATCGATTAAATTAAAATATGTACCCTTTTCTTCCTCAAAAAAGAAAAACTAAGGTTTCTTTCTAAAAAAAAAAAAAACTTTTCTCTACCAAAAAATTTAAAAAAAAAATTGAGAATTTTTTTTAAAATTTGAAAACATTTAATATTTTTTTCTCAAATAAAATAAGAATTCAATTTTTTACAAAAAAATTTATTATTTTATGCGGGTTATTTTACACTGCCCTTAAAAAATTTGTGTTTTTTACGGTACTCCAAAAAAACTGATACTTTACTATCCTAAAAAAATGCTGATTTTTCACCCCCAAAAATAAGTAAAAAATAAGTATAAAAAAAAGATTAAACAAAGAATTTTTTTCCAAAAAACATAGATTTTATTTTATCGAAAAAATTGAGGAAAATTTTGCATTTTTTTTTTTAATTTGAGAAATATATTTTTTACTTCTAAAAATTAAGAATTTTCATCTTCAAAAATTTTCAATATTATATATTTTTTTTTCTGAAAAACGTAGAAAATGTCCAAACAAAAAATAAAGAGGTGTTCTAAAAAAAAGTTTATTGATACTTAATGGGAGATTTCTCAACAAAAAAAAATCCTCAAAATAATTTCTTCAAAACATTGATTTTTTATTTTATTTTTAATCAAAGAATACCTATAAAATTGATATTTTTTACCCTGACTCCCAAGAATAATATACTCTGAGAAAATTCAATTTTTTTTTAATCTCAAAATTAATTGAAAAATATTTTTACTACATACAAAGAGATTGGGATTTTTTTTTCTTTGTAAAAATTTAGAAAAATTTTCTTCTACAAAAAATTAAAATATGTACCCTTTTCTTCCCCAAAAAAAAACAAAAAAGAAAAACTAAGGTTTCTTTCTAAAAAAAAAAAAAACTTTTCTCTGCCAAAAAATTTAAAAAAAAAATTGAGAATTTTTTTTAAAATTTGAAAACATTTAATATTTTTTTCTCAAATAAAATAAGAATTCAATTTTTTACAAAAAAATTTATTATTTTATGCGGGTTATTTTACACTGCCCTTAAAAAATTTGTGTTTTTTACGGTACTCCAAAAAAACTGATACTTTACTATCCTAAAAAAATGCTGATTTTTCACCCCCAAAAATAAGTAAAAAATAAGTATAAAAAAAAGATTAAACAAAGAATTTTTTTCCAAAAAACATAGATTTTATTTTATCGAAAAAATTGAGGAAAATTTTGCATTTTTTTTTTTAATTTGAGAAATATATTTTTTACTTCTAAAAATTAAGAATTTTCATCTTCAAAAATTTTCAATATTATATTTTTTTTTTTCTGAAAAACGTAGAAAATGTCCAAACAAAAAATAAAGAGGTGTTCTAAAAAAAAGTTTATTGATACTTAATGGGAGATTTCTCAACAAAAAAAAATCCTCAAAATAATTTCTTCAAAACATTGATTTTTTATTTTATTTTTAATCAAAGAATACCTATAAAATTGATATTTTTTACCCTGACTCCCAAGAATAATATACTCTGAGAAAATTCAATTTTTTTTTAATCTCAAAATTAATTGAAAAATATTTTTACTACATACAAAGAGATTGGGATTTTTTTTTCTTTGTAAAAATTTAGAAAAATTTTCTTCTACAAAAAATTAAAATATGTACCCTTTTCTTCCCCAAAAAAAAACAAAAAAGATAAACTAAGGTTTCTTTCTAAAAAAAAAAAAAAATTTCTCTGCCAAAAAATTAAAAAAAAAAAAAAATTAAGAATTTTTTTTTAAATTTGAAAACATTTAATATTTTCTTCTCAAATAAAATAAGAATTCAATTTTTTACAAAAAAATTTATTATTTTATGCGGGTTTTTTTACACTGCCCTTAAAAAATTTGTGTTTTTTTACGGTACTCCAAAAAAACTGATACTTTACTATCCTAAGAAAATGCTGATTTTTTCACCCCCAAAAATAAGTAAAAAATAAGTATAAAAAAAAGATTTTTCTGTTTCAAAAAAATTAAAAAGAATATTATTTTCTTCAAAACTTTAAGAAATTAAATAATTATACTACCGAAAAATCAAGAACACTTCCGAAAAATTGAGAAATTTATTTTTTCAGAAATCAAAGACCATTCTTTAAAAAAAAAAAAAGAAAAAAAAAAGAAACGCAGAAGTTTTTTTATTTTAAAAAATCTGAGATTTTTTTCTTCAAAATATATTGAGAACTTTTTTCCTCTATAAATTAAAAAAGAAATGTAAGAGAAAAAACGGAGACAGAAGAAATAATATGGGATTAGGTTTTTTTTCAAAGAATAGATATAGGTATCCTTTCATTTTTTTTAAATACAATTTTTTTTCTTCAAAAATTGTGAATTTTTCTCTGATTTTTTTTTTTCAAAAAAATTGATCAATTTTAAAACTTGGAGTAAGCATTTTACAAGGAAGATAAGTTTGAAAATTTTTGAAAAAATTCTCAAAATTTAAACTAAAATTTACCATTATTTTACTACTCCAGGAAGGCTTACATACAAAATAAGGACCAAAGTCCACTGCATAATTAGTCGAAATTCCAGCTGGGGCCAAATCACCTCTACTTACTTGGCTATACCTACCTACTCTTGGATAACCTGGTTAAAAACTACTTTCATTCGATTATTTTGCATATTGAACTAAACCAGACTTTTTCGATTTCGAGAAGGTACTTATTTCAAACTTCGGTATTGCATTTGAAAGCCAGAGTTAAATAAGTTGCCTATATCGTTTAAATTTTAGGGATAATCAGACGATTTGAACATAGACGGTGTTTAGGCCATTAGTCCTTACAAGAGTATACTTTATTACTTATGCACCTTTTGGCTTCCTATTCCTTTCGTACCTATGCTAAAATTTAATAAAAAGAATTACAAAATTATGCTAGAAGATGGCATTACGATCGGATTGTTTTTTTCCTCATCGTTGTGTTTATTTTCCTACCTACGTACACAAAGAAAATATTTTTTTAATAAAAAGCAAAACTAGACGTCGGCATCAATGGGGATTTTTCGTTATTAAAATTTCATTCTTCTGTACTGGAAGTTTTTTTTTGCGTTCTTAGAGTAAGAATGTCGTTTAGAAAAACATAGAAGAAGCTTTTCCAATAATAAAAATTTCCCAGCATCCGCTTTGAATCGCGTTAAAATCTGGGTGCATAAATTATACCTACTTCCTCTGTTCGTTAAAATATTTTAATTCTTTTCTATACTAATGCAAATTCTACCATTTATAACAAAATAAAATCTTCTAGCTTTTTGCTTAAAAAGCACGTACTCGTATTTGTGATTCGTTTCTTTCGTTCGTATTTTATTGTGGTACGTACATGAAATTCGATATTTTCCACAATAACGTAGTAAATGAAAACTGTGGCAATGCCAATGTTTTGTTTCAGGAGCGGAAAAAGACGGTTCGTCGTTGAGTTCGTGGGCGAGATACTTGAAAAATAAATACGGCAATAGGAGTAAGGATATAAAAGATAATAATTTACCTTCTTCGGTGGTGAGCAGTCCGAGCAGTTCGACTACTTCGCGAAGGCTTTCTTTAGGACTGCCTTTACGTGGAAATAATTCGACCAGTGTTGAAAGTTCTGATGACGATCAAAAAAACATGGAAGGCTCCCCCAACTCTCCTATAGCAGCTACAGCAGTCCAAGCAGGTACTTATACATCGTCAGGATGAGAATTCAACTTATATAATATGTATTTTGCAGGGTGTCTAACTTTTTTTTTTTTTTTTGGAAAATTCATATAAACGTAACTTGTAAAGAAATATGGGGGGAGGAGCAAAAAAAAACTCATTTTCTCCGAGACCCCCTTTTTTTGGTAAGTTAACCAAAAAAATCTATACAATTTCAAAAAAAAAGGTTAAGTGAATACTTGGAATTTTCAAAGGTGTAATTCGATTTCTTTCCAAAAAGGTGGATGCTTGAAATTGTTTTCATGTTGTAATGTAAAAATGATTTTTTGTTCTGAAAATGAAAAATTTTCACGCAAAAATTCCCCTAAAATTTTTTCAACTTTTTCAACAGAAAAACATTTTTTCTGTTTTTTTTTGTGCTAAAGTTTAAAGGTAAAAAATGTTTTATTAATTTATTTTACTATCAAAGAAAAAAAAATTGATTCCCAAAAAATTAAGATTTTTTCATTTCGGAAGAATTTTTAAAAATTGTTTGAAAAAATCCCAGTTTTTTTCAAAAATAAAACGACGTTTTTCTTCACGAAGAAAACATTAAGAAACTTAGAAACTTTTCCACAGAAATTTCAAAAAACATCTTCACAAATAAGAAAATTTTATGACCATTTTTTTCTCCAAAAAAAAAGAAAAGATTTTTGGATATTTTTTATTCCAAAAAATCCGGAAATTTCATTCTCCGAAAAGTTCTACTTCAGAAGATTTGAGATTTCTCTATTTAAAAAAAAAAGTTGAGTAAATTTTTTTATTCCAAAGCAATTTAAAAATTTTTTGAACCATAAAATTCGTTTTTAATTTTTTCTTACTTTTTCTCCAAAAAAACATAGACACATCACCCCCCCCCCCCCCCCAAAAAAAAAAAATCAGAAAATTAAAAAAAAAATTAAGATTTTATACTCTAGAGTTCGAAAAGTATTTTTACTTCAAAACAATTCAAATTTTTTTTAACGCCTTGTATTGCAACTACCCCAGGCTAGTGACGTTAAAATATTCTATTCCAAAACAATTTTTACCACAAAACTCTTTTTTTCATTCCGCAAAATTCTTTCTTTTTTTTCATTCCAAAAAATTCGTTTTTTATTTTTCATTCCAAGAAATGGGGATCTTTTACAAAAAAAAATAGAGATTTCCCTACCCCTCAAAAAAATTTTTTCAAGAAAATTAATTTTCTTCTTCAGAGAAATCACAATTCACAATTTTTTTGATAAGATGCAACAGTTGGAAAAAATTTCACTTTTATAAGGGAAATTGTAATTTTGCCTGGGTAACAAAAATTCATGACTTCAAAGAGTAAAATTCAGTGATTTTTTTGAAAAATTCATGACTTTTTCATGACTTTCGTGATTTTCATGACTCTTAAGACACCCTGCTTTGGTATAAATATATTTTTTAATAATTTACGACTGCGCTAAATAATTCCGTTATCGTCAAGGGCGAATATATGAATTTGGGTATCTGCAATAGGTAGGTACCTATTCGATTAGGCGACTTATTTCAGCTAATTAATCAACGGGTGATGTCTGCGATAACCATTATAATCACCATGTCGCTAGAACTCAAATACAATTCGAATTTACTTAAATAAACACTGTGAAGTTGAAAGGGGTTGGAAATGGATTCGTAGAGATGCGTTAGTAGCTCATTATTTTAAATGGATGTTCAACAACTCTTCGAAAAGTAGTATTTCGTCTAGAAAACAGATATAGATATACAGATGAGCGCCAGTCGTTTCAATAATATAGGTTTTCGGAGCCATCTGCCAATCCAATATATTCAACCAATTTGGACAGTTACAGTTATTAGAGGAATTAATATTTGTGACAAATTGCCATTTAAGGTCATCGCGAATTGTTGTCATGAGCTGTGCATTATTTAGACCGTGCCAACCAATTACCTCTATAGCCTGTATTAGACTTAGTTTTAAAATATTCCACCCTTTATGTTTATAATTATAATATTGAACGCGTAAGAGGGAGAGACGATGGATTATTTCATAGACGGATGATAAAATTTATAGGTTTCGCAGAGGTAGGTACTACTCTTAGGAGTCAATACATGCAAAAGCGACAGCTGTGCTTCAAGATAGGAAGTCGGGGGAGTGGCCCCGGATGTTTTACTTGGCCCAGAGGTATTGCCGTTGGACCTGATAATTCCATTGTCGTTGCTGACTCGTCTAATCATAGAGTTCAAGTTAGTTCTGTTTGTTTACACAAAACTAGCAAGTACTTCACTCAACAAGTAACGATTAAAAAATAATATTCAAAATCCGTTTGTAAATAGGTATTCGATCCAAATGGTAAATTTATGAAAGAATTTGGTAGTTTTGGAACCGGCGAAGGAGAATTCGATTGTTTGGCCGGAATTGCAGTCAACAGAATTGGTCAATATATAATTGCAGACAGATACAATCATAGAATTCAAGTACGTTACAGACTTTTTTTTTTTATTAATTTACACTGCTAGATGTGATTTCAGGATTTAATTAAAACCATTACTGTTCTTAATTTAGGTTCTAGATCCGTCAGGAAGATTTTTAAGAGCATTTGGCAGTCAAGGAACCGCAGATGGTAGATTCAATTATCCATGGGGAATCACCACAGATGCATTAGGATTCATATACGTTTGTGACAAAGAGAACCACAGAATTCAGGTGATTTTAAAATGACTTTTTTAAATTCACATCTACCATTAATAAAGCAATGATGAATTTTTTTCATACTAAAAACTAAAGTAGAAAAGGTACTAAATTCAATTTATAGAAACTAAAAAGAGTTGGGGATGATTAAGAAACTGAATTTTGGACATGATGGAGATAATACGAATCTCCATCAATGGTGCAAATTTCAGAAGAGACCTACAAAAAAAATAGTCTTGGCCTTGATTTGTGCTCCAAAGGTCAACCATCCCCCTTACACACATGACTGCACATCCAATGTCCCAAATGGGCTACTGATAATGGATCACAAATGATCCAAACCACATTTTTGAGCTTTTGGAAAAAATTGATTTGTCAAAGGTATAAACATGAGGGGTCAAGTTTTTACTATCTCTGTTACGCAAAGTCAAGCCTTTTTTTTTTTTAATTTTCAGCAAAAAATCATTTTTCAAGTTAAATGAAATCTCTCATTTTTGAGTTTTAGCTCAAGTTCTTGAAAAAATAAGCTTACAGAAAATCTTATTTTTGAGCTTTGAGCTTTTGGAAAAATTTATTTGTTTAAGCTGTAAAAATTATCGGTCTAATTTTTTTGGAACCCAAGGCCAAACTAGCCCAGATTAAAACATCTTTTAATACCTATTTGTATGACATAAAAATTAAAATATTCCAAGACTCCTGAATTTTTTTAACTTCGTTCTACAGGATTTTCAAATTAAAAATGTGGTATGGTAGAAGTGTGATACTTATTTTTTAAGTGCTGATAACTGAAAGAAAATTTGATTCCCAAAGAGTAAGAATGAGAAATATCCTATAAAAAACATAGAGAATGAAAAAAAGTAAGAAATTAATGAACTTATTCAAAAATCCAATTATGGCGGGAAATGTCTCTCAAGTTTTGAACGAAAAACGGAATTGTCTGAAGGGATACGTGTTTTTTTTTTGGGGGGGGGGGGGGGGTCGAAAAAATGGTTCGAAAATCTATTCTAAATTTTTTACAAGTTTTTGACAAAATTGGAGGGAAATGAGTGGTCCAATAAAATTTTTTGTAATAACCACAATTGTTCTAGAGACGGCGATATTCAACTTTTGTTTAAAAGAATTTTCGATTGAAGGCTGAGGTACAGAGATAGGGAGATTTTCGGAGAGACAGATGAGCCCATTTTCTGAAAAATCTCTTTTTTGTATATAATCTTCAGGCCCTAATTTAAAAAATTTCCAATGCCCTAATTCAAAAAATTTTCGAACAAAAATTCTGTATTTTGATCTCAGGAACAATTTTGGCTATTACAAAAATTCTGATTGGACCACTCATTCCCCTCAAACTTCGCATTATACGTGTAGACAATACACATGTGTGATTTTCATGTGATTTCCACGTATAATGCAAAAATGGAGGGGAAGGAGTGATCCAATCAAAGTTTTCGTAATAACCAAAATTGTTCCTGAGATCAAAATACATAATTTTTGTTCGAAATTTTTTTGGATTAGGGCATTGGAAAAGTTTTTATAACATATTCTATTTTTGAAAAAACTTTCAATTTTTCAATGGATTTTCAACGCCATTTTTTTAGGGTCCGAGCGAACAATAACAATAACAAACAAAACAAATACAATTTTTTTTTTTCAAAAAAATAAAAGTTTGTTTACTGCAAGAAGTTGAAAAAGGTTTTTGTTCTAAAAAAAATAGGGATTTTTATCTCTAAAAGTAGAACTTTTATACTTATTCCTCATAAACAGGTGAAAAGAAACTTTTTTAAAATCAACTCAAAAGTTCTAACTTCAACCAATTTTTTACGGAAATAAAATTGAGATTTTTTTCACAAAAAATTAAAACTTTTCAAAAATGCAGACAAAAAACTATATATTTTTTAATTTAAAAAAAAATGAGAAGTCTTTTTACTTTAAAAATTTTGAAAGAATTTATTTTTTAGAAATGTTGAAAATAAGAAGTCTTTAAAAATTGAAGTTGCAAAAAAAATTTCAAGAATTTAAGAGGCAAAGGAATATTTTTATTGTAACACAAGATTAAAATTTTTTGCTCCAAGAAAATGAAAAAAAATTTTTCTTTATTGAGACAACAAAATTTGAGATTTTTTTCAAAGAATTAAAATTTATTTGCCTCTAAAAAATAAAAGATTTCTTTCCTGGGGAAAAAAATAAAAATAAGTAATAAAAAAAAGTGATTATTTGGAAAAAATTGAGACAAGAAATTTAGAGATGATTTTCTCTACAGATTAAATCACTTTTTCTTCAAAAATATGAAATTTTGAATTTTCTCTAAAAAAGAGAGATTTTTTAAGGCACTCAAAAAACTCGAGAAGCACGTTAAAAATCTTCAAAAATCGATTGAAAAATTCAAGATGTGAAAATTTTTCAGACGTGGTACAAAAAAATAAATGGGGTCCACCCTATAGTCTATAAGTAATTAAATTCCAAACAAGAGTTTTTTTTTAATGGCCCGAAAATTATTGCAGCGGGGTCCCGCTCGACTCTCTCCGTCCTTGGTGGTAGCCGGTTGTATCCAAATCTGAAGTTTCGTAAAGTGCTCCCCGGACACCTTGTATATTCAATTTTTCTATTTAAAAAAAAAAAAAAAAAAAAAAAAAAATTAGTCAAGTCCTACAGAGGATTTAAATCAACACACCTCAGACATGTCAGTCACTTATCCGTACTTCAACCCCCTCAACCACCCATTTTTTTTTCTTTTTTCTTTTTTAATACTATACTGAAAATATCATATTTTTTCGCAGGTTTTCCAATCAGATGGCACATTCGTTGGAAAATTCGGATCATATGGAAACAAAATAGGGCAATTAGAACATCCTCATTACATAGCCGTTTCGAACACAAACCGTGTCATCGTTTCGGACTCGAATAACCACCGCGTACAGATATTCGACGTAAACGGCAGAGTGCTGAATGCGATCGCAACGGAAGGCTCCTCCAATGGACAATTCAAATTCCCCAGGTAAAATAATACCGTTCTCGAGCCATCTTCACTGAAGTGAAGACAGATTTCAGTGACGATGGCGAAAAAAAATTATGTTTTTAGGGGAGTAGCGGTAGATGATCAAGGTTATATTCTAGTAGGCGACTCAGGAAACAACCGTATACAGATATTCCATCCAGACGGTACGTTCCTGAGATCGTTCGGATGCTGGGGTTCGGGAGACGGCGAATTCAAGGGATTGGAAGGAGTAGCAGTGATGTCAAACGGAAATATATTAGTTTGCGACCGAGAAAATCATCGCGTTCAAGTTTTCTAATTTCTTCCTATTTTTAAGTTACGACTGCGGAATTTTGAAATATCGTTTACAGTTTCCGAGCGCGTCAGAATTTTCGAATTTGTTTTTTTTATAACGCGTTTTCGATAGATTTAAAGCGCTGTTACCTTTGAGTTATATTCTTTTGTTGTTAGCGGTTTTTAAATTTTTACTAACATTTGATTTATGCGATGTTGTTTGTGAAACAAATAAACGAAATTGTTAGAACGAGACGCGAAAGGAAACCGTGGCGTGATTATTTATGTCAATATGGAATATTATTACCAACTACGGCGATATTTTATCATATTTATTTCAACTTGCAAGTATTTAACTTTGAACTATAATAAAACAATAAAAGGTAATACAAAGTATACAACAGATAAGAAATTGAAATATACGTGACGCAATGCAACTTTCACATTTATTTCATTTTTGTTACAACTTGATTGAGCGAATGAACTGGTAACAGTTTTAGACTAATTGAAAGACTTTGAATAAGGAAAGGATAAAATCATACCTTACCTATTCAAATCCACCACTAACAATAATAGAGGTGCCGGTAACATAAGAGCTGGCATCACTGGACAGAAATTTGACCACTTCGCCGACTTCTACAATTCAAAATACATTCGTAATGGAAAATTAAGACAAATGGATTTATCTTAAAATGCTTGAAAAACTGATGAAAAAATTACCCTCCGGTGCTCCAAATTTTCTCATCGGAATTAACGAACGAAACATATCCTTGATCTTGTCAGGAATTTTATCACTCATTGGAGTTGTAATGAAGCCTGGTAGTACTGTATTACATCGAATACCATATCTAAAAATAAAATAATCTCTTACAGTTTCGTGCAAAATAGAAAGAATGGTTTTTGAGAAACGTACCGAGCCATTTCCATCGCTACGCATTTGCTAAAGGTCTCAACAGCTGCTTTACTGGATGCGTAGTTACACTGACCACGATTTCCTTTTTTCCCCACGATACTTGATATATTAATGATAGACCCTGGTTTGCCCGCATCAACTAAAAGTTGGCAAGCTCTCTGTGTGACTAGAAAAGTGCCCTGTAGAATATCAAGTTGAGTTAAGTACAACAAAAAAAAAGTATTAATCTTCATTTGAAATAATTTCACCTTTAAATTGACATCCATCACTTTATCAAAGTCTTCTTCGGTTAAATTCAGTAAAAAATTATCTTTTATGATACCAGCCGCGTTTACGACAATGCTTGGAGGGGTATAGTAATTTTCCATGATGTTGTTGAAGGTACTAGCAATATCTTTACCACTGGATACGTCGGTTCGTATCGCCATATGATTTTCGCCTAAATATTAACAGAAGGTTAGGAATATTTTATTAAAGTATGTAAGTATTTGAAGTGAACAAACCATATTTGACCTTTTAACAAACTGATCGTCTGCTTCGCAGAGGAAACATTGCAGTCGGAAGCCACGATTTTTGCACCTGCTTCAGCCAATAATTGACATGTAGCTTTTCCAATACCACCTCCAGCACCTAGCATTGATCAAGAAGAGATTAATAGCTTAAATATACAATTAATATACGAGAAATTCAATGAATAATCAACAAAAAAATGACTAACCTGTCACGAAAGCGATTTTACCGGCCAACATTTCGAAACACAAAAATCTAGTCTTGAATATTCAAAATCAAATAAGTACTTGAGGGAAAGCAAAGTTTATAATAATGTACAGTTTTTGGTTCTCACCATTGAAGTAATTTTCAGTTCATGATAATTATGTATAAATCAAGTTTTTTAAATTATCGTGGCTCAATGAACTTGTTTGCCATTGCCAAATCAAGTTTATGACAGTTTATTACATTACCGTGATAAGAATTATCATCAATGCAATGTTACCAATAATTACATCCTAAAAAGAATTCTGTTAATTATTTCGAAGTTGAATTTTAGTTTGATTGAATTGAATCTGAATTATATCGATTATTAATTTATTATTAACACTTAAATGCAGTGAGGAAAAAAATGAAACAAAGAATTTATATTCCGTGAAAGACAAAGGGGGAAACAAAATTTTGATAAATGATTATTACTTTATTTTTTCTGGTATAATCATAACCTGAATGAAAAACAAGTTTGAAACAAGTGATAACAAAAATTTATTTTTAGAAAATTTGAAATCCGGTGACGAAAAAACTACCTAAGTTCTCCTTTTTTGAAATGTGCATCAACGTTAACAGTTTCCAGCAGATTTGTTTCTTATGAAATTTCGTCCATAAACCAGTCCAATGTCATTGCAAGAAAATATTAATAAAAAATTGAACTCTTTGAAAGCAACGACGGTAAAATTATATTCAAACACCGGAGAAATCTACGAAGAATATCGCGACCAAAATGGAGAACTTTGCAAAAACAAGTTGAATTCTTCCAGCTGCGGATACGTAGTGGACCATACACCAGATTTACTCGTTGGTAAAATATTACCTTGGATGTATATCGGATCTCAAGATGTAGCTCACGATTATAATTTATTAAAAGAAAACTGTATAACGCATATCTTGAGTATCGGAGTACCTGGTCCAACATATAGCGATATATTAACCACATTCGTAGAGGCGTATGATATCGACGAATTTGATATAGAAAGAACATTTGACGTCAGCTTCAAGATCATAGATAGTGTAAAAGAATCATCTGGTATTGTGTTCGTACACTGCAACGCGGGAATTTCTCGATCAGCGACCATCGCTGCTGCTTATTTGATTCGACATTACGGAATAAATCACGAGGAAGCATTAAACATACTAAAACGAGAAAGACCAAAAATTAATCCAAATCCTGGCTTCAAGAAAAAGTTGGAAAATTATGCCAAACTAAATACTCGTGAGAAAATACATAGCTAATAACATTTTTTATTTATAACTATTCCTAATAACGTATAAAATTAACCATCAACCTATGTAACACTACTAACTGGAGGTTGTTTTTTATCTTGATACTTTTCTAGTCGTTTTTTAATCAACAATTTGTTCCTTTCCAATGGATCCATGTCCTCTAACTCGTCTAAATCTAAGAATGACAAATAGTGTAATAGACGAAATGTTATGTAAATAAATGAAAATATCTACACCTACCATTATTTTCCACTTTTGTTTCGGTTGTAATCATTTCATCAACAGGTACTTCAAGATCCTTGGGATCGTAGAAAACATCAGCCAAGTACAAACCACGACTAGGAGCTAAATTGAGAGAACTCGGCCATGACGTAGGTGATGGATCTTCTATCATTTTTTGAACTGTATTAATGGATAATCGATGTTGAGCTACTGCCAATAAAACGCTAACTGTTTTTCTTATCTGAAAAAAAAAATTAATTAATTCAAAAAAATTACCTAAATACATTCAAATCAGGAATACCTACCTGCTTATATAAAAAAGATTTTCCTTCGCAAATTAGGTGCCAATAATTATAATAATCGTTCAACTGAGATGGAATAAAAGGCTGTGCATGCTCCACGTATAAACGATTGATTCTTCGGATTGTGCTACAAAAATTATTGTTATTGTAGGGTATAATATCTCACTGTGAAAAAATTGACGAGAAATTTCTACCTGGCTTCTTCTGGCAGACTTCCTCCTTTGGCCATAAACGAAGAAAAATCTTTCGTTCCAATAAATAAATCCGCAGCCTTATGAAGAGCTTCCAAATCAAGTTCAGCACACCTGATGATTATAGATCGAAGTATACAAAATCGTAACATAAGGCGCAATTTTAAAAATTGATTTATAATAACTTACGGAACAAAGAAACAACGATGATTCTCAGTTATTGGAATTGGAAGCAATTTCTTTTGTATCAAATGCTTCGGTACATCGGAATCCGGTCGAATAGTCGCAAATCTGTAAATATACTTTCTCCATAGAGGTAGTTTTCTAGGGTTGAATTCCTTTGAAACGTGTAAAATGTCTAAAATTCTGAAAAAGATACGAAAAATGAAAACGTTTACAAAGTAGAATATTGAAATACGAAATAGACAAAGTTTTCACATCATAGGTAATAATAATTGTACCTGATATCCAAATTGGCTTCGTCAAAAAATCCGTTAAGATAATTATGCAAGTATAACGGTGTCATTTCATAATTGAATTCTAAATCTACAGCAGCAGCTGTTTTGAGAGCATGTACACCTTGATCAGTACTGTAAAAAAGTAAACCTCTGCATAAGTGAATATTTCATACACGTAAGGAAAATTATTTAATCGAGGCTGGTAGTAGTTTCCGAGTCTAAACCACTATTTTTTTGCTGAAATACCCTTTAACCTACCGGCTGGATAAGTAAAGAACGACGGAATTCTTGGGTTTTAGTCGAGTAAGCGCAAATTCTATTAAGCCTTGAATCGTAGATGGATCAACATTCGCTTCCAAACTTCTGCTTGTTTGACGTTGAACACCTCTGAAAAAGTGGAAACAGTAATCATTATAAAACACTATACATATTCGATTTTATGTATTTGGGAGTATTATTCATCTCTTCCTACCTGAACATTGTTCCGATGTATGAGAAATAAATTAAGTATCGTTTAGATCCCATTGTAATCGATTATGAAATCGGATGCTGGAAAACAAAATTTTGGTACTTACTGGTAGAAATAGCGACCTTATAATGGATTAAATTTGTGACAATATCATACCTTATAATAATTAATAAGTAATATGCTGTACAACCTACAACAGAATTTAATTATGTTGAAAAATACCGTAAACTAAAAAATTATGAAAAAAGTGATGAAATTTCTAAAGAAAAAATAATTATAACATTGCGGCGAATCAAGCTGATAAAATACACATGTTTCTTATCAAAAAAAAAAAAAAAAAATGCTCTACTTTGAGCACACATGACTCATGCTGCGTTTGCGTTTATTTAATTTCATTATTTTCGTTAATTTTTCAATTAAAACGGAAAAATTACAATCGTAGTAGACACTTTCATCTATAACGCCTTCAATATTCATTCGATTCTTTTTTAATTCATAATAATGTACCATTAAATTGAAAATTGAAATAAATTTGAAGTCAAGATCTCACAAAAATGAAGTCTAAAATCTAAAAAAAAAAAAAAAATCAAACGAAAAAAAGACAAGAGGGAGGGGAGAACTGCAAAAGTGCAAAAGCTCGTGAGTGCGTTTCGTTTTATTACTTTTATTTCTTTAAAAAAAAATCGAAAAAAAATGTTTGTAGTCAGTTCATTTTCAAAATTTGAGATAATAGTATTGACACACGAGTTGAGAAGATTTTATTTTCAACTTTGAGTATTGAAAACCTTCGAAGTATTCTTGGACTCCCGTATTGATAGTCACAAGGTAAGACGACTCGAAGATGCTAACTTTACATATTTTAATATTATTATTCACTTAGTCGGTATTGGTTTCATTTTAGATGGATGAAGAAGACTTAGTTCAAGTGCCCAGAACCATTAAAGACTACGTGAATCTCGCAGGTGGCAGGGTTTGTTTGGACGCGTTTATAAGTGACTTTGAAGAAGCTTATAATGCCGATATACCATACCGAGAATATGGATATCCAGACCTTCATTCCTTTCTACATTCGATCAAAGGCATTAGTGTCGAAAAACTCGATGATGATTTCTATTTGGTATCAAATGCGCCAAAGAAGAGTCAACCGGTCCCCATCGTGACTAACGACCAATTAGACGATGTTTCCAATATTAGCGTTCAATTAACGAATAATTTAGTCATCGCTGACAAAACTGGCAACAAAAGGAAGGTTACTTTGAAATCGTCAGGAAGTACAAACTTGAACGCTAGGAAATCCATCATAAGTAAAATGAATTTATATTCGAGCAGTTCGACTTCGAGCGAAAGTACGGTCAGCGAGATAAACGAAGTACAAAATGGCGAGGTGTTTTTACAAAATTACACCGATCCGGCACCGCAAGCGTATCCTGACTATACCAATTTCCCCGAGCTGTACACTAATGACATATCAAACGACGATCCAGCAGCATTCGGCTCGCAAATTCTGTTCAATAACTGTAATTATTACCCGTTGCAGCAAACACCAATGGACACCACAAATTGCACTGCTTTGCCATCGTATACCCAGAGTCCATATTATATGCTATTGATCGATTTCGTCTCCAAGCATGGTTTGGAGTTTCCAGTCTTCGAAACGCTCACCAACGTATCTTCGGATAACGATGAGATTTTATTCAATACTATTCTCAGAATCGGAACTGATAACTTCATCAGTCCACCTTTCGATGATTTGACCCAGAGCAGCATTTACGAGAATTTATTAAAAACAGCTTACGAGAGTTTGAAAAACAAACACGAGCACTCGTTTATCAATACTCAGCAGAATATCATTCCAAATATATTGGAGATAATCAACTCGAATAAGTGCGCTATCAATACGGACTTTGTCAAGGCAGCTTATATACAGAAGTACAAGACAGCTCCGCCAGTGAACTGGTTTGATTTACTCGAGAGTACTTCCTCCGTCTATATCGAACCTCTGTCTACTCAAGTTATGATTTACCCTTATCGAACGTTTCTGACTGCGACACCTTATTCAACTTCGTTACCTGACCAATTACTTCCTACCACAGATAGCTGGAACGTATTCATATCGAATTGTACAAACACTAGCGCGGTTTGGTTCAGAATTTTGGACGGCGATTACGACATTAGATATCAAGTTTTGTTATCTGAAATGAACAAGCATTACATTCGCAGCGTTATGAGCGACGTGAGTACTGTAAATGTTGGTGAACTGTACGCCTGTTCTGTCGAGCAGAATTGGTACCGAACTGAAGTACTATCCGTTCGAGAAAACATCGCCGTATGTCGTCTGGTTGATTCTGGCATCGAGAAAGAATTCCTCTTCCGTTCGCTGTTTCCGTTGAACCATAAATTCACCAATACTCCACCATTGGCGTTCCGTTGTGCGATGACTGGCTTGAGGAAATACGACAAGGTGAATTACGTGAGTTGCCAATTGATGAAAATTCTCAACAATGAAGTAGCTGTCGTTAAAACTAACACCGAAACGAATGACGAATTAGCTGTGGACATATACTTGAAAAATAGCGCCTTTAACGTGAGCGTTAATAAATACTTTTCGAATAAAATCAAAAACGAACTATCCGTTCCGAAGATCACCCAAGTTGGAGAATTATTCGACGTATATCTTCTGTCACTCGACGAATCCGGCCTGGCTCAGGTGCAAGTTGAAAGCGGATCTTTACAGTTGCTAAAACACGCCTTGGACTGTGCTTCGAAACTGATCGAACAAGATGGAAGTAAACGATCGTTTTACGTTTCTCCGTTATTCAAACTCGATTTTGAAAATATCTATCTGGCGCAGATTGATCAATCTTGGAACAGAATCAAGATCAAAACACTGCTCGGTGGAAACAAGGCGAGTGTCTATTGTATCGATACGGGTGATTATAAAATCATTGATAACAGAAACATCGTCTCGACTGATTCTCTGCCAGACACATTGATACATATCTCGCCACAATGTCAACAAGTACGAGTACTCGTACAGGATGGTACAGCTAGTAAAATAATCAACTTTATGAATCGTATTTTCACTCAGACCAGTCAACGAAACACTACTTTTACGATCAAGGTATTAAAAATCGAAGACGATCCGGTCGTACGATTATGTAAAAGACAAAATAACGACGAAATAGTACCTTTGAAAAGTATATTCTTCGAAAAATGCGAACAAGTTGCTAGTATAAATTTCGTCAACAATTTGAGTAATATTTTACCAGATAATTTATGTTTCGATTTATTCAACAACGTATCGAGTTCGGACATTATTCCCAAATACGAGATGAAGAAAGGAGACATTTTAAAAGCGGTCGTTTTGAAAGCTCTTAGTCCTTCGAATTTCATCCTGAAGATTGAAAATCATCCCAAGTTCGCCGAATTCATGCTCGACTTTAATAACTACCATTCGATATTTTCACCTCCACCGGTGTCGAAAATCTCCATCGGAAGGTGCTACGCGGTTCAACTCGAGAACAATATTTATTACCGCGGATTAGCTTTATACGTCATGGAAGATCTGAAAACCGTCGTAGTGCGATTAGTGGATTTCGCCGAAACTGTCTCCGTTCCTATAACTGCCGTTTATCACACATTGCCACAATTTTACACGTTACCCGTTCAAACTGTCAACGCAAAGTTACTAAATGTGAAGCCATTGCGCGGCGAATGGACTCAACAAGACTGTTACCGATTCAAAGATATCGTCTATCAGAAGATTTTAAGTTGCGTTATCGTCGATTTCACCGATACCTTGTATAAGGTAATTTTGCTCGACGATTCCAGCCATAAAGAAATAATCAACGTTACGTCTGTTCTCGTTAACGAAAGAAGAGCTATATTCGAAGAAAGTTAAGGTTAACTTACTTGTCGAAGTTACCTACCTACGTATGCTTATTATGTTCTTTTATTTATTTAAAATTTCGAAAGCCTTCTTTTCCTCCTATATCGATTTGCTCATATTATTTTTTCTTTTTCTCTCATTGTTTCTCGTAATAAATGGTATATCTGTATCTAAGTACCATTGTATCGAGAAAATTCTAGCGTAAGAATTTTATTATTTTTATAATTTTAGTTTTACCTTGTGATTGTGTTTTACGCTTATTAAGGTTAACATTTTCGTTGTTTTGCATTTTACACATTTATTTCAAGTATTAAGTTTTTTTTTCACGTTTTTATTTCAAGAAAAGACGACGGTTCGGATTTTCCAATCGATTGTGTGATATTCGCAGAAAATTAATCTTGCCACGTGACAGCTCCAGTATTCCTTTAGACATTCCTAAACCAAGTGACTTTTTTTTTTATACCTACCTTAAGAATTTTTGATGTAATATTACTGTTCTTCAACTTTCTACCTCAATAATTAGACTTAAAAAAAAATTGTTTATCTACTTGTACAAAAGAAGTATAGTTTGTTATGAAATGTTACGTATGCCAAAATTACATTGCAGACCATGCTCAAATCTGTTGATACAAATTTACTGGGCTTCTAGTAAAACTGGAAATCATTGCCTTGTTGGCTAATTACGTATGCTTAATTATAGCAGTAGCTCGGGTTCTGGAGCTACATCTGAAATATCAAAAGTGAAATGAGCTATAGCCCAGAAAATTACGAAAATTGAAGAATTATGTATCCCATACGTATACGTAACATACTGCCTATGAAAATCGCTGTTCTGTTCATAATTATTATGTTATGTTTGTTGTTTTTTTTTGAAAGAAGGAAATTTTTTATTTTTTACAAAGAAAAATATATTGTTTCAAAGTAAAAATATTTCTCTTCAACTTTTACAATTCTTTTTTTTCTTGAAATAAAAAATACGTACCTCATCTTCTTGGAAGGAAAATACTTGAATTGTTTCAAAAAAAAAAGATTTGTAGGCGAATAAATTTTTGTAAAGTCGCTTTTCCTTTTCTTTTTTTCGAGAAAAAGTCTTTCATTTTATGGAAAAGAGGCTCTTAGTGATTTCAAAGTAAAAAATATTTTAGTATTTTTGTGGAGGATTTTTCTTTGCTGTAGAGAATATCCTCTCATAATATGTTGCATTTAGCCCCTAACACTAAAGGATGGTAGGTAATTTTTCAAAATTCCAGCAGAATAACAAAAAATCGTGCAAACAATAACAAAAAGGGTACACTTTTAACAAAATAATACAAAACAAATAATTTTCTATAGGTAGTTTTGTGAATTTTAGATTTTTTTATTTTCTCAAAATTTCAAATTTCAAAAATTTACAAAATAATCAAAGTCATTTAGTCCGAGTTTCATCCTTGTGTGCCTGGTGGGGGGAGGAGGGGGTTTTGAGCTGCTAAATCGTCGGTTTTGTCGTAGGGCTCATACTTCGCAAGATGTGTCTCGTTATTCTCCCGAATGTTTGGAGAAAAAATTTTCAATTATTCTCAAGAAAAGGATTTTTCAATTTTTCGGGGTAAACAGTTTTACATTTTTTTAAGAATAATATTTCTGAAATTTTTGGAGATGAAAATCTCCAAATTTCTCGCTGTGAAAAAAATAACTTCAACTTACATCAGTTACATCCGGAGTAATAAAGTCATAATTTTAAAAAATTCAGTATTTTTAAAGTTATGACTCTATTACTCTGGATGTGCGACATAATCTTTCATTTTTTTTTTCAATAATTATTTACCTTTGTTTTTCTCAAATTTGTGGAGAAAAATTCTCATTTGTTGTCTTAGTAATAATCAAGAACAAATTGCAAAAAATTAAATGAATAAATTTGAAATGATTTCATAAAGGCTTGCAAATTCTCAATTAATTTTTCACAAAATCGTAAAGAATTTATCACAAAAGTTGCAGACATTTTTTATACCTAAAATCTCAAAAAAATTGTGCAAAATTTCAGAAATCATTTCACCATCTTAATTGGTACGGGGCAATCATTCACAAAAATCAAAAATAAACCTAGAATTTTTTAAATAAAATTTCAACGAAAAAAACAACAAAAAATACTTCTCTATTAATCCCTTATACCAACTGAAAAAATTCTAAAAACTTGTGAAAAGAATTTCAAAAATTTTTTAATAAAATCCTAATGTCACACAGAATTTTTCAATTAATCAAATAAAATTTTCAAGAATCGCTTGTAAAGGTTTCAAAAAAAAAAAAAAAAAAACATTATAAGATTTCAGAGACTTACCACAAAATTAAGAACAAATACCTGTGTACTTGAAAAAATAATTACCTAGGTAATAATTAATTAATTATTTTTTAAATCGAATCAGTTTTCAAGGGGGTTGATGAATGTTTAAAATTTGAAATTTGATAAAAATTACCTATACCTTCATAATATCAAAAATTATTTTGAAACGATTTCAAAAAATTTCAGAGCATATTTGGTGGACCCTCAAAATTCAAATTCGTAAATAATTTCTCACCAATAATGTTTCAAGAAATTGTTTAGAAAGTCTTAAAAACTTGGTAAGTTGGTAGGTAAGTAGAAAATTTTGGAGATTTTTTTTTCTCGCAAAATTATGGACAATTTGGAAAATTAAAATTAAAAAAATGGCGAAATCTCAAAAAAATCAACTTCTAGAGTAGGTACCTATGCTTCACAAAATCGCACAAAAAAGTAAAATGGGAAAATTCTTAATTCATTTGTCGCAAAATGTCCGAAAAAATTACAAAATTTCAGGTTTCAGATCATATTTTCATATTTTGGGTTTCTTGCAACGTTTAAAAAATGAAGAAAAAAAAATCACAAATCCTCAAAAAAATGTTGATAAAATTTTCCTCTAAAAATTACACTATTTTTTACAAAGTTTCCAAAAAAAATCAAAAAGTCTCCATTCTTTGGAGAAAATTTTTTTTGTTGAGAAAATCTCAATTTTTGGAGGAAAAATATTTCGAATCTGATAATTAAAATACCTCTAAATACCTACTCTATTTCTTTAGAATGAAAAAATATTTTCCCAACTCTTTTGGAAAAGAAATCTTCAAAAATTATCCCGATTTTTTTGGTTGGAGTAAAAATTGCTTAATTTTTTGTAGAAAAAAAAATCATGCTCATGTTAAACATTAAAAATCTTCAACCTGTTACCCCTTTCAATAAAAAAAAATCTAGGTACATCCTAAAAAATCTTCGAAATTCGAATGAATAATCTTTCGTTTGAAACTGTAGAAAAAAATAGGAAAAATACCTACTAAATCAACAAAAAAATTTCATCGATTGAAACATTCGTTCAATTATTTTATTCACTTAATTAATTTTTAACAATAATACATTAAAATAAAACATATACGAGACATTAGAACAGAAAAAAAAAACACGAATTTACAATAAATTAGTAATAATAATTATGTAAAAACATCTGTACGATAATTCTGGTCGAATATTTGACAAACATGTATATTATTTGTACGACAACGCTAAGGTAACATTCAATCGTTAAACTGGTCTCTTTTGGTACCCGTAAGTATTAGTTATTCAAAATCATTCCACTTTACTTGTCTACAATTTGTACCAAAAAAAAAAGTCTTAAAATTACAAGAAGTATTTAAAAGAAGAAAAAATAAAAACACGAATATATGGACTTAAATTAAACTTATTTGCAATCAAAATTGCAACGAAAACAAAGATCACATTGATTTTAAGAATATAACGATACTGAAACGAACACGATTTTAAAATCTATTGTACACTAAAAAGAAAGGCACACAGCTTTTTAAACATAATATGGAAATTCAAAGTTTCAAACCCATCAAAACACTGAGTATACTGAAAAGTAATTGACTCCGATACGTGAGTTTATTAATTACTTTTATATTCCAAAAAAGCCAACTTGGTTGCAGTTTTCGTCATTGCTTTAATTCAAAAATTAACCATTGCTTGAAGGGATTCCGAGATTAAATACCTAATTCTATTCAATTATCATTAATAAATGCACTATAGTAACTTAAATCTTTTATGTAAACATTCGTTATAAAAAGAATGACGTCGTAAGTTTAAATTTCATAAAAACTGATTAAAGCGTTTTCAAAATAATATAATAATTTAATCGAATGCTTTCCAAATTATGTAATCACTATTGAAGTTGACACGAATCCATTTTAGTACTTTATAGATTCAATCAAAATGTAATTTCTTCATTAGCAGCATCCTGTCATTTTTAAAAGCCTTTTTTACGTTTATTTGTACGAACGCAATGTGAAAAAAAATTTCAAGGTTCGAGTATCGCTAGAAAAATATCAAATAACAAAATCATATCGTAAATATTTACAAAAATTTACATCGGATATATTAAAATAATTACCCATTTATAAATTAAAAAAACAAAAAAAGGGAACATCGAAACATTTGCAATAATCACATCGTAAAATCACCAGCACGTGGTTTCCATTCCAGCACTGAGGCTTTATTTTGGAATACAAATTTCCAAACAATACGAATCAAATCAACTGACAACGAAATTGGACTGTAGAATATTCTAATCAAATTTTGAAAAATATTTCAAACTTGGGGATATGTTTTGAAAATGAATCATTCTATCAAAAAAGCATTATAGAATTTTTTCAATTGAAATTGCATAAAGTATAAAGATTTAAAGAAACAGGCGTGGGATGCAATTGTTGAAAAATTCTCGGGCATGCCAATTAGATAACGTCATTCTGAATTCATTTATTTTTACGAACATCGATTGAATTAAATGTTAGACCATCTACAGTACCGAATTACAATAAAACTTGGTAAACGAGTATAGAAGCAACCCAGTAGGTTATTATATGAGTATATTTTTCGTAATTTCGTCGTTTTGAGAGACGAGTATGTTCATCGTCACGGCACAGCCATTACTGAATATTCAGATAAAGATTACATCAAGTTGCATTTGAAAAAGGGAACAAAATCCGAACTTGAAACGTCGAATTGAAAATTAATTTAGAACGACAGATTTGCAAAACCGAAGCAACATACACTTTAAACAGTTTACAACGATTTGTCTTCTAAAGCCTTATTTGGGTCGAATATTTTTTAAGAACTCGCTTAAGTATGAAATAATGATAATACGTGAATTGTGAAAGCCACTTTTGAAAAAAACATTGATAATAAACAGACGCTGGCAGACTGGTTTATAAATTTAAGAAGAACAGAACAAAAAAATTCTTGTAAAAATATCTTTTAAAAAAGTACCTATAAATAACACGAAGTTTTAAAAAAGAAAGAAAAGGACTGCTATTATAATTCGGAAAAAAAACTTCAATGTGAAAGTTTTTTCGCAATTTCAAGACGTAATTATAAGTGAACGAGAAATCACTACAAACTTACACGCATATAGGAAGATCGTCTATACGAACAAATTCAATAACAATAAGTATAGAAAAACAACAATTGCACTAAATACTTCATTTACAACGATCTGCAACAATAAAGAACATTTTCGAAAACGAATTAGAAAAGTTTTGTTAACGATTCAAATACGGTTTATCGTAAGCTTACCAGAGTCGATGGAGATGAAGTTTTCGGCTCAGAACAGAACGAACATCGTGGGTAAACCTTAGTGCATCCAGAACAGGTAATAAACCCAATAGCGCGGTATCTGATTGATCGCAAAACCATGACTTGATTGGAATAGCATTATCTTCGAGCGAATGAATTGTAATTAGATACATGATGGTGAAAAGTGGTCGTAATTGTACAAGTCTACCTACCAGGGTAACCTTTGTATGCACCAGGAGAATTGTCAAGAATAAATATATTGGATAGATCTCCGGTAATGGCGGACAGATCTTTAGTATAAGATCCCAATTCCGGAGTGCAATGTTGTCTGTAATATCTTCTTTTCAAAATACCACGATTATTATCTAACTTATCGGCCACTCCGGCACCGTATACCTCCATACTGGCAGTGAATACAACCAGTTCGTACCACTGCGACACCTAAATCAAGTATCTCGTATTAGTATATAGCTTATTCCCTAATTAATTCGAATAATTGGCCTTGAACATTGACCAATTATCGCAATTTTAACACTTACGACGTCGAGAAAGAAATCAACGAACGGCCTTTTATGTACGAAAAATCTGACAGGATGACGTTCTATCGTTACTCTTAGAATGAAGTCTGGCGGAATGTTAGGTTTATTAGCTTGTCGTATGACTCCGTCATGATTCGAATGGATCAATGTTTCATCCAGATCTAACACGAAAACTTTCTTTCGAACGAGGCCTAAAATAAGAAACACATCGTAAGAATTATTAATGAGTATTATTTTCATTATTTTTCCAACGAAATCCTCGATTAATCAGGATTATTCTTACTTAATCTATGCATCGATAGAGGAGATAGAGGGTAATTTTCATATTTCACCGTTTGATGGTAACGAACCTGTAACAAAATAGAAACACATTAAAACAAAGAAGTTCAAAATGTAATAGGGTATTATGTCCTCGTTTAAATATTGATGTAGCGGTTAAAAAGGTGAGATATAAATAATTCACGTTGAAAAAAATTCATAACTAAAAAGTAAATAAACACTAACTTTGGCAAAAATAATAATGTAAAATAATTATTATTGGCCTAGCGCCAATCGTAAAGCGCCTAATAGTATGAAATTCCATTCCTTATTAAGATAAATATTTCGACCATGTTTTCAAACAAAAAACTATCAGAAACCAGGTCTTTTAAACATTCGTGTAATTACTTCTATTTTTTTTTCGATAGAAATTCTCCAGCTGTCAACACATTGTTTGATTAAACAATAAATGATGGACAAATTGGAACATGTGAATGCGAGAAATACAAGAGAGACTGTCCAAAATATTGCAAATTCATGAGTGGATTTTGAAGTCAACAGTAGGTATACAAACCGCCCTTTCAAAATTAGAGGACTTACAAATTACGACTACGAGTATCTCTCAACACTACAGCAATACAGAATTATGAATATATACCTAGGGGAAGGTGTCAAAATAATGATTATATTAAAGATACTTTAAAATATTATTCATTACCAAAGTAGCATTACTTAATATCGATAAGAACTTACAGCTTTAGTTTGTTTTGTAATCAGGTATGATACACAAGTCCATAATCTATATGCAAGTAGAAATACAGTACGAATACAAAATAGGAAAATTTTAAGCATTTGTATTCTCTCTTCTTTAAAACACACCATTAATTTTTCACTGAACGGAAACATTAGAAAAATACTTATTTGAAGTAAGACATTACTCGTTTACTTGACAACGAAACAAGTATCTTTTTACAATAAAATAATATGGCTGAACGAATTAATTATGAAGGCAGAAGTTAAAGGAGATCATTGACTTGTTGCGCTTAAACTACACACCAAAATCATTAATTTTACATAATTATTTGAACAAATTTTACACAATTCTTTTCAAACTGAAATTTACGTTTGATGTACCAACTGGAAGTCAGCAAAACACTTCATTTTTGACGGAAAAAATTTCAAGAGTAAATAATCCGGGAGCGTATTTTCATCGAAGATGATCACGCCCTCACTCACGTCTGTCATCACTCATATTTTTTTTTCATTTTTTGATTTTATTTTCGTTTGCAAACTTTGCGAAGTATTTGCAAATTTTGCAACTTTGTACGATATTTTTGAGATATCATCGAAAATTTGTAAAGTGATTTCCTTCAGGAACTTGGTATGTTGGAAATCAGATGGAAATTGTTCATTACTCATTATCATTAGAGATTTAGAGAAATAGTGATAGGTGATACAATGGGACGTCTGGGAACAAAAAAACGAAAAATATAAAAACCACATCCAATATTTTACTTTTATACTTTAAAAAACATGTGAACAGTAGAAAATCTACGGAATAATAATTATAATACAATACAACGATGTATTGCATAATTAATTTGTAGTAATACGATAAAGCTCCGCAGCTTCAATAAAAAAATCTTACGACTAATTAATTAAAACCTCTCCTTCATTGTTTATGAGAAATTGAGGATATTACCAAATTACTATGATAATTGTTTCAATCATTTACGTAATAAAAGTAAAACAAACAAAAACACAATGAAAATGATGAGGAAACAAAAATAAAACTAACTTGATACCATAATGAAAATAAAAAAATTGATTTCCCTCAACCTCAACCCCCTCAACAAACATTGTAATGTATTAATAAATCATGTTGAGAGAAATCAGCAAAATCTCGCCATGAAATGAAACCTATCAGATCAACGCTGGCGTGGAATTTGATCAATGATTCATACGTTGTAGTTTATTCAATCAAATTCTCTCTCACCAACACCATTCTGTTTCAACGTATTTTTTCCGTTCTCGTTGACTTTTGATTTTGAATTTTTGTTCTTTGAATTGCTTTTTCTTGTTTTATGAGTAGAATTAGAATCGGAAACTTGATCGCTATCGACATTCTTTATAACAATTTTTTCTTCGCATTCAGCGCTACTTTGATTACCATTCTGACAAATATTATTGAGTGCGTTTTTTTCTACAATTTCAGTTTTAACCGAATCGTGGGAGGTTTCCTGTATCACCTGTGATGAATTGCTAGGCGATGGAGTAGATTCTGGTGTGACAGTACTTGTATCTTTAATTGCATTTTTATCCTCGATGTTAGAAGTATTTGTTTTATTCAACTGCCAAGATGGAATTGATACTTTCTTGCTTTGTAATTCTTCGAAATGTTGTCTAAGGAACGGAAATGAATTTCAAAAAGAATGGCAAAATAGGCGATTTGACTTTACGAAAGATTTAAGCTTACCTGCTAACTAAGATGGCTTTTAGAGAATTGATTTCAGCTGCGAGATTAGCATTCGTTTTGCCAGTCATTTGTTGTATTTTTAATTCGGCAGTTATTTTCTGTAACTCTGACTTTATTTGATTCAATTCTTCTTCGATACGTTTGTGTTCTTTTTTAGTCTTATTTTCTTTAGTTTTATCCGAACACCATTTCTGTAATAAAATTTTCCTTACCATTAGCCAATATCCAAAACAATATTAACCTAGATAGGGATGACCTACCTGGTACAGATAATAAAAAGCGGTAGAAATTCCTGCCAAAACCATCACCCTTTGGCATAAATTAAAGAAGAGCGAGAGTCCACTTTGAGAGTCATTCACATGTCTTCGTTGAATAACATTCAAAGGAGTACTTTCCGTTTGGCTTATATTATGCAATGCCAAATCTTGCACACCAGGCTGAAATTCAGACATATGATTAGGAACATCACCGCATGAAAAAAAAAATACTCAAATGGCAATTTAATAACACTCACGACGAATGTTTCTTTTTGTTTCCGATAGTAATATTTAAATGCTTCTGAAACTTCATCGTGCGTTAATCCCTTAGACAGAAGGAACATAGCTTTGGTGTGGTCACCAACCAGTTTGGAAATTTCCGGCAAAAGGAGAAATTTCGTGGCTCTTTCAACCTGTAAAAGCATTATTTTATTTCACCTGATTTTGCAAATTTTTTTAGAAAACACAATGCTTACTTTGATGGAACTGTGTTTTGTATTATCCATGACGTCTTGGTAATACTGGTGCAGAGACGATTGCATGGCGTTCTCTTTATCGACTGCCGAAGTTTTTGAAATTTCCAACGAATTACCACTTTCTTCCATTACTCGAGTATTTTCAACAGATGTCACTTAATTTTGCTGAATTTCTGAAACAAACGTTTGTGTTTTTAGGCACCTGTATGAAATAGACGCATTTTCAGGACAACACTGTAATTACGGATTGCTAATTCTATTATCTACCGCAAGTAACTTTCTCATTAAAATCATGTCATTCAACGAAGTCGGAACATGTAGAAAGGTATAATATAGTAGTTAAATTTAGGAAATTATCGTTTAAAAGAATAAAAATGGAAGATTTGAAAAACCCAAAAACACATTTCAGAGCTGAACTGAAAAATGTTGAGAATTGGATACAAAGTGTAGGTACTTACCTTTAAATCCCAATAGAGCGTATCATCTTACAATACTCATCAAATTAAACAATCTAATTATATGATTTTATATAAATGACGTCGAATTCGAAATTAATAGAGAATTATGTCCAATTTCTTTTCTTTACTTTGATACTTTGATTAGATAAAATTTATCAACGATTACGTTATTTACATTTTTTTCTGTTCAAGGTCAAAATACATGACGTGACGAGTGACGATGGAAGCACAGAAATCCAAAATTCGCACCTTTTTCTGTGAAACGTTGGTTAATTTTTTTGTGTTTTTTTTTGTTTGTTTATTATTTTATTTTTTTATTTTTACAAAAATTAATCAATTCGTCGTAGGTGGTTATTAAAATAATTTGACGTGACTGTAATTATTTGAGATTTACTATAGATTTACTAAATTTTACTGTTCATACTTCGATTCTGTACAATGATAAATTCAGTTTCTAATTTGTATGTGTTTAGCTTCAACGTAATAGTTTTGAAAGTAATGAGGACACAAACCTAACGTTTAAATTTAAAGTTGCTTGCGGCTTCATTTCTTAGTTGAATTATCATTCAATGATTTAGAATATTCATCGCAATGGACAACTCTTTACCGCCGGATCCATCTAACCCCATATTGCATGTATTGGTTGTTGGATTCCACCACAAGAAAGGATGCCAGGTAAAATAAACCACCCCTAATACATTTTTTATCAATCATAGTTTACTGTAGAGGGTATGAATTTTTCTTCATCAAATAAATCATGTATCGCACAACTGAGTTTCTTCGAGTATATAATTATGTATTGTAGTTTTTTTTTTTTTCTAAACGAAAATTGTGTTACAGGTCGAGTATGCATACCCTCCTTTATCCGAAGATCATAATTCAGACTCGAATGAATGTCCAGCAGGATGGAAATATCTACCAACTTTAGCATTACCCGACGGTTCACATAACTATACACATGATACCGTGTACTTTCATTTACCTAGTCTAAATAATCCTAATGAAACTATCTTCGGGATATCCTGCTACAGACAAATATCTGTTGATGTGAGTCATCGTATTATTTGATAACAAAATGCATATAATAACAAAATTAATGACTTTGTTTTGTTGTTTACTGTTTAGCAAGTAAAAAATAGAACTTCAGATTTAACCAGAGATACAGTGCAGAAGGCAGTCTGCGTCTTGAGTGTCATCCCTTTGTATGGTCACATTGAAGTGAAAATGTCGCTTATAACTCACGCGTATTTTGAAGAAGGCGATTTTACCAAAGTATCTCTTTTGAAAGACACGTACGAACATTTAAATTTATGTTTGAAAAATTTAGACGATATTACTACATCGCCTCAATTTTTTGTTGGTATGTTAAATTGTACTTTGCCTTATTAATTTTTTTTTAGCTGTAATTCTTAAAGATGTTTTATTTTTCAAAGGACTTCCAGCCAGAGATTTTATTTTGAAGTTCCGTCACAAAGCTGTCCTTCTTTTCAAATTACTTTTATTAGAGAAAAAAGTTATATTTTATTGTTCTCCTGTACATACCTTATGTTCGGCAATTCTCTCGCTTCTGTCACTTCACCCCGGTATGCTCGAAGAAGGCTTACATCAATCAGCATGTTTCAGGTACAACTCTAAAATTTTAATTAGATCATAAATTTGTAGTACGAGTTTTAACATTGAATTATCTTTTAAGGCCATCCCGTCCCATGTCACCAATGCCTCAGTATGATTTGGAAGACGAAGAAAACAATCAGCCAGAAATGAATGATAATCGAGTCAAAAAAAATATCCCCGAAGAAAAGCCCGTTAAAAATTATACTACTGAAATAAGTCAAAGTATAAGCTCCAGTAACTTCAATGTTTCATTCACTCGTGTTAACATCGAGAGTTCCTTAACAGTGGAAAGATCTCCTGTGGACGATGATCTTGGCTTATCAGAACCGTGTGAATCTTTGAATGGCAATGATCTCGGCGATAGAAAATTCGATAAATCTAGCACTAATGATATAAACGCCCCTTTTAAGAATGTTGGTTACGACATTATGGGCGATGTTACAATTCAGACAAATTTATCGTTGATGTCGCAGATGGATTTATCGGCCTGTGGCACGCCTCTGCCGATATTTACGGAGGTAAAAAATTACTCGAATTTATAATCCTAAGTTGTAACAATATCGATTGTTTTATTGTTAATGATTTTTGTTTAGGGTTATTTATGCCTTCCCTATTTGTCTTTACCGTATATGGATGTTCTTTTGGATCCCAATGTTAGAGGTTATGTTATTGGGGCAACGAATATTCTTTTCAAACAGAAGAAACATCTCGCTGACATTTTGGTCGAAGTACGTTTAGTAGATTATAATAAAAGAATCATGTCTTCGCAATACTCATTATTGTTGTGAACGTTTTTTTTTTCTCGCTGTAGGTAGATACGGCGAAGATCGAAACTGACGATATTCAATTGAAGCGATTGCTCCATTTATCGATGGAAGATCTCCGATTTGCTGACTACATCGTTAAACACGTCTGTGAAGAAAAACAAGACGTTTTTGTTGATGGTGTTGGTTGGGAAGGAGGCGATGAATGGATCAGAATGCAATTCAAATTATATCTTCTATCTCTGCTTCGAACTTCTCTATTACCTGGTATATATTTGATTCGCTTATGTCATTGTCATTATATTCCTCATGATTTGTAATACTATGATTTTTTTCACTGTTAGAAAACTCTCGCGAAGTGGAATCTTTCAACGTCGCATTTGTCAACGCCTGGAAAGATACGCACAATTACAAAACTTGGGTTTGTAACTATTGCGACGCTGTCAAAGAGATTTCTCCCTGCCATCCCTTCGCTCGACAACTCTCAGTGGCTGACATGAAGTTGAAATTACAGCAGTAAGTGTTCTCCTCCTCATTAAACGAAGAGGCACAATAAAAGACGAGTAATTCATGATTATTTACAGCACATTACAATACAGCGAAGGTGGTAAAAAACTTAATCAGGCTATGTTAAATACTGGAAAAGCAGTCGCTACGACTGGTCGCGCAGTCGGTACGTTCTGTCATATTTTCTATCAGCACTGCGATTAATTATTCATTCTAATAAATATCGTAACATTTTTCAGGAGGTGCTCTATCTCAAGCACGAGGTGCGATGTCAAACTGGTGGACAAGCTTTACAGCAAATAATACCTCGCCTCAAGATTCCATGGCGGATGCGGATGCTCCGTCTCTTAATGGTGATAATATAAATTCTGAAAATTTGCAGAATGTAGCGTAAGCTAAAAGTTATACAAAATAGAGAAAAGGAATTGAAATATTTCCGTTGCCATGAATCTACGTTCGTAGTATTGACTGATTTCGTCTCCTATCATGATAGTTGAACTTTCCTATTATTTTGATACTCGATGTTTTATCAAATACGTAAATTTACGTTTATATTATTATAAAGTAGCTATGATATAGATGATTGCTTTTTACTACTATTTCGAAGTTTTTTTACCTTGTGGTTTGAATTGTCTAAGTACGTATTTTTATCTAAGTAAGTTTCCGATTAAGAAAATCATTTCAACAATGTGCAATTGACAGTTCTCTTCGTGACAGAATGTTCTGTTCACTTTAATTGAAAATACGAACCTTAAGAAATTGTATTTTAACTTTAAGATTTTAATTTAAATTTCCATTAAGAAGTAAAACTTTATCTTTTCTTGTTTCCAATTTTAATCGTTTTTGAGCTTATATTCAAATTGATATCTTAATAAAATGTTATAAAAATTAGATTTTTTTGTGTATAGGTTTAGGTATTATAATTTGGAATCATTATTCTCGATTACTTATTTATTTCACACTAATGAAATGTGTGCAGTTTTTAAAATCAATGTTCAATTTTTAAATTCTTGAATGGATTTTTATGTAGGTAATTTTTGTTTTTATGAGAAAAAGAATCGCCAAAAAATTGAATCAATCGACGAAATAGCTAAATTATCTTGTTTCGTTTTGTTGTTTCTTTTCATATTTTTTTTTTATGTTTCGTTTCTGAAATATTTTCGTTTTGTTTCATAGCATTTTTCTCTATTTAATTTGACCTTTTTTTTATTTTTACCAAACAATTTTTGTGCCCGATGAGGGTTGGGTTGAGGGCCGATGCTGGCGCGGTAATTACTAATCAGTTGATTTGATAGAAATTGCTCACTTTTTTCAGAAAAATTCTAGTGCCTAAGTCGGTGTCAAAAATTCAAAATTGAACAAGAAAAAAAAACTTAAAAAGAAATGAAAATAATTTTATTTAGGTTCGGTTATGGTTTGGTTAAGGTTCGGTTTCGTTTCTTTCCAATTTGAATTAGTTTCGTTTCGTGTTTCGTTTCGCTGTTTCGCCATTGTATTCAGTTTTGCCAGATAACGTAGACAAAAATTACCACAAGATGAGGAATGAGACCCATGAAAGTAAAAGAACCAGAATTTCGATCAGGAACAGGAACAGATGATCGAGATCTGCGTCTAAGAGGCGATGACCCCATGATAAATGGACTGCATCAGTGGCTGAAATTTTTTCCAAGATGGCTCTGGTGGCTACAAATCGACGGATTAATTTGGTCGATTTTTTCAAAAACACCAATCCGCAAAAGACCTCGCATAGGTTTTTTTCGATTTTTTGCATTTTCTGCTAAAATGAGAAAAAAATTTGATACTGATCTAAATTTTTAAATTAAAAAAATATTTAATGTTATTTTTCAATTTTGCTAAAAGCGATGGTAACTTCCCAGTCAAGTTTCAAATTTTTTTCAGGTTTCCAATTTTTTCACTCGTAAATTGTGATTTTTAAAATTTAAAAATTCCACCTCCGCGAGGTTATCAATCAATTTTCACAAAATTTGGTAGGTATAGTTTTGGAGCTGACAAAGCTGAATTTTTTTCTCTTTAAATTTAATTGTTTGGGAAATGAGATTTTTTCAGTTTTTTTTTTTATGGAATAGGGTTCATATTTAAATTCCACCATCATCACTCAATTTCGATCAAAAAATTAGAAACAATTTTTGGACCAAATATGAGGGTAGAATGGGAGGGGGACGAATAAGTAAGTATTATACCTATTAATGTAACCCCTCGCTCTACAAAACAAAAACTCGAAAAAATGCTGAGTACCTTCCATGTACCTACCATACCATCAAATCGTTTAGGAAACCGAGCAAAAAAATTTCATCTCGTCAGCTCTTAAGCTGTGCCCCAGGGCAATTTAAAAAATTTCCAGTTGTTTTCAAGGTAATTTTAAGGGTCGACAAAATCTGAAAAAAATTTCCAAACATCATCCTTGGGTAGCTACACCTACTTGCCAAGTTACGTGAAAATCGATAGAAAACTCACAGAGATGGAATTTTTAACCTGAAAATCATTTCGTGACATTAGCCTCTGGTGGGAGGGGGGGGGGGGGTGAGGTTATTGAATCGTAGATAAATTCTAAAAAATCCATCTTTCACCATTATACGTAAAATCGGAAATACGAAAACATTTTGAAATTTGGCCTGTGAGCTATTTCAGCTATTTGAATTATAGATCGGCGGTGGCAGAGTCATAAATTCTAAAAAAAATCAGCGGCGGCGCACACCTCTGGAACTTCTGGAAGAAAGTGACAAATTTTTCAAAGAACGATGCGAGACGAGAATGGGCAATGGGGACTTTGATGAGAACGTTGGAATTTTTAAGAAAGGAGGGGGAACTGTTGAAAAAACTCATACTTTTAAATTTTCTTTTACTGTTTCAAAAAATGTAATTGCCATTTTAAAGTCATCTTAACAATGTATGTATTTGCAAAGGTTAATTTTAGGCAAATATTTTTTATTTTTAGGCCTAATTGAAATGATTACGATCATCAGTGTTGGCCCGTGTCAAAATTTTAACGCAACATTGTGAATAATTTTTTTCGAGTTGAAATTAAATAATTCGTTCGAAATCCATTCATTATTGTTCATTATTACTCGGATATTAATTTATAATGCGTTTCCATTTATCGTAGTGCGTAAAATTGTCTTTTCGGAAGTAAGTTATAGACAACGACAATCTTGTATTGATCGTTTATTTTGACGTTGGGTATAATTACTGGTTGTATTATCACTTTGGCGAGATTCGTGTTTACAAAATTTTCGCGAAAATCATTTTTCGCTCTTGGAGTAGGCTGATATTTAATGAAATTGTTCGATTCGTAGGCGTTTTATTCAAATACTATGCATTATCATTCAATATATTCATGATCTGTGGTATGTACGAAATTACATAGCGAATAACTCAATCGCGGTTTGAATATACGTATATCATATAAGTTAATATTAATGTAAATTTTATCGCTTTTATTATTATCGTTTTTAATAAGTAACGCGTTAGTAGTTGCGACGATTCCATGACAAAAAAGTATGCAATGAAACGAAATCATTTGAACAAAATGTCGGTACGTTAAGCGTTTATATCTGGATAATGGAGGTTAATATTAAGCATCGGGCATCTTCGAATTGCGAACGTAACATATGCATTTTTTTCCTTCTGTCGTAGTTATTGATGGCTCCGCTGACTCCGTTGACAGGAATTGTCGCTCAGCAGGATTCTAGTTCTAGTACTCAATCGCAACAGGAGACGCCAGCTCAACAGTATTCTCCAGATGAACATCAACAGTTACCGCGTTCACAGACGATATCGCCTTCATCGCCACAGCCTCCTGCTCATCATCAATCGTCATCTTCTTCGTCGCATATGACGGATTCGTTACCGCAATCGCAACCTTCTTCTCAACATTCAAGCATCCAGCAAATGGAGCAAAAAGATGAGCCGTTACCGTCTCAATTACCATACTATCAACAGTCTTCACCTTTGCACCAATTGACTCCGGTGCAACCTGATTTACCTTCGGAGTTTCAGCCAACCTATCAGCAGTTACAACCTTTAACTTTGGAACAACAACAACCCGCACAACAAAACCAAGACTCCAGTATGAGTACCGGTAGGATGATTATTGAAAAATTCCGCTTCATAGTGTACTTTATATCGTTAACGAGTTCCTTTCCACCATGTTTTAGGTTCTTCACATAGCGATAAAGAAGTAGAATCTTCGATTGTTGATAAAAATAAACCTCTCGAAAAGAAGAGAAGGAAAAGGAAAGCTGATGATAGTGATAAAGTTATTAATGGGAAACCATCGTCTCGTTCAGCTCCAGAATGTAAAAAAATTAACGACTATTTTGCCAAACATTCTGGTACTAGCCCTGTTCGTCATGGGAACAAACCATTATCTCCAGCTCACCAGCAGCATCCTCTGGTATGATTTTATTGGTTGCGTTTTGAAACTTAATTTCTAAATTTACTTGACGAATAATATATTCTTGCAGTATACCTCGAGTAATCAACAAGGTATAATTCCTACACCCTCTACCGTCAACTCAAGAAATAGTGATTTTGGTAGTATGCAGCCACCGCCACTTCCTCAGCAATCAGCTCGACTTCCTTCTGTATTGTCGAAAATAGCACAAGTAATATTTTTTCGAGTTGGTTAAATTTTATTCAAATAGATTAGTAACATTCGCTGTATTGATTTTCAGAGCGAACCAACTCGCCCAAAACCTCCTGAATACGATAGTGATATAGTTTCTGAAAATCAATTGAAAGATAATAAAATAGAAGATTTAACTAGAGTAAGATATTCGACAGTTTTTCTCCCATAAGACCGATGACCATATTTCTAATTTTCATATTACCATAATACGTGACTAATTATGATTTTTTTTCTTAAACAATAGTCAAATGAAGAATTAAAACTACAAATAACAGCCCAACAAAAAACCATAGATCAACAAAAATCGCACATTAATAAATGTATCGAAGTAGTGAAGAAATTACTTATTGAAAAATCAACAATCGAAAAGAAAGAAGCAAGACAACGTTGTATGCAGAATAGATTACGATTGGGACAGTTCGTTACCCAACGAGTAGGTGCCCAATTTCAAGAAAATTGGACAGATGGTCACGCTTTTCAAGAATTAACCAGGTACGTTTAATATATTTCTCGTCGTTTGGCGAAAGATGTGAATTCAATGTGTACCTTGGATTTCAGACGGCAAGAACAAGTAGCTGCTGAACGAGAAGAAATCGATCGACAGAAGAAGCTATTGTTGAAAAAGAGGCCTTCGAATGAAACCGGTAGAAAGAGACTATCAAGTTGTCAGAATAATTCCACAGTTCCTAGTTCTTCTGCTTCGCCAGCGTCTGCCAATAGTGTAACGGTGGTGAGCAATAACAATGCGGTAATGCATAACGGTATCGATCACGGTATATTCCTGAAACCAGATGCGGTGCTGTCGAGTACGCTCTCGTGGCAAGAATATTACGAAGCTGATGAAATTTTAAAGGTAATTATTTTCCTAATGAGATTAAAATATTATAGAATCAACGAATCCTCATGCGAAATTGTTTGCAGCTAAGACAGTCATCTCTGAAAAAAGAAGATGGCGACTTGCAGTCGGAAATGGAGAAATTAGAAAGAGAACGTAATTTACATATTCGAGAATTGAAACGTATCCATAACGAAGATCAGTCTCGTTTTAATAGTCATCCGGTGCTGTGTGAACGTTATTTACTCCTTATGCTCATTGGTAAAGGAGGCTTCAGTGAAGTTCATAAGGTATGTTTGACCTATCTTATTTGAACCTTGGAACATTCTTGAATATGTTTTGTTTATTGGTTGATTTGCGTAGGCTTTCGATTTGATGGAGCAGCGATATGTCGCTTGCAAAGTTCATCAATTAAATAAAGACTGGAAAGAAGATAAGAAAGCAAATTATATAAAGTATGTATTTCATTGAGTTTTTTCCCTCTTCAAAAACACCACTATTTCACTAATTGAATGTGTTTTTAGGCATGCTTTAAGGGAGTATAATATACACAAGTCACTAAATCATCCCAGAGTTGTGAAATTGTACGATGTTTTTGAAATAGACGCCAATTCATTTTGTACAGTATTAGAATATTGCGATGGTCACGATTTAGATTTTTATTTAAAACAAGTTTGTGATTTTTTTCCACTTTTCTTAAAATTATTTACTCTGTTTAAAAGTGATTACATTCGTGGCTTTTTTTACAGCATAAAACGATCGCTGAAAGAGAAGCTCGATCCATTGTCATGCAAGTGGTATCCGCTTTAAAATACCTGAACGATATTAAACCTCCAGTAATCCATTATGATTTAAAACCAGGTACTTTAAGTTAATTTCGACTGACTTTTGTGCAGTGTTGGAAGAGTGGAGTGGAGTGCAATTTTTCGAAGGAGTTTTACAAGGAGCGAGAGTAAACTCCACAGAAGAAGAATGAGCACTCCACGGAGTGGAGTATTTTTATAGGACTGAATGGTGTAAGGAGCGGAGTGGGAGTACCAAAAATTTTAATACTCTTAACTTACACTATTTTTTCACTTTATGACATGAATTTTTCCTTCTATTTTATAATTCACGAATTCACCTTGTTACTCAATACAATAATTTGTCAGGTATCTCAGATTATGAGTTGCAATTACAAAAATTGTATGTCAAATTGTCTGAATTGTCAATCAAAATTTTAAAAAAATCGATATTTTCAACTTGAAAACTGAAAAAAAAACGAAAAGAGGAGTGGAGTGGGAGTAAGTCGGAGTGGAGTTGAGATGTCTCAGGAGTGGAGTGGAGTTGGAGTGCAGTGATGATGTGAGATGTGAGTAAGGAGTGAAGCAGGAGTGGAGCAAGGATTGGGGAAGTTGGGAGTAAGAGTGAGAGTTCGGAGTTCATCAACTAATAACCACTCTTCCAACACTGCTTTTGTGTGTCGGCAGGAAATAACTCTGGTATTTCTTTCAGGAAATATTTTACTAACGGAGGGTAGCGTTTGTGGTGAAATTAAAATCACCGATTTTGGGTTAAGTAAAGTCATGGACGAAGAAAATTATAATCCAGACCATGGAATGGATCTCACATCTCAAGGAGCTGGAACTTATTGGTAAGAAATTTTCAAGTATTCGACATTTGTAATGGAATCCTTCACTTATTGTTATTGTTCTTCAATTAGGTATTTACCTCCTGAGTGCTTCGTGGTTGGAAAAAATCCGCCCAAAATTTCATCTAAAGTGGATGTGTGGAGTGTTGGTGTTATATTTTATCAATGCTTATATGGCAAAAAGGTACGTTCCCAGGAGATCATAGGTACGAAAAGTTTTTAATACCCTTTCGTAATTATTTTTTTCACTTTTCGCAGCCATTCGGACATAATCAATCTCAAGCTACAATTTTGGAAGAAAATACTATTTTGAAAGCTACTGACGTGCAATTTTCCAACAAACCTGCCGTTAGTAGCGAAGCAAAGGTAATTAATTATTTACTTTGACAAGCAATCCTTGGACGAAATATTTATTTGTTTTGATTTAATTTCAGAGTTTCATTAGAGCATGTTTAGCCTACCGCAAGGAAGATCGAATCGATGTACATGCTCTAGCTAGGCACGAATATTTACAGCCAAAACATGGCCGACAAGCAGCAAATGCTCTTCATCTTCCACCACCACAACCTCATACCAGTAGTTATTCATCGTCGTCGAATTAAAACACTTTTATACTTCGAACACTGAAGTAGTCATTTGATATTAATTTTAGGTCGTTTCAAAGAAAAGCATTTTCTTACCTTGAAAAATAATAGCTTTTATTTTTTTTGTGTGTGTGAAATGCATTTATAAAAATAACTTGAAACAAACTACGCAGATTTTATTTCTTTCGCCTTTAAGCTGTTTCGTATTTATTTTTACTTCTTAGTAGCGTTACCATATTAGTAATTGAAAAATGTTGTACGCGATTTAAAGTGAAGTTGGCTTATTTAGTTGAAAAGTTGAAAATGCGTGGTTAAGATTTTTTTTTTGATCATTTGATCATTAAGAGGCTATTTATTGTAAATACTTTCTGTAATTATTATTTGTTTATAAATGTAGCTTACCAATTGTATCTTGTTTATTTAAATTTTATTTAAATTTATTATTTAATTTGACATGTAGCGAATGTGTTTAAGTCATATTGATATTGAAAATTTTGTAGGATTATAAATTGTATAATTTATATTTTGTAAAAAAAAAAAAAAATAAGAAAAAAAGTCATGTCGAGATTGAAATTGTATTCTCTGATATACAAACAGCATTTACTGTTGAATGAAAATAGTAATGAGTAGATTTAACTTTAGTTCTGATTTATTTTCGCTTACGAATTGGTTTTCCATTCACCTTATCATCATTCTTTTCTCAAAGTTAGAGCTATCGATACCATGTTGAATGTGTTAGTTGCTTCGGCTTTATTTTGCGTTTACTGATTTTTGTTTTGCTGTAAAATTCATTCCACGTTGTATTTTTATCCGTTTTAAAGCTAAATTTGATTTTTATTTTTGTAATGATTCAAATATCTACTATACTATTTGTTGTACTATTTATAAAAAGACATAAAAGATTGGACAGTATTCATTTTACCGATGAACGAAAAAAAAATCAATTATTTTGGAGTAAATGAAAAATTGACTTTTTTTCTTCCTTTCTCTCTTGTCCTCTGCTTTATAAGTGCGTTTTTATTTTTTAATTAATTTGAACATAAGACGTACCTTTACCTCATATAATTTTTTTTTCGGAATATTTTCGTATAAAAAATGAAGATCTTTGCTTTATGTTTTTTTGTAAATATGTGATTCGAATTCAATATTCGAATTAAAAACATTAATAAGCAATTTTTTAAAAATTATTTTAAGCTGGTCGAACAATGTTGATTAGTTGATTACGAAAGAAAGAAACTGAATGTTGCGAATTTCATGGTTTTTCGTAATTACTTGAAAATATAATTTTGACTTGTTATTGTGTATTTGTATTATTATTATTGGTTGTCGTCGAAGAAAAGTTGGCTTATTCGAGACTTATTCTAATTTTTTTGTATTACCCATAATTTTTCAAATAGCTTGTTCAAGGCTGGTCTTCATTTTGAACATTTTCGAATTTTTTTCAAGACCCCAGGTTCCTCCCATGGATAAAATAATTACCTATCTTTTTTTCATCTAATTGAATTTTAATGGTCTCGCAGAGCCCCACCTTTTTTTTTTTAAGTGAAGAAAAAATTTTCTAAGATTAAAATGATTACTATGGAGGTACATACTTTTACCCAACAAGACCATTTTCAGTAATTTTTATCTTGACCCCTTTTTTAAAGAGGACATTAAAATACCCTCTTTTTTTAGGTTTTTTGAAGGGAAAAAAATTAAAAATCGTCTGAAAAAAATAAAATAAAATGGAAAATGATCTTTACTAGGTGTACTTACTAACAAGGGAATCTTGGCAACTCCTCAACTCCAATTGAGGTGTAATCTGAAATTTGGCTCAATGAATGGTCATTTCATTCATACCTCAAAACCAAGCCGAGGTTCATTTTTCGATTTTTGACGAATTTTTGAAAGTATAATCGTCATCAATTCATCAGTCAATTAGCACACTTGAGGCCAAAATTCGAGATAAACTTGGAGGTTCTACTTTGGTATATAAACTTATTTTCAGAATTTTTACAATTTTTCGTAAAAAAAAATCGATTTTTCTAATGTTTTTTTTTTTTTTTCAATTTTCGCCTTTTTCCAAAATTCAGCAAAAATAAAAAAATCAACTTCGACAGCTCAAAATTTGGTTTTTACTTCTGAGGTCTGGGTGACATGCTCTTTCAGCGAGCCAAATTTCAGCTCATTCGGGGTTGACGAGTTCACAAGGTTCCCTGGTAAGTGCATAATTTCGAATGGACCCCTCCCCTTCCCTCCAATTCTGAAGTACCTTTATTATATAGAATTATTTTTATTTTTTCAAGATGAGGGGTCTCGTCTGTCGTCTCTTCGAGATCATACTGAAAATTGAGATTTGAGTTGGAGAAAAAAAAGAGAAATAGAAGAATATTTTTAATGGATGAGGTCCCAAAAAAATTTCGAAAATATTCAAAAGACCACTTCTTTATACTACCTACTTACTTATTTGTACCTACCTGCAAAAATTTTCATTTAAAAAAAAATTTTTAATGGGGCGCATCGAAGATTTGAAGATTGTCTAAATACCCATCTGATTAATAGCAATATGAACTCAAAACTGAATTGCGTGGACCCCTACCGACCTCTTCAATTCTTCATTTAATTTGGTACCTACATACCTATCTGACATTCTTCAACGAAAAACAAAATTCGGTGTAATGGTGTATTGTGTGATTAAATTTTCATTTAAAATTTTCAAATTCTCTGATTTCTGAAGACTAGAGCTCTACTAAAGACAAATTGAACCCTTTTATGAGTTGACGTTGACGTAACGACGTAAGCACCATAGAAAAATTTATGGTAAAATTTTAATTCTCGTATTGGTGAAACTGTGCGTTTTCTTTCCATTTTCGCAGCAGCAAACGCGAACTGTGCCAGCCTGCCAGGTCATCCAGGTGTTCCAATAATCATAAGTACCCGAATCCCCCGAACGAATCCGAAAAGACCCAGATTATCATTCATTGATAAATGGAATTTTTTGCTGTTCAGTGTTCTGCGATGTTGTTATCGCCAGCCAAAACAATTAAAATATGTTTTGCTGTTTCATGTGTTATACGTAATTATAACGTAATGAATAATTAAGTGCTTACATTTCGAGTTGTATTATTTGGTCCTCGATGTTATGTGATTTGAATGAAATTTGAAAATTGACATTACTTACTCGTTCTTTGTCTATAAAGTGTTACAAGGAAACCCAATTTTGTACCAAATTCACTCGCTTGAATCAATTTCGACACAGGTGTAATCTTCTGCGGTATAATGGCTGAAAAACGTAAAGTCAAGAGAAAAAGAGATGAGGTAAAGTTGTATTTTTTCATTTTTCACAATTTGATTTGGTTTTGCGTTCCAAATAATCACCTACCCCAAGAAACGATTTAGATGACGTATCACTCCATAATGGGATATTTCATTCTGATTTATAAATTTTCTATCCCTTTGGAAGAATTAGAAAAAAATAACAGTATTAATCGTGACGAATTTACTCGATAATTGCATAATATACCGTATAACAACTTCACCCATATTGACACGTACCAATTTTCATTTCAGGAGTTCGATCTCGACAATAAGAAAATACCTAAACCGTCTAAAGATGAAATCGCTGTAGCTAAATGGCTGAAGAAAAATGTTCCTGTGAAGAAAACAAAATTTGCCGGACACAATGTAGAATATTTTACTGGTGAGTGAAGAGTGATTCGTAGTTTGGCGTTTCATCTCATCTGTATTATTCTTTAAACTTCATTTATACGACTGTTTTAAAGGTTCCAAAGCGGTCGATGCACTTTTGGATTCTGAATGGAGCCGAAAAAAAGGAGACAAAGATGCGTTTTTCAATACGCGTTCAGATATTATTCATTTTCTCAACAGGTAGAAAATAGAAAATATATGTTTGGTGATCGAAGTTATCATATTTTATTACATGAAAATATGTATTCTGTTCAGTATGTTACGGCATAAACTTTTCCACCGTGCTAAAAAAGTTCCTGTTTCTGAACAAGAACTTAAAGCTAAAATGAAGAAGCTGAATAAAAAAACAAACGAAAAAGATGATAAAAAAAGAAAGGAAGAAGAAACAGCTGAAAGCAGCCATGCTGAAGGAAGGGATGCTGAAGATAAAACAAAATCTAGCGTGGTATGTAATAATACAAATATTTCGCTTTCGTTTGTACTGTACTTCTGCAGTAAATAGAAACTAATTCTTGTTTTTATTATTTTAAGCACGATGATCGACAAAAGAAATGTAAGAAAATAAAACTCGAGATGCATTTCGAACAAATGTTCGTCGACAATTTGGATGCATATGTTTGGATATACGATCCTATTCCAATTTATTATTGGGTCATTGGAGCATTTTTCGTATTAGGTGGCATTTTAATCTGTCTGTTTCCTTTATGGCCACCCTCTGTCAGGTAGCTATGATTATTCCGTGAACTGGATATGGTTATAGATTTTCTCAAACGATAAAATGTGGTTATTAATTTTTCAGAATGGGAGTGCAATATTTAAGCATGGCAGCAGCTGGTCTTTTAATTTTAATACTAGCTTTAGCTGTTATACGATTAATAATTTTCTGCATAGTTTGGGTGCTAACGTGTGGCACTTTACATCTTTGGTTACTTCCAAACTTGACCGAAGATGTTGGATTCTTCGCTTCCTTCTGGCCTCTCTACGAAGTAAGTTAACTTTGGCTTTGAATTCGTTCCATACCACGAGACCTGTTCCCTTACATCGATTTCTTTTTACAGTACAAATATGGTCAGCAAACCGACAAAAAGGACAAGAAGAACAGGAAGAAAAAAGTCAAGTATTCTGATAACGAAGACGACGCAGATAACGAAAAAGAGAAGAAAGGAAAAAAGCAAAAGAGCAAAAACGACGATAGATCTGATTACGAACAAATCGATGGTGGTTACGATCAAGCGTCATCGTTCGAAGGCAGTGCAAATAATGAAGAATATGATTTAGAAGAAAACGAAAACAAAGAACGAAATGAAGACTCTGACGAAGGTGACGACGATACTCAAGGCGATACTAACGATGACTTAGAAGTCGATAGCGAAGACGATGATAATTCGGAAGCATACGACGATTCGAAAAACACAAAATCGTCCAAAAAAGGTTCCAAAAATTCCACTAAAAATGGTCAAAACGACGACCGGAAAAACAAAAAGAACCAAGCCAGGTATGATACCTTCTATTTTGTCGTTGAACGTTTTTATTTATTTTTCCTTAAAACGTCAGGTTAATTCTTATTTCTCACTTTGTACGTTGCTTTATTAATGTATTTTTCATTTTCATTGGATCGTAGAATATCACGAAACGACTCCGAAGAAACCGATACTGAATCTAGCAGCCAACATTCACAAACGGGAAAAGATTTCGAAATTATTGATAAGGAAGATTCTGACGTAAAATCATAAATGTAAGTAAATTTAAACGAGTTCTTATTCTTTTTCATTATAATTGTTTTTTAAATACTAATTTATTAAGTTGAAAAAAATCGTTCCTCGTTGTGAAATTTTAAGTCAACTTATCCCTATACTTTCGAATGATCAATTTTGTTACGAGTTTAATTTTTTTTAATCATATCGGAGATTAGGTATGTATTTTGAAAAATAGATAACTTTAATTATAAGAAAAAAATGCGCGATAAGAAATTAAATGTACATTTTAAAATTCCCACAAAAAACCGCGTTTGTTAGAAAGATGAAATCGATTCTATTCAGTTCCTTGTGACGTTAAAATTTTGAATCTTGAAATGGAAGGCTCGTAGTCTAAGTGGTTATCTGTGCATATTGCACTTGTACTTTCAAGTAATAAAGCTTATATGAGCTACACACGAAATTTCAAAAGTGAAATGAGCTACATGCCACCATAGAAAACTGTGAAAATGCAAAAATAAAATTCACACTACTATTAAAATTTTTCTTTTTTGTAATGAGAAAAAAAAATCATTCAATTTGTTTAATTTTTTGGAGTAAAAGTATATTTTCTCAATCGGTTTTTAGAGAGTGAAATCTCACAGTCAAAATTTCTTTGGAAAAAAATATGAATATTCTTGAAATAAAAAAGCTTGTGTTTTCTATTAGGAATAAATTCCTACTTTTTGTCTCAACCTTTTTGAAAAAGAAATCTCTACCTATTTATTAAAAAAATAAAAAATAAATAAAAAAATGGAATAAAAAATTTCTCTTTTTTTAAAAGTAGCAAGTTCTCATTTTTTGAAATGAAAGAATCTGATTTCATTTTTAATAGAAGAATACTTTTTTTTACCTATCATCATTATTATTATTTTATTTTTTTCTAAATTAATCTCAGAATTTTTGGAATAAAACATCTCTCAACTTTTTAAAAAAAAATCTTTAAAATCTGTGTTCTTAAAAAAAATCTCAATTTTTTTATTCAAAATACTCCTATTTACCTATCACTTTTTTTAGAGTGGTAGGTACATAATCAAGCTTCTCAATTTTTTGATTGAATTTTTTCAATTTTCTTGAGAGTAAAAAAATCAATTTTTTGGAATTGAAGAATCTATGATTTTTTTTATAATAGAGAAATTCTAATAAGTTTCTTGGAATAAGAAAATCTTAATTTTTTTGTTGAAAATGTTTAACTTTTTTTGAGAACAGTGATTTTTTTTTTTAATTTTTCGTGATGAAAAATTTCTCTATTATTTTCCAGATTAGAAATTTTTTAAGTAAAAAAGTTTTCCCGATTTTTTGAAATAAAAACTTTCTTATTTTATTGAAAATTTGTTTTTAAATTTTTGAAAGTTGAAAAGTTTTCCCAACATTACTTGGATTTGAAAATTTCACTTCTTGAATTGAAAAAATTTCTAAAATTTCTAATTGAATTTTTTTCAATTTTCTTAGGAGCAAAAAAGTTTTGGGATTTTTTTTCTCGAAATACGTAAAAGAATCACTGAATTTTTTAAATAAGGAAAAGTATCAATTTTTTGAATAAAAATGTTTTTCAAGTTTTTAAATTCGAGAAATTCCTTAATTTTTTTATTAAAACTTTTTTTAAAATTCTTTTGCATGAGAATAAAAAAAAAAATCTTTTTTTTTTGAATAGTCCACTCTGAGTTTTTTGTAATAAAGTAATCACAATTTTTGAATTGGAAAAAAATTAAAAATGAAGGTTTTCCAATTTTTTGGATGAAAAAAATTTCTGAATTTTTTCATTGAAAATTCTATTTAAAGAGTAATGAGGTTTCTTATTTATTTTTTTTTTTTATTGAAATCATAGAATTTCTGATTTTATTTTTTTAATGAATGAATCTCTTGTCTTTAAAATTTTTTTCAAGTTTTTTAGAATAATAATTTTTATTTTATTTAAAAAAATAGTAATCAGTTTCTTAGAGTAAAAATTCCAATTTTTAATTTTTTTTAGAATAATGATTTTTTTAGTAAAAAAGCTCAACCTTTTGATTTCTTTCTTTTTTTTAAAATTTGATAGTGAAAAAATATTTCCCAATTTTTTTAGTAGTAAAATAGTTTTTGAATTTTCGGAATAATATATCACGAAAAATTCCACATTTTTTCGAATAAAGTTATTTTCATTTTTTTTTAATGAGTATAATAAAGTTCTTCAGGCTTTTGGAATAAAAAAGCTCCTCAATTTTTTTGAAATGAAAAACTCTCGTTTTTTTAATTGAAAGTTTTTAAAATTTTCTTGAGAGTAGTTGAAAAGTTTCTGATTTTTTTTTGTAATAAAAGAATTCTGGTTTTTTAAAATGAAAACTAGATTTTTTTAAAGTTTCTAGATTTTTTCGAATAAGGAAGCTCCCTAATTTTTTGGAATGAAAAATTTCCTCATTTTAAAATAGGAAAATATTTGTCATTTTTTTAATTGGAAGTATTAGTCAATTTTAAAAAGTTTCTTCCTTATTTTTCTTTTTTTTTATGTGAAAAAATCTCTGTATTTCTTTGAATAAAAAAAAGGTCAATTTTTCAGAAAATTCGATTGTGTAATTTGTAAATATTATATTTTCCGCTTTTCATGTGTTACAGGCTCAAAACTTACGATGGTAGCGTGGATGTTACGACCACTTTAATGAACGTAACTGTATTTAGATGATACTGCTTTTAAAATTTAATAAATTCAAAGCATTTCAACTATTCATAATATTTACATTTGTGCCTCGAACTATTGTTGTAAATAGTCATTTCCTGTGCGTATCCACTCCCATGAAAATATCGCGAGCGAAAGTAATCTGCTCATTATACATTTTCATTCATATTTGGAAGTTTTCAAAACTAAAAACATGTGCTAATATGGTTTAAAAAGTTGTATTTTTTTCTTATATTGTTTTTTATTTAGGTATATCAAAGCGCGTTTATAGGTTTGAATTGTAGATCAATTTAAAAACATACCTTCGATCCTTCACTTTTTTTTATGCTACTTACAATAAATAATGTACTTTTTATACAGTCCCCCACCCCCTCATTATACTGTTTCCTCACCTAGGAACCTTACTATTTCTTCTAGTTGAGAGTCTTCTTACATTTAAGAAATAAGACGTGTACTTTTTTATACATTATGTAATTGTTATGTGTACATTGATTTCACTTCTGAAATAGCGATAAGTTTAGCTATTGACGTGTTCATTCGCGAGACGCAGCGAACAGTTTACACTTTTTTTTTTTAATTTACTTAAAAAATAAAGTAATGCTTCTTAGCGCTTGTTTATTTAGCTAGAAGCTTATAGCGTCTTATAGTTAAACGCAGTCGCGTATCCGCCCAATGATGAATAAAGATTGTTAGTACAAACGAGAATTTCCACCTGTTTTAAGCATACGTGCATGTTCGCGTGTACGTACGTTAAATTGTGTCATTATTTGGTAAAAATTCTTTTCACTAATTCGCCTACGAAATGCTTTATTCGCACAGATCATTTTTGCCGGACGAGGTGTGTAGCTGGTACCTGTCAAAAGTTGACTGATAACGAAAGTATATAATTTATCGAAATGAATTTCCAGGTGTTTGAAAATTTTTCATAACGCGTTTTCAAATACGCCCGATTAATTAGAGTTAGAGTGAAATTTAAATGAGGCCTGCTGAAAAACATTTGTACTAGTCAATTGTTAGTGATATTTTTGCAGAAATATAACTTGCAAGCAAATCTGTGCGGATTATGTGAGCGGAAAATGTCATTAGATAGGTTCTTATTTGTACGAGATCTCAGATAATCCTAAAACGCTGCTTTGAAAGCAGCAACGTTTCGGTTTCCTTTTTTGAATTAATTTCGGTTTCATTTGCGAGCATCGTGTATGTTTATAGCTCCTGAAGGATTATTATACGATGAATTGGCGAAAAATTTGCGTTCTAGAAGACGTCGAGTGCGTTATCAAGTACAACCTATTCGTCGAGGGTAATTTCGCGTCAATTTGGCCACGTTTTGACCTTGGGTCTGGCGATTTTGCTCGAAATTTTTTACGAGTTTTTTTAATTTCTCAAGTTTTTGATAGTGCTGAATTCGAATATTCACTTACTTTTTCGATTCGTGCCCGCGACACTTCCTAGCCCTCGAGTTATGAAATAAGCCCAGTAAAAAGCTTTGGGAGACCCCAATTGAAAAATTAAGCGAATATTCGAATTTAGCACTATAAAAAACATAACAAACGATATGTCACACCATACTGTCATCTTCGTTTATTTTTAAAAAAATTTAGGAGGGCTGGGGGGAAATTAAAAAAAATAGGGAAATATTCGAACTCAGCGTTATCGAAAATATCACAATAATTTTAATATGCCACACTATTTTCTTAATTTCATCAATTTTTTCCAAAATTTGAGGGGTTATGGGGAGATTTGGAAGAGTCCTATCAAAAAACCAAGTCGTACGAGGACGATCGGCTATTTTTACGAGAATCCGCCTGCTACATCATTTGCTCACCTTGAATTTTAACAAGTCCAGTACTACATAAATACTTGATATTCAAAATTGAATGGGAGGGGGGGGGGGTCCAATCGAAAGTTTTATTATAACCAAAATTATTTCTAAAACATCAACCTATAACTTTTGTTTGAAAATTTTTTCAATTTAGCCCCTACCTCTCCCCTGTTTTTAATAAAAATAATAGTATATCTTGAGTAAGTTGTTTTATCCAAAATTGATGGGGAGGGAGGGGTCCAATCTAAATTTTTGTTTTCGCTAAAATTATTCCTAGAACTTCAAGCTACAACTTTTGTTTGAAATTTTTTTCAATTTGGCCCCCTACCTTGCTCTGTTTTTAATAAAAAGTAATAATGTATCTTGAATAAGTTTTATTATCCAAAATTAGTGGGGAGGGAGGGGTCCAATCGAAATTTTTGTTATAACCAAAATTATTCCTAGAACATCAAGCTACAACTTTTGTTTGAAACTTTTTTCAATTGGACCCCTTTCTCTTCACCGATTTCGCATAACACTTCGAAGATATTAATTAAAAATTGAAGGAGTGGGAGGGAAGGAGTCAATTGAAAAATTTTCTCAACAAAAGTTGCAGAATAAGATCTTAGAAATAATTTTGGTTATTATAAAAATTTCGATTGGACCCCTCCTTCCCCTCCAATCTCACATGTATTAGGTAGGTACATTATTCAAAATTGGGGGAAGGATTCAATTGAAAAAATTTCCAAACAAAAGTTGTAGCTTGAAGTTCCAGAAATGATTTTTGTTGTAAAAATAAATTCGATTGGCCCCCCCCCCCCCCCACCAATTTTGGATAATACAACTAATTCAAGACACATTAAAACGATATTAAAAACAGGAGGGAGGTAGGATGTCCAATAGAAAAAATTTTCAAACAAAAGTTGTAGGTTGAAGTTCTAGGAATAATTCTGGTTATAACGAAAATTTCGATTGGACCCCTCCCTCCCCTCCAATTTTGAATATCAAGTATTTATGTAATTCTAGACTTGGTAAAATTCAAGGTGAACAAATATTCCAAGTTATCGAAAATGTAACAAACCTTATGTCACTCGTTTTTGATTTTTTTTTTTTTAATTTTTTTGAGGGCTGTGCCCCCAGGGACGTTTCAGAATTCCCATCACGAAAATCATTGCACGAATGTAGTAGGATAATGCCTCTACACTGGAATTTTTGTAGATTTTTTGATGAGGTTCGTGGAATTATATTTATTTTCAAAAGTTGAGCTTTCCTAAAAAAAGTTCAACTTTCAAATTTTGAAATTTCGATAGATGATTCTGAATCTACTTTCAACGCTCTTTAAAAATTAATCTCATAAGTGCAAAAAACAAAAAGCTCCCTTGGGGGTCATGGAAGAAAAAACGGTAGTTTTCTCATTTTTGGGATTAGAATAACTCGTAAATTTTTTTTGAGCAAAATCAGAAGATCCAAATTCAAAACGTGGCCGTATTTACACGGAATGACTCTCGCAGAATTTCTCATAAGGACAGATTAACAAAACAAAAATTTATAATTCTCTCTAGTATATTCGTATGTATTTATTAATTTAACAGTACCTATGGGATAGAAATACCTATTATGTGTTTTCTTGTTATAAACTAGTGTTTTTTTAAAACTCTGTATTCTTGTTGTTAATAAAGTGAAATTTTGGCACTTTATAGATTTTTTGCTCTTGCGTTTGTTTATGGTAGCGAGTTGTTTTTCATTTTACGCTTACATTTTATTTTATTTTCAAAATCGCAGGTACATTTGTATCAATATCACGATCGCAGAAGTATGTTTTGCAGTTTTTTTTCCCTTCGACTACGTCTCGAGCGTATTGTGAATTATCTATCTCGCGATTGTATAAATCGGTCTGCGGAAGTAATATGGGTAATGTAAAAATTTCCTCCATCGTTGGAGTGTTTCATAAAGCGATTTTGTCTGTCTTTGCATTAAATTTTAATGAAAGTGAACATTGGAAGAACTTTGAGTGATCTATAACTTCGTTGTAGTTGTATCTTCAGACCTTTAAATTAGATTTTATCTCAATTCAATAAAAAAAAATTTGAAAGATGGGTAAGGTTACGATCTGGTTAGTGACTTTATTACATCAAAACCTACGATTTTAGTAAGTAGGTAAGGTATTTAAAGTGAGAATTGAGCTTATTAAAAATTCCAAATTTTATCGTCATTAGATATATTCAGAGAAAAAGCTAGAATAATAAAGTAACCATATCACGCACACCGACTCCTCTATTTATTTTTCCAAGTGTTATAAAGTGGGCGAATTAAACGTAAACTTTGCGGTAAACATGGTTATGGTATAAAATATTATGAAGGTAAAGAAATGACTCGAATAGACTTTGCTATTTTATACCAGATATTATTTACCTCGCTAGATGCTCTTTGTAATCTGGCATGCATCTACATATAATTTTACATCTTTTTAATAAATTTAGTGGGGAATCTCACATTGTATGGGGTGGGGAAGGCAACGAACCTTAAAACATCATTTGCAGGGCTTTGCACTTTTATTTTTTGAATTTTTAGTTCCTGTCTTGTCCGTTAGGACTGTCAGTGGTCCGTTTTGACACTTTTGACGAGTCGAATCGGACAATTAAAATTATCATTTTGGGAAAGAATTGTTTGTTTTTTACAAGCCATAAAAATTTCTCATTAAGAAATTTTCTGAGAAAAAATCTCAGAAAAATCGACTCAAACATTCTTATAGAAGTTTTTCAAAAATCTAGCATGATTTTTACCTACTTAAGATTTTTTAGAAAATTCCCGTTTGAAATCTTTGAAAGAATTCTTTAACGTCTTGAAAATTTTCTTTTGTAAAAATTCTCCAAACAATTCTCTACTAAATGTAACTTTCCTGATGAGAATATATATATATTTTTATTTTCATAAAAAACCTCATTGGCTCATTGCAGAATACTCGAATAAAATAATTTTGAAAAAATTTGAGAGAAAAATTATTACCTATGACAAATTTATTGCGCAACAGCGGTACTACGGAAGAAAAAATGATCACATTTTAAAAATTAAAAAAAATTATAAGAAGTTGGGAATACAAAAAAATTAGTAATTTTTTACAACAAAGTGAAATTAATATATTTATTCAACTTCAGGGTTCTTAAAAATTCAAAGATTGCAAAAATTTCAATTATTATAAAATTTTAAAATTACCTACCTATTCCTCATTTGAGTAATTTCAAATATTTACTGAATTTTAAAAATTTATTCAACTTCAAAAATTACAAACATTTTAAATTTTATAAAATGTTACAAATTTACAAATTTATTCAACTAGGTATGAGTACTTAAGTTTTAAAAAATTTTAAATTCAAAAATGCAAAATTTTCAATTTTTTAAATTTTTTTTTCTTAATTTTAACAATTTGAAAATGTTATTAAATTTCAAAAATTCATTAGACTTCAAAAAATGACAAAAAATTTCAATTTTTCAATTTTTTAAAATTTTTTATAACTAGTTAAATTTTTTTTAAATTTTCAGCATTAGGTAAATCGTTTTAAAAAATTTCAGAAAACTTTTTTTTTAATAATCATTTTCTTTTAAATAATTTATGTAGGTTATTTCTTATAACAAAATACAATTTTAAAAAATCCAGGGATTGAATGACAAAACTTTCAACTACTTACCTACCTACCTACCTACCTACCTACCCACCCAAATTCAGCAAAAATTGATTTATTTAGAAAGTTTTTTTTTTCAAATGAAAAAATCTCTTTAGGTAACTACCTATTATTAAAAAAAAATTCATTTCTCTATTTTAACTACTATCGTTTTTTTAAATTTCTCTCATGAAATTTTGATCAATTTTTCTTTCCTTGAACTTTTTTGATCCCAATAATTCAATTTTTTTTCAGTTCAAAATTTTTCTCTCGACATATTACTTACCAATTTTTTTTAAAAATATGCACCTACTAATTCTTTAGAACTATGCAAACAAAGCAAGAATTGTACATTAGAATGATCAATAATTTTCCCTAAAAAATTTAAATTTCGATACCTATTTAAATTTTTTCTACCTTGAAATTCTTGTAGGTAAGTAAGTCTGTACTTACTTATTTTTTTAAAAATACGACTCACTTTACATTATCGAATACCTATAAAATTTCACATTGTAATAAAATACCTACCCGATATAACACCTTTGTTACATAGGATACCTTCCATAAATCTTATCTCAATTATAACTTAAGCCAACACAATGGATTCATGCGGTGTTGAATAGGACCATTTTAATAATTCCCACACCTCAACCGAGACAAATTTGTCGTATGAAAGCCCATTATTTTAACACCAAAGAAGCAATTAGCCACTCCCTCGAGTACGTAAAATTTTTTCAAAGTTTCAACTTATCAAGTTTTCATACAAGGAAATGAAATTTAGAAGCATCGCTACAAGTTGAAAATGACGCTCGCAATTTCATGATCTAATTATTCGCGAAGAAGATAATTAGGTACCTAGTTATCGCCAAATGAAGCGACGAAATAATCAGACTAGGTGGCGATAATTAATAATAAAAACGGTGTATTTAAATAATATGCATCAAGTCGGTGTAAATTAATAGTATGACGTGGGGTATTCGTATTATCAACTCGTGAAATATTTTCTGCAAAAAGAAAAATGGAAATTTTCATATGGTACTCGCGCCTAATTAAATTTAAATTGTTTGTCATTGAAAATGAAATAATATGCCATTTTTTACTCGCTGCCATGCCATCCCTACCAATTATAATTTCTAAGGGAAAAGAAATATAGGTACTTCTTTGTTTCTACATTATTTTTAATAAAAAGGAAGGAATTTGAAATTTGTGAGGAATGTCTGTTTACAGATATTTTCCAAGCATTTACATCACATCAGTAATTCAGAAGTATATCTATTATACCTACCAGTTCCGTAGGTAGATAAAAAATCCAGGTACCTACCAAGCTTTCCAAAATAATTACAAAGTACTTCATCAAGCACGTCAATATTTCTGTCAACTGCAGAAGTTGAAACATTCTTCCCCATCCTTTTTCCCTTACCAAATTAAGATATGAAAAGCAGAAATGTGTCAGGTGAGAAAATTTGAGTCTAATCAGTGCCCAATCAACTAATTCATCTTTGCTTTACTTGAGTATAGTGTCGCGACTATACTTTTGCGTAAATTTCCATTATAAAAAAAATAAATACATAAAATAAACTTAAGTTTTGTAGATGTTTTTAAGCAGATCTTAAAATGTAATATGGTAACTTATACTACAGCGACAAGCATGCGAAAAATGATTGATAACCCAAGTTAATAATGAACTACAAGCGTTCCATTGTACGTTTTTCGACAAAAATACGAAGTGATTTATTGAAACTGTGTTGCTGTTCTGTGATGTTATTATTGTAAAATGTATGTTTTTTCGATATAAAATTAGTTATATTTTAAGTTGAGCCTGGCATAGTGATAGTGAGTGATAGTAACCGATAGCGGTGGGTTTTCATGATAACGGTCGCTGCTTCATCTTTTATCCATCATTCGACGTGATAAAAAAATTAGTAATGGGAGAACTCCCAATGTGGAAAGCGAAAACTTTTCACAGGACGAAGAGTTTTGGAAAAGTTCCATAAGGTTTTGCGAGTGTGTACTGTGTACCCAACTGTTTCATTTTTTAAATGGTTAATGGTTATTGATTCGGAATTCGGATATTGATGTATAAATAATAGGTAGATAACTTTGGAAATTTATTTTCTAAAATTTTGCACATTTGAAAAATAATCAATGTTAATGTACACCAAAAAATTTTTACAGAAAAAATTCCTCAATTTCTTGCAGGAAAAATTCTTCAATTTTTTTGTAGAAAAAATTCTTCAATTTTTTTGTAGAAAAAATTCTTCAATTTTTTTGTAGGAAAAATTCTTCAATTTTTTTGTAGAAAAAATAACTCATTTTTTGCAGAAAAAATCCTTATTTTTTGAATAGAAAAATCCTTAATATTTTTTTGCAAAAACAATTCCTTAATATGTTACGGTGTCCTACAAACGGCCCAAAGGGACCATTCGACCAAAAACGTAAGGTGGCCAGGACCACTTCTATTCGATTTCTGAAGGGTTTTTACATTAAATGAGCCCCAAAAAAACATTGATTTTTTTGGTCGAATGGTCCTTTTTATTGGACACCGTAACATATTTTTTGCAGTATCACTTCCCTAATTTTTTTCAGAAAGAATTCCTCAATTATTTTACATAAAAAATTCACCAATTTTTTCGCCAAACAAATTCCTTAATTTGTTGCAAATATTTTTTTGTAGAAAAAATTTCTTATTATTCAAGTATTTATTTATTTATTTATTTTTTGTAGAAAAAATTCCTTACTTTTTTTGCAGAAAAAAAAATCCTCAATTAATTTTCAGAAAGAATTCCTCAATTATTTTACAGAAAAAAATTCCTCCATTATTTTTCAGAAAAAATTTCACAATTTTTTGAGAAAGAATAATAATCTTACATTTTTTTGGACAAAACTTTCATATTTTCTTTGAGATTGAAGAAAATCTCAATTTTTCCCAAGAAAAAAATCTTGTTAGGTATTTTGGTTGTTTGTTCATTTATTTTTTCAGTTGGTAAGTAAAAAAACAAAAAAAGAATCGCTGAATTTTTTGAAGCGAAAAAATTTTTTATGAAAATATTTTAAAAATTCTCTAAGAAAAAAAATTACCGAATTTTCTAGAAATCGAAAATTTCTTTAAATTATTGTAGGAAAAAAAAAGTCACATTTTTTAAAAAACAAACATATTATATTTTTTTTCAATTCGTGCAGAAAAAAAAACGTAATTTTTTGGAGGAAGTTCAAGTATTTATTTACTATGTATTTTTTTTATAATAAGAAAACAGCTCAATTTTTCAAAGACAAAAATCCATCGATTTTATTGAAGCAAAAAAATTTTCTTGGAGAACAAATTTTCTAAATACCTGCATATTTGTGAAATCTAAAATTCCTCAATTTTTGTTGAAAGAAAAATTCTTAATTTCTGAAAGGAAAATTTCTGTTTTTTTTTGGCGATAAAAATAATATTTCATTTTTTTTGAAAGAAAAAATTTCCATACCTAGTTTAATTATTATTTATAGATGACAGAAGTCGTTTAATTTTTTCGAAGAAAAAAAATATGAAAAATCCAGGTAGGTATTAATTTTTTTGAATACAAATGATTCTTATTTTTTTAAAAGGTTAAAATATTTTCCAAATCGTTGGAAAATAATTTTGAGTTTTTTTTTTTTTTTTTTTTTTTTTTTTGAATAAAAAATAACTTGATTTTTGTGGCGAAAAAATCTCTGATTTGTTCAATTTTTTAGGATTGCAAAAATCCTCAGTTTTTTAAAATAAAAAAAATCATTATAATTATTTTGGTACTGGGTACAAAATTTCTCAACATTTTTAGGATAGAACTTTTTTCACTGTTTTTGAACTTGAAATCTTTCAATTTTTGTGCAGAATTTAATTTTTTCAGAAAAAGATCACATTTTTTGGAGTGAATAAAGTACCTAGCTACCTACCTACATTTTTATGAAAAAAATGAAAAAAAAATCATTTTTGCTTACAAAATTGAAAACTACGAGATGGTTGAAAAGTTGCATTAATGTATATCTCGATTTTTATCGACTTTGAATTCCTCTCTCTTTTCAACTAAAATTTTTTAGCGCAAGTATTGTTCACTGTCGCTAAAGCAGTGCTGAAAAATTACGAGCAAGTTGTATTCAACGTCAAACAAAATTTTAGAAAACTTGCTTTTTCAAAAAAAAAATTCTGTACCTACCTTCCAGTTTTAATGTCACTGATCTAGGAATATGTACGTAGAAACTCAAGGCAAAAATCGTTTACGAGAATTTTTCAACTGTGACTCCACCCTGAGAGCCCCTAGCACTGATTCCTTTGAAGTTGGGGGTAAAATTCTCTGTGAGGAGATTTCAACTCAAAATTAACTGTCCTCTTTCATATTATAAAAATCTGAGGCTCGCTTTTTTTTTTTTACCTCAACCATATAATTTTACATTAAATAAATATGTTTAAAAATTTGATTGTACAGCAAAAAGAATGAGGTACGTAGATTAGGATGATGAAGAAAAAATTTGATCGCTTCTATTTTTCATTTTGCTCGCAGAATATCTAAATTTTGCCCAATCCTATATTATACGTTCAAGTAGGCATATTTCTACACATTTCACGAATTTTTCATCTCAATACCCGAATTTGCGAATAAATAAAACACAAATTCGTTAATATTTGTTTGAAAACAATTTCATGCCTGTGTGTATGAGTCGAGTCGAATAAATAGATCACTTTTGAAATTTAATAAAAGAAAACAAATTCGCAGTTTATTGTTTTCCATGCAGTCGCGAGTGTCCCCTGTTTCAACGCCATAACTCCGGCGTCGCAGAAAAGCAACAGTTTTCATCGCAGCCAACTTTTTCATTTAGTAGAGTTGTTCTTCTCGTGGGTGAAATAAGTTAGTTGCGCTTTCCATTCTGTAACGAAAATATCCGCGTTTTCATAACGAACCACGCGATATTTCTCAATTTATTGGTAAGTGATATAATTTGGAGGTATTTTTTGCGCTTATTCGATTTTATAAAATTTATCATCCAGAATTTTTTAGGAAAAAAATAAATAGAAAATCAGCACCGAAGTTCGGTATAACTACCTATTAATTTAAAAATAATAAATACATTTGCATACCTATTAACACGTACCTACAAGTACGTACCTTTTTATCTTCAACAATTCTTGGATAGTTTTATTAACAGATTACACTTGGTGGAATTTTTTTTCCCGAATTTCATTTTATTTTTTTTTCAAAATTACTCCAAATTTGTTCATTATTCGAATAATCTTCACAACTCTCCTTTTTGTTTTTTTCAAAGTTGTGCAGGTAGGAACTTACTCGTGTTTATGGATTAGGAGTTGGAAATAAAAATAGTCAATTATTTTGATGAAAAATCTGTCAGAGATCTAATTATATAAATTTTCTCGCTGAAAATTATTTTACGTATTAGCATGTAGGTCTAGGTATGTGATGGATTGTCTAATGAAATAGTACCTACATACGATAAATATGGTCTTTGGCTGAGTTATTCGTCATTGCTAGCATGTCTTCGAGAGAGTTTCTTCTTTCGAGGTATTTTACGTGTAAAATTTCTCTCCAAAAATTATTCAGTTAATCTTGATTTAAATTCATCCAAGTTCCTCTCCCCTTGGGTAAATTTTTGATTTGCAAGGTTCATAAAATTTTCCGGCCGTTGATCTAAAAATCCTATTACAGCTGTGAACGTGCTCCATCGTTTTTGAATATTTTATTAATTTTTGCATAAGAGATTTTTTTTTGTTGCAAAAAATAGGTACATATTTAAAAAATTGTTATCGAATTTGGATTTAGAAATTATACAGTATCTAAATACTTACTTCATTCAACAATGAACTTAACATTATGCCTTTGCAATACTATAATGGCGTAAGGTAGGATCAGATAGACCGTTTCAATTTCTCACTTAATTGTTTAAGTTTTCGGTAGAAAGTAATAACTTACCCAGTAAAATTTCCTGTTAATTGTGCCCTTTTGGGTGATTATATCTGATTTCAAAATGTACGGTTTGATTTGGAAACATTTTTTGCTAATTGTTTATCATTACAGAAATTAGGTATATATCGTTATACGTGGGTACCTACAGCATTCATTAGGGATCAGGAGTGTGGCTAGAATATCAAACCTACCGACTTCGTGGTTATTTTAATAAAATTAAACCAATGACTTTTTAAAAAAAAAATTTTTTATCAAATGCATAATTCATAAGTAAGCCAACGACACACTACACTAACTTAATGGGTACGTCCAATAATGCGACTTTACCACTGGGTCTAAGTATTAATCTAAAAATTTAAAATTAAAAAAAATAGGGTGACACTTCTAACTCAAATTCAGTTTATACTTTATACCCAAAACTGTAGGTACGTGCGTACTGGGTAGGTCCAACCCACCAGCAAACAGATAAGTTATAGGGTGGAGTGAAAAAATCGAGGGTTTTCGATTTTGCTCATTTTTGAATAAGTTGTTCATTTTGAGTTGAAAACTGTCCAACCAATTTTTAGCCCCGTAGTTCACTCAGGAGAGGATGAACTTTGATGTCTCAAAGAATGGTCATTTTCGGAAAAAAAATGGTTCTTTGCGTTTTTGACCCAATCCCTCCTCCAAACAAAAGCTGCAACTCGGGTTTTTAGGTGCAATTTGAGATTCTGCAATCTGCATCGACCTGAATAGTTGGTTTTTCGATTTGAAGTCATCTTCTCTTCCCCACCCTCGATTTTATGTTTGCATATCAGTGCTTTTCAAGTATCGCAAAATAATTTTTTTCGTCTAACGTAAAAACTATGCCTTCTATGAAAAAAAGTGTGATAACCAATCTTGCAGAGTATAAAATTTTCCACCAAGAACGTGTCTTAAATTTTACGTGGACTCGATATTACGAGAGAGAGGGAAAGAAAAAAAGAAAGAAAATAAAACGAAAAAAGGACATTTAAAAAAAAAATTCTCTCGTAATATCGAGTCAACATACTAAAATTTCAGACTAGAACTGGGTGACAAATTTTATGCTCTACAAGGTGTCCGGCGAGTGGTCTGCCAAACTTGAAATTAGGATATAAGCTATTATTGAAAAGAATTTCGGCAAATACTTGGGGTCAAACTAATTGGGCAAGGAGAATCATGTATAAAGCCGTTATAGACTCAAACTACAAATATTGTTCCTCTGCGTTTGCTCATGCCCTATTCCGTCCTAGAGCTATAATAACCTCCATTTCACGTATCCAAAGACTGTATTCTCTAAATATCGCCCGGCTATATAGAACTACCTCCCACGATGCAGCCATAATTCTGGCAAAAGTTTATCCTCTTCACATAGAAATCTTATCAAGGAATCTCTTATACTGGGCTAAACATAAAATCCCACTTAGTCCTGAAGTTATCAACTCCTATGACCGACAGTTCAACATTAAAAATTTACCTAAAGTAGAATATACCTTCTCCAGAAGACATGTGGATTATTTCAACATCGAATTCAATATCAATGATCAAATTACTACAAAATCCAATCTACACAAAAGAGCCGCATCTGAGTGTCTCAGGGAGTGGTGCCTTGATATAATCTGGCAGCCTTCATGGGACACTTCAATAAAAGGCAGAAACACTTATAAATTTATCCCCCAAATTAAAGCGTTTTTAAACTCTGAAATCGAACTTGATTATCATTCTGCCCAAATTTTCTCAAGTCATGGTAATTTTCTTGAATACAAATTTTCCAAACTGAAAAAATCTTCCACTCCAAATTGCAAATGTTCCCAACCCGAAACTTCTGTACACCTTATTTTTGAATGTATAAATACTGAACATATAAGACAAAAATATATCAACCAAATTGACTTTAATGATACGCTTACTTTCTATAGTAAAACTTTCCTCGCATTCTGCAATGAGATAATGAAACACCAGTACGAACAGTATGGTTTTCCTTAAAATTACTACGCCTTAGATATAATTTTATAATTTCAAATTTTTTGCAAAGATCCTAAATATTAACTTCGGATACTCTTTGGCATATTCTTTGGCTGACAGTTACTTTTAAACAATAAATATAATAAACATGTAAATAATCACCTTCTCTTTAAAATTACTACTTTGGCTATTAAAGAAATTGTTAGGTTCTGTTAAAACGTCTATTTCTGGAACACAAAAATTCAACACACCGTATAAACCGTTGGTATCGGTGTGTCAAAATTAGTTAATACTATGATGATAAATTCCCTGCGGAGAATTCCTAGGGTTTGAACCTCCCCTTGGTGAGGTCATCCAAGTGAGTTACCGCTGGGTCTGAGTATTATAAAAAAAAAAAAAAAAAAAAAAAAAAAGGATATAACCGAGGACCACTAACAAAAATCTTCATATGGACACATGGTGCCTATCTTGATTTTGAAAGGGGCAGTGTTGTGCAAAAATTCTTAAATTTTGTGAAAACAATGCACGAACCAGAGGAAACTTTTTAAAAGGAACAAAAATACCTATGTCAAAAATTTGCCCATCTTTGAAAATGAAGGCGCTATCAAGCTTTTAAAATTAGTATTTTCGAAATTCAAGGCTCCGTAGCGCCTTAATTTTCATAGATAGGCAAAATTTTCATATGACGTTTTTTGTTCCTCTAAAAAAGTTACACCTGTTTCACGTATTTTTTGACCAAATTTTGTAATTTTCATGTATCCCCACAGCACCGTAATAAATTGAGGTAGGCAATATTTTTGACTGGGATTTTGCGTTGCTGTAACTCCTTCAATTTCAAAGATAGGCAATCCAATATGATCTCAACTTTTATTGTTTTTTCAATGATCTATCCACTGCCGGCGTCGAAATTTTTTTGAATGCAGTGTTGCCAATCTTTTTCGCTAAGTAAAATACCGATTTTCAAACCTTTTTAGCTCCTTCATTTTCAAACTTAGGCAATATCTGTACATAAACTTTTTTGTTAGTCGTACTCGGTTATATTCAAATTTCAAGTTTGGCAGAACACTCACCGTTACCGGACACCCTGTATAAGATTTGTCATTATACTTACTTTTTTTTTTTAATAGAAAAATCATAGTTTTTACCTTAGGCTAAAAAAAGATTTTGAAAAACAGAAAATCTAGAGGGGGAGAAGACTGCTTCAAATCGAAAAAACAACAATTCAGATCGATGCAAAATCTTAAATTACACCTAAGAACTCGCGTTACAGTTTTTTTTATTGTGGGTTGGGGTCAAAAACGCAATAAAACATGTTTTTTTTTCTCGAAAATGACCCCTCTTTGAGACACCATATCTCCCCTCCTGAGTGACCCAGGGGGCTGAAAATTGGTATTGAGAGATTTCAACTCAAAATGAACAACATATTCAAAAATTAGTAAAATCGAAGACCATCGATTTTTTTCACTCCACCCATAATACGTAATTTAACTTTCGAACAAAGGTCGTAAAGTGTATAGTTGGTTGCTATATTAAGTGTTTGTTAGTGTTTGTTGAATATTATTCTATGCAATTGTGTACACTGGATGTGTGAATGCGAATCGGTTAGTATATGGTTTATGGATTAATCAAATCAAATTGACAAAATAATTTGCCCTCTTCAAATATCACGAATTAAGGCAAACATGAAACTTGAATTTATCCTAAATCAATACCAGATATGTTTATAATTCGATATTAAATTAATACGACCTTAAAATACTATAGCCTATATACATTCACGGTCATTTGTAGAGTGCGAAATTTGAATTTACTCAAAAATATAATCGAATTTGACGTTATTAACGGATGGAAATAACTTTTTGGCACATTTTCAACATAAAAGTGTACTTTTAAGCCTTCTCCAGTATATATATTACACGATTCGCGAAATATTACACCCCTTTGCCATTCTTTATCGATTCGCTGTAACAATTCGTTTTATCTTATTTACGAAAAATATGGCGACGATAATTTAAAAAATTCTAAAGGTTTTCAATTTAAAAAAATTTGCTTAAAAAATTCACCGCTGAAAGTTTTTTAAACGGTTTATACTTCGGGAGATTTCTTACGAAAGCTAATATAAAAAAGTATCCAGATACCGAAAACTTTTCAACTTTGCTTTTTTCATTTTACAGTATATTTAATAAATTAACAATTTCACGCGGATGTGAAATTTAATCTGAGTAGCCTCTCAAGTTGATGGAATTATACTTACTTACTTGGCTCGCGAGCACATTTTTCTTAAATCCTAATGCTGACTGTAATTTAATATATTTCCGGTAAATGCCATTTTTCATTGTAAAAAAGAATTTATTCGAGATGAATGATTTCAGATGGAAATTTTTTTGATTACGTCGAGTTGCAAAGTTTTAAGTACGATTGAATAAATAATTTATCTAAAGACTTGAAAAAACTCCATTTAAAAAAATGCTGATTTTTGTTTAAAGTACCCTACGTAAACACACAAATTTTTTGGTACAGAATTTCATTGATAATTTTTTGTCGAATTTTGGGAAAAGTCTTAAACGAAGTTGTAATTCGTATCTCAATTAAAAATTGGGAAACTTGAGGCAGTTAAGAGATTTGGAAAGATGACTGTCAACCGCCGGCTCGTCGAGAGAGGGTGGGTGGGGGGTACAATTTCATCCAGTCCAAATATTTTTGAGAGCCGATTGATTTTATATAGGTACCTATATTATATATTTTTTCAATTATTAAAGAATCGTAAAAATTGCTCGAAATGTTCTGAAGATTGAATTGCCGAGAAAAGTCATTTCAAAAATACAAAAATTCTTTTGAAATATGAAAATAATTAATAACACTTCGAACAAAAATATTCGCAATTTCGTGCCTTGCAGAGAATTTTTTCAAAAATTTAAACAGTATGAAAATTATTTTTTTTACAAAATATTCACAAATTTTACCAATTTCAAGAAATTGTCTGAAATGAAATGTTTGTGAAATATTCTTGAAATCGTCCTTAGAAAAATTTTCGAAAATCAGAATGTTTTTTGTAAAATATTCACACTTTTCACTTTTCAAACATTTCTTCTAAAATTAAAAAAAGTTACTGTTTTGCCTTTTTAATAAAAGAAAACTTGATGAAATGAAGTTTTTGTAAGAAAAATAATAATGTGTATTAAAAATTCTCGTCCTGCAAAATTGAAAAAAAATTGCAAAAGATTTTCAGTTTTTTCCTTGAAAAAAAAAACTTTTGAAATTTTTTAAAAAATTATTCTTAGAATTTTATTTTTAAAAAATGTTTAAAATTGAAACAACCTTTTGCAAAATTAAGTTATGAACTTTTGCCTTTTACATTAGAAAAAAAAACTTGATGAAATAAAATTTTTGTAAAATATTCAAAATAAAATTCTAAATATTTTTTATTTAGGAAAAAAATTCATGAAATGAAAATTTTATACCTACTTAGATACATAAAATATTTTCAGAATTTTCCAGGAAAACAATTTTGAAGCCAAAACAAATTTTTGTAAATTAAATTAATTATTGCCTAACTATACTTAACAATTTGGTTCTAATACTTGTAAAATTTTTGGTATAATATTTTAATGAAATGTTCCCAAAAAACGTTCGAAATATTTTTGAATTTTACCTACATCAAAAAAATGTATGTGAAATTTTTTTCTAAAACTTTCGCAATATTTTATTTACCTACTTATTTTTTTTAATCCTTAGCTTGAAATTTTTTTTTAAATATTTTATTTCAAAATATCGGGTTTTATAAGATTATTTTATTTTATTTATTTTTCTTTTGAAAATGATTATTCAACAAAAACTTGAAAATTTTATGTAAAATTAAAATATCATGGTCTTTTGAAAAATTTTCAAAAAAGATAATGCAAAATTTTTCCAATTTTCTCCTTAATTTTTTTTTATGAAATGAAACTTTTGTGAAGACGGTAATACCTATCAGAATTTTCTTTACAAACATGATTTTGAAAATCAAATAATCAAATCTTTGTTTTGTAAAATATTCGCAATCGCAATCCTCATCTTGAAATTTTTTTTTTTTTTTTTTTTTTTACAAAATATTCCTAATTTTAGCCTGTTGCGTAAAAGTACTCATGAAATGAAATTTATGCAAAATGTAAGTAAGGTACCTGCCTCTGCCTATTCAAAATTTTTTTCAGAGAAAATTGTGAAAATTTGACATTTTTAGAAAATAAAATAACAATTGAAAGGAGATAGGGCTGGAAAATTTTTCTCGCCAGGTTTTGATTTTCTTTTGGGTGGATATAATTAAACCCTCACGAAAATAGCACCAGTTTCTAAATTCAGATTCTAATTAATAGTAGACGAGAAGTTTCTTCGTCGATGAGTAAATCGATGAAACCCGAAAAATACCAACACATGATTTCGAGGCAAATTTAATAATAATTCTACTTATAGTTTTTAAAATTATGGCAGAAGTTGGGCCATGATCTGTATATTTTTTAAAACGAGGAAAAATATCGTGGTATAAATAAATGGAATTTATTTTCGAGCGATTTTGTTTTTGTGAAAATTCTGTGGTAAATATATTTTCACAGGAAGACTTGTTTTTTTTTCAATCAGCTCGATCTCGATTGCAGAAATTATGTGGGGAAACTGTAAATTTAAAAAATAAAAAATTATCATTTTTTAAGAATACGTATTACCTATTGTTTTGCATCTGGTGAAAAATAATTATGCCAAGAGAAGTGTAAAAAACCCGGCGCCGAATGGAATCTCGAATAAGTTACGATTGAATTTTTAAATTTTATTTCTTGCACGGCCCATTGGCGTCGGGTAATATTTGTAGTATTTTACAAACATTTGGTTCGCTCGAAAGGTTCGAGATATAATTTTTTTCAATATCATTACATCGATAAAAAATTTCATTTTTTTCCATCCTGATATTTTCAAATTTTGGTAGTGGCCTGGATTGGAATTTGCGAGATAGTTTGCGTTTTTTGATTAGTTTTCTCAAAGTATACCCTATTCAAGCCTTGTCGACCGGAATGAATTAGAAAAATGCTTTAAAAAGGTAGGTACTTCGTTAGATGCGATGGTGCTTTTCGTTGGTGTAATTTACGACCACTTACAGGATATTTTAAAATTATTGTTCGAAAGTAGGTGTATAGGTATATTCATAGTTTTCTTTGAAAAACCGCCAGATTCGTGTACGTAGTACGATCGTACGTAGTGTTTTTGTTTTTCAAAGTTATGATGAAATTGGACTAAAAATTTATACAAGAGTCGTATAAATTTGGTTACGGTGGGTGTTTTAATAATGGAGGTAATTACCGCAAATGTATGCACTCTGACGCATATTCATTAAAACGCGCTTAACCGAGCTAATTATATGTACCTAAACCTATACATACGAGTAGCTTACCGAACCGATGCTGTGATTTTCGATTCATGAATAAAAAAATCCGTTTTAAAATTTATACCCTCACCTATGATATGTTAATTCGAATTAGTCGAATGAACGAAAACTGTATTCGGATCGAGTTACCTACATATAGTCACGACGAAATACTTTCAAAAGAAAAAAGGTCTACTCAATCGTTGAGTAGATACTTCAACGTAATAATTTATTCAGTTTGCGAGTTATTAAGGTACAAAAAAAAAAAATCAATAAAAGCCAAATCCGCAAAAACGACATAATGTTTGATCTACTTTCGCTAACTTTTAATTAGGCTAATTTTGTCGATAAAAATATGTTATTCGTTAGTTGCGTTTTTTTTTATCATCCTGAATTTAATATTGGAATTTTTCAACCAAGACGACGTAATGTTATAAAAGCTAAACGATTTGATTTCAAAGTTTATACCAGGTAACGAGAAATAATCCATCATTTGGATTGCAGAGACGAAACCAAACACACATTAGATGGTGGTCAACCAAAAAAAAAGATATGTTAAAGGATAAGACATCTGTAAAAGTGATTTATCAAGTTGTTAGCGAGAAATCCAAAACGAAATCTAACAAAGTGCAAACTTTGTGCGGTATCTTAAATTTTAATTCCATCCTCGTGCCTATCTCTTGTGAAAAGGATTTCCAAATAAAAAATATTTTTCTCCGATACGAGAGAGATTGTGGTATTTGAACAATCGCGAACCAAATAAATACTCGTATGTTATAATTCGTCGAAATTCTTTTTTAGGTTAATGTCGAGTAAATGTCCAATGAATTTTGCTCGTGTCTGATTTATTATTTTCAATTTCGTTCAATTTTGCAAATTATCCCATTTTTGTCTCAATTATATTACAAATCGGGAAATTATTCGAAAAAAAATTATTCGCATCATTTGATAGCTATAGTTTTATCCTAAATTTTTCAAATTATACTTTTTTCGCAAATTATTTAGAAAAAACGACAAGAAAATTACCCACAAAAGCTATAAAAACCACTCAAGGACTGGATCTTTGTGGCGCACCGGGAAATTGAGAATTGAAAGGGCTCTTACAGTTACCTGAAGGGGAGTGTGCAAATTTTTCCAACTGGCAATTTTTTTGAGGACATTTTGTTGCAGAAGCACGCCACTTCAAAATTTTGCTGGAGGCTCATTTTGGACATTTTTAAAACATTTTTGGAAGATTATTTTTGCAACTTTTGGAAAAAACGTATCTGTTTTTATTTATTTCTCTTTTTGGAATAAAATATATAGCATATTATAGCTTTTAAATTTTTTGGAGTCAGCAATTCAGCATGAAAAAATTTGTCATTTTTTTAAAGCAAAAATAATTCATAGTCCCTATTTTTTGCCTGATTGCCTTATTAAATTATTTTTTTAATTCATCAATTTTAAGAGTAAACATTTTTTAAATTTTTTTTATAATGAAAAACCTTTTTAATTTTTCCAGAAAAAAATGTCTGAATTTTTATGAAATTGAAATATTGATCTAGAATCAGTGTGGTCTCAGCGTGAAGCCAGCTACTAATTTTTTTGAAGCGATGAAATCGTTTTGTTTTTTTGGAAATGAAATAAATTTCATTATTTATGGGAACAGCAATCTCAAATTTTTTCAGAAAAATACCCTATTTTTTGCCTACCTAATTTTTTTTGGAAAAGAACTTTCAATTTTTGTAAGAAAAAAATATTCAAAATACCTAGGTATTTAAATTTTTTTGGAAAAAATTCTCAATTTCACTGCATATATTTTTTTTTTCATTGAAAATTTTTGGAATAAAAAATCTTTTATTTTTTTTGAAAAAACAGTCCTCAATCTTTAAAAAAAAATTCTTTAGAGAATCCAATTTTTTTTTTGTTGGAAAAATGGATCTTATTTCCAGGAGAAAATCTCTTATTTTTTCATTTTTGAAGAAAAAAATTATAAATTTTTTTGGTTGAAACAATTTTTCCATTTTATTAAAATGAGAAAATCTTCAATTTTTTGAAAAGGATACTTATGCCTGAATGAATTTCCTTCTGAAATTTCTGGTATTTTTCGAGTTATTCAGTAAAAACTAGCGGATTTTGCGACAAACTCGAAAATTTTCCATTTTTGGAAGTGCTGAGTACCACAGTTTTAGGTGGTTTGTTGAGCAAAAATGATGATTACAATTAAAAAATTGTATCATTTAATTTTTGGAGACTCGGAGGGGTGAGGGGGAGGTAATAAATTGAAGTTTAATCGTTTGATGTGACATTTCATGGGGAACATTTTTTCTTCTGCGTTAATTTTTCCTGTTTGTGAAAATTTTCAAATTTTTTATGAAAAACCAGTTTATTAAAAACGAGCTCGATTTGCCACATCCTTTAAGGGTACTTTTATTGAAGGGTAGAGGCAATGTATTTCGTAGTTATCGAACTAATTTTACTGTACCTACTATCGAGGAAAATTTCAAAATTTTGTTCTTGGAAAAAATTAAAAATTTCAGATTGAAAATATTTTTGAAATGAAATGAAATTTTGTTCAGAAAAAATTTCAAAAAATTTGCTTCTTCACTATTTGGGTAATTCTCCGAAAATCGGCAAATTTGAGTAACGGGCTGATTTCTCAACTCCTGTACTATGCCCAACTTTCATTTTTTGGTTATTTGTACATTATAAAGTCCTTAATCCATCATGCCCAATTTGATGAATACCACCCCCCTCCCCCTGAGTACAAGTTAGTCTAAACCTCAAAATGTCCTTCGTCGTGGCCTGTAGCACAACATGTTTTTGAAAACAGATTTCAAAAATTATGGAAATCACCATGTTTTTCTGAAAAAAATTAAGTACACGTCATTAGGAAGTTCAGGGTATAGGCTAGTGTGAATGATGATCACAAAAAGTGTTTAGTACAACTACACCTGATCATTGAAAACTGTAGCAAAGATTTATGTCCATCGTCGTGGATAATTTTTAAAAATTTGTCTCAGCTCGCTGAGTGAATATTTTTTTCTGCTGAATGGCTACACTGATTTGTTACTTTTATAATAATACTATCCGCATTTGAAATTTCGAATGGCAATGCACAGAGCGATTTTTTACGTAATCATCTGTAAAAATGTCAATTTTTACAAAAATAGTGTCCATCGTCGTGGCTTATCATTCCTCCGGTATAAAATGTCCCATCTTCCTGAAAACTGAGAAAATTTATTCTAATTAGTAAGTATCCTATTATAGCTTATTAATAATTAATAAAATATCAGTATTATAGCTTATAGAATAAATAATTGTCGAATTGTCCATCGTCGTGGATCACAAGTGTTTGTCTTTCGTCGTGGCAATGATGAATTTTTACAGCCACGACGATGGACAATTCGACAATTAGTTATTCTATAAGCTATAATACTGATATTTTATTAATTATTAATAAGCTATAATAAGATACTCACTAATTAGAATAAATTTTCTCAGTTTTCAGGAAGGTGGGACATTTTATACCGGAGGAATGATAAGCCACGACGATGTGAGCAAAAAAATCAAATTTTCTCAATTTCATGAAAATTTCTGTTTATGACAAATATCGGTTTGAAACATGTCCAAACATGAATTTTAGGCTCTCCAGACACCTCGAGGGACACTGAGTGTTCCCAAAATGGCGTCACTCAGTTAATTTAAATGAAAATTTTAAAAAATAGAAAAAATCAACGAATTTCATCCAAACTCGGGTTGATGGTGTATAACTACGTATTTACTGATATACTACGACGACAATTTTTTTCGACAAAAAATGACTGTTTTTTGCGCGAAAAATGATGAAAAAATCAGTTTTTTGCATTTTTGAAGGCCTTTTACCTATATAAAAAATTCTGAAAAAAATATATGTTGTACATCCAGACTAGGTGTATAATATATATTTTTTCCATTATTGCACCTCTGAAAAAACTTGTCGAAATAGCCGTTAGAAAACTTAAAACGCGCATTTCACAATGAAGATAGGTTTGAATTTTTTTTTTTTAATTTCCATGGATGACCCTTGAGTATACCTAACATCTACCCGAGTTTGAAAAAATTTGGTTAAAAACTGTCAAAATCGAAAATTATAATCGAAAAATCACATTTTTCGCTCTAGGAGGGGTGGGGGTGAGGTAACGACCTAAAAATTTGGTCACGGGGGTTTTACACCATAAGGACCAACTTCCACTAGTTGGTTTAAAAATTCGCTCTGGGGGCCAAATCACCCTTTTTGAATCGTCCTCCCCCCTCCTTTTTGGGAAATGAATTGACCCCAACACCATAAAAGTACTCGGGGGCATATATATTTTCAATTACCTTAAGAAAAATTTTTTAAAAACCTGTCAAATTTCTGAACTTTTACAGTAGTGAAATTTGCCGATTTTCTGAGAATTACCCATTTACAAAATTTTTTCGGACAAAATAGTTCTAAAGTGTGAATATTAAAAATTAAAAATTTGTTTGTAGAAAAATTCCAAAATTATTGTATAAAAAATTGAATTTGTTCGTAAAAAAAAATTCTGAAATTCACCCATAAATTTTTTTCAAAAAAAGTACAGAAAATTTGAAGTATAGGTAGGTAAATATTTTGTGTAACATTTCAAAAATTTTGTCATCACAAAATATTGATAATTTGTACATAAAATATATGTAGGTACCTGCATAATATATTTTCAAAATGGACTCGTATAAAATTTTCAAAATTTATTTAGAAGAAAATAAAAGTTTTAAAAATTTGCTTTTAAGTATACTTTTTTTTAAAAATCCGTTTAAATTTTTTTCATGCGAAATTTTGAAAGCAGCCGATTTATCCATATATTTATGTGTTTGAATTTTCAAGGCTGATGGTAGGCAATCAAAGCCTCTGATTATAAATCTAATTTTAATCGTTTAATAACAAAACAATAGCCTTTAATGAAAATATTTAACAAAAACAAAATTGAATTTCGCCTACAACCGTAGTTCGTGGAGTAGACTCGACGAGGGCAGGTTCATTTTAAATTCACGTTTAACTCTATTGTAAAAATGTCTGGCACGAGTACTATAATTGTAAGAAACCGTTGAAGCGTTCATATCGAAAAATAAGTCACTCTTGTCGATCGACTTTATTAAATAATCATTAGGGTGATATTTTATAAAATTCATTTATAAAACTGAGTCTTTTAAAGGCGACTATCAATTTGCAAAAATAAATTAAACGCGTTGTAAGTACTCGCAAACGTAAAAAGCACAATAGCAATTAATCACGCGAGTGGTACCCGATGGTAACATCTTTTTGCCATGCGAAAAGAAAGAAACCCAGGTTCTTATACTTTATGGTGACTTAATGGTACACGTCGCGCTCCTTAAATACATAGAGTTTTATTTTATTTTCCATCTTTGCGACCGACTTAATTGTTGGGATAACAGTTCAAAAAACTAATCGACTCGACGAAAAAGAAAAAAACCAAATACCAATTTATCTCGTTCTTTTAATCGTCCGTAGGTACTCGTTGTTCGCTGAATATTCATTACAAGCATTCTTTTCTTATATTAAAAATGTCCAACAAAGAAAAATTCAAACCATTAGTAAACGTCTCGTCTTTTATGAAATTAGCGACAAATATTTTAAAATTCGGCCGTAAAAAAAATCGTTTACCAATTTACGTTTAAAAATTAAATTATTATCTTTCGTCGAACGACGCGACGCAGATGAAACGAACGACAAGAGGATATTTTGAAATTACCTCGGCTTTTGGTACAATTAGCGATGAAAAAATGGCCAAAAAAGGAAGTTAATTCGGTGACAAATCTGGTGGCGATTTTACCATTCCAGTCACGTTTTCGTCAATGACACCAGAATCTCGTACATTAGAGTCTTTTTCAATGTCGTCATTTTTTATCATTCAAAATACACACTGCGGGCGATCGTTTTCGAAATCAACGAGTTAACATTCAAAGGCCGTATATGAAAGACGAATTTTTCAACGTATAGTGAAAATTTTGAAGTGTTTTCGGGCGCTGCGCAACGCAGTTCCCACGAGGTAGAAATTTTAAAAAATTACCATGTAAAGTATCCGCCGGCGAGGAGGGTGTGTTTTCTCCTACACCAAGTGATTTTGATCCTCTTGAGGGAAAAACGATATTAAATTATCGTAGACGTTTGGTATTATAGTAGGGGATACATTTAGCAACATTTGTTGCAGCATTTTCTTATAATGAGGCTCGTTTTTCAACCGAGCTTATAAACTCCCCGCCCTCAACTTTTGCACCTATTTATCAAGAAAAACGGCTCTACCTGTCGTGTAGTAAACGTTCAACTCTTCATACCAATTTATAAAAGGAACGCGTCTTCGCGGCTATTACGAGTTCGACCAAGTGTTCTATACTTACTTTTTTTTAATACCCATAAAAAAACATATTTTTAAATAATGATCATATATTTTTATTTGTAGAAAAACAAACACCCACCTAAAAAGGTCTGCAATTTCCAAAGCGAATACCTGTTTATCGCTTTCCTTTTTAGCCTCGTTTTTTTCTCATTTTGTCAACAAAAAAAAAACCAAAGCTACGTGTATCAAAGTTGGTATATGGAAGTTGAGCGGAGGTATACAGGGTGTACCGGATGGAGAGTAAATCCTTCCAACCAGTACTTATGCAACTTATGATGAGTCAATGTAACTATGTTTGTCTAATCTCCGGACTGCAGGGGCTTAATTATGTTCATCAATTTTTTTCCCCGTTTTGGCTGTGTGTTTTTAACATTTGAGCTTCTCGACAGCTATAATTGTTGAAGGGTGGCGCTTTGCGGCATCTGATGGAAAATTTTGTCTAGAATTTTTTCATGAGACTGGTAATTTTTATAATTGGACAAGGAAGTCTATACCGAGCAAGTTATTTGAAAAAACAAGTTTAAAAAGTGACAATTTTTCTTATTTTTGTGATACCGTAACGCAAAAAGTTTTGATCAAGCTGTTATTATTATCTATTGATTATTCCTGACGAAAAAAAGCTGTTCTTTTCAATGACGCAACCTCCACCCCTCTATCATGCTCCAATCAAAAGTTATGAGCGAATAACTGGTTAAAAAAACGTCTAAAAAATCATTGCAATTTTTAAAAAAATATGTTTTTCTTTTAATGTATCAAAAATGTATCAAAAGTTATGAGCAGCTCATTTTATTTTTTTAGAAAAATGAATCGATTTTTTTTTGAATACGCACATTTGATTTGCGTAAAATAGAGGGGTGGTGGTTGCGGTTGGGTGAAAAAAAAGAGATCTGAAGAAATATCTCCACCCTGCCCTGATGTTCTCTTTGAGAGCCTACTCAGAGGAAGAGGAGTTGGATTTGGATTCGACTCTTCCTTTGCTGGAGTTTTTGCTCCAACTTTTTTTTTCAGGGATGGAAAACTTAAAAAGGAAAAAACTGATATAAGAAAAAAAGAAACTGAAATGAATTTTTGTAACTGAAATCGAAACTGAAACTGAAAAAAGACAAAATCCGAAACTGGAATCAAAGCTGAAAAAAATTCGAACATGCTACCACCAAGCATATGGGCACACTTTTTTCAAAATGAGTTAACTTACTTACATTTGAAACTCTTTTGGAAAAAATTGAGTGAAACTCCAACTCTTCAACTCTTTAGAGTCGTAGGTACTGTAAAAGAGCTGTTCAGCTCAGAGTTGACTTTTTTCCAAAGGGATCAACCCAGAGTTAACTTTTTTCCAACTCCTTTTCTCAAATAGCGAATTAACTTTGTAGCATCATGCATCAAGCATGTTAAAACAGTGACGGAAAACTGAAATGATTATATTAGTTACAGTTTCAGTTTCAATTTCAGTTTCTATTCTCAGTTTTTAGATTACAGTTTTAATTTTTTTTTATTCATTTTCATTTTCCGATTTTCAATTTTCGGTAATTTTTTCAATTTTTTTTTTGTTGCAATTTTTACATAAATTAAAAAAATTTCAATTTGAAAGGGGGGGGGGGGGTCAGACATCAAATAAAAAATGTGAAATTGAAAATTTGAATTTTGGTTGATTTTGCAAAACTGAAAAATGACATCTCTGGTAAAACTGATACGATTTTAGTTTCAGTTTCAGTTTAAGTTGTTCGTCAAATTTTAGTTTCATTTTTTTATCACTGTGTTAAAAAAACATTTTTTGCGGCTTACTATAGTCAATATTGTGAATAGTATTATTATGATTTTTTATATCTACTCCCAATGCAAATGTACAAAATACAACTGAGAATTAAAAAGGTAAGAATTTTTCTATTCTCAAAAAATTAAATTCTTATTCTCGTATTTTGTATTCCAAAAAAGTTGAGAATTTTTCGATGTCAAAAGTGTTCAGAAAAAAAATCAAGATTTTTTCATTTCAAAAAATTAAAAAAAAAACATATTTTTTCAATTTTTTTTGGAATTTTATTTATTATTTAAAAAAATGGAGTTTTGCACTCCAAAATAATTAAGATTTTTTTTATTTTAAAATTCATTCCAAAAAAATATTGCAAAAAATTAAGGAATTTCTATTTAAAAATTTATTCTAAATTTCTTTTGTCCCAAAAGTCATACTGAAAAAATTAAAAATTGAAGATAAGAAGTTTATTACCTACTAAAAAAAAATTGAAAAAGGATTGGTGTAACAATTACCTACCTATTTTTAAAAAATTGGAAATTTTTTTATTGAGACTTTTCTTTAAAAATCTGAGAAAAATGTTGACTCCAAAAAATCAAGTTACTTAATGATTACTTTCTTTAGAAATTTGACAAATATTTCGTGCTTCAAAAAAATTGAAAGAATTTTTCCCTTGAAAAAAAGAGATTTTTTTTCTCCAAATAATTGAGATAGGTACTTTTTTATGTAGGTATATTTTTAAAATTTTTTTTTTTTTTTTTTTAGGGGGAATTGGGAACGCAGCCCTTTATGTATTGATTGATTTTGATTTCGAACATTTGTACTATTAATAAAATGAATACTTATTGCCAATTCGAACTCCGGATAGCTGAAGCATACTCTATTTCAATTTTTAGAACCAAAATTTGAGGAAGAGTTGCAAAAGAGTTATGAAAACTCTTTCAAACTCTTTTTTTGTAACTTTCAACTCTTTTTTGCAAAAGAGTTAACTCAGAGTTAACTTGCGAGTTGGAGTTGAAAAAAAAATCTCTTGTGCCCAGCCCTGCTTCCAGCTCCCTTTCATCATTAAAAAAATCACTTCGATTATCTCTTGTAAATTTTTTCTCGTTTCATTACGCTACCGAATATTTTCTTTGAAAATGCTTAACGTACGAATTCATTAGATTTTATGTCATTTCCAACATAATTGTATACTTACTTAAGATATAACTCCCGCCTCCAAAAAGCTGAAAAAGCGCGATGCTTTTTTTATAGTTGCGCAACTAAACGAGTAAACGAGTTATAAATAGTTTAAAGTGTATTGTAAGGTTTAAATTTCTAATTTCACGTTCGGGTTTCATATGCAAATAGCCGATGCGATGTTTCAATATGAAGTTTCAAATTAACTGCCGTGTTGAATTAGTCGTTGTCGATATCAAACGTGAAACTTTATCGCGAAATGTAAACAAAAATGCGCTAAGCTTTTACAGATAAAAAGATGTCTATACATACGATTAGCAAATTCGCAAACATAGAATGCATTTTCAACCCTTAACTACCATCTGTACCTAAAAACTGCTGATAGTGCTGATGCTGTTTTATCCGCCTCCAAATACCTAAAAGGCTAAAACCGTATCCCTTGTACATGGAACCTACCAACCTACGTAAATTTAATACGTTTAACTCGTTGAATTACCTACCTACATTTATAATCTCATTCTATTTCTGATTTTCGAGGGCAAGAAGTTCTTTAAACAGGAAGGCGATAAACTAATGGTTTTATTATATTGTTCGAGCCTATTTTTTGTGTGTCTTATTTTCGTCAACACCTTTTCCAAGTAATACACATTTTCATCTCGAATTTCAAAAGCTTTTAATTAAATGTGATATTATAACGGTGTCAAGTACAGACTTTTTTTTATGGAAAAAGGAAACACACGAACGAACAAAAAACTAACAAACAGTAATTTATATCACAGGCGAGGTTTAAACGAGAGTACCCGGTGTAAGTATCTATGAGGAGAAAGAAAGAAAGCGAAAAAAATAAAAGAAAAAAATTACATTTCCATTGTGATACGTTTACTTATACGTGATATTCGTATCAAACACTTTGCTACTACGCACGCACACGGTATATTCCAGAGTATTTTGAGTCCAGATTCTGAAAATTGTTAAGCTGTATTGTTAAAAGCCAAATATGATATAGAAAAATTACTCGCCACCTTTATCCCGCCAACATTTTGCTTTCACCGGTGAAATCTCTTTTCACCCCTTCGATAATAAATTTATACCATGAAATAACCTCGTCAAAGAGAAAATCGTGTTGATTTTTAGAATCGAACGCGTCTTTAAATACGAAACCCTTTTTTCTTTCTTTCTTTCTTTTTTATTATTATGTTGAAGGAAAATCGTCGTGTGGAGTGTTGTAACGAAGCCTTTTCAGCCGAATTTTCCAAATGTCGAGGTTTCAAATAAATAGGAAAATATTTCATATAAAATTAGTGCATGTCATTCGCTCTTTTCCAAGTTTAATCGTACGAATAGAAAACGTCGGAAGTTCCCCTTATGAGACAGAATAATAGAACATGTTGATAGGTGAAACTCATGATGCCTAGAGGAATTCAAAAACTATTCAATAGCTTAGTTCTAGTTTTAACGAAACAGAAGGAGGTAAGAGAGGGCTAACAATTTCAAAACCGCTGAAGATGTAGGTATACAGGGTGTACTCGATTGAGAGTAAAGCCTTCCAACCAGCAACTATGCAACTTATGATGAGTCGATGTAAGTATGTTTGCCTAACCTTCGGATGCAGGGGCTGAGTTATGCTCATCGAAAAAAATGCCAATTTTTTTATTTTGGCAAAGTGTTTTCAACCTTATGTGCTTCTCGACAATTATAATAGTTGGAAATTTGCGCTTTGCGGAATAAGATGACAAATTTTGTATACACCTAGAATTTTTTTGGCTGAACTGGTAATTTTGATAACTGGACAAGGAGGTCTATATTATCTATACTGACACAAAGGAACCTCGCCAACTCGTCACCTCCGATTGAGCTGAAATTTGTCTCACTGAAAGAGCATGACACCCAGACCTCACAACCAAATTTTTAGCTGCCGAAGTTGATTTTTCGATTTTTGGCGAATTTTTAAAAATGGCTAAAACCGCCTCCAAAAAAAACATTTTTTGAAAAAACTTTTTGTAAATTTCAAGATACGTAGAATCCTGAAATCGGTTTGTACACTAAAGTTGACCTCCCAAGTCGATTGGCACCATTTTCGAAGCGATCTGGAGCCTCCAGAAAAAGGTGACCTTTCTCCAGCTTAAGCACACTGGAATTTCTCCAGACGGCAAAAGTCAACATTTTCTGGAGGCTCCAGACCGCTTTGAAAATTGTGCCAATCGACTCGGGGGCTCGACTTTAGGGAGTAGACGAAGTTTCGGATGATATGCTGGAGGAATTTATTTTTTGGAAATTTTTTAAAAATGCAGAATATTTTCAAGTTGTCAAAAAAACACGTGCGAACTCGTCACCTCGGATTCTGGATTCAACTACGTTAATCGATAGATGGCATCATACTAACGCTAGGATTAAATTTTCTGCTGCCGAAGTTGATTACAGCGCCGTCTGGAGCTATTCCAGTGCGCTGGAGAAAAGTCAACTTTTTTGGGGTGCTCCAGATCGCTTCGAAAATGGTGCCAATCGACTTTGGAGGTCGACTTAGCCTACAAGCCGATTTTCAGGATTCTATCTTGAAATCTAAATTTTTTTTCAAAAAATGTTTTTTTGGAGGCGGTTTTAGGTTGTGAGGTTTGGGTGGCATGCTCTTTCAGTGAGCCAAAGTTCAGCTCAATCGGAGGTAACGAGTTGGCGAGGTTCCCTTGTGAGCAAAATATTTGAAATAACATGTAAAAAGAAGTCACAATTTTTCTTATTTTTCTGTGATAAATCAAAAAATTGTCCTTTGACCAAAATTCTACTGGAGCACGATTTGACATTGGATAATAAGAAATTGAATTTAATCAATGAAGAAAGCTTTTATAAAATTCAATGCAAAATCCTCCTCTGGTGGAATGTTTATTTTCAGAAACTTTCACCAAATGAATTTTGCAAAGTTTGCATTGATTAAATGAAAAAGGCTCCGACAAAATCCATTGCAAAATTCTGTCTTGTTGAAATATTTAAGAAAATTATTTTCAGAAAATTTTAAAAGCAGACAGTTTTTGAAAAATTGCATTTAATCGATGGGAAAAGCTTCCGAAAAATCCAATGCAAAATTCTGCCTTGGTAGAAAAAAAAAAAAAAAATTTCAGAAAATTATATAAAATGAGTTATTGCAAAAGTTCATTTAATCAATGCAAAATGTTACCATAAGATCCAACGCAAAATCCTCCTATGGTGAATTTTCAAATAGTTTTATTTTCAGTATTTTTCAAAAAATGAAAAATTGCATTTAATCAATGATAAAAGTTACCATAAGATTCAATGCAAAATCCTCCTCTGGTGGAATGTTAAAAAAAAATTACGTTGAGAAACTTTCAACAAATGAATTTTTGCAAAGTTTGCATTTTCTCAATGAAAAAAGCTCCGGAAAAATCCATTGCAAAATGCTCCTCTGGTGAATTTATAAATAGTTTTATTTTCAGTATAAATTTCAAAAAATGAAAAATTGAATTTAATCATTGAAAAGGGCTCCAGAAAAATCCAATGCAGGCTGGTGAAAATTTAAAAAAATCTATTTTCAGAAAAATGAAAATTTCAGAGAATGAGTTTTTGCACTTGTTCTAACAGCAATAAATCTTTCGATTTTCATGCAGAATCTCTGTTTTGGAAAGAAATCTTGTGTCCCTGCAGTCCGGAGGTTAGGCAAACATACTTACATCAAATCATCATGAGTTGCATAGTTATTGTGGGAAGGCTTTACTCTCAATCTGGTACAGCCTGTATACGGGATGTTTCCTGAGTGGTATAGTAAAGAAAAGCTTTGTTCAGGCGACCCCACACAAGCTACACAAAGTTACACAAGTTGCACAAACTTTAATATGATTCGTCCATTAGCTGATAAGATGAAAAAGTGCAACTTGTGTAACTTTGTGTAGCTTTGTGTAGGGTCGCCCGAACCAAGCTAATATGCAAGTCATAAAAACTAGAAATGTTATGCACTACACATAGTGCCGCCCAAATTTGAAAATGAATGGGCTACAAATCTTCTAAAATTGGTATTTACGAAGTTCAATGCTTCTTAATGCCATCATTTTTCAATATAGGCAAACTTATCAGAAGACATTTTTTGTTGCTCGCAAGAAGTGTACTAATTGCCAGAATTTTGAAGTTTTCATGTCTCGAAAAAGTTTCATGAATGTAACTTTTTGGAAGGAACAAAAAAGTTATTTTCTTAAATTGCTTTGAATTAAAATTTTGAAACATTAGTTTGAAATTTTTCCCCCCTAATTTTTCTATTAAATATTTTCCAATTTTAAACAAAATTATTTCCCTACAATTTGTATTTTCAATTTTTTTCTCAGCTAATAATAATTAGGTATGGCAAAACCACCGGCTATGGTTTCTTTTTTTTCGAGTGTACTTTTCTTTCTCGAAGCGAGGATCCACTCTCTTTAATTTTTTTTTACCTCTGTACTTAAGGTCTTAAAAAAATTTCCAAACAAAAGTTATATATTGATAACTTCAAAATAATTTTGGTTATTAAGTATAAAAATTTCTATTGGACACCTCCCTTCCCTTCAATTTTTCATAATAAGTCATCAGGGGATTTCCACACACATTTTATTCAATTTTCAGGTAAAATTACGATCGAATAGACTGTTAACAGTATTTTTTCTCCTCTCGACAGGTACTGAGCCAAAGTTGTATCAATGGTGCTGAAAACTGTACAATTAAAATTCATGCGTGATTTTCAACCATATTACGCAAAATTAGTGGGAAAGGAAAAGCCCAATCGAAATTTTCGTTATGATTAAAATTGTTTAAAAAATTATGATCTAAAACTTTCGCTTCAAGCATTTTTTCATTAAGGCCTTAGATACTGAGGTAAAAGTACATTTTTAGAAAAAGGGATAGACCGTCAAAAAAGTGGACCTTGAAAAAATGTATTTAATCCTAGCTCATTAAAAAAAAAAAAACTAGTTATCAATCAATTTTTCCTCTCAAAAAATTGAATATCTAATTAAAAGAACATCTTGAACGATTTTGATTTTTTTTTTTTGCAAAAGCCCTCTTGAAAAATTATGTTATTAAAAAACTAATTTCAGGATCGTAATAAATTTTTTCAGAAATTTTTCCTCTAAAGAAAGTTATGCTCGCAATTAAAGATGAAAGTCGAGGTGTCATTCGTCACTCGAACCGAAATTTGCCAATTCGCAAGAGCCGATCTTCATTTTATTATTTCCCTTTGAAAATGAAATTCGTCTAAAATAATGGCTTTTATTTGATAAAATCGTCGATTTCCAAAGCACACGCGATCGACTCGAGTGGAATTTTTTCGCACCGCCGTTACTTTTTATCCGAGACAGAGGGAACTTTAAATGGCGAATTATAAAACCGAAACAGTTCTAGGATTTGCTTCGTTGGCATTTCCAAGTATCACAAATGGTTAATATCGTGATCCTACAATCAGGAAATTTTAACCTCTTTAATCGTCAACATCTGCTGCAATGAAGTTGGAAGCTGTTATTTGGAAATGATTGCTCGACTCGGTGTTTCAACTATCGTCTCTTTTATTCCAGTTCGTAAATTTTTAAACAGGAGGGTCGTCTTTTAAAGCGAGCAATCGTTTCGAACGAAACATTACTACGGAGAGTTTGGCCGTTAAGTTATTATTTTTTGCACTTTACAATCCTATTCCTAAGATGGCTTGGTCAAGTTTTGGTGGTTATCTTTTAATCTTCTTATCGTTGTTAGGCTACCGGAAAAATACTAAATCTCGATGTTAATTATCTTTTTACGTTTTGTAGCGAATGATATTTACGAGATTTGGCGAGAGGTATGAAATATATCCCTCCCTTTATTAAAGCGTCATTGCGGAGGTGTGAAGTAACTATATAAAATTTTGCTCATTTTGAAAAAAAAAAGTTCCACCGGAAGGATAAACTATTTTCTTCGCGAGAAAAATAAACCAAAAAATGTAAACGCCAGTTTATTGTTGGGATTTGTTATAAAGCATCCGGATTCTTTTGTTCGTTCGACTCTCATCAAAAAATAAAGTTTTAAATCGATGATATTCTTCTTAATTTAAGAACTCGTTATAGATTTCAGGAAACGGAAATTTTATTTTATTTTTTATTCAAATTTCTTTTTGTCATTCTCACTTATCTTTCCCTTTTAGTGAAAAAAAATTAAGGGTAGGTGTATAAATGGTTGCGTAACCTAAATTACGAATTATTTTCGCGACAAATTTTGAATTGTCAATTTTCTACTGTACGAAAGACTTTTTCTATGTGTACGAGTTGACGAATCGAGCACGTCAACTTTATAAATACTCGGAAATTGTTTAAAAATTGAATTTATAGGATGGAAACACTTTCGTTAGTCGATACCGATTAATAATTCAATTAATTTATTTTCTCAAAGTGCTTGACGTTTTTTTTCGCACTCATTATAAACAGTATAACTATACGTATCTATAAACAGAATTCTTTAAATTTTTTATCGCTCTCGAAACAAACTATTTTTATAACGTTTTATTAGATATTTACCTACGTTAATTTTATAAAATCAAAATTTTCTTTACATTTAAAATTGTAACTACGTTTTCTGCGAAGCCTACGACAATTTCAAGAGAAATTCCATTGCGTGTTTCAGCTGGTTTTTCATGTCCTTTTCAGCCACGATGACTACAATTCGGGTCCTTGAAAAAAACATTCTCCCTCGAAAACGAAGCGATAAAAATAATATTATCGTAGAAATGATTTTAAAAATGGTTGAAAAAAGTTGACCAGAATTTAAGGATTTTTAATATCAGAAAAATTAAATTATAAAAATTAGGTACCTACATTAATTTTTACGACAATTAAATAATTTTTCATTCAAAAAAATTAATAATGTTCTAAAATTCTCAAAAAAAACTCCTCGAGCAGCACACTCGACAAATTATCGAAATAAAAAATCGACAGAATATCGAATTCGATAAAGTGTCGCGTTAGTTCCGCATAAATCGTGAAATTATCTTTCGATATATAGATAAATTATCGACGAATTATAGTTAGCAAAAATTTCGAGATTATAGTAAGATATTTTATCGATAATATATCTATAATATCGAAAGATAATTTCACGATTTAGGCGGAACTTTATCGAATTCGATATTCTGTCGATTTTTTATCGATTTTTTATTCCGATTTTTCGTCTTTTACTAGCTTTTTTCTATAATTAAAACTCATTAATTAGCATAATTAATACATTAAACTATGCCTAAACACATTATTCATGTTACGGTAAGAGGATCATTTCAGAAAAAGTCAAAAAAAATTATAAAAAATCTGCCACCCGTGGGGCTTGAACCTTCTACCTCCTGCATGGTAATCCTCTTCCTTAACCACTATGCCATACCTTATCGTTGAGGAATTAGCAATAAAACGCTTATAATAGGCAGTTTAGTACTTCCAGACGTGTTGGACTTAGAAAAATTTTCACCAATTTGGAAATAATTTCAAATATCGTCACAAAATCGTTGAAAAATCGTTCGACAAATTTCAGATTATTTGTCGATAATGTAGTTTCAAATATCGCCACAAAATCGTTGAAAAATCGAATTCGAGGAATTTCATATCACGTGTCGATAATATAGTTTCAAATATCGTCATAAAATCGTTGAAAAATCGAATTCGAGAAATTTCAGATTACGTGTCGATAATAAAGTTTTAACTATCTTCACAAAATCGTTAAAAAATCGAATTCGAGAAATTTCAGATTATTCGTCGATAATATAGTTTCAAATATCGTCACAAAATCGTTAAAAAATCGAAATCGAGAAATTTCATATTACGTGTCGATAATATAGTTTCAAATATCTTTACAAAATTGGTAAAAAATCGGATTCGATAAATTTAATATAATCTGTCGATAATATAGTTTCAAATGTCGTCAAAAAATCGGTAAAATATCGAAGTCGAGAAATTTCATATAATCTGTCGATAATATAGTTTTAAATATCTTTACAAAATCGTTAAAAAATCGAATTCGATAAATTTAATATTCTTTGTCGATAATGTAGTTTCAAATATCTGCACAAAATCGGTGGAAAATCGGAATCGATAAATTTAATATTCTTTGTCGATAGTATCGTTGACGAATATCGTCATAAAATCTTAATAATATCGAATTCGATAGTTTTTAGATTTTTTGCCTATGAAGTTGTACCGATAAATCTTTGTAATATCGTGAGAACATCTATAGATTTTCAAACGACTTTTTATCGATACATTACATCTTCCGATATTATCGATCGAGTGTGCCGCTCGGGCTTTAAAAATAATTTTCGAAATTTAAAAAAAAATGCCTCTTTGAAAAAATTAAAATTATTTTATTCGAGGAAAAATATTCAAGTTTTTTTTTTATAACTCAAAAAATTTTAACTTCATTTTTTGAAAATCTCTTGATGAAGAATATATACTTCATTTTTTTTTAAATTTATCTAAAATAACAATTTTTTTAAATTGTCTTTAAAAAATCTATATTTAAAAAAAAATATTTTTTATAAATCAACTTGAATAAAAATTTTTGTTTTAAATTTTTATATTAATTTTATTTATTTCCTATACTGAGATTATTTTTAAAAACGTCGTCGATGCTGAATAAATAACGCACTAGATACGACTTAGGTATCGTTTTGTCGTAATTTTCACGTATTTTTCGCTCATATAAAAATGTAGCAGCTTTTTCAAAAAAAACCTACCTAATATCTTAAATTATGTTCAATTTTCGACCGAGTCATTAAGGCTGCCATTTTTCGATATGTCTTGTTTTGTTAGTGTAACACGTGCTCGTTCTATCTCGTTTATAAGAAAAAATACGTTAAACGTGCTGAAAATTTCATGTACATAACTGGAAAACCTACTTTATCATGGGATAAAAGAAAATACCCAAATAACTACGTATATACGTATCATACGTAGGTATAAGAAGAAATACCTCCTAAATCTGTATTTTGTAGTACGAGGAATGCTTTTAAAACCTCTTCTGTATTCAGTATACTGCGAGTGTATCGAACAAATGTGATAATTTCAAGCACTTGTTTCTTTGAAAGTAAAACTTGGATAGAACAAAGTTCAACGAATATCGGTAACCCTTGAAACTGGCTGAGGATAATTTAAAATTAAAAGACGGTGGTGTGTATGTATAAGATTCTTAGGTATTTCGCGCTATGAATCGATAATGTAATCGAATAAATGCTTCTGGCTGTTCACCCTCTACCTCTACCACCCAGTCTAGTGTTTACGTACGAGTAGTAGGTATGTGTTCCTAATCTTTAGTTTACCTACGAAAATTCAAGTGCTTATCTACCAATTTTCTCCCCCCGCAAGTGAAAAACACACCTCAAATTTTGATGAAATTCGGTGGTGAGGTGGTTTACTTTGAGTGGGGGATCACTCCAAAGAAATTGAGGCCTCTAGATGATTGGTGAGCGGAGCAAAGGGCTCTCAAGGTGTTTTTTTTTTCAAACTACTGTTGTCTATTAAATAGAGTAAAATCTGATTTAATGAAACATTAATTCAAATGCACCACAAGACTGTTTTCTCTTACGACTATTTTGTTTCCGTCTCGTCACTCTTAAAAAAATTATAATTTTCAGTCATATTTTTTATTTATTTTAGGTAAATTTATTACTTTTTAAATTTTTGTTTTGTTTTAGATAATTTTCAATTGTGGCATTTCATAAGAAAAGGGTCAACTTTGTCGAAAACAAGTTTTCGAGAAAAACGCAAAAATGTGATTTCGGGTCAAAAATATCGATTTTTGGTTTTTGACGGATTTGTATACTATAATCCTTCTACTTTCACGTGAGAGTGGTTGGGACCCTTAAAATCATTTTTTAACCATGGTAACACCATAACATGCCATCGAAGGTCGGGCGAGATGGTGACTAGAAAATGGTCAACTTTGTCGCCGATACAGATGGCATCAAGGAACACCAAGTTCAGTAAAACTAGGTATTTCAGGATAATTTCTGGGGGTTTTATAACTTTTATAAAATTATTTTCACTTTAAATCAGAAAACTTTAAACTTATTTTTCTCAAAACTAGGTTTTTTAAAGTTCATACTTCAAACGCGTCCACAAGCGTGAATTTATAGGTAGAGGGCTCACCAATAGCTCATTTTAAAGGGAATTTAATGTAGTTTCAGAATATGTACCTAACTCGAAATCGAGCCGAGCGACAAAGTTGACCCTTTTCTTATGGAATGCCACAATTCAATTTAAGTATTTTGTATTTCAATTTTTTACAATTTTTTTTAATGTATAATTTTTCCTATTCTTTTGTTATTTTTGTACCTACCTATATGAATTGATTTATTCATTCGTTTATTTTTCAAATTCGAATTTTATAGGAATAGAAAATATCTTTATAGGAGGGGGGGGGGGGGGGGTATATTTATTGGAGTAGGTAAAAATATTTTTTGAATTTCTGCAGTAAAAATTTTCTCATTTTTTTGCAGGAAAAATGAACAGATTTTTTGAAGGAAAAACGCATTCTTGGAGATTTTTTTGGAGAAAAAAATCTTTCAATTTTCTTACAATAAAAATTAGTTTTTGGTTTAAAAAATTCTGAAAATCTTGGAATACATAATACCTACTTACCTATTCATCTTAATTTTTTGCAATCAACTTTTTTTTTCTTTTTTTTTTTTAGAGAAAAATCGCACTTTTTTGAGAAAAAAATTGATTTTCTTGTCAACTTAAAAAAATGGTTATTTCTTCATTAGGAAAGAAATATTTTATCGAGCAGAAGAAAAAACTAATTTTTAAAAAACTTATATTAATCCATTTTTTATCTTTGAGGAAAAATGATTAATTTTTTGGGAGGTAAAAAAATCTTTTAATTGTTTTGTAGATTTTTTTTTTTTTTGGGGGGGGGGGGGGAGGAAATCCCCTAAGAAGAAGAAAACATTTTTTTCAAAGTAAAAAAATTTCTTAATTTCTGGGGGAGGGGGATATGTCATTCATAGGGAAAAATTAAATTTCTTCGAGAAAATCTTTAAATTTTTTGAGAGCACAAAAATTTATAATTTAATAACGTCTGTTTTTTAATTTTTTTCTTGGGAGGGGGGGGGGTCTTTGTTTATAAAAAAAAAACGTTCAATTTTTTCGATGAAAAAATCTTTTAATTATCTAGTTATTCGTAAAGAAATATCTTATTTTTTTAAGACATAATAAAGTTTTTCGGGGAAGTCCCAATTTTTCGAAGAAAGCTCCTAATTTTTTTGGAGCCAGCACCTAAAAAAATGTCTCATCTGGAGGCGAGGAATTTTAATTTTTTTGAGTTTTTCGTTTTTCAGAAAGAAATTTTTTAATATCTTGAATTTTTTGTTTCATCCTTTTTGAGAAAAATTTTCGAACTTTTTTGAGAGTAAAAATATTTTTCAGTACCTGAGTATGAAAAAAAAAAAATTCTAAAATCTGACAAATTTTTTAGAATACAGAAAATATGTCTTCATTATTCTGGAGTAAAAAAATCCTCAATGGCTGATGGAGAGGCTATGTTTTTCAGATAAAAATCTTTGTTTGGAACGAAGAAATATTTTATCCATAGAGAAAATCTGATTTTTTGAGAAGAATTATTAAATCTAATAAGTAAGTAATTATGAAGCAAACATTTTTTACAATTTTTTGGAGGAGAAAAATCTGTATCTTTTGGGAAGGGAGAATCTTTCGTTTTTAGAACCAATTTAAAAAACCAAGTTTTTTTCGAGAACATCCTTTGATTTTTTTAAAGGAAAAAATTTCTCAATTTCTTGGGGAGAAAAATCATTTTTACATCCTCCATTTCGGAAAAAATCGAACTACATCCTGGAAAATTCTGAGTTGCCATATATGAACTTGAAAAAAACAAATTAGGAGGCAATACTCAGTGACATCTTACAAAAAAAATATAATAATTTGAATAAAAAAATCTATAAGTTTCAATGCCAAGAAAAGCGAAATTCATTGTTTTACACAATTTTCGAACACCTCGAAATCATCTCCAAAACAGTTCACTGTATCTCCGAAAATTCTGTCAAAATTTGAAATTTGTTCTATTTTCACTCCACCTTAAACCTATTTGGTGTAGTGTAAATGTCGTCGTGTCGATGATTTCATATGTAAATTATTATTACGATATTGATAAGACGAGGCAAAAAAATTAACATAATAATTACATTAGAATTTGCAAATGTAATATATACCAGCTCAATTTATTGCCAGAGCTACTCATCATCTCTCTGCAACTTACACGAATACAACCAACATACGCGGTGCATTATGGTTATAGCGAATTATCTCTGCTTTTCTCGACGTGTCTGTGTTTAAAAATTATTTCATACTCGGAACATTTTCACGCCTGTAGCTGTAGCTTACTTTTAGCGTTTACTTTTCTTCTTCTGTTGGCTCTGCGTTTACTACATACATAGGTACTTAATTTGCATCTAATATCTGTTTTCTTTGTTCGCACTAAACATCGTTTAGGTTGTTTATTATAGTTTGCGTTGCTGCAGCTCTTAAGTATTAGGGCTAACGTAAGATAAACCGTCGTAAGAAGTTAATTATCGGTGTATTTTATTTGTTTCTTGACTGCGTGGAAATAATGAATTTTTATTCATTAAAACGAGAATACGAAAGAGTGTATTACAATTATGTAGGTATACTAAGAGCCAGTAATGGAACTATAAATTTTGGAAAAAGTACTTCAACATTTTCTGTGGTTTTATAACCTCACCAAATAGCTCACTTCTTGTCGAAAAAAATAATAATTTCGCAGGAGTGGAAAATTATACAAAATATACGTAAATTTGCCTTTGTTGTTCATTTCACAAAAGTTGATTTTTTTTTTTTAAATTTTCAAAAGCTATTTCCGAATATTTTTCAAAATTCTTCATTAATGCTGTGATTTAAAATTTCGTAAATTCTTGAAAAATAAAATTTGCAAAAATTCTAAAAAAAAAAAAAAAATGAAGCTTGAGCAAAAATTATCCCAGCTCAAAAAATAATCTCTATCTATAGTACCTATAAAATTATTTTGATTAATGAAACACCGCTGAATGAATGAACCTGTTGCATTTTAATACTAGGCGAAACAAAAAGGGACTTGAATAAACACAGATACCTAAAACAACACCGATGTAAAATTTATTATGCGAAATTACAACATAAAAACAATATAATATTGTAACTTTTATGCTCAGATGGTATAAGGGTTTCAAAGGAACTCGCATATTGACTTCTTTTTGGAGTCGTGAATTTGCGTACGATAAACAAGGAGCTACTCGTAATCCATCACTTCGTTACATAAACCAAATTTGCTTTTTCTACCCGCGATAAGTCCTCGAGTCGAATAATAGGTACCTACCTATCCTAATGCAGTAAAAATCCATATCTGAAGCGAAGTAATTTCAGATTACTCGTATAATTGAAACGATACAACTCGAAGCGAAGGTTTGATGGAAAAAACTCCATAAATCCGAAAATACCGAAATTCAAACCGCGAATCGAGTTCGACGAATGCAATTGATAGATCAACGATAAGAAAATTATAAAAAGATACCGTTTACCTAAGTACCAAAGTACTCTGAATCGCGTGCTTCCTCGTTTATGACAAAGCGTGGGGCAAAAAGTCATAAATTATTTTCATATAATGCGAGTAAAACGTTAGCATACATGCGATGTCTCTTAGTATCTAAGTACTTCGCGAAAATAATAATAATAAAACAAAAAAACATTAAGCAACTAGGAATTATTTTGGCACGAGAATTCAAGACAGAGAAAATACATCTTTTGGAATGGTAATTTGATCCGAATACTTTTACGGTTAAAATTTATAATGTCGTAAAACACAACTTTACTTCTGAAACTAATTTTGTCATTTTTCTATTTGTTTGACTTTTTTTTTTTATTTACAAGTGAAAATTGCCGATCCCGAGCGGCACACTCGATCGATAATATCGGAAGATGTAACGTATCGATAAAAAATCGTTTGAAAATCTATAGATGTTCTCACGATATTATAAAGATTTATCGGTACAACTTCATAGGCAAAAAATCTAAAAACTATCGAATTCGATATTATTAAGATTTTATGACGATATTCGTCAACGATACTATCGACAAAGAATATTAAATTTATCGAATTCGATTTTTTAACGATTTTGTAAAGATATTTAAAACTATATTATCGACAGATTATATGAAATTTCTCGGCTTCGATATTTTACCGATTTTTTGACGACATTTGAACTATATTATCGACAAATTATATTAAATTTATCGAATCCGATTTTTTACCGATTTTGTAAAGATATTTGAAACTATATTATCGACACGTAATATGAAATTTCTCGATTTCGATTTTTTAACGATTTTGTGACGATATTTGAAACTATATTATCGACAAATAATCTGAAATTTCTCGAATTCGATTTTTTAACGATTTTGTGAAGATATTTAAAACTTTATTATCGACACGTAATCTGAAATTTCTCGAATTCGATTTTTCAACGATTTTATGACGATATTTGAAACTATATTATCGACACGTGATATGAAATTCCTCGAATTCGATTTTTCAACGATTTTGTGGCGATATTTGAAACTACATTATCGACAAATAATCTGAAATTTGTCGAACGATTTTTCAACGATTTTGTGACAATATTTGAAATTATTTCCAAATTGGTGAAAATTTTTCTAAGTCCAACACGTCTGGAAGTACTAAACTGCCTATTATAAGCGTTTTATTGCTAATTCCTCAACGATAAGGTATGGCATAGTGGTTAAGGAAGAGGATTACCATGCAGGAGGTAGAAGGTTCAAGCCCCACGGGTGGCAGATTTTTTATAATTTTTTTTGACTTTTTCTGAAATGATCCTCTTACCGTAACATGAATAATGTGTTTAGGCATAGTTTAATGTATTAATTATGCTAATTAATGAGTTTTAATTATAGAAAAAAGCTAGTAAAAGACGAAAAATCGGAATAAAAAATCGATAAAAAATCGACAGAATATCGAATTCGATAAAGTTCCGCCTAAATCGTGAAATTATCTTTCGATATTATAGATATATTATCGATAAAATATCTTACTATAATCTCGAAATTTTTGCTAACTATAATTCGTCGATAATCTATCTATATATCGAAAGATAATTTCACGATTTATGCGGAACTAACGCGACACTTTATCGAATTCGATATTCTGTCGATTTTTTATTTCGATAATTTGTCGAGTGTGCTGCTCGGGATATTAAATCAACCTGCTCATTTTATAGAATTTCTTCTCAGTCATCAGAGTCATTTTTTCCAATTTTTTTTAGTCATTTTTCATGAGTTTTTTTTTGTCATCGTCATTTCCTGTCAGCACCTTCCTCTTTTTTTAAAATTTTTTTTTTTACTAAAATTAACTGTAGGATACGATAATCATGACAAAAAAGAACTCTGCCAAAAAAATGACAAAAAAAAAATAATTCGAATAAACAATACCTAATTCTGACCAAATTACATTGTCTAGAAAAAACTATGACCAAAAAACGCTGACAAAAAAAACACAAAAACGTTACTTAGAAAAATGAAATCAATTGAGTGACTCTGACCGAGAAAAAAAATGACAAAAAATTCAGGTGACAAAAATAAACGGCGACCAAAAAATGCGGACAGGAAAGGACGATGACAAGAAAAAAAAACTCATAGAAATTGACCAGTTTTTGTTTCTGTCAGAGGTTTATTTTATTATTAGGTACTTATTATTTTTGTGTATAAGAATAACATTTAACCGAGTTCGCTTATCAAAAATTATCAATTGTCATAGATGATTTCAGTGATTTTTTTTTAATCAAAGTCACTTTCAGTTAACAACTTTTTAGTCATAGGTTATTTTTTTCACTGGAATTTTCTATCAAATATTTTCTCAGTCAGAGTCACTTTTCAATTATTTTTTGGTCAATTTCTATGAGGTTTTTTTTCTTGTCATTGTCCTTTCCTGTCACCATTGTTTAGGTAATCTTTTATTTTTGGTCACTAGAATTTTTTGTCATTTTTTTTTCTCGGTCAGAGAAGTCAGAGTCACTCTACTTCAACTTTTCAAATAACTTTTTTGTGTTTTTTTTTTGGTCTGCGTTTTTTCTATAGCAACATAATTTGGTCAGAATTATGTATTGTTATTCCAATCATTTTTTTGGTCATTTGTTTTGGCAGATTTTTTTTTGTTATGATTATCGTTTCTTGCAATTAATTTTGGTTAAAAAAAAAAGTAGAAAGATGCTTACAGAAAATGGCAATAACATACAAAAATTATTAAAAATTTACTAAAAAAATTGGAAAAAGTGACTCTGACTGAGAAGAAATTTGGTAATGGAAAAATAACTTAGGTATTACAAAAAATAAAAACACCAATTGAAAAAGACGTTGACAAAAAAAAAATCATCAGGCAAAATCATCTTTGATAAATGTTAATTTTAATAAGCAACACTCCATTAAAGATGAAAAATTGTTAAAAGTTACTCTTAAAAAAAAAAAAAAAAAAAAAAAAACAGAAAAAGAAACTCACAAAAAAATTACCAAAAAAATTGAAAAGGTAACTGAAAAAAAAAAATGACAGATTTTTTTTGTGTGACCATGAATTTATTGGAAAGCTTTTATTCAATTAAGGGAGTTGGAAATGCCTACCAATTTTCAAAGCTTTTTAGCGCTTTCAAATATCTTTTTTTTTTCTTTAAGAAGTTACACCTGTTTCATATAATGTCTTTAGAGAATTGGGAAATTTTTGGAAACAACTGCCTGCCCCTTGTGCATACTTTTTTTTTTGTTACTGGTTCTCGGTTTTCTAAATCTCAAATAATTCCCTCACTCGCCGGACACCTTGAATACATATACTGTGGATATAATTAAAAATCAGTAAAAACCGGTGTTTGCATTGTACTCGAGTTTTTTCTAGCTTTTTTGTACTACGCTACATCGAAACTCATTCTCGTTTCTTTGGGTAAATATTTATTCTACCCTTTCCTCCTACCAGAATATGTTGGTGAATAATCTTTCCACAACCCTTCGCCCTTTCTATATCATATCCCAAAGAGGTTACACGTATAAAACCATTACAATACCTCATCGCTTATCCCATATTTTCCTATTCTCTTCGCTGAACTGGAATTTAATCTTAATTCATATTTTATCTATTATTGGCCATTTTCAGTATATACATATTTCATTTCATTACCAATCCGTGCGAACTAGAAACACTATAATATAGTTCAACTTTATTATCCTTAGCTTAATTAAATTTCCGCGCATAGTTTTTCAATTTCGTTAATTAAACTTAATAAGGTTATTTCAATCTTTCGTTCTTACGCGATATCTAGATTTCTACATCATTTTACTCTAAAGAATCCTGCTGCCCTGAGCAAAAGTGAATTTTGTCCAACACAAAAAGGATATAATTTTAGATAATACCATAATGTTCTTCTATTTAACCCAAGATGTGCGATTTCATTGAAAAATTATGTGTGGGTAATAACGAACCCTCGAACGCTATACCTACATATTATAATGAAGTTATTTTCTGAGCTGATATGAGTGCGAGTGGTTATTTTGTTAGGTACCAGGCTCTATTTTTCAAATGAGTATCATCGTACAAAACTCATTTCACATAATTGTCGCGAAAAATTATATATTTTAACCTACGATATCACGTCGTAATTATTTTAAAAAAAATCTTTCGATACATCCTCTTGAATAACTTTGTGTAATTCTTTATACCTAAGTTAAGCCTATTAGAATGAAAAATTACTCACTTGCAAATTAAAGTAGGTAACTAACTATGAACGATAGTACCTTTCTTTAGAATAATAAAAAATTAAAATTCATTAAACTGATTTTAAATAATGATCTGGATAAATAAGTTTGGTGTCGAATTCTTTCCTCGACGATTCGACGTAGTGAAGAGATAAATTCATCAGAGAAGTTGACACAGGAGAAGGAGTGTTTAATGTTCAACAGTCTACTAAAATGGTGTAATGAGAAATATACACAATTCAATTGTGCCAAATTCTGGAGCAGTGTCGTGGTTCACATTTCTTTAGGAGTAAATTTTCTGCTGGAAGTACATATTTTTTTCAAGAAAAATTCTTCTTGAAAATACTGACAAATTGACTTTTTTTTCATTTCTTGAAAAAATTGATTTATTTTTTTAAATCCTTTCTCAAAAATAAAAATTTTGATTAAAAAATGTTAGTCTAAAGAAAATGTCATTTTTTTAATCTCTGCGAATGAATTATATTTTTTTAAATTTCTTTGACAAAAATTATTATAGAGGAAAAAGAAACGTCCTGAAAAATCTAAAAATAAATGTATAAAATAAGGAAAGGAGGAAAAAATCTAATTATTTTGTTGAAGAGAATTTTCCCAATAAAAGAAAAAATTTGATTAAAGAATAAATGGCCTATTGATCATTTTTTTAAATTTATCAGACGGATTTTCAAAAAAATTCTCAAGAAAATTTTAAAAAAGAATTTTCTAAGAAATTTTACTGAATTAGGTACAAAAAAATATTTTTACAAGAGGATTTTTTCCAAAAATGAAAATTTAATAGAATTTTGAGAAATACATAAAACAAAATACAATCTAGAATTTAAAGGCTTCCTTTCGAGTAATACCTATCCCTGTCTCCCATCATTTTTTTTTTATCAAAAGAATTTTATATTAAGAATTGAAATCCTGCTAAAAGAAAATTATCCAAGTAGGTAAGTAGGTAAGTAAATAATTTTTTTTTAAATCACTCAAAATTACCTAAAATAAAAAAAAGAATGAGAAATGTTTTCAAAAAATGTTAACTCTTGAAAACACCACTTGTAAAATTAAATTAGGTAAAAATATTCTATGAAAAAAAATGAAAATTGAATTTTTTTTTCAGTGATTTCATAAATTCGAAAAAAATTTAATTAAAAATCTCAGTCTTTTTTGAAAAGAAACAAGTTTTAAAGAAAAATTAATGAAATTTCTAAATCAACTGTTACAGAAATTCACACCATTGTTGAACACATTATTCATTAACTCAAGTTCATTCTTCATTTTCATATTTTCTTCCACGGGGAATGCACTTCCCCCCTCGCCAACTACGTCGATGTACGAGAAAGATTTGTGCTACAACAGCTAAAGTCATATTTTTTACATGATGTTAGTCGATTCGCAATCTAAAACGTTACTCACGTCACAATGGTAACGCCTCCTATACCTGCATCTTTGCGCCGTATAAAAAGCACTATGCAATTCTCGGAACACGCCTACTTAGAAAATGCATTTCTCAAAACGTGTAGGTGGCTCAATGGTGGGTATTCCCTTAGAACGTAAATTGGCCATTTTTGAAGTCCGCAACTCGGTATAATTTATTTTTAAGATTATGAAATCGCTCCTTCGAATATTCACGTCGCAATTTCGCTACAAATATGTATGACAAATTGCCTAGCTATCTTCATACCGTCGCGTCGCAATTTCAGAAGTCGTTTATTCCTTACAACCGGAAATAATGTTTCCAGAGGAACCGAAAAGTATTTCTATTCGTGAACCACTTCCGTACCTTAACTGGGCTCATATGCAAAATTTGCCTTTTGAGGGTACCGTTTAAAAAATATTTATATTCAAAGATTTACTCGTATAAATATAAATCTTTCAAAAAGTGTTTGTAAAAATCTCTGCTTTCATTTAATAGTGGGTAAGAAAAACATTATGTACAATGGATTACGTTTTTCCCCGAACAAAACTACAATAGTTGAATCTTTTCGATTGTTTTATTTTTTACATTTATTTTTTTAATCGATTTAGTGATTGCGGATCTACTAATTATTGTAATTTCTGAAGTCTCTATTTTAAAGTAATTTTCTGGCACTCGGATTTGGTGGTTTTGAAATAAGAAATAATTACTTACTAGTGTCTAGTTTACTCAATTTGTTTGCATGGTGGCGGATCGTTTTTGTTGAATTTAACCAAATCTAATAAGTACTTATACATATAATTATACTTATATTCAAATTGGAAGGGGAGGGGGATCCTATAGAAATTTTTGTGATCATCGAAATTATTTCAAAGACTTCAAGCTACAACTTTTGTTTGAATTTTTTTTTGATTGGACCCCTAACTCTACCAAATGTTAATAATGACAGTCATATTATGCAAAATTGAAGGAGAGAGAAGGGTCTAATCGAAAATTTTATAATAACAAAAATTATTTCCAAGACCTCAAACTACAACTTTTGTTTCAAAAATTTTTCAGTTAACCCCTTCACCAATTTTGAAAAAGTATCTACCTGAAGTTAGGTATCCAATCGAAATTTTTAACCAAAATCATTTTTAGGATCTTAATCTACAACTTGTATTTGAAAAATTTTTCAATTGACACCTTCCTCCCACCTCTAATTTTTAATTACTATTTTCGGAGTGTTATGCAAAATCGGTGGGGCGGGAGGGGTCCAATTGAAAAAATGTTCAAACAAAAGTCGTAGCTTGAATTCTTGGATATAATTTTGGTTATTACAAAAATCTCGGTAGGACCTCTCCCTCCTCTCCACTTTTGAATATAAGTCTCTATATGATATTGGACTTGAAAATTCATGTAAACAAATTGAGTAAACTAGACATACTAGTGAAATAATTTATCAAAAGCCTTCGCACGAGTACAAGAGTTTACCTGTATAAAACGGAATTTTTTCATTAAATTTTCAAGATATTATTAACTGCGATTACTTTGGTACCATAATTTTTTACGTGGCATGTTCTCTAAAACTTCATTCATATTATAGAGGCAGACGGCTCAAATCGTTACGTGCATTTATTGACAACACCGCTAGATTCTTTTTTTTTTCAGAATTATTGACGATTTTCAGGCTTTTTCTCATTTTCTTTATTGTTACGATTATTATCATGGTTTGTTTTTCTTTTTCCATTAAAAGATACAAGAGTATATTTTTTATTACAAGAAATTTCAGTAATTTTTTCTCCGGAAAAATTTATTATAGATTCTTTCTATGAGTGCAAAGAACTTACTGAATTTTTACATGAAAATCTCAATTTTTAGAAGGAAAAGAGTTTTCTTCAAAAAATTGTGGTTGTCTTCTCTGAAAACAAGTAATTCTTTTCTCAGAAAAAAACGAAACTCTGTACTAAAATATTTATAGATACGATACTTGATGCAAATTTTTGAAAGTTTGTTTACTCTGAAAATTCAAAAAGAAAATGATTCTAAAAATTCAAAAAAAAATTATTTTTATTCCAAATAAATAAAGCAATTTTTAATTCTTAAGAAATCAATAACCTAATATTTTTTTCTCCAAAAGAGTTTTTTTTTTTTTTACTTTAAAAAAAATTTCTTATGCTTATTCATAACAAATATATTCCAAAAAAATTCATATCTATATTTTTTTTCTGCAAAAAAAAAAAGAACCTTCCACTATTCCACTAGAAAAAATTTAGAAATATTTTTTAAGACCTGATATTTTTTCTCTGAAAAAATTAGAATATTTTTTTTTAATGTGAAATTTCGTAGGTATTCTTTACGCTGACTCCAAAAATTTGAGATTAGGAATTCTTATCCTAAGAACATTCATAATTTTCTTCTCTGATATAACTGAGAGAATTTTTTCTGCTGAAATTAATTGAAAAATATTAACAACTACCTATTCTAAAAATGAACTGAGCAGAGTTTATAGGGGCAATTTGACCCTGAGCTTCAAATTTAAATGAAAAATTTGTTTATCTTTGAAAATGAAGGCGCTGCAAAGCTTTGAAAATTGTTTTAGGGCTCGTGGCGCCTTAATTTTCAAAGATAGACAAATTCTTCAGATAACTTTTTTTATTTCTCTCAAAAAGTTACACCCATTTCATGTATATTGGTTTGATGGAATTTTGCAGTTTTTTTGCACCACCACCTTTCGATTTTTTAGAAAGAGAGTCAGAATTAATTTCTGGTGTTAATTAATAAACTGAAGTAAGGCAACATTGAAACAGGATATTCATGTTGCTATAACTTCTTCAATTTCAAAGATAGGCATTCCAATGTGGTTATTTATTTTATTTTTTTTATTTTTCAAATGACCTACCACTAACGATGTCGATTTTTTTTGGGACACAGATTTTGCTTGAAAAAATATAGCTTTCTAAAGCTTTGTAGTTCCTTCATTTTCAAAATTAGGCAGTTTGTGTACATAAAGTTTTTTGTTGGTCGTACTCGGGTTTTTTCCTCCAAAAAATTCAGATTTTTTTTTGAACTCACTATCAACTTCAATTGAGATCAAATTCGTTCATTCTTTTGCAATATTTCTATTTTTATTTTTTCAAAATAATATCCGTATCACGCCATTTTTTAAAGACCAACGACCTGCTTCCAGATGATCTAGGGGTCTAAAATTAGTCAAAATTTCAGTAAATTATTTTTTTGTCCAATTATTTCACAAAATAATTAGGTAGGTATTTTTTACTTGAAAATTTTTTTTAAATGAAAATATTTTCAGATTTTTTTTTCCAAAAAATACAACGATTTTTTTCTTTCCAAAAAATTGAAATTAAACAACTTGGGGTTATTTTTACCAAAAAAATGTGGGTTTTTCTCAGATATATTTTTTTTCTTTAAAAATATTCAATTCCTTGCTCAGAATTAAACAGAAATCTTTTTCTATAAAAGTAAAAAGATTTTTAATCCAAAAATTTTGAGAATAAAATTTATTTCAAAGTTGAAAATTTTTTTATTGTATAGAAATTGAAAACACATGCATATGAAACAGCTGATTAATACAAAGTCTAGGGCAGAGGTGTACTCACTGGGAAGGAGAATTCACCCCTTCCAAAATTACAATATATCTATGTAATATATAGTTTTTAAATTCTTGATAAAAAAAAAAAAAATTTAAAAACTAGGACACCAAATTTTGAAAATACTCCGAGGCCCCTGAAAATGAGAACACGCCACTGATTTTGGGTGTGACGGATCGTGTACGGGACAAAAATTTTTATTAGCGAATGTTTAGACCATAGGGACCAACTTCCACTAGATAGTTCGAAAATCCCAGCCAAGAAGGGCAGATTTATCATTTTTCCCTGGCTTACCCTCTTTAAAAAAAGTTGAAAATTTTTAATTTCAGTCCTATTTTAGCCGGTTTTTGGTATAATTTGAAATTTGAAAATAACCTCGATAGGAGCTAAAATGAGTAAAAAATCATCCTAAGTATTTATTGGACTCGATGGAATTCTCGCGCGAGATTATTTTTTTCACATCTCACCTATTTGGGTATATACTCGTATAAGTTGCGGTAAACTCAAATGTCATTTTCAATGAAAAACTTCATTAGAATACGCTAACTTGTTTGTATGCGGCGTAGTCTTGTAGCAAACAAAGCGGTATAAAGTTTTATAAGGCAAAAACGCCAATTCCAAGTTTTATAATATATTCTGTTTTAATGGTGTCAGTTTTAGTAACCGAAAATAAACGTGAAATGTACTCTAAAGAGAGGTATAAAACAAGGATCTATAATACTCAGCGTATATAAAATTTATTTACAGCGTTTTATAAACACTGAGGCCAAAACTACTTTCATACTTTGTATTTGAAATTCTTTATCAGAACCGTGAGAATTATGTAAAATACGAAAATTGCTCTTCGTTTAAGTTCCATCTCATAAGTTCCATCTCATCCGCAGCCTATTTTGCAATGTTCTCCGACAAATTGTAGAATCATACTGCAAAAAAAAAAATAAAAAATAAAAAATAAAAAAAACGATCAGCACAATCGACAAACTATCGAAATAAAAAATCGACAGAATATCGAATTCGATAAAGTGTCGCGTTAGTTCCGCCTAAATCGTGAAATTATCTTTCGATATATAGATAGATTATCGACGAATATAGTTAGTAAAAATTTCGAGATTATAGTAAGATATTTTATCGATAATCTATCTATAATATCGAAAGATAATTTCACGATTTAGGCGGAACTTTCGCGACACTTTATAGAATTCGATATTCTGTCGATTTTTTATCGATTTTTTATTCCGATTTTTCGTCTTTTACTAGCTTTTTTCTATAATTAAAAATCATTAATTAGCCTAATTAATACATTAAACTATGCCTAAACACATTATTCATGTTACGGTAAGAGAATCATTTCAGAAAAAGTCAAAAAAAATTATAAAAAATCTGCCACCCGTGGGGCTTGAACTATCTACCTCCTGCATGGTATTTCTCTACCTTAGCCACTATGCCATACCTTATCGTTGAGAAGTTAGCAATAAAACGCTTATAATAGGCAGTTTAGTACTTCCAGACGTGTTGGACTTGGAAAAATTTTCACCAATTTTTAAAATTTGGAAATAATTTCAAATATTGTCACAAAATCGTTGAAAAATCGTTCGACAAATTTCAGATTATTTGTCGATAATATAGTTTCAAAGATCGCCACAAAATCGTTGAAAGATCGAATTCGAGAAATTTCAGATAATTTGTCGATAATATAGTTTTAAATATCGTCACAAAATCGTTAAAAAATCGAAATCGAGAAATTTCATATTATGTGTCGATAATATAGTTTCAAATATCTTCACGCAATCGTTAGAAAATCGAATTCGAGAAATTGCATATTATGTGTCGATAATATAGTTTCAAATATCTTTACAAAATCGGTAAAAAATCGGATTCGATAAATTTAATATAATCTGTCGATAATATAGTTTCAAATATAGTCAAAAAATCGGTAAAATATCGGAGTCGAGAAATTTCATATAATCTGTCGATAATATAGTTTTAAATATCTTTACAAAATCGTTAAAAAATCGAATTCGATAAATTTAATATTCTTTGTCGATAATGTAGTTTCAAATATCTGCACAAAATCGGTGGAAAATCGGAATCGATAAATTTAATATTCTTTGTCGATAGTATCGTTGACGAATATCGTCATAGAATCTTAATAATATCGAATTCGATAGTTTTTAGATTTTTTGCCTATGAAATTGTACCGATAAATCTTTATAATATCGTGAGAACATCTATAGACTTTCAAACGATTTTTTATCGATACGTTACATCTTCCGATATTATCGATCGAGTGTGCCGCTCGGGAAGAGGGAATACAATTAAAAAATACGTTGGTTCGATTTCGAATTCGTCAACACGTGATGGATTATTCGACGAAAAAGTATTCGTCTGTGGGTTCTCTCACGTAAAAAGCAAACGTTGCTGGACTACTAGGTAGGTACCTCTCTTTAGGCCTATACAGCGATCCTTTACAAAGGTATGCGGCATTGCGGACAGTTTTGTAATTTTATCACAACAAAATGTTAATAAAGAGCCAATAAAAAAGATAGCTTTGTCGAGTCATTAGCTTTCTCGCAGCTTTATACCTATCGATGAAACATTCCAATTGGTTTTATTTTCCCCACGTACGTTTAGCAAAAATTTCTCACTCACGATGTAGTAAAAGTGTAAATAAACTGTCAATTTTTACGGCACCGAAAACGCATCTTTTTTAAAAGGTGTCCAACCAGGATAAAGTTTACACTCGCGGCGCTATTTTCCACCCTCTCGAAGACCAACTCTCGTAAAACCGTAAAATTATTTCATATTGTTGATTCGTTGAGTTATTAAAACTTTTTAGGTTTTCCCATCGGATCGAATTTATACCGGATAACTGAATCGTGTTACGTTTAAAAGCTTTTTAAACGAACGTGTGTAATTTTTTCACTGGTTAAATTGACATTTTCGACCAAGTATGATCTTCGCAATGCAAACAGTATCGTTTTACAGAGTGACGAAAAAATCGAAAAAATTAAATTGATTTTTGATATATGAGCTCGATTATGGCCAAGCATTAAAGCCATTAGGCAAACTGAAATGTTTATCTTTTTTTATTCAATTAGTTTATTAGAGTAAAACCGTAATTATTGGCGTGAAAATTTAATTCTTCTTGATTTAAAGGCTCTTTGATATAGGTCTATAGGGTTACGTATTTTTTTTTATTTACTTTTTTTTATTGCTTTACATAGGTACTTATATAGATAGCATCGATAAAAAAAGTTTTTGCGATAACCTGGATATTTTTATTAAATTTTGCCAAACTTCAGGGATTACAGACGAAGTTCACCGCCTTTTTAAAATCTTTTTTACCTCCGGTTATCAGTTTTTTCGCTCGATAATTTCATCGAACCCTTTTTTAAATTTAATTTTATCCGCAGATAAAACGTTTTGCTTGAAATGGTTCCCGCCAAATTTAGAGTAATTGTTTCCCTAACTGAATTGTAATTAAGCGAGTATTTTGATGGAAATATCGACGATTAAGTTAGACAAGAGCTACCAACGTACCTATAGTTATCAGTCGTGACGCGCGAGAAAAATCATTTACAAAAATAAAAAATTATAAAAATTATGATTTAAAATAAGTAAAAATCATTTTGTAAGCTAATTTTTATGATTATTAATGGTAAAAAAAATCATGATTTCTTCATATGGAATGATTTTCAAGAGTGCAAAAATCATTGTTTCAAGTCTTTTTTCAAAAATAATTTTTCACCAATTTTTTTAATGAAATAAATCATTATTTTTAAAATTAATTTTGTGCCTTAAATTGGTGAAAAATACATATAAAAATCTTATTAAGTAGAATGGTTTTCATGATTTTCAATGATAGATGAAATCATGATTTTTTGAACAATTTCCGTGATTTTTAATGTTGGGAAAAAAATACAAAATGATTTTCATTATTTTAAAATTTAAATGATGCAAAAAATGTACCTAGGGGTTTTATTTTGAAAATGATTTCCATGCATACAATAATTACTTTTATGATTTTCAACGAAGAGAAAAATCACAATTTCAATTTTTTTTGATGCACCAGTTTTTAAGGTTTCTACAGTGAAAAATCGTGATTTCTTTATAAAGTGATTTTCATAATTTTTAATGATAATGTAAAAAATCATGATTGCAGTAAGTTTCAAGAGTACAAAAATCTAGTTTTAAAAGATTTTTTGTAGAATGATTTTCATGATTTTAAAACAATTTTTAATGGTGAAAAAATCATAATTTTTTTCGTAAATATTGAAAATTTATTTAATTTATTTTCTTTTTTTTTTTAATGTAAAACGATTTTTGAGATTTTCATTAATGAAAAAATAGTGATTTTGGTGATTTTCAATGATAAATGAAATCATGATTTTTTTAAAATCAATTTTTGTGATTTTTAATGTTGAAAAAAAAATACCTACAAAATTAGTTTCTTAATTTTTAAATTTTAATGATGCCAAAAAAATTTTTTTTTGAAAATGATTTTAATACACACCCTACAATAATTGCCTACTTTTATGATTTTCAACGAAGAAAACAAAATCACTTTCAAAAAAATTATTTCGAAAAAAATGAAAATAATTAGATTTTTCAAATTGCTTGGGCATTTTTGAAGCTTCATATGCTGGAATTAAAATATTATTTAAAAGCTGTCATTAAATACAGACATTTCATTTCAAGCCTGTACAAGTATGTAACCCTCTCTAGCTTATTTTTATAAATTCATTTTTTCAAGTGGTGGATGAAGTAAAAAAGGCCCTGGCCAATGTACCAACCTTTGTATTTTACATCAACGTAAGGTGAAAAAAATATCTACCAGAATCGTTGAAAAAAACTCGACTATAATTATTTAAGATGAGTGGTTTCAAAAACTCTGGTGACGAAATTAAAATAAACGAAGAAATAAAACAAACCCTCTCCGGTTTTCAAAATGATCCGACAAAAAAATGTCGACTCTGCAGGTATCTCGCTGGAGGTAGCAGTGGTACCACTCAAGCTCGTATGTTCAAATTTCAATTTATTCGCCAGGAGAAAATTTTAATTTTATTTCGTCTCTCGTCGTCGCCAAGAAAAAAAATATAACACGTTAATTTCCTACCTCGTGCGATGGCCACAGATTGTCTGAAAAAGTTACATATCCTATAAGTACGTGCGGTTTTTGAAATAATATTTACGAGTGTAATTTCCGGAAAAATGTTATACGTTGAAGTTCCTATTTTCGTTTCACCATATAACATTTCATACCTAAATGAATATCTACTTTGGTTTCGTTTCGGTTGGTGAATTTTTATAAAATATTAAATATTTGCTTTGTCGGCCAGAAAGTAGAAAGTTTATATAGGTACTAATTATTTTCTTTTGAAATGCAACAGGATAAAAGAGATTTCGACGTAGTCTATACTTATAAAGAACTTACTTAGGTAAATTTCATTGGAGTTTTGTTGTATTTAATTCTAGTTGAGTATTTTGATATGATCGTTGAGTTTTTTTTTTTGATTTTTTTTATCAAGATGAAAGGTGATTTTTCTTTTTTAATGGATCGTCGATATCGAACGATGGTGGGTAGTTTTTTTATGAATATATTTTTTGAAATAACAGTCTACTTATCTACCTATGTAGGTATATGTGTATTTGTTAAACGAGGCTTTCTAAAAATTCATTATTGATAGGGAGAGGGATGTCAGTAAGGATACCTGTTTATCCCTGACATAGACCGAAAGATCTGATTATAAAAAAGGTACCTACCTATTTATTATGTACAAAGGTACACGTACTCATTTTAGGGTACGTTTACTTTGTTAAAATTATACCTGATAGTGTAATATCTATTGTTATTAAGGTACCTACTACCTACGTTATTTTTATAATTATTTTCTTGTAAGCTCGTACCTGATAAGATTTTATTTAACAAAGCTTCTTCAGAATATTAATAAGAAAATTCTCCCAATCGCGTTCAAATATGGATGGTGAAAGGGATTTTTTATTTTCTCAATTTTTTGTCAATTTTCTGCAGTCTCGAGCTGATCCTTTAAACCCATTTCGGTTCTTCCATATCAAAATACACATACCTAACCGATTTTCATCTCGAAATGATATTTTGGTCGAGTTGAGAGTGGGTCAAAAATACACTCGGAATTTGTTACGAGTTGCTTCATCAGATTTGTCGAAAAGAATAACCAACGGACAGTCTTCACAAACCACTGGCTCTGTTCGCGCCACACACAGAGGCACGTTTATTTTCAACGGCTTCGATATATAAAATGTTTTAAAACGAAATTGGCCCTCAGTTTCATGCTCATTTTTACACTTGGCCTGTTTTTATTAATATTGACTTCGGATTTGATAAGTAAAAAATACGGCTCGGTTTGAAATTTTCACTCTTTTAATTTCCTGTTATTTCCAACGCAACGTACACGTCACTGATAAGGAAACTTTTCTCCGGTGTTGTTACAAACAACTTGTCCTTTATTCTAAAATCGTTTTTCCAGTGCTCGAATAGAGTGAAATTACGAAGTGGAACGTATTTTGATTCAAAATTTTGGCCAAATCATGTCAAAATCCCACATTGAAAATTGTTCCTATTATTTTAGACCTTGGTTGGGAAAAAAATCAATTCAATTCCTCAAATTTAAGCTCTTTTTTGTCAGTGAGACATGAGAATTTTATTAAAAATGGCTGTAACCATAACCCAAAAAGGTATTTTTTTATTCAAAGAAAATAAAAAGATTTTTTAATTATTGTGGTTCTTATTCTATGAGAATGTGAGATTTTCTTCTGCAAAAAAACAATGTTTTGATCCAAAAATTTAAAAAAAAATCCTCGAAAATTGAGATTTATTGGTAAGATTTTTTTACTTTCTTTTCTCCAAAAATTTGAGAAATGTAGGTAGGTATACTTTTACTTCAGAAAAATTAATTTTTTTTTTCGGGAAATTCAGATTAATTGAAAAAATCTTCCCCAAAAATGAGAGATTTTATTTCGAACAGAAAAACAGATTTTTCGCTCCAAAATATTTGACAAAAATCAAGGTTATCTATATTCTCATAAAAATTATGAATTTTTTATTTTTTATTTTTTCATACTGAATGTAAACAAAAATAGAGATTTTTCTTCCAAAAAAATGTACCTACGATTTTTTTAAATAAAATTTTTTTATCATTTTTTTTCTCCGAAAAATTGTACCTAGATACCTACATATTTCTTTTCTAAAAATAAATTGAAAGGTTTTTTCTTCAAAATATTTGGGAATAATTAAAATTTTATTCTAAAAAAAATGAAAGCTTTACTTCCTGCATATACTTCTCCTCAAAAAATAGGTAGGCCTAGATATAATATTATTTCTCCATAAAAATTGAAAAATTTTTCTTTAAAAATTTGAGAATAATTTTCAACCTACTACTTCCGAAGAACTGAAGAGTGGATCTAATTTTAATTGGAAATTTAAAAAAAAAGGTTTGAATTTTCTTTAAAATTAAACGACATTAAGACATTTTGTCAGACATTCTGAAACATTTATTTTTATAAAGATCAATTTTTAAAAATAAATTCAGTTTTTTTTTATATCATAGAGAGTGAGAATTTTTTAAAGGTGGCTCCAAAAAATGAAGATAAACATTTTTTACCCCAAGAAAATTGAAGGAAAACTCGCTTTAAAGCAAGATTTTCTTCTATGAAAAAATAAAGAGATTTTTTTTCTCGAAAAAACTAGAATTTTCCTTTCTGAAAATGAGATATTTTATCATAAACAAAGAAGAGATTTTCTTCTTTCTAAAAATTTAAGATTTTTCAAACTATTTTTTGAGAATGAGATTAATTAACAAATTTTCTTCAAGAATGAGAGATTTTTCTCTCTCAAAATGAGCGATTTCATCATATTATCCTAAACAAAAATAGGAATTTCTTTGTTAGATTTCCTTTAAAAAAAAACAACAAACAAACATTAATTTATTTTCCAAGAAATTAAAAGATATTTCATTTAAAAAAATGAGAAATATTTGCATTTCAGGAAAATTGAGAAATTTTCAACAAAAAAAATTGTTTCTATTTTCTTTTCTTTTTTTCATTGAAAAAATCCACCTTTTTACTTTAAAAAAAATCATTTTTCGTTTTTTTAAAAATTCATTGTTTATTTTCAAAAAATTAATTTTTTCATTTCAAAAAAATCAATTTTTCCATTAAAAATTCAATTTCATCATTTTAAAAAAAAATGTTTTTTTCATTTGAATAAAATCCATTTTTTCATTTAGATAAATTCCATTTTTTCATTTAGATAAAATCCATATATTCATTTAAAAAATCCATTTTTTCATTTTGAAAAAAACAACCAGTTTTTTATTTTATTTTTTCATTTTTTCATTTAGAAAACATTCATTTTTTCATTTAGAAAACATTCATTTTTTCATTTAGAAAACATTCATTTTTTCATTTAGAAAACATTCATTTTTTCATTTAGAAAACATTCATTTTTTCATTTAGAAAACATTCATTTTTTCATTTAGAAAACATTCATTTTTTCATTTAGAAAACATTCATTTTTTCATTTAGAAAACATTCATTTTTTCATTTAGAAAACATTCATTTTTTCATTTAGAAAACATTCATTTTTTCATTTAGAAAACATTCATTTTTTCATTTAAAAAACATTAACTTTTTCATTTTAAAAAACATACATTTATTTCATTTTTAAAAAATCTTTAAAAGAATCCATTTTCTCATTTTAAAAAAGTCCATTTTTTATTTTTTTTAAAATCCATTCTTTATTTTTAAACTCCCTCCTGGTAGACCTGATACTGGTGAAGGCTGGTATCAGGCTGATACTGCGGCTGATATCTGGTATCAGGCTGATATTTTTTATTTCTTTAAAACATTTGGGATTTTTAAATTTTGATAAAATGAGACATACGATAGGTACTTGAATTTTTCACGAACCAGAACTTCATGCCAGTTCGTTTCGACTCAATTCGAGCATTGCATTTCACAGCAATAAAATCTCTCGATATTGTGTCCATCTTTCATTTTTTTTCACGATGGTACGCGGGGGCGAAGCAGGGAAGATTTTTTATTTTTTTCATTAAACGAATACGGTTTAAATTGTCGACTTTTGTGTAGCGGTAGCGATATACCAGTACGAGTATAAACTCGTTCATCATTTTTACACATTCAAGTTATGAGAAATATTAAATTTACAACCTCTATGTGTGGCACGATACGGCGTCATCGTTGGCATCGTCGCTATATTATATAAGAAGGTACTCTACGAAACTCTACGAACTCTTACGAACCACTTATGAAGAATTTGCCGATGTTTTTGGCGAATATACCTAGTACCTATAAGCTCCAGGGCGTTTTCATTTCGCCAAACAAATGAGCCTAGTGTGTTGTGTTGTTTTGGTTGAAGGTGTTTTTACGATACCTACGGTAGCGTTTTATTCGCAAATAAAACAAAGACTTAATGATCGAATGTAAAGTTAGACGAATAAATAATTCCTTTTATGGTAGTTTCATTCGATTTATTCAAAAAGAACGTACATCAACGCGAAGCGGTGAAATATTTGCACCACTTTGACTGTTGCGATTCATTATTAAAAAGCCGGCCTATAGGCGTTCCGACGAGCTCACTTAGCAGGAAAAAATGCCTCTCTTTACAAAAACTGAATCATATGCTCGAGATGAATGAAATGTTGAAATTACGCGTAAACGACGAATTTGCTAATTCACAAAGTGAAATCATTGTCTGTTGGAATTAATTCGTCTAATGTGTGCTTTTGTGTTAAACTATTTTTGCATCATTTGGGGTTTTTTATATTATTTTTTCAAAATGAAAAATCGTGTAAGTTTGAAGACTACATCGAAATTCGAAAAAGTTTTCTTCCCGTATTGGTTGCTTATAAATGAAAATAAAAACCCCAGCATTGTAATTTTTTTTTCCTCGCAGTTTTTCCAAACATTGTAAAGAATAATATTATGGTTACTTTTTCATGAAAATTTTTTCATTTTTCTCCATATGCTGTATTGATGCGAAAAACATGTACCTATAAAAAGCATAGACGGCTAAGAATGACGACTTGGTCCTTGGCTGAAATTTTGAAATTAAGTAGAGGAAGTTGGTCCTTGGGTTTAAAATCTAGGTGATCCCCTACCTCATTCTCACCCCTCCAATAAGGTGGAATACGTTTTTTTCGTAATAAATTTTTATTTTCTATAATTCGTCTTGACGATTTTTTTTATATTACGTACTTGCTGGGATAATAAATGAACCACCAAGGACCACTTTTGAAAAAATTTCATTTTTATTTGTATGGAAATGCGAGTTTTAAGGTTTCAAAGCGTAATATTCTACACATTACTTAAGACCTACAACGAATAAAAACATCTTATATATATAATGTGATGTAACAATTATATTTTTGTAGAATTTTTTATATGGGTAGAATTCCCTATTTCTTATTTTTCCTGCAACTGAATTTCAAGTGGTCCCTATGGCCACCCTCGTTTTTTAGAAAGATGAAAAAAATAAAATTGACCAAGTTTCAAATATCTTCTTCCTAATTGTTTGAGAATCAATCCTCAATTTTTAATTTTTCCCATAGCTTGATTTTAAAAAGTTACCTTTGGATACTTCCATCTTTTCAAAGAAAATAAACAAACAAAAACTGAACAAAAGCCTTTAATTAACTTGACATATCTTTTTATTGACAAATAAATAGGTACCTATTTTATATTCTTCGCTTAACTAAATCCTAAGTGGTACAACTACACCCTTCTTATTTTGAAAAAATATTAAACATTTTCAAATTTTTAAACTTTCAATTTTTTTTTTGCTTCTAACCTATTAAAATTGTTCTTTTTTATCGGAAATGATTTCTAATTTTTTAATACTCCAATTGAAATTTAAGTGATGTCATCACACCCCCCCCCCTTGAAAAAAATATAAATGATCAAATTATTGAACTTTTGCATTTCTTTGGCTTTAATCTACCAGAAGTTTTTTCAATTTCTCCCCCCCCCCTCATGAATTTTAAGTGACTCACCTACTAGTTCAGCAAATTCAAAAAAGAGAGGAATTGAAAATTTTAAAACTGGATTTTTTTGCTTCAACTCATTGAAGTTGCCCCCCCCCCCCCCCTTCAATGAGAATCAACTCCGATTTTTTAATTCTTTTCGTATCCAACTTGATTGAATTTTTTGAAAGGAGAAGAAGAAAAATAAGAAGCTAAAAAATAGCAGAAATATTTGGCGTAGGGTTTAAAATATGCTTCTTCTGGTTAGAATGATAAAAGTATGGAATTTTTAAAATTTGATATTTTTTTCCAATATGGAGGCGATTTGGTGGGGGGGAGGGAATTAAAACTAGGGAATTATTTTCTAATTAGGCAGTAAAAAGACACTACTTTAAAATTCCAAGTTGGAAAATTTTGTTCCACAACTCAAATTTCCATACCATGAAACAATATTCTAAAAAAATTGAAAAATTTTCCAAAAATAACTTTATCATTGGTGAGGTTTATTATCCCTACACGTCTAAAAAAAATCGTTTGAGAATTGTAGAGAATGAAAATTAATAACAAAAAACACTGTAGTAAGTGGGAGTGAGGTAAGAGCCAAAAATTTTATCACAGAGTTTTCATAACCTAAGAACCAAGTGTTCTACCACTTATTTTCAAAATCCCAGTCAAAGGCTAATTCGCCACCATTCTTACCCAGCTATGCTCTTTGAACGAGTAAATTAAAAATAAATTTCCCAAGAAGAGAAAAGATTATTTGACGAAATAATCCCAATAAATTAATTGACAAACTTTTGTAAACAAATTGAGAAAAAACCGCTTCGTTTCATAAAAGAATTGACGTTACTTCGAGTGAAAAAAATGCTCTCTATACGTTTCATTAAATGAGTGTTGTTTTATTTCGGAGCACATTTTCCTCATATTTTAATACCCTAGAGAAGCAAAAGAAAGTTTTCAAAATGAAAATATTTTTATTCCCAGTTATAAATATAAATAAAAACGTTGCCAAGTTGTAACTTGCATATCTTCGAGAAAAAAAAAGTTACTGGTGACAATTAAGTGTGTAAAAGAAGGTTCATCGTACTTCTTGATTGCTTGCACGGGGTTTCCTTTTAACCGAATTAAAATATCCCAAATTTTCATACCATTGCGACTTTTTTTACCCAGATAACTTGGTTCATTTTCTGTCAAAATTTTCCCTTCACCGATGGTAATAATTTTTAAATCACGTGTAATAACAGGCTGATGCCAAGGACAGGAGTTATATGTAGTACTAATAAAAATGAATATTGTAAAAAAAAAAAAGAATTTTATGTCGTATAAATTATGGATCAAGTTGTCTAAAATCTTTTCTACAATATTTAGTTCTAGGACACATTTTAAATGTGGACTAAACTTTTTGAATAGTTATGCAGGAAATGGGTTACACTTTTTTTTAGACAAGTTTGTCCTCTTATAACGTTCGTGAAATTATAGCGAAGCGGTCGAATAATTTCTCAAAACATATTCTGGAACTAGGACTGTAGGCCTATTTTGATTCCTTATACGCGTTATATTCGTTATAGTTTTTTGTTGTTTTCTGTAGTATTTTTTCATCGTGTACCTAACTTTTTTTATTCATTTCCCTAACGAGGAAATTGAAACGACGACGTTGAATTTGAGGAAATATCAAGTTTAATTTTCATTTTATTGAGTGATATGAAAAAAAAAAATAATTGAGTTTTTTTTTTTTTTTTTTTTTTTTTTTTTAGACTCGAAAGTATGAAAATAGGTTTTAGGTGAACGAAGAAGTAACGTAGATTAGATTTCACGAAGGAAAAAACGTATTTATGTATATAAGGTATGTATAGTAACGTATACACATTTTCTTGATGACGAATCTTCACACATGAAAGAACGCGCTAACTTGAAAGTTTGATAAATGCTCGACAAATAATGGGTAAAATTTTATGGAAAAGTTGCTTTTTATACTTATTTATAGTAACATTATGAAAACGTTTTTTCTTTATGGTATGAGTATAAAATGTTTAAGGAATTCCTTCCACGAATTTACCTGCGTACAAACTTTGAACGCATTAGGTAGTTTTTATTTCATTGGAATGAGCGCTTGATATTGAACGTCATTTGTTATTTAATTTTTTTTTAATGAGCTTTTGAAATGGTAACTATTTAATATGCCCGACGATTTTTAGTTGAAAAAAAAGAAAGAAAAGAAATGCGTTAATATCCCATTATAGGACAGGGATTTATATGCTCTGTATGCACTATGCATGTTTTTGTTGATAGGTCATAAATTATCTTTGCATGCATATTTTTTAACAAGTGCAAAGTGAATATTTTGTGAAAATGAGCAAAATGTCATTTCTTTCATTTTTGTTAAAAATAAAGTCTTTAAATTTTTTTAGGAAAACTCAAAAATTGCGAACTTTGTTCTAAAGAATTTTAGTAACAAAACTATTTTTCAAAAAATTTCAAAAAATTTTTGAATTTGTCGCAACAAAAATTGTTTGCAAAAAATATTCTGTTCAAAAATAGGTACCAATGTTATTTTTATAGGATTTTTGAATTTTTCACAGACGTTTTGAAGGTAGGTAGGAATTCATTTTTGGGAATTGCTTTTCAAAAAAAATTTCAGACGTGTCTTAAATGATTTTTGATTTTTCCTTTTAAAAAAATGAATTTAAAAAAAATGTTGATGAAATTTTTGAATTCATTTTTGAAGGAACAAAACAAGAGAATAACTTATTGTAAATGAATAGGCAATACCTATAGTTGCTATCTTTTGAAATATTTTTTGACAGAATTTCCAAAAAAGTTTCAAATTTAAAAAAAAAAAAATTATTTAGTTACCTACTTAGTTTTTTTCTTAAATTGCTTCCAAGAAAATTTTTGATGAAAAAAAAAAGTAAAATTATTAGCTGATTTTTTTAAAATATTATTTCACAGAATTTTGGATTTTTTTACGAAAGTTTGAATAATATATTTCCTATCTGGAAATTTTTTCCAACAAATTTTTTACGCCAAAAAATATTGTTCAAGTGGATTGCAGAAGAGTTTTTGAATTTTTTGAATTCATTTCGAAAAAAAAAAATTATTGTGAAACAATATCCACTTTTTTGTTTTTTTAATATTTTGAATCGATTTCTAAAACTTTTTCATAAAATTTTAAAAATACGTATGATTTTGAAATATCATTTCAAAAAATTGTTTGTATAAAAAATACATAAGTACTACCATTTGAAAATTAAAAAATAATTGTTTTTTATATTTAATTTTTTCAAAAAAGTTGTTTGTACCTAATAAAATTTATTGTAGATTTTTTTTTTTAATGATAGCATTTTGAAATATTTTTTTTTGTGAAGTACTTTCCAAAAAAATTATTTTTTGTACCTACCAAAAAAATATTTTTCATTAAAAAAAAAATTTTAAAAAAAAGAGAAAAAAAAGATTAGGGATTTCTTTGTAGAAATTATTTGTTCTAGGAAATATTAATTTTTAAAAGTGTTTTGTATTTGTAGGAAGAATTATAGGTATTTCCATTCTGCATATTTTCATGTCTAAAAATATGCATTATTTTTTAAATACCTAGTATGATTTTTTTTTTCTCCGAAAAATTGTATACAAGAAATTATTTTAGGTGCGTAAATAATTTTTTTCGACGTTTCAATTTTTTTTTTTTTGAAAATTTCTTTTCAAATGGATTTTTTGTGTAAAAAAAATGAAGAGAATTTTTTTATGAAAAATATTTTTTTATGGCTTTCTTGGTTTTTATAATATCTCTATTTTGCGTTTTTTTTTCTGAGGAGAGTTTTCCATCTAGAAACATATTTTTATACTGCCCTATATATGCGAAGAATGACTCAAATTCTCGAAAAATAAATTTTTTGCCATTCCCCCTTTTTCATTTTTTGAAGGTTCCCATTGGTATAGTACTTTCTAGATACCACTTATTCACTAGACTAATTTAATTCCATCTAACTAAATTGATAATTTGTTCAATTTTTCAGACCTCATAATGCACTAACGTGTAATTTTGCACATTCGTGAATAGTAAAATCTGAGCACATAATAATAATGTAATTTTATTAATAATATGTATATAGACCGGATCTAAAATACTTATTACCTACCTACCTTCATTATTAAAGCACATAGTGTACATATTAGCATTATTAATTAACGAGATGATTATTTCAACGTAATGCAAGTGTGTGGTATCGGAGATGTTTGGAAAATTACAAGTTTTATAGTTTCATAGAAGTTGTTCACTGCTGTATTCGGCAGCCCTCGCTAGTTTTGAACTAATTACTACGATAATCTGCATGATACGCAGTTTACCTTTAATATTTTCATATCAAATGTACTGTACAGGGTGACTCAGCAAGTACAATCCATTGTGGCTTTCCTTACTATGTTTTTGCGCCGCCCGTTAACTTGTGTGTGGGGAAGTGAATGAAAGCAATTTTTTTTTAATTTCACCTATTTGAATTTTTTTTTAATTTAAGGCACGGCTGAAAAGTTATTGACAATATTTTAAAAAAGGGAGTTTCCGCGTATTCACATTTTAGACGCTTTAGAGGGAAGGGTGGGTTTTTTTGAAGTCTATGGTGTGTTGGTGTGTTCTCATTTCAAGATGTTTGACTCTTTCCGAAATTGTGTGTTATTCGTGGGAATCCGGGGGGGGGGGGCAATTTTCATTTTTTTTCTATATATATTTTGACGCGTGTTTTTGCGAATACAACTTTTTTTATTGGAAATTTTCTTTACTTTAATTTTAGTGATGACCATTTTTTTTTGTTTAAACGTTTATTCAAGGAGTTATAAGCAAAAAACGACAATGGGGTCACTTCGGATCTACATTTGGGGAACATAACGAGGGGTGAGGTTCGAGGATTTTTTTTGGGTAATCGGGACACACAAAGGAACATATTTAAAAAACAATTTCTTGCAAACAAAAAATGTAGGTTGCACCATTTATTTGGTGTCATTTATTCAGTCAGCTACGTAATTAAGAAAGTAAGTAAGATAGCACTAATTGATAAAAAGGATATAAAGAGCGTAAATTACTTTGGTTTTCTATCACCTACTGCTACTTATCATTTGACCTTCCTTTCAAACTTGAATTTTACCTTTTGGCGTGATATTTCTTCAAAAAAAATTCCACTATAATATATGTTGTACTTAGTATGAAGTGTAACACGGAGTTCAACGCATCTTCGACAAATCAATTTAGTGAATTCGTGTTATCAAAGATTGTCATTTCAAAAAAAATTAATGTCCAGTGCTACGTCTTAGATGTCGTAAGTTTTAAGAGTTTTTTTTAAAGTAATAGCTTCGGGAAAATACGGTAAGCAATATGTTACGTTACTACTAGAAAAAAAAAGTATTTGAAAATTTGACGAAATCACCTTGTCTATAGGCGGTTTTATTTCAAATAAGGATGTATCCCAGAAAATGTAGGTACTACGGTTGCGGATCCATTTTATACGATGTTCGAGGCTAAATAGAGTTTTATTAAATCTTAAATTTTATACGAGTATTTTTAAAGCTGTCACATAGCAATATATCTGCGGCGGTGTTTTACAACTTTCGCTATAAATTTTATTGTCACTTTATTCAATGTTAAGCGCAGAAAAAGGATTTTTTAAGTACGTTTTCGTCGGCGAGGTACGTTCTGATAATAGATCTTGATACGGCGGGACCCGACGCTAATTACTGATATGGATATCGAGCTAATAAAACAATAGCGAGGGTTTATTCCATCGTAAAAATTTACTAGACCTTTTTAAGCCATTCCAGCCTCAATGTATTTGTAATTTCTGAAAATAATGAAGGGTAAAAAATTACAAAGTGGATAATCTTATTGCCACCGTATATATGCTGATCCAGTGGCTGATCCTATTAATGCATAATTTTATGTATATTGGTATCAAGTCTGATGTTTTCACATTGGGTTGAACGAGCTGTGATAACGTTTACCCATCGATGCGTTCAACTTGCGTACTTAATTGATGAATAAGAAATTGCTTTTACATTTTCAGATATTGTCAAAATATAAGTCGAGGTTAAAGACCATAAGGTACTTTATAACTCTTTAAATCTTTCATATTGATTTTTTATTCGAATTTGAGAACGTGTATTCAGAAAGACGACTTAAAAATTTAATTACTCCCTCGAGTCTGATTTAAGGTCGAAAAAGAGATAGGTAGTTATATTGTTTTACATTCTCTAGGTAAAAATCTGCTGGTAGCAATAATGAGTAAAGGTATTCGTGAAACTAAACGAATCTTTTATAATATATGAAGTTGGGAAAGCGAAGTAGTAAAAGTTTATTAATTAAATGGTTTACATAGTCTCAAGTATCAAATTACAGTTTGTGAAATTTTATTGTAAGTTGTCATTGTTTGCCATTGTAGCCGACTCAAGTACTTTGCATTTGATCCTTAGAAGTTGGTAAAAATTTTACTAAATAGAAGGTCAGCTCTTGGCTGATTAAAATTACAAAAGACTCGAAAAGGTTGTATTTCGGAGTCAAAAGGGGACGAGCGGACTAACGATTTCAAAAGAGAATATTTTAATACCAATAATACCTACTACGATGTACATAAAATTATCGCTACATGAAAATTCTTTAAAACATTTCAGTTTCTCTTTTCTATCCGAACATGATGAATTATCAAATGAGAAATATTTTTAGATTTATTTGCATATCATCATAAAATCTTGATTTGGATTCGTCCCTTTGATATTTGCCAGAAGCACGGAGTTAGGTACGGAATCGAGTCAGTTGGTCTGTAAGTTGGAATCGTTTGTCATTCGCCAACCAAATCAGTGAGTGTTCTTCATCTAATCTTCTTTTTGACTTTTTATGAGAAGTTCCTATCAAAATATTTTTTAAACCAAGATAATGGGTACTAAGTATAGATACTTGATATTCGAAATTGGAGGGGAGGGAGGGGTCCAATAGAAATTTTTTTAATAACTAAAATTATTCTTAGGATTTCAATTTACAACTTTTGTTTGAAATTTTTTTCAATTGAATCCCCTTCTTCATCACCAATTTTGCATAACACTCCGAAAATACTAATTAAAAATTAGAAGAGTGTGAGAGGAAGGGGTTAATTAAACTTTTTTTTCAAATAAAAGTTGTAGATATTAATCATCACGAGTAAAAAATAACTAAGTAATATAAAGTAATTAGTAGTATTTTTGACACTATTAATCACTAGTAGTATTACTAATCAGTAATCATCAATAAATAATAATGATTATTAGTGACTTTTAGTACTATTATTGATTCATAGTGTCAAAAACACAATTAATCTTTGTTAGTTTTCTTTTGTTTACTCGTGACTACTACTTTTTTGTATAAATGGGTCACTATACAGAATAATAAATAATCACTACTAATCACAGCATTGATTCATAGAATCTATCTACTATTAATCTCTGTGGTGATTGAGAGCCCGAATGCAAGTGTCTATACATATATGCGATATCCATATTTTAGCTTATATACGTTCTGTACGACAGTTTACCTGCGAGTACGGAACTATATAATTTGATTGGTAGTTACCATTAATCACTTTTAGCAAGGTGATCGTGCTATTAGTCATTATATTCTTCAATTAGTAGTTATCATTAGTCAGTTCATCATAATTATTAATTACTTACGTATTAATCATCAATAGTGACTATATTAATCAATAATAAGCTACAATTAGTCAATACTTACATTTACAAAGTAACTATAATTATAATAATTAAATAGTATAATTAATGGTGATTATTAATTTTTTATATCGGGGCGAGGGGAGAAGGGAGAATACCCTAGATCAGAAAATTTTCCAATTTTATAATTTGGAAATTTCTAAAAATATTCATGAATTGCAATATTGTAAAAATAGTACCTAACAAATTTTGAAAATTTGCAAATATTTTTGCAAAAAATAAATCACAAAAATTGTGAAAATTTAATGAATCTGAAATTCGCAAAAATTGAACAGGTAACTTGAAAAATTCAATGAATTCAAAAAAGAAGATATCTAAGTATGCAAAATTGTAATAAAACTAACAACTCCCTTAAAATTTAGGTTATAATTATATCACAAAATTTTCCAAAATTGACTGAATTAAAAATTAATTGGTAAATAATTTTAAAATGGGGAAAAATAATAAATTTTGTAAATTTGCAAATTTTATGACAAATATTGAATAAGTCCGAAATTTTCCAAAGTTGAATGACTTGAAAAATTTAATTAATCTAAAAAACCAAGGTTTGTAAAAATTGAATTAAATTAAGAAATCTCTTGAAATTTAATCAATCAGAAAATTTTTAAAAATTTATGCAATTAAAATTTTTTAAAAGATTCAGTAATTTAAAATAAGTGAGAAAAACTATATGTAAAAAAAATTTCAATTTGAAAAAAATTCAATGAGTTAAAAATTTGAGAAAATTCATCAAATTGTAATAATTTTATAAATTTTGGTTTGTTAACTTTTTTTAAAAATTGAGTTCGCCAAAATTGGATTAAATGCGCAAATTGAAAAAATTTTAAACTTCAAAAATTCTCCAAAATATAATAAATTAAAATTTGTAAAAATCTTGCTATGCATTATAAATTGAAAAAGTCTTAAAAAATGAAGAATTCACAAAAACGTAATAGCCTGCATTAAAAAATTACCCCAAATTTTATACTCGACTCAGATAACTTCCCAAAACCTGGAAATAAGTCACATTCTAACCGAACAAAGCAAAGGAATGATCTATTGCCATATACCTAGACCTACCTAATGAATTGAAGGGATTAGGGAACGCAGTAATTTTGAAACACCCTGTATGAATTTTGTAGATAATAAAGTATGTTTGAGGAAAAAAACAACAGAATTATTTACTTCTCTGATTATTATAACTCGTTATATAGGTAACATTAGAAAATTGAAGTGGGTGTAAGACTGAGTATATGAACCAAAGTTTTCCATTTTTTTTTTTTTTTCAGGCTAATGAAATAATGCTTCTATTACGCCGAACACTGAAAAAGTTGAAAGCAATACCTACTCAACAAACTGAAAAAAATTCGTTTATGGCAGTAGGCTTTTTGATACCTTCATGCAGTTTCCTAGCCGAAAAAATTTTCGTTTGAAAAATATAACGGTGTAAGTGAATTCATAAAACCAAATACTCATTTCGTCAAATACGAGGACAAAGAAAAAGCCAAGTATTAAGACATATTTCGTATCGAAAACACAAATCATTCAGGGGAAAAAAACAAAAAAGAGAACAAATGTTTCCATTTCCAACAATACGTATAAGTATAAAAGTCGAGCCGAAAAAAGTACCTACCTTAATATAATAAAACTGCTAAACTCGTCAAGAAAATCGTACTTTTTCTTTTGTTTTATTTTTTTGGTCGTTTTTTTAAAGAAAAATATTTATATAAACGACTTTTTAAAGTATACAAGATCAAAGATTCCTTTTTTCTAAATATTAAATTCAATTTAGCACCATAGGTTTAAATTTACATTAATTTCAAATTCGTTTCTTTTTTTCATAATAATACGCGAGTACGCTTGAAATTGGTGTTTGCGGAAGACTCGGGGCGATGGCAATGGGTATAATTTTTTTCGACGAATGTAAACGAGGAAATTAAAGTAATTAATCCTGAAACCTTTTAATATATATGCTTTCGTAATGTACAAGTCGTTAAAAGTGAAATTCGGTTACTTTTGGCAGGCGAATTTCGTTATCATTTGTAAATAGATACTTATTTTAATTATATTTACGTACCGAATATAAAAAAGAGATTTTTCTCTCGAAACATTCGCAGTTTCGATTGTAGAAATTTTTTGATGTTTTCAATCGTTTCAGTTTGGCTGGTTTCGAATTAATAAGTATTTTAAATCTTCATTAATGTGTATAACATCTGTCGAACCGTTGTAAGAAATAAGTTGCCCGCACCACAAGCGTTGCGGGCATAGCCGAATTTTCAAGTTTCATTATAAAGGTTTTAAATTTTGAAAATTAAAATTTTGTAAAAAATTTCAAAAATTAAAATTTTGTAAAAAAATTTAAAAATTTAAATTCTGTAAAAAAATTTAAAAATTTGAATTTTGTAAAAAATTTTAAAAATTTACAATTCTGTAAAAAATTTTAAAAATTTGAATTTTGCAAAATAAAAATTTATATTTTGTAAAAAATTTCAAAAATTTAAATTTTGTAAAAAACTTCAAAAATTTAAATTTTGTAAAAAATTTCAAAAATTTAAATTTTGTAAAAAATTTCAAAAATTTAAATTTTGTAAAAAATTTCAAATGTAAAAAATTTCAAATTTCAAAAATTTAAATTTTGTAAAAAAAATTAAAAATTTATATTTTGTAAATTTTGTGAAAAATTTTAAAAATTTTGTAAATTTTGTAAAAAATTTCAAATGTAAAAAATAAAAAATTTCAAAAATTCAAATTTCAAAAATTTAAATTTTGTAAAAAAAATTAAAAATTTATATTTTGTAAATTTTGTGAAAAATTTTAAAAATTTTGTAAATTTTGTAAAAAATTTTAAAATTTTAAATTTTGCAAGAAATTTTGAAAACTAAAATTTTGTAAAAATTTTGAAAACTAAAATTTTGTAAAAATTTAAAAATTATGAATTTGGTAAAAATTATACTCTGAACAAAAAACACCACGAAACACCGCACCATAATAAAAAAAGAAAAAAAAATTAGGAAAAACAGATAAAACAATAAAAATTACCACTGAATTAATTAAAAAATAAATCTCACTCACCATATTATCTGAAGAAGTAAGAATATATCGCACAGAAGAATCACAAATTTAAAAAAAAAAACGCGAACTCAAAACAAGAAACACCAAGAAGAAAAAAACAATAATAAAACACAATACAAGCACCACAAAAAAATAATAATAAAAACACGGAAATGCACTAACACAATTCCCATGTAATTAATTAAAAACGCGAAACTTCAAACAAAAAACACCGCAAAAAAATTGAAACGCGAAACCACACTAGTTGCGTAATTAAAAAAGGCAAACTCCAAACAAAAAACACCAAGAAAAAAAATAATGAAAACGCGAAACAGAAAACACAAAAAAAAATCAAAACGCGGAAATGCACCAACACAATTCCCGTGTAATTAATTAAAAACGCGAAACTTCAAACAAAAAACACCACAAAAAAAATTGAAATGCGAAACCACACTAGTTGTGTAATTGAAAAAAAACCGCGAAAAAACACCACGAAAAAAATTATAGAAACGCGGAACCGCACTAAAGAGATATGTAATTAAAAACACGAAACTAAGTACAAACAAAAACAAACACGAAAAAAAAACAATAATAAAAATACAAAGCAGCACTAACGCGATGTAGAGTAGTGATAAGAACTGGTACCCTCAACGATCAAAATCATACTGAGACCAAAGTAAACAACAACAAACCAGACATTTCCCCTACTTTCTTCTCTCCATCCCCATTACCAACTTCGCATCCACTATACTTTTTTCCCCGCTTCCCCTAATCTCAATTATTAATTACTCCGTAATTATTGCATTTTTAGAAAAAATAAAACTAGCGTTCCCTGCCCGAGCAGCACACTCGATCGATAATATCGAAAGTTGAAACGTATCGATAAAAAATCGTTTAAAAATCTAAAGATGTTCTCACGATATGATACAGATTTAGCTGTACGATTTTATAGGCAAAAAATCTAAAAACTATCGAATTCGATAGTATTACGATTTTAGGACGATATTCGTCAACGATAGTATCGACAAAGAATATTAAATTTATCGAATCCGATTTTCCACCGATTTTGTGCAGATATTTGAAACTATATTATCGACAAATAATCTGAAATTTCTCGAATTCGATTTTTTAACGATTTTGTGAAAATATTTGAAACTATATTATCGACACGTAATCTGAAATTTCTCGAATTCGATTTTTCAACGATTTTGTGCAGATATTTGAAACTATATTATCGACACGTAATCTGAAATTTCTCGAATTCGATTTTTCAACGATTTTGTGACGATATTTAGAACTATATTATCGACAAATAATCTGAAATCTCTCGAATTCGATTTTTTAACGATTTTATGAAGATATTTGAAACTATATTATCGACACGTAATCTGAAATTTCTCGAATTCGATTTTTCAACGATTTTGTGACGATATTTACAACTATATTATCGACAAATAATCTGAAATTTCTCGAATTCGATTTGTTAACGATTTTGTGAAGATATTTGAAACTATACTATCGAAAAAGAATATTAAATTTATCGAATTCGATTTTTTAAAGATTTTGTGAAGATATTTAAAACTGTATTATCGACAGATTATATGAAATTTCTCGAATTCGATTTTTCAACGATTTTGTGACGATATTTAAAACTATATTATCGACACATTACATGAAATTTATCGACTTCGATATTTCAACGATTTTGTAACGATAGTTGTTGAAACTATATTGATTTTTTTCTAGTCAAAAAATGCCTACTTTATATTCAAAATTGGATGGGAAGAAAGGGCCAAATCGAAATTTTTATAATAACCAAAATTAAATCCAGAATATTATTCTACAACTTTTGTTTGAAATGTTTTTTCAATTGGACCTCATCTCTAGCCTCTATTATTTTGCATTTACCTACTTACGTGTAACAGTAATATGCGAAATCAAAAATTGAAAAAATTTTCAAACAAGTTATCTAGTTTTTTTGGTTTACTAGGTATTTTACTTGAAACCAGATCGTTGTTCTTAAATAAAATTTTACCAAGTTCAATACTACGATTACTATGTGAATACTTAGTATTTAAAATTGAACGGGAGGGAGGCGCCCAATCGAAAATTTTGTAATGACCAAAATTATTTTTAGAACTTTAAGCTACAACTTTTGTTTGAAAATTTTTTCAATTGGACCTCTCCTTCTCCTCCAATTTTGCACAATACTCCGTTGATACTTATTCAAAATTGGAGGAGCGGAGGAAAAAGGGGCCAATTTGAAAAAATTTTCAAACAAAAGTTGTAAATTAAGGTCCTAGAAATAATTTTAGTTATTATAAAAATTTCAATTGGACCCCTCCCTCTTCTCCAATTTTGCATAAGATGTTTGAATATTATAATCCAATTCGTATTATGCGAACGAACTCCGATGTTCGCAACATACGCTTGTTTTGGTAGAAACTGCTGTATTTGGAACGAAATTCGCCAGCCTTAAGCGTAACTACGACTTCAAACTCGCCAGCCGGTCTTGAAAATGTGCGCGCGCATATACCCATATATGCTAAATTATCTACAAAAAATCGATAGAATATCGAAACTAGATAATCTACAAAAAATCGTAATACAAAATCGATAGAATATCGAAATTAAATCGAAATAAAAAATCGATAGAATATCGAAACTAAATCGAAATAAAAAATCGACAGAATATCGAATTCGATAAAGTGTCGCGTTAGTTCCGCATAAATCGTGTAATTATCTTTCGATTTATAGATAGGTTATCGATGAAGTATCTAACTATAATCTTGAGATTTTTAAAAGAAAAATCGTTCGATTTTATCGAAAGTTTATCTGTTGACGGATTTTGCCAACTATAATTCATCGATAATCTGTCGATATATCGAAAGATAATTTCACGATTTATGCGGAACTAACGCGACACTTTATCGAATTCGATATTCTGTCGATTTTTTATTTCGATAATTTGTCGAGTGTGCTGCTCGGGTGCTACATGATAAATCAAGTCCACACCCAAAATTTTATTATTCTAAGTGCTACGGTTACAGAGAACATTCAAAATAATGTTTTCTAAAATCCCATTTCGAATACATAAGTCCGAATTTTAAAGAAAATTCGGCTAAAAATCGAATTTACTTGTAGCCTATTTCCCGAAATGGTTGAGGTATAATTTTGAAGAACAAAAATGAAATTAGTTCTTACTTTCTATTTACATGTTTGATAAAAATCATTATTCGTAAAAATCGTTAGTAGATATTTTTTAAATTAATTTTTCCTCAACGCATGCTCGATATGAAATTAAACGAGGAAGTAAAAATAAAAAGTAAAAGTTCTAAAAATATACTCTCGTATATCTGCCATACTGACAGGTAATTAAAAATTGGTAATTTATATTAACTTCGTATACGACATAGGTATATAAATTTTCAAGGTAACGTGACTCAATTTTCAACCCAATTTTTAATCGCAGTTTTGTTGAAACTCTCACTATACTACTACATGCATGTGCCACTGGGCCAGGTTATAAATTCACTAATATGAAGCTACAATACAACTCCAGTACAAATTCCTCGTCTTCCTCGTAACATCTCAATACGAACGCTACGTGTTGGATAAATATACGTACGGTTTTATCACGACGACGACGACGAATAAATGATACGAAGAGATGAAAGGTCGAATGTATGTAATAATTTTTTGCCAGCGAGATCTAACGTAAGAAACGCGACGTCGGTGATGTTAATAAATTTGCATAACCGAAACGCCGTAAATACGCGAGAGCCTGTCGGCATATTTTTCTATGTTTTCAACTTTTATTTTATTTTTCGTTGTTTATGTTACGAAATACATAATATACTACTCGTGGTTTTGGTGGCAAATTAAGGATCGTATGGCGAAGCAAAAATAAAGATAGGATTTGCTGTGTAGCTGTAGATACGTGATAGGTTAGGCACCTACCAGATTGTGAATTTTTTCATCAATTTTGCTAGTTGATTTGGTTTTTGTATTTTTTAATGTCAGTCTTACCCTCCCCAAAGTTCTTTCATTTTATGAGATAATAATTTCCTATTTTTTATTTTTGTCATAACTAAATTCTTAGTGGAGCCTGGTCGCCCATTTTTTTCAGAAAAATGAAAAACTTGATTTTTTAGGCTTATAACCCATCAAAGTTTTATCTTTTCATGAGAATGACTTTCCGATGTTTTCATTTCCTCCCAACTTTATTTTAAGTAATATTTTGCCCCCCTCCAATTTTTCAAAAAAAAAAGAACGAAAAAAACTACGAATTTTTTTACCCTACTAGGTATATGAATTAGGTAGCTGTATTTTATCAAAAAATCATTCCTAAATTTTTATTGTTTACCTCAGTGAATTTTGAGTGGTGCCACCAGCCTCCTATTTCAAATAATGGAAAATTGAATAAAAATAAAAAATAAAAAATAGGGAATTTTTTTTTTTTTAATTCAACTACGCACGTCATATGGTAGGTAGGTAAAAATCAAATCTCTCGTTGTTTTTTTTTTTTTTTTTTTTGAAAAATGAAAGGCACCTCAAAGCAGATACGCTCGGAAACACGTTGCAGCCACAATAGGGGTACTAAATCCAAGTTAAGGCACTTAATTCTTCAGTTCAAAATAATTATGCTAAAATGAAAATTATTGAACATTAATAATTCTTTCGAAGCAATTTTTGGGAAAATGACAATATTTATTTTCTTTTTTTCAAAGTACTACTTAAAATAGAGTTGCGAGAAAAATTGAGGATTGAAACAACTTCGACGCGTTATAACCAAAAAAAGCAAAATTTTAAAAATCAGCAATTTTTTCATTTTTCTGAAAAAAGAGGGGGACTGTAGGCTCAAATAAAAATTCAGTTAAGGCTCAAATGAAAAATAAATGGAAATATTTTTTCATGGAATAAAAAAACTTTGGGGCTAAGACATTAAACAAATCCAAAAGTCCAAAATAAGCGCCACCCTAATATTACAGAGAATACGTGTACGTTTACACGTACGAAAAATTTACCAAGTATTAGAACCACTTTAAAATACTCGTAGTCGTTGGTTTCGAGATAATCTTCAGCGAAACGAAAAGTGTCGTTGATAATAAATTAACTCATTTAAATGGTATTAAAACGAAACGAAGCGTTAGAGTTTCCAGTTACTTTAATTCAATATGAATTCACATCTTGCATTATTAACACATCGTTGGAATATTACTGTTTCTTAGTGACCGAATAATTATACTAATTTCGAATGCGTTTCGTGTAGTTTTTCTATACGCGTTTACGAGTTTGGAAAAAGTTTCCAAAGTTTTTTTGCTGTCTTCTTACTAAATATACCCTGTAGGATTTGGGACTATGAGCATTACACCACAACCTCAGTAACACCGAATTTTATTCTTTTGGCGCGAAATGCGTGATTTTGTATTTTATTTTGTTTCTCGCAATATTAATTTAGCCTGATTAGGAACGTTGAAAATACATAATTATGAAAACTTTGAGAATTTTAAAAAAGTAGAAATTTTTGTGAACTTTGAAAATTTAAAAAAAATGAATAAATTCCTTTAGAATATCAATGATTTTTAAAATTTGAGCATTTTCCAAAATTTTGACATTTTTCAAAATTGAAGAATTCATTAAAATATGGTCCTTTTTCAAAACAAGAATTTTAAAAATTTCGTGAGTCAACGGATCTTTTTAGGATTTTATCTTTTTTTAATTTTCAAGAATTTTTTATATTGCAATAACCTTTCCAAATTTGTAAGTTTTTAATATTATTTTGAAAATTTATCAAGTTTGCAAATTTCATAAAGTTCAAAAACATTTTTTAATAAGTTTTACCAGCATTTGAGAATTTTCATTAATTTCAAAATTTTCCAAAATTTGAGAGTTTTTAGAAATTCAAATGATTTTTCAAGTTTAGAATTTTTCAAAATTTAAAAAAATTATAAGATTTGTTATTTTTTTTAAATTTTTGCATTTATGATTCTTTTAAAATTTGATACTTTTTAAAAATTTAAAGAATTTGCTTACATTAAAATTTTTACAAAATCTGAGAACTTTTTGAGAAATTTTGAAAATTTGAGAATTTATTACTCGGCATAATAAAAGGGACATGTAAAAAATCAATTTTTCACTTTTTTGATGTTCTGAGCTCTACTTACTGAGATTCGTCAATCTTATTTTAGAATCTTAGTCTTTTTAAATTTTGAAAATTTTCAAAAATTTGAAATTTCAATTTTAAGATTTTTTATAATATTTTTAGAATGTTTCAAAATTTGAATTTTTTAAATTTCAAGAATTTCCTAAAACTTGAAAATTTTCAAAATTTGAAAATTTAGGTACCTAGGTATGAACTTTTACAACTTTTTAAAAATTAGAGACTTCTTAAAAAATGGAGACTTTTTAAAGACTTGAGAATTTTACACAATTTAATGATTTATTTACGTATTTGAGATTTTTTCAGAATATCATAGTTTTCCGAAATTTTTGAAACATTTACTATAAACTGACGAAATTGAAGCGCTGTTCCAAAAATTTATCGATTTATCAAAATCAAAAAAATAATTTGTTTCGCCAGAGTAAGATTAAAAATTAATTCCTCATAATAGCATATTGTAAGTATCCTCAAATTAATCATTCTTGACCAAAAATCATACATTTTTTATGGTACTCGTAATAGTAATAAAGCCAGATGCTTAAGCCTACTCGGTCAACATTTTAAGTTGTCTTAATTTTTAATACTTACCAGGCTGGTATTATCTTCATAATCTCATCTCTACTTCTTGATGAAAAAAAGTAAACTTAAGAAGTGTATGTTGAAGAGATTATAAAAATCCATTTGCAAGCCCTAACTTACATCTCTCGCTGTTGTAAACCTTGATTATTGTAACCCAGGAACGTACCAATTGCCAGACAATAGGGCAATGTTACCAGCCTAAATAGTACAGCTGATACATCCAGCCTGCAAATTGAACTTTCATCTCACCCATTTACCAAAGAATTTTACGCTGGTCAAAGGAGTAATTAAAGTAGGACCCGAGTAAATTACGACCTATTACGCCCTTTTCTTTAATATAATTCGAATGGTAATTACTCAAAGATTGTGATTTAATTTACGAATAAGATGCATTAAAGATAAGTGAGCATTTAAAGATGAAACTTGTCGAAGCAATTATTCTGGTATCAGATGGTATAAAAAAATTTGGCGATTCATATTTGAAAGGAAATCTTTTATTCCGGGTTTCTAATTTGTTACGCATTGCGTGCGATGAAATTGTAAACTTTCCGTAATACTCTGGCGTTACGGGCGTTCCATTTTGCCAATCTCGAGGCAAGTAGATAAGCCACCTTTAACACTTCGGTTCATCTTGAGCATTTGCAGAGCAACATACGACGAACGCATGTGTTATGAAATGTTCTTGTAATAAGGTTTTATTGAATAAGTCTCGAGAATATCGTCGATATGAGGCAATTGTTTTTAAAATCCTAGATGGTTTAAGTTCAGATTCCTGTCATTCGAGAAATTCTTAAATGATTTTCAGTTTCAAATCGAACTGTTTCACCTACTGGTTCCTTCCATGGGAACGTAGACAGATGAAAAAAAATCGAAATTGATAAATGTTTGAAAAGTCTCCGGTTGTATAATACGGGTTATATGTTAAATTATAAAAAATCGCAGCTTTATATGTACCTACCAGGGCTTTACTATGAAAATTTGAAAAGTGTTATCGAATCAATGGAAAATCTTTCAAATAAACTATTCCTAACCGGAGGCGAATTTTTAAAAAAAATTCTAATACTGAATCGCAATTCTCTTTATTTCTCACAACCCATTCGCTTTTTCGTGGAATGAAGGCATTTACGATATTCGTGTTTACAATCCGTCTTTATTATTATGTTTTTTGTTTATTCGGGTGAAACAAAAATTACTATACGTCTAACTATTCGAATCATCGCATCGCATCGGTAATTTAAATCTGAAATAATATCTGCAAAAATCACGAACATTTTTGCTATTCGTTGTTTTATCTTTGGAGCGAAGAATGGACATGGGCAAAGTTGGCTCCCATTTGTTATTTCCGGTTTCTGGGCTAGTTCGCGTGCTAAAGCGTAGGTCGGGAGGTAACAAATTCCAAAATAAAATGTACTTTTCGTCAGACAGTTTGCACGCGTTTGTATTGTACCAAATTCAGCTAAAAGGTTGGTGGGAAAAATAAACCTTCTGCTGACAGTGAGTAAGTCTCCAAAAATGTAATGCAATGCGGAGGCGGTCAGACTCCAACTTTGGGGTGTTTTCCGGCATGAAATTCTTCGTGAGAGTTTTCTCATCTCATCTAGAATCTAATAAATTGCTCGATTGAAGATGCCAAATTTTCTACTAGCATATTTTGTCCGATTTTATTTTGTATTTTGTATTTTGTATTTTTTTTTTTTTTTTTTTTGAGAGAGAGAGATAGAGAAAGAGAGAGAATTTCTCTTCTTAAGGGATTTTTTTTTTAGCAAAAGTGTCTTTTACTCTTTTTTTAAGAGGCGATTTTTTTTTTCTTTTCAAAAAAAAAATAAAAAAAATACTTACCTAGTTAATGTTACAATTTTTGTAATACAGGGTGTCCCAGTGATGAAAATCTTGGTTTGAAATTTGGATCAACCAAGACTTGCCCCTTCAAAATCAAGATAGGCACCCATAGTGTACATGAAGTTTTTTGTTATTGGCAAAATGACTAAATGACAGTCAATTATACCCAAATAATCCTAAGTCGGGTTACTCTGAACCGGGACACCTTGTATATCTCATGAATAGTTATAATATTAAAATTCTGAGAAAATTTAGGTATAATGAGGCAATTCTCTCTAAAAAAAAAAAATTCTCCATTTCTTTCTGAAAAAAAATCATGTTCAAAAGAATGCAATGAAAAATTGTAGCGCTTTGCTTAAATTAAATAAATTTCCGACTGTGCTCCAATTTGACTCAGTCTTACCAGATCGACAAAATAGGATATTGATTACTAAACATTATACACGAGTAAATAAGTATCACAAATACGTAAAAATCTTATAACTTATTTACTTTTCCAACTCGGCATTTTTAGAATAAGAAATAATTATTCATTAAGCTCGAACTGAACATGCCTTCTATCAACTGCTGAACATCCTGGTACGTAAAATTGGAAAACAGTTTGAGTTGATAGAATTCCAGCCATTTATCAACTGTCCAATAAAAGTATTGCTTAAATTAAACCCCTTTCTGTTTACTTTGTTTTCTTCTTCTCATTTTGCAACAAAGAGAAAAAAATACTTATACCTTTCATCTTTCTAGAAATTTTCGAGCCGAATGCTATCATCCTATTGTAAATTTTTTGTCAATTTAATTAAGTATTTTTTTTTTACATTCATTTTAAACGAATGCCGAAAAGAGAACACATAATTCTTGACTTTGATTAATGACTATATTGAATTAATTATTTTAAGAAGTGCGTGTCGTCAAAAAACTTGAATAAGTACGACTTTCTTTACCATTTGATAATATCGAGAAATAAAGTTTCGTTTCGTTTGCATTAAGTACCTAGATGTTCGAATGAGGAAAAGCTGGCTATTTTTGTGACAGTTTGTTGATTGAAACGTTTCAACGGTTCGTTTTTAATTATTTGCAGTGGTTTGCGTAGGTATCTACATTTCCTTCTGTAATGAAAAACGAAAATATGCAAGTAGATAGTTGTTTGACTATGTGGTTGTATGTAGTAGCATTAAAGTGTGCCTTACTTAAGGGTGTACTTTACACCTGTCGAGACCTTCAAAAAAGGACTATTCTTGAAATTTTTCGAAATTTTCAAGAGGTGAAAACAGAGTTGGAAAACTGAAAACACAAACTTAAAACCCTGAAAACCGAACCAAAAACTAAACTTTTATACTGAAAACTTTTAACCAAAAACTGAAAACTAAACTTTTGTAAATATCTGTTTTACCTTTTCAGTTTTTCAACCAATTTTCAAGCTTTTTCAAGTAGAATTAGAAACTGTAATTTTAATTTTGGGTACCTAACATTTAAAAAAAAAATAAACTAGAAAATGGACAATTTTTTCATTTTTGACAGATGAATGAGAATATTTTTTCAAAAATCATTTTCAGCAAAATTTCAAGAAAATATTTTCAAAAAATGTTTTAAAAAACTTGAAAAATACTTTCAAAAAAAAAAATTGAAAGTAGTGATGTTAAAATATCCATATCGATATATCGATATTAACAAAATATCGAAAATATCGATATAAAATATAAAATCTTAATCCCTAAAATAAAAATACAGAATCATGAAATTGAATATGTCACATCATTTAAATACCTTGGTGTAATGGTTAATAACAAACTACAATGGAAAGAACACTTTGAATATATTTATAAGAAATCTGTAAAATCCGTCCTACTCCTAAAAAGAATCTGTGCAAATACTTGGGGTCAATCCACTTGGGCCAGACGAATTATGTTTAAATCCATTATTGACACCAACTATAAATATTGCTCTTCTGTCTTTTTACATCAATTATATAAACCAAATGTTTCCATTAATTTCCACTTTGGTTTATTCTAATTCCTTCTGGATATTAAATGATTTTGGTTAATTTTGGCAAAACGACGGCATCTTTCTGTAAATATTTGAAAAAAAAAAAAAAAAAAAAAAAAAAATATATATATAAAAAAAAAAAAAAATAAAAAAAAAATAACTTTTGGCGTATGATTTAAAATCTTAGGTTCTTAAAAATGTCTTTTTCGACCTCTAAATTATATAAACACATTGTAGAAGCCGTCGGCATCAATGTGTTTTCTAAATTAAGCTATGATGATTATATATTCGGAGATTTTGCTCCTTGAAACTGAGCTTAAAATATAAAAAAAAAAAAAAAAAAAAAACACATTGTAGAAGCCGTCGGCATCAATGTGTTTTCTAAATTAAGCTATGATGATTATATATTCGGAGATTTTGCTCCTTGAAACTGAAAAAAAAAAAAAAAAAAAAAAAAGACAAAAAAAAAACAAAAAAGCAAAAAAAAAAAAAAAAAAAAAAAAAAAGGCCAGAACAAGCCTAAAAAATCTAATAAAAGAACGAAAATTGTGCTAGACTTTCGCCGTTCGCGCGTTCTTACTTCTTATCACACTTCACACGTTCACAGTTATGTCAGTTTTGGTGTTATTTTATATTTATCGTTTGAACACGAGGTGGTCGTGGTTTAAGAAGATCTCGATTACTCCCTGAAAACGTAAAAAAAATCTTGTTTCTCAATCGGAATTTAAAGTTTATTGCGAATACCGAATTATATTAGGTAAATTGGTAAATTTTGAGTTTTTGAGTGTTCAATTTTGTTTTATATAATTTACATTATATTATACGTATTTTTTTGAAAAATTCCGGTTTTTATTCTTTTGTAACTTTCCAGCGTTGAATATTTATTTGTTTGTAATATATTTAGATTGAAATTTAAATCATTTAATCTTAATCTTGTAAACAAAAAACAAATGAAAATAGGTGAAACTGAGCTTAAAAAAAAAAAATAAAATAAAATAAAATAAAATAAAATAAAATAAAAAAAAAAGGTATCACACTAAAAATATAGGACATTTTATTCAATTTTTAGAAATATCGATATTATATCGATAATATCGATATAGGCTTGGAAAATATCGATATATATCGATATAGAAAATTTGGAAATTTTATATTCGGAGATTTTGCTCCTTGAAACTGAGCTTAAATAAAAAAAAAAAAAACATCACTAATTGAAAGATTATGATTTAAAAAAAAAATAATAAAAATACATTTCAAACAAATTTTAAAAAATTTACTGAAAAATGAACTATTTTGAAAATCATTAAAATAGAAAGGAAAAAAATAGAACTGTAAACCCTAAACTGACAACTAAACTTTTATAGTTTTATATTGAAAACTTTTAACCGAAACCAAAAACTTAACTTTTATTCAATCGATTTTGCCAATAACCCTGGTTGAAACCCAAACCCAAGTTCATTTTATTCATTTTGCACGACAGTTTACCTGCGAGTATGAAACTATATCAATCGGTTGGTAGTTATTATTAATCACTATTCATTCGTCATTATCCTTCAAATTACAATTAGTATTTTTTATCATTAGTTACTTCATCATAACCATTAACTATTAATTATTAATATTGACTATTAGATAATCACTATTAAATTTGTAATAGTGATTAATAATAAGTAATTAATATAGTAATTAATAGTGATTATTAATTTTTTTACATACAGGAGTAAGGTAACTTTCCATTAAGAGTTTTTTGCTATATTTATATTCTTGAATACCCATAACTATTTTTTTTTCTTTCTTATTTTTTACCTCGTTAAAAAAGATATTTTCCTAATGATACAGATTTTTTGCATTATTAATTTAAAATTCTTCTCACCTGGTAGAAACCCAAATAATATTTTATTTGAGCTGCAAAAATGAGATGCGAAAAATTCATGCTAGAAAAAACCTACCTATCTGAATGAACTCAAAAAAAGTCGTGCGAAAAAGGTACGAATAATAGAAGCTCGAGACTCGACGATGTTAGCTGCTCATTGATAAATAAAATTCATTATTTGGTTGAATAGAGGAAATGAAATTAAAAAAAGGAAAAGAAGGAAGAGCTTTCTCGTTGTCATATAATTTTTATAATTCCAACCTAAAAGTTGCTATTTTGTCGTACCTATTCTAGTATTAAATTTGTTTGGCTAAAAAGAGAAATAAAAATTTGCGCTACTATTCCAAGTCACGAACGTTATATATAGTTTTTGCTGAGGTTGAGGACGAAATATCGTGCTAGAAATATAATTATTTGAAAACTTGCAGCTCTTATTTACCCATTTTGTTGTAGTAATAATTGTGTTGACCGAAAAATCCGAGACGATGTTTAACTCGATATTCGGTTGCGAACGCACGTATCACTATCGAATTCATCGAACCCGTAACTTAATCAAATCTTTCAACTGGAAAAAGATGATTTTTTTAATAAAATAAAAAACATTCGCTGTATATGTTCCATTTATGCGAGCTTCAAGACAAGTTGGCGCGTTCAAGAGTGGTTTCTTCGGATCAAATATGTTTTTACGTTCATATGTATGTGCTTTTTACGAGCCAGTCGTATTGCAAACAAGTATCTAAAACTGTACTTACACTTTGACCAAATGCTCGTGGAAAAAAAATACGACTTTCATTTTATGTTGCAACGATAAAATTTCAATCGTTTCGTCAGAGTCCGCAAATTTTTCTAATTTTTATCATTGTATTGGAAAATATTTCAAAATTTCGACCAAACTTAGAACTCGCAGAATGGTTTGTTTGTGTTCGTAACTTGAAGGGTACCCGCATATTAATGAATCACACACCAGCAGGGTTTTTTCGCTTCATGTGACCATATTTTTTATACGGGAGATAACCAAAAATGAAGGACATTGTTGAATAATTTTCTTAAAAACTGATGAAGTGATAATGTCAGTGAGTTATGGTAATTTAAATATAGCCTGTTGTTAAACTCATATCATATCATATTATGACATGCATTACCTATTTTATAGCATGCTGTAGAGTTGAATTAAAAGCAAAACAACACCCCTACTGTCGTAAATAAATTACAGTGGATGAAGGGGGAAAGTGAGAAGAGTAAATTTCACCAAGTGAAAACAGGTGAATGTGTTATAAATCATTCATTCTAGTTTGGCTAGAGAAAAATACTCCCATTATGAGTGAATTTTTTTCAAAAGTAAAAAATGTTTAATTCAAAGTTGGCGAAATGCTTTTAATTTTTTCGTGTTTATTTTTTGGAAATTTTATGACTAAGTTTTGCTACAAATAAATTATTTTTAAAAGTTCGCGAATAAGAAAAGCAACAACTGGAGTAAAGTTTTCATTTTAATTTTTTCTTATTAATATATTCTCGAAGGTTGATATTTTTGTCATTTTTCATCATTTTCTTTGTACATGAAAACATAAATTATAATATTTATGTAGACCTTTTCCCCGGCTTCTTCTGCCTCAAAGCGACGTTTACTTTTATGAAGATTACTTTGTAACTGTAATACCTACATTTACTTTTTGTCCCAGACTTTTAATATTCTTGATAGTTATCGAAGCGAGGCTTGAATATTTCGTAAAATTGTGCCACGTACCTAACAGTTTTATTTTATTATTTTTCAGAAAATGAAGTGAAGAAATGGAAGAAAATTTTGAAGAACTTGAAGAGATCAAACAATTCATTAAAGGACAGGAAGCTGCTGTCGAGTTATTTAAAAAGCTGAACGAATGTAGACGTTCAAATATAACTCAACATCTTCGTTTCAGTAAGTACATATTATACCTAATTCGGTATGATTTTTAATTTTTTAATTTTACGAATACCTACCCACCTATGTAATAATATGTATGATACTCTATCGGTATTATTTACCAACAATTTATTTTACTACTTTAATCTTTATGCAAATGTACGCAATCGGTTATAAAACATTTTCGAATTTGGTAAGATTGTGTATCAAAAGATTATTTTTCCTACCTACCTCTAAAAGAGTATGCAAATCAAAGTAAGATTTAAGCAAGCATTTTAAGTATGCTTTGCTTTAACAAGTTCTTACAAGACTGCCAATTCAAACATAATTTTTTATTAATATTCAATTGATCAATATTAAATTATTCATGAATATTTAGTTATACTTATATCTATACTATTTCACGTGTTGGTTACTTTTTGTTAAATATTACATATTTCCTTAAAACAGTTACTAAAGTTACTTTTTCGAATACCTCTCGTAAAAAAAAGAAAATAAAAAAAAATAAAAGCGAATACTTACTTGAAAAAATTTAGATTTTATTTTCAATAGTTTTCCTCGGTACCCATATTAATTAGACCCACGTGGAGTCAGCCTGTCTATTTGTCTGTCTGCCAGTCTGTCGGTAACAGTAAAAAAGTTATTGAAAAATCATTGCCGTTAAACCAGATGTATTTTTAAAATTAAATCTGATGATACTTGAATCATTAATAATTTGTGTGAAAATAATGTGAATACAGTATTTAATTAGCAAGTTATAGACATTTTTTTTGCAGTTCTATCGTTCATCTATTTGAATTTTTTTAAAAATATTTTAAGAATTGAATTTTGCAGTCAGTTTTTATCTATACCTACCTAATCATTTAAATTAAATTAATTTATTTTTTAATTTACCTAATTTTTAAATGATCGATTTATTATTTTCCAAAATTAAATGCTTACCTTTTTTTTAAAACGCATAATCAATTTTTCTCGTTGTTCGCTCGCTAAGTTGCAAAAGGTAATGTTTAATCAATTTGCAAAAAAAAAAAAAAAAAAAATTAAGAAATAAATGAAAAATTTTGATGATTTCAAAAATTTTGTGATGAAATTTTATTCTAAAAATTCTAATATATTCCTAAATTTTTTATTCTTATTAAATTTTGCTTGAAAAATTTCGATTAGGTATCATTTCTTTTATAACTTTTGATGATATTTTTTTGAAAAATTTATGAATGTCAAAATCTTTTTAAAATTTCCAACAATCAATTTTTGAAAAATTATGATGAGAAAATTTACGAACAAGTGATTTGAGCCACGAAGTGGCACAGCTGCCTATAATATCTCCGATTTACTAACTACGTAATTTGAGGCTCTAGAAATTTTCAAGAAATCCTTCCTCAATTTATAGAAAAATGTTTACAAAACGTCAGAAAATTTTCGAAAAATTTCACACCAAATTATAGAAAAATTTTCACAAAATGACAGAATATTTTCAAAAAGAAAATGCTTACGTATAAAAAAAGCTTCAGAAAAATGGGAAAAACACATAATTTTTAACCAATTTGGAAAAGGTCACAAAAAAATTAAAAATTAATTCAAAAAGAATAGGAAATTACTTACCTACCTATTTCAAAAAAATTGGAAATTATTTTTAAAAAATTAGAAATTATTTCAAAAAATGAAGTTATTTATTTAAAAAATTTTCAAATGTTATTCCCAAAAATTAGGATTTTGGAATTTTTTTCACTTCATAAAAATCAAAATGAAAATAAATATCTTTCAAAATAAAAAAAGTCCCAAATCACAGAAAAAATTTAAAAATTTTATTTTTTAGAATCCAGAATTTTTTATACCTATTAAATTGATAAAAAATCTCATTTTTTTGGAATTAAAAAATATTTTCAAAGTGAAAAAAAATCTGATTTTTTAAAAATCAAATTTTAAAATTTTTCCGAATCTGAGATTTTTTGAAATAAAATATAATTTCTCATTTTTTTGAAAAACGTAATTAAAATAATCCCCCCATTTTTTTTAAATAAAAAATTATTTTTCTCAAATTTTTCCAGAAAAAAAAACTCAGAATTTTTTGATATTGGATAATAAAAAATGAATCGACTTTTAAACATCGGGTAATCGAATAAAATCGATTGAAATTTTTTTTCTCAAACAATCGAGAAATCGGATAATCAAGGTTCTACTGTATTTTTTCAACTTTCAAAGTCGCTTAACTTGGAAAAAAAATGTTTTATGAAATCGAATTGTTGATAATACCAGAATTCTTCAAATGTGTAGGTAATTGTCGAACAGACATTTTTGTTGGTCGTTATCTTACACAAATACCAAATGTAAAATGGTAAAATATATCACCGCATTGAAAAATTTCATTAAAAAAACTTTTCGTAATTTAATGGAAGAGTGGTAGATTTTATTGAAAAATCCAATATATAGGTACTTCTCTTCTCAACCATTACCAACGTTGAAAATTTATCGTAAGACGAATGAATTTCAAGTATTAAAAAAAAAAGCAACAACAACAAAAAAACGAAATAACGATGTAGATACGACTTATTTGTACTACTATCGAATTGCACTTTTGAAAATACGAGTAGTTTTGGATAAAGAATGCTGGTTTCTTGAAAATATTTACATTGTAATTAAATCGTCCCTTCTTACCCGGATAACTATCTACTATTTCATTCCGAATTGGAATATTCGACAAACAAATGGAATACCGAATCGAATCATCGAACCGATAGTGGAACAATTAGTTTGAACTTACGTTCTAGGTACCAAGACCCACGCGTACATTCGAAACAGCTGGATATTTTCATTATTGCACTATAGTAGTGTGAAGAAAAGGAGTAGGACCTACATTCATTCATTTAAATTACGAACGGCGAATACATCGTTTTTATTGACTTTGATTTTGCATTCAAATACCTACTCGAGACGGTGGTCACGGTAACCACCGATTGTGGTAAAAATTCAATTTGAAATACAAGAAAAAAATTTCATCGAGCGGAAATTTTTAATGGTTGCTTTGTTTTTCATCATGATAGGTTCTGTTCGATAAAAATATATTTATAAAAGTTACCTATATTTCGAACAGGTTATAACAATGGGACCTTTGGTCGTTTTGGTAAAAAGGCTTTGACCGACGGTTTTCTCTTGAGATCATTAATATAGAGATGCTAGTAAAAAAAATATAATGATTATGGTATCCATATGCGAGTTGAATACCTAATAAAGTTTTTACAGAGCATATAACGGGTTGAAAGTCTTGATGAATTACAATGATTATGTGGAAACGCCGTTTAATAAATTTCCGCTTCCAAGTTACGTGCACCCTTAAATTAAAAAATTATAACGCATCAATTAAGCCCTTTAATGCAAAATTTTATCGGTGTGGTGTCGTTTATTATTATTATTATTATTAGGTATTTTTTCATTTTATTAGAAAACTTTTTATTTATTTTTTCCAGAGGAAAATTTTTGTAACGGAAGTTAGATCTGGCCCGTTTGAAAATGGACGGGTATAGAGATTAATTCAATCAATATAACTTAATTGGAATGTTAAAATATGCGAAAAAAAATTCTTAAAAATGTCGAAAAAAAATTAATATTATTTTAGTTTGATAATTTTAATATCTTTGGAACAGACAGCTTGTGTTGTTTTCGCCCGAATAAATTAATTATAAAAAAAGGTACCTATGTTGAATGTTGGTACTTTTTCTTAATTTTTGATTTCTCATGAAAATAAATTCCCAATTTGTTAAAAAATTATTTATTTTTCGAGTGAAAATTCGTTGTTCTGTGGAAGGGAATAAAATATAAGAAAAAACTTTTAGATTTCGTTGAATTCTCTCTCCCTTCGTTAAAGAATTTCATAAAGAAAAGTAAATTAATATATCTACGTATTCTTTTGAGTCTACTTTTTCATCCATTTTTTTCATCCTTCTCAACATATTCAAATATTTTCTTGGAAAATAGGAGTATTTCGATAGTCGAGAACGATAACCTGGTGAAATAGTAAATCAAGATGTTCACTTTTAACGTAGGTATACATAGTTTTTAGTTCGAATTTGAAATATGTCAATTATGGTAGACAACAGATAGGTATAGGCAAAGTAAATACTAACGAATTTCCATTTCACTTGAAATATGAATTGTTATTGTACTCGTATTTAGATAATCGGAAAGAACATTGTTCGAACTCTCAACCACAATCGACACCCCTTAGCTCATATGTCAATTTAATGGAGAAATGATTTTTTTTTAATGACAAGGGAAAAAATTCCTCGCGAACATTATTTGAATAATTTTCATTCACGTGACAGAGTTACGACCCTAATGTTTATCGTACACTTTTACTTATACTCACACCGAATGGAAAGATAAACGCGAATTTATATTTGTGTAGCTACATAATTAATTAAACCTATCCGAAGTATGTTACAAATTAGAAACATTTTAGAAATGTAGTACTACGTTTATCCTTTCAGATAACTTATTAAGTATGATAAATGCGTACGAATAACTTTACTTGTGATTGTCTGTAATTGCGAAAGATTTTTTTTTTTTACGATGGGAGGTTTTCAAAAAGAGAGGAACAAAGTAGGTACAAAATTAGAGTGTTCATCACAAGTGTACAATCGCACATGCCACACATAGGAAGCGTAAATCTTTCATTATTAGTCTAAATGCATTATTTTTAATCCTTCGCAAGCGGATTTAAAATGAATAGCTATCTACCGTTTCTCTTGCTTTTACTTTATAAAATTCAAATTTTCATTTTCGATTTAAATAAATAAGTAGGTATACGAGACTCCCGAACAATTTTTTTTGAATTTTGTCAGTTGGTGTGGAACTTTGTAATTTTATTAAATTCATTGCTTCCATTTTTGATTAGCTTATTCTTACTTGAGTATTTTCCCTTTATTTCACCTTTTCCCATGTTCCTTTCTCAATCCTTTTATCGAGTAAGTTAAGTAGGTTTCATTTTTTTTTCAATTCTTATTTTTATTTTCTTAAACCAATTTTTCGGAAATTTTTAATTATTGTGAAAAAGTCAAGTATCTACTATTGCGAGAGTAAATGTGAAAAAAACACTCTCTTGTGAAAACATCAAAATATTGTCAAAAAAAAACATCATTATTATTAGGTATTTAAAAAATTGTGAAAAAGTGCCATTTGTGAGGAAATCAATGTGGGAATAAAGTAATATTAAAGAAGTCATTAAGATTCAGTAAGTAGGTATAATTCTGAAAAACAAAAAAAAGTGATAAAAAATTTTTATTTCAAGAAGAAGTCGATAGGGTAAAATAAAACAAAGTAGGTAGACTGAGAAAAAGTTGCGAGAAAAGATCATGGTAAAAAAAAACATTGCAAGAGCAAGAAAAAAAGTCCATTGTGAAAAGTAGTTTGAAAAATCCATTGTAAATGAACAAGAAGTCAATTTGAGGAAAATGAAAAGTCAATCGTGAAAAACAGTTATTGTGAGAAAGCGACATGCATTTTGAGAGAGTCATTGTGAGGAAGAAAGTCTGTTGTGGAATAATGTAAAAAAACTCCATTGGCAAAAAATAGTGTATTATGAAAAGTATGGGTAGGTGTGTTCAAAAAAGCTCATTTTGAGAAAAAAATTAATAGGGTAAAAAAAGTTCATTTGAGGGGTGAAATGTATTGTTGAATGATGTCAAAAAACATTGTTGGATAAAACAGTCCATTGCGAAGAAGTTATTATGAAAGTGGATCATTGTCAGAAAAAGGTGTATTGTGAAAAATTCTGTTGTTATAAAAATCTTGAGCAAGTCAAAAAAGTCTTGTATGAGAAAATTGTGAAGGAAAGTTATCGCGGAAAAGTGATATGTGATTGTGAAAGAGTCATTCTAAGAAAAAATTATATTTCAGAAAAAAGTCAAGAAAATACGTTGTGAAAAAAATCAAGGTAAAATTTAAAAAAATTTATGAAAAAAAAACACGACAAGATGACAAGTCTATGGGAAAAAATATCATGGACATTTAGAAGACAAAAGTGGGCAATAACACTCAGGTCCAAGTTCATTGAGTGAAATGAAAGTGTATTGTGAGAAAATGCCATCGTAGAAAAGAAGTTGTTAGTTGAGTTTGAAAAAATTGTGAAAAAAAAATTGTTAGCGAGCCATCGTGAAAAAAGACCTTTGTGAGAAAATTGATTGGTTAAAATAAAAGTCCAGTGCAGTGTGAAAATATTGTGAAAAAAATCATTGTGCGAACTGTGAATGTCATTGTGAAAAGTCACTACGAAAAAGTTATTTTAAGTGAGTCTTTGTGAAAACCGAAGTCGATCATAAAAAAGTGTATTGTGAAAAAAAAGTTTATTCTAAAAAATATTTCGAAAAAAATTCCCGAGCGGCACACTCGATCGATAATATCGGAAGATGTAACGTATCGATAAAAAATCGTTTGAAAATCTATAGATGTTCTCACGATATTATAAAGATTTATCGGTACAACTTCATAGGCAAAAAATCTAAAAACTATCGAATTCGATATTATTAAGATTTTATGACGATATTCGTCAACGATACTATCGACAAAGAATATTAAATTTATCGATTCCGATTTTCCACCGATTTTGTGCAGATATTTGAAACTACATTATCGACAAAGAATATTAAATTTATCGAATTCGATTTTTTAACGATTTTGTAAAGATATTTAAAACTATATTATCGACAGATTATATGAAATTTCTCGACTTCGATATTTTACCGATTTTTTGACGACATTTGAAACTACATTATCGACAAAGAATATTAAATTTATCGAATTCGATTTTTTAACGATTTTGCGAAGATATTTAAAACTATATTATCGACACGTAATCTGAAATTTCTCGAATTCGATTTTTCAACGATTTTGTGACGATATTTTAAACTATATTATCGACAAATTATCTGAAATTTCTCGAATTCAATTTTTTAACGATTTTGTGAAGATATTTAAAACTATATTATCGACACGTAATATGAAATTCCTCGAACTCGATTTTTCAACGATTTTGTGGCGATCTTTGAAACTATATTATCGACAAATAATCTGAAATTTGTCGAACGATTTTTCAACGATTTTATGACGATATTTGAAACTATATTATCGACACGTAATATGAAATTCCTGGAATTCGATTTTTCAACGATTTTGTGGCGATATTTGAAACTACATTATCGACAAATAATCTGAAATTTGTCGAACGATTTTTCAACGATTTTGTGACGATATTTAAAATTATTTCCAAATTGGTAAAAATTTTTCTAAGTCCAACACGTCTGGAAGTACTAAACTGCCTATTATAAGCGTTTTATTGCTAATTCCTCAACGATAAAGTATGGCATAGTGGTTAAGGAAGAGGATTACCATGTAGGAGGTAGATGGTTCAAGCCCCACGGGTGGCAGATTTTTTATAATTTTTTTTTTGACTTTTTCTGAAATGATCCTCTTACCGTAACATGAATAATGTGTTTAGGCAAAGTTTAATGTATTAATTATGCTAATTAATGATTTTTAATTATAGAAAAAAGCTAGTAAAAGACAAAAAATCGATAAAAAATCAACAGAATATCGAATTCGATAAAGTGTCGCGAAAGTTCCGCCTAAATCGTGAAATTATCTTTCGATATTATAGATAGATTATCGATAAAATATCTTACTATAATGTCGAAATTTTTATTAACTATAATTCGTCGATAATCTATCTATATATCGAAAGATAATTTCACGATTTATGCGGAACTAACGCGACACTTTATCGATTTCGATATTCTGTCGATTTTTTATTTCGATAATTTGTCGAGTGTGCTGCTCGGGTCATCTTGCCTAGGTACTTATTTTAAAATTAGCTGATAAATGTCGATCTCGACATTCCAATATACTTAGGTGCATAAAACTTCCAGAAGATGCGCAGTGTGCACTGATTGTTTTCCATTTTCTTTCGTATGTTTCATCTTCAAAAATATGTCTATATCAAAAAAGGTCAAAGAAATCACCATTTTTTGATAGATATTGAATTTTGAATAATTATGTTAATACCTACCCATGTAATCAGGCAAATTTGAACTGAAACATTGATACGCGAAAATTACGAATATAGGCATTATCTAAGTACGTATTATTTAAAAAAGAAAAAATACTTATCGCATCTCCTGAAAATTAATCCTCAAATGGCTCTATTTAATCTCTTTTTTATTTTTCCAGCATAATAAGTAAACATCTTTTTTTTTTTGTAGATGGTACAGAATTATATTGCCCTTTAGTATTCGATGGATGGATGTGTTGGAATGCCACTCCTGCTGGCACCAGAGTTTATAACCCATGTCCTGGTTTTATCACCGGTTTCGATCCTCATAGTAAGTGAAATCATTGTAAATACAAACTGAACTATCTACATTATTTAAGTACCTACATTATAGACATATTTTCGTCTGGAATTGGGAATTACCTACAAGTACTTACTAAGTATGTACATACACCATTGTAATACCTACCTGTAATATTGCGATAATAAACTACACGTTTCATAAGTACTCAGTAGGTACTTATTTTATCGAACTTAAATCAATACTAGCTTTTATGGTGAATTCATCGTGTATGTTTTGCATTTCCACTTTGAAATAACAGAAGTTTTCTAATGGAAAATTAATAATCATTTGGAATTAAATTTTAATCTTTGTACGAAATTAGTATTTTTCGCTTGAGATTATTAGCTCTACAACATCTGAAAAAAATCATGATACATTTTTTTTTCTATTTATTTTTCTCAAATAATTTTTTTCAGATGTTTTTCTAAAAAAATAAACTGCTTATTACTTTTGATACATAAAAAAAATATTTGAGAAAAAAAAAAATTTTTAAAATTTTTCGTGATTTTTTTAGCCTTTTTTCAACAAATTATTCGCTCATAACTTTTGATTGGAGTGTGCTAGAGAGACGGGGTTTTCGCCATTGAAAAGAACAGCCCTTTATCATTTGGAAAAATTAATAATAACAGCTTATTTAGGGGGCAACTTTTTGAGTTATCACAGAAAAACAAGGCAAATTGTCACATTTTTGCATGTTTTTTTCAAATATTTTGCTCGGTATAGACTTCCTTGTTCACCTACAAAAATTACCAGACCCATGAAAAAATTCCACACAAAATTTGCCATCCGATGGTGCAAAGCACAACTTTCTAACTATTGTAGTTGTCAAGAAGTGCAAGGTTGAAAACACTCTGTCAAAACGAGAAAAAAAATTTCGTTGAGCATAACTCAGCACCTGCAGTCTGGAGGTTAGGCAAACATACTTACATCGACTCAACATGAGTTGCATATGGTTACTGGTTGGAAGGCTTTACTCTTAATCCGTAACACCCTGTATGTAGAATTTAATGTATCTTTATCAAAGTAGAATTTATTTGGTAAAAGTGATATTACTCGTACTATTTGAACTTTTGACTTGTGACACAACTTTTTTTTTCAGAAACTGCTTTCAAAGATTGTGATGTTAATGGTACCTGGTTCCTACATCCCGATACTGGTAAACCGTGGTCTAATTACAGTACGTGTATAGACTTTGCCGATCTAGAAGTAAGATTTTGTCAATTTTTAAAGACAGTTTTAAATATATATTCACTTACCTATTCTACTTTACTACACATACTTCGAGTGAATTAGGTTGGATAGCGGTCAGTCCGTAATAACGATAAAAATACGATTTTTTTCAACCATTGGTCGGATCGTTAAAATTTGTTTTATATTACCTATTAAATCAACCTCTTTCGATAGAAACTATGTACACGTCTCACGCCATGCGGCGAAATTATAATTTCAGCCGATGCGATATACCGAATATACGTACGTTCGTCTTGAAAAGTTACATTTTCTACTTTACGTCGCCTTGTCAACTATTTGTTTTTTGAAACTAATCATCATCAATCATATTTTAAGTATGGTTTCGCATGAAAATTCAAAGAATCCGTTTCAATATAAAAGATACGCGAAATGAGTAAATATAAACCAGGAGCCACATTTTCAAGATAAATCTTTGCATTGAATTTCTCATCGTATTTTTTAAATTTTTTTATCCGCACCTATGTAGAAATATTAAGGAATATGAAAGGAAACGCGAAGATGAGATGTTCTTGTCGTATGTCGACGCGACGTGTGAAGGCTTTTTGACAGTTTTAATTCAAAATAAAACCCCAAGAACTTTGTATTCGTGAAAAAACGTGGAAAATTTGGTTTATAAATTATCTAATGTCATCTTTTTGACCAGTTTCGTCTTCATTGAATGAAATAGAGATGGAAAGTTTCAGCTGAAAGTCATCTCGAGTACTTATCTCCGTTTCGCTAAACTGAGAGAGGGAAAAAAAATCTTAGTCTACAATATGGTTCCAGCCTGGATGAAAATATTTTCACGATTCATTGTGTACCATGGAGGGAAAAGATATACTCACAAATACAACACTGTGGCGGTGTTTTTCATGCTGTTTAGTGTGTGTGCTCTCGCCTTCTGTAATGGAAAATATCGATACAATAAAAGAGAAAAAAAAGTTAGTCGAAAGTTTACTCATCCTTTAGCTAAAGTACGGAAATATTTACGGTAACCAGTCAGCCCGTAAGACTTTGCGTTTTAGATAAAATCAAAAAGTTAAGCTTTCAAATGTTTTCCAATTTCCACTAAATCCGCGACCTGGACTCGACAATAATCGGAAAACGTTCATCGCTTGAACAATGAGTATACCTACTTTATTCTGCAATTTTGAATATTCATCTGTTTTGTTTCCAATATTCTTCAATACCTATGATTTACAATTTTGGGTAGTGTATGGCTCATGGTTAAAAATAAAGAAGGATGACTTAAATTGAAATACCTACCACTTTTTTTTTTGAAATGGATTACTTTTTTTAAAATATAGATATTATCCTTTTTGGAAACACTAAATTCAAGATTGAGTAAAAATGCAATTTTAAAAATCGAATATAAAAATATTTCTTTTTTTTCCCCAATTCAATTGATTTTTTTCAATACAATTTTTTTTTTTTTAAACTCACGAATCCTTATACCTAAATAGCATTTTAATGCACACATGCAAGTAATCGTTTTGTTGTAGGTATAAGCTATACAGTGATTAGGTGTAGGTATGTACGGTAACTAAAAAGCAAGCAATATACTCTTTTTAATAATAACTATTTTAATAAAGAACGAATAGTATCGCGCGGTTTCTCATACAATAAAATTTAACCAAAAACACCCAAATTGTTAATCAATTCCTCTATAAATTGGTTTCAGATAACGTTACGGACGTATAGACGATGTTCAGACTTCAGAGGGCGAGGGCGGGCGGGGGTGATAATTTCATCGTTGTTTTTATTCACAACATATCCCTTTATATACTGGTAATTTGCTTTTTCATTCAATAACTCAATTCAAAAAAGAGCCTAAATTAATTTAAATACAAATTTTTCGACACCAATGTTGATTTCGAACAACATAGTTAATTACAGCAGGCGAGAATAGCTGCAGACGCTTTTGAATGAATTTTAAAATCAGCATTGTTAGAAGTAGCGAAAAAAGTAGAGATCTAAAATCCAACAACTAAATTAGTTAGGTATGTAGCTATGTACTTTCATGCAATGCTAGATTATCCTATAGAGGTGATACCTCACGTGGCAGAGCGACAGATTTTGAGGGTGATAAATTTTGAAGTTGATTGGTGAAAAACGTAAAAATTGTTGACATTTTCAAAAGACATTAAAAATGGAAAATTTCAAAATTTTCTATCTGCCTAGGTTTGAAAAATTGAAAAAATTATAGTTATACTTACTTAATTAAGTATGTACTTAGTTGAAAATTAAAATTCAAAATGCACTTTCGAAAAAATCATTGTGGAAGAATTTCTCACAAATTTCTGTTCAAACAAACTTTAATATATTTTTTTTTCTCAAAAATACTTTTAAAATAATAAATACCTAAGCTATAAAAATTTCAAAAACGTTTTTTGAAAAAATTAAACATCCCGAGCGGCACACTCGATCGATAATATCGGAAGATGTAACGTATCGATAAAAAATCGTTTGAAAATCTATAGATGTTCTCACGATATTATAAAGATTTATCGGTACAACTTCATAGGCAAAAAATCTAAAAACTATCGAATTCGATATTATTAAGATTTTATGACGATATTCGTCAACGATACTATCGACAAAGAATATTAAATTTATCGATTCCGATTTTCCACCGATTTTGTGCAGATATTTGAAACTACAATATCGACACGTAATATGAAATTTATCGAATTCGATTTTTTAACGATTTTGTAAAGATATTTAAAACTATATTATCGACAGATTATATGAAATTTCTCGACTCCGATATTTTACCGATTTTTTGACGATATTTGAAACTGTATTATCGACACGTAATATGAAATTTCTCGAATTCGATTTTTCAACGATTTTATGACGATATTTGAAACTATATTATCGACACGTAATATGAAATTCCTGGAATTCGATTTTTCAACGATTTTGTGGCGATATTTGAAACTACATTATCGACAAATAATCTGAAATTTGTCGAACGATTTTTCAACGATTTTGTGACAATATTTGAAATTATTTCCAAATTTTAAAAATTGGTGAAAATTTTTCCAAGTCCAACACGTCTGGAAGTACTAAACTGCCTATTATAAGCGTTTTATTGCTAATTCCTCAACGATAAAGTATGGCATAGTGGTTAAGGAAGACGATTACCATGCAGGAGGTAGATGGTTCAAGCCCCACGGGTGGCAGATTTTTTATAATTTTTTTTTGACTTTTTCTGAAATGATCCTCTTACCGTAACATGAATAATGTGTTTAGGCATAGTTTAATGTATTAATTATGCTAATTAATGATTTTTAATTATAGAAAAAAGCTAGTAAAAGACAAAAAATCGTTAAAAAATCGACAGAATGTCGAATTCGATAAAGTGTCGCGAAAGTTCCGCCTAAATCGTGAAATTATCTTTCGATATTATAGATAGATTATCGATAAAATATTTTACTATAATGTCGAAATTTTTATTAACTATAATTCGTCGATAATCTATCTATATATCGAAAGATAATTTCACGATTTATGCGGAACTAACGCGACACTTTATCGAATTCGATATTCTGTCGATTTTTTATTTCGATAATTTGTCGAGTGTGCTGCTCGAGCATGATTTAAAAAAAAAAATTTAATTATTTTTTTCGGAAATGATTTTACAATTTGATAATCAACAAAAAAAAAATATATTGAACTTTTTTTTTATTAAAACCCCAATTTTTCAATTTCATCAGAAAATAATTTAAAAATTTTATATCTAGTTGAACTTGTTTTTCATGAAAAAAATGGAGAATTTTTTCAAATTTTGTTAGGAAACACTTTTTAAAAATTCAACTATTTCTAATTGCAGCTGTCGAGAATTTGGAAATTAGGCAAAAAATCGTTGGAATGTTGAGGAGACTTATGTCAAAATAGAATTCTTTCGAGAAACCGCATGCATGTAATTTTCATTTTATTTAAAATAATTTTTCAACTTGAAAAAAATTGAAAAAATTGTGAATTTATGTTTGAAAAACAATTTTGACAATTGACATTCAAAAGTTTAAAAATTTAAAAATTTATCGCGAAAGGCTTTTTAAATTTTTGTTGAAACACTTCTATTTTCAATAAATCTTGTAGAAATCCCAATTTTCTATACTTCTTTGATAATTTTTCTCAATTTCATTGAAAAAATACTTGTTGAAAGTTGAACCACAAATTCTTCTAAAATTTCTCTACGAGCTTTTTTTTTTTGAAATAATTCTGGAAATTGAAAAAAATAATAATTTTAAAAGTTGAAACTAGAAAAATTTCTGTGGAACTATTTTTTTTTTCAATAAGTAGGTAATTCCTTTTTGAGAAAGCACACAATTAAAAAAAATCAACTGAAAAAAAAAATACAAGCACCAATTTTTTTTTAATTTGAAAAACAAGCGTTGAAAAAATTCCAACATTGTTTTTTTCAATTAAAAAAAAAAAAAAAAATTAGAAAAAAATTGAAAAAATTGAAGAAAAAAATTGAAAATTAATTTTAAAAAAAAGTTATCAAAGGAAAAATTTTCAAATGCATAAAATCAATGTAGATTTTTTTTATTTGGAAATCCAATTTTGTTCGAAAAAAATTTCAAGATTTTATAGTTCTACATATTTTAAAGTAAAAGTTGTGACATTTAAAAAAAAATTGTTGAAACATTATTTTTCTAAATCTTATGAAAACCACAATTTTCTAAAAAAAAAAAAACTATAAAGTTAGGTATGAATATTTTTTCCTGATTTTAGGAAAATACTTGTCGAAAGTTGGAAAACAAATTTTTCAAAAATTTTTAGCTGTTCAAACATTTTTTTTTTATATAGATGTATGAATACGTCTTCTTTATAAACGTTTTAAAAGTACCGAGTATGTAGTATAAATAGCTCGCATTACTTATTTTCGTTGTGACTCCAGGGGTACCATCATCATCAGCAGCAAAAAGCCAATTCCGAAAAAAAAATGTAAGAAATAAAATTAGCACTCCAAAATCTTGAAAATTGACTTACGGGGATAAACTCAGGTAGGGTGGCTCTTATTTTTCGAATTTTGGAAATGTTTTCGGTTCCGAGCGTTAATTGGTGACATATCGGTAGAAAATAATTCCCTATTTATTTATTTTTCCCCTAACTGAATTTTAAGCCGGTGTTCAAGGCCCACAAATTAGATAAAATAAAAAAAATTAAAAACAATAGAACATTTTGAAAATTTTTGAAATTTTTTAGCAAAATTGTCATAGGGATGATATTCTCATAAGACAAGACCATTTTCGATGATTTCTCATCTTTACCCCCGTTTTCATAAAACATGAAAAAACGTCATTTTTTATGTTGTTTTTTTTAAATTTGAAAAAAATGACTGAAAATTAAAAAAAAAAATTAAATAAAATGGTTTCAACTTATTACATGTTATCACCCAAAAAGGTCATTTACGACGATTTTTCATCTTTACCTTCATTTTTAGGAACCTCATTTTTTTCAATTTTTGATAGTTTTTAAAAATTTTCACTGATATGGCAGTGGTGAAAAATCGCCGTAAATGACCTTTTTGGGTGATACATGTATGTTGAAACCATTTTATTCAAAAAAACTTGTTTTTCAATTTTTGGTCATTTTTTTCAATCTTTTTAAAAAAACGTAAAAATTACGATTTTCCATGTTCCATGAAAACGGAGGTAAAGATGAGAAATCATCAAAAGTGGTCTTGTCTTATAAAAATACCATCCCTATGACCATTTTGCTAAAAAATTTCAAAAATTTTCAAAATGTTCTATTTTTTTAATTTTTTAAATTTGGGGGCCCTGAGCACCGGCTTAAAATTCAGTTAGGGGGAAAATACAAAATAGGGAATTATTTTCTACCAATATGTCACCAATTAACACCGGGTCTCGACAACATTTCCAAAATTCAACAAATAAGGGTCACCCTAAATTGCTCCTGGCGCAGAACTACCGTAATAAAGCGCTCCTTAGTGCTTACCTTGTGCAACTTATACAACAAGTTGAACGTGTAAAATGCAACGAAAATTGATCGAAATGATATAGAATTATAGGTTCGAGATGTAGAGTTTTATATATAGTAGGTATGTACGTGTATGGCCTTTCTTTTGTTAACCTTCGTAAATTCGTAAACTTGAAAATATAATCATCTACGCGAAGCTGTCAAGAAATTTTCATTTGTTCGCGGTATGCTATTTTAAAACACCACCAACAAGTTAATAACTTTTTATGAGCAGGCAACGTTGGTGAATTTCGATTTTAAAAAGTAGATAGGTGCCTATCTTATCTCGTAGAAGTTTTTAGTTAAAAGTAATAATCGCAAAGCTGATAATATAATTTTCGAAAGGTCTGTTTATCAGAATTTTGTGCATTTACACAAGCAGCTCTTCAAAATTCCAAGCACCCAGAATAAGAATTAAATTGAAAATTGTCGTTCGAGTCGCCATTTACAAATAAATTGCCAACAGGTCGTTGGATAAATTTATAATACTGTTGTGACAGATTCCGCTGACATTCGTCGACTCTTGGTCTTTCTTTTTTGCGCTAGAAAAATTATGAATCTTATTTTGGAATAAGTATTCAATACCTATCTATGAATTTGTGTAAAATTCCATCGAAGAACAATACCCAATAGGTGGTAAAATAATGTAGGTACTCGTAGCTCAGCTCAGGTGAACGATGGCTTTTGTTTATGCTTGCTAATCTAATTATCCTGAGGCGCAGCGAAACGCGTTGTTTTTGTTATATGGCGTTCAATATGTTTATATTTGTAATGTTTAATTCATAAATGACACGCAGCTTCGAAGTAGGTACTCAATTAGTCGTACAGTGTAACCGCTGGGAATGGATAAGTTTGGTCAACCCTCAACTGTCATTTATTTCAATTTAAACACATTTTTCACGCATATTTTTACGTTTCAGAAGAGATTTTTTTTTTTCAAAATCCTTGCAAAGCTTCCGGCGATGATTCTTTTCGCATTATGTTATTTTTGAATGAAACCGAGCTTCATAAATATAGATGAGTACGAACGAGCTTTCAGCTTTCATGATATATTAATATGCGAAATTAATGAGTCGAACATATGATTCTATGCGTATTTGTAAATTCTGTTTAAAATATTTCAAATAATACCGAGCAAGGTTTTCGTTTCACATCCTATAATAAAAAACACACGGCGTTAATTGAAATTTGAAAGATGACGTTTTTAGGCGTAATTACCCGAAATATACAAGTGTTTATTTTTGATTTTCGCTTCCGCCGCCGTTCGAGTCGTCTACGCCTTTCAAATGGGCGATTGTCGTTTTCAGAGTTTTCACGTCTCGAAACGAGTTTTGTCATTTTGTTGCAAATTTCGAAGAGCTCGATATTTTGTTCTCATCTTTTCAGTCAGCTCAGCTTGAGCGAATTGAAGTTTTAAGCTGAGGTATTGTCTGTAATAAGAGATTCATTCTGTTGTGTTCGTATATTTTATACTTATTTAAGAATTTGGTTTTATGTTGTGCGAAAATTAAGACGAATTTTATGAATAATTCATTCTTTTTTGTAGGGTCTTTTTTGTGCCTACTCTAATGGATGTACTTACTTAATTAGAATTTTTTTTCAAAAAGAGAGTAGAGGTATGAAATTAAAAAATTTACGAACTCCTTAGGTCTTTTACTCATCACCTGAAAATTATTCTTAGAATTTTTCTGATTTTCAACATAATACCAACCTCTAAAAAGTTCCAAGTTGAAAATCAGTTTTTCTGTAGAAGTTTGAAAAATATGGCATTTTTAAATTACCTTTTTTTTCATACCTATAAAAAACACACCAATAGTTATTTACTCGTAGAAATTCCATACTTTTCGCCAAACTTCAAACCCATGTCAAAGATTCAATTCTTAACTTGAAAAAGGTTTTACATTTTTTTACAAAATGCTGACATGGAAAATACTGGAACATTAGAACAAACTTGCAAAAAAATAAAAATAAAAAGAATGATTGATCAAAATTTCAAATTACGTATGTTAATAATTGAATAAATTTACCCATAAAAATTATTTTGAAGAAAATAATTTGAAAATTCGAAAAAAAAGAACAAAACTTGAAGAAAAAAAATTGATCAAAATTTTAATAAAATATTAAACTTCTCAAAACTGAAATAGGTAAATATCAAGTGTTTTTTTTAATCCAACTGAACTTGAATCAAAATTGGGAAAGAAATTTGAAATGAAATTATGAAAAAAATGATTAAGAATGAAAAGAATCGTGTAAAAGTTAAATTAATAGAATGCACATTACGTATTTCAATGATTCAGTACTCGATGATTGATGAAAAAAATCGAAGTGAAAGATACTTGTACCAACTGTTTTTATTGTTATTTACGTCAGTCACTCTCAGGGTCATTTTTATGAGTGAAAAAATCTGACAAAAATCCACAGTCCCGAAGTTTACCCATCCCACCGTATATACAGGGTGTCCCGTCACCAATTAGCACCCTTTCACCAGCGACATAGTCAACTAAGCTAAGCTCATGTATGCATGTTTGCCGACCCTGTGAATTGATAGAGCAGAGATTTGTCCATCTGAATTTTTTCTTTCAGTTTCGTTTCAGATTTTTTAACCATGCGTTACTCGACAACTGTGATAGGTAGAAACAGAAAGTTGCACTTTGCAGCGTTGAAAAGCACATTTTGTGTGGAATTTTTTAGTGGGGTCGATCATTGTACTAGGTGATCAGGGAGCTCTGTACTGTATTAATTATCTTAAAAAAACGCATTCAAAAATTGAGATTTTTTTTCAATTTTGAGGAAATCTCAAAAAAGCTTCATAATTTGGTATCATTATTATAACTTGCTTTAGATGAAAAAAGTTTAACCTTTTGAATGCCGCAAACCGGACTCTTCTATCTCACATTCCAATTTCAAAATTAAAACAGGAAAAAAATCTATTTATTTTTATTTTTTTATTTTCAATTATTTTAATTTTTGGGACTTGATAGTTGATACCTAACATAACTGATAATTATGAGTGAAACTCGATGTTGAAGATGAACTAAACAACATTTTGATAAAAAAAAAATTGAATTTTTTTCAGTTTCAATTTTGGAATTGAAATGTCTATAAATTTTTATTTTGGATTTTAAATCTCGGAATAGAAAAGATTTGGAATTTTTTCAAGTTATCAAAAGGATTAAAACGCAAAAAAAATTGTTAAGTTTGGTTGTTGCACTGTTAGTTACGAGTGCGACTTGCTCTATGAAATTTTTTAAAATTAGGCTTCAAAAAAATTGATTTCGTATTGTTCCAAGAACCAAGAAAACTTGTTTTAAAAAAAAATTGCTCATTTTTTTACTTTGTAAAAATTGAAAATTTCACTACGTAGGTATATCTACTGACTCCAAAACAAAAAAACATATATAAATATTTTTTATTGTAAAAAAAAGAGAGGTTGGTACCTACTTATGCAAAACCGTTCAGTTTTTATTCTCCGTGAAAATGTTTTAAAATTATTTACCTTTCAAAAAATGAGAAATTAGTAGATAAGTAAATTCCAAAAAAATTGAGAGATTTTCATTTCCAAAAAATTTTTAATAAAAAAAAGACCAAAAATTGCTATTTTTTAAAACAATCGAGGGAGAAATACTTATAACGAGTTTTTTCTAAAAAAAAAACCAAAAAAAAAACAATATCTCATTAATGGGGATATTTTCAAAAAAATTGAGTAGTTTTTTAGCTTGGCTCGAGAAAAATCGTTTTTTATTTTTTTTTATTTTGAGGAATGAATTCAGAAATTTTTAAACAAAAAATTGAAAGATTTTTTTAAAATTGTGATTTCAAAAAATTGATTTTTTAGAATTTTCAAAGTTTTTTTTTCAAAAAAATTTTCTTTTGAAAATTTGAAAAATAATTTCTAATTTAAAAAAATTGTGAAACCTTTTCTTCAAAATAAATAAATGAATTAGGTAATGAATAAATAAATTTAATTTTACGCTTGACTTCAAATGTAAGAATTATTTTGTTAGGTAGAATGGAATGCGCGTTTGCTCGATTAGCTACGGCATGTAGGGTAAGTTGGTTTACGAGGCTGTGCGACAGTTTACATATGGTAACTGGTTGCTGATGCAGTGGCCACCGCGGATGTCTTTGTTTCACACAAGGGTCGTTTTGTGTGCAACGGCTAAGAGTGTGAATGGACAGCGGCGGGCATACTGAAGTCGTTAAACTGATCCCAATGCGTAGATTTCGAGAGTTTATTTTGCATGGAACGTGCTAGTTGACGTTCAGCCGAATGCATGTGTTAATTTTACGACAGCTTTCAAACCGAGGGATCGAAGGGATCTCTCAACCTCTTATTTAGTCTGTCTACTGTGCCGGTGCAGTTCGCTTGCGTGTGTGTATTTTTGTTGTTGCTTACAAAGCCTACATAGTTTCGTATATTCGTATTGTATATTGCATTCTGAACTGTCTTACGCGAAGTGAACTGAGAGTACGCGTAGTGATTGTGCTATTGTGCTATTTGGATTGTACCTGCTTTACATATTTTGTGAGTTTATCAATGGATTTGATTTCTCACTGGGCATGACCCTGGTTTATATGATATACTATTGGCTTTTTGATTATGATATGCTTTCAGTGAAATAGTGTTATTGTGAAACTTCTTGCCAACGGGTGTCGTCCGGATTTGGAGACACTGGTGGCCACTATGCTGGGTGCTGAGTAGGTATCCTAGCGATTATGTGGTCACCTACCGGGCTAGTCTTTTGTAGACGGTAAACCTGGTACGGAGGTTGGCGCTAGGTGAGGGGTATACCTGTCTGTTTGTCATTCAGGCCCCCTAGGCAAATTCCTAGCTGGTACAGGAGTGGCTACCTGTGCCTGAGAAGGTACCTATCTAGTTAGTGTAGATTAGGTGTATGTAGTTTTTAGGGTGTGCTTACCCTTTTATGTATTTTTTTTAGGTGTCTGACGGGAGTTCTGTGTCTAGCCTCAGTGATCCAACAGCCCAGATGCCGACTGTATTATAGTATAGATTAATCCTGACATTAGTGTAGATATTTGCTTAAATATAGGCATATTCCAGGCATCCCTAACATGTGTTTGTTTTTGGGTAGGGTTCTTATTTTTCAGGCTCTAGTATTTTTTTTTAGGGCGTCTTACATTTCAGAAGTGGGATCACACTGAGCTTTGACCGGAACTACCTACTTAATACTACGTATTTAAATATTATGTATTTCTTGGTATAGGTTTTTTTTTTATTATGCGTTTTTTTTCTTATCTATTTGAACATCAGGTATGGAATTTTCAGGTCATATTTTTGTGCATTTTTTTTTGTTGACTTATGTAGGTCTGAAAATGTTGTAAATTTCTTCCCCTATTTAATAGGTAGATTTATTATTTTTTTTATGAAGGCTGGTTAGATTTTCATTTTCCCCTCGTTTTGTTTTATTATTTCGCTTTTAGAAAAATGAGTCAAGGACGTGGTACTCGAGGACGACGAGGAAGAAGTGGGGGTTCAATGTCAAATAATCCACCTCCTCCTCCCTCTCCCCCTCTCACCACTCAACCGAGCATCGATATTAAACAGCTAGCCGAAGCGATTCGTTCTCTCGCCGTGCCCCAGCCGCGATACTATCCTAATGCGGGGAACGCGATACCTATTTTTGATCCTTCCACGAAAGGACAATCAATTTTTAAATGGTGTCATAAAGTGGATGAGTTGCAAACCATTTACAAGTGGAATGATGAGGAGATCGTAAGCCATGCGTTGCCCAAGTTGAAAGGGTATGCTGAGATTTGGTATCAGAGTCTCCCTTCCATTAAGCTTACGTGGGAGCAGTGGAAGACCAAACTCTTTGAAAATTTCCCAACCAGTGAGGATTACTATGAACTCTTCTCGCAACTGATCGCCCGGAAAAAGAGGTCAAACGAGTCTTATACTCAATACTACTACGAAAAATTAGCTCTAATTCACGAATGTGAGTTAATGGGCAAGAAAGCCGTGTCCTTCATTATTGGAGGTATTGAAGACCCAGTGGTACATAATGGGGCTAAGGCTGGTAACTATGCTACACCAGAGGCTCTGTTTCGATTTCTTAGTACCTGCACCTCCAGTCATCCATACAAGCGGCCCAATAATTGGTCTTCTGGTAAACCCGACCAGAAAAAGTTCAAAACAGAGGAGCAAGGCAATTCAAAGGGTGTGACCTGTTTCAGGTGTAAGCAAACAGGACACTATAAGAAGGATTGCCCCTCAAGTACCCCACAGTCTGAGGGCAAGAATGGGAAGGAAGGTGAAGGAAACCCAAACCGCAAGGCTACCCGGAAATGCACTTTCTGTAAAAAGGATGGTCATGTAGAGTCTCATTGCTACACCAAACAGAATCTGGAGAAGAAAGCTGCTGCTGGTAGTGGTGGAACTGGGTATGACAAACCATCCTTCGCCAAACCTGAGCCGCGAGTCAAGTGACTAGCTGCAGCCCACACTGTTGATACTTCTGGAGAAAAATACCACAAATCAGTCCAAGTCAACAGTGTGAATAGTCATGCTTTCATCGATTTTGGCAGTACTTGTTCCATAATCAAATCCTCAGAGGCCAACCGTCTGAACTTAATCTGCGATTTTTCCAATAAGATAGCGTTGACAGGCTATGGCAATCATCGGGTCACTGGTCTAGGTGTGACGGAAGAGTTCGACCTGAGGATTGACCATGTTTCTGCCAGCATAGTTGCTTATGTTGTAGCCGATGAGGTTCAGAAGGAACCACTTCTCATTGGACGCAACTTTACCGAATTACCACACGTCAACGTTATCAAAACCGCAGATAGTCTGACGTTTTACCAACAAGTACCCGATAATGGAATTTCTCAAATTGAAGTACCAGACTGTGAGAAATTTCCATTGCATGCAGTCAATGATGTTGTCATTTCCATTGGGCATTTGGCTCATGTTCCTGTGGAATGTGAATACAAAGGCAACCTGTTCATTCTATCCTGTAATCGTATCTATGACTCTTGCAAAAGCGCAATTCCCTGTGTGGTTATTCGCTGTGAGTCAGAGGTATATCCGGTAATTCCTGTCATGAATCTGGGGAAGACTGAAGTTATACTGAAGAAAGGCCAAATTGTGGCTCGAGGATTCCCATGTGTTGAGGAGCCCCCTTCCCACCAAAAAGTCATGACAGTGGATCATTCCATCAGTAAGCCAATTGAACTTGGAGATCTCATCGTCGGGGATGATGTTCCCAAGGAAACCAAGCTCAAACTATTACAACTGCTCAACAATTACCGTGATTGCGTAGCCATGACGCTGAATGAGGTTGGTTGTGCACCCAATGCGAGTATGACCATCAAGTTAACTGATGAGCAGGCTTTTTCTTATCGACCTTATCGGATGGCGCCAAGTGAACAAGAGGCTCTCAAAAGCATCATTGATGAGCTACTCCAAGGCAATATTGTGCAACCGTCCAACTCAGAATACGCTTCACCTGTTCTTCTAGTGAAGAAGAAGGACTCTGAGTGGAGACTATGCATTGACTACCGGAAGCTCAACTCCAAGACAGTCAAGGATTGTCATCCCCTACCACGGATTGATGACCAGGTGGACAAGTTAGCATTTGGAATCTTCTTCACCAGCATGGACTTGAAGTCTGGCTATTATCAGATCCAAATGGCTGAAGATTCCAGGAAATATACAGCTTTTGTCACACCACAAGGCCAATACGAGTTCTTGCGGATGCCCTTTGGCCTTGCTAATGCACCAAGGGTGTTCCAACGGTTCATGAATCAGGCACTATCACCTGTAATGGACATCGCTCAAATTTACCTAGATGATATACTTCTCTATGCACTGACTTTGGAAAGTGCGACAGAGGGTATAGAGCGGGTCTTGAAGGTCCTTAGAGAAGAAAAACTGACTCTCAATCTCAAGAAATGTTCTTTTCTGATGACTACAATTACTTTCCTGGGTTATGAGATCAGCAAAGGAACAGTGAGACCAGGAAGCGAGAAAATTGAGGCCGTTGTGAAGTTCCCAACACCTGAGTCGGTACACAACATCCGTCAATTTCTGGGACTTACAGGTTTCTTCCGTCACTTTGTCCAAGATTACGCCAATATTGCTCGACCCCTGAATATGCTGACGCGGAAAGATGCTAAGTGGTTTTGGAACAACGAGCAGGAGGCAGCTTTTCAACACCTCAAGGACAAGCTGTGTAATCGACCAATACTAGCCATCTACAATCCGCAGGCGTATACTGAAGTCCATACTGATGCGAGTGCCTTGGGATTAGGTGGAATACTCCTTCAGCAATTCGGTGGAAAACTACATCCTGTATCATATTTCAGCCGTCAGACTCATGGTGCTGAGTCTCGATACCATTCCTTTGAATTGGAGACTTTGGCTGTTGTAGAGTCCCTGAAGAAATTTCGATCTTATCTTCTTGGAATCCAGTTCACGGTTGTTACAGACTGTAATTCGCTGAAGATGTCTGCCAACAAGAAGGATCTACATCCCCGTATGGCGCGCTGGTGGCTTCAACTACAAGAATTCACTTTCGATGTAACTTATCGCCCTGGTGAACGAATGAAGCACGTGGATGCACTTAGCCGTAATCCAGTGGTGATGAGGATAACTACTGATGACCTGTTGCTGTCTTGTCAACTGACAGATTCATCATTGAAGGATATTCGAAAGATCTTGGCTTCTACACCAAAGACTGCCTATGAGAAGACTGTACATAAGGACTATGTATTAAAATCAAATAGGTTGTTTCGTAAATTGCCTCAAGGCTTGGTATGGGTAGTACCAAAAGGCATGAGACATGACGTTGTCCGAATTGCACATCAAAACACCGGGCACTGCGCTGCTGAAAAGACTATACAAAAACTTCGCGAGGCTTACTGGTTCCCAAAAATGAACGAGTACGTGGATAAATTCGTCAAGTGTTGCATCCCATGCCTGTTCAACCGCCGAAAAATGGGAAAACCGGAGGGATTTTTACATCCGATCCCAAAAGGTGATCGTCCACTGGTAGCGTTCCATGTGGATCACCTTGGTCCTTTTCCAAGATCAAAGCGGGGAAATACTCATCTAATTGTCGGTATTGATGCATTCACCAAGTTTGCATTCCTGAAGGCTGTCAGGAGCACCAATACCAATTCAGACATTGAGTATCTGCGTGACATCTTTGCTACCTATGGTTGTCCAGAAATGTTGATATCTGATCGTGGGAGTGCATTTACTGCTATTCGGTTCAAACAGTTTTGCGTTCAGAATGGAGTACAGTTGGTCCTGAATGCGTTGGCAACACCCAGGGCTAATGGCCAAGTAGAACGCTTGAACAGAACAGTTATGCATGCTCTGTTAACCACCATCGAAAATGAAAACAGCTGGGATGAGCACATACACAACATTAAATTCTGCATTAACACCACCATCAACAAAACAACAGGAAAAAGTCCAGCCATGTTATTATTAGGCTACCAACCACGGGGTGGTGAAGATGCTTTGCTGAGAGATGCTGTGGTGGAATGCTCTACTGCCCTTTGTGATTTTGTCACCCTGCGTGAGGAGGCAGCAAAAGCCACAGAGAAAGCCCAAGCGTCTCAGAAGAAATACTATGACAAGGATCGTAAACCCAGTCATAAGTACCAAATTGATGACATTGTTGTCATTGAAAAGGCAGCTGCTGCACCTACAGGTCCCAGTAGGAGCAGAAAAACATTACCTCCATTTCAGGGCCTATTCATTGTTGAGGAGGTCCTACCTAATGATAGATATCGGGTAGTGGATATCTCTGGCTGCCATCGCACCACTAGATCTGGCAGATATTCCCAAGTCGTCACACCTGACAAGATGAAACCCTTTGGTGGTGGTCTCTCAGATGATGAGGATGATGATGGGTCTTATGCTGATGAGTAGCACTTTGATGCTGTTATTCTATTTGGTGAGTGGCGTCGGGACGACTTTTCGTCAGAACGGCCGAATGTAAGAATTATTTTGTTAGGTAGAATGGAATGCGCGTTTGCTCGATTAGCTACGGCATGTAGGGTAAGTTGGTTTACGAGGCTGTGCGACAGTTTACATATGGTAACTGGTTGCTGATGCAGTGGCCACCGCGGATGTCTTTGTTTCACACAAGGGTCGTTTTGTGTGCAACGGCTAAGAGTGTGAATGGACAGCGGCGGGCATACTGAAGTCGTTAAACTGATCCCAATGCGTAGATTTCGAGAGTTTATTTTGCATGGAACGTGCTAGTTGACGTTCAGCCGAATGCATGTGTTAATTTTACGACAGCTTTCAAACCGAGGGATCGAAGGGATCTCTCAACCTCTTATTTAGTCTGTCTACTGTGCCGGTGCAGTTCGCTTGCGTGTGTGTATTTTTGTTGTTGCTTACAAAGCCTACATAGTTTCGTATATTCGTATTGTATATTGCATTCTGAACTGTCTTACGCGAAGTGAACTGAGAGTACGCGTAGTGATTGTGCTATTGTGCTATTTGGATTGTACCTGCTTTACATATTTTGTGAGTTTATCAATGGATTTGATTTCTCACTGGGCATGACCCTGGTTTATATGATATACTATTGGCTTTTTGATTATGATATGCTTTCAGTGAAATAGTGTTATTGTGAAACTTCTTGCCAACGGGTGTCGTCCGGATTTGGAGACACTGGTGGCCACTATGCTGGGTGCTGAGTAGGTATCCTAGCGATTATGTGGTCACCTACCGGGCTAGTCTTTTGTAGACGGTAAACCTGGTACGGAGGTTGGCGCTAGGTGAGGGGTATACCTGTCTGTTTGTCATTCAGGCCCCCTAGGCAAATTCCTAGCTGGTACAGGAGTGGCTACCTGTGCCTGAGAAGGTACCTATCTAGTTAGTGTAGATTAGGTGTATGTAGTTTTTAGGGTGTGCTTACCCTTTTATGTATTTTTTTTAGGTGTCTGACGGGAGTTCTGTGTCTAGCCTCAGTGATCCAACAGCCCAGATGCCGACTGTATTATAGTATAGATTAATCCTGACATTAGTGTAGATATTTGCTTAAATATAGGCATATTCCAGGCATCCCTAACATGTGTTTGTTTTTGGGTAGGGTTCTTATTTTTCAGGCTCTAGTATTTTTTTTTAGGGCGTCTTACACAAAAAAAAACTAAAAATATGTAGGTAGATGATTTATTAAAAAATGTTTTATCCCAAGAAAAATTGGAATTTTATTAGCAGAAAAATTCGGATTTTTTTCGAAAAGAAATTGAAAGATTTATTTTATTTTCAGTTTTAAAAACAAAGGATAAAAAATTGGAATTTCTGAAAAAAAAAGATCAAGAGAATAAGGAATTATCTGCTCGAAAATCAACAATAAGAATAAGCTTCCACAATGTAGGTTCAAAATTCTTGTCGGAAACTAAATCACTTCCCTTTAAAGGGCTATGTTCCTTCAAAATGTCCTCCTCTGACACCCTGTATTTACAAAATCAAATAATATATTTTTTTTAAAACTGTAACCTAACCATAGCATAATCTGCCTCAAGTTATGGGTCGTAAACTTATCGTAGGTGCTATTTTGGTACCTACTGATATAGTTTTGAAGAAAAAGAAATTAATTACGAATTTAATAATGATGCGACTGCGAGATGACTTGGCGAGAGGAAAAAATTTGATATATCTGTTTATAGTATTAACGGAAATAAATTTAATTTACCGTCAAATTCTCCAGAGCGTGAAGTTATTAGAAAAATTTCTTTCTGTACGGAATTCATTTTCGATATATGAACCAAACCCCCAAAGCGTTTCTAACGTGTATAAAAGGCAGAAAACTTTTTGTATTTATTTTTACTCGCGACAGGAGTAAGTAAATAATATAATATAAAAACTCGCGATTTTTATAAAAAAAATCAATGGAAAAATACCAAAAAAAAAAAAAAAAAAAAAAAAAAATGAAATAAGTAGGTACCTAAATATAAGTATATGGGTATGTGATTTACGGTGTTAGCTTTTTTGTATGACTGATATAACCTACTCCTGTTCCATACATAATTAACTGTTGCCATGTATCGCACCTGCCTATTACCTATAGGAAATGCCGCAGGTTCTACTTGTTATTCTCCAATACCACAACGTGACATGACATAATTTCCATCATATGACGTTTGGTATTTGCAAACCACCTAGTTAAAATTATGTCAAGCGAAATGATCTTGCTTGTTACCCATTCATAGAAATATTTTTTTAGCAATCATAATTCTAGACGTATGGTGTAGTATATTTTCATAATTTTCATTTCAAATAATCCTGTAATAAAATAAAACGTTGAATCGGCTTGTTTTTCCAACAGTTCGTCCCTTTAGATATACTTAGCTGTAAACAACGTACCGATTTTATTTGGTTATCATTTAACTAAGCGACGCGACGACAAATTTAACAGATTTTCGATTATTTTATAAAGAAGGAAAGAGCGGAGAAAAAAATACGGTCCGTCTTGTTATGTCTATAAAGTATAAAACGGACTATAAATTAAACTATAGAAGTTTCCCAACTTCGACAAACTTTTTAGGCTCCAGTTTGAAAATTTTTCATCAAACCGAAAATTGTCGACTGCAGAAAGAGGAACGAGTTTAGTTCGATAAGAATCTTTAATTATGTTTCGGTTGTACCAGCTTCCTGTATTAGATTTGCGGCCAAATTCATTACCGCAGCTATGACGTGTTCGAAAGAGGTTGACGTTAGGGAAATTCGGCGATTTACGGGTTTCTTAACGGAATTATAACGACGGCGACGTCGAGCGGAAATGGGCAATGTGGTTATTTTTTTCTATGCAATTCGGAACTCGGAAGAATGAAAAGTGGAAAAATATCGAATAATTAGATCATCTTCGAGAATGTTCGAGCCTGAAATAATTGTATTTTAGGTGCGTTTTTAGAATAGAATTTAAAATTGATTTTTTATTTTTTATTTTTTTACAGTGGAGGAAAACTATCAATTGGGTTTACATGTCTGGATATTCATTGTCATTAGTTGCATTGCTCCTGTCCATCTTCATATTAGCATATTTTAGGTAAAGTGCACATTTATTTATTTATTTATTTATTTGTTTGTTTTCATAAAAATTATGACAATTGAAAATTTAGTTGGAATGTTGGAAAAAATAGGCATAATGCCAACCAAAATCTACAAGAGTAACTAAAGTTGCCTAACTCATACGAAAAAATACCATACATGTCAGTTGAGTTTATGAGGACCCTCGATTTTTTCAGAGAGGGAATCAATTTTATCTGTGGTTTCAAAAAGATTTTTAAAAAAGCAGTGCTTCAGCAAAATTTTGAACAAAATTTTAGAAATCTTTTCACAATAATTTTTTTAAATATAGATAGCTACCTAATTAATTAATTTCTTCAATTTTTAAAACTGGGAATATAAAAAAAGTTCAATAACTTGTTTGAACTTTTTTTTAATTTTTCATTTTTGAAAATGCAGCCATTTTTACGTTATTTTATCAATGTTTTTGACGATTCAACTGGAGTGGAAATAAGTTTTTTAAGAACATATTTTTTTTTTTTTTTTTTTTTTTAATCTGAAGAAACTCTACAATTTTTTTTTAGAAAGTGACGTCTTTTCAATGTACCTATGTATTATATCTACTTATTTAAAAAAAAAAAAAAAAAAAAAAATCGAATGAAAAAATGTAGGTAAATTACTTTGAGTAGAAAATTGAAATTTATTTAAGCAGAAGTGTTGTACTAACATATTGAAAAATTCAAGTTTAATCAAACTTTGAAAAATTCTTTCATACCTACCTAATTTTTCGTCGTCGTCGTTTCCTTATGTGCGGTGGGCCGGGTGGCCCGTCTGCAGTGTAGAATCTTTGGATTCTCCGGAGGTCCCTGAGGTGTCGTCCGCTTTTTTCCAAAATTATTTTCAAAAAAAAAATCCAAAAGTTTTTCAATTTTTTTCAAACTTTGAAAATACATCTTTTGGTTGATAGGTAATTAACTAATTAATTAGAAAAATTTAAAAATAAATTTGAGGGAAAAAATCTACAATTTAAAAAAAATAGTATTTTGAACAAGATTTTTTTTAAGTAGCTTTTTAACAAAATTTTGAAAAATCAAAATTCAAACAAAACTTGAAAAAATGGTCTCAATAATTTTTTCCAAAACTTTTTAAAAAATTGTTTTTTGATTTTTCTTTCTAAAATTATTAGGCATCTATCTACAAAACTTTTTTTTAATAGCTTGGGATTTTTCCAAATTTTTATAAATGTTTTTTTTTCAAATATTGAAAAATATCAACAAAAAAAAGTTCTATTTTTTTTCTTAATTGTGGTTTTTACAAAAATTTTCAAAGTTTTTCAAAATTCAATTTCAAACAAAATCTGAAAAATAAAAATCTTTTGCAATAGGTAATTTTTTGCAAAATTGTTAGGTACCTATAGTACTTATTTCAAATATAAAATTACCTACGTTTTAAATTTTTTTCAAAATCATTTTTGTTTACCAAGACTTGAAATCATTTTTAAAAACTTCATAAAAGTTCTACAAAAAATTTGGTATGTTATGTCGCTGAAAAATATTTTCGCAATAATTTTTACTAGGTATTGTTAACAAAATCACAATTTTCACTTCCTTGTTTCCAAAAGTTGTTTGCAAACCGGATTGTTTTTATTTATTTTTCTTTTGTCTAAAATTTAAATTCGCTTTAAAAAAAAAATTATTTAGGTACCTCACAAAATGAAAGAAGAATAATACCTAAATAAGTAACAAGAAAACATTTTTACAATTTTTCTTCTTCGAAGGTTGTGTTTTGAACAAGATTTTAAAAAATATTTGCTTCTACAAAATTAAAAAAATCTTTTCATGCGTGATTTTTTTAAATGTACATTTCTAACTTATACCTACCTATCCACCTACCTACCTTCCTACAGTTCATAAAATTACAATTTTGATATAAAATTCAAAATTTATTGTTATTTTTCCCTATTTTTAATATGGATTTTTCAAAAATTGAAAAATTGCTTGTACAGAAATTTTAGAAAAAAAAATTTTCAACATAAGGTCATTACAACATCTGACTCTTGTGATATTTAATTATTTAAGGTCCTTAGGTCCTTACAACATCTGAACTCTTGTGATATTTAATTAAGTGTTTAACGATTCAAACAGAAATTGATTTAAAAAGAGGTTTAATGAAATAAAAAAAAATTATCCAAATGGTTTGGTACAGAACCTTAACCTTAAATAACCGTTAAATAGCCGAAATAACCGTTAACCGAATAAAACGGTTATCCAACTGTAACCGTAAACTTGAAAATTTCATAAACGGTTATTAACCAATAACCGTTAACGTTAACAATTATTGGTTATTTGGTTATTAACGGTTATTAGTGTTATTAACGGTTAAAAAAAGAAGAAAAAAAAGAGTAAAAGAGGGAAAATCACTTGTCATATGGTACCATAATCACAAACTTCGACTTCAATTACAACCATTTTTAAATTTGAATTGGTTCACTGCATTTTTTTCGTAAAACAAACCCCACTCCTCACTCTTAGGAAGTTAATTCAGCCAAAAACATTAACGGTAAATAACGGTAAAATAACCGTTAACTGTAAAAAAAAATTAACCGAATTTTAACTTTAACCGTTAACTGTAAAAAAAAGTTAACCGAATTTTAACCGTAACCTTTAACTTTAAATTTTAAAGTTTTCACAGCTCTGGTTAGGTAGGTAATTAAATTTTTTTAGGTAGGTATTTGTATTTCTGACTTGAAAATATATATATTTTTTAAATAATTGTTTTTGAAAAATCCAAAAAATTCTTTTGCAATAAATAGAATTTAAGTTCAAAATTTTTAAAAATTCAATAGAAGCTTTAGGTATGTTGTATGCTGTATTTTTTGTAAATCACAAGTTTGAAAATTTGTTACTAAAGTATTAAGAAAATAATTTCAAAATTTGTGTTCCATCTTCATGCTATGTCCATTGTCTCCCTACAAATCGCATATCCGGAGCTTTATTCGCCCAAATATCCAAAGAATAAAGAAGTTCGTGTTTTTGATATATAGATAACTTTATTACTCCTGCAGATCATCCGGATGTGCGAAATGATCCCAAATGAACCCCAGTTAGTTATTCGAATTACAAGTTTATTTTTCCTCAAAATACCCGTCAATGTTTCACCCGCAAAAGCCGGTAGCAATTTCAGAAATAAAATTTAGTGTGATGAAATACTAACATTACATTTGGCGACAAAGTTGAAAAATTAAATTACAAAAGCCGCTGGTATGAAAAGCTGTCAAAGCTGCTGTTTTCCGTTATATTTTTTCGTCAATTTTTAAAACGTATTTTTTAGCTGTCTGAATTTATGTCGTTTGCGGAAACATTGTGACTATTTCATTTCACAAACTTGGTCGTGTTGGTAACGCTCTGTTTTACATGGAGTCTTGACGGAGTATAAGGCTTTACTCGTAATATATTTGTAGCTTTGTATGGGTGTGTGTGTCCTTTTTTTTTTTTAATAAAGCACTGGTAAGTTATATAGTTTTGGTGAAATAGCGCGCAACATTGGGGTAATTTGTAACATTTGTGTGTTTGACTTGGTACTAGATAATCCTATTGACATTTTGAATGATTTGACTAGTAAGAATATCTATACGTAGGCCCATATTTTCCCAGTATTCGCGCTAAAATTTCAAAAAATCGTTTCATATTCGCGGGGGCGGGTACCTAGTTGGAAACGACAACGTTTGAAATTCACTCTAGCGTAGATTTTGATTTATTAATTGCGACGATAAACCGATTTTAAATAGGCCGTAGTATTATGAAACGATTTGATGGGTTGAGCTAGAAATTTGAGGGACTTTGATATGTGGATGTGGTTTAATCCTACACGGCTTTTTTAGAAATCAAAGATAACTAATATAACCGTGTTTATTTAGCAACCGAGCGAACAATTTCGAAAATTGGAGATCTAAAAAAACGTAGAAAAATAAAACACGAATGTTCAAATTAATATTTTTTTAACCCAGACCAGACCTCAGAACCAACATAACTTGTTAACATGGGGCGGTTGATTTTTCGATTTTTTGCGAATTTTTGAAAATGGCGAAAACAGTCATTGGCAAAATCAATTATTTTTTACAAAAATTGAAAATTTTAAGGTAAAAATTGTCTGGAGAGATTCTAGCGTTCTCGTGTAAAAGTAAACTCTTAGTTAAGATTCCACCAGATCGCTTCGAAAATGATCGCAATCGACTCAGCAGGGGATTAACTAGTACACAAATTGATTTTCAGAATTTATCTCAAAATTAATAATCTTTGTAAAAGAAATTGATTTACCAATGGGCTATTACTTCCAATTTCGAAAATACAACAAAAATTGAAAAATGCAACCTCGCCAGCTAAAAATTAAGTTTGGCGGTCTGGGTGACGTCAGACATGCTCTTTCACTTTAAAGTAAGCAAAATTTCTGCTTAAGGGAGGTGACGACTTGGCAACATGGCAAGATTTCCTTGTAAGTTGATTTTTTTTGTAAAAATGTGATTTTTCAAATTTTTGGACAAAATTATCGCTAAAGTCGTCTAAATTTGGGCATTTTGACTTGACACAACTCGAATCCGGGATTATTATTTTTTTCAATGATATGAACCCTAGGGTGGAACGAAAATCAAAAATTTTGCGGAAAAGTTGCGTCTAGGTGATACATGAAAAACAAAAACAAAAAAAAAATTGAAATCGAATAATATCTTCCGATCGCGCAAGAGCCCTCAAATTTTTGAAAATTTGAAAAAAATTTCAAAATGATACAAAATGGGTTTTATACCTTTGGTTGGCAAGTATATAATCATCGTTATTAATATTTTTTGAAAAAAAATTCAGAATTCATCAGATAATCGCAATAATGAAACATTTAAAAAAAGTCATATTTTACCTACGCTTTTTTTTAGAAATTGAAAAAAAAAGATTAAAAAACGGGAAAAATTTTTTGGATGTTAAATGGGTTTAACATACACATGTTTCGCCCAAAAAGACAATTACAATGATTTTTCATCTTTACCTTCATTTTTAGGAACCGTCATTTTTCGTTTTTTTTTTTTCAATTTTTCGTAGTTTTAAAAAAAAATTTAAGGGTAGGTACGTAAAAGATGAAAAATTGCTGTAAATTGTCATTTTGGGTAAAACTGTGTATGTTAAACTAGTTTTACTTCCAAATTTTTTTTCCTTTTTTTAATCTATTTTTTCCAATTTTTTTAAAAAACATAAAATATGACATTTTTTAAATGTCTCATTAATGCGATGATCTGATGAATTCTGAATTTGTTTTTCAAAAAATATTAATAACGATGATTATACTTGCCAACCAAAGATATAAAACCCATTTTTTAACATTTTGGAATTTTTTTCAAATTTTCAAAAATTTGAGGTCTCTTGCGCGATCGGAAGATATTATTCGATTTCAAATTTTTTTGTTTTTGTTTTTCATGTATCACCTAGACGCAACTTTTCCGCGGTATTAAATTTTGAAAATCAAAAATTTTTGATTTTCGTTCCACCCTAAATTGAACCCCTTCCTTAGCAAAATTCTTCGAGTACTTACAAGGGAACCTCGCCAACTCGTCATCTCCAATTGAGCTGAAATTTAGCTCACGAAAACAACCAAATTTTTAGCTGCCGAAGTTGATTTTTCGATTTTTGACGAATTTTTGAAAATGACCAAAACCGTCTCCAAAAAAAAAACATTTTTTGAAAAAAAAAATGTAAATTTCAAGATAGGATCTTGAAAATTGGTTTATACACTAAGTCAACCTCCCGAGTCGATTGGCACCATTTTCGAAGCGATCTGGGGCCTCCAGGAAAAGTCAACTTTTCTCCAGCGCACTGGAATAGCTCCAGACGGCGCTATAATTAACTGCGGCAGCTGAAAATTTAATCCTAGCGTTAGTATGATGCCATCTATCGATTGACGTAGTTGAATCCAAAATCCGAGGTGACGAGTTCGTACGTGTTTTTTTTTTGACAATTTAAAAATTCTGCATTTTTTTAAAATTTCCAAAAAATCAATTTTTTCACCATATCATCCGAAACTTCGTCTACCCCCTAAAGTTGACCCCCCGAGTCGATTGGCAGAATTTTCAAAGCGATCTGGAGCCTCCAGAAAATGTTGACTTTTGCCATCTGGAGAGATTCCAGTGTGCTGGAGAAAAGTCAACATTTTCTGGAGGCTCCAGATCGCTTCAAAAATAGTGCCAATCGACTCGGGAGGTTGACTTTATAGTGTACAAACCAATTTTCAGGATTCTATCTTGAAATCTACAAATTTTTTTTTCAAAAAATGGTTTTTTGGCGGCGGTTTTGGCCATTTTTGAAAATTTGCCAAAAATCAAAAAATCAACTTTGGCAGCTAAAAATTTGGTTGTGAGGTCTGGGTGGCATGCTGTTTCATTGAGCCAAATTTCAGCTCAATCGGAGTTGACGAGTTGGCGAGGTTTCCTTGTTAGTAAGTATAAAATAGTGTGAAAAGCAAAGGTGAAAAGCGAGAGAATTTTTTTTTTTTTTTTGCGAAATCAGCTCCAAAACTGTGCACCTCGCGGTGATTTTAAAATTTCAAACAACACTTCCCTCGAGTACATGTGCTCCTACCTACACACCAAGTTTGGTGAAAATCAATGAAATACTCATGCAGATGAATTTCTAAGCTTAAAATAACGTACCTTATTTTTTTAGCACCAGCCACCAGGGGTGCGGTAGAAAATCCTTAGTACGCTCTAAAGTCACCCTAGAAAAATTTTGAAATTCGACCTGGGAGCTATTTGACGCCCCTTCCCGCACCCGAGCATTGTATGAAAAATTACACTTTTTAAGTATAAATAACTGAAATTTTATCGAAGTTATTCGAATTGATATTAAAAAATACTTACCTATTGTTAAAAATAAAACTATTCTTGAGTATCAAGATTATAAGCTTAAAAATATGTATTGAAAGTTCGTTAACAAAATATGTTCCATGCTAAAGTTACCAACGTTGACTGCAGTGCTTCCGTGTTGAAGTTAATACAAGTTTTATAAACTTTTATTTCGCGATTCTGTAGGAGACATTTTTTGGTAGGTATTTTTTCAATACCTTGTCCTGGTATAACGAGTAAAACAGTGAGAATTTTCAACATACCTAACGAGAAATTTAATTAAATCGTACATCTCTCTACTCGTCGAATAATTTAAAAGCTTTATATTCTAGCGCAAAAATTCGATTCAAATTGTGGCGAATCTATTTTACCTATTTTGTGTATATTTTTTGTTTTTTCAGAGCGCTCCATTGTACTAGGAATATTTTACATATTAATTTATTTTCATCATTTTCGATTAATAATTTGCTGTGGTTAATTTGGTATTTTACCGTTGTTCCTTTTCCCGACGTTCTAACGGATAATGGAGTAAGTTAACCTATACCTAATAAAGGATTAATACTCTTCAACTATTTTTTTATTTATTTATTTTTTTTTGCTTTCTAAAATATTCACTTATAACTACATAAAATTGGTGGAAAATTTACGCCCATGAAAATACACGCAAATTGTATATGATATCGATTACTATTTTCTTTTTCTCCACCATAATCGCTAAACTTTTTGTTTTTTTGTATTTCTATTTTCTACGTACACAAAAAAAGGTATGTTTACATTTTGTTATGTCTACTTATACATCTACCTTCGTGTTTTCAAAAAAGAAAAAAAAAAAGAGTAACGCTACTGGATATATAAGATACAAGCTGGTATCATATACGTAGAAGCTACAGCTACGTGGCTAGTATTCGAAATAAAATAAAGATAATATTTTTGTACAAAAAATATTTTCATATGTGAAAATCATGCATGCCTGTTGTGCTGCATACATGATGTCCAAGGAATAGTTATGTGTGCGTACGTCACATACGTATAGACTCGCTGAAATTTCAGGGTTAGTTGTTCATAATCATAACTTCATAAGTGAAAAATTCTGTATCACCATTCGAATGTGTCTACCTATATATACCTATGGAGTAGTGGATAAAAATGGGTATTAAATTTCTCATTCATTTTTAAAATAAAAAATCTCAATGTATTTTTGATCATGAAAATGGCAGTTTTTCAAAAAGTGGATAAATTTCGATTTCATGACTTTTTACCTTATTTCAAAATTTAAAAAGCTGCAAATAGGTAATTTCAAAAGTAAGTTAGGTAATTCGTTAATTTCTAGTCTTTAAAAAAAATCTTGATTATGTCTTCTTTTTTTTTTTTTTTTTTTTTTGAAGAAATTAATCAGTAAAATTTAGGTATTAAAAAGCTTCTTCGAAATTTTTCGAAACTTGATTTCAAAAAAAAAAATTTCAACAGAAAAAAGTCTCTTAAAATTTCTTAAAATTTTTTTTTTTAATTTTGTCGGAATAGGTACATAATAAAAATTTAAAAAAATAAAAATAAAAATAATAAAAAAAAAACTTGGAACATTCTTTTTAAAAATTTTGGGGGAAACTATGATGAGAACCAATTAGTATGAAATTTTTTTTTAAATTTCTCAACTTTTTAAAATTCAATTTTTAAAAATTCTCTTTTAGTAATTATTTTTAAAAAATGAAATAAAATAAAATCTTTTGAAAAATTTTCTTTAAAAAGATTATTTTGTGAACAAAATTGTCTGAAAAATTCAAAAATATTCTCTTAGAATTTATTTAATTGACGTTTCAAAAATGCGAAAGGAATTTTTTCAAAAAAAAAAATCTTCTGAAAAAATGATGTTGAGATTAAATTTATTTTAATTTTTTTTAAATCCTTCAAAATCTCTAGTGAAAAATTGTTTTGTGAGAAAATTTGTTTGAAAATTCAGAAAAAACCTGGTCCTAAATTTTTTTATCATTTCATTGAAAAAATTGATGCGAAATTCTTTCAAAAAAATTTCGTTATGGAAAAATTTGTTATGAAAAATTCAAAAAAAAATTCTCTCGACTTTAAAAAAAAAATAATAATAAAATTCTGGAAGAATTCTTTGAAAAAATTCACTCAATCAATTTCTTTGAAAAATTCAAGAAAAAAATTAAAAATTCACGTTCAAAAAATGGAAAAATTCCTCAATACATTCTTATAAAAAATTGTTTAAAAAATTCTTTTGTAAAAAAAATAATTGAAAAAACCTAAAAAAAAATAAATAAATTAGACGTTCAGAAAATTCTGACGCTATCTTTTCAAAAAAGTTTCTTCAATAAATTATTTTCTAGAAAAATCGATTGAAGAAAAATTCTGTTGGGAAGAAATTTGCTTAGTAAAAAATTCGAAAATCCCTGTCTCTCATTTTTTTCAATTCTGGCGAATTTGACGAAATTCTATCAAAAAAATTCTGTTGGAAAAATTCTGCTGTAATTTATTTCAAAAACTTCAAAAAAATATTTTTTTTTGTTGAAAATAATTCGAGTGGAATTCTTTATAAAAAATACATTCAAATTCACAAAATTCTTGAAATTTTATAAAAGTATTTTAAAATTTGTCTTTATTGCTGTTCCTAAGTATGAGGATGATTAAAGTCAGTGGGAGGTTGATTAAGAGGGCGATCCTCGTACCGACATGTATCGTTCAAAAAAAATAAATAACAAAAGATAATATATTTTATATCCATTTCCAAGGTAATGTACGTTCGTAATTTTCCATATTTTTGGAAAATAAAAGACTTTGTGTTAAAATGGACAAGACGTGGGATTTTTAATGCACTTTGGAGACTTCGTATTACAGTTGAAAATTTGTCGTAAAACTTGATTCTTATGTTTGGACAGATACAAATTTTTCCTAGAATAAGCATCGTTTTTTTGTAGGTATTTCGATTTTTTCGGTAAAATTTGAGGGTGTTTGTTTCTTAAACGTGGAAGAAGATGAACGACATCAGTTGAATCTAAATTTCAAGTACCTATTGACATATGTTTGCTATCCACCTTAGGCATCTTAATGGAAATAAAAACGATTAGCTTGATGTTTGATTATTTCAATGAAAAAAATTTTCATGTAGGTACTAAGTTTTCTATAGGTATGTATCGGTTTCATGGAGTTGAAAGCAACCACCAATAGCCTATCGAGTTTCGTTGTTATTCATTTTTGACGTAGAAAATAGGTCCAAAAGATATGTAGAATGTACAAGTAAATACAAATGTATTTCATGACACTCGAAAAAAATTTCGACTACGTTTCACTTCTTATATTTCAAATTCAATTTGGAAAACCTGCACTGTACACTAGAGAGACGATACTGAAAGTAAGGTTTCAATAAATGTACATACCGTCTCCATTGACATTACGAGTCGATTTTTAAAAAGTCAGCAGACTCTCTCTCAAAAAAAATAGTGAAACAAATCCAGGTAGAGAAAAAGCAGAGCATATGTTATGACTAAAAACCATTTACTAAAGAAAGAAGAAAGGCTAAATTCTGAACGGTAACACGTATTGCAGAGAAAGTGGAATACAAATTGCTGATTTTCGCCAAAGAGAACATTTTCATTTCAAAACTCGATCTTAATTTTTCTTTTAAATAGATTCGTTCTGTTCGATTCGCCATAAAAATTCAAATACATCGAAGAGTAAACCCGATTAGGATTTTTATTAGGCTTTTCGTTTGATTGAGAAAACATCAGTTCTTTTACCTGTGGCTATAAAAATAGTGGTACCAATCTTTTTTATTACTTGGAAGTTTTTCAACGTCGCTCCTTGATATTTATTATGTTACCGAAAAAAAAATTTCGACAAAATTCGTCCGTTGTGAATTTTTTACACCGACTATTAAATTATCATAGATACCTATGTTGGGCTAAAAAATTTAAATGAAGTAGTGAAAATTCTTATTGCACAAAGTAACTAAAAATCTCAATTTTTATGTTGTTCGCAACGAATTAAAAGAACAAAGTTTTCGCTGAAAAACTGAAAAACGAAATTATACCTAAGTCTGGGATAAGAGAGAATTCATTCTTCAAACCGATTTTTTTTTACGAATAATTTAGGTACTTTAATTTTTGCCCAAAATAATGCATAATGTTCAATTTAATATTTTTTTTTTGGCAGGGTTTAGCAACGAGGCTTAAAAAAATATTATATATTCGATCTGAAACGACCTGAGAATATTCCCAACAGATGGCCCTTCAACTAGGATTTTAACCGTTTTAGACTTCGAAAACACTTGACTTTTGAAAATTAGTTGAAATTAGTAGCCTATGCATTCCAAGTACAGGCGTCAAAATCTATTTAGTTAGTGCCAAACAAAAAGATTAAAAATTAAAGCGAGCCTAAAACTGGAAAAGCCCGTGGGAATATCAATTTTCCTTTCGAATTATTATTTACTCGTTGCTGATCTACGTGAACTTTTCTTTTTTAATTTTTAATGTTTTTCTTGCAGGCGTGGTGTCAATCTTTATTCATTGTGACTCACTACTTCATGCTAACCAATTACTTTTGGATGCTTTGTGAAGGCTTTTACTTACATTCCTTGTTAGCTTTCGCTTTCATAATGGAAGAACAATTACTGAAATATGTTTACGTAATTGGATGGGCTGTTCCATTCATTGCGATCGCTGGCTATGCAACCTTGAGGATAGTCAATGATGATAATAGAGAGTAAGAATATTTACCTACCTATAGTTTATATTTTTTTTCGAGTTAGGTATAATAAATATAAATTTAGATATATTTTTTTTATTATTATTATTTTCGTTATTCGCTATGCTATAATGCCATATTTTTGTGAAACACATCTTATCCGCACCGAGGAGCTGGAAATGTGCCAATTTTTTTTTTTTTTTTTTTGACGAATGACAGTTTCATCGATAGCAAATTTATTGAGACTGATATGATGGAAAAATTTAAAAATTGGAAAATTTTCATTATTTTAACACGTTTTAGGAATTTTTATTCCAAGAACGTGATCTGTATGATGATACAGGTAAATGTAGGGTGCCCCTCCAACCAGGAGATGGGTAAGCGTTTAGTGTATGACAGATTCACAATATGTAAGTAATATGTGTAAAATCTTCCGAGGAAGAATTTATACTGGCGATTTTTTGTGTGATAAGTAAATTCCTCAACAATACGCCCGAGAGAAAAATTGATAGAATAGTTTTCGTAAAAAAAGTTAAATGGAATTTTTTTTATACTTAATAAATTAGTACGAATTAAAATTTTTTTCTCAAAAAAGTGGGAAAAAGATCCTTTTTGCATCTATTTTCTATCCTAATATGAACCCCTGCCGGAGATGGGTCCCTATGGTATGTAGTACCATTTTTTTTCTCTCGAGGAATTCAAATTATCTTAACAGTAAAATTCTAAAGGAAAGAAATAAACGGAAAAACAAAATCGCTCCTTCAAACTTCCATTTTTCAAAATTTTTAATTTTTTTAAATAGGCAGGTTCTGTGGGATCAAAAGGTTGAAAGCAATTTTATGAATATCTATGACTTTTTTTCTTTCTTGATGAGCTGGTGTTTTTTTTTTCAAGAACTCCGTTTTCTTAGGACACGATACTTTGCAAAATAGCGTCCTATTTCTGTACGTAAAGTTTCAATTATAAATTTTTTCAAACAAAAGTTGTAGATTAGATTCCCAGAATAGTGGGAAAAAATTCATAAATTTTTCAAGAGTAAAAAAATTTCAGCTTTTTGAAGTGAATAAACTTATTTTATTTCTTTGAAGAAAAAAATCTTTCAATTTTGCGGAAAATCTCTAAATTCTGATTTTTACTCAGAAAAAATATTTTTACTTTTCATGATTTTTTGGTCATAATTTTTTATAAAAATAAGAATCATGAGTTTTGATTTTCATTTTATTTTTATTTGTAAGATTTCAATCTATAACTTTTAGTTGAAAATTTTTTCAATGGGAACCTTAGGTACAGGGAAAAGAAGATTTTTGCAAAGGGGCGCATCCTCAGAAAAAAGGATCTAGGTATATCAAAAAAATAATACCTAATAATGGAGAAATTCTTTTAGGCAAATCCTTTTTTTTTTTTAAATATCAAGAAATAGGTAGATATATTTTTTTATTTTTTTCAAAATCATGCCTGTTCACTTATTTCAAAATCAAGAAGAAGAAAATAATTTAAAAAAGAAAAAAAAAATCTTCCTAACAATTTATGGAAAAAGAATTGTTTAGGAAAATAAATTACCTATATCTAAAGAAATCCTCTGAAAAAGCATGTCGTAAAATTATTTAAAAATAATTTGAGTAGAAAGTCCAAAACATATACAGGGTGTCCCAGTTAAGAATAAAAGCATTCAACCTGGTAAAAGGGCAACTCATTTCAACAAAGTGTAGGTATGTTTGCATACCCTTACTATTGAAGGGGTCGAGATAATGCAATGTGAAAAAAATATATTTTTCATTTTTTCACTTTAAATTGAAATTTTTTATTTATTTATTGGATACAGATAGAAAGATGCAACTGGTGAGAAATAATGTAGGATAGTTGCAGTTATGTCTGAAAAAATTTTCATCAAAATCGATGCAATAGGGTGTTCAACAAATTATTTTTACCAAAAAAAATTCAAAATTTTGCAATTTAAAAAAAATTGCATTATTGACCTAGTTATTTTTTATCAGCAGATGATTCCCCTCTACTTTCTCTACAGAATGTTCCCCAGCATCATCTTCCTATCTCTTTTCGTTTTTGAGTTGAAATTTTTCTAATGAGTTAAATTCATAAAAATTTGACTTTAAAAATTTGAAAAAATTTTAACCCACATGTCGACTCATAAATAAATTTTTCACTCAAGAACTAAAAGAGATAGGAAGACGATGCTGAGGAACATTTTGTAGAGGAAGTAGAGGGGAATCATCTGCTGCCAAAAAATAACTAGGTTAATAATGCAATTTTTTTTTAAATTGCAAAATTTTGAATTTTTTTGGTAAAAATAATTTGTTGAACGCCCTATTGCATCGATTTTGATGAAACAATTTTCAGACATTACTGCAACTACCCTACATTATTTCCCACAATTTGCATCTTTCTATCTGTCTCCAATCAGAAAAAATAAATTTTTAATTTAAAGTGAAAAAATGAAAAATATTTTTTTTCACCGCGCAGTATCTCGGCCCCTTCAATAGTAAGGGTATGCAAACATACCTACACGTTGTTAAAATGAGATGCCCTCTTATCAGGTTGAAGGCTGTTATTCTTCACTGGGACACACCTGTGCTTATCAGGGATGTTTAAAAAAATGACCCATAAAACTAGAAAACTAGACTACATGCAAGTTCATCAAAATTGGATTATTTTGAGCCGATTTATTGAGAAGAAAATCTTTGAAAAAAATTAAAGGAATTTCTTGTGCACAATTTCGTGAAAAAAATGCCTGTGAAAAATATTTTTAATATACAGATAGATAATTTTATAGTGAAAATTTCTCAAAAAGAATGTTTAGAGAAGTGTCTAAAAATATGTATATTACCTACCTATGAAAAAAATTATGTTTTTTTTTTTTTTTTTTTGTAAAAATTTCCTGAAAATTAGTTTTTAGAAAATAATATAGGTAGGTACCTATTCGTCAAAAATACTCTTTTAAAAATTACCATTATACGTATAGTCATTTAATTTTTATTTCTACAAGCTAAAAAAAAAAAATCTAAAAAAAATCTATAATATTTTGATGAAATATAAAAATTCATCAAAAAATGTTCCCATTTTCAACAATTTTTTTTTATCAACTTTAGGTAGTCATTATTCGTAATTATTTTGATTTTTTCAGTCATTACTACCTCTCCTTAAACCAGCTGTAAAAAAAACAAGATAAAAAGTGTTTTTTCCCGTTATGAAAGAATTTTTGAAGAAAATAGACATTTCTTGCTTTTTTGAAAAAATCTTTTAAAAATTTCAAGGTGAGATACCCTGGTGTTGCTATATTTTTGTAATAGATTGATTGGCCGAAGTTCATCTTAAAGTTGTCATTCCTACCGTTTTTAATTTTAATTTCAATAAATTAAACTTTTACGAAAGGAAAAATGGGTTCTCATCTACCTACTGCTACTTATACAGTCCTACAAGGTACAAACCTATCCAACAACGTACGTAAATACCTACTAATTCGTGCCTATGTAGGTAGGTACCTAAGTTGTAGAAAAACAAAAGAGATTACCTATTGAATTCATTTCATAACTATACGATTCTGTATAAACTTTTGGCAAAATATATAAAATACGTAGAATTGTTAATTATCTATCATAATAGGATGGCATTCTCAGCATATCCTCATAGATAGATAAGGTACCTCGTGCCTCGTACTTTTAGCGTATAGTACATTACATTCCGTTGTATTGAAAAGTTGATTTAATAATTATTTATATAAACCGCAAATCTATTTCACAGCTGTTGGATCCACGAAAGCTCGTACTCGCACATACTTATAATTCCAGTGGTCATATCATTATGCATAAATTTAGTCTTCCTCGTTAGCATATTGCGGGTGCTGTTATTGAAGATAAAAACCAATACTACCCAAGGCCAGAATAGAAACGAACTAATAAAAGTATTTAGAGCTGCGTTTGTTCTTGTACCGTTATTAGGATTGCATTACATGATAATACTTTTCCGTCCGGAAAATGATCCATTTTGGGAGCGAAGCCATGAAATATTGTCGGCAGTTAGTGCTTCGTATCAAGTACGTACGGTAAAATGTCATCACCTTATTTAGCGAACATGTAGATAATTTATCTTACTGCCTTTTAATCTAGTCGCTGATTTATAATTATGTACAAGGGAATAATTAGAATACGTTTAACACGATGTGTGTAGGCGACAATTTCCCTCGTTTTGATGAAACACCAATTGATTTTCATCTTGAGGCTTGAGGTGTAGGTGCATATTACATATTACCTATTGAGGCAGTTCAGTTTTTCATTATGAAAATGTTACAAGCTCTTGAATAACGTGTATGGGGCCAAATTTTCCAATTTTAACGTATACGCGTATAACTCGTTGTACAATGAAAATAGATTTTGAACATCGCTCTTGTCGTTGTCTGTTTTTTAATTGCGTTAACCAAGCCTGTTTTTCATTTTGCTGCGTAATATTTTTTGTAAATAATATTGTTCGTAAAAGTTTCCTTATTGAAATTATTGATGGAAAATGCGAAGAAAATATTCTATATACCTAAAGAAACTCAAACAATATTTCTGAAAATATATTTGCCTGTATAGTAGAGGTTTGAAGGGGCTAAATCTATTTTTCAGAATATTTGGGTGTTGGGAGGCGATTCATACCCATTTTGAAGTGTTTGATGGATTTAAACTGATTTCTTCAAATTCTTTACATTTCATAATACAGCTACCTCGTATGTATCAAAATTGAAACTATGCAGATCTACGTTACTTTAATAAAAGTTTCAATTTTTCTGTTCGTAATACAAAAAAAAAATTTTTTTTGTCTGGCAAAATTTTTTTTAAATAATTTTTTTTTTCGGAAATTGTTTTCCAGTAGGTAGCTTTTTTTGCGATTTTTTGAAAGAAATTTCGAATTATGATCCTCAAAAAATGTAAGATGGCTTTTTGGATTTCTAAAATATTCCTTTATCTACGGATTTATTTTTCGGAGATTTTTTTTTTAAATTTCCAGGGAAATTTTATAAATTTTTCTTTTCTTGAAATTATTTTCCCAATAGGTAATTTTTCGACATAATTTCAATCCCTTCCCAAACCTCATGAAATTAAAAAAATAAAAAAATTGATGGAATTTTTTTAAATTAGGTAAGTATTAGAATTTTTCGAAAAAATATTGATGACTTGAGGACAGTTTTAAAAAATATATTGTTGAAAATTTTTGAAAAAATACCTAATAATGGATATTTTTGAAAAAATATTAGGTAGGTAGATAATGAAAACTTTTGAAAAAATATTTTAATGAACATTTTTGAAAAAAATTGGTAGAACTTTATAAAAAAAAAAAAATTTAATTTTGTAGAATCTTTTTAAAAAATTTGTAGAGTGTCTATTAAAAAAATTCGTAGGATAACAATAAGTATTTTGTATTTTTTTTAACATTAGAATTTTTTGCAGAAAAATTGATCTAATTTTTGAAAAAATATTGATGAAAATTTTTGAAAAAAATTAGTAGAATTTTTTGAAAAACTGATGAATCCTTTTGATACGAAATTGATTGAAATTTTTGAGGAGAAAATGATGAAATTTTTAAAAACTTGAATATTTACATAATTATGTACCTACCTATTTATTAATAAAATTTTTTGAACAAAATCGATAGAAATGATTGATTTTTCTTTCAAACGAAGGAATTTTTGAGAAAAATGTGTGTTTTGAAAAGAAAATTGATGATTTTTGGTTTGGGGGGTGGGGGCATCGTGATTTTTTTTTGGGGAAAAAATAGATATTTTTTTAATATATTTAATTGAATTTTTTGCAAAAAATATGTTTTATTATTTTGAGCAGTACCTATCTATTTTAGAATATTTTTTCTACAAAAATTTCAAAAATAGTTTCTCTTTGAAAAAATCTCTCAAACGTGATTTTTTTATTAGTTTTTTTTTTTAAATTCTTCAAAAAAATCCAAACTTTTTTTTTGTTTGTACCTAATAATAGTTTCACAATTTTTTGTAGGTAGATATAGAATTTTTGAATTTTTTTCTACGAAAATATCCAAAATATATTTTCTTTAGTCATTTTTTGCCAAGAAAAAATGAATTTTCGCACATATTTTGAAAGAATTCCTGGCCCCAAAAAGTAAGAAAAGGTTTTAAAAATTTTTCAAGAAAAAATATTTTTATGTTACCTACTTGTTTATTCGCAAGATTTTTAAATTTTTCATACGAAAACTTCTAAATACTTTTCATCTGCAAATTTCCTTCCAGTTGAAGAATTTTTTCAATTTTTCGAAAAAATTTTACATTTTTTCCAGGAACATTTTTAGAATGTTTTCTTTTTGGAAACCTCTTTCCAAAAATTGTAGCGGGTTTTTTGATGAAAAAAATGTACGTAAATTTTTGAATTTATTTCCAATTTTTTTTCTTCAACAAAAAAATGATGATTTTTGATTTTTTTCCAGAAAATTTCAAAAAGCTTTCTTTCCGCAAAATTTGTTTTCAATTTTTGATTTTTATTTCCAAAAATTTCAAAAAACATTCTTTCTGCAAAATTCTTTTCAAAATAATTTTTGCATATATTTTTCTAATTTGTAAAGTGTTTTCCTTCTTCAAATTTTTTTCCAAGAGAATTTTTTGAACCAAAAAAATTTGTCATACATTTTTGAATTTTTGTAGAAGAATATTTTTTTATTTGCAATGTTTTTGAATTTTTTTCTACTGAAATTGCTAAAATGCGAGTATTTCTTTTCAGAAAAAATTTTTCCAGGAAACTTTTTCTGCAAAATTCTTTGCCAAAAAAAGTATCTTCGCTTTTTACAAAATTTTCTTACGAATTTATTTTCAAATGATTTTAATGGGCATCAAAAATATTTTCAAATTTTTTTTTGAAAAAATATTTGAATTTTCCAAGAAAATTTTTGTAAAAATATTTTTGATTTTAATTAGTTACCTATACGAAAATTTTCAGTATGAAGTGTTTGCTTTTTCCACTTTTCTTTTCTTTTCCAGGGATTTTTTTTTGTTTCTATCATGAAAAATTGCAAATTTTTGACTTGAAAAAAAAACTGTTTTAAAAATGAAATTTATGCGAAAAAATATTTTTTTAAATTAGGTATAAGAGCATAGTTATTTTAAAAAAATAATTTATATTTATCCACGCTCTGGTACAAATTGCTATAGTACGCACGTGTATGACATTTCATGATCTTGATGTTTCTCAATAAATTAATTATAATTTTTTAAGTATCACTTTTCGTGTTTATAGTAATACGTATGATAGTAGGTAGCTAGGTACCTATACCTACCCACTTTTTATAATTACTATTTCTCCCTAAGGTGATTTTAATCAAATGTTTATTTCTACTTTCAGGGACTATGCGTGGCCTGTTTGTTTTGCTTTTTGAATAACGAGGTAAGTTGAACCTTGAATCCGAATTTAGGTTTAAAATAATCGTAAGTTTCGTCTGCTGTAACACTTCTTACATTATTTTCTTCGAAAAACTATTAGACCCACCTACATTTCTATCGAGTATAGTTAATCGATACGTTATCTTTTGGCTATTTTATGAACCGTTGTGAGGAAAATACGTTAAAATCAAATATACAGAAAAAAAATTACTTATTCAAATTTTTCAAATGAAATTTTCAACTACCACATGCTGGGATTCTATATGGATTTTTTTATACGATGTGTATTTTCCAGGTTCACGTACAAATTAAACGAAAATGGTATCAATTTCGTGACATACCGAGTAACCAAGTCTATTCAACAGTCACAGGCTCAACGTACGCTTTAGAGAGACGAGTAAGTGCAAAATTGCCAATAAATCCGTCAGCTATTTCATTAAAACTACATCGATATTTTTCATTGCAGGCAACTCGGTCATCCCAAACTACGATGCTACCACAAAATAACGAAGTATCTCCTATGCTAGGCGAAGAAAAAAGCACATCGCCGTTCAGGAGCGATGAAAAAAATAATCACGTCAGATTGATCGATACGTCGTCCAATGGTATAAAAAACGTAGTCATTCGTAACAAGAAATCAGTCTCTTTGGTAACTGATCAAAACTATAAAAACAAGAGTTTCCCCAACGACGAGGATGTGACGATGCTACCGATGAAAAAACCTTTGATCGGCAGCAATGAGAAATTAAATCGCGAAAATAGCCAAATTGCCGAAGATTACGTGTAAAGTTGTGATGGAATTTTCAATTTTTTTCTAAACGTTGTACAGAATTAATTTTATCGACTTGTGGATGTCCCTTAAGGTGAATTTTTTGTGTGGTAATTGTGCTTAATCGAGGTCGACGTCGAATATTTCGTTGACGATTATTTTGAAAATTTTGTGTTACGAATGTTTTTACTTGCAATATTGTATTATGATGTTTTGTTCAACTTTAATGTTCATATATTTCTTTTTATTTGTATGAATTTCGTGTTGTTGGTTGTATTTTTATAAACAAACGATCCCTCTGTGGTATTTTTTTTTTCCACATCGACTAAGGTTGCAATTTGAAATATTTTACGATACTGGACTGCGCATGAATTTCGTCCGAGATGAAGGGGAAAATAAAAACATCGTTTAACGTATTAATATAAATTATATACTTATCAAATTTCTAAATTAGAAAATTTTTACATTCTAGGAATAATCTTTTCAATATTGGATACAAAATGAAAAAACCTTATAAATCTTCAACAAAAATAATTCAAAACGTACACTTCAAAATTGGATACAAAATGAAAAAACCTTATAAATCTTTAACAAAAGTAACTCACAACGTACATTTAGAAAATGGAACTATGATGTAAAAAAAATTATTAAATAATAATAAGGAGAATCCAAAAATAAATATATAAATAAACAGTGCATGAAACATAGAATTATAGCGCTGGGCCGATTACGAGTATTAAATAATTTAGTGATTAGCAATTGAAACGCCAGATAGGGTCTTGATTTCGCTGATCATTCTTTTACACGCTTCTTTATAATCGATTGGTTTCAAATTCATGGCGGTCATTCTCAAACGATTTTCATTCTGAAATAATACAAAATGAAGTCACTGTTTCGAGGTACGCTATAAATATATACGGATGATGAAATAACTTACATTGAAGGTATCCATTTTTGCTCGTAATCTGAAATTGTAACTTTTGAATAAAGGTTTTCGGAAATAATCATCGTAATTATTTCCTTCGCTGTATTCATCACGGGCTTTGCCAATTTCAGTGGCGGTAGCTCCTAATAAAGTTTCCGCTTGCTCTTGAAACATGGATATCCACTGACTACCAGTCCAGTCACAAATTTGTATCTAAAATCAATTTACACGATTGAAATTTCTCGAACTTAAAATATACTAGAAGTTCGTATAAATGTACTTACACTTAACATTAGCCTGTATTCGAAATTAGGAAATTCTAGGCTACATTTTTCACATCTGTACGTTCCATTATTATTATCGACAACCTGATGAAAAAGTATAAATTCGTAATTAATTTCATCGTTTCAATTTTAATTTCTAATAAAACCAACTAACTTTTTTCTTGCACTCCTGTTCTTTATTAGGGCACGCTTGATAAATAGCTCGATCTGACTGAATAAACAGGACGGTAGCTTCCACATTGAAGTAATCTGCTTTATCTTGACTACCAACTTGATTCATAAGAGCTTCTTTCAAAGTCCATAATTTTCCACCTATTTTAACATCAATTTCCACAATTAATTAAATCATATTCGTATGAGAAAAAATTAATGCAAATATAAACAATCACCTCCTTCATTTCCAACTCTAGCCGAAATGGCGCTAAACTCGTGATTGGAATCCAAAGAATCGTACCATCCTCTCAACTGATGAGCTTTCGGAATATCTGGGTTTATTGTTAGTTGAGACGTTTGGCCGACCGAAGCGGATTTTGATCCTCCAAATTCGTTAATTTTCGCTCCTTTTATGGCCACCACTGGATTAGTAGAAGCGTCGAAATTTTCAGCCAATTGGTCCCATAATGCCACAGTGAACTGTTAATACAAATTATTTCATTTATTACTCGAGTACTTCGAAATTCGAGATATGTAAATTAAAACACTCGTACCGATGCATCGCTCATGTCGACTAGCGTAATGTCACGTTTTTTCAGTTCTCTTTTCGTTGATCTGGCTACCAAGTTTTGTAAATCTGAGGCTGATTTACAAATACCCACGATATCTTCGCAGAAAAATATAAAAATTAATAAGAGTACAAAATATGAACTTCGGTCTAAATAAGAATAAATTCCCTTACCGACAAAACTATCCGGAGCTATATCTTTCAAGGCGCTCAAATTGGTAAAATTATATTGCAATTGAGGAATAGAACGATCGTCATCAGAGCTCGGTACAACTTGACTATCTTGATTAAGAGTTAATTCGAAATCGTGAGGTATTGTGGTGAATTTTTTATTGGCTGGTTTGATCTGACATCGGCTTATCAGATAAACTTTGTTCAACTAAAATTTAAGAAAACGTCATTTAACTGCACCATATTAAGTAAAGATACAAAAATGTACATACCTCCATCATATCGTAAAATCGATCACAAGCTTCATTGAAAGCAGTCGCTCTGATAGCGCCAGATGCATCGGCAAGATCCATGCTGAAAAGTTTACCATCTGATCTCGCATTAGACCACGTTCGGACGTTTCCTTTTTGTACAACTCGAGCTTTAATGGTCCATTTATTCTGATACGGATTCAAAGCCACAATAGGAAGTATATTTTTATCTTGAGGAGATCCGCCGAAATTTCCGTTATACGCTGATACATAGTTCAAGATTAACATCGTGATATTACACGATTACACAAATATTATGAAATTGTCGTACCTCTCATCGGAGATGCAACCGGAGCAGCGGGACGAGCAGGAGCAGGTGTTTGATAAGGCGAAGAGACTTCCATCGATTGTCCATTAGAAACAGGAGCACTCTGTTGAGTACTATCGGTTTCTTCGTAGTTCACCGGATTGCCAATTTTCGCCCCAACGACGTCTCCTTTCACTAATATCGACAGCTTTAAAATCACCAGTACTTTCCTAAACGTAAACATTTATCAATACACAGGTAACAATTTTAACGACCGTAAACGATCGAAGAAAATACGTACTTGATTCCTCTGCCACACGGTAAGTCACTGCAAACATACTGATCCAAACAAATAATACTATTCTCTTGTAATTCTCCATCGGTGATTAGATTGTTGAGCTGGGTGGTCAACATAGCGAAAGTGTTGAAGTGTATTCCATCCGAAATGATGACCCTATACCGATCTTGAGCCGAGTTTCCAGATGTAATTCGTTTATGATTCTACAGCAATAATATACGGAGTTATTGAAACGATTATGTTAAATTATTCACTTTGCAAAATACTAACCAGAAACTGGACAACAGGGTTTTCGATAGTTTCACCTCGCATGATGGCCTGTAATGAAACAAATGATATCACTGTACATGTCTGTTACAGAAAAATGTCGAGTCGAATGTGCGTATATCTAGTAACGTACCTGAATGCATCTTTGAGTCAATTTCGCTGCCATTTTCAGGAAGTTATATTCTTGTATTTCAAAGCGAAAATAAATTCACTGGTTGTTGCGCGACAGAGAGTAATCTTGGTTCACGAGGTTTTTGAAAATACTTAAACTATTATGAAAACCGAGGTACACAGTGAAAACGGAACAATTATAACATTAGTTGAGGGTTCACGAAATCAAATTTTCATTCTAATTCGTACGAAGTACTTCTTAAGTTTTCAGAAAAATGAAAAATGCAAAATGGAACTAGTGCAAAATGGAAAGAAAAATATAAAATAGCGCCAATCCAAATTTTTATGGCATGCTACATGACCGTCTACATTTAACAGGCCAGGAAGGCTAAATTTGGCAACGTCAAGACGTAGGCTGACTTTTTGGTTTTTCCATAAGATGTAATGCTAATTCAAATTGCAATAAATCGAAAAATATCAATTTTACGAAAAAAATCCAAGAGACCTTTTTTAAAGAAAATTGAATAAGTTTTCTATTGATATAGAATTTTTTTGGATTTGGTGAAATTTTTAGTGAAAAGTGAAAAATGCCAATTTCGTCAATTTCACTTAAATTCAAAAAATTTATATATGAATGGAAAGCTCTTTTAATTCTCTTTAAAAAAGGTCTCTTTGACTTTTTTTGTAAAATTGATAGTTTTCGAGTTATTGCGTTATGAATTAGCATTGTGTCTTATGGAGAATCCAAATAATCAGCCTACGCTAATCAAAAAATGCGACGTTGCCAAGTTAGCCTTCCTGGCCTGTTAAATGTAGACGGTCATGCATGCTACCATTGCTGCGACAGTGCGACACCTCACTCCGCAAAATGATTTTTTCTCCGTTGGGAGCGCTACAATCGTTAATTCCCCGTTGCTGATTGGCTATTGCCATATGCTATACCGTATGCTGAATTCTGATTGGTGGATTTTGAAAATCGCGCAAATCGGGTGTTGTCAGTAGTGGTTGATGAAATGATGAGGAGTAAGTTTAGTAGTAGTGTGAATGAATGGAATTTACACACTACTTACCACCACACTCATAACTACTCAAAACAAATTTTTCTAAAGAGAATTAGAGAATTTCCGAAAAAGGAAGTTGGTTGAAAAAATGTTTACTTTTTCTTCTCATCTTCTCAGAAAAAATTAATTTTTTTTGGAGAAAAAACTCCCAATTTTTCCATTTTTGGAATTAGTAAATTCTCGATTTATGAGTACACTAAAGCACCGAATATTGGAAGTTCAATTTTTTTCGACTTCAAGATTTTTATAGTTTGTTTATGAACCTACAAGTGTCAAAATATCAACAAAAAAAAAGTATAAAAACCTCAAAGTTGAAAAAAATGTGACTTCCATCTTCGGTGCTTTATTGCTTTAGCGTACCTACAGATTTATTTTCTACTTTCCAATTTTTCTTTGTGGAAAAATTCTCTTTTTTCAAGTCAGTAGGTCCTAGGTACATAGTAGAAAAATCTTCATTTTTGGGGGATTCGCCCCAACTTTTAACCATACTAAATAGACTAATGATAGAATATCAAAGAGAGAAAAATCACATGTCGAAACGAGGATGCACAAAAGTAATACAGCAACAATTTAATTGAAAATTTCGAGTTCACAATCACAATCTACTTTCGTGTATAATATAATGATACATAATAATTCTACTGAAAGCTTGAGAAACCAGGAGATGAAGCTCATCCAAATGACTTTCAAGATAACCCACAGTGCGCTTTACTGAATATTGAACTGAAAGCTGCACCGGTGTTACCTAGGAAATCATTTTAGCATAAAACTGTCTTTCTAACGGTTACCATCGTCCACCATACGAGTATTAACCTGGAATTAAAAACAAAAAAAAGTATTTGTGAGTTTTAAAAAGTACCTACACTTACTTTTTTCAATGAAAGGTGTTGAATTGTTCAACGCTTATATGAATATAGCGTTGATACTAGAATAATATTATGAATAGATATTAGATAGGTATATATCATCGTACGTTCCAATACTCACATCAATTACATGGAAGTAGGGAGAATTCGTCAACTAGCCATTCATTTAAAATTTTAGTTTTATACTTAGTGTTTTTGAATTTGATTGATTAAAATTTCAGCACGACGTATCCCAAACACAAAACTATTATGTTAAAACAAAATTTATGTATTTTTCAAAAATCTGATTCCAAAAAAATTCCCTTGCTTTCAAATTTAAAAAAAAAAAAAAAAAAAATGAATTCGCCGAAAAAATTATTTTTTTATCAAATGAACTATTGTTTAGATTTTAGATAACTAAAAATTTAAAAAAAAAATTATCGCAAGATTTCCACTACCTACGTTATTTTAAAATGTTATGAAAAAATCACTTTAGCAGTTTCGAACTGACCACTTTAATAAATTGAATTAAAAAATTGCACATAAAACTAAAACAATGATACGAATTTCAAAATTTTAACAAAAATTCAACTCCAATTTACGCGCAGAAAATCTTTTCGATATACAGATCGACACATCACATCTGGAAAGTGGAAACACCACGTATAACTTTTCACTACTGCTGTATCTGTACAGGAAGCTTATATCTTGACGAACGACACCTACTTTACTGATTAAAAAAACAACGAATTATTTAAAACTTATCATTATATTATAAGTTATATGGCTCATAAACACTATAAAAATTAGTCACTGTACACCGGACCTACATACATGTTTTTCATCGTCAAACGTGTACAATTAACGAATTTTTTCGATTGGTCAACTTTTGACATTTTGCTTGTTAAATTAGACGAATGTAATAGCACTAATGTAAAGAAGCCTCGTTAATTACCTTCTTCCGGTTAATATCATGATTTAGACGACTCTATAACATTGAATAGTATTTACAAGTTGAGAATCTTCACCATTGTCGAGTGATGCTTTCAATTACTGTAAACCCACGGTTTTTTCATTTCTCATTTGACCAATGCACCGTTCATTTCTTTTGATAAACTCATCACGGACCACATTTTTTTTCAAAGAAATAAACTGATTGAATGGGTACCAGCATCATATCAGTGTATAAAAATTACAGAGTAAAATGTAAACGTGAAAGAAAAGTTATTCTTGTATATAAAAATTTATTTAGTGAGTAGGGTACTCTTATATTATGTAACACATGAACGATTAATACAAAAACTTTTTCAAAAAATATCATAAATAAATACACCTTAATTTAATCAAACGTTTGGAAATATAGTTAAAAACCTAATTAACTTTTTTCGTTGCTACGAAGTTTTTCGCAGAAAATTTTTTAAAAAATTGGAAAAATGTGTATTTAGGGTAACATTGTTTTCCGCAGGCAAAGGAAACCGGGCATTTTTCAAGGACGTATAAACGAATGATAAATTATTTACAAGTTGTATACATTTAGTTTTCAATGTATAACGTAACAATTTTTTTTTTTTTTTTTAACAAAAAAATAATCAAACGAAGGTATAGGTAGGTACAATAATTAGAATAAATAAAATTAGTAATTCCAATACAACAAAAAATTAAACGCGAGTAACAAAATTCAATACAAATTTATGTAATAACAACTTTTATAAATATCACAATACTTTTACAAGCGTATTTCTACACCAAAAAAATGTGAAAACCACGAAGACGATTTATCAAGAAATCAATCCTTTCAAAGACGATGCCAGCTTCTGAGATTTATAATCACTCCTCAGTTGAATGAAATTATTCAAAACCGAATGTTCCAGTACAACCTAAAAATTAAACGTTCAAAATAAGTAAAAGTATAACGCTTTTCGTGGATTGTGCTAAATGCAGATGGCTTCAGCAACATGACGTCATCTTATTGCATTGCTGACTGACTTGAAATAATTTTCTACAAAAATGAAAGTGATGTGATTTAATAGAAAGGGAGGGATCCAATGGAAAAATGTTTGAAACAAAAGTTATAGATTGAGATCTGAAGAATAATTTTGGTTATTATAAAAATTTTGATTGGACCCCTCCCTCTCGTCTAATTTTGTATAATACTACATAAATACTTTACCCTATTATTCGACATTGGAGGAAAGGGTCAACTGAAAATTTTTTCAAACAAAAGTTGTAGATTAAGATTCTGAGAATAATTTTGATCATCACAAAAATTTTGATTGCACCCCTCACCTATCCAATTTCAAATGTATGTAGTACTGAATTGTGAAAAATAAAAATTAGAAGAGAGAGGGGTCCAATTTAAATTTTTAAAATTATTAAAATTATTTCCCAAGATCTCATTCTACAACTTTTGTTTGAACAAAATTTCAATTGACCCTCATCCTCTCCTCCAATTTCGAATAATATAAGTATTTACGTAGTATTATACAAAATTAGACGAGAGGGAGGGGTCCAATCAACATTTTTATAATGACCAAAATTATTCTTCAGATCTCAATCTACAACTTTTGTTTCAAACATTTTTCAATTGGGCCCCTCCCTTTCCTTTGAGTCCTTCATGCAGTAAGACGACGTCGTGTTGCGGAAGCCATCTGCATGTAGCATGATTCGCTTTTCGTAAATAAACGCAAAAATTTACCAAAGTCTCTCCGCAGCAAACCTGCTCTAAATTCTCAGGTTTCACCAGTAATAAATTACAAAGCGCGTGTAACGTGTCGAACAACGTCGTTAATAAATTGGAATTGATTTCTTTGATGCATTTTCGATATTCGTTGACATCGCAGATGACACACAAGGCTCCTGAAAATGAGAGAAAAAAAATACTTAGCAATGGTAAATTAATAACGGTGATATTCCAACGAAAACTCGACGGTCTGCAGTCGCTTATGGAACATAATGCTTGTACGCTGACGGTCGTAAATAAATACCCGGAAATCGAAAGGGTAAATGATGAACTTCGTAATTTCGCGAACAAGCAACGCGCTCGAAAATATGCCAGTAACAACAGCTACATAGTGCGTCATTTATCTCATCGATCCGACGATCAAAGACAATGTCCATCGATGACCAAAACCCTCGATGGCAGCCAAATCAGCGGAACTAGTACCCAAAGAAGACGAAATCAAATCGACGATTCGCGAAGGACTCGATTCAGTTCGGATACTTCTCCTAACTTTTATCGCAAGAAAAAGTACGAAGATTGGAAACTTTATAAACAACGTAAAGAACGCAAGAAACAAAGGTTTTTGCAGAAATATTTGAAAACCCATCCGTACGTGAGTCAGTATAAGCGCGAATACATTTTAAAATATGGCAAACCGACTTTCATGCTGAATGCACAAAAATATCTGCAAAGGCAGACTTTCGCAGTCACAGAAGCCTAAAAAAAGTACACGAAGATTGCAGAACTAAAATAAGAAAAAAAGAACTATGATTACGTTCTGAAATGTGCTTACTCTATTTTTACGTTAGTTAGAATTTTGTAGTCAGAAAATCCCATTTTTTTTCTTTTTTTTTTTGATTGTATGGGAATCGATATAAAGAAATATAAAATAATATAATTTTCTTATTACCAGCAGAATTATACGAGTACTGTAGCAGATGATCGTAAATAACACGATGGAATCGTACACCCAATTCTATCAGAACGTTTTCCGCATTTTTTCCATGTAAGCATTCTTGAATCAATTTAATAGATTTTCTCATAAACTGCACCACCGACTTACAAGCCTACAATTGAAAAAAAAGTTTAAAATCCGGCTTGAATTATTTTAAAAATTTATCAGGCTTATTTACCAACGAGCCAACGGTATCTCCTTCAGTCTCCGGTTTAAAATCAGTTCTTTTTTGCTCAGCTTGGAGGAAAACTTTCACCCATCCGACCACAGCAGTAATTGACCTAACAAAATAACCGTAAGAATCAAACTTATAATATCTGCGACATTTAAATTATCGAAACGAACCTATCGAGACCGGTGTCAAGTTTTAATTCTGTTTGTTCTAGGATAACTTTTTTCCTCGATAAGCAGTCTCCCAATTTGACAGTGGATCTGCAAAAAAAAAAAATCTAAAAATTAAAAACTGATCAAATTTAATTTCCATTTTTTACTACTAGATGAAAAACCAACCCTATTAGAGGAAATAAACTATCAGCGACGAGTTTCTCTAATAAATGTATGATGATATTGGTTTGTTGAACTATTTCAAAAAAATAAATTTCTGGTTGTTGCGTATTACTCTCCGCTATAGGCACGGACTGAATTCCTAAAGCGATGGCATAATCGACGTATTCTGTGATCAAGTATTGAAGTAATATTTCAAATATTTGCATAGCATTTGATTGTAAATCTTTAGGATCTGAAAGCTACAGAGTAAACATAAGTATTTGTTCAGCTTCGTGAAATTAAATACGCAAAATATTTTCAAAAATACCAATTGGCATCTTTTAAACGCTTCTTTGGACTCTTGAAGGATATAAACGGTAATTTCTTCGGATAAAAATATTTCTCCTCCGTAATCTTCGATCTGAGCAATATTAATATTCGCACGAGTTCCGATTACAGCTTGAATATCACGTCTCAATTCTTGAAAACTAAAATCACGTTTTCGAGATGAATAATTTAATCGAAAATGTTTCAAATACGTGACAATATTACTCGAAATACAAACCTGCTGGCTGTAATTTGCTTCTTTTGATGGCCCTTGGATTCGTAATATTTCTGTAGCACTCGTTGACATTTTTCTTTTAAATTCTTTAATTCGATTCTGAAAAAGAATTAAAATGTTATTTGAAAAAATTACGAGCTGCATTTGAAAATAAAATATTCGGATACATACGCGATATAAGTGTCGAGATTTTTTTGGAAAATATTTTTAGTCAGCTTTTGCAAATACGTGGGATCGTTTCCAAGATTATACTTCGATAAATTAGCCGATAATTGCTGTAATCTAAAAATATCGAATTTAAAAACGTGAACTGTATTTTTATACAATTAAAGACTCGACGAAGTACATACTTGCTGTACAGATCCATCAAATTCTTCAAATATTTATCATTGTCTTTGAGAGAATCTAACAGAATAGTCTTGATGTGTTGCTAAAAAAAAATGATTCGAAAATTATTTAATAACTGATTATCGAATGAGATCTATTTTATATATAATTTTCCCAATACACACCTGTAATTTTAATTGATAAATATTCAAAACAAATTTGGCATTGACTTGCTCAGGATTATTGAATACACATGCGATCGTTTTGAAATTTTTTTCACACGCTGGGATTACATCGTTGAACACGTCTCTGCCTGATAAAACGCCCTGTGCATATTTCACACAGTTGTAGAGAATTTAAATGGCACAAATTTCTAACTACGAGTCGGAAAACTTACTTTCTGACTTTGTTCAATAAAGGCATCTATACATTGAGAATATCCTTTGAAAAAAGATAAAATTGACGCGATTTCTTTCATTTTTTGAAAAGAATTGGTATTATGAGCTTGTACGAATTGTTCTATAAGCGCGCGTTCTATTTCATCGTATTTTTGTTCTATTTTCTTTTTCGCTTCTTCAAATCTGTGTAGAATTGTGATTAGAAGGTTTCAAATTTGATTACCCTTTTGAACATTTGTTAAATTACCTGCTGCCTGGAAGCTCCTGAGCGATGAAGTATAACTTCCTGATTACATCTGCGGCTTCAAAAAGCTGAAAAATAGAATAAAATTAATATATTTGAAATTAAAACCCAAAAATTCCAGGAGAATCGTACCTTTTGTGGATCTGAAAATAATTCAATATGAACTGGTCCCGGAGTTAGAAATTCGGAGAAATATATCATCAATTTTTGCGCTTCAACGGCGCGAGAACGTGGAATATTTACAGCTTCTAGCTGGCCTCCAAGATGCATAACTTTTACAGCTACTGAATTGATTTTCTCGTCTAGTTGATAGAATGAATTCATACATTCCTGTCGACAGATTACATGTTAAAAATATTCAAACAAATATTACAGCTGCGTATAGAAAACAATGAAACGAACTTTATTGCATTGTAACTGTTTAGAAAGATCTTGCCACAGTAATTTTTCATCGGCTTTGCAGGAATTCTTAATCTCATCGCATTTCTTCTTCTGCTTTTGTTGCAAAAACATGAGATCCCTGATGGATACCGAATGGACAAAGTGAGCAAAATAGATACAGAGAAGTTACTCATGAAAAACTGTTGCCTTACTTGATGCATTGGTTGAAAGCGTCTTTCATTACATCGGCGTTGAAATTGTAATTTCCTTTTTCTTTGGTGTTTTCTAAAATTTTCCATGCTAATCTTTCGACAAATGTTTCCGGGTCAAATGGTTTCTGAAAATACGTGAATTATTGGGTTTAAATATCTCGTTCATGGGGAAAATTGCTAATTATTAGAATTTTAAGAAGAGGTTATCGTTAGTAGGTGTTTTCAACGTACTTGTTCCAACTCTTTCATGTACTGTTGCATCATTTTGCTGCAATTTATTCGAGCCGCAGATCATGAAAAGAAACAAAATTACTTACTGGACTTGAAATTATAAATTATTTAGCATTGGAAAAATATCATATTTCATCGTAGGTACGCGAATTTGCAAACGCCTCCATCGTGTTATCAGCTCAAAAAAAAAAAGAAAAACAAAGCACGAAAAAAATGATCTCGTGCTGTGTGATCGTGTGACTTGTGTTCCGACGTGATGAGCTGAATGAAACCGATTACTTTTGAGTACAAAAAAATTCAAAAAATAAACAAAAACAAAAGTTGAAAGTTTTGGAATTTGGAAAATTGAAATGAAAAGCTGAGCTTTGGTCCTTTGAAGTTTGAATGGAGGAAAATCAACTTTATGAAAACTTTTTCGGTGAAAATTGAATAAATATTGTAATGAATGGAAATATGTGGAAGATTACTGTGCCTATTTATACTTAGGTATATTTAAAAACAACATAAGAAAGAAGCTTTTTTCATGCCAATCTACCGGGGCTTTTTTTATAAATTATACCGCTTACTTATTTTTTTATTATATATTTTTGAATAGTATGCATCATCAACCCACATTCAGCGACGACAAATCTTTTGTTAATAAATTAGAAGATTATGTCGAAGGTAAAAGTGCCAATGTTCGAGTGGAAAATCAAAAGGTAAACAAGGTTTCTAATTTCTTTCTGGTACCTACTTCATTTTCTTGGTACCATCGAAATTAATGCAAATTATTCTATTACAGATTACTTTGTCTCCGACATTCCTGAACAAACTTCAAGATGCCATTAAAAATCTGTACTCTAGATTGGATTCCGAAATTTCAAACGCTTTCGCTTACGGAGAAAAAATATACACCGGATATGGTGGAATCGCTCTTTTGAAATTACTAAATGACGAACAAAATAAATTCGACTCTAAAGCTCTAAGTGTAAGTGTCTGTATGGATTGTACCTATATAACACACTCTGCTGTCAACGTTAAGTGTTGATGTGGTAAATTTACAGCAAGCTGACCGATTAATTTTAGAAACAGCCGATAACTGTCGAGTAAACGATCGTATTTCATTTTTAAATGGAAATGCTGGTATCCTGGCACTTGCAGCTTTGGCTCATCACAAACGTGGCGACCAAGAGAAAACATTTTCCAGTCTAGAAAAGTAATACAAATTAAATGATACCTACCTAACTAATTGTTTACTACAAATACGAAATAAAATTAAACAAATTCTTGTAGATTGCTGAAATTTTCGAAATATTGCTTCGCTAATGGGAGTTCGTCTCCGCCTGACGAACTTTTATACGGACGAGCCGGATATTTATACTCGTTATTGCTGATCCGAAAATACGTTCCGAATAATCTTATAAAAGACTCTTTCATCAAAGAAGTTCGTGAAATTTGAATTTATGAAACTGCTTACTTTCGTCATTTTTTAATAGAGTTCCCCCACAGGTGGCCGAAATAATAATCGATTCTGGTAGAAGACTGGCTAAAGCAACTCGAGCAAAAACACCTCTGCAATACGAATGGCATGGTAAAGAGTATATTGGAGCAGCTCATGGATATTGCGGCATCCTGCACACCTTGCTCTTGGCTCGTCAGGAAAACATTATCTCTGAATCAACCGTCAACACTTATGTGAAGCCAACAATTGATTATGTGCTAAATTTGCAATTTCCCTCGCGAAATATTCCCTCTTCGGTCAACTCATTGAGTGGCGATAAATTAGTACAATGGTGTCACGGGGCTCCTGGAGCTATTCATATGGTTGCCTTAGCGTACGAGGTTGGTAATATTTTTTATATTGAGACTGATAAATTTGAATTTTTGAAATACTTGTTTTAATATTCTAGGTTCTGAAAGACGAGAAATATCTACAAATCGCTTTAGATTTCGGTGAAGTAACCTGGCAGCGAGGATTATTGAGAAAAGGTTACAGTTTATGTCACGGAGTGGCCGGAAATGGTTACATGTTTATTAAATTATTTCAACTGACACGGGTACAATTTACTTGTTAAGAACACTGGTAGATCTAATAGATTTCTTGTTAAAAATCTTGGATTTTAAATTAAAATTTAATTTTAGGATCCCAAACATTTACATCGAGCTACAAAATTTGCCGAATGGTGTTTTGATTACGGAACTAAACAAGCTTTCGAGCCAGACAGGCCGAATTCACTCTATGAAGGTGAAACACTGAAGGAATACGAATAATTTTCACGATCGTAATTAGTATTTTAATGGATATATTGTCTATTTTTTCAGGTTTAGCTGGCGTTATTTACTTTCTTGTAGATTTACAGCACCCAGAACAAGCGAAATTTCCCGGAGTTGAAATTTGAAATTTTTGCTCTTTCCTTAACATTTTACTTTGTTTTATCGCATTCATTACTAATTATTCGAAACAAATAAAAACGTCAACAATTTTATTCTCGTATAAGATTTTATTCATTTTTCAAAGATTGTACAAAGAAAACAAAAAGCAATTTTCATTCATTTCAGAGATAGATATGTTTCACTTTTTATTTGTTTTTAATACGATTTTGAAAATATGATGAAGCTCTTGATAAATGTCACCAAAATTACGATCCAAAAAATAGAATGAATAACACTTGTAAATCGATACTCAATACTGCATTAATTAAAATAATTTTTCAAAAAAGATGAAGAAAATTAAGAATTAGGTATACATAAAACAACCATTATAAACAAAAAGGAATGTAAAAAATGGCTCATAAATTCAATAGGTAACAAATACATAAGTACTCGAAAAAAAGGGTACAATATTCAAAATAGAATTTATGGCGTAATACACGATAATTATTTCCTTGTAATATACATAAAAAAAAATTATTACACATTTTCGATCAGATTACAAAATTTGATGACTTTTAATTACATACAAAAAAATAACTGAAAGTTTTAAAAATTGAAAAATCAATACCGTAATTTTATTATCATCTTAATGGGATAAATTTGATCAAGATGTCAACCCATCCATCATTCCATTTTTACATTTTGAGTAAAACACGAAAACATTAACTAGACATTCGAGAAAAAATTATTATAAAATCGAGCGACATTACAAAACGTCCAATCAGAATGGGAAAAAAAGGTTATAAAATGAACAACACCAGAAATAGAAGAAGAAAACTATACAATACAGAAGCGTAGATTAAACTCCAATTTAAACTTACGTTTCTTTAAAAAAATAAATAAAAAGTTTTATTATACCAATTAAAAATTTTTCCATTGAGAATTTTATCAATACAATACGAGAAACTGATTCGAAGTTGAAAAATACAATATTTGAAACTCTGGTAACTAAAGACGTTTTTTGAAAAAATTTCAAACATTTATAAATACCCGTTCAGCGGGAATAAATAGATTTAATGCCGGAATATTGAGTGTTAAAAAATAACCGCAGTAACGAAATTGGACTAGCTTAATTTGGTACATCGATCTAGTGATCAGTTGACATTAAATACACACGTTTAAAAAAAAAAAGTAATGGTCAACAAAATGAAGAAAAAGTTAAAGTAATAATAAAAATACAAACTATGTACAAATTTTCCTAAATATTTACGTTATCCATTATCTTACAGCCAAATAAATTCAAGAGTCCAATCAATGGAAGAGAAAATTCGTCAAAGAACACATGGAACTATTTTTTCATTCTGCGATTAAAAAAAAAAAAAAAAAAATTAGTACACGACAAAATTAACAATTGTGTTCGATCCTGACATTCCTGACTTACTTATCAGCTGCTCTCATTATAACGATAGAAGCGGCGATGAAATTAAAATACTTCAATAACGCAGCCAGCGTTGTGCATACGACAGTAGTGGCGAGATTTCGAGGTTTGTAAATATATGGTCTGTCCGCTTCGTCTCTCGGAACATTACCGATCATTACGCCCATCTTATTATTAACAGCTTCAGATCTACTTTCAATTTCTTCGATACGAGAAGAAGTGGCATTTTCCGACAAGTCTAGTCCTACAATGACACAATGATCAGTATATAAAAACATAATATTTTGAATATGCCAAGTATGGAAAAGATCATAGTACCTTGTGAAAATACAGCCTGCTTCAAATCATATTTCGACATATCCCTTCTAAACGTTTTGTAATCACCGATGTTGTAATCGTTATTGATTTTTGGATCACCTCCGACCGTATTATTATTACTGTCGTCGTTCTGATTACGACTGCTGTTAAGTTTATTTATCGAAGCAGCAGCTGCTGTTTTCAATTCGTAGCATAATGCGTTTATTAAATTATTTGCTTGCGGATCAGCCTAAACAAAAAGAATTTATGCATAAATTAGAAGGTAACGTTGATTTCGCCACTAGCTGATTACAGAGAGAAATGCTTACTTCTTCTAATCGTTTCAATTTGATCAAGTGTTTCAATCTTAAGGGCAAGTTGTTTAAAATCAAATAGGCAATTTTATCGATATATTTGTAAACATCGGTTTCGTCTTGCATCGGACTAGGCATATCTTTCAACGGTGTAGAGTCTAAACTGGCAATTTCATCTTCGGGAGAATATCTTTCATCAGGCGGTGGAGGTGGTGGTGGTTTGACTTCGAATTTCGGTATTTTAACGTTGGGATTTTCTTCTTTTACGATTTTCCTTCGTCTACGATAGTAAAAAAAAATCAGTGAAATCGAAATACATTTCTGGTAAAAAAAATCTACAAACATACTTGGCATCGATTGCTTCATTTTTCATCATGGCTTTTTCTTTTATTTGTCGTTTATGTCTTTTACTCCATAATTCGTGACAATCTTGCCAAGTTGGAAGAGATGAGATTGTAATTCTGTAAACATAACTCGTAATGAAATAATTTGCTCATTTTACTGGCATAAATTTTTTTTTATTGGAATTATGGAAATGAAAAAATTGTAAGGATGAAATTTTCAGTTTTTTAAAAATAAAAAACTTTCGTATTTTTTTTAAATTAAATAATTTTTAAATTCTTTAGAATTTTTTTTTTTTTTGGGGGGGGGGGGGGGTGAAAAAACTGGTAATTTTTGGGAAATTAAATTTTTTGATTTTTTTTTTTTTTTTTTAATAAAATATTTTCATCAATTTTTGGAAGTGAAGAATTTCTCAATGTTTTGATGAAGAATCTTGCAATTTTTTCAGAATTGGAATTTTAGAAACAATAAAACTTTCAAAGGTAAATTTACTATCAAATTTTTTGAAATGAAAAATTGTCAGGTTTTCATTTCAATTTTAATTTTAATTTTTTTTTTTTTTTTTTTGGAACTGGAAATGAAAAATTTGTAAATGGAATGTTGAAATTTTCATTTTTTTGTAAATTGAAGTTCTGGGATTGTAATTTTAGAAATTTAAAAAAAAATGAAACAATTTTCAATTATTTAGAAAAAAATTAAGAATTTTTATTTTTTTGTTTAATTTTTTGGGGAATGTTTCAATTTTTTTTGGATTCAAAAAAGTTTCCATTTTTTGGAATCGAAAAGGTTGATTGGTTTTACCTCAGAACAACAAAAACATAAAAGGTAAAAGAGCTTAGGGGGGTGGGGGGGGGCTACTTTTAAATCGATTTTTTTTTTTTTTATTACATAGAGTACAAATGTATTGACAGTATAGTTGAATACGCCAAGACCGGACCATCCCCGGCTCCACTGACTCCAAAAAAAATAGGAAATTAAAAATTTCAAAAATTCCAGTTGAATATTTTTGAAATTGTGATTTCCTAGATTTCGTAGTAAAAAATGAATAGAGTTTTTGAGACTTCAAAATAATTCTGTTTCATTATACTTTAGTCAACAAAATAACAAAAACATATGAATGTATTATTGGAAAATCAAAAAACTCTAATTACCCTTTTTCTGTCCTACCCATTTCACATGAATGTCCCATTATCTCAATAACTAATGGAGGTATCGAGCTCATATTTTTTTGGGGTTGTAGAAGAAGTTCTCCCCCATACTTTAACGAGAGGATTTTGCAAAATTTTAATTTGTCGACGATTTCTTTCGAGTTGACTGGAATACTTCGATGAGAAACTAAGAGAGGGTTTGATAAAATCGGGTAGAAAGTAGGAATTTTGCAAACTCCTCTCGTTAAATTACAGACCAAACTGTACTGAATACAAAACATTCTGAGGAAGAACCTCGTGGGTTGCATAGTTTTTCTGGAAACGGGGCATTAAAAAAAGTCGCATTGTTTTCCAATTTTGACGCTTAAAATTTTTCATTTTCCAAAAAATCTATCAATATTTTTTGCAAAACGACATCATCAAAATGCAATATGAATATAACTTTTCGTTTTTGAAAACTCCATGAATTTTATTTTTCAAAAATCAAAAATTAATTATTTTTGTAAAAAAATGCAAAATGATTTTTGTTTTCAATTTTTCCTCGATACTTCAGATAAAAAAAACCAAAAATGCATCATATAAAAAAGTCTTAAAAAATTCCGCTTGTCAACGCTATGCATTAAAAAAAAAAAAATTAAAAGTAGCCCTCCCCCCTTAAAAGAGCGGAAGCTTTAGTGAAAGAGCTAAGCTCTCGAATACCAAAGAGCTGAGCTTTGGGAGCTTAAACTCTCATTTCAGTCGGAGCGAGTGCGAAGAGCTTAAGCTCCCAAAAAAGTCGGAGCTCGATCACCTCTGCGAAATAGTAATATTACGTCTACGTACTGATCTGGATTAATATTAGCCAGCCACTCCGATTTGAGAGCATCCGAAGTACTAATTCTTTTGCTCGGGTTTAACGTCAACATTCTGTCCAGAAGGTCGAGGGCAGGTCGTGGCAAAAAGCCGAGTTCTTCTCTCAGACGACGACGGTAGTACTTCTTATGCTTCAATGAACTCCAAAATGGTAGGTTTACCACGGATGGCCATATCGCGGTATTAGGAGTGCCACATAATTTATAAATTGTTTCCAATTGCGTGAGTTCGCAAGTAGCCTGAAAATCAGACAATTGTATTATTCAAGAATGCGTATAAAAATTCACATAAAAAAAGTTAGCTAATTATAATTCAATTGAAAAGCTTACTCGATTAAATTCCTATAATTTTTTTTAAGGTAAGCGTGAACGAATTATAAAAAAAAAATGAATCGATAAAGTGGAATTATGATTTGTTTGTATAATTGAAAAAAGGGCAGATTATGTATTTACCTGATCTCTTGGCTTTTGGAAGATTAGGAAAGACATGATTGAGATAAATTGTACATTATAAGTAAAATTATCAATAGAATACATCCTGATTTTAAATATTTATGCAAATTTTCATCAAATGAATTCAACACTCACTTGGAAGATTGGTTTTTTCAAAAATAATTCGGCTAAAATACATCCACAGGACCATATATCGATCGCAGGCCCATAAATGATTTCACCTAGTAAAAGCTCTGGTGGTCTATACCATAAGGTAATGACACTATTCGTATAAGGCCGATCTTCTCCAGGCCAGTAAAATCTCGACAAGCCAAAATCAGCTATTTTCACTTGTCCTCTGCAAAAAAAAAAAAAAAAAAAAAAAAAAAAAAAAAAAAAAAAAAAAAAACATTAGTCAAACGAATATTTCGGCATAACTTGCAAATTGTTGCAATTACTTGTTATTCATGAGAATATTGCTACATTTGATGTCACGATGGAGGAAATTTTTTTCGTGACAGTAACTTAATCCGATGAGCAATTGTTTCATGATACTAGCTTTATGTAAATCGGTAAACGTAACCATGTTTGATTCTAGCAGTCCCATTAGATCGTGATCCATGTATTCGAAGACTAAATAAAACGAACCTCTGTCCTGTAATTCGAAAGAAAAATCATCGGTAAATTTCGTAGTTGATTTACCACTCCGAGTGGCGTTAAATTACAGCCATTAATGATACAAAAACAGACGCTCTACATGATCAAGGACAAATTACTATGACATCACTAGTAAGTACTTCTATTATATAGAGTGGTAAATTTTTTCAAATAATGATACCTTTTTAAAATCTAAAACGTCCTTTTTATCGGTAACTATTTCTCGTAAATTGATTATATTCTTGTGTTTCAAATTTTGCAGTATTTTAATCTCTCTAATTGCGGTAATAGGGAATCCTCCTCTTTCATTTTCCAGGCGTACTTTTTTCAAGGCCACTTTTTCACCTAAAGAGAGCAAAAAAATTACAAAAACATCGAAAAATATTTTAGATACAGTTTGCAAAGAGAAACCAACCTGTATGGCAATCTTTAGCCTTATAGACTTGACCGTAGGAACCTTCGCCTATTTTGGCGATAATTTCAAAAACATCCAGTGTACGTTCGCACCAATTCTTATATTGATTTTCTTCGTTGAATGATTTTCTTCTAATGACCCTGGGTCGAGCTTGCATCGAATTTTTATCTGGCATCTTGATAGTATGGTTTTTATCGCGTATCGGATCCACTTCAGCGAGCTTTGACGAATTATCGACAGTTTTCGGAAGAACGTGATCAATTTTGTGATCTTTTCTATCCAAAGTAGTATTTTTGACGATAATTTTGGAAGCATGTTTGGGAAGCTTATTATTCGCGCTGAGAGCAATTTGGATAGTCTGGATAGGTTTCTGAATACCGAATTTTTTCATTTGTTCGATGGTCAAAGGAGGTGTCCTCGATCCGTCTTCGTTTTTATCTGTAAATACTCGAAATTATTGACTGAACATACTCAAAGCAGGGCACATTGTAGAAAAACAACACTCACCATTGTTTGATTGTTTCTCACTGACTGTCATACCATTGCGTATTTGCCCATTTGGTTGGCTTTTCACCTTATGAGTATTCACAGCAATCGGAGCCGATCCAGAAGGAACGGGAATATCCTGAATAGCGAACGATGAAGCGTGATTTCTGGCATCCGCTTCGGTGAGATCAATGACTGCATCCTTGGCTGCGAAGACACCTTTCGAGGCTGATTTTGTAATAGGAGTTGAACTTAGAAAACTAGAGAAGGAACTAGGAATTTGAGGAGGAAGAGGAATTTCTTTGATAATATCGTTAACGCAGACCACGCTAGAAGGTGCAACGGCGTTATCATCACTCGCTGTGAAAGTTTCACCGCCATTCATTTCGTTTTTCTTTTTCTCCATCACTGCCAAATTTTTCAGCACTAGTTCCCGTTTATCCTTATCTTTTACAAGTTCGGCGAACAAACTAGTCTCGCTGACTTTGAAATCGGGCTTGATTTCTCTGATAAACTTTATAGATTCAGCTTTCGCCTGTTCTTCTCGCCGTTTACGAGCGGAATACGAAGGTGAAGGAGAAGATGAAACTACGACGACGGAAGGCGACTTGGAACTGCCAGCTCGTCGTTTTCGTTTTCTGCTTTTCTTATCGTATCCTCTCTCGTAGTCGTACGACGAACTGTATGACGAAGAGTGAGATTTATAATGATGAGAATATCTATCGATGCTGTAACGAGAATTTCGCGAGTAACGTGATACTGGAGATAAACTAGGCGAGGGAAGATGACGATGTCTTTTCACCGAAGATTTTGACGTAGTAGATCTGAAAGTATTGTACAAGGTTAGCTCATCGTGGGTGAAAAAGTTGCCTTATTTTATACACTATGCACAAGAACTCACCTAGAAGAAGATCGACTGTATCGCGTTCGGTAATGTTTAGGAGGTCTGGGACTCTTACTACAAGGATAGTATTTCCTTTTGTAAGACATATCGCTCGAAGAAACACTAGAATTACGTTTATAATATTCTCTGTAAGAAAAATATCGGTTATCAATACTACTTTTTTTATAGATACGAGAGAGAATTAAGACGAAGGTATGATGAAACCTTACTTTTTATAACTACTGCAACTTGGACTGCGACTTCTCAAATACGACGGTAACGGACTGCCAACGTAAGGTACATAACGTTTCGAACTGTAAATTTTATGTACACTGAAACTTCTACTGGGACTACGACTGCGACTATCGGGACTACTGTATTTTTCACGTTTATACGTCGAATACTTGGTATAACTTTCGACACTGTTACTTCTACTTTTTATTCGTTCATAACGCGCATACTGATTACGAATTTCATTCGTATTCCTGAAACGAATAGGAAAAAGTAATAATTATTGTAATGTACATACGTAAATCGAATACTCCACTAACATTTACATAACAACCAATAACTATCTATCATTACCATAGCAACTGATCAAATTTTCGCCATTACTTTTACGAGTTGAGAATTTTTTCAAATTGAAACGAACGGATAAGATAACAACGAAAAGCCGAAAAGAAAAAACATACTTCAACGAACGACGAATTTTTCAACCAAATTTATCAATTTACGAAGTCGATTCGTAATCGTAGCAGATTATTTAATAAAAACCAATAATTTATCGCAATAAATTTTCGCCACGAAAAATTAACGGTTATGGCAAAATGAAATCCATGGAATTTTTCGACCTGTCAGGGCGTACCTTACGTTTCGATGATAAACACAATTCGGAATAGATAACAAAACACTCACCTTTCTTCGTTGTTGTGGTATTCATCAGAAACACTATCGTAATGAATCGGTCGAGGTAGACTTCTATCTTTATTCTTCTTCTTTTTTTTCTTTTTTTCGGATTTTTTATTTTTATTTCTCAGGTGAGTAGTTATTTTCTCATTATCCCACGAGTCTAGCGAACTACAACTGTCGTAAGTTTTAAGCGATTTATCAGAAATGGAGTTGTCACTGCCATGACGTCGTTTCTCTTTTTTCTTTGATTTTCTTTTTTTAACCGAACCGTGCTTCTTTTTATGTCTACGTTTGGAGTATTTATTTCTTTCCTTTGACGGAGATATTAGGCCTGAATCACTTTCCACGCAATTCTTTTCGTTTTGAGAAAATTCGGACATTTTTGAAAACGTGCACGACGTATCGTTATCATCGTAGGCCTTATCAATATCACTTTTATCGTCGGAAATGGACTCCAAATCGTTGTTACTTTCCGAGCATATCTCTCCAGTTTCGGGACTAGAGGCCTCTGGTGAATTCTTATTAGTCTCGAGCAAAGATTCCGTTTCAGGACGGCAGTGATTTTTGTGACGATTACGGTGTTTCGTGTTATTCGTATAGTCAGAGGATTGAAGGGCTTGGTGGGGCTTCATTTTTGAATGATGGCTTTTCGCAGAAGGCTCCATTCATTGATAATCTGCAAAGTAAGATTAATGTCGATTAATATGGGAATTTTATTGGTTCAAGTTGACTGATAACGTAAATGAGTTCAATTATAATAGGGAAAAGTGAAAACATATTACTATTTAATACGAACCAATATAGCATTTCAAAAGTTTTCCCTCTTGCTCAATCCGAAGAATTCATCGTGGAAGTGAAAATCGCGCAGAGCACTGAGATAGGCATTTATTTTGCAGAATTTTGATAATGCAAACACATTCTTCAAATCACAGCCAAACGCATAATATACGTTACAACTTATCTGAGATGTAATTATTCACTGCACATAAATATCAACTAATCAACTAATTACAGTTATAATGATAAAATACTCAACAGTCGAGAAAGCTGTTACTAAGTAGATGGATGCCACTGCCAGTTTCCACTATTTCATTACACGTTTTGATTGACTATAAAAAATCGTACAGCGTAATCAAACGATAACATTCAACGAGTTCCCAAAATACAATATAAAATGAGAAAACTCTCCATTTACTGTTGCCATAAATGAGAATTTAAAAGGTGTTATTTCGAATAATGTAATAATGAATTGCGATTATAATGATAATTTGTTGATTATAGCAAAATATAAAATCATAACAGGTGTTTTTTACGTAATAAAAATTTTTGAAAATCAGATTCGTCAAAGAAAAAAAATCTGAAACACGAAGAAACACACCTACCAAAGGGACGTGTTATTTCGAGAGTTCGAGATCATTCAACAACTTAACCTGCTAGTTCAATGCCATTGCCAGTTGTTATCAAAATGAAAATAAAAATATTTTTATCGTTTATCAAAAGTTTTAGAATCAAATGAAATGAAATAATTTATTTTCTGGAGAGAAGAACTTAAAAGTCTAATTAATACTTAATTTTAACGCGTCAAGTAATTATTCAGTGTATAATATTGTTCAATTTGACTGTATTTATGTTCATCAAAATAACGATGTATTTGAATTGACAAAACACACCAAACACACGAGTTTAGTTGAGTGAAAACCATGATAACATCTTCCAAATTTTGATTTTCTGCCAAGTAAAATTCGTTAAGCAATCATCAAAAATGACGGATATCATCAATATCATTTTCAATATGTTTAGAAACATCGTGCGCATTTTTCCATTTCATTTTGTGAAAAATCCGCTGAAAAACACTTTGAATATTTTCATCAAGTGTAACACCGGAAACACATTAGCCGTTGATTTGGATCCAAAATGTGATATCAAAGATGTAAAGAATATCATAGCTCCTAAAATTGGTGCGACTCCGGAAGAATTGAAAATTATCTTCGCCGGAAAGGAGTTGGAGGATTCTATTGTAATTGAAGTAAGTCGACAGGAGTAAAATCATTATTTTGCAATTTTGGGTACAACAATGAACAGCTGATTAATTCTTACGATAACTAATTTCAGGACTGTGACTTGGGTCAACAAAGTATGCTGCACGCTGTTCGATTAAAAACCGTACCAAATTTTCGTTCGTTGAAACCTCAACATGAAACTATTCTCGACGAAACACTCGCAGAAGACGAAGAGCTTCCAGCTTTAGTCAATAAAAAGGATAAAAGAAAAGCTCAATTCTACATTTATTGCAACACTTGCAACGATTTAAAGACCGGAAAATTAAGAGTTCGTTGCGCCAGTTGCAAAAGTGGAGCTATCATTTTGGACAGTGATCCTAAATCGTGGGATGATGTTCTGAAACCTCGTAAAATTTCTGGTCATTGCGAACAAGACGACTGTGCTGTGAGTGCGCTTCATTTCAAAATCACAATTTTCTTATGGAATTGAAAATTAAATTTTGATATGTTTACAGGATGGAGTTTTTGGCTGGGCTGAATTCTACTTTAAGTGCGCAGAACATGTTAGTTTAGGAGAAAATGACTTCAGTATTCCATTAAAACAAATAAAAAATAACACCAGAGCGATACCATGTTTAGCCTGTACCGAAATAAGGTATTTGTTTGTTTGAACATTGTATCCTGTTGGTTTATTTATTTTTCTAATAATACGTATTTACTTTTGAACAGAGATATTGTGTTCGTGTTTTCATGCGAAGATGCTCACGTTACTTGCGTTGAATGTTTTCGAACCTTCGCTGTGCTTAGACTACGAGAAAGACAATTCGTATTGCACGATGATTTAGGTTATACGATATCTTGTCCAGCTGGGTGTCCTGATTCTCATATCGATGAACACCATCATTTCAAGTTACTCACGAAAGAGCAGGTATTTTGTAATGAAATTCAAAGATCTCGTTGAGCAATGGAGAAATTTTCATTTTTTTTAAATTTTTAGTACGAGATGTATCAACGATTTGCCACCGAAGAAGCTGTGCTCAAATTTGGTGGAGTTTTGTGCCCTCAACCTGGATGTGGAGAAGGAATTATTATCGACTCGGACTGTAACAAAGTTCTTTGTGAAAATGGCTGTGGCGTAAGTTTTTCATAATCGGAATGTTTGAATTTTCGAGAAAATATGATTGATTTCTATTTTATTAGTACGTATTCTGCCGGAACTGCCGTCAAGGATATCACCTAGGTGAGTGCGATTCCTTCGATAATGCTGTCTCGAGTGATATTCAACACATCACTGATCCCACTAGAGCATCCCAAGTAAATCAACTACCAGTTTTCAATAGTAACTGTGTCTTTTTGAAAAGTAATGTTTATTTATTATTTGAAAGGCTCGATGGGACGAAGAGTCCAATATTGCCATTCGTGTCACGACGAAGCCCTGTCCAAAATGTAGGACTGCTACAGAACGCAGTGGTAAGATATACCAGAGTGTTGTTGTACTGGAAAATTTCAGTTTTAAAATATTGCTTTTTCAGGCGGTTGTATGCACATGATTTGTACACGATGTTCTTTCCACTGGTGCTGGGTTTGTCAGACTGAATGGAGCAGAGAATGTATGGGTACTCACTGGTTCGGATAGTGATCCAATTTTACGCTGGAAAATTTAGTTAATTTTGAAGGTAAAAATACGTAATGTGTTGAAATGATTTTTCAAACTTTTCTTCCTTATACTAGTACAACATGAAAGTAAACATAAGTATTTTAAGATTTCAGAAATTATGCTCCTTTTTTTCTAATTTCTGAAAAAATAATTGTTTATATTAATTCAATCGTAACTTTCGTCTACCGTTGTATTTTTGTTATGGTTCTTTTTTCTAAATGCGATTTTTTTTTATTGTTTGTTGCATTAACTAACGCCATTATACTTTTTCAAGAGAGTATTTTGAAGTATTTTTTCTGCAGAGTGTTCATAAGCTGGTGGTATGTTATGTCAGATTTGTATTTTAAAATAAAAATGAAGCATTTTTTTAAGTCACAAAATTATTAACTTGATATTTTACTTAGTCAATAAGTCAACTTTTGAAACTATTTAATATTAGATTTTTAAATTTTTAAAATACTCGAATGTGTTTATTAGACAATTTTTTTTGATCTGCTTCAAATGTAAGCGATCATTAATTTAAAAAAAAAATTTGTTCGTTTCTAACATTATCAAAGTCTGAACTGGTATGAATTACATTAATTTTTGCATCTTAAGTTGTAATTTGTGTACCTTTTTATTCTTCCTGAATTGAATACTCATGACATAATACATATAAGAATTCATACCACGAAAGAACAGGTAAATAATTTATCAAAAATTTAATTATGATACCTATGTAATGTTGACGACTTTAAGAAGATATAAATTATGCTATCACGTACACATTCACCAATGTACTCGCACTTATTAACTTAGTGCTAACCCAGTCACGCGGATCATTAATTTGTCTGACGAAGTCATGTGCTTTCAATTTATCAGCAGTTCGACACATGTTCGAAATTTTATATTAATATTATTACGGAAGGTAAAGTTGAACTTGATATCACAATACTTACTTATCAGCCAATAACGAAATATTTCACACACATACTAAGAAACCAAATGACCATTAAAGAATCGAAGAAATATGTTTAAGTACAATTACGTACATACGCGTTTATGTATTGATTACATTACACGTAATGTACGTACGGATTATACGCATTTAAACAGGAGACGGTGCTAATGTTTTACTGAGTATTTTGCTATAAAGTTATATAATGAAAGAAACCCCTTCGTGTAGTTAAAAACAAATAACTCGTGCTTTTTTTAATTTTTCGAAGTTACGATATCAGTTGATTTTCCTATTTAAATAATTTTGTAGTGTTTGGTGATACGTTCAAAATCAATGAAATTCGAGTTTCACTGGTTTCGTTAAAAAATTAAATGGGTGAAACGAAACTGATTTTTATTCAAGTGACAAAATCGTTATTTAAAATATGTCAGGTAAGACTAATAAATAATTACCTACTTATTGCTATGCTATGCTATGCCTTACTAGTCTTATTTTGATTGCCAAATTTATTTCAATACTTTTCTAATTATACTTAAGTAGGTATAATTTAGATTATTTTAAAAGAAAATTAATACAAAGATACGGTTTTCAAATCGATTAATACAAATACCTACCTATTGTATTTTTTTTCTCTCATTAAACTAAAGTATCCATCCAAGGTTTATCAAAGTACATGTCAACTAACTATTTTTGGCCTTGGGATATTTGGTGAGTGACCTGCACAAGTCTGCTAAATGCCATGCAAATATAAATTCATCTCAAAAATTAAAGGGACAACAGCAAAAAAAATGAGAAAAATTGATTTTTGATTGAGTATTCGAGTAGTACTAAAACGGTTGTAGAAATTTTTCATTCTTGACAATTTTGCCTACATGTGAAAATAAAAGTGCTAACTTTTTTGTTCTTTTAAAAAAGTTACACCAGTTAATAAAATTTTACCATTTTTATGTCTTGTTTATGTCCCTTAATAATTGCAGGAAGGCAATAGTTTTGACAGGATAACTCCTTTAATTTTATACCATGTGATTACTGATCAACTTTCTTTGCGTTTTCGAAGTGCTATATCCATCGACGATATTTTATGAACAACTTGTTGAAAAGTTTAATGAGATGACGTCACCTCACGAGATTAATCGGTTATCTACACAATATACGTAATTTAGAATTTGATATGTAAGTTGAAGAATATTATTGCAATTTCAATTCATACAGGTAGTTGTCTAATGTCTACCTACATTTTTCAATGTATTATTGATAGAATAAGTACAAATATTTTGCAATTTTTTTGGCATTTGAACCCCAACGGTGGAAAAAAAAATATTAACTTATTTCTTCGGAATTACATACCTAGACCTACCTATTATTTTGCACCCATAACTAGGTTCCTAGCTTACTACATAGGTACGTACGAAACATAAAATGTGAAAAAACTTCTCTGTTTATAGTATAGTAATTATTTATAATTAAGTCACGTGACGAAAGTTTCATGTGCGTTGCATTTTCATAGAGACAAGTCACGACAAGTAGGTATAAAGAGCAGAATAAAAATAGGAAATGTGAAATAAAATAATTCGCTGCATTATTTACCAGTTGAAACTGGTCAAGAAATCGAAGAAAATATACGTCGAAACATTTTGTTCTTAATAAACAATGACCAGCGAAAAATTGATCTTACAAAAACAATCAACACATTACCTATTTATTTAATTAACGTAGTAAATTTCCAATCAAAGGGATTCCGAAATTGTTCAAATTAATCCTATACCTGAACCTCTCTTACCAAAAAACAGGTGCCTTTTAATTCTATATAAATTGCTATAAACGGATAAATCTTCCTTATTTTGTTTTTAAAAATTTTAACTTCTCCACTTTCAGCACTATAATAAATAATAATTTTATACCGAATTTCATAATTTTTTAACTTGAAAAAATTCTTTGTCGCATAAACGCATAATAAATTAGAAATAAAGTTAACTATAGCAGATGACTGTTTTATTTCATTATAGTAGCACACAAAGAAATAATTTTTCATTTAAAATAAAACACCAACAAAGTGTTCACCAAATGAAATTAATTATGAGGTCGAGAGGAAATGTATAAAGGTCAATAACTTTTGATAACGAGTAACATTTCAGTAAACCTTCAAAGAGTGTTTGATAAGCAATAAAACAAAATACGAAAATATCGAAATTGACCAATTTTTGCATTTTTCAACTTTTGCAATAAGTAGACAATGACACCTTCTCAAATTCTTCGCCCTCTGGTTGAATAAGAGCTAAAGGTTCATTCTTGGTTCTGGACTTTTTTTTTTTTTTTTTTTTAGAAAGAATGACATTTTAAAGACAGCTATATTAGTTATTACAAAAGTGGTACCTATTACCTACCACCTATTTCTGATAAATTTTGATGTATTCAAAAATTTTAAAATCATAGTTCCCTCAAATTTCCGAATAGGCAAAACTTTCATCTAGACGGTCTACACAGGTTATTTATAAAGAAATCGATTCAAGGAATTTTTTTGATTTTTCAATTTTGACATCTTTATTTTTTTAAACTAATTTAAAACGAGCGAGGTAAAAGTTCTTGTAATATTGAAATTTTTTGATGTGGAGGGGGGGGGGGGGTAAAAAGAAAATATGGTCGTCTGAGCCTTGAACATGAAGGCATGAGCAATGCGTAATTCAATATTTATGGAAAGAATAAGTGAGAAGTTTTTTTTTTTTCATTTGTTGAAAATAATTAAAATTATTCCTAAAAATGAGAACAGTCATAAGGGTACTTGAAAAAATAAAGTAAAATGAAATATGTAAAGTTGAGGCGGTAGGACACACCGGACATACCCCTCTTCCAAAAATACACAAATTATGGACAAAAACCCTCTAAAACGATTTGTAAAGTAAGTAAGTAAGTAAGTAAGTAAGTAAGTACCTAGATGAAAAAAAAAATTGAATGTTGAAAAAAATATGAGAACGTAATTAAGTTTGTATATTTGTACCGCGCTTTTATATGCAGAATGTACCGCGGCTTAGGAGTAAATTCTTCTAACCAGTATCTATGCAACTGATGGTGAGTCGATGTAAATATATTTGCCTAATCTTCAAACCGCAGGGGCTGAGTTATACTCATCAATTTTTTTTGTTTTGACTGACGTGAGTGTTTTCAAAATTGTGTTTCTCGATAACGCTTTGTCTAGAATTTTTCATGGAATTGGTCATATTTTTCATTTATCTTAACAAGAAAGTCTATACTTACTCTACATAAAATATACCCAGCAAAATATTTGAAAATCCATGTAAAAAAGTGACAATTTTTCTCATTTTTCTGTAATAACTCAAAAACTTGTTCTATAACTACGCTGTTATTATTAACCCTTTCAGTCGAAAAAATCTGCTCTTTACAATGGCGCAATCCCCGCCCCTCTTACTCACTCCAATCAAAAGTTATGAGCAAATAATTTATTGAAAAAGTCTTAAAAAATCCTAATAAGTACCTAATTTTGTTTTTTCAAATTATTTTTTTTTAATAATTTTTTTCAGATGTAAATCAACTTATGAGCAGTTCATTTAAAAAAAAAAACACCTAAAAAAAATTATTTAAGAAAAATATTTTGAAAAATAATTTTTATTGTGATTTTTTCAGATTTTTTCAACAAGTTATTTGCTTATAACTTTTGATTGAAGTGAGATAGAGGGGTGGGGGGGTTGCACTGTTGTGAAGAGCAAACTTTTTTCGTCTGAAAAAGTTAATAATAACAGCTTGGTCAAAGGACAACTTCTTGAGTTATTACAGAAAAAAGAGAAAAATTATCACTTTTTAACATGTTTTTTCAAATAATTTGCTCAGTATAGACTTCCTTGTCAAGATAAATAAAAATTACCAATCCCATGAACAAATTCTAGACCAAATTTGCTGTCAGACGCCGCAACGCACAACTCTCTACCTATTATAGTTGTCGAGAAACCCAAGTTTGGAAACACTCCGTCAAAACGAGAGAAAAAAAATTTGATTAGCTTAAGCCAGCTCCTGTGGTTCGGAGGTTAGGCAAACATACTTACATCGACTCACCATAAGTTGCATAATTACTGGTTAGAAGGCTTTACTTCTAAGCAGGTACACCCTGTAGAGTAGAATAGATTGAAGAGAAGAAAAATGTTTATGGTCTCCGATTTTGCTAATTTTTGAATAATTATGTGGTTCATTATAAGTTTACAACTCTGCATAGAAATTTTTAGCCCCCTAGGTTACTAAGGAAGTGAGACCCCCCCCCCCCCCCAAAAAAAAGTCTTGAAAAAAATGAAAAAATCTCTTTCCAAGAAAATAATGAAGAATTTTTTCAATTTAAAAAAATGAGAAAATTTTTAATTTAAAAAAAGTTAAGAAATATTTTAATTTCATTTTTCAAAAAAATGGGAAAATTTTTCATTTGTTTAGAAATCTTTCAACTTGAAAAAAATCAGATTTTTTTTCAAGAATTTGAGAAATATTTTTATTTCAAAAAATTGAATTTTTTTCTCCAAAAAAAAAGTCTTGGAAAAATCGATTGTAAAAATTTTAAAAATTAAATAATAAGGTGATGAAACTCCACTACCTATCACTACCTACCTATACCTACCTTAGCACATACCAAATTGAATTGTGAATTACATCTTAATTTCTCCTCATAATTATGAAGTGCGAAGTGCTCGTATGAGACTTCAGCAACAATAAAATTTTTTCACGATTTACGCAGCGTGCACAAATTAAGTCGTTAATTAGTTTAAAATCTTTTTATAACCATACTATCGTACAACCACTTGGACTACCAGATGAAAATCGTCTGTCTGACAAGTTCCCTTTTGTACGTACATCGACTGCTCGTCCAGTTCGCTAAATTGTTCGCCAGCCAATTGAAAAATTTTACAATAAACGAGACTCAATTAAAATTTTATCGAAATGAATAGAAATACGAAAATGTCACACGACGACCCGCTCATACGTATTGTTTACCGTCAAAGCTTCAGTTATATGTAATTACCTATCACCAACTTGAAAATGCAAAGATAAGCTTGTTTATCGAAAAAATTAAAGCAATCGACGATACGAATTGAATTTATATAGGCGATCAATTTGAATCACCTTATTTACAGCTAATCTGCGGCGGCTACCAAACCAATCAAGGTATAAAATTCACAACCGACGGAGAATATAGTCGTGTGAAATCGTCGATATGTCGGTACATGGTAGCACACTCTAAGTGTCTTTATCAATACAGAAGATTTACTTCGCCAATCGTCAGTCAACCAGTTCGATTCGCGTTACGAAATTATCGTCGTCGCTTGGTGACCAATAAGATTTTTATCCGAGAGCAGTAGCAGTTTTCCGCAATGATCTATGGGAATCTTTTCTCATAAATTCGAAATTCGAATTATTTTTTTCAAATTGCGTGAATGAATGCAGAAATTAACTTGCTATCTTCGCGATGTGTGTACATGTACTTGACGTGTTGTTGTAGTAGTGATTATATCGGATTCGAGGTTACGAGAATCACATTTTTGTGGATGTTTTTTTACTTTTATAGCAAATCTATAGATAATTTTTGATTCAGACGAGATGCAGGTTGAGACGAAAAATTCGTGGACGTGGGTGAGTTTTTGACTATTTTTATGATATTTTTGATTAAAGGAAAACATTTTTGTGAGTTTTTTCAATCAAATTAATTTTACAAATTTAAAAAAAAAAATTTTTAAATAAATAAAAAATTTTACGAGTGTGAATAAATGTGTTCGAATTTTCAAAGAAATATTTTAGTTAGGTACCTAATAATTTTTTTATGATGTTCGACTCTCAAATGTGATACTGTATCATTTTTTCATATAGGCACCTATGAGCTAAAAATATTTCAAATGTTTCTGTTTCGGTCCTATTAACCAAAAAATAGTCCAAGTTTGTACGAGGATATTCCATGACCTGTTCTTTAAACTTGACATGTATGACACTGGAAAGACGAGTCTTTTATTTATATCTACACTTACTACATACAATGTTTTTATTAGCCGGCCATACTAAATATGTTCTATGTCGTTCCGCCTTGTACAAGTACTAGGTATGTATACATTTAGTACGAAGAGTTAAATATTCCGATGAGTGTAAAAATATACAAATGTGCAATGTATAGTCTACAACTTGTACGTATTAGCCAAATATTGAAAAAAAAGTACTATTGTATGTAGGAGGAAATAAAAATACCAGAATGATTCATCTTCCGGCATCTAAACACGTGCACTTATTTAGTTGGTAAATACATTAGGTATCATTATCAGTACTAAATTGCTGAGGTATCGATTCTATGCAAACTTTTCTCAAACGATTGGAAAAAAATTGCTCACTTCCTTATCCATTTCTTACTTTGTAAATTAAGTTTTCTACTAATGTCATCTCAGTTTTGTAATTTTTAAGTGATCTAAATTACAATTCGAATAAAGTGGAAAATCAGCATTAAACTGGATCTGGATGTGTGGTTGAATTGAGAATAAATTTTAAATTCAGGATGGCCCATATTTTACATTCCTTAGGTACCTATTATTAGTAAGGAAATCCATGTGGAAAAACAACAATGCATTTATTTTTTTTAAAAAGTAGGTATATTGTACAGACTTAGTATAGGCTGTATTGTACCCATTATTAAAAGTATTAAAAAAAATCACCTATGTATTTTTTTGAAATATTTTTTACATCGATTTTTCCTACTATACTTTAATTGTTTTACTCTAGAAAATCAACTTAGGTTATTTAAGAATAATAAGCGTAACGCTCGTATAAAAGTACCAGCCGGTGTAAGAAATTTAAAACAAAACAAACAATAACAAAAGTACCAACACAGTACGTTATTGAGAGTAAATCGATCAGCTTTGGGATGAATTCCTTCAAAACCAGACATCTACGTTGATAGACTTTCTCTTGTTTAGAATGGCATCCGTCTGAATTGTAATGGTTCATTGTAACCGGTCATTTGTTTTAATTTTAACGTACTTCAGTGTATAAAAAGTAGGTTCTTTTTTTTTTCTATGAAATAAAAATGATTTGTCGATAATTTACCTGCTTGAAAATTATCCATACCATATTTTTTTATCATAGGTATCATACCTTGTACCAATAATTTGTTATTAGCTGGAACTAACTTTTTCAAAAAAAAAAAAAAATCCAATGAATTTTTGAATTCATTTCATTAAAAAAAATCTGTTTTTTTTGAGTAGATAAGTATTTCTTTCCAAAATAATTTTTGTATCACAAAAACAATTTCAGAAAAAATTTTTAAATGTTTTTTCAAAAAAAAAAAACAAAAAAAAAAACAACTTTACATGTATAGGTAGAGGTACTTATTATTCAAACAATTAGTAGTACCTACTTGAAAAAATTGTTTTGTCAAAAAAATAAATAAAATACATAGGTAGATATAAGTATAGTGATGTAGGTATAGTACCTACATTTTTCTAAAAATTTTAATAGGTAAGATTTTTTAATTTCATGAAAATTTCATAAATAATTTTCATTCTTCAAATTTCTTTTCAATAGATTTTTTGGACCATCAAATACATTTTTTATTTGTTTTTGGAAAAAATTCATGGTGGAATTTTTGAAACTTACCTACTTTGGAAATTTTTAAAAATATTTCCTTCCAAAAAATTTATTTTTGAGAGAAACGTTGTAGGTGCCAAAAAACATTTTTTTAAACATCCACAGAGAATTTTGAAATATTTTCTAAAACAAATACATAGGCCAATATTTTGATAGGATTTTTGAATTTATTTCAGGAATTTTTTTAAATATCTATATATCCTGAAAATTTCTAGTATACCTAGATTTTTTTCCCAAAAATATTTTTAAAATATTTTTTTGAGAAAATTTTCAATTTTTGTTTCAGAAAATAATTTTAATTAAACTTTTAAATTCATTACATGGAAATATTTTTCAAATAAATAGGTAGGTAGGTACATTTTCTTTCCAAGAAAATTTTTTGCAACAAAAAATATTTGTCAAACATTTTTTGAAAAATTTTGGAATTTACCTAGGAAATTTTTAAAAGATATTTCCTTTTAGAGAACTTACCCGTGTAGCAATTGTCGACATCGACATTTATGTCGACAAAATTCAGACACATTTTTTTCTCGGTTAACGATGAATTAAAAATGATACTTGAGATTTAAAGTAATGTTCTATGTTAAACATAACTGTTCAATCAAAATTTTTGAATTTTTCTCAGTATTTTCCTATAATTTAGAAAACGTTGTTTTTCTACATAGACAAGTCGATGTAAAAATCGATACTCGATAAACGCATCGACATTTATGTCGACAATTTCTGCCAATTAAATTTACAAATTTTATATCTAAAAAGAACTAAAAACAATTAATAAGAACATTTTAAGCTCAGGAATAAATAATTTTTGAAAGAATCACAAAATTTTCTTATTTTCCAAAGTTTTGAATAATACAACGACTTGTCGAGTTATTGTCGACATAATTGTCGATGGTCGAATAATGCATCGACTTCACTGTCGACAGTGTCGACCAGAGGAATTTTAAGTCGAGATAGTGTCGATGTGATTGTCGAGGGTCGAATAATGCATCGACTTAACTGTCGACAGTGTTGACCAGAGGAATTTTAAGTCGAGTTAATGTCGATCTAATTGTCGAGGGTCGAATAATGCATCGACTTGACTGTCGACGTCTTGAGGGTGATTGTGATACTCGCAGATAAAGTGTGTTGTGAATTAGTACATAAGGTCTAAGAATCATCTCTATGTTAGTTGGACACTCGCATGTGTCCAGCTACAAAGGTGGCCTCAATGCCGCATATTTGACCAAAAATGTCAAAATGTTGGCTTGAACACTATTTTTGGTGTAATTTTAATATATACATATATTGAATATTTGAACTTAGCATATTTTTCAAAATCTCACCATTGCAAATGTCGATGTGGGTGTCGATATAAATGTCGACACATCGAAATCGGTCACTTTTCGATCGTACATGTCGACATTTATATCGAAATTAGCATCGACGTTGCTACACGGGTACCTACTTTCTGAGATAATTTTTCTACCACAAAACATTTCTTAACCATTTTTTAAGAATTATATATTTTTTTAGGAGAAGGATTTTAAAATTTATTTCAGGAAATTTTTTTAAATATTTCTTTTCTGAAAATTTCTAGTAGGTAGGTATAGATTTATTTTTCCAACATTTTTTTGAGAAAATTTTCAATTTTTGAAAAAAAATGTTACCTACTTAATTAATTTTTTTCAATTCATTAGGTAGGTACATAGAAATATTTTTAAAGTAATTTTTTGCAACAAAAAATGTTTTTCAAGCTTTTTAAATTTTTTTTTGGAATTTATACCTACTTCGAAAACTTTTAAAAGATATCTATGTATGTCTTTTTAGAGAACTCACTTTCTGAGATAATTTTTCTAGCACAAAACATTTCTTAAACATTTTTAAAGAATTATTTACCTATATTTTTTTTTAAGAAAAAGATTTTAAAATGATTTTTTTATGGGACTTTTCAGAAGAATTTTTTGCATTAGGAAGTATTTTTCCAAGAATTTTTGAATGTATTTGGAAAATCACTTTTTGTAAATTTTTCATTCAAATAAACATTTTTACGAGGCGATCACCCCCTCAAAAAATTCATTTTTTCTCTTTTTTTAAAAAAATATCCATACAATTTTTGAAACATCAATCAGCAATTTCCCCCCAAAAAATATGCTAGCTTGTTAAATGTCACAGTCATAATTCCTAATTATTAAATTGATTATTTTCAACCAGATCTACATATTTTTGGGTATTAGGTACCTCACTTGAGCTAAATAGTCCGTTCTGTACGATTATTTATAAAGTTCTTAAAAACCAAAATAAGAAAAATAAGTGTTCAATGTAAATAACTTATAATATGTTACATAGGTGTGTACTCTGTACTTATTTAAAAGAAAAACCACTCATTTTCAGAGAAAAAGCTGGTCTTCCGCATTTACCAGACGGAAAACGGATATACCTGGAGAAGTAACTGACACGAAATTAGCTCGTGTATTGGGATTGGTCGACTTGACATCTTTAGGTGTTGGCTCAACTCTTGGTTTAGGAGTTTATGTTCTTGCTGGAGCGGTTGCTCTACGTGATGCAGGTCCAGCGGTGTCGATTTCATTTCTAATTGCAGCTATCGCTTCTGCTTTCGCCGGTAAATGAAGAACTTTTTGTTTAAATTTTATTGCAGTAAAAATATACCTAGCTATTTTTACGATATTCGTTCAATTAGATTCGCCTATACCTATTAAGATTTTGATTGGGCCAGAGGAAAGAAAAACAATTCTCTAAAGACTTTCTGAGTCAAATTTAAAACTCTCAATTTGGAAAATTATTGATTTGCATTTTAGATCTAATGATTGACTCTGTACACACGTTTCAATTCCTTGCAATAAAAAAAATGACTACCTTCTAAGTATTTCATTGAAAGGAATTTACTGCGCTTTTCAATTAAAATTTTTCACGTGTTTCGTTTGCACACTTACCGCTCTCATTATTAAACACTTACGCGAGTAAATAAACCCACATTGTCTCTACACGTGTTCTATTCCTACCTAATCGTGTGAGAATTGTGCTGAATTATCATTTACCGTTAATAACTTCACGTAATCGCATTAATATAGTAATTTACGAGGAGTTATTGTCTTTTAGAAAAAAATAGAGATGTCTCGGTGCGATGATATCTGTTGCAGAAAATGCAATTTTTCAAATTTTTCTTTACAGCGAAGTATGAGTAAATGAGCTCGGATTTAGAGCGCCAATCATAAGGCCTGAGCCCTGAGGTCCCGACCATCAATTTAAAAATCTGTAACAATAATTAAAAAGTAAAATTTTTCAAAAAAATTTAGATTTTTGGAATCAAATTTAATAAATTTCTTTGCAAAATTTGTCAATTTCTAAATTTTAACAATGCTTTGATGTTTGTATATAACGACTTTTGAAATTCAGATGAATTTTCAGAAAAAATTAAGGATTTAGTTTTCAAAGTTCAATAAATTTTTATAATTTTTGAAAATTTGAGAGGAATTCAGAATTTGAGATTTTGTAATTTCTAAATTAAGATAAATAATGAATGAATTTTTATACCTATTCTGATTTACAATTGTCAAAATTTTTTGAAATTTCATAATGTTTTATAATATTATTTAAATTAATTTTTGAAATTGGTTAGACTTTTAAAATTCAACTAAATTAATTCAAGAAAAAGTTGAAACTTCAATTTTTAAAGTTGGATGTATGTACCCACTTTCATAAATTTTTAAAAATTTGAGATTTTGCAATTTTAGAAATTTATTGCTCACTTTAAAAAGAATGAATTGGATCGATTCTTACAATTTAGACATTTAAAAAAAATTGTTGATTTTCAAAATTTTAATAAATTTTTGAAGTTTGATCGAAGTTTAGTTAACTTTTAAATAATTTTAAAAGGTTAATAATTTTCCTAGGTACTTTAATAAATTTTTCCAATTTGAAAAAGATTAAAATTTGAGAATTTTAAATTTTAATAAAAACATTGCACTTTTTTTTGCTTTAATAATATTTTCTCATACTCCCTCTATTTCCCGTTGTTTTTTCTTTTTCATCTCAAGAATCGAGGGGTAAGGGATGATCGAGCTAAAAATTTTGTTACGGAAGTTTCAGACCATGAGGAACAACTTTCACTGAATAATTTCAAATTTTGTGATCAGGGCCAAAAAGTCCCTAAACCTCATTCCCCAGAAAGTCACCCAAATGTAGACCCTACTCTTTAAATGTAAGGCCCTTTCGTCACATACTAAGTTATTCATATTTGTAAACATTGTATTGCATTTCAGGTTTATGCTACGCCGAATTCGCATCAAGAGTTCCCAGGGCAGGATCTGCTTACGTCTATTGCTATGTCACTGTTGGCGAGTTTACCGCCTTTGTCATTGGCTGGAATTTAATTTTAGAATACGCCATAGGTGCCTATACCTATTTATCTCAAAAATAATTTCTAATTACGATATTTTTGAGGTAATTAATACCATCACTTTGAATTTTTTAGGAACGGCAGCTGTAGCGAAAGGGTTAAGTAACTACGTGGATGCTTTGAGCGGATGCATCATGCAGCGTACTCTGAGGGATGTATTTCCTATAAATATTTCCTTTCTGGCGCCTTATCCCGATTTCTTCGCTTGCAGTATCGTCTTAATGTTGACATGTGAGTTATAGGCCAATCATGGCATTCATAAATACTTCCGAATTTATCGACATAGACACGTATTGCTTTCGGTTTTGGCTATTAAAGTGATAGTATCGCTCGAAAATTACCAAAAGAATTTTTAATTGATAAATTAATGAGTTCATGTTCGTGTGAACGTATGTGCGTAATTCCATGCAAAGTCAAATGTGGACACTGGTGCAGAATACGAATTAAAAGACAATTTAGGTTCCTTATGCGGTTATGCGATTTAAATTTTACGAGACCGTTCCAAAAAAAAAAAGACGAGCAATTTCGCGTGACATTAAATCTAGTACATACTACAAATTGGTAGCGTTGTTCAGAGGTTCGTTATTTTAAGCGGAGAGATAATTAAGATGATGGCAAATTAATAAATTTAAATAGGAAAATAATTCTGTTGGCGCCTTCAATTGAAAAGATGGGCAAATATACGAACTATACCTGAATAATACCTAGGTACATACCTACTTACTTTATGCTCTCGAGAGTTAAAGAACATATTATTTTTCCAGTATTGCTGTCGTGGGGTGTGAAAGAATCTTCTTCAGTGAATAATGTATTTACGGTGGTCAATTTAATGACCGTATTAATCGTTATAATCGCCGGAGCCTACAAAGGTACGTAATACAAAATTTACTTACCTACTCGAGAAATAATTCCAAAACGAAATAAAGAGAAATGATCATGAAGTCATTTTGTAGCTAATCCAAGTTACTGGTCAATACCAAAAGAAGAAATACCCGCTGGTGTTCGCGGAGGTGAAGGTGGTTTTATGCCCTTTGGTTGGTCAGGAGTTTTAGCAGGAGCTGCTAAATGTTTTTTTGGCTATATTGGATTTGATGTGATAGCAACTACAGGTAAATCTCCTCATTGGACCTATTTTGGCATTGCAATTTGACCACGTTTCTATTGTGGCAATTCATTGTTGAAGGGGACGAAGCGAAAAACCCAAAACGTAACATTCCATTGGCTATTATTGTTTCGTTGTTTATCGTTTTCTTGGCATATTTTGGTGTCGCTACTGTTTTGACAATGTTACTTCCGTATTATAGACAAGTAAGCAAAACCTATTTACTTCTTTTTTGAACGTTTTTGAGAGAATTGATTTTTGATTGTTCTATTGTTGTAGAATCCTGATGCTCCATTACCAATGGCATTTTCTGAAGTGCAAATGCCTGCGTTGATGTATGTGATATCCATTGGAGCTATTTGCGCCTTATGTGCAAGGTAAATTGATAACTTCGCATGCAGGGACGAAACAGGGGTGTGGACTCAAAAATTTTCAAAATAATCGACAAATTCCTGAAAGTTTGTCAATTTTTGGAAAAATTGGCCATATTTTGTTAAAATTTGGCCATTTTACTGATTTTTGACGAAATCTTGTCGGAAATTTTGGAAAATTCATTAAAATGTTGCCGAAAATTTATAAAAAATCGACAAATTTTCATGATGTTTTGATTTGCCGAAACCAAGTTCAAAATTCGTTCGCAAAAAAAAAAAGTCACATGAAAAAAGAATTTATTTTAGTCGGCTAATTTTTTTCAAATTTTATTATTGCATATTGTGTGAGTAATAAAAATTCGGAAAATTTCACCTGGAATACAAATTTTCCACAGGTTATTTTTGAATCTATAAGTGTTAATACAAAACTTTATTTTTTGATCCCTTTGGAGAGGAGATATGCCTCAAAAACCAAAATTTTTGATATTTTCGTACCCATCCCCAAATTTTTGAATTAAAAAAAAACTACCTGCAAAATGGTTTAAAAAAGTAACGAAACAGAAATAACGAAAACATTTCGTTATTTGTGAAATTTCAATGTTTTGTTTATATTTTAGGGGTTTTCAAACATTTTGTTTACGTTTCGGTTTTTTTCAAACATTTTGTTTCCTTATGATTTCTTCTCTCTTCAAGTTTCGACATTTTGTTTTTTGTTACGGGTTTGTTATAAATTTTTTTTTTTTCGTTACGTTTCGTTATGATTTTTTTGTTACATTTCGTTACGTTATTTCGTTATGTTTTTTTTGTTATTTTGTTGCATTACGTTATTACGTTTCGTTTACGTTTCGTTATTTCGTTATTTTTGTTCCGTTATTACAACCCTGTAAAACCCCGTTTCAGTGGTATGGAATCAAAGAATAACGTTAAGTGGAGGGCGCTGAACTGATGGCGTCATTTTCAAGTGTGACGTCAATAAGCCCGCATAACGTTATTCTATGACGTCATACCTCAAAATCAGTGTTTTATATCTACTTTAAACCTATTTCAAAGCGGATGAAATCACAAATATTTAACTAGCATTATATTTTAATATTCTTATAGCTTACTCGGAGCAATTTTCCCATTGCCAAGAATTTTATTCGCGATGGCTGACGACGGATTACTTTTTAGCTGTTTTTCGGAAGTGAATAAAATTACAAAAACTCCTATCAAAGCAACTCTAATTTCGGGAATGTTAGCTGGTAAGTAAATTAAATGATAAATCATTTCATTTATACCTATCAATTTCATTCCAACAAATTTTTTTGATTATTTATACATTTTTTTGTGAAATTTTTTCGTACAATTTAGGAATTGTCTCCGGTGTATTTGATTTAACCCAACTAATCGATATGATGTCAATAGGCACCTTACTAGCATATACTATTGTGGCAGTATGCATTCTTATTTTAAGGTAAGAACTTCGGTTATGCTTCGGGCATGCACCTATTTCAATGTAAGCACGAGCAAGTACTTGTGTAAACTTTGTTATCAATGTGACAGCACCATCTGTTGTTTGATTTTTACATTTTAAAGCACCTGTCTATTTACACGTGATCAATTTTATCAATTTGGTTAAACATTGGTCAAGTGTGATGTGTTTTGCATTTCACGTTTAAAGCACGATAATAATTTTTTAATTAAAGTATCTGAAAAGGAGGAGAAAAACATGGTAAAAACATGATAATTGTAAAGTTGAGATTGTATGTAGCTAATATTAAAAGGATTAAAAATCAATAATGACGAATGTGCCACTACCCAGGTACATACATGCCTGCCGAGACATTGAGGGGGACGTAGGTGGATACGATTTCACTAGTAAAGGCTAATACTTTCTTTTTGAGGGCCTGGATTTTTAAAGAAATTATTTAATAAATTTTTTGAAGTTTCCTAGGTACCTATTTAAAAAATCGTAAAAATTGTTTGAAATGTTCTAAAAATCATTTTATCTGTTTTAAGGTGATGAAATTATGAAAAAATTCATTTAAAAAAATTAAAATCTATTCAAAATTTTTATTAAAACAAACTGAAAATCTCACAATTTCTAGCTTATTTGTGAAAGATTTTTTCAAAAATACAAAGAATAAAGAGAATGTTTTTTTGCAAATTATTCGCCATTTTATACCCTTTGAAAAAAAAAAAAAAAACAGATGGTCGAAATGAAATTTTTGTGAAGTATTTTCAATTTTCAAATTTGACCTAGTAAATTATGAAAATCAGAAAAAAAATTGTAAAAATATTCATAAAAATTTTTTAGTTGTAGATACATATTATTACGTTTTGAAATATTAAAAAACTCGGATTTCCATACCAAAAGGAACATTCTGAAAAAATTGAAAAAAAATCCAAGAATGACCCCTTAGTGGGATCCATCATTCCTACAAGTTTGAAAAAATTTCATTTCAACTGAGAATTGTAGAAAATGAAAATTTATGAAGAAAAAAGAAAAAACGAAATTTACGTCACCGGACAGGGTGGAAGTAAGGCAGAGGGTCAAAAATTTTATCAACGAGGTCTTAAACCTCAAGGACCAACTTGAATCCTCATACAGTCAAGGGCTGTCAAACATTCTTACTATTTTTTTCTATTTTTTATTCACAATTTTCACTTTGCAAAAATTTCAAAAAACATTTTTTTTTTGTAAAACATTCGCGGTTTTGGCTTTTAAAAATACTTTTGAAATTGTCCTTACGAAGAATTTGTGAAAATTTGACACTTGATTATAATTATGATAAATTTTTAGAGGATAAAATAAATTGGGGAGGGGGTAAGGCAAGAAAAATTTTCTCATCAAGTCTAGGTTTTCTCTTGACAGGGCCTGCCCAATACATACCTAGTTACCTACCTGACTAATTTGAACAACAGTAACCAACTTGAAATGGTTTTTTTAGGTACAAAGAAGATGCAGAAGGGTTCAAACAATCATCCTCGCTATTTCAAAATTCCAACCCAGAACCCAAAACTCCTATAAACAATATTTGGCATACTTTCAAAGTTGCATTTAATTTAAATAAGTCTAAATATCCTACGTCGTGTTCTCAAAAGATGGCCTTATGGTCGTTATTTATCTTTGGTGAGTTTTTATACCTTTACCTACCTAGTACCTACGTATTTTTTAAGCCACGTGCAATCAGGAAACACACTAACGATATTTTTTTCATTTTCAGCTATTTTCGTTACGTTATTATGCTACGTATTCATTTACGGTGAAAGATTTATACGTAATGAGAATATTCATTTCTACACTCTGCTGGTGTTTTTGGTTGTATGCATTTTGAGCTTTGTGATATTAAGTAGACAACCACAAGCTAGTATTTCACTTCCATTCCAGGTAATTTGAATTTTGAAGGGTCAAAATTTTCATTTCTGATTGAAATTTTTGTGAACTTGCATTTATTTATTTTTTTAGGTTCCTTTAGTACCTTTGGTACCATTTTGCAGTATAAGTATGAACATTTACTTAATGTTGAAATTAGACATCCACACGTGGATTAGATTTATTTTTTGGTTGGCAATAGGTAAACATAGAAAATTTTTATGATTTTAATCCTCGTCGAAAATTTCATTTCTTCCATCTAATACAATTTCATTTTCGCTTGCAGGTTTCGTAATTTACTTTTTTTACTCGTTAGACCATAGCATCGAAGGTAAAAAACATAAAGCGTTAGAACAACATCGCTACGAATTGAATAGAAATGCTGAAATGGATTCCAAAAATCGCGAATTAAATAGCAGTATTAAACAAAACCAAATTTAAGATTTAAATCGACGCGACTTCATCATTGAATTTTTAGTGCATACCTACTTGAATATTTTTATAAGCATCTGTATACGTATTACTTTTGCACTAGTCAATTTTGTAAAATTTCTTTGTAAAAATATTTTTATCGTTGTAACTTTAGGCCATTTACATCGTTTTAGATTGCATTTAAAAATTATAATTGATTGTACATGATTAGATGCTATAAGCTATCGGGACTGTTGAACCGGAAATAATTTACAATATTCGGTCATTATTGATTTGTAATTGTCTTCGTGATGAAAATTTTATACGACGCAATGGCAGATTAATTAAAGTGGTATAATAATGTACGTTTTTTTTTTTTTTTTTTTTTTTTTTTACAAGTGAGCTATTAGGTATAATATATGCTCATAATTGTGAACCTGTGTTATTTGTTAAGTATAAATAAAATTTGTATATTTTTTTCTTTATTTTATAATCATAAAAAGCATAAAATTTTATAATTTCTAAAAAAAAACTTCTCAGAATATTCTTATCTTTTTTTTCAAGATGGATAATTCGATTGAATTAGGAATTCAATATCATTTAGGTACATAGATATCCAATAAGACTTTTTCAAATTTTTTATCACGTTCTCGAAATCAAGAGCAACTAAGTATGTAAGTAGGTACTTATAATTAAATACCTATGTGATTTTGGTGCCATAAAACCTCATCGAGTACCTAATTTTTTAATCAAGTGAAAAATGGGAAGCAACGTTTTGAGTATAGTCGTTTTAACTGCGAAAATATAATGTCTCCTTCAGCTTTTGAACTATGCAAATTTATTAACATTTGAAACGCAACAAAATAACTGCGACGAAATACTAATTCAAGACTTTCACTATTTTTAATAAATTTTTGTAATTAGACCAATTTTTTAAATAAGGTCTTTTTAGCTAATTTTCTTTAATTAAGTTAAATTTTCAAAAAAAAAAAAAAAAAAAAAAAAAAAAAAAACTTGAAAGGGTAATTTTTTAAAACTTGATTAATAATTTTTACAAAATTTGAAAAAAATTGGTTATGGTTAATTTTTATTATTCATAAATCTTTAAAATTTTATAGGCCTACAAAATTTGAAATTTAAAACTTGAAAAATTAAAATTTTGTGTTTTTCAAAATTTTTAAAATTGAATTATTTTTTTTATTCATCTGAATTTACAAAAAAATTCAAAAGTTCAATTTTCAAAGTTTAATCAATATTCACATATTTTCCAAATGTGATAAATTTTTAAATCCGGACAGTGCAGCCACCTATTGGACCAAAAAGCCTCCCCCTACAATCCTCAAAATTTTATAAAAATCGGAAATTCGCATTTTTAAAAAATCTTTATAAAATTTGGACATTAAATATTTTTTTTAAATTCTTCACCCGATTTTTCAACAAAAAAAAGAAGGCAATTTCCAAAAATTAATAAAATTTCATAATTTTTATTTAAAAAATCATCCAAATTTTCAAAAATGAGAAAGGACTATTTCTAAAGTTTTTCTCAATTTTCAAAATTTGATCATTTTTAAATTTTAATCAGTTTTTGAAATTGCATTATTTTTTTATTTTGAAATTTGGCCAATTTTTTAAAAATAAACAGTTTTTAAATTCAACTAAACTTTCTAAAAATCAGTTGAAGTGGACTTATTTTTAAACCCTTTTCCAAAAATTCAGAAGTGTTGATTCGTTTCAGTACAAATTATTCTGAATCGCCAAAAGCTCATTGCACGACACTGTTCATGTTCACGTCGTAACTTCTTAAAATAAATGGAACCTTATTTAAGGTCAAAGAAAAATCAAATACCACAACTATCATTTTTATTTATTTCTATTCACATAATAAATTTACCTGTTTTTACAACTCAAGTTGGTATGTTTTTTTTGAGGTAGGTAGTTCTAGATTTCCTTACAATACTCATTTTCTTTTACAGATGACGATGGATATCCTCAATTCATTTACCTAGAGTAACTGTTTGTGTTACCTGCGAATATAAATTAAAAGTAGGTATTATTACCACGAAAATCATAAAATAAATGTTTTTAAATGAAATCACCCTGTGTGAAGCCAAAAGTATATGAATCTGGTGCAATGTCGATAATTTATACCCAATTATTCTTCGTCGTGCTTGAAAAGATGATTATTAATCATTATACTGTACAAGTGAGTGAGTATAGTCTATGAGTACTCTGTCACGACAGTCGATAAATTTATTCTACGAGTAGTGTTCTTCTTTCATCTTATTGAAATCGGATCAAACTGGATAATTTACCAAAAATTGAATAAGTATGAAAAATTATTGATCGTAAATTAGCAGGTGTTTGACATTTCAACATCATTATTACGATCGCTATGAAAATTCATTTGACATTAACTTTTGATCAGGATCGTAAAATTCATTGAACAAGGTCACGAATGTGCTGACTGCCGAATCGTCTATGCATATATGTAATTTGTATCATCATCATTATAATAATTTTCTGCGAAAAATTTCGCAGTGTTTCGCAGATCTTTTTTGTCAAGGAACCGACCAACGTTTTGTCTGGATACTTGGCGTGAGAATTTTAGAAACAATGCTGTAATGAACTTGATATCATATTTTTATAGCTTGTGTATCAATAAACAACCCACCTCCGTGTTCCAGTTGGCTTCGAGATAATTATGATTGTCTGGTGCTTCTAAATGAATCGTGTGGTTGCGGTTAAGATTGAACGAATATTGATTTATGAACTTGGAAAGACGTGTGTATCTTGTCCATGTAATGAGTATGAGTGCATTGTACAAAATGATTCAAAACTAATATCATTATTTTCTAATTAATACCTAATGGTGTGTCATTGGTTGTACGTGTACGTACAGATGTAGATCTTTACATATAACCACGAAAATTATACTGTGCGATGGGTTTTACCTCTGCAAAAAATGATACTAATTTATGAGATCAATAATTTAAAAAATAATTCGTAAAATTTTACTCTTGAAGGTTGATAGTTCCTTTGGCAGATGTTAGGAGTAGATGAAAATTGAACATGACCTACTAATTCACTATTTGAACTTTTGACTTTTTTTTTGCCTTATAGGTATAAGTTTATTTATGAAGTTGTTTATTTTTTATATAAGAAAATGAAATCCAAATTTTCATTTTACCCTTGACTGAATTTTAACCGATGCCCAGTCATCCCACTTTTTAGAAAAATGAAAAAATTGATCGATTTTCAAACTCTTGTATTTTTTTGGTTACGTCTAACCCATCAAAATTGTTCCTGTTCATGAGCATTATTTTCCAATTTTTTTATTTTTTCCCACACTTGATTTCAGATGGTACCTTAGGGCGTCCGCAATTTTTCAAATAAAACAAAAAGTAGGTAGAAAAAAAATGAGTAGACCTAAGTATTTTTAAACTTTCAAACTTTTGTATTTTTCAGATTCTAATCTATCAAAGTTGTTACTTTTCATGATTCCAATTTTTTTATATTTTCCTTCACTGAACTAACTTTAATTGGCTCCTACCAATCCTCAATACAAAAAAAAAAAAAAAAAAAAAAAAAATCAAAAATTTTTTACTGTTTGAATTTTTAAGTCATCAAAGCTGTTTGTTTTTTCGTAAGAACCACTTACAATTTTTTTTATTTTACTGCCAAATAAATTTCAAGTAGATCCTCAATTTTAAAAAAAAAAGGCGAAGAAAATATTTTAATTTAGAATTTTTAATGCTGTTCCATTATTATATTTTTTTTATTCAAATTAAATTTTAAGAAACCTTTACAAACCATCTCCTCCTCATTAACATTTTAAGTTTTTCAAGAAAATGCCTTTCAAGTTTTTTGAAAAAAATCTCCATTTTTTTGAGACGTTGAGAGGAAATTTTAATGTTTTGAAGAAAATGTGGTATAGATATCTGTATAGAAAAAATCATCTTTAATTTTTTTGTCTCGATTTTCTCGAAAAATCACTTTTTTATCATTTTTTTTCATGAAAAAATCTCTTAGGTATTTTTTTTTAGAGAAAAGCAAATTTTAATTCTTTAAGAAAAAATCAAAAAAATGTCTCAATTAAAAAATTATAAATAAAAAAAAACTTTCCATTTTCTTGAAGCGAAAATTTTTCTCTTGTGTTGCAAAATACCTATTCCTTGAATTCTTGAAGAGAATTTTTTTTTTGAAATTTTTTGGAGTACAAAACTGTTCAACTTCAAGTTTAATAGACTTCTTTTGTTTTCAACTTTTTTTTACTTAATTAAAATCATTTTAAATTTTTGAAAAGAATATCTCTAGCTACATTTACTTCGAAGTAAAATTCTTTTATTTTTGTGCAGGCCATTTTTTTTTTTTTTTTTTTTTTTAGAGGTAGGTAGGTATTTTATCTTCAACATGAAAAAAATCTCAAGGTAATTTTGATTTTAAAAATCTCTTATTTTTATGAAGTAAAAATCATTTCATTTTAATTCAGATGTTTTGTTTTGATTTCAGAAATAAAAGTTCTTTCACTTTTGAAGGAAAAATTTTGATTTTTTTTTTTTTTGGAAAAAATACATAAACTTTTTTAATACTTAGGTAAAAATTTTTAAAACTTTTTTGAAGTAAAAAGGCTATTTTTTTTTTTGTTGAAAAAATAGAAAAATAGTTTTTTTTTTAGTAAAAAATTGTTTGAGCTGTTGATGAGTTCATTTAAAAAAAAAAAATCTTTTCTTTTTTTTTGAATAATAAATCTTTTACTTTCAGAGATGGAAATCTATTTTTATGAAGAATAAATCCCCGACCTTTTTTTTGGAATAAAAAACTTTTTCAACTTTTTGCAGTAAAAAGACTTCAATTTTTGAAGAAAAAAAATGTCTTTGTTTTGTGTATGTTATTTTTAGAGAAAATTTAAAAAAAAATTGTTGCGGAGTAAACTTTGCAGAAAAATGATTTCTCAATTTTTGGGAGGAAAAATATCCCAAATATTTGAAGTACTTGTAAAAATCGTTTGCTCAGCCTCCTAGGGAAAATTCGCGGGCCCGGTTCAAGTGCATTTTTTGCACCCCCCCCCCTCGGCCATCGCTGTTGATCGGAATAAAGAAAAATGCAAAAGTTTGAATTCGTCAATATTAAAAATGAAATCTAGTGTACTCCCTGCACCTTTCAAAATTCAATATCCTAAAAATTAAATAAAAATCACCATGTATAAATAAGGTCCCTAACCTAACATCTCTGCAAAATCTCTGGTATATTTATAGACTATGTATATTGTGAAGTGCCATTGTCAGTGCCATTTCTGACACCACGATCGAGTGCTATTTCTCCACAGTGTATGTGTAAAAACAAGTGCTACAAATATTGAAAAATTCTTTATTAAATATCCATGCAATAAAAAAAAGAAGAAAAAATGGCTGGTCAAAAATTACGAAAAATAAAAAAAACAATAAAATTAAATACGTATAGGAATCATCGGTCTTTATAAATTAAAGGCGAATAAAAATAAATAAATAATTTGTAATCATTTGAGAAACAAGCGTAGGTATTTTGATTTTTTTTTCATTTACAAAAACTATTTTGTATAAAAAACCCAAAAACAATATAAAAAAAACGAAGACACATAAAAAACATGGGGTACCTAGCTTATTTGTAACCTTTATTGTAGATACCATATCCGCCGCGATAATTATTAAAACTATTTTGACCATAACCACCGGAATAACCACCTCTGTATCCAGACGATGGGTAATCGTAACTTCCACCGTAATATTCGTTTCCGTAATATTGATTGTTCGATGGATAACTATTATAATTGTATCCCCCACCATAGCCGGAGTACGGATATTTACCACCATATCTGTTGTTATTATAGTACGATCCTTGGTTATATCTGTTGTATCCGTCGATATCGTAATCTTCGTAACCGCCACTGTAACCCGGCTTTCTTCCATAATACGAACTTAGTCCGCTACCGTACGATCCGTACGAATTTCCTAATCCAGTACCGTAATTATTGCCATAACCCGAGTAGCCTCCGTAGCCTGAGCTTCCATAGCCTCCGCTTCCGTAACCTCCACTTCCGTAACCTCCACTTCCATAGCCTCCGGTTCCATAGTTATTGTATCCTAAACCACTAGTACCGTATCCGCCGTATCCGTTATTGGATCCGTACGAATTTCCATATCCGCTGTAACCACCATATCCGCCATCTGCGAAAAAAACATAAAAATCGATTAAGTAAGAAAGGAAAAGATTTCAATAGTAAAGTTTCATGAACCAGTCCTTACATCTGGAGGAAGCTTCTGGAACTAAATCGTTTTGTTTTTCAGCTTTAGTTGTGGATCTTTTTTGAGCATCTTTCGATTCAGCCGAGCTTTTTACTTCTTCTGCATTTACTAAAAGTGTTGAAATACACACCAACGCGAGCAACGCCTGAGAACAAAATAAATAGGTACCTATTTAGTAGTACTGCAGATTAATTGTTTATTGACGAGTGGATCGAAGCGAAGTACTGTTTTTTTTAACACCCTCGAAAATTTACCAAGTCCAATACTACTCAGAGGGCCATGTCAGAAGTTCCAGAAACTGATTGAAATGAAAACATGTTTAAATTGTTGTACTATTCGAGTAAGTTACAAAACCAAAATTATAGGTGCCCGTTTCCATTAGAAAATTTTTTATGAATTTTTGAAATTAAAAATTTTGAGGAAATCAAAAAATTATTTCAAAATTTTTTTTTGCACACCACCTGATAGAATTTGAAAAAAAATTATTACATATTTTTGCCTATTTCTGAAATTGAAGGGGCTAAGGGGAAAATTTTTATTTTAATCCATTCAAAACAAAAAAAAAAAAAAAAAATCAAAAAAATATTAAAAATTATTTCTCTGAATTTTAATGTAACATACAGCGCCTACGAAAGGGTGGTAGGCAATTTTTCAAACATAACAAAACTCATGCCAACAGAAAGGATACACATTGTCATAAAATTAAAAGAAATGATTTTTTATTTTTTTTGAATTTATTTTTTTATTTTTTTATTTTTTTTAATGAATTAAAATCAAAAATTTCCCCTGGCCCCTTCAATTTCAGAGACTGGAGAATTTTGTTTGTTTTTTCAAGTTTTATCAGGTGGTGGGCAAAAAACATTTTTCAAATAATTTTTTGAATTTTCAATTTTTTTTAAATTTTTTGATTTCCTCAAAATTTTAAATTACAAAAACTCATTAAAAATTTTCTAATGAGAACGGTCACCTATAGTTTTGGTTTTGTAACTTACTCGAATAGTGTACAACAATTTATCATGTATTCATTTGAATCGGTTTCTGGTACTTTCTGACATATGTCCCCGTCAGATACTTGACATTGAAAATTTAAGGAGAGGGAGGAGTCCAATCGAAATTTTTGTAATAACAAAATTATTCCTGAGACTTCAAGCTACAACTTTTGTTTGAAATTTTTTTCAATTGAACCCTTATCTTCCAGTCTTTAATAATATAAGTTATGAAAAATTGGAGAGGAGGAAGGGGTCCACTCGCAATTTTTATTATAAGAAAAATTATTTTTAGGACCTCAATCTACAACTTCTGTTGGAAAAATTTTGCAATTTGACCCCTCCCTGCCCTATTTTTGGAGAAGTATCTACCTGATGTTATGTGAAATCGGAGGAGTGGGAGGGGTTCAATCAAAATTTTTATAATAATCAAAATTAGTATTTTTAGGATCTTGATCTACAACTTTTATTTGAAATTTTTTTGAATTGTCCCCTTCCTCCCTCACTCCTCCAATTTTTCATTACTATTTTCAGAGTGCTATGAAAAGTTGGTGGGGAGGGAGGGGTCTAATTGAAAAAATTTTCAAACAAAAGTTGTCGGGCGAAGTCTTGAAAATAATTTTGATTATTACAAAAATTTCGATTGGACCCCTCCCTCTCCTCCAATTTTGAAAATCAAGTATCTAAGTAATATTGGACTTGGTATATTCCATGGTGCCAAAAAACCACTCGTACGTTTATTGACATTGACTCGTGTTATTGATTGCCTAAACATTTAGTGCTGAGGCGGCCCACTGACTTGATTTATATTCGCGATAATAAGGAAAACGAAAGTTTTATTTGTTTACGAGAAAACCGGTTTTTTCTCCGATATCGCGATGACTTAATTCCGTTGCCGTGTTTGCGAACGGAAATTGAAATTCGTAACGAGACTATTCTCGAGTTAGATAATGGATTGGCGTACATAGTACATACATAAGCAATCAAATCATACACGACACAGTTGACAGATACACCACCAATCATCATATTGTATAAAATTAGTGGTTCCCATAAATGAACTCTCGAGACATCACAAGGACGGAATATTGACTTGGATTTTTTCAAAGAATTAAATCATTAGCCCTCGATACCACCTGAGGATTTTTTTAAATTCTAATTTTATTCAAAAAAAAATTATACGAGTTTGTTTTACCCCAATTTCCTTTTCTCTCGAATAAAAAAATTAATAAAAATTCATTTCGTCGTTTATGCGAACTTGGCATTATGGGCCAATAAGGTAAAACTGTAAAAGCTTCCACTGCTCAACCGCAATTAAATTATGTTAAAATCTTGATAACATAATAAGTACATTATGTTATTGGATTTTATTACCTTTAAAAACCTAACTAGGTACTTTGATTCAAGTACATGCAAAAAACAATGCCATACTATTTATTACAATTCGCAAAAAGTGTGTACTTGAAACACGATAAATTTTAGAAGCATTATCTAATTATTTGATCCTAATTGGGCTAACGTTTTTTATTCACATCGTCTTGATAATCAGAATCGAGTATAAAGCCCGGAAGAACATGTTATTATGGATGACTTCAACGTGAGGTATATTAAAACAATAAAAAAAAAACAAAGTCGTCATATCAATGTAAATAATCAAGCGATAATTATGTTTCTTAAAATGTGTGTGAAATGAATATGCACATACCATGCATAGGAAAATTTTAACCTGACGTGAGTCATTGGGAGGGGGTTTTGATCGTTTTTTTTTCAACTTTTGGTTAGGTAGTAGGTACCTACCTATTTTTTAAAAGGAATTTTTGTTACATTTTGACAACATTTTTATTCTTTATATTTTCTCATATTTTTATTATTTATTTTAATAAAGTAGGTATTAGTAGACGTTGAAAAAAATCACAATAGGTAGGCTAATTAAATTTTCCAGTCGATTATTTTTTTAAATTTTAAATTTTTTTAAAAATTTAAATTGTTTTAAATTAATTTTATTTACCTACCTATTTATTTATTTATTTATTTAGAGTCAAGTTCAGTTATTCCCAACTAAATTTTTTTTATAAACATTTCAAGTAGGTAATTACCTACTTGACTATTGAAAAAAATGATATATTAACATAGGTGAATTTTTATATTTTTATCAAATTTTAATGGAATGTCAATAAAGATAGGATACCTACTTATCACTTGAGACACATTATATGAACATTCTAAAAATATTATTAACCTCATATTAAAATTTTGGCGGAAAAAATTATACTGTGTGAAAATGAAAGCTTCGTACACCAACAATACCTACTATTAATTCTGATCAAAAACGTTCAATTAATTTTGAATCATTTTGATGGATTATTAAGTTCAACAGAGAAAAACACTTTAATTTTTTACATGCTTGGGTACCTACCCTACCTGTTATAATTTATTAGTTATCAAATATTGATAATGAGGCATAAACTATTTTCCTATGTTCAGAAAAAATTCATGTACCAAGTACCAAGACCAACATAATTTCATATTATTCTAGGGAAATTTTAAAATATATTAATAAGAAATAAGTGTAATTTCAAAGCAGTCTATGAACATAAAATGCTTTTAAAAATGAAAAATTCTTACAAAAACACTTGAAAATTAAAAAAATAAATTTTAAAATCAAATTCAGCTCAAATTTATGAAATTCTACCTTATGCAAATCTTACCTAGCAAACCCATAAGAAATAATTTCAAAGCAGTCGATGAAATTTTTTTTTTTAAATTCAAAAAATCTTACAAAAACACTTGAAAATTTAAAAAATAAATTTTAAAATCAAATTCAGCTCAAATGTACGAATTCCTACCTTATGCAAATCTTACCTAGCAAACCCATAAGAAATAATTTCAAAGCAGTCGATGAAATTTTTTTTTAAAAATTCAAAAAATCTTACAAAAACACTTGAAAATTGAAACAATTTAATTTTAAAGTCAGATGCAGTTCAAAGGTGAGCAATCCTGCCTTATATCTTACCTAGCAATTTTATTAATACAAATTAAGAAAAAAAAAAAAAAAAAAACATGAAAAATAATAATTTTAAAATTTTTTTAAAAAAAATCGTATAGTAAACATGAAATGTTAGATGTTTACTCACTTGAGCCTTTAAAACACCCATATTGATAAAAACTGAATTATTCCGACACTGCACTAAACCGCACTTGAACTTTTTGTGAAATGATAGATAATTTGAGCGGAGCAAGTTCTATATATGCCTGTAATGAGCAAATGACGCTTATATCCTTCCATTCTTCGCCTGAAGTCGGCGACCTTAAGAAAAAGATGTACCTCCTACACTTATCACGCAAGTTAGACCTATCGTGGTAGGGTATGGTATACCCCAGCATAGGTATACTCAATTCTGGCAGTCTCACCACACGCTAACAAATACGTCAGCAAATAGGCTTTTTTACTAAAACCAACTATTTGCTCAATTTTCCATACATCGTAATACCCACCGCACGTAAACGTCATCCGAAATATGTCCAAGGTATTTGACAGTACCTACCGCTGGTACGTACGATATGTTGGAGAAGCCATCAACGGAAATCTTCGCTGTACTTATGCGGTAAACATAGGCGTTCGTGAAAAAGAAACAAATTATATCATGTTAAATAACCGGATTTACTGCGGTTGTGACATAATATGAAAAAATGAAAATTATTTAGACTAAGGTTAAGAACATTCGTTTTTTTTAATACCTCTTATTCTATACGCCATATAGTCGAGAGGAAATTCGACTCGTAAATGTGCCTAAGTACTATTAATGTAGGCATAGATGCGAGTATTTTTTGTGGTTTTACGATTCTTTGTTGAGTTTCCAGGGTTGTTTTGATTAATACTGTTGTATGTATACTAGAAATCGTTTAGAGTATTTTCCAGCTTTTTAGTCGAATTAATCCGCTAGGTTTCGAGTCATTGTGTGGTAGCCTTTACCTATATATTGAGATTGTTTTACAATCGACGTATGTAAGGATGTGAATTCGATTTGAGCACAGGGACGTTAACTTCGCTGAAATAGAAAAAAAAAATTAAGAATTTTTACAGAAAAATTTCTTTTAAAAAAATTTTTTGCAAATTTTTGGTGAAAATGTTTTTAAATGATTTTTTTAGGAGAGTTTTTCCGTGAGAAATTTTTGAAAGGAGCTCATTTTCTCCATTACTTTGAAAAATAAATTTTTTCACGAGTAGAAATTTCTTTTGAAAAAACGTGCTGCTGGAAAAAAATTTAGCCAAATGTTTTTAGAAAAAATTTTATAAATACTTATAATATTGAGAAATTTCTTTGAAGAACTCTTTTTTTAAATCTTCTTGAAAATTTTTGCGAAATAATTCTCCTGGAAAAAAATTTCTTGGGAGATGTTATTTTCCATAACTCAGACGAGGAGTGCATGATACGAGTATTTGCACAATCATCGTATAAATGAACGATTAACTCCTTATGTCCCATAATTTCAATTTTTATCGTAAAGTTTTAATTGTTTTGTAGGTTATAAACAGGACTCGAATTTTCATGATCGAGCATAAATTTTTCCAATTACTTAGTACTATTGAGATAGAGAATTTTTGAGTCATTTGCACATTTTATAAAATTTCCAGTAAAAAGACCCTAATTTTTGAAAGCATTTTTTTGCATTTATTTGACCTCAAAACATATTTTAGGCATTTTCAGGGATATCTTAATTCTTTAGAAAATATTTCACAAAATTTTTCATTTTTAGATTTTTGGCGCGAAATTAGGAAACTGGCACCCCAACCAAAAAAATGTCTTATACTCGTACCTTGATTTTTTTAATATTTTTCGTACTGTACGCTTTTTACTTTTTTTTTTCTAAAAATCGATTTCACGAAATAAAAAAAAAAATCCTTTCTTTTTGTGTTTTATTGTTCATTTCTATATTGAATTTTGTATCAAGGTCGTGTACCCGGTGTTTTCCACTCTAAAACGACACCCCAGAGACAAAACTATGGGGGTGGCGTGATTCACCCCCCCCCCCCCCCCCCACTGAAAAATTTTCTAGAAAGTCGGCAAATTCCTGAAAATTTGGAAATCTTTCGAAAAACTATCCATATTTTGTTAAAATTTGACCATACTGATTTTTGGTGAAATGGTATCAAAAATTTTCGCCATTTGGGTTTGCCAACACCAAGTTCAAAATTTGTTCGCTGAAAAAAAAATTGTCATTTTTTCAAATTTTTGTCGGTAATTTAGGCGAATTTCTCATTTTACCCCCTCCCAGATTTTTGCCCAACTTTCGTCTCTGCAACACCCACTTTAGAGAGTATTTTCAGTTTTTAGGGGACATTTAATTTTTTTTTTGGGGAGGGGGAGTTTTTAGGCGAATATTTTTGTTTTTTTAGAAAGAATATTCGAGCCCCGGCTATAGAAATAAAATACTTCAATTTTCTTCACATTATGAGATTTTTTCGTGGAATTTTTGAATTTTTAAAAGAATTTAAAAAAAATGAATTTTCGGAATATTTTTTGTAATTTTTTCCCAACACCCAATTCTATTTATGAAGAAAAAAAAATTACTTTAAAAAACCATGTTCTCTCAGGGATGAGAATTTTCCAACGTTTTTTGAGATTTTTTCACCTTTTTTGTTTTTTGTTTTTTCTTCATTTTTAAGAGAGATTTTGAATATTTTTTTCTGAATCGATTTTTTTCCAATGATTTTATCTACTTGGAAAAGAATTTTTCATCACAAACTAGTAGTTTTCTTTTCTGAAACAAAGAAAAACTTCCTTTTTCAGGTGAAGAGGATGGGGTGATGGTCAGATGATGTTGGAATCTGCTGAATTGAACTCGTTGCAAACAACAAAGACATGTTGACGAATCTTTTACAAAGTCGTTGTTTCTATATTTTGCTGATTTTTCAAACTTCAGGGTTTTAAGGAAATTTTTCATACCTACAGGGAAAGTTTTAAAAAAATTTCCAATTTTAAAATTTGATAAAAATTTTGTAGGTATGTTTTAGTTATCAAGCTTTCGAACTGGCGAATTTTTTGGAAAATTCTAATAGGTAGATTTGATGGAAATCGTTTGGTTAAATCTGAAATTTATCATCTTCCCTTGAAGAAAAAATTGTTAATACTTTCACTTTTTTGTTGACTGAACAAAAAAATGCAGTCAAACAAGATTGTATAATAAATTATTGATATCTACATTACCTACGATGCATGTGTGAATATTCCCACACTTACACCTCTTATTCTTGCTTACCTATAGTTTGTCGATATTTTTGGCCAAATTTTTGTTAATTTGTTTCCCTTTCGAAATGAAAAAATAGGCAAGTAAAAAAAAATGTAAAAAAGAATCCAAGTTTGTTTTAAAGTCGCTAATGATTTAATGGAAATAGTACCTACTTCGTCGCTCAAAGTTTTGTTTAATTTTCGCATGCTTTTTATATGGTAGGTATTGTTTAGTATGAGTGTGTTGATTAAATATTGATAAAACGCATGTTATCGATTGTTAATGCATGCTTAAATCAATGATCTATGCAAGGAAATCAATTAATTTCTCAATAGGTAGCTTCTATCTAGGTACAATAAGTACATAATTTTACTTCCCATTGCATACATTGTGTCGTTAATAAAAACAAATTGTATTCTATTTTTTTTAAAACGAAAGTACAAGTAATTTTACAATTGCATATTTCTTCGAAATAGGTATCAGATGAGCTCATTATAAAGAAGGTAAAAACGTCATAAAATTTCTAGCAAAGACATGAGTAAAAATCAATAACGAACCAAAAAAAAACCTATTTACGTTGTTGAAAATGATCTAATGAGTAATTTTTTTATCTCGACCTTCTAATGGTTTATTTTACTTTTGTCTATTCACGCATACTTACACGGTACCAATACTTTTTTTGGAGAGTACTTAATTTTTAATAGCAAAAGAAAAAAACATTTAATGTTTTATTTTAACGTAGGTTTGTAAAAAACCCTATAGCTGCCTATCCCGTAAAATCACGTATTTAATTACTTATGTGTGAGGTATTTGTTGTTCTCCTCATTTTCGAGTTTTTCTGTTATGCAATTGCGTAAGTTTAGACTCGAGTATGTTTGAGGTAAATAATAAATTCCTATATGAAAATAATGTTCAGAATTATTGTTTGAAAAGGCTTGGTTACACGTGTCTTTTATTAGGTACCTACTATTTGCATATTTTATTTAACTAGATATATTTATGACATATACTACATAATTACCTATTAACGACCGAGGAACTAGAAATTATACTAATCTTCTTGAAACCATAATTAATAGAATCTAACATGCATTTAACTATGTATTTTTCATCAACACGATTAAAATTGAAAAATAATATGATTGGAGAAGATCGTGAAAAAGTCTCATAATGCTGATGCGAAAAAAAAACAATCTGCGAAGCATTTTTTAGATTTTTCATGCTGGTTATCAGGTATATTTATATTTTTTTTGAAATTCGATAAATAGGTATCCAAATACTTACATATACCTACATACATTATTATTATCACAATTTCATAATTCGAGCAAAATATTTTTATTATGCAATTTATTATTAATTCGTGTTACTTACTTGTTCAGAAGGAGGATGTGGAATTTTCCTTTAGACCGATCAATCACGACTTTTATATAAATTTTGTAGAAAATACAAAAATGGCAAACAAAAATTCAGGGCCACTTCCTATTTAATACGATTAAATATTTTTTTGCAACATTCGTTATATTTTTTTAAAACTCTTTTGATGGTTTTCTGTTGGAATAAGGATAGTTGAAGTAAACCAACTTCGTTGCAAAGGAGAGGAGCTCCTGTTCAATTACCTTGTTAAATTAAAAGCAATTTTATCACTGAATCACATTCTATACAGTCTATAAGAAAAAAATAAGCCAATATTCCATTTTTTCAAGGATCTTCTTTCAAAGGTTCGTCCTACCTTTCATTAAAAGTCCTTTATCTTTGTTTCAAAAGTCTTTTTTTGAGAAAATGTTCAAACAAAAGATGTGGATCGAGGTCTTGGAAATAGATAATTTTTTTTATTACAAAAATTTCGATTGAATCACTCCATCTCTTCCAATTTTCCATAATACATAATACATATAATTATAAAAATTTCCTTGTTTTCAAGGACCACTTTCATGTGCTAAATCTTAAAAAAAACATATACAGAATTTTACTCTACAACTGAGCAGGGCTCCAGTGCGATAACTTTTTTTTATGCAGTTCGGAACTTGCTTTAGGGAGCATCCATTAATTTTTTTATGTCATTTCTGAAAAATTTTCACACTTTTCTCAATTTATTTTTAGAGAAAAAAATTTATGAATTTTTTTGGAATTGAAAATAATACCTCTATGTATCTCAATTTTTCGGAATTAGCGTAACTTAAATTTTTTGGTAGATGAATCGCACGACGTTTTCCGTTTTCGAAGAAAAAAAACTTTTTTGGTGGGGGGGGGGGGGTTGGAGTGGAAAGTCTCAGCTTTTTGGATGAAAAAATAATTGCCTATAGGAGAAGAAAAATTTATACTATTTTGGACTGAAAAATATTTCTTGAATTTTTGGAAAAAAGAAATCGTTAAATTTTTTCAGATTTCCGAAAAAAAACTCATCATTTTTCTGGAGTAGTACATAACTCAGAAAAACCTAATTTCTTGTCTTATTTATTTTACCTATCTATTTTTTTTAATTTAAGTTTTTCGCAGAAATTTTTAAGCAGAAAAATTGTTAAAAAATCCTTTATTTTTTTAGGGAACCCTCTAATTTTTAGAGAAGTAAATTTCAAAAATGTCCTTTGAATTTCTAGAGAAAATATCTTCTTGGAGTGATTTTTAAAATATTTTTTGATGTTAAAAAAAAACTTCTCATTTTTTTTTTTTTTTTTTTTTTTTTTTGAAGAAGAAGAAGAAGAAGAAGAAAAATCTGATTTTTTTTTTTGTTTTTTATTTCAGCGAAAAAAACTTTTCATTTTTTGTCTACTTTAATTATGAACAATTGAACACGTGTTAAATAAATTATTTACTCAACTATTTTTTGAAGGAAAAAAAATCTCAATTTTTTGCAGAAAAAATCTAAAATCTCTTAATTTTTTTAACGCAGAAAAATTGATTGGAATTTTTTCAATAATTTTTTATTTTTTAAAATAAAAAACCTTCAACTTTTTTTGAGAAAAATTTCACAGTATTTTGGAGATGAAATCTCTTTTCTCTGGAAAAAATATCAATTTGTTGTCTCAATTTTTTAAAGAAATAAATCTCACGACTTTCTTTTCTAGAAAGTAAAATCACTCAATTTTTGAAGAAAAAAATTTCCCATTCTTTCGAAGAAGAAAAAAATCATTTTCATATTCAATATTGCAAAATTTTCAATCCACTTCTATTTAAATCAAGCTCAACATCATTTTTTTTACGTTTCCGGTCCTGATTGAATAAAAAAAATCAGCTATAATACAGTCAAATGAAAATCAGAATTTTTCGAACAATTATTTCACTTTTTCTTGGATTTACCCCTCCCCCCAACAAATCGTAAGATTCAGCAGAGCACTCGAGAAAAATCCGAGTCCCGTGAAATTACGCCGTTTGCTACGCCCTTTCATTATCATTACTGGGAGTCCCAAATTTAAAAAAAAAAATTAAAAATTGAAAATTTTCAACAAAAAAATTAAAAGTTGTAAGCAAAATTATCATCACACGTACAGGTAACCCCTATTTTTATGAGACCAAGAAAATTTCACCCCTAATGCATAAAATTCAAATTTTAATGAAAATGTAACACTTGACAAAAATTCACAAATTACTACACATTTAAAAATTCAGCAAAAAACCAAAATGTTTCAAATTAAAAAATTCGGCAAAAACCCAAAAATTTGACAAAGAGCCAAAATTTTTACAAAAAATTCAAAATTTAATTTTCAAGAACCACCGTTTTTTAATAGATATTTTCTTCAATTTTTGAAAAAAAATTTCAAGGGTACGACAACGATGAAAAATCGCCATGAATGTTTTTTTTTTGAAGGAGGGGGGAGGTAAAAATGTATGTTAAAACCATTTTGATTAAAAAAAAAATATATATATTTTTTCGATTTTTAATATTTTCCTCCAAGATTTTTCAAGAATCATAGAAAATTACATTTTCTTTGCCTCATGAAATGGGGATGCTCAGAAATGAAAAATCATCGAAAGTGGTCTTGTTGTGTGATAATACCTACATTGTGACCATTTTGATTACCTACTTATTAGATTATTTGAGAATTTTTCAATTTTTTTTTGTTCTTTTTTGGGGGTTTCATGCATGGACTTAGCATTCAGCAGCTGAGAAATTTGAAATAATTTTCTTCATACGTGTATCGTAACCAATTGATAGGCAGCCTTGGAAAAAATCGAAAATTCTAAAAATGAGAACCGCTCTAAGGGAGATGGGCCCTCGAAAAAGGAGAGTCTAAAAAAATTGCATTTTGGTTCATTTTTTCCTTATAAATGCTTAATCAAGATTCAGTTATAAAAAATTTTCAACAATGTAATCGCACAGAAGTACTTTTACAACTGCACTAAAAAAGGGCATGGGTTCCTAACTTCCTACTTCCCAAATATTCAGTTAAATTTTGGCAAATGGCAATTTTTTGTTGTATCACCAAATACGTAAAAAATTCATTCGGTCCTTGATCTGAAAAAATGTCTCTGCTATAAATTGAGCTAAAAAACTACCTACGTGATTTTTTCTTCTTCTAAATTGCTGCGGAAGCTCATTTCACCAGCATACCTAGGCTAGTCGCCTAATCTAATTAAGGCTGAAATTACGTTTGCATTACTCAGTCTAACGATTTAGATTTTTTAAGATCGTTATTTTGGCAATTTAATAGCAGTATGGTCAATGTCGATGTCGTTTGTTAAAAAATTTATCTTATATAAATTCAACTCATTGGCAATTACACGAAACATTGCAACGATAGCTCGAAATAGAACTAGCTTGTGATTTATGATGATAGTAATTTCAACTGTATCGTAATAAAGTTCTAAAAATTCTCTCATTAATCGACCTCACCACTACAAGTACAACATTATCGTTATACGTACATACAAAGTACATGGTACCTTCAGATAGGCTTTTCGTAAAAGAAAAATTTCTACGGTGAAAAAACCCGAAGTACAAATATATTCGAATAGGTAGCAAATACCTTGATTGATGTCATTGCCATGAGAACGTTGTTACGACAATGAATGGCGAAAAATACGCAAAAAAATTATACCCAAAACATACGTTAACTTCAAACCAATATGGTTCAATTGTGTAATGTAAATTTGATAGTTCATGTCGTCTGCAGATCCTTGAACGGCGTCGCGTCCTTGCTCTATAACATATTTTATAATGGGATAACGGATAGAGATGCGAATATTACCTACAACACTTTGAAAATTACATCACCGACTTATAAACCTTAATAATAAACCGTAAATCGAATATATTGCATTTTTGCTGAAAATAAAATAAATTTCAAACGTCGATTACGCGATTATCGGTTAAAAGTGCACGAAATGAGTTTTCAAACCTGTGGTTATAATTCGATAACTAATGATTATTAAATAATAAAAATAAACTCCATCTTATCATCATCATCCTCGGCAGATGAGTTTTTCTCGACGTTTTGCTTCCGTATCGATGAAATCATAGCGTTGAACCCACTTGAAATTTTCAAGGTGAAATATTCTGTGTTGTGTTTTTTTTTCCAAGAATGAAAAAATAATGCACGTATCCGGCACTTTGAAATCGTTCCGGTTTATTCAGATTTGATTTGCATTTAAAATGGTCGTCGTTATGGATGGTTTGTTTAAATTAAACGAAGAAAAAATCTACCTTTCGTGTTTGCCAAGGGGAAGAATTCAGTGGAATGGGTGAGAGACGTTGGTGTAACTGAACAGGTTTTTGCCAGTAAGTATCAATGCGATGCACCGGCAAAGTAACCACAATGGGTAAATATTAATGATCTGATATGTATCAACAGATTTTGCACTATGTTTGTTTTCTTAGGACCCACTTTTGTTTTAAAGTTATAGTTATACCTTGAACTGAAAGGTTTTTTTAAATCTGGCAGTGGGCAGGGATTTTAAACAGAAACAGTCCATAGAAATAGGCCATTTAAATGCATTTAATGGAAAACTACCTATGTAGAGATCTATATTAGATAGGTACCAATTTAAATAAAGTTTGTCACTCTCTTTCCCACTTAAACTCAATATTCTAAATACTTGTTAGTTGAATAAACTATTGTTGGTGCTTTTTCGTCCTTTTAAAAAATTTTCATTTTCTCTCGTTGGCTGTTTTTTTTTTTTTTTTTTTTTTTCAATATTTAAATTGTTCTAAATGTTTTTAAATATTATTTTTCATTTTTTATTTTTTTCTTCAGTTTCTATAAATTTTTTAGTATTTTATAATTCTATAATTTTCTCAATTTTTTTGCAAATAAGTAGGTATTAATTTTTTAAATGTTTCGATTTTTCAACATATATTATCAATTTTTTGAAATATTAAGTAGATATCTACACAAGTATATTGTTCTGATTAAAAAAAAAAAAAAAAAAAACTTGTCTAATTCCTGCATATTTTTAAAGTGATTTCCCATTTCACCATTTTTCAAGTGAACCGTTAGTTTCACACCGCCCTCCCGAACGGAGCACTTATATATTCTCTAAACATTAGCCCTTTGATGTTGCGATGCCGCGGATTGATTTTTCGCATAGAAAAAATCATTTTAGCATATGTGCTCAATGGGATTATTTTCCTAATTTTACAAGAGCTTTCTTTTAAGACCAAAACGAACTTTCTACGATAAAAATTCGCGAAGTTCCAAGCATGGTACTTTTCATGAAAATGGCACTTTTTGTTAAAATATTCAGCTTCACTTTCCGAAAAAACTACTGGACCGATTTTGACGAGATTTTGGGTGTAGATTCTGCTTATCAAAATGTAGAACAACTTTTTTAGAATTTCAAAAATTTTAAAATTTGACCCTTCACCCCCCCATTTTGGGCCCCAAAATTTTGAAAATCGGAATGGAAGTATCAAAAGACACTTCTCAGCGTTGGACTCTATACACGTGCAAAAATTTTGGAGAAAAAAATAGTAGAGGGCTCAGTCGCTTCTATGTACTTAACAAAAAAGGAAATAAGTATAATTTCAAATTAAGTGAGACTGAGCCCTCTACTATTTTTTTCTCCAAAATTTTTGCACGTAGCGTAGTAGTTATATCGATGCATTCAAGCCGGGGTGGGGAGAAGGGGTGAAAGGGGGCGAAAAGGGAGGCGGTTCATTAAATTATATCATAACATTTTTTACCCAATGTTTCAAGAATTATTTTTTAGAAATTAGGAGGGTGGTTAAATTAAGTATAGATATCAGTACATTTTTTACCCGATGTTTTAAGAATTCATTTTTAAGAAATTAGGAGGGTGGTTAAATTAATAAATAATATCAGTACATTTTTTACCCGATGGTTCAAGATTTTTTTTTTTGACTAAAAAATATTTTTTGGCACAGCATAAAAAATATTTCCGAAATACCTAGTTCATTTTTTTAATTTCGTAAGTTTTCAGAATTTTTTATTTTTTTAAAAATATGTCCTCAAATTTTTAAGGTTCTTCGTGATTTCAAAACTTTACCCAGTTTTATTTTTTGTTTTCCTAAATTCTGCACATTTTGAAAAATCATACCGTCTATTATTTTTATATTGCTGTAAGTTTTTCAATTTTTATGGAATTTCAATTTTTCAAAATTTTTTGAATTTTCCAGCTGATTAAAATCTTTCAAATTTTTTATGATTTCCAAATTCTGTTTTATTTTTTAAACGTATAAGTATTTTTGGAATTGTTTAAATTTTGTGATATTGTAGGTAGATATGTAATATTTTTCAAACATCAATGTTTTTAATTTCTCAATCGTTAACATTTTAAACATCGATGTATTTAGAAATTTATCATCACTTTCAATATTTGTTAGATTTTTGAAACGTTAAACTCCTATTTATAGGTTTTTTAAAAAGTAATTCCATTTTTTTAAAAATTTGATTACAAATTTGTAAGTTTTTCAAAATTTTTCTTTAAAAAAATAAAAGTATCTACCTATTACTTATATTAGATTTTTTTAGATTTCTTCATGCATAGGTAATTTTAGGTATTTTTATCAGATTCGTAGTTTTTTTTTAATTCTTCAATTTTTTCAATTTCATAAAAAAAAATTCACAAATAAGTAGAAAATTTGTTAATTTTTTAGTTTTTTTAAAACCTGTCAATTTTTCAAATTAGTTTTTTTTCCAAACGTTACAAGTTTTTCAATATTTTTAAAATTACGTAGGTATATTCAAGTATTACTTTTTTACAATTGATTCCTTTTTTCAAAATCTGCCAGATTTTTAAAATTTTCAACATTTCACCAATTTTTAAATCATGTACCTAGTAATACGTATGTATATTTTTTTAATCAACAATTTTTTTCAAATTTTGAAGTTTTTGTTGATTTTCTAATATTTAGATCTACCAATTCTTTGAATTTATTGATTTTTAAAAAAAATCATTTCTTTTTTAATTGCGAATCTTTGAACATTTTTTGAGCCTTATTCGTGTTTAAAATTTTCAAAAAATTTTTAGAATTTGGTCTGTTTTTAAAATTAGGTACCTACCTACCTAACGTGGTTTTTATTTTATTTTTTCAATTTCGAAGGAGGTAATTACAAATTTCTTAACATTGGTTGATTTCTTACAATTCATTCATTTTCGAAGATAAGTATTTTTAATTTTCTGAAAATTTCACCAATTTTCAATTTTTTTTATTTTTCTAAACATTTGAATTTTTTTTTTAATTTTTTGTTTTTCAAAATTTTTCAATTTTTAGACCATTTTATTTTTTCAGTTTCTTTTTTAAAATAATTTCTTATACCTACTTAATTTTTTTAGTTGCAGAAAATTTTCAATTTTTTACGATTTGCTAACTTTGTCATTTTACAAAATATTTCCGAAATCGCACCAAATACTTTTTTAAATTTTCATTAAAATGTTCTTATTTCTTTGTAATTTTTTAACTTATTATTGAAGTATTTTTTAAAAATATGTTAATAAAAGGTACCTACCTACTATTTTTATCAATTTTTTTTAACATTTTAAAATTATTTTTTCATTTTTCCACACATTATAATTTTTCAGTTATGGAAATTCCCTTATTTTCTGTTTCGTATAATTTTATCAATATTTTCAATTTTTTAAATTTTTTTAAAATATTTCAAATAATAGTTTTCAATGTTTCTTTATTCTTCTAAATTTTTAAATTTTCATGGAATTACAATTTATTTGTTTTTTGAGATTTTTTAGTTGATTGAAGTTTTCCAATTTTTTATGATTTCATGATTTTTTTCAGTTTTTTTTTTCTTTTTTTAAATACGTATTTCCAAATTTGTTTAATTTTTATGCGTAGGTAAAAATTTTCACACTTTTTCATGATTTCATAGGTATCTTTTCAAATACATATTGCATTTTCTTTGTTTTTATAAATTTATTTTTCAATTTCTATGAATTTTTAATCTATTTAAAAAAAAAAAAGAATATCTCAGTGGCCCAAAATCCTCCTTTTTAAAGTATTTCCTGATGTTCAGATTTCCACATGTTTTCGTGGTTTCGTAACTTTTTCAAATTATTCATTTTTAAAAAAATATTTTAATCAATTTGATAGATAGGTAACAATTTTTTTTAAATCTTTCTTCACTTGATTTTTCATTTTTCTATTTTTAAAAAAATTTTATGATATTTTAATTTTGTCGGTTTTTTTTCAACTAGGTACCTACATTTTTATTAGTTGAAATTTCCCCATTTTTTAAATGATTTCCTAATTTTATAATTTTTTAAAAAATACATACAAATATTATGCATTTTTCAAAATTGTTCAGTTTTATACCGTCTTCAAATTTTCTCACATTTTCGGGATTTCATAACGTTTTCCAAATATTAAATTTCTTTACCTATTTTTATTTATTTATTTATTTTTTTTGATTTTTCTTTGTATATGCGAATTAGTTAGGTACTTATCAATTGAAGAGTTCTATTCCAAAGTGGCCTAAATCAACTTTTGACGAAAATGAGTTTGATACGTCATCTGATAGTATGACGTGGTACCTACAAAAACTCGGTGTTCCCGTCATCCTACCTATCATGATACAGTGTTACCAGCGATTTAAAATATTATTTTTTTCAAAAGTGGCCCAAGTCATAGATTTTGGCTTCCAAAGTGGCCTAAATCATAAATTTGTTTTTATTTTATTATCATTTTTTTTTTTTTATTAGTAACTTGTTCTCTTTTGCATTTTCTCTAAATAAAAGAAAAAAAAAATTGAAAATAAATGCCTTTCTTGCTTGCCTTTGTTTTTTTCTTATTTTTTTCATTTTTTTCTTATTTTTTTGCAACCTTTATTGCCATGATTACCTCGTTTTTTGGTTTTTTAAAAATGAAAAAAACTTTAAATACTGATAACTGTTTCAGTAGTGGGGATAACATTTTTTTGAAAGCGGTTATCGACTATGTGCATCTCAGACCAAATATTTATGGTGTCAAGCCGATCTCATTTCGGCTCTATATCCGAGTTCTAGCGAATTTCGACATTTTTGTTCTTTCAAAGTGGGGTTAAGTCACGATCTTGTCAACTTTGAAGGCCCGTAGCACCCACAATTCAAAATTTTTCTCGACCAAAGTTTCACACAATTGTTGGTAAGATAGTCTATATTACATTACACTTCATCCACGACCCCCTACACTTTAGCAGGCCAGGAAGGCTCACTTGACAACGCTGTAATATCTCGACGGCGTAGGCTGACTTTTTGGATTCTCCATAAGACACAATGCTAATTCATAATGCAATAACTCGAAAACTATCAATTTTACAAAAAAAGTCAAAGAGACCTTTTTTAAAGAGAATTAAAAGAGCTTTCCATTCATATATAAATTTTTTGAATTTGAGTGAAATTGACGAAATTGGCATTTTTCACTTTTCACTAAAAATTTCACCAAATCCAAAAAAATTCTATATCAATAGAAAGCTTATTCAATTCTCTTTAAAAAAGGTCTCTTGGACTTTTTTCGTAAAATTGATATTTTTTGATTTATTGCAATTTGAATTAGCATTACATCTTATGGAAAAACCAAAAAGTCAGCCCACGTTGCGACGTTGTCAATTCTAGCCTTCCTGGCCTGCTAAAGTGTAGGGGGTCGTGCTTCATCTCAAAGAAATACCTTCACGGGGGGGACGTGAAACGTTTTTTTTTGTCTCCTGAAAAGTTTGTTTTTTTGATTTAGGCCACTTTGGAATAGAACTCTTCAATTTTTTAAACTGATTATTTAAAATAATGTATTTCTTTGTTTTCAAAATTGTTCAATTTTTAGAACCTTTTATTTTTTAGTAGGTACCTACTCCAAAAATTTTCAAATTTTCGGAATTCTAATTATTTGTGTTTTTCATTTTATCAATTTTTTAATACATATTTCAACAGCACTTGGGATAATATTGAATTTCGTGTAACAGTATCGACGTTTAAAAATTTGAAAAGAAAATTTTTTAAATCAACGAACAAAAGCAGTTTCAATTTGTGAATTTTTTCGGCAAAAATGAATATTTTTAAAATTATACATTTCAATGGAAGAAAAATAAAATTCACCTAATAAAAACTGTACAGTACGAGTATGTCTAGGTATATCTACATAATGTATGTTTTTTCAGTTGTACTTGAAATAAGTAATTAAAAACCTACATACCTATGTAGGTAGCTATAGGTAAAGGTACTATACAAATTATACTATGGATATGACTTGTCTTATAGGTATCATACAATGATATACTTACATTAGCAAAGAATTATTTCACGATCTATAAAAATGAATATAGATCATCGAGTTCATCGATCTGCTATATGACTAATATAAGCTAGCCTACGATTTGTACCTTTTAACTGTAATTACGCAATAAGTCTAATTTCGAGGTGAACAATCGATCACCTTCATTGTTTGCAGTCTAGTACGTAAGTTATATGTAAACAATTTCGTGATACTGAAATTGTAATCAAGGTAAATCTTCGTAAATCAAAAATCGAAACGCATCGATCATGATTTATACGAGTTGAAATTTTCAAAACACCAAATTAACGGTTTATGTATAAAATTTATACATTTATCTCGGGGGTACAAGTGCGCGCGAATAACCCACAACATTGGTAAAAGTCCGCGATAATAATTTATTTAATACGGTATTAATAATAATTGCGGTTTGATACGGCGGGCAAAAAATTATAATTTTAATAATACGTATACACATATATAAGCTCGGTAGTATTGTAGGCGTACGTTGTAGGTCACCCTTGGTGTTTTAGTTTGGTGAAAGGACGCGACGAGATTTTCATCAAAAATTTAAAATTAATCGAGTATTGTACTAGGTATACGTACTCGTATTGTATATGTACGCCCGTTTGTAAACCCTTCTGCACTGTGTTCTTCTTATCATTACATTCGCGCTGTGTGATAGCGAGTCGTGGCGTTTTGGTGTTCCAATTTTGATGGGCTGCTTGATTACAAGCTTGGTGCATTTTTTCGATCTTATGTGATCCGATGTTCATGTGGAGACATTGAAGGCCGAAAGATGAAGAATGACTGATGCTTTTGTGTGCTCTTGTGTTATTGTAGAAATTGAAAAATTATGCAATAGGGGATTTTATCGTCGTATCGTCAGCGAAATGAACCTGTGCAATATTGTGCATAGAGATTAGAGATGCACACTCAAATAAAATTTAACGTCATTGAACCGAACGCACTAGGATACCAAAACCAATGATACAATAATTTATAAAAAATTTATTAAATGGACGATTTTTTCAACATATTTTTTTTATTATTATGGCAAGGAAATTTATTCTTGCCAATAGATAATTATTAATTACTGTGACTGGGAAAACATTTTCTTAAGGGTATTTTGATGTTTTTTTTTCTCGATGCTATTTTATTTGAAAAAAAGTTTAGGGGGAAGGTTTATCAAGAAATTCAAAAATCATTCATCATTTTTATTCTCAAAAAATGTTTTAAAATATTTTTTGCTAGGTACAAAAAATTTTCTTCAGGAAAAATTGCAGCAAAAAATTATTTTCACTTTTTTTAATACCTACCCAATAATAAAAAAAATCCAACATACTTAAAATAAAAAATTATGGTTTTTACAAAAAAATCTTTTGAAAATTTTTTTCAGAGATAAATTCTAAAATTCTTCAAATTGATGTTGAAACTATTTTTTGAGAAAAAAAATTCTTTTAAAATAAATTTTCAAAATGGACATGTACTAAATTTTTTTAGAGAAAAAAAAATCAAAACTTACGAAAATTTTATTATAAAATTCAACAAAAATTCTCTCAAAAAAATTTTCAAGAAAAAAATTTATAAATTTGAGAATTTGCTTTAAAAAAAATCAATTATAATATCTGCGACAGTTTGAAAAAAATACAAAAAAATTCCCTTACAATAAAAAATAAAAATAAAAAATAAAAAAACTTGTAAAGTTGAGTAAAATATTTACCTGTATATCCTATATGTAGAAATATTTAAAAATTGATTCTTTACAAAAAATAATAATAATAATAATAATAATAATAATAATAGGTAAATGAAAAATAAAAAATGAATCAAAAAATTTTAAAAATGATAGGTAATTTTACAAGATATCTTATTGAAAAACAAATTTCAGAGCAAAATAAATTCAAAAACTCCTTCAAAAACGTTAAAAAAGTTTTTTTCTAAATTGAGTGTTTCTTCTTTTTCAAAGTTTTCGGGCAAAAATTACCGTATCAAAAACTTTTTTTTTAATTCAGGTACTTACCTGTCTACAAAAACGCTTTCAATGTTTTTTTTTTTTTTAATTGACAAGCCCATCAAAATACCTAGACTAAAAAATATATTTTTACAAAAAATTCTCTTGAAAAATTCTTCTCTGAAAATTAAAAAAAAAAAGAAATTGAAAACTGAAAAAATACAAAAAATGTAAAAAATTCTCATAAAACAAAAATTCTTGTAAAAAGTTTAAATATTTTTATATCTTTTCTTATAAGTTTGAAAAACTATTCCTTACAAAAAAAATCAAAAATATACTTACCTAGTGATGAAAAGTATTTTTTCATAAGAAAGTTTTTGAAAAAAAAAACTCAAAAAATAATTATTTTGAAATTTTTTTGGAAAAAAGTCCAAAATTTCCGTTATTTTTTAGATTACAAAAACTGCCTTGAAAATTTTCTTTAAAACAGGGGGGCGAAGCGCCGAGTTTTAAATATTCTATCCAAAAGTTTTAAAAAAATTCCTTCATTAAAAATTGAAAAATTGAAAAAAGATTTGTATTATACAAAAAGTTCTCATGGAGCAGAAATTATTGTGAAAAGTTCAAACATCATTAGGTATTTATACTTTTCCTCAGTTAAAAATGTTTTTTTTTATATAAAGCATCAATTATTGATTTTTTTTTTTTTTTTTTTTTGAACAAATAATTGAAAATCTTGTCATAGTAAGAACTGATTATTTCAATAAAAACAATAGAATAGACCTATAGCATATTATATTTTACAAAGAAATTTCCCTGAAAAAATTCGTATACTCTGTCCACAAATTCAAAAAAATATTACCTACTTTACGAAAAATTTTCTTGAAAAATTTCTGGAAAAAATGCAGAGAAATATCTTTGGCAAATAATTTTTTTTAAAGAAATTTTCAAAAATGATAATAATGTAACTGACGTATTCTAAACCTCCTTGAGAAAAAGTTTTTAAAAATTTGAAAAACGATTCTCTAAAAAATCTCTTTAATTTTTTTTTTTTTTTTGTTATTTGATACAAGATACAAAATATCGCTACTCAAAAGTTTGAAAAAACTTTACGAAAAATTCTTTTAATTTTTTGGGAAGAAAATAATCACTATAATCAATAATCTTCTCAACAAATTTTGAAAATGTCATTTTACAAAAAAAAAATTATAAAAATGTAATAGGCCTAGGTATTTAAAAATGTTCTTGAAAAAAATGGAAATTCCAATCAAAAAGTTTGAAAAAGAACTGCAAAAAATTCTTCCATTTAAAAAAAAAATCAAAAATTTTAGCCTGAAAAAAATACCAAATTCTCTTGAAAAATTATTTTGAGGAAAATTCCCAAAAATGTTGCGTATCTAACACTGTATTTTCAACAAGCAATAATATTTGAAGAAGAAAACAATTCAGTTTCAGAAATAAAATTTTAATAATTTGCTTTAAAAAAATCAAAATTGCTATCAAAACGTTTTTAAGAAATTTTACAAAAAAAAATCAATTTTTTTAAATCTCAGCAGAGAACTAAAAAAAAATTAAATTATTAAAAAAATTGAATCCATCAAAAAATTTTTAAAACTTTATTACTTGAGTACATATTTTTCAAAATATTCTCTTAAAAATAAATTTTTAGAAAAAGAAATTTTAAAAATTTTCTCGAAAAAATTCAAAATAGTTTCAGAATAAAATTACAGTAAATTGAATAGAACATAAGTAGGTATAATTAATTTTCTACCAATAAAATTTTTAGGCATGATTGTTTTTAATTTCCAAAAAGTTCAAATATTCCATCAAAGTCTTTTTCTTTTTTTTAATAATAAAATGACAAGATTTTTGTCGTACTCTATTTCCCTTTTAATTGAGGATATAGGCAACATGACTCGCATTGCCTATTTCAGTTTAATATTATGTACTTAGTCTCGTTCACGGTGAATTATACTCCTTCAACTATATTTTTATGCAACCATTCTGCCCCAGGTGCAGATAGCCCTATCATACTGGTTCTACTAATACTGGTACTGGAAAAAGTGGCCAAAAATCGAGCTCACGTTTATACAGCGTCAATGAACAAAAGAAAATTATATTTAAAAAATGCGAAAAAAATATATTTACACAATAAAAAATAAACATCTCAATACAAATCGTCGTACCTATAATAATTTAATTTTAATACGAATTACTTGTAAAAAATAACGAGAATAAATTACATGCCGATGGTACTTTAATTACATAACAAATTGGCACTAAGTTTAGACTACAATAAGCTTCAATAACGAAGGAACTAAAGAGATTTAGTTTTCAATTTGAGTATCACATAATGAACATAGAAATTATTAAAGCTCGCCAGCTGTAAAGTAGAAAATAGTACGTAATTTTCAACTTTGGATTCAGCGATCACACGAAACTAAATATACTGCTCGTAAATCCGTTGAAGTACCATTCAGAATTCAGATGAAGAAAAACTGACTAGTAAAAAAAAGTTTTCGTAAATTAAAACTAATATCAGCATTAACATTCCCGAAAGGACGCAATGAACTGTAATTTCGCGATGCAAATAGGAACATAATTATTTACGTATAAATACCACGATAGCAACTATTTCTGTACCGATTTCACTCGTAAACTGTTATCCGTGAACAGTTATGAATTTCATGGAAATGAAATCTGTTAATGAAACGCTACAAAATGCATGGCATAGAATTGACAAATTATTTGATATGGTACTTCACCAAAGGGTAACACTTCGTGCTGGATGATCAGTGCTCTTTTTCCTAAAACAAAATTAAGTAAGTATAAATATTTACATAACGCGTGCAAAATGATCTTGACTTTATTATAAGTATATTTAATGCATTAAATTCGTTCGAATGGAACGTGTTTGATTTTTTAACAGAGCATGAAGACATTGTAACGAGTTACCTATTTCCGCCATTTTTATGCTACATTTTTACGGTATTACCGATAATGTGCCATTAATCTACGTATAGATAAGATAATGATGTAAACCTACCTAGTTTTTTCCAATTCATCTCGCAACGAAGGAGGTTTATGATCGACGAATGTAACAACCATACTGGAAGATGCAGTACTCGATGCAGAATCCTGAGAAGTAGTTCTCTTAAATGCTACGTCCTTTATGGCCGGTCTGTTATAAGCGTATCGCCAAGGCGAATTCGGAGGATCCATTTCGAACGCTCGATTATCTCTTCCATTCATTTGAGCAATTTTTTCGTCGTTTTCGTCTTTTTTAGACGATAAACGTCTTTATGAAAAATAAGAGTGGGAGATTAATCCATTACTCGACAAAAAAAAAAAAAAAAAAATTAATGGTAGATTCAAAAATGAAATTTACCGTAAAATTCGGCGACCTAGGCCGGCTTCTTCGTTTCCTTTGTTTGATCGTTTCTTCCTATGATAACGACTGTCTTCGATAATTATATGTCTATCGTAAGGAGTATCGAAATCAACTTCCAAGACAGTAGAAAATCTATGCGGATAAATCAGATCTACGCATGCGATCACGAGACCAACGAAGCCACATACGAGTCCTGAAATTTAAAATAGGTAATCTTCTGTAATCATCTTAAGAGTTGTGAGTTTTTCTACAAAAGTTTCTGAAGAATGATTTTTTAAAGTAGGTATTTTTTCTCAAAAAAAAAAAAAAAAAAAAAACACAGATGAGTCTTGTTCCAAAAAAATCTATTTTCTTCACAAAAAATTGCGTATTTTTTTCTTCAAAACAACATGGGAATTGTTCATCAGAAAAATTGAATAATTCTTTCCTTCAAAACAAAAAAAAAACTTCTTTAAAAAATTAAGAATTTTTCTTCTCTCAAATTTTTTTTTAGAAATATTGTCGAACTGAAGATTTATTTTCTCCAAAAAAATTGAGAATTTTTCTACAATGAAATTAAAGATTTTTTCTTGCAAAGTAACTGAGAAATTTGAATTTGAAATTTTTTCACCAAAAAAGTAAAGAATGGTGATCAAAAAAATTACAATTTTTTATTTACGTCATTATTTTCCAACAAAAAATGTTTTTTTTTTTTTTAAATAACTAAGTAATACTCTTTTTTGCAAAATATGTAATACGAGAATCTTTTTCTGCAAATTAAATGATGTGTTTCTTCTTCTAAAAAAAAAAAAAAAAAAAAAAAAAAACTACCTAAACATTTTTATAGAGAAAAATTTGTGAATTTTTTCTACAAAAAATTGAGCAATTTTGTTCCAAAATACTTAACTAAGAATTTTTCTCCAGAGGAATTGAGTAATTTTTTTGTACAAAAATTAGGGGTTTTCATCAAAATCATTGAAGAATATCTTCTAAAAAATTCTTTTCCAAAAAATTGATAAGTAACTGAGGTTTTTTTAACACGAAAATAAGGAATGTTTTCTAAAAAAAAATAGATATAAATATTATATTTAAAAAAAGTGAGAAATCTTCATTAATTTACTTCAAAAAATCGAGAATTTTAGCATATTTTTCTTCAAATTTTTTTCTAAGAAAAGACTGATGAAGATTTTTTGAGATTTTTTTTTTAATTGTAAAATTTTCTTCCCTGAAGAAATAAAGTACCTACCTTATACCTACCTATAGGTACTCGTAACTTCTTTTCAAAAAAAAAAAATTAAAATTTTTTTTTTTTTTAAGAATGCAACATCTTCTCCAAAAAATTTGAGAATTTTTAATTTCACAAAAAATAAGGATTTTTGCAAAAAAATCATTAATTTTTTCTCCAAAAAATGGGGAATTTTCTTTTACAAAAAATGAGATATTGTTTTCAATTTTTTTCTGCAACAGAACTACGAGATTTTTTCAAAAAAATAAGTACCTTCCCAATTTTTATCCCCGTCCCCCCCCCCCAAAAAAAATTACAAAAAAATTGAGGATTTCTTTTTTATAAAACATCCGAGTAATTTTTTTCAAAAAATAGAGATCCCCTTGCCCCAAAAACAAGGAATCTTTAAATGAGGATTTTTTTTTCTTTTTTTGCAAAATAACTGATATTTTTTTCCGAAAATTGAGCAATTTTTTCTCCACAAAAAGCACAGATTTTTTACGAATAATAAAATTGAGTGTTTTTTTTCTCCATAAAAACAGCTGAGGATTTTTTCCAAAAATGGATGTCCATGCCCCCCCCCCCCCCCCCAAACAAAAAATCTTCAAATGAGGATTTTTTTTTACCAAGATTTTTTTGCAAAATAACTTAGAAATTTTTCCCGAGAATTGAGGTTTTTTCTTCATAAGGATAATATTGAGTAATTTTTCTCTACAAAAAAATAAAAATAAAAAATGGTAACTTTTCTTTTAGAAAATGAGATTTTTTCTCTAAATTTTTTTACAAAATATGTAGATTTTTTTCATCTGGAAAATGACTGAGAAATTTTTTAAAGATTTATTTTTGAGTAAAATTAAGGAATTTTTCAGAAAAAGGAGGAATTTTCTCCTCCAAAATAACTGATAATTTTTTTCTGGAAAAATTTGATTTTTTTCTCTTAAAAAATTATTTCGTACTCATTTGTAGAAATGAGCACGAAATACCCAAAAATAAAGAAGTTCAATTTTTTGAGATATCGTTGTATTACTCCGGAAATGCGAAATGTTTTCCTCCTAAATTACTTTTTTTCGAAAAATTGAGATCGTTTTTGTTTTGCAAAAAAATTAGAATTTTTTCCAAATCAATTGATTTTTTTTAATTTTCCTAAAAAATTTTAAAGATTTTTTTTTCTGAAGAAATAAATTTTAATAAGTAGAGCAAATTTTTCATTAGCTCATTTCAATTTTGAAAGTTTGTTTCTCATTCAGGCACTCGGGTCACATTATTATTCAGAAAATTTTCTACAACTGCTCAAAAATTTTCAAATTTGGAATAAGTACACAGTACCTAGTACCTATCTACCTACTTTGTTGGTTATCTTCGTGCTAACTCAATGGAAAAAAATCATCCACTATATTTTTTAATGTGAAAATTCTACCCATTTCAAAAACTCACCGCAGCACAAGATCAATTACCTGAGAAAAATGTTAACCAAAAGGACCAACCGAAACCGAAAGTCAACTGTTTATTCTCTTCGAACCTAATGATCAATGGAGTAACGGGTAGAAGCGCGTAATAAACGAAACACGTCGTTAGTAAGAAGAAAGCTGTCATTATCATCGCATAAGCTCCATATCTAGGAACGACAACCAATAGTAAATTCATCAGTAGCCAAGATGCAAAGGCAGCCCTGAAACATGCAATATATCATCAAATTAAAATTGAAAGAAATAAATTCTATGTTGGTATAATTAAGCAGATATACTGTAGGTATCTGCCTACCTATTTGCATTCTCGTGAAAAATATATGCCAATTATTACGTAACACACGCGAATCGCGATATTTATAGAATGAATTCTATATGTGATAATAATACTTTAATATCGACTATTACATATACTATACAGGGTGTCCCAGTTAAGAATAACATACTTCAACCTGGTAAGAAGGCAACTCATTTCAACAACGTGTAGGTATGTTTGCATATCCTTACTATTGAATGGGCTGAGATACTGCATGGTAAAAAAAAAAATATTTTTCATTTTTTCACTTGAAATTAAAAATTTATTTTTTCTGATTGGAAACAGACAGAAACGTGAAACTTGTGGGAAATAAAGTAGGATAGTTGCAGTAATGTCTGAAAATTTTTTCATCAAAATCGATGCAATAGGGTGTTCAAAAAATTATTTTTACCAAAAAAATTGGGTAAAAAAATTGAAAATTTGCAATTTTAAAAAAAATTTCCATTATTAACCTAGTAATTTTTTGTCAGCAAATGATTCCCCTCTACTTCCTCTACAAAATGTTCCTCAGCATTATCTTCCTATCTTTTTTAGTTTTTGAGTTAGAACTTTTTTAATGAGTACAAATTCATAAAAATTTGACTTTGAAAATTTGAAAAAATTTTAACCTGCATGTCGACTCATAAATAAATTTTTCACTCAAAAACTAAAAGAGATGGGAAGATGATGCTGAGGAACATTTTGTAGAGGAAGTAGAGAGGAATCATCGACTGACAAGAAATAACTAGGTTGATGATGCAAATTTTTTTAAAAATTGCAAAATTTAGAATTTTTACCCCTTTTTTTTGGTAAAAATAATTTGTTGAAGACCCTATTGCATCGATTTTGATGAAAAATTTTTCAGACATTACTGCAACTATCGTACTTTATTTCTCACGAGTTTCATCTTTCTATCTGTCTCCAATCAGATAAAATAAATTTTCAATTTCAAGTGAAAAAATAATATTCTTCACCATGCAGTACCTCAGGCCTTTCGATAGAGGTATGCAAACATACCTACACATTGTTATAATGAGTTGCCCTCTTACCAGGTTGAAGGATGTTATTCTTAACCAGGACACCCTGTATAAAAAAATTTACCAATGAAAATTAGAATTATTATTCGAACAACATACCATAATAAAATCGCTCCGTAATAACCAGCAGCTCTATACTCTCCACCCCAAGTAAATCCTTCTTGTCCCAGACTGAAATACTCGACTACTGTTAGAATAGGAAAGGGCAATCCGCGTTCCAAAGCTTCGTGGTAGCTTTCGCCCATTTCGTGGGCACCGAACCAAGAAAATCGTTCGTTGAAATTGATATCTTCGACATTGCTGGAATTATCTTGAGGTACGGCTGTACAAACAAATAAATTCGACCAACAAATCAATTGTGATCTTTAATTGCGTAACTTGGCGTTAAACCATTTGCCACATTATTGATCCTCCAATTGATAGCTCATTTTTTATAAATTACGATCGCTTGCAGTTTAATCGAAAAACCCGACACTATAATTAAAGCTGGAAATTGAAATAGAGTTATATAATACTCGGCGACGATTTCACTAGGGGTTAAATTACGTTAGGAGAGAATACTCGACCATTGGTAGGATGGATAGGTAAGTTACAATACGGATAATCTTACCGATTCTTCTCACCTCGTAGTGTTATGTTGACATGGCCTAGACCAATATACACGCCTAAGTCGGCCGTGATTAATTCTCTGGTGAGCACACTGTATGTGCTTGAGATCCTAATGCAGGCTGTATGCCAGCTTGAACCCAGCCTTGTAACTGAAAAAGGTACAAACGAAATTACGATTATTTTACCAAAAAAAAAATAATAATAATGCTTTATGGTTAATAATTGTACATATGTACCTATAAGTGATAAATTATCTAAATATCCATATGTACGTCGGTATACTGAAATACCTAAAAGCTTTTCTCGGGTCACTCTCGTTGAAAGATCTCTCTCAGCAGGTGTTTCCTTCGAGCGAAACATATTTTTGTCATTAACCATTTCCAGAGATGGTTCCGGAACGCTTGGAAATACCTTATATTTTCAATTAAAGCTGACCTTACATGATTTTTCAACATTTTACAGACGTCGCAAAAAAATATTCGATAAATACCTATGGAAATACAACCTACATAACTTATAGAGACTGCCTCTAGCAAAGTACACTTCGCAATTGACCAACAATTTAAAATTTAATGTTATAGGCGTGTAAAAGTTGTTCAACCTTGAATTCTTTTACAAACGTAATCTCGTTAATCTTACTCACAATTCAAATAATTTTAGTTCCTTTTCCTTTTTTCTCAGTACACATTACTCACTAAATTATATTTTTAACCCTGAATATGCTCGAGAGTAGCGACCTTATCAAAAACTTTCTTCGGCTACTGGAATTCATATATATATGTACAATCATCTAGATATATCATTCAAATGCCATTACCAATATCTATTTATATTATAGTAATTGTAGATATAAAAAATGCAGACGAGTAACGCGAGAAAGGGCACGTACAGAACATACATAGAGACAGATAGACAGGTACTATAGGTACACATTTGAAAGCGAGATAAATTTTATAGGCATATTAAACAACGTACCCATTATCACATTGCCGATGAATAAGCTCAAGGTTACCGTAATAAAAGTAGTGAATCTCTGGAAAAATACAAACAATAAATTATTAGAAAAATGTTCGACTCGTGTGAATTTATTACGTCGTCACGTGTTTATAAATTCTCGCTATACTCGTATGTAGTTGGCATAGGCAATGGGCTTTCATTGTAATGAAATCTTGCTCTATTCCAATGAGAACTTGTTCTCAAAATGTTATAAAAAATCCGATCTACAAAATCCGCACTATAATTTGTACAAAATTGGCAACCATCCAATTAGTGAGAAACAAGAATTGTAGATATTATGTGCTTTCACCAAACATTCAATTTTTGGCAAAAACTTAAAGAGGGTTGCATGCAATTTGTTAAAACGTTGTCGTGTTTTTTTTTTTTTTTTTTTTTTTTTGAAAATCATGTTTAAAATTTAAGAATGAATTCACCTGCAAAATAAAATTTGGTTCATTTTTTTTTTCTTTTGAAAAAACATTTTCGAAATTTTTTTAAAAGGCCAAATTGCAAATATTTGGAAAAAAATCAAAAGTTGAAAAAAAAATATTTTTTGAAATATTTTGCAAAGAAAATTCCCAGAATAGGGATTTATTACCTACAAAAAATTTATTTTAAAAAACTTTTCTAAAGGGACAAAATCGCGACAATTTTGCAAACATATTTTTCTTGGGTATTCCCTTCAATTAAAATTTTTTCTAAAAGTTTGCAAAAGCAAAAATTGTGTTAAACTACATTTTGCAAGTTTTTTTGTTATCTTCAAATTTTCGCAAAAATATTTGCAAGAACAATGTCGAAAACTCCCATTTTTTGAAAATGACTGAAAATAAAATTTTCTAAAAATTCCACCAGAGAAGGATTTCGCATTGGATCATTGCAAAAAAAATTATTTTTGACATATTTTGCAAAAACGATTTGGAGGATGTTCTACAGAAAATTCATTTCAAAAATTTTTTTACAAGGCAGGAATTTCTTAAATTTTTCCAAAAATGTTTTTGTTCTCTTTAAATACCTATTCGCAAAAAATTCAGCAAAAAACTTTTTTTTTTCTTTTTTATTTTGAAGGCCAAATTACGAATATTTTGTAAGAAACAAAAAACTTAAAAATAGAGAGAAAAAATTATGAAAGCTTTGCAAAGACTATTTTGAAAATATTATTTTACAAAAATTTCATTATTTGCAAAGTTTTTTTTTTTTTTTAATTGAAAATATTTTGCAAAAAACAAAAAAAAATTTAAAAATACAAAAAAAAATAAAATATTTTTGAAATCTTTGAAAAGACTAAGCCGAGAATAGTTTACAAAAATTTCATTTCAAAAAGTTTTTTTATAAAGCAAAAATTGCAAAAGTTTTGCAAAAATATTTTTTGTTCATTTTTAAAAGTAAACAAACATTATTCTATGTACAAGGCTAAAATTGTGAATAATTCACAAAAAATTTATTTCGAAATGTTTTTTTTTTTTTTAAGGAGAAAATTTTGATTATTTTTTTTACATTGTAGGTACCTATTTATAAAAATTTCAAACTGATTTATTGCGATTTTTCGCCCTACCTACAAAAAAGAAAATTTTTCAATGATAAAATTGTAAATAATTTATAAAAATTTCATTTTGATTTTTTTTTTTTTTTTTTTAAGAAGAAAATTTCTATTATTTTTACTTTGTACCTCTGTTATTAAAAAAAATTCAAACTAATTTTTGCGATTTTTGGCGCTTGCCTAAAAATTTTATTCTCATTTTGTCAATTTCCATTTTAAAATTATCAAGGTAATTATTTTTACAATTTTTTGAGAATTAAAAAAAAAACAACTATGAAATCAATTTTTTTTTTAATCCGAGTACTCAAAAAAATTTTAACCCCCTCTTCTCAAAAGGACTGCTTATCGTTTAGAAAATTTTAGAAAATTATTAAATTAGAAAGTAAATCAAAATGATCGAGTTCAAAAATTGAGTGAAACTACTAATTTACCCGTATTTGAATTTAGAAACCCACCAAATTCAACTAGGTAGGTATACCTACCTATATTTTTTCAATTTTTGAAATTATTCTGTTAAAAATTGGCGAAAATTGTCGATTTTTAGAAATCCAATGAAATTATAATTTTATTCAACTATTTTCAATTTTTTCAAAAACAAATTTTGCAATTTTTTTACCTATTGTTTTTGTAGGTATAATTTTCAAAAAATTTAAAATTGAAATATGAAAAATAAATTAACAAAATGGTCACTTAAGGAAGTACATTTACCAAACGAGGCCATTTTTGATGATTATTTATTTTTATCCCCTTTTTTGTGAGGACATAAAAAATATATCTTTTTTATGTTTTTTGAAGAAAAAAAAAATTAATTTGCTAAAATGAGGAAACATTTTTTCTGGATTAAAATCGTCTTAACATACACATTTTACCCAAAAGACAATTTTTGGTAATTTTTCAACTTGATTTCAATTTTCAGGGACTGTCATTTTCCACAATATTAGAAGTCCCTGAAAATTGAGATAAGATTGAAAAATTGCTCAAAATGGTTTTTTGGTGGTGAATATGTGTATTTTAAGACGATGTTATTCCAAAAAAAAAAATTCCTCATCTTGATTGATTTTTAATTTTTTTTTTCAAAGGACGTACATACTACATAAAAGAGGCAGTTTTCATGTTCTCTTTAAAAAATTAGTAAAGATGAAAACCCAAAGAAAGTATTAATTAAATTACAATTTTTTGAATTTTTTTCAAAAAAGGAGGGGCTCTGAAACACCTCTAAAATTCGGTAGGAGAAAAAATAAAAAATAGGAGATCATTTTCTCTAAATTTTGAAAATTTCGAAAATAAAGACCACCCCAATGAACATGTTATTTTAAGGTTAATTTTTCAAAAGTGTGGATTTCATGTTGATAGGGGCTCTTCAAAAAAAACAAAAACAAAAAAAAACAGGTAAATGTAAAATTGCCCATCTCCTCCTGCATGCTGCACTAGACAATTCTTTTTATCATTAGAAGTCAATAAACCCATCTAAAATCAACAAACTAGATTTAAAAAAGAATGCGACTACAAACAGTTTATTGATCTGGCTGCGAAAAATAGCAATAGGAAGTAGAAACATATAGTCGTGTCTGGGACATTATGCATACGCCTACGATGCGATAGGTAACTAGTTTATAGTCGACTACTGTAAACAGGGCGACCAGTTTGTTTGAAAAAGTTTTCGAACGAAGTCCTATATAAGTGAAGTGCATTGTATGTATTATGCAGTCTACAAGTAGTTTAACCACATATGATTTATTTATACATAATATTGTAAATCCATACACCAGACGAACTATAATTTCATTGTTTCATTCATTTCAAGAAAGCAGAGGCAGTTTTCCATTGAAAAGTCATCCCGTATAGAGTTATTTTAACACGCGACGGCGCGACCTCATAAAAAAATAATTTAAAAAAAACCAACTAGAGTATTAGGTCAATAATGCGTTAAAATGAAATAATTACTTGTTTCCTAATGCCGGGAAATATAATGAGAAATGCGGTATACAAAGTGAGAAAAACTAGGCAACAAGCGACCATACTGATGTCACCAGTGACTGACGTACGGTTGCTGTAACCATAAAATGCTGGTCCTCCATCATCTCTGAACCAGCCTTTCATTGCAGCGGATTACCTGTAAACAAAAACAAACATTACACAACTCTGCCAACGTAAACATAGCGAAATGTATTCAGTGCAACTAATGGAGCCACGTTTATAGTGTGAGAATCAATATACCTAGGTCTAGGTGGATGTACGTGGATAGATGAAGTACCTATATCTAATATAACATTGGTATGCTCAGTGCAGAGCTTCAATCACTCGACGAAAAAAAAAAAAAAACGCTTATTCTCAAGTTGTCAAATTATTCTTCGATAATTTGCCTCGAAATGTTTTCAAAATATAATAAATTAACCTTCACGTACGAGTAATTTCGTCTTTAGTACTTGAATTATCGCCCGATTTAATTTATTTCTATAAATCATGCCACGTTAATTTTTTATTGATTAACCAAATACCTACAACTTTAAAGTGAACTTGTTGATAATAATAAATCTCAACATGGTGTAATTGAGTTCGCCAACACCATTTTCGCATATACATATACGTGTACCTGGTATCAATCTGCATTTTTAACACCTGTGAGCAATGTATCTTACTCCTATATATCTACAACACCGTCCCCTTTTTACATAACAAGGCGAAAAACTTGCATCGATTAAAAATTACAATTTCGTGTAAGTACAAAAATACGATTGAGAAACAGCTGAAATGTACGAGTAAAACAACTCATCGCCGCGGATTATAGAGCGGAATCATGTTCATTCACTCATTCAGCACATCGTTCCACTGAATGATTAACATGGAAAATAATGGCGCAAAAAATGTATGTAGGTACGAGAAACCTCATTAGACGTGTACATCTGATAAGAAGTTAACGTAATAAAAATTAGCCTCTTTAGGAACACATGGCCAAACAATAAACAATGAAAATAACGTTACCTATTTTTTTAATCTTAAACCTTATGGTAGGTAGACCTGCATATGCCTGTATGATAATCATATAGATATTTTCCAAATCAGCATGAAAACAATTTATTTAATTTATTCTTTTTAAAGTATAGAATCTAGGTACGTGGAATCTATTTCAAGTCGAAATAAATAACATCACAAGTACATACATAGGTATTCATACAGGGTGTCCGGAGAATGGTCTGCCAAACTTGAAATTTAGGTATAACCGCGTATGACAAACAAAAAACTTCATGAACACAAATTGAAATGAAGGAGCTACAAAGCTTTGAAAAGCGGTATTTTACCAAGCAAAATCGGTTGGCAACACTGCGCCAAAAAATTTTCAACACCTGTAGTAGTTAGCACCAGGGTTGATTACCGGTATTTTTCCGGTATCGGTATTGGTACCGATATAAATTTCGGTATTTTTCCAGTTTCGGTACCGATACCGGTATCAATTTTGGTAATTTTTTCGGCATTGGTTGTCGGTATCGGTACTGGTATTGGTATCGATTGCGGTATTTTTGCGGTATCGGTATCGGTATTGGTATCGATTTCGGTATTTTGCGGTATCGGTACCGGTATTGGTATCGATTTCGGTATTTTTGCGGTATCGGTATCGGTATTGGTATAAATATCAGAGCAAAAATACCGATACCATACCGGTATTTTTATCGGTATGGTACTCGGTAATCAATACTGGCGAAAACTAAGCTTCCTCCGGAAAAAAGTGTAATGACCAATTTTGTAGAGCGTGAAATTTTCCATCTAGTTCATGTCCTAAATTTAAATTTGACCTGAAATTACAAAATTTTAGGCGTCGTAATTTTCGCATCCTTTTTATCGTTTATTTTCATTTTATTTTTTAATCACGTAATATTGAGTCAGCGTAAAATTTAAGACATGTACTGGGTGGCAAATTTTATGCTCTACAAGATTGATCATTACACTTTTTTCCATAGAAAGCATAGTTTTTGACTTAGACGAAAAAAACGTTATCGCGATTCTATAAAATCGTGGGAGGGGGAAGGAAGATGGCTTCAAATCGAAAAACCAAATAGAGAGATCGACGTAGAATCTTAAATTGCACCTAGAAACGGACTAACAAGTTTTTTTTGGGGTGGGGGTTTCGGGGTCAAAATCGCAAAAAACCGACTTTTTTCCAAAATGGCCTCTCTTTGAGACCCCATAGCCCCCTCCAGAGTGACCTAGTGGGCTAAAAATTGGTATGTGGAGGTTTCAACTCAAAAGAAACAACATATTAAAAAAATAGCGAAATCGAAGACTATCGATTTTTTTCGCTCCACCCTAATGCGCATGCGCCAAATGGTTGCTCAATCTAAACGGTATTTAATTGGTATACCACTACCGTACCGGTATTTTTGCGGTATCGGTACCGGTACAAATATCGGTATGTCTGCGGTATTGGTATCGGTATTTTTACCGGTATAAAATCGATTATTTTTTCGGTATTGGTACTGGTACTGGTATAGATTTTGTTATTTTTGCGGTATCGGTATCGGTATTGGTATCGATTTCGGTATTTTTGCGGTATCGGTACCGGTATTGGTATCGATTTCAGTATTTTTGCGGTATCGGTATTGGTATCGATTGCGGTATTTTTGCGGTATCGGTATTGGTATTGGTATCAATTGCGGTATTTTTGCGGTATCGGTATCGGTATTGGTATAAATATCAGAGCAAAAATACCGATACCATACCGGTATTTTTATCGGTATGGTACTCGGTAATCAACACTGGTTAGCACTTCGAAAAATCAAAAAAATGTGTAATCACATTGTGATGCCTACCTTTGAAATTGAAGGAATTATACAGCATCATGGTGGAGCTCGTGTTAAAAATATTGCCTACTTCGGTTTATAACGGGGCAGTACGAAAAAACTGCAAAATTCAATCTAAACAATACACAACATAGGTGTAACTTTTTGAAATAAATGAAAAAGTTATTTGAAGAATTTGCCTATCTGTGGAAATTAAGGCACTACGGAGTCAAAAAACTTCGGAAATACCAATTTTTAAAACTTCGTAGCCCCTTTTTATCTTCAAAAATACGTAAATTTTTCATAATAACTATTTTTGTTCCTTTCAAAAAGTTACACCTGTATCATGCATTCTCTCAACGAAATTTTGCAATTTTTGTAGGGGGATTGATGCTCTAAAAAAATTGTAGGGTTTTTTCTGGAATAATTTGAAAAATATAATTTTTTTATTCCATAAAGTGTTGCAAAAATATGGAAACACGTATCTTAAAAAATAAGAAATTTTACCAATTCACCTAAAAAAAATTGAAAATTTTTCAGTTCCAGAAAAAAAATTAATGGTAGGTACTTATTCCAAAAAATTAGAGATTTGTTTTATTCTTAAAAAAATCGGAATTTTTTACTTCAAAAAAATGAAAATAAAAAAATTTCCGAATTCAAAAAAAAAAAAAAACCAAATCACGAAAAAAATCAGAATTTTATTTTAAAGAATTAGGAATTTTTTTGTTTCAGATTTAACTACCTATTTTTCATTTTTTTTAAAAAGTAATAATTTTTTTATCCAGCATCAGAAAATATAATTCCCACTAGCCCCATTTTGAAAATACGTAATTCTTAACCGCCTAAAATTCATTGAGGGGATACAAAATTGGGAATTATTTTCACAAAAAAAGGAAACAATGGAAAAGAGGAAAAAACTAAGAAAGGGATTTTTTTTTTTAAAAAACAAGAAAATTCTTCTTCTTCGAGTTTTTATAAGGAAGAAGAGTTTTCTTCTATTTATTTTTAAAAAGAAACAACTTTGGCTAAACATCGGAGAACGAAGGAAAAATCCACCTATGGTTCGGACTTCGGATTCCGCTTTCACTATAGATTTTATAAATGGGAAATTTTTCCGTAAAAAAAATCTGAAAAAAATTAGGGATTCTTTTGAATGTTGTAAGAATTTTAAAGAATTTTATTTTATCATGAGAAAATGCTTCTATCACTCTTTTACAAAAACCGTTTTTTTCGAAAAAAAATTTCCTGTTTTTATTTTTAATTTTTTTTTTTCAGGGAGGGGGGATTTTCCCGTAGAAACCCAAACATCAAAAAAAAAGAATTTCAATTCCCATAGGGAATTTTTATGAGCTTAATTTTAAATAAGTAACAACAGAATATTTTGAAAATATTGAAAAAAAAAATTGAAAAAATTCAACAAAAAAAACGAGAGCTTGATACACAAGATAATTTAACATTTTTTCATCAAATTTCATTTGCGTTTCATAACTTTTCTAATTGAGTTTTATGCGAGAGTTTTTTCATAAAAATTTTTCCTGCTATTTTTTTTTTTTAAATAATTTCATTCTGCATTGAGATTTTTTCCCTAGAGAATTTCAGAAAATTACAATTTTCACTAAGAATTTTTATGGAGAATTTTCGGAAATACGTTATTTGAAAAAAAAGGAGGGAAAAAATTTGAAATTGGATACCTATACCTAACAATTATTCTACAAAAAATAATGTATAATAGATTTTTTTGAAAATGAATAGTTTTACAAAAATTGGAACAAATTGAATATTTTTGAAAATCAGTAGAACTTCGATTATCCGAGTTAATTGGGTCAAAAGAAGGTCGGATGTCGTGTAAAGTCAGACAGTCGATTTTTTGTTTCTTTTTTGAAAAAATGCAACAAAAAACTTGAAAATTTTGATTTTTTTTTCGTGATTTAGGACTTCTTTTAAAATTTGGAATACATTTCATTTTTATTTTTTTCGAAGTAAAAAAATCAATTTTTGAAATAAAATTAATTTTTATTTTTTTGAAGTGAAAAAGAAATATTCCTATTTTTTTAGAATAAAACATACACGTAAGTTCTCAATTTTTTTGAAGAACGTTTTCAATTTTTTTCTGGAACTGCAAAATTTTAATTTTTGTTTTTGTTTTTTGAAATGAATATTTTTGAAACAAGTTTTTCCCGATTTTTTCAACATTTTTTTGAAATAAAAAAAATATTATATATTTCTCAAAAATTTTCAGAAAAAAAAACCTTCGAAATTTTTTTTTGGAATAATATCAATTTCAATATTTATGAGGTCGTATGTGCAAAAATAATATAAGTGAAATCGATAATAAAAAATAAAACCACTTTTGAACATCGTATCTTCGAAAAAAAATGAGTTACAGTTTTTTGCTCGGATAATCGAGAACCCGTATACTTAATCAAGGTTCTGCTGAAACGCAAAAATTTTTCAAAAATTAAATCATTCATTATATAGAAATCGAAAGTACTTGAATATTTAATTTCACCCTAATTCATCATCGTGATCACGTCATTAATAAAATATCGTCGCCTAAATTTATGCTACCATAAAAGCACGCATTCTATAAAAAATTGCCAAATTTCGGCAATTCTGAATTTTTTTTTCCAGCATACTGCGCGAATTATGCGTAACATGTATATATTTGGCCCTGTATTTGCTTTGACTACAAACTACTCAAACAGCGTATTACTTATTAATATTATTCAGCGTAAATGTATAATATACTTGAGGCTATACTTTGACTAGTGTTTTTAAAAATAAAATTATATGCACGAAGAATTATACATGTTGTATATCTACATATTTATGTAATGTAGAATTGTAGATATTCCGAGAAACGAAAGAGGCCGTTAAAATTCAAAGTTAGGTAAGTAGGTACAGTTCTATACACAAATTAACCAACAGTCTAATAATTTTTTACGCACTAAAAAATATATGTCTTGAACGAGTAAAAAAATAGGTAAGTAAGAGTAACTCTTCTTCTTGTAATCTAGATTGTACCTACAGTTTAATTTTCTCGACATGTTTTGTTTACTCGTGCACGTGTTTTATCATATAAATGCGTTCCGTTTATCGTTACATAATTTTCCAGTGGGTATCTAATTATAAAAATTACGCTTGCTCATCTTCAAAATAATCGTTTTAAATTTAGAACAATTTCTGCAGTTCAAGAGTGGACAAACCGCTTAAACTATTCAATTTTTATTTTTGAATATCACGTTATTAATTATCGTACACGATGCAAAAAAAAACAGTAAAAATCCCACATCGTAGGTATATAGAGTCTGCAAAATATTCTTTTAGAATCAAATACCAGTCACGAACATCATGGTTAATAATATCTGTGATGCAATATTTTTCTACGAGTCTACATAGCTAAGGTAGGTAGGTAGGTACTACATAGGTACATATAAATGATAATAAAACTCATCGTGGTATTTCGAATAAATCTGAATCTTTTTTTTTCGCAATTTTTCTCACAACAATAATAATTTACAATGCCATTCGTGTTCGATGTTTTACATCGCCTGGAGAATGTCGAATCCTTTCAAAGTTACTCTATCTATAAGATGGATCTGCGAATGTGATCTTCGATAATCAATGCACCATCATCGATGATGATGTTTTTATATTGATTGCAAAAACAACTCGCTGGGTAAATGATAATTAAATATCCATTAGGCCGCGAGTCAAGTGCACGAATCCGCACGTTTTACGAATATTGATTATCTAGTTGTAGTTTTTGTACCATATGAGTATTTATAAACTGTTTCAGTGACTGGCTGCGAACTAAATAGGTTGATTAACCCTAAAACAACCACGTGCGAATGCATTCTTGGCACCTTAATTGGTAGGTAGACTGTCAACGACTCAACAAGGCATATATCTAAAGCCATAAACACTTAGTGTCAAAGGCATTTATGTGAAGAAGAGGATTGCTGATTTTAAATCCACATTCTCCCCCTATTCATTTTTTTTTTTTTTTTTTTGGATTGGCTACGCCACTGAAAAATGATTTTTACCAATCAGCCAACAATTGGAATATTTGCCAATTTTATTGTACGTACGATTTGAAGATTCAAAAACAGTCATGAACTAAAATTCTGTATTCAATGCATTGTTTTTCATACCTAGAGCTACATAATACACGGAATATTATTGCTGGAAGATTCTAGACAGAAAAATTCTGATAATTACTTCTCTTAATTAATTAGGTACCTAGTGCATCATAATCCTATTCTTTCATCGCTGTTTTGCATCAACAACAATATTTTTAATTACCTCCAGGTACATATGTCTTTTAATCGATAGAAATAAATGAATGTACGAACAATTATGAAATTGAATAATCAACCTAATTATTCGCAAAGATATAAACAATTGCTTGGACGAATTTCATAATTTGAGCACATTTTGAGTTACGATCGCATAACGCAAGAAGAGGACAAGCTATTATTTTTTGAAAATCCGAGTGTTTTTTTTGTACCAACCCTCAAAGTAGGTAGTTTTTTTGTTGTTTTTTTTAATGAGAAAATGAAAATATTTTCTAAACTGTTCATTTTCCTTAATCCCCTAACAAAATTTTAAGAGAAGTTTGGCAGGTTCTCATTTTTTAGAAACATATGATAAGAAAACTGAAAGATTTTGAAACTCCTGCATCTTTTTAATTTTAACTAGGGCTGGGAAAAATATGCATTGGTGCGAGTATATTTTTTGGAGCGTCTAAATATAAAACTTCTTCATATCCTTGGCATTTCATGACCTACTGATCTCACATACAAAAAAAAATTCATAGGTACCTAAATGTATATTTTTGCATAGTAATTATAGTTACCTACTTCGAAATAAGTGCATACTTTTCAAGCATATTTCATAAAAATTAACAAATATGTTTACGTCATTTTTGAAGAAAAATTCTTAGTTTAAAAATGTTAGAGGATTTTTTCGAATTTGTTTCCCAATTTTTTTTATAGAATTTTTGATTTCTTTCAGGAAAATTTTGAAATTTTTCCCTTCGATTTTTTTAAAAAGAGTGTAGTTGGATGATGAGGGTGAATCTATCCTTGACTAGAATTTTTGATATTTCTGTGAAAGTGGACCTCTTAAGATTTAAAAATTCGCTGGTAGAAATGTTGGCCCCCTATCTCACCCCCAGCTCCCTAAATGTGCCAAAATGTGGGCTTTTGTTATGACTTATAAATTTTAAATTTCTGCAAATCTCAAGCATTTTTTCAAACTTGCAGGAATGATGGATCACATCATTAATCAAGGGTGATCTATGGAAATTTAAAAAAATTCATTTGAGAATTGTAGAATTCAAACATTTATAACAAACCCCAACATTTTGGGCACATATGGGAGATCAAGGGTGAGGTAGTGGGCCAAATTTTTTTCCAACGAGTTTTTAGAGGACAAGAACTAACTTCCACTAGAAAATTAGAAAATCCCAGTCAAAGGCCGATTCACTCTTCTTACGCGATTCCCCTCTTTAATATGATTTTTGCTTTTTTAGGAGGGGGGGGGGGGATTTTTCGTTCGATTTAAAAAAAAAATGGGGAAAATTTGAAATATTTAATTTTGCATTTTTCCTCAATTTTTTGGTAAGATTTTTGATTTTTTTTTTTTAGAAAAGTTTTGAAAAATTTCATTTCAATTTTTGACATTGTTTAATAGGTTTCTGGTTTACTGAATTTCTTGGGAAAATTTGGAAAACTTTCTTTTCAAAAAAATCTAGAGGATATTTTGTAAAGTTGAAAAAATGAGATTTTCAAAATTATTATAAGAAATTTTTTTAATTTTTTCTTTCTAGATAGGTGATTTTTAAAAAAAATGTTTACAGGATTTTTGAATCTTTCGTGGAAAATTTTGAAATTCTCCCACTCAAAAATTTTTCAAGAGGCAATTACTTTGTAAATTTAAATTTTTTTATTTTTTTAAATACTTACATAGGTTTTTTGAATTTTTTAGAAAATTTTTTGAATTAGTTCATTAAAAAAAGGTGAAGCTGACTTTTTGGAAAAATTTGCGAGTTTTCATCATAAATATTTTTTGAGAAAATTTTCAAGGTATGTTACAAATGTCTCATTTCTCTTCAAAAAAATTTTTCGTGTCAAAAAATATTTTAAAAAAATTTTCCTCAAATTACAAGATAATTTTTTGTAACAAGTATTTGAATTTGATGTATAATTCATTTTTTTTTTCTCAAAATAGTGGTCTTTTAAAAAAAAAAAGTTCTGTTGAGAAAACTGGTTCTTGTAAAAAGTGTTTTGCAAAGAAATCTTACAAGCAAGAAATTCAAAAAGGTTTTGGTGAAATGGGGTGGAGAACTTATTTTTGGAAAACAAAAATTGCATACGTATTTTTATTTAGAAATTGGTAACTAAAAATTTTATTCGCGTATTTAAAAAATTGAAACTGTATTTCCACTTGAAATTAAGTTAAGGAAAACATAAAAAAACTGAAAATTATTTCCTCACGAAAAGAAACAACAGGTTCAATAATAAATTAAAACAAAAGACAAAAGAAAAAAATTGAAAAATTAGTTAATTTTAAAAAGGGAAGGGGCTAAATGGCTGAGAGATGCCACTTGAAATTCTTTTTTAGGGGAAAAAATGAGAAAATTATTTATGATGAAAATGAAATAGGAATTCAGCTTTGATTTATAAGAATCAAAAAATAAATAAAAATGTTTGAAAATTTTCCTTTTTTTCGAAATTGGGGCTATAGTAGACATCACTTAAAATTTATTTAGGAAAAAATAATAAAAGGGGGTTTATTTTATGATAAAAATGAACAATTCAGAATTATAAATTTGAAAAATTGGATACTCTTTGATGAATGATGAGTTATAATCAAAAAAGGTGTATTTGAAAAATCTGTCATTTTTTTATGGGGGCAAGCCCCACTTGAAATTCAGTTAGGGGTAAAACAAGAAATACATAGGGAATTACTCCCTCATAAAAAGCAACAACTTTATTGGAGGTTGAGACCAAAAAAATATTGAAAATTTAATACTATAAAGTCCACCCCAATGATTTATGATACACAACAATATGACAGTATTTGCGTTCAAAAGAAGTTTAGTTTTCGATAAAAGGATCTAGTTATGCAATTTTATTAACATCTATCGGGTGTATGGTAAAAATGCAGTTCCTACTACTACCCTGCCCTTCTCCACCTTTCAGGATTGTTGATTTTTTCTATCTAACACGTTTCAGATTTTTTTAGATAGGTATAAATTTGTAGAAGTCATTTAAATTTTTTTCAACATTCAGAAACACTTCCGTTAGTATTTGTTATTTTAATGAACTAACGTTTATAGGTTTACCATATACGACTTGGTGTCATTGTACTTTTTATACTTGTTATGTTAACCAGCCTCACGTTTTATTTATTTGTATACATATACATGCACACCAAGATGAGAGAATTTGACAAATTTAATGTCTTCGCAGCAATGTCATATTTTATAGCATCTCGTAGCAACCAGTCCACAAACGCCGAATGAAGTTTTTCATATTCATATCCTGGTCAGAGCTCAGATTTAAATTACAGTGGGTAAAATAAAAAAAAATAAAAAATCTCAAAAACTGCAGATTATGCCGGTAAATGGGTAAGTGAATCTTGGTTCTTGGGTCAATTCGAACATGAGACATGATTGAGTAACGCTCAAAAAGGTTTGTCTGATGTAATAGGTACAAAATAATCTACTGAAATGAGTGAAATCGAAGGTAGGTAACCGACAAAAAACGATTGAATCACCTGATTACTTCATCCTAGGTAGCTTACACGTTTAATTTAGCCATTTTGTTGAAGAAACGATGATAAAATTGATAATATAAATTAAATGTTGATGTGCTGTACGACCGACTTGGTTTTTGTTTATTGTTCCATTGTTGCTGATGCTTAGTATAGGAATAAGATTATCTTCTGCTACATATGCCGGCATATTAGATTTTTATTTTCTTGGGGTAATCTTAATCATGATTTTAAGATAAGTATGGCAATTGGCAATTATCAAAATGTACAATTTTAACTTTCAAATCTCAAGGATTTATTTCTCGATAGTTGACTGTGATTTTCTTCTTGATATTAGGTATAATAATATTGGATAAAATCTAAAAGATGAGCAAATCCCAAGAATCGTCCAAAATAAACTCAATAATAGGCTGTCTTTCTTCAGTTCCTTTACTTGAGTTACTTCAATTTGATGCCAGAGGTGTAAAAATGTATCAATCGTATACCGCGTGTCCGCAGTGTCCACTGAGGCACTGATAGGTATGATTGTGGGGGCCCCTGAGGGATTTTGTTGATACGTTGGTAACATTTTTTACCAATCAGCCAATAAGCGGTCATTTCATTTCTCAGTATTACCAACTTATCAACAAAATGTCATGAGAGGGCCCTTATTTTAGTGGGCATCCAATAGAAGTTTTATTTATTTTTACGGTCTTCACTTCTTCAGCTTCGAAAGATCAACAATTCAACATGTTATAATTATTCGAATGAAAACAAGCTTCATTATGACACGTGGTAAATTTACAACCTTGTTTTGGTTTTATGAAATTGGTTCGTTTGCCATACTGTATCTATGATCAGTATGATCTAACATAATTAATTCTGTAGGATTATCAAGTAAGTAAATATTGCTTAACATGTGCTCGAAAGTTGAATTTGCTCCTAATCAACAAATAAACGAATGAAAATACTGCGTTACCTGAACGGAACACCAATTTACAAAAAGATACGCAGGTTGCAGGAAGACACAGAGGTATCACACCGAATTCCACACCGACAATTCACCGATACATCATGATTAAATCAAAAACAATGATACGGCAATTGACAAAATATGCAAAATAATCACAAAAAATTCGCAATGTATTAAATTTAATATTTCGCCGCAGTCGTAAAAACACCCGAAATGGTCATTCGAAATCGAAATTTTATTATGAAAATCACTCGCAGTACTTCACCGTACACCGCATCAACACTCACGTACACGTTTTCACACCGCGGTACTAATAAAAAAGTAATATTCGATACTCACCGTTAGCAATGTAAAAATTATTATTAGACTTTTTCGTCAACTACTATTTAGTTATCAAAAAACGTGCGTGGAAACCCACGGTTTTCTTATTTTTCACCAATAGTAAACTATTACGAACGTTGCGGAACAACGAAGACGACGGAATAATGCTAATTAGGAACATGGATACAGCAGAACAAAACCAGTTACAAGATGCAAGGTCAACCAATCTAACTCACCATTGTTGCGCTAACGTTGCGCTGACCTCTTGGAGGTCTTCTTACCGACTTCTGCCTCTTCTGCTACCTTCGCATGAAAAAGCACAGCCACTTCCGAGGCAACTTCATCTCCCAATCACCTTCAATTCCTGCCAGAGAGGCCATTTCTATCGTATCCCTCCTAACCGAATACAGCACATTTTTTCGCACCTCTTAATTATCGAAATATTGGAGAAAACGTGCCAAATTACGCGCTCGAACCTGTCCTCACAGTCAGATTTTCGATTGATTACGTAACCAGGCACACGGACAGCATGAGATTTTTTTTAAAAGCGCCCAGTGAATCATTGACTGCGATGGTAATTTCGCGAAAAAATTCGGCTCGGTAATTATAAATGATACCTACGTGACAAGTTGGATGTTTTTCAGTGATGTGATTGTCAATTTGCCATCTGAACCGGGTGCACCTTATACCAGCTAATGTATCATTGTTGATTTATGGCTTTGGTTACCCCACATTCAGCCGTATACCTAAGTTCATTTCCTATTGTCGTTTATTGTAAAGGAGAGAATGAGACGAGACTGTGTGGAGTTAATCTCGTAAACACGTTGGTGTGAATTTTTTTCAGCTTATGGGTGGTACCGGAAGTGTTTTAAATAATTCCGACGTATTGTTCAGGGTCATTATTGCATTGAGAATCAATCGAATTAAATTAATCTATCGGAATGCCTAAAGCTTGATCCGGTTTCGTACTCGTACCTATGATGGATTTCCTTGGTATTAGAAATAAGATATGTCGAATGACTTTCAATTATTTTTTAGTACTTTTTGAGCATTGTATTTATTTTAGGAACGCCTTTTCATTCCATTTTTGGAAGTCATAAATTATCGAGTAAGTACACAGGTTGGTATCAACCTTTTCTGCTGCATTGGTGTAAAATAGCAATAATTTTATTGTACATGCTTTGTGCCAATCAGTAAATAAAATTTTTTCACAAATAATTTTCAACTTTACACAAATGACAAAACAGTGAGTAAAATAAGTGAAAGTTGCAATTTGTCTTGCAGATACTTATGCTAATGACTATAAAACCCATACAAAGACGTCGCCAGAACGCAAGCCAACTTTACCAATAATAATAAAAATAAACAAAATTATATTTTACAATAAAAAGCCATCGTAAACGAGGCAATTCATTTTAGAATTGGTTTTTGATAGGAACATATACAGCTACGTGGTTCAAATAAGTATGTAGGTATAAGGTACCTCATCCACATAATATTTACCAGTTATTTAATTCGAAGAAACATGATTAATAAGTCATCGGTATCTCTACCATTGCTTCATCGCGAAAACTATAAAAATACCGATTAGATTATTTCACGTTAACTATCCACTCTCATAAACAAGATCAACAGCTTAAAAACTGGTTCAGAAAAAAATTTCGAAATAAAATCAAAAATTGTCTTACCGAAAGAAACGAACGGATCTTCCATAAGGCGACGAATTTCCAACTTTACACCCCGAAATTGGCCACTGTTTGCGAATCGAACAAGAACAATCGAGTAATCAATTCAATCATTATCGCGCATTTTGCCGGCAAGTTGTTTACTGCGGGTATACATATTTCGAATGAATAAAAGAGAAAGTTAACGCGACTGCGACGTCGAAACTTTACTGCTTTTTTAATGTACTTCACGTTCTTTCTTCGATACAAATTGTTTATTTAATTTACTTTCACTGCGAAGACGACCATGCTCTCTGTTCTCGTAGGTACGAGCGATGTGGCGTACTTGTATGCGAAAAACTGAGGCTAAATCGCGCCAACTCGTTACATACGTAAATACGCATTCATCGCATAATTGTAGCGCCATATTATGTAAACTTATTCGTTAATTTATTTAAAACCGAGCAAAAATTATTGTGCTTTAATTGCGTAACAGAAAATCTCGGTAGGTTAATCCTTCTATGTGAATGCTTTCCGTGGCTTTTCAACCATACACTGCCACTGCTTATTGTTTCGAAAATTGTGTAGGAGAGCAGGGCGAATGTTTTTATAAAAATTTCGAACTTAGTTGAAGTTATTTTTAATCATACAAAACTATCAATATTATAATCTCTATCCGGTTTCTGCTACAAGACACAAGTTTGTCCAGCATATTTGCTTGCATACATAATATTTACAATTTAACCTGTCCAGTTGGTTACTTGTCTATCTGCATAATTATTGGAACTCGTTCAAGATTGCCAATATAAATACCTAAGAAGGTAATTAATACATAGTACATAATTATAAAACGTTTGACCGAAGAAATTATGACATTCTTTCCTAAAATTTCCTTTCAAATAAAATATTACCTATTTGAAAAAGCTACGAATTTGTTAAATATTTAAATTCATTTTATTCTCGGTGATAAATATCTCAAAAATTCACAATTCTGATAAATAAAATGAACACATTTACTTACAAAATTCAATCAATACGAATAAACTTACCAAGTTTTTCAAAAATAAATAAAAAACAGCGTGGAAAAAAAATTATTTCAATAACAATATTGATACCAGTCAATACTCTCATTTATGACCTGCTTCTGCCCCTATTTCTATGATGAGAATAATGAGATGAACTTTTATGTCTGGATTCTGGTGTTTTGCTTTTTCTCTTGGGCCTCGATGGCTTTCTACGGTCATCGTTTCTACGGTTTTTCTCATCATTCGACGAATCCGAATCGGAATCAGAATTGGAGGAATCGTTCGACTTATTTTTTCTAGCAGGTTGAGCATACTTTGATTCGTGCTTCTTATGATCTGTATTAAAATCCTCGCTACTTGCTCTTCTCTTTCTTGGTTGATATTGTTTAGGTTTTTCATCGTCAATATGACGCTGTTTCGTATTATTCGACTTGTAAGAAGGAGATCTATCTCTGTTAGAATTTCCTTTCGTTGAAGTGGAATATTTTGATTTCATTACTTTAGTAGGACGTTGTTTCGAATCACGAGAAAGGTCTGAGTCGACACTGCTATTAGAGCTACTTCTACGTCTTTTCTTTTTATCAGCATCGTTCTTTTCATTAACGTTACGTTTCCTATCAGTATCTTTGTTTCGTGAAAAATTGCGTTTTCTGTCAGCATGTGAGAGGTTAGAATCGACACTGCTATTACGAGACCTACTTCTACGTTTTTTCTTTCTATCGGCGTCATTTTTTTCACTAACGTTACGTCTCTTATCGATATCTTTGCTTTGTGAAAAATTACGTTTTCTATCAGTATGAGTGGCGTTGAAATCGACACTGCTACTTCTACGATTTTTTTTTCTGTCGGAATCATTCTTTTCACTAACGTTACGTCTTCTATCGATATCTTTGCTTTGCGAAAAATTACGTTTTCTTTCGGTATGAGAGACGTTGAAATCGATACTGCTATTACGAGACCTACTTCTACGATTTTTCTTCCTATCGGCATCGTTCTTCTCACTAACGTAACGTCTTCTATCGACATCTTTGCTTTCAGAAAAATTACGTTTTCTATCGGTATCTTTATTCCTGCGATCACTGTGTTTTCTGTCAATGTCTTTGTCCTCAGAAATGTCGCGCTTTCTTTCAGTATCTTCGTTTCTACGAACATTCCGTTTCCGGTCAACATCTTTGGTTTCTGAAGGATTACGTTTTCTGTCGGTATCTCGATTTTCATAAGATTTTTGTTTTCTATCGGGATTCAACTGACGAGGGTGTTGTTGTTTTCTTCGATTTTTTCTAGGGTCATCGGACACGTTGGAATCAGAGTCATTACTGGAGGCAGAACTATTTCGTCTCTTCTTCTTTTTCGACTGAGATGATTTACTATCGCTATCGCTGCTATTGTCGCGTTTTTTCTTCTTGTTTTTCTTCTTTTCGGTTATCATTTCGTGGAATTTTTCAATGTCGATGTCGCATTTCAATGCTTGTAAACTTTCGATTATCAACTGTTCCAATGTTTTTGGTTGATCTCCTTGGTTTTCTGTTATAATATTGATTGGAACCTGTAACAGAAGGAGAAAGGGGAATAAGTGGACTAAAATATACTAACTGGGGAAATGAGAAACAACTTACGCCAACGGGAAACTTCAGATGAGTTCGTTGTAGGAGTAATTTCTTTTTTTCTATTTCCTTTTGTTTTAAAGTTGTCAACGGGTCTTCCAAAGTTTTCCTACTTCGGTCTGTATTGCTGTGCGAAGGAGTAGCGCTGCTTTCACTTCTGATAGAACGCATATCTGTACGAAGAATTCGGGCGAATGAATGGAAAATTCAAAACGTATTGAATGTTTACTGTATTTTTGTACTTACAATTTTGAGGAGATGGTTGCTTGAAATAATTTTTATCGATAGCACGTCCGAGTAAATATTCTTCTGGGTCAACTTTGTCCGGATTTTTATTGTACATCCAATCCATTTTGAAAACAGCGACAGAACTTTTGAGCGGAAAATCTGGTTAAAATAAGCTCAGTGTTACTAGTTACTTGATCACTTTTCTGCGATTCAAATGGAAGGTGGTTGATTGTGAAACTTGTGCAGAGAACAAATTAATCATTACCTAAAATACTGTAGGGAGAACGCAATTACAGATTATTTCTAGATTTACACGAAAAAAATTGAGACAATCGAAGATTTTCGTAAAAATTGCCAAAAACTTGTTATCATTCAAATTATCACTGTTTAGGTTCGTATCACGTATCGGACGCGACGGGACGACGGACGGGAGCTAAATATGCTAAAATGTGAATTGGATTTGAATTTCGTGAATATTTGAATAATAATACAATAATATTAAATGAATAGATACTTCTAAAAAATAGCTTTTGATCAAAAATATCGATTTTAATATCATTTCAAAAGAGAATAAATATTTTCAACTTTGCAAAAAACTTACTAATATACTAAAATAACATTGAAAATTGAAAAGAAAGATCCGAGAGATCACGAGGTCACACCCGTCACACCGCATCGCATCTGCAAGACCGCAAGTCCGCAACGGACATTTTTTTATCAGTGACCTCTCTTATCAATAAAGAATTTTTTGAAAAATTTTCTGAAATTTTATTCTTCATTTTCAATTAAGTTTTTTATCCGGTACTTGAATTATTTGAATAATCTCATAACTTTTCAAAAGTTCCGTTCGATTCTGTATTTAGTTTATCATATTATACAAAAATACCATCACAAATGAATCTGAAAACCGGCTTATTGATTGGAACAAATCCGAAGAACATTGTTGAATTTTTCAAATCTTCCGTGCATGTAGATTCTCTCAGCACATTATACGTGAAATTAGTATCGACTGTAATATTGGATACCCTGCTACTGAATAGCAAACCGAATACCACCACGAATAAGGAAGTATTCCGTAACACCGTGTTTGACTTCTACAGTTACCTGAAAATTTTTGAACATTTGGATGTCAGAGTGTTACTATCAAATTTCAACAATACAGACCAATTCAAAGTTACCACTAGTAAACCGATAGATGTATTATACCACGATTCGTTGTACTCGTCAACAGCCATCGACGCTTTCGCTAGTAAATACGTCGTGAACAAATCAAACAATTTTCAAATCACTTCTTTGCCAGCAATAGATAGTGAATGTTCTTTAACATCATCCAAAGAAGCTGCCAACTTCAAAGAGTACGATTATGTAGTTCTGGGAGGAACTTTCGATAGATTACACGTCGGCCATAAATTATTGTTGAGTGAATCTATACTGAGGTGCAATAAAAGACTCACCATTGGAGTTTGCAGTGATTCGATTTTAAACAGTGAGTGGATCGATGTTTTATGCATGTATTGGATGTAGGAAACCTCTTACGATCTGTTTATGATTTCAGGTAAAACATTGCCAGAGTTCATTGATGACTGTAATACGCGTATACAAGGTGTGAAAGATTTCGTATATGATGTCCAACCACAGCTCGATTACAATATTGTTCCTATAAATGATATTTATGGACCAACTAAAAGTGATGCTACGCTGCAAGTGAGTATTTTGCTTTTTTTATGGTCTTCCTTGTCTGTTGACATTGTTTTACATGTTTTTTCCTCTAGATGATCGTTGTGAGTAAAGAAACAGTTCGAGGTGGTGAAAAAATCAATGAATATCGTTCTGCCAATGGTTTAAGTACACTAGATGTAATTCAGATTAATTTAATCGAAGCGTTAAGAAAATCAGAGTACGAAGAAAACAAAGTCAGTTCAAGTACTAGGAGAATGCGTTTATTAGGAGAGCTCTTGAAACCACCTTCAGTAAGAATAATATCTTATGAATAGTTCTTCTTCGCATTATGCCTCAATGTGTTATTTTTTCACCAGTCGAAACCTAATCTTCCACCAAAACCCTACATAATTGGATTAACAGGAGGAATTGCCAGCGGAAAAACATCAATTTTAGAACATTTGAAAAATTTAGGATGTAGTTGTATTAATTGCGATTTAATTGCTCATCAAATGTACGAAATAGGTTCTACAGGATACCAGTTTATTCTCGATACGTTTGGTCCGTCGGTATTGAACGAAGACGGAACAGTGAACAGAAAACAATTAGGCAGCATCGTATTCAATAATAAGGTACTTATTTTATTCATAATTATGGGAACTTAATTTGCAAAAAATTCACACGATCATTTTGTTTTCAAAGGAAAAATTAAATCAGTTGAATAATGGTTTATGGCCGCTCGTTTTGAATAAGGTCAAAGAAGAAATTCAGCTATTACACCAACAAAACAAAGAAATAGTTGTGATAGAAGCCGCTTTATTGATTCAAGCAAATTGGACGAACGAATGTCACGAAATTTGGTCTTGCATTATCCCACCTGAAGAGGTAACAAGAATCGAGTACCTATTTACCAACGTTAAAACAAATGCACCTAACTAATCAAATTCTGATTCGGTTCTTTTAGGCTGTCAAACGATTGCAAACACGTAATCAATTATCCATTGAAGAGGCTCAAACTCGTATAAATTCTCAACCGAAAAATAACGAATATATTAGCCATTCGAACGTGGTATTTTGCTCATACTGGGACAGTAGTTATACCAAATATCAAGTAGAAAAGGCTTGGTCCAATCTTAAAAAACGTGCTGCCATTTCTAGTTGATACGAAAATAACTCGTTGTGTTCACTTGTTCATTTTTAATGTGGTTTTTACGATTTTAAAGTGATAATTACCTATAAATAAGTTTTTATTTTTGTTTTCGGCTGAAAAAATATTGTACTAAAAAGGGGTGAGGCAATAATAAATAGGTATATACTTGAGGTAAAAATTTATAAATATAAAGATAATATTTAAAACGTTTAAAAAACACAATTTGATTATAAACAACAAATTCATTGCCATATCACTTTTCTCGTAACTAAATCAAGTTTAATTTTTCCCGACGCGAGCAATTTCAAAGCATGTGGGAAAATTTCATGCTCACGTTCTTTGATACGATCTACCAATATTTCTTCGGTATCATTTGGATACACTGGGACTACACTTTGAGCAATAATACCTCCGGAATCGACTTCAGCCTATGGAAAAAATATTTACGACAATGAATATATTTCGTGCTAAGCACTTTGAGATACCTACAAGTAGGAAATTTATATTTTAATTTCTCTTACTTCAACGAAATGTACTGTACATCCGGTGTATTTCACTCCGGCATTCAAAGCTTGTTTTTGAGCAGCCAGTCCTTTGAAAGAAGGCAGCAACGAGGGATGTATATTTAATATTCTACCACTCCAGGATTTTGCAAACCAGCCAGATAGAATATGCATATAACCGGCAAGACACACGATATCGATTTTTTCCTTTTCCAAAATTTCTACTATGGGTTTATCATTGTCTTCGGCAGATAAACTTTTACTCCTGGTAATTACCTGGAATAATTTTTTTTCAATTAAATACGTATTTAATTAATGATATTTCGACCCTTGAAAAAATATTACTTTATAAGGAATTCCATAATTTTCAGCAATTTTAATTCCATTGATATTAGCTCGACTTGCAATCACGTAGACAATTCTGGCGGGCGCATGAGGATCATTTATGGTGCTTTCGATTAAAGCCTTTAAATTTGAACCTTTCTGTTAAGTTCTATTCATTGAAAAAGTTATACATTTTTTAATAAAAATTTTAATTACTTGTAAGTTTGAGCCAGTACCGGAAATCATAACGGCTACACGTTTATAGGAAGTATATTTAGGGCTTAATAAAACTGGAATCAGAGGGTTCACGACTTTTGATAATGCTTCTTCGAAATTTCGTACTTTTACTTGAGGCTCAACTGTAGAAGAGAAAATTGATCGGATAAGTTAACAATAAACACTACCTACCTATTTGAATACCTACCTTAAAAATTGAGCTAACCTAAAACGTAAAATTAGAAAAAATTGATTACTAACCTAACCCTTTTTCCATCACTTCGCCGATCACATTCGTTTGCAAAAATTCGATCACTTCAGCAACATTTTCTGGGCTCACGATGACCACACCGCCAATTCCACAGTTGAAAGTACGTAACATCTCTTCCTCGCCAACGCCACCTTTTCGCAAAACAAAAAATTGCATAATTTCAAAATATAAGTTCATTAAAATTCAAGTTGAACATGTCTATTTTGTAGAGAAATGAAAAAACCTACCCATGGTTGCAATCCATCCAAAAACTGGCAATACATTCCACGATAATGCATTCAATTCAACTTTCAACTGGGGTGGCAAAACTCTACCGATGTTCTCTAATAAACCGCCACCAGTTATATGAGCGAAAGCTTTAATTAGTCTTCTCTCCGCCAAAGATAAGATCTCTTCTGTGTAGATTTTGGTAGGTGTTAATAATTCTTCCGCTAAATTCGAAAAATTGAAAGATTTTCAATAAATAAACGATTTAAGCCTACGTAGCCTAATTATTTCGATTCGAAAAATTATTCGTTCACTACCGAATGTTTTCCTATCAGAGCTGAAAGGAGCGACATTGTGTAAATCTTCGGCAGAATAATCTTTGAATATTTTTCGAACTAAGCTATATCCATTCGAATGAATTCCGCTGGATGGTAAATAAATAACTTGATCTCCTTTCTGTACTTCTCTAGGTAACATCATCGCTTTCTCTACTACACCCACAGCAAAGCCAGCTAAATCGTATTCGTCTTTTTCATAAAATCCTGGCATTTCTGCGGTTTCTCCTCCTGTTAAATTAAAAACTGAATGTTACACTAGGAAGTATATACAGATGGATCATTTTAGAATCTGGAAAACTCGCCAACTAATGCGCAATCAGCTAATCTGCATCCTTTAGCTATACCAGTGATAACATCTTTAGCCACGTTCTCCTCTAATTGACCGCAGGAGAAATAATCGAGGAAAAATAACGGCTTAGCACCCTGAGCTAAAATGTCATTAACGCACATCGCTACTAAATCTTGTCCAATTGTGCCATGACTTTGGCATTCTTGCGCAATCTAGAATCAATAAAAAATTTTACAAGCTCACGTGCGATAAAAAAAACAAGACATTAGTTCTCAGCGTGATCCTCACGAGTAGGTACTTATAGTTTAATTCCATTATTACCTTTAGTTTTGTTCCAACTCCGTCGCAACCTGATACCAAAATAGGGTGTTTGTATTCTTCAAGTTTAGCATCGTAAAGCGCTCCGAATCCACCAATTGACGAAACAACGTTATCGTTGAAGGTCGACTCGATTTGAGGTTTCACAGCTTTAATCAGATTGTTTCCAGCAGTGATATCGACACCAGCAGATTTATACGTGGTTTTTCCTTGTTTCAAAATAGTCCTGAATAAATAACGTCGAGATATTATTCCATTTGCATGGTTGTTTGAATTTACCAATGGTACACTTGCCTTAATATTCCTTTCCAGCCTATATCTGTGCGGTATTGAGCCCCAGGAAGTTTAATTTCGGCGCAGGCTTTAGTAGCTCTAGCTGAAGCTCTAGCCAATGCAGTATCAAGAGCTACAACGTTGAAAATGCGTCCTCCACGTGCAACAATATTTTCACCATTGAAAGACGTATTACCATGAAAAATGTGTAAATCAGGGTACGTTTCAAACGAAGATAGGTCTGAAATTGGAGGAAGAAACAAACAATAATAATATTATACTAAATCATTTATGCCTCACGTAGGTAATATAAACAATAGGTAAATAATAGGCATCTACCTGAAACATTTTGTGGTTCTCCACTGCTATATGGATACTCCTTTGATGCAATTACGACTCCAACACAAGATCTGTTTGGTTTCCATTTTACAGTGGAAGTTTTCAAATGACCAGAACAACAGTCCTAAATTATTATCATTTGATTTTTAGTAAAATGTTTATCAAGCAACGCAATGCATGCAAAAGAAATCACTAGAGTCTATTAAAAAAGCCAAACAGGACATAAGTACCTACTTCGATAATTTTATAAAGATCACTATCCAACAAAGGCATCAATACTTGAGCTTCAGGATCACCAAATCGACAATTAAATTCCAATACTTTGATTCCATCTTTCGTTATCATAAGTCCAGCATAAATTATTCCTAAAATAAACATTCTTCGAATCAGTAAAATAAGTAATAACACGTCTCGAAAACGACACGAAAAATTACGCACGACTTTACCTACGAATTTGTTGAATTCACTAGCCATACTTAATACTGTATGTAGCATAATTTCATCTTCGATAAACTTGATCTCTTCTTCGGTTAAAGGATAAGGGCAAAAAGCACCCATACCTCCGGTATTTGGACCTTTATCGCCGTTTAAAAGTCTTTTGTGATCTTGAACCGGTAACATGACTTTTACGCAGGTACCATCGGTGAAAGCTAGTACCTATTCAAAATAAATCAGTTAATAATTCTTTAGCTAAATTTTGAACTTCACAACCGAATAAAATTTTACGCTAACCGAGACTTCTTCACCATGCAAACGTTCTTCGACGATAATAACATCGGAAGCGCTGCCATGTTTTGCAAGATCATCAACAGCTTGGCAAGCCTCGTTTAGGTCATTGGCAACAATAACGCCTTTACCAGCAGCTAATCCAGCAGCTTTGATGACCAGAGGTTCGAAAGGTGCACTAAGATGAAAAAACGAATTAAAAAACTATCAAACTTGACTCGTAGAATCACTCACTTCTTAATGAATTGCTTAGCTTCGTTGGTATTTCTAAATGATTTCCATCGAGCAGTTGGTATACGATGCCTATCCATGAACTGTTTAGCCCATTCTTTATCGGATTCTATTTTAGCGGCTTCGGAGGTAGGCCCAAAACACATGATATTATTTTTCCACAATACATTTGATATACCTTTCGCTATAGGTACCTCTGGCCCGATTATAACTAACGATACATCGTGCTGTTTCAACCACGAGACCACAGCCTATGAAAATACGGCTATTATTTTTTCGAATCGACGCTAGACTGTTTATCAATGTAAGATCTTAGCGTACCTCGAAATCATTCAAATCGATATCAACGTTGGTAACTTTACTACATGTAGCTGTTCCACCATTTCCGGGGATAGCGAAAATTTCGGAAACCTTTTAAAAGTAGATAAGTAATGAAATGGTAAATGGCCGAAAGCTGCGAATAAATGAAACAATCGTCAAACTTACCGAATCGGACTGACTCAATTTCCAACATAACGCGTGTTCTCGGCCACCACTTCCTATAACTGCGACGTGCTTATTCGACATTATGGTAATTCTGTACGAATTTCACTAAAATCTAATAGGTATTCTGTTCACTTCAAAAGAAATAAATTAACCGAATATCGTATTATGCAATTAACGAAGAATAAAACGAAGTGATTACAGAACGCTGTTAATTTCTGAATTGAGAAAGGTCATCGCATATTCTCTCCACTATTTGTTCGGCAAACAGCGCTTTATCGTAGGTTATCTGTGTTTTCGTACCGATTCAAACCTGTACAAGATAACAATTAACTTTTCATCATACACCAACGTCAAATTACGTAGTAGGAATTCGTTAGGTAATTTTTTCGAGACCTTTTCGATTCTTTTACACTAATAAAAAAATAGATGCACGTTTAAAGTTTTCATAATATTTCGTAAATCCAAAAGTAGAATTAATAATTCAACATTCACAACTGAATAAAGGTTCGATTAAACAAAATTATCTATCGTTACAATTTACAATACGTAAAATAAAAAATTATTTTTCGATATAAAAAATTATTTTAAAATCAACAAAAAAAAACAAAAAACAATAATAAGTACTACTATATAAATCGAGAACAAAACGAAAAAAGTACAAAATAGACGTCATCGAGAGAAAATAATGGCAGTAACGTTAGAGGAAAAACAATAAATCACTCAAATTGTCCTTCGCAAGAGCGTGGACGTGCTGCCCAATCAAATACGCTAACTTGTGCGCATACTGTAACAAAAGAACAAAAAAAAAAATTCAAATCGGTCTTCAAAAAGATGATTAAGGTGTGATTCAAAGTAAACAATAAATAGGTAAGACTACGTATTATTCGATAATTATCAAGTGTTAATCGTCACAGTCATTCAATAAACAGAAAATACGTGTGTTTATTGTTCACTTAAATCAGACTGCTATCGACGAATTGTACAAATAATTCACTCGATGAATTCTGATGATATCCACGTATGTATTCTAGAGAATTTTACAAAAAAGCTGAGAGGAATAATTTGAGCCTTGATACGGCATTCGTTTTCATAAGATTGTTCGATTTCTCAAAAAATAAATTTTTGTCATTCGACTTGGAATAATTTATAGTTCAAATCACATCTATGTAATCCAAGTAATTTGAGCTCTAGTTCGAAAATAAAAAAATAAAACATACTTGACAAGGGGCTGGCACACGTACGGTTCCACTCCAATTATAATACAAGTGAGTCATCTTGTAACTCAACCGCTGGACTTGATCTGGAGTCATTTCTGATGAGTCTTTTACGACTACATAATGAGTAGGCGATACAGTACCCTGAAATCAGTCCATCAATAAAGCACAATTCTCAACTCACTAAATACTCATCGAAATTTATCAAGAGTCGCCTTACCTGTCGAACGTTTTGCGAAACCAAGAAGAAATCGTACCAGTTTCTTCGAGTAATGGTATGATCCATTATGGTACCTGGGGGCGGATTTCCGTATCCTTGTCTCTGCAAATTATTATTTTTTTTCAAATATCAGGTTTACAGTTTCCATTATTATCTATCATTTAAATATTTACCTCGCACGCGTAAATTCGTTGACTAATTCGTTTTTGAACAATCACGTAAGTTAATTTTGGAGTATAATCCGAGCTCACAACAGGAAACATCCTTTCGAATTGAGGCACTTCGTAGTCGCGTACAGTCTTCAACTGACCGTCGCCTACACCATCTCTGTAGACGACGATTCTCGCCGGGAAGGAATTGTTTATCTGTTTCAGAATACGACATTAGTTACGATTGATTTACGAACCTCCTCCTTCAGTTTTTGAACAACTCACCTTATACCATTGTTGTAAGTTTTTTTTTAGAAGACCGGTAATCACGTCAGAAATTTCTTGACCTCTGTTATGGAACGCATGAGCAGACGTCCATCGAGTGCTCGTTGTATTTAGAGACGAAACCAGGGCAACAACACTCTGTGTTTTCTTCAACGCTTCGTGGTAGGCATCGATACCGCAGAACATGATTCCCTCCTACAAATATTTTTAAATTAGTACAAATAGCTTGAAATCTTTATGCGCAAAATACACATTTCTTACTTCTTTATACGGTAAATTAATACCCCACAAAGTTCCACCGACTTTGCAGTTTATCTGCAACATGATCTTGACAACAATAGATCGAAGTGCTTGCGGTTTGGAAAGCGTTTTGGCATTGATAACCTAGAACGTAATAAATCAAATCAGCAAACAAGTCTTCACTACGAATGAAAAATTCAAATCAAAATCTAGATCTACCTGAGAGGCTATTCCGAGTTCGGCATAGCACAACTTTTTAACTGCAGCGTATCTATCGTCTCGACTAGTGGGAAATATTACGACGACTATTTGCACATTTTGCTTAACGAGTTCGCGGATTTCATAACAATACGTTTGCGAACTGTCATTCGGAATACTCCGAATAATCGGTTTGTTTAAGGTGATGCCGATTTTCATAGATATTTGTTTGGCCGTTTCGAGGAAGCTCTGAGAATATTTCGCATCTCTATTCACGTGAACCACAGCCCAATTTCTCAAATCGATCTGAAATTTCGAAAAAATAAATAGAATCGCTATCGACGTTTTGAAAAAAAATCCAATCGTACAATTCTCACGTACAGGACTGAGCACAGCGTTACCCGATAGAGCTCGATTCCAATCGGCGGATGGTTCTTGAATAGTTCTATTATTTCCGAAGATGATCTTCTCCGCATCTAAAACTCTAGCGTAATCATCTATTGTCCTATCGGGTAATCGGAGACTCCAATTCTTTAAATGAGCCGCGGCTCTGGGATTTTCTAACAATCAAAAATACATCAGTTGAGAAAAATTCATTCTGTGTATATTTACGTATTTCAAATAATTCACCTTTTATGCCATTCACAAATTCACGCAGTGCACCTTGTCGTTGGTTGGGAGTACATCTCGTAAACTCAGCTACGTCCTTCATCAACTTATGATTGTTTCTCATGTCTTCAGTCAGGCCAGTAGGGCAACAGAGTTCAGGAACTAAATACAACAGTACGTCGACATTTTCCTAAAATATAATATCAGATTGAATAAAACGTCTTCAATAAAATATGGTACTAGGATTTGAAGTTGAATTCATTTTTACCTTCCCTATTGGCTTTCGCTTCACCCTATGGACTAACATAGGTTGGGTTTTGTCTTGAATAGTAATATTGTATTGCGACTTGTAATAATCGATGTACGAAACCTGAGAGAAAAAATGATGAAAAATCGAACATAATACAAAAAAATGACAATTCAAACTTACTTTATCGCCATTTTTATCGAAAGCAGAGAGTGGATTTACATCAAAGTCGACATCGTCAACTTTATAAACCTTATTATTATACGTTGTAATGACGGATGTGCCAATAAAGGCAGTTGTGATGGCATTTTTCACGCCCTCTCCACGGTAATTTTTCAGAAGATCGCGTCTAACGACAAAAAAATAAATTAATTAATAAACTCTTATGCATAATTAAATTCAGATTTTTGAAAAGGACACTTACATAATGTCGATACAACGTTGGTCTCGTAAAACTCGATGAGAAGCGTCTAAACACAAATGAATACCGCCTTCGTATTCCTCCACCGCGGTAATGCACCCAGGCCAAATTGACAATCTAGAAATATCATCAAATTAATATCAATGTAAAGACATTGCGTAGTAGAATAAACTAAAATATATTCAATGAAGTTACTTGTGTTGTTGAATTTTAATCTGTTTCTGTGGATTATAATCTGATCTTCCAAACTTGACGAGATGCAATTCGTTCATAATTCGTTTGAATATAATGTTTAAAATATGACGACAATCACCAAGTGGTTTCATTCGTTTAAATTTGAAAATTACTTCGACCTCCAAACCACTAGGAAGCGTAGCTCTTTCACACGTTATCTAAAATTAGCCTCAGATTAGTAACATAAACATTACGGAAATATTGAAAAATCAGCCTAATAAACTTACATCTTTATCAAGTCGTTCTGGTGAAAATAAAAGAGCACCGCCATCGAAAATTTTAATATTCGCGTGCTTGCGAAACTGTTCGTTTACGATGGACATTCTCTGACGTCTATCATCGACACCTGGCTCAAAGTTGACCTCGTACTCGCAAATTCCTTTTCTGGGGTCTTCTAACTCTAATTTGATGAAGTTGGCCGTTGCTTCGACCCTGGAAATAAATAGTATTAATATTTAAAAAAAAGTACCGTATACGAAATTTTCATTACATAACAGACGTACCTTCGACCACTGTGGCCATGTTTCCGTACTGGCTCAGGTCTTTCTTCATCGTCTCTACGTCTAGGCGGTCTCGATGGTTCAAGAGATAATTGAGCTACGTCTTCCGTAACCGATTGTGCTGTTCTCCTATAAATTAAACATTATTAGAGTTATGAAACGGTCAAATTACAAAAAGATCGGCTTGCTTACTCCATTATCTTCCCCAAAAGCGCAGCTCTACCCCTGCCACCAGTTCGCGTTGATTCGACAGGCGCGACATCCTCGTGTTGCTCTGGAGGCGAGGTCCGCGAGACGTTTAAAGACGACGTCAAATTTCTAAGAAGTTGGCCTCGGCCTGACGAAATGCGCGGCTATAAAAAACAAACTCGTGAAAGTAAAATGAAATAAAATAAGTTCCAAATGTAATCAAACGAACCTCCGGCGGCGAACTATTTTGATCGGGTGGTGAAGATGAAGACGTCGTACGTTGCAAAGCTGCGCCTCGTCCGATGGATATCGTTTCCTATCGACGTAGATTCATATTAGACGAAATGTTCAACTATGATAATAAAATGTAAGAACAAAACTGATGAATTCTTACTCTATTTGCTTCGGTTGAGGACGACAACCGTTCGAGCAGAGCTGCCCGTCCTCGACCACGGCCAGAGTTTCCATTCTGTTCTGCCATGACTTGATAAACAGTAAAAAAAAAACGATTTTTTTTTTAAATTCAATTTATATTAGAATCACACTTCACAAATACGCAGATCATAACGTCCAACGTCCATTTTCGATTTCTACACAACTAAACATTTCGAGCATTCGAGCAGCATACAAACCTAGCACGAACTCACTTTTGAAAATACTTCTTCGAATAATATACTATACGCTCAAATTACATTTTAACACGTTTCGAGGTTTCGACAGAAGAAAAACAGAATCTAATGATATGAAAATATGATGTAGAAAATCGTAAAAATTACTCAAATTTATGCAAGAAATTCCAGGAAATGCTTGCTTAAAAATGCATTCTTCCACTGGATTGGGTTAATTTGCTCACGTGGTACATGGAGAACGCATACAGACGGACCGTACAAATGGTTCCACCACTGGAATACCAGTATTCTAGTCTAGCATGACTTGGTCTGTTCGTTGGTAACGTAGCCGGCTGAGCGCGTGAGATTTGAATTGTGAAAGCAGTACCACACAATTGAACGAGTCTTATTTCTTTAATTAATACAATATTTATCTCGTAAATATTATTTATTTCCAACACTTTTTACCATAAACGTCTTCTCACTCGTTCATTCTAGAATCCATAGATTAACTATCGAGGTGAGTTGGTTTCGTGTATAAATACTTATTTATTTCAAACCTACGGACGTGTGTGGCCATCATTGCCCCAGTTCCCTCTACAAAATAATCTACCGGAAGCGATATTAAAAACACAGGGATGTAAACTTTATTTTTTTATGTTTACAGGATGACGACAGAAGTGTCATAAGACTAACGAATTTCGGTTTCTATAAAGATGGCTACTTGAACGTATCACTGAGCCAGTTCTACACGTCCTTCGCTCGAGACGAATCACTCGTGAAAGATGCTGTTCTGGTATGTAATTTTAACGCTTTACGTAACCGCAGTCAGTTTACCTTACCATGTAAATTTATCAATCGTGACCGTGATTTTCTCAGTTCGGCTTCACTCTGGAGAAGAATATAAACGACGCTGTGGATCCGAGTTTGGAAACCCATAGAGACCAATGTGTACTGAAAGATGCTGAAAATCTAGTAGAAGGAGAAGAAAAGGTTATACTTTTCACGATGGATCTGAAAAATTTACGGTTCGTATCGATTATTGGTATTTCGACGAATGACGAACCTCCCCTCACACAACACGACGAATAATTTGACGAGTATTGTGTTTGTTTTAGCTTGAATATAAATTGTAGCCGGAATTCGGAAGTCAAAAATGTGAAAATAAGCAACGATATTGGTAAAAATACGCAATTGGTTGTCGAAATTGTTTCGTATAATACGTGGTGATACATTTTTTCGTTGAATTTCAGACAAAATATCTACGACTGCGTCCTGCTTCAATACCGATTACAACGAGTAAATGTTTCGGAACCACGTGTTATAACACTAAGGTAATTACGAGACGATTATAATGAATTTTTCGGGTATTGTTATTTCCACCATCCTGGGTGAGTAGTTCATAGAGATGAATCAACTGAATCTCTGGACTTGGAATATTTTTTTCAAGTTTCGATTGGCATTTATTTTATTCAAAATTGGAGGAGAAGGAGGGGTCCAATCAAATTTTTTGTAATATCCAAAATTATTCCTAGGTCTTCAAGCTATAACTTTTGTTTGAAGTTTTTTTTAATTAGACCTCCCTCTCCACTGATTTTACACAACACTTCGAAGATATTAATTAAAACTCTCAGATGAGTGAGCGAGGAAGGAACCTATTGAAAAAATTTTCAAATAAAAGTTGTAGAGCAAGATCCTAAAAAAAATTTTGGTCATCATAAAAATAATTTTGGTCATCATAAAAATGTCTATTGGATCTCACCCTTTCCTCAAATTTCACATAATATCAGTTAGATACTTTTTCAAAATTTAGCGAAGGGGCCCAATTGAAAATTTTTTCAAACAAAAGTTGTAGATTGAGGTCTAAGAAATAATTTTTGTTGTTATAAAATTTTCGATTAGACCCTTCCCTCCCCTCCAATTTTGCATAATGGCTTGGACACCTATATTATTAAAAAATTGCGAAGGTAGAGGTCCGATTGAAAAAATTTTCAAACAAAACTTGTAGCTTGAAGTCTTGAAAATAATTTTAGTTATTACAAAAATTGCGATTGGAGTCATCCCTCCCCTTCAATTTCGAATAAATTACATGTTAATTGAAAAAGTCCAGAATCTGAATTGATGGAAGTAGGAAGTGTGAGCAATTTCGTTTATGTTCACTACAAATCCGAGCAACTACAACTACTTACCCAGGCTGGTGGAAATAACGACACTCGAATTTTCCGAAGACTTGCGAGGATTTTATTTATTTCAATTTTTGGATTTTTAGTTCGTCGTATATATTCCTACCGAAACTGAGGAAGGCTTGTACGAATTGTTCTTTCATAATTGTGCCAATTATAACGACAGAGTTACTCCAATTGCCACTTCTTTTCAAGTACGTTCTCACCTCTACACTTTTACACCTCCATAGACTCGTTTGTAATTAATAAAATTTCGATAATTTCAGATTTACATAGAAGAACATAATGTTGGTAACTATTTGTCAGCTGGCGAGATGCCTTTGCCTACTTTGTACTTCACGATGTCCGTTTTATTCTTTTTATCTGGAGTCTTCTGGGTTTATATTCTTGTGACCAGTAGGTAAGTCTTCGTGAACGACATTTTTATCATCTCGAAGAAACTTGAAATAATGAAACGTTACAATTTCATGTATTATTCATCTATTGCGTATGTTTTAGACATCCGGTATTCAAAATACACTACCTGATGGCAACTCTAGTTCTACTAAAGTCTCTCGGATTGCTGTTCCACAGCATAAATTACTACTACATCGAAATTAAAGGCGAACATGTTGTAACTTGGGCGATATTGTACTATGTTACTCACCTGTAAGTACTGTCTCGCAGCATTGCTTAATTGATCGATTACGAAATGTTTGAAATATCATTTTACTTGTGTTTTAGTCTCCGAGGCTCCGTACTGTTCATAACGATCGTGATTATTGGTACAGGATTTACATTTATTAAGCATATTTTATCGCCGAAGGATAAGAAAATCCTCATGAGCGTCATCCCTTTACAAGTAAGTTTACGATTATCTACGAAAACGAACTCGTGAACTGTAATTAATTTTTTTTTTTTCAATTTTTTCGTAGGTTTTCGCCAACATAGCTGAAATAATATTAGAAGAATCGGAGGAAGGGGATGCTGCGCATGAAACTTGGCGTTATATTTTCACAGTCGTTGATTTGAGTTGCTGTTTCATCGTCGTGTTCCCCATAGTGTGGTACGTAATGTAAAAAACTAGCTCCTAGTAGTGATTGAGCTGAATTTTTTCAATTCAGAAACTACATAAACGCCTAATATACGAAATTAGGGAGAAGAGAGGGGTCCAATCGAAATTTTTATAATAGCCAAACTTATTTTTAGGATCTTAATCTACAACTTTTGTTTCAAATTTTTTTTAATTCAACCCCTCCCACCCCTCATTTTCCAATATTGAGTGTCTTTATACTAATGTGCAAAATTAGAGGGGAGGGGCGGGTCCAATCGAAATTCTTATGATAACCAAAATCAATTCAAAGATCCTAATCTACAACTTTTATTTGAAAATTTTTTCAATTGAAACCTTCCTTCCTCCAATTTTTCATATTAATACATGGATGGTCATTATTGGAAATTTGGGGGAGGTAAGGGTTGAATTGAAAAAATTTTCAAACAGAAGATGTAGATTAAGATCTTAAAATAATATTGTTTGCTATAAGAATTTCGATTGGACCCTCCCCTCCTCTCTAATTTTGCATAATTCAGGGTGTCTACAGGTCATGAAAATCAGAAAAAGTCATGAAATTTGAAAATGGGTTATGAAAGTTATGAAAAAGTAATGAATTTTTCCAAAAAAATAAATTTTGATTTCTCTGAAGAAGACAATTAATTTTATTAAAGAATTTTTTTTTCGAGAAGACGGAAATCTCAATTTTTTGGGAAAAATCCACATTTCTTGGAATAAAAAAAAAGACTTTGTGGAATGAAAAGGAAATTAATTTTTGGCACAAAAAATTTTAAAAATTGTTCTGGAATAAAAAACGTTTTCACACGACTAGCCTTAGGTAATTGCTGTACATGGTGTTTAAAAAATTCTCAATTTTATTGAAGTAAAAATATTTTTCAAACTTTCACGAAAAAATTCTTATTAAAAAAATTCAAAAAATCTGAATTTTATCGTTTGAATTGTTTTGAGGTAAAAATATTTTAGATCTCTTTTTTTTGATTTTTTTTTCAATTTTCTAAAAAATAAAATAATTTTATTTTTTGGGAGGAGGTCTCTGGTTTTTGGAGAGAAAATTCAATTCTCATGTTTTGGAATAAAAAAAAATTGAAAACGAATTTTTTTGTTTAAAATTTTTTAAAAATTGTTTTGGTGGAATGAAAAAAATTAGAAATCTCAAATATTCAGGAGTAGAAATTTTTTCGAAAGAAGAATTTCAGGATTTTTTGGAATAAAAAATATCCAAATATATTTTTTTCTTTTTCTTTTTTTTGTTAAAAAAATGTTTTTTAAAAAAAATTAAAAACGAATTTTTTGATTAAAAAATTTGTTAAAATTGTTTTGGAATAAGAAAAATACTTAATTCTTTTTGAAAAATAGAGAAATCTCAAATCTTCTGCCATAGAAATTTTTTGGAGAAATAAATTTCAGGATTTCTTGGAATAAAAAGTATGGATTTTTTTTTTGGGAGAAAAATGCGATAAAATTTTCTTATGAAGATATTTTTTAAAATTTCTGTGGAAAAGTTTCTTAATTTTTTCTTTGTAAAGAAAAAAAATCGTTTCATTTTCGAAAAAAAAATCGCAGTTTTTTTCATACAATAATTTTAAAAATTCTTCAGAAATAAAAAGATATCACTTTTTCAGGGATCTATTTTTTTGTGATGGTAAAATAAATGAATGAAAATATTTTCTAAACCTTGGGACGAAAAAAAAACATAGAAAAAAAATTTTTTATGTTGTTTTTTTGTTGAAAAAGTTGTTGAATATTTTTTTAGAAGAATTTTTTACGTGATTTTTTTTTTAATTTTTCCAAAATATGAAATACTTACCTATTTTTATTATTTTTTTGGGAGAAGGGTCTCTGTTTTTTGGAGAAAAAATTCTCATTTTTTGGAATAAAAAAAATTACTCAATTTTTTTGAAATAGAGAAATTTTAAATCTTCTGGAGTAGAAATTTTTTCGAAAGAAGAAATTTCAGGATTTTTTGGTATAAAAAACATCCAAAAATCTTTTCTTTTTGGCTGGAGAAAAATGTTATAAAATTTTCTTACGTGAAGATAATTTTTAAAATTTCTGTGGAAAAGTTCCTCAATTTTTTCTTTGTGAAGAAACAAATTCGTTTCATTTTAGAAAAAAAAACCGAGATTTTTTACAAACATTAATTTTACAAACTTTTCTGAAAAAAAAAAATCTAAATTTTTTGGGGATCAATTTTTTTTCTTTGATAGTAAAATAGGTAAATAAACAAAATATTTTTAAAACTATGAGACAAAAAAAAGGTGTCTGTTGAAAAAACAGTTTAAAATATGAATTTTCAAAAAAAAATTAATGTAGACATCCTGTTATTGAAAATTGAGAGAGGGAGAGAGGGGTTGAATTGAAAAAAATTTCAAACAAAAGTTGTAGATTAGGATCCTGAAAATAAGTTTGGTTTTTATAAAAATTTCGATTGGACCCCTCTCTTCTCCCTAATTTCGTATATTAGGCGTTTTTATAGTTTTGGACTTGAAAAAATCCAGCTCAATCACTGCCGCCTTGCAAACTAGGAGCTAGTATGAAAAAATATCGCTTTTTATTTCGAAATCAGACGATTAATTCGAATTATATTTTTAGGTCTATTAAACATCTAGAAGATGCCTCTCAAACGGATGGAAAAGCTGCTATAAATTTGGAAAAACTGAAGCTCTTTCATCAGTTCTACGTTATGATCATATGTTACATTTATTTCACTCGAATGATCGTATTTTTAATAAGAGTAAGCTATTTTCTACAGTTTCTCTTTCGCATCGACGTTATGCCAGCGAATACTTAATCAATTTTTTATTTCAATTTACAGCAAACTGTGGAATTTCGGTACGTCTGGCTGGACAAAATGTTCAGAGAATCGGTGACGCTGGTGTTTTTCATCGTAACCGGGTACAAATTCAGACCGGCTTCTGCCAATCCATATTTTCGTGCTAACGAAGACGACGACGATAACGATATGGACATCGTGTAAGAATTTTAATTGCTTTTTCGGTCGTAAAAAATCAACGACTTTTTTACTGTTTTTTTTTTCAGTGTAAGCCAATGTGGGTTCACCGAAGGCCTCACAAAACTAAACAGAATTAGCAACGAAACTGGCGACCAAGATAAAGACACTTTATTAATTTATAAGAGAGAAAGTAGTTACGATTACGATTAAGCCTAGAACCCCGTATCACTCGAAGTTCGTCTTCCATAACCGAGTTCGAGTTTTTTTTTTCATTTTCAATTTTTTGAGTTTTAATTTTGATTTTTATACCTATATCGAATACTTCAATATTGTGTTTATGAGTTTTATTGTAAATGTGCGGTTTTTTAATTAATTCGTCAACGTAAACGTCCGCAAAACGTCGCCGATCATGTCTCAACCCCGGGTAAGTGACTTTTTTTTGCAATTTTTACTTTTTTATAGTCTATTTCATTGTGATATTATAAGTATGTGAGAAATGCGGTTCCTAATACACGAAAATGAGTAGATTTTGGAGAATTTTCCATTCTACATTATTTAAAGATCATTAAATTCTCTATCGAATGGTATTAAAAAGTTTTTAATTACGAACAGTTGTAAGGCTGTACGGTTACTTTCTTTTGCCCAGTTTTCAACGTCCCGTGTCTTTACATTAAAATTCCTTAAAAACTAAAGCGAAGACCACCATTCTTTCTTAATAATTATTATGTAGAATCTCGCTTTCCAATGATATAAAAACGAACTTCATACCTTCATTTTTGAAGGAGATATTCACATTTCAATTATTCCATTGGTCATTTCAAGGCGACAAGACAAGGTGTGTTATCAGTACTAGCACTAGCTCAATCAACATTTCACTACATATCTAGTTGTATTTTGTTCAAATGAATTTCAAAATACGATTCACAAATATGAAGTTAAAACTCTTAAACAGCAACTTAACTAAGTTTGTGAAAAATCACATAATGTGAAAAAATACATGGCACGAATGACAACATCAAGTAATATTATGTTTTTTCACATAATCACATAGGCAGCGCACAAATTACAACATTATGTGAAAAATCACTACCTAATGTTGCTGTTAACATCCCTCACTTTTTGTGGCGATGCGACTTAAGGGTTAATTCACAGTTTAATTCACAAAATAATGTGAATATCTCTGTCAAAAATTAAGCTACGAAGTTCGTTTTTATATCATTGGAAAGAGAAAAAGATTCTACGGGGGGGGGGGGGGGGGTCGTCACTTCAGTTTTTAAGAAATTTTAATGTGAAGTCACAGTATGCTGAAAACGGGTAAAAAAAAAATAACCGCACAGCCTTATAACTTTTTGTTTGAAATTTTTTTACACCATTCGATGAAATTTTCTCAGTTCCACTCATTTTCGTCGTTTGTGTTCTATTTTGCGACTTAATCGATCTATTGTAGCGAAAAAATTGAGATATATTTATCGTATAATACGTTGGATTTCGATTTTTCAAAAAATTTCTGCCTTTATGAATTGTTTTCTGTTCCATGGAGATGTTGTCGTTTGTGGCGTAACAATACACAGGCTCATGAAATTCGTGCTTCAAACATTAGTTTTGGAAAAATACTATTTCCCAATGCGTGATACAGTTGATTTGGGTTGCTTGATTCGATTATCTTCCAAAAGGTGAAACTTTAATTAAAAATCGGAGTCGTATTCGGTTTGTGGAGTGGATTGAGTCGAGGTAGAGTTTTGAGATTTTGGTGCGATTGATTTTCTTGGGCAGGGTAAGATTTTTTTCAAAGCTTGGTGCTGTCAGTGATAAGGAGTGAATTATTGGAATGTTCTTAATTGAAAATTTTGAAGAAAAAAAATGAATAATTGGTGAATTTCAGTTTAGGTAAATGTACCTTGTAATTACGACTTCCTAGATTCTTATCAAATACCCTATATAGAATGGAATTGTTATCATCTCGTGGAGTCTGTAACATAAGCTTAGCTATAAGTGATAATTATGTACTTACTTCCTTCAATCTAATATTTTTTCTATTTGTTCAAAAAAAAAGTTGCACGAGTATACCTAAATTTTGAAAAATCATTCGAAGATTTTTCTCCTAATATTTTACTAAATCTGAAAATTGAAAAAAAAAAAAGTTTTTGGACTTATGCTATTTTTTAAAAAACGATCGCGTTTCTCACACAAAGACCTATATTTTTTACAAAAAACAAATTGAAAATATGTACTTTATGCATCGTAGGCATCGATTATGGACATTTTAAAAATAACGAAAAAAAATTTCTGCCTCATCATTTTAAAAGAAGAAAACTAAAAAAAAGGAGGGACTTATGCTGTTTTATAGAAAATGAACACGTTTCTCATACAAACGTCTATATTTCTCGCCAAAAAAATTAAAAAATATATTTCATGCATCGATTATATAATTTTAAAAATAATGAAAAAATTTTCAGATAATTATTTTTAAAAAGGAATTTTTTTAAAAAGCTGGACATTATGCTGTTTTATGAAAAACGCAATCTTTAGTGTCGTCTGGAGGCTGTTCTATGGGAGTAAAAAATAATTTTTTTTAGTATGTGATGTAGCTACGTCTAAAAAACAAATTTCATCAAAAAAAACATTTTGTCAAAAATGTGACTTATGCGGTTATTAAAAAAAAAACGATTCAATTAGGTACAAAAACTGAAGATTTTTTGAAAATGGACATTTTACCTAATTCTTGTATCATAGCCTCATAGGTATGGGACACTTTTTTTCAAAACGCTCCTACACCTTGAAATTAAATTTTTTAATCTTTTGGAAAACTAAAAATTGGAGCTTATATAGAGAATTTTTCCTCTTTCAAAATATCTGCTCAAAAGTTCCAAAAGATGAACTCTTCATATTATCCTATAAGTCCATGAAATAAATAACTATAATGTATTACCCTAATCAGACATGCAATTTTTCTGAAATTTAAAGTACTAAAAGGCTGAAAATTGAGCAATGTGAGATCATTCCTACTCAAATCATCAAAAAACCTCACATTCTTCAAATTTTTGAAAAATAGATTTCGTTATTTTCTTATTTAGGGGGGGGGGGGGGGCTATAATTTTTTTTGTTGAATGCATAACGTTGACAAGCGGCATTTTCTAACACCTTTGCATGACGTCATTTTGATTTTTAATCTATGAAGTTTTGAAGAAAAATTGGAAACTAATTTCACCACCCTTTTTTTACAAAAAAAAAAAAATAATAATAATAATTAATTTTTGATTTTTGAAAAATAAAATGCATGGAGTTTTCGAAAAAGAAAAATTACCTATATATATTCATTTTGCATTTTAATGATGTCATTTTGTAGAAATTATTAATACTTGAATTTTTGGGAAAATCAAAAATTTTAAGCGTCAAAATTGGAGAAACCTCCGACTGTTTCTTAATGCCCATTTCCAGAAAAACTATGCAATATGCAACCCAAGCGGGGTTCCCTCAGAATGTTTTTAATTCAGTACAGTCTGGTCTGTAGTCTAACGAGAGGGTTATGCCAAATTCCTACTTTTTCCTCCGATTTTATCTATTTCTTTTGAGCTGTCTTATAGGTATTCTGAAGTATCTGAACATAAACTGAGAGCTGCTCGTTTTTTCGTTTTTGATTAAGACTTCTTTGCCTCTCTCGTACGTTCATATAGTTTTATGTGATATCATTTATGCTGCTTTCTCTGTCATTATAATTGAACATAAGGTTATAAGAAAGTAGGTACTTGAAATTCCCAATTTTTGACAGATTATTATGACATTACACACTAAATTTTAAAATTGATTAAAACCATACCTAAATTTAAAAAATTAAATAAAATCATTGTTAATATTGAAAATTGAATTGAATTATCCATAATTTAATTGAAATTTTGAATTTGAAAACCCATTAAAATTGAATTTTAAATTCGAAAAAATATATTCTCGTCCCGGGAACGAAATTTTAAACTGGAAATTCCCGACGATTTTTTGGGAAAGGGAATCCCGCGGGAATTCCCACTGAAAATGAATTCTACACTCGATCCTTAATCAATATATCCAACTCCCATTAAATTATGAACCATAGAACCTGAGAAAATGAATTTTAAAATTGGCCTAATTTTACCATTTATTGTGCTTAAAAAAGAAAAAATAGGGCAGCCTAATGCTGAACAAAGCTGAAGAGCTAAATAGGATGATAGATTATATTGTAATTTTCTCAAGTTCTATGGACTATGAATGAATCAATCCATTCGAAAATTATTATTGAACCCATTTTTGACGGGTTCATTGCTTTTTTGTAAGATTTTTGAGTAAAAAAGAAAAAAGTTCCCTAAAATGGGAATTCCCAGTTTTGAAAAGTCGGGAACGGAAACGAAAAAATCGGGAATTTTCCCGCGGGAATTGGAAACGGGAAATCGGGTTTATGATCCGCTTTTGGTACCAAAGTACCAAAATATGATCCACTTTCGTAATTTCAATTTGGTTGCATATTGTGGTTATTGCAGGCACCATTATGAGTGTGAAAAAATATATCGCGTTCATCTGAATTCAAATAGAAATGAAATTATCGAACTTCAAAAAAAAAAAAAAAAAATTACCAATTGCGGATCAGTCCACTTTTGGTACTACTTTCATTTTTAAAATTTTGAATTTATACTGAAATTAGAAAAAGTACCAATTGTGGATCAGCTGAGTAGATTAATGGAAATGATGCAAGAGACAATAACAATACTAATAAACTTGGAATCACTTCACTCGGTTTAAACTTCACGGAGTTATTCCGCTTTATCGTGATCTACCAAAATTTGAATATTCCCCCACCCCCACCACAGGTACTTGAAAACACCGAAACTGCTAAAATGTGATGTAGGGCACTAATTCAACATCCCAACCACATTAGTACATTTCTACATTTAAAAACTACTTCAGGAATTTTTAAAACTGAAAACTCGAATTTTGGAAAAACGAGATTTTTGTACAATTTCATCATTTTTCAAAACAGTGGTAGAACACTTCCATTTAAGTTAATCCTGTAGGGAGTACGATGGTAGTACAGTTTTGGACCTTTGAATTTCTTAAATACGAAATTTTTACAATTTTTGATAGGAAAACTAAAAACTTTACTTTTCATCAATCACATGTGTTTTAAAAATGTTATTACGCTCAGAATCATGCGAGTTTCCCTTTACACGATGCCTGAACATTACTCTCAGTCTCAACACTGTAAAAGTCGCGCCACTCAAACTTTATTAGGTAGGCAACGCGGCCCACTGATCCGCATTCGATGCCTGATCCGCAATTGGTAGTCTACCTTACGTTTAGAACCAAAGGTTCCCACTCAGTTTTCAAAATTACAATTTTTGATTTTTTTGTAATTCTATCATTTCTATCATTTTAAATTTTACTTAATTTTTCAAAAATTTATATTCAATTTGTTCAAAAATTTAAGTGTATTTCAATTTTTGTCTTAATTAAAAAAAATTAAGCCACAAGTACCTATATACTATGATTCAATTTATTAAAAATTCTAAAATGGAAACGGAAACTGAATTTTTAAAAATTGAGAAACGGAAACGGAATGGAAAACTAAAAATTGAAAAAATGACGTTTCTTGAAAGAAATTGTCTTAATTTGGCAATTGAAGGCAAATGAATTGAAATTTCGAGGCCAAAATTTCAAAATACATTAAAATCATGCTTCATTTGGTCTCTCTACAACATACACTATTGAAATTTTCATTTTAAAATTCAATATATTTTCCATTTTGAACTCGAATTTTAACTCACTCGTCTTCGGAAATGGAAATAAAACGGAAACGGGATTTTTGACTTGGAAACAGAACGGAAACGGAATTTTGAATTTTTCAAAAGTGAGAAACTGAAACGAAAAGTTATTAAATTCTGAGAAACGGAAAGGGAAACATAATAAAATGAGGGGCGTGGAAACGAAAAAAAATGGAAACCCTTTTTACAAATAACGTTTATAAAGCCCTGAAAAAACACATGAGCAGCTGTGCGCCTACTATCTTATTGGGCTGCCATGGCAACCACAGGTTCACCTACAGCCGCATTACTTATGACTTATGAGCGGATTGCTATTCCTAACCCTATAAAGATGCACCAATCACAAGCATTCGTTGCGCGCCCATATTTATCTTGTTGAATTTTTTCCAAGTCTAATATACTTAGATAGATATTCTTAATTAACAGAGCCCGGATTTTTATGAAACGTCATATTTTTCTGTGTTGATGATAATTGGGCAAATCTGATATTTCTTTGCGATTCGTGAAATTTGCTGCATTTTGAGCCCTATTGGTTAGGTCATATTTTGCATATTTTGACCTTAAAGTCATATTTTGGCATATTTTTTGGCATTTTTAGCGTTTTTTGGGTACATTTTTCCAAATTCTTCGTTTTTTCGTGTTTTATTTTTTTTTTACTTGCCGGTGTATTTTTTAGATGAAAAAATTGAAAAATTACAAAATTATGAAAAATGCTTTAAGAAACCAAAAATTTAGATTTTCGTTAATTTTTAGTTCGTTTAATCAAGTAAGTACTTAGCATTTACTGTTCATTTTAATCTTTTTATATCGTTTTATTTCATTAAAAAAAAAAAATGTTGGTTATTTTTGGAAAATTCATTGATTTTAAACAATTTCAATGTTACCATGTTGTTCTACTAAAAAAAAACACTTTTCGGGGACACCCATATTGATGTAAATGATAGGTCATATTTTTGTCCATTTTGAGCTATAAGGGCAAAGATGAAAACAAAAAATTTAGAAGCACTTTTGTTAAAAATGATACGAGGTGCCTAATATCAGATATTTGTAAATTTCAGTTACATAATTGTTTTTCGTAATGGTGACTAATAATTAGGGTCTTTTGATGTTATTATACAGATTTCTTGAGATGAGTGGAAACTCAAAGCCACGTTTAAGGAATAAATATAAGTGGTGTCAAGTGGATTGTACTGAATGCAGATTCAGCTAACTTCATTTGCGAATTTTGTTAAAAGAACGTTGTTGACATCAATATAGACTATATAATACTATTAAAACAAATGCGATCGTTTATTTACGTAATTTTTACTTTTTTTTAGAAAAAAATTGGTATCCGCTATTAGGCACCCACTTTTTCAAAATTTTGAAAGCGCACTTTTTACAAAATTTTAAGTGGGGGGAAATTAGTGCGCCGTAGAAACCTGCGCTCCTAGGACCTGAAACTAGACTCTATTGGCTATCCTTAGACACTTTGAAATGCATCCTAACTCAATTAAAATTTGAGATATTTCATTTTTAAAGATGCTATCCGATATTTTGCGTCACTCCCCTATATGTTTCGAGAAAAAGAATCTCTTAATAATTATTATTGGAGTTTATACCAAACTTTGTTTTTGGAAAAAATCTTCAGCTTTTAGATGAAGATAATCTCAATTTTAAAATCTTGATTCTTTTGAAAAAAAAACTTTCAATTTTTTCTAAATTAAAATTTAAAAAAAAATTTTTGGAGAAAGATTCTCTCAATTTTTTGGGGAAAACATTGTTGAATTCTTTTGAAGTAAAAATTTTCAAATTTTTTAGAGTGAAAAAACTTTTTGATTTTTTGAAGAAACAAATTATTTTTCGTCTTTAAAAAAACTTAATTATTTGAGGGGGGCGGTAATTTCTTGAAGTAAAAATCTTCGATTAGGAAAACATCTTCATTTTTTTTAGAGAGAATAAAACACAATTTTTTGTTTTGAATTTTTAAAAAATGAGATTTTTTTGGAGTGAAAAATGTTCTAGGTAAATACTTACCTGATTAATTTTTTAGAAAAACACTTTTTGGGGAAGAAGCCCAATAATTTCTTGGAAAACAACTTTGATATTTTTTCACTAAAAATTTCAACTTTTTCAGAATTTTGGCTCTCGATTTTATGAGTTTTGAAACACGAAAATATTGGGGTAAAATGACAGAAGAGGGGAGGGTTATGAGTCATTATTCTAGTGGCAATGGAAAAATTTTGGTTACTTTTTTCTATTATTTTAGTTACTTTTTTTGAAAGTTCAGGTTACTTAAGTTACTTTTTTTTCTTCAAATTTCGCTCCGATGCATGCAACTTCCATTATCAGGTCAAATTTATTAGCTGACTTTTCTCTTTAGAGAAAATCAGCTAAAAAATGAAATTATTTCTGTCAGTTTTGAAAACATTTCAATTTCAAACTAAGAAATTTATTTTTTTCCGAAGTCTCACAGAGATCATTTTTATTTCTGAAATATTGTTTTTCTAAAAACCCCACATACCTATTATTATTTTTTCTTTTTTTGTTCAAATTTTGGTTTTACATACTGATTCACAAATATACATATATAGTTATACGTATATTATACCTATCTATATATTTTTGCAAGAAATTCAACATTTTTTTCCTAATCAAACATTTTCATTGAATTTTAATTTTTTACTTTTGGGTAATGTTCTGCACTGTCTTGCAAAATATACTCAGATTGATGATTTATACCTAAATCCAGTTTTTAATCTACTCAACCATTCATTTTTTTAATAAAATATGTGGCTATACTCCACTGATGTATATTATTTTAGACAATTTTATAAACCTAGATTAGTGGAGATGATCCCAAGATCTGTTATGTAATGTAACCTGTATACCTTCTGTTTCCTGTGATGAATCCGAGATGACATGACATATTGAAATAGGGATATATCTGTCAAAGTATATTAATGTGTATTCAAGTACATCGATGTATTTAGTCATCTTACCATTAGGATGAACCATTGTTAACATGTTTCTTAATGTACCCATTTTTGAAACAATAGCTAGCATTATTCTTACCTTTTTATTTTTCATTTTCAAATTTCGATATTTTGCCCTCGCCAATCCACACACAGATGCGTGAACGAGGTGCGTAAATAAGGTCCCAATCCCCTAAATTATTATTATTATTATTTTTTTAGTCAGAGTTCGCCAAGTTCGCTGTTTTATCGAACGCATACTGGCATAAATGAACAAAATATGCATCCCCTTTTCGATTTAAACGTTCCTAATTGAATTTAGTTTCGAACTTTTTATTTTTGGAGTGTGATGACCGTTATTCCACACAACTGTAGATCATTTTAATTACTTGTAGGGTTGATAGGTAACGTAACTTTCCATCTAGAGGTTCACAGGAGCTGTGAACCGATGGCTACCAGGGAATGCTAGGTGCTCACATGCAGTTAATTCCAGTACCTGAGGGTTTTTTTCTTATTCTTTTTCAAAATTCTAATCAGAGTTGGTAATCTGCTACATTTTCTTTTTGTCGCCATCTGGCATCTTAGTGGAAACTGAGTTGGCGCCTTGGTCGGAAGCTGCCCATTTTTTTTTTTGAAGGCTATCCGGTGATGGAGAACCTGATCAACTGGTTGAGTACTCTGTTAAGAAGCCACAGGCTTCAACAGCAGTATGCTCTTCGAGGATCCGTTCATTGTCAAGCTTTTGTGTAACTTTGATTTACTCTACTGAGGTTCCACTACAATATGTTATAAACCAGCGGGCATTCGCCATGACCATGTGTAAGCCAACTGACAGTCCACCTCAAAAATTTCAGTGTAGCTAGTAGCTACCCACCTCACTAGAGCAGTGAGAGCAGTTGGGGTAAAGTCCATAAATGTGTAATGTGATGGGTAGGCATGGGTCCCTATGATGTTTGCACATGCTTTGCCTCAGGCAACGCTTAGGCGAATACCTGGTACTACACTGGGATAATGTAGTGGTCTTCTGCTGAGAGCTCATAGTGCCTATGAACAACTTTTCTGTTAATTTCTTCATTCTTGGTACTGGTAAGCTTACGCATGGCACACCGTGCTGAACCTATCAGCTTTTGGTTTCACCAGTTGAATGTGGTCTCGTTGTTAAAGTCGTAAATGTGTCAAATTGTGTGAGCTAATGTCGTTGGTAAATGTTGATTTCCAATACACCATATTTCAAAACCAAAGAATCGTGTAGTTATTTTGTGTGTGTTAATGGATTCCAAAGGGTAGTAAGACTGGTTAAATACATGGTACTTTTCCAAGTTAAGTCAGAGGCTTAACCTTAACTGCACATTAGAGCTTTGAAATTGAAGAAATATGTTCTCAAGGCAGAAAAAATATAGTTTTTGAAAAAATATTTCAGAAATTGAAAGGAATCTTTCAAAGTTTTAAAATTAAAATGTTGTCAAGACAGAAACATTATAAATTAAAGAAAAAAATGTTTCAGAGTTTGAACAAAATATTATACCTACTTAATATAAATTGAAAATAATATTACAGAAATAAATATACATTTCAGTGAGGTTTAGTTTACCTAGATCAGTTTTTTTAAAAAAATTCTTAGTTTGAAAGGCATGTTCCAGAGTTTTTAGCTGATTTTTTTCTTCGAAAAAATCAGCTATTAAATTTGACCCGTTGGTAGCAGTGGGGGGTGGGAGTGATATTTCTTGACGTTTTATGACGAAATATGACGATTGACACCAATTTCGCAAAATGGTATTTTTTTTGGTTTATATAATAACTATATATTGTGTATGTTGTATGTATCTACAAAATTTGTCACTGCGATAACTCGAGTTATGATTGATGGAATTAGTTGAAATTTAGATGTGTGGTAGTGGTAGAGGGTCATTAGGAATAGAAGCCTATTGAATTTGAGCGAAATCGGTTCGCGGGTTCGCGAGATATCCGCGATTGAAATTTTTGAAACTCAGTAACTCCGCGAATAAGCTAGTTACGTGATTTTGGCACATAACCTTTTTTTTTTAATTATTAATTTATCAATTATTTCATTATTAAATAAAAAAAGTAATGAAAAAAATTAATTTCAATATTTATTTTTATTTTTTACCTACCTGTTATTATTTTTTTATTTTTTTTATTTTTTGTTATATAATTTATGTAGAATGCAGATTGGTCTTCTTTGTCTATTTTACTCACTTCGATTCAGTTAGGTATAATTTAAAAAATATATATTACGACCTTTACTTTGCTTTGACCGAATGTAGATGTACCCGTCAATGATCAATTTATTTTCATCTATCTTTGCTGCTGCCATTTCAACATGCAACAACATTTCAAAGCTGCGAGCGATTTCAACACCACGTCGAATTCCATAGAAATTTTTTTATTCGGGATTTTTGCATTCGGGATTTTTGCCATTCGGGATTTGTGTTCGGAATTTTGGTATTCGGGATTTCGGATTCGGGAAAACAGCATTCGGGAAATATCCGTTCGGGATTTCGGATTCGGGAAAATGTCCGTAAACCCAAATTACGACTTACACTTCTGCGTTGAAAAAAACCCTGAGATACTGCCTGTATTACATAATTATATTGACGATTTGTGAAGATATTTAAATAGCTAAATATTCGGTTTTATTGCTTTTTGAAAATTGGTTTTACAAATTTGTAAAACCGATGCTAGAAACATGCAAAATAGTCGATATAAGTATCATTTTGAAGCATATGACGCGTTATATCCATTTTTAACACATTTCATTACTTTTCACCACTTTTCACAACTTTTCAGGCCAACTTTTCACTTTTCTTTTCGTGTTTTTAACTTTTCATGAAAAGTCCCATCACTAATTTAGCATTCGAAGATGATGATGATCCGTTCGAATGAATCAGTCGTTCGTGAACGATTCGTTCAAACAAATTAGTCGTTGCAAATGATTTGTTCGAATGAATCAGTGGTTCGTGAATGATTTGGCTGTTTTTTCTTTGAAAAGAACATAGATTATTCTTCTAGAAAATTCTGAAAATTTGAGATTTCTTTCTTCGAAAAAAAGTAAAAAAAAAATTCCATAAGAACTGAGAAAAAAATCTCAATTTATCATAAAAAGGAGATTTTTTGTTTCTTTCAAAATAATATTCAGACTCATATCAGTCGTTTGCGGACGATTCGTTTAAATTGATCAGTCGTTCATGAAGTTTTATTTTTCATGAAAAGATGTTCAAATGAATCAATCGTTTGCAAACGATTCGTTAAAATAAATTGGTCGTTTCCGAACGATTTCCTCAAATGAATTAGTCGTTACGTTGCAAACAATTCGGCCAAATGAATCGGTCATTTTCGAAATGAAAAAAAATCAAGCTTGTATACCGTTTTAGCTGATTTTTTTTAAAATTAAAATGTTCTCAAGATTGAAAAAATAGAATTATATTATAGCTATTTACCTAATATAGTTTTCGAAAAAATATTTCAGAAATTGAAAGAAAAGAAAAAATTTAAGTACATATCAAAAGGACACGTTTTAAAAACACGTACAAGAGTAGATAGCACGTAAATATGCGAATTGCATGGTATAGGTACTTGAGAAGGGTGTCGGGTAAAAAGCGACACATCGTGCAAACGAAAGGGAAAGTGGGAAATGAGCGACACACAGTTTATTTCATGGGGGTGAGGTGAGAAAAAAGCGACACAACGAATACTCCGTCCTTTAAGCAACAATGAGAATAATTATAGTCTTATATACGAGTAGATACTATGTTTAAAATATATTTAAACAAATATTCCATTTTTAGCTGAAATTTCGATTCGAAATGCGATATTTTCTTATAGATTTTTCAAAATATTTTTTGTCAAAAAATAATTTTTAAACATTTTTTTACCAAAAATTTTTTGGAAATTTTTTTCAATTTCTTGAGAAAAATTTTTTTTGAGGATTTCTTGTCCACAAAATTATATATACGTACAAGAGTAGATAGCACGTAAATATGCGAATTGCATGGTATAGGTACTTGAGAAGGGTGTCGGGTAAAAAGCGACACATCGTGCAAACGAAAGGGAAAGTGGGAAATGAGTGACACACAGTTTATTTCATGGGGGTGAGGTGGGAAAAAAGCGACACAACAAATACTCTGTCCTTTAAGCAACAATGAGAATAATTATAGTCTTATATCGATGGTCGGGAACCATTTAACGTTAACTCCATTTCAAAAAATTTTACAGGAGAGCAAACCGAAGTTTTCATTATGAGTTCCCTTTTACAATAGTGCATTAATTAAAGATCTGAATTTCCCGTTTCTCACTTTATGCTTGACGAGTAGTATTTTAAACTTGAAATTACAATAGGAGAATTTTCCACCAGATTAGAAACTAAAAATAGTGAGGATATGGAGTTAACGCGAAATGGTTTTGAAAATGAAGCTATAATTGAGAATCATTTAACGTTAACTCCCATTTCCATACGATTTCATACTGTGAACAACACTATATTTTTCAGAAAAAATACGTCTTCTAATCATTATTTTTGACTACAAAAGAGTGGAATGGTTGAAAAATGGACCATTATTTTTCACTTCAGTATGAAGATAGAAAAATTACCTATAATGTAGAGAACCTGGAAAATAATGCGATTGATTAAAGATTAAATTTTTCAATAAACTATATTGAAATAATAATATTATTTGGAATAATTTCAAAATTAGAATGAAATTTTTATTTCAAAAATAAATCTTGGGTCATTAAATTAAAATATTGAACAGAAAAATAACAAAACTCAAACTACTTACGAATCAATAAAACAAAACAAAAAAAAATCCTATTTGATACAATAAAAAAGTAAAATTTCATGGGTTAATAAATAAAAACAATAACACCAACAGGTATTTTGACTAAATTTCTATCAAGTCTCATAATTAGGAAATTGATAAATAAAATTAATTGAACACATACAATATGATTAAACTTTCAAAGTTACTAAAATCAAAACTTGAAATATTATTAAAATTATTCGTCAAGTTTGATAATTACAATGAAATTTCATTTCAAAAATAATCTTGGATCATTAAATTAAATTATTGGAACAAAAAACAATGAAACTACTTACGAATCAATAAAACAAAACAAAGAAAAATCCTATTTGATACAATAAAAAAGTAAAATTTCATGGGTTAATAAATAAAAACAATAACACCAACAGGTATTTTGACTAAATTTCTATCAAGTCTCATAATTAGGAAATTGATAAATAAAATTAATTGAACACATACAATATGATTAAACTTTCAAAGTTACTAAAATCAAAACTTGAAATATTATTAAAATTATTCGTCAAGTTTGATAGTTACAATGAAATTTCATTTCAAAAATAATCTTGGATCATTAAATTAAATTATTCAACAAAAAACAATGAAACTACTTACGAATCAATAAAACAAAAGAAAGAAATCTTATTTGAAACAATAAAAAGATCAAATTTCGTTGGTCACGAAATAAAATAATAACACTAACAGGTATTTGGACATTTAATCGTCGAGTTCGATGTCGATAGTTTCCACGTTTTCACTCATCCACGTAGCTTCATCGCGTATTTTTTTCGATGCGGGAAGATTGGTATAAAAACTAGTGTATCTCTCCGGTATGATTTTTTTTTTCAGCAGACTAAGTAAGTCTTTTTTCTTTGCCATACTGATGGGCAGTTCTTCGTGATAGGCTTTTCTCAAATTCTGATCGAACGACAGCTCATCAGCAAACTTTAGCTCATGGAATGATTCGGCATTTACATCATATTTGAAAAATACAGATGAAGAACCTTTAAGGAAACGTAGCCATTTGATTTTCAACCAGCTTACTTTATCACCGCCAACAGCTTTATTTCTATTCTTGATGAGACGAGCTCCTAATTCGTGCATATCATAGAAATCACCAAACGAATATCGGTTAACAGTATATGGTTTGATAGTACATTTCTTTCCTGATTTTCTTTTCACGGTTCGCTCTCGACGTGCCATAGACATAATTGTGGCATATTCATTTGGATCATATACTGTTTGACCTTTTCTTGATTTTTCTATCGTCGCATGTACAGAATCGCACTCCATGTATGTGTGACCCGATTCAAGGTACTTTAGGTCAATCGTCTGCAAATTTCCGGTGTTCACTGCATATATCATTGCTGCCGTTATAAATTGATTCCTATTTTGACCTGAACACGTGTCCGAATATAAAGTAACTTGAGAAACTTCATCTCCTAAAGTTTTGAAATAATTGAGAAGACATGTCCCCACTTCGTTCGAGCCCTTTTTTCCATGAGTTTCATGCCACATATTACATACTCCATGTTCATTTGAATCGTAGATTGTAAAGTTGAAAACCGACAATTTCCTACTGTAGTATAATTGACTGTCTTCAGCATATGGTAGGATCAATATAGCTTGCATATCCATAGTCGCATAAATGGCATTTTCATTTGCTTCAGCGTACACCTTGTCTTCGGTTTTGGCCTTATAAATCAAATTTTTTCTTTCAACGTGTGCCACATAATCTTCATCCGTTGGCTGTAATGCTCCGTTATTGCACGTGGTGCATTGGTCTTTTTTGGGTTGATAAAAATCCAATTTTGGTTCCCAGGCACGGAAAACATCGCCGAATGTAGTGTTAGATACAGGATTATCAGTTTCTTCTGTATAAAGCTTATATAATTTCTGTAAGTTGAGTCCAGGTTGAAAGTAGAGTTTCTTACTGTCCTTCCGAGTGTAATGTGAAGGAACTTTGGGTATAGAATGCAAAAATTGCCGAACTTTTCTGATTCTGCTTTCTTCAATGCGAGTGCTAGCTGGCTTATCCTCGTTACCATGTTTGCCCTGATATCGTCCGGAAGTGGGGCTCTTGTTTTTCACAACGTTGTAGGTCGTAGTATTTGAAATCGCAAATGTGTTCAAAAAAAATCTCTGGCAAACTTTGATCACATCGCCGTTTTCATTTTGCAGCATATAACACACAGAACGCTCACGGGTATTTGATTTACCTTCTTCGTACTTTAAATCATCGGCTGGGCGAGGTCTTTCAGGAGGTTTATGCAAAAGGAAGTTGGATAAAAAACTCCTTTGTTCTTTTTTGCTTTTGATTGCTCTGTATTCTTCGAAGATGGATTTCTGAAGATCATTTGAAATGTTAGATTTGCAGTTGAATTTACATTCCTCAGGATCTGACATCTTATTGAAATTTTTGTACTTTTTGTCACAGCTGTAGATACGTTTTTTGGCTGGTACCGTCACATCTGCGTCTAACTTCTTCTTTTTTGTTTTAACATGAGGAATTCCCTCACAAACTGCTGCTTTCCTTTTATTCGCCTTCCAAAATTCCGGCTTTTTATTTTCTCGTCGACGCTTCCCAGTGCTTGGTGTTACTGGTAGTTCTTCGGTATCGTCTGTATATACGAATAAATTGTAGGAAAATTACTGTTTTGAATGAAATAATGATCATATCCTTGAATTTAAAATCTATGAAAATTTACAAACCGGCAACAATTTTGTATTCTCCATTGATTTCACTTAAAATAGATCGACTTGTTCCGGTGTTAGGTGTTACTGGTAGTGGTAGTTTTTCGGTATCGTCTGTAAAATACAAATAAATTGTAGTAAAATTACTGTTTTGAATGAAATAATAATTACTTTCTTGAATTTAAAACCTAACCTAAGAAAATTTACAAACCTGCAACGACTTCGTATTCTCCGGTGATTTCATTCAAAAAACATCGACGTGTTCCGGTGTTAGGTGTTACTGATATTGGTAGTTCTTCAGTATCGTCTGTAAATACAAAAAAATTGTAGTAAAATTGTTGTTTTTAATGAAATAACTTTCTTGAATTTAAAACCTAACCTAAGAAAATTTACAAACCTGCAACGACTTCGTATTCTCCGGTGATTTCATTCAAAAAACATCGACGTGTTCCAGTGTTTGGTGTTACTGGCATTTCTTTGGTATCATCTGTAAAATAATACAAATAAATTGTAGTAAAACTACTACTTTCTTGAATTTGAAACCTAACTGATGAAAATTGAAAATTTACAAATCTGCAACAATTTCGTATTCTTCATTGATTTTATTCAAAAAATATCTACATGTTACGGTGTTAGGAGTTACTGGAGGTTTATCTGTACCGTCTGTAAATACAAATATGTAGTAAAATTACTCATGTTTTGAATGAAATAATAATTACTTTATTGAATTTAAAACCTATGAAAATTTACAAACCTACACCGAATTCGTATTCTCCTTCTATGTCATTTAAAAAAGATTCATCAAGATCGATGAATTGAACAATATTCTCTTCGTTATCAGTACAAGTGGCATTATCGTTATCCATAACAACATTCAAGGTAACTTTAAATATAAATTGACTACAGCTTTACTTTAAATTAACATAAATAACAAATTAGATCACATTTCAATTTCACCATGTTGTATTATCGTATTGAAGTTTGAAAAATATGGAGTTAACGTTTTATGGTTCTGAAAAAAATTCACCTTTTCCAATTAACGTTTTCAAGTTTTTTCAAGATTTCGATGGTTTACGTTCAAATTTCATGAAAACCAATGTTACCATTCGATTCAGCGTGAAATTTCCTATAAAATGATGTAAAAAAGTCGTTTTGTGAAAATTGTGGAGTTAACGTCAAATGGTTCCCGACCATCGATATACGAGTAGATACTATGTTTAAAATATATTTAAACAAATATTGCATTTTTAGCTGAAATTTCGATTCGAAATGAGATATTTTCTTATACATTTTTCAAAATATTTTTTGTCAAAAAATAATTTTCAAACATTTTTTTACCAAAAATTTTTTTGAAATTTTTTTCAATTTCTTGAGAAAATTTTTTTTGAGGATTTCTTGGCCACAAAATTATATATACATACAAGAGTAGATAGCACGTAAATATGCGAATTGCATGGTATAGGTACTTGAGAAGGGTGTCAGGTAAAAAGCGACACATCATGCAAACGAAAGGAAAAGTGGGAAATGAGCGACACAACGAATACTCTGTCCTTTAAGCAACAATGAGAATAATTATAGTCTTATATACGAGTAGATACTATGTTTAAAATATATTTAAACAAATATTCCATTTTTAGCTGAAATTTCGATTCAAAATGCGATATTTTCTTATAGATTTTTCAAAATATTTTTTGTCAAAAAATAATTTTTAAACATTTTTTTACCAAAAATTTTTTGGAAATTTTTTTCAGTTTCTTGAGAAAAATTTTTTTTGAGGATTTCTTGTCCACAAAATTATATATACGTACAAGAGTAGATAGCATGTAAATATGCGAATTGCATGGTATAGGTACTTGAGAAGGGTGTCGGGTAAAAAGCGACACATCATGCAAACGAAAGGGAAAGTGGGAAATGAGCGACACTGTTTATTTCATGGGGGTGAGGTGAGAAAAAAGCGACACAACGAATACTCTGTCCTTTAAGCAACAATGAGAATAATTATAGTCTTATATACGAGTAGATACTATGTTTAAAATATATTTAAACAAATATTCCATTTTTAGCTGAAATTTCGATTCAAAATGCGATATTTTCTTATACATTTTTCAAAATATTTTTTGTCAAAAAATAATTTTTAAACATTTTTTTACCAAAAATTTTTTTGAAATTTTTTTCAATTTCTTGAGAAAATTTTTTTTGAGGATTTCTTGTCCACAAAATTATATATACATACAAGAGTAGATAGCACGTAAATATGCGAATTGCATGGTATAGGTACTTGAGTAGGGTGTCGGGTAAAAAGCGACACATCGTGCAAACGAAAGGGAAAGTGGGAAATGAGCGACACACAGTTTATTTCATGGGGGTGAGGTGAGAAAAAAGCGACACAACGAATACTCTGTCCTTTAAGCAACAATGGGAATAATTATAGTCTTATATACGAGTAGATACTATGTTTAAAATATATTTAAACAAATATTCCATTTTTAGCTGAAATTTCGATTCGAAATGCGATATTTTCTTATAGATTTTTCAAAATATTTTTCGTCAAAAAATAATTTTTAAACATTTTTTTACCAAACATTTTTTGGAAATTTTTTTCAATTTCTTGAGAAAAACATTTTTTGAGGATTTTTTGTCCACAAAATTATATTTTAGTATTTCTTGAAGATTTTTTTTTTGTCAAAGAATAATTTATAGGTAGCTTAAAGTTACAACACATTCTTTGAAAAATAATTGGAGATTTTTTGTTTGAAAGATATTTTTTCAAGATGTGATTTCAAAAATCAATCTTTAGATGCACTAAGTAATTTCAAACTGCAGAATTTTTTTTTTGTAATTCCACAAAATGGGCGGAACTTCACGTTAGAATAGGAAATGAAAACATCGAAAATAACTAATGAAACCGGAAGTATGGCAACCTGGCTGTAAAAGTGAAAACAAAATTAGCACGTTGTCAATGTTAAGTTTCAGGCAGTTCAGTGAGGCAGTTTCGCAAAGATAACAGTAAATTTCATCTCGTTTTGCGAACTGAAGATATCAAATTATATGATTAAATTGTTTTGGATTTTTTGAAGCCAAAAGACAACATTTCCATGTACAGCGTTGATTAAACTCGATAAAATGTTTTCTTCGCCCAATAAAAACATGGTCTGCAATAGGAGACTAATTTTTTCTAATATTTTTTTGTAGCGTGTGCTAGCGGATTAGAGACGTTTAATTATAAATTCATCGCAGTCGTCGGTAAAAGATGTTCTGAATGCTAAGCTGAGATCACGAGTCGAGAGTTGGCGTCGAAAACGTGGGAGAGTAGATAATACCTATGATCATTCTTGAATATGCAGGAATAAATCGAATCCAATACAGAGTAATGGTATTATCTGCCCATAAACGAATTGCCGAAAATTCTACTTTATTAGCAAACATTTCGAGCGTTGTTTGCATTAGATTAGAAAGTAAATCTGCGGCGCATAATTCTAGTCGAGAAATATCATATTTTTTCAAAGGTGCTACCCTAGATTTAGAAATTAATAACCTAATTATCGAATGAGTTTTATAAACTGCTCTCAAATAAATGACTGCTCCGTAGGCATTTTGGGATGCATCAGCAAAGCCATGCAATTCCAAAAATTCATAACCTTCAGTCTTATTAAATAGGTGTCTAGGTATCATTACATCATTCAAGGTAGGTAGGTATGACATGAGGTTTAACCATTGTTTTTTTATTTCTAATGGTAATGGGGAGTCCCATGATAACTTATCTTTCCATAATAAATGCATGATAATTTTACACGACACAGTAACTGGGCCCAAAAAACCCAAAGGATCATATATCGATGAAATAATGGAAAGAATTTGACGTTTTGTAAAATCAACTTGAATATCGATTTTACCTACCCAAATTTTATAAACGTCTTCTCGAGGAAACCAAATGAGACCCAAAGTTTCAACTGAGATATCTTTGTCAAGTAGGATAGGGTGATTAGACATCTCATTAATAGGTATGACATCTTTGATAATTTTACTTGAATTCGAACACCATATGCTGAGCTGTAAACCCGCCATTTTTAAAAGCTCAATTAATTGATTTCGTTTTTCAAGTGCCTCTTTAATCGTATTCGCACCCGTATGAATATCGTCGACGTAGGTATCCTCTTTTAAAATCATACTAGCCCAAGGAAATAGATCCTTGTATTTGTCTGCGAGAGAAATTAATGATCGAGTTGCCTCATATGGCGAAGAGGGAAATCCAAATATTACGACAATAAATTCTAGAATTTTTATTGGGTCATTTGGTGACTCGCGCCAAAGAATACGTTGAAGTGCAACATCATCTAAATGACGCAAAAATTGCAAATACATTTGTCGAATGTCTGTTGTAAAAATAAATGCCCATAAACGTGATCGAAAAAGCACACTCAATAAATGAGCTTGTACAATGGAACCATAGCACAGAAGAGCACCTATGTACTATGTATCATATACTTTCAAATTTATTTTTATTATTGACGATCGACGAAAAAATGTGCAAAGTTTTCATGAATGAAAATAATGTATTTTTATAAGTAATAAACTATGTCAAAACAACAAAATAATTGTCAATTAATCATAAAAGTGTTAATCTATTCAAAACATTAATTCACTAGCTGAATATATCACATCGACACATTACAAATAATGAACTTTGGAAACTTAAAATCGATAGGTAAATAATAATGAACGTTTCAATACTTAATAGTAAAAAATGAAAATTCAAAACATCGATCCACTAGCTGCACATATCACATCGACAAAATCGATAGGTAAATAATAATGAACGTTTTAATACTTAATAATAAAAAATGAAAATTCAAAACATCGATTCACTAGCTGCACATATCACATCGACACATTACAAATAATGAACTTTGGAAACTTAACATCGATAGGTATCTTCGAAATTAGGAAAATCGTAAAGTAAAACATACTCATCACAACTTAAGATAAAAAATAAACATTTCAATAAAAAGAAATTCAAAACATAAAAATAAATAAAGAACTTAGGAAACTTAGAAGCAATAAACAACATTTCAAAAGCTCAACATAATTAATCATCACGCCATAAAATGCAAAATAATGAACGTTTTAATACTAATCTTGATTTAGTTTTCAAAAAAGTTTCAAAATTAAACAAAATTTCAATACCAAAATAATTATACTCGTCACATGGAGAAAAAGATGAACATTTGAACGCTTTAAAATTGTAGGTGACATCAATTGACCTACATGAACTCAAAATCTACACATCATAAATAGTAAAACCTCGATTCTCCGACTACCCATTATCCAATTTCCAAAAAATTGGCTAATTTCTACTATCCGATTTCCCTTCAATTTTCTCTATGACTGACCTGATATTACTTCATCTTTCGAAACAAAAACAAATTTGAGACATCATTTTTTCTTTTAAAAATATTTTTTTAATATTGAAAAAATGTGAAAAAATTATATTTTAAATGAAAAATTATTCATATAAAAAATAGAATTACCTACTCGAAAAATTTTATTTCACATTCATTCATTCTACAAAAAGTGGAAAAAATTTTCTTTTAAAAGAAATAGGGAGAAATTGGTTCTAAAGAATTGTAAGAAAAAATATTCATTCTAGACAATTTGAAAATAAGGGAATCTGAAAAAAAAAGTTCTAAAAAAAAATGAGAAATTGCTTCATTTTGTAAAATTTATTGATTTATTTTTCATTTCCAAAAAATGAAATGAAACTTGCTTAGGTATTCCATTTCTTTAATATCAGGTCTCAAAAAGTTCAGATTGTTTTGTGACGTATCTAATTTTCATTAATTATTTTCGATTAATCCGAAGTGAAAAAGCGATTTGCTGTGCACCTTTTTTTCTTTTTTTTTTCGAGTTTCAGTCATTTCTTCAAATTTTTGCATTAGATACGAAGTTTTTTGTTCCATTTCTTGAAAAAATAATTTCCGCCCCATTTCACTCGGTTTAATCATGCTTTTACTGTACATAGGTACTTTAAATGATTTCTTGTTTCTATTTTTAAAAAAAGGCGTGATTTTTTTTCTTGAGAAAAAAATACTTTTGACCCCAAAAATTTTCAATTTCCAAAATCAAAAATAGAGTCCAAAAAGTAAAACAAATTTTTTGAATAGATTCTAGGAACTTTATTATTTTTTTAAATTGAAAATATTTTTTTCATCAAAGCAAAATCTTCAATTATAAAAAAAAATTAAATTTGTGTCTCAACATTCTAGAAATTGAGAAATTTTTACACCAAAAAGCTATGAAGATTTTTTTTTCACAGAAATTGATTTTTTCTTCCGGTTTTTTTTCCTTTAAAAATGAAAAAAAGACTTGACCAGACTCTAGAAAATTTTCAATTTTAGAAAAATTTAAAAAATTTTTCTCATGAAAAAAGAGAATGTGAAGGAATTTTTGCTTTAAAATGCTTAATGATTTTTTTACATTTTTTTTTTTTTTTTTTTTTTTTTTTTAAATTTAAAAACAAAGAAATTGAAAGAAATTTTAATTCCAAAAAATACATACTTGTTTCTTTTTGAAAGATCTATTACCTACCTATTACTTCAAAAAATAAATAAATATTTACGTTCACCTACCCCGCAAAAATGCGGAGATTTTTATACTTCAAAATATTTCTAATTTTTCTACCTGTAAAAATGGAGAAAAAAGTTAGGTCTTCCAATTAGTTGAGAACAAACATTTTGTTCCAAAAAAAAAAAATAGATCTCTTCAAAACATTCAGATTTCTTTTCTTTTTTTAAATTGATGCAAAAATAAAATGAACATATTTTTAATTTTAAAGAAAATTGTTGAATTTTCATTCTCAAAAAAATTGAAAATTTCAATTTCAAAAAATCGAGAATTTTTTATTCTAAAAATTTTGACTTTTTTTTACTCCCCAAAAATATAAAAAAGCTCTAGCTTTCACTAAAAATTCTGAAATTTTTTTTCTTGAAAAAATTCAAAAAATGTTTTCACTCGCTCCAAATAAATTGCAAAATTTTCTCGTCAAAAAAATATTTTTTCTAAAACACAGAGATTTTCTTTGTTTAAAAATGAATATTTTTTCCTGTAAAACTTTTTCAAAAAATAACTCAAACATTTTAAAAATTTAAAATTTTGAAAACGAAAAAAATTGAAAAAAAAATGAATTTCGAATAAATATTTTTCAGTTTTATTATTAGGTAGTTACAAGATACTTATTACAAAGACATTTTAAATTTTTTACTCTATAATATGTACTATTTTATTAATGTTTTTAGCAGTGTTACTAACGAACTAAAATTAAATTTTAAAAATTTATGATTTTTTTCGTCAAAACATTCGTTGATTTTTTCTCCTAAAATTCAAAAAAAAAAAAGCAATCTTAAAAATCAAAAATATTTTTACTACAAAAGATAAATCATTAAATTTCCACAGAAACCTTCTTCTTCACCTATACAAATCTTTAATTCGTAGCAAAATCGACTATGGAAGCCCATGCTTTTCAAACATCTCAAATAAAACATCTAATATTCTAAAAACAATCCAAAATTCCGCTTTACGAATTTGCATTGGAGCCCTTTACTCTTCACCAATAGATAGCCTTTACTGCGAAGCAGCAGAACTACCTACAGATTTCAGAAAAACGATAATAACAAATAAATTTCTTACATCAGCTCTAAGCAATCCATCTCATCCCCTCCAAAAATCCTTCTCCTTTTACAACCTTCAACATCATCAAATAGAAAACCCAGTTTCAAATTTCATTTTAATTATAAACGAAATCCAAATTGATATCAAAAATCTTATTCAAAACCCAATTACATATCCCCCCTGGTTACTAAAAATTCCACAAATGGATTTACATCTAAGAAATTATTCAAAAAAAGAAAATTCCAATACAATAATAAAAACCCACTACTTAGAAATGGCATCAAAATATAATAATTACAACTTATGTTTCACTGATGGTTCAAAAATTCCCTCACTTCATACAGGCTATGCTTTTTCAATAAACGACCAAGTTGCTAACTATAAGATACATAACATCTCTTCTATTTACAATGCTGAACTTTCTGCTATACAACACTGCCTTCAAGATATACTCACTTCCAAAATAACCAACAAAAATTTCCTAATCCAAAGCGACTCTTTAAGCTCCTTAATTTCAATTCAAAACATTTTTACAGATCATCCCATTGTACAAAACATTCACAAAATTCTTTTTGATTTACAAAATTCAAATTTCATTATTCAATTTGCATACGTTCCCAGTCATATAGGAATTCAAGGAAACGAAATTGTCGATACACTAGCAAAATCTGCCATAAATCCCTCCCCACTCTCTACCCTTTCCACAGATGACATCAAATCTTTGTTAACCAAACAAATTTACTCAAGCTGGCAAAACTTATGGTCCCAACAAGTAAACAATAAATTATACCAACATAAAAAAAGAGTGCATCCTTGGAAAAACCTCTCACAATTAAATAGACAAGATGAAATCATTATAACCAGACTAAGAATTGGACACACAAAAATTACTCACAATTATCTTTACCAAAAAACTCCAAAACCTCTATGCCCTTTCTGTACTATTCAACTTATATCTATCCAACATATCCTGTTCGAATGCCCCAAGTTAAAACAAGAGAGACTAACCCTACAAATAAATGAAATCCCCCCAGTTATACCAGATATTCCTTCCGAAATTCAAAAATTCATAAACTTAATTAAAAAACTCAACCTCACAAATAAAATTTAAAAAATTCTTCCGATGGGTGTAATAATCCTGTAATTATAAACACCCAAAAAAAAAAAAAAAAAAAAAAAAAAAAAAAAAAAAAAAAAAACTAAATTTCCACAGTACAAAAATTTAATTTTAATTTCAAAAAATTGAGAAATTTTCTCACTCCATAAAAATCAATTTTTTTTCACTCCAAACCAAAAAAACATTTCTTGTTCCAAAAAAGAAGTACTTTTTTCTCATCAAAAATTTGAAAAATAGGTTATCGCTTTTTCAAATGAGCTTACATACTTCACAAAAAAAATTTACCATATTGAAAAGATTGAGAAAATTTTTCAATTCCAAAAAAGTATTTTTTTTTTTCATTCAAAAAATGAGTAGGTATACAAATTTATTAATTTCAAGGAAGTAATAGATTTTTTTGCTTAAAAAACTTTTAGAACTTGAAAATGAAAGAAAATTTACAATTCCGAAAAATTGTATCCAATTTTTGAGACTTTCTTCTTCAAAGAAATTAGAAATTTTCGACTCCCTCAAATAAATTAATAATAAAAAAATTTATTTTGATGTATTGAAAACATTTATTAGTGTATGTAGGTGAAGGTAAATTGACAAATTTTAAAAAATTCTAGTAAAAAAATTTCATGATGTTCTTCTTAAGCATTTTTTTGGACATCTTTAATCTAAAAAATGTAACACATTTTACTTCTGAAATTTTTAAAGTTGTAGCCTGCCAACTTGCCGGCCACGGTGATCGAACTCACCTATTCAATTTTGTTTTAGGGTTATAAAGGCATAACTTCATTCATCGTAAGGAGAGAAAATCCTGCACTTACCGTTGGAGAAAAATAAGACAAACTTGAATTAAGAGCATCTGGTACTTGCATGCTCCATCTTGATGATTGCGAGGTAGTTTTTTTTATTTTTTAGGTGTTCAAATTTTTTATTGGTAAGTTTTCCCTAAAAACTTGAATATTTTTCTAGGTAGAAGAGAAAGATGTTTTGGGTGAGATTGGTCAAGCGTACAAGTATTCGATTCATTTATTGAATCACCGTAGAGTTGGTAGAAACCGCAACAATAGATTTGTTGTTAAGTGACCGTCTTTATCGCATGATTTATTTTTCATTTCACAAAGTGGATAATGAGTGGTACGATGTTACAGGCGGCACTGTATACTATGTTGTTCGTTTGCAATTGATGATGGTAAGGAATATTCGTGCGTATTTGTTAGATGAAGCGGTATGCCTTTAGAAGGCCTTCGTAAGCCGGTGGAAATATCAGGTCGTAATGAAAGAAGTAATTCCTGAAACTGAAAAAGCAAAAAATAAAAAATAATAATACACCAAGTGAAAATACACGAACTGACTAATTTCAATTTCACAATGAAGTAGATATGTATTCAGCTTTGTAAATCTTTTGAGCTTTTAAATTAAATCTAACAAATAAATGTTCATTTTAATGATAAATGACTGCACGTACATAAATGGTTTTCTTGACAAAATGAAAGTCTGCTATATCATCTTAAGTAATCGGACTGCCGTGATCAGTAATTTCATTTTCGATCAATTTTATCAATTCAAATTCCAAATTTTTTAACATTACATCTTAATATTTTGCCGGTTTCCGATTCGTTTTCGTAATCTGTTAACCATGTTAAAAGCGTGTTGAAAGATTCGCAAAATCCTTACGTAGATCTTCTAGGTACATGTTTAAGCTACATTTATACTCGTCCATGACTCATCTGTAAATTTTTCTCTTACAGAAAAGTATTTTTTTTTTTTAAATTAAAAATTTTGATTTCAAAATGTACCGCAGATTATAAACTTGATAATTTGAGGTACCACGAAAAAAGTGTGAATATTTATGATAATTTGGGAAAAAATTGAGTTTATTTCTTTTTCTTCCTTCTTTAGGTACAAATTACAAACAGTTATGGAAGAATAGAAACGCGGCTTTAGTAAAATGATCCTGCATAATAGAAGATAAAATTTTAAAAAAACTCAACACGATCAAATTATTCTTGTACACGATACCAACCTACTTTTTACCTTTTATCGGAGAAACAAATTGTTACATTTCGCGGACGTCCCTCCAAAGTTCTTTTGAATGAAGGAGGTCCTTAGGTACAACTAGAATAATGTATCTGCTCTTTCATTCTTTTGGTTATCCTCAGAGTTGCCAACCAAAATTCCCAAATTTCCGTACTTTGGAGAAAAAAAAATTCCGTACAGAGAAAAAAATTTCCGTACGCATAATTTTGTGCTTAGATTGATGATTTTGATGGGAGGGGTGGCGTAACGTTACTCTAACCAAAATAAATCAATAAAATGATACCCAAAATCGATTTTTTTTGAGTTAAAAACTGAAAATCATTTCAATAGTTGAAATAAAGTGAATAAACTATCAACAGCTATACTATACATAATTATTATTATACACATACCTATAGGCTATCTTATAAACTCTAGAGAGGGGTTCATTTTTTTGGGAGTTTATAAAACAGTGACGAATCAAAAGGATTTTCAATTTTGATTTTTCTGGGGCCCAACTTAGAATAATTAACAAAAATGCCAATTTCCTCCAAATTTCTCCCTTTATTTCAAGATCCCTAGATAATCATTACAAAAAATTATCGAACATTAGAAATACTTTATGCCCGAGCGGAGCGAGGGTGAAAATTTTGAAAAAATTGCGACTTTAAATGAATAAAATGTGCATTTTCTGCATAAATTTAAAGGAGCTAAACAACTAAAAGATGAAAATATGGTAAATTTGGTCAAATTTCCGTACTTTTAGTCCATTTTTCCGTATTTTTGAAAATTCCGTACTTCATTTCCGTACAAGTCGAATTTCCGTACAAATACGGATTTTTCCGTACAGTTGGCAACTCTGTGCCACCTCCAGAAACTGATACTTAAAATAAATTTCAAATTTCGTATTCAGTGTACTGCAGTGAAGTGTTTATTCAAGATTGTGTTGCCGTTTATGTTTTCAACAATTTCAACTTTTCGTTTAACCATGCACGTGAAAAATAGCCTGTCATGGCCGTTTACAAGATAACGTGATTAATTGATGACATAATTAGTAATTATCTGTCTATATGCCTGTTTCAGTGGATATATTCATCAAAATATAAAAACTCGGCCATTTATTGATTTTAAAAATAGGTAGGGTTAATAATCTGATACATACCAGAATATTGGCCAAGGCAATGCATCCCTTTAACATCACATATTTCGTATTGATCTGTAACGATTGTATGCAAAATAATTAATTATAATAAGGCTTATAAGACGTTATAAGTGTCTGAAAAGAGCTTTTCATTCACACTTACACGAAGGCCGGTAAAAATGTGGAATACAGCCGCATAATTTATGGGCTAATTTCATTCGACATTCGTTCCTGCATAATCGATACGTGTACACCGGACTCGTTACGAGATTAGATTCGTTGAAAAATCTGCATTTCCGCTGCTCTATGTTGAGATCTTTTACTTTACTCGCGCTGTACGTAGATAGAACAGTTAATTCGATTGACTTGAAAACGTAGCTGGGAGAGTAGAGCATGTAAGCTGCAATATCCGGCGCTTCCATAGGGCTGTGGATGAATCCCTAGGCAAAAAAGATATCAATCGAGGGTCGATGTATATTTTTGGAGGAATTTTTTGTAATTCTTACGTAATAACCGCTATTCATGTTCATTATTTGTCCGAACATGTCACCGTCCAAAGGATTCCTTTCCATCAGACTGTCAACAGGCAGAATTGTCCAGGTTTTTGATGTCCAGTAACTGAAAAGTTTCAATTTTTATAAAAAATGGGTCAATAAAGGTTTTTTTCATCGCATTGAATTGAACAGTATCAAAATTTACCTGTAAGAATTATAAATTGCTACATGACTATTATACGCATAACAAATCCCCAGCTCTGTGATGGTCAAGTCCAAGTTACTAATATTGAATAATTCTATATTACTGTTGCTTAGCACGTATTTCAAATTGAAACGAATTCTGTATATGAATTCAATGTATCGAGAAGGTGGTATTATGCTGATGCTAATTTCTGGTACATTTTGAAACGTGATAGGGGAGGGAAGTGCCTATGTTGCGCGCGCCTTATGCGGCACGCGTCCGCCCTACCAGCGCGCCGATTCTATGGACGAGGCCGATGAGATATGAAGACCAGCCACCGCCATGATTTCCCCCCTTGCCCGCCCGCCTAGGCAGGAGGCTTTATATACCGTACCGCAACGTAACCAAACACACTTCATCGGCCAGGAGGCCAGCGCAACGACGACGAGCGTTCAACCGGATCGAGCTATAGAAGAAAAAAAACCATCTCTAAACGCGAGCGGTGAAAAAGCGAGCACAAGAGGAAATCAATTCTTTCAACGGACTTCCAGATTATTATTATTTTTATAACTTAATAAATTAACTACGACGTGGCCACGGCCTAATTGGTGTAAATTGCAATCGTCTGTCATATTATTAAAAATAAAAAACGTCTTTCAGCGACTAGCCCTCGTATATGCGCGTTCGTTCTTCTGAGTCACTTTGTCCATGCTTAAAACTGAGAGAGCTAACCGTGGTAAAAAAGGGTAAGTTCCCCATTTATATCTCCCCCTTCAAACGTGAAGTAAGTAGCGTTGGCGAGCTGGATTAAGAAATTACGCACTTCTTCTTTGTCGCTGTGATTTTTAAATCTGAAAATTTATTTAAAACTTTTTAAAAATTATTCTATATAATTTAAATTTTTTTACTACCTAAAAATTGGAAATTTCTTCATTCAAATAGAAATCGGGAAATTTGTCTATCCCAAAACATTAAATTTTTTCATCTCAAAAATTTTCCTACCTCAAATGAATTAAATTAAATTTATTTGAAACTTTTTTTCAAAATGCCTTAATTCTAAAAAATATTTTTAAAAAACTATTCCGTAAAATTTACAAATTTTTTTACTCGTAAAAATTGGAAATTTGTTCATTTAAAACAAAAACTAGAAAATTTGTGTATTCCGGAAAAAAAAACTTAACAAAAGTGAAATAAAATTTTTAAGTACATTTATTCGGACGAATTAACTTTTCCTAGGCTCAAAAAAAATCAAATAAATTTTGTTCCTAAAAAATTGACTTATTTTGTTCCATTTCAAAAAAAAAAAAAAAAAAGAAAATGAATGTTTAAAAAAAAAATGAGAAACGTTCCTCTCCTCACCCCCCAAAAAAACAAGGATTTATTTTCTTTTCGTAAAAACAGGATTCCAAAAAATGGAGACAAAAAAGTGGAATTTATTATTTTTTTAATCAAGTAGGTAGGTATTTTCTTCTCCAAAATAATCTAGAAATTTTTTAGTATTAATATTTTGTTTTAATTTTTTTGGAGAAAGAATCTAATTTTTTTGTTGAAAAAAAATCTGATTTTTTTCTGAGAAAATATATCTTGTAACTTTGAAAAGGTACCTAAAATAGGAAAAATCGATCTTGATTTTTCTGGTTTATCTGAAAGAGAATTCCTTCCTGCGTAATATAAAACAAAAAAAATCGAAAATTGTTTGAAAATTGATCGAGATATACCACTTTGAAGTTCTCACATGGAAAACGGATGATTGGAGAAAAACGCTCCGAAATTGCGCCAAAAATATTTTTTTGAGAATCCAATCAAAAAGTGAAAAATCGATTTTTTTTTAATTTTTTTGCTCTCCTGAAAAATTTGCGTTTTCCGAGTTTAGATACCTTTTCACAGAGCGCCTCACATATACTCGTACCTAATACCTATAGCTGAAAAATCTTACAATTTTTTTTCACCATTTTTTTTTTGCAGAATGAAAAGACGTGTAATAGTTTTTGGAAAAATCTTCTAAATTTTTTTAAAGAATTTTTTTTTTTTGGTAAATGAATTTTATTGAAATTTCTTTTTTTTTCAAATAAAAAAATCACAACATTTTTGGTACCTACAAGGAATTGAAATTTTATCAGTTTTTTAGCGTAATTTCTCAATTTTTTGAGACATTTTATTTTTATTTTTATTTTTTTTGGAATCTCAATTTTAGGGAGGGGAGAGGAGGGCGATAAAATATTTCCTTTATTTTGAAGAAGGAAAAATATTGTCCTACCAACGTACAATGGCGTACCCTGCCTGAAATCGCGATTTAAAAAACCGAAACTTTTTTTCAATGAGATCAGTAGTTCCCAAACAAATGTTTACATTAGGTATAATTCGTAAATAATGCAAATTTTTTTCTCATTAAAACAAAGCGGGCCTTACATATGCTTTTATTTCGTAAATCGCATTCAAAATTTTTAATTCTTACCTAGTATTTCATTCATTTAATAATAATTTTTAATTTTCACAATTTTTTCAATTTTTATGATAATTTAATTAGGTATAATTTTTTTTTTAGTTTTTCTGAATTTTTAATCAATTTAATATTAAAAATTTTCCAAGTTTTTATGATTTCATAATTTTATTAATTTATTAATATTTTATACCCATTGGTAGTTTGAAGAAAAAAAAATATATAGATATTATGCGCTTATTGTAAAAGATTTGAGATACCTACTCCGTATTTATAAGATCCTGTAAGGCAAATTCATTGTATTTTTCTGTAGGACAAATGGTGACGGATGGAAACGACGTATTCCATTCTTTCCAATTTCTTTCCATCGATATAACCGTAGGCGTTTCTTGATACCGTTTCCAGGTAGACAGACTCAAAATTGTTGCACCATACAAACACAACACAAACGACACCAGCCATAATAATCTACAAACAAACACATCAATGAACGTCACATTTTAATCAGTTAAGTATCTTGCGGTTTTAAAAACGTGTGTGTATATATACCGCTCGATAAGATGTATTCTTGGTCCTGTGAAATGAATCAAACCATGAATAGATGTCGAAGATATGAAAATTTTTAAAAATTTTATTACTTCGTTGAAAAACTTTTTCGAAAAAGTGGTCGGGATTTTTTGAACTTTTCTCATTGGGGGTATTACAAGAGGACGAGGTAGGGGTTAGTTCTAGATGTTGGGCCGTTGTGGAACTGGGTAAATTTATTTTTAAAAAGTACCTAATACTGTATTTGTCGAGTCGTTAAATTTAAATCAAGTCTTTATTAAAAATTCAGTTATGTATTTGTTATAAATTAGTTGAATAAATTTGATGAAACATTATTGCATAATAAAATAGGTCCTGGGTAAGTATATTTATTTTTAAATCGATTTTTCAATATACCTAAGAAGATTAACATTTCGTACCTATACGATTATTATATTATATATAGGTGCTTAAAGGTACGTACAGTGTTCATATTATCCACATTTATTTTGATTAATAAATTTTTCATTTTTTTATAGGTAAATACTCGTATTTTTTTTTAAGCTGACTCTCAAATAGGCGAATCAAGCTGCAACGTTCATGACGATACATTCACGCTGAACGCCGCAATAAATACGTTAACTACGGTAATTAAAAATACACCAACAGTGGTACATTGATTCAAGTGAATATCATGTTTGGTTTTTTCACGACGAAATGTCGACCGTCTACGGAAATCCGAACGTCCTTTCATTATAAGAATTATTCCAACAATTACCTGTAAATAATATCGACAAAATATTCGGTCTCAATTACCTACATTTATACACGAACACATTACCTATCAAAAGGATTAGGTGTAGGTACCTATACTAGATAATATACTCACCTGTATAAACAAACTTAGGATTATCAAAATGAAAAGACAATAAAAGGAAACATTTCGCGGACTGAACCATGGCCGTCTACATTTAACAGGCCAGGAAGGCTAACTTGGCAACGTCGCATTTTTTGATTAGCGTAGGCTGATTATTTGGATTCTCCATAAGACACAATGCTAATTCATAATGCAATAACTCGAAAACTATCAATTTTACAAAAAAAGTCAAAGAGACCTTTTTTAAAGAGAATTAAAAGAGCTTTCCATTCATATATAAATTTTTTGAATTTAAGTGAAATTGACGAAATTGGCATTTTTCACTTTTCACTAAAAATTTCACCAAATCCAAAAAAATTCTATATCAATAGAAAACTTATTCAATTTTCTTTAAAAAAGGTCTCTTGGACTTTTTTCGTAAAATTGATATTTTTCGATTTATTGCAATTTGAATTAGCATTACATCTTATGGAAAAACCAAAAAGTCAGCCTACGTCTTGACGTTGCCAAATTTAGCCTTCCTGGCCTGTTAAATGTAGACGGTCATGACTGAACTCAACCAGGTATCGAAGTTGGTTGGCATTTGAAGTCATTAGGGCCACATCCATCATCCCTTGAGCAGCAGTTTTTTCTATAGCAAATAAATTGAACATGGTTCCACTTCGTCGTAGGCTGGCACCGCTGCTCGGATAGACTTCATCGCTGGAATTTTCATCTTTTTCTTTTGGTTTTTCCATTTCAATAACACTAACGTTATCCATTTTGAAAAAATTGGAACAGTTTCGATTATATTATACGACAAACGATTAATCGAGTTGCTATTATCACGATGTTATTGCAATATTGACTGAACGGAGATTTAAAAATGTCTCAGATAATCCCTCGATATCTCATACACACTTTTAAGTTCTAACCACAAACCGTTGTAGATATGGTACTTTAACGTTGGAGAAGTTAGCATGCATTCTGTAGCAATAGAAATACTTTTTTCGAAAAATTCACACTCATCGACAAAACTGAGCAACGTTGATGAAAATATTCTGTTTGCCATAAATTTTGACTAATTTTGTTTTTTGGAGGAGGGGGAGGGGGTTGAAGGTAAAGGTGGTGTTGTTGTTGATGAGTTAGGGGTCGAGGGGGGTGGAGCCTCGAAATTTTTTTTCTCACTGCAGAAAGTGTTTATGGTGGGGGTAAGTGGTGACAGTAGTGTTGTTGCTTGAAAGATGGTGGTCGAGGGGGGTGGAGCATCGAAATTTTTTTTCTCACTGCAGAAAGTGTTTATGGTGGGGGTAAGCGGTGACAGTAGTGTTGTTGCTTGAAAGATGGGGGTCGAGGGGGGTGGAGCATCGAAATTTTTTTTCTCTCTGTACGTGGTGTTTAGGGTGGGGGTAACAGGTAAGAGTGGTGTTGTTGATTGTAAGTTGGGGTTGAGGGGGCTGGAGCCTCAATTTTTTTTTCCTGTCTGTACGTGGTCTTTGAGGTGGGGTTAACAGGTCAGAGTGGTGTTGTTGATAAGTTGGGGGTCGAGGGGGGTGGAGCCTCGAAATTTTTTTCACATGTTGATCAATTTTGAATTTTTTTTTCTAAAACTAAGAGTTGTGTCATGATCTCAAAAACCAAGAGTTGTGCCATGATGGCGCCTAGCTCAATCGAAAGGGCACCCGATGCCCTTCCTATGAAATTTTTTTCAGCCAAATCGTATGTAAAGTTTCTGATTAATAATTTTTTTTTTCGAAAACCAAGAGTTGTGCCATGATGGCGCCTGGCTCAATCAAAAGGGTACTCGATGCCCTTCCTATGGAAATTTTTTCGGCCAAAACGTATGTAAAGTTTGAGCGCAAAAAAATTCCAAAGTTTGAGAAAAATTTTCACACTTCTAAAAAAATTTCCAAAAGTAGTGTATATTTGCAATTTTTTTTCTCAAATACTAAGAGTTGTGCCATGATGGCACCTATGCCACTCGAAAGGGCACTCGATGCCCTTCCTATGGAAGTTTTTTCGGCCAAAACGTATGTAAAGTTTGAGCGCAAAAAAAATCAAAAGTTTGAGAAAAAATTAAAAATTAAAAAAAAATCATTATTATTATTCGGTGACCAACTTTGACAATTTCTTTCTCAAAAACCATGAGTTGTGCCATGATGGCGCCTGGCTCAATTGAAACGGCACTCGATGCCCTTACTCTGGAATTTTTTTCAGCCAAAACGTATGTAAAGTTTGAGCGCAAAAAAATTCCAAAGTTTGAGAAAAATTTTCACACTTGTAAAAAAATTTCAAAAAGTAGTGTATATTTGCAATTTTTTTTCTCGAATACTAAGTGTTGTGCCATGATGGCACCTATGCCACTCGAAAGGGCACTCGATGCCCTTCAAATGGAAATTTTTTCAGCAAAAACGTATGTAAAGTTTAGGCGCAAAAAAATCAGAAGTTTTGGAGAAAATTCAAAAAATTCAAAAATTGCGTAATTTAAATAAAAAACATTTTCAAACTTCAAGAGTTTTTGATTCTCTTAACGAAGGTTCCAAAAAATATTATCGAATAAACTTTTTTCCATATTCTTAGCTATGAAAAGAATAGTGGAAAGTTATTTCTTTTTATTTATTGGCGAATAATAATAATAATGTAAAAAAAAGAAAAATTTGGCAATATTTACAAAAATTCTTTCCAGATATTTGAAATGTTTATAAAGAAATTAAAATTTATAAGTACCTAGATTTTTTCAAAGTAAAATAATGAGCATTTCTTTAATTAAAGAATTTTTTACAAATTATTCGTGGAAAGGAAAGTCTTCAATTATTTTAAGTTGATGATTTTCTTTTTTTTGGGTGGGGAAATAAAATTTTCAACTTTTTTTTTGAGATTTGGGTCATTAACCAAAAAAAAAGTCTGAATTTAATTGTGCTTTTTCCTTGAACTAAGGAACTAATCAACCTCATTTTAAAATTTCGACATTTTGCGAAAAAATATTCAACGTTTTTGATTTTTCCTCTTCAATTTTACGTATTTGAAATCTTTTAATTTATGACCAAAAATTTTCATGGTTGGATGGGTGACCGCTCGGCACTCGCCCAAAAAATAATAAAATAATGAAAATAAAACTTAGCAATATTCAAATTCTTCGAATGTTAAATCAATTACTGATTTGATCAGGTAAAATAGTTTCTGTTTGCCAGGCCCAGATTTAGGGGGGGCAGCGGGGCCATGGCCCTGGGGCCCATCATCAAAAGGGGCCCTTCACTGAAAAGGGGCTACCGGCAGATCACTTAAAAATTGAAAATTACAGTTATTACTCTGGTATGCAAAGTACGGACGCTCAGATGGTGAAAAGATATTTCATACTGATTTTCATAACTCTCGTTCAAATTAAACGACACGCATCAAACACAGTCAGCTGTTTTCGCCGGTTTTATCTGAGTGGCGCCAGACGTGTATACGAATATCTACCCATGCGCACTTTTCGTCGCATAAGTTACGTGATTTTTAACACAACTCAAAATTATCACTCAAGAAACCCTAAAGTCGTACAGGTAAAAAAAACAAAAAAAATGCAAATTCCGCAAAAATTAAAAAAAAAGTGCAAAATTAGCTTGAATTGGACGAAAATTGATAAAATAAAATGTTTTCACTCATAAATTCAAATTTCCACAAAATTGCTATTTTTCACAAAATTAATACTCGAGAAACCTTAGAGTTGCAGGGTTTAAAAAAAATGCAAAGTCAGCAAGAATTGAAAAAAATTGCAAAATTAACTTGAAATGAACAAAAATTAATTGAATAAAATTTTTCCACTGATAAAATTTTGATTTCAACAAATTGACGACATTTTTCTCAAAATTATGACTCTAGAAACCTTATATCGGGTTGAAAAAACGAAAAAAATTCAAAATCAGTATGAATCCCTATTTTCAATTTTTTCAAACTTGTATAAAAAGTTTTCCATGTAAATTGTGAAATTCTACCTAATTGAATTAATTTTCAGATTTTTCATCGAAATTGTTCTGATTTTTTTTTCAATTTTTTATTTAAACTTTCCTAATAATTTTCATCGATTTCATTTCTATGCCTAGATTTTCCAAGTGAATCGCGGATTAGATTTTTTTCAAATCGTTCATCTTGATTTTCTCCCAAATTTTTTCAAAACTTTTCATTGAAATTTTTTCTAAAAAAATGGTTGATGAACACTTTCCCAAATAGAATGACACTTAACGTAAGTAAAACAAATATGATGTGTTTTGGATCAGGGGTGCAAAATTTAGATATACAAGTACCAGTCAAAAAAGTAAATTGCTTGAAATTTTTAGGGGTTCACATAGAGTCTCAATTAGGCTAGAACACTCATGTGGACCAACTTTCTGGAAAACTTTCTTCAATAAATTTCCTCTTATGGCAACTAAAAAATTTGGTAAATTTACAAACACTGAAGCTAGCATATTACGGATTATTCCAGTCCAACATGGCGTATGGATTAATATTCTGGGGAGGGAATACAAAATTTGGTGATGTTGAGTTCCGAAAACGACATACTTTGCGAATTAAACTTTGACGATCTAATTGAAAGTTTCGCTATTAAAAAATCTCGACGCGTGTCTTTAATTTAGAATTAATTATTAAGTTTGATTTTATTAGTATTTACCTAAGAAATAACATGAAAACGTGTACTTCAATTACTGCGATAGGGGGGAGGGGATTAAAGAGGCAAGAGGGCCTTCAGTAATTATATGGTCCTGGGGCATTTTTTTCCTAAATCCGGCCCTGCTGTTTGCTCAAAACTTCATCGTAAAAAGCTAACTTTTTTCTTACTTTGATTTATATTAAGTAACATTTTTTATTTAAAGGATTGCGATTTTTCTATGAAATTCTTAAACCTGGTCTGTAGTACTATCTGAGTACGCTTTCTAAGTTTTGTCGCCAAAAGATGACCCCTGGGGGTGGACCCCAAACCCCCACCCCCCCCCCCCACTTGGGCGTAAGTCAACTTTTGGCGACGAAACTCAGAAATCGTACTCGGGAGAGTGGTACAGACCAGCCCTGCAAATTTCAGATTTTTGCGATTTCTTTTATAGATTTTGAATTTTGAAAAATTCACTAAGATACAAGTAGAATTTCAACTCATTTTTTTTCAAATTTTCAAGAAATCAAAAACTGTAAAAAAAATCGCAAAAATCTGAAATTTGCAGGGCTGGTTCGTACCTCCATTCCGAGTACGATTTCTGAGTTTCGTCGCCAAAAGTTGACTTACGCCCCCATGGGGGGTTTCGGGGTCCACCCTACCCCCAGGGGTCAACTTTTGGCGACGAAACTCAGAAATCGTACTCGGAATGGAGGTACAAACCAGCCCTGCGAGTTTCAGATTTTTGAGATTTTTTCTCGCCATTTTGGTTTTTTGATACCATTTGGTTAGGTTAGGCCTATGAAGTGGAGCCTCAAAATTTCGAAAACTTTAAAAAAAAATCGCAAAAATCTGAAATTTGCAGGGCTGGTTCGTACCTCCATTCCGAGTACGATTTCTGAGTTTTGTCGCCAAAAGTTGACCCCTGAGGGGGTGAACCCCGAAACCCCCTTACTTAGGCGTAAGTCAACTTTTGGCGACGAAACTCAGAAATCGTACTCGGGAGAGTGGTACAGACCAGCCCTGCAAATTTCAGATTTTTGCGATTTCTTTTATAGATTTTGAATTTTGAAAAATTCACTGAGATACAAGTAGAATTTCAACTCTTTTTACTTTCCGAACAGCGCGTAGCGTTGTAAGGAAAGTATTGTTTTCGGTGCGAAATGCGTTTTCACGAATATTGCACTTAGACAAATTTCGACTTCGTACAAATTTGTTTTCAACAATTTCCAGATGATGTTCCGTATGTATGTGTGTGTGTGTGTGTGTGTGTGTGTATGTGTGTGTGTGCAGAAAAATTTGTTAACACGATTCTAATCGCCCTAATTGAGATATCTCGTTGAAATTCGGCGATGAGAAGTGGTTTATATAAACGAAGGCTACGCAAGAATTTGGGGCCTTTACGTTGAATAGAAAAAATTTTACGAGCGTTTTTTGCGAAAAATTTGTTAACACGATTCCAACCGCCCTAATTGAGATATCTCGTTGAAATTCGGCGATGAGTAGTGGTTTATATAAACGAAGGCTACGCAAGAATTTGGGGCCTTTACGTTGAATAGAAAAAAATTTACGAACGATTTATGCGAAAGATCGTCGAGTTTCACATTTGTCGCGTTTTAGATGTCGATAAAGGGAACGGTTCAAGTGTTTATCTATATCCGGACATGTCCGCGGGTGTACCGGTTTGCTCTCCTTTCCCTAACATGCGCATTGAGCAATGCTTTGCATTTTTGTTATTCATGATAAGATGTACGGGTATTCGAATGGTTGTTTTGTTTACATCATCATGATATTTTTTCACGATTAATAATAATGGAGCAAGTGTGATTTTGCCGAATATTTTTGTGTCATGTTTAACGTTTTTCAGTGTAATTGCTGACGTTTTAAATATAAAAAATTTTTTATAGTCGATTTTTTCACAAATATTCGATAATCAATTTTTTTTACATAATATTCGATGACCGATTTTTTTACAAATATTTTTTTGTTAATATTTTTTAAAATACTTTTTGATTCGGAAAGTTCGTGATGCTTGCATCACTGTTTATTTTTTCAAATTTTCAAGAAATCAAAAACTGTAAAAAAAATCGCAAAAATCTGAAATTTGCAGGGCTGGTTCGTACCTCCATTCCGAGTACGATTTCTGAGTTTCGTCGTCAAAAGTTGACTTACGCCCCCGTGGGGGGTTTCGGGGTCCACCCCCTCAGGGGTCAACTTTTGGCGACGAAACTCAGAAATCGTACTCGGAATGGAGGTACGAACCAGCCCTGCAAATTTCAGATTTTTGCAATTTATTTTATAGTTTTCGAAATTTTGAGGCTCCACTTCATAGGCCTAACCTAACCAAATGGTATCAAAAAACCAAAATGGCGGGAAAAAATCTCAAAAATCTGAAACTCGAAGGGCTGGTTTGTACCTCCATTCCGAGTACGATTTCTGAGTTTCGTCGCCAAAAGTTGACCCCTGGGGGTAGGGTGGACCCCGAAACCCCCCATGGGGGCGTAAGTCAACTTTTGGTGACGAAACTCAGAAATCGTACTCGGAATGGAGGTACGAACCAGCCCTGCAAATTTCAGATTTTTGCGATTTTTTTTACAGTTTTTGATTTCTTGAAAATTTGAAAAAAAATGAGTTGAAATTCTACTTGTATCTTAGTGAATTTTTCAAAATTCAAAATCTATAAAAGAAATCGCAAAAATCTGAAATTTGCAGGGCTGGTCTGTACCACTCTCCCGAGTACGATTTCTGAGTTTCGTCGCCAAAAGTTGACTTATGCCCAAGTGGGGGGGTTTTGGGGTCCACCCCCCAGGGGTCATCTTTTGGCGACAAAACTTAGAAAGCGTACTCAGATAGTACTACAGACCAGGTTTAAGAATTTCATAAAAAAATCGCAATCCTTTAAATAAAAAATGTTACTTAATATAAATCAAAGTAAGAAAAAAGTTAGCTTTTTACGATGAAGTTTTGAGCAAACAGAAACTATTTTACCTGATCAAATCAGTAATTGATTTAACATTCGAAGAATTTGAATATTGCTAAGTTTTATTTTCATTATTTTATTATTTTTTGGGCGAGTGCCGAGCGGTCACCCATCCAACCATGAAAATTTTTGGTCATAAATTAAAAGATTTCAAATACGTAAAATTGAAGAGGAAAAATCAAAAACGTTGAATATTTTTTCGCAAAATGTCGAAATTTTGAAATGAGGTTGATTAGTTCCTTAGTTCAAGGAAAAGCACAATTAAATTCAGACTTTTTTTTTTGGTTAATGACCCAAATCTCAAAAAAAAAGTTGAAAATTTTATTTCCCCACCCAAAAAAAAGAAAATCATCAACTTAAAATAATTGAAGACTTTCCTTTCCACGAATAATTTGTAAAAAATTCTTTAATTAAAGAAATGCTCATTATTTCACTTTGAAAAAATCTAGGTACTTATAAATTTTAATTTCTTTATAAACATTTCAAATATCTGGAAAGAATTTTTGTAAATATTGCCAAATTTTTCTTTTTTTTACATTATTATTATTATTCGCCAATAAATAAAAAGAAATAACTTTCCACTATTCTTTTCATAGCTAAGAATATGGAAAAAAGTTTATTCGATAATATTTTTTGGAACCTTCGTTAAGAAAATCAAAAAATCTTGAAGTTTGAAAATGTTTTTTATTTAAATTATGCAATTTTTGAATTTTTTGAATTTTCTCCAAAACTTCTGATTTTTTTGCGCCTAAACTTTACATACGTTTTGGCTGGAAAAAATTCCATGGGAAGGTCATCGAGTGCCATTTCGATTGAGCCAGGCGCCATCATGGCACAACACTTGGTTTTCGAAAAAAAAATTATTAATCAGAAACTTTACATACGATTTGGCTGAAAAAAAATTCATAGGAAGGACATCGAGTGCCCTTTCGATTGAGCCAGGTGCCATCATGGCACAACTCTTGGTTTTCGAGAAAAAATGATAAATCATAAACTTCACATACGATTTGGCTGGAAAAAATTCCATAGGAACGGCATCGAGTGCCCTTTCGATTGAGCTAGGCGCCATCATGGCACAACTCTTGGTTTTTGAGATCATGACACAACTCTTAGTTTTAGAAAAAAAAATTCAAAATCGATCAACATGTGAAAAAAATTTGAGGCTCCAGCCCCCTCAACCCCAACTTACAATCAACAACACTACTCTTACCTGTTACTCCTACCCTAAACACCACGTACAGAGAGAAAAAAAATTTCGGGGCTCCAGCTCCCTCGACCCCCAACTCACAATCAACAACACCACTCTCACCTGTTACCCCCACCCTAAACACCACGTACAGAGAGAAAAAAAAATTTCGAGGCTCCAGCCCCCTCGACCCCCAACTCACAATCAACATAACCACTCTTACCTGTTACCCCTACCCTAAACACCATGTACAGAGAGAAAAAAAAATTTCGAGGCTCCAGCCCCCTCGACCCCTAACTCATCAACAACAACACCACCTTTACCTTCAACCCCCTCCCCCTCATCCAAAAAACAAATTTGGTAAAATTTATGGCAAACAGAATATTTTCATCAACGTTGCTCGTTTTGTCGATGAGTGTGAATTTTTCGAAAAAAGTATTTCTATTGCTGCAGAATGCATGCTAACTTCTCCCACGTGGTACTTTATCTGATGTTGTAAATAATCACGGTCAGGGATAAATATTTTTTTTATAGGAGAAAAATTTATAGTAATTTCGAAAGCAATGTTGAGCTTATTTTCGATTTTCGAAATAGATACCTACGTAATTTCAAGTTGAACCCAAAACGACGCGACGTCCGGTACGGTGGGCATTGGTAATTTGTTTGACAAATTTTAAACATTCACTTGGGTAATTTTGAAAATATTGTAAAAATTTAAGCTATTACATTTTTCAAATTTTTCAAAATTTACCTAGGTATTGGAATTTTAAAATTAGTTTACCACATTTCAAAAATTAAATTAAAAATTATTAAATTTTAGTTCTGTCAAATTTGGAATTTTTATAAATATTTCAGACTATAAAGATTTTGATACAAAATATAAAATTATGCTAAATCACCAAAATTGTAAAAATGTGGCATAATTTTAAAAATTACCAAATTTCTAAATTTAATCACATTTCAAAAAATTATTAAAATTTTAGTTCCATCAAATTTTGAATTTTTATCAATTTTTCAGGCTTAAAAGATTTTAAAGTACGGTAAATTTTCAAAATTGTGATAACTTCACAAAATTTAAAAAATATTATTCTGGTTTTGAAAATTTGAGGAAATTTAAACATTACGAAATTTTGAATTTTTACTTTTAGGTACAAAATATAAAATTGTACCAAATCATAAAATTTGTAAAAATTTTGCCTATAATTTTGAAATGCAGTTCCAAAACTACCGAAAAAGTATTTTAAAAAATTGATATTTTTCAAAGTTGTAAATACCTATTTGATAAAATTTACATTGGTAATTTCTCTTTTAAAAATTGTAAAAGTTCATTGAAAATAACAAAAATGATCAAGTTTCAAGATTTCCTCTAATTTTTAAAAATTTTGAATTTTTTTTGAACTTTTAAATTTATTTAAAACAAAAGTTACCTACTTTTGAATTTTTAGTGATTTTTTTTAATTGTAAGAGTTTATCTAACTTCAAAAATTGATTTTATAAATTGATTGGTAAATTTAGCCATATTTCAACATTTTATTAAAATTCAAAGGTCACCAGATTTTAGTTCTGCCAAATTTTGAAAATTCACCCAATTGGAATTATTATCACTTTTTGAAAAATTTTCTCAATTGCGGAAATTGATTTAAATTTTGAGGTAGATAGATAATTAAATACATAAATAATTCTTGTTTTAAGAATTTTAGAAAATTCAGACAAATAAATTATTAAAATTAAATTTTTTTCCAATAATTTTCAAATTATGAAATTTATTTTTTCTAATTTTTAATTTTCAAAATTTCAAAAAGAAGTCAAATTTGATGATCTTACCACTAAACTTGAAAATTGTAAAAATAATTGTAAAAATTTGGCCTTTTCAAAAATGTTACGTATTGAAATTTCCGAATTTCTATATTTTGGAGTTTTACTTCTTTTAGAAATTAATGTATCGTAAGTACAAATACAAGTTCAAAATTTTAAAAATCATAAAGTTTTGAAAAATTGTAGAATTCTGATTTCTTTCTTCAAAATTTTTAATATTTTTTACAAAATTTGAAAATTTACTAAATTCAAAAACTGTCCGAATTTTTACAAATGTGGCAATTTATTAAAATACAGATAGGTACCTAGGTTTAGGTGAATATAATTTGTGTTTTAAAAGAAAAATTCATTTCATTTCAAAAATTTAGTGAAAAATTTAATAACTGACGAAATCTGAAAGTTATCTATCAAATTTCGGAGTTTTTCAAATTTAAAAATTGAAGGACAATTATTTTTCTAAACTTTGAAAATTTACTATCTTGAAAAGATTTTTTCTCATTTTTTTCACATAGTTTGTCATTTAAAAATTGTGAAAATTTATCAAAATTGAAAAAATCAGAAAATTCACTAAGTTTTGAATTTTTGTCAATTTTTAAAAATATTTAGGTTGGTATTCAAACTTTAAATTGATAAATTGCTATAATTTTCAAATTTTTCAAATTTTTAAATACCTATATGAATAAAATTTACATTTTAAAATTTTTTGAGAAGTTCAGCTGAATTTTCCAAATTTATGATTCGCATGGAAGTTACCAAATTTTTAATTTTTAGTAATATATCAATTTTTTGAGTCGAACCAATTTTTTTTATTCAATGTTTTCAAAGTGAAGGATAAGCAAAAAAATTTTCAAATTTTTTTTGGAAAAGAAATATTTTTATTCTTGTTGGGGAAAAATATTTTAAGAAAAAAATCCTTCAATTCTTTCGGAAAAAATATTTCACAAAATATTGGGAAAAATTATCTACACCTAGTTTAAAGAAAAACTACTAAATTTTCTTAAAATGAAAAAATTTAATTTTCCAAGTCAAAATGTAATTTTTTCCCAATTTTTCTAAATTAAGAGAGTAGGTATACCTAAGTAAAAAATTATCTATCAATTTTTTCCATAGAGTTGTTGGTAAAATTGAAAGATCCGCAAACGAACAATAAAATTCAATGCCCTTGTCATTTACCTTGCGAATACACGATTTACGTTGTCGAAACTGAAGAAAATATGGAATGGTAATTTTTTTTACACCTTTGGTAGATTTTATGTCGGTGCCTGCACGTCTTTTAAAATGCAACATTAGCACAATTTTCATGGCAATCGTGTAATTGTGGTTAGCCTATTATTTCAAAAATAGTAATAATATTTTGTATCTAATGATTTTTTCAGGCCTTTTGGTACTTACATAAGATGGAGTTTATCCAAGTATCCAAGAATGCGATTAAAAAGAGACATATTATTTGGATTCAGTGATGTATTAGGTAAGATAAATATTATTTTGCATTCGAGTTGCCTACTAACAAAAAAAAATTAATGCTTTGAAAATTTAATTTGGCAGTTTCAGTAGGTGGAACATTTGGTTTATTTTTGGGAAGTAGTGTGTTGAGTTTCATGGAAATTTTGTACTTTTTCACCCTTCGTCTTTATTTGTACATCGTAAAGAAGTCTTGAATTTCTAATTTTTGGAATTTTTTTCATCAAATATAACTTTAGTACACGTAGTATAGGCACGTACCTACAATGATATTAGGAATTGTTATCTTGAATTAAAATTTGATCATTGTAAAATCATCGGTTGTTTTTTTTTCGCAATATTTACAACTTTTTGGTTTAAGGTTAATACGAATCAAATGATCGCAGCAAAGTAGTAGGTACACTTTTTACATGGCTATTAAAAAGCTTTTAAATTTTCCACCGATAAAATTCGACAACACGCAACGTTAAAAAGAATGTAGGTATTTTCAAAAAATTAGTTTCATGCTATAGAACAGAAGTGACATTCGTATGTGATCTGAATCATGTTTCGAATAAAGCAATATATCACAAATAGTTCCATCCATGGATTCCATTACATAACGGAACCAAAAAGACATTGGACGGAAAGGTAGGTGCCTATGGATACATTTTATCTCTTAAGGTAACATATCATTTCTATTATTTTAATACCCATTGTATGAATGAAAATAGAATTTTTTGGACTGTGGTATGTGGCTTATCGGGATATTACACTTGGATGTATTTGAATGCAACGTGGTACGCTTTTCGAAACAATGCAGTAAGTTTTGTCATGGAAACAGACCATTTAGACTGGAATACCACTTTCCCCGCCGTATCCATTTGCGAGCAAGAATCTCCAGATAAGCTTTACGATGTCGCCAATGAGTGAGACGAGTTGATTTTTTAATTACCTATATATACTTAATTTTAATAATTTCATCACAAAGGTAATAACGAGTACTAATCTTATTTTCAGATTATTTGGAGTAAATCGAGATATGAATTTGGATTTTTATTTAAGAGATATAGCATTTTTTGATGGGTCGTGTTATTCTTGTTCAACTCATTGCATAAATGGAGATATGAATTGTACCGAAGATTTTGATCTGTTGATTAACAAGGTGAACAATAATTGAGCATTTATAGCAATGAGTCGAAAGAGTTGCATATTCAATGCGCCGTAAAAAATTCTCTTCAATGCAGATTCGAGAAAACTGTGAAGAATTGATTGAGAAATGCGTATGGAATGGCGAGCCTTTTGAATGTTGCGATAATTTCCTACCTTTGCCTACAGAGAACGGGATGTGTTTCACTATCAATTCCATTCATACAAAAAAGTAAGAATTAAAAAAAAAATACCTACTCGCTCCAGTACCTACTTTGAATTTTTTATATGTATAATTTTTTCAAAAACATAAAAATACTCTCCACGTAGAAAGAAAAATAGTATGTCAAAACTGGTATCAAATAGAAGAACCGGTCCTGGAATTCTGCAGCTAGAGGCGTATGAATCAGTAAAAGTAAAATATGATCAATTGATCAATAATCAGCTAACTATAAGTATAAAACCTCAGAATAAAATTTTTCGTTAATAATTCTGCATTTAGGTTTTTGTTCATGCGACTGAAGATGTTCCATACGTTAACCACCCGCAAGATGAAAAAGCTCTTTTAAATTGGGGATCTACTTATAATATGAAAATTCAAGTGTGTATAGTTTACTTATTTTCAGAGGCATTTTTATACTTATAGGTATTAGACCGTTATAATTTTATGCTTAGCCAGAGTGAATGTTTCACTTTTTTTTTTTTTTTTTTTTTTTGAATGAGTGAATGCGGGTAGCGAGTGGAAAAAATAAGAATAATTCCTGATAAGTCAAATGAGGAGCTAAAATTTTTACCAACGAGTTTTCAGATCATAGGGACTAACTTCATGGTGACATACCTAAACTGAAAATAAATTTAAAGAAAATTTCTAAATTTTATTTCTAAAACCTAGAAAAAATTAGATACCTACCTATAACATTTCATTTTTCATTTTTTTTTAAAAATTCTCTTTAGAAAAATATGTTTTTCAATGAAAATATAAAATTTTTGTTGAAAAGAAAAAAACATGTAAAAATAGGATTTATTCCCTAAAACTTAACATAGGTATTATATTATCCAAAAATAAACAAAATTTTAAATTTTGATTTTCGACAAAAATATATATATATATATATATATATATATATATATATTTAAAGGAAAAATTGAAAAATTTTATTTCTTGAGAAAAATCAAAATTTTTGAAGTAGGTAAATAGGTTAGGTATTAAAAAAATAAAAATTATGATTTTTATAAGAAAAAAAAAGAGTTCTGAAGAATATACCTAATTGAAAATTTTTAAAAAAGGGTATTCATCAACAAAAATTTAAAAATTAGAGTTTTTAGGAAAGAATTGAAGATTTTAGTTTTGAACAAAAAGTTTGAAATTTTGTTTACAGGAAAATTTTGAAAGTACTTATTGTTTTTTAGCTAAAGTTGGAGAAATAATTGTTTGATCCAAGAATTTTTTGTTTTTAATACAACCCCTAAAACAAAACTGGTGTTTCGCATGAATTCAAATTTCAACAAAATTGACGAAATTTTTCTCGAAATTATTACTCGAAGAACCCTACATTAAAAAAAAATGAAAAAATTGTCAAAATCTGCTGGAATTGAAAAAAATTGCCAAATTCGCTGGAATTGAACAAAAATTGATTAAATAAAATTTTTCGACACCTAAATTCAAATTTCAACAAAATTGATGGAATTTTTCTCAAAATTATTACTCGAGAAACCCTACATTGAAAAAAAATAAAAAATTGTCAAATCTCCTGGTATTGACGAAAAATTGATTAAATAAAATTTTTCGACACCTAAATTCAAATTGTGGGGCGATATACAAAAATTTTCGTTGCTCACCTATTTTCATATAATGGTACCAATCTATAATGTACTTAGATATTCACCTTAGTGTAGTTCGTACTTTATACAAAATAATGAACATGTTTGCCTAAAAAATTATTAGGCATTGATAACTTGATAAAATTTTACTTCACATAATTTGTTGAAATATCCAGGTAAAAGAAATCGAAAATGATCGTAATTTACCATTAGTTGATGTAGAACAACGAAACTGTCGACTACCAGAAGAGAATTATTTAGACACTTACGAATTTTACAGCTACTCAACGTGTGTGGTAAATTGTCGAGCTAAAGCGCAAATTGCACTTTGTAATTGCACTTCACATTATATTCCTTATAAAAATAAAGGTAAGTAAAGATATTTTATGAACGAAAGTTATAGGTAGGTATGTTTGGAGTTTCGGTCCAGAACCATACAGCTTTTTTACTCGCAAATGAAAGATCGAATGTCGTGAAAGTTAGATAATCGTTGGTAATTGAAAATAAGAGAAAAAAATTTCGAAATTTCATAGATCTTTCTAAAAAAAGATTTTTCCCATTATTATTTTTTTTTTTTTAAATAAAAAAATTATAATTAGTGATTTCTCAAGTACTTACTTGGCGTTGAAAACAGCATTGTATTGTTGAGTAACATATTTATTCAACAATACATTTTTATTAATTCTTGTGACGTTAGTGGTACTCGAAAACGTGACGTTATCATTTTGAGGTTTTTTGAAATTTATAGGAGTCACCGGATGCTGCGTGTTTGACCCGAAGAATCCAGTCGATACTGATGGTTTGTTTTTTTCAAACTGCGGGTTTTCATTTGGAACCTTTTTGTCGAATAAATTGAAAGTATTTTTTGGCATTGGCTTCAGAAAACTGTGAAAAAAAAGTTGCACGAGTGAATCGATGATTTAGAACAAATTTAACTTATTCGTGAAGTACGTAACTACGTACCTATCATTTTTATTCGAGACGTGCTGATCTTTTCTGAACACCTCTCGTTTCGAAACTGGATTGGCATGAATGGCGTAAGGAAACACCCCTCTCTTAACCTGTTGAATAATTTGCAAAAAGTAAAATTTTTCTCGTAGTGTGGAAATTCTAAAGCTAAACACTCACCGTCAGTTTTCGATCAGGAATGATCCCTTGGTAATTATTAGTTATATTGGCTTTTTGATTCTATAACATAACAAAGGCATAAATTGTAGGGATATGCACGGAATAAGGACATATTTAACGCGAATACTAAAAAATTACCTGTTGATGGTCAAATTTTGAACGAAAATTCATATTCGTTTGGTTTTTAGAACTTGATATTCTTAGGGATGTCAATAGAGACCGGTAACTTATTTTAAATAATTCATCGTGACTTCACAGGCAATAACGACTGTTCAACTTAAAAATAAAACCAAAACTTCTATTTATTTTCAATGGAGACGAAGAAAACACTCTTCGGAAAGTTTGGTTTTTATTAGGGTTTTTATCAATCAATCATCGATGCGATGTTTTTTATGAATGAAAGGCCAGTATACTCTCTGTTCAAAATAAGAGTAAAAAAAAAACACACCAGCAGATGGGCGAGAGGGGAAAGGAAAAAATAAGAATTCGACAAGCAAAACAATTCCAAGCAATAGTTGGCTATGTTTATTATTTGATTAATTTTGAAATTCCTTGCACAAAAGGGTGTTGATGATCAGTGTTTTTTTTACTCTTATTTTGAACAGAGTATAAAATGTTCGACTTTGTGTTTGCAGGCCTTTTCTGCTCATTTTTTATTCGCCTACCTCGATATAAGTGAGAAGGATACGGTCTGGGTGGTATATATTACGAATACGAACACCCCATTATGCTGAATTATCAGTAGGTACCAATAGGTACTCGCTACGAATACGCGGCTACGCGGGTAGCATTCTAGCGCCGTTTGTAAATTGGGTTAGTGGGTCTGGTCTTGGCCTATTCCAGATTTACAAATTATCCAATGATCGGCGCGATATACTTTAAGTTTTTGGGCGATGAAAGTTTTTTACTCTCATGGTTTACCAACGTCCAACGAGTTTAATCGCGTATATGCCGGTGGAATACTACGTCTTCTATACGGCAATTTCGCCGCAGTGCGCGATTTTTTTCGAACTTTGTTTAAAAGCCCAATGTAGGTACCTACCTATGTAATTTCTTTCATCAATCAAGCAGTATTTTAAAAATTTTGTGTAAAAAATATTATTGTTTGAATTTTTTTTTTTGAATGATTTTTTCAAAAAGACATTACTTACCTATTGTTGCTTAAATGTTTCATGACTATATTATACCTATTTAATTTTTCGGAGTTTTGGAATTTCCGGATTCGATTGAATTTTAATGATCTAGGTAGCCTATTTCACTTTTTCCAAACTTTTCAATTTCTGGTGATTTAAAAAAAAATCAATTTTCAATTTTTTTCAATTTTCCAATTTCTTAAATTTTCAATATTTGCTAAAATTATCCAATTTTCAAGTACTTTTAGTAGTACCTATTTTTAATTTTTTCTATTTTCTTCTTTTTTTCAGTTCTCTCAACGAGGGCCAGCAAGAAGCCACACCTCGTGCCAAATGGAACTGGATGAATATAATAATCATAAGCGGCTTATTGCTATTATGGTATCTTTTTTTCATGTATAACCATGAAAATAGACCTGTGCGCCGATATCTCGATCGGCGGCGGCGGCGTAAATTGAAAATATGTCGGCGACGGAGGCGCGCCGCGGCGCGCCGCTGAATTTTAATTTTACCGACTCAAAATTTGCATTACATTATCTCAAAAACTAAAACAGATAGAATCTGGGAGTCATCGGAGTGAAAACACATAAGACACAATTGTAATATTTATCAAAATAACTCGAAAAATATCATCTCAACAAATAAAGCGCAAGACACTTTTTTTTCTTAGAATTAAAAAATCTTTCCATTCATGTATAAAAAAGTTAATTTAGCGACATAAGTGAATTTTTCCCAAAAATTCATCTATGTTCCCAAAAATTCACTTATGTCGCTAAATTAACTTTTTATACATGAATGGAAAGATTTTTTAATTCTAAGAAAAAAAAGTGTCTTGCACTTTTTTTGTTGAGATGATATTTTTCGAGTTATTTTGATAAATATTACCATTGTGTCTTATGTGTTTTCACTCCGATAACTCCCAGTTCGAATGTAAACAAAAATTTTTTGTTACTTTTTGGCTTCGTGGAAACGCCCAATAACACGGCCGACTACAGTTACCAGGCCGGAATATAGAAATCTGGCAATGCTGTGCTGAAGGCTGATTTTTTGATTTTCCCATAAGCGCCAATGTTAACATTCATAGCAATAACTCGAAAAATATCATCTTTACAAAAAAAGTGCAAGAGACCTTTTTTTTAGAGAATTAAAAAAGCTTTCTATTCATTTAAAAATATTTGGATTTTAGTGACATTTTTGTGAAAAATGAAAAATCATCAACTTTCAAAAATACATTATAAAATCCAAATATTTTTATATGAATGGTAAGCTTTTTTGATTCTCTAAAAAAAAGGTCTCTTGCACTTTTTTTCAGGGTTGCAAACTGTTTCGAACCACCACCAATAAAATTGTTTTGGTGGTGGTTTTCAAATGGTTTTCACCACCACCACAACCAATTGGAAAATTTGTAAAACCATAACCAAATCAAAACCGTTTGCAAGCAGAAAAAATGGAAAAACCATTTGATAAAACCACAAAAAAGAGCTTAAAAAAAAACCACCATCACCACAACCATTTAGATTTGAAAAACCACCAAATCAATTGAATCGGTTTCTTTGTTTTATGACTTTTATTCGAGCCAATTTCGATTATAATGCCAAAATGCCTAAATAAATGAGAAAACAATTTTAAAATAAAATAAATTAATAAAATCACAGAAATCTCGGTATTTTACGATATAATAATTAAAAACCAATTCATTTGGTTTTGGTTTTACCAATTGAAATGGTTTTGGTTTTTGAGAACCACCACCAAAACCAATTGAAATGGTTTTGGTTTTTGAGAACCACCACCACCACCACCAAAATAATCAAAAGTTGAAATAACCGAAACCAAAACCAAAACCATTTAAAAAAAAAACCAAAACCAAAACCAAAAACCATTTATTCGAAAATTTTCAAAACCACCACCACCACCACCAATTAATTCTCAAACGGTTCGCAACCCTGCTTTTTTTGTAAAGATGATCTTTTTCGAGTTATTGCGACGAATATTAACATTGGCGCTTATGGGAAAATCAAAAAATCAGCCTTCAGCAGGCGTTTACGTCAGCGTTGCCACATCGCATATTCCGGCCTGGTAACTGTAGTCGGCCGTGCCAATACACAAGCGACGGAGTGACGACAATTTTAGCGCATGCGCATATCGTGTTGTTTTTAAAATTTGTTATCAATTCTCTCTCTCTCTCAGTCTCTCGCGTCTCGCGTTTTGAAAAACTAAAACGAAAAGCGAACTGCCGGCATTTTTCATTATCCTCAAATTTTTGAAGTAATGTGACTCAAAACTTGGCATTATTTAAATTATTCCCTAGTTTTTGAATTCATAACGGAACTCTAACCTTTAAAAAATGAGTTCCGTTAAGGGAGCTATGCGTTTAGTGGAGGAGAAATATGCAATGAATGAAATTGATATTATCATCTGGTCAAATAAAATCGACTTACTCGCTTTATCTAACGTAAAAGGTAATTTATTATTAATAGAACTGTTGTATATGTCGTTTCAAGTAGATGTATTCACTTTCTTACCTTTGCAGGAGAAGTTACTTTGCATCGACTCGATTGGCAACGAGTGTGGACGCTACCACCACCTGCCGAAGAATTGCGTGTGACTGCCTTATCATGGAGACCGGACGGGCGTGTTTTGGTGATCGCTTATAATAATCGTACGTTTTCAATCACAAATGGTTGAGCAATTACGGTATTAAACCCATTACTCAAACAAAATCTTATTTCAGGAGAAGTGCTCGTCGTCGATATTGAGAAAAAAGTAGTTGTTCATACCATCAACGCTCCTAATGACGTCTGTTTTGTCCACTGGACCCAAGAATCGACCGATAATTTCAACAGATTTAATGAATATTCTCGTGTGGTACGTATTCTGTAAATATCGAGTACTCATTCGTGATAAACTCGTCTAAATCGTATCTTCCATATTTCAGATGTGCGACGCCGAATCAGGATGTCTTCTAGAAACCGCTGTACCTTTGAAAGATTCCGCGGAGATCCCGATAGAAAATTTCCGTAACATCAAAATTTACTCGCACTTGAATTTTCTATTGATCGGGCTCAGCTCGGGTGAAATACACGTTTACGTTTTCGGACTATTTTGCTGCGGTATCATCGATATCAAACAACACCTTCCGCCGAATTCAGAATGCACCGTACTTTCAGCTGATATTACTCAAAATTTGAAATCTTTCGTTGCCGTACTGAACGTCAAGTACAACAATGTGCAAACTTTAACGTGTATAGTTCTCAATACTAGTCAATTATTCGATAGATCTCAAGATTTATATACGATATCGTCGAAACGTGGTTCGATTTTGAACACCGTGAATAACATAAATCGATCGATGATAAATATAATCGAAGCTCACGAGCATATTGTTTTGCAAGAAATGCAAATGCAAATATTCGAATATTCGAAAAACAAAGAAGAAGGAACGCTATCCGCCGAATTCATGGAATTATTATTGTTCGGTTTTTATTCAGCCGAACTGGCAACCTTCCTCTTGAATGAGTTATCCGATAAGAAACTGAAGAAAATCAGTAGCTCTATAGAAGTTAGCCATTCGAATATTCAAAAGCAAATAGTGCAGCAGTTGAGACCAAACGTAGAAAAACTATTATTTGAACTATCGATCATGTTGGGCCTGTCGAGATTATCGCGAATCTTTCCCGAATCTAGAATTATCATGGATGAAGATTCAATCTACAAAAGCATCGTCACCGCCGGAGCATTTTACATCAAAGCTAATAAAGTATTGCAGATTTTGGAAAATTCTTCCATAAAGTACAAAACATTTTTCCGTTGGTTAGGCTCCGTAGCTACGATTATTTCCAACGATAGACCTGGCAATTCGCCTTTCGAAGTGAATCAAAGGGAAATGAATTTCATATCGAATTATCTTTGCGAAATCGATAGTCCTACGCCGATATTTGAAAAAGACGAACTAGGACAACATTTAGTCGACAAAGATATCACATTCACGAACACCACTTCGTCAAAAAACCTATGGCGAAAATTCCTATCGGACAATGCCTGTTTGCAAGATTACGAAATGATAATTCCGAGAACATTCGATAACAAATCTTTAGTCCAGACTCATAAATATTTGACCGATAGCGTTGATATCATTTTTAAGGATTTTAGCGATTATATTAAAAAAGATTTTCCGGTGAGTTACCAAAGCAATCTACTTTCATCTGAGAACAATATTGTTCGTAAAATCTCCTGTATCGAAGCTCCGAAACAAGATAAAATTTTGATCTGTTTCATAAAACCATCCGAGAATAATAATTTATTACAAATTAGCGAAATATGTAAGAAACCGGATAATCAATACTCGACTAGAAACGCGACAGTCTACTTCGAAGAAAGCGAATACGGAAAATTCGATTTAATCGATTTACAATTTTACACCCACGAAATCATATCGGTTTTACTCGAGAAAAAGGACTGTTTGCATTCATTCTGTATTCAACTACCTATCGAAAACATTCAAACATTTTACAACTCGAGCGAACCTCAAAACGTATTTTCAATCATCGAGAAAGACTGCCTGAAAATAATCGAGAACATGAAATCGTTGAAATTTTCAGTCAGCGGACCTCGTCAAGTATCCGTCATCGTCGCCGAAGACGGCCATCGAGTTCGTATCTTCGAAATGGAAGCTAACGACGAAGAAGAAAACGCCAACAATACCACCAACATGTCCGGAGACGAACCTAACGTCTCTTCCAAGTTGACCAACACCGATGTTTCCATGTCCGACGATGATTTCACCAGCACTGCTAATTTCGAAGCGGAACCTAAGGCCGATACTTCGACAGGGACAGCAAATACTGCTGATGAATCGGACGATAGGATACATATCGAAAATAGTGTAATCGATTTTGGCGAAATAGACGTTAATACTTTATCTCTAATATCGGATTTCACCAATATCGAAACTCTACTTCTCGCGAATCAAGGTTCCTCGCTGGATACAGATTTAGAACGTGACATTGCAGGTCTAGTTATTACACCGGAAGGTTATAAATCGAGTGGTATGAGTTCGTTTAATGTGCCAAGTAGCGGAGGCGGTGATTGTTCCAGTATCTCGGATTGTTCTATGAATATTGATCATAATTAATTGTTACTTTTTTTCTACGCATTTTTTTTAGTAAAATTTAAAATAAAAAAAAACTTGACATTTTATTTTAATATTTAAATCGATAACAAAAGTATGCAAAATAATCTACGAAACGAAAACGTAAAAAAATTCGTAATCACAGTTTTTCTCAAGCTGTAATATCCAACGTGAGGTTATACTGCTGATCTAATCCGATGTACGAATCGGACATGAGGTAGATACTGATCATTTCTCGACCTAAAAAAATAAAAAAAATAATTTACAAACTAATACCTACGAATAAGTATAACACATTTTAAACTGTAGCTCACGTGTAGTAGGAGGAACATTGTAAACGAAATTATGAAAAACTTCTCGTCTTCGTCCAAAAGTGAATCTTTTCATCGACAATAATTCTTTCGTCCGAACACAACCCAACGTAAGGAACCAGCTTTCATCTTTAGGTTTAGGAAATCTTGGAGCGTGAACTCTTATATCTTTTCTATCGATTAATTGAGTCAGTCTCAAATTCAGCACGTACTCTTTTCCGGATTGAACTGAGATGGATTGCCTTAAATCAACTATTTCAGTTTTTGGAGGAATATTTGGCTGAAAAACAAACATTACGTCGATTAATAAAACCCATCGAGTGAATACGAAAGTGGCTTGAATTTATACGAGTGGATCCCCCAGTAATGGTTTTTTTGGCACCGTTGAAAATTTACTTAGTCCAATACTACACAGATACTTTATATTCAAATTGGAGGGGAGAGAAGGGTCTAATCTAAATTTTTATAATAACCAAAATTATTCCTAGGACTTTGAGCTACAACTTTTGTTTGAAAATATTTTCAATTGGACCCCTCCCTCCCCGCCGATTTTGCACAACACTCCAAAGATACTAATTAAAAAATTACAGGAATGAGGGAGGAACGGGCCAATTGGAAAAATTTTCAAATAAAAGTTGTAGATTAAAATCATAAAAATAATTTTGGTTATTATAAAAATTTCAATTGGATCCCTCTCTCTCCTCCTATTTCGAATAACATCAGGTGGATACTTTTTCAAAATTAGGGAAGGGGTCCAATTGAAAAAAATTTCAAACGAAAGTTGTAGATTGAGGTCCTAGAAATAATTTTTGTTATTATAAAATTTTTGATTGAACCTCCCCTCCGCCCAATTTTGCATAATATGACTTAGATACTTATATTATTAATAAAAACTGGTGGAGATAGGAGTTCAATTAAAAAAATTTGCAGACAAAAGTTGTAGCTTGAAGTCTTGGAAATAATTTTGGTTATAACAAAAATTGCGATTGGACCCCTCTCTCTCCGCCAATGTTGAATATAAAGTATCTATGCAGTATTGGACTTGGTAAATCTTCGATGGTGCCAAAAAAAACAGTACGTCAGTACTGCGGCGATCCACTCGTGAATTATTTATTCACTGTACCTCTTCTTCATCGAATTTCGTCTCTTTGATAGATTCCGATATCGAAAAATTGATCTGAATTTTCGGTAAATTGCACAAAACTTCGTATATCTAAAAAATGAATAAAGATATAGAATGATTGTCTAAGTGCATTAAATCTTCTGCAAAGAATACCTACCGAGTTAATCTGAGCTTCGGTGAACTCGTTCTGTAGCATGTTCAATAATTCACCGTAATTATTACACACTAGTTCACGTAACGCTGGCAAAGATGGCGGCAAGAGACCATCGTTGGTAAATAAATGCACATGTCTCTGTTCTATGTGAGGTAAAGTTAGCAGAGGATGATTAGTAATCCACCGACCTTGAATAAACATCTGAATCAACTGTTGAGCTCGAAGGGTAGAAATCAACCATCCACGTTCACCACAAACATCAATCATGGCCTAAAAATACAATTCATGTTGAAAATTCAAAATTGTTTCACATCGTATTTTCTTTTCTTTTTTTTACCTGTAAAACTCTAATGGACTGATCGAGAACCGATTTTAAATCAGTTAAATAATCGGTGCATGGTAAAACGAGATGAGAAAAATGAGCTTGTAGTAGTAGATGCGTTTTCGTATGCGGTGAATCGTATGTAGATGGGTCTACTTTAACTGGGCAGTATTTCGCCAATTCGCTATATTCATAAATAAAAAAAGTCACCAGTTTAGTCTTTTTAAAAAGCATGACGATTTTGGTTCTGTAAAATATTAGGACTCTTACGCGTTGTAAATCTCTTCATTATGACGAACAGGAATCTCGTTATATTCGGAAGCATGCGATAAAGCGTGAAGTAAATCTTCGATACTCATTTCACCTTTCAACGTGTTTGCGAAATGTAACATAGTTTTGTGACTGATATAATAATACGAAGCGATACGTCCGAAGGTCGTAGGATACAAAGTACGTTCATCCTGCAAACAAATAAAAACGTTAAAACTTCAAACTGATCATCACCACTCGACCATGGCTCAAAATTACCTCGTCTAATATGAGGCAAAGCGATTGCTGTAACGTCGTAACAGCGCATTTGATCAAATTACTCAAGAAATCATTGACATCTTCGGGTTTGACGGACTGAATTTCGTAAAATGTAGGATTTTGCAAAAGTCTGCGGAAGAAATAGGTCCACGTGAGGTAATCGACGGCATCTTGGCATGTTCTAAGCGTTCCGGCGACTATTTCGGCGTTCAAGTGATCCGGTAACACAGCCAGTAAATTCGATTCGACCGGAAACGGTTCGTAGAGGAACTTTTTATAGAAATTCTTTTTCACATCGTGTACCTTGAAAAGTCCACATCGTTAGCGTAACTTTTTCAACACAGCTCATAGATTTTCTGCAAAAAAAACACACCATAACGACAGCGATTCCCGATTTATCAAACTGAGGTCGGCCAGCTCGTCCCATCATTTGTAAAATATCTGTAATGGGCATATCGACGTAGCGGTGACTCTTACAATCGTAATACTCGGTTCCTTTAACGATAACCAGATGTGCTGGGAAGTTGACTCCCCAAGCTAACGTTGCAGTCGCGATCAACACCTGTGAATAGATCTGAAGGTTAGTTTCGTGTCTTTGATACTTCTATTATCAATTATTAATATTTTACTTGAATGTGCTGATGTTCAAATAATTCTTCAACGATTCTACGATCTCCTTCTTGAAGACCAGCGTGATGTAAACCGATTCCAAAACCTAACACCATCTTTAAATTATCATCTTTGATGGTTTCCAATATTTTATTCATTTTCTGAAAGGAGAAATGATGACATCGTGTTAGATTATTTCATCGAAAATATTCACCCAAATGCATACGTAATATTTCGCAGTAGATAATTACGTGATCTTTAGTTCTTAGCCACTGCTTAGGATTATTTTCAGAAGCCAAGTGTGCTAGTAAATCCATAGCTGTGAGACGAGTTTGTCTTCGAGAAGATACAAAAACTAAAACAGGCTGAGAAACCGAATATTGTTTGATAGCATGGAAGACGGGTTTATTCATAGAGGCCATTCTTGCGCAATAATATTTGCCAGGAAATGCGCTGATATGAACTTCCAACGGTACGGGCCGAACAGATGGTCTAAAATTGTACATTCCCATCTGGAAAAAAATTAAACAGGTTTTTTTTTGTCAAATATAGTGACAAGCATAAATTATGATACGAAACTCTTGTTCGGTGGGAAAAATTTTAAACAGAATACGATTTTTTTTTAACCCTATGAATATATAAAGTGTTCCAAAAATCACCAATTTTTTGAAATTAAATTCAAATTGTTCAAGTCAAAAATTATTCCACCGATCACGATTTTTTATATCACACTGAATAATGGAAGAAAAGCCATACTTCTTCTATTCTTAACCAATTGGCCAAATCTTGCGCATTGGCTAAAGCAGTCGATAATCCAATAATACGAATATTTTTCTCGGTATGAGAAACGATGAAATTCGTTCGAGAAACTATGACTTCCAACACAGGACCGCGGTCTTCACCCAAAAGATGAATTTCATCGATCACGATAAGGGCGACTTTTTTAACATAATTACGAGTTTGCCAGCTACGCGATATGCTGTCCCACTTCTCAGGAGTTGTTACGATAATGGAAGCTGAAGAGATAGCTTGGATATCGGGCGTTACGTCACCTGTAAAAAATATTACGTTATTTCAGTCTTCGCAAATGAGACGCATCAGTTCGTGCTCGATTCAAATACGTGCCTGTTAATTCGACGACTTCTTTTTTCAGTCTTTTTTGAAATCTTACTTTCCAATCTCTCATACGCTCTTTAACGAGTGCTTTCAAAGGAGCGATATAAACAACCTAAAATACAAAAAAATTTCAATAATTACCAATCATCTCAAAATTATTGTATTAAAATAAAATATTGCGAATTTTTCAGACTCACTTTAGCATCGGGATATTGTTTGAATACTCTGAAAAAGGCAATTTCGGCTACAATGGTTTTTCCCGAACCGGTTGGAGCTCCGAGCAAAACGTTATTATCGGTATGATATAAACAATGGAATATCTGAGTTTGGATCGGATTAAAATGAGTAAATTTGTATAAGCCTTCAAAATCTGGATTCTGCAAGGCAGAAACTGCTAACGGCTGTAGAGGTAATAACTCTGAAAAACAAAAACAAAAGCTTAAAATTTGGAAAAATATCTGAATTAAATTTGCAAAAAATCAAACCTGTTTGAACGGGATGCAATTCCGGTAGCACGATGCTTTGTAATGAAATGGACGTTTGAGATACCGAACCAATCCATCTATCGCTTGGTACTCGTACAACGTACTGAGATGGTAAAGGTTCGTGGACGGGAATGGTAAACGCTAATTCTTGCACTTCACGTTTAATTACCTGAAAATAAATAAGATAAAAATAGATAGTCCGAAAGTCCTATACAACGAATGATATGACGAAACTCATCAAACTAACTTGTTTCTTGGACATGAAGAAGTACTCCGAATGATATATAAAATTACTTTCCGGATCTTCAACCCAAACCCAAAAAGGTTCCATTGATTTACCGTGGATTCTATCGTTCCATCTGTGGAAAATATTTTTTAATGTAATTATTGATTATCGTTTCAAGTGCACGATTTCAAAATAAACACTTACGTGAATTCTGCTCGAATATTTAATCGTACTCTCAATACACCTCGAGTAATTGGCTGTACAATAGCATTCAATTGTAACATTGGAAACTCTTCGACGCATTTTTTCAAATAAGTGCCCATTTTAGCGTGTCTGATGAATTCTCCTAAAAAAAGAGCAGATTGTAAAAAATAAGGTACATTAATAACAATAATATATTCAATTCTTCTTCCTAAATGTTTACTTTACCTATTTCTTTAGCATCCATTTCTTTCAGCTTATCGATAGTTATTTCTCTCATTTCGATTTTTTCGATAATATCTTGAGATATAGTAACAAACTGACGAAGAGGAGATTCAAAAAACCATTGTTGACGTTCGAACATTTGACTAATTTGCAAAAATCTTCCAGCCAAAAGAGGATTATTACGTCTCAGTACAATATCGAACAAGGCTCTCATAATACGACTGGCATTCTGTTAAGCAGGAAATGGTTAAATTTTAATTACAAGCTAATAATGTTTTCATGGCGGGCAACTCCAGCTATACTCAAAATTTAAAAGCGAATTGAGCTACGTCTTAAGGAAATTCCGAAAATGCAAAAAAATAAAATAAAAAAATACACCTTACATAATCTCCATTCTGTTCTTAGTTTTTTGAAAAAAAGCTGAATTTTCATGAAATAACATTTATTTTTATTTTTTCAAAGTAAAAAATAGTTATAAGAAAAACACACAGTTTTTTGAAAATAAAAAAAATAATTTTTTTAAATTGAAAAAATGATTTAAAAAATTTCTCATTTTTTTGTAGAAAAAAAATCATTCAATTTTTCTAGGAGAAACTTTTTTTTCAAATTTTTTCCAATTTTATGGAAGGAAAAATTTTCTCAGTATTCTTAAAACTCATTTTTTTCAATTTTTTTAAAATCTATTTTTTTATTTTTTTAAAACAAGAAAGTTCATCAATTTTTTTTTGTAGGAAAAAGAATCAATCATTTTTTGTAGCACAAAATTCTCATGTTTTGGCAGTAGAAAAATTCTAGTTTTTCTGGTAACTTTTTTTTGGAGTAAACTATTTTCCAATATTTTAGTAATAAAAAAATTCACAATTTTTCGTTGAAAAGAATCTAAATTTTTTTGGTAATTTTTTTTTAGAGTAAAATATTTTTCCAATTTTTTTAAGTGAAATATTTCCCATAACTTTCGGAGTAAAAAAATCGCAATTTCTATGTTGAATATTTTTTTTGGAGTGAAACATTTACTAATTTTTTGGAGCAAAATATTTTCAATTTTTTTTTTTAAATCTCACTTTTTTTGTATCCAAAAATTCATATTTTTCAACAGTAGCAAAATTCTCAATTATTTGTTTTAATTTGATTTTTTTTTTTTTGAGAAAAAGTTGAAAATTGCTCAATTTTTATGCAGAAAAAAACCATTTGAGTGCACATTTAACATCTAAAAAATTCCAACCTACCACCCCTTCGAATGAAAAATTCCGCTACACTTTAGAAAATTGTACGTTGCCAGCCCTTAAAATGTTTCGATCATAAAAGGAAGCATTACCTGAGAAATATACGCTAAATCTGACACTAAAGAGAATGATTTAACGTGACCACGAGACAAATACGTTTGCAAAAGAATATTGACTTTTCCGTGAATATTTTCGCTACCGAGAGTCACTTCATACTCGCAATACTGTCGTTGAAGTTGATCCAATTCGTCCATCTCTTCGTCTCTTACCTACGTAAAAAAAAATGAATTAATAAAAATTCGAAACGAAAATTTTGTGAAATCACATACTTTAAGTTGGTCGAATTCGGTAGCTTGAGCTAACATTTTCAATGTTTCGGATTCAGTCATGAACGGCTTCAACATTTCGTTGAAAATCTCTATCGTATCGTATTTGACGTAAAAATGACTCGCTGTACGTCCCAAATCTGAAAATTTCACCATATAAAGTATATTTATAGTATTATTTTGGTAAATGAAATTTTATCAATCGAACTATACCTGTGGGTGACAATTTGCCCATTTCTTCGTGGTATCTGATCATTTGTAATTTATCTAAAATTTTCGCCGAGTGTACGATAAGTTCTTTTCTTTTATTAAATAACGTATAATCATTCTAGAAAAAATTCCTTGATTAGTCTTGTTGATAGATTCTATTTAATCTACGAAAAAGAATATGAATTTACCTCAACATCGGTATAATTAATACCATATTCCTGAGGATTTATTTTCATTCTGACAAACAAATAAGTGTAACTTAACCATTCTATCGCATCGTCGATACTATTAATGGTGCCCAACGTGATCTGAAAGGACAACATAGCTGAATAAGTACAAGCCAAATACCAACCAAAAAAATAAAAAATAAAATCGAAAATAAATTAAAATACCTCGGCGTTCAAATTATCGGACAAATACGAAATAAATCTACTTTCTATCGGGAACTGATTCATCATCAAGGATAAGTAATGATGAAGTTTATTATGGCTGGTAATTATAACTCCGTCACCAAATTCGTTAAATTGAGGTCTACCGGCTCTTCCGAAAATTTGCAAGACATCCAGAATACCGAGATCAACGAATGAACCATGCTTAGCGTCATAAATTTCTGTTCCCTAAGTACAGAAAATAATTTAATGACATATTACGATTTTAACGAACCAAGCAAGTGAAAAAAAATACTCACCTTAATAATAACCATGTTAGCTGGTAAATTGACTCCCCAGGCTAAGGTAGCCGTACAAACAAGTACTTTAACCAACCCTTTGGAAAAACAATCTTCCACTATTGATCTGAAAATCATTAACGGTTCAGCAATTGGAAATCTAAATTTTGAAATCTCATTCTCCATTCCCTACCTATCGTGACGTAACAATCCGGCATGATGAACAGCAAATCCATACGATAAAAGTTCCGCCAATTGCTTGGATTTAACTCGATCGAATATCTTTTTCGATTGAATTTTCGAATCTTCTTTACATTCGAACAAAGGTAAATGTCCTTTTTGTTGAGCTGTTTCTCTCAACACCATGGCCGTCCTCATTGTGGCATTTCGAGCGTGAACAAATACCATCACCTACGAAATTAAACGTCAATAATGTCCCGAAAAGAATACTCGACGACTCAGAACACTGTTCGGTTATATTACCTGCATTCCTTCTCGAATAACCGGTAAAAGCGTATCGTAACAGACCATATTCATCTCCATATTTTGTTGCGCAGGTTTTCTGGATTTTACACCGACGAAACGTTGGCTCAAAGGAACCGGACGGAATCGTGAATCAAAGAAGAACAATCCAACTTGCGGATTTACTCTTAAGAACGTAGCTACGTCATGATAATTGGGTAAAGTGGCTGAAAGACCCACTATCCTAATCATTTTTTGTGATGTTTCAACCTAAAAAATTTATATTCAAATAAAGCTTGTTTTTTGCACATGAAATTTAGCAACATCGGGCAGATTTTATTGTACCTGTCGTAAGGTTCGTGATACTAAGGCTTCTATTACAGGTCCACGGTCACTGTGTAATAGATGAACTTCATCTATTATCAATAATTTAACGAGGCTCGAAAGAGTGGTATCACCTAAAAATCATAAGTAATATTGAGAAAGATCGACGAAAAATAAATAAATAAAACCAGAGGTGTAAACGAACCGTCTCCTTTTCTTGTCACTAAATCCCATTTCTCTGGAGTGGTGACCAACAACTGCGTGTTTGCGATTTCTTTCTTCGTCAGTTGCATATCTCCGGTCAATTCTCTAACGTTGATTCCTAATTCTTTCAACCGAACACTGAAATTCTGCGTCATTTCGGCAGCCAAAGCTTTCATTGGTGCAATATAAATAATCTACATAAACGACAAAATTAATCAAAACGTAGAAATTCATAATAAGTAGAAAAATGTATTCTAACCGAGTTACCTTGAAATTATCTTTATTCAAAACACCGTGTTCTATATTTTGCTTTATTTCGTGAACCATGGTAAGCAAAGCGATATTAGTTTTACCGGCTCCAGTCGGCGCGCAAATTAGTAAATTTTCATTCGAGTAATATGCCGTTTTAAACACAATCGACTGTATGGTGTTTAAAGATTGAATACCGTGGAAAGCAGATTGGCCGATCTGAAAATGAGAAAGGAAGTTGAAAAACTCGCTCCATCGTGCTTGAAATTCTGCCGGGAAGAAATCGGTACTTTGTCTAAAGATGAAATAGAAACTCTTTCCATTTCTAAATCACTAGGTAACGCCGGAGGTGACACAGGAATGTATACTTCTTCGTACATTTTTGTATCTTTTCGTCTATGATTCTCAGGTAACATTATTTTGGTACCAGAAATAAAACCTGAAAATTTTGAAAGTTAAAATACGTAAACAAAAAACGTAAAAAAAACAACTAAATAAAATACCAGCTGAAAATTTAGCATCCGTATGAGAATCGTAGACGTTGGGATATGCAACTTTTCTGCTCCTCGAAGCGGTCGATCTAGTGTTATCGGTGCTTTTTGCGATCTTACGCCCATCGGAAGATTGATAGTAATCCGATTTCGGAGACCTAGAATTCATTTTTTCAGTAGAAGTCAAATCGCAAGAGAGTATCAACCGTTGATGATTTATCGCAAAAATATACCAACTTTTCGAATAAATTGCCATTTTCTAGGGTCTGTTGATTCAGTAGCTCGCTGAGTTTGTCTAGTTCCGCATAAGATAAAGATTGAACACCTGAAAAAAGACATGTTTTAAATTTGTATGTATTCTTTTGGAAGAAAAAAATGAAATTATAATTTACTTCTTTTTTTAGTAAAAGATTTGCAATGATTTTGAATATTTTCGCGATGATCGAGTAAATCTTTTACAAAACTTTCGTATTTAGAACCAAAAACGTCGTTCAACTGAAATCACACAAATGACAAAATGCGGATTAAAAATGAAATAAAAACGAAAAATGTGAAGTTTGGATAGACGAATTACTTGAAATTCTAAATCTCCGTCTGGTAATCTGGACATGATCAAGTCTAATATAGCCAGAACTATTAATTTATAATTAATGGAATCACTAATGTCTTCGCTTAAAATGCCTTTCAATTGTTTTTCAATCCAATTTTTACCATACTGGAAAAAAATAAATACCGTTTATTAAGTTTGACTCAGATAAATTGGGGAGGGGGGCAAAAATTTACTTACTATATTGGATTCTGTTTTTGGCTGAATATCACACGTGTCGTTTTCATTATCATAGGCAAAAGGCGATCGATGATGACCAGTTGATTTAATTCTTTTAAAAATTTTCTTCCTTCGGTTTTTGAATCTCGACTTGAGTCTTTCATTTTTCAGACATTTTTTCAATTTTTTCAACAACATTCGTTGAACAATATCTTTGTTCAAGTCATCGACGACTGATTCTACAGGCATTCTGCAGACGATAAACGTTTTGTAAATGCCATCGTCTTCATCGGAACGATTTTTGGTATCATTATCTTTTAAAGCTACATTAATACATAATGTGACGAGCTCATCGGATACGTCTTGCTTCTCATTTCCATTAAAACATTCCTTCTTTTCGACATCCACTTTTACAGAGGGATCGTTCAATCTTTCTTCGAAAAGAATTTCTTTCAGTAACGTAACCTTATCGGAAGAATCGGGGATATCGAATTTTCCCCAATCTTTCCAGTTTTCTTCTTTACTGGTCGATTTGTTATGTGTAAAACTATTATTTGCGCTTTCTTTTCCTTTGGTAGATTTTGAATTGAGGAAAGTTTCCAAATCTTCGACTCGATCCTTGAATACTTCGTTCCATCTAATGTTGAAATCTTCTAATCGTTTTTCTGAGAATAATTTCAATATACCGTTGATAGTCTAGAGGGAGGAAAAAACTTTTCAGTGACATGTAAAACTGGTTAAAATATGTAAAACATAGTCACTCACATTCGTAACTTTGTATATGTTTTTAAAGTCGGAAATATTAAATATCCTTTGTAGTTCTTCTTTTCGATTTGTCGATGTTTTTTCTTTCAAGTATAAATTGAATATTGTTAAAGTCGCGATCTCGAGTGATCCAGACTCTTCGTTAATACCTATGAATAAGTGAAACAAAATTACGTGGTTCACTTTAAAAAAATGTACGATTTAAAATTCTAAAAACATATTATTTTATATTACCAGTAAATGACGACACATCTGATTTCAATTCGTTTAATCGTTCTCGCATATCTACTTCGCATTCGTGACACTCCTCCATAAAAGAACAGAACTTCATCCACATGCTGTGACTGAAATAGTTGTTTCAGGTTAGGAAGAGTAATGCAAGTTTGAAGCAAACATTATTTTACCTTTTACTGGTGATCTGTCTTTCATTGAGGATCGTATTGTTACGCTCTTTATAATCGCTAATTTTTACTTCATTGAATCTATCGACGCTCTGAGACACATATTGGGTAAAAGAAAAATCCAAACTGAATAGAGCATTGCCTTGAGTGAAAGAGTCAAATATTTCTTCTTGATCTTCTTGTGATAAGAGATCGTCAGAGTTGGTATTACTTCCATTTTCTAAAGTACACCTCGATGATGGAGAAGAAATGAGTAAATTCGATTCTACATCGTTCACCGTAGTTTTACTAGGCTTTCGTAAGAAGTTCAAAATTTTTCCGGCGATTTCTTCCTCCATTTAAGCTGAAACAATCATGAGAAATGAAACAAATAAAGACTACATGACATGAAAACTGAAGACGAATGAGATCAATCACGTTATACATAACGTGGTGACATATCATCAGTTAGATAGAAATTACTTACACAAGGTAATCGTCGATGTGGGGAATAAGAGTAAAAATTCAATTACAGACATATATTGTATTAGAAACAGCATAAAAAGAAATCTAGATCGTAAATTCTTCGTTTTCGCACGGCTTGGGAAAATTTTCAACTTTCAACGTTCACTTTCAGCGATAATGTGAAAAATGATAAGAAAGGTAAATAAACCTGAAATCACAAAAAAAATACTAAGAATTTCACAAAAATCTTCTGTGTAGAATTTTTTACTGATTTTTGATTGGCTGATTTCGTGAAGTAGAAAAAATGTCATTGGCTGTTCAAGAGCACAGAAAAACAACCCACTGACCCCCACCAAAAAGAAAATCCATTTTTTTTTTGCAAAATCCTTGGAAAAAATTTCTGTTATCAAAAATGAAAAGTTCTTCATTGTTCTTTGTTTCTGGTTACAGTCAACTTACCATATCAATTTCATTTTAAATAAAGTTTTTCAGTTTGGAAATACCGAGTAGTTAAATTCAAACATTTTAAAGTTCAATTTTCACTGTGAATTGATTCAAGACCGACCACACACGGGGATCGAAATAGAAGTCCAATTATTCAATTGTAGTGATAGTGCCTATATGAAATTTTGGTAAGTATGGGCTCCCCTACTTATAAAGTTTTGACAGAATTGTAAAAAAACAATGTCAATGTATCGACGTTAATTATCAACACACACGTCAGTTTCAACTATTTTCGAAAATCGACATCTTCATCTTCACGATATTTACAGAGTCAAGCTGTGCTTGTGCTATGCATCGTCCACGATATTACCGAAATCCTGCGATTTACCATAGTAGGACTGATCCAAATTCAGTACGCTTTGGGTACAACGGCGCCAGTCAAATGGCTAGGAATACCTATAGACGAGCTTCAGTGACACCATTCTCTCCATCACATAATAGGTATGTAACCACGTATGCATGAAACATCGATTATCTTTTTTCAGTAGGTTATGTATTCTAGTTTAGTGATATATAATGTTTACATCCAAAGTAATTCTTTTTCGGATTTCAGATTTGTAGACCGAAGTAAATATGTATGGACTGCCAATAAACAGCAGCAGCAGCAACAACCTCAACCGTCACAGCAACAGCCACAACAACAACAGCCAACACCACCAGCTGCGCCGACACCAGCTACACCGACTCCATCACCTCAACAACCATTATCGGTGCCAACGAAGCCAACGCAGCCTAAGCCTGTTCTAAAACAAAATCCAAATCCTCTTCTCCAAAAATCAATCCAACATGTGACTAGGCATACTTTAGTTAAGAAAAGTGATCCGAGTCGTAAAGATTTACCTCCCTTATCGATTAGTTTGTCAGATCCTCCGGAAGTAGTTGCCAACGATATTGCTGCAAAACTTGAAGAAGAAAAAGTATACTTAATAAGTAAGTACCTATTACCCAAACTGTCATACCAGCACCGTTTTGGCTTTTGCTTATCGTCATTACACGTTTATATTTAATGTTCTAGGTAAAGTGGTCTCTGTTTTGGGCGTTAAGAAAGCTGTTAGATTATATCAAGAAACTAGGCTAAAAGAAGCAAATGGAGGCATTTTAGTGCACGTGAGTAAAATCATAATTTTTAAAGTGAAACTCGATATATTATCTGTTAATAACATTTCTCATTTCTGTTAACTTGACAGAATGGAATTCGTCGTCGTACCTCTGGTGGTGTTTTTCTTACTTTATTGCGAGAATCGAGCTTTATATCTCCGGTAGAAGTAGACAAAATATTCCAAGAAATAAAACGGCACGAATTAAAAATGAAGTTGACCACTGTTCGTGATTCATAAAGTTAGAAGTTAAGGTAAGCAAAAATCACAATTTACTCGAATATAATCTTAAATTCTTATTTCATATTTATTCTCCCTGATACATTTTCAGACATGTATAAATGATAATTTATGATATGCCCAGCGAGCATTTTACAACAGTTCTGGTACGGATAATGTTTTCACAGTTTAATTCTTGCGTATAATCTTTTTCCTTTTTTTTTATTTCGTGTTAAGTATTTGAATCAACAAATTAGTAAAGTTTTTTTTTTGTATATAGAGTGATTTTCGAGAAATATTAAATTTTCTATGAAAATTCATTATACAAATGTTTTAAATTTAATATGCTATCAACGTATTTTTTTTATTTACGTTGATACTTTTTGAAGTATTTATTTGTACATAATGTAATTTTTTCATTTTGTTATTTATTATTGTTTCTAAATGTATTGTTATTGAATTTTATTTACCAAATCGAATTTTAAATTAATTTTAAATTAAAACGAATGGTATAAGTTACACAGTAAACTTGGTTTATTTAAACATATGCGCATAAAATGCTTTAAATTCAGTTTACAACCGGTAATTTTCTACTAACTGCGAAAGAACGCGTCGTAAATATTTGTATTTTTTTTATTATACGGGTTAGGTACTTTCCTAGGTATTCCTCGTATTTTAGAATATGAAAAAAATTAGTTTTATACTTTCATTCATTGCACAATAGAATGAAATTACAAAATTCCGTTTAACGTAATTTTTTATTTAAACAAATTAATTTCGCTGAAAGCAATAATGTGTATTAAGAGCCTAAGAGGATACGGCCGTGTTTAACAAAGGCCTTGCATTTTGGATAATCTCTGTTCGTTTTTGACTGTTATTCTGATATTAGAAACAAAACGTGTACTTAATAATTGGTTTAAATTGCATTTGTCATGAACTTTTGGTCGTCTTCAATTGATTGAAAAAAATAGGTGTTTTATGAAAAAACCTCAATTTCTAATCGCAGTCTTTTGTTGATCTCTTTTATTAATTTATTCATGTATCATAATATAGAATGGTTCTGTTCTGTCTGCTGATGTGTTTCTTGTGCGAAAGTACTCTTATCAAGTGAAAGCTCCCGTCAAAATGTTATAAATAGCTAATAATAGTGTACTATTAATCGACCTGAGTTTATAAATTTGATCATTTCTCCAATTTGTTTAAAACACCATTTATTTATTTTATTTTCTAAATGAAACTACTCGTTATTTTTCGATAGATATTATAAGCGTTGAACGTGTTTAATTATCCGGAATAAATTACCTTTGTATTTTTTTTTTTGAGTAGTTTTGAGAATATCAAAAAAAAAATTAATAACTTAAGAAATTGAATACGTTAATCGTTGATCGTATTATTAAGACTGAGAACTTATCTAGTCCTAATCTTTGTAAGTACCATTTGTATTCATGTATGATATTTAATTGTGTAAGTTTAACGTAAACCATACTTCCAAGAGAAATGATCAAATAATTTCAATTTCACCCTATATTAATAACTCAGTACCAAGTAAACGAATAAAACACAAACATATTGGTAGCTTTACTTAAGATTTGCTGCAAATTGTTACCTTTTCCGGAAATGAGTAATCATCGCACATGTTTTCTGAACAAGTTTTTGGCTGTGTTACTTGTCATTTTCCAGACGCAACTTAATATTGTTGGTATTTTTGAAATGTGTTAATATTTATAGATATTATGAGCTTACGAAAATTGAATACCGAAATTTTTAATGAACATTTTTTCAGAGTAGGTAATTCTAACGAGTTCAATGACATGCTTGAGTATCAGATGTTTGAAGTACCTGCTTCTAATATGCATCAAAAAAATATTATTTTGCTCTAGAAATTTTGGGTTCAGTTAAAAGCGCTCTCCGATGGAAATCTTTTTCTTTTTATTATTTATTAACCATGTTGTACATTTTAAATGGCATTTGTAATGTGTTTATATATTATTGAATGTTGCGAAATTTGTAATTTCTTGAAACTAACTTGAAATGATAATAAACTTGTTTAATTTTGTGCGTACTTCTTCGTTTTGTTTTCAAATGTACCTAGTGATGCTAACGTAAGTTCTGTAAGCGTAGGCTCTTAAATTGACGATTTTTGAATCAATTTTATCATCGCTGGTAATTCGAGCGCTCTAGCTACATTCAAAATTTCAAAATGAAATGAGCTGCAGTCTAAAAAATTTCTAAAATGCACTCCCTAAATCTCTAATTTCAAATCAATTTTTATACAAAAAAATACCATTATAAATTTTTTCATTTTTTTTTTCAAGTAAAAGAATATGTGAAAAAAATACTCAATTTATTTGAAGAAAAAAAAACTTTCGCCCCTCCCTCCAAAAATCATCATTTTTTTAAATGAAAAATTCTTTTTTTTGCAATGAATATTTGCTAATTTTTTTAGAGTAAATACACTCTTAATTTTTTAGTGTAAAAAATCTCTAAATTTTTTCGGTAAGAAAAGTCCACTTTTCATTTCATTATTTTGAGAAAAAATCTGTTTTACAATAAGGATTTTTTTTGGGCAAAAAATTTCAAATTTTTTGGGATAAAAAATCTTCTCAATTTTTTGGAGTGAAACTTACTGTGAAAGTACTTTTAAAACAGTAGAAAAAAATCTCAATTTTTGAGAGAAAATAGTTTTTATAGAAAAATAAACCATAAAAAAAATTCATTTTTTTCAAGTAAAAGAATATGTGAAAAAAATACTCAATTTATTTTTTTTTAAATTTCGCCCTCCCTCCAAAAATCGTCATTTTTTTTGCAATAAATATTTGCTAATTTTTTTTAGAGTGAATACTTTCTTAATTTTTTAGTGTAAAAAATCTCTAAAATTTTTCGGTAAGAAAAGTCCATTTTTTATTTTTATTATTTTGAGAAAAAATCTGTTTTATGGGGAATTTTTTTTGGGCAAAAAATTTCAAATTTTATGGATACAAAATCTTCTTAATTTTTTGGAGTAAAAGTACCTTTAAAACAGTAGGAAAAATCTCAATTTTTGAGAGAAAATAATTTTTATAGAAAAAAATACCATTAATTTTTTTTTCTTTTTTTTCAAACAAAAGAATACTCAATTTATTTGAAAAAAAAACTTTCGCACTCCCTCCAAAAATCATAATTTTAAATAAAAAATTCTTCATTTTTTTTTGCAATAAATATTTGCTAAATCTCTAAATTTTTTCGGTGAGAAAAGTCCATTTTTAATTATATTATTTTGAGAAAAATCTGTTTTATGGAATTTTTTGGGATTAAAAATTTTCTCAATTTTTTTGAGTGAAAGTACTTTTGAAACAGTAGAAAAAAATCTAAATTTTTGAGAGAAAAAAAATCATTCTCACATTCAACATTGAAAAATTTTCAACCCGCCGCTCAAAATCCCATCTGGAAAAATCCATACGAGCACTAGAAAATTTCATGTTGCCGGCCATAAATTTCGTAATACTTTCAGAGTCAACCTTTTTCTGGTAGTTTCCTCTTCACCGAATTCGAAAAAAAAAAATGCATGGAAAAAATGTAATTAAACATAAATCACTTCTTAAAATTACCTACATACATACAAACAAACAAACAAACATCAATCAATAACAATAGTTGTTGTTAATGGGTTATTATGTTTCGTTTTTAAAACTTCGAGGATATTTTTTAGATTACTAATAACAAACGTGCTGGCTTCCTCGTCTTGCATATTCAATATAATTTCATCCATTATACCATTGATTTCGGACACAGCTTTGATTTGAGATTGATCGGCGAGAGTTTCATCGAAATTCATGTCGGCGTCTTCGTTAAAACCGTCTTCGTCATCGGAAAGATAATACTCCTCTAATACTTTATTGTTAGCGTCGTTAAAACTAGTCGTCGTATTATTAAGGAAAGTAACTGTTTCATCGTTGACGACGATGATATTATCTTCGTTTAAATTTTGTTGCAGACTTTTACAAAGGTAATGAATATGACGACACATATTCCATAAAATAGAGGAATCGGTACAGGAACATGTATAATGGTGAACACATACTTCGCATTCGTCGCAGAAAATTTTACACTGGCACTCGAATTCTTGTTTTCTGACTTCATTGACTGTTTTCTCGGTAGAAGAAATAATCACCCAGCCACCGGATGAGTTTACTGCGTTGGAATAACTCGTTAAAGTGGAAGTAATATGGTTTTGTTCCGAGCAGAGCTGTTGTCGAGACACTTCTTCTTTGCAGTAGGTCGTCCGTTTACTGAATAATTTATCTCTTAAAAATCTATACAGAAATAGAATGCAATCGTTCAAGTCACCGCGTTTCTTGATATTGAAATATATGCATTTGATGATTTTGCAGGCTTTTTCTAAATCGCTGATATCTTTTAATCCTAATTTAATTTGATAACATCGAGCCCACTTCATCACATTTTGCAAATAAAACTTGCAAAAATATTGACCGAACTGTCGAATCTCTTCATTTCCGGTGATTTTTTGCACAGCCTGGTTGAGTAGGACAGGAAACTTTTCAGTGGTTGGTTCTTCAGACAAGTTTTTAAGGATTTCAGTAACTTCGCTTTGCTTATCGGGATTCTTAATTTTTGGTAAATTCGCTACCCACGTCTGATTCACACTCCAAGGGCAATACACGTGAAATTTTGGTGCACCCATGATGCTCGTCCATGCTTTATAATACTGCTCGGCGGTGCAACACATAAATACGTTCGTTCTCAATGCACCGAGTTTCGATTTTAAAATATTAAAAAGAAGTTTCAGTCTAGATTCGTCGTCGTTATTTGTGAATAAAAAACAGCACGGAAACGCTTGATGATTTTCATCCAATACGAGCAACGTAAGTAAATGTAAACTGTAGCTTATTTTCCACGTACGATCGAGGATGACAGTATTTTTAACGTAATGTTGTAGTAATTCGACTTGAGTTTGATTCATAATTATTAAAACAAAGTCATCGGACTGAAGTTCGGGGCAGAATTCGTCTATCTCGCCCATAGGTTTATGATACACGATTGGATTTTCAAAGTCTGAACTAGTTAAAGCACTCACGAGTTTGCTGACATCGATTTCGTTCTGCGGATCTGTATCACTTTTAATGTCGATTTTGAATGCTTTGGAAATATTATATAAATCTTTCAACGTCAATAAATCTATTCTCTTGTTCGTCGCACGCAATTCGTTCTTAATTTCTTCCAATGCAATAGCGGGAGGAATTTTTTGCGACAACATGTTTGCGATTTTTGCCCTTTCTTCGGGCCTTAGTGGTACATGGCAGAGCTCATTTTCGTGTCCAATGTGTGTTTTTACAAATTTCACATCGCAAATGTTACCTCTTTTGGTGACGATCATTTTCGAAGGGCAATGCGAACCGATTTTCTTGGAGCCTTGTCTTTTCAAAGATCTTAAACCTTTACTTTTCGATCTGAACTCGCCTGAACGGTGGCACATGTATCGTTCATGATTCGGTTTTCGTCCGCACGAATTTACATATTTGCAATGATTTTCTTTTTCGATCGCCGCTTTCCACTCATGAAAAGTATTTAGAGACGTGAATCTGATACGTTCGATGTTCAAATCTATCTCGTGAAATTCGATATAATGCAAATCCAACTCCTGTCTCGTAGCTTGCACGTCGCAAATGCTGCATTTCAGCGATTTAACACGTTGAAAGGGGCTATTCTCGTTTACTTTGCTCCTAAAATTATCATAATCCATGCTGTGCCTGCTCCTTATATGACGTCTCAAATTTGAAAGTCTCGATAGCACGGTATCGCAATAATCGCAAGGATACTTTTCTGTAACATATGGTAGAAAAACGTATGTAAATTTCGTGTAAAAAGAAACGAAAAAGTATGTCATTCTCGTCATTTGTATACTCACTTCCCATGATCGTAAATTAATAATACCTCCGGGTTTCAATGATTAATTCAACAGCAGCGCATTTCAATCACAATTCTGTAAATAAATAAAATTATTTTAAAATATTCAAATACGTATAATACAGGCATTCATTTCGAAACTTATTTACTTACCTCTCAAAATCGGGTTACACCTTGGAATCGCAGCTATAACACTAACACAAAGTTATAAATTATAATTTATAATTCAAGTAACCAGTTGAATAGTCGGGATTATTCTTCACATTAAAGCTCATCTCATCCCATCGTAGAACTTTTAAATTTTTCAAGAAAAAATAAAAAGTGATGAACTGATGATAAAAAGTGATAAAATAAAGCTCGAAAAGCTCGAAAAATTTAAAATAATTATGCGCGGTACGGTGCGCAGAAAATCGTGACTTGCCATGAGACCGCTCGAAGCTCGAAAAACGTGAGTTTGCAGTTGACCGTACTTCAAGTTTCCGCTTTCCACACGGTCTTCAGACGAATGGATTCTAGTAGCAGGAGTCCTCCTCAAATTTGACTTCATAAATTTGTGTTTTCGGGTTAAATCCGAATAATTTATTAAATTATGGCAATCGTAGGTAGAGTAGGTAATTTTAAGTTATTAAGGTGCAACTCGCCATCAATCTCTGTCCAGGTAATAATTTCATCAATATTATCACTTCCGATTCGCGAATATTGGTATAACTATTATCACTGTTAACAGCCTCTTATAACCTTCACGAAAGATATTTCATAGAAGTTCCTTATATTATAATTTATCACTTTTCGCGAGTAGAATTATCAATTTTGAGCCTTTGCTACGGAACCATGGACTTCCAAACTTCAACTTCATGTGCTACTTTCCTAACTACACCCTTGTCTATCTGCATTCTTTCCAAGTTCCAACATTCAATGAGTTGATTCCGTTTTAATATGCCGCATATTATCAAAATTACATTCCTACGTAAAAGGTCGAGGATACTTGAACTGAAATGTTATTTTATAGTACTTTCTGATGTGTTTGTGATGTAATCAATATTTGGATGTTGATGTATTTCTATGTTACAGATTTGCAGTTTCAGAACTGATGCTGCAGCAACATGGAACATGAAGAAGTCGGTCGGTATTTAAATCCGGACATGTACTCTTATTCTTGAACATTTGATATATAGTTGATTGTACGATGATTTTCAGCTTTATGCAGCGATGGGTGTTGCTGCTGGAGGAATTGGTGCTCTAATGTTGGCCCTAGATCAATCTGTCAAAGCCTACGATTGGCCGTGTCATCCTCCTCACTATCCTTGGACTCATAGACCTCATTTGGGTGCTTTCGACCATGCATCGTATGTAACAACTTGATTTCATCTGTTGTTGATTCATTTCATTCATTCTAATCTACTGTTTTTCTCAATTTAGTATACGAAGAGGTTTCGAGGTGTACAGAAATGTATGTTCGGCTTGTCACAGTTTACAGTTTATTCCATTTAGACGATTGATTAATGTCGCATACACCGTTGATGAAATGAAAGATATAGCCGCCGAATATCAAGTTAGCTCAACCGTTTCTTTCAGAAATTTACCCAAATTACGTATACTTATTTTAATCATTACTTCTGATAGGTGCAAGATGGTCCCGATGACAATGGAGATATGTTTATGCGTCCTGGTAAACCGAGCGATTATATACCAAAGCCATACGTCAACCAGGAGGCAGCCAAAGCAGCGAACAACGGTGCAGTACCGCCAGATCTATCTTTAATTGTATTGGGTCGCGAAGGTCAGGAAGTGAGTATTTCTTTTTCTACTGAAAAAAGTACCTATCGAATCATTCAACTTTTAAAACTGATGATCCATTTCCATAGGATTACATATTTTCGTTATTGAATGGCTACCATGATGCGCCAGCTGGTGTAGAAGTACCCGAAAACGGCCACTACAATCCGTATTTCCAAGGAAGTGTAATTGCGATGGCTCCACCGTTATATGATGGAGTAAATATCATATTTCACTTTTTCGATGATATATATTTTAAATTGAATGGACGCTTTTACAAAGACTATCATTTTTAGATTATCGAATACGAAGACGGTACTCCTGCTACAAAAAGTCAGTTAACGAAGGATGTTGTCACTTTCCTTTCTTGGTGCGCTCAACCAGAGATGGAAAAACGAAAATTGATGGGATTAAAAGTCAGTTGGCAAAAATTACTATTTATATGTACACTTTTCGATATGATTTCTTAAAAATGAACAGGTATTTAATTTGAGTTATTGTGTTTTAGGCGAATTTATTCTTATTACCAGTCGTTGGTTTGCTGTGGTATATCACAAGGCTTAAGTGGGCACCGCTTCGAGCAAGAAAAGTTATATTTAAAGAATTAGCTAAAGTACAGAAGAAAAAGTAAACTATGAATTTTGATTGATGCGTGTATTAGTTTTTAATTATGTAAAAAAAAATGTAACCGAAATACAATGAGATTTCTGCTGGTTACTGCATTTTTTAAAAGAAAACATAAATGTATGTTTCGAATGAATATAATACTGTTACGATAGAAAGATCATAGTTTTTTCTTTCATATTCATATGTTGAAAAAATCACTCGATCATAAATTGGTTTGTCGATTTCTACTTTTGAAACTACATGAACGACACCGACTTTCAACTCCAAATACGCGAGATAAGATAGTGATGACGTCACGAATACCTACCTTCCCAGGAAATTGAAATCCAAACACTAATATAACATGTCGAAAATAATAATTACATATCTACATAATTATATATTTTATATTACTGCCTTGATTAGGTCAATTGATGAGATTAACATGCAAGTAACCGATGAATACGTATATGTCGTAGATGATGTGTTTTGCACATGGTGCAAACAGATTTACGCATTGAGTTCAGAGATTTGAAAGTAATTCAATCGTCATAATCGAAATTTTTATTTCCATCACAAAACAAAGAATGGATACAATATACGATATGCACAAACAAACGGTGCTTATATGCATCAACAATAAAAATAACACTTCAGAATTGAAAGAGCGGCACGAATACGATCAAATAATTAATGCGATTTTAATAAATTTAGCTACATTCAATAGATGACGATAATTCTTTAAAAGGCCCAGAACAAAAATAAAAATTTTCATTAAGAACAGCGAAATAATTCATAATTATTTTATACAAAATCTAAGTGTTTATGAAACGAACTAATTGCGATTATTTTTTCCAATCATCCTTTTCGTAATCCCATTTAGATGCTAAACCGGTGATAGGATTAGCTTTCAACGCAATTAACCTTTGAAGTTGAGCTTGTCTAGCTTCCAAAGTCAAAGATGGACGCATTTTTCCGCGATTTTCTATGAAAATAAATTTGATTAATTTTCGATAAAACTATTTTAAAAAATCAACCGGAATTTCATCTTACTCAATTGGAAAAGCAAAATTGAAAACCATAAACCGACAGCCCAGAAGAAACATGCCCATCCGAAGTAACTCTTCCAGCGGCCGGTAGGTGCTTCTATTTCAGCGAAAGTGAGACGGAAACTAGCACGATACAGCTGTTTTTTCTCATCGAGGGTTAACTTTTTCCAGTCGCCTTTTTCTTTTTCCCGGAGAGCCTGCAAAATTTGAAACATTTCATTGTGACGTAAATTATGAATTCAAAATTGATATCGATGAGAAATGTTCGATGAACTATAAATCATAATACGTACCAAAATCTCAGGGGTATCTACCATGTAACGCACCGGAGGAACTGGGAGATCAGTAGCATCGTAATATATTTTATCACTGCAAATACCGTAGCCAATTTGTTCTCTGTTCGGGCAGTGATCAATTCGGATGTAAGGGGGATCATCATGAGAGTATCTCATACACGTAACACTGAAGATGGTTTGTCTAGGCATACGCCTAAGCATATTGGATGCAACAGCACTCATCAAGGCCATTATTACCTACAATAGAACAAACAAATAATGCAAGTTTGATTTAATAAAAGTAAAGTAATTCCAAAACACTGCAATTTAACCCACTTTGACCTTGTCTGTTTTTGGCAAAACACGTAAAAGGTACAAGGATTTAAGTATTGGTGATATGTTAACATTAATCACTTACTTCTCGTCTAATAAATGCTTTCAAATAGTGTGATTTATTACAAAAATACCTTCTTTAAAAAGATCTTCAAGTACAAAAATCAGTAGTACGCCATTTTACGGGCACTGCACATCGTCTCGATTATTGATAGCAATTTTTTTTGAGCAATTTGGAGGAATGGGAAGAGGGGAAAGTTGCAAATTTATCAAACATCAAACAACAAACATCAAAGCCTATTCATTAACAAAAAATTAGTTACACAAAGTTCCAAAGCTCAAGGAGCGCTGCTTACTAAAATTTGAAAAAATGAAAACAAATAAAACGTGACAAGCTCAAAAGTTTTATTTTATTTCCCCTTCCACAAACAAGGTTCACCAATCAAAAACCACTACAAGCCCGCCTTTCCCCACATTGCCCCGCACTCGTTTTCGCTTGCCGAAACTCGTAAAATTTCGTAATCAAACTTTTCACTGATTAAAATTTTTTTTTCAAATATCAAATCGAAATTGATCAATCTATTTTTTACTGAATTTTATTGTGAATAATTAACAAAATTGGCAAAACATGGAGTCAAGTACTTCGGAAAACGACACAGCTATCGTTCCAGCTACCGTTACAGAACACAATATTAAAGTTCTTATAGCAAAGAATAAAGAACTCAATATTGATATTTCTATTTTGAAGCGCTTGGTGTATATGTAAGTACATAAAGGATTTTCTTCCCATATTTAATTTCATTTCTTTTTCTACTGTACGGTGTACTTACTATTTTTGTAGGTTGAATGTCGAACTAGAACTTCGTGATTCGAGTAATCAAAACAGCAGACATGAGTTAGGATCAGAACATAGCGGCGTCGTTGCTTTGAAACCAGGTACAGCCTTTATTTATTTTGAAAATCAATTATGAATCCTATCGCTCTTTTTTTTCTAGTTGATCAAATTCTTCACTGGAATCATGAAGATATTGTTATGATTGAACCTTTATTGCGTGCGTTTCAACAAACCAAAGAAGAAAAAGACCAGTTGGTTACAAATTATAAACGAGTTTTCGATGATTTATCCACGCATTGTAAAGAAATCATTTTAGAAAATGATACGCTGAGAGAAGAACTTCGAACGACAAAGGCAAAAGTACTGTGGTAAAGAATGATTTGAATGCACGTAGAAATGGCGCACGATTTTTTGAGATGGCTTATTGCACTGTATGAACGAATTGTTTTAAAATTAGTCCTCTTGTATTTATCACAGATATTATTATTGCCAACTTTTTTTTTCATGTTTAGGCAACCGCCAGCAGCGCCGAATGGAAAAAATTGCACCAAGAGTTTCTTCTAGTCAAAGAACACAACGAATTGTTATCCAGGCAAATCAAATTGTTTCAAAGCAAAGTGAGGAGTATCGAATCGGTGTATAAAACTTCACGTAAGAAATTTGAAAATATTTTCATTCGCTTGGTGAAATTTGTAATCATGTTATTTCAATAATTTGTTATCGCAATTGTGTTTAGTTAAACAATATGAAACTGAAAGGCAAGATTTGATGGAGAAATTTGACGCTACTAAAACTGAATTATTGTTACTGAAGGGAAGATTCAGCGTATTGACACAAGTCAATAGTCAATTTCAACACAAGAATGAACAACAAAATGAAACAAATTTTCATAATATAATTGCCAAAGAAATTCAAGAGTACGTAATATTATTATTTTAATGTGTTTTTTTTTCAAAGGTTCAGAGTCCCTATTCATCATTTTTTATTTAAAAACTGTATTTTATAGTTTATCGGTAGAATTAAAACTGCATAATGCGAAAGACATGGATTCAATGAAGAAAAAAATGATCAATCTTGAAAAAGAAAAGGCTAACATGGATATACAAATTATTAAACTATCATCTGAACGCGATCATCTCAAAGGCTACATATCTGCTGTCGAATCGGAAGCAAGGTTGAGCATTGCTAATAAATGATGCACTGTATATATTTTTTGAAAACTATTCGAAGTTGAAATTTAATATGTTATCATTGTGTTTTTTTTTTCAGAAAATTAAATCAAAGGTATGAAGAACTTGAAAAAGAACTGCAAGATGCTAAGAAAAGTCAAGGAGATGCTCGAAAACAAATAATTAAGTGTATGTCATTCATTAGGGAATTGGTCGGTGTGCATAACGTATTGCTTGATCAAGTCGGTAAAACAGAAAATTCATTCGATAGCAACATTTTATTGCAACAGTGACTTTTTTCATAAGTTTTTTATTGCATTCAATAAAAATAATACGTCGTTAACATCATAGATAAAATAGTTAACGTCTTGCTACTGCGTATCAGTGTATGTGTAATTTAATTTCTAGTTTTCTAGGAAAATTATTCATTATTCATCCTTATGTCAAATGTTTAATTTCATTTTTGTTGTTTTTTCATTCCTCAAAATTTTTCAGGTTTTTACTTTCGTATTAGTGTTAGTTGTAATTTGTAATTTGAGCAAATACATGTATGTATATTGTATAATTATGAATTCTTTATAGCTTTTCTTATAATTTGGTTCCTCCATCATAAATTTTCTGTTGAATGCTCATTCCGTCGTATGGTTTTCATGTCCAGAGAAAGGGAACTGAATAATTAATAAAATGGCTGAAAAATAATTTATGAATCAAACTTGCTTCACATCACAAGTCTTCGATCGAAGATCGATCACTCTTCTAGTCAAGTTTGAGCCTTCAAAGTTCGAATTCTTTCTTTCTTCGCAAAAAGCTTCGTATTCGTATTTGACCATTTCGCGCGGAGTGGCTGATCTCTTATCGGAAGTTTGAAGGGCTTCGGTTCTAAAGGGGCTAAGTGCCACTTCTGGCAAAAACGGTATTATTGGCTTAAAGTACTCCCCTCACCAAACGACATCCGCCACCAAAAGATTACGTGGACTTAGCTCTCCGTTCGGCTAAAAATGTAACTTGAAATTCTTCTTAAGGGGCTAGGTCCATGTAAATAAAAAATTCAAAACGGGCTAAGTCCAAAAAATACCAGTAAACTGGTATTTTATCATTTTGGTAGGGTGTCATGAGAATAAGGAAAACACAGTGGACATAGCCCCTTTTGATCCGTAAAAAATGACTGGCTGAGTCGATCAAGTTGAAATTTCAACTGGGTATGTAGAAGGTGCTCAACTTCTCATTTCACAAAAAAAAATATGAAATTTTATATAACTCAAACATCTGACAGTTTTTTGCTTCTCCTGTAAAATTTCTTTTTTGGTACTTAGCCCATTTAGAACCGAAGCCCTTCAGTTGGGTTCATTTAACAAACCACGAGGATAAAATACATTATGGCTTATGAGGGAAGAGGAGTTTTTTCAATTTTTAACAAAAATGAGATGATTGATGATTTACGGAAAATTTTGTAGATAAAATTTCCTATCTTTTGATATAACCAAAGTTATATAGAACAAGATAGTTACCACACTCCGGTTAGCCACGCCCATTTCGCCAAAGTACATCACTAAGAGCGCTGCATTCGACGGGTGGGCCCAACAAAACATGTGTGACCGGGCATAGGGAAAGGGTATTAGTGTCCAAAACGTAAACTTTTCAGGAGAGCGAAAACAAACTTTGGAAATGAATATCTCTGGAACGAATAGACCGATTTTTCTAAAACTTTGGGGAATTGTTACTGGGTATAAATAAGTTGAAAACAAATAAGAAAAAACATCCGCAGATCCGTAATCACTTGACGAATCAAAATAAATTTTATATCAATGGAAAGGAAATTTTTTCTTCTTTAATTAATGTTCTTACAAAATTTTCCGTAAATTATCTCATTTTTGTTAAAAATTGAAAAAACTACATTTCCCTCATAAGCCATAATGTATAATTATTTTTATCCTCGTGGTTTGCCGGCGATGCTAGCGATCCTGGTGAGCGCGAAATGGTCAATCATAGTCAAGATGGTAATCCCCTTCTATTCCCCGCAAGCCGGCATTCCCCAAGCAGGCGCTGGCAGCGCAGCATGTGACGTCATGTATAATTTTCCCAGATAACATCGACCAATCGGGCAATGTGTTCATATGGCGGAATTATGTTCTTTAATTTTTTTTATCATGTAATTAACTTTTCGTGTAATTTATACTCGTAGTTTATGAATAATAAACGTTCTTTCGAATTCGCGAGTGTACGCTTTTGAGTTATTGCTTGTTAATGATCGGACGACCGGATACTTATTATTATATTCGCCATTACCATGATTTAAACCATGTTTGATATTCACTTCTCCGGCTACATGTGTATTGGTGAACAACGTAATTTTTCCGGTAACGTTTGAACAAAATAAATGAACTTGATTCAGAAAACTATGTAATCGAACCAAAAATGCCCGAATTCATCGTAAAGCATTCCGGTACCAAGCATAATGTTGCTAGATTCCTACACTTTCATCCCGGTGGCGCAAATACCCTCAGAAGTTTCGAAGGGTGCGACATTACCGAACAATTGGAAAAAACTCATCATGCTCCGTCAGCTTATGAATTACTGAAAGATTACAGAGTAAAGGAGTCCAATGAAGAAGACCCCAATGAAGAAAATCTAGAGGTATGTTCCCCTTTTCAAAAATGATATACCTAGTATTTTGATTAGAAATACCTAATCGGTGAAAATGTGTTCTTAGTCTTTGGTGAATTGGGATAAACCCATGATTTGGCAAGTTGGATCTTTGGGATCGAAGTACAACAAATGGGTATTATCACCGGTGGATCGTAAATTAAGGCTGTTTCAATATGACTTTATGGAATTGATGACAATTACCCCATGGTATTTAGTACCTCTGGTTTGGATTCCAGTTTCAATTTATTTGATGTATTGCGGATATTTACGTTTCATAAATATTCCTCCGTTTGGTGAGTGGAATTCGGTTTATGTAATTCACGTTTTAAACGTTATCTTTTCGTCGAGAAAAGTTCGATATACGGAAAAAATGGCTATTAATTGAGCTATTCTGTATGAATCATATACCACGAATATGATAAACGAAGCATTACCATTTAGGACCGCTGAAATTCATATTGATTTACGTTTTATTGTCACGACAGTGTATTACTTGAATAATAATGGTGTAATAACTATCGTTCTGTGATACACCATCATCACGTTCGAGTATACGATGTATCATAAATAAACTGTATTCTTGCAGATTATAATAGCTTCGCTGGAAAAAAATAACTCTGCTTTTAAAGAATTAAACATCATCGTCGAGTTTCCAAATTCAGTTATAATTCCTTCAAAGTACCAGAATAGTTTTTAATTCGTCCTTCGAAAAAGTTCGCGATAAATCATGCTCATCACGTATCCACTGGCAATTTTTAGAATACATTTTCAAAATAAAAGTAACCCGTATTGATCGAGGTTTGTTGCTTAAATTCAGCGTAAGAAAATCATAAGCGGAAATATTGATCATTATGGTCGTCATTTTTTAAATTATTAATCACCGGTGGTATTCAGTACAGCTACGTATGTTACATAGTGTTGCGTTACTATTGATAAAAGTAATTAAAAACTTGTCAGACCGCATTCCTTGCTGTTCACTAACTCTTTGACAACTTTCGGCAATAATGATAGGGTTTTCATCGAGATGCTAAATGAACTTTTAAAAAAAATAATCGCAGTTCATCTACGAGTGAACCCAACCATCTTACCTACCTACCAACCTACTGAAATGAAAAAAATTTAGGCCTTGTTCCAAATTTTTACTTCAGATTTGAAACAGAACAACAAATTTAATAATTAGTTTCATTGATAAATAATTAAAAGCGGGTCATTAAAAAAATGTTCAAGAAAAAAAACCTCAACTGAATAATTTGAATCATAACCACAAAAATTAAAGTCATGGCGATGAAAGCAGGAAAGATGATTATTAAGTTCAATTGAGAATACTTTACGCTGCACATGCGAGTTTTGTGACCGAAAACGTCGTATGATTTATTAAGATCAACCTCAGTCTTGCAGTTGTTTTATTATATTTGCGTGGAATTTTTAACCTTGAAAACATTACATAATAAAATTGGTGCCCGTAAACTACCACTGGTAAATTTTTAGTATGCTCAAAAATTCAAAATTTACAACCTTATTATCGTTTTGTTTTCAGTCACTCAAAAAGCTTTTGTAATCGGAGAAATTTTACGTCAAAAATTATGAAATCACTTGTGCAATATAATTTATGAATAAAAATTCGTTAATATTTCTCAATAACTTATCTATAATTACCTACCTTAGGGCCTTACATTTTAAACGTTTGATCGATACGCACTCAAGGTTACTTGAAAAGACCTTTAAATTGGACGATACTCTGTCCCATACACCAATTGTGTCAAATTATTGAAACGAACTTGAATATTATGTATGGATTCAAATCAAATTTTCGCTTTCAAGGCTTCCATAAATCCGAAATGTTAAACTGCGTTCGAGTATAATATTGAAAAAATAATAAGGTAATTAAAAATTTTTAAAAACAGTTGCCTAGGTTGACAGCTACGTCAACCCTTCGTCTCTCCATCCTGAGGAGACGAGTCTTTAGTGCAGTTTATTTTTGAAATGAACACATGTAAATGAAAATTGTCGGTACCCTGCACGTGTTATCGTCAATTTTAAAAGGGAATTAATTATACAGAGATCTTTTGGCACTTTTTCAAAAAACCCAAGAAGCTATACAGCATACACCTACGCCTACTGAAAATAATATGCACTCGTTGAAATGATACTTTCAAAGAATCATTTACCGTAATCGCAATATACAATATACTCGTATTAAATTTACTATAGGTAGAAAGTGATTAACTATATGAAATAATTTTTAAATTAAAATTTGAAAATTCTGTTTCAGATACTTGCAGTGGCAGTTACACTATAACAGTATTAATTTTAACGGCAGTTTTAGGATATTTTATATGGCCTCTAATTGAATATTCCATTCATCGGTGGATATTCCATATTACCCCACCTGATGATTCTCCTTTTTTAATCACTGCACATTTTGCTATTCATGGATTACATCATAAGGTTAGTTAATGGTTTATTAACAACTAATTAACAAAACGTGTAGGTATTTTAGAGGGTCAGAATAATTTCATTCAGTCGGTTTCATCTCTTCCGAAACATTGTTAGGTTGTATTTTTGCCACGTTTGCTGATTATACTATTTTTAACCTTGATATTGAAATTCTTTTTTAAATTTTGCGATAGACGATAACATTTATAATTCTGTTTTTTTTTCGAACCAGAGAATGTCGCAACTGTTTGACTTTTTTTTTTTAATCAGTAGCTGATACTAACTATGTGAGTGTAGGATGTAGATACATATGGAGATTTCCGATTACGTCCCATCCTTTCATTAAAAAAAAATCTGTGTACGTGACGAAATAATTAGTCTGATTACGTTCCAAAAAAATGCCTACTTGAGGTTGAGGTACCTACTGAATAGCTGAATATCATAAAAAAAATTATGTCTCAGTTCATTTAGAATCACACTGGGCACACCTCTGAGTTTTAATTGAAATTTACAAATTTCCACTCAAAGTTAAAAGTCAATCGTCGAAAAATTGAAAATAATTGAAAGTTATTTTCTTAATTTTGAAGGGGAAAAAAGCAAGTCCATTTTCATGATTTTCAGGAGAGCAAAAAAACTTTTTCGTCTTCATTTCCATAAGTAGGTAATGGGTTACAATAGAACATGAACAAAAAAAAAATGTCAATACTCAATTTTTAAGATGGTAAGGGGCAGTACTGTGTTTTTTTTGGCACCCTCGAAAATTTACCAAGTCCAATACTACATAATTATATACTTGATATTCAAAATGGAGGGGGAGGGAGGGGTCTAATCGAAGTTTTTGTAATGACCAAAATTATTCCTATGACTTCAAGCTACAACTTTTGTTTGAGAAAATTTTCAGTTGGACCCCTCCCTCCCCACCGATTTCGCATAACACTCTGGAAATAGGAAAATACTAATTAAAAATTAGGAGAGTGAGGGAAGAAGGGGCCAATTGAAAAAAATTTCAAATAAAAGTTGTAGATTAAGATCCTAAAAATAATTTTGGTTATTATAAAAATTTCGATTGATCCCTCCCTCTCCTCCGATTTCACATAACAGCAGGTTGATGGTAGAACTTTTCAAAATTGAGGAAGGGGTCCAATTGAAAAAATTTTCAAACAAAAGTTGTAGCCTAAAGTCCTAGAAACAATTTTGGTTATTATAAAATTTTTGATTAGGCCCTCCTTTCCCTTCCAATTTTGCTAAATCTGGTGCAGGTAGTTGTAGCTTAAAGTCTTGGAAATAATTTTGATTATTACAAAATTGTGATTGAACCCCCTCCCTCCCTCACCATCAATTTTGAATTCAAGTATCTATGTAGTATTGGACTTGGTAAATTTTCTATGGTGCCAAAAAAAAAAATACTGCGGTGATCCACTCGTAAAAATTCAGCTCTTGATTAGCGACCCAACTGCTGCGCCTCTTTTCTGGTTTCCTTCCATAAGGAAGAAAAAAACGAAAAATTTGATCTAAAAATTTTTCACACAATTAGAATTAAAGCTGATCCAGTGTTGACCGGATTTATTCGGAATTGATGTACTACTTTTTTAATTTAATTCATCGAGACAAGTATCGTGCTACAAGTATGCGCGAGATTTATCGATAGTATCATTCGATGAGATAAAAATAACATAATTATTTTTTTATTTCTGTTTCAGGTACCTTTTGATGACCAAAGGTTATTATTCCCACCAGCTGCTACAGCACTAATTGTTTGGGGTATACACGGGATACTCAATTCATTTTTACCGCTTTTTATAACTTTGCCTTTACTTGCTGGTGGTATTTTAGGTTAGTAAAATATTGCAGAAAAACTCCTATCTTAGGCGTAATTGTACTCGTATTATCTTATTTAATTTGACGATATAATCCCATCGTTATTTTTTGTGTGAGAATTACGATAAACATACTTTCATGATGACTCTGTTATAGTTATTTTTATTTTTCAATTAATTCATCTGCACTGTATGACGTTCAATTTTTTATAATTTCTTATACTGTTTCAGGTTATGTCACTTACGATCTAATACATTTTTATTTGCATTACGGTTCACCAAATGAAGGGTCATATTTTTATTATATGAAACGATACCACAATCAACATCATTTCACGAACCACCAGCATGGTGAGTTGAAAAAATTTGACACCCAAGAGACTTTGCATTTTTTTTTTTTTTTTTTTTTAACGTGTCGTATTTATAAAATTATAACTGTTACAGGATTTGGTATCAGCTGTCCTATTTGGGATTACGTATTCGACACGGCGATCAAATTGAAGAAATTAAAATATCATTTGAAATGGTGATTTTTTTCAGGGGTGTGTTGCACAATTTAATCAAAAATAATACCACACTTTTTTCACTTGCATTGAATTTCAAACAGCATAATAATAACAGTACAAGTCATTTTGTTTATTTTTATTTTTTGATTTGCATTTCAAAAAGAACGAATTTGTGATATATCTATATTTTATTTTGCTTTTTTTGTCTCGCTCGTAATAAATAAAAAAGTTTTAAAATATTGTACGATGAAATATTTACACTGAAAATATACCAAGATGTGGAATTCTTTGATAAGTTACGATTTTTATCCGCTATCAGTTTTGGTACTTTTACGCACGACTGATAATTGAGAAAATGAACTTTTACTTGGCGCAGAACTGATTTTCGACGCTAAGTAAGTAAATGGCTCGTACAATGTATGTTTATCGAGCGCATTTACTTCAAAATGACGTAATTTTTCTTTATTAGCCCATTGCATAGCTCGTCCTATATTATTCGAAAGATCCGCGCTCGATTTACCTTTACAGTTGGCGACGATTACGAAAAATCCCTGCAGGAAAAAAACCGTTGTAATGCTGATCCGATACCATATCGTAATACGAATTCAAAGTATACCAACTTCTTTTTTGTCACGAATTTTGTCTATTTCCTTTTTCATCGTTATCAAGCAGTCCAATGAATCGGAACGTGAGACGTCATAAATGAGAATATATCCGTCGGTAGTGCCATTGTACTGTCTGGCTAATTGATTACAAGCATTTATCATGCATGATTGATCTCCAGTCGGAGACATAGGAGATAAGGATGGATCGATACCCGATGTATCGTAAAATCGGATTTGCTCTCGAGTGCCTCGATCTGTTTCCACGTTGGCTACATAGATATCTTCGATGGTTGGGAACGTTACCTCCAAGTCGACAAAAGGATAGCGGTTAGGTGACGTTTTACGATACGAAATTATCCTAATATGTTTATGAAAATACTTACAGGATTATTTTTATGTTTTCCATAGATTACTTGTTCCAAAATTAGCGTTTTACCAACATTTTTCATGCCACATACAATCACTTTGTATACTTTTCCCATGAGGAAAAGGTAACAGGTTTCAGAGAATCATTATTTCAAGAATTATTAGGATTTTCAAAGGATCATTTTTCTTAAATGAAAACTCGAACGTTGAAGGAAATCTTTGAAAAAAAAACTAACGAAAATCTTGAAAAATTAGGTACATATTTTCTGATAAGAGAAGTGTGAGATATGTTTACATTTTTTATGGACTGATAAGGATTTTTAAGGGTAGTAACTTAGTAACCTGTCGATTCAAAATACTCAAATTAATCGTTCTAAATTCTAATAATTCATCTTCATCGTTTCACTTTATTGTAAGATTTGAATTGCGTTCTGTGTTCATTAAAATTACAGCTCACTGTAAAAACGATATGAAGCCTATCGGAATCAAGTTTTATTATCAAACATTCAAACATTGTACCATGCAGAAAAAGCTAAACCGGAAGCTCGTGCACAGGAAAACGATAATAAAATTAAATTGTCGGTGAGTGTTCTAAATTTTTACAAGTTTGTTTCAGATAATTTTATAGTGTAGACACGCCACAAAAGACCATAGACCATAAATAACCATGATGTATTGTGGTTATTGAAATTATTGATTTTCTCTGATCATTGTTGTGTGCTGAATCGGCGAATCACTGAATTTGAATACGATGAACCGATGACTTGTCCTCTAAATTCACTGAATGCGACTGCCTTTTACAATTTTCACTTTTTTGTAGGTAACAAACCAATTTCGCCACAGCAAGATGATACTGAAACTTATGACTCCCTATCCTTACCATAGATACATTATGTGTCATAAAGTGCAACTTTCGCTTGCGCGTCTTTATCGATTGTGCGCTATGGAAGCTTTTTGTTTTCATTTTGACCAAATGAGATCAACCTCACATGAAGGAAATGTTACTGTTGACAGCTAAAATGGGTGTAATGCATTGATAATGTCAGCACTGAGTTGGCAGAATTTTTGATTTTTTTTACCCTTTTTGCGTTTGAAATGCCGAAAAAAATTAAATTTAAAGTTTTACGAGCTTCAGGTTCGTATAATAAGACTTAGTAGCTTGAATTATTCTGTAATAGGTAAAATATTTAACGTGTATTGGAATTTTCGTTGGTGAAATGTGCCGGTTGATTGATTATGTTGGGCCGAACTCTATTAAATATTTAATTTTTAATTTTTAATCCGTATTATTGATTTTCAGGCGAAGATGAAAAATATAAAGCATCTGAATTGGACTCGCATGGACCGTCGGTTCGTGGCTGGTTATCCAGCAGAAATTGTTCTTACCCTCAAGAAATACTATTTTTACTGTTCTCTCCAGCTATAATTCATCAAATACAAGTTTTGGCTCATCATTACATTATACGTGAGTAGAACCTTGTTATTTGCTAAAAAAAAAAGAATTATTAATATTCGAGGAAAATTTTAAATTTTATTCGTATTCGTAAAAGGTCTAAAAAATCACTCGTATCTGAATGTGTTTCAGCGGAAAGAATTGATGTATGGATTGGCAACGATATCGATACTTCTTCACAAAAAGAAGACGATGATATTCAATTTGAGTACATTGGATTTATCACCTTGAGTAATAATGAGAATACAAAATTTAAATGTCGAGAATTGAAAACGATTACTATTCCTTCTGTGGAGCCAACAAAATATGTTAAACTTACTTTATACCAAAATCATCCAAATAACCTGAATGCGTATAATCAGGTATTTTCCTATTTGTTACGTAATAAATTTCCAATTTGATGTGAAAATGAGGTACTTATGAAAATTAATTAAATTCTAGGTTGGTCTGGTCGCCATTCAAATTATGGGAGAAGAAATATCCGAGAAAGAAAACGATCCAAAAAACTGTGAAAATGGAGGCGAATCTTCATGTTTTGACGATCTCGCATTTGAAATGTACGTTGATCAAGAAATTGCTGAAATACTCAAACAACTCGAAGAAAAAAAGAAAAAAGCAGTATTGGGTAATCTTCGTATTTTTCTAGAACTTCCAATATTTCGTCTTATTTTTTTTCTCGCCTAAATTCGTAATGTGAAACTGTACTACTTCAGATGAACGATTTGAATATGCTCGAAAATTGAAAGCAGCCATGGCGAAATTACGTTTGGCGGGAGAGAAATTAGGTAAAATGGAAATAGCGAAGAAACAGGCAATTCAACAAGAAGACTATTCTAAAGCGAAGAGGAAAAAACTTCAAATCGAAGAGTTTAAATCTCAAATTTATAGTACTCTAAATATCGACAATTTGTTGGAAAAAAATGGAGTAAGTTCGAAAAAAGAGTTACCTTCAAAGATTTACACAATTTCTTCAAGTCTAAAATTTATTCTTTTATTGTTATAGGTTGTGGCTTCGAACGACGAAGAATTAGATCCAGAAGAAGAAAATGTTAATCGTATTTTACTCAAGGATGATAACGAAACTCATGCGAATGTGGGTAATACAGAAGTAGATTCAAAAGTGGTCAAAAATTCTCTGCCTATTACTCATAACGCTGGAGAACCTGCTGTACTGACTAATACATTTGGAAATGACTCGATGCCGGGAGTATACGAAAGTCCAGTGTCTCCTTTACATATGGCATCGACTACAATTGGCGCTTCTAGGTTGAATTTTATTGGATAAATTACGTGCCTTTATTTTTACAGACTTGGAAAGATAATTTTTTTTAAATTTCTTTTTTCAAGTGAGGCAATAGCTTCATCGAATTCGAAACAACCGTCCTCTAAAACAGGATCTCTCAGGAGGAAGAATAAAGTGCAGGGTAATAATCGCAACAGTTACGAGTCAGGAGACGAAACCTCTACTTTTCGACCGTAATAAGTGTTTATTATTATTGTTGTTACTTAGATGAAACTTCGAAAACTTAAAAACTCTGTTTCCCTCTATCGCAGATTTTGTCACACTGGAACCGAATCAAAAGAGCCAACACCGAATAGTTTACTCTCTCAAATATTGCTTCAATCAAAATTAAACGAACGAGAAAAAAAACAAGCTGTACTTTCCGTAAATGTTTTCGGTAAAAATTTGGTACGTGCGAATGTTTATCAACTTTGGAATTTTAACAGGCAAAATAAAATGCAAATTATTTGAATTTTGCAGGTGGAAAAATTTTTTTCCAAACAATATTCGGACAAAGAAGAAGCCTTGAAATTGGTGGAAGCTGCTTTGAAATCATTCATTGCGAAAGAAACAGAAAATAAGTTGCCGTCCAAAACTCATTCTTCCAGTAAAATCACAAGAGCTTCCACTTATTTGTTACACCGTTGTCTTCGTGATAAAGTATTTGCGGTTTATAGCGCAGCTACCGAAGTGATTCGATATTTTTTTACAGAATTTGTTACAGAAAGGTAAACTTTTGTACCAAATTCCAAGTATTTTTAAGCTTCCATTTTCTTTCTTATATTTTTTTTATTAAAAACTTACGTTGTACATTTACAGAGTGCCTCCTTCAGAAATTACTCGAAGTGTTGAACTTATTTTACCCGATCTTTTATCGAAAGCTGGCGATACTACACCAAGAGTTCATAATTTAGCGGTTCATACGATACTCAGTTTAGCAGACGCTCCACAAATTAGGTAAAGTCAAAGTATGCCTATTCGTACGCTGAAGGCGCATCTAGATTTTTTTCCATTGATGAGAATTTTATTTTATGATTAAAATTAATTAACAATTATTTATTTTGCTCAGGAAATTGTACATAATACCGAGCCATTTAACGAGAATCTTAACCGCCAATATTCATGCAAGATTAGCCCTGAGTCGATTGGAAATGGTTGAGCAATTAATTCTCAACCATGGTATATCATCGGATAAACAGAGGTTTGAAATTGGCATAATATTTGAAAGTTTTCTCGCTAAATGAATGAAATTAAAATTGATGTAACATTTTAGTGGAATGACGTGCAGAATTTTGGCCGAATTTGGTTTATCTGGTTTACATCATCCTGCGGAAGCTGTGCGAAAAATGGCGGAAAAAATTCTCGTTTTGGTGTATCACTTTAATCCTCGTTTGGTTAGAAGACAGCTGCCTCCTGACGACGATGTCACCAGAAGAAATATACTGTACAGACATTTAATGCAAGAATTCGATCGTGTCGATGCTGAGGTTCAAAAATCGATCAACTAAAATATTATCGACTTTCATTATTTTTAAAAAAATTAATCATCCTTCATTTTACAGAAAAAAAATCTTTCTAGAAGTGATATTTCTGATAAGGAGATAATTTCAAAATATTCGAGTTGTTTTGGCAAAACGTTACATAAAGCTAAATCTGAACAAAAATTAAAGTACCTATCTATTTACTTAAAAATTTAATAAATTTTACTCGAGCTTTATTTTAATAAAAATTTATACCTTTCAGACGTTGCATATTCTGTCATTTAGAATCGGATTTATTTAATGAAAAAGAACTGAACATTCATTATTGGAAGTATTGCCCGATGTTGATGCGATGCACGAATTGTAATCAAGTTATTGAAATCTCATCGCTGAATGAACATCTAACAAGTCCGTACTCCTATTCTCGTATAATCTTTTGATTAAGGGAGTAAACAATTAAAAATGTAAAAGGCATTGTGAATACCGATGTTATTTTTTTGGCAGGTGAATGCGAAATGAAAGTCATGTATAGAAAATGTCAAGTATGCTCGCAGGCTGTTGGTATAGAAGATCTTAATAATCACCATACGTCTGTTCGGTGTACCTGTACGTATTACCAATATTATTGTGTGAAGATTCAGCTAATTTGCCAGCTTTGTAATTTTGTACAATTTTCTCTTTTTTTTTCTCAGTGATGGCGATGAAGAAAGTATGCCCTTTATGTTTTACTGAACTCGAAGATGGGGAGAATGAGCTACGTACTCATTTAACTGGAACAGGTTCCGCTGCTTGTACGAAACATCCAAGAGCAAAATATTTAATTGTAGGTTTCGTTCTCCATTAATAACATTCAAATTTCAAATCAAGAATAATATTATTACTTTTATTTTTATTTTTATTTTGTTTCAGAACAACGTTTCTTATAAACCAAATAAAACATGAAAGAGTATTTTTCATTTCAAGCTCATTCTGTTGCAGTTACAGTATATTTTGTGCATTTATTTTATATTTTATTAAGAAGAATTAAATTGTTTTGAAATTCGTTGTTCGCTTTCTTCTTTTCTGTTTCCAACTTTTTTGTCTGTCATCTGCAAAAGCTGCAAACTGCAAAGGTCGTCTGTCTCGATTCTTGAGTTGAGTTCTCGATAATAAAAAAAAAGAAAAAACGGAATATCACGCCATGTCATAGTCAAGCGAACACGTCACAATACGTTCTTCACAGATCACGCCATATCACGCTGTTCAATATGGCAAGATTGCAGCAACAGCGCAAATATTTGTGATCGGAAAATTTCCAACTTTCGGCGTTGAAAAGTTTAATTGGTGTCGTTTATTAAATTTGTTAGAAGCTTTCGAACTTTATTAGCAATAATTAGTTGATTTAAGTCAGAAAGTTCATCGTAACTTGATTCTTAAAAAGATGGGCGTACAAGTAGAAACCATTTCTCCTGGCGACGGTGAGTGTTCCAACTTCATACAGATATCTAATTTTCATTTGCATTCTACTGTACTGCTATGGCACTCGCATGAGCCGGCAATCTTTCGCATTCCAACAGTATTTCTAAATTCTTTCGTTGGTACTTGAACTGTTTGAGTATCTAACGTTTTACGTCTGACAAAATCTCGTAGAATTGATACATTTTTGAACGTTAGTCTCAGTAATGGTATCCAACAATATATCCAACTTATCATATTGATGTTATCTGTTTTTAGGCAGCACCTATCCCAAGAAAGGACAAACTGTTGTTGTACATTACACAGGTAGTGTTTTGCTCAGCTGTGCATTCTATGCACTTCGCTATTTTTAATACGAGGTGAATCTTATTTCATTTAGGAACTTTGACCGATGGAAAAAAATTCGATTCTTCGAGGGACCGTGGAACTCCTTTCAAATTCAAACTCGGTAAAGGAGAAGTCATCAAAGGCTGGGATGAAGGCGTAGCACAAGTAATTATTTTAGCTTCACTCTCATAATTATGTTATGTTTGATTCCGAACCATATGTTCAACAGGCAGACTGACTTATGCTATAATTTATGTTTACAGTTATCCGTGGGACAACGTGCCAAATTGACTTGTTCGCCTGATTACGCTTATGGATCCCGTGGACATCCCGGAATATATCCTTTTTTTCACAAATAACTATATCTTAAAGAGTTGAATGAGTGGGTAACAAAAAAGTCTGAAAGTATTGAGTGAAGATTTCAATGAATAGGTAACAAAAATGTTGAAAGGCGTCGAGTGAGAAACGAAAGCGATGATTGATATGCCTATATTGTCTAGGCGTGAGAGAAGACAGTCTTTGAAAGATGGGTGATACGATATGTCGATGAGGGTAGAAGTGAAGTACTGTGGTACCTATTTTATTTTTAGTTTACAGCACGTTGATATGAAAAATTTATCCTTAATTCCGTTGCACTATTCCACCAAATGCCACATTAATTTTCGATGTTGAACTCTTGAAGGTCGAATCATAAACTGAACTTTGCATTGCTCATTCTTAACAACGATCTTCCACAGCAATACTTACGCTACTTCTATTAATTTTCTCGTGGTTGGTTTAATATTACTTACGTTAGTAGTTTTCACCTTTTTAGTGTGTGGTGTATCGTTACAAAAACAGTTTAAATCTACTTAAGTTATAATGTATGTTTTTATATAAAATTATTTATTTGCATTTATTTGAAAATTAGACAATTCCGAATTTGATTTTATTATTTATCATTTTTTATATCTGTGTTATGGCTTATTCATTTTGCAATATTTTTATTTTTTGGATACTCATTGCAGCGAGGTACTTATATACTGATTTACGGTCAAGATGAAGTAAATATTATAGATAATTTTATACGAAAATTTTAATTATAATTAATAATCGTTCTCTCCCCGTTTCCTGGTGTAATTACCTTCGTGGAATGAAATAATAATAGAAATTACTACTTAGGTATGAAATGGTTTATTATCAATAAGGTTTGAATAATAATTATTATTTCGTATTCTGTATTGGTACTTTGTATGTACTACCTACCTGCTGCAAAAATCTTGAAACATTTGAAAATAAATATTTTGGATTCTGGATATCGATTGCATAGTATTTTTTCTGATTTCTCTTCCTCATTGACTATTACTAGGATTTGAATATTGAATAATTTAATTTTGCTTGAATTGAATATGAATATTATTGACAGTTGAAATCATAAATGGATCATGGATGGAATAAAATTGGAAAATAGATTTCAATTTTCAATACAACACAAAACATCTTGAATTCTTGCAAATTGAAAATAATATGACAGACAGACTGAAAAATCAAAAATGATGACTTGCAAAATCAGCAATAATTCACGTCCGTTTTTTACTTGACGTTAGCGCTACGATTAGTGCGATTGCGAAATTAACTTTGAAACAATTTCTTGATTTTGCTAGGCTCAGCTTTATGATACAGATACTGGTATTTTTCCGCCAACGAGAATTTTGTTATCATTCCATATTTTTCCTTCTTTTCTTTTTGAGTTTTTTAATTTTACGAGTTCGAATTTCGATTTTATAATTTTGTAACAAGTGCTTTCAGTTACATTAACTCGCAAGTTTTCTTTACCGATGCGTTATTTCATATAAGTTGTCTCCTCTGATGACTTTTTAGCATTTTTAAGTGTGCAGAACTCTATTTGCAGAATGTTTCGAGGACAGTTTCAAAGCGGTATCTTATCTATTCTTTACAGCATGGGTACAAAACCTTTGCAACTCTGGGACAAGAAAGTTCGTAATGGGCATATAAAACGTATTTCTGACGACGATATTCAATCATTAGTTTTGGAAATCTTGGGTGCCGATGTGCGCACAATTTTCATTACGTTACCGGCAGATCCGATGATTCCGCTCGGTATAAAATTACCGTTTCTTGTACTGATCATTAAAAACTTGGAAAAGCACTTTACGTTCGAAGTACAGGTATGATTTCGTTTGATTTCTATTTATTTTTTACTAGAAAAAAAAGTCACGAGAATTTCCTATGATTTCAGGTGTTGGATGACCGAAGTGTCAGAAGAAGATTTCGAGCTAGTAATTATCAAACTACTACCAAAATTAAACCGTATATATGTACAATGCCTTTACGGCTTGAAGACGGCTGGAATCAAGTACAAATCAATCTACCGGATTTTGTGAGAAAAACCTACGGTACAAATTACGTGGAAACGTTACGGATTCAGATTCATGGCAATTGTAGGATAAGAAGGATATACTTTTCGGATCGTATTTATTCCGAAGACGAGCTACCCATGGAGTTTAAACTATTCCAGCCTATCCATAAGTACGAAAAAAGGGAAATTAATAATTGAAGTGAGTATAATATGGTATTCGAAATGAAAAAAAAACGCACTTAAACGCTGAAAATTTAATGAATATAAAAAGCTAACAAACTAAAATGAGAGAGCAAAATAACTAGGTAAAAAAGTAATAAAACATTTTGAATTTCTAACAAATATAAAATCATTGTAATGGTTTCAAATGAAGTTTTACATTTTACAAAATCGTCGAATAATGCGCGGTATGTAAAACTAAAGCTTTTCAGGAACATACTGTAGAAATTTTTAATGTGCAGATTATATTGCACAAGAAAATACAAACTTTGGAAATAACTTGGGCTTTTAAAATATGCGATCGTGTATTTTACCACGGTCGCCACATGTAGTCTTCTCTTTTAATACTAAAATCGATCGGTTCGTTGGTTTCAGTTCCATTGCCATGTTTGTCCATTATTCGATGGAAAGAGCTCTTTTTATGAAACTCTTCGGCTAATTGCATATAATGGCTTGGCAGCAGAAATACAACTTGCCCGTCTGATAATCTTGATGGAATAACCTATGTGGTCCATTTACGTTAGAATTTCAACAATGATTAAATTATTATGCCTAGTCAAAAATTAACTTATACCTGAACCACGGATAAAGTAGAATCGTCTTTATTTTCGAGCGCAGCATTTTTCGGTTGTATTTCATTGCTTTTAAATTCAGGTACTTCTGATTTAATATTAGTTGAAAAATTCATTTCTCCGCTGCGAGAATTCGAAGTCTCTTTTTTCAATACTTGAGACGATGTTATTTCATCAGCGGTGTAAGGAGGTGTTGGACATAATTCTGGTGATAAATCTGTCGTATTCTGAACAAATTACAGTCTAATTTGATTAGGCGAGAAAATTGATTGATTGGCGAATGTCAAAGATTAATGCTGTACCGTTTGGTTTTTTTGTAAGGTACTGGATTTGCTGAAATCGAGATCGATTTCCGAACTGCAGCTGTTTAAATGTCGCAGCAATCGTTGTTTTACAGCTGGCTCTATGAATATCGAAGTTGACTGTTTCGACGAACTGGAGCTGTGATGTTTTGACGACTTAGAAGAATCACTATTACATAAATGAAGTTCCGGCGTATCGAGAAAACGCGTTACCTACAATTTGGGATCATGATTTTGTATTTTCGTAGTAGATTTTATTATATTTTATTCTGCTGAGAGTTATGAATTCAAATCTAGTTTAATAATTAATTTGTTTATGTGGAAGAGAATCGTTATTGTTTTAATTTTACCCTGTGAAATACTACGTAGATACTTGATATTCAAAATTGGGTGGAGGGGGGGGGGGGTCTAATCGATTTTTTTGCAATAACCAAAATTATTCCTAGGACTTCAATCTACAAATTTTGTTTGAAATTTTTTTCAATTGGGCCCCTCACTCCCTCCCTCCCTCCCCTCCTATTTTCCATAACACTACGTAAGTACTTATTCAAAATTGGGAAAGGGAGAAAGAGAGTGTCTAATTGAAAAAATTTTCAAACAAAAATTGTAGATCGAGGTACTCAAAATAATTTTGGTAATTATAAAAATTTCGATTGGACCCCTTTCTCCCCTCCAATTTTGCATAACGTTGGGTAGATATTTATTAAAAATTGAGGGGAGTGGTCCAATTGGAAAAATTTTCAAACAAAAGTTGTAGATTGAGATCTCAGAAATAGTTTTGATTATTATAAACATTTGGGTTGGACCCCTCTCTCCCCTTCAATTTCGCGTAACATTGTGTGGATATTTATTCAAAATTGGGGAAGGGATCAATTGGAAAATTTTTCGAACAAAAGTTGTAGATTGAGATCTTGAAAATAATTTTGATTATTATAAAAATTTCGATAGGACCCATTGGACCCCTCCCTCCCCCCTCTGATTTTGCATAATACTGTAGATAGGTACTTATTATTGAAAATTAGAGGGGAGGTAGGTGTTCAATTGAAAAAAATTTCAAACAAAAGTTGTAGATTGAAATCATAGAAATAATTTTGATTATTATAAAAATTTCGATTTGACCCCTCCCTCTCTTCTAATTTTCAATATTAAGCATCTGCGTAGTATTAACTTGAAAAAATCAACAACGATCCACTTCCATGTAAGCAAATTCATCATCGTACTTACTTCTCTGGTACATTCTTGAAAGCCAGCTTTATATTTATCTAGTTCTTCGGAATTGAGTATTTTTTGTCTTTGCAGATATCGTACTGTTAATTCGAGGATATCTGCTTTTTCTAACTTTGAATGTCGAGTGTTCTACGTTTTAAAAATTTTGTTTTGCATTAGAACTTGTTTCTAGATGATTGGCTATAGATACTAATTTTGGAACATTACTTACGTCGTTTTTTGTTGAATCCAGAATTAGTGTTTTCAATAAAGCAAGTGACTGATTAATCCGAGCTCGCCTTCTTTTTTCCATTAACGGTTTATTGGCCTAAAAAACGAAAAATACTTCGATCAAATATGAAGTTGAGTAGGTACATAACCTACTAAAACTATTGGCCTATCAATGTAGATGGGTGCGTCTCTGATGTAGGTTGATTCCTATACCTATCTTTGTCTTACAGTTAGATGAATCCTTGAGAATTATTTTTTGAGAATACTTTTATTTGTAAAATAAAAAAGGATTATTTGACAAAATCTGCCTCATCAGAAATCAGAATTCATCGATCTGATAAGGAAATTTGAAAATCTCACCTTATCAAAAATTATAGGTACGTACTACGTTACGCCTATCAAGTACCAATCGAGAAAAAACTGCGCTTAATTTCATTTTGAAAATTCGTAGAAAAATCAAATTTAGGTACCATCGTAAAAGAGAAAATAATCAAACTTGGACATCGCCCTGTATAAACCTCACAATCATAATATCCAAGTTATGAAGGAAATTTGCCTGCATCACATATGAAAAAAATCAATAAAATATGGAATTTATAAGTACATAGAAAAATGAATTAACACTTTATTTAATCGAAAATTCGTCCTGTTTCAACCTCGGATATTTCATAATTTCATATAGCGTCCTTCTTTAGTTAAGTGATCAGAAGTATTAAAATAATTTAATATAAATTTCATATGTCGAAATTGCGACTTGAAAATGCGTCAGTCCAGACGCCACAAGGTACACCGTATTTCCTCCTCGATGCGAAAATAGGCGCTTCATTGGCTTCCCAATTTCTAACCCATTTTAACTTTTGAGAAAAGCGGAATGTACTTTTTTGGGCCAACAAAGTTGTATCTACGCATCGTCTATTTGGTAGGTAGGTATTTTCGTTTTATTGGTTCGTTATCAAAAATATTCGAGTGAAGAAAATTATTACGTTTCGTTTTGGAAAAAAGATAATACGACTCGAATACTACTGTGAGCTTACTCGTGTGATGTGGGGTGGCGTGAATTGCCTAAAACTTTGAAGTGAAATGAGTCTAACGAATGATTAGAACTAATGGAGGATTTAAGTAGGTACCTACTTATATTGAAAATTTTGGTTGGTTTTCTTTTGATAACGAAAACCTGCGAGTGTTTTACTTCGTTAATGAGAATAGTTTGTTTTGTAGTCGGTGAAGTGATGATTTTCAAATTGATAAGCATAAATCTATCCATCTATTTGTAATAATCAACGGAAACCACGTGTTTTAACGGGCTATTTCGAAAAAAATTAAGCATGGTGATGTCTCAAGCCGAATTTAGGAACAGGAGACGATGAATTCGAATACATATCTAAGGAATATGCTAAAGTTCCAGCGATTATGGCGAAATTAATGCTAAATGAAAGGGTAAAGAATGCAAAAAAAATGCAAAAAAAATAGAAACCTTTTTAGGAGTCGGAGACAATCCGTCTTTACGTGCATCGACGATGGTATTGGATGTAAATTTTTGGTTTTTCTCATCATTAATAATTTTGCTAAGCTTGGTTTTTTTACATGCATTAGGTAAGTCGTCGTCTTCGCTATCGAAAGTATCAGAAGCACCACTACGTTTGAGCGAAAATTCCGGCTTGGTATCCATTTGGTTGACACGAATTTCGGTACGGCGACGACGGCGACGGCGATTTTCTCGGAACGCGGACAATGGTTATTAGTATTAAACGACGGACACGATACGCGTTTCCGATCGCACTTCTGTTGTCGGCGTGCTACGGTGTGAGTAAAACTTTTAGAGCCACCAAACGTCCTTAGCTGGCCGCATTCGAGTGGGTACGAAATGTCGGCGGTCAGCGGTGGAGCAGCAGGTGTCGTATTTAGAAATGAGGGGGTGAGAGGGTAAGAGGCCAGTAGCTACATTAAGCACGGCGCGTGGCACAGCGTGGGAACAATCAGGCGTCGGGTCGCTCGTTTTATACCTCTTTACCCTTCCGGCGTCGATTTTACCATGCTTGGTATTGAGCCGAGTCACGGTGTCGTGTGGTAGTCGCGTGCCGTATACGTTTTAACACCTCTCTAACGACACGAATACACTAACACATACACGCACTTGTACTTTCGCACACGACGACGCTTTAATCGCGATGCTGATAGGGTGGAAATACGAAAGAAAGGCTACCGTTTCTGAACCGCTCCGCTTCGGCCGCTCCATGTGATATAATTACAGCACAGGGAATGCGGGATGGTATCACGGTAGTAGTACGGCGGCTGTACGCTCTGCTTGTCATTCTACCTAAAAATAAAAAGAGAGAAAAAATTAAAAAGTTACGCCTCGCTTTTGCCACCGTCGTCGCCGTCGTAGCCGCCACTGCCGTACACCCGAGTACTTTTCAGCGAAAAATTTTACGCTTTAACTTTCACGCGATGAGCTTTTAACCTGAAAAAAATACCCATTTTTTTTCTCTCTCTCTTTCGATTCCTAGCTTTTTCTATGCTTTTTAAAAATATTACGCCGAATCGATTCGATTCCACTATTTAAGATTTTAATTCCGACCATATCTTTGCGGCGAACTGCGCGTTACGTGGATTTTTTCCCAACGATGATTTTTTTTTCGCAATCTTTTTACCATTCGACCGACGGAGGACTTACACAATATACCGAGTTCGATCGATTTTGAAACCGACCAAAGTGCAAATTTCCAATTCATTGTCTTTCGCCAAAAAGTCGTGGCGACTGTTTTCGAAAATAAAAGCTTCAAATTTTTTACTGCAAACAGTAAAGTTGGGATTTTTAATCGAAGAATACATAAGGAGCTTCGTCGTGTATTTCTCTCTATACAACAGACGTTTTTCCAAACAGCAAATAGTATACCTACTAAAGCAAATGAAAACGATTCGTATATAGAGATGACCTCTTTGCTTTTATTGTTTTGCTATAGCCATTTAGGCATGAATTATTTATTACCGACGGTATATACATATGTACGAATAAGTTAATATTTATGACATTACTGATAAAATAATATTCAAAATTATGACGTCGTATGTTCTCGACTCGTCGGTACCTATAGTCTCGAATAGGTACCTACTTGAGTTTTCAATGGAATGAAATTTTTTTTCGATAGAATTTTCTTCTGTTAACCTCCGAATGAAAAGCGGGTACCGACGTTTTAAATAATTTAAAACTTATGTATGCGAATGCACTTTCGGATTACTCCGATATCGATTGTAAACGATATGCAACTCATGAACACGCAAATGCTCGAGTATGTTTGACTTTGAAACTTGAAAGGTATGGGGAATTTATCCAGAAATGTTGTACTATTGTTTAATGGCGAACTGAGCAAAATATTCAGTCGAGGATTTTTATTAGGTACAATCGAAGATCATTATTTTAATGTTCCTCTGTCATGAAAAAATTAAACAAACAATTTTTTTTTCGGTCTCATTTAATTTATTCATTTACTTGCCTACCTATATTCTTTCGTTTCTGAATTGGAAAAAAACTGGGGATGTGCTTATAATAATTAACTTTGAGCATGCTTTGATTAAAATAATGAAAACTCATTTCATCTTAAATCGATAGAGAATTAATTACCTATTTTATTAATGAGCTGATAATTTGATGAATATTAAAATATCTGTGGAATATCATATTTTTTTTTCGGTTAAAATTTCTTACTTCGATGAGTTTTTTTTTTTTTTTTTTTTTTTTTTTTTTTTTTTGAAAAAGTCTATAAAAGTAAAGTAGGTAATTATTTTGAGACACATACTTCCTAATAACAATGTAAATAATTTAAAATTTCAGGTTACTTAGATGGAAATTCTTCAAGTTTGAAACCCACTTTAACGTCGTTTGTGCTACGTATTGTTAACGATATTTTGTTTGGATGTCACTTGAAATAGTAAAAATAATTTAAATTTCATACATACAGGATGTCTCATCCGATAATGAATAACAAAGCTTGAGATTTGAACACAACCGAGTACCACTAACAAACAACTTAATATGTACACATTTGAAAATAAAAAGGACTACAAAGCTTTGAAAATTAGTAAAAATATTTTGCCTATCATAATCGGTTGGCGCTGATTTCAAAAAAATTTTCGACCTCAGCAGGAAAAAAGGGATTTAAAATCAAAATCAAAAATTATTGTGATGATTATATTTAAAATCCAAGATCCAAAATCCTTTTCACGCCTGGATTTGAAATATAAAATCTAAAATCCTTTCCATAATCAGATTTTAAAATCCAAAATCCAAAATAATTTTTTTTTTTACTCTTCTGGCCAATGTTAATTTTCGAGTAGATAATTCCTTACTCATATTTTAAATTTTTTTCAGCAATCTCAATTTTATCATTTATGTCCTTTCTTTTTAAAATTAAAAATAAAAATCTTTCAATTTCTTTTTTGAAAAAAAAAAAAAAAATTGCAGAAAGAATTCCAATTGTTCTTGAGATAAAACATTCCTTATTAATTAATTATTTTTTGAATCAGCGTAATAAAATTTCTTTATTATATTTTATTTATTTATTTATTTATTTACCTATTTATTTATGTATTTATTTATTTATTTATTTATTTATTTTGAAAAATGAAGTTTCTCGATTTTTTTGAAGCACAAAAAACACTTAATTTTTGGTTTGGTCTTATTTAAAAAAAAAATCTTCTAGTTTTTTGTTTAAAAAATTTCTGAATTTCCTCAAAATAATTTAAAAAAAAAAAGGTTTTTTCGAGTCGGGCTAAAAACTACATAGCTATTACCTACTCAATTTTTTTGAAAAGATCTCTAATAAGTATTGGTAATTTTTTCGAGAAAAAATACCATACCTATCCACCTCTCAATTTGTTTGAAAAATAGGAATTTTCGGTCTTTTTTTAATTAAAATTTTTTGGAAAAAGAATCTCTCAATTTTTTCTAAATTTTAATCATTTTTCTATTTTTTGCAAAAAATCTGATTTTTTGCAATAAAAAATTCCTTCAGATATAATTTTTTTTTAGGGTCATTAAAAAAAGTGAGTAGGTAGTAGGTACATATTTTTTCAGAAAATAATTCCCGATTTTTTTCACTTTTCCCAAGTACTTACGTACACCTACCTAGCTACCTACTTATCTGCGTATGTACTTTATGAAGAACTTGAGAAGATTTAGTATGGATTACATTCATTCTAAATCGTCGAAATATCCAAATAGGTACCTATCTAGGCAATGAAAAAATAAAAATTCGGGTGAGCCAACGGTAGGCACAGGCAGAACTTTTCCGTAAAGCAATGCAATAAATCTATAATGGTATTTCCTATTTTAGCGAATTCATAAAGATTACTTATCGCATTACTAATTTAATCTAATCAATCGATATCAAATTTTATTTAGACGTTGAGGGCGATCCTTCTAGAAACTTGAAACGTATGTAATGTAATGACGACTAATGAGGCAACACAATGAAGAATGAAAATTGACGTATTCGAGTTCAAATAAATTTTCAAATTACATACCTATCTAAGTGTATAATTAATTAATTATATGCGTTGTATCTTACATTCAGCATAATTCGTGAATCCATTCAAGTTTTTTTTTTCTATAGAAACATTGATACTTGAGAGAGTCAAATGCAGTTAAAATTTTAAAAATTTACCAAATTTAATCGCGCCTAAAATAGGTACGTATTTTTGGCTTGGCTTTGAATTTTCAATTTTGATCAATAAAGAATAATAATAATAAAATAACATTAGGTAATAATAATTTCGTGGTACAGATACGAAAATAAATTAAATTTTTATCTAGAATTAGATACTTAGATAGGATGCTAATTTCCTAACCTATACTAATTTCAAAAAATAAATTCAGCACTGGTCGAAGCTTCCGACACTGTGTCAGCATTTTCAGCAAAATACCTACCTATTTTTCAGGTAAGGCGCTAGGCCATTGATATCATAGTAGGAGTCATTTTGTTCTTCTCCCTCTCTTTCAAAAAGCTTATCATTGCACAAAGTTCATGAAGAAGCGGTGTTTTTATTTTTCTCATAACTTCAACTTCGTTTTCGTGTATTTTTTCTATTGGCGTTATTCGATTGTCTGTTCATACGAAGGTAATTATTCCTCTAGTTCTATTTCATGTTCAAGTTAATTAGCCGTTCAAAGCCATTGTATAGTTGTTTAAAGTATAATGCATGTGTAAGTTCTCATTTTGTTAATCAAGTCGTAAAGAACCGAATGATGTCCTCCGACGAAGTTGAGAAAGCTAAATTGGCTTCGCCTGCCGGTGAAGACACGATTTTCGGGAAAATATTGAGAAAGGAAATCCCATGCAAATTTATTTACGAAGACGATCAAGTAAATAGTTTTGCAGTATTTTCTGTTATCAGTTACTTACTTTTCAAAGTACTGATTACGATATTTTTAATTACGATTATTTTTTCAGTGTGTAGCTTTCCACGATGTGAATCCTCAAGCTCCAACTCATGTACTTGTGCTTCCGATTAAACCTATCAAGTGGTTATCAGACGTGCAAGAAAATGATGAACAGGTTAGTTTTTTTTTGAAAAAATTAAAATTTTTGAAATTTTCAAAAGTGTTTTGATCTAGATAAAAACTGAAACCGGTATCATATCGTATGTTTGTTATTTTACAGTTATTGGGGCATTTGTTGGTGGTTGCCAACAAAGTGGCGAAGAATTTAGGATTGGAGAAAGGATATCGAATTGTTGTAAATAATGGCGAACACGGTGCTCAATCGGTTTATCATTTGCATATTCATATTTTGGGAGGAAGACAGATGAAATGGCCTCCTGGTTAAGTTAATTTCTAATTTACTATTCTAATTCAATTTTCTATGTAATATTGGACAGAAAATTACAGCCTGTCTATACGTGTTGTTGTCGTTAATTGTATTTCATGGTTCAGAGAAAAAAATCCAAGTTTCTTCGTACAAATTCCACTCGTCATCTTATTAAATAATGCCTATAAAAAAATTTGATCGAGTCCTAGTTAGCTTTTAATCCTCTGCTGCAACAATTGAAGAAATTTTGTTCTCGTAATCGTAAGTGACCAAAGTTCATCATTATGATAGATGTAGTGCATAAAATTATCTGCGTTGCCTATACTTTGGATTAAAGGCACATTCGTAAAATTTTTCTGCCATTTCACACGTTCAGAGAGAGATTTAGAATCACACTATTTCATATTAATTACTGAGCCAGTGCTAAAGGTATAAAGAAGAGTCATGATGTATGTAAATAAAATTGAACAGATAAAAAAAGTAAAAAATTTATTCGAGTTAATTTCTGCATAGAGAGCTTTCATAATACGCGGATTTCTCACCACATGAAAATAAGTTGGTAAATTCTGTTAAATGCGTTGAAATTGTTCTTGATCTGGGAAAAAAATAAAGAAAATAATTAGGTAGTGCTGAATATAAATTATTACACGAGTACCTACCAAAATAATTTTACTCGTGTGTCGTGTGTCGACTGAAAATATAAATAGCTCAAATACTTACAAAAATTTATCCGTCAAGGTTCTCAAATAGGCATTCTCATGATTCTCTTTTTTCGCGTTCTTTATCGAACATAGATACTGAAAAAAAATTGCAAGAAAGAAATAATTTAATATGAATTATAAAAATTGAATAAAACTTTTCCATCAATTCAGCACTTACTTGTATATTAATAATGAAAAATAATTCTTCGTTTTCAAAATTCTCCAACGCAGGCTGATGCGTATGAATATTTAAATTGGAAAGTTCGTTAGTTAAACCTTTATAAGCGTATTTAATTCCTAATAAATTACTGATAAGTGACTGTTTCTCTGTCACGTTCAACTTGGCCACATTTGTATGCAGTATGCAATCCGATAAATACTGTAACAGAGTATTTCCATCGCTACTGCCTTCTTGAGAACTAGGACTAATTTTTTTGCCATTCTCGTAATAAGTTTTGTCCACCAATAAACTGGAAGTTATAGCTTTTGCAATTTCTGCTCCAATACCGCCGTATAAAGATGGCCTGAAAAAAATCATCCAAAAATTGAGCAAAATTGTACCTCGAATATAATTACGATTTATGAATATAGAATGCGATAACCTACAGCGCATAATCTTTCTCAAAAAATGGTTGTTGTAGGGCAGCCGATGGAACGATAACTTTGTCGACGTCCGAGTTGAAAGTTACACTGGTAGGATTTAATATCATATTATCAATCCACCTATTCGACAAAAAAGGTAAACGAATTAGTAGGAATTTGAGTAGAAAATAAGGAACAAATATGAAAACAAAAAAATTACTTATGTTCCTCTTGAGGATTCGTCAATCTTCTTTGCATATCTTCTTTAATAAAATTAACGCCATATCGAATGGTTTGATAGAAGTCGTACCTCATTGCATTTAATGACGAGTAATACGCATTAACGTACTTTTGTTGTAACATGAAAGGTGGCAAGCCTATCTGAATGCCTACTTTGTTCAACTGTTTATTGAATTAAATGGAAAATATTAGTCATTTTTGTATTGAATTTTTCGATTGGTAGATACATTCGAAACAGTATCTTTGAAATTACTCACTTTATCAAGGAGGCTGTTTTGAAATTCATTCTTCCTATTTGATAGGATACCTTTCTTAATCACCGTTGAAAGTTCACTGAATAAATTACTTATCTGCGTGAAATTAAAAAAAGAATAAAATAAAAAATATAAAAAATTTCAAATAAAAATTTAGAAATAATTTCTTTAAAGTTTTGAACATACCAGCGTATTTACATCATCTTTATCGTTTAGCCTATTTTCATACAATGATAGGAGTCCGAATCCGGCGAATTTTTGTAGCGTAGCTATACAAAACTCCCATCTTGGCATTGGCTCACTTTCACCTGAACACAAAAAATGACAAATCCAGATATTTATGCTATAAATAGATCAGTTTTGAATATATTTTCCAGTATCAATAACATTCGATTCGATCGGTGTAAATTTCTGATTAAGATCGTTTCTCATATTTGATCCCGGTGACGCGATGTCATAATTTGTGGCATTCCATAAGAAAAGGGTCAACTTTGTCGAAAACAAGTTTTCGAGAAAAACGCATAATGTGATTTCGGGTCAAAAATATCGATTTTTGGTTTTTGACGGATTTGTATACTATAATCCTTCTACTTTCACGTGAGAGTGGTTGGAACCCTTAAAATCATTTTTTAACCATGGTAACACCATAACATGCCATCGAAGGTCGGGCGAGATGGTGACTTAGAAAAGGGTCAACTTTGTCGCCGATACAGATGGCATCAAGGAACATCAAGTTCAGTAAAACTAGGTATTTCTGATAATTTCTGGGGGTTTTATAACTTTTATAAAATTATTTTCACTTTAAATCAGAAAACTTTAAACTTATTTTTCTCAAAACTAGGTTTTTTAAAGTTCAAACTTCAAACGCGTCCCCAAGCATGAATTTTGTAGGTAGAGGGCTCACCAATAGCTTATTTTAAAGGAAATTTAATGTAGTTTCAGAATATGTGCCTAACTCGAAATCGAGCCGAGCGACAAAGTTGACCCTTTTCTTATGGAATGCCACATTTATACACTCAACTCAGCTATGAGAAGTCTATAATTTATCAGATGTGTTTATAGAAGAAACATTATAAATAATTTTTATGAATTTTTCTTAACGTTTTCGGATTTTTTTTTTTTTTTTTTTTTTTTTGGATAAGTATAGGTATCTAAAACATTTTTCAAAATTCTAGACGATAAATTTTTCTTGAATTTTCTTGAAGTAAAGAAAATCTCGATTTTATTGGAGTATGTACAAAAGTTATCTACCTACATACATAAAAAAAAAGTAAAAACCTTTCATTTTCAAAAGAAAAATCCCTCAAATTCATTCTCTTGAAAAATTCATATTTTTTTGGTAGAAAAAATTTCCCATCATTAGAGGGAAAACATCTCCCAATTTTTCTGGCACAAAAAACTCACATTTTTTAGAATGAAATTTTTTTCAAATTTTGAGAGAAAACAATAATTTTTTGGGAAAAATTTTATTTCTTATTTTTACTTTTATTTTTTTTAACAAATATAAATTTTTTCAATTATTATATTATAGTAGGCAAAACTCTTTCAATTTTTATACATAGAAAAAAAGTTCACATTTTCAGAGAAAAAATATAATTTTTTAATTTTCTTGAAATAAAAATTTTTTCAATTTTTTGGTCGTAAAAAAAATTTACTTTTGTGGAAAAAATATTTTTTATCAAATTTTTAGGGGAAAAACAAATTTTTGAAAAGATATTTTAACTTCTTGTTTCAATTTCTTTGGGATCAATTTTTTTTGCATAATTATTTTTAAAAGAAAAATTTTTTTAATTTTTTGGGAGTAAAATGATTTTTGATTTTTATGCAGAAAAAATTGCTGCTTCTTCTGAAAAATAAAATTTCAATTTCTTATTTTTAGAAAAAAAAATGAATATTTTTTTAAAGAAAATTTTTTCATTATTTCTGTTTGATTTTTTTCCCTTCATTTTTTTGAGAAATTTTTCAACTTTTTGAAAAGAAATCTCAATTTTTGTTCTACTTTTTTCGAATATAAAAGTAGATAAAATTTATTAGAATGAAAATTTTTTCAATTTTTTGTGAGTAGGTAAACAAGATTTTAATTTTTTGAAGAACAAAATTTCTACTTTTCTGATATGAAAAAAAAACATGAATACCTATTTTTAGGAAAAAGTCCATTTTTTTCGGAAATTTTTAAAAACATTTTTGGAGATATTATTCAAAAAAAAATTTGGAGTAAAAAAAAAAAATCAACTGTTTCAAAAGAAATCTCAATTTTGGTCATAGTTTGCAGTTTATTAAACAAAATTTTTCTCATTCGTACCTAAAAAATTTCATAATTTATTGTATAAAAATTTATCAAATCTTTTCGGGGTAAAATTTCTACTTTTTTTAGAAGGAAACTTTTTTATTATAAAGAAAAAAAAACTCATTTATTTTCAGAAATTTTTGGAATAAAAATATTTTTTCATGTCTTGGAGCAAAAATATTTTAGTGTTGAAAACAATTGTTTAATTTTTTGGCGTAAAAGTCTTCATTTTTATGATAAAAGAAATTCATTACCTATTTTTAAAGAGAAAAATTTTTCAACTCTTTTAAAGTGTTTCTTAATGTTTGTTGGAGATTTTTTTCCAATTTTTTGGTTTAAAAAATCGTTTAATTGTACTTCTTTGAAGTAAAAAATATATTTCTTAAATTTTTGAGAGTGAATCTCAATTTTTGGTTTAAATTTTTTTAGAATAGTTTGGTACTGGAATATACTTTTGCAAAAAAAAACACATCCAACATTCCTGTTGATTATTGCAAAATTTTCTCAACCAAATTATTAGGCATAATTACCTACTGCAACCTTAAATAACTACCTAATAAACAATCACCTGAAAATTCTTTTTTATATAAATTCATCGTCTCGATATATTTTTGAGGAAAATATGGTAGATATTCAGAAACTAGGCGCCAGATTAGGTAATTATTCAAACTCCTGTGAAAAAAAAAAAAAAAAAAAGTCATTATCTCATATCAAAATACTGAACTAGGCAATGTTCCACTCACGTTGAATCAGTATAGCTAATAAGTTTCGCCAGATTGCGAAAATATGGCATTGACGCGACCAGCACGTAATCTGCATTTTTAATATTTGCTTGCGGAAATTTCCCCAATAATATTTCGTATAAAGGAATCTAAAAAAAAATACAAAGCATTTTATCTATTGAAGTTTATTATAAGCAGAAGGTAGGTACTTTTATCGATAAATGGCTCGAGTAGGTATAACTGCAATTCGAAACGCATAAAATAATCAAGACACTCGAAGCTTTATCAAGTTTGTAAATATATTCGAGTATCAATTCTGTACACTAAAGCACCGATGATGGAAGTCACATTTTTTTCAACTTCGAGGTTTTTACGTTTTTTGAATTTTGGACACTTGTAGGTTCATAAACAATAAAAATCTCGAAGTCGAAAAAAAATGGACTTCCATCATCGGTGCTTTAGTGTACAGAATTAATCTCACCCATCGGTTATCAGTTAATCTTTTTGGGATATTGGGACACACGTGAACATACACAATACGTAGATAAAATGCATCAAGTATAAGTACCTGTAACACTATTTGACTGAGATCTCCTATCGCTATCCTCGTGTAATTTGTTTGCGCCTTGTCATCGTCGTCTTGAATTTCGGCGATGCGTTTTTCAAAATAAAACATACTTTCGCCAAATTTAATAGCATCGCTGACTGTGGCGCCGAATAATTGAACAATATCTTTAATATAATGCTTATATAATACTATCACCTAAAAAAGGAAAGAAAAATTAACAAACATTTTAGATTATCTTTAAAAAAAAAAAAAAAATATATATATATATATCTACACATCAGTTCAAATTTTCTACTTACGGGATCATTATCACTTAAAGAATAATAATTTTTATTCGGCAGGCCAAGCTGCGGTGGTCTCAGCTAAAATAAAAATCACAACGATTTTAAAATAAATAACAATTTCAAAAAATTCAAATTCTAAAAAAAAAACAAAAAAAAACATACCCGAATTATACTTTTAGGACTATCCGTTACATCAGGTACAACATCGACAATAAAAAATGGCGATACGCTGAATTGCGAGTATAAAATAGTTAACGTTTTTCGTGCATCCCAGGACGCTACAGAGAAATCATGCAGTACTTCCCATCCTCCTAAAAATCAATTGGATTATATAGGTAGACAATTGAAAATTACTATTTGGCCTTGAAAAAGTCAATTAGAAAAAAAAATCATTATAATCGAACCTAATTCGGAGGCAATGGTTCCTCTTAACGTATCGTCAGTTCTGATGTCACCGACGTTCATACAAGAATCATACGCTGTCTTCAGTTTCCATAATAGGGAAGAAGGTTCTGTCGCAATCGGCGTTGTATGGATTAATTCGTGAATTTTCTGCCTATCTGAAATTGATCAACGAACACTCAATTAAATTTCAGTTCTTGTTTCGCGATCGTTTTCATCTTCAAATTCGTACAATTTTTACAGCAAACTTACATTGGAATTGCAGCAATTCTTTCATATTCCATTCGTTACGATGTTTTGGCAACGGATTAGAGGCGAACCATCCGCCGCAGGCGTAATTTTGTAAATTATTACATATCGACTCGTTTGCGTTCAATTTGGACAATATCTGTGAAAAAATAAAAATAAAAATAAAAATAGGTTCATTTGAAAATCTCCGAGAAAAGTATCCTATTATAATATTTTCAGTGTAAATCCAATATAAACGATTACTACAGCGAAAAAAAATCCCTTTGTATTTTATGCAAATATGAATTACGTATTTGGAAATTTTTTTTTGCTTCATCAGCATTTTTATTTCTGTGAACTCATTACGTGATGTTTTTTTTTTTTTTTTAATTCGTCATTAGTCCTAGGCCTATACTTCATTAGCTCGTAAATATTTTTCTAATTATCGACCTACATGTGAACGGTGGTAGTAAAATAAACTGTTGACAGAAGGTTTCATCAACAAATTACAATCCACCCTGGTGGGATTTTTGATCAATACATAATCACTCTAAGATATTTAGAGCTAGAAAAGCAACAAACCAGAGAACCTCAAATAATTCACTCAATGTTTTAAAAGAAATAAACGATGTGGTCGTCGAACTGCTATGGAATATAAATATTTTGAGGAGTGTACGGTTTTGTGTAAGTAAAGGGTTATAGAAGATCTGAGACTGGAGAGTGAAGACGATCCCTAATGTAACGATAGGAGGAAATAATACGACGATATTTCCTGTCTATATTGGTATATTATCTGTTCCATTTAACACTATAGAGTACATCTGGATCAGATATACTTAGTAAGAATTCCTTCGGGTACGTACAATGTACATTGATCATTTTAAATTGAAAACAACCACATGGTGCTACACCTCAAAATTTTCAGTTTCGACTTGGAGCACGAGCAGTATTTTAACTTCTAAGTATAGGTGAAAGCCAGTAAACAGATTACGCACATGGCCTCATTTATCTTCGATAAATAGTGGTTAACTTTTATACCCCGCACAGTAATTGGTGAAAAATCTATTGTTTATTTATATATTGGTTAACGGTTTCGTTGGATTTTTTTTTTTTTTTTTTTTGTCGCTCTATAGTACGCACATATGTGGATATACATGTGCAATGCATTGTTTTCTTTAGGATTAGATCGGTGTCTAACTGTCTATGATCTATTGGGATTTTTGTTTTTTTGTTTTTTTCCAAAAAATGCTTTGTGTTTGTTGAATAGCTTTTTTGTGAATGGATCGAATTTTGGCTTCGACGTAATATCTATGGCGAATCGGAGAAACGTCCGATTGTTTACTAGTTCAATACTATTTATTTTATTAGGGTTCGATTTTATTTAGGCGTGCGTTGCCAGTTAAACGGTTAGATAAATATTTAACGTGGAAGAGATTTTTCACTTGTACGATAATTAATTGAAAAGGCGTGAAAATATGTTGTACGAGCTATAATAGCGGTTTACGAGCGAATTTCTTTAATGTCAAGGTAAAACGTTAGTGCAATGGTAATTTTCTAAATAAGCATGGCATTATTTGTTATTTTTGACACGATAAACACACCGTCAAAATAAAAATTAACTGTTTCTCAAAAATGCATTCGACCCTGGTCGGCAACATTAGCAGAAGCTTATGAGTATTTCGGGAGCTATAATATGAAATTTCAAAGTTTAAATAAGGTAGGCTACACTCAATCAAATTTGAAATTTTCGTGTTTTTTTCAGTAAAAAAAATAATTTTTTCATCTTTCGGTAAAAAAAAGCTCCCAATTTTTTGTAAAAGAAAAAATATTTTTCAACTGATTTTTGGAGAGAAAAAAAAAACAATTCTTTTAAGGAATTCAGAATTTTTTGGTACAAAAATTTTTCTATTGCTTTGGAGTCAGCATAGAAAAAGGTTTTCATTTTTTGAGAGACCCCCTCAACTTTTTCCAGCGAAAAAAAATGTTTTTTGGAAGAAGATAATCCCTCCATGATTTTGAGGAATTTTTTTTTACTGATTTGTGCAATTTTTTCGTGATAAGGATTAAGGATCTAAAACATTTCTCAAATTTCTTGAGAAAAAATTCCATCATTTTAATTCCATAGAGGGGTCATATTTCTACAAATTTTTGGAGAAAAAAATCTCAATTAGTTATTTGTCCCGATCTGTTTGGAAAAAATCTTTCAATTTATTTTTAGAGGTAATTTGGAATATAAAATATTCACATATTATATTTTTTAGAAGGAAGAAAAAATCTTGATTTTGGGGCGAGTAGTCTCTTTTTTTAAAAAAAAAATTTCCAAGTGTACCTAACTATCCAACAGAAGAAAAACTTCAGAAAAAATATTTTATATATATCCTCTATTTTTTTAGGAGTAAAAACATCTTAATTTTTTACTTTTATTTACGAAAAAAATTCATTTTCATTTTTTTTTAAATCTGAAGTTGTTATTGTCTCAAGTAATTCTCAATTTCTTTTTACAGTGAACAATTTTTTCAATTTTTAGGCCTAGGAGACAAAATCTTTCATTTTTTTATTTTTTGGAGCAAAATGAATTTTAATTTTTCAAACTTCTTTTCTTTATAGAAAAAAAAAATCTCCACTTCTTGTCTCAATTTTTTCGGGGGAAAATTTTCTAAATTTTTTAGAATTTTTTTTCTTATTCATAATAAAAATCCCCATTTTTGAGAGGAAAATCTTAACGGTTACATAAAATGAGGAAGATAGAAAATAGATAATATATGTGACCCGGCACGTTAAAAGGGACCTAGTAGGTATTTTACAAATTTTTCAGGAGAGTAAAAACAAACTTTGGAAATGAATATCTCTGGAACGAATGGACCGATTTTTCTAAAACTTTGGGGAATTGTTACTGGGTATAAGTGAAATATTTTCCAATATTAAAAAAATAATTATGGGCGAACATTTTTGTATAATGGCGTGACCAAACTCAGTGTTGCCAAAAAGGGAATTGTAATGTATTTTTCATTATAAGTGCTACGAAATCATGATTTTAACACTAAATCAAAAAATTCCGCGGGCGGAAAGTAACTACTTTCCGCCCTGGACGAATGACACACTTTCGTACAATGCACGTAGGGACGAAACATAGTAGTTTCGTAGCACGTATAATGAAAAAAAATTTTGTGATAAGTAAATTTTTGAAGTTTACTGATAACAAATGTAACATTGATTTTAGGCTAAATTATGAAGATTTCGTGTCATAGGTGATCATAAAGATGAAAAATTCATCAAAAACCACAGTGATTACAGATTTACTAGGTCCCTTTTGTCATGCCGATTGAAAATATTGACTTTTTCGAAGTTTTTAGTGATTCAGGTGATAGACCTTGGTAAGTGGACCTCAGAACACCAAAAAAGTGAAAATCGATTTTTTTTACTTACTAGGTCCCTTTTAACGTGCCGGGTCACATATGTATAATTATTTTGTTACTGAAATCCTTAAATTTTCATTTCCAATCTTCATAATTAATTCATAAATATGTATCTTAGGACTTCGCAAAGTAGGTACAAAGCCTTATACTTACTTATTGCAAAATAACGATTTCATTCATTCATTTCCCATTTTGTTTTTAGTAAATCAATTTCTCAATTTTTCAGAGTGAAAAATTTTTCAATTTTTTTTTTTGGGGGGGGGAGGGGGTAAAAATATAAATTGTTCAGAGTAAGAAATTAAAATTTTTCCAGGAGTAAAAAAAATCCTCAATCTTTTGCAGGTAGTGAATAAATTTTGATTTTTTTTGGAGAAGAAAATCTCTTTCATTTTTTTAAAGAAAAAAAAAATCCCAATTTTTCGGAACAAAAAAATCGATTTTTTGTCGTACAAGAAATCTAAATTTTTTAAACTTCTCTTTATAGAAAAAATATCAAACTTTTGTCTAAATTTTTTGGTCGAAAAAAGTTTCCAAATTGTTATAAAGTTATAAAAGTATTTTTCTAGAGTAGCCGGTAAAAGTAATTCTCAAATTATTGAAGAAGAAATCTCAACGTTTGGCACTAAAATAAAAAAATTTCAATTGTTTTTCTCTTCTCTCAATTTTTTTGAGTAAAAATTTCTCAATTTGTTCATAGAGTGAATAAATTTTCCAATTTTCGGGGGAAAAGAAAATCTCAATTTTTTTTAATGGTAAAATCGGGTTTCTAGTCTTAAACTATCATTAATATAAATTTTAAAAAGCTCATTTTTTGAGGAAAAAAAAAATCTCACCTGTGTTTTTTTATCTCTCTCAACTGTTCAGACTTCAGAGCGAAAATCTTTCTTTTTAAAGAAAAAAATTCCAAAATAATTTACAATTGTTCTAAAATGAAGAATTTTCAAATTTTTTTCGGAAAAAAAAATTCAATTTTTCAGGGTAAATGAAATCTTTTTTCTTTCAACTTTCATTTAGGAGACAGAAAAATTTTTGAAGGAGGGCTTACTTTTTATGGGGAAAATATTTGGAAAAAAATCTAAATTTTTATCTTGATTTTTTCACGTGAAAAATTTCAACTTTCCGTCTCACTCTCAATATCTCCGAGACAAAAAAAATCTCAATTTTTTGAAATAAGTAGGTACAAATAATTTTTTTTTAATAAAATTATCTCCAATTTATTGGAGTGAAAGAATTTTTCAATTTTTCTGATAAAAAATCAATTTTTTGAAGAAAAAAATTATTCTTCCTTCAACATTTGATAAAAAAATTTCAACTAGACTCTTTTTTGAAGAAAAATGCTGCGCACTACAAAAATCCAAGTTGTCGCGGTTTTGCATTCGAGTACACAAAATTTGCTAAAATTTTATCAACATACTTTTTTATACCTTCCTAACAACAAATAAAAAAAATTAAAAATCGTCATAGATGCGGTCTTTTAAAATAGATAAATATATGAATGCTTTGTAAAGTAAAAGGAGAAAGAGAAATGTCAAGGACGTTCTTTTAATAACTATCGCTACCTACATTTTATTAGACTTTCATAACTTTCAAATCGGTATTTCACTTTAAATTGGATACACGCTAAAATCATATTTCCTAATTGCCCTTCCTCGAAACTCGAAATTTTGTCTTTTTCACAAAAATTTCCTGTGCAATGTGCATAGGTACGTTCAACTAGGTAGGTATTGATATTTCATTGTACAGGTACAGTAGATAGATGATTGTAAATTATAATAAAATTACATCATTCTCAAAATCATGCAGAATATACTAACGAATAATTACCTCAGCCGACGATCTCAAACACGAGGGTTTTGCGCAGACTGGATACTCCCTCGAATGCGGCGTTTTAGGCCATAAAATTAAGCACATCAACAAAGAGATGGCTAATACAATACATAAAACTGCTAAAACTAAACCAGTTCGAGTAAGTCCTGTCTTTTGTTTAATGATTTTTTCAATGCGAATTCCATTCGATTTCAAGGGTGAAAGATTTATACGGTTTTTTTTACCGTTATCGTACGTTCTGTATTTGCGTTTTTTATTTCGCTTAGCTAACATAGCATTCAAAGGATCTTCCAAATCGTCCGGATGGTATGTGGCCTCATCCGTCGTATCCGTACCACCTTTGAGGATTTGTGGCTGATCATGTATGCCATTTTTCAATGGCTGCTTCGTTTCGGAATTTTTATCGTTGTTTCGCTCTTCGGGTAGAGTTTCATTCGAGTTTTCTTCCGCCGATGTCATTTTGTTAGCCTGTAAAGTGAAAATTGAAATTTAATTTAATCCACAGAATCTAATGTAATAAATATAGGTATAATAAGCGGTGTTTTTTTTAAAATAAAGTTTTGATATCTGGGAGGAGAGTGGAGAGGATGTGTCACCTGTGTTTCAACTGTAGGTACCAACTGTCTGTCTACATTATTACTACTTAATACAAATAAATACAAATCCTGTACGTCGTAACCATGACCTACAGACATGTATTAAATGACTCATTACTCGAAACACGTTTCATTCCATTAATTCTTTAGGTATAAACAAAAAGTAACGCCGTTTGAATCAAATCGTCAATATTTTATCCCAGTTATTAATTCAAGCGAATTTCAAAACATGCTCGTAAATAAGAGTAAAATTTTGTGTAAATGTACGAGTAGGTAGGTATGAGGCAGCTGGAAGTCTTTTTGAACTCGATTGAGAAAACGTGACAACGCGAAGTAAAACTAACAAAGACTGAAGACAGAAGAAGAAAAAATCAGTCGAGGAATTTCTTATCAATATTTTAAAATTATGAAGTCCATTCAAAATGTAGTGACTCGTGTATGTGAAAAACTATAACTGTACTTCGATACCTATCTAACGACACACGTCAAAGAATTGTCAAAAAGGTCGTATTTTTAATTTTTAAAGAAGAAATAACGTATCTTTAGATACATTTGGAGTAAGGTTGCGTGTAAATTATTTGTGTTCGAGGCGAATGAAATCGTTTACATACATAAATATGGTTCTGGATCAACTACGACGCAAAAAGTCAATGCACACTTATTTAAAAATACCCGTGACAGATTTCTCTATATAAAAACGAAAAAAAAAAAAAAAAAAAAAAAAAACCACCAAAATTGCGAAACAGACATCAGCGCGAGTGTAGAAAATCTACGATATCATTTCAACGTCGATGCATTACTAAAACAATTTTAATTGTCCAAAGTCCAATAATATAGCTAGAAATAACTCAAACGCGAATAATTTTTTTTCCAAGAATAAAATACAAATTAACGTCAACATAAATCAGATGTTTATTCGCGATAAATAAATTCTACAGTCAAAAATCTTTGGGGCACATTAGTATTTTCATATTCCATAATTGTATCTTACGTACTGAAAGATATGAGATCTCTCCTGCGATTATTATAATTTTTGTCGGAGACTTGAACGCTCGATTACACTGTATATTTTTTTAGATACTTAAAAGTAAAACTGCGTTTGGGTTTTACTTCTTTCTCTATACAATTTTAAAGTAGGAAGAAATTTTTCTTACGTAATTTTAAAAATTCGTACATATTGTTAATTAATCCTAGCATCATACTAGAAAATTATTAATGAAACAAAAATTTGGTCAATTACTAAAATGTACATTTTCCTGTAAAAATTAATTATCCTCAATCCACACAGCAAGGCACCAAGACCTCCAATTTGAAATTTTCTAGACTACGTGACTGGACTTTTTCTCGGAGGGATGATGTGTTGAAAACTTTTCATTATTGAAATTTTCGAATGACCACACCCCCTCCCCCTCCAAAAAAGAATCATTTTTCATTATTCCAAAAAATTAAGAAATTTACATTCTCCAAAAAATTAGTTTTCAAAAAAAAAAATTAGGTAGTATTTTTAGTCAAAAAATGAAAAGGCCATTTTATCCCCCCAAAAAATACAAATTTTTTCAAAAAAATTGGGAAATTTTTCTAGTACCTACTTAATTTTGAATAGAAACATTTTTACTCAAAGAAAATTCAAAATTATGGTTCTAAGATTTTTTTCTAAAAAAAAAAGACACAAAAATTAAGATTTTTTTCAAAAAAGTGGGTTTTTATGTTGTTTTTTTTTCCATTGAAATGAGAGATTTTTTTCTCAAAGACATTTTAAAAGATTTTTTTTTTAATGGAGACAAAAAATGGAAAGTTTTTTTCAAAAATATTGAAGAAATAATTGACCTAGGTATAATTTTTTTTTACTTCAAAAAATAAGGATATTTTTATTCCAAGAAAGTTCAGAAATTTTTTTAAAAGTTTTTTTTTGTGGAATATTTTTTTTTACAAAAAATCAAAAGAAAAGGTTTAGATTTTTCTCAAAAAATCGGTTTTTCCCCTTATTGTAGAAAAGCTTAAGAGAATGATTTTTTCTCCGAAATCTGTCTTTTTACTCCAAAGATTAAATTAAAATGATTGTTTTTCTTTTTTTCATTTTCAACAAAAATTTGGAAAATATTTTTGTAGACACTTCAACAAAATTGAAAAATAATTCCAAGTTTTTTTTTCTCACGATATTGAGACAAAAAATTGAATCCTCCCCCTTCCTCGCAAAAAACAACTTATTTCTCCAAAACATTTATTTTAAAGAAAAATCAAGATAAAAGGAATTTTTCTAAAAAAAAAATTGAAAAATTGATATTTTTTTCTAGCACCTATTTTACGCAAAAATTAAAAACATGCATTTTTTCTAAGAATTTTTTTTTAAATTGCAAAAAAATTGAAATATTTTTCACATACCTAATAATAGTTCTAATCCCATAAGAATAACATAGGACGGAGGTCGTTTTTACATACTTATCACTCCTCAAATGTTTTTTTCCTTCAAAAATTGAAAAAAAAAAAATCACTTTAAAAAAGAAATGAGATAATATTTTTATTTAAAGAAAATTCAAAACATTTTTCATCTTTTTATTTTTTGACAAAAGAAATTGAGAAATGAATGAAATTTTTTTTCAAAAATTTGAGAAATATTTCTGTAATTTTATTACAAAATCAAAAATATTTTTATTTTCAATTTTTTTTTTCAAAAATTGAGCTTCGAAACATTTGAAGGATTTTTTAAAATTGAGACCAAAAATATAAGATTTTTTCTCAAAAAATTCAAAGGTTTCTTTCTTCAAAAAATTGAGAAATGTCTCCATGTTTTGTCACTTAGAAGATTTAAAATAATTATTATTTCTGTTTCAAGAAAATTCAAAAAAAAATATATATATATATAATATATATATATTGAGACAATAAGTTTTTTTTTTCAAAAAAATTAGTTTTCTTACCTATCTATTTCTATTCCTATTTCTTTCTTATTACTGCTTGTAGGTAAAACGTAGCAAGTATGGTAATTCGTAAATAGCAATATGTATGTGTACCATGCATACACATTACACATCTGCTGTTCTTTAAGAATATAAATTCAATAATTATGCAACTCAAGCACAAAATATTTGGTTGATTGGACGTTACCATTGTAGAATTCTAAATTGAATTTCACTCGATGAAATACACCGATCACCTACAGGTACTAGCAAATATAAGAAGACTCTTCAGTCTTTTTGATGGGCATCCCGAGCGGTACACTCGATCGATAATATCGGAAGATGTAACGTATCGATAAAAAATCGTTTGAATATCTATAGATGTTCTCACGATATTATAAAGATTTATCGGTACAATTTCATAGGCAAAAAATCTAAAAACTATCGAATTCGATATTATTAAGATTTTATGACGATATTCGTCAACGATACTATCGACAAAGAATATTAAATTTATCGATTCCGATTTTCCACCGATTTTGTGCAGATATTTGAAACTACATTATCGACAAAGAATATTAAATTTATCGAATTCGATTTTTTAACGATTTTGTAAAGATATTTAAAACTATATTATCGATAGATTATATGAAATTTCTCGACTTCGATATTTTACCGATTTTTTGACGACATTTGAAACTATATTATCGACAGATTATATTAAATTTATCGAATCCGATTTTTTACCGATTTTGTAAAGATATTTGAAACTATATTATCGACACATAATATGCAATTTCTCGAACTCGATTTTCTAACGATTACGTGAAGATATTTGAAACTATATTATCGACAAATAATCTGAAATTTCTCGAATTCGATTTTTCAACGATTTTATGACGATATTTGAAACTATATTATCGACACGTAATATGAAATTCCTCGAATTCGATTTTTCAACGATTTTGTGGCGATATTTGAAACTACATTATCGACAAATAATCTGAAATTTGTCGAACGATTTTTCAACGATTTTGTAACGATATTTGAAATTATTTCCAAATTGGTGAAAATTTTTCTAAGTCCAACACGTCTGGAAGTACTAAACTGTCTATTATAAGCGTTTTATTGCTAATTCCTCAACGATAAGGTATGGCATAGTGGTTAAGGAAGAGGATTACCATGCAGGAGGTAGATGGTTCAAGCCCCACGTGTGGCAGATTTTTTATAATTTTTTTTGACTTTTTCTGAAATGATCCTCTTACCGTAACATGAATAATGTGTTTAGGCATAGTTTAATGTATTAATTATGCTAATTAATGATTTTTAATTATAGAAAAAAGCTAGTAAAAGACGAAAAATCGGAATAAAAAATCGACAGAATATCGAATTTGATAAAGTGTCGCAAAAGTTCCGCCTAAATCGTGAAATTATCTTTCGATATTATAGATAAATATTATCGATAAAATATCTTACTATAATCTCGAAATTTTTGCTAACTATAATTCGTCGATAATCTATCTATATATCGAAAGATAATTTCACGATTTAGGCGGAACTAACGCGACACTTTATCGAATTCGATATTCTGTCGATTTTTTATTTCGATAATTTGTCGAGTGTGCTGCTCGGGCATAAAACGATCATAATACGATGTATGCCTGGACACGCAAATCAAATTTATAGCTATAGACAGGGTGATACTAACGTGATACTTACTATCCGGTTCATTATTTCGATACTTTTATAGGGATCAAGATGAACACCTAAAAATTTCCATCTCGTGTTCGAATGCAAGAGAGCAGTAGGTAGGCCTAGGTACACATATTTAAAGTGACATTACAAAAATGCAATCAATTGCACAGGAACTAAGGTTGAGATTTTTAAATTGATGGATGAATTTTAAAAAAAAAAAATCATCACACGAGCTAATGTAAAACCATCGAAGCGGTTTTTTTCTGATAAAGCGTTCAATATGCGGAAGCCGAAGCCCCAAAACATATGTTACAGACTCAGTTTCCGGAGGTTTCCGGGGAAGTTTCACCAACGCGCATACTTGTACCGGTTATTCTGTCAAAGTTAAAATCGACACGCCCCAGCATTAACATGCCAGTTTAATGGCCAACAAAAGCGTTTTTCTTATCGTTTATATTTCAAAGATTCGCCGAAACACTCATCTTTTGTTAAGACTGTAAACGTGAGAAGGTTACATTTTTCAGATTTATCGGCTTAAGTCTTTCTCTTCTAGATACCATTACATATAGTTACATAAATTTTGTTGGTAATACATTGTATTGTATACCTATTTATATACGTAAAATATTTTCTGACTTTTTCAGTAGCAATGTAGGTATAGGTGTATTCTTCGCCGTGGTTCTGATAACAATATTTCACTGTTCACAATTAAAACTGATCCACAGTAGTGATGAAATACTCTAGCATATCCAATTATTCACTCATCCAGATGGCACGTATTTCACAAATTGGCACACAAGATGAAATATAAATCATCTGCTCAACATATGTCTACGTTCGAATGGACGATAATTTTATTACGCTTTGGCGTCTTTTTTAATTTTCGAAACAATAGATACATCTAAAAAACGCAAACCAATTTGCGCATTGATTGGTTGGGTGGAGCTTGGAATACTATAAAATCAAGTTTTGCTCGTCTTCGGTGTCATGATATAATATATTATTCTATTATATTGCAGGCTTGTCTGTCTTGTCTGCAACTTTTAATTATGGAGTATGAGGTATCTTCAAAAAAGTAGATTTTGTTGGCGGGATTGTTTGGGTGCAATGCACTCCTGAGACTTTTTTCATTCAAATGCAAAACAGGGTTTTTTATCAATGGTGCTGCGGTGTTGCAAGTTTAAGTTCAACCAGGGTTGTAAAATTTGACGAAACAAAAAAAAAGAAAACAAATTTAAAAAACGAAAAAATTCCGAAAAAACGAAGCGAAATGAGGAAATTTGAAATTAAAATGAGCAAAAGACAAAACAAAACAAAACTGAAAACGAAAAACTGAAACAAAATTTTGAATTTGAAAATGAAGAAATTTTTTTTTTTTTTTTTTGTTTCGCTGCAGGCTCCAAGTTGAAAAAATTTAAGAATTGACTTTGTGTAAAAAAAAAATATGACAATAGCATTGAAAATTTTAATTAATTTTTTTTTGTAGAGAATTCCCCCAAATCTTGTCGTTAGAAATTCAAAAATATATTTTGAGAAAAGAATTTAATTTAGCATAGTATAGCTTTTACGATGACTAAAAAACAAAATAATGTTACAAAATTCCGACACGGAAAAAATTGTGTCAGGTTAGGTTGGTTTTGATGAAAGACATCTGGGGATTTTGTACAACATTAAAAAACTTGGAAATTTTCTAAAAAAATTTAATGACATTTATACATTTTGTCAGACATTCTAAAACTTATATTTTCTCTTGATGTACTAATTTTCAGCAAAATCCTGATTTTTAACAAAAATTCTTTTAATTTTCAGCCAAAATGTCCTGATTTTTTCAAAAAATATCAAAATTTTTGTAAAATGTGACTCAAAAAAAAAAGGGAAACAATTTTTTCAATTTCTTCGACTGATCTTTCACGCAATATAGGTATTTTTTCAGTAACAACTGGACCAGTCAGACCAGTGCCATACATCCTATGTATCATAAAAAAGTCTCCTGAAATACTAATTTTTCACAGAAATTCATTTCTCCTGAAGGCTGAATCTCTTAATTTTTTGAGAAAAACTCATCACTCATCTGATTTTTGCAAATTTCCATTTGGCAACGCTGCCAGAGAATAGAGAAGTCGTCCTGTTGGAAGGCGTCCAGGTGTCTGCATATATGAAACACAGGAGCGGATGGGCCTAAGGACGAAAGGGGAATTTCCCCCCGGCGCCGATGTAACTTTGGCGCCCAACGTGTCTCCCTAATTCCCTAAAAGGGTGTGAGCAAAAAAAAAAGATCATACAGCAAAGTTTTTTTTTTTTGGCGCCAAAAGTTTGAAAATTTCCTCCATGCAAGTGTAAAATTGCACATCCTCCCCTGATTTCAAGTGTCCATTTAACAAGGGAAGTTTTACTGTAAATTAATAATTTATTAATGCTGTAGATTCTCCTACATCACTACATCACTTGGGGAGTCCTCAAGGTAGGTAGGTACATCCTATATAACTGTGACCAAATTCGAGTATGGCTGAGCCATACTTGAGGAATTTGAGGGAAAACGTGAAACAGTGTACAAAATCCACAGCAATTAAAATTAAAACTTATTTTTTGGGGCAATTCGACTCTTTTCCGGACACCACAATAAAAAGCAAAAAAAATGTTTACATGATTTTCAAGTTGGAACATGGTTTTTTGAAAATCAGAAAAAAATGAATTTTAAATCATTAAGCCATGTAATGAAATAATTATTTACGACGAGATGAGCATTCACTTGAAATTATCCTGAGAAATGTTCAAGTTCGATTTTTTTTTTTTTTTTTGAAGTTTCAAAACAGGGCAAAGCAGACACCAAATGGCTCACTGTGAGACATCTGAAATTCTGAATACGTATTTTATTCCTTTTTTGCTTAATTAAACAAAACAAAAATGATAAGGTAAGTGCATATTCAAGGGCTTTTTCATAAAAATTTTCTTCAGAATTTCTTCCTTACCAATTTATTGGTTGAAAAACTGAAAATTCATAATAATCTTTTGCTAAAAGATGGAGCTATTCATTCCTCCCAAATTGGACGATTTCTAACCACTGATGGGCTTTTTAAAAATTCCAAGGTCGAGGTAACCTTGTTTTGTGTAAAATTTGGGAAGTATTTTTATGGACTTGGGGGGGGGGGGGTGTCAGTGCTTCTTTACTAAAATCCAAAATTCATATTTATGCTGTGGCTAAAGGATGGGGTGTGCATTTTTTCACTTTTAATGGTTTTTCCCGATTTAGGGTTTTGGAAAATAATTCCAAGCATAAGGCGACCGTTTTGGAACAGGTTTCCCAAAAAATTTTGCATTCAAGTTTCAGCTTTGATCCCCGTCTCTCCGGCACCTATAAATTATACGAGTCACTGTCGCACTTTGAAACTTGAGAAATTTTACATTCAATTTTCAGCTTTGATACTCCCCACCCCCGTACCTATATACATTATATGAGTTATTTGGAAAACTTCCAAGTTAAGATGAAATCCGAGTGATGGTTGAAAATTAAACTTAGTTGAAGGGTTCAAAAATCACATTTTGCGCGAAAGCGACCCTGTCGGATGGGGTTATTTTCACAGAAAAGATATCTACCTCCTCATTTCATTTTTTGACTCAAGGCTCACTTCGTTATTTTGAATTCAGGCTTGGAAAACTGAAATCATATCAGTTCTAGTCAGGCCCGTAGTCAGGTGGGGGCTAGAGGTGGCTTAGCCCCCTCTAGCGTCAGATTGAGCCCCCTCTAACAAAATTTCGTCAATAAGAAAATTTCAGGCTAAACCTACACATACTTTTTGCATTATTCCAAAAATACTTCTTTTTCGTCAAAAATCTTATGTTTTTCAAAATTTTTTCCCTCGCTTCGCTCGGGCAATATCTTCTTTCCCACTTTTTATGATGTTAATAGTATGAATTGGAAAATTTCAGTAATTCAAGTTGGCATTTTCAATGATTTTGCCACCCCTTCCCCCAAGAAAAATCGCTTCGGTTCGTCTCTGTATTAAACAGTTGAAAAAGTATATTTTGTGCCTTGTACGAGTTTTTCACCCATTTTTCAATTTTTACCGAAAATGCTAAATTTTCCACAAAAAAAAGTTCCAGCCCCCTCTATAATCTGACTCTGACTACGGGCCTGGTTCTAGTTCCAGTTTCATTTTTTTCATTTCAGTTCCAGTTATTCCAATCTTCAGGTTGCAGTTTTCCATCCTGAGCTCGAGTTGAAGTCGAGAAAAATGCAAAAAAAAGTAGGAAAAAACTGAAAACTGGAACTGAAATTCCTTGCAGTTGCAGTTTTAGTTTTCAGTTCTCAATTTTTTCGTTCCAGTTCCAGTTAATTTCAATTTTCAGTTTCAGTTTTCCCTCCCTAATTTTCATTTGCTTAAATACATGAATGAGTGATTCATACTTTACCAGTTTCAAACTACACACTGTCTTAAAAGTTAAAACGTAAAAAAACAGTTGGAAAGACGAAAGACTTCCTCTTTAAGAATATACAAGACAATATTATCGCAAATCTTCGGAAAAACTCTAAACATCCAATGAACTACAGTAGACTACATCGACATCGATACCTCTCAGTGGAGTACCGTAAGTGCATAGGTACCTAATTTTCTGCTAGTTGAAGAACCTATGCATACCTACTGCATACAACCACGAGGTGAGATCCAACACGAGATGTATGCAAATGCAATAAAATTAAAGCGTTACTGCAGTAGAAAAGCAACTTTTGTTCAACCATGGCCCACGGGCCTCTGCGTCGTTATAGCAAAACGAGGGAAAAAATTCGCGCTTCTACTTCTGCAACGTTTTAAAATATACCTACATGGAATTGTACGCCGGTTAGTGGTTTACAGCTAAACGCATTGTAGGTAGCTAGGTACGTACGATGGGAATGTGTACACTTATCATTGCATCAACCAAAAACAATTCCGAGTACTTACATTTATTCAGAAACTTCATCTAAGGTGGTACAGCCCAGGAAAGTTATTTTTCGAACACAACACGCACATATCACTCAGCAATAGTACACAATCACCGTAGCACATAAGAACTGCGCGAATTTATGCCCAAATTTATGAAATATATCGCGTAAAAAAGCACCGGCTTTTGAAACAATACAACAAATACAACGAAAGAACGGAACAACAGCACATCGGTCACCAAATAACAACGCGACACTGTACGTTCGTACTTCGTACGAATGCAGCTAGAACTTCACGCTGAAATGAACCAGTTGTAGCTGGGTAAACAGCTCTACAGGTAGCCGTCAGATCAAGGCAGAACGAATACAAAAAGCGAAAACCTGGTCATGGAAATGATCGCATCGCCTGCCTTTCGTCGCCGGTCCCATTCCCACTTCTTCTTTCTCGTTCCCTCGAGTTGAATACATCGCGGTGCCCGGTGCCGCAGCCGCAGCCGCAACAACACATCAGTCGCATATTAAATGAAAAAGAGGGGGGCAAAACCTGGCGCATTGTAAGTACGTAACGGTTTCGTCTTTCGTTTGTGATTCATATAATCATATTCGTGTGTACTTCTGCCCGCTATTCGTCGTGATCAATCGATTAAAGCTATAGCTACTGGATTGAGGATTGAAAAGAAAAATCAGCGAAAAATTTTAGGTATTTTTTCAAGAACATGAAAATGTCTCGTGCAGTTGACTGACACGAACATGAATGCTTTAATTAGTAGGTCTATATTTACATCAGAGAAGGTAGATGAATAATTATAGTTCTGCCGTCTGCGGTACCTATACCTACCTGTAGGAGGTCATTATGTAGTTGCCAAGTTGAAGGTGGAATATGAAATGCTCCGGTAAACAGATACTCGTACCTATGAGTTTGTGTTTATATGCGGTCACATTCGAAGTATAATAATACGATTGAAACGCATTATAGTACAATTAGGTAAACGCGTTAATGAACAGGAAGACATTACCGCCATTGAGCAATGGGCAAAAATAGAAATTATTTATTTTAAAGCCCCACATAAGCGTACATAGGTATACATCAGCATTATAATATTCATGAATGGATCATAATTTGAGCAACCATACGTTGTATTTAAATATTTGTATTTATACCTTCGGCGGTGAAATATTATGTTAAGCCTATAGGTACAAGAATAAGCTACTGGGCAACTGCAACATTCACGTGTTCATCGAGTAACCCTTAAAAATCGTTATTTTTTGCAGCTGTTCCGCATGTATGGACTTGTTTTTACAATAGAAATGTCATTTGGGTGATGTTTTGCAGCAATGAAGCGAATACGCTGATAAAATTCAGCTGCTGTGTTTCCAAATTTGGTTACGAAGCGATGCTGTGACACTTCTTACACAAAAAGTTGAAACGTACCTACAAAAGTTACCATCAAAATATCTACTTCATTATATTTCTACAGGGTGTTCCATGAAACGTGCGCAATAATTTAACCATAGATGCAACTCGAGTAGACAAACAAAAAACTTATGTTCGAAAAGTTGCCTATATCGATTTTGAAGGGGCAAGTAGTTTCAAAAAGTTTAAAATTTCGTCAATATAATTCATGAAACAGATGTAACTCTTCAAGAGGAGTAAAACCAGTTATGTTGAAAATTTGTCTATCTTCAAAATTGAAGGCGCTACGAAGCCCCAAACTTTGAAAATACTGATTTTCAATGTTTTGTAGCGCCTTCATTTTCAAAGATAGACAAATTCTTCACATAACTTTTTTTGTTCCTCTCAAAAAGTTGAATCTGTATCATGCATTTTTTGGGTAGAATTTTTCAATTTTCATGTTCGGAAAGTGCACCGTCATAATTGAGGTAGGCAATACTTTCATCAAAAATTTCTCGTTGCCATTACTCCTTCAATTTCAAAGATAGGCATCCAAACGTAATAACAATTTTTCTCGGGTTTTCGAAGTGTTACGCACTGGCGGGGTCGGAATATTTTTTAAGTGCAGTGTTGCCAACTAATTTTGCTTAGAAATACCAAATTTCCAACGCTTTATAGCGCCGTCAATTTTCAAAATAGGCAACTTATCGTACTAAAGTTTTTTGTTTGTCTACTCGAGTTGCATCTATGGTTAAATTATTGCGGACGCTTCATGGAACACCCTGTATAGATAGTAATTATTTCATTGTGAAATAGATAATAGAAAATGGTTCGCTTTTTTGAAAGATATAATTTCCAAAGACGTCGTGGTTATCCCTTAATGGGTTTACAATAAAAATTTCTACAAAAGCAACCATTTCAAATACCTATACTTTATATCATCTTTTGTAGTAAGATATCTTCAATTACACGAGTAAGTACTGCACTCCTCTTCACACCAGCGACTGGAGGACTATTATTTCAACGAGAAGTGCATACAGCATACACGTAGTACAACACAACCGTGATTTGATTACATAAAAGGTCCATACAGCAACAATAGGTGTCTACAAACCGTCTAATACATTCCATGTGGCGTGAGTAAAGTGAAAGTAGAATTATCAGAAATTAATAGGATATTTTTTGAAAAATATTTTTCGAATCAATATCGAACTTTTGCGGTGGTTGAAGGCAAAGGCAGGTAATTTCAATTACAAATTTACTTGAATTACATATTTCGGAAAGTCTTTTTTTTAATTTTTACAAAAGCAGGAGCTATATTTTCGTAGCATTAATGAATTTTAAATTTCAATAAAGTGCTTCGAAAAGTAGCATCCTGCATTCGGAAGTCCGGAAGGAAATAGATTGATAAACTTTATCAACATTTTGAATGAAGTACATCATCAGGGAATGGAACATTGTAGCTATAAAAGTAGAAACATACATCATGTAGTGTATTTTTTAATATCCAAATGACTCTCACTACGAATCTTTATCAACATAATGCAATGGCTATCAATATCATGATTTCGTTTGTACCTCCTTGCAGGGGCGTGCTCCTGCATATTTTACTTACCAAGAAAATTTTGGAGACCCCCGAAAACTAAGACACAAAAAATGCAAATAATTCATACGTAATTTGTTTAAGCCAATTGAAATGTCTAGTGTTCTTGAAATGTTCCTCGGAGGTGATTTAGAATGGAGCATCAGATTGAATTTTTTTCTATCCCTAAAAATGAAAGATTTTTACTTACTCCAAAAAATTTAGAGATTTTTCTCCGAAAAGATTGAAACTTGCAAGATTGTTTTTCAAAACAATTGAGTTTTTTGTCTTTCTAAAAACAAGACGTTATACAGAAATTTTTTACTCTAAAATTACCAATTGAAAATTTTCTCACGTTTACTCACAAAAAAGTTATCTCTAGCAAAATTTTAGATATACTTACTTTCTCAAAAAATCGACACTTAGGTATTATTTTTTTCTCCAAAAAGAATAGGTATTAGGTACCTACAGATTGAAATATGTTTTTTTCTCTATTTTTTTTTTTTTTTTTAATGGTGAGGAACTTTCAATTTTTAATTGAGAATTTTTATACTCTCAAAAATTTTTTTAAAAATTTCATCAAAGAAATTGATTTTTCTATTCTAAAAAATGGAGGATTTTCTTTCTCATGGGAATTAAAACATTTTTCATTTCAAAAAAATTCATTGTTTTTTTTTTAAATAAAAAATTGAGATCCCACCTCAAGAATTTTAGAAATATTATAATTATTCCAAAAAATTTTTACTGTAAGTGACAAATTTTTTCCTTGTTTTTTTTTTGGGGTGCCATAAGTTTTATAGAAACCATTTCTCAAAAACCCTGTCAATTTTTTCTCTCTACAAATAATTTTTTTTTTCTCAGGAAAAATTGAAAATAAAAATTGAAAATGAGAATTTTTTTTGGTAATTTTTCACTTCGAAAAAAATCAAACAAAAACAAAAAATGTTTATACCAAAGATTCCAACAACCTGTGGTTAAAAGATATTCACAGAAAATTCAAAAAAAAATTCTCCAAAAAAAGGAGATTTTTTTCTCAAAAAGTATGAAATTCCTTTCTCATAAAAACTAGTTTTTTTTTTGGGACAGAAATCAAGATTTTTATTTCAAAAATATTTTAAAGTAATTTCACTTCAAAAAAATTGGCGGAAATTATTTCGAAATAGGAATTTCTTTCATTACGAAAAGGTTGAGAGATTTTAAAAATTTGTTGACAAAGAAAAAAAAACTTGTGCTCAAAGTTTTCAAAACTCTGTAAGGCTTCCAAAAGTGTGAGCACGCCACTCCTTCCCTCAAAAAAAAAATGCAGTAGAAAATGTTTCGACTCAACTTAGTCAGCTCAACTCATCAGCACTCCCATTCGTTTCATAGTTTCAGCATTTTGGAAAACCCTCAAAATTAAATTCGAATTTTTATTTAATAGGTAAATAATATAAAAGCATAATACCAAAATTAATGTAAAAATTTACTTCGATTGAATATCGCAATATTGTGGAAGTTGTATACCTACTGGAAATAAACAAATGACAAGCTGTTAGTTTGGATGAAAAATAACAAAATAAAATAAACGAGATACAGAATTTACAACGTAAGAATGACATGCGATTAATAAAATGTAAAAAATTTTGGAACTATTACGCAGGGCAATTTTTTTGAATTTTGAAGGGATATTTTAATCGATTACAAGTTAAACATGACTTAGAGCAGTTCCAAATCAGTTTTTACTTTCTTCATTTTCCAACGGTAATATGATGAAACATTCAAATTCTTTTTTTTTTTATCAAAATAGGTATTCTCTCACCTTTAAAATTTCAAAATTTATTTCCCTGCGAGCCTCTGAAAATTTCCAACGTTTGTTTAACCGCGGTAGGAATGCCTATGTAAATGAGTTAATTTTAAAAAGAGTTATAATTTCGTTTTGATCATTTAAAAAAAAAAAAAAAAAAAAAAGTATTCATTAATTCACCGAATAATCCAAACTTCTGTGAACTTACGAAGTTACGAGTATTTCAACATTCGATTGAAATTTTACGTTGAGCGTAGTACTAAAAAAAATTACCAACCCAAAATTTGGATGTTCTAAAATACAGTCTTTTGTTTCCCATATCATAGAAAGGGTCCCAAAATCACTTCGAATTGCACACAACTAATCCGGTTACTATTCGTATATAATAAGCAGTAGGAAAAAAACAAACTTAAAACGATAGATTGAAAATTCACCCTTCAATGTCAATAATCTATGTAGATACGTATAGACTGAAGCTCAAAAGAATCATCAAAGTAGGTATTGAGTTACATAATAGTAACAGTATATTAATTATAATAAATAATCCATGCACACAGTTAAACGTAAAGAATTAACGATACAAGAATAACAAAAAAATTAAACGATTACATTGGTCATTTCATTTTTTTATATCAGGCTACTGATCAAACAGCTTTTTACTACGGTTCCCTTATCAATTAAACAAGCTTTAATTATAATAAATTTCACACAACCTTGTCAGCACATGGTAATATAAAATAAATCAAACAGACATTCGTAAAATTATTCCAACTTGAAATAATTATTCGAATGCTAAGCAGGTAGGTAGGTAATTAGGTATATATCAACATTGTTTTGATCAGTCAAATAAAAAGAACAAATTAATCATCGATAAAACTACTTTCGTTTTCACTACAAATCTAAAATGTTACTACTTTTGATTAGTACGACAGTATCATCGTTAACCACAATATGTACTACACATACATCTAAATTTTAAAATATTTTTAAAAATTCAAAGCAACTACAGTCGCGTCGTCGAAATATAAAATACGAAGTACTCGCGCGAAAAAGTATAGATAGATACTTCAAAGAAAAAAAAGTCTTAAAAAATGCACAAAGGTCAGTTAAAATTGCAAATATCAGAACAAATGGAAGGATAGTTTAAAAAAAAGAAAGAACAAAACAAAACATAATTGAGTCATTTAAAATAAAAAATCCCACGATTCCTTGGTAGGTAATTTTTTTCTTTTTGGAAAAATTCATCTTATCACAGAAATAAAAATCAAGGATGGATTAAAATAAAAACATAAATAATTTCATTATATGTTTCATATAACAAAACAAAAAAAAGATATACAATAAGTAACAAATTTAATATTCAATAAGTACGTTCATAAAAAGCTACCGACGAATATCTAATCTTAAGAGAAATCAATGACATTCTTAACAACTTAACAAGCGATTCAAATAAAGGAATCTTCATTTCTGATCTGAAATGAATATGAAAAATATTCACACCCAGGTTCAGCTCAGAATTACACCAACATGCTACATTTTACGACGGAACCGGATTCGATGCAATATCACTACTTGATATACCCGATATAAGATGATTAGCGTTTCTTCTCAACGAAAAACGAAATCTTTCCTCCAAAAAACCAGGTACCTGAAAAATAAATTTTTCATATTTTAATTCTCAATACCAATTAGATGGCACTGTAGTAAGCAAATGGTACAAATTTAGCGTTTCATGTAAAATGCCCCAGACTAAAATAAGTGATTTAGCAGCAGGTTAAGTTTCAATTCATGTTCTATCTGGATAGTACATAGATAGATACCTAACATTCAGAACAGATTAGGTACTAACTTTTGGAAGAATTTTTACCATTATCCAAGTAAATAGTAATAAAGTAAAAAATTCTGTCCAATCAACTGAAAAAATATATCTACCTGTGTGTGTACTTCAACGAAACATTTCATTAAAATTCACTACAGGGCTGGGCAAAATATGTATTTGTAGGTATACATTTTTTCGGCTCGTTCTACAGAGCATAAAATTTCTTTAAATTCTTGACGTCTTATGACTGTACTTTCTGATCTCATAATGAACAAAATTTATAAACGTAGAAGTCAAAAAAATTACATTTCGTAACAATTGAAAACTAATTGACTGATTTTTTCAGGAAAATTTTAAAAATTCTTTTCAAAAAATAAAGTTTTTTTTTTATAAAGCTTTTGATTCTCTTTCACTTTCTCTGACAATTTCTTGTGACATTGGAATTTTTTAAAATTCATTTCATATTTTGATTTGATTTTCTATTTGTTTTTTCCACAAAAGTTTTGGAAAATTTCCTTTCAAATAATTTTCATTGAAGAGTTTTGTGACTTGAAAAATATGTATAGCTCTGTATAGGGCTTTTGAACGTTTTTCAAAAAATTTCGAAATGATGTGTTTCCTTTCGAAAAAATAAAAATAAAAATAAAATAGAATAGGTAAGTATCTACAGGATTTTTTTTTTTGATAAAATTTGAGTTTTTTTTCACAAAAGTTTTGAAATACTCCCTTTCAATTTTTTTGATTTTTTGTGATATTTAAAAAAAATTACAGAAAAATATTTGTATTTCAGAAAATTTTTGAAATATTTCGTTTCAAAAGCATTTTTGCAGGATTTTTTTGAAGGTTGATAAAAATAATTATGATTTTTGATTTTTTTGTTAAAAAAGTTTTGGAAAACTCATTCAAACAATTTTCATTGGGGAATTGGTAATTTTTTTTTTCAAAAAAAAATAAAAAAATAAAAAATTGAAAAAATAAAGAAGTTTTTGGTGAAAATTGAAAAAAAAATATAAATGTAATTTTCAATTTTTTGAAAGTTTTGAGATTTTTTCAGTCAAAATTTTTTTTGACAATTTTGTTGTGAAATCTTTAAAAAAATGATGAGATTTTTAATATATATTTTTTTTCATAAAGACTTTGAAATACTTCTTTTCAATGTTTTTTATCAATTTTTTGTGATATTTTAAAAATACAAAAGGATTTTTGTATTTTTTCAAGAAAATTTTGAAATAATGTGTACCTATTTCCTTTCATACCTAAGAATTTTTTAAAGGATTTTTTGGGTGTTGAAAAAACAATAGGATGTTTGATTTTTTTTTAGTTAGAAAAGTTTTGAAAAATTCATTCACACAATTTTCATTGGCGAATTGATAATTATTTTTTTCAAAAAAATGACAAATTTTTGTGAAATTTGAAAAAATGATGGGATTTTTAATATTTTTCATAAAGGTTTTGAAACACTTCTATTCTTATTTTTTCAAAGGTTTTTTGTAATGTTTGAAATATATCGTGGGATTTTTCAATTTTTACAGGAAAATTAGGCAAGATTTCTTTTCAAAAACAATTTTTTACAGAACTTTTGCTTTAAGAAAAATTTCAAAATTTTCTGTTCAAAAAGATTTCAAAGTTGTTTTTTTTTTGTATTTTTTAATTTTCAAAAAGGAGAAATATTTTGAATTTTTTTCAATAAAACTTCGATGAGAAGTATTTCCTTTCATAAAATGGAATTTAAAAAATAATTTCATTCAAAAATTCTTTAAAAGAAATTTTCTGAATTAAAAAAATTGAATTTTTTTTTGATTTTTTAAAAGAAAAGTTTATACTTACCTAAGCAACCTTTAATTTTTTTTTCAGGAAAATTTTTAAAAAACACTTTGAAAAAAATTATTTTGTAAATTATTTTGTCAAAAATACTTTTTCAGAAAATTTTAAATTTTCAAAATACCTAAATTTTATGATATTTACCAAATAAATTTTTTGTATCAAAAACTATTTGTAAACCACTTTGAAAAATTCTGTTTCTTCAGTTTACAGATAATTTTTAAAAAAAACTTTTGAAATTGTCCCTTAATTTTTTTTTGTTGGAAAAATTGATTCTCATACAAACATTTTTTGGCAAAAAAAAAACCTCGCAAGAGAAAAATTACAATACTTCTTGTGGGAAAAGGGGGAGGGGTTAAGTGTTTTTTTTGTTGAAAAAATATTTATCTGTTCATTTATTTTTTAAAACCACTTTCAAGGTCATATTTGTGCATATTTTGGCAAAAATAAATGCAAATTCGGCTCAGACCTAATGATTCATTAATCAAGATCACTTTTCGATAAATTCGAAAAAACAAATTACGCACATCAGCAGCATCAAATCAATAAAAAAGAAAAAAAATTAAGAAATCAAACTAATTCAAAACCTCACCACCACAGACATATTTACACCGATGGAAATAATATGAAACACCAACAGATATGACTCGATGTTAAATTTTGGGTGGTTTTCTTCGTTACGATAACACAACGAAAAGTAATTCCCATTGTGGATGAACGTCTCTCAAATGAAGTAAAATTATATTATGTAATCGCGAATATACGAGTACCCGCATAATTTCATTTACACCGAAGCATGTTCTTTTCAAAAATGGAGACCACATGACACAAAATTCCAACAAGCAACCCTTTTTTAGTAAAAACACACAACCCGAATATATTTCTACATGCAAACTTGTAATCTTCGAAAAATGTTAAAAAGAAAAACCACTTGAATAAATGAACACAATCTTTACACGTTTTTAACATGCTGAAGAAAAATATATATCTTCGTAAATACCTTATTTAAACCTCTGTTCTGTAACTTCCCCTAAGTATTTTCCAAATCCTACGAAAATAAATCAAATACATGAAGATTTTTTAAATTTCATTTTTGTACCAATCGGCGCATAATCTACGTTTTTTTGTACAAAAATTCCTTAGCTAGAAATACTACCTACGTCATCATCAGTTATCGAACGACCATATCAAATACGTATGTAAGCTATTTAAAATATAAGAAATTATCTTGCGTCCAAAAGACGAGTTAGTTTTACAAGCAAAAAATGATACATTTTTTTTAAAAAGCTCGCAAGAAACCTTTAAAAATGGTATCAATTGAATTTTTTTAACATCGCCTTACATAAGATTATTTAATAATCATCGAAAAAGCGTTGTAAGGTTGATAATCTATAACGCTTTCGCAAGCAAGCGTTGCTGAGATTATTATAAAGTAGTCGAGTCAATAACTTTGATATTACCTTCGGCTGCGGTCTATGAGTGTCAACTGCGTCAATAGGAAATCGTATAAGCTCCATTTTACATCCGTAAGCCACGGGAGTCAGTTTAATTAACGTGTGTAAAGGGACTTCTAAATATGGTAATTGATCTACGATAAGAAAAAAAATCATTCGTTATTATCAATTCGTAACATTAACGAAATTAAAAATCGCAACCTCGTATATTCTACGTATCATCATCGGCTAACCTGCTGATTTATCGAGGAAATAGGCTAGCAGACATCTCAACACCGCTTGATGGCTGACCACTAAAACATTCTCTTGTCTTTCCAGTTCCATTATCACAGGTTCTAATCTAGCCACTAGATCTTCGTACGATTCGCCACGAGGGTACCTATACGTAAATTTGGCCTCATCGCGAGCTTTAAAATCATCTGGGAATCTTTCAGCAATTTCTTCGTAGGTCATTTCTTCGCAAATACCCTGCATATCAAACGAACATATATTAGATACTGAAACGAAATCAAAATATAATGATACTAATCCTACTCACGGCATCGATTTCGTTCAAAGCTTTCCATCTTTCTTGAGGTGCTTGAATATCTGCTACAGTTTGTACGGTTCTTTTCAACCACGACGTCCATACTCGAAGACTGGGTATATTTTGCGAGGTGATATAGTTAGACAGTGCTTTGGCGAATTGTAATCCGCGGTACGATAATTCGGAATCACCTCCTATACGTCCTTTTAAATTCATAATACTTTCTCCATGCTGCAATCAAATATCGTCGTTGATTTAATACGCAATTCACCTAACTAAAACTACGTAGAAAATGGATAAGACGTATCGTACCCTGGCTAAATAAATGGTTCTAGGGGTGATATGTATGTTCATTAGATAGTAAACGATACGAGCTTGGATGTGCCCTTCGTGCTTATGCACGAGAACTTTTTCTCCCGTGTTGTATATTTTCATAAAACTCGAATTTCTTTCGCGGAATTCGTCCAATGGTTCGTATTTGTCTTGATAATGTTTAATTCGTAGTAAAAAGTCCTCCAGTGCTTCTTCTTTATTCATATTATTGTAATCTGGTCCACTAACTTTAACCTCCTGCAACATAAGTCAAAAATTACATTATTTATTTGAAAAAAATAATATGTAAATAAAAAAATATATCGAACGATAATCATTTTAAAGTTACAACTAAGAAAAAGTTGGCTACATGGAACTGGAAATTTGTAGTAGCTTTTTTTATCTCAAATTTTTTGAAAAAAAAACTGGCAAAAACACTTATTTTTTTGAAGAAATAAATTCACATTTTTCTAAAAGAAAATACTTAAATACATACATTTTTTTGAGAAAAAAAAAACAATTTTTTAGTGAAAATTTTTCACTTTTTTCAAGAAAAATTTTTTAGAAAATTTTTTTATTCCTTTTTAAAATTTTTTTTCATTTTTTTAAAAACATTTTTCATTTTTTCTGAGAATTTTTTTTTATTTCTTTGAGAAAAAATTTTCATTTTTTTTAGAATTTTTTTTTCATTTCTCTAAGAAATTTTTTAATTTTTTTTCTAATTTTTAATTTTTTTGAAGATTTTTTCTTATTATTTTTGGGGAAAAAAAATTTCTTTCAAAGAATTTTTTTTAAATTTTGGATAAAGAATTTTTCATTTTTTTGGAAGAAGAATTTTTTATTTTAATTTTTTTGAATACTTGGAAATAATTTTGTACCCCAAAAAATTGAAAAAAAATCTTTCAAAAATAGGAAAAAAATTTTGGAGTTGCTGCAAAATTTCTTTCAGAATTTCTCAATTTTGTTGAAAACAACGTTTCGATTTCTCGAAGAAAATAATGATATTTTTCCCAAATTTTTGGAGGAATCAATTTGAACTTTTTTCAAGTTATTTGCAGAAGGAAATTCTCAATTTTTCAAAGGAACAAAAATCACAAAATTTTTTTTGGAAAACTTGACAATTATTTAATATGTGGTAAACTTACCTATCAAAAATTTGAAAAAAATTTCTCCAAAAAATTGGATTATTTTTATTAGGAGTCGATGTAGAAAAAAAAATCACAGAATTTCAATTCTTTGTAGAAAAAATCTAATTTTTCAGTTTAAAATTTTTCGAAGAAAAAACTTCTTTTTTGATGCAAAAAAAAAAAAAAAAAAAATTAAGTTTTCACCTCAAAAATGTTTTTTTTATTTAAATAAGATGTAGATTGAAAATTTCCTTCAGTTTTTTCAGAGAGATATAAGTTTCCAATTTTTTTTTAAAAAAGCACTCATTTTTTGGGAGAAAATGATTGAGAATTTAATTTTTCCAAAAATTTAATTTTTTGAAACAAAAAAGACGCAAATTATTTGTGAATTTTTTTTTGTGAATTTTCTCGAAAATAATAAAAAATATTGAATACTTATCCCATTCTTTGAGATCGTGTTTTCAATTTTGTTGAAAAAATTTATTCTTTGTCTCAAATTTTTTTTAAAAAGAAACTTGAAATTTTTCATGTTTCTTGCAGAAAAATTCATTTTTTTTGAGAAAGGAAATCACAATTTTTTGAAATAGGTACCTACAAAATAATTTTCAAACTTTCCATTTTTTTAGAGTACCGTAACGTGGGGTTACTTTGGTCCTAGGGGTAACTTTGGCCCACCGTGGAAATTCGATTTCTGGATCAGTAATCACAATTGTGTGATTTCTACGACTGGACCAAAGTTACCCCCTAGGGCCAAAGTAACCCCATCTTACGGTACCTAAACATACGAGTATTTTTTAATACTTAGGCGGGAAACAACCTCACTTTTATGGAGAAAAAAAAATCTTGATGTATTTGAAGAAAAATATCTTTCTTTAGCCGAAGAAATTTTTTAAAAACTTTTTCAGTGAAAAAACTTTTGAATTTTTTTAAAATAAAAAAATAAAATAGGTATTTTAATTTTTGGAGTTATCAAAATGGATAAAAATATTTTTCAATTTTTTAGAAAAAAATCTCCACTTTTTTAGGAGATATGAAGAAATTTCCACGTCTGTAAAAAAATACATATTTTTGTCCAAAAGCCATTCAATTTTTTTTAGGAAAAAATTATTTTTTTTTGAGTTGGTCACGCATTAAATGCACACTATTTCAATTTTCCATTAGTAAATTACAGTTAACGCTGACGTGCTGGTACTCCTTTCAGAATTCTTGAAATTTTATTTAGTGATAATAGTCATTATAATTGAATAAGGTACATCGTTGTAAGTAGGTTTGACTACTTTCACGTTTGAAGGAACAAATTTATTCATTATAAATTGAAGTTTTCACTTTAATTAGGTACTTGAACGCTGACAATGGAAAAAGAAAAGGAAAATATTTCGTATTTGTGGTTTAAAACGCTCTTGAAATAGGTAGTTGAAAACAATCCATTCATTAAATTTATCGAAAACTGGCCTACGTCTACAAGTTGAAAATTTTAATTAAATTCATTTTATCTAAACAAAATTAACCATCTCTTTCTAAGGCTTCGATGACTTATGACCTAGCAACCTAATTTAACTTTCAATTTCAAAAGAATTTTTCTCGTCGATGTTAAATTGCATTTGCACCTTTCCCTCGACCCCATTATAAGGTCCATGAAATTTTTTAAGTCTAAGAAAACTCAAGACCTTCGCAATTGTACGTAGATATTCAAAAGTCGTGCGATACTGACCATTATATTTTGCTCGATTATATTCGGATCGTCGCAAACGGACTCGACAAAAAATAACTTGAATCCCATTTTATCGACGACAATTTTCCTAATCATCTCGCGCCGATCAGCTGTCGAATTCGTGGCATCGAAAACCTGCAAAATACGAGCACATTAATTTAAAATTAAAACTCGATTGCGAATCATTAATAACAGAAATGGCGTTGTTAAAATTAACCGTATTTATGCTGATGCATTAAAATGATAAACTCATAAATACCAATAGCAATGTTCGATTTCGATGGACCCCCTTCCCTCCCCTCCCCGCCTCTTCCAAGATACTCAATAATTCGAAATATTGCACCGGAAAGTGGTATAGACATAGCGAGAAAATTGTTTTTTTAATAATTTCACGTCGATACGAAATTCCATTCAGGTATAAAACATTTCCGAGCGCTTGCCACAAGGTTATTTTGTGCAAGAAAATTTGATGGAAAATCTTCTTCGCGCATGACAGTTTGTAATTCAACGTCAGTTCGAAAATTTAATAAATTATATAGGGAAAAATTCGTCAAATTTGATAACGTATTTTATAACGTAATTCGCAGGGGGAAAGAAATTTCTGTAATTTTCCTACCAACGGTGAAAATTTTTCTACAAACATTTTTTCAGACTGGAACGCTTTTTTTTTTTTTTTTTTTTTACAGCAAAATTGCACGTAAAAAGCGTCGTTTGAATAAATAACATGTTCAATATCTTACAGCCACTTCTCCGTTACCATTTTCTAGCCAACTACAAACATCTGTCAAAGCTTCGATCGCGCATTGTATTCTGATCGCCATAGCTTCCTCGTTATCTGGCCGAAAAAATTCGTGACTTTTGTACGCGGTGGTCGCGTGCCTTCGGTATTCGCCCAAATTGAATACTGAAACAAAAAAATACCAACAAAAATATTACCACCAATGTTTACGATCGTAATCGAAAATTATCTAAAAAAACAAATGGTCTGTTTCGTTCTCAGAATCATACGAGAACGAGTGCCATAGAAAATGCATCCAATTTCGCGACCATGTAGGTAATTGGATTGGTCAAAACGAAACCGGAAACAAATTCCAGTTCGATCGAGAATAACTACTTGTAAAAAATCGCATGATTGAATTACCTATAATTTAGATTAACTACATGTTTTTTCCTTAAAATAAAATTACCAACTATATAAGTTAGAATTTCCTCATCGATGAAATCATCGCCTTGTCCTTCGTGTCTGCATATTCGTCGCCAACTTGTCATCGACCAACAAATGAACGTCTCTCAACGTAGCAATTGCATCGAATCGGTTTTGCTAATTTTTAATTTTTTCATCATTTTGTCGTGTAATATGATACAGTCTTGATACTTTTAGAACACGAGACGAGCGATTTTAAATCCAAAGCGTTCATGTTCTTGAAGGATATGTTCTCGTTAGTAATTTTTTCAGCACATATTTTATAGGTACTTTCCATTAATCTTCTTTATCTAATTTGATAATTTGTATACGTATGTGTATCCGATTGATAATACCGAGATTAAAATTACGAACGTGTAATAAATTTGATTGAATGTGCTGGTGACGAAGTTTGAAAAACCGTGCTTTTCATTTACGTATTTTTCAATCAGCTCAAGTTATTATTTTGGGGTTTTACCTTTATAGCTCAGTAAAATAAGACCAAAGAAATGGTGCAAAAATTTTCATGTATCTAAAAATGTGGGCTCGTTTCCTTAATTTACTGGGTTATTATTGAGATACGTATCTATTAGAAGTAGCTATCGCTAATACCTAATGATTAATAGTTATGCTCGTTCTAAATCTAATACATACATATTTTGCTGCAAATCAGTCATCGCTTCTATATTCAATTAAACTCGATTTGAATTTACAAAGGTTCGAATGAGCGACCTCAGCGCTTGACGGCAAATTTTCCTCAAAAAGGAGAAACCATCCTACAAATAGCGTTTTTGAGATTCCCAAAAACATAATATTTAGTTTGTATGAAAATAATTTTAAAATGATAATTTTATTCCACAGAACTGACGATTTTTCATAGACAAATTCCTTCAAAAATGTAACAATTCTTAAAAAATTTATGAAATGGGTGATTTTCGAAAAAATAAAATTTTTCAAAAAATTATAACTTTTTTAAAAATTGTAATGTTTGAAAAAATAATAATTGTTCAAAAATGAAAAAATCAACAATTTTTCTAAAATTGAGAAAATCAACAACTTTTCAAAAAGTCGCATTTCTAAAAAAAATTATTGATAAAATTGATAACTTTTTAATAAATGATTTTAAAACAAAGAAACTTGACAATTTTTCCAGAATTGATAAAATTGTAAATTTTGCCAAATTTGGTGAAATGACAATTTTTCAAAAATTCTGTACGTACACTAAAGCACTGAACATGGAAGTCACATTTTTCTCAACTTCGAGGTTTTTACGTTTTTTGAATTTTTGACACCTGTGGGTTCATAAACTAGGTATAAAAATCTCGACGTCGAAAAAAATTGGACTTCCATGATCGGTGCTTTAATTATTGAAATGAAAATTTAAAAAAAAATTATGCAATGACAATTTCTCAAAAATTCATAATATCGAAAATTTTTCTTCAAAAATCTATGAATTGACTATTCTTCAAAAATTGATACCTAAAATTGGCAATTTTGCAAAATTTTATGAAGCGACAATTTTAAAAAAATTATTAATGAAATTACAATTTTTCAAAAATTAATGAAGTGGCAATTTTTCATAAATTCAAATGAAATGGCAATTTTTCAAAAATTCACAAGTAAAATTGAAAATTTTTCAAAAATCTATGAAATTATGATTAAAATCCATAAAATGACAATTTTTCAAAAATTGATAAAATTTTTGAAAAATTTGAAAGGACAATTTATCAAAATTTGTTGAAATGGCAATTTTTCAAAAATTATTGAAATGAAAATTTAAAAAAAATTATGCAATGACAATTTTTCAAAAATTCATAATACTTATCGAAAATTATTTAAAAATCCATGAATTGAAAATTCTTCAAAAATTGATACCTATAAAATTGGCAATTTTGCAAAATTTTATGAGGTGATAATTTTTTAAAAATTATTAATGAAATCACAATTTTTCAAAAACTGATAAAATTGAAAATTTTTCAAATATTCATGAAATAACAATTTTTCAAAAATTGATGAAATGGCAATGTATTAAAAATTGACGAAATGACTATTTTTTTAAAATTGATAAAATAGACACTTTTGCAAAATTTGATGAAATGACAATTTTTCAAAAAGTAATGAAATGGCAATTTTTAAAAAATTGATGATATGGCAATTATTTTTAAAATAGATGAAATTGACAATTTTTCAAAATTTGATAAAATGACAATTTCTCAAAAAATTGATAAAAAAATTAACAATTTTGCAAAAATTGATCAAATCAACAATTTTGCAAAGATGGATAAAATTAACAATTTTGGAAAAATTGATAAAAAATGAACTTTTAAAAACCTCTATTTGGCCAACTATCATGTCTTCGTAATGGCTCCCAATTTTGAGGCCGGGAGTGAATATTTTATTTTCAACTAAGCGGCGTTGAAACAAGTAAGTGGACCTGATTGGAACGTGATATTCAGTTTTTTCTATGAACGGATCCATCTCTCACAATTTGAAAATTTTTAAAATTTTGTTTTCACTATATTTGTCCACCGTAGTGGCGTAATATTTTTTTTCTTCCAAAATTAAAGACAGCTAGTGATGGCTCAATGCGCGCATTTGAATTTCTGGTTGCGCGCATCGTGCGCAAGAATTTTTCAAAAAAATACAACTACCTTATCATCCAGTGCTACCAGACGAGTGTTTTGATATGTCACACGATTTTTAAGATTTTTTTAAAAGCGCGCAAATGCGCATTTTTTGGCGAGCGAGCATGCGCGCAAATGCGCAAGCCATCACTAAAGACAGCTATAGATGCATTGCTCACTACAGTCTTCCATCATTCTAAATGTGATCTAATTCTAAATGTTGATTTTAACCATATTTTTTTTTGTATGACCCTTCCTTTGCCCAAAAATGCTGGTTTAATTTCAAACAATAGACACCACAACTTAAAAATGAAAAAAATGTCTAAATGCAGACGTTCTTTGAAACTTTATTGAATAATTGGAATTGCTTGACATTTTTATTTTGTTCCCCTTGTAAAGTTTGTGTTTTACAAGTTTTGGATTTTTCGGGGTGGGTGGGTAATATTATGGAATTTTCACTATAATGTCCACCGTCGTGGACAAAAGTCGCCCCCTCTCCCCCTGTGTGGGGTTTCCTGCTTGTCCAACTACACAGATGTTGTCTCCTACATCATACAATATTTTTTCAAAAAAAAAAATTATTTACTGCATGATGAAAAATCCAAAAAATTACTAGCGAATGTTCGGCGTATTTTGAGAATGACCCAAATACGCCATATCAAAAAAAAATTTAAAAAGGTTATAATTTTGAATAGAATTCTTGATGCACTGACACAGGTGATTTAAAAATTCGATAAATTTATTCTAATTATTTCTTCAAAAACTCATTATTCTTTTTTAGCTTTTTTTTTCTACAAAGCAGAAATACTCATTTTTGAACAGGGATGTCAACCAAACCGGAACCAAAACCGGAACCGAAAAAAAACCGCTTAAAATCATAAAAACCAGAACCAAAACCAAAACGTTCGAAAACCATAACCAAAACCCAAACCAAAACCAGTAAAAATTGAAAGCGGTTTTGGTTTTTCATTCCCCTCCCCCCTCATTCCCTTCCCTTGAGGCTGAGGCTTTGAAATTGTGCGAGTGCGAATGCGAACAACACGAAAAAGGAGCAGCTAGCGGAAATCACGTTATAAAAAGCTAAAAACTTGATGGAAAAGTTGGAAAGTGATAAGACCGCCAAAAAAGTGACAGATTTACATCGTATTTGGTATTTCAAGACGATTTTAATTTAATTTAATCGTATAATTTGTTATATATTTTCGTATTTTATATTCATATTTCAAAACGCAAAAGATTAATTTTGAATTTCAATGTTTTTATTACTTGTTTTGTTTTGTTTTTAAAGTCATTTATGATAGAAATTTAAAAAAAAACCGTAACCGAAACCAAAACCGATACATTTTGAAAACCACAACCAAAACCAAACCAATACCTTTTGAAAACCAGAACCAAACCAAAACCAGAAAAAAATTTTCAACGGTTTTCCATCCCTGTTTTTGAATTTGAGAAATCTTGACAAAAAATCTCAAGGGCATGAGCACCCAACAATCGTATCCAATGTTACTGCAATTCAAAAATGACTAAAACCGTAATCTGAGATAATTTTCGAAATTACCTATGTGGCATAGGTAATTTCGAAAATTAACAATGTACATTTATTCTTGTTTTGAAAAAATTTATGATACAGGAAGTCGTTATTTTCAAATGTGAATGTCTCGTAACTTTATATTCAGTCATTCAGGTTTTTCAGTCAAAAATTGACGAAAATCACAACCACACCATTTCACATTTTTTACGATTTGCATGAAGTATTTTGGCAAAATAAAGAGAAACTGGAAGAGTTTACGTTTCAAGACTTTTAAAACACAAACAGTCAAACATGGCATTTTCAGTCGAATTAAATGTGATTTTTCCAGTCTCACCATCAGCGTGGGTCTGTTTCGATAGAACACCAAATTAATACACGTAATGAACAGAAAGGATTTTTTTCGAAGTTTGTAGTACCTATCTAGACATATTGGGAGAAAATCTGCACATGTGTATTGTTGCTTAAACAGTTTCACCATTCACTAGAAAGTCACGTGGGCAAATAATTCGATTTAAAGCTTTATTATCAAAATTCAAAACAAGAAAAGCTACCATGAATGAAAATGATTAACGAGCTTGTAGGAGGCCAAACTTCAATTTATTCGCATACGTAGCACAGATTTAACTTTTGCCGTAACGTTATTATTTAGTATCTGCGTTGGCTGAAATAAAACATCGGATGAGTTACCGTAAAAAAATTGTCTTCTTAAATCTCGAGAAAAATAATTTGAAAACATTTTCTCCAAGATCAAACTTTTCTTGTACACCCTTATAAACACTTTATTATATTATGACTTTAGAAGTACACCTTCAAAAAAAGGGAGACACCTACGTAAAACTTGTATAGGTATCGTACCTACTTCGAAAGACGAGATATTACTTTACACATGATAAATTATATACGAATTTCATGCTTAATGAAATTTTATAGCTACCTACGTATAAAAAATGACGTAATAAACGGTGCATCAGTTTTGATAAGTTATAATTCACCTTATAAAGTCAACATGAACTTGATTCGTTCTTTATGGGGCATAAGAAAATCGGATGATTGGAAAAATTTACCGATGATATTGACCTTACGATGTAGGTATATTCCGAATTAATTTTCTGACATGAGTCACTCGTTTGTGAGATTTTGAAAGTATTGGAATTATTACGTATAGACTGCAAAGCTCATTTTAGAGTATAAAATTCAAAAAATAATCATTTTTTTTTCTAGCAGAAAAATCAAAAAAAAAAAAATCAGAAAATTCATTTTCAAACAAGATTTAAAAAAAAATTTTTTTTTGAACAATGTTGCCTCTACCAACGAATGGCAAAATAACGTCATTTATTGCGAACCTTTGTCAATTTAGACATTTTTATTGTGTTTTCTTTCAAGCAAAAAAAGCTCGCCTTTTGCACGCAAATTAAAGTAGCAAAAAAGAAGTCGTTCTTATAATAAAATTAGTAGCTAAAATGATGGGTTTGAACTACTACGTTATCGCGCATTCATTCATTCATTTTTACAAAATCTCATACAGGCAGTATTTTAAAAAAATACGAGTATATTGAGCCAAAAACAAGCAAACGTCCTTAATAACCTAACCTTTTCGTTGTGGCAGCCGCTTCGTTTATTTTATCAACCAGAATTACCTATACGTATAAAGGGGAATGTTTAATTAACTACTCGTTTCATCATAATTATCTTCTTTTTATATGCAAATTTTCGACGTGTTGTTCTATCTACGCTACTGAGTACGAGTATATGTGTACGCTATAACATAGTGTACGTATGTACGATGTACATACATTTAAGTATATATAGCTAATTTCGACAGTATTTTTTCGCAATGTGAAAAAATAAATATCCCGTTAATGATGAACATGAAATTCACGTAATAAATCCATGATTTCTTACAAATTTATAATATACGTAAAAGTTCCGTAAATGTATAAATTAGAGAGGGAAGAGGGAGAGAGAGGTGCGAGGTGGTTCAATGCAGCAGCACACGTGAGATTTCATTAATAGGTCTCATTTAATTATACTTCGTTTGTTCGACAGTTTATAAACATGGTTCGCTGGAATATTCCATACACCAGTCTTTATAATTGGAATGGAAATATACAGTTGAACAGTTATACTGATAAGCGAATGCATAGGTGCTCGAGTTCGGTACATGTTCACGAGTTAAATTAATAAAATATTTAAAAATGTGAAATTCGGATCCGCCATACCATAACAGGTTGATAAACCGCACCACGTTCGATGCACGTGACCACCTTTCAGATCAAACGTAAGCCAAATTTGGTACAAATAAATCTTCGATTATCAACGAACTATCTTGTACGAGTATATTTCTTTTTCTCCATAGTACGAAGGTCCCAGGATGGGAATCTACATCTACACGACATTTTTCAAGGTCTATACGAGGAGAGGTCATTTTAACCTCTGTATGCTTGTATTGTATGCGGATAACAATGTGCAAATTTTTGAAAATTCGCCAAAAATTGAATTTTAACATCAATACTTTTATAACATTTGATAATTTGGTCATCGATTTTTCACTTCTTTATCAAAAATTATTATTTTGGGAACCATTTGAAATTTTTTTTGAAGTTGTACGACATGTAAGGGGAGTACATAGTACATTTGTGAGAATTTTTCGATTCTTTTGTACTGCACTCTGGTCAAAAAATTCAAAATTTTCAATTCATTTCGAAAAAATGTCAACTTCTCTAAGAATTTATTTTGTTTTATATATCTTTTTTGATATTTTTCAAGACAAATTTTGTTATTTTGTTTGAAAGAAAAATCTCAACAATTTTTAATCAAAAATTATTTTTCAAACTTTTTTTTTCCGTTGAAAAAAAAAATCAAATTAGGTAGGTAATTTTGTCTGAAGTATTTTTTTAAAAATCGAAATTAATTTTTTCTGTTTTTTTAGAGAAAAAAAAATCAACGACTTTACAGCTGAATAAAAAGTGTCCCTGCCATCACAGAGACACACGACTCCATCGACATCGACCTCTAAAAGGCTAAAAAATGGGAAATTTGGTAATTTGAAAAACCCTTTCTAAATTTTTTTTTAGAAATTGTTATTGTTTAATTTAAAATACAAAAAAAGTGCATACGGTTTTTAAGAAGTCAAAAATGTCAGAAAAATTTCAATTTTCATCTGCTTAGTTACTCTTTGGTGAAGTGATAAAGTGATATCAAAAACATCCAGAATATTATTGGAAAACCCAGAAAATCTAATAATCTTTCCATCCTGCTCATTTTGATTTTATTTCCCGTTATCTCAAAAAGCGTGATAGGTATTAGGCTATTTTTTTTTTAAATTGATTGTCGAGGAATAAAACAGGAGGGTTTGAGAAATTTTCATTTTATCTAAAAAAATTTTCGATTTTCTCATTTTGACTTTTCGAAACTGAACGCATTTTTTAAGAGATGGAAATTAAATAATACCTATTAGCTATTAATACTTAGACATTTCAAAGAAATTGAATTTTTTTTGAAATTTTCAAATTTCCAATTTTTGGAAAGTCGGTGGGGTCTTTGACGACAGGGACACTTCTTATTCAGCTGTAAAGTGAGTCCTTTTGCACAGTATGAAATACCTAATAAAAAATTAGTTTTTTATGGGTTTGCCCTTAATTTCCAATTTATCTTCAATTCTTTTCAATTTTGTTTGAAAGCCATTTTTAGAAAAATTTTGTTTGTATACAATTCAGCATTCAAACCTAATTCAAAATATTGTTTTTATCATTTAAATTTAAAACGGAGAAGTTGGCACTTTTTTCAATTTTTTTTTAGAAGATTTCTTTCAGTTTTGCAGATTTTTAAAAAATTTTGCAGAACAAAATTGAAGAATTGATCAAAAATCGGTCGGTTTATGAATACTTATCGGAAATTGCCCAAAAATAAAACAATTTTCGCTTCAACACTATTTCTTACAAATTTGATTCGAAATAAAAAGTTTCCAAACTTTGTATCAAAACAAGGTTTTCATTTTTTTTTTTTTTTTTTTTTGAAATTTGCTGAATTAATTTTAATTTTACTCAAAAATTTTGTTCACGGCCCTGAACTTGAAAACATCGTTTCGAAAAAAATTTCTGCGGATAATATTTTTTTTCTCAATATTTTAAATGTGCATTTACCTAATCAGTATTGAATGGAAGCTGACACAGAATAAACACTCTATTATCTTATCGACACGAGGGGAAACAAATTAAGCGAATTATCTATCGATGACGTTATAACGCGTATAAAATGTAAAAACTTGAACTTGTTTTAAAATAAATTCTATTATTATAATACAGATTACGAGTATTTCGCATTTAAAGGGAAGGTGCAGGATTGATTACAGTAGTGTGAATCACCTCGTTGAACCAATAAATAATCTTCTCAATAGAAGTAACTACCTAATGAAGTGCACTACGTAAAATTAAAACAAATTAACAAATCAAGTACAAGATGCTAACAAATTCTGAAACATTCTTTCAACTTATTTATTCCAAAAACAAATTTATTTTTATTCGCATAATTTTTAAAATACGTACAAATATACGCACGTCCCTCGTATGATTCAAAAAAAAAAATTCTCAAATAATGCTTCACATTCAGATATTATAATTTCAGTGTTACCGTTCACCTTCTTTCGCATTTCTACGTTCCATACACGTAATTAAAAATGCACAAGGCTTCTTTCGATATTGATTAATTTTCAACACCTGGCTCATTTTTGAAATGAATTTTCTCAGTGAAAATATACAATATGAAGTGAGAATCGCTATACATTTTTCTGGCACCTAACCCCACAACGAATGACTTTTAAACTACCCTTTATAAAATATGCAATAACCCACCGAAGACTTACATACTTGGTACACGTTTTTCTTTTACACGTAATTATGATGAATGTTATTTCAAAATTTTGAGTACTACACGTATACTTATATAAGTATTTGTTAAGTGCATTAGGGTGGTCCTTATTTTGAACTTTCGATTTTTTTTTAATATCATCCCTCCAAAGTTATACCTTTTTGTACGAAAATAGTTCCTTATTTTTTATTTTTCCTATAACCGAATTTTAGTGACTTCCAATCATCCAATTTTTTTAGAAAAATGAAAAAATTGACCGACTTTCAAAATATTGCACTTTTTTCGTAATAACCCATCAAAGTTGTACTTTTTTACAAGGATCAACTACCAATTATTAATCCCTAATTTGTTATCCACTCAACTTGACATTAAATTATACCTTTAGGGCGATCCCAATTTTTCAAAAAAAAAAAAAAAAAATTGACGTAGCATTTAATACGGTCGTTTTTTTATTAGAAAATAATTTCATATTTTTTATTTTTCTCCTAACTGAATTTCAAGTGGTGCAACTAGCCTCTATTTTGAAAAAAAAAATTACAAAATTTTCGAACTTCTGAATTTTTTTGTTCTGGCACTATCAAAATTGTTCTTTTTCACGAGAAATGGTTCCCAATTTTTTAATTTTCCCAGCACTGTTTTTCAAGTGAGCCATAGTCGTACTCATTTCAGGGCTGCTAAGTGCTAACCAAACCAAAAATTGATCAATAAACGTTGACCAAAAAACTAAAATTAACCAAGTATTTCAAGATTTGAGACGTTGAAACAAAAACCAATAACCAAAAATTAAGATAATTAGAAAACAGAAAAAAAAAAAAAAAAAAACCAATAAGTATACATTATTCCAGTTTCGCTTTTCTTTTTTCAAATTATTTTTTTTACCTTTTAATTATTAAAAATACATACTTTCTTCTTTCTTTTTGGGCTTCTTTGAGTAATAATTCCCTATTATTTATTTACCTATTATTCGACTATTAAATTTCAAGTGGTCCTTTGATGCCCTCAATTTTTTAGAAAAATGAAAAACTTGATTTATTTTCAACTCTTGCCTTTTTTTGGTTATAACCATCGAAGTTGTTTCTTTTCTAGTGAATTGATTCCCATTTTTTTAGTTTCTCCAAAACTTAATTTCAAGTCGTACCTTGGTGGGGGGGGGGGGGGTCCCCATTAAAAAATAATAATTTTTCTTCATTTAATTACTCGTGCCACTAGCGCCTTATTTTGAAGAGAAAAAAATAAAATTTTTGAATTTTTGCATTTTTTTGGATCTAACTAATCAAAATTGTTCCTATTTACGAGACATAATTCCCAACCTTTTATTTTTCGACTCACTGAACGTTAAATGGATAAGGAGAAATAAAAAATTCAAAAAATCAAAATTTTTGGGGAAAACAAAAAAAAAAAAAAATTCCAAAAATTTTGTGATTAACCAAAATCAGAAATGAAAAACCTCTGGGAGAGCAAAAACAAAACCAATTGAACTCAAACCAGAAAAAAATCGGTTAGCAGCCCTACTCCATTTTTCAACAAAATAAAAGATTTTGAAAATCATACTTTTTTTGTTATCAACTATTCAAGTTGTTCATTTTCATGAGAACTAAATCCCCATTTTTTATTTCTCACAATTTTATCTCAGTAGTACCGCAAGGAACCCATTATTTTTCAAAAAAAAAAAAAAAAAAAAAAAAAAATCGAACAAAATTGGCAACATTTTTTGACTTAGTAGTTGGTATTTAATTCTGTTGCTTTATATTGGAAAACAAATTCCATATTTTTAAAAAAAAATTTCCAAAATTTCAAATTGAAATTTGAGCTGCGTTAAAAAAAATTAATTAATTAATTAATTCAAAATAGGAGGCTGATGTCATCGCTTACAATCCAACTGGAGGGAAAAATAGAAATTGTGTTTCTGAAATTCGCCAGCTATGCACACCTCTTCGATCTTTTAATATCTTTTTGAAAAAAATAAACAACATTAGTACACGAGACGTTATTCTATCATCGATCAGGTACGATTTGAGATAACTGCTCGTGCAACGATCTTTTCGAAATATGCAGTACACACAGTTATCGTCAAATATTCGCATTCAATCTAGGTTATATTTAATACGATAGCACTCAGAGCACATCTCACATGTAAATTTATACGTAGGTAACGAAATTTTCGTAATATTTCCGAGAAATCTATTACGAATGCTGAAATTGCCAATGACTAGTCCTTTCGTGGGCCAAGACGAGACCTGTCAAGCCTACAACGATGACTGGACACTTGATCAAAATCGTGCTTCCCAAATAAATTGTATTCTATGCCATACGATGCTTTGTAATTTACCGCCTGATGATCACCTTACGTTTAAAAAATATAATTATCGCATTTTAAACGCGTTAATTCATTATCGTTGATCTATTGAAAAAACACCGAATGCGTCAATAAATTCATGATTTCACAGTAATACAAGATTGAATTTAACATTCTAGTTGATCGAAGCAGTTGAACGGATGCACAATATTCGAAAAATAATATGTAATTTTTTCTATCTATTAAAGATTACGTAAGCAATGTGCTTTTGATACAGCGTGAAACAGATTCGCATGTACATTTGATTTGATGAAGTGTATCGTACCGAGTCAAAGACACGTGCTTGCGAAACAATTTCATTTTTAGCCGGTCTTAACTGTTACAAATGGCAAATAAACGCGTATTTCCGATAGAGTTTCGCGAAATGTCAAGTATTCGCGAGTATCAAGGCGTAAATGACCTAAATGCCTGACACCAGTTAACTCGCACAACTGGTTTGCACTGGTACTTAATGCAAAAAATCTAAAACTCGCCAATTTTTCTCTTCTCTCTGTGCTTTACAACGATACGTAAGCACCGATAGTACGATTGAAAAAAATCGTCATCGCTTTTATCTTGCTACGTAAACACGTGACCTTGACAAGCACCTAATTTATTTGAAATTTTATGCGTTTAAAAATTAACCAAATTACGCAGTTCTCGACGAAGATTATCGATATTTTGAAAAAAATCTCAACTCGAATACGATATGCAGCTGTTAATTGAAACCAATACGACGCGTCGGGACCGATAAACCGAGTTAAAAAGCTCGTTTAAAAAAATCGCCAAAACGAGCTTGCTCATTATCAAAGAATTTTGCGCAGCCAAGTAAACCGGTTTGATGACTACGTTCGTAATTATAATTATGGGGAATTGCTCATGCCATCGTACTACACTCTGAATTTCAACTTCATTCATGTAGAGTCAGCACATTCAAATTCTATCTGCTATCTAATTATAAAGAAATTTCCAGACTCGAATTCTAATACGTCGGTTCTTCTTCTTGAACTAACAAAATTTAACGAATTATTTCATAATATTATTAATCCGGGTTCTTTTGCATGTGTCGTTAGTGAAAAATAGAAAAGGAACGTACAAGTCAATGACTTATAAGAAAAGGGAACTGTATTAAGACCTGCTAGAAAATTATTCTCGTCATATCGTCTCTTTTCAAACCAGGAACGTCGTTAAAACCCTTGCAGAAATCGGACAAAAGTACAACCAACAATACCAATGAATAATGAAATTGATTCTGAATAATTGGACCCATTTCACAGGCAATGATTCTTTTTTAAAATACGCAACATTACTCGTTTCGTTATTCGAAGGATAGTCAAGTCATCTGTAATAAAAATAATTCATACCTCTGGTATTGATACCGATCCAATTCAAGTATCTGGCTAACTTTTTTGAAATATATGTTTTACCACGAGCGGGTAAGCCAACCATAGCGATCACATGAGGGATGTTGACATAATTAGCTCGTTCACCTAGAAACAGAAAATCATTCAGTGTTAAACGCAAGTCTAGCACAAATTTCGAGTAATAATTCAAGAACAAGAATAAAAATTGAAGCTCAGTGCATCCTAAAAATTTCAAACAAAATGAAAACTTCAATTTTCATTTTGAATGCGTCGTTGGCAAACAATTCAACAAATCACACGTTTTTTACGTACGTCAAACTATGAACGAAAAAAAAAGACATGCCGCAAGTTGAAAATGGTATGCAATGCACTATGTAATTTGTATACACATTACACAGCATTGAATAAATATGAATCCATACGAAAAATGAGTGAGATGTAACATGTATCGAATTAAAAGTTTTAAATATACCATGATTTTTAAATGTTTCTCAAATTAAATTACCTCTGATAGGAAAAGGTTTCGTTTGAATTGTATCCGACGACGGAGGAGCGTGTCTGTTCACTTCGGGACACATTATGGATCCGCTTTTTACTCTAAGATTTGAAGAATTTTTAGCAGAATAATCGCATGCACGTTGCATCGAAAAGCTTTTCGTCAAACCATCATTTTCAAGTTGGAAAAATTGTAACTGAGAGATTCGGAAGCAGAACGAAAATGAAAAACTACCATATTAAATAAAAAATTGAAACATCACAACAATTTTCGGCAAATCGTTCGCACGTATAAAAAAATCGAGGATAAAAAGGTAATACGCGAAGTAAATTTAATACTTCTTCTTGTTAATCACGTTTTCTTAATGTAAGAAATAATTCTAAGAAACAACTACGACCGTAACTTTCATAATCACATATCTACTAATTCGATTTCATTTGCGATCATTTGAGCACAGCAGAAACACATGGGAACTGGGGGGAAATTCAGGGAAATGAGAAATTTTGGGAATTATCTTCAGGTACTTGGAATTTGTTTTTGACCTCATTTTTTTGTAAAAAAATATTTGTTAAGAAAAATGTTAGATAGCGTTGCTTACTTTGTACTTTATTAAAAAAAATAAAATTAAAAAAATCGAAATTTTTCGTTATCAGCTGCTGATGCCTGTGATGACTTGTTTGATTGATAATATTATTTTAATTTTAGATTAGACTTTAGTGAGTGTAGAAAATCAAAATATAATAATTATGTTATTTCAGTATAATTTATTCAAAATTAAGTAACACAAGCTAAGCAAATCAATCTTCCCTATTCTTATTCGGCTTAGGAATTTGCCCTTGTAAGATGTTTTATATACGTATTCTAAAAAGTTCATCTTGAAGGAATGACTAAAACTGTACTAAAACAAGTGCTATGGAATCCTGTCAAACAACGTCATGTTCCGATTCATTCATCGGAACAAAATACTCATTTCATTCAACTGAAGTACATCCCACAAGTTGGACCGCAGTAAGTGGGGTTACTTTTCAATTTTCATATTCCACTATTCAAAGTACGTATAGACGTCTTGGACGTATACTTATCTCAAAAAATTTTTGTTTCAGGTGTGGATTTGCTGCGTTATGCATGATAGCGTCTTTTGCAGGCATTGATGTGTGCCCAGACGATTTAGTTTCCCGAGCCAAAGAAGAAAATATTAGCAATTATGGTGAAATGTTCTCAGCGTGCAATATGGCAGATTTTGCCAGAAACTTGTTTAGTTCCGATTTTGAAGTTACCTTATTTTCAAATTCAATTAAAGGGCTTAGTTACCAATTCAAAAGTTGTTTAGATGATGATAATTTGATTTTGATACCGTATCCTTTTATACTTTTACTGTTTATCATGTATTATAATTATTCATTGCTTAGGTTTGACTCCATGTAAGATGTACAAAATACGAGTATTTCATTAGATTACTATAGATTTTCATTTGAAGAGATTGTCGTTTCCTTAATCAGTATGCCTAGGTATGATTGTGATTTCAACCACGAACCTTGTCTCAAAAACGGAGCAGCTGCTCATTGGGCAGTATTATGCGGATACGTATCACATACGAATGGAAATGAAGAAGATTTTCATGTGATTGCTTGTCATGGAAAAAGTCAATACGCAGGAGTATGGAAATTTACTGCTTTACAAGAGAGCAATGACAACTTGCAAGATTTAGGAACAAAGCGGATGAACGACGGGAAAAATTACATTTTACCTCCAGGAGGTCTGAAAGAAGGAATTGCGTCAAAATGGATTTTATTTAAAAGAACATCGAAGTGAAAAAAATACAAAGAATTCTTTATGATTGATGATCAATTTTTAAGCAGAATAAAAAGTGCATTATTTTCGTGTAACTGTTCGAAGTTTATTATTTTTCTCAAAATTCTCACTATTCACTGTTTTTACGTCTTTCAGTGTTTCGTTCCCTTCTTATTTTATATTTTTTGAAGGAACAGGGAAGAAATTATTATTCTACAACACTTGAACACTCCAGGACCATTTTTATGATTTTATACAGCCCACAACCCGTATTACCTGTACAACTACAGACATGAATTTGAAATTATTTGAATTTGAAATTCGATCATTCAAATGTGATTCGAATAGATATGAAAAAAAAAAAAAAAAAAAATGCTTTCAATCATTTGAAAACGCACTCTATTGTTGCCCATTGCAACATCTATGTACTGATAACGGCGATTTAACAAACAACCAGGCTAATAATTGTCACCAACTTTCACCATGAAATTTTCTGTAACGTGAAATTCAAGAATGAGTCGAGTGTAATTCGTAATTGTAATTAATATTTTTTAATTTCTCCATCAATTTCTGTGACTTTCAAGTTGAAGGCATTTGCCGGTTTTCAGATATAATCCAAATTCATGAAAATTCTGTCTAAATGAAGTCGTAGTAAGAATAGGCATTCGAATTTATTCGTAGTATTTCTCTGTACCTGGATGAAAAACACCTTCTTTCACATCTCAAACGTGAGTAAAATTTAGTATAATTCTGCATTCGTTTCCGTTTCTTTTCCTAAACATTCATAAAAATATGAAAATCCTCTCGACGGAGTGATCACACTCGAAAAACCATTCACTTATCAGTTATCCACTCTGTATATTTACACTAACCTGAAATAAGCAACTTGATGTTTCCATTCAATTATGTCAGCGTTTTAGTAAAATTATATTTAATAATCCATACAGATACGGTTGAGGACGAAACCATCTCTTGTTTGCATGTAAATGATGGCAGTCGTCGACAACTCGCTTAGTTGATAAGCCATACCAACATTAGATAATTTACATGATACGAAGTTTAACATTTGGTTTACCGATTTACCGATCATATTTCCAGTAATATTCCTATTTGATTTATGAACTAGTCTTGAGTGAAACCTTAAGTACTCTTTAATTAAATTTTGAACTTTGTTGTTTTAGAAATCCATAATAAGATGTTGAGTAATAGCCAGCCTGTTATTAAAATATTGAAACGTCCGCCAAACCTAGTCACTCCAGAACAAGTAAATGGATTGAAGAGTTGTAGTGTTAAACCTCAACCAGTTATTAAATCATTACAACAGGTACATTACATATTGATTGTCTACGATTGTTTTATGAGCTCTTAATGTATGAATGTATGTGTATTACGTGGTAAACATATTACATGCAATATTTTTGTATTTGTAGCGTGAAATAGAATATGCTGAAGCTAGACTGCGAATATTTGGCACTACAGAAGAAGAGGAAAAATTACAGAGTAGTAAAAATCAGTGAGTTTTATTTTCACAAATAAGTAATAACGACAAATCGTTGCATATTTATATCCTATTTTTTTCGTATTAGATTAGATGACGCACCAAAAAAAATTATCAAGCCTACTAGAAGAGAAAATGTTATCAGATACCCCAAAGGACCTGACGGAACTAAGGGATTCAACATAAATGTAAGTTTCAAATTCATGTTGATCAACCTTTTTTGTACACGTCTTGTAAAAGAATGAAATTCGAATTTTTAAATATTTATATTATCAATTTTCAGAGTAGATGTAGACAAAATTTAGCGAACACGAATAGTCTTGAAGAAGACAAAGATCAACTTGATATTGTTGCCAATGGTTTTTCAGAAGAAAGTCCTTAAATTTTTAATTAGATCTAAAAGCGTGCCTATGATAATTTTTTTTAAATTTCGGCTATACTTCCATCATTCGTTATAAATTAATTTTCATTTTTCAAAATCATAATTTTCATTTTTTTTCTAAAATGAAAATTAGTTTCGTTCAAAATTAGACGTAAATGACTAAGAATTTTTTTTGTTTTGGAATATTTTTTCAATTCAAATTTTATAACTTTCAGTAAAATATTAATTACAAAATTTTATATCACCGATAGAAAGTTTTTTATTACTTTTTTTACCTAGGTGTAAAAAAAAAATCCTTCGGATTATTATGAAAATGGTTTGAAATCATAAAAATAATAAGCTAGAATTCCGCGAGCGGAATTCTTTCATTCTGTTTCGTTGCGGCAGCATCGAGGATACGTTTCAATTCTGAATGTAACTTTGTGAAAGTAAATATTTTGAACGAAAAGTATTCATAGCATGATAAATATTTGATCATTTTCCAATAGTTGCCTAAGAGAAAAGCTCGCGATCGAGTTACTTTTCTGAAACTTTTGTCTGTTGAGTGAAAGTAATTTCTCATTATATGCGACTGCAAGTTGGTCGTATCGTTCCTTTTCTTATTAGTCATCAATCGTAGGTAATATTTTGAATTCCACTTTACCTATCTCAAATGTGATTATTTTTTTCTAATGTGCTGTACAAAGCTATTTCTTAAATCGTTTCTTTTCAAAATGTATAATATTTACCATAATTTAAGCCAAATTACTGTGTAAATGGGTTGCTTAAGTTGGAATTTAATTTGTTTGTTGTTATATATAAACATAAATTCATTATAAGATCAAGGTCATTAATTTTTTGTGTTTTACTTTTAATTTCAGTGTAATGGTTTTTTATGTTGATTTTATTACTATACATATTATACTTTTTTAAATCTAAATTTTCCCCTGTATGAAATGAGATCGGTATATTGTTACACATACTCTTTTTTCTATTTTATTGTTACGTATTTTCGTTGTAATTTATTGTGTATATTTTATGCATGTATCATGGTTTTGTGCTCTTTGTCAAGTACATAAAACTTTCAGTTCATTGATCAATTTAAACTTCACGTTTTTAATACCGATGTGCGAGATGAAGAGGCAGTGAGTAAAGATTAGATGGAGTAAATCTTGGTACCTTCGTTAAGTTATTGTAGCTTTTACAGGGTATTTAGTATGTTGGAAATGTTTTAAATGAAAAACGAAAGCGTCTATCTGCGGTTAAAAGATTTTCTGTATTATTATAATCAACGCATGATCTTTTCAGTTGTAATTGTGTTTAATATAAATTCATTTTTTTCCTTGGCTGTGAGTAAATATTATTTACATACCCCAAATTGAGTTAGATATTACCACACATTGCGCCTAAAATCGAATTTATTAAAATTGTAACGAAAATAATAGCGAAAAGTTCCTACGAATAAACTAAATCCTAAGCTAAAAGTTACGATATAATTACGATCTCTGATACAAGTTTCTTCTTCTGCGCACTACATTCAGTTTTAAATTAAGTGTTGTACCTGTACATTTTGTACTTAATCTGCTCCTCGGGTATATTTTAAAAAATGACTTGGTGATTTTTTTTATGTACCTTACGACGTATTTTTTAATACGAAGTATCAAAAATATGACGTGTATTTTGAAACAGAGCTATTCACTTCCATCGTTGAGATTCTTCCTTGATTTTGTTATCGTACTTCAATCGAATGCAGAAGTTCATTCACCATATTATTTTGAACTATTCAAGTATTAGTATTGGCCATGTCGTGTACATTTTTATCAATCTAGTTTTTAATTGTTTAATTTTACCGAATTGTGATTTTTGATAATTGATGTAATTCTTATTCAAATGTCACTCAAGTTTTCTCTTCTGACTTCTTTGTTGGCGCATATTTGTTTTTAGAAGAGCTAAGATTAAATTTAGGCACTGAATAAGTACCTATTTCTAATATAACTTGATTAATTTCTTAATTTATAATTTGGGAAATAAATTTGTGCGAAAGTGATGCGCTCAGCATACTTGATATTATTATGGTGTACTTCAATTCTTTTTTACGTACCTGATTTCAAATTACACTGTGAAGTAATACGAATTTCGAAAATGATAAGTACACATTTATTTAAATACAGTAGTAACAGTCTTCATGAGTATTAAATTTAAAAAATTACCAGTAATAAAAAATATATATATAAATAGAAAAATTCACATCAACACGATAGACAACGTAACTAGACGTAACAAATTCCGTAATGATTTCTATTTATTAAAATGCTGATTATAAAATGTACGTAAAATGTTCGGATTTACTAAAAATTTTAGATAATTATGTTCTATGCAAATAATGTCATGGTCAATGAAAGTCTTCAAAGTGAACATTAAAGCAGAGTTGGAGGAAATGGATAAACTCTTCAGAGCTGATCTCGATAAATCTGTAGTTAATATTCCTATAGAAAATAAAACAAAAAATCAATAAAGTGGGATACCTGGAAAAAAATGTTGTTGTAAGATATGAATAATACCTTTGAAATTCTTCTTATGTTTGTTATCCAAAAAGTCTTTTACAATAAGTTCGAATACTTCTTTCGTCCTTTGATCTTGCCACTTGAATAATTGGTTCAATGTCATCAGCGACGAGTCCGAACCTAAATTATCAATACCCATTGACTTTTGATAGCTAATTTCTGTAGCGTAGGAGTTGTAAGTAGTCACATCCAACCAAACGAAATTAAAACTGCTCATCTTATTGTTACCCCATACTGTAAAAAAAGAAAAAAAAGAGAAACATTACGTAGGTCTAGGTACTTCTACTTACATTTTACTTCATCTTAGTAGGTAAGTAAAAATAACTTACGTAAAGGGGCATTAACGTGATCCAGCGTAGCGATGATATGAATATTGGGCAATTCAGCTAATTTACTCAACATGTTTTGTTTTTTATTTCCTCTCAGTGCTACGCCATCGATATTATTTATAATAATAAATACATGCAGTTCATTTAGTTTCAATTCATTCGCAGCAAGACTCAAAGCTTCATTGATATTGGCCGGGCAACGGTTCATTTGTAAAATATCTTTCGTCAGTGCTCTAATCATCTGAAAAATGAGGATAGAAATGTGAAATTTGGAAATTGAATTATTAAAAAATGAAAAGCCACGAAAATTTACCTCGTTCATGGAAAAATTACTATTGAATCCATTCACTCTTAATACATGACTGTTGTCCAATTTTTCATTATAAAACTCTTTTAAAATTTCTAACTTTGAACCAACACCGTACAACATTAGATTGAACCCTTCTCTGAAAAGAAATAAATAGAAACAAACGTAAATAGTTTGAAAAGCGACAAATAATTTTCGCAGGTATTTGCTTCGACTTGCTTCAAGTATAACAACCACTTGTTGAATTGTTCTTTGTATTTTAACGTCAATTGTTTAATTTCATGCGGATGTTTCACGTATTTTTTCGAAGCGATTTCACTCAAATCAGATTCAGATATTTCAGGAAGTGGTAATTTGCTTAGAATATTAGTTGAGATAATACTTTTCGTAGATTTTTTCTCGAAGTACTTCTCCGAGTCCAGTGTCACCTGGAAATTTAGAAAAAAAAAATTATTTCTCCTCGGGAAAATCGTACGAGTGTAATTTTTTTTATTTACCATTTTTTTATGCACGATTGTCTTCTGAGGTGTAATACAGTAAGAAGTCGAAGGGGAAGAAACTATACTTTTCTGAAGAGTATGTAATTTATTTCTCTTTACAGGAGTACCTTCGTAACTGGAATTTGATTCAATTTCTTCACACTCAGAATCTGATTGAATATCACTATACTCAGAATTATCAGAATCTAAACGTTCGAAATCATCTTCCTCAAATTCATCTTCATCTATCTTCGTCATAGTTTGAATTCCTATAAATAAAAACGGTATAATATATTTGCATTTTAAAAGACTGACTACCATAAAAAAGAGCTGAATTACTTTTCTTTAATTTGCTTCGTGTAGCCATAGGAGTCGGAGGAACGGCATCATTTTCATTAAACCTAAGGGTTCTTCGAGATTTAGGAGTGCCAGGAGTAGCAGATGAATTTCGCAACGTCCTATTCGCACTACCCGTTCTTCCCGGGGTAACTGTAGAGTTGCCAATTAAAAGTCGCGGTGTTCTTGGAGTACGACATTTATCGACTAACGGTGCGGGTTCTTTTTCCTTTTGCGAAGTGTTCCTCTTACGTGGAGACGATCGAAAAACATCTTCACTTGATTGCAATTCCTTTATAAACGGCGATCTACTTAAAACAACTTTAGGTGTTTTGTCTTCAGAAGAAGAGTCATCTGATGGAGTACGATTTCCAGACAATGATTTTGTGTCTATTTTCAAAGGCGTCACTTTTCCATCCTGTGATGAACATCCCGGCTTGACAACTTTACGAATGAAAGGCGAACCTGAAGAAAATAAGAAAGAATTAATAAACAGTCCAATATCGGTTATCGAGTAAATATTGTCCCAAAGGAGATAATTTTTTTTTCATTTGTTTGAATTACATTCGTCAGTTTTTTTAGAACGCTTAGTTGCTGATCGGGTCTTTTTGGGAGACGGTGTTTTCTCCAGAGACTGAATAGAATTTGAAATCGGTGTGTTTTTGGGACGTATCGACTTTCGCGCAGTTGGAGTAGATGTACGGTCTTTTGATTTTGACGCAGATGTGCATTTTGTACGACTTCTTGTCCTTATTGCGATTGGACTGTTTTCACCTTCTGAAATGGAAATATAATTTTAATTTACACTCATTTGCAATGAGATCATTTTCTTACAACTCGAAAGTAAAATAATTTACCTAATGAAATGCATTTGTATAGCTCGTTATCAGAGATGAATTCGATGGCTACCTTTTTCCTTTGGTTAGTCGACATGATAAAACTTACAAAACAAGAAATTGAAATAAACAACTAATGAAGTGACGTCTTCTGATCAAGAATTATTTAGAATAACTCATTTTTTGCTTATAAATAAACCAAGTTCACAAGAAATAAAAATTTCATAATTTTATTACATACTAAACACCCGACAGAAAATGGAATGAAAATTGCGGATCGTGCTCGGAAAATTATTAGAACAATCGCGCCAAAATTGTGATAAGAAAAAGCGCAACTGGCAAAGGGGAGTGGCTAAATCCACAACAAGTAATCACCAAAATGAACGAACGAGAATTCATATCATATTCTTGTTTGAAAACTCGTTGTCGTGGACAATGGACATCGAGATTTTTCCACCAAGCTTAATAAAATTTAATAAAATATTTAAAATTTTTCCAAGTTTTACATTCTTCAAATTTTTCATTTTTTTTTTTTCGTTTTCAATTTTCATTCCATTTTTGAAAAAAAAAATTCTTGAAGAAATTATTCATCACTCATCGAATAATTATTTATTCTTATTTTTTCCTCAAATTAAATTTTTCATTAAATATAAATTTTTTCTTTTTGTCGTTTAAAACAACTTAAAACTCATTTTAAAAAAATAATTATATATTTTTTCTATTTTTTCATTAAAACTTGCCAATAATAATTTTTTCATCAAAATGCAACCAATCTTCATTATATTTTTTCAAATTCATTTTATGAAATTTTTAATGAATATTGTTAATTAAATTTAGTTTTAAATTTTCATTTAGATTTTTAAACATTTTTCATAAAATTTTTTCATCAAATATACTTCTAAGTTCTAATTCTACCATACTTTTTCAAATTTTTCTTTTGAAATTTCTTTCAAGTAAATTTTTTATCAAGTTTATTTTTCTGAAATTTTTACCGACTTTTTTAATTTTATTTTTTCAAGAAAATTGTTCATACTCCCCTCATTTTCCAATAAAATTTTCAATTGATTTCATTCTCAAATTGGTCATCAGAATGTTCCTATTTCTTCTCCGAACTGGCAACTTGACTTCTCATTCGAATTTTTCCAATAATTTTCATCATTATTTTTTTGTCTTCTAATTCTTATCGAGTAATTTCTAAATTTCTTCAAGTAGATATAAATTCCAATTTTTCTTCAAATTTACTAAAATTTTAATATTCAAAATTGAGTAAGTACCTAAGTAGCTAAGTACTTAACTACTTACTGAGGCTACTGACAGTACAGACTTGTTGAAAAAAAATTGAAAAATTAAAACATAAAAAATACCTAGGTAGAATGAAAGATATTTTGAGTATTTTGTGAAAGAATAAATTTGTTTTAAATAAAACATCAAAGTTTTCAGAAAAAAAACTTGAAAAAAATTTGTTTGAAAAAAAAATCATACAATTAATAATAAAGAAGAATGAAGATGAATAAAAAAGAACGAGATCGCCCTTACAATGTGATTACTTATTGTGGATTTAGCCACTCCCCTGGCAAAGAGTTTGCGAGGTAACCGGTAGATGCAGTTTTGTTCACGGGAGGAGGGAACTGAAACTTGAAACTTTGAAAGAAATTGCCATCAAGAAGGGGTTTCTCCGTTCCCGGGTTTTCTTAGTTTTCCTTCAGTTCCAAAGTTCACAAAGCTCAAACCGATCCACGTATTTTCTCTTCATTCCATTTTGAATCATTGAATGCAAAAATTTTAACGTGAACGTGAAGTCGACGAAGTCAACAAAGTCGTGATCGTCGTGAACTTTTCAACTTTGCTTTCAGTGTTGTATCTTGCAACTTTTTCGATTGACCTCTTTCACCAGTAAGTTCTGTTGATTTCCTGTATTTTACAAGAAATTCCAATATTTTTCGAAATAAAAGTTCACGTATGCGTACGTACGCATAAAAAATTAATTAATTAATGCCTTGAAGACAGAAAGAAAGATAGGGAATCAACGATCTAATTTTTTCTACAAAATGGTATTTTGGTTTTCAGAGAAACTTTGCTGATTACGTATTGTGCTGATAACTGAAATAAACATTATTGTTTGTTGATGGTTCGACGGAAGACGTAGGATTTTCATCGAAAGATCGTAAGATGAATTAAGTTAAGTATCATTGAACGTATTGCTCCAAATTAATTAAAAATTGTTCGCAGCTTTCTTCAAAATGATGTGAATTGATTCATTACAAACATTTGCCATCTAAGAGAATAAATTTTTTGTTTAAAAATGCTTGTAAAGTTGAAATGGAAAACGTTCGGAATTTTTTCTCGTAATTGATAAATACTTCATTTTTAAGTTCAAAGATAAGGCTCAAATCAATCTAGTCACGATAATTGATATGGTGCGTTTAATTCTTAATCCTCAGTTATAAAAATCCAATTCTCTTATAGCATGTTATTTGTATGCCTCATCATAAATTTTCTGTATAATCTACGAATTTGAAAATGGTATTTGGATTAAATCATTTGAAATCACTCGGTACGTATATTGTGTAATAATTTCCCTCTCTCTATAAATACGAGTATATAACTTGTAGCTATCGAATTACAGGTGGAAACAAGTCGCCATCACTTGGACGTTCGTTTCTTCTGTCGTTAAGTATGGGAATTTTGTTCGGTTTCACCTTCGCGTATGTATTATTTCACCTCACCGACTATAATCTCAGAGGGATAAGCCTAGTTCCAGAATGGTAAGTTATTAATCAAAAAGTCGATACTATTTATTAGTTCCTGCTAGAGATGAACCGTTGTATTTTTTTCAGGAGGACCGAGGCGAGTTCACATTCACATTCGGATCGCCATAGCTACAACGACAAATTACATACTCACGAATCTTTAACCTTTGCTTTGAAAAATCACGACGATGCACAGCATGTGGGTAAGCAAATACGCAGAATTATTGATGAATAACCTTACTGTTCATCTGGTAATGCGCTCCGGCTCTTGACTCAAATGTTTCATTTTTAATAACTATCAACGGTTCTCGGAGTTCATTTTTGCTTGAATTAACTCTTACATAATTTCGGTGGCAGATGAACCACTTTAGCATGTAAACCGTTTTGTACTGATCTCGTGCAACGGTTCGTATTTATAATTTTTTATTTATTATAACAGAAGATGAAGCGTCCGTGGCAAATACGTTAAAGAAAAATGTACGAGTTTTGTGCTGGGTTTTAACGAATCCCGATAATCACAAAAAAAAGGCTATTCACGTAAAAGCTACTTGGGGAAAGCGGTGTAATACTTTGCTTTTTATGAGCAGTGCTTTAGGTAATGCCCTCATTTCGTTTTACCACGTGCCATGAAACCAGCTCTCGTATATTTTCTTAGAAAAAATTATTCGTTTATCAGTCTTTTATTTACGTATCGAAATATCAATATTGTCACACTTGAATCAAGTAAGACTGAACGTAAATGGTATTTGGCGGCATGTACATATTAGTACTTAAAAAGCTATAAAAACGAGCAGGAAAGTTAATTTCAACCTCGTAAATTAACTATGCAACAATTGAAAATACCACGAATAATGCGTTACGCTGATTTCTCAATTTTAATTTAAACGTAGCATTTCATGGCACGTGAAATATTTCTCAATTTTTTGCTTATCACTCCTCGAAAATATTGCATGGCGGATTTTTTTAGACGAAGAACTTCCTACTATCGCTTTGCCGGTTGGTGAAGGTAGACACAATTTATGGGGGAAAACGAAAGAAGCGTTTAAACATATTTACCAACATTATGGTGGTAGCTATGATTGGGTTATTAAAGCGGACGATGACACGTAAGAATTAAATTCCAATTCCCCTTTTTCGGAAATAACGAATTAAATTGAGTTTTATTTTGCTAAACTAATTTCTTCTTTTTTTTACTTCTCCATTATTTTTTAGGTTTGTGATTTTGGAAAATTTGCGATATATGTTAAAGGACTACGATCCAGATAAACCTTTGTATTTAGGATGTAAATTTAAACCCTATGTAAAGCAAGGCTACATGAGTGGAGGAGCTGGTAAGATTTCATACGTTTTGATTTGATTTACGTACTGAATGAGAAAAATAATTCCTCCAATCGATGATATTTTCAGGATATGTTCTGAGTCGAGAAGCTGTGAAACGGTTTGTAGTTAACGCCTTGAATCATTCAGGCTGTCGGCAAGATAATGGAGGTGCTGAAGATGTTGAAATGGGTATGTGGCAAAATTTAAAGCACTAAAAAATACTGCAATTGGAATTTCATGGCAAATTATTTCAAAAATACGTGTTATCTGTTTTATTACAGGAAATTGTTTAGAGATAGTCGGTGTTGAAGCGGGAGATTCACGTGATCATCTCGGTCGAGGGCGTTTCTTTCCATTCGTTCCACAGCATCATTTAATTCCAGGCCATACTGATAAAAGTTTCTGGTACTGGCAATACATATACTACCCTGCGGAAGAGGTAATAATAATTGTCACTTCATCAATAGAGCTGGACCGAGTAAAATATGCATTCATTTTTTCCCAAATAAATGCTTTTAAAAATGAAAAAATACGCTCTTAAAAACGAACAAATATGCTTATTTTTCCAAAATATACACCCTCTTATGCCCAATCTTTTCCTCCAAGTTATTTTAGATTTTTTTCCTTTACTAGATTTCCTTTGCAGAAAATTTTCTCGAAATAATTTTTTTTAAAGACAATTTCAGAAATTATTACAAAAAATTCTGCCAATTTTTTTTTTTTGGAATTGAAATTTTGAATTCTTTTTGAAAATGACTTAAAAATATTTTCTGATACAGAAAAAAATTTGCAAAAAGGAGATGTGGTTAAAAAAATTTTTAATGACTGTTTTGGACAAAAATTGTTCAAAAAAAATTATTTAAAAGAGGATGTACCTAAGTTTTCAAATTCTTTTCTTTGAAAATAGTATAAAAATCGTATTTTTTTTAATTTATAAAAAATCGCTAAAGAAAAAGTTTTACTTTGAAAAAAAATATTTCAAAAATTAAAAAAAATACAAAAAAATATAATTATTATAAAAAATTCTCTGTAGGTAGGTAAAAAGTACACTTTTTTTTTAGGAAATTACGTATTTCAAAATTTTCTTGAAAAAATTTCCGAAATTCAATCAAAGTTATTTTTATATCATCTAAATTTTTTTTTTTTTCTAAAAGAAGACGTTTCAAGTTTTTTTAAATCTCCCCTAAAAAAAGTTCAAAAAAGTTTCTCTTGAAAGGGATTACGAGTATTTCAAAAATTTCTTAAAAAATTCAAAAATACAATTTTTTCATTTCTTCAAAAAATCCTCTGAATTTTTTTTTAAATGAAATTTTCCAAGATAATATCTCAACAAATTTTCAATAAAAGATTTTTTGAAAGGAATTTCAAATTTTTTCTGAAAAGTTCAAAAATTCTATTTTTAAAAAAATGAAAGGAAATATCTCAAAATTTTCCTTTAAAAATTGAAAATTCCTATATTTTTTTTTTAATCTTTTACAAATAGTTTTTTCAAAAGGGAATATTTTTAAAATTTTCTAAAAAAAATTCAAAAATGTACACAATTTTTTTATTTTTACCAAAAAATTTTCTGAATTTTTTTCTAAAAAGAAATTAAAGTTTTAAAATATTTATAAAAATACCCAAATAATTTTTTTATAGGAAGTTATGTTTTAAAAATTTCTTGAAAAAATTCTATCAAGAATAAAAAAAAAAGTCACAAAAAATCGTCCAATTTTTTTAAAAGAAAATATTTATCAAATTTTCCTGAAAATTTTTAAAAATTTCATCAGTTTATTTTTAGATCCTCTAAAAAAATTTCAAAAGTAAATGCCTAGGTATTTCAATTGTTTTCAAATCCGAAAAAAATCGTCCAAGAAAAATATTTTTCTTGAAAGGAAGTACATTTTGTTTCAAAATTTTTTCGCCAAAAAAAAAATTAAAAATCCCTACTACTTTTTTTTTTAATTTCACAAAATGTCTTCTATTTTCAGTACAGGAAAATATTTCAAAATTCTTCTTGAAAAATTTAGAAATTCTGTTAATTTTTGTGATTCCTACAAAAAATTGTCTGAATTTTTTATTCAAAGGAAATGTTTTAAAATATTTTTTCTGAAAAAATTCTCAAATAAATTTTTTTTTTAAAGGAAATATTTCAAAAATTTTCTGAAAAAAAAATTCTGAAATTCTGTCAATTTTTTCTTTAATTTACAAAAATTCCTCCAATTTGTATATTTAAAAAATTATATTAAAAATGATTTATTGCTTCAAAATATAGTAACGTGTGTAGTAGAGTATATTTCTCCCAGCCCTACTCGTCAAGAATGTTAATTAATTTTTTATATATTTTTTTTATTGCAGGGTATGAATTGTTGTTCCGATACTGCCATATCATTTCATTACGTACCTCCTTCCGAAATGTACGTTTACGAATATTTCCTCTATCATTTACGACCATTCGGTATATCACATAATAGCGGTACCGACTATCTCGTTTCGAATCCATCTAGTAAAGAAGTCAACATAAGTATGCCTATGACGAAGACTTGAATTATAGTTTAAGCTCCAAGCGAACGTTGATGTTGACTTCAAATTTCAAGTTGCCAAAAATTGATCAGTAATGGTTACCAGTTTTAGTCATTATTTGTAAAAAATGGCTGCATATGTAAATGACAATTCTAACTTTACATATCTTTCGATTATGCTTATTAGTTTTTTTTTTCTAAATTTGTTTGCGTTATATTGATGAGTTATTATGTATACGTATTCAATGACTATTTTTTTTCGTGGTTATTTATTTAAATTTCATTGAAGTACAACTACGACTAATTTGTGTGAAACATTTTTCTGGTCAAGTACTTCAATAATTGTCTTTTGTTTGTTTATGCTTTCTCATGTTTTTTTTTTTTCAACTTGAATTTAATACTTTCATACATTTTTTATCCATTTTCTTTTCTTTATGGTAGCGAATTTGTTAAAACTTGATAAATTTGTTAATCGTGTTTGAAATTGAACTCCTTGTTCAAAAATATTGTCTTCGACATTCGTATTCATTCGAATGTTGAACATCCCTCGATACCTACTTTGGTAGGTGTGTAATTTAAATTTCTAATTTTACATTCCATTATTAAGTTCTTTAGGTGTATTTTATTATAATGATTTTTTCGACTTTGGTGATCATTTTCAATGCATAATAATTAGACGTGAGTTTAACCTAGTATTGTGTTTGATTAAAAAAACCACGGTGATTTACAAAAAGTCGTATTTTTAAAAAATTTTGTTTTTTTGTTTTCTATTTTCTATGTTTTTGTTAATTTATTTTATCTATTTGACGATGTATCAATTTATTCATAATATTTCTGTAAGTTTTAATTAATGCCATATATTTTTGTACTATTTTTTCTATTCAACGTGAAAACCCCAAAGATATGTATAATTATTATAGTATCGCGATTTTTCTTCCTCGAGTTTTATTTATATTTGTCCACAATTTTTTTTTTTTTTTTTTTTGTAAAAAGTGAAATACCTACTTCGTTTTATTTTACTGAACGTTTTTCATAATTGAAATTTTATTGATTTTTTCCGCGTATAAAAATTTTTTTTTCCCGTTCTTCCTCATTAAGTTTTAATTAAAGTACTTGATGGGTGTAGAAATTACGAAATTCTTGTTATTTGTTATTTTCTTCCTTGTTTTTTTTATGTGTAAATTAAATTTACCCCTTTTTGTTCGCAATAATTTTAATACGAATCTCTCGATTTATCATTTATTGTTTTTCATGCGTGAAAATGCTAACTTTCATTAAATTTAGTCATTAAAATTAATACACATAATTACCTGACTACGATTTACTTTTTAAATTATTAAATCGTCATCTTTTTTAACAAATGAATAATTAAGGAAGGTTAATTTTGACGATATATTAGACTGAAATTATGAACATAAATAGATCTCGAAAGTAGTGACAAGCCAATTGATTAGAACGATTGCCTACTTAATAATTTCTCTTAGAAACCGTTTTACCTACCTGTTTTACGTATAATAGGTACTTTATTCCAAGCGATTATTTCCTTTCACACCTTGGTAAGGTGATATAGGGAAATAACCATCCAATAATTTTATTGTACTAGGAAACTACTCTAGAACTTTTATACTATTTTTTTAAAAATTGACTCGTGTAAATATAAATTGTAATCGTTATGTATTATTACCAGCCAACTTTCTTACCTTTAAATTTAGTACTTTGGTATATATTTTTCATTTGTCTTTGATAATTACATATTTCGTGTCTGTGTTTCAAATAACGAGCATTTTAATTTTTTTCTCTTATTTTGAGTTCATATCAAAATTACATTTTTTTTTTGAAACGATTATATTTAATTATTTTAATATTCAACTAGTCAAATGTTAAGTTTGTTAATAATATTTTCTGTACTCGCCAGAACAGAATTAATTCATTACAATTAAAGTCATTTAAAATGTCATTTTGTATTATTTTTTCTGCCACACAAAAGTAAACTACTCAATAAAAACAACCCTCGTACATTGATGAAAAAAATTTATTTCATAGATACGTATAATTATGAACTTCATATAATATTACTAGATATTAAATGCACCCATATAAATGAAAAAAAAAGAGTATAAATCATAGAATAAAATCTGATTAAAAATTCTATCATAAAAGCAAGTTTATAAAAATAAATACTTAAATCTATCACACGTACAAATGTTATTAAACGTGCCGCATCTCGACGGACGTTTTACAAATCCGTATCATACCATGCGGCAATTTGGTTCCCATCTTGAGGAGGTTGTGGATGCGTGAAATCCGGCAATGCCATAGGTCCGCCGATTTCTAACCCTTGCATCTCGACTGGAATTGTGTCGTACCCTAAAATCGAACCGAATAAGCATTAAAAATCGTTCGCGTTTGTTTTTCGTGGAGCTGTGCAACTTTTTATTAACATTTGGAAATTACACGTAGGGCTACATACCTGGATAATTTTGAACACTGCGTACACTGGGAGGACCGTAGATATTATACTCATCAGGGCCTAACATATCCTACGAAATAAAAAGCGCAAATAATAAAAGCCTAGTACAAAGCGAAATAATTCTACAGTGGATATGCTTATAGCTGTACGAATCGTTTACCAATTAAGCTTGCTAAAAGGATAATAATACTAAATACTAGTGTCGTGTTTACATGGTGGCAGATGGTGTTTGTTGAATTTTACCAAGTTCAATACTAAATAGATACTTGATATTCGAAATTGGAGGGGGGGGGAGGGGTCCTATCGAAATTTTTGTAATAACCAAAATTATTCCTGGGACTTCAATATACAACTTTTGTTTGAAAATTTTTTCAATTGGACCCCTCAATTTTGAAAAAGTAACTACCTGATATGTAAAATCGGAGGAGAGGGAGGTATCCAATCGAAATTTTTGTAATAACCAAAATTATTCCTGGGATCTTAATCTAAAACTTTTATTTGAAAATTTTTTTAATTGGCCCCTTTCTTCCTCATTTCTCCAATTTTAAATTAGTAACTTCGGAGCGTTATGCAAAATTGGTGGGGAGGGAGGGGTCCAATTAAAAAAAAAAAATCAAACAAAAGTTGTAGATTGAAGTTCAAGGAATAATTTTGGTCATAACAAAAATTTCGATAGACCCCCTCCCTCCCCTCTAATTTTGAATATCAAATATCTACGTAGTATTGGACTTGGTGAAAATCAATAAAAACGATCCGCCACCATGTAAACACATTGAGTAAACTAAACACTAGTTAACTAAATTAGATCTCTATCAATATGAACTCTGGCTCATTCGTCGAATAAAAAGTAAAATTCATTAACGAACGGTAGAAAATAGAATTTCTAGAGGACTCGTGCTTCATCGTTTCTAACGAGAATTGTATTCACTCAATTACATTCTTTCGAGTGTCTCACGATCGGATGACTAATTCAAAAAAAATTAAATACGGAGAAGTTCACCCAAAACTAATTACTTTGGAAAAGGTAATGTTGAAAAACTAAGGCAAGCAAACTCAGGTAATAGCATTTTACAAAAACATCCTCTTTATAAAACACTACCAGGTTTCAAACTCAAACTAAACAAGAAAAAAATCTCAAAATAAAATGATTACGTAGTCAATACTTGTAAACAAACCTGTAAATCGGGCCCAACACCTAAATCGCCACCTGGTGGCCATACATTTTGATCTTCACGGAATAGCGAATGGGTCAATTCCATGCTTAATCGTTTTTTATAGTCTTGAGGTTTATCCTCTGACATTCTAAAGAGAACGGCTGCGGCGTAAGTGGCTATAAATACGAAAAGAAGTGGTTAAAATTCAACACGTTTAACGCTTGAAGAAAATTAGAGCGAAACGAGACTAACCAACGCCTTCATTTCGAGAATGTAATAAATCTGTGAGCGGAGCGGTGGCGCCTTCTTGTTCGATCATCTCGGCACCTTCTTTCTCAATGGCTAGTTCACAAAGTACACCGGCAGCGACGCGCTGAATGTTTTCTATTTCATTAAATAATAATTGCACGAAAACTGGAATAACGTTATGTGATCGAATGATAGCTCTGTTGGTCGATTCTCTGGCTAAAATGTGTAGAGCGCCGACTGCGCCTTCGATAATTTCCTCCATACGGATGCCATCCGAATACATGTCAGGAGGTTGACTACCGTTACTGGCGACACTAGATCGTTGCTGAAATGAAAACATGGTTATTAATTTCGTGTAGAAAAAAAAGGAAATGCAGTTCGATACTCTACTAACTCTTTGAGTATCATCAAATGCTCTCATGAGTAATCGAATCAAATGCGAGATTGCTTCATGTTCACGTAAGGGAGCGTGGTTCGCTTGACACTGAGCAAGATTTCGTATCAGACCAATGACCCCCTTGATAAGTGGCCACCTGCTGGGAGGAAGAAGTAATTTCACGACCACTTGGATTCCGTAATTTAGGCGAACAGCATTTTGGGCCATTTCTGATTCTACGTGTCGGGAAGTTAGATGACGCAGTGCGCATACCTGCAATAGTACAATCGTATTAATAAACAAACAGTGATAAAATGAGTATCAATTTTTCATTATACGTACAGCTGGTTCAGTGATTTCTTCGCGATCTCCAGCGTTAACGATTGTTCGTACTAAAGCGTTGATACCACCGCATTGGCATACGGTCACTTTGTTTCTCTGATTATTGCACGTTAAATTGGACAGAACGCCAGCGGCACAGGTGACAACATTTATATCGGCGGAATCGAGCAGATGAACCAATGATTGCAACAGATTTTCCATATTTTCAACCTTGGTCGCTGCATCGGAAAGATTTCTCAAAGTCCATAAAACATTCTGTACCAAACGTTCGCTCGGATGATTCAGGTGCATCGCTAAAGCTTGCATTCCATCGGCTTCCACAATGGCTGGTTTATTACTCGGGCATACAGACAACACTAAAAATATACAAATTACTACTCGGTGATATCAAATTTATTTTGTATAACTTAGAATAACCACTGCGTACCTTTGAGAACGCGAGATGTAGTCCATAAGAGTTTTTCGTAATCATGCGAACGCATGATTCGAACCAATTCGCTTGGTCCCGCAGAAGCCAATATGATCAATTTCGATTCTTGATTACCAAAGGCCAAGATTTGCAAACAATCTGTCACGATTGTAAGGAATTTCACGTTATTCTTTTGCAATAGGCCAACCATTTTCTGAAGTCCGCCGGCCAAACGTACGGCCATTTTGGAGCCTTCTTGATGCAACAGCAGATTATGTAGAGTTGTGATTGCGTAATATAAAACCGATTCCACGGGTGAGCTAAAAAAACAAAAAGAGGAGGTACAGATTAACCTTCCAAATAACCGACGTAAATGATCTCAGTGGCAAACTTCACAAACCCGAGTAGCTTCACAAGAGCAGGAATACCACCGCTTTTGAAAATCGCCAAAAGTCCTTGTCTGTGATGCGATAAATTATGTAAAGTACCAACGGCTCCTTTTGTGGTCTCTAAATCCTTGCTGGTAGTTATGGCTTTAACCAAAGCTGCTACCATCTGAAAACATACAAAAATGGTTAATTTACATGCACATCTGATAAACGCAATTTATAAGCGTTTTTTCATAATATTTTACCTGAGGACTATTCATAATGGCGTGTCTCGATGCTTCTTTCTTCGATAATTGATGAACCATCATCGCAGCTTGAGACACAACAACTTGATCCTCGTCATTGAGCAATTTAATCAGCTCTGGAATGGCTCTCGTAGCTAAATCCGCATCGTCCTACGAAACAAAATACATAACGCTATTAAAACTGAATCATTAATTTGCCAATGTTGCCTTTTCATCGTTACCTGATAATTAATTAAATTAACAACTGCAACTTTCAACATTTGGCTGGGCTCGGAGAGTCTTTGGACGGCAGTCGGTTGTCCCTGGTCGAATTGAGTAGAAGGTATTTCGATACCTTCGTCCAGAGTTTCGGGAAACATCGCAGCGCGAATACGCTGACTTCTCGTTTGGCTCAATTGTTGATTCATCTCTGCGGGTCCATTTTTCATCAAATACTCGTCAAATTTAAATAATTTATCAATTGTTTCAAGTTTACCGTCGACTTGTTCCTGGGTGAATCCATGTGGTTGGTAGTTTTGATCTAAATCAAACAAATCTCGTTCCATGTCATCCTCGTTCCCCATAACCGACGGAGTCTGCGTCACTATCCCGGTCTGTATCCCGGAATCCGGAGGTGTCAGGTAATTGGAGCTTTGCCACATCATCGTGTTTTCGGCCTTCATGGCGTTCATGTCGTTGGACACTGGAAAAAGGTACAAGTTATGTAATTCATATTGTCTGATGTGTCACTTGTGTGTGTCTTAAAATTACGCATTTGCTAAAAGGAGCACTTACTCGTTTTGGAAGCCCACATCTTAATCTAGTGCTGCAACAAATACAAAAAAAAATCGGTCAACTAAATACATTGCACGAATTTCTATAAAAACTAATCTACATAGTTTATGTTGTAATATTATTCCGCAATTGAAAACACAATACGTACTCATGTACTCGATTCTGCAGAAGATGCAAAACAACAAAAAAGGACGATAAGTGAAGATAAGACATCAATATTAGCCATAAGGAATGAGGAAAAAATACGATAAGATATTTTGTAAATCAAAATAATACCTAATGAATGAAACGAGCGTGCGTAGAAAATCAAAATGGGGAATTTGATTTATATGTTTGCAAAAGGTGTTATTAAGTGCTTTCAAAAGCAATCATAGGTTTTCTATAACATATCAATTTCTTACATTAGGAAAGGTTTTAGAATAAATAAATACCTGTAATATTATAGTGATATACGCCCAAACTCGAATTCAAATTATGATTCACCACACTACGCGAATAATCTATCAATTCATACCCAAACGTATGAAGAGATGAAGTGGAGAACAATTAAAATGGCTTCATTATTTACAAATATTTGATGACTCGGACAGGTTACCCCGGCAGGTGAATTGGAACTTTTACACGAGCGTAGCATCGACTATCGAATCGACGTGTAGACTGCGCGGCGCTTGAGTAGGCAACCGCACGTGCACTGATGGAGAAAATCTTAATTTTTTATTTTTCCAACGATTTTTGAGAGTCGTAAATCATTTTTCAAACGCCTACTCGAGTCAATAATGTCAATATTTCTTTTTCATTATACGTGCTACGAAACTACTATGTTTCGTCCCTACGTGCATTGTACGAAAGTGCGTCATTCGTCCAGGGCGGAAAGTAGTTACTTTCCGCCCGCGGAATTTTTTGATTTAGTGTTCAAATCATGATTTCGTAGCACTTATAATGAAAAATATATTACAATATGAGGAGCGAAGTGAACAATTCGTAGTCTCGTGCTTTAGCTTCACTCGCCTTCGGCTCGTTCCGCCCAGGGTTGACTGTTTAAAACAGATTTTGTTTTAAACAGTGTTTTAAACATGTTTTAAACACGAGGAAAAAAAACGTTTTAAACAAGGGTTTTAAACATGTTTTAAACGTCTTCTGTAACTTCTGTACCCTATGGAAGTCAATTTTTTTCAGATTTGAGATTTTTATACTGTCGAAACGTAGAAAATTTCGAAAAAAAAAAACTGTTTTAAATGTGTTTTAAATTTGTTTTAAACACTTTTTTTATATTTCAATTAAAAACACGTTTAAAACAAAAAAAAACTGTTTTAAACAAAAAATACATGTTTTTTTTTTTTTTAAACTGTTTTAAACCCAACTCTGGTTCCGCCAAACTGCACTCGACTACGAAACGTTCACTTTCGCCCCTCGTATTGTAAATTGTAATATACTATTTCGACCAATAAATTTGAACGACTTCGTTTATTTTTCTCGATCAATAACACGACACACACATTTTTTCACATTTTAGCAGCTGTATATTTTAGATTTTAGAAGACGATCTTGATCGTTCGTAGGTAGCTAGGTACATAGATAATTTTGAAATATTACTACAAAAATGCTTGAAATAATCTATAATCCTCTTTCAACATCAAATAAGCGAGGTAAAGCTGGCTTCATATCAAGAACTTCATTTCCCGATTTATCGAAACATTGCAGTATAATAAACTTCTGCAACTGTCAGAAATATTACTCAAAAGATCGATTACCATTTCAATGTTTGGCACACTGGCACACTAGGCAAAGGCATTCCTATCAGAGTACTTTTAATTGCATTTGAAATTTCAATGCAATTTTACGGTGACCTGTCAAAGAATACATCGTAGAATTGCTTGTAAACGCCCACACTTGGAGGATAACGGTACAATCACAATGATTGTGGTGAAATCCAAATTTGTGATCAAATCACCAAGATCAAACTTGAAACTCGAATTCGAGTTAGGTTTGGCTCTTTTATTTACAGTTTTGTGATTCTCACTGGGAGTGCATGCATCAGGTGGTGAAATGAAGAAACAACGAAATAGTGAAAAACACCGGATTGTCCATTCTACCAGACACAAACTTATCGTTGAAAAATCTTTCAAAATTTCAAAATACTCTGCTCAGAACTTCATTGAGATTTTTTTTCTTCGCTATAGATTTGTCATTTTATGCCATGCCTAAACTCAAGTTGGGAATGAAAATAAACAAAATAATAGGCTTTTTAAAAACAGCAAGAAAGAGCAACCCTTCTTAAATAATACCTACTTAAGATACACACACTTGTACTAATACGTATGTCTTCATTTATGCCATAAAAGAAAAAGAAAAAGAAAACAAAAACTCGACGAAATAGATGTCAGAATATTAAGTTTTTCTTTTATTGTTCACTTTTCACGATATTGACTTGACACAGTCGCTCAACGTATAAGTTTGAGAAACACGTAAAATTATAATAAATAAATAGGTATAATTCGTCTAAAAAATAGGAAATTTTTGGAATCATGGAATGTCTTTTAATGGGTAAAAAACTTTTTTAAAGCTTACTTAATTTTTAAACATTCATATACACAACATTCAAAGAATTTTCATTCGAGTGAATTATATAAAACTTTATAATCTAAAACTTAAGCCAATTACATCAATAACAGGTATTGCGATAAAAAAATAAAAGAAGTACAAAAGTAATATTAGGATGACAATAATATGCGTTTTAAAATCGTATTCCGAAATGAAATTGTTAAAGGTGTATTTTATACGAAACCAAAAAAAACCCCGGATGATTAACATCGACTTAGAAAACAAAACCTTTTTACATTAAAATGCCAAAGTAAATTATCACATAATGGCGAATTGTCGTTTCAAAACAAAATAAATAAACAATATTTTCATCAGATTCATTTAGTCATGTCAAATCAAATGAAATTGTACTTAGAAAAAAAATAACGAACTAATCTATTTGAACGAGCAAAAAAAACCGGTATATACATACATGAAGGTTTGATACAAGAATATATATATAGGTGAAGAATAGTACGGGATTGAAAACACACGCGCTTTTTCATCTACTTTTGAAGGATATATACACGTATAAAAAATGGAAACAAAGAAGATATTTAAATTTGCCAAAATGTAGTGAATACTCGCCTGCCCAAATTTAGGATATTGCTTTCGTATTCGTATGACAACATCCTAAAGCACTACATCGGGCAGGGGAGCCGCACACTAGGTGGACATCACCTTTCTTTCTTTATAATAAATCTCTTCGGATTCTTTATCGCATAATAATAACGTAATTGCTCCGAATAAGAAGATGGCTGCTCCCCATCCAACGCCATAAGCCCAGCCGAATTCCCATACTGTTCTGTTCCCTGTAATTTATTCGAAATAGAGAATTAGAAAAAATTCAATCAAAACTCGAGTGAAATAAAATAGGTTGTTTACCTAAATTTAATTCCGCTCTGAAAGATACTGGATATAGGATTAAGGCTACCAGTAATGAAGTCACTGCGAACAAAAAAATATCAACGTTGGAATGAAGATCTATAATAGTGTTTCAAATTTCATCATCGTTATAAATTATTCATCGACAGTACCTAATAAGAAATAGGTAGGTAGGTATGCCTAATGCGATGAAATGGTGATACTTTTTATTCAATACTCACGTGCTAATGCCATAACGTAGACGGCGAACCGATAAAATTTGAATTTTGTTCTATAGTCATTACTTCGTAAACCAAGGGCAGTCAAGAATGTGGCAACTGTGTCAGTAACTAAAGTAACAATACATAATGCAGCTGAGGTACGGATATATCCTGAAATGGAAACAAACGTTAACGTTACTGGTATTTCAATCATTTAATCGTTTCTTTCTTCCGTCATAAAAACTAACGACTGCTTAACCCTTTCGGCCCGAGGCCAAAAGACCAGATTGAAGCATTATATTTTAGTAACTTTATAATATAAAAAATTTAATATTGCAATACTCCTGGATTTTTTCAGCCCCCCCCCCCCCTCAACCGGTCAATACTTATACTATACCAGGAATCAACGAATTTTAAAATATTTAAAAAAAATGCATTCTAAAATTAGTGAACCGATTCAAATTCCAATTATTATTGAATTGTGGAAAATATCTTTCAAGATTTGAAAAAAATGAAATTCCCTAAAAAATGATGTCAAAAATCCATTGAAAAATTGGAAATTTTTGAAAAATAAAAATTCTATAAAAACTTTTCTAAAGCCAAATTGAAAAATTTTTCAAGCAAAAGTTGTGTGCTTAGATCTCAGTAATAATTTTGGTGTCATTACAAAAAATTTGATTGGACCACTCCATCCCCTTCAATTTTGTATTATACGTATGGATATCACATGAAAACCACATATACATATAATGCAGAATGGGAGAGAAAGGGCTGGCCCAATAAAAATTTTCGTGATGACCAAAATTATTCAAAAGACTTCAAATTAAAACTTTTATTTGAATTTTTTTTCAATTTGGGCCTTAGGTACAGAGATATAGAGTAAAATTATTAGGCAATTAGGCATACATGGAGTGAGTTCGAAAAAAAAAATGAAAAATTCTCGATTTCGCTAAAATTGCAATATATGACACATGTCAAGTTCAAACATGTCCAGACATGAATTTTAGGCCCCCAAATATCTCAAAGATGATTTTTGGTTCCCAAAATGGGGTCAATCCGTTAAAATTGAAAAAATCAACGAATTTAATGCCAATCCAGGTTGATGGTGTATTTTTAGATGTCTCTAATGACATATTATAAGAAAAAAATTTTAGACCAAAAATGATCATTTCAAGAGCAAAAAATGGTGACAAAACTAGGTTTTTTGCAACTTTGAGAGCCTTCCACCATATTAAAAAATTCTGAAAAAAATGTATGCTGTACATCTAAACTAGGCACGCAACATTATATTTTTTTTATTTTTGCACCTCTGAAGAGAGTCATCGAAATTGCCATTGGAAAATTTAAAACGCATATTTAACGAAGATGATACAGTATGTTGAAAAAATGTTGGAAAATTTTCCATAAATGATTTGGCCATTGTATTATTTATCATTCCATGTGAGTTTTTAAAAAATTCAGTTGAGCACTGCCAAAGATAAAAATTATACCTATAATGAAAATATCACATTTTTTGCCCTAAGAGGGGGGTAGGGGTTAAGTAGGAGTGCTCGAATTGCACCGGAACGCAGTCCTGGTCTGGCTCGTAAAAAATAAAAATTTTGCGTTTCGCTTTGTAAAAATAAAAAAATTTGAAAAAAATTATTCTGATTTTTTTTCAGTTCTTCTAAATTCTGTAGATAACTTGAAAATTACTTTAAAAAATTTAAAGAAAATTTTTTCAATTTATAAAAGAAGTTATTTTTATGCAGAAAGAACCTCTCATTTTTCAAGAATAAAATTTTAATCATTTCCCAAATATTTCGAAGGAAAAAACTTGAGATTTTTGGAAAGAATACCATTTTTTCGAAGAAGAAAATTTCTATTTTTTCAGTTTCTCAAATTTTCAGATAAAAATCGTTAATTTTTTTGGGAAAAAAGAAATGAAGAAAAAAATTTCTATTTTTTTAGGGAAAGAAAACTTACATTTTTTGGAGAAAACCCCTCTATGAGTATTTTTGTTGAAAATGAAATTTGTAATATTCTTTTTGAGAAAATAAGTAGGTATAAAAAATAATTTTTCTGTTTAAAATAGAATCTTTCATTTTTAATGAAAAAATTCTGTTTTTTTCGAGAAAAAAAATCTTGCCAATTCTTAATTTTTTGAAGGAAAAATATTTTTCAAATTTTTGGAGTAGAAAAAAAACTCTCATTTAAAAAAAAAGAAAATCTCGTATTTTTAAAAAATAAGAAAAACAATTTTCAGAAAAAAAAAGCTTTCAACTTTCTTGGAATAAAATTATAAAAAATATCTCGATTTTTTTAGTGCCACCTTTTAAAAAATTCGCATGTCTTATTGCCAAAAAAGGATTTAAATTGAATGAGTTAAATGGATTTATTTTGTTTTATACCTGACCTAACCTCTACTTGACCGGCTATGTTCATCTTATATAGTCAACAATTTTAAATAGGTTTTCGTCATCATCAAGTCAGATGATGTTGAACACCCGCCCTCCCAATTTCATATTTTTTCAATAATTCCATTTTTTATTCAAAACTTGAAACATACATATTTCTCAACATTTAATAATTATTGGGTTCTGGAATCGATTCACTAATTTGTTCTTTTTTCCAATTTTCATGTTTTTTTGATAGAATGTTAAGTATTTCTTATAGGTATTAGGTACCTACACTCTTTGGGAATCAATTTTTTTTTCAATTATCACCATTTAAAAAATCAATACTCCACACACTTTTACTAGGTACATTTTTAATTTCGAAAACCATAATAGTTCTATCAAAAATGCATTTCAATAAATTTTGAGTTTTTTTTTCAAACGTAGAGAATATTTTTTATATATATTTTTTTTACTACACTTCAATTGTAGCTGTTCAATTTTTTGCTATTCAGAGGCTTATCCATACTGCGAATTGTTAGCACTGCTGAATAGGCATTTTTAAATATAAATTACTCCTGAATAGAATAGAACGTAATGTAATTTCATTGACGTCAATTAGAATCATCACTGTCCACCATGATGAATTGAACGATCGGATTTATTACCAACACCTACACCAACATAACTCAACCTCGAACAATTGCTTGTCAAGGATGCAATATTTAAGATTTATTAAAATCAATACCTTCGTCTCTAGCGGGATAACAATCTGGATCACGTTCTTGAACGTTGAATGGAAGAGGTGTAGGTGCATTTTCTCCAATACAATGAGAAAACAATCCTTGGCGCCATCCTTCGGCTATTAACCAATCACTGGATGTCAACGTCATAATCATCAGCACGATTACTATTAAGCCGCATACTAATGCTATAACCTGAAACGTCCATTACAAACAGATTGTTTTACTAAATAGGTATTTTATCTTCGAACAATAGGTATTGAACGAAAATGATGTGAATTTGGACGATTTTGGTATAAATAATGGAGAAAATTAACGAATACGAGCTGTTAACATCAGACGTGACTAATGAGAGTAAACACAGCGATAAAACAAGGAATGACAAATTATATTCTCAGAAGTAATAAAAGAATTTAATCATTCTTCATTTCTAATGAAAACTAGATGTCGATATAAGTTATGGAAAGTATAGGAAAATTGTTCACTATGCCTAATAATCAATTCGTGGCAAGATGCGAAAAATAAACATTAAATCGATAAGACAAACACATCGATAGGTATACTTTTTTGGTAATCTGTTTAAAAAACACAAGCTCCTCAATCATACCATATTAATATGCAATAATTAGGTCTAATATTTATACATATTATGTAATTTTACAAATTAGGTTGATGAAATCAAAATTAAAACACCGATTTCATCTCAACCTTTCTACAAGCTTCTCCACTCGCAAGTTTTGCCAAAATTTACGTCCAAAGTGTAACATATCTACTTATTCGTCGAAACATTCACAACCCAAAATACACACATATTTTTTGATTTTATTAATAATTAAATAAGCAACTAACCTGGGCGATGGCGCCATTACCATTTGTCGACATTTTATCGTAATTATAACAAAGACGAATAAAAAATATATCGAACGGATAACTATTAATTCCTAAAATTATCCATATTAGAATATTTTTTTTTTTGCAAATTCGAATTTCTTGATCGATTATAAATACAGCAAAACCGATTAAATATTTTCGCGTAATAAGTAAATGCTACAAAAGGTTATAGGTGAAGCGAATAACCTAAATTGAAGTTTAAAGTAGGAAAAGTACATTCTTAAGAAGGCGAGGGTACAAATAATCGATGATAGTCTTGCGCGCTAAGTACCGCAAGAAATTGTTTACTCTGGATTTTGCTGTAGAAAAGTTGAAAAACTGCCCCTAAACAACTGAACGATAAATTAGTCGTCACCCAAATTTTAACCAGCAGTACGATTACAATGTATTGCATTTTGGCGATCTAATATAATGTAAACTGTGCGGTGCGTTGTGTTAGGTGCCCAGTTTTTGTGGTTTCATTGTCGAAAATTAGTTTACATTTCAATTTACTGATCAAATAGAAATAAATGGGGCGTTTTGAAATTTAAATTCGATTAGGTATCAAGGGGGTGCAATCTGTGTCGATCAGTAAACATTATTGTTTTTTATATTTTTTTTCACTTCTTTCAAGAATAAAAAAATATTATCGAATCGAGTGAACAAATTGTTTCAATTTTTTTTACATAATTTTTCATAATAGTGACTATTCATTAAGAAATTAATTTTTTCGTGTTAGTGTTGTTTTGTTTTTTACTTCTACTTTTTTTTTTAAAAAATTTTAAAATAATATTATGTGTTTCTAATAATTCTATAAGTAACATATTATTTTGTTATGCTTGAAAATGAATAAAATATCAAAAATTACTGCAAATGTTAAGATGTTCGTGGACAATCATTAAAAAAAAAAAAATCGTTAGAGGGTCAGTTTGGGTGATGTGAATATTATTAGGTTTAATATTCGTGCAAACAATAAAATTTAATGCAATCAAAAACATTAAAATGAAGTACGTACAAGGAAATCAATTAACCAGTTAGAATTAAATTAAACAAATTCGTGTTGTATGTTTGGGGAAAACTGAAAAGTTTAATCGTCTAATGATGTCGGCGTTAAATTAATTTCAAATGATTATTTACCAGAAAATAGCTATTAAGTAATAACTACTATGCATAATACGTAAAATATGAATCATTCTTACTTTGAGTGGTCGTGTTACCACCACAATTTTTGTGGATGTGGTCATCATATTGAAAAATTTGCGCTGAAAAATTACAAGAGAGTATGAATATTGGTGAAATAAGCGAGGTAATGTATTGAACGTAATCGTACAAATTGGTAAGTATGTATGAATAAAAAATCGTTCTTACATGTGTAGCATCTAATCAAATGTACATTATCAAAAAAACAACGTTCCCTTGATAATTTGCTAAAGCTGATTAAGAATAAGATTTGCATCTTGTTGAACATAATGCAATCTACCACTAGTTAAAGAATTGAAATAATACTATTTTGATTACCTGATCATAGGTATCTGACAATATCTCAGCGAATCGTCATTTCTGTGGAACACTTATTGAACCATTTTGATGAGAAATTGGTCAGCCAAAATATCCTGCGACGTAATAACTTGAAAGTGTTAGCTACAATGGTCAGGAAATGAGTAATTTGAAGGAATACCAATTATTATTGATAAACAATGTCGTGATCGTGATTGATAAATTCGAGATTACTGAAATTCTCGCTATTTCGCTAGCTTCGCTGCATTCGCAAATCAGGTTTTTAGTACAAATGCATTACCACAGATGGAGTTATTTCTATTTCTTGGTACGCGCCTGTACCTGTTCTCTCTCACCGCGATCGTCACCTCTCACCTAGGCACAGGTGGGTACAGGTACGCACAACTGCACAAGTTTGCTTACGAATCAAAAATATTGTTACCTACTAATTAATTATCTCAATCATTCATTTTTACTCCATTTTTTTAAAATAAAAAAAAGATAAAAGTCTCAAAAGAGCTCACCATAGACGCAAACACTATCTTGCTGAACAATATCGGAATACAAAATTAAAATGAAATGAAAGCATCCGCGCATACATTTCGTAAGGCGCAGAAGCACAAAAGTAAGTTCTGGAATACTCGTTTATCTTCAGTCATTTGATTACTGATTAGTAACAATCTACACAATTTTATTCGTTTTTCTACTAAAATTCAAGTTATATTGTAATGTTTTACAGAATTCCGAGCATTTTGAAATGTTATAAATGAATCTATACTTTCTAACCACGCTAAACTGTGATGAAACCAGTAATCGTTTGGGCTTTATTTATCGTATTTATTATTACTCGTTATGTCGAAAGCTACGGTATTTTACACAAAATTTTAAAAGTTAACGAAGATGCTACCGTTGAAGAAATGCGTATCGAATTTAAGAAATTATTAAGACAATGGTACGTATAAGTGTAGGCAATTTATGCCTAACACATCTCCAGTGAGATAATTGAAAATAATGTTCACTTTTTCTTTTTAACAGGTATAAAGCCAGCAAATCGTCGAGTTCAGAATCTGAAATATTACACCTAAAAATAGTCCAAGCCTATAAAGTAAGTTTCACTTGATAAAAGTGTTTCAAACACCACCTTGTGTTTCCATTCCAATGCTTTCATAACACCCATTTCTCCTGTAGGAATTGAAATCCGAAATGGATATCGACTTCCATAAGAAAAATTTGTTATCATCTGATTATTATAAGGCAGCTATGCAAGCTTTGGATATCGATGTTCTTCATAGTATTTCTGTGCCACTGAGGTATAGTTTTCAACCATAAGTACGATATGAACTATATTTTTGTTTTGTACAACGTCCTAATCCAATTTTCACCGATTCGATAGAATATACAATACGGAGCTGCTGAAGAATAGTAATAAAAGTCTTCACTTGGTTTTACTTTATACCGTCAATTCTTCCACTACTCATGTAATTCATGAATGGTTCAATCTACTGGAAATTCTTACGCCCTTAGGTAGGCATTCGATATAGTTTTAGTTAACCATTGCTTATTATTCAGTGATAACTAATTAGGTATCTAATAATCTTATTTAATGACAGGTGTTGTGATGGTGACCATAAACATGGATGAAGAGACTTATGAAGATACCAGGAATATCATCGGAGAGTATCCTGCTTCTTTCCCCTACCTTTTGTTGTTAGTTGATGGTGCAGCTGTTCCTTATGACAGTGAATTCTACGATTTCTTGATAATGGGTACGTTTGACACTAGGTACCTATAAGTCTATAAGTTTTCATCGTTGGACCAGTTTTTTAATGTTTTTAAAATAATTACAGATTTTATTCGCAAAAATTTACCCAATGATTTAATGCAAATAATTTCGGACAAATCTGTGAAGAAATTTCTTAATTCTTGGCCTTCCGATAACAAAGTCAGGACATTACTATTTCAACAATCATTGCCAGTCAGATTGCAATATCTTCTTATTGCATTCCTTCATCGTAACAGCGTTTTGTTTGGGTATGTAAGGTCAATGTACCTACGTAAACGATCAAAAATTGAAGCAAATATTGAACAACGAAATTGACACTGTTTTCAGGTTCACCGACATGTCGAATGAAAATACGAACGAAATAAGGCAAAAAATGAACGTTTCTCGTATTTTTGATACATTGCTGCTATTCAAAGAAAATCAAGAAATGCCTTGCGTTAAACTCAGCATGCCCATTATATCTCCAAAAGCCCTGAATGAAACTCTTTCAAAGAACAGTTTCTTAACATTGCCTCGAATTACTTCGCAGGTAAGAATTTACGATACATAACATTATACCTATTTAATTAAATGAAGGTAAATAAACCTACTTACTACAATTTTACTTCGCAGGAAATGTTCGACACCATCTGCCCGATAATTTCAGAGTATTCCACAACTCGAGCTTCGCTGTGTATTATTCTAGTCATTGAAAATTCTTTACACGGTCGAGAATTTGATCCAAAAACAGTATTTCGAAGGTTTATTCAAGAATATTCTCATTATTTTAACGACGTTTCGTTCATGTACGTTTACAACGATTACCAGCCAGGATTTGTTTTACCAGTGGAGGGTTAGTTTTATCTTGACCTATTTTAAAAGAAACATGAAAAGTGCACTTGTTGAAAGAAAATCATCATATTTCCAGATGGCTTAGCGAAAGATCGAGGAAACGCACCTCATGTCATTGCTTTGAAACGAATTGATAAAGATCACGTCAAATACATGTCGTTAATGAACGGTCATAGTAACTGGGAAGACTATGAAAATACAAAGGTAATATAAGTAGGTAGTTGAAGACAATTGCGTTTATTCAACTCGTATCGATGGTTTGTCATTACAGGAGCGTTTGAAACTTTCTATCGAAGAAGTTATCAAAGGAAAACAGACATTGTTAATGGATACATTCAAACTAAACGAATTTATAGACGAAAAACCACCCGGATTAGTTTACAGAATTATACACAGACTTCAAATGTACATTAACAAAATCACACTCGAAAATTTCCTCCCTTACGTGATATTCATCGCTACGGTCGTTTATTTTTTGGCTTATTTCTCCACTCATTGGCGTAAATTCCGTTGCGCAGAAATGCACTTGAAATGGTAAAATATTTTAAAACCGAAGTTTATATCGAAGATTTTATATACTGATGCGCCTATTTTCTTCAGGTTCGATGCAGCATTACTGAGCATGAACAATTTAATGGGACCAGCGGAGGAGCAACAATATAGGAAAACTCCCGATTTAAAAAAACGTGTTCCCAATTGTCGTAAAAAAGACATAATATCACCAGAAGTGTTCCTGAAAAATGGTAAATGTATAACTACCAGTCGCGAGCTTCGTTTACATGAGCTAAAGGCGGAAACCTACAATGGCATGGTGAGATTACTCAAGCCAGGCTGTCGGACGATAATATTGATGTTTGATCGCGTTCGAGCCGATTTATTGGTCTCGCAGTTCTATAAAGCTGTGTGGCCATATCGAAAGTACGTATTATTCGTTTCGACTATTTGCTAATAATTTCTTCGACAAGTACGAATAATTCATCGCGAATGTTTAGAAATAAAAATTTACTATTCGGCTACGCAAATATGGAGAAGAAAGCTTCGCTGGAATGGTATTCAGAATTAGTCAGAGCTTGTCTTCCAGAGCAGCAAGAAATCGAGATAAATCCATATTTCTGTGCCGGAACTGTGCTAGCATTATCTGGAATGAGGAAGTATTTCTGTCTGTATCATATAAAACATCCAGGCATTCTGCCCAGTAAAGTAAGTTCTTCGATTGAATTATTACGTTATTGTCGTTAAACTAAATTTGAACGTTTGCGCAGGAAAAAGCAGAAAATTTTGTGATATCTACAAAATTTACCACGTATACGGACGAGGAGCTATTGAAAGGACTTCGAGAATGGTTAGATAAATTATTCGATGGATCGGGTTCCGTTATACGTTATCGAGTAAACCATTGGCCGGAATTCAAAATTTTATAATCACGATAAACATCCTCTTTTTGAAGTTTTTAGCCAAAGAGATTTATTTTTAATTTTTTATTTAGCACAAAAAAACGTTTTTATTTTATTGTAAGCTACTCCAGCAAGATATTTTATTTCTTCAAATGTTCAGTGTTCTGTACCTACTTTATATTTTTAAACGTTTTGTTCATCGTGTAAAATTTTTTTCCGCAGCGGCACGATATTATTAAATTACTTATTTGTGAGCTATGTTATTTTTTATAATCATTCGCTGATGTATAAATCGTCAATTTTAAGACATCGTTGTATTTTTGTTGTTATACTTTATAGGTATATTTGTACTTTTTCCCCTCTTCAGCGTGTAGTTTGTCTTTGTCGCATAATTTTTATAATTTCAACGAAATTCGACCTTTTCATGTCTATCATTACGTATTAGGCTTGTATAATTAGTTGACCTCAAGATCATCAAGTTGACCATGAAGAACGAACCTAGTCCAGTTGGTGTTTAAGTTTAATATTCGTGCTTTAGTTAATTTTAATAGCCAAGTTATTATAATTTAGTTGCGTTGAAACGTAAAAATTTGTTCGAATTAGATTTAAATTTTTCTCACTGACTAATGTCACTTAATTTTTCAAAAAAAAAAAAAAAATCACTTTAGTTCTCTTTACCGAATGAAAAATATTTGTTATTAATATTCTAGTCAGAACTTTATTTATGTTAAATAGGTAGTTTTAAATCTACGTCATTTTTGAAATGCATAATATACGTGTATAAAAAATGTTTTAATTAAAGCATCTCAAGTCCACTTGATACATTTATTATTATTTCCCTCTCATTTTCTCAAATAATAAAATTTTGAAAAAGGTGAAATTTATACTAGGCTAAATACATCGAGAGTACTTGCTGAAATATTATTTTTCGTGGTAAGCGATCTTAAAGGAATTTTCAAGTGCAATTTTATCTTGAAAAAATTGAATGTACACATGTACAGACGATCAAGTTAGAAAATGATGAAAATACAAGTTTGAGTAGTTCAACAGATGCGAATTTATTGAATTCACAAAACATAAGCGTGGTAACATGGTTTCACGTTTTAAATTATTGTCAAAACTATTACAACCCATCGCATCACAATTTGCTTAAACTTCAATTCAAAATGAGCAATCATTCGATATCAAAGATATCCTACGAGTATCTAATTTATATAAAAAAAGAAAACCTACTTGACAGGTATGGCTGTATAGTTACAAAAAAATTAATCACTTTAGTTGCTTTTCTTAACCGAGGTACTTTTAACCGGTTTATTCAATTTACAATATGTGAATAAACCCAACTGGAATGCGTTCAAAATAAAGGCAGTTACGTTTTGTACCTGGAGAACAAAAATTAGAGTCAATATCTATTTCAATATTAATTAGAATTTCGTACATAACGTATAGTCTCATTACCTGCACAAATAGATCAGCAATTATCACACCGTACAAAAACCACAAAAACGAGACAACCGTTCCCGATAAAATTAATGGAATAGGAAGAGCCGACGTGTTTTTGGATCTAATTATTTCTTTCTAAAATAAATCAAACAGATAAAAATAATTTTACAAACATAAATATTCATCTTTTTTGATAAAACTCGAAATGTTACGCAATAATTTAAAAAAAAAACAAAAAAAAACTTACTACTGAGATAAGCGGAGACGCGATAAGAGCGAGTAGAATTACTGTAACGATTAAACCAAATCTGAACTGGACGACATCTTTACTCTCTCTTTGTGCATAACCGATTAATACAGCAATAAATATGGCAGCTTTGCTCAATTTTATATAGAATTTTACCTAAACATAAGATTTTTTTTAAATTAATAAAAGGAAATTCGAACATGATGACTTTTCATACGATGAAGAAGTCTAAACGGTACCTTATTTTTAGTATAAAAAAAGTACAGTATTAAATAGAAGACGCCAAGTACTAGAGCGAAGGCATTCACGTATAGCATAATATTGTCTTTAATAAGTATGGCATTTTGAACAAATAGCACTGACCTGTGAAAAAGCAAAATAAGTTAGGATATTTGTAAATTCTAATTAAAGTTCAATTTCAAGTGCACTTACAAAACTAAACCACCAATAAATGGCATGACATCCACATTTTCAGTGGATCCTTTCTTTATGAAATCCAAACATAAAAAACTGAAACAGATTGAAGCAAATATCCTCTGAAATGCATACTGAACGTCGATAAAATAGGAAGAAGTTAAGAAACTAATGATACTCACGCAGGAGAAAAAAATTGTAATATGGTACATATTCCCGCCAAAGTACCGACTAAATCTTTATATTGGTGCAACGACATGGTAATGAATGGAAAAAACAAACTGAAAATAAAGAATCATAAAGAAGAAAATTAATTACTACGCTGTTTTTTGATAAATTACGGTACTTAAATTCTGCATGGTAATCAAAGAGTGAAAGTCTCACACATATAGCCTCAAAAGTTAATCACTACTATAACGTAATACCTAATGCAATCCTGAAGGTAAATTTTTTCCTGAAATATAATTCGAACTAATCAATTAATCCTTGTTGAATTGTTTTCAATTTTCGATGGATTTTTGGATTATATTTTTGTGTGGTACAAATTATCGATTAGATAAATTGCTGAGATTACATAACTGCAGTAACAAATTCAAGTTGATAACCTTCAACCGATTTCTTCGAGTTATGTAACTTGCAAGATAGAATAATTAATTACCTACTTCTAAATAAATGAAAATTTTCATTAACACATACCTGTGACAGATATCGGTTCAATATCTACGTTGAACAAGAAAGTATTGGAAGCAGAATGAGATTATGTGGAAGAGCAAATAATTATGTTGAAAGTGCTAGGGGATTTTATCAGTTGCTGAGATTAAGGCTGAGATATGAGAACTTGGAGTGAAAACTTTTAAACATAAGTAGTAACTGGTACCAATAAAAAATTCATCGTACCTAATATGTAAAGTGAAGTACTTTACATATTAATCGCCCGGAAAAATGCAATGTAACGACCCCGGGTGAAGGACTACGGGCATCCACGGTGGTATGGTGGGTTAAAATTTCAGCAACTCGATTGAGTTTGAGCTTTGAGCACGTGATTACTGATAAAAATCTTCAAAAGTTCAAAGTTCAAAATTCAAAACTCAAACGTGGATAATGTGGATAACAACAACATAGACCAAAAAATTCAGGTTGTACGTCCAAGGTCCAAAGTAAAGTTTAGATAGCTAGAAGGGATAAAAATTTGAAAAAGTCAAAATTTTTGAATCCAAGTTTTATTTTGAGGTTTTTAAAAATTCAATTAATTTACTTTGAAGGTTTTAATGAATTAAATGCTATTATTTCTCACGTAATAATGAATTTTATTGAAAGAAAAAAAAAATCAAAGAGTAAACTTTTTGAGTTTATAAACTTTCGAACATTTGTCACTTTTTTCACCTTCGATGCTGTCTAAATTAGCTCGAAGAATGTCAATAAATTTAGCGTAATGTCTGATGTCAAAGTTGAGTTATCAAAACTTCAAAAGTAGAAAAACTTCAAATTTTTCAGTATTTTCAGCTCTTTTGAGGCTTGTAAGTTCCTAAAATTGATTAATAATTCGAAAAATCATAACTCTTTGCAATGACGTTCTCAGAGAATCAATTCGTCAAGAAATTGGACAAGTGTTTGTACGACAGTTTGATTAAATTCGGTAAGTACTCACCTATTCTGTCATTGCAGCAGCTTCACTTTTGAAGTCATCATCTCAAAACTTATCATTTATCCGAAATTTTAATCACGAATTCTGCAATTACAGGTGGAAGTGTCGTTGTCGGTGGAATCGCTTCGTTACTGTTCCTTAAACGTGAGTATTTCATCACTGTTTTTATTCAGATGTACCTACGTTTGAATGTCGAAGTCACCGAAATTTAATCATTTCTACAGGTAGAAAATGGCCGGTCATCGCGGGTGCAGGATTTGGAGTTGGATATGCGTATTCTAATTGCGAACACGAGTTAAATAAATCATTCGTTACCGTCAAGTCCGTTCAATAATGAAGTTTATTCTCGTGCGAGGATTCGAATTAACTGTAAAACGTTCTGTAAAAATTAGCGCCCAAGTTTTTGGAACTAATATAATTTGTACTATATTTCTGTTATTTTGGTTATAGTGATGTAAGTTTAAGTCATTTAGCTTCAATGATGTGATATCGCAATTTTATCTTGTATTGCGTTTTGTGCAGTTTTAAAAATGAAATCTATTTATGTTATCAAACTTTCAGGATATTGTATAGAACTCTGTAGAAGATGATGGTTTTTATTTATGCACCTGTTTTCCTATGATTAGTAATAATATATTGTTTTGTTTTGTAATTATGTACCTATGATGGATAACGGTGCGATTTAATAAAATCAACTCTATTGTCAATTTTGTATATCGTTGTTTTTATTGTCAAATTAAATTCGTAAGTGGTAACGTCTTGCTAGACTTGAGTGATGCAATAAGAAGTAACTTGTGCGTTGGATTTTTTTACTGTTTTTTTTGTTTTTTTTGAAACTTTGCTCGCAAAAGTAGGTTTAATATTTCTTATGTCTGAAATCTTATGATGATGTCTTTCTTTAAAACGATACCATCCCTCCTTTCAAAAATATTTATGTACCTATTTACCTAGTCATCTATGATGGTCTGAAAATAATTTCAACGATGAAATTAAACATCTAAATCACTGTCAATGCACTTTTTTCCATAGCATTTTTTATTTATTATTTTTTTTTTTTATTTATTGCATTGCTTATTTCACATTCGTATTTCAAGTACCGTTCGTGTTAAGACTTTCCTTGTTTCAAGTGTGCGAGTTTTTTTTCCATCTATCAGAACACAAGTTATTAAAATCAAACGAAAAGATAGCTTTATAAAGTAGTAAGATTCACATCGATTTTTATCTCAAATTTTTAACGAGGTCAAATTTACAAATGAATACGTTGTAGGTACATTACATAATCTTTTCGTTCAATGAAATATCTAATGCTATCAGTACCTATTTTTATTAATATTTTTTTCTACTACCTCACCTTATAGGTGCTTCAGTTTGAAAAACAAGAAGGTACATTATGTTATCGTCAATAACAAAAAATTCAAAAAATCTTATTTTTAAAACCTTGTAACTTTTTTTTTGATCAATAAAATTTTTTTAAAGCATTATATTTCGTGAATCGTGATCAGTTAAAAATTCAGATATTTTATAAGTTCATTTGAATAAGTATTAGGAACCTACTACCCACCTACCTACCTACCTACCTACCTATCTTCGTAACATGACGCAGGGGCACTGTCGAAATGCAATGCGAATTATTTACGGCAAACAGAGTATGCAACTCATACTACACCAAAAAATGTCCACCAAAATAACATATTTACGGCAAACATGGTATGCAACTTTATCAGCACTTGAAATAAAATATTCGAATTGAACCTGTGTGTGTTGTGTGGGTTGGTTACTGGACAACTATTTGACAATTGATCTTGATTTTAACAATCTCAATAGGTAGGTAGGTAGGTAATAGGTATTAGGGTGGTCCTTATTTTTCGAATATGGAATTTTTGATCTCCCAACCCCTCCCAACCCTCAAAGTTGTAACGTCTGGTGAGAAAATGATAACCTATTTTTTGTTTTTCCCCTCCATGAAAACCCCTCCCTATGGCGGGCCCACCATTTTTCAAAATAAGAAAAAAATAATACAAATTTTCATCAAAATTCAATTTTTTTAGTGCCAGTGCCTCAGTGTGGCTCCCAATTGCATAAAAATGACTCTCAGTCTCAGAACGATTTTGAATGAAAGAATCTTTCTCAAAATAACATAAATGAGCTAATTTTGATTCAAAATCATATTTTGAAATATATTTTTATGAATTTGTCTGAACAATGTGTTGTAATAACAATAAAATATAAACCTCCCCCCTCACTACAAATTTGTTACCTATGAGAGAGTGGAATTTTTACACATTACCAAGATTAAAACTTTAAAATTTTTATTTCGCATAACATTGAGAAAACAAAACTGATGAGAGGTTTCAAATTTGATTGAATTGAATGTACAAAATGAAAAAAATCGTGTGGTTTATATTTTTAAGAAATGGGGTCGTTTTTCCCCTTTCTATAAAAAAACGATTTTTTCAAAAAAATCGAGAAAATTAATTTCTTTCAAAAAAGTGAACTTTTGATTTCAAAGTGATAATTTTTTTTACCCCGAACCCGAAAATATTACGATTTTTTTTCTTTAAAAAAAAAAATTAGTTTTCCCCTCGCAAGACGTAACTTTATAGTTTTTGTTTTTTCCAAAAATTTCAAAAGATATTTTCAAGTGAATTAATTTTTTTTTTTAAATCAAGTGATTTTTATTACCAAACAATTTGGTGATTTTTTTCAAAACTAGTTTTTTAAAAAATTAGAATTTTTTCCCCTGACTATACAAATAAATGCCCGTATTGAGATATTAATTCTGAAAAATTGGATTTCCCCCCCCCCCAATAACAAATTTTGTTCTCCAAAAATTTTGGAAAATATTTTTACTTGTCTTGAAAAATTTGACTTTTTCAAAATTGAGATTTTTTTAGGAAAAAAGATTTTTTTACAAAAAATTGAGAACTTTTTCAAGCTGACTCAAAAAAAAATTTCGCTATGTAATAAGAACCGGTCGTTTCGCTGGTTCTTATTGCATGGTAAATTTCACATTTTCTTTAAAATTTAGTTTCTTTGAAAAAATTGCTAAAATTTGTTTTTCTCAATAATGGGGTTCATTCTGAGAAGTTATGATTAAATAATTCATAATTTTTCAATTATTCCACTTTTTGAAAAAAAAAATCATTTTTGCAATGCAAGAATAACACATTTTTCTTCAAATTGAATTTCTTGGAAAAAATTGCATAATTTTTTTTTCATTATTCGAGTCCATTCTGAGAGGTTCTGATGAAAAAATTCCAAATTTTTCAATTTTTTTCATTTTTGGAAAAAATTTAATGTCGTCACGTAATAATAATCGGTCGTTTCACTGGTTCTTATTACATAAGAAATTATGGTCAATTTCACATTTTCTTTAAAATTTAATTTCTTTGAAAAAATTGCTAAAAAAATTTTTTCGCACTAATCGGGTTCTTTCTGAGAGGTTATGATGAAAAAATTCATAATTTTTCAATTATTTCACTTTTTTGAAAAAATCAATGTTAATTGAATTACACATTCTCCTTCAAATTTAATTTCTTGGAAAAAATTGCACAAAAATTGTTTTCTCATTATTCGGGTCCATTCTGAGAGGTGTTGATGAAAAAATTCCAAATTTTTCAATTTTTTTCATTTTTGGAAAAGATTTAATTCCGTCATGTAATAAGAACCTGTCGTTTCACTGGTATTTATTACATGGTAAATTTCCCATTTTCTTTAAAATTTAATGAAATACATACTTACATTGAATTTACACGGAAAAGGACGCGGACGAAGGCTAAGCAGGAAACATTTTTAATTTTTCCAGAAATTACCTTGACCAAGTTACTATTTTTAAGTGATGTTGAAATTTTTAATAAACAAAAGCTTTTTTATGACTGGAAATATCTTATCGATAGGTACCTATACCTATACGTAATTACAAATACATATTTTTTATTTCATCCTCGACGTACAGTCGGGCCAGATTCCAAGTGTTTCAATCACTTATTCGTCTTGAAATCTTAAAATCAATGTCCTAAAGACAGATGCTCATTACGTTTTCTTATTTAGGTAAATACTACGATCACTATTGAAAATAATTTTTCTCTTTTGTTATTTGATATTTTTGTCTCCTGCTTAATGGTTGATAATACAAAAAAAAATCGGGTGCGAAGTTATAATTTGGTTAATATACCCGAAGAATAAGTTCACCTGTGTAAGTAGCTCGCTAGTCGCTACGTAGGATGATGGTGTACCTACGTACGAGTATTATCACATACATAATAGATTAAAGGAGATGCGATACTCGGCGATGTTATGGTAGACACGTATACACGCATAACATATCTAGTAATTTTGAAGGGCGGCAACTGGGCGAAGGGAGGAAAACACCAGCTACTGCATTTTGGGGCGAGTACGAACGAGGTATAACATTACACACCAGGAATATCGATCTTACGCCAAATGTAAGCTACGTCCGTTCAGATTCGATTCAGCACTCGGCAGCCAGTGTAGGGTTATATCGTTTATACCTTTATTCCTATCGTAATTTCTCCTATTATCTAACTTTAGTTTACAAATTACCGTCCCTCAAACAATTTCACCGTATAATTGATATTATTATACCTGTCTATATATGTGTTTACGCGTTTTCCGTTTTATTCTGTGATGATAATCATAATTCAAAGATGAGAGGCTCGCGTCCTCCTAGTTTTCGTCGTGTGCTTTTTCGTAATTTTTATACCCTAAGTGTTAACCTTTATTTGTGCTGTCGATTTTCGATCGGATGAATTACTCACAAGTAAATTCCATCATTTGAAAATAATGGACAGAGAGGTATGTTACGTAGTTCTACTTGAAATATGGATGTGGCCCTAGTTTCTCAGCTATACCTTTTACGTGGTTTTCGTTTTAGTTGCTTCGTGTGTTTCTTTTTTTCTTTTTTTTTTTGACTATCTCGTCACGTTTATTTTTTTACATCTTCTTACTCGATTGCATTCGAATGAGAAATTAAAATTTAGGTACTAATATCAGTGAGCATTTTTAGCAATTTGTGTAGAAACTCTATCTCTATAGACAAATAACGATTAATCTTCCATTCCTCGATACGCAATCGGTCATATATTAAGACTGGCTCAACAATTTGTATTTCATCGACGACATTGTTTGCATCTAAATATTTGTACACCCAATTTTATCGAGCTTCCTCAGCATCCAATTTGCTCTCGAAAATAAAGTAAACAAGCGTGAAGTATGACACCACGAATTCCGTGTTACACTGACCCATAAATGCGGAACTGTGATACTGTTTAAATCGATAACTTCGCGATAGCAGATTTCGTATTGGTACAAAATTTCCCGACCAGGTTTAGGCACTTTTCGTACTTGGTGCAATTTTTATTTTGGATATTTTTCTTCAAATTATTCTTTATCTACATTTTGGTATTTATTTGAAAAGAAATTAACGTTAGAAGTGTAGGTAGGTAGTTTTAAAGCATGTAAGATTTCTCATTGGGTTATACGTAGGATGATAAAGTGTACCACTACATCTAGTTTTATCTGATACTACGAGAATATTTGTTTCCTTGACTGGATTTTTTTCTCATCTCGATACATTCTCGTTTGAAGCTCAGGTTTTCTTAGTGGTGGGTTTCAGTCGTCAAAATTATTGTTAATTAGGTCAGTGTCAATACATGCTTGAGTTATGCGGATGATAAATGTAGGTACCTATTTTCACCGATGGAGGGAATTTTATTTTCGGCCATTCGTGCATTTTTTTTATTTTCATATTCTTTTCCAAGATTATTTTTTTTACAATCGAAGATGGAACTTGAAAAAAATTTCATTTCTTTGCAAAATTTTTATCGAATATTTAAAAAATGGTGAAAATGAAATGGTGAGAAACGAAGATATACTTACCCATTTTTACATTTGCACTTGAGAGTGTAGGTGCATTTAAAAATAAATTTATAATAAATCAATGTTTTCCCTGAGCAGTGTGAAAATTATGAAAATTAAAGGTGCCATTTTTCCATTTTATTCCGTATCATTGATTAAAGTAAAATCCACTTATAGGTAGATACCTACTCAGAAAAAATCTTTGCATAAAATCAGGTACCTAGTACCTAGTACCTACTCAACATAACATCATCTTGTATTTTATGCGTAAAGTAGAGGCGTAGATAAATGTTAGATACGTATAGGATCTGTTTGGATGAAACTTTCGAGATGCCTCATTTTTCCGACGATTCTTATTAAATATGTTTCTTTTCGTTTAATTTTCATTTATTTTCATTATATCAACTGAATCATTTATCTTTATAACCAAGAAACGCTTTATGTAATGCATGTAGGCAGTGGAATGGATATCAACACCATCAGAAAAAATAATAATTCATTTGAGTAGTCTACACCAGTTTCAATTTTATGTTTTTTTTTTTTTTAAACCAGGTGCCTACACTAGGGTGATCCTTATTTTTTTATGGCTATGTGTGAAAAAAAATTTACGATTTTTTCGCCTCCCCCCCCCCCCCCCCTCCAAAGATGTCTTCTCTGTTGAGAAAATAATTCCCAATTTTTTATTTTTACCCTCCGTGAAAACCCCTCGCTGTGGTGGGTCCCTCGTCCCTCATTTTTCAAAATAACAAAAAGTACAAGTTTTCATCAAAATTTTCAATTTTTTTCATTACTAGTGCCTCAGTGTGGCTCCCAATTGTATAACCATGACTCTGAGAACGATTTTATCCACCCACCTCCCTCCCCTCGTCTGAAAAAAGTTTTCTCAAAATAAAATAAATTAGCTAATTGACTTTAGCGACTTTTTTATAAAAGGAAAATGGTGAAGTGACCCAAATTTTAAAAAGGGAGTGTACTGAACAAAATTGCAAGGTATAACCCCTTCACAAGAAATTAAATTTTTGAGAGAAGAAATGTTTTAAAATTTTCTTGGAAACTTTTTTTAAAGGAAGTATTACAATGGTTTTCTAAACGAAATAAAATCAAAAATCCTATCAAAAACTTGTCTAAAAATTTTTCTTTAAAAAAATTAATATTTCAAAATTTTTCTGAAAATTATTTTTAAAAATTTCATTTCAAAAAAAAAATTATGAGATTTTTTGTGAAATTATTACCTAAAGGTGAGATAAGAAAAATGTTGATATGATTTTGAATTTTTTCAAAAAAAAAAATCAAGTAGGTACCTAACTACTTATTTCCTTTTTTAAAGAAAATGAGAAGACTTTTTGTAATTTTTTATCTAATTTTTGACAGAATTTTTGACTTCTTCAAGAGATTTTTGAAATAATTGTTTCCTTTAAAAAAATATTTTTCTGTCGATTTTTTAAAAATTAAAAAAGATGAGATTTTTGACTGAATTTTCGAATTTCTTTTAAGGATTTTCAATAATGTACAATGGGAAATTATTTTGACATCTGTTTCGTATACCAAACGACTGTTTTTTTAGAAAAAAATCTCATGTAGAGTTTGTATGCCTATCCACTGTTTAACTTATTGAAAGAAATATAATTTTTTCAATTCAAAGAAAAATCTAGATATTTTGGTGAAAAAATCTTATTTATAACTGTTTGCATTTTTTTGGAAAAAAAAACAATTGTTTGAAAGAAAAAAATACTCAATTTTTTTGGAGGAAAAGTCATTTTTTTAAAGTAAAAATATTCAATTAAAAAAAAAATAGTTTTGAAAAAAAATCACCAAATTGTTTGGAAATAAAAATTACTTGACTTAAAAAAAATTAAATTCACTTAAAAATATCTTTTGAAATTTTTGGAGAAAACAAACACTAAGTCAAGTTTTTTTTAGGGGGGAAACTAAAAATTAACACTCCTTTAAAAGCATAAGTCCACTTTTTTGAAAATATTGATTTCCTCGATTCTTTTGAAAAAAACAATTTTTTATAAAAAGGGAAAAATGACTCGTTTTCTTAAAAAGAAAAACCACACGATTTTTCCCCATCTTGTATGCTTAATTTAATCAATAAATTTGAAACCTTTCATCGATTTTATTTTCTCTTGTTATGCAAAATAAAAATTTTAACGTTTTAAACTTATTAATGTGTAAAAATTCAACTCTCTCACACGGTAACCAATTTTTAGTGAGGGCAGGTTTATATCTTATTGTTATTACAATAAATTGTTCAGACAAATTTATAAGAATGTATCTCAAAATATGATTTTTAGTGAATATTATTTAATAATTTATGTTATTTTGAGAAAGCTTATTTCATTCGAGGGGAGGGAGGTGAAGGGGCTAAAATCGTTCTGAGTGTCATTTTTGTACAATTGGGAGCCACACTGAGGCATTGGAACTAAAAAAGAAATATGAAAATTTCGATGAAAACTCGTATTTTTTCTTATTTTGAAAAATGGTTGACCCACCACAAGCAGAGGTTTTCACGAAGGAGAAAAACAAAAAATAGGGAATTATTTTCTCACCAGAGAAAACAACTTTTGGGGGGTGGGAGATCAAAAATTCCAAATTCGAAAAATAAGGACCACTCCAGCCTAAACTTACAGGCTTCTTTTTAATAATGCAAATAATAATATGTAGGTTAGGTAGGTTTGTTGATGAATAGGTGATGAGTACATCCTTATTGAAAACTTATTACTTTCATAAAAATGTAAATGTATTTAATTATTAAATGGTCGATTCCTGTGTTACTTTTTAAATTAATGGCATTTTTATTTTCCAATCCAAAGTAAAAAATAAATTAAAATGCTGCATTTATTTTCTTTTGAAAAGGTCTTCGTTCTTCATGCGGATATGTTACCTACTTATACATTTTATCAATAGGAATTTTCCACACTGAGACTCTGATTTGACCTACTAAAAAAATCATTAATTTTTTTTTCAATCTAAACCAACAACGTCTAAGTATTTCATTTAGACGTCAGCACGTCGTGAAAAGAGAAAAAATTTAAAGATGCTGTACAAACGAATTTCAGAATGAAAGTTTAATAAAAGAACCAATTTTTATTAGTTTTGATGCCAATCAAACAGTTAACTATCGTTCAAATAGATAGGTAGGTAGGTAAGTAAGTAAGTGATTTGGTGCCCGTTACAATATTATAACGATAAATTGATGAAGTATTTTGCCAAAGTAATAGAAATTACTTTATATCAAATTATGTAAATCATACTTTAAGGTCCATTTATTACCAGTTAGATTCAATTACAAATGTGTAATAACTTTTCTTTGCTGTGAGATTTAAACTTATCGAGCACCACATCGAAAAAAATTAATTCCATCTCTGTTTTAGGTCTAAATTGAAAATTTGAATTAGGTAAGTAATCTAGGTATCTACCTTAAAAAAAAACATACCTACGATTGAATTTAGTAGTTACATGACTGAAATCGTGAAAATCATTTCACATTATTGTCTTTAAAGTAAACTTTGGAATACGAGACAAAAAGGTAGATACGTATCACCGAAAGAATTTAACAATTATCAGACATTTATATTAAATTCCAATAAAGGAGCAGCTATAAAGTTTTGAACTAGAATCGTCATTAATTATTTAGGTTGATTTAATTTCCGCAATCTACAAATTGCAAATTCTATGAAATCACCGCGCAGTAGTGCGAATAAATTTAAAAACTTTCATAATTAATAGTTTAAAATTGAAACGATTATTCGCAAAATCTGTGAAAATGGAAAAACCATGAAATTAGAAGCATTTTCTAAGTACTTTTAATAAAACTTTTTAATCGTGTAAAGTTCAGTATATTTATCGTATCTACGTTGTTCGTAGCTATTTATGTGTATTAGGGTAGTCCTTATTTATACTTGTTTTTTTTTTCCTTTTTTGGTCTCCCTCCTCCACTTGAAGAACCGACAACTTGGAATTTGCTGGGGTGTGGCTTAAATTTTTCACTGGAATGTGAGAATGATTTTTAAAAAATTGATTTCTTCAGTCTGAAAAAATTTAAGATTTTTCTTTTTTCATTTTCAAAAACTTGAAAAATATTTTAATGCCAAAAAATTGAAAAAATTTTTTACTACAGAAAATTGAGAACTTTTTTTACAAGAAAATTGAGACAAAGCAATTAAGATTTTTTTCAATAAAATTGTAAAACACTGTTCGTCCTTATAAAAATTGAAAAAAAAATCATAAAAAATCAAGGGTATATTTTTTCTTTAAAAAATGGAGCAAAAGCAAAAAATGTTTTTACAATAAATATTGAGAGATTTTCTCCGTTACAGCATTGAAAGAAAAACACTGAGAATTTTTTTACGGCAACCACAAAAAATTTATAATGGATTTTTTCAGGGGAAAAAAATTTAGAAGTTTTCTTTCAAGTTTTTTCTGCTACAGAAAAACAGAGTTTTCCTCGAAAAAAAAATGATATCTAGATAATTTTACCTACAAATGAGAGATTTACTTATTTCATTTTTTTTTTTTTTTTTTTTTTGAGAGAGAGAAAACGATTTTTTCTTCAAGAAATATGAGATTTTTCACTCTGAAAAATTGAAGAATTTATTAGTCTGAAAATGGGAGAAATGTTTGAATTTTCAGTGTAAAAATTTAAAGATTTTTTTTTTCATTAAAAGTTTGAGAAGCATTTTCACTTCAAGAAAATTAGAAATTCACTCCCCCCTCTAAGAAAAAAAATTTTATGCTTGAAATAATTGAGAAATTTTCTCTAAAATATTTTCAAGTTTTTTCTGCCACACTAGAAACAGCTTTTTTCTTCAAAAAAAAAATCAGGAATAATTTTTTCACTCTAAAAAAAGGAGAAATACCTAGTTTCACTTCGAAAAAATTAAGAAGTTATTTCCTTAGTCCCCAAAAAAACTAAGATTTTTTCTCCTAAAATATTGAAAGATGTTTTTTCTAAAAAAAAAAAAATTTTTTTTTACTCCGAAAAAATTAGAGATTATTTTAAGTATTTTCTTCAACAAAGTTGAGAGATTTTTTCAAAAATTAAAAAATATTTTCACATCAAAAAACTGAGAAATTTTTGCGTTCCAAAATAATTGGAAAAAATCACTCGTACAAAAAAATTAAAAGACTATTTTTTCCATAAAAAAGGGAGACAAAAAATGGGTATTTTTCCCTCAATAAAAGTGGCAATTTTTTGGTCTAAAAAAAAGAGATTTTTCATTTGTTTCTTTTTTTTTTTGAGAAAATGTTTTATGCTGACTCCAAGAAATTGAAATATTTTTTGTTCCAAAAGAGGTCAGATTTTTCACGATAGAATTAAGAAAATGTAATTGTACTCCCAAAAATTTAGAAATTTTTTCTATCCAAAATATAATTTTAAAAACTTTTCTTACTCGTACAAAAAAGTATTGAGATGAAAATATGCACTTTTTCTCAATAAAATTAGGAATTTTTTTTTCACTAAAAACATGAGATTTTTCATATATTTTCCTCCAAAAAATATGCTGACTCCAAGCATTTTAAAAAATTTTGGTTCCAAGAGAATTCAGATTTTTCACGAAAGAATTGAGAAATAAGTATTTTTATTTCAAAAAATTAAGAAATTATTTTCTCAAATAATTTGAAAGATTTTTTTAAATTTTTCACCTTACTGAATTTTAATCTGTGTCCAGTTTTCCTCTTGAATTTTCTCAATTCTGCATGTTTTTTTAAATTTTTTTCCTCAACTGAATTTTATTGATGATTTGGAGCCCTTCAATTTCTTAAGATACGCAGAAAACCAAAAAAATTAGGCAAATTTTTACCTTTTAATTCATTTAGGTATTTTTTTATTTTTCCCAAACTAAATTTAAGGTGTTTCTCTTTCGTACTTGCTCCTGATAGTTATTTTTAAAATTCGCAGAATTTCAAAATTTTGCATTTTTCTCTTGTTCTATCCGTTACATGGGAATCAATTCTCATTTTTTTTTCTCCTAACTGAATTTGAATTGGTTTTGGAAAATACGTATTTCAATTTCTCCACTTTTATAAGAATTGTGAGGGAGATTAAAGGCACTTTTTGAAATTCACTTGGAGGACTAATAAAATTAAATTGAGAGTTTGTTCTCACGAAACTGAAAAATTTTGATGAGTTAGCACCAAAAAAGGGAAAATTTTGAAGATCTGTATTTTTCACGCATTTGAAACATCGAAAATAAAGACCACACTGACCTAACCTACATAATTATTGTGCTAGAGTACCAGCTTACATGTTAGGTGCAGTAGGTAACGTATTATAATACCGACACGATGAGGAATATAAAATATAACTTCCTATACCTGCAAATGAACCTAAATATATCCAGAAGAATTTTTTTAAAAAAAGAGGTCGTTAAGTAATTTGGTCTGTTCTGTTCGGTTACAAATTCAGGAACACTCGAAAAAGGTGTAGGTAATTTATATTACCCGCGAGTATCGAAATTCATGGGTAGGGATAATTGAGAAAATCTGCGACTCAGGTTTCATGAAAATGCGCGCGAAAAACTTACAGTGACCGATAAAACGGTGTTATCTGAAATTAATAATATAGTATTTTCGTAAGCAGCTAAAAGTTAACTCGAGTTGAAAAAACGACAATGAAAAATGAAACTGATTTATACCTTCTTTGTTCGTTTCTTTTATCATTTTTCACGCTCAAAAAAATTCTCACTTTTGTGCAATTTTTAACTCGTGTCCAGATTAATCAAAACATTAAAATGGTAAATTAACGGGCCCATAATAGAGTCATTCATTTTTTTTTCAACTTAAAAAAAATGTTGCATGCATTTTTTTTTCTTTTCTTTAACGTAATTAGGTATTATAAAAAATATCCCCTTTAACAAGCTTTTCAAGTTTTACCAGACAACAAAATTATATAGCAAATTACGTGATCAGAAATTATTATTTCAACTAATTCGCTTCTTCGAGTCACTAACGAAATACACAGCGAGATGAAATTTTGTCATCTAATTTGTTCGAAATGAAAACCTTATTTTTAAAAAATTTTTACCTTCTTTACTTTTGTTTACATGCTTTTATTAGGTAAGTAGACAATGAAATCGATAACTTGGTAGTTTTCAAAATGTTATGACAAATATTTATTTTTTCAGGAATATGGTAGCTCAAAACCGTTCAAAGTGTGGGATTTTTTAAGAAGAGTACGAAAAAGTTTAGTAGCTTCTACGTTAAGAGAATTAGAACAACGCGGTAATTCATTTATACTTACCTATTTTTACGTAACTTACAATTGGATTTATTTTGAGAAATTAGGTACCTATATTCAAATTCATGTACATTGAATAATAGGTGTCGTCGTCTCAACTTTTTTTTTCAATATCATACTTATAATTTTCAATTACTTCGAGAGAAAAAAATCACATGTGGTTTTTTAATAACTTTCTGACATAAAATAAACAAAAATTATAATAATGTTTACAAATTACGTACGTGGATATAATAGCTTATGCCTACTTAAATATTTTTCGCAAACAGAAAGCCTTGCACAAGTGAAGGTCTATAAGTAAATCCCAATTTTTTCAATCTTTATTTCCACATATAAAATGATAATTCCGCAGACCCTTGGAAAAAGAAAGAAAAAAGTAACTTACAGTAGTAAAATTTTGATTTAAAAAAAAAAGTAAGATCCACCCATCACTATACTCTTAATCCATAAGTGACCATTCATTTAATCACATTTTCGTTTTTGTTGAATATTTTTCACTTGTTAGTACTGTAAGATTGGATTACATTTGAGAAATTTTGGAAAAAAAATGAAAACAGCTCTGACAGTTTGAAACACAATTTAAAAAAAAATTCATGCTAATAAAACAAATCTAAAAATTTTATTTAAAAAAAAAATTGAAACACATAGGTAGTATTTTTTAAAAGTTTGATTAAACCAAAATAATACCCCCCCCCCCCCTCTTTCAAAATGATCAAAAAAAATTGTTTTTACCGTAAAAAAAACAACAAACACTTTCATTCATTTCCAGTTAAAACGTTGAGAAAATCGTTAAAAAATGTAAAAAAAATGTTTGCAAGTTTGCAGAAAAAAATTGAAATTCCTATCTATAGGAAAAATCTAACTGTCTACCTAACTGAAACACAATTTTTTCAAAAATATTCGTTTAAAAGCTATTTTATTATTAAGAAAAAAAAAACCCGTCAATTATTTAAGCAATTTTGAAGAAAAAAATTCAAGTTGAAATTTCATGTTCATTTTAAAATACAATTTTTAAAAATTTCAAAAATTTTGTTCACATACAAATTTAAAAAAATCTTGTTCAAAGCAAAATTTTATTTAGTTTTCTTTTTTTGTTGAATTTAATGAAATTTTTTTTTTTTTTTTTAATTCAATTTCAATTGGAACGTCAAAAAACCTCAACTCCGTCGATTTTTTTAAGCAATTTAAAAAAATGGAAAAAAGTTTAAATTTCAAGTTCATTACTTCATTTTAAAACACAGTTTTAAAAAATCATCATTGTGAAAAAATTTCAAAAATTTTGTTCATATTCAAATTTTTTTAAAATATGGTTCAAAGCAAAATTTTTGATTTTTTTTGAATTGATTGAAAAACGTTTTTTAAAAAAAATAATTTTCTATTGGAGGAACACAATTAATATTTTAGGTTAAAATGTTAAAAAAATTACAAACCTTTTATCAAATCACAAATTTTTCAAAAAAATTCGTTTAAACAATTAAAAAAAATAATACCTACCTAATTTAAAAAGAAAAATGAACATTTTTATTGCGAAATAATAGATCGATAGATAGATATATTTATTTAATGATGCCCGGCGTCTTGGCCTTTAACGTCAGCAATCAAGTTACGTCAAGTTACAAGTTAAATATACGAGTTTTTTCAAATTTTGTATATAAGACTTATCTTTTTATAAAATCCTTTTGAAAACACAAATGAAAAATAAGACTCCTCCGAGGCTCCGAGGAAAATAACATTGAAGGTTCTCATAATTTTGGGTATAAAATTTGAGATGGGCATTGGGCAACACACCGCGCACCGTCACACGCTCCTGGTGCAGAACTGCAATTATCATCTGGCACAGCATTGAATTAGATTAAGTAGTTTTGAGGATAATTTTTCAAATTGTAATGCCACTGCCGTTTGTTGCGATGAAAAAAAAAAATGAGAAGTGAAATTATTTAAACGACACTTATTGATTTTGAATGTGCAATGTGCATGGTATAAAGTAATATAAATCCAATTTTGCATATATAATTGATTTTATTTGCTCGTCTCATGAATCCGATATCTCCTTTTTCAGCCAAAGAAAAGATGAATATACCGAGTAACGAACCGATTCGATTAGTATTAGAGTGTGATGGCACGCAAGTCGAGGATGGCGAATATTTCAGAACACTGCCATACAACACCGTGATAATGGTCTTACGAAATGACCAAAAATGGTATCCATTAAATATCGAAGCTTTAAGAACAGGTAATTTGCCAATTTGTAGCAATGTAACTTATTGGAATCGATACCTTAGAGCACAGGACCTGTAAGTCCATAGTTCACTTGAACCTTCCATCTTGGTAACACTGTCCTTTCACAGGCGAATCAAAACTGGTACACAATTCCTCTATGTTCCATTTTTTTCGGAAGGACAATCTGAAGTAAATTGGACATAGCGGAATTGTGCGCTAGCTCTATGATTCGCTCGTGAAAGTACAATGTTACCAAGATGGAAGTTTCAAGTGAACTGTGGACTTACAGGTCCTGTGCTCTAAGGTATTGTGGTGTACTCAAAACTGTACCTTATTGAAAGTTCGTACTATCTCTGTTGAAAATGTTGTCGCCTTATGAGAATGTAGGTCAGACTTCTATATACAAACCTTAAAAATGTCAAATTTCTGGCACTCGTAATTTTTGAGGCACGCATGGAAGATTCCGTCACTCAGCTATAGGGGATCTCAGATAGCCTCACTTCATAGTTACTCAATTCTTGGAAAATTATTAATAAATAAATGTAGGTACCTATCCAAAAGAATGACCCCAATAACGGATAAATACATAATATAATTTGTATTCTGATGTGAGCGCAAATTTTCTGCTGTTCTCACCCTTTAATAATGTATTTATGACGATGGCGATTAAAAATAGGTAGGTACCTTAATACTTGCTCCACTTCTGCCATTACCAAGTTGAAAACATGACAATTTTCAAGTCTTAACTGCTCGAATGATAATCAAAAACATTTTATTCTTTGTTTCAGCTTTACAAACTATTCCAAGAATAGTTTGCGAAACACTGCACGCTTTAGATTTACACGAAGAATCGCCGTCGTGGAAAATTATGGATAATAAGGGTCGTATAACTGTCGTACTGCACTGGGATCAACGATCGCATAAAGTCGAAACACTGTTAAACGCCATACAAGCGGATAATTCTTCAAAAGGTAAAAAACCTCAATCAATACTAAAAGATAAATCGACAAGTTTTGAAATACCGGAATCGATTTTGAAAAAAGAACAAGACATTAGGATACAAGAACCACATCATCACCACCATCACCCGCAGCATGCTCCACCTTACGTAAGTTTTGATACGATGCGACCTCCGGCAGCATTTTTCAAAGAGCCTCAATTTAGTCGATTTTTAAAGGCTGGATCATTCGAAAACGCCAATTTACACAGACACACCATCGAGTGCGGCTCCGGTTCGCACAACGTTATCGATATTAGACCCGGAAGTCCGCACGGTAACGGAGAATGTGATTTCCACTGTTGTGTGTTGCACGAAGAAGGTCGAAAAATTGCAGTTACCAGGACGGTTGCTACGTCTCCGATACACCAAACGGGCGCTGCTTCGATTGCCGACAATACGAAAAAATCCAGTAAGAATGTGCGGTTTTTGGACGTAGAAGAGCACGTGAATTTACCCTCGGAAGCAGAAGATAACGATAATCAATCGAATAGTTCAGAAACGGATACCGATACCACCACAACCTTAACGGAAGAAGAAGGAGTGACGGAAAAGTTTCTACTTCTGGTCGATGAACAAAAACGCCATTTATCTATAAAAGATATAGGTGTGATTTTAGAAAGGCTTAGCTCGAAAATAATTGATGTTGAAAGACTGGATAGGGAAAATGAGAATAATGACTGTAGAAATTGGACAATTAAGGCCACTATACGAGGAGATGGGTTAGAAGAATTAGGATTAATATACGCGGGTAGATATTACGAGATATCCGAACATCCAGGATATAAAGAAGCGACTAGCAATTTTAGGGAAGAGAAAGGCATTATTCAAAATGTAGAAGCGAGAGTTTAAATTTCTCAGAACTTGTTCTTGTTACCAATATCTTTATTATTATATTATTTCGTTACTTTACCAGTGAGCAGTTATATAAGTACAACGTTTATATCTTATTCATAGAATTCGGTTTTAATTTTTATGATAATAATAATTAAAAAACATTTTCTGGCTCGCACAAATATCTACCTACTAGGTATATACGTAAGCATACAGAAAATGAATCATCAAAAATGTGCTGTTTTGGAAAATATTTGGGTAGTTGCATCCTCGGATAGAGCGTGATTGTGCAGCTGGAAATAGTCAAAGTCAATAATTGAGTACCAAAATCCAAATCACCCACAAAATGCGTCCCGTATGTTGTAGAACACGCAGGTGAATTGCATCTCGATTCACTTTTGTTGTAGGCCCACCAGTATTTACCGCGTGTTGTAGAAACACAGGACAGGTGAATTGCGCTCGGAGTGTTGCTGTAGAGACGCGAGTGAATTGTGTGCCTTTGACTATATACAACATGGACTGGTAAAGCCCCATAAGAGCAATGTTAAATTTTTGATCCGATATGCCGGCGTTTTGATTATGCAATTTCATAAGCAGAGTGGAAAAAAATCTTCTGCACATGCGCGAAATCACAGTTGAGAATCGCTGGACCGCCATATTGTGCCTTGATATTTTTTTCAAAATTTTCAATCTCAAACCAAATTCAATTTTTTTTATTGCAATCGAAAGGTTTTTCAATTTTATAAAAAAAATATTTCTTGACATTTTTTTGCTAAACTCGTATTTTCAGAGTTATGAGCAAATATTAAATTTAATGCTATACAAAATGGCGGACCAGCATGCCTGTAGTGAAAATTTTTTCCACTCAAGGCTTTTGGGGTTTTTGCTAAGGAATTCCAGCTGTTCTACCAGTCCATGTTGTATATAGTCAAAGTTGTGTGCCAAGCGTTGTAGACACAAGTGAATTGCGTTCCAAGTGTTGCTGTAGTAAACGAGTGAATTGTGTCCCAAGGGTTGTAGACACTCTCAATGCTCGAGGAGTGTATGTACACGAGTGAACTGTGTTGTGCGTCCCACACGTTGTAGACAGGGACACACAGGTAAATTGCATCTCAATTCTCGAGTGTTGTAGACACCCATGGGTAAATTGACTTGAGTTTTAAGCTTTCTAGACACACAGGTGAATTCTTCAGCCTGTGGCATGGAGGCAAAGGGAACACCTATGCATTGAATTTTTTTTGCTAAAAAAATCACATGGTTATTATTAAATTTAGCGTATTAGCGTCTAACAAAAAAATCTGCGCTCTAAAAAAATTAAAAAAAGATCAACAATTCATTTTGGAGTTGGAGGGTAATCAAAAATAATTTTTTCCCAAATTCGCTTTGGCTCCAGACAGCCCTATGAATTTTTATGTAGGTACATAATTTTGAAGATTTTCAAAAATGGCAAAATATGTTTTAAGCATATTTTTGATGAGTCTAGTTAATTCTAAAACATTGCCAATAATAATCTCTTTTTTACACGATCGAATTTAGGGCAGGACTCACGAATCCATAAAGTTTTTTACAAAAAGGACCTCCGCCAGGACTTCTTCCTTTTTTTGCATAATAAAATTACCAATTTACCAATAAAAGTGTGAAATGCTATAGCATTTCTTGCGTAGAAAAAAAAGACAGCAGCATACCAAAAATTTGTTTTCTAAAAAGAAAACTCCGTCAAAATTTGGCCTTGGGGCCAACAATTTCTAAATCTGGCTCTGCTTCTTCATCTTTCTCACTTCCCACATGGGACACAATTCACTTGTGTATCTACATCTACAACCCTTGTGATACAATTCACTTGTGTGTCTACAGCTCTTGGGAGTTGGCACACATAATTCACTTGTGTGTCTACAACTCTTAGGACACAATTCACTTGTTTGTCTACAACTCTAGGGACACATAATTCACTCGTGTGTCTACAACTCTTGGGATGCAATTCACTTGCTTTAGGGCGCTACCTGAGTAGGTACGAGAAAAAATTTCTGGATGCAATATTCATATACGCAACCTGTGGACGTTCGAGAGTTTTGTTTGCTCCAAAGGCATAGGATTTTTAAAAAAAATGCAAATACCACCTACTTCTTTTTTCAAACAAAAAACAGGTAATTTGTAAAGGCATAAAATAAAGTTTATTGTGATTGGCTTTGTGAGCAGAATAAAAATAATACAACATTTAGGTATGATATAGGTATTAAAAGTTGTTCTTCCACTTCTGACATTGGATCATCCTCTGTCTTTTGTTCTTCCTTTTTTCTTCTTTTGCAATTTTTTTGTACTATTTGTTCTTCTTAACGGTGAAATTACTTGTATAAGTTGACGATCGCGAATAATAAATAAACGTTGTACGAGAAGTTTACGGTACTTGTTTGTATGAAAAAAAATTATTTTATAATTTATATAGAAGCCTGATCTTTTGCTCAGTTCTTATACGGTATAAGAACGTAATAGGAGGATCATTCTTCATTTGCATTCGAAAATAATGTTATTAAACGTTACAATCATTTAATTTACCCATACGTGTTCTGAATTTAAATACTAAGCTAGCTTTTAGAAGTTGTTATCACAATTGTTAAAGTTGTCGGTATAATCAATAGTTGATTTTATCAGCATTTGCAACGAGTAAACTTTCTCATCACAGTTCGTGGCTTATTTGTGCCGTTGAAATGAAAAATTGAAAAGATAGTGCGAGGGAGATCTATGCAATAGGTGCCTATCATATCTGGAATGTCATTTCATAATTTTTCAACTCCTCTGATTAACCTTTTGAGGATTTTGAAGAAAATAAAAATACCTACAATTTTTGGCATCAGCCTATCACGGTGAAAATATACACGTTTCATGGTAAACAGATTAAATGATTCGAGCACGTACCTAATTATACGAATCCAAAATCGTTGAAAATAATTACAAATGGTGATAAATTTGTTTTTAAAAAAATTTTAAAATGTTGAATTGTTACTGTATTTTTTGTTGAACTATTGTTAAAACTTTTGAAGTTGACTTCAATATTAAGTACATGCAATATGCATGCTGCAGATTTACTTTCTTATGTAGGTCTTAGTTACCTACAGAGACAGCATGATTGTAACTGTAAGCATCTCCGAGGTAACCCGCACTTGAATGTCAACCCCGATGTGAAATTCTTCAATATAAGTAGGTATACGTCGTATAAAAATAAAAAATAAAAAATGTGTACGAGTATTTAGGTTGCAAGTATTTTTTGTACGTATGTTCTATTTCACATTTTGATTTCTTTATTTGTGAGTATACCTGCATGTTATTAACGTTTTTAAATGCTCATCCATATTGAAAACATATTTTACAAAAAAAAAAAAAAAATTAATCCGCATAAAAGACACAATAAATTGAAATACATAATTTGTAATAAAAAGCGCAAATGATTTCCTCTCAATTTTATTTATTTTTTCTTTTCCTACTAACGCAAACAATGAGCTTTTACCTAAACATTAACAAACAATACAAAATTTGTGTAATTTTTTGTACGATTATACGAATTTGATTATTTTATTTTCCGACATTTATACGTTACTTTTCTTACCTACATGCCATTTTAGTTAGGTATATACTATAGTATATCTACACTATAAAACTCTTTCACAATTCAGTGATTAAATTTTTATAAACTTGAAAGTTGTTTTCTACACGCTTGACAGTCTAATATGGTACCTACTTACCTATATTGAAAAATAGTGCAAATTTTAAAGTTACATATCCAAATGAATTCTTTTTTTTGTTAATGTTATTTAGTGAAGAATATTTCGCTTTTACTCGACGTTATGGAATAATCGTGTACGGTAATTTTTTTCATAGGTTTTTAATTTTTGATTTATTTTATACCTAGATGATTTGTTTTTATTTTATTAGGCTACAAATTTAAGGGTGTTGTTATGTTATGTTACCTACCTAAATTTAATTAAAATCTTTGATTGTTAACGTACTACGAACCTATAGTATGTTGATAATCGAAAGGTTAATACCATTAGCTGGAATTGTTTAGTGCGCTACTTCTTTTCTATAATATGTTAATTGTGTATAAGTAGAAAACCTATGTCGAAAAAATTATTTAATTTTGGTGCTTACTTACGATATATTTATAAAATAAATGTATCGTACGTGCATGATAATTGCAATCAGTTAATATTTTGATAAACTCAAAACGTGTGATTCGAAACGTGTAAATCCAGAATAATTAACGACAAATATGCTGCGGGGGCGTGCTCAAGTAATCGTACGCCCAAAACCCACTTATACACTTTTTTTTAGGAAATGAAAAATTGTGTTTTTTCCGGTAGGATATAGTAAGGTAAAAAATTCTTTTTTTCTAGATGGTCTTGGAAATTTTCTATTTAGGAACAAATCCCTCTTTCCTTCTTTCTGTACACTTCTAGCTTCAAGCCCGAGGATTTTTAAGGTATATTTCGTAAAGTTTTTGTTCGAAGAGCCAAAAAAATTGGAAAATAATATCTATTCGAAAACAGAGTGTTCCTTGAATGATGTAGAAAATCAACAAGAGTGAAAAGGCAAACAACCTATTGAAGTAAAAAAATGTTATGTAAAATGTGGTGCCTATCTGAAACATTGAAGGGACCAGGGAAAATAACATTGATTTTTTTTTTTTTTTTTTGATCGAGTATAAATGGGGTACCTAATTGGTATAAAAAAAACACATTTTTCAATTTTGGCATTTTTTGCCTAAATTTCAAAATTAAGGCTTCATAGATCTTCTAAACTTCACAAAACCATTTATTTATTTTTTTTTTTTAATTAAAAAACTTTTAGAACTGAAATTTCTACGATTTTTTTCAACACTTCAAATGGAAGTAACTAATTATTTCAAAAAATGCTTTGTAATCAAATCAGAAAATTAATTTTAAAAAATCTAAAAATTTTTGTTTGAATAATTATTATGATTTTAAAAAAAATCCGAATTTGACAAAAATTTGACAAATTCTTTCACATTAAAATTTTCAAAATTGTTTTATAATAATAAAATCGTATCTAACAAAAATAGAAAAATTGTTTTTCAAAATAATACCTATTATTTGAAATTTATTCTTGTTCCCATTTAAATTTTTTTCACAATTGAAAAATTGTGGAAGACGAAATTTCGATATTTTTTTCGACAGTTCAACAGAAAATGAATTTTTTAAAAGAAACCCCATATTTTCTTTTTAATTTTCAAAATTAAGATGAGATATTTTTTAAAACCTTTTTACGAAAGCTTTTTATTTTCCTTTTGAGATTGTACCAATAAGCAAAGAGTTCCATTTTTAAGTTTTTTTTTTCTCTCTCTCAGAGAGACCATCTCCGTTTCCAAGTTGTTCTTTTTCAGATGGGTCTAAACGATTACGTATGGGCCTAGATCCGAAATTATGACCTAGGACATAATGTCGTAATAGTCATTACATGGGGAGCACGCCACCTTGCAAATATTACGTTTTCCATTGTACTTGTAGAAATTTATAATGTTTATTAATTTATTTTTAGATTGTACTCATAGCACTTTTGTTTTTGAATGATGTGATTTTTTTAAAATTTTGTTTTTTCTTTGTAAGTAACTACGTAAGTGTTTTTACAAAATATTACAGTGTTTGTTCGTGTGTTCGTGTACAAATAAAATTACCTATATCTGTTGTATAATAATGAATTTGAATGCGATTTTGTATGTTTACTTTACAATATCTAGTAAAAAGTAAAATTACCTATTATGTACGAGTAGGTAATATCATGCGCTAAAATTATAAAATGTCCGTCGAAATTTACCCAAAATTTATTTATTTATACTTCGTTTCAATTTTGCGAAAAATTTGAGTTGAAATCTACCTACATAGGTGGTGAAAGATACGATGCATGTCTTCAAACGTTTAAGTGTAGGTACTCATTTACAGATCATAAAATGAGTGTTACAGTAATTGAAAATAATAGAAAGAAATCGCATTCACTTTCACACCATTTCAGTTGGACAGATGAATTATACAAAATAATATGAATATCAAATAAGGACTTCACGCGTAGGTAGTGTGTATCCACCCAGCTACGCATCTGTATGATTTTTTTATTTCATTATCAACCACCAACCCAACCTACTTATAAACGAAAAATAAAAATTAATATTACGAAGGTATATAATTTTTATAGCTGTACCTACTCAGCACTTGAATCAGTGCTGTAAAAAATACATATACATAATTATTATACTTATCAACTAGTAAATCCGTCGATGATTAGTTGATTACGTATAAATGATCTTAAAAAAAAAAAATTGCTTCAAAATTTGAGATGAAATTTTTAAAATATTTTTTCAATGACGTCTATCAAAACATCGAAATGTTTGTATGTATTTACTTGATTCATCCGACTCAGAATTTTGGTGTTTATTTTTTAGGCGTATTTACCATCTTAAAAATTTAGGCAGATATGGTTTGTTTTTCCATCCAAGTAAAATGTGTCAGAAAATGATTTTTTTATAATAGTTAATTACCTTCAAGTCCTTCGTTTTTCAACGTAAGCGATGTTTAATATATATTTTTTCATACGTTGATAAAATATATTATACCTACACCTGTTCATCTGGAAATCAAAATTTCGCAAAGACAAGTCGAATAACATAATTTACGTTTCCTTTTTTTTACGTGCGAAGACAAGATTTTCAATTGTAAAATATTTATCAATTTGTGTTAATAGGTAATCGTTTTAGTAAAGGTTGTAAATTATTCGTATACATCGTTTATTACTACCTACGTAGGTTTGTTAACGCGATTCAATAAAATCCCAGTTATTTACTGAATTCCTGTTTGTAATGTTTATCATTATTTATCTAATACCTATGGATACAATTCGCATATAAATTCAATTATTATAACTGCCATTACAAACGTATTTTAATAAAAAACAATGATTATTTGATGTGTAACTTGATTGTTTTTTCAATTATACTATAGCTATCGTAGGTATTCCTATGAATCAAATAATTAGGTTAGGGTGGCCCTTATTATGGAAATTTTGGAACTGTTTTGAATATCAGGCGTCAATTGGTGAAATGGAGAAAATAATTCTATATTTTTTATTCTTCCCTAACTGCATTTTAAGCCGTGCCGCCGGCCTCCAGTTATAAAAAAAAATTGAAAATTTTTTAAAAACTAGACAATTTTAAAAATTTTAATTTTTTTCAAAAAATGGTCATAAGGTGGGTATTGCTACGTAAAAAGACCATTTTCGATGATTTTTCATCTTTACTCCCGTTTTCATGGGACATGGAAAAACGTCAATTTTTACTATTTTTGAAAAAAATTTGGAAAAAATGGTTTAAAATTGAAAAGAAGGTTTTAATTGATAAACTCGTTTTAACATACACATTCCCACCCAAAAAGACCATTTACGGTGATTTTTAATCATCGAGGTATCGGTGAGAATTTTTGAAAAACTATCAAAAATGTGAAAAAATCGTCTTAAGTGATAGTTCCTGGCCCTTCCTAAAAATGGAAGTAAAGTTGAAAAATTGGCATAAATGGTCTTTTCGGGTGGTAATGTGTATGTTAAAACGATTTTATCAATTAGAATTTTTTTTTTTAAATTTAACAATTTTTTTAATTTTTTTTTTTTCAAAAATTGTAAATAATTACGCTTTTTTAAGTTCCAAGAAAACGGAGGTAAAGATGAAAAATCATCGAAAATGTTTTTTTTTTATATAATAATACCCACCTTATGACCATTTTTTGAATAAAAATTAAAATTGGCCATTTTTTCGAATTTTTTAAAACTGGAGGCCGGCGGCTTTGCTCAAAATGCAATTAGGGAAAAAATAAAAAATATGGAATTATTTTCTCCATACTTATATGTCACCAATTGACGCCTGATTATCGAAACATTTCCAAAAGGCAAAATTTCCAAAATAAGGACCACCCTATTAGGTAATAGGTATACATCAAACAAAAAAAAAAAAAAAAAAAAAAAGTACAAAAAAAAATCCAGTGTATTACCCATCTGCGAGTAGGTATAATTTTTACAGAACTGAATTGGTTTGCTATAATAACTTTGCAGAAAAAAATGAATAAGTCCATTTTACGAATAGAAACAAAATTTATTCAATAATATCACAAGACAACGACTTTTACAACATTTTCAAGAGTTCGTTTGATTTTAAATGATATTAGGCACTTATAAAAGTAATCGACATTTCAACATGAACTATGGGTAAATCAAATATACAGTGAAGCAAAAGTTTTGCTCTACGAGTATATGAAAAATTGCGATAACCTATGACAAAAAACGACTGACGCAAAAAAAATTGAACCACCAACAAAGCATATTTGAAGGGATCAACTGTCAAATACACATGTCCATGGATCATCAGAGTATTTAAAAATGATTTCCAGGGAGAACCATAAAATGATGGAACTAACGATTTCGCCAATCAACGTACTTCAATCTTCAAGGAGCGATGTAGGATGTACAAACACTAATTAACAAGGTATAAGTATAACGAATGAATAAACTTGTGAAAAGACAGGGATTTCTCCTCATGCCACTAATCAATTAGGAGCTCAATTTTTGAACATCATGACAAAAAAAAAAAAAAAAAAAAAACAACATCGAAAACAAACAATCATGAACAATAAAAATTCAAGAAACATAGGTAGGTAGTCAAATAGGTAACAGGTAACACCGCGTCGAGAATTAATTTTGATTTTTTTTTTCTATTGAAAATTATATAAAATGTTGAAATCGAACCCTTTATTTGAAGAATGGCTGACATTAAGAACGTCGTTGTCAACTATTTTCCATTGGTTGTCGAATTTTTGTAGTTTAATGATACCGCAGTAGGGAACTTCATACAGTAGTCGTCCAATGACGTCATCATCTCTTGGCTTAAAGCCTATCAATTGACGAGAACAAACATCCAATGTCGAACCATGGCCTAATAGAAGGACATCTCCGCCACCTGAAGAAAAAATCGTAAAGTCAGCGCGAAATATTACGACTTATTCATTTTTAACAAAATACCAACCGTTTCGAGACACTTCATCCAATATTTTGGTGACAACATTGTAACCGCGTTGGTAATATTGATCACTAGTTTCAGTTAATAGGGTTTTTAGGTGATCGTAGGAGTATAAGGGTTCATAATTTTTGTCAATGAGGAAGCCTTCATTGAGCAGTTCTTCTATAGACATGAAGGATGGATATATGCCCGCATATAAACTAACCCATTCGAATAAACCTGGTTCAACTTTGATTGGCACTTCATTTATGATTCCTGCTGCTAAAATAAAATAACAAATTCATATTGATTAATTTATCTAGCAAATAATTTATGCTATTAATTAATGAATTCAATATTCGTTGGGCGATGAAATTTACCTTTGAAAACGTTATGGCACGTCTGTATACATCTTAAAGCCGGAGAGCTGTACGCATGACGAATATTCACTCCTGCCAGTGCAAAAGATTCTCCAATAAGCTGGGACTCAAAAGCTCCAATATTTGTCAAAGGAGAGTCAAATCTAAACGCTTCGAGTGAACCTTCTCTTTTTGGTAAACTAATCGGCATGTTGGAATCATATCGAACATATTTTCCTACAAACATATTCAGTTAGTGTACTTATGTAGTAGGTGTAAGAGGTAAGTACAGGTCTAGGTAGGTAAGTACAAATGAATCCCTATTCTTGGTATAACTTACCTTCAGGCGAGACACAATTGGATAACCAATTTTCGAATAGATTATCAACTCGTTCTGCGTGGCGCATCACATATATGTTTGTTTTGGTTTCCTAATTTCGAAAAAAAAAAAAAAAATACAAAAATACAAAAATTAAATCAAAAAAGTCAGTCCAGTCGTTGGTTTATAAAGCGATAATTATACGTAATAAATTGATCATTTTTTCTCCTGAAGGAAAGTAAAGTGAGAGATGAAAAAAATAACCCATTAAAAAATACATGGAACTGCATAATTCGAAAAAAAACCTGTAAAAATCCCCTCCACCAAAAATAGCATAAAAACAGAAAATATTATCTGTTTTTTTTTTTTTTTTTTTTTTTTTTTGTTGCCTAAGAAACACATTTTTTGTTGAATTTTTATGGAGATTAATTCCATGTGGCAATATTATGTTGATGAAAAGATGTACTCGTACCCAAGTAATTTTAAATGAGATTAGGAATACTTCACTCATGCTTTTATCTGATCTATTTCTTTTTAACTCTTCATAAAGAAAATTCAAATAGTTTTTTCAAACTGATTAACTTGAAAAAAAATTAATAGTTCCTACTGCTCATATCTAGGTAGGTAGGTTCAAATTTACAAACTTTTTACCTGGTGCCCATTTGTGTCCGAAACTTCGTTTTTTTTCAACATCGAATAACCAGTAAGGACAGGCATTGAGATAGATATCAAACCTAAAGAAATTATAAAATTATTTGGTCTTGATTTTGCATGACTACAAAACTCAAACAGATATAAATTAGATAGGTATTTATGCGTTTTTGTTCACGTACATTGTATGAACAAAAAACGCACAGAATCAGAAACAAAATAATTAATTAGTTTGAAAAATAAAATAATCATGAACATAATAATCACTTTTTCAAACCAAGCAAACGAACAAAAATTTTTTCAACAATAAATCTGCCAATTTTGACACAAATATACTCATAACGACAACGACACTATTCGAATAAAAACACTGCATCTTACACCCAAACTTTCAATGTTAATTGATAAAAATATTACCAGTGTATTGTAATCGAACAGCTATTTTAGAACACTGAAGTGAAAACATTTTTAAAAATTCGTTTGAAATTAGAACTACGTGAAACTTAATTGCATAAATCATGGCGTTATTAATTGATAAATTTCTAACTGATTACCTTCCTTGATAAACTTTTAATTTAGAATAATAAAATTATCAAAGCGAAATATTAACGAATTAGATATCGATGGATTTAATTTATTTGGTAAAGTTTTCTTTAAGTATAAAAAAATTAATTCAAGGTTAATATCGAATCGAGTGACAGAAACCTTAATAGGAAGAGATGAAGGGTAAATTCACTTCAACATTTCAGAATGTCTATAAAAATACACCGTTCTACACGAAACACGAAAACAACTTCAAATTTTCGAAATATATCAATAGCTTAGTAAAAAATCTTCGTTAAGATTAACATTTTTGAGCAATAAGTTTTTCGTGAAATTATGGGAAATATTTTCTAATAGGTAATTGTTTATTGATGTTGGTGGATATCGAAAAAACGATAAAGTACTTACTTTTCGCTTGATGATAAAGCACTTGTTTTCAGTCATTAAATTAGTCGATTTAGAGACGACTAATTTAATATTTTAATTATTTTGTAAGCTCATAAAGCTCTGCAGTCTGATAAAAAATTGATAACGTCGTTAAAAAGCTTTGAAAACAACAGGGTTACCAAAAAAGTGAAATATTAAGTAACCAGCTGACCACTTGATTTAATTGAAAAAAAATTGTATTCTACTCAAATAATGACCATTTTAGAGGGAAATTATTCAACTTATTTAATTTGTTAATCTTATAAAATCAAACGAATAATATTCTGATATAAATACAATACAAAATTTCATAATTCAGGCAACCATTTCAATGAGAAATCTAGCTTAATCTAGATTGTGAACACGATTCAACATTTTTATTTCAACGCGCAACAGCTGATGATCCACGTTTATCATTTTCATTTTTGTGATGAAATTGAGAAAAATTATCACCATATGTGCTTGCGAACAGTACACCTGTGTCACCTGTGTTCCTATAATATAATTTTCGTAGAATGAAATTCAGCTGAATATATTTTTAAATTTCAGGGGCACAGTATAGTATTCGAAATGTTCCTAGGTATGTAGAAATTGTTCACAATTTAATAATAATTAACCCTGCACTACATAATTTTTGATGTTTAAATTTTCAGAGAAAGCAGCTCTCATTTTCTTACTGCACAATTTCCTGTACATTCACGTACATTCGTGGAATAATGACGAATTGGAAGTTTTCGACGCCGTCGACGATGTCAAACAGAACTTCTACACGCTACTGAACGTTACTCAGGTATTTTGCATACGTGTATAGCCTCCAATAAGCTCAGTGGAGTTGGATCTTATCAGATTGGTGATTTTGTTTTTCTCAGGATGTTGATTTGATCGGTATTAAGAAAGCATTCCGTAAACTTTCCCTAGCTTTACATCCAGATAAGAATCCATCTCCGACAGCCGAACAAGATTTCAGACACATCGTCACAGCATACGAAATTCTGAAAAGTCCCGAAAAACGTCAGTACTATGATAAGTTCCTGGAACATGGCATGCCTGACTGGAGGCAAGCTGTGTATTACTATCGAAGAGTTCGTAAAATGGGACTGCAAGAAATGTGTTTAATCTTGACCGTCATTATTAGTATTGGACAGTATTTGGTCGCATGGGCAGCATACGTTGAAGAAAAATATACATTGGTATGTGCTCCGCTTACTACCACATTTTATTTTCACGTTAGTGTGTCTTAAAAATACGATAAAACTTTATTCATTTCATTTTGTAGAAAGAATTGCTGAAATCTAAAGACAAGAAAGCGAAAAAAATGAGAAAAGGGAAATCTGAAACTACATTTTCCGATGAATATATCGAATCAAATGTTAAGAAACCCAGGTTCGTTGAAAATTTACCTTTTAATAAGTTTAGTACTTGGTATTGGTACAATCATGTAAACTCATTAGTCGTGTTTTTGTTTCAGTGTGCTTAATACATTACCTTTTCAAATTTGTTATGGCATCAAAGCGTTGACCATTTTTCTCTTCAAGTTTACAATTTCAACTATAAAAGATTGGCACAGAGAATCTAGCGTAAAAGTTCCAAAAGAACAACCTCGTCAAAGGTACAAAATCCTTGTGCGTACGTACATCGAAGACGTACAACTATAATGATTAATTTTGAAAAAAATGTTATAGAACTGAACCTCATCAAAAATCCAATTACGAAAAACCAAAAAGGGTCGATTTCGTTCCCGAAGTAATAAGTTACGCTCCCGAAATACAACAAACTACGAATAAGAAACCCGACGAAGAAATTACCAAAAGCCCTCCAGTCATCAGTGGTGGTTTATGGACAGATGACGATATACTAGACTTGATAAAATTGGTGAAAAAATATCCCGCCGGAGAGTCTGAAAGATGGCAAAAAATAGCTTGCGCTATGAATAGAACTGTTCCTGAAGTTACTCATATGGCTAATAAAATCAAAGATAACGATTTCCGCTTGCCTGCTGAAACCGAAGAAGAAGTTGTAGACCCTGAACCTAAAAAAGTGAAAACCCGAGGTGGTAAAATGGGAATCGTTGATGCCGAAGGTGAAGATGAAAATACGCAGAGTTCGAACTGGACTCAAACGCAGCAAAAAGCCTTCGAAGCTGCTCTCAATAAATATGGGAAAAAATCGGTGGACGATCGTTGGGAAAAAATTTCCAATTGTGTGCCGGGAAAAACCAAAGTTAGTGTGTTTACGATTACTTTTTCATTTCAATTCAGTAATATTTATACTCTCTTATTCGTTACGTTACAGGAAGACTGTATGCTTCGTTACAAAAAGATCGCATCGATGGTTAGACAAAGAAAGGTCGTCGACGAAGTTCAAGAGAACAGTTAATATTGGGAGAAAAGTGAATTTTTTATTACGAATCAAAACTGTGATTTTTTTTATATCTACGGTTGCGTAAAGATTGGTAACATTGTAACGTTATCTTATCGTAATAAGGTTGAACATTAAATCGTTGTAAAAATTGAACTTTGATTCAGGTATAATTGCTTTCGTACGAATACGTGGAAACTATAACTTTTCGTGTTCGCGATTCTTATAAAAATTCTCATCGAATTCGTAGTCGTACAATAATATAAACGTTAATTTATTCATTTTGCTTACGATTAATTCTAATTGTGCAAATTTTTTTTACCATTGGAAGGAAATCGCGTAAGTTGAATTTATATAATTTTGCTATCAACTTTTTTCTATCAAAAGTAAGGAAAATATGCTTCAATAATACTCGAATCATTTGACAATAAATATCGAAGGTTGCAATAATAGGTATTCGTTGATTGAAATATTTGTCAATAGGTAGTTACCATTTTTTTTAATACGTGGGAGTATCCACTCGAATAGTTTATTTCGAAGTATTATACTATGTCATAAGAATTATCTTTTGCTACTACCAGTATTAATTTTTATAAGTGTAAATAAATTATACTTTTTAGAAATAAGTACATCGTCTTGCGGTTAATATGTATCTGTTTTGCGGATTTTGCATTATTTCAGCGTTTATTTTTTCTAAATATTGTGTTGTGTTTTCCTCTAAATGATCTCCAAATATTATAAAATCGTTGAAGCTCGTTTTGATGATTTTTAATGAAATAGTTTTGAAAAAAAATACGTATGTACCCACTCGAGTCCGTACGTTACGTACTTCCTACCGATTTTTCTTTACGCCAATTTCTCATGATACGGTTTTTTTATTTTTTTCATTTATATACTGCGAATATTTATTATTTTTCTATTCAATAACATTTTGATTGTTTTTAAACAGGCTAATTTATTGGCCTGCTGTAATTCGATTGATTTTTTTTTAGTCGAACGTAATGTACTTTTATGTTTTTTAAATGTAAAAATACAATTTCTGATTTCGCTAAATCGTTTTGCCTATTTTAGACGTTGGGAATGCGATAAATTTTGATGAATTTGTAATCTACATATAATGAGGAAGAAAAATTTAGATAATCTATCAACGCCTTCGACCTTCCTCGTTACTTTTTTTTTTTTTTTTTTTTAATAAGTCTACGAAATTATGATAAGCTTAACCCAATTCTTCAAAATTTTTGAAATTCTTTTCATGTAGAAGGAATCTAGTAAATTTACCTATATTTTGGATGGATAAATTATCTTCTCACTTGAGAATTTTTATGAGGTGCCTACCTACGAGGGGCGGCTGATAAGAAATGCACAGTGACGTATAACTCGCGTAAAAATGGAGCTACAATTATGGTTAAAAAAATTTCATGTAGCTACATGTCTCCTCTACACCTCACAAAAATTTGGTCAAGTTACGTTGAGCCGTTCGTAAGTTATATGCCTTCAACTGAGGCATGATCGCGCGTTTTGTCACTGAAGGTTGATCAACGTACTATGGAACTTTTTTTTTTGCGATAAGAAATGGGCTTATCTCACGTAAAAATGAAGCTATAGTAGTGGTTGAACAATTTTTAGATAAGGACATGTCTCCTTTATATACCACAAAAATTTTGTCAACTTGAGTTGAACCGCTCTTGAGTTATTCGCCTTTAACTGAGGCATCTTCGCTTCATTTGACATTCAAGATAGACGTAAGCTCTGTGATGAACTTTTTGTCGTGAAAAAACGTGAATATCCAACTGAAGCATCTACAGGTTTATTGAAATTGTACATGTGATTCCATAAACAAAAAAATTTCGTCAGAGTGGGACTGAGGGACACCTCAATTGCGAATAAAATCAGACGTAGTCGGCCCATCACCCGTACGAGTGAAATTTGATTCATAAAGGTGGTTTGACTTTATTCGAAATTGAGGTTTTCCTCAGCTCCACGCCTCAAAATTTTATCATACATGAAGATGTAGTACACGTCCGATAAACATATGCAGAAATTTCAGTAGAATTCGAGTTTTTCACGACATAAACTTTATTACATAACGTTCATTAACCTTCGGTGACCAAATGGCGCGACCGTGCCTCAGTTGAAGGCCTATAACTCACGAACGGCTCAACGTAACTTGACCAAATTTTTGTGAGGTGTATAGGAGACATGTAGCTACATGAAAATTTTTAAACCATATTTGTAGCTCCATTTTTACGCGAGTTATGCGTCACTGTGCATTTCTTATCAGCCGCCCCTCGTATATAATAAAATGATCTTATTATTTTTTAGGTAAACAAGGTGATACAAAAGTAATAATTCGTCTTTTGGTAATTTTCAGCATTCGAAGCAAAAAAAAAAAAAAAATCAATGAAGTGGGGAGAAATAATATTCTAAAAGCACCGTAGGAAGTTTTGAATGCTAATTAACGTGTAAAAATATTACCTACCTATTTTATTACTTCAAAAGATGGAAATTTGATGTTATAGCCTCTCCAGCTATGGACTGGACTTTTAAAAAAAATGTTTTAGTCATGTTTTAGACCACGACTCTCCAGTTATGTAATTATACTAGAAATTTGATTTCATTCATGATTTTCGTCCCCGCACATTCGTCAAATTCGTTAGGTACGAATAAAGAAGTAGACAAAATTGGTGTTTCATTCATGCAGTGACCTTTTCTTCATTCTTTACGAAAATGTAATATACTTTCATACTCATACACCTTATACATGAACTTATAAAAGTATGCCTGACGTTTATAGGTACCTAATACCTATGTAGGTATATTTGAAATGGTAATTTAATGAATCTATTATCTATGATAGAGCATTCATAACGGAAAGACAAATAGCCACATATACGAATAAATCAATAGTCACATACGAGTGGTGGATTTTTTTCTTTGGTTATTTGGTACCTTATGAGGTATAAAGTACCTATTTTATCAAGTTGATAATTTTTATGTGATTATGAATTTCGGTATTTCGATGAGTTCCCTGCATAAACTTCTCGTTGTAAGTGTCTAGGCTACCTATCTATCTACATACTTACTTGACTATTGAATAGTATTGTATAAGACAGGAAAAGTACCAGATTAGTCAGCTGTTCAATTAATTTTATCTCCTTCCTGCAGATATATTTTTTGAGAGAGATATTGCCCTATTTAGCTATTTAGATAGACGTATGTGATTATAATGATAGTCTATCCAATTACGATGGAAAATTTTTGTACGTGGACTAGAAATAAGTAGATAAAGTAAATAAGAAGATACTCTTGGTGGTCTTGGTCAAGATTATTTAAAAAGATAAGAGAGAAATTTTCGAGAAAATTTCCTATTTTTGTCTTACATTTTGTATATTATTTTGAATGAGAAAAATTCTCATCCACAGCTTCGTAAATCTTCATCTATTAAATAAGTATTATCTTTACCTAATTTACCTCTACATACTTAAAGTCTTTTAAGATGAATATGAGATCTATGCAGCAAATTTAACCTGAATAGGCATCTACCTACTTACCAAATATCATCTTTAGTTTTAAGAAAATCTTATTTCTGTGAAATGATTCGTTATTGGTTAAAGATTTACTACTCAGCAATCATTTTTATGAAATTCGGAAATATGTGCATATTTATTAAATTATAAGTATTCCTTGACCCGTAATGTTACCAGAGGTTTTGAAATTTTAATTTCATCTATCATTTTTATCGGTACATTATACGAAGAGGATTATCGTATATCGAAATGTCGGAGAAGTAATTAAATTTTCATTTTCAGTTGTTACCTCGCTCGAAGATTATACCTACACACACATTTGAATTTTTCATATTCCACGAAGAGGATTCGGAATGGACTTCAACATAGAGTAGATCGAAGAATAAGAGCATAGGACATTTCTTCAGGTATCTACTTATTTAATATATTTTTCGAGCAAAGTATGTATTAATAAGGACGTGATTCGTTTTAAATTTTTCTATAAGTAGGTACATAATTTTAGTTCGTATGGTTGAAAGGCTAAAAACCATTTTCTGATTGATTTATAATTTGAGACGTATTTTTAAAAAAGAATGAGATGGGGTTCCATTTTTTCAGACCCTCCTTTTCCGAGGGTCCATCATTATCTCTGTACTTGAAGCTTAAATTGAAAAAATTTTCAAACAAAAGTTGTAGATTGTGATTTATGAAAAAAAAATTTATCACAAGAATTTCAATAGAACCCCTCCTTCCCATTCAATTTTGAATAAAACATATGGAAATCACTGCCAGATGATTTTGAAGGAAAATGAAGGATCAATCAAAATTTTTGTGATAATCAAAATTATTCCAAGAACTTCAATTTACAACTTTTGTTTGAAAATTTTTCCAATTGGGGCCTTAGGAAGGATATAAAGAGCTTATAAAGAGAGGGAGTTCGAAAAGGGGGAGTCTTCAAAAAATAGCATATTCTTTCAATGTTTTATTTCATTGGATTGTCTTTTCAAATTTCAATAAAATCAACCCAAAGTTGCATTGAGATGACTGCAAGCTGTACGAGTAAAGTTCAAGGGTTATTATGCAAAATTAGAGGGGAAGGAGGTGTCCAATCGAAATTTTTATAATGATCAAAATTATTTCCCAAACCTCAATCTACAATTTTTGTTTGAAAATTTTTTCAATTAAATCCTTACGTATAGAGATAAAATGGACCCTCGAAAAAAAGTAGGGGTCTTCAAAAAATGGAACCCTACCTCGATAAAAATAACTTGAGGTGATTATGCAAAATTTTAGGGGAGGGAGGAGCCCAATCGAAATTTTTATAATGATCAAAATTATTTCCCAATTCTCAATCTACAAATTTTGTTTGAAAAATTTTTCAATTAAAGCCTTAGGTACGGAGATAAAATGGGCCCTCGAAAAAAAGAAGGGGTCTTCAAAAAATAGAACCTCAGCTCAATACAATAACTTGAATTCGATATTATTGAAAAACTTGTCAAGGTATATATAAAGCGAGTACTAGCCCAACACATAGATACGCCATTACCTACCTATTATTTATTGATGTCAAATAAATAGATAGGTACCTATTTTGAAAGAAAAATGACCAATATTAAAAAATTATACCTAAATTGATAAATTTCGATAAACCGTTACTTTTTGAATAACTAAATGAATTATCTGTACGTGATGATTGCTCGAAACCCTGACCTTGCCATAGATTAGCGTTTTTACTGATTAAAAACTTGAAAATGTATTGGTTTAGTGAGACTTTACGGATTACGAATGTGGTTTTAGTACGTAGGTAGGCAAGGATCGTGACGAAGCAGATTTTCGGATCTTCGGGTACTGAAAATTATCGAACTTTGATTTTAAGAGTGATGAATAATGATATCGTGGTTAAATACGTATTTCATCATTTTAACAAAAATTCGTTTAAAGTTTATCTTTTTGTTCCATCGGAAGTTTACAATGGCTCCTGTTGATAAGCAACGTTTCTACCTACCTACTTACAAGTTGTTCGTCGATAATGTTCAGTCAGTTGCTCAGTGTCAGTTCTCAGTTTTCGTTTCTACAGTTAGGTATCATGTATTCCGTATTCCTATCGTGAAATATGGCAGAAGTGGTGTAATATTATCTATTAGCTTGTTGTAGGAAATGTTTTTTTATTTTTAATATTATTTCCTTGGTGTTTTTTGACCAGGTTCAGTGCTCGTATACTACCTATAGTTAATAAGTACAGTGTACGTATGTAATATTTTGTGCCGTGAACGTAAACGGAGGAGGTTTACCTGATTCGTGACAATGTACGTGGATTAGCTATGAGCACTTGAGCAGTACTGTATACGTCTTACTCGGCGGTATTCGGCTATTTTAAATGCACCTAATACTGTCAGGTAAAGGCGTCTTCAAGCTGCATTTTCCTCAACAATTCATCGTCGACTAAAATATCAATGTCAAAGTATAATACAGCTAATATTAATTCCCTACTGTAAGTATTCTATTCCACCAAATAATTTTGAAAGAGTTGGTAATTTCTAGTGTTTTGATTAATTTTAGTCATGAAATTTTCGCTTCATGTCTGTATAATTTTTTTAGACCGAACTCTTAAATTATAAAAACTTAAATATTAGCTATACAATTATACATGTAAGAAATACCAATGGACTATATTTAATTTTAGTTCAATTAAGCTTTTTTTATGTGTGTACTTAGTTACTTACCGATTTACGACTGTAGGTACCAAGACCAACTCATTTTTAATTAAATTTTTAGATTTTCTAATTTCAATTCAACTTGAAAACTGAAATGAAGGGAACAGTTTTTATCTACCTACACAAAAGTTGCTTACACTTTTAGTAACTAATTTGCAGTAGGTATAAGCTGAAAGGTTTCATAACGTCTCCAGCATGATAAGCTCAAGTCAAGAACAAGAAAGATTTAAGAAGAAAAATTCATGTATTCAATCAACACGTCACAATAGTTGCAAAAAATAAATAAGTCTACAAATTATGGTAACAATCAAAGTAAAAAATACATTTTCTCATCTAATACACTAATTAACTTAAAATTTATAACAAAATAATAATCGATAAATGTACAAATAACAACCAATGAAAGTATAATATTCAAAAAATGCATGCATAGGTACTTGAAGTACAAAATTAATCAATTCGAATAAATAAGTAGGTATTTTAAAAATAATTTACCCGAAATAGTAATCATGAGATTATTTTTCTGATTATACGTCTTATGATATTTTGTTGAGTATTCATAAAATATTTCCGATTTACGGTTACTTTCCACAAGGGATAAAAAAAGCTATGCTGTTCCAGGAAATCAGTTGTCTCCACAAATTTTTTGGAGCATTACGTTCATTTTTGAGATTTACGATTACTGAAGTCAGGAAAATGTTGCATTTGATAACTTGATGATCCGTACACCGAAACTGTTTCCATGTTGTTTTCGGTAGATGGCTGCCAAAAATACAGAAATTAGTAATACAAACAAAAAATTCGAATTCTTGTAGCATAAAAAATATCTCAGTATTTTAGCAAAAAAAAAAAATCTCAATTCTTGGGAAGAACAAATTTTTCCATTTATTATACGATTTTTTTTTCACAATTTTACGGATTTTTTGGGGCTGGGTTTTTTTTACTATTTTTAAAAATCTTACAAATTTTTGAACAAAAAAGTTTCCCAATTTTTGTGAAGAAATACCTAGTTTTTTTTTGTTTTTTTTTAGCGCAAAACAATTTCTCAATAAATTTTTGGAACCAAACCAAAATATTTCTAAAATTCTTCAAACAAACATACTTAGGTGCCTATTTATAAAATTTTCAAAAAATTGAAAAATATTCCCAAAATTTTTTGAAAAATTTAAAGATATTATTTCGAATTTTGGAAGAAAAAAAAAATCCCAATTTTCGGAGGAAAAAGATCCAAATTTTGTTGAAGTCACGTAAAAAAACTTAACAATTTTTTTGACGAAGATTTAAAAACATTTTCTGATACATTTTTACAATTTTCAAGGAGAACGAAAAATTTTCCCAATTCAAAAATATTTCTAAAAATGTTTGAAGGGAAAAAAATCTCTATTTTTTTTTTTTTTTTTTTTTGAAAGAAAAATCTGAATTTTTGTAGGTAGCGTAAAAAATATCTTTATTTTTCAGAAAAAAATTCTCAATTTTGGGGAAGAACACATTTTTTCAAGTTTTTTCTACACAAAAAAATGTTCAATTGTAGAAACAAAAAAATTTCTCGATTTAAAAAAAAAATGTCTTCAGTTTTTGTAAAGAAAAATCTTTTTTTTTCATTTTTTCTAGTAGGTACCTACAAAAAATTTTTCATTTTTTTTTGAAACCCAAATATTTTCTAAAAATTTTCGAACAAACATACTTATTCCTAAAATTTTTGAAAAATTGGAAAACCTTCCTAAACTTTTTGAAGAATTTAAAAATATTTCAAAATTTTTGAAGAAAAAATCTTCTAATTTTTGTGAATTAAAATTATTTCAGTCACAAAAAATTTCTCAACGTTTTGAAAAAAAGAAAAACAATTGTAAAGCTTTTTGTAGAAAAAAATGTCTAATTTTTAACATAATTATTTGATGAAAAAATCTCTTAATTTTTGGGCAGGAAAAAATTTAAATTTAGTGGAACAAAAATAAGAGTATTTCTAAAATTTTCGAAATTACCTATAAAAAGTGTTGATTTTTTTGGAGAAAAATGTTTAATCTATTTTTTTTGATACCTTCCAAATTTTTGAAGAAACTGTCTCTTACCTACTTTTTTTTGAAAAAAAAATCCCAATTGTTGGAAAAAAAATTTCTCAATTTCTTTGGAGTAAAGATATGCATTTCTAAATTTTTGAAGATGAATACCTTTCAATTTTTCGGAGAAAGAAAAATCGGTTTTTAAGGGGAAAAAATCTCTAATTTTTGGGGGGAAATTAAGAAATTTTCTGCTGAAATTAAATCTTTGAATTTTTAAAGGGTAAAAATATTCTTCAAATTTTTGGAAAATTTGATTTTCCAAAAAAAAAAAAAAAAAAAAAAAAAAAAAAGTCTTCAAATGTTTAAAAAATATTTACTTTTGATAGGTATGAAAAATTAATAATTAAGAGTATTATTTTTTTAACTTTTGAAGACCTTTTTTTTTTTTTTTTGAGAAATCAAATTTCTCAATTTTTTGGAGTGGTAATATTTGTTAGATTTCTTCAGAAAATTATCTGCTGGGAGAAGGAGGTGTGATTAGACACTTTTTTTTAAAATTTCCGCTTGAAAAACTCTTTATTTTTATTTTATTTTTTTTTGGGGGGGGGGGAGTGGGAGAAAACCATTCAAATACATTGCAGAAAATTTCAAGTTTCAGACCCTGGCAAATAATACTAGGTCAATTACATACATAAATATGCATAATTGCATATAGATAGATCTAGATAGGTACCTGTATCATATAATTATAATTCATCTCATCCATATTTATTTTATTATTGCCGTAATTTGTATCTTTCTTTTCATTTCCAATCGTGTTAATAGGTCGACTTTGATTACAATGCTACAACAAAAAATAAAAATATAAAAATTAATTGAAATTATAAAAAACAATTATTAAAATGTAATAGAGAATATGAAATGTGATCTCACTTTATCATTAATTTCCGGGAAAATGGCGCTCAGATTGAAATTAGTCAGGCTGGTAGCAGTATGTGCATTATTGCTATTCACGACGGATGTATTTCGATTAGATTTCATTTCGTAATTGGGCACCGAACAAGGAATCTCAGAGCATTGTTGAGTTGACGACTGGTTGAACGAATACGACGAATTAAAACTACAGCTAGCTTTCGAGTTATTGGCCAAATTGCTCGCATTGTAATAATAGTATTTTGAATTTTGCACGTTAGGATTGTTCGTTGAGTTCTTTTGAACCGAGTTACATTTAGCAGCGTTGAACGACTGCTTACATTTATCGGCAGCTTTATTTTGGGAGCCGAAATCTCCGGGTACGATGGAATTGTAATGCGGAGTGTACCAATCTGCTGTGTCCTGCTTGTTGTAAATATCGTCTTTTTGAATTTTCTTCTGCAGTCCGGCAGGCTGTATTTGACTCGAATAATTATTATAGCATTGGTTCGAAAATCCGTAATTATTAAAGCTTTGGAAATTATTAGGATACACGTAATTGGAATTTGTATAGTAGCCGACGTTTGTCACCGATGAATCAGCCTCTGGTTCGATTCTTTTTCTCGCGTAGTCGTTTGGCGAGCAGTTTGGATAATTCGTGTTGTCGTAGAAGTAATTTTGCGACGAGCACGAATTCTGATGATTACTCGAGCTAATCAGAGATTCGGCGCTATAATTGCTGTTTTTATTCGATAACGGATTCACACTTTTATTGTTTAACATGCTATCACAGCTCGCTGCGTTGTTTTGAACACCGTATTCGTAAGGTTTTTGATGCGACGTGTTGATCGCGGGTCGACTTTCTTTTTTGTTTTCTTTGGCCAGGCATCGATTCACGTTGTATTTGAGTTCTTTGCTTTTACACTTTATGGCGGAATTTTGATTATTCTTCAAGGTGCTTTCATGAGGGTGTAGGTCCGTTTTTGTAGTATTCGTTACACAGTGTGGCGGGTTAACGGGGGCGTTACTGTAGGATTTCTTCGAATAATCAGCATTTTCGCTTGGTTTGAGAACACTACTGTAGTTTTCTTTGTTCCTAATGAAATTACATTTTTCTCTATTGAGATCGCTATCGAATAGACAAGTCTGATCAATACTTGTAATAGCTGTCCTGGTATTCGACTTGGAGACGTTTTTATCGTCCTGCGTACGATCTTTGTCATCGACTAACTGCGTCACTGATAAAAATGAACTATGAGAGTTACTCTTGACATATTCGTTATTGACGGGGATTCGATTATTTTTACAATAATTCTTATTGCACGTATCACGTTTTAACGTTTTATCCATCTCGGTGGCGCATTTCTTGGGCAATAAATCGTAATTGTTGAAAATTTTATCCACAGGTACGCTGGCGTTGGAATTACCCAAAGCTAAATCGCCAACTAAAGTAGGTAAAGTTGACGGTATCATCATGCTATGGGTATCCAAATGGGGTAAAGTAGGCAGTGTGCTTTTAGACGGAGACCAAGAATAACTGGTAGGATTTGTCGACGAATACGAGACTTTGCAATTATTTAGATTTTGATTATCGACGTAATTTTGATTATCTAAGAAGTAATCGGTAGACGACGAATACGAAACGTTTCCAAAAGCTGAATTATTTTGTACGTTGGCGATACTAGAACTGTTCAAGAAGGTACTGGTACCGACCGAGTCGTCTTTTTGGGGTAAGCCATAATTATCTGCCAGAAGATGCGATTGAGAAGTAGTATCCGTAGTGTTTTTAAGATCCGGAGATGTCATCCAGTTCACTAATCTCGTATTATTCTGTTTCTGCGTCTTTTTCGTCTTATCAACCTTGGATCGATCAAGTTGCGAGGTATTCAGGTCATTCGTAGATAATCCAAAGGTCGATATATTGGTGGAGAAATCGATCTGTTTGTTTTTAAACGACTGAGTCGAGGTGCACTTGTCTCGTTTTGTTTTATCTTTCAGCGAATCGATTTCTTGATTGTAGACTGGCGGTACAGTAGCCCACGAATTAAAATCGCTAACCGAATCACTGGCCACTGATTTCGATACAGGAAATGGCTGCGAGCCGAAACTATAATAAGAAGCTGTCACCGGCGGAATATCGTTATACTTGGTAAAGATGTTATACGATGGGAAAGTGGAAGCTGTGCAAGATGGCGTGTAGAAAGGCATATTCTGCGAAACCGGTAGGATATCTTTACTAACGCTGGTGCTTTTCTGGCCAAATGAAACTTCATTGAAGTTGTATCCATCCGAACGTCCAATAGGCACGTATTGTTTGCTGATATCGTTTTCTTTACAACTACTCCTTAGTTTATCTTTGTGCGAATTAGATGAATTCTCAGAGGTCGTCAAATCGTTCACTAGCCCGTTGGAAATGGTGTTGCAAAATCCGGTAGAATACGAGTCGTCCGGTTTGCTACATGAGAAATTCAACTTGTCACTGGCTCCTTTCTGCGTCTCACGGCTTGAAAATTTACTCGACGTGAACAGCAGCGTAGGAGGCGACTCCAAGCTTCCTATTTGTAAAATTGTAGTCGACGTGGTAACCGTTGTATTAACATTATCTTCTTCGTGTTCGTGCTCTGGCAATAAATCAGCATTTTTACAACTCGAAACCAATGGGAAAGTTAACAAAAATGCAGCAGTAGGTGAAATAGAATCGGCGTTTTGTCCACTGGCCGGTACTTGTAACGAGGTGAATAAATCGTTGGAAAATTCGTCGAAGGACGAGACATTGTCGTAATGTTTCTTTTCATCCATCAAAGACAAACTTAATTCTTTGGAAATGGATTTATTTTCAGGTACACCGCATTGCACGGATAAAGGAGCGATTTCCTTATCAGCTGATTTTCTTTTCGATAGTACGATTTCTCCAGTCGAATTACTCTTATCTACGTCCTTTATGAGCGAATTTTCAAAATCAGTCTCCATGGCAACCGGTTGTGAATAACTTTTGCTACAGTTGTGACTAGAATCGGAAGTTGAACCATTGGGGACATATTTCATCAAAAGAGAATCGCTGGATACACCGCAAGAAGTTGGCAGATGATGATAAATGGAAGCTATACTTTTCTCGTGATTTGTTGATTCATTCGCACACGAGGAGTCGTTTTTCTTGGTGGCATTTTTCAATTCGGATTCTTTAGTTCTACCTGGCTCTAAATTATCGCAATTTATACTCGTATTGGAGAAAGTACCAGGGCATACGTTCATGTGATCGTTGTAATTTTCTTTTCTTTTGAAATCGATACCGATCACGTTTTGATTTTCCACAGGCTTGTCTAATTTCTCGCCGGTGTTTCCGGTTGGATTCAAATACTGAGAAGAATCGATCGAATGGACGTTTTCGTTATTGGTTTCCATACTTCTAGCGGAGGTGTTTTCAAAGAAGTCGATAAATTGTACATTTTTAGCGCTAAATTCGTTCGAATTTTGAGTATCATTGGTATCGAATATATTTTCAGAGCAAGAATAATTTTTATTGATGTCGTTCTGATTGAACGTATTTTCACTCATGGAATAACAGTTTACCATGTTGAATGTATCATTTTCATTGGAGGTAGGTTTTTCAACACTATCGAACCGTTCCACTGGTGTGAATTCTTTCTCACGAGGTAATTCATTTTGTGTACTAGAAGCCGGAGGTTCGATTGGCTTTTCATTTTCTTCTAGATTTTCAGTTGTTTTTTTCTTCTTAGTTGGGGATTTACGTTTCGGATATTCGACTAGAATTCCTTTAGATTTTTTACTTTTTTTGGATTTCGTTTGTACGCAATTCGTTGACTTATTCGAAGAGATTTCTTTTTCAGATGTCGAAGAAGTATACAAACAAACCGCCGGTATAGGCTTCTTATTAATGAATGTGGTTTTTGTTGAAATCGTCGACTGTTTAGGTACAATTAATTTTTGAGATCTTGGCTGCGACACGGTGACCTGTTGGACAGAGCACACCGGAAGTACGTTGCCGCTTTGCATCAAAATCAACGTTGGTACAGCGATTGGCTTATTCACGAGTAAAGTTTGCGAACTGTTGATAGGACTGATGACTGTGTTTTGTAGTCCATTAACTGTCAAGATGTTGGCGCTTGGTAAAATCAACGAGTTGGAATCGAGTCGAAGAACGTTGGGAGTCTGAAGATTCATTACTGTCGTATTAATCGATTTCGGCGGATCAACTGATGCTGACGTTGACTGAATCGTAGAAACACTATCGTGTGATGAAACACATATACTGGCATGGACAGTTTCCAATGAAGTAGTGTCAGTGCTGGTAGAAACTGAGCTACTTTTAGTGGTACTTGATTCTGCAAGGTTTGTTGATAATTTGGAGGTGGAATCAGTGTTATCACATGAATCTAATTTTTCTGCAAATCCGAAACATATAGAGCAATGTATAAAATTGAATACACAACACAACGAAGGAAAGTCGAACTTTTCTTACTTTTTTTATTGTCTTCACTTTCTGCATCTTCGAAAAATTTCCTCTTACATTTTTTATAAGCTTCTTTAAAAGATGCAACATCATCAAAGGGTAACGACGTTGGAAAATTCACATCGAATTTACGAAGAAGCGTGATGAGTTCTTGGATAATTTCGAGCAAACCAGCGATGCGTTTTTGTAATTCGTCAATCTGATTCTCTGTAGACGTAATAAAAACAAAGAAATGCGTTACTACACAAGTAATCATAATAATATCTAGATGGAATGAAATGCAAATCGTACTTTCTTTTTCAGATTCATCTTCCAATTTCTTATGTTTTATTTTAGTGTCCTGTAGATATTGAATAGTTCTTCCAATTATTTCAGCTTTAGTCGCTTTTATCATGGACGAGTTGAAATCCGGCAGTAGTTTACTAAGCTCGGTAACTTGGTTATTGAATCGATCTCGACGATTTTTCTCATAGTTTCTGTTTTTTCTATGACCAAATAAAGCAATAGGTTGAATTATCTTGTGCGAATGAGCGGAAATTTTTTTTAATCAACACATGACTTACTCGGGTCCTTTTTTACCTCCCATGGTTTTTCAACACTTCTGCAAGTATCAATTCATTTATTCAGTTCTCATCAATAGGTGTTTCTGTATGTAGTTGCGATTCAAGGCATTTTGAGGCGGACACGAATAAATTGTGGTCAATCGGTCATATTCGAGAGTAGTGGATTAATCATTCGTTTCTTTTTGATTCATCTTCAATGCAATTTACTATAAAAATGTTTCTCGATAGCTTTACTGTAGTTTAATTAAATCATAGAAATCTTTTAATTTAAGTTAACACAACCAACTTGAAAGTTGAGCTTAAATAAAAATTTGGTGTTTTGGTTCATTATCAGCAAAATTCAAAAACCAATCACAAACTTTTAATTTGCTTTTAACACTTTTAATGATAACATTTTTTGAAATTACCCAATCATCATTCAGAAAACGAAAAATCTCAATTTTCATTGGTCGTTGGTTTGTTGCGTTCGTTTACCTTGTTTACTTTTTCGATAATAGAAGAAGAGGTTTGTGTTTTGATGCGAAATTTTTTTCGAAATAAATCGAAGTTGGGTACAAGTACAAGTTTATTATTTCTTGTGTGTCCTAAATAATGCGGTTAACGTTAATTCTTTTTAAAATTTGGTCACGATAAAGTAATTAAAAACCCACAACGTTCTCTACATAATTATTAATTAAAATTGAAAATATTTCTTACTTCTAGTTTTTACCAACTTCATACAAAACGTTCAGTGGTATATCACCTTTAAATATTTCATACTTTCTATCAAGTTTTTACTGATTTATCATTTTTAGTGGTATTTATAGACAATAACTAGTAGTATATGCACATTATGTTGTACGAGCTCAATTTTTTGGGCAAAGGTCATTCAAAGTAAGCTATTGTTATCTATCTGTGGATGTAATTATGTATACATAAATGTACGTGCTGTAAATTTCATGCCAATAATTTTATTTGTATTTCGTTTACAGTAAAACAATCCTTATTCATAAAGACACTGAAATGCGTTCATATAACTAGAACTAACTGCACTCCACCACCACCAGTTTAGTCATGGAGAATGAATACACCGAGTAATTAATTACGATCGATTTCGAAGTCATCAGTCGTCATGAAAATTTTTTATTCATCTTTGATAAATCTTTTTTTTGTAGTTTACGATTCAATAATGACCAATTGATGAAACTGGTAACTTCGGCTGAAGTTTTATTCCGTCACCTTTACGATCTCGTATCACCAGACGATAAAGCTTTTATCGATCAATGGCTTTGCTTTAAAGAAGAGTACAGTGATGCGTGCTCGAATAATTCACAACTCGATGTCAACGAAAATGTTCCTGAATGTTCTATGCTGCCAAGAATAGGTAATTTACATAACTTGGATGTGTGATTTTCTGAATTTTTAAAGCTCACAATAGAATGATTTTTAGATGAAGTATCAGAGAAGCTCTCTTCATCTATTTCATCAGACGCATCCATCTCTGAGCATGGTTTTCCAATACTGAACAGCGATAGTAATAAAAATTACATGATTTACGACGACGACCAGAAAAAAGAACCGTTGAAAAGTTCTGAAAACCAACCCCAATCTGAAACTAATACTCATTTATCTCAAGTCGATTCGGATTTGTTAGATTATATGACGGATTTTAAATTGTTTAATGACAGCTTCGTTACTGATTGGTTCAAGACGTTTTCTTTTAATGTTGCGGAGATTCGCGAATATCTAACTTGGTTAGAGAATAAAGGTCAGTGTTACGTGTTACCTATGTGGGTGTTTTCATTTGGAATTTTTACTCACGTTCGAATTTTTTGTAGATTATAAACGAGTATGGACCGATTTATTCAATAATGCACAGAAGAAATATGGTACCAATGTTGTTAATATGGAGCAAGAGAATCTTATTAACGTATTTATTAATCGTTTTTCATTTCAACGTATAGTTTAGTTTTCATTTTCAATTAATATTTTTATTTCGTTTTATAGAACATTAATAACCTGAGAGATGATTTCATGTCAATCGATGCTAGTCGCGTTTCTAAAAATTTGGTCGCTCAAAATAATCAAATGCAATACGTCCCATTTTGTCAGCAATGTAGCAACGTTAATCGTTTCGAAACCATTGACCGACAAATTCGTCACTTACAAGAAGTTCGACATGTGCTACTGCGCTGTCGTGAAAACATTAATTGTAAAATGACAAAGGTAAAAATCAGTTTATTTGCGAAATTTTTTTTTGAAACAAATAAAAATGTAAGTATGTACATTGAAAAACGAATGAATTTCAGGACGAAGCAAACTCTAGTTCAGAATTCAAACATAGTTTGAAAATAGACGTTGCTTTTGAAGTCATTGACGCTTCGATCGAAATTAAGAACGGATGGAGATTAGGACACGATGTACAGAATTTATATTCTTTAAATGATGAGGTAAATTGGTCGTCTAAAATTCATACCGACGACTTTTCATTTTATTGAAAATTTCACTCAATATTTCAGATCGACACTGTTGTTGCCGATTGCTTGCACATTTTATCGTTGAATGAAATACGATATTTAATGACCACATATTTGAGAAATATAATTGAGATGAGGAAATGTAGTTTTGAACACGACAAAGAATTGATGAAATTGGACGTGAGTATCAATTTTTCAACTCATTCTATGTATGATTAGGTATATTGAACGATTCATTTTTCAGGCCGAGATTTCCAGTCAAAAGTTTTTAATTTGGCGATTATACATGATGATCAATGAAAATAAACGTTCTTATGAAACTCAATGGTTAACACTGCACAAAGAATTCGAACAAAAGTTACAATTACTTGGTAAAACGGCCACTGATGAAAGCAACGATTCTACCATGGAATCATTAGCAGGTATTCAAGGACGAAAATTACTATCAATTATCGAAAGAAATGACGCAGCTGAGTCCTCTCAATCAGATATTAGAGGTAAGTTCACATTTAAACAAAGTTTTTGATACTAATGGAGCTAGGTATTGACTTTGTATGATAATTTTTCAGAAATAAAGGACGGACAGAATATCGTTTCGGTAGCCCCAAATATTCCAGAAAAAAGTTTGAAAACTCTGCAAAAGACTCGCGGCCCTTCCTCAGGAACAAAAGTAACAAAAAGCAAAAAGAAACTCATCATACAAACTTGAAAACGTTGACCAAATTTCTGTCAAAATTAGACTGCTTTTTATATTTTATTTATTGTTAAGTATCAGTATTGTGTTCGCAAACGACAGTATTCTTTTTGAACTTAATTTTCGCTTTTTAATTATTGCCATTGTGATTCCATTCGATTTTTAATCATTTTCATTCGTGCACTACGTACACGTAGTAATGTTTTAATCATTTCAGTTAGGTATAATTATCATTTTGTTTCATCTTTTCACATATCACAATTTCAGAATCTTTATAATTATACTTCCGCATAAATTTCCACGTTCATCTGTGTACTTACTTTCTTTGAAATACATCGACCACTTCCTTTTTAATTGTTCTTCCATGTTTGTGTTCTTCATCCCTATCTATCATACTCTCCAAACTCCAACTGCATAGATCTTAGTTACCATTTAATTAATTTTCATGGTCGCTTTCATGTAATCATTGTTAAGTTCTCATTTTAAATGAATTTCAAGTCTAGATCTAGATTTTAAGATGAAATGCATTTCAATATTTATGGTCGCATTTCAGGTTTGTTCTTTATTAGAATAGTATTACCTATCAAGCATCTCTACTGCTTATTTTGATTATGAATTTTTCACCAATTTTTGTTATTTATTACGTATAGATTCTCATGTGGCGATCATACGAATTAATTATTCATGTAACTTCTCTTTTTCCTTAATTAAAAAAAAATGAGACGAAAGAATCGCAGATTTTCTTTAAAATCATTCATGTTTCACGTAAACTAAACACGTGGCGTTTGTACTTTTGTACGCGTCAACATTTCAAAAAGTGTTTGCAGTTCATCAATACTTGAGAAAAACGTTTTTGATTTTAGACAGAGAAAAAATAAATAATGAAACAATGATGAAATAACAAAATACGTATTTACAATATTTAACAACGTATCGACTCTTGTCATATTTACATGTTTGAGTATATTTAAAGCATTCGACGCGATGTTCCTTGTGCAATGCCATTCCTGAAAAGAGATCAACTTTAGAAATTTAGGTAGGCAGTAATTTTAAATAAACAGCTCAATCAATAATTACCTTGAAATAAAGTAGGTAAATTAAAGTTCGTCGTGAACTTCTTTAGGATTGAAATCGCTCTTATGGATGAAAACTCCTTCCATTGCTTTCCAAGCCGTACCATAAGCATCTTGTCTGCCAACTCCGACGATTTCATGCTGACCACTGATCGGTCTACCGTAAGTTTGTTGTGTAGCGGCTAAAAACCTACATATTCAATCGATTAATTGATAGATCTAATGTATCGTAAGTGCTTAAATGATGTAATTTACATTTTTGTATCTGTATGCTGGAATTTCACTTGTCTACTCCTGTGCCAGTAGTCATCATCGCATATTACTTTCCAATGATCACCACTATCTCCTTCACCTGAAAAAGTTTGATGATTACAACACGTGTTTTCTTCTGCATTAAGTACAAATACAAAATGCGATATGTTTTTACCATTATTTCCATAACACGATATTTCTTGGTAGCCTGATAGAGGTGAACTAAAGAAGTGCGAATGAAGATTTTTGTTGGTAGACAAATGTTGAAATCTGATTATATCTCCGCATTTGATTGACTCGCTGAAATACAATCAATTTTTTCAATAAGTATGTAATTTAAAAGTTACAGAAGATAATGTCGACAAACCACGTACCCTCTAACACACGTCTGACCCGTTACAGCTCTGATGGCCCAGTGCGAATTAATATCTTCGGGGATAGTTGTGCCTGTCACAGATTGTTGACCGCTTCCTGATCCGTATTTGACATCATGCGAGTGTAATCTTACTTTATAGTCTGTATTATAGAGCTTTAATACTGAGCCACAGGTAACGTAATCCGGACTTTTGGCTGGGTAACAGAAAAGTTCAATTAGACTTGTAAAACCAAGTGAAACAGTATAATAACATAATGTCTGACTAATATAAAAACTAAGCATCGTAATTGATCGTAATAATGTAATTTAATTCAAAAATAACTTTACCATTTATAGTAGGTATTCTTTGAAGAAAACTGATTACGAGTCCGATGTGAAAAAGTAACCAATTATTTACAAACATTTTGGTGACTAAAATTTGAACGATAACTTGGATACAAAAAATTCATAACGGGATTTAGTTACCGACGTTCGTCATGAGTAATAAATTATTCGCAAATTATTGGAATTACCGCAAACAATATTTTGAAACATCTTTCATTCATTTTCAATTTTCACATGATTTTACCAAAATTGTAATCAGCAAAATATCAACCGGTAAAAACCAATGAAAACCAACCACGGATTTTTGCATGCAGTGACGCCGTACTTGAAATTTCCCATTGTAAATGAAAGAAAATTCATTTAATTTCAAAATAACTCGATGGACTTATGATTTTGTTTGAAAAAATTTGTTAAAATTAAAACTTATTATAAACTATAAAGATGAATAGTATTTTTAAATTTTTAATTTCATATTAATTTTTATTTAAAAAAAAAAAATTAAAATTGAAATTCATTATTTTAGGTATAATTATATTGTTCAACACTGCCACGTGCCACTTCGTTTCGAAATGTACCTATTTTGTATACCTACTTGTTTTTAGTTTACTTTTTTGCCGTATAATTTTTTCAGGCCGGTCTCGGCCGTTCTGTTTTTCCTTGAAGTTTTAAGTTTGAACAAGATAAAAAATTTTGTTGATAAGTAAAATGAAGTTTTTTTTGAAAAGTCCACAGTTTTCTTTTTCTTACAAAAAAAAGCGATTGAATCAGTCGAATCTAATGTAATATTTAATTGTTTGGTACCCCAATGTCATAAAATTTCTCGAATATACTTACTCGCCGAAAAACTGTGAAAATGACCCACCTGTGAATCTGATCAAATTTCATAAAATAAAGAATGAAAATGGAAGTCAAGGAGAAAATTGAACATCCTTTGTCGTTGAAAGGTGAATATATTCAACAAAGCTAGTTCTTAAAATTACTCGCGTTGTTCCAGTATAAATTATATGCACACTTCCTTCTATAATTAATTTATTTTGCAGTGATGAGACTCACAAGACCCACTTTAAGTCCACCGGTCATCGTCACCTGTGAAGCTAAAGATCTACCTGGTAATTTATTCAATACGAATTTGAAAAACGATATCACATCCGTCAGTGGTGGCGAATCTCTAGCTGTCGGTCAATTTCTTCTCGTTCCTCAAAGTTTTGGGTACGTCATCGAGTAGACATTCAATCTGTGTGCTTGTTAACATGAATTTTACAATAAGCTTTTAATTTTGTAGAAGTATTTATCTCGGGGAGACATTTTCGTGTTACATTTGTGTTCATAACGACTCTAATGACATAGTTCCAAATGTAGTATTGAAGGTAATGTCGAAAAAATGAGCTTAAAAATGTATCATTTTTCAAGTACGAATTTGTTTAGGCGGATTTGCAAACTACTACTCAAAGACTTCTGCTAATCGACAACAACTCTTCGTCGGTACTTAAACCAAGACAAACTTTAGATGAAGTTATTCATCACGAAGTTAAAGAAATTGGTACTCATATGTAAGAAAACTTTTCTAGTTTTTTTTTTTTTTTTTTTTTTTTTTTAACTGAAATTAAGTAAATATTATTGTGAGTATTGTCAATATTGTATTGTTTTTAGATTGGTATGCGAAGTCACATACTTAAATCGTTTATCTTTTAGAAAATTTTTCAAATTTCAAGTTTTGAAGCCTTTAGATGTGAAAACGAAATTTTATACGGCGGAGGTAAGAACTAAAAAAGTTTATTATTTCTTTAAAATATAATTTCAGCTTACTGATATTATTTTTTTTTTGTATGTCTGAAGTCAGATGACGTATATTTAGAAGCTCAAATACAGAACATTACCAATGGCCCGATTTGTTTGGAAAAAGTTACACTAGAAGCTACTGATTACTTTAAAGGTCTATAAAGCTCCTATTAATAACGGATACTATTAAACAAACTTCGTACTACCCTGATAATTATGCAGTTTCAGATTTGAATAACGTTGATAGTAAATCATGTTCCGTTTTTGGCGAAGTCAATGTGATAGATAAAGACGCTTCTCGACAGTATTTATATTGTTTAACCCCTCAACAAAGTTCCGTTTCATTATCCAAAGTCAAAAGTGAGGCTATAAGTGTTGGAATTCTAGACATCGTATGGCGTTCGAACCTTGGAGAAAGAGGACATTTACAAACCAGCACCCTACAAACGATGGTAAGTCATAAGTTTTTGCAATACTTCGCAGAATCATCATTGATAAACCTATTTGTTTGTGTATTTGTTAGCGCACTGATCGAGGAGATATTAGGTTATCGTTGATTGAATTACCAAATATCGTTTTTCTTGAAAAACCTTTCAAATTCTTATGCAAAATTACCAACATATCGTGAGTAATTTGAAACCGAAATAATATATTTTTTTTAAATTCACCTAATGGTTTCTATAATTATGTTTGTTTCGTTTTCTCTTGTTTTCCAGAGATCGTGAAATTAGTTTAGCGATGATTTTAGAAGAAATGAAGAATTTAGTATGGTGCGGTACGTCCGCCAAACTGCTCAACACGATATTACCTTTTCAGTGCACCGAAATACAGCTGAACTTGATTCCATTAGACATTGGCCTTCAAGTGAGCATTTATCGATATTTAATTCAATGTTAAACTTATTCTGATTTCCAATTTTTTTTTTTTAAATTTTATTATACAGGAAATCGGTGGAATTCGACTGAAAGATACATTGTCGCAGCAATGTTACAAATTTGATAATTTAGCTGAAGTATTTGTCTTACAACAATAATGTCGAAATTCAAAAAAGTTTGATTTATACATGTTACTTTTTTTTTAAGATATAATCGTAGCTTTTTGGAATCTGTGTAATAATATATTATTCATTGTTTTCTAATGTAGTCTTCATTTTAAAAAAATGTAGTGAAGATTCAAACAGATATTTTTTCGTCCTGATGTAGTTTAGATTCAAACAGTCAAAAACCTAATTTTTGTTCGATTAGAATCATTTTTAGATTTACTCAAAACTCACCAATACTTAGTTGAAAATTGAAATGCAAATGAGAAGTTCTATGAAAAAAAAAAGTTTTTTTATTTCTTATTTTTGGGAACTAATAACCGAAGACATACTTAACAAATTAAAATAATTAGAATATATTTTGAAATGAAAATTCAACCAGTGATAATGAATGTCAATTTTCTAAAATAAGACTTATAAAACCGATAATCTTACCGGGGGTGGTAAAAAGAAACCGAATCAAGGCCACGGATAAGCTAAAATAACGAGTAAAAATCATTAATAAAAAACCTATAAGTACACAAAAATACAATGCAAAATATCACAATGCAAAAGCTCATTCAAAATGTACCGCATTATTATAGAACATTCAACAAAAGAAAAAAAAAGAAATTAAAATCGAATACTCATATACGTAAATCGAACGTGATAAAAATAGATAGAACAGGAATGCGAATAATTTCACAAAACAATAAAAATTACAAAAAAAAAAAAAAGATAAAAATTTTCCATAAAAATTACAGCCATTAGATTACATATACAATATGATCTGGAATGGTTACATTAGATGCTATCTTTTTTTTTACAAATCAAAATAACCATATCATCTACAAACGTTACCCAGCGGATACCATTTTGTAGTTTCATTTTCTGGAACAAGATCGTGTAAAGATATTGACACTGCGCCCAAAAACTCATTTTCCTGTAGCGTATCGTGATTCCAAACTGTTGCTTGGAGATTTCGATATCGCAGCACTTCCAGTGGCATTCTGTACTCCAACTGCAAAGTCATTCAGATAAATACATATATAATGTAAGAATGTGCACGTATAGATATACGAGTTCTTTTCGTGAGCTGGAAAAAAATGAAAGATAAACCTACCATCTCCATGAAAGATGGATGACAACTTCGTTTTATAACCTTGGTCTTCCTTTTTGTCATTTTCAACGGATCTGGTAACAAGTAAACTTTTACATAGGTTGAAGGTTCTTGATTATTTGCCGTACGCGGCAGCTCTTTAGCATGATGTACCATGACCTAGAATCAAATACGTTTGATAAGTCGATTTATAAGGATTAGTGTCTCGAAATACATAAATAATAATTTACTTACGATTAAAGCTTCTCTTTGATAATTCAAACTTAGTTTCAATTCACCTCCGATGCACTTATTATTTGTCTGAGACGATTTCGACTTGCGTTCTACAAAAATAAACACGTACAAATTGAAATTAAGATACCGCATTGAACATAGTAATTTAAATGATAATTATTCAACAAAGACAAACCTTTAAGTTTTTCTTGATTTATGTTAGCTTCTTGTTGATCTCGCAACAGCGGATGGAAAAACGTGTAAACAACGTCTGAATGACTAATTTCATCCGCCATTTGGAATAACATATTTAAAAATTTTTCTATCTCGTATTTACGCTTTTCGGCGACCTGTTTTATATTTGATCTTCCAACTAATAGACTAGAACTGTGCAAGCTGTAACATATTTTCATTCAAATAATCAAATAATTTCAATTTTCAATGGATCAGACAAACGAAATGACAAATTACCTGTGACATTTAGCCAATGGAAATAATATACAAATTTTCTGATGAAGTTCGCAGAACTCTTTATAGGAACGGAAAAGGTACGTAGGGTCTGGTTGATTTTCACGTTTCACTTTTAAAATATAAACGTAATACTTCTCCGGGTCGTAACGTTTCTGATATCCGTACACTTCTACGCTTTGTATTCGTCCTTCTTGGTTCATTCTACAATAATTATCATACTTTATTGCACCTAGTTAATTTATACTTGCAGAATATTTAAAAATAAACTGCTTACGTGTATCGTTTAGGGACAAAACTCAATAATTCGGCATCGTTATGATCACCGGTGAATCGTAACTGAGCTAAATTATGTAAGAAAAAGTTGAACTGGGTGAACCAAGATTTTAAAGAGCTCTCAATCATGCGAGCAAACGTCGCTGCAGCTTCGGCGTTGGTTAAATCTAATAGAAGAGCTTTTTGAACGTAAGTTACAGCATCCATAGTAACACCGGGGATTCCAGAAGATATCATCTGAAAAATGAACACAATTAAGACGTAGAAAAAACAAATTGGTAGTGATGTCATAGAAGCATAGCCGGCAAGTTAGTATTTGCTGGGATGCTCTAACTGTTACATTTCCCGAAAATGCAAAAAATAAATACTTAATTATGCACAATTAATTAAATTATTTCTTTTTATCTTTATTTATTGAAGAAAATAATTTCAATTTTTTTTAATAGAAAAATATCCTCAATTTTTTGGAGTCGTAGTGAAAACAGTTCTCAATTGCTTTAAAGGGAAAAAAAATCTCAATATTTTTGAAAAAAAATCTCAATCAATGATTTTTATTATTTCAATTTTTCAATCTTTTTCATTTGTTAAAAATTTTCTGGTAGGTAATTATTATTTTAATTTTCAAATATTTTATTAGACTTTTAAATTTTTTTTAGAAAAAATTTCTCACTTTTAATGAAACGAATACTTATTTTAATTTTTTCTGAAAAAATTCCTATTTTTTTTTGCAGAAAACCTTTATTTGATTTTCCATGGGAGATGAGAGGAGAGGAGAGGAGAGGAGAGGGGGCTTTCTAAAAAAATCTCTCGAGAAAATGTTTTCCTTATTTTTATTACCAATTTTTTAATTATTCAATTTTTTCGGAAGAAAAATATTCCCATTTCTTAGGAGGAAAAAATATTTTAATATTTTTGTATAATCTTTTAATTAGAAAGTATTTATTCTTGGTTATTTTGAAAAAGATAACTCTCATTTTAAGGTGGAAAAATTTCAATTATTTTCCAAATTGTTTGCAGAAAAAAAATCTCCGAAGGTTTTTTTGGAAAGAAAAATAATTAATTTCCTGTAGTCGGCGTAAGAAATATCAATTACTTTGAACTTTGAAGTAAAAAATGAGAAAAGAAAATTAATAGTTTTTTTAAAAAAAGATTTCTCATCTTTTCTGGAGTCGATGTAAAAAATTCTATATATATATTTTTTAAAGGTCTTTTCTTTTGAGAAAAAAAATATGTGTTTTTTTAGAAAGAAATACCTAATCTCTTATTTTCAGAGAAAAAAAATCTTTCATTTTTTTTTTTTTTTGGGAGATGAAATATTTTTAATTTTATTTTGTGGAGAAAAATATCTTTTATTTATTATTATAAGGAAACTATTCTATTTGGGGCGGTGGAATAATCTCTCAAATCCCTGTTATGACAGTGCGACTACTACTTACAAGGCCGAATAAATAAAGAAGCAAGTTTCCATGTTTTCTGATGATATTGAACGCTTGACAACACAAGTCCACAAAATGATGAAATTTTTCAGTGGGTTTTTCACTACCGTTGATCACATAGGCCATATCTGGAGTCAGTACAAACGGTGTTCTATCCCTGTAAAATATCAATAACGAGTTACAACTACGATCCGATTATCAATAAATAAAAATCAAAAGTTGTACTCGAACCTTTTAAAGCTGCCAAAAGTTTGAGCGTCTCCTAGAAACTTTCCAAAATCAATGTGAAACAGATGGCCAGATCTTTTCAACATTATGTTATCATTGTGCCTATCACAGATACCCAAAATATACGTCGCTACACTGTAACCAGCACATGAAGCTGAAACAAATCGTTCATCGTAAAATCACATGCTCATTCGAATTTTACAAAGAAATTCAATTGTCACACAAACCGGTAAAATTTTGAACAGCACGTTCGTATTCTAATGCCGAAGGATTATGCTTTCTTAACCATTCGTCGATAGGAGTCTCTTTAAACGATCCAGTCAGTCCCAGTTCTATTTGAATTTTTCGCAGAGTTTCTGCTTCGGTAACCATCTCAATGATACCTGTAAAATTCGCTCGAATTACTTTTCATTGTAACGCATTAATTCGAAAAAGTTCAAAAATCGCATACCTCTTTTATCGCCTGTTGATATGCAAGCAAAAGTGACAATCTTTAAATCTAAACCTTCTTTAAGCCACCATTTATCCATAATCTTGATCATTTGTATCGTCAACATGTCTTGTTGCAAATCATCTCCGGCCTGTAACATTTAACCATATTTTAATAAAACTGAACGTGTATTTTTCGTTATGAGTAACCAGGTACTCTCGCTCACCTTAAAAATGGCCGGTATGATATTTTTCTCAACCGTTTGAAAGCTTATTTTTAACGGCAATGTGTTCGAAGGGAAATAAGAACAGGTTTTTACTTGGATGCCATTTACTTCTAAACTAGGCTTCAGTGGTAAGCATGCGACGTTTTCTTGTAAATTGTCATGAACACTTTCCAGATCTTGTAATAGAGTTTTAAGTCTGAGAGATTCTTTCGTTGATTTAATATTCTCGGCAACGTCGTATAAATTCTTTAAAAGAAAGAAAAATGCAAACAATAATAATAAATAAATGAGACACGTCGATCAGTTTGTTAAAGAATTCGAATATAAAAACTTACTTTGACTAGTAATTGTTGAGCAGTAAAACTATCCCTGACAGCTTGCCCACAAATCATTATCAACACTCGGAAGATTAGAAGAATTCTTCTAAAGTAACGAGCGTTTCCCATGGCTTTTTCGTCGAGATTCGTGAGATCATAGTTGTTGGGATTCTGAAAAATGAAATTAAAAATGAAAATCGAGAAATTTATTCCTTTACGTTAACGTAAGCTCCGTACGAGTAAACCTACTTGAAACAATTCCGAAGGTAATAGTTGAATCAACAACCAATATAAATAATGAGCAACGCGTGGCGATAAAAGAGAACGTCTCAGTAAAAATTCAGCCAAAGCAGACGTTTCATAGGTTTCGTGTTTCAATGCCTGTATCAACTGGGGTAGATAATCAACAACTTCGTCGTGAGTAAATGATTCCATCCAACTGACCGCCTTTTTCCTCACTTCGATGTCAGGAAAGCTACAAATCAAAACGAGATTCATTAATAAATCAGAGTGTGTAACTGTTTTTTTGTACCAAAGTTTAAAAAATATTTTATTCATTTATTTTACTATCAAAGAAAAAAAAACATGATCCACAAAAAATTGAGATTTTTGAATTTTAGAAGAATTTTTAAAATTTTTGTCCAAAAAAAAATTCCAGTTTTTTTCGAAAATGAAACTAATTTTTTTCTTCACAAAAAAAAATTAAGAAACTTTTCCACAGAAATTTAAAAATATATCTTCACTTAGGAAAATTTTATAACATTTTTTTTTCTCCAAAAAAAAAAAGAAAAGATTTTTGGATATTTTTTATTTTAAAAAATCCTGAAATTTCTTCTTCCAAAAAAATTTTACTCCAGAAGATTTGAGCTTTCTCTATTAAAAAAAAAAAAAAAAAATAGTAATTTTTTTTATTCCAAAACAATTTAAAAAAATTTTGAACCAAAAAGTTCGGTTTTCAATTTTTTTTTATTCCAAAAAAGAGGGTTTTTCTCCAAAAAATGGAGACTCCTCCCAAAAAAATATTAAAAATTTCATTTTTCAGAAAATAAAAGAAAAAAAATTAAGATTTTATACCTACTCTAGAGTTCGAAAAGTATTTTTGCTTCAAAACAATTCAATTCCAAAGCGATAAAATTCAGATTTTTGATTTTAAAAAAATAAAATGGTTTCTTATTCCAAAACAATTTTTTAAATTTTATTCCACAAAATTCTTTTTTTTTCATTCCAAGAAATGGGGATTTTTTCCAAAAAATAGATTTCCTTCCCCTCGAAAAAAAAATCTTCGAGAAAATAATTTTCTTCTTCAGAAAAATCACAATTTTTTATGCATTTTTTTTTTTTTTTTTTTGAGAAGATGCAACAGTTTGAAAAAATTCTACTTTATGCGAATTTGTAATTTTGCACGCGGGTAATATTATTAAAAGTTCATGACTTCAAAAAGTAAAATTCATGACTTTTTCATGACTTTTATGACCCATTTTCAAATTTCATGACTTTTTCATGACTTTTATGACCCATTTTCAAATTTCATGACTTTCATGACCTTTAGACACTTTTTTTTTTTTTTTTTTAAATGAAGTTTTAAAATAATTTGATTCATCAAATTCGTCTTTGTACGCACCAGGGCAACAATAACTGTAAAGCGTCGATTGACTGTAATGGAGACCACGAATGTAGCATAGAATGTAAATCTGGTAAACAAGCCGAGTCCCAACTGTAAGCTGCTAAAAATACTTTCGGAAGAGCTTGGGGTTTCGACAATAAGTAATGTCTTTTTTCCCACAGTACTTCTCGATCTTCTGTGGGTGGTCTATAATTGAAATTAAAAAAACATAATTAGCATCAAATATTCCGGAAATTTCATTGCTGAAGTCAAGTGTAGTGTGTCTACCTGTTGAATACGTCTTGTTCAACTATCTGCAATAGCTGCTCTTGAGTGTTTCGATCCAGGCTGTTGAAATCGTACATGTCTTTTGATACAGTATGGACATCTTTTGCAATTTGTGGAAACTTAACGTGACTACTGTAGCATGGGAATTCAATATCTGTAAAAATTTACAAAAATTTAATTAGAATTACAGAAAAACTAAAGTAAAATATTTTTTCAAAATTATAGATATTTACTTAAAATTGGTTGACTTTGATTGCCTAATTGATATCCTAATGGAGGTGAAGGCCCTAATCTTCTATCAGCTGACGAGGGTGATAACATTAACAAGTAACTTCCTTGCGACAATACTCTAAAAAAAAATGCAAACCTTCGATTAAAATTAAATCTAAAATTTTGATAACAAATAGAAAATTTTCTTTACCCTTCATAATTGAAAAACTGAATTGAGGTCCAGCCAAGTTCAGTTTGAATATATAGATTATCTGGAGATGAAGACTGTTCGGCGTTTTGATTTAAACTTCGACCGTATACGACGAAAACCAGACGACTCTCGCGAGGCAATAAACAAATTCCAATATTATCGAAATTCAACCTAAAAATGCAACAATATTTCTATAATGAAAACCTACGTAAAAAAAAATTTCCACGTGCAAATTTTGTTACCAACCAGCAATCGAATATTAATCGCTTATAGAAGGAACCAGAGGCTTGCATGCTTTTAGATAATTTAGGCTCTCCGACTGGTCTGGTACCGTGATATACTTGAGCAACTATTAAATATTCGTCGTAATTCCAGCTACTTCCTAATCTATGCAATCCATCGATATACACCAACACAGGATCTCCAACTTCGCGCGAATATTTCGTACCTGTCAAATATTTTAAAATTAGTAAAATATTTAATGGAAGCTTTCTACTCTCTCTCTTACCTGTGAAGTCGTACGTTGGAGAACTCAATTCAAAATCGACGTCAAAAGTATGGCAATACGTGTCGATAAATTTGTACACGCTTTCTTTAATTTTTTCACAATGATTGACGATAGTTTCTCGAGCTGGTGGAGCTTTAGGCACGTTCACGATTGAATATTCGCCTTCGTCGTCGATAATTCGTGGTTTCATCCAATTGTTTCCGTCGGACTGTAAATTAAAACGTAATTATTTCAATACAATGTTTTTCATTTTTCAAATTCCTGCGTGATAAAAATTAAAAAAGTCTAACAAAATATTGAAAATTTGAATTGAAAAAATAATTTCCACGGAAATGTAAAAATTAATTTTTTTTTTCAAGTTTCAGAATGTCTGACAAAATGTCCAAAAGTGATCAAATTCTTAAAAAAAATAACCTAACCTAACCTAACCTAACCCAATTTGGTGTTGGATTTTTGCTCAGATTTTCGTGATGTTTTTTACACGTACAGGTACACACGTAATCCCTGAAACATGTTTTCACATGTTTCCTGACACGTGTTTCTGAGCGAAATTTTTATAATATTTTTGGAATGAAAAAATGCACTGATTTTTTTTGGAGAAAAAGCTGTCAGAGCGAAGCCAGGACTAAATTTTCTTTAGAAAAGAAATGCAATTTTGAAGGAAAAAATATTTAATGACACTATTGTGCTTCAAAAAAAAAAAATTGGAAAAATTCACAGCCCCCGGCCCGACAGAGGTCGTTTTTTCGGAGACATCAATTTTTGAATTCCCCTCACCCAAATCTATAAAAAATTCTAACACTTCCCACCTTTGCAAATTTTGTAATCCAAGAGAACTCTAAATTTTTTTTCTTTAAAATTTTTAAAAATATTTTGGCTCGAAAGAATTGTAAAAAACATTCCAACAGACTTATTTCAAAATATTTTAAACTTTTTTTGGCACAAAAAATTTCTACCCACTACTAGAAAATTGAGATTTTCTTTCTCCAAAAATTTGAAAATATTTTACTTCAAAAATTTGAACTTTTTTCTCCAAAACAAAAAAAAATTTCTGAAAAAATAAGATTTTTTTAGCAGTAGATAAAAAATTAAGACATTCCTAATATTTTAAAAATATTCTTCCCGCCTTTTTTTTTTGAGGGAAAAAGTTTAATGTTTTATATTTTTTTTGTTTGTTTAGTTTTTTGCTTTTTTGGTTTTAAAAAAATCAATAAATTTGTTTCTATTTTTTCAGTTTTTCTTGAATTTTTTTTTTCTAAATTAGAAAACTCAACTCTCAAGTGCAAAGTATTCAGTTTTTCAAAATGTGTTTTGAATAAATTATTATTGGCGTGACAAATTTTTCTAAAATAGACATTTTTCCGAATTCGGAATTCTTCCATACCCACGTATTGGCTTGTTTTTTGAAAACTGTAATTTTTGGAAATTCTGCATTGTTTTCTAGTAATTATTTTATTTTATTTTTTATGAGTTTGAAAAATTTTCCAATTTTTTTATAGCTTTTCGGCAATAACGGTCAATTTTTTGTGTTTGGTAGATATGTAGTTAGAGTTACCTATTCATAGTTCGCAAGCTTTTTTAAATTAGTCAAAACTTTTCAATTTTTCAAAAATTTGTCAATTTTACCAATTTTAGAGAATTTGCTGTTTTTGAACTTTCAAAGATTTTCAAGTTGTCAAAACTTTCTGTCAAGATTTTTTTTTTTGGTAAATTTACACAAAAAAATTATAGGCAAAAACATGAGAAAAAAATGGAAAAATCATTCAAAGTAAATTGAAAATTTTATTGAAAAAAAAAAAAAATTAAAAACCATAAACATTTTTTCAAAAAATTGTTCAAGAATTTTTTGAAAGAAAATATCAATTGATTTCAATTTTTTTTTAAATTTCAAAAGTAATTTCAAAAGATTTTTGAAAAAATTTAATACGGTATAAAAGATCTAAAAAAAAAAAATTTTTAATTTTTTTTCAAAAGTAAATATTTTAAAGTGTTTCTGGAAAATATTTTAAAATCTTTTCAAGTTTCAAAAATTATATCAAAATTGATTTTTATGAAAAAATATGTACAATTTGGAAATTGCATATCTATTTTGGCTTGTTCAATTTATACGAGTAATTTTACATACCTTGGACGAATAAGATGACATTTCGTTGCATATTTCAATGAAATCGATTAAACTTCTAGATATATCTGACGGTTCCATGTTTCCAAACAAAGAGCAAATGGCTTTCAAAGCTTGTTGAACACCTCGAGTTTGGATATTAGAATACGAAAATCCCGATGAAAAAATATTTCCCACGGCGACTTCGATTTTCTTCATTTCCTTCTCAAGAGTTTCTAAAATTGAACAGAAAAACGTCGGTAAGTTTTAGAATCATAAAAAGCACGTACCAGAATTACTAAGTTAAGAATGCTAACCTAAGACGATACTCAAAGATTCGTAAGAAATCAACGGAGAGAATTCATTTGGAATTAAATCTTCTATTTTAATTTCACTGTCGCAAGTATCATCTTGAGCCTGAAACATATTCTTCGATTAAAATGGATCTAGTGCTAATGACAGAATTTTGACATTCCCATGTACTTACAGTTCTCGCTAATTTTCTAGAAACGTTATTTGATGGTATCAGCGTTAATTCGACATCTTCGTCTAATTTGATACATTGCAATATATGAACATAGCTGCTGAGATTCGTATTTGGTAAAAGATATTCTGCTAAGCCGCGAACTTTCAGCATGTAATTGTCTGCCGAATCGTTATTGGATAATTCGCATAAAGCTTGAAGTATAATTTGCTCTACAGCGCTATCAGCTGAAAAAAAAATGGAAAATGTATTTCAAATTACACAATAATTTCCACAGAACAAACTATCAGGAAAAATTTATAATTACCGTCGCATGTAAATAACACCGGGTTCGGTCGTACGAATTCGCAATGCATTATTATCTTAATACTGGTATTCTGCACACGTGTACAATCGATTCGCGGACTGACAACAATACCCATATTTTTTTCAGCGTCGTTATATTTGAATTCATCTGAAATTTCATATTCGTATATTAAATGCAATTCTAATCGTATTTATTTTTTTTATAAATAAGAATAATAATTTATTAGACTCACTTCTTATTGTTTTCACTAAACGATGAAAAGCTATTAAATCTGGATCTCTGATTTTTCTATCCCTTTTGCGCACAGTGATGTTTTCTTTCTGATATTTTTTCACAGGTGAATTCTGAGCCTTAAAAAAATGATATAGCGTTGTTAAAATGAAATTACTTTTAAACGAATCTCGAAATTTCATTAAATATACAAGTATTAAATAGGTAAGTACTCACTAAAAATTTGAATTTGCCCTTACAAACCATTTTACTGATGAATAAAAAACATAAGTCTTACTCCTATCGTAGAAATACTGAAATGGAATTATAAGAAAGTACATGGTTCAAAATTCCTTCGATGAAATCGTAAAGAAGAAAGATTTCACCCTAATTACCTTCCCTCCCTAACGGTGTCATAGTTCGAAGTATAACACACTCGATGACTCTGAAAACTCGTTTAGAATACGCGAACGCGTCATAAAAGAATAACCTTTGTACGAAGAGTACCAGGAAAACTTACAAAAAGCTCACGATCAGTAGCAGGAGTGCTGTGATTACGAGGTGGCAACGGTGGTGGTGAGTTTAAGGGAGTCTGAGTTTTGATAACGGCTGCGTAAATGGGATCCGAGTGTTGGGAACATTCTGATGGCGAATACATGTAGTCGAATGGATCGAATACGGCGTACAAACTATTCGAACATTCTGAACTGGCTTCTTCTTCTTTTTCGTCCTCTAATTATAACAAAACAATCGAACAACAATTTTTGAAAATTAATTTACGAATTTTCACGCGTGTTCATAGGACGTAAAATACGTATATACAAGCAACATTAGTAACGTAAGCAATGGTTTCTTGACACCTGAGTAATTTTTTTACCAATATGACAACTTCAATGACAAAATTAAGAACCTTATCTTTAAAAACGTGATGAATAAATATTTCATAATTACAAATCGTTTTCAGTACTCGATCTCTTTCTGGCTTTCGTACTTCGCAGTCGTCGTAAATACAACGGTATTTGACGTCGCGTGTTGCTGAATCAACATTAAACTAATATTTAAAATTTTTCCATCAATTTCGTTTAATGCGGGGGCGATCAAGAATGTTAGAAATAGGATCGGCAACTTAGAATTTTCTAAGACCTAGCTCGATTTCTCGCCGAAATGACTGAAATTTTTCAATTTTGAATATGAGAATGACCCACTCTCTCAAAAAAAAATCAAGAGATTTCCGAAAAAATTGGGAAATTTTCAACTTCAAAAGAAGCATAGCCACCCCTCCCCTCCCAAAAAATGAATCATTCTATTCTATAGAATGTTCAACAAATTTCATAATAACAAAAAAATGAGGGAATTTTTTATTTCAAGCAAGAAAGTAATTATTTTTTCTCAATGTGTTTTCCTATGAAAAAAAAGAAATAATAATTTTTACTTACTTCAAAAAATTTAGAGGTTCTTTTACCAAAAAAATTAAGATATTTTCAACAAAAAAAAAATGGATTACTTCTAGTCCAAAAAAATTTGAAAATTCTCTTCTCAAAAAAATCAAAGACTCCTCCCCTACAAAGAATGTTTTTTTTTCTCATCAAAAAACGAAGTCTCCCCTTCAAAAAAAAGTTTTTTTTTCCACAAAAAATTGACGAGGAAATTTTTAGTTTTGAAAGAATTTGAAAAATATTTTTACTCAAAAAATTGATGAATTTTTCTCAAACACCAAAGAAATTGAGAACTTTTTTCCCAAAAAAATTAAGAATTAATTTACTTCTTAACAAAATTTAAGACTATTCTTCACTAAAAAAAACAAAGCCCTCTCCCCTCCTCTCCCAAAACCAGCATTTTTTTCTTCAAAAATTTGAAAAAAAAATATTCAAAATAAATTCGAAAAATATGAATTTATGCTTAGAAAAAATAAATGATTTTTTTATTCTTTGAAAAAGAATAAATTTTCTTTTATAAAAAATTGGAAGATATTATCTGAAAAAATAGATAGACTCATTCTCTCCAAAAAGAAAATGTTTCCCCAAAAAATTAAAAATTATCTCCATTACAAAAAAATTTAAAAAAAAAATAGTTTTTACTCAGAAGGATTCTTGAATTTATGTGCTAAAAAAAACCACACAAAGTACTGAAAAATATTATTTAAAAAAAAAACAACGACAAACAACGATCTTCTCCCCCCCCCCCCCCTCCCCCCATAAAACTTATTTTTCTCTCCAAAATAATTGAGAATTTTTTTATTCTAAACGGTTTTTAAAAATATTTTGGGATTTTTAACAAAAAAATTTAAGCATAATTATTTTTCTTTAAAAAAGTTGTGAAAATTAGGTATCTTCTTAAAAAAAAAATTGTAAGATTTTTTTCGTAAAGAAAAAAAAACCAAGAAGTTCTCCCTTCCAAAAAACCTTTGTTTTCTTCTATTTCGCTAAAAAAAAATAGGTGATTTTGTCTAAAAAAAAAGACTCATTCCCTCCAAAAAGAGAAATTTTCAAGTACAAAGATTTTGAAAAATATTTGTGCTCTGAAGGATTACGGAATTTTTCTTATAAAAAATCCCCAAACATTGAAAAATATTTTTTCAAAAAAAAAAAAAAAAAAATTTTTGCTCAAAAAAATTGAAGAATATTTTTCTTCGAAAAAATTGTGAAATTTTCTTATAGAAAAAATTGTAAGATTTTTTTTCCTAAAAAAAACAAAACAAAGATGACTCCTATAAAAAAATAATTAAGTATTTTCCCTCCATAAAATTGAGAAAAAATTTTATTTTCAACAAATTAAAAGAATATTATTTTTGCTCAAAAAATTGAGTGATTTTTTTTTCTCTAAAGACTTCTCTCCTCAAGATAAAAAGTTATTCTCCCTCAAGATCAACATTTTTTTATTCCAAACGAATTTTGGAAAATATTCACAAAGATATTTTCTCTCAAAAAAATTGTGGGTTTTTTCTCCAAAAAATTCAAGCTTTTTTTAGAGTATGTAGGTATTTCTTCACAAAAAAAAAGAAGAAAAAAACAGAGATTGTAATAGATGAGGAGTAGGTATTTAATTTTTGCATTTTTGGAATTTGCTTGATCACCAGAACTACAGCTAAATTGCCAGGTACGGTAGGGAAAAACAATTTTTTGAACGTCATATTCGATAAAAATTTGAAGCACGAATAACGCTACATCAAAGATAGAAAAACAGAAACTACCAAAGTAAAATATTTTTCAATGGGTTACGTACTCGCATCGCAAAGAACAATTAATTTTCGGAGAGCTGAAGTAATGAATAATATCACGAACTCGAAGGGACACATGCAAAGAAAACGTTGATATGGAAAACCGACCATTATGAAAAGCTAAATTTTGGTTATATCCTACTCGTAAAAATGCATTACACGATAGAAATGCTGAAACCGAATAATAAATTAACAAATGGAAACTGTTTATCATTCCATCAAAAACGAAAGAATTTAATAAAAATGTTTCTAATCAAAAATCTTTATCAAAGCTGTTTGTTTTTAAAAGATAGTTCGTAATATCCCAATCATTTTTTACAACATGAAATCCAATCAACGTAAGGACTTCTGAAAGAAACACAGTTACTAGTTAATTTTATGACGATAATTTCTACGCGTTTTTTTTTCTTCAAAAGTAGACCACCGTTCAAAAAAAAAATGAAAGTGAAAAACAATCTGTTAAGAATTTTTCAAGACAAAAAAATTCTTTCAAGTTGAAATAATACTTCAGCTCTTATTATATTGCTCAAGGATATCAGCGATGCTCAATTTTCACAACTGGAGATTTTATGGAAACCAGGTCAAGACACAACATAATGAGGTATTTTTTTTTCTCCACAAAACGGTAAGAATTTACCTGATTCTATATCCTCAGTCAGAGTAAGCTTAGGATGCGTTGATTCGAGCAATGGATCGAATGCTTCTAACACACTGTGCCGCACTTTTCCGCCATCGCAATCTTTATTGAAAGATTTATTCAAATTTCTTCTAGTTTTAGATTCAGCGGACTTTTCTTTACAATTAGCGTTCCAATCACGATGGTCGTTATCATTATCCAGACGGGTTACATCGTTGAACAATGTTAGATCGATTAAATTATTATCGTCTTTCTTTTTAATCGCATTCAATACAGTAACGTTCGAAACATTGGCATGATCTGCGTGAAAAAGAAAACGTAAATCAGGTTAAAATTACATTACCTAAACAATCATTTCCACATCAATTAGAAAATAAATTGCGAATTACAGTTACAAATGAATACCAACCGTGAAGAGAAAACTCAACTCAGAAAAGGGTTTAACACTGTTATCAACGTGGATTATCGCGAAAATGGTTAAAATTTTCAAATTCGAATTTGTTTTCGCAAAATTTTAGTAGATTGACGGCTGCAACAGCGCGATACGTTTACGAACACGTCAAAGACGAGTAGGTATAAATTTCACGTAGGTGCAAAATAAACACTCAAACATCTGTGGCGGTATAAAAATTACAACTGCGCACCACTTGTTTAATTGTAAAAACGTTTTGCATAAAGTTTAAACGTTAATTTGTCGCACACTTGGAAATATAAACAAATTAAAGATCATACAATTCGAATCGTTTATTCTGAAACGACCAAATAATAAATAACTTTTCAATAGAAAACAACATCTGCTCGACTGAGCGAGACGACGTTTACTTCGGTGCCGTTCGAACCACAACTATCGACTTTTTTGTTCTCCAAGCCATTGGGAAAGATTTTTTTCTAATAATGGTAACTGTTTAATGGACTTTATTACGTACTAGCTAATTTTCTTCTTACTTTGAAAAACTTGCGTGACAGATTGTTGAGACGACGAGAAAAATCGGCATCCTTGATTGAATGGAACTACACCACGGTAAGTCGGACCAGTGAATCTAGGAGGGAAAAATCCAATCGGTCTTGGAACAGTGGAATTGTAAAAACTTCGACAACCATTTGTTACTGACGAGATAGAAGTCTGAATTTTTAAATTCGGCGGATTATTGAAATTGAATCCAGTTCGAGGCTGTATCGCGTTTAAACTGAAATTAAAATGTTTGCTAAATTTCATACATAAAATTTGTATTTAAAAAAAAATAATAATCAGAAAGGTGATATAGATTTCATTTTTTGCAGCAAGATCTCAATGCGAAAGCAGAGACCTCAAACCACAATCAAATATCTGTCCATTGACTCATCATTAAATTAATATAATTACATCGATATGAAAGAATAATACCTATCTTCTTCAACAGGTGAACTATTCGTGGGACTAGCAGATGGAGGAGGTGAATCGAAAGAAACCAAATCATCGACTGAATACGACGTCGAAGAAACAGACGATTGTGTAGTAACGCTACTCCGTCGCGAAGTCGGAGGTGGTGGTGGTTTAATCAAAGGTACTTTGGGATCACCTGCAAAACAACATAAATTAAAACCTTCGCAGGTTCGATACGCATAGTGCGATAAAAACCGTGAAATCGAATTAACAAGAACGGATTAATGAGCTAGTGATCAGGTATATAATTATTCTTACAAGACGTTTTTATTACAATTAGACACCTAAAGTACTTCGACTGTACTTTAAAAAATATGTATATATTTTTACCAATATTGACGCCGCCTGGTCTTGGTCTGGAACGTGGTATTTCATCAGGAGTTACTACCTTTTTTTCTGTAAAAAAATTAAATATACTCAACATATAAGTAAGTACAGACGTGATGAAATCAAATCAGTAATCTACAAATTTTTGAATTGAATTCTACTCCGAGTACCTTTCTTTTTTTCTTCCTGTAATTTTTTTAGTTTGAACTTTTCTAAAGCTAAAGTTTCCAAACTGAGGGCTCGAGCTTTTTCCAGATCTTCTTGAAATTTCTTATCAAATTCATTCTCGGAAGCCATACTTTAGCGGGATTCGGATCTCGGAAGCCTGCAACAAGTGAGCTTTTCAATGAACACAAAGCGAAAAATTGCCATGCTAATTATTTTAGAAATGTAGATTAGTTCATTAATTTGTTTATCTCAAACTTTAATTACGATTCCGTTAACTTCGGAAGTATACGCAATATTGTCAACATAATTAGGACTTTCACCTTGTCTTAGAAATAATTTATTTACCTATGTATCTGTTACAGCAGCAACATAACAATTAATATTTGATGAGTTTGAGATTGAGGGGTGAAATGTTTACTACGTACATCACGTTGAAAATTCACAAGAAATTTGAAATTAACTAGTCTAATTTAACGAACGGAGAAGAGAAGGAGATAAAGTATCGAATAATTTAAATAACAATCATATTAATTATTTGTTTTTCAATTCATTACAGTTATAATTTTTTTATTTTTCTTGATTTTTTGATTGATGGATTGATAAAACAACAATGGAAGATGGATAGTTCAAAAATTCGCAAAAACGAGAAAAACAAAACAAAAGAACAAAAAATATCAGTTTCCGTATTATTGGTATTACTCGTATTTTCTCGTAATTACAAGAGTGGAAAATGAAAAATTGACGAAAATGAGTTAAAAGTTGAAAACTTTGAATTTTCTTGAATAAAACATGAGAAATGTTGAAATATTGAATTTTTGATTTAAATTTAATATCTTAATAATTTAATATAGCCATATAGCCACAAAAATTATTTAGAAATTTTTCATTTTTTCGGGGAAAAATTTATAATTTAGATTTTAGACTTTGGTAACATTGCTGCATTATCAACGCACGCAGCCAGTGGAGCCGGGGGTGAGCATCTGAGCAAACGAAAGTTCAACTTTCAAGTTTCAAATTCATATTTTGCGACAAGCGATTGAAAAAGAAAATTTGTGAAATGTTGAATAAATTTGTGAACGTAAAAAATTATTAAGAAGAAGAACCCAGCTTTTTTACACTTCTGGCTTTTCTCAGTTCATTAATCTTAAAACGACAAACAATTCCTTTGGTAACGTTGCCGTCGGTAGTTCGATCAGCTGTTGAAATTCTCAATAATTTCGTTTGAATTTTTTAATTTATACGTAGAAATAATTCAAAATGTCGAAGGACAGTGATGAAAATAGAAGTGTTGAAGATTTAGAGGTAGACGATTACAATATTTTAAAAATAATTACATAACCTGATATCTATATGAGACCATCACTAATGTTGCTTTTCCCACAGCATATTGTCAATAAATTGTACACCTACAGAGATTTATACTTCGAGAATAATCCTATTGAAACAGCTGTCGATTTTCATTCAAATTTGAAAAAACAACAACAAGAGTCCGTCGATAAGATAAAATCTTTGGAAGGTAGTAATGAACGAGTATCATTTTCGTATCGGATTTTTAAAATGATTTGTTCCAACATTTAGATTAATTCAAGTTTATTCATGTTTTAGAGGAAGCACTGAAAAAAGACAGAGCACTGTACTTCTATGTTTTGGGGAAAACGTACAACGTCGAATCTGAGTATAATTCCAAAGCTGAGGAATTTCTGTCTAAAGCTGTGAAATTGAATCCAAATTTGGTAGACGCCTGGAACCATTTAGGCGATTCTTATTTCAAAAAAGGAGATTACTTAGAAGCTAAAAATTGTTTTTTAAACGCTTTGAATAAGGTAAAAAAAGTCGTATTGGAAATAATTCGTAAAATATTAATCGATTAACAAAATTTTTCATTATTTTGTATAGGAAAAAAATAAAGTATCTTTGAGAAATTTATCGGTCGTCTCACGAAAAGAATCTGGAAAAACCAAAGAAGACTTGATAAATAATGTGAACGCGGGATTAAAGTATGCTCAAGAAGCTCTAGAAGTCGATCCCAATGATGGCACTTCTTGGTTTTATATGGGAAATGCATTTATGTCGTTATTTTTTACTGTCAAGCAAACGGCAAAGACTTTGGTGCAAGCTATGGATGCGTACAATAGATCTGTAAGTTGAATAAAAACGAGACATGAGTCTATTGAGTCGTACCATAAAAACTGTGATAATATTATGAATATTTTTTGTTGCCAGGAAAATGAAAAATATTCCAAAAGTAATCCAGACCTTCACTACAATAAAGCTGTGGTTCGTATCATTTCCAATCTACTTGCTCTTGTGAAAGTACTTCAGGAAATATAGACTCGACATTTTTTCTAGGCTTTGAAATTTCAAGAAGAATATGAAAGCGCTTTACAATGCTTCGATAAAGCGCATTCATTTGATCCACAATGGGACACTCCGAAATTACTGCAAGAACGATTAATAAAATATTTAAACAGTATGCAAGATCTGATAAATCAAAAAGGAAGAGTAAAAAATAAAAAACTCCAAAATTTTATTGAAGTAATTGCAATACCTACAAATAACGTATGTTAAAATTTATTCATTTTTCAAATATTAAAATTATCTATTTTTTCAGAGTATTAACACAGAAAAGCATTTAGGACATTTTCATAAGTTATCAGGAGAAAAAGTTGAGGGAGATATAACCTTACAACATGTTACATTATCCGGATTAAGGCCTGGTTTAAATGAAAACAAAGTAATTTTAGGAGTCGTTGTTTGCAGTATAATGAATGAAGAACTGGTTCCATTGTTAGTAAATTTCAAACGATAAGTTTTTTTATTAATTAATTTCTTCGACTTTATTAAGTGAATTTTATTTCTGTACAGTACATTCTGCATCGTAGATAAAGAGAATGTTTGCGTGGGAGTAACGGTGTATAATTTAGCCAACGGGCAAGGAGTCATAATTGGAGATGTCGTCGCCATCGCTTTGCCATTTATGAAAGAAGTCGATTTCATATTCGGAAATAATGTATGGTTAAAGAAAACTATGTCATTTCAGTACGTATAATCTTTTTAACGACATTTTTTTATATTACAGAAATTTAATTTTAAAAGCATACGAATAAGCAATCCTTTATTGATGGCGGTCAATGGAAAACCTCTTCCTTCGAATAAAATGTCCTCGATGGAAATGTCTACATTTAGTGAAGCTGATAAAAAACTTTAATACCACACGTACTCTCTAAATTATTCTCATACCAAATTTAACTTTTACACTAGAAATATCGGCTGTTTCATTGCATACTTACAATTTTTTTAAATTAAATTAAGTCATGATTTCCTTCTGATTTTTTTTTTTTTTTTTTTTGAAAATGAGAAAAAAAATCAGCTAACTTCATGTTTCTTTATATTTGTATTTCACAAAATTACCTGAGGTGTTTATTGTCATTCCAATTCCATGGAGCACTTTATTTTTGTGTATATTTTTTTTCTTTTTTACTTTTATGATCATTTTAATATTTTACTTTTCATATTTTGAATATATGTTAACACTGTAATTCGATTTTAATAAAGTAATATACTTTTTAAATTATTTTCTTGTGAAAAAGTACATAAGTATACTCGTATGTTCAGGGTGTTTCTCGAGTGACGTAGGAAAATCTACAGGGAGAATAGGCAAACCATAAGAAACCAAAAATATTAGAATTGAATGGGCAAGAGAAAATTGAACTTGATGGAGGGGGTGGGAGGATCAAGCATTACGAGAAAAAAACCAACACCTTTTACTCTTGACATTTTTTGCCCAATACATAATTTTAAATTGAAGGCGCGTCAAAAGTTCAAACTATGTACCTACTTTGAAAATTGGCATTTGTGAAGTAACACCTTCAATTTTGAAAATGAGCAAATTGACATTTTTTGTTGCTCTCAAAAAGTCCATGTATTGTCTTGACAGGGTGTTCATTTTCATGAGAATGAACTCTCAATTTTTTATTTTTGCCCCAATTTAATTTCAAGTGGTACTTTGGAGCAGCCTAAATTTTTCAACAAAAAAGAAAAAAAATTTAAAAAAAAAATCGTGTACCATTCAAAATTGTTTCTTTTTGAAACAATTAATTCTTAATTTTATATTTTTTCCTCATCTAATTGAATTTTGGATGGTCCCACAACCCTTTCTTTTTTTCAAAAAATTGAAGAATTACCAAATTTTCGAATTTTTACATTTTTTAAATTGTCTTCTTTGACAAGAAATGATTTCCATTTTTTTTATTTTTATGGTAACTGAATAGTATGAAATAAAACGAAAAAAATGAATGATTTTTTTTGACCTAGCATTTAAAAATTGTTCCTTTTTATTAAAAAATAATTTCCACCTCATTGAATATTTTAAGAGGCATCTCCCAGTCGTTCAATTCTCAGAAAAAGGGGATGACCACGGGCCCTTTGAAATTCAACGAAATAAAAAATGAAAAATTAGAAAACATTCTGCATATTAAATAAGTTGAAGAAGTGTACCTACGGATTAGGATGGTTCAGAATTTTTTTTTTGAAAAGTCAAGAATTGACCCTCTACAAATGATTGTTTTGGTGTAAAATCAACAGAAAAATTTTTTCTTAAAAAAAATATAAATATTAGATATTTTTTTATTTATTTTGAGTAGGAAAAAATAAAAAAATTTCTAAAAATTTGAATTGAATTTTTTTCAATTTTTTTTTTTTAAATGGTCACTGTCTACGGTGTCTAGTTAATTTTATCCAACAAGACCATTTTCAGTGATTTTCCATTTTTATCCCTGTTTTTAAGGAGACAACCCCTTTTTTTTACGTTAAAAAAATGGATCAAAGTGATCTAAACATACATATTTTTACCCAAAAAATCCATTTATGGTGATTTTTTTGGATAAAAATATTGTGTATGTTAAGAACACTTTGATCCAAATTTTTCTTTCATTCCAGCTGATTTTTATCGAGGTAGGTACCTACTTATTTTTTTTATTTAAAAAGCATAAAAAGTGGATTTTGTATTTCCTTATGTAAAAATGAAAAATCACCGAAAATGGTTTTGTTCAGTAAAAGTGCCTACGTAGTGATCATTTACATTTTTTTTTTTTTTAAATTCAATTATTTTTTGATTTTTTTTAGTTTACTTAATAAAAGGGGCTCTGCGACACCACTCAAAATAATTTTTTTTGAGAAAATTTTTTAGGGAGTTGATTTTACACCAAAAGAATTATTTTTAGGTGGGGGTGGGGAGGGGGGGGGACTTTTGACATTTCGAAAAAAATGAAATAATGAACCCCCACTGGTGATTTTTCTTCCTGTTGATGTTTTGAATATGCAACTAATTTAACATAACTAGTGCGATAAGTACGTTCATCGATGTTGTGTTGGAAAACCAAACACAATGTGTCAAATACGAGTATAAACAGATTCCGATTGACATTATGTGGGTACCTACAATAAACAACCTTTCACTTTGATAATAGACTGATTGAAATACTATATGATATACGCTTCTTAAATTAGGTACACATAGTAACCTTAACACACTTCAATTTATATGCATAAAATGTTCAAATAATTTTGTCGTACTCCGTATATTAATTCACCGGCAATCGAATAATGATTTAAATTTGCAGAAACAGTCAGTAATTAATTCACGTGAAAATGTCCATACGTTTATTTCACGTACTCGTAGTTGATTTTCTGGTTTTGTTCCTTTTTTTCAAAGAGGAATCATAATTGGAGGAAAATTCTCGTTCGCATGCAAGTTTTTGTCTTATTGTTAAAACCATTCTTCCTTAACCTTAATAACTACCTATTTGTACGTATTAAAATAAATTACGCTTCAAGTGACATTTTTTTCAACGCAGTATACGCCGTCATCAATCGTGGCAAACTGTCAGAGTAATAAATCTACAATTATTTTAATCCAATTGACCCCGTACCTAACCTAAAGTAACATCATTACGTTGCTGCAAGCTCATAGGTTGTAACCTCCTCTTCCGACTTGTGTGATTGCCATTTGCGTTATGAGCTTACTTATCTACAAAAAGGTGCATTTAATTGCATTTATATTATGTAGGTAGAGGTATTTGGAGTTGGTTGGGAAATTGAAAATTACCATGTACATATGTACCTCTAGCTCTACCTATAAGTACATAAATATACAGGGTGTCCCGTCACCAGTTGACACCCTTTTCACCAGCGATATAGTCAACTCAAACCAAGCTCATGTATGCATGTTTGCCGACCCTATGAATTGAAGGGGCAAAGATATGCCCAACTGAAAATTTTTCTTTTTCAGTTTCGTTTCCGATTTTTAACCATGCGTTATTCGACAACCGAGATAGGTAGAAGTTGCGCTTTGCGGCGTTGGAAAGGAAATTTTGTGTAGAATTTTTTAGTGGTGTTGATCATTGTACTAGGTAATCAGGGGGGGTCTGTACTGAATTAATTATCTTGAAAAACGTGTTTAAAAATTGTGATTATTTGGAATTTTTGAGGAAAACTCAAAAAAGTTTCATCATTTGGTATTATTATTATGACTTTCTTTAGATGAAAAAAGTTCGACCTTTTGAATGCCGCAAACCAGACTCTTCTATCTCACTTGATTAAAAAGTTATAGCAATTTCAATTTCTAAATCTTAGCAGAAAAAAAATTAATTTTTTAAAAAAAATTTAAAAATTTATATTCACGTTATTTTTGGAACTTGATAACTAACCTAATTGATGATTTTGAGTGAAACTCGATGTTTAAGATAAATTAAACAACATTTCGGAAAAATTTTTTTTTTGAATTTTTTCATTTATTTTTTTTCAGACCTGATTTTGAAATTGAAATTGCTATAACTTTTTAACCAAGTGAGATAGAAGAGTCTGGTTTGCGGCATTCAAAAGGTCGAACTTTTTTCATCTAAAGCAAGTCATAATAATAATACCAAATGATGAAACTTTTTTGAGTTTTCCTCAAAAAATTGCAAAAAAAATCACAATTTTTAAACACGTTTTTCAAGATAATTAATTCAGTACAGACCCCCCTGATTACCTAGTACAATGATCAACACCACTAAAAAATTCTACACAAAATTTCCTTTACAACGCCGCAAAGCGCAACTTTCTACCTATCTCGGTTGTCAAGTAACGCATGGTTAAAAATCTGAAACAAAACTGAAAACGAAAAATTTTCAGTTGGGCATATCTTTGCCCCTTCAATTCATAGGGTCGGCAAACATGCATACATGAGCTTGGTTTGAGTTGACTATATCGCTGGTGAAAAGGGTGTCAACTGGTGACGGGACACCCTGTATATGTAAATTGTAAATATACAAACTAGAAAAGATACAAACAACGATATATCCAGACCCATCAATGAAGTACTTACACTATAGGCGTACAAATTATAATTAAACGCATATTTAGCTACCGAAAACCAATACATTAATCATGCTGATGCATGCACTCATTTTCTTCGTAGGTAGTCATAAATTTTGATGAAGCCTTGACTCTCTACAAAAACACACCCTTTCCTATTACCGACTTAATTCAAACTTGATTTTAAAACAAAAGAACCCGTTTTGTACCTATTCCTCCTTTAAACCTTTTGTTGTTTTTATATTATTGTACGATGACAAACTGGATTTACGGGTATAGGGACGTATTTTTTCAATGATTTGAAGGTGAGCAGATATTTTCCAGTTGAACGAAATCATGATGACTAGTTTCGCGTCGCGTCGGCTGATCTAATAGGTAGGTATTTAGATATGTGGTTAATCACACATGTCAAACGATTTTTTCACGTTTATGTTACCCTGAATTCTGATATGTATGAAAGTATGAATTGAAATATTGTTGAGGTAGGCACATGAGCTTTTCTAAAAAAAAAAAAAAAAAAATGGAACTGTCCAAAAAAATTTTATGGTAATTACCCCTTATTGGTATTACCCGCCTATTGATAGAAAATCTAATTCGCATCTCCTTGCTTCCTAGTTTTTTAAAAATATTACCTAGATTCTGTCATAGAATTTTCAAAAAATAAATAAATAAATAAATAAAAAAAATAAATAAAAAAATATCTTTCCAAAAATTTTTGAAAGAAATTATTTTGAGAAGAATTTTCTCTAAAAAATTCTTCAAATTTCTTGATACCTATTAACAATTAACAATTTCTCAATTTCTTTTCTTATTTATTTCTTATTTTTTTTTTTTAGAAAAAATCTCTAAAAATTCTATTGATAATTTTTTTTTTTTTTAAATGCCCATGAATAAAGTTTATGAAAAAAGAACATTTTCTTCTTAACATTTATTTTGAAAATTTTCGTCAAATATCTTCTTTAAAAAATTGTTCATAAACTGTAATAAGGTTAGGAATTAAGTTCTTCCATTGAAAATTTTTCTTGGAAAAAAATCTCCTGAATAATGTATTAATTTTTATTAAAATATACCTACATTTGAAATCTTTGAAAAAACCTTGGTTTGGAAAAGAAAATTCCTGAGAAAAATGTCGTCCATGAAAAATGAAATTATTAAAAAAAATAATTAAACAACACTCCCAAAGAATCCTCCTTTATTAGAAGACTTTTTCCAAACAAATTAATTCAATACTTCAATACAAAAAATCTTGTTAAACTTATTTCTGGTTAGAGGTCTCATTTTTATTCTTTTTTCATTTTTCCCTCGCATATTAGTAGGAAATTTCTTTTAAAAATGTTCTTAATTAATTTTTCAATTTTTTTTTAAATTTGGTGGAAAAATCATTTTCCAAGTTTTTCCATCTTTCATTCGAAACTTCTCGCCGCCATAAAATTTAGAATTTAAACATTTTTTTTTAAAAAGTGTTTCTTAAAAAACATTTTGAAAAAAATGTAAAATTAATCATTGAAAAATTCTTAGATTTAAAAAAAAATCTTTGATGACTTGGAAAAAATTCTCATTTTTTGTAGAATTAAAAAAAAAATCTCTCACAAAAAATTCCTTCAACATTTTGTTGGAAAAAATAATCGTTAAAAAAATGTCACAAAAAAAATCTCCATAAAAATTGAATACGTCACTTCAAAAAGGGCGTAACTTTTAAAGCAACTTTTTTTAAAAACGCGTTCGAAGTATTTACATCTATTTCTCATAGTAATGGTTGAGATGGGAACTTGTGAATTTAATATGTTGTAGACCCACCATTCTACTAAACTAAAACAGCGCTATCAATATTTTCTACGCGAAACTTTTTTGTAGGCAGCCTGTGCAACGTGCGAAAAGTTACGCCCTTTTTGCAGTGAAAAAGTGGCGCGCGACACGTTCTTGGCTGTAACTTCGTAAATACGCCGAGTCAAAAAAAATTCATAGAACAAAAGTTGTAGAGGGTGAAAAAATAAAAATAAATTTCATCTGAAATTTTTTTGTAACTCTACTAAATTCGAAGATATGACACTTTAAAATCAGTTGAATTTTACACTTCAAAATCAGTTGGATTTTATAAAAAAAAAGTAATTTTGAGGGTTTTTATACCTAATGAATGCGCTTTATACTTTTCAAATCGCCATAACTCGACGAGTTTTGATGCTAGCGAAGTGGGCGTGGTCTCATTCGATAGAGGAGGCTTCATAGAATATGAATCACTGTTGCCCTCAAAAAGGGCGTAAGTCGACTTACGCTCTTTTTGAAGTGACGTATTCAATTACTAAAATTTTCTCATTAAAAAATTTCTTCCGAAAATAATCTCATCGCAGACGAAGATTGTTGAAAAAAAAATATGAGAAAAATTTCCTGCAAATAGGTAAGTATATATTTTTTTAAATTTCAGAAATCGTTAAAAAAAATCTTTTACAAAATACGTGCAATTTTTATCTGCGGTTAATGATTTCTAACTGATTAATCATTTTTATCTGATGGTTTATGATTTTTATTTGGTAATGATTTTCAACTGCAGCAGATTTGTAGAAGAATACAACAACTTTACTCATTGTCTCTTAATTTCAATAACAATAAATCACGCGTTTCTCATCATTTGTCATCTTTATTTTCTAATTTCAATAGGTATAAAAATCCTCAATTCATTCCATAAACAGATTACGTAAACGTAACCTCACTGTCGAGTACTCCAATAAACTAATTATTTTTCCAAGTTTACTATAATACATGCGTATTTCAAAATAAAAATAAATCACGCAAGATTTATTCGTACAGGTAGGTAAGGTATACTAGTAGCGGATAACTTAATTCAAAATCACTTATCACGATTTGTTTCAGAATCGTGTGCTTTTTTGTTTGTTTTCATCTTAAAGACTTGTTTTGTTGAATGAAATAGCATTGATACAGGTACAAACGATTACGTTATCAATAAACGATTTGAAGGTTTTGTGGTGTTTTAGAATACCTACGAATAGGGTGTGTATCACGGTGGTACACGAGGCAAATATTATTTTTAAAATGAAGTAATTCAGGTGTATGGTAAGTTGGTATCGACAGCATTTTTCCTTCCATTTGTTCGTACTCATATATTCATCTCGAAAAATTAAAATGTACCTAGCTACCTACTTACTCGTATGTTTATTGTTTGGTTTTCTTTTGTAAATACAGGTGGTACATCAGGAAGGTATACCACTGTTATGTTCCTGTAGTCTCTAATAATTTTCCGGTGCCTTGAAAGAAGGAACTGTCATGTTGAATTGTTTACCGAACAATTCAAAATTTGTTTAAATCTGGAGCTTTCATTGCCGGCAACTTAGCAATATACGAGTAATCCCATGAGTTCCAAATTGAAATTAGCTACATCCCCATAAAATACCCCTCTGAAAATGCAAAAATTAAATACGCACAAACTACGTACTTACCTAAGAAAATCCCTATTTTTTGGAGGAAAAAATCTGAATTTTCTCGGAATAAAAATAGGCATCTTGTTTTTTTTTTAAATTTCCTTTAAAAAAATGAATGAAAAAATTTATGATTTTTTGAGGAGAAAAAAATCTTCCAGTTTTTTTTTTTTGGGGGGGGGGGGGAGAGAAATCTCTCATTTTTAAGAAACTTTTCAATAGAGTTTTTTGAGAAAACATTTTTCAATTTTTTTTTAGGAAGGTTCGAGAGAAAAAACACCTACAAAATTTTGTAAAAAATTTATTTGATTGTTTTTTTTTTTTTTTTTTTTTTTTTTGAGAAAGAATCCAATTTTTAAGAAAACGTTTATTTTATTATTTTTTGTGAGAGAACATTCTCGATTTTTCTGAGAAAAAATCTCCGAATTTTTCGAAACAATTCTTTTCCTAACTTTTTTGAGATTTAAAAAATTATTTTTTTGATAGAAATACATATTTTTTTAGTTTTTTTGAGAATTTTTTTCAATGTTTGTTTTGAAAATTTTGTAAAGTGAAATCTCAATTTTTGAGAAAAACTGCATTTTGGCGGAGGGGTCTTAATTCCTTTTTGAGGAAAATCACAATGTTTTTGAGAAAAGTTTTTAATTTTTTTAAAAGAAAATAATCTGTTCATTGAGATAAAAATCACACATTTTTTGAGACTTTTCTTCTCGGTTTTCTTGAGAACAAAATTTCAATTTTTAAGAAAAACCTGGGCTTTTTCGTCTTTCTCTTTTTCAAGTACCTATGTACCTAGATCTTAATTTTTCTGAGAAAAAGTCTTTCGGTTTTTTGAGAGTTTTTTTAGGGCAAAAAAGTAGCTGGATTGTCCTTTGAGAAAAAATACTTCAATTTTTGTAGGTATTAAGAAAAAAATTATTTTGAAGCAATGTTCGACAATTTTTGAAAAAAAGATATCTCATTTCTTTGAGAAAATTGTTTTTAGTTTTTTTCTTTCGAAAACATCTCTCTTTTTGAAGAAAAAAAACTTAATTATTTTTCGAAAAAAAAAGTCTTGCAATTTTTTGAGAAAAATGTTCTGGGCAGGTTCTTGTTTTTGAGAAAAGAACTTTTGAGAAAAAAATCTCAACGTTTCCCGCGAAAAATTTCTGAATTGTTTTGAGGAGAAATCTTTACTTGTTTTGGGAATTTTTTTTCAGTTTTTTTGAGAGAAAAAAAATCTTAATTTTTTCCAGAAAAATTGGAAATTTTTTGAGAAATTAAAAATCTCCCAATAAAAATTAGGTATATAATCGGCGTTGAGAAAAAGATATGTACCTACCTTAAATTATTGAGAAGAAAATCTCAACTTTTTGAAAAAAATCATTTTTGGGGAGAAAAGAACTCTCAAGAAAAAAATGATTTCAAACCAATTTATAGATTTTTCACGGGAAAAGTTGAGATTTTTTTTGAGAGAGTACCTACTTTTCTCACAAAAATTAAGAGATTTTTTTCTTCAAAAAATTGAAAATGGCCTGATAGGTAAAAAATATTGAGATTAAGAAAACTAAAAGATTTCTTGCTTAAAATTTTAAGAGATTAAAAGATTTTTTCTCACAAAAATTGGGAGATTTTTTTCAAACAGTCTAGATTTCCTTCTCAAAATAAAGGCAAAAAAATTTCAAAAAATTGAAATATTTTTTCCTCAGAAACAGACAACAGTTCAGAAATTTTTGCCCCCAAAAATGAAAAATTTTCACAAAAAATTGAGAGATTTAGTGTAAAAAAAATACAAATTTTTCTTCAGAAAAAATTTGGCGACTTTTACTAAAAAAATTAAGAGACATACTTAAATCATTTTTCAATAAAAATCTTCGTACTTTTTGTGAGGAAAAATTCGTAATTTTTCTTGTAAATCTCTCAATATTTTTGAGATTTTTTAAAAATCTTATGATGAAAAAAATATCTCGATTTTTTGAGATTTTTTGCCAGTTTTTTGAGAAGAAAATCTATTTTTTTTGAGAAAATCTCCCAATTTCTGTGAGAATTTTTTTAAAAATCTTTTTAAATGTCTAAGCAAAAAATCTGGGTTTTCATGAAGAAATCACTGGTTTTCAAGAAAAAATCTCTTATTCGTAATCTCAAATTTTTTGTACCAGATTTTTTTCAATTTTTTTGGAGTAGGTAGAGAAATTAAAAATCTGAATTTTTATGCAGAAAAACTCATTCCCGCATTCAACAAAAATACCCCCCCCCCCCCCCACTGGATTGGGGAAAAAATCGAGCTACTCCCTAGAAAATTCCAAGTTGTCAGTCCTGTTTTTTTATTTTTTATTTATGCGTATTGAAAATATATCTGCCCATTTACTTGATTTCTCCTCATTTCAAGTACCTATCTGATGAGATTCGAATATCGAACAAGGCAAAAACCATAAAATTAACATAAATATCATTCGTACTGTTTAACAACGCAGACGCGGTGACATAACACCAATTTCATCGTCAATCTAGCGATTCGCGTTAGTGACTTGAGATCAATGAGATACTGACCTATAAATTATTATGTTCATCAATCGAACGAAATTTTCTTCATCTCTGCGAAAATTTATAGCTACAGAATCAAAAATTAATAAATTCCATCGTATTCGAATTCGAAAAATTAAAAAAAAATTTCGCGACCATGTACACGGTGCACATGCGTGCGCATCAAGGCATCATGTTTACACTTGTACTCGTTCTCTCGAGTGAATTTTTTGTTTTCTTGATCTGCAGTTGCGCGTTTGCAGTTCGATCTTCAGTAACCGGTGGCACCCATCCTTCCCCTTCGCGTACACCGACGGTGTTTGATATTTTATCGCTATCGCGAAATGAAAGTATTTCATAATATCATCTGATTGCATCTTTCTTATAATAATACAATTTTGTGCGTAACGAGCCGCTAAAAATCGATTAATCTTGGGGAATATGTCGATATTGCAGTTATGTAGTATACCGGGATACTTTACCCGAATGAGTGTAATTTTTTAACATTTTTTTGCGAGCAAAATTCTCGCGTTAAAGATAACCTATCCATTTTGAATCAGTTTTGTGGTGGTGTGGTTTAATTTTTCAATCATTTTCGGTGGTTGAAATTATACCTACATTTGTGAAACCAGTTGTGTTGATGAGTGATAACGGAGGTAAGAATAAAATTATTATTATTAAAAGCTTAACTATGCCTTAGTGGAAATTTGAATTGGTAACATTTTGTTAAAATGGTAAACTTCAAATTTTATGGCAGTGTATTATATTTTTTTCAATGATTTATTTTCGTAAACTTGAACTTGAAATACATTCCGATCTGTATTTTTTATTGGAAATAATAATAGATTATAATCTCGTAGGATCGTACCTACCTACCTACCTAGCTACCTAAGTACCTACCTTTAAAAAAAAAAAAAAAAAAGTACCTACCTACCTTCTAGACTTTATTTTTTTCTTTTTAGAAGTCGAGTAGGTAGATTATCAAAATACATTACCGTCTCTAATTGAGTCTTGTTTCTGTCTATTATTATCACACATAATATTATAGACACTAATGAAAAATACAATTAGGCAAATTTTAATTCAATCTACATATGACCTTTATTTTTTTCAAAGAATCTAAATACTAATAATGTCTCGAAGCAGTTCCACTTGATAATTTTTTTGTTCCAAATACTCAGTAAGCCCTTCGTGAAATTAATTTTTTTTTAAATTATTTATGCTCTTTACAATAAGTATAAAATACAAATATCTAAGTAAGAAAACAAAATTGAAGGCAAAGAATGTTTACTTTCATATCTGCGAGTTCTATACTTGCTGATGGATACGCAGTATCGAACTAATTATATTCAAGTGACAAATCGTACAAGCGAAGTAATAACCTATAAAGATTGAACCTTGATTCGATACCTTGAAAAATTGTCACTTGACAGTCGACATCGCGGGTAAAAGTTAAGGATCGTTGTTACATCATCACTCTCATCTGTTAGAAAATTAATTGATTCATTTTTCAAAAGAAGAATATAACATTCATCTATTACATCGTGTAAATTTATGAAAAAAAAAAACAGGGTGCCTGGATAGCGACAACTCGACATATTGTTTGTGCAATACGAGCGCAAGATATCAATTCGTTTATTTCACCACTAAACATAAACTTGATTAACGTTATTCATGCGATTATTCATAGTATGGGTATATGGTATATACACCTTTTTTTTACTCGAACAGCCAATATACCAGATATTTTAAATTTTGCAACAAAAATACGAGTAGACGAGTAGTAGGTAAGACTTAAAGTGAAAGGACTTGGCTATTTATTTTTTTTTTAGGTAAAAAAATACCTACGCGAAGACGTGAATTTTTTCACCATTAAATGCACGTTCTTGTAGCTAATTTTTAGGAAAAATTCAATATGCTGACGAAAACAGTGTGCATGTGTATACAAGGTTGTTACTCATCTTGAAAAAGTCTGGTTTAGGTTCCAAGCGAATAAGCATTCTAATAACTGCACGACCTTGATCCTTACTTTGAAATTTTTTATATAGCTCTGCAATTAAATATTGCTCTACAGAATTTATAGTATAGTCATCGTAAAAATTGAATGATTCTTGTTATGCTCTGATATAAATTGATAGGAGGTGGTTATGTTGTTGTTGTTGTTGTTGTTTTTTTAATAACTATATGTAATGTGTTTAATATTATAATATGTATATCTAAAATCCTGTTCTATGAGTGCAACGACCGAAATAAAACCATTTGAACTCTACCTACCCGCATTCTGTTGAAAAAATCAAGATAGGCACGCTTTTAATTCTGAACTTGTGCGGTTCTGATATTATTTAGAAGGTTTTTTTTCAGATGTAAGCACACGCCCATATAAAATATTTATATCGCTGAATTTTTCAATTTCGCAATAGAATTTTTTGCATGTTTGTACGTAGGTAGCTAGGTATCCTACCTCCTCATTTTGAAAAATTAACTTTATGACTGATTTTATTGAACTCTACATCAACTTTGTGTCCTCTGTTTGATAATGAAGATCGACATAAAGTATGGTGAAAAATCGATGAAAATTTTAAAAAGAAGAGAAAAGAGCTTACGTGAGTAAGAATGTAAATTGGCCCTTACCTAAGATTTTGAAATTTAGTGGCAGAAGTTGGTTGTTGAGATCTAAAAACTCAGTGGTACAATTTTTGACCCTCTCTCTTTCATCCATCCCTCCAGTGTGGTCAAAATTCATTTTTTCGTTATTTTTCATTTTCTACCCTTATTTCTCAAGTTCTCGACCAATTTTTTTTTCAACTTGTACGGATAACAGATTTCACCAAGGGCTATTTCTCAAAAATTTCCTATTTTTTTTTAGAAAGTACCTACGTGTGGAAATCCAAATTTTGAGATTTCAAAGCATAATATCTACACGTTGCTTCAGATCTGTAGACCTGACGGCTGACATGAGCGAAAAAATCTTATATATTATATGTACCTAAATAGTGTATCATGCACAAAATAATATACTTAAATTGTTTTTCCATAGTTTTTTCCATTGATGGAATTTTCACAAGTTTTCACCCTTAAAACGGTCGTTTTGGCAGGTGAGTTGTCCCTCTAAAAATGATTCTTTCGTTGTGAAATCAACTCCCCAAAAATTTTTCTTCAAAAAAATTATTTTGAGTGGTGGCGCAAAGCCTCTTTTATTGAGTAAACTAAAAAAAATTGAAAAAATTGGAATTCATTTTTTTTTCAAAATTTTAAACAAAATGTTAGGTATCTTTTACCCAACAAGACCATTTTAGGCAATTTTTCATCTTTACCCCTTGTCGTGAAGGGGACATAAAAATCCATTTTTTTACGATTTTTGAAAAAAAATAAAAATCAGCTACAATGAAAAAAAAATGGATCAAAATGGTCTTGACGCATAAATTTTTACCCTAAAGAAAGTTTATGGGGCTTTTTCAACTTGGTCTCATTTTGTAGGAACATCATCTTTTTGAAAAAAAAATGGCGCAGTTCATGCAGTTCCTGAAAATTGAGGTAGAGTTGAAAAGTCACCATAATTTTTTTGGGGGGGGGGGGCAAAAGTATATAAGTTAAAACCACTTTAAATTTTAATCTAAAAGTTTTATTCCAGTTGAATTTTAATTTTTTTTTCGAAAAAAATAAAAAAGTGGGGTTTTATGCCTCCTTAAAAATAGGGGTGAAAATGAAAAATTACTGAAAATGATCTTATTGAATAAAAATATACCTACCTATGTAGTGACCATTTTGTTTAAAAATTAAAAAAAAAAATCAATTCCAAATTTTTTGAATTTTTGATTAGTTTTTTTTAATAAGTAAAAGGGATTCTACGCCATCACTCAAAATATTTTTTTCGAAGAAAAATTTTTAGGAGTTGATTTTACACCAAACAAATCATTTTTAGAGGGCCAACCCTTGACATTTCGAAAAAAATCAAATTATGAACCATCCTGATGGACAGCACACGTCAAAATTTCAATAAAATCGAGATAATATGTATTTACTTTGATTAATTTGTGTTCATTTTCAAGAATCAAGTAATTATTATAAGCGCCCCCCCCCCTTTTGAAAAAAATGAATAATCATGAATTTTACGAATGGGAGGATATGGAACCTCTTAAAATTAAATTGAACGTAAAATAAAAAGTTGAGAACTAACTCCGACGGAAAGGAAAATCTATCATAGCCTGTCATTCTATAGGTGACAAAAAATAATAAAAGTATAAAAATTGGTTAATTTTTTAATTTTTCTACAAAACGGAGGGGGGAACTAGGGTCACTTACAATCATTCTAGTAAACAGCGACAACTTTATGATACCTAGGTCAAAAAACTTTTTATTTTTTTTCGTTTTTGTTTGTTATGAAAAATTGGGGACATCTCAAGCAAGTACCATTTAGAATGAAGTTGGCCGGAAAATGAAAAATTTGTAATTAATTTACACAAAAAAGAAACAGGTTTCATAGGACATAATAACTAAAAAGAAAGGTAAGAGTTTAAAAATCGGTTTTCATTTTTCTGAAAAATGGTGCTCTACCAAGGTTACTCAAGTCATAATAATTCGGTGAAGGGAAAAGTAAAAACTTGATAATCATTTCCTAAAAAAAAAAATATTTTGATAGATTAGAACCAAAAAATGCAAAAGTTCGAAAATCGAAAATTTGGGATCATTTTCCAATAAAAAGCAACAACTTTAAAAATGTCAAGTCCAAAAATTTGCTCTTTTCAAATTGGGGATGCCCCAATGTACTACTTCCACTTAAAATGGAGTCGAGGGAAAATAAAAAATGGGATTGCTTTTTCATAAAAAGAAACAACTTTGAGGATGATGAAAAATTGTAGAAAGTCCAAAATAAGGGACACATTTGTGTAATACGTAGGTTACGCTATTTTACCAAGGAAAATCCCCCCCCCCCCCAAAAAAAAAATCTAGGAATGACTCTTGGTGGGATAGATTACCTGTGCAAGTTTGAAAAAATAAAGTAGAATTTTTGTCAATTCAGCACATCTACAACAAAGATAGGCGCGTTCACAAATATAGTTCATGGCGAAGGCGAAGGGTATAAAGAGGTCGTGGTGATTTAAATATACCTGCACGCGGCGCGGTTTTAAACTGATCGTGAAACAGGCAAACAGGTGAAGAACCAATGTACTATAGGTAGGTAGGTGTATAAAATGTTTTTGCCATGCGTAGCTGGTCTTTCTCGTATAAGCACGTGTAGATTCGAGCGAAAGATGAATTACTGAGACGTATCGAGTGGTCATTTCATTATTAAAACATTGGTTATCTCATATCTGCAACTTTGGTCCATTCCATTCAAATTTTACGTAAGCGTGATTTCTGCCTTTTTGAACTGGTAAAACTGGTATAGGAAACTAAGTTTGTTTGGTCCATACTTCTTGGCCATGCGTACAAACGAATGAAATTATATTTTAAGTCTTTGTTGTACGAATTTACCCCTAAGGAAGCTGTCGAGGAATTTCTATTGTAAAATTATAGATGGACGGGTTTCAAATACGAATATGATATGTACCTTGATGAAATGATATTCGGTGATCTGGATTTAGGACTGATTTTAATTACGAGACTGTATTGTTATGGACTATACTAATTCAAAATGGATAACTAACTATTTGGATTTCGTAAATTGATTTCGTTGTGTTACTTTCAAAGTTAATGCGTATGTTGAAGACTTTTGTAGTCTGAGTTTGATCATTTTTCTTTCCTTTTATTTTTTCAAAATATTACGTAGGCTGTATCGAGTATCGATGCCCGGTAAACACACCGTATGCGAATCGCGTTCTAATAGAATGCTACATTCGCATCTATCGCATACGAATAGCATGCGAAAATAGCGTACTATTAGCATATCAAAAATATCCGCTTTTTTAGCGGCTAATTTCGAACGCTAATAGTGAGCGAAATTAGCAGCGAATGTAGCGTTCTATTCGCTGTTAATTCGCTGGCGATTAGCGTTCGAAATTCGCTTCTAAAAAGCAGGCAAATGATATATTGACGATTTCCACTCAGCAGTAAGTTAATTATTTCGAAAAAACATCTTATTTGTGATCGCAAATCTGTGTAAAATGAAATTATACCGAATGGTAAAGATTTTGACCTACCTAGTAGTGGTGTTTGATAAATAAGTAGGGCGTAGGTATTCCAATTTACAACTTTTTTCATAACATTTTTTGATGGACCCTATACCTTCTTCTATTTTGAATAATAAATATCTACGTAGTATTATATGAAATTACAAGGGAGGGAGGGGTCCAATCTTAATTTTTATGAAAATCAAAATTATTTCCAAGAATTCAATCTACAACTTTTGTTTGAAAAATTTCTCAATTGTGAGAGGGAAGAAGGGCTTGCCCAACTGAAATTTTTTTCAAACAAAAGTTGTAGATTGAAATCCTATAAATAATTTCGATTATTATAAAAATTTCGATTTGACTCCTCCTTTCCTTCTAATTTCGCATAATGCTTATACTGCTTCGAACAGGAGAAGGTAGAGAAACAATTGAAAAATTTTATAACACTGATAAGACGTCGAAAATTTTTACGTACGATTTGATAAAATTTCATTTCACACAGATTCACGATCACAAATAGATATACATTCAAAATAATTAACTTACTGCTGAACTGCTTCGAACAGGAGAAGGTAGAGAAACAATTGAAAAATTTTATAACACTGATAAGACGTCGAAAATTTTTACGTACGATTTGATAAAATTTCATTTCACACAGATTCACGATCACAAATAGATATACATTCAAAATAATTAACTTACTGCTGAGTGGAAATCGTCCAAGAAACTATATATCTTCGTCTCCATTCTTGTCATTTTGATCAAATTATTGGGATTTTTATTTAAAAAGAAGAAAAAACATCAATCAAAACACAAAATCCCCCAACAAAATCAATAAAACTAGAAAAATATTCAGTTTATTGTTAATATAAGACACTGCAACAATCTCAAGTATACACGTTCATGCTTGAAAATGATTTCTCTCGTTCATAAAAAATATTGAAAGACATTGTCGCCAAAATCGTATGCGATTCGCAAGCGAATATCGCACTAATATTGCATGAAATATCTGCACATTTTCCAATGCGATTTTAGTATACAATTCGCAAGCGAATATCGCGCTAATTTCGTACGAAAGATGTACGTATTTTTAAATGCGATTTTAGCACGATATTCGTTCACGAATAGTATACGAATTTATCTCAGAAGATTTTCCTCGATTTTCACGTTGATTTCGCATTCTATTCGTATGCGAATAGACCGCGATTTTCGTATCTGCTATTTTAGCATACGAATAGCACACGGTGTGTTTATCGGGTGTTTTCCAAAATTCACAAGGCCTATTTAAAATTAACAGGGTTCGGAAAAATTCAGGAAAAAATAAGATTTAAAATCAAAATCCAAAATTATTGTGATGTTTGTATTTAAAATCTAACATCCAAAATCCTTTTCACGCCTGGATTTGAAATCCAATCCTTTCCATAATTGGATTTTAAAATCCAAAATCCCCAAAGAAATTACTTTTACTCTGGTATCTGGCTCATGTTAATTTTCGAGTAGCTAATCCTTTACTCATCTCTTAATTTTTTCAGAAATCTCAATTTTTTGTTCTTTTCTTCTTAAATTCAAAAATAAAAATCTTCAAATTTCTTTTAAAAAAAAAAGAACGAACTCTTTTACACAAAAATAATTCCAATTTTTCTTGGGATAAAACATTTCTTATTATTTCTTTTTTTTTTATAGTCAGCGTAATAAAATTTATTTATTTCTTTATTTTGAAAAAAATACATACCTAAAATACATACCTAAATATTTTTCAAATCAAAACTTCCGAAATTCCAAAAAAATCAATTTTTGGTTTTGTCGTCTCAGTCAGAAAAAAGTCTTTCAATTTTTTATTTAAAAAATTTCTGAATTTCCTCGAAATAAAAAAATGGATTTTTCTCGGGCCAAGCTAAAAATTCGATGTACTGTGGAGTAGCTTTTTTTTTTGCATCAAAAGTATTTTTATTTTAGGTAGGTCTAGGTACAATGTAATTATAATTTTTGGAATTAAACATTTAAAAAAAAGGTATTTTGTAATTTTTTTGAATTTTTTGTTTTTTAATTTCTTAAAATTGCTCACTTCTTTTGTGTTCCTCAACTTTCTTAATTTTAAATGTAGTCGTATTTTATAATTTATATTTCATGTTCGTGTTATTATCAGACCTTTATTTTAATAATGCATCATTTCTGCAAACTTTTCTATTTTTTTTAAATTCCTATAATTTTTTATTTTCCAACGTTTTTTTACTTCTATGATTTTTCGATTTTAATTTTTTTTTTCATTTTCTCTAAATTTTTACATCACTTAGGTGATTTTTTGATTTTTTATGATAGGTGTCTCTATTTTTGAAACACAATAAATTTTTCTCTTCTTCGTGATTTTTCAATTCTTTCAATTTTTTTTCCTTTTTTTTGAAATTCAAGTTTTTATTTTTCTTAATTAGATACGAGTAATTATCAGTTTTTCAAAAATGTTATTGAATATTCTAATTATTAAATTTTTTCTGAAAATTTTAATTCATTTTCAAAAATTAATTTTCCTGCAGTTTCACTGAATTTTTGATATATTATATTTCCGAAATTTTATAATTTCAATTTTTTTAAATCTTTCAATATTTTTTTTGTCGGATTACATCTTTGTAAGTACATCTTCATAATTTCTGATTTTTTTAATTTAAATTATCTGCATTTTTTTAGTAGATAATTATGCAGGGTACCTACTTACTTGGAATTTTCCTTCCCCCCGCAATTTATCAAACTTTTGATATTTTATACTGATAGTTGCGGATATATTCATTTACTTTATTTTTAGAACATCATTGTTTTTGGATTTTTCATGATATTCAAGTTTTCTCAATTTTTTGAAATGCATTAAAATTTTCGAATTCTTCGACATTTCTCATTTTTTTAAAATGTAATTTGTTTTTTGAAGTTTCTATTTTTCATCGTTCTAATTAATTATCATTTTTTAAAAAGTTCTTGACATTTTAAATTTAAATTTTTTTCTGAATTTTTTAAGCCAATTCTTTTATACCTACCTAATTTTCCAATTTTGTCTCGTTTTTTATTTAATTAAAATTTTTCTTAGTCAATAATCACTAATTTTTTGTATGCTTATTGCCTACAGTGCCTAAACCTTCAAATTTTTCATTTCGTAATTTTTTTTTTAATTTTTCGATTAACTTTTTTTTAGGATTATTTGCAATTTTTCGTTTTTCGTTCGATTTTTATCAATTTTTTGATTTTTTGTCTTGCTAATTTTAGAGAAATTTTTTTTTCAAAAATGGTATTATTTACCTATTAATTATTTTATTTTATTTCTCATTTTTCATAACATTTTGCTGGAGGGTTGCGTTTCAAATAAATTAGGCCTAAAATAGCACACATTTAATGTATTATTAGGTACATAGACATCCATACGGGAGTACATACGTACAATATTTACGGCAATGATCTTGTGTACCAAAAAAGTTGATAACGAGTCACGATACGCGAAAAAACGACCGTATAATCTACAGACGATAAGTGCAAGGGAATTAATACACGTTCGACTAATTATATAAGATTTTGCAACAATATCTTCAATTTTCTTGTTTTATGATCATAATTCGGAACATGGTGGCACACGTTTCACGTTTGGTGTATCGTGTTCAATCGCGTATCGTAGTTATCTACTGTGCATTATCCGAAAATGTAAATGGTCTTAGACAATATTATCGTATTCAAGGACAAAAAGTATCTGAGTATTATGAATATTTCGCGTACAACGTTATGATTTAAGATTTTTCATTGGACGGATAATGCGATACCTTCCTGAAATCGATTTCTTCATACTTTATATCACGATATAACATGAATAACGAGTTGACGATAAAATCACTTTTATTTTAGTCTTCGTTAAATATTAATTTCACGATTGTAACAGATCACTTTCGGTAGTACCTCGTTACATTTACGACGACCTGATTGTTATCGTACCTGTTTTGCACTTTTGTTGCCCTTTCGAAGTTCGTTTACCGCAATTTATGAATTTTATGCTTGATTTCAATTAGACGAGACAGGGTATAGGTAAGGTATACCTTTATCTACCTTTCGTATAGTCATGTATCTTTTACCATTAGCGAGTTATTCGGAATTCCCAACTAGTCATGCGGTTTCAAGACACCCCTCGTGGTTCATTTTCGGTTGTTTTTTTCATTTTTGGCGAAAAACTGGTTAATTGTAGCTATATACGTGTATTTACCTACCTGTACCTGTACCTGTACCTATAATTTTCGCGATAAGATTCAAGGTTTAAAGATGAAGGTTTTTATAGTGATTCAAAGGTGATCAGATATTTCTTATTTATTTGCGTTTAGCTAAAATCGTCAATTTGAAATTATTTATGTGATTTTAATTTGATTTTCGGGGAATAATAAACTTAGGTAACTTATATTTGCATCAACCTATTTGTAATCTATCATTATCAAAGTAAGCTTTATTTAGTAAGTGTCTAGTTATAGTAGTATTTGTTTACAACGATGGATTGGTGCTGTAGGTAGGTACGTACGTAAGTAGGTAGGTAGGTAGGTAGGTAGGTAGGCGAGTAGGTATTCTATTTTCATTGTTATTCATCAGTGTCCAGTTTACTCAAATTCTTTACTGGTGGCGGTTTTGTTGAAAATTTTTTCAATTGGACCCCCTACCTACACCAATTTTTAATAATAATTCATATTATACCTAAGTATCTAATTCATATTATGCAAAAATGGAGGGGAGGGGAGGATCTGATCGAAAATTTTATGATAGGTAATAAAAATAATTTCCAAGACCTCATTGTACAAGTTTTCTTTGAAAACATTTTCCATTGGACCCCTCCCCCAATTTTGAAAAAGTATGTACCTTAGGGTGGCCCTTATTTTTCAAATTTTGGAAATGTTGTCGAGACCGGGCGTGAATTGGTGACATATTGGTAGAAAATAATTCCCTATTTTTTATTTTTCCCTCAACTTAATTTTAAGCCGGCGCTCAGGGCCCCCCAAATTCGGAAAAATAAAAAAAATAAGAAAAATAGCACATTTTGAATTTTTTTAGAAAAATGGTCATAGGGATGGTATTTCTATAAGACACGACCATTTTCGATGATTTCTCATCTTTACCCCCGTTTTCATGGGACATAAAAAAAAGTGATTTTTTTACGTTTTTCAAAAAAAATTGAAAAAAATTACTAAAAATTGAAAAACAATTTCTTTTGAATAAAATGGTTTCAACATGTTATCACCCAAAAGGGACCATTTACGGTGATTTTTCACCACTGCCATATCAGTGAAAATTTTTCCAAAACAATCAAAAATTGAAAAAAATGAGGTTTCTAAAAATGGGGGTAAGAATGAAAAATCGTCGTAAATGACCTTTTTGGGCGATAAACATGTATGTTAAAACCATTTTATTCAAAAAAAAACTTTAAAAAAATTTTTTAGTCATTTTTTAAACAAAATTTTAAAAACATGTAAGTAAGTACCATTAAAAAGGAGGGTAAAGATGAGAAATCATCAAAAATGGTTTTGCTTTATATTTTGCTAAAAATTTTTTTTTTAAATTTCAAAATGTTATATTTTTTCAATTTTTTTAATTTTTTTAAATTTGGGGGCCCTGAGCGCCGGTGCAATTTATAAAGAAGTCAAATGGCTATTTTTTTCAAGAAATGATCTGAATTTTTTTCAAAACGTGTTTTCATTTTATCTTATCAAATTTTGAACAAAAATATGAAATTTTGAAAAAAAAATATCAAATTTGAAGAAATGTCAAATTAAAAAAAAAACTGCACAATTTGAAAAATATTTTTAAAAAATGTGAAGATTTTGAAAATGTGAGATTTTGAAAAAATGTCATGAAAATTTGTCAAATTTGAAAAAATGTCAAATTTCCAAAAATTATTCTTTTTAAAAGTCAAATTTTGGACAATTTTTTATGATCTGAATTTTTTTCAAAATGTGTTTTCATTTTATCATTTCAAATTTTGAAAAAAATATGAAATTTCGAAAAAATATCAATCTTGAAAAAATGTCCAATTTCGAAAATTGTCAATTTTCCACCAAAAAAATGTCAAATTTTCAAAAAGTCGAATTTTGAAGAAGAAAAACGTCAAATTTGAAAAATTGTCAAATTTTCAACAAATTGCGCATTCACAGTGTGCAACTGTGCGTACCGCGCATGCGCAACGTGCATGTTCAGTATTGCGCATGCACAGTGTGCATGTTCAGTACTGCGCATGCGCAGTGTGCATGTTCAGTACCGCGCATGCGCAGTGTGCATGTTCAGTGCATGCGCAGTGTTGTGCATGCGCAGTGTGCATGTTCAGTACCGCGCATGCGCAGTGTGCATGTTCAGTATTGCGCATGTACACTTTCAAAATTTGTCAACTTTTTTTTCTTCAAAATTTGACTTTTTTTGAAAATTTGACAATTTTTAAAAATCTAATAATTTTTTAAAATTTCACATTTTTTCAAAGTTGCCTTTTTTTCAAAATTTGACAACTTTTCAAAAAATGCGCTCAGGAAAACCCCAATTTTATCCTAAAAAATTTCCAGAGTAAAAAATGCAATTCATGAAAAAATGGAACAAAAGGATTTTAGATAAATGAAAAGTAGTGGCACAGTTTTAGAAACTTTTTCTACAAAAAAACATTTTTTCTTTTTTTTTTCGTCTCAAAGTTTAAAAAATATTTTTTAAATTTATTTTACTATCAAAGAAAAAAAATTGATCCCCAAAAAATTGAGACTTTTTTTTATTTCAGAAGAATTTTTAAAAATTATTGTTGTTTGAAAAAAAAATCGTTTTTTTTTCGAAAGTGAAACGAATTTTTTTCTTCACAAAGAAAAAATCAAGCTTTTCTGGAGATCTTTTATTCCAAAAAATCCTGAAATTTCTTTCCCTCGAAAAAATTTCTACTTCAGAAGATTTGAGATTTCTCTGTTTCAAAAAAAAAATTAAGTGATTTTTTTTTTATTCCAAAACAGTTTTTAAAAATTTTTGATCAAACCTTCCTCCCAACACTGATTTTTAATTTGTATTTTCAGAGTGTTGTTCAAAATCGGTAGGGAGGGGTCGAATTGAAAAAATTTCTAAACAAAAATTGTAGCTTGAAGTCCTAGGAATAATAATTTTGGTTATTACAAAAAAAATAATTGTATTAAAATTAATTAATAAAATAATTATTTTAAAAAAATTTTAATTTAATTTAATTTTTAAATTGTTTGAATTTATTGGACATGATAAAATTCAACAAAAACGATCCGCCACCATGTAAACGAATTGAGTAAACTAGACACTAGTTTGATACTCCATTTTTTATCTTCAACTTCACGTCGACTGATGATGGTCATTGGTCATTTGATTCCTAAAATGAACTTTGTAAACTAAGAAATAATTCACATGAAGATCTACTGTATAAGTATGCCTATTGTTCGTACAATTGATAGAATAATAACGAGTACTTATCCAATATCCATTATTCTCAGCACGTAGCTAGATACGTTATAATGTAGGTATTATTTTTTTATCGAAAATTAGTGTTTTAGAGCAATTTTTCGATTCTCGGTCTGGGCCATGCTTCAGATTATAAATACCTATACCTAATCCATGCTAGGTACTTGACAAATTGGTCTTCAAGAATGAACCGATACTCCGATCGTAAAATTCCTTCTTTCGCTAGGTATTGAAATATCATCAATTTTTTCTACCTAATTCCATAAAAATTCTCATTACGAAAAATGTCTTAAAATATTCAAAAATTTTATATCTAGGTACGCAAGTCTTGCATCATTGAAAGAACCGGTTGATACGCGTATAGACGTGATTTTTTTTTTTTACAAATGTCAAGGAGGTTAATATCGAAGTTTTTTTCTCTTCTTTTACCAAATGTATTTACGCGTCTATTGAAGGCCCATTTATTGCGTTGTCAATTTTTAATGATTAGCTTTAGCTATTTCGAATAGGGTAGATAGATTCGAGGATTATTATTTAGTTGGCAGCTAGGCAACTAATGTGATGGAACCGGTGCGATTTACCTGGAATTTCGTAATTTATTTTTCCATATAATTACCTACACGATGTTTAAGGTCGAATTTAGCGTCTTGGTGATTTATTATAACACAATAGAACTACGCGGAGGCTCACTTATTTAATTTTTCTCTCTTTTGTTTGTTATTTTCCAGAAGCAGTTAATGTAGCTGCACGAGGAACCGCGTGCGGATAATGTTATCAATATGGTTAACAGTGATATTAGTTAGCGTCACTTCGATTTTGGCAGAAGTACATGTTGGTACAGCTATCAACGTGTTCAGCCGGTACGGTTACCTCAGCATTAGTATGAGGGTTATTCCGAGAAATGATTCCGATAGGTCGTGGATTTTTCGCGAACCCACCGTAGAAGTGTTCTCCAATGTATCCAGGCCGGACAAGTAAGTGTCCACTGTCCAGTTGTTCATTACATTATGCATGCATGCATCCTTCTCAGAAATAGGTAGGTAGATTAAAAAGTAATTTTACTGGATAACAAATGAATAAGATCTAGGTAATAGGTATTTCTTATCTTTCAACTCTTAATTCTAAATCTGAATTCACATTCAGCTGAAATTAAATAGAGGGGAATCGGTGGAGCTTCCCTTGAAATTTTTTTTAAATTTTGAATTGGAAAAATTAATCATAATTACATATTTTTGATTTTGAAAACGATTAAATTATTTGGGGAATATTTTTCAGTTTTCCCCAAATTTTGCAGACAAAATCTCTCAACTTTTTTGGAAAAAACTCACAATTTTCTTGGAGTAAAATTGTAAAAATATTTGAGGCGCGGAAACTTTTTCGCCCGAGCAAACGCGTATTATTGTGGAGCGTCGTTTAAAAATATTTGGGGCATGAAAGGACCCAGGGGCATAATAGCTATTTTGAGAAAAATTTTCCAACTTTTTGTAAGAACAGTATCTTAAAAATTTTTCGAAGAAAAAAAATACGAATTTTTTGTCTCCAGTTTGAAAATGTCTTTTAGGTGTTTTTAGAATCATCGTAGAAAAATCTTAATTTTGCTAAAGTAAATTAAAATAGGTTGTCACAATTTTTTGGAATAAAGGGGAAAATACAATCTGTATTTTTTTTTTAAGGAATGTCTCATTTTATTGTAGAAAAATTGTTTTTTAAATTTTTGCGAAGAGAGTGAATTTTTTTCTTAATTTTTTTCATTTTTTAAACTTATTTTTTTAGGGATAAAAAAGTTGATACTTTTTTGGGGTGAAATAAAAACTCTTATATTTTTCTTGAGTAAGTAAATTGAAAATTTCCAATTTTTAGAATTTTGAAATCTCGTAGAAAAAACTATACCTATAATTATATATATATTGAAAAAAATATTCAAGTGATATCAAAAAAAAATTATAAATTATTGTACCTAAGAAGAAAAATTATTTTTCAAATTCTTGGAGAATTTTTTTTTTGGATGAAGAACAAGATGATGAAAGAATTTTAATTTTTTAGGGGTAAAAATATTAATAGAGTTTTTTCAGATATAAAAAATTAATTAGGCATTTAACTAACATTTTTTAGGAATAAAACTTGAAAGCGTTGATTTTTTTGGATTAGAAACAACTTTTCGAGTACGTAATACTATGAATTTTTAAACCATTCTCTTAATTTTCATTCAGAACAAAATCCTTTTTTTTTTTTTTTTTTTGTTGAAAGGATCTCGTATTTTTAGAGAAAAAAATCTCTAGAATAACTTGATAATTTCTTGCTTTACTTTTTTGAAAAAAATATATTAATGCATTTCCTTCAGTTTTTTTTTTTTTTTTGTGGAAAAGATCAATCATTTTCTACAATACTTACCCAATTTTTTGTTTCAATTTTTTTTTGTACATATCCTCATTTTATTTTATTTTTTTTTGGTGTATTTTTTGGAATACTTGGGTAAACATTGAAGAAATCAATTGGATTAATGACGACACGAAAAAAAGTTTTAAATAAAACCTGAAAAATTGAAAAGCATTAAAAATCCATAATTTTTCGTCCAGCTACATTTTTTTCTGAGAAAAGATCAATTTCATTTTAATTTTTTAAGGAATTATTGGTATCTATTTGGGAGCCACTAAACTGATTCCAAAAATTACTCGCTGAATTTTAAGAATCAATGCGAAATATTACACTTGAGAATTAATCAAAAATTCCATCAGAGTTAGATTTCTCCTTGAAAGCTGAAAATTTTATTTCTCTAAAATTACTGAAATATTAAATTTTTACAACATAATGATTTGAGAATTGATTAAAAATTCCATCAAAGTAGGATTTTGCCTTGAAAGTGCAGTAGATTTTTTCAATATTCAATGGGTTAAAAAAAACAAAAAATTGAAAAAACCGCCGGAATCGAAAAAATTTTGCAAAATTGACTCGAATTGGACAAAAATTGATTGAATAAAATTTTTCCATAACTAATAATTTTGAAAACGTTTATGATTTCAGTATAAAAAGAAGCGTGAACAAAGGCGACGCGTTTCGAGGCGACTTTCATATGGAATTCTGCGACAATGTAATACAACTGGTTCAAGCTTATTTTCGAGATTTTTCGGTGGAAAGGCTAGAAAACCCATGGAAAGCATTCACAGCTAGTTGGTCAAAAAGTATTACTGCTAGAAATTTAGGTATATACAACGATTCCCTCAAAAGAAATGCCAACGATGAACGAGTTTATACCTAAAATAAATACTTGATTTTTTTAATTCTCAGGTATCAGCTCAAGTTACGTGAGCCAGTTGCACGATTATTGTTACGTTTTAATTAGAGTAGCCAGACATCGAGAAATTGCAACAATGTCAGCAGTTGATAGAATGACTCCGGACGAAATAATCGTCGACGATGCTGTTCAAAAACAAATCGAGGATGTTAAAGTTGGCGACTCATCTAGTGTTATAGAATTCATTAGAAGTTTCGGTTCGCATTACATCACATCGTACGTTACCGGAAATGCTTTATACCAGGTGAATTTTACAAAAATAAAAAATACACCTACCCGAAAGATACAAGCTTTAAATTTAGTATCTAGGTAGGTACCTACATTTTATAACACCTAAGCTTTGTTTTTTCTCAGGTATTCGTGTACGAGCCGGATCGTTATAAAATAATAAAAGAAAGACTGCGAAAGAAAGGTATTGATAAAATACCCCCTTCGGAATTGACGGAATATTTTTCGCCTTTGAATTCGCGACACATCGGACGAATATTATCAGCCAGTGGAAACGAAACCGTTGAAAGTTGGGCGAACAGAAAACTTCAAATGTCATTTTTCCCAGTGCCCTTTCCTAGTTTATTAAAATTGCATTCTAATTCCAAGTTATTATACGAATTGAATGGACTTCTCGGTAATGAAGCTTTACTTAGATTAGATTTAAAAACATTAGCACCAGCATTTAAAGACCTTCGTAAAAGGGATTGGTTTCATCATGTGTTGGACAATCATTTACGATTATGGGAAGTGAACATGTAATACGTGTGTAACATTTCGTGATTGCAAGTTTGAGTAATCGAAATAGTCATGACGAGAGTAATTAATACATCTGGAAGGGAAAAGTATTATAATTTTTTTTTGTTTTCATTTCAAATTTAATAGCTTAAGGAGAATATTTTATTCATACCGTGTTTGTTCCTTATTTGTGATATTTTGTAAATACTCTGTTATGAATAATATACAGAAAAGTACATGGTACGTAATTTGTGTTTTATTGATACGATGATGAAAATGTATAGTAGGTATGTAATATTATGTGATTGTGTTTTCAACTTACAAAACATCTAGATTTATTATTTATTCAGGATTATTGATCGAAGAACGAATAATATAATTTTTATTTTCTATTGCAATTTTATTGCTTCTTCATCTTACTGCACTTATTGCATAATTATACTGCAACTTATTCTTTTGAAACGTACGCACATGAACATGAAATCAAGAATTCAAAAAAATTATATTTCTTTTTCCGATATGAAATGGCAGATGCGATCTTGCATCAAAAAAATATGGGTTACTCAATTTTTTTTCAAATGGATCTTTAATTATTTTCTTGAATTTTTTTGAATAGAAAAAAAATATTTGAGGGAATCATTTTAAATTTTCATGTTGTAAAAAAAAAAAAAAAAATTTGGAGAATTTTTTAGAAACATTTTTCGCGATAAAAAAGGAAAAAAGTAATCTAAAAAATCTTGCAGGTTCTGAATTTAATAGGGTTGGTGCTAAAAATTTAGATTATTCTGAAAAAAATAAATGCTGTAGAATATAAAATTGTGAATTCAGCAAAAAAAACGCGTAGCAGTCAAGATGCTCCGCGACAGCCGAATTTTTTTTTCAAGTTAGTGTACCACTTTGAAAACGTTTTCATCCATGGTATTTCAGTTTCAATATCAGTTTTAACTTCAAATTCAGTTTAAAAATGTCAGGTTTTTGTCTTCAGTTTTAGTTCCTCTCTGCATTGAAGATATCATCTTCAGATGGAGGCTCCGCCCCCATACCCCCGTTGAGGCTCCGACCCAACCACTTCATCACTTTCGGTTCTTAGGATGGGGGCTCCGCCCCCATACCCCCGCGTTGGGGGCTTCGCCCCAACCACCTCGTCACTTCCAGCTCTTCAGATGGGGGCTCCGCCCCCATGCCCCTATTGGGGGGCTTTACCTTCAATAGGGACATGGCAGGAGAGGATTGAGGGCTTCGCTCTCAATCCCCTTCACACTTTCAGCTCTTCAGACGAGGGCCAACACACCAAAAAAGAGGTTAAAACGTGAAAATTTAGATTTTTGACCCTGTACGGGGGTCAAATGGTGCTCAAAAGTCGAAACCCCCAAAAGGCCTCTACTGACCCTACATCCCAAATTTCGATTGTTTAGGTCTTTTAGTTTGGGCTGTAGGCTGTTCAACGCGTCAGAAAAGACAGGTTAAAACTTAAAAATATTGATTTTTGACCCTGTATCGAGGTCAAAAGGGGTTTAAAGGTCAAAACCTACAAAAGGCACATCAGGGGCATGAACTCAATCTATGATAAAAATTTAGGCCCCCCAGCTCCATTTGGGGGGTCTGTAGCCTGATCAACGTGAAAAAATGACCTCAAAATCCACTTTTTGGGCCCTAAAATAGGGTGGGGATGACTTGGGAAGCTGAAATTTGAATACAGTGGAGACAATCAGAGTCACTGTTGTTGGTAAAAATTTCAAATCATTTTGTCAAATTGGGGCCTCTTTAGAGCCCCCTCAAAAAGGGACCACCCCCCAATTTTGAGGCTCAAGGGTCAAAAACCCCAAAAGGCACCTGAGTCACCCTTACCTAACCTAAATACCAAATTTTAGGATCCAAGGTCATTTGGTTTGGGCTGCAGGCTGATCAACGTACTGAGAAGCAAGAAAAAACATGAAAAATTGTGAAAAATCTTGATTTTTGACCCTTGACAGGGGTCAAAGGAGGCCCAAAAGTTGAAACCTACAAAAGACACATCAGGGGCACAAACTTGATCCATGATGAAAATTTCGGCCCCCCAGCCTCATTTGGGGGGGTCTGTAGCCTGATCAACGTGAAAAAAAATGACCCCAAAATCCACTTTTTGGGCCCTAAAATGGGGTGGGGATGACTTAGGGGGCTGAAATATGAATACGGTGTAGGTAATTAGGGTTCTCATCCCTGGGGCAAGTTTCAAAAAAATTCATGATATTGGGGCTCCCTCGCACCCCCCTCTTGAAGGGGTCATATCCCCAATTTTGAGTTAGGGCCCCAAAAATTTTTTTGCATCATTCCTACACCGAGGGGACCCTACATATCAAGTTTGACCTCATTTGACCTGTTAGGCTCGGCCCCAGAGTTCCAAAAGTGAGGGTAAAATTATATATATATACAGGGTGTCCCGTCACCAGTTATCACCCCTTCACCAGCGATATAGTCAACTCAAACTAAGCTCATGTATGCATGTTTGCCGACCCTGTGAATTGAAGGGGCAAAGATATGCTCAACTGAAAATTTTTTATTTTCAGTTTTGTTTCAGATTTTTAACTATGCGTCACTCGACAACCGAGATAGGTAGAAAGTTTCGCTTTGCGGCGTTGGAAAGGAAATTTTGTGTAGAATTTTTTGATGGGGTTGATAATTGTACTAGGTGATCAGAGGGGTCTGTACCGTATTAAATATCTAAAAAAACGTGTTCAAAAATTGAGATTTTTTGGCAATTTTTGAAAAAATCTCAAAAAAGTTTCCTCATTTGGTATTATTATTATGATTTGCCTTACATGAAAAAAGTTCGACCTTTCGAATGCCGCAAACTAGACTCTTCTATCTCACTTGGTTAAAAAGTTATAGCCATTTCAATTTCAAAATCATGACTGAAAAACAAAAAATTATTTTTTCAAAAAAAATTTTTTTTACCGAAATGTTTTTCTTTTTATCTTTAACATCGAGTTTCACTCAAAATTATTAGTTACGATAGGTATCAACTTCCAAAAATTAAAATAATTGGAAATTTAAAAAAATGAAAAATAAATTGATTTTTTTTCTGTCTCGATTTCGAAATTGAAATTGCTATAACTTTTTAACCAAGTGAGATAGAAGAGTCTAGTTTGCGGCATTCGAAAGGTCGAACTTCTTTCATGTAAGGCAAATCATAATAATAATACCAAATGAGGAAACTTTTTTGAGATTTTTTCAAAAATTGCCAAAAAATCTCAATTTTTGAACACGTTTTTTTAGATATTTAATACGGTACAGACCCCCCTGATCACCTAGTACAATTATCAACCCCATCAAAAAATTCTACACAAAATTTCCTTTCCAACGCCGCAAAGCGCAACTTTCTATCTATCTCGGTTGTCGAGTGACGCATGGTTAAAAATCTGAAACAAAACTGAAAATAAAAAATTTTCAGTTGAGCATATCTTTGCCCCGAAATAAATTCTCAAACTTTCGATTTTTCACCTCGTTCAAAAAAAGACCGACGAGAGAAAATGACGTCGATCACTCTTATACACGCGCAACGGTGGCAACGCGCATTCGCGCGGTTATCATTTTTTGAAATTTCGTCGAGCGTTGCGATTTTTATTCAAATTTTATTGCCGTTTCGTTCGCGTTTGATTCAGAGTACAGAGTGATTGACGTCACAGAACGTAAAGAGCGTTGCGGTTTTTTTTTCGCGACCCGTCGGAATCAACAGCAGATACCTCAGGCCCTAATGGACCAATTCGGATGCGGTTTGCTCTGTAGATCTTATAATTCCCTGTTCTGCCATATTATATCATTTTCATTCAAATCTAAATTTTTAGCACCAACCCTATTTTCTTTGGTAGGTAATATGAAGTGTTTTTTTATTCATACGAAATGAGAAATTTCTTTTAAAAAAAGAGATTTTTCTCAAAAAATATTATGAAATTTGTTTTCTTCAAACGTCTGAGAATTTATCCAAAAATGAGAGATTTTTTTCTCTAAAAAAATTAGCTTTTTTTTGTCCAAAAGAAATTGTTATGTAGATTTTTTTGGAGAACAATTTACAGAAATTTTTTTCTGCAGGTTTTTTCATTTGTAATCTTGTATACAGACATGGAAGCCAAGCAGATATACAAATACTAAATAATGAAGTATTTTCCATATTTTATGATAGCTTATTAGAACCAGATCCGGAACAAGGTTTGGGGAATAAAGGTAGCAAACTAATTATGGAAATTTTTGATCTATAAAAGATATTTTATTTGGGATTTTTTTTTGCAGATAGGAACATAAGGAATCAAACCTTCATACATATACCAAAACAAGAAATACTGTAAGTCGTTTTTTTTTACAAATTCATTAGAAATTTGTCAAATAAAAGTAAGTTGGTACATATATAAATATTAAATGTATGTATACCTATACCTATACTAGAGTAAAAATGTAAACTATTTATTTTAAATAAATCATTCAATCGTGAAGTATGCACATTTTATTGCGTATTACTTAAGGAAGGTAGTTTTATTATGGTCTTGGATCTTGAATTGATTAAATCCTAGAAAGTAATCTCCGATTACTGAGGCTGTAGAATTCGGTTTGCATAAATTCAAGAATCAGTTGACTGATTGTGATAATGCAGATTTTGAGTCAGATGGTAGGTTGAAAAATTTCAAGAAATAGAATAGTTAACGTTGGTTAGTGTAGAACAAAAATAAAATTTTTTCGATTTTCAAAATTTAATACCGCGGAAAAGTTGCGTCTAGGTGATATGTACATGAAAAACAAAAAAAAAATTCAAATCGAATAATATTCTTCCAATGGCGCAAGAGCTCTAAAAATTTTGAAAAATTGCAAAAACCAAAATTTGAAAAAAATTCTAAAATGTTACAGAATGGGTTTTATGCCTTTGGTTGGTAAGTATTATCAATTAATTATCATCGTTATTAATATTTTTTGAAAAAAAAAATCCAGAATTCATCAGATCATCTCATTTATGACACATAAAAAAAATGTCATATTTTACGTTTAAAAAAAAAAAATCCAAAAAAAATGGATTAAAAGTTAAGAAATTTTTTGGAATTAAAATGGGTTTAACAAACACAGATTTTTCCAAAAAGACAATTTACAGCGATTTTTCGTCTTTTTCGTACCCTTGAGAATTTTTCAAAAACTAGGTACGAAATTTTTTTTTAAAAATGAGAAAAATTAGGTATGGTTTCTGAAAATGAAGGTAAAGATGGTAAATCGTCGTAAATTGTCTTTTTGGGCAAAACTGTGTATGTTAAACCCATTTTAATTCAAAAAAAAAATTTCTCAATTTTTTATCTATTTTTTTCAATTTAAAAAAAAATATGACATATAGGATTAGGTACGAGGGGTATTTTCTAATTATTACACATTTTTGTATATCAGGGTTTGTTCTCCTAATAATCCACATTAATGAATTTTTGAGGTAGGTACAAAAGTATAGGATGGAAAAATTTTGATAAGAAAATTTTCAACCATGTATTCTGATAGAACTTGGAACGAGGAGTAATTTTGGTTATTACAAATTTTTTAATTAAAGGCCTCCTTAGCACCCTAATTAACGTTAAGGAATTTTTGAAAAATTTAAAATTCATTGGGACAACAGCTCAAGGGAGTTGGTAATGTTAAAAATTTGTGTGTCTCTTACTTTGAGGTTATAGAAGTAGAATTTTGGGTCCATTTATTGGTAGAAAGTAACCAGGTGCTATTGTAAAAAAAAAAAATCAGCTAATAGCCCCATACCCCTTTAAAAAAAAATTCGGGGTGGAAAATACAGTAACAACATTTCTTAGATCTAAACACACAACTACACAAAATTTCAACTTAGTAAGTCCGATAGAATTCGAAAAAATGAAAAAATTCAGTTCTTTATTACTACATTTTCAACAGTCCCTCTTTACAGTTTACACACCAATCTGTAATACTTGGCACAGTGAAAAACCAACTGTATCGTAATTATACAAATCACAATAATTATGGTTAGTTAATTTCACTTCACGTTGCAATCCAACTCTTCGATCTGAGAACCATTCGTTACTCATTTACTACTCATAAACAGACATAAAACAGTAAATTCGATGTTACTTTTACAACACGTAGCTACACCGTAAATATCTCCAGCTCTGCGATCAAATTCCACTTTAAGGTATTCCACGACATATAAAACGTGTCATACACCGATCTCCTTTGCTAGACTAGAGACGACTACACGAATAACACGAGGTCGATTAAAAAAAAAAATTATATTTACAAAATTATATATTTGTCATCGTCGTCGTACACGTATACGCAGGTACAACATTTCCAACACAAATATCGATAGTTTTACAAAAAAAAAAAAAAAAAAAATGCATGGTATTTCAAAGACAAATTAAAAACTGACAGTCCTTTGGCGTATATAAATTCTAAATTTATATACAAAATATAAGATCATGAATTCAACTCGGCAAGGTACGTGGTACGTTTTACAATTTCACATAATCAAATTAAATATATTGCACCAATATTAGAAAAAAACGAACACAAAGTAATTAACGTATCCGTTTCAAACAGAAGAACGTAGTTTTTTTTTAATTTTTGGAAAAAAATAGGACATAAATTAAGATCTTTTAAAAGTAAAACGAAATTTTTTCAAAAACTATAAAACTCAAAGTGCAACAAAACATGAAAAATTATCTCGTAAAATCTATTTACGTATTTTAGTTCCATGAACGTATCCATACAAAAGACTAGTACTTCAACAATTCAACACAGTCGATAATGTCAATATAAAAATTATAGAAAAACTAGAAATCAGCATCCAATTTGAATTCATTTTCACCCGTTGGAAACATGACTCCACTTTTCTTGTATTCGCCTACTCTCTTTTCGAAGAAATTCGTTTTGCCATTTAAAGATATATTTTCCATAAAATCAAATGGATTCTGAGAATTGTATAACTGAAAAAAGAACGGATTGTTAAGAGGTGACAAATGATGTAAAATGGTAAAAGTATTGATTACAGCCCGAAACAAATATTTTAACGTACCTTAGGACAATTCAACTCCACTAACAATCTATCAGCTACGAATTCAATATACGTTTTCATTAATTCGCTGTTCATTCCAATCATCGATACAGGCAAGGAATCAGTCAAAAATTTTTGTTCAATAATAACGGCGTCACGAATAATTTCGGTGATTTCTTCAACACTGGGTTTTTGAACCAAATGTTTGAACATCAAGCAAGCAAAATCGGTATGTAAACCCTGACAAAAATAATAACAATAAATAAATCAGGGGAAATGGTTAAAAATTCAGTAATTTCAGTATCTTACTTCGTCTCTTGATATTAATTCATTGCTGAAAGTCAGCCCAGGCATTAAGCCTCTCTTTTTGAGCCAAAATATCGCAGCGAAACTTCCAGAAAAGAAAATACCTTCGACAGCAGCAAACGCAATGATTCTTTCTCCAAAAGTCGCGTTTTTGTCATTTATCCACTTCAACGCCCAGTCAGCTTTTCTCTTAACACAGGGCATAGTTTCAATGGCATTGAATAGGAAATCTCTAAAAACACATAAAGCGATTGAAACTTCCGTCTAGAAATCAGATTCGATTAAGACACCGTGTATATAATATACCGTTCAGTAGGATCTTTAATATATGTGTCAATCAACAAGCTATACATTTCTGAATGTACATTCTCAATTGTGATTTGAAATCCGTAAAAAAATCTGGCTTCAGGAACTTGTACCTCTTGGAAGAAACGCTCGACTAAATTCTCATTAACAATACCATCAGAGGCAGCGAAAAATGCTAAAACGTGTGAAATGAATTTCTTCTCTTCCGGTTTCAGTTTTTCCCAATCTCTGAAATCCTAGAAACGAGCGATTATATTAAATGTACAGCCGAAGGGAAAAAATAAAACAGTAAGTAAGATTCTAGCCTATAGGCCTACCTTGTCTAAAACCACTTCTTCAGCTGTCCAAAAGGAGGCTTCCGCTTTTTTGAACATAGCCCAAATATCATCGTACTTGATAGGCATTATAACAAATCTACGAGGATTTGTCTTCAATAATGGCTCCAATTCGGGATCGAAATTCTTACGATGTTCGGTCATAACGCCGACTTGTGTAGGTTTGTAAGATTCGATGGCTCGGCCATTGTAGATGATGTTTTCTTTATCTTCATTTAGATTATTACCGTTGATCGAAATAGTAGATAGCTTCTCCGTGGCACAAAACATCGTCACTTTATCAATAAAATCGTAATTAAATTACTTTAAAAGATGAGATTAGATCAAAGTTAAACAACTTGGAACACCTAAGCACTTGAAGCTATTCACTCGAAACACACAGAAGTCGGAGCAAAAAAACCGCGAATGTTTCAATGTTACTATTTCCTTCACACCTTCACCACACACATACATTTTTATACGTAAAAATTTTTTTTTTTTCAACATTTTTGCCGCTGAAAATGAAACTTTGATAACAATTGAAAAACACATGATTTTTGCGTCGATGCCTCAACTCCTCAAGGAAAGTCGAAAGATCCGAGAAGATCATGATATTGAAATTCCTTGTGAAAAAACAAAAAAGTTTGATGAATATTGAATAAGCAAGAAAAAGCTACGGAAAAAGTCAAATCTGTCTATCCATAAAAGCTCAAATTTTTTTTATGCACAACTCGATGGTGTCCAAAATCCAAACTCCAAAAATATAAACGTCTATAAACGTATACAAAACTTTCGTAAAATGGTAGCTTTCGGTACTTTCAGCAGCTTGTTATGATTAAAGTACTGCTAGCGATGTATTGAATTGAATTGAAAGTTTTTCTTAGACGCTCGGTATTTAGTTAAATTTAAATATGCTCTAGTAATTATCACCTTGTGGTTTGAATTGTGGTGTATTCACCACAGCAATCTTCTAACTATATTCTCATGAGGGTAGATTAAATGTGATCATCAACGTAAAGTTTAATAGAATTGAAGCAATTGAAAATGGTAAGGTGGATTACTATCTCGTAAGGATTTTCAAAATAATTATGCTTAATAAAAATTTTGTTATTTTTTTAGTCGTTAGGTGAAGAGAATCCGGTCATAATGATGGACGATGAAAAGCTCAAGTAATGCCATCATTTCCTCCTTCTAATCACTCATTATGAGACTTGACTAATATTATATTCGGATTGTAATTGCAGGACTTTGGAAGAACATCGCAAGTTCCACCAGGAACATATGGGGCATGAACAAATGCACGCTGAAATGTTACTTATCTTTCTAGTCGTATTATTTGTTGTACAGATTATTTTGATAGAATGGAAAAGGAGATTTTACAGATCTTATATGGTAAGATGTTTTGTTTCAAAGCAGTTTCATGACATATTTTTTGAATTTATCGAAATTCCACTCATCTGTTTAGATTGTTACTTTACTAGCTTTATGGATTATACCGTGTGGATTAGCATTAAGAAATAGTTTTTGGAGATTTGTTACGATATGGTTGTTTTTTACCATTATATGCGCCTTTGTTCTGCAAAGAGCGTCAGAAAGACCAATAAAAGGTACCACACCGCGGTAAGTTTTCGATTTCACTGGTCTGTCGCAGTCACTCGACAATATCTAATAATTTTTATTTTCTTTAGATTGGTGTATAAATGGTTTTATCTAATTTATAAAATTAGTTACGGACTTGGACTGGTAGGATACGTAATTATGATGTGCACCTTTTTTGGATTTCACGTGATATTTGGATCCAAACCTCAGACTTGGATGGACGGAGCTTTACTGCTAGTATTTTATGGCTTATACTATGGTGTAATTGGCCAAGATCTTGCCGTTATATGTTCAGAGAAAATGGCCTGTCATATAGGAGTAAATTTCATTCATAAAATTCAACCCTACTTTTGACGAAAGTATACACGTATTTATATTTTCATGTATTATACTTTTTCAGTATTATACTGCCGATGGTATGCCAACACGCAATTTAGAACGCAACATTTGCGCGGTTTGTGGAAATAATATCATAGTTGGAACCGATGAAGAGGGTATCATAGAAAATACATACCAATTATCATGTTCACATACGTATCCTTTTAATATCGTTTGATTTGTATCATCGTTGAAATGTTTTACTTTCAAAATTCATATTTATTTCCTTAACTTAATTCAAAGATTTCATGAATTTTGCATACGCGGATGGTGCATAGTCGGGAAAAAGCAAATGTGTCCGTATTGTAAAGAAAAAGTTGATCTCAAGAGATTATTTCCTAATCCGTATCCTTTTCAAATATTTTCTACTATAGAATTAATTTTAGTGTAAAAAGGTCACGAAAGTAGTTCAATATAATAGTTACTTTTGGACATTTCATCGCTAAATTATTGATTTTACGTGTAAAAAGTTGCGAGTTCATGCGTTATTTAGTCAAGTGTTATCCTATCAAGTATCAACAGCGCAACATGAAATTGTCGTCGATTAATCGATTTCTTCATAATTTGAGTTTGTATTTATTTTCCTTGACATTGATTTTTAGATGGGAAAAACCTCATGTTCTATACGGTCAGTTACTGGATTGGGTTAGGTGGTTAGTTGCATGGCAGCCGATTATTTTAATGCTTGTTCAGGGAGTCAATTACGTTCTTGGACTAAAATAAGACGTTAAATATAATTTTTAAATACGCGTACCATTGAAATATAGTCATGAAAACGAAATTATTAAAAAAAAATCGTAATCATTTTTTTTTAAAGACCTTAGTGCAATGAGTGATTCAAATTTTTTGTAAAACTTTAGTCAAAAATATTATACGGTATCTTAGGTTTAAAAATTGACTCATTTATTGTACAAAGATCTTAAACATTGTGCGGCGAAGGAAAATAAGTCTCAAGTCAATTTTTTTGTTTGATTTTTAAACATATTTCTTGAATAAGAACTCAATACGCTGACTCGACTTATTGGTTTTCTGCACTTTTGACTTATGTACGTTCGTCTTATGGTCTGTTATTCCTTCATTTTTTTTAGTTATTCATTTTTTTAAATAAAATTATTGTATAATATCAGTTCCATTCGATTTGATTAACATTGCTTGAAATTATTCTTATTTAATAATAAATACGTACCTATTTAGAAGTCTTATTGATTATATTCACGAACGCGTTAATCGCAATACACATTTTTATTCGATTTTTTTTTTAACGAAAAATTGGAACAAAATGAATTTGTTATTTTCTGTATTTAATTAATAAATTCATAAAAATCAACGTTGCATCGATGATTTAATACTTTTATCTAGAAAACCCATAGAATCAAATGAGAATATAAATTTCAACAAAAACCAGTTGTTATCTGTGAGAAAAATAGATGTAAAATAACAAAAAATACCAATTCTTTACTGCAGCTTTCATCTCAATGAAATTATCTTCTATCGGTCTTTCCGATTCCTCGTTTTCCGGCGTATAAATGTTTGGGCTTTTTAACACCGATAAATCGATCTGCTTCTCCTTTAAGACCTTGTTTCTTGACCTTCTTAGCAATTGCTTTGTGGGCGACATTCTTCAATTTCTTTTTCATCTAAAAATGAAAATGAATAGGTACGAATGTCGTGAGATGTACAAACAATATCCAAACTAATTCAATTAGGCAACTTACAGCCATATCCTTAACACCAGATTCATCTCTAGGAGGTCGAGTCTGACTTCTAGAAGCTGATCTATTTTCGACGTCGGTTTTAAGTCTTTTAGCAGGCCTAGATTGAGATCTGGTGGTCGATCGAGACAATGAACGAGCTCTGCCACGAGTTCTTGTAAAATGAGCCTGTTGAAATCAATTCCATTAGAAAGACCATTCGGTGGAAAGTAAATTTAATATAAAAAAAAAGTAAAGTACCTCTTCGGTTTCGGACATATCGACGCCTAAATCTTGCATTTTATCTCTCAAAGTGGAAGCGCTTCTTTCTCTAGCACGAGCTGGTGTAGTTCTCGGTATGGTGGGTTTGCTGGATTGTTTAGTAATTCTAGATTCTTGTCGCATAATAGCTTTACGTTCTCTGATTTTCAGAGCTAAATTGCGAATATCTTTCAATGTTTCGTCCATTTCGATCTTAGGTACAGCGTAATAACCGGCTTCTTCGCGAAGCTTCTCTTCTTTCTCTAATTCTTCCAGTTTCTATTAGAAAAATTCAACTTTTTAATTCGCGAACTCTTTCTACCAACAAACATTAGCAATATAAAATTACTTTGAACAAATCAGGATCAATAAAATCAGCGATGTTATGGCCTTCCCAGAATTCCGGTATTATGTCGTATTTATAATCGTCGGGTATATCGTAATTTTTCTTCAAATCGAGGGTATAATCGTCTCCTAATTCTTCTTCTAACTCTTTTTCAAGCTTGCGTTTGATAGCTTTCAAATCTTCCAATTGCTTTTTCTGAAGAACACTCTCTGTAAGATGAAAAGTGAACATCAGCATAAAATATTCCTACGGAATAACGCAATAAAACAGAAAAAGAACTGACCTGGTATACACGGAGGTCTTTCTTTACCATCTCGTTTTTGAGGCACAGCAACATGTAATCTGTTCATAATTGTGTCGAGTTTCTTGGCGTGTATTTTGTTTTCAACTCTGTACGCCAATAGAGTATCGCAAGCCTGAAAAAAATCATCCATAAGGGATCTGGACACAAATACAAGATGGAGTTGGTTAAAAGTTATTACCGTTTGTTTAACTTCCATGATCCCTTCGTCAGTCATCGTAGACATAGCCATTACTGGAATATTTTCTCTTTCGAAGATCTTTAAGGCTTCTTTATTTTCGTCACTCAGTTCATTCAGCGGTACAATGTCGATTTTATTACAAACAACCATTAGAGGCTGCAAAATGCACGATAAATGTTAGTAATGCGCAATGATGGTCAAGATTTCAACGTCAATACTCACTTTTTTCGAGAAAAGCGGTTTAATCGATTCGTATAAGTTGATCTGCTGAGCGATGCTGTACCCGCATCTTTCGCTGACATCTATGAAGTATAAAATGGCTGCACGTAAATGAGCCAGAGCTGTGATAGCTTGCATTTCAATGATGTTTCTTTCTTCTAGTGGGTGATCAAGTACACCAGGAGTATCGATCACTTGCCATCTCAGGTATTTATAATCGGTGTGTCCAATGTATAAACTTTTGGTAGTGAAAGCATACGAATGCACTTCGACATCAGCTCGAGTTATCTGAAATTCGTCATTTCATTACATTTTCCATCGGATCAACAGGAGGAATTGAAAAATTAATTTTACCTTGTTCAAAAAACTAGATTTTCCAACGTTAGGGAAACCACACAACAGAATTGTCCTGGTGTAGGGGTCAATTGTAGGTAAACGACTGAGATGCTGACGTACTTGTTCGAGATATACAAGATTAGGAGCTTGTTTCTTCATGATAGTAACCATTCTAGAATTCATAGCAGATATTAAATAAACGCGTAACCATCAATAATAATATGTAATTATTCCGCCTAACCTTCCAAGAGCAGCTTTTTTCAGCATTTTACATCTATACAACGAATCTCCAAACTTCAATAAACGAACGTATTCCTTACCGACACTGAAATCAAAGTTCATGTGATTATTTTTCATATATCGATCAATTCTAAACAAATGCTTGGGCGATAGGTATTGTACATACTTATCAATTAAATGTCTCGCTTGATTGATTTGTCCAAGAGCCAATTTGTAATGGTCTTTATCGTACAAGGTGTTCATTAAGTCAGCGTAGAAAGGATGCACGTTCTAAGATCAAATACAATAAAGTAGGTATTAATAAGAAACAAGTCCAAAACTCTTGTAATAAATTATCAGTGTAGATGATGTTACCTCCAACTTGGGAAATTCTTGAATAATCATCGATAAACGTTCGTGAAAGTTTGTCTGTGTAAATTTGACCTTACGCATGTAAAACGAACGAATTCTCGATATTTTGTAATGTTTATGAATTACAGTCGGCGTTTTCCGTTGGGTTTTAGACAACATGATATTAATCATGTCCTGAAAGAATAAGTTAATGTTACTTCTGTTTTTATCATTTTTCTGTTAACGATTGAATTGCAAAAATATTACCTTCGCCGTCGGAACGACTGTAATTTTCTTGAAGTTGTACATCGGCATCTTGAAGACTTGATGAGGAATTCAGATGGTAAATTTATACACGTGACGTAATTATCCTTTCAGTAGTTTTACTTCACGGAGGATCGGTGAAAGGATTTTGAAGAAATTAGAATGAAACACTATCGTAATAAATGATCATCGTGTCGATCCATAAAAGGTAAATTCTTTTGCAAAAGCTCACACGCAAACACAACACGTGCGACTTTTGATGAAAAATTGAAAACTGATAACCGAGGTATGGTGATAACGTGACGACATCGAATGGTGGAGGGGAGTGACCAAGATGGTTCAAACACGAGATTTTTTAGTATTGTGATTTTCAATTTATTTTTGCATTATTGTTATTTTATTACACGATTCCAGAGTTGACATTGTTAATTCATTTTTTTAAAACTTAAACTTTGACATCTTTAATAGAAATAAAGCTCATAAAATGAAAATTTCGTTCAAAAACGAAGTGTTTTCACTTTTCAGCAGTGGTGGAAGAACGAACCAAGAACTAGAGCCAGTGTTGTGAAGTTCCCGGGAACGAAAGTGTTGTTCCCGGGAATTCCCGGGAATACCCAAAATATTTCCAAGACAAAAGATTCTGATTATATTGAGATTTATTAGACACCCCCTGGTATTAAAAGGTACCATGTTGTTTCCCTCAGTATTAAAATGTGACCCGGCATAGGCAGTGTTGTGAAAGTTCCCGGGAACGAAGTGTTGTTCCCGGGAATTCCCGGGAACAGGGAATTCCCGAAAATTCCCGGGAATTCTCAAAATTTTCCCACTGAAATTTGATTTTTTCTTCTTAAACGTTCATTTCGTTTTATTACTCATTTTTTAATTGAATTTGAAAGTTGGAAACTACAAAAACAAAAATACTACTAAATAAAAACGGATTAGATACGAATATTGTGTATATTTTTGAAAAATATTTTAAAAAATCACGTGGTAATAACCTGAAGAATTACCTTGAAATTACCATCTAAAAAAATAAAATATGGGATATCGATATCCCTGAATAATTTTATTAATTTCAAGTATTTCTAGGGTATCAATACCAATTTTCATTCAAATTGACATTTCTAAACATCATTACATCACTTAAATCTCGTTTTTGCTTCAAAAAAATAATTTATTTGAAAACGGGAATTCCCGGTTTTGATGAAGGTGGGAACGTTCCCGGGAATTCCCGGGAACAATTCCCATTCCCGCAAAATGGGAATTCCCGTTTCACAACACTGGGCATAGGGAAAGGGTATTAGTGTCCATTCGAGAATTCCAAATCGCAGACATTGCAAGAAATCAATTTTAATTATAATTAAATCGATTTCCAATGTGAATTATAATTGAAGTTACGTTTAATGAAATAAAGTAATGAACAAATCAATATAATTTTATTGCTTTGATTCGGAAACCATTTAAATCAAAGAAAACCAAGTTGTTTTTGCGTAAAAATCAGTTTGGACACTAATACCCTTTCCCTATGCCCGGTCACAAATACATTTTAATACCCTCAAAATGGTCAAAAATTGATGTTAAAATTAAAAAGAATATTTTAATTGGATCAATCACGTGGTAATAACCTGAAGAATTACCTTGAAATTACCATCTAAAAAAATAAAATATGGGATATCGATATCCCTGAATAATTTTATCAATTTCAAGTATTTCTAGGGTATCAATACCAATTTTCATTCAAATTGACATTTCTAAACATCATTACATCACTTAAATCTCGTTTTTGCTTCAAAAAAATAAATTATTTGAAAACTGGAATTCCCGGTTTTGATGAAGGTGGGAACGTTCCCGGGAATTCCCGGGAACAATTCCCATTCCCGCAAAATGGGAATTCCCGTTTCACAACACTGACTAGAGCTGTGCGCCGATGAGAAATCGGCGGCGGCGGCGCAAACTCAAAAATTGGTCGGCGGCGGCAACGTAGATGGCGCGCCGCTGACAACTAAATCGGCGGCTGCTCGGCGGCGTAGCCGACTGAGTGAGCAATTTTGGGCATTTTTTTCCTTTTTAGAGCTACAGCTTTCAAAGCTACCTCATTGTAAGCTGCTTAAACCTAAAGAACTTAGCTTTAAAGAGCTTGAGAGCTGCTCAGCAATGGTACCGAGTAGTGAGTGTACATTTTTACTTTATTTACAGCCTGTTTACGTGTTTACTTTCGATGAACGAGGCGGAGGGGTCAAATTAAGACACACGCCGGTTCGAGCGGCCGACGATTCATCGGCGGCGGCGGCTGAGCCGTCATTTCGCGCGTCGGCTGATGGAAAATTTGTCGGCGGCGGCGGCTCGACTCGGCGGCGCACAGCTCTACCAAGAACAAGAACTAAAGAACAAAAGAACGGGTCTTTTTTTGAAAGAACGAACAAACGAAAGAACGAACGTTTTTTTTACTCCACTCTGAAGAACACAAGAACAAGAACCGTTCTCACCAATTTTTCAACTTGTTCTTCGTTCTTGTTCTTTTGGCACTTTTTCCATAAAAATCGTATAAATTTTTTTTTAAAACTTAAATTTTTCTAATCATTTGAGTCATTTTATTCTTATTTGTTTAAAAAATTTCAAATTTTTGACAATTTACTCTTCATTTCATAATACCGGAATTAAAATAGGAATCTTTGTGACCTTTTTCTTGGAAAATAGACCAGGATCCCTTATCTAAACCTAAAAACTATTGAAAAAAATACGTTTAGTCACAATTGAGGTTACTTTCGGTCTTTCCATACACCTCTCTTGCTTTTTCTTCAAATTTTGATGAAAATTTCAAAAATTTGGAAAAGAACAAAAAGAACGGAAAGAACAGAACGAAAGAACACTGTTTTGGGAAAGAACGAACCTACTTGAAGTGGTTTTTGAGAACAAAAGAACGAAGCTTTGACTATTTAGCTATAATGGACCGAGCTATGCAATACAAATTATGCCAAAAAAACGTCTGAGAATAAATTCCAGATGGTTCCTTATGCGCATGCGCCAGTTGATAGCGAGATAACCAAAAATATGAAATATTCGCGCGTATTTGTATTGAAAAAATTATGAAAATGTGTGCATTGTGTGCTTTTTAGATTATTTTTTCAACAATTTAAAGTTAATAAGTTCTAGTGTACTCAAAGAATGAAATTTAAAACATGTCAAAAAAGAAAAGCTACAAATATTGTGTTATTTGTAATGCAATAAACAATGATGTGCCAAGTTTTGGGTAAATATCAGTTTCACAAATTTTTCATCTTCAATTCAATTTTGGAGTCGAAATATTGTTTGAGTGTCTTCTTTCTTCAACTTTCTTTGGCTGTTCTTCACAAGTTATAAGTATGTTCTTTTATTTCATCTGAAAATGAATGAATAATATTGTCACAAAGTACCAAGTTCCTTTTTTTATTTTAAGTTATAAACTTCGTAATATTTTGAAAAAAAATACTACCCGTTGTTTGACAAGTTTCTATGTTGTTCACTTTCATGCTAATATTAAAATATTTTGAATTACGTTGATTTGAATTGTTAAATGTTAATACAAACAGAACGTCGTGTCGTATCTATTTTGATTTCTTCAGACGTAAACACTTCAAGAAAAAAACAATTTATACAGTCATTGTTCAAAATTAATAATTACATAGTTCACTCTCAATAACAATTCAAAATAAAAATTTTCAAGTTTTTCAACATTAAAAAGAAATTTAAAGAACAAAATTTATGAATTTAATAAAATTATTTCGTATATTTTCCTTTATCATTGCTTTATCACACGTACATTCGATGATTAGAGAAGTGTTGACGCATGCGCAGAAGTTATCCTCTGGAATTTATTCTCAGACGGCTGAAATACATTGGTAGTTCGGTCCATTATAGCTAAATAGTCAAAGGAACGAAGAACCGAGAACAATTCTCGTTGTTCTTCCAGCACTGCTTTTCAGAACCCTGACTCCACTTTTTGATAAACATTGATTGAATTCTGCGTGGTTAACGCTATCTGTAGTAAAATAGTTTAATCAAGTTTAATAAATCACTTTTTGAGAGTGACAGGAGATGGCACTACCACCACATTCAAACAGAAACTTACATAATTATTATTTTTTTATATATCCGAGAAAGAGAAACAAACACTGAAAACACCAAGCAGAAATTTATGATTTTGAAAATGAAAAAAGAAGAATCTAAGCACAAAACCAAGGTAAAAAATAAATAAAATACAATTATTTACAAATTATATGCGAAAAGAGAATGGGCACAATAAACTTACCAACTCAAAAAAGGTTGAATTAAGTAGGTAGGTAGTTAGGTACTTACTTATTGAAATAACGAAATAAGTAAACTATGTTATTTTATGTATAGTAGAGTTACAGGCAAGATGGAAAAGGTACCTCCAATAAAACATTTATTCTGTATTGCATTATGTAAGTAGGTAATTATAGGTAGGTATGCGTAAGTCTTTGAGATCATGTTCTCATAATATGTTCTGGGATCTGGGAATGATTGTACATATTTTTATAACCACAACTTTATAAAACAGTTTAAATTACCTATATAGGTAAATTCATTTAGAATTAGAACCAAAACACCAGAGAAGCCTCGATTCGATTTACTTACTTATAAAATCTTGTATGGGGAAATGAATTAACTCCGTCCGTCAAACGTTGAAATCAACGTGTAAACAAAAAACAAAATAAATCAGAAATGAGAAAATCTTAAAATGAATGAAGATACGACAATGGTTTCTTGACAGTAAACTTGAAAATTAAGGTTTCCCCTTTTCGTTTCAATTTATATAAAAAGTGAAAACTGAAAAGCGAAAGAACAACAGCTTTAATGAGTGACGTAATCGCTAATGAACTTTCCTCTCTCACCTCATGAGTCACCGTAAAGTTAACTATTGCTGGGAGGAGCTTACATTCGAAAGGGATCCAAAACAAGATAGATACACGCAAACGCGAATCTTCGCACAGGGTGGTCAAAATTTTTGTTTCAAGTTCATAATGATTGTCAGTGGTACATGGGAGTTTTTTTTTTTTTTTTTTAATTATAAACCTGGGTACCTACCGAACATAGTGGAATTTTTTTCTCTATGCTTGAGGTATGTATAGTTTTGAAAAAGCTTTATATTACACACCTAGTTCAAAAGGATAATTTTTATGGTTAAAAATACATATCTAATGTAAATAACCTACCCAAGTGTTGCTCTCATTGCTAAATTTAAATTATACTTGGTCTATTCAAATGATATAGGAATTGACAACCCTAATGTGCTTAAAATAGGTACATCAGGAGACGAGGAGAGTTCGGTTTCATAAATTTTTTTTACACATTGAAAGTAGGTATACTTGGTACAATTTTTAGAGATGGAATTGGCAGATGATTGCCATACCTATTCGAAGGTAAATCATTCCTATTTATGAGATCAAAAACGCTTAAAAAAATTTTGTATCAAAAATGCTTTTCATACAAGTAATCAATTTTTTTTCAAAAGCTATTCTGTGGAAAAATCAAAATTTAAAAAGTTCAAAACGATATAAAAAATATCGTTTCAATTCAGCTCCAATTTGCATTATTACCTACAAGCAGCCGCAAAAAATGATAACGCTAACGCGTAACGCGCCAATTAATCCGAATCGTAAGCAGAACTTCCATTTTGAAACGGCATCGCTAACAATTAATTCGAAAATTAAAGGAATGAAAGTCGCAAGCCGGTAAAAACGAAGGAAGCTAGTCGTAGGGGCGTATTTAACCGAAAGTTATGCTTTATCAGCGCGCGCAAATGCCGCTACAGTAACTGACCACGTTATCAGTAGCATGACAACGACAAGACGTTCCTTGACTTGAGGTTTGTACTTGAATTTTCTGTACTCGGGTTTTCCGTTGTTGTGCCGTCTTTTCTTGTGCATATCCACCTTCTTCTAACCTGTACTGCTGCTATTTCCACTTGCTCGTTTCATTCATACACATGTTGAGACTGCTAAAGATATGTAGTGCGGTAGTCCCACATGCGCCGATTGCGATTTCTTCGTACTTAATATTCGAACGTTTTCTATTCGGAAAAATTTTGCATCGTGGAATTTCCAACACGTGGGTTTAAGGTACGTTTTACATTTTTCACGTAGTTTTGCGATGAGATTATTCAACTATCGAAGTATACCTACAGTTGCTTTTTATTATTTTTTAAAATATGGTAAATTTTGTATCGGGTTTTTACTATTGTATTGTTATCACTTCGTAAAAGCATACAGGTAAGTACGTATACCTCGTACTTGCGATTTTCTAAATTATTAATGTCATACACTCATAGTTTCTCACTTTATTGTTCACTAAAATTGTGATAATGATGCAGTGCTTGTATTTTCGATTCAAAATTGTTTTTTCGTAGTTTCATACTTCGCACTAACTATACTTAGTTACTTTCTTTAAAGTTCGCATTTGACTCAGATGTTTAAATTCCGGATAGTTTTACTACTCGAATAAGTTTCGGCTTCAATAGAATGACAAATGAAATGATTTAATATCACCGATGAGGAAGTGTTGCGGATAATGCATACATTAGGTAGATATGTTCGAAATTGAAAGTAGATATTATTAATGTATCTTTTGATTTTATTTTCGTGTCTCACACAGGATCGTATATTTTTATTTTAGCAGGTAGATAGTAGATACTAGATAAGTACCTAGATGCACGTATATTTGGACTGATGTGTTTATATTTCTATAAAGACAAAGTTGAAAACGAACTAGTGTTTATGGGTACCTACGAAATATTCGACATTTAGTGCTCTGCACTTTTTTTTCGAAAATTTATCATTAGGTACACAATTTATTTTATACCTATTCTGAAATCGTAAATACCAACGTCTTCAAATTTTTTAATTTACTGATTGCCCATAGGTTTCCTTGGCGATATATTATAGATATAATTATAAATATTATCACCAAAATGTTTTTAATTTTAAATGCTGCAGAGCAAATTTTCCTACATGTAATTATAAAAACAAATACAAATCCTTCATTCCTTCGATATGTAAAAATTATGTCAAAATTCTATGAATAAACAAGAGCAGGTATATACTCTCTCGTAGTCCAACATGTGCCACTGTTGATGACTTGCACCCCCCCCCCCCCTCGGAACCCCAGAAAGATGGTTTTTTGTAAAGGTGGCATCCTAGGAAGCATTATTTTTGAGACATGTTCCCCAAAATTAAAATTCAGAATACCAACAAAATTGCGGCTGTTTTGTTTGACAGTTCGGTTCAAAAAATTCCAAATTTCACCAACTAAGCAAATATGTATTTAAACAAAAAAAAAAAAGATCATGACTAAAGTTGGTGGTAAATAAGATTTGCAATAAAAAAAATTATATTCATTTTTTTCAAAAAGCAAAAATACGCGTCAAAATATACATGGATGAAAAAAAAAATGGAGAGTGCCCCCTTTCCCACGAATATGCTGGTACCTACCATTTCGAATGAGATTTCATAAATGAGAATTATATTGTGAAACACCATAGACTTCGAGTAAAGTTTTACCCCTACACCTACACCTTTCCGCGATGTTGGCACGTGTGTGAATCCCCTCTCCTTTTTAAAAATTAAATCTGATAAATTTTCAGGAATGCTCCAAATAAAGAAAAAAATCAAATAAACATTGAGGTACCTACGTAAAATTTTGTACAAAACAGCTTCATTCATTCATTTTTTTTTTTTTTTTTTTGAAAAAATTCAAGATGAGAGACATTGAATCTTGTTCATGGAAATTATGGAAACATTCATTTTTTTCACCCTGTATGTGTATATTTTGACGCTTGTTTTTGCACCACCCGTTCACATGATTATTTTCAATTTTAATGTATACCTATTAATTGAAGTTTGCAAAATTAAAAAGATACCACAACTCACTTTCATGGCACATTGAAGTCCTTAGTTTTGGACTCTTGAGCCCCGCCCCCATTTTTTCTATGTTTTGATTTTTGAAAATATGAGGGATTTCTCAAGGTATGACTTGAAATTATATTGGTGGGGGGATGGCGGATGAAGAATTGGGAACTAATCCTTATGAAAACTTTGACAGGTTCTAACCAAATAAACGCAAGATTTTTAAAATTGGTAAATTTTTAAATTTTTATGAGGAGGGAAATAGAAAAATGAAAATTATTTCTCATGGAAGGGAACAATTTTGATAGGGTAAATTTTAAAAATGGAAAAGATTGAAAATTTGGTAATTTTTTGCTTTTTTTTGTTTTAAAAAGGCCGAAGGGTGGTGCTACTTGAAATTCAGCTAAGTATAAAAATAATAAATTCGTAATTGGGAATTTCACAAAAAAGTTCAATTTTGATGGTGACCAAAAACAAATTATAATTGGTCAATTTTTTAATTTTTTCTAAAAAAAATGGAGGGGGCAGGGACAACTAAAATTTCAGTGATGATGAAATAAAAAAAAATGAGAATTATTTCTCATGGAAAGAAACAATTTCGATAAAGTTTTAGATTTCAAAAAATGGATAAGTTTGACAATTTGAGATTTTTTTCTCAAAATTGTGGCACCACTTGAAATTCAGGTTGAAGAAAAATAAATTCGTGGGAATTTCATTTTCTCAAAAAAGTTCAACTTTGATAGTAAGAAAAAAAATTGGTAAATTTTTTAATTTTTATAAAAATGGGTGGGGGACAAGAACAACTTGAAATTCAGTGCGGATGAAAATTTAAAAAAAAATGAGAATTATTTCTCATGGAAAGGAACAATTTTGATAAATTTGGATTTTAAAAAATGGAGAAGTTCGAAAATTTGCGTCGCCCTATTACCAAAACTGTCTAACTCCATGTGATTTGGTACGAGGAAACTTGGGTAGGCGGCAAAAACAAATTTTGTCAGAAAAATGGAGTTAGACAGTGTTGGTAATAGGGCGACGTATTGGTAATTTTTTGTTTTTTTTGTTTTCAAAAGGGTGGCACCACTTGAAATTCAACTATAAGAAAAATGAATTCGTAATTGGGAATTTCACAAAAAAAATTCAATTTTGATGGTAAGCAAAAAAAAATTGAAAATTGGATTTTTCTAATTTTTCTAGAAAATGGGAACCGCTAGGAGCCAATTTAAATTCAGTTAAGCGAAAAATAAGAATAATGAAATACTTTCTCATAAAAAAAAACAACTTCTTGGGGGGGAGGGTCGATCCAAAATAAGGATCACAATAGTGTATGTGGTGAATGGTGATGGATGTTTTTGCGTCACCTGTTAATTTGTAGAAAGAACTGAATCAAACCAAAATTTGGAATTTTTGGACGACCTTTCAGTTAAAATGGCAGTAATTTTGTCAACACTCTTAATTTTCATTTTATTGTGGAACATGACTTAAAATGTTTCCTGGATTGCCCCCCATTACAAAAACGACTAAGTATTAACTCAACCAGAAATATATTTTTTTGGTCTGAACTAGAATAAATAGAAGAAAAGTAAGAGACTTGAATAACGCCACTTGATACCTCATCAGTGACAAACCGAAAGAATTTTCTATTGTTGGGGTGGGCAAAATCACTGAAAATGCCAATTCCTATTTCTAAAAAATTTCAGTTCCATCAAATTGGCTGTAATTTTTTGCACCGTATCCAAATTTTTTCACCCAAAGCAAAGGGCAAAAACATTGTAAGCGAAGCGAAATTTTTTTTTGAAAGATTTTGATTTTGAATGAAGTAACAAATATTATCAATTTACGAACGTTACGATTACGAATGCCAAGGAGCCAATATTCCCTTTACGTCCTTTAGAGAAAACTCAGTTTTCGGAGATTACACTCATTTGAGGGAGGCTATAGCCCCTTATTCCCCCCTTTATTGAGCCTATGAAAAATATGTTCCTCTGATCGTGTAGATGAGGTGGTGGACTGGTGGTGGAAGGACATCTCCTATATGGCATATATGCCGGACGAGATGTCTTAGGCGTCAGCCCTTAAAATCACTATGTGTTCATCAACTCATTACAGCAAATCAATTCTTTTTCGCAGGGAGGTAGTTAATTGCCTAAAAAATTGGTCATTTTAATGATGAAAATGAAAGTGCGGACTGATGATTTCACGGTAGAGAAAATTCAAATAGAATATTTTCCATCAATATACGATATATTAATTACGCGACGAATAGGTACCCACTCGCACAAGGTCGTTGATACGTTTATAAAAATTAATTTTAAAATATGCGAGAGGAGCAGATTTCAGCTCAGGTAATTTCGATAGTAAAAATCGTTTACGATAAGATCGGGAATTACATCATGGTAACAATGCTACGGGCTACGAAGCAGAGAGGAAACGATTTGTTTTCGACAAAATAACACATTACACAATAGGTAATACAGGAGGAACGTTAGCGCCGGATCGTTATATCATTTAGTTTTGACCACGTTAATTACGTTGTTGTTCTTCATAATGCCTCTTCTTCAAACTCACACTATGTGATTCTCTTTTAACAGAATCGGCATAATTGAAAAAATTCTCTATAAGATGACGGAAAGGCATTCCACATTAGTGGTTTTGAAAAAATAAAATTAAAATTCCGACATTATATGACCTTAATTTTCATAAAAATAATAAAGGATCTCATCGTACCTATATGCGGTTTTTAATTGGAAAATTCTCGAATGAAAATTGAGCTATTTCTTGATACCATAATACTTACGTGTGAAACGGTACGTTAATTTTAAAAGTGGAATTATAATAGGTATGTACCTACTTATCTTGAATTTTTTTTCTTTGCGTTTCAGCATTTCTTTATTCGTTGAGCTTTGATGGGTTTATGGACCTCGAGTTGAATGGGTAAGTTGGAAAATGTCAATATTTTATTATTCGAATTTATCTAGAGATTTTTTGTGACTCGATTATTACCAATATTGTCCCATTTTGAAATGATTGTCGAATTAAAAAATTTAGTTTATAATTTTAATGAAATTCAAAATTTGGAAAAATTATCGCGTTCTAGCGGATACTCGAAGTAATGAGCGATAGTTATGCACTTTTAATTGTGAAACTGATTATTTACGTTCCATGTAGGTAGATCTACGATTTGGTTGCGTACATCACATATATGTACCTACTACCTACCTACCTACATACTTACATGCGTATTGATGTGTTCTAGAAAGTGTGTATATTTGTTGAATTGATAATAACATTTACTATTGTTATTATGGATTGTTGAAGAGACACGACGTATCGCTTATTCAAATATACGAACATTATACTATTCACAATTACGATTTATCAATTGAAATAACTGATACAAAGTGTGATATGTCCGTTCGCAGGCTGTAGGAAATGCTTCAGTAATGCACGCCGATAAAAGCGAGTTACTGAGCTCACAAAATTGAATCGTCGCTGAGACGTAGAACAATATTACTTCGGTTATTCCAGGATCTTAAAATTTTGTATCTCATATAATATATGTCCAGTTTTGAAATTGAAATGGAGTCAAATATTGATACTTATTTTGGAGTAAAAATTTGATTGTCACCAATTGGGTGGGCCGAAAAATTGAAGTTTCGAATTTGAAAACGTCATAGGGGGAAAAGACGGGTATTTAAAAAAAAAATTATTACATGGCCGCAGTACCTACTGTTTTTTTTTTGCACCGTTGTAAAATTTACCAAGTCCATTACTACATAGATACTTGGTATTTAAAATTGGAGGGGAAATGGAAATTGGTCCACGAGTGGATCCCGAGCAGCACACTGGACAAATTATCGAAATAAAAAATCGACAGAATATCGAATTCGATAAAGTGTCGCGTTAGTTCCGCATAAATCGTGAAATTATCTTTCGATATATCGACAGATTATCGATGAATTATAGTTGGCAAAATCCATCAACAGATAAACTTTCGATAAAATCGAACGATTTTTCTTTTAAAAATCTCAAGATTATAGTTAGATACTTCATCGATAACCTATCTATAAATCGAAAGATAATTACACGATTTATGCGGAACTAACGCGACACTTTATCGAATTCGATATTCTGTCGATTTTTTATTTCGATTTAGTTTCGATATTCTATCGATTTTTTATTTCGATTTAATTTCGATATTCTATCGATTTTGTATTACGATTTTTTGTAGATTATCTAGTTTCGATATTCTATCGATTTTTTGTAGATAATTTAGCATATATGGGTATATGCGCGCGCACATTTTCAAGACCGGCTGGCGAGTTTGAAGTCGTAGTTTCGCTTAAGGCTGGCGAATTTCGTTCCAAATACAGCAGTTTCTACCAAAACAAGCGTCTGTTGCGAACATCGGAGTTCGTTCGCATAATACGAATTGGATTATAATATTCAAACATCTTATGCAAAATTGGAGAAGAGGGAGGGGTCCAATTGAAATTTTTATAATAACTAAAATTATTTCTAGGACCTTAATTTACAACTTTTGTTTGAAAAATTTTTCAAATTGGCCCCTTTTTCCTCCGCCTCTTCCAATTTTGAATAAGTATCAACGGAGTATTATGCAAAATTGGAGGAGAAGGAGAGGTCTAATTGAAAAAATTTTCAAACAAAAGTTGTAGCTTAAAGTTCTAAGAATAATTTTGGTCATTACAAAATTTTCGATTGGGCGCCTCCCTCCCGTTCAATTTTAAATACTAAGTATTCACATAGTAATCGTAGTATTAAACTTGGTAAAATTTTATTTAAGAACAACGATCTGGTTTCAAGTAAAATACCTAGTAAACCAAAAAAACTAGATAACTTGTTTGAAAATTTTTTAAATTTTGATTTCGCATATTACTGTTACACGTAAGTAGGTAAATGCAAAATAATAGAGGCTAGAGATGAGGTCCAATTGAAAAAACATTTCAAACAAAAGTTGTAGAATAATATTCTGGATTTAATTTTGGTTATTATAAAAATTTCGATTTGGCCCTTTCTTCCCATCCAATTTTGAATATAAAGTAGGTATTTTTTGACTAGAAAAAAATCAATATAGTTTCAACAACTATCGTTACAAAATCGTTGAAATATCGAAATCGATAAATTTCATATAATGTGTCGATAATATAGTTTTAAATATCGTCACAAAATCGTTGAAAAATCGAATTCGAGAAATTTCATATAATCTGTCGATAATACAGTTTTAAATATCTTCACAAAATCTTTAAAAAATCGAATTCGATAAATTTAATATTCTTTTTCGATAGTATAGTTTCAAATATCTTCACAAAATTGTTAACAAATCGAATTCGAGAAATTTCAGATTATTTGTCGATAATATAGTTGTAAATATCTGCACAAAATCGGTGGAAAATCGGATTCGAGAAATTTCAGATTATTTGTCGATTATATAGTTGTAAATATCTTCACAAAATCGTTAAAAAATCGAATTCGAGAAATTTCAGATTATTTGTCGATAATATAGTTGTAAATATCGTCACAAAATCGTTGAAAAATCGAATTCGAGAAATTTCAGATTACGTGTCGATAATATAGTTTCAAATATCTTCACAAAATCGTTAAAAAATCGAATTCGAGAAATTTCAGATTATTTGTCGATAATATAGTTTCAAATATCTGCACAAAATCGGTGGAAAATCGGATTCGATAAATTTAATATTCTTTGTCGATAGTATCGTTGACGAATATCGTCCTAAAATCGTAATACTATCGAATTCGATAGTTTTTAGATTTTTTGCCTATAAAATCGTACAGCTAAATCTGTATCATATCGTGAGAACATCTTTAGATTTTTAAACGATTTTTTATCGATACGTTTCAACTTTCGATATTATCGATCGAGTGTGCTGCTCGGGATTGCCGCAATATTGTTTTTTTTTTGGCACCATCGAAAATTAATCAAGTACAATACTACTTAGATAATTGATATTTAAAATTGGAGGAGCGAGGGAAGAAGGGGTAAATTGAAAAAAAAATCAAATAAAAGTTGTACATTATGATCCTAAAAATAATTTTGGTTATTATAAAAATTTTGATTGGATCCCTCCCTGTCCTCCGATTTCGCATCCGGTAGATACTTTTTCAAAAATTGCAGGAAGGGGTCTAATTCAAAAAATTTTCAAATAAAAGTTGTAGATTGTGGTGATAGAAATAATTTTTGTTATTGTAAAATTTTCGATTGGACCCTCCCTTCCCTCCAATTTCGCAAAATATGACTTAGAAACTTATACAGGGTGTTCGGCGAATGGTCTGCCAAACTTGAAATTTAGATATTACCGAGTACCACTAACAAAAATTTTCATGTACACATGGTGTCTATCTCGATTTTGAAGGGGCAGTGGTGTACAAATTTTTCCAAATTTTGTGAAAACAACGCACATACCAGGTGTAACTTTTTAAAAGCAACAAAAATAGTTATGTTGAAAATTTGCCTATTTTTGAACATGAAGGCGCTACAAAGCTTTGAAAATTGGTATTTTCGAAATTCAAGGCTCCGTAGCGCCTTAATTTTCAAAGATAGGCAAAATTTTCACATGACGTTTTTTGTTCGTCTCAAAAAGGTACACCTGTTTTATGTATTTTTGACCGAGTTTCGCAATTTTCATGTATCACCACTACACCGTAATAAATTGAGGTAGGCAATACATATTTTTTACTGGGATTTTGCGTTGCTGTAACTCCTTCAATTTCAAAGAAAGGCAATCTAATATGATTACAGCTTTTATTGCTTTTTCGAAGATCTATCCACTGCCGGTATCAAAATTTTTTTTGAACGTAGTGTTGCCAATAAAATTTGCTAGGTAAAATACAGATTTTCAAACCTTTGTAACTCCTTCATTTTTAAACTTAGGCAATATGTGTACATAAACTTTTTTGTTAGTCGTACTCGGTTATATCCAAATTTCCAGTTGTGATAGACCACTCACCGGACACCCTGTAGGGATCCAATTGAAAAAATTTTCAAACAAAAGTTGTAGGTTTTAGACTTGAAAATAATTTTGGTTATCACAAAAATTTCGATTGGACCTCTCCCTCCCCTCCAATTTTGAATATCAAGTATTTATGTAGAATTGGACTTGGTAAATTTTACGACGCTGCCAAAAATAGCAGTACTACGTCGATCCACTCGTCTTTCAATGGGTAATTCAAATTTATCATTGAAAAAAAATCGTAAAACTTTTTCAAATACACCGTTGGAAAGAGCGCAAAATTTGCTATAACATCCTTTGCTTATCCCTTGAAAATTGAAATTTTAAAAGTCGAATAGCGGGCAGAAAGCTTGATTAAAATTTTTGTTTTCAATAATTCTTGATACTCCACACAACACCCATTTACTCACCAACCCACCAATAAAAAAAGGTCTAGTGTTCTTCGAAAAATACACAGTCATACCAACTTGACCTTGCACATGGCCTTATATTTTGGTAGATACCCCAAGGGTAGGTATTTCTCAATCTCAACGACAAGCTCTAGTTGCCTACCTTAATGAAAAATTTCTTTCTTTCTATACGCCTCCGCCGAATAAATCTAAATATAGTAAAATTACACCTAAAATATATAGAGAGGAAGAAGCGCCCAGGAGGAAAAGCTTTTGGTATTGTAATCCATCGGGTGGTCTCATTCACCAAGTTTTTAATTTCGTTTCATCAGAGAGCCGAAATTCGACGAACCGTAAAAAAAAACACAGTCGACGAAAATAAAAATTTTTTTCTCGAATTAAACAGCACGAGAAAGAAGCATTTGAAATATTTAATTAGAATCTAATAAATGCGAAACACTTTCACTTTCTCGACGAAAGCTTTATATTTCGAGCATTTTTTTTTTCGTTCTCATGTTTTTCGCTGGCCCTTGCTTTGCCTCGTTCGCGTCGACTTAATAACAGTATTATTGTAGAGAAGCCGACTCGTCGCTTTTTTCTAAATTAAAAGAAACCTAAGAAAATATAAAACTTCTTCGAATTTATCCGACAAAAGTTTTTAACTCGCTTCACCCTTTGAGATAGCAAAAAAAAACTTCAACCCTCTCTTTTTACACGAACTATTTTTTCAACCCTAATATTCAGTACTGTCTTAGGGGTAAGGGAAAAAATCAATACTTGAGTTTTTACCCCAGACGCTACCCTAAACTCCACTTTTTATACATGTATTTTTACCCCTTGACAGTAAGGGTTGAACATAGCCAACGTTCATTTTAATTGCTTTGCATCATCCCTTACCGGTCGAGCGAAAGCCTTTACCATTCCGCACGTGGGTCTAACGCATTTTCAGCGTAAGGGTTACAATGCTTCGACGGTATCTCTTACGGTGGTGTTTTTTTTTTTCAAAGTTTCTTTTTTTCTTCTTTTCTTTTTTAATTAAATCCAATTCTATTTCGTTGTTTTATTATTTCGCGAGTTTTGTATCTGTCTCTGTGTGGGTGTGTTTGTGAGAGATGTCTCGCATAGAATGTATAGCGATATTGCTGTATGGAATTGTTGAATTGGAAATTTGACGAAGAGAATTATTATAATAAAGAGAAAAAGTCTATATTGTAGTCATATACATACATACAATGTTTAATTTTAATAAATCATAAATTTCGTTACATAAAAAGTCGAGATAAAAATTAAACAAATAAGGAATCTGACCCGTAATATCGATGTAGTAATTTTAGAATTACGATAAAATGAGTGAATGAACTCTCTCACGAGTTAGCTTTAGGCATTATGCTGATAAAACACTATGACATTTCTGATAGATGAAGAGTTTCTATACCTCGGCGTAGATATTAAAATTTTTCTATCCTGCGATATTTTTCATCAGCGTTTCTGTACTCATTTCCCTCTCGAAATTATCCCCTCTTTAATCCTTTCCTCAATACTTTTTTTTTCCAACGCGGTAAGGATATAATCTACGCCATAGATGCACATGCACTTTTTTCCTTACCCGTCAGGGTCTTTTTTTTCCTATCCCTTTTGCAATTTGCATAATAACTATTCATACTAAATGGCGAGGTACTAATGTACCAAAAAAGGGGTTGCTAGCGAAACATTAGTTTAAAATTTTTACAAAATAGACCGTGAAAGTTGTCGAATATTTTAAATAAATTCTGCTCGCTTCGTTCAAGTTTTGGTACTGAACATTTCAAGTTTTAATAGCATTTTTGCTGGTACATGTTTTCTTTTTTTTCAATTAAGTATTGAAATTTTAAATTGTTGTGAGGTTGTTTTTCACCTCCCCTCCCCCCTTCAAGGTGCGAAAGCCTTCGGTCTTCAGTTTTTTTTGTCTTTTTTTTCTCCAAAAAAAAACAACACATTTTCTGATAAGTAGGTATTAGTGAAGTGGTGGTAACTATACAACTGTGTTGCTCGCAAGATGTTGACTGCTGGGCAACATAAGACAAAAAAAAATAGAAAAAAAAATATATATTTAAAATTTACTTGACAAGGTGTCATTGTCTACTACGTAGTGAAAATAGTGAAACATGAAAGTATAGTGATTTGAAAAATGGGTCATGGAAGTGGTAAACAAGACAGTAGTGATTTTGGAATAGTGAAAAAATCTAAATTGAAAATCTAAAAATGCTATTTGAAAATTTTATTTTTCTGTAGTAAATTTGAATCCTAATTTATTTGAGTATAGTTAGATCCTCAATTCAATTTTCTTTAACTTTTCTTGGGGGAAGTGGGAGGTGGTCTGAAAATTTTGTGGGTGATAGTAAAAAAAAGTAGTGGAAAGTAGTAATTTTTGGGGTATAAAATTCCTGCAAACATCATGCTTGAATAAGAAGTTAAGAAAATTGATAAAATACAATTTAGAAAAAATATCTTATGAGAATTTTTCAAAAATTTTATTCAAATGAACTTTTATGATTTACTAAAAAAAGTGCTATTACTTACATAAAATATTGATTGAATAAATTTTTTTTCATATTATAATAAATTTGTTTGGGAAGCTTTACTTTTACATTTATTTTCAATTGAAAACTTCAAAAAAATTCCAAAAACTGTCGCAATTTTGCAAAAAAAAAAAAAAAAAATGAAAATTGAACAAAATACAATCTTTAAAAAAATTGAAGAAAATATCAAAAAATGAAAAATTGAAAATCTTGATGAATCGAAAAAAATGAAATAAATTGAATAAGACGTTTTCCATATTTCCAAATTGAAAAAAGTAGCTGAATTCGAATTGATATTTTGTGAACATAGAAACACTAGGTACCTACCTATTTAAATTTTTTTTTTTTTTTTTGGAAAAGAATAGGTAGGTATAGAAAATTTATACCTATTATTTGAACTCCTAAAATTAAAAGAATTTTTTTTTTTAATTTTCTTAAAACACTAATTTTTCCCTATCCTTGTTTAAATTACCTACAATTTTTATTTTAAATTGAGATGTTAAAACAAAAAATTTTCAATTTTTTTTTCAAACAATTCTTTAATTAAAAATACGATAATTTTTGAATATAAAAATGATTCAAAATCTTTTGAAAAAATTTTTTTGCAGTTTAAATTTTTTAGAATTTTGTACCAACATAATTTTTTGAAAATCTTATTCAAGGCAAACCTCAATTTTCTAAAAAAAAAAATTCGAACATTTTATTATTGAATTCAATTTTTTTCGTGAATGATAATACTTTAAAAGCACAAAAAAATTGTAATCACATTGGAGTGCCTAATGCCTAACTTTGAAATTGAAGGAATTATATTAAGGAGAAATTCATGTCAAAAGTATTGCAGATCTGGATTTTTTTAGGGGCTTTGAAAAGACAAGAAAATGTAAAATTTCGTTAAAACAATACATGAAACTGATGTGGTTTTTTGGAAGAAATAAGAAAAGTGATTTGAAAAATTTGTCTATTTTTGAAAATGAAGACGCTGCAGAGCTATAAACTTGAGTAATTTCTAATTTTCAAAATTTTGCTGTAACTCCTTCATTTTCAAGGATAGTTGAATTTTCAACATAACTGTTTTTGTTCCACTCAATAAGTTACACCTTTTTCATGAATTAGGTATGTCTTGAAGGAATCTTGAAAATTTTGAGAACTGCTCATTCAAAATAGAGACAGGCTCCCTACATGTGTAGTTACCTATCAACGAAGTTTTTCGTTTGATGGAACACTTCTTCAAATTTTATTCATACCTACTTGAATTTTTTAGAATTTTATTAGAACACCCATTTCTTAAAATTTTGTTCATACCTCAATTTTATAAAAAAATTTAATTCATCTTTTATTAAGGCTTCAAAAAAATAAATGGTTCAAATACATATCCCAAAAATTGTTGCAATTTCTCAAAAAAGGTTGCAGTAATCTATTGAAAAATTATTTTTTAAAACATCAATTTTTCAAAGTTCATGTCCGATTCAAGCAATTCTTAATTAAAAAAAAAAAAAAAAAAAAATGAATTTAGAATTATTTTGAAAAAGTATTTTTGTAGAAAACATGGAAAAATGTATTTTGAAATAATTTTTCAAACTTTAGGTATAGCTAATTAGGTATTCGAATTTGAATTTTTTAGAATTTTCTTAGAATATTAGATATAGGTACTTATCAATTTCTTAAAATCTGGGTCGAATCTCAGTTTTTAACTCTTCTATTATGGAGCCCCTCCCCCCCCCCCAAAAGTGGTTGAAATGTCATAAAATTTTGCTAAAATAGTAAAGTTTGGAGTGTTGAAACAGACTTACGCTAAAAAACAAATTTTTCAAAAACTTTGGTTCAAACAACACGGTTTGATCCCCCCCCCCCAGTTCTTTCAAGTTATACAAAAAACATTCTACCTACAAAAATGAGCAACGCTTGACTAAATTCTTCTATTTTAGTAAAATTCTCGAGACTTTGATTTTGTGAAAATACTTGACCAAATGACTGATTTAAATTTTTAAAAATGTACCTACCTAATGAGAATCATTGAGAATTTTTCTTAAATTTTCGTTTACATTTTTGAAAATTGGTTTTAAAAAAATTACAATTAGGTATAATCAAACTTTACATTTGTTTTCACATTCGATACTCCGGCAATTTTCAACGTTCACATTCTATAACCCCATAATAAACGAAAATCATCGCGTCGAAAAGTATCTACACGTAGTAAAAGTGGAGCAGGAAAAAGCTGCAGTAATCTGCTGGCGCTGTCACCTACTCGAGAAACTCCACCTATATTAACTTTCGCCAAAGATATATTTACCGAGAATATTTACGTTGAGTGGGAAAATCGTAAGCGGGTAAATTTTGAAAAATAATTTCATAAAAGTAAATACAAAGTAATGTATTTGTTCGGCCCAGTAGAATGGTATTGGGTAATATAAGGAGAGAAAAAGTAATAACGTGTCAGAAATATCAAAAATATATTGAACCCTTCAAAAATATATCGGTAAAAATCCAAAGGGTATAAGACCTGTAAAGGACTAAGAGATAGGCTCGTATTAAAGGCAGCTAAAAGGGTTTTAGGGTTGTAATATGTTTACGGTTGGAAAGGGGTGAAACGAATTACTGTCTGATTCAGGAATGTTTTTATTCTTTTGTTAAGAGTTTTTGCACTTGTTATTGGTAACATATTTAACCACAAAACTCTGTCAGGCCGTTCACCTTATTTTGTTTTCATAATCTGACGACCGCCTGTTAATTCTGTCCATTCAAACGTGTAGCATCGGTTACAATATTATTGCTGTTTGTCGCAGGTTATTCTACACGTTCGCTTATACATATCCATGAATACTTTTCTCAAGTTTAACCCATTCCATCGGCTGATGAAGGATGGATAGGTACATGCTACATGGCTATAGTGAGAATGGGAATGTTGATCTTCTGACAGATAAACATCTTTTTCGGTTTTTTCTACATGGATGATTAAAGAATTGGTTACCATTTTATTGTATTCTATTTGCATGTGATAAAAATTACATGCAATACATTTTGATAACATATTACTATATTCTATTATCTGTGTACTTGTGATAAATATACGGCGGCTTGTTTATTAAAATTTTTCAATCAGTTTCAAAACACACAAAATGTACTAACACAATCACATGTTAGACACAAAACAAAGATGATTGACTTTAGCTTGGGAAATCCAGCAGGTTTTTATTTTGTATTTTTCTTTTTTCTGATTTCATTATTTTAATCTTAAACTTCGAAAATACCAATTTACAAAGCTTTATAACCCCTTCATTTTCAATGATGGACAAATTTTTCGCATATCTAACCATTTTTCTTCCTTTCAAAAAGGTGCACCAGTTTCATGCACAGTCTTGAAAATTTTTTGAATTTTTTGTTGACCATTGCCCCCTTCAAAATCAAGATAGGCAGGCACCATGTGTAACATATATAATTTTTTGTTAGTGGTACTCTGTTATATTCCAATTCCAAATGTATAAATAAAACTAGAAATATTTACAATTTTGTCTTTAAAAATTTTTTTTAAATAAAATCATTTCAAAATATTCTCAAAATTTTATACCTATACCTATGCAAAAAATTGAAAAAATCTGATTTTTTTTTCAAAATATTCACAATTTTTTCTTTTTAAGCATACTTTTTGAAAATATGGAAGTGTAAGAATGGTGAATTTTTATAAGAATTTTTTTCAATACTTATAAAACTATTTTTTCATAATTTTTTTTATTTTATTAAATTACAGTGTATCCGAGTTGATTGGAGCGAAACGAGATCGGATGTCGTGAAAAGTCTAATTTTAATCGATTGTATTCGTTTCTTTTTTCAATGAATGCAACAAAACACTTCGTATTGCAAAAATTTTATAGAAATGAGTGAACAAACAAACACCAAAAAAAACTCAAATGCACCGTAGGTATCTCACTTTACTTCGGATTAACCTAAAACTAATAAAGAGTACCTAATTGACAAAAAAAAATATTAATTTTTTGAAGTTTTTAAAAAAAATTTGGAAAGTTTCATTTTTATTTTTTGGAATAGGTAATTTTTTGGAATACTTTTTTGCGATTTGGAACCCTTTTTAAAATTTTTAGAATGAATTTTTTTCCAATTTTTTAGAATGAAAACATTTTTTTGATTTTGTAGAATGAAAATATTTTCCGATTTTTTAGAATGAAAATTTTTCCAATTTTTTAGAACGAAAACTTTAATTTTTTAGAATGACAATTTTTTCAATTTTTTAGAACAAAATTTTTTAATTTTTTTTTTTTGGAATGAAATATATTTTTTTGATTTTTTAGAATGAAAACGTTTTTAAATTTTTTACAAAAATTTTTTTTCAACTTTTTAGAAAAAAAAAAATAATTATTCCAATTTTTTAGAAAGAAAAATTGTTTTAATTTTTTAGAATGAAAATATTTTCCAATTTTTTAGAATGAATTTTTTCCAATTTTTTAGCATGTAATTTTTTTAAAATTTTTTAAAATGAAAAAAATTTCTAGGTATTTTTTAGAATGAATTTTTTAATTTTTTAGAATGATAAAAATTTCTAGTTATTTTTTAGAATTTTTTTTTTTCAATTGTTTTAGGATGACAAATTGTTCCAATTTTTTAGAATGAAATTTTCAATTTTTTAGGATTAAAAAACGAAATTTTTTCCAATTTTTTATAATGAAAATTTTTAAAAATTTCTTAGGATGAAAAAAATTTCTAGTTTTTTAGATTTTTTTTTTCAATTTTCCCGAGCGGCACACTCGATCGATAATAACGGAAGATGTAACTTATCGATAAAAAATCGTTTGAAAATCTATAGATGTTCTCACGATATTATAAAGATTTATCGGTACAACTTCATAGGCAAAAAATCTAAAAACTATCGAATTCGATATTATTAAGATTTTATGACGATATTCGTCAACGATACTATCGACAAAGAATATTAAATTTATCGATTCCGATTTTCCACCGATTTTGTGCAGATATTTGAAACTACATTATCGACAAAGAATATTAAATTTATCGAATTCGATTTTTTAACGATTTTGTAAAGATATTTAAAACTATATTATCGACAGATTATATGAAATTTCTCGACTTCGATATTTTACCGATTTTTTGACGACATTTGAAACTATATTATCGACAGATTATATTAAATTTATCGAATCCGATTTTTTACCGATTTTGTAAAGATATTTGAAACTATATTATCGACACGTAATATGAAATTTCTCGATTTCGATTTTTTAACGATTTTTTGACGATATTTGAAACTATATTATCGACAAATAATCTGAAATTTCTCGAATTCGATTTTTTAACGATTTTGTGAAGATATTTAAAACTTTATTATCGACACGTAATCTGAAATTTCTCGAATTCGATTTTTCAACGATTTTGTGGCGATATTTGAAACTACATTATCGACAAATAATCTGAAATTTGTCGAAAGATTTTTCAACGATTTTGTGACGATATTTGAAATTATTTCCAAATTGGTGAAAATTTTTCTAAGTCCAACACGTCTGGAAGTACTAAACTGCCTATTATAAGCGTTTTATTGCTAATTCCTCAAGGATAAGGTAGGCATAGTGGTTAAGGAAGAGGATTACCATGCAGGAGGTAGATGGTTCAAGCCCCACGGGTGGCAGATTTTTTATAATTTTTTTTGACTTTTTCTGAAATGATCCTCTTACCGCAACATGAATAATGTGTTTAGGCATAGTTTAATGTATTAATTATGCTAATTAATGATTTTTAATTATAGAAAAAAGCTAGTAAAAGACGAAAAATCGGAATAAAAAATCGATAAAATATCGACAGAATATCGAATTCGATAAAGTGTCGCAAAAGTTCCGCTTAAATCGTGAAATTATCTTTCGTTATTATAGATATATTATCGATAAAATATCTTACTATAATCTCGAAATTTTTGCTAACTATAATTCGTCGATAATCTATCTATATATCGAAAGATAATTTCACGATTTAGGCGGAACTAACGCGACACTTTATCGAATTCGATATTCTGTCGATTTTTTATTTCGATAATTTGTCGAGTGTGCTGCTCGGGTTCCTAGGATGAAAAATTGTTCCAATTTTTTAGAATGAAAATTTTTTCAATTTTTTAGAATTAATTTTTTTTAAAATCAGGTGGTGAAAAATGACCCTCAAGGGCTAAAAACTCAATGATAAAATTTTTGATTCTCTCTCTCTCACTCTCACATCCTCTAGTGAGGTCAAATGAATTTTTCATTGTGAATTTTCATTTTCTACAATTTTCCACCGGTCAAAGTTGTAAGGATGCTGTACCTCACCAAACGGGTCATTTCCTCATTTCTGGAAATTTCTTCAATTTTTCCAGAATGTTTCTTGATGGTATGAAAATCCGAGTTTTTAAGATTTCAAAGCGTAATATAATATCTAACTAAACATTGCTTCAGTCCTGCTAAAAGTGAAAAATTTTCGTCATAACTAATTAAAATTATACTATACTCATAATTATGTACAACATTTATTTTTTTAGATTTTTTTTTCATTGGTTGGAAACCCTCAAAAACACGAAAAATTTGCTTTTTTCACAATTTTTCGTGCAACTCACACACTACTTTTTGAAGTCAAAAATACCTGCTTGATTCGCATTATTTTTTAAAACTGGGCAAGAAAAATTATCTAGAAGGAGAACGAGTTCTTATTTATCCTTGGGGGAAAATGCGAAAATTTGGCACTTGTTGCGATAAATTGGTGGGGGGTGACTGAAAGAAGTGGGGTTTGAAAGAGTTTCTTTCCAAATCTTGAGATTTTCTTTTGGAACGTCACTAATCTTTAAAGAAGCTTGACCTGTTCGTAACTTCAGCTCATTTTTTTTTTCATCTCTTACTCCTATTCCTCCTCCTCCTCCACTCGAAAGACTAATAACTTCACCGAATCTTCTTGAGATTATTTTTTCTTTAGTTGAACTCCCCTTGAAACAGAGGCATATGTTACACGCAATACGGCGATATTAATAAAGTCACATACCAAGCGAATTGAAGGGGAAGACTAAAAATCACTCCGAAACGATATGAATGAATAGGTAGTGATGTTTTTCGTTTGAAATTGAATTTTTTTTTTATTTTTCAATTTCTATAAATAACTACTCCTTTTTCACTACGTGTTGATTTTTACATATTGCTTCGTTCACAAAAAATAATACTCGTAAGTCGTATTCCTTTTTATATATTTTTTCAACGGTATATTTATTTAGGTATCGATTTTTTAATTTTAAAAAAGAAAATTGAAAGGTAAACCTTAAATTGCCAAAAAATTAATGATTTGCACGAATGATTTTCCCCATCGCATCGCGTCGATGAAAAATGGTTTCTCGGTCGAGTCGGTTGATTTGCATTTGCGGCGGTTAAAGGTTTTTTCGGCTTTTTACTTTATTGTATAAAATATTCAATTAATCAGTCGAAGTAGAGTAACCCCTACCGAGTTCGCACCCTTTGAGAAGAAAAAAAAATATATAAAAACGTACAAATCGTCATGGTGAACCGAACGGTTTACACTGTGAATTAAATTATTCACGAAAGAATAAAATTGTGTAAAAATACTCGGAAAAAGTGTTAGCGCGGTCAAAGAGTTCGTGTCCGTGTCTGATTCACTAAAGGCGAAATTCGGAAGCGGAATCCGTTGGCAAGATAAATACCCACGTTAAAGGTTCGAAAATCGTAAAATATTACATCCTCTCTTTCGAGAGTATTTTTCTCGCCGGTGACTTGTACACGTATGAGAAAGAGCGAGGTGCGGCGAGTCGTGGTGTGGCGTTCTCGCTGTTCGCTTCGAACAGATCTGTTTCAAGTTTTTGTTATTTTAAAAAGAATCAAAGGATACAAAATGACCCTTTTCCAAGGAATATCATCGTGTGTATGGTCAGTTAATGTACAAATACGTTCAGCAGCCGTTTACCATAAATAACATAAATCGCGAGAGAGAAACCCGCTGCTAAACTCACGAGAAATGAATGCTAAGTATAAAATGAAACAGAAGCTGAAATGTGAATTCGTTAAGTCCCTCCTGGGGCGGACGGTTTCAACTTGTAATAAATTATACGTTTTAACGTGCGTTCTCCAAGTATCTCTCTCGTGTACTGCATATAAAAAATCTCGGCCTCGGCCGCTTCAAATTAACAGATCAACGAGATTATACGATCTATTGAATTGGGTCCTTCAAATGATGCCAGCGATGCGAATGGGTTCAACGGGTGTTTGATTTTCCGTAGTTTTTCAATTCAACTTGCTGTTTTGTAGTTTTAATCCTTCGTTCACCTGCATTGGATGTATTACGTCGCGTCGTATAGATGAGCTTCGTAACTAATGTTTTTCATTACGTAGGCAATGCACGAAATGCAGTTTTTTGCGTTTTTTAAATATGTTCGATAGCTAATAAGTAGGTAGAGGTACTCACATCTACGTATGTAGGAGATAGGGTAAGCTTTTTTTTTAGCATAGTATATGCTTTTACATTTACGGAGACCAAAATAGAAAAAAACGAGATTAAAATCCGACCCAAAAATCCAAGACCAAAATGCGACAGTTAGGTTACATTAGGTTAGGTTAGGTTTGGATATACCCAGCATACTTACTGGTAAGGGGCTCTTTAACAGATATGTCATGTTAAAATATTGTGTAATAAAGTTTCCCCATCGGGCAAGTCCGAAGTGGGGATCCTCGTAAAAAAAAAAAAAAAAAAAAAAAAGGTTAGGTTTGGATGACATAAAAAAACTTAGAAATTTTTTAATAAATTCGCATTTTTTAGACATTATGTTAGACATTTTGAAACGTAAATTTTTTTGAAATTATATGATTTTTAGACATTTTCCAGCCATTTTGTCAGACATTCTGAAACAGAAATTTTTTTAGAAAGATGACTTTCAGACATTTTGTTTATCAAGTATTTTAGAAATTTTTAAAATAAAGTTCATGACTATTAGACGTTTTGTCAGACATTCTGAAACTTGGAAATTATTTTTAAAATTTTATGACTAGGCTTTTTATCATAGACATTCTCAAACTTAATTTTTTTTAATTTTTAAATTTCCATGGAAATTATTATTATTTTTTTTTTTTGAATCTCGAAAACCCTTTGAATCATGTTCTTATAACATGTTTTAAAGATTTTTCTTGCACCATATTTTCTTTGAAAAAATACTGATTCAAATTAAAAATTTTCGAATAAAAAAACTAGGTATGATGGTTAATTTTTTCTGGGAGGAGGGAGGGATCCAACTTCTTCGTGATAAAAATATCTCATTTACATAGAAAAAATTCTTTTATTATTTAGATAAAAAAATCATTTTTCTTTTGATTTTTTTAATTTTTTTATTTTCTAAAGAAAATATTTCTTAATTGAGTAAGGAAAAAAAATAGTTTTTGAATGGAGAAAAGAATTATCAATTTTTTTGAAGACAAAATACGTAGAAAGAAATGTGATTTTTTTTTTTTGGAAAATTCTTTCAAGTAATTTTTTGACAGAAAAAAATGAGAATTTTTGGAAGAAGAAATTCTCTCATTTTCAGAGAAAAAAATTAACAATTTTATTTAAAAATACCTACCCAACTATTGCGATTTTTACTGAGAATAGAATCATACTTTTGCAAGAAAAATCCTATTTAAAACAATTTTTTTATCGCACCTCCGGAGTAATACAATGAGAACTCAAAAAATTGAACTTCTTTATTTTTTTGAGTTATCATTGTATTACTTCGAAGGTGCGTTTTCATTTTTTCTCGTATTTAGAAAAGAACATTAACTTTTAATTATTTGATGGGAAAAAAATCATGAATTTTTGTCGGAGAAAAAGATATAACAATTTTTAAGTGGAAAAATTCCTCATTTTCAGAGAAAAAAAATGTTGTTTTTTTTCTAAGAATAAAATCCTTGGTAATTTTTTGCCTCAATTTATTTTTTCGAAATATGATTTCTTAAAAAAAGACCATTCCAAAATGTTTTGAAGTACTGTTTTAATTTTTTTGGAATACTTTTTTTATTTTTTTTTGAGGGGAATCTCAAGAAAATAATGTTCATTTTTTGGAGGGAAAAATTCTCAACTTTTCGGTCAATTTTTTTTTCCATTTTATTGAGAAAATGTCATATTTTTTGAGAAAGAAATCCTATTTTCATGAAAAAATCCGATTTAAAAAGAAAATGTAAATCTTTTTTTGGGGGGAAAAATTCCATTTTTTCCCTCAATTTTTTGGTAAAAGTTCTCCAGGTTCAGATATCCGAGAGAAATACTTCTCAATTTTTTGAAGTTAAAATACCTAATCCTTAATTTGTTGAGAGAGAAAAAATCTAGAATATTTGAGATTTTTTTTTAAATTAGGTAAAAATGTTCTTTAATTTTTTGGAGTCAGCGTAAAAAATTTCAATTTTTGGAGGAAAAATCTTTCATTTTGAGAAAATTTCCGTATTTGAGAATAAAATTTCATTTTTTGTGTTTTGTGGAGATATTTTTGGGCTCATGTTTCTTCAAAAAAAAAAAAAAAAAAAACTTGAGGAAAATGTTTATTTTTTTGATTTTTTAAAAATTCTTTAGAAAAAAAAATCTTGATTTTTCTAGACCAATAATATTTCTCAAATACAATTCCCAATTACTTTGGAGTTATATTAGCAATACAATATTATTTTAATTTAAAAAAAATTGAAAAATAGGGGGGGGGGAGTTATTTAAAAAAAGAAACTACCTATTTCACTTACTTCAAAAAAAAAAAAAGAAAAAAAAGTGAGTTATAAAAATTTTTATTTCAAAGAATTGGGGGGGGGGGGATCTTTACCTTTTCAATGTAAAAGGTTCTTAATGTTATTAAAAAAAATCACATAAGTATTTTTTGAGAAAGAAATCCAATTTAAAAAGAAGTAGATCAAATATATTTTTTGGGGAAAATTCTAATTACCTACTTTGTCTCAACTTTTTTGTAAAACTTCTCAGGTTTAGATATAGGAAAGAAGCATTTCTCAATTTTTTTGAAGTTGAAATAATCCTTAATTTTTTGTGAAAAAAATTCTGGATTTTTTGAGATTTTTTAAAAATTAGGTAGAAACGTTCTCTAATTTTTTGGAGTGAGAAATAATCTCAATTTTTTGAAGTCAGCGTAAAAAATGTCTATTTCAGAGGACAAATCCTTCATTTTCAGAAGAAATCACGTATTTTTTGAGATTAAAATACTATTATAAATCTATTAGGTAATTTTTGGACTCAATTTCTACAAAAAAAAAAATCTCGGAGAAGAAAATCTCATTTTTTTACATTTTTTAAAAATTCTTTATAAAAAATGAAATTATTCATTTTTCTAGAGCAATAATACTTTTTTCTGAAATTTTCGATGAAAACAATTATTTTCCATCAATTTGCAGTAGGTAATATGTATTTGATGAATATACCTAATTATTATTTCATTTTTTTAAGTTGAAAAAATGGTGGGATTATTTAAAAAAAAAGATAAACTACTATTTACTTATTTCAAAAATAAATAAAAATAATAAATTTTAAAAATAAAATTTTATTCCAAAGAATTAGAAATTTTTTTATGTTAAAAAATAAGACATTTTTTTTTACTTTAAAAAAAATCAAAATAAAATACTTACCTGTATTCCCATCCCCTCCAAAAAAATCAAAAAAGTCCCAAATTATGAAGTAAGAAATTAAAAACTTTTTTTATTCTAAAGTGATAAGAATTTTTTTTGTCCCAAAAAATTTATTTCTTTTTCACTTTAAAAAAATAAAAATGAAACTTATCCCAATTTTTTGTAAAGGTTTCAAAAATTGAAAGAAAAAAATTAAAAGCGTCCCTTTTAGAGCATTGATTTATATTTTCGGTTGGTTAATTTATAAATTTTTGAAATCTTGAATTAAAATTAAGAAAAAAATTCCAAAAAATATTGAATGGAAAATTTTCTAGTCGAACTGGCGAGATAAATTTTTGGGAAAAAACTAAGTCACGAACCGGATGACTGAATTACTTGGTTATTTTCGATCCAACGTAATTCACGATGTGGTATTACACGTATAAAAGTAAAAGATCATTTATCACATTTAAATATGTACGATACAATATTACGTATACGTAGTTACACTGTACAAAAATATAAAAGAGACCGAAAGAAACACGATATTGGCCTTATAGCACTTCCTCGTACGTACGTTCATCAAATAATTACGGGAAAGTGGCTGTAATAGAAAATTACACGAAACCTACATTAAATTAGGTGCATTCTGAGCAAGATTATAGAACTTGGAAGTTGGAAGTCAGCGAGAGAGTATAGAGTACGTAGTACGAGTATGTGGATGTGGAGGAGATAAACCCGCATTACCAATTCGGTTAACTGGTGTAAATTTTATAAGTATTTTTGCTGTATCATGTCTAAAATCGACATGCAGCCACGTCAACTAGTTAATTAAATAACGTTACCGTTTTTTTTTGACAGTTCTACGAAAATGGTCGAAGTGTGAGGACAAATTAAGAAAAAGGGGGACGCTGTTGACGACGACGAAGACGACGTTGCAAATGAAATAAACAGTGATGCAAGCATCACGAACTTTCCGAATCAAAAAGTATTTTAAAAAATATTAACAAAAAAATATTTGTAAAAAAATCGGTCATCGAATATTATGTAAAAAAAATTGATTATCGAATATTTGTGAAAAAATCGACTATAAAAAATTTTTTATATTTAAAACGTCAGCAATTACACTGAAAAACGTTAAACATGACACAAAAATATTCGGCAAAATCACACTTGCTCCATTATTATTAATCGTGAAAAAATATCATGATGATGTAAACAAAACAACCATTCGAATACCCGTACATCTTATCATGAATAACAAAAATGCAAAGCATTGCTCAATGCGCATGTTAGGGAAAGGAGAGCAAACCGGTACACCCGCGGACATGTCCGGATATAGATAAACACTTGAACCGTTCCCTTTATCGACATCTAAAACGCGACAAATGTGAAACTCGACGATCTTTCGCATAAATCGTTCGTAAATTTTTTTCTATTCAACGTAAAGGCCCCAAATTCTTGCGTAGCCTTCGTTTATATAAACCACTACTCATCGCCGAATTTCAACGAGATATCTCAATTAGGGCGGTTGGAATCGTGTTAACAAATTTTTCGCAAAAAACGCTCGTAAAATTTTTTCTATTCAACGTAAAGGCCCCAAATTCTTGCGTAGCCTTCGTTTATATAAACCACTACTCATCGCCGAATTTCAACGAGATATCTCAATTAGGGCGATTAGAATCGTGTTAACAAATTTTTCTGCACACACACACATACACACATACACACACACACACACACACACATACACACACACACACACACACACATACACACACACATACATACGGAACATCATCTGGAAATTGTTCAAAACAAATTTGTACGAAGTCGAAATTTGTCTAAGTGCAATATTCGTGAAAACGCATTTCGCACCGAAAACAATACTTTCCTTACAACGCTACGCGCTGTTCGGAAAGTAAAAATTGATTATCGAATATTTGTGAAAAAATCGACTATAAAAAATTTTTTATATTTAAAACGTCAGCAATTACACTGAAAAACGTTAAATATGACACAAAAATATTCGGCAAAATCACACTTGCTCCATTATTATTAATCGTGAAAAAATATCATGATGATGTAAACAAAACAACCATTCGAATACCCGTACATCTTATCATGAATAACAAAAATGCAAAGCATTGCTCAATGCGCATGTTAGGGAAAGGAGAGCAAACCGGTACACCCGCGGACATGTCCGGATATAGATAAACACTTGAACCGTTCCCTTTATCGACATCTAAAACGCGACAAATGTGAAACTCGACGATCTTTCGCATAAATCGTTCGTAAATTTTTTTCTATTCAACGTAAAGGCCCCAAATTCTTGCGTAGCCTTCGTTTATATAAACCACTACTCATCGCCGAATTTCAACGAGATATCTCAATTAGGGCGGTTGGAATCGTGTTAACAAATTTTTCGCAAAAAACGCTCGTAAAATTTTTTCTATTCAACGTAAAGGCCCCAAATTCTTGCGTAGCCTTCGTTTATATAAACCACTTCTCATCGCCGAATTTCAACGAGATATCTCAATTAGGGCGATTAGAATCGTGTTAACAAATTTTTCTGCACACACACACATACACACATACACACACACACACACACACACACACACACACACACACATACATACATACGGAACATCATCTGGAAATTGTTGAAAACAAATTTGTACGAAGTCGAAATTTGTCTAAGTGCAATATTCGTGAAAACGCATTTCGCACCGAAAACAATACTTTCCTTACAACGCTACGCGCTGTTCGGAAAGTAAAAACGGATGCAGCTCAGCATGCTACGTACTGTAGAGTGAAAATATATCTACTCGAGCACCTATGGGCGAAAATCTACCGCATTTATCAAACTGACCGCAATTAAATTTAACACGCGGTATCCTTTTATATTTTTAATTTTTTAATTTAATAGTTGAAAAGATATACTCGTCGTGCGGTTTATAAATCAAAGGTATCCATCCGCCTTGTACCTATACCATTACTTAGCGCCACCATAACCTTCTATTAACGCCCAGCCAAACATATGGTTACACAGGCTTATTGGTTTTATTTTGTTTAATGGTCATCTCAACACGGTTCGAGCTGAAAAGAACACACGCGGTTTCTTTTATTTTAATTTACCTAGTTCCAAAAATCGATTGTTTATCGAATATGGTCAGTTTGGCAATACGAGAAAAGACCGGACCGCCCGAATATAAAAAGGGAGTAGATTTAAAAAAAGAAAATTATATCCATCGTAATATTGCAGCGGTCATCGTCGTCGTTATTATTATTGGTCGAGGGTTAAAAATACACAGTCTATCTATATTCTATATGCTAGTACCTTCCTACCTTTTAATACCCTCTTCGATACTCTCGATGGTGATTCAGCAACAAAGAAGTTGCATTTTTATAAAAACAGCGTGCGTTGTTGTACGAAACGCTCGCATGTAGCTAGACGTTGTAGTCACTCAAACAAAATCGATTGTATTAAAATCCATTTTTCAATCGGTAATGTAGATTTTAGACATTTTCAACAGTCCACCTGAATCGAAATATAGAAAAAGGGTACGAAAGATTTAATTAATGATTCGCATCCGAGGTACATATTTTTATAGTGGACGCGTCAAAGTGTTGTAGCCGCGCGATTCGAACGAAAATCGACTTGGCCTTTTTTCAAAGGGTGCTTGCGCTGCTGTGTAATGGACGATACACTATCAAAATGCATTTATATATTACTATAGCATCTGTTTTGCGAAAACTTCTCTTCTGTATGCGTATTCACTGACCGCGGTAGGCGTTTTAGAGATGATTTATTTTTAACTCGAATATCATTCTCGGTCAATTGGACTTTTACCTGGTTAACAAGGTAGTATGGCGGATGGTTGTCGTAATACGTACGATAATGACTCGAGGCTGGAAATTCGTCGTATCGATAAAATAAAACTTTTTCTCACCGAAGTTGCTTTCTTGTTTTCCTGCTCGAGTTGACTCGCGCGGTATCTAGAAGAAAATTTTAATAAGGGGCTCGATGAAAAAGAAAGAGGAAAAAGTGAAGGGAAAAAAACACCAAAGAGAAGAAAAGAAATAAGAAAAATATTAATGAACTAAAGTCTTAAGGGTAAGGATAAAATATAAATTTGCTAAAATACTACGCTTTGCTTTCTTTTTTATCGTGTTTTCTCCATTTCGTTTTCGTTTCCATGTTACTACTTGGAATTTTATCATGGAAAACATTGCTATGGTAATGAGGTGCACCGTATTCTGTGAATATTCCTCGGGTTAATTTTTTATTTCGCCTTTTGCGGCGAAGAAAAAAAAATGCTTAAGAGTTTTACGAGATACTTAGAATATTGATTAAATTTTATAAAACGAAAGAAAATTTATGTGTACTCGAGGCCTCTAATGATGTCAATTCGTTCGCCATCGTCTAAGTATTATACCGAAGCCTGGATGGTGAATCGGTCCTTGGCTGGGAATATGGGATTTTTTTCAAATTTGCATGGGATGATAGACTCATTAAGAGTATTTGCAAATTTCTTCAATTTTTTCAGAACTCAACACTGATTTTTCTTCGTTTTTTACCTTTAAAACAACATTTTTGGTCGAAACATTTTTTCTGGCAATTTATCGTCAATTACATCTAATACCATAAACCTGAATTTGAATCAAATTCGTTTACTTTTTACATTTCATTAATTTTTTTTCTTTTTTAATATACCTACCCAAGAGACCAGTGGGCTGACGAGTCAACTAAATTTGATAGAGGTATACTCGTAATTGTTCACGAAAAAAAGAAACGAACGACTTTTTTTTTTTACTTTCATCGTCACATAAATTTCGAAAATAATGTAAAAATTGAAGCTTCAATTTTTAAAAAAAATTAAAGAAGCTTTAAAAATTGATCTAATTTAAAAAATGAATTAAAATTTAAAACTTAGCAAATTTCAATAATTTTATAATTTTTTTCTGCGAACAAATGATAAAAAAAATTTGATAGAATTTAAAAAATTGGCAAAACCTGGAAAATTGTTGTTTTAGTTTTTTTTTTCAACTCGTTAGAATTTTAAAAATTATTCCAATTTTAAAAATTTATTATGGGTACGCGTACATACTTATAATTAAAATGTGAAAATATCAAAGTTCAAAAATTGTAAAAAATCTAAAAATTTTAAAAATTAGCCCCATTCCAAAAAGGAAGAAAAAAATTGAAGGAATTTTGAATTTTGACAAATTAGTCAAATCTTGAATTTATCTTTTAAAATTTTTGAAAATTCTGCAGAATTTGAAAAATTGGTTTCTATCATTTGAAAAAAAATATATGATAATTTGAAAATTACCCCAATTCTAAGTTCTATCAAATTTCTAAAATTTAAAAATATTTCATTTTGAACAAGTACACAACAAATCAATTAAAAAGAGATCGAAATTCGAATTTATTCCAAATTTTAATTTAAAAAAATAAGTGATTGTTTTGCAGAAAAAATTTTAAAAAATTTTCGCTGACTCCAATTTTCAACTTCAAAAAACAACTTGAATTTTAAAAATGGCCAAATCATAAAAATTGGAAACATTGATAGAGATTTTTAATTTTTTTGAAAATTTAACAAATTTTTAAAGGTTGACCAATTCAAAAATCAATTGAAATGGAATAACCAAATTTCCAAGTTTCCACTAATTTTCAAAATTCTGAATTTTTATCATTTTCACTTTTTTGTTTTTGTTTATTTTTAATAATTTTATTGAAGTGGCCAAATTCAAAAAGTGGCAAAAATTAATTTTTTTAAAACATTTGTTCAGTAGGTAATGTTTCGAAAACTTATCACATTTAAACTTTTTTCAACTTAACTATAAGATTTTTAAAAGAAGAATTCAAGAAATTAAAAAATTGATTAAAACTTGAAATTCTCAACTTTTTAAGTTCTATCAAGTTTTTAGAATTTTGAATAATTTTTAAAATTCTGAATTTGAAAAAAAAATGAAGAAATAAAAATTTGAAGATTTTACTCGCTCTAATTTAAAACATTGTAAAAATCTCAAAATTTAAAAATTAATCTGTTCATTTATTTTTGAATTTTGGATAATTTAAAAAATTTCGCGTTTTAGAAATCTTTTAAAATTTTAAGAATTTTGAATTTAAATTTTATCAAATTTTGAAAAAAAAATGGATTATATTAATCTATTAAAAATATTATTTCCATGTCTGTTCACTTCATTCGGCCATTTTACCAAAAATTTGATTTGCTTAAAAAATATTTCCCAAATAGTACTAAAAAATTCAAAAGATTCAAAGATTTTTTCACTTGAAATTTACTTATTTACCCCGAGCAAACTGATTTTTTTTCAAAAAAAGAAAAAAAGAGAGACAAAAATTAGGATTTGTTTTCAAAAAAGTGAGATTTTTTCATTTTTATAAATAAGAGGGTTTCTTTCTAAAAATAAAAAAAATCTCCAAAAAATTAAAAGGCTTGTTTCTTCTAAAAAATAAATGATTTTTTCACTAATTTCTTTGCTTAAAAAAATGATTAATTCTTTTTACACTGACTTAAAAAAAATTAAGAACAAGATTAGGTTTTTTTTTCTTTTTCAAAAAAGTTGAAAGCTTTATTTTCCCCAAGGAAACTGAAATATTTTTTCAAAAAAAATTTAAAAAATGGGTAAAAAAGGGGAGTTTTTTCTCTATGATGAAATAAATCCTAAACAAAAAGTAAAAACTAATTTTTTCTCTAAAAAATTGAAAGGCTAAAAGAATGTGATTTTTTTCCCTGGCTCCAAAAAAATCAGATAGGTACCTATAATCATTATTTTTTACTCCAAAAAAAAATCAGAAATTTCTTCCCGAAAATTTGAGAAATATTTTCTCTTAAAAAAAGTCAAGAGATAAGCAATTTTTTCCTTAAAAAAAATCGCATTTGACCTCACTGAAGGGGTGGGAGTGAGGAAGGGGACAAAAAATGTTATCATCGAATTTTTAGAACCTAAGGACCAACATTCATAATTATCCTAATTTTAAAATCTCCGTCAAGGGCTCATTCGCCATTTTTAACCTGAGCAACAAATTTTTTGTTAATTTTTCTTCTCAAATATGCAAGTAATTCGAGGAATGAAAAAGAACATTAAAATGAAACAAATTTGTACCGAGTATAAAAAGTACATCGTATGATTTTTTCGCTCAAAACAGACGGTTTTATATTCGTCGTTCAGCGTGCGGAAGCGCGCAACCCTTAAATTATGTAAAATCTTTTTGTCTGCAAAACGAAGAAGAAAACGATTTTGGATAAGTAAGCAGCACCGTACAAATTTAACTTCCAGTCAAGCTCACACATGATAATAAATTACGTTAGAGCAGCTGGATTTTTCGGTTTCTTTACACGTACCAAGTTAGAGAGAGGTGCAACAAGTGAACATTTTTGTCTTTTTGTACCCGGCAAGGCAGGCAACCCTTACCTCGTTCGTTTATAGCTGTATTCAATTTTCCTTTATAGTAAAATTCATAGTTTCCTTCTACCGGAAAAATACATATATTTGAAGAGTTGATGTTTTCTTTTATATGGCGAATAAAAAAAAAAAGGAAAAAAAAAAGATGGATGTTGTTTGCGTGAAAAACCGTATTCGAATGTTGATTTTTCGCACTTTAATGGAAAAAAGAGAAGGAGTGCGAGTTGTTAAAAAATTTATCGCGTTCATTTTTCACATATTTGACATTAAAAGCGTCTCTACGTCTTGCACGTTGCACATATTGAACACAGGTATCGCAATTGGACGCGGAAGAGGGTGTAAAATTATACTATAAGTCGACTAGGTGGTAATTATCGTAGGTATTTATTCCATATATTGTAAGGCCACACAAAAATGTGTCAAAAATATGTTTGTTCGAGGTGAAATATTACGTCGTGGACAAATTTTCACTTCTTTACATTCTTTTTGAGAGAAAAAATATACGGTTACATTTTAATGAATCTGTTCAAAGGGCCCAAAAAAAAACACGATTAGGTAGACCTACTTTGGATAATGGGTTATCCTAGGCCGGGCAATCGGGCAGGAGCTACTAGGAAAGCTTGAAGCAGCATGTGGTTTTTGAAAACGTATCGGACATAGCAGTTTTACCCCCTTGTATATTACTGCAAAGATACGATGCCGCGACCGCAATAAATCTTCCTATTCTGAAGCATGCACATATAAGAAGGGAAATGAGCAAAAACGTAACTCTTTATTCTTATCTTCACATAAAATGGTACAAGAGAGGAAGCTAGCAGCAGATGAAGCAGATGCTAGCAGCACAGGGACCAGCCAGTGTCAAAAGGTCAGACAGTAAGAATTTCGTCTTTCCACCAATCTTCATTATTTTTCGCGTTAATAAGTCGAAGCCAACCCTACACATACCTACGACAAAGAAACTTCTACTCCAAGTCTAACGCACACGAGCTTACGTAGATTCGAATTTTTATACCATTTTTTCGATTAATTCCAAGCCCTCTCGCTTTTGACACTCCCTCTCTCTGTCTCTGTCTCTGTCTCTCTCTCTCTCTCTACACCAAGAATATAATGGTCAGACGGGTTCCTTTTGCGGAGCGGACATCAAAGGTTTCTTGAGATCGTGCAGTACGAGCCTGGACGATGTCAAAAATTACTCAACACGTATCCGGAAACTGTGTAAAATCGTTTTCATTTCATATGTACGCCCTTTTTCTTTACGCAAACACGTCCTTTTTTCTTCAAAAGGAAATATCAAAACCGCTATATTTACTTTAGTATGGCCTTTGGTTTCCGAATCGTTCGATATAATCAATCAAAGAAATTTGTTTAGATGTGTCATTTTCAACGGCGCGAATTTGCCGCGTTATTCTAAATGGATAAACGATTTTGTAACAAAAGTCTGTAGGCATGTCCGCGTGATCCGATCCTTTCCACCCTTTCGTTTCTTATTATTCGTATTAGGTACCATTTGCCGAAAATTCGTATAAAAGTCATTGCGTAACGTTTTAAAAGACCATGCGATGAAGGTGCACGATGCATCGATGGTGCACAATAACGTCTCGCTTACTTCTTTTTGCCGGGGTCTTTTCACCGAGGCGAATGGTGAATGCGTCGATAGGATGGTCGATTAATTGTTTGCGTAAGTATTGATTTAGGAAGCATTTTTGGTCGTAGTTTGCAGGTGTTTTTTTTTGCTTTTAAAACTTATGATGAATGGATGTAAAATTTCGGTGCTTGGAAAGAAATCGATCGTTTTATTTTTATAAGTGTAATTTTTTTTTTTTTGGAAAAACTGAATCAGACCTACCCATATCCACTGTTTTGATAATGATTTTTTAAATTCAAATCACCACCATAAGTATCTTTCCTTCTTGCGATGATTACTATAAATACTTTCGTAAGACGAAAAAAATTGTATGGACAGTGTTTTTCCCAACAGGATAGTTTTCTAATTTTTAAAGAGATATTTTCTGTCAAGGAAATTGTTTGGCCTGGGATATTTTTTTCCTATTGGATTTTTTATATTTTTTATTTTGGGAAACGAACTGTTGAACAAATAATTCTTCTTCTGATTGTGAAAGCTTTTTTTTTTGTGTGGAGGGGGGTATGATGGTTTTTGGCCTAAATAATTTTTTTATAAGAGTTGATAGTAAAAAATGTTTTTTTTTGTTGTTTTTTTTTAAATTCTTCTCCTTTGATAATTTTTTTAAATAAGATTTTGCAAGAATAATAAAATTGTTGTCCATAGAGAATTTTTTTCCACAGGTTTTTGACTTTTTGACTTAAATCCTATATTTTTATATCTTATTTTAAAGATTTGTTAAAATTTAAAAATGTATGCATTTAAATTCTTTAAATTCTATCAAACTAAAACAAACTAAAAAAAATTGAATTTTCAATAATTTTAAGATAATTTTATAGCATAAAAATCTATTAAAATCTAAAAAGTTGTAAAAATCTAGAATTCGTTCATTTTTATCAGCATAGTATTTCCCCCCCCCCCTTTCTTTAAAATGTGATCAATTTTGATTTTTTTTGGATTTTTATAAATTTTTAAAATGAGATAACTTTTTTATTCCTTTGAAATTTCCCACAAAAAAAAATTGAATGATCCATTTTTAAGTGAGTCTATAAAAAAAAATTTTCCCAGCATTCTCAATTTTTTAATACCTATGATTGAATTTTACAAGTTTCAAAATTTGACCACTTTTTTAAAGTTGAGTAGGTAGTTAAGTATAAGTATACTAAATGATAAAACTTGTAAAAAATTCAAAATGATAAAATTCAAAATTTCAGTTCATGTTTGAACTTGAACATTTTAAAAAAAAATTTAAATTCTGTCAAAATTAAAAAATAAAAATATCAATTTTGTAATTTTCAAGATTTGGCCAAATCAAGTTTTTTCGGATTTTTACTATTTGTAATATATATATATTTTTTAATTGTGAAAATTCATGACTTTCGGAATTTTATAAAATTTAAATTTGCTCATTTTAAAATTCAAAATTTTCAACAAAAAAAAAAAGATAAAAGAAATTAAGTAGGTATAAGAACAATTTTTGAAATTTCCAAGATTTGTCCAATTTTTTTGAAGTTTTCCTCAACTTGGAGGAGTTAGTTTCATTAAAAATTCATTTTAAACATAAATAATAATTCATTCCTACAAAAAATGATGATTTCAATAATTTGTTTATAACTGTATTTGTTTTTTCGTTTTGTGAAATATTGAATTCTCAATTAGTTTTCCAAAAATTAAATTTATGATCGATTTAATCATTACAAGATTTCCAGCTCAATTTCAAAAAAATGAATTTTTTACCATAAAGAAACGAATAGAATATTTTTAAATCAATTTTCAAAAAGTTGAGTTTTCAATTAAATCTCTAATTCAATTTTTTATGGAGATAAAAATTTTTTCAATTTGCAACCAATTTTCCAAAAATTGAATTTACATCCGATTTATGGTTTGTCTAATTTTTTGAATTTAGGTGGAATTAATAACTTCTTAATTGGTCTATCGTTTTTTCAATTAAAAAATTTCAAAATGTTTACTTTTGTCACTTTTAAAATTTGTAAAAAAAAAAATTCAAATTTTTCAGATCATTTTCAAGACATGAATTTTTTTATATTCGTTTGAAAAAAGTTGAATTGTTACTCAGTTTCTCAGTTTTTGTGCTTAAAATGTCTACCTTTATATTTTTGATTTTTTTTCAGTTTTTTTTTGTTTTTTTTGTTTAAATAACTTTTTTTTACAAAATTGGTTTTTTGTCAACGATTTTTCTACAGATTTTGAGTGAATTTTTTGCCAAGACATTTTTGATGATTTTTTTTTTTTTTTTTTTTTTTTAATAATAATTCCTTTTGTACGTAAAATTTCTGATACTCGCGTCTAGAGATTTTTTGTACCCAGAGTTTTTTTTTTCATGAGATGTTTCTTTTAGGTACAATAATTTTTTTCTGAAATGATTTGTTCTGCTAGAGTAGGTAAATTTCTTTAAATTGAAAAATTAAATATCTGGGAAATTGACATGAATTTAGATTAAAAATTTACAAAAATCTTCAGAAAGTACTGAAAATTGCAAAAAGTGAGAAATTTTACAGCAATATCAAAAAAATAAAAATACAAATTAGAACATCCAAGAATTCTCAATTTTTTATTTCATAAAATCACTTTTTCCGCAAATTGTCGACACAAAAAAAACAACAAAAAAAGATTCGAAAAAATTTGTTTTTGTTTTTTTATTATTATAATTTTAACCTGCGTATTTTAGATATTTTCTTTTAGGTTTTTATCAAAAACCAAAATTCTAAAAATAAAGTTTTTTCGATTTTTATTTTCGTTTTCATAAACTTTCCAAACACTGGTTAATAAACCTCATCAATGGCGCACAGATAGATACAGATCTTCCATATTCGATCTGGGATACCCCGCAATTGAACTATTCACTCGGTGACCGTGTTAATAATACGAAAATTAATTTTTTTAAACACTACCCGCATGTCTAGACGCCATAACGGGTTATTTCTGTCGACACCTCGAACTTCGATGTCTATATACGATAGGCGATGCACACCAATAGATACACACTTTCCCCATAATTTAAGCACGAACCCCCCTCCGTGAAAAAAAAAACCAAAAACTCGCTTTATCGAAAGGATTACCAACGTTATATTATTCCAGTCGATTTCCGTTATAAAGATATAGTAACACAATTTCAAAAAAAAAAAAAGAGAAAAAATAGCCCAATACGAGTCTTTTTATCATCAGTTGGTAAAAAAAGTACAATGGCGAGGTTAGAGATACATAACGCTCGAAAAAAGAATTTTCACACATCGGAAAAGGGTTTTAACTTTTAGCGGGTGTATTAAAAGGGTAGCGTATTGTGCGCGGGACGGATTATTGGAATATTTTCGCGGTTTGACGCTCAATATAAAACAGGTTTTCGAGCAATTTGTTAACACCTCTTTTTTATCATACGTATTAGCTATTTATGAAGGGATTGCGTATATTTTTGTCGCCGCTCTTTATCGTTACCAGCGTGAAAAAACCCTATCAAAGATGAGGAGTTTTCAAAGCTGCACTGCACCGCTTTGTATATAGGATATATATACCGCAAAATGAACGATACCAGCTCTTTACAGGGATTTTTCAAAAACATTCGTACTTGGAGATAAATAGAAATTCACTATCACTTTATAATATTGGAGGTGGGGGGAGGGGGTTACGATTTTCGCGAAATAAGTTCGTAATGAGAATTCAATTGCTTGTCTCTTTAATGCGGTAAACTTTATTGTTTTGGCATTACAAAAGGCGAATACTATAAAAACTGTTTGCAGAATCGCCGATCGCCGGTCAAATTAATTTTGCAAGTCGGAATCGCCATCGCCACGCCGCTCGGATTTCGCGTCCGTATCAAAGGAAGATAATAATTATTAGATCTTTCGTTCCACCCAAACGAACCCTATAGTTTATCGGCGAGGTACCAGAACAAGAAACCTCCAAAGCAGAAAAAGACGATGCTGGGTAACCGCGTCGAAACAAGGGAAATTCTCTCTTTTCGAGGGGTTATTCGCGTAATCTTTTGCGCCTTTATTTTTCAAGTCCCGCGGCTCTGCGTTCATTAGGAAAGGGCTGGACGCCATTACGAATGACCGACGTCCGTTCCTCTGCCCGTATATAACTAGCTGCTTCTTTGTTCACTGAAGCGACCTTTACCAAAGAATCGACCCTTTTTGTTAAGACGCATCGGCCACCACCACCACTACCGTGTATGAAGGGTACTTATTCGTTTTTGTTGCCGTACGTTTTACGAATTATCCGAATTACGAAATTTTATCGCGAATCTGGTTTCTCGAGCGTCGTCGACACTGCAAAATCGTCCAATTCACCAAACACCTACCTAGATAATTCGACGAGAGATTTTCGTCCATGATTTTACTAAAGTTTATCAGAATACGTCTTATATTATTGTAGTAAGTATTAGGGTGGAGTGAAAATAAAAACATATCTCGGATTTCGACCAAACTCGCAGAGGTGGTTTACTTTGAGTTGAGAACCTCCCCAAAAAAAATTGAGCCCCCTACCTCTCAGGGGAGTGGAGCTAGGGGCCCTCAAAGTAGGGTCACTTTTGAAAAAAACACAGTTTTTTGCCACTTTTGGGTAGTGCCACCTACATGGTACCTCGGTCACAGCCCTAGAAAAGTGCAATTTGAGTTTCTACACCTCCCCAGACCATTGACCTTCAAATTTGTTATCGATTTTCCTACCCTACCAGGGGGTTGAAAAGTTGCAGATCGCTAAAAAATCGAGAAATTTTAATTACAAAAAATGGAAATAACATCTGCTTGGTACCAAAAATGGCCCCAAATGGCTCCTATTGGTGCAAAAAAATGATTTCGATAGAAAAAGTTGAAAAAATTTCACAGCAGGATTGCCAACTTTCGATTTTTATAAAATATCAAAATTTCTCCTTTTTTTTTGTGAAAATAATTGATGTTTTATAAAAATTGAAAGTTGGCAACCCTGCTTGAAATTTTTTCAACTTTTTCTATCGGAATAATTTTTTTTCATCAATAGGAGCCATTTTGGCCCAGTTTTGGTACCAAGCAGAGGTTATTTCCATTTTTTGTAATTCGAAATTTTCGATTTTTAGCGATCTGCAACTTTTCAACCCCCTGGTAGGGTAGGAAAATCGATATCAAATTTGAAGGTCAATGGTCTGGGGAGGTGTAGAAACTCAAATTGCACTTTTCTAGGGCTGTGACCGATGTACCATGTAGGTGGCACTACCCAAAAGTGGCAAAAAACTGCGTTTTTTTCAAAAGTGACCCTACTTTGAGGGCCCCTAGCTCCACTCCCCTGAGAGGTAGGGGGCTCAAATTTTTTTTGGGAGGTTCTCAACTCAAAGTAAATCACCTCTGCGAGTTTGGTCGAAATCCGAAATATGTTTTCATTTTCACTCCACCCTAGTAAGTATATCCATATTTAAGAAAAATACGTCTTTTTATTTTTTTTTCCCATCAATGTTTCAAATTTTGCAACTTAAATTCTTTTTAAGTTTTAGAATTAATGTTCATTATAAAAATATTTTAGAAAAGTACCTAGTTCATAAAACTTCAATTTTGTAAGTGATCAAAATACGCATCTACATAGGAAATTCTTATACAAAAATTCCCCCTAAAAAATTATCCTGACAGAAATTACTCTATAGCAGAAGAAATATTTTTTGAAAAAAAATCATTTTTATGAGGTGTCCCTCCCTTGAAATTCAGTTTTGGGGGATACAAATTTTGGTAATCATTTCTCATCAAAAGGAACAACTTTGATAGATAAAAACAAAAAAAACAAAAAAATTCAAATTTTATTTTTTTTAAATTGGGGGCTTTCGAGCCTCCTTCAAATTGAGTTAGGGGAAAATAAAAAATATGGAATTATTTTATAATGAAATGCAACATCTTAAAATGCTAGGTGAAAAATTTTTGCTCATTTTGTCATTTTTTTTTGTTGTTTTTTTTTTGAAAAATTGGGGCTCCAAAGCAAGGTATCATTTAAAATTTATTTGGGGAAAAATAAAAAAATTGGAAATTCATTCTCATGACAAGGGACAACTTTGATGATTTATAACCAAAAAAGAACAACATTTTAATAATGAACGATTTTTTTTCTTCATTTTTCTAAAAATAGGAGCGACTTGCGGCACCGTTTAAAATTCAGTTAGGGAAAAAATAAAAAATAGGGAATTATTTTCTCATAAAATGGAAAAAATTTGAAGGGAGGGGGTTAAGACATTTTAAAAATCCAAAAAACCTTGAATGCTATTTTAATAAATTCAAGAAAGAAATAAGATTTTTTTTTCTACTGGAGCTTTTTTCTAAGATGAATAAGTATTTTTTTTTACAGGACAAGATGTCTTGCCAAGTAGATTGTTTTCCTATAGAAGGATTTTCTTTTCAAAAGCAATTTTTTAAAAACGGTTTTCTTTGAACAGATTGTGTTAACTTCAGTAATAATTCGAAGACTTTACATTTTAAAAGTATATTTTATCATGGTGAAAATTCCAACATAATACGTAAACTAAAACGAAATAAGTATTGCGCAAATTAAACAATATCAATGTTACCAACTAAACATGCAAAAAGTAATAAAATCATAACAGATTGTTTTCAAGGTTTTTTTTTCTCAACCTTGTCAACTTCGATTAAGCTGAAATTTGACCCACTGAAAATGAAAAAGCATTTCACCCAAACCTTAGAACCAATTTTTGAGGTGTCGAAGTTGATTATTTAATTTTTGAAGAATTTTTGAAAATACCGAAAATAGTCCATTGGTATTAAGTCAATTTTTCACAATATCTAAAGTCAACATTCCGAGTTATTCGAAGCGACCTGTAGCCTCCAGCAAAAGTTAACTTTCCTCCAGTGCACTGGAATCGCTCCAGAAGGCGTTGTGATCAACTTCTGCAACTAAAAATTTAATCCTGATATATATTATTAAAATGTACCTAATGTTTAATGTAATTTTTGTTTACTGTACATTGCTTACATTTAGAAATAAATACTCACTTATGCTAAAACTTCTGATAAAAATGAATTTTCAAACGTCGAAGTTGTTCCAGTGTGCTGGAGAAAATTGAATTTTTGCTGAAAGCTCAAGATCAGATCACTTTGAAAAAGATTGCAATCGACTCGGGATGTTAACTTTAAAATATACTAAGCCATTTTTCAGAATTTTGTCTCAAAATTTACCTAGTAGGTACTTTTTTTTGTAAGAAATTTATATGATATACCTTACTATTGGTCATTTTCGTCATTTTCAAAAATTCGTCAAAAATCAAAAACTTACCTCAAAATTAGGTTATGATGTCTGAGTGACATTTCAGCTCAATCGGAGTTGACGAATTGACAAGCTTCCTTTGTGATAAAATTTCTCTAGCAGAATTTTTTTTTTAGCTAAGCATAGATTTTTAAAAGATTTTTGTAAATATTTTTTTGAGTTTTTTTGGAGTCCAAACAGTGATAGTCTATTGTTTTCCAATTGAATTTCATTTCAAATTTTGAGGATCTTGAAATCAAAAGTAAGATAAATAATCAATAATAAAGTATACTGTGTAGGTATACCTAGGAGGGTGTCTCAAAATTTCATTTTTTCGAAATGTCAAAATTCGGCATTTAAAAATGATTATTTTGGTGTGAAATCAGGTCCCTAAAAATTTTCTTCAAAAAAATTATTTTGAGTAGTGGCGCAGAGCCTCATTAATTTGAAAAGGCGAAAAAAAATCAAAAAATTGGAATTTAATTTTTTTTCAATTTTTTTAACAAAATGTTTACTACAATGCCATTTTTGGTGATTTTTCATCTTTACCTCTTTTTGTAATGAATAAGGATAAAAAAAACTCCTTTTTTCACGTATTTTGAAAAAAAAAAATCAAAAATCAGCAAGAATGAAAAAAAAAAATTTGAATCAAAGTGGTTTTGATATATTTTTACCCTTTCCCCTCCTCTCAAAAAATCGTCATTAATGTTTTTTTTTGGAGTACAATGTGTGTAAATGCCAAGAACACTTTGACCCAAAAAACATTTTTTCATTCCTTCCGATTTTCAATTTTTTTTTTCAAAAAATGTAAAAAAGGAGCTTTTTTGTTTCCCATTAAAAACAGTGGTAAAGATGAAAAATCACCGAAATTGGTCTTTTTTGAGAAAAAGTACCTACCTACGTGATGACCATTTTGTTGAAAAAAAATCCACTTCAATTTTTTGAAACTATTTTTGTTTTTTTCAAAAAATGGTGCTCTGTGCCACCACTCGAAATAATTTTATAATTTTTTTGAATAAAAATTTTTAGAGAGTTGATTTTACTCCAAAAGGAACATTTTTACAGAGCCTGACCTTGACACTTTGAAAAAAAAAATGAAATTATGAGACACCCTAAACTGCCTACTTGAATTCACGAAGAAAAAATACACTCAAATACAAAAGTAATTTAAAGTGACGCGAAGAGTTTTGAAAATTACTACCTATTTATCGTATCATTCTCAATGAAAGTGAAAATTTTCGTCAAGGCCACGTATGTTGATAAACACACCACTAGTGTAAGGTATGGTTACACGCCAGAAATTCTACACCCTCGCTCGCGAACAACGAAACGTAAAATGATTTCGTTTTTAAAAAAATATTTTTACTACTTTTGAATGAAATGGAAAAATCAAATAAAAACGAAAACAAATGTTTACATCGCCCGCGCCCGGTGCGATGCTGCGTTTTGCTATAGCCGGAAATATAATCCCATACATCCTTCTGCATGTCGTTTTCTTTCATAATATATTTTCTCATATAACAGCTAAAACCATTTCAGCTTCTTTTTTTTTCCTCGTCTTCTATCTCTCTTTTTCGCTCTTCTCGAAAACCTCGACAACATAATTATATCGTAGGACTGGGATTTCGACGATATTACGTCACTGCATACCATTATTTTCTATCTATGCGTAGAAATATAAGGTATACCTACCTGACCTATGGTAACAAGCAGTTTCTTAACGAACCCGACAACATGTGAATATTACGGAGTCGCGGCGTTATTTTCGGATGTGTCTTTGAAAACCAGCACGTAAATGAGTTTAATGATATACATCGTCCTTGAGATATTCTCGCCTATTATACACGTACTGTTAATGAGATCTGGATAGATATATAGGTAAAACTGGTAGCCGAAGAAAACGCATCTTTATTAATGGAATTTCGTAAATTCTCTCTTCAAAGTTTTCCTATACACAAATCTGTGAAAAAAAATACAACATATAATGCAAAAGAGAAAAGTTAATAAATGAAGGAACCTTCAGTATACGTTCGACTTTCTATACTTAATAAATGATTTTTTTAACCTTTCTAGTGAACGATTATACATGCGAATTTCCGTTGCTTTGTCATGGCAAACGTACGAAAAGATTTAGAAAAATAAAAGGCTTCGACGTGAGTTGACAAAATGGAGAAAAAAAAATCACTTAAAAAAACGCATCTCTCTGGAAATTGGCGACTCTGCGAAGAAACCATACGTGCATTGTACAAAATATATAAGGATAAAGAGTATGCATCTATTTAAAGAGACGATATAGAGAGCAAACAAAAGTCGTACGTAAAATGCTATTAGCTACCTGCTTGTTCCCATGACCAGAACTCCCTCGCTCTGGCACCGAACCAAAGGTTGATGAACCATTTATACAGAATAGCGATGCATTATTGCAATACACGCTGGCGAATGCTTCGAAAAAGGTCTTGTGTTTTTGGAAAAATGCTCGAGTATTGACGTTTCGACGATACCCTCCTCTTTTGCTATGCAGTTGTCCAGTTTATGCAATATTTTGGTCGGATTCGGATACGTTTCCCACGCACTGCAACTCTATTGGAATATTTGCGTTTCTTTTATGGTTAGGAGTTTGACCTCGCGTCTTGGGCTATAGAAAAATGAGGAACCGCGGACCAGATTGCGTAACAGGGAAATGTCGAACGCGAATTCGATACCTGTAATACCTAAAAACCATCTGTCTATTAACCTTTCCTATTGTTATTATTCTTCCGCGAATGCGAATCTTATACCAACCAATACGAAATATCGAATTTTGCATTTTTCAATATACCTGTTTTTATATAGTAAAAGGTATATCCTTTGATTAGAAATTGAAAGTGATTGTTACACATGGGAAAATAATATTTTATAGTAATCGACGGCTATATCTGCGTACACCGAGTGATAGATTTAGATTTACTTTTCGTTTCCTAAATTCTAATACATCATGATATATGTATCCATGATAAAGAGGTAAGAAATAAGTATACCTACCTCTTTGAGAATATTCACGACCAACGAGTGGGATCGCTGCAGTACTTTTTTTTGGCACCATCGAAAATTAATTTTACTACTTATATACATAAGTCCAATACTACATAGATACTTGATATTCAAAACTGGAGGGAAGGGAGGGGTCCAATCACAATTTTTGTAATAACCAAAATTATTTCTAAGACTTCAAGCTACAACTTTTGTTTGAACATTTTTTTAATTGAACTCCTATCTCTCCCAGTTTTTAATAATATACAAATATATAAGTATCACAAGTCGTGTTATGCAAAATTGGAGGGGAAGGAAGGGTCCAATCGCAATTTTGGTTATAAGCAATATTATTTCTAAAACTTCAATCTACAACTTTTGTTTGAATTTTTTTTCAATTGGACCCCTTTCTCTCTCAGTTTTTTTAATAATGTAAGTATCACAAGTCAAATTATTCAAAATTAGAGGGGAGCAGAGGGTTCAATCGCAATTTTTATTATAGCCAAAATTATTTGTAAGACTTCAATCTACAACTTTTGTTTGAAAATTTTTTCAATTGGACCCCTCCCCCAATTTTGAAAAAAATATTTCCACCTGTTATGTGAAATTGGAGGGGAGGGAGGGATCCAATCGAAATTTATATAATAACCAAAACTATTTTTAGGATCTTGATCTACAACTTTTATTGGAAATTTTTTTCAATTGGCTCCTTCCTCCCTCACTCCTATAATTTTTAATTAGTATTTTCGGAGTATTATGCAAAATCGATGGGGAAGGAGAGCTTCAATTGAAAAAATTTCCAAACAAAAGTTGTAGCTTAAAGTCTTAGGTATAATTTTTGTCGTTACAAAAATTTCGATTGAACCCCTCCCTCTCCTCCAATTTTGAATATCAAGTATCTGTATAGATATTCTATATTTTATACTTAGGTACTTCTAACATTATTTTTTAGTAAAAATCAAGTAATGATATCCTGGTTAAACGAGAGATAAATTCGTATACATATATATTGGATATAATGTACAAATAGGTTTGTTCCTATAAACGTGTCAGTGTGTTTTGGTACATTGTCTAAAAGAGTTCTTTTTTTTGTTGTTTGCATTCACCGATTTCCATGCAAGCATAATAATAAGAGAATGCATCTCCAGTCGCAGTCCTAGAAAAGAATACCACGTCTTGGTTTTGGTCTTCTTGAAAAGGCATTCAAACGAATATTAATGAGGACTCTCTGTTGTCGTATGAAATGTCGGCGGCTCGGTGCACTGGAAACATATCTCTTTTCTTCATCTTAGGCGCTACTTTCTGTCAAACTTGTATAAGAATAGTGACATGAATACGAATTGTTGTTCTTTAGTGTATGTGTATTGTTGAAAGAAAACATGTCAAAATTTGTAACTGATTCTGACGGATAATGATGAAACTACTGGAGCGGGCGAACTCTTCGTGTCTACTCGAACAGTATTGGATTTTATTATTTTTAAAGATCAATATTCCGTAATTTTGGCGCGTGGGGTTGAGGAAGTGGTCAAGTTGAAGATGGGCCTTGGGTTGAGATATTGTGTCTATGGCTGTGTATAAAATTTAATGAAGAAGTAATTTTTAATATAGCATTTTGACGATGTTGCATTTCCTCTTTGTTGCTTCTAGAAACTATTTCAGGGGGCAGGGTGAAAATAATCAAAATTGAGAATTGCGATTTTCCATTTTTTTTTTTTTTTTTTTTTTGTTTCAGCTCCAATTCTCCGAAACTAGTTTTTTTTCAAATTGAAAATTTAAAGTGTGCAGGTTTATTTCGTTTATACAAAAATTTAGGAATTCTTTAAGTTTCTAATTTAATGGATTTTCTTCATATCAACTATCTAGGTATAGATGTAAAAAAAAAAAATTTAAATCGAAAAATTGACTAGGTCAGTAAATTAGGCTTGAGCGAGATTATCTTACGTATCTCCGAGCAAAAAAAAAACATTTCAAAAAACTGAATTGAAAATTTAATAAAAAATCAACATTCAATTACTTCTGAATGTGCAATCGAAAGAAGGATTTTTTAAAGTTGGAAAAACATAATTTTCTAAAATTGAATAATTTTTGGAGAGAATTTTTATATTTAGTGCAGTGTTGAAAAATTAACTTTCAAATAAACTAATGAAGATAAAATTTTCAAAAACTGAATTGGAATTTGTTTTAAAAAATAGTTAGGTATATATTTTTTAATTTTGTTGAAAAAGTTGGAAATAGAAGAGATAAGTATTCAAAAGTTGTTGAAAATATACCTAAACATTTAAAAAAATATCAAAGAGCAATTTTCAAAAATATATTACCTATAGGAAGTGCCAAAATTTTCAAAAATTGGATTTAAGTCGATTTTTTTTTAAATGCTAAATTCGTTAAAAATTCATCTTTGAATTAAAAAAAAAAAAAAATTCTATCACAATACCTAACGAGATCGAAAATTATATATTCTTTTGGAAATAAATCTTTCTTTCAACAAAAGTTGGATAAATGGCCACAAATCAAGCATTCTTTAATTTATATATTTCCGTACAAAATGACAGCATTTGTTTTCGGAAAAATTGTTTTCCATTAAATTTTAAAAAGCAAATGCCGGCGCTTCTCTAACAAAATAAAAAAAAAAATTACCAAAAAAATCTGAAAACTTGAAAAAAACAGTTTTCTTGAAGAAAAAAAATCTCTACCTAGGTATGTACTTTTTATCTTGCGTTAGTTAAAAAAAAAATTATCTCAATTTTTTTTTTTTTTTTTTTTTTTTTTTTTTTTTGAAAGGGAAAATGGCGAAATGTAAATAAATTTTAAGTCGTGTAGGTTTATCAACTTAACTTTCTTATAATTATAATGTAGTGATAAGTATTTATTATAATTTTAATTTCTTAATTAATTACTCGCGTAAGTTATTGAAAATATTGACTTTAGGTTTTTATTTTTGTTTTAGGTGAGTACGAACATTTCAATTGTTATGGGTACATAACGTGTCGTGTCTATTACGGCTCGCAGAAATCCCGAAATAATTTTTTTTTATAACATTTCAATTAGAAAATTCCCAGGAAATGTAAGTAATTTATATGAATTATTTAGAATCAACTATATCAAGAAAAGATCATCGCAAAAAAAAAAAAAAAAAAAAAAAAGCTAACAAAATATTGAAAAATTGATGGATTGGTACTTGGAAGGATATTTTTTTTCTACGATTTAAGAAGGTATATATTAAACTATTTCTCCATTTTTTTTCTATTTTGTAAAAAATTCCACGTCTTTCTCGTTTATGAGAGGATTTCTCTACGTGCCTTTTTTAAAAAAGATTTCTATACTTTTTAAATAGAATTCTCTTTTTTCTAATTTTTAAAGAATTTCCTTTTTTAAAAAAGGTTTGTCGTTTTTCTCAAAAAATTTCTTTACTTTTCTTTTTTAAAGAATTTCAAAGGAATTCCATCATTTTTAAAAGTAGTTCATCTCCATTTTTATTTATTTTCTATTTTTTCTTGTTCTGCAAAAATTTCTCCATTTTTTCTCGTTTTTGAAAAGTTTTCTATATTCCATTTTTCTCCTTTTCTTTTAGGAATTCGTATGGTGCCAAATATTGGCAATTTCTTTTTAAATTCCATAGTTTTCAATTACCGTTCATAAAAATATACCTATATCTACGTGAAAAATTAATTAAAAAATCAAATTAAAACAGTCTTCATTTATCAAGTTAAGATCGACAGTGAAAAAAATAAAAGCCCTCCCTTAAAAAAATGATAAACAATCAATTCGCAGAATTTTTCCACTGGTATCTAATGGTCGACAAAATTGTCATTTATTAATAATCTTCGTGTACAACATAACGTAGGACCATAGTTATCGAACTCGAATGACAGTGAAGAAGAAGAAAACGAAAACTTGCAAGGAAATAAGATCATTTAGTAGAAATAAACAAAAAATTTAACCGCAAGGAAACAAGGAAGCAGACGATAGATAAGAATAAATAAAGAGAGGAGAGCTAACATTGAAAACTGTGGAAAGGAAAAGTATAAAGAACAGAAACACTGATAGGCAGGAAAACAAAAGGAAAGATAAAAATGAAAAAAAAAATGAAAAAAATTGCAGTGATATACACAAAAAAAAGTAAGGTATACACATCAGACCTCGAAGGAAATGAGTAGAGATTTTTTCAAGTACACCATGGTACGATTTTGAGAAAAATGAAACGTTGAATATTTCATATCTGCAACGTTTTCAGAAGGAGAAAAAAAACTCTCCATTTCGACCAATAAAACAAACATCGCGGCGAAAAAACATTGCAACAGGGAACCATTATACCATAGGCCTAGTAATACTTTCGTACCTCCCTTGGAAAAAAAACACATATACGGTCAGCATCCTAACATCTCACTTTTCTCTCATTCGTTCACTTTTTGGTGGCTCGTCGTCGGCAGAAAAGCGCATTTAATCAAGTCTAAATTCATCTTTCTACCATTACTCGACGAGTAGGACTATAGGAGATCGGGAGATGTTGAAAAACGTTTCGAGGAAGGGTTCGAACGGGCGTTGTTGGCGTATATAGTATAAAAGGGTATTAAAACATAGGGAGCTGCGCCGTATAATTTACATAGCTCCGCCTATTCGGACAATTGTTGTAGAGAGTAAACGCACCATCAGCATCGTTTTGATTGGACGATAGCCATGGTTGATTTTCAATGAAGTTATGGTAATAGTTTTTTTTTCCTTTGTCGAATAGTAGTAAAAGTTGTACTCGTATGATGAATGATATTGGTCCAAATGTAGGTAGCTAGCTACTAGCTAGGTACACGAATTTTTTATACTCGTAAACCGACTGGAAATTCACGATGGCGTATAGAATGAGTTTTAATTACGTTGTGACATTTTATATGGTATAAAAATGACAGAATTTCCAGTAAACGTGTTTTTTTGAATGGTAATTTTTTTTCAAGTTAAGGTTAAACGCGTGGATACGTACGCAAGGTACCTAGATTTTTTTTCAACGAGACAGATGTTCGAGGGGGATTTTTTTGCATAAAATAAACCATTATCCGAGGAGGGATGCGATAGCACACGTTAAAAAATATTTATCTGGTTTTTAAAAAAAGCATACACGTTCCAATATACATAACCTACCTTAGACGCACGTTCGCGGTGAAAGGTGAAAAATCACGCGATCAGGGGGTAAGATTTCGACTGGTGTCTATAGTTTACTCAATGTGTAAATTTTACATGGACGTGGATCAGTTTTTTTTTTGCTTAACATATTTTCTTTCAATTAACATTTGTTTTATTCAAAATTGGAGGGGAGGGAGGGGTCCAATCGAAATTTCTGTAATACCAAAATTATTTCCAAGACTTCAAGCTGCGACTTTTGTTTGAACATTTTTTCAATTGGACCCCTACCTCTGCCATTTTTTAATAATTTATATAAAGTACATAGGTGGAGTGAAAAAAAGTCTCGGATTTCGATCAAACTCGCAGAGATGGTTTACTTTGAGTTTAGAACCTCCCAAAAAAAATTGAGCCCCCTACCTCTCAGAGGAGTAGAACTAGGGAACCTCAATGTAGGGTCACTTTTGAAAAAAACTCAGCTTTTTGCCTTTACTATGGTTGGACCCATATTTATATGAAGAAAAATTCTATGGACGTGTCTTAGTTTTAAAATTGTAAGAGTTTAAAAATTTCCAAGGTTTTTGGCTAGAATGCATTGCAACAAAATCTGAAAAAATTCACATAAGTTTTTGGCCACTCTCCATATACCTACCATAAGTATAAATTTCAAAAGTTTTGCTCACAGGGTTTCCAAAATGGGATTTTTAAAAGAAAAAGTAAGATTTTCTTGCATTCATTTCGATGAAAAAAAAGTTGAAAAATTTTCTTAGCAGAGTTGCCAACTTTCGATTTTCATAAAACATCAAAATTTCTCATTTTTTTGGTAAAAATTAATGGTTTATGAAAATCGAAAGTTGGCAACCCTGCTATGAAAATTTTTCAACTTTTTTTATCGAAATAATTTTTTTGCATCAATAGGAGCCATTTGAGTCCAGTTTTGGTAACAAAAGCAGATCTTATTTCCGTTTTTTGTAATTCGAAATTCTCGATTTTTTAGCGATCTGCCACTTTTAACCCCCTGGTAGGATCAAAAAATCGATATCAAATTTGAAGGTCACTGGTCTAGGGACGTGTAGAAATTCAAGTTGCACTTTTCTAGGGATGTTTTCGAGGTACCATTTATGTGACACTACCCAAAAGTGGCAAAAACTGCGTTTTTTTTTTTCAAAAGTGACCCTATTTTGAGGGCCTCTAGCTCCACTTCCCTGAGAGGTAGGGGGCTCAGATTTTTTTTGAGAGGTTCTAAACTTGAAGTAAACCATCTCTGCGAGTTTGGTCGAAATCCGAGATATGTTTTTTTTTTACTCCGGCCTTTTAAGTATTTAAGTCATATTATGCGGGATTGGGGGGAGAGGAGGGTTCAATCGAAAATTTTATAATAACAAAAATTATTTTTAGGACCTCGATCTACAATTTTTGTTTGAACATTTTTTCAATTGGACCTTTCTTCCAATTTTGAAAAAGTAGGTATCATCTACCTGATGTTATGCCTTATGTGAAATAGGGGGAGAGGGAGGGACCCAATCAAAATTTTTATAATAATCAAAATTATTTTATATTTTTAGGATCTTGACCGTCAAATTTTATTTGAAAAAATTTTCAATTGTCTCCTTCCTCCCTCACTCTTCCTACTTTTAAATTATATATAGTATCTTCGGAGTATTATCCAAAATAGGTGGGAAGAGAGGGGTCATATTGAAAAAAATTTTCAAACAAAAGTTGTAGCTTGAAGCCCTAGGAATAATTTTGGTGATTACAAAAATTTCGATTGAACCCTTCCTTCTCCTCCAATTTTGAATAAAATAAATGTTAATTGAAAGAAATATTCTACACCACAGATAAAATACACATGACTTACGTATAAGAGAAAAAAACCACGAACCACGTCCATGTAAACACATTGAGTAAACTAGACACTAGTACCTAAGATTTTGTCGCATCGAACACCGAGTTAGAGGAAAAATAAAAAATCTTCTCGTACGAGTATTTATGTGCAAAGGCAATATAGATATGCTAAACGGCAGTGGCCTGCCTGTTGCCTCTGTCTGTGTCTATCTGGCTGGAGTGTAAATATTTAAAATTTTATATTGATACAAGTATCCGGAAACGAAGGACCGAACGGTAATATTTTGGAAATCGGCATCGGTAATACAAGACTCGATTGTGTATAACGGGGGTGGTTATGTAATGGTTCGAGACAGCTGTTCTTCGCCTTTTTCCTTTTCAAAATACCTGGACCTTGTCTCTTTCGACGCGATGTGTTGCTATACAAAATGCATTACACCCTTCCGAATCATTCGCAACACATTGTTGCCAAATTACATAGTACATATCATCAGTCTGATGAGCACTTTCTCTATCGCTATAGATGGTTGGAAATTAAAATTTTATCGTATTTTGAAATCGTACGGCTCGATGCTACGTACATTATTGACTTACTTAGCGTGTATCTGTTTAGTTAACGACTCTGATAATTGACTATATAAATTATACGTTGGGAAAGAGTACTGTACGTACGCGGAAGGGTGGTCTTAGATTTATAAGCCAAGTTTCGTTTCGTGGTGATTCACTAAAGGATAACATTGGTTTACTTCTGTTGTTGGTCGAATTCGAGTTCCCTTAATGTGAGCTTTGATGGCACTATAAGTTATGTATCTTCGTTGTTGGGTGGTTGGGTTTTGCTTTGGCGAGCTATTTTGTTGTTGTTTTTTTTTTCAAATTTATTTTTTAGTCTGGGTTTACTATCTTTTAGGGTTTATAGCTTGAGATCGTGTGTCAAAAAATTTGTTTTATTATATAAGCTCGATATACGTTGAATTTGAGCGATTATGCAGATTCGCAGAGTGGTTCAAAATTGAAAGAGATGGAGTGAAGTAAACGAATAATTTAAAAAATTAAAATTAAAAATTCTGTTTAGACTGTAAATATCTTGGATTTCATTAAATATTAAACAGAGGCAAATTTAAACATTTTCTGCCTGCAGAAATTGTTGTTCATATACTTAGATCGCCATTTCAGCCTTTAGTCTTTTAAACAAAATTTCTCAAATTCAAAATGATTTTTTTTTTCTTTCATACTGTAATCAAAAACATCGTTACGAAACTAATGATAATTTATACTTACGTATAGGCCTAAGGTGTATTATATTGAGAATTTTTGCATTAATTTTTGAGAAATTATACTTACAATATTATTATACCAACTTATTTGAGAAATAATTTTACATGATACTCATTGCCAATTTTTAAATTAAAAAAAAAAAAAAAAAAAACAACTTGAAAACCACCTAAAAACTGGCAATTTTTGAGAATAGCCAATCTTTTTTTTAAAAAACATAATTTTTTGAGAAATCATCAATTTTTGTAAAATTATGAATTGGAAAAAAATTACCAATTTTCTTATGAAAAAATAATTTTTGAAATTCTTAATTTTTGCGAGAATGGAAGATCAATTTTTTTAAGATTATTCAATAATTTCTAAGAAATGATCGATTTTTGAAAACTTATTAGTTATTAGGTAAGTATTATTTTTTTCCCTGGGTATTTATCGATATAACAGATTACCAATTTTCTGATGAAAGAATAATTTTTTGAAGTCATCTCGAAAATTGTAAATTTTTGATAAGGTAATTATCAAATTTTTAAGGAATTATCGCTTTGAAAAAAAAAATCATTATCAATTTTATTTTTTGATTAGGTATCTATAATAAAATAATTTTTTTTAAATCATCTCGAGAATTGTAAAAATTTTTAAAATACATATCATCAATTTTTCTGGTATGGTATAAAATAATTTTTTGAAAATCATCTTCGAGAACTGTAAATTTATTAAAAAAACGAGCAAATTGACAGTTTTTTTTTGTTTTTTTTTAGAAAAATTATCAATTTTTGAAAAATAATCAATTTCTGTAAAATTACCTATCAATATTTCTGATAAATTACCTATTGGTTTAAAAAAACTTTACTATTTCCTGATTAAAACTTTTTTAAGAGAATTGTATATTTTTGTGCAATTGCCAATTTTTGAAAAATCATCAATTTCTGAGAAATTTATCGGTCAGGAAAAAAATTACCAATTTTCTTATGGAAAAAATGATTTTTTTAAATTATCTTAAGAATTATCAGTTTTTGAGAAATACAAATTATCAATTTTTAAAAATTAGGCATATGAATTATTGCTTTTTACGGATTAAAAAAAAAAAAAAAAAAAAACCTATAACCAATTTTCTGATGAAACAATGATTGTGAAAACCATTTTGAGAATATTGTCAATTTTAGTGGCATTATTAATTTTTGAGAAATTATTTGAGAGCCTAAATAAAATATTAAAAAAGAAAACATTGCAAATTTTTTGTTCATTAAGTGTTTTTTTGAAAACTGTTTCAATAATTTTCAGTTTAAAAAAAAAAAATTATTTTTATTTTATTTTTTTGAAAACCACTAATTTTTGAGAAATTATTACCTAATTGAAAAACTTACCTCTTTTTTGAAAAAAGATGGACTTTAAAAAAAATTATTTTGAAATTCGTCAGTTTTTTTTAAATTGTTACCTATTTTTACTGAAATTATTAATTTTTGGGAGACGCAAAGCGCCGAGTTTTTGTTGATTTGTTGAGAGCAATCAACTTCGAGTCTGCTCGAGCTCAAGTGATAAAAATTTTATACCATTTGCACTTTGCACTAATAACAAAGATTCATTAATATTCTTCTCAGCTGTAAAAAGACATCTGTGTAGGTGTGCAAAGGACCAAAGGTATACCTACCTACTAAAACAGAAAAACCATACCCAAGTTATAAAAAAAATATACACATTGATAAAAAAAAAATAACGTTATTTTATTCGCGGAAATGAAAACGAAGATCAGATCCCGTTACTCTGAAGGGTTACATTTTAACCCGGAATTATACGTTGGACGCGAAAATTACATCTACCTGCGTCTTGATCTAACGGGTTGTTTCAAGAATGGCAGGTGGAATTGGTGGAATATTACATCTGCACGAGTCGTTTATTGTTTAAAAAATTTCATTTCGTTTGCGGCTCGTGCGGGTGATCATTAAAAATGAATAACTGTATCGTGAAGTCTAATTTTGAAGATCTTTCGCGTAAATCTAAGAATATAGATTTGGAGCAGCAAGGAGCTGCAGGTTGTGCGGTTTAGATTCGGGCTGCAGATAAAAAGTTGACTCTTGGAAGATTATCGTAGAGTGTGGAAATTCTTGAAAAAGTATACGATCCTGTCTATGGCTCGAGCACCACAAGAAATTTCTCGCATGTGAGAAATCCCGACCTGCGCAAAAAATTATAATTTTTTGAGATTTGGGAACTTTATAAAATTTTTACAATTTTTTTAGAACGATTTTTTTTTAATTTTTTAGAATGAAATAAGATTTTCCAATTTTTTAGGATGAAAAAAATTCTAATTTTTTAGGATAAATTTTTCAAGTTCCTAATTTTTTTTTTTAAATAATAAATAATGTCTCATTTTAAAAGAATAATTTTTCCTCATTTTTTCAATATTGTTTTTTTGAAATAAGGAAATTATTTCTCAAATTTTTCTAGAAAATTTGAAACATTAATATGAGGTTGGTCATAGGGCACAATAGAAGAGAAATCGGGTCATAAGAAATTAACTGATTTTTGGGCATCGGATAATCGAGGTTTTACTTTTTAGTGTATACGAAGTCTTTTTTTTTTTTTTGTGAAAAAATTTACAACATTTTTCATTCCCCCCCCCCCTCCCCCCAACAATGTGAGCACCACTTGAGGAAATAATGATCCGCCGGCTATGATCCTGTCTGGGGAGTGGGGAGGGAGGACGTCTTTTGGGTTAAATTTTTATGATCTTATTTGAACCAATTCTTGTTTTTCTATACGAATTAGAATTGAATTAACGACAGATAGGATAAGTGTAATATACTCACTAGTAGGTAATACCTTAAAATAAGCGTGAAATAAATCGATGAAAAATAAACAGACCTTTTTTGCGGTCAATTACTCAACGGATAAAGTTTATTATAAAGCCATTTAGCACGTAGTATAGGTACATTGCACTTTATACCGCACACCCTTACCCCTTTAATATAATAAAAAAGTCTATAAGGTACATGGAAATATATAAAGGTATAAACACGAGCTAAAAAATATACAAGGGATAAAAAACATCATCAATTACAAAAGGGTTGATTGGGTGGTGTGTAAACTCGCACACGAAATGAACGTGGTATATATAAATTACGATAATATCTTGTTCTTTAAATTTTCTACCTGAGCAGCGCGCGTGTTTGGCACACGATCATCCCTTTCGTTTTTTAACCCTTCGTTGTGATAGCATCTGGTGCAAAAAAACTACCTATGGAAGACATTAAAAAACCTGTTTACTCGTCTTCCGCATATTTCAAGGAGATTCCCGATACCTATAGCGTTTTTATGTACTTCACCCCTTTGATGAATGTTTTTGTTCGACCGGTTTTCACCGATTGTCAGTTTACCCCTTTCAACTCCAAAAGGTTTTTTTTGCCTCAGACAAATTAGCGGATAATAGCTCGAACCTTTATAACCCTAATTTGAAAGGGTTTTTTCTACCAACCTTGTCGATATTAGCAATTGAAAAAAAAATAAAGTATCGGAGACGTGGTATTATCAACCTGCTGTTCTCGCAAATACGAGTATCTAGGTAAGGTAAGGTAGGTACTCGTCGAAACGACTCAATTCAAAAAACACGTTCGAGCTTTCGCCTTTTCGCGTAAAGTAAGAGGCGATATCGTCGTGAAGCCCTCGAAGAAAATAATGATCTATTTATTTTAAAGTATTAATGTGAAAGTTACTATCCCGAAGCTACCTTTCTGTTGCAGATAATGGAAAGTTTTTCGAAGGGCTACATCATTCACATTCTTATGAGGGTTACTGCAACTATTTCGGGGGTGTAATTGTCAGACCCTCCCATTATTGCAATGGCTTCCAATCAATATTAACTATCGTATACTATTCCTAGTATTGACGATTCTTTAAGCAACCAAAAACTACGTATATGGATAATTCTTCCCTTTTATCATTTGTCAATACGAAAAACGTTCGAAAGCGATGACTTAATAGCGGAAATTTTCCACAGAATGTTTCGTTCGGCGAAATACTATTTTTTGTAATTTTTATACGTTTTTCTGCTATATTTTTTTGTATTTTGAAAATCCGCATCGAAGACAGGTAACTATAATATGTTTCAGCCTGAATTGCATGATTAAGTAAACCGTTTTTCCCTAAAAATTCATAAATACGAATTCTCTCGATAAAATTAAATGCTGAATTTTTTTGATACCCGGATAGGTATGCGGAATTTTCTCAAAATGTCAGATTTTTTGATATTATGAACCCAATGAAGTAATGATCATACTATTTTCTCGATCAGCTAAATTTTTTTTAATCTGTCAATTCTCTTTTGATATGTCGAACTCCTTCAAAATGACTCTTGTCAATTTTTTTTAGATATAACAAAAAAATTTCTCATTTCTAAAATTTTGAAAATAACGAGTTTTCTAGATGTTTTAAATTTTTTCAACATGCCTAATTTCCTCGACTTCCAAATTTTTTAATATAAGTAGAAGTACCAAATTTTCTGGATTTATGACGAATTTTTGTCTTGTTCCCCGTTTTCCCAAAATATGAATTTTTTTAATAGGTACGTCAATTTTTTTTTTACTTCTTATGATATACCTACCAAATTTTTGATATTCTGAATTTCCTATAAATAATATGCTGAATTTTTTGAATACCCACCATTTTTTCTTGACACTCGATTTCCTCAAAATATGAATTATTTTACTTATGCTGATTTTTTATTCAATATGCCACATTTTTTTCTTGTGTTTGTCGAATTTCCACGATTTATCTCATTATTTTAATGCCTATGTCAAATTTTTTTGATCTGCAGAATTTTCTTGGTATGTTAGATTGCCAGATTTTTAATACGGAGTTCGCCAAATATACTAAATTCTCTGGTTATGTCACTTTTTTGTGCCTTCCTCCTCCCCCCCCCCTCCCCTCAAAATATCGAATATTTTTGATGTGCCATATTTTCTTAGTTTGCCAAATTTTTCTAATGTACCTACTGAATTTTCTTGATTTATGTCGAATTTTCTAGATAATTCATATTTTCCTTATGTCGAATTTTTTCAAAATGCCAATTTTTTGATATGCCGAATTTTCAAAATATTCCCAATTTTTCCAAAATGTTGATTTTTTATTCGTCGAATTTTCTTAATAGATATATATTTTGAATTTTCTCAAAATTTAGAGTTAAGCATAATATCGAGAAACTGGAGGATAAAAATTTGGTATATCAAAACCATGGATTCGGCGAAATCCAAGAAAAATGGGTTTGAAATTCAAATCCAAAATCCTTTCCGCAATTGGATTTTGAATTCCAAAATCTTTTTTTTTATTTTACTCCGACATCTGACTCATGTTAATCTTCGTATAAATCCCTTACTTATCTTTTAATTTTTTTTTTAGAAATCTCAATTTTCGAAATTTTTTTGGAGACATGATTCCAATTTTTCTCGGTATAAAACGTTTTATTATTTTATTATTTTTTTTGAATCAGCGTAATAAAATTTATATTTTATTTCTTTATTAAAAAAATTTTTTTTTAACTTTTTTAAACTGCAAAATATTTTTCAAATTTTCTAATGAAAGAATCTCAATTTTTCGAAGAAAAAAAAAACTAAATTCTTGGTTTGGCCTCAGTTTTAAAAAAAAAATGTTATGAATCACAATAATTTCCGAATTGGCTAATTTCACAGAATATTTCAGATTTGACAAATTTCGCAAAAATTGGCAATTTAATGAATTTTGAAAATCTTGTAACTTTGACAAATTTTATGAAAATTTACATTTTGATTAATTTCATCAAAATTTTAAATTTGACAAATTTCGCAAAACTTTTCATTTTATTAAATTTTTCAGAAATTTTCAATGTAATAAATTTCGATGATTTTTCTATTTGACAAATTTTACAAACATGTTAAAATGGTCGAATTTTACAATTTGCAATTCTTTAAATTTCGAAAATTTTACATCTGACAAATTTTACAAAATTTTCAAATTGACTACTTAATATATTTTCATAAAAAATTCGGATTTGACGAATTTCACAAAAATTTTCAATTTGATAAATATTTGAAAAAAAAAATCAATTACCTTGGTATTAATCATAAAAATTTTCAAATTGATTAGTTTCACAGAAAATTCAGATTTTGATAAATTTTGTGGGAATAGAATCACTCGGGGTCCAGGGGGCGAAGTCTTACATGACGAGACTTCTGAATAAAAATAGGAGTTTTTGCAGAATTTTTTTTTCATTTCTTGAAGTTTTTTTTTTTTTTGTAATTTGTGTTATCACTTCAAAAAAAAAAAAAAAAAAAAAAAAATTACAAAGCAGAAAATTTTAGTGTGAAGTTACAGAAATTTTTTGCAGCTCGTTTTTCAGCAATTCCGAATAAAAATGGACGAGACATCTTTTCCAGCTTTTTTTTTCAGACGTTTGGGTAACTAATTGGGTTATTACTTTAAAAAAAATACAAAGCACCAATTTCGTCGCGAAGCTGCAGAAATATTTTAGGACCCATTCTTCAAAAGTTCTGAATAAAAATTGAAATTTTTTAATTTTTGCAGGATTTTTCATGTTATTAAAATTTTTAGCAAATCCAATCCCAATTTTTCATTTTCATCAGTTTCTATTTTTTCCTTCTGTTTCCTTCATTGCCAACTTTTTTGGTATTGTTCTTCTTCTCCCTTTAATTATTTTGCTTTGTTTTCTGTTTACTATTTATTGTTTTTTGTTTTTTTTGAAATGACTTTCAATGTTCTATCAAACTTGATAAAACTACAAAATATTGAACTTTTGAATAGCTTTTCAATTTTTTGTTGAATATGGTAACAGTTTTTATGACATAAATTATACCATCCCAAGAAATTTGAAATATATTCCACAAAAGTGTTGAAAATTTCGGTTAAAACATGACAAAACATTTCAAGTATTTTGCTCACTACCTATACGTACAAAATGTACTTAATCGTCTCGCGATCATTTTGAAACGGAAAATCACTCGATAAGTAAAGGAAGAAGAAAAAAACGTTGAAGTGGTTTGGCCTCATGTACCAAATTGACCCTAAAGGTTCTTTGTTGAAATACAGTTACAATATTTTACATACACGCAACATATTGCACCGGAAAAAGAATATTACTTTGCATAAATAGAAAAAATACCTAGATACATTTGCCCTCAGACCCGCAGCCGCGTAGCGTACACAAATAAGAGTAATTCGGCTGAGCTGCGGCGCGACGTTTTCAATAATAGAATATTAACGAACGCGTGTTAAAAATTCAACAAAGATTTACTCTATTCGCGAGCGATATTTTTTATAATGGGAAATATTTGCAAATTCCAGACCAAAGGCCATTTTTCCCTCTAAGGCGTGATCTGGTTTTTACCTCACCCTCTTGAAAAATGTCGGACAAAAGAATCCAAGCAAAGTAGCGTTGATCGGTTGAAAATAAATTGACATGCAAAGATGCTGAAGGACCGAAAAACTGATTTACTATGTATTCGTATTATAAATAGGTTTGATAAAGAGAAAAAGAGCGTGAGGGGGCGCCAGGCGAGTGGCGAAAAATGCAAAAAACACAAGAAAAACAGGAACACCGTTGAGCATTCACGTCATTTTTGAAATGCGCGTGAACCTTTCAAGTGACCCCTCAACAACTGTCAGCAACATGCCTTCTTTTTTCTCTCTTTTTTTCAGTTGAAAATTTAAATTTCGTCCGGCAATCTCGACACGCCATCAAATGTTATTAATTCTGACGTTTTCATTTATTGTTTCATTTTCTTGCTCGCGATTCAAATTCAAGTATAATAAGATTTTAATAGAGAAAAAAATGTTTGAAACTCGCTCTTACATAGCAATTAAATCCTTTTAGAAAATTTAACCTAATAAGTAGAACGCACGTACTAGAAAAAGAAAAAGTCTATAAAACCATCTTTTACATACCGGCTACAACAATAATAAAATCTCTTTTACTATCCTTTTCCGATTCTTTTATCTGGGTAAACGTAATAAAAATAAAAAAAGAAGGAAAAAAATACCGAAAAAAAAGGATTTGTATTGCGGTTTTAACCAATTTAACCCTAAATTAGTCTTTTTAAAAAATAGATAAACGAAAGGGTCCAATTTGTCGCGAAAAGAATAACGAAGCTGGACAGGAAACGCCGCAAAGGATACGGTAGTCATTGTAAGGGTTAACAATTGGCGGTCAAATTTGCGATTTTGTAACTGGTTTCGTTTTATCGGCGAATTTACGTAATAGTGCCACTGCACTGCCGCAGCGTTTAGTCTCACAAATATCCAAGTAACGGTACCTAACCCGAAAACAGTTAAAAGCCTTTCAAAAGCCTTTCTTTGGGTTATACTACATTTATTCTCTACGTAATAAAAGCTAAAGTCGTAAAAATCCTTTTTCTCTCAGCTAACTCCTTTCTTTAGAGTTTTTATACTGTACAACGACTGTCCAGTTATTTTTTTTTCCCCTCCACAAAGCAATACCTTTTATCAAAATATACTAGCCAGTGTCGGTGCCTAACTGTAAACGTTTTTTGCCATGCTGAACGCGGTTTTGCCCCTTTACCTCTTCTTTAATTTTTTTTGATTATAAGAAAGAAAGAAGGCGAGTTTAGCGGGCGCGTGTGTCTGTCAAGTTTATACCTACGATCATCGTGTGGTCGTGGTCCCCAGATGAAACCCTTTACAATGGGTTCACTTCTCGCGGTCAGTGTGTTATTCAAAAACGTTGAATAATTTGGTAATTGTTTGTCTTGCGATTAGAATTCGTATTTTAGGTTCGGTATTGTACGTACGATCGTTTGGATTGGGAATTTCGTTAGCTATTTAGTTGTACGTATGTAGATGAATTTCCGGTCGTCCAATTTCTGGTTAATAAGAATAGGTACCCATAGAGTAAGATCAAGACATTTGTCGTTTTTACTACAGCTATAAGCTAGGAAAATGGCCTGCCCCTGCCCCTGGTCCCCGTTCATGTTAGAAATTGTGAGAACTTCAAATTTTCCCAAAGAAAACATTTTTGGATTGTGTATGAAAACAATTTTTTTAAATTTGGTGTTTTTAATAAAATTTTTAAAAATTCAAGTTTGAATAAAAATGTTTGAAAAACTCGTTCAGAATTGTATTCAAGTTATAAATTCTCAAAAAAAAAATATGATGAAAAAAATATTGATTTTTTTTTTTTTTCAATTTGAAGAATTACCTATTATTTGAACAATTTTCTTTTGAAAAATTTGCACTTCAACTGTAACTGAACTTTTTCATTAAGTTGTGCTAGATTTAGAAAAAACAACCAAGAATTTCTAGGGTATGACGAGGTTAACAATTTTTAATGTTTCTTCATCAGAAAATTGAGTTTTTATTCCAAAAAATTGAGATATTTTTTCCCCAAAATAATTAAGTGGATGAGAGATTTCTTCACAAAAAAAAAAACTGAGAGTTCTTTTCTCCGAAAAAGTTGAAAAGTTTTTACTTCAAAAAATTGTTGAAAGAAATTTCTATCCCAAAGAGAAAAAAAAGTAAAAATTTTAATTTCCAAAAAATTTTTTTTTTCAAAAAAAAAAAAATTAACATAAAGTTGGGAATTTTTTTTCAAAAAGATTTGTTATTTTTTTCTTTTAGGTACATTAGGTTATAGATCATTGAGAGTTCTAATATTTCGTTCTAACTAAACAGTTTTTTTTCGAACCAATTGAAATGTTTTTTACTTTTTTCTCCCTAAAAATTAGATCTTATTACGCTTGACTATAAAAAATTAAAATGAACATTTTTTTTTTTTAGTCTAAGAAAACTGAAAAATTTTCCCTCCATAACAATTTGAGAAATATTTTTATCAAGACAGTACAAACAAATGACTTGGAAATTTTTTCCAAAGAAAAAAATCGAAAAAATCAAGATTCTTTTAAAAAAATATAGATTTTTCCTCTATAAAGGTCACATATTTTTTTCCCTTCAAAAAATTGAAAAAATGTATTTTGTTTTCCAAAAAGTTTAGAAATTAAAAAAAAAATAATTGAAAAGTCGAAAGTATTTTTTCTTTAAAAATAATATTGATAAGTAGTATTTTTTCTTCAAAAATATTGAATGTTTTTTTTTCTTTAATTCAACAATTTTTTTCAATTGAAGTATTTCTTCTTCCAAAAATCATGATTTATTTTTTTGAAAAAGTGGAAGGTGATTCTTCCAAAAAATTGTACCTACCTAACATTTTTTTTTTTTTTTTTTTTTTTTTGAAAAAAATGAGCTGTTTCTTTTACCTACAAGATAAGTAATTCAGAATTTTTTCTGGAAAATGTAAGTTGTACGTAGTGCACTTGGCTCAACCAACTAGGAATAAATTTTTAAACAGTGTGAACCATGACGTGTAAATCAATGAATTGCAAAAATTCGTCTTTGAATTGTTTTTGAAAACTTGTAGGATTTTTTAAAAATAGCTGCTTTAACAAAATTTAAAAAAATTCAAATTTCAATAAAAATATTGCAAAAATTAGGTATTTTTACTAAAATTTTCATTTTAAAAAAATGCATAGATATTTTAGTTTTGAAATAGTTTTTTTTTTTTTTTAAATTTTTTGAAATAGATAATTTAAAAGAAAATTGGAAAATTATATGAATAGAAATTTTTCAAAATTTGTGTTTCAATATAGTCCCTTTCAACATCCAGTGGAACAGTCGTGACACCCCCGTCCACCCACCTACCCGATTTCAACAATTTTTATGATATGTCATCGGTTTTTTTTCGACGCTTCAACTAGAAATAAATTTAAAAGTTAGGTACGCATGCATGTTTTCCAATTAAATCACTAAAAAAGTTCTCCAATTCTTTATAGAAATTTCTGGATTGAACAAGATTTTAAAAAGAAATTTAATTAAGAATTAAAATTGAACACAATAATTATTTTTATTAAATCTTTTTCATTGTGATTTTAATAGGTATGAAATGTTTCATAATAGTTTTTCAACAAAAGTATTTCTCAATAAAATCATGTAAAAAGATTTCCCAATTATTATTTTTTTTTTGGAAAATTGAAGTTTTAAAAAGATTTTTAAAAATGTGAACGTTCAAAATTTTTTTGTTCAGGTAAATATAATTTTTATCACCCCCCCCCCCCCACATCATCTCTCAAAAACTTTTTAATGATTTGAACTTTGAACAAAACTTTTTTTTTAAAGTGCATGTTTTAACAAAAAATTTAAAAATGCAAGTTTGAACAAATTTTGAAAAATTCTTTATCAATAAATTTTTCAAAATTGTGCTATAAGTTATTAGATATTTTATAATTTCTGAAATTTTTAGTTTGTGTAAGATACTTAATGTGTTTGTAAAATAAACCATTCAAAAATTTAGAAATTTATTTTAAAAAAATCAATTAATTATGTCTATCATGATAGCAAACTGAATCAAAATTCTATTTTGTTTTTATGTATTTCAATTTCGAACAAATCATGGAACACTCGAGAAAAAAAATTCTGAAAGTTGTAGGCACGTTTAAAAGTTGAATGTTTAAATTTTTGAGCAGATTTCGTTTGAAAAAAAATCCTCCAAAGTAGTCATGCAAAATCTCCAATTATTTCAATATTTTTTTCTTCATCTCGTTCAAAATTGTATAAGGTAACTCAAGAACGTCACATGAAGTTATCAGATTAAGCTTCAAACTTGGTAAATGAGTTCTCTACGATCGAGGTCTTTATCAAGACCATAGTTATAATTTTTTGATAATTTTTTTTTCAATTTTGATACCTAGATTTTTTGAAAATTTAAAATGATAAATCGAAATATACTTTTATTCTTATTCATCGATCGAGTAATCCCATATGTTAAAACTGTAGCTTCCAAGAGTTGGCTTTTCACTTCTCGGGGTTTTTGTATAGACCTATATCTTTTCATTTTTTTACCCATTTTAAGTCATTCCCTTGTGAGCTAATGATCACGTGCCCACTACCTGGAGTCTCTTTGGCCGGCACTTAATGATGGTAAAACTTGTCGCGCTATTGTATTATCGCGTATTTCGGTGTTACTCGTAAACTTCATTGTATGCAGTACAATACAAAGAAGCAGTTACCGCAGGAGACGACTTCTTTTGGTTTTAGTTCTGCTTCTGGAATAAGTAGGTATATTGAACATGAGACAGGGACAGGGACAGGAGACACTTGATTCAAATTTTTTATTCGCAATACCTACAGATTCTTCTGTAAATACGTGCAAAGGTATTTCCATAATTTTCTGAAGAAAAAAAATATTCTGTAAAAAATTTATAAAATCGCTGGGTTTTTTTTTCAAAAAAAAAAAAAAAAAAAAAAAAAACCGAGGGCGTTTTAAAACTATAGATATAGGTACTCAAATTGATTCGTAAAAGATTCAAATTCCATCGCGGATGTATTTAAAGCATTTTTATAAACTTCTCGATACAATAATACTCACCGCAAGATTCAAATACCTCCACCGCAAACAGTGACAAAAAAAAATCCTCTATTTTGGCAACTGTCAACTGCACACGAGGCGCGGATGCCAGCATCAAATACAACATTTTTAATATTTAAAAGAAATTCAAAACACCTCCACCCATTCGATCGACGATGACACGGTATAGAGGCTAAAAGAAGCGAAGAAAGAGAAAAAAACCTGCTAGAAAAACTTAATCTTTTATCCGTTCTTGAAAACTTTTCCTTTCTTCGACGTAAATAATAGAAATAAGCCATTGTGAAGAAAAAAATATATATGTAAAAAGAAACTCAGATTTATTATGAATTTCGTATTTTTACATTTGTAACCGGAAGCTTTAAACATACATTTTTGCGGATTTTCTTAAAAAGATGAAATTTTTATGTCAAAACAATACCTACGTCCTACACCTTTATATGGAATGCCTGAAGGATACCAACGCCATAGTTCATTCGCCTAAATATGGCATGATGATCGTCTTTATATAAAAAGGATAAAATGGTAATACGAAAATATTACTCATATTCAAGGCCGGTTCAAGGTCTTTGCCCTTAACCGAGTTAAAATAAAGGACCAGAGAATTGGTGGTGTATTCTTTTATATAAGTAGGTATATACAGTGGTCAACTCGACACGTTTAGGAAGAAAAAAAAAAGAAAGATTCCTACGATGCGATTTGCCAAAATGTCATTATTCAAAAATTAGTCTCTTAAAAGGCATTATGTTGCTTTTCTCTTACTGTGTTGTGGAATAATTTAAATGAAGCCAATATAAAAGTTGTGAAAGACGTGCTGTAATTTATTGCAGTCTCGTAACAATACGTTTGTGTGGTTTTTTTTCTTTCTAAAAAGTGCCTAATTCGTACGCTGATAAGTTGTTGTATGTAGTTGGCGAATGATAAACAAATAAAGAAAGTCGTCTGACCCAGTGGTGCTTTAAATGACAGAATGTGTGGGAATATGCGAAACGGTTTTCTTTTTCGTTATGCAAAAAAGAATCACCACGACATGTGGGGTTATTATGTAGCCATGCGAATACATTTCGAGATGAAAATCCAACGTGGAGATGTTAAGCTGCGTTGCTGTTGGACACGAGTGGAATGTCCATGCAGACGAGACAGGACACCCTTTGGTCCAGCTCGCAGAGCTCACGTCTTATCGCAATTAAAATATTCCACATTCCTCGGACGTGTTTTCCTCTCTATACGATGGTAAGCCTAATTTGAGGAGAATATTATTACAATCCCTCGAAACAAACCCTTTTTGCTCGACCGATTCTCAATCTGAATTCTTCGACATAATTGAAGATTTAGAATTCGATACGTGCTTATATTATAGTGCGTACCTTCACCTAGGAGTAGGAATATACGATTTTTGATATTGTACTCGGCGGATTTAAGAATGGGTTCGTTAAAAGGTTGCAGGTATTTCGAACATATTAAGGATAGGATAAGGTTATAGGTACGCGGCCAAGGCATGGCAGGATTTTAAAAGGGTCTATTTGCACGCTATTGAAAAGCGAAACGGCCATGATGCAACTGACCGATCGAATATTATGGCGAAAAAAGAACAAAACGTTACATATTCGTTAGCCAGGGCATTTCTTTAGGTAATACGCACGTTATCGCAATCGCTAAACCTGATACGATCTAGATTTAGCTTAAGATTTTTGCCTACGTTTTACATCTTTGGCCGCTCTTTCGCAGGTTTTATATGTACTTTTATCGAGGAATTCTTCACTTTTTCGGATTAGTGCTCGTGGTCGCGGATCGCGGATCGCGGTCAGTTCTTTTATAGGTAACCGGTTACGAGACTAGGCGAATTGATAGTTAAATACGCGTACGAAGGTGCCATGTCTATAGTTGGGTCCTTTTTATTGAACGTGTTTATGAGAGTAAATCAAGAGGGCTGATTTTTTTACAAATTTTTAATTTGAATAGTATAGATAATAAGTAAGGTAGTTGCACCAGTCGTTGGCCACGACCCAGTGGTGGGTCACTTGAGAAGAAAAATGTTTATAATTAAGCGTATTTTTAAAATAGCTTCAGAAAATTTTTTTAGAGCAAACCTGGAACATTTCTGCATAGAACCACATAAAAGTTTTGAATCAATTCTGTTCAAGTAATTAATAATGATCGTCTGAAATTTTTTTGTTAGAACAATTTTCAAAATGATGCCAATTCTAAAGATTTTTGTTAAGCCGAAGTGTTGTCGAAATATGAATTTTACACTATTAAGATTAATAAAACTTGAAATTTAACCATTTGGACCTGAATCAGAAGAGTTTGGAGATTCCATTTCTTCATTAAAATAAAAAATATTGCCAAAATTCTATCAAATATGGCGGTGACTATCTACTGGAAGGAAAAAATGGTGTTTAGCCAGTAGTTGATCATTTTGATCAAGTACTAGACTTACGAAATTTTTGTAAAGTTCTAGTGGTTGATCATGCAAAAAATTGGTAAATATTTACGAAAAATGATAGTTTCTCTTTCTCATGGCTAATGAGTGACAATTTTACCGAATACTTATTGATTTTTAAAAAAATTAAATGGTTGAGAGCCGTTGTCATAATCTGATTGACCAACTACTGGGTGATCAACTACTAGCGCATGACCAACTACTGGGTGGTCAACTACTAGATTATCTTGACCAACTACTGGACTTTTCTATTTTTTCACTTAAAATGGTCGTAATTTTCAAAGAAATGAAGTAAAATTAAAAAATTATAGCGCATTTTGTAGTAGAATACACAAGGAATCGTTTGGTATATTCACCATTTCGCCAACGTTATTAGTTTTTAAACCAGAATGTTTTTTATAAGACACTTCCACTATAAGGGTCCACCACTGGTGCAACTACCTTATGGGTACTTGATTCAGATTTTTTTTTTCATCTTACTAGATTTTGATTGAGAACGCGACTGAAAAAAATCCTCTGAAAAAGCACCTCATTATCGAAAAAAAAAAAAAAAAGAAATACCACTCTCAGAAAAAACAATTATTCGAGTCTTATTGATGAAAAAGATTTTTACCTAAAAACTTTTCGTAGAAAAAAATATTAAAAAAATGAATTCTTGAGAAGAAAAATTTTCCCTCGAGAAACATACCTATTCATTTGAGAGAAAATCTTCCCACTAACGGGAAAATATTCTTAGCAAAGTTTTTTGAAAAATATTTCTAAAATTTTTAAATGATGAGAATTTGGAGTCTTTTACAAAAACAAAAAATAAATAAATAAATAAAATAAAAAAATACCTACAAAAATGTTATTTCAAAGAAGAGCCTAATTCAACCCACAACCTACCTACTTGTTTTGTGTTTTTTTTTAATTTTCGAGAAAATCTCTTGCTCTCAAACAGATTTGTGTTATTAAAAAAAAAGTGCGCTATTCACACTAAAAAAAAAGAAGAATGTCCATTCAAAGATTTCAAACAGATTTTTGAAAAATGATTTTTGTAATACTTACTTAAATAAAAAAATAAATGCATTGCCCATTTATTTTATCAATTCTAAAACAATAGAAATAACTTTTCGAACATTTTAATCAATTCTTACAATTTTTTATGTTTTTAAAAAGTTATTTCATATGTATTTTTTTGTCAAAATTCGGGAGCGGATTTAGCTGCACCCAAAATTTCACAAAAGAAATGATATACTTACCTACCCCCTAGAAAATTCATTTTAAAATATGCTGTTTATTTGGAGAAGAACATTTCTCAACTTTTTTTTTGGAGGGGGGGGGGGGAGTCCCTCAATTGTTTTGAAGGAAAATAAGTCTTAACTTTATTGAAATAAACAGAAATCTTCATTTTTTTGGAGTCAGTGCAAAAAGATTTCTCAAATTCTTGGAGAGAAAAATCTTTTTTTGAAGGGCAAAATATTGCTCAAATTTTTTGAGAAAAAAAAATCATTGACTTCACTAAATTTTTTTAAACTGAAAATATTCATCAATTTTTCGGGAAAAAAAACAATTTTTCTCAAAAATGAGGTTCTTGTTTTACTTTATTTTATTTTTTCAGTTTTTTGGAGTAAGCGTATTTTTTTTTTTTAATAATATCTACCTATTTTTTTTTAAAAAGAAAACTCTCTTATTATTATTTTTTTTTAAAAACCTCTCTCCAATTTTTGTACCTATAGATTTTTTTATGAAAACCCCTTATTTTTTCCAATTTTTTAAATAAAAATCTTATAATTTCTTTGGGGGAGGGGGGGGGATACAGTTTTTTTTTCAAGAGTAAATTCAAAAAGAGAAATTTTTATCTCCATTTTTTCAGAGAAAAATATTTCTGAATTTTGTTAAAATGAAAAGTAGGTATCTCAATTTTTTGAAGTCAGTGTAGACAAAATCTCAATTTTTTAGGTAAAAACTTAGGTGAAAATTGTTTGTTTTTAGAGGTCAAAAACGTTTTATTTTTTTCTGAGAAAATTCTCAATTTTCTGCAGAGAAAAACGATTTTTTTTTTTTTAAATTTTTAGAAAGAAATTTCTTGTTTATATAAGTAAAAATACTTAGGTTGCCTTTCCTAACAATTAGACGATAATTTTTTACTCGTAGATACGAAAGGAAAAAAAGATAAAACAATACAAAAGCAAATTTTATCCTAGTTTAAACTTCTATCTTTTTTAAGACTCCATACGTGCTTGACCTTCAATTTCAAAGGTTATGCATAGACACATTGAATTGCTGTATTGAAAAAATTTGTTCCTTCCTTATCACTTATTGGCTTATCTTTTCCGAAAACTATCCCTCTCGCTTACAGTGTTTAGTGTTAGACTAATAAAATATGTTACCTATTCCAGGAATACTTACGCTCGTGGGCTTAAGATAGAACAGTTTTGAAAATAATTTCTTTAATAAAATAGCACGTGATGAATTTCACTATTAAGAGTGGGTACTTATAGTGGATTCTTTTGAAAAAGTTACAAAATCTCATCTCAGTGACTATAGTGTTTCGTGTTTCGATTTTCTATGATGATTGGCCAGGTAGAGGATCATAATTTTTTACGAAAATTTATTACTTATGAAATTTTACAGAACTGGCTATAGGTATTGGTCATTAGTGCAAAATACATATGATTTAGATTTCCACATGCCACATAGTTTGATAATAATGGTAGGATTGTTACGTATCTGTATCCATCATACGAAGTTTTGTCCTTTACTGCCTAACCCGAACCCCAAACTAAAAAAAAATGACGAAAAGTTGGCGGGTTTGATCGAATAATATAATATATAAGGAAATCTGTGCATTTGAGATTTATTGTGTATAGAATCAGATCGCGAATACCGGAGCGGCGGATCGTGTTATACTTGAGCTCTATTGTCAGTGACCGATATAAGAAATTGGACTTGGTCGAGTATAGGAGATTTTACACAATAACTATATACCAGCAGTATAAGAGAGTATACGCACTTTTAGCGTAGAAAATAACATTGATTAAGGATAGAGGGTGGAAATCTTATACGGAAAAGGTTATGGCGGAATAGCCGGTCGCGTAGAAGATGCATATGCACATACATGACATAACCTTTTATCGGACTAAAAAAAGTATTTTCTGATAGAAAAACTGGACAGGGTAAAAAGGTTTTACGTTGAATTAAAAGCGGTACAGCTGCTGCCAAAAACGAACATTCTCAATAAAGAACCGATCACGACAAAGGGCTTGATAATCAGCCATGTATAGGGTAGTAAAAGTAAGATTGGGGTAAACCAATTATTCATAAAAATGGAAATATGCATCCCTTTCACGAGTAAACGTACGCCATTTTGATTTTGATTTTGATTTCTTACTATTAACTAGTTTCCCTTTCAATTTGAATATTTTTTTTTTTTACTTTTCGCGGTTGACAGATTTTAACGGAAAGTTAAACAATGAAAAATGAAAAATATGAATTATGAAGCGTTATGTAAATTTTCGCTGACAACTCTTCCGTATTTTTTCTCATTTTCGTAAAGATTTCTTATTTTTATTTTCAGGCTCGAATTGATTCGACTTTTTTCTCATTTCTTTTCGATGTCTGCTTGTTCGACGAACGCGATAGGTATTTAAATTATCGCAATGACCATTATTCCGGAAAGGCATATACATACGCTTTATTGGTATTTGTATTGCGAAGACGAAAGATTTTTTTTTCATCGCAAATTCATGAATATTATATTAGGAGTGAATTTTTTAAAATGAAAATTTACCCTTTACAAACATCTTTCGAATGAACTTAGATTTAATATTTTTATCGACTTCATTCGCTTTTGATTTTAAAATATGCCAACTCCTAGGGAATTAGGTAGGTCCCTACTTTTTTTTTAGGAGAAATTATCGACAACGTTTCTTTCTCAAGAAGGAACGTTTGTCACTTCGTCAACTTCGATAATCTTCAAATATGGTTCAGTGAAAGAGCATACCTCACTCACATCTCAGAATGCAATTTTGAGCTGTCAAAGTTGATCTTTCAATTGTTTATTCAGCGTCAATATTTTCGTTGCTTGTACTAGTATTTATCAGTTGAGCAGAGCTATCAGGTATCAACAATCATTGAAGGAAAAGGAAGCTCAATAATGCAGAAGGTGAAAAATTGTCGTAGTAGTATGAACAAGAAGTTGTTTGGTTTTTATGTGCTAAACAATAATTTTTGATTTTCGTATAAGCCCAAACCTCGTATAAACTTGGTATGAACCTTGTATAAATTTCGTATAAGCCCCAAACCTCGTATAGACTTGATATGAACCTTGTATAAATGTAGAATAAACCCAAAACTTTGTATAAACTTGGTATGAACCTTGTATAAATTTCGTATAAGCCCCAATTCTCGTATAAACTTGGTATGAACCTTGTATAAATTTCGTATAAGCCCCAAACCTCGTATAGACTTGATATGAACCTTGTATAAATGTAGAATAAACCCAAAACTTTGTATAAACTTGGTATGAACCTTGTATAAATTTCGTATAAGCCCCAATTCTCGTATAAACTTGGTATGAACCTTGTATAAATTTCGTATAAGCCCCAAAGATCTTGAAATTCACTTTCGCTCTCACGAACGTGACCGAAATAACACGATCTCTAACGACCGAACTTGGAAAATTTTTCACTCTGTGCTATATCACAGAACCCCACTGGCAAAAATGAAATTTCGAGATCGAAATTTATAAAAAATTAATCTACGTAATTTCGTATAAGCCCCAAACCTCGTATAGACTTGATATGAACCTTGTATAAATGTAGTATAAACCCAAAACTTTGTATAAACTTGGTATGAACCTTGTATAAATTTCGTATAAGCCTCGTATAGACTTGATATGAACCTTGTATAAATTTCGTGTAAGCCCCAAACCTCGTATAAACTTGGTATGAACCTTGTATAAATTTCGTATAAGCCCCAATTCTCGTATAAACTTGGTATGAACCTTGTATAAATTTCGTATAAGCCCCAAAGATCTTGAAATTCACTTTCGCTCTCACGAACGTGACCGAAATAACACGATCTCTAACGACCGAACTTGGAAAATTTTTCACTCTGTGCTATATCACAGAACCCCACTGGCAAAAATGAAATTTCGAGATCGAAATTTATAAAAAATTAATCTACGTAATTTCGTATAAGCCCCAAACCTCGTATAGACTTGATATGAACCTTGTATAAATGTAGTATAAACCCAAAACTTTGTATAAACTTGGTATGAACCTTGTATAAATTTCGTATAAGCCTCGTATAGACTTGATATGAACCTTGTATAAATTTCGTGTAAGCCCCAAACCTCGTATAAACTTTTTTTCCATACGTTAAGGATTATTTTATTTTATATTTTGGAGTGTGTAAAGTTATTTTTTTTCTTGGTATTTCATTTTTTTTTCTCCTTAAAAAAATGCTTTTTTGGAAGAGGTTTTAGCCATTTTCAAAAATTCGCCAAAAATCGAAAAATCAACTTTGGCAGCTAAAAATTTGGTTGTGAGGCGTGGGTGGCATGCTCTTTCAGTGAGCCAAATTTCAGCTCAATCGGAGGTGACGAGGTTCCCTATTAAGTAATTTCATAATTTTCAGAAATTCGCCAAAAATCGAAATATCAACTTCTTAAAAACGTTTATTCTGGACAAAGCTTTTCAAGCACGGAGTGCTCATCATCAGGTCCAACGCACAATTAACAGTTAAAGTTACAAACAACAGCTTATAAACTAAATGGGGTGTGGTCAAGTAGGTAGAGGGGGTAACGAGAAACGCCCCATCTTTCTCGTTACCCCCTCTACCTACTTGACAACAGCCTTTTAGTTCATAAGCGGTTGTTTGTAACTTTGACATTGACTGTTAATTGTGCGCTGGACCTAATGATGAGCACTTGAACTTGAAGAGTTTTCGATTTATTTATTAAATCCCTTCTTTAATTTTCACTTTTCACCATTACCTAAATTTCAGCTGAATCGGAGTTCAGGAGGTGACAAGATTATGCCTTATCAACAAACACTTCCAAATTTGAAATTTTTGAGCCGAAGCAATTGATATAAGGTCCATATCTATTGATTTATCGTAGGCGTGACGACCAGTGGATGTGGGGGTGTCTCACTTTCTTAAGCAGAAGAAATTTTTGGGGAAAAATGAAAAGAAAAATTGAGTGAAATTTGGGAATTTTGAGGAAAGTAAAAATTGAAAAATTTGAGAAATTAGGGAAAAATAAGTTGGGAAAATTTGAGTTTCACCCCCCCCCCCCCGGCCACTGCGTATCGCTTCGCCACGCCACTGGTGATTATAGTACCTTATTCGAGTTAATAAGAGCGTTAAAATTCGCCATTTGTCGACCAATGTCCGGCTTGGCGTTTTAAGTGCCCCTATAGGCCGTAGATACAATAGGCTTAAAATTAAGTTGGGGTGACCATTTTTTTTCATGCATTTGCAAGTTCTTTTTATAAATGACCGATTACGTATAAAATCGCGTGGTAAAAACGCCAAAAATGCAAGCTGCTACCGGTTAAGTTGTCAATCTTGTTTGCTGGCTATTCGTTTGAATAATTATGTCGCGGGTGTTGCAGCTGTATCAAGTACCTAGGTCTTAGGTACCTCGTAACTACCAGAATATGGATTTTATGATCTCATACATGTGAATTAACCATAACACCGGCTCGTCTCGTCTCGTCTACGATATCGCAGCAAAGCCGGAAAACTTATAAAAATACCTTAGGAAAAATCGCCACCACTCTCGCGATTATACTACGCGCAACAGGGCAATTTATCAAGCAACAATCATCCATATAAGAATGAGTAAAGCATAATGTATATTATACCTACTCGGCACACTTCTAAGGAGCAGGTGCGAAACAGCGAGTTTTTTTTCCTTCCTAGAGATGAGGCGAACCCGAACCCGTCGTAAAAAATACGTGATTAAAGATGATGCGTCGCATGTGAGCGCGCGCGCCGCCAAATACGCACACACATTTAGACAGAAATTAAAAAATATTATCGAAGAAAAAAAAACAGCTCGAGCGCGTACACACGAGGGGTTCTACGATTATCCCTGCTCGGTATTTACCAACAACTGAGATAATTCCGAACGCTGGTTCATGAAAAATTGTACGCAATGAACTGTGACGTTTTACTTGAGCATTCAATTATCGCCTGGAACAGAAGCGATTGCCAGTAAATTTGTCGTCGGTGTGAAATTTTTCACGGTTCGTCGTACAAGTATACCCGGCTATACTTGGGTATTTATTGGTGTTTTGACTTTTGAAATGTTTATCTGCGTGTTTCTCAATCAAGTCGGAAGTGAGAATTTGATTGGATTTTTTTTGGGGGGGGGGGGGGAGAGATTCATAAATTTTCAAGAGTGGGATTTGCTGTGAAATTATTTTTGATCTGTTGCAAAAAAAAATATGCTTCGTTGTCTCGATCAGTTGCAAATTTAATTTTCGAACAATTTCAAAGGAAATTAAAGTATTGACTAAATTTTTAAAAAAAATTTAAGTATCTTAGCCAACTTTATTTTTCAGAGGGTGGCGATTTGAAAAAATTTCATAAAGACGTAGTGAAAACTTGAAAACTTTTTGTCACGAGTTCGAGGCTTGATGGAGCTCTCTTTGCTGTGTAGGTAAGAGGGAGAGGGGTTGGAAAAAATATGAGGAACGAAAGAAAGTGAATACCTTACTCATAACATGGGTAAAAAAGTAGGTAAAGGAAGTGTACATTTTAATAGGAAAAAACTAGCTCAGAGAAACAGGGTGCGAAATACGAAATAAGTAGGTACGTTGGAAGAGGAAATAGGATGAGGTATACACAGCAAAAAGCAAAAGAGTAAAACCCTACCTATCAAATTACACAACCTATCTAATTAATTTTAAACAACAGAAATAAAAAACCAAAATAAACGACAAGAAAAATAATACCTATTCAAAAATCCATCTGATCTAACTGGAAAATTGTCACGTATAGGTACCTACCTATACGGACGAATTCGGAAAACTAACACTACAATTATCACTCAAACGAGTATCTCAAATTTACGAAAACATACTTTTGAACTCAAAATTGAGTATTACAAAATCGGAAATTAAATTTTGAATTATTTTAGAAAAAACATTTCAATCGAAAGGGAGAGGCTTTTAACTCGAAACGAGTATATCGAACCTACAAATTTTGAATTTAAATTTTTACTTCACAATGAAGTATTTCTACCTAAACATAAAACTACATTCTAAATTAAGGGGATTATGGGGGGGGGGGCACAACTAGACTTACCTAGCCATGTGCGATTTAAATTACTCCCATCATCTTGAACGATGAATATCAAAAATCACGAACTCGAAACATTTTTACTCAAATTACTCAAAAATAAACTCAAGAATATTTCAATTGAACTATATTTATTTCATATACAAACCGGTCGGCGTACGAAGATACATTACAATTGGTAGACAGAATTATGATAATTTCAAACATCAACCGTACGTATTCGATTAGTCCCTACCACCCCAAATATATCAGATAAATAAGTTATGATGTAGATTACGGATGAGAAATTGATGTACTTTCTATATCACATCTTTTAAAAAATTCTAGTTTTAGAGGGTTTTTGTTTTGTGTTTTTCTCCAACACAGATATGTTTTTTTTTTGGGGGGGGGGGGGGGTCAGTACAAACTTTCATTACAAAAATATGACGTTTTTCATCAAAACATTGAAAAATACGTATGGGACAAAAAAAAATTTATAACATTTTATTTAGTTTTATTGAATGAAAATAAATGTTGAAAATTATTATAGGCCTAAGAAAAGAAGAGAAGGAAAAAAATTAAAATGGTAAAAAGGGAATTAAAAAAAATTGGGAAGACGAATAATTACTTTAGTACAATATGAAACTATTGGAAAGAGAAATAATGGAAAAAGAGGAGAAAAATAGCTTGGCAAGATTCGCGTGGGTTCAGAGTCCTCAAATTTTGCAAAAAACCAACGAAATAAAAAAATGTAAGCACAGTTTCTTATGTCTTTGATAATGCTGAGTCCGGTCCGGATATTCACTTTCTTTTCTAATTATGACTTCCCTCCCCAACCCTGAAGTCTTGAAATTGATCTATAAGGAGGCTTTGGGATATCCTAATTAAAAGATCGGTGGTTTTCTTCCTTTTGGGATGGGAGAAAAGCTCGTGAAAATTTTTGAACAAAATCAAAAGACTCAAAGTAAAAATGGGAAGGATTTGACATAGAATAATAATCCATAATTAAAAATTGATTAAACACGGAAATTTTTTAAAACTTTTCAAAAAAATGTCTACTTACAATAATTAAGTTTAATTTTTAAAGAAATTTTGATGATGAAAAAATGATAAATTTTTATAAGCTGCTCATAAAAAATAATTTTAGGAAAAAAAATAAAAAATCAATCAGATGGGAAAAAAACTTTAAAAAATAGAGGTTTAGAAAATTTACCATTACCAAAATTGAAAATTCTTTTTTTAAAAAAGTTGAGAATTAAAAAAAAAATAACCAAGAAGAAGTAGTTACGAAATTATTTATTTTTTTCTAAACTGAAAAAAAAAACGTGAAAAAAGAAGAGGAAAAACAGGAAAAAAAATAGGAAAAATGAAATTGAACATCAAAAATTTTCCAAAAATTTTATGAATTGAAAGGCGAAAAGTAAAAATAAAGAAAAGTCTAATTTACGTATGAAACATTGCAATAATTATTCAAAGAAAATTTGAAAAAAAAAACAACGGAAAAATTGTAAATCAAGAAAATTTATACCTACTTGATTTGTAAAAAAAAATTAAAAATAAAACAGTGACTGAGAAACTTAACTTTGGTGGAAGCTAAAATTTAACAAAAAAAATTGAATGCACTTTTTATTTAAAAAAAATTAAAATTAAAAAACGTCACTAGCCTTAGTTGCTGTACATGGCGTTAAAAAAAAATTAAAAAAAATTAAACAAGTAGATATTTAGAAAGCATTAGTGTTAATTTTTAAAAAAGTGATTCAATTATTTTTTTCAAAGAAATTTAAAAAAAATGATAGGTAGATACAAGTTATAGTTTTTTATGAGAACTATGTCTCTAATTTCATAGAAAAACATCAAAACGTGAATATGCAGTAATGTGTGCCTAATTGTGTACTCAAAGACGTAGGACCTAGGAACCTCTTTATTATTTGGTTTTCCCTTTCCACATAAAAGTCGAAAATTTTTATCAAATTGTAAACGATTGAACAAAAATGGTGAAAAAAAGAAAAAATTAGGAAATAATTATATAGAAAAATTGAAAATTAATAATATAAAAAATGCAAAAGTTAAAAAAGTTACATGACAATTCAAAAAAATTTTTAAAAATAAATTGGAATAAATTGATAACCGAAAAAAATTAAATCAAATTGGAAATTATTACCTACCTACCGAAATATGGCCTAAGAAAGAAAAATCAGCTAATTAATTACGTTGAAAATTGAAGAAAATTTTATATAGAAAAATCTTGGGTTTATTGAGAGAGAAAAAAAACGTTTCATTTAAATTAAAAATTACCTACTAAATAAAAAAAGATTATAAAACTAAAATTTGAAATGAAATTTACAAAACTAAAAGCTGAAAAGAGGAATTTAGTTTTTTTTCCTAATTCTCTAAAATATTAAATGTATTATTACTTATTAGGTATACCCACCTACTTATTTTGTGCAGAAAATTATTTTTTTGGGGAATTTTTTATGATGAAGATTCTTGGGTGTATAAATGTATACTGTATAGTGGATTTATTTTCAGAAATGATTATTTTTCACACAGGGCTAATCCTTTCCAAAAAATAAAGTATGATTTTATCACCTAATATCCATAGATATAATTTTTCTGTTAAAATATTGAATTTATCTGCTGCCATAAGAGAATTTGTTTAATTTTTTTTTTTTTTTGGTAAAATCTATTTTTTGAGAGAATTTAAAAAAAATAATTCTTTACAAGATTTTTCTTTTCAAGATTTCCTTTGCTGTATCTTCTTTCAAGCAAATTTTTTCACTCTCAAAAATCTTCATTGATAATTATCTAACAAATTGACAAAAAAAATATTGAAAATAATTATCTATTTTGTGAATAAAATTATCAATCTTATCTTCAATTAGGTGGGATAAAGATTTCAAGCAGTTGTGAACAATACCTCTCTATACTTAATCCAATGAAATTAAGAACATAATTGTTTATTGTAATGTACAAAGCAACCTTCAATTAGAATTAATTTACAGAGTTAGGTATTGCGATTATCGTTATTTATATCTCATTGTAATATCCAAAAGATTCAAAATCGTAATTCGCGTGTGGCGCTAAATAAACATGATCGATGCAGCAAAAGAGGAGCCTTTCATTAAAAAAAAAAATCCTAAACAAAAAAAATAATAAAACTCAATGTCAGCCTTACAGAATACAAGCACTAAGTGCGGGCTGTTTGTTGTACTACGTATTACGTATTACGTAGAAAGGAAAATATTCGTATCGGACGAGGTTTTGAGAACTACTGAATTACGATTTTTAGTTTCCACTATTGCGGAAATAAACATCTCCCTTTTAGTACGGTCGCTGCAGTCTGCCACTCATTTCAGGGTGAATGAGTATCGTAGATGACGGGGCAATACTTATAATCAGCAGGGTGGGAGGAATGATGGTTCTCTTTTACCCCAATTCTAGCGTTTTAAGGGAAGTTTTGGCACAAATGAGGAAACTGGTCCTTCCTCAATACCAAACGTTAGTTCATTCTAGTTGTTACGTCGTTATTGTATAGGTTAGGATCTGTTCTGGCGTTGATCCGTACGGTGCCGTGCACATACGAATATTTTATTCGAATCATTTGAATATACGAGACGAGTATATCGAGCTATCGCGTCAAACGTTTAGTGATCCAATTCGGATGCTTTTGCTTGTTTTGTGTTCGTGTTTGGAAATAAGTGCAGCTCGTCTTCTACTTTTTCGTGACATTTTATACGTCTTGTGAACTACTACACATATTTCGCGTTCGTTACTCGTGTACTACGTATTAACCGGTTGTAAACTTTTGGCATTTTATTTCACTCTTTTTTTTTTTATAATCACACGATGATATGTATCTCAAATGCGACGAATACGGATCGGCTTTGACTTTAATTAAAGATGCAGAATTGAAAAAAGGTTTGATTTTTTCACTTTTTATTATCTTTCAATCGTTTTATACTCAGTTTTAATTTAGCTAAAATATTTTTTTTCGTACCAGTTTTATCTCGTGTCTAAATTGTGTTATCAGATATAGGAATAATATGTTCAGGCATGTTTCTGATTCCTTAACCTGAATGAATTGCGGATTCCAATCCACCTTACATACCTATATTTTTTCCCATCTATTTATTCGTCTACTTATCGAGTAAAAGGCGAAAAACATCCAATTTCTATTATACTTTCCGGTGAAGTTTTAGCTACGTTTTAACGAAGTATTTATACCTTATACTATTTTAAAAAGTTTTACTTTTTTTAATGCGTCTGGCAAATGGTTAACGAATTCTTAATGAGCTTTTGATTTTATGAAAACACTTTCGCGAAATTGAGAAGCTTTTTCCTTCTAAAAGCTTTTATTTTTCGGAGCTTAAAAAAGAAAAGTTATGAATGAATGTCGATTTGTTCTTAGTAACTTTTTTACCTTTCTATATTCAAATTTACCTTTATGAAAAGTAAAATAACTGCTCGAACTGGGTAGCTTGAACTTCGAATCGAATACGCCGGTATGCGAAAAAAGTATCTACCTATTTCTTTTTGTTGATTAACATGTTTGAAGTTTTTTTCATCCCTTCGGGTGTGTGATGAATGATAATGTTTCCAAATGCTTTTCTTTTATCGTCTGATGAATTTTTAATTTTTGAAATTTCCATTTTAATCGGGTTACGAGATGAAATTAGCTACGTGTTCGTGTACATGATTGTCTGCCATTGATCTATACAATTTACCTATACTTATTGATTTTGAATGATGTGGTTATAGAAGCTTACCTTAGCTATGTGTTAAAACCGATTGACTTATTTTTCTTATCAGAATATTTTTGAAATGTTGTTCGAAGGTCGAAATGATTCTAAGAATGATGCGGTTAATTTATCCATAGCTAAAGTTGTTGATTCATAGGCTACCTAATAGTACCTATACTACCTATACCTATAAATGAGAATACAGAAGACCACAAACTCGTATTTTACTTATTTTTTTACGTGGAATAATATAAAATGCAGTTTTTTTAAACAATCTATGGCGTATTTTTTTCAAAATGAGATGATGTTCTATTTTTAAGAGCCTCCACTTTTCCTTGAGACCATCCCCTTTTTAAAAAAAAGTCTCTATCTCCATAGGTATCTCAAGTCCCAATTGAGAAATTATTCAAACAAAAGTTGTAAATTAAGACCATAGAGTAATTTTTGTCATTAAAAAAATTTTGATTGTGTCCCTCCTCCTCTCCAATTTTGCAAAGTACGTATGAAAAATTTCCCTCGAATTTTGAAGTACGTACAGCTAAAAGGAAAAAAATCGATTCGATGGTAATTTGACTGAACAATTCGATAAAACAATGAAGACGTGTTTAAGACTATACTTTTTCCAAAAGTTCATCCCCTTTGCTTGGAAGCTCGTATATCTTTATCTGAGGCCCCAATTCAAAAAAATTTCAAACAAAAATTATTGTAGATTGAGATCCTTGAAATGATTTTTGTTATCACAAAAATTTCGATTGAACTCCTCCCTCGTTTCTATTTTGCATAATAAAGATGAAAATCATTCGGGCTCTTTTATACGTATCATGCAAAATTAGAGGGGTAGGAAAGGTCCAATATAAATTTTTGTAATGACCAAATTTAGGTATTCAAAAAATTTCAATCTATAACATTTTATTTTATTTGAAAAAATTTTCAATTGGAATTTTAGGTACAGAGGTATAGGGAGATTTTTCGAAAAGAGGATGGATTCTCGAAATAGCAGTCCTCAGCTATCTCATTTTTTAAAGCAAAAATCCTAAATTACGAATCAATTATAAAATCACTTTAATTTTCCCAAATCAGTTTTGAATGGTACTTTGGGGTAGTCCCCCCCCCCTCAAAAAAAAAACACGGACAAATGAGCAAAACTTTTTTGATCCAGTAGCTATAAAGTTGTTCCTTCTAATTAAAAAATTATCCTCCATTTTTTTATTTTTCCTCCAACTGAATTTTAAATTGATGCCACTAGTTTCTCATTGAGAAAAAAATTATAATACCTCAATTATAAAATCTTCAACCTATTGTGTTTTTTTTTGGTTCAAACCTATCAAAGCTAATTTTCTTTTCACAAGAAATAATCATTTTCTTATGAAAAGGAACAACTTTCAAGTTAGAAAATTTTGCTCTTCATTTTATTCATTTTTTGAAAAATTAGGGAACCTCTAAATATCGAAATTTTAATCAAGTGGAGAAAAAATGAAAAAATGTGAACTATATTTTCCATGAAAAGGAACAATAATTTTGATAAGTTAAAACAAAAGAAAATTGCAAAACTTTGAACATTTTTTTATTTCCCAAATTTTTTTGAAACTGAGCGATTAGTAGAAGTCATTCAAAATTCAGCGAGGGAAAAAATTAAAAAATTGGAATTATTTCTAATAAAAAGGAGGAATTTTATTTTGATGAATTTTAACAACAACAAAAAATTATAAATGTTCGAAAATTTTCAAGTTTCCAATTTTTTTGAAATTGAGCTTGAGCAACCATCAGAAGCCACATAAAAATCAGCAAGGGAAAAAATCAAAAATTGGGAATAATTTCTGATGAAAAGGAACCATTTTGATGAGTTGTGACCCCAAAAAAATGCAGAACTTTGAAAATTTTTAGTTTTCCCACTTTTGTAAAACTGGTCAAAAGATTGGGGCCACTTGAAAATCAGCGAGGGAGAAAATAGAAAATTTGAAATTATTTATCATAAAAATGAGCAATTATTTTGATAGGGTAAAAGTAAAACAAAAAAAAAAGTTTCCAAAATTGGGTCATTTTTAGCTTTTTTCAAAACGAGGTGCAGTAACGCTGCTTAAAATCCACTTAGGGGGAAAATAAAAAAATTGAAAATTATAAAATTTGGTTATTTTTGTGGTTTTTTTCAAAATGGGAGCGGGCGGTGGCACCATTTAAAATCCATTTAGGAAGGAAATGAAAAATAAGGAATTATTTTCTAATAAGAATGAACAACTTTAGATGTTAGGTACCTATTCAAGAATTTGAAAATCTGTCAATTTTTTCATTTTTTCAAAAAAATGAGAGGGCAACAAACTAGGATCCACTTAAAAGTCAGCTTTGAGAAAGATAAAAAATAGAGCATTATTTTCTCATAAAAATAATCAATTTGGGGGGGGGGGTGAAAGTGAGAGTAAGACCAAAAAAATCGAAAGTCCAAAATAAGGACCATCCTGTTGTCAGTGACTGGCAGAGATTCCATAAAAAATGGTTTTTGCCCATTCTGATAATATTATGAGATTATGACTCTTCTAGGTCTCTAGACACAAATTTTGTGTTAAATACTTTCAATCGAACCTGATCACTAGATCAGGTGGGTGACATATTTCAATTCAATTCTAATCCAAATGACGAACACTTGCAATGAATGATCTATTTTCACATTTAGCAGCTGTAACGGTTGCATATTCGAATATACATCAGGCATAAAACACCTGAAACCCGAAGATGACAACGTTGAACGCGGTGATTTTAACGCATTCGTTTTGATTTTGTTTCAGGTGTTGTTTCTGTTAGCTCCGATGAATCGGTCGTCAGTCCCGTAATGAAGGAAACAAAAACCTCCTGCAGATGTAAAGGCAAATGCAGTTGTGCTCGTAAAGCAGCAGCGATTATATCGACGAACGGTACCGTAAATTTACCACTCGAGTTCAATTTGCAAGCTTTAAATTTGCAAACTCTAATCGGCCAAAGTCAAATATTCCCGATGCAAACCGAATTAATGAAGCAATTCACTCTCTCGGCGCTGATAGCGAGTTCGGCGGTGCCCAGGGAGGCCTATTCGCCCGAATTATTTTCGCAGAATTGGTCATCGGCTGTGAATTACAACGATACCCCTCACGTTGTATCGTCTAGCGATCAAGTAATTAGGCAACGAAGTCCTTCAGGCCGACGTAGGAAAAAGAAAGAAGAGCGAATATCGCCGGCTCCTTTATCTCCGCCAGTCTCGACGTCGTCTCCTGTAAACAGCAGATCTCCGGTAGAGAATCACTCGAACGCTAAAATAACGTCAAAAGGTAAAAAATACGTTTGCAATATTTGCCAACGTTCGTTCGACTACAAACACGTTTTGCAAAATCACGAACGTACCCATACCGGAGAAAAGCCCTTCAAGTGCTCCCAATGCCAGAAAAAGTTTACCAGAGATCATCATCTAAAAACGCACATGCGTCTGCATACCGGAGAAAAGCCTTACAAGTGCATCCATTGCCCCAAAGATTTCGTGCAAGTGGCCAACCTACGAAGACATACCAGAGTGCATACCGGAGAACGTCCCTACAGCTGTACTCAATGCACTTCCAAATTTTCCGATTCTAATCAACTCAAAGCTCACATGCTCATACACAGCGGACAAAAACCATTCGCCTGCGGCCAGTGCAACGGTCAGTATCGTCGCAAGCATCATTTAAATAACCATAAATGCTCCAACAAGAACGGCGTATCGAACGAAGACGTCTATATTAAAAGTGAAACTGTGATCAAGAACGAAGAAATCGAGATGATGGAGGAAGACGAAGACAGCAAATGCGACATGAGCGACGATACGGTCAGCAGCGACTCCGGTATGTCTGCCGGATTCAATTCCAGAGGACAGGCCAATGGTTACCATCAACCTTGGATCTCCACTCCGGCTACCATTATGCCCATACCCGTTCATCTGTCACCAATCTCGGAATCGTTAAATTTAACCAAGTTGGTTTCCATTCCAATGCAAACCGAACCCGAAGATCTCTCGATTAATAAAAAATACCGTTCCACTAATAACAATAACTCCAGCGGGAGCGTCGCCGATTCTTCTAGAAGCGCTTCGCCCATCGAGGAGCATAATCTTTCACCAATCTCATAGCGATCTTAGATCGAGATTTTTTTCTACTTAGGTATCTAGCTCATAAGTGCTGTGACTTTGTGCTCAATGAAATTTATAAAATACTTTTGAATATGGCAGAGGTAATGGGGAAATGGTGGAATTGAGGGTTGCATACTTTTCGTGCCATGCTTCCAGGTTGCAAACATGGAAAAAAACTATGCGCATGCGCAAATCAACTTTGGACAACTTTGAATTTGAGCGTAGGATCTTTTCATGTGCGCAAATTTAAAATTGTCCAAAATTGATTTGCGCATGCGCATAGTTTTTTTCCATGTTCGCAATCCGGAAGTGTGGTATAAAAAGTATGCAACCCTCAATATTCCGCCATTGCCCTATAGGTGAATGATTACTTGATTAGTTCGACTACATGTTTATCGTTGTTGTCTATTTTTGTCCTTTAATATCTGCGATATACTCATTACCTACCCACATTGTTGACTTATTTTGTTACTAAGCGGTTTGAAAAAAATTTTCCTGAAACGAATTTTAATAGTATATCGACATTCCGCCATATTTAAGTAGATTTATTTTAACCTTATATTATGCATATTCAAAAGTATCTACTAATCCATTAAGCAATTAATATTGAAGATATTTTTAATGATCTCCCCAGAAGTCACACACTTTTATCAATTTAGACTAATATTGTAATTATTTTATACATTGTATGTACCTAAGGCTATTTTTTGTACTTTTTCCTACTATACTCAAAAAAGACCACCAATTAAATATTGATAAGATTTTTACCTCTTTTTGTTATATTCTACATTCCTTGTATTTGTATTTTTCGTTTTCTTATATAATTTTTTTTTGTTTAATTTTTTTCCTTTTTTTCTCCTTCCTTTTTTTTTCTTTGCAAAAATACCTAATTTTTTATTTGTTACCTATCTGTTTAAATAGGGATAACTTACTACTTATTTTTCCATCAACTCGCTATCTCATATATGCAAATTAAGTTTTAAGCTGTGTTGTCAATTTTTATGTGGGCTATACATCGTAAGTCTTCCTTGATTTGAAAACATGATACAAAATATTTTGTTATAATTTAATTTTTTTTTAAAAGTAAATGATTAAAATACTATAGATTTTATTAAAACTACATCGAAGATCGTATAAGAATGTATAGTTTATTATTCGAGGTGTTATTCTTGCTCATATCAAATTTTTTTCTCTCTTAAAAGTATTACAATAACGAGAGTAAATATACTTAATGGAATACCTAACTTATGTCAAGATGATCGACTGATCGTGTACAATTATCATTTATTATCGAGTCAAATTATTAAGAAATTTAGTTTCGCTTTGTAAATAATTAATTGTTTTAATGTAGTAATTTCGGTGCTATTGTTTTTCTTTTCGCTTTTGTTGAAAATACGAGTTTAAGTTTTAATTTTTGTAACTCATACGTAGCCTACGAATATCTCGTCGATTTTTTCTCGAACATTTTGAACGTCATTTTTTTTTTTTTTTTGTAATCGTTTTTCTTATTGGAATTCGGACGAATCGATTTCTTTCCATATTACTGCTCCTTTTTAAACGTAAAAGACTGAATTTGTATTATGGTTAAGGTATATTTTGTAATCGTAATTGTGTTCATTACCCTTAAGAGGAATACTCTACTCCGGAATTCGAGATTTTTTAAAATGTACATATGAATACTTGGTGTAATCTGTTTTGTTGTTAAAATCTGTGTTATTCGTGTAATAAATATATTCGAAATTTAAGTTTTGAATTTACTTTATAAACCTGGCAAGAGTCATTATGATTTATGAAAATCACTTAATAATAGGCAAGTACCTATTTGAATAAAGAAGTGATTGGAGAAGAAAGAGTACAGCCGGGTGAGAATGGTGAATTGATCCTGAAATGAGATTTTCAAAACATTTCTTTATTGTTGAGTCTAAAAACTCACTAGTAACAATTTCAACTTCCAATTTCATCCCAGCCTTTCAAATGTGTCCAAAACGTGAATTCTCTTTATAAATTTTTTGGTTTCTGTAATTTCCCAACAATTTTTTTTTCAAAATTTCAATTAATTTTTGGAGCAAAAAATCACTCATTCTTTTTTTGAAAATTCTCAAATTTTTTGAAAAAAAAAATCTTTGAATTTTTTTGCAGAATTTTGAAAATGTATATCTTTATTTTTTCAAGTAGGTAAGTAAAGAAGTGTCTATATAACAAAAAAATTAATATTTTTGGAAAAAAATTCATTTTTATCAAGAAAAGATTTCTAATTCTTGGTCTTCATTTCTTTGAAAAATAATGCCCATTTTTTTAGGTATTGAAATTATTACGTATTTTAAGTTTTTCACTATAAAAAATCTGTTGGATTATTCTAAAAAAATAAACTTGATTTTTTTGGAAGGAAGGGAGGGGGCTGATTTTCCCAATCTTTTGTAGTAGGTAAATAAAAATATTTCTCAATTTCTTGGGGTATAAAAATCGGTAAATTTGTATTTTCTTTATAGAAATTTTTTTTTAGGAAAAGCGAATATTTCAATATTTCGAAGAAGTATGGCCCGCTGATGAAGCCGAAAGTGCCAGTTATTTATAAAAATATTTTTAAAATAAAAAAAAAAAAATTCTATTTTTCATATAAAAATATTTTAAATTTTTTTCGAGAAATTAGTTTTAATTTTTGGTGTCAATTCTTTTGAAAAAAAATAATAGGTACCTAATAAAAATAAAACATTCATTATTTTTAGAGGAAAAATTTCAATTTTTGCCGAAACGAATCTCTTAATTTATTTTTTGAGTAAAAAATACTTATCTCAATGGTTGATATCAATGGCAAATAAAAGATTTTTCAGTTTTAAAAGATAGAAATCTCAATTTTTTGAGTAAAAAATCTCTCAATTTTTTTTTGTTGAGAAAGTGGAAATTTTGTGGCAAATAAAATATTTTTCAGTTTTAATCTCAATTTTTAGAAACAAAAATTTAAAAATTTTTTGTGGTAGAAAAATTTCCATTGATTTTTTATTTTTTTTGAGAAAGTGGAAATTTTGTGGCAAATAAAATATTTTTCAGTTTTAAGAGAAAGAAATCTCAATTTTTAGAAACAGTAGAAAAACTTCCATTAATTTCTTATTTTTTTAAGTAAAAAATCTCTCAGTTTTTTTGAGAAAATATTCTTAGTTTTTGGCCTCAGCGTTTTAGAGAAAAAATCTAAATTTTTGCAATAAACAAAGTTCTTAGTTGTTTAGTGTAGGTACCTAAAACTTTATCTTTTTTTTAAATTTATTATTTGGAACAGAAAAATTTTAAATTATTGAAGTGAAAATATTTCTCGAATTCTTGGAGAAAAAAATCTTTATTTTTATAGAACTAATTAATTAGATTTTTTTTAATTTTTAAGATTAAAAAATCTTTTAAAAAAATAACATTACCTATACCTATTCATTTTTATCTAATTTTTTTGAAATTAAAAAAAAATGTCCTGTAAAAAATCTGTATTAAAAATATTTTTAAATTTTTTGTGAAAAAAAAAATAGATTCTTAATTTTTGCTCTCGTTTTGTTCAAGGAGAAGGAGGAGGAGGAGGGTCTACCAGTATTCTAGAAGAAAAATCGAAATGTTTTTGGAGAAAAAAAATGTCAATTTTTCCGATAGTCCCTTAATTTTATTGAGTTGGTAGGTATATTTAGAGTGAGAAATTTTTCATTTTTTTTTTTTTTTATTTGAAAAAATTGAAAAAATTATTTTTCCATAAAAAATTATAACGAAGAAAATTACATACGTAGGTAGTTATACCTGCTTATATCATATTTTAATTTTTAATGACTAAAATACGTGGAAACTATTTCACTAAATACTTTAACACAAATGAGAAACCGAGTTTGATAAAATTTTCAAAACAGGTAAAAGTTTCTTCGACGAAAATAGATTTCTTACCGGCGGTATTTTCAATTTTCTCATTAATTTCTGGCATTGTCAATTAGAACGGTCAACTTGATTCTCGAAGAAGAAAAAACAGCTAGGTATGTTCGTTTCGTTTCAAGAATGGAAAAGTGAAAAGGGTTCCTTTTTCGATAAAAACTTTTAATCGACTGATATTTCATTAAAGTTGTTATTTCCAAGTTCGTATGGGAAGAATTTTAAAGCAGGTGTTACGTGGTTTTTAAGTAAGTAACTATACTTTGTGAAAAGGTGACGTCATTAAAAATTTTCCACCATTCGTAGCGTTAAACTTGCTATAAAAAAAAAGATTCCACGAAATAAAAAATTGATATTTTTTGGAAAAAAGGGATCCGTTTTTTTATACGCATATTTTATTTTGTTACCAATTTCTCGATGAAATTTCTGCAATCTCAGTTTCTCAGTTTATAAATATTAAGATAACCTAATAAAATAATGAATACCTATAGGTAGATATTTTTTTTAGCTTATAATAAAGCACGATACCATTTATATAAAAAACGAAGCAACAAAAATGAGACATAAAACCCTATATTCGGGTCAACTACCCACGTTCTGTTTTTTTTTTTATAGAACCTAACGGGTTTGCAAATGTTTTTACCTACCTACTATAAAAAAAAAGATCCTCCACCGTAAATAAAAAAAAAACTACTTGAGATTTTTTTATTGTTTCCTTTGTGTTTATATACTTACTTGTGTTCGGTCTGCAAATGTTTCTTTTGAACATGTGTTATTTTACGTGTATATAGCTGAAAAAGATTCCAGTTTAAGAAACACCGGTAGGTAAGTAGAACATTATAGATAAATAGAGTAGTAGGCGAAAGTAATTCGAGTAAGTAAAAGATATGTTCTCGTCAGTAAATTAGAAGAGAAATAATTTTTCTATCAAACTAAATTTACAGATAATGTAGTAGTATTTGCTCGTAATAAAATCTATTCTTTTTTTAACGCTATCTGCACTGGACATAATCCGAATTCCGGACGAATTAAAGTGGAAAATAACTCGCGAATCAGACATCACCCCGGAGTAATACTGTTTTATAAAGAGATTACTGTGCAATCCTTTTGCATCTCCAATCACCCGGGGACGAATATTTCACCGCGACAATGATGTCGAACCCTTTGTCAATTGATAAAAAAAAGAGTTCAAAACGAACGAAATAATTCGAACAAAAGCGACACACGTTGGTGCGACGGATAATTTCCCCTTTTTTGGAAAAAAAATATACAAAATTTAGCCTTAAGGGTAATTCGACATTTAGACTAAAAGTGGGTGGTAGAAAAAGTACAAAAACAGCATTAGAGAACTTGAATGTTTTTTTATATATAATATACCTATAATAGAAGGGGTAGAAGTGTTGACGAATCTGTGTCAAACCCCTCGTGCAGTGCAACTAATATACTATGTGCACTCGAGTTTAAACCATAACCGGTAATTTTTACCCTTTAGGACTCTTTTTTTTTTTTTTTTTTTTTGCAAATAAAACCTTATGGGTTTTGTTTAGACATTATATTACTTTTTTATAGCTCTCATCGATTTCTCATTCGGTATAGAAACGAATTTGTTTACTTTTCGGATGTATCAAAATTGCTAGTACTATAAAATACGATGTATCTTAAAATTATACGATTGTGGTTTTTATTTTGTATTGATGGCATATTGGATGTTTTAAAATTATGTCGCATTCTCGTAAATTCGAAATATTTTTTTTTAAATTATCACGAACGATTAATCACGTTTATCTCGCGATTGCAGTTAGAAAATTATGGTAAATCCGAGCTCAAACATCAGCACACGCTCGTAGAGCCTTCAAAATGGTTGGTAACTTTTACAAACACGTCGTTAAATTTGCACTTAAAGTAATTGGAAGCTTTAAATTTAACAACATTAATTTTCGTTGCAAAAAATTACGAAACAGCTAGGCTTTAAAGGCAGTTTTAAATGAAAAAAACGACTCGGGTAAAAGCAGCAAGCCCGATGCCCAAGGGTAATAACAAAAAAAAGGGATGATAGGGTAACAAACATATATAAACTCATTGTATATGCAAAACAGTGTGGGTGCAGCGCGTGGGTAAGGGTTAAAAGAAAAAACATTTTTCTCGTACTTCGTTAGGGGTGAGTTCTTTGCTAAATTAATTTGATCCGAGAAACAAAGCGCATATTCAACTAATGGAACTTGCTTACAATTCAAAAATAAAAAAAATCTTCAACCCCAAATTTCTCTTATACAGCTTATTATTCATGCGGTTATCTTCGTTTTACCCTTCTCAATGAATCACAGGTTACTTAAAAAGTATCATATAGATGCAAATTTTTTTATATCACTGTTTTAAAATGTAGATTTGAATATTTCAGATGAAACGTGAATTTCAAATTTTTTAGCCAATGAATTTCAAATTTTTTATTTTATAAAAGACTTTTTTTGATAGCGAACGGTGTACATACTTTCGTTGCCCCTTTGATATGGCAAATTGTACCGAAAGGAATTTATTTCCAAGTTCATTAAAAAAGTTTAGCTGTGGTGGTATGCTAAAGTATAGGTATCGTATCTATAATACCTACCTTTTAAGCTGATGGAACTTTTGAAATTAAAGTTGCTAGCTTTTCTTCTCTAACAGAATTTTAATTCTTACTTTATCGAGAGGTTTGCTCAAAAGATTGCTAAATAGTAATTTTTTCAACCTTTGATATCTCGGGTAGGTACCTATTTAATTACAATTTTCGTAACGGAATAGGTAGGTAGGTGTTTGTGTCTTTTGTTTTTTCAGTACACCTAGCGATTTTGAAAATTTAAAAATATTCTTGGTGATAGAATTTGTTTTACATATTTTTTAGTAGAGTATCTGCCAACTTTTTTAGCCGAATTGAAAAAAAAAATGACTATTGCATTAGGACCTGGTTTAGAATTATAGGAGGTGGGATGACTTCTGATCTTATTTTTAAATTTCTGAACCATAACCATTATGATTTGAGCCATATGCCAGCATTTCTACTTGTTTGTTATACAGGGTGTTTCGTTGCTGATGTAGTTCCTTCCACGATGTGGATAGGCAACCCATAAGGATCAAAAAGTGTTATATAAACATGGTGCCTATGTCGAAAATCGAAGGGGCAAGGGAAAATGAAATCTAGAAAAAGTAACTTTTAGTTGGGTTCGTGGATAGTACCTACTAAAGAAAATAAACTTTTTTGTTCTTGACATTTTTTGCCTACCTTTGAAAATGAAGGCGCTAGGGAGCTTTAAATTTTAATAAAAACAGGTTTTACGGTTTTCAAAGCTTGATAAGTAGCTCCTTGCTTGCTGAATGAAGTTTCATGGGTACAAAAAATCTACTCTGGAATTTTTGAGGTCCTAACTTCAAATTAGCGATAAGGCCCTTTTTTCAGGGCTTTGATAACCTTTGTTTTATTTTAGGGTTTCTGTTTTTGTTTCCGTTTCCTAAAATTCAATAACGTTTTGTTTCGTTTCCGTTACTGTGAAAGAATTCGGTTTCCGTTATCAGTTTCCATTTACGTTTCTGTTTCTGTTTCTCATTTTGAAAAATTCTGTTTCCGTTTCTCACTTCAAAAAGTTCGGTTATGTTTTCAAAATTGTAATAATTATGAGTTTCATTTTTTTCTTTCAATTTATATCTAGTCCACATTCACAAAGCCCATTTTTATTTTCAAGAAACGTTATGATTTCTATTTTTAGGTTTCCATTCCGTTTCTGTTCCCATTTTGAATGTATTCGGTTTCCGTTTCGGTAGCGTTTTCACTCTTTCTGTTTCCGTTTCCCAGTCAAAAAATACAGTTTCTGCTGCGTTTCCGGTTTCGTTTCCATTTTCGTTATCAACAGCACAGCCATAGAAATGATTTTTTTTTTTTAATTTGAACCAGCGATTAGCACTCTCAGCATCTCTAACATAACATATGCAAATTTCAGCTTCCTCTGTAATTTCAAAACTTCTTTAGACTTCAAAAAGTGGATTTTGGGAATGCATTTTCCACATTGATCAGGCTTCAGACTTCGATTCTCCAATTGACGTAGAGGTACTAAAATTTCATTGTAGATTCAGTTCATGCTCTTGATGTGTCTTTTGTAGAATTCGACCTCTGGACACTTTTTTATTTAACACTTGTGTAGAGCCAAAAATCCAAATTTAATTTTGCACCAATGATGGAGACTTTCATTATTTTAGACATATCCAAATTTCTGCTTCCCATAGCTCAATCCTATTTTTTTACTTTATAAAAGAGTGTTCTTTAGGTCGAAAAAAGTGAATTACAATAATATAGGGCCATTTCTTACATTGATCAGGCTACAAGCCTTTCCGAATTTGTCTATGGGTATCAAAATTTCATAGTCGGTCAACTTTACAACTCTGACGTGGCTTTTGTGAATTTCGACCTTTGGGCCCTTTTATGACCCTTGTGCAGAGTGAAAAACCAAAATTTTTTATATTACTTATCTTGTTGTTTCTCGGTACTTTGATTAGTCTCTACAGTCCAAACGAAATGACATAGGGATGTTGTTGCTGTGTTTTGGTGGGTCGATCAGCTCACAGCTCAAACGAAATAACCTAGGGGCAAAAATTTACTATGTGGAGTTGTTAAAAGTCAATAATGTGCTTTTTAATGGTTTTGACCTTTGGAGCTCAAATCGGAGGGGGAGGAGTTCCTTGTTTTGGAGATCTCCAAAACAGCTAGCTCAGATTAAAATTTATGACATTTGCATCAGCGGAGGGGGCAGGGGATTCACATCATCTCTTATATGTGCTTTTCAGCTTCCTGCTCCTATAGGTGATTCCCACCCCCACCGCTTTTTAGCCCTCAAATAGTTGGTTTTGGAGTCATTTTTTCATGTTAGATAGTTTTTAGTGGAGTATGAAAGAAATTCGTTTAATTTACCGATTACAAATATTTTTTGTACCTATAATTTATTTTATAAAATTTAACAAAAAAAAAATTCAAAAAGCATATTTTCCTACTTCTAAATAATTTTACAAATCTGTCAAAAAAAAAAAAAATACAAAACATCGACAGACTTTTGGAACACCTTACGAAAACCCTTTTCATTTGGCCCTAGAATTACAAAACTTTTTTTGAACGCATTATAAAATAGTACGAAATATTCGCTTGTTTTTTCTTCATTTTTTTTTTTATTGCAAAAAGTTTTTATAATTTATTTTTCATATTCTTTCTTATCATTGTTATTCGCAGGAACTTTAAATTACCCCTGCTCGCGACATCGATATCTTCTCGCCTTTTCGTTTTTTGAAAATTTTTATCATAAAAGAATATTTATCAGGACTGAAAAGAACGCGAAAATAAAGAAAAAAAAAATAAAACTCATTTCGTTTGAAATGTTATTTTATTGGGTAACCTCGCCGTCTTATTGTTTCTTTCAGGTAAAGGTCCTACGAGCAAAAAAAATCGTTTTTGAATTTCAAAACTGTGTAAGATTAAAACAAACGAATCGAACGAGAGAAAATTAAATTCTACGATGGAACTTTTTTGTTTCCTTCCTTTGAAAATATTCCAAGTATCTGGAACTGGTAAGACCTTGGTCCATTATGTATTAACCAAATGAAAAAATCCTGAATATTAATCGTTCAATTAAGGAACACGCTAATCGACGCATGAAAAAACTTCGAATTCTCAGTATAAATCTTCCTTTGAGGTATAACATAACCGAACTACAAGGTAAGCCCATTAAAAAGAATAGGTACCTACGACAAATGAAAGAAGAAAAATTGAGACGATGTAATTATAAAAATATTATAAAACTATACCGGTAGAATAATACCCCGAAGTACAAGAATAATTGTAATATTTGGCGAGAACCGAGAATATTTTGAATTTCGCTGGAAGCCATGTAAGCATAGAAAAACGCCATCCCTCAAGTGCTATTTGTATAAAAAAAAAAAAAAAAAAAAAAAAAAAACTTCTACCGTTGATAATGAACGTCAGAGTAACTTACTCGCTTTTCTTTTCATATTTTAAAATTATTTATTCCGCGCATAAAAGCGCTCGTATTTTCCAATAAAAAATCAGTAAAAAGAGGGAAAAGTTCTTGGTTTAAAAAAAAAGAAGAAAAAAAAATTCGAAGATAAATTAAGCGGGAAATACCAGCAGCCGTTGTGAAAGGTTGTAACGTAATTAGCGCGAAGAAAAAGTTTCTCTTTCCCTTGTCGAAAAAACTTCAAGATGTGGTAACGAATCACCAATGGGGAGGTGCGGTTAATTTTTCAAGCGAACGAGAAAAGTAAAAAAATATTTGCACGAACGGTGCATTGTGCATCCCTTGGGACTAACTTTTCCTCTTGTTTTTTTAGTTTTCCTTTTTTTTATTCATTCCTACTTTCATATTTTTTTTCCTTCCACAGGCCAAACCATAATCATAAAAACGGCGGATTGTTGCGTTTAAGACGGTAAATGTGTATTTAGTGCGGATTCCTTAATACAGTCCAGATTTTAGAATTTTTAATGCCTAATTCCGGTCGTTGGGTAGTTTTATTGCTTATTTTATGGCGAAAGAAAAAGTCAATTTAACAAAATTAAAGATGCAATTTAAAGTTGCGAATTAAATGGTAGCAATTTTATTGCGAATGTAATGAAAACCAAACCAAGGTAAGACAATCGAAAAAGAATCAAGCCCTTACAAAACGAATCTTATTTGGTTGGCAAACGACGGGCTCTATTTTAACGTGCAGCTCCACACATTTTGTGTAACTAAAAAAAAAAAGTGTGCAATTCGAAGTTACATTGTACAGCTTCAAAACTTCAAGTAATTTTTTAGTTAGTAGGTAGAAGAAAACAAAAAATGAAACAGACTTCGAACAAGAGCAAAAATGAAGGCGAATATCTAATCTAGTTTCAACTTTTCAGTAAAATAAAGGTTACGGATTAGAGGTGATTATAAACGCAGCTTAAATGTTAAATCTGAAGAAGTCTTTAAACAAAATTTTTTATGAAAAATCTCTAAAATATATTTTTTCAACAATAGGTAGGTACCGAAATCCTGAAAAATTTCTTGTCAAAAAAAATTTTTTTTTTTCAAGATGTTGAGCAATTTACTATCTTTGAAAAAAAAATTATTTTTTTCAAAAATTAATTTTTGAAAATATTTTTTTGTCGAAAATCAATTTTTGGAATTTTAATTTTTTTGACTAAAAATCTTGAAAAAATATTTTCTGGATGAAAAATCTTTGCAAAAACTTTTTTATGACCAAAACATATATACCCAATCCAAAAATTTACTTTTGACAGGAAATCCGCAATAATTGATTTTTGACAAAAAATGAGGAGGTGAATATCAAAACGCAATAACTGAATTTTCCTAGTTTTGAGATAAACGCAAAAAACTGCAGAGCCAAATTTTTGGTGGGCCAATTCATCCAAAATTGGTGTCATTGGGAAGGGTAGGACCCTATTACACAAATTTTGAAAAATTTTGAATTTGCACCTGAAACGGGGGGAGGGGAGCGAAATTTGATTTCACTTATTGCGTTTTGATGCGAAAGTGATTTTGGCGCGTCGATTTGAGGTACTTCCGGCGATGTTACAGTGTTGCCAATAGCACTATTCGATTCCCCACGAAATTTCCTATAAGACAGTGGTGCCAACTCAATACCCCTAAAAATTCAGTTATTGCGTTTTGATATCCACCTCCTCAAATCTCTAAATTAATCAATTTTTGACCAGAAATCTGCAAAAACTATTTTTTGACAAAAAGTCTCTAAAAATAATTCTTATTTGACAAAAAAAATCTCGAAAAATTGATTTTTGACAAAAAAATTTCCAACACCTACCTAGGTATATTTTCCTGACAAAAAAAATCTCTAAAAATCAATTTTTGAAGAAAAATCTCTAAAAAATAAATTTTTGACAAAAAAATCATACCTATGCAAAAATTAATTTTTGAGTATTTCGACAGAAAATCTGCAAAAATGGATTTTTGACAAGAAAAAATCTACAATAGTTTGATTTTTGACAAAAAATCTGCAAAAATTAATTTTTGACAAAAAAATCTACAAAAATTGATTTTTGACCAGAAATCTGCAAAAAATATTATTTTGACAAAAAATCTCATTTGACAAAAAAAATCTTGAAAAATTGATTTTTGACAAAAAAATCTGCAAGAATTAATTTTTGGCCAGAAATCTGCAAAAACTATTTCTTTGACAAAAGTCTCTAAAAATTGTTATTTGACAAAAAAAACTCCAAAAACTATATCTGAAAAAAAATTTCCAATTCCTATACCTAATAATATTTATTTATTTTTTGACAACAAATCTCTAAAAATCAATTTTTGACAAAAAAATCTACAAAATTCAACTTTTAACAAGAAAAAAACGAAAAAATTGATATTTGAAAAAAATCTCTAAAAATCAATTTTCGACAAACGAATCAGCTGCAAAAAATAATTTTTGAGTCATTTGACAGAAAATCTGCAAAAATTAATTTTTTGATAGGAAACCTACAAAAAGTAATCTTTTTGACAAAAAATCTCCAAAAATTGGTTTTTGACATAAAAATTTGCAAAATTTAATTTTTGACAAGAAATCTGCAAAAACTACTTTTTTGACAAAAAAATCTTAAAAATCACTAAAAACGTTGATATTTGACATAAAATCTCTTAAAATTCAAAAATCTACAAAAATAATTACCTTTTTCGACAAGAAATCTCCAAAAATTGATTTTTGATAAAAAAATTCAAATAATATTTTTTTTGACAAAAAAATCGCTAAAAATTTCATTTTTGGCAAGAAAGCTGCAGAATTCAATTTTTGTCAAAAAAAATCTGCAAGAATTAATTTATGACAACAAATTTTTAAAAATCAATTTTCGACAAAAAAATCATCTGCAAAAATTAATTTTGGACAAGAAATCTGCAAAAATTGATTTTTGACAAGAAATTTGCAAAAAATGATTTTTAACAAAAAAATTTGCAAAAATTAATTTTTGACAAAAAATTTCTAAATGATATTTTTCTTAAACAAAAAATCTCTAAAAATTGATGTCTGAAAAAAATCTATAGGTACCTACAAATTAATTTTTGATATAAAACATGCAAACATTAAATTTTGACAAAAAATCTGCAAAAATTAATTTTTGACAAAAAAATCTTTAAAAGTTCAAGCTTTGATAAAAAATTGACCAAAAATTAATTCATGACAAAAAAAACTCTGCAAATATTGATTCTTGACAAAAAAGCTACATTTTTTCCAAGGTTAATATTTTTTGACAAAAAAAAACTTTAAAAAAAACTTACCTACGACATGACACCTCCATTATGCCTGTATTGAAGATGGCTCTGGTAAGGGAGATAAATTTGTGCAGCTCCAAATTGGCCTTGGTAAACGATTATGATATGGTATCTTCCCGGTAAACACATCGTATGCGAATCGCGTGCTAATAGAATGCTACATTCGCATCTATCGCATACGAATAGCATACGAAAATAGGGTACTATTCGCAGCGAATGTAGCGTTCTATTCGCTGTTAATTCGCTGGCGATTAGCGTTCGGAATTCGCTTCTAAAAAGCAGCCAAATGATATATTGACGATTTCCACTCAGCAGTAAGTTAATTATTCCGAAAATACATCTTATTTGTGATCGCAAATCTGTGTAAAATGAAATTATGCCGAATGGTAAAGATTTTGACCTACCTAGTAGTGGTGTTTGATAAATAAGTAGGGCGTAGGTATTTCAATTTACAACTTTTTTCATAAAATTTTCTGATGGACCCTATACCTTCTTCTATTTTGAATAATAAATATCTACGTAGTATTAGATGAAATTAGAAGGAAGGGAGGGAGGGGTCCAATCTTAATTTTTATGAAAATCAAAATTATTTCCAAGAATTCAATCTACAACTTTTGTTTGAAAAATTTCTCAATTGTGAGAGGGAAGAAGGGCTGGCCCAACTGAAATTTTTTTCAAACAAAAGTTGTAGATTGAAATCCTAGAAATAATTTCGAATATTATAAAAATTTCGATTTGACTCCTCCTTTCCTTCTAATTTCGCATAATATGTACTTATACTGCTTCAATCAGGAGAAGGCAGAGAAACAATTTTATTGAAAAATTTTATAACACTGATAACTGATAAGACGTGGAAAATTTTTATGTACGATTTGATAAAATTTCATTTCACACAGATTCACGATCACAAATATGATATACATTCAAAATAATTAACTCACTGCTGAGTGGAAATTCAATCTTCGTCTCCATTCTTGTAATTTTGATCAAATCATTGGGATTTTTATTTAAAAAGAAGAAAAAACATCAATCAAAACACAAAATCCCCCAACAAAATCAATAAAACTAGAAAAATATTCAGTTTATTGTTAATAAGTCACTGCGACAATCTCAAAGTATACACGTTCATGCTTGAAAATGATTTCTCTCGTTCATAAAAAATATTGAAAGACATTGTCGCCAAAATCGTATGCGATTCGCAAGCGAATATCGTACTAATATCGTATGAAATATCTGCACGTTTCCCAATGCGATTTTAGCATACGATTCGTAGGCGAATATTGCGCTAATATCGTATGAAATATCTGCACATTTTCCAATGCGATTTTAGTATACAATTCGTAAGTGATTGTCGCGCTAATTTTGTACGAAAGATGTACGTATTTTTGAATGCGATTTTAGCAGGATATTCGTTCACGAATAGTATACGAATTTATCTCAGAAGATTTTCCTCGATTTTCACGTTGATTCCGCATTCTATTCGTATGCGAATAGACCGCGATTTTCGTATCTGCTATTTTAGCATACGAATAGCACACGGTGTGTTTATCGGGTTTTCTCTTAAGACAACATTCCCATTTGTACGGGACTAAATAAGTAATATTTTTAATACACTAACTTACAAAGGCTATTATTTGTATGACTTGTTATTTCAACACTTACCTACGTCAAATTTTGATAGACGCTCTTGTTACCTACCTACCTACTTCAAATAATGAAAACAGCGCGTGGAATATGAACTTGATAGCAGAAAATGGTACGTGTAGGTACTTTACCCCTAGTTGGAGGAAAAAAAACTAACGAACTGGTTTTTTATAAGGGATGGGTTTTTTATGCGTACACGCGCCTTGCGGTGCTACTTCTCGCGTGCCGCGGCGCGTAAGCCCGGCGCACACTTTTGATCCTGACTCCGGTTAGGTTTTTTTACGCTGTGTTGTTGAATCAGATAAAAAAAAAACTGCAACCCTCCTCGGTGTATTCGTATATAAAATACGGGGTAAGCGGAACAAAAAACTTACACTCGTACACCTGGTGGTGCTAATAGTTCTTTTACTACGGCAACATCTTGACGTTGCACTTTCCTGTCATCTTTCGCTCATGAAAATACCTACTTACTCTAATTCGCCACCCGTCGCAATTAATGATGTGCTGAAAAAAATTCAAAACAAAACCGAACACTTGTTACGAAATTGCATCTAGGCTGATTTAAATGATAACATAAGGTTTACGGATTACCTGGTTGCGGAGGAAGTGGCTGGTGATTAGGTGATGGAGGATTTTGGGTGAAAATTAATTTATTGGTGTGTTAGTAAGTAGGCCTACTTGAATGGTAATTTTTGCACCGTGGAGAAGATTGTGGGCGGGTTATAATTTTGATACAATTTGATTTCGTTGGTACCTTAGCTATTATTATTATTTCTAGTTTTTGGGAAAATTCGCATTCTTGGTGTTGCTCCAAAGGCCCCCCCCCCCTCCGAAAAATGAGAAAGGATGAAAGTGATATTTTGAAAAATATGTTATTATCAAATTATTCCACTATGTAGGTACTGCAGCTGCATTTTCAGGGCAAGCAACTTGAAATTTTCTAGGATGATACCAAATTTTCTCTCGCAATAGTGAAAAATTGAGGTAAGTAAATTTTTTACTCCAAAAAAATTAGAAAACTTTTTATATTAACTTTTTTCCTTCAAGTGAAAAATAAGTTAAAATTGATATTTTTTCTTCAAAAAATTGAGAAGCATTTTTTTCTTCTAAATACCTATTGAAATATTTTCATTTCAAAAAATTGAGATTATTCAAATACTTGATAATAAGAAATTTTTCCCTAAAACAAAATTTTTTAGCTTAAAAATTTGAAATTCATTTGTACTTAGGTGCTTCAAAATTTTAAAAAAAGTCAAACAAAAAATTGAGAGACCATTCCTTTGAAAAAATAAAAAGATTTTTTTTTAAAGTCTACAAAAAAATATACCAAGGTAATTTTTTCGTTGGAAAGAATTTTGAGATTTTTTACTTTGAAGATGTTGAAATTTTTTCTCCTAAAAAATTAAAAACCATTTTTTTCCTTAAAAAATTGAAACATTTTTTATTTGATAAAATATTTGGAATTTTTTCTCATCCAATTATTTGTTACCTATTAAAAAAATTGAGGCAAAAATTTAAATGAGATTATTTCCTGCAAGTAAGTCTAGGAATGTAAATTGAAATTTTTTCTCCAAAAAATTGAGATATTTAAATTTCTTACCTATCGCTAGAAAATTTGGAAAATATTTTCGCTATACTTAACAATTGAGAGATATTTTTCTCTGAAAACCAAAAAAATCAAAAGATAGAAATTTGTTGATTTTTTTTATTGAAACAAAAAACTAAATAGTATTTTCTCTAAAAAATCCTTCAACTGAAAAATTTGAGATTTTTTTACTCCAAAAACTGATTTTTTTCATTAGGTACAAAAAATTTGAAGACTTTTTTATTTCAAAAAGTTGGGAATGTTTTGCTCCCATAAAAATCAAACGACTTTTCCAAAAAAAATTAGGCAAAAATTTTAATGATAATTTTTCTTCAAAAAATTGAGATATTTCAATTATTTATTACAAGGAAATTAGGAAAATATTTTCACTACCTATGAAAAGTGAGAGATATTTTCCTTCGAAAAAATTGAAAGATTTTTTTCTAAGAATCTGAAAAACAATTGAATAAGGTGTTTCTCAAAAATTTGAGCTGTTTTTCTCCACGAGTGAGAAGTTTTTTTCTTCCGAAAAAATTTTCTTCACCCTTCCCTAAAAAAATATGTAAGTCACTTTTTCCAAAAAAAAAATCAAGACATATTTTATTCCAAAAGTTTTTTACTCCGAAAAAGAGAATTTTTTATTAGAAAAAAATTGAGAACTTTTTATTTTAAAAAGTTAGGAATTTTTTGTTCCCAATAAAATTAAAAGTTTTTTTCCAAAAAATCAAGGCAAAAATTTTAATTAAATTTTTTTCTAAGAATAGTAAATGCAAAATAAAATTCCTTACTAGGTATTTTTTTTTGAAATCTTTTCGGTACAAAAATAAAAGAGATATTTTTCGACGATTTTATTTTTTATTTTCTAAAAAATATTGAAGGATTTTTTTTCCAAAAAAAGTTTAGAGATTTGTTTACTTAATTTAAGGAAGTTGAAAGAAGTTTTTCAAATAGAATGAGGTAAAAAATTAAAGAATTAAAAATTTGAGCTTTTTCCTCCATAGGGTTTTCTCTAAAAAATGAGAGATTTTCATCTTCAGTAATTTGAGAAATTTTTTTTCTCCAAAATACCTAAGTACCTACCCGGTAAACACACTGTATGCGAATCGCGTACTAATAGAGCGCTAAATTCGCATTTATCGTATACGAATAGCATGCAAAAATAGCGTACTATTAGCATATCAAAAATGCCCGCTTTTTAGCGGCTAATTTCGAACGCTAATAGTACGCGAAATTAGCAGCGAATGTAGCGTTCTATTCGCTGTTAATTCGCTTGCGATTAGCGTTCGGAATTCGCCTCTAAAAAGTAGACAAATGATTTTTGACGATTTCCACTCAGCAGTAAATTAATTATTCGAAAATATATCATATTTGTGATCGCTGATCTATGGAAAATGAAATTATGCCGAATCGTAAAGTTTTTGGAGTACCTATCAGTGGCATTTGATAAAGTAATTTTTAGGAAAATCAAAATTACTACCAAGATTTCAATCTACAACGTTTGTTTGAAAAATTTCTCAATTTGAGCCCCCCCCCCCCCTTCAATTATGCCCAATACTACGTAGATAGATAGATAGATAGATAGATAGATAGATTAGATAGGTATAAAAACGTACATTTATTACTCTGAATTGTGAGAGGGAAGAAGGACTGTCCCGCAGTCCCAAATGAACATTTTTTCAAACAAAAGTTGTAGATTGAAATCTTAGAAATAATTTCGATTATTACAAAAATTTCGATTTGACTCTTCCTTTCCTTATAATTTCGCATAATACTGCGTTCAAATTGGAGAAGGAAGAGGAACAATTGAAAAATTTTATAGCACTGATAAGACGTCTAAAATTTTTGCGATTTGATAAAATTTAATTTCACACAAATTCACGCGATCACAAATAAGATATAAATTCAAAATAATTAACTTACTGTGAGTGGAAATCGTCCAAGAAATTCTGCCTTCGTCTCCATTCTTATCACTTTGAAATCAAATCATTGGCGTTTTTACTTAAAAAGAAGAAAAAACATCAAACAAAACACAAAATTCCCTAACAAAATCAAAAAACCCAGAAAAACCTTTATTTTATTGTTTAAATGTCACTGCAATACATTCAAGTACACGTTGATGTTTGAAACTGACTTCTCTCATTTGTAAAACGTATTGAAAGAAGTTGTAGTGAAAATCGCATGCTATTCGCTAGCGAATATTGCGCTAATATCGTAAGAAATATCTGCACGTTTTCCACTGCGATTTTAGCATATGATTCGTATGCGAATATTGTGCTAGTATCGTAAGAAATATTTGCACGTTTTCCACTGCGATTTTAGCATACGATTCTTATGCGAATATCGCGCTAATATCGTACGAACTTTTTGCCTGTTTTCAATGTGATTTCAGGCATGCGATACGCAAGCGAATATCGCGCTAATATCCCACAAAACATCTACAGGTTTTTAAATACGATTTTAGCATGATATTCGCTCACGAATAGTATACGAATTTATCTGAGAAAATTTTCTTCGATTTTTGCTTTGATTTCGCATTCTATTCGTATGCGAATAGACCGCGATTTTCGTCTCTGTGATTTTAGCATACGAATAGCAGGCGGTGTGTTTACCGGGTACCTATTAGTTAAAAAAAAAAAAAAAAATTGAAATAAAAATAACTTTTCTTCCTCGAGAAATTAGGAGATTTACTTTCCCAAAATATAAGCGATTTCGATCTTCAAAGAATTGAATTTTTCTTTTGAATTCTGAAAAAGTGACTGCAAAATATCATTTCTCAAGCAAAATTAAAATATATTTTCTTTTTCAAACAAATTGAGAGATTTTTTACGATTACTTTAAAAAATTGAAATTTCAGAGTTTTTTCCAAAGGAATTGACAGATTTTATTTTCATTGAATAAGAATTTTTTTTAAACACAGATCTCCAAAAAATTTTAGATTTCTGTTGTTTGTTTGTTTTTTTTTGTTTTTTTAATTTAAGAAATTTTTCCTGATTTTAATCGGTAATTTATATTTAATTTTTGAATTCTCAGAGTTTTCAGAGGTACATAGCTCATTTCAGTTTTAAAATTTTGAGTGTAGCTTGAACACCTGATGACTTGAGCTGTACTGTCGCACGTTGCTGGTTTAGAACTGAGTAGGTTTTTTGTGCAAAATTTTTCCTCATTGGAATTTTGTGTGTTTACTTTACCTACATAAAAGTATCTATACCTACACTCTTTTTCTTCATATGATCAATTAATATATTCAAAAAAATCACAACCAACCGTAGCAAAATGAAGGAGAAATCAAAAAACGCACCTACTACAAACATAAAATTAATTGGTTTAGGTAATTTAATCGAGCAGCAATGGCACACCCAAAAATGATACGAAACATCGAGCGAATAAAACAGACCCGAGGAAATGATCAGCAAGGCTGTTTTTTCGGCATTTCGCGTTTTTAGCGATTTCCTGAATCGTGAGGTTTTCATAATTCGTCATGGCCATAAAATATAAATTCGCCACACACATTCTAATCAAGTTTTACCCTTAAAAATAACCGCTTAAAATGTGTATCACCTAGGGTATGAAGCCCTCACGTATGCACGACGTAGCACACTGCGCTGCGCTACAGCCTTACAAAGAAATTAATTTCTGTTATTTTTCTTTCCGCCATTTCGGCAATTCTGCTAGTTCATTTTCAGGCGTAAAATATAGAAAATACATCCGCGGTTATGTCTAATAAACGTGTACGAATAAATAATGCAAAAATACTCTCGTATCAATCGTCGCATATGTAAATGAAATGAAAAAAAGGCATAAATCTGCAACAGCTGTAAGTATCTGCATGATAATTTCCAAAAGTATGAAAAAACGCGATTTCATGGTCACGAGCTGATTTTGTTTCCAGTTTCTTAAAATCGCGCGTACGCATATCTAATTTTTGGTATAAAAATTATTAAATACGAAATAACAGAGGTAGGTATAGGTACCTACTTTGAATAAAATTTATATAAATTTTCACTTCGATAATTTACATCCGTTACCGGCCTTTTTCCCTCAACGTCATTCTCGTACCGCTTGAAATCGCCTTTATTTTCTGTTACATTTCTAAAAACCGTTTTCTTTTCTAACGTAATCTTTTGAATAAGCTCGATGTTTTAATTAATTCAAAAATCCTAAGTAACAGAAAAGGAAATCTAATTGAAAACGGTGGTAGGTCTTTGATATAGAAAAAAATAAAAGAATTCTGATTCGCGAATGATGGACATTTGGGTAAAAACCTCATTGAGAAATAAAAGATTACATCGTAATCAACCAAGCATTAAACTCCAGTCCCTTCGCAATTAAAATAAAAACCAATGTAAATGTAACCGTTGGCGCAAATGTCGTCGGTTTACTTTTTCTCATTATAAACTCGAATAATATGTTAGTCTATTAAAATCAGCGAGCAATTCTAAATAGAAAGGTACCACTATGATTGACGTTGAAAATGTGCAAAAAATAAGACTTTCTGCTAAGGATTTTTTTTTTCATCGTGTAACGTATAATATGTAAAGTTGACTGAATTAAGATTTTTATCAGTTTTTTGAAGAAAAAAACATCGAAACAGTCGTTAACGGAAATTTCGCAAACTGAAAATCTACTTTATAGGAATTTTATTGACGTCGCTCTTACTATAATAATTGTTATTGAAATATGACGAGGTGATTTGGTTTGTTACGAAATTCGTGCACAAAGGTACAAGTTAATAATAAAATTTAAAGATGTGACATTTAATAAAATTATCATTTGAGATTCGTTAATCGTTATGGAATATTTAGGAAAAAAACAAAAAATCCACTCGAGCATTCAATAAATCTATTCAAAGACTAATTTTTAAGGTAGCTTGGCAATTTTACCTATAAAAAGATCAAACGTGATTCCATTTTCATTCAAGTTGCCTGGGTGGTATCTCTTTTTTCGCAGGCAAATTGCGTAACATTTTTTTTTTATTTGAATTTTGTACCTATTTTATGCTTAGTTATTTTTCAACACCACTCGAGAATCTTTTTTTTTTTTGGGGAATAAAATACTCAAGTCTTTTATTTGTTTAAATTCCAACTTTTAAATTTTTTGAAAAATATACCTACTCAATTATATAGGTATTTATCAAATTCTTGTCTTTGTAAATAAATACCTATCCCTCGCTCTGTTTTTAAGCGAGGTTTTCATCAATTTTTTAAGATATCAATTCTGTCGATTTTCAAATTTAAATTCGAAATTTCATTTATTTTGTTTCAAAATATTTTCCATTCTTGGTGTTTACTTTTCTTTTGGAATTTTGAGAAAACTTACGAACAAAATGTACCTACATATCTCCAACTTTCTAAATGCACATCTACTATAATTTATTCAATCTAACGATAGAGTAATGGTATGAATTTCTCATTTTCTCATAAGCCAAAATATTCCTCAGTTAACTTTTGGAGAGAAAAAAAACTCAATTCTTTTGAAGAAAAATAATTTTATATGAGTCAAAATATTTCTCAGTTTACTTGGGGGAGGGGTAATTTCTTTAAAAAAAAAACAATTTCTGAACATTTTTGAAAACTAAAAATTTGTCAATTTTTGGAGCAAGCTTCAATAAATTTTTTATTTTTTAAAAATAAAAAATGGGTAAAAAATATTCTGAATTTTTTGAAAAAAATTATTTTGTTACCTACCTACATCATTTTTTACAATATTCTTTATGAAAAAAAAAAACAGTTTTATTGATTTCTTTTGAAGAAGGAAATCTCATTATTTCGGAGAAAAAATTTCTTAATTTTATCGAAGTGCAAAATATTTCTCAATTTTTCTAAGAAAAAATTTTAATTTTCGTTTTTTTTCTGAAAAAATCTCATTGGCGAAAAAAATTCTGAATTTTATTGGAGTGCAAAATATTTTTTTTTTCAATTTAGAGGGGATGTCGGCTGTCAATTGCACTCACTTTCGAAAAAGTACAATGTATGCGTTTTATGTATCAATCAGGTACCCATTTAGCTCTGTTTAGAAAATTTGATGTATGTAACTCTGTATACCGACTATTAAAATCATATTTTGATTACCTTTTGTAGGTTACATCTAATATTTCCTTAGATAATCATTCAATTCAGTTTTTGGAGCAAAAAATCTCTAATTTTTCTTTGAAGATTCTGTCATATTTTAGAATAAAATGTTGCCAATTTTTCTGAAGTATAAATTATCATTTTTTTTAAAACTAAAAGAATGGGAAAAATCCGATTTTTTAACTTAACTTTTTTTTTGAAAAACCCCTAATTTTTGCAGAAAAAAAAAACTTTGACTAAATTCAATTTTTTTAAGAAAAGAGCATCCCAATTCTTTCTGGAAAAAAACAACTCTATTTTATATTGGAGTGCAAAATATATATTTTTCAAAATTTTGGAGAAAAAAATCATTCAAATTCAATTTTTTTGACTAAGTAAGTAAAATACTTGATATTTCTGAATTTTTCTGAGAAAAAATTTAATTTTTGTACCTATCGGGTTTTTTGGAGAAAAAATTCTTAATTTTTTCGAAGTAGGTAAGTACTAAATCCTTTTAAAAATGTTGGGGAAAAAAAACTAATTCGATTCAATTTTTTGAAGCAAAGCTATTTTGCAATTTTTTGAGGAAAATTTTAATTATGTCTCAGTTTTTTTGGAGAAGAAAACCTCTCAAATTTTGGTGATGAAAATTTCTGATTTTTGGAGAAAGATAAATCGTTCTCGAAACATTGGAGGGGAAAAAATCATTCAATTCTTCTTTTTTTTTAAATATAAAAGTAAGTATTTTTCAATTTTTTTGAGAAAAAATCTTTTATTTTCGTAGAAAAAAAATCTCAATTTTTTCTCAAAAGAAATAAAATTTTTGTTTCATTTGTTTGAGGAGAAAAATATTTCTTAATAATTTCTTTGGAATAAAAAATATATTTTTTTGAAGCAGCATATAAAATTAACAATTTTTTCAATTAAAAAAAAAAAGAAAAAAAAAGTAGGTAAAAATATTTCTAACTAAAAAAAAATCAAACCTTTTAGGAAATGGCAGCGTTTTCCGTTTTTTGAGGGAAAAATCTCAATAGTATTAATTGGAGAAGATAATCTCTAATTTTTTAAGATAAGAAAAGAAAAACAATTTCTGAAATTTTTTGAAACAAAAATTTTACGATTTTTGGAGTAAAAAAATTTTACAGCAAAATAATCTTTCTCAAATTTAAAAAAAAAATCTCAATTCTTGTTTCAATTTTTCTGCTAAAAGTAATCACTCAATTTTTTTAAGAGAGAAAATCTATTTTTAGCATTTTTTCTCTTAATAAAAGCTGGGGTGCGTTCAGTAAAAAAATACCATTTTTTGGATTTGGCATAATTTCAATTTGAAATATTTTTGGTTTTTATTTATTTTTTCAACTTTTTGACATAAAAAATTCAAATTTTAGAAATCCGTGACTAATGAAATTTTTCATTTTTTTTTGTGTTGAAAGTTCTTCTCTTTTTTTGCGAAGAAATCTATCAATTTTTTGAAGTAAAAATTTCCTCATTTTTTTAGTAAAAAAAATCTTTCAAGTTTTGTGAGAAAAATAATTTATTCTCACATTCAACAAAAAAGGCGTTACTTTACGACTTGCGCGTCTGTTTGCCTTCCATATCGGTATCATGCAACTTGTTCAACATGACTTCGAAAATTCTTTCCTACAATAGTTGAAAAATTTGAAACACAGAAAAATTCAAAAGAAAGATTCGTATCAATGCGTTTGTAATTATTTTGACAGTGATATTAGTTAATTACTATCCAATTAATTATCAAAAAAAACAAACAAATAGTTGAAAATGCGATGCAATAGAAAATTAGTAATTAAAATTACCGTTTGCCTCTTATAATACAATCGAATACAAAAATTAAAATATTAAAAAAAATCAAGCTCCGTTTGATTGTATTGATTGAAAATATTCGGAATATTTTTTCTCTTGTTGAATTTGTAACTTTTGTAATTTTTTCAGTAATCCTTTACTAATTTCTTTTCCTTCTGCGTCATGCGTTGGCAGACCCTATAGAATTAAATTCAGTAAATATAAGTATTTTAATTTAGAATAAAATAAGGCGAAACGTTGAAAGAGACGTACTTTTTCATCGAATTTCGAATATTTATTCGTTTCCTTTTTAAATAATTCGGAAGGAGGTATCCTTTTCAAAGCATCTTTTTCAGCCTGAAGAGCTAATTTTTTTTCTTTTTCTGCCGCCTTTTCTCTTTCTATTCTTTTCTTTTCTTCTTTTTCTTTCAGTAGGGTATCTCTATCGACTAATTTAACTGCTGCGTTCGCTCCTGCATAAAATATACTCGTGTAGTGGTAAAATATTTTTACAGCGTTTGCCAACAAAATGTAATACCTTCTCGGTCTTCTAATCGGACTCCAACATTTGGAAGAATGTCGTCACGTAGGGTGTCGCAAATTTGTAGAATATTGGTGGCTTTTAATGTCCTAGCTTCGGATCTGATCGAATTACGAAATTCTGATAAGATATTCAAATACGGCATTAATATATTCTCAATCTGGAAAAAATTATAAAATTGAAATTTCGTAACAAAGTATTGAGAAAATTTAAAAGCTTCATTGGCACGAGAAAACACCCACATTCGTATCCGATTTTGTTGATAATGGAAATCCTATACTTTCAGATGATGAAATCGCACCAAATATTTGCATTAGTTTAGTAATATAAAGGGCAATATTTTTCAATAATATTGCATTTATATTATGCCCCGAATCCTTGACGTAAATATTACAATACGAGATACAATCGCGTAGAGACTCCAAAGCGGTTCTGGTGTCAATATTATCTGTAATAAATTAGAATAATAATTACAACCAGTTCGCAGAAAAATAAAATCAATTTTTGTTTCGTTACTTACCACAAAGAGCTTTATGCACAGCTTGCTGCGTATCAGAAAATTTTTGATTTAGATTAAATTCAAGCGTAGACCATTTTGTGAAAGATGAACAATCTGTGTCGTTGGTTAAATCCTTCGTCAAGTCTTTCACATTCAAGAAAAACTCCTGTAATTATTTTTAAATAAATATTTTCATATTTAAAAAAATAAATAAAAATTTTTCAGTACTTACATTGAATAATTTTTCATATGTTAAAGCCATATCCATAGTATTATCACTGTAATCCAACGTGTCCTTCCACGAATGCAACAAAAATGCAAATCTTAATTGACGAGCTGAGTATTTTTTCAACGCATCTTTTACGGTAATGAAATTTTTCAACGATTTCGACATTTTACATCCGGCTATCGTCAAATGTCCAGAATGTAGGAAATATCGAACCCAATTATCATTATCGTAATACGCCTATCGACAAAAATTCATTAAAATAAAAATTAGCAATTTAAAAAAGTAGTATTCGCAATAACAAAAAATTATTAACCTCAGCTTGAGCCAATTCGTTATCATGATGAGGAAATTTCAAATCAACACCACCAGTGTGTATATCTAAAGATGACCCGAGGATATGAGATGCCATTACAGAGCATTCTATGTGCCATCCAGGGCGACCTTTTCCCCATGGAGAATCCCACCATGGTTCTCCAGCTTTGGAAGCTTTCCATAAAGCGAAGTCGGTAACAGACCGTTTCTCTTTACCATCACCGGAAAGATCACCTACGTGAAAACACATATAAATAAATACATTTTTCAAACAGGATTCCTCTGGGCAAATAATTCGAAATTTACCTTCGCCTTCTTGTAGTGATTTCGTATCACCAAAAGCTTCAGGAACCAATTTCGCATAAAAATGATTAGGTTTTTGATCAAATCCATTCACATCGAAATAAACCGAACCATTGGATTCGTAAGCTAAACCATTACTAATAATTTTTTCTATATAGGCAATGATCTCCGGAACGTACTCGCTCACTCTGGTCAATACGTCTGGTTCTAAAATCTGAAAAAATAATAATTTACAACTATTTTCACAATAAAATTCTTTAAAAATTACAAGACCAAACGTACATTTAATGCTCTCATTTCTTGATGGAATTCTTTTTCCCAATACCTAGGCAGATCATTGAAGATTGCGTTATCGGTGACGGAATTGCCAAACTTCGAATCTAAGTAATCAGCGAATGGATCCCGAATAGTTATCAACAGCTGCTGCAAACAATACATAGAATTATCTAAATGTTGAGAAATCCGAATTTTTGATCACATAAAAACTCACATACATTAGTATTATCGGATACTTCTTTACAGTTGCCCTCTTTAATACTTTTCTCCAAAGATTGGACAACAACTGTAACATTATTCAACATATTATTGAGCATGGTGTGTTTGTCGGTATCCTGAGTCTCTTTAATGGAAGCGGTTAATTTTGCAAAAACATTCTGAACATCTTTGAATATTTCTTCAAATGTGGGTTCTTCTTTCAAGTAAGCTTCAAAAAGATAATTCTGTCTTGCACGTTTGATGATTTTGTCATCTATATCGGTGATATTCATCGCGTAGGTGACATTGTAGCCGAAATAATCTGACAGTACTCTACGTAAGATGTCGAACGAGATGTACGATCTGATAACAAAATCATCGATGAATGATTTAAATTTAATTAAGTAAACAGCTAAACAAAACGATCGTGTTTGGAAAGAAGTAATTACCTAGCATGACCCATGTGAGCAGCATCGTAAACGGTGGGACCACAACTGTACCATTTAATTTGCTTCTTCTGTTGAGGAACGAACTTCTCTTTTCTTCGTGTCAGACTGTTGTATAGGAATAAATCTGACTCGCCTTCCAGCGGTAGCCACTTCGGTTGAGATCTTTTTGACATAGTGACGTTGTACTGACAATTAGAATAACATGAAAAGAAAACTAATCGATAGAAGTAGTACAATCTACATTATATGATTCAAATTTTACAAATAAACAGAGGATATCGAACTATAAGGTGGCAAAATTACAATTTACATCATTCATTTCATGAGGTGATACCACGCGAAAGCGAAAATTGAGTGATAAAAACGCTCTCATGATTTGCAACAAAGCCCGGTCGGTTTCCAGATTACCAGTGGTTCACAATCTAGGTTAAATGAAGAAGAGCCAGAGAGGTAAATAAAATAGGGAATAAAAGTGTGACGTCACAATCGGCTATTTTTCTGTGATAAAGTTGAAAAGTGGATCACGGTATTTTTGCTTATCCTCCTGGAGCCTGGTGTGCAGCCGGCTGGACACTTTTCTAGATTTTCCCTGTGACCACAGAATAATCGCATCGAAATGAAACAAATTTTATTGGTCTTGTACATGTCTCTAGTTTGTTGGGAAATTTTTGTTTGGGGTCTGAGAATCATCTACGAAACAGCGTTCATAAATCAGTGTTGCCAGACATAGGGACGACTAAAAAAATTGACTTCTACAACAAATTTAAGCAAATTCTCATACAAAAAAAAAAATGAAAAATTTTATCCAATCGCTGTTGAAAAGTGTACAGTATGAGCTTCAAAATGGTATATTGAAGTTTCAAAATATTTCGATTTGTCTTGTAGAAAATTCATTTTAAATTCCATGTCCAGCGGGGTGGACAAATGGATCAAACATTTTCCCTCCTATCAACTGATCATATTATTTTTCATTTTGTGATGTTGGCAACTTGCGGTCATTGTTTATCATTTCTGTTTCAACAAAGTGAACTTCTGTGTCTGTATGTGAGTCTGTGATTTTACTGTTAACAATTCAAAATTTCAAAAATTTGAAAATGATAAATCAGTTGATCTTTCTTAAAAATTTTGTTTTCACTTCATTTCAATGAGATTTTATGTGCCTAATTCTATTAATAAATAATCAACTGATGGCGCAATGGATGATCTAATTGAAGAAATAGCCAACAACAGTGATTTAGACGTTCCTGATGAAGAAAACAACACTGTACGTAGCTCTTATCATAACTTAAAAGAAATGAAAGTTGGCCAAATAAAAAACCAAAGAATTGGAAAAAATCAAATCGAACAAAGTACGAATCTCCACTCCCAGATAGACCTGAAACTGAATGGGATATTGAGAATCGAGAATTCTATTCACCGCTGGATTATTTTTTGCAATACTTTAATGATGATTTTTTTGTACTAATGGCGACACAAACAAACATTAGATCAATGCAAGCTAATGAAACGCCCTTGAAAACCACCGCTGAAGAATGTAAGAAGTTTATTGGCGCTCACATTATTGCTTCTTGTGTCAAGTTGCCGCGTTTACGTATGTATTATCAACCATTTTTCAAAATGCGGACGATTTTCCAGATACCTCGAGACCGTTTTTTCAAACTTCGTAATTACGTTCATTTTATTAATAATCTTATAATGTTTATGAAGAATAAATCTAATTATTATGACCTACATTTTCATTGAAGAAACGAAGCTGTCACGCTCATCTAAGAAAAGCAGTACTGATAAAAGAAAATCATAATTTTGGCAAATACTTTAAATTAATAATACTGGAAACTTCAATGGGGAAAAGAGGCCCTGACAAAAGCGCTCTTTTAGCAGATTTAGCGGCTCGGCATGAAACTATTCTCAGACGTTCGACCGATCGTCATGTCTTCGACCAATCAGAGGGTGAATCACGCGACGATTAGTCGAAAACCTGGAATTAGTTTCATGCCGAGCCGCTTAGAGAGCGCTCTTCTTGGGAGTCAAATCAAAAGCATTGAGTTTCCAGTATTATTAATTTAAAGTATTTGATTTTGGCCTGTTTTTGACCACAAACATAATTTTCAAAAAATATGGGCTCTGATCCAAAAAAAATAACATAATTTTCATATTCAGCGTAAAAAGTTATGAAATAAACATTTCTAACATTTCAAATAAGAGTTAAAATTTGTGATTTGATTAGGACCAGATTTGGTCCAAATGTCCAGCCGGCTGGACATATCATAACAAAGGTACCAATGGTGGGAGAAAATTAAAAAAAATAATTTAACATCAGTACCACATCCTAATCAAGAATAAATCATTGTTTTATCAATAATTCATTTTTTTCTCCGTCGGGATCCAGGAGGTTATCACAAGAGTTACAATTTTTGCACTTATTAGGTTATTACTCAAAAAATAGAGCTTTTATGAAAAATTTACTTAGGACACTTTTTGTAGAAAATTTAACAAGCTTTTCATTCGTTTAAAAACATTTTGATTTGGTGTAGTATAAATGGAGATATTGAGAAAACAAAACGGCACTTCTTCAGCATACTTCTGGTCCATTTCGAACAAATAACTCTTGTGTAATTAACTGTATAATAAAAGTTGATATATCATTCGAAAGAGGACAAGATTCTCTACATTTCATTTCTCTAAAAAAATTTTCTAGCTATTTCAGTTTTTCAGTTATTTTAATTTGAAATTAGTGTTGATGTTTAGCAAACGGATTTCGCATGCTTTTCAACGCTTTTTACATTTCAAATCGAAATATCTAAAAAACTAAAAAAGCCAGAATAAAGTTTTAAGGAAACGAAATATAGAGAATCTTATCCTCTTTCGAATGATATAATAAACTTTTCGCTAAAATGAACTACTATCGATTTATTTGATAAAATACTTGAAGATTGACGAGTATGTGAAGGGAGTACAATTTTGTTTTAGCGATATCTCCGTTTGTACAACACGAAATTAAAATGTTTTTATTTGAATTGAAAGTTCTTTTACTTAACTACAAAAAATATTTCTTATGAATTTTCTGTAAAACTCCTAGTTTTCGAGTTATTAAGTGAAAACAATGAAAATAATGAAAACGTACACATTACAATTGATAAGAATTTTGGAAACTAAACACGCGAGACATTCACAATAACTCTCTTCTGATGGGAAATTTTCTCCACAACAAAAACTTTTCTATAAACTTTTTCTCTAAATTGCACCGTTTTATTACAATATTGAAAAAACCATTTTTTCCCATGTTAATTTTCATTAGCATCCCCGTTTCAACTTTATCAAAGTGTTTATCACGTGACTGTGACGTCACCACTTTTATTCCCTATTCGGATTTTTGCATTTCGCGGTTCGCAAAAATTTCCCCCAAAAAAATCATGCAATTGCAGTCCCATCTCATCCACAGTATTATGTGTGTCTCATCTTCATCATTCACAAATTTTTCACATTAAAATTAAAAATAAAATGAAGCGAATTATGTACAATTTATACTTTTATTTTATTTGCAAAGTTAGTGTACAATTAATTAAACGTATTATCTTGATTCTTGCATCTTGCTACCCACAAAACAACTCTAGTTTTCAAATGTTTTCTGAATTATGCAAATAAAATGAATAATAATAAACCAATAAACGTATTTGTATAAAAAAATTCGACTGATGTTCACAAATTCAAAATAGCGATAAAAAAATCTTTAAAAATTAATAATGAAGATTAGGGCACAATAAGATCTTGATAAGTACTCCACTCCGGTGTTTTTTTTTTACGAAAACATATCGTCATACTCTGGAGGAAAACGACCTGGACCTGGATGTGCATCAGGAGGACCAAAAGGATCAAATCTCGAACCTGGAGGGGCAGCTCCTCTACAGAAAAAAATTATAGTCAACTAGGAAAATTTCTAATGACATAATTAAGAATGAAGTTTAAAAAATTACCTCGGCAATCCACGAGGAATACCAGGGCCTGGAACAGGTCCTCTCTCTAATAGACGACTTCTGTTATCTGAAAAAGGATCAAAAAGCATACCACCTCCCAAAGGACTTCGTTGACCCACTGCTGCCAAAGGGTCTAAATCTCTTCTTCCAATACCAATTGGATCGAAGGAAGGAAAGCTAAAAATGACCAATCATTAGTATTCGATACTAATTTCTCAACGACGTATTAAAAATGATATTACTCTTCGAAACCTCGCTGATGAGCGGGTCTAGGTGGAGGTATTAATGAAGGGAAAAACAACGGATCTGATTTTTTATCCGATGATTCGCCAGCGGTAGTTTGAGTTTCTACGGTTTTTTTCTCATTGCTGACAAAAGCAGAAACTAAATCTCTTTGAATAGTGCTGAATAGTTCTACGTGTGAAGGTAACATGGAAGATATATCTCCTTCTAGTGCGGCTACAGATGCTTCATAGTTGAACATAACGTTGGAAACTTTCAACTTTTCTGTGTGCTATGACGATAGAACAAAACACAAGTTATGAAATAATCTGAATATTGAATATTTAATGATTTAAAAATTTACCATAAAATTGAAGACTATGGTGCTATCATCGGAATGGCAACTTCGAAGAATATATTTGCCATCGTCATATTGGTATCTGAAAACGTATTCTTCGTTAGCGTTCCATTCCTTTGGAAGTAATTCCGATGATATTTCAATTGCTTCGGATTTCTAAAACATTCGAATAAAATGGTACTTGACGTGATTCTCAACTGTGAGACAAGCTATTACACGAAATTATGAAATTACGACTTACCCAATCGTCATTTACTCCAACACATTTGAAACCATTTTTAATCAACGAGAAATGAATCAGTAGCATTAATATATCTTCTTTTTTCTTAATATCATCTTTCACGTTGTTGAACAGCAACTCCCAACCAAAAAATTGATCCGTCATTTTGGAAAATATCTGATTTCTGCGACAAATTTTAAATAACTTTTCTCTCAATTCTCATTTTTCTGCGAAGTTTTTCTGTTCATCATCTTTGTTTATTTAAAAAAAAAAAAAAAAGTAAATAAACATTGATAAGAAGTGCCTTCGCTATAAGTGAGAGCCCAAGGAGAGCCCCATGTTTTAGAGAAAAATTGACAAAAATTTACAGAAAGCCAAAAATAAAGTTGAGCGAAGCTTTCGATTCGTTTTCGTTTGTTTTTTTTCAGAATTTTTTGTTTGTTTTTTTGTATTCGGTATAATTTTTGTGAATTTAATTATTTAATCAATTAAATTATTGTGCTTTATTACTTTTTGCGATTACGATTATGTGATTTCACATCGACCGATTCATTATATCACCTGCCATCCACTTTAATCATTCAATCGCAGCTTAGTATAAGTTGAGTTTTTGAATCGGCTTACCTTTGCACCACCAGCCTACCAATATGAATTCAGGTACACTTTACGGTGGAGATGACATCGGAGCTTTGGTTTTCGATGTCGGCAGTCAATCACTACGTGTCGGATATGCTCAAGAAGACACCCCCAAAGCCGAAATCCCCGCAGTTGTCGGTGTGTTAGAAGAAGGCAACCGGAACGCCGACATAAACACTGGCTCTGGCGATATCGAACCAAAAAACGCTAACAATATAACCAGCGAAACCAAGTATTATATCGACACAAACGTATTATGCGTTCCTCGTAAAGGTATGAAGGTCGTGAATTACATGAAGGATGGCATGATCGACGATTGGGATTTGTTCGAAAAAGTGTTAGACTACACTTACGATAGATGCATTCAGTCAGAATCCAAATATCATCCGGTTCTAATGTCAGAATCTCCGTCTAATTTACGTCCTAAACGCGAGAAGCTCATGGAATTGATGTTCGAAAAATATAACGTACCGGCTTTCTTCCTGGTGAAAAACGCTGTACTTTCGGCTTTTGCCAATGGACGAGTTACCGCCCTTATTGTAGATAGTGGAGCGACGCACACTTCAGCTGTACCTGTTCACGATGGTTATGTACTATCTCACGCTATTGTTAGATCTCCTCTCGGTGGTGACTATATTACCATGCAATGTCGTCAACATTTGCAGGTGATTTTCATTCAATATTATGCCCATGAAAAATTACATTTTTCTAATTTCGTTATTTTATGATTTTTCACAGGAAAACGATATTGATATTACTCCTCAATACATGATCGCCAGCAAAGAAGCAGTCAAAGACAAAGAAAAACCAATATGGACGAAAAAGCCCAATTTACCCGAAGTTACTCAAAGCTGGCACAATTATATGCAAAAACGAGTCATACAAGATTTCCAACAGAGTGTTTTACAAGTATCTGAAACACCCTACGATGAGAAAACTGTTTCCGCTCTACCAACTTCACATTATGAATTTCCAAACGGTTATCATCAGGTATACCTCATTCACAGTGTGTACTGTTTTCATGTTAGGTTTTCCTATATTAATTCTATTACGTTTTGGCAGGATTTCGGTAGCGAAAGATTTAAAATTCCTGAAATTTTATTCGATCCGAGCGTAGGGTTAGGCGGCTCTATGTTAGCGGTCGGTCAAATAGTAACTACTAGCGTAGGCATGTGCGACGTTGATATCAGACCATCGTTGTATAACAGTGTCGTCGTCACGGGTGGAAATTCATTTCTACAAGTAAATGCCTACCTTATAATAATTATTTTCTTTCCAATTTTTACGAGCTTATATCTTATTAATTTTGATTCTTCTAGGGCTTCCCTGAACGACTGAATCGAGACTTATCAGTACGCATACCGAGCAGTATGCGTTTAAAAATCATATCCGCTAATGGTTCAGCGGAAAGGAGATTCGGCGCCTGGATCGGCGGTTCTATATTAGCATCGATTGGAACATTCCAACAAATGTGGATTAGTAGTCAAGAATATAAAGAAAGCGGAAAAAGCCAAATTGACAGAAAATGCCCATGACTTGACCAACACCTGTTAACTTTGTGAATGATTCCGGTTCGATAGCGTCCCATCGTCTTTAATCCGAATCCGTATGAATTTCTCGTCTAATTAATTACGTACTATTTTCGATTTAAGTATCTTTGTAAATGTAAGTCAAGGTAATGATCAAGTAAATGTATGCATTTTCTCTTCTCCCATATTATTTTAGTTTTCCTCATTCTCCTCTCAGTATCTGAGATAAATTGATGTACTGCGCTATGTAGAATGTAAACGTTTATTTTACGTTGATTTGATCTTTTATTATTATTGTATGTAATATGCGATACATATGTAAATAGTTCATTAAAAACTCGTCAGATTTGTTTTTTCGCTGGAAAAGGAAACACAGTCTTTCTTGCTAAAAATACAACACTCAGCGGCAGACGGTGAGAGGGGGGACGAATTTTTCTGCAGAGCCCGATCGAGAGATTTTTATATTACTTTTTCTGAGGAAAGAATCTCCAAAAAAATCATTTTTATACTCCACAAATGGAGACCAAAACTTGATATTTTTTCTCTAAAAGTAAAAGACTTCTTACAATAAAATTGTAAATTTTTCATACCTAATCTAAAAAAACTAAAAAATATTATTTTTTAAAAAACATCAAAAAATACAATATTTTTTCCTACAAAATTGAAAGATTTTATTTTTTTAAATGGGTAAGACGAAAAATAATTGATTTTTCTTCGAAAATTGAGAAGTTTTTTAAATACAGAAAATTGAAAAATTTAGGAATTTTTTTCATCAAAAAAATTAGATTTGTTTGATCCAAAAAATGAAGATAAAAAATATAACCAAAAAACATTTTTTTTTTTTATAAAAATTAAACGGTCTGATTTCAAAAACAAAATAAAATAAATAATAAGAAGAATAAAAATGTGACAAAAAACAAAAAATTTAGTTTTTATCTCCAAAGAAATAAGAAGTATTTTCAATTCAAAAAGTTGAAAAAAATTTTACTCTAAAAAAATTTAGGAATTTTTCCCCAAATAAGTGAAAGCTTATTTCTACAATAAAGTTGAGGGGTTTGTACCCCCCCCCCCCCCCCCAAAAAAAATATTGGAAAATCTGCATAAACTTTTTAAAAAAATGAATTCTTTTACTCCAAAAAATATAAAAATAATTCATAAATAGACTCCCCCCCCCCCAAAAAAATAAATAAAACGAACGGTCCAATTTTAAAAATAAGAAGAAAAAGAATAATTTTATTAAAATTGACAAAAATTGAATTGTTTTCTCCAAAGAAATGAGAAGTTTTTTCATTTTTCAAGTTGATTTCAACTCCCATATTAGGGATTTCTTCCTCCAAAGAAATTAGATTTTTTTCCACAAGAAATTAAGGAGTATTTTTTATTTTTTATTACAACACAAGAGAAAAAATTTTCAATTCAAAAACATTTTAATTTTAATTTAGACAAGAAGTTGGGGTTAAAATAAGGGATACCTTTTTTAAAAACGAAGATTTTTTTACTCAAAAAAATTATTATTAATTTTTTTTTTTTTAGAGAAATACATTCTAACTTTTTTAGAGAAACTTACACTTTTTTTTAGACATAAAATCACTCATCTAGAAAGAAAACATTCGGTTGGAACTTTTTTCTCTCCAGGTAAGCGATTTCATCTTCCAAAAAAATTGAAAAAAATTGGAATAAATTATTTCTCTAATAAAATTACATTTTTTTTTGAAAAATAAGAGTTTTTTTTGGCAAATTGTGGAACTGAAAAATATGAGTCGTGAAAATTTTTCAGCGGTGTCAGGAAAAGGTTGAATGACTTTCATCAGAAGAAGTTCCAAACTGAGTAGTGAGTAGTTGGAAGAGACGAGAAAAACAAAAAATTAAATGAAATTACATTTTATTCGATTTTTTAGAGTACAAATTAAAGAATATACATTTAAAATGCTAATACTGTATTTATAACAAGAAAAGTTAAAAACACCAATTTAGATATATTCACTACTATGTATAATAAAAACACAACTCATTTACAAAAAGAGAAAAAAAATAATAACAATTTTTAATTAAAGCCAAAATAATAAATTATAACAAAAACAACACAGCGGTTTGCATTCATATTATACTTCCAATAATTCATGCTCTTCGTAACGTGGGCACAATCGCAGATTTTTCCAGCATACTCAGTATCACTTTTACAAAACATATTAGGAACCATAGAATTTATTCTCGTTATTTAATTTTTTTTTTTTTTTTTAATATACTGAGATATAGAAAACTCTTGAAAACGCACGCATAGAAAATAAATTAGCATAAAAACATCTTAAACCTATAACCGGCGATAGATAGAAAAAGAAACTATGTAAAAATGAGATTTACCGAGAGGTTAAACGTAGGTATCAAATTGCATTTTAGAAAATTTTGATTACAATCAGAACTCCGTGTCATACAAATCACACACAAACAAAAAAAACGAAGAAAAAAAAACCAATGAATGCCAAAAATTAACACCTAACACGGCAAACGAAATTTATCATTAGACAACATTTAAAATAAAAACAAACAAAAAACATTATAAATGGTATTTAAAACTCGATATATAACTTAATAGACTAGGAATTCCGATTTGTTAACTTTCAATATACACGCGAGCGACGTGTTTATTAAAGCTGTTCCTTCTTTTATGTCTTCAGCTTGAAACGACGTCACCGTCCTTGGACGAAAAATTGACATAATAAATCATCACAATTTTTGATTACGATGTTGTCGTTAAAAATTTCGCGTCGGATTTAAATAGAAGGCGCCGGCGGTAAGACTAAGTTCGAATTTTGCGATTCTTCTCCGGCCGCTTGTTTACAGGTAGTTTGTTTAGGAGAGTTTGAATACAACACGGGTGAGACTCGCTTTACTCGGTAACATTCTTCGCATACGCGAACTGGATCGAACAGCTGTTCGTTTGGCAAAATGGTGAAATTTCTCGAGCAATCGGCGCAGAAAATTTTCCCACAGCTCCTGAAATGTTATAAAGAGAAAAAGAATATTAGTCGGGTTTATTTTTCAAGAAATTAGATTTTATATTTTGAAAATACTCGACGCGACGTTTACCTGCAATGATGTCTTCTTCGGCCGAGCCAAAATCGAGTATTACACGCCTGGCAGAAATTTGCCGCATGGTCTGGTACCCATAATACCTGACCCAGTTCTTTTTCATCCACGGCTTCCCACGAAATTTCCGTACTACATACGGATCCTTTCTAGACACGTAAAATATGGTATATTAATAAAATGGGCTCAACTCGAAACTAGGTATATCAAATCGTAATGATTAAATATGAATCCTTACATCATCGTCTGAAACCAGCTGTTTTTCTGGAAGAGTATAATTATTTTGATGAATGCACTGGTGACATATTTTATTCATTAAAGCGTATCTCGTTGTATGTAATTCACTACGTAAAGCAGCTTGTTGAGCCTAAAGTGGTAGAAAAAAATCACAATTAATGCAATTCTTTGAAAAAATATTTAAAATTCTCTCTATGACGGTTACAGAAATGGTCTTTGAACGGCCTACGTATAAATGATTAATCAAATAAGGATATATCCAGGACCAGCAACATTAGCAGTAGGTAGGATGCTCAAGCTTCATCTAAAATTTCATAAGTGAAAACTTCGAAAATGCAAGAAATTAAAATACACGCTACACATTGGATTTCTTTTTTTCAAGTCAAAAATCTTCAAATTCTTTTGGAATAAAAAAAAGCCAATAGTTGAAGAATAAGTCTTTTATTTTTTGGAGAAAAAATTTATTAAATTTTTAAAGAAAAAAATTCATTTTTTAATGAATTTTTTTGGAATAAATTTTTTTTCAATTTCAAGTTTTTTAATATCTCAACTTTAGGAGGAAAAAATAATTTAATTTTTCGCAGATGAAATTTTTTCATATTTTTAGAGCAAAAACAATTTTCAAATTTTTTTGAAAAAACATTTACAATTTACAATTTACAAAAAAAAGGAAAAAGAAACGGGTTGTTGAAAGTTGAGAGAGAATCGTTTTTTCGGAGAAAAAATCAATTTATTTTTCGAAGAGAAAAACTTCCAATCATTTTGGAATAATAAGAAAATTTCTGCTTTTTTTAAAGTGAAAAAAAATCAAAGAAAAAAACTTCATTTTTTTCAGTTTTTCTTGAAGGTGAAATTTGTTTTTTACAATTCTTTTGAAATAAAAAAAATCTTCGACCTTTTTGTTTGGATAAAAAATTTTAAAATTCAAGTTTTTTTAATATCTCAACTTTCGGAGGAAAAAAATTACCTAATTTTTCACAGAAGAATTTTTTTCAATTTTTTGGAGCAAACTTTTTTTTTTTGGGATAAAAAATTTACAACTTGAATAAAAAAACAAAAAAGAAACGGGTTGTTGAAAGATAAATCGTTTGATCGGAGCAAAAATCAATTTATTTTTCGAAGAGAAAAATTCCTAATCTCTTCGGAATGGTTTCTCAATTATTTGGAACAAGAAAATTTCTGTTTTTTAGAGTGGGAAAAAAAATCATAGAAAAAAATCTAACGATTTTGTTGGAATTGGAAAAAAAAATCATATAATTTTAATGAAATAGGAAACTCTCTAAATTTTTAAAAATTTTATTGAAGTATTATTGAATTTACTAGAACAAAACAAATTTTCCAATTTTTTCGGAATGAAAAATTAAAAAAAAAATTGTTTAGAAAAAAATAAAAAATTTTGATTTTTGGAATTCATTTTTCAATTATTTTGATTTAAAAAAATTTAGATTTTCTGGAATAAAATTTATTATTAGTGTATATTTTTTTTTAATAACAAAAAATACTCATTTTTATAAACAATAAAGTTCAAAAAAAATTGTTATCATAAATTTTCAATTTTTATGGAATGAAAAACATGAAAAATTTTGTTTCAAATACGTACTTGGATATTTTAAATCTTTTTAATAAAAATTTCATCAGTTTTTTTTTTTTTTGAGAAAATTACTGGAGATTTTTTTTTAAATTTTTAATACGATTTCTTTTTTGAATTATTTTGAAGAAATTTTTCGGAATAAAAAATCTTTTATTTTTTGCTGTCAATCTTTCCTCTCATTTTTTAAAATCATTTTTTACATTTTTTAAAAATTTTTTGAGTGCAATTTCTAAAAATTATTGTTTATATTTTGCTTCAAATAAAAAACAGGGTAAATTTTTTCCCCATTTTTAAATTTTTTTTCCCCTTTAAAAAAATCTCAATTTTTATTTGGAGGATATTTTTCAAGTTTTTTGAAGGAAGAAACTTAGAAAATAAAAAATCATTTTCAGTTTTTTTTTTTTTTTAATGGTAAAAAGTCTTTCCAATTTTGTTGCAACGAAAAAATACCTACTATGAATTTTTAGAAAATGATGCTTATCTGCTACTCAATTTTTCATAAAAAGAAGATAATCTCTTACGATTTTTTCGTAGTGAATCATTTTTTTAATTTTTTGGGAATTTATTATTATTTAAAAAAAAAATTAAAAATCTAGGAACGTTTTGGAGTACAAAATTTTTGAATATTTTGGAACAGAACAATTTTTTAATTTGTCCAATTTTTTTTGGCGGGAATGAGGGAATACCTACATTTTTTGGAATAAAAATTTTTCAATTTTTTAGAGCAGCCAATTTCGATTTTTTTTCTTCAAAAAAAAATCTGTACTTTTTTTTGAAATAATTTTTTTTAATGAAAAATTCCCAACTTTTGTTATCAAAAATTCTTATTTGAGAATTCTCGTTTTTTTTAATGACATGTTTTCCCCAATTTTTTCGAAATGAAAAAAAAATTACAAATTTTTTGGAGTAAAAAAAACTCTCATATTTTTTAATGTTTTCAATTCAAAAATTCTTTAAATCTTTTGGAGTGATTTTTAAAAAAAAATTTAATATTAAAAAATCCTTCATTTTTTTCGGAAAAAACAAGTTTCTAAATTTTAGAAGAATGAAGTCCTTCTCACATCCAACATTATAAAATTTTCAACTTGACAGTTGACACCATATTAAGGAGGGAGCCATATGCCAGAGAATTCTCTGTTGCCAGTCCTAAAAATGCCCTATGTATTGTATACTTGAAGGTATCAGATAAAGAACGCTAGTATCGAGACTTCTGGACATCTTTTCACTTTCCCGAACCCTGTTTTCTTTCTATCTATCCTCAGACGAGGTATTTAGATATCCATAAAACTACGTGTATTGACAAAGCATAATTTTTTCACTACCTTTTTGGACATCCGCATAACTGTATGTTCCTTTTCGACTCCCTCTTTCCACAGTATCGTTTCCAGAGGTCCGGAACATCATTTTGAAGCGAGTCATACCTTAAAAATAACTCAATTGTATAACTCTCTTCGGCGTAATTTACCCAGTAATGTTACACATACGAATAACATATAGGAAGAGCCAGAAGAGAAAGCCTCGATACCAGCGTCTTTTATCCCGCACAAAATCCGACAATCTCATCGAAAGTAATTTTCAACTCATCATTACTATCGATTCTATCGCATTCGTAACCAATGAGCCAAAACTTGACTCACTGGCACTCGTACAAATCATTTCTTTCTACGTCTCGTCGTGAAATTATTCGATAAAAAATAAACATTGAAAAATGTCAATTCAAAAGAAATACCTTATGCTCGATAGATATTTGCTGCATGCGGTCTTGAATGTCATCTGGAATAAGAGGTAAACCGTCTATAGGATCTAATAACAATGACGTTAACTGTGGCCGACCTAAATAACATCATCACATCAGTTTTAAATCTAGTTGCCTAAAATAACGCAAGTGCAATCAGTCAAAAGGCAAAGTGCGGTTAATGATTTGTTAAAAATAAAAAACTGATGAAATGAAGGAAAACGCGACACTACTAAATTGAAGTAAAAAGCTCGATTTATTGAAAAGAGAAAATAAGGAGTTTAAAAAACAAAATATAAACGCAGTTTCAAATAAAAGAATGGAATAAAATGAAAAAAAAAAAAATAGTACAAACAGGTTAACCAATGGTATTTACGAAACCGCGTACTTACTAGTTTGAAATGTCGACACATCGTAGGTCTTGAGTCCATTAACAACAGTCCTGCAAATTCGCAACAAGAAACACCACATTAAAATAAACCTCTTTCTAATTACGTACAAAACTGTTGGAAAACGTTTCGCTTACTTGAGTTCATTATCTATTGCCGAATTAATCGAGTAATTATTATCAACTATGGTTTCGACGGAAGTTTCCACGCTAATATCACCATTCAGTCTAACTTCTAATTCGTCGACAATTCGATTACAGTCTTGGGAATTGTTGACGTCGACGGGTACGATTAAATTATCACAGTCTTCATTATTTTCGTTATTCGTAGTATGCGCGTCCGCGACGTTATCGTCGCCGTCTTCGTATTGTTTATTGCAAAAATTTGCTGTATCTTTTAAATCTAAATTTGCCGTAAATTCGTCATTTAAAGCGTTTATCACTCTATTATCACTATTATTGCTATTGTCGACGTTGTTGCAGACTTCCGTCGTCCTTTGCTTCGTGCAATCAGATCCATCGTAAGAGGCTTCCGTCGCGTTGTTACTAACGCTGTACTCGGAACACGAGTGCCCGTCGCATTCTAAATCTGATATAGTCTCTGAGCCCGTCGACGCGATACCATTACTGCTGCAAATCTCCGGCTGACAATTGATCGCCGACTCTAACATCGATCCTAAATTATTTCCTAAGTTATTCAAGCTTCCATTTTCTAATTCGTGAGATGCGTTTTTGCTTTCTTCGTTCACAATAGGATCGCCATTCGTTGTACTGAAAGCAGACAGAAAAAATACCATTATAAATAAGAATGGAATTACACTCGAGTATTAATATTTATTTTACTTTCAGCTATTATCGTATCGATAAAGCACGCGAATAATAAATCTATGTACTACAATATGTATCACACGAAGAAATTGGAACACGCGTGTAAGTCAAAATACACGGTCTCACACACAAACAATAGTACCGTAGCATTTTTTAATTCCATTAATCACGCGTTCTCGATGTAGTTCTTAATCAACATACGAATATAATTAGCGTGATTTTTCTTTATTAATTCTTAGATCACTTAAGGCTTCGGAGATAACAATGATGTTTTAATGTTTTAATAGTTCTAATGACTGAATTTAACAACGTCTCGAGGTGATACAACGTGTGAGACCAATTAGCAGCCAAATCTTGGAAAACTCATTATTATCTTATTTTTAAGAAACACAAATTAAATATTTATTGGAATGATTACGTATCATTTTTAGTGAAGTTTAAATTTAGGTTTCGTAGATTGAAATTGAACGTTCATTATTTTCTTCAATTTCTACTCAAAGAATACTCTCGATGAAGACTGGTGATTTTAGCTTCATCTCCAAATTCCGAAACTAACCATTACATAATTGTTACAAAAGGCCAAATTCTGGGGCACGTTTTTAGTATTCAAGCGCACCTTTTTCCGCTCCCTCAACTCGAGAACTCACTTTTTCATCTACGTGAGAAACAATTTTCAATTTTATATGGTAGGCAGGGGCAGAGGTAACAGACTTGTGGGAATTTTTTCAGCTTTTTCTTGCATTGCATTCGGAACAAAAATCAGCTTAGAAGATTTGAGGGGTCTAGGTGCAAAATTTTGAAATCGCTATGATTATGAAACAAACAACAAATTGTTACTCCTTTATAAAAAATTTTTTTCAGAATTTGTGACTTGAATTTTACCGTTTCAAAAAATATAAAAAATGTTTTTGACTTTTGAGAAAAATTCACAATTTTTTTATTAGATAAAATACAAAAAAAAAATAATGAAAAATAATATGGATTTCTCCAAAAAAAAATTCATTGATTTTTTTTTTATTTGTTACCTGTCTAATAAAAAAATGAATTTTTCTTAAAAATATTTCTAAAATTCTCACTTTTATAATTTTTTTAAAATCATTTTTTCAATTTTTTGATCATTAAAAAAAATTGTTTCAAAAATGTTGAGAAATTTTCTAATAGGTAGGTAAAAAAAAATAAGATTGTGTTATTACTTCTAAAAAACTGACGCTTTTTTTTCAAAGACAGTGAGAAATTTTCAATTTCAAAAAATACATAAGATTTTTTATTACAAATAGGTAAGTAATAAGTATACCGGAAAAACCGAGAAAAAAAATTTTTATTTAAAAAAATTAGAGCTTTTTCATTTCAAAAACATTCTGAAAATTTTCAATTCCAAAAATGTACTATAGAAAAAAATATCACCGAGATACACCAAAAAATCTAAAAAAATGAAAAATATGATTATACTTACTCCGAAAAAATTGATTGCTTTTTTACCTTATTCTAAAGAATTCATAGATTTTTTCATTTAAAAAAAAAATTGAGATTTTTTACTTCCACCAAAAAACTTTAAGAATTTTTTCATTTAAAAAAAAATTGAAAAATTTTTGCTTTAGAAAATAAAGAAATTTTTTATTTCAAAAATATTGACAAATTTTTCATTACAAAAAATTCTTAGGTCTTAAAATTTCAAAAATTGAGATCTTTTACTTCAAGAAAAAAAAAATGAGAATTTTTTCATTTTAAAAAAATTGAAAAATTTTTGTTTTAAATAAATGAAGAAATTTCCTATCACAAAAATATTGACAAATTTTTTATTCCAAAAAATTCATAAATCTTCAATTCCTTAAAATGAGAACTTCCACTTTCAAAAAAATTGCTAAATTTTCTAATTAAAATAGTAGAGAAATTTTTTGCTGAAAAAATCTTAAATTCTCATCTTCAAAAAATTTGGTAAATTTCCTACTTCCAAAAAAGGGGTGAATTTTTCATTCATTACAAAAAATTCACGAATTTTTTACTTATTCCGGAAAAATTGAATCATTGGTATTGTGTACTAAAAAAAAATTGTTAAATTTTTCATTTTGAAAGAATTCATTGATCTTTTATTCCAAAATAATGAGAACTTTAACTTCAAAAAAAAAGAATTATTACCTAGTTATTATAGGTACTGTTTTTTTTGTTTTTTTACTTGCTCCAAAATAATTATGAAATATATAAAATGGATTTTTCTATTTTAAAAAATTCATAGATTTTTTGGCTAATTTTTTTTTTTTTAAAAATGAAAAAAAAAGTTGAATCATTTGTAGCTTTGTTAGACTTAAATCATGCATTCAAATTGATATTTTACCCAGAAAACACTTTTTCAATTTTTCCGAGAATTGATCCGTTTCACAAACAAGTCTAGACATGCTTCACGGACAAAAACAGCAGTATGTTACGTTTTAGAAATAGTTTAAGTGACTTGGAAGTTTTGTTTTAAAAAAATAAATCAAAAAAAAGAAAATTGTTTTTCTTTAAAAAAAAAATGTTTTTGAAAAAAAAAATGTACAAATTCATGAAAGATTATTCTTCAAATCAAATTGCAAAAAATTCCTTTTGTGACAAGTCAAAAATGAATAAAAATGAATATTTTCATTTTCAAGAAACGTCTTTTGAACAAAATATTTAAAAAATGTTCACGAAAAGAATTTAAAAAAAATTCTGACATGATTAGAAGAGATGGGTTTCAAAAATCACTTTAAAATAAAATATATAAAATTTCGTTAGTAATTGGAAGAATTGAAAAAATTTGAAATTTGATTTCATAATTTGGCCAAAAAAAAGTAAATTAAAATTTTAGTCGTGTAAATCCGAAAGAAATTTCTGATGAAGTTATGTACAATTTTTAGGATACTTACTCCATCAAAATTTGAAAATTTCAATCAAAGGGGCAGTGAAAACGAAATTATATATGACAGAAATATAATTTTTTCATCTTGACCCCAATGAATGAAAAATTTGAAAAAAACAGCATCGATAGTACAAGGTCAAATTTATATTTAGAAAAAAAAAATTACGAGTATGTGTCCTAGTTTTAAAATTGTAGCAGTTTGAAATTTTCTGCGTGAAGTTTTAGTTAGATTGGGGGAGGGGAGGGCCGGGAGGGGGTTGTCCGTCACAGTATTATGATTTTATGAAATAGTTGATTTCGGAAACTGTAGACAAAGGCAAATCATCTGTACCTTAACTGGGATAAATCGTACAATGTACTCGTACGTAACTACGTACGTAAACGATTCCCTATCAATTTATTCAACATCAATGAACTTGGCGTGTTTTTTTTTCGATAAAAATAATACTTATTGTAGAAAATCCGGCTAAAAATATTGCTCGCGGAAAATTTCGGCGAATTGAAATTAATCATCAATACATACCCATTTTCAGTCAAATGAGAAGTTGATTCACTAGGAAACTGATTATCGTAAGCTAAATCTGTATATAAATCTTTCCACACTTCTAGATCTCGGACATTATACTTTGGCCATAATGCCTGTAAAAAATAACCATTTTTAAGTACACTTGATACAAGTAAAAAAATAATAATAATAAAACTTATTAAGGTACCTTTTCGTGATTTGGATTATACAAATAATTCCTGAAATGTGTACAATTCAAATAACGCCATACGGAGAACGTTCTTTGAGCAATTCCAAGGTTCTGTCTTTCGGCATTGGTATTACAGAAAAACGTACCGAATAAATTCGAGTACGTATGCTCGGCTAATTTAATCTGTAAACATAAATAAGCTTGGTTAAATTTCTATCCTACAGAATAATAAGCATGATCTCCGTATTATTTTCCAATTACCAAATAACGTTTAGAAAATTCAAAAGCTGTTGGAAACTGTTGTAAAATATTATGCACGCAGTCGAGCCACTGGACAAAAACAGGACACTTTTCATTGAGGTCTTCGCCGATACCGCAACGATCAGCGAATTTATGGCCGAACTCCAACCATTCTCTTTCGCACAGTACTTGAAAGCCCTGCGAAGAATGAAGAAAAAAAACACGCGTTATTTAAATCATTTACTCGAATCATGCCGGTACATTCTCGGGATAGTTTATCCGTACCTCCATCGTTCTGTAATACGGATCTAGTAAAAGTTCAGCCAACGAAACAATTTGCGTAGTACGATCCCAACCATCGGAACAATGAACTAACACAGGCTGAGCGTCTTTTTCTAATGCAGTTGCCACACGTACTGCTGAGTATATCAATAACGACATATGTGACAACCATTTCGTATGTTCCAACGTGCTGTGCCAGCTGAGAAGAAAAAAATTCAACAATTAGCATCAAGTATACTCGTGTGTTTGAAAAACATCGATTTTCACACAAATTTAAGCAGTTTAATGGCTTTATTTAGAAAACGTGTCTTCTGCTTGGAAGAATCGCTTTGCTTCTAACTGGATTACAGATCGGTTTATTGAAACCATTAAACTATTCGAAATGCGTCCAAAAACATAATAAATTAACCGAATATCGAATTACTTTGGTAGATCAGGAGGTGAAGCGCATAGTGTTCTTAAATTGTGGAAACTTTTACGAATCGAATGAATATTGGCCAAATTCATAAACATTATTTCCATGGTCGGGTAATACTCCAGACATTCACAGCCACCACCTCTGGCTCGATTGGCCACAGCTGAGGTATACGATCGGGCGTCCATAACTAGTAATTTCTGCAAAAAAATCCGTAATTAGTTTGTCGTCGCGTGATGCAATTCAACACATGTTGTCAGGGTCAGGTAAACGACGAAGTCTTCCATTTTCTGGGACTGTCTAGTTTACTCAATTTGTTTACATGGTGGCGGATCGTTTTTGTTGAATTTTACCAACTCCAATACTACATACATACTTTATATTCAAAACAGGAGGGAAGGGAGGGGCCCTATCGAAATTTTTTGTAATAATCAAAATTATTTCCAAGACTTCAAGCTACAACTTTTGTTTGAACATTTTTTTAATTGGACCCTTACCTCAAACAAATTCTAGTAATTTCAAGTATCTAAGTCTTATCATTCAAAAATTGGAGGGGAGGGCGAGGCCCTATCGAAATTTTCGTAATAATTAAAATTATTTCTAAGATTTCAAACTACAACTTTTGTTTGAAAATTTTTTTAATTGGACCCCTACTTCTACCAAATTCTAATAATTATAAGTATCTAAGTCTTATTATGCAAAATTGGAGGGGAAGGGGGGGGGGGTCTAATCAAAAATTTTGTAATAACAAAAATTATTTATATGACCTCAATCTACAACTTTTGTTTGAAAAAATTTTCAATTGCACCCCTCCCCCAATTTTGAAAAAGTATTTACCTGATATTTTGTGAAATCGGAGGAGAGAGAGGTATCCAATCGAAATTTTTATAATAGGTAACTTTTTTTTTTCAATTGGTCCTTTCCTCTCTCCCACTTCTAATTTTTAATTAGAATCTTCGGAGTGTAATGCAAAATTGGTGGGGAAGGAGAGGTCCAATTGAAAAAATTTTCAAACAAAAATTGTAGATTGAAATCCTAGGAATAATCCCTACAATTTTGAATATCAAGTATCTATGAAGTATTGAACTTGGTAAAATTCAACAAAAACGATCCACCAGCATGTTAACAAAATTATGAGTAAACTAGACACTAGTTTCTCTGGGGACCTTTTCGTTTATTCGTCTACCAAATTGGTAACTTTGTAACGTACCCCTTTGGGATGTCGTTTTGAACTGGATGAATTAGAATTACGTGAAAAGCAAGCTTCTGTCAAGCACTTAACCAATTCCTCGTCCTCTTGAGACCGCCACCCCAACCAACCAACTTCCGGTTGACTACACCTGGCTAGGATCATACCATTTTCTTTATGCCTGTAAACGTATCAAGAAAAAAAAAATTAAAAATTAAAAATCCAAATACACCAAATAGTATCCAAATATAGTTAGTCATCGTTGAACCACATACCGCCACACCACAGCAGGTACACGTCTACTACTTCGGAATTTAGCAGCTGTCTCTAGAGTCTGATCAGAAACCGAAGCAGGTACGATCAAATATCTTGGGTAACTGGGACATAATTTATATTCGGAATTTACACTCGTTATTCTCCAATAATTTGAATCGTTCTCGAATTTCAGTCGGTCATACTGCAAAAAGTAAAATAAAAAATAACATTACGTTCTAGTTTATCATCGTACAACCACGATACGGTAGCTTTTCGTACGCCTTTTATTTATTTTTTTTTATCCACAAGGTCACACTTAACCGAGCGTAACGTAAAGCCGCGTAATTCAAAATTCTCCATATATCGATTCTGACACAAAAAGGTGGCAGTTGTCGCGAAAATCCTACAAAATATTTATCTAACCCGATAAGTACACAGACACACGAGCTTAAGTGCCAGCTTAACACTTATAATTACTTTCTCGTCCCCTTCGTGCAATGAAAACAGAACGTCGCAAATTGAATTTTTCACCCATATTCGCGTTTATTTCTTTACACGCGGGCTTCTTTTTAAGGCGAATTTTTCTTATGGCTATTGCCTTAGACCCTAAGTCAAAAGTAAGGAAGCGCTAAGTATGTCTTCATTGTCTTCTGACCATATTTTTGGGCTCCTGGCGCACAAAAAAGAAGATTTGACCGATGCCACAATTCCTCTATACACAGAGTGTCCGGGAAAGGGGCTATACTAGGTACCTATACATAAATGAAAATTTATTCTCAAATTTTTAAAGAAATTTTTAAAAAAATTTTTGAGAAAAAGACTTTTTTATGTAGAAATAAAACTCGCATTTTTCAAGAAAAAAAGTTTAATCATTTCCACATGTTTTGAAACCTTTCAATTTTTAATGAAAATACAATTTTTGGAAGGGAAAATTTCTACTTTTCTGAAATAAATATCGAATTTTTGGATAAAGAATCATTCATTTTTTTGAAAAAAAATTCTACATTCATATCTTGCATTTTTTTGGAGAAAATAAAATCTATATTATTCTTTTTTAGGATAAAATGTCTGATTTTTAGAGAGAGGAAAAATAATTTTTTTTTTTGAGAAAATAGTACCTAGCTCTACCTAATAATTATTGTCAATTTTTTTGGAGAAAAAATCTGTTTCCTATTCTGTTCAGAATAAAGTCTCTTATTTTTGGGGAAATTTTTTTAAATCAAGTAAGTAATCTACATTTTTTTGAGAAAAAAAATTCTGGAGAAGAAAATTTTCTGAATTAGTAAAAATATTTCTCAAATTTTTGGAGAAATAAAATAGTGAAAAAATCTTCATTTTTTTGAAAGAAAATCGTTATGATAAAATCTCTTATTTTTAGGGGAGAAAATTCTCAGTTTTTCTGAGAAAAAATCTTGATATTTCAATTTTTTGAGGGGGAAATATTTTTCATCAAATTTTAGGAGAAAAAAACATGATTCAATGGACCAAAATTTGCTAAGTAGTATTCTTTTTTTTTCTAAGTTTTTAAAAGAGTATGAAAAAAATTCGCTTCTCGAGTAGCGACCTGACTGCTACTTTTTTTTTCTTCAACAAAATACCTTCTTTGAAGTTCTGAGCGAATCACAGCCGCCACCAGCATAATTTCTTTACACTGATCGGCCAAAGTAGTTTATTAACTCCTACAATAGGGCAGATTTATGCGTAACAAAGCGACCATCGACCTGCTGCCGTTTTCCCTTGGAATTAATAACTACGTATATATTTTAAATGCTCGTCCAGACGGCAAGGTCTCGTCCTTTTCACTTTTTTCTTCATACGAACGCGATGAAAATTGTAATCAACCAAGTAATAGGTATCGAGAATGGGTTAAAGACATTAAAGTTTTTTTTTTTTTTTTAATGTATTTATTACAGGAATTTTGGCAACTTAGGAGTTAGGATTTTGATCAAATAATTCCAAAAAATCTAATATCTTTAATGGGTAATTTTTTCCAAAAATCATACTAAACAAGATTATATAAACGCACTGCTAGCACTGTTTAAAATATTGAAATCAAAACTTTGCGAATAAAATTACAAACTTTCCAACCCACACTGCGAAACTTGATTCACAATTCTGAAGCGAATATTTAAAAAATATTATAATATAATCCAGCTACCTGCGTTTTTCTAAACCAGCGCAACTCAGCGAATAACTTTATTTCTATACAAAATTGGAATCTCGTTTTTTAATATATCTAAGAGTGGCTACGTAAGAAATTTTCAAAAAAGGCGATAGCCAATTTACCGAATCGGTGACTATGAATATCGAATAATGATTTCTCAACAATTTTACATAACTTTTATAAAAAGTACCAACTACTTCACCTAATGTATTTTTTTTTATGCGTTTCCTGCCAGCATTAGCACACCAAAGACGGCCATACTTTATACCAGACTAATGGAAAGGAAACGTTTAATATTTTCGAGCGGTACGTCTATAGGTCGTAGACGACCAAGAATAATAATATCGTCGAGATGGGAGCGATATCGTACGAGATTTTTGATACACGAATCCAGAACCAGGAAATATCCAATTTATTGTGCAGGCGAATCGAGTATTCGAAAAAATAAAAAATTAACCACACAAATGAACTAGAAGGGGAAAAAACGAAATAATTTGCCAATGAAATGTAAATAGGCCACATTGCCCAATATAGAGCCGTTTTATTTGATTAACTTATCGCGACTAGAATTCTTCGACTTTAGTTTTTGGCCTCTAAAAAGAAACTCGTACGAAGAACTCGAATTTCAAATATTTTTTCTCTCATCAAAACATCCTTATCACAGCATCAGGTTACACAGGGAGAAACCAAACACACAATATGTACCTAACCGAGATCACGATAAATTTCTTACAATAAACAGCATCATTATGTTGACACGTAACATTCTCCAGTTGATTTTCTTTTCCAAGAAAAGGGTGATAAAAAACGTGGTTTCCCTCCGTTAATCACACAGTAATGGGATCGCTTGGTATATGTTCTCTTCCAGGCGTAATAAGAAGGGAAGGGACGGGAAGGGAAAGGAAGGGGAAAGTATAATTATGCAAGCGTATGTTTTTTTGCTGCGTTGCAATATAAAATTTGACATAGGTGATAATTCTTTTCAAATTCCAAAATGACGAATAATTTTTGTGAAAAAAGGACAATTTTTCTGATGAATTCTATACTTACAAAATCGAAATGTAATTTTTTTAATCGATAAAAATTTGCTTTAAATTTATTTAGGTATAAAATTTTTAAAAAATGAAATGCTTAACTATTTTGACAATTTTATTTAAAAACCTTTTGAAAGTGAGTACTTTTTGAGAAAATTTCATTGAAAAACTATTTTTTCACCTGGAAGAATTTTTTTCAATTTTTTTTATAGAGGACTTGCTTACTTAAAAAAAAAAAAGAAGTCAAAAGGGTGAAAAATGACAATAACGGCAACTGAAGGAGGGGGTAATTACTTTCAGGCACTGGTACTTTACTTGAACTGCACAAAAAGTTGGGTTTTAAAAAAAAAATGATGAAATCGAAGGGATTTTTTCTTCTTCACGAACTACTCGTACATTGCAAAACTCCAATTTAATAGTTTGCAAAAAAATGGAATTCCAATCATTTTTGCAAAAAAAAAAAAAAAATCATCTTGAAAATTAAATTTTTGGCAAGGGTTTGGGGGGGGGGTGTTAAAATTAAATTTTTATACAAAAAAAGAATCAAATGTGTCACATCATTTTTTTGAAATTTGTTGCCAGACATTTGAAATAATGTGCTTCAAAATCTTTTTATCAATTTTTGAAAACTTGAGTTTGAAAATTAATTATACTGAATTTTGACTCTTGAAAAATTTACTATTCATGTACATTGAAAAAATTTAGCAAATTTTGAAGATTTAATTTTTAAAATTACCAAGTTAAAAAAACAATTCAAATTTATAATTTTTAATAAATTTTAAAAATGTACGAAACAAAAGAAAACTACAAATTCACCTTTTAAGAATTTTGGCAATTTATATCAAATTTTGATAATTTTCCTAATATTATTTTGAATTTTCATTAAATTTTGAAAATTGATTCAATTTCAATAATTAAAATTTTTAAAATGATCTAATTTTGAATTGCCTATCATCAAAATTTCGAGAATAAAATAATAACGAATTTTGAAGGTTTTAAATTTTTAAAAATTTATTAACTACCAATAATTTTGAAAATTAATTTTAAGATTTAATAATATGAAAAGTTTCAATTTTTATCAAATTTTAAAAATTCATCAAAACCTACAAAATTTCAAAAATTTATTGAAATACAAAAATGATCACTTTTTGAATTTTTACCTAACTTCGAAAATACAAATACCTACTAAAGTATCAAAATATATATTCATTTTTTTCGAAATTGTTACCTATTAACAATGAGTAATTTCGAAAATTTAGTAAAAATTACCAATAAGTATTCCAATTTTTATCAAATTTTCGAATTTTTACTAAATTTTAAAAATTCATCGAACGTAACAAAATTTTAATTTTAATAAAATTTTGAAGATAATTGATAAATGGATGATTTTGGTTTTTTAAAAATTAATGACTAATTTCAAAAATTTATTAAAATTCAAAAACTGCTAAATTTTTAATTTTTATCGAAATTATTCAATTTTTAAAATCGTTGAAAATTTAAAAAGTGCCAAATTTCAAATTTTTCGAAAATTTTCCAAATTTTGAACTTGAAAAAGTTAAAAGTTAATTGAAAAAAAAATCCATTCCTTGATTTTTACAAGAATGACGTGGTTTCAAATTTTAAGGAAAAGACAGGCGCAATCTAAAAGCACTTCAGCAGGACTTTTTGAAAAATCAATACTTTCAAGGACAAGTAGGACCGATATTTATATTCGGTTTTTTTCAAACTTTTGTTGCATAAATAAGTTGAAAACTGAATTTATGAGACAGGAGTTTCGAAACACCAATTTTTAAATTAAGATGTTTTATTGAAAAAAAAAAAAAACACAAAAAAACAGAAGTGGCATATTTTTTCAGCCTTTTAAAGAAAAAATAAAAATGTAAAAAAATTTTAAAAAACCACGCTTTTATTTAAAGTTGGTCACTTTGTAAAATGTTATTCATAGAGAAAGAGTAATGCCTTAAAAAACAAAAAATAAAATTTACTTGAATACAAAAATGTGTCATGAAAATTTTTTTTTCAAAAATTTTAATGATGAAAATCGTGGTGGGGCGTTAATCGAAAAGGTATTCGTTTGCTCCTCGCACACCCCACCACGCTTTTCATCATTAAAATTTTTGAAAAAAAAATTTTCATGACACATTTTTGTATTCAAGTAAATTTTATTTTTTGTTTTTTAAGGCATTACTCTTTCTCTATGAATAACATTTTACAAAGTGACCAACTTTAAATAAAAGCGTGGTTTTTTAAAATTTTTTTACATTTTTATTTAACTCTTTTTGTCGTTGAAAATATTTTAATTTCATAGTTTTGAAATTTTCAAAATGGAACCCCCTCATAGGGGCTCAATTTGGGGCCAAGGGTAAATTTAAGTCCGAAAATCGAATTCAGCGGCCTCAAAAACCTACATTTCGATACCAATGTTGTGATTTTCTGAAATTTTCAAAACTGAACCCCCTCATAGGGGCTCAATTTGGGGTCGGGGTAAATTTGAGTTCGAAAATCGAATTCAGCTACCTCGAAAACCAACATTTTGATATCAATGTTGTGAATTTTGAAATTTTCAAAATGGAACCCCCTCATAGGGGCTCAATTTGGGGCCAAGGGTAAATTTAAGTCCGAAAATCGAATTCAGCGGCCTCAAAAACCTACATTTCGATACCAATGTTGTGATTTTCTGAAATTTTCAAAACTGAACCCCCTCATAGGGGCTCAATTTGGGGTCGGGGTAAATTTGAGTTCGAAAATCGAATTCAGCTACCTCGAAAACCAACATTTTGATATCAATGTTGTGAATTTTGAAATTTTCAAAATGGAACCCCCTCATAGGGGCTCAATTTGGGGTCAAGGGTAAATTTAAGTCCGAAAATCGAATTCAGCGACCTCGAAAACCTACATTTCGATACCAATGTTGTGATTTTCTGAAATTTTCAAAATTGAACCCCCTCATAGGGGCTCAATTTGGGGTCGGGGGTAAATTTGAGTTCGAAAATCGAATTCAGCGACCTCGATAACCTACATTTCGATACCAATGTTGTGATTTTCTGAAATTTTCAAAATTGAACCCCCTCATAGGGGTTCAATTTGGGGTCGGGGTAAATTTGAGTTCGAAAATCGAATTCAGCGACCTCGAAAACCTACATTTCGATACCAATGTTGTGATTTTCTGAAATTTTCAAAATTGAACCCCCTCATAGGGGCTCAATTTGGGGTCGGGGGTAAATTTGAGTTCGAAAATCGAATTCAGCGACCTCGAAAACCCCTAACGTGAGCACTATGTTCTTTCAATTCCAGTAAAATATTAAATGAGAGAGGATTGGTTGAAAACATACTTTTGGTTCCATGAGACATCATTACTATACAGCTCTAACAGAAAAGTCGTGGTACTAAATTGAAACACCTACTTCTACTATAGCTAGAAGGCTAATTTTTTTTTTAATCGAAAGGTTCCGATGAGTACATTAAAGGAAAATTATAAAAATGGGCAATTTTGGAATTGGGAGGCCCCAAATTTGGGGGAGGAGGTGCCAAAATTGAGATATCGAAATTTTGAAAAAGTAGTTTTTAACATATCGCATACTCATTGCATATACCAACTTTCAGCTTTTTAACTCCCATAGGGAGGGAGGTACGCCCCAAAAACCAAAATTTCGGTATTTTCTCACCCCCAACCCCCCGAATTTTTCAAAAAATTAAATTATGACCACAACAACTTTTTTCATACTGTACCCTATTACCTAGGCCATTTTTGAACAATTTTGCCCCCATAGGGGGGGAGGTATTTAATAAAAACAAAATTTTGCTATCTCGTGTTCCAATAATCCGATTTTAATTTTGAAAAAATCCACAGTTGCCTTTTCAAAGCAGAAAGTTTGTATAAAAATTTCCAAAAAATCCGCACGTAAAGAACCCCGCAATGACGAAAGATATTTTTTTCAAAACGCCGCGTTACGAAATGTTAGGGTAATGTTGTGTGCGCATATCCGCGTAGGCGCGCGTCGGCGCGTCGGCACTACACATTGAATCGTGCTACGTGTAACGGTTTTTCTTTTCAAAACGTTTGCGCTTGAATTCAAAATTTTTTTTCATCAAAATTCCATAGGACAAATTTTGTTTTTCATCAATTTGTCCTATACTCTCTGCTTAACATACCTAGAAAATTTGAACTTTTTTAGTCCCATAGGTAGGGAGGTAATCATTATATTAAATAAAAACCAAAATTTTGCCATCTCAAGTTTCCGTGATTCAATTTTAATTTTGAAAAAAATCACATCTGCCATTTCACAACAGAAAGTATGGGTGAAAATTTTAAAAATTCCCTTCGTAAACAATCCCCCAATTACGAAAGATATTTTAGAAAATAAGCGGCGTTTAGGAATGTTGTGGAATTTTGCCTTCCGTTGATGCTACACTGGTCCACGCGTAAATGCGTTAAATTGTATCATTCTGATCTTTACGGTTTTTTTCAACACGCTTGTGCTTGAAAAAAAAAGCGAGCGAAGCGAGAAAAATGGGGGTTTGGGGGCGGAGCCCCCAAGGGCGGTTCGCGAAGCGAACCGCCGTGGGGGTTGGGCCGCGAAGCGGCCAGGGGGCGAAGCCCCCTAGTACATACATACATACCAAGCTAATAAAAGCGTGGTAAAAACAACCAATTTGAACACTCACTATATGAGACCCAGGGTGAATGAATTTAATTATGAACTACAATCTTCAATCAATATCTCTTTTTGGGGGGTAGGGGGAGGGGTCGTTTCTGAATTTTTCTACTTCGCAAGCCAGACGCATTTCATTACAATTTCAAAAACCATCGATACAAGAGGAAATGCAATTTTTTTCCAAATACCTACCTACCTAGTACCTAACTTAAAAACTGAAATCAATTCAAAACGACAAATATTTCGACGATTATCTTACCTCAAATTTAAAATTATCCCTAATATGATTAGCTTCGCCGTTGCTTCCTAAATACGATGAAATTTCTTCGCCTCCTTCTTCGCAAGCCCACGCGTAGTACACAAACGCGAACAATTCGTCTATATTTCTCGGCGGCTTGATAGATCGTTCGATTTTACGATGCCAATCGACGCACACGTCGTTTGACGGAAAGCTACACCTGAAACAAACGACCGAAAAAAAATTAATTAATGAATCAACATTTCGAACTTTGTAACACCTCTCGCGCAGGCCTTATATTCTCTCGCGAAGAAAACCAAGGCACATAATAAAGTAATTACGCTTCGCTAACGTTACGTTTTTACTTTTGATGTCGAGCGTACTAATTAATGCCACAAAATAGCTAAAATAATTACAATCCTGCCGACCAGCAGCGCAGCGCCGCTTAAACGCGTATAAGAACTTTTTTTTTCTTGATAAAACGTGGAAATTGATAACAATAAAAAAAGGCGTAATTTATTAAAAACTTCCAACTGTAACAATGATATAAAAATTTATAATTTTAATTGTGAAATTGCTTGGCGGAGCTTTGAAATGAAAACACCTTGAAAAAAATAAATAAATAATTGAACAGGACTGCTCGTTTTGTCTCGATCTTATAATACTCATATACAAAAACATACGAGTATGATACGAATGCCACAGTTTTCCTCAAATTCTATTACTATAAATAAGTACCTAGGTACGTAAATTTTCCATGTAACAAATTTTCATTCGATTAACTTCGGAAATTGAAAGAATATTTCGTCTAATCGATTACACCCATTTTTAAAATTTACATTACGATCAGCGAACCGAGAACGCAGAAATTTATCTTAAAAGTTTTAACCCATATTTAAAAATTTTCACGAGGTATTATAAATAACTAGGTAGGTAAGTATCTACGCCACAATTTAAAACGTGGAAATTTCACGATAAATCGACAACAGACAACGTTTAGACAGCTTGACTTACATAAGCGCACACCTAGTCGTGGTGGAGCGGGGAAGGGGGAGGGATGTTCATTCACGCGGTGACTGAAATCCGTACCTATCATATTTCAGCGACGCGACGCTCGTGAAATTTTCTCCACTATTTTTTATTCATTATTGATTTTTTTTTCTTATGCAAATATCAACACATCTGTTTTTTCTAGGTCGCTCAAATCAATCTGCATCTGACAGATTTTTTATTTATTTTTTGAATAGCAGAAAAATAATTAACGTGGCTACTTTTTGGGTGGAAATTTCCAAAAACTTGGCGAAAGCACGTTTTACTATAAATATTTTATGAAATTATGACCATAGATGACAACCGAGACGATATGATTGTGTACGTTTTAAAAAATGCATAATTGATTTATTATTTTTTATCAAGTCCACTAATTGCGAAAAGAATTATTTTTTTGTTCTTTGATAATATACCTCCAAATAAATTAATTTTAATCCAAATGGGTTAAAATTTTTGTGCGAATCAAAGTATTTTTCAATTTTGTATTTTTTCAAATTATTTTCAGTCGAAATTACTTACTTTTTTTCCAATTTAGAAAAAATACTTATTCAACACAATTTTTTTTTCATTGGAAAATTTTTAGAAGTTTTTTTTTATCAAAAGTTGGCGTTTAAGGGGGGGGGGGGGGGCTACTTTTAAAAAAAAAAATTTAATGCATAGCGTTGAAAAGTGGAATTTTTTAAAACTTTTTTATATGATGCATTTTTGATTTTTTTTATCTGAAGTATCGAGGAAAAATTGGAAACAAAAATCATTTTGCATTTTTTTACAAAATAAATTAATTTTTGACTTTTGAAAAATAAAATGCATGGAGTTTTCAAAAAAGAAAAGTTATATTCATATTGCATTTTGATGATGTCGTTTTGCAAAAAATATTGATAGATTTTTTGGAAAATGAAAATTTTTAAGCGTCAAAATTGGAAAACAATGCGACTTTTTTTAATGCCCCGTTTCCAGAAAAACAATGCAACCCACGAGGTTCTTCCTCAGAATGTTTTGTATTCAGTACAGTTTGGTCTGTAATTTAACGAAAGGATTTTGCAAAATTCCTACTTTCTACCCGATTTTATCAAACCCTCTCATAGTTTCTCATCGAAGTATTCCAGTCAACTCGAAAGAAATCGTCGACAAATTAAAATTTTGCAAAATCCTCTCGTTAAAGTATGGGGGAGAACTTCTTCTACAACGCCAAAAAAAGATGAGCTCGATACCTCCATTAGTTATTGAGATAATGGGGCATTCATGTGAAATGGGTAGGACAGAAAAAGGGTAATTAGAGTTTTTTGATTTTCCAATAATACATTCATATGTTTTTGTTATTTTGTTAACCAAAGTATAATGAAACAGAATTATTTTGAAGTCTCAAAAACTCTATGCATTTTCTACTACGAAATCTAGGAAATCACAATTTCAAAAATATTCAACTGGAATTTTTGAAATTTTTAATTTCCTATTTTTTTTGGAGTCAGTGGAGCCGGGGATGGTCCGGTCTTGGCGTATTCAACTATACTGTCAATACATTTGTACTCTATGTAATAAAAAAAAAGTCGATTTAAAAGTAGCCCCCCCCCCTTAAAAATTTTTTTCTAAAAAAAACAAATACAGAAAAATTCACTTTCTTGAAACAACTTTTCTTCAAAAATACATTTTTTTAGAAACAATTTTTATTGATTTTTCAAAAAATTTTAAATACTTGTTTGAATAAAAGGATTAAACAAACGCAAAAAAATATAAAAAAACTAGATATTTTAAAAATGACTGAAATAGTTGAATTCAAAAATCCTATACCTACCAAAAAAACTATTTAAAAAAATGATTTTCAAAAAAATCGCTTAAAACGTTTTTTTCAAGACAAAAAAAATGTGTAAAATTTTTTTGGCAAGAAATATTCTTTTGAAAAAAAAATGCAGGATGGTAATGTTTTGAAATTTTTGCAAAAAAAATGAGTAAAAATACAGATAAAAATTATAAAATCATATTTTTCTCAAGAAATTGTATTTAGAAAAATTTGAGAAAAATGTTTGAAAAATAAAAAAATGTAAAAACTTTTTATGAAAATTTTTTTTTTAAATAAAGTAAAGCCCATTAAAAAATTTTGAAAGGTTCCTGTTCTAAAATTTCTCTTAAAATATTTCCTTCCGAAAAAAAAACATTCAAAAAATCTAAATAAGGAAATTTTGGAACAAAAAAAATTCTTCTAAAAGAAAATTCACTAAAAGAAAATTTTCGTAAAAAATTCAAAAATCCGGTCAAAAAATTATAATAAAAAAACATCCAAAAGTTAATTATTCACTCGAAAATTTTGAGGAGGTAGAAAACATTCTCTTGACAAGAAATTCGCCAAATAAAAGGATTACTTTGAAAACATTTTTGAAAAAAAAAATTGAAAAATTTTCCTGGAACTATAAATTTGCAAATACTTGAGAAAATATTTTAGAAATGTTTGTAGAAAAAAATTCAAAACCCCTATGAAAGAACTACCACACACTTTTTTCGCAAAAAGTTTCAAGTAAGATCAATTTTTTTGAGAAAATAAAGAAATAGTCAAAAAAAATTTCAAAATAAGGAGGAAGGGGTCCAATCGAAATTTTTTTGATAACTAAAATTATTTCCAAGACTTCAAGCTAAAACTGCTTGAAATTTTTTTCAATTGGACCCAGTTTTTAATAATGTAAGTATCTAAGTCATATAATGCAAAATTGGAGAGGAGGGAAGGGTTCAATCGAAAAATTTTTAATAACAACATTTTTTTCTAGGGCCTTAATCTACAATTTTTGTTTGAAAATTTTTTCAATTTGACCACCTCCTCCAATTTTGAAAAAGAATCTACCTGATGTTATGTGAAATCGGAGAAGAGGGAGGGATCCAATCGAAATTTTTATAACAACAAAAATTATTTTTAGGATCTTAATCTACAATTTTTATTTGAAAATTTTTTCAATAGGCTCCTTTCTCCCTCACTCCTCTAATTAGTCATTTTTAATCAATACATTCGGAGTGTTATGCAAAATCAGTCGTAGGAATAATTTTGATTATCACAAAAATTTCGATTGGACCTCTCCCTCCCCCAATTTTCAATATCAAGTCTCTAAGTAGTATTTAGACTTAAGACACCAGTGATTTTTCGCAACTAAGCTAGAACCGCGGCAACGGTGCTCATATCGCGATAAACGTTTGAAAAAATATTTTCAATCAATAACCTATCTCAATATAAATGTACTCAAAAGGATAAATATGCGATTGTAATGAATTACATTCTCGTCAGTACATCAAGTACGCGATACACAACATACTATAAAAAATTAATATGTTTCAACGTCAAATCGAATTGAAACTATACTTTGACAACAATACGTTGTAAATTCTCTCAAACGGTACCCGATATGGTCAAGAAAAGAAAAGGGGAGAAAACATGAGCTAAGAAGGTCTCGACATTCGATCTTTTAACGAGCCTTGTATTGCGCGATAAATCAATACATCGTAATGCATACGAATTACGAATACGAATACATGTCTGCGAATTAATGGTAAATGAAAATACCACACATATCGCCGGTGATAACTGATAAGTGATAAGCGAGATAATTATATTACCTACTACGAATAGACGTGACACCTCTCGTTCAATATCGCATCGACAAAAACAATTGCTTTTATCACGTGTATGGTATATAGTGTAATATACATCAGAATTACAGATCCACACTTCCACCGTCAAATAAAATGCATTAGTGGTACAGCTATATACAGGGTGTCCGAGGAGGATTTCTAACTAAAAATTTTATGTAGGTACTACACACACATTGTGCATATCTCAAAAATTGATGATGCAAGGGAAAATAAATTTAGGATTTTTTTTTGATTGGGCATATTACAGGTAGTACTCGTACTAATGAAAATTGAAAATTTTCACTTTTGAGATTTTTTGCCTATGTTCAAAAATGAAGGCGCTACAAAACTTTTTAAGCAACCTGGTAGACTGAATGAAAAAATTTTCGCAATAAAATATATACCTTTAGCTCACTATACATGAGTAAAAAAATTTAATGTGGAGTATTCCTCATTAAAAAATTTAAGGACAAACTCAAAAATTCTCGAAGTGATTTTTTTAAAATTCCAAAATGAAAATATGCTAAAAGCCCCAAAAAATGCATGAAATTATTGTAAAGCCAAAAACAAAACCGCAACTATGTAAAAAATTTTTGGCTCATATTTTTTTTTGAGGAATCAAAAAGCTAAGGTATAGTTCCATTTTTTTGATAACCACGAATGCCCAACTCAAAAAAATTTCAGAATTCAATAACATCGGAAGATAAATGAAGAATTTGACGGCCCCCTCAATTTTTATTTAAAATAATCCTCATTTTGGAATTTGAAGAATTCGAAGTTCAAGGTCATTCAAGTTCATATCAAAGGTCACATCAACAAATTAAAAAATTGATTATCTTTTCAACTTCAATTTCAACTGAACACCAAAGTGAAGAACTTCTCGAAAATTTTGAAATTTTTTGGAATTTTCATTATGGAAGTAATGGATTTTTTTGTGAAATCTCAATGAAAATTTTATTCTTAGATTTTCCTTTTTTGTAGAACAGCATAAGAGAATTTTTTTTTTAATTTCAATTTTTTCTTTCTGGTACGAAATTTGATTTCGGAAGATAATTTTTGAACATCTTCTTTACCCGGCCGCATCCAAATCCGAAGTTCTGTAAAGTAGTCCTCGGACACCCTGTATACAAACAACTTACGAAGAGAAGAAGTGAAAAAATAACAAGAAAAAACCCATCGTAGGTCGAGTCGCTTTTCCACACCGCGTAACAAATTCCTACTGCTAGATAACGCACTCCATCTTACCAATTATCTCCTAACCTATCGCAATAAAATCACGTAAAATAATTGCAACCTCGTCGCAGACACGCCGCTATTATTCCCTCTCAAACGAAAAACCACCGAGTACACAGGTGCCGATTAAAAACCTATTTTTATACAAACACTGGCGCGCAGAGTGGCGGCCATCAACCGAATCGGAACTGTACAAAATCTACTTCTCCTCGCTCCTTCTCCTTCTGCTACCTTTTTTTTGCCATGGTATATTATAAGCAAAACAAAACGCTCGGCTGCGTTTCAAATTGTCGCACGACGACTCTGTTATAATTCCAGGAATTTATCAGGAAATAAAAATCGCTCGTATATAACACGACCATTTATAGAGAAAAGGGTAGGTAGAAGAAATAGAGTAAAATACAAACCAGCGCACTGTGTTAATTAATTAGAAAAAATTTCATACCATTGTCGAGGTTACACATAGAATGGAAGTCATCCTTATGCTACCCTTTCTCGGTTTTCCAATCGATAGTGTCTTATTACGCCTATTTTTTTCTCTTTGATCATAATATACATTCTTTCATGTACAATGTGTACATATTCGTAGGTCGCATGTCACTTTCGTTTCAGTCTATTACAAAGAAAGTACGTACTAGCATTGCATACCTATGGCACGTCCAAGTAATTTTTTTTCCATGCTATAAGATCAAGAAATTGTAAAGTAAATAGTAAATACGTCATAGTGGTATGAGCCAAAAATTCAACTTTTTTATTTTGAAAGGAAATTTTTAACTTTTTATTAGTCGCTCGATGTCCTTATATAGAACTAAATTACAGTGATTATAAATAAATAACAGACAGTCGAACAACAAATATGAAAATAATTACAATTTTTCGTTCTATTTTAAATTTTTAATCTCTGCGAAAAATTCGAAACTGACGATTAATAAATGCATAAGAATTGGCAAAAAGGTTATGTCCGCCTCAAATTAAAAGAGTTGTGCTCTAACATTAATTTCTAAAAATTAACCCAGAATTTAAACACTGCTCAATTTTCTTTTTGAACAAACAGGAAAAATTCAAGTTGCGCATACCCAAACATAAGTAATTTAATTTTCAAAAATTTTGTTCAAAATTAAATTTTCAAAAATTGAATTTTTATAAATTTTGTTCAAAATTGGCCTTTCAAAAATTTTGTTCAAAATTGAATTTTTAAATTTTTTTTTTAAATTTGTTCAAAATTAAATTTTCAAAAATTTTGTTTGAATTACCCTTTCAAAAATTTTGTTCAAAATTAAATTTTCTTAAAACTATATTGCAGTTAGAATTTAAATAAAAAATTTTTCAAAAAAATTGTTCAAAATTGAATTTTTAAAAATTTTGTTCAAAATAAAACGTTCAAAAATTTTGTTCAAAATTGAATTTTTAAAAATTTGTTCAAAATTAAATGTTTAAAAATTTTGTTCAAAATTAAATTTTCAATAATTTTGTTCAAAATTACCCGTTTAAAATTTAAACTATCAAAAATTTTATTCAAAATTTAATTTTTCAAAAAAATACATAAAAATGTTTCAAAATAAAGTTTTTAAATTTAAAAAAAAAAAAAACTGAAAAATCGTAAACGTTAAAAATTTTAAACTAAAAATTTTTCAAGTAGGTACAATTTCTGAAAAAAGTTTCAATTTAAAACTTGGAAAAACTTGTAACGTGGTTGTTAATACATATCAAAAACTTCATCGCAAGAAAAATAATGTAAAAAAACAGGTTTTGAATAAAAATCAAAAATTGAAAAAATTTATTCAATACTTGGGTACCAATTTTTTTTATATATATATACTCGTAAAATCCAATTTTTCAACAATAATGGTTGTAACGTAAAAGAAAATGCTTCAAATAAAAAATACAGACCAAGAAAAATCCAGAAAAATTTCTAAAAAACTTATCAATTTGAAAATGTAAAAGACTTGAAAAACTTTTTTTTAAAATAAATTTTTCCAGAAAAAACGCAAAAAAAAGCGTTTAAAATTTTCAAAAAAACTCGTCCAGTAAAAATTTTGGAAAAAATCAAAATTGGAAAAATCTATGCAAAAATTTAAAAATACCTATTGTTTTAAATAAAATTCAACAAAATGACTGGAAAACTACAATTATAAATTTAAAAAAAATCATTTCAAAACAAAACTGAAAAAAATCGAAAAAAAATTGAATAAAATAATGGAATGCATTTTGTTGTATGTCATGAAAACGCAATTCAAAACCATGTGCTGTAGCAGCGTTAGCGTCGCTGCTATAGAAAAATCAATTACCACAGGTCGTAAATTGTAGCTTATCAAACTCATTGTCCACTTTACCACCTCCACATTAAACTAAACGTACTGGAAAACTTTTGTATGTGCTACTTTCTCATCACGTGTAAACAGAGCGAACGCATGGCACGCGATTTTCTATGAAAAATTTGAAAAATATTCTAAGAAGGTCATCCTCTTTAGAGCATCGTCCTTGACATTGAATTACACGAAGAAGATGCACTATACAAATATACTCGTATTTCTCGTCATTTTGAAAATGAAAACAAAAAAATACCGGCAAGGTTTTTAAAATTTCAAACACCACCGTTGTAATCGTAAACGTCGTTAATCTACCAAAATAAACTTCAAATCAATCTATACGAACTGAAAAGCTCGATAAAAGCTCCAAGCAGCGGTTAATATTCATGACGCGATGCTCAAGCACGTATTTTCTTTTTTATAAATCATTCCGAACGTGGTTTACGCACAACGAATAATTAATAAAAGAGGAAGCGTAAGTGCGTTCATTAATATCCAACACACTAACGCATTGTTTCGAATTAGCATAATTTTTTCTAAATTAAAATGCTTTTTTAAACCTTTGATTCTAGAACGTACTATGGTAAGAGGGTAAAAAAAGCAACCACAGCGAGGGCTACTGCGAATACTGAACAGCATTTCCAAGCTATAATTTTTATTTTTCTTCTCTCGTACAGCTCGAAGATTTATTCGTAAAATCACGCGAGCCAAACTGATTCAGTGAAATTTTGCATAATAAAGCTGCTTCTAGGAAACTACGTTGTTACAAATTTAATCGCTTAAATCACGTGCTCGCCAATACTCATACCATACCCACCACTAAACTCAAACCATCGAAAACTGCAATCTCGTTCAACTTGAATTTTATCGAGTAAATACGGCAACAATCGTTAAATAAAGTGGTAGATTTTTATCGATAATCAGAAAAACCTCTATGGTTGGGGATTTTTTTATCAATTTGAAAAAACAATTCGCATCTGTATTTATATACAAACACGAAACACTTCGCCTGTAAGGTTCTCTCGATGGGATAGACCGAAATTCAAGAGTTGAAAATTCAACACACCTCAAATTTTACTTTTTTTACGATATTAAGTATACCTACTCGTAGTAACAATTTTACAATAAAATGAACGCGGAAATCAAACCAGTATCTGATTCAAACGAATACTTCGAAATGACCAATTTAATGCGTGAAGTGTTCCGCACTTATTTATAAGTAAGCTTCGTCATGAGTTGCTTTTTAAAATTTTTTTCAAAATGGGATTTTCAAAGTTTCGATTAAAACAAAATACCTAATTCAGCGTTTGATTTAAATTTTTTCAATTTTAATAATTCATTAATGATTCTAAGAAAACAATTTTCATGTTGAATTATTTTTTCGATTCTTTGAAAAAAAATCAAAAATGGAAAATGGAAAACTTTTTTCCATCGACTTCAAAAAAAAAAAAAAAAAAAATTAAAAGATTTTTTATCCCAAACAATTTAAGAATTTTTTTCCAAAAAAATCAAGACATTTTTGTATTTAATTGAGGCAAAACAAAAAGATTTGAGATCTTTTTATTCCAAAAAATTGAGAGATTAAAATTAGAAATTTTTTCAATACCAAAAAAAGAGAAATTTGTTTAATGCCAAAAAATTAAAAATAAAAATGAGAAATTATTTTATTAAATTAATGATGACCCCCCCCCCCTCAAAACATTAGGAGTCCTTTTTTTACCCTAAAGAAATTTATTATTTTTTCAAAAAAAAAAAAAAAATGAAACAAGTAAAAATTAGGGATTTTTTATTTTTAAAAAATCTCAAAAACTGAGGGACTTTTTTTTTCATTTCGGAAAATTTGGATTTTCTTATTCTAAAAAGTGAGAAATTTCTTTACTTTTTATTACAAAATTTTTTTTTTTTTTTCGAAATAAGAATCTCTCCAAAAAAATTGCAAATTTGTTTTTTTCAAAATAAACTAAAACATCATCATCGTCATCATCGACATCATCATCAACATCATCGACATCGATATCATCATCATCATCGACATCATCATCATCATCCTTGTTTCGATAACTTTAACAAGGCATCCTCCTTTCATCGACAAGTTTTTTTTTTTTTTTTTTTTTTTACTTCAAAATCGAACTAAAAATTCTACAAGAACTATTGTGAGACAATTTTTTTAGATTTTTTTTTTTTTAAAGAACTGCTCATTTTAGAAAGATTTGTTTATTGTAGGAGAACTTTTCTGAGAGAAAAAAATTACGTACAAAGAAAAATCCGTCCTTTTTTGAAAAAAAAATCACTCAAAATTTTTTTCTTCAAAATAGGTAAAATAAAAAATCTTACTCATCAGAAAAAATTTTAAACATTTTTTTTGAAAATTATTTATAAAAAAATCGAAAAATTCCTTCAAAAAAGTATCTTATGAAGAAATTTGTACAAAATTAGAAACAGAATAATTATTTTCAGAGTATTTTTGTTGAAAATATTTTCAAGAACTCTTGTAATTTTTTTTTATCCAAAATCTTGTTAAAAACGACATAATTTTTTCACTTCTACGAAATATGATTGAAAAACATAAATGAATTTCTAATGTGAAATAAGCAAAAATATGCAGTTATAGAGGAATATGCATAAATACTCGTACGTATGCGTTAATGAGATCGTTATGTTATGAAATGCGAAGAACTTGAAGAATTTAGGTATAGGTATGTTTAGAGTCAACAAAAAATATAAATAGGTACAAATGCACACGCGAATCCTTGTCATGCCTACCAGCAAAAAAAAAGAAGAAAATTTGCCCCTCACACCAATATTATAAAACAATTTCACTTCATTTCGATAATTCTACTTCAATAGCTGAGCACCTTGAGACCAAATTTAGCCCACACCTCTCAATCAAAAAGCAGCAAAAAAATACAAATCTGTATTGAATTTCAATCAAAAATAACGTGATACATATTACGTACGAAGCTGCTATTTTTGACGTGCTCCAAAAAGAAGAAAAAAATTCTCGCTGCGTCGTTTAAAAAGCATCATCTCGGTGAAATTTTCATAAATCATTTTACACATTTAGACTTTCGAAACTCGTCTTTTGAATGGCATCAACTAAACTACTTTCATCTGTCGAGTTACATCAATGCAAAATCATCTCAAATATCGTGAATACATTAAAACAGAGGACATGACGCAGTGTTCACTTTGATACCGCACGATCGTGCACATTATAGCGAATTCTCGTGCGATGCAATGCATAAGCGTCAGCAACACCAAATCGTACATACGTAGACGTACATAATTATGATACACGAGCATTAAAACGACGACAATTATCTGCATACGTACTTAAATTTTTAAATTGTATTGTAAATGTAAAAAAATCGCCAACGCTGCTAAAAACCTGGGTCATTCACCTTATCGATATTATTTTACGTTCGATGATACTTATTTCCATTAAAATTTTACACACTACGCTACCAGCACCACAGCCTACACCTAGGCGCCTACAAATTTACAATGAAATTTTCACATAGTAAATCAGTACAATAGACGGTGTGTCGATTTGATAAATGATTTCAATATACGCGTTTTTCAAGCGTGAAGTATTCGTTGGATGAAAAATTCATTCGAAAATAATACTCTAATTTCTATGCGGTCGTCTTAAAATTGAATGCAAAATGCTAGACATTGATTTTGTTACCATATAAATTGTCCTCCTCGACGTATAATTTCGAACACCGCAGCGATTAAAATCGCAACGTAGACGCACTAGACAGACACGCCTTGATTAAAAAAATACGTTCATTACGTATTTAAAAAAAATTGCGAATAATAACCGAGTGAATTGAAATTTAAAAATAAGCGCATTCTGTAAAGTGAAATTTCAATGCAATTTATTTCCCTCCACGGACGAATTTTCGTATTTTAATAACAATGCGAAATAGACAAAAGACCCGCCTACTACACCGCTTGAAAAATCCATTAAAAATACGAGTATAATTACTCACCTATAAGTTCTGCAATCTTTACAGGAGATGTACAAGTAAAACAATTCCTTAATTTCGACGCTTTCGATTAATCCCAGAGGTATATTAAAATCTCCTTTGCCATCTTTGCCTGTTTTTTGATAATATAATCGGTAATTGGATAAGGCTAGGACGCCGTCGGCGATCCGTGCGATGTATTCGATTGATTCTCCACATAGTGGAGTAAAAGGCGCCTGAATGGAAGCCGACTCTAGGGTCTCGATGAGTTCCTTCTTCGGATACAATTCGGAAGCTCTGACGTGCAGCATCGAGTTCATGCTGCCCGAGTCATCGGAATCGCTCACACTCATCGTGTTGCGTTCTGAAAAGCAAAAAAAAAGGGCTTATGAATGATCAATCGAATGAAGAACAAAATATCACTAGTATTCAAGTACGAAGAGGAAACATACATAAATAAGTTTATTAAAATATTACAGGTTGGTATAGGCATATCTAATACAAACGTTTCCTTTTTTTTATGACCTATACACTCTCTTCTCAATTTCAAAAAAAATATTAATAAAATTTGTAAATTCAAAAATTATGTAATTCTCCAAAAAAAATTCTAAAATCTGCAAAATATTCTCTGCATTAAAAAAAATCAATTTTTTTTTGAATTTTTCCGAAGTTTTTGGTTTTTTTTGGAATACTTGATTATAAAAATTTTTGAAGTTCTGAGAAAAAATAATTCAAAAATTCAATGAAGAAATTATATCTATAAGTCCGAGCTAATTCCGCGATTTCTTTTTCAAATTTGTGAAAAAATCTCATGTAATTTTGTAAGAATTCTTCGAAGTTATAAGCAAAATTCAATAAGAATTTTGTGATTTTTTTATTATTATTATTTTTTTTTATAGAATACTTGACATTGTAGGTAAAATTTTGTGCTATCGTTTAACATATTTTGATTTTTCAAATGGAGAATTTTCACAAAACTTTTGGACAATTCTTCGGATTTTTTCCACGTAAGATTTTTTCTAAATAAAATTTTTAAAAATCTGAAATTTTGTAAAAAAAATTCTTTCAAAATTAAAAAAAAAAATTTCCGAGTTTGTAATATTTTTCTTCTTCAAATCTTGGGAAAATTTCTGACATTTTGTAGATTCGTTCTTTGAAGTTTTGTAAAAAAAAAAAATTTCTGGAATTCTGTGCAATGTCTCGAAAATAAAGAGAACTTCGGGAAAAAATCATTGAAAATTCAATGGAGAACTTTTCTAAAATAAAATTTTAGAATAATTCACTGAAATGTTTTGACTTTTTTACAATGTGTTGAATTACTGAAATTTCGTACGCATTCTCTGAAGTTTTGAATATTTTGTTTCTGAAATTCAATAAATTTTTTGCAGTTTAGAGAGAAACTTATTGAAAATTCAATGGAAACTTTATCTAAAATTTTCGGGAAATTCTCTGACCCTTTTTTCGTTATTTTTTTTTCTAAAATTTTGATTGAAAGTTGAATGAAGGAATTTTTAAATTTTTTGGGCCAATTACCTAGATTTTTTGATTTTTATCAACGAAAATTGTTTCTAAACTTTCTAGCAATTCTTTGGAATTTTTTTCTACTTTCTAGTTTCCAATTGTGTAAAACAAATATGAAAGTTTGTAAAAATTTTGTTTAAAATGTTAAGAAAAAATTGCCGAGGTTTTTATGAGTTTTTTCATTTTTCAAATTTTGGTGAAAATTTAATAAGAATTTTCAGAAGTTTTGTGAAAAATTCTTTCATAAATTCATTTACAATTTTATGTTTTTTTTTGTTTTGAATTTTGTCCCGTTTTGTACAGTTTTGTAAGAAATTAATTGAAAATTCAAAAGAACATTTTCCTAAAATTTTCGGGCAATTCTTTAATTTTTTTTTTTTAACAATTCGTAATTGAACATTTTTCTAAAATTTTAAGAAAAATTCATTGGAAGTTGAATGAAGGAATTTTTTCAACTTTTGGGACAATTCTCTGAGGCTTTTTGATTTTTTCAACGAAAATTGTTTCTAAACTTACGAGTAATTCTTTGAACTTTTTTTTCTTTCTTTTTCAATTTTGTAAAAAAAAAATCTGAAATTCTTAAAAGAAATTTTTGAGGTTATCATTTTTTTTTCAAATTTGATGAAAAATTACTGAAATTTAATAATTCGTTCAAGAATTTAATTACAATTTTGTGGATTTTTTTTAGAATTTTGTCCAATTCTTGCAGTTTTAAAAGAAATTACCTAATTGAAAATTCAATAATATAACTTTTTTCCAAATTTCTGGTATGCCTAGAAATTTTGTAAAAAGTTTCTTTATCAATTTTTTTTTTCAAATTTGTAAAAATTTCTGAAATTTTCAAAGGATTTTGGAAGTTTTGTAAAAAATTCATGCAAAATTTTGTGAAAATTTTTCTGAAATTTTGTATACTTTTGAGCTGTGTAGAGAAAAATCAATTGAAAATTTGATTTTTTTTGTGTTAAAAATTTTCTATTTTTTGATTTTTTTTTACAAAATTGTGAAATTTTTTATTGATTAGTAAAATTTTTTGTAAATTTTGTAAAAAAAAAATCGTTCATTTTGCTCAAATTCTCTGACGTACGTTCTGAGACTTTTTTTTTATAATTTTGTGACGATTATCTGAAATTTCGCGAAATCATTTCACAAATTTTAGAAAAATCCTCTGAAATTTTGAAATTTTCATTTCAACATTTCGATGTATTGTAAAAAATGTTCTCAAATTTTGTTACCTACAAATTCTCTACGATTTTGAGAATCATGAGAAATCCTCTGAAAAAACTTTCTGCAATAAATTGAAAAATTACCCCTTTGATCACTAATCCGCATTTTTTTTTTTTTTTTTTTTTTACAAAAATGAGTGAAATTTTTACAAACATATCGGATTGGTTTTTCAGGTAAAACCCAAAGTTTTCGAGGTTTTTTCTACACTCATTCGAATTACAATAAAAAAAACTTTGAAAATATAATTTTTCCATCAATTTAACATCGTATAGAATTGATCGATAAGGGTTCGGTTCGATACATGCGCGACATCATTTTCACGACCTTCGTTCAAGATCACAGCGTGTAATATGTGAACGAGAGAGTCTCATTTATCAATATGAAATTCGTCCTTGGCAATGCTATTTTGATGCATCGATGCATTCGACACGAAAAAAAAAATTAATTTTCAATCCAGTGTAAAACTCTATTCGATGACTTGGCAACGAACGTTTCAAATTAGTACCGGCGACTTTGGCTAACTTGACGTCACCGACTCCATGTTGGAACGAATTTAGGTATATTCCTCGCTATTCGGTCAAGCTACCTGTACCTGTACTCCATTCACACAGAAGTTGAACTCGTATAAACATATGATGAGCAGCACGAAAAGAAGTTACGCTACTATAAGAACACGGTACACATCGAAACATTTATAAAGGCGTTCGGCTGTAGAAATTATAAAACGTCGTATATTTATAGTAACAACTCGATAACCGGTTCACCTTGTCCAATTAATAAAATAACCGCAACATAACAATGAACTCGGCCAGCTGAGGAAGAAAGCGCGATAAAGTGATACGCCGATACAGGCAACTAAGCCTATTTCTGTCCCGTATTGCATTCAATGTCTCGTCTATGGATTCCTTCGAAGAGAAAGACACAATTGGCAAATTTCGAGGTCCTTATAGCGAAATTTCAAGGGAATATTTTCAATATCACTTTAAAAAATCAGCGTTGCCGTTTTCGAGATTGAAAAACTTCCCTGCACAAAACACATTCTCCCTCGTTCCTCGTGGAGGAAAAACGGTAAAAATTGCATTTCCAATTTCGGTCATTGCTCGAGTACAGGCTACCGAGTGCATCACACACGTAAGTGATACCACACGCACGTGAAACGCGATCAGAATAATTATAAATTTAACGCAAAACACGCGCAATGCTTCCTTCATTTATCTTTGCAACTTCCAGCAGGATACGACTTTATCAGCTCCGAGATTCGGAGACAATCGAATCGAGACACAACCAGTCCATCGGTATTCGAAGATTACGCATCACTTCACGTAATCGCGAGAAGATAGACATGTTTGAAAACTCGACAATTCTCAGGTATTCGCACAAAAATCCAGGCTGCGAACCAGATTCAAAAGATGTAGGTAAAGAACGACAAGACGGATAATTCGCGTCCTAAATGCGCGAATATTCGTATTTTTAGAGCCGTTTGCTCGGATCGTATATAATGGTAAATGGCAAAAAATACCGCACTTTCAACGTTAACAAATTTTTTATCGTTTTTTTTTAGCCGAATTTAAAAAAAAAATGATGGCTATTGTGTCCGACCCTGATTTAGAAGGAGGGGGGTAGAAAAGTTCTGACCCCATTTGTTGACGTTTGGGACCAAAAGATGACGATCTGTCACATGTCACATATTTATATATATATATTTATTAGTAATTTTCCCGCTACTTTTGGGACTCTGGCGGAGAGTCCAATGGGTCGAATTCGGTCAAATTTGTTGTGTAGAGTCCCCTTGGAGTAGGAATGATGCAAAAAAAATTTTGGGGCCCCAACTCAAAATTGGGGATATGACCCCTTTTTGAGTGGGGTGCGAGGAAGCCCAAAAATCATGAAATTTTTTGAAACTTGCCCCAGATATGAGAACTTTAATTACCTCCAACATATTCAAATTTCAGCTCCCCAAGTCATCCCCACCCATTTTAGGGGCCAAAACGTGGCTTTTGGGATCATTTTTTTCACGTTGATCAGGCTACAGACCCCCCAAATGGGAATGGGGGGGCCCAAATTTTCATCATAGATCGAGTTCGTGCCCCTGATGTGCCTATTGTAGGTTTCAACTTTTGGGCCCACTTTGACCTTTGTCCAGGGTCAAAAATCAAAATTTTTCACGTTATTTCTCGCTTCCCGGTACGTTGATCAGCCTGCAGCCCAAACCAAATGACCTTGGAGGCTAAAATTTGGTATTTAGGATCGGTAAGGGTCACTGAGCTGCCTTTTGGGGTTTCAACCCTTGAACCCTAAAATTGGGGGTGGGCCCTTTTTGTGGGGGCTCTAAAGGGGCCCCAATGTGACAAAATGATTTGAAATTTCTACCACCAAGAGTGACTCTGATAGTCTCCACTGTATTAAAATTTCAGCTTTCTAAGTCATCCCCACCCCATTTTAGGGCCCAAAAAGTGGATTTTGGGGTCATTTTTTTCATGTTGGTCAGGCTACAGACCCCCCAAATGGGGATGGGGGCCCCGAATTTTCATCATAGATCGAGTTCGTGCCCCTGATGTGCCTTTTGTAGGTTTCAACTTTTGGGTCCCCTTTGACCCATGTCCAGGGTCAAAAATCAAGATTTTTCACAATTTTTCACGTTTTTTCTTGCTTCGCGGTACGTTGATCAGCCTGCAGCCCAAACCAAATGACCTTGGAAGCCAAAATTTGGTATTTATAATCGGTAAGGGTCACTGAGGTGCCTTTTGTGGTTTTTGACCCTTGAGCCCCAAAATTGGGGGTGGGCCCTTTTTGTGGGGGGCTGTCGCGGAGCATCTTGACTGCTACGCGTTTTTTTTTTGCCCGAGACATAATGTAATTGAAATTCTTAAAGGCTTTGATAGAACGAACGCCTTTATCGCCTACCGCCATTCATACGATCTACAACCTTTTTATCGCCTATTTTCAATATAACTTTCTTTGATAATAAGATGAAATGAGTAAAAATCTTTATTCGTTTATCGAGCGCCAACGTAATACGTAATGTGAGAAGTGTCGAGCACCTTTTCACGTTTTCACTTTTGGGGCAAACATTTTTCAAATTAATAAGAATATTTCGTTCGATAAACGTTAACCTTGAGAAAAGAGGTTTTTTTATGATACCAACTCGAGTAAAAAGCTTAGGTAGTTTCATTTTTCAACATCAAACACGTGCGTATATATATCAACGTACGCAATCCCAAAGGTGGATTATGATATCGTCAAATGAAAGAAGAGGAAAGGAAAAAAATACATCCTGCAATGAGTATAGTAGGAAGAGTATGAAAACATGATTTTCAAAAAAGCGTACATTTGGTCCAAAAAAAGTGGGGGAGGGGGGGGGGTTAAAATCACTGGAATGCCCAAAATTTCCAACTCCGTTGCTAAATTGAAAAACTAGTGTCTAGTTTACTCAATTTGTTTATATGGACACGGATTGTTTTCGTTGTTGAATTTTACCAAGTCCAATATTACATAGGTACTTGATATTCAAAATTGAAGGGAAGGGGTCCAATCGAAATTTTTGTAATGGCCAAAATTATTTCTAAGACTTCAAGCTACAACTTCTGTTTGAAATTTTTTTCAATTGGACCCTTACCTCTACCAAATTCTAATAATAACTTATATACCTAAGTATCAAATACATAAGTCTTATTATGCAAAATTAGAAGGGTGGAAGGGTCTAATCAAAAATTTTATATAATAACAAGAAAATTTTGTAAGATCTCAATCTAAAACTTTTGTTTGAAAAATTTTTCAATTCCACCCCACTCACAATTTTGAAAAGTATCTACCTGATAGTATGTGAAATCGGAGGAGAGGGAGGTATTCAATCGAAATTTTTGTAATGACCAAAATTATTTCCCAGACTTCAAACTACAACTTTTATTTGAAATTTTTTTTAATTGGACCCCCTACCTCTACCTCTACCAAATTCTAATAATTAAAAGTATCTAAGTCTTATTATGCAAAATTGGAGGGGAGGGAAGGGTCTAATAAAAAAATTTGTAATAACCGAAATTATTTCTAGGACCCCAATTTACAACTTTTGTTTAAAAAAATTTTCAATTGGACCCCTCCCCAATTTTGAAAAGTGTATCTATGGATCCAAGGAAATTCTTAACTCGCTTGTGTACTCCACCAGTGGAAAAGATCACTTTTGTTTCTAATCTAAATTACGATCTACATACTACGTAGGTATGCACTCGACTACTTATTTATATGAATCATGTCCGGCTCGAAACAATATAAATGACGCATCATTTTGTGTCAGAAACAAGAGGAATAACCGCGCGAGAGAGGTGATGAAATTTTACTAATATGTACGCGTGTCGCTTTAAAGTGGCCACACTGCGCTAATGCGTGAAAATATTTAGAAAGTGTAAAGGTATTTATACAATTTTGCGAATTATAAATTTTTTTGCGTGGAAATGATGAAGCTACGGCGTTACGAAAGCGACCTGGGCACAAGTGTATGGAGGACGAGTCGAATTAATACATTTATACTAAAACTAAAATGCACCAAACGGCAAACTCAATGTACGAGAAATAAGTTGAATTTTGCCATTCGATACCATCGTCTGTCGTAGGTATTACAAAATTCCAAGACGAACGCGTAGGATTATAAAATAGTTTCATTGTATTTTTAAATATTCCTAACCAGTTTTTTGCAACTGAGGAGAGTACTGGCGAGCTAAACCGGCGTCGTCGTCTGCTAAGTGCCCATGCCCTCGAGTACCCCACAAATGCTCGACATCGCAAACTGAATTAAAGGTTTTGCTCCACTTGCTATCAAGTATAATCCAATGGGAAAAGAATACTTAACTGGCCGAAGAAAGTTCAGTGTAAGATATTTGCTACTGTAACACATGAAAAAATACTTCCTTCCTGCAATTCTTTTTTTTCAACAAAATTTTAAAAAATTAAACTTTAATAGGTAAGTTTTTTTGGCAGAAAATATGTGAGGCGCTCTGCGAAAAGGTACCTAAACTCGGAAAAATCGAAATCGATTTTTTTAGCTTATCTGAAAGAAAATTTCTTCCTGAGTAATATAAAACAAAAAAATCGAAAATTGCTTGAAAATTGCCCGAGAGAGGTATACCACTTTGAAGTTCTCACATGGAAAACGGATGATTGTAGAAAAACGCTCCGAAATTGCGCCAAAAGTAGGTATTATCTTTTTTTTTGAGAATCCAATCAAAAAGTGAAAAATCGATTTTTTCGATTTTTTTGCTCTCCTGAAAAATTTGCTTTTCCGAGTTTAGGTACCTTTTCACAGAGCGCCTCACATATTTCAAACTTTGAAAAAGATCGAAAATTCTTGGAAGATACTCTAAAAAAATTTTTTTTTTGGAAAATTTCCTTTAAAAAATGAATCATTTCTTATGACATTTTTAAAAATATATTTCAAAACGATTTTTTCAATTCTTTTAGAAAAACTGCCTTTCAAAAAAAAATTGAAAAAAATTAAATTATTGAAAATATTTTGATAAAATATTTGAATATATATATTTTTTTAAAATTTGAAATCTAATTTCCTCTCAATTTTTTTTTGTTTTAGATTTTGTAAAGTTAGAAAAAATAATAAAAATAATAAAATCTACCTATGAGTATTCTTTTCAAAAAAAAAAAATATATTATTTTATGTTGGGGTTGTATTTAAAATTTTTTTTATTCAATTTTGAAATTTCATACTATTTTTTTTTGAAAAATTCGTGTGAAGTTTCTTCAACATTTTTGATATGATTTTACACCCCCCCCCCCTCCCCCTGGTAGTTTCGTCTTTATGACCTTCTGAAATTTTCATGAAATGTTGTGTAATTTTGAAAATTGAGCGAAATTAATACATTACGAAATTTTAGAGTTTCGTCAAATTTTTGAAATTAATTTTTTGTCAAGTTCCTCAAATTATAAAAATTTATCGAACTTTGATTTTTTTTTTTTCAATTTGAAACATTCAGGGTGTCTATCAAAATTTCCAAACTCAGCACTTTTTCAATGCCTTTTTGTCCTTTTTGGAGCAATTTTTCAGAACTTTGTAAAAAGTACCCAAACGCTTTCAGTTCGAAAGATTAAAAATTGGAGGAAAAATGAATTTCTAATGATTTTTAACAAAAAATGAGAAAAAAAGATTTTTCAATGAATTTGAATGCGAGTAAAGACTTTTGAGTAAAAATCAGCGCTTTTTCGACTTTAGGCACCACTTTGTAAATTGAAGGACCTTTTTCAACACTTTCAGCACCTCTAGCTGAATTTTTTTTAAATTATAAAAAACTTCCCATTTCTGAATGTTGGATATTATTATTTTTTTTTAAATTTATGACCAATTTTACAAATGAATTTTTGTTTTATGTAGAATTTTTTTTTCAATATAATGTTTCAAAATTGCCTCAATTTTTTTTTTAAATTATTAATTTATTAGGTACCATAATAATTATGTAAAAAATTGTTTTTCGAAATATTTTTGAATTTTTTTAACATTTCAACAAGTTTTGTAATACAATTTTAAAGATTAAAGAAATACGTTTCCCAATAAATCCACAAATACTTAATTGAAACATTTTTCTAAAAAAAATTAATATTTCAATATAATGTTTCAAAATTTGTGTTCTTTTTTTAAAATTATTAATTTATTACCAACGTAAAAAATTGTTTTTCTAAACATTTTTGAATTTTTTCTACATTTCAACCATTTTTGTCTTTTTTTCCTCAGCACAACCATACAAAAATTTTTGGTTCAAATGTTGGCCAAAAGAAAGACTATAATTCCAAGTCAGCTGAAAACTTGCTCAAAACAACGTAGCACGGATTGATGATGAAGCGTTAAAAAATTCACTTTATCCGAAAAAAATTATCTATCTTAAATTCGAGGTCGTTGAAAATTTCAAATATTTGTCAACCAAACATAATTGTACGTTTACATGATTGTTATACTTGCACATATCAAACAATGATAAATTTTCGGCGCATTATTTCATCTATGTACGCAAGTACTCATATATACAGTACACACTGATGCATTTTATAATATTTCTTCGCACATGAATTATTCATCGCGGTTTAATCAACTTGCGTACGACTTTCGTCCCAATACACCTGGAAACCTTCCATTTCATTTAAATTATTTCGCAGAAAGATAATATACCTTTGTTCGCAGTGAATGCACGTTTTAATCTAAAACGTCAACTTTAATTACCAATTTTTCCATACTCGTTAACGGTTCAAATAGAACTCTATGATCTTATAGATATTATTTCCAACGCACAGGAAGAGAGATCAAGAATAAGGTCTCTCGTATTTACTTTGTTTTTCCAACACCGACGAGTGAAAAGTTTCCGCACCAAACGACCTTTTCGTACTATCGGACGTACTTATGGCAAAAAGAAAAACATCGATAAAAGTGCTAATTTTTATAACACATCGAAACGATAAATACTAATAATTGACGTAATAGCTTATTTTAACTTATCGTATATGTGGTGAAAATAAATCAACATAGTCTTGAGGTCAGTAATACCGCGAGGTTTTTAAATTTTCACACCGTACCCATCTCGATTAACCATCAAAACCAAATACGCACGCAAAACAACAAACACGCTGTGCTTTTTATCATATCAAATACTGACACGACCACTATATCATATCGCTAATTTCATTTTATATAAAAAGCTTCGACAACGTGTATTACAACGTGGTATGGCATTTTTATCCAATTTCCATTATTAACACACTTCAATAATGCATTCATATTCGAAATTCACGTGCTAATGACAGACGCGTCTATGGTCTACGTATACATATCGAATCTCCATATTCAAGCACGACCGTCAAATTTTCCATTTTACCTCTTTTCAATACCTATAAATATAAATATAAAAAAAGCAAAAAAAAAAAAAAAAAGCGAGCATCTTCGAGGTTCGAGTTGAGTGCAAAAATATTATTAAATTTTCTACGCAAATAAGAACACTATTTCGAAAATATATAAGAACACGATTTTATCTTTTGAAATATTAGCCCAAGGAGACCAATTAATTGAAGAGAAGAAAAATCGAATACGTAAATCATCGTGTTGTTCTTTATCCTTCGTTTGGATTTCGTTAAAGTTATAATAAAGTTGATACAACAAAGTCTCATTTTTTCACGAGAGCCATCGTCTCGAAAATTATATCTAATTGATATGAAAATATTTTCCAATTATAAGTCCACTAGTGTAGTGTACTGTATAGTTTTGAGCTTTTTTGTGCTAAAAAGCTTCGTAGATCAAGCAATGAACCTTACCTTTGGTAAAAATGTTTCACTTTGAAATGCCAGGGAAATCACATACAAGGGTTCGGTGAACGGTGCAGAATATTTGAGATTAATTTGGAAGTAAAAAAACACCAATGAAAAAAAAAAATCATGTACATCTAGCGCTTATTTTTTTAATGGAGATGCAACAACAGAGCTTTGAAAATTGGTATTTCAAAAAAATTTACTTTTTTTGGGGAAAATAGTGACAAAATATGCACAAAAGAATCGACCTGGTTTTTTTTGGTGGGAGGATTTTAAATTTTCCGAGAAAAAATTACTAAAGTTCGTCCAAAAATCCACTAAAAAGTTTTCTCTCAAAGAAAATAAGCATTTCAAAATTTTTCTGAAATTGTTTTTTGACTGAAATCTATTTTTTTTGTTGAAAAAAGTAGGTAATTTTGAAGAAAAAAAAATTAATTTTTTTTTAGAGGACTTTATCTAATATTTTAGAAAATATTTTGATGGGATTTTTATTTTTTTATTCAGAAACACTTTCAATTTTTTTTTCAAAAAAAAAATTTGAAGATTTTTCTGATATTATCATATTATTGAAAATATTTTGATAAGGTTTTCAATTTTTTACGAAAGTTTAAAATAATATTTTCTTTCACAAAAAATTTAGGTAAATTTTTCAATTTTTATAGGATTTCGAATTTTTTTCCAAAAAAATTTTGAGATAATTTCATTTTAAAAAAATAGAAGTTTTATTAAGAAAATTTAAAGAAAAAATGAAGATAGAATACTGTATTTGATTTTTTTTAGAAATACCTATTATCTAGTTTTTTTTTTTCGATGGAAGGATTTTAAATTTTTTTGGGAAATTCAAAAATCCTATCAACAGTTAGGAGAAAAAAAAAATAAAAAAGTTTGATCTAAAATCCTCTAAATAGATCTCTTTTAAAAAGAAAAATTTGAAAAAGTTCTTTTAAAAAATTTTTAGATGATTTTTTTGAGATAATATTAAGTAAAAATATTTTGATGTGATTTTGAACTTTTCATTCAGAAAAACATTCTTTTTCAAACATTTTTTAAAGGATTTTTGAGAAATTGTTGAAATCATTTTTAATTATATTTTCAATTTTTTAGGAAAATTTCAAATATTTCCTTTAAAAAAAATTGGACAAATTTTTAATTTTTTCAATCTGATTCGAGTTTTTTTTTCAGAAAAATTTCAAAATAGGTATAGGTACTCATTTTCTTTCAAATTTTTCTAAAAATATTTTCATGCAAAAAATAATTGATCATTTTTTGTAAACTTTTTTAAAAATTTTGATACTTCCCTGATTTGATTTTAATTTTTTCAGAAATATTCAAAAATTCTCAAAATAATACCTATTCTTATAAGGTTTCTTGTGATGTTATTGAAAATATTTTGATGGAATTTTGAATTATTCATTCAGTAAAATTTTCAATTTTTTGACGATTTTTGTGAAATTATTGAAAATAAATAGTTTGTTTTGATAGAACATTCATTTTCTTACGAAAATTTTAATTATTCCTTTAGCAAAAAAGTTTTTTCAATTTTTAATAAGATTTCGATTTTTCTTTTCAAAAAAATTTCGAGATGTTTTCTTTAAAAAAAAAAAAAAAAATTGGATGTGTTATGAAATTTAAAGAAAAAAAATATGTAAGTAGATAGAATACGTATCAATAGAATTTTTAGGAAAATTTTGGAATATTTCCATGCGCAAAATTGATCGTTTTATGTAATTTTTTTTTTAAATTTGAATATCTCCCTATGATTTTAATTTGTTCAGAAACATTTTTTTTAATCCTTAAAAAAAATTTTAGAGGGTTTTTTGAAGTTATTGAAAATATTTCCTTTCAAAAAAAAAAATGATAAGAGTAATTGAATTTTCAAGGGAAATTTTGCATCATTTCCTTTCAAAAAAATTACTTATTTTTTTGTAAATTAAAAAAAAATAATTTATAGGATTTTTGATTTGTCTTCAGAAAATTTTTTAAGTAGGTAAGTATTTCTTTTTAAAAATATACCTTTTTACACATTTTTATGTAGCTACTTTTTTCATAAAATTTTCTGAGAAATTTCCTTTAAAAAATTTTTAGTACCTTCGCTTTCAAGCTTTGGCCAATTTTCCATAAATTATAATTATGTTTTATTTTTCTCAAGAAGTAACACCTTTTCTATGGATCATCTTAACGAAATTTTGAATTTTTTTTGAACTAATGCTTCTTCAAAATCGACAGAGACAATTAAGCATCCGGTGTACGAGTACAATGTAGGTATATTCAGTTTTTTGTTAGTTGAACTCTGTTATATCCAAATCTCAAAAATTTCCCGCCACTCACCGGACACTAACATTTATATGTACTTTCGCGACAAAAAAATCTTTGTAAATATTTCAACGATTCGACAAGTTGGCAATCTGAAAAGAAAGGACATTTTGCGACTTACATCTATTGTATAGTTCTGCGCGAAGACGTCTTTAACAAAAACCCCACGTGACGTGGCAGCATCAACGTTTCGAGTACACGTTTTCGCAAGGCCACGTAAATAAACTTATTAAAAAAGTTAGCAAATTAAGTTACAAACAAATCGTAACTGATATTACGAAATTCTCTAATCATCTCGCGCGCATCTCGAGATACTTCAATTTCCGTATTTCCTAATGTAGTATTTTTCTCAATAAATCATCATTTCCGTTAATAGGTACCTACCTACATTGCTATTATAAACATCGAGTATACAATTCAAATGCGTTTACCTGCGAAATGAAACTCTTTGTAAGCTTGCGATAAAAAAAGCCACTTCTGCTTCGATCCTATCATTTCAAATAGAAAGTGGCGACTCGATGAAATGCAAAGAAATAAAGAAAGAAAGAAAGAATGAATGAAAAATTATCCGTTTAAAGCAGCATCACAATAAACTGTCGAAAAAGTATCTTCGAATACCGCGCCAACAGAAAAAATTCGATTCGCCATTTTACAAAACACATTTTTTCAAACACCTCGCAGAAAAAATATTATACATCACAACCAACACATCAAACACGGAACACGCTTCTAAACAACACCGGTATCACAAAAGCACCTAAATTGCGATCAGTCGTCCAACGTATTAAGGAATAAATTCGTTTGATTGATATTTCCGTAATAAAACGAGAGAGAGAGAGAGAGAGAGAGAGAGAGAGAGAGAGAGAGAGAGAAGAAAAAAAAACGGCGATTCAGAGTACATAGGTGAAATTTTCATCGCGAAGCCATTATCAATCGTTACAGTTCGCGTTTGATTACGATAAATAAAAAGAAGTTAACATTATTATAATCCAGTCAATGCATATTGCTGTTTACGAAACATCATTGTCATGATTTATGTCAATCCGTAGGTACATGTATCGCAATATTGGCATGATGGCGGTTTAAATTAAGGTCGGCGCAATTTTCGCCATTGTCACGACGACCGAGCTTGCAGTTTTTCATTTCCTTCTCTTTTTGTTCGCCGGTAAATTTTTATCTAACATAACGTAAGCCCATCAAGGCGTTAATCGCTTAAGGATTTTCTCCTTTGTCCGCAGGTCCGCACAAAGACATCAAATTCGCTTAATTCTCTAAAATTCGCGTACATAAACGCAAATTGTTAAGTTTTTGGCACGATTGCAATTTTCCTCTTTCTCTTTTTCGACACGTTATAAATCGTACGCGTAGAAAAATAAAACAACGATGTTAATGATCGCTATATCAAGACCACATAGTAAAATTGTACTATTCATAAAACACACGCTAGTAATTTTTTTTTTTTTCAAAGAAAGATCGTTGCGAAATTTGAACTGGATTTTCTTCAACTGTTTTTTTGCGGTCAATCGAAAGTAGGTGTAACACAGAGTAAAAATTTTCCAACGGGAAATAGGTCAGAATTTGTCGAAATGACACGACATTGTAGAATTCGATCCATATTATAATTTGTACAACTTCGAAACTTAAATTACACCCTGCGGATTTTGTATATTTTTCTAATCACGTGACTTTACAATTTTTACGAAATTTTTTTGACTCCGTTTATCAAGCTCTAATCGAATCTTTTATAATCCACTGGTGTATCACCAACATGTTCGAGTTGACCAATTTATGATTTTTTCTTCTTAAATGAAGTACTGTCGATTCAAAATAGATGAAAAAAATAAAAACAAAATTGATCAAATTTCAAAATGACCACAAATATGCTTTAAAATTGTGTCCGGTTATTTGAAATCTGATGAATATATTTTTTTGAGAAAATAATTGCTTTAAAAAATGGTTTATAAAAAGTACCATGAATTTCAAAAAATTCGCAGTTTCAAATACAAAGGAATTTTCAATTATTTTCCAACTTTTTTTTCAGTAAAGGCGAGTTTTTTGCAGCACATTTTTCCAAGGGAATTTTTATCAATAGAAAAATTTTAATTGAGTTTTCAAAAAAATGAATAAATTAAATAACCTGGATTTTTCAAAAAGAAAGTAAAATTGAAGTTTCAAATTTTTTTCAAAATAGCTACCTACACTGAAAGAAAGGAATGGTAATTTTTACAATAAAAGTAGTTATTTGTACCACAATTGTGGTCATTTTTACCATGTTCTGTGGTAATTTTTTCAAATTACCATTGAAAAAGGTATTTTTGACCATTTTTTTACTATTTAAAGTAGTAAAAATTACCATGTGTGAAATATACCATGTTTAGTAGTTGAAAATACTATTTAAGTATAGTTTCTAATACCATGACATGGTAAATTTCACCATCAATAAGGTACATTTAACTATTGACTGTGGTAAAATTCACCATCAATGTAGTACTTTGTAGTTATTATCACATTTTGGAAGGAGTTGACTTGGTTTGTGATATTACGATACAAATTTTTAATTTCTCCAAGTTTTCTTTCTTTGTTAACAATATAACATGAAGTGTTTTATTTCTGCAAAATTAAGCTTCGATATGTATCAGAAAGTTAGTTTCAAGTTTATGCTTATTAACCATCAAAAAATAATTTTGTGCAATTTGGTGAATCCTTGAAATAAAATAATAAAATGTGGTAATGTAAAAGAGAATTAAAAAAAAAAGGTGTAGTAAAAGTGAAAAAATTGTACTCCTGCGGATAAGAAAGTGAAGTTGATTATTTCAAGTATGTATTCACAGTGGTTTACAAATTCATTTATATATTTTTGGATGCCCCATTTTACATTGTGTACTTGTGGTCATGTGGTTAAGTTTAGGTAGTTAGGAACATTAGGGTTATAGGGTCCCAGGTTCGAACCCCAGTTAGGTAAATTAGGTAGGGATTTTTAGTGTAATATTAAGAACTTCAGGTATGCATATAGTCGAGCAAAAATGAAAAATTGAAACTAAAATCCATTTCGAGAATCCCAACCTTATTTTTTAAAATTTTATTAATGCATTTAGTACCTAATGAAATGCTATATGCCATAGTTGAAATTACTAAAAAAAATAGTACAAGTGAAATAGTCTCAAAAGTGGTAAAAACTACTATGTACGTGGTATTTTTTACCACTTTTGAGACCATTTCACTTGTACTATTTTTTTTTAGTAAATTTTACCATATTTTTTTTTCCGTGTATCATTTTTTACATTTTATTTTTATTAAAAATCAAATTTACAATTTAAAAAAAGCAATATTTGACACTTTTTGAAAAATTATTTCTGATAATTTTTCAAACGTTTTTGATCTACGATTTTTGCAAAACAAATTAATTTCTAAAAATATCTTTCAAAGTTCATCAAGTTTTGTATTTTTTTAAAAATTTGTTCAAATATTTTACCAATGACCCAATCTTTAACAAATTTGATTCAGTTGCTCACATTGGATCAATTTGGAAAACAATAAAGGGGAATATTTTAAAATTTCGGTAAGATTTTACTTATTTATTGGTGGGGGGGGGGGTGAAGAATTTTAAGGTTTAAGCCACATGCAAAACTGCACTTCGGCACAAGCATGGGGGTCCGATTGATTTTTTTTTTTTTTTGAAAAACCATGATTATCCATTTACATTTTGTCCAAATTTATAAAGTTACAAAAATTTTAAAATAATAATAATAATATAACCCAATCCAAAATTTTGCTGAATAAAAAATAAAAAATCAATGATTTTTACTTCTTCCAAAAAAAAAAAAAAAACATTATAATAGAAAATACCTCAATTTTTCGAAGCACAAAAAATTTTCAATAGGTAATTTTGAAAGAGATTTTTCAAATTTTGGAATAAATTATCTCACTTTTTATAAAAAAAATCTCACAACTTTTTAAAAGTGAAAATATCTCTTAATTTTTTGGGAAAAAAAATTCTGAATTTTTTAGAGTAAAATGTACCTACACCGACCTAATGCTTGGAGTCAGTTTGAAAGAAATGCTCATTTTTTTAAAAAATGAAAGAAATGGATAAACAAAACTTTCAATTTCTAAATAAGACATAACATAACCATCGACTTTTTCAACAAAAAAAAAAAATCTTCATTTTTTTTGGAAATAAACTACCTACCTACATGTTACAATTTTTTCTGAAAAAAAAAATTCACAATTTTTCGAGAAAAAAAAATATATTTTGAATTTTTTGAAGTAAAAAACTTTCAATATTTTCTTGGAGTGCAAAATTATGTTTTCGATTTTTTTTCTTTTTTTTTTTAGTCTAAGTAAAATTTTTTTTTTCCAAGAGGTATTCTTCTTCTTTCAAGTAAAAAAAATAATACGTATACCTATCTATCTTTCTATTCTTCAAGAGAAAAAAACTTTTCAATTTTCAAGAAAGTTCTTATATTTATGTAAAAAAAAAACATTTTTCAAATTCATTTGCACAAAATCCCAATTTTTTGTACTTTTTTTTCTAAACAAAATTATCTTAATTTTTACTATGAAAAAATGTGCTAATTCTTGAGCAAAAAAATCTCTTCAAGTTTGTTTTTCAAGGGGAAAACTTCCTTAATTGTTAGAGAAAAAAACTTTGGAGAAGAAAAACCCCACTCTTTAATTTCAAAAATTTTCAATTGGACATTTTTAAAATTTTTGTAAACTACTGCCCCTTCAAAGTCAAGATATGCACTCAGTGCACATAAAATGTTTTTTTTTTCTAGTTGAACTTGCTAATAATATCCAAATCTCAAATATTTTTCATCACTCATAGGACATCTGGCGATCTTTATCGATATCTCTGGTATTCTATGTACTCGTGAAAAATATAATTTTTTTCTGAGTACCTCAAAAAATTTCTATTGCGAAAATTTTGAGTGAAATTGAAAAAAATATAAATTATGTTGTACATAAAATACTTTTCGGACACCACTTATTCTCAATTAAATTGGTCAATGCGGAGTTGAAACTTCTAGGTACATGAGGCCACTTCCTTTAAATAGGTGATCGAATAAAAATTTTTGCAGCGTATTTTGATTTTTACAAAGATTGTGAACGTTGAAGGGGGAGGGTCTCGAGGGTAAAAAATGTGCAATAATAATTGTTTTCTTCATAAAATCTAATTCAACTAAATTTGAAAAAAATTCAACCAGACTGATTTCAATACTCAACATTTCGACCAAACCAATTTATTAAATTTCCATATCTAAGGTTTCATTGATGGCTTCGTGGCTTCTGAATTTACAAAAAATTCATTCGGGTACCTTTGTGCAAATGCAATTAAAATGTACGCGTGGAAAAAATTACGCTTGCGGTAATCGAACTACTTGTGGGACTTTTTTCGTTGAACAAAATTCAATGTATTTTCTTCGGTACAAACAAATACACGCATTTAAGGGTCGTTAACCTCAGAAAGAAAGTCACATTCGAGCATAAATAAATACGCGTACGGCTTGATACTAAACGTTGAAAATTATTACATCCGATAACCGCGTATATATTACATACGAGGCGTATTTTTCCTCTACTTTTTCACACTATGCACTCCATACAGTGTGTTAATGAACAAGGCAACAAGGTGAAGATCACAATTATAATAACTCGCTTTACATAAACCGTAAACGCGATACATACAATATTCGAATAAAATCGCTCCTCTTAAATGTACGCACACGTAAAATGACATTTAACGCGCCGAAATGCTTCTCACTCTTATAAGACGAGCCCATCGACGCAGATGGTAAAATATTTTGCCATTTATCCAACCACAACCAGTCAATGGCATAATATTCGCCATTAATCCTTTATGCCCGTATTATTCAACTGGTCGATTCCGTTTTAAAAATAGCTTCGAATGGTATAATATAATTTGTACTCTTACAGTACGTACTCGTACATAAACACATATGCAGCTTAGTACTTGTACTTGTACTCTGTACCACACGACCCCATCACTCCCGCAATTCTAATAGTCGTACATCACTGTACGAGTTACGAGTATGCGTCTGGGTGCATACTTAGACTGCATGTGCATGCTGCAGTTTATTTTCACTTTCCGCCACAACAACTCTTTCCAACACACCATAAGGTCAAATGGTCTGGAATAGAGACTTGATATACACGCATCTGTACAAAATTTCAACACTAGAGATAATTTTTTCACGGTTAGAATTTTACTTAGGTCTATTCGTTTTAACAATGGCGTAACGATGTAAATTCCCCAAAACTAGGCGAGAATTGTGTTTTTTTTTTCAATTCGTCGCATGATCGGTGAAAATTAATGGAAAGCGCACTTCCTACTCGAGCAGCGACAATGCCTGATGTCAGATCAGAGTAAATATTATTCTTCTATAGTAAATTATTAGTAGGTAGCTAGGTACATAACTATGTATATATATTGTAGACATACCAATCTCACGTATGTAGACTGTGTATATAATTATAATTGAACTACCAACGTGGCTTCGCTTTGATAATCGAAGGCTTCGTTTACGAACCCCTTTATGAGCAAGGACATGATACTTAAAACGCTCAGAAATGACTTTATTCCCATTCTAATGGCAATATTGAATAAACCAATAAAAAAATTATAAAAAGTGGCTGATTTATGCAAAAAAAAAAAACTTAAAAATAATAACACACAAATTCAAAATCTAAATTACTTAAACCTTCAATTTTTATTACAGAAAAAAAGTTGACTTTAGTAACATCCAAAAAAAAAGTATATAAATCCAAAAGTAACCAAAATTCTTTAAAATTCCCTCTCCCTTCCTACAAAAAAAATTATCAACATTTAAAAAAAATTATTTTCTCAAAAGTTCTGTTCAATTTCAACTTTTTTTCAATTTTTTTCGAAAAAATAACGTTTGAGCATAACTCTTCAATTTTTTCCAGTTTTGTAGTATTTTTTTGTTAATATTGTTCGAAATCAATTTTATAACGAAATTTCGTTTAAATACAATTCTTTCAAGTTTTAAAATTCAATTCAATTATATTTTTAATATTTCAATGTAAAAGACAACAAAATAGCAATTTTTCAATTTTTCAATTTTTTGACAACTTTACAAATTGCTAATTTTTTCTAAAATTATGTTAAGTAACATTTTTTTTAAAACTTTGCTTAAATACAAAATATTTTTTGAAGTTCATTTTGAAAGTATTTTTTAATTCAATTTTTCTTTCTGAAATTTTTCAAAATTGAAGTCGAAAACAAATTTCATTTTTTTTTTTTCAAATATGACCCAATTTTTTTAATACAAAATTTTTGCATTTTTCTTGAAGTTTTTCAAATTTTGCTAGGAATAAGGATTTTTTTTAAAAATTTCGTTCAATTTTTTATCTCAATTTTCATTTTAAAACTAGATAGCAATTTTTCGATTTTATGGAATTTTACTGATTTTTAAAAAATAATTTTCGAAGGTAACGTTTTGAAATTTCGTCTAAACACAAGTATACTACATTTTGGGTTTGAAAGGAAATCTTTTAAATTTAATTTTAAATTCTACATTTTAATTTTTGGCGTTTCTATCATTTTTTAACATTTTCTTGAAAGAAAAATTCTCAAAACCAAGATCAGGAATTTTTTGACAAATTTCAGGAAACATAATTTTTTTTTTTTTAAAATCAAAAGTAATTTTTTTCAACTCCGAATTTTTAAATTTTCCTCATATTTTTTTTAATGAACCATAAGAATAATTTTTCAAGAGAGCTTCTCTTGAAATTTCTTCGCAATTTTTTTCAAGAAAATCATTTTTTCAACACTTCTTTCCAGAGGATTTTTTTTGAAAAATTTTGGGTGTAGGTAAGAAATTTCTTAAATTTTTTTGCGCAATTTTCCTTTATTAATAATTTCTTTGACACAGCCCCCCCCCCCCCCCCAAGGATTTTTTTAGTGTAATTTTTCTATAGTCTTTCATCAAACTAGAGGGTTTTTCTTCCTAGAAAAATTCTTTAGGATAATTTTTTATAAAAATTTCAATTTTGAAGGGATTTTTCATTCATTTATTTCTTCAGGTGGAATGGCAATTTAATTTTCTAGAATGATTTTTTTTAAAAAGTATTTTTTGATAAATTTTTCAAAAGAAAAATGAAAAAAATTCCATTTGAAAATCTAAGGTTTGAAAAATTAATTTTCAAGAAATTGATTCGAATACACATATTCGTACGTTCCAGGTAGGTATATAAAATGTAATGAAAAATGAAATTTTAACCTGTCTAGACATCGCTATGTTCATTCATATATTTCATATATCGGTACTTACGGGGGGAGGGGGCATAATTTTTTTTTTGTTGAATGCATAGAGTTGACAAGCGGAATTTTCTAAGACCTTTGCATGACGTCATTTTGATTTTTCATCTATGAAATTATGAAGAAAAATTGGAAACTAATTTCATCTTGCTTTTTTTTTTACGAAAAAAATTAATTTTTGATTTTTGAAAAATAAAATGCATGCAGTTTTCAAAAAAAGAAAATTATATTCATTTTGCATTTTGATGATGTCATTTTGTAGAAATTATTGATAAATTTTTTGGAAAATGAATTTTTTTTACAATTTTTAGTGTCGAAATTTGAAGAAAAACGCGACTTTTGCTTAATGCCCCGTTTCCAGGGAAACTATGCAACCCACCAAACTTTTTCTTAGAATGTATTGTATTCAGTAGAGTCTGGTCTGTAATCTGACGAGAGGGTTTTGGAAAATTCCCCGATTTTATCAAACTTCCTCATAATTTTCATCGTAGTATTCCAGTCAATTCGAAAGAAAATTATGAGAAAGTTTGATAAAATCGGGGAATTTTCCAAAACCCTCTCGTCAGATTACAGACCAGACTCTACTGAATAAAAAACATTCTAAGAAAAAGTTTGGTGGATTGCATAGTTTCCCTGGAAACGGGGCATTAAGCAAAAGTCGCGTTTTTCTTCAAATTTCGACACTAAAAATTGTAAAAAATTTTCATTTTCCAAAAAATTTATCAATAATTTCTAAAAAATGACATCATCAAAATGCAAAATGAATATAATTTTCTTTTTTTGAAAACTGCATGCATTTTATTTTTCAAAAATCAAAAATTAATTTTTTTCTTAAAAAAAAGCAAGATGAAATTAGTTTACATTTTTTCTTCAAAATTTCATAGATGAAAAATCAAAATGACGTCATGCAAAGGTCTTAGAAAATTCTACTTGTCAACTCTATGCATTCAACAAAAAAAAAAAAAAATGTTATGCCCCCCCCCCCTTAAGCGAAACGGATTTTTTTAAAAAACAATTTTGTGTATTCGAGAAACGGAATAACTAATGCGAAAGAGAAAGCTTCCTTCCTAATGCTAGTGCCATAGGTTATGGCAAGTGTCGAACGGAATTATGACGCGGATTGTATACCAAATAATTTATGATCTCACTCGCAGAGAACTGCATACACTCTATTCGAGGATGAAATGTTATTAAATCGAGTGACGACATTTTGAAAATGTAAAGTAGTTATTCTAAACACAAACATTGATAACTGATAACCAATACCAGTGAATTTCAAACTGAAAACGTCATTGGTTGATCTGTATCCATTTAGATTTACAAAATGTAAAATATAATGTAATATTCTCGATGGCTTGGCATCGCAAAGGAGAAGGACAAGTTCTGCTTCACGTTTGAAGCCGACCGTGACCGAACCACTTATTAATCATATTTCGTAATTAATAAATCGATGCGGTAAATGTTTCAGAAGTACTGTATAAAAAAATTGATCCGATAAAACGTACCTATGCATTTGCTTCTTTAATCGTATTATAATTAGTCCACTGAAGTTGAAAGGATCACGAAATTTTTTACAGAAGATTTTCAGATAATAACCCCCCCTCTCTAATAAATCCATATTGAAATATTGACCAGCCCTCTCTCTCCCCATAACCTAGCCTAGAAAATATACTGTAACATAAAATATTAGTCACAAATTCGACTGCAAAGAACCTACAGTCGTCACAATTTTTTTTTAGCAGCTAGACAATCATATTGTTTTTATCAAGAAATTTTCTTCTCGAAGGTCGTACCCAATTTTACTGCGACGCATTTTCATCGCTGTAATAATGGACCATTAGTTAGGTACACTTGGTCACACCTCGAAATTTGCAATTTTATTACTAATCCTGTTATGCTATTTAATTTGCATCGGATGTAAATAAAATCACGCATTCTTATTATAAGCTGCATTTTTTTCCATACCATATTACAAACGTCATCGTAATAGTTGAACAACAAAGTCGCACATAATGAAAATAATTTGCAAATAAACAATAATAAAGTCGAGCGAGAATTATAACCAAGTTATTGAAAGATCAATCTGATCGCTCGTGATGGTAAAATTTTTTTCATTCGGTCGTAAAGAATCGGTCAGATCGCATCGATGAAACGAATCAGGTTTTGAACATGGTCAAAATGTGAGAGCATAACCTAATATGGATCCAGACTTACGTAGTCGCTTCTATATTACAGAAAACAGTTTTATAAAAAAATCACAAACAATCTAAGCAGCTCTGCTTCAAGATATATGATTCATCTTCAGTTCGGTTTTGTTTTCTCAATCCCAAAATCAGTGAGCTTTTTTAGGGGAAGTAGTGAGAAAACAGGGACACACTCTTCCAGTAAAAAGAGCCTATTCACTAATTGAAAATTAATTGACTCCTCCCTCCATCCCAAAATCTATCCTTTTTATGAGAGAAAATATTTTTAAAAATCTATCATTTTTTTTAATTCTCAAAAATGATCTGAAACATTTCTTGCAAAAGAAAATATTTCCAAATTTTCTTGAAAAAACAAATCAAAACTTCAATAAAAAAATACTTCGAAAATATAATTTTGATTTTTTCCCCAATTCTTTGATAATTCCGTGTGAAAATTTATTTTAATAATATCAAAGTACTTTTTAGTAAAACTTTCATAAAATGATCAATTTTTTTCAAAAAAATGCTGAAAAGAGTATACTTTTGAAAAAGTTTAGGGAATTTTTTTATCAAGTTTCTTCAAAATTTTTGGTAGGATTTTTGACTTTGTACAATTTGACAAACTTTTGCAAAATTTTTAAAGATCAAGAAAGACGTTTAAATTTATTTCAGAAAATTTTTGAAAAATTTCTCATTGAAAAAAATTTAATTTTTTTCGAAATCATTCAAGATGATTTTGTTTGATGGAATTTTAATTTTTTCTAGAAAAATTTAAAAATATTTTCTGCCAAAAGAAAATAAAAAATTTACGATTTTTTACAAATTTTTAAATCAATTTACAAAAAATGGTCTAAAAACATTTCTTGCAAAATAAAATATGTACTTACTTCAAAATTTTATATTTAAAAAAAAAAAATCAAAAATTCAATCAAAAAATATTTCAATTTTTTGTGAATTTTTTTTTCAAATATCAATGTTATTTTTTAGTAAATTAAAAAAAATAATCTATGTTTTTCAAAAAAAATAGAGAATTTTTTATCTTTTTTTTTTTTTTTTTTTTTTTTTAATTCATTTATTGTGCCATATACAAAGTGCTATGCTTAGAGGCACATTCTTAAGATTAGGATAGTATGTAAGTATTAAGTGTATATATTAGAAGTTAATTTAGTTACATGCTTAAAAATTAAGGTAAAGGTAATTATAAAAGTTTGTTTAGATGGGTGATTTTTATGAATTGGAGAAGTTTTTCGATGTTGTTTTGATTATCTGAGAGGATGTTTTGTAGATTTCCGTCGAGGTAGGTGTTTCGGGCTTGGTGATATTTAGGACAATCGATAAGAATATGGGGAATGTTAATAGGAATGTTGCAATTAGTACATATCGGAGGAGGTTGTTTTAGAAAAAGGTGTTGGTGAGTAAGGAGAGAATGGCCCGTTCTTAGACGAGTGAGAATTGTTTCTGAGCGTCGGGAAGGTTGTTCGGAAGTATACCATGGGTCAACGGTGTTTTTTATAAATTTTAATTTGTTAGAAATGGGAATAGTTGACCAGAAATTTTGAAATTCATGTTTCATCATGTTTTTTACAAATAGTTTGAGCTAATTCAACAATTTCTTGTAAAATTTGAAGTCATTGAATTTCTTTTAAAAATTTTTTGAAAAATTTCTAATTGGAAAAAATTATGATTTTTTTTTGTGAAATCATTAAAGATACTCTATTTGATAGGATTTTGTTTTTTTCTAGAAATTTTTAAAAATATTTTTTATCAAAAAAAAAAAAAAATGAAATCATTGACGGTTTTTTAGCAAATTTTCTTTTCAATTTACAAGAAATGATCTAAAAAAAAAAACTTATTTCAAATTTTTTTAGTGCGTTATATGGGTGGGAGGGGGGTGTAAAAAGTAGTGAATCAATGAGTTTTTGCAAATAAATTTTTTTGGGGTCAACCTAGAAATGTTGAAAAATTATTTTCTGTGGGAAATGGCCAAGAAAGTTGAGCTACTTTCAACGAGCTATTCAACTTTTTTCTAGCTTCATTACATTTGGAGTTACATCAAAAATATCGAAAAGTAAGCTTAAGGGGGTCAAATATCTGGGCCGTTGTCTCTAGAACGTTTGAATTTCATTCAGAAAAATGTTGAAAAATCCTTTATTGAAAAAAATATTTTTTTTTTTTTGCGAAATCATTCAAGGTAGATACTCTATTTGATATAGGATTTTTATTTTTTCTTTAAAAAGTTTTAAAATATTTTTTATCAAAAAATAAATTAAAAATAATGATTTTTTGTAAATGTTTAAGAAGTGTTTTAATTTTTTGAGAAGATTAATAATTTTTACGTTACTAGGGAGATAAAGTGCTACTTTATCTCCCTCTCGCTGATCTTTCGGTAGTATAAAGAAACCTTTTTCTCCCTCGTAACGTAAAATAATTTATCCAACTACTATTCTCGACTTTTTCGTGAAATTTAAAAAATGGTAATTCTTTTCAAAAATAATTTTAGGAGATTTTTTTGTTAATTTTTTCAAAACTTTTAGTAGGATTTCAGATTTTGAGTGACGAATTTTTGTCTTTTTTTGTTCCATTCTCAATTTTTCATTTTTCCTCCTGTGTTTCATTCTGGTCGGACTTGATTCAACTTTGCAACACGACTAATTTCATTGTTATCCTTCTTCATTTTTTAAATTATACTTTACTGCCTCGATACCTTTGATTTAATTTCAACGTACAAAACCAAATAATAATTATACCCATTGGACCATCGTACAAAGCGTATCGATAATGTTCAAAATAAACCCGATACTTCGTTCGTCATACGAAATTATTACACTCGGGTACTCCAAAGATGTGAAAATTTTTATTGAAATTGATGACCCCGAGTTAACGGTGTCAGAAAAGTCAAGCTGTGCATGTACGTACGTACGTTTATGTAGATTTATACGTAATCAAAGACCATACGAACAGGTGGTTACATGAGGTTCGATATTTCATGAAATTCTCACCGTGATTCGTATAAAATCATTATCTGCGAAATTAACGTTTCGATTTATGCTTAGAATTTAAATATTCATCCGATGATATAATCCTGCGATAGCTGAGTTGGTAAACTGTGTTTTTAATTCCTCGCGTTCATTCCTCAGGGTTATTTAACCGTAATACATATACAATAACGTTAAATGCTGATTAATCGCTTAATGACGAATTAATTTTGTTCATTTTTGAAATACATTTCATGCGGGCCACGTTTACGTATTACAATCATTGACGAAAAAAAAGGGTCCATGGTTCCAACACGTTCAAATATTTCGAACGTGAGTGTTGATTCGTTAATAATGGCGTCAAGAGGGTGGTTGAAAGTACTAGGAATTTGATAAAAATGCCAAAAGAATACAGTTAGGTCGGAGGGTGGTCTTCTATTCTTGAATCGAAATCATTTGAAAAACATTTTTACCTTTAGGTATCCCTTCCAGGAAGTCTTCGATTGGTCTCTCGCCCAAAAGTAAATACTTTCACACAGTGCTCGGACACGTTTAAATGTACAAACTGGCATAATAATTGTATTCAAATTCGTATTTTAGACGAATTATCTCGTCGTTAGGTACGACAATTTCATTTAGAGATTTTCATTTTCCGATGTGATAATGAAATTAAGTGGTTGGGCAGTGTACAAGGTTATTGACATGAAACGAAATGTAATTGTTAGGTACTTATGTGTGTTTGGGTCGAAGAAAGTTATTACGAAAGTTTTTTCTTTTTTCATAGTGAAAACATTGACCAATGATTTACGAGTGTGTTCTTTGTTATCCTGTGTAGCATGTTTATTTATAGTACGAATTATCCATAAACCGCGGTATGCTCACTTCCTTTTTGCCATACATGAAAAAAAAGAGAATTACATTAACTCAGGTGTAGAAATCGTGTGTGATTTTTGCACCGTTTTTAAAGTTTTACGTACTGTGTCGACCTCTCGGGCTCGTCCACGTGTAATAGTGTTAAGTAGTAAATAAAGCTTTTGGAAAACGATTATAACTGATGAACTTTATTATCTAAAAACTGACATAAGGTAAAAAGAAAAAAAATTTATACTCTGCGAGCACTATGAAATAAAGTATGGTTACTTTGAAGTTGCGTAATTGCTATTTCAATGCAAATAGGCAGGTATCAAACTTTTCAAAGCTTTTCATTTCAGAAAATAAGACAGCTCTTACCTCTTACAAAACAAATTTTCTTTTCAACACACAGCACTCTGGTGTTTTGAATGGTTTTATTTTTAAATGTGCGCACAGAAAAACGATTTTGAAGGGCAATACTGATAAATTCGTAGCTTTATAAAGGAAACAAAATTTTGAATTTATGTCACAATCGAGAACGAAGCGTAACTAGGGCTTACTTTCAAAAATTTTAGGGACTGATACGGTTACCTCTTATCTTACCTCATAGAGTTACTATTCTTTATATAATACGTTCGAGTGGTCTTTTTTCAGGTCCTTTCGGTATCCTGGTGTACTATCAATTTCTAAATTCCAACCAATGCTGTTGCGGTATAACACATTCAAAAACACTGTAGATACTTAACGCTACTTTGAAACTCGTCACATTGTTCTAGTTTCAGTGGCCCGTCCTATATTACGTACTTTTTATGACGTCTTTGCCAGTTGAAGTAATATTTTTAGGTTAAAGTAGTAATATTAATGCTTCATTTCCATGTTAAAAAATCGTCATCGACTACGTCAGTGTATTAGAATTTAATTATAAGCGATGGATTTCCCTTGCGGTGATAATCAAACATCCAAATGTTGAATAGAGAAGACTAATCAAATGAAAATATAGGTTAATTAAAAAAGATATTTTTTTCAGTCTACTAAATACATTTTTGTAAGGATTAGTACATGATATAAAAAATATAAAAATTATTGATAAAACATTTGGAAAAATACGAGACAAAAAAAATTATCCTATGTAAATGAGCCCTTTAATTAGGTTGTGTCTGTTTTAAGAATGGTAAATTAAAATTTCCTAGAATTCAGCTCGATTTTTCCCAAAGGGATGTTCATCTGAAATTTTTCTAAAAATTTGGGAAACATGTTTCTTCATTCCAAAAAATCAACGTTCCCCCAAAAACTTAAAAAAAAAATGCTCCCAAAATTTAGATTTTTTCTCCAAAAAATTTCTATTCTTCTATTCAAGAAAATTGATAGATTTTTTACTCCTAAAAATTGAAAATAAAAATATAATAAAACATTAAAAATTTGGTTTGCTACAAAAAAATTGAAAAAATAGAGAGAAAAATTGAGATTTTTTCAGAAAAAAAAAAAATTTTATTTCTTAAAAAAAAAAAATAACTTATTTGCCAAAAAAATGGAAGATTTCTTCATTCAAGTATATTTTTTTACTTTTAAAAAAATTAGAAACTTTCTTTTACACTAATTGAACACCTACAGCCAAAAAATTAAAATAGCTAAGCATCATTTCGTACTCTAGAAAAATTCAAAAAAAAAAAATCCAAAAGATTGAAAATATTTTTTTGTCCATTATTTTTATTCAAAATTCTTCAAATTTTTCTAAAAAAAATTAGACAAAAAATTAATATTATTTTTCAACAAATAAGTTTTTTCCTGTATAAAACAAAAATCAAATTCTCCTAAACTCGAAAAAATTGAGATTTTGAATTTGGAAAATATTCTGAACCTTGAAAAATTCAGAATTTTTATTCTTCAAGTAATTTTTAACGATTACCTATTTCTGTACTTTAAAAGAAATTGAGATATTTTTTATTCTATTCAGACTTTTTTTTTTGGAAAAAGTAGGTGATGCCAGAGCACAAAATAAATGACACAACCTACAGTTATACTTCCGAAATGGTAGTTCCAGGAATCAAGGGGTTGTGATTTTAAATGAAAATAACAATTTTAAAAATGAAATCGTTTCATTATAGTGGTGGGGGGGGGGGGGGTGGAAGACCTTTTTATTATTTCATTTCCTTCATTTTTTTTAGAAATAAAATCTTTTATCATTCCGGGAAAACATCTCCAGTTTTCTCCTCTGAAAAAAATTTAAATTTTCTCCCATTTTTCATTTTTTTTTTTTTGATACCTAATTTTTCCATTTTTTTTTTGAAGCAAACAAAAATTTTGTTTTCTATCGTATTTTTTTCAATTGTTAGAAGTAAAAAAATCATTCAATTTTCTCAGATAGAAAAATCGAAGTTTTTTGAAGAAATTTTTTTTCATTTTTTTGGAGAAAAGTAAATTTTTTGAATAAAGAAAAAGAAATAGATGCGTATCTCAATTTTTGAAGAATTTTAAATGGACATCCCTTCGGAAGAAATCGAGTTTCATTCTCGGAACTTTTTGGGGGTACGTGAATTTTTTTTAAGCGGGGGTGGGGGGGGGTGCTATAAATTTTTTTTTTGTTGAATGCATAGAGTTGACAAGCGGAATTTTCTAAGACCTTTGCATGACGTCAATTTGATTTTTCATCTATGAAGTTTTGAAGAAAAATTGGAAACTAATTTCACCTCGCTTTTTTTTACAAAAAAAATTAATTTTTGATTTTTGAAAAATAAAATGCATGCAGTTTTCAAAAAAAACAAAATATATTCATTTTGCATTTTAATGATGTAATTTTGTAGAAATTATTGATAAATTTTTTGGAAAATCAAAAATTTTAAGCGTTGAAATTGGAGAAAAACACGACTTTTTCTTAATGCCCCGTTTCCAGAAAAACTATGCAACCCACGAGGTTTTTCCTCAGAATGTTTTTTATTCATTACAGTCTGGTCTGTAGTCGGACGAGAGGGTTTTGCGAAATTCCTACTTTTTCCCCTGATTTTATCTAACTTTCTTATGAATTTCATCTTAGTATTCCATTCAACTCGAAAGAAGTCGTCGGCAAATTATAATTTCGCGAAACCCTCTCGTCAGACTACAGACCAGACTGTACTGAATAAAAAACATTCTGAGGAAAAACCTCGTAGGTTGCATAGTTTTTCTGGAAACGGGGCATTAAGAAAAAGTCGTGTTTTTCTCCAATTTTGACGCTTAAAATTTTTGATTTTCCAAAAAATTTATCAATAATTTCTACAAAATGACATCATTAAAATGCAAAATGAATATAATTTTTTTTTGAAAACTCCGTGCATTTTATTTTTAAAAAATCAAAAATTAATTTTTTTTGTAAAAAAAAGCGAGATGAAATTAGTTTCCAATTTTTCTTCAAAACTTCATAGATGAAAAATCAAATTGACGTCATGCAAAGGTCTTAGAAAATTCCGCTTGTCAACTCTATGCATTCAACAAAAAAAAAAAAGTTATAGGCTCCCCCTTACTATTTTTGGCAATACGGTCATTTTTATGGTACTCGGTTGTCGTTGACCTCAAGTTTTGCGGTCTCGCAAACTATCGTTTAGTTAAAAACTGAACGAAGTGGACGTATTTTGCTCGGTGACCTTGGTTGTGAATTTTTTAGTTTATTTGAAAATCAGCTACCTAACTGGTTTGATCCAGCGGAAGGTACTTGTTACCAAAACATTGTGCAGTGATATCTCTCATACTCGAAGCTTTTATTTGTATATCATTCGACAACGTCGACGATAAGTGCAAATTTACAGCAATCGACCAAATTTTGATAATTATTATTGGATAGATACGTATGATGCGTACTACATCGTTTCAAAAAAATTTTGCGAGTATTTCAACGAGTCATTCGATAAAGGAAATCAATTTGGCGCCAAATAGTCGAAACCGTAAACACACATTATGAACAATTGAAGTATGCGGATTTTTCGAGTCAAATTACGAGTAATAAAGGGCAAGTCTTTTCTCAACTGATAACACTCTTATCATTTATCAACAAAACAAAAATTTCATAAATAAATTCAAAGTTCTGAAGTACTTCAGTTCATGTACATCAAAACCGATTCCTCCTTCCAGGAAATCATCTTTTAAGAATCTTTTCAAACTCTTTCCTTTGATGTGGTGCTTTTATTTTCAAAATAGAACAATAATTTTTGAACGATTAAAACGTCGAGGATCGTTTTTCTTGCTAAAGGTCACTTTTTCCGATTTGTAAAAGAAAACTGAATTTCGAAATACTGAGTTAATTTAGTCAATATTCGACCACAAAATGTCCCAATAATCGAACGATTAATTATAATTATCATAAAAAATTGATTTTTAATAAAAGCTACACTATTGTTGAGAAAACGAATAAAATCTCGTGTTTTCATACTACAAAACATAAAAATATTCCTTATCAACGGAAATAATTAAATATCCTCTCATTAAACACCCAATAACAAACCAATTTCTCACTAAAATAACCCATAATTATTATACTCGTGATTTCTGCACAAAGTTGTGTATCATTTTGAGGATATTTTATCAATACTCCCGTATTTGCTAGCAGATCACTGCCAGTAACATTTCATTATTCAACTCAGTTATTAGATTGTTTTTTCAAGTGTCTCATACGAACGATAATCAATTATTTCGATCACTCATAAATATAAACAAATGTGAGAAAATACTCAATCTTGGTATTACGACAGTTTTACGATAAGAAATGGTACAATGTCACGATTATGTTTTCATAATGAAAACTTGATCGCGAAATATTTCAGAGCGATAGAATACTCGTCATCAAGCTCAGAACACAACATTCATAAAATGTGATGCACATGATTCGAAAACTTGTGGAAATGACCTATTAACCAAAACTTTTCACGAATCTACGTGCCGTATTTGTCAAAACGAAGGACAGCAAAGGATAACGCGAATTATTATTCAAGTTAAAACATCAACCAATACTTGGTTGTTCTAATTGAAATATTGTTGGAAATACAAGTATAAAAGCATTCCAAGGACACACCTTAAAATGGAAATTTTAACCATCCAAGACATATGGGAAACGTTTAATATGATAAAATATACTTATCGGGGTCGTATTGATGCAAAAATATAAATAATAGACGAATGAGGGTAAATTTCGTATAAAGGAAACTCATGTTTTCCACATTATCAGCGAGCAGATGATAAAGCAGGTATTTATTACGTAACAAAAACTTACCGTGGATGGAGTTGAAAGTAAGTTCTGATTAAAGGTATTTCTCGAAATTAAGATCAACAAAACGATAAAACAATTCCATTAATAACGCACTAATCATTTCATTTTAAGAAATAAGAAAAAACAAAATTAACTAACGCACTAGCACTAATTTCACGCCTTCACCATCACATCACAATAACACGAACTTTTTCCAAGTTCTAAACACACTTGAACGATTATAAACACATGCATGAATGTGATTGGACAACTTTAAAATTATACGCATTGAATGAACGTTTTTCCGCCAATAAAATCCGAATATAATTTAGCTATATTTTCGCTTTTTATGTAACAACACTGAAAAATTCCAAATGAAGTTCGACTGTAGAGGTCAGTACTTGCAGAAATTGGACGACGTTTCTTTTGTATTCTGCAATGATCACACTCTATCGTAGATATTTTATACTACTTATCATTCAGCAGTTTTTTTTTAAATAAATTTTTTTTTTTTTTTAATAATGATTTTTTTCAGGGAAGAAAACCAATTGAAACCAAAACCGGGTAAAACCACCACCACCAGATATTTCAATTGGTTTTCAAAACCATTTGGAACCATTACAATGAACTTCAAAAATTCATTCAAGAACCACCACCAAAAAGAACCAATTCTTTCGAAAAGGCAGGGAAGAGAACCGTTTGGAACCACAACGAAAAATCATTTGCTGAAATAACCACAACCACAACCAACCACAAGAAAGTGGTTTGAAAATAAAAAACCACCATCACCACCACTTTTTTCATTTTCCTTTACAATGAAAACCAGAACCACCACCAACTAATGGAATTGGTTCTTTTTGGTTCTAAAAAGAGAAATAGTGGATTTGAAAGGGAAGGAGGGGTCCAATCAAAATTTTTGTTATGACCAAATTTATTCCTAGAACTTCAAGCAACAACTTTGATTTGAAATTTTTTTTAATTGGGCCCCGTACCTACCCCCTGTGGCCTGTTTTCTTCATTTTTCTGATTTTTCAGCGCTCTGGAAAGTGGAAACATTATTTTTTGTTTTTTATTTGAATGTATATTATTTAATTTAAATTTATTGCAATATTGTGTTTGTAACTTGTAGGCAAAATTCATTTTTTATTTTTTATTCTTTATAGTTTTTTTTTAATTTTTTTTTTTACTTTTTGAATTTTAATTTTTTATTCAAATTTCAAAGATCTGATCTTTTTTTAGTTCTTTTGTGGTATAATAGGAAGCACGAAAATGGTTCCATCTGGTTCTGATGGTTAATGCCATAGATAAATGGTTTGAATGTTGGGAAATATTTTTCATACTACGAAATGGAAGCAATTTGATGAAAACCAATTGAAAAACCAAAACGGAACCACCACCACCACCACCACAACCATTTGAAGTGGTTTTCAATTTGAGAACCACCACCACAACCATTTGAAATGGTTTTTAATTTGAGAACCACCATCACAGCCAATTAATCAAGCAAAACCAAAAACCCAGAACCAGAACCAATCAAAAAAAAAAAAAATTAAATGGAACCACTTTAGCACCAAAACCTTTTGAAAATTTTTAAAAACCAAAAACCGATTGAAACCACCAGTAATTTCAAAATTTTCTCAAACCCACCATCACCATAACCAATTGGGTCTCAATTGGTTTTCTTCCCTGATTTTTTTTGTATTATTTTAATTTTTCTTCATGTAAGAACAGCAAAAATTGATTATTTATTTCTTTAATTGTCAATTTCACTTGATCGCTGTAAATTGCTTCAATTTTGTATACTTTTTTGATGACATGACACACGTATTGTAAAACATAATTATAAATTTTTATAATGTTTTGCTAAAAAATAAAAATGCTAAAATTAATCAATAACTTTTCTAGGTGCATTACATACTTCTCAGTTTGGTCCAATCATTCTACCAATTGATTAAAAATTAAAATAATTCATCTCATCATTGTAGCAATGAAATCAGGAATAATTAAAATAATTAGGTACCTACTGTTCTCTCTCAGAAACTTGGTTATAGTTATTATTTGAAAAATTGAAAAACAACACCGATGACATGAAAAACTACACAAGATCGAATTGATAAAATTTTTAATGACTCGACAATTTGACATAAGGTACCTGGAATATTTTTAAATTCAAATACTCATTACTCACCAATGGAAGTTAGTTAACATTTTGAAAAATTTGACTTGAGGACACGTAAAAAATGCTTCTGTAGAAATTGTTGATATGAAATTCCTCTTTCGTTTACATGTTCCTCGTATTTTTTCTGCATGGATAAGCGAAAACATACCGAAACATTCCTCTTTTTTGGTACATAAGTAATTATTTCAGATTTTCAATTTGACTGGTCAGCATTGCTGAATTAATTTTAATTATTAATTTTGAACAATTATTGTCGCCTGTCGGCATCAGTGTGTTTTCTAAGTTAAGCTTTGATGATCATATTCAGAGATTTTACTACTCAGGAACTGATCTTAACAAAAAAAATAAAATAAAATAAAAAATAGTTGGTAGGTAAATAAATAAATAAATAAATAAATGATAAATAAATAAATAAATAAATAAAATTATAAAAGAAACAAATAAATAAAAAACAAAAATAGAATATTTAAAAAAATAAAGGATAGGTAGTACAACCTTTTTGAATTTCGACTCTTCTTTTCTTAAACGCTTTTCTCCATTCATGCTCAAAGCAAATTTTGTGGAAAATATCATTTATTTAAAATGTTACGATATGAAATGAGATTTATGCTGACAAGATAATTCTACGTAGGTAGGTACAAGTGAAAAGGTCAAAATTAAATAATGACCAATTTTTCTGAAAATCCGCGGATAGTCGTAGTGAGCACCCTTTATGGATGAAAAAATCATTCAATTACGTAAGGTAGCATATGAAGAGTACCACGCTACAATATCGCCTTGAAATTAAGAAACAATAATTGTTAAAAGCAACTCCAAGAACGAGTAACATGCACCTTATACCCGACGATATATATTATTTGCAGAATTCCCATAATTGGATGCATCATTTAAAATGGATTAAGATGAACCGGAACAAAAATACTATTCTTAGTGAACAAACTGTGTAGGTGTTAAAATCTGGGAGTGGATATGACGACTGGTTTGGTAAAACAAAATTATACAAAGGTCGAGGTTGACCCTGCACGAGTAGAGTACCTGAATATCCTTGTAATCCTCCCATATAAAATGAGCCGATCTTTGATTAGGAGTCATTGGTTTCGTACCAACCAAGTTTAAGTGGTTTTTGAACGTCTTGCTGTAATCATGGTGAGTACTAGTTTATGTTTTCCTATCTCGAGTATACGTAATATGTACGTACATTGTATTGCTTTTATGCGCGTGGTGATTTAAAAAAATTCGTATTTTTAGTCAGCTTCGTATTTTTTGTATGAAATTTCAACGATTGATTTTTAAATTACAAATTACTGTGTTTGGTGTTAAATACAAAATTCAATGAAGGGTTGTAGCAATTTTTTTAAAGGTTATTTACGTATCTATGCTTGTTTTTTTTTTTTTTTTTTTTGCTTTAATGTGATACATTAATTAGAATCAATTATGGTGCAAATATTGAACATTTTTAAAAAATGTACTTACTTTGTAAAAGAAAATACCTAATCAAAAAACTAAGTTGACATAAAAAAATTTAAATTTATAAAAGGGCACATAAATCATTTTTATAACGAAGTCTGAAGTGAAAGAATTTTTTTTTAATAATGAAAAAGATTTACCTCTGAAGACGATTTCTAAAAATTTTGGACATGAAGTACCTAGGTACAGACTACAATGTAATTAAGTAGGTACATATAAATATTTTGGCATCAATTCAAAAAAGCAGCTTCGAAATAGCTTCAAATGATTCATTTTATTATTCATCGTTTTATTCCATTTCCAAGTATTTTATTTTCTCAAAAATATGTAGGTAGATACCTGCTTTGAATAAAATCGCCAGTTAACGACTATTTTTAAGTGCACACTATAATTGAATAAAACGTATGCCAAAAAATTGATTACCATCGATTTTATTTTTTTGTACCTCAATAAGTAGAAAAGGGCGTTTGTGGTGAGGATGAAAGTTGAACTGAATGAGAAGATGATTTTTGAAACCCTTTTTCTCGTATTTTGGTATCATACAAATTTTTAAATAATTTTTTGAAAATATTGTTAGATGGAATACTTACGTAAATTATGAATAATGAACAGTCGTATCATTTCATCACCCCAAAATTTGGTTCATTTATGGGTAGGTAAGATGAATAATATAGGGTTGACTATTTCCAAAACCATTAATCACGAGTGAAAAAATTTCCCATTCTTGGTTGAAATCTCGTATTAGCAGTTTTTTTTCGAAATTCTTCATCCAAAGTTTTGCCTAACTTTTTCATCAATTTTTTTCTATAAGTATTTTAATCGAAAATTTCCCATTTTTTCAAACTCTTCATTTATAAATTTTTCTGAATTCTTTATGAGTACCTCCCTACCATTTTTTTCTCAACTTTTCATTCGAATTTCGTTTCTAAAATTTTTATAAATACCTAATTATTAATTATTTTTTTTTGCAAATTTTTCATTCAAATTTTTCTTGTAATTTTCGTCTAAATTATTTCAATTTTTTACGTATTTTTCTTACTTTTTTTTTTGTACTTATAAGCTTAGGATTGTTAATAGAATGAAATTTCGAATATTTTATCAACATTTTTTTTCTTAATTTTCTCCAAGTAGTTAGATAAATTGTTAATTTAATTTTTAACTAAATTTTTTCCAATTTTTTTTTCTCAAAAATTTTAATTTAAATTTTCACAAAACTCTTTAAGGCTGTAGTTTAGCTTCAAAAATTTCAGAAAGTAGGTGTTGTTTATTTTTGAAAGACTTTCGTCGCAGACGTGACTGCAGGTTATGCCAAGTGTGCTTTGTCACAATCTAGGTACTTGTTCCTTAAAAAATTCAAATTTTCTTGGAATAAAAAATAACTCAATTTTTTAGGAGAAAAAATCATTCATTTTTTTTCGAAAAAAGATAATGGATTTTTAAAACTCTTTCAATATTTTTGCCTTCTTGGTAAAAAAAATTACCTACTTTTTTTTACAGAAATTTTTTTTAGTTTTTTGTAGGAAAATCCCTCTTATTTTTTTATAGAATAAAATAATACTCTCATTTTTACTGTGAAAAATTGTCATTTTTTCTCCTTTTTTTTTAATTTTTTGAGTGTATTTTTTTTTTAATTTTTTGGAATGAATAAAATATCGTTTAATTTTCACTGAGAAAAAAATTTCGTTTTTTGAGATTTTTTTTTCAAATTTTTTCATTTTTAATTTAAATAAAAAACAATGAGGTGAAAATTTGTTTCAATTTTCTGAATGTTGCTCTGATGGGAAAAATTTTACTTTTCATTCAGTTATGTACCACAAAAGATCTAGATGTGTACCACTTAAGTTAAGAAAATCGAGAAGAATAATTATATGAAACTGTTGAACAGTAGATAAGTTTGTGGATGGAAGTGAAAATGGTGTTTGAATTATTCATGAGAATTAAAAAGGAAAAAACTAGTTTTAAAAAATGCTGGTACCTAAGAAAAAAATTCTAATAATTCATTTTTTATAGGATTACATAAATGTAATGTATGTACTATCAAAAAATTCATGGAAAATATCAAATTTAATTTTTTCACTTTTTCGTCTTCAGGTTTATTATTTTATTTCGAAATTTTGGAACTGTTCATGGTAAATAACGTAGATCACTTTTAGTTTTAAATAATGAGGAACATTCAAATAAAAAAAATAGAAAAAAAACTCAACGTGTATTTATTTGCAAATTGTAGGTGCCATACAGGTATTTGAATCACATTTAAAAATATTTAAACAATGAGTACTGTAAGCATAATTAGGAAATGATAACATATTTATTATAGAAACATGCGTAGGTGATTTAACCTTAAGTAATAATTATGTTGACTATTACATTATAGTAGGTATATTATGTTGATTCAATATTTTTGTAATCTGCAGCGGTGCTGAATGTGCTAAGATGAGCAGTAGGATGTACTTAATTCATGCCAGATTTTAAAATGTAACGATCACTGAAAACACCCGGTCTTAATTTTTTCGCTGACTCATGTGGAAATAACAAGAGACACATTTTAGTTTAGGTACCCCTATCTAATCAAATCACAAAAATAATATAAATAAAAAGATTATTATTTTTATATAAATAATAAGAGTACCTAGGTATAAAAAAATCTAGGTAGATAAAATTCAAAAATTGCCAATATTGGTGATGATACTGTAGTTTACTGAATGTAGTGGAAAGTAGAAATTATGGTGTTTATTATCAATTTTTTTTTTTTTTCAATGGGTTACTTCTTTTGATAAAAACTCAAAAGCATTTCCTTTTTGAAATGAGCTGCATTTTGTAACACCCCATGACCTAAACTTCTCATTATTATGTAACGTAGCTGATCATACAATTTTAAATAATAATTTATACACCTCTAATATAATTGTTTAAGTTACATAAGTTGTTGAAAAAATTTACTTAATTATTTAAAGTCACGATTATTTTTGTAACCTTCATTACTTGGTAGGTAGTGCCTAAAACAAAGAAGACTAATCCATACTTCCTCATAAATCATAAATATTTTGATCAGGTCTTCGAATGAAGATGCTTACATCTATTTCGTCAGGTTTTAAATTATGTATTAATTCGAATTAACTTACTTGGACATACGTAGGTCTAGGTATCTAATTTTCAAAACTGCATTGCGTTTGGGTAGGTATATGGGATAAACTTTGAAAATACTTTTTATAAACACAATAAATTTTTTTGAAAACTAGTTATACCTAAATATGTACTGCACATTTAAAAAAAGTCCATTTTATTCTATTATTTCTATTCCTTATGGTGGTATTCCAGGCCTTGTAACAAATTTTGAAGGTCATGTACCAGTTATTTGTATTTTTCAAACGTGTTTACTTCCAATTCTTTATTTTTTCAAATGTCGAAGTAAAATATTCGTCTTCGAAAAACACTTACTCGTGTCCCGAAAATTAAAAACAGGCACATGTGCGTCTACCTCTGTCTACGTACGGAAAATACCCCCTCCCCCCGAGGTTTTAATGATTTTCATAAGTTATCCAGTGGTTAAAGTGAGCCTACGTACGTAATGATCATTAAACCCCTACGCAAAATGCAAATTATTTGTGTTAATCTGTTCAAGGTTGTGAACTTGATCTTGACTGATGAATGCGGGTGTTGTTATTTCTACCCGCCTGGGTGAGTAGTTCATAGAAATGAATCAACTGAATCTCCGGACTTGGAATATTTCTTTCAAGTTTCGATTGATATTTATTTTATTCAAAATTGGAAGGGAAGGAAAGGTTAAATCAAAATTTTTGTGATATCCAAAATTATTCTTAAGTCTTCAAGCTACAACTTTTGTTTGAAGTTTTTTTTAAATTGGACCCCCCTCCCCACTGATTTTGCACAACACTTCGAAAATATTAATTAAAAATCACAGATAAATCAACAAGGAAGGTACCGATTAAAAAAAATTTCAAATAAAAGTTGTAGAACAAGATCCTAAAAATAATTTTTGTCCTTATAAAAATTTCGATTGGATCTCTCCCTTTCCTCAAATTTCACATAATATCAGGTGGATACTTATTCAAAATTTGTCAAAGGGGTCAAATTGAAAATTTTTTCAAACAAAAGTTGTAGATTGAGATCCAAGAAATAATTTTTGTTATTATAAAATTTTCGATTAGACCCTTCCCTCCCCTCCAATTTGGCATAATGGCTTGGCCACTTATATTATTAAAAAATTACGAAGGTAGAGGTCCAATTGAAAAAATTTTCAAACAAAACTTGTAGCTTGAAGTCTTGGAAATAATTTTAGTTATTACAAAAATTTCGATTGGAGCCATTCTTCCCTTTCAATTTTGAATAAATTACATGTTAATTGAAAGAAATTTACTAAGTCCAGAATCTGAACTGATGGAAGTAGGAAGTGTGAGCAATTTCGTTCATGTTCACTACAAATCCGAGCAACTACTCCCCCAGGCGGATTGAAATAACAACACCCGATGAAGGCGTTTCGAACGAAATTTTATTTATGATAATATTTATTTTTTATAGACCCACAAGTCAATAACACAAATTTTCTGGTAACCTGAAATATTTTTTATGTTTTAGATTTTGAAAATTATAGTCATCTCTGCAATCATTCCATTTATTCATGGTGAGTAGATATACTACGATAAATAGATAAATGGATAGGTACCTATTTCCTACCTATTCAATGAAAACAAGTTTAATAATGGTTGGTGACGTGTTTTTTGTAAAAAGTGTTAAGACCATTCACCTGACTACTTCAAATCATTTTAGATGACTAATACGATCATAACGAGCTAATGTTTGAGAATAAATTAATTTTTTTTCTAATGTTCAGGAATGATTGGAGGAGATCCCTGCTACCCAAATCCATGTGGACAGAACTCACAATGTCGAAGTACGAGTGGTCGTCCTGTCTGCTCTTGTTTGCCAGGACATTTTGGAAATCCTCTGACGTATTGTCGACGAGGAGAATGTGAAGGTGAGAGTTGATGAATTTTTTTTTTCGCTTACTAGTTACATTAATCATTTTGATACATCTATAATTAAAATATTTCAGATAATTCTGATTGCGGGCCTTCTCAAGTCTGCAGAGATTACAACTGCGTAAGTTCCTGCAGCGGACATTGCGGTGTAAATGCAGAATGCAATCCTCGTAACCATATTGCTGTATGTTCATGTCCTCCACATTATACCGGGGATCCACTCGTTAGTTGCAGAAGAGTAGATCCAGGTGCGATAATTGTCTAAGCTAATATGGCCGGCAACTTTTCTACAACAAAAATTTTAAAAGTGAAATTAGCTACACTCTAGAAAACTCCGAAAAAGGATCAGTCAAATTCACACCACCTACCCAAAAAAAAAATCTCAACTCTTTTTATTCTTTGGTAGGAAAAAACTGAATTTTATTGAAAAAACTAAGCAAAATCATTTTAATTTTTTTGGAACCAGCATTGAAAAATTGCCAAAAAATTGGCAATTTATTTTTAAAAAATCAATCATTTTTTTGGGAGAAAAAATTTCTGAACTTCCATGGAATAAAAAATATCATAATTAGGTATCTGATTTTTATTGTTGTCAAAACATAAGAATATTTTGATGTATAAAATTTCTCGATTTTTGTAGAGAAAAAACAAGTCCTTGACGGGAAGTCTCTTGGTTTGAAAAAAATCCTTCCTTGACAGAAAATTTTCAAAAAATCTCTTACCTACTTTTGTATTTTTTTGTATTTTTTTTTTTTGAAAATGAAAAATCCCAAATTTTTGTGAAAAATAAAATAAAAATTTTTCACAGAAAAAAATCTCAATAATTTTTTCTTGAATAAAAAAAATCACTCAACTTTTTTTGAAAAAAAAAAATCTCTCTAATTGTTTGGTAAAAAATACTACCTATCGCAGTTTTTGGAATAAAACAAAATCTTGGAGAAAAAATTTCTCAATTTTCTTGTTTTGTCACAAAAACTCCAAATTTCTTGCAGAAAAAATCAATTTTTTCACCGAAAAAAATTTCCTAATTTTTTGGTTTAAAAAAAACACATTCAATTTTTTTGGGTAAAAACACTAATTTTTTCAAGTGAAAAAATAATTCCTATTTTTGAAATAAAAATAATACCTAGATGATAAATTCCTCAAATTCTTGGAGAAAAAAAATATCTGAATTTTCCTAGAGTAAAAAATATGTAGGTACCTATTTTCTATTTTTTTTTGGAGAAATCGTAAAAAAAATTTCCAATATTTTTATAATTATATTTTTAAAAATCCAACTACAGATTTCTTGTAAAAAAAAAATATGAGAAAAAATCTCTCAATTTTTTTTTTGATGAGGAAGGGTAAAGATACATGCACTTTTGAAATTAGAAAAAATATTTCAAAGTCTTGAAGAAAAAATTTTCTACAAGTTTTCCTTAAATAAAAAATAACTAGTATTTAGTACCTACCTATTTCAATTTTGTAGAGTAGGTAATCGCGAAAAAATGCTTTTTTGAAGAAATACATCCCTAAATTTTTTTCAAGTAAAAATTGTTTCTAAGGTATTTGCTTCGGAACAAAAATAGAAAATTCTATCAATTTTTCGGAATTACAAAATAATTTTCTCAATTTGCGATAAAAAAATTCCTCGATTTTTGTGAACAGAATTTTATTTTTTGGAGGGGGGGGGGGGTCTCTTGGAGAAAAAAAATACCTATTTTAAAAAACCTCCAAATTTCTTAGAAAAAATAAATTTTTGTTTTCTCACAAAAAAAACCTTGATAAATTTTCTGGTAAAAAAAATACATCACATTTTTGGGAGGGATGCAACAATTTTTTGGGGGGAAATCATCAATTTTTTGGGGAAGATTACATCACTTTTTTAGGGGAAAATTTTTTAAAATTCTCCTGCAATTAAAAATAGTTCAATTTTGTAAGATCATCGTAAAAAAAAATCTTCAATTTTTATTTTTTTAAACAGGGAATTTTTTAATTTTCTTGAAACCGAAATGAAAAATTTTCTCAATTTTTTCATGAAAAAAAAAAATAATAATTTGTAAAAATCTGATTCTCTTAAAATAAAAAAAATGAATTTTTTGTCCTAATATTTGAAAATTCCTAAATTTTTCTGGAATACAAAATATTTTTATTTTTTGGAAGAGAAAAAAAACTCCAAATTTTTTTGAAGCAAAAAATTTCTCAATATTTTGGGATAGAAATCTTGTCATTTTTATGCAGAAAATCTTATTGTAAACTTCATTTTGTGTCTCCATTTCATTGTGGTTAAAAAAATGCGGAAAAATCTAAATTTCTTCCAAAAATGGAACCTCTGTACTTTTAGGGAAAAAAAATCATTCTCACATTTAACATTGGAAAATTTCAACTATGGACAAGCTACACTTTTGAAAATTCAAAGTTGCCGGTTTGTAAGCTGAAGTAGGCACCTGAAGTGCTAAGTCATACCTATATTGAGTTTGTTCAAGTTTCAATTTCTTTTTAAATGATTTTTTGCAGAAGAATTATGCCATCCTAGTCCTTGCGGTGCCAATACAAGGTGCGAAGTAAAGAATTCAGTTCCTGTCTGCAGTTGTTTACCAGGCTATGTAGGCTCACCTTTGTCGGGCTGTAAACACGAATGCGAATCAGACTACGATTGTGCTCCCTCACAACAGTGTCAGAATTATCAGTGTTCTTCCGCTTGCAAACCTGGTCTTTGTGCAAGCACGGCCCTTTGTGACGTTCATAATCACCGAGCTGTTTGTTCTTGTCCTCAGGTATACCTTCTTAAGTAACATATTATTAAATAGGTATCTATGCAGACATTGCAGGCCTATAACATTCCATGATTATTAGACAGTTGTTATAAAATTTGTATACCTTCTTGATTTTTAAGGGTACTTTCGGAGATCCATACACATCTTGTCGAGCTGAATGTTTAGCTGATCGTGATTGTCCATCTGATCGACAAACTTGCTTAGGAGATAAATGTGTGAACGTGTGTAGTGGAGTATGTGGAATAAACGCAAACTGTGAAACTAGAGGAGCAACCCCAATTTGTAGCTGTCCAAGAGATATGACTGGAGATCCATTTGTTCGATGCAGACCATTTGAGCCATGTAAGTTAAGAATCTGTTTGCCCAATGATTACCTGAATTCCAGGTATTAATTCTAAATGTCTTGCTAATTGCCATTTAATGATTGTAGACGATTTGTGTGAACCAAATCCATGTGGTGCTAATACCAAATGTACACCAGGACATGATAATACTGGTAAAGAAAGACCTGTTTGCACCTGTCTTCCGGGTTACGTTGGAAACGCTTTAGTTGCCTGCCAAAGAGGAGAATGTCAATCAGATAGCGATTGTAGAAAAGATCAAAATTGCCTAAATTACGAGTGCAAACCTACTTGTATCGATCAATGCGGCGATAATGCAATTTGCAATGCCCAAAATCACGTCGCAACGTGTTTTTGTCCTCCTGGTTATACTGGAAATGCCATTGCCAGGTGTTATCCGAACTCGAATTCGAATGCTTCCGAACGAAGAGGTCGGTATTACTACAGATACTCTAAGAAGTAGTACGCAAAGGGTAGCAGCTTTTATAAAAAATTTTCTGTTCACTTGAAAAAGTAACTTTGTATTCTCTCGTAATATTAATTATTTTTGAAGATTATTCCAAATTTTTAGGATAATTTTCCGAAACGTGTTTCAAAGTGCCAATACTATCTAATAATATTTATTTTTCGTTGTACATAAATTGTTATACTTTTTCTAAATACCAATGAAAATAAATCGATCAGTGCCTTCTTGACTAATTTTTGGTCGTAACATCTTTAGGAAATGGCACAATTTAGGTATTTGGAAATCAACCTTGATGAAATTGTCACTTTTAATCCTCGAGAATTTTGTAAATAAAACAACAGAAAAAATGTTGACGAGCTATACTTCAGTTACATTAAATAGAATTCGAAAAAAGTGTTTTTAGACTTTTGAATTTACGAATAAAACGAAAAAAGACAACTAATTTTTAAAAACAGGTGATTTTAAATTAGACCGACTACTCAGTTCGCCGACCGACCGGTGGCTGCTGCTTCGGGAGCTTGATCCGCTGCTTTTGGTACCATCCCTAACATATCTTGATCTACGTTAGAATTATTGTATCTAGAACAATCCTTGGAATTGGAACCGTAGCGGGAACCATCTGGACCCACATTTTCCGCGTATCTCGAAGGCTCTGCTTCGGGCATTGCATGCTGTATGAAACGTCCGCTAGGTCTCGAAACGTTGAATCGTTGACCCGTGCTGGTACCGAATCGTGGACTTTTATTAGGACTGAATCCTCGAGGACTGTAGGATTGTTTTTGCGGCATATTATTGCCGCTCGAACGACGCGGAGCTCTGCCACCGCAACAATCGTCGTCGGCCGAATACACCGAAGGACCACCGCCACCCCTAGCGGGGAACGCTTTTCTATCTCCGTACTTGTGTTGCTGTGCCGTGAATTGGGATTGCGATTGCGAAGCTTTGGATACTGGAGGGACTAGCGAGGAACCACGGCCGGCACTACTGTACCCTCCGGCGCAATTACCTGATTGACCTTGATATATACCCTGCGATGCTTCTCCGTTAGCCTAAATTAAAAGAGAAAATAGGTATCAAAATTTCATTCCAATGCAAAAAGATAGGTACCTACAAACAATTGCGACATACCTTGGCTCGTTTAAGGAATTCGTCTTGAGCAGCTTTTTCGTTCTCGCGTTTACCAGCCCAAACTCGTAGAGCGGAAGCCTAGAAAAAAATAATTATTTAAAATCGTTTCCCAGAAATTAAAAAATGTGAAAGACTGGGTGGTAAAAACACTTACTTGCAACGCTCGCCCGTATGCAAATGTTAATCTCCATGGTTTGACACCCTCACATAAATTAATGGCGTTCAAATTGATCGTAGCTTCTTCCTCCGTTTGACCACCCGATGAGAAAACTATACCTGTTTAAATTTAGATAGGTTCAGGTAATGAATGATAAGTAGGTGGAAAAAGTTATAAAATAGCTAGAAAAAAATGCAAAAATAATTGAAAAATTGAAATGCAGCCAAACTTTCCTTACATTTTTAAGACCTATCTCTTCTCTCCCCTCCCACCACAAAACAACCTGATTTAGCGGATTCATCTATCCATCCATCGACACGTTCTGGCAACTTGAAATTATTTTCATCTATGTTGTAAATCGATTTTTTCGAAGGAGAGAGGGGGTTTTAAATTTTTAAATGTTGAATGTGAGAATGATTTTTTTTCTCTGATAAAATTAGATATATTATGATTTTTTTATTATTTCAAAAAAAAAAAAAAAAATTACATTGATTCAAAAATACTCAAATTAAAAAATTTTTACACCGGAAAAATTGAGAAATTTTTTTTGTTTGAAAAAAGAGATTTTTCAATCTAAAAATGCGTTTTCCCCCAGAGAAGAAAAAATTATTCATGAAAAAAAATCAAAATTTTGAAATATTATTATTCAAGAAAAATTGAGTGAAAAAACGTGACTCATTTAACACAAAAACAGAGATTTTATAAACCCGTCCACCGCGCCACCCCTTACAAAAAAACGGAAAATTTTTCATTTAAAAAAAGTAAGGAAATGGAATTGATTTTTTCATTTCAACAAAATTAAAAAATATAATAGGTAGGTAAGTACTTAATACATTCCAAAAAACACTTTAAAAATATTTTTACGCTTGAAAAATTTAAATGATATTTTTTTTCTACGAAATTATATCAATTTTTCCTTCAAAAAACAGTAATATTTTTTCAAACTTACAAAAAAAATCTCCGATTTTTTCATTCCAAAGAAACAATAAGAATCAATGAAGAAATTATTTACCCAACATTTTTTTTTTAAATTTTCAACTCCAAAAAATTGAATGATTTCTATTTCGAAAGAATTGAAAATTCCTTCACTTCAAAAAAAAAAGAAACAAATTATTCCAAAATAATTGAAAGTAAGTACTATTACTGCAAAAAATATGTTTTTTTCTTAATTTTAGTGATTTCTGTCTCTGAAGAAGTTAGGTGATTTTTTTCTTCAAAAAAATGAAAAAAATTTCATTCCAAAAGAAAAATCAATTTCAACTCCAAAAAATTCCAAAGATTTTTTTTCCGAAAAAATTGAAGAATTCTTTCGTTTCACAAATTTAAAAAATACCTAGGTACTTCAAAAAAATTAAATAATTTTTAATTTTTTTTACCGTAACAAAAAAATGAGTAGTTTTTTTACAAAAAAAAATCAAGCGTAAAAAATCAACCGTTTTGCCTTCTCCAAAAAATTATAAATTTTTCCCTCCGAAAAAATTAAAAAAATTTTCAACTCAAAAAAATTGAATGATTAAAGGATCGTTCACAATGGACCTTAACTTTTTACTTTAACTTTAACCAGCTAAAGTTAAAGTAAAAAGCAAAAAGCAAAAAGCAAAAAGCAAAAAACAGTCCAAACTCCTACTAACCAACCATTTCCAAAATGAATTTTAAGCTTTTTTATGCTTAAAATCGTTTTGAAAATGGTTGGTTAGTAGGAGTTTTGACTGTTTTTTGCTTTTTGCTTTTTGCTTTTTGCTTTTTACTTTAACTTTAGCTGGTTAAAGTTAAAGTAAAAAGTTAAGGTCCATTGTGAACGAGCCTTTCTTCTCCGAAAGAATTAAAAATTCTTTCACTAATAAAATAAGAAACGTGTAATAAAATTATTAATTACCTATTTATTCCAAGACAATTGAAAGTACTACATAAAATATGAAAAAAGAGAAAAATTAAAAAGGTTTAGTGATTTTTGTATCCGAAGAAGTTAGGTGTTGACTTTTCTTTAAAAAACGAGAAATTTTTCTCTCTAAAAAATTCCAAAGAAATTTTTCGCCGAAAAAATTGAAGAATTTTTTTATTTCACAAATTAAAAAAATACCTAGGTGCTTCAAAAAAAAAATGAAACAAAGTGTTTTTTTTTACAAAAAATCAAGCGTAAAAAAATCAATTGTTTTTTTCTTCTCCAAAAAATTGAAAATGTTCTCTCCAAAAATTAATTGTTTTCCCCATTATTTTATTAATTTTAGCCAAATGAAAAAAATATTCAAATTTAAAAAAAAAATTTATATATTTTTACTACCTACAGTAAAATTGATTTTTTTCTCTTAAAAAAAGTTGAACGATTTTCTATTTAAAAATAACATTTGTATTCCAAAATAATTGAATGAATTTGAAATGTTTTTACTAGGTAGGTATAAAAAAAAATACTTGAAATAATATTTTTTAATCAAGTAATTTTTCTTTTCTACAAAAATGAAAAAAAATTTCTTCCGAAAAAATTAAAAGATTGTGTTCTTACTTCTTCTAAAAAAATAGATTTTTCCTCCAAAAATAATTGAGAACCTCCTCTCAAAAAATGAATCTTTCTTCTCCGAAAAAATTGATTTTTTTTTATTTCAACAAAATTTTTAAAAAAATTTTGATTACTTTCACTCCAGTTGAATTAAAAAAAAAATCTGTAAAAGAATTAGAGTACCTAGATATTCTTTCTTTTATTATTCTCAATTTTTTTTTGCATTGATTCCAAAAAAATTTAAATATTTTTTATTTCAAGAATATTTAGAATTTTTATTTCTCCAAAAAAGTTGATTTTTTTTCTTAAAAAATTAATTTAAAAATATTTGTACCTTTTCCAAAAAATTGGGTGATAAAAAAAACTGATTTTAAATTCAAGTTCTGCATTTTCAAAGTTTTCCAAAGGGTAGCTCATTTCACTTGAGAAATTTTGAGTGCAGCTCAAGCACCCACCCCATTGCTATGTTTCCGGCTATGCCATAATAATGATAATTTTCTTAGGTACATAAAAATAAAAAAAATATCGTTATACCTGGTACAGCTGGAGGAACGACACGTCTCAATGCTGTGAGAGTTGCATTAGCTATAGCACCTGAATCTTCACGATTCATATTGGCTAATCCCGATGTTACCATATTCGGCTTCAGTAGTGTTCCTTCTATGTATACGTGATGATCAATTAAAGCTTTGTAGACGAATGATAAAACAGTTTCGGTGACTTTTTGACATCGTTCGATATCATGGTCTCCATCAGGTATTACCTGAATTAGAAATATTTACAGATAGATAATTATACCCATTAGTATTTTCTCAAGCAAAAAAAAAAAAAAATAGAAAAATCATTAGGTACTTCAGGTTCAATAATGGGACAAATCCGTTGGGACTGACATATCGATGCGAATCGAGCTATCATAGTTGAATTGGTTATAATTGCGTGATACGACGGCGTGTTTTTTCCAACCTTAAATACACTTCTCCACCTTGCAAATTCTACCCCTTCAGCTTTGTACTGTGCTAGACGAGCTCCTAAATTATCTAGACCTGGAACGAAACAATTCAACAACGTCAAGTTTAAGTTAGGCCAATTCAGATCAATTTAGTAGGTATATTTTCATTGGTGATGCAAATAGGTAAGTACATTACATACCTTGAGTGGTAACTTCATCTTCAGAATTGTACAAAGTAACTAATCCAGTATCAACTTTTACCCCTGGAATGATACATCGTTCTTTCAGATATTCTATAAGAGGTTTTCCATTTTCGTCTTTTTGACAAAGGGTTTCGTGAAATAAAATTACCCCAGATATATAGTTGTTTATTTGTCGATCGGTGGAAAATAACGTCTGATAAGAAAAAAATAAAAATAAAAATCACAGCCTTAATAATCTATTTAAATACTACTTCATTTTCTCATATCTTTACCAAAGTACGTGATTATCAAAAGCAAAGTCATCGATTTATAATTTCATTTCAATCAATGAAGAATATGGGTATCTACCTATTTTGAATCGACTTGGCAAAAAGAAGAACCCCTTCCCTTTTCAATTTTGCCGAAATTGGTATAGTGAGTAAGTAGGTAGGTAGGTACCTACTAACTTACTCGTTTGGATTTCAAGAAGTAAATAGAATTAGCCTAAACTGGACAGTTACATGGGTAGGTAACCTAATTATTAGGTAAACTTGTCAAGCCCATTAATACATACCTACGAATATTTCGGTAAAATTAAAAAGTAACACATTTCTTATCTACTTATGGACAGAAAAAAACACTTTAAATCAACTAAATGATTTAAAAGTATTTTTTTCGCTGGAATTATAAAAAAAAGTTTGCAGGTAAAGGCTCTCTCTTGACGATTTTTTCAATGCTTAAAAGTGATAACATCGAGCGGGAAAAATTTTAGAAATCTACCAGCTAAATACGAGAATACATAAAACATGTTATTTTAGGCAAAGTGATCGATATTATATTATTTCTAATTTATTTTAATTCGTATGAGAATGATTGCTTTACCTGACGCCACTGACGTCTTATGTCGTCGTCATTCTGCACTCCAATTTCCTGGAGACGCTTTCCCATCGTGCATACGGATTCATCGGCGGCCAAGATACCTTTCCCACAAGTAACCAAAGTTTCAGCGATGCATTTTAATTCTTTTTGAACTTCTATAGAAGGGTAACTGAAGTATGTTGTCATAAAAACTAATACTAAAAATTTTGTTTACAAATTTAATGCATTTTCATATTCGTAAAACTGAAATTCAAAGTAGGTATTAATGGCCGGCTATTTGTTGGATAACAGCAGATGAAGCTGTATTATTTTTTTTTATTCCATACGCAACACTTCACTTCGTTATTTTTTCAATTAATTTTCAAATACCAAAAAAACGCGTACTCACTGATTAAAATTATGTATTGAAAAATAAATATACAGTATAATTTAAATAACAAATTTTTTATTCATTTTTCACATAGATAAATTTAAAAAATATACCGTCAACTTGAGGACATCTCCCGCACAAATCTCGATGGTAAACTAGAAAGTATGGTTATTCAAATTGACAGCCTGATGACAAGTTGTTGTTTTCAAACAAAGCATTTCAAAAATATTTTAACAAATCGGTAACTACAAAATTTAAAATTAGGGTATATGCTGAAAGCGTTTCACGAAAAAGTTTAAGCAAAAAAAAAAAGGTCTAATCATCCAGTGCGCTTGGATTGAATCTTTGAAAAAAGCAACATTTTCGAGTTCTTGGTTGCGTTGCGAAGTGTTTTAACGCTTAGTAAACGTGATCTTTAACGAATAAAGTCTGACCAGCAGCTGTACCTTCAACGGAGCCAGCGACGTATTGTCCAAGTGAAGCTTGGCCGTTAGCCTATAACAAAAAAAATCAGGATTAGTAAGCTTCTAACCACGAATCGTAATTCTTCCGGAGCAATATCTTACTTTGGCACGTTTTATTAATTCTTGTTGGGCAACTTCAACGTTTTCTTTCTTTCCACCCCAGGCACGGAGAACTGAAGCCTGAAAAAAATAATTCCAAGAATTAGTACCTAATAAAAGTTCTGCGTATGGTTAGAAAAATGAATAAATAATTACAAAAAAAAAAAACAAAAAAAAAAAAAACAACATAACAAAAGAACGTACTTGTAAAGCACGACCATAACTGAACGTCAATTTCCACGGTTTCTTTCCTTCGTAAGCGTTGATGGCGTTCAAATTAATAGTAGCTTCTTCTTCTGTTTGACCACCAGACAAAAAGCAGACGCCTAAAAACAAAAAAAAAATTATAAAACCATTCGTAGGAATTTTTTCAACATTTTTTCAAAACCAACCGGTAACAGCTGGAGGAACGGTTCTTTGTAAAGCAGTAACAGTAGCCTTGGCGATTTCTTCAGGAGAAGCCCGTTTTGGGCAAGACTGACCAGGGGTTACCATGTTCGGTTTTAATAATGTGCCTTCTAAGTAAACATGATGATCGTTTAAAGCTTTGTATACAGCGGCTAGGACTGTCTCGGTGACTTTCTGGCATCTTTCGATATCATGATCGCCATCAGGAATAATCTAAAGTGGTAATCGAAAAAATAATTATCAAAAAATAATCGCAAAACGAACATAACTTTTGTATAGTGACGAAAGGGTGTATTACCTCGGGCTCTACAATTGGAACAATACGTTGAGATTGGCAAATGGAAGCGTAACGAGCCAATACATTGGCATTTTCCAAAATTGCTTGATATGATGGAGTATTTTTTCCGATTTTCAACACGCATCGCCATTTAGCGAATTCACAACCATCTTTTTTGTATTGAGCGCAACGACTTCCCAAGTTATCCAAACCTAGCACAGAACAAATCATACATTAAAGCTCGAGCTTTGGGAAAAAATTTCACAATGGGCTTTTATTTTTCGTTTCCAATGTACCTTGAGTGGTAGTTTCGTCTTCGGATCCGAACAAATTGACGACACCGCAATCGACTTTAATTCCCGGAATGATACAACGTTCTTTCAACAAATCGGCGAACAATTTTCCGTCGTCGTCTCTTTGGTATAAAGTTTCGTGAAACAAAATCACACCGGAAATACTTTGATTGAGTTCGGGATCCGTTGAGAATAACAACTAAATTAATCATCGAAACAGGTACGATTAATTTTCACCGAATAATACGACATTAATGATTTCTCTACGTATGCAAAAAAATCTATTCAAAGAAATGATGAAATGAACTCACGTACCTGCCTGTACTGTCTCCTGTATTCTTCGGTATTTTCAACTCCGATGTCCTGGAGACGTTTTCCCATCGTTGAGACCGATTCATCAGCCGCCAAGATACCTTTTCCGTTGGCTACGATCAATTCGGCGATGCATTTTAATTCCTTCTGAACGGCTGGGGGTGGGTAGTTGAAATACGTGGTCATTGTCGCTGCAAAAGAAAAACACGTTCAAACGATTCGAAAAACACAAAATTACTGAATACGCGATGAAACTCGGTCTAATAATTGGTTTAAAATAAATGATCTCGTATTTGCTTTGATTTATCAAATCAACTTAAAAATAACAAAAGTACGTGAGATTGTTGTACTGACACAAACAATTTCATTTCAAAGGTCACCTCAGTTTAATCGAACCATACACTACAGCAAGTGCGGTGCATACATTATGTACTTATGATTCGGCTTATCTAAACGAGAGAACTTTTTTCATAAGTTAATTTAAAAAATTATTAAAAATTATTCGTACATATCGAGTTAGAATTATTCAGTGGTGAAGTTGCCTATTAACGAAATGACTTGTTGCTTTAATAAAGAGAAAATTAATTGAAAAATTTTCACGATAAGGTTAGAATTAGTCGAATAGTTTTCATCGATTAATCACAGTCGACGATTTCATTCGGAAGAATGCACACCTGATGTAATTCCATCATTATTACGTAACTTAAAGAAAAAAGACGTATGACAAAAAAAAAATTTAAAAAAAATAGGATAGTAGGTAGGTAGATGCAGCAGAAAGAAGTCAACCTTTTCAGCACAAAACTCACTAACTCACTTACTCAATCCTTCGTAAATCCATTTTTTTATTATTTTTTTCAAAATGGAATGAGGAAGCACCAAGTTTTTAATATTAAAATCATCTTTACAAATTTTTGTTTAAAAAACTTTTCAATTGGACAATTATTATTCCTCCCTCCATTTTGAATAATAGGAGGGAGAAGGGTCCAATCGAAATTTTTATTACAATCAAAATTATTTCTAGGATTTCAATCTACAATTTTTGTTGGATTTTTTTTTTTAATTGGACTCCTCCCTCCCCACTAATTATGAATATCAAGTTTAAACGTAGTTTTGCGCGAAATTGAAAAGGAGAAAAGGGTCCAATCGAAATTTTTGCAATAACCAAAATTATTTCTGGGATTTCAATTGATATTTTTTTTTTAAATTACTCGTATAATTCAACTCCACTCATGTCCTCCAATTTTGACAGAGTGAAGGGAGGAGTTCAATCGAAATTTTTGTAATGACCAAAATTATTTTTAGGTTCTCAATCTACAACAGTGTTGTTTTAAATTTTTTTCAATTGAACCCCTCTCTCCCCTCCAATGTTGAATATCAAGTATCTACGTAGTATTAGGCAATATTGGAGGTGAGGGAGGGGTCCAATCGAAATTTCAGTTTTTGCAATAACCAAAATTGTTTCTAGGATCTCAATTGACAATTTAAAAAAAAAATTATAATTCAACTCCCCTTATCTCCTCCAATTTTGACCGAGTAGGTAAGTGATTTCGACGAGTTTTGTGCTAGGTAGGCAATTGTTCGATGACGGAGAATCAGCTGATTTTTAAAAAATTATATCTAAACAATGATACAATACAGTTTTTTCTTTTTAGAAAATGTGCAGCTTATACACTCTTTAAAAAGTAGATGATACACTTATTAACTAGGGAATAAATGCAATAAAAGGAAAAAGTATGTAATGTCAATTGTAATATTGTAGTTAACGACGAGAATAGGTTACTGCAGTAATGTTTAGAATCTGAAGGCTTTACATAATGACCTCAGCAAAATTTCCATCTCCATGTTACTTGGCAGTAAAAGAACATGAATCTATCGAAGAATTTACTTAATTACCTAATGAACTATTCACATATGAATTAGGGAAAAAGTCCGATTAAGAATTTCTATCTTGAATTTATTCAAGCTGATTTTGGTCTAATACAAACTTGAATTTTTCAAAAGATCAAAACTATTAAAACGAATACGATAATAATAATCAACAGAATCGTTTAAAAATTGTTCACCTTACGAACAGAATTTTATCAGATAACCATAAGATTAAAAACTTTTATCGTAATTATATTACACACGTTCTCCATAAGCTAATGAAAAATAATCGTACAGGTAGGTACCTTAACCTACACAAAATTAGCGTTTCAAGAAGAGAACTCATGTTTCTCAAAAAATTTGGTCCACTTAATTATAATAATAATGAATAATTATAAACTTTCGATCTATTATCTTTCGTCATGTGTAAATCAAGGTGACCTTAAAAGTTCTACAGAAATTCGTAAATTTGAAGGTTAACTAATTGAAAAAAAAAGATATAAAATTTTCAATTTGGGCATGAACGAAGGTCACAGTGGACAAAACATTAATACCAATGCAAGGGGGGCCAAACTTTAAAAAGCTGCACTTCAGACGTTGACTAAAAATGAAAGTTCTTTCGGAAATTAATACACCTGCTCTTTTCATACACGTAAAATCGATACTACAGTTCTCTTGAAAAATTCTAAAATGTGGACATTTTTATAATTGACTGTGAAGTGTGACATATTCGACGATCAAGTTACGTCAGAACCGACTATCAACGTGTATTGAACGATAAAAGAGGAGTGTCTCTGATTTGAAGTGTAAATGTAAGATCATTTTCTATACTGAGATGCCAGCTTTGAAAAGGATGAATTGATCAAATAAGTTTGATAATGACATGATTCTGTAAATAAGTTCATAGTACAATGACATAAGTTGGCATTGAATTTACAGTAAACCAAACACTACACATATCCGAGTATTTTTGGCACGATCAGTGTAACAGAAATACTTCAGTTTGTTTTTCACTTTTCATTCTATCTTCAAGTTCGTACGAATGAAAATATGAAGAAAGTAGGTACGATATTGTGAAATCAAAAAAAAAAAATGTATTACTTGATCACGAATTGTTCTGGTTGAATAGAAATTGATCAATGATAACGTTAATTCAGATTCTATTTTCTATTTGGAGAAACGATTATCATCAAACACACGAGGTCAATAATACGATTTTGGTGTTTAGGAAAACAATAAAACATTTCAAATATTGTTATGTTATGGTTAATAATCTTGTAGATAAAAAAGGGAGCGTGAGCAAGAATGTAAAATGTTCGAGTAATTCCTTTGCCCATTTGCGTCATAAACATTGATAAGTTGGAAACCTTACACTTATTGATCATTTTATGCTTGAATTACAAAGGGCATAACTTGTTTAGTCTACATCACCGCCAGTCTCATTCTATTTCGATTAATACCGACTAAGGTGCTCTAATACCGACAACTTGGATAAGATCAGCGAATTTTGAACATTTTTTCACCAGTGGGTTTTGAAAATCGAATACCTACACTAATTTCACCGGAAGATGATGCAATGAATTAATATTGCAGGATGAGAAAATTTGATACAAATTAATTACAGAGGGAAACGACACAGAATAGGTAGTTTAACTATCAGATAAAATATTATTCAAAATGGAAAATAATGGGTTTTCCAACACTAATGCCATTATCACTAGAGGCATGTTGCTGGAAATTGAATGAACGACTGATAATATAAATTTACGCTAATGGGTATATTGAATAAGAAAGATCATACCTTCGGATTGGAAATGTTGACTAAAATTTAGAAATTGTCTGAAATTTCACTTAATTAACCGCACATAAAAATTAAAACTAATAATACTTCGAATTTTACTTCGCGATATTTCGACTTCAAGGAGAATAACAAGGGCACCGCGCAGCCACCAATATTTAAATATTAATTTCAACAGTGTTTAGTATTTTCAAGAATAAAATACTCATCTGTTTAAAAAATGGAAATTGAAATTTGAAATTATCGTAAAAGTTTCAAAACTACAACGATTTGATTGAAACAGTTCATTTTAAATTATTCATTTTATTCAGAATAAAATGATTTTTGAACATCACAAGCACAAGCGTAACAAAAATAAAATTTTAAATCAGCATTAGCAATTTTTACGTTTGGTAAAAGTACCATCGTTTTCCCCTAACTTTTTTCGAGCGATGATAACAATTTTGTAAATAAAAATATTGATTTTTTTCAAGATTTTCAATCAAATTTTCAGTTTGCATAAATTTGTTTCAAAAAATTAATTATTAAAAAGTTGTGGAGTTGATCAACGATGAATTGTTGATTTAATTACGTAGTCATGTTTGAGTTTAGTTCATGTTTAGCCTTTCATCTCTGAAAGATGAATTCCGGCAGAGCAATTCTTCATAGAGATGTGTTACCTAAACGTAAAAGTTTGCTGAATGTAGATTACAGACCAAGTTCATTGTAGTTGTATCGGATACTTTAGAATTAATTATTTCAAACTCATCGTACAAAGTTGATATTCGCGCTCAGTATAAATTGTTATGCTGGTGAGGAAATAACTGTATTCTAGTCATCTTGTGCATTTATTGAGATAGATTTTTCGGTTTATTAAAAAAAATGAGTTCCGACGAATCGGAAATCAATGATGGAAATGGTAGTGATTCCAGTCATGAATTGAAGAAAAAAAAGAAGCATAAGCAGAAAGAAAAAAAACACAAGAAAAAGAAAAACAAACATTCTTCGGATCTGGAACGTAAAAGAAGAAAAAAGAAGAAAAGAAAAGGTTCCAAAGAAAGAAAAGAAGAAATTAAAAAAATTAAATTAGACGAACCCAGCAATAACGAAGAAGCTCCAGGGCCATCTGTACCAGAGGATTTACTTATCGAAAGCTCCAAACTAAAAGCTCCAATGACCAAAGAAGAATGGGAAAAAAGTCAAAGTGTTGTTCGTAGGGTATATGACGAAACAGGTCGAAGCAGGTAAATGTTCTATTGAAAACCGAACTGCTACGAATTTTTGAAATACCCATCGCATTTTTTTCACTTGCAGATTAATCAAAGGCGATGGAGAAATTTTAGAAGAAATTGTCAGCCGTGATAGACACTGCGAAATTAATCGACAAGCCACACTAGGAGATGGTTTATACTTTCAAAACAAGCTGCTGAAAAAATAATGAGTTAAAACAAAAAAAAAACCGTAATGCTTGAAATTTTATAAAATTATTTTCGAATTCAACTCAATCATTAAGTAAAACTGTTTTTAATTTCTCTTTTTCCTATGAAGACGTATTCGAGTGCAGATTATTTGAATCAATTGCTCGTCGTTTTACAAGAAAATAATGATTTTTTTTTTTTTTTAAATTTTTCTTCAATCTTTTTTTTCAGCTGTTAAGTTTATTGAAAGTTGCTTTAAGTAATTTAATAATGAAAAATGCTTTTTAAAAAAACGGTTGATTTATTTGATGAAAATATGAATACATTTTGTGTAATATCTGACGTTGTATTTTATAATGGATCATCAAGTAGAAAAATGCAGCTTAGTACATAAGGTCAATCCGGGTAATGAACGAACACAATTGAAAATTTCACAAAGTACAACTTTAAAAATTTTGTGTATACATTCCATGTTATTTTTTTTCAAAAGTAATTATGTCATTTGAAAGGGTATTTCATCAGCTTCAAATCACGGGTAGAAATTTTTTTATCATCAGAACTGCCTCGTATATGCGCTGTTCAGAGTTAGCCCCCTTGTGTTCGCTATTACCCTGGTAATTCCGGCTAATGTCGAACATGTTTCTTTTTAATATTCAATGAGGAGAGGGAGGTGTTTAATTGAAAAATTTTCCCTACATAAGCTGTACTTAGTTTAAGATTATCACAAAAATTTCGACTGGATCCCTCCCTCCCTTCCATTCATGCATAATACTACGTAGATACTCAATATTCGAAATTGGGGGGACGGGAGGGGTCCAATGGAAAAATTTTTAGTCGATACAAATTTTCAAATTTTGATCCAGTGAGACTGTACTTACAAAAATCGCACTGCTCGCAATTACCCGGAAATTGATAATTATACGTGGGTAATCATGGACACGAAATAAAAATATTAAAATTCATTTTTAAATCAAAATGGCTAGAATTTATAAAATGAGTGAAGTTTTTACATCATGAAGCAGTATTGCCAAAGAAAAAAACAGATCATATCTTATCGAAAATAATTTTCAAAGTAATAACTCCCCTACAGAAAAATGGCCTTTTTGGTAGCATATTTCGTAATTGCTTTCGTGTAAGCTCGCAAATGATTATATTAAAATGACTTGATATCTGTCATTTAAATGAGTGCCCCTAGTTACTATATCACCAATTTTTTGATTTTTAATGCTTAGTAATAGCTCAATATATAACATGTTCGTCATTAGCCGGTGTTCGTAGTTACCCGTATTGACCTTACATTCACTTTGTACTGTTTATAAGAATTAAATCACCAGTTCTCACATATTATGCACCAGCGTGTGATGGATTTGAAAATTTTAAACTTTCGCTACCATTTTACTTCAAATTAAACATTAAGAGAATAGAACTACACAGAGCCATTAAATTTACATCCTTTAGAAGAAGAAAAAACTACAAACAGATATCGTTACCTACCATGTAAAACTCATCAATTTCATCTGACCTAGTTTTTGGAAAGGTACATACCTGAGAAGCAAGAAGTCGTATTTCAGATGATCATGTTTTTTACTGAAATACACTGAACACATAAAATCCGAATTTGCCCTTTAGATAGGTACCTACTCAAAAACCAGGTCAAATGGACTTGATGAGTTTTACCTGGCAGGTGACGAACTGACGATAATTATGGAATTTCAACATAATACTTCAAAAAATCAAAATTAAATTTCTTTTGAGCACCAAGTTTTAATATCCACATGAAGTATGTATGTATTTTATAGCAATTAGTGCAGTTACCAAAAAAAAAAAAAAAACATGTCTATAGTAGGTAGCGAGGTACATATTTAAAAAATTTAAAAAAAACACGAATACGACTTATCTCGTATACTTCACAACGATTCTGTTACTTTTATTATTAATAATACAATTTTTTTTCAAGTAACTAAATTGATTAAAAAAGACAAGTGAAAGTGATAAAATGATGAAAATAAAAAAAATCCACAATTACATAATTCATAATAAAATAGGCGTTCCATCGTTTAAACAGGCAAGGCGTTGCTTTAAATTCGGAATAACATCAATCGAATAAAATAATTTGTTATCACATCCTATTGGAAAAATCTTAACTTCTCGGCTCTTACTTAATTAATATTTAGACTAGCTTATTGCCGTACGCTTAACATTCAAATTAAAAAAATATAATCCCAAACTTTTTTTTAAATCGCGTCTACGTTGATTAATATCACAAATCTGGAATGTCTTCATTCGACCTATTTTTTCCTGTTAAAATGTAGTAGTTTCATTCGCTTAAATGGTATAAAAATATAATTTTAATCTTGAAAGCGTTTTTGTTTTTTTCTAAAAAAGTTGAATAAAATATGTAGTCGATCCATCTCGCCAAGATGGGTCATCGGCAATTTTCGCTCGACATAGAGGACACGTTTGTTCACGATCCAGCCATTTACAAACGCACACTTCGCAAAATATATGCTGACATTCTAATAATACTGGAGTTTTGAACTCGTCGTGACATATGGAACAAAGGTTTCCAGCTGATGCGATCTGCTCTTTGGTAGGGGTTACTCCAATTGTCTAAATAAACACAGGAAAATACACACTTGATCAAAATTTCTCTCGAAAGATGAAAATTTTTTTTCACGATTCCAATGAATTCTAATTCATCCGAAGTGTTATCGCGAATTAATTATTTATATTTTATAGCACGTATGCTAAAATATCTAACACGTTCGATGGTATTATTGAAATTTGACCTCTGATTTTATCTAATCATTATTGTATACTTTAGGTAATGCATTGCAAATAACTTACAACGTTTCTCAGAACTTTCAGCAATGACATCCACCACAATTTAATAGCGTTCATGAGTAAATTTCCTTTTGATACCATATACGCGGCAGATAAAAATACACCTATCACTTTTTGCGGACCGGAATATGAATCGAGAAGGTAGTGAAGCCATGGTTGAATTGGGAAGGCATTACGATACAGTTGTGAAGTCGCTTCTATAAAAAGGTACCACTTACCCTGAAAAAAAAAATCAAACATTAAAATATGAAGAAAAGCAAATCGAAAAATAGTAAATGCAATATTCTCATTACCCTTTTACTAGTAGGAATCAACCATTGTGGTAACAAAGTAAAAACTATTTTGATAATGATTGTAACCATTTTCAGTATGTAATCGGTAACTATCACGGACCATAATAATTCACTTAGAGTGAGAAATCCAGTTTGAGGCATTATTCCTAAACTGTAACAAAAAAATCCATAGTTAGGTATGATCGATACAAAAATTATTGCTTGATGGAAGTCAAACATTTGATTTACTTACCACAAATGTAACACGTTTTCATTATAAATTACAAAAAATAATGCACCAATTGCAACCATGATGTGACAAATTAAAAAACAAAACATGGGAAAACTTCGCGAAATTTGTCTTCCTACTTCTTTTTTCACCAGTGTGTTGTAATAATAAAAAGTTAAAGTCAACCCGATGAACATCAATATACCTGAAAATAATCAAATAAAATGTTGAAGTACGTAGTTCAAATATATCATTTTTGTTATATTCTTACTTAACAGGAATTAAGCTTACCAGGTATGTGGTCAAAAACAAATTTGGTGAAAATGAGAATCACAAATGGTAAATATTTACAAATCGTATTCAAGACTGCACTGTTTGATACATTGAGCACTTGAGTTTCAGCTATGTCTTCTAAAAAAAAATAGGTTATAACATTAATAGAATTAAAAATAATAATAATGACAATTCTTTTTCAAAATTCAGTTCTTACGTTCATCTCCACTCCCATTATTACTATTGGCGCTATTATTATTATTTGTGTTTACGGTATCCACACTTTGAGTTGGCGATGGAGGGTTATTATTTGGCGATGTACCATTTTGTGCTACGACAGTGACGGACGTACTAGTTCCATCCATATCTATCACAACTTCTTCTGCAAAATATTTGAAATTAATTACACACTCGTTCGTACGTGCGTGAAATTTTCCCAATACTAAATCAATGTAGGTACCTGAATTAACCGTAGCAGCTGCATTAGGAGTATCCCTCGATGTCGTAATTGCAGGCTGATGAGAAGCACCTAATAACGAAGCCAGCGTCACATTCGCATTATTATTCCCTGACATAATTGTATCGGTATTAGTCCTTGCTCTTTCTACAATAGGTCGTAGTTCTTCGATCACATTATTTATATTGTTTCTTAGAATATTCGGAACCTCCGCAGTTCTTCTTTCGAGATCTCTAATACCAGCTCCAATGCTCAGTCGAGGCTCTCCTAATGATAAGCATAAGGAAATGTCATCAATGTAGTTGGTACGAGGAAGAAAACACTTTATTCGTGATTTGTTGACTACTTACTCAATCTATTGGTGCCGGGTTCCATGTGAGCAGCACGAAAACTACCAACGGATCTGGATCTTCCAGAAAATAAGGTGATTCTAGTATCTCTGTTTCGGGGCCAATCAGCTCTGTTTTCGTTAGCCATTTAATATAGATACATCTACGCAATAGGGAAAATCGAACACGCCTAAAAAATTTAAAAAGTCATCAGAGATTACGTACTAGTTCATGGTCCAATTTCCGTATGCAGTGTAATAATTCATGAATACGATTTTCATTACTTTTTCAATCATATCGTAATTTGAAGCGAGTGCGAGTAATTGTTAAGCGACGACGTTCCAAACAGATGACTACGTTTTTTGATTAGAACGACACATTGAAAATGGACAAATACGATTAAAAATTAGCGATAATTATCAGGAATAACATACAATTTTAAAAATTACTGATAATTTTTGTATGGTAATTTCATCACATTCGGCACACAACGATGATTTATCTCCTCCTGTATCGAAATAACCAGAAAATTTCAAAAACCACGATACATATTAATATTAGGTATTTTGTTGATACTATTGGAAATGAACTAATGATGAAACGAAAATTAATTACTGAAAGTTGAAATCGAATGACTCACGATTGCACGATAATGGAGTGATAATTATGTAGATCGACATAGTTGAGAAGTTCCCCTCATAAATTTTCCAACTTTTTTCCAGCCCGCGAAGTTTGTACGATTTTTTCCCTCTTTTATTTTACAAATTGTTCGTAAGAGGTCGTAAGTAACCAAATCAACCAGTGTTGTGAAACGGGAATTCCCATTTTGCGGGAATGGAAATTGTTCCCGGGAATTCCCGGGAACGTTCCCACCTTCATCAAAACTGGAAATTCCCGTTTTCAAATAATTTATTTTTTTGAAGCAAAAACGAGATTTAAGCAAATACTTTAAATTAATAATACTGGAAACTCAATGCTTTTGATTTGACTCCCAAGAAGAGCGCTCTCTAAGCGGCTCGGCATGAAACTAATTCCAGGTTTTCGACTAATCGTCGCGTGATTCGCCCTCTGATTGGTCGAAGACATGACGATCGGTCGAAAGTCTGAGAATAGTTTCATGCCGAGCCGCTAAAACTGCTAAAAGAGCGCTTTTGTCAGTTTTGTCGGGGCCACTTTTCCCCATTGAAGTTTCCAGTATTATTAATTTAAAGTATTTGATTTAAGTGATGTAATGATGTTTAGAAATGTCAATAGGGATCCGCAAATAACCGGATTCGCGAATAAACGAATATATTCGTTTTTTGAAACAAATATCCGGATTTTATCCGGATTTTTTGAACAGCGCCAACACAGCGCTCCTCAATGATTTTCATTTGTATTAGGCATGGTGGCTAAGTGAAATTTTGAAATTTTTTAGTTACATTTATTTTCAGCAGAGTACGTTATCAAAAAATCACAAAATCATTTTAGCACTCCAGACAGAATTTCCTTGAAAAAATACCCAAACGACTATTCGAATAAAATCCGGATTTTATTTGAAGGATCCGGTTATTTGCCGACCCCTACGCCGACTTGTTTGTGATGACTTTAGTCTCTTTCTATAATGCTCGTATAATACTTTTTTTTTAAACATGAAAATTTCCTTGAAATTCATAAAAAGTTAAAAACTTCATGAAAAAAGGAGTGAAAAAGTTGACTAACTTGAATAATTTTTGTCAAATTATTAGTGCAAGAATGAAAATACCTTTTGAAAAATGAGAAAAATGTTATTAAAAATCCGGTTTTCCATCTCGAATGCTTCAAAACTACCTGCTTCTAATTTCGATATTTTCAAGCGAAATTATGCAGACATCATACCCAGACCAATGGTATATATTCATTTGTTAATTTATTCGCCATTCGTGCGTATTTTACAAATAAAATCAGTCTTTAACCATTGTTTTATTCTGACGTGGTTGAAAACTTGATTCAGCTTTTGTAGATGTTAGGTAGGTATTTCAAAATTCAAAGTGTGAAAAATCAAGCCACTTTGTAGTTTATTCGTCTTAAATTTTCCGGTACCTTGAAAAGAACACGATGTTTATTATGTAAAAATATATTAATCGAATTGTTAATGTTAATCTGTTTTAGGAAGGCAAATTCGCCGTAAAAGGCATGGGATTAAACTGCTTGAGAACTGGTACTGGTCACAGTGTATTCTGTCTTCCTGGATCTTTGGGTATGTGTTCTATCGTTCCTACACAAAATGTGTAAGAAGTTCAAACTAAATTCAAAGTCATTCTAAAGTATGTAAACTTGACTATCCTCAAAGGTACAATATGGACAGATTTCGGACCTCAGATATCTGGTTTCAATCTTAATAAGTACTCTTTGAACGTTTGGGATCCTCCGGGATATGGCGGAAGTCGCCCTCCAGAGCGAACGTTTCCATTGAATTTTTATGAACGCGATGCCGATTGGGCTGCGGAACTCATCAAAGTTGGTAAACGTAAACAAAAATGTATAATTTTTTGGATCTGTTGATTCGTTGATTTTTTTCAAGCGACTACATTGAAGTAAATTTACGCAGAAACTGAAAATTGAACCGTGTTCTCTTCTTGGCTGGAGCGATGGAGGAATAACTGCCATTATCTTGGCCGCCAAATATCCAGAATTAGTTAGGAAATTAGTCATTTGGGGAGCAAATGCGTATTTAACCGATGTAGATATAAAAATTTACAAAAGTAAGATTCATCAAAGTGATAAATTTTCTGTAAATCCTACCTATATTATTATATTTCTTTTTCATATCATCATAATCATCCATAGGTATTCAGGATGTATCCAATTGGTCTCCATCGATGAGAAATGCCATGGTTAATATTTATGGGGAAGAACTTTTGCAACATATGATGCATATGTGGATACATACTATGGTTACCCTTAAGGAAAGTTACGGAGGTAATCTCTGTCAGAATTTCGTCAGTTCGGTCAAAGCAGATACTTTAATAGTACATGGTGAGAAAGATCCACTGATGCCGCGTTTCCACGTTGATTATCTTTATCAAAGAATACCTAGTACAACGTGAGTGTTTTTAATATTTAATTATGCGAATAGTATCGTAAATTAATTGATCATTATGATACGAGATGGGAAGCTACGTTCATAATAGAAAATTAATTTTTTGGAATTTTCGCAAGAAAAAACTTATTCTTATTTAGTAATTTATGATACGAGTTTCATACGCGATTTTTTCTTCGATTTGAGAGGTATAATGAAAAAAGAGTTGCATAATGGAATTATTCATTATTATAATGCAACGTGAGTTATTACGAAAAGGCGAAAACGACCAAGTTGCATTTACCTGACATATGAAAGAGGTGCACTTGACACGAGTAGATCGCCGCAGCTCTACGTTTTATTTGACACCATCAAAAATTTTCCAAGTCCAATACTACATAAATACTTGATATTGAAAATTGAAGGGGAGGGAGGGGTTCAATCGAATTTTTTGTAATAAACAAAATTATTCCTAAGACTTTAAGCTACAACTTTTGTTTGAATTTTTTTTCAGTTTGACCCCTTCCTCTTCGCCGATTTCGCATAACACTCCAAAGTTATTAATTGACCACATTCGAATGAAGATTCACTGTTTATGTTGATACACACTCACACAAAGACACATACAGCCACGACGGTAGAAAATTGAAAACAACGTTAGCTCTTTGCGTTTCGCATATATCTAAAATTTCACTGTTTTTAAACTGATTTTTTAATCATGAAAATGAAAATTATGAAAAATAGAAAAATTGTAGTTGGAAAGCTCATGAAATCAGCTTTCTAATGAAGTATTTACATTGCAAATACCTTTAATATTTTTAAAAATATGGCCTTATCAGTTCAAATATTTCGTGAACATTCACGCGACCAACATGATTTCAGCCGTGTTATTCATCTTAAAATTTGGTTTTGTTAAAAAAACGCTAGGATCGCTATATAAAATCAAAAATTTTCATTGAAGTAAATTTTCGTTTTTCATCTTTTACGTACCAATTTTTTCTCTTCCTTCAATAATATTGTCATTTCAATCAATGAAAAGCATAATTACTTGACAATATAGTATAAAAAATTGAAAATTAAAGTTACTAAAATTTGCATTTGCAAACAGTTAGCTGATAAGAGGTAGCAAAAGTGATAAAGCTATAGTTTTGGACAGAATGGATCAATTTAGAAGGTAGATACGTCAAAAGAAAGCTCTTTTCATGTGCTTTTCGATTTTAAAATAATATATTAAAATTAATCTAATTACGATGCCGAAAAATGCAATTGAAAATCATGAAAATCTTATATATATGGCAATCGCTCATGCTTAACGTTGTTTTCATTTTTTTTTCCATCGTATCACTTTGTGTATGTTGCTTAATCGTTCGTTCAATCTCGTTCGAATGTGGTCAATTAAAAATTAGAGGAGGGAGGGAGGAAGGGGCTAATTAAAAAAAATTTCAAATAAAAGTTTTAGACTAAGATCCTAAAAATAATTTTGGTTATTATAAAAATTTCGATTGGACCCTTCCCTCCCCTCCAATTTTGCATAACATTATGTAGATGATACTTATTCAAAAATTTGCGTTGGCGGGGGGGTCCGATTGAAAAATTTCAAACAAAAGTTGTAGATTGAAATCATAGGAATAATTTTTGTTATTATAAAATTTTCGATTGGAACCTTCCCTTCCCTCCAATTTTACATAATTTGACTTGGATACTTGAATTATTGAAAGCTGGTGGAGGGAGGGGTCAAATTGAAAAAAATTCAAACAAAAGTTGTAGCTTGAAGTTTTGGAAATAATTTTGTTTTTACAAAAATTGCGATTGAACACCTCCCTCCCCTCAAATTTTGAATATCAAAGTATCTATGCAGTATTGGACTTGGTAAATTTTCAATGGTGCCAAAAAAAACTACAACAGTATTCTGACGATCCAATCGTCACTTGACCGTGTTTTCATATGCCAGGTAAATGTAATTTCTCAGTCAACACTAATTGAGCACATAAAAAATACGTATTATGCAGTTGTGAAATATTTTTACTTTGCATTATTATGAAAAATCCCATCATGTCTAATTTTTACATATGTCTTCTGTTTCAGATTATACGTTTTTCCTGAAGGAAAACATAATGTTCACTTGAAATATGCTAAAGAATTTAACAAAATTGTTCAACAATTTCTATTTGGTACATAGAGTGTAAACTGTCAACTTATCGTACTTATTAAAATTTTAAACAATATATGTACCTAGTGAAGTGGAATGAATAATTGTGTACATCATTGCCACGAAAGTCTAATTAAATTTAATATACATTACATTACCTACGTATGTTTTTAGGACGATACTGGGCTATTTTACGTGTGGTTTTGAAATTTTCAAAAGTAAAAAAATATTTTTGTCAGTTTTTTAGCAGATGTGGTGTTAATTTACTACGCAGGTGATGGGTACGAAGTACACTGTTCTAAATTCTTTAGAAAAATAAGTTCTCAGGCTGTAGGTATAAGGATTTACTTATTTTCATTTCATGTTGAAAAATGTTGTTCATTAGGAATAAATAAAAACGAGCTTTTTTTGGGTTTGCAATCTCTGTTTGAATTATTTCGAAGTTTTGACGTCATAAAATTCCACTTCTTCTAGGTCTTTTTCAGCTTTTTCCAGTTGCATCAATAAAGAAATATAAAATTTCGTCTCCAGAAATTATAAATGTTACTTATTTTATTATAATTTTAAATTATCAGTCTCTTTGTGTTATCTTTATTCATACAAACAATACTGGATAAAGATTAAAATCATATTTCACCGTAGTTAAATTCAATTTGTAATTTCCTATTTCACCCCCATAAAAAAAATACATAACTACGTATGCAAAAATCGGAGCTGCTGAGTAAAATTGAGGATTTCGAATACGACCTTAATAATTTAGAGCAGAGAATAGTGGGAAATTAATGGTGGAAATACAAGATTCGGACGAGTTCAATTTTCAATTATGTAATGAAAATTTTATATTTAAAAAATAATCATAGTAATAAATACAACGTTTAATATTATTAAAAATAAAACGCAACATTACCGGAATAACATAACTATATTCCGTAAATCACGAGGAACTTCATCATTTATCGTATGTTTTTGTCTCGATGAATTTCAACTTTCAACAATTTTCAAAGAGAAAGGGCAAAAAATGTACAAAAATTCAAACAAAAACCTATTTTTTTTATAATAAATTAAAAATAATATTTACATCGTCAGCGAAGAACAACATTAACCGTGATAGTTTACGCCTTATGGAAACTTATACGCTTCGAGCCTTATTTACAAGTTCATTATCCTATAAAAGATTTAAAATCTACTCAAATCTATCCATTAATCTACTCGTACCGGAAAAAAAATAAGAAAAAAAAATGAAATACCAAGAAAAAAAAATAACTTTACACACTCCAAAATATAAAATAAAATAATCCTTAACGTATGGAAAAAAAAATTATCTTAACTGGGGAAAAATAAAAGGGAAAATCGCCAAGTTTATTCAGTTACGAACAGATTGCTGTACTCGTTCGATTTCTTCAACACTCATCATATTTTGTAATGGTGCTCCTGGCACTCCCATGCTTTGAGCCATAACATAACGGGATTGATTCGCACCATCTGAAGAAAACCAACGAGCCATTTGTTCTTCGGCGGACGAAAGTGTTCCATTCATAGGAGCATTTCTAGACGATAAACCTTGATTCCCGAATCCGGCCATTGATAAGACATCTAAAACCATTTCAAGATCACGTTAAAAAAAACAATTAAAAAAAACACATTTTTCCATCAGGAATATTTTTAAAAGGTACAAAGGGTGTTCGTAAAGTAACCCCTTCTACTGAATAACTTTTGAACCGGTAATCGTAAAGTTTTGAAATTTTGTATGGTAGTAGTGGGATGTTTGCTGTCGATTCATATGTGAAAGATTGTTGTAGCTTATTTAGTTCGTGAATTATGGCCGATGCCGCAAAAAGTTTTTGGGGCTTCGGTTCACCCAAAAATCATATTATAAAATTTACTCTCTTATAAATAATTTTTGTTTCATTTAAGTTAACTCATCCTCTTTAGGCTTCGTTTTAGGTCCCTTAAACAATAAAAATCAATTGGAGCTCAATTCATGGAGTAGGATGGGTGCCAAACAACTTTGAAGTCAGGACTGTTCATGAGGCTCAATGTGACCGCGTTGATGTGAGCAGACGCATTGTCAAGTTTCAACACCGGACACATGTGATAACGTCGAAATTGCAACAAGCTGGGTCATTAAGGTGTCATGATACCCAATCGAATTTATTGAAATCCCGCGGGAAACTATTTTTGTTGTTTGGGCCCCTCAAAGTCCCAAAACACTGAAAATCTTGTTTTCTGCAATGTCCGGACGGCCTACGCGGTCAAAATTACATTAATGGAAAATATTTTTATGGTTCTGTCTAGCCCAATACCTCACCACTATAATGCCAGAAGCTTCGCCCAAAATACCTGCTTTAACGCCTGAAATATTATTTTTGAAAATGTTAGAAGTTGGAATTTTTTTTTTTTTGAAACCGGTCCCCTAAAAATCGTTTTGCAGTATTGGACATAACTCATGAACTAAATAAGCTACAACAACTTTTCACATAATATGAATCGAGAGCAAACATCCCATACTACTACCATACAAAATTTCAAAACTTAACGATTACCGGATCAAAAGTTATTCAGTAGGAGGGGTTACTTTACGAACACCCTTTGTATCTAAATTCAAGAAGATAGAACAAAAAAAATAGTTTACGACATTAAATAAATTTTCGTAAATACAAAATAGCTCTGTGACTTTTAATGTTGTTGGTAGTGGGTGTTTTGATTAATGACTGAGTCATTCTTAGAGTATTCGACTTTCTCAATAATTTCTACCTAATTAGAAAATAAAATGCTGTACTGAAGAACTGTCGAAACCATAAGTGAAATAAAAAATTCGAGAAAAATACATAAAAAGCAAACAAATACGACGTGTATTCCAAAACGACCAAAATATTCGCTCAGATAAGTTTTTGTACACATTTGTACAACCAACTCAAAAAGCAGAATTGAGCCAAGTCAAACTTAGAAGAAAGAAAATTCAAATATTCGAAGGTGAAGATGGAAAATGCTAAATAAAGAAGCATGCACTGCACATCTACGTACGTATCAACGTAATTGGAATATTTTGGTTGAAGGTCAATAACTCGTCAATAGTAGATAGCTCTGCGCACATCAAATTAATGATGTGAAACGAAAATAGGACAGAAGCAAAAAGCCGATAACAGCATTGTTTGCGTAATTTGTTTTCCGTTTACCTCTGGGGGCCGCGGGAGAATTCGAGGGGGCCGGAAGTCTCGATAGAACAGATGGGGGAGGATTGCCACACATCGGTACCTGCGTTGAGATACTCGCAGGCTTTATCCTGTTACCAACGAAGTATTGGCTAGAAATGGCCGGAGGTGGTATACAGGTTTCAAGACCGTTAAAATGATCAACTGTTCCAGGATTCGTAAACGTATTACTGCTATTATTCGCATTAGAGGTACAAGGAATACGTATATTCTTCTCGCCTATAGTAAATATGCAAATACAAAAAAAAAAAAAAACAATTCAACTAATCGTAAATTTTGAAGGGGGAAAACTTTTTCAATAATATGAAAAATTATTCTCAGGGAAAAAAATGATGCTGATACGATAAGCGACTTTTTTTTTAAACCTCTTCTTTTGATTCCATCGTAAATAGAAAACTAAATATGATTTTCTGAATTTCCAATATTGATTATCAAATTTACACACAATTACAAGTGCATCAGCATTTGATCTCAAATCCAACAAAATGTTTACCTTTTGACTCTTTAGCTTCTTTCGAAAAAGTATCTAAATTTTCTTTTTCAGCTGATAATTTTCGGAGCACAGAAGTAGGAGTGAAAGAAAGTGGCTGTGTTGTCGAAGTAGTCTTGTTTAAAATTGCAGCATTATTTGCATCATCTGGAATCGATACGATAGAAGAGGTAGCATTTGTGACATTATTACCGGAACCTGCAGCTGATAATGTCGACGTAGGCGAATTCATTCTATAAGCATCAAGTAAAATTCATGTTTATTGATGAAATTTCAGGTTGAAAGAAAAACATGGCATTGTTCTGCTTACCTTTGAACATTCTGACCAATATTTGGATGCTCGACTAAATGTTTTTTAATTGGATTATTTTGGTACATATTTTGATTGGGTGATGGAAAATCTCTTTGATATACAATGTTTGGCATTCCTAAAATAAAAACCAAAGTACACAGAATTAATAAAAAAATACTTGAGAAAAAATCTAAATATTACAGCTAATAAACCATACCATTATGGAGTCCATTTAAGCGATATTGAGAATTGAGCATCATTTGTTGAAGGATATTTTCTGAGTACGGTTGAGCAGCGGGTAATGGAGGAGGTACGACATTATACGGAATTCCAGTAGGAGAGCCTAAAAAAAATATATCGATATGTAATTTACGTATATACAAAGAAAATAATTTTCAGCCACGTTCGAACTTACCCAAGACCGAAGTCGAATTATAATATTGCATTTGAATAAGTTTTAAAACGCATAACAAAGATTCACGAAATTTTGCTTGATAAGGAGTGAGTTTCTTCAGTTGTTCTATTAACTGATATTGTGATAATTCACCGCCTTTTAAAGCTACACAAGAAAAGTAACATTTAAAACCAATTCTCGACAGACTCGTATGCTCATATTATTAAAATCACATTCTTACCTCGAAGAATATTTACAGTTTCTGGTCTTTGCATTAATTCTCTTGTCGGTTGAACCGAATTAATCATGATTTGTATCTCGGGAGCGATGTGAGGGAACGGTCCGCTGTTTGGGGCGCCATTTGATGGCCGAATTCCAGACGGCGGAGGTACGGAAAAGGTTGCTGAAGAAGGCGACATTAGCACTTTAGATAGGATTTCTTGCTGTTGTTTATTCTGAAATTAAACGAGGGTTTACGTTAATGACGGAAAAAAATACTTTATGCAATTCATTACAATTGAAGACCTCTCGAACCTGTTGCATTTGTAAAAATTTCAATTTCTCGGCTGATTGTTGCATACTATTCATTTGTGGTGGTAATCGTGACATTTGAGGTTGATTGTTAGATGAAGTGTTGGCTTGATTTTCTCCATTACCTATAGAAATATTGAAAAATATATTTGGCATTAGTTTTAATGAATTTCTCTAATTAATTAAATAGCGAAAGATCAGAGAATTGAATCAGTATCAAAAAAGATTCAACAGATTAAAATATATGTATTACGTGTACTTACACATGACGGAAGCTAAATCAATTTTTCCTTCATTATTGTCGTTTCTTTCTAGCTTCTGTTCAAATATTGAAAAAAATTCAGTTAAAAAAAATGAACAGCAAATTTTCTAATTATTTTAAAATTTTTAGCCTACCCGAGGGAAAAGCATATCGGAAGAATTTCCGTCATTACTACTTTTATCGCATTGAAAGGCTTGAGATAACTAAAATCGACGAAAGAAATAATTTCGCATTAAAAAAAAGTCCAGTGAAAAATCACCAGTAAAATCGAATGAATTTTCTTTACCAATTTTTTAAAAGCTTCAGTCTCTTCTTCTTTTTTCTTTTTGTCATTTGGACTGTTAGGGTTGCTAGAAGTATTATTTTCAGTACCTCTCAGCTTCGCTTCTATCTCTTCAACGCTATGTAATTTTCCAGTAGCTTCTGTAAGATTTGCAATATAGAAACGATTCATAAATTATAATAAAGTTTATCTCGCTATCATTACCCAAATTACGCATATCCACTTTGGAGTTTGCATTATTTTCTTGGGATCCGCGGAGTAACTCCAGAAGATTAGAACCAGACGAATGATTACTCGAAGTATGAACATTGGAAGCAGCAACATTTTGAGTCCTTACCAACTCTCCGGGTAAACCTAAACAATAGTTATAAATTTAATTCTCTAAAAATATTTGTAACAAGTGTACCTACAACAACAGTACTTACTGGACAAAGAGGGAATTAAGCCATTTCTAGCCATGCCTAGATTCTGTTCGCCATTTACTACATTAGAAGCTTGGGGTTCGTCACGTTTAAACCATCTTGTAAATTTAGATCCAGCGCTTTCGTGATCAATATTCTAGAAAACACAACGAATTCGTGGTTTAAAAACGAGTAATTTGATATTAAAAATGAAAATATTTCATTTTTTACCTCCGAAATATCTGGCAACGGGTCTAATTTCAATATTTCATCCAAATTGAACTGTATAGAATTTTCGGTATTTTTAACATCTTTTCTTTCTTTCTTTTGCGGTTTCTCTGCAGCCTTTTGTTTCTCCGATTCGTCATTCTTTGGTTTGTTTGATGAATTATTTTCATCAGTTTTCGAAGTTAACGAATCCGAAGCAACTGATGAATTATCTGAATCAGAATTACGTTTATCCGTTCCATTCTTAATGTTTGCAGCGGTCAGAGTTCTATTTGGATTATTCGTTAGCGATTTATGGAACACCCTTGTATCTGTAGAACGAAGTGAGATAATAAATTAATGACAGTGATGCGGGAATACATTTTAAATAACGCGACAATAGGAGTAATTAAATTTCGAACTGAATGAAGAAATAAACGAATTTAAGCACATACTGATTCTCGAATTTCTATTAAATCTGAATGTTCTTTCATCGGCTTCGTCGAATCCTTTCAATTCGATAACATCATCTAAAGACACTGGTCCATCTGCAAAAGACGAACATAAACTTTCATTAATAAATCGATTAATTAAATTTAGAAAAATAATATTGCCAAGATGTGAAAATTTCGACAATAATTGAGTCCAGGTTAGCAGTATACCTTTCATCCACTCGGGTTCTTCTTCTTCATCGTGGTCATGTCTGCGTTTATCGTAGTAATTGTTATAAGTTCGTTGTCTATCCCAAATTTTATTATCTTTCTCTTTGTCATAATTAGGAGGAAATTTACGTTCGTAGCTGAAATTTAAAAATAATAACAATTTTGTAAATACCATTCCACGTATCATCCTTAATTTATATCATCGAACACTTACACGACAGTGGGTATTTTCTCTTTGCCAGCATAATACGACGAGCGAGATGAATAATCGGATTCAGGATAACCTCTTATTTCGAAACGAGGATCACGAGATATAATACGACCACTTCCTATCCTACGAGATCCTTCGCGGTAATTCTTATTATCTCTGTTGTCTCGGTTGTCGCGATTGTCACGACTATCGCGAATTTCTCGAATCTCACGATTTTCTCGATTTTCTCGCCCCATGCTATTGAACAAACGTACAAAGAAAAACAGTTCATTATATTATTTTAATGTTTTGAAACTATGAACTACTTCGACTGCATCTGGAGACTTATTTAGAAAAAAATTTCTACGATTTAAATCCAACTCACTTTTCATTATTCGTCTTATTGGTGCTGGGATTGGGATTACTTGCAGCATTTTCACTTTTAACGTTCGCTACGTAGCAACCAGTGGTAAAACTTTTACGTTGAGGACTCAGGCAAATGTCTTGTTCTTTTCGGATACGTTCTTTGGGATCAGCCGGTTTTCGCTAAAAAAGTAATATTTTACAGTCAAGAGTCAGATTTAAAAACAAGACAGCCTACGAAAATTACATACCAATTCATCAACTCCTTCGTTACGACTGAGGGAGGATTTTTCTCCGCTTCGAGGATTGTCGTTTTTCTTCAAATCGAATTTTTCGTTTACACCTCCTTCTAAATTGCGCGTTAATCCGTGTTTTTTAACCAAATTTCTAAAAATCAAATCAATACTCATTAAATTTATAATTCAGCCTAATATCGGAAATGGAAAATATAAATTACTTTTTTAAATCAATTTCTTCTCTTTCCTTCGGCTTGGATGTGCCCAAAAGGAATTTTAAATTTTCTTGCAGACTGGGCAACTTGGTTGATAACGGATGAGTTCTCAATTTCAACAATTCATCCTGTTGAAAAATATTCAGAATATTACGTGTTTACTCGACAACTTTAACGTGACTTAAAATTGACATTTTTATACCTTCGAATACCGATGCTTGATTTTTGAATCGACATTTTCCTTCTTATTATGATACATGGACGTTTCAACATCTTCGAGTAGTTGACACTTTTGCAAGAATTCTTTACCGGTCATTCTACCATCTTTTTCTGCAACATCTAAAAACCAAATACGGAATTATGAAACATGGTATCGAAAAAATGCTAAGCTAACTCACGAGTTCCGTCCTACCAATTTTTCTATACCACTTTTTCGAACTAGGCGAACACTTTTCCAGTTTCAACCACTTTATATCTAAAAACTGCGAATATATTACCCGCACTATTTCCATTTTACAGTGCTTTACCGAAAAAATAAACGATAATGATTATCGCGACCCGATTACTGAATTCATTTCGAAAATTTCAGAACGTGAAAAATACCACGTCAATTCGTATGCAACATTACGCACTACTAACGTTCACAAAATGAAAGGTTTCATCGTGCAATCTAAAAGCAGACTGTGACATGAACGGTTTTGAATAATCTGCCGTATGGAATGGATCACCAGTAAACAATGCATAATACCGGAATATCCTAGGTAAAGAATTCTGTACCATCGATGAATGCACAATGTTGAAGTAAAACGGCTTGGTGTTCGACTGATAAGATAGGTAGAAGAGATCAAGAGACGTTATAATTTACGAACACGCGTAATAGGAAAATAATTTTTCATATTCCTATGTTATGAATCTCAGTAATTTGAGTACTACTGCTGAGTAAGAGGGAGACAGACTAATGAATTTTGTAAGAGAAAATATTGGTAAAATGAATTTTATTTAGCCTATTACTGTCTAAGAAATGAAAGGCAATGATGTGATTTCCTCACAAATATTTTCCACTGACATTTTGACTTCAGTAGTGAAGCAGTAAACGTTATCTGTTGAATAAAATATTCGAACAGTTCATCTATACAAATTAATAATCTTTGTACAATACAAGATATTCACAACGGTAAAGTAACAAATCATTAATGAATAATTATAAATTAATAGAAGAAATAAATTCGGTCTATACTGTACCTTCGATGTTTTCCGTCGATAGATTATCCATGGTATTGGAATACCAACGACAGGTAAATTTGGTATAACTGATTAATGTCAACCAATTTAAACACAATGATTATAACAATTCACCTTAGCAAGACAAAAGAATTACAGGTACATACAACGATAGAAAGTTCATCTACTTTTTTAATTCGCCAAAGTATACAGTTCGAAAAAATGAAAGAAACTTGTACCATGTCACCTACTATTGGCGAAACATTAGTAACTACAACGCTTATATTATATTCGACTGAAATATAAATTATTTGTGACACAATTACTAATTAATAAGAGAACATAGTCATTACGTTAACACATAAAAACAAATGATATTTTCTTATATTTTGTCAAATTCTAAAATCATTACAACAGATAAAAGACCACTGACCAGCAATAGTGACACCTACGGTGGGGGTATGCTGGAACGCCATGTTCTTGCGATTACGTATTTTTCTAATTTTCATTTTCTCATTATTTTATTTATTTTCTCTCGTCGCGAAAATAAAATTATTCAAAAATTTTACAAGCATCATTTTTTGTAGAGAATAAAAAACTAATAAATATGACTAATTTTGAAAAAATGTCAAAATTTCATGCTGTAGAAACTGAGATAGATAGTTTAAAAAACTAGGAAAAACAAAATCTGATTTACACTTTTTATAGTTTTTTCAATAACTCAGTTCCTACTGCATGAAATTTCAATTTTTTTTCGAAATTATTCATATTTTTTCATTCTCTACAAAAAATGACGTTTGTAAAATTTTTGTAAATGCCATAGTTTACGAGTTATGAAAGAAAAATCGAAAAATACACATATAAAATAATACGTAATTGCAAGAACATGGCGGCCAGCATACCACCTGTTCCCCCTCTCCCAGGACCACAATGGTCGAGAAACGAAACAAAAAACGAAACACGAAACGAAACACGAAACGAAACAAAACACTATTTTACGTTACTAGGGAGATAAAGTGCTACTTTATATACCTCTCGCTGATCTTTCGGTAGTATAAAGAAGCCTTTTTCTCCCTCGTAACGTAAAATATATTATCCAACTAGGAAAATAAAGTGATTTTCAACGATTTTTATTTATTTCCCACGCTTCGCTCGGGCAATAAACACTCAAAATCGTCGAAAATCACTTTATCTCCCTAGTTGAATAAACTACTATTACTATTATTTTTCAAAAAATAATAAATATTCTACGAAACGTCGAAACCGCACGAACACGAAAGAAAACAAAATTTTATTGTAATTAGGTAATTAATAAATTACCGATTCAAAATTATTAATTTTCATCATTTTTAATTTTCATCATTGAACATTGAACAAGAAAAACATTTTTATTGATTTACAATTTACATGATGGAAAGAAAAATTTATGTAGATTTTGAATAAGATACAACTTCATAAGAAAAAAAAATTGTAAGTAGGTAGGTATAATTAAGAAATTTTTTCTTTTTTGGTGCATAAATTTTAAATATCAAATATGAACAACCCGAACAAGACAACAAGAAATACAAAAATTTTTACAAAATCAACTCGATACAATCATAAGCAATTTATTATTACCTACAATAATTCAAATTTGTGAAAAGATTCAGTTTTTCAAAAAAAATGAATCCAACCAAGTTTTCAGTTTTATTGAGAGAAATTTTTTTAAAAATTGAAAAAATTTGACAAATTCAAATTCATATTCAAGTTGTACACAAGAAAAAAAAATGATACCTGCATTTTATTTTTATTTTGAACAGTTTCAAGAAAAAAAAAATCTTCAAAAATCATCCGCGAAGTTTTATTTAAAAAATGACTACAAAAACAATGATCGTTTCGATGGAATCTAAAATTTGATATAACGTGTATTCCTTAATGTATTTTTTATAATTATATTTTATAATCTTCAAATTTTGATAAATTAATAATTCTATTTTAGTAGGACTCTAGATTATGGACTGTCTATCTATGTATATCATATTCTAGATTCCATCGAAACGATCATTGTTCTTGTAGTCATTTTGCTACTTAAAGTTTTCTGTTAATGAATTGAAGATTCTATCTACCTAATTGTTCATCTAACTGAATACGTAATCGTTTAAAATAATATAATAATATTGTAAGTAAGTGAATTTATTCGATAGCGCATTTAAAATTATTCAAGAAAAAAACTATAGTCTAAAAATGTATAGTTGTGCAGGAGAGTAAAATGATTAAATAAAAAAATTGTTAGGTACCTAAATTGAAAAATAAATTTTTCAATGTTTTGGAGTAAAAAATCTATTACTTCTACCGGAGAGAAAAAAATTCATCAGTATTTTGAATTGAATAAAAAAGTGAGGAGATACTAGATAGGTAGGTAATAAAATTTCTCAATTTTTTATATCTAAGTACTTTATTTGAAGAGAATTATCTCATTTTTATGGAATAAAATAATCTTTAAATTTATTTTAAATTTTAAATTATTTGGGTACCTAAATAAAAATTTTCAAATTTTTCGGAGTAAAGTATTTTTGTTAGAGTTGAAATAAAAATGTTTCAATTTGCTTCGAGAAAAAGATTTTATGATTTTTTAGAAGAAACCCTCGTTTACTTTTTTTGAAGTAAAAAATTGTAATAATATTATAAATTACGTACTTTTAACTTGAAGAAAAGACTTCTCATTTAACATTTTTTTTCTTTTTTTATGGGAAAAAGAAACTTGACGTTTTCATTTTTCCAGGTTTCCAAAGAAAATAAATTCTTTCATTTTTTGTAAAATGAAAAAAACATTTTGTTTAATTTTTTAATAGAAAATAAGAAAATATAGAAACCCCCTTTGGCCCCTTTTACTTTTTTAGAAAAAATCTCATTAATGGGAGATTATTAAATTATACGTACAATTATAATTTTATTTTTAGAAGTTTTGATTTTTGAATTTTGATTCTGTTTTTTGAATTTTAATAATTTTATGAGTACCTACAACGTTGAGTACGATTGGTACCTAGATTTAATTTTTTTAAGTCTCATAATAGAGTGGGCAACTGCCAAGGTGGGATTTTGACGCAGGTCAAAACGGTCAAAATAAAGGGGTCATCAAATTCGAAGTCTACAGAAGTCTACCTGTACCTATTTATTATTAATTCAAATAAACTTTGAAAAAAAAAAACTAAAAAGACGTCGTGTTTTCGGTTTTGGTTAACGTTTCGTGTTTCGTTTCGGGTTCCGTCCAAATTAAAGCAAAAATTGGCAAAAAGTTTTTATTTTCACGCATGCGCAATATTCAATATAATTATCAGATTAAAAAATAGGCAATTTGAATAGGTAAATAAAATGAGATCCGGCCCGACCTGGAAAATTTTTACCAAGCATTAAAAAAAAAAATTTTCAAGCGTTCAGCCGTTCAAGCATTTTCCCCCAACTTTTCAATTTTTTTCTGCTGTGCGATGCTGAACTGAAAAAGAATGCTCGTTCGCTCGTTGTTTGCAGTTTGGAAAATTTGTTAAAATTTCACAATTATTATTCTATTGTTTGACACTTCTGTATCAATTAACGTGTTTTCGAGTTAAATATATAATCGTGGTGTACTGCAATTCAGCTTGTATACATTACAATATTGATCTCAAACTAGAAAACTCTGAGCTGAAACTCGATCAATGTTGAATTTTGGGAGTAGCTTTGCATAGTACGTAAAATATTTTTGTATCTACTAATTACCTAATGATTTTTGAAATGAAATACGATTTTCCAAAAATTGTATTTAGCGGCTACGCTTCCTGCAAAAATATTGATAAGTAGGAACAATAGATATTGAAAAAATATATGTCATTTTATCACATTGTAATTCTGTTTTGCAAAACTTGATTTATTCATATGACTTTAGCTTGCTTATATTCTCATATTCGCAGAAGAATAATTATTCTCTCGTAAATTTCAGGATGGTTTGCGCGAATTGTGAAAAGAAACTCGGTCGTGTCATCACTCCAGATCCTTGGAAAGCCGGGGCACGAAATACAGTTGAAAGCGGAGGACGTAAAATTGGTGAAAACAAAGTTTTAACATCGAAGACAGCCAGGTTCAATCCGTTGACTGCTAAATTTGAGCAATGCCGAATTTGTCGTACTAAGGTTCATCAATCTGGTTCATATTATTGTCAAGCTTGCGCATATAAAAAAGGAATATGCGCTATGTGTGGTAAAAAATTAATCGATACGAAAAATTACAGACAATCGTCGACGTAAATTCGTTCATCGTATCGTACTACGGTTTTATTATCACTTACGTATTTCAATCAACTGTTCAAAATGGTGAAAAGAAAATCTCAACTGGTCGTTGATTCCAGTGATAGTAGTAGTCAAGAAAGTGAGAATCCAGATTTAGATTCAGAGTTTCTGAATCTTGCCAAAAAGAAAAAATCCAAAGTACGCAGCGATAGATCGAGCAGTAGTAGCTCTAGCGATAATTCTGATTCCGATAGTGAGCAGCAACTGAAAAAGAAGACGATCGCAAAGAAACAAGAAAGTAGAAAAAATGACAAAAAAGCCAAGAACGATTCTGAATTGGAAGAAGGTGAAGTTACAGATTCCGACTCTTCTGATTTGAGTCAAGAAGAATTTAACGATGGTTATGGTTCTGATCTTATGGGCGATGAGGAAGATAGAGCTAGGTTAGCGCAAATGACTGAGAAAGAAAGAGAACAAGAAATTTTCAAACGAATAGAAGCTCGAGAAGTAATGAAAACGAGATTTAATATCGAAAAGAAATTGAAGCAAGCGAAAAAAAGAGAAATGAGAAAACAAAAATTAATACAGGACCGTAAAACCGAAGAACCAACGTTAGATTTAAAAGAACGTGTTTTAGAGCGTAAAAAAACTGTGGAAGAGAACCGAGGGAAAGTCGACAAGAAATTTCACGCTATGTCATTGTTGAAAGCTCGTCGAGAAGAGAAAAAAGAACGCGAAGAAAAAGAAAAACAACAAAAAATCGAGCAAGAAAAATTGAAAGAAGAACAAGCGGCGAATTCGGGAAAAGATTCGGCGAACGAAGAAAACTCCATCGTGTCCAGAGGACCAAAAACAAAACTGAAAGCATCTGACGTTTATTCGGACGACAGTGGAAGCTGTTCAGAAGACGAGGTTCCCTCCAAACCCAAGCAGAAGATGAAAGAAGTTGTTTCTTCGCGCTCAAGCTCTAGTTCCGATTCAGATTCAGAATCACAAACTAAAAATAGTCGAACTCAGTACATTACCAATCGGGATCAATTGAATCAAATACGGCTTTCAAGATACAAACTCGAACGATTCGTCCACTTACCATTTTTCAACAAAGTTGCCGTTGGCTGTTTCGTACGCGTTGGTGTCGGAGCATCAAACGGACGTCCCGTTTACAAAGTTTGGGAAATTACCGATATATGTGAAACAGCCAAAATTTATCAATTGGGTAGCACCAGAACCAATAAAGGATTGCGTTTAAGGCACGCTGCACAGGAGCGAGTCATTCGTTTAGAATTTGTTAGTAATCAAGAATTTATAGATTCAGAATTTAACAAATGGCGAGAAGCGTGTTCTATGCATGGTATATCGGTTCCTGCCGTAGACGAAGTTGAATCTAAAATGAAAGATATCAAGCAAGCTATGTCGTACGAATTTAAGGAAGAAGATGTTGAGAAAATGGTCAAAGAAAAAGAACGTTTCAAAAGTACTCCGTATAACTACGCTATGAAAAAAACGCAACTAATGAAAGAACGAGATTCCGCGCAGGCGAATGGCGATACAGTAAAAGCTAGTGAATTACAGGAAGAACTTAACCAGTTGGAAGAAAGAGCTGCTAAACTGGATCGACTTCGAACGTCTACGATTTCTAGTATTAGTTACATCAACGATAGAAATAGAAAGAAAAATGTCGAAGAAGCCGAAAAAGCTATTATGGCTGAACTTAGGGCCACCAAAGGTCAAAAAGCCGATGATCCCTTTACGCGCAGGCATACTAAACCTAGTATGGTAATAAAGAAGAAAGATCCAGCTATAGAACAGCCAGTTCCTATTACGAATTCGGGTAAGCCTGCTGAACAGAAAACTGAGAATACACCTGTCGACTCAGCGCCTGCTGTGAAGAAGGTTAATCCGCAAAAGCAGGGCGAAGATATGTACTCTGCTCATGATTTCGATATAACTATAGATTTTGATGTTCCTGCTCCCGTGAATACTGTGGCACCCACAGTTGTTGATCAACCTGTCAGAGAAGGACCACCTAAAAGATCTTTGAATCTCGAGGATTACAAAAGAAGAAAAGGTTTCATATAATTTTTCCTTGTTTTTTTTTCTGTGTATGATTTGTACATAAATGTAACTATAATTCTAAATTAATTTGGAAAAAATGTTTAATTGTACTAAAAATTTAATTATTATAATTTTATTGTGCAGTTGAATCGTGATCGTTATTTATGTATGTACTTGAATTGATCATTTAACTGATGTGCTGTCTCTTCCTTATTTATTTTTCTTATTTGATATGAAACTGTGTATGTATTTTTAGTACCTACCTATATTTTGGGTTTTATTTCATCGATGTTAACAGTTATAAACATTTTCAATTTCTGTTAATTCCACTTTTTTCCCAATCCCCCAAAAAATCGTGTTTTTATGGTTGAAAAATGATGTTTTAACAGTGATTTAAGTTTATGAAAAATTACAAACTTATGCAATTTATGTACTTTTTTGTTTTTGTAATATGTGGCGAAAGTAATTTTCTAATTTCTACAATGTTTGGGTATTTCTTTCGTATACGAAAAAATATAGAGCAACAGCTGAACAAGACGTTTGTTTTACTCAAGACCTACCTAGGTAACTTATAACAATTTGGAGAATGATTTAGATTCGTCGGTTGTAAAAATGTGAACTCATTCTATCTTAAAGTTGAAATTTACTAAGTTATAATTTCTGTGGGCCAAAGTTGAAGATTTTGATTTTTTGAAATGGAATACTTACATTACAGTACATACATGCTGTCTTGGTAAGTCATGCGGTACATTGGTTTGGTGCCAATGGTGCCTACTTATCTTCTGTTCTTACCAGACTTTTTAGGAACTTTCTAATTCATAAAAATTGTTTACCTATTGTCCCGACGAAGTTGTAAAATAAATAAAAAATTTTATTGTAAACTATTCATTCAATAATTTGTAAGAGCGGTGTGAGGGAATTCCGGTGTAAATTTTTGTTTATCAAAAAAAATAAATAATTAACAACTGATGTTGAAAAGTTTAATACAAAGTTTACCAATATGCTTTCAGAGTGCGTTGTCTGAAGATTTTAATAGAAAAATCATAGTAGGCACTAGCTTTGTTTTTTTATCGCGGATTGTGCAGAATCTGGATTATGGATTCTAACATTTACTTCTTTAAAAAAGGTTTAGAAATGTTCTGATCAATTATTCTGAAAGGTTTATCAAAAACAAAACAAAGGAACACAGTAAAATCCATAATCCACTTTCATAATCTACTCATCGAGCAGATTATTAAATGGATTCGCACAAACCCTCACAATCCAAAATCCAGATTGTGCATAATCCGCGATAAAAAAACAAAGCTAATATGAAAGGTGAAGGTGCTTCATTTTTCAGAATTTTACATGGTCTGTCTGGGCTGTGTTAGGGTACTAAAAATGGGGGGTATAATCGACGGTCGCCATGTTGGTTCGGTGAAGTATTGTTTATTAGTGTAACACTGAATTCTTCGTTTGTGTGCGTGATTTGCGGTCCTATGAATACACACGCACACTACTTCACCGAACCAACATGGCGACCGTCGATTCTACCCCCATTTCTAGTACCCTAGCTGTGTCATTGCCTCATTGGTCTGTGTTTGACTGTGCAACTTTAAGTTCAGTAAAGTTGTGTTGTCATTATTGCTTGCATTTTGCAAGTTTAAATTTGGTTATTATACTTTACCATTGTTTCATCTATGAGAAAAGATTCCCGACAACTCGGGGTTGTATTCATCATTCACAAGTCCAACGTTTGGGCCTAAAGATTTCAGATTTGGATTAATTTATTTACGGTGAATATCTTTAACTTCGAAACTAGAACTCGCATTCGCTTGTGGATGAGACCTACAAGTGCTTTGCTTGTATATTTCTGTTCCTTGTTCGCGTCAATTAATGCAATACAAATTATTTATGCATTATTTAATGCTGAATTGTTGAGTTCTTTCGTTTTTCCAAATTTTTTTTCTTATTCTTATTCCTTCAGTGTTCAGTATTTTCTGATCTGAAGACTGTTGTGACACGTAACTAGTTACTGTTATCACAACGTCGAGTTCAGGATAATACCTATATAAACCAGAGCTGGCGCGACTCACCTCTTTTGGGAGTTGTTCGACTCTTTGCTAGTTGAATCGAAGAGTTTTCAATTTGCGACTCTTTACAAATTTTATTAAACTCATGAGTCCGACTCTTTTAATGAACGACTCCTCGCGACTCTTTTTTTCCGACTCCTCGCGACTCACTCCCCCGACTCCTTCTAAACTCTTATTTTTGTTCTCATACGATTCTTTTACAACTCTTTTTCTCTAAATTTTTCTTTTCACTTTTCAAATTTCATTTTCATTTAAAAACTAAAATGTTCTGTAATTTAATTTCTTTTTTTGTTTTTTTAGTGCGACATATTTATTATTTTTCAATTTTCAAGTACAGTAATCAATTATAAATTGATCAATAAAATTTATTTTAACTTTCATGTTTCATATTCTCGTAAAAAAAGGAAAAGCTAAAAATTTTTGAAAAAAAGGTAAGTAGAAACTTAGAAAGTAGAAACATCTTCTCTGACTCTGAGTAACCTCTCAGTAAATTTGTAATCTAATCTTAAATTTAAAATATAAAAAAAAAACTACAACAAGAAATAAAATTCTTGAACATTCATAAAATCAAAAATGCCACCATTCAATATTCATGCAAAAAGGCTAAAATAAAAGCTGAAAAAAATGAAAAAAGAAAAAAAGAAAAGAAAAGAAACCTCTTATCTGTCTTTCCTCTTTCTTAACTCTTAAGTAAAAAGTTTGTAACGTTAATTTAAATTAAAATCGAACTCAAGAGTCGCTCGCATGCGACTCTTGCGACTCACACTCGAAACTCTGAGTCGCGCCAGCTCTGATATAAACAAATACTTTACATATATAATACTAGAAACTCCAATTGACCACATTCGAACGAGATTGAACGAACGATTAAGCAACATACACAAAGTGGTACGATGAAAAAAAAAAAATGAAAACAATGTTAAGCATGAGCGATTGTCATATTATATTTATAAGATTTTCATGATTTTCAATTGCATTTTTCGGCATTGTAATTAGATTAATTTTAATATATTATTATTTTAAAATCGAAAAGCACATGAAAAGAGCTTTCTTTTGACGTATCTACCTTCTAAATTGATCCATTCTGTCCAAAACTATAGCTTTATCACTTTTGCTACCTCTTATCCTTTGACTATATACAATAATGCAGAGCTGGGGCGACTCAGAATCGATGAAGTGAGTCCTAAGAGTCCCAATGAATGATTCGGAGTTCGATTCTCGACTTTGACTCCTCACTTCAATGAATTGCAAGTGAATCGCAAAATCCGGACTCTTCTTCGAGAGTCGTTCACTTCAAACACGTGCGACTCCTTGCGACTCCTTTTCAAGATCGCGACTCCTTTCCTCGTTTTTTTTGTTCAATATCAATAATTCTTACCTTGTTTTATTCAATTTATTTCGAATAATTTTTCTAATTATTGTAATGAGAAAAAGTCGAAAAAGAACAAAAATCAACTGCTCATTAACATACTGTAATGGCACTGTGGTAAGTATCGGATTCAGAGTCCAACTCTTTTGCTTGCGACTCTATTGCGACTCTTTTCTTGCGACTCTCGAAGGCCCATCACACACCTTGGCTATACCACGCGAACTACGTAGCCGGGCTACAGCTACATTTCTACTGTCTTCACACCATACAACACTACGCATTATCACAAAGATTATCAATTGTGAAACAATCAATGAGAGGTGAGCTACGCCGACTATGTAGTTCGGGATATACCGAGGAAGTATAGCCTGGCTACGCGTAGTCGACGTAGCCGTCGATTCCGTAGCCCATAGTCAAGGTGTGTGACACTCCATATACTCTGTAGAGCTCGGCTACGTAGTTCGCGTGGTATAGCCAAGGTGTGTGACGGGCTTTACTACTCTTTTTTTCACTCTCTTACGACTGGAATTTTCTTGAGATTTGAGAATAATAAAAAATCTCTCGTAAGAAATCTGTCTTTTTTTTCTTTCTTAATTAAAATCGTATTAGTTTTAATTGAAATTGAAAATGATCAAACTTTGTTCATTTTTATTTACAATTCACATGAAGTGAACATAAAGCACCAATTTTTTTATGGATAGAAACTTAGAAAGACGAATAAAAACTTAGAAACAGTAATATATTTTTTGAAAAAAATTACATAAAAGAGTTGTATGAGAGTGGAAAAAAGAGTCGTAAGAGAGTGAAAAAAAGAGTCGTAAGAGAGTCGCAAGCAAAAGAGTCGGACTCTGAATCCGATAATCATAAGCAGAGAATCGTGATTCACTGAGTCGAAAATTTATTTATCAAAGAATCGGACTCTCAACATAGGTGATCCGCCACAGCTCTGCAATAATGGACTGGTAAAGCGATAAAGCCCCATAAGAGCAATGTTAAATTTTTGATCCGATATGCCGGCGTTCCAATTATGCAATTTCATAGGCAGAGTGGAAAAAATCTTCAGCACATGCTCCAAAACAGTAAAACATCACAGTAGAGAACCGCTGGGCCGCCATATTGTGCTTTGATATTTTTTCAACATTTTTCAACTCATACCAAATTCAATTTTTTTTATTGCAATCGAAAGGTTTTTCAATTTTATACAAAAAATATCTCTTGACATTTTTTTGCTAAACTCGTATTTTCAGAGTTATGAGCAAATATAAAATTCAATACTACGCAAAATGATGGACCAGCATACCCCTACTAAAAATTTTTTCCACTCAAGATTTTTGGGGTTTCTGTTAAGGAATTCCAGCTGTTCTACCAGTCCATTATTGTATAATATAGTCAGTGTTGTGAAAGTTCCCGGGAACGAAGTGTTGTTCCCGGGAATTCCCGGGAACAGGGAATTCCCGGGAATTCTCAAAATTTTCCCACTGAAATTTGATTTTTTCTTCTTAAACGTTTATTTCGTTTTATTACTCATTTTTTAATTGAATTTGAAAGTTGGAAACTACAAAAACAAAAATACTACTAAATAAAAACGGATTAGATACGAATATTGTGTATATTTTTGAAAAATATTAAAAAAAATCACGTGGTAATAACCTGAAGAATTACCTTGAAATTACCATCTAAAAAAATAAAATATGGGATATCGATATCCCTGAATAATTTTATTAATTTCAAGTATTTCTAGGGTATCAATACCAATTTTCATTCAAATTGACATTTCTAAACATCATTACATCATTTACATCACTTAAATCTCGTTTTTGCTTCAAAAAAATAATTTATTTGAAAACGGGAATTCCCGGTTTTGATGAAGGTGGGAACGTTCCCGGTAATTCCCGGGAACAATTCCCATTCCCGCAAAATGGGAATTCCCGTTTCACAACACTGAATATAGTCAAAGCTCTTATCAGCTAACTGTTTGCAAATTTTAGTAACTTTAATTTTCAATTTTTTATACTATATTGTCAAGTAATTATGCTTTTTATTGATTGAAATGACAATATTATTGAAGGAAGAGAGAAAATTGGTATGTAAAAGATAATAAATGAAAATTTACTACAATGCAAAAGTTTGATTTTATATAGCGATCCTAGCGTTTTTTTAACAAAACCAAATTTTAAGATGAATAACACGGCCGAAGTCATGTTGGTCGCGTGAATGTTCACGAAATATTTGAACTGATAAGGCCATATTTTAAAAAATATTAAAGGTATTTGCAATGTAAATACTTCATTAGAAAGCTGATTTCATGAGCTTTCCACCCACAATTTTTCCATTATTCATAATTTTCATTTTCATGATAAAAAATCAGTTTAAAAACAGTGAAATTTTAGATATATGCGAAACGCGAAGAGCTAACGTTGTTTTCAATTTTCTACCGTCGTGGCTGTATGTGTCTTTGTGTGAGTGTGTATCAACATAAACAGTGAATCTTGGTTGGAATGTGGTCAATGGGGACAAGTGACTCCCAACAAAAGCGCTCTCTTAGCAGCTCGGCATGAAACTATTCTCAGACTTTCGACCGATCGTCATGTCTTTGACCAATCAGTGGGCGAATCACGCGATGATTAGTCGAAAACCTGGAATTAGTTTCATGCCGAGCCGCTTAGAGAGCGCTCTTCTTGGAAGTCAAATCAAAAGCACAGAGTTTCCAGTATTATATTATTTATATATTGTAGTAAAGTATTTGATATAAATAAAATTTGGAAGATGATTGTGATGATTGTATACTTACTTAGTGATTTTCGAATAAAAAATTAAACTGTTTCAATCGTCATAATTTTTTAAAATTATTATTTGTTTATTTTTCAGCGATACATTATTGTGTTGCATCACCTTGTATAAATAAAAGTACTAGTACAATTTGTGTGTATTTCTTTATTAATCGGTAAGTATCTCAAATTATCTCGCGTTTCTCTATACTTACTTGAGATTCGGCGACTGATGCTTTTCCAGGTTTTTCAGTATTCACTACTCAAAGGAGTTCTACGATCGCATTCTGCATCCTGTTCCTGTATCTTATCTTCCATTTGAATCTGAATCTGAAATGAAATTGAGGAAGTATAGTGTAGTGTGTTGTAGAAAAAAGTTTAGTTACATACCTGTATTGTTACTATTGTATTCATAATAGAATAAATTTCATTCGTTTTTAACTAAAAGTTCATAAGTTGGTCATACAATAAAATGGTGAACTGCGATGTAAAAAGTTGAGAGAAACTTGATGAGCAAATGGAAAATGCTAGACTATCCCCTCCACATTTGAAGTCTATCCCCACTATAAATGAAAGATACTCCGTGTATGTCAGTATTAATTTGCGCGTTGAAATAGCAAGAGACGAATTTTTTTTAGTGAAGTAAGGTAGCCATTATGGTGTATTTTAGTTGTTTAGCGTTATGGTTATTAAAACAATGTTAATAGTTTTCTATAGTGATGGAATAGAAGTATTAGTATCTTTAAGAATTAAATATACTTTTGTAACATAAAATGGAATGATACCAAATCATTATTTACACGGATCGCAGTTATTTCGGTTTCCGAGTTGTTACTTCTACTTACGAGCGTCGAGCGGATATTTCATTTGTTTGTCCGCCATGTTGGATAATGGTAAGTGTTGAAATTTTGAAATGTTATTACTTATTTTGTAATTTTGTTGTAAACTTCAAAAGTTCAAATTAAACTGAGTGAAATCAGTATTAGTTTATTTTTGTTTTAACATCAGAGAACATCGTAATACTTCACTTTTTTAGAGGCAACCACAAAATTCGTTTATGTTACGAATACGAATTATGATAATATGATTCATCGCAATTTCAAGGAGACATCATTCTGTCTACCTTTTTTCAGTTCCCAAAGTTTTACTTCGAGAATTTGAAATTTTCGAAAGAAAAACGAATCAAGGTTATATTTTATACTATGATTGTTGTTTTCTGCCTTTCATTATAACCCTCAATTGAGTCAGTTAACTCGTGAAATCGTATTCTATGCAGTCGTTCTTCGCCAGCTGATGTTACACTGCGTGGCCACGAATATTTCCTTGTTCCTTGTGGGGTTTGCGGATGAAATTTTTTTATCATTATTTTTTTCATCTTCATTTTCAAAGAATTTTGAAATTTGTTTCACGGTCGGACTTTTTTATAATAAATTTTTTTAGAATTCTAGGTATTAGATTGGAGTAGAATGAATCTTGATAAAAGCTCGCTTTTGTTTTCAGATGGATTATAATTGCCGGTATGGAAAATAATAGTAGGAATGATGGTACGTACGCCCTGAATTTTTACACACAATTTTATGATCATTTTAGTGAGAGTGGCAGATGAAATTGCCATAGATCGGAAATGAAATCTTACACATTATCAATACCACAGTATACTGTGTTAATACGTATTACGTACGTTGTGTTATTTGGTTGTGAATAAAACAACCACAATTTTTTTTGTTCTATTACGTGGGTTAATGAACTGATAGTATGAGTAACGGAACTACGTTTTGAATATGTTGTTTTTTGAACTTTTTCGGGGCGGTAAGATTTCGGTATTTTATAATAAATAATTGTATTTTCTTCCGATTTTGTCCGTTCATGGATATTTTTTTTTTTTTTTTTTGTAATTTAAAATCAGCCTTTCGTTTGAACCGAATCGGTTTTTTTTTAGATAATGGAGTTGGGGCGCAAAAAACCAGATGTTTGCAAAAAATTTCCGAATTAGTTAAACGATTGGAAGAACAAAAAAGTCAATATCCGAGTTCATGTGTGAATTATCTTAAAATCTTGAATGGAATCGAGAAGGTTGTTTCCAAAACTTCGTAAGTCCTTGAAAATGTTATTTTAATCGCATTTCGCTCTAACGTTAGAGTAATGCAAAAGTAGCTGTTTTAAATAATATCGCTGTTTTTTTTTTTTCGTGATTTTTCCGAATTTTTTTGTGGCATGTTTGCGAATTAAAATATTCAATAATTACGCTGTGCCGTATATTTTTCATTTTACGAAGAAACCTGTAAATTTTAATTTTTCAATTATTTTCCTCAGTAATTTCAATTTTAATTAAATTTTTTTCAGGTCTAGAAGTACGCTTGATAAATGTGAAGACGAACTAAATAGATATTGGAACGTACAAATAATTCCAAATTTCTCAACGGTAAGTAGTGAAACTAATGCATTTCAAGAGAAACTTGAGTTGGTGGTTTGAAAAAATTACTTTTTTACATTATTTTTTTTTCCTAAGCAAAATCCTGTTTCTTTTTAAATTTTACTGAAAAATAAATTCGTTGATTTTTTTGATTTTTTTCAAATTTGAGTTTTAATTTTTTTTTAAAGTTTGGTCATTTTTGGATGGGTGGTTTGCTGAAAATGTGAAAAGAAGTGAAAAAAACAGAGAATAAGTTGTTAAATTTTTTTAAATCATCGATTTTAATTTATTTTGTATTTTATGTTCATCTGAAAAAGTGAAAAGTAATTTAAAATTAAATATTTCTTGCAGTGTTATTTTGAAAATAATTTTTTGTATTTTATTTGGATTGCAGGCAAGAGAAGGGGAAAGTTTGCCCCATTCCCGAAGCCCTGATTCTACTGCAGCTTATGGAAATTTAGTAAATGCTACCTCAGAAAGTGGGAGGTACGTTTACGATCATCGGAAAGCGAATAATAGTAGTGATTATCATCCAGATTCTACTACGCTGATTGAAGGACCATCCGGCGATTCCTCAAAGTAAAAAATATTTATTAGTGAAATTGAATAACGCTCGTACAAAGCTTTTACAACTCGTGTATATATTTTTTTAGTCATCCGAATGTACCCGATGCGGATAGTGAAGTCTCTTCCTCGCAAGAATCAATCAAAAGCAATTCTCCGCACGTTCCAGACAACACATTTCCATCGCTTTATTCTAGGAGAAAAGATAACAGCGTTGAGGTTGAAAACCCTGAAGAAGTTGACGACCCGGTTGCGATGATCATGAACACCGTAAAAAATCGACTACGTCACGATAATATGTTGAATCACTCTAGTTATTCGAACTACGGAATGTCTTCTTCCGAAGAAATTGAAAGGTATGAAGGCTCCTTGAAGTCCCAATTTTTTGAGAATGTTGTTCGTGAACCTCACGACCCCAATAAACTTTCTTCTATGTTGGAAAGAATGATGGATCGACGTGAAAGTAGTTCGAATTCTGAAAAAATAGACACGCCAATTGTAAATTCAGAACAAAAATCGGAAAAACCTCTTAGCCTTCGTGCGAAAATGGCACAAGATATAGGAACTCTTCACAAAGCCGGAGAAAGTAACAAAATTAAAGCATCTCTGAAACAATTGAAGTCCGATGTAAATCTTTCGAATTCGTCGCCTTCTTCGAAGTTAGATCCACCAACTTCTCGATCAGATGATAGAGTATCTATGCCATCTCCTAAAGACACAGACGATTATCGTTCGACAAGAGCGCCGGAATTTCGAAGATATTCTGATCGTTATCCTCATTCACCGCACTCTCCTTTATCGTACTCCAGAAGATCGAGTAGAGAATCGCCGCACGCGTATTTTTCTCCGAAGGATTCGCCAGATGATTATCACCGGTCTGATCGCAGAAGAAGATCAAGATCGCGGTCACGTGAAAGATACCGCGATCAGTATTCTGAAAAATCCAGTAGTAACAAAACGTCGCCTAAAAAAAGTACAAATGCTACTTCTCAGTCTACTTCGTACAACAGTTTTGTCAATAGCATAGGTTATGGTGGATGTCCACCCAACGAGACAATGGACGACGAAAGTCGGAGGAAGTAAGTCAGTTTTTGGTCAAATAGTTGCGTTCTAATTAGGTATTTTCTATAATTCATCTTCTATTTTGCAGGGAAGATAAAACCAAGAACGACGTAGACGGTTCAAAGCCAAATAATCTCAAGGTGAAAAAGAAAAATTTTGCCAAATTCAAAGTTAATACGAATTTATCCGAAAGTAAAATTGAACAAAACGTAGAAGATAGTCCGGCTGAAGTGGAACCTACACCAACAGCTAATCATTCAGATATGCCTCCTTCCTCCCCAGCATACAGTGAGTCGTCCTCAAGTTCTGGAGTTTTGTCTACCTCAGATCCGAGATTACCCAAAGTCAACAATTATTCTGACAAACGCGATGGATTCACGAAAGTCACTCCGGTCGACCCTCGTTTGCAAAATCAAATTAATAAAACCAGTGATCCACGTCTTGGACGATATTCATTTCAAAAAACTGGAGTTCCTAAGGATCCTAGACCTCCGCCATCTGCCAATGCCACAACAACAAAAGGAAGAGACGAATTTCGCCCACCTCAAAAAACTGGAATTCCTAAGGATCCAAGACTGCCGCCATCTCCTAGTAGTACCGTAACAAGAGGAAAAGACGAATTTCATCCATTTCAAAAAACTGTAATTCCTAAGGATCCTAGACCACCGCCGCCTGTCAATGCTACAGTAACGAGAGGAAGTAATGAAATTCATCCATTTCAAAAAACTGAAATTCCTAAAGATCCTAGACCGCTGCCGCCTGCCAGTGCTACAGTAACGAAAGGAAGTGATGAATTTCGTCCAAGAATCGCAATTCAGCCATCAGAGGTTGGATTTACCAATGTTCCTAGAACACCTGATGCTACCTTTTCTAAAGATCTCAGAACACCAACAGCCACCATGCTTCCGATCAATAAAGAAATCAACGATAAATTTCGTCCAAGATCTGGAATGCAACCACCAGAATCGAACTTTCCCAAAGGTCCTAGAAACCTTTCATCGCTTATCCCTATCATACCTCAAGAGAATAAAACTAGTCACCCATCACCGGTACCAGACAGGCCAAGACCACCACAACCACCACCGAAACCAAAATGGCAACAAAACAAGTTTGGGACTAACAATTCCAAACCGTTGATTGAGCGTAAAAAAAATCCTAATCAAAACGTTTTTCGCGAAACCAAACCGCCAAAACCAAGGACCAGTACTGATATCAAGCAGCAAGTGAAAAATTCAAACGAATTTTTAAGTCCTCTTCAAGACATTTTTCAATCAAGCGAAGTTGCTAAAACTGGTCGAGGATATGGCGACCAAAAACTGAAGAAAAATATTCAAAAACAGGCTTTGAAGAAGTTCACAATACCAAAAATTAAAAAGCAATCCGATGATAACAACAAAATAGCAAATGTTACTAGAGATGACGACTGGAACGATATGTTGAATAGTGCTATGGCTGAAAACTTGAATGAAAGTTCCTCTGCGAAAGTAAGCAAGAAAAAAATTTTCCATGAAGACGATGACGAAAACTGGGACTCTGCTATATCAGGCAATGACAACGCAAAGAAGGCGGCAACAACAACACAGGTTGAATCATCATTGCCAAGTGATAATATTGCTGGTAATGTGAATGAAAACCGTCGTGAATCCACCGATTCCGTTCCAATGGACACGGCAACTATTGATGACGATGAAGAATGTTGGAATCCGGTTGATTCACCTGAAGCACCCGCCACCGTAACAGAAACGCCCAACACCACTGCCGAAACAACTCAGAAAGAACCCGTCACCATAGAGATCGATGACATTGAAGATCTTACGCAAGACAAAAACTGCGATGAAATAATTGTTATTGATGACGCAGACAAACCGACAAATGTAGAAAAAGAATCTGCTGATGATTGTATCAGGCGTAGAACATCATCCAATGTTCGTATTGATGAAGTATACTCGCTCGAAAGTAATGATTCGAATGCATCGACACCGATAAGAAATCGTGCTGGTGATGACGAAGAACCAGAAGTCATGGAAATATCCGACGGTCCAAGCAGTCAGGAACAGTCTGTCGAACAGAATGGTGCACGTTCCACAACTACTTCTGATTTACCAACTCAAAACACTGATTTAACTGAGAAAACCACAGCATCTGTTACTGAGGCCAGTAAAGATCCATCACCACCTGCAGCAGAGGATAGCAACGAATCAACAGACGAGTTGTTGATGACTAAAGTACTGAATTACTTGAAATCGATTCCAAATCCACCAGAAATTTTGGAAAAAGATGTAAAACTATCGCCCAACGAATTTATTATCAAATTATTTCCAAAAATGAGTTTGGAAACGTTCAAAGCCGTGCAGGATATTATCGCGAGTCATGAAGATCCAAATAGGAATGATGAATCCGAGAAAGTACCTGTCGTAGATGAAGTATCTGAACAACCTACTGATATTGAGATGAAACCTGTAAAACCTGGTAGGGGAAGAAGAAGAAGATGGAAAAAGACCGATAACACGAAATCAGAAGCTGATTTGAAAACTATCCCTGAACCGAAATCTACCACCACTTCGAATCGCAAAGGGAAAAGAAATCGAGAATTAGACAGACTGCATGCGGATATTGAAAAACTGCGGAAAACCAAGAACAACGTGATGGATATAGGCGCTACTAGGAGATGCAGATTACAACCCGCGAATTATACAGACACGAAAATATACAATAAAAAATCGAGCGAAGAATGGATGAATCAGTCCAGTTTGAATCTAGTCCAGTTTGAAAACGAGTTAAATAAAGGGACAAAAGTTGCAATTCGCAGAACTAGAAGTAAAGCAGACTTGGGTTCAGATTCTGATAGCGTTTCGTCAACTAAAAAGTTTAAATCCAGACAATTCATAGTGAGTGACACTTCAAGCGATGACGACAGCGAAAAGGAAGACCCTTCATCTTCCACGCACGATGATATCCGCAAGTACAAGGCTTGCCCAAGACGTGTGAAGATTGAACGTTTCGGCTCAGAGTGTTACGAACAGTTTGAAAAAACTGAACTTAGAAAAGATCTACTGCATATGAAGAAGATACATTGCCCCAAAGATCCGATTCCTGTTCTTCCAAAGATACCGAATACGTGTGATAATTTTACCTCGTGCTTGTGCCATTCTAAAGTGCCATCCGATAATGTCAAACCTGAATGTAATGAACCTATTAAAATTGATAGAGTTGCTTCTCTATTTTCCAAAATCGATGAAAAACCAGTCAAAGTACAGGCGAGAAACTTAATAAAATCTCCGCAAAAGAGAAAGGCAAAACCGGGCAAGACCTCAAAATTACGAATGAAAATGAGTAAAAACGTTCACTGTCCTAATTGGCAAGTAGTTAAAGATCAAGTCAGAAATCAGAAAGGTGCTGATCAGAAAAATAAAACTAATGAAAATAACGCCACTACATCAGATACTACTACCGAGCCTGCAAATATTTCCGCATCTGATTCGCGCGTTTCTCAGTCTACGTCTGAGTGTGTTGATGTTTCATTGACTACTACGAAAGATAATGAAGTATTGGAAAATGAAGAAGACACGGATGATGACATTAACGACGAGTTGAAAGATTTGCCGCCATTTAACGCGTTCAAAAACCCTGATGTGACTAAGATTGAAATAGCCACAATTGGAGTTCGTTTAGATTCAACGTTAGTTTACGTTTGCAAAACTGCCCAATGTTCTTACGAAAGCAATAAGATCGATATGTTTGCGCTTCATATAAAATATCTTCATAAATTATGCAAAATCGACGCTACGTGTAAACTTTGCGGAAATGCTCGAAGGTACCTGAATCTGAAATCGGCATTTCGACATTTGTTAAATGAACATTTGAAATTTATTCCTGAGCTAATTCCACCTCCAACGTCGACGGATGTTGAAAGTACGTTTCTTTTCGTATTACACTGTTTCTTTTAAATAACAAAAGTTGTAATTCTTGTCATTTTTGCTATCAGTAAAAGACGAGCCAGTAGATCAGATGTCAGTAAACCGTATACCGGACGAAGACAGTACAAATGAAAACTGCGTTGTTACCGAACCAGTAGTCCTGGCTTTTCAACCAATTCCAGTCGTGACAGAATTACCATCGTTTCAACCAGAGTCTGTTTCAACGCCACCGCCATGCGTAAATTCTCCAGAAATCGTTATTTCTTCAACTCTGAGTTCACCAATGATAAAAAATCCATTTAAAATTAGAGTTAGAAGGCTCAGTGGCGATAAACTGTCGGGACCGGAAACATCGAGCGATTCCCAACGTAAGTATAAAAAAACAACGTATTGTCAAAAAATTTGACAATAATGAGTTTCATTCGACCTTATTTGAAATAATTTTTCAAAATTTCTTGTTCAATGACAGGATCGACTCCAGAAATTCGAAATATTCCAGCACAGGCTCTAAGTTCACAATCCGAATTATGTAACCTTCTATCGAAAAATAACTCTAATTTAGGGGTAAGCATTCATCAACGTTTTATCATCTAAATTTATTTTCGTTTCAAATTTCAAGGAAGAATTGACCTAACGTTGTGTTTAGGTAAACCTCGAAAAAGATGCGATATCGGCAGGTTCAGATGTCGAACAATCGGTCGATGTTAATCGAATTGAAAGCGTAGATAGCATTCTATCAAACGATGTCACCGAATTGGATCTTCTGTCTTACAAGTACACCAAAGCCGAATTGAATTTGATACAGTTTTACAAATGCCCTGATAAAAATTGTGGATTTTCTTCGGATCACAAAAAAGAGTTCTTGCAACATGTACACAATGTTCATAAAGGTCTCAAAAGTAAGTTCCAGTTCCAGTGTAGCTGGATTACGACTTGGTCAATAATTTTTGCCAGATTTACTGGAAAATGCTAGATAATTTATTTATTTCTCGATTTAACGATTGTCGATCGATTTTTTAGGAAGTAGGAAATTCGATCCAGCTTTTCTGACGTGCAGACATTGTGGTAAAAAATTCGACACACCCGAAATGCTCGTAATTCATATGGAAAAATATGAGAACTGCAAGTTTCAGTGCGCGTATTGCGAATTCAGAGCCTCTAGACCCGTATATCTGCTGTGGCATCTCGTAAGTAATTAATATAAGTCGAGATTTTATTGATACGAGCATGGAACACTGATGTATGTTTTATGTATTTAGAATGCCTGTCATTTTGGTCAAACCATCAAGATTCTGGTGTCTAGTTTGGACGATAATAAAGAAGATATCATAGCCCGTTCGGAAACAGAAAAAGATCTTAAGGAAGTAATAGCACCTATAACCTGTGTCCATTGTAAGTAATTCGTCATTTTATTTCTCTAAAGTAATTAGGTAAATCGTGCCTTGAAAAATAGCACTATGTAACGTTGAAAAAGGCCTGATTGGAGGTAACAATTATTACTAAAGGATGGTCCTAAAAAATAGAGGTATTTTTTACTCCAAGAATTTTTTTTTTTTTTTTTTGAAAATTGCTGTTCTTCCTTGAGAATGTAAGATTTTCATCTAGAGTTTTTTTTCTTCTTCAAAAATTTGAAAAATATTTTGCCTTCAAAAAATTGAGATTTGGTAAGATAAAAAAAAACGAGAATGTTTTCTTTAAAAATGAGAGATTTCATTTTAAACAGAAAAATTGATTTTTTTGCTCCAAAATATTTGACAATATTCATCAACAATTTTTTTTTTCTAAAAATGAGATTTAATTTCATACAAAACTACCCTGGAGGTTTTTTTATTCTCCAAAAAATGTTTTCTTTATTTATTTTTTCCTAAAAAAGTGAACGATTTTTATCTGAAAATTTGAGAAATATTATTTCAGAAAAAATGGAAATTTTCTTCTTCAAAAAATTGTATTTTTTTCAAAAATTCGAAATTTTTTTTTCTTCATAATATTTAGGAATAATTGAAATTTTATTCTTAAAAAATAAGAGCTTCTTCCTGCCTATAAAAATGACTTTTTCTCAAAAAATTGAAGATTTTTTAAAATATAAATTGAAAAAAATAAAAAATTTGAAATAATTTTCAAATTATTTACCTAACGAATTTCAGAGAAACTGAAAAAAAAATCAGGAAAATTTTTTTCAAATTTTGGTAAAATGAAACATAGGTACTTTGATTTTTCACGAACCGGAACGCAGAATTTCTATTTTTCACGATTCTGGTGAGTTCCGGCTCAATTCAAGCACTGTTGAAATCCTCGATGTAACTGCGATTTGTGCGATGAAAAAGTAGATTTTTTACATTTCGAATTCAAAAAGAAATCATCATTTTGATGCGTACAAGTGCGAATTTATTCGTATTTCGGTTAAAGACGACGAATCAAGTGTGTCATTTTTACTTCGAATAATTATAATTTCCATTTCAGGTGACCAATTCAAAACCATTTCATTTATGGAATATAGAAACCACTGGAAGAAAAATCATTCGCAAACAGATTCTGTGGTGTGTGATTTGTGCAAATCACGTTATTTTTCATTGGATCTCGCCGTAAAAGTAATTAATTATTTCTAAATATTATTATCAAATTTTGTGAAATTTACAACTACGTAATTCTTATTCGTGTTTCACATTTTTATTTTTTGTAGCATTTTACATCGCACGGTTATGGTGAATTCCAATGTGTGTATTGTATACATGGCGTTGCTTCAGAAGAGGCCATTAAAAGTCATTTACTCAAAGAGCATTACACGCTGTATCCCAAAGCAGTAAAACGTATCACACCTTCGGTAAGTATCAATGCACTTGTAACTTGAAAAATCATATACATAAGTAGAATGGGATGATTATTTTTTCTCGAAATTTTGAACCCAAGTAACTTTAGAGTTGTATTTGAATTTCAAAGGGAAAAAAAAGGAAAAAAATTGACCTCGATTAATCTTCAAAAAATCTTAATTTTTTGAAGAAGAAAAATCATAATTTTTTAGAAAAAAGCTCTCAATTTTTCGGTGAGAAGAATTTCGGTTTTTTTTTTAAACGAAGAAATCTGAAATTTCAATTTTTATGAAGAATGTTTTTTCAGTTTTTTTGGAGAAGAAATTCTCATTTTTTGGAGAGAAGTATCTTTCAATTTTTTCGGGAAGAAAATATTACATTTTTGAAAAAAAATTTTGGTAGTAAAAAATATTCACAATTTTTTTGGTGAAAAAATAAAAAAGTTGTTTTGGGTGTAGAAATATTTCTCAATTTCTTGGAGTCTGTGTAAAAATTGTAAAATAATTTCTCAATTTTTTTTTTGAAAAGTATCTTTCTGTTTTTTTGGGGAAGAAATTTCAATTTTTTGAAGGAAAATAGCTTTCAATTTTTCGGTGAGAAAAGTTTCGGATTTTTTTTTAAAGTGAAGAAATTTGAATTCTCAATTTTTATGAAAAATGTCTTTTCAGTTTTTTTGAAGAAGAAGAAATTCTAATTTTTTGATCAGAAGTATCTTTCAATTTTTTTGGGAAGATCTCAACTTTTTGGAAAAGTTCTTTGGAAGTGAAAAATTTTTACAATTTTTTTGGTGAAAAAAAAGTTGTTTTGGAGTAGAAATATTTCTCAATTTCTCAAAGTCCGTGTAAAAATTGTGAAATAATTTCTCAATTTTTTTGAAAAGTATTTTTCTGTTTTTTAGTCTGTTTATTGAAGGAAAATTTCAATTTTTCAAAGAAGAGAATTTCTTAATTTTTTGGAGTAAAAATATTTTTAAAATTTTTATAGAAAGAAATCTCGAATTTTAACAATTTTTAAGGTATCTGCGTTCAACGCACGAAACAAGTGAAAGCATGAGAAAATGTACTAATCTACTTCGAGAATTCGTTTAATAACACATGTGATATTCTAAAGAACCCTTCTTTCCACTTCAGAGGGGTTGCCATGGTGATGTAGTATTAGTGGTAGCATAGGTGATACCTGTTTCTTATACTGAACAAAGCGATCAGCAATATGGTTTATTGTAGAAGTAGAACAACATGTCTGTGTATGGTTAATGAAGCACGTGTTTCAAGTACACAAAAATCCCTTTTGGTAATGTTTTTCTCAGAAAAATGTGTTCGGTCGATGCGAGTGTATTCTCTACTGGTGCTGAAATCGTACTCGTACTAAAAACAGTCGTAAGGTCGAGACACAAATGGCATGTGTCGCCATTCGTTGACCGAATATCTAAGCCGATGTGTCGTGTTAAATTTACTACATAGATTATCTTATTCAACGCGTTTATATGTTTACGTAGGATCCTGAGACAGCGAATAAATTCGACGACTACATTGAAATGCTGGATTTGGACAAACCGTTAAATGATCTTAAGAGACATTTTCGAGTTGTAAATAAAAACATAGCTGCAGAGGTGACTTTACATGCAGACACCCCGGATGGAACCATATCAGCTACCGGTACATACGTTTTGCTTAAACATAAAGAATATGTAGCGAATGTACTAAATGCGGAGGCAAAAGAAACACGTAGAGAAATGCCGAAAAAATTCTCAATCAATGGAAGCCAATCGTTCGCCAAAAAGCGTACCAAAAGTAACACTAACAGTGGTATTTTGCTTACAGTGAACTTGAATGAAGCCAGTGATAGCGCTGGTGATTCGAATTATGAAGATATAATCGCGGTATATAGTTCCGATGACGATACTAACGACAGATTGGTTATCAACGAAGATGCGCCAGCTGCGTCGTCGTCTAAAATCATCTCGAAACCTACTTATTCCGGCGGATTGAGCGGAACGGCTTTGTATAAATGTGGTTTCATAGGTAAGATTGTGTATGCATTGTGTAGTCCAGTGTAAATGAATGAACGAATGCGCTCGAAATCTCGATCATGGTTTCTTGATCAAAAATTGGAGGAGATCGGTGAAAAATGTTTGACTGGCAGTAGCCTCGGTACTCAAGCTGCATCCTAAATTTCAAGAGTAAAATGAACAAATTTAATGTACTCATGATCTATCAATTTTTTTTCCACAGACAAAAATCTTTCATTTTTTTTGAAGTAAAAATTTTTTTAGTCAGTTTTTGAAGAAACAAATGTGATGCGATTTAGGAAACCCAAGCAGAAGTCGGAATTCAAATTATTTTGCATTTTTGGATTCTTCGTCATTTTACTGAAAACCCGAGTGTGCTAGGTGTTTTCATTATTTTTATATAATTTTTCAAAGTTCTGAAAACTAAAGTTGAGCTTTTCAAAAATTTTGAGAAAAAGAGTTTTTAGACCCCTAACTATCCAAAAATGAGAAAAAAATTGACAAAAATTTGAAAAATTGCTCTCCTGTACAGTTTTATTTGCCGGCTTCTGCTTGGGTTTCATAGATCGCAATCGCATCATAAATTTAATTTTTTTTAGAAAAAATCTCTTTTCTGCAGTAAAAATATTTCTCAAATCAAATCTTTTTTTTAGAGAGATAGAAATCTTTCAATTTTTGAGGTAGAAAATTTCAAATTTTTCTGAAGTAGAAAATCATTTAATAAGTATTTTGGAGAAAGAAGTCATTCAATTTTTTGGAAGGAAAAATATTTCTCATATGTTTCGAAGTTGCGATTATGGTGGATTAAGGGCCGATTTTGATAGAATTGAAAGAAAACTCAATTTTTTGGAGTAAGAAATCTGAATTTTTGAAGGAAAACAATCACTCAATTTTTTGAGGTAATTGTCTTAATTTTTCTAGAGTAAAAATATCTAAAAGTTTTTTTTGAAAAAAAAAATCTGTTTTTTTTAAACAAAAAATATTTTTCTACTTACTCATTTCTTTTGGAGAAAAAAAATTTCTGAATTTTTTACATTAAAAAATCACTGCTTAAAAAAGATGAAAGAAATCTTTTAATTTTTGAAAAAAATCCCACAATTGTATATCCAAATTCATTCAACTTTTTGGAATAAAAAATTTACCTATCTATATCCCAATTTTTTTAATTAGAGTGAAAAAAGCATAAATAATTTTTCGGCGCATGTGGAGATTTTTTTCATTTTTCCAGAGTAGAAAATTTAGAAGTATTTTTCAAAATGATAATTATTATAGAAAACATTTTCTGTATTTTTTTAATGCAAGTTTTTCTGGACTGAAGTGTTGTTGTTGTTGTTGTTTGTTTTTTTGAGAGAGAGAAGAATCATTAAATTTTTGGAAGAAAAAAAATTTCTCAGAATCATTTTAAAAGACGGCTGATGTTGGAAGTAGTTTTTCAATTTTTTGGAGGAAAAAGTATACTCATTTTGTAAAAAATTCTCGATTTTTCTGGAGTAAAAATATTTCTCAAATTTTCTAAAAAAAAAATAATCCAATTCGTTTTAGTGTAACTTTTTGGTCAAAAAATCTTTCAATTTATTTTTGAAAAATTGCTGATTTTTCTGGTGTAAAAAACCCCAATTTTTTTTGAGAAAAAGTCTCAATGTTTGGTATCAATTTCGAAAAAATGAGAAGAAAATTTCCGTGGTTTGGAGGGAAAATTCACTTATTTTTTTGGAGGAGAAAAAAACACAATATTTTTGACCTGTATCCCTCCAAGAAAACAATTGAGCTACACTTGGAGCATTTTAGCATTTTTTTTGCTCATTTACCGGACTTTTTTTTTTGTTAGCACATAGCACGTGTTAATTTATCGGATACACGATTAACATATATATTTTTTTTACAGGATGTACGGCAGCCTTTGAAACATACGTTCCGTTCAAGGAACATTTGTCAATCTGTGATAACGCTCGAAATCGCACGTCTCCCAAATGTCCGCATTGCAATCGAACATTCCAAAAAAATGCCGCATTTTTGACGCACGTTGGTCTTCATGGTGTACCCAGGTATATCTGCTCGCTTTGCGATAATCGTTTTCCTACGGCCAAAAAAGGAGAAGATCATATTAAACAGATCCACAAAGTGAACACTTTCAAAGTCATCCCAGCCAATCCGCTGAAAGATAATTCGCACGAAGATCTCTATATTGTTCTACCCAATTCAGTAAGTACAGCCTAGCATTTTTTTCCCTCTTCCAACTTGAGCGGGTGCTAACAATATTCGAAACAAGGTGCATGATTAGTCGCTGTCGTTGATATGATATTATTGAATGTTCATTTGTCAAATTCCGTTGATGCGGACAAATCACTAATCTTTCCTTTTTTCTTGTGTCTGTCGTTGCGACTATCTTGATATTTTTATTTATTTTTTGCGATCAGTCAATCTTTCCTTTTTATTATTTTTTTTTTTGCAATGGTGAAATTGGACTTGGTGAAAATAATTTCGTTGAACCGTTTTCTGTTATTATTTTGTGTAATACGTACGAATGTACATATGTACCTAAATGTGAAAGTAGCAATTGTGTTAACGTATACGTTTTCAGTGTGCGCGTTATATGTACTAAAACCTTGATAAAACGATATTGTAGTCGCGAAAGGCCGGAAGATTATTCTGTCACACTTGCGTAGAATCAAGCATTTAATACGTATTTATGAAAATGGCGGATATCGAAGTTGTGTTTACTTTGTTTTTGCAGGAAAAGGGAGGCGGTAAAGGCAATAAACAATTTAAAAAATTTACAGATTCGAAAAATCTGCCTTCAACCTCTACCGTAACGACGGCTAAATCAAAAGAAGCCGCCGATATACCTGCTAAACAAATAACCACTGTATATAGTTTACGAGACGTGGAAGAATATTTGCCAATGCAATTATTTTCCGAACCGGTCACTTGTGGCATCTGTTCGACGTATAATTCTAAAGTACGCCAGAATATTATTGTTCATTTGCAAGACCATTCTACGGGATTAGTTCCGGTGAATGATATCACAAATCCTGTTCCGTGCACTGATAAATCGGAATTGATGTTTAACAAAATGACTAACCACGCCGCATTTAGCGCAAAAGCCGACGATAGAAAGATCAAGTGTTTGATCGAAGTGAGTACACTGAAACGAGAAACTTAATTTCTGTGGAGTTGAAGTTCTTTTTTCTTCTTTTCATATATTTTTTTTCTAGTCTTTTTTTATCGTAAAGTTTTCGAGTATGTCGTTTTGTACCGCTTTACGTTAAGTTTTTTTTTTCTTTGTAATTCCTCGGTTTTTTTAGTTGATTTTTTTTTTTTTTTTTTTTTTGATAATTATTTCGAGTCGTGATTTTTCTTACGTGTACCTCTTTGTACCTACCTACGCTTTTTGTTCAAAAGACATTTGCTTGTTACGATCATTTCCTCATTGTGATCAATAAATTGTGAATTTCATTTTGCTATTTTAAATGTGGTACGAAAAAAAAAATCGTGGTATTTTGTAAGTGGAATTGGCGACATAGCTCGGTGAAATAAGGAAATGAAATTGCATTTTGGGGTTACAAGAAATTTTTTAGATTTTGAAATGTTCCTTTCGGGGCTGTGACTAATCAAAAAAAAAAAAGTTCCCGAGAAATTAGGGTAGATAAAACTTGCAACAAATAAGTTATATTCATTTTTTCCAAAAAGTGAATAAGTGGGGCAAAAACACGCGTCAAAGTACAATATAGGGCGGCCTATCTTGAGTGATCGATGATTATGTAAATGGAAGTTTATTCTCATGAAAATGAACTACTTTGGTGGGGTATAACCAGAGATAGACAGATCACTGGAAAAAGATCAGATCTGTCCGATTAAAAATTTTGTGATCTTATCTGGTTAAAAAAAATTGATGATCTGATTATTTTTATTTTTTTTTTTTAATAAAAAAATTAACCAAATTTTTTCATTTTCATAAATAAAACTGAAACAAAATAGAAACAAAATACAAATTTGTAATTGATTTTTTTGAAAAAGATTACGATCTGATCCGACTGAATATTTCGGGATCTGACCTTCTCTGGTTATAACCAGAAATGGGCAAGATTTTGAAAATCGGACAATTTTATTTCATTTTTTTGAAGAAGAAAAGAGTGATCAGGAATCACTTGAAATTTAACTAAGGGAAAATGAAAAAAACTATGAATTTTTTTCTCATACCTACGTATAATGGAATAGTTTCGGGGAGGAAAGGAGGGGGGTGAAAAATTCGAAAATTTGGTCATTTTTCATCATTTTACAAAGTGAGAGCCCAAAGGCACCGCCTTAATTCAGTTGGTGGAAAAATAATGAATGGGCATAAAAGTGTTTTCTAATGAAATTTAAGAACTTGAAATGCTGGGTGAAAAAATTTTGCTCTTTTTTTTGGTGAAAAATTGCGGTTGTGTCAAGATACCGCTTGAAATTAATTTGCAACAAAATTAAAAAATTTGAAAATTCATTCTCATGAAAAGAATAAAATACATAAGATTATGAAAATTGTCCAATTTTTTCATTTTTCTGAAACAAAAACTACGTGCAAGACAAAAAAAATCTTGAGGTTCAAAAGTTTGGTAATTTTTCATTATTTTTCAAAATTAGGAGGGGCGGAGGCACCACTTGAAATTCAGTTGAGTAAAAAATTAAAAATAAGGAATTATTTTCTATTAAAATGCAACAACTTTAAATTCTAGGTGAAAAAATCTACTTATTTTTTTATTTCATTTTTTTTTTTTAGCATAGTACATGGTTTTATGACGACCAACATGGAAAAACAGACACCAAATTGTGTTAGGTTGGGTTACATTAGGTTAAGTCTGGAAAAAGGCCTTCTGAGTATTTTGTCAGACATAGAAAAACAGAAAATTTTAAAAAATTTCTTGGCTTCTAGACATTTTTTCAGAAATTCTCAATCAATCGATCAATCAATCAATAAGTCAATTTATTTGGATCAGTTTAACAAAACTTTTTCACAAAAAGGTAACAGGTTTGAGTATTTTAACAATTATAAAATAATGGAACAGGGATTTTAAACCTGAATATCTTGAAAAAGTCTGGGTCGAAGACGACATTCTGAAACTTACAAAATTTTTGAATATTTTGGATGGCTTTTAGACATTTGGTCAGACATTCTGAAAATTATTAAATCTTTGAATGTTTTGGACGACTTCTTTACTTTTTTTTTTTCATTTTCATTCAGGCACTATTTAACTTTTCAATTTTTTGTTCAAATTTTTTAAATTTTCATATTCCCATGCAAATTATTTTTTCTTTCATCAACTGTTTTCATTATTATTTTTCATAACTTTTAGACATTTTGTCACAGAGCAAAAGCATAAATACTATGTTTCTTACTTTCAAATAAAACCAATGGGGGAGGTCCAAGGGAGGCGAAGTCCCCTGGTTAAACGCAAAGCTCCGAGTTTTCTTTTTTTTAAGTTGGATTAATGAAACATTTTGCTCTTTTTTTTCTCTTTTTTTTTTAGCATAGTACGTATAAACGCCTTTTGCGATGACCAGTGGCATGACGAAGCAATACCCAGTAGGGGAAGAGGGGGTCTCAAATTTTCTCAACTAGTTTTTCCTAATTTCTCAAATTTTCCCAAGTTAAGTTGGAAAAAAATAAAAAAAATAGGAAATATTGTCTCATGAAAGGAAACGATTTTAAAATCCTAAAACCCAAAATGGGGGCTACCCTAATTCCCACATTTTAGATACTTCGGAGGAGAGGAGAGGAGGGGTAGGGCTTTTTGGATTCCATGGTGTGTCCTCATTCGCATATATTCGACCCCATCCGAAATTATATTATGATGTTATTTGCGAAAATGAGGAGGAGCAATTTTCATTTTTTCCTCCCTGTATATTTTGACGCGTGTTTTTGCGCCACCTGTTCACTTTTTGGAAAAAATGAATACTTATAAACGTTTCTGTTGTAAAAATTTCTTCTGCTTTAATTTTAGTCATAGCCATTTTTCTATTTAAGGGCCTAGGAAAATTGGGGTAAAATGACCCATTTTCATGTTCCTTTTTCTACAAAATGGTTTGGCCTAATCTGGCTAAAATTTTGATGAGTAGTGTATTGAACTTCTGGCTTCATTTTAACGCAAGATTTTTTTTTTTTTTTGTAGCCACTACAACCCAATTTGCAGGGTTTTTCATAAAGCACCTTTTTTACTCCGATTTTTGCTTACATGATCACTCATAAAAAATTTAAAAATGGACATACAAAAAAAAACTTGCTTTAAATTGTAGAATACACTTCAATAAACTCAACAAAATAAAAAAAATAAAAATTCGGTCTGACCAATCTTGAGAAAAAGGAACATGATTGCCAAAAAATCAAAGTTTTGGGAAATCACTTTTGAAGTTTCGCACATGTTTTGCAAATAGTAACTGGATGATGCTCATTAATGGTGCATTCGGTGCTTCATAACGTGTCCGCTTGGCGGCGCTGCATACAATTTTTAATTTTTCCCTGGTATTTACTTGTAATTACCATTAAAATTTTTTTTTTTTTATCATTTTCCAATAGAATTTTGAATTTTTGTGATTTTGGTTGAAATTCAAAATTTTTTAATATGTCATCAATCTTTTAGTGCTCAAATTTGAAACTTAACATTACTGTGGGAGCGAAATCCGTACTTATACTAAAAGTGGGGCGTGTAGGAAGGAATAATATGCAAAAAACAAAAAATTGTATTTTTTTCAGATTTTTGATTTCCCTAGGCCCTTAAACGCATATCTGAAGGTCTACCTCCACCAGTTTTTAATAATATGTATCTATGCCATATTATGCAAAATTGGAGGGGAGGGAAGGATCTAATCGAAAATTTTATAATAGCAAAAATTATTTCTTGGATCTTCATCTACAACTTCTGTTTGAAAATTTTTTCAATTGGATCCCTCCGGCAAATCTGGTATTCGGATTTGAATGCTGGTCGAGCCCCAACTGTAGTTGAACAAGAGCCCTACGGAGCTGCTGCCCTCGTAATAGCGTGCTATAGGTGAGAATGTAACCTTAGGCCACGTGCACCCTGTTCAATCTGGTTGTTCGCATTAAAAAATTTTTCAAAAGCGAATAATTGGAGTTGGTGTATTTGGTTTGCGAAAAATTCTGTATGCAAAACAACGGAATCACGTTATGTCCGCATTTAGGGAACTTCATGAGGGATGAGGTTCGAGGATTTTTTTTTTAAATCAGTCAGGAAGTCAGGACACTGAAAGGAACATTTTAAAATCGAAAAATTTCATTTACCCTAAAATGCAATTCGTTCTATTTTTTTGGTCTAATTTTACTGAAATATTATAGATTAAAATCTTTTAGAAGATAATTTTTGCATGCGGATAATTTTGTTCGTCGAGTTGGCGTTGGTAGAGAATTCGGGAAATTTTTTCCACCTTTCAATTGTCATCCTTTACGGGGACTTTGGATGGAATCGAACTAAAGGTTTCGGTTTTTAGCTTCCGGTTTCTTTTGATCGCAAAAATACGTACGTACGTAACAACGTATTGCGATTAACTTGTAAACTCTAGACTGTGAAAATTGTACATAATTATTATTTATTCTTTATGGTGTATGATCCATTATCGAATGCTTAGTGAATTTACTCGAATGCCTCAAACTGATCGATTTTGTATGACGCTGTGGGCTGTGGACGTAATATTTCAGCTTTGTAAGCGAATATAGAAAAGCGCACTTGAATTTAAACGAGCTTGCATATACTTTGATGTTTGCTACCTGTATTGATGACTTGATAATTGAGTATGAGATATTGAACGTACTCGTAGTTTGAAAGAACAACTCAACTACATTCGTATAGAAAAATAATTGAAATAATTTCACGATTTGAATTACGTACCTGTGAGAAAAATAATCGATCGAAGCGACGATTTCGATCGATACGAGTATCCGCATTAACTCCGGAAAATGTACCGATTTAATACGACGAATTAATACACACGTGTATTAAACGATGGCACGTATTTTAATCTAACTGAAGCACTTTTGGCGTTAATTTTTCTCATCGAAACGTCGGACAAGGCGTAATGTGGGTTTTCCCGAGGTATAAAGGTCGATATTAATCATTCGCTGAAAATAATTTCGTATTAAGAATTAATTTGCATGATTATAAACGTTGAAAAAAAAATAAAGTAACGTATAGTGTAGAGTAATGCGCTGATAAAACCGTACATATTTTAAAATGTTCCATTTTGTTGACCTCTGATTGATGCCAATGGTGATGGGATTTTTTTTGTAGAAAATGGAAGCCTATTCGGGAGATAAAAACGAAATCATTCCGGCGTATATACCGAAGACATTCAGATACAGCTGCGGTGCTCCGGATTGCGTGTATCGATCAACAGACGCCAACAGACTGAAGATCCATTTCGAAACGTTGCACTCGGAATTGAATTTCAAGTACTTGATATACTGAATTTTTATCTTAATATGGGGTATATTTTGATCATGTATTGTTGGAGTGGCTTTTCTGTGTGCTTTACGGGTGTGTCGAAAGGAGGCTGAAAACCAGACAGACGCTTTCTATGTAATAACAAGAATCCGTTTTCTTATGTTTTTGTTTCTAGCTGCCCTCATTGCGGTATAGTTATTCCAGTCGATCTGATACACAAGCATTTGAAATATCATGACGGCCGATTGTACAAATGTTATTATTGTACTAAGTTACACTATCAAAGGCAAGTGCATCTTTGTGTAGTGTGTACGAGTTACGCAATTTTTCATTTTGAGCTGAGAAAGGAATATTTCGTACGAGTGTTAACGATGTAGTGCGTTGAAGTTTTTGTTAGAATTTTAGAGATGAGTTTCGTCGTCACTTAGCAATTTTTTTTCCTAATTCAATTCTAAATCTTGATAGTATCGTATCCCAAATCATGTTTGCTCTTACTGTTCGATAATTGACGGGGAAAAATTAGCTTTCGGCAATGCTTTCTATTTGGGGAATTTTAATTATACCTACGCTTTTGATACAATTTTGCAAAATACCTACATACGTGTGCATATTGGGTTTCTTTTTACGATATATGCACGATTGAACATTTTGCCTTGAATCGGGTTCACTTTGAAATTTTTTCATTTTACGAATTGCAATGAATTTTTTTTCTTAGTGTGTTTTATGTATGGGTAATTAAATTTTAAAATACTGAATAGATACATATCTGCTTCGCTTATTTTCGCAGTGGAAAATTCTCTCCATATTTTAACGCTTTTTTTTTTCAATTATTCAATATCTGTGGCATTTTGATAAAATACATACAAACTTCACATCGAAGCTCCATTGTTTGACTAACGGTTGAGGTTGTATATCTCTCCTTTTTGATTATGATTACGTACACGTGAATACAGCTTATTGTTTAGCACGGATTTTTATCAAGATTGCATATATATTTTCCTAGATTATGTATCGAGAATCATCAGCAAGAAAGCCATCCGGATTCACAGTCACTAGTACAAGTTATTAGAGAATTGACGGCGGAAGAAATCGAAGAACTGAGTCGTGAAGCTAGATACCCCAGTGATGGACAATACTATCGTAGCCCAGGTACTTACTTTTACTTACTAATTTAAAAAAAAAAATTGTTTTTGACTGAATGAAGTTTTTGCTGAAGAATAAGGATAGCTCAGTGATTTCAATGGTCAACGTGTTAAATTTTTCATGACGAACGTTTCCAAAATCGACTTTTGGGGATGACGGGTTGAATTTTTTAATCCAAAAAAATGAGTGTTTTTTTTTGAAGAAAAATTTAAAAAATATTTGCCTACCTACTCCAGAAAAATTAGAAACTTTTTTTCTCCGAAAAAAATAAAAAAATAAACTTTTTTTCTCTCTGTAAAATTGAGAAAACTTCCTTCGATATAAATTCATTTGTTTCAAAAATATTCAAAGATATTTTTTCACCTTAGAAACAAGAAAAAGCATGTATTTTTCCCCTCGAAAAATTTGAAAAATTTCAAAATTGCAAATATTTCAGAAGACTTTTCTCTGAACAAAATTGAAATATTTTTCTCCAAAAAGTATTTAAATGTCTTTTTTTTTTCAAAAAAATTGTTGATTTTTTTTTTTGAAAAATAAAAAGAAAGAAAATAAAAATGATGTTTTCTCAAAAAAAATAGGAGACTTTTTTCGTTGTAAATTGAAAAAAAAAATTCTCAAAAAAATTGTATTATTTTTCATTTTTTTAAAAATTGAAACATTTTTTTCTTCAAAAAATTTGAAACATTTTTTTTAAAAGATTAAATTATTTTCCATCTTTGAAAAATTGAAACATTTAAAAGAAATTAATTTTTTCCCCAAAAAAATTGAAACATTTTTTCTTCAAAAAAATTGAAACAAACATTTTTTTCTTCAAAAAAATTGACACTGAAATATTTTTTCTTCAAAAAAATTGAAACTGAAACATTTTTTCTTCAAAAAAATTGAAACATTTTCCATCTTTAAAAAATTGCTGGAACATTTAAAAGAAATTTAACATTTTTTTTTTCAAAAAAATTAACAAAATATTTTTTTTTTCAAAAACTAGAAACATTTTCTTCTTCATAAAATTAAAACATTTTTTTCCTCAAAAAAATTGGAACATTTCTTTTTTTCATAAAAGTTGTGACATTTTTTTTTTTCAAAAAAATTGAATAATTTTTTCTCTGAAAAAATTAAAACATTTTTTTTTTTTAATTTTTTCGCAAAAATCTAAAAATTTTAGCATAGTATATGCTTTTACGATGACCAAAATGGAAAAAAACGACCCCAACATCCGAGACTAAAATCCGAGACCAAAATCCGACACCAAATTGGGTTAGGTTAGGTTATATTATGTTAGGTTTGGATGACATAAAAAAACTTGGAAAATTTTTAATAAATTTGATTTTTTAGACATTATGTCAGACATTTTGAAATTTTTTTTGAAATTTTATGACTTTTAGACATTTTCTAAACATTTTGTCAGACATTCTGAAACTTATAAATTGTTTTTAGAAAGATTACTTTCTGACATTTTGTCAGACATTCTGAAACTTGGAATTTTTTTAAAAAAATGTTATGAATGACTTTTAGGCTTTTTATCAGACATTCTTAAACTTGATTTTTTTTTAATTTTTATTAGAATTTTTTGATTTTTAAATTTCCATGGAAATTAATTTTGATGACTCTTAGTCATTTTGTCACGGAGTAAAAGCATATACTATTTTTCATACTTTCAAACGTAGTGTGAAAATAGAGCCAACCAGGGGGGGTCCGCGCCGAGTTTTTTTTACAATATCAATGTGTGTCTGAGCTCATCAAAATAAAGAAATAAATTTTAAAAACCTGAAAAATTAATTTTTTTAAAATCAAGTACTGAGTGTTTAAAAGAAGTTGGATAGGTAGGTAACTAGGTATATATTTTTTTTTTCAAATAAAATATGTTAAATGCAAAATTTTATTTATTTATTTTTTTTGAATTTCTTAAAACAGGTTCCCTGTAAAAAAATGTAAAAATAATTTAGAGGGGTTCATTTTTTCACGACACCCTCCCGAAATAGTTCGTAGGTAAAAAGTCCTAAGTTTCTTTTAATAAAATATCTTTCTAATTTTTTTGATGAGATTTTTTAATGACTGGAAAATGGTTTTTTTTAGTTTTAGCTGGCAGGTGACGAAATTTTCATATTTTTTGGAGTAAAAATTTTTCTATTGAAATATTTTTTCTCTAATAAATGGAAGTTTTTTCTCATCAACAAAATATACTTTGAAAGAAATGAAATGATTTTTTTTTTTTTAATTTTTAAAAATCTGTACGCATGTATAATTTTTGCATTTTTGGAATTTTCTTGTTCATCTCTTTTGAACTTTTGGCTCTATCTCGAGCACCTCACCTACTGCTCATTTTCCGACCATAGGTTGATATTTGAAGCACTTGTCATGAGAAATGAAACACCTAACATCATAAAAATTGACTCACTATCTTCATCTATTTAAAATTACCGTCATCGAAAAAGCTCTACGAATGATATTTAATATAACAAAACATGTGTATTTTCAGTGACGTATTCGAAAGCCAGTATTTGGAAGTGCAATTTATGCAAAAGCTACCCGATGATGTCCGAAGAGCTTGTAAAGTCTCACTGCCTAACGCAACATCGTGTGGGTCAACAATTCAAATGCGGTTTATGCGGTTTCGCTCATAGCGATAAAAGTCAAGTAAACAAGCATATGAACGAAGAGCATGGATCCATTTCGCAAGTTATTGTAACTGTTTATAAAGAGGTAATAGAACGATGAGTTCTGTAGTAGGTCGTACTAACCTTAGACCTAAATGTTTATTTATTTATTTATTTATTTTGCCTCAGATAACGGAGAATGACGAAAGTTCTCAGTCTTCTTCGACCGCATCCAGTCCCATTAGAGCGAGAAATAACACGCCGCTGTCAAATTCGTCCGACAGACAGTTAAATTTGGGTAATCTTTTCGAAAGAAGTACCCCCAGTAAATCTAAAAATGACGATTCATCGCGTAGCGAAATTGATAATATTCAAAATAGCGAAATGAGCGGGTTGCTTGTAATGCCGCTATCAAATAATCGGTACAAATGTCCGTTCTGCCACGAGTATAATACAGGCGATAGGAAACGTATGCAAGAACATTTATATCAAGAGAAAAAATACGAGAGGTAATGTTCGAAATTTTATCATAATTTAGGGATCAACTTGTATAATTATTTATTTTGATTGTGTTCTCGTACAGATACGGATGTTACGAATGTGGAACTCAATGCATCACCGAAGATGAGATTAAAAAACACGCAGAAAACGCGCACGGAGGAAAAATCAATATTGGTAAATTCTCCGAAGATGAAGCTATCGAAAAACAGGTGCGTTCGTGGTGTATTTGGGGTGTGATAATTTTGAAATTGATCGAGAATGGTGAGGGTATTTAAAAAAAAAATCTCTTTGGTAGAAATTTTACCCAGTATGGTTATCTCAATTTTCACCCTTTTCTTAAACAGCACCACAATTATGAATTATTCTTTAATCCAGATTTTGAAGTTTGATGCGATGATGAAATGCTAAATGTATTTATTTTATTGCCCAGGTCGAGCAAATATTGGATTATCAGCAGAATAAATTCACTCAGTTGAACGAAGAAGGCTCTATCGAGATTTCATCAGGAGAAGAAGATGAAGGAAATGTTTCGAGGATCTCTGCTCGCGATGTTAGTGTATTATTTTGATTTGAATATTGAAATATGAAAACAAGAAATATTTCGTATATTAATTAGATTATCATTTTATAGATTTCTTCTTCGAGCGAAAGATCTGCGCGAGCTTCTGTACTCTTAGGTAGGTGTGAAATTCGAATGATCAATGCGTTATTTTTCGAGATAATTTGAATTTAACGTGGTATTTTTTAAAAACAGAATTCAGTTGTCCGCATTGTTCCAAAGTATGTTTGAATTCGGCAGGACTAAAGAATCACATCAACTACGTTCATAGGAAGAAGTAAGTAGCTAAATCAGCACCTCCGTCGTATTGAGTAGAAGTTTCTACGTTGATTGCTTCTGAAGCGATCTTCGTGGTTACCACATCTTGTCAGTAGAGGAAAATGTACAAATGTGGTATCTAGGGCTGTTCGGATACCCGGTCCGAATCGGAGATTCGGAATCGGATTCGGCGTTTAAATGGAACCGGGTACTCGATTCCTACCCGGTTCTTGAAAATTTTCTGTGGTATGCTTGATTTTCGAATCAAAATTTATTGTTTTATATACAATTTGGCCTCGACTTTATTAATCGAAGCGTTTTTTATAGTTTTCGACCAATTTTAGACAAAAAAAAAATTGTTATAAAAAAATAAAAATTAGCCACATTTATGCAATTCGACCATTTGTCACGATTTTTTATGAATAAGATCGATTAAGATAAGGAACCGGTCCGGATTCGGGTACCCGGTTCCATAGGCAAAAATATCCGAATCCACGTACCCGGGTACTCGAACAGCCCTAGTGGTATCCCTTTAATTTTTTGGGGCTGGAGAACACAGATAGCTTCAAATTGAGCATGTGTATAGTTGAATCGGTAAAAAAAACCTTTGCTCATTACCCCCATTGAATTAGATTTCAATTATCTTTCAATGATTGCTTTTTCCAAACACTTCGAAAATAAGTTTCAATTTTTTTGGATACCAAAGTGGTACTACCGACTCGAGTCTACTTTGATAAATTTGTCGAAATTTTTGTAATAACCAAAATTATTCCTAGGATTTCAACGTGCAACGTTTTTGTTTGAAAATTTTTTCAATTAGACCTCTCTCCCTCCTAATTTTTGATATCAAAAGGATCAACGTAGTATTATGCTAATTTGGAGGAGAGGGAGGGGTCCAATCGAAATTTTTGTAATAACTTAAATTATTCCTAGGATTTCAACCTACAACTTTTGTTTGAAAATTTTTTCAATTGGACCCCCCCCCCCTCGGAATAAGTATATCTACATAATGTTATTTGTGCAAAATTGAAATTTGAAGGGGAGGGAGGGGTCCAATCGAAATTTTTGTAATAACCAAAATTATTCCTAGGACTTTAATCTACAACTTTTGTTTGAATTTTTTTTCAATTGGACCCCCCCCCCAGTTTTGAATAAGTATGTACATAATGTTAAGCGAAATTGGAGGTGAGGGAGGGGTCCAATCGAAATGTTTCTAATGACCAAAATTATTCCTAGGATTTCAACCTACAACTTTTGTTTGAATTTTTTTTTCAATTGGACACCCCTCCCCCCGTCAATTTTGAATAAGTATCTACATGTTATGCGAAATTGGTAGGGAGGGAGGGGTCCGATTGAAATTTTTATAATAATCAAAATTATTTCTAGGACCTCAATCTACAATTTTTATTGGAAAAATTTTTCAATTGAACTCTCCCTCCTTCTCTCTTTCCTTCCCTCACTCCTCTAATTTTGAATAAGTATCTACGGGGTGTTATACCTTATGTAAAATTGAAGGAAATTGAGGGATCTAATTGAAAAAAATGTCACACAAAAGATGTAGCTTGAAATCAGTGCCCAGTTATTGAGGTAGAAGGGAATACCATTTTACCTGCAGGGTGCCATATTTGATATTATTGTACATTTTCCCTTCCGCTTATTAAAAATTCGAATTCATTTTTGCAGGCATAGGAGGAACAAACCTCAGCCTCAACCTCAGCCTCAAACACCTGCTCCGATTATGCCGAAGCCCGCAGCGAAAATAAGCCCAGTTTCGTGTACCATCGTTTCAAACGTCAACGGAATTTACCCTTGTAAATATTGTAATCAAGAATTCTCGGCGAAAACGATCGCAAAGCATCTATGCGTTTGTCCCAATTTCCCCAAATCCAGCGAAGTATCTCCGACCAAAATGGGCGAAATCAAGGTACTAACCAGCGACCGGGTCCTGGCGTGTTCTTACTGCGGCAAAAGATGCAATCCGCTCGATTTAGACGAGCATATTTCATTTTGTAAATCTCAACAACTGCATCGTTTTCAGCGTAAAATAAGTTGCGTAACTTGCGGCTTGGAAGCGGACGACCAAGAGTCTACGGAGAAACACATTAAATGTAAACATCAGCCTATGGAGTGTCTAAATTGCGACAAAATATTAATGGGAAGCGACGAGCTGGATAATCACGTGCACGAATCGTTGATCAACATAAGCGGATCGAATCAAACTTGTATCGCTCGCGATAAAGAGGTGGTCATCATGTGCCCGTATTGCCCTACCGGGCTGATCGGCCAGTCGTACGATAAATACACGTATATTTCCGATCATATCGAGAAGAAACACACCACGGTTCGAAAACCGACGAAAAATATTCGTGTAAAAATCAAGGATACGGTGCGCGAACTGATGGATTCCGAAATAGCCCTGATGCAGAGCAAATTCAACAAAGAGCAGGTGATGAATTCGATGCCTGTGCCTTCTGAAAAGAAGAAAAAACGAAACGTTGCTGTTAAATCGACCGCTCGACCGACCTCTGTAAATATCGTTAATTACGATAATAGAATGGCGACTACGGCAAGACTGCAGCGAATTAGCGATGATTTTTCCCTTTCGGACGACGATGAAAGTGCTCGGTCTGCGCATCCATTGCCTAAAATTAATATAATTTATAAAGGTTCGAAGAGATGAGTGTTTTTTTTATCTCGTTACGTATCGAAATGAAGTATTATTTGTTTTCTCGCAACGATCAAATTATTCTGTGAAAGAAAATATGTTACTTTTCCTCGTATGGTTTTTCATTTTACGAAATTACTATATTATTTAATAATGCGCGGCATTCTCAGTAATTAAATTGACGAAGAACCTTTCTTATTATTATTATTATTTTATTTTATTTTTTTTTTTCATTTGTTTAATGTATACTTATTTTTATTAGAAGTACGTATTATGTGGTAACGTTTGACGGGTAAATTTTCGAAAATTTATAGTGGTACCATATTTTTATGTACATTTTTTTTCGCGTGTAAATTTTTCCTAAACGCTACAACTCGAAAAGTTTTAACCATTTTTTCTTCGGTTGTGTTACCATTCTAATTGAATGCATGAAATAATATTTTTTATCGTATAAGTTGATCACTACTTTCGTTACGTTGCATTTTTGATCAATTTTTTATTTTTAAGGTACGCTCTCGAAGTTCAGGTTAAGTTTATTCCGTAATTAAGTACGCGAAGTTATCGTTTTAGTCGAATTTTTTTTTTCTTTCGAACTTATGTTTAAGTTGACAGTGTTGTTAAATTTTACAGATATCGTTACGTAGTATTGTTTCTTTTAAATTTGTAGGTATTTACCATTACGTTTGCGAACCATTGCGTTTGCGATCCTGCAAACTCTTTCGACCTGGAAAGGATTGTAGGAAAATTTCGAATTCCTCATTTTAGTTATAGGCTCGTATCAACTGTGATGTTTTTTTTTGTGTTAAGGTTTGATTTGATTGCACGGTGTCAACAACTTGTCTGTGAAAGATGAGGAAGTTGTATTAGTATTATAAATTCATCTTTCAACGTAATGTATTCCACGCAGCGTTACTGAATTGCGTTTTGGATGCTGAAATGAAATGTCGAAACCGTTAATTTTGTTATTTTCGAGGGAGTTATTTTTTAAACGATGAAATCGAATTGGGTATTGCTAAATAATGATTAGTTCTTATCGCATTTTGTAGAATTTTGCATGCCGTTAGTTGTATAGGTAGTAATCGTTTTTAAAGTGTGATATTTTGTACTACTTTTTTTTATTCTGTTTGCATTTTGTATTTTTACTTTACTTTACCCTCTAGTACGTAGGTACTGTCATGTTCTGTTGTAAATATGGGATGAATTATATCTGTCAAGTTTTTAAAAATTGTTAATTTTTTTATTGGAACGTAAAACAGCTACGAATATTTCTATTGTAAACGCAGTTGTATGCACGTATTTTCAATTAATATTTACTGATTATTGCAGTATCAGTGGAAGGGAAAGTTTGGGACAGCGTCGGTGAGAGGGGGTCGCAAAAGGTGCTTTTGCATCGAGCTCGAATTTTTCCCAAGGGTCCGACCAAGTGATTTTTATATTACTTCTTCTGAGGAAAAAAATTCTCCAATAAAATAATTTTTCTATTTCAGAAATGTGAGTGTGGAATTGTGGATGAGAAAACGTGCCTAGTCAGGAAAAACGTTTTTTTTTTTTTTTTTTTTTTTTTTGTAAAATGATGTCGAGAATTTTAAGTCCCGGCATTGGGCAACCCTTACTGGTTGTTTTTCCCTTTTTAGCGCGTCCGCGCATAATGTTTGGTTTGAATATTACTACATGTAGATTACGTGTTAGCGTCCCGTTGTTGATGTTGATTTTTGCTAATTTCGTGTGATTTAAATAATTAAGGTGCTTGTATATTTTTCTATCGTTTTATATGCTGTTGTGTATGTGTTTCATATATGAATAATAAATTCAGCTTTACGAGAGTATAAATACGAGAGCCACGAGCGTCAATAGTGTTTGAACTTATTTTGATCGGGTATAGAATTGGATTCTCTTTGCAGGAGATATTTTTGCGACTTTGTCTGAGTGGATCAGTTCCAAGTAGGGCTGTTCGAGTACCCGGGTACGTGGATTCGGATATTTTTACCTATGGAACCGGGTACCCGAATCCGGACCGGTTCCTTATCTCAATCGATCTTATTCATAAAAAGTCGTGATAAATTGTCAAATTGCATAAATGTGGCTAATTTTTTAGTTTTTCATAACAATTTTTTTTTTGTCTAAAATTGGTCGAAAACTATAAAAAACGCTTCGATTAATAAAGTCGAGGCCAAATTGTATGTAAAACAATAAATTTTGATTTGAAAATCAAGCATACCACAGGAAATTTTCAAGAACCGGGTAGGAATCGAGTACCCGGTTCCATTTAAACGCCGAATCCGATTCCGAATCCCCGATTCGGACCGGGTATCCGAACAGCTCTAGTTCCAAGCTTTCAAATGAACGTTTCAAACTTTGCAAGTCTATATCGCCCAGTGTTGTGAAGTTCTCGGGAACGAAGTGTTGTTCCCGGGAATACCCAAAATATTTCCAAGAAAAAAAATTCTGATTATATTGAGACTTATTAGACACCTCCTGGTATTAAAAGGTACCATGTTGTTTCCCTCAGTATTAAAATACATTTTAATACCCTCAAAATGGTCAAAAATTGATGTTAAAATTAAAAAGAATATTTTAATTGGATCAATCACGTGATAATAACCTGAAGAATTACCTTGAAATTACCATCTAAAAAAATAAAATATGGGATATCGATATCCCTGAATAATTTTATTAATTTCAAGTATTTCTAGGGTATCAATACCAATTTTCATTCAAATTGACATTTCTAAACATCATTACATCACTTAAATCTCGTTTTTGCTTCAAAAAAATAAATTATTTGAAAACTGGAATTCCCGGTTTTGATGAAGGTGGGAACGTTCCCGGGAATTCCCGGGAACAATTCCCATTCCCGCAAAATGGGAATTCCCGTTTCACAACACTGATATCGCCGTAATGAAATAATTGATAACTTTGAAACTTTGTACAGCCATTGAGAGGTTCCAGTGGAATATTCAATTCCCAACAATTTTGATCCCTCAAGTTTACAGCATATTTCACATAAGGGTCAATTTTAAGCAAAACCAAGGTTGCTAAAACTAAAAAAAAAAAAAAAAATGCCAACAAATGTTTTCAACCATGCTGATTACGAATTGTCAACTTTTATGTGTTTCATGACGTTTTTGACCATTTTTAACAAAAAAAAAAATGTAAAATAATAATTACTTATAGGTATATTTTTTTTTTAAATTTTAGAAAGTTTCAAAAATTGATTTTTTATTGATTTTAGGTAAGTTTAGCCCCCTGAGAGGCTGAATATTGTTCCCAGGTCAATAAAACCATTTTTAACAGCAAAAAAAAATTAAAATTGAAAAAAATTTGATTTTTGATTTTTATTGGTTTTGGTATAGTTTTCGGGTAAGTCTTTCCCCCTGGAGGGTACAGGGCTGCGTTCAGTGCGGGCTTGAAATTGTGTATATCTAAATTCAAATTAAAACTTGATCTTTTTTTTCTCTAAAAGTAAAATATTTCTTTATACCTACATTCAGAAAAAAAAAAAACAGAAACAGATTTTTTAGGATAAAAATTGAGCGATTTTACTTCAAAACAATTTTTAAAATTATTCATTCTTTAAAAAATTAGGTAAGTACAGACTTTTTATCGCAAATTTGAAAGATATTTATTTTATTTTTTAATGGGTGATAAGACGAAAAATAATTTCTCGCTATTTCAAATTTCAATACCTGCAAAAAATCCAAAAAAATCATTATTACCTACCTATTATTTTTTCAAAAAAAAAAAAAAGTGAAAATATCTTTTCTGAAAAAAAGAAAATCTGAGTAAAAATCAAGAGATTTCATACTACAAAAAATTTATAAATTTTTCCTCAAAATTGGAAAAAAATTAAGTTTATTTACTTTAAAAAGCTGAAAATTTTCTTACTCTAAAAAATTTAGGAATTTTTTCCCAAAATAAGTGAAGTGAATTCCTTCTACAATAAAGTTGGGCGATATTTTACACCGCCCCATCCAAAAAACAATGGAAAGATCTTTTTTCAAAAAAAAAAAGTTTTCTTTCATAAAACAAAACAAAATTCTGCATGAACTCCCAAAAAATAAAAGAACTTTTTTTCTTTTACTCAAAAAACTTGTATAGAGATACCCTCCTTAAAAAAATTGAACGGTCCATCTTTGAAAATCGAATTGAAAAATAAAAATGAGAAGAATAAAAATATGACAAAAAATTGAGGTGTTTTTCTCTACAAAAAATGAGAAGTTTTTTCAAATTGATTTTTACTCCCAAAATTTAGACCTTTAGGGATTTCTTCACTCCAAAGAAATGAGATTTTTTTCCACATGAATTTAAGAAGTATTTTTATAACAACGCAAGGAAAAAATTTCACTTCACTTCAAGAAAATTTTAATTGTAATTTAAACAAAAAATTAAGGTTTGTTTTTCTCTATAAATAAGCGGTATTTTTTTTAAAGAAAAATATTTTTTACTTTAAAAAATTTTAAAATCTTTTGAAAAAATAATGATACTTTTTGTAGCAAATTGTGGAATTGAAAAGTCACTTTTGTTGGAGGTTCCGGATCATTTGGAAAGTGGTCGCACTTCCAAGAAATAAAAGACTCTTTTTCAAAGAAAATTGTGTACAAAAATCTTGATTTTTTTTTTCTTTCTCTAAAAGTAAATCTTTTTAAATTATAAATAGCTGACTTTTCTCCAAAGAGAAAATCAGCTAAATAATAATAATAATAATTAAAAACAAACTATCAAAATAAAAGTCAATTATTTCACTCTAAAAAAATGAATTCTTTTACTCTAAAAAATTTATAATTATAAAGTGAATCGTCTTATTTCAAAAATAAAATAAAATAATAATAATAAGAAAAAGAATAAAGATGTGACAAAAATTGAGTTTTCCCACCAAAAAATAAGAAGTTTTTTTCAAATTGATTTTTTACCCCCAAAATTTAGGGATTCCTTCCTTCAAAGAAATGCGATTTTTTCTACAAGAATTTAAGGAGTGTTTTTATTACAACACAAGAGAATATTTTTCACATTAAGAAAATTTTAATTTTAATTTAATTTAAACTTGAGAGGGTTGTTTTTACTTTTTCTCTAAAAATAAGGGATAGGTATCTTTTTAAAAAAATAAGATTTTCTTTTTTACTCCAAAAAATTGTTATTAAATTTTTTTGAAAAATGAGATTTTTTTTTAGCAAATTTTGGGTGAAAATTCTTCAGCGGTGTCACAAAAAATCTCATCAGAGGAAGTTCCAAACTGAGCAAAAAGAGCCCGCAAAATTGTTGCACTGAGGCCCCACTCGACTCTCGCCATCACTGGTTGGGGAATTGATAATGAAAATTACCTGTGTTTACGACAGTTACGATTCGTACAATCAGATTGTCAATGTCAGGTACTGAGGTAGAAGGTAGGAAGGTACGATTACGATACGAGCTTTAATTTTGTAATTCAATTTTTAAATTTTTTTTACCAATAAAAGTGAGTTATTCGAATCGAAGAAAAGTGTTTGGTCACAAAAGTGATGAAACAGCTGAAGCTGAAACGCGTTTCCAATGTTTCTGATTGGTGAATAATTCGCGAGTTCGATCTGTGCTGTGGTTCGATCTACTAACACTCGTACGTTTTCGGTATATTTCGAGGTTTCGTTTGTTTTCGTGTATCAGTGGGTCGCACTCAACGTTATCACTGTTCATGTAACTAATTTTGTAATCCTAGCCAAAGCTTTGTTCGTTTTATTTATTCAATTGTTTTATTCGACGATTATTCATTTAAGATGATGTCCAATATGATTAACAATTCTTCGCTTCAAAGCGAAGAAGCTTTCGATTTCCTTTTCAAAATTGTCCTAATTGGTGATTGTGGAACTGGCAAAACTTGTGTCGTGCAACGTTTTCGCTCAGGAACTTACATCGAACGCCAAGGAAGCACTATAGGAGTTGATTTTTCAATGAAGACAATCTTCTTGGATGGTAAAAAAATTAAGGTTAGTATCTTTCGTCTTATATCAGCTGAAAATAATCGCATCTTGTGAAATGAATTTCAATCGAAATAGTTCACATTCGTATGTATATGTACTACACCACTACATAGCCACTCATTACCTTAACGAAGTGTTTTATGAGTCATGATTCTTGAAAAAAGTACTCAAATATCGTTAATTTATCGAACGAAACAATTGCGTCTAAATTACTGAGAAGGTGTTTGTACATTACACCTACCTCTATAAATCAACAATGGCGTTAAATTGTGTATTTCGTTATCTCTATACAGATTGATACATATTTTTTACATGTATTGGAATTGTCGTACAATTCTCCATTTCATAATCTAGGTCATTGGAGACCTTATCTAAAATATACGATTTTTTTTTATTTCAGTTACAAATATGGGACACCGCTGGTCAAGAAAGATTCAGAACAATCACCCAAAGTTATTACCGTTCCGCTAATGGAGTTATAATTGGTGAGTGCAGTGTGTACTACGCCACGAGTAGCGTAATTTCCCAATTATGAACGTAAAAATGGAAACAATTCGAAGATTCTCATTATTTACTTTACGTTCGAATTTAATGATTTAGTTTTTAAACAAATGCGACGGCAGCGAACGCGGATAGTCTTTATTCCATCGTCGTTGGCGTGAAGGTCACTATGCGATGTGTCATCTGCTCTACTGCATATACCACATACCCACATTGAATTAAAATTTATAAAATTATTTAATATTCCGTATCAATGATTTTCGGTAGACGTCCTTAGGATGACCGCAGCCTAAATGGTGTCTCGGTGATTATCCTCGAATAATAATTTTTATACGTTTTGTTCTTCTCAGTTTACGACATCACTAAACGTTCTACGTTCTTAAACTTGCAAAGATGGATCGAAGAAGTGCGAAGGTATACTGGTTCGAATGTGCTTCTTATTCTAGTTGGTAAGTGTTAATAACTTAAATTTATTCGATATTCACGCTGTACTGTTTTCGAATGAGATTATATTCGATTTAAATCTTCTTTGTATAGGAAACAAATGCGATTTAGAGAGCGAAAGAGAAGTGCAGTTATCGGAAGCTGAAGAAATGCGCGATTACGTTCCTGAAATTATGTATGTGCTAGAAACGTCTGCCAAAGAGAATAAAAACATCGACGATATCTTCATTTGTTTGGCAGCCGAGTTGAAGGTAATAACAGATGATGAAAGTTAATTAAAATGTAAATTAGTGTATCTCGAAACGATTTACCTTCGTAGTGACTTTCATTAAGAATACTGTCGACAGCAGATCTCGTACTTGTTCTCGGTTCTCGCGGCTAATTTTCCAAAATAGAAGGTCATTATCATATCGTTTTCGGAGTTGGAAAATTCAAAAATAAAATAAAATTGAAAACTGAAAATTAATACTTTTTTGGGACTGAAATCGAAATGAAAAATCAAAAACTGAAGCTGAAAATTAAAAAACTAAACTGAAAAATCAGAAACTGTTGCAGAACTATAAAGTAAACATTCATGGGGTTCAGCAATAATTCTTCTTACTAGTGAGGGGGGGGGGGGGGGGTTAAAGTTACAAATTCTGAAATTGTTGACCATTTTCTCAAATTTCACAAAAAAGTTTACGAGTTACATACAGATTACATAAATTAAAATTCGCATACTAATTTGTTTTTACACCTACCCACAAAATTTTAAGACACCTCCCCCCTAAAAAAAATTACAAATAAATAAATAAAATACGATCCAAATTTACTGCAGAAAAATATTCAAATAGCCAGGAAAATCTCAAAATTGTAACCAATACTAAGAAATAATAATAATTAACTACCAATTTCGTTTATGGGCAAATTTGATTTTTCGAATGTCTTAAAAATTACCTCAATATTTTCGCAAAATTTTTGTAATACTAGCAAATGTTTACGAAATTTTGGTTACAACTTTTTCTTATTTTTGAAAAATTTTTATTATAATTTATTTTCAAAATTTTTAAATCGTTTTTTTATTTTTTTTTAAATTTTCGTTGCAAAATTAGTTAGAATAATTAATTTTTAGATTTCTCTTACAATTTTTTATCAAAATTTTTATTTGCATTTTTTTTTGTTTTGAAATGTCTTTTGATGAAATTTCAACATAATTATTATCTAAGCTTGGTCTGTCCCTCGTTGTTTTTTCTTTTTTCTTTCATTTTTTAAGTATTCTCTATATTTCTGTTTGTCATTATTTTACGTGTCTTGTCTTGTCTTGTTTTTTTTTTTTTTTTTTTTTTTAACCAAAAATCTAAAACTGAAACTGAAATCAGGTTTGGCATGTTTTAAACAAAAGTGTTTGAAAAGTTTGAAAAAAAACCTGTTTTAAACACCCGAAAATATACAATACTTGAAGTTGTACTTTTTCAAATTTATTCAGAAAATGCATATTTTAAATTCAAAATGAAAATTTATTTGAAAATTTTCGTCCTTGCTTCGCATGGGCAACAATTTATTCACTTCTCAGCATATCTTTGATTAAATTCAATTTTTTTACTTCGGTTGCAAAATCTTTAATTTTTTGAAAAAAAATTTCTCAAAGTTTCTGAAGTAAAAATGTTTTCCTATCTTTTTTCAGAAAAATGTTTCGGTTTTTTTTAGTACCTAAAAAATCCTCCAATTTTCTGAATATTTTTTTAAAAGTTTTTTTTGTAGGATAGAATTTCTTTTTTTTGGGGAGTAGAATATTTTTCATTAAAAAGATCATTTGGGGGAGGAGATTTCTCAATCTCAATTTTTCCGGAGTGAAAATATATTAACTTTCATTTTGGGGGGGGGGGGGTTATCGATTTTTTTTGGAATAAAACAATTTTTGATTTTCCTTTTTTTTTAATGAAAAATCTTTTGAATAAAATAATTAATTAAACTTTTTAGATTGAAGAGTATTTTTTGATTTGTTTGGAAGGGAGGATACTTATCTCGTTTTTTTTTCAAGTAAAAAAAATCAATTTTTTCCAAAGTGAAAGTATTTCTAATTTTTTTAGGAACAAATTTCTCGATTTAATGCCTTTCAATTTTTTGGGAGTCTTTTTTTTAACATTTTTTTTTTTATTTTTCTGATAAAATTAATTTCTTAATTTTTCAGGTGTTATAATACTTAACTATGTATTGCTCATAAAGAGGATTTTCAAATGTGCTTTTTTAAATTTTGCAAAAAATATGATTTTTTTATCCCAAATAATTGTATTCTTACTAGCTTTTGAGAGATTTTTTTCATAAAATAATGGTGATTTTTAATAAAAAATAAATTTTTATGCAGAATTTTTCAAGATTTTTTTTAAAATAATTTTTTCTTGTATAATAGGATTTAAAAAAAAATTCATAAAATAATAATTTCTTCAAAAAAAAAAACTGCAGGAATTCCAACAATTTTTTTGCACCTTGGTCTTTTAAAATATCTTTCATTTTGAACATTTTTTTTAAAAATCGATTTCACGAAATAGAATGGTTTTTAAAATACTTTTTTGTGTTATTTATCATTATTTGAGCATTTTGTCTAAAAATCGTGTAGCCGGTGTTTTCCCTTCTAAAACTACCTACATTCATATTTTTAAAGAATATTTACAGTTTTTGGGGAATATTTCATCGTTTTTTAAAAGGAAATTTTCATTTTTTAGACGCATATTTTGTTGTTGTTGTTGTTGTTTATTTTTTTGGAGAAAGAAAATTCGAGCTCTGATAATGAGTATCTATAAAGTGTTTTGCTGAATTGGAAGAAAAAGAGGGGTGCAGTCGGAATTTTTTGTGGTAACCAAACCAAAATTGTTCCTAAGATCTCAGTCTGCTACTTCTGTTTGAACAAAATTCTTTTAAAAAAAAATTTGCTGAAAAAAATGTATTAAAAAAAAATCGTTTGTAAAAAAGAAAACAAAAACAAAAATCTCATCAAAATAGTAAGTATATTTATTTTTATGACATGAAATTCTTTTGAAAATTATTTTTCTGAGATGAATTCAAAAATTTAATATTCAAAAAACGTTCCAAAAATTCACTCGGAAAGAAATTTGCTGAAAATAGGAATAATTAAAAAGTTCTAAAAAATTCAAAAATTTTGCCAATTTTCTTAAAGTCGGTTACGATTTTTTTGAAAATGATTTTCTAAACTGATATAATTATTCGATTTTGTAGAAAAGACACGATCAGATGGCCAGCGTTGAAAACAACGACGACGACGACGAACCAGTGAATTTGTCAGAAAGTGAAACAGTCTCGCAATGTAACACCTGCAGTGTGCATTAGAATAGACTCTAAATGATTTCGGAAACCCAAGTAATATTATCGATACAGTATTATTTCACGCTATATAAAAACATTCTTCATTTTGGTAATTATAGTTGTTGTTATGTTTACTGTATAGTACGATAAAAATCGTACCGACGAAATACGATAGGAAATATTTTAAGGAAAACTTTTCTGTTATTTGATAATCAAAATAAGGGGTGTCTATAAATACTTATTTGAAATTTTAAACTTTGAATATATATTTGTTTTAACGTTTAAGTTCGTACACCAAAAGCACTAACCTAGTAGGATCAAAGATCACGAGATTTTCTATATATTTTTTATTTTCTTCAAAAAATTTCGACGAGGTTTTGAACCAGGTTGGTTACCACGATTATTGGCCAATTGCATTTAATAATTCGAACTTGAGAAGTTGCAAATTAGCCTCGAAATGTATTGTAGTCATTGTAAAGTATTCAAACAGGCCAATTGTTAGAACACCATTAAGATTTATTATATTCTTGATCATATCATATTCGAAATTCGCTTTAATGAGTTTACATATTTCTATAACGTACTTACATTTTTATCAAATTGATTCACTTCTTATCAGGAATATGAAATTTTGGCCAGTCATGTATACAAATTACAAATACGTATGTACTTGGAAAAGTGCAATCCGTATTTAAACGCTGAAGTTGAGATTTTTTCAATCAGAGTTCTATACGTATTTTGTATACTTTAATTAAAACATCACTATTGTATTTACCTACCATTCTAACTTGCCTGTTTGTCTAACGCTGTGATATAATAATTGCGCTTTATTTTTAGAATTTCTTTGTTTTTTTTCTTTCTTTCATTCGTTTTGATTTGTTTTAGAAATTTTTTTATTTCCAAGGTTTTTGTGTACCTGTGTAGTCTTCTGTATATTACGAATGCGATTAGTGGCAACGATTGAATGAATTCTTCGGTTTTAGAAACCTAATTTTTTGTACCTATTTGCGATCATCGTAGATTCTAAAACATCTCTTATATATCCGATACAATATGATCTCATTTTCTATAGTTCCTTGAAATGAATATTTTGAAATACCTACTAAATTTTAATCATACGATAAATTGAAATTTTATTCCACACGACAACGGCGTTCATTTCGAATACTAATTTGGTTTACGGTTACATTCGATTTGAATCTGTTGAACTTGCTAGCTCGTGTATTTTGAAAACATTTTACATGAGTTGTATTTCAAAGCTTCAGCAATTCAACATTACCTTGTACTGTTCGATATTATGAGAATTCAAAAATCACGTGCTACGACAATAACGACGATCTTTATTCATTTCATAATTGTTTACATTATTCCATTGTATGTACGTACACGGTTTGTTTATTTTTCAAAAAAAAAAAAAACGAATTCTCGTCATTAATCCAATTTTCATAGGATTTAATTATAGAATTTTCATTGTTATATAATATCACCTGATATATTATGAATTGAATTTTATTTTGACCTATTAGATTTTTAATGTTAATCGTATAATGTATACTTACATTGCGTATTATGTAAATATAGTATTTTGTTTATGATATTATTTTCATTCATTTTTCGTTCGATTGAAACAGCTGTTTCTTTAAAGTTATTCAACTGCAGATTTCTGGAAAAAGAAAAGGCGAACAAGGTTGTAATTGGTCAATTTTAAAAAAAAATAGGTACATGTCGTAAAATGGTGCATGAACGGGAAATTAGCAATAGCTCGTTATATCTGAGCTCCACCCAAAATTTCAAAAGTAAAATGAGCTACGACCTAGAAAACTACGAAAATGCAAAAATTAAATACACAATAGATACGAAGTAAAATATCTGTTTTTTTGAAGAAAAAAAATCTGTCGAATTTTACATTTTTTTGACATGAAAAAAAGAAAAAAAATCTGTATTTTTTGGTGTAAAAATTCCCATTTCTCAATTAATTTTTGGAGAAAAATTCAAAGTTTTATTGGAAGAAAAAAAAATCTCCAGTTTTTTTTTTTTTTTTTTTTTTTAGAATCGAGATGAGCTAAAAATTTTAAAACGTTTTTCGTATCAAAGGGAGTAAATCTCTAGTTATTCATTTTTTACTCCCTTATGAAATATACTACATTGTGTTTCCAATTTTTTGGTATAAAAAACAAAAAGAGAAAAAAATCTCCTATTTCTTTGGAGATGAAATATTTCTCAATTTATTTTTGAAAAAAATGTCCCAATTTTTAAAAAAAATCGTAATGTTTTCGGAAGAGAAATCTCATTATTTAAAAATAGAAGAAAATTACCAAATTTTTTGGTGTTTTAAAAATTTTAAAATCTCTAAATCAGTATTGGACCTTGCAGGGAAAAAAATGAATTTCCCACAGGAAAAAAATCTCATTTTTAAAAAAATTAATTTTCGGAGAAGAAATCTCTCACTTTGTAAAAAAAAATTCTCTCAATTTTTTGAAGAAAAAAAAATCTTTCAAATTTTTTGGAGAAAATAATCGGTAGGTAGTAATATATTTTTTTTCGTTTGAAGAAAAAAAACCCAGTACCTCTTTCGGAATGAAAAATTTCTATATTTTTTTGGAATAAAAAAAGTTTTCCAAATTTTTTGAAGAAAAAATAAGATATTTTTTGGGAAAAATCTCAAATCCTTTGGAAAAAAAAAACATGATTTTTTTTGAAATAGAAAATACTTAGTTCAACGTTTATTTAGTAAAAGGCTCACAGAAAAAAATTTCTCAATAAAATAACTTTTAATTTTTCGAAGAAAACTCTAATTTTTGGAGTCTGCGTACTAAAGTAAGTAAAAAGTTCTTCCGTTCTTGGGGTGGAGGGGAGGGGGGGGGGGGGGTGAAAAAAATTTTCAATAATTTTTTGACGAAAAAATCATTACTCTATCTCAACTCCAAACAAATCTTTCATTTTTTTAAAAAATCAATATAAAATTTTTTCAATTTTTTGGAGTAAAAATAAAAGTTTTTCATTTCATTTTTGATGAGAAATAAAATAAAAGTTTTTCTTCATAGTTTTTTTTTTTTTTTTTTGATAAGAAAATTCCAAGGTAGGTATAAAAGAAATCTTCAACATTTTTTGGAGTAAACATCGTTTTAATTAATTTTCAGAGAAAAAGTTCCTCAATTTTTTTAAAGTCATCGTTTTAAAATAAGTAGTAGGTATAAAAAGGATAAAAAAGTTTCCTATTATTTGGAGTGATAATATTTCTCAACTAATTTTTTAATGAACAAAATCTCAACTTTTTTAGGAAAAAAATCTCTTACTTAGGGAAAAAATCTTGGAATTAGAATTTTTTTTTGAAGAAAAAAAATGTCTCCACTCCTCTCAAAAAAAATTAATTTTTTTTGTGGAAAAAATATTTCTATTTTTATTGAGTCACAAAAAAGGTCTCAAATTGAAAAAAATCTTATGTATGTATGTATGTATAAATGTATGTTAGAAAAAACACATTTTTCAACTTTTTTTTTAGAGAAAGTTTGATTTTTAGATTCAGCCTGCCTCAGCGTAAAAAAATAAGTAAGAAATTTCCAAACTCTTTTGGAGGAAAAGCTCACTTGTGCGAATCTTAATTTTTTTACCTTAATTTTGTTGATAATAATTTTTTCCTTTTTTGGGATGAAAATCTTATAAATTTTTGATGAGAAAAAAAAACTAAGAAAATGATGAAATTTTCTTAACTGTTTTTCAATCGTCTAAATAAAATATTACGTTTACTGCCAAAAGAATGTTAGGCAACCTAAACAACACCTACGTCTAAATAACTGTTTTTCCTTATTCATGGATTATCAAAAATTTTCTGGGCTTCGCGGAATTTTTTGAATTCACTTCTTTTTAAATTGTTATTCATTTCTTTAAAAATTTTGTACAATTAGTGAACGAAGATATTGACGAATAAATTATATAGGTACCTACATACTCAAATACGAAATAAACCTCATAATTAATAAGTAGGTTTTCAAAACAAAAGAAAAATTCTATTTTCTCGAAAACACAAAAAAATATACAACTCCAGCGAGATACTCATACTTACATTTTAGAAAGTAAACTTCGCACAGGTTGACATTAATTCTTAATACGACGTTTAGTTAAAAATTCAAAACACTCGTATTATTTTTAACTATAAGACAATACGAAAATTAGTATCACGCTCTTCTTCCGTGCAGGCATCCTATACCCAATTACAAACCAAAAGGGAATGCAAATCAACCATCATTTATTTGAAAAGGCACGCGGCAATATGAATATTCACACGCGGCGATAATAAATATTATATTTCCATCGCCACAATCTAATAAATTAACCAGGTAATTATATCAATATTATTAAAAAAGAAAATTAAATCTGTCAAAAATTTTTACTCCTATTCCTCTATTCGCCTCGAGACAGAAACAACTCGTCCTACGTCCTAGTAATTAAATTAAAAATCTACGCGTATAATTTACCTAATTGATTTTATCAATACAGATTGTGTCATACGCTTGTCTAGATACAGAAAAAAAAGTCGTATACAGTCGATAAAATAGAATGAAAAATTTTCGACTCAACTTTGGCTATGCGTATGTAGATGTTCGTCTGCTATTCCAAGTACCTTCCAATATTCGCCTGGTTCCGGTAATCATTATGTATTTTGTTCGTAACGTCCGCCAACTTGCTCAAACAAATGCGTCTAATTACTCTTGGCACCGAAGCTACGATAGAATAAAAAAAAAGAAGCTAAAATGAATACATTTATAAAGAATTTCTGCGTTACGGGCATAAATATTAGGGATAATTTAGTAATTGTTGCAGATTTACAGATGACCTAAGTGCAGGGGGTATCCCATTGACCTAAAGACCCCCTCTATTTTTATTAACGTGCTAAATATCAGCGATGACTTCTCTGGAACTCTTCTTCGCTATCTATTTCATGTATAGTTTTAATTCGTATATTGTTGTATGGCGATGTTTTACGGAAATGTTTGAAACTTTGGTGGTGCGTAAAAGTTTCAAGTTGAATTTTTAACTTCTTTGTAATTTTGATTTAATTTTTTTTATTGTTTGAAAATTTTTATCGTAATTGTTTTATGAAGTGTTTTTTATTAATTAACATGTGATTCGAAATACGAACGATTAATGTTCGAAGTTGGTTAAAAATTTTCCGCTTCGGTAATATCAGGTATGGCCTTTTTATTTTATTTTCCCAGAAATTTATCAGATAGGTACCTATAGTTTTTTTTTCAATTTTTGTACTCGTAATTTTGGGTGTTTTAATTTTTCAATATTAGCAATTTTGTTTCGAAACTTATCTGTCATAAATAATTTTATTCTTTTACCTACAATCACTTGGCGATGATTAGTATCGTAAATTTATTATATGCGTGTATTAAATAATACAGAGAGACTGATTTACAATTGATAAACAAGATGTAAACGTAATATTTACTTATATTTTATGCATCGCATTTCTCAAAATTTTATGCTCAAAATTTAACTCTTTTAAAAAAAAAAAAAAAAAAAAAAAAAAAACATTCTCGAATGATTTCAACAATTAGCCAAATGGGCACTGGGCAGTCCAGTACAGCTTAAATTAGGCCAAAAAATGGAGCAAATTGCATTTTGGGTTAGATGAATTTTTTTGACTTTAAAATTTTCCTTCTGTCCTGCGATTAATCACCAAAAAGTCCTCGAACCTTACCCCTTCGAAAGTTCTCCAAATATGAACCAAAAGTTACCCGCTCGTTATTTTTCGCTTATAACTCTTCAAATATGCGTTTAAACAGAAAACTTATAATAACTAAAATTGAAGTAAATAGAATTTTAAACAAAAAAGATTCTATTAATTTTTTTCGAAAAGTGAACGGGTGGCGCAAAAACACCCGTCAAAATATATAGGGTGAAAAAAATGAAGACTGCCGCATCCATTTCCACGAATAACGTATACTTTTGGACGGGGTCTGGCATGTTCAAATTTCAAATGAGGACATACCACAGACTCCAAAAAAGTTCCCATCCCTCCTCTTCCTCGAAGTATCAAAGATGTGGGCAGTAGGGTGGAATGAAAAAATGGATGGTCTTCGATTTTGCTCATTTTTGAAATTTGAATATGTTATTCATTTTGAGATGAAAACTCTTCATACCAATTTTTAGCCTTCTAGATCACTCAGAAGGGGAGCTATGGTGTTTCAAAAAGGGGCCATTTTTGAGAGAAAAAAAACGTAGTTTTTGCGTTTTTGAACCCCCCCCCCCACACTGCACCGTCAAACAAAAGCTGTAACGCGGGTTGGTAGATGCAATTTGAGATTCTGAATCGACCTGAATAGTTGGTTTTTCGATTTTAATCCTTCTTTCCCCACTCTCGATTTTACGTATGTTGACAGATCTGTATTTTTCAAGTATTGCAAAATCGTTTTTTCCGTAAAAACTACGTTTTCTATGAAAAAAAGTGTAACAACCAATCTTGTAGAGAATAAAATTTTCCACCCAGTACATGTCTTGAATTTGACGTTTACTCGATATTACAAGAGAGAGATGGAAAAAAGAAGAAAATAAAACGAAAAAACGGATACGTCTTCTCAATTTTTTTTTATCTCGTAGTATCGAGCGAACGTTAAATTTGAGGCATGTAGTGGGTGGCAAATTTTATGCTCTACAAGATTGGTCATTTCTCATTATGCTTTTTTCATATAAGGCATAGTTTTTACGTTGGGCGAAAAAAATGATTTTGAAAAACAGAAAATTTAGAGTGGGGATAAGAAGATGGCTTCAAGTCGAAAAACCCTATTCAGGTCACCTAAAAATGGGAGTTACCGTTTTTTTTGGGGGGGGGCGTAGGGTTTGTGGTCAAAAACGCAATAAACCGTGTTTTTTTCGAAAATGTCCCCTCTTTCAGATACCGTAGCTCCCCTCCTGGGTGACTCAGGGGGCTAAAAATTGGTATGGAGAGTTTTCAACTCAAAATGAACAACATTTATTCAAAAATGAGCAAAATCGAAGACCATTCGATTTTTTTCACTCCGTCCTTGTGGGCACTGGGCACGTGTGAACCCTCCTTTTTAAGAAATGTCAGAAAAAAAAATTTTAATAAACATTGAAGTTCGTGAAATTTTCAAAAAGACCGCTTTATTCATTTTTTTTATGCAAGTCAACACTGACATTATACGTTATTCATGAAAAAGGGGAGAATTCTTAATTTTTTTCACCCTTTACGCGCCTCCCGTTCACTTTTCAAAAAAAATGAATATGACCTTTTTTGTTGCAAATTTTATCCACTTTAATTTTAGTTATTACCATTTTTCCGTTTAAACGCATATTTGAGGAGTTATAAGCGAAAAACAACGAGAAGGTAATTTCAAATCCACGTTGGGGCAACTTCACTCTAGGCATGAGGTTTGGGCACTTTTTTGTGTTTAATCAAGAGACTCAACACACCGGAAAATAAATTTCAAAATGAAAAAAAGTTCTTATACCTCAAAATTCAATTTCATCCAATTATTTTCCCGAACTATTTTTTTACGTAGCCAAGACAACTGCTCGAGACTATTTTTTTGCAAAAAGAAATTTTATAAAAACGCTAGATTAAAGGTTTTGGTTGAATTTAAACTGAAAACTAGTTAATAATCATACATTCCCTCTAAACGACGCAAAATGATTCTATATTAAAAAATTGCTGCTGTATGAAAAAAATAAACACCTACTCGAGTTCCTTCTATCAATCAAATCCGTAGATAGGTATTAACGAAAGAGGAAAAATCCAGCTCGAACTATCCAAACGGTAAATTTTTCCATCAGCTGTATATACACGATATCGATCTTCATAAAATTCTTGTCTCGCGTCTATAGTGCATACGACTCTGAGGCCCGTATTTTAAAAATTTCCTTATACTTAAGTCGAAGCGTTCTTACACAGATCAAGTAGTTTTGTTAATTTTTTCCATACAAATAAATGGCTGCTCGATGTAAATTGACACGATACGTGTGAAATCGCCTCGCCTTAAGGTCAATGTTTGCTTAAGCAAATTTTTAAAATAGGGGCCTGAGTCTCTGAGATAAGCCATCAAGTACTTATATTTCTCGTTCGTAATAATATCAATGAGAATACAAGTTTAAAAAATATCAACATTTTTGTCAATTTCTGTAAATCACCTGCGTATTATAAATGGAATGAGAAAGACACGACACAAATCTAAAAATTATTAAAGGTTTCATTTGACCTATATCAAAAATAAAACGTTTTATTTCATTTTTTAGGAAAACCAATTTTTGAGTACCTTTTCCATCTGCACTTGTATAACTTCTGTTCTTTGAATACTTCAAAGAAATTGCTCCATTGTCAAATGTTATCTAGCGTTTCGCTCCTCGCCGAGAAGGGAATAATTTTTAATGAAAAGAATAGCAGCAACAGGTGTTGTAAGTGGCGTGTTAAGCACGGCGAAGACGAATCAATAAATTTATAGCTTGTAAAACCGACTCGATGTAATAATTTTTTTTTAAATCACCTATAGAGGTGATAAAATTGCATGTTATCTTGTCATCTTGAAAGTATATATACCTACTACGCGAAGTACAGATATCATTTAATTAAACTCTTCTTATCAAAGTAATCTATAAATAAGCAGTCGTTGAGCTTATAATGTGTAAAAATAACAATTTATTAATTGCTCGTTAGTCTTTATACAAAAATCCAAGATCTAACGCCTCTGCTCTAGCATTAATTAAGTTTTGTGATTGGTTTACGACAATAATTTAACCGCTGGTCATTGGTGTTGGATGTTTTTACTTAATGAGTTTCATTTCTCAGTAACTTGTTAGGTTTTACGTTAAACAAGGTGAATGAATCCGCCTCCCAGACAGTACCACCAATCGAGTATCTATATCTAATCTAAATATTTAGTGTGTTTTTTTTTTTTTGCATGTCTCTATAGTAGTTAGTTTGGAACACCTATCCTATGATTATAACGATAGGACGGAAAGTCTCGAAAAATTCCGATGACTTTTCTAATAAGACGAAATTATATTTTACAATGTGTGCGATGGCGATATTCGCGAAAAAAATAGTACTATTGCCGATCTTAAATTCAATTGGTTTCTGCGAATTTTGAATTGACCCGATCACTTGAACTAGTTTATCGTCATGTGTTCATGTATTTCTGCTGTCTAGTTTAACTGGTTACTTGTTGATTTAATTCATAACTCATCGAAGGTGGAATGCTGCGTTCGTATAATAATAGGATTCTGCATAAAACACATCGTCGCGAGCTCGTGTTCCCTCAATTCTGCGCTGGCAATTGATATCAGCACTATTGTTAATTTTTAATGTTGATATTTTGAGGTATGCGTTGAGTAAAGGACATTTTTAAAATGAATTTTTCATCGCTTTGATATCAAAAAATATAGATACCTGTAATTACTTTTTATGGCGCAGTTTGACCGTTTGTGCGAAAATTTTCAAAAATAAATTACTCGCCTAATAAACTCATTTTGAGGCTCTACCTAAATTCAAGAAAATTCAATATTTCAATAAAAATGAAAGTGTTAGGAAAATTGAAAAAAAGGGGAGTAGATACAAATTACAAAACCAATCTATTTATTAAATCCCCTTGCGCAGAAAATAGCCAGCATCAGAAAATTATTCAATTTTCAATTTCTTGCAAGATAAAAAGCTTGGAATTTTTTCGGAGGAAAGAATTATTCCAGTTTTTAAGAGAAAAAAAATTTTCAATTTTTTTTGACGAAAAAATTTCTCAAAATTTTGGAAATAACAAAATCTTTTAAAAAATGTTATTGAGAAAAAATCTCTGTTTTTTTTTGGAGGGATAATTAAATTCTTATAGAGTAAAAAAAATTATTTAAAAAAAATGAAAAGTACCTATGTTAATTTTTTAGAATAAAAATTATAAGTAAGTATATTCACATTGATTTTTTTTTAGAAAAAAATCTTAATTTCTTAATTCAATTTTTTTTTTCAAAAAAATCTTTTTATTTTTTCGGAGAAAAATATCTCAATTTCTTTAGAACTTTTTTTTTTCAAATTTTCTCGCTGAGTAATAATCGCTGCTATAAAGATTTTCCATCTTATTGACTTAGTATACGCGATGAGTATTATGGAATTCGAGTAGAGTACTAGATTGATTGCGAATTATACGTACCTAGACATTAAAATGAGTAGCATTTCGCAAATTTTTAGGAATAAAAATCTTCTTTGAAGAAGAAGAAAAAAGAACGAACGTCTGTTTTTTGGAGAAAAAAAATTCTAAATTTAAAGTACCTACTTACTGCTCCTCAATTCTTCAACAGAAAAAATCTCATTTTTTGTGCTACAAATAATTTGATTAAAATTTTTTTTGAATTTTAAAACAAATTTTTTTTTGAAGTTTTTTGTAGTAAAGTCCTTCTTATCGATTTTTGAACTGAAAACACCGTTTTTTTTTTGAGATTTTAAATTTCTCGAAATAATTTTCTTTATTATTTTTACAGGAAAAAGCATTATTTTTTGGAGAAAAAAATCTCAATTCATTAAAATAATTTTTTTTGTAGAAGTGAAAAAAATTGTTTTTTTTAAAAATTTTGAATTAGGTATTTAGAAAAAATTTTCAATTTTTTGACGAAAAAAAATTTTGTTGCAATTTTTTTTTTGGAAAATAAAAGTAATTTTTTTCAATTTTTTTGAAATTAAAAAAGTTTTAGATTGATTTGGAGAATTTTTTTTTCAAATTTTTGAATCAGGTAAAATATATTTACCAATTTTCCAACAGGAATCTCAACTTTTTGCAATGAAAAATTTCTCATTTTTTGCCATAAAACATTATTTATTTTCTTTGGAATGAAAAAATCTCTAAACCGCTTAAAATAAAAATTTTTCCCGATTTTTTAAACTAAAAATTGCATAACTTTTTTGTGATAAATTTTTTTTTGAATTATTTGAAAACAATATTTTCTATTGTGGCGGGGGGGGGGGGGAGAGAGAGAAAGGGAAATTTCCATTTTCTTAGGAATTAAAAATTTTCTTAACCTTTTGGAGTGACAAATTTTTCAATTTTTTTGGGGAAAACTTTTTTAAATAAAAGATATTAATATTCTTCATTTTTGAGCAGAAAATTTCTTATATTTTTTTAGTGAAAAATTTCTTCATGTTTTCAAGTAGAATGCCTCATTTTTTTCAAGAAAAAAATATCAACATTTCGAAAAAAAGTCTCCAAATGTTTTTGGCGTTGGAGAAAAAAAAAACGTTCATTTCATTAAGAGTCAGTAACAAAATTTAAAAATTTTTAGGAATGAAAAATTTCTCAGCTTCTTGGTAGGTAATAAATATGCAAGTACCTTATTTTTGTACACTTTTCTAGAATAATTTTTTTTCCCCGAATTTTCTTGATAAAGAAATTTTTCAATTTTTTTAGGAGCAAAACATTTTCTAAATTTTTTAGGGTACCTAGTACCTACCTAAGAAATTTCTTATATTTTCTTACGTAAAAAAGTCTCAAATTAATTTTCTGGTTTTGTGGTTATTTACGTTTGTAAAACAATCACTACGTTAATTTGTGGTCTGCAGTTTACCATGATACGTTTTTGTCAAGTTCATTATGCGCATAGGAGTATTTATTAGGTATCTGTTTACTCCTATACTGAGAGATTGCTGTAAGGGCGGAACAGTGCGTGTTCTGGTTTACTATTCACGTATTATCGAACCGTTGATTAATTTTGAAACGAAAATTAAACTCGGAGTTTTGAAGCCAATGAAGATTCAAAGGCAAACAGGAGGTCGGTGCGGTGTTTTAACCGATTTTATCCGCGTAGTAACACTACTCCAGGTAATCCAACACCACACTGAAAAAATTTACCAACGTCTTGAACGATCTGGCAGCACACAGCACACTTCGCTAAAATGTAGATGAAGTAATTGTTTACCTTTATTAGAACAAAACCACGACAAGCAACCTTAGCAGCCCAAGGCTATCCACATATACAGGGTGTACCGGATTGATGGTAAAGCCTTCAAACCAGTAACTATAAAACTCATGTTGAGTCGATGTAGGTATGTTTGCATAACCTCCGGACTGCAGGGGCTGAGTTATGCTCATCGAAAAAAATTTTTTTTTTCGTTTTGGCAGGATGTTTTTAACCTTGCGCTTCTCGAAAACTATAATAGTTAGAAAGTTGTACTTTGTGGCATTGGATGGCAAATTTTGTCTAGAATTTTTTCACGAGGCTAGTAATTTTTGTAAGTGGACAAGGAAGTCTATACCGAGCAAAATATTCGAAAAAACATGCATAAAAAGTGGCAATTTTTCTCATTTTTCTGTGATAACTCAAAAAGTTGTCCCATGACCAAGCTGGTATTATTAACTTTTCTACATGAAAAAATGTCGCTATTTTCAATGGCGCAAACCCCGCCCCTCTATCTCACTCCAATCAAAAGTTATAAGTGAATCATTTGTTCAAAAACGTCTGAAAAAAATCAAAATTTAAATTTAAAAAAAAAAAATTTCTTAAACGATTTTTTTTAGACGTTTTTTTAAAAAAACAAACTGCTCATAACTTTTGATACATGAAAAAAAATGTTTATGAAAATTAAAAAATATATATATTATATTATTGTTATTTTTTACAGACGTTTTTCAACAACTCATTAACTCATAACTTTTGAATGGAGTGAGATAGAGGGGCGGAGTTTGCGCCATTGAAAAGCGCGACATTTTTTGCCTCCCCCCACCCCGAAAAAATTGAAATTAATTTAAAAATTCTTCTCCAAAAGTAAGATATTTTATTCTTAACAAATATATATTTTTTTCTTCGAAAAAATCAACAATAATCAAAATTTATATTTTTCAAAAAAAAATTAACAATTTTTTTTCTGTAGCTAAATATGAGAGATCCCATACTAAACAAAAATAGAGATTTTTTCTCCCAAAAAATGTAAGATTTCTTTTTTTTCAAAAAGAAGAAAATATGAATTTTTTCTCCATTAGGTATTAAAAAAAATTGAATGATTTTTTTAATTAAAAATTCTGAGAAAGATTTTCACTTCAAAAAAAAATAAAAAATTGTCTTCTCCAGAAAATTGTTTTTTTTCTCAAAGATTTGGGAATAAGTAATTAAATTTTTTTTTCTTAAAAATTGAGACTTAAGAGCTTTATTTCTACTTACATAAAAAGAGACCCTTCTCCAAAAAATGAAGCATTTTTTTTTCAATTGAAAAAATTTTCCATTTTTTTGCATCTCACCTTTGAAAATTGTTCCTTTTCATAAGAAATATGTAATACTTATTCGGACCACGAGCGCGGAGTGGCTGAATTCTATCGGCAAAACTGAAAAGGTTTGAAAAGGTGCACCATAAATGACCATAAACAAAAATTTGCTTATCACTGAAATTTTTCAAATGTTATCACGACTTGATCACGACCAAATCATGACGAAATGCACCTTTATTAGTTGAAATTAGGGAAATCATCACAACACAGCCATCTATTTTTGAGAAAAATAAACAAAGGTGCACCTTTTCAATACCTACTTGATAGTAATGCACACTAGCGCGCCATACCTATCCTTGGTCCGAATAGTTTCCAATTTTTTATTTTTCTCTCCGCTGAATTATAAAGTCACCCCTGGCACTCCCATTTTTCAGACAAATGAAAAAAATTAAAATGGAATTACTTATTTTCTAATAAAAAAAAATGTTCCTCGCATTTTTGTTTTAATTTTTTTTTTTTTTTTTTTGATAAATTGAGGGTGACCCAAAGTACCACTCTAAATCAAATTGTTGGAGAATAAAAAATTGGGAGTTAATTCTCGTAAAATGGAACAACTTCGATGATTTATAACCAAAAAAGACAAAAGTTTTGAAAATCAGTAAATTTTTTTCATTTTTCTTAAAAAAAGGAGAATGGCCAAGGGCTATACTTAAAATTCAGTTTCAGGAAAAATAAAAGATGGGAAATTAATCCAAAATAAGGACCAACTTCATAATAATTATGTATTTCATATGGATATGTTTATTATCAAGTGTACCTGGGATAACTTCACATTCACAAAAAAATTAACCCCCGACGTGACGCGAAAAAGCTACCAACATTTTCTTTTGCTGTACTAATTTTCAGTTTAAAATGCAAATTTTGGTTAAAAATGGCGACGAAAATGTTAATTAGCAAAAGAGTAGCACTGCAGGAAAGACAGGGATCAGCAATTTATGTTTATTTCATTATAACGATTCTCGAGTTGATACGTAGACGTACCACCGCCGTACGAGTATAACCAGCTTCACATGGGACCCGTAAACTTTAAATGGACATCTACGGGCAGCGCGAGGTGATATATTATCTGCGAGATGTACGAAATTTTCGATAAAATACCTTATAAAAAGCGCCCTTTGGTAGATACACATTATACCTACCTACCTACCTACCTACCTACCTAGACGTACTCGTGTCTGATTTTAATATCCACAGGTTGCAAACTTTGCTGCAAACTTGCGATACAACAATATGACCTAGTAAAAATCTTTAAATGAAATTTTGTACGAGTACTTTCTTCTTCAATTTCAACTATGAGAAAAGTTTCCAGTTGTGTGAAAATTTGCCGAAAAAAGTTTTTATAGAAAAACATGTCGCTTGTTCGCCTCTATCTCTAGCTCTACCTTGACAGTTAATTATAAGCTTCGGAGCGAGTGGTTAATTTTTCAACGGACGGTAACCTTCGAGTTGGGTTTTTCTTTTAGCAAGAAAATGCTACCTAAACCTATCCTGTCTGTCCGATCTTATAGATTTACGCTACGCACTATAAATAGAGTTTTCAAATGTCCACTCGGATAATGTATTCAGGTGAAAAGAATTCCGCGTGGAGTTTACTTACTCACGCCTGAAAAAGAAAAATGCGGTCGTTTGGATTTGGACGACCATAGAATTTCGTATCGACTATCGATTTTCACGTTTTTAAGCTACCTACGTGATTTTATTAATTTTTAGATTGTTTTAATTGCTGTCGTTCTGCTCGATGTACTATTAATATCGTGTGTTTACCTTTTGCGTTTAAGTAGGTTAATATTCGACATGTATCGGAATTACTGCAGCAGTACGAGGTGAATATAAAGTGTCGGAAATTGTCACCGTTGCACTCGTTGACTGAATTTTAATCATGCTCAACAAATGTGGGTGATTTCATGCAGCACTCTTCAAATTCAATTCGATGTGGTGATTTAAAATGAATGAGTCGAATATTATGCAGTGCCATTGCGTCTACGTATTTTTGTGCCCATGTGTAGTCGTATATTTAGTAGGTAGTACGTAATTATAGTGCAGTAGAATTACACTTGGAGGTCAAACAAATTGCTACCGAAGGTTTTTTTGGTTTATTCGGTAGAAGAGGGTCTACTCTGTCACATAATAAAAATCTTCCCCGTTTCGACCACCTAAGTGACTTTTTTTGATGCCTCACCCCCCCAAAACCAGTTTTTGACTTCCAGCGGCCCAGGGTTCAATTTTACAAAGAAAGTCATCAGAACAAAAATTGTTCTACATAAAATTTCCGACAAATTATTTTTTTGAATTTTTTCTGTACGAGTCATAGGAGTGGAGTTATGGACTCCCAAAGATGAGACCTAAAAGAGGCAACGTATAAAGTACACGAATTCAATAGGGTGGGGTAAAAAAAAAAAACATTCCTCGGATTTTGACCAAACTCGCAGAGGTGATTTACTTTGAGTTGAGGACCTCCCAAAATAAATTTGAGCCCTTTACCTCCAAGGGGAGTGGAGCTAGAGGCCCTCAAAGTAGGGTCACTTTTGAAGAAACCCCACTTTTTTGCCATTTTTGGGTAGTGCCACCTACATGATACCTCGAAAACACCCCTAGAAAAGTTTAATTTGTGTTTCTACACGTCTTCAGACCATTGACCTTCAAATTTGATATCGATTTTCTCACCCTACCAGGGGGTTGAAAAGTTGCAGTCCGCTAAAAAAACGAAAGAATCGGTAATTTCGAATTACAAAAAATGGAAATAACGTCTGCTTGGTACCAAAACTGAACTCAAAGAGCTCCTATTGATGCAAACAAATTATTTCGATAAAAAAAGTTGAAAATTTTCCATAGCAGGGTTGCCAACTTTCAATTTTCATAAAACCAATTTTTACCAAAAAGAAATGAAAATTTTTGATATTTTATGAAAATTGAAAGTTGGCAACCCTGCTATGGAAAATTTTCAACTTTTTTATCGAAATAATTTGTTTGCATCAATAGGAGCTCTTTGAGTTCAGTGTTGGTACCAAGCAGACGTTATTTCCATTTTTTGTAATTCGAAATTGACTTTCTTTGTAAAATTGAACCCTGGGCCGCTGGAAGTCAAAAACTGGTTTTTGGGGGGGGGTGAGGCATCGAAAAAAGTCACTTAGGGGGGTCGGAACGGGGAGGATTTTTATTAGGTGACAGAGTAGACCCTCTTCTACCGAATAAACCAAAAAAACCTTCTGTAGCAATTTGTTTGAGGTAGAGTATTTTTTTTGCTTGTTTCTACTGTACTATTACGTATACGCAACTACAATGTGTATGTAGTTAATGGGACAACTTAGTTATTTTTTTTTCAAATGTTGGAATTTCTTTGATTTTGAAATCCTGACCATTTTCAGATGTAAATCAAAAAAATCCTTGCAGAGAAAAACGATTGTTTACCTAAGTCTTGGTTAAAAAATTGTTGACAGCATTCGACGTTGGTTCAAAGTATAGTTTCTCATTATTCAGGTCCATTCTGATAGGTTTTGATAAAAAATTCTGAATTTTTCAATTTTTTTAATTTTTGGGAAAAATCTTATTTTGCTATGTTAGGTAGTTTACAAAATTTAAAAAAATAACGTGGCTGGCATATTACCTATGTCATAAAATTTTTTTCTTTAAAATAATTTATTGATTTTTTTTTAACGAAGAAAAGTTTTGAAAAATTTGTCTTTTTTAAGCCAAATTAATTTTTTTCAATTTTTCATGATTTTGTTTTAAAAAAAATTAACACACGGAAAAATTGATTTTAAAAATTTCTCATGGACAAAATTTTGAAAAAAAAAATGGTTTTTAAACAGAACAAAAAAATTGTATATAGGTATACTTGATTTGACAAAATTTGAAGGAAAAAAACAGCTCTGAAACATAGTTTTTTTGTGATGGGGCCGGGGCATCCTAACAGACTATTTTAAGTCATTTTCTCCGAAATGAAAATTGGGTGCACAAACAAAACTGCGACCATTTTGATTAACAGGTAGGTCCAAATTTCATATTTAGTCGCGTATATCACCCAAACCTCAGAACCAAATTTTTAGCTGCCGAAATTAATTTTTCGGTTTTAGCCGAATTTTTGAAAATGGCGGTAATAGCCCGGTAAATCAATTTGTTAGGTACAAAATTTATAAATTTTGGGATAAAATTCTAAACTGGATTTATATACCTACCGAAATGGACCACACAAGTCGATTGCAATCATTTTCGAACCGATCTGGAGCCTCAAGCAAAAGTTGACTTTTCAAAACTTTTGAGTTGTGAAAAAAAAAAATACAGTAGAACCTCGATTATTCGAGTTGATTGGAGCGAACGAAGATCGGATGCCGTGAAAAGTCGGATAATCGAATTCAAAAAAAAAAAAAAAGCTTCTGCAAACATTTTATAGAAATGACTGAACAAACAGGAAACAATGCAGGAAAAGTAACTTATGCTGCAAATAAGTAAATGATTAAAAAAAATGAAATTTTTTTTAAAGTTTGGAACAACTCGAGTTTCATTTTTATTTTTTCAAAGTGAAAAATAAATCAATTTTTTACAATAAAATATTTAAAAATTTTTTTTAGAATTAGTATAAATTTTCAATTTTTTGGAATGGAATTTTTAATTTTTTTTTAAATACCTCACCTACCTAAACAAATTTTTAATTTTTTTGAATAAAAAAATCGTAGGTACATTATAGGTTTGTTCGGGCGCTTACAGTAAATTTTTTTTTTGTACAGAATTCTGTATCAACAGTATTCTGCTCATACAGAATCTGGAGATAACGCTCGAACAAAATTCTGTGCATTTTTCAAAAAAAAGAGAAAAATACTAGTTTTTAATTTTTTTTCAATCTTAAATATGGTGACATTGAAAAAAACGAAAAAATTCTGTTTGCAAAATGCAAAATGGGAAAAAACTGATTTTCAAAAAAAAAATAAAAAATTGATAGAAATTCTAAAAAATAATTTTTTCAAATTTGTAAATGTTTTTATTAACCTTTAGCAAAAAAAAAGGGAAAAAGTTGAATAAAGTTTTCAAAAATTCGAACACTCTTCAGAATTCTGCATTTGCAGTACCTCCTCAAGCGACTGTCAATTAGAAATTAGAATCTGTTTTGCTGTTTTTTTTTTCTGTAAACGCAGAAAAGCGCTCGAACAGAATTCTGTAAAAACAGTAAAAGCGCTCGAACACATTTCTGCGTTTTCTGTACACAGAAATGCAGAAACTGTAAGCGCCCGAACAAACCTAATGTATTAAAATTTTTGATTTTTTTTTTTTTACTGATTGGGGACCTTTTTAAAAACTTTTTTCAGACATACTTACCTAATTTAATTTGGTTTTTTTAAAAAAAATTTTTTTAATTTTCTTGGAATAAAATGAAAAAAAAAGTCTGGAACTGAAAATTTTAAAGATGTTTTTGAAATACCTAAATAGGTCTAATCTTTTATTCTTTCAACTCCTTTTTGAAATGAAAAAAAAAATCCGAATTTTTTGGAGCATCAATAGGTAAAGGTTGGTCGTATGTGCAAAAATTAAGCGAAATACGATTGAGAATTCTTTTACTTCAAAAAGGTAAGAATTTTTCCTACTCCCAAAAAATTGAATAAGGTATTATTCTCTTCAGAAATTTAAAAAGTATTTTGTAGTTCAAAAAATTTGAAAATTTTTCAATTTCAAAAGTTATTCCGAAAAAATTGGATATTTTTTCGTATCAAAAAATTGAAAAAAATTCAATTCCAAAAATTGATAATTTTTTGATTTTGAAAAATTTTGAATATTTTATTCATTATTTTCAAAAAAATTGAGAGTTTTTCCATTATAAAATAATTGAGAATTTTTTTATTTTAAAATTTATTCCAAAATTTTTTAAAAAGTTTTCCCTGCAAAAAAATTGAGAATTAAGTCATTCCAAGAAATTGAAGATGAGAAGTTTTCATTACCTATATACCTATCTACTAAAAATTGAAAAAAAAAAGTTCTAAAAAAATGGTATTTTTTATTGGGAATTTTCTTTAAAATCTGAGAAAAATGTTGACTCTAAAAAATCAAGTTGAATGATTTTTTTCTTTGAAAATTTGAAAAATATTTTGTGCTTCAAAAAAATTTATAGAGTTTTTCTCTTGAAAAACTGATTTTTTAAAGATTTTTTTGGAGAATTGGGAACGCAGCCCTGTATGTATTGATTGATTGCAAATTGTAAATTTTTATTTGTTTTAACATTTCGCAAATTTTTTTCGAGATTTGATTTCGAACATTTTGTACTTTCAAGAAGTGCATATAAAAATTTGAAGAACAGTTGTGAAAGAGTAAGTAATGAAAACTCTTTCAACTCTTTTGAAAAGGAGTGGTAACTCCCAACTCTTCTCGATTCTTTTTTGCAAAAGAGTTAGGGCCTAGCTAAATAACATGCAACTCGCGATTTGCAACTTATTGCGACTCGCCAAGGTCATATTCAATCTGATATTTGATTGACTCAAGTCATGACTTGAGCCAATCAGAATACCAGATTGAATATGACCTTGGCGAGTCGTAAGTTGCAAATCGCGAGTTGCATGTTATGTAGCTATAGGCCCTTAACTCGCGAGTCAAGAGGTGAAAAAAAGAACTCGTGCCCATCCCTGATTTCGGGGAATGTAGCTTTTATAAAAATGTTCTATAGGATGTCGATTGTCCTCGTTACGAATGTTTTCGAGGATCAGCGGAGGGGGGGGGGGATGCATCACCTATAGCATATTTGCATACGCTGCATTTTAAGCACTGCACTGTACCTATTTTCATCGTGAAACAGGTTTATATTCCAAAGGGAAAAATTCAAGATATATGGGGTCAAATGACAACATTTATATTCAATTCAAACTGTCTAACACTCTTGATAAGTAAAAGAAATGCGGAATAAATAGATATGTCAGAAAAATCATTGGAATGGGAATAGGTACTATTATCGAAGGTACGACAGAATTAACATCACTTGATAATAATCTAGAAGGAAATCTTTGAAAAATTTTTAGAAACGATAAATTAACTAAGATGTATAATTTTTTGAATTTATTCCAAAAAAAAAAAAAAAAAAAAATCCACGAAACATTTTGCATTCAAATTAGGGCAAATTTTATAGTTGTAGATATGTTTGTACTCGAATGTACTTATTTAATCTGCGTATTGTCTATGTAGGTATTGTGGGTACTGCATTCTATCACTTTACACAAACGTACTAGTGCAATCTGGGCAACTTTATTCGTTTCATATAAATCACGATTGTACCCACCTATTTTTCAATTTGACGTTCACTTGGTTTTGTTTTTTGATATTGGCAGAAGTTATACAAGAATTAATCTAGCAAGGGAACCTCGCCAACTCGTCATCTCCAATTGAGCTGAAATTTGGTTCACTGAAAGAGCATGCCACCTAGACCTCACAACCAAATTTTTAGCTGCCGAAGTTGATTTTTCGATTTTTGGCGAATTTTTGAAAATGGCCAAAACCGCCTCCAAAAAACCATTTTTTGAAAAAAGATGTAAATTTCAAGATAGAATTCTGAAAATCGGTTTTTACACTAAAGTCGACACCCTGATTCGATTGGCACCATTTTCGAAGCGATCTGGAGCCTCCAGAAAAAGTTGACTTTTCTCCAGCACACTGGAATCTCTCCAAACGTCAAAAATCAACATTTTCTGGAGGCTCCAGATCGCTTCGAAAATGGTACCAATCGACTGGGGGGGGGGGTCGACTTTAGTAGGTAGACGAAGTTTCGAATGATATGCTGGAGAAATTGATTTTTTGGAAATTTTTAAAAAATGCAGAATTTTCAAGTTGTCAAAAAGAACACGTGCGAACTCGTCACCTCGGATTTTGGATTCAACTACGTCAATCGATAGATGGCATCATATCAACGCTAGGATTAAATTTTCAGCTGCCGAAGTTAATTACAGCGCCGTCTGGAGCTATTCCAGTGCGCTGGAGAAAAGTCAACCTTTACTGGAGGCTCCAGATCGCTTCGAAAATGATGCCAATCGAATCAGGGGGTCGACTTTAGTGTAAACACCGATTTTCAGGATTCTATCTTGAAATTTACAGGTTTTTTTTTTCAAAAAATGGTTTTTTGGAGGCGGTTTTAGCCATTTTCAAAAATTCGCCAAAAATTGAAAAATCAACTTCGGCAGCTAAAAATTTGGTTGTGAGGTCTGGATGGCATGTTCTTTCAATGAGCCAAATTTCAGCTAAATCGGAGGTGATGAGTTGGCGAGGTTCCCTTGTAGGTATGATCCAGTTCAATATAAAAAAAAATCTTCGAAGGTATATTTGTACTTCCATAATAGGCTATCTACTCTTGACTTTATGTAAGGTCTAGGTCGAATGCCCTTTCCAAAGATTGCCAAAAAATTTGCCAAAAAATATACGAAGTTGATTACTGTTGATTTTTATTCCCAAGTGGATAACTATTAACTAACTACCTACCTACCTACCTACCTACTTAACTACCTAACTAACTAACTAAAAGTAAAAGCAAATTTTATGCTTTGAAAGTGCTCAAAATATATCCCTGTCATTCATCCTCATCCAATTCATTAATCTTTTCTTATGTAAGCAGTCCTGGAGTTAGCGAAGATGAAAAAGAAATAGTAATGGCAAAACTTTTATAAAACTGATGTCCCATGACGAGAAAATGTCGCTAATAAATATGTTAATTTGCAGACTGTTGATTAATTTAATATACTTACCTATATATCTATACGTAGACATAAGCTCGATTTCTTTCTTTCAATTGTTTAAATCGAGCTTCTTCCTATGAGGTACCCGACTATCGATTATTTATAATTAGCAAAAAAAAAAAAAAAAAAAAAATACACCGTAAAATAGGTATTAGGTTGCTAATTTCCTTTTAGTATTAATTCTACATCTGAAAAAAAAAGTAATCATCGCGTGATAATGACCTTGACACATTAATTTTTCTAGGTGTTTCGAGACGAATGACGATGGATGGAAAACAATGAAGATTCGCAATTACAATACGCTGCTGTAGCTTTTAATTTCAGGTATGAATTTTATTTGATATTCAAAACCATTGATGAGTAGAATTTGTAACTTAATTAACTAAATGGATGAAAGCGATTCGCTACTTTCGACTGGCTCTAAAACAATAGGTAGTAACCCAGGTAATGAAAACTTTTCAACATCCGAGTCGTTCACCTATTATAAATTTGGCATCGATTCAAAATATAAAATTCTATACAAATATCTGTCCCCCTTCATGCGATTACATACCGCGAGTATGTGCGTAGAAATGCAATTGTCTCTGTCTGGGTCTGACTTTTTCCTTCTCTTTCTTTCTTTCCTACCGCATTTCAACAACTGTATATTTACGATTTTTTGCTAGTCATCAGATAAGAGTCAGAGTCGCTCGTCTGTCTTCACTTCGTCCCGCCAAAACGTGTCTAAATACTTTTAAAATTGACGAGTTTTTATTATTTTTATTATTATTATCTATCATTACAAGATTTATGTACTTACATTATAACTTTGAAACGATTAATTCAGGCGTAGATAGATAGATAGGTGTATTACGAGTAGTTCCGGTAATTCGTTCACGCATGTGCAAACATACTGTTACCCGTGTTAGGTCAGATTCAACGGATCGTAGATGGTTAATTCGACGGTGGTTACGGTTAATGAAGTTATTTTAACAGACATTTCACAGCAGTCGGATAATAAATGCTATCATCGGAAGTTCTATAACTACTTTTTAATGAGTAACAAGTATCCGAAAATAATGATCGTCGGCGAGATTTATTAAGATAAATTTTCGACAATGCTTTTCGTATCGTATCGTATCGGTGTTAACAAATCTGTCGAAAGGAATTTATAAGATTCTCTAGTATCTATATACTCGATTATTTCTATACAGCGCGCGCGGTTTTATTCTATTATACCTACACGGTGGCTGGAAAGCTCGTGCGATAATTATTGTCTATCGATAAATCCGGTATTAGTCGCGTCATTCGGCCACAATCACTATTACTTTTTACAATTCGAAATGGAACGATATAAGTAGGAAATGATAATAGAAAAAATATTGAATTAAAAACCAACCCAAAAAAAACCTAGTCAAATAGAAACCGATGAAAGAAATTTCAAAAGAATTAAAATTTAATAAGACTACAACCTACTCACTAATATGAGGTCTACGGAGGGGGGGATTTTATTGCTTACTACAAACAAACATTTTTTTTCCTTCAAAAATTTTGGTGACTTCCATTTACTTTTTACTTCACGAAAGAAGTGGAGAAATCTTCTTAAATTGAGTTGTTTTGGGGGGGGGGGTGCAAATAAAAATATCTCGCATTGGTGATTTTTTGTCAAAAAAAAAAAAAAAAAACGGGGGAAAAAGAAGAAAAGAAGAGAAACATCTTATTTAATTATTTTAGAGACCCGAGCAGCACACTCGACAAATTATCGAAATAAAAAATCGACAGAATATCGAATTCGATAAAGTGTCGCGTTAGTTCCGCATAAATCGTGAAATTATCTTTCGATATATAGATAGATTATCGACGAATTATAGTTAGCAAAAATTTCGAGATTATAGTAAGATATTTTATCGATAATATATCTATAATATCGAAAGATAATTTCACGATTTAGGCGGAACTTTTGCGACACTTTATCGAATTCGATATTCTGTCGATTTTTTATCGATTTTTTTATTCCGATTTTTCGTCTTTTACTAGCTTCTTTCTATAATTAAAAATCATTAATTAGCATAATTAATACATTAAACTATGCCTAAACACATTATTCATGTTACGGTAAGAGGATCATTTCAGAAAAAGTCAAAAAAAATTATAAAAAATCTGCCACCCGTGGGGCTTGAACCTTCTACCTTCTGCATGGTAATCCTCTTCCTTAACCACTATGCCATACCTTATCGTTGAGGAATTAGCAATAAAACGCTTATAATAGGCAGTTTAGTACTTCCAGACGTGTTGGACTTAGAAAAATTTTCACCAATTTGGAAATAATTTCAAATATCGTCACAAAATCGTTGAAAAATCGTTCGACAAATTTCAGATTATTTGTCGATAATGTAGTTTCAAATATCGCCACAAAATCGTTGAAAAATCGTTCGACAAATTTATAGTTTCAAATATCGTCATAAAATCGTTGAAAAATCGAATTCAAGAAATTTCAGATTACGTGCGTCGATAATAAAGTTTTAAATATCTTCACAAAATCGTTAAAAAATCGAATTCGAGAAATTTCAGATTATTTGTCGATAATATAGTTTCAAATATCGTCACAAAATCGTTAAAAAATCGAAATCGAGAAATTGCATATTATGTGTCGATAATATAGTTTTAAATATCTTTACAAAATCGTTAAAAAATCGAATTCGATAAATTTAATATTCTTTGTCGATAATGTAGTTTCAAATATCTGCACAAAATCGGTGGAAAATCGAATTCGATAAATTTAATATTCTTTGTCGATAGTATCGTTGACGAATATCGTCATAAAATCTTAATAATATCGAATTCGATAGTTTTTAGATTTTTTGCCTATGAAGTTGTACCGATAAATCTTTATAATATCGTGAGAACATCTATAGATTTTCAAACGATTTTTTATTGATACGTTACATCTTCCGATATTATTGATCGAGTGTGCCACTCGGGGATTACCAAGCATACAAACATTTTATGTGACTAAAAATAAAAAACAATAAATTGGAAAAATTTTTAGAAAATAATGAAAAAAAGACATTCAAAAAATTGAAAAAATAAGATAGGCATTTAATTGAAAATTTGGATGTTGATAAAAAATTGAAATAAAATGAAAATTCGTCAAAATTTCTTTTTTGAGTTGTATCACCCTTCGAGCGGTGGAGGGGGAGGGTATCGTGGCACTATATCTTCGGCTGGTATACCAATTCTCGCCGTCGTTCTTTGTCATGTGCGATTTGTAACCGTTCACCTGGGGGGGGGGGGGGGGGTCCACGTCCTCAAGTTCCATCAACTTTGGAACCCTGGTTGGTTTTATTTCCACACTACACCTGGATGTAGGTATCGAAACCTATCGAAACATAATTATGTAGTAGTTTTTTTTTACTCTGCGACAAAATGTCTAAAAGTCGTCAAATATAAAAATAAATGTCCATGCAAATATGAAAATTAAAACAGTCTGATGTCTAAAAGTTATCGAATTTTTAAAAAAATTTTCAAGTTGCAGAATGTCTGACAAAAAAATCAAAAGTATCATATGTTTCAGAATGTCTGATAAAATGTCAAAAAAAGATCAAATTTTAAAAAAATCAAAATTTTTCAATGTCTGACAAAAAAAAATCAAAAATATTATGTTTCAGAATACTTAAAAGAGTCTAGCCCAGTTTATAGGGGTGATTTGGCCCTGAGCACCGATTTTTGAATTTTCCAGTGAAAGTTGGTCCTTATGGTCTAAAACCCCCGTGACAAAATTTTTAGCTTGAAATCTCACCCCTAGCCTCTTTTAGGAGGGTTTAATGTGGATTTTAGTTTAAATTTTTCAACTTTGGCGGTTTTCAATCGATTTTTTCCATACTTACATGGATGATAGTTGGTACCGAGGGTAATTTATGGAATATTTTAGAAAAAATTTCGAGCACTTTTTTCAAGGTCAAATGGGCATTTTAAGCTTTCTAGCGACCATTTTGGTATTTCAGAGTTGCAATTCTGAAAAAAAAATATATTGTTTAGATACTTTGTCTAGATGTACAACCTCATATATAATTATGTAGAATTTGAAATCATGGTGCGTCACCTTCAAAAATGCAAAAAATCGATTTTTTATCCCATTTTTCCACCTTGAATGGGTCATTTTTTTGTCAAAAAAATTTTCCTCCGAATTACTTGATAAATACGTATTTTTACGCCACTCACCCTATTTTCATTCAAATTCATTCATTTTTCATGATTTATGTGTTTTTTTTATTTTTTGCATCTGATATCGACGTGGACGTGTCAAAACCACGTATGTTGGAATATCAAAATTTTACAGGAGTGACAAAAAACGTCGCCAAAAATACACGCGTCTTACGTGATTTTTAAAAGTAAATAAGCCGATTGGAACGTTAGAATTCGACTACGACATACGAGGTGATCAAAATTAGATTTCTCCATTTTTTTCCTATAAGAAACCTCAAAAAAGTGATTTTGCTGGAAAAGTCGACATACGTGGTTTTGACACGTCCACGTCGATATGACTGTGAATTAAAAATTAACGATTTTCATCAACGATAACTTCAAATGAAAAAACTACTTCCAGATTCTGCGCTAAACAGAAAGTTGCGCTGAGCTTAGAGTTGCGCTAAACTGAAAGTTGCACTAAACTGAAAATTGCGCTGAACTGAAAGTTGCGCTTCAGTAAAATTTGCAACAAACTAAAATTTGCGCTGAACGAAAAGTTGCACTAACGGAAAGTTGCGCTAAACGGAAAGTTGCGCTAAATGGAAAGTCGCGCTGAATGGAAAGTTGCGCTGAACCAAAAGTTGCGCCAAACAGGAATTTGCGCCGAATGGAAAGTAGCCTCAAACTGAAATTTGCGCGATACAGAATTTTGTGCTAAACTGAAAGTTGCACTAAACTGAAAATTGCGCTGAACTGAAAGTTGCGCTTCAGTAAAATTTGCAACAAACTAAAATTTGCGCTGAACGAAAAGTTACACTAACGGAAAGTTGCACTAACCGGAAAGTTGCGCTAAATGGGAAGTTGCGCTAAATGGAAAGTCGCGCTGAAGAAAAAAGTTGCGCCAAACAGGAATTTGCGCCGAATGGAAAGTAGCCTCAAACTGAAATTTGCGCGATACAGAATTTTGTGCTAAACGGAAAGTTGAGTCAAACTGAAATTTGCACCAAACTGAAGTCATTGGTATGCGAAAATTTAAAAAGTCCAATTTCTAAAAGTCATCAAATTTTTTCAAAAATTTCCAAGTTGCAGAATGTCTAACAATGTATGTAATAAAAAAAAATTCAAAAAGTTTTTGTATTTCAGAATGTCTGATAAGATGTCTAAAAGTCAACAAATTTTAAAGTTATCACATTTTTAAAAAAATTTTGAAGTTTTTTGATGGTCTGGCAAAAAAATTCAAAAATTTTATGTTTCAGAATGTCTGAAAGTCGTCAAATTAAAAAAAAAATGTTTTTTCTCATTTTTTACTTTCCGAACAGCGCGTAGCGTTGTAAGGAAAGTATTGTTTTCGGTGCGAAATGCGTTTTCACGAATATTGCACTTAGACAAATTTTGACTTCGTACAAATTTGTTTTGACCAATTTCCAGATGATGTTCCGTATGTATGTGTGTGTGTGTGTGTGTGTGTGTGTGTGTGTGTGCAGAAAAATTTGTTAACACGATTCCAATCGCCCTAATTGAGATATCTCGTTGAAATTCGGCGATGAGAAGTGGTTTATATAAACGAAGGCTACGCAAGAATTTGGGGCCTTTACGTTGAATAGAAAAAAATTTACGAGCGATTTATGCGAAAAATTTGTTAACACGATTCCAACCGCCCTAATTGAGATATCTCGTTGAAATTCGGCGATGAGTAGTGGTTTATATAAACGAAGGCTACGCAAGAATTTGGGGCCTTTACGTTAAGTAGAAAAAATTTTACGAGCGATTTATGCGAAAGATCGTCGAGTTTCACATTTGTCGCGTTTTAGATGTCGATAAAGGGAACGGTTCAAGTGTTTATCTATATCCGGACATTTTGTTTAGTTTAAAAAAAAAAAAAAATGTTTTGTATGGCGGTGCTTTTAACACGTCGGCGGGTGTAAGGGTTCGCTCTGCTATCCCTAACTGGCGCAATGCTTTGTTATATTTCAGTTCTTTTCCCTTGAAGAAATTAAAGAAAAAATTATTTTTATTTGTATTCTACTCGATATAATTTTCGAAAAAGTATTTTTTTGGATTGTAATTAATTTGGGACATGTTGATTTTTTGGGGTCAGTGGAAATTTTTCATGTCTTTTTAAAGTTAACTTGTATTTTTTTCGAGATTTTTTATAAAAATCATTTGTCTAAAAATGCCCATGTTTCTTTATTTATTTATTTTTTATTATAAAAATTAAATTTTTTCTCTCAAGAATCAATATTAAAAAAAAAAAAATATTTTAATCAATTAAAATTTGAAAAAAATTAAAAATAACATTTTAAACCTAGAGAAAAATTTTAAAAATACATACCCATACCTAGGCAAAAAAAAAATTTTAAAAAATCTTGTAAAAAAAATGAAACAAAGAATATTTTTTAAGAATTTTTTTTTTTTTAAATTAAACCAAAAATATTTTAAAAAGTACAAGTCCAGATTATTAGTTTGACATATTTTTTTATTAGGGACCAATGTTCGGAAAGTTTGTGATGCTTGCATCACTGTTTATTTTTCTTAAGGGAAAACGAAGAAAATTTTTTTGATTCTTCTTGATGAAAAACAGAAAACAAAGAAATAAAAAAATTAGTTAAATTCAATTTACTGGTCCATTTAGACCGTGAGAAAAATAAAAATCATCCTTTTTTAAAATCTTCTAAAGTAGCTAAAAAGTTTATGAAAAATTTTGATGGGGGTACGAGTCAATGATGCTGCTTTTTTCGAGTAGACCATATTTGTATTTTTTACTGACTAAAATAACTTTTGTACATATTTTAACGGTTATAAAAAAATATTTCAGTCGTATTATAGCGCATATTTTTGGTTCTTATAAAGTCAATATAAGTTGATTTCTGTTTTTACGAAGCTATACATTTTACGACAAAAATTTACCTATGTTAACGGATTAGTTTTATATAACATTTGCGGTAATTTTTACTACTTCGTACATTGTGGTAGAATTCGCCTTATTTTTGTTTTAACAAATTATTATTGTCATGAAAACCATACTGTAATTTAAACCACATATGCTTTCTCAGTATCTCAGTACATTCAGGTTAAGAGTAAAGCATGGGCTCATACCCTGCATAAATCGAGTAATTAGCAAGCATTAAGTATAACTATTAACACAGCAGTTCTCATTTAAGTAGGCATAGGATACTTAATACCCTCTCACAATTTTGAGAGCTTTTTACTCCCGTTTCAATATATTTACTTGAATGATTTAGCTAAACGCTTTCATACTTGAATGTACAAAATTTAATTTTCTCATTAATTTATAATTAGAACCCTGGTCGAACGTATTATACAGAGTTTCGGTTCTTTGGTTCAATTGAAGGGTTCGTTGTGAAAACAACCAAAGTCCATTTCGGGGTTAGCTTGTTTACGTTTTTCATAGACGTATTACAGCCGATGTGTGAATGCGAACGATTCGTTCAAACATCACAGTAGTGCCATGAAGTCACGATGACACTATTGTGATGTTTAAACGAATTGTTCGCATTCATACACCGGCTGTAATGCGTCTATGAAAAACGTAAACAAACTAACCCCGAAATGGACTTTGGTTGTTTTCACAACGAACCCTTCAATTCAAATATGAGGTACCTACCTATATCTATAGAAGCAGCTGCTTTTGTCTTTTTGAAAAATACCTGTTAAATAGGTAACTACCCAATTTAATACGGTGTGACGTGTCTGATCGATATTGTGGCTTTAATTTGACATTCTTATGGATGAGGTGTTTTCAAGAAGAGCTAAAGGAAGTCTTTAAAAGTACCCATTGGTTATTTGAAAAATAAAATGATTAATTAAATGTCCATTCACTAGGTTTAGAGAGGTAGAGACGGAGAGAGAGGTCTGTCAACTTGAATGTCCGAATACTTGATCGAAAGAGGCATAAAATAGGTAAACGACATGCTTCTTATTTGATTACATACTTTTCCGGTTCGTAATTTTCAGATCTGTTAAAGAATTACCTACCTAAAAATGTATAAATTTTATTCGTTTCAAAGTAGATATACAATACAATAAGACACTCATAAATTGTTGATAAAGAGCAGTGGACTAGAAAGGAAAGGGAGGATGAGGTCAAACACTTCGACGAAACTTTTTTTAATTTAAAAAAAATGAGTAATTTTTGATTCAATTTGAATTTTTGACGGTTTAAATTTATTCTATAAAAATGTAAGCACTTAGCCCACACGTACTTTAAAATGTGGTTACTATTTTATTTTATTTATAGTTCCCACTCATTTCCAGCTCACTTCGAATTTTCTTAATTTTTTATTTTGCCCCTTTCTTAATGAAATTCTTTTTTCTTCAAAATTTCGTCATTTTTAATTGAATTTGATTTTTTCAAACCTTCATTTTCCCTTAAATATATATTTTTTTTAATTTCTCTGAATTTTACTCTCTATATTAGTCATTTTTGATTTCATTTTCGTTTTTTCTAGGTTTCAGCTAATTTCATTTTATCGATACCTCATTTCCTCAATTTGTAAATTTTTTCGACCATTTCACTATTTTTGTTCATTTATTGTAATTCAATTTGAATTTTTTTTTGTAGTTTCGTTTTTTTACAACTTTATATTATTAGGTTTTTTTTTTTTTTTTTTTTTACTCAAGTATGTAATTTTTACCAAACATTTTCTAATTTGTTTTAAGTTTTCCAAATCTTCGATTTCTTTTCTAATTTTTTATATTTTACTTTATTTTTTATTTCCCTTAATATTTTACCTAATTTTCATTCACATTCATCGATTCCACTTTTATATTTCCAATTGTCTATTTCCTCTAATTTTGATATTTTTTGAAATTTTTTCTGATTTTCCAGCATTTTATACATAATTTTATATTTTTTTTTCTACGAGTATTTTAGCATAGTATACAAATATCTACAATGCTTAAGATGACAACACTGGCAAAAACCTGACCTTTTTTTTTTAATTTTCAATTTTTTGATTTTTCTGATTTTTTATTTTTTTATTTTCTCAATTATTTGGTTGGTAACATTTCACATTACAAACAATACAAAATGTTACCAACTACCTTTCTTCAGACAAGAAAATCTTTGAAGGGGTGCCAAGATTAAATAAAGACCCTGTAGGTATTTTTTTTATTTTCTTAGTTTTATGTGATCTAAGTATTCATGACATTTTATCAGATTTTTATGAAACTTGTGAAAATTTATCTATTATATTTGTAAACAAAGGCGTAATTGTAAAATCTAAATTTTTTAAAGGAAAACATCAATTTTTTGGAGAATTGATCTTAATTTTTGCTTCTTTTTTTTTAGAATACAAACCTCTTCATTTTTTTAGAACAAAATATTGATTTTTTTTTTTTTTTTTCATTTTCTTTTTTCTTTTTCTTTTTTTTTGAGTAAAAAATCTATTCAATTTTTTGGAGAGAAAATTTTTGATTCATTTTTGAAAGCTACTTATCTTGATGTTTTTTAGAATCAGCGTGAAAAAGTTTCTAATTTTTCGAGGTAAAGAAAACAGCATATATTTTTTTTTTAATTTTAAGAGAAAAAAACTTTTTTATTTTATTTTCAGATTAGGTATTTATTTTAGAGGAAAACATCTCAATTTTTTGTCCCACGTTCAGGAAAATAAATCAACCTCTTAATTTTTTTTTTGAAAAAGATTTCAGTCTCATGTTGGGCATTGACTCTGGGATATTCAAGTTGAATTTTATGGCGATTAAAAAATTTACTATTTTCTGATTCTTAATGCGAATAATTTTTTTTAGAAAATTTAAGATTTTTAAAATGATTTTCTGGCTAATTTAAAATTTGATAAAAAAAATTAGGAAAGCTAACCTTTTTCATGCTGAAAAATCAATTAGAATTGAAAGAAATCGAGAAGTTATAAAATTGTGGGGAAATAAAAGGTGCTTAGGTACTAAATTGGGAAAAAGAATTAGGTAAAAAAGACGATGAAAAATTAAAAAAGAAAAGAAAAAACAGTGTAATTAAACAATACTAAAAATTCGAAAAAAATCAACTTTGAAAAAATAAATATGTACTTCGGTATAGATTGCCAGGTATTAAATTAACAAAAAAAAAAAATATATATATAATATATTTTTAAAAATAACTGAAAAATTCAAATTTAATAATACCTACTTAATGGAAATAATTGAAATACCTACCTAAAATAAAAATGAAATGATGAAAGTTGTAAAACATGGATAACTAATTGAAAAATAAATAAAAATAATTTTTAAAAAAATTCAGAAATAAGATTTTTTATTTATTTACAGAAAACGATAACCAAGTAGCCCATTTACAAAGTCGATTGTTTTAAAAGTTTCGAAAAAAAATCTATATTTTACCCTCACCTAATTATTCTCGAAGTTGATGTTAGAATTAGAAAACTCATTTCTGTGGGAAATGGTCAAGAAAGGTACGCTAATTCCAACGATATTTATTCATTTTTTCTAGCTTCATTGGTAGGAGGAAGGGGGGGGGAGTGTAAAAACCATGCGAACACACGATTTTTCACAAAATGATTTTTTTTTTGAAGCAGCGTAACAATGTTAAAAAATTTATTTCCGTGGGAAGTGGTCAAGGAAGTTGAGCTTATTCTAATTCAATAATCTAAAAATGAGCTAAGAGGGCTGTTATTGTAATTTTTTTCACTTTTAAATTTGATAGACTTTCATGTATGCTGTATCTTATTTTCCAAAATTGAAGCCAGAATAAAAATTTTGAAAGATTAGTGAAAAATTATTGCGGACGAAAAATAAATGAATAAATGAAAAATGGCCATAAAATATTTGCGCAGAATGAAATAATAATTGGATAAGGTCTGTTTGATATCGTTCAGTTATAATTTCAAATATCTCCTTAGATGTAATAATCGTCAGAACGTGTGGTTATACTTATATTTATGTTTTTTATTTTCAAGACTTTGTATTTAATTACCTGTAATATGTATGTAATTGCTTGGTAGCTCATTCAACTAAACTTACGTGAGGTATTTTACCTACCTCCCCATTCAATTAAGAATATATTACGCAAAAAAGAGAATGTAGGACCTAGACTCGTATAAATACTCGTATATGTGACTATTGTGACTATACATTTACAATAAAATCTGCATATACCAGGAATTTAATCCTTTGGTACGGTCAAATGTTAATGCTCATCTTCACCGAATCATTCAATGGGGAGAGGCTGGAGGTTTAGAGCGCACAACTTTGCGCATCCAGAGCCAGACAGAACCCGAGCCGCAGCCAAATGATTTACTACAATGAACGATTTCCGCGATTATATTTCGTTAAATTGAAAATGAAATGAATCAGGCTAATCTTCGAGGATCGCGTGGCTCCATGCGACGAAATTCTTTCAGTTTTTGTATGCGATTGGCACAAGCCAATGACACCAACTTGCGGAATGTATGTTACGATGAGTTTTCTTCCAGAATGAAACAGTTGGATTGTACGGTACGCACGAGCCTCGATTATTTTTAAGTATTACGTCGGTATTACTATCATTCCTTATGATTGAACTCTTTATAGTGCTGGATAATGATCAGTAGTTTTTATTTTTCCAAGTGCTGCTGATGGGACAGCGTAGGGTCCGGCCCGCGGCCCGTACGTTTTGAAATATTGGCATATGCTGGACAGTTGTAATTGCTCTTGTCTTTTAAAAACACTACCATCGGCATACGAACATAAGTAAACACGTTTTTCCTTTGACATACCGACCGAATGTGCCAGTCGATCATCGATGTGCTAGTGTCGCATAAGTTTCCTTATGTCCAACTAATTTGCCTATTTTCAATTGATGTTTTCTCTAATGTCTCTGCGTGCAGTTCGAAATTTCCATTTAAATTCACCTGTATTTATCTGGTGGTCATTTCGGTTGTTGTCTATGAATTTGCATTCGTTGTGGGATTTTTTTCTAGTTATCGCGGTCTAAGTACTTATGATAATTTTATAAAAAATATAGGTATATTTTTTTCAAAACTTGAAATTTGTTTTTTTAACGAATTTTTAAAAAATTGATGCCTATTGAGTCCGACCTTGATTTAGGTGTAGGGGGCGGGATGATTTCTGATCATATTTTTGGACTTCCGCACCGCATGAAGAAAACGATTATAGGCCATGTCACAATCTCTATAGGTAATAGGTATGGTATATTATTATGAATTCTTACATATATATTCAAAGTGGCCTCATTTGTATATTCTTTGAAATGGCATCATGTACCCATATTATTTAAAACGACATCAATAATAATTGCAGAATTAACGATGCTGTGATGATTCGGGGAGGTTATTTCAACCTTCAATGTTAGATACTTACTACATAGTGCCTACTCTTTTTTTCAATACGACGCTACAAGGGTCGCAAATGTAATATGAACAAAAAAAAATTATTCGCAGAAAATACAGAAATTTTTTTCTCCTGAAAAATTTTGATACTTTCTTCAAAATCGAAATTTTTTGAAAGAAAATATTGAATTTTTTTCCTCAAAAAATGAGAAATTTAATTTTTTCAGAAAAAACAGTATTTCTCTGCATTTTAAAATATTTGCAAAAAATTTTTTGAATGTTTATTTACTTTCAATTTTTTAAAAGTTACTCCAAAAATGGGAAATTTTTTATTTTTGCTCTAAAAATTGAAAATATATTCACTCTCAAAAAAACAAGTAAATTTTTTCCCCAAAATAAAATACTTAGGTTATCTATTATTTTGTTTTTTCTAGAAAAATTGAAAGATTTTTTTTACTTGAAAAAACTGGCATTTTCTTCCGATGATGAGGAATTCCATTTTCAGAATTTAAAAAAAACAATCAAGTAGGTAGTAGATAAATATTTTTAAAAAAATTGAGAAATTTTTCCACACTCAAAAAAATCAAAAAGATTTTTTCTCCGAAACGAAATGGGGAGTTGTTTGTACTCTAGTGCAGTTCAAATTGAGGTAAGTATTTTTTATTCCAATGAGAAAATTTTGAAATCTCAGTGTTGTTATTTGTGAAACGTAACAAAACAAAAAACAAAATGACAAAAAAATTTCAAAAAAATGAAATAAAACAAAATAACGAAGTCTGAAATGAGCAAAAACCGAAACTAAACTTTATAAGTTTTGAAAATTACAAAACAAAATATGGAATAAAATCATTTTTTTTTCCGTTTCGTATCAGGTTTTAAAAGAAATCAAAAAATTGACGCTGAAAAAAAAACGATGACAACAACAGCAGCAAAAATTTATTTAAAATTTAGTGCATTATAAAAAAAATTGTCAAAACTTTTTGATAGAAATTCAAAAAAATATTTTCTGAAAAGATTTCTCCTATCAAACCCTTTGAAAATAAATTTTTACAGCAAAAAAATTGTTTGAATTTTTAAAAAAAGGAATCTTGCCTAAATAGGGCCGGACCAGGGTGGCATTTTTTTTGTACAATTGAAAAAATGATATTTCGTGAATAATTTCAGACTTTGTTTCAGTTTTTCAAAAATAAAAATAAAATAAAAAAATAACAATAAACAATATTTTTTTTTTTCGTCATACAGACTTATTACACACAAAAATTAAAATATAATTACAGAATTGAATTTTGGACAAAATTTCCAATATTTTTGAGTACCCATGTAGGTATTAGGTATAGGTACCAGGGTATCTACTGCTGAAATAACGAAATAATTTGAGTTAACATAACGAAAAGTGGAAAAAAACCCACGAAATAATAGAAATGGAATGAAAACAAAAAACTAAACAAAACAAGAAACTGAGATGGACATTGGACAAAATAACGAAATGAAACGAAAACGAAAAAAATCGAGTAGGTATAGGTACCTAAGTATTGTGAAACGAAATAACATTACGAAATAAAAAAAGTTTCGTATCACGACCTTTTTTTTTCATTTATTTATAATTTTATAATTTTATTTAGGTATTTATTTTTTTGCTCATTTATTCTTGGATCTCTTCGTATCACAACTCTGGAAATTTTTTTCAACAAAAAATTGAGATTTCCCCCTCATTTTCTGAAATATTATTTTTTTTTAATTTTCCTAAAAATATGGAATTTTTTCTCTGAAAAAAATGAAAAATTTTTAAAAATGGGGGTTGGCATTTTTTACGTTGACTCCAAAATTTGAGATTTATGTCTATCTAAAAAAAAAAACGAATTTTTTCTCTTCAAAATAAAAGAATTTGAGAGAATTTTTACTCCTAAAATTGGCTGGAAAATATTTTTACTTACTCCAAAAAATTTGGAAATTTTGTTTCATAAAAATAATTCAGATATTTTAATTCCCTAAAAATAAAATTCGAGAAAAATTGTACTTATCCAAAAAATGTTAATTTTTGAGATTTTTTTGTCAAAAATTTTGTTTTTTTCTCCACAACGATTGAAGGCTTTAAAATTAGTGATGAAAAAAAATGTTTGTTCTCTAAAAATGAGAAATTAGATCATCCCAACCCCTTTTGAGATTCCAAAAAGTGAATTTTTGGGTAATTTTTTTCAAATTGATCATAGTGCAGGCCCCTCAAATTATGCCTCAAATGTTCCCTTTTGTGGTTCAACATTTGGACTCTTGTTGACCCTCGTGTATAGTTAAAAATTGATAATTTTCGTTTTAACCTTTTTTGTGCCTTTATTAGCTCACAGCTCAAACAAATTGACCTAGGGACCTAAATTTGTTACACCTACAGTTATCTTTTTGGAATTTCGACTTTTGGGGCCCAAAATGCCAAAATTTAGGGCAAATATCTAATATTTATTTTTTGCTGGGACACCAGCTGATTCCTAAAATGATGAAATTTCTTAAAATTTGTAGATTCAAATTATCTTCGTCATACCTACGTGCAAATTTAAACTTCCTAGAATATTCAAACTTTTTATTAGGCCTCAAAAATGAAACCTTGAAGTATTTTTTTAAAATGTAGGTAGGTAAGTTGTTAGAAGAGTAGATAATTATATTAAAAATTCGTCTCTCAATGTAGCTGCTTGACTGCTACGCTTTTTCTTTTTTTATTCAAATGGACGAGTACCTTCGTAACGGTTCGAAATATTGTGTGAAACTACATCGCATGAAAAAAAATTGTTTTCATTGTGATATTTTTTCTTTAAGCTAGGTTAGGTTTGTTTGATGAAAATATCAATATTAAAAAAAATTTACGAATGAGTTGTTCAACGAAAGGGAGCCATTATTAAAAGATACAGATAATACTGTACTGCTAGAGGAACATGAAACAGCATGTATAAGTACCTACGAATTGAAACATTTCCACAAGATAGGTATTTAGGTATTTCTTCATCTTTTACCTACAAATTCCCTCGACGACAAATTTCAATGACGTCATGAAGAATATAGCGTGACCGGCGTTGGCGTTGGCGTTATTTTCATTAATCGTACATTCGAGCTCGTTACAAATAAGTACAAAAGATTTATAGATGTGGAAATCTTTTCATCGAATTATGTAAGGGATTAGCTACATAGAGATGGTCATGGATGGGTAATCATTGTTACCGGCGTGTAGTACATATGACCGTTTTTTTCCTCGCTAACAAATATCTGCCATAGGTTCAAAGTGCGCCAAAGGAATATCGAGTTGCGACGAAAATTTAATGAGTATATATGTAGCTCGCAACTTCGACCCTATTAACCATTTCACCGAGATCGGTAGTAAGTCTAAGTAGGCAGGTAACTGGTAAAATTTTAATAGATGTTTATCGCGTTTGTATGTACTACGTAGTAGGTAGCTGAAGATATTTTTTTTTTACAGAAAATTTTAATTCCAGCTTTGAAACCGCAACCGGTTTAACCTCTGATTTTTTTTTCTAATGACTGGTTCGTAGGAATCCTCGATTTCATATATGAGGACAATTTTGAAAATTGAGATTCTCATATCATGGGAAACCTCGCAGGAAGCGAAATAGTCTTCTGTAGGTATTTCCAACATTTCGTTATTTAATTATAACGGCAGTTAATAGCTAAACAAAAGAGACACGATGGTATCTAATAATAATAAATTTAGACACCCGAGATCAGATTTTGAAAGCCAGAAGCGTTAGATATACCTATATGCATGTAACGGTGTCATAACGCGTGTAGCTTTGGCTTTCAAACAGCCTCGGGAGGTCAGTCTGCGAAGGTGAAGTCGAGGGAGCTGTAGGCTGGTCATTACAAATATTAATTTATCACTGAATACCAACGCGGAATCAAATTGATCGAAAGAAATGTTGAATATGGTTATAAATATAAGTACGTTTCTTCGGACTTAAATGCTGTTGCACTTGTATCGCCGGAAATATTTTTATTATGGTGGTATTATGGTCGAGATGAAGTGTATTCAAATATGGATGCAATTTATATGATATACGAGCATAAAGTTGTGTCGCTGAGCAACTTTGTACAGGTTTTTTTTTTTTTTTTTTTTTGAATTTTTACCGCACATCTGCGTTCTGTTTGTATTTTGTGTGGGAATGCGATGAAATTTATTGTTTGCACGAATGAGGAACTTTGTGGAGAGCACGACGACGAAATGAAAAATTCCAAAGGTGATTCTGTGTCAATTTGTCTCAATTCAAAAATGATAGAATCAAACATTTTATTTTAGAATGTTTTGTTTTTATACCGCAGAATTATAAGTCGAATGACCGCCTGACTACTTGGAACAATCAATGAGTATAGTTTAGGTAAATAAAACTGACTTGCAAAAAAAAGTTTAAAATACGCATAATTATGTGTGAAGAAACGTGATACGTATAACTACAACCTGTCTTTTTTTTTACTAAAATGCTTTATGACACAGAACATCTTATCTTATTACCCTGAAACTCAACCAGATTTAATTTATTGCCATACCTATATAAACGCACTTGAATTTTGAACATTTTCAAATATAGGCAGGTACTCAAAAAATTTTTTTTTTTTAGGAAAAATATTACTTGTAGAATAAATATTTCTAAGCAAATTCAAAAATATTTCTAAAAAAAGAAATTTTGAATTTTGCTCCTAAAAATAATATTTTTTGAGAATTTTTAAATACTTACAATTTTGGCATAATTTTTAGAACATTTTTAAAAATAGATAGATATGCAATTTCCGAAAAAAAAATCAAAAGAGTTTTGCAAGAAACTTTGAAAGAAAAATTCTTTGGAAATATTTTAAAACTATTTACGGTCTATTCATAAAACGTTTTTTTTTTTGATTTTTTTTTACCCAGCCAATTTAAGAAAATAATTTTCAAACAATTTTTTAAAATTATTATAAAATTATTTATTAGGTACCTATTTAAAAAATAAAGAATTTTTTAAGTCTAAAAAAAAATTACCCTATTTAATTTTTTTAGAGGATTTTTTTTTAAATCCTCTCTTCGATCGTTCTATTAAGAAAATTTTTTATACTCGTGCGAAGAAATATTTTCCAACCCCTATTGAAAAAAAGTTTTGGTAGATTGATTAATTTTTAAACGAATTTTTAAAAAATTTCCTCTCTGCAGAATAGGAAATACACTTTTCAAAACTTTTTGAAGAAAATTTTTTAAAATACCTATCTCTTTTGCAAATAGAATTTCTTGTAACAAATATTTATTTAACAATTCAAGTGAATGTGGAAATATTTTAAAGTTTCATTTGGCAGATTTTTTGATTTTTTTCGCAAGAAGAATTGATAAATTTCTTTCTGCAAAGTTCTTTTTATAAAATTTTGCATTGAGAAATACTTTTCAAATATTAAAAAAAAATTTCAAGAAACGATTTTTGAATTTTTTGTCAAAAAAAATTTCAAAACTATTTCCTTTCAGCTTTCAGCAAATTTATTTCCTAGAGAAGTTTTTGTAAAAAAAATCAAAGATTTTTTGGAATTTTTTGGTAAATGTTTACCTTATTGAATAAATTTCAAAAAAAAATCTCCGTGGGTTATTTACATACCTATCTACCTACTTTAAATTTTGGTTATTGAATTTATTCAAAGGAAATTAAAAGTTTCCTTCTTGCGAATATATTTTCAAGAAAATATTTTGAATCAAGAATTGTTTCCTCATCAGTTAAATCTTTGAAAAATCTTCAAATTTTTTTCTTAAATTTTATTTTAAAAAATTTTTTGAGTAGGTATCGTGAAATATTGTAAGAGAATTTTGATTGAAATTGTTGAATTTTCTTCGGAAAAAATTTCTTTCTTCATTTTCTTGAGAATTTTCCGTAAAAATAGTAAGTATATTTTAAAAAGATTTTTTGAAAATTTTAAAAAATTTTCCAAAAAAAATATATTATATTTTCAAAAGTTTTTCATTTTGCAAATTTCTTGTAACAAAGACTTCTTTAAAAAAAAATTGCAAAATGGAAACTTTTTGGAAATTTCTTTCGGTAGGAAATATTGTAAACAATGTTTTGATTTAATTCGTTGAATTTTTTTCAGAAAAATTTTCTTTCTGCATATTTTCTTGAGAATTTTTTTTTTTAAATACCTACCTAATATATTTTTTTTTAATTTAAATTTTTTGGTTTTTTCAACAATTTTTAAAAATTTATTTTTTGAGAAATTTTTTTGTGCCAAAAATTTTTTATTTTCATTTTTTTGAAATAGATGTTTTGAGTTTTTTTTTATAATTTTTTTTTGATATACTATTACCTACTCGTAAAATATAAATAAGTACTTGAGGTTTTTAAATCATTTTTTCAAAAGGGGTTCAAAAACGTTTCCTTTTAATACAATAAAATTTTTACTTCCCAAAAAATTTTTGAAAAAAATAGCTTGAAAAAAATAGCTTGAAAAAAATAAAAGTTGAAAATTTTTATATGTAGATTTTTATTTAACTTTTTAGCTGTAGAATTTTATCAAAATGATTTTTTTTTTAATTTCTATTTTGCAAATTTCTTTTTAGAAAATTGTTTGTACCTAATAATAAGAAACTTTCAAATATTTTTGAAAAAATACTTGGTGTAAATTTTTTTTTGATAGGGGTTTTGAGTGTTTTTCAAAAAAATTTCTAAAATGCATATCTTTTCTGAAAATTCTTTTCCGTAAGATTTCTTTTTGCAAAAAAAAAATCAAACATTTTTTGGTAGAAATGGAATGTGGATTTTTTTAAAGTTATTGCGGGATTGTTCCTTTTTTTTTATGGGAAAATTTTCAAAATTCTTTCTTCCTAAAAAATATTATTTGAAATTTGTATTTGTGTCATTTTGAAATAATTGAAATAACTTTTTACAAAGGAATTTTATTTTTAAAATTTATGTTTGAATTTTTGAACTTATTTCTATTTTTTTTTAATTTGTCCTTTTTTTTACGAATTTTTTCTTGACTGTTTTTTCCCAAAAGAATTATTTTTTCCAAGAATTTTGTTTTTTTATATCATTTTTTTTTGTAGCTATAGCTATACCTATCCATATCTACAAATTTTGAAAAATAAATAAAAAAAATTCATTAATTTGTCTTTTTGACAATTGTTTTCCTTTTTTTTTCTCTGGAAAAATATTTTTTCCAAAAAAATCTTGAAAAAGTTCCTTTGAAAGTAACCTGCAGGAGACAATTTCTAAAAAGCCTCACGAAAAATTTCATAACCAAGAAAACATTTTTTTGAGAAAATTTTCATAAAAATGCTCCTTACATTGTCTTTACTTATTGCTCTTGCATTCAAGACCGTGTTTCAAAATTTTTCGCAAGAGCCTCCCTTTAAGTGATTTTTACCAATTCCTAAAAAATCAGGCGAAGGTAATAAATGACCTGAATTGGTTTTGTTAAGTCAATTTTCTTTCCAGCACCTGACGAAAAATATTACCTACCTAATTGAATAATGAAAGGAAAAGAATTATAATACGTTTGCAATTTTAAATTGAACCATCGAAATCAACTTTGACCATATGGTCTACAGCACTGATACAATTTTCTAACCCGAAGAGTAGTTTATGGTAACATACCGTGACATTAATTCCAGTCCCAAACCACGCCACAACGTTCGTAAGTGCATTTCCTGACGTGATGATAAATTACTTAATTTCAATTAAAATCTCGACGAAATTGGAACATCGCGCCGGTATGGTATACCTTTACCTATAGCTACAGCTACAGCTAGGCTATGTACCTGCAAAAATAAAATCTGTATCTTAATCGCAGCAATAATAGCACTGGCGGATTATATTAACATCACGACTAGGAAACCTCGCAAATGTTCATGACAACTACCTCATCGGGGAATTTCTGAATTTAATTTTTAAAGTGTTCCGCCGAAATGTAATTAAGTACACGAGTTTTCGAAAGAATTAAAAAAAACAAGCTGCAATTTTAATAAATCTCATTTGAAAAAACAACAATCGGGTGTTTTTGAGACTCGAACAATTTTAATTTTTAAAAGTGGATAAGTAAATTACGTAGATACCACTTAGGAATACTGACCAGTTGCTAAATGAAGCCGAATTTAATATTTTAAACGAAATATAGCTATACCTATATGTCGAATTGTAGATATATGTATCTACTTACTAATTGAAATCCAATGCAGGTAATCTAGGTTTAAAGAGATGTCCCAGACAAACGGACAAATTCAACTGTCACATTAGATAATAACAGGTTTTCGAAGTGTGTAATCTTGACATGATTTTTATAATATAAGGTACCTAGATGGATTCCCGTTCATTTTCCCGAATCCATCGTCCCGAAGGACGTTTTCCCGAATGAAAAAGTTCCTGAAAGTTGTTCTGCCGAAAATTTTTACCCCGAAATTTTTAAACCCGAATTTTTTCCCCCGAATCACTCTCTATCGAACATCACTAATTCGGGGAATTGTCCTTCGGGACATTGAGTTCGGGGTTAATTTAGTGAAGGAAGGGAAATGGTACATACCAAAAATTTTGTAATAACCAAAATTATTACTAGGACTTCAATCTATACCTTTTGTTTGAAAAATTTTTCAGTTTGACTCCTAGCCTCCCCCCCTTTTAATAATTTTATAACTTTTCAAGTATCTAAGTCATTTATTATGCAAAATTAGAGGGGAGAAAAGGGTCTAATCGAAAATTTCATAATAACAAAAATTATTTTCAAGACCTCAGTCTACAACTTTTATTTGAAAGTTTTTTCAATTGGACCCCTACTCCCTCCGTTTTTGATTATTCAAGTCATATTATGCGAAATTGGAGGGAAGGGAGGGGTTCAATCGAAAATTTTGTAGTACCCAAAATTATTCTCAAGACTTGAATCTACAACTTTTATTTGAAAATTTTTTCAATTGGACCCCTACCTCCCCCAGTTTTTGATAATATTAATTAAATAAGTCATATTATGCGAAATTGGAGGGGAGAGAAGGGTGTAATCGAAAATTTTATAATAACCAAAATTATTCCTAGGACCTCAATCTACAACATTTGTTTGAAAAAATCACCATTTTCACTAGTAAAAAAATTCGGGAAAATTTTCGGGAAATCATTCGGGGTAACGGATTCGGGAAAAAGAATTCGGGGGAAAAAAATTCGGGGAAAACACATTCAGGAAACTGACTTTCGGGAACTTTTTTATTCGGGAAAATGTCCATCGGGAAAAGGGATTCGGGGGAAGAGACGGAAACCCCTAGATGTATTTTAATTTAAATCAAATCAATGTTTTCGTTTAGGGATCGCTTTGTTAATAATAATTTATGTATTTATATAAAGTGAAATTTCGGATACCTATGTCAATTGAATAGGGATACGAAAATTTAGTGTACTAGTAAGATACTTAGGTAAGCAGTTTGATATCCTAATTAATTTACGATTAACGAAAAGTAATATTAACCTAAGTCCACTCGTAATTGGAAAAAGTGCAAAAATGCTCGCCATATAGCGAGAGAAATAAAATTCATGCATTATGACAATGACCTTTATTTGCTAAGCTTCCAATGAAACAGATATAATACGTATAAGTATCCACTCGAGATTTCCTTTATCGCGAATTCGATCCTCGGAAGGTCAATGAAGCAACGTTAATTATTTGCAGACGTTTAAAAATTATGCAAATGAATGCATGCGCATTGGTAGGTAAGGTATATTGCAAATGTATCCAGCTTCTAGCAAGCTTACCGGAAAGCTACGGCTATAAGTATCTATCAGCAGGTCTATTCACCTTTAACGCATTTTCCGCTACGTTCGTCGTCTTTTCCTCTCATATAGTGTGATCCAGTGCCATACTTTACCTTATATGCGGAAAACCAGTCTCGTCGAGATGTTACATCTTACATCGTTTCCTCTAACCGGTTCTTACCAACAATTGACCAAATATTTTCTGTAATAGTTGCATTGTTGCAGTTTATAACTTCTTACAAATGCGTAAGAGTGCAATAATGCTACTTGTACCGATATGTATACGCTCAAATTCTACTTCATCGGTGTCGTGATAGTTTTATGGTCGTGTTTTTATTTAATCACACGAGCTTATACAGTCATTGATCGTAATATTTTATTGGGAAAATAAGTATCCAATTTCCAATAACTGTTTACTTCGTAGTACAGGTAAACAATACGTAATAAACAGGGCAGGGACAGATATGCATTTAAGATTATGAAAAAGGCATTTATTTTTGCCAATTATACAGGGTGTTCCAGTTAAGAATAACATCCTTCAATCTGGTATGAGGGCAACTCATTTCAACAACGTGTAGGTATGTTTGCATACCCTTACTATGGAAGGGGCTGAGATACTGCATGATGAAAAAAAATATTTTTCATTTTTTCACTTGAAATTTAAAATTTATTTTTTCTGATTGGAGACAGATAGAAAGACGAAACTTGTGGGAGATAAAGTAGGATAGTTGCAGTAATGTCTGAAAATTTTTTCATAAAAATCGATGCAATAGGTTGTTCAACAAATTATTTTTACCAAAAAGTTGGGTAAAAAAATTCGAAATTTTGCAATTTTAAAAAAAATTGCATTATTAACCTAGTTATTTTTTGTCAGCAGATGATTCCCCTCTACTTCCTCTACAAAATGTTCCTCAGCATCATCTTCCTATCTCTTTTAGTTTTCTCAAAACACATTTTTTAAAGGAAAACAAATATTAATTTTTTGAGAAAAAAATCTCGTACCTTTTCAGACTGAAGAAAATCTTTTTAAAAAAGTTTTTCAAAATGCACTATTTATGAAAAAATTTCCTGAAATAAATCCAAAAAAATATTTTTTAAGGAAAATTTTTTCATCGAAAGTTCTTTTAAAAAACGATAACAAATAAATTTTTGTAAATGAGTACAAATATTTACATATGTTAAAACAAATTGAATATAAAAATTTTAAAATACCAACATAGCTAGGTATTATATTTTTTTACTCAAAAATGGCTTCAGAAAATGTTTGAAAAATACTTTTTAGCACAGAAAAATTATGTCAAAAAATGTTTAGAATGAAAATTTATATTTTTTAATTTGTAAAAAAAAATCAATAATCATACCTACTAACAAATTAAAAACTTATTTTTTTGAGAAAGAATCCAAAAATGAGTTCAAAAAAAATGTTTGAAAAATGGGTACTTTTTGGCACAAAAATTCTCTTTAAAAAAATAATTAACAAAAAACTCGCACTTCTGAACAAAATTTTAGAATTCTTTTATAATACACTGAATAATAGATAGGTTTTGATAGGTAATTAATTACGAAAAAATCGTTTGGAAAAAAATTGCAAAAAATAAGTAGACATAATTTATATTCTGTTAATTGTGTACCTAATAAGTATAAATTTTTTAATTTTTTTTTTTTTTACTTCTTTTGGTAGGAATAACAGAAAATTCGCTTGGAAGAAAATTCTCCAAAAAATTGACGTATAGGTAACTAATGAAGTACCTATATTTAAAATTTATGTAGCGCTACAAAAAATTAAAAAATACACCTTTTCTCAAGAAATTCTCCCAATTTTTTTTGTTGAAAAAAATCTAAAAATGGTTTGAAAACATGTTTGAAAAAAACTGGTCACAAAAAATTATCTTGAAAATAGATTTGAAACAACATACCTGTTTTTGAAAATGTTGGTAGGTACCTACCAAAATTATAAAAAATATTTTTCTACAAAGAATTGTACCCTACCTAATTTAAACCATCATCATCGATGTCGCGCGATAATTCTGGTTGTTAAAATTACCCCCCCCCCCCCCCCCCCCCGCCGCCCAATTCAAAAAATCTTTCATGGAAAATGCTTGGAATATATTTTTTTTGACAAGAAATGCTCTTTAAAAAAAAACATTCAAAAGAAAATATTATTGAAATTACTTACAAAAAAATTAACATGGTGCCAAAAAATTCAAAAGAAAATAAATGAAAAAACTCTTTTTTTTTTTTTTTGGTAAGTAGATACAAAAAATTCTCCTGGAAAGAAATTCACCAAATAATAAGCATAGGTAATTAAGTAGTTTAAAAATTTACGCATAAAATTTTTTGAAATATTTTTTTATTAAGAATTCTCTTGATATTTTTTTTTTGTGGGAAAAATACAGCAATGGTTAGAAAAATTATTTGATTAAAAAAATATTTTTTGGCACCAAAAATTATTTTTTAAGGAAGTTTCCAAAAAAAAAAGATGTTTTTTGAAATTTGGGTACAAATAATTTAAAAAATATTTTATTCAAAGAATTCTCTTGAAAAAGTAAATAAATGTAGGGGTATGGAAAATTCAAAAATGGTTTCAAAAAATGTTTTAAAAATTGTTTTGACATAAAAATTCTTTTAAAAATACATATTTGAAAAAATAAAATATTTTTGAAATTTTTATTTAAAAAACACTCGACAACTTTGACAACCCTTGAAATTTATGTTTTAAGAAAAATGTATGAATTCTTTATTTGAAACATATGTAGGTAGGTATTTTTGTAAAAAAATGAAAAAATTCTCCTAAAAAGAATCAAAAAAATAATACTCGCATATTTTGAAAAGTGCATAAAAGTTTTGTAATTAGGTCTATAAATAGGTATATTTTTCAACTCGTTCAAAAACGCTTTTCGGGATTTCAAAAATTCTCTTGAAAAATATTTTTCAATGCCAATAATTCTCTTATAAAGAATTTTTTAATCAAAACAGAATTATTAATAAATTTTCAAAAAGTATTTGATAACAAAAAAATCCTCTGGAAAATTTTTTGAAACATTTTTCAAACCTATATCTACTTGGGTACCTAATAGAAAAATTGTCAAGCCAATATTTTCAGTGTGTAAAATCAATCTATGTCAAAAATGAAAAAGGTAAAACTGTTAATTTTGCGGTTTGAAATACCCTTTGAATACATATACACATCAGGTAGGTATTCGAATGTTGAAAACTTGACGTCTTGTCTTGGCGTACATACAATAATTTTTCAATCGCCTTCATATCTACGTGTATGCTTCGCACTGAACACCAACGTAGCATCAGTAATCCGACAAACCGCCGTAAATACAGTTTCTCGTTTCTCGTGTGCTTGCAGGTATACAGCGGATGGAAATTTGGCGACTGAGAGCGTGGCTAGTAAGCCTGCTAGCTACAACGTTCTTCCACACATTGGATTCGGCAGGCGATGGCTTTCACTCAGACTCGGCAGAAAAACCACACATACGACAAAAAAGACTGCTATGGATAACATCAGACGGTCGTTTAGCCCTGCCGCCTGGCACCCACCTCACAATTACTCCTTCACTTTCGTTACCATTCGTTCGGTACCCACCGGATGGGTTTCTTTCTAATATGTCCATTAGTTTACCATTTAGTAGTGAGTACCTACCTATAATATCATCGATAAAAAATAAAAATACGAAAAACCATCGCAAATGTATAACCTTTGAAATTATTTTTCAGTTGATTTTGATTTATTGGGTTTGACGGATAACCAAAATCCATACGGTGTTTTGCCACCGTTAATAGGACGCAGTCTGGGTAGAAAAGCTGGTTCGTATTTTGCCGATTACGTCGCTCAATTTCTCGAACGAAAGAGAACAGAAAGATCGGCGCCGCCGACCCCGAAACATTCGCATTTTCACGGAGGGGAACGGTAAGAAGTCGATATGGGAATAACCTTTCAACGTCTCTCGGATTTCAGGGCTCTCTAACGTGCTTCCTATTTTCTTATCTATCTAGCGCCTTGCTGTACACCGTCGTCGAAGACTTACTGGCTAGTTTTGGCATGGATGGTAAAGCTTGCTTGCTGAGGGCGATTTGTGAAGTACACAGTCATTCTTCTATTCAAAAATTTGGCCTGTTAGGAGAAATGTTGCAGTTGTTTTTTTCGTAAGTACAACCGTTCAGCATACTGGCTGTATCTTCAATGCTGCACTAGTTGCAACAACCTTCAAAATCAGTTACTCATTTTTTTGACTTTTTTTTACAGAGCTAGTAAATCACCTTTCGCCGAATTATTAGACGAATACGTCGAAGCTGAAATCACCGGACGTGATAAACGAGAATGCTGGCCGTACTTTAAAGACTGTCCTAAGTCCTTGTTTCAACCTGTTCACAACAAATATACGTAAGCACATATTTTGTCGTTAATAGGTACATATCGGGCGAGGGGGCATAAGTAATAGGATTCGGCAAAATCCGGGGGAAAATGCGTTTAAAATCAAAATCTAAAAGTATTGTGATAAGTATTATTTTGTTTTTAAAATCCAAGATCCAAAATTCTTTTCACGCATGGATTTGAAATTTGAAATTTGAAATCTAAAATCCAAAATTTTTTTCTTTTACTCTGACATTCTGATCCATGTTACTTTTCGAGTAGACACCACTAATCCCTTACTCATCTCTTAATTATTTTAAGAGATCTCAATTTTTTGTCCTTTCTTTTAAAACTATGAAAATAAAAATCATTCAATTTCTTTTTGAAAAAAAGAACCGAATTCTTTTGCAGGAAGAATTCCCATTTTTTGGGGATAAAATTCAATTATTTTTTTGAGTCAGCGTAATTACATTCATTTATTTCTTCATTTTGAAAAAAAGTTTTTCAATTTTTTTAAATTAGGTACGAAATATTTTTTAAATTTTCGAAGGAAATTTTTTTGATAAAAAAACCTTTTGAATTTCCAAAAAAGTCAATATTTTGAGAAAAAAGCTTAATTTTTGGTTCGGTCTCAGTGTAGAAAAAAATCTTTCAATTTCTTGTTCAAAAAAATTCTTAGGTAATTTTCTCGAAATAAAAAAATGGATTTTTCTCAAGCCAAGCTAAAAAAAACTACTCAATTTTTTTGAAAAGATATGTAAAAAAAAACTGTTTTGTTTTTTTAATTGAATAAAAAAACTCCTTATCCGTCTCCAAATTTGATGGAATTTTTTTTTTTTTTTTCAAATTTAAAATTGTTTAGAGAAGAAAATCTCTTACCTATTTTTTTTTTAAATTGAATGATTTCTCAATTTTTTTTGGAGTAAATTTTTTTTTTTTTTTTTTTGCAATAGATAAGAATTTTTCTCACTCAATTTTTGGAGGAAAAAAACTGAAGTCTTTTGCAAAAAAAAAAATGTCTTAAAATTTTTTTTTTTTTTGAGTCAGTAGGTAGGTATAGGTAGTAAAATTTTTAATTTTTCAAAGTAAAAGAATAAGTAAAATTTCTTTTAACTTTATCGCAGAAAAAATATCTATTGTTACTACATGCGAAAAAAATATAACTTATGTTAATTTTTTGATAGAAAAATAGAAAAATTTCTGAGTTTTTTTGGAACAATACAAAATCAATTTTTTTGAAGCCTAATTAATTTAAAAAATCTCATTGGACAAGTCGCACTCACAACAACGGATTTTAATTCCTTTTGATAGGTAGGTATAACTTGAAAAAATCCAAAATATTTTCTATTCCAAGATTTAAAATCAAAAATCAAAAACCGTATTTTGAGGGTTTTGTGTATTTAAAATCTGCCGGTACTTTCCTTCTTTTTTTTTTTAATAGGCGAGGGTTACATTTTTTCTCTCTTCAAAAGGAAATTTTGAAGTCTGATTTCAAAGTAACTAAGTAATTAAAAAATTATGACAAATTTTTAAAAAATTGAAAATTTGGGGGGGAAAGTTATAAACTAATAGGTAATCGAAAAGATGAAAAATAAATGAAAAAATCAATATTTAAAAAAAATTTAATATTAAAAAAAAATTGAGAAATCTTCAAGAAAAGTGGAAAATTTGAAGGTATAAAAAAATTGAAAGATTTGAATGATTTCAGATAAAAAAGTTGAGCAATAAAATTTCGGAAATATTAAACATTTTATTAAAATTATAAAATCTTAATAAAATGAAAAATTTCAAGTATTGAACAATTCAGAAAAACTTAACACTTGGTTATTTGAAAAAATTAAGAAATCATAAGAAGTGGAAAATTTTAATGTATTAAAATATTGAAAAATTCAGAAAAATTTCAAATACAAAAAGTTTAGTAATTTCTGAAGCATTAAAAATTCATAATTATTAGATAATCATAGAAAATTGTAGAATTTCAAGCAATTTTTTTTTTTTTTTTTGTAACTAAAAAAATGATTTACTTATTAAAAAAATTACAAAAATTGAGAAATCATTGTGTACCGTAAAATTAGAAGGTACAAGGTACATGGGTATACTAAAATAAAAATTAATTCAAAATTCGAGTTTTTTTTTTAGCCTTTTCAGAACGTATAATAAATACGAGTATACCGAATTAATTTTAAAAAATTAATTTTTTCAGAAATTTTGTGGATATTGAAAGTTTGACAATGAAAAATCAAAATAATTTTTTTTAATTTCTGAAAAAAATCAAAAAAGTGAAAAATTAGGCAAATGTAGGTAGGTATAAGTATAATTATTAAAAATTTCAACAAAAATAAATAAATCATGAAAACCCTTGAAAAAAAATCTTGAAAATTATGAAAAGTTACAAAAAAAATTGAATAATAAAAATTAAGAAATTGAGCCTAAAGGCTATAGCAGAAATTTTCATTTTTTTTTTTTTTTGCCAAACTCTTTAGGTTAATAGTAAAATGATTTTTCAACGTGTCAGCGACTTTTTATACCACCTCACGGGAGGTGTACCAACAAAACATTCCGTTTTTATATGAGTTTTCACTTTAAAATGCCATCTCCGCGAGTTTTTAACCAATTTCTTTCAAACTTCGTATGGTAGTGACGCGACGGTACCTAGACCTATAGGACCTACTTAGTTGAAGTAGTAACTTTGAAAACTTGAAATCGCTCTCCAGGGTGTCACATTCGTAGGGGACTCGTCGAAAAAATTATGGAATGTTTTTTAAAGCGTATTACACTTTCCAGATTTTTTTTGGATTTTTTTTGTTGGCCCCTTACATTCTATAAAAACCATTGTTTTAACCCTTTAAACGCCATTTTCACTCTCTTTACTATTATTAAATTTCAAATTGTACCTATATCACAATTATCGCCATACCCGTAATTTTTATCCCACATTTCACTCCTATATCACCTAGTTCCCCTTCCTCCAAAAAGCAAATAACGCTCATTCGTTATTTGTAATCCTTACGATTAAATGATGACGTCATAGCTTATGCTAAAGCAGAAGATTTTAATAAAACTTAGCTGCTTCAAAAATACGAAAAATTTGGTATCAGTTTCATCTTTGAAACTATTTACAGAGATAACAAAGAAGCACAACAAGAGACAGGAGATGAAGTTGAAAATGAAATACCAACCAACGAAGACGTATTAAATATCGACTTGAATCGAGGGAATAGAAATTATGCAATGTAAAAATATATAGGTATATCGAACGACGAAATATTTGATATAAAATTAAATTAAGAAGTGTAAATAATACGTACATAGGTAGGTATGTATAAATGTAATTTTTCCCAATCCGATAATTTTTATTTAGAGTTTGTAACATAACGTGGATACACGTATAGGTAGTGTTATAGTATTGATACGAGTAGGTATGTTCAACCCGGTACATACGTACAATACAAAATTGAAGAACCCTTTAATCTAGAAAGATTCGTGGTTAACTGATTAATTAAGAGGTGTGCTGATGTTTGCATCCAAGTAACACTGCCATTTAAATGTACTCGAGTAATTCAATCTATGGATGATAACATTTTGAACGAGTAAATGAAAATAAATTCTACAAGAACAGGAATCACCTACTCAAATAGTTTTAGTTCTTTCAGAAGCACACTTGAGTCGAGTAAAAATGATTTAAATAAAATATAAAATACAAAAAAATTACGACCGAGTTCAACTTTCAAGTCTATTGTACTTATGTGATACTATGTAGTATTTTTAAGGACTTATATTCGTCTTTTTTTTAAGCTTTGTTATCTGTAATGTATACTCTCTTTTTTTTGAGTTTATTTATTCACATTTGGAAGAGGTAGGTATCTATAACTAGGTATATCTATTTCTGTTTTAACAAGAAAAAAATTCATCGCCATCGTATAGACTAACATTAGGTAATTTTTTATTCTAAATACCTAATGTGAAAAATTTCATTATAAAATAGGTACTCGAAATACTCAATTACTCAGGTGCATATAGTGCATGCTTCATCGTAATAAAGGAAAATCGATCGTTAGTAATTAAATTGCAATTTTGTTCAGAGCAAAATTTATTATTTTCATAATTAATTCAATGTAATTTTATTGAAATTATCGTAAATTTAAGTTGTATTGAAATCAAAATTTTATTTTTGATGAGTCATTAATATATCCAAATATTTTTACGATTATACTTAGATTAGCAGATTGGTTAAATCTAATGTACCAAAGATTTTCCGATATAATTTATTAAGTACAGAATAAAATTTTCTGTGCCATGGCACTCTTTCGAATCCGCACTTGAAAGTTTTCGGATAGATATAATTTTTTATAAAGACGAAAACTACTCGAATATTAGGCACTAATGCGTGTATAGAAGTTGATTATTTGATAAAATGGCATTATTATAAACTTTCTTTTTATTTTTGTTAATTATTTATTAAATATTTTTTACCATTGTGTCCTAAATTATGTGCTATATATTTTTTAATTACATGAGTTTAAAAACGAATTCGTCTAAATTTGAACATAAATGTGTTTTTCGTACCTCGAAAATAGATTTTTTGAATTGAAAAAATCAACTTATCATCATAAAATAGATAGAAAAATCATCTAGCACCTCGGTCGTCAAATGCTTATTTACCTACTGAATATACAGGGTGTCCTGGTTTTGAATAACCCGACTTCGACTTCAGATTTGGATACCACCATAACAAGAAACTATTATACAGGGTGTCCCGTCACCAGTTGACACCCCTTCACCAGCGACATAGTCAACTCAAACTAAGCTCATGTATGCATGTTTGCCGACCCTGTGAATTGAAGGGGCAAAGATATGCTCAACTGAAAATTTTCATTTTTCAGTTTCGTTTCAGATTTTTAACCATGCGCTACTCGACAGCCGAGATAGGTAGAAAGTTGCACTTTGCGGCGTTGGAAAGTAAATTTTGTGTAGAATTTTTTAGTGGGGTTGATAATTGTACTAGGTAATCAGGGGGGTCTGTGCTGCACTAATTATCTTAAAAAACGTGTTCAAAAATTGCGATTTTTTTGGAATTTTTGAGGAAATCTCAAAAAAGTTTCATCATTTGGTATTATTATTATGGTTTCCCTTGGATGAAAAAAGTTTGACCTTTTGAATGCCGCAAACCGGACTCTTCTATCTTTCTCGGTTAAAAAGTGATAGCAATTTCAATTTCAAAATCTTAGCAGTGAAAAAATTTTAAAATTCCTTTTTATGTTATTTTTGAAACTTGATACCTAACATAACTAATGATTTTGAGTGAAACTCGATGTTTAAAATAAAGTAAACAACATTTTAGAAAAAAAAATTTTTTTTGAATTTTTTCATTTCTTTTTTTTAGACCTGATTTTGAAATTGAAATTGCTATAACTTTTTAACGAAGTGAAATAGAAGGGTCTGGTTTGCGGCATTCAAAAGGTCAAACTTTTTTCATCCAAGGGAAGCCATAATAATAATACCAAATGATGAAACTTTTTTGAGATTTCCCCAAAAATTGCAAAAAAATCGCCAATTTTGAACACGTTTTCAAGATAATTAGTGCAGCACAGACCCCCCTGATTACCTAGTTCAATGATCAACCCCACTAAAAAATTCTACACAAAATTTCCTTTCCAACGCCGCAAAGTGCAACTTTCTACCTACATATCTCGGTTGTCGAGTAGCGCATGGTTAAAAATCTGAAACGAAACTAAAAAATGAAAATTTTTCAGTTGAGCATATCTTTGCCCCTTCAATTCACAGGGTCGGCAAACATGCATACATGAGCTTAGTTTGAGTTGACTATATCGCTGGTGAAGGGGTGTCAACTGGTGACGGGACACCCTGTATACGAAGCGTTGAAAATTCGTATTTTGCCAAACAAACTCGGTTGGCAACACTGTGTTCAGTTTTTTTTACCCACACAGTGATAGCATAGCACTTCAAAAAAGCACAAAAAATTACAACCCCTTCGGGTTGTCTATTTCTGAAATTGAAGAAGTAATAGCAATACGAATTTCCTGTCAAAAATATTGCCTACCTCAATTATTACAGTGCACTGAAGAGACATGAAAATTGTAAAATTCTGTCAGAACAATACATGAAACATGACAGTTTGTGTAACTTTTTAAGAGAAACAAAAAAAGTCATGTAAACAAAATTGTCTACTTTTGAAAGTTAAGGCACTATGGAGCATTGAACTTCAGAATACCAATTTTCAACGCTTTTAGCCCCTCCGATTTTTATGATACGCAATAGGCAAAAATTCAACTTGACTTCTTTGTTCCTCTCAAAAAGTTACGCTGAAAATTTTTCTACACTCCAAGAAATTGAAAAATTGCCTATTCCAAATAATTAAAAAAATTTTCTACTCAAAAAAAACTCCAAAAAATAAAAAAATTTCTACTCCAAAAAATTAAAAAATTTTATACCTTCTTCAAAAAATTGAAAATGTTTCTACACATAATAATTTTTTTTAAATTCAGTTCCAAAAAATTAAAAAAATTTTATAGGTACTCTAAAAATTGAAAAAAATCTATCTACTCCGAAAAATTAAAAAAATTTACTTCAAAAAATTAAAACATTTTTAAAAAAAATTTCTATTCCAAAAAATTGAGAATTTTTTCTACCCCAAAAAATTAAAAATTTTTTGCTTCCACTCCAAAAAAAAAATAAAAAAATTTCTTCTTCAAAAAATTTTCAATAATTTCAACTTGAAAATTTTCAGACTCCAAAGTTGCAAAAAATTTGAAAAAAATTGAATTTTTTCTACTGCAAAAATTAAAAAAATTTCTACTCCAAAAACTTTTAAAAATTTTCTACCAACTCCAAAATTTAAAAAATTATCCACTTTTTCCAAAAAAAAATAATGAAAAATCTTTACCTGAAAAGATTATTTTTTTACCTAGAAAAACAGATCAATTTTTTTAAATTGAAAAAATATGTCTATACTAGGTACAGGAAAATTGAGATTTTTTTTAAAATTGGTACCTACGAGTACTTAATCATTTTTCTACAGAAGTAAATATTGAAATAAATATTACCTATACCTAGTTATTCCAAAAAATTGAAATTTTTTCTTTTCAAAAATTAAGAACTTTTTATTAATTTTTTTTTAAATTTTCTATCTTAGGAAAATTATTTATTTACTTGCTCCAAAAAATTTGAAGTTTTTTTGTTTTCAATTTTAGAAATTATATTTCCACTCCAGGAAAATTGAGAATTTTTTAACCCAAAAACAAAGAAATTTTTTTCTTTCAAATAATTAAAAAAAATCATCATTAGAATTCTACTCGAAAAAAATTGAGCAATTTTTTCACAGAATCAACCAGGGATTGGTACCGTATCAATACCAAAATACCGATACCGCCAATACCGCTTATTTTTCGACCAAAATACCGAAAACAGTTTTTGAAATATAAAATACCAATACCAATACCAAATCACAATACCTTTTTTCGCAATACCAAAATACCAATACCGTTTCAATTCAAATGGTATCGATATTGAAATAACGGTAATTTTTCGGTATTTTACCATTTTTTTACAGGGTTTTTTTTCCAAGTTTTTTTTGGTTTGTTTATTTTTATTTTTTTCTCCGACATTCACATGCTGGCAATAAAGAAATTGGTGGTCCGAACATTAAAATCCTATCGAATGTTTCAAATTTAAAACTTAAAAGTACCAGCAGTGTGGTGTGCAATTTGAAATTTCGCATTTTTTGAAAAAAAAAAAAAAAAACCAATACCAATACCGGACACCGATTCATTTTTTTCATTTTTGAAAAATACCGATACCGAATACCGAAACATTTTCAGCAATACCAATACCAATACCGAATACTAAATTTTACCATCACAAATACCGATACCAATACCGAAACCAATTCGCGAATCGGGTGCAATCCCTGGAATCAACATCGAGATTTTTTCAAAATAAATTGATTGAGAGATTTTTTTCTTGAAAAAGAGGGTTTTTCTCCTCCAAAAGAATAAGAAAGTAGGTATAGAAAATTTTTTCTAGAAAAAAAATATACACATATTTCAAAATATTTTCCCCAATAAAATGATAAATTATTGATATTCAATCAAAATTATTTCAAAACTCTCAATCTACATAACTTTGTTTGAAAAATTTTCAATTGAGGCATTAAGAATAAATAAAAGCGACTTCCACGGAAAGGGAATAGATCCTTGATAAAAAAGAGCCTCAAAAACAGTTCACCCGTTTTAAAAACCTGTTTTTTCCCTTGACTAAACTGTAAGCCAAAGTTGCATTGAGGTGACTGTAAGCTGTACAATTGAAGTTCAAGGGCAATTTTCATATGTTTTATGCAAAATTGGAGGGAAGGGAAAGGCTCAATCAAAATTTCAGTGACGACTAAAATTATTTCAAGGGTTTGATGTAAGCAACTTTTGTTTGAAAATTTTTTCCAATTGAGGCAAACCTTTCGATGCTACGAAAAACTTTTTTTTGTTTATTTATGACTAGACCAATATTGTTCTTCTTGGAAGAAAATTTGGCGAACTGGATATTTTGGAAATCGTAGCACTATGTGTGTGTTTTTTTACAATCAACTCATTCTAATATTTCAATTTACTTCGGACACGAAAAAAATAAATATAACTCAACAAACTCCAACGTAAACATAAAGTAGAAATTAGCGAGCAACAAGTGGAAAGCTTTTTCGCAACAGTAATACGCGCCCTGCGCAAGTTTCTGCCGTTTCAAAAGTCTTATATAACAATCAGCGAAAACTCGAAATTTCAGTACATTTCCAACGCATAATACACTCGCCGCCGTAACGTTAGAAAAAAAAATGCTAATTTTCACATTTGTAGTTTTCAGTGCGGTGTCTTTGGCCGAAATATTTCCGGTTTATTATAATGTCGGCGTTTTGATGACTACCAAATTAAATTCACCCTTTGATTTGGAGCGGTGTGGGCCTGCGGTAGACTTGGCGCTTCGGGACGTTAATGAAAAATTCTTAAAAATACATAAAGTGCAATTGAGAAAAGTGCAGTCTAGGTGAATTTGTACATAAATTATTACTTTTTTTATTACCTATGCTTTAGAGTAGGCTTTAATAATAAATACCGAGCTTTTTAATATAGACGAATAAGAGTACAGACTATTTGCGGCGGGTTTTAGAATAGAATGATATAATGCGAGCATTTTTTATGGCCAAGCTTAGGCTTATTATTTTACTTTTGTAACGTTGGTTGCATAAATTTCATCGTTCATTTTTTTTTTTCATCCTCTATCGACCTGGTTCTAATTTACTTCTAAATGATGACGAAGTGTAGCTATATTTCAATTATTTTTTTTTGTCGAAAATTATACGACCTCGTTAAGATGAAGTACACAACGATACGTTTAAAAATCATTATTATTGTTGTATTTATATCCTGAATTCCAGGTCATAGTCAGCATTTAGAGATTGTTTTTCTTAAATAATTAATACCGCAGACGTGCTTTATTTAAGCATTGATTTATTTCGAAAGGAATGAAACAGCACAGGGTTTAAATGTTACTTACCGATACGATATTTCATCATTATCTTTGAAGCGGATGCTCAACAGCTTTCTGCGTGTGGTTTGTTGGTTTTTTTCGGTAGGAACCTATTTGTGTCCTTTTTTTGCAGTACGTAAATTTAATAACGAACTATAAGAAACAGATCTGCACTTGCCATGCAAAAACAAACGATAAAATGTTGAAAAATATTTTTGATTTATGAAATGGATTTTAATACGAGTAGGTACCTACTTTCCTTCTGTTTCTTTTTTGCTCCACGAGACACATCAAAAAAAAGAAGCGATCCATTTTTTATACACGTCTCGTACTTAATATTTGCCACTTTATTCGTAAGCGAAATTAAGTTTTGGAATGACGTAAACAGACTTATTATTTTGAAACCAAGAGCGCGAAATGTTCTTCAAAAATGAAATTAGCGTAGGTAGGACTTATATTCTTCTGTTAATGAACATAACTGCGAAAATGCGAAAGATACGGAAAACGTGGACATTTTCGCTATCGTCAAGTTGGTAATTAGGTATAAGTATCTACATTCAGGCGTTTAAAGTAAGTTTAACCGATTAAAACAATATGAACATCATACAGTGTGTTCTTTCCGCGAGAAATGTAAGATAATTTTCAACATTAGTGTTGGAATAATTGCATAACTAGCCTCAGGTGCGATCTAATTCTGTATAGTGCACATAGGGGTGTCTATTATTTTTAAAAAAAATTAATGAGGGAGAATATCCTTCCCTTTCTCAGCCTAGAAGTTTAACATGAGACTTTCATGAGGATTTTACGTTGAACACCTTTTTTTCCCCTTCTGAACAACAGAATTTTAAAACTCACGGCGATAATTAAAGATATTGAAAGTAGATTATATTTCAAACATTTTCAGGTGGGGAAAAAAAATTCAAGTTGAGAAACGAGTTTTTGGCTGGGGTTTGAAAATATGAAATTTTTAAATTAATAGGTACGTTTTTTTTTCTACAGGTAGAATATATTTTTTCGAAAAATTTTCGTTAGGTATTAGTTTTTATTAGGTACTGACTTTTTTCCAAACATTCGTCGCATAAAAAAATGTTCTAGTGGAACATTGAATTTTTCAAAGGGATGGTTCAAAAAAACGCAAGTTTCGACTTTGATTTTTAAATTCATTTTTAGCATAATTTACTTTCAATGACCAAAATGAAAAAAAGGTACAAGGTAACGAAATTGGTAATGTTTTTTCTAACGAAATTCTGTCACGATTGAGTTACTCCCCTCCAAAAAGCTTTGGTTAGGTTCAGGCGCGGCTCGTGGGTTCTTGAAGTAGAGGGACTGGAAATTAGTAGATTGATGATTTTTTTTTAAAAAGGGGAGGTGTACCACTGTACATATACCTACTAGAAATATTTTTTTCAATCAAGCACCACAATTTCATTTCTTAAATCTTATGTAAAATTATGAAACTGGATAAATAATTTCAACGTACGAAAAAAAAGTACCCATTATACCCAAGGCAGATTACAATTTTTTCACAAGCGATTTTTAGCTTTCATGACATTCTATCTAGAAAACTGAACTTTTAAAATTTTGAAATACATGTAAATAGTAAGAAAAAATTATTCAATTTTTGAAGGAAAAAAAAGCATAAGCACCTACTTATTTAATTCAGATAACAATTTTTTTTGAAATTTGGAGTATATTATATGTATAGACAACATTCTAGGTATATGAAAAAATAAATTTTTAAAATTTGGAAATGTTGATGGAGATTGAAGAAACTGAACAGTCAAATCCACGCATAAAAAAATAAATTCGTTGTCGCGTTCGGGCTGGTTGTCGTGCAGCCCCAACGCGGACGATATATGCATGCGCACGCAACCTCGTCTTGCCGCGCTTCCTCCCTGTGGTTGTACCCAAACTCCACAAACAAGAGCTGCACATTGTGCAGCCCATGCCACCGGTTTTTCGCCGGAATTGGACGCGTTCGTTCGGGGTTTACATTGAGAAAAACATTTTTTATGGGGAAATTTCTGTTTGATGACCAGCTTATTATTTAAGAGATCTTTGAATATAAAAAAAAAAATTATGGGGAATTTATCAGGGGGGCTGCAGCCCTGCAGCCCTTATGCACGAGCCGCGCCTGGTTAGGTTGAAAGATTGTGGGCTATTTTGTTAGACATTAAGTATAAAACAGAAAAAAAAATTGAACAAAATTGATAATTATTTTTAAACTTTTTATAGACATTATAAAACTTAATTTTTTTTTTAATTTGATGATTTTAAGTCATTTTTTTATTTTAGGTGCTGGAAGACTTCTATTTTCAAAATTTGAGGACTAAAAAATCTCTATGAAAATTTTTTAAATTAAAAAATTTCTATGGGATGTTTTCAAATTGAAAAATATTTTATTGCATACCTAATTAGATTTCCATTCCGCAGAGTTTTTTTCCCCCATAGTTGGATGATTTTTAGACATTTTGTTTGACACTCTGAAACTTAAGAAATTTTTTTGAAAAATAGATACCTTATTTTTTCAATTTTTACATTTTTATGGAAATTAGGTTGGTTTTAGGTGTAGAACAAAAAAACTTTTTGGTGTTTTTCAGACATTAAAAAACTTGTAAATTTTAGATAGGTATTAAAAATTTGATGGCTTCTATAGAAATTTTTTCAGATACCCATTTTAAAACTTTAAAAAATTTTTAGAATTTAAAAAATTGATTGTTTTTTAATTTTTATACTTCCATGGAATTTTTTTTAAACTTTTCAATTTTTTGTTATTTAGGTGTTTAATTTTGAATATATTATCGGTTTTTTTAAGTATTAAAATTACCCTCGTCCCTGACAAAAATCCGAAAAAATTCTGACAATTAGTAATAATAGGTATGAAATAATTTGCAAAACGAGAAAAAATATCTCCGCCATGTCAGCTCCAAAACTGTGCTCGCAGAGCAATTTGAAATTTTCTACCGTTTTCAAGGTCATTTTTGGGGTATGAAACATCTGAAAAAATTTCTCAACACTACCCATGAGTATTTGTACCGACATGTCAAGTTTGGTGAAAATCGATAGAAAACTCGCGGAGGTTCAATTTTCAAGCTTAAAATGACGTATTTCAAGGCACCAGCCCCTGGGAGTGAGTTCAAGGGTCTCTGATACGCTCTAAATTATATTTTACCATTTCGAATCGAAAATCTTATGAAGAACATTGAAATTCAGCTCGGGGGCCGATTGACCCCTCCCCCCCCCCCACTACACCAGATGACGAGAGCCTTTGGCAGCGATCGAGAAAATACTGAAAATACAATAGGTATCATTTTTAAAATTAATGAAAAATTTTGTATTTTGAAATTTTTGTTTTAAATTATTTTTTGAAATTCGATATTTTTCAAACCTTTAATTTTGTTTGGCGCAAAATTATAAAAAAAATTAAAATTAAGTCCATTGAGAAATGCATTAATTTCAAAAATCCGAACCTTTCAAACCCCTACTAAAAATTCTATTTTTCTGTCTACGTTCATTTTTGAACTAGCTCTGAGGCCGATTTACCCCCCCCCCCCCCCCCCATTTTACGTTAAAAATTTTTTTTTAAATACATTATAAATTGGGATACATTTTGGAATTAAAATTGGTTTAACATACACAGTTTTGCCCAAAAAGACAATTTACAGCGATTTTTCATCTTTTTCGTACCCCTGAGAATTTTTCAAAAACTATGAAAAATTGAAAAAAATGAGGAAAATGATGGTTTCCGAAAATGAAGGTAAAGATGGAAGATCGTCGTAAATTGTCTTTTTGGGCGAAACTGTGTGTGCTGAATCCATTATAATTCCAAAAAAATGTTTTCCAATTTTTAATCTATTTTTTTCAATTTTTAAAAAAAAGGTAAAATATGACATTTTTTTAATGTCTTATAAATGCGACGATCTGATGAATTCTGGATTTTTTTCTCAAAAAATATTAATAACAATGATTATACTTGCCAACCAAAGGCATAAAACCCATTCTGTAACATTTTAAAAAATTTTCAAATTTTGATTTTTTGCAAATTTTCAAAAATTTGAGGGCTCTTGCGCGATCGATTTGATTTTTTTTTTGTTTTTCATTTATCACCTATTAGATCAACTTATCCGCGGTATTAAATTTTGAAAATCGAAATTTTTTTATTTTCGTTCCACCCTAAAAATCACGCTACACATAAGCCCCATTTTTTAAGAAAATGAAAAAATAAAATAAAAATTGTCACCGCGTTGGAAGGTCATAAAAATTCCATTTTTACATTTTTTGAGTAAAAAAAAAAATGCGTGATTAAAATATTATCATTCTACAAAAACACATTTTTACCGAAAACTTCTCAAAAACTACTAACTAGTTACTACCCTAATAAACATCTTCAACTGAATAAACCAATAAATGGATAAAGGTAAATTCTGATTTTAAAAAAAATGAAAAATTTGCATACCCACATTCAAGAAAATAGATAGGTATGTTGGATAGGTACTATTTCCTTCCAACCTACTAACTTCATTGTTAACGATAACAATAAAAGTAATATATTCAGCGGCTGATGAATTTTTGTAATAAATTCGGCTGAGAAATAAGCTTTTAAAATTGCTGCGTTCATTCCTTTTGTACACAATCACAATCAGATAGTAAGGTAGATACGTCGAGAGGCAGCCTAACAACACTTACTTGAAACTCATCGACTCTGCGGGAAAATTTCGTTGAATTATTCTTTTTTTTTTTTTTTTTTTTTTTTGAATTTTGTAAAAGAGGGTTTTCGAAAAAGGATAGAATAATGAGGTTGAGTATTTTTATGTATTTAATTTGGTCCATCTTGAAAATGTAAAGTGACAGTTTTTTACAGGTAAGTATCATTGAAACTGAAAGTGGAGTAGGTAGGTAGAGGTACCTTGCGAACTTTCATTTTTTATTGGGTACTTATCCATTTACAGTTTAAAACAAAACTGTTAACAATGAAACAGGGTCAAGTGAATATATTTATATTTCCCCTGGGTGGGGATAACATCAACATCAATTTTATAGCATGTATAAATTCCAGATTATAAGCATCCTAAGATTACGCCATTCTATTCGTAATCCTTACCTACATCTTGCAGTGAGGAGCATCATCGATTTTGATGTTTTTCCTCTTCGCTATATGTGAAGTCATCCAATTTCTCGAATAAATAAACCGCCACCCTAGACAGAATGTTTAATAAATAATACACGTCACATTTTACCATAAAAGTTCCCCACTTACTTACATGTCAAAGGATGATCAGCGTCAAAAAAAACATACGAGAAAGCAAAAGCACAAAAGCTATTCTTTTCATTAAATCAAACATTTTAAAACCATTACGCATTTGCTACGGCAGCCAACTTGAAAAAGAAAACAACATTTTCGAAAACATTGAAATCAGAAAACTTCTCAAGCCTACTGTATAAAGTAACGGATTACATTTTCGAGGGAAATTACTGATAGAATTTTAATGCTTTCTCAAATACCGCTGCTATAGTTACGCTTACGCATTTCTTTTTAAGTTTGTTGAAAAACTTTGTTGAAAGATGTAGGAATCTAGGTACCTACTTGATGATTACTTATGGTCCATGATCGTCTTGATGTTTTGCTTTTTAATAAGAAAGAAATGGATGTAAGCTTTGTAGTAGAAAAACCTAAAGGATGAATAATAGGGTGGGACGATTTCGATTTTTTTTTCGAAAATCAAAAGCAGACAGCACAAAAGATGTCTGGCGTCAAAATGACGTGGTAAAAATTTTATGTAGATCCCTCAGTCAATATTACGTGTAAGTCATGATTCAAGGGGTCTAAATTTTTCAAATTTCAATTATTATTTTCCTCATGAAATTAAAAAAAGTGTACTTATAAAGTGAAATAAACAACTGTTCAGAGTTCTAGTGAATGGGCCCCACGGGTGACTGATTTTTTATAATTTTTTTTGACTTTTTCTGAGATGATCCTCTTACCGTAACATGAATAATGTGTTTAGGCATAGTTTAATGTATTAATTTAGCTAATTAATGATTTTTAATTATAGAAAAAAGCTAGTAAAAGACGAAAAATCGGAATAAAAAATCGATAAAAAATCGACAGAATATCGAATTCTATAAAGTGTTGCGAAAGTTCCGCCTAAATCGTGAAATTATCTTTCGATATTATAGATAGATTATCGATAAAATATCTTACTATAATCTCGAAATTTTTACTAACTATAATACGTCGATAATCTATCTATATATCGAAAGATAATTTCACGATTTAGGCGGAACTAACGCGACACTTAATCGAATTCGATATTCTGTCGATTTTTTATTTCGATAATTTGTCGATTGTGCTTCTCGGGTGTTTCAATTTACGAAAAAAATGTCAAAATCGTTCCACCCTAGAGGACACACTGTATAATTACTCGTACAATAAGAATTTTTCAAATTTTCAGTCGATATTTAGTGGATTTTTTTTTTTTTTTTTTTTTTGGTAGAATTCCCAGTCTAAACAATGTCAGCGAGAACATTTTTTTTTGTTTTGGTACTCATCTTCCTATCTAGTATCAACCCACCCAGTACCAAACCCACTTTACGTTACGTTGATAATTTCTTCCCCAAGAAACTCGAAAAAATTATCGATAAAAATAGGCATTGAATTTATTTCGCGCATTAGAAAATTCCCAGTCGACATTTCATGCCTACACCAATTTCAAAATCAACTGGGAACAAATATTGAAAACACATAAAAACGTACGTATTTGCATTTCGCCCTTATATAAAACAGAGTAAAAAATTTGGACGAAAGGGATTACGCGTTAATGCGAATATTTACTATTCCGAAAACAGCATTACCAAAAAAATCTAATTTTCTCGCCTAATGTGTAGCGAAACAATAAACATCGAATCGAAGACCTACATCCAATGTTTAGTGTGGCGAACAAATTGAATTGTAAATGACGTAATTAACCTGGTATTTCGTTTAACGTTGATTTTTAAATAATACGTTCAAATCGACGCCATTGTAATGTTCGTCGGACGCCAAACATAATAGCACTCTTTGATTGCAGCATTTGTCTTCTAAAACGATGCTTCCTTTCAATTTATCCTAACGCCAGTGACACGAGGTATTTCCATGTTATTCGTACGAGTATATATACTCGTAGCCTATGGTCTATCTTTTTGGTGTGAAAGTGAAAAAGAAAACTCACATAACGAAAACAAAACAAAACAAAAAAACACCAATGGCCACATTACTGACATTCTTTTAGGAAATTTCTAGCTTATAGGTACTTAGTGGTCCGTAAAAATCAAATAGATAGGTACAGAAAGGATGTAAGGATATTACTTATTTGTTTTGATTTTGAAATGCCAAATGTTTCAGCAGGCTATACGAATTTTTCAGTTTTTAGGCAGTCGACTGCATACAAATAGTTGACAAGATGTAATTTTCTTTTGTGCTTGAATTAACTAATATCTATACCTATCTAAATGTTGCAGCCGATTAAATTCTAAATACATTTTACCATATACAGGGTGTCCCAGTTGAGAATAACATCCTTCAATCTGGTGAGAAGGCAACTCATTTCAACAACGTTTAGGTATGTTTGCATACCCTTACTATTGAAGGGACTGAGATACTGCATGATGAAAAAAATTATTTATTCACTTGAAATTAATAGTAGTTTATTCAACTAGGGAGATAAAGTGATTTTCGACGATTTTGAGGCTTTATTGCCCGAGCAAAGCAAGGGAAATGAATCAAAATCGTTGAAAATCACTATATTTCCCTAGCTGGATAAAATATTTTACGTTACGAGAGAGAAAAAGGCTTCTTTATACTACCGAAAGATCAGCGAGAGGTATATAAAGTAGCACTTTATCTCCCTAGTAACGTAAAAAAAAAAAATTTCTGATTGGAAACAGATAGAAAGATGAAACTTGCGGGAAATAAAGTAGCAGGATAGTTGCAGTAATGTCTGAAAATTTTTTCATCAAAATCGATGCAATAGGGTGTTCAAAAAATTATTTTTGCCAAAAAAATTAGGTAAAAAAAAATCAAAATTTTGCAATTTAAAAAAAAAATGCATTATTACATAGTTATTTTTTTGTCAGCAGATGATTTCCCTCTACTTCCTCTACAAAATGTTCCTTGGCATCATCTTCCCATCTCTTTTAGTTTTTGAGTAAAAAAATTATTTATGAGTCGACATGTAGGTTAAAATTTTTTCAAATTTTCAAAGCCAAATTTTTATGAATTTGTATTCATTAGAAAAATTCTAACTCAAAAACTAAAAGAGATAGGAAGATGACGCTGAGGAACATTTTGTAGAGGAAGTAGAGGGAAATCATCTGCTGACAAAAAATAACTAGGGTAATGATGCAATTTTTTTTTAAATTGCAAAATTTCGAATTTTTTACCTAATTTTTTTGGTAAAAATAATTTTTTGAACACCCTTTTGCATCGATTTTGATGAAAATTTTTTCAGACATTACTGCAACTATCCTACTTTATTTCCCACAAGTTTCATCTTTCTATTTGTCTCCAATCAGAAAAAATATTTTTTTAATTTCAAGTGAAAAAATGAAAAATAATTTTTTTCACCATTCAGTATCTCAACCCCTTCAATAGTAAGGGTATGTAAACATACCTACACGTTGTTGAAATGAGTTCCCCTCTTACCGGATTGAAGGATTTTATTCTTAACCGGGACACCCTGTATTTCAAGTTTACCTTAAGCGACAGTGTTTTACAAAATATATCTACCTATTCATTGGCTGTCATTGAAGTTCCTACGTAGGCTTTGAATACGAATATAGGCTAATTTACCAATACGTATAGAACTCTTGGGGGAAAATACATTTTAGCAAAATGTATGTAAATGATGGAAGTTTTAAAAGATTTGTTTGGCAAAATCGTTTTGAATTTGCTCGTTAATTTGAAAACTCGTCGTTAATTCGGTTTTATATTTGCATTCTGTATGTACGTACCTTGGTAAATATATGCATCGATTTTTCCAGTACACAGTAAAATTATACAGTAGTATTTTCCCTGTGTATTTTATACTAAAGGTAAACTTTTTCACAGCTATACTTCGTGCTCGGGTGCATATGCTCCGGGCTTAGCTGCAGATATGTATTTCAAGGACCATGTGCTGGCGTTCATCGGACCAGCTTGTGCCTTCGCCTTGGAACCAGTTGCCAGACTGGCAGCATATTGGAATCGTCCTATTATCACTGGTATGGGAGATCAGGTAATTTTTTTCCTCAATTAATTCTACATCGTATAATTTTACACTTGGTACGAATTAAGTGGATGGGACACATAACGTGCGAAAAGCTTCAAAAACACGACTGAAAACGAGGAAATTAAAACTTGGCAACAAAACATTTTCATATCTCGACATTAAAAAAAAAAAAAAAAGTTGCAAAGTACATATCTACCTATAGTATCTAATTCATTCCAGTTAACTAACATTATATCAGGAGCAAACCTATTGAATTTTTTTAAAACTTTTTTTTTGATAAAAATTTGCCCTATTGTTGAAGGTTTTAATTACACCTACGTATAATGAATAGCATTCATTTCACATAACATAACTTTCAAAACCACACAAATGACTTTTTGATTAAAATCAAAACAAAACCATTGATCCATACAATAAGAGTTAATTAGAGATTATTTTGAAAACGGAATACCTAAATTTTCAGCATTGATGGAAACTTGATTTCACTTTCGTAAAAACAAACCGTGTGCCTGCCTACACGACGCTGCGAACAATTCCTATACATAATTTTAACACGTTTCGAAATTCCGATAGATATATATTTCGTTCGTGAAATTTAAACATGAGACCTGGCTTGAGTAAAAGAACGAAAGGAGTTTTTCTTATAAATAGATTTCCTATAAAAAGGTAAATGTCAGCTTGATAAAATAATGAAGTCTGAAATTTGTTCGACGCGACGATGTTGGACGTGACTATTTAAAATGCAGCAATAGCGTAAATGTCGAGTGAATACATAACATGAGATACCTACCTTTAGTTCCCAACCTGATTTTCGTTTGAGTATTCAATATTCATTATATATGACAATGGCACACACATGGGTCTAATTATGTAGGTATGGAGCAGAAAATGAATCAAGCTCGAGTTCATTTAAATATCATCGAATTTCTATTATAATTTTAGTACTCGCCAAACCTATTATTTTATATTTTTTTGCTTACTAATAATCAGAAATCTTCATCAGTAGGTATAAGAATATAGGTAGGTATTGCATATAAATTCGATTATGCACCTCCTAACAAAATTTATGTAAGTTGGAAAAAAGTTGTAAAATAAAAATACAGCAATAAATGACGATAAGTCCATATCAACTAAAAATTCAGATAAATGAGAAAATTTTATGAAAAATTTTTTCTGACGAAGCTGAAGCTTTGTTTCTGGCACTAGAAAATATTACCTACTATCGTAATTTTTCAAGGAAACATGACCTGGGATTCCTTGTGGAAAAAAACTCATCTGGACAAAATAGGATTCTTTTGTAAGCTAAAAAAAACTCTCACTTTCATTTTTCTTCTTTGTAAATTAATATAAAACACATCAAGGAAAACTACGCGAACAGGGCCGGCAACTTGGAATTTTCTTTGGTGTAGCTCGGCTTTTTTCTCGAAAGGGCAACGGGTTGGAAATTTCTCAAAGGTGAATGTGAAAATGATTTTTTTTCTACATAATATAAACGTTTATATTTTTTTTTTAAATTGAGACAATTTTTTTCCAAAAATTTGAAAAAATGCTTTATTACTCCACAAAAATGTCAAAAAATCTTTATTCCAAAAATTGAGATTTCTTCCTCAAAAAAAAAATAGATCTTTTTCTCCAACTAAAATTTAAAAAAATTTTCAATTCAAAAAAGTGAAGAATTTTTTCTTTTTTTTTTACCTATAACTGAAAAATTTTCTTGCCCTGACTCCAAAAAATTTCCTTCAAATTTTTTTACCTATTACAGAAAATTGAGAAATTCTCAATTTCAAAAAAATGACGCAATTTTTATGCTAGAAAAAACGAAGAAGTTTCTCTGCACGAATGAGTTGAGAATTTTTCTGCTCCAACAAATTGTGAATTTTTTATGGTCCAAAAATTGAGTTATTTTTAATTACTTTTTCTTCAATTTTTTTCAACATATACTCCTAAATGATTGTAAAAAAAATTTACTTCAAAAAATTGAGATTTCTTCCTCAAAAATAAGACATTTTTCAAAAAAAAAAAAAAATGAAAAATGAAGAAATTTTTATTTATTAATAAAGTGAGAATTTGTCTGCTCCAAAAAACTTTGTGATTTTTTTTTATTCCAAAAAACTGAGAATTTTTTCCTATTTTTCTACTTGAGTAAAAAAAAACTGAGATTTTTTTCCTGAATCAAAAACAATATTGATAAGTTTTTATATGGTGACTAAAAAAAATTAAGATTTTTCTAGTTCAAGAATAGTCGAAAAATGTATTTTTTTCTCTATTCCAAAAAATTGTGAAATTTTCTCCTGCAAAAAATTGATATTTCTTCCTCAAAAATGAAGAAATTTTTCTACACTATTAAAGTGAGAATTTATCCACTCCATAAATTTTTAACATGACGGATAAAAAAATTGAGATTTTTTTTACACTCAGTTATACATGGTGTCCGGAGAGTAGTCAGCCAAACTTGAAATTTGGGTATAACCGAGTACGACTAACAAAAAACTTTATGTACACATATTGCCCAATTTTGAAAATGAAGGAGCTACAAATATTTGAAAATCTGTATTTTCCCTAGCAAAATCGGTTGGCAACACTACGTCCAAAAAAAATTTCAATACCGATAGAAAAAAAAGTTGTAATCACATGGGATACCTATCTTTGAAATTGAAGGAGTTAAGTATAGAGCAACATGAAATTCCTGCCAAAATATTGCCTATCTCAGTTTTAACAGTGCACTGGTAATACACGAAAACTTCAAAATTCCATCAAAACAATACTTGAAATGGGTGTAAGTTTTCGAGAGGAACAAAAAAAGTTATGTGAAGAGATTGCCTATCTTTGAAAATTAAGGCGCTATGGAGCCGTAAACTTCGAAAATACCAATTATTTTCAAAGCTACGTAGCCCCTTCATTTTCGAAGAAAGACACATTTTTTATATAACTTTTTTGTTCCTTTTCAAAAAGTTACACCTGTTTCAATCATTGCCTTGACGAAATTTTGAAATTTTTGTAGACCACTGCCCCTTCAAAATCGAGATAGGCACCTTGTGTACATGACGTTTCTTATTAATGGTACTTGGTTAATGGTTATATTCAAATTTCAAGTTTAGCAGACAACTCCCTGGACACCCTGTGTAATATTTTCATTGCACAATTTTTTTTTTAATTTACCTAGCCTATTCCGAAAAATTTTTGAAAATTTATTCCGAAAAAATTGATGAAATTTATTTCTAGGAATTTGGGAAGATTTTAAATTTTTTCAAACAAAACGAGAAATTTTTTTACTCTCAAAAAAATTGGAAGTTTTTTTCTCTTCAAGAGTTCGAGAAATATTTTTGTTCCACAAAACAAAAAATGGAAAATGAAATTTGCTCCAAAAAAATTAAATCATTTTATTTCTCCATAAAGCTGTTTTTTTAAAGTAATGTGCAGGGGCGCGTACCGAGCACATCTTGCTCCGGAGGGGGGGGGGGGGGTGAAACATTTTCCAACTGATTTTTTTTTGTCACATTACTTTTTTTGTTTTAGTGAGCTTATGTAATGTAGGTAATAATACGTGCGACTTTTAGTATAGGTAGGTAGCCTAGGTACTAGGAACAGATACAGAAGTACCTTCTCTTAAAAAATAATGATGTGTAAAAAAAAATCATCAAATCATCATCTTAGCTATAATATAGGTAATAATAATAATTAACGATTGCCATTTGGTAATAGAACAAAGGTAAGTAGGTACGTAAGTACAAAAAAAATCAATGAATATATTTCAATATTCAAAAATGCTCTGAACAATTTTTTATTTTATTTTAGCCTCCATCGGAGGGCCAAGTTACTGTCACATCCGGTACTTTGGGAAGAATTCAACGATGGAAGAATGAATCAAATTCAGTAAGAACAAATTAAAAATCTTAGCTAAATATTTTATGACGGCTACAGGGGGCTCTACTCTACTACAGGAGACGACTCCGTCACTCCATGCTTCAAACCTTGCCCCGAACCATCCCCCACCCCGTACCTACATATTCAAATCAAATTGATTGGTGGGTGATAAACTGATAACAAATTTTATTTTTCTATTTAAAGGTATTATTCAAAGATAAAAGTGAATACCCAACTTTAACGAGGATGTCCTATTGTCAATGCAGGTTGAAATTGGTATTTTCTAGCATTTTTAGACAATTTGGTTGGAATCATGTGGCTCTAATTCTGGACAAATCCGATTTATTTTCATTAACAGTAGGTAAGTTGATGATGTTCTCCTAAAATAATAGTGTATAATTTATGTATTTATACATTTTTGTAATTGTAAAGAATATTTCAGTACTCAATTATTCACAAAAACTTTCTTATATTACGTTAGGTAAAAATTTAGAAATAGGACTGCGTAAAACCGGAGTTTTGAGTAATGTCAAAGAGTTGGATGGCGGCAGTGATGAAGAATCCTGCGAATCGTACTTAATAGATGCCAGCAAATATGCAAGAGGTGAGTTGATCTATAATTTCATTTAAATTTCCAATTGAATAAAACGTAACAAAAAGAATGCATAGTGATTATTCTCAGTGTACGTGGATGGCTGGTACGAAAATTCATGTTAGCTGCTCATGATCTAGGAATGACCAAAGGTGATTGGACTTTCCTCGATGTAGAAATTGTGCAAGTATGTACCTTACCTACTATGGTTTATTATATAGCAGTTTTCCTCGAATAATATTTAAATTTAAACTTTCTTCATTGTTTAGGGTACATTTTGGGGCGATCACACTTGGAAAGCGAACGACGAAAACGACAGCAAAGCTCGAACCGCGTACGAAGCGTTGCTTCGTGTATCATTACTCGAGCCCACCAGTCCTCAATTTTATAATTTTTCCGATCGAGTTAAACAAGTCGCTAAGGAACAATACAACTATACTTTCGTCAGCGGCGAAGAGGTATCTATCGGTTATCAAAATGAATCGATTTTTTCCCCAAGTGATATAACAGTCGGTGCAACTTTCAGGTTAATTTTTTCATCGGCGCATTTTACGACGGCGTTTATCTGCTCGGAATGGTAATGAACGAAACGCTTTCAAGCGGAGGTGATATTTACGACGGTAAAACCATTACAGAATTAATGTGGAATAGAACTTTTCATGGTAATATTTTCACCATTTTCAGTTTTATTTTCAGTTTTTATTTGCTTCTAAGTAGTATACTTACGCGTATGGGTTATTTTCTTTATCGCCGCATTGTTGACCGCACTCGATAATCCGCAGTCATTATGATTTCAGTAGGTGAAATATTTTTCCAATATCGATTATTATTTCTTATTTTACCGGCAGGAGTCACCGGACTTGTCAGGATTGATGAAAATGGTGAAAGAGATGCCGACTACTCGATCTTGGATTTAGATCCGATCACCGGAGAATTCGAAGTTGTTGCTCATTATTATGGAGAAACCAGAGAATATAGTCCAATACCAGGAAAAAGAATACACTGGCCTGGTGGCAGAGATGGGCCGCCTCCCGACGTTCCCAAATGCGGTTTTATGGGTAACCACCCATTTTGTATCGAAAGTGGTCAGTACCCAGACAGACGTAAATTGATCGATGTTTCATTTCATCCACGAAATCGTAATATTTCTATATTTTCCGTAGGTCAGTACGCGTTATTTTTCTACGGTTTCGTCATAACCTGCGCACTTGCAGCTTGTGGAACTGCGGTTACGTGTTATACAAAAAAGTAAATCAACATACCTACGTACTTAATTGACAAATCTATACAGTAGGTAGATAAAAATATTAAAATTTCGATGCACCTTTCATCGCAGACAAATGAAAATGACTGCTGATTTACACAACATGAACTGGAGAGTTCGACCAGAAGAAGTATTGTTAGAAGTGGGAAGACCGTATACGTCGAGATTAGCTCTACAAAAGCCTGCTGAGGTATTATAACAATTCTTTGCGAGTAAATAACCTAATTTATTGCGAAGATGCAAAGAAAAAAAAACGAAAGAGTTTTTAATTTTTGTTTCGTTTTTAATAGATGTTTGAGCCAGCTCTGCAAGAACGATTACTTTGCAGGCGTAGATCAGATAATTCTAACGGATCCTACCCCTCGGCTCAAGTTTACACAACTGTTGGTATTTATAAGGTTCGTAAAGTTGGGCACCATTGAAGTAATTTTAAAAAGTTTCGAAACATTATTTAAATTAGTATCATTTACATGGGCATACTGACTATAGACCTTTAAATTTCTGAAATTGAAATCAACTTAGTAAAAAATTATATTTACTTAGGTTTACCTACATGTTTAAATTTTAAATTAAAATTCATTTTCAAAAGCATAACAGGTTAGATGAGTACGTTGAAATTAAAAAATACATAATTTATTAAGCTCGCCGACATTTATCTTACGTTTAACACGGTTTGTTTGTTCAAAAAAAAAGGAAAAAACAAAATTGTCGAATAATTTACATTCACAATACTTCCCATTTCTATTCCTACTTCTTTGAAAACAGGTGATGAATTAATACGATTCCTTGGGGAGTACTTTTACAAATAAATTTTCTACTGTTTTATTCGAGCTGCTTTTCATTACTTATAACTTTGGAATTTTTCAGGGATCCAGAGTAGCGATTAAAAAGATTCTCAAGAAGAAAGTCGACATAAATAAAAAACTGCTGTTAGAAGTCAAGCAAGTAAATCCTACTTGGAGTATTATTACTATTAAACAATACGTATAAGCGAGAATGCTTATCTACCACATACATCGAGTCGAGTTCACAAAAAGTATTACGATAAGGAACGTTGTTGAAATATCGTACCTACTCCAAAATACCTATGTCTTTTTAAGATAAAACTTACACAAAAATGAACAATTCTTTTGAATGATTGATTAGTGAGAAAATTGACAGGAGTTATATCCATGCTTCAAATTTTCCAATATCCGTTCACTCAGGGATGAAAAAGAACGAAATATTTTTTTTACTATTAAATATGTTTAGATAAAATGGATCAACTTATTACTTCCATTCTGCCAAATACCAAGTTAAAGTAAAGCAAATAGCTATCATTCAATTTTTTAAAACTACTGATCAATAAAAAGGTCATAGGATGGAATGAAACCTAAAAGCATCTCTAATCAATATGTATACCGCATATGCACAGTGGGTTGCATTATAATAAACTTGTATTCCACTGATTTCGTCGACGCTTTTACGCCTCGAAAAAATCCAGCTGCAACTTATCTAACATGCGTGCAGCCATCGTAACGCAATATCCTACTACATGGCACTCTCTAAAATGTAATCTGTACTGTTATTTTGTAGGTCAGAGATGTATCACACGAGAATACCGTCAGATTCATTGGGGCTTGTATAGAATGTCCTACTGTGCTGATACTTATGGAATATTGTCCTAAAGGAAGTCTTAAAGATGTACTGGAAAATGAAGAACTGAAATTAGATTGGAATTTTAGAATGTCTTTAATCCATGATATCGTTAAGGTAGGTAGCACAATATTTTTTAAGAAAATTTTTTTAAATTTAAAATTACAAAATGTGGAAATTTAATAAGGGTTCCAATCAAATTATTAGGATTTAGGTACCTACCTAACTCGATTTAGAAAAAAAAATGAAATTTTTTGTAGATTTTGACCTTTGGTCTCCTTTGACCCTTGTGGAGTCAGAAATCAAAATTTTTCAGTTTTTTTTTCTGCATTAAAATAACATGTTAACTGCAATTTTTTTTGTTTACCTATTCTAAAGAGTTAGGAAAAAATAATTATTCTATAAAAATGGAATATTTTCCAAATCTTGTTCCAAAAAATTTAGAAATTTTTCTACTCCCACCTAAAAAAATTCAAATGTACTTACCTACTTGACCTCATCAAAAAAATCATTAAAGTAGGTAAAAACTACAGAAATATAATAATTATAGATTTTTTTTTTTCATTTATCAGGGTATGGCTTATCTTCACAGCTGCGAAATACTTCACGGGAAATTAAGGTCGAGGAATTGTCTAATTGATGGACGTTTCGTTTTGAAAATTTCTGATTTCGGTTTACAGAATTTAACCACTCCAACAGAAATCATTAAAGATCTCAATTATTTCAATAGTAAGTTAACGATGGCAAATTATTAGTTTTAAATGCTTTCGTATTTCAACGAGCATTTTTCGAATGTGTATTGCAGTTCACTTATATTTATACCAAAATTGATACACGTATGTGCAGAATTACTTTGGGTAGCTCCAGAATTGCTTGCAGAATACAAGCAGAATAGCTACGCTGCTTCTTACAAGGGAGACGTGTATAGTTTTGCGATTATTTTGGAAGAAATTGTTGTCAGAGGTGGTCCTTATGAAAATGTTAAGGATACATTAAACACAGAAGGTAATTACTTTTTTTTGGTAACCTTTTTACCTACCTACCTACCTACCGACCTCCTATCTATCTATCTATCTATCTATCTATACACAAATCAAAATGTATGACTTTCTACTCGTTTTATTTTAGAAATCCTAGATTTAGTGGAGAAGCAAACAGACCCTGCTTTCCGACCTGATGTTAGTGGATACGACTGTCCCGAAGATTTATTAGAATTAATGAATAAATGTTGGGCTGATAATTTTGATGAAAGACCGTCTTTTGAAAGTATCCGTGATGTGATTCGGCGGACTATGAAGTAAGCACGAAAAACACTGGGTGAATTAGGAACTAAAATGAATGGGTGTCTATCTTTACTCAGGGATGGCGAAGGGGGGGGGGCAAAGGTGCACTTGCTCGAATTTTCCTCCAGGGTCAGGCCAAGAAAATTTTACTCTATTCCAAGTATTTTATGGATTTTTTTTCTGGAAAATTGAAGAAAGATTTCTTTCTAAAAACAAAACAGATTTTTTTACTGAATCAAAATCAAAAAAAAAATTTTGCTTCAAAGAAATTGAAATTAAATTTGTTTTTCTCTAAACATAAGGGATTTACCTATTTATTTAAAAAAAAAAAAAAAAATCTAAAAAAAAACAAACAAAAAAAAACAGTTTTTTTCCTGAATCGAAATCCAAGACATTTTTTACTTCAAAGAAATTGAAAAAATTTCTTACTCTAAAAAGTTTGGAATTTTTATGAGGGGAATTTTCCTCCAAAAAAAAAACAAGTTACTTTTTTTCTATTTTTAGATCAATTTTGTACTTTTTTATTTTATTTTTTTATTATTTATTTTTTTTTTGAGACAAGAAATTGAGATTTGTTTTTCTCTAAAAATAAGGGATTTTTATTATTTTTTTTAAAACAGACTTTCACTTGAAAGTTGAAAGAAATAAAGTAGTTTTTTCTCCAAAAAAAAAAACTGAAATTTGTCCCTCAAAACAGTTGTAAGATTTTTTTTCAAAAAAATGAGACAGATTTTTCTTTTCTACAGATAAGCGACTTTTTCTTCAAAAAATTGAAATTAATCCTCAAAAAATTGAATGTACCCTTCTTTCTTAAAAAATTTGACTTTTTTCTTTGGAAAAAAATCAGGAGATTTCTTCTCGGAGATGAGAATTTTTTTGCAAATTTTTTTGGGTTTAGAAAATAGTGATGTTTTTTATTCTAAAAAATTCAGAATGAGAGATTTTTTCAAAAAATTAATTGAGAAATGTAAGGTGCGATTCCAGAGGCAAGTTCCAACTTCCGAACTCAGTAAAAATTAAAAAAAAAAAAAAATGCATTGGTGCCTCGCTTTACTCTCAATGCTCTCGCCCTCGCTGTTTTATACCTTTATATTTTTTGCAGAGGTTATTGTGAAAATTTAATGGACGATTTGCTCAAACGAATGGAACAATATGCTAATAATTTGGAGGTACTAGTGGAAGAAAAAACAGATCAACTGAGCCAAGAAAAAAGAAGATCTGAAGAGTTACTTTTTCAAGTTTTACCAAGGTACGTAGTACCCAGTCTACCCACATCCGAATACTTCGGTTTTCAAACTAAGGGTAGTCTTACAAACCATTTTTGATAATTTGCTTTACATTACAGGCCTGTTGCACAACAGCTGATGGCGGGTGAAATGGTGAAACCAGAACAATTCGAATGTGTTACGGTGTATTTCAGTGATATTGTAGGGTTTACTGCGTTATGTGCTCAAAGTTCTCCTATGCAAGTAAGTGGAATTAACTAGCGAAGAGAATAAAAATCAAGTTTCATACTTATTATGGTATAAATTTTTTCACCAAGTAAATAATCGTCGTTTCTTGCAGGTGGTGAATTTATTGAACGATTTATACAGTACTTTCGATCGAGTAATAGGGTTTTATGACGTTTATAAGGTAAAGTAGGAATCTATCAGAGTTTGAGTAGGTACTAAAACGAAGAATTATTATGGCACCTAAATTAGAATCGTTTCATAATGTTTTGAAGGTGGAAACGATAGGAGATGCTTACATGGTAGTCTCCGGTTTGCCAGAAAGAAACGAAGATAACCACGCCAGGGAAATATGTTTAATGGCATTAGCAATTTTGGATGCAGTTCAATCGTTTAGCATACAACATCGACCTGATGCTCAGCTCAAGGTTCGCATTGGCATACATTCTGGTAATTTCAGACTTTTGTTAAGGAGATAAGTTTCCGTAAGGATCAAGATTCAAGTGTTTCATCTTTATTTTTTGTAAACATTTCTATCAAGGTCCTGTTTGTGCTGGAGTCGTTGGTCAAAAGATGCCACATTATTGTTTATTTGGAGATACTGTAAATACTGCTTCAAGAATGGAATCTACCGGTCAACGTAAGTCGTCAGTTATGTAAAAAATCATCATTTTTAATATTATAATTTTGATGAAATGATACAATTCAATCTACCTAGCTACAGAACCTATACCTATCAATTTTGAGCATAAATGACAAGAGCAGGAGTACATTTGTATTTAATATGCTTCTGTTTTCTAGTCACGCTGAAATGCTGAATAAATCACAATTATAAACAAATCTATTTCAATGTATTTGCAATCAATGATAATTTATAACTACATTGTAAATGTTTTGTTTACAGCATTACGTATTCATGTCACACATACCACCAAAGATATTCTAGATACATTCAATTCATTTCAACTTGAACTTCGAGGTGAAGTTGAGCTCAAAGGAAAAGGAACAATGATAACGTATTGGTTACTCGGATGCAATGAATACGATCCAAGACCTCCAACGCCCCATCACTGCAGTGATACTACAGATACAAATCCTTATCCACTAATATTCCCAGAATTAAGTTTGGCTCCCAAATAATGTAGTTCGTAGATTTGTATTTTGTATATAAAAGATACGTTCGATGGCGACAGATTGCATTTCTAACTATAGTTTTTTGTACCTACTTGGATTTTCTTTTCTTGTATATGCGTAATTTATTTCGATAATTATTCTAACTTTGTTACCCATTTCCAATGTTCTCTTCTTTCTTAATAAATGTTTGTACTTGTCGTTTTTATTGAAGTTTACCTATGTAGTTTAGTTTGTTGTATCATATCACACAATAGTACTGGGTAGTTTCCGAAAATTGTATATCAGCATGAATAACCTTAAGTAGATTAGTGTACAACTCAGGAATTGGGTGGATTTTTTCTAAGAGCTGAAGAAATTAATGAACAAATCTATAGAAAAATCGTTTAATATTTATTCAACACTTCACAATAAGTAACTATACCATACTGTAAATAAAAATTCGAACATACTTAATATTCAATCACACGTGAGGACAAACACGAACGAATCGATTGACAACACTAAAATTATACGAAAGAAAAAAAAAAGTAATGAAAATCGAATTCACAAACATCGTCATAAAATACGAGACAATATTTAACACTTAACAATAAGTAACGATACCATACTGTAAATAAAAACAAACTACTTATTCAATCACGTGGGAACAAAAAGGAACGAATCGATTGATAAAACCCTAAAATTATACGAAAGAAAAAAAAATAAGTAATGAAAATCAAATTCACAAACATCGTCATAAAATACGAGACGGTATTAATCTTGTAAATATTTCAATAATGTAAAATCACGATTTAAAAGGGTAACGCGATTAGCATGTATCGCACACAATTGCCCGTCTTCAAATTTACGGACCAAATACATTTCCGCAGCTTCTTGTAACGCTACCAAAGCTTCACTTTGCATACGATAATTCGTCGACGTAAATTCATCGAGTATTTCCCGTACTACTCGTTGAAAACTCAGTTTAGGGATTAAAAACCCAACTTGCCTTTGGTAATAGCGAATCTGTTGCAACGCAAACACTCCCGACTTACGGCGATGGTGTCGAGGCGTTACAGCCAACGGACGTAAATGATTTCCAGTTTTTCTCAGCTTTTTGACAGGAACGCTCCTGGGGGCGGTAGCGCTGCCGGAACTTTTCGAACTTTTGTCCTGCTCAGTGTTAGATCTGGGGATACTTTTTCGAGCAAAAGGCTTCTGGTTCTGGTTCGTCAAACTTTTTCTCGCCGTCTGATCGGAGAACTGATTACCGCCAACGATACTTTTTCTTGCATAATGCGTCTGGTTTAGTGAACTAGTTCCGCTCGACGATGGGATTTCATGGGCCGGCTTTTCTTTAACATTTCCGCTCGAACCATCATTCAACAAAGTATTTTTCCCGAAACTTCGCTTCGTTGTTAATTTTTTCTTCAATTCCTTCGACACCGGTGTTTGTCCTTTGACTTTCTTGATACGAGCCATTTCAATAAATATCAATTAGTACGTTCACTTCTGTAATTACTAATTCAGCCGACAAGTGCACAATTCAACAGGAACACCTGTATGATTAGAATGACGAGAATTATTACTTATACCGTGTATGCACCGTTGAGACTTGAATTGAAACACTGAAAAGATTGACTGACTATCGAGAGCACAACTTACCGCCAATCGTAAGACGATAATGCAAAAACGTAAATAAAACCAATTAAAATAAAACGTTACTGTTAACACGCCAATTTGTCAGAAAGTATTTCGATCTTCGTAAAAAAATAAAGCTGTGGTAGTTCGGTGAAAAAATGTGAAAAAAATAAACAGAAACACGCGCGCGATTCAAACCGAAGAGCACGAGATAGCACAAGCAGGAGGTGGATGGTGGTGCGCTCGTGTTGTGAAAACTTAAAAAAAAAATGTAATGGCAAAAAAATACTTTAAATTATTACTACTGGAAACTCCAATGGGGAAAAGTGACCCCGACAAAAGCGCTCTCTTAGCGGCTCGGCATGAAACTATTCTCAGACTTTCGACCGATCGTCATGTCTGGATAACGTTACCAATAAAAACCGGAACCGAAACGAAAAACGTTGAACGGGAAAAACAAGAAACCGGAAAACAGAACGGAACCGTATAACGGAAAAATATTTTATTAAACGGTACCGGAACAAAACCGCTAAACGGAACGATTTATAGGCGTTTTCCGGTTTTGGCCAGTGTTGTGAAAGTTCCCGGGAACGAAGTGTTGTTCCCGGGAATTCCCGGGAACAGGGAATTCCCGGGAATTCTCAAAATTTTCCCACTGAAATTTGATTTTTTCTTCTTAAACGTTTATTTCGTTTTATTACCAGGGTTGCAAACTGTTTCGAACCACCACCAATAAAATTGTTTTGGTGGTGGTTTTCAAATGGTTTTCACCACCACCACAACCAATTGGAAAATTTGTAAAACCATAACCAAATCAAAACCGTTTGCAAGCAGAAAAAATGGAAAAACCATTTGATAAAACCACAAAAAAGAGCTTTAAAAAAAACCACCATCACCACAATCATTTAGATTTGAAAAACCACCAAATCAATTGAATCGGTTTCTTTGTTTTATGACTTTTATTCGAGCCAATTTCGATTATAATGCCAAAATGCCTAAATAAATGAGAAAACAATTTTAAAATAAAATAAATTAATAAAATCACAGAAATCTCGGTATTTTACGATATAATAATTAAAAACCAATTCATTTGGTTTTGGTTTTACCAATTGAAATGGTTTTGGTTTTTGAGAACCACCACCAAAACCAATTGAAATGGTTTTGGTTTTTGAGAACCACCACCACCACCACCAAAATAATCAAAAGTTGAAATAACCGAAACCAAAACCAAAATCATTTCAAAAAAAAAACCAAAACCAAAACCAAAAACCATTTATTCGAAAATTTTCAAAACCACCACCACCACCACCAATTAATTCTAAAACGGTTCGCAACCCTGTTTATTACTCATTTTTTAATTGAATTTGAAAGTTGGAAACTACAAAAACAAAAATACTACTAAATAAAAACGGATTAGATACGAATATTGTGTATATTTTTGAAAAATATTTAAAAAAATCACGTGGTAATAACCTGAAGAATTACCTTGAAATTACCATCTAAAAAAATAAAATATGGGATATCGATATCCCTGAATAATTTTATTAATTTCAAGTATTTCTAGGGTATCAATACCAATTTTCATTCAAATTGACATTTCTAAACATCATTACATCACTTAAATCTCGTTTTTGCTTCAAAAAAATAATTTATTTGAAAACGGGAATTCCCAGTTTTGATGAAGGTGGGAACGTTCCCGGGAATTCCCGGGAACAATTCCCATTCCCGCAAAATGGGAATTCCCGTTTCACAACACTGGTTTTGGCGTGTTTTTTTTTTACCTACCTATTTCGGCTATTTGATAAAAAAAATATTATATTCAAAAAAAATTGTTAATTTTATTCTGTCTCAAAGTTATATAGAACAAGATAGTTACCACACTCCGGTTAGCCACGCCCATTTCGCCAAAGTACATCACTGAGAGCGCTGCATTCGACGGTTGATACATATAATGCATTGAATTATATTGAAAGTTAATGGATTGATTCAATTTTAAATTTGATTTGAATGAATTACCCGCGAAATTTTCATTTTTACTTTCAGCAAATTACTAATTTTGCATTTTTGCTATAGTTTTCAACTAACGTCTAGATTGATTGTTTTGTTTACATTCATGGGGTGCAACTTTGATAAATTTTTACTAAGTCCAGTGCTACATAATACTTTATAGTCAAAATTGGAAGGGAGGAAGGGGTCTAATCGAAATTTTTGTAATAACTAAAAGTATTTGTACAACTTTAAGCTACAACTTTTGTTTGAAAATTTTTTCAATCGGGCCCCTTACCTCCCCCCTGCTTTTAAAAATGTATTTGAAGGAGTTGGATTATCCAAAATTGGTGGGGAGGGAGGGATCCGATTGAAATTTTTGTTCATCACCAAAATTATTCCTAGTACTTCAAGCTACAACTTTTGTTTGAAAATTTTTTCAATCGGGCCCCTTACCCTCCCCCTGTTTTCAATAATGTATTGAATGAGTTGGATTATCCAAAATTGGAGGGAAGGGAGAGGTCCAATCGCAATTTTTGTCATGGCCAAAATTTTTCCTAAAACTTTGAGCTACAAGTTTGTTGCAAATTTTTTTCAATTGGACCCATTTCCCCTTCCCCCTTCAATTTTTAATTAGTATTTTGGGAGTGTTATGCAAAATAAGTGGAGAGAGAGGGGCTCAATTGAAAAAGTTTTCAAAAAAAAGTTGTAGCTTGAAGTTTCGCTAATACTTTTGGTTATCACAAAAATTGCGATTGGACCCCTCCCTCCCCTCCAATTTTGGATAATCCAACTCATTCAAATACATTATTGAAAACAGGGGGAGGGTAAGGGGCCCGATTGAAAAAATTTTCAAACAAAAGTTGTAGCTTGAAGTACTAGGAATAATTTTGGTGATGAACAAAAATTTCAATCGGATCCCTCCCTCCCCACCAATTTTGGATAATCCAACTCCTTCAAATACATTTTTAAAAACAGGGGGGAGGTAAGGGGCCCGATTGAAAAAATTTTCAAACAAAAGTTGTAGCTTGAAGTTGTACAAATACTTTTAGTTATTACAAAAATTTCGATTAGACCCCTTCCTCCCTTCCAATTTTTGTGAAGTAATGAAACTTTGAAAAATCTTACCTTTGGAACATAGAATGAGTGTAGCTTTTCCCCATTTTTATCTCGCTTGCTGCTGTTTTTATACCCAGTCTTACAATTAGGAACACAACAATAGGCCATTTTATCAATAACTAAATATTTAAATCATTATAAATGTTTCAATTCACATTAAAACATTTCACATGCAACAGTTGATCATGGTTAATCACTTCACATTTCATATGATGATTTGATAAGAGTGTATCAACCGTCGCATCAAGCGCGCTCTATAGTGAGCGATTTGCTCGCCGTAAGAGTGGCAGAAAAGAAATGCATTATTCTTATGGGGAGTGTGGTAACTATCTTGTTCTATAGCCTCCTGGAGCCTGGTGTGCAGCCGGCTGGACACTTTTCTAGATTTTCCCTGTGACCACAGAATAATCGCATCGAAATGAAACAAATTTTATTGGTCTTGTACATGTCTCTAGTTTGTTGGGAAATTTTTGTTTGGGGTCTGAGAATCATCTACGAAACAGCGTTCATAAATCAGTGTTGCCAGACATAGGGACGACTAAAAAAATTGACTTCTACAACAAATTTAAGCAAATTCTCATACAAAAAAAAAAATGAAAAATTTTATCCAATCGCTGTTGAAAAGTGTACAGTATGAGCTTCAAAATGGTATATTGAAGTTTCAAAATATTTCGATTTGTCTTGTAGAAAATTCATTTTAAATTCCATGTCCAGCGGGCTGGACAAATGGATCAAACATTTTCCCTCCTATCAACTGATCATATTATTTTTCATTTTGTGATGTTGGCAACTTGCGGTCATTGTTTATCATTTCTGTTTCAACAAAGTGAACTTCTGTGTCTGTATGTGAGTCTGTGATTTTACTGTTAACAATTCAAAATTTCAAAAATTTGAAAATGATAAATCAGTTGATCTTTCTTAAAAATTTTGTTTTCACTTCATTTCAATGAGATTTTATGTGCCTAATTCTATTAATAAATAATCAACTGATGGCGCAATGGATGATCTAATTGAAGAAATAGCCAACAACAGTGATTTAGACGTTCCTGATGAAGAAAACAACACTGTACGTAGCTCTTATCATAACTTAAAAGAAATGAAAGTTGGCCAAATAAAAAACCAAAGAATTGGAAAAAATCAAATCGAACAAAGTACGAATCTCCACTCCCAGATAGACCTGAAACTGAATGGGATATTGAGAATCGAGAATTCTATTCACCGCTGGATTATTTTTTGCAATACTTTAATGATGATTTTTTTGAACTAATGGCGACACAAACAAACATTAGATCAATGCAAGCTAATGAAACGCCCTTGAAAACCACCGCTGAAGAATGTAAGAAGTTTATTGGCGCTCACATTATTGCTTCTTGTGTCAAGTTGCCGCGTTTACGTATGTATTATCAACCATTTTTCAAAATGCGGACGATTTTCCAGATACCTCGAGACCGTTTTTTCAAACTTCGTAATTACGTTCATTTTATTAATAATCTTATAATGTTTATGAAGAATAAATCTAATTATTATGACCTACATTTTCATTGAAGAAACGAAGCTGTCACGCTCATCTAAGAAAAGCAGTACTGATAAAAGAAAATCATAATTTTGGCAAATACTTTAAATTAATAATACTGGAAACTTCAATGGGGAAAAGTGGCCCCGACAAAAGCGCTCTTTTAGCAGATTTAGCGGCTCGGCATGAAACTATTCTCAGACGTTCGACCGATCGTCATGTCTTCGACCAATCAGAGGGCGAATCACGCGACGATTAGTCGAAAACCTGGAATTAGTTTCATGCCGAGCCGCTTAGAGAGCGCTCTTCTTGGGAGTCAAATCAAAAGCATTGAGTTTCCAGTATTATTAATTTAAAGTATTTGATTTTGGCCTGTTTTTGACCACAAACATAATTTTCAAAAAATATGGGCTCTGATTCAAAAAAAATAACATAATTTTCATATTCAGCGTAAAAAGTTATGAAATAAACATTTCTAACATTTCAAATAAGAGTTAAAATTTGTGATTTGATTAGGACCAGATTTGGTCCAAATGTCCAGCCGGCTGGACATATCATAACAAAGGTACCAATGGTGGGAGAAAATTAAAAAAAATAATTTAACATCAGTACCACATCCTAATCAAGAATAAATCATTGTTTTATCAATAATTCATTTTTTTCTCCGTCGGGATCCAGGAGGTTATAACTTTGTTCTGTCTCCTTTGGTCTTTATAGGAGAGGGAGGGAATAGGTCCAAAGTCCAATTAAAATTTGAAAAAAATTCAAAAACTGTTAAAACGTAGCAGAGCTGGCGCGACTCAGAGTTTCGAGTGTGAGTCGCGGGAGTCGCATGCGAGCGACTCTGAGTTCGACTCTGAGTTCGACTCTTTTTCACAAGGAGTCGAAAAAAATTTGAAAAAATCGACTCATCACTAAGAGTCGAACATTAAACTGATTCACGACTCTTCTCAATTTGCGACTCTTTTTTACTCACGACTCTTTTTTTACTTGCGACTCTTTTGATTCACAACTCTTCATATCACGACTCTTTTCATCTCTCAAACTCCATTTTTCCGCGATTCATGGGTAGTGCAACCTCGTGTGTTGTTAGTTTAGTTTTGAAGTTTTACTTACTTGAAAATTAAAAATTAAAAAATAATAAATTGAAAAAAAGAGTCGCGAGGAGTCGGAAAAAAGAGTCGCGAGGAGTCGGAAAAAAGAGTCGCGAGGAGTCGGAAAAAAAGAGTCGCGAGGAGTCGGAAAAAAAGAGTCGCGAGGAGTCGTTCATTAAAAGAGTCGGACTCATGAGTTTAATCAAATTTGTAAAGAGTCGCAAATTGAAAACTCTTCGACTCAACTAGCAAAGAGTCGAACTAAAAGAGTTCGACTCCCAAAAGAGGTGAGTCGCGCCAGCTCTGAAACGTAGTTCTTCAGATAGTCCGTCAGAATCTCACAACTGTTGTACCTAATGTGTGCTCACGGGTGAAGTGGTTGGCGCTACCTCACGTTTTGCGTTTGGTATCGGAACGGTGTGCGGATAGACAGTATTTCCGCATTATTGAATACGCGCGAATAAACTGTTTTAATTTATTAAACTTTATGCTTAGTATTATTTATTCATTACTAAAAGCCTGAAATGATATTAATGAAATGTTTTTGAAGTATAATAAATTTATTTATTATTTTTTAAACGACATAGTAGCATTTTCAGGCTGATTTATAAGTCTTCTTATTATACCTAGAATTTTTGAAGTTGTTTAGCAAAAAATTCATCGCGACACCATAGTATTTTTTTTTCACAGTCTTATAGGAAATTTTGTGCTCTTTTTAATGGTATAAAAATCATTTTTATCCGCCGAGAAATTTCAAAGTTACGAAGCTAAAGCTCAGCTGAGAAGTAGATTTTTCCATACATATTGAATATTTAACGCGATAACTTTGAAATCATCGCGACGACCCTACTTTTTTTTTTTCAACCATACTATAGAATTTTTCATCTCCTTTGCAATGAGATAAAAATCATTCCGATCCTCAAACTTTGTGAAAAGTTATGAACTTTTCAAAGCGGCGATGCTCGAGAAAAATGTACCTACTATGTGTTAGCAGTCGTGTGACTTCACTTTTTAGGCACACATTTAAACGTTACCCGCCGATAACTTTTTATTCACCTCGACGACCTATGAATATTTTTTAAAATTCTTATTGGAAATCACGAGCTCTTTCCAATGGTGCAAAAAATTTTTCTCTAGCTTTTTTAGTTTGCTCGCAAATGAGCTTTTTCTGTTTTGAAAGGTAGCGCGAAGGGTTGGTTTGGTCGCCACGAGCCGTACTCGAGCGAGTACCTTCGACGCTCGGGCATGAGAAATTAGTAAAAAACATCAATCTCGCGGAATATCTAACACCCTAACTCGGAAATTATCGCCACAGGACAATTTTTTTTCATGATACCCGCGGCAAATTTCACGATCTTTCCATTGGCATATTCGAAAATATCATCACCTCTATCCATTCGTGCATTATTGAGGATTTTTTCATTCTAAAGCATACCTATTAAGAGAAAAATGGAAACTTTTCGAGGTTAATTGCTAAAACCATAAAAAAAATTATAAGCATCTTGAAGGAATTTGCATGCTCTCCCTAATGATGTAAATACCATCCTAATCCCTCCAGCCGTTCACTCGCAATCGAGTATTTTGCCAAATTGAGTAGAATTTTTACTCGAAAAACTTGCAAAAGAAAATAACCATATGTTTTACATACTTTGCAACTTGAAGTAATCGCCTCAAAAAATTTATCGCGGTGACCTATGTTTTTTTTTAAATTGCCTTATTGGAAATTTAATCCTCTTTCCAATGGTATAAAAAGAATTTTTATTCCGTTATTATTTCGGAAGATATGGAGCCAAAACTTGACATTTTTGCAATTTTTCTACAAATTTTTTAATTTTTTTGGTCATAAATTAAAATTTATTCACGATTTAAAAAAATTTTCCCCATCATATTAATGGATTTTTTACGCCCTTTTCAATGATCTAATCGTCATATCTGTACCATTGACCGTTCGTTCGCAATCGAGGATTTTCTCGAATTCAGTCTCAACTCTCTCCAAAAAACTCGCAAAAAAAATAAAGCCACATGTTCATACATTCAGACAATCGATCGCCTCAAAAAATTTATCGCGGTGACCCATGTTTTTTTTTACTGCGTCTTATTGGAAATTTTCTCCTCTTTCCAATGGCATAAAAAAAAAAAAATTTCAATAACTATTTTAGAAGATAGGGAGCCAAACTGTGAAATTTCCTAAATTTTTCTTCCATTTTTTCTCCTATTTTAACCATAAATTAAAATTTATTCATTATTAATTTTTTTTTTGACAACATGTTTTTGGATTTTTCAAGACCTATTCAATGGTGTAATCGCCATATCCATACCATGGCCCATTCTCTCGCAATCGAGAATTCTATCGAATTCAGTCTCAATTCTATCCAAAAAGTGAAAAAACTCGCAAAAATTAAACTGCCACGTTTCCATTCAGTGCAAACATTCCACCGTTCGCCTCAAAAATTTTATCGCGGTGACCTATCATTTTTTTCAAGGAATCTTATTGGAAATTTACTCCTCTTTCCAATGGTGTAAAAAGAATTTTTATTCCGTTATTATTTCGGAAGATAGAGGGCCAAAATGTAAAATTTTTGTAATTTTTCTGCCAATTTTTCAATTTTTTTGACCACAAATTAAAATAAAAATTTTTTTTCCACATATGTTATCGAATTTTTCATGCTCTTTCCAATGATGCAATTTCCATATCCCTACCTTTGCTCGTTCAGTCACAATCGAGAATTTTCTCTGATTCAGTAGAGTTTTTGCTTGAAAAACGTCCAAGCAAGAAAACCTGCGTGTTTACGTTATTAAAAGCTTGGATTGATCGCCTCAAAAAATTTATCGCGGTGACCTATCTTTTTTTTGAAGTAATCTTATTGGAAATTTACTCCTCTTTCCAATGGTGTAAAAATAATTTTTATTCCGTTATTATTTTGGAAGATATGGAGCCAATACTTGAAATTTTTGCAATTTTTCAACAAATTTTTTACCTTTTTTGGCCATAAATTAAAATTTATTCGCGATTAAGAAAATTTCCCCTTATCATATTATTGGATTTTTCTCGACCTATGCAATGGTGTAATCGCCATATCCATACAATGGCCCATTCTCTCGCAATCAAGGATTACCTCAAATTCAGTCTCAATTCTATCCAAAAAACTCGCAAAAATAAAACAGAGCCACGTGTTCATACATAAGTTTTGGCTCCATATCTTCCAAAATAATAACGGAATAAAAATTATTTTTACACCATTGGAAAGAGGAGTAAATTTCCAATAAGATTACTTCAAAAAAAAGATAGGTCACCGCGATAAATTTTTTGAGGCGATCAATCTACAACTTTTCTCTGAAAATTTTTTCAATTGGACCCCTCCCTCCCATCTGATTTTGCATAACAGTTAACACTTCGTAATCGTAGGTACTTCTTCAAAAATTTTAAATTGGAGAAAAGGAGGGGCGGGTTCAATTGAAAAAAAATTTCAGGGAAAGTTGTAGATAGAAAAATCTTGGGAATAATTTTGGCTATTATCCGTTTCTAATTTCGAATAATAGTACTTCGATTCTTAGTTAAAAATTATAGAAGAAAGAGGGTCCAATCAAAATTTTTATAAATTTATAACAATCAAAATTATTTCCAGGACCTCAGTCTACAACTTTTGTTTTAAAATTTTTTCAATTGGTTTTGGTTGGTTGGGCCTTCCGCGGCCTTCCCCAATTAAGAGGGGTAAGAGGGGTCCAGCCGAAATTTTTGTAATAATCAACATTATTCCCACGATTTTCATCTACAACTTTGATTTGAAAATTTTTTCAATTGAACCCTCACCCAGTAACCCCAATTATTTTTAACAAGAATCTAAGTACTATTATTCGAAATTAGAAGCGGGGAGGCGTCCGATCGAAATTTTCATAATAGCAAAAAAAATTTCTCGAATCTCAATCCACAACTTTTGTTTGAAATATTCAACAATTTATTTCTTAGTTAATTTTTGCTGAACAAGAGGAAATTTTTCCACTCTGAATTTCTTGAAATCAAATTTAAAATACGTACTTATTAGGTATCTACAATTTTTTCAAAAAAAAAAAAAAAAAAATGAAAAATTCCTATTTTAAAAAAAAAGTTTTTGACTGGGGTAAAAGCAGAATCGGTCCTATGAAATTTTAATAACAATTTCGTATAATTGAATAACCGTGCATTGAAATAATGACGACTTCTCCTAAAAGTGTTTTATTAAAGAAAGCTGGTAAATTTCAGAAAAATATGAAGTGTTATTTTTTCAAATAAAAATAAATTGATCGATACAGTTGAATAAAATCAAGTAAAAGTACTGCCGTAGTATAATGAATTAATCTATAATTAATTATTATTGTCAATATAATATTGTAAATATGTAAATAATGTAGCGTACAGTAGCACATCTAAATAATGAGGTAACTGCCTACCTATCTTATCATCAGATTTTATCAGTTTTAAATTTTGCAAAATTAAAGTTACAGATTTTAGAAATTATCATTTTTTAATTAATGTACGTTCAGCTTTTATTAATTGAACAAATTCAATTTTAAAGTTGGTTACAGCACCAAACTTTCGATGCTATATATTAAAGAGAATACTATACTACATCTGATCTCTATACTGTACTTATTTTATTTCTACTTCTCCTAATGCATCTTTTCAGTGCTTTGTTCAATAATTATTTTATTGGTTCGAAATGAAATGGTTGGGTCTATTCACTCGTTCAAAATTAATTTTACAAACATTTAATGTTGAAATTCTAAATATAATGCTTTTGTGTACCTACTTCCAATATTCATACTCGTAAGTTATTTTTTACATTCGTCGATCTCCAACGTTTTTTTTTTTACTAAACCTTAACTTCTAATCGTGTTTCCATTATATTCGAATTAATTTAATTGCTTTCAAATTTCAAATTTGAAAAGAAAAAGGAATCTGTCTCACGGCTCTCACCAAAAAATTAAAAAAATAAAAAGTTGTTTTTTGTATGGTTGGCTATGATTGGTCAATTGTTAACATATGATAATATTGAACATTCGCCAATCAAAGTGACAAATTTTTCATCATTCCCAACATCCCAACAAAAAGAACTCGCACTCTTATCACTCTTATCGGTTTCGGTGTCAAAACAATCGTGCAGTGAAAGAGTGGAAGTTTAATTAATTTTTAATTCTTTGTATAAGATTTTTAATGAGTAATTTAATATAAATTCTGTTTAGAATGTTCTCTTCAAAAGTTTATCATCGTTTGTCTTTCTTAAGCGGTAATCTCACTCGTTATATAACCTCTCAAAGAACCGAATTCTCTAGCGCTTATAGTTTGAAAAATCTATACCCCGAAAGTTCTTTGAAGTTAACAACACCGAGTGAATCATTGGTATGTTGAATTTTTGTATAAGTATACTCGCCGGTTTACATAGGTAATTAATTTCATTCGAATACTTGGAACATTTCATTTCAGATTGCAGAAAAATGTACTCAAGTATTTTCAGGACATATACCATTACGTGAGCACCCTTCATTTGGTATTTTAAACATTTGTTCTCCACTAATTACTCTTGTTTTTATGCAGATAAAATAACATTCAAATATTCCCGTAGTCAAGGTCCTGGTGGTCAGAATAGAGATCATACCTACACCAAAGTGCAATTAAGAATCAAAATATCTGATGCAGATTGGATTCCAGAAAACGCTCGAAATAAGCTCATTGAAATGGTAAATAAAAAAAAATCACTTTTTCGGGTTATAAAAAAGCTTATTGAGTTATTGAGGAGAGTTCATCTTTTTTCTTTGTTTGCTAGAGAAAAAATCAACTATCAAAGGAAGGCTACTTGGTGATCAAATCAGATAAAACGCGTTCGCAGCAACTGAATAAAGCTGATGTGATGCAAAGACTTCGTTGTATAATATACGATGCTATAGCAGAATCCACTCCTAAGGAACCAGCACCAGAAACCATTGACATGATAAGGAAGAGGTTAGTTGATTTTTTCATTTTATATATAAAATTTCAAAAAAAATGAGGTGATCTTGAGAAAAATATGAATTTTCTTGAATTTCACTTTAGACAAGAAAAAGCTAATCGTGAAAGATTACGTTCGAAACGATTCCACTCAATAATCAAGGAGAACAGAAGAGTTGTAGAATAGATTATATTAGATATACGTGTAATTGGTGTAAATATTCGAATGAAATTTGTTTCTTAGTTTCAGTTTCTTTTTTATCTCGTCTTCGTGATCGTATCAATGACAAGTTCAATCACTTTGGGGACAATTCCACGTATTGAAAATAACGCTTGAGTTTCATTCGACAATAATTTTCTGGTATATAAAATATTTCAGTTAGGCAATGCAGGAGGTACATTTTACCCTTGACGCGAATGCTGGCGACAAATAATTTTTGATTTAATGATTTGAACAACTGCGGAAGGTCGTTTGGGAAACAGAACTACACAAAACTAATGGTAAATTTAATTTTGGGGGTATAGTTGGGTAGTTATTGTAGTGTAGAGAGCGCATCGTTTTACTTGCATTATCTGCTACTAGAGTTATTTGAAAATGGAATATAATTCTCTTTATTTCATTCTTTTGGTATACGTAAATATTTCTGGATACCGATGTCAATCATCTACAGCTCAGAATAATTATTGCTACACTAGAGATAATGTGATTCATGCATTTTTTAACAAATATACTCCTTACGAGTTTGTTTACTATAAAAAGGAACTTGGAAAAATGCCTGATGGTAGGAAATTCGTAATTTTTTATTATTAATAGTTTTGTTGAGAAACTGTTTTTTTTTTGTTTTTTTTTTTGTATATTTTAATAATTATTACTGTGCAATAAAATGTATAGAATGCATTCCTATACATTTGACAATGATCTCACGATCTGGTAATCATTTTCCTGGAGCGAAAACAATGGCTCAAATCAACGACATAATTCCAACCATAAAAAATAATTTGCAAAAAGGTAATTAAATACTAAATTTATGTACGATACGTAAACGACTTACTAATCATTGTGCTTATGCAGATATCGATCAGTTATGTCCAGAAGATGCCAATCTAATGAATGACTACAATTATGACATAGACGAGAGCGTCGCAAAGAAACTCACCCCACAAGGAGTAAAGGATTTCGTTGAAATGGCCAAAAGGAAAATTAGAGATTTTCCTGAAATTTTCAATCGCACATATTCGCCTGAATTATTTAAAGTGAGTTGGAATATTTTTTTAATGATAAATTTTTTGCAAAGTACCCGTCTTAATTGTTTTTTTTTTTTTTTTTTTACAAGTTTTTCGATGGTGGATCACGTAGTACCAAAGAAAGTGCTCTCGCGTTGGCCCTAGGATTTTGGAAATCCGCTGAAATTTTCATCGAAGAATCTGATTCGAGTCGATTAAAGGAAGTAAGTCTTCGATATTTGTTGAACAAAATTTTCTATTGCTCGTCTGATTTACACGAGTTTAATTTTTACAGCTGAAAGATACGTGTCGTGGTTTCAAGCATTCTGACGATGTGATGCGACAGTACATAGAATTCTTCAACTGCGAAACAGTTGCACAATCTGTTTCAAATATTAATAGAAGACTGGGATATGGTCGAAATGATGGTCTCACAAAAGGTGCTTTTATTATTATTTTATACTGCCAATGTCATTTAAAGCTATTGGTATATTCACTATACACATTTTTTTTTTTTTCATTTTCACATTATTGCAGAGCAAGTTGATACATTATTTGAGGCATGCGGATTCGATACAGCCAGAAATTTAACTAAAAAAAGTCCTTATTGCGTCCCATTTACTCCGAAAGATTTAGAAGTAAGATTTAGAAATGGAATTCAAGCAAAACGTCGTTGCTTATCTATCTTGTGTTTATTTTAGATATTTGATTATTTACAAGACCTACTGAGATACCATAGATATATTCGTGGCAAACAAGAAAGTCGCACGCTTGCCTATCCTTTACTGTCAGAAATTTTCAATTCTCTCGAGTAAGTGAGTCATGGTCCTTTCTAGGGTCCTGTTTCCTTATCAATAATTACGTTTTTACTTGCGTATAATTTTTATTGCAGTAAAATCGTATCACAAGACGGAATTAGCCAAGATGACCCAGTGGCGAAATTTTACTTTCCTTTTTGGGGAGTTAGGAATTCAATATTAGCCAGCCTAGGTCTTATATGTACAGACACTACATTATCCTCCAGCTACAGTAACGAAATTAAAAGAGAATTTAAATCGTCGCAGTTAGATCCATATTCGTCTAATATTGATATTGTCTTGTACCAGTATGTTCCTATATTTTGTATCTTTTTAAACTGTATGTGTAGGTTTAGGCTTTATGGTTGTGATCACGTTGTGTTTTCTTCTTCTAGATGCAAAGTTGGCGAGAAGTACAGAGTTATGATTCGTCTGCAGGAAAAGCCTATTTCTTTATTGATTAATAACGGTGACGCGAGCAATCATCTCTATGGTTGGCGGCAATTTAGCGCATTTATTGAATCGATAACCAACACTGGTTCAAACGAAATGAAGAATTCCTATGGTTCCGTTGGTTTTGCTCAATTCGTCACTTATATTAGAAATTTGTTGAAATTCTAATTTTCACAGATTTCCACATGAAGTAAAGTAATCATATCTACTACCTATGTAATTAGTAATTATATGTATATAATGACATAATGATATTATTCGGTTAATTTAAATTCATCTCGCAACGTTTCTAGTTCATTTTTAATAGTTAGAAAAAATTCGAAGTCGAAAGGTGCTATTTCATAGCAACTTTGCACTATTTCCAATTTCTTTTTCTCTTCGTATAATTCTTCGCATTTTTCATAATAATTCTAAATGAAATAATAATCCCAGAGTAAATTAATACTTGACAACTTATTTTCTTACATATTTTTATTTTATTACTCATACTTGATACTTACCAATATGAGATTAATGGTCGTGTCAAAACTTGTAGTTTTGAATTTGGGTTTTTCTTTTCTATATTCATCAGCAAATTTTTGACATTCTTCGATAAAATTTGAAATTTTTATCTTCATCGATTCGGTTTTCGAATTTTTTATCAATTCCAAAGAAAATGTTTTGTATAATGATTTACTATATAAATCTTGCCAGTCGACCTTCACTTTTTGAAAAAGTTGTTCATCATTTTCGCTTACCTATATAAAATAAAAAAAATTGCATTTTAGCTCCTTACTACTTTTTTCCTTACCTATAATAATTTAATGCTTACCGCGAAATTTTGCATGATCAACTCGTGGTAATGTTCTTCAATTTTATAAAATTGTAATTCCATATCAAACGCTCTTTTTTGTATTTCGTCGATCGTTTGTAGTACTTCGGTTAAATTTGTTTCTGTTTTGATTTCTTGTATTAGTGAGGAATTTAATTTCTGATAAGAACAAAAAAAAAAAAAAAATCAACAGTTGATTAAAATTTTGAACTTACTGATATAAATTCCAACGTGAAAATTAGGCTATTTATACTTGAATAATTTCTAAAATTTCGTGAATACAACAACGGGTATCCAAAGTTAATTGAGAGCCAACACTGCATCTCCATTCAAAACAGTGATTTTTCAATTGCTGGATTAATTCATCAGTTTCCACGCTAAACGAATCAACATCGAACAGGGTAGTTTACAATTTACATACGTATTTGCACAGTTCCAATCTGAGTCGACAACTTGGAATTTTCTATGGCTTTTGCTCGGTTTTTGCCGGAAGGGCGACGGTTTGAAATTTTTAAAAATAATGGTAAGTGAGAATAATATTTTACTCCAAATACCTAATTGAGAATAGATGTTTAGGCTATATCCCAAAAAATTAAAAGATTTTTTTCAAAACAATTGAGAAATATTTTTTCGTCAAAAAACAAAAAACAATTTCTCCTAAAAAAAATAAGATTTTTTTTCTTCTAAAAAATTGAGAATTATTTTTACTTACTTACTCTAAAAAATTTTAATTTTAATTTTTGCTCCAAAAAATTACAATTTCTTTTCTACAAAAAAAATCAGTAGGTACAAGATTTTTTTAATGAGACAAGAAATCAAAATTTAAAAAAAAATGAGTTTTTCTCTTTCTAGAAAAATTACTTACCTATGTATTTTTTTTTCTTTAAAAAATTAAAAGATTTTTTTTCCCCACAAAAATATAAATAATTTTTCCTCTAAAAAATACGCGATTATTATCTCTAAAAGAATTCAGAAATATAATACTTATTTTTTCGCCAACAATATTGAGACATTTTACTCCATGAAAAATTATGTGATTATTTTCTACAAAAAATTAAAACTTTTTTCTTCGAAAAATTAGAAGTTTTTCATGTTTATTTATTCTAAAAAATTAAATTGAAAGAAGTTTTCGCCAAAAATTTATCAACACTATTTTGCCCCCCCCCCCCCAACATTAAAAATTTTTCCTCTAGGAAATTGAGATTTTTTTTCTACAAAAAAATTGAGTTTTTTTTTCTTCAAAAATTTTCTTCTTTAAAAAACTATCAATTTTCTTCAAAAAAAGAAACGATTTTTTTCGAATAATTGTGAAATATTCTTCGTCAAAAAATTTGGAGATATTTTTAATTACTCTAAAATAAATTGAATGATGTTTTTCGACAAAAATTTATCAATCATTTTGCTCCCCCAAAAATTCAAGATTTTTCCTCTAAAAAATTGCGATTTTTTTTCTCCAAAAAATTGTTTTTTTTTGTCTATAAAAATTATACTTAGGTAGGTACGTGATTATTTTCTTCAAAAATTTGAAAGATTTTTTTTTTTAATTGAGAAATATTTTCGTTTTTTTAGTTTGAAAAAATTGAGAGATTTTTTTGCCAAAAAATTGATAAATTTTCTTCTCTAAAAAATTATGTGATAATTTTCTTTAGAAAAAGAAACAATTTTTTTTTTCTCGAAAAATTGAGAAATTTTTTCACTTTAAAACAGTTTTAAATTCTTCGCAAAAAAACTGAGAAATAATTATCTTCATTTGCTCTGAAAAAAAAAATTAAATTGAATAATTTTCCCCCAAATTATAAGATTTTTTCAAAAAAAAAATAAAAATAAAAATAATCAAGAGTTCTTTCTCAGAAAATTTGAAGGATTTTTTCTTCAAAAATTTGAAACATTTTATTTTTTTTGTGGTGACTTCTGCAAATATTTCTTTTTCCAAAAAAAAAGAAGACGTGAGGACTTCTTTCTCCAAAAATTGATTAATTTTTTTTTTAAATATTTCAATACCACCTTAGGGTGTAAGTACGAGTATTTTATTTAATTTTTGTGTTTTCGTCTCGAGCACCCAAACTACTGCTTAGTTGTCGGCCATGGTTTCAATGAAATTCAAGAAAGAATCTTACTTCACGCAAAATACATTAATAATTAGTTTTTCTTGTTCAATTTTACTGGCAACGTTCTGATAAAAATCAAATCTCATTTCGTAGTCTTCCAGTTGAGGATTTTCTTCGGCAAATTGTTTAATAGTGATTTTTTTGTCGTATTTCCATAAAATCGAATACGTTAACCACCTGTGTACGATTTTAAAACACGTGATTCGAATGCCTAAGAATTGAGTAAATATTTACGAGGTATCATCTGTAATCTCAAGTTTACCTGGATGTGGAACTTTTTAATTCGTCGCATAGGTTTTGAATGTTTTGTAATAGTAGTTCACATTTTGTTTTAATGTTTTCATCTAGAATTACACGTACGTAGAACATTTCCGCTGAATGTTTTCCGATTAAACAGCTTTCAGTTTCCCACTGCTTCAGTTGTCTTAATCTTTATAGGTACAATTTTTTTTAAATTAATAAAATTTATTAGTTTGTTTGTAGGTATAATTTTTTGAAGAAAAAAGTTAGGTAAGGAGTTATGTTACCGAGAAAATGCTCTTGTTAAGGCTATTTTCAAGTAATGAAAAAGTTCGCCACCATTAGGACTCATTTTTATGTCGTTATTTTTTAAAAATATCTTCACGTGAAAAAATATAGGCAATTCTCCACGCACGAGGCAGTTCAAGTCAAAAATACTATTCAAAACCGACCTATAAAATAATTTTCAGTTATTTACATACTTACATACGTATTTGGAAACCTATTGTAAGTGCTTCTAATGGTAGGATTTAAAAAAAAAATTACGTTATCAAAACTGAAACGATTTTATCGCTATAACTTGCGTAATAATACGTCATCAATTCCGATTTGCCGGTGCTGGTGAACAATATCAAACTTTCTATTTGAATTAACCTCATCGATATGGTGTTGTAAATAGTAACGCATTTGTTTAACTCTCTTTTCTGCAAACTGTCTATTTCGTGGAAAAAATTCTGAAAATAAAACAAAGTTGATTTGCTCTGATACGTATTACGAAAGTCTAATATTTACTTCCGTTCTCGAGCTTAATTACCTCACATTTGATGTTTTTAGCAGTAATTCGTCTGACGGGTAGGAAATTTAAATTTTCTATCGATTCGATGCAGGTATCCAATTTTATGAAAATTTCATTGGTTTGGTACAATAGAGATGCAAGTTCTTCGAGCGTGGTTGCCATTTTTTGCACATATTTTTCCAATGTTGTACATTTCCAAGTATATAAAGCTAATCCAGGTTGGATGGCCATTTCCATCTTCATTAAATATTTCTTCAGTAGAAGAATCTAATAGACAGCACCCGCCAGAAAAGTGTACACTAAACAAATACATACCAATAGTTAAATTCTAAGAACATGTTCGGTATTTTACCTTTGCAGGTTGCAACTTGTCGATGATATCGTTATATCTCGTCAGTATTTCATGGATAGCTTCTGTGTATAGATACAGATCGTTTTTTACTTGTAGCAAGTCGACAATCTCATTTGGTAAATTCAGCCCATCACTTTGTAGGATTTCAGATTCGTTTAAAATTTCAAAAATATCGTCCTGTGAGTTGATAGGTATTTAGTAAGTGTCATAAGTAGGCAATAAGTGGAAGTGTACCTAAATGTAAAAGTGTAACAATTACTCGAAATTTCATCTTAAATTTGAATCCTTTTTCAATTAATAATGAATCGCCTACAAATTCTAACCAAGAGACTTTATGTGCTGATTCAATTTGCTTCAATACTTCTAATTTTTGTTCTGAAATTGAGCAATTTTTTTTTCTATTCAAGTTCAAGTGAAAGCAAAAAGCTCAAACCTGATAGGCAGATTTAGTACGTAAGTATAAGTGCCTTATACCAACTTTTTAGAGCATTTTCAGCCATCATTTTACTCTTTGCAATCCACTTTAGTGTTATACCAAGAGCTCCAAAACCCATTTCTCTATCAGCTGACTTTCGCTGATCATCAATAAAATTCTCAACATTTTCTCCTTCCAGCGTATTTCCGCTTGTTTTCGGTTTTTCAGTAAGTTTATTCAAATCTAAAAAATTTAATTTGACAATTATTCAATTATTTTTGTAGTAAAATGCACCTGCAGAATTTTTCTGCAGAAAATTTTTTTCCAATTTTTTTGTACTAAGTATAGGTAGGTAGGTAACAATTGTTTCAAAAAATCAATCAATTCTATTAAAGGAAAATTTTTTTAATTTTTTTGGAGACCGCGAAAAAATTTCTCAATTTTTTAAAGGCAAAAAATGGGCAAAAATAGATTTTTTGGAGACAAAAATATTCAATTTTTATGAAGTATAGGTTGGTACCAGTGTGGATTTTCTCAGTTTTCTTAAAACAATAATAAAAAATATATATATACCTATTCTTTCGAAGCAGGTAGGTATGAGAAAAAAATCGTTCGTTATAAAAAATTTTCCATTTGAGGAAAAAATTTTCAGTTCTTTTTGACTAAAAAAATTTCAATTGTTTTGAATAATTTTTTTTCTATTTCTTAAACAGAAAAATTATTTAATTTTTAAAACAATTTTTTTTTAAATGTTAGAAAGAAAAATCCATTTCATTTTACCTACATATTTATTTTTTTGAAAAAGAAGATGACGTTTTTTCTTAGAATTAAAAAGGTTTTAATTTTCCAAAGTTGAAATTTTTCTCAATTTTTTGGAGTATTTTTAAAAAATACTTCTGTAATAAAAAATTTCCATTTTTGGGGGAGGGATTTCTCTTTTCTTTTGGGACAATGAAAATTTCTCAATTTATTTTTTTTGGGTGGGGGGGGGGGGGGGAGGAAGGGTGTCAATTTTCCTAAAGTATAAATGTTTTTCAAATTTAAAAAAAAATACTATCTATATTTTATGGTACTTTCCTTGGTAAAAAAATTCAATAGTTTTGGAGACAAAAATTTCTCACTTATTTTATTATGCAAGAAATTTTCAATTTTTTGGGATAAAATAATTTTTTTGGAATAAAAAAATTTCCATTGATATTTTTTTCAAATAAAATACGACGTGTAAAAAGATTCTCAAAAAAAAGAAAAATCTTTCACTTCTTTTGTAGAAAAGATTCTTTTTTTTTCAAGAGTAAAAAATCTCTCAATTTTTGGGGGAAAAAAATTTATGTAGAAAATTGCTCTATTTTTTCAGAGTAGAAATATTTTGCAAATTACCAAATTTCTTTTATTTTTATTATTTTTGGATGAAAAATTTTTTCAATTTTTTTGGAATTGAAAAAAATCAATCCCAATTTTGTGAAATGAAGAAATTTCTCATTTTTTGGGATGAAAAATGTCCACTTCTCCTGGAATTCAATAAAATACCAAAATAAATGAATAAATAGGAAACTTTCAATTTTCTTGTAGTAACTAATTATGAGTAAAAAAAAAAAAAAAAAAAATTGAATTTTTTTTGAGTAAAAATTTTAAATTTTTTCGGAATGAAGTAGGAAAAAACTTTATAATTTTGAGGATTAAAAAAATTTCCAATTATTTTTGATTTGAAATTTTTTTGGAATAAAAAAAATGTCTGTTTTTTCTGTAAAAAATGAATTTAAAAATTCTTAATTTTTGATTAAAAAAAAAAAAAGTTGAAAGGATTTTTTTCTTTTTTGTAGGTATCTTACAATTTTTTCTAAGTAGAAAATCTCATTTTTTGGGAGAACAAATTTTTGTGATTTTTTTTTTATAAAAAAACTTATCAAATTTTTGTGATGAAAAATTTTCAATTTTTTTGGAATAAAAAAATTTATAAAATTTTATCAAGTTGAAAATATAAAAAAATCCAGTCGCCAAGCTGGAAAAAAATTTAATCTCAATTTTCGGGACTTACCTACAAATTTTGCGGCCTGTTCTATTTCTATAACGTTCTCATTTAGAATATTCTTCATTAACGAAATAACCAAAATACGCCATTCTTTGGAAAGTTTCTTCCTGTAATTCTTGGCTTTGGTTGAAAAATCATCTAATAATTCTGAAACCTGAAAAAATTGTAAGTAGATTTATTATTTACGTCAATAGTAATTGTTGCACATGAATTAAATAGGCGTGGCTGACCTCTTTAAAATTCCCCAAAGTTGATAAACAATCAACCGTTTGCAATGAATCTGCTGTTTTCTGTAGGTTTTGAGATAAGCTGTTCACCCATGTTATTGAATCAGAAATCTTTACCGTGGCATAGGTCATTTTATTCTTCTGTTAAAATCAATAATTAATTTAGTTTAAATTATTTCTACCGTACACCGTACATGTAGATACTGTTCAAAAAAATTACCTCGAAAAGTTTATCCGTTAATTTTATTTCCTTAACAAATTGGGCTATAATCTTATTACAAATGTATGATGTACTTTCATGGACTGTGGGCCTGGTTCGAATTTCCATAAAATTTTGCACCACTTCGATTGCTTCTTTAATTGATCTTCAACTCACGTTGGTATTAGATTTTTTTGTAAACATTTAGTAGGTACCTATTTAAATTTGAGTACCTACTTGATTTGTGAAAACGCTTTAATTATGAGTATTTTTAGTCGTTGATCAACCTCGATGACATCTTGTTGAAAAATTTCCAAAATTTCGGTCCATTCGTCTCTAAATATTTCCAAATAAACGTCAAAGTCCACTTTTTCAATTGGAAGCGTCAGGTTTAGGACCTGTTGTTCCAAATTTTTGAATTCTACTGTTTTTTCTGTCATTTTACGAAATTTGGAGCAGAACAAACAACGATAAGTTTGGACTACCTGGAATATGAATAATTCAATCATTTATAATGTGAACTTGATTTTGAAAAATTCCAAATGATACGAACTTCGAAAATAGATCTAATATCTTCAATCACAGTACTGATGTAATCTGTCTCCGAAAAAAGTTTTTGTTTATTAAATTCCCATCTTGAGACGAAATGATCTCTGGTTGATTCAATTCCCGATCTTACTTCTAAATATGAACTTTTCCACGTTTGAAGCATTAAAACAGCGCTGTCTAAATCATCTTTTATATCAGACCACGAATTCCTACAAAATGATTACCTATTTCCATAATCTCTGCTTTATTTTTGAAAAAAATTTGTGAAGTTTGAGATTTTTTTTTTGAAATACAAACTTGAATAAAATTGTCACATCGAATGCTTCTTTTGTTCTTCGACACAGGGTATTTTTTATTTTATAAAGAATCCTTTCCATATTTTTCTCCTGTCCGTAATAATGCGATAAAATCCAAATCGATTGAAGGGAATCCATCAATGTTGGAATGCGGTGTGAAATATTTTCAAATTTGCTATGCGTTAAAATCTGTAAAATTAATACATTTCGTCTTGTTTACCTACCTATTTAAATACAATCATAAAATTTAATAAAATTTAAAAAATTATGTGTGTTTAGTGTAGCGGTCGTGGCGGTAATTACATTGAAAAAATATTGCAATGTTTGTAATAAACTGGCATTCTCTTTCACAGATAAGTAGTCATCGTAAAGGGAAGAACGTTTTATTTCGAAGGCATCGTATAAAGATGAATGATGAATTTTCGCTATTCCGGTGATTTTATTCATCATTGGTGAATTCAATTCATCGATTACCGCGCTCAAATTGATTTCCATTTGTTTCCAATGTTCGCATTCATTCATTAAGGTATCGTTCAATAAATCCTAAAAAAAATCCACTTGTTAAAGTGTTTTAAAGTAATTTTTAGGTGGTGGTTATAGTACGTTCGGCGAAAGATTAAACCTGGCAAAATAAAAAGTGGGGGACGCAGTGAAAAAACGAAGCAATTAGAAGCCGAGAATTGTTCGTTTCGGCGCGTTGATTGATTCATTTTCGCTCCGCCTTTCTCGCGCCAAAATTTGCCAGGTCTAATCTTTCGCCGAACGTACTATAGGTATATGAACCAACGTAGTGTAAAACGTTGATGTATTGAGAATTCATTTGATTTATGCAGTCTTGTAAAAAGTTTTGGGAACTTTTAATAATTTCTTCTGTTGCTTCCAAACTATCCCATTCGAATTCGTAAAATAAATCAGGAATTTTGAACACTTTTTCATCAGTAAGTTGAGTTTGTGCCCTGAAAAAATTAGTTTTTTTTCTATAAGTATTGATGATGATTTTTTTCCAAAAGGTTTAAGGGTTTAAAAATTGTTATGTTAAATGAGAGAATGATTTTGGTCTCCAAAAAATTGAGTTTTTTCTGCATAAAACTTTGAATTTTTCTTTCAAAAACCTAAGATTAAAAATAAGAAATTCATTAGCTTTGTTTTTTTATCGCGGATTATGCACAATCTGGATTTTGGATTGTGAGGGTTTGTGCGAATCCATTTAATAATCTGCTCGGTGAGTAGATTATGAAAGTGGATTATGGATTTTACTGTGTTCTTTTGTTTTGTTTTTGATAAACCTTTCAGAATAATTGATCAGAACATTTCTAAACCTTTTTTTAAGAAGTAAATGTTAGAATCCATAATCCAGATTCTGCACAATCCGCGATAAAAAAACAAAGCTATTAATAGTTTTTTATGTCTAATAATATTGAAAAAAAAAATTGCTTAAAAAGTTGAATATCTATTTGAAAATTAGAAAAAAAAAATGAGAAATTTTTCACGTCAAGAAAATTCAGAAACACTGTTCTCTAAAAAATTGGGATTTGTTTTTCTCATAGATGTATGGGTTTTCTCCAAGGATCTGAAAGGTATTTTGATTCTAAAAAAAAAAAAAATTCTCTATTTTGCTCTAGATTTTTTTTACTCCGATGAATTAGGGAACTAAGGCCCGTATTTTAAAAATTTGCTTAAGCAAACATTGTCCTTAAGGCGAGGCGATTTCACACATATCGTGTCAATTAACATCGAGCAGCCATTCATTTGTATGGATAAAATAAACAAAACCACTTGGTATGTGTGAGAACGCTTCGCCTTAAGTATAAGGAAATTTTTAAAATACGGGCCTTATTCTCCGAAAAAATTAAGATTTTGACAGGTAATAATGTAAATTAAATTTATACATTTTCAGAATTTTCTACAGTGTGGCTCATTTCACTTTCGAAATTTAGGTGCAACTATTTGGGGGTTTAGTAGTTGTCCGCCTTGGGCAATAGGACATACGAGTATAGTATAAATAAATGTTACCATTTCACAACGTCTAGTAACTTCATCAGCTGATGATATGATTCTTTCCATTCTTGATTCGCATCAGGTTCCATAAAATTTTGCAGTTGATTGTACAATAGAGAATTACTAGGATTAATTGATAACTCGTCTTTCATCACGTTAAAATTATCGACATGCTTTTGTAAATAAAAATAAGACAGTCTTTTCCGCAAACTGATTTCGTCATAATCTATGCTTTTTATGTCTTCGTCTAATGAAGAGGAACAGTGCTGGTCAAATAATGGAATAAATACCTAAAATAATTCGAATAATCCAAAGAAAACAATAACCTATCTGAGATTAGGTATTTTTCAAATTCATCAAAATGAAAATTCAAAGGTCATAAAATCAACTCACCAAATTTATAATTTTTTCTATATTTTGAAATACATTTCCAGTCATGCTGCCAAATGTGATATACGTAGGCATCTCCAAGTTGGCTTCTTCTATTGTAGAAAAGTTTGGTATTTTGCAATTCATTTTTTTTACAAAATATACGTAGTAATTAGTTGGTTCAAATTTATCGCCGTTGAAAATTCCGAAATGACCTTGAAATTGTGGCACTTGTACAACTTTTTCAATTTTTTTCTGCGAGCGTGTAAAATAAAATTCGAACGTTTAGTTGATATAGGTATGTATACTTTTTCGAATAAAATTTCGTACGAGTATAACTAGGTGTAGGTAATGTAACCGTACTTTAACAGTTATGTAAGAAAGTACTCCTTTGGGTTTGGTGCTTTGTTCTTCGAATGGTAAATTTTCCACCACTTATTTGAAAAATAAATTTCATATGACGCATTAAGTAGGTATCCGCATAAATAAAGAGAATAATAATTAATATACGAATTAATATGTCAGCGAATAAAACATATCAAAAGCTATAGTCTACTTCATAAATTTCACGTGTGCTTAAAATGTTGAACTGAATTCATACTTGACGATGATTTCCAGTTTATACGTCTTATTACTTATCTACGAGTGAAAAAAATTAATTACCTACGTTCGGGTGTACTCAGAGTACTCACTAGTATAGGGACTAATTCTTCCACCAGATTTGCCAGTTTTTTTACTTTTCTTCTTTTTTTGTTTATCATCTTCATCGATATCATCAGATTTGAAGATATCGACATTAAAACTTGTTTCGTCGTCAGGTTTTATGTATTCTTCTGCTTCGTCGTCTTCGTCTTCTTTAATGTCTTTTGATTTTTTACTTTTCTTTTTTTTCTTACCTCGCTTATCTTTTCTTTTATCATCTTGCGAAAGAAATGACGCTGTTCTTTGTTTAGTGACTGAAACCAAACGACCCAAATTTTTAGCTAGGTGTTAAAATATTACGAAATCAAAAAAACACATTATTGGTAGGCACTAGGCAGGTACTAGGTACTGGGTGTAGAGTAGATGTATGTACAATAAATCGTGAAAAATTTTATTACCTTCTTCCTGCACTTCAATTTCTTCGTGCACAATTTTACTGTAATAAGTCTTATAAACGAGGAATACTTGTCTGTTGATGTTTACTGCGTTTTCGGTTTCGTCATTCAAAAACAAGCCTAGTTGATTTAATATTAAATTGTTATCATTTTTTAGGAAAATATCGAATAAATCGGGCTGATTTTCTTCAAAATAGCGCAAAATTCTATGTTTGAACCATTCTTTACGGAAATCCATGAATAACCATATCGCTCTTGAATTAAATTCATAACGATGTATATGTAACTTGGTATTGGTTGCTATGACATAATAATAAATAGTCGTGAAAAAGCTGGTAGTTGGTTGGATGACTACGTATACTTTCATTCGTTGTTTTCGGAAATCATCACCGAACCCTCAGAGACTCAGAGAGCATAGCTGACGTGAGTAAAATTGGGAATTGGGAATTGGCGCTTGCCTGGGATTTCCGAACTTTCTAGTGGAAGTTGGTCCCTGGGATCAAATACATTTTTGCCCACCCCCCACCCACCGTGATGAGAAAAAACTTTTACAAAAATTTTAGACACATTTTGGGAGGAGGGGCTAAATTTTTTTCAAATTGCTAACTTTGTATTTTTTGTGCAAATGAAAATAAATTTTTTTCATTATTTCCACGAATTTTGAGAGGTGAGAAGAACCCCCAAAAAAATTCAAAATTTTTTGGGGATTCTTCTGACCTCTCAAAATTCGTGGAAAAAACGAGGTTCCTACCAAAATGTCTAATTCCCCTTCATCTACTTTTGACGTTAATTTCTGAACATATTGAAGAGAATTTTTTTTTAAAATTAAGAGAAAAAAATTATCAATTTATTACGACCGTCCTCAGCCGTCCTTCGCCGACCCCGCCGTCCCTCAGCCGTCCCTTTCCGCCACTAGCCATTCCTCAGCCGTCCCTCAGCCGTCCCTACTCCCTAGCCATTCCTCGCCGACCCCCGCCGTCCCTCAGCCGACTCTAGCCGACATAGGCGTATTTAAGGGGGGGGGGTTTCCGGGTCAGAACCCCCCCCCATGGACAAAATAAATTGTTTTTTTTGTTGTAAATATTCGAAAAAATCCTAACTTTAATAACTCAAATTTATGCAGAAATTGCGTATTTTCTTGCTCAAAATTGCAATTTTTTTCAAAAAATTTTGCCCTCACTTCGCCCCGTGTAGCAACGTCGATGCTAATTTCGATATAAATATCGACACATCGAAATCGGTCACTTTTCGATCGTACATGTCGACATTTATATCGACACCCACATCGACATTTGCAATGGTGAGATTTTGAAAAATATGCTAAGTTCAAATATTCAATATATGTATATATTAAAATTACACCAAAAATAGTGTTCAAGCCAACATTTTGACATTTTTTGTCAAATATGCGGCATTGAGGCCACCTTTGTAGCTGGACACATGCGAGTGTCCAACTAACATAGAGATGATTCTTAGACCTTATGTACTAATTCACAACACACTTTATCTGCGAGTATCACAATCACCCTCAATACGTCGACAGTCAAGTCGATGCATTATTCGACCCTCGACAATTAGATCGACATTAACTCGACTAAAAATTCCTCTGGTCAACACTGTCGACAGTTAAGTCGATGCATTATTCGACCCTCGACAATCACATCGACACTATCTCGACTTAAAATTCCTCTGGTCGACACTGTCGACAGTGAAGTCGATGCATTATTCGACCATCGACAATTATGTCGACAATAACTCGACAAGTCGTTGTATTATTCAAAACTTTGAAAAATAAGAAAATTTTGTGATTCTTTCAAAAATTATTTATTCCTGAGCTTAAAATGTTCTTATTAATTGTTTTTAGTTCTTTTTAGATATAAAATTTGTAAATTTAATTGGCAGAAGTTGTCGACATAAATGTCGATGCGTTTATCGAGTATCGATTTTTACATCGACTTGTCTATGTAGAAAAACAACGTTTTCTAAATTATAGGAAAATACTGAGAAAAATTCAAAAATTTTGATTGAACAGTTATGTTTAACATAGAACATTACTTTAAATCTCAAATATCATTTTTAATTCATCGTTAACCGAGAAAAAAATGTGTCTGAATTTTGTCGACATAAATGTCGATGTCGACAATTGCTACACGGGGCTGGGGCACTAGTTATTCTTTTCATCGAATTTAAGAAAATTTAAACTTTTTGGTACTTATATTTGATATTTTCATTAATTCTGCCCCTTTTCACTGAAAAATTCTTTCAGTTCGTTCCTATTAGTAGGTATTGTTTACTTGTTTTCGAAGAAAAAATTAAAAAATTAATTTCAAAATGACCACCCCGGACAGTTGAACCCCCTCCATGATTTCATCCTAGCTACGCCACTGCTAGCCGACCCTAGCCGACTCTCAGCCGACCCTAGCCGTCCCTCAGCCGACTCTAGCCAACCCTCAGCCATCCCTAGCCGACCCTCGCCGACCCTATCCGTCCCCATCCGACTCTAGCCGACCTTAGCTAATCCTCAGCCATCCCTAGCCGACCCTAGCCGTCCCTCAGCCGACTCTAGCCGACCCTAGCCGTCCCTAGCTGTCGCTAGCAGTCTCCTGCTGTTGTCAGCCGTGAGCTGCCATCAGAAAATAAATTTCTTTGTGTTTTTGTTGTTCAAAATTTTCAACTTTTTGGAGACAGAACTCATTTTTTGAAGAAACAATCCCTCAAGTTATTTTTTGAAGTAAATTTGGTTTAAAGTGAAAAAAATTCAAATTTTTCAGGAGTCCGCAAAAAAAAAGAATCAATTGAATTTTTTCCAAATTTTTTGTTAACAAAGATCCTTTAATTTTAATATGAAACATTTTTAAATTTTTTGCGGTAAAAAACTTTTTAATATGAAAAATCTAATAAAAATTTTTTCAAGCGAAAAAAAAAATCATTTTTGTAATATTAAATATCTACTTTTTTAAAGGTTAGTATAGAAAATCAATTTCTTGGAGTACTTAATAAAACGTTATTTCCAAGTTCATTTCTTCAGAGGAAAAAAGATCTCAAATTTTCTGTAGAAGAAATATTATAAGAAGTTTCGTAGAAAAAAATTTATTCAAACTTTTTTGGGTAATAGGATTAAAAACTTTTGTGTTGAAAATATTTCTCTAATTCTAGGAAAAAAATTCTTCAACTTTTTTGGGGAAATAACAAACCCCTTAAATTAGAAGAAAAAATAAATAAGAAATTTTCTTCATTTTTATTCGATTTAAAAAATATCGCAATATTTGTAGTCTCAGTTGGTTCATAAGTTATTTTATTTTAATTATTGTGAGTGGTTAAACCTTAAAATTCACCGCTCATGTGTAAGGTGGTGTGTTATGTGTAACCTACTGTGTTCCTACACCTACACCTATGACGTTGCATGGTAGGAGGGACGTAGCGAATGTGCGACATTGTATTACATAAGTAATTTTTCATATCGTAAAACAGCTGTTACAGTTACTACATGTTTCTAGAGCCTAAAATCTACGTCAAACAACATAACGGTATCTGGAATGATTTCAAAATTTGAGTTTTAATTTCTATAAGTCTACAACCGACAATCACCAATTCGAAGTAGGTAACAAATAAAACTCACACGTGCGATTATTATACTTACTGAGAAGCAAAAATGAATCATTCTATATGCCTTGAACATCGCATCGCAAAGAGAACACCAGATTAGCGCAGACAATCCATCCTCCTATAGTAGATATTTTGTTTGCCAACACATGTTAACGAACGTAAATGTGTTTCATTTTCATTTCGCGATTAATTCAGACACATTGAAAGTATACGAACATAGGAACTAGTTGTAATGAGGATGAAGCCCATTTTGAAGCAAATTTAAGTATTTATATTTTTGCATCAATATTCCAAATCAAACGGTGTTACTTGATATGTTTTTGTATAACATTTAGGAGGATGGAGGAGCGATAACACGTGCAAATTCTCATTATGTGTGCATGTGCATAACGTATAAAATTTTCGCTAAATTGAGCGTGTAAAATTTATGCACTAGGTACAAACGTAGGTAGGTACGTACTAGGTACTACGTACTGCTGCATTAAACATTAAAATTACGATGTACAGTACACAGCATACCTACCTACAAGTAAATATTTCAGTATGTAGTACGTTCAACACAAAAATTCTCAAGGTCAAGATAAATTTTTTAGTTGTCTCGCAGACTTGCGTCGAAAATCCAAACGATGAAAAAAATCCAACATTTTTAGGGGTACAATGCATAAGACACTCAAGCCCACCAAGAGAAAATCGAGGCCCAGGGAAGATATTTCTTAGGGCTCCTTTTTTTTCAATTTTCACGAGTTTGCACCATCGAAAATTTACGAAGTTCATTTGTAATTATTATATATAATAATATACGTCGTATTATTTCATTATTAGATATTCTAAATTGGAGAGGAGGGAGAGGTCTAATCGAAATTTTTGTAATAACCAAAATTATTCCTAGGACTACAAGCTACAACTTTTGTTTGAAAATTTTTTCAATTGGACCCCTCCCTCTCCGTCGATTTTGCATAACACTCCGAAGATATACATTGTAGATTGAAAATTAAAGGGGCCAATTCAAAAAAATTTCAAATAAAAATTGTAGATTAGGATCCTAAAAAATGTTTTGGTATCATAAAAATTTCGATTGGATCTCTCCCTCTCCACCGATTTCACATAATATCAGATGGATAATTTTTCAAAATGGGCGGCGGTGGGGCCCAATTGAAAATTTTTTCAAACAAAAGTTGTAGATTGAGGCCCTAGAAATAATTTTTGTTATTATAAAATTTTCGATTAGACCCTCCCCTCCCCTCCAATTTTGCACAATACGACTTAGATACTTAATATTATTAAAAACTGATGGAGGTAGCGGTCCAATTCCAAAAAAATTTAAAACAAAAGTTGTAGCTTGAAGTCTAAGAAATAATTTTGGTCATTACAAAAATTGCGATTCAACCCCTCCCTCACCTCTTATTTTGAATATCAAGTATCGATGTAGTTATTAGAGTTTGTAAATTTTCGATGGTGTCAAAAAACAGGTCAGCGATTCACTCGTCTTTTCCTCAGTCTAATAATTTTTTTATAAAAGCCACAATTTTAATGACACTGTTTAAAAAAATCGGGCCCGGGCTAAATGGACCCACTCACCCCTCCCCTCATCAGGCCTGAAGATACCTATTGCTTTGATATACCTACCTACATAAGTGAAAATAATTAAATCGTCATCGATAAGGTTGGCTCAACGTCGTTATAATTATAATTCATAAAAAAACTTTGTCAGCAATTTCAAAGCAGTTAGTACACACGTACTATGAATACTAACCCATGATGGGGAAAATACTGAATAATCAGTTTTCTACGACGTACTCCTAGTCCTAGACTACGCACGATACGCACGCATAGGTAGATAAAATAAAGATGTCAATAACCCAAACCCATGTGCTTTTGCGTACAATTAAAAAATATTATTAGGCAGGTATTTTTTTAACGACCAACGCGACGCACGTCTCGCTTACAAACCAGATCACTTTATCTTAACAGGGAGTCCAACTCGGAGGCTCGAAGGGAATACCAAATCATGGGAAATCTATTTGAACGTGTTCAATGTGAAATATTTCGGTGCTGATTTTTATTCTGGTAAATCCAGCCGATTGTTGACCTCCTTCATGATGTATTTGTATAGGTGTTTACGATTGATACAAAAATTATAAAATTCAACTCGTTTTTATTTATAGTAGTAAGTTGGTTACTTTATACGTGGGAACAAAAGAAAAGATTTCTTCACCGTTGAGCTTTCGAAGACGAGAACCGGTTTACCCATAGACAGCCACCTCGATATTAAAATTTAAATTAAGATTTAAGTCTGCTTAACTAACTGTTTGGAAAAAATATTATTTCTACGAGGAAATAAAGAACGTTTATACGAGATGACTCATACGTTATAACACATGAGCGGCAAGTTGTGAGACGGGACGCGGTGGGGTGGTGGTGAAAACAAATCGTTTGGTTTTTAATGAAGATAAACCAAAAAAAACTATCTAAATTTTCACTTGGGAATTCTTTTCATTGATTAGACAAAGGACGAATATGTACAGATAGGTACATAGTATGTATATGTAGGTAGAGGTACCAATTGAGTGCTTCAAATTTGAAAATTTCAATTTCAATTTTTAATTTTTTTATGAACACAGTGAAATGTACCGGAAGGTAATATACGATGACGTCAGATACCAAAAAATTTTCATACTGATGAAACGCTGTTATAACCTCTATCTATCATATTATACCGTTATCTTATCTGAAAGCGGATTCAAATTATACTTAAATGAAATGATTAACAAGTGTTATCATTTCTTATCAGAAGTCTGTTCCGGACCATGTGCGTAATATGTACTTTCTGTTCTATGGTTTGGGTTTTTTTCCATATCGTATGTATGTACATGCTATTATCTTTCAAAGAATATTTCACTTTTGTGTAAATTAACCATTCTATTTTGAACTTTTGATAACTTAGCCGGTAACCGCGATTTTCTTTTGTAGAAATTGAAAATAAATGAAGCCCAATATATTACAAAAATAAAACAAATTGAGCATTTGGGTCAGCAAAGAAGGTTTTGATTTTAAAATGTCTCTTTCAAGACCCTTATTAACCACCAAAAAGTACTGGAATCTCACCCCTCGCGAAGTCCTCCAAATGTGAACCCAAAAAACAAAAATGCCCATATTTCTGGAAGATGCAAAACTGACGTGCCAACCGATTTTTTATTGGAGGTACAGATGTATTGAATTAAGAAAATGCCGAAATAAATTTTATTCAACTTCATATTATCATTTTATTTAAATGTAAAAAATCATCTCATAATTTTTTATTTTTTTTTGAGAATTTGACAAAATTTTGAAAATTTACGCAATATTTGAATTTTTGGTACCTATTAAAATTTTTAAATTGCTAAATTTCAATCCCTTAAGTAAGTTTTATAATGACCAGAAAACAATTCAAATTCGTTTTCAAACTTTCAGTGTTTGAAGATTTACAAAAATTAGCCTTTTCAAATGTTTTGAAAATTCAGCAGAATTTTATAAAATAATCCAATAATTTTTAAAATGCATTAAAATTTGAATTCTACTAAATTCTAAAAATTTTGTATTTTAAACAACTAAAAAAAATTGAAATTGAAAAAAAAAACGTAGGTAGTTAGTTATACCCCACACTCTGATTTAAAATTTTTTTCACATATTGAAAATTGGAAAATTAATATTTTCAAGTGTTTTGAAAATTCAACAAAATTTTAAACATTGATCCAATTTTGAGAATGAACTACACGTACAATTCGAAAATTGTCAATTCCTTAGACTTCTCAACGTTAAATTTTTTTTCAAAAATTCAATTTTAATCGCATTATGAATGGACAATTTTAAAAATTGCTCAATTTTTTGAAGTAAAAATGACTTAATTTTTTTGGGAGTCAAAAATTCTCAATTTTTGAGGAGTCAGTGTAAAAAAATCAATTTTTTGGAGAAATGAAAATCTTTCAATTTTTTGCAGAAGAGAAAAATAATTAATTTAGATAATTATAATTTTTTTAGAAAAGGTAATTTTTCAACTATGTGGAGTAAAAATATTTTTGAAATTCATGAAAAAATATCTAATCTCAATTTTTTGGCGAAACGAAGTAAAAATTTTCATCATTTTCAATTTTAAAAAATGCGCTTTTTGGAGTAAGTACCTAATTTTTTTTTCAGAGTAAATAAAGTCAATTTTATAGACGACCTCGTAAAAAATTTATGTTTTTGTTGAAATGAAAATCTTTCAATTTTTCCAAAGATAAAATCCCTATTTTTTTGGAATCGAAAATTTTCAATTTTTAGGGGTAAAAATATTTTTCAGAGTTTTGAAGAAAAAATTCCAAAATCTTTGGGGGAAAATATTTTATTTTATTTTATTTGTACCAAAAAACTACCTACTTATTACAATTTTTAAAGCAAAAATGAAAAATTATTTTTGATATAAATATATAATATATATTTTTTTTCAGTTAAAAATGTAAGTACCTATGTAATTTTATTTTTGTTTTGAGAGGGAATACAAATCTTTCAATTTTTTGTAGAAAAAAATATTAAACATTTTTGGAAAATGAAATTTTTCAATTTTTTGGAGTAGGTACTCAAAAATTTTCTCAAATTCTTGAGGGAAAAAATCTTTAAATTCTTTGGAAAAGCAAATTCCTTCATTTTTTAAAAGCAAAATATACCTAAATTTCAAGTTTTTTAAAGCAAAAAAAAAATCAACTTTTTGAAGCCAAAAAAATATTCAATTTTTTGTAGTGGGTACCAATTTTTTAAAAAAATTTAAATAATTGTGGCCAAGTTTTAAAAATCATGAAAATTGATTTTTAATTTTTTTTTTGAAATACATAACATTTTTTTTTTTTAATTTAGAAATTATACTTTTCAAGTTCTACTACCTACCTATCGAAATTTAAAATTTTGAATTTTGATAAATTTATTAAAATTAAGAAATTTCATTATTTTGAATTTAACAAATTCAACCCATGCCGAAATTCCTAAAAGTAAAATCGCTTGTGGGTGATTTCTATCCTCTATTTTTATCCCTCCTTCATGTAAATATGCCCTTGCAAATGCTGCATGATGTGAATGTGTAACTGCACCACGATTATTTAAACAAAAAAAAAATCGTCAAGATGATAACTAAAATTGAAGTAAGTACATAAAATTTGCGACAAAAATGTTTATTCTAATCTTTTTAATTTAATTTTTTGACGCCTGTTTTTGAGCCACCCGTTCACATTTCAAAAAAAATTAATTTGAGTTTTTCTGCTGCGAAATTTTATGTACTACTTTAATTTCAATTATAACTATTTCTTTGTTTAAACGTATATTTGAAGAGTTGGGTGTACGCGAAAAACCACCAGGGGATCTCTGTGGGCCCATAAATATTTGGGGCACTTAACGAGAGGTGAGTTTTGGTGCTTGGTAGGATACTGAAAGGAATATTTTAAAATTTAAAAAATCTTTTCTCGCCTAAAATGTAATTTTATTTCCTTGTTTCACTGGACTAGCACCAACAGCCTATAATACTCCTACCTAGATAATGAGGCTTCCTCTAGATGTTTAAAAAATCATCTGGTCGTTTGTTATGCAACAGGTTTCATATGCGATGCAATTTCTCCTCTACCCGGATCTACTCTTCTTGATGACTAATGTCGAAGAACTTATTTACATTTATTTATTATTTATATTCCATTAACGTGGTCTGAACTCCGAATAGGTATAGGCAAAATGTAACGCATAACGTAGCAAATAATTCTCAGCAAATAGACACCTATTATTTAAAAAAATCTATATTTAAATGTACCATAAAGTAAATCCGAGCTACAAATCTGTATCTCACAAGTTACCGCATTGCTTGAATACATCTGAATTAATCTCAGTTGGCATAAGTCCCGCTTAATTATATATCAGGGATAATCTGGTGTTACACACTTACGCTCACTCGCTATCAAATACAAAGTTTTCGATATTACGTTTCTACTACAACACCGGAGTATAATATTTTACTGCAATAAATTTTTATACGACTCCCTCGAACACGTTGTAAAATTGCAAATATTTTTTAACGTTCATTCCATACGAAATGTGAACTGCAAACCAAGTAAATTAAGTAGGTACTTGGACGTTTTCAAATTTCATTAAATTTGTCCTTGTTCGGTTAATGCCATTGCCATAAAGGCGAATTACACAAACATAGCAGACAGGCCTAGTATGTTTTTTTATTAAAAAAAAATTTAGTAGCTGAACAAAAAAACAATGCTTCGTTCAAGTACATAATGCAAGAAATTTTTCGTTATTATTGATACTTTGTAGAAATAGGAAAAAAATTAAGACTTTATTTATAACAAGTGGTAATTGGCTTATAGACTTACATTACAAGTTACATACATATGAACATTATGTAGGTAGTTAGGTACTCGCTCATTTGACTCATCATCTGTTTTCCAGAATAACCTCAACACAACCGCTAAAATATTTCAAGAAGTAAAAGTAACATGTAGCAATCATCGATATGATATCATTGTAGAACAAATTTAATAATGCAACTTGTTACAGAACTTACCTTACAGGCTGTTTATCTACGATGTACCTACTGCCTACCTGTCAACAAGTGCCTACTGCCTAGGTATACCTACTCAGGTAGGTGCCACTTTCACTGCCAAGCGTACCGTTGTCTGTACCCTAAAACTAAACTAGATATCGGAATTCCCAGAGCCGGTGTACGCTTTTGGCACGTACGTGGTTTCGAACATTATTCTCGTTCATTGGTATTTCCGTTTTGAGAAATAACTCCTATGTACGAGAGGTACGAGACAATAAGCACGTTAATTCAGTAAGCGTGTCAAGACCGACTACATCACATCTTTAGCAGCCGCTTTATGGGTTTTCAACGTCGCTCGAGTACTGAAATTTATTACGCTAATTAACACTCCTACGAATTATTATTTGCCTATTAAATAGGTAGTTTTAAGACGAACCACCGATATTAGTTTTTATGGAAAGGTGGACCTCGAAAAACACTACTTATTGTTTGATGGTTTAACAACATTTTTTAATGTGACTAGGTAGGTAAATATTTTTTTTTTAAATTTCCTCATTAAAAATGACATATTTTTTTAATATTTATTTTTTAACGCTAATTTTCTAGAGAGAAAAACCTGTTTGTTTCTTAGAGAAAAAAATTAATCAATTTATATTCTCAAGTTTTTGAAGGAAAAATTTTTTAGAGAAAAAAATTGATAGGAAATTTTTTTCCAAATTTTTCAGAGTCGAAAATTCATTTTAAAATTTTTTAAATAAAAAATTTCTTATTTTTTTTTCATTTTTTTTTTTTTTTTTTTAGAGTAAAACACAATTATTTTATTTTTCAGTAGTTTTTTTTTTCAATTTTGGAAGGAAATTTTTTATAACTTCTTTAAAAAAGAAAATTTCTTAATTTTTTTGGAGTAAAATATTTTTTATCAAATTTTTGAAGTAAAATTTTTTCTAATTTTTTTATAGTAAAAAATACCTACCTATCATATTTTTTGGTCTGCTTAAAAATAAAATCCTCAATTATTTCGAAACAAAAAATTACCAATGGTTTTGAAGTAAAAAAGTCTCAATTTTTTTGAAGAAAAAATATTTTTATTCATTTATCCTAAGAAATCTCGTTTTTTTTCAATAAAGAAATTTTCTGAAACCTAAACAACAAAATTTTGGAAAAATTTTTTCAATATTTTGATGTAAAAATATTTTATAAGTTTTTTGAGGAAAAATTCTCTCAGTTTTTTGGAGAAGAAAATTTCTGAATTTTTTCTTGAATTTTTTAGAGTGTAAAATTAACAAAAAAAAATCGAATTAAAAATTTCTCATTGCTTGTAGTAAAAATTTTTCTCAAATTTTAGATGTGAAATTCTTTTAAACTTTTTTATGTATAGGTAAGTATAAAGTAAAAAAATCTCAGTTTTGTAGTAATTTTTTATTTATTTTGGAAGTAAGATTGTCAAAACTACATTGAAAAAATTTTCTATTTTTTGGAGTACCTAAGTAGGTAGGTAAAATTATTTCTCATATTTCTGGAGTCAAAATTTTTCCAATTTTTTCGGAGTAAAAAATAGTTTTTCAGTCTGCTTAAAAACGAAATCCCCATATTTTTTTGAAACATAAAATTGTCAATGATTTTGAAATAAAGTCTCGCATTTTTGAAGCAAAACAACAGACAACTTCTCAACTTTTTTAGGAAAAAATATTTTTATTCCTTTATCTCATAAAAAATTTAAAATTCTGGAAGAAATCTCAATTTTTTTTTTTTTAATCATTTTGTTTTGTTAACTAGAATGAAAAAATTCATCTATTCTTCTGTACTTAGATAGTAGAAAAACTTACTTAGGTATTTCTCAAAATTTTGGAGAAAATTTTTTTTCAATGTATAATGTAAAAAATCTTCTCAAGTTTTTGGAGGAAAAATTCTCTCAATTTACATATTGGTGAAATAGATTTCTGAATTGTTCCATAATTTTTTTTCATAGTTTAAAATTTTAAAAAAAAGTACCGCCTACCTAATTAAAAATTTCTCAATGTTTGGAGTAAAAATATTTCTAAAATTTTTGGTATCTAGGCATAAAATTATTTTTAATTTCTTTATCATTCTTAGGTAAGTAAAAAGTATCTCAATGTATTTAGCAGAAAAGTTGTCAAAACTTCATTGAACATATCTCAAATTTTTGAATTATTTCTCAAATTTCTGAAGTAGGTAAAAAATAATTTTTTCCCATTTTTTTTTTGAAGTGAAAAATTCATAAATCATAATCTTTTTGAAGCGAAAAAATTAAATTTTTTGTCGGAAAAAATATTCACTTCATTCTTCTAATTTAAAAAAAAAAAAAATACAAATTGTCACAATTTTTTTGGAAAAAAATTCAGTTTATTCAAGGAAATCTTGTTTTTAGCATAGTATATGCTTTTACGGAGACCAAAATAGAAAAAAACGACAGGAAAATCCGTCACAAAAATCCGTCACGAAAATCCGACACCCCCCCCCCCCCATTAGATTAGGTTAGGTTACATTACGTTAGGTTTGGATGACATAAAAAAAATTGGAAAATTTTCAATAAATTCGACTTTTTAGACATTATGTCAGACATTTCGAAACTTGTAAATTTTTTTAAATTTTATGAATTTTAAACATTTTATAGACATTTTGTCAGACATTCTGAAACTTGAAATTTTTTTTAGAAAGATGACTTTCAGACATTTTATTATACATTTTGAAACTTGTAAATTTTTTAAAATTTTATGACTTTTAAAGATGACTTTCAGACATTATGTTAGACATTTTGAAACTTGTAAATTTTTTAAAATTTTATGACTTTTAGACTTTTTTTTAGAAAGATGACTTAGACATTTTTGAAACTTGGAGTAAAATTTTTAAGTTTTTTTTTAGAAAGACGACTTTCATTAATATTTGTGACTTTTAGAAATGTTGTCAAAGAGTAAAAGCATAATATATACTATGTTTCATACTTTCAAACGTAGTGTGGAAATAGAACCAACAGGGGGGGTCCGGCGAGACGCGAAGCGCCATTTTTTCTTAAAGTTTTTTGATATTCCTAAAAAAAAATTAGAATTTTCTATTTTCAGTTTTTGGAGTTGAATTATTACTTTGATTTTGAAGTCATTTTTTATTATTGAGTAAAAATATCTTTGCGGTTTGGAGTAAGTAAATTTTGGAAAAAACTGACTTTTTGAATTCAATTTTTTTTTTTGAAAAAAATATAAAATTGTTTTGGGAAAGGTCTCTTTTTTTAGTCTCAACTCTCAATTTTCCTGGAATGAAAATATTTCTTAAATTTTTTCATATAAACCCAAATTCTCTATTTTGTTTTATTATTTTTTGTAAGAGAAAAGAAAAACTTTCAGTTTTTGGAAATGAAAGTAAAATTTGCAGGTTTTTAAAACATGTAAATTCTCAATTTTTTAGGGGTAAGATTTCTTAAATTTTCATTTAAAAAAGTCTCTTAATCTTTTTGAGCCAAAATTTTTATAAGTTTTCGGAATTTAAAAAAATACAGGTGTTTTGGGTTTTGGAGTTGAATTTTTTAAAACTTATACGAAAAAAAAGTTTCTCTATGTTTTGAGTAAAATCATTTCTCAAATTCTGGAGTAAAATTTTATTCAATTTTTTTTTTTTTGAAGTTGAAAATATCTAAATTTTTTGGAGCAAAAGTATTTTTCAATTTATGGCGGAAAAAAAATGTTTAAAAAAAAAAAAAATTATCAACATAAATGGCAGCACTTATTTTCTCATAAAAAGGAAGAACTTGGTGGGTTGAGACCAAAAAATCAATGGTAAGAACCACCCTAATACGTGATATTCGTATGTATCTTCATAGGCGAATTTTGATCATGTTTATAACAATTCGTTTTTTTTTTTGTTTTTATCAGGGAATAGGTAAACAAAAAAAATTGACGTAAACGTAATATTTTTCATGCGTCGTCGCCTTCCATCAAACACAAAGCTGAATAAATTAAACACGTCTTTCAAGTATTATCTTTTTCTCAAACATACCAACACTAAAATACTGTAATCTGTTGGTACTTTTCGTATAATGTTCCATTCAAATTGTCACCGCAACCGATGGAGTAGGTAATGGAAAAAGAATGTCAATGTTTGAATGAAACACATTAAATAATGTAATGTTTATCAATTACCAAAACAAAGCTTAACTGCTCGGAAGAAATGAGTTGGTAATTATTTTAAGCGAACGTGAAAATTTTCAAACTACAGATTATAATCTGTTAATGTGCCCAAGTAGGTACATTACATGGTATGTCGGTAACAATGTACTGATTTATTTTATTTTTTATTTTTTGAATTAAAGAGTACTGTACGCCTACACATTTAACGTAGTAGGTGCTTTGGTTGAGTAATACATCACGATCTAAGATCAAGATTATACTATTGACTCTAACGTTAAAGATGATTACCGATTATTGAAGGTTATAGGTGTATTTTAAAAATAACATTTCCATGGTCAACAGGCTGCTTTGAAAATTTTTTCAAAACCACCTATAGGTAATAAGGTTCAAAAGTGGCTTTTGAGCTTTTAAATTTTAAAATTAGTTACCTGCTAAAACAAAATAGCTTTACGTACGTACAATGTCGTATAATAATAATAATAATAATGAATAATAAAACTTTCCAATGCTCTATAAAAACTATTTATGAAGGAGATCACTCGATCAATTTCAAAGACCAAAATGCATAAAAGTAAGTAACAAAGCACAAAAAATATTACTTTCATGTGTTGACCTTTTGCAGAATTTAGCACATAAAAAGACATGGTTACATAAGTCAATTAAAAACAATCTAAAACTTCATTTGCTAAAATACTCGAATGCACTGTAAGTGTGCACAGGAAAATAATGTGATCCATACGTACGTATTAATTGCCTTGACCTTCAAATAAAAGCTGAGAGTACTTTATGTAGAAATTAATTATTTTTCTTTTTCGACATAAGCATTGCGAATAACGTGCAGAATGCAGAATTAATGACTGCATTCAGGAAGGAGCTTGAGAAAAATTTTTGAAACGTGATCAACTCTTTATCACCTGTTCATTAATTTTTTTTTTTTAAATGAGCATATCTACGTAAATTATTACAAAAATATCTCGGCTCTCAGTGCATTTCTGTTTGTACAAATGATCAAGAATTGGAATATGTACAAGTAGGTCTAGGTACTTACATTTATCAATGCCCCGTATAAGTTTTTGAAGAAAGAGAGTAACCGGGGTTTATAGGGCCTATAGGGATGATTTGGCCCTGAGCACCGAATTTAAAATTATCCAGTGGAAGTTGGTCCAAATAATCTGAAACCTCCGTGATAAAATTTTTAGCTCGATATCTCACTCCTCACTTCCTCATCTCTTCTGGGGAGGGGGGGATGTGGATTTTCCTTGAAATGTCTACTTTTGGCAGTTTTCAACTGAATTTTTTCAAACTTGCAGAAATAGTACCAGACAGTACCAAAGATAATTTATGGATTTTCTTTTTCAAAAATTTTAATAACTTTTTCAAGGTGAAATGGGCATTTTAAGGTAGGGTCTATTCTGAGAAAAATTTGGAGCTGCACAAACTTAGTTCCCTACCAGAGCCATGATCCATATAGGTGTTATGGGGGTGTGGGAGGGAAGGGGGTAAAAGCGCAACTTGTAAAATTTTGATGGATTTTTTTTTACAAACTTCTGACAAACACGTTAAAATTACCGAAAAAAAATTTCTCGAGGAGAAAAAATGAAAATTATTTTTCAAAATGTCAATTTTTGGTGTGCAAATGAAATGGTTATTACCTATATATTTTTTTAAAATTTTTGACGATATTGGAAGATTTTTTGACAAGAGAATTTTTCCTAAAGAAATATCTTCAGACAAAAGTATTTTTTTCAACAAAAAAAATAATAATAAAAATGATGAGATTTTTTTGTCAAAAAAAATTTTTAAAGATTTTTTTGTAGAGAGAATTTTTCCTCGTCAGGACAAAAATGTTTTATACCTAATTTTTTCGAGATTTTTTTGACAAATTAGGTAGATACGAGTGAGTAAGTATTTTTTAAAGATTTTTTGTCAGAAAATATTGAATTTTTTACCTAGTTAAAATTTAAAAAATATATTTTATGGCTCAAAATTCTTTTCAAGATTTTTTCAAACTTTTTAAAAAGATTTTTCAGTTTAAACAAATGAAGATCTAGGTGTAGGTATTGTCAAAAAAATACATTTTTTGGAATTTTTTTTGTCAATAATCAATATTTGGAGTAATGTTTTGGTCAGAAAAATATTTCTTCAAAGATTTTTCATCTAAAATTCATATTTCAAAGATTTTTCGGTCAAAAAAAATTACGAGATTTAAAAAAATCTGCAAGATAGTTAATACCCTGAAGAAATGTTTTTTGTCTTTTCTTTTGACAAAATAAAATATTTTTTTTTCATGCTTACTTATTGTCAAAAATTTTTTTCTAGTATTTATTAATTGTCAAAAAATGTTTTTTCACGAGTTTTTTGTTACAAAACATTTTTTTTTTAGGATTTTCTGTCAAAATAATACATGTTTTCAAGAGTTTTATGTCAAAAAATCTTCTTTTTTTTTTTTTTTTAACAACACCATTAAGAGTTTTTTTTTACAAAACATTTTTTTCAGGATTTTTTTTTATCAAAAAACATGTTTTCAAGAGGTTTTTTTTAAAAAACATTTTTTTTAAGGAATTTCTGTGAAAAACATGTTTTTAAGAGTTTTTTGCCAAAAACCATTTTTCGTGATTTTTTTTTGTCAAGAAACATTTTTTGCTACTGTTTTTTTACAAAACATTTTTTAAATTTTTTATTTCTTTCAGGAATTTTTGTGAAAAAGCATCTCTTGTAAAAAAAACATGTTTTCAAGAGTTTTTTTTTGTCAAAAAACATTTTTTCACGAGTTTTTTGTTAAACGAACATTTTTTTAAGATTATTTTATATAGTCGAAAACATATTATCTTTTAGAGATTTTCTTCAAAAAAGTATTTTTAAAAGACGAAAAAGGTCCCCGAAATTTTTGTGAAAAAATTCAATAAATTATCCTCGGCACTGTCTAGTATTCATGCAATTTTGAAAGAATTCAGTTAAAAACCGCCAAAAATATAAATTTTTAAGAAAATGCACGTTTACCCTTCCCCTTTCCCAGGGTTTATACGTGAGATATCGAACTAAAAATTTTTTCACGTAATGGAGGTTTCAGACCCTTTATGGACTATAACTTTAACAGGATAATTTCAAATTTGGTACTCAGGATCAAATCATCCCCCCCCCCAAAGTCCGGTGCGCTCTTTTCACTTCAAAGATGTTTCAAAGAATTGAACTACGAAGTTCGAATTCTCTATGATCGTGACAGAGAGTTTGCAAACCTTCAAAAATTATGTATTTAGGACACGAACAAATATTAAATGGAAGGTCGCCTAAGGTTTAAAACGTATTCACTCATCATTAAAATGAAATAGGTAATGGCAGCGTCGTCGAATGCAAAAAATCCTATCCTTACTCGACATTAACTTTGATAAAATGCCCGCAACCATTTAGCCGAACCTTTTTCATTTTAATAAACATTTTCATACACCCACGATATGAAAAAAATTTCAAATTCATTTTATATGCAAATTAAATCAATGGCGTGAAATTTGAACACAATGTTTTAATTTTCGAGCCCGAAATTCGTGTCAAACTGTTTACACTTGTTCGTGATACGCACTTTTCATATCTTACCTATGGAATATTAATACAAAATTAGTTAATATTGTTTAATCTGTTGGCCAGAGCTTTATGAATAATTCAGCTTTACCGGTGTGCAGTAATTATCATAATTTCTGTTACTCTTTCATCAACGAATACATTTAGTCTGCCGCAGTCTCACCCATATAATTGGAAATATTTCAACAGCTGAAACTCGGTTCGATGAATTTAAAATGAATGATTTGGAACGATTATTCCATGCACATTTTTTTTACCCATTATGAACAGTCCACAATAAAAATCATGAGATGATGAAATGTTCAATTTTGATCAGAAAGCAATTTTTAAAAATGTTATTCATCAAAATTACAACTCAGGCCTGAGATAGAGACAAATTTCCACGTAAATGTAGACACTCGTACATCATTTACCCTTGACCTAAAACTGATTTTTGCACACCCGACGTTCGAACAGTTGAATATTAATTTCTAAAAAATACTACACGTGTCCGGACAGAATAATGTTTGTATACCATAATTTCTTACTAAAAAATATTTTTTAAAAAGTGTCGACAAAATTTTAAAAAAAAAAGATTTATTAGAAGAAATAAAATCTATGATTGTTTTCAAGAAATTATCAAATATCAATACAAGCTTACGAAGTAATGTACAAACATTACAATAAAAGATCACAATAAATAATTATTACTAAAGAATAATAAAATCAAAAAAATCATCGTATCACAAAACTCTGGCACTTCGTATTCAAACACATAATTATTTTTATTTTAACGTTGATAAATTGAATACAAATTATTAAAAAAATGCTACATCGATTTTATTATTAAAAAAAAAAAAAAAAAAAAACTGTCACAAAAATGAAAATGTCTTATTGCCAAAATAAAATACTACAAAAATCGAAGTCGCAAATTTGAAAATTTTCTAATACTTCACAAGAAAGAAAAACAAGTTAAATACCGAAGTATATCTTCAACAGTTTACAAAATAACACAATTTAATTAATTTATACGAATTGACCTTTGAATTAATATATTAAATTATATAGGAAGTAGGTAACTAAACCTTTCTCATCTTTTGTTCGAAATCAACCATGGAATTATTCAATATCCATAATCAAAAATAAAATTAGCCTATTGATGTTACAATAAAATGGTAACGCATTTTTTTTTGGTAAAATATTAACTGCGAATGAAATTTAAATAATAATTTGTACTATTTTATCAATTATTTAAAAAAAATACCCTGTAAAGAACAATCAATATTATCAACCTAAGTAAAAAATCAACATTCTGCGAGAAAAAAAAATACAAAATGTACAAAGGATTCGTATTCGTGATAATAAATTCACATCAGTTTGAAAACCTCTTACTGAACTAAATGAACCAAAAATGTGGCATAATTGATAAAATCTAACCCAATTATTCGACTTGTAAAAAATCAACTTTTATAGCCTACTTTTAAATGCAATTTTACTATAAATTTCTAATCGAATAAATGCTCAACTCGATACATACAAGCCACTGATGTTCAACATCAATAACTAATAATCGACTCGAATTCGAAACTACTTTTGTTATAAATGCAAAAAATTTACAACGAGAAGGTAACCCTGGCAGTTGAAATTCAGAGTACTTAGCTGGACGGTATTATTGAGCAAACAGCTCTCAAAATGAGAGAACGAAATTTCGCTGTTTTTTTGAAAACACGTTATATAAAGGCTCACTCAAAAAATATTACATCGTAAATAAATACAAAAAAGAAAAAAAATCACGCAAAAATTGAAAATTAAAGAAATATGCACACAAAAAGTCTTAGAAATTAGCAACGATCATCTTACACCCATGATCAACGTGTTTCATTACCCTTTGCTTTAGCGAACACACTTCTTCTTTTAATCTAATTACTACTTGACCAAGATCGTGGTTTTCATTTTTTAATATCTTGACTTTGTCTTCTAATTTGGCTATTCTTTCGAGTTTCCTCTTTCGACATTTAGAGGCAGCGACACGATTCCTCATGCGTTTTCTTTCCAATTTGATACGTTCCTGAGATTCCATGTTTATCGGTGATAAAGGTGGCGTAGAACCGAGACTGGGTACAGTTTGAGGTTCTTCTTTCACGACAACATTATCTGATGGAGACATGGTCATCGAGTAATTGGACAAAGGTGGATATTGAGGATCTAGGTTCATAAAATTGTTAATCGACGAATTACTGCTACTGCTACTCTTGGGTAATTCAACTTGAATACGACTAGATTCACTAGTATACTCGCTCAAGTCCACGAATTCGGTATGATACAGTTCCTGGTCGTCGGGTAGCGATTTTGGAAACAAAATTGGATTAGCTGCATTTGCAGTTGGTGTTTGAAGAATACTGGGGTGATGATTGAGGATGAAGTTCTCAATTTCTGGCGTAGTCAATTGGAATTTTTTCACATCCGGAGATGACAACACAGCTGCACCCAAGGCTCCGGGACTGAATTTTGTCCGTTTGCAACCATTGTCCGAGTGTAAGTTCAAAGTTAGAGCACTACGTTTCGAATGATTTATGCTCGTCATTTTTACAATTTAAATACTTGTATTACCAATGTATATGCATTAAACGGAAATACTACGTACCATTTGTACAACAAAAAAAATATAATTTCAAGTACTGTTCGCGTTACCAAAGTCTTATCACGGTACACGGTAAACTTCCAACACAAAGATAACACTATAATGTTTCAAAGTACGTGAGTAATTCAAACACACTGTGGTTATTCGAAAACACGACCGACAACACCACTTCACAACCGTTTCACCAGCAGAACACACGACATGACAACGCAATCGCAGCGAACGAAACACGGATTTGCGATTTTGACTTCGACGGCGAAATTCGCTTGTTGTTTTGTTTATTCCGATGACTCATCGAGTTATTTTTAGAAATTATGTCACATTTCAGCTTGACGATTGGTTCATTATGACATCACATTACATGAACGTGATTGGTTATATTCTACCTACTCGTTGGGTTCGAAAAAGTAGGAACTTTTGAAGTAACATTTCTGCGCAAAAATTCATTTGTGCTTTTCAATTTTTCATTTAATTTTTTTTCAACCGTTTGAAATTTGAAATTCCGAATTCTGAGCTCATCATCAGGAGAATAAATGAAAACATTTAATTTTAGGATGGGAGGGCGGTTGTTCGACGACCGTCTCGCTTGATTATTCACGTTCTTAAAAAAAGAAACTCCACTGTGACAATGACAAGACAAGATTTTACTTTATTCACATAAAAATTCAATGTCTAGAAAGAAAATAAATTACATAAAAATACACAATATTGTAATTGAAATTCATTTTCAGTATAAATTTTAACCTAGTCCAACTTTTCTGACGACGAGCAATAAAATCACTGTCGAGTTATTTCACAGTTACACTGATTATTTGAACTTCATCGTAAGGCTTGTCATTCTTGGGATTGGTTTTTAAATTACTGATGTTCTGAACCACTTCCATACCTTTGCTAACTCTTCCAAATATCGTGTGTTTATTGTCCAACCAGGGCTGAAAAATTAATAAATATCACCGAGTTAGTGAAAGAAGTGACTATTTGCATAATAGTTGGGATTGAAATTCACTTACAGAAGGCATAACCGTAATAAAAAATTGACTACCGTTCGTGTTCGGACCAGCATTTGCCATGCTCACAGTGTACGGCCGATCGTGCCTTAAATTTGGCCGAAATTCGTCTTCGAATTCTCCTCCCCATATGCTTTCTCCGCCAGTTCCTGTCCCTGTTTTCAAAAATAATAATATAATCAGATTTTTATTCATCATCTACCAATTAAATTCACTGTGATATGCGTCAACGATCAAATACCTGTAGGATCTCCAGTTTGTATCATAAACCCTTTAATAACACGATGAAATATATGCCCATTGTAATATCCGTTTTTACTATGAACGCAAAAGTTTTCAACAGCACGAGGACATTCTTTGAACAGAGTGATATGAACATCTCCCATGGTTGTATGCAAAATAGCAGTATCGTATAAGCGTTGAATTCCTAGAAATGAAGACGTCGTAGTTTTAAAAGGAAAATGTATTATACCACTACATATTTCTAAAAGGCGAATAATATTACCGGAAGCCTCTGTCGCCGAAATGATATCCTCTTTAGATGGTTTCTCGTTGAATATATCACGTTCAACTTCTTCATCTGGTTCTCTTCTGCAAGTATATCGTCAATATTAGTATTATATTTTTAAATTGAATAATAATAGATGAAAATTTAAATTGCATACTTGGTGAACATGTAAAATCGATCTTTTTTGAAAGCTGTGCAATATAATGTTGGATCTGGAAATGATGACTCCAGTGTTGGGTTTTCTGAGGCTTTCATTTCAATGGTTATAGTAGCTTTAACTTTTTTAATACATCCCTGCGTTAAAAGTTTAAATATTTTAAAATGTGAAGTAAAAAATTTATTTTCAAAAAACCATGTAATGGAAAATATACCAACCTGAAATAAAGCTATTTTTAAAATTCTTAAATTTTCTGTTTTTCCGATAATTTTTACAAGTTGATTAGTATACAAATTCACGATTTTCACGCCTAACATGGTAGGAAATAGAAGGAAGAAGCCGCTTTCATCGAATAATATGTTACTTAGACTCAAAGTACCAGTTCGATCTAGTTCTCTCTCACGATCCATTCTATAAATTGAGCAAAAATTATTAAAAATAATAGTAATAATAAAATACGTAATAGGAAACGAAATTAAATAATTAAGAATTTACCTTCTTGAAAATTCTGCGTTCGGAATCTGTTCTTTAACTTTTTGCAATTCCGCGTATACAGGTAGAGTTTCATCAATAACACGTAAAAGCTTCCCAGTCAAAAATTTAAATACCCTTACCTACAAAGTAAAAGTTTTAATTTTTCAATTCAGTAACTGATGGTAACCGACAAAAGGTAGGAAGATTACTAAATTAATTACCTTTCGATCTAATGAAATGGTTGCAAATTTGTGGCCTTGTTTGGTAAAGCACAGGCCAGTAATTCGAGTCTTGCATTTGAAAAATTCATATAAATCAGTATCTAATTTAGACTCGAACTTCACTTTTTTCGGAAATTGAAAATCATATTTGAGTCCAGTCCAATATTCCAAAATTCCGGACTCATCCGAAGAAATGACGATTTCATGTACAGGGTTATACTGAAAGTGGCAAAATTTTAATAGAAATTCAAATTTGTCAAAAAAATTATTCGAACTTACTTTCATTACTACAACCGGTTTGGAATGTAATTTATGAAAAACGTGAAGCGGTTCTTCTTTTCCAGTTCCATTATAAACATAAATTTTATTACTATCGCAATCAGATCTGAAAAAAATCAATCGTCAGTTTGATAGGTACACGGTTTTTGATTGGTACGAAACTATAAAATTCCGAGCATATTTACACTGCGACCGAAGGTATTGCATCTCCAGAAGAGTGTATCCAACAAACACATTTGGGCATAAAATCCAATTTGATCATATTTATCATATCTGAAATGAACGTGAAATATGTAATCGTAGCAGATATATTATTGAAAATTGAGTATCGATGGTCTTACCAAAATTAATAACGTCAAAAACTTTCATAGCTTTATCAGAAGCTACCGTGCATAGTAAAGTTCCGTTGTAGTTACTCGCCATATCGTGCAAAGCTCCCAAGTGGCAACGAAAATGTTTAACAAATTCTAGAGAATCTTCGGTTTTTTTCCAAAATTTCACATGACCATCAATACTTCCCGTAATGATGAATTCAGTCCTTAACCATTACTCAATTTAGTATTTTCAAAAATATTTTTGAAAAGTAGACATTCAAATACGTACTGAGTTACCAAAACGTGAGTTATTACATCTCTGTGCATCAAACTTTTCTCGTAGCACTCTGCTGTTGGTAGATTATCCAGGTACAGTTCTTCATTTTCCAAAACTGGAATTTTTGTCAAGAAATTTTACTATCGAAAGGACATTTTCATTTAAAATAAGAGGATAAGTAAAATAACAGACCTTTAATTTTTTTACGAGGAGGTTCGTCTTCTTTAGGAGGTAAAGGACCGATGCAGTCATTGTCGTTCGAAGGCTCTTCTGTTTTGCTACTCGCCATAATTTATATATTTAACTGAAATGATAAATGACAATTACTCAGCTGCAAACACAAAATTGCACCCGAAGTATGCGTTTTCCATATCAATAAAGAATGCCGGTTTATCGAGAAATTGAACGGTACACTTACTGCGAAAAATCTGCTATGGCTTGAGCCTTGATTTGAGTGTTTGATCTTCTTAGTAATCAAGTTGAAAATCTGATGTTATCACAAGGCGGAAACCGGGGAAAATTGAAAAATCTGCGACGGAAAAGAAAAATAAATGAAAAATTTCGAACAACAAAAATTAATTGTTTTCATTTGGGCAGTGGTTCCACTTCTACGTCTCATTTCATTGATAAAAAAATGTTGATAACCACTTGTACCGGTTTTATTTTCACGTTTTCTATCGTAATCGCTGATAAGGTGAAAAGTGAAATTTTTTTGAAGATGAGTGTGAGACGAAAATTTATAGGTAAAAGTTACATAACTTTATTTATGACATTAAATTACTAATTATTAACATCTAAAACTTGACCGAAATTCCATTCTAGATATCGGAGCTAATTTAGCTGATCCCGTTTTCCAAGGCTTTTACCATCATCAAGCAAAACCCAAACACCCTCCAGATCTCAAACATGTATTAAGTCGAGCTTTCAATAATGGTTTAACAGACATCATAATCACTGGAACTTGCTTAGAAACCAGCAAAACAGCTATAGAACTCGCTAAAACCGATGGTAAGATGAATTTTAAATTGGTCAAAATTTTCCTCAAGAGAAGATAAAAATTTTCATTTGATTTGCAGAGAGGTTATTTGCTACCGTCGGTGTTCATCCCACTCACTGTCAGCAGTTTTGTGAAAATAATCCTGATGAATATACAGAATCTTTAAAAGAGTTAATTAGAAATAACAGTGATAAAGTTGTTGCCTATGGCGAATTTGGTTTGGATTACGATCGGTTGGAATTTTGTCCCGCTGAGATACAAAAAAAGTAAAGAATACTTGGGTACCAATGGTACCATATTTTTCATCTAGATTCATTCCTAAATTTAAAATTATTTTTCAGATATTTTTTACATCAATTAAATATCAGCAAGGAATTCAATTTGCCATTATTCTTACACATGCGAGCTTGTGAAGAAGATTTCATTCAATGTTTAGAGAACCAGAATGCTACGATTCGAGGGGTTGTGCACTCTTTTGATGGTGACTTGGATGCATTGAACCGCTTATTAAAAATTGGACTTTACATTGGTATTAATGGTTGGTAAGTTAAATTTTGGTAATTCGGTATTTCGACCATAATATTAAATAATAATTATGAAAAAAAAATCAATGTACCTATTGTTTTTATTTTTCTAGCTCGTTGAAAAAAGACACCAATTTAGCAGTAGTAAAACAAATTCCTACGGATAAATTACTAATTGAAACTGATAGTCCTTGGTGTGATATAAGACCATCTCATGCCAGTTTTACTCATGTGAAAACCACATTCCCATCGGTGAAAAGAGAAAAGTGGAATGAAAATTCTCTAGTAAAAAGTCGAAATGAACCATGTAACATCATGTGAGTTATTTTTGGTCTTTTTTCATTGAAATTTAATTTCTTACTGATTTTTTCTGCATTTCTTTCTTAGACAAGTTTTTGAAGTGATTGCTGCAATCCGAGAAGAAGATCCAGATGAATTGGCAGACCAGATTTACAAAAACACCCAATTGTTATTCTTCAATAAAAAATAAATTATTTTGTTCGTGTTTGAAACTATGTTGTTTTGCCATACTTTGACCACAGACAGTCACATTATTTAAACAATGCAGAAACAAACTCACGAACCATCGTTGATCTCAAAGACTCAAACTATGGTTGATCGAATGAATAAAAATCAAAAATTTCATACACATCCATTTATTGCTCAAAATTTAACAACTAGATCCTAAAATACACAAATTGTGATACCGATATTTACCATTAATTATATTTTACTAATTCATTACACGATCATTTCACATGAAATACGAGCACACTCAACACTTTTATAAAAAAGAACATTAACCACAACATAGAATGTACAAAATTTAAATTTAAAAATAAAATATAATAAAAAAAATGAATAAAAAGCTTTCAAAATAATGTAAAAGAAAAATAAAGCGAACACAAATTATACAAAGGTACCGAAAAATAAGTACAATATTAAACTACATGATGTATACATAACAACTTCGAACTTATTTATATATAAATAATCGCGATGAAACAGTAAGATCACCACTTGTAAAAAATAATAATGTATAAAAGACCTATAATAAATAAAATATTGGCGACGGCGGACTAAGAAGGAAACGATACTAAATCACTGTGTACTACCACTTATAAAGTGTATGTTTAACGATAGTATTATTCATGCCGATTAAAATGGATCGTACACAATGGAATGATTCATATATGTTTTAAACCTTGTTTATCAGTTCATATAACACAGTTGGAATGCCTTTCTTCTATTAGGTTATCATACAAGCGATAGAATAAAATTGTAAATAAATCGATTCTACTCAAGAATTCAATTTGAAAAATAAAGCAATTAAAACGAGTATGTAGTTTGAGCTCATGAATCATGATACAGTTATACAGTTTCTAAAACGTACCTACGACTTTATTTACGAAGCAAAAATCCGAATGTTTATGAATTAATCAAACACGTCACCTTTCTTCCTACCCAACTTGAAGCATTGGTATAATATATTTTGACCTGTTGAGCGAAACCAAAATACGCTTTTTCGAAATTTTCCCAGGTAATATTCTCGCTGAAAAGTAAAAATAATAAAATATATTTATAAAATTCATTTCAACAATTAATTTTTACATGTAAGATGCAATACACAAAATATATTGAAAATGATTGGTTCAACATTTACTCAATACATCTGCTTCGAATAAACATACGTCATTATGAAACTTGACAAAACGATAAGCATCAATCAATAAACTCCATATAAACTTGTCAACGTCACATCTAGTAGAGAGAATTCAACAAAATTCATGCTCATGCTTACCGTTTAATATTTTGCGCGCACCATTTTGACGCTTTTGTAGTAGACTGGCCGATTTTAGTAAATAGGTCGGCGACTAAATTGTAACCGTTATTTAAAAATTTCAATACACTCTCGGATAGGTATGGCTTGACATTATGAGAAACCTGAAAAGAAATTTCATAATATTAAAATTTTTAAATAATATATTACATCATTCAACTGTACAGAGAAACACTTACCCATTCAAAAACAAATGTATTAAATTTTTTGAATTTTGCTGCACTATCTTTAGCAAGAAATACCGCTTTATTTCCTAAATCTTTTGATACTTCGATGGTTTTATTTTTAACTGCACCGTATTCTTCATATGGGAAATTCTTCTGACCCCATCTAAGATAAGATAAGATAAATTTCAATAACGAACTGACGTGAGAAATACGTATTACACGTATAAAAAAAGTTACATACTTGTACAACGAAATGGTTTGTTCTTCAATAACGGAATAATACGGTTTCACGTGAATTAAAAGGCCAGCTCCTTTCAAATAACGACCGAAATGAGAAGCTGAAATAAAAGACACATCATTAGCCAACGAAACACCTCGAGCAAATGAAAACACTTTGATTATAATAATTCCAATTAAACTACTGATTAGAATAACGACTAGATACTTACATTCTAAGCTCCCATGAGAAGTGATATCGTATCCTATAGCCGCACAAGCGACGAAAGTTAGTAAAAAGAAATTTAATATAACTCTTCCCATATTTACAATGAAAGGTAGCTCTGTTTGTTAGTTATCACAAGAGAATATAAACTCGAATAATTATAACGGATTCTCGTTAGGGCGTAGAATTGCGTAACAAGGGGAATTAAGAGAGTACCCCAAACAAAGATTTAAAACGCATTTAATTAAAAAATTTCCACCCAATCTAAAAATTTAATTCAAGTCACTCACAATGCAGCTTCGTACTTCGTTCAAACACTTTGAAAAATTTTGTAATCTAAACAAACACAAAGAATTCAGAATAAATCTGCGATGTGATTGGTTGCATTAGCAAGAGTGGGATTTTGTGTAGGTATTACCAAATACTTTAAATTAATAATACTGGAAACTTCAATGGGGAAAAGTGGCCCTAATAAAAGCGCTCTTTTAGCAGTTTTAGCGGCTCGGCATGAAACTATTCTCAGACTTTCGACCGATCGTCATGTCTTCGACCAATCAGAAAGCGAATCACGCGACGATTAGTCGAAAACCTGGAATTAGTTTCATGCCGAGCCGCTTAGAGAGCGCTCTTTTTGGGAGTCAAATCAAATGCATTGAGTTTCCAGTATTATTAATGTGTGACCGGGCAAAGGGAAAGGGACCTAGTAGGTAAAAAATCGATTTTCACTTTTTTGGTGTTCTGAGGTCCACTCACCAAGGTCTATCACCTGAATCACTAAAAACTTCGAAAAAGTCATTATTTTCAATCGGCATGACAAAAGGGACCTAGTAAATCTGTAATCACTGTGGTTTTCGATGTATTTTTCATCTTATGATCACCTATGACACGAAATCTTCATAATTTAGCCTAAAATCAATGTTACATTTGTTATCAGTAAACTTCAAAAATTTACTTATCACAAAAAAATTTCCCCTTTTTGGCAACACTGAGTTTGGTCAAATTTCCCTTGCGCCATTATACAAAAATGTTCGCTCATAATCATTTTTTTAATATTGAAAAATATTTCACTTATACCCAGTAACAATTCCCCAAAGTTTTAGAAAAATCGGTCCATTCGTTCCAGAGATATTCATTTCCAAAGTTTGTTTTCGCTCTCCTGAAAAGTTTACGTTTTGGACACTAATACCCTTTCCCTAGGCGCGGTCACACATGTACAGAAAATTCACAGATACAAATCTTTTGAGAAGGGATTTGTAACATATTAATGCCTTGTGATCGAAAGGTTTTGGTTTCTTTGATTTCCATATGGATGAGAGTTTCACAGAAAAATATTACTAGGTACGTTGTAATTTACCATAACTTCCTTAGTAATTACATTTTTTAGTGTAAACTGTCACAAACCGGGGGTACTGTCACAAACTGGTACGGTTACCCTACATACTTACAAATAAACATCAGGAAACACATTTTCTGCATTTACCCTATTATTCTACAATGTAAAAAGCAGGGAAGAAAACCAATTGAAACCACAACCAGGTAAAACCACCACCACCAGATATTTCAATTGGTTCTCAAAACCATTTGAAACCATTACAATGAACTTCAAAAATTCATTCAAAAACCACCACCAAAAAGAACCAATTCTTTTCGAAAAGGCAGGGAAGAGAACCGTTTGAAACCACAACGAAAAATCATTTGCTGAAATAACCACAACCACAACCACAAGAAAGTGGATCGAAAATAAATAACCACAACCACAACCACAAGAAAGTGGATCGAAAATAAATAACCACAACCACAACCACAAGAAAGTGGTTTGAAAATAAAAAACCACCATCACCACCACCACCATTTTCAATTTCCTTTACAATGAAAACCAGAACCACCACCAATTAATGGAATTGGTTCTTTTTGGTTCTAAAAAGAGAAATAGTGGATTTGAAAGGGAAGGAAGGGTCCAATCAAAATTTTTGTTATGACCAAATTTATTCCTAGAACTTCAAGCAACAACTTTGATTTGAAATTTTTTTTAATTGGGCCCCTTACCTACCCCCTGTGGCCTGTTTTCTTCATTTTTCTGATTTTTCAGCGCTCTGGAAAGTGGAAACATTATTATTTTTTGTTTTTTATTTGAATGTATATTATTTAATTTAAATTTATTGCAATATTGCGTTTGTAACTTGTAGGCAAATTAATTTTTTATTCAAATTTCAAAGATCTGATCTTTTTTTAGTTCTTTTGTGGTATAATAGGAAGCACGAAAATGGTTCCATCTGGTTCTGATGGTTAATGCCATAGATAAATGGTTTAAATGTTGGGAAATATTTTCCATACTACGAAATGGAAGCAATTCGATGAAAACCAATTGAAAAACCAAAACGGAACCACCACCACCACCACCACAACCATTTGAAATGGTTTTTAATTTGAGAACCACCACCACAACCATTTGAAATGGTTTTTAATTTGAGAACCACCACCACAACCATTTCAAATGGTTTTTTAATTCGAGAACCACCACCACCAGGGTTGCAAACTGTTTCGAACCACCACCAATAAAATTGTTTTGGTGGTGGTTTTCAAATGGTTTTCACCACCACCACAACCAATTGGAAAATTTGTAAAACCATAACCAAATCAAAACCGTTTGCAAGCAGAAAAAATGGAAAAACCATTTGATAAAACCACAAAAAAGAGCTTAAAAAAAAACCACCATCACCACAATCATTTAAATTTGAAAAACCACCAAATCAATTGAATCGGTTTCTTTGTTTTATGACTTTTATTCGAGCCAATTTCGATTATAATGCCAAAATGCCTAAATAAATGAGAAAACAATATTTTAAAATAAAATAAATTAATAAAATCACAGAAATCTCGGTATTTTACGATATAATAATTAAAAACCAATTCATTTGGTTTTGGTTTTACCAATTGAAATGGTTTTGGTTTTTGAGAACCACCACCAAAACCAATTGAAATGGTTTTGGTTTTTGAGAACCACCACCACCACCACCAAAATAATCAAAAGTTGAAATAACCGAAACCAAAACCAAAATCATTTCAAAAAAAAAACCAAAACCAAAACCAAAAACCATTTATTCGAAAATTTTCAAAACCACCACCACCACCACCAATTAATTCTCAAACGGTTCGCAACCCTGACCACCACAACCATTTGAAATGGTTTTTTAATTTGAGAACCACCATCACAACCAATTAATCAAGCAAAACCAAAAACCCAGAACCAGAACCAATCAAAAAAAAAAAAAAATTAAATGAAACTACTTTAGCACCACAACCTTTTGAAAATTTTTAAAAACCAAAAACCAATTGGAACCACCAGTAATTTCAAAATTTTCTCAAAACCACCATCACCATAACCAATTGGGTCTCAATTGGTTTTCTTCCCTGGTAAAAAGCAGAGCTGGCGCGACTCAGAGTTTCGAGTGTGAGTCGCGAGAGTCGCATGCGAGCGACTCTGAGTTCGACTCTGAGTTCGACTCTTTTTCACAAGGAGTCGAAAAATTTTTGAAAAAATCGACTCATCACTAAGAGTTGAACATTAAACTGATTCACAACTCTTCTCAATTTGCGACTCTTTTTTACTCACAACTCTTTTTTTACTTGCGACTCTTTTGATTCACAACTCTTCATATCACAACTCTTTTCATCTCTCAAACTCCCTTTTTCCGCGATTCATGGGTAGTGCAACCTCGTGTGTTGTGTTAGTTTAGTTTTGATTTCAATTAATTTTCGAATTATTGTTTCAAAATCATTCAGTGATGAAAAACTTCGAAATCTATTTTAAACACACAAGATCTACAAAAGGCAATGATACTGTGGTAACCTTTTTTTCAAAATTTTTTAGCTTTTCCTTTTTTTACGAGAATATGAAACATGAAAGTTAAAATAAATTTTATTGATCAATTTATAAATTTATAATTGATTACTGTACTTGAAAATTGAAAAATAATAAATATGTCTCACTAAAAAAACAAAAAAAGAAATTAAATTACAGAACATTTTAGTTTTTAAATGAAAATGAAATTTGAAAAGTGAAAAGAAAAATTTAGAGAAAAGAGTTGTAAAAGAATCCTATGAGAACAAAAATAAGAGTTTAGAAGGAGTCGGGGGAGTGAGTCGGGAATTAGTTGGAAAAAAGAGTCGCGAGGAGTCGGAAAAAAGAGTTGCGAGGAGTCGGAAAAAAAAGAGTCGCGAGTAGTCGGAAAAAAAGAGTCGCGAGGAGTCGTTCATTAAAAGAGTCGGACTCGTGAGTTTAATAAAATTTGTAAAGAGTCGCAAATTGAAAACTCTTCGACTCAACTAGCAAAGAGTCGAACTAAAAGAGTTCGACTCCCAAAAGAGGTGAGTTGCGCCAGCTCTGGTAAAAAGTAACCTTTTTATTTATATTTTAATAAATTTCAGTTTACTTTTTTATAATCTATAAATAATTTTACATTATTTACCTATTTTTCATCTAATTATTATGGTTTTTTAAAAATGAAAATGGGTTTATTTGTATTTAATTATTTTAAATGATTTTTCAACATTATTTTATACAATTTTATTCAATTTTTATTAATTATAATAAAAATATTTCAATTGATTTTTTCTTATTTTATCTTAATACTGTTGCGCATTCGACAATGCGCATTCGACAATGTGGACTTACACTCTTTGACATTTTATTTCACAAAGAAAATTACATAACATATAACGTACATCAAAAGACATAAGATGAATGACAAACAAAACTTACATGTAAGTACAAAAATTATGGGCAAAAGTTTGAAATTTTGACAGTCTGATGGCCAATAATACTAGAATCAATTAAAATAAAAAATAGAAAATACGCTACCTACTTAAGTCACCTGTTTTGAGGCCTTTGTTATTCGATATTAAACTGCTAATTTGGATATTCGCGCGTCGGCGTCATCTTTGTGACTCATCGTATTCAGCATCACCTGCCTTTGCATTCAGCATTGTTGTATTTGTCCTCCTTGTGCATTCTCTTATCGCGCGTATTTTCGCTAGCGTTCCGGCATTGACATCTCCTTCTACTGCTTTGTCGCTCCTTCGTATTTTCGCGTCGGCATTTCTAACTTAAATACCACCGTCGTCACTACAATCGCTGGTCAATCTTCGCATCCTTTTGTCGTCATTGTCGCTTTGATTGTCATCATGAACCAATTTTGTGTTCTTTTGTCGTCGTTGTTGCTTTGATCGTCACCATGAACTGATCTCCACATTCTTGCATCACCGTCGTCGTCGTTGCTTCTTTGATCAACATTGTGAACCAATCTTCATGTATCATTGTCATCGTTGCTTCAATTGTCATTGTGAACCAATCTCTATATTTTGTTGTGCCTTGCATCGTCGTCATTGCCTTGATCGTCGTTGTGAACTGATCTCGGCGTCGTCTCATACTCGATTGTCTTTGCAAACCAACCGGTAGAGAATTCAGCACAATTTTGTTCGGTGTCTTGGCCGTATGCCGTCGTTTCTGTTGCTGTCGTTGTTAACTGCCGTCCTTTCGATGCTTGTAGTTTTCGCTGTCGTTGGCATTCACTTCTTTGCGCACATTGAAAAACATAGATTTTTTGCTAACTACCATGTTTATATATGCTAGCACATCGCCTGTCATCGCGTGTTCGTTCACCTCTACATTAATTGAATTCGTCTCTTGTTCTTTTCACGTGGTTGCATTCTCGTCATCTCGTCAATCACCGTTTGTTGTATCATCGTACGTTGCCTTTGGGTTATCACCAACCGATGCGGACCCCTGGTCTTTGCTGGACAATATTCAAACATGAAGTATGCCAAATGATGGATTGATTAAACCTTCAACAAATGAAGAAACTGGAATTTCAGGAACGACAGTTACGGGGAAATTTTTGTCGTCAAACGAATCGACAAATTCTGCTGATGACGAGTCAGAAGAAGACGCACTTGATGAATTATCGTTATAATTATTCGAGAATTCTCTTGATTTGCATTTACACATACCTCGTAATTTTGACTTACTTTCGCTTACTTCAAAATCCGAAAAACAGAGCTAGACTTTTTACTCATTCACAAATTTAAAAAAAAATAAAGTATTTTTCAATTGAATCAACGCGAATCCGATCACGCTTACTGATATCATGTTTTGCATTCGATAATTAACGAATAAATTAAACTTGACATGGACTTCAACTGACATTTATTTCACAAAGGAAATTACATAACGTGTAACGTACATCAAAAGACATAAGACGAATGACGAACAAACTTACTTATGTGTACACTGACAAAAAATCACATCAGAAAAAGGTTCGAAATTTTGACAGTCTGGTGGCCAGTGATACTAGAATCGATTAAAATAAGAAATAGAAAATACGCTGGTGGCCAGTGATACTAGAATCGATTAAAATAAGAAATAGAAAATATGCTATCTACTTATATAACCTATCGAACATAGTCACAACAAATACAAAAAGAATAAAGTGTAAGCACTAAGCATACATATAACATCAAACATCTTCCAAATATCTAAAATCATACACTTTTGATTACTTATTACCTGAGATAACAGACATCAACAGCAAGTTCCATATGTCTCTCGCGCGACAGGCTATAGATTGTCCAATGTCCATTAGAAAATCTTTTTTATTACTAATAAATGTTGGGTATCTCTGGATACTCATCACAGACAAACGAAGCAATTACAATCATCTGGGTGTACTAGAATACATTGATACATGTGAGAAATATATGTAGTATATAAACAAACTTCAATGGTTTTGAAATCGAAGCAAATCAATTTTGAGTTCTGCTTACAAATTTGAACTGTCCAAAAAATGAGTATTCAACAACGTATGCATATCATCAACAAACGATGCATTGAATATTAAATTATTACATTTCTCGAAACGAATTTCATTAGAGAAAATCAAACATAATACCTAATTAATAATTAAGTACAAGTCGCGATGTTGATTTTTAATAAGCGAGAGTACCGTCGGAGCATCTTTGTTATTACTACATTCAGTTCTGAAAAATCGCAAGCATTTGCAAAATTATTAGTCTTCAGCTTTACCATCAAATTCATTTACTAATATTTTCCAAGCATTGCAAGCTGATAATCTACTGGTTATACAACCCTGTAGTTCTTCGGAAACGCATTGTGAAATGATGACTTTCGCCTGTGCCGTGGATTTATTTCAGTTCTCAAACTTTTGTTTTTCAGCGTTTGTTGATTTATCATCAATAACCTTGCCTGCCAGTTAGTGGTTTGATACCATTGATAAATTCCATATTGTTGATAGGTTGAACAATTCGAACAATTTAAATAAAAGAACTCATTTTTCTCCGGAATAATTCGCATTTACTTCATCATGAAAATCTTGCATATATACAGTCACGAGAACCATTAACGAATAATCGAGTAACATCAAGTGAAAAGTATGTTCGAGAAAACGTGAGAACGGCACCTTTTTGGCTTTAAACAAACGTAAATATAGCTAATACTAATGAAAACGGGTAGGTAAAACCTACATACTGAAACAGTAACGTAACTTAATTCTAAAATATGTACACAAACGTTCATCACCACAACACATATTGATGGATTAATAATGGGCGGCACAGTGGTTTGATACCGTTGATAAATTCCATATCGATGGATTAATAATGGGCGGCACAAAGGAATCAATACGTAACGACCGTGTATGACAGTTAATGAGTGTCTGAGCCCATAAACCTATTAAATTACATATTACATTTCTCAAAATTAATTTTATTAGAGAAATAAGTATTTATTGTTACTATACGAAGTGGGATAAAATACCCGTTTGGATTTGGAACATTAGAAATTTTCAACTCACAATGCAACAACATATTTTTTGTTAAAGACTGTAATTTTAAAGCAATAAATATAAATCTAATCTCCTTTCATAAAAAATTTAATTTCTTTTACAAACAAAAAATAGCCAAACACAGTCAAGTCTCATTTTGTTACATCCTAATTTTAAGACAATATTATAAAATTGAAGAAAAACCCATTGCATATTTTCTGTCTCCTTTTATCAAACTGAAATTTTAAAGCAATAATAATCAAAATAAACATTGTTTCATTACCTTTCAATGAAGTATCCTTGCATAAAATTTTATTTCATTTCACTAATGGGTTTGTTAAAAGAGAAATATCACAATGGCAGAATATGAATTTCACTAATGGACCTGTCTGGGAAATTTTATAGAATTAAGAAAAAATATGCCCCAGGTAATCTCCTTTTATCAAACAGAAATAAAAATCTTCCTAATGAATTTGTTTAATGCATTTTACAAAATGAGAACAAGAACCTGATGAGAGTGGAAAGGTCATTCATCATCATCTTTTATCAAATTGAAATATCACTACTGGATTTGTTGTTTATTTATTGCCATTTCAAAGGTGGCATGTGGGTATGAAGGTATATGCTAACTCACCAGTTGGCAGGGGTAGGCCAAAAAAATATATAAGGGAGTTAGTAGAGCATAGAGAAACCTTGGTCTGGATGAGAGGGCATGCTGCCAACAGCTGATTAAGCAGTTGGTAGGGGTAGGTTAAAAATTATATAAGGGAGATTTGTGTCTATACATAGGGTAACCTTGCTCTGGGTGAGTGAGCGTGATTCATCAGTTGGTAGGGGTAGGCTAAAAATTATATAAAGGAGATAGATTATAGGGAAAGTTTAGTCTGGGTTAGACGGTACGGTGGTAAAGGCTGATTCACCTGTTGGTTGGGGTGGGTAAAAAAATATATAAGGTATAGGGAAAATCTTGAATCTGCCTGAGTGGGTGTGGTGGCAAAGGCTAGGCAAAAAAATTGTATAAATGAGATAGGTTATAGGGAAATCTTAGTCTGGGTGCGTGGGTGTGGGGGTAAAGGTTGGTTCTCCTGTTGGTTGGGGTGGGTAATAAAAATATTTGAGGTATTTAGTGGCTAGGGCAGAGGGAAGCCTTGGTCTCGAATGCTCGGCGTACGGGGGGAGAGGGTCGGACCACTGGATGTTCCGTTCCCCCTCTGGGGGCTCAGGCGTGGCTATAGGGCGTAGTCCTATGGTGGTGATCCGGGTTGAGAGGGGCAAGTGAAGGTGTGTACGACCTGATTCCAGCGCACGTTGTTCTGGACAGGCCAAGGAAGTCTCTCTTGGGGTTTTTCATGGTGTGTGTTTATTTTTAAATTTTTTTCCTTTGAAAAATTCTATTAAATTAATTTTTATATTTTAAATATTTCATTTTGAAAATTAAAATTAATTAAAAAATTTTTTATAAAAAAAAATCATGAGGGTTCTGAGTAAGGGTGGTATGTAGGATTAATAATTTGTGTTTTGTTTGAATAGGTATGATTTTAGGTGAAATGAAGATTTTACTGGAATGGGATATGATTTCAAGTGAGATGAAGATCAATTGGAAATTTTTATCGAGTTGTGTCACGTTGCGCGGTGGTACGTAGGATTAATAATTTGTGTTTTGTTTGAATAGGTATGATTTTAGGTGAAATGAAGATTTTACTCGAATGGGGTATGATTTCAAGTGAGATGAAGTTTTCAATTGGAAATTTTTATCGCGTTGTGTCGGGTTGCGCAGAGTTGTGTCGCGTTGCGCCGAGTTGTGTGGTGTCGAGTCGAGTCGAGTCGCGTCGCGTTTTCGTTACTACGGCGTCGCGTACAAATGAGTTATGATAAGTTATGATTATGCTTTTATAATTTGTAAAGTATTTGATTTGTATATGTATGTATTATGTCATCACGGTACATGGTTTTTCCTCCACCAGCGGTGGAGGTTTTTTTCCCCAGTTCCGTGGCGATGGATTGCGCGCGTAACATAATTTATTGTTAGCTGGCATAAGTTATTTTTGGGTTGAATACATTATTGTTCATCAGTAATGGTATTTTGGTATTCTAGGTTCTTTGTACAGGAAACCATTACTGTTCACCAGTAATGGTGATGTGTTTGTTTGTTTGTTTTGTTTGCTTGTATGTTTGTCTGTTTGTCTGTCTGTCTGCTTGGTGGTTGACTTTTTCCTTCAGCTGCATGGTTTTTTTCAGGATTCTTTTTTCAATCTGAGAAAAGGATCCTATTTCCCTGTAATTATTAAGTTTAATAGGTAGTTTATCTTTATTGTTAGCCGGCATAAGTTGTTAGGTTGCGCCGAGGTGTGTGGTGCCGAGTCGAGTCGCGTCACGTTTTCGTTACTACGGCATCGTGTACAAATGAGTTATGATAAGTATTATGATTATGCTTTTATAATTTGTATATGTATGTATTATGTCATCACGGTACATGGTTTTTCCTCCACCAGCGGTGGAGGTTTTTTTCCCCAGTTCCGTGGTGATGGATTGCGCGCATAACATAATTTATTGTTAGCCGGCATAAGTTATTTTTTGGGTTGAATACATTATTGTTCATCAGTAATGGTATTTTGGTATTCTAGGTTCTTTGTACAGGAAACCATTACTGTTCACCAGTAATGGTGATGTTTGTTTTGTTTGTTTGTCTGTTTGTTTGTTTGTTTTGTTTGCTTGTCTGATTGTCTGTCTGTCTGCTTGGTGGTTGACTTTTTCCTTCAGCTGCATGGTTTTTTTCAGGATTCTTTTTTCAATCTGAGAAAAGGATCCTATTGCCCTATAATTATTAAGTTTAATAGGTAGTTTATCTTTATTGTTAGCCAGCAAATGCCATTACTGTTCATCAGTAATGATATTTTGGTATTCTAGGTTCTTTGTACACAAGAAACTATTACTGTTCACCAGTAATGGTATTGATGTGTGTGTTTGTTTGTCTGTTTGGTGTTTGACTTTTTCCTTCAGCTGCATGGTTTTTTCAGGATTCTTTTTTCAATCTGAGAAAAGGATCCTTTTTCCATGTAATTATTAAGTATAATAGGTAGTTTATTGCAGAGCTGGCGCGACTCACCTCTTTTGGGAGTCGAACTCGACTCTTTGCTAGTTGTTTTCAATTTGCGACTCTTTACAAATTTGATTAAACTCATGAGTCCGACTCTTTTAATGAACGACTCCTCGCGACTCTTTTTTTCCGACTCCTCGCGACTCTTTTTTTCCGACTCCTCGCGACTCTTTTTTCCGACTCCTCGCGACTCTTTTTTCCGACTCCTCACGACTCTTTTTTTCAATTTATTATTTTTTAATTTTTAATTTTCAAGTAAGTAAAACTTCAAAACTAAACTAACAACACACGAGGTTGCACTACCCATGAATCGCGGAAAAATGGAGTTTGAGAGATGAAAAGAGTCGTGATATGAAGAGTTGTGAATCAAAAGAGTCGCAAGTAAAAAGAGTCGTGAGTAAAAAAGAGTCGCAAATTGAGAAGAGTCGTGAATCAGTTTAATGTTCGACTCTTAGTGATGAGTCGATTTTTTCAAATTTTTTTCGACTCCTTGTGAAAAAGAGTCGAACTCAGAGTCGAACTCAGAGTCGCTCGCATGCGACTCCCGCGACTCACACTCGAAACTCTGAGTCGCGCCAGCTCTGAAAAAAAGTAACAGCTTAAAAAATGCATAACGCAGGTATGAGTCTTAATTTCTTTTAATTATTACGGCGGTATGAAAAGATTTGCAATAAATTGCATCTTGGCGCTTAAAAAAATGAAAAAAATCAACTGGGATATTTGATCAAATACTTTAAATTAATAATACTGGAAACTCAATGCTTTTGATTTGACTCCCAAGAAGAGCGCTCTCTAAGCGGCTCGGCATGAAACTAATTCCAGGTTTTTGACTAATCGTCGGGTGATTCGCCCTCTGATTGGTCGAAGACATGACGATCGGTCGAAAGTCTGAGAATAGTTTCATGCCGAGCCGCTAAAACTGCTAAAAGAGCGCTTTTGTCGGGGCCACTTTTCCCCATTGAAGTTTCCAGTATTATTAATTTAAAGTATTTGATTTGATGATAAAAAACGGACCAATCAGAGGCGAGAAAACAGCGAGGTTGCGGAACGCCATGTAACAAATGGCTAGATGCTTCCCTATGCCCGGTCACATGTAAAGTATTTGTTTTTTTCTGTGCTTTTTGATTTTCAAACACGCTTCAAGTCAACAAACAAAAAACATGAATGACAAGAAAAATATCAAAATAGCGAAATGAAAATTATACAGACAGTTTTTGATTGCTAATTTTGTAGTGTAAATTGCATTTAAAGTATAATTTCGTGCGCTCGTCTTTTATAAATTTCGAAATGGAGACTTTAATCGGTATCGCCTGTAACGATTTCGTCGTTCTAGCTTCAGATATGACTCACGTTAACAGTCTATTCGTGTTGAAAAGCGGTAAGGAAAATTTGTTCATTTCATTCTTTAATTTACATCTATTTATTCGAGACAGAAAATAATCTCTCTCTTTGGTAATCTAGATGAAGACAAATTGTACAAAATTTCCAAAAATCTGATTATGAGTGTAACCGGCGAAGCTGGAGATACGGTACAATTTGCGGAATACATAGCGAAAAACATTCAGCTCTACAAAATGAGAAATGGTTATGAATTATCTCCAAAAGCCGCAGCTAATTATACCCGTCGTAATTTAGCTGAATATCTTCGTAGTAGAGTACGTCATAGCAAATTTGAATTCTACTGTTCGTTATATTTTGTACTAATTTGAGATTCATGTCGAATTTTAGACTCCTTATAATGTGAATTTAATGTTGGGAGGATTCGATGAAAAAGAAGGAGCTTCTTTGTATTTGATCGATTACTTGGCGTCAATGATACAAGTACCTTTTACAACCAATGGTTATGGTGGATTAATCACACTCAGTATCCTCGATCGTTATTACAAACCAGGTTAGATTTATCTTCTTAAATTTTCATGCTCTTCCCAATTTACCTTATTCGTGACAATTTGTTATCATTTTTCAGACTTAACGCAACAAGAAGCGTATAATTTAATTTTAAAGTGCGTCCAGGAGATTCACAAAAGATTAGTTTTGAATTTACCCAATTTTAAAGTTACGGTAGTGGACAAAGATGGTATTAAGAACCTACCGGATATAACGCCTAGATCAGAACCAGTTAATAATTAAGTTGATTCGGTTGTCGGTTAATTTCTTTTATATTTTCATTTGTATTATCGATTTAAATATATTTAATATTCATTTAATTGTTGTACCATCAGTTGCAAAGGAGAGGTGATTTAGTTCTAGAATCTCGATTGTGTTTCGAGCCGCATTAAAATGATCATAATGTAAAAATTCAATACAGTATATTTTGAACAACACTACAAACATTTCATTGTACTTCAAAAAATTAAAAGTAATAATCTGCAAAGAAATATAATTTAATATGTAAATTAATTATGTTACGTGAAGGTTATTCTGATTGATGCTTTGACGATAAGTGCGAAGTTCTTTTTTTTGGTCATTTTCGAAGTATAAATTTCCTAACATGTTCGAAGTTCGCATCAAGTGAAGTTCCAGTAGATTTGATATTTTGATAAAGAATAATTTTTGGTAAAAAATCACCGTAAATAGACAGCCTAATTTAATTATATAATTCACATTTTATTAATTGAACATATTTTTCAACCGGGACTTTAAAAAAATACACATTAACAAGTTTTTAAAAATTACAAAGAAACATTATATATAATACTTTTTTTTTTCAATATTTCTAAAAACAAAAAAGAACCGAGCTTAATGAGCATTTTACTATGGTCTTTTGATTGTGGAATCGACGTCAATGTTTTACTACAGCTTCTTTAGCAAATAATTACAAACCCAGCCACCAAAAAATTTGGCATAACACGATACGAAATATCGAGTTACGTTTAAAAGGTTTATAATATTCTATTAAACATGTAGTGAAAATTAATTCATCTTAAATTTTAAATAACTATATATAAATACGTAAACATATCATATTAATACAGTTTTTTGCAGGTAAAAAAGTAATAAATAAACGAACATCACAACGTTAAGAAGCATAATTTAAGTTTCATAAAAACTCCCTCGAAACGAGGTCTTAGTATTCTTCAGCATCGTGATTATTATTACCAGTTTCCAATTCTTCAGGTGGAGCAAATCCGTCCTGCGAAACAAAAGTCGTTAAGGCTATTATCATCGATATCTTAAGCTTTACTCGACTCTCAAGGTCTGAATTGAGAAAAAAATTCACCTCCGTCGCGTAAAGAATTTCTAAAATTTTTTGAATACACGGATTAGCTTCTTCTTCTTGACAGAGAACTTCGATGTCGCGTAACTTTCCGAAATAAAAATCTCTTTCCTTTTCTAATCCATCGAGAGTAACTTTCAACTCCATTAGCTGTAACAAAACATCGAGAAAAAAAATTATCTTCGAGTTGATACCGTAAAAAATTAAGAAAAAATGAATTAATATTCGAAAAAAATAAACATCAACCTCATTTCTCAAACCATTTCGTTTCATACCTCAATTTAAAAATATATTTCTTACGAGTGAATTACCTGTTGCGTTAATTCATCGGTTTTAGCATCTCCCCTGCCAGCATGTTGATTAGGAGGATGTCTTGTTACGGACGATGACGTAGTTGAAGCAGCCGGTCGCGCTGCTGGCGTCACTCTGGCCATACCTATTTACGTTCATACTGTTTATTAGTTTCGCCATAGCAACATATACAACACTTAACACACGACGATACGTGATTTACTATTATAAAAAATTCAACGATCGTAAATCCCAAACAACTTTCTAGATTCCCCACCCCTCCTACTCTGTTCGAGTATCCTATCGAAAAATCATCTCGAATGAAGATTTTTATCATATTTACTGAAATCGAATATTTTCAAATACGGAACCCGACTCGAAGTAGGCAGGTCAAGTAGCTGTGCCAAATTGGCAATGTTTCGATCACTTACCTCGCAAGTTCAAGGTCATTAAATAACCATAAAACGACCAACGTAAGTTCTAACGTATTGGGCACGTATGGTGGGATTTACGAACGTTGCTCGACTTAATTAAAGAATACGAGAAAATAATTACGAGCTAATTCAATCGCATACTAACTACCGACAACAAATTAAAACAATCATGCTAACAAAATCATCTACCGCAACATAGATCTATCAACGTTTTAAAAAAATTAACAGCAAAAACAAATACTACTCGTCAGTTGTTTATCCAATTAACAAAAAGAAGCCAACGTGCTCGCTTAAGTACTACTTACTACAAAAATTAAAGGGTTAGTTTTCCCAAAACCGATTAAATACAAAAATAGAAAAAAAAAGTTAAAAGAGCGAAGATAAGACCTTCATAATAAGATATTTCCCTACACTGACTCAAGTATTAAAAAGGTTCGCCTATTTTTAAAATGCACAATTTTTCAGTCGAAGATTATAGCAGGCAAAATAGTATATGGAAAGTAAACGTAACAGTCTCAAGAAGGAAATATTCCCAACATTTACTTTCCATAAATATTCGGTAGTTACAAACAAACAAAAAATTAAAAACTTCACCAGGTCTACCAGTGGGTTTGGTCGCATGAGGAGCATCCAATTTAGGAGCGGAAAGTTTTTTAGCAAGATTGCTCGTGGATTTGGACGAACCACCATCGCCGCCGCCTAAAGGTTCTCTATTTCTCGCAGCAAGTGCGTCATATTCGTCATAATTGAAGTTAACGTCGTAAAACTTTTTAAACCATTGTAGAAATTCGAAATTATCTTGAAACCGACCTTTAATGAGTCTATCTATGGGGATTATCTGAAATACGGAAATGTTTTACATAAAAACATACTAAATAGCAAAAACCTAAGATATTTCGAGTTCTCTTTCAAAAAAATCGAAAGCTAAACGCAAAAGTTTCATCAGTATTACACTATCGCCCATTTTTTTCTAATAGCTAGTTAAATACGACCATTTAATTCCGAAAATACCTATAAACCATGCAACAAGTGCAACTACAATCAAATCAACGATTTATTATGCTAGTTACAGTCAAGTTCAAGTAGGCAATTTTTTTTTAACGAAGCTCGAAGACGTTAACCTACAAACGAACTACAAAAGTGCAAGCGTGAATACAAACAGCACCACACAGCTACGATTTTTCATCTATGATCGATTGCAAAATTACCAGATGGTCTCGTCGCTTGTGGTCGCATAGTTTTGATCGGGGGTTTTGGCACTGGTGGTGCGTGAAACCCTGCTTCCATCACAATACCTTCAGAACCTAATAAAATTCCGTCTCTCGCTTCTAAAGCATCGTATTCTCGTCCGTCGTAATTGATATCGAAAAATTTTTTAAACCATTGTAAAAACTCAAAATTATCCTGAAATCTACCTTTAATCAATCTGTCCACCGGTATTTCCTATAACGAAAGCGAAATGATTTTCAGATAATTCGTATCAGTAAGTACCTATCGTATTTCGCGCTTCAGCGTTATCAATGTTGTTTTATATTCTCGGAATACAATACGTATCAACATACAATTGCGATAAAAATGGGCTAATTATGACTACACTATGCGTTATTACGAAGAGAAAACAATCGTCGTAAACTTACTTTATCAACATTCATTTTTTTAAACGCCGCTTGTAAAATCTTAAAATTCTGAATATACTCGTGCTCTAAATTCGTCCTAAATTTAACCCTCTTCAGAGCAATACTGCCTGTATCCAAAAAAAACAATTCGACAAATATTAATAAAAATCGTAAACAATCGCAATTGATCAATGGTTTTCACATACCTGGGAATAACATGTCCATAAACTGACAGTACGCAGCTCCGGTACATAATTCTTCGATTTTTGTAAAATTAGATTGTAAAGCGTTATTCACCCATGCCAGCATTTCATGCCTGCTGAGGTTTTCTACGGTGACATTGGTGGAATATACGTTAATTGCCATGGTGTGAACTAGAGAGACCTGAAATTAGAAACGAAATTATGGCCTAAATTAACCGGTAATGAAACCTTCGATTAGATATACACTTTGGACTTTCGAAGAATTACGCAAATTGCTGTACGTGGAAAAGAGGGAAAAAAATTTCAACGCGATATTGATTAAATAATTAAACGATTGACGATGATGTGCATTACTCACGAATTAATGGGAAATGGAAACACAGAAATACATGCAAGAATATTGTCGACCTAAAATGACGAATGGAAATATGTATAACAACGGTGCTATGAAGTTGATAGACTTACTTTTTGAAACAATAACGGATTAATTAATCAGCACACACATTTAAACTATAACATTAATTCAACATACTTCTTAACAAATAATTATTCAATTCGCTAACAAAATTAATGAAAATGATAGACATCGACACTGTTCGTTTCGCTTTCGTTGTCCAAAAAGAAAATCTTCTTCGTTCCGCCAAACACGAGTTGTTCGTCCATTTTTGAACGAATCTTTTTGACGATTCTCGCTGATGAATCAACGAGTACGAGAGGCTAATTTGTGCACTTGGAGATTGTGTAAGAGGGGGGATTTCCAACTCTTCGATTTTCGATTTTTGGTGATTTTTGCCATACAAGCTTAGCATACAAGGTAGGTATATTAAAATTATTCAAAGTCAGGGATGTTAACCGAAACCGGAACCAAAACCGGAACCGGAAAAAAAACCGCTTAAAATTGCAAAAACCAGAACCAAAACCAAAACCGTAACCAATACTTTCAAAAACCAAAACCAAAACCGGTAAAAAATCGAACTGGTTTCGGTTTTTTAATTTTTGTTATTTTCTTGAAATTTTGCGACTTTTTGCCCAATTTATCGGCCTACCGACCCGTAAAAATGGCATAAATGGATATCAAAGTATACATTTTTTGTCAAGAAAAAATGTTTTTAAAGATTTTTTGTCGAAAAATTTCTCAGACACATTCTGTGGATGTAGAGTATTTCAAGTTCAATTGAAAAAAATTTTAAATTAAGTTTGAAAAAAACCGTAACCATAACCAAAACCAAAACCAAAACCAAAACCAATACGTTTCGTAAACCAAAACCACTACCAAAACCAAACCGATACGTTTTGAAAACCAGAACCAAAACCAAAACCAGGAAAAAAATTTTAACGGTTTAACAGCCCTGTTCAAAGTTGGAGTAGAGGGATGAGTTCAATTGAAAAAATTTTCAAACAAAAACTGTAAATTGAGATTATTGAAATAGTTTTGGTTATCACAAAAATTTCGCTTCGATCCCTCCCTCCCCTCCAATTTTATATCACTCACCACTATGGATATTATATGGGTATTGGGTATATCTACTTCGTCGTCGGCTCTAATTCAAAACTGCAGGGGGCACAATTAAAAATTTTGAATTAATGACTAGAATTGTTTCCAGGAGTTCAATCTACAACTTTTGTTTGAAAATTTTTTCAATTGAATCCTCTCTCGCGGCTATCCCTCAAAGTTTTGAAAAATGACAGTTCCTTCAAGTTCAGGAGCAAAAATACTTTTAATTTTCTTGTAATTCGATTTTTCTTGAAGGGGTGTACAGACGTACAGTGCAGTTGAAATTTTATAAAGCCTTGAATGTATAAAATTTAATGACCTCTCTTTGGTCGTCTCAAATCAAATTTATAAAAAAAAATGAAATCCAAAGAAAATAGTTCTTCCTGAAAAATTAAGATCTTTTTTCTCCGAACAATTTTATTAGCCTATTAGGAGACTAATTTTTCTCCAAAATAATAAATAATTAAATATAAACAATAAACATAATAAAGGACCGTTCACCACGGACCTTAAAGGCTCGTTCACAATGCACCTTAACTTTTTACTTTAACTTTAACCAGCTAAAGTTAAAGTAAAGGCTCGTTCACAATGCACCTTAACTTTTTACTTTAACTTTAACCAGCTAAAGTTAAAGTAAAGGATCGTTCACAATGGACCTTAACTTTTTACTTTAACTTTAACCAGCTAAAGTTAAAGTAAAAAGTAAAAAGCAAAAAGCAAAAAGCAAAAAACAGTCAAAACTCCTACTAACCAACCATTTCCAAAATGAATTTTAAGCTTTTTTATGCTTAAAATCGTTTTGAAAATGGTTGGTTAGTAGGAGTTTTGACTGTTTTTTGCTTTTTGCTTTTTGCTTTTTACTTTTTACTTTAACTTTAGCTGGTTAAAGTTAAAGTAAAAAGTTAAGGTCCATTGTGAACGATCCTTAAAAAGCAAAAAGCAAAAAGCAAAAAGCAAAAAACAGTCAAAACTCCTACTAACCAACCATTTTCAAAACGATTTTAAGCATAAAAAAGCTTAAAATTCATTTTGGAAATGGTTGGTTAGTAGGAGTTTTGACTGTTTTTTGCTTTTTGCTTTTTGCTTTTTGCTTTCTACTTTAACTTTAGCTGGTTAAAGTTAAAGTAAAAAGTTAAGGTCCATTGTGAACGATCCTTAAAAAGTAAAAAGCAAAAAGCAAAAAGCAAAAAACAGTCAAAACTCCTACTAACCAACCATTTTCAAAACGATTTTAAGCATAAAAAAGCTTAAAATTCATTTTGGAAATGGTTGGTTAGTAGGAGTTTTGACTGTTTTTTGCTTTTTGCTTTTTGCTTTTTACTTTTTACTTTAACTTTAGCTGGTTAAAGTTAAAGTAAAAAGTTAAGGTGCATTGTGAACGAGCCTTAACTTTTTGCTTTTGCTTTTTGCTTAACACTCACTACTGTCTGCACCAATCTGGTAGCCAGAAATTTGTGTATTTTTTATACGTTTGTTTATGTACTGGTAAAAGTTTAAGTAAAAGCAAAAAGTAAAGCTCCATTGTGAACGGTCCTTTAGATGATTTTTTACTGTGGAAAAAATTGATTTTTTCCCATTTCAAAGAACTAAAAAATTGAAACTCAGTTTCGAAAAAAAAAATTAACGGAAAACTGTTTTTTTTTTTTTTTTTAAATCAAAAAATTTTTCCTCTATGAAAATATAATGAAATTTTTTTTCCTTAAAAATTTTTTAATGCGGAACTTTTTATATTTTTTGCTTACTTACTTCAAAAAAAAATCCAAAATATTATAAACATAAATTATATTTTTTTTACTCTAAAAAAATTATTTTATTCCATTTCAAAGAACTAAAAAATTGAAACTCATTTTCAAAAAAAATTAACAAAAAACTGGATTTTTTCAACAAAAAAAAAAAATCAAAAAATTTTTCCCGTGAAATAATGAAATTTTTTTCTTGAAAAAAAAATATATTGAGGCGCTTTTTATAATTTATACTGACTTCAAAAAAATTAATTTTTCTCCAAAATTTTTTAAATGTTTTCCCTGGGAAAATTGGATTTTTTTACTTCTTGTTACCCCTAAAAGTCAAAAGTTGAGAAATGTTTTTATTGAAAAAAATCAAAACTTTTTTCTCAAAAAGATAGAAGCTTGTTTTTTTTCTTTTAAAAAAATCAGAAAATATATTTTTTTACTTCACAAAAATTATAAATTTTTTTCTAAATTCTAATTATTCAGTAATTCCGAGACCAAAAGAAATCAATGGGTATCATTTTAGCCCCTCCCCCTCTCTCCCCTATCCCTCCCTCCGGCAAAAAGTTTTTTTTTCTTCAAAAATAATAAGTTAAGCTTATATTTTTCCCCCAAAAAATAGTTGTTTTTTGCGAAAATTTGACAAGTAATAACTAATAAGTAGATATTTTCGTATCATCAAGTATGGATGATACACTGAGAAAAATCCATTTTCATGAGATAGTACTAAGCACTGTCTAAAAAGTAATAAATACTGTCGAGATGGTAAAAATCACTATCTAATAGTAAAAAATACTATCCAGATAGTCCAAAGGCATCCTACCGGTAAGCTCGTATTATTTACTGTACAAATAGTAATATTCATTATTTAATAAAGTGAAATATACTACAGGAATGGTGAAAAATACTAGAAGATAGTTATTAATACTACTTGGATAGTGAATAATACGATTTTACCGGTAGGATGCCTTTGGACTATCCAGATAGTTTTTTATACTATCCATTTCTCTCAGTGTAGATGTCAGTATGTCACATTATTTTCGATTTTGAGATTTTTACATTATTTTTTTAAATTTACGATTTTTTTGATTTTTTGTTTTTTCAAAAAAAAAATCACTGTACTTTTTTTACTTTACAAAGTTCAAAATTGAGATATTTTTTATTCCAAGAGAATTTAGATTTTTTTAGGGAAAAGGTAGGTTGTGCCATGTGCCGGAAGCTGGAGGCCCGGAAGGCCGGAGCCAGAACAGAGAACACACTTGGCAGTTGGTAACTTGGCATTGGCACAACCTACATTTGATAGGTAAAATGAAACGGAGGGAAGGGTCCAAGCGAAATTTTTGTAATAACCTAAATTATTTCTAGAATATCAATCTACAGCTTTTGTTCAAAACATTTGAATTGTACTCCACCCTCCCCAACAATTTTCAATTTTTCGATATTATCGAATTATCATGCTTAAGCAAAAATTAAGTGCAAAATTGGATAGGAAGAAGTGGACTAATCAAAATTTTTGTAATAATTAAAATTGTTCTTAGGATCTCAATCTACAACTTTTGTTTGAAATTTTTTTTTAAAAAAACCCTTGATTAAGATTTTTCAGTTAGCTATGTTTACCTACCTTCTGGCTTTTATCTTGAAATAATTTGGAAAATTTTACTTCTCTTGCGACAATCTTCAAGTGCACAAATTAGTCTCTTGTGATGAATCATGATAACGATGTACGAAATTACCATTGTAATTATTCATCATTTTTGCTGAAAAATACCCGTTTTTCAAGAAAAATACCAAGAAATGACGTGAAATGGCGTTATTTTACCTGGTCGCGCCATTTTCACAACAATCAACGTTCTTTACTTCGCTCAAAAATTTGAAAAATTTGAACGTTCATGCGCATTTTTTTTCTTCGCAAACGCGAATGAAAAAAAGTGATTTCCAAAAATCGAGTAATCGAGAACAAACGGAAAGTACAAGAGTACCAATAAAAATTTTCAACTAAAATTGTTTGCTAATAACAAATTTTTTAGATAATTACTCGAAACAAGTTCTTAATTACTAGTAATGGCTGTTTAGTGTTAGTTTAAAGTTATAATATAGGTTCATCATTAGTGAAGTGAACTGCCCCGTTCATCCACTCATTAGAAATTCATTCAATTTTAGCAATAACAATTTGTTTATCTCTCGAAAATGACGTCTGGAAAGGAAGCTGTGGGGTAAGAAAGTTTATCTCAAGTCGTATCATTCTTTTCATCAATTCATACAATTCCTGAAGATCAACTTTTCTACACTATGAACCACATAGTGTTTCATTTTTCGAGTTTTCGTTAATTTAGTCATATTTCTGTTTCAGGGAGCAGCCTATATTTACGTGTAAAGCTCATGTTTTTCATATCGATCCGAAAACTAAAAGATCGTGGTTACCGGCTTCTACAGCTTCCATAAATGTGTCATTTTTTTACGATTCAACTCGTAGTTTGTATCGTATCATCAGTGTAGAAGGAACCAAGGTAAAACTTTGGTGTTTTTCAAACACATGTCAATGCATTCTCTTTAAATGCTAATCGATTCGTTCGTTTTTAGGCAATTATTAATAGTACTGTTACACCAAATATGACATTTACAAAAACATCTCAAAAATTTGGCCAATGGTCCGATCTTAGAGCTAACACAATTTACGGATTAGGGTTCAATTCGGAATTTGAACTCAATAAGGTAAAAAGAGTGGTTATTTACAGAGTTTAAATTTCCCAAGATTCTATATGAATTTTATTTCGTTTTTAGTTTATCGAAAAATTTCAAGAAGTCAAAGAAGCCACTCGTATCGCTGCTAATGCCGCCACCAGCAATGGAACTGCCACATCGAGCTCTGGAGGCGCCGTAAACAACGCTAACGCTAGCCCAGTTACCTCACGATCAGTGACTTTTAACGATCCAGGCCTAATAGACCCTCCAAACATGCAGCCCACCACGCCAGGTACTACCCCACCTAGTGCCACTATTCCGGAGGATTCTACGGATGGTGGTAAAATTCAAAATCAAAGAAATACATCGCTCTCTGCCACTCAAGTGGGTTTAGGTATTTTTATTCACGTAACGTTCCAAGTTCAAATTTTTTAAACACGTTTTAACATCCGAATCAGGTTGAAAGTCCCAAACATCACGCCACTAATGAACATAAACAATCTCAGTCTCCAGCGCAGAACCAAAATGTGAATACTTTAGTTACCACTATCGCAAATACGGATTCCCAATTAAAATACGAAAACGATCGTTTAAAATTGGCATTAGCTCACAGGTAAGCGGTATTATCGAAATAAATGTAGCCATAGTTTTATTTTGATACATAAAATTCTGCGTATTTTTTATAGTTCTGCTAATGCCAAAAAGTGGGAAATTGAGCTTCAAACGTTGAAAAATAATAACCTCAGGCTGACGAGCGCATTACAAGAGAGTACCGCGAACGTCGATGAATGGAAACGTCAATTGCAATCGTATAAAGAAGAAAATCAACGATTAAAAAATAAATACATCGAATTGGAAGCTACCAAAGGTACCAATAATCGTGAGTAAATTCCAATTTCACGCCATAAACTTATTCGTAGTTTATATATTTTTTTCTTTGGCAAAGGTGGCACCGAAGGAGCCGTAGAACTGCGAAAGGAATTGGCCATGTTACGTTTAAGAGTCGAAACTTTGGAAATTGAGTTGAAAACAAAAGACGAAGATATTAAAAGGTTAACTGGCCCAAAAACCCCTCACGAAGAACGTTGCAAAGTAAATATTCCTTATAATGATTTCAAAATTTCCTCATAAAACTAACATAATTTTTTCGCTAGATTCTAATGCAAGAAAATGCCGAATTGCAGGCTGGTATCAGTTTGGCACAAACGCAACTGGAAACCGCTCTGGCAGCTCAAGAAACACAGAGAAGGGTGATTGACACGTTGAACGCTCAGTTGGCAGCTCGTATTCAAGAATTAGTTGGAATCCATAAAGAAATTACGATGGCATTGCAGACATGAGGTCATCGACAGCCGGAATGGCTTTAAATTAATTTTCAGTATTTAATTTGTATATTGGTCAACGGATGTAACGCAAACGCAGCTTGTAATCCGTTTTGTAAATTCCTATTTATCTTCCAAAGTTAAAGGCGAAGTTTACTCGAAGTTTTCAGAGGTGAAACAGATGAAGTATTGTGCATTTTTATTTTTTATTTCGTGTTTAGATTGAAGCAATACGTAATTAATGTTCAAAGAAAAACCGCAAGTCGTGTTTTTAATTTTTCTTTTTTTATATATTTTTTTTTTTTTGCATTTCTTACGAAGAAAAAATTATTAAAAATTTTTATTTCGTAATCCATTTATTTTAAGCTTGCTCAATAGCGTACGTATTGGCTTTTCTCTAATCGTATTAGTACTTTATAGAACTTCGCCTGTTTTAATTGGTAAAATTTGTATCTTACTGCCCAATTTGACCGAATTTTGTGTTGAAAAAAAAACAACAGCCAAACATTTAGGTCGAATGTCGATATTTCCTTTTTAAAGATAAAGGCGTCGGTAATGTCGTGTTTTTATAATCTGTGATGGTGTAACGTGTAAAATTTTTCTTTCTAATTTTTCATTCGCTGGAGACGATTTATATTTTATTAATTTTTTCCCCCATTATCATGTGATATATTCAAAGAATTAATTGTTAAGGAGTTTGCATTTATTAGATCTTCATTTCGTTGAGAATTATTAACGTAAAAAAAAACTCGAAATATTATTTCGTTCTTATGGAAATGCTATCGAAATTGTCCATTTACCGATTTTGTTGTTCGTGCATCTATTTTAGCTTAATCGAAAGAGGGTTGAAAACAGAAATTTTCGTCGATGTAGAATAACCGCACAAACGTGAATTTGTAGGTCTTCCAGTTGATTTGTCGAATTTCACTTGTTATGTCTCTTTAAAAACATTTTTTATACAAAATTTTTTAGAATAGAATGTTGTTTATACTTAAGTTAATTTTACCTTTACCATCTTTCGCACATTTGATATTTATTTTGGAATGATCTGCAGGCAGCTTTTTAACGCACACTGATCAAAATACTCAAGAGATTCGAATCCAAATGATGTGTTGAACTAGTCAGAGCCAGTATTTTATGCTTAACTTTCTTATACTTACTTATAGCTTTTGCATATACCTGAACAATGGACAACTTATGGTTGTTGCTTTCTTTTGCGAGGCATTAACAGAATGACTTAATTTTATGACGTACCGCGTAAGATATAATTTTCACGTTGTGTAAAAGCAAAACGGTTGTAATTTTTTTATATTTCATTTTTTTTTCGTTGCTAAACATGGCCACTAATACGTAATTTTTTTTTAATTCTCCAATTTTTTTCGTTACCTACATTTTTGTTTTTTGTACTTTTTCTTACACTCGACTTTGATTTCATTCTTTAAACATCACTACTTGGTTTTTGCATTTATTTATTTTTTTCTTCTAACCATAGCAGCTAAGTTTAATTTCTAAAGAATTTTATATACAGTAACACGCTTGTAGTTGATAAGTGATTTTTCTTGCCATATTTTATAGTTATTATTGTAATTTTTAAACGATACAAGTAGTTTTTTTTAACATCTTAAAGTGACTAATTTTTTTTTTTTTTTTTTTTCTCGATATTTTTTGAATACTTACGCTAGAAAAATGAAATCTACGTTGCTTTAGGTGCTTGTATTTTTCTATGGGAATAAAACATGGCGTTTGAGGAATTGTGTTTAGTTAATTGTTTGTCTTAAAATACGCGCCTTTGTAAGTATATTTATACGTTTGGAGGTGTTTTTATACAATTATCGTTGCAGGGAAATTTTTATTGAAAAAAAAAATCCTTTTGTTGGAAGTACATAATAATTATTATACATAGATAATTAAAATTTATTTTACAATAATTGAATCATTTAATAATTTCACATAAATAGATTAAAAATGGACTGCTAATAAAATAGATGGGTAGTGGGCAGTTGGGCACCTACGCAAATTCTAATACGAATTTCTGATAATTTAGAAGTACATTTTTAAACATAACATGTAGCTTACAATAAACGATTATCGTTTGAAAAAAAAAATTAGTAAATAAACACCTCTAAACAATTAAATTAAATTTTAACCTAGAAGGTTTAAAAAATGTATTAATAAATAATTTTTCAGTTAATTACTGTAATAACGAGATCTCCAAAACATTCCATTTTTTGAAAATTTCGACGGTAGATTCTTCGTCAAAGGAATGTTTAAAATAATCTTGCAATGCATTGTACGATTTTATTACGATTGTATTTTTCTTCAAAATATACCACTTATTCCGTAACATTTTTATTCAGAACGAAGCTGGTTTCGACTTTCAATAGGAATAACGAACGCGAAGCGAGGAAAAATACCGAAGATCAAATGGAATTTGCATTCGTTAGTATTGTAAAATTCCAGTTGTTTTCCTGAACATATTAAAATGCTCTAGGTATTGTTGAATTGTATCGATTGGTTGGTACACTTGATCCACTCGATTCTGTAAAAAAAAAAGAACAACCCTCGAATGAAAGAAGTGTAATTAAATTAAAATTGAAAAAAATATGAGTTGTGACGGATGGATTTAAATTTTTTTAAATAGACAAAACAAAAAGGAAGAAAAAAGTTATTTTTAATAAAAGATTTTCCCGGAGTCTAGATTCTAGAATGTCTTTCTGAAATTTTATAGGTAAGCCCCGAGTCGAGGCTGCCATACAAAACTATGTTGTTTTTTTTTTTTAATTACCCATGCTTTTTGCTTTTTTGCATTGAAAAAATCTTTAGATATTTTTTACTTTAACTCATTTTTACTTTTTAAAAATTTAGGATTTTTTTTTCTTCAAAAATTTGAAAAATATTTTGCTTTTAAAAAAATTTGGAAATTTTACTCTTGAACAATGAGGAACTTTTTTCTCGCAAAAAATGCAAACAATTTTTTCTCAAAATAAATAAATAAGTAAAATAAATTGAGACAAAAAATTAAAATTGATATTTTTAATTAAAAACTGAAGAATTTTTTCGATTAAAAAAATCAACACTTTTTCTAAAAAAGAAAAATAATAATAAATTGAAACAAAAATTCAAGATCTTCTAGATTGCTAAAAAGATTGTCTTCTAAAAAATTGAGGAATTTCTTCGAAAAAATCAGAAAAACTATATCTTTATTCCAAAAAATTGAATTTTTTTCTCCAAAGAAATCGAGGAATTATTTTCTCATTTTCCCCAAAAAAAACTAAAGAATTTTTTTGGCCAACAGTTAAATTGAATTATTACCATAATTTCTTTTTTTTCCTCCAATAAAATGAAGGAAATTTTTTGCAAAAAAATATATACCTAGGTACATAAAAAATTGAAGAATTTTTTTCGCTAAATTCAAAAAAAGAGAAGAAGAAGAAACAAAAATTGAGATTTTTTTCCTCTCAAAAAAACAGCTATTTTTTCAAGAAAATGGAGAAATATTTTCTCTAGAAAAGTTGACGATTTTTTTCGTCCAAAAAATTGAAAATTATTTTTCATCCAAAAAATTAAAAATTATTTTCCTCAACAATTTTTTCTTCAAAAACAGAGTTTTCTTCAAGAAAATGGAGGAAAATTTCCTCCAAAAAAATTGAAGATTATTTTCCCCGTAAGAAATCAAAGATTTTTTTCTACAAAAATTTCATTCATTAGCGTAGGTACAAACAATAATTTTATTTACTTGAAGTTTTTTTTTACAAAAAAAAATAAAAATAAATAAGATCTCCACATAATTGAAATCATTTTTTTGCAGCAAAAATAAAAGATTTTTTTATACAAAAAAAAAAAAAAAAACGTTTATTGGCGCTTGTAGTATTGCTAAAGGACCGTTCAATGGAGCTTTACTTTTTGCTTTTGCTTAAACTTTTACCAGTACATAAACAAACGTATAAAAAATACACAAATTTCTGGCTACCAGATTGGTGCAGACAGTAGTGAGTGTTAAGCAAAAAGCAAAAGCAAAAAGTTAAGGTCCATTGTGAACGGTCCTTTATTATGTTTATTGTTTATATTTAATTATTTATTATTTTGGAGAAAAATTTTTCTATAAATTGAGACATATTTTTCTCCAAAAAATAATTGAGGTAGATAGTATTTTTTTCGTTAAAAAATTAATAAATTGGGACATTTTTCCCACAAAAAATTGACATAATCACTCTTATTTATCGTCTTCGGTCCGAACCCATCATGAACTTGTATTTCACCTTTGACACACGTGTATTGATTAAATAAATAAAATAAAAAATTTTACATACCTGGAGGTATTGTGGAACATTATTCAAAGCTGTGTTACCCAAGAATCCTTGAATAAATTCTTTCATAAAATCCCAACAACTGCTAGGAACGACGCAAGGTTTATATTCAATCTAAAAAAAATTCGCGACGAAATGATAAGAATGAATTTTTTTTCATCTTTCTACTCGTGCATGCGAGATTTTACGGAGGGTGCATTTCACACTGTAACACAATCCGCCTCGCTCTTAAATTTTACTAAGTCCCAGGCCTTGCCACTACGTAGATACCGGATATCAAAATTGGAGAGGAGGGAGGGGTTCAACCAAAATTTTTGTCATAACTAAAATTATTCATAAAACTTCAAGCTACAACTTTTGTTTGAAAAATTTTTCAAATGGACCCCTCCCTCCCCACCAATTTTGGGCATTGTAACGCATTTTGACTAACTCAAGTTACATTATCCAAAATTGGTGAGGAGGGAGGGGTCCAATCAAAATTTTTGTCATAACTAAAATTATTTATAAAACTTCAAGCTACAACTTTTGTTTGAAAACTTTTTCAAATGGCCCCCTCCCTCCCCACCAATTTTGGGCAATGTAACACATTTTGACTAACTCAAGTTACATTGCCCAAAATTGGTTGGGAGGGAGGGGGCCATTTGAAAAAAATTTCAAACAAAAGTTGTAGCTTAAAGTTTTATAAAAAATTTTAGTAATGACAAAAATTTTGATTGGACTCCTCCCTCCTCACCAATTTTGCATAATGGAACTTATTTTGACCAACTCAAGTTACATTATCCAAAATTGGTAGGGAGGGAGGGGTCCATTTGAAAAAATTTTCAAACAAAAGTTGTAGCTTGAAGTTTTATAAATAATTTTAGTTATGACAAACATTTTGATTGAACCCCTCCCTCCACTCCAAATTTTGATATCCGGTATCTACGTAGTGGCAAGGCCTGGGACTTGGTAAAATTTAAGAGCGAGGCGGATTGTGTTACAGTGTGAAATGCACCCTCCGTAAAATCTCGCCTCGTGCATATATCTTCTAATTAGCATTACCTCTAACAAGACGCCTTTGAAATTCTGTCCCATCGTAACGCTACCAATTTTAATACAAAAATCGCACAATTCGTATCTCGGTCCTCTGGTTTCAATTCTTTGTCGCTTTACCAGGATCGTATTCAGTTTGACGATTAAAAAATCAAACAACGTGTCAGCAACCACTGGTATGGTTTTCGTTCCTGTATCTAAAATTGAAAAAACTGAAGCAGGTTGTTCCGAGTTGTGTAGAACGTGAACATGACGCTGAGGGCCTGAAAACAGATAAACCCAAAAACAAATTAGCTTCTGACTCAAATATGTTACCTACTTATAGCAGCGAATTAATAGAAAAATAATATTTTTTGGAATAAACAAATTTTTAATTTTTTTCAGGATTTAAGACATTAATTTTTTTTTTAAATAAATAAGGTTTGGGTACTCGATGAACAATTTTTCTATTTTTTAAAAATGAAAATTTTTTAAAGTTTCAATAATAAAAAAATTACCTTTAGGTATTTTTTTTGGAGTAGGTAAACTAATTTTCAATTTTTTAAAAATTTTTGGAATAAAATTCATAATTTTTTTTCAGGATTTAGGACATTTAAAAAAAAATTTTGAATAAATTTAATTTAATTTTTTTTAGGTAATTTTTTGTTTCCATTCTTGAAAATAATAGGTATAAAAAAATTGAACTCAAATTTCGTTACCTACTTACTTATCCCGAAAAAAAAAAAAAAAATTTAATTTTTTTAAAGGTCCTAAAATCCCGAAAAAACTATAAATTTTTAATGCAAAAATTTCGAATTTTTTTCATTTAAAAAATAAATAAAAAATTTCTTTACCTATTCCAAAAAAAAGAAAATTTTATTCTTAAAACTTCAAAAAAATTTCATGGCAAATTTTTTCATCTTAAAAATGTGAAATTTTCAATTTAATTTTTTTTTTTAAATGATCGAAATCCTGAAAAAAATATAAAAAATTATTCCATAAAATTTACAATTTTTTTATTTTTAAAAAACTGGAAATTTTTTCATTTAAAACAAAAATTAGAAAATTTATTTATTAAAATGAATTTTTTCATCTTCTCAAATAATTGTAAAAAAAATTTATTTCAAAAAATTTTGTAATTTTTCAAGAATAAAAAAAAAAAATGAGACGGTATTAGTTAGAACTAGGTAAGTACATAATTATTAGGGCCCGGATTTTTATGATATTGCTTATTTTTTCCTGCTGCACTCGATAGGGCATATCACAATTTTCTTTACGTTTCATGCAATTCTGAGACGAATGGTGAAATTTTTAAGCGCTTATTTTTGCTTATTTTAGGTATAAATGCTTAAAAACGCTTATTTTTGCCAAAAAACATCAAAAACCCGCATATTTTGCGCTTTTTTTTGAAAAAAACTGAACCAAAAAAAAAATTAAAAAATACAAAAAATTATATTTTCAATTTTTTTTTTTTTTTTTTACTTTTCAAGTTGCAATTTGAAGGAACTTTCAGTTGTGGAGGCGTTTTTCAAACTATAATTTAATTTTAATTCAATCTAATCGATTTCGATTGTGAAATCTCATCGCGTTCAAATTTATTGAATTTCGCATTATTTATTTTAAAAATGAATGTTTTAATGTTTTTCTGCTCCACATTTGTTTCAGTTTCTACATATGTACATGCATCGGAGCGAAATTTGAAAAAATAAAAGTAACTTTAGTAACCTGAAATTTCAAAAAAAGTAACCAAAATTATGGAAAAAAGTAACCAAAAATTTTCCATTTCCACTTGAATATAATGACTCATAACCCCCATCCCTCCCCTCGTCACCGTTTTTCTCATATTTTCGCTAAATTTGACGTTTCACAACTCTTGAAATCAATGGTAAAAATTTTGAAAAAATCAAAATTTTCAATTCAAAAATAATAATTCATGCATTTTTTCTTTTTCTATAATTATGACGAATTTTAATAGAATAGTTGGCTTAATAGGTGCTCAATTTTTATATCATAGGAAATTTCAATTCTTGAGAAGCTCACAATAAATAATTTTTGAGTTCCTACCAAATCTTAATTTTTTTTGAACTCAATATTGAAAATTCAAAAAAAAATTCTTTTTTTTCTTGAAAATACTTGATATCAACTTTTTTAAGTTTTTGAACTCTTATTTGTTTTGAAATAGTTTTCAGTTTTCAAATAATTGTTGATTTCAAAAAACGTGAATTTTAGAAAAATTTTAAATTACAAACAATACTGTCCTTTTTTTAATTTTTTAATTTTATTTTTTTTTTCGATTTTTTTTTATTTTTCAAACAATTTTTAATTTCTATAAATTTAAATTTATTAACAATTTGTAATTTCTAAAAAGTTCTGGATTTCAAAAAATTAAACTTAAATTCTCAATTTTTTGATTTTTAAACAATTTATATTTAATTTTTTAAAAATAGCCGTTCCTAAAATTCATGTTTATTCAAATAAAAAATTTCCAATTTATAAAAATTGTAATGCCTAAGAATTTAAAGTCTAAAAAAATCAATTTTTTGATTGGCTTATTGCAAAATGAGTAAATACAAAAAAATTTTAATTTTTGAAAAGTCTTCATTCTCCACAAAAAAACAATTTTTCAACATGTGAAATTCACAACTTTTCAAAATTTTTAAAAGGAAAGTTTTGCTCATTTGAGAAATATCAAATTTTTGAAGCATTTTAAGTTCACGAGTTGAAACGATTTTATGTTTCATTTTTGAGGAGTTCTCTATTTTTCAAACATAATTTTCAAATACTTCGAACACATTTTTTTTTAATTGAAAAAATTACTAGGTATTCTCATTTTAAAAAAAAGTTTTTAATGAGGAGAAATCGGTTTTATTCTTCGACGGCCTCTACTTTTTTTGAAAAGAAATTTTGAGAAAAAATCGTTTATTTGTCGAGAAAAGAATTTCTCAATTTTTTCAAAAAAATACGGCTTATCTACTTACATTTTTTTTTCAAGAAATGTGGCTCATTTTTAGACAAGAATAAATCTTAATTCTTCATGAAAAAAAATCACAATTTTTCATACCGACTTGAAAAATGCCTATAAAAGAACTTTCAATTTTTTTAGGAGCAAACATTTTTCTACCTTGAATTTCAATACATAAGTACAAAATAAATATTCCTGAAGTTCGAGCAGAAAAAATCTCAATTTTAAAAGAAGATTCAATAAATTGTTCAATTAAGGTCAGTTGGGGTAACTGGGCCACAATTTTTTTTTTTTATTAAGGAAGATTCAAGATGTGTAATTCACTTACCCCCACTCAAATCTGAGTTTTGGGGTAACTGGGCCACAGTTGTCGGGGGTAACTGGGCCATGTCATGTTACTCAAATTACTGAGGCCTCCTCAAGGGGAGCTAGGAACCGAATGATAATTGTTATGGTGGGCTTACGATGTCAGTGTTACCATGCAATCAACCATTTACGTCAAGACGATTTTGGAGGGGATTAGGAAGAGAATGGCCCAGATACCCCGGTGGCCCAGTTACCCCAACTGACCTTACTTAATTCATTTTTAAATAAAATATTTCAAATTTTTTGGAAGCAAAATCTCTGAAAAAAACTTTCAAAACGTTTTTAAAGAAATTTTAAATTTTAATGGCAGCTGTTCGTCAGATTTTTGATGAAATAGTAACCAAAATGAGTCCAAAAGTAACCATAGTAACCAAAATGAGCCCAAAAGTAACTAAAGTAACCTTGCCTTTAAAAAAGTAACCAAGTTACTAAAAAGTAACCGTGTTCCGATGCATGTTAATGTACGATTTGATAAGTTTTTCGAAAGCGAGTTTAAAATACCTGCATTTTGATACCCATGATGGTATAATTTTAATGCACTTATTTTTGCTTTTTTCGGTTTTATAGGGCATATTTATGCTTATTTTTCATATTTTAACCGCTTGACATAAGCGCTTATTTTGCTATTTTAAGCGCATAAAAATCCGGGCCCTAATAATTATGTACCTACGATTTTTTTCAAAAAAAAAAAAGAAGTACAATAAAAACGTTAGAATGTCTTTTACAGCGCTCCCCGGACACCATGTATAAAAACTACCCTATAACGTCTATAGGTACCTATCCTTATACCGTTATGCTTTTAGTCTGCAACTTGACCCCTATACCTAAAGTACGACTATGTGTACGTAACCTTGTCCGATATACCTACTCCCAAGTCCGAACTCGTATTAATTCATTTTCATACCAACAAATTCCCAAGTCTACGCAGCGATTAATCAAAATGTCAAAAAATCAATAACCGTTCGGAATTTTTAAATGTAGTTTTTGTTGCATAGCCATTTACCCAAAGCGAAGATTAATTAACTGATACGGCGGCGGTCGCGTCGGAATAAGCATGATATATGGTATATTACATACAAGAACAAAGTGAATGAAATTTATATCAAATATCAAACATAATTTTATGTCGAGTAAGCTCGTTACAATCAGCTGTTCTGTTCTATTCTGTTCTGTTCTGTTCTGTTCTGTTCTTTTCTGTTCTGTTCTGTTCTGTTCTGTACACCGTAAAACCATAAATGTCTGTATAATAACATCGAGCAGTTTCGCATTGAAAACGAATTTCACACTCTACTCTCCTGCATATTGATCAAATGGCAACGTGCCATACGCTAGTATTAAATAAGACACATACTCGCAGTGATGCGGGCTGCAAGTTAGTTCGCCTTCGCCGTTGCCGTCGGGGTAAAATGCGGGCTCGGCGCGGCTTTCCTTTCGTTCGGTACGCGATCGTTTGTCTTTTACCATTTCACCAATTAAGTAAACTTATTTCCACGTCTTATAAAGCGAAATTTTCTCAACTAAATTGCACAGCAGCGAAATACCGCGAGTTATCTAAGTTATTTTCAAGTTGGCCGAATTCGAGTTTCCCAAATACAGTAATACGAAAATTACACGCCGAGCATTAGAAATTACCGAGTAATACTCTTTTGCGGCTAAAAATAACAAAACCACAATGAATATATACTCGCAGACGAGCTTTCAAAGCTACGATGTTGATGTTGTTGAACTTTGAATCGATATAACTCGACTATCTCGCGCAATAAAGATATACCTTCGACCAAAACTTTAACGTCGTCGTCCTACAACAAACTGCGCTTTAAAATATCATCGCTTCGTCTATTTTTCCTCTAAATCTTACTATCAAAATAGTCGACGCAGCGACAAAATTCATTGGAAAAGGAAATGTACGCGTAAAACGAAACGCAATCGTTACTACGGATTCATTCCGTCTCATTTTCGATAGGTTAGGTTAGGCACTTAGGTTAGGTCTTACCGGGTAGCGAATCGTTACCGCGTGTTACTGCGATTTTCAACGCGATAAGATAACCTTCATTTTTTTCTACCGCGAGTGGAGAAAGCGCCGATGAACTTTGCGCGAAAAGAACCGAAATTTACTAATTTAATATACCTAGTGTTTCGGCAAAAGATTCCGAAAATATGTAGCAACTTGGAAGACAGATGTGTAAATAGTTTTGCCGACTCGCCGTTTTTAAGGGGTCGAATTATACGATCTTGAATTTTTTTGATTTCTTTCCGAAGACGAAAAATGAAACGTTAATTTCTTTTTATTACCCACAAGTTTCGAGTGCAACCCATCAACTCGAATTAAGAATAATGAATACTACGAATTCCAAAGATTTATTAGAATTTTAAAAATTAATTAAAAGCTCAAAACTTGAAAAAAAATTGAATTACTACATTTTGAATTTATCTAATTTTGACGATATATAAAATCATTAAGTAAATTTTAAAATTGTGAAAATTTGTCAAACTAAAAATTTATATGTACTTATAATTTTTTTTATAAATGATTTAAAATTAGGAATACTCAAAATTTCAATTTTTAATAATTTTTCAAAATTTTGAAAATTTATTAAATTTACTAAATTTTGAAAATTTGTCTAATTTAAAAATAATAATAATTTGAAAAGTTACCAAAATTTCAATTTTTATGAAATGGTAAAAGAGTTTTGAAAATGAAAAGAAAGTTGAATTTTATTTAGGCCAGATTTAAAAAAATTAAAAAATATCTACCAAACTTTACAAAATTGAACATTTGAATTTTTTGAGAATTTAGCTAAATTTTTAAAATTGACTCCAAGTTCAAAAATTTATTAAAATTGAAAATTGTCCATTTTGAATTTTTGTAAAAATTTGCCAGTCTTTGAAAAATTGAAAATTATTCCAAATTTTAAAAATTTATTGCAAATTAAAAATACCAAAATTCTAATTTTTACTCATTTTTCAAAATTTTGAAGATATTCTATCAACTTGACTAATTTTTTAAAAATTATTCAAACAAATTTTAAAGATGAACAGAATTTATAGAATGTTCAAAATTTGCCAAACGTTGAAAAAACGATTCAATTTTTAAATAAATTTTTATCAAATGAAAAAAAAATCAAAATATTATACTTACTTATTTTTTTAAATTTTGGATTTGTGTCAGATTTGGAAAAAAAATGAATTATATCAACCAAACTATTCAGATTGAACATAAAATTATTTGAGAAGTTAGTTAGCTGCATTTTAAAATTTGATCACAGATGAAAAATTTATTAAAATTTGAAAACGATCATAACTTTTTTAATTTTTGTAGAAATTTTTCAAATTTTGAAAACAATTTTGAAAAAATGCTTAAAAATTTAAAATGTCCTTAATTCCAATTTCACTCATTTTTGAAAATTTTGAAGATTATTAACTACTTCAGGAATTTATTAAAATTTTAAAATTTGATAATAAACAGAATTATTTATAAACTATTAAGAATTTGTCAAACTCAAAAAATTGATCCCATTGCAAAATAAAAAATGAATTTTTTTTTTAAATTTTGGATCCATGTAAGATTTGAAAAAATTGAAAATATCTACCGAACTTCATAAATTGAATTTTAAATTTTTCTGAAAATACAGCTGCATTTTGAAAATTGATCTGATTTTTTAAACAAATTATTAAAATTTCAAAATTACAAAATTTTAAATTTTTACTCAACTTATCTTTCCCGCGCCCTCCCCTATTGGCCAGAAAATTGAAAAAACTTTGAGTGCACACCGAGGATGAGTGCACTACACCAATCGAGGGTGACCCTCGATTGGTGTAGTGCACTCACTGTCGGTGTACTGCACTCACCATCAATTGGTGTACTGCACTCGCCTTCGATGGGTGTACTGCACTCACCCTTGAACGGTGTACTGCACTCACCATCAATTGGTGTACTGCACTCACCCTCGATGGGTGTACTCAGGGGCGTAGCGTCCAGGGGGGTTAGGGGGGACGTTCCCTCCTCGGAGATTTTAAAAAGTCGAAAAGTTGGCAATTTTGAGTTTCAAGTTGGCAAAAAGATGGCAAAATCAGTATTATGTTGAAATTTTTTTTGAAAAGTTGGCATTTTGAAGGTATATTCCCCCCTCAAAAAATCATTACGCTACGCCTCTGGATGTACTGCACTCACCATCGATTGGCGTAGTGCACTCATCCACCTACCTATCTTAATGGGGCTAACCTTACAATTATTGTTTATTATAAAAAAGAATTAATTTAATTTTTAATCAAAGAATTAGCGTGTAAAAATGTGAATTTTAACAATTCAAGTCAATTTGTTATCAAATAAGGTTTATCGATGTTATTTGACCAACTGAACTAGAATCTGTGAATTAGTTTTTTCATTTGAAATTATCGTTGATGAAAACCGTTAATTTTCAATTCACAAACCAGATGCAAAAAAATAAAAATCACATAAATCATGAAAAATTGATGAATTTGAATGAAAATTGGGTGAGTGGTGTAAAAATACGTATTTACTATGTGATTGAGGGGAAAAATTTATTTGACAAAAAATGACCCATTTAAGGTGGAAAAATGGGCAAAAAATAAATTTTGCATTTTTGAAGGTGAAGCACCATGATTTCAAATTCTACGTATGTATGAGATTTTACTTCTAGACTAAGTACACAATAATTTTTTTTTTCAGAATTGCACCTCAGAAAGGGGTTACCAAAATGGTCGCTAGAAACCTTAAAATGTCCATTTGACCTTGAAAAAAGTGCTCAAAATTTTTCCTAAAAAATGCCATAAATTACCCTTGGTACCAACTATCATCCATGTGAGTTTGAAAAAAATCGATTGAAAACCGCCAAAGTTAAAAATTTCTAACGAAAACACACAATAAACCCTCCTAGAAGGGGCTAGGGGTGAGATATCGAGCTAAAGGAGGTTTTAGACCATAAGGACCAATTTCCACGGGAAAATTCAAAAATCGGTGCTCAGGGCCAAATCACCTCTATAAACCCGGCTAGACTCTTTGGAGATTTATTAAATTTACCAAATTTCAATTATTTATCCTGCTTCAAAACAAAATTCCAAATTTTGCAGTTTGTAAAATTTTAAAAAATTTTATCTATTTCCATTATGAGAAAATATTTGAAAATTTAAAAATGCTCAAAATCCGATTTTTATCAAATGTTGGAAGCTTTTTCAAAATTCATTGTTAAATTTATTAAAGTTTAAATTTTTGCCAGATTTTAGAAAATAAATACATAACTTGACGAATTGAACATTGAAATTTTTTGAGAATTTGGCTAAATTTTGGAAATTGATCCAAGTACAAAAGTTAATTAAAATTTTAAAATGACCTAATTAAAAGTTTTCACCTAATTTTGAAGATAATAAACACTAAATTTTAAAAATTTTAATAATTTTTCAAAATTCAAATTGATCATGCCTTCGAGTCACCGAATTTCAAAAATTAGGTAGGTACCTATTTCAATAGAATTATTAAATTTTTTAAATTTTCAAAACTTCCTACATTAAACAAATGTTTGCAAATTTTTAAATTGTAAAAATACATTAAAAAAATTAAGAAGTATTTCAATTTTGTGTTTTTATTCAAATTAAAAATTCCAATTTATTCGATCGTACTATTAATTAAAATTATTTTCAGATTTTCAATTTACACTTTTTCAAAAAAAAATTCCAAATTTCATTGATTTACTAAATTTTGAAAACTTGAAAATTTTTGAGGATTTCCTAAGCTATTTTTTTTTTAATTCAACAAAACTCTTGTTTTAATAAAATTTTTAAAAGTTTCAAATTATTGTGAATTTTCGTCAAATTTTACAGATTTCCAAAATTTAAAAATTTTTGAAAAATTTATACCATTTTGAAAATTTGTTAAATTTCTTCAAATGATCAAAATTGTATACCTACCTACATACATTTTAATCAAATTTTTTAAAAATGAGGAAATTTCAAATTTCTCAGATTTACTTAATTTTAAAGGTTTTTAAAAAAAATTTAATTTAAATTTTTTTAATTTTCGTTCTGATTTTGAAAATTTATTAAAACATGAAAATGACCAAAATTGAAATTTTTATCAAATTTTGAACTTTCATTTAATATTCATCGAAATTGTGTTGAAAAACAACTTTTTGAATTTTTGCCAATTTTTCTCAAATTTTTGAAAAATCAGCCATTTTTAAATTTTATTAAAAACAACGATTTCGTTGTAAATCAAATTTTTTAAATAATCTTTCTACACACATTTAAAATTTCAATCATAGACACAAATTTTTATACCTACTTTGTGTTTCGTCCAAAGATTAAAAATATTTTGTTCAAAAAACTTTTCGGGGTTCCTTCACCTTCAAACTTTCAAACACGAATCCTGCGTATTCCAGACAATACAAGAATAGAATTTTCAATACTTGCTAAATTTTACGAATACCTATAAAATTTCATTCGAACACTGAATAAATATTCATGGATTCGAACATTAAAAAGGAGAAAAAACCCTCATCCAACGCCGATCGTAATCGTAATAAGGTTTCTAAGGCAAATTGAAAACAATAAAACACTCGTCAAAGATCGGGGAATTTCCTGAACGTAGGAAGGTACGTACGTACGTACGTATAAGGCATACGTACAATAAAAAAAGCACCATAAACATATTTTGCGAAATTTAACAAAATCAATTTCATTTAAAATACTATAACTCAAAATACTAAACATGATCCAGCTTGTAGTCGCGCAAGTACAGACAAAAAGGTACGCCTATAGTTAGCAGAAGGGTAAAGAGATGGAATCACGTCTCTGAAACACGACCGAAAAGAGAACTTTCAGTGTATACGTGTGGTGCACTAAAACGCACGTGGTTTTCAACAATTCGCTTGTTCTTGATTTTAATTTTTTATCATTTCGTTGCACGTTTTATAATTTTTATGATTTTAAATTTTTTGTTATGTTATCAAGCACGCGTTCGATATATTGCACACTTTCGTTGTATTATTTTTTCGTCAATTTTATTCCATCATTTTTTTTCGAATTCAAACGCAAATAATTTAGCCATCACCAATGCATGTCACTTAAAAGTCTGCACATTTCAATAAAACTAAAAAAAAAAAATTATCAACCATGCATTCTCCTCCACAATACATAGTGAGTAATTTTTTTTTTTGCAAAATAGAAGACGTATAGTCGTCTTTATGAATTAGGTATACATAAATTACTACCTATGTTATGAAAAGTGTTATTTTTTTATGTGGTTTATTAATCGAAAATAATCTTTTAAAAGATGTAGGTATAATTTTTATGAAAAAAGCTAATAATATATTATTTTTTTATAAAATTATCAATTGTCATTTTATTGCACGCTAACAAATATTTATTTTTGCTTATTTTCTCATTTTCATGAATATTTCTGCAATTTTTTTTTTTTTTTTTTTTTTGGTGAAAATATAAACAACATTTTTTTCATCTGTGTAGATATACTTATTCAAGTTTAATTATCTGGTAATTTTAATTCGGTGAGAACTTTGTTATTTTCACAGTATCGCAACAATATAATTTTTTGAATTGCAGATGAAAAGTTGAACACCTACTCGTACATAATATTACCTACCTACTTTCTAGAAGTGATACACGATTTTACGTATTTTTTAAATGAATTAGGTAATAAAGTAAATTCCATAGAATTTTGGAACATTCAAATCAAATCCGTCGATTATTGAAAAATAATCGATTAATCGATGGCAAAAATAATCGAAAATCGAATAATCGATTAAAAAACCGAACAAAAATTAATGATTTTTTTTTTTGCTAGAAATTTTGTAAAATCTTGAAAAAAGTTATCGACTTTTCTGAAAAGTACTTACTGCAAAGTTTTGTTTTAAGGTTGAAGATACAAGTTTGGAAAGTTTTCAAAATAAAATTTTATTTGAAAAAATCGAAATTTTGTACTTTTCAAACTTGAATAAATTTAAAAATCGGGCCAATTTTTAATGTTTGATAAATTCTTGCAATTTAAAAATTTTGAAAATTCTCTCTTTAATAAAAATTTAAAATTTGATGAAAATTGGAATTTTAGTAATTTTTAAATTTCAATTTTCAAGTTCCGTGACCTTTTACAATTTCTACAATTTTTGAAATTTAGTGTTTGTAGATATGTATTTGAAATTCGGTGAAAATCCAAAATTTGATCATTTTCAAATTTTAATAAAGTGTTGAAGTTGGATAAATCTTTCAAATTCAACTAAATTTTTTGATTTTTTTTTGTGAAAATTCAAATTTTGAAAAATTTCCAATATTTGGGAAAAAGTTGAAATTTTGTACATTCTGTGTAATTTCGTTAGACCTTCAAAATTTGCGATTTTTCTTCAAGGTATTGAATTTAGTAAATTTTTTCATTGGGTGGGGATGACTTGGAAAGCTGAAATTTGAATACAGTGGATACTATCAGAGTCACTCTTTGTGGTAGAAATTTCAAATCATTTTGTCACATTGGGGCCCCTTTAGAGCCCCCCACAAAAAGTGCCCACCCCCAATTTTGGGGCTCAAGGATCGAAACCCCCAAAAGGCATCTCAGTGACCCTTACCGATCCTAAATACCAAATTTTAGCCTCCAAGGTCATTTGGTTTGGGCTGCAGGCTGATCAACGTACCGGGAAGCGAGAAAAAACGTGAAAAATCGTGAAAATTTTGATTTTTGACCCTGGACAAAGGTCAAAGGGGGCCAAAAGTTGAAACCTACGAAAGGCACATCAGGAGCACGAACTCGATCTATGATGAAAATTTGGGCCCCCCATCCCCATTTGGGGGGTCTGTAGCCTGATCAACGTGAAAAAAATGACCCCAAAATCCACGTTTTGGCCCTTAAAATGGGGTGGGGATGACTTGGGGAGCTGAAATTTGAATATGTTGGAGGTAATTAGGGTTCTCATCTCTGGGGCAAGTTTCAAAAAATTTCATGATTTTGGGGCTTCCTCGCACCCCCCTCAAAAAGGGGTCATATCCCCAATTTTGAGTTGAGGCCCTAAAATTTTTTTTGCATCATTCCTACTCCAAGGGGACCCTACACAACAAATTTGACCGAATTCGACCCATTGGACTCTCCGCCAGAGTCCCAAAAGTAGCGGGAAAATTACCAATAAATATGTGACATTTGACAGATCGTCATCTTTTGGTCCCAAACGTCAACAAATGGGGTCAAAACTTTTCAACCCCCCCCCCCTCCTTCTAAATCAGGGTCGGACACAATTGCCATCATTTTTTTTTTAAATTCGGCTAAAAAATTTTTCTTCTATGAAAGTCAGCTATTTTTCCAAAAATTGAAAATAGGTATTTTATTCTTCGGAAATTCGAGAAAAATTTTTAGGTTCTCCGAAAAAAATAAATTTGAATGATTTTCAAAAATTTTTAAAAATTTGTACTTCAAGGAAGCTAAGAATTTTTTTCTCCGAAATTTTTTAATTTATTTTCTTAAAAATCGTGATTTTTTATCAGAAAAATGAAAAAAGAATTCAAGCAGGTTTGAGGCAAAAAAATAAAGAGATAAGAAAATTTTATAATAAGAAAAAGTATCTACGAGTATAGGACCTCAATTTACAACTTTTTGTTGGAAAATTATTTTAACTGAACCCCCCCCCCCCCCCCCCCCATTTTGAAAAAGTATCTACCTGATGTTTGATGTTATGTGAAATCAGAGGAGCAATCGAAATTTTTATAATAACCAAAATTATTTTTAGGGTTTAATCTACAACTTCTAACTGAAATTTTTTTTAATTGGCCTTTTCCTCCCTCACTCCTCTAATTTTTAATTAGTATCTTCTGAGTGTTATGCAAAATCGGTGGGGAGGGAGGAGTCAAATTGAAAAAATTTTCAAACAAAAGTTATAGCTCGAAGTCGTAAAAATAATTTTGATTATTACAAAAATTTGGATTGGACCTCTCCCATCCCTCCAATTTTGAATATAAATCAACTATGTAAGATTGGACTTGGTAAATTTCACAACGTGCAAAAAAAAATACTGCTACTCCTTTAATTTCAAAGATAGACATCCCAATGTGATCAGAATTTTTTTTACGATGCCAAAGTGTTACTCAGTGCCACCATCGAAAATTTTTTCTCATGCAGTGTTGCCAATTGCCAATCGATTTTTCTTAGGAAATTCCAATTTTCAAAGCTTTGTAGGGCCTTCATTTACAAAGATAGGCACCCAGTGTAAATAATAACGTTTTTTGTTTGTGGTACTCAGCCGTATTTTAATCCAAAGTTTCGACATTCACTTTCCGCACACTCTATATATTTTTTGGAAAATGAACAACAAAGTACGAAATTTTCCACTTTTCCTCATACCAACTAAAATAACCAGAGGGAAAAATCATCCACCATGGAATATCTTACAAGCCAGTATCTCGTACATTCCACGCCACCATTGAAGAAAATACAAAACTCACTCGCGCAATTTAATTCTAAACGATTTCGTCTGGGATATGGCTAACATACCATAAGGTATAACCTATGTGACCTAAAGAAAATGCCCTATCGTCGACAATGGGAAAATTACCCGGAAAAAGTTTTCCTTACCTACGTTTACGTTACGTATCTCAATATAATGATTCGCGTTGAAAATGGGTGAAAACTTTTCTTCGCTGGAAATGAACGGTGACGTTTCTATTCTATAGTAGGTTAGGTTAGAATGCTTTAATGCCACCAATATTTATACGCGAATACGAGTTTAACGTACTCTTCGAAAAAGAAACGCAACGCATCCAGCTTTAAATATCAAATTGAAAATGATAAGGAAACAGACGTGCTGGCTTCTGTCTTAATGGTTAAAGACAAGTTGACAGTTTAACCGCGGGGTCATTCGATCAAATTATCACAGTCAGCGTATAATTTCGCAATTAAAAACGCAGCTCGTAGTCCGGAATCTCCTCTTAGGCATGAGATATGACTCTACATTGTAACCCTATTATGTTATATAAGTCAAAACGCTTACACAGAATCACATTTCATTCGATCTTGTTACAACAATAAGTCAATCGATTGGCGCGCATTCGTGTCGTTAAAAGTGGAAAATTTTTTTCGGACGCGAAATGCTTCCATGATTTTTTTATTTTTTTACTACACTAATAAAAAAATGTGCGAAATGGATTTACGATACTGCCGGTATCAAGTTTTCATAGAGTTTCGCCAACTTTCCCAACTACGTGATTTGAAAATATAGCCATGGCGGCTTAAACATTCAGCCTGCTGGCTTGACACGAGTTTCGTATAAAAAAAAAATATATATGGTCGCGTTTAATCTTTTGCGAAAATGCTATATCGTATTACGAGCGATGATGCCAGACATGAAATTTACTTTTTTAAAGTATCTATGGCTGATTTTAAAATCACATCTCATTAACATAATACGTTTTAAGAAGCATTAAAAGTGGTATATTGCAAAAGGTATAAATAAGAAAAAAAAATTTATCGAGAGTATAAGCTGCCTTTTTTGATCAACTTTATAGTATGTAGGTTTGAAAATTTCAGATTTTCTTCAAATTACTCGTATTATACAGGGGGTCCGGGTAGCACTGTATAAGACTTTAGATTTGGGTATACATTACATACGTATACAACCGAAAAAACTTTATAAGGTGTTTCATAGCTGACTGAGGTCCTCCCACCAGGTGAATAGGCAACCCATAAGGAAAAAAAAATGTCAATTAACATGCTGCCTATCTTGAAAATTGAAGGGGCAAGGGAAAATCAAATTGAGAAAAAATAATTTCTGATTGGGCCAATGAATAGTACTAAAAAAATTGACTTGTTTTGTACTGGACATTTTTTTGCCTATCTTTGAAAATGAAGGCGCAAGAGAGTTTTAAACCTTTGAAAAAAAAACAGGTTTTTCAATTTTCAAAGCTATGTAGCACCTTCATTTTCGAAGATAGGCAAATTCATCACATGCCTGTTTTTGCTTACCTCAAAGAGTTACACCTGTTTCATGTAACATCTTGACAAATTTTGAGTTTTCATTTTCCAATGATGTGCACCGATAATTCAAAGCTCAAATGATCAATAGGTACAAATGAGACATAAAAATTGCAAAATTTCGTCAAAATGATACATGAATGAGGTGTAACTATTTGAGATAAGCAAAAAATGTTATGTAATGAATTTGCCTTATTTTCTCTTGCCCCTTCAATTTTCAAGATAGGCAACATGTTTATAATGCATTTTTTTTTTGTTCCTTATGGGTTGCCTATTCACCTGATGGAAGGAACTCAGTCAGCTAAGAAACTACACATGGTGTCTATCTCAAACATTGAAGGGGCAGTTCAAAAATGAAAGCGCTACATGCCAAAAAAATTGAAATTTCCAAAATTTGAGGCTCCTTAACGCCTTTATTTTTGAAGATAGGCAAATTCATCGAATAAACTTTTTTGTTCCCCTCAAAAAGTTACACTCATTGGATGCATTAGTAAGTGGAATCTCACGATTTTCAATTCTCGCCAGTGCCCCTTTATAATTTGAGCAAGGCAAAATTTTTGACATGCGATTTCTTTTTGCTTTAACTCATTCAATTTCAAAGGTAGACATTCCATTGTAATTAGAACTTTTTTTGCTTTTCCAAAGTACTATACCTTGATGGCTTCAGAAAATTTTATAATGCAGTGTTACCATATTTTTATTCATTTTTAAAATGAAAAAGCTCGATTTTTCAACTTAGGCAAAAAATACTAACAAGGGAACCTCGCCAACTCCTCACCTCTGATTGAGCTGAAATTTGGCTCACTGAAAGAGCATGCCACCCAAACCTCACAACCAAATTTTTAGCCGCCGAAGTTGATTTTTCGATTTTTAGCGAATTTTTAAAAATGGCTAAAACCGCCTCCAAAATACCATTTTTTGAAAAAAAGTTGTAGATTTCAAGATAGAATCCTGAAAATCGGTTCGTACATCCGGTACATCTAATGACTGACGTAGTTGAATCCAAAATCCGAGGTGACGAGTTCGCACGTGTTTTTTTGACAACTTCAAAATTCTGCATTTTTTAAAAATTTCCAAAAAATCAATTTCTCCAGCATATCGCGCGAAACATCGTCTACCCCCTAAAGTCGACCCCCCGCCCGAGTCGATGGCACCATTTTCAAAGCGATCTGGAGCCTCCAGAAAATGTTGACTTTTGCCGTCTGGAGAGATTCCAGTGTGCTGGAGAAAAGTCATCTTTTTCTAGAGGCTCGAGATCGCTTCAAAAATGGTGCCAATCGACTGTTCGACTCGGGGGTTTGACTTCAGTGTACAAAGCAATTTTCAGGATTTTATTTTGAAATTTACAATTTTTTTTTCAAAAAATGGTTTTTCGGAGGCGGTTTTAGTCATTTTCGAAAATTCGCCAATAATCGAAAAATCAACTTCGGCAGCTAAAAATTTGGCTGTGAGGTCTGGGTGGCATGCTTTTTCAGTGAGCCAAATTTCAACTCAATCGGAGATGAAGAGTTGGCGAGGTTCACTTGTAAGAGTAAAAAATGTGTATTTTTTCAGTACTAACCATAAATCCAACCAAAAAAATTTTCTCTCAATTTTATTAGTCAAAATTTCCTCTCGTACCTTCAATTTTTGAGATAGGCAAAGAATGTCAAGAATAAAAAAACGTGAATTTTTATATACCCAACCAAAAAAATTTTCTCTCAATTTTCTTTGTCAAATTTTACCGTTCCCCTTCAATTTTTGAGTAATGCACCATGTGAATATAAAGTATTTTCTTAGTTGTACTCGGTTGTATCCAAATCTGAAGTCTTGTACAGTGCTCCTCGGACACCCTGTAGTTAAATGTGTACCTATATTAAGTACCTAGCTACTACCTACTTTATAATAGCATTTTGTGAAAACTTGAAACGCCAAAATGAGCGTATCCATACTCGTCTATATCGACCTCTTGGTGCGCTTCGACAGAACTTAATTGTTTTAACCAACGATATTAAACTTATCGAACGAACGTTTTCAAGAAAACGTTTATGTAGGTCGTAAAAGCATTTAAAGTCGAAATCCAATTTAACCGCAGCACTAGCATCAAAATCGAGTAACATTAGCAAACTTTCGAATACGCCTCAAATGCCTCAATATTCAAATTAAAAGCTTCAAATCGATCGCGCCGTTTATGACATTAATAGGTCCGTACAATTTCTCTTGTTGTTGTTTAACCATTAGGGCTACTTAAGCTCGTGTTTCCTAATATATTACATTCGTTCATTACTCTAGTCTGTACTGATGGCATTCATGGTTGGGAATATTCTTCCGTTAACCGTGACATATTTAAATTGCCGCCCGCTCGCGCCAAATTCCAACATTTTAACGCACAGTACTTTATTCGTGTGATTAATAACGCCAATTAAACGTCTGTAGTTTTCTGCGTGAAAACAAATTTATTCTGGGCGAGATGAGATGAGTCGCTAGATACGAATTTTTTACTGAGTATACGCGGAGAAATAGTAAATTAAAAATTTTATAGCGATAAATAATTGAAACAAATCATAATGTCTGGATATTTCTTTCGCTGGCGAAGTCTCGATTGTAATGGAAAATATCACCCCCCCCCCCCTTCCAAACAAAAAAAATTTTGCGTAAAAACAATAAATTTATTTTGAACCAGATGAGTCGCTCGATATACGATGAATTTCAATCAATCTTTCGGAGAAGTCGGAAAATAAGAATTTTACAGCGTTGAAATTGAAACAAATCATACTTAATGTCTTTTAATGGAAAAGCTTTGACTATAATGAATGTCAAAGATTTGTTTAAAACTAGAAGAAAGAAATCCTGTTTCAAAATCTTAAAAAAGTTAAGTTTATAATTCGGGAAAAAATTTAGGAAAAATACTGTAAAATTAAATTGTCTACGGTGTTTAATTAATTGCATTGTGGTTGTTTTCGTTGATAAGAATCTCTGTATTTGATAAAAAAAAAATTCAAACCATTTTCTCTTTTGTGATACTTTAAGCTAGAATGATGACTTTTTTTCTCAACCAATCAAATTCAATTCAGCAATACCTAATTGGATTTGTGGCCATTAAAACATAAACTCAGTTCAAGATTTTCTAGATTTTCCGTCACCTATTTACCATTTAAAAAAAAAAGAAAGATAATTAAAATTCAATGCAAAATCCTCCTCTTGTGGAATGTTAAAAAAAATAATTTTCAGAAACTTTCAACAAATGAATTTTTGCAAAAATTTCATGTTTAGAAAACTTTACAAATAAGTATAAAGTGTTTGCAAAGTTGCAGTTAATCAATGTAAAAAGTTCACGAAAAATCCATTGCAAAATCCTTCCTTAGTAGAATTTAAAAAAAAAAAAAAAAGGAAATTTCCAAAACAGAGGTATTGTAAAATTGCAATTAAGGGGGGGGGGGCATAACATTTTTTTTTGTTGAATGCATAGCGTTGACAAGCGGAATTTTTTAAGACCTTTGCATGACGTCATTTTGATTTTTCATCTATGAAATTTTGAAGAAAAATTGGAAACTAATTTCACCTTGCTTTTCTTTACGAAAAAAATTAATTTTTGATTTTTGAAAAATAAAATGCTTGGAGTTTTCAAAAAAAGAAAATTATATTCATTTTGCGTTTTGATGATGTCATTTTGTAGAAATTTTGATAAATTTTTTGGAAAATGAAAAATTTTTAGTGTCAAAATTGAAGAAAAACGCGACTTTTGCTTAATGCCCCGTTTCCAGGAAAACTATGCAACCCACCAAACTTTTTCTCAGAATGTTTTTTATTCAGTAGAGTCTGGTCTGTAGTCTGACGAGAGGGTTTTGCCAAATTTTAATTTGCTGACGATTTCTTTCGAATTGACTGGAATACTACGATGAGAAAGTTTGATAAAATCGGAGAGAAAGTAGGAATTTTTCTCGAATTTTCCAAAACCCTCTCGTCAGACTACAGACCATACTCTACTGAATAAAAAACATTCTGAGAAAAAGTTTGGTGGGTTGCATAGTTTTTCTGGAAACGGGGCATTGAGCAAAAGTCGCGTTTTTCTTCAATTTTGACACTAAAAATTTTTCATTTTCCAAAAAATTTATCAAAATTTCTACAAAATGACATCATCAAAATGCAAAATGAATATAATTTTCTTTTTTGTGAAAACTCCAAGCATTTTATTTTTCAAAAATCAAAAATTATTTTTTTCGTAAAGAAAAGCAAGGTGAAATTAGTTTCCAATTTTTCTTCAAAATTTCATAGATGAAAAATCAAAATAACGTCATGCAAAGGTCTTAAAAAATTCCGCTTGTCAACGCTATGCATTCAACAAAAAATTTTGTTTTATGGGTCCTCCCCCCTCCCTTGAGCAATGAAGAAAACTCGCTGCCTGATGAAATTTTTTTTTAATTTTATGTTTAGAAAATTTCAAAAATATAATGTTTTTGCAAAATTGCGTTTAATTAATGAAAAAAGCTCTCGAAGAATACAATGCAAAATTCTGCCCTGGTGGAATTAAAAAAAAAAAAAAAAAAATCAGGAAATTTCAAAAACCTAGAATTTTTGCAAAATTGCAATTGAGGAGCTTTATTGCAGAACGCAATATGTCCATTTTTCAAAATTTTGGGAAATCGCAAAAAACTATAGGACAACTTAGGCCAATCCATAATGAAATGATACTCGTTTTAGTACCTTTTACATCAAAACGCAATAAGTCCATGGATTTATTGCGTTTTGATGCAAAAAATTTTCATTTCAACTTTTTTACTTTTTGAACACATTTTTGTATTCTGATTTTCTAATAGCTTTTGACGTGTAAAAAAATGATTTAAGCTTCTGCTGATTACAACACTGGATTCCTCGTTGAATTTCCTATAAGACAGTGTTGCTAACTCAAAAAACATAAAAATGGACATATTGCGTTCTGCAATAAAGCTCCTCAATTAATCAATGAAGAAAACTCCCTGTCCTGGTAGAATTTCTTTAAAAAATTTTCTTGGAAAATTTCAAAAATGTAATGTTTTTGCAAAATTTGGTGAGTGCAGTACACCGAGGGTGAGTGCACTACACCAATCGAGGGTGAGTGTAGCACACCGGGGGTGAGTGCAGTACACCGAGGGTGAGTACAGTACACCAATCGAGGGTGAGTGCACTCATCCTCGATTGGCGTACTGCACTCATCCTTGGTGTACTGAACTCACCCTCGATCGGTGTAGTGCACTCACCCTCGAAAGATGTAGTACACTCACCCTCGGTGTGCACTCAAAGTTTTTTCAATTTTCTGGCCAGGAGGGGAAGGGCGTGAAAATTTTTTCAGCAGAAAATGTTTTTTAGGGGTACCAAACAATATCCCAGATTTATTCCAAAATCTGAGAACAAGGGCATTTCACCTACCTATCTTAATGGGGCTAACCTTACAATTATTGTTTATTATAAAAAAGAATTAATTTAATTTTTAATCAAAGAATTCGCGTGTAAAACTCAGTGTTGATTACCGAGAACCATACCGATACAAATACCGGTATGGTATCGGTATTTTTGCTCCGATATTTATACCAATACCGATACCGATACCGCAAAAATACCGAAATCGATACCAATACCGATACCGCAAAAATACCAAAATCAATATCGATGCCGATACCGATACCGCAAAAATAACAAAATCGATACCAGTACCAGTACCAATACCGAAAAAATGATCGATTTTATACGGGTAAAAATGCCGATATCAATACCGCAGACATACCGATATTTGTACCGGTACCGATAACGCAAAAATACCGGTACGGTAGTGGTATACCAATTAAATACAGTTTAGATTGAGCAACCACTTGGCGCATGCGCATTAGGGTGGAGCGAAAAAAATCGATAGTCTTCGATTTTGCTATTTTTTTAATATGTTGTTTCTTTTGAGTTGAAACCTCCCCATACCAATTTTTAGCCCCCTTGGTCACTCTGGAGGGGGCTATGGGGTCTCAAAGAGGGGTCATTTTCGAAAAAAATCGGATTTTCACGATTTTGACCTCGAAACCCCCCCCCCCCCCAAACAAAACTCGTTACGTCGGTTTCTAGATGCAATTTAAGATTCTGCGTCGATCTGTCTATTTGGTTTTTCGATTTGAAGCCATCTTCCTTCCCCCAGCCTCGATTTTATAGAATCACGATATCGTTTTTTTCGTCCAAGTCAAAAACTATGCTTTCTATGTAAAAAAGTGTAATGACCAATTTTGTAGAGCATAAAATTTGCCACCCAGTCCATGTCTTAAATTTTACGCTGACTCAATATTATGTGATTATAAAATAAAATGAAATTAAACGATAAAAATGATGCGAAAATTACACGACGCCTAAAATTTTGTAATTTCAGGTCAAAGTTAAATTTAAGACATGAACTAGATGGAAAATTTTACGCTCTACAAAATTGGTCATTGCACTTTTTTCCATAGGAAGCTTAGTTTTCGCCAGTGTTGATTACCGAGTACCATACCGATACAAATACCGGTATGGTATCGGTATTTTTGCTCTGATATTTATACCAATACCGATACCGATACCGCAAAAATAATGAAATCGATACCAATACCGATACCGATACCGCAAAAACACCGAAATTGATACCAATACCGATACCGATACCCACAAAATACCGGTATGTATACCAATACCAGTACCAATACCGACAAAATACCGGTATGTATACCAATACCAGTACCAATACCGCGAAACTATTGATATTTGTACCAATACCAGTACCGATACCGACAAAATACCAATAAGTATACCGGTATCGATACCAATACCGAAAAAATTACCAAAATTGATACCGGTATCGTTACCGAAACCGGAAAAATACCGAAATTTATACCGGTACCAATACCGATACCGGAAAAATACCGGTAATCAACACTCGTAAAAATGTGAATTTTAACAATTCAATTCAACTTGTTATCAAATACCTAAGGTTTATCGATGTTATTTGACCAAATGAAATAGAATCTGTAAATTAGTTTTTTTCATTTGAAATTATCGTTGATGAAAATCGTTAATTTTCAATTCACATACCACATGCAAAAAAATAAAAATCACATAAATCATGAAAAATTGATGAATTTGAATGAAAATCGTGTGAGTGGTGTAAAAATACGTATTTACTAAGTGATTGAGGGGGAAATTTTTTTTGACCAAAAATGACCCATTTAAGGTGGAAAAATGGGCAAAAAATCGATTTTTTGCATTTTTGAAGGTGACGCACCATGATTTCAAATTCTACGTATGTATGAGATTTTACTTCTAGACTAAGTACACAATAATTTTTTTTTTTCAGAATTGCACCTCTGAAAGAGGTTACCAAAATGGTCGCTAGAAAGCTTAAAATGTCCATTTGACCTTGTAAGAGGTGCTCAAAATTTTTTATAAAAAATTCCATAAATTACCCTTGGTACCAACTATCATCCATATGACTTTGAAAATAATCGATTGAAAACCGCCAAAGTTGAAAATTTCTAACGAAAACACACAATAAACCCTCCTAGAAGGGGCTAGGTGTGAGATATTAAGCTAAAAAAAATTTCACGGGGGTTTTAGACCATATGGACCAATTTCCACAAGAAAAGTAAAAAATCGGTGCTCAGGGCCAAATCACCTTGCATTGGATCTTAGGATAGCTTTTTTCATTGATTAAAATATGCAAATTTGGGAAAACTTCCATTTTTTGAAATATTCTAAAAATATATTTTTTTTTTAAATTCCACCAGGGTACCTATGAGTTTGCATTGAATTTTTTCAGAGCCTTGTCATTGATTGAATGCGATTTCTCATTTTTTGAAAAATGAAAATTACTAAAAATTGGAATGTTTACAAATTCAGATAGGGTAGGATTTTCCATTGAATTTTTTCGGAACCTTTGTCATTGATTAAATGAAATTTCTCATTTTTTGAAAATTACTGAAAATTAAAATGTTTACAAATTCAGTTAGAGGAGGATTTTGCATTGGATCTCAGGGTAGCTTTTTCTATTTTTTATTAAATGCAATTTTTTATTTTTTGAAATTTTCAGAAAATAAAAATTTTCACAAAAGCCAGAGGAGGATTTTGCATTAAATCTTAGGATAGTTTTTTTCACTGATTAAATGCAAATTTGGAAGAACTTCCATTTTTTTAAAATTACTGAAAAATGGAATTTTTACAAATTTGGTTAGAGGAGGATTTTGCATTGGATCTCAGGGTAGCTTTTTCTATTGATTAAATGAAATTTTTCATTTTTTGAAATTTTCTGAAAATAAAAATGTTCACAAATTCAGCCAGAGAAGGATTTGGCATTGGAACTTAGGGTAGCTTTTTTCAATGATCAAGTACAATTTTGCAAAACTCCAATCTGGTAGCTTTCTGCATTGATTAAATGCACTTTCTTATTTTTTTGTAAAATACTGATGATAAAACTTTTAAAAAATATTTTTTGAAAAGTTCCCAAAAAACTGTCAGCTACTTATTCCAATAATAAAACATATTAGAGTTTAAAATTAAGTAGGAAAAAGAAACGAATGAAATATTACTCATCAAATTCGCCACATTATTCGCGCATTTATCTTCCAGTAGTCAAGGAATGAAACAGAATCGTTTAATAATTCAAAATAAAAATGAAAAATGGCTCAAACACAATGTAATTTAAGAAAGGAGCCATTACAGTTAATTTGTTTACATATACCTACCGCACGCAGAGAAGAAATTTTTATGACGAACGAGTGTTCCAAAATTTCTATACGTTGACGTGAAAGAATTCTTCATCTCGAGTTTTTTTTTTTAGTTTTTTTTTTTTTTTACGAAATCGGTAATATTTTTAAACTCGACAATAAGAGGTCCCCAAGGAAAGACCGGTACAGCCAAAACGGGTCCATTTAAACGAGCCGTTTTTTTTCTCTCTCAAATATTTATAAAAAATAGCCCCAAGCGAAGGAAGTTATTTTTTTGCCGTTGTAAATCTCGTATTTATACGAGCAAATGTGCCATTGCGTGTGGTACGACAACGCATATCCTCGTAGTATATACTTTTACGCAAATTTCCAGCGCGTTAGATTTTATCGCATTTATGATTTAAATGCCGCGAAACGACGGCGCATACACGTTAGCTTGTTTAATTTTATTGAAGTCGTTATAATTTTCAAAGGCGTTCCAAATGACTGCGTGTTTTTGCCTAATCAAATCCCATAGTCTAATTTTCAAATAAAGCGAAATTCGAATACGAAACGAAATGAATTTTTACGTGATTTAATTTCCAATTTCATCGCCTCACTAAGTTCGTAGTATGTCCGCTAATTTCTATCTCGGGCTAGAATCTCGCCATAGGTTCCATCTTATACAGCCATGCTTTCGCACAATGGACTTTTTCTTGTTATTTCTAATTTTCTATACCATTCTCATTTGCAAATCTCGGCCAAAAAGTTGACATTTTTCTCAGCGCAACAGTTCATTATTTTTTTTTATTCATTTTATAACGAGTTATCCGCAGTACGTCGTCTACACGTATTTATCGAATTATCAACGCGCAAAAGTGCTCGCCAAAGCAGAAATCCTTTTTGCAAGTGTTTTAAATCGCGAACGCGCGCCGTTCGAATTGTCTAGAGTATGAGTAATTCTTTCTTTGAAACCAAAATGCCGAGATTTACTTTTACTCGCTGCGAGCGTACGCGCTGTATTATCTTCATAGTGAATTTATTTTCAATTTTCGACGAGAATTGACGTTAATCTGAAAAGCGGATATTTCAGATGGAAATAATCAGAATGGAAATGCTTGAAAAACAAATAAAAAATTCATTCCCTCCATTAATCATATCTGAGTATTCTGAAAACCAATTTTCGCACTCATCGGTTCCAAAGGATAAGAAGAAAAAATGGCATGTAGATCAATTCAAAAATTAAAAGATTCAAATTTTTCCAAGAGATCCCCAGGGTGGGTCGTCTTTGCCTTTCTTTGGAAAATTGAAGGGGTGATCGAAAACAGTTGTAGGGTGATGTCAAAAGACCATAGAAAAAATTTTGGGGTCTCTGAATTAAACCCCCATCTTCCAGAAGAGGTTCAAAATTTTTAAATTTTCAATAAACATTTTTTTACATCACTTTTGGCAAGTAGAAAAACCACTAGAATTTTTTTTTTACTCTTAAGGGTAAATAGCGGGGAATATTTTTTGTTGAATTTGACCAAGTCCAATACTATACGTAGATACTTGATACTTATTCGAAATTGAAGGAGAGGGAGGGGTCCAATCGAAATTTTTGTAATAACCAAAATTATTCCCAGGACTTCGAGCTACAACTTTTGTTTGAAATTTTTTTCTCCTCGCCAATTTTGCATAACACTCCGTAGATACTAATTAAAAATTAGAGGAGTGAGGAAGGAAGGGGCCAATTAAATATTTTTTCAAATAAAAGTTGTAGATTAAGATCCTAAAAATAATTTTGGTTATTATAAAAATTTCGATTGGGTCTCTTCCTCTCCTCTGATTCCACATAACATCAGGTAGATACTTTTTCAAAATTGAGAGAGAGGTCTGATTGAAAATTTTTCCAAACAAAAGTTGTAGATTGAGGTCTTCGAAAAAATTTTGATTATTATAAAATTTTCGATTACACCCTTTCCTCCCCTTCAATTCCGCCATTAAGTGTTGGAAGTAGGGGTTTAATTGAGAAAATTTTCAAACAAAAATTATTACTTGAAGTCTTAGGAATATTTTTGGTTATTACAAAAATTTCAATTGGACCCCTCTCTCCCCACCAATTTCGAATATCAAGTACCCATGTAGCATTCGATTTGGATTCAACACAAAAATATATTTCTGAAAAATTTCAAAAATTTCATTATTTTAAAAAATGCTTGAAAATTATTCGTATTTTGGGGTTAATTTATTTGAACGGAACTTCACATAAAAAGATGAACTCACTCACGAAAGCATTGGATTAGGTATAATGTGAGGCAGACCAGCAGAAATAGAAACTTGATCAAAAATCTCGGAAGGGCGGGGGGTGAAAAATTTGTCCAATTGGGCAACTGAAATTTGAAAAAAAAAATGACTTTACTGACAAAATAATTTTTTTTCCTTTGACAAGTTTTTTTGGCGGAATAAAAATTTGCCAACTTTTTATAAATTTTCTAAATCTCTTGGAAACATTTGAAGACTTTACAAAATTAAAATTGACCCATTTTCAGAATATTGTAGACGTTTTCAGAAATTTTTTCAAACAAACTCAGAATAAAATAGATTTTTTAAAGCATTTTAATTATTATTGGCGGGAAATATAAAACTTTCCTTTGTGATAAAATTTCAAAAATTAGAAAAACATACTTTTTAAATTTCAAACGGGACTCAGAAAAATTGATTTCTTAATGAAATTTTGAAAACTTTTCTCATAACAAATTTCAAAAATAATATTTAATTTTGAACAAAAATTTGAAAATTATGTGTTCAATACTATGTTTCTAAAAATTGTTTTCATAAAATAAGAAAGTACTTCGAATCAAATTTGAGGAAAAAAAGTCAAACAAAATCGTGAAAATTTTCATTGCAGTAAAATTTAAAAATTGAATATTGACGACTTTTCAAAAATAAATGAATGTTGTAATTTTGAAACGCGCTAAGTGCCATCTTGGTCGAAATGGAGTTATTGCTATCTTGGTATACTATATGTCCATGCCGTCATAATCTGAACCAATCAAAGACGTCAATATCTATTTCTAAATAGTTCAAAATTCGCTCTAAAGATGGCGCAAATAAGCAAAATTTGCTAAATTTGAGGAAATCAAAAAAGTAAGACTTTTGCACTATAGTAAATTCAATTTCCAATCAAAAAGGTCCTTTTCACTTTTTGCATATCTTCAATATTTCAGGAGCTATGCGAGAAAGATAAAACATTTTTGTCAACTTTTGAAAATTTATCAATTTTTTGAAATTAGAGAAAATAATGTGTATTTAACTTTGAATGAATAAAAAAATTGGTCTATCGTGTAGAAAATTAATTTTCCTTTCAAAAAGGTTCTCTTTACTTTTTGCCTATCTTCAATATTTTAGGCACTAAACAAGAATAAACACTATTATATTTAAATTTAATGCTCAATGCGTCTTTTTGAAACCCCTAAAAATCGATTCAAAAATGTTGATATTGGTTGGATTTTTGCTCAAAATGATGATGACGTGTTCAAAGTATGCTATGTACCAACATTTTCACCATTTCAACCTTTCCTATAATTCTCCAAGCTATGCAAACATTTAAACGCGATTATCTCGAAAACATGTTTTTGGCACTTAGCGCCTTTTAAAATTACACCATTCAAATGTTAAATTTTCAACAGAAAAAAATTGAAAAATTTGAAAAAATTCAAGTATGAACTTTCGTTTGAAAATCACTCATAATTTGACTATACCTAGTTGTTTTTTAAATAAAAATGTTTTTGAGACATGCCTCAAAAATTGTTGGGAAATTCATTTTTTTTTTTGCAAAATATTGAAACCAATAAAACTTATATTCAATTAAACAATTTTAGCTGTGTTCTTCGAACACTAGAACACCAACACGTTGCTCTGACCCATTCATTCAGTCCTTTCTTTGCCTTCGGTCTCGTGAGATTTTCAGATTCCTAGTGGTACAAATATATTAAGTAAAGTATTGAAGTTAAAGAAATCGAAGGCAAGAAAAAAGTTGACGAAATTTTTTTTCCAAGTGCTATTCACTGCCAGCGTTGGGAAAATTTTCGAATGCGGTGCGGTGTCGTCAATCGATTTTTCTCAGAAAATACCAATTTTCCAAGCTTCGTTAAGCCTTTATTTTCGAACCTAGGCACCATGTGCATTTTATATTTTTTATTAGTGGTAGGCGAGTATATCTGGTTGTACACGAAGAAGTTCAAGTTTGCAAAGTGCTCCCCAGACACCCTGTATATAGTTTATAGCCAGACCAATGAAATAATTTTCGCAGAACGTTTGAAAAAATCTTTTCGTAACAAAAATTAATTTAGCATAAGCTCAGTACGTTAAACTTTGCGTGATGTCGGAAATTGAAGAAAGTTTTCAACTTTAGCAGATGTTGATGGTACGATTGAATTATTAATTTTATTCTTTTCCGATTCATTTCGTAGGCAATCTGAAAGACGACAAGTTAGCTTTGTATACTTATAGGAAAAATATAGGGCGAACGTATAACGTACATACGTAAACGACTAAACGTATATAGGTGTTAGGTGATGGTCGAGGCCCGTACGATTTTCTGCAAAAGAAGTCAACATTCAAAGTACTTATGCAAACGGTTTAGCCTCGAATGATTAATATAACAGCTACTCTCCTCTCTGCACACCGCACCCTGCCTGTCTATCCAAACCATGTCCGTTTTCAAAGCTTCGCCGTGATAATATGCAAGCTTCACCTGACACCTAAGCGCCTACATCCGTTTTCGTGTTTGATAAATGTTTAAACTTTTGCGGTAGCAGTTTAAATATTATGACTGTTTTGTGTGCGGTGTTTTGTCAGTGAAAAAGCGTAGGTGTGCGTATGTAGTGTACCTGTAACATTTGATTTGACTTTACTAATTCTTTGAACTTCGCACGCTACACTGGCTTATTACGTCATCAAAAGACGGCTCGCAAATTTACTTCTGCGTTAGATCTACCCCGTTTATAATGATAAAAGGTTTGTTTGTTTTTGTTTGTTGTTCGAGGTAGGCATATCGAAGATCAAATTATCCACTTATTTGGAAAGATAGTGGTTCCAAATAATTCAACATTTTTGAAAGAGAATTTTGGATAAAATTATTAAAAGTCTTAAGAATCTGAAAAAAATCATGTGAATAAGTTACACTTTTTTAGATAACTAGAAAAAAAATTCTATAGTTGAAGGGGCTGGATTGGAAAAATAAAATTTTACAGTGGAAATGTAATTTTTTGCTATGACACTATAAAAAATTGATTTAAAAAGGATCTAGGTACGTCTTGAGGATATTTATTTCTCCATTGAAATACCAAATGATCCAGTTAAAACAACTTAAAAAGAACTAGGGGTCCCCCAAAACCTTTAACTAGCAATAAGGGCTTGAAATAGGCCAAATAATAGGCTTTGGGAAACCCAAATCACAAAAGCAAGTGAATATTCGAATTCAGCACCATCAAAAACATAACAAACGATATGTCGCACCATACCATTGTCATCGCCCAAGTTTTTCAAAATTTGAGGGGTCGTGAATGGTTTGAGGGGGTCCTGTCAAAAAATTAAGATGATATTCGAATTTCGAACTCAGCGCTATCGAAAACGTAAGAAAATATATGCCACACAATTTTTTCCATTTGTGTCAATTTTTTTCCAAATTGGGGGGGGGGGGGGGTCGTAGGAGGCTTGGTAAGAGTCATATCAAAAAGTTGAGGTGATATTCGAATTCAGCGCTATTAAAAATATAATAAACAATATGTCACTCATTTTAAAAAAATAATTGAATTTGGGTCCAAATTTTGGGGAGCCATTCCCCTCAGGGGTCTTGAGATTCCACGCCGAAAATCATTTTAGTAAATGTAATATAAAGATATCTAATCACAGAAATTTTTCGAAATTTTTAAATTATAGCTCCCAAATTTGGCATACTTTTTAAAGTTGAGCTTTTCTTAAAAAAGCTCAACTTTCGATTTCTGAAACTTTCATCAATGATTCTGAATCTCCTTTCAGTGCTCTATAAAACCCCGTTTACAGATTTTCGCTATCTATTGCCAATCTTGACTTATGCATTATGCTTCAACAAAGTTGGGTATCAGAACAAGAAATCACCAAAGTTGAAAAACAAAAGAGACCCCTCAAAAACCCCGGGAGGCTGAGGAGAAAAAATATGGTTCTCTTACTTTTGGGATTAAGAGAACCTATAAAAAAAATTTTGAACGAAATCCGAAGACTCAAGTGAAAAACGCGACTGTTTTGATATGGAATGACCCAATGAAATAAAGCAACAATATGTCCAACAACTACTGCTTCTATGGTTTGGAATTGTTTTGCTGGTCAACATCAAATTCTTATCTTCTACTATGCCTCTCGCCTATCTAAACTATATACTGCCTTCTTTTTCATAGATAGACAAATTTTTCTCATAACTTTGTTGTTCTCTATAGATGTCACGCTAGGGTGGCCCTTATTTTACCTTTTTCGACTTTTTAAATGTCTTACCCCCAAAGTGTGTTCATTTTATGAGAAAATAATTCTCTATTTTTTATTTTTCCCCTAACTGAATTTTAACCCGTGCCGGGTCACCCCTTTTTTTTGGAAAAATGAAAAAAATTCACCGATTTTAAAAATCTTGCAATTTTTTGTAGATAACCCATCAAAGTTGTTCCTTGTCATGAGAATGAACTCCCAATTTTTTATTTTCCCTCCAACTTGATTTTAAGTGGTATCTGGGGGCTCCCCTAAATTTTCAAAAAAATCAAAAACAAGAAAATTGAGCAAAATCGTTCATTTTAGCATTTCAAGTTGTTGCATTTCGTAAGAGAAAAATTCTCTATTTTTCATTTTTCCCCTAACTCAGTTCTAAGTGGACCCACAAGCCCCCTCAAATTAAAAAAATTATGAAAAAATATCTCACGTTGGGAAGAAAATAAAAAAATTGTGAAAGAATTCATTCCCGTGACACAGAACATTAAAACCTCAAAATGGCGAAAAAATTTGAAAATCTGTGAATTTTTTAAGTTTTTTTTTTTTTTTTTTTTTTTAAAGGGGACTTTGGGGGCCACTTACAATTGAGTATCATTTTTTCCCAAATGGAACAACTTTAATTGGTTAGAACCAAAAAAATGAAATTTTTTTAAAAAATGGTATTTTTTTCATAATTTTTTTAATTTGTGGGGGGGGGGGCTTGTGGGTACACTTAGAACTGAGTTAAGGGAAAAATGAAAAATAGAAAATTTTTCTCTTACGAAATGCAACAACTTGAAATGCTAAAAGGAACGATTTTGCTAAATTTTCTTGTTTTTGATTTTTTTGAAAATTTAGGGGAGCCCCCAGGTACCACTTAAAATCAAGTTGGAGGGAAAATAAAAAATTGGGAGTTCATTCTCATGACAAGAAACAACTATGATAGGTTATCTACAAAAAATTGCAAGATTTTTAAAATCTGTGAATTTTTTTCATTTTTCCAAAAAAAGGGGGTGACCCGGCACGGGTTAAAATTCAGTTAGGGGAAAAATAAAAAATAGGGAATTATTTTCTCATAAAATGAACACACTTTGGGAGGTAAGACATTTAAATAGTCGAAAAAGGTAAAATAAGGGCCACCCTAATGTCACGCCTGTTCCAACATTCCATGAATTATCTTAACAAAATGTTGCAGTTTTCGTGTCTCGCTAGTGCTTCTTAATAAACTTGAGTATAAGGCAATAATTCTTGTGGGGATTCCTTGTTAAGTTGCTATAACCTTTTCAATTTTGAAGATAAAACAAAATTACACATCCCAATATGATTAGAACTGAAGTCAGTAACGTAGGGAAGAGAGAAGGTCTACTCAATTTCCTTCGTGCTGAAATGCACTACACGAGTGCAGAGGGAAAGAGAGATTCTACTTATTTCACTGCGATCTTGAATGGACAACCACGAACTCAGGAGTCGAAACTCCTAAAGAATAACACATACCTAACTGTTGGATTTACATATGTTTACTCGGTTTCATTTAGTCTAAGTCTAAATTGTACAGAAATTCGCTGAGCTTAAGTACTATTTCTCTACATCATTTATCTAAGAGAAGTAAAATATACACAAAACTGGATTGGTGACGCTTAGCGTTGTCGAGGCACAGCAGAACTTTTATCAAATTTTCCAAGTGTTATCCACCTCAGGGACTGGAAAATATTTCAAATCCAGTGTTGCTAATTGGTTTATCTCAGAAAATACCAATTTTCAAACCTGTAGCATCTTCATTAAAAAAGATATGCACCCGCTTTAAGTACTAAGTTACATGAAATTTTCGATTATTGGCACTCTGTACTATCCAAATCCAAATCTCAAATAGTGTCCATCTGTCCACCACTCACCGGACAGCGGACACCCCATAAAACCACATTCGACAGCAGGGGAAAAATCATAAATCACGATTTTTCGTCATTAACAACTTTTTGAAAGCAGCACCAGCACAATATCATGGAAGAAAGTCGTCTAAAAATAAATGGCTCGCATAGCAAAAGCGCTGGATGGATTGAGACGTAAATACAAAATACCAGAGAAACATGATAGCGCTTTAATTTTCTCAGCTCAGGCGTACCGTACCAACGCGAATCTCTACCACGCGACTCATTTAAGCTGTGAGAAAATTCCGCGCTTCGGAGCCCGAGCCGGAATCCTAAAATAACGATAAGATACGCGATGCCGTGCCGCTATTCTAGCCGTAAATTGTGAAACAAAAACAGACAAGGTGATTTCGCCGTCGTAATCAGTTATAACTTATTTATCGGAGGCAAAGGACCGTATTTTAGGAGTCGTATCCAGAAATTAAAAGATTTTTGCGCACGTTTCGTTATTATCTTTTAACTTATTTTCTCTTTTGTTCGTGTACATTATCTTTTTGAAAATTTTTTCTCTATTTTTTCGCCTCGTTTTAATAGCCTTTACTCTTCGTATCGTAGATAGTTTGTCGCTGTGTGCTGTTATAAGCGTTTTTTCTTTTTTATCACATCAGTTTGCAGTAAATTTCACACATTTCGTAGAGGGAAAAAAAGTGAACAGCTTCCGGCGGCAATGATTAAACGAGCCCTTAATAATAGTCTATATCGAACATCTACAATTAGAATATTGTCGACAAATTTGAATATTAACGAATAGATCAGATGGCTGGCTGCTACAGACCTTTTTCCTCCTTTAGCTTTACCAAAAGTTCAGCCATGTTTTTCTATGTACCATTCAACGTCACTTCGTTCTAAATACACCGGATTACTTGGACGACCGTTAGAAAGACCCTGTCGGATATTTTTCCCGTCCAACAATTTCAAAACTTACCAAATCTGGGTCTCGCAATCCGCACACGGGTCAACGGCATATTGATAAAAGAAAAAGAGGTCGAGTTTTCAAGTGGCGTTTTTCAAAAGAGGCAGGAAATTTGACTGTCTGAAGAAGATACAAGGGCGATACTTTGTGATAGCCCTGTGGTGTAGGTTTTACTTATTACTTATTATGCGTGGAAACCGTATCCGTATGCTGGAGCGCCTTTGTTTACTCGTAGCTTTAATTTGGATCTGTGTTAAGAAGACATATTATGTCCTTTTAAGTTTCGGAAAGCTCGTCTCTAAAATGATGTAACGGTATTAGGGATTTAATTAAACGTCGCGAGCTTATTTTTTCCCCGAGTATTTTCTTTGCTCTAAATTACGAGAATAATTTACTTAACCAAACACGAACCGGGCCACGGCTCGAATATGATAAGAATACATTTAGCATTTTCATAATGCGAGCTTTTTTGCTGTATAAATAAAAACATTAAATAAAATATGCCACGTAAGCGTGTTTACTCGTACACGCGGTAACTTTTACAATGAAAATAAAAAGCTACGAATTTCACGATAACTCGTCTCGAGACGTTCGCGTTCATGTGCTTCTTCAAAATAATAAATCTACTTTCGACGTAAAAGATTCATTCGCACTTAACCAATGTTTTCGTAGGACCGAGTTGTAAAACAAATTAAAAAAACGTTTCTTTTTTCACACCTAAACGTACCGTGCCATCGAGAAAATATCTTGAGGGGTATTTTAAATTGAAATGAAAGGTGTAGGTAAAAAAAGAAAAAGAAAAAAGATAGTGACGAATCTGAACGATTACTTCAGTAGTGGAAAATTAATGACGCGTGGAGTAAAAAAAATTACCCGCCAGAGGGTTACGTTTATAAATACATACGATTTTTTATACATTTAACGAACCATTAGATTTGATTGGCGATAATATACGTTTGAACGTAGGTCGATGAAAAGGCGCTCTTTTACATTTATCAACGATTGTCTCGAATAAATGCAATTTTTACTTCGAATCTTTATCTGGAACAAGATATTTCCATTTCTTTTTTTGCTCCTTCGGTTTTCCATTCTCTTTATTATAATTCAAATCAGTTTTGCGAGAAAAAGGATGAAAACAATAATGGTAGGAGAAGTTGATCCGTTTATCAAGTTTTCATTAGAAATCTTTGGCAGTGGACCCAGTGGTAAAGTAAGAGTGCTTTTATGGCTGTCTAGACTTTATGGGCTATAAAATGCCTCTCGAAGCTCCAACTATCCCAAAAGTGGTCTCCAATTATGGAGGATCGAATATCGACTACTCCTGCATCAAAAATATCCCCTGTGGCGTAGCCAAACAGCCATTCCAGGGAGGGTCCTGACTGAGAAAAATGAACATTTTTGATAAAAATGGCATTAAAAACTGAAATTTCGTCATATTTGCAAATTTTTCGTCGTTAAGGGTATTTGGACCCCCCCCCCCCCCCCAGCGGCACACTCGATCGATAATATCGGAAGATGTAACGTATCGATAAAAAATCGTTTGAAAATCTATAGATGTTCTCACGATATTATAAAGATTTATCGGTACAACTTCATAGGCAAAAAATCTAAAAACTATCGAATTCGATATTATTAAGATTTTATGACGATATTCATCAACGATACTATCGCCAAAGAATATTAAATTTATCGATTCCGATTTTCCACCGATTTTGTGCAGATATTTGAAACTACATTATCGACAAAGAATATTAAATTTATCGAATTCGATTTTTTAACGATTTTGTATAGATATTTAAAACTATATTATCGACAGAGTATATGAAATTTCTCGACTTCGATATTTTACCTATTTTTTGACGATATTTGAAACTATATTATCGACACATAATATGCAATTTCTCGAATTCGATTTTCTAACGATTGCGTGAAGATATTTGAAACTATATTATCGACACGTAATATGAAATTTCTCGATTTCGATTTTTTAACGATTTTGTGACGATATTTGAAACTATATTATCGACAAATAATCTGAAATTTCTCGAATTCGATTTTTTAACGATTTTGTGAAGATATTTAAAACTTTATTATCGACACGTAATCTGAAATTTCTCGACTTCGATTTTTCAACGATTTTATGACGATATTTAAAACTATATTATCGACACGTAATATGAAATTCCTCGAATTCGATTTTTCAACGATTTTGTGGCGATATTTGAAACTACATTATCGACAAATAATCTGAAATTTGTCGAACGATTTTTCAACGATTTTGTGACGATATTTGAAATTATTTCCAAATTGGTGAAAATTTTTCTAAGTCCAACACGTCTGGAAGTACTAAACTGCCTATTATAAGCGTTTTATTGCTAATTCCTCAACGATAACGTATGGCATAGTGGTTAAGGAAGAGGATTACCATGCAGGAGGTAGATGGTTCAAGCCCCACGGGTGGCAGATTTTTTATAATTTTTTTTGACTTCTTCTGAAATGATCCTCTTACCGTAACATGAATAATGTGTTTAGGCATAGTTTAATGTATTAATTATCCTAATTAATGATTTTTAATTATAGAAAAAAGCTAGTAAAAGACGAAAAATCGGAATAAAAAATCGATAAAAAATCGACAGAAAATCGAATTCGATAAAGTGTCGCAAAAGTTCCGCCTAAATCGTGAAATTATCTTTCGATATTATAGATATATTATCGATAAAATATCTTACTATAATCTCGAAATTTTTGCTAACTATAATTCGTCGATAATCTATCTATATGTCGAAAGATAATTTCACGATTTAGGCGGAACTAACGCGACACTTTATCGAATTCGATATTCTGTCGATTTTTTATTTCGATAATTTGTCGATTGTGATGCTCGCCCCCCCCCCCCTAAATACACCGCTGATCACATTCCAAAATTTAAAAAATCGATTTTTAGCAAATTTTTGAACAAACTGTTTTTTGAAGAAAAAAAGTTGTGTGCCCAATGTGCCGTCAAAATAACCATTTAAGTAGGTATGGTTAACTTGTTGAATTTTTATGAAATTCTGAGCATTTTTCAAACTTTGAATCTTTACCATCTCAAAATTTTCAAAATTTTGAAGATTTATTACATCTCTACTCCAAAAGTTTAATAAAATTTATACCATGCTACCGAATTTCAATTTTCCACACAATTTTGAATATGAATACTCAAAATTGAAGTTAAAATACAGAGTGTCCAGCAGATGGTCTGCTAAACTTGAAATAACCGAGTACTACTAACAAAAATCTTCATGTACACATGGTTGCCTATCTCGATTTTGAAGGGGCAGTGATGTACAAAAATTTCAAAATTTTATGAAAACAATGCACGAACTAGGTGTAACTTTTTAAAAGGAACAAAAATAGTTATGTCAAAAATTTGCCTATCTTTGAAAGTGAAGGAGCTACAAAGCTTTGAAAAATGGATTTGTGAAATTCAAGGCTTAGTAGCGCCTTAATTTTCAAAGATAGGCACAATTTTCACATGACGTTTTTTGTTCCTCTCAAAAAGTTACATCTGTTTCATGTATTTTTTGACCGAATTTCGCAATTTTCATGTATCACAACTGCACCATAATAAATTGAGGTAGGCAATATTTTTGACTGGGATTTTGCGTTTGACTGGGATTTTACGTTGCTGTAACTCCTTCAATTTCAAAGATAGGCAATCCAATATGTTACAACGTTTATTGCTTTTTCGAAGATCTATCCACATGCCGGTGCCGAAATTTTTTTCAGCGCAGTGTTGCCAATCGACTTTGCTAGGTAAAATACCGATTTTCAAACCTTTGTAGCTCCTTCTTTTTCAAACTCAGGCAATGTGTGTACATGAAATTTTTTGTTAGTCGTACTCGGTTATATCCAAATTTCAAATTTGGCAGACCACTCACCGGACACCCTGTATAATGAAAATAATCAGATTTGATTTATACCAGCAAAATATTGCTGTACATTTACGCTGTACAAAAATAGCTTTAAATTGAACCTTATACTCAAAGGATTTGAAGAATCTCAATCTTAAACCTTTTTGAGAAAAAAAAAATTGCTCATCTCTCTCTCTGAATGAAATTCTGACAACTTAACCATAAACTGAGGAAAAAATACTTCCAAGAAGTAATGTACTTGTATGTTTTGGATAATTGAAGGAGTATTTTTTTTGATTATGTGCTTAAACTTAAATGAGTTACCTACTTTACTCGTAGTCCAAAGAAGATTGGCGACAGACAACTAAGCTCTTTAACCAAATATTATGATAGACCTAAAAAAAACTCCTATGTTAAAATTTTCATGCCAGATTTTCACCAAATTTATGGGCATAGGCAGGAGCGTATTTAAATGGGGTCGAGGGGGTCCAGACCCCCCCCCCCCCCCTTGACGAAGAAAAAGTGGAAAAAATTACGAAATTTCAGCTTTTTAATGGTCTTTTTTTACAAAAAATGTCACTTTTTTAGTCACCCCCCCCCCCCCTTTACATGACTGTCTGGATACGCTACTGGGCATGGGAATTGGGAAGGACGGAGGAGTGGTACTAGCATGTGAAAATACTGGTTCCAAGTTTAGGGTAATGAACTTTATTGTTGATAGCAGTCTTCTTGGCACATTTTTCTGTTATCAAATTGTAAATGGAATGGAAATTGGGTGGTCAAGTCCATAAAAGTTGTATATTTGGCAAAATGCAATTAAGTCAGTCGAACCGCAGACTAAAATAATAGATTTGCAAGGTACACATAGAGAGCTGAAATTATCGCAGCATTTCAAGAAAATTCCTACCAGAAGAACTAGTTGAATCGAATTACATAAAACATATGAAAATATACAAATCGAGACCGCAAAGTAGACGATAATATTTAGGCTGGTCGATGAATAATTTATCGTTTTTGTGGATATATGGTTATACTGCGAAGCGACTAAACATATTAAGTAGATAAATCTAAAAATAATTCTTTCGTGCGAGAAAGGTGGTAAGATAGAGAAAAAAACTTTTCAAATCGTCTGCGTCTGGACGTCGAAGCAACAGACGGATGTGATGCGGTTATTAAAGTACGAGTACAACCGTTGAATTAGAAAACAACTTATGTGTAGTACATCGACACGTGCTTCAAATATCTTTGAAGAAGAAAAAAAATACACCATAAGTGTCTCGGATTGTTTCACAAGCCAGTAAAATTTTTCGGTGAATTTTTAACCGTTTAAATTGTTTAAAAAGTTAATCCTTCCGCGACGACGCCAAGTTCAACGTTAGTACTAAAGTCGTGACTGTTCGACGCTGCTGAGCATAAATTAGTCAATACGATCGCCTCTGCTTGTACCAACGAACGGTGCATGGTAACTAGTTTAAAAGCAAGCATTTCGAATAATTTCTATGTCAAACGCATAAATCACTTAACAATCGCCGGCCATTAAATTCGATCCGATCCGAATTCTCCAGCATTCGAACTCGAATCGTACACCATACATAACTCGCAGTCGCACAGGCACAGATACGTGTAATTTAATGAAAATAGATATACACGCGGCGCATTTTGTATGCATTACGCGTTCATATACAACGCCGTACGTGTACAAAACAAAGGCGAGTTAGGTTAGATCAGCGTTTCTGTATAATTACAAGATTGGATAGGTCTTTGGAAGTTTGGATTTGGAATATGTATGTACGCCAATGCCAGCCCAGCCCAGCACAGCACACAGACGCACGACACGGATTACATTACAACGGCAAACATGAAATGAAATCCTGATGTTCGTCATTTTTCAAACCCATACACATCTTATATTTTGATACGAGTTCCCTTTTGCGCCGCCGAAATCATTTCAAATTTTCTACCCCATCTCTCGCGAGTAAACTCGCTGGAAATCCTTTCCATCTCGTCCATACGATTGTAATTATTTTCCATTCCGTTTTCACGTTATCTTCGTGGATACGACGCGCTTATACCACGTTCGGTTCGTATCTTGCAATGCTTAAATTCAATATACGTCGTAACTCGGTCATCGATTGTAATTTTGAAAGTCTTCGACGCTTTTCAGCTCTTATCGAAAATACAATAGAAAATACGTACCTAGGCCTATACCTATTTTGTTCCACGTGTTTTAATAAATATAGGCCTCTGGTATAATAATCGTCGAGTTTCATCGAAATACACCGCATATTTTTGTGGAATGTTCTTTTTTTTCAACGTTATACTTGATCTCACGAAACTGATCGCAAAGCTGAACATTTTAATCCGCGTGAAATCTCGAATTAAAACACCTTTTTTTGTAATATTATAAAGGCTTAGATATAGCGACATTGAAAATTTCGTAACGAGTTGTAGGTATTAATTTATTTCGTGTTTTCGCTCAGTTCTCTAAAATCGAGTCGAATTTTGATGATTATTTCTTAATAATTGTGCGACAAACTTTTTTCTTTCTCTCTAAAATATCATGTTTTCTTCGCAGAGAAGTGATGTCATTTCAGTTTTCGTGGCATTCATCCCGTGGGTTTGACTTTTGAACATTTATTTATTTTTTTGTCATTTTTTCACATCTCAAAATCAGGTGAGCCTGACTCGAGCAAAATGAATTTGTAATTTTAATGAACTAGTGGAATTTCTCATCTTTTTTTTAGGAGAATTTTTCGCATAACAACTCATGGTGTCTACTTTGTACCTGGATTTTTTTGGAAAACCTATGACTTTGCATGGTTTTTTCCATGACCATTCTTTTTACATTTTGCCCAAATGTTGAGTGACCCTCATCATTTTTTTTGTTCAGGCTAACATCCCCAACAGGGGCTTTTTCAGGTTTCAGATTGGGTAGGGGGTGACCGTGGTGAGAGGTTTCACTGGGATGCCGAAAATTTTCAACTGCAGTGCCAAATATAGAAAGTGGTACTGTCAGAGACGCGAGTCTAGTTTGATAAATTTTGTTTATATAGAAGTGGATCGCTGTTGTCGAATTTTACTAATATTCAAAATTGGAGTGGAGGGAGGGATCCAATCGAAATTTTTGTAATAACCAAAATTATTCCCAAGACTTCAAGCTACAACATTTGTTTGAAAATTTTTTCAATTAAACCCTTTACCCCCCCCCCCCGTTTTTAATAATATCAAGTATCCATCTATCTAAGTCGTATTATACGAAAATGGAGGGGAAGGAGGAGTCTAATTGAAAATTTTATAATAGCCACAATTATTTCCATAGAACCTCAATCAACAACTTTTTTTTGAAAAAATTTTCAATCTACCCCTCCCTCCATCACTTCTTAAATTTTGGATAAGTATCAACGGAATGTTGAACGAAATTTGAATGGAAGGGGAAGGAAGGGAGGGAGGGAGGGGGAAGGAAGGGTGGGTGAGAGGGAGGGAGGGAGCGAGGGAAGGAGGGAGGGAGCGAGGGAGGGAGGGAGGGCTCCAAATGAGAAAAATTTCAAACAAAAGTTGTTTCTCGAAATTCTAGGAATAATTTTGGTTACAACAAAAATTTCGATTGAACCCCTCCTTCCCCTCTAATTTTGAATATTAAAATATCTATGTAGTACTGGACCTGATAAAATTCAACAATAACGATCCACTTCCATGTAAACAAATTTTTAAAAGTAGACTCAAGTCTGCCAGAGCGTACAGCGATGGTAAAAATTTAAAAAAATTGTGGTTTTGATTGAATGGAAGTTGTAATAATTGTGCCCAATAAAAAGTCAAAAATCCCATGTCCTGTGGACACCTTGCAACTTTTCAAAAATAGGTATTTCTTTAATTTTTTTTTCTGAAAATATTCTATGCCAATGACACTAAAACTTGGGGCTGTGATAACGTTATTATTTTAGCGGTTCCGTTTCCGTTTCCCAGCATTCAATAACGTTTGTAGTTCATTTCTGTTTCCCATTTTGAAAGAATTCCGTTTCCGCTTCTCACTTCGAAAAATTCGGCTATGCTTCGAAGGACAAATTTAATAGAATTGTTTCTAATTTAAAAAATGCAACAGTGATGAAGAAAGCAAAAAAAATTTCAGGAAAAAATTATGTTTTCAACAAAAAAAAATTCCAAGACGTGAAAAAATGAAAAATTTTTAAGCGAAAAATCTTTCTTTTTTAAAAAACAAAATTAATGAATAATTGATTAATAAAACAATAAAAATATCTTGATCACAGTCAAAATCAAAAATATCTCAAACCAGAATCAAACCAATCCTGAGCTAAAATTTAAAATTTAAAAAAAAAATTAAATTAAATTAAAAATTTAAAAAATAAAAAACCATGCTTCACAAGCACAAAACCATTTAAAAAAAAAAAGAATTACGTTATCAATTCGATTTTTAGGTTTCCATTCCGTTTCCGTTTCTAGTTTAAGTTTACTTGGTTTCCGTTCCGGAAACGTTTCCATTTTCAACTATTGATACGTTTCCGATTCTGATTTCAAGTCAAAATACCGTTTCTGTTACGTTTCCAGTTTCGTTTCCGTTTTCGTTATCATAGCCCTGCTAAAACGTTCGACAAATTGAAAATTTGATAGGCCTGCCCTATCTAAATAAAATATGTGAAAAAACTAAAAAAATCGAATATCTGAATAAATAACTTAAAAAATCATAAAACTGGAAAAATTAAGTATTTTATTTAAATCTTTTCAAATTTTCTAAATATTTTGAAATTTTCCAAAATTTTTTAATTTTTAAAATTATTACATTTAATTTAATTTAATTTTAATTTTTAAACTCATCTTAACTACTTAAATAATAAATTTGAAATTTTTTAAGAAATCATAATATAAAGTATATAGAGTGGAATCAACAAATTTTGTGAAATTAAAATTCAAATAATTATGTGACCCGGTATGACAAAAGGGACCTAGTAGGTATTTTACAAATTTTTCAGGAGAGCAAAAATAAACTTTGGGAATGAATATCTTTGGAACAAATGGACCGATTTTTTTAGATTTTGGGAAGTAGTTACTGGGCATGAGTGAAATATTTCCAATTTTTTTTTTTTTTAATTTTGAGCGAAAATTGTTTTTATAATGGGTAAGGTAAATTTGACCAAACTCAGTATTGCCAAAAAGGGGAAAAAATTGTGCGATAAGAAAATTTTTGAAGCTTACTAATAACAAATAGCAGATCGGTTTTTGGCTAAATTATTAGCATTTTGCGTCATAAGTGGTCAAAAAACGAAAAAAACATTGAAAAAACAAAAATGACTGATTTCATTGATTTCAAGTAAAATTATTGTGATCAGTGATGATTCCGAAAATTGATCGAAAACTCTCAGAAGTGGAATTTTTTAGCTTAAAATCCCGTATTTCAAGCATCAGCCTCGAGGTGAGGTATTTTGAAACAAATTAGGGATATATTTTTACACATTTTTATTCAAATTCTTGAAAAACAGCTAACATTGCCTACTAGGTCCCTTTTGTCGTGCCGATTGGAAATATTGATTTTTTCGAAATTTTGAGTGGCTCAGATGTTAGACCTCGGTAAGTAGAGCTCAGAACACAAATTTTTTACCTACTAGGTCCCTTTTGTCATGCCGGGTCACATGTTTAGAATTGAGTTTTAAATAATTAAATAGGTCACAAAATGAATTTGAATATACACTACCTAAACCTTAAAAGTGTTCCCCAAAATGTATTAGGTATATTTTATTCGCTCAAAAATTTAATAACGCTATTTTAATAGAAAATCGCTCGATAGTTTCCACCACCCACTTAGCACATAAAAAAAAACCTGAAAATGATACCGAACACCATTTCTCAGCCTTTTGAAAGATCGCACTGTCGGCAAACCAGCGCGCCGAATGCGAAATAAAGGCGATAATTAATTTCGATACCGATTCGCTTTCAAATTATAAACCGCATCCGCGCACTCTCAAGCACACAGTATAGTTTTTCAAGTACACTTCAATCAACCATTTATCTCGTAATCGTATTTCATGGAAAATCCCATTAAGTCGAATGAAAAAGTGCACTATGCGCACCGCAGCAGCAGAAAAAGCTCGAAATAGATAAATACTCCAGACGGAAAAATTACGATACCCGAACGAGCATTTCCGCGCGCATTATCAACAATACACAACCCGGAAACACTTAAATACGAAACATATGCGTCCAGTTTTTAATATTACAATACGTAAGTCCGTTCGTTGCCACGCAGAGAGAGACTTAATGCCAAGTTTCTCCAAAACTATAGCTTTACGAGTGTAGGGTACCTCTCTTCTCTTACCTACGTATTATAAAAACGGCATTTTGTAAAAGCCGACCACATGTCAAAGCGCATTTTGGTCTTGAACTTATTCACCTGTATATCTACTCGTACGCTGTGCGCTGTACGTTTAATTGGCACCATTTGTACGGTTTAAATTGGGTACCGACTTAGTCAAAAGTCACTTATGAAACTCGTCACGTTTAAAATTCTAATGTACCACATCCGGCTTTTTTCCCATTACCTGCGTATCTCTATCGTATATACTTTTGGTCTCATGGCTATACATCCTACCATGATACTGGAAAACACCATCCAGATGTGAACCTGAACCCAAACCAAAGGTATTCGTGTAAACTGTAATGTATAAAGTAAAGCGATACGCGTACGTATATTTCATTATGGTAATTTCTTGACCTTTTTTCTTCTTCGTTTGTTTGCGTAGGTGAGAACTCATGCCATAAGCGGGTTACAGAGTACAGAACCTAGGGCAACTGTTGTACACATACAACACACATCGGTACCCGAAAGACACAAGTATCTATCTCAGGTGAATAGTTAATTATATTTTTTCTCTATTTAGCTAGAGACACTGGTAAGTAATAGACTAAGTACATTTTTTTAAATGAAAATACCACGAAGTAATACGATTTAGTAGAATACAATTTTCAATGATTTCCAAATAATTTTTTAAACCAAAGTCTGGCATATAATTATGTCATTGGTGATGCACTGCACCCCTGCCGATCCTCTGAAACATGATTTTTTGTGAGGGGGCATTTTAGTGACATTTTTTAGTCTGTTCCTCAAAATAAAAGTTGAGAGCTGTTGAGGGTACTGGTCCGTCCAACAATTACGAATTTCATTAACTCCTTAAATATGCGTTTAAACCAAAAAATGGCCATAACTGAAATCAAAGTACATGAAATTTTCAATAAAAAAGGTTATATGTGACCGGGCATAGGGAAAGGGTATTAGTGTCCAAAAAATTTCACTTTTTTGGTGTTCTGAGGTCCACTCACCAAGGTCTATCACCTGAATCACTAAAAACTTCGAAAAAGTCAATATTTTCAATCGGCATGACAAAAGGGACCTAGTAAATCTGTAATCACTGTGGTTTTCGATGTATTTTTCATCTTATGATCACCTATGACACGAAATCTTCATAATTTAGCCTAAAATCAATGTTACATTTGTTATCAGTAAACTTCAAAAATTTACTTATCACAAAAAAAATTTCCCTTTTTGGCAACACTGAGTTTGGTCAAATTTCCCTTGCGCCATTATACAAAAATGTTCGCTCATAATCATTTTTTTAATATTGAAAAATATTTCACTTATACCCAGTAACAATTCCCCAAAGTTTTAGAAAAATCGGTCTATTCGTTCCAGAGATATTCATTTCCAAAGTTTGTTTTCGCTCTCCTGAAAAGTTTACGTTTTGGACACTAATACCCTTTCCCTATGCCCGGTCACATATTCATTTTTTTCGAAAAGTGAACAGGTGGCACAAAAACAAACCTTAAAATATATAGGGTGAAAAAAATGGTGATTTACTGATTTAATCCTATTTTCGCGATTTGGTATATAATTTCGTTTGGGACCACTCATTTGCGAATGATGGCTCACCGTAAACTCAAAAAAGCCCTCACCCCTCCCGCCTTTCCTGAAAGGTTTCATTTGTGTCATTATTTTTTATCTAAAAGTAAAAAGATTTCTTCATAAAAAAAAAGAAACAGAAACGCAGAAACAGATTTTTTGCGAGAGAATTGAGAGATTTTTACTCTAAATTTTAAAAAAAATATTTATCCTTTAAAAAATTGCGATTTTTTTGATTTTTTTCTCCAAAAAAACTAAAAGATTATTTTTTAAAAATTATCTAAGGGATATTTTTCTTTACAGATTTCTTCCGCAAAATTGAAAGATTTTTTTTTTTTTTTTTTTTAATTTATAAGACGAAAAAATTTATTTTTCTTCTGAAAATTTTTTAATAGGTAAAAAAAGTTGAAAATTTAGGAATTTTATCTCCAAAAAATAGATTTTTTTAATTAAAAAAAAATAATAATAATTAATTAAGTATAACAAACTAACAAAAAATTCTTATTTTTATTAGAAAAAAAATTATGACCAAAAATCATGATTTCATGATTTTTTTTCTCCAAAAGTAAAAATATTATCAACATATTTTTTTCTGAGTAAAAATCAAGCGATTTCTTGCTTCAAAAATAAAGAGATTTTTCCGAAAAATTGGAAGATTTTTTTTCTGAAAGTTTTTTTTTTTTTTTACTTCAAAAAGCTGAAAAATTATTTACCCTAAAAAAGTTTAGGAATTTTTTTCTAAATTTATGAGAGATTCTTTCTGCAATAAAGTTGAGAAATTTTTTACTCCCTCTCCTCCCCTCCTAAAAAGGTAATCAAAAGATCTTGAGATTTCTTTCATAAAACAAAACAAAATTCTGCATAAACTCCCAAAAAATAAAGACACATTTTTTAAAAGAAAATTGGGAACATTTTCTCTCTAAAAGTTTTTTAAATAAAAAATAAATAAAAATACCAACAAAATAAAAGTCAACAGATTTTTACTTTTCTAAAAAAATGAATTCTTTTATTCCAAAAAATTTATATGGAAATCCCCTCTCTGCCCCCCCCCCCCAAAAAAAAATTGAACAGTCGAATATCAAAAATAGAATAAAAAAATAAGAAGAAGAAGAATAAAAAATATGGCAAAAATCAGGTTTCTTTCTCAAAAAAAAATCATTTTTTTCTACAAGAATTTAAGGAGTAAGATTTTTAACTTTAAGAAAATTTTTATTTTAATTTAAACAAAAAATCGAGGTTTGTTTTTCTCTAAAAATAAGTGATATCTTTTTAAAAAACAAAGATTTTTTACTCCAAAAAATTGATATCAACATTTTGTTAAGAGAAATATTATGTTCCAATTTTCTTCCAAAAAATTGGAATACATTTCTCTATTTTTGTTTTGAAAAATGAGAATTTTTTAGCAAATTGTGGAATTGAAAATGTAGGTTGTGAAAATTTTCAGCGGTGTCACAAAAAAATTGAATGATTCTCATCAGAGAAAGTTCCAAACTAAGTGAAAAGGGCCTGCAAAATTATTGCACCGAGGCCCCGCTCGGCTCTCGCTGCCTCTGGGGTGAAATAATTATAACCCCCTTGCGATGTTTTTTTACGTTTATTTCCAAAAATATGTTCTTTTTTGAAAAAATGATAATAACATAAAATATTCTACATAAAATTCCATATGAAAAACGTTCTTATAATTTTTTTGTAAAACGTATACCTCAACGCCGCTATGGAGGTCAGACAGATGTACCTACCTTGGACCTTCATCAAAATGGGATCAAATGTGACCTAAAATGTTACTTCTGATGTAAAACTCTTTTCGTAGAAAATCCACTCTCTTGTCCCCTCTCCGCAAGTGCCTACCTACAGGTATCTATATCGTTGCATTTTGTTGAAAATTTAATTTCCTACGTTAATTCGTCTGTAATATTATTAGAGAACGAAGTGCTGAGTATCTTCTGCATTAATATACCTATACATATAACCCGAAGAAGTAATCTTATTACGTATTTTGTGTGTTCAGAAAACTTTCATCTCGAACGTACATAAGTATATAAAGCGTAAAGTGATGAATGAAATTTAATAATAACGACAACGCGAGATACAAAACCAAGTAAACTTCAAAACTCAGATAACGTAAAATATTTTTTTAATTTATCGAAATTAAATTTTTGTTTTCCAACGAGTATAAGTATGAGCACATTTCCTTCAAACTATGTATTAAGTGAGTGGGTGGTTTTTAGAGTAAACAAGCAGGTTAAAAGTTATAAATATGAAAATTCTTCGAGTACAGAGTCTTACGTTCAACGCAGATTTTTATTTAAATCGTATAATTAAAAAAACAGTTCGTACAAATACGGAGAGTTTACATTGCTAAAAATATGCTACCGTGTGGAAGTGGATCCCGTGGAATATAAACACTTGAAAAAATTTCCGATTAATATAAAAATTTACCCATACGTGTCAACGAATAAATTATAAAAATAAACTTGGAGTTAAGTTTGTGGGCGGAAGTTCATTTACTAAGGAGTTTATCAACGGAGGCGAAAGTTCTACGAGTAGGTTGCGAACGGAGACACTGGACAAGGAAATGCGAAAACTTAAGTTGGACGTAAACGTATAAGACAAGGAAAAGGTGCAGTTAGGCAGATATTTCGTTTCCTGATTCGATAGCGAATAATACTAACTAAGTCGTATCGAATTGTTTGTTTCAGTAAGTAAGTCTACTGTAAGCATGGATGACAAGAAATGCTAAAATTAGATTACAGTAAGTAGGCAGGCACTAGGCAGGCACTAACAGTCTGTTGAGAAAATTTAGTATGAAACAACATATCCTTATCATACAAAATCTCAAAAGTCAGACGATGATGTTCGAAATGCTAAAGATAGATATGTGAGAAAATGAAAAAGAAATTATAAAATTAACAAAACATAAAAACAAAAATAATCAAAATAACTGAAATTCGAAACAATGAGAAAACATTAACAAAATGAAATGAGTGAAAAAATCACAGTAAAAAATAAAACAAAATTGCTGAAATTTGATCAAATTAAAAACTAGAAAAATTTAAACAAAATAGGAAAAATTCAAAATTGAAAAAAAAAGAATGGAATTGGAAATTGAAAAAAATTGTAAAAACAAGGAACTTAAAAATAATTAAATTTACATTGATTTTTTTTTAAGAACGAAATGATTTAAAAATCATAATAAAAAAATATTTAGATGAAATTGAAACTGAAAATTTTTGGGAAAAAATTAAATCCTACTAGTTAAAAATCTTTTTAAAAAAATTGAAATAGAGGTAATGAAAAAAATACTTGACAAATTAAGTAAATCATTGAAAAAAATGAAAATGTATTTTTACAAATTGGAAATGGGAAAATATATTGGCAAATGAAATGATTTTCAAAAATTTGTTAAACCGAAAATGAGACAAATAGAAAAAACAAGAAATAAAGAAAAATTAATTTAATTAAAAAAACCACTTGACAACAAAATGGTTGAAAAAAATGATAATACTAAAATTGACTAAAAATTTTAAAACTCAACTTCACCAAATCCATCCAAAACTTTTTCCAATCGGTGTGATAATCTTGAAACACACAAAAAAAAAAAAATAAGTGATGAAATTTGAAAAAATTAAAAATTAAAATGTGGAAAATAAAAAAAAAAACTGGAAAAGTTGAAAATTATAGAAATTGAAAGAAAAATCATCGTCACACTAAATTATTGAAAAAATGCAAGTAAAAAAATAAAATAATGACTGAAATTTGCAAAAATTAAAATCAAATTGAAAATTGAAAAAAATGATAATTACCTAGGTCAAATGATTTTTTTAATGGAAACTCGAAAATAGGCAAATTAGAAAAATCAAAAAATTGAAAAAGAAGGGGAAAACAGAAATTGAATTGAATGGAAAAAATTGATAAAAAATTAAACAAAATCGCACATTCGGAGTAAAAAGGTCATGACCTCGTGACTCAGAAAAATTGAACTTCTTTATTTTTGAGTTATGATTTTTCTTATTACTCTGGATGTGCAAAATTTTGAAATTTAAAAACAAAAACTGAAATAAACCCAGAAAATTGGAAAAACCGAAAAAACAGAAATTGGAAAAACCAACGGTGACCAATGAATAAATGATCGAAAAAATATATAATAAAATAAGATGATAAAATTTTAAAAAAATAATAGGTATATAAATTAAATTTGAAATATGGAAAATACAGAAATCGAGAAATTCAAAAAAAAAATTGAAACTGAAATTTTTGTAAAATGACAAAAAATTATAGAAAAAATTAAAAATTAAAATAATAGTTGAACTGTAAAATTTTGAAGAAAAAAAATGAAAGTTAAATTGGAATTTGGTAATTTTGAAAAATTAAGAAACTGAAAAAAAATTGTTACATGAAATGAATAAAAATAAGATGATGAAAAATGAGGTGGACAAAACAAAATCACTGTAGTTTGAAAAAAAATGAAAAATTGAACCTGAATTGAGAATTAGAAAAATTAAAAAAATTAAAAACTGACAAAAAATTAAAATTAAATTTAAAATTGAAAAAAGATTTCAAATTTTTCTAATTTAATTTTTCTAATTTGAAATTTTATTTTATTTAAATTGGAAATTAAGGAAATTGCGAAAGGCAAAACAAAAAATGTACTTCAGTAAAAAAAAAAAGTGAAATCAAATTTTACTGAAACTCAAAAGAATTAAAAATTGAAAAAAAAAAAAAAAAATTAAATAATGAAAAAAACATTGACAAGTGGAAGGATCGACAAAAATGAGGATGAAAATGTTTTAAAAGACCGAAAATAAATAAGAGAAAATCTCAATATTTTGTGTCTCTAAGAAAAATGTTTAAAAATGGATAGGCCAGTTTTCAGCAAAAGACAGTCCGAGATTTAAAGTCTTCAAATAGGCAAGCGTTTTACCCCTTTCCCCCGCCACTCCTTAAAAATTCATTCCAAAGTCTCTGGCAAACTTTATCCTTTTTTTTTCAGTCATTCTAAACAGCTGCAAGTCTCGAAATGAGAAAATTAAAAACTTTATTCAGCTCCTAAGGTAGTATAATTTTGAAACTATCATCGCATTTTATTACGCATCATTCGATTTGAATCAACGAACGGAGGAAACGAAGTCGACTGTGCAAGTTGAACCTCCCCCCCCCCCCTACCTAATTAATTGTACATTTGTACCATTCGGCTTAACCATCGTACCAGTTTACTTTATGACTCATTACTTAAAATAATGTTACCCACTTTTATATTTTTTTTATTGGTGAAATTTATTAGATTCATTACAAATACATTAACCACGAGCATCCCTTCTCGGTATCTGTTTCCCCAAAGGACCACGTGCAATGCAAGAAGAGCGAGTTGGTTTTACAAAAAACAAAAACATAAACGATGAAATTTAATTTCCGTTTTTCTAATCAATACCGTACGTTGCACCAGTACACTAGATTATCTCTGTACTGAAATGTATAAATGTACATAATAAACGCTCAGTAGTTCTAAGCTAGTCCACACTTTTATCCGAGCAAAACCGGCAATGGCAAACGCTGATTCTGATTAAAAACCTCGCTCGCTTTCATTAAAAGTTATTCTCGCTTCACCTTTGTATGAGAAATAAAAAAGGGTTTTAACTAGGTTAGGTATAGAAGAAAACGGCAAATGCCAAGTTTTTTCAATTTATATAGAATAAAAAATAATAAAATTAAAAAAAAAAAAAAAAAACTGTTGAAAAGTTTAATCTTTTATTCGAAACGTTGGTATTTTCAGTTCAACTTGGAACGGAAATAAAAAGATCACTTAGGTAAATAAACAAAAGGCTCGGGTAATTTTCGCTTTTCAAAGAGAGAGGTGTTTTGGAATTCGTTAATTTTTCATAATTACGTCGACGATGATTCCTCTCTGCTGCTTTTTCGACGCCAGTTGCCGCCGCGTATTTGTAGTATTATAAATACGTTATTCGTATAAATGCCTTTGTATATGGTGGTATTTTTCTTTTAAAATGTTCACTATTCTAATAATACCCGAGTGATGTTTCAGACATAACAGAAATGTACTGTTTTAACTTCCCAAAACAATATATCATATTTTTAATGAATTACATGCTCCAAGTGCCAAATGCTCGACTAGAGTCGTGTAAAGGATTACGATTTGTATATGTGATAAAATATATTGTTCAGCAGATACCTACTCATACCAATGCCATACTACAGCAATAGCAAATGACACGAGTTCATTTTCAAAATATATAATTACATGATAATTTTTTTTGAATGATTTTTTTGTGGGTGGGAGGACTACTTCTCGTCAAAATGAAAGAATAATTCGTTTAGAGTAATTACCTACCTACACTGAAATTATCTTTTCGGAAAAAATGTGAATGAACTAGTGTGGCAACAAAACTATTCCAAATTGAAGGATGAGACAAAAACCTCACGTCAGTGTATTATCTTACGACAAAATTTGAAAAAAAGAAAATAAATTTAGTAACCTATCCTAATATTTTGCCAAAAAATTAATATAAAAAGGTGAGCGAAATTCTTCAAATCACCTAAGTACGTTTTTAATATTGAGTTACAAAACTCCTCCCTTTTGAATATTTTTGTTCAAGTCCAATTTTTTCTTTAATAATTAAGTTCGGCAAAAATTGGATTTAATTTTAAAACAGAATTTCTTACAGGTAAAACTTTCCAAAAACATCTTTCTTCAATTTTTTTTCAGTATTGCAGAATTTGTTACAATTTTGTTTAAAATAAATTTTTGAACATTTCGTTGAACATATTTTTCAAAATATTATACCTTCATTTTTTTTTAAATTTCATTTCGAAACAGAATAACAAAACTTTCTCAGTTTTTCGAAAAATTTACCTAGTTACTAATTTTAAAAAAAATTATCTTTAAAAGCAATTTTTCAAAAATTTGTTTCAATAAATTTTTTTTAGTTTTGTTCAAAAGTAAATTTTTTCTCATTACGAGTAAGTTTTAAAATCGATTTTTTCCATTTTTTTTTAAATTGCAATTTTGCAAATCTTTTGAAATTTTTCTTAAAAGCAATTTTGTTGAAATTTTGTTCAAATAAAATAGTAATTTAAAAAAATGAAATTTTACTTTTAATGCTTAAATATGACCATTAAATATTTTTACTTACACAGTTTTTTGCATTACCTAATCAATTAATCATGAATTTTTTCAAATTTTGGTTGAAATTTTTTTTCCGAAATATCTTTTTTTAAATTTGAATTTTAAAAAAAACCTCCAACTTTATGAAAATTCACCGATTCTTTAAACATTATTATTGTCAAAAGTTTAACTTTTTGAAATTTCGTTCAAACATTTTTTTCCAATAAATTTTTCGTTTTTTATATTTTTACTGAATTTTATATTTTTTAGATAAAACTTTTTTGTTTTAAAATTTTATAATAAAACAAGGTTTTTAATTGTTTTCCCTGAGTTTTGCACTGAATTTTTCAACATTTTGTTTTAATAAATTCCTAATTCGAAATAAATTTGGAATGAGTTAATTTTTTTTTCAATTTTAGTAAGTTTTTGATGAAATAGTAAAAAATTAGAAAAAAATTGCCATTATTTTAATAGTACAGTAAAACCTCAATTATTATCCAACTTCCAATTATTCGATTTCTCGATTATCCGAGAAAAAAATTGCAAAAGATTTCTTTCGATGTCCAAAAGTTGGTTCATTTTTTATTATTCGATTTTCTTTCATTTTTGCACATCCCGTGTAGCAACGTCGATGCTAATTTCGATATAAATGTCGACACATCGAAAAGTGACCGATTTCGATGTGTCGACATTTATATCGATATCCACATCGACATTTGCGATGATGAGATTTTGAAAAATATGCTAAGTTCAAATATTCAATATAAGTATATATTAAAATTACATCAAAAATAGTGTTCAAGCCAACATTTCGACATTTTTTGTCAAATATGCGGCATTGAGGCCACATTTGTAGCTGGACACATGCGAGTGTCCAACTAACATAGAGATGATTCTTAGACCTTATGTACTAATTCACAACACACTTTATCTGCGAGTATCACAATCACCCTCAAGACGTCGACAGTCAAGTCGATGCATTATTCGACCCTCGACAATTAGATCGACATTAACTCGACTTAAAATTCCTCTGGTCAACACTGTCGACAATTAAGTCGATGCATTATTCGACCCTCGACAATCACATCGACACTATCTCGACTTAAAATTCCTCTGGTCGACACTGTCGACAGTGAAGTCGATGCATTATTCGACCATCGACAATTATGTCGACAATAACTCGACAAGTGGTTGTATTATTCAAAACTTTAAAAAATAAGAAAATTTTGTGATTCTTTCAAAAATTATTTATTCCTGAGCTTAAAATGTTCCTATTAATTGTTTTTAGTTCTTTTTAGATATAAAATTTGTAAATTTAATTGGCAGAAATTGTCGACATAAATGTGGATGCGTTTATCGAGTATCGATTTTTACATCGACTTGTCTACGTAGAAAAACAACGTTTTCTAAATTATAGGAAAATACTGAGAAAAATTCAAAAATTTTGATTGAACAGTTACCTATGTTTAACATTGAACATTACTTTAAATCTCAAATATCATTTTTAATTCATCGATAACCGAGAAAAAAATGTGTCTGAATTTTGTCGACATAAATGTCGATGTCGACAACTGCTACACGGGATGTGACGGTTTTTAATGCTCCGAAAAAATTCGGATACGTAACTAACCTTATTTCTTTTTTCTGGAAAAATTTGATAAAAATAATTTTTATTTCAAACAAAGAAAAATGTTGAAAAATGTTGTTAAAAAGATTATTTCAAAAAGTTAAAAAATTAAGTATGGTATAGGTAATTTTACTTATTCATTTCAAAAAAAAAAAAAAAAAAAAAAAAAAAAAAAAAACAGTTCCAAAAAAATCAATTTTAGGTATTCCAAAAGATTAGGATTTTTTTATTCTAAAGAAATAAGAAATTTTTATTCTAGAAAATTATGCTTATGATTTTTTTTTACTTAAAAAAAATAAAAAATTTTATTCCGAAAAATTATTTTTGTTTGTTTTATAAAAAAATTTAAAAATTTATTCCAAAAATCAATTTATTTTTCACTTAAAAAAAAAAGAAAAGTATTCCAAAATTTAAAAAAAAAATGAGAATTTTTCTATTATTTAATTTTTATTAATTTTAGATTGATTCGATGTGATTCACAGAATACTTTTTTGTTGCTCTTGGTTTGTTCAGTCATTTCTATACATATTTTTGCAATACAAAGTTTTTTGTTGCATTCTTCCAAAAAAGAAACGAATAATCGATTATCCGACTTTTCATGACATCTGATCTTCTTTTGTCCCCCCTTCAACTCGGATAATCGCGGTTCTACTGTATTTTATTAATTTCACTGATTTACACTACTACCCTTTTTTGAGGCTCCCTTTTAATCATGGTTATCATTTCAAAAAAAAAAAAAAAACAAGTTACTTTGAAGTAAACTTGAAGTAAACCACGTTGCGTTGATGCATGTAGGTAAATTGAAAATTTGTAAAAACTAAGGAAAGTAAAAAAAAAATTCCCAAAAATTCAATAAATCAAAAATTTCCTAAAATTTAGGTGATTTGTAAAAATATTTAATAAAATTATCAAAAAATCGTAAAAATAGAATAAATTTTAAAGAAAAATTGAAAAAAATTAATGAATTATCAATTCATAAAAACTGAATAAATCGAAAAAATTTCCGAAATTTAATAAATGCAGTACCTAGGTAGTTAAAAAATTTAATAAAATAAAATTTGCAAAAATATAATACGTTATAAAACCTCTCGAACTTTAATAAATCGAAAAATTTCCCAAAAAATCGATAAAAAGAAAATTCATAGAAAATTCAATGAATTGAAAAATTATGAAAAATTTTACAAGTTATATATAAATAATAAAATGGTACCTACACTAATAAATTTGTTAACAAAAATTGAAAATTATATTCAAACAGACTATTTTAGAGTTTCATACAGGTAAGGAACTCATATGCATTTAATTTGACCTACTCGTACTCATAAATAGTCCATTTACTTATTTAAGCAGCCTATATATATTTGAAATCTCAAATACACTCAATTTTATTAAAGAAGTTCTTACACAACAGAAAAATAAAAGGTCATCGAACCACTACAAAGTTAAAAAAAAATCTAAATCAAAACCAACTTATCAAGATCTACAATAAAAACTAATTTAAAAAAAAAACGTGGACTACCGAAGCATTTTCACAATTTCGTTTGTAATTTTATCCGAGCCATTTATCTGACCTGTTTGGCGTTTAAAATTTTTAGCCATTTCTCAACTGCCGACGTTGGTGAAATTTACATCAACGAGCGTTAATTTCACCCTTTCGTGAGCTGCAGCTAAATAACGAACGAACGTTGAAAATTTTTTCGAATTTAGTTAACGAGTAAAAAATTGAACGGTAATTAGTTAACTTGTTTTCGATGCAGAGTTACAAATTAACTAATTAGCAGATTCTCTTCCCGAAGTGACCCTTTTTTGGCGAGGAGGGAAAAAAAACACAGAACAGGCTCGGAGTAATTAATACGTTTTCATGGCGAACGTACCAACAACGACTATACCCTTATTTATTCGCAGGCTTTTTTTCTCTCTCGCTATTTTCGAATTGAAATGAGAGAGTTTTGGACTTTTTAACTATGAACATAGAAAACTAGGGGAAAAAAGGCTAGCCAGTCTACCTAATCGATATTGATTTTCTTTATGGAAAGTTTAAAATTTGCGACGCTAACGCTGCGTAACGGTGTTAGTTTTGACGTTTTAATTTTTCTATACAATTTACTCGTAATTAATGGCTTTAATTGCGAGAGTTGAATTTATACATTTTGTTTTTTATTTGTTCACTACCGTATTGATAGAAAGAAATTTCTTTTCGCAAGAAATTTTAATCCGAAAGAGCGGAAAATTTTCCACAAATGCCGCGAAATCGATTCGCTTTACGCGCGAGAAAGTTATTCGAAATAATTATACGAGTTTTTTTTTTCGACATTGATTATAGAAAACTATACGAGAAAATTTAATTATCGAGTAAAAAAATGGCTGGATATTTTTATGATTTGAAAAAAAAAATTCGCTCGGGTAATGGTTGAAATTATGTATCGTTTTTGCTCGCCAGTTAATCGAATTTTAGCGAAAATTCCTTTACCCTTCGAGTCTCGGTTGTACTCATTACCCATTAAAACATTTACCACAACGTTGCCGCGCTTTTGCAGGCGACCGTAATCGGTTGAGTTTTCCGCACGGTCAGCATTTTAATCCCTTCGTATTATTATTTCGTTCCATTATCGCCAAAGATAACGCAGAATACATTTGATCTACAATGCAGTACATTATTTAGTCAGGTTTCGGTGTATATGCGAGTTTTTGAGACACGAGTTTCTAAAATGTGTGTGTTATTTTCGTATTAAAAGCGTCGTTTGATTTGAAAATTAGTTTCAAACTCACGCTTGTATGGTTTGATATAAAAGGACAATTTAGTTTAACAGATGTATTTAATCGTTTGTTCGGCAGAATGGTGCCCTCCACCCGGGTATAGTCTTCTACGTACCTACGTAGTATTTCAACAAAAATATCCCGAATGGGTTTTGTTATTCCAGTCTTCAAATTAATTAAGAAATTTTCAGCCGACAACTTTTCGTCAATTTTCAACGTACGTATCTATCTATATTATACGAGTATTTTTACATTTTTACGTACACGATTCGTAAAAAACTAATAAATCATTCGAGTCGAGCTAAAAAATGAGATATCAGTTTTCATTCGAGGGTTTTGTAGACATAGTTTTTTATATCCATCTTTGAAAAGTCAAATGGCAGCGTGAATTTTTCCTGTCAACATTTATCTGATCTATATACTTACTAGCGGAGTACCCGTCGTTCCGACGGGTAAAAAATTTAAAGATAACATACTAAAATTGTTTACCCGTGCAGTCACCCAGTTACGGTAGTTATTTTCAATCTTTAACATTCATTGACATTTTAAATTGAAAAATTTATTGGTAGGTACCAATTTCCAATTTTCATCATAATTATTAGGCAATTTTTTCGTAGGATTTCACCCTAACTGCAGGACTTCTGGAGTAATAGGTACTTCCTTAATTTTGTGGAAAATTCAAAATTATGAATTGAATTATTTTTTCGAACAAATTTTTCCAATTTTTGGCACATTATAAATTAAAATTGATCAATTCGAGAAAAAATTCATTCATTTTGTGAGAATTGAAATCTATCAGTCGAACATCTTACGTCGAATATGCCTGTATAGACTAAGTTTCTGTAGACAGCACTATAAAAAACCGTACTTTTGAACCATTTTTATCAACTTTCATCAGATTAAAACTTTTTTTTGTTGAATTCAACCCCCCACAGCACTATAAAAAACCGTACTTTTGAACCATTTTCATCAACTTTTATCAGATTAAAACTTTTTTTGCTGAATTCAACCCCACAACTCTTAAGATTCCTTAAAAGCCCGAAAAAAATTCATCCATTTTGTGTAAATTTAAATTTTTGAGCTGAATAATTATTCTGAACCAATTTCTTCAATTTTCAGCATATCTGACAGTTTCTTCTTCGTGTGATTCAACCCCACGTCAACTGTAGAATAATTAATTTTGAAAAAAAAAATTAATAATTTTGTGGAAGTTTGAGCAACTTATAAAATTCAAAATAATTCAATTCCAAAAAAATTGAAAAATGTTATCAAAAAAAATTTGGAGCTTTCTCAAATGTTTTAAATAAGTTCGCAACTTGAAAAAGTAATTCCAAAAATTATGTCATAAAAAATTTCGCAACTTGAAAAATTCACAAAACAAATTCAAAAATTTTTAAAAATTCCTCCAAAAAAATTTCCAAAAAAATTGAATAATGCAATTGAGGCGCTTGGTGTAAGAAGGGCGTTAGATAATTTCAAAAAGTGTGAAAAAAACACGTTCAAAGTTTTGAAATGTTATATCGCGAAATGTGGTCAATTGAAGTGAAATCTTTTATAGTAGGTAGGTAGTGTGTTCTTTGAGGCATATTTTGAAAAAAAAATATTAAAAAATGTTTCGTTATAACGCCAAAATGACCGTTTTTGTAACAGTCCATTAACGCCCTTTTTCCATATTTGAATTTTCAAAAAAAAATTATGTTTTTTTTTGCATATTCTCACTTTTAAGAGGATTATAATCGAGAACTACCAAGATTTCAGCAACGTGTCCGTCAAATAGGACAAAATTTTAAAAATGTCAAACCAAATGCATGAAATAAGTTGAAAAAGTCAAATTTTCTCGATTTTGCTGAAATTGTAGTATATGAGAAATATCGTCTCGAAACAAGCCCAGACATGATTTTTAGGCCCCTAGGTCATCTACTAGAGGTTGTGGGTTCCCAAGATGGCGTCATTTGGGTATTTTTGGAAAAAAACGAAAAAAAACAAACACCTGTTAAGGTGTCTATCATCGTCTAGGTATATTTTTCAGATCTAATACATCGTGTACTAATAGTTGGAGACCTGAAGATTTCAAATTTCCAAAAATATTGAAAAAGGGCGTTATGTAGCAGAACGCCCTTTTTCCACCAAGCGCCTCAATTGTCATATCATAAAAAATTTCGCAACTTGAAAAATTCAAAATAATTCAATTCCAAAAGAATTGAAAAATTCCCAAAAAATTGAAAAATGCAATCAAAAAAAATTTGGTGCCTTCTCAAATGTTTTAAAAAAGAGTGCAACTTGAAAAATTCATTCCAAAAAAATGTCATAAAAAATTTCGCAACTTGAACAATTCACAAAACAAATTCAAAAATTCAAAAAAAATTCAAAAAAATTCAAAAATTTAATCAAAAAAAAATTGGAGCTTTCTCATTGTTTTAAATAAGTTTGCAACTTGAAAAATTCAAAAAAAAATTTGTTTGCCCGGGGCTCGAACCGTGGTACCCTAGATGAGGATCGGGGCTCTTAACGACTCGTCTACTACCCATGTTTTGAAATAAACTTTGAACGGGTTTTTCTTAACTTTCCGGGCAACTTTTTTCAAACTTTTTGCGCCTAAAACCTAGTCCTCGTCGAGCTCTATACGACGCTATTCGCGGATTCAACGCGTATTCAGCGGTTTTCGAGAACATGCGTGACAAAAAATCCGGCTTCTCTCTTATAATATATATATTGATATATATTGATGATATTGAATATTGATGATGATTGATGATGAATATTGATTGATGATATTGATATTGATGTCCGAAAATTTTCGCCAGAGTTTTTACCCTTGAACTGAAACGTGATAAAAATGGGAGAAAAAATAATAATTTATGTAGTTTTTTGCAGGATTTTCAAAATATATTCCATCTGAAAATTCTTTTCAGTTTTTTTTTTTTTTTTTTTTTTTTTTTTATAATTGGAAATTAGGTAGGTATTTTCTTCAATTTAGAATTATTTCCTTTTTTCAAATTTCTTTTCAAAATAATTTTTTGAACAATTTTTCCAAAACAAGTTTAGGAAGATTTTTTGTTATTTTTTAAAAGTATAGGTATATATTTTCAAATTTTTCTAAAAACAATGATGCTAAAAAGAAACGTTTTTGCAAAAAATAATTTTTGCATTTGAATTATTTTCAGGAACATTCTCAAAAATTTCCTCTCTACAAATTTCTTTACGTATTAGAATTTTTTAATTTTTCAAAAAACATTTTCTAAAAGGGGATTTTCTATAAAAAAATTTATTGAGTTTTTTGAGAGAATTTTTTATGTTTTTTTACGGAATATCTTCTTTTTGCTTTCTTTCCAAAAGAATCTATCAAATATTTTTAGAAAGTATTTTGGATTTTATTATGTCAGTATAGTTATTTGATAGAGTTTTAAAAATTTTACAAAAAGTTTATTCTCTTCAGAGTTCTTTACATGCTTTCAATGAAAAATTTTTGTACAATTTTTTCAAAGTTAATTTTGAGAGCATCGTTGGTAATTTTTTAAAAGTTTACTCAGTTTTTTTGTTCGATTTTTGATTTTTTTTTGCACAAAAATGTCTAAAATAACTATTGTTTGCGAATTTCTTTCAAAGAGAGTTTTCAAAAAAGTTTCGAAAGGATATTAGAATTTTTTTATAAGGAAAATCTTTGAAAACTTTCTCATTTTGAATTTCTTTCCACGAAAATTTTTAAATTGTTCTCAGAGTTGTTTCAAAATAATTTTTTCCAAAAAGATTTTTTCTATACGTGTAAACGTATTTTATTGACAAAATTTTTGATTAAAAAAAAAAAGAAATCTTAAAATATTTTCTTTTTGCGAATTTCATTCTAAGAAATTTTTTGTACCAAAATTTTTTAATTTAAATTTTTGAAAATATGTTTTCTTAATAAGAAGTGTTTTTCCCATGGGAGTTTTTTGGAAAAAAGTAGGTATGTTTTTTAAATAATTTTCTATTATCATTTTTTCCAGAAAAAGTTGAAAAATATTTCATTTTTTCGAAGTTCTCTGCATAAGCATTTTTCGTACAATTATTTTTCCAAAAAAATATTGGAAATTTTTTTTGTTATTTTTGAAAAGTACCTAAACCTAAATATTTTTAATTTTTCCAAAAAAAATGATTCTTTGAAAAAATTTATTTTTAGACCTATATTTTACAGTTTTTGTAGGATTTTCGTTTGTTTTTTTTTAAACAAAAATTTCTAAACTTCATAATACGTATTTTTCTTACAAGTGAATTTCTTTCCAAGAGCATTTTTGAATTTTTCTCAGAATTTGTTTAAAAATAATTTTTTACAAAAAAATGTTTGCTAGAATTTTAAAATTTTGTTCTTATGTATTTTTACATAAATGTACTGAAATATAAATTTTTTGTACCAATTTTTTTTGTACATTCTTCGGAAAGAATTTTTGGATTTTTCTTAGAATTTTTTTTTTTCGAAGATAGGTACCTAATTTTTTGCAAAGAAGTATTTATCTATTTTTAAAAAAAATAGTTTTTTGATAAGCGTTTAGAATTTTTTCCAGGAAATGTCGGAAAACATTTATTTTTCTTTCCATGAGAATTTTTGGTAACATTTTTTCCCAGAAAAATTTTTGGGATTATTTTTTGTAATTTTTTTAAAGGTATTTTCGGATTTTTTTTTAAAAAAAATAAATTAAATAAAATACCTTTCCAAGACAATTTTTTCTTTAAATTTTAAAAGAATTTTACATTTTTTTCAAGAAAATTCGAAAAAAAATTTCCCAAAAGAATTTTTGTTTTTTTTTTCAAAAAATTTTGAATAGAATTTTTTACAAAACGCTTTTGAAAATATTTTTCAGATTGGATTTTTTTTCACAAATATGTTTAAAATACCTATTCTTCTTAAAAAAATTTATCTAAAATTTAAAAAAAAATTGGAAAGAATTTTAAAATTTTTCTCGGGAAATTTTTTTCTAAGAGAATTTTTTTGCAAAAAACTATTAGCAGCGGGAATTTATTTTACAGTTTTTTAAAATCAGATTTTGAATTTATTTCAAGGAATTATGAAGGCGTATATTTTTTACACGAATTTCTTTCTGACGGAATTTTTGTTGAAAAATGAATAAAAAAAAATTCCAAAAAAATTTCTTCTGTGGAAAAAGTTTTCTTGTGAAAGGTAGTTCTCTGGAAAAAAGGTATTGCCAAATAATTTTGGAAAAAATTTCTTTGATACCATCTTTCGAGACAAATAATTCTAAAAAACTTCAAGAAGAAACTTTCCTAGAACCTGAATTGGTGTAAACGAAAATTTCATTTGAATTCATTTTTTTCATCGAGATATGTTTGAATCGGTCATTTGCAAAACAACCAAAGCCCACATTTTGCCATTTTCATGTTCTTATTAATTTTTACTAATTTAACTGTCCTGTAGTTTTTCCCATATTTCAAATTTGACAAAAAAAATGCTTCTCAAATCTACAAGAATATGATCTCGTTGTTAAAAGTCGACCATTTTAGATGCTCAATATGAACTTGAAATAGGATTTTTTCCCTTCGAAAGTCCCTCTAATTGGAACATGTGTACTATTTCAAAACCCAATAAAGCAAATTTAATTTGATTAAAAATTCTTGAAAAATCGATAAAAGGTAATATCACGAGGAGGAGCGCACTGCCGCCGTCCTCCTGTTCGACGATAATAAATTCTCCTCCAAAGCGAGTCGGCCGCAATACCGTAGAAATTTTTCATATCTTACAAAACCGAAACTCGTCGCAACAACAAAACGAATCCCATACAATAAAAATCAATTCTTTTAAAACAACAAGAATCAAAACGCGATAAAAGGGTAACAAAGGCGAAATCTCGACCTTTCAAAAATCCGTACAAATAACAAAATCAAATCAAAAATATATTATGACCGAATTGAAATCTTTACGTTGGTTTTCTCCAATGTTGATTACCGAGTACCATACCGATACAAATACCGGTATGGTATCGGTATTTTTGCTCTGATATTTATACCAATACCGATACCGATACCCCAAAAATACCGCAATCGATACCAATACCAATACCGATACCGCAAAAATACCGCAATCGATACCAATACCGATACCGATACCGCAAAAATACTGAAATCGATACCAATACCGATACCGATACCGCAAAAATACTGAAATCGATACTAATACCGGTACCGATACCGCAAAAATACCGAAATCGATACCAATACCGATACCGATACCGCAAAAATACAGAAATCAATATCGATACCGATACCGCAAAAATAACAAAATCTATACCAGTACCAGTACCAATACCGAAAAAATGATCGATTTTATACCGGTAAAAATACCGATACCAATAACGCAGACATACCGATATTTGTACCGGTACCAATACCGCAAAAATACCGGTACGGTAGTGGTATACCAATTAAATACCGTTTAGATTGAGCAACCATTTGGCGCATGCGCATTAGGGTGGAGCGAAACAAATCGATAGTCTTCGATTTCGCTATTTTTTTAATATGTTGTTTCTTTTGAGTTGAAACCTCCACATACCAATTTTTAGCCCACTAGGTCACTCTGGAGGGGGCTATGGGGTCTCAAAGAGAGACTATTTTGGAAAAAAGTCGGTTTTTTGCGATTTTGACCCCAAAAACTCGTTAGTCCGTTTCTAGGTGCAATTTAAGATTCTGCGTCGATCTCTCTATTTTGTTTTTCGATTTGAAGCCATCTTCCTTCCCCCCTCCCACGATTTTATAGAATCGCGATAACGTTTTTTTCGACTAAGTCAAAAACTATGCTTTCTATGGAAAAAAGTGTAATGACCAATCTTGTAGAGCATAAAATTTGCCACCCAGTACATGTCTTAAATTTTACGCTGACTCAATATTACGTGATTAAAAAATAAAATGAAAATAAACGATAAAAAGGATGCGAAAATTACGACGCCTAAAATTTTGTAATTTCAGGTCAAATTTAAATTTAGGACATGTACTAGATGGAAAATTTCACGCTCTACAAAATTGGTCATTACACTTTTTTCCGTAGGAAGCTTAGTTTTCGCCAGTATTGATTACCGAGTACCATATCGATAAAAATACCGGTATGGTATCGGTATTTTTGCTCTGATATTTATACCAATACCGATACCGATACCGCAAAAATACCGCAAAATACCGCAATCGATACCAATACCAATACCGATACCGCAAAAATACCGAAATCAATATCGATACCGATACCGCAAAAATAACAAAAGCTATACCAGTACCAATACCGATACCGCAAAAATACCGAAATCGATACCAATACCGATACCGATACCGCAAAAATCCCGCAATCGATACCAATACCAGTATCGATACCGCGAAACTATTGATATTTGTACCAATACCAGTACCGATACCGACAAAATGCCGGTATGTATACCAATACCAGTACCGATACCGCGAAACTATTGATATTTGTACCAATACCAGTACCGATACCGACAAAATACCGGTATGTATACCGGTATCGATACCAATGCCGAAAAAATTACCAAAATTGATACCGGTATCGGTACCGAAACTGGAAAAATACCGAAATTTATACCGGTACCAATACCGATACCGGAAAAATACCGGTAATCAACCCTGGTTTTCTCTACATCAATAAATTCCGAACATCTTCGTATATTATTCTTCGGATTTACGAAATATGTATATCTCTTTATTCGCGATCCGATTTTCCGTTTTCCATTTCTACTGCCTCATCCGCGTGTTTTTGTTTGTCTAAGATGTGTTGTGTTATTTCCATCAAAGTGATACTCGAAGATTTTATTTCGACGATACAAACCCTTAAGTATATATATTTTTTAGGTGCCACTTTGAGTTGCCATAAGAGTCACGTTTTTCGTTCGTGTAATTTTAGAGAAAAAATAAGAAAAAAGTTCACTGTGTAGGTGTAGATTCGTTAACCAGTTCGTACTCGTATTTGCATAAAAGATTTTTTTTTTAAATTTACAAACCCTATAATCAGTTGGTGGTTTACGGGACGGGAAGGATATAATTTTTTTTTTTTTGGAAAACCTATAAAAACATTCGAGGTGGTTTTTTTTTCTTCCAAGGAAAAAAACTTATCAATTTTTTTGTAAAAAAATAACGTCATTTTATGATACCTGCCTAGAAAATTGCCTGAATATTTTTCAACCCTTTGAAAAGCTAATCCCGAAGATGAATTTGCAGCAAAGGAAAAATTTTTACGTTAAAAATGAAGCTATCAAGATACACGAATGATATATTGGAAAAATCTGCTAAATTGTTTATTAAAGATACAAAATGGAAGAGGGTTTTTAAAAAGAAATATTTTCGGTCATGTAACCTCTAATCTTTGCTCAAGGTCTGAGAATGAATTCGTTTTGGTATTTTGAATGTAAAACGGATTTCGTGTAACTTTTTATACGCTTTCTCCTGCTGTACGTTTATCAAATGCTTCTTTTTTTTCACTTTTTTCCCTTCAGCATTTTATACTTATTTGATTCGCATATTCGGGCATGTTTTTTGCGATTCTGCGAGAGTGAAATAATGTCTGCAGATTTACGTCATTCGAGCGTTACAAAGAAACGCTTTGTAAATAACGTAAGATTTGCTAAGATTTTATCTGTGGTATGGTAGCGAGAAAATAGTATATAGTGCGAGCATGCGTGTGAACTTGTTCTCGAGCAAATTTATCGCTAGAAATTTGTTAAAGTTGTAAATGATTTTGGTGGCATTGTATAAATGACTCTTTATTACCGTCGAGTATTTTTCCGAGTTTGAAATTACTCGTATTTTCTAGGCGAGCCTCAAGAGTCGAGACAGTATATCATTTTCGCTTGTACTTTAAATAAGATTAACAACTTATTTAAGATATAGAACATTTTTAAATTATAGGTTCGCAGGAGGTCTCGGCGGTTTTAAATTATCGGCGCCGCGTTGCGTTGCAGTTGCGGCCAAGCAGTCTCAAATTAAACGTTTTTCAACTCGCGTGTTTATTCGATAAGTAACAAATAACACCTCAGTTTGCGTCTTCATCTGTTCGAACTCTAACAATGTTCGATTTCGAAGGTTCGATGATGTATAATGAATATATAGAACTATAAACATGAGGGAGGTAATGTAATCCGACTCATAGGTATTACTTTAGCCTCATAAATTAAGTTTCCACGCTAGTTCGTTTATATTTCCAATTAAGTTTGTACATAGGTAGGTATAGGTACCTTCCTACTTCTGACATGAAATTCGTTTGCGCTCTCATTGTCGAAAATCATTGCACAACATGAATTCTCTCAAAGGTAACAAGCTCGCGAAACAATGCCTAAGTCTGTAATAGACCCACAGGCGGCAACTTGGAATTTTTTCCTGTAACTACATACAGCTCGAAATTTTTCATCAACGCAGGGGTTCAAAAAATGATTTAAAAAAGACAAAAGTATGCTGTGGGATCTCTTATTGTAGGGGGACAGTAAAAAAAAAAAACCTAAAAAATTTATTTTTCAAATTCAAAAGAACAACGCACCTACTCGACACAAAAAAATTTTTTTTTTTTTTTCAAAAAAATTGATAGATATATTTTTTGTGCTGACTTGAAAAAATTGAGATATTTGAGAAAATTCAAAAATTTTTGGATTTCAAAAAAATAAAGTTTGTTTTACTACAGAAAATCGAGAGATCTTCTTCCAAAAAGATACGTTTCATTTTTGGTATTTTTTCTGAAAAAGTTTAAGAAATATAATTTTTTATTTCAAAAAAACGAAGAATTATTTATTTCAAAAAAAAAATTAGATCAGGAATAAATTTTGAAAATATTATTCCCAAAAATTAGGAGTTTAGAATTTTTTTCACTTCAAAAAAACCAAAATGAAATATATTTCAAAACTTAATATTTTAAAGAAAGCTTCCAAATCACAGACAATATTCAACAATTATTTCATTTTTGAAAAATAAATTCAGAATTTTTTAGTTTTTTAGAATTTAATTTTTGGGAATTGAAAAATATTTTTGAAATGAAAAAATCTAAATTTATTAAAATTAAATTTTTAAATTTTTCTGTGATGTTTGGGACCTTTCTTAAAATAAAATTTTGAAATCGATTTCATTTTGATTTTTTTGAAGTAAACAAAAATCAATTCTTTAGAAGAAAAAATCCTAATTTTTGGGAATAAAATTTTCTACTTGAATTTTTTCCGAATATGAGAATTCCCAAGACTTTTTTTTAAAATAAAAAAATTGTATTTCTTAATTTTTTTTTAGAAAAAATCTGATTTTTTTTTTTAATGAAGAAAACTCGGATGATAAAGAATCAACCGGTTTTTAAACATCGCATAATCGAAAGAAATCGGTTGTTTTTTTTTTGCTCGAATAATCGAGAAATCGGATAATTTAAAGTCGGATAATCGAGGTTCTACTGTAATGCATAATTTTATGATTTTAAAATGTATCTTTCGGTATCCTAATTAACCACCAAAATTAGTTTTCGAAATGAAATCCACAAATCTATCTCAAAGATTTCCAAAAGAGAAATTTTATGAACTTTTGTATTTTGTGAAAGTTGAACTTTGTTCTGAAGATTCCACAAGAAAATTTGCAAAATTTCTCATTTTTCTTTTTGAAGAAAATTCTAAATGCATGAGTCATGAATGAACAGCCACAAGTTCAACAGAAAAAAAAATACCAAAATATTTCTCGATTATTTGAAATAAAACAATTTTTAATTTTCCTTTTTTTTTTTTTGAAAAATCTTTTAAATAAGAAGTCTAATACTAATTTATTTTCTGAAGAAAAAGTCTTTTACTTATTAAAAATAAAATTTTCAATTTTTTATTCTTTTTTTTTTTTTTTTTTGAGAAAGAAGATTTAATTTTTTGGGAGTAAAAACTGGTAATAAGTACCTAGTAGGTACATATTTTTAATTCATCAAAAAATTTCTCTTTTTTTTTAAATAAAAACTTCTCATTTTTTTCAAGTAAAAAAAAAACATTTTTTTCTAAGGTGAAAGTAATTAAAAAAAAAAAAATTTTATTTCTTTTTTCAATAAAAAAAATTCTGAAGTGAACATACCTATTTCTCATTTTTAAAGGAAAAAATTTCTTGATTTTTTTGGAATAAGAAATCTTTCAAATTTTTGGATTTTTTTCAATTCTTTTTTTTTAAAAATTGAAGAATATTTTTGATTTTTTAGAAAAAATTTCTTGATTTTTTTGGAATAAGAAATCTTTCAATTATTGGATTTTTTTACAATTATTTTTCTTGAATGAGATTTTTCGTTCCTGGGGAGTAAATTTTTTTTTTTTTTTTTTGAAATGAAAATTCTTTCAACTTTTTAGATTGAAGAATATTTTGGATTTTTTTACAATTATTTTTCTTGAATGAGATTTTTCGTTCCTGGGGAGTAAATTTTTTTTTTTTTTTTTTGAAATGAAAATTCTTTCAACTTTTTAGATTGAAGAATATTTTGGATTTTTTAGAGAAAAATACGTCTTAATTTTTTATCAAAAGTAATTTTCATTTTTTTTAGCAAAAAAATTTCTTGATTTCTTTGGATTAAGAAATCTTGCAATTTGGATTTTTTTTTCAATTCTTTTTCTTGAATGAAATTTCTCGTTTTTTGGGAGTAAATTTATTATTATTTATGAAAATTCTGTCAATTTTTTAGATTGAAGAATATTTTTGATTTTTTAGGAATAAATTCTAATTTTTTATCAAGTAAAAAAAATATTTATTATTTTCTGAAGTAAAAGAAAATATTTTTCATTTTCTTAGGAAAAAAATTTCTTGAATTTTTTGGATTAAGAAATGGATTTTTTTCAATTCTTTTTCTGAATGAAATTTCTCGTTTTTTTGAGTATTTTTTTTAAACAAAAATTCTTTTAACTTTTCACGGTTGAAAAGTCACATGAGCCCATATTTTAAACACTTTGGGGGGAGGTGGGGACTTTTTTTGCAGTATGTGGTGTGTCCTCATTCGCATATATCGACGTTCGACCCCTTTCGAAATCGTACGTTCTTTACGGAAATAGGAGAGTTTTTCATTTTTTCCACCTTTAAGTTCACATTTGGGGTACTTCCCAAGCGAGTGAGGTTTGGGGACTTTTTGCTGGTTAATCAAGACACCGAAAGGAATATTTTAAAGTCAAAAAACATTATTTAGCCTACAATGCAATTCATTTCCTTGTTTCAATGGACTACTCGTATAATGGTTTCTAGTCAAAGGTATCGTGCGTACGGCGAAAGTTCCAATTGATTGTCTGAAATTTGAGAAAAAAATTCCATATTCGTACCTCCTATTCGTCGTTGGGATATTATAATTCGCCAGCATTTACGGTTGAAATGTACGTACACGAGGCATTTCTACCATCAGAGAACATTCGCCGGTTTGTAAGTTCAATTTTGTGTTCAGCCGAAGTCGTTATTATACTTTGCGTGAAATCTTCTGGAATGTAATTACTTACGGCGAACTGCCTTTATTATGCAATCTTCTATAATAGTACGTAATTTCTTTTCCTCTTTTTCCCTCTTAGTTTCCTTTTATTCGTGAAAAAAGAGATTATGGAGTACATAAAGAGGTTACTATTTTATACCACTGTACAGTCGTGCAATTTTGTTAAAATAATTCGGTATCCGCTCTTCTCTTTTGAATTTATTATTTAGCAAAAAAAATTCATTGATACAAATTCCTTTTTTCCTTCGTATACTTCTCCGCATACTATCTCAAGTAAATCATATCTTATTTCTACTCGAATCTTTGTAACCAAACAATATCGCATTACGAATTTTAACGAAAAAGACGACCCGACCAGTTTTGGATTTCCTTTTCAATTACTACGAAAAGAGAGACGAAACTAAACGATGAAATTCCACTAGAAAAATTTCAAGATTTCCGTTAAAATATAATACAACACTTTCGGAATATTTAAAAGTATAAATTTACGCGGATTACAAATTAAAGGAGCTGTGAAATTCGAAATTTATCAACTTTTTCTTTGTTCAGTTTTACTTCAAGTAGAAAGTTTTATTCAAGTACGCGATTTTCTTTAAAAACCGTAATGGATGAGATGAGAAATATTTACTAAAATATTCGTACTTTTAAAACTTGGAAATAATGCCTTTTGCGTGAAATTTAGAAAATTTGTAATTTCTTTAATTTTTAATATCTGGCATCAGACGAGCGCGTACAACGTTTTTAGTAAAACAAAAAAAAAAAACATTGCTTTGCAACAGAATGTAGAAACATTTTTGTAAAATATTGAATGCTTGAAATTTATATTTACTGTATTCAGGTATAATTTAAAAAAAATTTAAAATGAAGTTTTGGAAATATAACAAATACCTTTATTTGAAAAAAAATAAGATTCCGAAAAATTGAAAAATTTTGAAAACACGAAGGAGAAATTTTGGGTTTAAAAAAATGAGAATAAAAATTAGAAAATTTGGAAAAATAAAAAATTCCAGAAAAAGATTTTGGAAAAAATAGAAATTTTAAATGAATGGGAAATTCCATCAAAAAAATTGAGTCAAAAAATAAGTGAACAATTCATTTATTTAGAATTGAACATTTCAGAAATATCAAAAATAAAAAATAAAAAGTAATACCTACTTCCTAGAGGTAAACATTTAAAATTTTTTGAAAAGAATAACAAGCCATAAGGAACCAAGAATTTTGAAAAAAATAAAAAACAATAAAAAGTCACAAAAATTAAAAGTTTTTAAATAACTGAAAACTTTAGAAGAATTAATTTTTTTCGTAACCTACATTCGAAATTTTTTAGAAAATATCAAAAAAAAATTTAAAAGGTGTTGTATTAAGAAAATAATGATTTTAAAAAATGAAAGTGAAAAATTAAAAATATTAAATGTTTGAAAAATTCAGAAGCAGAATCGAATTAAAAAAAAAAAAATGTTAGTATTAACCTAATTCATAAAAAATTAAAAGTTTGTAGCACTTTACCCCCCCCCCCCCCCCGTTCCAAAAAAGAACTACCTATGCTAATAATACTTATTTTCCAGGATTGAAATTTTTTTTTTAAAAATCAACTAAAAAAGCCAAAAAAGTAAAGTCATGTATAATTTTAAAAAAAAAATTAAATGTAGTAATTTTTGAAATTTATAACAAATAACGTAGCTATGAGTATTTTGTAATTCATCTTCCTAAAAAATTGAAAAAAAATTCAAATGCAGAAAAATTGAAAAATATTGAAAACACGAAGGAGAAATTTTAGTCTAAAAAAATTCAGAATGAAAACTGGAAAATTTGGGAAAATAAAAAATTTCAAATGATTAAAAGATTTGGAAAAAAAATTGAGTCGAGTTCCATTCGTAGCATTATCAGTTTTACATAATATTGTATTGGTAATATTTAGCAGCGTTGTTAATGGGGGTCTTACGAAAAAATCTCATTTTTTGAAAAATAAATCACTTGAGATTTTCAGAGTAAAAATATTTCTCTAATTTTTGGAATGAAAAATATATCAATTTTTTGGAGTTGGCGTAAACAAAGTTTCTCATTTTTTAATTTCTTTTTTAAATAAAGAAATACTCGTAAACAATAAAAATTTTTCATTTCTTTGAGAGAAAAACACTTCAAGTTTTAGGGGATTTTTTGGAATTTTTTGGTGTTAAATTTTCTTTATCTTTTGGAATAGAGAAATATTTAAATTTTCTTGGAGAAAGAAGACATTTTTATTTTTTTTTGAGAAAAAAAATTTCCCAATATTTGGAAGGAAATAATATCCAAATTTTTTAAAAAGTTTTTGGTGATGAAAAACAATAATTTTTATACGTTTAAAAAAATTTTCAAAGGACTCCCTTTCAAAAAATGTAATTTTCATCTTGAATTTTTTCAAAAATGAATTTTACAGTGGATTAAAAAAAATTATTGTTTATAAATTCTACATCACGCTGGATACGTAATGAATATCGGTTAAATAAAAAGAACAGAAAGGAACCTTAAGAGTGTAAAAGTGAAATTCATCCACTACCTTTTTCGTTCCACATCCTTTTTAACCCTTCTGTAGAAGTAGAAGAAGTTTAAAACCATCACCTCGCCTTATTGTAACCAAAGCTGACGTCTTATCAATTCATTTCATAACAGTTCTCAACTAACTCGGGTAAGATTAAAGATTGAAAATGAAACCCGGCGAAAATAAACAAACTCAAAAGAACAAAAGAAACACAAGCAGCGAAGAATAAATAGACAGGAAAGCCTCCAGGTTTGACATTCGACACACCCCGTAATTACGTAATACAACAATCATAACGTCTTACGATTACATTCTAGTTGGACTTTCAGTCTTTAAGTATAGTAAAAATAAGCACTGATATTTTATTCAACTACAATATGCTGCTAAATGAACTCAAAAATTTAGAAACATCGAGTTTATTGAGGTTGCCACGTTATAACTACCGCGTGTAATAAAATATCTCTCATCAATACGATCGAAGGTAAACTTTTTATACAGGTAGAAAGAAGACGAGGGAAAAGGTACAATGTTTTTTTTTTTCGACGGTGCACTTTCATTTGGAAAATATTTCCAGTCTTTGGCGCGATAACGTGCCATACGCCGTCACGTTGAAAAGCCAACTTTTTGCAACTTTATTTCATGTGTCGACAGAAACTACCGGCACATTTGTAATAATATTACCGTCATTGAAAATCGATTACTCGTTTCTTTTCACCAATCTTCGCAATCCTTGTATAAAATCTAAATTGAAATTTTAACAATAAAAAGCCAATTTATTGGAAATTCCAATACGCGCGTGATGTAAAATTTTTCAAACACTCGGATATTTTCACCAAAGAGCCGAAGGCAGGCGTGCCGAGTGTGCCCTTTAAAAATGAAGATACGATATTGTTTCAACGGCTCATATGGTTCGGCTTCGGTATAATTTATATAATCGTGTGCGATTTCTCATCGTGTCCGTTTTTTCTTCCATTTTACAGGTTCTGGCTACTTTGGCCGTATCGTTGGGACCTTTCGCGGCAGGCCTAGGAAAAGGCTACAGTTCGCCGGCTGTGGCATCGCTTCAGGACCAGTTACCAGTATCGACGACTACTTCATCGCTACCTCAGACTTATAAAATGACTTCGTCGAATTTTAGCGCCACTCACGACACGATGAACGTTAACGTGTTCACTGTCACCGATCAAGAGGCTTCGTGGGTTGCCAGCTTGTCCTTACTAGGCGCTCTGTTCGGTGCCATTTTTGGCGGCTTGGCTATGAAATTCGGCCGACGAAATGTTTTGCTGGCCACTGCGGTACCGTTTTCCGTATCTTGGATATTGACTGTTTTCGCTGTGAACGTACAAATGATGTATGCTACCAGTTTCATAGCTGGATTTTGCTGCGCCATTATTCTGACCGTTTCGCAGGTAAGTAATGTCACTACAATTTAGATAGTGTTCCAATATATACAGGGTGTCCGGTGAGTGGTGATTGGTGAAGAATATTTCATATTTAGATAGAACCGAATCTAGATAACAAAAAAATCTACGTGGACCTGAACGAGTGGTTTTTTGGCATCGTTAAAAAATTCATCAAGTCCAATACTACATAGATACTTGATATTCGAAATTGGAGGGGAAGGAGGCGTCCAATCAAAATTTTTGTAATAACCAGAATAATTTCTAAGACTTCAATCTACAACTTTTATTTGAAAATTTTTTCAATTGGACCACCACCTCCGCCTATTTTTAATAATAAAGTATCTAAGTCATATTATGCAAAATTGGAGGGGAAAGAAGGGTGTAATCGAAAATTTCATAATAGCAAAAATTATTTCTAGGACCTCAATCTACAACTTCTGGTTGAAAAAGATTTCAGTTGGACCCCTCCCCCAATTTTGAAACGTATCGAAATTTTTACAATGAACAAAATTATTTTTAGAATCTAAATCTACAACTTTTATTTGAAAATTTTTTCAATTGTCCCCTTCACTTCTCTAATTTTTAATTAGTATCTTCGGAGTGTTATGCAAAATCGGTTGGGAGGGAGGGGTCCAATTGAAAAAAATTTCAAACAAAAGTTATAGCTCGAAGTCTTAGTAACAATTTCGGTTATTACAAAAATTTCGATTGGACCCCTCCTTCCACTCCCATTACCAAAAAAATCCAAGAAACCAATAATAGCATTCTGTCATTTTACCTAAATATTCCGTTTTAGGCCTAAAAAACTGAATTGGTCATTTTTTTCACGTAGATTAAGCTAAATACGCATACAAAATGTCAAGTCTTAAAATTTAATGATAGGTTTAGTTTCTGCTTTTTATGCACCTTTTTTTGGTTTTGACCTTTGAACTTTTTTTAACTCTAGAAATCGAAAATTTTTATATTATTATGAAATATCTTTTAGTGTCAAGATAGGAACTCAATCTTCATCAGGTGATAATTTCAGCTAGACTTTTTTCTAATGTAAGTTTTAAAAAAAGATTTTGTCATAAAACTGACCTACTTTTCCACTTTCTCTACCAGGTCATCGGACACCCTGTATATCCAACCACATGGACATTTATATACGTTCGTCACGTGTAATAATAATAATTTATAATTCAGTTATTAAAAGAATCACGAGCTACACGTAAACGATTTTCTAAAAGAACACGATTTCTGTACACGATTCATTAATCTTCGTATCAAAGACCTGCCTAATGTATAAATATGAGACATGTTCATAAGGAAAGATTATTTTAGGCGAGAAATTAATACGAAATCTTTTGAAATGATTTTCATACATCGCACGTCAAAATATTACACCGAGTGAAAACTGAAAATAAACTTTCGTGTAGCTTTATTATACTCGTACAATCTTTTTCAAAGTCAGTTATTCACGTTTCGTATAATTCTTTTCGCATAACTGCAGCAGATCAACTTTTAATATAAGTTTACGTAGAAAAAGGCCAAATATCAGTGTTCTAGTTATATGTACAAGTACAACCACTCGTATCGAATTCACTATGCGAAAGAAATTTTTTTATACTTATAGATCTGTACAATATGAAAAAAGCTAAAAAAGAACATCAGCCAACAAAACTTTAAACTAAAGCTGTGACACGAATATAAAATCAGCGTTGACTCGAATTTGCTTTCAAAGTTATGAAATATCGTGAAAGTATCGTTACCAGACGAGAACTGCGAGTAGTGTCGCTCACAGTTTAACAAAAATGGCTGACATCAATTAGAAAAAATTTGTCGATTTTATTTTGAAATTTATTCCTTTTTTGGAATAATTTGTCGTACTTTTCTAACGAAAAAAAGGATAGTGAAGTTTATATTATACGAGTTTCATTTCGACATAATCTCTTCCTGCTTACAACCTCTTTCTTTCTTTTTTTTTCTTTTTTGATTTTGAGATGAGGATGACGCTATGCGAGAAAGTTTTTTTCTTTTTTATTGAAATTTTGAAGAAGGTCTTATAACCGAGAGAGAGAAAAAAGTATATACTAATAAAATATGAGGCCAATTAACCACCAAATTCAAAGCCTTTATTTTACTTTTAAAATTTATGTCTTCACCACAAAGTTGGTTCTTATTTATCAGCGGAGTGTTGGGAAATAATTTAACTCGAATTTTGATCAAAATAATAACTGAATTAATTTCTTTATAATGCTGATTTTCACTATCATCTTCATAACTCTTTACAAAAGTTTTATCATTACAGTTTCCAAAATTTGTAAATTCCCAAGATAAATAATTTTTTTGAAGTTCACTTGATGAATTTTTACTATTCAAAAAAAATTGAAAAAAATTCTTAATGCCAGGAAACTTAAAAAAAATAATAATAAATAAATAATTCAAGAAGTCAAGAATTGTTTAATTGGTGAAACGTTAAACAATTGAGAAAAATTCATAACCTGGTAATTTTAAAATTTTGATCAATTTTAAAAATTGCCTATTATCTAAACAGATTTTTTAAAATTTAGTAAATCTCCAAGTTTGATGAAAATTCAATTTTTGACAGTATAACACTTGAAATATATTTTTTTTAATTTTAATGCTTAATTTTAAAAGTTAGATAAAAAAAAATGTTTAAAAAGTAAAATTTTCAATTTGAGCAATTTTTAGTCTAGTAAGTAAATTTTTAAAACGTGGAAAATTTTCAAAATTCCACAAACATTCGAAATTTGGTAGTTCGTAAACTTTGTTAAATTTTATGATTTTAAAAATTTGGAATTTTTAAAAAAATTTAATAAACTCCTGAAATTTGAAAAGTTTTCAACACTTAATAAAAATTCAAAATTTGCAAAATTCTTATACAATCGAAAAAATTAACATTGGTAGCAGCAAGAAAAAAAACCAATCATGTGTGATGAAGAGTGAAGTAGAAATTAAAATCATTATTAAAATTTTATTTGAAGTGAATTTATTTTTAATTTTACTCAAAATTTGGAATTTTCGACGATTTTAAAATTTGTGAATTTGAAATTTGCGAGAAAAAAATCAATACTGATGGCAGAAAAAAAATCGAATTGACAAAAATTGAAATTGAGACACTTGATAATAATAAAAATTTAATGAAGTTGCAGTAATTTGAGAAGTTTGATGAAATTTTAAAATTTTTAATTTGTTGAAAAAAAAAGATATTCTTTGGAGAAGAAAATTTCTTAGTTTTACTGAAACAAAGATATTCCTCAAATTTTTGAATAAAAGATCTTCCAATTTTTTTTCGGAAGGTAAATTAATGTTTGTTTGTTTGTTTGTTGGTTGTGGTTGTTGTTGTTGTTGGTTTTCTTTTTAAGAGAATCTTACATTTTTATACAGAAAGAAATCTCCATTCATGTTTACGATGAAATCGCCAATTTTGAGAGAAAAAAAAATCTCCTCTTCTATTTAGGATAAAATCTCTTGTTTTTGGATAAAACTTCTCAAAAAAAGATTTAAATCTTCAAACTTTTTGGAAGAAAAAAGTTCTTCTTTTTTTAGGATGAAGTCTTTCATTTTCAGAAAGAATAATAAATCTAGTTTTATCGAAAAAAAAACTTGATATTTGAATTTTTTTTTAATTTTTGGAGATAAAAATTTATTTTTTAAAAATCAATCTTTATAAAAAAATAGCTACAAGTTCAAGAATTTCTGACAAAATGTCCAAAATTCGTCCAATTTTGAATATTTTTCAATTTTTATAAAAAAAATAAATACCAATATTTCATTTTTTGAGAAAAAATCTCTTTTTTAATGCAGAAAGAAACTTTTTGGAGAGGAAAATTTCTCAGTTTTTCTGAAATGATAATATTTTTTAAATTTTAAATTTTTTTGATAAAAAAAATAATGAAAAATACCCTTGCATTTTTTTGGAGGAAAAATATTTTTTTTTTGTTCAGTAGGGAAAAAAGTGAAATTTTTTGAAAAAATATAGATAATCTTGATTATTGTCAAATATTTTGTAGAAAAAAATCTGTTTTTCTGTTTGGAATGAAATCTCTCATTTTTGGCGAAAATTTTTTCAATTAATCTCAATTTCTCGAAAATTTTTATAAAGTAAAAGTACCCCCAAACCCACATTTCTCAAATTTTTGTAAAGAAAATGTTCTTCGTTCAGGATGGAATCTTTTATTTTCAAAGAATAAATTCTCTGTTTTTTTTTTTTTTTTTTTTTTTTTTTTAGAAAAAAATCTTATTAAATCTCATAATCTCAATTTTCTGGGAAAAATATTTTTCAAATTTTTGGATTTAAAAAATCTTTGTAGAAGAAAATCTGACATTATCGTAGAAAAAGAAGGAACAATTTAAAAAAAAATAATTCAATTTTTTTGGAACAAAAAATATCTTTAGGTATTTGTTTGAGTCACCTTTTAAAAAAATCTCACGTCTCATTGCCAAAAAGAGTTTAAATTGGATGAATTAAATTGATTTTTTTTTTCTACCTACGGAAAGATTTGCAATTACCAAAAATGGGGTGGGTGAGAATTAACAAAATATTAATAAATTGGAACAATAGGGTATTGAAATGATTTTGTCAACATTTTGGATCAAAATACGTTTCGCTTTATATAATTTTACTCAATTCGAGCACTGTAATTTGAAGAGATGAAAAAATGTGAAATCATTTCCTCGTGAAGACGTACTTCAAGTGGTTCAAATTTTAAAAAAAGAACAACTCGCAAGTTTACTCATAAAAATCAATAACTTATGCAAGTACATGTGCCTAACTTTGTTTTACCTATTTTTTTCAGGTATACATCAGCGAAATATCCGACCCCAGTATTCGAGGCTGTCTGAGTGCGGTTTTGAAAATTTTCGGCCAAGTAGGCGTACTAATAAGCTTCATCATGGGAGCATACCTAAACTGGCGACAACTAGCCATGGCCATAAGCGTCGCACCGATCGCTCTATTCTTCACCATACTCTATCTACCAGAAACGCCGAGCTATCTGGTGCTGACCGGGCGACTCGAAGAAGCCGCCAAATCCCTACAATGGCTCAAAGGTGGCACTTATTACGAAATACAGAAGGAACTGGCCACCATTAAAAACAATGTGATGAAAAGTCGCCTGTCTTCGTGTCGTCGAAGACCCGGCCAGTACGGCAGTCTGAGCGATATCGTCGATAAACTTTGGCACCCTATAGCCATAACTTGCGGTCTAATGTTTTTCCAACGATTTTCGGGCGCAAATTCGTTCAGCTTTTACGCCGTGTCTATATTTCGGCAAACATTCGGCGGTATGAATCCCCATGGCGGGGCTATCGCCGTAAGCTTCGTCCAGTTACTCGCCTCGCTGCTGTCGGGCTTGCTAATCGATAGCATCGGTCGGTTACCTTTATTGATCACAAGCAGCATGTTCATGTCGATCGCTTTGGCAGCTTTTGGATCTTACGCGTATTTCGAAGAAGTGAACGAAACGATGCGAAGGTATCATACCCATTCGCACGATCCATCCATGCAGTACGACTGGATACCTTTACTGTGCGTTTTGATTTTCACCATTGCCTTCTCTCTGGGTATAAGTCCGATATCGTGGCTGCTCGTAGGCGAGCTATTCCCTCTCGAATATCGCGGCTTGGGTAGCGCCCTAGCTATGTCCTTCAGCTATGGATGTGCTTTCGTAGGAGTCAAAACTTTCATCGATTTTAAAGAAGCGCTCGGATTGCACGGAGCGTTTTGGCTGTACTCGGCCGTAGCCGTGGCCGGACTTTGTTTCGTCGTCTGCTTCGTGCCGGAGACCAAAGGCAGAGATTTACAAGAAATGGACCATAATTTCCTCAGATCGTGATATCCGATAACGAAAGCAGATACGCCCAAAGTCGACATTAAATCGTTGATACTTATCAATTGAACGGTTTTTCTAATAATTTACCCAAGTTCTCACACAGAACAGAAGTGGATAACATATCGCGATGAATTCGAAATTTTTCTTTTAACCACATATCTCCGTTATATCTAATTCGGATGTGTTATACATATGAAAGAATGTCAATTTTACACAATCAGTAAAGTTTTTAATACATTATTTTCGACTGCATCGAAAAGTATATTGTAAAATCACTGCCCTCTATGCTCGAAATAAGCGCGTACGATTTTCAATAAGATTATACCTCCTACAACGATTTTTACAAGGGAAAAAGTCACATTGTTCAGTCTATTTAATTTGTTTACATGGTGGTAGATACTTGATATTCAAAATTGGAGGGGTGGGAGCGGTCCAATCGAAATTTTTGTAATGACCAAAATTATTTCCAAGCCTTCAAGCTACAACTTTTCTTTGAAAATTTTTCCAATTGGACCCCTACTTACGCTAGTTTTTAATGATATAACTATCTACGTCATATTATGCGAAATTAGAGGGGAGGGAAGGGGAGGATCTCATCGAAAATTCTATAATAACAAAAAATATTTCTAGGGTCTTAATCTACAACTTTTGTTTGAAAATTTTTTCAATTGGGCCTTAGAAACGGATGTAAGATACCTCTTGTGAGCTAAAGTAGCACCGAGGGGACTGGCAAGCTGTACATTTGAATTTTAGGGGTAATTTTCACGGGTATTATCAAAATTGAAGGTGAGGAAGTAGTCGAATCAAAATTTTTGTGAAAACCAAAATCATTTCTAGGACCTTAATCTACAACTTTTGTTTGAAAATTTTTTCAATTGGGGCTTTAGGAAAGGATATAAACGACTTCTCTTCTTATAAGCCAAAGTTAGGTGCAGAGCTTAATTGCAAGGGTGCTTTTCATAGGTATTAGGCAAAATTGGAGGGGAGGTTTAAGTACAATCAAAATTTTTATAATTACTACCAAAATTATTCTTAAGATTTCAATCTTCATCTTTTATTTTAAAAATTTTCAATTGGCCCTTCTTCCATCAGTTTTTAATCTTATAAGAATCGAAGTCATATTATGCAAAATTGGAGGGTAGGAGAGGGTCTAATCGAAAATTCTATAATAACAAATACTATTTTTAGGACCTCAATCTACAACTTTTGTTTGAAAAATTTTTCAATTGGGACCTTAGGAATGGATGTAAGAGACTTCTTTTAAGCCAAATTTGCATCGAGGAACTGCGAGCTGTACAGGTGATTTTCATGGGTTTTATGCAAAATTGGAGGTGAGGGAGTGGACCAATCGAAATTTTCGTAATGACCAATATTATTCCTAGGATCTCAATCTACAACTTTTGTTTAAAAATTTTTTCAATTGGGGCCTTAGGAACGGATGTAAAAGACTCCTTGTAAGCCAAAGTTGCATATCGACTATCGAGGTGACATGCAAGCTGCACAGTTGAATTTTAAGTGTGATTTTCATAGGTATTATGCAAAATTGGGTGGAGGGGAGGGGAGGGTCCAATCGAAATTTTTATAATAACCAAAATTATTCCTAGGATCTCAATGTACAACTTTTATTTGCAAAAATTTTAATTATCCCTTTCCTCCCTCACTCCTCTAATTTTCAATTAGTATCTTCGAGGTGTTATGCAAAATCGGTGGGGAGGGAGGGGTCCAATTGAAAAAAATTTCAAACAAAAGTTATAGCTCCAAGTCCTAGAAACAATTTTGGTCATTACAAAAATTTCAATTGGACCCCTCCCTCCCCTCCAATTCTCAATAATATCTATGTAGTATTGGACTTGATAAAATTCAATAGCAACGATCCACCACCTTGTAAACAAATTGAGTAAACTAGGCACTAGTGAAAAAGTCAAGTACTAGACCAAATTCGAAAATATTCGGTATCAAAACACCACACAACAGGTCGACATCAGACCTACCCTTTTTTTTCTCCAAACTGTACATGCTTCGTCGACAATAATTTTATAACCATACCTAATTTTTTCTCTTTGTTTTTTACATACCTAATATTATAAAATTACAACCATTATTTTTAGTTATAAAAAAGTCTTCCAGTTTCCTAAAAAAAAATATTTTATTTTACCGCAGCGATATTTTCAATCACTTGTGCCTTGCCTATACGATTCGAAATGAGTATCGCGAAAAAAAATTCTTTTAGATGAAAAAGATCTTCTCGATTAGAAAATTGGTGTACTATAAAATATTAAATTTAGAAGACTGAAAAAAATTGTAGAAAGTTGAAAACTTTTGACCTTTCATAAAAGGTATCGCTAACTTCTTTTTAATTTTAATACTTTTCGTATTAGTACAAATTTTATTCTAAGGTTAATTTTTTTATACTGATTTTTATAGAAGCTTATATTTTTTATACTTTTTTCTTAATTAGTGCATTCTTGACATTTATCACTAATAATGTTTCTTTTATTACGGATTATCTAAGGATGACAAGGTCTTGTATACGTGGAAAACACCTATCTATCGATTTAAAAGCTCTCCAACATTCAGTTTTTACCACAACTTGCAACTGAATACTTATCTATACCGTTATCTGAATCCTACATTTGTGTATTTTATTTTGTATTAACCATCCTAAAGTTAATTTCGCTATTGTACGATTTCTTTCTCGATAGAAATACTACCTATTTTAGTATTCCGCTGTACTCGGTAAACCATGTTTTTTTTTTCTTTTTTGTTACCTACCAATTTGACAATATTTAAGACAATACGCTTTATCGAGTGAATATTATATAAGTTCAAAGCTGATTAAATATGTACCTCTCTGTTAATGTTGCAAATTAAAAAAGAGAAAAAAAGTATATTAAATGTATTTTTCAAGTTATTTGTACTTTTTTAAAAAAAAAATATACAGAATAACTGAAAAAATGACTGATTGAAGATTCAAAAATGGAATTTACTATTTCCACAGCCAGCAATCACATAGAAAAAGTAAATGGGGGAGATGTGTTTTTTTTTTTATTTATCTCGTTTTTAGTGCAAATAAATCAAAATTGAGTATTTGGAAATTTCAATAAAAAACTTACCTACTTGGAATTTCAGCTGATTCAAAAAAATTTATGATTTGGAAAATGTTTGGGAAAACTGAAGAAAAATTTAAAAGAAAAGTTTTGGAAATTTTAATTAACAATAATTTCAGGTGTCCGAGGAGTACCTTGAGAAACTTTTAAAATTGGGTACAATGTCCATGGTGCCTATCTCAACTTCTCGAGAATTAGACACCGATATAAAAAAAAATCTCAATTCTATTTTTCCCTTTCCCCTTTAATTTTTGAGATAGGCACCATACGATTTAAAAGTATTTTAATTAAACTTAAAAAAAAATTAGAACAAAAATTTGAACCAAAATCAAGAAAAATTCTAATGAAAAATTTAATTGTAGATGTTTTTTTTAAATTAATTAGGGAAAACGTTGTTGAAAATTTTTTAAAAAATGACGAAAAATTTATTTAAAAAAAAGTTTATTAACTAGAAAAATTCGGAAAACAATTTGATGAAGATTTAGAAAAATTTCGATGAAAAATGAAAAGAAGATTTACACGAAAATTTTTTATTAAAAATTTTGTAAAATTTTGATTATTAAAAAATTGGGGAAAATCTCGAAGAAAAAATTTTGGAAAAAATTTTAACAACACTAGTAAAATATTCAAGAGAAAAATCCTGATGACAATTTGCAGGAAAAAGTTTATTAAAAATTTTTGGAAACTTTAATTTCTGTAGGAACCAACTTGAAAAGAAATTAGAAGAAACATTTTAGGGAAATTAATGGGGGAGGGGGGTTTTTTAATGAAAAGTTCAGGAAAAAATAGAAAAATTTTAATCATTACCAATTTTTACTTTGGAAAAAATCTTACAGAAACGTTTGGAAAAAATCTGACGATTATTTCAAAAATAAAATTACTTACAGGAAAAATTTCAATAAAAAATTTTCTCCAGGAAATAAAAAAAAATTCATGAAAAATTACTTACTTACATACAAATTTTAATGAAAAATTGTGAAACAAAAATGTAAAAAAAAACTAATAAATAAAATTGTTAGAAAAATTTGAATAAAGAGTTTTGAAAATTTCAACAAACAATTCACGAAGGTACGCACTTGGGAAAAATGTAGAAGTGATGAAGATTATTAACATTAAACAACTGGGGGGGGGGGCGTTATTGAAATGTTTGGAAAAAATTTAATCAACAAATCATTTGGAAAAACTTGGAAAAAATTTCTAAAAATTTAGAAAAAAATTGTAATTTGTACCTATAACATAATATTCGTAAAATTTCTTCATCAACATATCTTGGAAATATTTACTGGTTGTGGAAATATTCAAAACTAGGTCGTAGGTCAAACCCTTATAAAAACTTTATTCGACTTATTTCAGTATTCTCGACAAAAGAAAAATTCACAAAATAAATCAATTTCAAGTAGGTAAATTTCTCCGTTGAAAAAAAGAATTCATCTTGAAGAAAAATAAGTAGGTAGTAGTTACTAGGTACCCAAAAATTATCCCACTCAAAATCCAGCCCAATACTCACAAACTTTTTTTTTCCAAACACGGGTCTTCCTAATCTCAATTAAATATTTATTATTCGAATATCTCACTACCCCCAATGAAATGAATTAGAATTAGAATTTCGAAATTAACAAGTCGTAGGCGTAATCGTTACCTTCAGTTTATTATAAGGATTATATATTCAGATAAGAAAATTACCTTCTGTTCCATTTTCAGCAAAATTTACCACTGTGCATTCTCATTCGGTTTTTTCGAAGATATTTTTCAGTTTCATGGTTATTTTGACACCACATTTATTAAATTCATCAATCAGCGATAGGTGAAAATAAAAAATCTTTTCATTCGAGTAAAAACGAAGGCATTCGATTTTAATAAAACATCGAATCGAACCTAAATGGGGAATTGTTTAAGGAAAGAACGAATACGAATGGAAATGTTCGAAGATTATTCGTCGATAACATCGGAATATAAGGCTAATTGAGATACGTATAACATACCTAACCTAAGAGTATAAATCCATTAGTAACCCCCAACTCTCGGGAAAATATTTACACGAGAAGAGATGAGATAAAAAAATAGATTATTTTTTTAAAAGCAATAAAAATGAAAAGAGATTAAAAAGGGCTCGACAAATTTTCAATAAATGCATATAAATAAGGGTTAGTGGACTTTTCAAGGGTAAATTACACTTTCCTGACCTAGTTTCTAGTTTTAACAGTTTTTTTTTTTTTTTTGGCTCGAAATTTAGCTTGCAATTTAGAAGGCTTGTTGTTTCTTATACATTCGCCGAGCGGGTGGAAAAACTATGACCTGGCTTCTCTCTTTTTACCCACTTCTGCGATTTTTTCACGTTATGTGCTAAAGTTGGCCGATAGGAATCGTATTCTCGACGCATTTTTCATTCGACGCTCATTCATTGTACTACGACGAAGCTATAGAGCTGTACATCTTCATACATTTGTATTTTTCAATTAACATAATTTAACAAATACAATATTATGCCTACAATCTAGGTAGATGCATTTTTAGTAGGTAAGTTAATTGCGAAAAATTACCAAAATCGTATACGTATCTATGAGGGTCACTCTTAATAAAATATGATTTTCTGAATTAAGTATGACATGAAAGTTGAAAATGCTAAAGAAATAATTATCTTGTAATTTTAAATCTTGATAATTTGATAAACGTTCGTATTGAATCACCTGATCAAAAATTTGAGGTATTACAATTATCTATGGGTATTAGGGTATTACTCGTCTATCAATTTTTATATTTCAGAAAATGATGTTTTTAAAATAAAATAGTTGGTATTATTTTTGAATAGGAATAAAACCCCATTTTAATTTGAAGAATTTTTGCAAAAAATAATTGTTTACAAATTTCTAGGTTTTTAAAATTCCCTTCAATTTATCCAACTTTTTATCACAATTTAGGTAATTTCTGTCTGGAGAAATAGTATTGACTTGGCGTTAGGAAATTCGATTCTTCGTTTGCAATTTGCATCCAATAATATAGGTTATATTACAATCATTAAAAATTGATCATCGATTTCTGCTTCACTTACCTCCCATTTGAGGAGATGATGCTACATGAGTTTCACAATCAACAATGAACTGTCCAGTTTGCTTAGCTCCCAATGCTGTAATACGTTTAGATAATAATTCAATTGTTTGAGGGCCAGTTTTGTCTTTCACCGGATACTGTTGCAATCTATAGAAAAATAAAATATGTTAGATTGAATTAGGTACTCGTCTCATAATTACAGCTACATCCCAAGTGATGTTCAATAAGCAAATTATTCTATAGGTAATTATGACAGGGCATAATTATTTCCTTCGTCAAAATTCCATACAATGAGTAAAGCAAGAGCATCGAGAGAGCAAAATATTCCTAAATAACAAATAAATATTGAAAAATGTAACATAGCTTACATTGTAACACCCATCGCGTAGTTTACGAAAAAAATATGTCTCAGAGTCCAACAATCTGATTAAATTCGACGCAACACTAATCACTGACACTTTCAATTCACATGCGATCGCTTTTTCTCTTTTACTCGAACGAAAACGCGAAAAACTCGACTTGAATTTTAAAACTACCGGCTTAAATTGACCGAAATTTGATTTCTTATCATATTATACGCGACTCTTTTCCAGCTTTTAGTTTTGTTGACGACGATCGCGAGCGGATATCGCTTAATTCGGAGCAACTTTGGCGACAATGTTGCCACTTTTTAATTTCTCATTTTTTTACAAAAATTTTCAATGTTTTCGTACTGCTTTCGATTTAAATTCCTAAATTATCGAGTAAAGACTTTTAAATAATTTTAATGAATTGAGAAGCTTTAATTAAATGAAATAAAGGAAAAAATAGCTCGTTTTTTGAAAAATTTTCATCCAACTGAAGTTTTTAATGAGAAGTTTCAAAAATGTATGAGACGGCTACCTTGGTTTCTTATCATTGAACTTGCCGCTTGCTTAAAAAGTTTCGAATTTGCAATAATTGCAATGGAAAGTTCGCAGTTTTTGAAGCAAAAATGAATAATTGAAATAGAATTTGATTAATAATTTTGTGAATTACTATCCGAATGAATGACGTTTCCTGCCAGATTGATTTTTGATGGCTATTCCAGTCCCATTCAGATGCAGGTAGTTAGTTTAATTCATTACTGAAAAAGTTTACTTCACTTTTTACTACCTTTTTTTTTTTCAATATTCTGTGTTTAGAGTGAGTTCCACTTTGAATAATGACATTCAGAACTTTGGCAAAAACTACATGTTTGATGAAAATGAAGAAACATGTTGGAATTCAGCTGAGGTAAGTTATAGAACAATTTTAAAGCGAAAAATAAAGATGAACGTATTTCGTATTCACTGGTCAAGCTCCTGTAGTTAAGCATGATTTTTTTTTCACTAATTTTTTTTATCATCAGGGATCCCCTCAATGGATAGAAATACAGTTGAAGGAAAGCCATCAGGTGAGCGGATTTCAGTTTCAATTTCAAGGAGGGTTTGTTGGCCAAGATGTAAAATTTAAATTTTTCAAACAAGTGCCACATAAAAATACAAATCCCGATACTGTACTCGAAGATTTTTATCCAGAAGACGTAAACAGCCTACAAACGTACAATTTAAGTACCCCTATTGATATGCAATCGATTTGCATTCTTTTCAATTCTAGCACTGATACTTATGGTCGTGTGATAATCTATAAATTGTCCATTTTAATGAAATAAAACAAGTGTTTTGTTGTTTTTCGTGTGTCGAAATGATTTCAAATTATCAATTCATCAAAATGAATTAATCGTTCTATTAAAAATTGGGAGAAAAACTACCAATACATAATATATTTAGAAAATCTATTTCCAAAGCTCCATTTCTTAAAAAATATAATTAAAATAAACGCGACCGTTCACATTATTTTTTTTTTCTTTGATCTCGAGAATCTTAACCTAATGACTTGTTAGTTGATTTAGGTATTTTGGAATAGAAAAGTGATTGGTTTCTCTGATCGTAATAATGAGAAAACTTAAAAAAATAAAAAATTGTTATTCTTCCTTTAAGGACTAGCTTACACAACGGTTTGTACAGTAGTGACGATAAAAATACAAGTTTTGATGTTTGAACGACGATACAAACAAATTAAGATATACATCTGGATATGAATGTTACCTTTTCACTATAACTACATTTAAAATCACAACATAAAAATAATTTTGTGCAGTACAGCTGCAGTTACAATCTAAAGTTTAACAATAGGAAGACTTATAATGTCGGTTGCACTATAATGTAAATTGATCAACAATAAAAACATAAAATTAAGCAGTGTAAAACGATTGTTTCATCAGGATGCTGATTGCTGATATGCCTTGGATATGTTTAAAATTCATTTAACAATAGTAACAATTAAAATTCATTCCACAGGTAAATGCAGCTGCTGATATAGTAAATTGAAAAATAAGCATACGAAGTTTCAAGATATGTAACAGGTTATAAATTACAAAAGAAATTGGAAAAATTATTGTTTTCAAGATCACACTATCGCTAGCTAAAAAAAAAACAAAAAAAAACGAAACAACCTAAAATGAAATGCCTACAGTTTACCAAATTCCAAGAATAAGTCATTAAATTTCATATAGTAAATAACATCTACTTATAAAACAAAAAAAGGAATATAGTTCCAAACATTAACACATAAGACTCACAAATCAAATTATAAAAATAACGAAACACCGATTCACATTATATAAAATGAACACGTAAAAAATCGTTAAAATTACAATAAGACATAGTCGAAAAAAAAACAAATACATAAAATAACTACTTAACTAAAAAATAAAATTAAAAAAATAATCGAAGTAAAAAATCAAAAAAAGTTTGAATAAATAATTGAAATTCATGGACTGACACCAATTTTGCCCACCAGCTGAATCCTCTAAGTAAAATAGAATACTGTTGAAAATTGAAGGAACCAATGAAACATCCTGTATGTTAACGATAAATACCTTATAACCTATGGTTGTTAAACGAATGCGTTGTTTCAACTTTAAAGTATAAAACAGGGAACAAAAAAGCACAATCATGGAAGAAAATTACTGTGGAACGTAAGGGGGCGGTTTCCTATATATAGGCGTAGGCTTGGAGCGACCATTTCGCTCGGTGCTGCGAGAGTACGTTCCGCTTTCTTGTTGATGTGACGAGTCATCGAAATCCGATAAAAGAGCGGTCGTAGCGATGGGTGGAACTTTTTGATAATCGGGAGGTGGAAGAGGTGGTTTTTCTTCTTTCAGTATAATAGGACTTTTATTGGTAGGTTCGAGTCGTTCTTCTAATTCGTCTTGAAATATCACCGGAATGCCTCTGCTGCGATATGTTCTCTTTTCGTCATCGCCTAGTGTCCATTTGGCAGTACTACGCTGACGTCTACAAAAAAAATGGTTTTGATGAAAAAAATAAACTAATTACAAATCACTGCAAAAAAAGTCCATACCTGTATAATATGCAAGCGATTATGCTAGCAACGACTATCATAACGATAATTATGACAATCGGAAGTATGGAATTTATGAAATAAACATTGTCAAAAATTATAGCATGTATTTCTTGAGATCCGGTATTGACTTCGGGTGATTCGTTGTGAACGTTTGTCAAGTCACCTTCACAAACACCGATAGGAGATATTTCCACGGAAATAGCTTCAAATTCTGGTTTTAAAACTTCATTCACTCTGTCTTCTAATTTCATATCATCCGTCAGTAAAATCTAAAGTGAAAATAAGAATTGTCATGAAAATTTCCATACGAATGGGGCTGAGATAGAGATGAGTAGTGGGTAACTTACTTTTCTCAATTTTGTAATTTCAGTTTCGTCGCAACCAAAAAATGGTAACGATTTGTTATGCCATGAAATAATCAGAGAACCAGAGGAATATCCACTAATTACAATAGATGAAGTATTTTTATCGCCAAATAAAACTGCCAATTTTTCTACAAAGGTTCTTTGTAAGAGTGGCGATTTGACAAATTCATCGTATGATTTTTTGAGCTTCATTCTGAATTCAACGCTGTAATAAGCTTTGGCAGCTGGCTCTACAACTACTTCAATGACATGTCTGGCTTTCATATTTTCACTATTGTCTTTATTGTCGTTGCATACCTACAAACATATTTTCAAGTTTATATTACTACAGTTACCATTTCAGAATTAGCAATTGTTGAAATATTCCATACCAATTGATATTTAACAGATCCAACATCACTAGTCATAGGTAAACCAAAAAATTCCTGATTAGTTGGATCAAATTGCAGCCAATTTCCAGGAGCAATCGGTGTGTTGTCTATGGTGAATAAATTCAACTTCAAATTTCTACTATTTGGTTCATCGGCATCATAAAATGTGTTCTGGAAAGATAATATTCAAAATATTTTATGTAAGCAATGTATAAATGAAATATTACTAGTACGCAGCTAAAAAATGTGACTAATTACTTCAGGAACTCTCAGTACTATTAACTCGCCCACAGTAGCTGTGATGTTGTCGATTCGGTTATGAACGATGGGCTTGAAATTTTGTTTTTCCGGTTCAGGAAGACGAGGAGGAGGTATCTCATTGCAAAGTTCAATTCCTCGCCAAGTTACTCTTTCGATGATAGTGCTAACATTGTTCTCAAAATCGAGGTAAATATCTTTTTTAACATCCATACCTCCAGGTACCAATGTCCATACCTGTAAAAAAAAATTAAAAATTAAAAATAATTTACGAGCTAAATTTGCTACAATACGAGCAGCTTAAATACAAACATTGAGTAAATCCGAAATGGTTTTATTATCGCAGTGTGTCGTTGGTAACGTTGTATTCGCCCAAGTAAATACGAAAGGATTACAAGTCACATTTCGGACCGTTATTTTGTTATAATTTTCGTCGTTATATAATCTAGCTATTTCATTCAATATATTCAACTGCAAAGCCACTGTTAAATTTTGACCTTCGCGTAATTTCATATGGAGTGAAATTTCAAAATAAATGGTACGAGCATTCGGCGGATGTCGCACGTTTACAATTACGGTGGTATTGACGCTCATATTATCAGAATCGAAAGCTGCCAATATGAGTTCGTGTTTCGAAATTGTATCCAAAGAAGTGCTGAAACAAATAAATTACCAAATCATAAACGCTTCTAGACGTACGTACTTCCATTAAAATCACTAATCAACCTACAAAATGTTCAATTCTTGCGTTTCAGTTAATTCGACCCATGGCGCATACACCACACAATCGTCGGGTTTGTAAAGTCTTAAACTGAGATTACGCGTATTTCCATCTTCAGTATCAATGAAGATATCCTCGGGAATAGGTATTCTAATGAGATGAAAAAAAATTTAAAAAACATTATGGCATTTTCATTTCACCGTCTCTAATCGCGTACGAATTAAATTATTACTTGAGAGGTTTTCCAGCTTCGACGACGATTTCCTCGAAGATACGGTTAACCTGCGGTGGATAGCGTTTTGGAGGTTGTGAAGTGTTTTCAAAATTCACAGTGCTCGCAGAAGTGACATTTGGGAAAGAAGCCAAGTTATCTTGGATGTTTTCTTCATCCGCATTAGATGGAATATTCGATGCAGCCGATCTGAAGTTGTCATTCAAGTCCTCATCTGTATCTATAGATTCCTAAAATGTAAATAGATTATTCAGCATTACGCATCAACAAAATATGCGTTTTTTCGAGTTGGATATATTATTAATTACTGTGGCTTCTTCCTCGTTGTTTGATTCAGATGGCGATAAAAAAGTTGTATTTGGATTGATATTGTACTCTTTGAGATTAGTAAAGCTTTGGTTCGAAATAACAGAATCAATGATCGCTTTCTGCGCATAAAAATAAGCAAATTAAAAACTTTTTCATTTCTTTAAAAAAATCAGTCAATAAATTCTAACCTTATTTGAGAGTGGACTCGATACTCCAAGTCCTGGTAACAGAGTACTAGCTGGATGTGGCACCGGTGAGGCTGAATTAGGTAAAATATTTTCACTTTGAGCGCTTTGAGCGGCATCGTCGTCTAAATCAGGATCATCGTCGGCTTCGTCGTCGTCACCAGCTTCATCGTCTAGACCTTCGTCTTCTTTTTCGTCGTCTTTCAAACGATTATCATTTTGTCCAGCCTACAGCGAACAAAAAACAAACAAAAATCAAAATCCGTCCAAAAATGACGTTAAAATGCAATTTATTCAAATAATTTACGTGTCTTCGTGCTCTGAAAGGATTGAAACTATAAGCAATCTGCCAACGTGAAAAAGGCAATTGCAATCGTTCAGCTAGAGTACCATCTTTCATGTATTTTTCAACCAATTCCACAATTTGTAATTTTTCTGCCCAAATTTTTTCCTTGCAACCAATCTAAAATAATTTAAATTAAAAAAAAATTACATCAACTTGAATTACTCAAAAAAGTTTATTGTCACAAAAAATAGCATACCTGCCAAGCAATAACTGAGGTGTTTTGTTCTTTATTTTCAATGTCATTACCAAACGCTGGCATTTCTGAATTATTCTCTAAATTTCCTTTTGAATTTAAAAATAAAAGTGTATTCTGCAAAAAAAAACATAATTTTCAACTAACAATTTGTAGAACAATAATACTGGACAGCTAAATTTCACTATAAAAAAGTACATACATTAATGCACAATACATATCCAACTTACCACAGGTAAATGCAAATCCCTTGCTAAAGTTTTCAAAGCATGTATTTTTTGTTTAGGCGCAATACTGTCGAAATTTTCATTTATGACGAGTGTAATCATCATCACTCCTTCACCTTTCTTACACTTCCTCTGTAAAAAATAAAATTAAAATAAAAACGATATTAATAGGTTTTGAAAGATGTGAATCCATGTGACTGAGAAACATAAAATCCTAAGAAACAATTAAACCGCTCTTAAAGTGATAATTATGATTCAATTTCTGTTTATAAAAACAGGTCAAACCATTAGATGATTAAATAATAATAAATAATTGTTTGATTCAGCGCCAATTATTTAAGTGAAAATTAACAGTTCGTAAATAAAGGTGCCTATGAATGGCATTTATAAGATTTTATTTACCTTATTATTAGTGTTTGTTTCCCACAAGGGGTAAACTTCAACCACAAACATATCACTGACAGATTGTCCTTTATTGTCATACGCTTTCACATTTATTCTCGTGTCTCCGATATCTTTCATTGATGGTACTCCTTCGATTACTGCGGTTTTCTTATCGTAAATCATCCATTTTGGTAACGCTGAATTTTCTTCACCGACCACCTGTAAAACATTCCATTTATTATGTACCTCTACCTATTTATGCATAGTCAATCCAAAATCATTGAAATCAGTATTCCAACATTTCCTAAAATATCGTATGTTTAACCTCTTGAACTCAAGATAATTACTTCCAGGAATAAAAAATAAATGAAGTTTTCTCAAAGATAATTTCAATTCTTTACAGAATTACAAACCAAAATTTGCCATTTCTTAATTTATGAGCTTGAATAGTAGTCTGACAGCTCGACAGTCGACACAATGTTTTCGTTTCTTTTTACGTAAGAATGAGTCACCATAATATATCGGACGATAAAATGAAACCTATTGATGTAAATTCAAAACTTTTCAAGTTGCACACGAAGAATAATAACAGTTGAGATAAAAAGTACTTGTTTTGTATTTAGAAATCTAAAACAAAACTGCTCGATTTTTTCAACATTTTTACGAAAAAACTTCATCAATCCTTAGGAATTCTCATAGGCATAATTTATACCAATTTCAAGTTCAAATGTAAATGAATGAAATCAAAATACGAAATATTTTCTCATAAACTTCCGTTTCAAGCTGATTTCATTTTCCATAAATCACCGATAAACATGTTTATTGAGCTGACAAATTCACTATCGACAAAATAAGAAGTGAAATAAAATTTCGTTTTTCAGGAAGTTATTTAGATGAAGTAAGTACATATATTCAATCATCGTGAAATTCAATTAGACAGTTGGTTCAAATTGATAACATTTTTACGGTCAAGCAACAAGATCATCGCTAATTTTCAGTTCAGTACCCAATTATCTAACCGATAAGGAAATACAAGACTGTGTATATGATTTCATCACTAAAATGAACCCATAAATTTTTACAAACGAAAGCAACATAGTCGTCTATCGAAACTCAAACTCACGTCATAATATAAAATTGTTCCTTTGAATGCATCATCGGGCACTTTGTAGTAAAAAAGTTTCCCAACTGAGGTGGTTACATCTTGAATACCCCAAAATTTTCGTAGCATTTGGTCTGGTGATTGAAGAAAATCGTCATCGTACATATTCTCTTCGTGCTGAAGTTTTCCAGGTTTTACAAAAATGAGTAGAACCACGATGAAGGCAAATTTGGACATATTGAAGTCAGGGTACATTTGCATACCTAGAAGGGAACAAAGTAAAATATTTATGATTTAGAAATTACAGAAAACACAATATATAGAGACAAAATTGCCTATTGTAGCAACTTTCTCACGAATAAAATGGTACAACGATTGGAAATTTAACTAACTACTTGTGACTGAAGTTCATTTTTCAAAAACGCCAAAAACTTGAAAAATTACAATTCCAGAAAGATTATCACTTTAGCCGGGCGTCAACTTTATTATTTACAAGAAGGTTAAATAAACATACTTACTATTTTTTCACCATTAATACGATAAAAAATACATTTATGCGATAAAACATTAATATTTTTAAGCAAATCACAAAATTTTCAAACCATACTGCATAAATTTAACCGAACTCCAAACCTAGAAACGAAACCTACGACCTCAACAACCTGCGTTACCTCATTCCTCCAAGCGAACACAGATGGTACTGATCCTACTGAATATTGAATTCAACGATATTCGGTATGGTGTTCAGTTCACCGTTCACGTAGTCGCAGTAGCGTAGGGTATTGGTATTTTTAAACAAGGATAGATGCATGTGCATTTTTATGAAATGAAGAGAGATGAAAATACAATGTACTAAGCATCTGCGGGCTAAATCCGTATTTACTTATTACTCATTTTTGGGAAGTTAACGTTGGCTTACCTAGGCGATGCATTTTGTTAGTGTTGTACTTATGGTTAGGTATTTGTTTATAAAAATGACAAACTAACAAACAGTTTTATCGCAGTTGTGATTGTCGAACTGTCTGCACCCATAAATGAATATGAACTATGAAGAGTTTTCAATTTTCATACTGTATGCAATGTACGTATTGTACTTACGTGTATTGCACGTATGTAGGTACCTATATTTTTATAATTCCGAGAAATCATAATTCACAACTCGTAAAAATGCACACCATTTGCATGGTCGTTAGATGCACTTCACCGATGCAGTTATTTCCTTTCTGCGAAATGATCGAATCACTTATTACATAACAATGGAATTTTCGAAACGTCCTTAGCATTCAAATTAGGCTTTTTTTCTCGCAAAAGTGACGAAACAATAATTTTCCAACTTTGATGCAAACCTAGACTCATTCAAATACATAAATCAAAATTTCAACACGACAATGTTTTTTGACGTATTTTTTTTATTAAATATTAAAATATTACAACATAAAAATAAGGAATTTGAAAAAAAAATTGTTCTCACAGACAGTAACCACAAACACAAGGCAACATAAACATCAAACAAAATCGAGAGAGATAAATATTGAGTTCTCACATTAAATAATTATTTCAAATAAATTGTGATTGTAATGTATGAAATAATTTATGCTGTTTATCACGTTTTAATTTAAATGCCTTTTGATAGAGAATATCCACTTTTCATCGACAACGACACAAAATCAACACTCCACAGTAGGTACACACTTGTCTCAATTTTAGCTTCACAAGGAAAACCAAGGAGGAACTATTACATATGGAGAATTATCTGGAAGTCTGCGTCTTTTAACATGTCCAACACGTGGCGTCCATTCGAAACACCATAAAACCGTATCTGGTTCATTTATCAACGATTCTTTGACGAAATTCAAGAAATCGTCGAGAAAACGCATACAACCGGTAGCGTTCCACAGATTCTGCAAAAAAAAAAACAAATCGTAGGTTAAAAACTCATTTAGGTATCTTGAATTTAATGAAAATGAAACTTTTCGTACTTCTGACATTCTGGGTAAATCTTTCACTCTATACGAATTCAGGACTTCAACTAAACCTTCGTCATTTCGAAATCCGACGGTAACATTTTCAATGCCTACCAAGAAAGTCTGACACCACCAACTTAATAACCTATACCTGGAATAAAAACGCAACGTTATTCCAACTCGTGCACGATTTTACTCACAATCACTTTATTTTTACTTTCCGAACAGCGCGTAGCGTTGTAAGGAAAGTATTGTTTTCGGTGCGAAATGCGTTTTCACGAATATTGCACTTAGACAAATTTCGACTTCGTACAAATTTGTTTTCAACAATTTCCAGATGATGTTCCGTATGTATGTATGTGTGTGTGTGTGTGTGTGTGTGTGTGTGTGTGTGTGTATGTGTGTATGTGTGTGTGTGCAGAAAAATTTGTTAACACGATTCTAATCGCCCTAATTGAGATATCTCGTTGAAATTCGGCGATGAGAAGTGGTTTATATAAACGAAGGCTACGCAAGAATTTGGGGCCTTTACGTTGAATAGAAAAAATTTTACGAGCGTTTTTTGCGAAAAATTTGTTAACACGATTCCAACCGCCCTAATTGAGATATCTCGTTGAAATTCGGCGATGAGTAGTGGTTTATATAAACGAAGGCTACGCAAGAATTTGGGGCCTTTACGTTGAATAGAAAAAAATTTACGAACGATTTATGCGAAAGATCGTCGAGTTTCACATTTGTCGCGTTTTAGATGTCGATAAAGGGAACGGTTCAAGTGTTTATCTATATCCGGACATGTCCGCGGGTGTACCGGTTTGCTCTCCTTTCCCTAACATGCGCATTGAGCAATGCTTTGCATTTTTGTTATTCATGATAAGATGTACGGGTATTCGAATGGTTGTTTTGTTTACATCATCATGATATTTTTTCACGATTAATAATAATGGAGCAAGTGTGATTTTGCCGAATATTTTTGTGTCATGTTTAACGTTTGTCAGTGTAATTGCTGACGTTTTAAATATAAAAAATTTTTTATAGTCGATTTTTTCACAAATATTCGATAATCAATTTTTTTTACATAATATTCGATGACCGATTTTTTTACAAATATTTTTTTGTTAATATTTTTTAAAATACTTTTTGATTCGGAAAGTTCGTGATGCTTGCATCACTGTTTATTTTACCTCTTGTGATGCAGTTTTTGTTTTTCAAATTCGATATGTCTACTCGTTTTTAATTCGACCAATTTCACCTTGTTCAAGACATTACAACTAAGGTTTTCGTGTATGGACTCATTATGATCAACGCCGTCAACTTCTGCACCATATAATAAACCATTATCATTAAGCCTGCTATGGAATACCATAACGAATTCTTCGTTTGAATTAATTGGTTTCGAAGTATTTGGATATTTTCCAGGTGTTTCTAGTGAAATAAAAAAAAATACAATTAGGTTTTCAAAAAATAGGTACACTAATTTTTTGTTAGTTAATTTTCTTTTCGAACAAACCAGTCAACAAATATTGCTCAAATTTGTATCCCCAATATTCAAAACGTTGCTGTCGTGGATTTGGAGGTTTAGACAATTGTTCTTTTTTTTCATCGGTATAAAATGCGTACAAAAAAATGAAATTTCTGAACTTCGATGCACATATTCTCCATCCATCTTTGTACTCGTATGGTGTTTTCATCACAGTAGTCAGTAGTCCTCTATAAGAGACGAACGTATACCTGGGAGTTTTCTGTAATCAAACACGTTTCAATAAGAATTCATTTTCATATGAATTAAATTAAATTGTGAAATTGAGGTGCGCTACCTCGGAGTATTCGCTCAATATTTTTTGTTTGAGATCAGTTTCTTTCTGCAACCATTGTAAAAGTGTATCGAGTTTTTCCTCATTATCCAGATTTCTGTTTTTTTCGGTATAATTGTCGAACCCATCATTCAAATCAAATGGTAACATAGCAGGGCCATCTCTGAATAGATATTTCAGGTTTTTTCCATCTGGTTTGTATTGCCGATTGTGATCTACATCATAGAAGCCCACGACTGTCGGTTTTTGAAATTTGGGAAATAACTCTGTTTTCAGGGTAACACTCAGCCTATCTGTTGACATGCTGAACGCGAGAATTTCGCCAAACACTATACAAAGAAAAATATACATTTTGTAAAAATATTAGAAAAAACTGAGAAGGTTTTTCCTTTACGAATTCATACATTATACCGAGATGCAAAGTAAAGTACCAAATGAAAATATTTTAAAAATTTACGAAACGGAAACTTCATTACCTCTCAATCAGCATAGCGATAAGATCCAAGATGAAAAATAATAATGAATAATGATATTAATCATGATAAATTAGATTCAAAAGATATTTTTCTCTTTCAAAGTTTCGAACTTTTTTGAATCTTCTGAAAAATTCTTTATCAAAAAGTTCAAAAAAAATTCAAAACACAACCATGTTGCCAGCTCATAAAAAGGGGTGTTGCTGCATTGCCAAATATTGCATAAATAAATTCATCCATTTCATTGGTCAAGTTCTATAAATTGATGAGTCATAAATCCGTTTCCCCTCCTCTTTATTGTTTTTGTTTTTCAGTTTTGAGTTTGATAAGAAAAGGATAACAAAAAATAATGAATTTTTTCTGAATTTTTCTGTTGAAAACGCAGCTAAAGCTTATAGTTTTCTGAATCTGAATTTTGTTTTGAACTTCTGATCCTCTTAATGAAATAAAACAGTGTAATAAGTTCTTAAGTTCACGAAGAAGTTTCGGTGTTGCAACATGAATTTTTCTTGAGATAAAAGTATGGATTGTTACACGCGTTCGCAAGATGATTGAGTCGTGTTCAGCTAAGCGTATGTTATTCAGTATTATATTTTTAGGAGGGTATGTATTTCATTATCCCTATACTACATCTTTATACAACAATCTTCCACTACAAATAAATTTTTTTTTTTTGTTTCAGACTAACTTTTCTAGTGTTGGTATTTGAAAGTCATTGGACGGATAATAATAATCATTTGATTGCTACAATTAGCCCCAACTTGACGTCCGATTGTTGGTTGAAAGAACCCTTTAAAATAATTGAGCAGTGCCATCCATGTACAGGTACTGAAACGTGAATCACTTGAGAATAAATGTATAATGCTAGAGTAATAGAAATGCGTTGGTTAATTTATCATTTTTGATGAATTTCATTAGATTTTGAGATCACAAGTCAAAGTAATCCCGCTTGTAAAGAAACTCGTTACAAGGAAGCACTAGAATGTCAAGCAAGTGGCAAAGTTTATAGAAGGTTCGATATTTCATCAAAAAAAAAGATTTTGTTAGAATATGACGTACACCTATGTACTGAATTTCATTGTGCGTAATTACTTTATTTTATTTTCAGTTGTGCCAAAGTTGGCTGGATTGAAGAAACGAAATTTTGGCAGTTCGAAAGCTGTATGTTCGTTTTAGCGATTTTATCAACTGCTGTGGTGTATTTCAGACAAGCGGTTTTAAACCGACGTGTTATGTTAAGAATTCAAAAACAATTGCACAGCTACGCGTAAACATATTTTCAATAAGGTATTTCTTCAATTTGAAATTATGAATTTTTACAAGCACAGGGTGTCATTCGTTGTATTTATTTCTTTTCTATTTCAGATCATGGCAGCAGTCTACATCAAAATATTAAGAATAGACGGTTCTTCTGTAATCTGCTGCGTGGAAACAGCTGTGATACTTTTTATTTATAAGTATCTCCAATGCGAAAATGATGAAATTCTTCTTTTAAACTTCATTATCGATCCAGATTTGAATGAACAAGAAACCGTTCATGTTGATATCACTGGCATTAATTTCGAGTGTAAAACTAACGATTTCACCAATTTAGCTCTGAAAAATTGTCATTTTCCCACTTACACGTTGAATGAGCATTATTGCATTTGTGGATTTTGCGCGGTAATACGAGAGGTAGGTAACTTTTTTCAACTTCTAAAATAAAATTAGAAAAAATAAGAATGTAATTAAAACATTATATTTTTTTCAGATGATCAAAGCATTCAAAATCTATCCGTGGCTATTGGGTTTCAGAGGAGCTTCTCTATCAGCTTGCGCGGAATTTTCAATTTGGACAAAATTTTGCGAAGTTGATTTAATTGCAACAGTTAAAAATATTCTAGTCAGTCTTAGTGCAACAGTTCCTGAAAATTTAATTCGGCTAGAATATCACCTATTGCAACCAGTACGAACGCATAATATTAGAAAAATCGCATCTTTACACGCCAAAAAAAATGGAGTCGCCGAAAAGGACTGTACTACTATCGAACATTCTTTTGTCGAAGGAGCAGATATGAACATTTCCGATTTAATCATATTCCCATTAATTCACGTTACTTTCACGTTGTATGCTATTGAAAATCTGCAATCAATATTACCATTAACATGCAAATGGTATGATTTGATGCTTTCTCAGGAAAAAATACCCTCGTGCGCGAAAATGTTCTCGATACAAAAATCGTTTACTAACCAACCACTGAGTGTACCGAATGTGAAAAATGAAAGCATGTACAAATGTGATCCTAAACGTTATAATCCGGATAAAAAATGTTTCACAAAACAAGAAAAAATTGATAAAGTTTTGAAAATTGTCGAATCGATGGATATTTTAAAAAATTGCGATTATCAAGACAATTCGGTATTATTTGAAAAATTTTCTTGGGACGATGTACCACACTATGCGAATCCAAAAGGAGGTGATCTCCCAGATATCAGATTGTTGAGGAAAAAACATCAAATAGAAAATATTGTGAAAGCAGCTTTGAAAGTAGGTTTGAATTTTGTCTACGTATGGTTGAAACATTTTGTGCAGAATATATTTTAACTCCTTTTTTTGATGTTTAGATTGTTGGAAAAAATGATATTGTCGTTGATTTTTGCTGTGGCGGAGGACATGTTGGAATACTATTAGCGTATTTATTACCAAATTGTTCTATTATACTACTCGACAACAAAGAATATTCACTGAAAAAGGCATATGACAGAATGAAGCACCTGGATCTAAAGAATGTTTACATTATTCAATCAAATATCGATTATTTCAGTGGAAGTTTTCAGGTAAAAATTTGGTAACTAGAAGTAGAATTGGAAAATACTGATCTCAATCTGATATATTGATATTTTTAGCTTGGAGTCAGCCTACACGCTTGTGGAGTTGCTGCTGATCTTGTTATTGATAAATGTATTCAAAATAGAAGTAAATTTGTAGTCTCTCCGTGCTGTTATGGAAAAGTACAGGTATTGTCATAGAATTTAATTAATTATTTAATCGTAGTATGCTAATAAGAGTCGTAATGATTTATTTATTTTTTAGGAAAATCACGTGCTTCATTATCCGAAAAGTAAGCTCATGTACGATTCGATATCACTGCAAGATTATTTGGTCTTAGGACACAGCGCGGATCAGACTCATAAAGTTGAATATGCTAAAACTGAACAGGGTGAAAAATGCATGAAAATAATTGACGCTGATCGTTGTTTTCATGCTGAAGAAAATAACTATCGTGTTTATCTCGCAAAGATGATTCCAGTAACATGTTCGCCAAAAAATAATTTCATAATTGGTATTCCCGAATGATAGAAGTTCATCTGTGATGTAATAATTAATACCGTCGAGCTAAATTGAATGTTGATCGTTTTTATTTTAAACATAACTTTTCTAATAAATTAATAAAATTACTCTACATATAATTTATTTTGAATATTTTGTTGCATACAACCTTTGAAAAATATGGTAACGTGGGTCTCCTTGACTTTCGTATTTAACTAGACCTAAGGGACGGCCACATTAAAACAGAAAAGTCGGTGTAGCACTAAACACTGATATACCGTAGAAATGAGGACGGATTTATTCATTTTCTAAAGTTTACTCTGTAAGGATGGATCACCCGGGTGATTAGGGACTGTATCTTGTATAACGACAGTTGCTTTAGCAGCTTGAAGACTTGGTTCGGCTGAGAATTTATACTCCGTTCTATTCATTACTTTTCCACGAAAATTAATAATATCACAATCTAAATCAATCGTATTTCCAACCGGATTATTAGAAAATTCTTCGTATTTCTCATCACCTGAGTAAATCAAATAACAGTAGTTAGATATGTAGGTACAGTACTAAGTAGGTAGTTCGAAAAATGTATTTTTAAAAAAAATCTTCTGATCTTACCGGGAAGAATCATAACAAATCCATCGGATGCATTCACATGAACTGGCAAGTAAGCCGCGCAAATATTGTCGTCTAATTTATTGATGTATTCACACAAGGCATCGAAGCTCGTAAAATTTTGCAACTTCATCAATTCGTACAATTGAGGAGGTGGTAAGAAAATATTTTCATCTTCAAGAAAATGATTAATTGATCCCCACTGAAACAAAAAGTCAATTCATTTAAAATTTCTTTATGACACCCACAATAAAAAAAAATATTCACATTACCTCAACTTCTTCGATTTCTGAATTATCAGCTTCGCCTTCGATTTCATGATTAACAGCGGAAATAAAGATGATACTGTTGAAACGTTTAGAGTACGGAGTTGGCGTAATCCAATTGCTCAAAAGATGTAAGCTTTTCAAATTGGGAAAACACTTATGAGCCCGACAAAAATTGAAAAACTCAAATGGATCATTGCGTACTTTACTTCTCCAAATATTTTTATTTTTAAGCTCGTAATTTGTTGCCAACGATTTCGTTATATCAGTTTCATGTTTGCACAATAGAATTCCACATTCTTCAAACGTTTCTCTAATCGCAGTGATTCTACGAGACACGGCTTTCGGTAATACGGAATTGTCACTGGATTCAGGAAGCTTCTCCACTAAATTTAACTGAACATCTAATTCCGATTTTGGGAACAGTTTCAGCCATTCAGAATTTTCATCCGCTGAATCGCAATTTCCCCCAGGAAAAACGTAAGATTCAGGAAAATGGGATGCTTTTTTACTCCTCTTCAAAGTTAATATATTTATATCATTCGCTTTGGCTACAGGATTTTTTATCAGATCATTTTTTGTGACTAATAACAAAGAAGAAGCGTGACGAAGTTTGTTCATTGCTCTCATTTTCAATGAGTATCTGAAAAAATAAAAATAATAGATATCGACGTGTGATTATTTTTGGTATTTTTTTTTTTTTCGAAAAAGGACAGGTATGATTTTCATTTCAAAGATTATGAACCAATAACTGAACTTATCGAATCTGTATGTAGGAACTATTTATATGAAATAAAAACCAACATTTAGATACGAACGTATAACGATATCGAAATTTTTAATAAGTTATAATCGTAGAAATTAAATTACTAAATAATATCCACGTATCAAAAAAAATGTAACACTAATTACATCACAAAACGAAAAAAAAAATATTTACACATAATATGAAAACCCTCCAACGCTAATCACTGAGTGGTCCTCTCCGCTCCTCTTGCAGCCCTAAACATGTGCGCTTCTGCCAAATTTGCTGCACTTTCGTAACACGATGCTAACATTATAGGCCTTTCATCTTTGAATCCTAAAATGCTTTCCACACTAGGATACATCCAGTCGGTTTCCTCGAGAAATTTGACTTCATTTAGAATAGATGTCATTCGTTTCTGATGCAGCACTTCTTCGTAATCTTCTCGGTCTCGTTCGACAGCTTCGTTGAAAGTGGCACGATCTTGGAATTCGACAAATGAATTTTTGCTTTTATCCGCTTTCTTTGGTCCTGTAGTCGATGGTGGCGTTGAACAGTACGATAACGATGTAGTGGAAAATGACGCTACGTTGGACGCTGTTGTTTTGGTGTCTTTGGATTCGTGATCTTGACTCATCTTCTGCAAATGTTCTTTCAATCAACTTTTTTACGAATACAGTAAGAGTGGCTTAATAGTAATAGGTAATTCGATAATATTAACACCCGAGTTTGAATATGACTAATTTCAGGTCAGAAACACGGATCAGTGAATAATAATTCATGAATTCGGGATAGAATCATTTCACTTTTACATTAGTTCAAGTGAAATACAAATATTCAAAGAGCTTATGAATTGATTTAGAAATTCAATGCAATAGAGACTGTCTTAAGAATTACCCAATTACCTAATACATTCAAGTTTTTCACTTACTTATTATTAATGATAGGATAACAGCTGCAACAATGATGTACTTCCTTCGATTTTATAATGATGAACGCATCTTTTTAAATTTTAATTACAACCAAAGGGTTTTTCAACTTTTTCTAATTATTTCAGTCTTTTCAAAATGCTTTCCAAGTGTCTTGTGCTTGTTTCAAAGCTCATTTTCGACAGACGACAGAGGAGATGATAAGAAAATTCACAACTCAACTTCACGACTCAGTGTAGCAACTTATCTTTCAATTTTTCAGCTTCAAAAAATTTTCCATTCATTTAAGAAACAGAACGATGAAAGTAAAGTAACGCCATTTACGTAGGTAAATCAATTCGGAATTTCCCAGATATATCAATTTTCACTAATAGCTAATAATTTTACCACAATTAAATTAAGAATTGAGATGGACTTGAGTTGAGATACAGACAAAATTCAGACAACACTGCCATTTAATATTTACCACAAACACAAATTTTACATTCCACACAAAGAAACACACGAACGCTAATTCATCATTGGTGCTTGTAATCATTCGTAATTGAAAAAGAACCAATGAAAATCTTCCAAATATTTTACTCATTGACAACATTGCATGATGTCTGAGCAAACCAATTTTAGAAGAACTTTACGTACAGAAACTACTTTTTATTGAACATTGAAGAAAAGTTCAAAGTTACTTTTGATAAACGTCGTCATTAATTTGCGTGTAAATTTTTGTGGAACGTTAACCATTGGTACGAATTTGCTGAAGAGATACTTTTTTGCTGTCAACTTGGCTGGTAAATTTATACACTTTTTTAAAATGTCGTATTTAAAAAAACGTATGTTGGCGTCGAGTACTTGATAATTCCTTATCAGTAAATTTAAATATCTACGTACTTTCATTTTGTTTTTTAATTGTAAAAGTTTCATCATTATTTTGCGGTATTTGAATAGATACGTCTTCTGGAAACAATTGTTTACCAAAAACTAGTTTTATATCTCTTATCGCTGTACTGTGCATTTGAGGTTGATTTCATATTTTGTTCTATCTTGACCATAACTTTATACTTGATAACATTATTGTGTACTTATTTACAGGTATATGATAAAAAATCTTTTCAACATTCATCATGGGAAGTGTGGACACTTCTTTATCGGATTTCGTTACCATTATTGTCAAAGCACCCAATCAACAAATAGCTGATCAAACAATAAAATGTCACTTGAACTGGTCGATTAAAAAGCTAAAGGATTACCTATCTCAAGTATATCCAAGCAAACCTGTAAGTATGATTAATTCTAATCGTCGTTCGAAATTAGAATCATTACTCATGAAACAATTTTCCCGCAGAAACTTGAGGAACAGAAACTCATCTACTCTGGTAAATTACTCACCGATACGGCCATATTAAAGGACGTTTTGCGTACATACGAAGGACAGGAAAATCATACCGTACATTTAGTCTGCTCTACGAAAATGAATTTCCAAAAAACTACCAAAAAAACTACACCTCGTTCTGATTCTACCGATTCTACTTCGTCATATAATGCTAATACTCAAGGTAAATTATATCATTTTACGTATGCGATTATGTTCACATATCGTATATATTTTCAAGATCGATTTTCTTCGCAGCTGTTAATCAAGAAAATGATCATTCGTCGTCAACGACGTCATCGCAGAACTCGCCTACTTTCCCTTTTAACGCATCAGGTGCGCCGTTTTTCGGATCAGTGAACCCGAATCAGTTACCTCCGATGAATAATTTCGATACGAGATTTATTTGGTCTGGTGCAAATACTTTCGGTGGTGTCAACGATATTAACGCCAATCAATTGGCAATGATGCAGCAAGCGTATGCTCAGTATATATCGCAGTATATGCAAATGTAAGTTAATCCATCTTTTCATTTGTAGCGAAGGTAATCTCATGAATTTCGTGTAGTGATTTGTATTCTTCTAAATTATTCTCGAGGCAGTTTGGAATTTAGTACTACATTTTATAATATTCGAGTTTTGACATTAGTTGATAAGTGCACTTAATTAACGTACATAGCAATTAGTCTAATGAAATGATGCGATCTTCATTTGAGTTCCTTTTTAAAAGTAATTAATTTTTAAATTCTTATTGCTTCGAGTTATCATGTGCCTTGAATTTTTCAAAAAATATAAAATAGGCGGTTAGGCTACTAGATCATTTGACATGTTGAATTTCACGTTTGAGTGATTTCATTTTTTTTCACCATGTTGACATTGACTTCACCTATGACGAGAATAACTATCATTATTACCCGAAGTTAATTTTAAATCGTCGATTTCACGTTGATCACTCTTGAGTAGTTCCTTTTATATTTCAATTTTCGATTTTTTTTGTATAAAAATCTGAACTTTTTAAAATATTATAGTATTCAAAATAATGAAAAAAAATTGAAAATTTTTTTTATGATTTAAATATGAATTCTCTAATACCCGATTATCAAAGAGTGAAACATGCAATGTACATACCTATGTGATGCTGTAAATAAATATTTTTCTGCTAACATAAAGCAAACGTAATTTCAAACTTTTATTGTTCTGTTTACGTAAATTTCCGTTGCAATACTACATTGTCAACGTGGCTTGTACAATTTATTCATCATTACTTTCGCATCGAGTTGAATTTTTTTTAATCAATACAACTTAATATCATCTTTAAAAAAAAACTATGCTTAATCATTTATTTTGTGTGTATGTAGGATTGGACAACCGGGTTTGGGATATATGACAACACATTTGACAAACCCAGCATCCAGAACACCTAGTCAACCAGCCGGAATACTGTTCAATAATGCGAACAATAATGCTAATAATTTCAATTTACCCAGAGGCAGGCCTCCCCTTCTTGAGGAAGATGTACCTGATCCTCCAGCACCAGGTATAATGTTTTGTACAATTCTAACATTGCATATTAAGAAAAATTGAAATTGCCATAAAAATAATTTTCCATAAATTGTATTATTTTCAGCGGTTGGCGCCGTAGGTAATGACCTCGACGATGAGGATAACCGAAATAACAGAGACTGGTTAGATTGGTTCTATGTACTGAGTCGTGTTGTTGTACTTTTCAGCGTAGTTTACTTCTATTCTACTCCGCTGCGTCTTTTAGCTGTATTATTACTTCTTTGTATGTTTTATTTGTAAGTATCACAAAATTGGATTCAACTTGAATTTTTTTTTTAAATTTTATTTACCTGATAACACATCACTCTTCATTTTCAGGCACCAGAATATGCGTTTACAAAATGATCAGCTAAACGCGAATAATAACAATAACGATAACAATATCGCCAACCATAATAATCATCAGAATAACGATAACGTCAACAATCTTCAAAATGACGAAGCTGTGAATCCACCTCCCCCGTCGACCCCATCTACGCCCCCAGAAAGTGATGCAGGTACGACAAACGAGCAGCAATCTAACGATGCGACGACAACCGTCACAACACCACCAGAACCCACGGCCCCAATTCAAGAGCGTTTATCGCCCATAGCTATTGCTGTACTCGCAGTTCGAACATTTTTCTTGTCATTGGTACCTGATCAACCTGTTGTTTGAAAAAGTTAATTTATTTCGTTTATAATTTAAATATCCTTCATTCCTCAAATTTTACGATCTGTAATCATACCCTTGTGTGATTCTAAGTTCGGAGCAAAAATAAGGAAATTATGCATAAATATTTTTTAATATTTACTTCGGTAAGGTGTGCATATCTTATATTTGTAAATATTTCGATCGTAACCTTACCGAATCTGGTGAAAAAATTTTAATTCAACTATTACGATGAAAGTCAGTGCCATTATGTAATGAAAAACCACTACTGTTATCGTCAATGTGTATTTTTAAAGTGTCATTTTTATTTTCCGGTTTTGATATTTCAAAGAAATGCCATCTGGCGTCTAATTTTACACTAATCCAAAGATTAATTTTGTTCCGTAGACATAGTCGTGGTTTTTTCTTCCTTTTTTTTTTTTACTTGTATCGTGTGTGTGTGTGTGTGTGTGTGTGTGTTTGAGGAGTATGTAAGAGACTTAGGTATATCTAAATTCAGTGTTCATAATCATTCGATTGTTACGTATGCCGTTGCGTTTTTAGCTAGCTGAGTTGCAGTTTTGCATGCGTGGGTGATTTTATTTGAAATGAAATCACACGCAGTTTGATTATTCGTTACCCCTAAAAGCATAATACATACAAATATGTACAACACATTAAATAGTATTACATCTGTGTTTAATCAATATAAATTATTCATACCAAAGTTGACAGTCAACGCTTATTTTCATTTTTAAAATGTTTATTGTATTGAAACCGTTTGTAATATTTTTGAAAATACTTGAATGTTTATTACATGTATGTAAGTATTACTTGTTAAGAAATTAAACGTTAAAAAACTATGAGAGCGATTCTTCTTATAAATTTTCGTGAATTACAGTTGTATCGAACCCCGATTTTACGCTACGTATTGAGAACCTAACCTACCTAAGTACATAATTTTATTTCCGTTTCGATGGGTTGACAACTTTGAATTTTCCAGCTCGATTTCTTTTTGTAGGAGTAGCAAGTTGAAACGTTTTTTAAATATTTTTTTTTAACAGAAATTTGTTTACTTATTTAACTTTAAAAAATGAGAGATTTTTAGGCTTGTAATTACTTCAAAAAATGTGGGTTTTTTCAATACAAAAAAATTTTGATTGTTTCCTCCAACAAAATTGAGATATTTTTTTCTGAAAAATATTTTTCTTTAAAAATAGGAGCTTTCTCAAACAATAAAAAATAGCATGACAGGAATTTTTCTTCGAAAGAAAATATCTCTTTTCAAAAAAATTGAGAATTTTGTTCACCCACTTTTACGTAGATATGCTTACGCCAAGAAATAATAATATTTTTTATTTCAAGAAAAATCTGAATTTTTTAGACTAAAGTTTTTTAATCCAAAAAATTGTAAAACAATATTTTCTAAAAAATTTGTATTTTTTTCTTTGAAAAATTTCAAACTTGAGATTTTTTATAGATACCTAACTAGGTACAAATAATATTTATTCAAAAAAATCAAAAATGAAAAGATTTGTTTTCCAAAAAAATTAAAGAGATTTTTTTTCTCTTTAAAAATAAAAGATTTTTCATTTTTCTGAAAAAAGTGGTTTTTTCTTTCAAAAAAATTTGCCTTGCCCCCCCCAAAATGAGAAATTCTCTCATCTACTTTACCTAGTACTTTGAAAAAAAACAAAATTTGACAAACATTCTGGAACCAATGAAAAATTTAGATTTTTCACTCTCCTCCCTCCGCCCAAAAATCAAAAGATCTCTTTCTCCCCTCCCCCTCAAAAAAATGGTAAAAGTTAGATTTTTCTCATTTTTCCTATATTTAAAAAGTGAGATTTTTCAACAAAAAAAACTGTTTTTTTTTTTTTTAATATTGAGAAGATTTTTCCAGAAAAAATTGAAAGGGTCATCCGAAAATTTGGAGATTTTATCCTCCAAAGATATTTCCCTTTCAAAAAATTGGAATTTTTTTTAACGAAAAATAACAGCTTTCTCGAAAATAAAAACTAAAAGATGGCAGAACAGAAATTTTTTCATAAATTTTTTTTTTTTTTTTTAATTCACCTACACACTTCACTCTATAAAAAGTCGGAAAATTTCAATTTTTAGTTTCTTCAAAAATTGAAATTAGGTAAATAGAATTTTTTTTCTCAAAAAATGACTCCAAAAAATTGAAAAATTTTCTTTTCAAAAATTGAGATTTTTTCCTACAAAAACCAAAAGATCTCTTTCTCCAAATTTTTTTTGTAAAACTTAAATTTTTTTCATAAGATTTTTTCAAAAAAAAAAATCATCTACTTCACTTTTTAAAACACCTAGGTATACGGAAATTTTTATTTCAATTCACCTAGGTACTTCAAAAATTGAAATTCAAGTAAATTTAGAATTTTTTCTTAAAAAAACTGATTCCAAAAAATTCAATTTTTAAATTTTTTCCTCGAAAAATCAAAAGACTTCTTTCTACAGAAAAAAATTTTACTTGAACCTTGGATTTTTTCTATAAATTTAAAAAGATGAGATTTTTTTTAAAAATTAAGTGTTTTTTTTTTGTTTAAAAATGAGAGATTTCATTATGAAGAAAAAGTGGTTCTCATCTCCCATAGACTTTTTTCCTCCAAAAAATTGAAACTTTTTTTTCAAAATAAGTAATAGCTTTCTCAAAAATAAAATAGGTAAGCTTATTACAATAGAGGAATTTTTTCTGCGAAAGAAAATGTGTTTCTTTTTTCAAAAAAAAAAAAAAAAAAAAATGAAAATAAAATATTTCACCCTAATTTCACCTACGTCACTTTTTAAAAAATAAGAATTTAATTCTTATTTACTTCAAAAACTAAGATACATAATTATTTTCTAGGTATTCCAAGTAGATTCAGAATTTTTTCTCAAAAAAAAAAAAAAAAAAAAAGGAAAGTAAAAGAAAGGAAAAACAGGAAATTTTTTCCAAAAAATTGAGATTACTTTCTTTCCCCCGCCCACTCCCTTAAAAATCAAAAGATTTCTTTCTCCAAAAAAAAAGAAAAAATACAATACATCTGAGATTTTTCCTATAAATTTAAAAAAGTGAGATTATTTTTTCAAGTAACTGAGAGACAGATTTTTATCCGAAAAAGTTGAGAGGTTATCAAAAAATTGGGAGATATATTTCCTCCAAAAAATTGACATTTTTATTTCTTTGAAAAAATTCTTCTTTCGAAACTGACATGAGATCTTCCTCAAAAATAAAACAGGAACTTTTACACTCAAAAAAGTGTTTTTTCACAAAATTGAAAATTATTTTACGCTTACCTATACCTACTAGGTATAGGTATTGAAAAAAAAAGTTTTCCTGTAGTCCCCCCATGAGATATTTTTATTCAAGAAATTGGAAAATTATTCTAGAAAATTTTCAAAAAAATTAACACCTTTTTTCCTCTAAAAAACAGATTTTAATAGCTAAACGTGTATCGAATTTTTGTATTTTCAGTTTTCTAGAAGTAGCTAATTTCACTTCTAAAATTTTGGGCGTAATGCAACTACCCGAGCTACTGATTGTCTGCAGCATTTCAATTTGACAGTAGAACTGACTGAATTTTTAGGTACTGATACATGAATTGAGTACATAACATGAACTTTGATCGTCGAATGCAATAAAATTACTGTCAAAAATTAAACACTTGCCTACTGCCTAATTCTGTTAATGATAGACAAGATTATTCATTCCTTTGATGTGGTATACAATTTGACGTTGAAATATATCTTTTACTTTCATCATAAATAAAACAATTTCTTCACATTTAATTTTTATTACAAATAACTAGAGTTACAAAGATCTATATCGTAAAAGAAAATTAATTCTTCATTCGGTGAAAAACTGATACATATTTACAAAAATAAAACTACGTTTTAAATCTAATATATAGGAAGGTAATCGACCGTTTTACTACGATTTCGCGAATTTCTACAACAATCGATAGAAAATAGAAATGCAAAATATACGAGAAATACTCTCAATTTCAGTTCACGATAAATAACTAATTTAATATAACTTAAAACATGATCAAACACCGCCGAGATCACAACGACCAAGAGTTAAACATTAAGTGGTAACCAAAAAAAAAGGGGAAAAGAAACAAGGAAATATTACTCAAAAAACAAATATTAACGAATCGAACAGAAATTTCAAACAGAGTTCATTAGGTATATTTTACATTTGGGGATGGATTTAGCTTAAATTATTTTTCAACGTACAGATACAAAAAAGTATTTTAGCACTTTCGATAAAATTACTGAAAAAAATTGATAATAATTGAAGAAACTTTTGAAGGATCACTAATACAGAAGCATACATGAAAATTTGATTTCTACAAAAGAATAAAAGCATACATACGCAAGAAATTATTCTATAAACCGTCGAATTCAATTCCGTTCAATTTTCAATCTGTTTGAAAAAATAAAGAGGTAAACATCAAACTCACTAGAAAAACGTTTTCAAACAAAAAATAGAAGCAACTAGCTCAGAAATATTTTACAGCGTTTTGTAACTAAAAACTAATTTTATCAATACCAAGTATTGACATATAAGATACTTCACACGAATTAAAAAAAACGCTTCTGTTAAATCAAAGTAGATGGATAACGATTGAAAAAAAAGATCGAATAAGTAACTAAATTAAATGCAGAATTTAACTTGATACAATAAATTATACAACTAAAACAGATAAAAATCCCAAGGAAATCTCTGGAATATAATACAAAAGGGGAAAAAAAAAAAATTAAAACTTTCGTTACTTTAAAAAAGTTTCAACAATAAAACAGTAGTAGTTAATAAAATAAAAATCTCATTTGGGAAAGTCTTTCTCAAATGAAATTAATAATTTACAAAGTTATAACCAAAGGTAATACGAAAATGAAAAAAGAAAAGGAAAAAGTGGAAGTTCTAAATAAAAAAAAACATACATAAAAAATTAATGAAAAATTGCCTTTTCAAGATATCCTCGAGATTATTTAATTACACTTCTATCAATGTATTACGACATCCAGTCCAGCCAGAGTTCAAAAATAATTGAAATCAACAAATATTATAATTAATGGTGATTGTTTCGTTAGGGTTCATGTGTTCGCACTTATTGTCGAATACTTCCATTCTTAATCAAGAACCTGAAACAGAGATAAAGCAACGTTTTAGTTAACTAGAAAATATCAACGTCACAATTCGAAATGTAATTCGCTGAACTATTCTTCCAAACGATCATTAACACGAGTTGCAATTCATTTAGGTATAAGCAATAAAAGCTTATCTGGTATACCACGATAAAGGAACAATAAATTTTACGTCGATAGAACTTCCTTAAAAATCGTTGTTTCAAATTTTCGCTCCTCTAGAGCAATCTTCTGATAAAAAAATCAGCATGAAAAAAGAATTTAAGATTTTTTGAATATGTGTTGAGGTGAAAAATTCTACCAACTGACGAAATGAGTCCACGATTCAGCTTTTCAAAAAATATCTCATACATAGACATTCGTACATTCGAGTTTGGCAAGGCACCTACATTGATACTAAAAAACGACTTCAAATTGATGGACATTATCTTTACTTACTTTCATTTTTAATTTTATCGAGTAATTCTGAAATTTGACTGATGTTTGGATGTAAATCGATTAAAGCGTCATTGCGAACAGATAATCCTAGGAAGTGCCCATGTAGAAGTTCAAGAGTCGAAATATATTGTTGTTTTCCCATCACGGTGAACTAAAAAATAAAATAGACAAATAAATAAATGTCAAGAATTTCAAACATTGATACTTTCAAAAATAAATGTTCAACACTAACCGATGGAATTGTATATGGCATATTATCATCTTCTACGGTTTCTTCTTCGTCGATGTGTTCCATTTTTATTTCCTTCGTAGCGGGTGAATATATTTCCATAGATGAGTAAGCCATACTATTATCCACTTCTTTGACCTTTCGTTTTCTGCCATTTGCATCTATTTCAGTTTTGGATACGATTTCATCTCTATGTAAATCACGTTTAGGACAACTGCACACTTTGACCAATAGCTTCCGTCGGCCAAGTATTTTTCCCCTGCAGAAAACCACGTTAATGAGTGTATCTTTTAAACGATGACTCGAATAAACCCTATTATATAACTTACTGAGCGTTTTCCAGAGTAAAAACTACGTGTACTGGTCTACGATTTAGGCCGAAGGCGCAACTTGTTTTACATGTGAATTTATACATAATAGTAATGAACTCTGAACCCAAAGCTGGCGTATGTAAAGGTACAACAACACTGTGACGATTACTTTTACGGTTAATATGATAGACTGCTTCATGGTGCTCGGCTCTGAGGACGTGGAATAACCAAGGAACATTTGAATGGCCTGTAATAAAAAAATTCAATAAGTTTGAGAAATGAAACTATAAAAAATACTCAAATATTTTCTTACCATTTGCTTTATCAGTCATTACGTGAACAGGGCATCGAGTGACAGGCTCTTGCAAGAATTCAGGAGCAGCGTATACTGGTAATGCTCTCACGAACAAGCTTTCTTTGCTACTGTTGATTTTACCACTTTCAGGTTGCTTCAAGCGAAATTGGACGCAAACCACTTTATTTATATCGATGTATAATTTCTTCAAAACGGAGGAATACTGCAAACGAAAATCCGTTAAAAAATTGCCATAATTATATCTCCGCTATGATGAAGATTAGCAATACTCACGAGCCACGATTTTTTCGATTTATCTTCATTATTCAAGAACAATTGGAAGTTTAGGCATCCAGCATGATCATCGGTACCTGGCAAAATTCCGGTAGGGTGATTATAATCATCGCCGTCCTCGTAAACAACCGAAGTGTAGTTTAGTTCGCAATCAGAAAATGACGGTTCTTCCTAAAAAATAAATACAGTTGGAATGAATATTAAATAATGCCGTAAAACGTTAATGATCTACAATAATAATTATGAAAAAACTATTGAAATTGTAGGGAATGTAGACATCAAGCGATTTGTAAAATCCCAAGTAATAATATTTATCCAGAAATGAGACGAATATGACACCGGAAGGTGACTTATCACGATATGATTGCAATAGCACCGCTCCATGCGGTAACTGCGTACTTCATATAGAAGTATGTAAATTCATGAGAGGGTACTATTTCATCATCGAAAATTAAAAAATTATGAAAGGAATAAGCGCATAGGTAGCGAATATAGAGTGAAATATGAATGATCTGTCAAATTAAAGCTCCACGCCAAACACCAGAGTAAACATAAACATTACGTATATTGAATAATTCGATAAGAGCAAACTACCATCATGTATATTCATTTCAAGTCCTGAGAGAATTGAAATTGTAAAAAACTTTCAAGTGTCATCATTATTACGATAAATAATATTTTACTCATAAATTATAACCACGTTCACGCCACTAAATATAAACAAACGCAATTAATAATTGAACACTTACATTTGACACCGACGTTACCGAATTCTGATATTCCATTCTGGCCGATCAAAACTATGAAACTTATGCAGTAACTGATTTATGAAAAATATACGCACAATTCAATTACAATAAGACTAAATTATAATTATAATGAAAATATACGCCGAAATTTAATCGCAGTTACGATAAACACGCCCAAACAAAGCACTGTAAACACGTTTTTGCAGTTTACACAAGACGAAGCAAAATATAACAGGATAAAACAAAGATTCATTCAACGATTACCCCGAATGCCCGCTCGATTTTCAACGAACTCCGGTCGTTCGCGGGACCCTCCTCCCCACCACCATTTTGTCACGCAATTGGAATTTTATTTTTTTCCTCGCGAAATTTTTGGCTTTTGTAGATAGAATTTAACAAAAAAGTAGGATTTCAACTTTTCAAGTTCTCAAGTTGGTAGGTTTTGAAAAAACACGACAATTGCCATAAAATCACAAAAACCAAAAAATGGAAGAGTGATAAGAAAATTATCGATAAATGAAGTGAAATATTTTTCAAAATTTTGAAAATTTATGAATTTTACTTATTAAAAGAAGAACTATGTATTTATGAAAATTGTACTATTGTTCAGGTTCCGTTTAGTTCCTTCGCTTTAGTTCTTAATTAATTCTAATATCCGAGCCCGGCTTGCTCTCGCACTTATCATTACCTCCGTTGATTTTGCTCGGATTATTTTAATGCTTCGTGGAATTCCTAACAAAGTTTCAATATATTTATTCTCATTTTAATGAATTTATTACTTTGTACTCTCATCTCCGTGTGTCAATAATTCAACTTCAAGAACTTTGATTCTGCAGATCAGTTTATTTTTACAAGTACCTAGTCATTCGCCATTTGAGGTATCCAGAAAGTTGAAGATGACATTGTATCACTTTGGAAACTGCGTTGCTCTGATTTATTTGCCGTATTATTTCGTGTACAAGTATTCCAGTTTGTGAGTATCTCATTGAAGTTGCACCGATGACTATTTGGTTAGATTTTCAACATTTCTGAAATGTAATGTGTTACAGATCGGAATACGGTGCATTTTGGAAATGTATTCAAGCTGGAGTGATTTACGCAATAACTCAACTCTGCAAAATGTTGATTTTAGCTACATTCTTTCCGGATGGCAGCGTAACCGGATATGGTGGATTTGATGCTTTTGGGGTATGCAAATAACCAATGAATGGATTACGTTGTTTTTTTGTTTCCTCAAATTATCTTACCTATACTCAATACTTTTTCAGGAATTCCTGAAGAGCAATGTCGATTTAATCGATCTAATTGGCCTATACGTGGTATTATGTGGTATACCAGGCAGAGGGCATATAAAAATATTAACAGCAGGACTAGGATGGGCCGGCGCAGAAATTTTACTCACTAGGTTTTTCTTACTCTGGGTAGGTGCCCGTGGAGCGGAATTTGATTGGAAATATATTCAAAAATGTTTAGAATCCAATGTTAATGTCGTAAGTACCTTGAATTCAAATTTACCTCGGGTATAATGTGTACGAAATTATATTAATCGACTGTTTTTCAGATTAATCATATCGCTGTTGCTGCACTTGTATGGATGTGGTCTAGATTTGACGCAAAAAAAAATTACTCCCAGACTATTTCAGCGATGTTGTTAGCATGTTCTTATAAATCCTACGTCATTGATTTATTATCCTATTGGTTAAGGATCGATACTATTACCACTATTGCATTCAAGACTTTTATAACCCTCATATTGGGATTGAGTACATTGCGATTGTATGTTCAAATCTAATTTAAATTCGTATTATTTAAGGTGAAGGGGGTACCTATTACCTATTATTCCTTCAGCGTTGTTGTTCATTGTAATTTATTTTGGTTTATATATTTTTTTAAATAAGTTTAGTGTCTTAATTATTTTTTTTTTTAAAAGTTCAGATGTGGTGAAATTGTTTTAAAAGAATGCAAAAGCAATAAATTTCTTGAATTCAGGTGTATTTGAAAAACATACGTAATTTTATAACATCTTATAAACTGATATCGAAAAAAGTTGACATCGTAATCGTAGGTATCAATTGTTTGTACAGACGCCGACCATGCTTTGCATACGTATGCTCGACCCGAAATTACTTAAAATACATATCAGTATAACGAAAAAGTAAAAATACTGGTATACATAGGTAGATACATAAGATACATTGATTGCACTAATTACAAAACCGCTTCTTCAAGTTCGCCTGTCACTGCTGACAAGAAAATAAAAGAAGTTAACCGCCGACTCATCTCGAAATAATGTGTTATTACGTTTGTAATACAAATTTCTCTTAACAACCTGAAATTTAAGGAAATGAACAAAATCAAAATTACGTAAATTGATGACATAATTGACTACAAAAAATTCTGATGTGTGGTTTACTTTTTGAAATTCTTTTTTGCTAGTGATGTCTTTACATCCTTCAGGTAAATTTGGCATCCATACTTTCACATCAGAATCTAATCCACTAGTTGCCAAAACTGGAAACGATGGATGTGGTTCCAAACAATTCACCTAGAATTGAAAATTACACAATATAACGATTATTTTTAAAAAAATGCGTATTTCTCATAAAATTCATACTTACAGTATCTTTATCTCCTTTTAACCACTGAACAACAGATTCGGATTTTTTATCCCAAATGTATATATAACCGCAATCTGATCCGGATACCACAAATTCGCTTTTTGGTCCAAAGAAATTTACTCCTTTGACTGTAAAAATAAAAAAATATTTTCAGTACAACGAATTCCTATTTAACGTACAAATGAAAATAAACCATAAAATATTACTAGTTGTGATGTTACGATGTCCGTCATAACGAAACGCGTATCTAGAAGGTTCATTGGAATTGAATAAAAACACGTCGTTATCATTATAAGACGCAAGAATTTCCGTGCCATTATAATTATATACTGCACAAGTAATTGTTGCTAGAGTTCCTTCTTCTTGATTCTAAAATTGAAAATTCAAACGCTGAAGATCTTCATTTTATTCAGATCAAGAAGCAATGAAAAATCTTGTAACTCACAGTTAAATCACAACCCACGCGAAATTCGTGCACAGGATTGTGTCTCTTTGATGATATGTTCCTTTGATCGTAAAGACGAATTGTTTCGCATCGTCCTCCCACAATAAATTCGTAATTTTTAACAGGGTTGCAATGGATGCTGTACAAGCACATAGTAGCCATTGAATTCAACCGATGTCCATGTACTTTTAATAATCTGAAAAAAAAATCAAGTTTGATGAAATATTATGACTCTGGTACCAATACAAAAACGAAAATTGAAAACACACTTGGTACAACGCTTGTCATCGTCCCTGGTATCAATAGAATAAACAACTCCATCTTCTCCAGCGGTGAGGAAACAATTTGGCATTTGCGGTTGCATGGCTATTTTATGAACAGCTCTATCGTGTTTTGTTAGCAATGTAGTAGATTTTAAACCGCAACCATCGAGTAAACATTTTCTAACTTGGGCGTCTAGACCACAACTGATCAATGTTCTATCATTACTGTGAGGCAAAAATTTCGCCTGAAAGAAAATAATGATTTTTCAACATCCAAATTACGTAAATTCATAAATAAAATTTTTGCTTCGGAGGCAAACATTCTGCAGATAAATTTTCGATCATACCTGAAACACATTGGCAATATGACCACTATCGAAATGCAGTAAATTTTTATTTTCTGCCCAGTTCCACAGACTAACATGCCGATCATCAGAAGCGCTAATCAAAATATTTCCGGCATCGTTGAAGCTCAGAGTATTTACGCAGCCATTGTGTTTTTTCAGACTGTTGTACAATCTTAAACGTTGAACCATTCCACGAGATCCATAAACTTTTTTTTCAAAATTAGAATAGTGTCTTCGTTTACTATCACCACTGTTCACTTGTCTAGAATGAAGAATGATATTATGGAATTAGAATGAATAATTTTTTTTTCATACTCACACAACGTACATTCTAAATTGAATCGTACCTGAGAAAGATTTCTTTTGTGAGTGAAAATTTATCAGCAGGTAACGTCTTCTGCAACACGGGTGGAAGTTTATCATCATCAGTTTCAGAATTTTGTTCGTCTTCAAAACCAAAATTATCGCCTTCTTCTTCTCTTTCTTCTTCTTCATCTTCGGACGACGAAAACATGGTAATGAAATCACTGGATGAACTAGTGCTATCGCAACTGCTCGTATCTTCTGAACTCTAAAAAATCGAGATTTTTATGCTAAAAAATAAATTTTAAAAATGACAATTCCTTTGTTTAATTAGTACTAACGCTGTCGTCGTCAGGTTTCGGAGTCTGAGGTAAATTACGAGAATTCGTTCCTTCTTTAGACGACTTGGACGAACTTGACAACATTTTAGCCTAAAAATAAATCAAATAATATGTTGGATTTTCAAAAAGTACACATAATTTACGAATTAGTTAAATTAAAAAATGTATGCAACTAGAGAATTACCATGGAAAATTTTTGGCACTTGGAAGTTTTGGGAGTAGGTTCTTTCTTCTCGACTTTTTTTACATCTGAATCCTCTGATTTACATGAATCAGTAGATTCTGTAGAGACTAAATTTTCCGACATTGCATCACTAGTAGTTGCTTGTGCACAGCCATCGGTAGACGATGATGCTCTCGCTTCATTCTCAGTTTCGCTATTTTTTTCGGCGCAAGAATCTTCATTATTCATTTCCAAAGCTGAGGTATTCGTGTCATTCGAGGTATCACCATCATCATCATTACAGTCGGATAATTTTACAACTTTACATGATGTTTTATCAGAGTTCAATTCCATTTCACTTGAACGTTCTCTTTTAATTGATTTATTTTTCAACAACTGATGTTCACTGTTTTTAGTGCAAGGACTTGATTCGTTAGGTGATGTATCAGGATGGCCGAATTGTGACAAATCACTTGGTTTTATCGTAGCATTTCCTTTTAAAGTCTCAGTACTCGATAAACCTTCTTCTCGATCTTTGCTTCCAACACGTTCACTGGTACGATTATAATCCGAGTTTTCGGATAATTCCATGGGTAGCTTAGAAACGCAACATGCTACATCAGTATTTCCGATATTCGTCCAACGATTTGTTCTAAACATGCAAAAAAGCAGTCATACAAAAATAAAACCAAATGGTTTAGTTGAAATTTATCAACTATGTCACCATTCTTTTGTACTGTTTACTTACTTATTCAAAGTATCAAAAAAACTTCATTCACAAACTTGAAAATTTTGAACTACCTATAGTGTTAAATTGTTAATCTTTAGACCATTACTATGTGTAACAGTAATAAATAAAATAACTACTCATTAACAAAAATTTTCAACGATCTTTGCCCATTATTCTAAATGAAATTCAGATGAAAAGAAAAAAAATTCCATATTTTATCACACATAGGTAAAAAACATATAAAAACAAAAATAAACCAATCCAATTCTGCCGCTTCAGTGTAGCAACTTCTTACAAATAAAAAGTAAGCTCAGTATTTTATTTTTATTTTCTTGAAAACTTTCGAATTAATTTTTTATTTTTAATTCCTGTAAAAATTCCTTTGAATAGACGTATATATATGTACCCTATGCCTAATTAAATTGAAAATTAAAAGATCGTATGATCATTGATCAATGGTACGATTGAGATTATTCATTTTAAATTCGGTAGGTAATTATTTTATTCAAGAAAAATATGTAATAAAGGAATTAATTAATAACTCGCACTTTTAAAAATTGAATTGAAATTTTAAAAATAACTTGAAATTTTGTACGATGAAGTATCTAGGTGTCAACGTCGATAGTTTTATGTATATCTACATACTTGAAAATGGGGCCGAAACAGTTTTTTGAGTCTAATATCCTTACAAAATTTTTGCAAGTTTTCGCACAACATTAGCGGTCAATTTTCTATTCTTCTGTACTTGTCGTTGATTCGCTTGGTCTGACTTGGTACTTGAATAAAGATACATATAACACTCATCAACATTAACCCGACATTTATTTGCTGTAAGATACATAATATTATAAAAATTTGAGAAATAAAGTCTTAAAATAATCACATCAATATAGATTGATCACAAAATTATCAAGTTTTTGGAAGACATAAAAATTAAAATACATACATGCATAATTCTACCAACTAACATAATGAACTATTTATTATAAATTTCTCAGAACGGAGATGAAACATTTTTACACGTCAAAATCAAATACCCAAGATCGTAAGAATCAATGCTAAAACTAATACAAAAGAATTATCCTGAAACTACGAACCCAAAGTTGATTTTTTTTAAATTTTAATATTCAAATATTATTAGTTAGGGTCGATCAATTTAATTTTTTTTAGCAAAAATTGAGATAATTCACTCCATATTTCCCTGGAAGTATTTCCTTTAAATGTATGTAAGACATTTTTTTTAGTATAAAATTCGATTACTGGATTGATAGTGGACGCATAGGTGTCTAACCGTTTTTGAACAACTTCGGGTTTATCATCTTCTCTCTGTACCAATGTTTCATTCGTAAAATCATCTAATCCGGGAATTTTCGGGTCGTTGAAACCAATATTGTATACGCGGCCACTTGGAGCATGAATCCATCGACTTTTCAATCTATCAACGATCACTTCAAAAGGCACAACTAAATTGATGACTAAATTGACATCGACGTCTTGCGAGAGTTTTTCGGCTTGGGGTAGGGTTCGAGGGTATCCATCAAGTAGCCATGGTACAGCGGTTTTATTCAGTTCGGACTTAATCACATCATTCATTACATAGTCAGGCACTAACCCTCCAGAAGAAACGTAAGGTTCAATTTTCTTCCCCAGTTCTGTCTTATTGGCAATATTGTTTCGTAAGATGTCTCCGCTGGAAATGTAATTGATTACGAAATTTTGTCGGATCTTTTCGGAAATAGTACCTTTTCCAGAGCCGGGCGCTCCCAATATAATCGCTCTGACGGAAATCATTGAGAAATCTGTATCTGATGAATTTACTGCAGATCCCGGAGACTGCGTAACTGTATCAGATGAATTCTTTGCAGTTACCTGGCACTGGCCAACTGTAGCGGATGAATTTACTGCAGATCCCGGAGACTGCGTAACTGTATCAGATGAATTCTTTGCAGTTACCTGGCACTGGCCAACTGTAGCGGATGAATTTACTGCAGCTTCCTGGCACTGCACAATAATAGAACAACAACAGATAATTATAAAATTTCTAATCATTGTGACGGATTACTTCACGGTTACACAAAATGAAAGGAAAAATTTGATCTTTGTATTTTGTACTTACAAGGAATTTATAACGTTTAGCCTAGTTCCGCTTTATATACGCTACAATTTAATTAAGTTAACTTGATTAACGATGGGACCATTTAACTATCTGCATAAAAAATTTGATAAGTAGCGATGTAGAAAATAGTAAACTGATAAGAAATTCCTTTCTTTTTCTTGGGTTTTCTGATTTTCCTTTCTTTTTACGTTATGAAAATGGTTACACTGGTGAAACATGCGTATCAAAATGCGTACGAATGAGAATGAAGTGGAGGTGTATTGAATTTTTTACGAAAAAAAACAAAATGCAAACAAGAGATTAGAATGATTACGTTTTCAGCCATCAGCAATTTTATAGATTCGTTTCGCGAATTTTCTTTAATTTATTTATGAAAAAATGAAATAAATTAATGTATACAATTGTGAGAATGGTGCGCACATTTACACTTATTCCTGAAAATTCGTAGTTTTAGTGTGATAGCAATGTGAATTGTAAAGAAAAACATACGAAAGTAAATGAAAGTAACCTGATGCATATGATATTACATAATTATATAATAATATGTTTGTTTCCCTGAAGAAAGATCCCTGTGGCTATATTTGCATATGCTTTACTTATATCTCTCTTATATATGCGGATTATGTGGTTATCAGATGGATTGTGCTTCAAACTATGCAGGACAGGTAAATCGCAAGTGTGAGAAAACACACCACTCAATTAACCAATAAAGATCATCTTGATTTTATTTTGTACATGGATAAATAATTGTGTACTTTTTTCAATTTTCCAGTTTATGGGGACCATTCAATGTGGTATTATTTAATAGTCTAATACTCTTATTGACTCTCTCACATTTTAGAGCGATGTGCTCTGATCCTGGTGTCATTCCCTTACCTCAAACTAAAATGGATTTTTCCGATATATATGCGGGTGAGTTATATTTTCTTTAATCGATACACTTACCATAATGTGCCTAGTTGAATTTAACAAAGTTACATGACTTTTACAGCTAGTAAAGAACCATTAAATCAAGACGATTGGACTGTCTGTACTCGATGTGAAACATACCGCCCTCCACGGGCTCATCATTGTCGAATTTGTCAAAGATGCATTCGTAGAATGGACCACCATTGTCCTTGGTAATTGGTTAATTTACTACTTGTATTCAATATTAAAATCAATGAATACGTAATAATCGTATGATGTTTTTAGGATCAATAATTGTGTAGGCGAATTGAATCAGCGTTTTTTCATACAATTTTTAATGTACGCTGGCGTTTTAACTGTGTACACATTGCTTTTAGTCACTGCTTCTTGGTTAAAAGAATGCCCCTCATGTAGTCAAGAATATAGTATAAGAGAATTACGCGTGTAAGTAAAAAAATACTGTTCAGCTTAATATTTATTCCATTTTTAAATTTTTGAATATTTTACGACCCTAGAAATTTATCCGAAGTGAAGTAAAAACTTATTCTTAACGCTATGTAATCATTTGATTCCAGATTTCACAGTATTGCTTTGGTTCTGGAAAGTGTTTTGTTTGGAGTTTTCGTTATTCTGGTTTTACACGATCAGCTTCAGTCGCTTTCTAATGACGAAACATTAATTGAAGAATTTTATTCGGAAAACCGAAAAAACATTGCTAAACATAAATTACTATTCTGGAAGTTGTGTAAAAGTCCTAATATCACGAGGAACTTTATCGGAAAGCAGTTACATAACGTGTAAACTTTCAACAAATTTTGCAGGATTAGAATTTACTGCTATGTAAGCTTTTTATCATGACGTTTATCATCGAATGTGCGCATCTTCGAAGCTTGTCTCTAAAGTGTGATGAAGTTACCATACATATATTAATATGTAATTCCAAAGAATACTTTTGATGAAATTTTGTGTGATCATGTGTGTTATAAGTATTGGCTTTTTATTCAAGTTTGATATCGATCATTTATGAAGCTTTTTGTTTTATGTTTTTTAGCCATGCACACAATTAATGACGTTTCCTACTTATGCATTAAATTAAGATCACACATATCGATGTCCTTGTTTTACTGCGGCATTATTTTTATAATAAAATTTTACTCGGAGAGTTTTTCATTTTCAATAACTAAATACTTGAAACAATACTTCATCATTTAATAATTATAATACTATACAATTTATTTATTACCTATCTGTATTATAAACATAATTATCACAGCTGTAAGGTCTACGAAATAAGTATCACTGTACATACTCGTACGAGACGGTCTATTCGTTAGGACCAATATTTTGAGAAGCATTCAAAAGTAAGTCATGAACTTCTTTCAAATAACTAATTTGAGATCGTACAGTGGTTAAATATTGAGGATACGACAACGAGTTGTTTTCCTGAGGATGTGGTTCAATCCTGTTGGGTGCTACAGGTAGTGGTAAATACCGCTGACTACTGGCACTTTGCTGGTAGCATTCCATAGCTGTTTTCTGTGTTGGACGATAGCTCATTAATTCACTTTCAAATAAACAAAATTTGATAAAACTATAAACTCTTACCAAATTGTATTCGATTTGATCGCACGTAGCAAAGAAATCTTCAATAGACTTATCGAGACGAGGTATCTGAGCATCGTTTGCTTTTCTAGAAAATAATAAATGAAAGTTGATAATGAAATGTTCGAGATATATTTTTGAAACTGAGTAACTTAAAATTTTACATACAGAGATCCGGAGTCGATCAAATTATTGGCTTGAATTGTTTGAGCGGCTATCCTTAAGGTGCTCTGTAATTAAAGAAATATATTATTATAATTTAAATCTCTCACACGTAAGAGTATAAACAGATAAAATAGAATAATTTAGAACACGTACGGAAAGAATATCTCTCAAATGAGAAGTCTGCATTTTTATTTTAGAGATGTTATCCATTTTATCTTGCTGTTGTCCTGGATTAGCTTGCATGTTGACGTTGAAAGATGAGGACTTGCTTACGATCTGATGAACTGTGATTCTGTAGATTATAAACGTTGAATACAATTAATTCAAATTATTTAATTTCTTGAAATGAAATAGTTGAAGTACAAAAGAAAATCAAAATTGGAAAAACAGGAAAAATCTTTTTGGAAAAACAAAAATATTGTTGGATTCTGCAGAAATAAAATTATTTTCAGGCAACATCGGTCGACTCGCCCGGCTAAAGCGAATAACCAGAATAACCAAAACCACCAGCCTAGACAATACAAGCCATGAACGTAGAAAGGCAACGTCGCATTTTCATGTAGTAGACGGCCGACTTTCAAATCCGTTTTTTGACGATAACTCGAGAAATATGCATCGAATCGAAATTCTGACAACATATAACGAAAGGAAATTTTCTGCTCTACAACTTTGGTTCAAATCAATTTTCGCGAAAAACGCTTCGTTCGCACTGAAAATGAGAATATGTGAAAATTTGCATATCCAAGAAAACAATTTACGCTGAGAAATCGAGGTATTTTCGTCAAATCGAAATTTCAATGATTTTAGGATGAAAGGACATTTTTCGCTCTACAATTTTGGTTCTTATCAGTTTTCACGAAAATTGCTTCGTTGACCGGGAAAATGGGAAACTTTGATAGACGGTCAATTTTCAAAATCAATTTTTCGATAACTCAAGAAATATTCGTCAAATCGAAATTCCGACTGCAGCAAACGAGAGTAAATTTTTCAATCTACAATTTTGGTTTTCATCAATTTTCACAAAAAACGGGTCGTTGACCTCGAAAATGAGAAAATAAAGAGTTTTTTGACGATAACTCAGGAAATTAGTCGAATCAAAATTTTTAAAAGCACTAAAACTGAAAGATTTTTTATGCTCTACAATTTTAGTTCTTATCAATTTTCATGAAAAACGTTTTGCTTGCCCGCGAAATAGGAAAAAATGAAAATTGGCATATCTGAAAAAACAGTTTTTGCTAATGATGTAATGAATCGAGGTATTTTCGTCGAATCGAAATTTCAACGATTTTAGAATGAAAGTTTATTTTTTGCTCTACAATTTTTGTTCCCATCAATTTTTGCGAAAAACACTTCGTTTGCCCGGAAAATGCATATTCAACAGGGTTGCGAACCGTTTGAGAATTAATTGGTGGTGGTGGTGGTGGTTTTGAAAATTTTCGAATAAATGGTTTTTGGTTTTGGTTTTGGTTTTTTTTTGAAATGGTTTTGGTTTTGGTTTCGGTTATTTCAACTTTTGATTATTTTGGTGGTGGTGGTGGTGGTTCTCAAAAACCAAAACCATTTCAATTGGTTTTGGTGGTGGTTCTCAAAAACCAAAACCATTTCAATTGGTAAAACCAAAACCAAATGAATTGGTTTTGGTTTTCAATCGATTTTTCATGTTTTTAAATGGAGCAAAAAATAATAATTATATCGTAAAATACCGAGATTTCTGTGATTTTATTAATTTATTTTATTTTAAAATGGTTTTCTCATTTATTTAGGCATTGGCATTATAATCGAAATTGGCTCAAATAAAAGTCATAAAACAAAGAAACCGATTCAATTGATTTGGTGGTTTTTCAAATCTAAATGGTTGTGGTGATGGTGGTTTCTTTTTTTTAAAGCTCTTTTTTGTGGTTTTATCAAATGGTTTTTCCATTTTTTCTGCTTGCAAACGGTTTTGATTTGGTTATGGTTTTACAAATTTTCCAATTGGTTGTGGTGGTGGTGAAAACCATTTGAAAACCACCACCAAAACAATTTTATTGGTGGTGGTTCGAAACAGTTTGCAACCCTGATATTCAAGTTGCTCAAGTCGGCCGTCTACCGCAAAGTTGCCAAATTTAACTTCATGACTTGTAGTGTCTACTTCTTTGACTATTTAGCTATAATGGACCGAACTACCAATGTATTTCAGCCGTCTGAGAATAAATTCCAGAGGATAACTTCTGCGCATGCGTCAACACTTCTCTAATCATCGAATGTATGTGTGATAAAGCAACGATAAAGGAAAATATACGAAATAATTTTATTAAATTCATAAATTTTGTTCTTTAAATTTCTTTTTAATGTTGAAAAACTTGAAAATTTTTATTTTGAATTGTTATTGAGAGTGAACTATGTAATTATTAATTTTGAACAATGACTGTATAAATTGTTTTTTTCTTGAAGTGTTTACGTCTGAAGAAATCAAAATAGATACGACACGACGTTCTGTTTGTATTAACATTTAACAATTCAAATCAACGTAATTCAAAATATTTTAATATTAGCATGAAAGTGAACAACATAGAAACTTGTCAAACAACGGGTAGTATTTTTTTTCAAAATATTACGAAGTTTATAACTTAAAATAAAAAAAGGAACTTGGTACTTTGTGACAATATTATTCATTCATTTTCAGATGAAATAAAAGAACATACTTATAACTTGTGAAGAACAGCCAAAGAAAGTTGAAACTTGAAGATACAAAGCAAGCTACTGATGATAATAAATATTCACCGCGCGGTTGTAGCTTTGGCGTATGTAGTTTTTTGGGTTCTTAGCATTCAGTCGTCTTGCTTCATGTAGAAATCTCACTTCGAGGTAAATTTTTGCAATCATCTTAATTAAATTGAATTGAAGATGAAAAATTTGTGAAACTGATATTTACCCAAAACTTGGCACATCATTGTTTATTGCATTACAAATAACACAATATTTGTAGCTTTTCTTTTTTGACATGTTTTAAATTTCATTCTTTGAGTACACTAGAACTTATTAACTTTAAATTGTTGAAAAAATAATCTAAAAAGCACACAATGCACACATTTTCATAATTTTTTCAATACAAATACGCGCGAATATTTCATATTTTTGGTTATCTCGCTATCAACTGGCGCATGCGCATAAGGAACCATCTGGAATTTATTCTCAGACGTTTTTTTGGCATAATTTGTATTGCATAGCTCGGTCCATTATAGCTAAATAGTCAAAGGTCTACTTAGGTGGTTTTGGTTATTCGCTTTAGCACTTGCCCGTTTATGGCGCCAGTCACCGCTAACTGATTTTCATTTTTTATGTAAGACGAGGTATTGAGAAAATTGGGAGGCGTATACAGTGTTCCCAAATCATGCAATATTCTCCTCCCCTCTTGCATTTCCCTCTCGGTTTCCCAGAAAAAATGTAATTTTGTCGAAAGTAGGACGACTTGGGACGAAAACATCAAAACAATGAGCAATGACTTGTACTCGACTCGTATTTTGTAGATAACTTGATAACATTATAGTTTTGTGGTTGTTGAGTGAAGGTGCTATGTTAATTCGGTTCGAACGGAAAAAACTTTGTTAAATGAGAAGCGTTGTCGTTAATAGACGTTGTATAAGTGGTATTAATTACATTTTGTCAAATGTTTCCTCCAAATTAAATACTTTTACCAGACGCCGAGCTTTTTTTACTACATGAACGTGTATGTTGTTTAAATATTGGAGAAAACTTCAAGTTGAAAATTGATGGTTAATTGCTTGGTAATTTAACACTCACACATTATTCCAATTCGCTGCCAATAATGGATTCTTTTCTTCTGAACAACAATAAGTAAGTGTTTTCTATTTTGCTTTTTCACTCAACATGTCATTGTTTTCTAATTTTCAGCAGTTATCCCCTAATTTTGGATTGAACATAATTTATTTGAGCTGAATAACTCAAAAATACTCGATGGATATATTATAATATTTTGGTACACTTTGATCATTTTCAAGAGAACTAGCGATAACTTCTGAATACTACTTCTTGCACAATGAGGTCAATAACCCGTTGCTCTAATTGTTGAGTTCATACCTATTTAATTACCTACGAAAAATTTGTAAAATATTCATGCTTGTCTTTCATCTAAAGAATAATAGGAAATCGTACCAAGGAGTACACTAAAGCAAAAGCTTGCAATATTTCAATAACCAATAGAACGTATTTACTTTCGCTACGATTAAAAAAAGTGGCTCTGTCGTAGAAAGTATTACGAGAACACATTCGCATGTTTTATATAACGATGGTTGGATTTCGTAAGGTTCAAGACATGTAGTCAAAACCAGTTCCGTAATACTCTCTACACTTCGCTGGAATAATTACGACATCTTTACGTACAAAAAAAAATGCAGTGATACGTATTAGTTACGAGACGAATGCGGATTATTTCTCAATAAGAAAACGAAAAATATTGACTTGATTACATCTTATGTAGTATCATCAATTTCATCCTATCTACAATTCGAAAATCTTGAATCACACAAAAAAATATATTTTCGGGGGGGGGGGGGGGGTAGAGGATAAGTAGTTGTTCTCGACTTGAATATTACACAATTACTTGTAAGCAATGTGAATAGAGGAATTGATATTTCAATTATCACTGATCAAAGGGCAAACGAGGTGAATAATGAAGAAATAAATCTCCTAACCCATGCTATTGAAATACTAATTTCCTTATTAATTGATATTTTTGAAATAAATTTTTATGATGAGGTTAAATATTAAAAGTTGACATATTTAAAGTCACGCGTAAAAATTATTTCAAATCGAAAGATATTTTGCTGAATATTCATGAAATATAATTATTTTGTTTCACACGTTGACAAAAATTTAGAAAATCATTGAAAACATTGACAATGCAGCAAAAAAATCTAGGTAATTGAAGCTTACAACCAAGTACAAGAAGCATTGTATGGTCGATGCCTAGCTTAATTCTCTTCACAGGTTGTAATTTTAAAATACACTTATTATTATACCCAAGGTGATAATTTTAATTGGAAAATCAATTTCTGTTGGGGAGAAGTTTCATGACGAAATCGAATGAATGTGAAGTAAAATCAAAGAACATTGATCTTTGAATAAAACATTCGACATTGTTATTGATGAAAATTTCCTTATGTGAAAATGCAACAAAAGACTAAACAGCAAATCATAATGCTATCATTGGAATTTAATACCAGTGCCCAAATGTCATTAGAAATTTTATTATTATTATGTTTTTATTTTGAAGTCGATAGACAGAAGTACCTAGGTAGTAGTAACGTATGTAGGTAGGGATCTAGATACGTCTTATATTTAGTTTGGGTGTACGCTGGTTTCTTATTTTGGAAATTTTGGATTTTTTTCGGGACCTCCCGCCAATTGATTTCATACTTATATGGAAAAAATCCCTATTTGTAATTTTCCTCTAATTAAATGTTGGTTCTATAAATTTTTAATTTTCAAATTTTCAAAATATCTAAAGAAATGGTCACAGCATAGATATTATTACACAACAAGACGTATTCCTATGATTTGTTATCTTCACATCGGTTTTTATAGAACATAAAAATGAACATTATGTAATTTTTTACATTTTTTTAAATTTTAAATTTTATTTTTTAAGAAGAATAAAAGTTATAAACAACGATTTTTTAATTAAAATTGATTTTACAAATATATTTTCACCCCAAATGACCATTTACAGCGATTTTTTATCGTTGTCACATCCTTGAGAATTTTTCAAAAACACTATCAAAAATTGAAGAAAATACAAAAAGTGAAGGTAAAGATGAAAATCGGTGTAAATTGTCTTTTAAGTGAAAATGTGTACGTTTAAAATCATTTTAATTACAGAAACTAATTTTCAACTTTTTTCATTTTTTTTTCATTTGTCTGAAAAACGTAAAAAATTACATAATGGAAAATCATTAAAAATAGGTAGTCTTGTCTTGTCTAAACATGACCCAACATTCAGTTAGGGGAAAAATGAAAAATTAGGAATTATTTTCTTCGCCAATTGAGGGAGGGGGTACCAAACAAATTTCAAAAATTCCCAATCTAGATACTTATAAATAGCTATACCATCTTAGTGTGCCCTTGGCGATTTTTTTTTGCTTCATAAAAATCACTATGCATCTATCAAAAATGTTTGGATTAAAATTTTTATCACATTTATTGAATTTAAGGGTCTTGTAAAGTGGTTCTTTTTTTTTTTTGTATTAAAATCTGATAAACCGCAATGACCGTCTGAGTTTAAGTAGAATTGAGTAATAAACGAGTCATCCATAGATATGAATCTTATTAAACTGGATTGGCAGCACTCATTTAAAAACAACATGCAAATCTGAGACATAAAATCCACGCCTCTTTTCTTCAAGAGGTGACATCTTTTGAGCCGGTTTTTCTGCAGGGCCTATTCTAAACCGCAGCATCTTGCAATCTGCTGAGATAAAAATAAATGCATGTATTTCCAGTTGCAAGCGCAGTTCAAGTTTTTTCCCCAAAAATTCTTTTTTTGAATTTTTTAAAAATAAATTTTTTGATTTCCGTCAAAAACAAGTTTCCTCAACAATTTTGATTTTTTTTTGAATTCAAAATAAAAACTCAGCTTCAAGCAATTGAATTTCTAATCAAAAATTTTCTGCATTTTTAAAATTTAACTTGAAAAGAAATTTAACATTAGGTATCCATTTTTATTAATTAATTTTTTTTTCAAGTTGAAAAATTATAATTCATAAAATGTTTTTAAAAAATTAATAAAAATTTCTGTTTGAAAAATCTCGAAAATTAAAATTTTTTCTTTTCAATGTTTTTAAGAAAATTTAAAATGAAATTTAATTTTAAACAATTTAAGAAGAAATTGTTATATTTTTTAGAATTAAGAAATTCAATTATTTACAATGTTTGAATAAAAGGAGTTGAAATTTTCAAAAAAAAATTGTGAAAAAGATTCTTTAAATTTTGGCCATAAGAATATGAAAAAATGAAGAAAAAAAAGAATTCTAAAATGCTAAAAAAAATTAGGGAACGTTTTTTGGAAAATTATTGTCAATTGAATTTCCTATTTTTTTAAAAAATACCGAAAAGAAAATCCATTAAAATTTCTCAAGGGGGGGGGGGGGGTCACACCCCCTCGCATACACCCACTCATACAAAACTGTCACTGTTAATGGAACTGTACTTGCGCAGCTCCAAATTTTCCGAAGAATAGGCACTAAGTAGTGGGCATTTTTGGATTATACAATGGAATAAATTTTTCAGAATAAAACAGAGAGGAGCACCCTTTATTTCGATTTACCTGGAATCACTTGAATTTCACGTCTTGAATTTTTAACAAATTAGAACAGAGTATTCTTCGATTTTTTATTTCACGAGCTGCCGACCCTGTTTAATAATCCATATCATTTCTACAAATGCGGCTTTATTGCGATGATAATTAACCGTACATAAACGGTTGAATGGCACATATTTCTTCACAGGTCAACATCACCATTCACTTGATTAATGTGATGCATGCATCTGTTGTTGTTCTTGTTTTTATGGCAGGGCACTGGCGAGCAATATGAAACAAAAAAAGCTTCAAGTTTGTGCAATAGTGGTAGAAGGCGAGAGAACTTTGGTTTAATTACATCGTTAGTTCGAAATTATTTAAAGGGGGGGGGGGGGAGGCCATTAAAAAAATTGTTGGATGCATACAATACGACAATCCTTCTTTTTCTTTAAATTTTTTTATATTAGGTACGCAATTTTTGTTTTCGATTTAAAATTTTGAAAAAAAAATGAGAAAGTAAATTCAGTTCCTTTGTTTCTTTTTTTACAAAAATTTTGGAATTTTCATTTTTGAAAAACGAAATACATTGAGTTCTCAAAGAAGAAAATTGATTTCCATATTGCATTTTGATGATGTTGTTCCGTGAAAAATATTGATAGGTTTTTTGAAAAACGAAAAATTGAATTATCAAAATTTTTGCTTGGTACCCCTTTTCCAGAAAAACTGATAAATTTTGAACATTTACAAACGTTTACGAAAATAAGAATCAAAAATTCGTAAAACTTTCCCAAAATTTAATAAATTGACATTTTGCAAAAAAATAAATAAATAAATATTAAATAAATTAAAGAAACTAAAAAAATTCCTCCAAAATTTAAATTGAAAAAATAATAAGTCAAAATGAAAAAAAAAAGTTTTTAATTGAAAAAATATAATTGCTCTTTTCAAATTTAAAAACATAATTAAAAATCCAATAAATCAAATTGAATGAATTATAAATTTTAAAAAACTGAATAAACTGAAAAATTCTTCAAAACTTGAAGAAATTGAAAACTGTGAGCTAAAAAAAATAGATTTTAAATTATTTTTTTTTTAATGTTAAAAATTAAATTGAGAGAATTTTTTTTCAAAAAAGTGAAAAATTAGGGACAAAATACAAAAACCTATTCACCTATTTAAATGTTTCATAAAATAGTTGAATTTTAAATACACTATTTAAATAGTGTCTCATTCTATTTAAAATTTCAAATAGGTCCCAATCCTGCTTTTGAGGTCCTTCAATTGAAATTTGTTTAATAATAATGGACAAATTGCTCTCACATTCGAGCTTTTGATTCGATGAAACGTTGAAATTCTTATTTTTAAATTTCTTCCTCATTATACTTTGTACCCACTTCCCTCCGTACTAGCTTTCGACATCATTGATCATTGAGTAAAGGTTATTTATGTTTTGTTATGACAATTTTGACAAACGACCAAATGAAAATATGGAAATATTTAGAATGAATTCAACGTGCAAGGTTTTTCCAAAAATATCAATCATTATTCAGATTATATTAGAACCCGTATGGTCAAAAACTACTCGTATTTTTTGAATTTTAATACAGAAGAGACTTGAATTGATGTAGGTAGTCTGGAACTTTAAATTTGGATCGAGTCCATTAAATAATAAAATTCCTAAACACTGATCACTCGATCAGTATTGCATTCAAATCCCAACCGAACTAACCTTAAAATGGCAGAACACAAAAGTACATATAGATGAGCTTACAAGTTGTACTTTTTTCGTTACGATTTCGTTTGTATAGTTAACTGTGCAAATTATGTTACAATAATCAGTTTTAGAAAAATTAAGTACGTGATATCAATCGTATCTTACCTCAGATCAGCTCGTTTTCTTCTCATATTTTGACGCTTTGAGCAAAGTCCACGATAAAAAATTCGAACGCGAATGAAAAATATAAATATCACAAGTTCACCGTTTCATTGTAAGCTTGTTTTATTACTGGCGATTTTTTTCCTCCTTTTTGTTTGAAAATGATAGAGCGTATAAAATTATTGAAAATGTGCAACTATAAGAAGACGCAAGGATAGCAGCTTCTTCTCGATTAATAATTTTTTCCTATCGTAGTACGAGGTTTTCCATAAGTAATAGTTGTTTTTTCGCGGTCATTTTTCAAGATCAACTCTTTTACACGTACGTAAACACTAGGATTTGTTGCCTTCCTGGTTAGCTCGTTGATTAGAAACATTTAGTCTAGCTCCGACAGGCAAACGATTACCGTGAAATGTAGCGTTTAGTTTGTTTATTTATTTATTTATTTATTTATTTATTTGGTTTCACGGTACACTACCGAAATTTGAGTTTTTATTTTCAATTACGGAGTGAATATAGTTTCCATTTTATTTCGACGGTTATTCCTTTCAAAGTTCAATTATTTTTTTCGTCCATATAAATCAAATCAACAAAAATGGTCTTAGAAATGCAGAACAACATTAAAGACACCTCGAACGTCAACTTATTGTCGAATACCGTTGGTTCTAGGGGCGGTTCGGTCAAGATCACCATCACACCATGTCAGCCCAAAACGTTGACGCATCTGCCAAAAAGACCCCCAGTAGATATTGCGTTTTCCAATCTCAAGTACACCGTTGCAGAAGGACGAAAAAAACGTGAGTATCATTTTTTTATTTTCTGTCTAGATAGATACTTTTTCAGGAAAATTTGAACCAAGGTAATTGGAATACTTCCACGAATACGAAAAAAATACAAACGTAGCTATAATAATTACCATTACTTACGAAGGACGTTGGCAATTTCCAAATCTTAATGTGCAAGATATTATTTAATAATGTCAGATCGCTAGATTTTTTTATGTATTGATAATTACTCGACTACGAGGTGATGCATTCTCGCTCTAATTGTTGGCATAAGTGTCAAAATTACGAATGTAGGTACCAAGTGTTAGCTAGGTAGGTTTTGTTATGACGTTCTTCGATTGTTGGAAACGATAACAAATTAGATTGTACGAATGTATGATATAGATACTAGTAAATTTGCCATCTAGTGGAAAAACATTTATATCATATAAACAATGCCTCGTGCACATTCTTAGTTAGATTCTCGCTGCGGTGTTTTAACACATCGAGTGACTAATGTAGGCATGATTAAAGTACATTGTGATTATTTCGCTGATAAAAATGTTGAAGAATATTGTAGGAGCCCTGTCAGGCAATATTTGGTCAATTTGTGAGGATTTTTTATTTTCAAATATTTCGGAAATGAGAAGGTTAGATTACGATACAGTCTTTCGTTCAATAGTAATGATAGACATGTAGTTATTTTTGCATTTATTTATATATAATATACATTGGTCAGTGCAAAGTATACTGCCGTCTTATCGCCTGTTTACCAATTTATATCATAATATGCTGTATACAATCAGAGACGAAATAAGTAGCTATAGAGAGATGTATCTCCCCCGTTAAAACACTCAAAATTCGGTGAGATTTTGCTAAAAACGTTGAAAAAGAAAAAAATCAAAGTAAACCCCTCAATTTACCTTCCCCTCCCTTTTTTAAATTTATTTCTTTATTTTGATGAGCTCAGACACACATTGATATTGTAAAAAAAACTCGGCGCTGGACAGGGGTTGGCTCTATTTCCACACTACGTTTGAAAGTATGAAACATAGTATATGCTTTTACTCCGTGACAAAATGTCTAAAAGTCACGAATATTAATTTTCACGGAAATTTAAAAGTATAAAAAGTATAATAAATAAAAGTCACGAATATTAATTTCAATGGAAATTTAAAAGTCTAAAAAGTATAATAAAAAATGTCTGACAAAATGTCCAAAAGTCATAAAATTTATTTTAAAAATTTCTAAAAAAAATTAAAAATTCTAAAAGTCGTAAAATATCAAAAAGTCATTAAACAAAAAGCCTAAAAGTGATAAAAAATTTTTTTAAATTTTTAAGTTTCAAAATGTTTGACAAAATGTCCAAAAGTCATAAAATTTATTTTAAAAAAATTCTAAAATTTTTAAAAATTTTCGAAGTTTTGGAATTTTTGACAAAATGTCCAAAAAGTAATGCAATTTATTTTTAAAATTTCTTTAAAATAATAGAAATAAGAAAAATTCAAGTTTAAGAATGTCTGACAAAATGCCTAAAAGTTATAAAAAAAAATATATTGAAAATTTTTTCAAGCATAAGAATGTCTGACAAAATGTCTAAAAAATGTCTAAAAGTCATAAAATTTCAAAAAAATAAATTTCCATGGAAATTTAAAAATCAAAAAATTCTAATAAAAAGTAATCTTTCTAAAAAAAATTCCAAGTTTTAGAAAAATTAATAACGTTGACTACGTTACAAAATGTCTAAAAAGTCACGAATATTAATTTCCATGGTAAAAAAAAATTCCGTTTCAGAATGTCTGACAAAATGTCTAGAAAATGTCTAAAAGTCATAAAATTTTAAAAAATTTACAAGTTTCAAAATGTCTAACAAAATGTCTGAAAGTCATCTTTCTAAAAAAAATTCTAAGTTTCAGAATGTCTGACAAAATGTCTAAAAGTCATAAAATTTCAAAAAATTTACAAGTTTCAAAATGTCTGACATAATTTCTAAAAAGTCGAATTTATTGAAAATTTTATAAGTTTTTTTATGCCATCCAAACCTAACCTAATGTAACCTAACCTAACCCAATGGGGTCGAATTTTCCTATCGGATTTTGGTCTCGTTTTTTTCAATTTTGGTCATCGTAAAAGCATATACTATGCTAAAACCTGTGCAATGATTCATCAGAGTTCTTTAAAAAATCTGTATCGTGATTTGATGGAGCTGGGTGGGGAGATATCTCCAATGATTTTCCGGAGTTGAATTCCTCATCAGTCATTTCATTGCTATCTATGCATAATGCACATCAGGGTATCTCAATTGAATGGCGGGTGGTTTTAAAAACAAAATAGAAAAATAATGATTGATAATAATAATTGACACAATCTTTTATTTTGTAATAGATTCAGAGTGTGTTTCTGGCCGAACTAAAGGTCCTATGAAAAAAATGCTTAGAGTCAAAGCTGTAGAATTTAAAATTTTCTTTCTACAGTATTCGATAATTTTTTTCTTTTCTAAGAAGATTAATTTTAGTGATTTTTACAGCAGAACTCTGTATTGAAAAAAAATTCATATTTTCACCAAAAATAAAAAATAAATAAAAGTACAGAGTATATTTCTGGCCGAAGTAAAGGTTCTATGAAAAAAATGCTTGGAGTCAAAGCTGTAGAATTTAAAATTTTCTTTCTGCAGTATTCGATTAGTTTTTTTTTCTAGGAAGCTTAGTTTTCGTGATTTTTGCAGCAGAAGTTGAAAATTTGATATGCATTTTTTACATCACGAACTTCTGTTGCAAAAATCACGAAAACAAAACCTCTTGGAAACAAATATTGATTTCTGTAGAAAGGAAAATTTCACGCTCGACTATTTTGATCAGTAGCATTTTTTTCTAGGACCTTTAGTTAGGCCAGAAAAACACGATCTGTATTCTGTACTATCACTATGTAGGAAATCTTGACAACTCGTCAGACGAGTAGATCGTCGCAGTTCTGTTTTTTTGATACCATCGAAAATTTACCAAGTCCGAATTCCAATGCTACATAGATAAACTTTTGTTTGAAATTTTTTTCAATTGGACCCTTCCCTCCCCACCGATTTTGCATAACACACCGAAGATACTAATTAAAAATTAGAGGAGTGAGAGAGGAAGGGGAAATTGAAAAATTTTCTGATAAAAGTTGTAAATTAAAATCCTAAAAATAATTTTGGTTGTTATAAAAATTTCGATTGGATCCCCCCCCCCCTCTCCTCCAATTTTACATAACATTAGGTAGATATTTTTTCAAAATTGGAAGAGGGATCCAATTGAAAAATTTTTCAAACAAAAGTTGTAGATTGAGGTCCTAGAAATGATTTTTGTTATTATAAAAAATTTTATTATACCATACCTCCCCTCCCCTCCAAATTTACATAATTTGACATGGATACTAAATACTAACTTGTAATTATTAAAAACTGGTGGAGGTATGACTCCAATTGAAAAAATTTTCAAACAAAAGTTGTAGCTCGAAGTCTTAGAAATAATTTTGGTTATTATAAAAATTGCAATTGGACCCCTCCCTCCTCTCCAATTTTGAATATCAAGTATCTATGTAGTATATTGGACTTGGTAAATTTTGAATTTTCGATGGTGTCAAAAAATCAGTACTTCGGCGAACCACTCGTACTTGACAACTTCGATTGATCTGAAACTTGGATCGCCGAAAGAGCACGTTACTTATACCTCAAAACCCAAATTTTGAGTTACTGAAATCAAATTTTTGACTTTGGGGTAATTTTTGTAAATAGCGAAATAGCCCCTTTTTGGTATAAATCATTTACAAAAATGTTGAAGATCGCTTGGAATATGGTCGAAATCAACTCGATGTAGTCAAATTTGGCATGTAAACCAGTTTTTAGAATTTATCTCAAAATTTACAATTTTTGTAAAAAATTGTTTACCAAAAGGCTGTTTTTGCCCTTTTTAAAAATCCGCCAAAAATCGAAAAATCAACTTCGACAGCAAAAAGTTTGGTGTTGTGGTCTGGGTGACATGCTCTTTCAGTGAACCGAATTTCAGCTCAATCCAAGTTGACAAGCTGTTAAGGTTTCCTAAGTTTCCTTGTAAATGTAAAAATTTTCTCTTTTTTTTTTTTTTTTCGTTTTCAAAACTATATTTACAGATACCTACTATTTGAGTGCGCCATCCCCCCTGACTTGATTTTAATAATTTTATGAAGCAATTTTAGGCTCTCATCCCCTAAGTATGCAAGTGATTATCTCTTCAGTATAGCTCTCTTGGATATTGTTACTAAATAAATTATTCACCAAGTATTATTTCGAATACGATTTCGATTTTTTGAAAATCTTCCAAACGAGTCTGATTTTGTAAATCAAAGGGTCACATTTTCGAAACAGTTCCACGAATTTTAAAACAAGCAGTAAACAATGTATCAACATTCGATTCGATGACGTCTTTGAATCAGATCAAATCAAATCAAAGGTGCACATGTGGTAGTTGATTTTTTACAATCATTCTATAACAGTTCAACGGAGAGAAATATTTCTTCTGTCACGACCGTCGATTTTATCGTTTCTTGTATGTAAAGTTCATTCGTTAGATTACGTATAAAGAAAATAAACATCGAAATAATAAAAACGTGAAGAGAGATTCTTTTCTAAAAGATATTGCAAATGATTACAAATTCGAGTACACTTTTGAACAATCATACACGACACACGTCGAATGTGGCTACCATCATCAAGGTTTTTATGATAATGCTCGGTATTTCTTTCTTTCTTTCTTTTCGCAAATCAACGCATATATAAAATGTACGCAGGTATATAAATTTTTGTATCGCCGGGATGAAAAAAAACAAATCGGGTCTTATGGTCGGTTAGCAAAGCGTTAGGTATTATCTTGATCACAGACTGTTTTGTACTACTTAGTACTTATAGAACAAGTCATTGTTGTTGAAATTATTATGAGTACATTTTGTACATAGGTTTTCTTATCGAGTAATTATGGACGAAACGCGATGATGGCTATACAAGCCAGCTAATTCATATGCGTAGAAGAAACCATTATAAAGTTTTAGTTTCATTATTGCGTTTATGTTTTAATTACACGATGTAGGTAAGGTACATACTGTTGTACTTCTAGTTTCAATTCGGAAAATTAAAATTGTTCGGTAATGGGTTCTTATTTTATAAATAATTGCGAGGTAATGCTATATGCACAGGATTAATGTTTTTTCAACGCCACCATAATAAGTTTATTAAATTCGTAAGAAAATTAATTGATTAAGTAGGTATACCCAGTAGATAGGTTTACCTTTTCACATTAAATTTAATTTCCATCCAATACACTGAATTGTTCACACCGAATGATCGAAACTAAGTATAGATCTAAAGAAATGGAATGACACATTTCAATTCGTCGAATAATATTTGCAATTTAAATGTGCACTTACTCTGAAACATGTTTTTCAAATTTTCATGGCTTCTTATTGCGTTAGGTATAGGTATGTCTCTACGAGTATAACGTATGGCGTATGATTATACCTTAAAAAGCATGAGCGTACTAAAAGTATACTCATTCATATAATTAACTAGGCTTTTTAGAAGATTACCAAATAAATCGAACGATAATGGGGTTAATTAATCAGCCAAATAAAACGTGGTAGGTCCTATAGATATTATATACCTAACCCATATTTTTAAAATTTAAATTAACCTCTCTTATCAAATTCTACATGTATTCAACTATACTAAAAAAAATTATTTTTCGCATGAAAATTTCTGTATTGTGGAGTTCATCAGATTAGATTATCGGTAGTATGCATAATTTTTTACTGATTGCTTCATTAGTCATTACGTAGTGTGGCCATTTATCTTTACAATAAGGACGTTTTCATAAAACGTTAGTTCATTTCCAATAAAATAACCTTTTGGGTGAATTCAAAGTTCATGGCGGGTAGAGAATATTTTTGGCGGCTCATAAATTTTCTATTTGACGGATTGAGATTAATAAAATGTTCCATGGTCATGGTCGATTTGAGAAATGAACGCGGAATTGAATTACGTGTCAAAATATGGATGCCTAAAATGCTTATGTGGGACCGAAAAATTATTTCCATTTCTTAGGAATAAAGGTACCTAGATAATCCTCATATTTTTGGAGAAAAACTTCCCTCAATTTTTTGAGGGAAAATTCCTGAATTTTCTTGAAATACAAAATATCTTACTTTTTTGTGTCGGTGTCGAAAAATCTCATTTTTTTAAAGAAAAGTTCTCATTTTCTCAGTAGTAAACATATTTTCCAAATTTGTAGGGGAAAACAGAATCCATCAATTTTTTGGAGAAAAAATTAAATACCTTTTTTTGAGTAAAAATTAACCACTTTTTCGGGAGTAAAAATTAACCAACTTTCCTGGAGTGAAAATTGACCAATTTTTTTGGAGTAAAAATATTTCAAACATTTTTGGGATATTTTTTAGAAAAAATTTCTGAATTTTCTTGGAGTGAAAAATATCTTAACTTTTTGAGGTCAGAGTGAAAAATCGAATTTTTTAAAAGTAAAAAACCATGTTGAAAATGTCTCCATTTCTTGGGAGAATTTTTCAATTCTTTCATTTTATTATTATTTTTTTGCAGGAAGAAAACTATAATTTTTAGAGAAAAAAATCGATTAATCATTCGGGAAGGAAAAAATCACATAATTTTTTGGAGAAAAAATTGAATAACTTTTCTTTCATTTTTGGGATATTTTTTGAGAAAAAATTTCTGAATTTTCTTGGAGTGAAAAATATCTCAATTTTTTGAAGTCAGAGTAAAAAATCAAATTTTTTAAAGTAAAAAAAAATCAAATGAAAAATTTCTAAATTTTTTGAAACAATGTTTTGAAAAAATCCTTTTTATTGTTTTTTTTTCTTGTTCTTAGAAAGAAAGCTGAAAAATCGAACAATTTTTTTGAAGTGAAGAAAAAACATTTTAAATTCAATTTTGGAGAAAAAATTTAAATGTTTTGAGGAAAAATTTTCTGGATTTTCTTGGAATGAATAATATCTCAATTTCTTGGAGTAAGAGTAAAAACTAAGTAGAAAATTTCTCAATCTTTTAGGAGAATTTTTAATTTTTTTAGTAGGAATATTTAATTTTTAGAATTATAATTTTTTGGAATGAAGAAATCGCATAATTTTTTTAAAGAAAAATTTCTCAGTTTTTCTCCCATAAAAGTATTTCTCAAATTTTTCAGGAAAAAATCGTTTAATTTTTTTTAGGTCCTTGTTCTTTGTCTTGGTAGTTGATTGACAATTTTTTATTTTTCTCCCAAGTAAATTTCAAGTAAAAATTTGTAAACTTTAATAAAAATTATTTTCTTACAAAAAAAAAAAAAACATTTCGAATTTCATTTTTTTCTCATGAAAAAAAAAAACGAATTTAATGGGTTAGAATAAAAAAATGAAAAAAAAAACTGAAAATCAATCAATTTTTCATTTTTTTTTTTCAACAGGAGAGAAGACGGGTACTAGGTTCAACTTGAAATTCAGTCAGAGGAAAAATTTAAAGTAGGGAAAATTTTCTCATAAAAATAAAAAAATGGAGGTAAAACAAGGACGACCACAATTTTTTTTCTATACAAAGAATTCAATTGCCATTCGCCTCTTAATCTTGGGATAAAAATCACTCGTCCTTTCTTTCTATTCATTTATAAATACACCAGACAAAAATATCTTTAAATTAATAAAACCTGATAGGTACTGAAATTAACACAGTTCATGATTTTTTATAGCGACTGGTCTTCAAGTAGGAAATACATGGCGCCTATTTGTTATTCAATGTTATAACATTCTCGTGTGTACAACCAGCGTGATATTGAAAAAAAAAATCAGGCTAATGATTCTAAAAATGCGGATAATTTTTTTTGGTATTTCGCGACGATCGAGTTCTTAATACCTATTATTGTGTAAGTAGAAAGCAATAAAATGTAATGTTTAAAAAAAAATCCAAACGTTTCCGCAAGTCAATATAGAAGTTCAGTACAATGGCGTAGGATTAATTAAAAAATGAAGCGAATTTTTAAAAAAAAACTCTGGCGCATTTAATGCTTCAGAAAAACTGATTTCTTATTTTAATCATTTATTAAATTAATAAAATAATATTTTATTATTATAAATTTTTCTTTTTGATTTAAAAACAAAATAATTTTTACCAAAATATTTTATAATCAAATTCTTATTTATCAAAATTTTACATTATTTAAAATAATTTACCTACCAAAATTTACAAATTTACTAATAAAAATTTTAAAAACTATAATTTTTATTACGTTTTTTTAAAGTAGGCAATAATTTTATATATTTTTTTTTAAATTTCAAAAAAATCATTTTGAAAAATTCTAAGTTATCAAAATTTTAATTTAGCTAGGTAATTCGAAGTATACCTAATATTTAAAAATTATTATTCAACAAAATTCTTTTTAGTGTTTTTTTTCCTCAACTTTTAGAAGAAAAAATTTAAAATTAATAGAAATGTAAAAAAAAAATTAAAATCAATTAATAAATTTTTAATCATTTTTCTGATAATAAATAATAGAAAAAAAATTTCATCTCTACGTTTTCGATTACCTTTGTTTCTTTCAAACACGCTGAGTTGTAGTCACCTTAGCTAAAAGGACGTGAATTATTTCTGTATGGGCAACACTGATCAGCATTTAGATCGACTAAATCGAGCTTATAAAATTTGATGCATTTTGTTTTATAATGCCTAGCATATTTCAATAAATGATACGACGCGACGTCGACGCGGTGCTCGTCGACGTCTTCGTCGATACAAATAAAGAGGGTAGAAAAGTTTAATTTTCTTCGATCTGAAATAATGAAATGCTAGGCAAAATATTTTTTCGAAATAATGGGTTAAATTGGTCTAATTTAATTCTAACCATTTCTTCCCAAATAATGCGTAGTAATGGTCCAAAATTGCCCAAAAACAATAGGGTTCTATTCTACATAGTCCCCGACCTCCCATTAAAATTTGAATTAAATCGGTCCATTAGAACGAGAGTTATCGCGCGGACAAAATTCAGTACATAAATCAATACATACATACAAAAATACATATCGCAAGAAATACCAAAAAAATCGGAAATCAAAATTAATAGCTGATTTTGAAAAAAATCAGCTAAAAATTACTGACGTAAAAACTGGGAAAGCATCTACCATGGATTTTTGTATATTATACCTACGTATTGGTAGGTAGGTATAGCCAAACATCGAGCTGTTAGCATTTTCATGACCGCCATCTTTAATAGATAAACCGGTATTTTTTTTCAAACCGAGTGAAAACAACTGGTTATTATTCGCAAGGTCGACATCTTTTTGCGGACGAACGATTAAAATTAAAAATGATGATGAAAACGTCAGCTTTAAAATTCCTTCCACGGCTTAATTCGACTCAGTTGGGCTGTTTCTTTTTTGAAATCCAAAAACACTACATAAATGACCACACGATAGTATCTATGAATTTTTAAAACACATATCGATTTTATCCCTATCCACTGTTTTTTAATGCATTATTACTATTTTGTATTATTACGTGTACAACTCGTATACCTACCTACAGTTGTTTTCGAATAAATTCCCCCAGCTTAATGTGAATTTTATCTATAAAATAGATTTAAATTTAGACTGGCGACCGCCACGATCGATGAGTGTTTGAATTTCTTGTTTCTTTGTTCTTAATACACTACTTATCGCCGAAGTGTCAAAGTCTTTTTCTGGCCATAATAAAACGAATGAATGAGTAAACTAGGTTGTTGACACAGATGTAATGGTAGTCACACTCACACTGGACACTTGTTTGATAAAATTTAACATCGACTTGGGTAATTACGTAACGCATGTCGCGTCTCTCGCAGCAGTGCTAAGTGGCCAATGGAATCTTTGCTGACATGTACACTTCTATAGTGGAAAATTAATGACGATTTTGAAACATTAACATTATGCCTTAACTACGTAACGAATGAAACGACAAATTCAATGGAAAATTAGGAAGAATATATTTTTTTTTCATGTGCTGTTTACTATCTCTATGAAAACACATTTGTAAAAAATGGCTAATTTTTATTGTTTTTCGCAGGACAAAAAACAATCCTGAAATCGGTGAGCGGTCGTTTACGCTCTGGCGAATTGACTGCAATTATGGGTCCCTCCGGTGCCGGAAAATCCACTTTGCTGAACATTCTTACTGGATACAAGTAAGTTTTACTGATCGAAGCTATGACGTAGGCCACGTAGGCAGATACGTCTAATGGGTTTTCTTAAAGACGTCTCTGCTTATGAACGATTACTCGTAGGGACGTTATTCTAGGCACGTTCAAGTTCCTGAATAATTAATCAAAACGTTAACAGAGTTTTAAAAATATTTTGTCGCATTGTAGTCGTTTTTTTGTTCACGATCGTGTCAGAATGGAATAATTGATTGTTCATCGAATGAACGCAATTGTTTTTTTTCAAAAGGAGTTGATATGGTGTCAAATTAGGCTAAAAAACGACATCTCCCCCCACTCAAAATGAAGGAACAAACAATAAATTTTTTTCTCGTAAAGTTGTTCGTAATGGTGTTTTAATTAATGTGTACCATAAAAAGTCTCCTAAAATCGGAGTGTAGAAAAAAATGTGAACGACAAATTTTTAGGAAATTTAATATTGTACATGTTTTGTATTAAAAAATTTTCAGTAGCGTTATTAGGAACTGAGATGTACGTGAATTACGTCAAAAAATTCATGTATGTATGTATAATTATGTAATAGGTTTTGCGCATGAGCAATAACTTCCCAATCGATTTGCGGCGTTACTATCATTCCTACCAAAATATTGTAAATAACTAATTTTTAGGAAATTTACTGCTCTACATATTTCGTGTTGAAAAATTTTCATTTGCTTTATTAGGAACTGAGATATACGTGAATTACTTGAGAAAAGTAGTTCACATTATTTTTGCCTCTGGACGAATTCTTTTTGACCCTGCGTGGCGAATTTTCCATTGGGCAAATTTGATTTGCCCCAGAATGATTTTTTTTTGTCAGTGAGAGAATTTTTAGTCTATGTGCAAGTTCTTTTTCCAAAAAAAATTTCCCGTTACATTTTCATATTTTAGCATGCAAAGTTGTTCCTTATTCTAAAGTGAAAATCATTCTTAGTCTTTATCTCTTCCCCAACTGAATTTCAAAGGGTGCTCATTAGCCCCCATTGTTAAACCCTATTTTTCACTTGGCATTAGCTGGAGGAAAAGTGAAAAATTTATTATTTTTTCTCATGAAAAAATTCGGAAACTTTCATAGAACATTGAATCACACAAAAAAGTCAAAAATTTGAAAACTTGTCAATTAGAAAAAAATAGGGTCTTGTAAGTGTCACCTAAAATCTTGCTTTGACCCTTGACTGAATTTTAAGCGATGCTCAGTAGACTATTTTTAAACCCTACTTTTCACTTATAATTCAGTTTGAGGAAAAATGAAAAATTAATAACTTTTCTCATGAAAAGGGAAAATTGTTTTTAAGGGGGGGGGGGTCATGATGCACTAGGATTTTGTCAGATTTTATATATGTTGATAAGGACATCTTTATGGGCAACTTTATGAAAAAAATATATCTTTTTTGGGGGTACCCCGTTTTTTGGCCCAATTTGAATGGACCAAAAAGTTCAAAGTCGATTTGCGGCGTTACTATCATTTCTACCAAAAATTTGAAAATAACCAATTTGGAAGAATATTTAATTCTGTACATTTTTTGTATGAAAAAAATTTCTGTAGCTTTATTAGGAACTGAGATATATGTGAGTAAAGTGGGGGCAAAAGATTGGGGGTATGTGAATATTTGGAGGTGAAGCACCACACCGATTTTAGGGGACTTTTTATATGTTAATTAGGACATCTTTATGAGCAATTTTACAACAAAAAAAATCTTTCTTCATTTTGTTTGGGCAAATGGCCTAATTTGGTTGGACTATTAGAGAACTAGAGATTATTCATTGGTACAACTAAAAGGGGCTGTTGGGTGTTGGTACCAAATAACCATAATATTCGAAAACTGAATTTTATTAAAATTGGATAGCGGGCAGATTGCTCCCTTGGTATTCGTAATTTTGGTAAATTGATATTTTTTGTACATCGTTTGAAAAATACACAATTTTAACACCTCAAAAAGCAGAAAATGCATATTAGGTGGTCCAGTAAAATAGGAAAATTAAATTATATTTTGGATTAAGTACGTGAAATTTTTTTCAGTGTCCTGATTAACCAAAAAAAAAATTCCGAACCTCACCCCTCAGGAAGTCCGGAAGTCCCCCAAAATGTGAACCCAAAGTGATCCCCGTCGTTTTTTGCTTATAACTCTTTAAATATGCGTCTAACCCGATGAATGGTTATAACTAAAATTAAAGTAGATAAAATTTGCAACAAAAAATATTATAGTCATTTTTCCAAAAAAAATGAACGGGTGGCGCAAAAACGCTCGTTAAAATATACAGAAGAAGGGAAACAATGAAGATTGCACCTCTTTCCACGAATAACATATCATTTCGGAAGGAGTCGAATATACAATATATTCGAATAAGGACACACTACAGACTCCAAAAAAGCCCTCGTCCTTTCTCTCCCTCGAAATGTCTAAAATTTGGATACCTGCTAACTCCTTTTTCTTCAATAATTGTCAATAAAACTTCAGCTGTTGTTAAAAATTCTGACTACGCCAACAGGAATATGTGAGATGCATTAGTTTTGAGAAAAATATAGAAGACACTTGAACTTAGTTAGCGTCAAGTTATTAGGAAGCACGCTTCTGCCAAATGTGTATAGGTACGACAAAGCAGTAGTAGGTATACAGATGCAGACGAGACGCTTATTGTGAATTAATTATTTAAAAAACATTTTGCGACGAACGATGTCTCTCCATGAGACTGATCACAGCCTTGAATCAGAGGTAATTAGATCTATTGATAGTAATTTGGCGATGAAGATAAACACGGACGTGTGTGTGGAAGTGGCTGCGTTTTTTTTCCACTAACATTGACCCGGTTTATAATATATAAATTCAATGACCCAAAAATACTACGAGAATAGAACCTATCCACGTATGAAACTGTCTTTAAATTTTCTTATCACTATTCAAGAAGGTCTTCGTAATTATTCAGACATAGGTATGATTTAAGGATAAAAATAAATATCGGTATCGGTTTTGAAAAGTTGTCGTACTTGCAAATATGCCTACCTACCTACCTGTTGAATTTACTATCGAATGCGTGTATTTCCTCGTTTAAATCCGTGCGTGCATATTTATGTCGGAACTAAAAGTACGAAGACTTCTTTTTTTACGCGTACTACGAAGATTTTATTTTTAATTTATGCGTAGAGTTGCAAATTCAATGACATTGACTGGGTACACCTTTTTTTTTGTAGGATTAGAAGTACCTGCGTACCTACTTTGGATATTTAAATTCGTCGCGAAAAATGTATCTATCGTCTGAGTGAAACCAGTTTGAGAAGGAAATAAATTTATTGGGAGATTGCAAATAGTGTAATAATTATTGGAAGTACAAATAGATAGATCTTTATTCAGTTGGACAAAGCGTGTCGTTTTCTCTGTCACAATAAATAGGTTTAAAGTTAAAAAAATGATGTACAAACATCGAGTACTCGCTTATAAATCATTGAAATTATATTTTCGTTGTCAAACTGATGTATCGAGTACGTGTCTTTAAACAGCCATGTTCTTTGCGAGTACTACGTATATTCGACTTTGGACCTCATTACGACGAAATTTCTTTACCTTGAAGTGTTGATCGGGAAAGGTTCTAAAAAAGTACTATTTTTGTATATTTTCTTGAAACGATGACGATTAATATTGATAACGTTCGAGGCAAAGGAATTTTATACGAGAAGACTGTAAATTGGATACGATGAAGAAGCTGATAAGTAAATATCATTCTCAGGAGTCCTAACGAAATTCTTTCGAATGACGTTAATCAAAATGTATGTAATATTTTTCAAAAAGATAAAATTTTCTCTTAACTCTTAATGTAGAAAATTACTTTGATTTTATTTTCCACCTTGGAAAATAAGGTTATTATTGTTGAACTGCATAATTACAAATTGGGGTTTCTTCTTAGGCCTATAAAATATATAGATATAGATAGTTCTAGGTATTCAACCATAATCGTTTTCTCTGTCATTTTGCTTGTGACCCAGAAGTTCCTGTAGAAGTAAATATGGTGAACAACGAACATGTATTTTTAAATGTTTTAAGGACTGTTAGTATTTTTAGTGTAAAATTTAAAAAAAAGGTTTCGCCATAAATAAGAAGTTGTTTAAATACTTTGAATCGATTACCTTGTACTTCTTCGACACCGACTTCCGCCCCAGCCACTTCCTTCATCATTCTATGAGGAATCAAGAAAAACCGGGTTCCGGACTTATGATAATAACAAGATTTATAGTTAATGGAACTTTTTTTTTGAAATGAATTGCAATTATTAATTGAATACCTACCATGATGATGAATGAATATATTCATTTCCTTAAAAAAAAAAAAAGTGCAATGAACAAAAAAACTTGTATGTTGGCAACCTTAGAAGTAGCTCACGTGCTCGAGCTACATCCAAAATTTTTTCAATTTCAAAAATGAAATGTTTTTGAAGAGAGGGGTCGGTCTGTTGTTGTTTTTTTTTTTTTTTTGAGAAAAAATATTGAAGATGAAGAATAACTATCTGAATTTTCATGGAATTGAAAATATCATATTTTTCGGAGTTAGTATAAAAAAAAATTCTTGATGAAAAAAAAATAGTTTTTTTGGAGATAAAAATCTCATTTTTAAAAATTGTTTTTTTCAGTTTTTGGAGTGAAAAATTTCTTTATTTGTTTGGAAAAAAGATTAATTTTTTCAGAAGTAAAATACTTCTCAAATATTTGGAAAATAAATCGCTGAACTTTTGTCGTAGAAGAATGTTTCCTATTTGGAGAAGGGGACGGGGATTTTTTTGTTAGAAGTTTATATGCAGAGTAAAAATATTTCCAAATTAATTCTTGGAAAAATGAAAGTTTAAATTTTATTAAAATAAAAAAAATCTCCATTTTACAGAGAAAACATAATTTTGGAGTAGATATTTTAAAAATGTTACTATTTTTTCAAATTACAAAAATAGATAGGTAGGTACGTGAAAATTTTTTCTTTTTTTTTGAGAAAAAAAGTTCAATATTTTGGATTAAAAAAAATTCTTACATTATTGTTATTGAAAAAAAATCTAAAATTTTGGTCGCAATTTTTTTGAAAAAATAATCTCTTTATTTGTTTGGAAATACGAATCTCGTGTTTTTTTTGTTTTTTTTTGTGTTTTTTTTAGGGAGCTTTAATTTTTCTGAATTTGAAATATTTCTCAAATGCTTGAAAAAGAAAGTTGATGATTTTTTTGTGTTGAAGAAAATTTTTAATTTTTTTGGAAATTTGAATTTTAAAAAATACTTCTAAATTAATTTTTGAAAAAAATCTCAATTATTCTTTTAAAGGAAAAAATCTGAGTTATCTTGGAATAAAAAATATCTCAACTTTTTGGAGTCAGTGTAAAAAAAATCTCAAGGTTTTTTCTCTCAATTTTTTCAAAGAAACGAATATTTTAGTTTTTTTCTTGAGAAATAACAAAATTTCTCAATTTTCTGGAGCAGGTACTTAAAATTTTTCGAAAACTTTTAGAACCATTTTTTTCAATTTTTTAAATAAAACGACATTTTTCAACGTCGTTTTTTTGAAGAAAAACAGCTCAATTATTTGGGCTGAAAAAAGTATCAATTTTTCGTTTTAATTCTTTTGAAAAAAAAATCTCTGAATTTGTGGAGATAGACATCTTTTAATGGGATCTCAATTTTTTTTTTGGAGTAGGTAAAAAATATTTTGATTTGTTGGAATAAAAAAATTACATATAAAAAAAATTCTCACATTCAACATTGAAAGTTTCAAAAGAATAATCGAATTACGTATCTTTGAAGATTATAGATTTTTCGTCCCTTAAATCTTGCAATCAAAATAAGTTTCTATTTCAGCTTCCAACTAGACTAGAACCATAAAACCATTCAAACTTCTGTTATTATTGATAAATTTCGTTCGGATTTGGGAACTTGATCGTTTATGTACAAAGAAATAATTACTTTGTAAAAAAAAGCTTCAAGTACCTAACTCAATTTGTAATTTTTTCAGAACATCCGGCATGGAAGGATCTATAACGATTAACGGATTCGAAAGGAATTTAAGTCATTTCAGAAAATTATCATGTTATATCATGCAGGATAATCAATTACATGGAAACTTGACCGTCGAAGAAGCCATGAAAGTTGCCACATCTCTTAAGCTTAGTTCAGATCTGTCTAAAAAACATAAAGAAGAAGTTGTAAGTACCTGCTTCTTTTATTTACATTTCACTTTTGTATTATGAAGTGCCAATATAACAAGAAGTGATGTATTAAGGCCACTGCTAACCAATATCCACCTATTACCTATACTCATTCTTGCAAAGTAATCATCATAAATGATGTTGCACCTACTACCCACGTAGACTAAATTCAAATATTATTATCGCTGTTATAAATCACTGGTCATTAAGTAATTTTCACGTTAAAAATGACAGCAGACTTTCATTTTTTTCTCGCTATTTTCAGATACAAGAGATATTGGAAACTTTGGGCTTACAAGATCATAAAAGAACATTAACTAGCAATTTGTCAGGAGGTCAGAAAAAACGTCTGTCGATTGCTTTGGAGCTAGTAAATAATCCCCCCATTATGTTTTTCGATGAGCCAACTAGGTGCGGTGTAATTTTTTTTCTCGAAATTTCAGCAAAAAAATTGTATTCTAATATTTCATTATCTTTTACAGTGGTTTAGATAGTTCATCGTGTTTTCAATGTATCTCATTATTGAAATCTCTTAGCTGCGGTGGTCGTACCATTATTTGCACGATCCATCAGCCTAGCGCTCGTTTATTCGAAATGTTCGATCATTTATATACCTTGGCCGAAGGGCAATGCGTATATCAAGGTTCGATCCCACAATTGGTACCATTTTTGGGTACTTTGGGGCTAGTATGCCCGAGTTACCATAACCCAGCTTCATTTTGTAAGTATCTGTCGAAACTAGTAAGACAAAAGGAGAACCTATTTGTGGTATTCATTTTTTTCTGTTCTAATAGTAATCGAAGTGTCGTGTGGAGAATACGGAGATAATGTTAAAAAGTTAGTCAATGCAATTGGAAATGGTAAATACGACGTTCAGAATGGAAAACCATTCCCTAACCAAGAATTGGATGAACAACTAAACAATCAAAACGTCAATGATACACCAAAAAATGGTAAATTATCCTTACTTATATTTTATAATACCCCTGAAAAATGATTTTGTATCTCGTAATTGATTACATTTACCCGATGGTTTGATGGTAACTTACCTAGTACTTCTACCTACCTGGTGATTTTGTTGGTATTTTTTTCCACCTTCAATGCCAAGTTGCAAATTAGATGTTATTAACTTTTCTTTGAATATTATTACGATGACGGGCACGAAGAACTTGTTTTTTGATTACTTCACTTACATCAGTTGAAAATTACGAGTATGCGATAGGTAGCTGCTAAAACAGCTCTACGCAAGTTCGTTCTAAAAATCTAAAATTAATGTGAGCGTGATTCGTTATACAGGAATGATTGGCTATTTAAAATGTATCGATAAGCAAGGAAGGAATCGATTTTTTTTTGAGAAAATTCAAAAACTTCCATTACCAACTTGATTTAATAGGGTGTAGCTCAATTTTTTCCCAAGGTGACGAGTTGAATTTTCTTTGATATTGAATGAGTTTTTTCTCTCCGAAAAATTAAGGTTTTTACTTTTTTTTATTGATTTTTTTTATTCTCTAAAAATTAGATTTTTTCCCAAAAAAGCAACGATTTTTTGTATAAAAATTAAGAGATTTTTCGTTCAATTAAAAAAAAAATCTCGAAATTATTATTTTAAAGTGAATTTTTTTTTCATTCTTATTGCTTCCAAAAATCATACTTTTTCATCAAAAAGTTGAGAAAAAATTAAGAAAAATGTCATATCAAAAAATTTTTAAAGCTGAGAAAATTTTTATTTTTGTTCCAAAAAATTGAAAAATTAGTCTGCTACAAAAAATTAATTGATTTTTTTTTCAAGAATTTATTTACTTAATATTTTTTCCGCAAAAATTAATTTGGAAAAATATCGAAAAAATTTTTCATCTCAAAACATTTTAAAAACTGAGAATATTTTTTTGTTCCAAAAAATTGGAAAATTTGTCTACTGCAAAAATTTATAGTTTTTTTTTTCAAGAATTTATTTAAGAATTTTTTTCCCGCAAAAATTATCTCAAAACATTTTAAAAGCTGAGACAATTTTTATTTTTGTTCCAAAAAATTGAAAAATTTGTCTACTGCAAAAAATTTATTGATTTTTTTTTCTTCAAGAATTTATTTAAGAAATATTTTTCTGCATCCGCAAAAATCAAGTTTGAAAAATATCGAAAAATTTTTTCATCTCGAAACATTTTAAAAGCTATTTTTTTTTTCTAAAAAATTGGAAAATTTATCTACTGCAAAAAATTTATTAATTTTTTTCTTTAAGAATTTATTTAAGAAATATTTTTTCAAAAAAAATCTATTTCTTCTCCAAAAGAGATTCTTTCTTCAAAAAAATTGTAAATTTTTTTATCCATTTTTTTAAAAAATGTACTTAGTTTACTGCAAAAAATTGAGATGTAGGTACTTAATTTAATTTTTTTATAGGTAAAAAAAATTGAGATTTTTTTTGTTCCAGAATTTGAAAAATATTTTTATTATTGTAACATTCTACCTACTTGCTCCAAAACCCCAAAAATAAAATATATAAATACTAGGCACCTATTAAAATCTCATATGTTTTTTTTTATCTTATTTTTTATTATTATTATTATTATTTTTTTTTTTTTTTTTGAGAAATTATACTGATTGACTTTTTGTCTAATAATTTTTATTTATCCATTTAATTGATAAAAAAATGTTTTAATTTATTTTTAATGGAAAAAAAATTTTTTTTTGGGGGGGGGGGGGGACATGAAAATTTTTTGTTGAATTGACTTGAGAATTTCTTTACTCGAAACTTTTTTATATTGAGTCAGAATAATTTTTCTTGATTTTTTTTCATTGAAATTCATACTTTTTTAATCATCTTTTTTAAAAAATTTCATGCTTTCCAAAAGATTAAAATAAATAAAAATTGAAAAAATTAAAAATTTTTTAGTAAAAATTACCTCATTAAAAAAATATATTTTCTGAAAATTTTGCAATAATTTATTTTTCTTTCGTTCCAGGTGATATCGTGAAATATACTGACAAAGGTATTTATCATGTTAATCCCCCCTCCCCCTAAATATTCGACCATTTTATTGATATTAAATTAATTTTTGTTTAGTTAATGAAAAAGACGTTTCAATTCTCATTGAATCAAATGGAAATGGAGACAACAAAAATGTGAACGTAGAAAATGACAAAATAATCAAACAAGAAAATAAAGAATTCGAAAAACAACAAAAAGAACAAAAAAAACAGAACAACAAAGATAGTAAAGCCAATGAGTCGTTGCTGAAATCGCAACCTGGTGTTAAAAGACGATATGCCACTTCGGAATTAACTCAGATGTGGATCGTTTTAAAAAGAGCTTTGCTGTTCAGTCGTCGTGATTGGGTAATTATTATATATTTTTTTAATATTACATTTATACAAAGCTGTAAATATTTATAACGAGGAAGGTCAGTTCAACTGAATTTTGGAGAGAGCACTACTCATAATTTTTTCTTGTCGAGGGAAAAACATTTCTTAATGGATAATTTTTTCTTGTTTTTCAGACTCTTATGTACTTGCGATTATTCGCCCATATTTTGGTCGGATTCTTAATCGGAGCTCTTTACTACGATATCGGTAACGACGGCGCAAAGGTTCTCAGTAACTTAGGATTCCTGTTTTTCAACATGTTGTTTTTGATGTACACATCCATGACAATCACGATTCTATCATGTAATTTTTTTTTACTTAATTTAGTTTTATACAAAACACAAAACAGGATCTTTACTCTAATATTTAATTTCAGTTCCTTTGGAAATGCCAGTTTTGGTGAAAGAGCATTTCAACAGATGGTATTCGTTGAGAGCGTACTATTTAGCTATTACCATTTCTGATATACCGTTCCAAGTGAGTAAAAACGTGAAAATAATTATAATTTCATTTCGTGGTAACTAGAAATTTGACAAAATGTCGTTGATTTTTATAGGCAATATTTTGCGCAATGTATGCAAGTATCGTATACTGGCTTACATCTCAACCGATGGAAATGTTCAGATTTGGTATGTTCATTTCGGCTTGTCTACTTATATCATTCGTCGCTCAAAGTGTTGGATTGGTGGTTGGAGCTGCAATGAACGTACAGGTAAATTTCAGTAGTAATTTTTAAATAATTTTTGTTGTTTTTTAATTGGAAACATTTTTTACTCGAACGTATTTCTCATGTTTATAGAACGGCGTGTTTTTGGCACCAGTCATGTCGGTACCATTCTTACTTTTCTCTGGATTCTTCGTCAGCTTTGATGCCATTCCGGTTTATCTGAGGTGGATAACATATCTCAGTTATATCAGATATGGTTTCGAGGGTACTGCGATAGCTACTTACGGATACAACAGAACAAAACTAGATTGCTTCCAGGTATAATAATTGAGACGAATTAGTTTTTTCTTCGAGAACGTTGATTATATTATTTAATTTTAATTTTGTCTACAGGATTATTGCCATTTCCGTAATCCCAACACTACACTCAGGGAATTGGACATGGTCGACTCGAAATTCGAATTAGATATCATCGCCTTAGTCTTAATATTCTTGGTACTGAGAATAGCAGCTTTCATTTTCCTCAGATGGAAACTGATATCTGTGCGATAAAAGGCATCATTTCTCATCTGTATGTTATATTGAGTGATATTTTTAGATTCTTTTTTTTAGGTTCATTTTATTTATTTATTTATTTTTATAAAAACATGTGTGTGGAGAAATTTTTATTTTCGTTATAATGAAATATTGTGTGTGTATCGTCTAATTTAGTACCCATCAGTTACTGTAATGAAATGAATTTTTACGATAAATACAAGAAATATTCTATGGTTACCGTTGAATAAAACTGTCGTTTTAGCATGTTATTCAATTTCTTATTTTTGTATGTTTTAAAAAAAATATTGAATATATTGCGGAATTTGTGGACAAATTTTTATATATTAAATACTTTTCGAAACGTTTTGTTTTATTAAGTTTTTCGAATAGTAGGCCTTTGGTAATTTACACGTCGTATTTACTTGTTGAAATATGTGAAACGTACCAAGTAAATAAATTATCCTTTAGAATTGAAAATTTGGCTGCACGTATGGAATGAATACCTACCAATTCTTATCGTGCATAATATTTTCCTATTAGCTGTTTTTCTTCTGTTTTGTCATAGAAAAATGAAAATTCTTTGCGAGTGAGTAATTTTCAAAGAAATCGATGAGAGATTGGGATTATCCAAAATAGAAACATACTCGTTTTGAGCAAAAGTGATGAACCAGTTTTGAAATTAACATGCTTTAAAATCGACAAACATTTTAAAACTCCATACAACATATCGTTGAATGTACAGGTACAGATTGTTCTTCGTAGTGTTAGGGAATATCCAAAATTAAGGTTACCTATTTAATATATCTTTTCTGTAAACCGGTTCGAGATATGGGGCACCTATTATAATTGTTTAATTGAACATATCGTTCGTTGAGTTGGTCGATCTCACCTATATTGTTAAAAATTTATGATTATTATTATCAGCTTGTTCTTCGGAAAAACCAGGGAAACCCCAGCCCAGCTTTTCTATGAGAAATTTGATGTACATAGACATACTATACATAGAAGTACATAGAACTTTTCCTTTTGCATCATGGCCAGCATCTTAGGAATAGTTTGGATGCTCGAGGTACACCCAAAATTTCAAAAGCGACGAGTTATACATTAGAAAACTCCGAAAATGCAAAAAAGTAATAGCCTACTTATACTACCTATTAAAATCCTTGTTTTTTTAGAATAAGAAATTTCTCAAATTTCTTTGAAAAAAAATTCTTCCAATTATTAATACCAAGGGTAAAAATATTTCTCAATTAATTTTTAGGAGGAAAAAATTCTGAATTTTCTTTGAATAAAAAATATACGCTATCTCAATTTTTTTCTAGTGAAAAAATAGGCGAAAAAAGTTTTTTAATTTTTTGAAAGAAAAAGTCTTGCAGTTTTGATTAGAGTAGGTACCTAAGTAAAAATGTTTCTCAAATTTTTAAGAAAAATAAATTCAATTTTTGAGGAAAATTTTTTAAATTTTCTTGATATAAAAAATATCTCAATTTTTTTGGAATCAGTCAAAATAAATAATTAGGTACTTGAAAGTTTTTAAATTTTCTTCCCATTTTTTAAGAGAGAAAAATCTCATTTTTTGTCTCGATTTTTTTGAAAATAAGTTTCTCAATTTTTTTGAAGTAAAGTCATTTTTCCTTTCAAGACATATTTTTTTACTCCAAAAAAAAAAAAAACGAAATTTAATTTTAAAAAAAATAATAAAAAAAATGAAAAAAGTTTCATCTATTCAAGTACATTTAAAAAAAAATTATTTTCCAAAAAATCAAACGATTTTTTACTAAAAAAGAGCAATTCTTTTGTTACATAAAAATTAAAAGATATCTCAGATACCTAGTTACCTACCCATTTTTTTCTTTACTTCAAAAATAATAATAAGTTTTTTCACGCCAACTCCAAAAAAATTGAGGTAGATTTACTTTGTATTTCAAAAACGATCGGAAAATGTTTTTCTCTTAGGAAATGAAATGAAGGTTTCTATGCACGTTGTTCATACATCTGTAATACATAATGTTACGCCTAAATCATGTAATTGCCCAATTCACGAAATAGGCAAGAAGTTTCCCCTTTATTCTCACGATTTAGGTAGATGTGACATTTGGCAAATGTCTCAATTTTATTTTTTGTCCAAATTTAAAAAAAAAACCTATCCTTCAATTTTTATTTAGCAATAAAGTTTTACTACTTTTCGAGGTAAAAAAAATAAAACCTTTCAATTTTTCAGGAAAAAAAATCACTACCTAAATCTTTTGAAGTGAATTTTTTTCTTTTTTTTTGTAGTTATAATCTCTTGATTTTTATGCAGGAAAAAAAATGTTTTTTTCAAAAGAATTTTTTTTTGTTGTTTCTGAGAAAAAAAAATCTCAAATTTCCTTCTCAACTTGAATTTTTTTTAATAATTCTTAATTTTTTTGGAGCGAAAATCTCTCGAGTTTTATGCAGATTTTTTTTTAGAAATAAATCATAAATTAGGCCAGAAATTTCCCTTTTTTCAAAAAAATTTAAAACAAGAATTGAGACTTTTTCTCTAAAAATACAAAAAGGTTCCTTTCTCAAAAAACATATTTTTCTGTGTAAAAGTCAAGAGAGATTATTTTACCTACTTTAATAAAATTGAAAAGTTTTATTTCGAAGAAAAAATATTTTTTCTCAAAAAAAAAATAATAATACCAATACCTACCTAATAACATTTTTTTTTTATCTCAAAAAGTTGAAAAAAAATTGAGGATTTTTTTTTTTTTTGTTCAAATAGGCTAAACTGAAATTTTTTTCTCCAAAAGTTCAAGAAATATAATAATTTTCTTTTGCAATACAAGAAAAAAATTTCTGACTCCAAAAAATTGTTATTCTATTTTTTTATTTTTTTTTTATTCAGACAAAAATTTAAAATATTCACCATTGAATGCCACAGATGCCTGAATCGTGAAAAAAGAGAAATTTCTTGCTTAATTCATGAAATAGGCAATAGCCTAGGAAATTCTGCCTACTTAATTCATAGATAATTTTCTTGCTTGCCAATATTTTCATGAATTATTAGGCAATTAGGTACCTACCTACTACCTACATGATTTAGATGTAGCGCATAATTTATACTTACTAAAGAAATTTGAACAAAATTTTAAAAATGGAAGTATCTAATTTGCACATACTTACCTATTTATTTTGCACTTTATATGTATTTGAGTTGTAAAATATTGTAGGTAGGTTAGGTACCTAATAAAAATTTATTTAGAATTTAGTTCTGCCACGGGATATTAATAATCTTGAAAATGATGTGTTTACTTTTAGAGTGTGTAAGTAAATAATGAACAAAACAACCTTTTCTTTATTCTTAATCTTAATTATTGATTTTATTAAAGGATCAAACATCAGAGGTACCTACTACCTACTACCTAAATATGAATTATGTACTTGGTATGGCATCAAACAGGTCGTCATCAATATTTCATCATAATTATTTTATAAAGCATGTATTAAATAATATTTGTATGGCCCAAGTACAAACTTTGGTGCATGCAATTAGCTCTACGTTCAATTAAATACCTATTATAGATGAAATTATAAAAAATGATGAAAATTTTTTTTACAATAAGTCAATCAATAAAAAAATGTTCTTAAATGTGCTTTAGACTGTACCTTACATTAGGGAATAGAGGCAGACGACGTACTTGAATTATTCAAACTTATTCAGACTACCTAGTGCTTTAATTAATTTTAGACAAAGAATATGAAACCTATTTGAAAAATAATAATAAATTTTTAGTCATCCAAAAAAAATTCTCGTTTTTGGCTACACTGTTTTTAATCAACGGACGATATAAACAAAACAACGCGCATCTGCTACCGCAGACTGGAGGGGTGTTGAAAGGTGAGCGAACTTCGTCGTTAGAAGCGACCTGAACATGAAGTAAACCAAACCCTAGAATTGGGGAAGTAAAGTGTAGGTTGGATATGTGCCATTTCGCCGGCAAAGCCGTTTGCCCGTTTAGCGCGTGTTGATTCTATTATCAGCAATTTTGCAGTAGTATCGTTTGTTCAGTGAGACTGTGATGCATTGTGCGAATTTATTTTTTGAAATTACTTTGCTCGAAACATATTATTTTTAAACTTTACGAGAACTTATTTCTAATTTGAATTCTTCTAACTTTTTAAATTATGTGCCACGGACGTCTCGATAATTTAATTTCCCAGAAAATGTTACATTATTGAATTCAATATTTACTTCTTATCACTGATACGTATTTTCTTCGATTGTGGTGAGTACTCGATTTACTGTAATTTTACTTTCGTTTAGGTTCAGTCAAGTGTGTTATTTGAATTTTTTAATTTGATAACACTAACACTATCGTCCCTTCCTTCTGTATAGTCGTAATTGTGAACACAATTTGAATCATTATTCGTCGCTGATCTTACGTACACAAAGATTGTTCTTCGTAAACTTGATAATGAGACCTCATTGTTTGCATTATGAACAACGATAGATAATTATGCACTCGTATGACTTTTCCATTCAGATAATATGACGTTGGTGAAATGATGTTGGTAATGGTATCAAATGAACAGAATTTGTTATTGAATCACACACGTGTTGATTCAACGTTGATTGCTATGTATAGTGATGAGGTGATGACCACGTTTAAAATATCATTTTCTGGTGTTGCACATTTCATTTTTTCGTTAGTATCGTGAGGTTTAAATTAGGTATAAAAAGTTTCGCGAAATTACGATGCAGCCAGTTTGAAAATCAAAAGCATTGGAATTTAATTCATGATAATTTTTTCCAAAAATTTATGTGAGTATTAAAACAGTTTTAAGATGATAATTTTTACATATATATTTTATCTAAATGGCTGGAAGTGCTCTAATGTATATTTCGAACAAGAGGGCAATATATTATTTACACAAGCCATTCCAAGAATGACAGTTAGGGACGTTAGTAGTAATTTGGTTTATTAAATCTGTCCTGTAAACATTAAAACAAAGAACAAAAATAAAATTGTTCTGTCCTATATATTTTCTGTTTAGTTTTTTGGGAAATGAACTATAACAATAAAATGTACCCGAACGTACTTGAAATACGTAGACTGATAATAATTATTGTTCTCGTTCAACTTTATAATCACGAAATAAACTACTGACAATTACCTACTTTAATGACTTGAGACTTTCCATTTTCAATTTCATTTCCGTTATGAAAATTCAACAAAAAGGATCCTACCCTTTTAAAAAAAGCTTGGTATCTTTCCTTATTTTTTATTCATGACTATTCTATTATCTAATACTAATTTACAAAGCCTAGGCTACAAGTAATGGCCACCTATCCAAGGGAGAGGTTTGGAGAGGTGTGAATCCCCACCAGAAACAAAAAAAAAAAATCACTATAGATATGTAGGAATAATTTTTTTTTGCCTTTTTTAGAAAATGAAGTAAAGTAAACAAATTCATTATGAAAAACATCTAATTAAAGTGAAAAAATAACATTTTTTATTCAACATTGCAATTTTTTAAATTGCTGGGTTCCACATCTTAATTTTAAAATTATTCGCCTTTTTGAAAAGACGATGAATACCTAATTTCTATGTGAATTAATGCAGTCGTTTGACGTTTGCATTTTGAAGCAATTTCATTTTTTTTTTGGTCGAAAAGCTAATGAAGCCAAGTTGAGGTGTCCTCAGACTCAAAAATGGGGAAATTTTTACTTAGACAAAGTGCCAAGCTGGCCCCTTCCCTTAACCCCCCCCCCCCCCCCCCCCCCCGAATACGAAATTTTATAGATACATGTTTGAAAAAATTGTAAGAATTTAGCCTTTTAAGACTAAAAAAAAAATGATTTTCATGAATTTTTCAAAAAATGCTGGAAAATATGGTAAAATTGTCTCGAAATTTTTTTTAATTTTCTCTAAAATTTTGTTGTAGAAAAACTGTTTTTTTTTTTGTTTTTTTTTGACGTTGTGTAATAATACCTAGTTAATTGCATTTTTTCTCGAATCTTGAATACTTATTTCGATTTTTCCTACAAATTTTTGATGAAAACTCACTTAAAGACCCTATAGGTACATATTACCTATTTAGAAAATTTTTGTAAAAAAAAAATCGAAAATCTTATCAAAATTTTTTTTAAATGTTGTTTTACCTACAAAAATTTTTGTGTGAAAAAAATTGTTGGAGAAAAAATGAAAAATTAATCAAAGACTAATTTTTAATTTTTTGAGAGCGTTTTTCATTATTTTTCAAACAATTTTTTGCAGAAAAATTTTAGTAAAAGAACATTTTAAAATTTTTTGATAAGATTTTTTACAAAAATTTTCCAAGTAGGTATAGACCACATTTTTTTGTATCTATCAAAAATCCAAAAATATTTGTTCAAAATATATTTTTTAAGAGAATGTTTAAAAAAAAATCACTGGAGAATCTTTTTTTCATATTTTGGTAAGATTTTTGTTTTTTTTTCACTAAAATTTTTAAAATAATCCTTTCAGCTAACTTTCATTCCAATATGACTTTTTATACAAATTAAAAAAAATAAAAATTAAATTGTGATAATTTTCAAATTTAAAAAAAAATTCAACATTTTTTTTGCAAAAAACGTTAGAATTTTTTTTTGATTTTTTCACAAATTTAAAAAAAATATTATTTCCTTTCTGCAATTTTTTTTTTTTTTTCAAAAAAATTAAATTTTCGACGTAGGCTCCCAAGTTCTAAGTAAAACATTTTCTGCCATAAATTTATAGTACGTTCGGCGAAAGATTGCACTTGGCAAATAAACTTTTCCTTTATGGAAAATTTTACTTTTTTTTAAAAAAATATTTTTTGAGAAGATTTTAAAAATTTTTCTCAAAAAAGTTGTTTCAATTATTAAATTCTAGCATAATTAATTATATATTTTTAAATTTTTAATTCTCACAGAATTTGTAGTAATTTAAAAAAAAACAATATCAAAAATATTCCCTCTCTTTAAATTTTATTTCAAGAGGATTTTTTGTATCAAAAAAAAAATTAATTAGGAGTAAAATACATTATTTTAAATTTGTGAATAATTGTGCCACAATATATTTTTTGATATCGGCGTCGTCTACCGAGAATGTTTTGAAGCCAATTTTTGTGGTTGGCAGCTTTGAGCTTTGATGTCTTGGTAACTCATTCACTCCTCGTTTCATATTAATATTATGAATAGAATTTTCCGTATTGTAAATCATTGGTTTTTCCTCAACAAATTATCTACGCTGATTTTTTTTTTCAATTATCAACTCAACCAATATGTCAACCACGTTTTTAAAAGTGGAAGATGCTATTAACTACATCGTAAAATTTCCTCTGACAGACTGTTTAGTGTTTACGCGCGTTTAATACCTATTTCATTACCGAAGAATCATCAAGTCTATGTTTTCAATCAGTATTTTTCCTAATTTGTTCTATATACCTAATCGAATAAAAATTGGGCTTATGGAAGAATTATTAGCCCGAAATTCGAATATAATTGCGGGCTTAAAGAGTGTTTACCTGGTTTGACCTTGAATTACTCATTGAAACGGATAATTTTTCGATGAATAAACGTTGGTTACTATGTAACTGGTTTATGGTCGTGAGCTAAATAAATTGAAATTTTGTGGTGATCTGTTTCCCTAAAATCGAAACTTGAAATGGCAAACGTTGCTGTTTTACGATTTTTTCCCTCGTAATTAGGTACCTAGCTACCTACCTAAGTGATAAAAATAGCACACAAATTTTTTCCAAAATTGACCTCGCTTTCAAAAAAAAAATCGAGTTTTTCCTGCATAAAAATAAAAGATTTTTATTTCAGAAAAATTGAAAAATGTTTACTCCAAAAAATTCAGAGCTTTTCTTCCGGAGAAATTTTTAAGATCTCATTCGAAAAAAAATTGAAAAAAAAATAATACAAAAAAAAGGAACAGATTATTTTCATTTATGCATAAAAAAAAGAGATTCTTTCTCCAAGATAAATTTTTGTAGCTTTTTTTTAGCATTTGCAAACAATAAGGCTACATTGTCATTCCATTCGGTTTGTGCTTATAGTGTGATGAGAATTAAAATACTCATCGGATGACAGTTTCAAAATAATGCATACGTTTATGGTTAATTCACACACGATACACGTGTTACCGGTTTCCAATCTAATTCATTAGATAGTATACGAGCTCTGGACTGAGGTGTGGTGTGGTGTGGTTGCAATCCCGTTCGTTTTACTTTATGTTTCATTCCTTGCAGTTCTGCGTAAGTAATTCCGTCCAGTTTCAAGGTCTCCTGCTTGTCAGAAATTTGAAATACTTACTCTAAGATCGTGCAGTTGTATGTGCTAAGAAAGGATATCATTTTTTAAACGAAAAATTCACAATGTAGTTCGCAAATGTGAAAAAAGTCATCCGTGAGATCGAAAGGTTAAAAGAGATTTTATGATCGATTTGTAATACTCGTATTGAACGTATTTTTGAGGGGGGGGGGGGGGGGGGGAGGACGAGCTTGGTTGCATTTTTAACCATTTCCGCTCCAAGAGTTCCCCTCACTTTTCCAAAATCTCTCACAAATTACAATTTTTTTGAATTAACGTAAAGAAATTTCTCAATTTTTTTGAAAAAAATTCAGTTTTTTCCATGAAAAAAAATCAATTTATTAGAATAATAAATAAATCACTCAATTTTTTTGGAGTAGTTAAGTAATTAATGAATACGTACTTTTCAATTATTTTCATACAAAAACTTCAAGTATTTTGGAGAAAAAAATTTGAATTTTCTAGAAATAAAGAAAATCACGTAATATAGATCTTTACCTACAAATTACAATTCTCTGGATATTCGTCAATTAAAAATTTTAGAAATTTTTAAAATGAGATTAACTTTTCAAATTGAAAAAAAAAAAAATTAAAGATCGATTTTTGCAATTTTCAAGATTTGATCAAATTTCAAATTTAAGTACCATCTTCAAAATTTTCTCAAAAATTTAAAATTTAATCAATTTTTCATAATTCTGCAAAATATTTTTCAAAAATTTTGTGTAAGATTTATTTTTACAGCTTGAAAAAATTGTCAATTTAAAAAAAAATCAAGTACCTAACTACCTTTTTAAATCAATAAAGTTGGAAAAAAAATTACAAACGATCAAAGTTTTAAATTTTCAAAAATTTGACAATTTTTAAATTTTAATTCATTTTTGAAATTGGATCAGTTTTCACAATTCCACTAAATTTTTTAAAACATCAATTTTTGCAATTTTCAAGATTTAGCCAATTTTAAAATATAAATTGATCTGTGCGTTGAAACATTTTCAAACGTCATTCAAAAATCAAACTTCAAAAATTTTAAATTTTGATGGGTAGAACTTGAAAATTTGGTGATGTTTAAAATTTTTATCTATTTTTGAAATAGAATCATTTTTTGCATTTTTAAAAATTTTGTTATTTTTCAAAATTTAAATAAATTTTTGATTTAAGCTCTAAGCAGGGTTATATATATTTTTTAAACTGTTCAATATTCATAATTAAGAATTTTTCAAATTGGGTAATTTTTTAAATTTGTATTATTTTTGAGATTGGATTAATTTTAGATATTCGGATTTTTACAACTTCTCAAAATTCTGTCAAGTTTTCAAAAAATTCAGAATACTAAATTTTACTATTTTTATAGTTAATCCAATTTTTTAAACTTTGAGAAAATTTCAATTTAAAAATTTTTAAAAATTGTTTGAATGATCAAAAATTTTTAAAATTTTGAAATTTGATATGTTTGGAATTTTAATTCGTCGTTTGATTTTTGGAGATAGATCAATTTTGAAACTTTGTTGCAATTTTCAAAAAAAAAATCAAAACATCAATTTTTCCGTCACAAAAACGTCATCCGATTAATGTTTTGAATTTTCGTTCGATATTTTTGTAACCAATGCTCTCTCCCAAAAAATTTAGTTGAAACTTCATTAGAATTTTATTAGCTTTATTTTCTGTCGCACCTTTCTTAAAATCAACCTTTGTCCTCTGAATGTAGAAAGATAATGAATGCAAAAATACGTCTTTTGATTGGATGGACAAGAGATTTTGGATTTTGTATAAGGAATTGTAAATACATATTTTGTACTATGGAATATAATATAGACAGTCTATATTTTGTACATTGTTCGCCATCTATTTAAGTCTCATCAGTCATCACATTCACATGATAGTAATTTGATGTACTCGTAATATGCGATGCATGCACTATGCACTAGGTGAGCATTTACTGCACGAATGTTGTCAGAATTCACTAGTTTGAGAGAAAAAAAGTAAAAGTAATAATTATTATTGTAATCAGACATCGCTTGTTCGATTCATGTAAATAAGCCGCGTGCTGTATAAGTTTCGCCTCATTCACATCGTAATAATTGATGAAATGATGACGTATTAGAATGGGAAAATAGTACGAAGAAAATCGAATTTCACTTTTATCGATTTGTTTATTTGTATGATGTCGAATAATTATCGATTTTCGATTCATTCGGTTGTTATTTTCGTACATTTAATTTGATAGTAAGTCAAGGTTATAGTTTTTCGTCTGGAGTGTGCATAGTATGAAGGATTATTTTGACATTAAATTGTGTGTTTTTTCCTCGTGGGTCGGTGCGTCTCATCCTCTCATCATAACGTTACAAAAATACCTAATGAGCTTCGAATTTACATTGATATTGGTATCTGAATCGTAAATAAAATACTTGAAACGATTTTGTATTATACATATACATATACTTCCCTTTCGTGTTTACGATGCCTCAAAGCTACATTCTTTTTTGCGGAAATTGGAAGTATTTCCACTTTGACATCGATTGCAATGTCAACCAGTTGAATACTCGGAACGTTTAAGGAATATGTATTACAAAAGTATTCCAGCGAACGTACGTATGTGGATGTGGAAGTGGAAGTGTGAGCAATTTGTTTCAATGGTAATGCGAATTATGGTTTTGTAATCGTGTCAAGCGAGGTTGGTCACATCGAATACGATATGTGATGTTTTAATAAAACATTTTACTGCATTTGTTAATTTGTAGTGTTAGATGTGGTATGGTAAATGTCATGTCATAAGTTAGAAAGCACATTCATGTTTACTCATCGTCAGTATGAGAAACTTGTGTAAAATGTATTTCGTTTGTATTTTTCATTGTTTTTAGTAGCTATGTTGACGTAATCACTTCAATACATTTATTATTTTAGAGAGTTAAGTACCATTTAAAAGTCAACATGTCATCACGGATGGAACCTATTTGCGACTTTTAATAGAAAAGACCTATTCAAATAGTAAATGAAGAAAGGAAATGAAAATTTATAACAAAAACACGTATATTATGACTTCATTGGAAGGGGTGAGAGGGAGGCAGAGGACCAAAAATTTTATCACCAAGTTCTTAGATCCGAAGGACCAACTTTCACCGATCAATTTCAAAATCCCATCCAAGAGTTTATTTGCCCTTCTTACCAGGATGCTCTTTTGGAAATTTTCTTTTCTATTATGATTTTTGAAAATTTTATAATGTTGGAGAATTTTAAATTTTTTTTATTATTTTAACAATTCAATTTCGTCATATTAATTTTTGTTTACAAATTTTAAATTCATTGAGTTTTGAAATTTTTTTCTGATTTATTAAATTTTCAAAGATTTTTTTTATTTTATGAAATTTCTTACAAATTCTAATTCACTCAGTTTTGATGGATTTTTCGATTTATTCAGTTTTTGAAAAATTTTTATTCATTAGATTTTGCAGTGTTTTCAATTTATTATTCAATTTTTTCAATTCATTTTTTTTTTCAATTTCGATTCGTGGAATTTTGAACAAATTTTCAATTTTTTAATATTTTTTTAATTTTTGGGAAATTTTTTGATTTTTTTAAATAGGTATAAAAATTTATTCTTCACATTTTTTTAAAATTCTATTTTCTATTGGCATTAGTACCTAGACCTACTACGTATTCGTGATTTGAAAAACAAATTGCATTACCTCTGGCAACTAATTGAATGAACAGTAAGATTTTTTTTATGTTCGTGCAATTTTGAAGATGGATGGGGAAAGACGTGGAAGGATTTTCATTTTATTTTCATTGAGGCAATAATTTATAAAAAATGTAGCTAACTTTAAAAAATTCTTTAACGTGTTTGTTTGTCTGATAGCCATTTTTGCAGTAGCCACTCTTTGTATAAAATAGCTTCAACTTCAATGGAAATTTATTTTAAACATTCCATTCGTTAATTCGCCCCAAAAAAATTAATTACACCTGTACCAATACCTTGTTTACCATAGTGTTTAATCATTTAATTACGTGCAAGAAGGCGGTCGAATCATGATCATTTATGGCTGACGTCACTGTACACAAACGTACATACCTCACCTAGTAAAATTCAGATACTGAGATTAAATTTTTTTCTCGAATATCCAAAAGCGAAATTTTTTTCAAATGTATATTTTGCAAAATTCGTGATGTAAATTTTCATTTTCAGAACTGTTTTTTACAAGCTTTGAAGGCCAAACTTGAATTAAGATTTCTGCTAGCAAAAAAAAAAAAAAAAAAAAAAAAAAAAAAAACGCTCAAATGGCTTATATAATTTAATTCAACATTATTGTTCATCTGAGTTTTGAAAAAAAAATATAGAATTATATTCCTTGCCCTTCAATACTAATATTATTCTTCCGCAAATTGATAACTTCAACCGGTTTTCTAAACATTAGTCAATGGGAGTGGACAACACCACCTATAGTAAAAGGACAGAGCGCTGGAAATGTGACGTCACAGCTGTTGGGCTGGTAGAATGTAAACAAACATGGCGAGTACATAGAAAACGCATATCCCGAGCAGCACAATCGACAAATTATCGAAATAAAAAATCGACAGAATATCGAATTCGATAAAGTGTCGCGTTAGTTCCGCATAAATCGTGAAATTATCTTTCGATATATAGATAGGTTATCGACGAATTAAAGTCAGCAAAAATTTCGAGATTATAGTAAGATATTTTATCTATAATATATCTATAATATCGAAAGATAATTTCACGATTTAGGCGGAACTTTTGCGACACTTTATCGAATTCGATATTCTGTCGATTTTTTATTCCGATTTTTCGTCTTTTACTAGCTTTTTTCTATAATTAAAAATCATTAATTAGCATAATTAATACATTAAACTATGCCTAAACACATTATTCATGTTACGGTAAGAGGATCATTTCAGAAAAAGTCAAAAAAAATTATAAAAAATCTGCCACCCGTGGGGCTTGAACCATCTACCTCCTGCATGGTAATCCTCTTCCTTAACCACTATGCCATACCTTATCGTTGAGGAATTAGCAATAAAACGCTTATAATAGGCAGTTTAGTACTTCCAGACGTGTATTATTTCCAAATTTTCACCAATTTGGAAATAATTTCAAATATCGTCACCAAATCGTTGAAAAATCGTTCGACAAATTTCAGATTATTTGTCGATAATGTAGTTTCAAATATCGCCACAAAATCGTTGAAAAATCGAATTCGAGGAATTTCATATCACGTGTCGATAATAAAGTTTTAAATATCTTCACAAAATCGTTGAAAAATCGAATTCGAGGAATTTCATATTACGTGTCGATAATATAGTTTCAAATATCGTCACAAAATCGTTAAAAAATCGAAATCGAGAAATTTCATATTACGTGTCGATAATATAGTTTCAAATATCTTCACGCAATCGTTAGAAAATCGAATTCGAGAAATTGCATATTATGTGTCGATAATATAGTTTCAAATATCTTTACAAAATCGGTAAAAAATCGAATTCGATAAATTTAATATTCTTTGTCGATAATGTAGTTTCAAATATCTGCACAAAATCGGTGGAAAATCGGAATCGATAAATTTAATATTCTTTGTCGATAGTATCGTTGACGAATATCGTCATAAAATCTTAATAATATCGAATTCGATAGTTTTTAGATTTTTTGCCTATGAAGTTGTACCGATAAATCTTTATAATATCGTGAGAACATCTATAGATTTTCAAACGATTTTTTATCGATACGTTACATCTTCCGATATTATCGATCGAGTGTGCCACTCGGGATGAATTTCATCCTTTTAATTTAGAAATTACGATTTAATGCTATAATAATGGTATAATTTTGAGTTTTTTTATAAATCAAGGTGACAAAAGTGATGAATAAGTGTTGTGCTACAGTGTTTAAATCTATTTACGATCGTACTCGTAAAAATGAATAAGTTTTTAGTGTTCGACTTGCCAAGAGATAAGAACCTGTGGGATAAATGCATTGCGACATTAAAACGAGAAGAGACATTTTTTGATCCTACTAAAAATATGAAAGTAAGTATTTCTCATATTACTAATAATCATCTTTTTCTATCACTTGAAAAAATTCTTCACTAAAATACCGATTTTAGTTGTCACTTAACAGCTCGTTTTTGAAATGATTTCTTATCACTTACCTTAGTAGCAGTTCGCTCTAAACTTACCAAAAATATTTCATAATTCTTTAATAAAACGAAAAAATACGTGCTTTTTATTTGCGATATGAACGTAGCCACTTGGCTTCAAGTTTTGTTTCATCAATTTTGGTGAAAATTTTCATTTTTACAGGTTTGTGAGAAACTTCACTACTGGAGAACGGAGATATTAGAATAGAACAACACATCGCATCAGTGTGAAGACCAGTTGACCATTAACTGCGGATTTTTGGATTCCTCAATTAGTAAAAGGTGCTATTTATCACCAAACTGACTCAAAAACGACTGAGTAAAGAAACTAAAATTACGAAAGGAAGTGCTGAAGAAATACATATGAGAAAAGATCGAGATCGACACGCTAAAACACTCGCTGAAAGTGTCATTTCCTCATTTCTCACACAACAGAAGTTTCTTTCTCTTCCATCGCCGAATTTTGCAGTTTACTTTGAAAAACTTCCACCTTCGAAATCAAAATACACAGTTGGTTGCTGAATTTTTCGTATGATTATTGGATTTTGAAGAAAAAGAAAACATGAAAATGATCGTCAGTCTTGATCGTGGTTGTTTGATTTTACCTTTCACCGCATCCAGATGAACGATGAAGTAGTAAAAATGTTATAATATACTACTAATTTACATCATGATAAATGTGGAAATCAACGTCAGGTTGCTATGAATCCAGCGATACTGTTGCCGAAGAAAATTAGTTTATAGGGGATGACTCGTTTGAAAATTGAAAATGGTTCATTTGTTGATTGATTAATTTGTTTTTACTTTTAATTTTAATACTTTTGGAGGTGTGTTACATATTTAATCTAAAATCGTTACCATATTAAACCAAAATTAATTTGTGACTGTGATATGTTGCTTGTTTGTTAAGTTTGAGCTACTTTTCTTCAAAAATAAAGTTATAATATTCTTCAAAACCTAATTTTTCATTTTAGGTAAAATGAAATCCTCAGTTTTCAAATCTTTAATTAATTTCTTCATTTCAGAAAAAAAATACACACATAAACTTCGAATTTTGAGCTTGAAATAGTAATAACATAAAAAATCAACCAGCCCAACAGCTGTGACGTCACACCCCGTTTTTTTCTCAGCGCTCTCGCCTTATACTATAGGTGGTGTTGGAGTGGAGGTGTTTCAGTTTGTTGAATTAACACGTGTTGTAATCAATATACTCGTGCCTACATGTAGTGCCTAGTGCCTAAGTAATAAGGGCCGAATTTCTAAACGTTACTCGAGTAACGTAATGCTTTTTCAAATAATTCTCAAATAATTTTTTTTTTATTACGTCCTAGGTAAGTAATCACTAACCAGTGTTACTTATGTAACAACAAAGTACTTGTACACGATTTCTGGCATTTTGATGGTACTTTGAACTGTTGACATCCTATGCTAGAATGAGATAATCAAATATTATAAGATCTAAAGATCAAAATCTAATCAATAAGAAGGCAAAATGTATTCGATCAGAACGCCAAAAACAAGAATTGAAAAAAAAATTAGACCAAATTGTTTCCCATAATTTTTGAAAAAAATGAATTTTTATTAAAAAAAAAAAAAAAACGTTCTAGCTGATTTTTTATTTTATTTGTTTATTTTTTTTCGTTCAGAACATTTTTGAAAAATATGCGATTTACTTCAGCCTGTTTAAACAATTTAAAAAAAATCTAAAAAGTTTAGAAAAATTAATTTTTTTAATGAATATTTGAACGTCTTTAATTAATGCTGAACTAATTTAAAAAAAAAAAAAGAAGATTTTCTTAAAAAAAAGAATTTGAGAAAAATTTATTTTATACCTACCTAGTAAATTCATTCCAATTTTCGAGTTGAAAAAATTTTCAATTCGAAAATTTTAGTTTTGGAAAGTTTTTTAAAACTCTACAGAAATCGGTTCTAAAATTTTTGAACATCTTCATTAAAATTTATTTAAAAACTAATTTGAAAATTTAAAATAATCATTTTCTGGACGAATTTTTTAGACGGGATTTTTTGTGTCAACAATACTTTTCAAAACATTTTCTTGTTTTCAGTGGAATTAAAAAAAAAAAAAGGAATCTGTTTACTAAAATAATAATTTTTGCAAATCTTGATCTAAGATAAATTTTTCGTTTCAAAAAAAACAATTTTCAAAACATTTCTTTGAAAAAACTTTGACTTCTTCGATTTTTTTTTCATTCTTTGATAATCCTTTTATGTAATCTTCACTTTTTGAGAATTTTTTTCAGGAAAAGTTTTTGTACCAAAATTATTTTCAATAAAGATTTTTTATAAAATAATTATAATGATAGTATTTTTTATATTTTTTTGAAAAAAAAATTATTTTGAAAGATTTTGTTTAAAAAATAGAGTTTTTAAAAGTTTTGTCTGCGTACTTAAAAAAAAAAATGGTAGATATTTAAAAACTATGGTTTTAAATTTTGTTTGAAGGTGACTTATTTTCAACAATTTTTGTTTTCAAATTTTGTTTAAAAACTACCTATATCTATTAATAAAATTTATAAAAAAATTAAAGAATTTTATTGAATTATAATATTGTTTAATAATTTTTTTCGTAGTTTTTTTTCAAATTAAAAAAGAATTATATACAAATAGATTTTTTAAAAAAGATTGTTGATTTTTTTTATTGAAAGGGGGGGGGGGTCGAGTGGCCGAAATGGAGCTTTATCATCGGGAGTGTTTGTTCGATTGTTGTTTTTTTACCATTGGAAATAAATTATAATTTTTGGAATTTTTGAGATTTTTTCAAAATAATTATGCTATTTTTTGAATTTTATTTGAAATTTTTTTTTTTTTTTTTTAAATTTTGTTTACGGGAAAGAAACTCTTTTTTGAAAAATATTTCGTGAAACAACTCTCGAAAAGTGAACATTTGAAAAATTAGGAATTTTTAAAAAAAATGTGTGAATATTTCTAATAAAATAAATAATTATTAATTACCTATATTTTGTTTAGTGAATTGAAAAAATTAGTTCCAACAGGTTTTAAAAATAAACCAAAGTTGATTTTTTTTAGTTAAAATTTTATCAATATTTCTCGATGTAAAAAAATATTTTGAATTGTGAAAACTGTTCGACTTTCGCTTGAAATGAAAATTAGAACGATTAAAAATCAATTTTACGAATATTCGAAAAATGGGATCAGTTGTGTTTTTTTTTATCAGAAAAATTGTTTTATGTTGTCTCAGTCACGTACCAACCTACCAATGTTTTAACAATTTCGATAATGAGACCCAGTTTTGAAATATTTTTAGCTCGATGCCGAATGCACGTCGAAGTTTCGTTTCGCTTTGATATAAGTATCGTTCTGCTGTGCATTCGTCTGGCGCTGGCGTGTAGCAAAACCAACAAATACAAAGTTCATAAATGTTGGGCTTATACCGGTACTTTATCTCAACGTTTAATTTTTTTAATCGGAGAGGTTGAGGAGATTGTGAATGAGGGCAATGGAGCATAGCGTTCATTATACTATTCTCGTATATGTATAAGAAACTATCGATGATGTCATGGTTAGATTTATAACGTATAATTATTCTTATACTTACTTACACCGTTGCTACATAGTTGTAATTCCATGTTTTTATCGGTGATGCCGACTACAGCACCTGAGATTTTGTAAAAAAAAAATATTGATACGTGGTTGAATTTTGAAAAAAATGAGATGATAGAAATATCTTTCGCAGTATCAGTTATTCGAAATAATGCAATACCGACGATGAACAATTGCGAGTATAGATTTAAGCAAAGACATTTATACCTACTCTTGTAGTAAACGAGTTTCGTAAAAGCAAAAAGTACCTACAGGTGGACGCTGAAGTTGAATGTAAAAGTATTAGCCAACTTGTTGCAATTGCCGATTGTCGTATGCATTTCATATTAGATAACAAGTAATTGGGCAAACTCGGCAATCGTGCTTTCTGCGGGCTTTAGATTTCTATTTTTTTTTCGATGGCCCGTTGAAAAATCAGAATAGGTAATGAATAAAATCTCGTATGTTAAAAATATAAGCGAAACGAGGTCAAGTTTGGCCTTGGTAACAGGTACTCGCCGGAAAATCTATTTCATGGTCCGAAGACTTTACCAAAATTGTTATGAACTTTCGTTAATTAGTTGTCAACATTAGGCTCGTTAGTAGAACGCCTATTTCAACGCGGAAGGTGTATCAACCTGTTATGAGAGGCTTGCAAAATGGAAAAAAATTCGGCCACCAGGTGGATATTAACATGACGAGGTATGGCGTTGTCAATTATTGCCTAAATAATATGGTTAGGGTGTAGGAAATTGGGCTCATAAGTGTAAATTACCTGCTCTTAATGAGAAGGTTTGGAAAATTAAGGGTTATGGTGGAAGTAGCCGAACCCGATAAGTCTTTTTTATAATCTTCATGAAAGAAATTGTTGAAGATAATTATCATTCAAGTGGAAGGGTTCTCATTCTTTTCTATATTCATTTCAGTTTTTTAAATTAGGAGTTTCTGTGTAGGTGAAAAAATTTTTGTTTTCAATTTTTTATTTATCTCAAATTGGTTTCTCCCAAAATCATCTTATTCATTTCCATCAGGGAACGAAAATTTGGAAAAGAAAATGCAGAAAAATTGAACAGAAAACTAGAAAATTTAAAAGATTTGAAGAAAAATTGACATTATTTTGAAACAAAAATTAGAAAAAAGTAGTTTTGAATTTGATGGAAAAATTGTTAGGAAAAATTTGGGTGCAAACAAATATCAAAAAAGTACAGCTCAACTCAAAAAGAATCAAGAAGCATAGAAAGTTCACTGGTGAGGGCATCAGAATATATTTTTGAGAATACAGGTTTTGGATTTCATAGAAAAAAAATTCTAAGTGAATCAAATTTTATACGTTATCCTGCTATTGATCCGTCATTTTTTAAAATTATTATTTCGACGGGGGGGGGGGGGAGAAGCTCCCCCGAAATGTACACCTCTGTCCAGTTGTTCCATTTACCAGTTATTTTAAACATTTTCTCAATTTCTTTGGAATAAAAAATTTTCAATAAAAGTAAAAATCTTTTAATTTTTATGCCAAAAAATTGAGTTTTTTCTGAGAAAGAAATTTCTTATTTTTTGATAAAAAAATCTCAATTTTTTGTCTCAATAATTCTTTTGAAAAACACATTCTACTTTTTCGGAGAAAAATCCCAAAAAAAATTGGTTAAAGAATCTGAATTATTTTTAAGAGATTAATGCCTAAACTTTTTGTAGTAAAAATATTTTTCAGACAATTTTAAGAGAAAAATTTCCAATGTTCTTGGGACAAGCATGTCTCAAAAATTTGAAGTCAGCGTAACAAAATTCTCAATTTTTTCAACTGAAAAAATATCCATAAAATTTGAGATTTTTTGGAGAAAAAAATTTCACAATTTTCTTGTTAGTAGGTAAATGTAAAAAAATAATTCTCAATATTTTTAGATTTCATTTTTTTCAAATTTTTTTAGATTCAATTTTTAAAAATTTTTGGAATGAAAAATTTTCAGTTTTTTTTTATTTGTGAAAAGAATTTTTTATAGTTATTAGAGGGGAAAAAATTCCTACATTTTTTTGTGTAAAATTTTTTAAATTTTTATACAGAAAAAAAATTGTATCATTCTAAATGACCTAAAAGTTCAGGCCATACATTTTATGAAAATTGAGAATTTCAATTAGCTCAAAAAATTAATTTTATTAGCATTTTGTGTGTTTTAGTTTTGGGATCCTCAAATGAAAGTGCAAACTGTGTTAATTTTTAAAACACGGAATGCAAGAGCAATTGGATCCAAGAAAGCGAAACCCATTCTTTGACAATTAGATATAAATTCTTGTACCAATTTGTTCGTTTGAAGAATGAATCTCTTTCTATTTTTTTTTTTTAAATTGATAATTAATTAATTATTAATACCTACCTAATCATAATCATTCTTGAATGATTATTTTGACTTAATTTTTTTATTTCATTATTTAGGCATTTTTAATTCAATTTGAATTTGAAAATTGAAAGGACTTTAATGCGGTAAATTTTTCCGGCCACCTTTTAAAATTTTTGATTTTTTTAAAAACAAAATTCTGAAAAATATGTAGGTATTTTTACAAATTGATTTGTACAAAATATGAAATTGTTTTTAATGAAAAACTTGAGAAAAATACTTAGGTATCTATTCATCAACAAAATATCAAATGCACCTTTATAAACAAAATATTAAAAATTGTAGAAAAATAATTTTTGGACAAAACTCTAAAAGGTTCTGAGAAAGTTTAATTTAAATAAAAATGGTATGAAAAAATTACGCAAAAACAATGGTAAAAGATGATTGAAAAAATTGACAATCATAAGGTGTTTTTTTATTTTTCAAATTTTGGTTGAAAACATTTTTTTCCAATTTTCCCATAATTATAACTATTATTATTTATTTTAAACTTTAGCTTAAAAACATATTTAAAAAAGTTTTTTAAATTCTATTGAAAAATTTTTCTCTAAATCATTCAAACTTTTTTTCAAATAAAGTTGAATTTTTAAAGAGATTTTTTCCGAAAATGTTTTTCAGCAGATTTTTGATTTGTTTCATTGAAAAAAATCTAGTGTTTTGAGAAATTTTTTGAAATTATTTTTCCATGAACTAAAAAAAATTTCAATGGCGTTATTTCCTAATCTAAAACATTTTTTCTTAAATTTTTTTTCCAACAAACTATTTAATTTAAAAATACTGTATGTTTGTTTTGTTGCCTTTTTCCAGGTTGTTTTATTATTCTTGAAATTTTCCCACTCTTCCTTCTAAGAAAGCCACGCCACTAGTTCAGCTTTTTATTTTGTTTGAACTTCAATGAAACTCCGAACTTCTCCTCCTGTGGGGAAGCCCCAGCTACGCCACCGGTTTAAGGTCATTAAATTCGTTCCATGTCAATGACCTATGTTCATCGTATTGTTAAAGGTGACGTAAAAAAAATTCTAGTCAGTGTATCCCAAATGTTCATCCAAGGGTGGTCATTTTTTACCATTACTGAGTTCGACCCTGTTTGCATGTGCGACGCTAGTTTCAATTTCCCAGTACTTTTCTCGACTCACGAACTGTTTCTACCTAATGCAATTTCCATTGAATGCAAATTGCCATGTATCGTATTCGAACGGTACAACTTCGTGTAGAAAGTAGTTGATTGACTTGTGGAATAAACTAACGCGTTGAATTAATTAGGTACATACTACATACATATACTACGAATCAAATAGGTAGAAACGGAAAGTTCTGTGTATTAATGACGGATTATTTACGGTAGAGAAGAAACGGGCAGTGCAGTAGTAGTACTAGTACCTAAATCTATAATGAATTTGAACTCGTGAACATAATTTATACTCTACCTTGACCAGTATGTCTGTAATATTTGGTGACATGTTTATCACCCTGACATAATGTGGCCCAATTGACTCGAGCATATTTTGAAAAAAAAATTATCTCACAAAATTAGATAGCTGCGTATTGATTTATACCAAATGGTCCAAGGAAGAAGTTACGTGGGTGTAAAATTTTATTTTGACAAATACTTAAAATTGAAAATTCTCAACAACAATGCGTTTGAGAGAAAAATTTAAAGAATACTTTTTGTGGAAAATTCAAATTAGAACAACTTTTGTTTGAAAATTTTTTTTCATATACGAGTGTCGAGTATTTAAAAAATCAAAAATTTTCGACAAAACTCTGAGAAAAAAAACAACTGAAAAAAGCATCAATTTTTAACGTATTTTCAATCATTTCAGAAAAACTATCATCGTTGGAGAAAAATTCTTCAAACAAAAATTGTTTCCCATTAAATTTTCTATGAAAGTGTTTCTATTATTTTTTTTGTAATTTCTCACTGGAGGAATTTGTTTGCTTCAGTATCAATTTTTTCATTTTTTAGATTTTTTTTTTTTTTTTTTTTTTTTTTTTTGATGCTGAATGAAACATAACTTTCTCCAGTGAAGAATTACAAAAAAATGTATTAGGAACATTTCGATAGGAAATTGAACGAGGTACAATTTTTGTTTGAAGAATTTTTCTCCAACATTGATAGTTTTCTATCGAGGATCAAAAGAAATTTTTACATCCGTGTAACTTCCACCTTGAGCGGTTTTGCACATTTATTTTACATATGAAATTTTTAAACACTGAGTCACTGATACTGAGCTATCTTCTGATTTAAGGTCGGAAAACGAAGTTGGCTCACCCTGTAATTATTATTTTTTAGCAAATAAAAAAAGCACTACAAAATTTTTAAACAAACTACTGTGGTTGAAGTTGTGCAGAAAACAAGATCGTAAAAAGTTGTCTATTGACGCGCATCTTTCAACATTTTGCTTTGATAAGAATTTAAGTAGGTTGGGCCATGTGTTAGAAAAGGAGTGGTTACTAAAGTGCAGAATTTATTTTGCCTCTTGGTCGTAAACTACATATTTTCCTAGTTCTGACGAACAGTGATAATTTTCTTATGAATACAATAATCTGTTCGCTACTTGACTTGGCGAATTGAGGAACTACGATTACATTGTCGGAAGCATGTTCACACCTATAAAAGTATGTTTTATTTCAAAACTAAAAACATTTTTCTCGAAACAGTCAGCACATTTGTGTTTTTTTCAACCTGCGATCTCAGTACGAATTGAAGGAAAAAAGTAATTATGTACCTAGCTTTTTTTCTTTCTTTCGTTACCTAACAAACTGGTTGTATCTACCTAGTATTTGTGTAAGAAGCCGACTTCAGTCTGGACTTCAAAATATACCACTTCTACCCGCGCTATTTCAGAGCGTCGCTTATATCACGAAACGCAAGTCTATAGCGAATTCGCCCGAACTTGGATCACGCTGCAGGGAGGGTTCATATTCTCAGTTTTATACTCCAGGAAGTGGCTAAATATGGTATATGTGTAGCTGAATGCACCCAACAGATGTATAAATTAATCAGCGTAATATGGTGAGAAAAAAAAAACTCCCAACGTGGTGGTACTTACGCGTTTAAAAGATTTTTTTCAGAAACGATGATCTAGTTTTGAGCGTTATATTTGAAAAAATGGCCTACAAATGGTCGTTATGTAAGAAAGGTGATGAGAGTCTTTCTCTGAAGCGTGCCTGTTCGGCTATTATACCATATAAAGCTGCCGATAGTTGCAAAACTGGATATCTAATTAAAATTTAATTTATCAATTCGTATACTATAGGAATGTAAGTAAAACGTTCATATTTGCCTTATTAATAAATAGGTCAAATATTCGGCGTAATATTTGTATTATTTATCACCTCGCGAATTAGCGGTCCGTCGTTAAAGCGATTATTTTTAAATTAACGGCTCAGGTATCGTTTGCTATATGGTTCTGTGAAAATTGATGGTCATCGCGTCTTCATAAGTTTACCAATGAACCCGAATCAATTTAATAGGTGATTTCTGCGAGTTACAGAAGTCCATTGTGACGTCATATTCGAGTGGTTTATTTTTTTTCGTTGTACTGCAGTTTTACTGTTGAGAATTTCGAACTTGAAATTTTTCCATATGCGAACCATTTGGAAAAGATTTTGAAGTGGTTATTTTCATTTTTGAAGTAGTGTTTTCGAAAAATGATAAATTTAATTTATCATCATTCATCAACTTGGTCGATTATCGTGGTCAACAAATTGCGAAATACGTAGTTGTTTGAAATTCTGGTATACTTTTTTCGTTCATATTATTCTCATAGTGTTATGTAATATTGAATGAGCATTTCGTTTAAGTAACAAATCTGTAATTTGTTATCGTCGTATTCGTTAACAATTCTACATTAGGACTAGGTCATCATTTTAATCGCTATTTTTCGGCCGAAATAAATTCACTCGTATGTGGGAAGTCGAAATGTGTAATTTTAGCACAATAGGACAAGATGCGTATTTTTTTGGTGTATTTCTTTTGAATGGGATTTTTTTTTGTAGAAAATTTCCCAGAAAATTGTTTCAAAGAAATTGTTTATGAAGTTTTTTTTTGAGAAAATTCGTTTTCTGAATAAAAAATTCTTCTCTGGGAAAACTTGAAAAAAAAATTGTAATTGCTTACGAATTTACGACAAAAAAAATATTATATTTTAAAAAATGTTTCATCTAAAACAACATTTTTTTTGTTGGAAAAATCCTGCAAAAAATTATTTCAAAAAATCTCTTGAAAAAAAAAATCATTTGTCCTTTGAAAATTACAGTTTACTTTTAAAATTTTGACTTGACTGCTTCAGAAATCTTTCTAAATTTTTCTAAAAAAATCAAAATTTTGAAGAAAAAAAATCACAAGTTATGAAAAAATTCTCTGAAATTTTTTGATTCCACTAAGGATCGTATTGAAAAAATAATTTTTTTAAAAGAAATATTTTCCTGAAAAAAATTCAAAAATTCCATCATTTTTTCCAATTCAAGTACAAAAAGGTGTTTAAATTTTTTTTATCATTGTTTCACATTTTGGTCAAATAATACCTAACTTCTAGTATATGTCAGACAAAACAATTGATTCCGTTTTTGAAAAAGTCTATTGGACGATTTGGTTTGTTGAAAAATTTCCACTTGTACAAATAAATCAAAAACCTTGTCAAAAATTTAATGCATTTTTGATATACTTACTAGAATGCCCATTTTTAAAAGAAAGTTTTTCTGAAAAAAATTTAAAATAAAATCAAAAATTTTTTAAACTAACTTTTGAGTTCACAAAAAATTGCCTTGAAAATATTTTTGAGATGAAATCTTTCTGAATTTTTCTAAAAAAATCAGAAGTTTGTTAAAAATTGATAAATTTATGAAAATTTCTGTTTTTTAAATTTTATTTATTTTATTTTTTTTATTTCACTAAAAATCGCATTGAAAAGAATATTTTTTGAGAGGAAATATGTACTTCCAGCTGGAAAAAATCCAGAGAATTTTTTCATAATTTTGCCATTTTTTTTCAAAATTCTGATTTTCCCGAAAAAAAATCAAAAATTCTATTTTTTTTAAATGTACAAAAAATTGTTGAAAATTTATTTTGAAAGAAAATTAGATATTTCAAAATTTTAGGTATCAAAAAATTCAATTAAGTACTTGTATCGTGAAAGTTCAAAAGATGCTAAGTGCCAAAAACATGTTTTCGAGATAATCGCGTTTAAATGTTTGCATAGCTTGGAGATTTATAGGAAAGGTTGAAATGGTGAAAATGGTGGTTCATAGCATACTTTGAACCCTTCATCATCATTTTGAGCAAAAATCGAACCAATATCAACATCTTTGAATCGATTTTCAGGGGTTTAAAAAATATGCATTGAGCATTAAATTTAAATATAATAGTGTTTATTCGTTTTTAGTGCCTAAAATATTGAAGATAGGCAAAAAGTAAAGAGAACCTTTTTGAAAGGAAATTCAATTTCCTACACGATAGGTCTATTTTTTTTATTCATTCAACTTTAAGTACACATTATTTTCTGTAATTTCAAAAAATTGATAAATTTTCAAAAATTAACAAAAATGTTTTTTCTTTCTCGCATAGCTCCTGAAATATTGAAGATATGCGAAAAGTGAAGAGGACCTTTTTGATTGGAAATTGAATTTGCTATAATGTTAATGTCTTACTTTTTTAATTTCCTCAAACTTGGCAAACTTTGCTTATTTGCGCCATCTTTAGAGCGAATTTTGGACTATTTTGAAATAGATATTGACGTCTTTGATAGGTTCAGATTGTGACGGCATGAACATAGTATACCATGATAGCAATAACTCCATTTCGACCAAAATGGCACTTACCATCTTTTGAACTTTCACGATACACTTATTCTATTAAAATCTTTACTTCAGTTTCAACAAGAAATCTTCTACATTAATTCTTCGCAAAATTTGGTAAAAATTCAAAGTGTTGATAGTAATTCAAGAATTTTAAATTAATGTTTGAAATTAAATCAATTTTTAAAATTCACCCAACTTTTCCAACAAATTATAAAAAGGTAATTTTCGAAGTTCGATGATTTTTCAAAATTCAAAACATTTAATAAAAATTCAGAACTTGTTAATTTTTAAATTTTAAATAAATTTTTAAACTGGAATTAACTTTTAAAATTCAGCTAAATTTTCATAAATTTTTAAAAGTCAGTTTTCATAGTATGATTTTTTATAATTTTTTTGAAGATTTTTCATTCAAAATGATTCGTGATTTAATTTCTAAATTTTGACTAATTTTTGAAATTCGATTAACTTTACAAATTTAATTAAATTTTCAAAATGTTTGAATTTTCAATTTGTTAAACATTTAAAATTTGGAAAATGTTCAAAATTTGATGATTTTTTTAATTTTCATAATTTTAATTTTAAATAGGTATGAAGTTTTCGGGGGTGTAAAAATTTCTATTTTAGGTATAGGTTTTTTCAGGTCTATGCATTTTTTTTTTTTTTTTTTTTTTTGAATTTTACATTGCTGCTACTTGGCGATAGATCGATGTTTTGTTTCATAGCCCCCCCCCCCATTTTTGAGCTCCAGGTAACCGGGCGAAATAAAATTAGTATAGGATAATTTAATGTATTTCTTGCTTAATTTTAGAACCTAACATTCATGAAAAAAAGGACCAAAACTGTCGGCTAGGATACACTTTTTGATTACGTAGACATTAGAAAAATTTTAAATTAAAAATTTTTGAGATTATTAACCCGCTATAAGCCTACATAACATGTGTGTGGGTAAAGGTCGTTGTATTTAATTAATATGATTATAAAATGCTCAACTCGAATATTACTCGAGTTTCAGTCGCAAATTCTTCATTTATGCCCGAAGCTAGAATATAAAATCGTTTTAGTCAGTTTTCATTTCCAAAAAATATTATTTAGTTCGAATAAGTGGATAGACAGATCGTCATTTTATTGCAGTGTAAATAAATAATACATATAATTAGCGTTATATTCGTCGTTAGATTAGGTAAAGGTTAAATGAAGTACCTATTGAAAAATAGCTTATTTGAGAAGTATGTGAGTCATCAAGGTAATGAATTGAAGAAGTGACGTAGTGAATACATTTTTCACGTGGAGGCCGGGGAGGGGGTAAACTTTCCAATTGCTATAATTTTTTTTCCAATTTTTGCAATTTTTATTGTTGACCTTTTCCCACTACCAATTTTCACCAGAATTTTTTATATAAAATCCCCGAGTAAGATACCTAACTTACTGCAACTAATATTAATTTTTCGGTTTACCTTTAAAATGTACTTACGCACTTATTACTTTTTTCGACTTATAACTATGTCAATTGAGTGCAGGTACGTACACTAAATACTTATCTCATGTACTCGTACCTGGAGTACTTATTTGTATTTCGCACCACTTTATTATAATGTGAAGTATTTTATTTCAAGGGTAAACCTAGAACACTCATAACCTTCCGGTTAACTCAATCACATTACTGGATCTGGATGCGCTAATATGGTCTTATAACATGAACTCTTTGTCATGTTTAGCTGTTTCCCATAAACGTAATATTTGTATGTATCTACTTGTTGCATTATGTAGTTTGTTCAGTTGTATACGCAAAAGAGTCGATCTTATTTAGCATTATCAGTATAAATAATACGTTTACGTACGTACTATGGGTAAAAGTATTACTATTCTCGTATTTTCGACGTCGAGATGAAATTTTTTTTTTACATAAACGCTCACGTGTGTTGTTTCAGTAGTGGTAGATGTAATGTTATGTCACGAGACGCGATACATATGGAATGTTTTATAAATTAGAATCTGCTGGTGATGGCGTCCTACTAACGCAATGTCTTCGAACTAGTTTTTTTTTCATCTCGTGTGGTTTTATACGCACGCATGATTTGATAATCGAGGTCTATGCTAGTTCTAATTTAAAATTTTTCATTGCGAATATGCGTACAAATTAGAGACATAGCGTAAGCATTTTCCAGGTGGGGAAAAATTATAAATTTGCGAACTTGGAAATTCAAAATTGCCAACTTTTCGTAATTTTTGTAAATACCACTTAATTTTTCTAATTTTGAGCTCAAAATTGCCAACTTTTTAATTTTTTTACTATTTCAGGGGGAAACTCTCCCTGCACCCCTGTCCGCTACGCTCCTGGAACTCCTGGTATACAAACAGAATTTAAGTGCTGATGTGTTTTTTTTGCGTAGTTCATATAGTTCAAGTTGTATTAAATTTCTGACTGATAATTTTGTTAAATGATTCATGCCTAATGCCTATTATCATTTGAACTTTTGGACTCGAGTGAAAGAAATTTTTGTTGATTTAAAATGATTCCGGTGTAACTTCTGTAAATAATTTATTACCCATTTGAAGATTTCTTCTAATTCTGGTTAGATTTATATTATTTTGGGTACCTACCTACTTGTTTTTTATAATGGATATAGGTGAGTTCATTCAACCATTAAGAAAAGATAAAAAATACTGGTGTCTACTTTACTCAATTTGTTTAAATTGTGGTGGATCGTTGTTGAATTTTACCAAGTCCAATATAACATAGATACTTGATATTCTACGTTGGAGGGGTCGGAGGGGTACGATCGAAATTTTTATAAGAATCAAAATTATTTCCAAGACTTCAAGCTACAACTTTTGTTTGAAAATTTTTTCAATTGGACCCCTGCCTCCACCAGTTTTTAATACTTATTGTAAGTACCTAAGTCATATTTTGCGAAATTGGTGGGGAGGGAAGGGTCTAATCGAAAATTTTATAATAACAAAAACTATTTCTAGGACCTCCATCTACAACTTTTATTTGAAAAAAATTTCAATTGGACCCCTCTCCCAATTTTGAAAAAGTATCTATATCTACCTGATGTTATGTAAAATCGGAGGAGAGGGAGAGATCCAATTGAAATTTTTATAATAACTATAATTATCTACAACACTTTTACTTGAAAAATTTTTTAATCGGCCTCTTCCTCCCTCACTCCTGTAATTTTTAATTAGTATCTTCGGGGTGTTATGGAAAATTGGCAAAGAAGAAGGGGTCCGATTAAAGAAAAAATGTCAAAAAAGTTGAAGCTTGAAGTCCTTGGAATAAAGAATAATTTTGTTTATTACAAAAATTTCGATTGAACCCCTCCCTCTCATCCAATTTTAAATATCAAGTATCTACGTAGTATTCCTTTTTGAGAAGATAAGGATGTGCTCGGGCTTGTTATCAGTTGGAAAAATTTATCATCTTGTTATCTTGAGGGTTAGAAAAATAGTATCTCTAATCTAATGACGTAGTTTGAAATATGAAAATCTATTTTCTGAAAATGAAATTTTCGAAAAAAATTTGGACTAAAAACCAAGTGATTTTTTATTCAAAATTTTTTTCAAAATTTCATCTTTTTTAACAGTGAAAAAATTTTGAAACGTCTCAAAATACGTCCTTAGACAAAGTATGCCTTTTAGGTAATAGAGTTGTTCTCATTTCAAAATTGTGATTTTTCTGCTCCAGTTACCAAAAATTTGCCTTTCTATGATGAAGAATTCCACATTTTTCATTTTTCTTTCGAGTTCCAAGTAGTGTCTCCGATCTTCAATTGAAAAAATTTTTAATTTAAAATGAAAAAAAAGTGACCAGAATTGTCACATAGTACGTTTTTTCATAAAAATGGGCATTTTCGGCGATTTTTTTTATTTTTACCTGTATTTTCAGGAACTATAATTTTCATATTTTCTTTGCAGTTGGACAGTTTTTGAAAACTTCTCAACTCATCACAACTCATAGATAATTTTTTTCCAACATAAAAAAGTGCCTTTTTTTTAGTAATCACTTGTTATCGAGATTAGTGGCTCAAAGAGGGGCTAAAACTACTGCATGCTCATTTTATTTTCGAGAGTGACCAACCAGATGTTTAAACATTGCACTTAAAAAAAAAATTATCTATATTATTTACAAATTCTTGAATAATTGGGGACTCTCAGGATCCTCTTGAAATTTATTTAGGGCGAAGGAATTACCTATCATGAAAAGAAACATTTTTTAATTTTGGAGGGTGGAAGCAGAGAAAATCGAAAAAAAAATTATTCAAGTGTACATACCTATTATAAATATTAAATATGGATCACCTATCCCTAAAACACGAATGGGAGAAAAAATTAGAATAAATTCTCTACCCAACATCGAATCACCTAGTTTCAGTAAAATATGAATACAAAAGAAATTTATTTTATCAAGTTGCATCGAATGAACACGTATAGCAGACGTATTATACGCGTGATTATGATTTAGTTAAAGCTCGTGAATATTAGCATTTATTTATGCCGTTCATTTAAGGTAATTAACCTCTCGACGTATGTACCAAGTTCCTGAATCGATAGTAAGTTATCAGGTCATTTCGTTTAGATTTTAAATACGTGTGTGAGTATGTTTTTTTTCTACTCTTTTCGATAATGTTGTGCAAGCCTAGAAGATATCGAGTACTGATTATGATTTCTCCTACTTCGAAGTTTACTTAATTATAGGATTTCGCTGAAAATGAAAATTGTTACGTGTTATCACCAGCTTATCGTGTCTATGAGCTACATTTTGTTATTAGGAGTATTTGTCCATTTCAATGAGTATGTAGTGAAATAAACCTATAGCAAGTGTACTAGGTAGGTACTATACATATGTAGAAGGTGGTAATCGAAAAAACATTTCTGAGAAACGTGTGACAGGAATGCCCCGGTGGAGGGGGAGTAAATTTGTTCCTGGGCCCGGAATTTCATGAGTAGGTCCTGCGTATTGGTACCTGTTGTATGATGGTTCTCTCACTTCCTGCACTGCTTACTTATTTTTTTTGTGAAATTTTGGATTTTTTTTTTTTTTTTTTTTTGAAGTAAAAATATTTCTAAATTAGGTTTTTTTTGCAGAAAAAATTAGGGATTTTTTTTGTAAAAAAAAATATATAAAATTTTTTGGAGTTACTGACTTACTATAATAGGTACCTACCTAATTCTTCCTAGAGTTTTTTTTTGTTTTTTTTAGAGAAAAACTGTTTTGGAAAAGAAGTAAATTTATTTTATTTTATTTATTTGTTTGAAAAAAGAACTTTCAGTATTTCAATTTATAGTTTAATCTTTAACAGAGAGCAATTCCATTTTTTATAGAAAAAATTAAAAATTAAAAAATCTAATTTTTGGAGTGAAATAATTTTTTAAATGTTTAAGTGAAGAAAAATTATCAAATTTTATTAAAATGAAAAATCTATCAATTTCTTTGAGCCACCGTGAGAAATGTTCTCAATTTTCTGGCAGTGAAAGGACAAAAGTTTTCAATTGGCCCTATCGTGTTTTTTCGTAGAAAAAAATCTCAACTTTTTTGGAGTAAAAATATTTTTTTAATTATTGGAGAAAAGATCGCAAATTTTCTTGAAATGAAAAATAGGTATTACAATTCGTTTGAGTAATTGTCATGAAAAAATTTCTCAATTTTTATTATTTATTTTATGTTTTAAAAAAAATGAAAAAGTTTAATAAATTTTCATTTTAATTCACGACTTAATTTCTAAATTTTTGGAGAATTTTTTTTTTTTGAAAAGCGATCGCTTATGTAGCTGTATTTTTTCTTGACCTCTATTTAAAAAAAAAAATCTTACAAATTTTTCAGAGATGAAATCTATCAATTTTTACCACGCTTTTATATACTTGGTATGTATGTACATATGTATGTTTGTTTGTTTGTTTGTATGTCTCATGGAACCAAGAGTATGTTTTCGACCAATCCTCTCTCATTTAATATTTTACTGGAATTGAAAGAACATAGTGCTCACATTAGGGGTTTTCGAGGTCGCTGAATTCGATTTTCGAACTCAAATTTACCCCCGACCCCAAATTGAGCCCCTATGAGGGGGTTCAATTTTGAAAATTTCAGAAAATCACAACATTGGTATCGAAATGTAGGTTTTCGAGGTCGCTGAATTTGATTTTCGAACTCAAATTTACCCCCGACCCCAAATTGAGCCCCTATGAAGGGGTTCAATTTTGAAAATTTCAGAAAATCACAACATTGGTATCAAAATGTAGGTTTTCGAGGTCGCTGAATTCGATTTTAGAAATCAAATTTACCCCGACCCCAAATTGAGCCCCTATGAAGGGGTTCAATTTTGAAAATTTCAGAAAATCACAACATTGGTATCGAAATGTAGGTTTTCGAGGTCGCTGAATTCGATTTTCGGACTTAAATTTACCCTTGACCCCAAATTGAGCCCCTATGAGGGGGTTCCATTTTGAAAATTTCAAAACTATGAAATTAAAATATTTTCAACGACAAAAAGAGTTAAATAAAAATGTAAACAAATTTTAAAAAACCACGCTTTTATTTAAAGTTGGTCACTTTGTAAAATGTTATTCATAGGGAAAGAGTAATGCCTTAAAAAACAAAAAATAAAATTTACTTTAATACAAAAATGTGTCATGAAAATTTTTTTTTCAAAAATTTTAATGATGAAAAGCGTGGTGGAGTGTGCGAGGAGCAAACGAATACCTTTTCGATTAACGCCCCACCACGATTTTCATCATTAAAATTTTTGAAAAAAAAATTTTCATGACACATTTTTGTATTAAAGTAAATTTTATTTTTTGTTTTTTAAGGCATTACTCTTTTTCAGAGATGAAATCTATCAATTTTTCAGAGATGAAATCTATCAATGTTTGAAGTAAAAAATTTCAATTTTTTCAAGTAGGTACCTAAAAAAAAAATCAATTTTTCAATTTAAAAAATTGTATTTTATGAAGTGAATTTTTTTTTGAAATATTTGTAAAAAAAACAATTTTTTGAAGTAAAATAAATACAATTTTTTGAAGTTAACAAAAAATGCAATTTTTGTGAGTAAAATAATTTTTTATTTTTTTGGAAAAAAAATCTTTTGAATGTAGGTAGGTAAATAATTTTCTAATTTTTTAAAGTTAAAAATAATCTCTGATTTTTTGGGATTTTTTTTTTGAAAAATGATTCTTTTTCAGAATAAAAAAATCTCAATTGGCGAAAAAATCGTGCTGCGATTAAAAAAAAAATCGAGAAGTTTTTACCCTCAATAAAAAAATAAGAGATTTTATGTTACCAAAAAAAAAATCTGTAAAAAATGAGAATATTTTCTATAAAAGTTGAAATTTTTTTCTTCAAAAATTGAAACATAACTTTTATTTAGCTAGGTATCTATTTTTAAAACCAAATATGAATATTGAGCAATGTTGAGAAGTGTTAAAAATCAGCCGAACAGAAATCCATCATTTCACGCAATTATTATAGTAATTTGAAAAAAAAATTATTTCGGTCTAAAACCTCACTAATACCGTCATACAGCCATGATTGTTGGCGTAATAGTTATGGAGAGGAAATCCGAATTTCCGAAGTTTCGCTTCACCTAGTTTGAAAAATATGTTTACAGTACATTAGGATCACTTATTTGAACAGCGGAACTTGTTTGTTATAATAATGTAGGTAAAGGTTAATAACGAGCAGCTGTAAAGGTTATTAACTATACCTATAAGTTTAATTAAATTTTTGATTGTTCCATAATCTCGTACTAACAGCAGGTGAATCGTAGACGTTTATCGTTTTGTAATGACCCAAATGAGCGCACTACCCAGTACCTATAAATTCGTGTCACTGCTGCGAGTTCTCGCGTGAGTTGTGATTCTAATCTTACGCTCTTGCTCTTTATGATTTACGAGATGTATATTAGCGAATTTTACTAAAAAATTGCAATGTCTTTATTACGTAACTGAATTAATGATTTTGATAACGAATCCACTAGTTGAATGACCGTAATAATTACTTCGCGTAAATCAACATCAAAAATGAATCTTATCTTGTTAAATGTTGCTCTCGTTTTTCATTTAGATTCAATTACCTATGGACTGATCAAGTAAAGATCAGTGCATCAGTGCTGCTTACAGAACGAATATTCGAAATAAATTTTACATACTTATATTTTTTTGCGGATTTCGTCCACATTTTAAAATATAAAAATTTTAGAAACACTGAAAGAAATGTCAAGTGTAGTGTGATGTAATGTATACATGATATAGGTACTCGTAACTCGTATCGATGAGGTAAGGTCAACATTTTTTAAGAAAAAAAAGAAATATTAGATTAAAAAAAAGAAAAAATGATTCTGTGGTTTCATCTCCCCATAATAATTATCTATACCTACAATATTACGAATTCCCCAAAAATTATTCAATAAATAACTCTTCGACATAAGTTAGCAACATGTTCTTAGCAAATAGGCTTGTCTGAAAAAATTCACGAAAAGTGGCTGCCCGTCAGTTGATTTATTATTTTTGTAGATAACTTATCCGTTATGTCCTTCAAGAAATTACTAAAAATTGTTATTTTTGAATAAGACGCGTTGCTTACTAAATTTTTGATTTAATAATATGCGCTTTCAGTATTTTATTTTTGTTTTAATTGCTCTGTCTTGTGATTGTAATAATCACTTATGCCGAGTTTAATTATCACATATCTTGCAGCTCTTTTCACTATTAGAAGTGTTTTCAAGTTCTTACATGTATGTGGAAAATATGTAAAGTATGTACTTAAATCGCATCGTTGGTTTTAATTCGGATATTAACCACTGGCGAGTAATTTATAACCTAATGAAATAGTGTACTTATAGGGTGTTTTTTATGAGAAAAAACGGTGAAGAGTACCATTTTGTAAGAACAAAATTAATTATAGAGCATCGAGTACGAATGGGGTATGGTTTAATTAGTGGCCTCCGGAAATGTGATGCGAGTGAAAAAATTTCAGGGAGCAGTTTTTCTCCGCAATTAACTATATTAAAAAATTTCAAGAATGTAGCTATTGACGCAAATTGCAGAACTGATTTTTATCATCAACTGCGTAATATTCAGTAAATATTTAAAATTACTTGGTCGAAAACTAAAATTTTGATAAAAAATTTAAATATTGAATCATTTTTTAAATTTTTAAGAAATTTTTGAAATCACCTAATGTAATTTTTACAATTCTGTCAAACAACTCCCTAAAATTTAAAAAAACCGTAGGTAGTTAAAATAATGTTTACAATTGAACAACTTGACAAAAATTCAAAATTTAGGTAGTTTTTTCCAAAATTTTGCAATTTTCTCATTTTTATTGAAATTTTTTCAAAACTTTTCGAATGAAAGAAAAAAAAGAAAATTAAAAAAATCGGTGAAATCTGCAAAAATTAACAAACTAAATTAAAATTTTTAGCGAAAACTTTGAAAATTTTCAAGAATTGTTTAAAAAACGAAAAAAATTAAAACAAATTTTGAAAACATTTTTCTGATTAAAAATCTTCTCAAAATTTCCCTAATTAAAAAAAATGAAAATTTCGAGAAAAAAAATCGAGAAAAACTGTTTTAAAAATCAACAAAAATAAAAATTACATTCACTTATGATATTTAAATGGAAGTTATAAAAAAATTACTTTATCGAAAACTAAAATTTTGATAAAAATTCAAAATTGAATCATTTTTAAATTTAAATTTTTTTTGAAATTACCTAAAGTAATTTTTACAATTCTGCCAAACTTTCTAAAAAAAAAAAAAAAAAAAAAAGGTAGGTAGTTACAATAATGTTATTGGTGCGCGTCCACAGTTTAAACATGAATCAAGTTTTTTGCGTTTGATGTGATCAATATTTCGTTTGGGGAAATTGTTTTCATTTTTCTTCGAATTGATTCTCACAATTTTCAAAAAATCACTCAAAATTTCAATTTTTTTTTATAAAAAAGTAAAAACTGTTTTTTCTTGATTTTTAAAAAATATTTCAAGTTTTTTTTCACTGGAATCATTTTCAAAAAAAAAAAAAAAAAAAAAAAAAAAAGGAATGCAGTGATCAAGAGAAACTTTTAATTTATTAAAATTTTATTTTAAAACAATTGTAAGAATTTTTTTGTAAGAATTCATAATTATTGTTCTACTTAAAAATATCTTGTGGTTAAATTTCTGATGAATGTAGTTGATTAAGTTTCTCCTTTTTGTGAATTTTTTTCCAAGAAAATTTTTCTATGTCAAAAAATATTTTTAGAACATTTTATCAAAAATTGTTTGTTTTTTTTAAATTTTTCCAACAAAAAGTGCAAAATTAGGAATTCCTATTGAAATTTTTTTCGAATCTTTGATTTTTTAAAATTTTAAAATGCTCGTTATTTCTAAGTAAAAAAATGAGGGAATTTTCGATTTTTTTTTGCCCAGAAGAAAAACATTGAAATACCTAGGTAAGTATTTCATTTTTTTTAAATTTATGGAGGAAAAATTCTCAATTTTAGTCAAAAATATTTTTTGAGAAAATTTTTTAGGTATCTACTCTATAAAAATTGTTTCCGAAAATTTTTTTTGTGTTAAATATCATTTGACAAATAATATTTTATCATGGTGTGTACAAAGTAGTGAAAGTAGTCTAAACGTAATGGTTTTGGAGTAAAAATAGTGAAAAAAATTAAAATTGAAAAATCGATTTTGTCTATAAACGAAATGAACATTTTTTTTTTTTTTTGGTATTGGTAACATTGAGATTTTTCCTGTTGTTTAAAAATTTTAACTTTTTCATTTTTTTTTCTATCCTAAATTTGAATACTATTTATTTTGAGAGGGTTGATTCTTTTTGGAGGGGTTAATTTTTTGAGGGAATCTTTAACATTCTGCAATTTTTCGGTGCGGAAGTCAGAAAATTTTGTGGATAGCAGTAAAAAAAGAAAAGAGAAAGGTCGCAAAAACTCAAAAAGTTCCTGTATAACACAATGTGAAAAAAATTTCCCATTTTTTTTTCAAAAACAAAAAACGTATTAAGTTGAGTATATTAAATTTAAGAGATTTCTTGTAACACTGAAAAATTAATAGACACCTAATCATTTTTCAAAATTGTCTTTTCAAGAAAAAAAAAATTAATTATGATTTTTTATTGGATTCTTGAATTTTTTCAAAAAAAATTTCAAAATTCAATTTCCATTCAAAATTTTTTTTTCTTACGATCTTTAATTTTTTTTAAATTTTAAAATATTATTCCTTTCAAAAAAATTGATGAATTTTTTTTGGGGCAAATTTGTAGTTATCAAAAATATTGCTCTTAGAAAATTTTACGTGTAAATTAGTTATCATTTTTGCAATTTTTCTTTCCAATATTTTTTTTTTTCGTTAAAAAATATTTTTTACAACATTTTTTAAAAGTTTATAGGTATCTACTTATTTCATTATTTAATATTTTTTTTCAAAAAAAAAACAAAAAAAAACATTTAACAGAACTTTTTGTGACAATTAAAAAAAAATCAATCCTCGATCATTTTTCCAAAAAAATTAATTTTCAAAAAAAAAGTTCTGTTGAGGAAATTGATTCTCGTTGAAAAAATTTCGTCAAGAAATCTTGTAAGGAAAACTTTGGGAGTGGGGTGCAGACATGAGCAATTCAAGTTCATGAACGAGTCGTTCGCCTGACTTCTTAGGTGAACTTGAACGATTAAATTTTTTTTTTTTACCATAACGAAGGTAAACGAGTTCGTTCATTTCTTCCATGAATTTGTCCATGCCTGGACTAAAGAGCGTATTTTCTGAAAAATACGCCTATCTATAACTTAACTCATTTTGTAAATGCATATTTTGTCCTCGCTCTATTTAATTAGAAAGAGAGAAGGGGTCAATTTTTCAAAATCAATGCTAAATTAATCGAATGAAAAAAAAGAAAAATAACTGAAAAGCCGAATTTATCTGAATCGAAATTGATGAAATTACGAAAAAATTCATTTTTTAATTTGTATGCTACCCGAGCAGCACTTTCGACAAATTATCGAAATAAAAAATCGACAGAATATCGAATTCGATAAAGTGTCGCGTTAGTTCCGCATAAATCGTGAAATTATCTTTCGATATATAGATAGATTATCGACGAATTATAGTTAGCAAAAATTTCGAGATTATAGTAAGATATTTTATCGATAATATATCTATAATATCGAAAGATAATTTCACGATATAGGCGGAACTTTTGCGACACTTTATCGAATTCGATATTCTGTCGATTTTTTATCGATTTTTTATTCCGATTTTTCGTCTTTTACTAGCTTTTTTCTATAATTAAAAATCATTAATTAGCATAATTAATACATTAAACTATGCCTAAACACATTATTCATGTTACGGTAAGAGGATCATTTCAGAAAAAGTCAAAAAAAATTATAAAAAATCTGCCACCCGTGGGGCTTGAACCTTCTACCTCCTGCATGGTAATCCTCTTCCTTAACCACTATGCCATACCTTATGGTTGAGGAATTAGCAATAAAACGCTTATAATAGGCAGTTTAGTACTTCCAGACGAGTTGGACTTAGAAAAATTTTCACCAATTTTTAAAATTTGGAAATAATTTCAAATATCGTCGCAAAATCGTTGAAAAATCGTTCGACAAATTTCAGATTATTTGTCGATAATGTAGTTTCAAATATCGCCACAAAATCGTTGAAAAATCGAATTCGAGGAATTTCATATCACGTGTCGATAATATAGTTTCAAATATCTTCACAAAATCGTTAAAAAATCGAAATCGAGAAATTTCATATTACGTGTCGATAATATAGTTTCAAATATCTTTACAAAATCGGTAAAAAATCGGATTCGATAAATTTAATATAATCTGTGGATAATATAGTTTTAAATGTCGTCAAAAAATCGGTAAAATATCGAAGTCGAGAAATTTCATATAATCTGTCGATAATATAGTTTTAAATATCTTTACAAAATCGTTAAAAAATCGAATTCGATAAATTTAATATTCTTTGTCGATAATGTAGTTTCAAATATCTGCACAAAATCGGTGGAAAATCGGAATCGATAAATTTAATATTCTTTGTCGATAGTATCGTTGACGAATATCGTCATAAAATCTTAATAATATCGAATTCGATAGTTTTTAGATTTTTTGCCTATGAAGTTGTACCGATAAATCTTTATAATATCGTGAGAACATCTATAGATTTTCAAACGATTTTTTATCGATACGTTACATCTTCCGATATTATTGATCGAGTGTGCCGCTCGGGTAGCGAAGAATAAATGAAAATTGATACCTTAACAATCTGACTCTTCTATGCTCTTTGCCTTCTATATTTAGTTGCTTTTCTCGCACAAATGGGTACGCTTCCCCTTTACCGCTGTGACCGAAATCCTGCGTATCTGGCAAAGATATAAGAAAGGCCATCAGATTGAAAATTATTCTGCATATTATACCTACTCGTACGTTAATTCGATACTTTGGTTTTACAGATCATGGGACTGATAACAACGACAACAACAACGACGACAAATCAAAATGATAAGTCAATATCACTGCAGGAAAAGTACTACATGAATGAAGAAAATTGCAACGCTCATGACATGGATCAGCATGAATCATTGGTAACACGGCCGATCACATATCAAGGGTGCACTCCGATCGACATTGAATTCGTTGATCTTACGTACACGGTGCCTGTCGGAAGAAACGGTCAGTGAAAGTTATTGCATGCTATAATAATTAATCTAACGTTAACGTTGGAGCATTAACCACCGCATCGCACAGCGCGCTCCTAACAAGTTCCACATTTAAGTGCGCTGTCGCGTGCTGCTAAATGTCAATGCACCATTGAGAAAGAATCTGCAAAATACGCGAATTCGAGGTATTCTGGTCGGCGTTGTACTTCTTCTAACTCGTGTCCTTCAACTCCGCACTTCTCTGTCAATGGTCACCTTTTTTTCCAGAAATCTTTTATGAAGGGACCTAGGTACTATTAATCCTTTTTTATCAGACCTTATTTTTTGTAAGACTCATTGGTCTCTGGAAAACCTTGCTCTTGATCGAAAGGTTAAACCGCACCGAGTTGCAATGCCAAAATTTTTTGGACCTCCTGCAGAAATAAATAAAGGCAGTAATTTACCAATGATTTATTAAAATTCGTTTGTTTTTCTTTGTACAATGTCAGATCCTATTAGTATTTTGAAAACCACTCGATGCGCCAAATCTTCGCATAATTAAAGTGACTTTGCTGTAAATTCATGTGCACTAAATAACGCAACGAGGTAACATGTCCTATGCTGTATGAGTATCTAACCTACCTATATCTAAACAAACTAAACGTACTATGTCAGGGTTAAGTGTCTGACAGATTTCTTCTTTTATATCGATTCAATTACCTGATAGGTATGATTTACCGTACTCGTACTATTTTCGACTGAATTTAAATTCTACGAGTAAGTGAAAGTTTTGCATAAACCAAGTACATTACTCGTATATTCCGCCAAATGCGAAATTAAATTTTGTAATCACGTTCGTCACTTTGTAGGTAACTATTACTTCTCAGGAGTGGGTACAGTTTTCAAAAAAAGAATTAATTAGATAGTTGGTTACGAAAATACATGTTAAAAATATACATTTCAAGGTCAAGATTATACTTATCACTAAGTATTTGGATTTTTGTTTGGACTAGTTATCAACAAAAAGAAGGATCCCGATCTGCAAAGACACGGTTTTAAAACCATTTCTTTTTGGTTGCAAATTAGTTTCAGTTTCAAAAGTTATATGTTTTGATCGTTTTTGAGAAACTGTTTTTAAATGTATTTGAAAAGTAATAGAAACAATTTCAAAAATCGTTTTGAAACTATTTTGAAACAATGTCTTATTCGTTTTTGAGAAACAGTTTTGAAATGAATTTGAAATGTATTAGAAACAATTTCAAAAATCATTTTGAAACTATTTTGAAACAGTATTTTTTTGAAACTGTTTCAAAACAACTTTTAGCTCGTATTGAAATGGTTTTCAAAAGTTCGAATTAATTGCGTGTCTAAACGGTTTCAAAATGTTGAAAACTATACTCTCAGATGAAGTGTGTTATAAATTAGTACAAATAGAGCTTGGGAAAGAGTCAGAAGTTGGCTCGACATAATTGTGGAGCTGCCGAAGTGATGATGGACATCGTGTTGATGTGTCGTCTTGAACTCCCTGTTTTTGAAATTTTGAATAAAATTTTATAATTTTTCCCAAATCAACCACAATTCCAACTACAAAATCTGCCAACACTGCTTGATTAGAGGGTTTTTTTTTTGTCAGGGAAGAGGGGGATTTCTCAAATTTTGAAATGGTTTTGAAACTGTTTTATAATGATTTTGAAATGGTATTGAAATCATTTCAAAATTGATTTTTGACAGTTTAAAAACCGTTTCAATGTTTTCACAAATATGGTTTCATGAAACGGTTTTAAAACTGTTTAAAAACTCAGGATTTTCATATTCGTTTCAAATCCGTTTCAATTTTGCAGATCGGGATCAATGGCTTAAGAACTTACATTTTTAAAGTTTATGTTTTCCGGTGAGGAAAAGCGTATTTTCAAAATTCAGTTTCATGGTCAAGTAAAAAAAAATAGTACTCGCATAATATTATCATAAAATTGTAAACATCTTAAGTTGATTACAGAAGTTTACCGCTTTCATTCCCTGACCCCCTCCCCTCAATAAATAACCTTAAAATTGTATGGCAGCTTTGAAATTAAGTAATTCTAAACCCATCACGCGTATTATATCTAAAACTCATATTTGGACAAATTTTTTAAAAATTCTTTGTAAAAAATTCAAAAAAAAATTCAAAAAAAATTTAAATACTTATAAAAAGTTTGTTTTTTTTTTACAAAATTTTGTAAAATTGATCATTGAATCACAATTTGAAAAATTTGGCTTTAAACAAAAATTGTTGGAATATATTATATATTTTGAATAATTTTTTAAAACCTTTTTTCCAAAGAGTTTCTAAAATTGGTATTTTGAATCAGAATTTGAAGACTATAGGAAAAATGAATTACCTAATATAGAAAAAATTTAAAAACTTTTTTTTAAGATATTGAAAATAATTGTTGAAATACTTTATGAAAAATTCAAAATAGGCCTAATAATTTTTAAATTTAGAAAAGTGTATACCTATTTATTTTGGAAAAATTTTGGGAAAAATAACCTAAAAAAAAACAAAAAAAAACTACCAATTAAAAAGATACAAATTTTTTTTGCATGAAATTCTTTTAAAAATCCGAAAAAGCAAATTTGAAATTCCTATTTATGAGATTTGCAAAAGTACTGTAACACACTAACACCTGAAAAATTGAGATTTTTTTAATAAAAAAACAAAAAAAAAAAAAAAAAAAAAAACTTAAAAAACGAGAAGTTTTATTCTACATAGAAAAAGAATAATTGAAAAAAATCCAAAAAATTAAAATATTTCTCATTCCAAAAAGATCGAAAAAAAAATTTCTGAAAAAATTTAAAGTATTTTTACTTTAGAAAAAAAATTATTTTTTGCTTGAAAAAAAGAGATTAAAAAAAAAATCAAAAATAGGTATTCTTCAATTTAAAAAGTTGAAAGAACTCTTATTTAAAAAAAAAAAGAGGAATTTTTTAATAAATGAAAAATAGGTACTATTATCTTATAGTTTTTACTCCTAAAAAGTTGGAAATTTTTTTCTTATAGGTAGATTGAATTTTTATTTAAAAAAAAATAAATAAAAAATACATATTAGGTATTCTATCTACATTTACTCCGAAAAAATTGATAAATCTCGTTCGCACCCAAAATGACCATTTTTTGATGAAAAATATTTCTACTCTCAAAAAATGAGAAATTCTATCCTACAAAAAATTAAAAAAAATAATTATGCAGAAAATTGAAAGATTTTTTACCAAAAAAAAAAAAAAAAAATCGAAAAATTTTTCTGAAAAAAGATATTTTACCCCAGAAACTTCAAAAAAAAAATTTATCAATAACAAATCCAAAAAAATGACGATAAAAGTTTTTATCCCGAAAATTGAAAAATTTTCCCTTCAAAAAAAATTAAAAAATAGGTATAACTATATTTCTTATTTTAAAAAAATGAAAGATTTTTCATCCAAAGAAAAAAATTTGAATTTAATCAAAAACTAAGAAGTGATTGCTGCTCAAGCGAAGCGATCGAGGGCGATAATTTTCAAACAAATTATCATTTTAAATTTTAAACATGCATTTTCTGAATTCCTAAATTTGAAAATGTACAAATTCAAGTAATTGTATACCTATGAAGTTAGCATTAAGAATTAAGATGCCATTGTCGTCCCACCCTCCCACCATTTGAGAAACACTGATCTAAGTACAATTAATGGATTATGATTCATGTTACCTACTCTTTTTATATTTAAATTATTTATTTATTTATTTATTTTTTTTATTTATTTTTTTTAAGTCTCGACGAAGTCAAGACATTCAAAAATTAGTATGAATGCTCGTATAATGTCCCCCTCCACGGAAATCTTTAGTAAAAGGCTATTAGCACAGGAAACGAAATCAACGTTTCATGTTAACAAAAATCAAATTGAAAAACAACCACATGTTACAGATTACATAATTACATTGGTACTACCTTTATAAAGTTTGACTACGTAGGCTACGTAGTCACCGTACTAGGTAGGTAGATATAGGCAAAAAATATGAAAAAAATTATTTTTGAAATATTTCTAATCGCTTCGCAGGTGTAGGAACGACTAATGATGTGAAAAATTAGATAATACGATGTAGACAAACGAGAAAAAAAAACCCAAACTATTTCGCAATTAAAAGTTGAACGAACTATCTTAAACTTGTCCAAATCAAACATAACCTTATCTCTTGTTCTGCTTTGATGTTATAACTGCGACGGCAAATTTTACCTACTTATTACCTACTATACGAGTATATATTGAAAGCGTGTGAAAATCTCAGTAGAATATGGAACTGTAATAAGAGGCTAAAACATTCGCATCTATGGCACAAATAAATATAGGTTGTGTAATTATTCAAAACAGGAACTTGATTAGATTTGTTGGAAATTTTGTTATTCACCGATAAAAATGAAAAAATGACCTATTTGAAGGAAGCGATAACGATGTGGGAATCCTTTTTGAAATTTTATCTCGAAAATTGGAAAAAATTACTAATCAACGTAATATGTATGTAGTATCTACTATGGAACACAACTCGTGTTGTGACAAAATCATCAAACATTACACTTTCGTTTTTGTCACTTTGAAAAGTACAAGTTAGTAATCCTAGTCACGAATGTCTTTCATTTGTTTGCTTCAAAAATGGAATCTTTTAATGAAAAAAAAAACCTCTCGATTGTTCTTGTTACAACTTCCATGCCTACGCAGTACGCATCCATACATGTATAACTTAACATAACTCCGTAAGTCATTGGCATGCGTATGTATAAGGCGTGAAATGAAATCGTTCTTGAATTATTTCAGCAGGTGCCAACGTTTATATAATTTTTTTTTGCAAATTAGTTGAAATTATTCAAGGACATTTAAAGTGATGGATCTTTTCAAAAATGGTTTCAGCAAATTTTAGTCAATAATTTTTTGAAAAATTTTGTCATAAATTCAAGTTTATCATTACATATCTAAATTTGGTAGGATTAAACAAGAAAGAAATCACATGACCGACAAATAATTAATAGCAGTACCGGATACTTAAACTATCTACTCAAATTTTCAAAAGTAAAATGAGCTACACATCAGAAAATTCCGAAAATGCAAAAATTAATTACCCATCATTTATATATATTAGAATATCTTTTTTTTCTTCAATTTTTCATGTATTTATTTTTTATTTCTTTTAGGAAAAAAATGCTTTTAAATCTGTTTTTTGGGGGAGAAAAAAGAAAATTGAAATAAAAAAATCATTATTTTTGGAGTAAAAATTTCTTAAATTAATTTTTGGAGAAAAAAACTCTTGAAATTAAAATTAATATCTCAATTTTTTGGAGTATGTGTAGGTAATAAAAATTTCAATTATTTTGAAGTGAAAGCACATGAGTAAAAAAAATTTTTGACGTACTTTTTTCACAGAAGGTTCTTTGGAAAAAAATACAACTTTATTGGTTTAAAAACACCTACAGGTATTTACCTCAAATTTTCGAAGAAAACGAAAAGTAGGTAAATTTTTCAGAATAAAAAAATATCTCATTGTTTTTGGAAGAATTTTTTTCTAATTTTCTGGAGTAGAAAAATTTTGAATGAATTTTTGGAGAAAAAAAGTCATCTTAAAATTTTCTTGGAATAGGTAAAAATTATCTTAATTTTTTGGCGGAAAAATCTCTTTTTTTTAATCAATTTTGAAAGTTTTCAATTTTTTGGAGCAAAAAAATCGGTAGGTATAGAAAATTCTTTCAGATATATACTTTTTTCGAAGTAAAGATACTTATGTCTCAAATTTTTAAAGAAGAAAAAACTCATTTTTTGGAATAAAAAAAATCTCTATTTCTTCAAGTACAAAATTCCTCATTTTGGGGTTGGAGTAAATTAATTTCTAAATAAATTTTTGGAGGGGAAATCCTCAATTCTTCTAGGAAAAAACTCCTTGGAATAAAAAATATCTCATTTTTTTGAAGTAGAAAAAATACTCAAGTACCCAAAAGAAATTCCTCGATTTTTTAAAGCGAAAAAAAAAGTTGAAAACTGTTAGGTAGGTAGTAGGTATAGTTTAGGTACTTTATATAAGTTATTTTAGAGTAAAGAAAATATTTCAGTTTTTGGTGTAAAGAAATCTTCCCATTTCAAAAAAAAAAAACAATTTTTTGAAGTCAGCATAATAAATAATTTCAATTTTTTGGAATAAAAAATGGTCTCGCTATTTGAAGGGGGGGGGGGGATTTCAATGAAAAATCTTATTTTTTTGTCGTCTTAAAAAAGTTTTAATTTTTTTTCAAAACAAAAAAGGAGCTAAAGCTTTGCGTCTGAGCAAGGAGGATTCGTCCTGGACCTGGTTGGTGGTTCTATTTTCACACTACGTTTGAAAATCCAAAACCTAAAATCATAAAAATTAAAAAAAATAAATTAAAAAATAGAAAAAAAAATTAAAATCAATATCATAATATTTGATATTAAAAATTTTAAAGAAAATAAATTTATACTTATACATATATGGAAGTTAAGTACATTAATAGAATAGAATTGATAGTTAAAAAAATGTGGATTTTTCTTTCAAGTTTCAGAATGTTTGACAAAATACTCAAAGGTCCTTTAGTCAATCTGTGTTTTTTGGAGAATTTTTTAAAAAATTTTTCGAATACCTAAGTCTAAAAATTTCCACGTTTTTTTATTATCTACTTCTTTTTATTTTTAAGAAAAAATTATAGGTAACTTTTCGGACATACTCTTTTTCAGAGAAAAAAAAATCGATGTTTTTTGAAGTAAACATGTGTCTTAAATTTTTGGAGGAAACTATTTTTTTTTTAAATAAAAAAAGTTTTTGAAGTAGATAAATGAATTTTATATGAAATTTTTGGAGAAAAAATTCCTCAATTCTTTTGGAGAGAAAAAACACTGAATTTCTTGGTAAAAAAAACATCTCAATTTTTAGTAGTCGAGATAGGTACAAATCAGGTACATGTACATTACATTCCTAGAGCTATATATTAATCACAATTTTTTTAAGTAAAAAAAATGGTAAAAAAATCCTCAATTTTTTTAAGCTAAAAAAAGGCAAAGAATTTTCATTTTTTTTTAGAGCAAAAAATTTTTTGAAGTGGAGAAATCTTGAATTTTTTTTGGGGGGGGGGATATCTTAATTTTTTAGAGTACCTAAAACCAATTTTCAATTGTTTCAGGGTAATGAATTTTCTTAATTTTTTTTAATGAAAAAAAAATCATATTTTTTTGTGAAAGAAATCATTCTTACAATGAACATTGAACTTCAACCCATCGCCACTCGGGAAAAACCGATCTAATACTGTAGGAAATTGCGGTTATTAGAGAAATCCAAGTTCTCTAATGACTCAATTTTCTTCATAGGAGTGGCAATAAACTCGAAATTATGGAATTTCAATCAGGTGCAGATTCTGGTTATAATTTAAGAAAAACCCCTTTCCTCTATGTTCTCATTCAAATTAAAAACATCTAGATTTGGTCATGATACGTACGTACTATGTACGTAATGGAAATTTCCAGTCGTTTACGTTTTTCTGGTGCAGCGTTTTCTCGAAACTGATGAAAATTTTCCATCGTTATTTTTGTCTCGAGTTTCAGCTCGGTGCCTACATGCATGCTATATAAAAATTACTCGCACCTTGTACTTGATTGAAATACTTCCACGTGACACAACTGATTAGCAATTCTAATGCTGGATTAATGTACCTTACCTATTGTACTGTATGTTCGCGAATTACGAGATCTATTTGGAATTGTTTTAAGAAATCGTTTACGCAATGCGACACTTAGTTTTTGTGGTCCGGAATATTTAATTAACGAGTCGATAAATCCGGCCTTACGTAACATCTTCAAGTACTGGACAAAAGCCAAACAATTGCCAATTGTTGGTACCTTTCGATTTATACGGTCTGCTGCTTGGGATAATTACAGGACGTTCGATATCCGATTTTAAAATTATACACTGACCGTTATACGTCTTCATGTGCTTCGCGTACTTGTTCGCATGGAAATTATGAAGATGAAATTGTCACGAGTCTATCGCCCTATCGCCGACTGCGACTTTTACCTCCAAAAATGACCTACTTAAATGGGAATTTTTCGTTTTGTTTATTTTACAAATTATCAGTTATTGGAAAATTATTACAACATCGACGTGCTAATTTTATTATTATTTTTTTATGTTAACAGAATCAAAAGTACTATTAAGAAGTGTCAGTGGCCTGTTCAAGTCGAATCAACTGACCGCTATCATGGGTTCATCAGGAGCCGGCAAAAGTACACTTTTAAACGTGTTAGCTGGTTATAAGTGAGTATTTATTATTAATTTATTAAAACAATGCAATAAATAGTTACCATATTGACAGCTACCATAGTAAACCTACCAATTTAGGTACGCATGGTCAGATGTCGATAAATATGTTTACCGGAAAAAATCAATTACGTTAGTCATGATCTTATAGAAATGTTTCCATTATTGTTCTTAAAGAATCTGCTAATTCTTTAAATACTATTACGATAACACCTTGAGTTTAATCAAGGATAAATTAGCGATTGTAAAATTAAATTGTTTCCGGTTCATTTGTCTGTACCTAAAAATGATACAGTAATTAGTGAAATTAAAAAAAGGTGAAAAAACTCGCTCGAATTTAAACCCAACTAAATTAAATTCTATATAGATTCGGAGCTATAAGAAATTGCAAAAAAATTCCACTCCCAAGATTAGAATAATTATTAACAGAAGCTTTTAAAGTGTCGAAGTTGAAAAATTACATTTCCTTAGAAATATTTTCTAAAATAAATTAGTTCGGATTAACTCTTAGTTCTCGATTTACCTACTATTCGACTATGACGTTTTTTTCTACATCGATGACGAAATATTTAATCTTGGAAACCAGCTTCTAAAGATTTATTTGCGATATGCGACCGGTTGAAATGCATCGCATGTACAAATCCGCATCTGTCTGGTAGGGCTGTTCGGATACCCGGTCCGATTCGGGGATTCGAAATCGGATTCGGCGTTTAAATGGAACCGGGTACTCGATTCCTACCCGGTTCTTGAAAATTTTCTGTGGTATGCTTGATTTTCGAATCAAAATTTATTGTTTTATATACAATTGGGCTTCGACTTTATTAATCGAAGCGTTTTTTATAGTTTTCTGAGTTTTCGACCAATTTTAGACAAAAAAAAATTGTTATAAAAAAATAAAAAATTAGCCACATTTGGCACATTTATGCAATTCGACAATTTGTCACGATTTTTTATGGATAAGATCACGACATTCTACACTTAACAGGCCGAAATACGAAACCTGGCATCGCCGCATTCTTTTATCATTGAAGGCTGGTTTTCCGGATTCTCCATAAGACGTAATGTTAATTCATGTCGCAATAACTTGAAAAATATGAACTTGACAAAAAAAGTGTAAGAGACCTTTTTTGTAGAGAATTAAAAGAGCTTTCGATTCATATAAGAATTTTTGGATTTTATAAAGACTTACAAATTTTTGATTTTTTTTTTTTTAAATTTCCAAATTTTCCATAAAATTCAAAAATTCTTATATGAATCGAAAGCTCGTTTAATTATCTACAAGAAAGGTCTCTAGCACTTTTTTTGTCAAGTTCATATTTTTCAAGTTATTGCGACATGAATTAACATTACGTCTTATGGAGAATTCAAAAAACCAGCCTCCAATTGCAATGTTGCCAGATTTCGTATTTTGGCCTGTTAAGTGTAGAAGGTCGTGATAAGATCGATTAAGATAAGGAACCGGTCCGGATTCGGGTACCCGGTTCCATAGGTAAAAATTTCCGAATCCACGTACCCGGGTACTCGAATAGCCCTACTGTCTGGTTCGCAAACATTCCCCTGGGATGGTGTTTTTGAAATATACGTAAATCCTACGTTTGATTTGCGTAAGATGTAATAATCAAGTGCGAAGCGATCTTCTCGACTTATTTACATGCTTTTACTCTTAAATGTAATAAGTATAGGTATGTTGGACAAAGAATATTATTTTCGTACAATTGACGATTTATCGAAAACAAAATTTGACGCATGTGTTATTGGAATCGTGCCTGCGGTTGGGAAGCCACGTTACGACATTCAAAATAATACATACGTAGGTAATAAACTTCTGAGTAAAAATACTTACCGTATGTTCCTAAAAATATCCAACCATCCCAATAACACGTGGTAGGTACTACAGGATAAATAAAAATTATTTTCGTTTCATGCTGTTTATGATACAGCTGAAGTAATAATACAGCAATAGAACAGTGTTGTAATTTCTGCAAAAAAGCTCGATAATTATTGGAGCAGCTGATGCCTTACGATACACGCTATGCAACTGTTCTTGCGTCGTATATAATACGAATAACATTTTTTTTTATTTTTTAATAATTTAAAGTATGCTCAGACGTCAAACCACGAAGAACAAACACCAAATAGTAAACATGAAATGTATTTTTTATTTTTTATTTTTATTTCAGAACCGGTCAATCGAACGGTACGATATTAATCAACGACGAACCTAGAGATTTAAATAGATTTCGTAAACTTTCGCGTTACATTATGCAAGAAGATTTATTGCAACCATTGATGACAGTATTTGAAAATATGAGGATAGCAGCCCACTTGAAATTAGGTACCACCGTATCATCCAAAGAGAAGTATAGAAAAGTAATGAATCTACGAATTTTGTATTGGTTATCGTATCTGCACACATGACAGCGTATCTGTTTGCTATTTGAGTGAACAGGGTCGGCAACTTGGAATTTTGTAGGGTGCATAACTCATTTTTTTTTCAAAAGGGAAATTTTTACTCAAAAAAAAAAAAAAAAAATACTTTAAAGATTCTTTTGCCAAATAAAAATTGAAAAAGAGATCTGAAAAAGTTTGGAATTTATTATTCAATAATTCGAAAAATTATTATTTTTCAATTCCACTAAAAATAAAGATTGGTTTTCTCAGAAAAAATTTGAGACAAAAAATTATTATATTGATAGGTAGAGGTACCTAATTACTATAATCTTTCTAAGAAATGTTTTTCTGTTCTAAATAAGAAATTTCTTTCTCAAAATGCAAAGTTTATCTTTAAAAAAATTTAGAACTTTCTATACTCTAAAATTCTATGGGAATGCAGAAATTGTTTCCTCCCAAAAAAGTATTATTTTTCTTCAAGAATCTAAGAAATATCTTTATTTCAAAAAAAAATGTCCCCAAAAAATATATTAGGCAGATTTTTCCCCAAAAAATAAGAGATGTCATTGTTAACCTTTTTTCTGGACAAAACCAATAATTTTTTACTCGCAAAAAATTTATAGATTTTTTTACTCGCAAAAAATTTAGAGATTTTTCCTCCAAGATTTGGAGCAATATTTCTATTCCAGAAAAATCTCGAGAGATTTAAAATTGTGTTAGGTAGGCTTTACATTTTTTTTCTAAACTATTGAAATATTTCCCCTCTGAAGATGGAGATTTATTCCCCTCAAAAAATGAGACTGTTTTTCTTTAAAATGAGATTTTTACTAAAAAAAAAAAATAATAAAAAAATAAAAAATTATTACTCCTAAAAAATTGAAATTTTTTCACTAAAAATAAGTGATTTAGTTCAAAACGTCAACATAGATTTTTCTGTATAAAAGTAACAGAGATTTCTGCTCCCAAAAATTGAAAAATTGAATGATTTTTGAGATTCAAAAAAAATAATATGAGAACATGAGAACATATTTTCTTTATCCTAAAATTAAGCTATCCCCCCCCCCCCCCAAAAAAAAATATCTGATTTTTTTTCCTCCTAAAAAATTGAGATTTTTTCTTCAAGAATTCGAGAAATATATTTTTATTCAAAAAAAATTCCTTCAAAAACATTTATGGATTTTTCATCAAAAAATACAAGATTCATTGTATTTACAAAAATACCATAATTATATTTTCCCCTAAAATCAAGTGCTTTTTACTCTCAAATTAAAAAAAAAATTATTCTAAACAAATTTAGATACAATTTTTTTTTCTTCAAGAGTTTGAGAAATTATTTTCATTCCAAAATTTTTTTCCAAGAATACAAAAACTTTTTTTCAAAAAACATTTAGAAAGATTTTTCTCAAAAAAAATAAGAGATTCGTTACAAAAAAATCCTGGATTAAACCAAGATCTTTTTACTCCCAAAAAATAGATTTTTTTTTTTTTTTTAATTCATTTATTGTGCCATGTACAAGAACCACACTTAGAGGCACATTCTTAAAATTTTACTCCGAAAAAATTTAGAGATTTCTTCTCCGATACTTTGAACAATATTCTTATTCAAAAAAATCTCAAAAAACATACATATTTTTCTGCGAATAAATCAAGGAATTTAAAATTGTGTTAAGGTACATTTACATTTTTTTCAAAACAACCGAAATATTTTCCCTCTGAAGATGGAGATTTATTCTCCTCATAAAATGAGATTGTTGCTCGGAAAAAATTGAGTTATTTTCCCCTTGAAGGTGAAAATTTTTCCACTCTAAAATTTAAAGATTTTTTTTCCATAAAACGAGATTTTTATTTCTAAAAAATTGAGTTTTTCTACAGAAAATTATAGATTTCTTTCTAATACGTAATCAAATATTTTTTTCTGCATAAAATTGAAATATAGTTGCTGTACATGGCGTTAAAAAAATATTTTAAAAAAATTGAAAGACGTTTGCTTTTTTTCTTCAAAAAGAAAAAGAGAATTTTCTGGCTACAAGAAAAATTGAGCTAATTTTTATTCCAACAAAGTTCAGAACTTTTCTCCTTCCAAAAATTGCGAGTTTTTCTCTATGAATTTGAGAAATACTTTTATTCCAAAAAAAATCCTCTATAGTTAGACGTAAGCTAGGTATTTCTTAAAAAAAAAAAAACTTCCAAGAAAATTAAAATTTTTTCTCTTGTTTTCTCAAAAAATTGCGATATTTTTCTTCAAAAATTTAATTATTTTCTTTAAAAATACTTGAGATCTTTTCTTCAAAAAATTGAAAACTTTTCTTATCTACCTATACTTCAAAAAAATTGAAAAATTTTCTAAAAAAAATAGATTTCTTTCTTTAAGAATTTGGAAAATATCTTTTGAAAATTTCGAGATTTTTTTTTTTCAAAAAAAGTTAGAACGTAAAAATTGATACTTATTTTATTTTCAAAAAAATTGAAATAAGAATTTTTTTTTTCTCAAAAAAAAACGCGAGGTGTTTTGGTGTTTTTAGCCAAAAAATGTTTGTAAGTTGAAAAAAATGAGAAATTTTTTCCTCCATAAAAAATAGATTTGAACAGGAATTGTGCATTTAAGTTTGCAGTTTCTGAGTTTTCTAGGATGTAGCTTATTTCACGTTGAAAATTTTGGGTGTAGCTCGAGCACCCGAGTTACTGCTAAGTTGCCGGCCATCTGAGTGAACTAATGTTAGTAAAACGCACGTGTATATTGAGTTGACGAAAAATTCAGCTAGAAACATTCACACCGAATTACTGAGCATAGTTTACTCAGGTAGTAACAGTTTAGTCTTCAGAAATTCCATATTTCATGAATGGTATTAATGCATAATGTGGAAGTAAGTTCTGTTTTTGATTTAGTCGATTGGAACAGAATTAACAAACGCATTTGTATAGCATAAATGAAGACTAACATCGCTGTAAATATGTGTAAATAATGTAAAAAAAATTTAAGATATTATATTATATTAGTATCTACGAATTTTTATTTTAATCGGTGTTGGCCACAAATTTTTAAATTTACTTTTATCACGCAGATTGAAGAAATTATGAGTAATTTAAGACTAACCAAAACCAAAAACACATTGACCGATTGTCTTTCGGGTGGTGAAAGAAAACGGCTGTCCATTGCTTTAGAATTGGTTAGCGATCCACCGGTTTTATTTTTAGATGAGCCTACAACGTAAGTATTGTAACTTTCAATATTTCAATGTAACATATCCTAACGTAATCGTATGATTTTATTATTGCAGAGGTTTAGATGATGTTGCCAGCGTGCAGTGTATATCGTTGCTGAAAATGATCGCCAAAGAAGGCAGAACCGTAATTTGTTCTATACATACGCCAAGTGCCAGGATATTTTCCACTTTTGATCACGTTTATATCATGGCCGATGGACAGTGTGTATATGCCGGTCTAGGAGACGATGTTGTACCTTTCTTAGCCACATTAGGATTAAATTGTCCAATTCATTTTAATCCTGCTGATTTTGGTAATAATTTTATTATTTTAGTAGAAATTCGTGGGTATATTTTGTTATTGACTCCTGCAAACATTCGAGGTATGCAAATTATTCAACGGTGTAGTTAAATCATTCGTAAACAGGAGAATTTTTTATCGTTTTTTTTTTTTTTTTTTTTTTTGCTCAAATTGTTTCGAATAATTATAATTGTAGTAACACTATTAACTGAAATAACAATTTGCAATTTTTTTTACAGTGATTGAAGCTATTAATAGAGAGTACGGAGACCATAATGAAAGAATGATAATGGCTGTAGAGAATGGTCGTTGTTATAGATGGAATAAACCAATATCAAGCTATAAAAATGCTACTTGTGATAATGGTGAGTTTTAAAAAAAAAAAAAAAGAAGGTTGAATTAATAAACTTTATTATTCAGCCTTCAAAAATAATTTTTTTTTTTTTTTTTAGAATCAAAATCATCAGGCGAAGTTTTAAATGATGATTTCTCAAAGCATTTATATGATTTTAATAGTTCTGGATGGCTACAATTTAATATTCTTGTCTATAGAATGTTTTTACAAATGTGGCACGATAGAGTGAGTAGTATTGATCATAATAAAATAATAAGTTCAACAACAACGTTTTTAACCAGCTTCGTATATTTTTGTTTCAGGCTTTCTTTTTACTTAAAGTTGTAATGTATATTTTTGTCGGCGTTGCCATAGGCGGCATGTATTTTCAATTTGGAAATGATGCTTCGAAAACTATTTTCAATTTTGGTTTCTGTTTTGTTACTAATATTGTTTTTATGTACGTTCCAATGTTACCTATACTTTTAAACTGTGAGTATTATGGAAAAATCATCTCAAATTATCAAATAGGTACAGTAAAAGGTAGTAACAATTTCGAATTATGTTTTACAGTTCCTATGGAAGTTCAACTTTTGAAAAGAGAGTACTTCAATAGATGGTATGGTCTGAATGCTTATTTTTGCGCTCTCACATTTTCAAGAACTGTGTTACAGGTATTATTTTCTTGTAATAATTTGTTGTACTGTATGTTTTAAGTAATCTACATTTTTTTTTTTTTTTTAGATGATCTTAACATCACTTTACGTTGTTATTACATATATTATGACTGATCAGCCTTTAGAATGGAATCGATGGTTAAAATTTTGTGTAGTTTGTATGTATATTGCTATCATATCAGAAAGTTTGGGTTTTGCGATCTCGGCTCAGTTGAATGTCGTGGTTAGTATGATTGCCTGTTTATTACACATACCTGTGTTTGATTTCAATTAATTAACCGAAATTTATGTTATTTTTGTCTCACAGAATAGTATATTTGTTGGACCAGCGTTATCAGTTCCTTTCATGTTATTAGCAGTTTACGGTTTGGGAACCGGTTCCGAACATATACCAATTTTAATCAGAATAGCCATGTATTTTAGTTACCTCAGATATGGATTAGAAGGTTTAGTAATGGCCATTTATGGTAATGGTAGAAAGAAGATGATTTGTCCGCCGAATAAACTATTTTGCGAATTGACATATCCCGATGAATTACTCCGACAAGTCGGCATGGAACATGCTAATTTTTGGATCGATATTATCGCACTGACTTGTATTTTTATCGGTTTTAAACTACTGTGTTATGTTTTATTAAGAATGAGATTGTCGACTGCTCCTTCTAAAATTGCGTTGAGTTTTATCGGACGTTTTGTTAAAACACATTTTACATTGACTAGATAATTTTTGTTATTTATTTTGAATATGTTTTATTCGTGTTGATTGATGTTGATCTTGTGTACCATTTTGAATGTTTTATATTTTACTATGTGAAGTTGTGTAATTTAAAAATACATTTCATTGTGTGTATGCTATTCATTGGATTATTAGTTCTTTTCAGTTTTCGTTCACTCAGTCGTTCTCGTTGCTATTAATTTCTCAAATTGGAAGATGGGGTTAAGGTGGGTATTAGGAGATTATTTTGATGGTTCTAAAATTCATTCTCTTGGCTATGATATGTAAAAAAAAAGTCAAGTTGAATCGTGAATCAAACAAGTTGACAGCAGATGACTAATTTTAAAAAAAAAAAATCTACGAGATCGTTGTATTATAGCCCAAGTGGTAACACTGATTTCACGATATTAACCAATCAGAAGCTGTAAAAGTACCTGCCAAGTTTCCTACAAAGCAAACGATACTCGATTAGTCATGCATCGAATTCGAAAGCATCGCCAGTGTCGATGTTTGAATTCGTTTACGCCTTTTGTAATTTTTACTTCAGTTGCATACGAAATATGATTTTGTGCACCCGGTTGGTTCCTGTGTTGCATCGATACCCCAAGTGACCGTTTGTTTTCTTAATTTATTCCGTGTAAGTGACATTTGTGCTAGTTTTTTTCACATTTTGATGGTGTATTCTTTGCCATTGTTTAATATATTACCTAAAAATCGCACCTTTCGACGTTCTAAGTTGTGTTCGAGTGAAACTACAAAAGCTTAGCATCGTTTCCTATTTGATAAAAACTAGATGATAATTCATCAGATGTAAACAACATGGTTAATTTCGTGCGGATTTGATGGTGAGTTTGGTTTTATTTCAACTTATTTATTTCATAGTGTGACTGAAACTGAGATTTGGACTCGGCATTTTCAAAATCAAGGCCTTCAAAAGATGGAGATTGAATCACTCCTTCACTCATCTCGTCGGTTAGTCATTCTCGTATGTGTGTCGACTGTCGAGTTATCAACATTTTTGGTTCGAGAACACCATCTCTGTTGTCTGTCCCGAGATCATTATAAATTCTTCAATTTGAAACGTTTTTTATCGTATAAATATTTTAGGATGTATGAATATTGAAACCGTATTTTATTAATGAGTTTATCTTTTGCATCTCAGTGTTGCATTCGTTCGAGTAGCTCGTATGTACTTTCACTTATGTTATGGTTTCATGATTATGTTAAATGTGCATTACACATTCATAATGCGTTAAAATAATTCATACTAGTCTTTTCCTCATTCGATGATTTCTGTCTAAGTATGTTGGGTGTAGTAAGTGCCATTTTTTGTCTGCTGTTTGAAGAATTACTTTATCGAGGAAGCTTTATCTATGTTGTTTTGAAATACATTCCTAGTGTAATAAAGTATGCCTTTGTATCGATACTGCTACGAAACAGAATGAGAAAATATCCACATTTCGCTAACTATTCGCCGAATAATGGAGCAGGCAATTATCTAGAACGATGTATTAGGAAATCAACTCCTAAGAATTATTATACAAAAGAAAATATTAACGCCACTGTGATTGGAATTTTTTTTAATAACAATCCTGAATGTCACCAGCCCAGCTACACGACCATCAGCTCTTGAAAAATCATATCGTTGAAATTTGGCCTCAAGCCACGAAACACATTTTTCTAATGTAACATCGAGTATTTCCACTCGGTGGATGTAAATTATCGACGTATTAATTCACGTGTATAATTAATATTATTTTTTACTCTCGTCCAATATTTTCATCCACTTTGCCCGCATGTGCTTTCAAAAAGATAACAGTTTTTTTTTTGTTTATTCGAGCAATCGCTGCGATAATAATAATAATTGTTGAACGGTGAATGATTTTATGAAGCAAACGGGTTCTAACGGTCGAACTAACCCTTATATGCAACATCAGGGTGGTCACGAAGGCGTGAAAATTGCAACTCTCGACTAATAAAACTGTCTCAAGTTTGGTTTTTTCGTCGATGGAAATTTTCATCTCATTGGGATTATGAAAGCAGGTCAATATCAGCGTCAGAAGTACCTACTGGAACCTATAACACGGTTGAAAGTTTGACTTTTGTTTGCCCATCTAGATAAGTTTATGGTTTCATACGCTCGTGTTGATATCGATTTGTAATCCTTCGAGTGGGAAAAAAATTGGCGCCAAATTTTGTAATTTTTCCAGCGAAAGAATTCGGAACTGGCGGGGTTTTCAAACGAATTGGAATTCAAATCGGAAATACTCGATTTTCGGTTCGTTTAATTTGTTATGGTCAGTTCATGAAACCTTTTGTGAGTTTTTGGCCGCCTTGGTCGGCACAGTGCGGACGTACAATGGGGTCTTTTGCACTTCGTGGGGTGCACTATTCGCAGTTCATGCGTAAGTTTGGGAAAAAATCACAAAAGAGACCGGTTACATGGCCGCACACAAAACACAAGGTGCAAATAACATGTAACGGAATTCGAATATTTAAAGTGTTTCTGTCTCTGTCGTCGACGCTCGTCGTTGGTCCATTCTCCATCGAAGAAAACAAGCATTACTTGGCAAAATTATCGCCTAATCGGATGGCAGATTTAGAATACAATTTGATCGGAATCCGTTTATTTATGTAACCTCTCGAGCCGAACCAAAGTACTATTTAGAAAAAATAAGACAAAACAGTGGTGAAACTGTTAGTTATATAGGCATGCCGCTATATAATGTTACTTTTCGAATACATTGCTCATTCTTCAGGAACGTAATCCCGTTGTAAAGACGGTTCTTTTATCGATAGTTGGCAAACGGTTGCGTTCAGCAAAGCTCAACCAGCTAATTGATTAAAAGGGTTTGAAATAAATAAAAAAAAAGTGCTTTTTTTCAAAGGACAGCGTCATGTATCCGAGCACCCACTTCAATTTTATGTACGACGCTGTGCCATGCCATTGCCGGTGTCTTTTCTATGTATACACGATTCGTAAATGAGTTGTATTATTTACGAGGTACACTTTACGTCGCCTGCGGTTATGTATACTCGCAGAGTGTTTAATTAAGAAGTATACTCTTCGTTTTATGCGTGATTTATGCCTGTCCCATTATGTTTCGTTTTTATAAAAAATATCGAGCTGACGATTTAAACGAATATATTTGTACATATGGAAAAAATTATGTATTTGCAAACAAATTAGATTTGATGAATTTTGAATGCAGATAATTTGTTTGCAAATAAATCTTGATTCGCGGTTTAGGTTTTATATGTTGAGATTTTGCGCATGATTTATTGCATGACGTGAAAATTTGGGGTAAAAAATCGCCTCGCTGATAATACGGTAAATTGGAAGACATGCGAGTATATGGATATCGAAATTAATTTTCTTAATGGCCGAAACTATAATAGCAGAAAAAATTGCGTGTTTCATTATTTTTTATTGCAATGTATTGTGCGAGTATATACAGGGTGTCTGGCGAGTGATGTCTGATGTAAAATTTTTGTGATTTGGATATAACCAAGTCCAAGTAACAAAAAACTTCATGTGCATCAGGTGCCTATTTCGATTTTGAAATGCGTGAAACAGGTGTAACTTAATCTTGTGAAGATCAAAAATACTCATTGGCGAAGCCAAAACTTTTTCTTGAATGAATGTGAGAGACCTGAACTCCACTTGGTACCTCAGTGAAAAACCAAAATAATTTTCTAGGGGAGAGGAAGGGGCAGAATTATTCAAAATGCCAACTCAAATTACTGAAAATTTCTAGCCTCACTAAATTGGAGGAGAGGGAAGGGTCCAAACGAAATTTTTGTAATAACCAAAATTATTTCCAAGACTTCAAGTTACAACTTTTTTTTGAATTTTTTTTCAATTGGACCCCTTTCTCCTCACCAATTTTGCATAACACTCCGAAGATACAAATTAAAAATTGGAGGAGTGAGGGAGGAAGGGGCCAATTGAAAATTTTTTCAAATAAAAGTTGTAGATAGAGATCCCACAAATAATTTTGATTATTATAAAAATGTCGATTGGACCCCTCCCACTCCTCCGATTTCACATAATATCAGGTAGAAGGTTTTTCAAAATAGGTGAGGTTCAATTTAAAAAATTTTCAAACAAAAGTTATAGATTGAGGTCCTAGAAATAATTTTTGTTATTATAAAATTTTCGATGAGGCCCTCCCCTCCCCTCCAATTTAGCATAATATCACTTAGATAGTTATATATTAAAAATTTGTGGAGGTGGTCCAATTGAATAAATTTTCAAACAAAAGTTGCAGCTTGAAGTCTTAGAAATAATTTTGGTTATGACAAAAATTTCGATTGGACCCCTCCTTCCCCTCCAATTTTGAATATCAAGTGTCTATGTAGTATTGGACTTGGTAAATTTTCGATGGTGCCAAAAAAACAGTACTGATGATGGCTACATAACATTTTAATTTTCAAAGATAATAGAATTTTGTACGTAACCATCTTTGTTCATCCCAAAAAATTACCCACACTTAATTCATGTGATATTGAATTTTGACCGGATTTTGTATTATTTTCATGTTTCGCCTTCGCCAATGCGTTGTAAAAAATTGAGATAGATATAATATTTTTGGCAGGAATTTCTGGTCACCATAACTCCTTCAATTTCAAAAATTGGCATCCCCATGTGATTTGAGAACTTTATTTCGTTTTGAAAGTGCTATCCTTTGATAGTCAGAAAATTTTTGAATGGAGTGTTGCCAATCAATTTTGGTTTGAAAATACTATTTTTCAAAAAAATATGTATAATATAAAATATATTATATCTTTTGATAATTAACCTAGGTAAATTTTTTGTTTCATTTTTTTTTTTTTTTTGAAAAAACTCTTACTAAAATACCTACCTAATTTTTTTGGGGTAAAAATATTTCTCAAATTTTGTCAGCATGAAAAGAAGAATTTATCATCATTTTTTGAAGTATAAAAAAAAGTAAAAAATCTTTATTTTTTGTAAGAAAAAGGCTTTCAGTGTTTTTGGGAGAAAACAAATTTTCGCCTAATTTTTTTATCGAAAATTTCTTCTGAATTTTCTTGGAATAGAAAATAATGCTCATCTTGGGTAATTCATAGAAGAAAATGATTTAAGCTACGTTCATGATAGGAAATGAATCGGCTCGCGTTTTGTGAAAAACGGGAAATGAAAAGTTGAACTAATGGTTTGCTATGAAACCGTTCATAATAGAAAATGAATTTTTTGGAATTTTTACAAGAAAGAACTTTTAGTTTTTTTTTCAATTTTTACGATGTATAATGCAAATAGTGATATTTATTGATATTTGTGACATATCGACGTGGACGTGTCAAAACCTCGTATGTCGTAATTCCACTTTTTTGGGGTTTCTTATAGGAAAAAAATGGAGAAATCTAATGTTGATCACCTCGTATGTCGTAGTCGAACTGTAACGTTCCAATTGGCCTATTTACTTTTAACAACTACGTAAGTCGTGTGTATTTTTGGCGATGTTTTTTGTCTCCTTAAAATTTTGATTTTTGAAGATACGAGGTTTTGACACGTCCACGTCGATATATCACAAGTTATTAAAAAAACAATATCACGAAAATTTCGTTTTCATATCGCAGGAAATGAAAAGTTGAAAAAAATTGAACTTTTCAATTCCTTTTTTCACAAAACGCGAGCAAATTCATTTCCTATTATGAACGTAGCTTTATTTTTTTGAAAAAAAACATGGCCTAATTTTTTATTATTATTTTTTTCAATGTTTTCAGAACAAGAAAATTTCTTCTTTAGAGAATAAGAGGGTTAAAAGTAAATTTCTGAATTTTCTTGAAATCTATTGAAATCGTAAATATTACAAAGTAATTCTCGTCTTGATTTTTTTTGGATTTAGTGTAAAAAACTTCTTCGTGTTTTGAGGTGAAGAAATAAGTGTAAAATAGGTTAATCTCTCATTTAAAAAAAATTCTTATTCATAGGTAGAGAGAAAATATCTATCCATTTTGTTAAATTAGAAGAAAAAAAATCAATTTTTTGATATAATTTTTTTTTTAATTTTTGGGCGTATAAAATCTCTTATTTTATTTTATTTTTTTTGAAATAAAAAAAGTAATTGGTGAACAAATCAGTCTCATATTCATCATTTCAAAAAATGTTCAACTTAAATCGAATTGGTTACATAGGTAGATTAAGTTTTTTGTTGGTGGTACTCAGTTTTATCCAAATCTCAAATATTCTCCACCACTAGTCGGACACATTGTATATTAAATTTCAAAAAGGATTTTTTTTTTTTTCAATAATCTGATGATAATCATACAAAAATTTGTCTTTCTAGAAACCTCCTTTTTTCAGGCAAAATTAATTAACAATTTTATCTTTTATCATATTTCATCAATTACGACGTGTTACAAAATTCGTTGCAACAATAAAATATTTCATCTAAAAATAATTTATGCTCCATTTTTGATGTTCATAATTTAATAACATAAAACTCGTATTTTAATCATAATTCAACTTCTAACATATATTTATGTAGGTAATTCAGTAGTTGCCCAGTTGGCATCGCTTTATCTGTCCTATTCGACGAAATTCTACACCCGAACGGAACGGAACGTCTAGATCTGAATAGTTTTGTTATCTCAATTAAACGCCGATATCAACGAAGTATTTCCGCGTAAAATATGATGAAAAAATATGCTGTAGAAAAAAATCCCTCTCAAGTCATTGTAATGTCGTTAACGAATTAATTATTCATACGTGATACATCAATGATATTTTGTCCTTATCTCTCACGCTGACCAATACCATAATTATACTAAATCATCCTATTTTTTGTTTGTTTAGAAAATGGCGACCAGATGTCTGGTGGCTGGATTAGAAAAATGAGCCGAAGCCATGGGATACATTGGTGAAACAATTGGCATATTGTATCTTGGTGCTGTGCTGACGATCAAATCGATGTTATGACATCGTCACTGGGAGGAAGTATCAGACGCTGCAGAGGATTAACGGATATAGTTCCGCAATACGATGACAGCCAGAGTGATAAGGTAAGTGGGTCGGGACCCCGCCGTATTGTTTTTCTATGCCGCGGTGTTTTTCCAAACGTTTGACTTTTATAATTATAATGCTGTTTGTGAAATGAAACTGGCGTGTAGAAAGGTGCGATCCGCAATACGAGCCGGATTTTTTCTCCAAATGTCTCCGGTGTAGAGTTTAATTAGAATTAAGTACTCGTTTGCAGCGTTGCCAATGCTCCTGATTTTTCAGTAGATCTTCGATAGATACTTTTTCAAGGCTCTTCTGATTTTCTCCTGATCTACTGATTTTCAACAGAAATCTCCTTATTTTTTCAAAAAAATCTTAAAATTTTTGTAAAATATCACTTGAGAAAGGGGAAGCAATTTTTTTTAATTTCATCAACTTAAATTTTGATTTTTTGTTCTTTTTTGACTTCAGTTTGTTTATTATAGTTCTTTTATGAAAAAATATATAATTATATTTGACTATTAGCAACGATTGTCAGTTCAGGTAGTTTGAAGTCCCTTTTAATTTTTAATCACTTTTTAAAAAAATAATTTTTCCTAAAATTTTTTGCAAAAATTATTGAGAAATTTTGATGCAAATTGTTTTTGGAAATTTTTCCATGGCTTTTTCGCTTGTAATTTTTTCCTGAATATAAAAAAAAAATCTCACTTAAAAATTGTTTTACTAAAATTTTTTGAGACATTTTTTCTCAATTTTCTCAAAAAGTTTGAATTAGTAAATTTTGATTTTTTTTTTAAATCATCATTTTTCGACCATTAGGTAGACTATTTTTCAAAAAGATTTTCTTCAGTATTTTTTTTCTCAAAAAATTATTTTTTTTATTCATTTATCTATTTTTTGGGTGAGACATTGTTTTTGAAGATATATTAAATTTTTAGGCAATTTTTTTTTTGAAAAAATTTATTAAAAAAAATCTAACTAAGGAATGACTATTTCAAGTGAAAAATATTAAAATTTAAATTGAAAATTTTAAATAAGAAGTGTACAAAATTTTTTACGAACTTTGCACCAATTTATATTTTTTTGAAGTTCAATTGATAAACTCCGAGAAAATGCTCTGTAAATTTAAAAAAAAAATTCTGAATAAAAATATTTTCATGTCCTCGTTGGTAGCTCAATAATTCTACTGCTTTTCGAATTGAAATTGAAAATACCTAATGAAAAATAAAAGAGCTAACATAACGAGTGAAGTGAAGTAGATTTTTACAGGTGGTCATGATTCATCGACCGAGGTAATTTTTAAAAAATATTCCGTTTTGCCTCCGGTCTTACCTGTTGAATGACGAAAGCGTATACGACGTATTACAGAGAAAGTGTGACTTATTACATGAATTTTTAAACATCTTAGGGAAACATTTTTAAAGAAAGCATTGTTTTGAAATGAAAAGAGGAACCGTAAAAATACTTATCTGGTTTCTATATCTACTTAGGAGTATTACGCTAGGTACTCGTCTTAGCACCTTCGATGATGATTTTTTTCGCTCTGTAATTGGGTCATATTACGTTTCGAGTACCATGCGACGTTGGAAGACGTATTTTGCTTCAACAACCGTGATGATAATTATGACGAAATAAAAAGAAAAACGAAATAAAATTGAGGAAAAAGTGTATCTTTTCTCGACCAATCAAACCGTTGGAAAAATTTTGCACACCCGGTAGACCTTCATGAGCGAACATTAGTTTACACTATAGATAAGGTCGTTGACCTATTAAACGCTCTATCAGTTTTTACTTTACGCTAATTTTATTTGCCCTCGTATACAGTTCTGTTTTATTGTTTGGTATTTTTCTTCTGTCATCTTCGAATACGCACTTTGTACTCGTATATCGAGAACTGTTGTTTGAGCTTCTGTCATATTTTATATCCGGTATAGGTTACTACATTTTGTTCTGTTGCTAATTGAAACAGGTTAGGTTTTTTCGTTCGTATGTGAACTGAAAAATTGGTAAAAACATTTTTTTACGCGTAACTGAAATTAAAATAAACACGTATTCCAGTGGAAATTGATTTTTTTTAACGATGTAGGTAGTATTATTATTATTAATATTAAGGATTTAAACGTAGTTACAATAATAATAAGCAGCGACACGTAATTGTGAATAATTCAATGTTAAGCTCGTTAACAAGTTTCGACTTTTTTTTTCTCCGCGTCTTTCCTTTTTATAATCACATCGTTTCGACGTAAAATAACCGGTAAATGAAAACGTAATTTTAGAATTATTGTAGTAGAAAAAAATTATGTAATCTTTGCGGCATTGGAACTCGCGACAGGCGCCATCGTCGTATTTCTATTGCTTACCATTATTGTAACGTACACATTTATATACGTATAGGTCGTTTTCCGCGCAGTGCAACAAATAAAGAATTTATTTGTTAAATGTATTTCGAGCACATTGTTATCCTCATTACTGTTAGCACGCATGCCATTATCACGTTGTCGGTCTATTCATCGACAAGCTGAAGCCAACGACTCCGTGACAAATATTAGCAAACATCTAGTTAAGTTTTTAATTTGAAATTTTACACATTCTTTTTATGGTCGATCGATCGATGTACCGAAGTATAGGTCTAGCTCCAGGTACGGATATCATGGATAATCGAGCTTAGAGAATGATTTGTTTCTCTGTGTACAAGGTTTCCATCGTTGATCGTATGTACCTGTATAATGTGTACTGTACTCCGGGATAGGGTTAAAATATACTCGTATTTATGAGTATAGAATGGCATTTATGGTAGTGCACGTGTTATGTATGTACGATGCAGTGTGAGTGTAACTAACCATACGACGATGGCGAGTAAAGTTTTTTTTTGTATTTTTATTTTTACCCGATAATGTTCCTGAAATGTTGGAAATATTAGATTTTTACGATCGAAATTTAACCTTGATGTGCCTAGTTGTTAAAACGAAAGTAGATGTAAATAATTTGCGGAAAATTCTTATCTTATTCACGGCTTGATTAAGAAAATAAAAATACCATATACTTAATTAATGGCCTACGTTTTGGAAGGTTTAATTATAATGACGAAAAATACTCTAAAAATTTATTGGTATTCAAATTATTGTTTTCAAAAAATTCTTTAATATGATTAGAAATATCGTATTTGCTTTGAGTTTCTTTAAAAAAAAAAAAAAACTAGACGCCCACGGCTTAATTAGAGACCAAAGTGATCCATTAGGTAAAATGATAGAAGAAAATCTACCCAGTAAAATAAAACGAAAAAATAACCCTAAATTGGTGAATAAGTATTTATTAAGGCACTGGTCAAAAAATTGATCGATTAATCAAAATTGAAAAAATCATTCAAGTCGAATTATTAGTTGACGGCCGGCCATAAATATTTTATTCCTTGATATCTGTAGTCTTAATTAACCAATCTTGACCAATCTGTTCTCGAGGATAGTTGTAGTTTGAGCTCAATTAATCAACCTATGTTTTTTCTTACCCTCATCGCCATCGATTTTCGGATAAAAACAACTTTCATGATATTTTTTGTAAAGCTTTCGCCCTTTTGTCTTCTTATTCAAATTTTTGGTTTAAAAATAAAACTACGTAAAAACTATCACAGAAAAACGAAGAATAACTCCTAATAGGTACCACGTTATTGAAAATGAATTCCTTTTGGTCAAATAAATTGAAAACAAATTCAAAGAGTAAGTAATATATTAAAAAAGCAAAAAAATAATAATTCAAAAAATGTCAGTTCACTTCAAAAGAAACTTCCAAAGAAGTTTTCAAAAACTATAAAACTCTTGGCAATTTTTTCGAAAAAAATGAATAAAAAAAGTCGATTAAAAAATTATTCTGAAGAAAACTTATAGAGGAAAAATTATGTTGAAAAAATTGTTGAAAAATAGGAAATTCAAATGGTTAAAAAAATGTTGAAACACTTTTTTTTTTTTTTTTAATGTCAATAAAATTGACCCTATTTTACCTGATAAAAACCCTGACGGTTATTTGCATTTCGTGTATGAATTGGGTGAATAATCATAATCGTAAGAAAATGTGATTTAACTAATAATTTTTGATATAGATTCATAAGAACGTACCTACTCATATAGCAAAATTCATCCAATTCCCCCCCCCCCCCCCCCGCCCCATGCATGGCCGAAGTCCCTTATGAAATTGTATAAACTTTCAAATCTGGTTATGTTCTAATATTTTTTGGATGCTATTAATTCAATAAAGTAGAATATTTTAAAATTGAAAATTAATTACATAAATACTGCAGAGAACATAGAGGGCGATTTTGAATTAAATTAAATGTGGCACAGGAATCATAGTTCCAAGGCCATACAAGGTTCTCGATTGAATTATTCAAGTTGTAACAATTGGGAAAATTAAGGTTTATTTAACAGAATATGAATTGTCAACGAATGTTATGTTTACCAAAGTACAAAAATGGTACAGGAAATGACATTGAAGTTTTAAAACACATCAAAAAAATTAGTTCACAATGAAATTGAAGTGGAAATCACTCGAAATTCCTATGTCTGTTTCGCAGTAATAACTAATCAATCGATTTTATTCTGCGAGGGTAGCAACTTACTTTTTCCCCAAAGTAGTGGTGGGGTGAAACATCTTCAATGTTGAACGTAAAAATGATTTTTTTTCTAAAAAAAAAAACTGGAATTTTTTACTCTAAAAAATGAGAAAATTTTTATTCAAAAATTTTTGAAATAACTAGACCTATTTTTGTTATGAACATTTGAAAAAATTTTTGCTGAAAAAAATGAAACATTGTTTCCTTCCAAAAAAATGAAAAAACTTGTTATTCCAAAAAAACAGAGGATATTCTTTATGCCAAAGAAAATTGATGATTTTTTTTTCTACTAAAGATTTGGGATTTTTTCTCCAAAAAATTCAGAATGTTTTTTTCTCTAAAAGAATGAAGAGATTTTTTTCTAAAAATTAACTGAGAAATGTGACATTTTTTCAAAAAAATTCAAAAAGTTTATTTTCCAAAAATTGGTAAGAAAATATTTCTACTCCAAAAATTGAGAAATTGTATTGCTCACAAAAAATCGACACATCTCTCTAATAATTTGAAAAATATTTTTACTCCACAAAACAGATTTTTATGAAAAAAAAAAAAAAAAAAATTGAAAATATTTTTATCTCGAGATAATTCAAAATTTGTTTTCCAAAGATTTTTTCCCCCAAAAATTAGAAAGAAAATATTTTTACTCCAAAAAATTGAAAAATTGTGGTTCTCACAAAAAATTAATTTCATTTTAAAATGATTCAAAATTTGTTTTCCTTAAAATAATTTAAAGACATTTTTCTTTAAAAGTGCATGAATTGAAAAAATAAAAAAATTAGAAAATGTTTTAAAAAATTTTTTTCAAAAAATTGGCAAATTTTCTATTTAAAAAAAATGTGACATTTTGTAACTCTCGAAAAACTGTAAGATTTTTCTCTAAAAATTTAGAAAATATTTTTACTGTACAGAAAAATTGGAAAGTTGTATTTAAAAAAATTGAGAGATTTTTCTCTCCTAGAAATTAAGAGATTTTTTTTCTCAACATTTTATATAAATATTATTCTACAAAAAATTGAGTTTTTTTCCCGAGCGGCACACTCGATCGATAATATCGGTAGATGTAACGTATCGATAAAAAATCGTTTGAAAATCTATAGATGTTCTCACGATATTATAAAGATTTATCGGTACAACTTTATAGGCAAAAAATCTAAAAACTATCGAATTCGATATTATTAAGATTTTATGACGATATTCGTCAACGATACTATCGACAAAGAATATTAAATTTATCGATACCGATTTTCCACCGATTTTGTGCAGATATTTGAAACTAAATTATCGACAAAGAATATTAAATTTATCGAATTCGATTTTTTAACGATTTTGTAAAGATATTTAAAACTATATTATCGACAGATTATATGAAATTTCTCGACTTCGATATTTTACCGATTTTTTGACGACATTTGAAACTATATTATCGACAGATTATATTAAATTTATCGAATCCGATTTTTTACCGATTTTGTGACGATATTTGAAACTATATTATCGACACATAATATGCAATTTCTCGAATTCGATTTTCTAACGATTGCGTGAAGATATTTGAAACTTTATTATCGACACGTAATCTGAAATTTCTCGAATTCGATTTTTCAACGATTTTATGACGATATTTGAAACTATATTATCGACTCGTAATATTAAATTCCTCGAATTCGATTTTTCAACGATTTTGTGTCGATATTTGAAACTACATTATCGACAAATAATCTGAAATTTGTCGAACGATTTTTCAACGATTTTGTGACGATATTTGAAATTATTTCCAAATTGGTGAAAATTTTTCTAAGTCCAACACGTCTGGAAGTACTAAACTGCCTATTATAAGCGTTTTATTGCTAGTTCCTCAACGATAAGGTATGGCATAGTGGTTAAGGAAGAGGATTACCATGCAGGAGGTAAATGGTTCAAGCCCCACGGGTGGCAGATTTTTTATAATTTTTTTTGACTTTTTCTGAAATGATCCTCTTACCGTAACATGAATAATGTGTTTAGGCATAGTTTAATGTATTAATTATGCTAATTAATGATTTTTAATTATAGAAAAAAGCTAGTAAAAGACGAAAAATCGGAATAAAAAATCGATAAAAAATCGACAGAATATCGAATTCGATAAAGTGTCGCAAAAGTTCCGCCTAAATCGTGAAATTATCTTTCGATATTATAGATAGATTATCGATAAAATATCTTACTATAATCTCGAAATTTTTACTAACTATAATTCGTCGATAATCTATCTATATATCGAATGATAATTTCACGATTTATGCGGAATAACGCGACACTTTATCGAATTCGATATTCTGTCGATTTTTTATTTCGATAATTTGTCGATTGTGCTTTCTTTAAAAAATCAAAAAAAAATTGAGCGCAACTTCAAAATAATTGAGATTTTTTCATAAGAAATTTTCCTCCAAAAATTAATTGAAATATTTTGAAAAATATTCTGCTTTGAAAAAATATGGATTTTTTTTATCTAAAAATTTTAAAAATTATCATGTACCTACCAAAAAAATTGGAAAAAAATTTTGTACCAAAAATTGACTAATTTAAATACAAATTAGTAAAAACAAATGAATTTTGGAAAAACGAAAAAAAAAAATGAAAAATTTCACACACTTTGATCTGGTGCTTGATAAGAACTGAAAAAATAATTACCTCGAATCATCTAACAATAGAAATATGCCATCTAATATAACACTCGCTTCAACTCTTTGAATTCATCTTCAAGTGAAGAAAGGAAAAAGTACGTAACTTTCATAAACGGCTTTATTTTTTGCTGCCTGTCGAACGTAAACACTCCAGATTGTGCGCTTTTTTTCCTCTTTTCAAGACTCTCGGTGATATAGAACGGCGATAAATTTAATTTAATGAGCGGTAGCTTTCGTATTAGTTTTTTATTAAACGCCCTTTATTCATTGATTTAGTTGGCTAAACGTGAAATATCCTACAAAAAGGATAAAAAAAATGAACGCATCCCAAGTTGACGCCCTATTTGAACTTCGTCGTACCTTTTGATTTGTATACGTATTTCACATAAACGTGCGTCAAAATGCACTTTATACGGTATTTAGGTTAAGCGCAATATTCGACGATATTAGTTTTGCAGCGCTCTGCATCTGCATCGACATCGACATAGTTTCATTATACCAGGAAAGGCTGATTCTAAGTACGAGTATCTTCGTACAAGTATATATAGCTGGAGAAAAAATATTTCATAGTTTTAGTCTACGAGTATGTAATTCATGTAAACACATTATGGTTTAGTAGTCTCTCTCTCCCTTTCTCTGGATCTCAGTTCGAAAAGTTTTGCGACTAAAGTATAAGTAAAAATAAAAATAAAAACATTCAACGAGAACGAAACCAAAGGTTGTATTTTTTTTTTTTTTTGAGTGCGTGATATTTTTGGAGATATAGGTCACGCCCGCAGCATCCATATCCTAAGGATAAATGTTTATGGCTCGTAAAAAGATACACGACGAAATATAAATGGTTTATCGATATTTACCCGATACAGTATGTGTATATAGAATATATCACCTAAAATGTATGTTACTCCAAAGATAAAATAAATTTTCCCAAAAGAGCGCAAAGCTAGTAAATCGAATTTTAAATTATACCACAGCATCGCAAATGTTACCCATTTGACACTGGTCGAGGTCAAACGATTGTGGTTTAATACAATTAAGAAAACATGGCGTTTTGTAATTTCATCCGTGCCATTTTTATTTTTCATCGAATAAATTTTGATCGAATTATTCTCTCTCGAGTCGATGTTGCTAAAGCTGAATTTCGAAATGCTTCGATCGAGGTCGCTCGACACCGCGAGATTAGATTTTTCTTTCAAGAGAAATTTCAATCTGAGTGTAAATGACCCAAGTAGGCATATACTTTGAAAAAACTTATAGATTTTCTCCCTCCCCAAAATTTTATCTAACTGATTTTTACAAAAGTCTTTGGAATGAGGAGAATGGTTTCATCTTAGCTAAATTTTTTCCACTACCCACGTGTACGAAATTTTTATTCCCATCGTTTGATACGAGAATATACTTACGTATTAATATTTATTCATCATTCTCAAAATGATAACATTAGACCGATAATTGCCATGTTTTCAATACGTTCACGATACCGCTAGCTGAGGTTGAACTGAATAATGAGACGTGTGATATATTAAGTTTTGTAATAAGTAAAAACGTGAATGATAGAGTTACATAAGAGAAAGAATTCGTAAAGCACGATATACAAATACGTATTATTTGTCATTGATGGATGTACTACGTTTCATTTTTTTTTTTCTTTTCCATGATTGTTCGAGTGTAATTTAATTTGTATCGGTAGATGACGCACTAGTACACTATGTAAAAATTTAATTCACTTATGTGAAAATTACTCGACGAACCTGCCCGTATCCGGTGTGCCGTTGCCATAGTCGAGGATTGAATTTTTATTTTTTAAATCAGGTTTTATCCTCGGTTAATCGACTAAAGAACTTGTAACGAGATTGGTGAGGAATTCGAGACGATGGGAGGCGCAGTATCGAGGGACTTGGTGCGACTTTTGTTTCTCTTTATTCAACTTGTTGTGTGCGTATATTTTGCTAAAGTTCAATGAGTTGTCTTTTGGGAAATTCATCAATGCAAAAAACTTTTCGGCTGTAAAAAAAAAAAAAAATTGACGCAACAACTGCGTAAGAAAAACTGATTTTCATTATCAAATTCGTAGTATAATTCTTCCCAAAATTTAGTCGATTTTAAAAATTGGTCAAAAATTATGTAAAAATTCAAAAATAAAGAATTTTCAAATTTCAATCAATTTTTGAAATTCAGTCAAATCTTCTATTTTATAAAAAAAAAATATATATTCGAAGTTCAGAAATTTTTTACAATTGAAATAAATTAATAGAAAAAATTGCGGATATCTATTTTAGAAAATTTTTGAATTTTCGAATTTATGTATTGCAAGAATTTTTTATAAGAATTTTTCTTGAAGCTTTTGAGGATTTTTCACAAATCAGAAGAAAAATATCACCAAATTTCAAAAAACTTGACCCGTGTAGCAATTGTCGACATCGACATTTATGTCGACAAAATTCAGACACATTTTTTTCTCGGTTAACGATGAATTAAAAATGAGATTTGAGATTTAAAGTAATGTTCTATGTTAAACATAACTGTTCAATCAAAATTTTTGAATTTTTCTCAGTATTTTCCTATAATTTAGAAAACGTTGTTTTTCTACATAGACAAGTCGATGTAAAAATCGATACTCGATAAACGCATCGACATTTATGTCGACAATTTCTGCCAATTAAATTTACAAATTTTATATCTAAAAAGTACTAATAACAATTAATAAGAACATTTTAAGCTCAGGAATAAATAATTTTTGAAAGAATCACAAAATTTTCTTATTTTTCAAAGTTTTGAATAATACAACGACTTGTCGAGTTATTGTCGACATAATTGTCGATGGTCGAATAATGCATCGACTTCACTGTCGACAGTGTCGACCAGAGGAATTTTAAGTCGAGATAGTGTCGATGTGATTGTCGAGGGTCTAATAATGCATCGACTTAACTGTCGACAGTGTTGACCAGAGGAATTTTAAGTCGAGTTAATGTCGATCTAATTGTCGAGGGTCGAATAATGCATCGACTTGACTGTCGACGTCTTGAGGGTGATTGTGATACTCGCAGATAAAGTGTGTTGTGAATTAGTACATAAGGTCTAAGAATCATCTCTATGTTGGTTGGACACTCGCATGTGTCCAGCTACAAAGGTGGCCTCAATGCCGCATATTTGACAAAAAATGTCGAAATGTTGGCTTGAACACTATTTTTGGTGTAATTTTAATATATACTTATATTGAATATTTGAACTTAGCATATTTTTCAAAATCTCACCATTGCAAATGTCGATGTTGATGTCGATATAAATGTCGACACATCGAAATCGGTCACTTTTCGATGTGTCGACATTTATATCGAAATTAGCATCGACGTTGCTACACAGGCACATGAAAAACTCAGATTTTAAAGAAATCTTCAGAAAACTGTTTATAAAATTTCAGAGAATCTGTCATCAAATTTTCAACCAAATTCTCACAAAATTTCAAAAAAAAAAATCAGAAAATTTCAGAAAACTTGATTCGAATCTCAATTTTTTTTTTACAAAATTTAGAAATTATATTTTCTGAGAACTTCTTACAATCTTTAAAAAGTTGAGATAAAATAGAAAATTTTTCACAAAACATCGGAGAATTGTTCACATAATTTTTAAATTTTTTTCAAAGCTTTGGAAAATTGAAAAAAAAAAATCAAATAACTGAGAAAAAACAGACAATTCTTCAGAAAACACCAGAAAAAATTTCAAGATTTTTTTTTATCAAGTTGAAGAATAAATTAGTAATTCTTCAAAATTACGAAAAAACGCACTTAGGTAGATACCTACTCAAAATATTTCCTTTTTTTACGAAAATTCGTCAAAAAATTGAGCAAAAGAAACAGAAAATTCTTCAGAAAACATCAGATAAAATTTTAAAAGATTTTCTTTTGCAAAGCTTCAGGAAATAGATTTTAAAAAAACAATAAAATCATTTTTTTTTTTTACAAAGTTGAAGAATAATTTCTCAAAACTTTGAAGAAACGCACTTATAGGTACTTACTACTTAGATACTCGAAATCTCTTTTTTCACAAAAAAAAGTTCAAAAAAAGGGGGGGGGAATAAAAAATTCTTCAAAAAACATCAAATAAAATTTCAATTTTTTTTTGTAACAAAACTTTGAAAAACTAAAAAAAATTGAGGCATTTTTTCAAAAAGTTGAAAAATAATTTTTCAAAAATATCAAAAGGAACCCGCACTTAAGTAAATACCTACTACTCGTATAAATATTTACAAAAAGTTTGGAAAAATACTAAATAGAAAATTTTTCACAAAATGTGAAAAAATTATTCCCAAAATTTTCATTTTTTTTTGTATGTAGTTGTAGGTACATACATTAACTTCAGAAAATAAAAATAAAAAAAAAACAGAGGAATTTTTTTTTACAAAGTTGAAGAATAATTTCTCAAAAATTCAAAAGAAATCTACTGTTAGGTAAATACTCGATTTTATTTATTAGGTATTATTTTTTTTTTACAAAAAATTGAGAAAAAAACTAAAAAGAAAAATTTTCTCAAAATGTCAAAAAATCGTTTTCAAAATTTCAAGTTTTTTTTTTTTTTTTTTTTTTCAACAAAACTTTAGAAACCCAAAAAAACGAGGCATTTTTGCATGAAGATGAAGAATAATTTCTCAATATTTCAAAAGAAACCAACATATTTAGGTAAATACTAAATCCTCAATTTTTTTTACAAAAAATTATGAAAAATATACCTAAATAGAAAATTTTTCAAAAAACATCAGAAAATTGTTCCCAAAATTTTCATTTTTTTTTAAAATGAACTTTGGAAAATCAAAACAAAAACGGAATTTTTTCACAAAGTCGAAAAATAATTTCATAAAAATTCTTCTTTTTTGCAAAATTTCAAAAGATCTTCAGGGAACTTATATACATCTTCAGAGAATTTTAATTTCAAAAAATTGAAGAAAAAAACGGAAAATGTTCCACAAAACAAAATTTTATGCAAACTATCTGAAAAATGGAAAGTTTTTCAAAAAAATCCTTCGAATTTTATTAATTTTGTACCTACTTACAAAAAATTTCAAATATTTTTTCCAAGAAAAATTGTAAATTTGTTATCAAAATTTTTGAACCTCCGTAATAAAATTAAAAAATATTCATACCTATTTCGTTTTTTGAAAATGTCCCTTTTGAATTTTTGGTCATCTTTTTTGACATTCAGAGGTTACTAAAAAAAAATCATTGAAAAGGTTGATATCATATGCCTGCAAATCGCATCGCAAAAAAAATCAATAAACTCGCCAAGTTCATCCAACTCGGATTTCATTCGCGCTATGTAAATTTAGTAATCCTCAGGCTTGTTTTTTCTCTTCTTTCTTTGCTGAAATTCTACATTTACGAGTTTTTTGCATACCTTTTAACAGCTAGACTCTTGCGAAGGGTTATTTTCAGCTCCGGTTATTATTATAGTATTACTGTTTTTTGCTTATTTTCATTTTTTGAAATCGAACAAAAAACGCGGAAGGTGATACGCTGTAATACTTTGAAAATTAACTTCCTCGTTTCGCGAGATTTGAAATGTCGCCTACTGGCAGAATTCTTCGAGAATTCGAGATGAAAACACCTTGAGAGTACATAAAAAAAAGGGGGCTCCTTAATGTTTTACACGAACGTAATATATGTTCGAATCCGTCGAGTCGGGGTAAAAAGAATTTATGAGTTGGAATGCTTATAGCTGCGCTGGGCTGGAGAAATCCCCAAAATGTTCATTCGTTCTTCTTATATACGTAATGTATACGCCATCAATTGCATTGTAGCGAATTTATTAATTGTGTTGGGGATTTTTACGTTTTTATTGCTCGCTCGTCTCGAAGAATTTATTCATTATGCAATATGTACGAAATTTTATCTACGATTTACGTTTTATAAAGTTCGCCACGATTTAGGGAACACTACCTGGGTTTTTTCTTATCACTTCAGCTTACCCGTACCTTCGGTTAATGGTGATAGCCTATATCACACGTAAAGCACGTATAAAAGTAATACTCGAGTTATTTGGATTTTTTACGTTTACTTCTGGACGTCGATTTGCAACCCTTACGGTTACCTATATGTATTATAGATTTCTCTACCCTCTATTGTTGGACGTGTATATGTATAATATTCGTGGAGTCTTGAATTTTATTCGACCTCGTAAAATTCGTTCGTACGGTTTATTTTCCCATAGTACGGTAATTTTCGAATGTATTTGAACTCGTTTGAGAATTTTTTAAAGTGCTGGTTCGTAATATTATGACCAAGTGAAGAAGAATTATTCGCGAGGTTATTACTCCCGGTTATGTTTTAGCCTATTGAAATGATTCGCGAACGGCAAGAAATTAGAGATTTCCCAAGGGTGTCAAGCTGCGGTGTATCTGATTAATATCAATGGGCCGGTGCGGCGTTATTTGCGTGTTGAATAGGTTAAATTAGGTTCCGGTAAAATGTTGGCTAGTCGACAAGTCTATTTACATCGGTTTCATGAACGCACTCGCGTACTCTTGTATAATGTACAGCTAGTCAGCTAAACCTTTTCGGTGTGCATTTGTCGTTCGTCGTTCTAAAGGGTTATTATTCCCCTCCCCTTTCTGCTTTGAGGCTTCAACACGTGCTTTGATCATTTCACGAAAGCTTTTTTGCAAAATGGCCGCATTAGAGTGACCTGTCATAAGGAAACAAGGTTATAGTCTGAAAGGGTCATTCCATGTCAAGACGGCCCGTTTTTGACCTTAGGTCCTCCAATTTCGTTCAAAATTTTTTTACGAGTTTTTCTAATCCCAAAAGTGAGAAAACCACCGTTTTTTTCTCCATGACCCCCCGAGGGGGCTTTCTGGAGGGGGGTTTGTTTTCGCACTTATGAGATTTCTTGTTAAAATACCCAACTTTGGTGGGCTGTATCTCATGATTGGTGCTAGGTATCGAAAATCGGTAAACGGGGTTTTGAAGAGCATTGAAAGGAGATTCAGAATCACTTATGAAAAGTTCAAAATTTGAAAGATGAGCTTTTTTGAGAAAAGCTCAACTTTTGAAAATACGCAGAACTTCAGAGACCTCATCAAAAAATCTACAAAAATTCCTGTGAAGAGACATTACTATACTACATTTGTGTCATAATTTTCGTGATGGACATCGTAAACCCCTGGAGGGCACGGAGCCCCAGAATTTTGACCCAAATTCAATTTTTTTTTTGAAAAATGAGTGACATATCGTTTGTTACGTTTTTGATAGCGCTGAATTCGAATATCACCTTGATTTTTTGATAGAACCCATACCAAGCCCTCTACAGCCCCCCAAATTTGGGGGAAAATTGACCCAAATGGAAAAAATCGTGTGACACATCGTTTCTTATGTTTTCTATAGTGCTGAGTTCGAATTTCGACTTTATTTTTTGATAAAACTCCCTCACGCTCCCCCATGACCCCTCAAATTTTGAAAAATGTGTGGTAGGGCGATGGTAGGGTGCGGCATATCGTTTGTTATGTTTTCGAGGGTGCTGAATTCGAATATTCACTTACTTTTGTGATTGGGGGTCTCCCGAAGCCCTTCCCAGCCCTCCGGACACCTGTAATTCGTACTATTTCAAGTCTGGAGGGCTGGGAAGGGCTTCGGGAGACCCCCAATCACAAAAGTAAGTGAATATTCGAATTCAGCACCCTCGAAAACATAACAAACGGTATGCCGCACCCCACCATCTCCCTACCCCATACTAAAATTTCAAATTTTCAAGTCGAGATATAGGCTGAAATTTTGAGCGAATCAAAAAACCAAGACTAATACGTGGTAGGAAATCAAATTTCCTACAAAAAAGGTTCTCTTCATTTTTTGCCTATCTTCAATATTTCAGGAGTTTACATCTATAATTTTTTGATTTTCTCCAAATAACTCCTGATATATTGAAGATAGGCAAAAAGTGAAGAGAACCTTTTTTGTTGGAAATTTGATTTTCCACCACGTTATAGGGTTGGTTTTTTGATTTGCTCAAAATTTGAGCTAATATACAAGATGAAAAGTAAGAAGAGTTGAATTTTCCACTTTTTGCTTCTAAAAAATTGCTTAAAATTGTCACAGACCGCTCAAAACCGACCCGATCAGGCTGAAAATTTGTAACCATTGAACTACCCTCCAAGAAAAATTGAAAATAATTTTCTGAATAGAAAGATTTTTCTATGAATTTTTAACTTTGCTGTGTGGTCGAACAGAATCGTTCGAGAACGTTTTCTCCATGACCACTAAATCACCGTCAAAAGTAACGCTAATATCAACAAAAAAAGATTTTTCGGACTATAACCTGGTTTTCTTATGACAAGTCACAGGGTTATTATTTTCCTCCCTCGCCGCTTTGAAGCTCCAACACGTGCTTTGATCATTTCACGAAAGTTTTTTTGCAAAATGGCCGCATTAGAATGAGAAATCCGGCGAAATGGAAGAGCTTGGGTGTGTGTGTGTGTTTTCAAAACGAGGTTTCCCTCATGCCATACCAATTACCATACTTATAGCTTTTTATTGAAATTGTATACTACAAAAAAAGTACGCAAGAGGTCTACACTTCTACAGTGGCAGTTGAACACGCATATGCTCGTATACTTTTCAATCTTGATATATTTAATCGGTAATTAATTTCGTACCAAAGTGACTTTTTCTTCTTCTAATCAATCGTTTGGCAGGTACGAAATTTAAATAAAAAGAGGCGCGATCGTGAAAGTAACAAGTTTATGTAACCGGATTTCGGACTAGACTTTCTTGCTAATTGTCGTCTGTCTTACCTACCTATGACTTTAAAAAGTTGCTTTACTTGAGGATCGCCCTATCTATGTGCACTGGATTCAACACGCAATGGCGATGGCCTTTAAGATGAAAATAAATTACTTCGGAGTGCGATGAAGTACCTGAATCTATACTCGTATGTATGCGTATCGTGTAAAACACATTTTGCAGATCGAATTTGCCGCATTATGACTATCTCGTGGTCGTAGTGTTCGGTGAGAGGGCAAGGTGAACTATTCGGGTATGTTGTGTTATTCTCTTGATTACATAGGAGTGTCTTCCAGCGCCTTGTATTCGTATATGGCCGAATGTGAAACAAAAGATAATTTACTATAACGAAATTGAATGATGTTTGTGTTATTTGGAGTGATTTGAATTTGTCATTTTTTTTTTCGTAATGTGTACGCGTAACTGGATGAATAAATTATGGTGAGGTATTGACCTCTGCGTTTTGCGGGGGCTTTTGAAAATGCTGATTTTCAGAACTGAGAGTTTGGTTTAGTTTGATTGATAATAATTCGTGTCGTGCGACTGTCGAAGAAGTCGAGAGTTTGGTATGAAATTGGTCGTGGATTCCCAATGTCATAGTTTTTTTCGTTAAAAAATTGATATTATGTGTTGATTTGGTGTATTTATTCGTGTACTTTGATAATCATTTGATCTAATTCACGAAGCCACAATTTTTCCAAGGTAAATTTTAAAAAATTTTGTTAACATTTTAAATAATTTTTTGCAAAAAAATTGAGAATCTTTTTTTTTCTTGAAACAATTCAAAAACATAATGTAAAATAGAATTCGGAAACAAAATATTCAAAAAATATTTTTAAATAAAAAGAAAATAAAAATAATATTATAACAAATAGTCTATCTTTTTTATCAAAAAACTTTTTTTTTTTTTTTTTTAAATTTTTCCTAAAATATTTTTGGTCATTTTTTTAATGAAATTATATGTTTCTAGTTGGTTTTCTTCTCATACAATTTTGTATACATTTTTAAAAAAATTCTTCTCCTTGAACGTTTTTTTCTTTTTTTTTGAAGAAATTTTTTAAAATAATTTTTTGACGCAACTTTTTCTTATGCAGAGGATTTCTTTAGGAAAATTTTTTTGTCGACTTTCTTTTTTACTGAAGAAATTTCCTGTTATATTTTGTCGTCATTTTTTTAATAAAAAGATCTTGAACTCTTATTTTCCTAAAGATATTGTTTGAAAATTTTTTTCAAATTTTTGGATTTTTTAAAAGTGAACTAGCATTTTTTGGGGGGAAATTTAAAAAAAAAAACTCTGACGCATTTAATGCGCCAGAAAAGCTGATTTTTTATTTTAATCATTTATTAAATTAATAAAATAATATTTTATCATTATAAATTTTTCTTTTTGATTTAAAAACAAAATAATTTTTACCAAAATAATTTACCTACCAAAATTTACAAATTTACTAATAAAAATTTTAAAAACTATAATTTTTATTACGTTTTTTTAAAGTAGGCAATAATTTTATATATTTTTTTTTCAATTTCAAAAAAATCATTTTGAAAACAAAATTTTAATTTAGCTAGGTAATTCGAAGTATACCTAATATTTAAAATTATTATTCAACAAAATTCTTTTTAGTGTTTTTTTCTCAACTTTTAGAAGAAAAAATTTAAAATCAATAGAAATGTAAAAAAAAAATTAAAATCAATTAATAAATTTTTTATCATTTTTCTGATAATAAATAATAGAAAAAAAAATTCATCTCTACGTTTTCGATTACCTTTGTTTCTTTCAAACACGCTGAGTTGTAGTCACCTTAGCTAAAAGGACGTGAATTATTTCTGTATGGGCAACACTGATCAGCATTTAGATCGACTAAATCGAGCTTATAAAATTTGATGCATTTTGTTTTATAATGCCTAGCATATTTCAATAAATGATACGACGCGACGTCGCCGCGGTGCTCGTCGACGTCTTCGTCGATACAAATAAAGAGGGTAGAAAAGTTTAATTTTCTTCGACCTGAAATAATGAAATGCTAGGCAAAATATTTTTTCGAAATAATGGGTTAAATTGGTCTACCCGAGCAGCACACTCGACAAATTATCGAAATAAAAAATCGACAGAATATCGAATTCGATAAAGTGTCGCGTTAGTTCCGCATAAATCGTGAAATTATCTTTCGATATATAGATAGATTATCGACGAATTATAGTTAGCAAAAATTTCGAGATTATAGTAAGATATTTTATCGATAATATATCTATAATATCGAAAGATAATTTCACGATTTAGGCGGAACTTTCGCGACACTTTATAGAATTCGATATTCTGTCCATTTTTTATCGATTTTTTATTCCGATTTTTTGTCTTTTACTAGCTTTTTTCTATAATTAAAAATCATTAATTAGTATAATTAATACATTAAACTATGCCTAAACACATTATTCATGTTACGGTAAGAGGATCATTTCAGAAAAAGTCAAAAAAAATTATAAAAAATCTGCCACCCGTGGGGCTTGAACCTTCTACCTCCTGCATGGTAATCCTCTTCCTTAACCACTATGCCATACCTTATCGTTGAGGAATTAGCAATAAAACGCTTATAATAGGCAGTTTAGTACTTCCAGACGTGTTGGACTTAGAAAAATTTTCACCAATTTGGAAATAATTTCAAATATCGTCACCAAATCGTTGAAAAATCGTTCGACAAATTTCAGATTATTTGTCGATAATGTAGTTTCAAATATCGCCACAAAATCGTTGAAAAATCGAATTCGAGGAATTTCATATCACGTGTCGATAATAAAGTTTTAAATATCTTCACAAAATCGTTAAAAAATCGAATTCGAGAAATTGCATATTATGTGTCGATAATATAGTTTCAAATATCTTTACAAAATCGGTAAAAAATCGGATTCGATAAATTTAATATAATCTGTCGATAATATAGTTTTAAATGTCGTCAAAAAATCGGTAAAATATCGAAGTCGAGAAATTTCATATAATCTGTCGATAATATAGTTTTAAATATCTTTACAAAATCGTTAAAAAATCGAATTCGATAAATTTAATATTCTTTGTCGATAATGTAGTTTCAAATATCTGCACAAAATCGGTGGAAAATCGAATTCGATAAATTTAATATTCTTTGTCGATAGTATCGTTGACGAATATCGTCATAAAATCTTAATAATATCGAATTCGATAGTTTTTAGATTTTTTGCCTATGAAGTTGTACCGATAAATCTTTATAATATCGTGAGAACATCTATAGATTTTCAAACGATTTTTTATCGATACGTTACATCTTCCGATATTATCGATCGAGTGTGCCGCTCGGGTAATTTAATTCTGACCATTTCTTCCCAAATAATGCGTAGTAATGGTCCAAAATTGCCCAAAAACAATAGGGTTCTTTTCTACATGGTCCTCGACCTCCCATTAAAATTTGAATTAAATCGGTCCATTAGAACGAGAGTTATCGCGCGGGCAAAATTCAGTACATAAATCAATACATACATACATAAATACATATCGCAAGAAATACCACAAAAATCGGAAATCAAAACTAATAGCTGATTTTGAAAAAAATCAGCTAATACTAGAAGAATTTTTAGAATATTTTTTCCAGGAGGGGTTTACTCACAGGATTCTGAAGTATAAGAAAATTTTTCGGAATTTTTTTCTCATGGTCATAAAATGTGTTACATATTTTGAGTAATTTTTTCGAATAATTGTTTGTCACATTTTTTTAGAGTCTTCACGACAATTTTTCTATTAGCTTTTCTATTTCCCTAAAAAAAAATTCATAATTTTTGTTCAAACAATTAAAAAATTTTTTTTTTAGTTTTTCAAAAAAGTAAATTGACAAGTTTTTTGAAAAAATTTTAAAAACATATTTGTTGTAAGTAATTAATTTTTTTTTGAGAAAAACCCTCCTAGAAAAAATATTCAAAAAAATTCTAGTAATTTGTTCACTCAAAAGAAAAATCCAAAAATGTGAAAAATTCTTTTCAACATTTTCTTTGAAAAAAAAGAGTTTAAATACAACAATTTAACAAAATGAAAAATTGAAAAATAAAAAAAATTATTCAAGAAATTCTTTTAGAAAAAAAAATTGCCAAAAATAATATGCTTCATTTTTTTCAATATTCTAAAGAATTCTCCTGGTTGAAAAAAAGAAAAAAAAGTACATTTCAATTTTATTATGGGATACACTAAAATGATTGTACATCATTTCCCTCCAAAAATTGGTCATTCTAAAGGTCGCGGGTTTTATTGTTTTTCAAAATTACTTTTTTTTTTTTTTAAATTCCATTAGCAAATTTTTAGAGGAGCTTAATATGCGCGCAGCTGCTCGTAACAGTGTAAACTCTGGTACAACTGTATAAGTTAAATTTCGAATTTTCTAATTTATTCTCCCCTCGAAAATATCGGAATCCATCCATCTTAAGGGGGGGGGGGGGCTTGTTTTGGAACATTTTTTGTTAAATGCATAGCGTTGATTAGCGGAATTTTCTAAGACCTTTGCATGACGTCATTTTGATTTTTCACCTATGAAGTTTTGAAGAAAAATTGGAAACTAATTTCAAATTGTTTCTTTTTACAAAAAAAATTAATTTTTGATTTTTGAAAAATAAAATGCATAGAGTTCTCAAAAAAAGAAAATTATTTTCATATTGCATTTTAATTGTGTCATTTTGTAGAAAATGTTGGTAGATTTTTTGGAAAATTACAAATTTCAAGGTCAAAATTGGAGAAAAACGCCATTTTTACTTCAGGTACCGTTTCTAGGAAAACTATGCAACCCACAAAACTTTTTCTTAGAATCTTTTTTATTCAGTAGAGTCTTGTCTATAATTTAACGAGAGGATTTTGCAAAATTTTAATTTGTCAACTATTTCTTTCGAGTCGACTGGAATACTTCCGAGGAAAAACTATGAGAGGGTTTCATAAAATAGGAGAGAAAGTACGAGTTTTGCAAAATCCTCTCGTTAAATTATAGACAAGACTCTACTGAATAAAAAAGATTCTGAGAAAAAGTTTTGTGGGTTGCATAGTTTTCCTAGAAACGGGACCTAAAGTAAAAATCGCGTTTTTCTCCAATTTTGATTTTGAAATTTGTAATTTTCCAAAAAATCTACCAACATTTTCTACAAAATGACACAATCAAAATGCAATATGAAAATAATTTCCTTTTTTTGAGAACTCTATGCATTTTATTTTTCAAAAATTAAAAATTAATTTTTTTTGTAAAAAGAAACAATTTGAAATTAGTTTCCAATTTTTCTTCAAAACTTCATAGGTGAAAAATCAAAATGACGTCATGCAAAGGTCTTAGAAAATTCCGCTAATCAACGCTATGCATTCAACAAAAAATGTTCCAAAACAAGCCCCCCCCCCCCCTTAAGCTGAAATCAGGCAACTTCTTTTCGAGCTTTTGGTTCAAAACTTCTTGAAATATAAATGATTGAAACCTTTTTGTACCTCCGAAGAAAATACTTTATAAAACAATCATTCGGCGAGTAGTGAACCAGCAACATGTGCCGTGCTGAACCGACGTGATTTTAAATCGATGACGAATTTTATACGTGAAAAAATTTTAACAAACCTAAATTCTCTTCGAGTAAATAATAAGTCGATCCAGCTGTTCATAAGCATTCATGATTCGTAATCCCGCTAAATACGAGCTCCAAGGATGGAAACAACGTGTGTATACTGTGTACCGTGAAGTTGAAAGAATTTACAAGTCTTGTACCTATACTTTCAAATGCCAATTTTTGACGATTGTAATAAACTTTTAGGCACCTCTTGTTTTTAATTTACGCTCGCGAAGATCATAAATTAAAAAGAAGGTTATTTTTAATTCGTTGTTTTTCTCATTTTCTTTTTTTCGTTTTTAGAACTTAACGTGTTTCTAATAGTTATGATTATCATGTTATTTTGTAGAAAAATTCTTGTAGACATGTCGTTTCCTGCCATTGCGATATGGTTCGAGTTTAAATTTAATATATTTTTGTACTCGAGCCATGTAATTTATGGAATATTTTTTGGGTGTAATTTCGAAATACGTAAACTGACTTGTGTGTAGCAAATTGATTAGAAAATTTCTTCTTATTATTTTTCTTGATAGATGTAGGTAGTTAAATACCTAATTACATACGTGTTGAAATGAAGGAATTGTGATTTTCGTGAAAATTTGCTTGGTTTGCTGTTTTTTAAAATCATTTGTCTTGTGCTGCATTGCATTATTAGTAAATATCGATAACGAAGGTAGATAATAGATTAGAACGAGTTGGTAGCTTAGTCAAAATTGACAGATGTTTTTGATTTGTAATCGCCAACTCCATAGAAGTTGTTAAGCAATCGAATGCTTTCCTGGTAGTAAAATGAGTATGTATTTATCTCGACGATATTCCTACTATACGTTCAAAATGAGTAATTTTTAATTTTTATCTTCCTTCCATCGGTGATATGCTTCTGATGTTTTATCAAATAGGCGGTTATTTTTGAGCGGTGATTCTAGATATCGAAACATTAGCCGTTAAAGTAAAGTACGTGCGATTACATTGTTATAGGTAATAAGGCTGAAAAAGCTTCGCGCAAAGCGTGAAGCTTTTTCAGCCTTGTTTTTTCGATTTTGAATCTTGTAGGTCTGTATACTTTGCCACGAAATTCATAAGTTAGGAAGATGATTTCCGCATTTTTACACCTTCTTGAATTGTTGAAGCTTTGTAATAATTTTTATTATTAACTAGGGGGCTGCGCCCCATGGGCCGCTTCGCGGCCCCAACCCACTTGCTCGTTCCTCGGGCTTCGCCCTCGGAACTTCGCCTTGCAATTAGCTTAGTGCTTCTACAAGAAATGAAAAAAAGTTGGAAAGTCAGAATCCCCAAAAGGCACATCAAGAACTTCTACCGAACCTACATGCCAAAAGACAGCCTCTTAAGTCAATTTGGGTGGCCTGTAGCCGTGAAACAAAATTAAACAAGGCAAAAAATAGCAAAAAATGACCTCAAAAATGCGTTTTGGGGGTGGAAGGGGGTGAGAAAGGGTTGGAAGGTCGAAACTCCAAAAAGGCACATCTAGGACCCCTACCAAACCTACATGCCAAAGGACGACCTCCTAGGTCAATTTGGGTGACCTGTAGTCGTGACACAAAATTGAAAACAGTGTAAAATGACCTCAAAATTGACTTTTTTGCGGGTGGAAAGGGGTGGGAAAGGGTTGAAAAGTCGAAACCTTCAAAAGGCACATCCAGGACCCCTACCAAACTTACATGCCAAAGGACAACCTCCTAGGTCAATTTGGGTGGCCTGCAGCCGTGACACAAAATTGAAAACAGCGTAAAATGACCCCAAAATATCGTTTTTGGGGATGGAAGGGGGTGAAAAAGGGTCGGATGGTCGAAACCCCCAAAAGGCACATCTAGGACCTTTACCAAACCTACATGCCAAAGGACGACCTCCTAGGTCAATTTGGGTGACCTGTAGCCGTGACACAAAATTGAAAACAGCGTAAAATGACCCCAAAATAGGGTTTTTGGGGGTGGAAGGGGGTGAAAAAGGGTCGGATGGTCGAAACCCCCAAAAGGCACATCTAGGACCTCTACCAAACCTACATGCCAAAGGACGACCTCCTAGGTCAATTTGGGTGACCTGTAGCCATGACACAAAATTTTTCAATGTCAAAAAAGTGACAAAATAACCGGTTTATCCCCTCCTAATTGCTCTAGAAAGCTGATTTTTGAACATGTTGTACAACTTTTCATTTCCTATCGACTGGTTTTTTATTTGGCATTTTTTGAGATTTTCTGCTCCCCCACCCCCTCCATAAAGAAGTCGAATTATCTGAATTTCAGTTCAAGATCATCCCCACTCCAACCACAAAATATAGTTTTTGAAAAAACCCTATAGCCCAAATTTGAACTTATTTGGTGAAAAAGGGGCCGAAAACCTGCGGGAAACATATATATATATATATATATACATATAAACAGACATTGACAAAAATGGTCAAAATGGACTTCTGGAGTCATGAAATGGATTTTGTACTACTCCCCCCCCCCAAACTCCCTCATCATGATACAGCGTAATAGCCTTGGTTTTTTTGATAAATTGAGAAAAAACAAGGCTAAAAAGGTGAAAAAATGTCTCAATTTTATTGAAAAAATCTACAAGTTTTTAGAAGAAAAGTCTATTTTGGGGGCAAAAAATCTTAATATTTTTGTGAAAAAATCTTCCGAATGAATTTTTCAGGGTTAAAATATTTTTCAAATTTTTGTATAAAAATCTAAACTTGTTTTTAAAATTTATTGAAATGAAAAAAAAATCTCTCAATTCTTTTAAATACAAAAAAAAAATACAACGAATTTTCTTGGAATTTTTTTTTTTTTGAAAAAATCTTCTTGTGAAGAAAAATATCTCAATTTTTTGAGAAATGAATCTCATTTTTTTTAAAAAAGAATTTTTAATTTAGTAGGGTGAAAAATCTTTCAATTTTTTCAGGGAAAAAATTTTCAATTTCTTCAGAGTAGGGGGAAAATATCTCATTTCGTATGGAAAGTCGGATACTCCTTTTTCGTTTCTTTTTTGAAAAAATGCAACAGAAAATAATTGTATTGGAGAAATTGAATTTTTTGAGACATTTAAAGAAAATTTGAGGATAAGTTTAATTTTTTTAAAAGTATTTTTTCTGGAGAAACTTGAGAAATATAATTTTTTATTACAAAAAAATGAGGGAAAATTATTTTAAGGAAATCAAAATAAAATAATTGAAAATTTTAAAAATTTTATTCCCAAAAATTACCTAGAATTTTAGATTTTTTCACTTCAAAAAATCAAAATGAAATATATTCCAAAATTTTATTTAAAACGCCCATATTACAGATGAGAAAAAATTCATTTTTTTTTTAAATCTTAATTTTTTGGAATACCGAAAAAAAAATTTGGGATGAAAAAAATTCAGAATTTTTTGAAATAAAATTTTTGAATTTTTTCCGTGATTTGAGACTATTTTTTAAAATTTTGAAAAAAATGTATATTTTCATTTTGATTTTTTTGAGGTTAATTTATCCTTATTTTTGGGAATAAAATTTTTAAAAAATTTACAGGATCTGATTTTTTTTGAAATAATTTTTTCCCTATTTTTTTGAAATGAAAAATTTATATTATATTTTTTTTTTGAGAATCAAAAATGAAGAAAAATTGGATAATTGGAAGTCGTATAATCGAGGTTCTACTGTACATATACAATATACATACATATAATTATGAAGTGGAAATTTTCATTTGTTTTTGAAATGTAGCCAATCTGGAAAAAAATAAACATTTACTTGGGTATTATAATTTTTATCTAATCGAATGAAGGAAGCCGGGTTATCAATATTTTTTTGTAAGTTGGTACTTCGAAAAAAAAAGTTGTCAATTCGATAATTGCAATTATTACGAAGTACCCAATCAACATGGTAATAAAAAGAATGTATTGATAAAAAAATTAATTATTGCATTTTTATCGCATCTGTTATCTTTTGTTTTTGTACTTAGTATCTTTGGGGTTTTTTCTCTTATCGTATTCGTAACATTTATATACACAGTAAAGTGTATGTAGGTATTGTAAAGGAAGTGTTCGCGAGTACATGTGTAATAGAATAATCTGACTAAGAGTCGTATAATTATTCATGATACGGAGCTCTTGGCGACCATATTTGGAATAATTTTCTAGCATCTAGCCTGCTGGCTGGTATTCGGGATGGTATATATCGACGACTGCACCGGCATATAGCGACTGCGCTCCAAATGGTTATAGCTGCGAGAGAGAAGCTAAATGTTTCCCAACTTAGCGGACGTATCGTGCCATTTTCTAGGTAGAGAGCTTTCTTCATGCCGGTGTCGGAGCTTCGATGTGTACCTCTACGAGAGTACGAGTTAGTGCAGCGGTAGCTCACAGCGAGTGGAAAAATCAATGTGTTTTTGTATTACCGCCGATGCGATGGTACACCTGCCTCAGCGGGTGCGATGCTGGAAAATTTCCTCGGGAAATTAAATCGTGCTTCGCGGTGTGCGGCGGTGGATTGTGTCGCGTTGGCCGTCATAAGGAAGTGTACTCTCCGGTGGTGTTTTAGATTTTTGTACAGTGTGTGGTTATGATTTTTTTCCTTCTTCATTTCGGCTCGGTTAATTTATTCGATCTATGATAACTCTCGGTCGTTCTTACGTAAGCGTTCGTCTCGAATTCACGTAGGATGAGAATGAGAATGAGAGATCTTCTGTGTGTAGGTTAATGAGACGAATGCGACGCTACAGTGGTGTTTGTGCTTTTGTTGCGTTTAGAATTTGTATTGATGTCGCGTGCTCCGCTACGGTGAAGTGCTGCACAGTGCACAGTGAAATTTTCACGTTTCATTTGCCGGCCGGTTAAACTACACGTAATTAATACTAATTTGAAAAATTTCAAACTCAATATGGAAGCTTGTTTGTAATTATAATTACTCTAATCGTTAACGTCGTAAATTATACGAGCTTTTCTAATTAATTAACGCGGTCGCGTGAAAATTATCGTAGTTATATTTATGTGGAAGCGAATGCAACTGCCATGCCGAGCACGTTGCTGTGTTTTGTTTATTTGCCGCACTAATATGTATTTTGGAATTTTTTAACCGTGTTAATTTCACATATTTAACTTTGAAACTTGTTGGTTGACTTGACGGTTGTTGAGTTTCGTTATCGCGACTACACTACAGGTGGAGGTGTTGATGGTCAATGAATTTTACGTTGAGCAATTGTACTTATTCTGTCACATACTACCACGTTACTTACCTATTTTAAAATAGACCAATTTTTTCCCCTCTCAAATGGGCGAGCGTGTAGTACGTGGTTAGTTTGTTGTTGAATTTATTTAAAAATAAATTTGTCCTTCTTCGCAGAACCGAGTATACTAATACGCCGCGCTTGAACTTGTTTTCCTCGTCGTCGTCGTTTGCTAATTCATTATACTTACTCGTATATAGTGATTAATTCGAACCATATTTTCGTAGATAATTTTCAAGTCTATAAGATTTACGCATTGGTTGATATCAACTTGTAAATATTTTGGTGGAAGTTTTTCAAGAGGCCGGGCATCATAACTGGTTATTTTTTGAGTAACTTGGTTAATTTTTTTATCGTTGGGTACAATTTGTTTTTTTTTTTTCTCAAAAAGTTACCTTGAATTGATTTTTTAATAATATTAATTTTGATTTTTAAAAATCAGTCAAAAGACTTACTCTGAAATGAGAATAATAATTTGCGTTTTTTTTTCACCTGAAAAGCATATTTGGAATTGGAATTTTTCGAAAATTTTCAACACAATTTTTTAGGGGGCAATGTAAGGATTTTTCAGAATTGTGTTAATTCAAAAATTTTCAATAAAGACTCTCTTGCTCAAATTAAGAATTAATTTTAAAAAATAAAAATGGGATGATTTTTTCCCCTATATATTCTCAATCAGAAATTTTGAAATTCAGTTAAGAATTTGTGTGCAACATCAAAAAATGATTGTAAAAAAATTGATTTTGAACAAAATTTTTGAAAATTTGTGTTTGAATTTTTTTTCAAAAATACAGCAATAATAATTTTCAGAAAATTCAAAAATTATTTAATTTTGAGCATTGATTTTGAAAAATTATGCTGGGAGAAAAGTTTTGAGAAGTTTTAAAAAATTTAATTTTTCAAAAAAAAAACTTGGGAAAATGAAATTTTTTTTTCTTTTTAATTCAAAATAATACCTATATTTAAATATTAATTTAAAAATATTTTCTTACGAAATTCAAAATTATTAATTTTTGAATATAATTTTACAAAAATCATGCTCCAGAAAAATATTAAAGAAATCGTTTTTCAGAAAATTTTCGATGTTTTTTTGAAAAAATTATGTTAAAAGTTTTTTAAAGTAAATTTTTCAAAATTTCTCTAAAAAAATTAAAAACCATAAATTACTTGTTCAAAATTTTTTTTAAAAGGAATTTTTTTATGGAAGTTTTGAATGAAAATTTAAAAATATTTTCTCTAAAAAACAGTTGTACGATTTTATCAGATGGACCGGGTGGGGGGGGGGGGTAACAACTAGCAATTTTGGTCCGTGAGCTACCTTTTCTTGAAAATTTGGGGTGATTTTTTGTCACCGTTTTTCCTAAGAAATCACTAATGTCACTAAAAAATTGAAAACTGGGATTTTAAACCTGTGTATGCTGAAAAAATAATGTCTGGAGAATTTTTTTTTAATTTTATGATCGAAGAGAATTTTTGAAAATTTTAATTTTTTAAAAGAAAATTGTAAGTACAATAAGGTAATAAAATCACCATTTTTTAAATTTTTTTTTTTTTTTTTTTAACAAAATTAATTTTGAAAAAATGTATGTTCGAAGAAAATTTAAAAAACAATCATAAAGTTTTTTTAATTTGATTTTTACCTGTTACCTACCTGTTGGTTTCACGTGCCATGTACTGCCGCTATGGCCAGAGGCACGGGATTAGATAGGGAGTTAGATTTTATTGAAGAAGTTGGTTTGCTTGAGGAACTGGAGGAGTGCAATTATTTTGGGAGGATCATCTGAGAGAATTTCAGAGAGGGTGTAAGGTTCATTTAGGAATTGAGATCGAATGGAATGAAATAAGGGACATTGTGTAAGAATGTGTTCGACTGTCATCGAACAGGTACAGAGAGAACATTGAGGGATAGGTTGTTTGGTTAGAAGATGAGAGTGGGTGAGAGAGGTATGGCCTATAAAACTTTTTGAAAAATATTTTTGTAAACTTTTAAAAAAATGTTTTCTTGCAAAATTGTGCCCAATGAAATCTTTAAGACATTCGTTTTTCAAAAAACTTCAAAAATTGATTTGTAGCCAAATTAAATAAGTCGGTGGTCGGGAACCATTTTTACGTTAACTCCATTTCCTCATTAGCTTGTTTACATTTTTTCGCAGGTGCAAAACTGCCTGTGTGTGATGACGAACGATTCGTTCAAACATCACAGTGAGTGTCATGTGACGCAATGACACTATTGTGATATTTGAACGAATCGTTCGTCTTCACACACAGGCAGTTTTGCACCTGCGAAAAAATGTAAACAAGCTAATGAGGAAATGGAGTTAACGTTAAATGGTTCCCGACCATCGAAGTTGTTCAAATGATTGAAAAATTTGAGCTAGATTTTTTTTTGACCCGGTCTATTTAAATTAAATTTGAAAAAATTGTTTTCAAACTGTATTAAAAATTAGCTATCTGGGGTAGAATTTATAGTACATATTTACTTGAAAAACATTGTGTTTGAAAAAAAGTTTTTCAAATTAAATAATCAATTTTATAAAACTTTTTTGAAAAATAATTTTGAGAACTATTTAAAATTGAAAAATCGTTTTCTAACAAAATCCAAAATATTTTTCGAACAAATTTATTTTGAAAAATATTCTTACATAATTTTAAAAAAATGTTTGCATGAAGTTTTGAAAAAAATTTCTAAACAGTCCTTTTATAATTACATTTAGATCTATGATTTTTTTCAATAGTAAAAAGTATTCAAAACAACCTATAAATGTTGAAACATAATTTTGAAAAGGAATTGTGCTCGAAGAAAAGGTTAAAGAAAATTTTTAAAACTTGTGTTGGAATTTCTTACTTGTACCTATTATTCTTTTTCAATTTGCAATAATTTTTGATATTCATAAAAAACACTTGAAAATTGGTAGTTGGTTGGTTTTATTAATTACTTTTTTAATAAAAAATTTTGCAATTCTAAATTTTTTTTTGGTGTTTTTTTTTGTTGGAAAAATTCAATTAAAATGCCTGAAAGATGATATTTTTAAAGATATTTTTGCATGCTGAAAGCCAGGATTATACAATAGGTATATTCGCATTGGTCTCAACTCTTTCGACTCATTCGTGAGAAGAGAGAAGAAAGGAAAAGTGAAATGAAATTTTAAAAAATAGTTTTTTTTTATGAAGGGATATTCACGATGTTCCCTAAAATTTCAGTCAGAAAAAAAAATTTCATTTACATACAAAAAAACTTCCTTAATTTAAAAAAAATGGAAGGTCCACCATCTCAGAAATTCGTCGAGTCATTGACTTTATAAATTATACTCGATCACTTTATTTTCTTTCCGCGCATTTAATTAATCAAAAATAGATTTCTGGGCAGTCACTTAATCAAATTGGGTAACTTTCATCGAAAATGAGATTATTTTTCAAGTGCACTTTTTCTATAAATTCTAGAAAATCAAAAATACTTTGATAGTTATTAACGATATAACTTTTGTACGCCGACAGCAAACTAATAATTTCAAAAGAAATTAAGAAGACCGAAAACGGAAGTTGATTTACGATAGTTGAGAAGACCACATAAGTAGCACCTTCAATCTTTTACCCAACTGTATAAAAATTTAATTCGAACCGAAACGTGCCAAGAAAAAAGTTCATTTCGAGTGGAAGGAGAAAAATCGACGTAAACTTTTTCACCCTTGGGTCACTATAGCGATTGAAAAATTCGGCTTTAAGTGTAAACTCTAGACACCAGAAAAGTACCTAACAGCTTCTCGCGAATCTGTGTAAATTGATTTTTTTTCTCTCTAACTTACTTAATAAGAAAAAAAAAAAAGGCGATAGGTACACGTATTCTAACTCATTGTCTATACTTCTCCTGCTGTTTGTTTTGTTTCGAGTAATAACGAGAACGTGTTGCAGTGAACAGCGCCGCGATGCCGGAGAAAAAAGATGCTGTATTTTTATTCGTAATTAGATCAAAAATACGGCAATTTTTCGAGCTCGTAAAAACGCCGCATGATCTGGTTTTAACGTTTAACGGTTCTAAGCTTTTTTCCTTGTATATAATATACTCGTAGCTACATTTCATCGTGTGTAGCATTTTATATGAAATTTTGACGCCGTGCAACACAAATAACAGTCTATATGGTGAACGAATATAGGCCATTTCGTTTACATTGCATTACATAGTTGTTGTTTGAGGAAAAATTAAAACTACGCGAAGCAATAGCCATCCACGTATGAGAGATTGAAGCGTGATTTTCGGACCATATCTTGACGCGTGTGCTCCGGATAATTGAAATTATCACGTGGGATGCGTAAAATTAAAGAATTATTTTGATCGCGACGCGACGCGGACGCCGCGTGGACTTTCACCGAAATCGTAAGAAGTGGCGTTAAGAGATTAACACTTTTCGTAGGCGATTTGATTGACTTTGACCTATCCCAAGTCTGGCGTATTACTCGTATACATTCGATGATAATCTCTCGTTAAATTTTTTACCTACTTAAGCGACACGAGACGACGGTGTTGTAGTGTATTTTTGCAAGATTATTTTAAGCACACTTGAAAGACAGTATTGTCTATAGTATTCTAAACGCGTAAGAGAAAGTTTTTAGTACTAAAAGAACCTTAGAAAGGTAACTATAGTGTACCTTTTTAGCCGAAATTAACTCGACATTCAACGAGCTTAAATGGAGGTTTTTTAAATGGCTCGCATTAATCTTGGACTGTCGTGACGAGGGTTTACTTGGTCTTATGTTGAAAATTTACGACTTTTTTACTCATTTCGTACACGTTAGGTAGGTCTAGGTATATCCAGGGCATTGGTAATTTTGTAAATGTCGTCGTTAAAAATTAAAGGTCGAGGTATAGATGAAATGGACGTACGTATTTATACCTGCAGTAATAATAGAATATTCTTTTCGGCATTTGCTGCGATGAGTCATATTACCTACATTATGGTGATTGATTTTGATGACCGTTGTGTATGTGGAGGTATTTTGAACGGATTGTTTTTTTTCCTGCTGTAAAAGTCCATTTTAATGGGGTCTCGAAGGATTTTCGATATTTTTTTTAATCAGTTGCATTTTGATGAAGTGATCATTTTTTTTTTGAATTTGGATCTGAGACAAATTTGCTTTTAAAATTCGTCATCAGGTAAAAAACTGATGTGAAAGCAATTTTCCCTTCTATAAAATCAAAAACACTGTCGATTTTTTTAAAAACTTACGAAAATGCAGTCAAACTTTTCTCCAATAATTTCACAAATAATCCTCCATTTTTTTTTTTTTTGAAAACAAGTACCTATACTGACTTTGAAAATTTTTTGTAAAAAAAAAATTGAAATCTCATATTTTTTCATTCACAAAACTCGTCTAAAAGAATATCTACTATATTTAAGTGGGAAACATGTACCTAAACCTAAGTATTTCAAAATTCTCCAATGTTCTGTAAAAATTGTTTTTTTTTAACTATCACAAAAAACTCTTCTTAATTTTTTTTTGAAAATAAATAAATAAATAAAAACAATACCTCATGATAAAATAAGATTCTATAAAAATATTTATACCTACCTATTTCTAAAAATTTTACAAAAAATTCTGTTAAAAAAAATTAAAAGTAAATCATTAAAAAAATTTCCTTGAAAAAAATTCAAAAATCCAGATTCCAGAATAAAATTTTTTCTAACGATTTTCACAAAAAAAAGAATAAAGGAACATTTTTTAAAAATTTTCTGAAAAAATGCAATCAAATTTTTTCCCAACAACTTTTACAAAAAAAAATCTAAAACACATTATTATGAAAGGAAGTACTTAGGTAACTGAATTTTTTGATTTTTTGAAAACAATGAAAAATCTTACCTATCAATATACTTTTTTTTGATTCACAAAAAAAAATCGTCTAAAAAAAGTATTGTTTGAGAAGAAAAATTTCTAAATTCTACTGAAAAAATTCCAATAGGTACCTATTCTATCAAAATTTTCTCTTCAATTTTCAAAGAAAACCTAAAATGTTTCTGACATGTGAGAAAAAAAAATCAAAATCCCTTCATCTAAACATTTTCCATAAGTATTGTAGAAAAAATCAAAAATTCAATCATATTTTTCAAACAAGTCTCATAAGAAATCTAAAAAAATATATATTATTTTATAAGTAAATCCATGTGAAATTTTTTGAAAAAAAATCACAATATTTTCAGTAGGTATGTAATTTTACAAAAAAAATAAATAAATAAATAAATTGAAATAATTTTTAAATGTTCAAAATTTTTTTGTCATGTGAAAATTTTTTTTAAATCTTATCCAAACATTTCCATACTTTAAATGAATTTTTTAATATTTTTCTATAAAAAGATCATAAATCCATAAAAAAATATAGTTCTTCAACAAGTCTAAGAAATCTAAAAAAAAAATTCAAAGTAAGCAAATAAACCTATTTCAAATTTAAAAAAAAAAAAAAAAAAAAATCAAAATATTTTCATTAATAATTATGTTATTTTACAAAAAAAATTGTGAAATTATTTTTAAATGTTCAACACTTTTCTGCCATGTGAGAGTGAGAAAAAATTTAAAATCTTATCTAAACATGTCGATACCTTTAACGAAATTTTTCTAAAAAAAAAAAATCAAAAATCCATAACCATATTTTCTCAACAAGTCTCGTAAGAAATCTAAAAAAAATTTAAAGTAAATAAATTTAAGCACCTACCTACTTACTTTATTCAAATTTTTTTGAAAAAAAAAAAAATGTGAAATAATTTTTTCAAGTACCTACCTAATTGTAAATTTTATTGTTCTGAAAAATATCAAAAATCAGATCAAATTTTCTCCAGCAACTTTCACAAAAAAATCCTTCATTTTTTGAAAGAAAGCACAAAATAAATTATTATTTTTTTTAAAATGAAAAACTTGAAAAAAAAACAAATTGTTTGAAAGGAAATATTTCAAAAATTTTCTGAAAAATTCCAATGTTCTATCAATTTTTTTTTTCAATTTTCACAATAAACAATATTCAGGTACATTTTTTTAAAAAAAGAAATCATTTTTCAAGTATTTTCAATAACTTTACAAAAAAAACTATTTTCTTGTGAAAAGAAATATTAAAAAATTTTTAATTTTTTTCAAAGAAAAAGTTTTGACAATTTTTTGTGAGTCGAAAAGAAATTGATGGGATTTTTTGAATTTTCTTTTTAAAATTTTAAGACGTGTTTTCTTTCCCAAAAAATTGGTGTTTTTTAGATGGGGTGGGGCTATTAACTTGAAATTTTGGCCTGCGAGCTCCCAATTTGGGCCACCATTTATTCCTATTTTCCATTCAAAAAAAAAAAAAAAAAAAAAAAAATGGAAGAAAATTATCTAATGATTATCACACATATTATGAGGATTTCAAGGGGGGGGGGGAGAGGGATCCAATCAATATTTTTCTAATGAAAAAAATTATTCTGAGGGTTTCAATCGACAACTTTTGTTTGAAATTTTTTTCAATTGGAGCTTTAATGAGCCCTCGAAGGGAGGCGTTTGAGAAATGTCACCCGCTCATTGTTTTATCGAATTGTCTGGTCAAATTACAATCAAATCGACTGAATTAGTCGTAAAATCGCTTTTTTACCTTTCGATCGCATGGGACTTACATTTATGGTTGGACTAGAAAATGGAAAATTCAAATTAGGCCGAATAAAAAAAAAATGAAAAATACTCTGATAATGAAGTTTCGGATGAGTCTCTCTCTCTACTGTGGTCCGTACATGCGATCGAACGTTCAGGTTTTGTTTTCATAGTTACGGCCGACGAGATGACTCATTGTAGGTAATTGAATTTGATACTGCGAACCATAATGCAACTTTCATTTTAATACTCGGAGTACGAATTTTCAACAATAATTCTCGTTAGTAGATTATAGCACCACAACAAGCGATCTAAGTACATATTTTTTTCCTTTTTCGAAATTACTCCGTGTAGTGTTGCGATGATGAATTACGCGCCATTGTTTCAATGGTCGAGTGATTGTTTTAACTAATAACGTTGGTTGTTTTGGTTTTTATAATAGATGATTTTCGTTTATGTATTCGGATCATGTACGGGTAAACCTAGAGTACTGTGCTTTTGGCCGTATCTACCACACGCGCGGCGGCTTGCCGGCGGCGGCATCGCGTAAAAAATGTACTCGTATTTTTGATGCGATTTTTTCGCGTTTCGATAAAATGTTCACGTCGGTGCCCGATTTATGCTCGTATCTGCTGTCGTGTTGCGAGCACGAAAAATCTGTGGTGGCGGTGGTGACCAGTGATACCGATCCATGGGTAGTTTTTATCAATAGTTCTGTAGTATATGAAATAAGGTAGCCCATAGATAGATTAGTCGAACAGTGTTAGTAATTCAGATTGGTGTTTTTTTATTTGTTGCAGTCTCAAATTAGCAGCGGGTCTGGCGAATCCGATCATAAAAATGGATCTGGTAGCATCAAGATACAACATTTGACGGGGTCGTGTGCTCTTGGACGTTCCCGGTTTCCTAAGTTGGAAGAATGCGCTCACTTTCACTACGAGCATGTAGAATTGGGTTCGTTACAGGTAATGAATTAGAGGCAGCGCCGCCGACAAATACATAATAATATATTTTTTATCAATCCGACTGAACCGTGACCACGGTTACGAATTCCCTTTTCGATGTGATTTTTTTGCTTGATTAATTGAATCGTTTTTATTTTCAAATTCGTGTAATTGATTTTTCGAATTTTGATTAGATAATTTTTGTGACTAGTGTCTAGTTTAATTATTTACTCAATTTGTTTACATGGACATAGATCGTTGTTGAATTTTAGCAAGTCCAATACTACAAAGATAGTTGATATTCGAAATTGAAGTGGAGGGGAGGGAGGGGTCCAATCAAAATTTTTGTAATAACCAAAATTATTTCCAAGACTTCAAGCTACAACTTTTGTTTGAAATTTTTTTCAGTTGGACCCCTTTACTCCAACCATTTTTAAATAATAATAATATAAGTACATATTTACCTGGTATTATGTGAAATCGGAGGAGAGGGAGGGATATCCAATCGAAATTTTTATAATAACCAAAATACGTGTAAACTTTTTGAGAAGGATAAAAAATGTAATGTGGAAGTGGTAATTTAGCAAATCTTTAAAAATCCAGGCTGAACAGAGCTTTAAATGTCGAGAATACTTAACAATTTTCAAAGCTTTGTAGCCCGTCATTTTTAAAGACAGACAAATTTTTCTCATATGTAACTATTTTTGCTTCTTACAAAATTTCGAAATTTTCTCCAACCTGCTCCATTAAAATCGAAGTAAACACCTGGTGTACGTAAAGTTTTAAAAAACATTGGAATCGAAAAAATGAAATACACACTTCTCATTTAAATCTGTTTTTTGGAGAAAAAATATTTCTCAGTCAAGTTATGAAGAAAAAAATCTAATCTTTCATGGAATAAAAAAAATACTCATCTCAATTTTTCGAAATAGAAATTTTTTTTTGTCTGATTTTGAGTAATTTTTCTTTCTCAAAATTTCTCAACTTTTTTGTTTTCAATTTTTTGTTTTTTGATATGAAAAAAAATCGTTCATTTTTTTCCTGCATTAAAAATTAATAATCTTTTTGAAGCAAGAAAAATTTTTTTTTTTTTTTTTAAACAGAAAGCTCCTATTTATGGAGAAAAAAAGAACTCAATTTTTTCAATCAAAAAATTTCTCTCATTTTTTCTGACGCGAAAATGATCTTTCAGTTTTTATGCAGAAAAAATATCCTGTTTATTTTTTTTGGAAAGAAATCTCTTATTTTTGGAGATAGAATAAAAGTTTAATTTCTTGCCTCATTTTTTGGAATAAAAAAACGCCTCAACAATTCCTTCCAGTTTCTTGTTTCTAAATTTAAAAAAAAAAAAAAAATCAAAATTTTTATGCAAAGAAAAATATACGTCTTTCAAGCTCAATTTTTTGGTCTCAATTTCTTTGGAATAAAAATTCCATTTTTTGGAGCAAAAAATTTAGGTATGTATTGATCAATTTCTCCCAATTTCTCGTCTCAAAATTTCTTGAAAAAGATCTCAATTTTTGATGAAAAATTTTTTTGTAAGAATAAAACTAAAACTTTTTATGCAGGAAAAATACACTTTTTTTTAGAAATTTTTGGAGGAAAAATAATTTTTTGTTTTAGTTTTTCAGGAATAAACTTTTTTTGACAATTTTTTGGAGCAAAAGGTCTTTAAATCACCTTTTTTATTGTCTTTCCAAAATCCTATCAATTCTTTTCTTGAATAATAATAATAATAAAAATTTTTTTTTTTAAAATTGAAAATGATATTTACTTCAAAAAATTTCATGGAATAAAATTTGCACTGAAAAGAAAAATTGAAAAATTCTTAGATAATATACCATATATAAAAAAATAATAATTTCTGATGAATCCTTGAAAATCATTTTTTGCAGCAGCGAAAAATTCTCTTGGAATAAAATTTGCAAAATGAAAACAAGGTAAAAAATTTCCTGAAAAATACAAAAATCCTATCAAACTAAAAAATACCTACCTGCGTATTTTCTTGTAAATAATTTATAATTTTATTTTATTAAAAAAAAAAAATCAAAATTAAATTGTTAAGCATGTTTTCTCAAAAAATCGTATCATTTTTTTTTTCTGATAATAGTACCTCAAAATTTTTTCCAAAAACTTGTTTAAAATTATTTTTTGTTACAAAAATTTCTCTGGGAATAAAATTTTAGAAAGAAAATAGCTGTTGAAAAAAAAACCATAAGATTCAAAAATCTTATAATTTTTTAAAATGTTTCCTTGAAAAAATTCTGTTGTAAGTATAAGTACTTACTTACCCTTTTTCTGAAAAATTGAAAATTGAAAAGTGATAATGAAACCAAGTTCTTTTTAAAAAAGTTTTGAAATTATTTTTTCCCCACAAAAATTCTCTGGGAATAAAATTTAAAGAAAAGAAAATGCTGCTAAAAAAATTCAAAAATCGTAGAAGGTTTCTTGAAGAAATTCCAATTCTGAGACAGTGTCTCTAATTTTTGTTATTTTTATTTTATTATTTCATTTGTCTTTGAAAAAAATATTTTTTCAACTTTTTTTTTTTTTTTGAAAATTTAATCAATTTTGATTTCAGTTATTATCATTGTTCTGTTTGAACGTGTATTTGAAGAGTTATAGGCGAAAACCACGAGGAGGTAACTTTGGGCTCACATTTGGGGAACTTTGTGAAGAGTGAGGTTTGAGGATTTGTTAGTGGGTAATCAAAACACAGAATAGTAAATTGTAAAGTCAAAAAATTGCACGTCTCCCCAAAATTCATTTTTCTCTATTTTATTTTTTTTGGTGTAATTTTACTGGGCCAGATCCGTTTGTTACATATATCGAGATCGTATTTACGTAATTCGCAATTCGACAGCGTGAATTCGCAAAAAACTACCTACAATAACATAACGAAATGCACGTGTTTCGATTGTACTCATATTGTCTAGGGTATTGAATTAATGCATGTACAATAACAAACACCGTGCAAGTTGTTTGCATATGTATTCTGTGGTCGTCGTACGATATCACGAGCTTGAAATTATACCCGGTGTCGGTGCCCGATGGGCTGGCTGTGGTTATTTTACATCGGTCAAAAGATAACTCTACGTACTTTACTTACATACGTCTTACGTAACATTGAATTTTTCAAGAAAACGTTTATTTTTAATTCTCGTAATAAATTTGAAAGTACGACGGAGGTATAATTCAAAAAATTTATTGCTACCAGTTTTGACAACTCGATGCGGTTTTGTTAATTTATAAATATAAGAAAAAGAGAAATTCTAACAGTACTTCTTAACACACCAACGGGTGCATTTTCTGTTCCTTTTTTTTTTGCATAGATCTCGTTATACGAAGAAGAAGATTTAAAATCGTTATCTAGTCTAGAATATAACGAAAATTCGGAAAACAAATGGCTAACGGTGAAAGTGATCTCGCAAGGGCAGAGCTGGCTGTTGCGACGGACGTACGAAAATTTCCGCATGCTCGATCAGCAACTTCACCAATGCATCTACGATAGAAAATTCAGTTCGTTGCCCGAATTACCACCTCTAGAAAATTTACCAGATAAAGAAAACCCTCAGGTATGTGAATAATTCATCAATCACTGAACCGTACCATATATTTATACACTTAGGTATGCGTTGTTTTATTTACGGTCATTCAGGTTTTTTTTTTTTTTTTTGATTTACAGGCGTATATAAAAAATCATCTGAGCAAATATTGCGGACGATTTTCAGAAATTGCAGGTAGTTTGATTAATTGTGGTCCGATTCTGAGTTGGTTGCAATTGGATAATAGAGGCAGGCGCATATTGGTCACCGATGGTGACAATTGTCCGATAAATACACCGGCTGTTGCAGCTGCTTATGCTGTTAAAAAATACCAAGCTGTGGCTGCTGATGAAATATCATTCGATGTGAGTAATTAACAATTGTTACGAACGATTAGGTAGATAATATCTTCGAATTCGTTCATTAGCTGTTTTTTTTTTCGAAAAAAAAATTCCTAGATTTTTTTCTCATTCCGGAAATTGATTATTTTTATACGATATTTTCGATAGTCCTGTTGTCTGGCAATTTTCGTTCCATCGTAGAGAATAGTGCATTTTTAATTCAGTTTAGATGCATCGAATCCTCAGTTCATCGAAACCGGTTTAATAGAGCAACCAGTTTCGTTTACAAATAATAATAAAAGTCACCACTTAAGTATGTGCAATTGTGTTTAGAACTTTAGACTTGAGAACATTTTTTGAGAGCGTGATTTTTTTACTTATACTTTGGAAAATTTACCTATATTTTGAGATGTTGATCTTGCTGTGGATAGAATTTTGCTCGAGTTGAATATCGACGATTTGCATTATCGCCAAGTAGTGTTTTGTTTATATTTCAATTTTAAATTTACCTACTCCGAAATTTAAATTAATAAACGATGTTTAAATAGATTGTTTCTTATCTCGAAAGGTTGATTTTTTAAACTTGAAAGCAAATGAGTCGAAAATAATATAGCTGAAGTTCTGATTAAAATTTTCGAATACGTGACTGAGTGATCATTTAATTTTTTTACTGACTTTCAAAATAATGTTCATTCATAAATGTTCAAGTCTTTTATGAGGAAATCTGAATTTTTATTAGAAATTTCAATCAATTCATAAGTCTAACTTGGATTTCCCCCTTTTTTTTTTTGAGTCGTACGTACATTTTTTAAAGTATATTTTATGGAATTCAAAGAAGTTCTTTTACATTACGTGACAATTAATTAATGAATTTTCTTTTCTAGGTTGGAGATATGATATCTGTGATCGATATGCCACCTCCGGAGGACAGCATTTGGTGGAGAGGAAAACGTGGCTTTATGGTAGGATTTTTTCCTTCTCACTGCGTGGCTGTTATTACCGATAAAGTTCCTCGTAATTTACAACTTAATCAACCTTCAACCTTAATCGAACCTTCCAAACCAGTGCTCAGGTAATATTATAATTACTCTATTGAGTTTCGAGGTGAATGATTATAAACATATTTTTACTCAGGTGTGCTAATAACTCGTTTTCTTTTTTGTTTTTGTATCTTACAGGAAACATGGCAAGTTGATAGCATTTTTTAGAGCGTTTATTTTATCCAGACCTTCGAAAAGACACTTGAAACAATCTGGTATTTTGAAGGAGCGAGTTTTTGGGTGCGATTTGGGCGAACATTTGTTAAACAGCGGACGAGATGGTAATTCAATTATTTATAGGGATTGAAAATCAACTAGATGAAAATCTAATTCGTGTTTATGTATCTCCGCAGTACCAATGGTGTTGAAGTGTTGTTCAGAATTCATAGAACAACACGGTATCGTAGATGGCATTTATAGGCTTTCCGGTGCTACGTCAAATATTCAAAAATTGAGGTAAGAAAATTACTACCCAGATTACGAGTTTTCTTTTTTGAAAATTTTAACGAAATTATAATTTTTCAGAACTACATTCGACGAAGATCGAATACCAACTTTATATAGCGATGATTCCATTCTACAAGATATCCATAGCGTAGCTTCTTTGTTAAAAATGTATTTTAGGGAATTACCTAATCCATTGTGCACTTACCAGTTGTATAAAAATTTTGTCCACGCCGTTCAGAATGCTGATCCAGCCGAACGAGTGGGGTCAATGCGAGAAGTAGTACAAAAATTACCTCCACCTCATTTTAGGTATTTTCACATTTTCTACTGAAATTTAATACTTATTTGAAGTCGATAACTGATTTTTTTTTTTTTTTTTTTTTTTGCAGAACTTTGGAATTTTTAATGAGACATTTATCTAAAGTAGCTGAGCATGGTACCCGAACAGGAATGACTGCGAGAAATATCGCTATCGTATGGGCACCGAATTTATTACGATGCAAAGAATTAGAATACGGTGGCGTTGCAGCCCTCCAAGGTGTCGGTGTCCAAGCAGTCGTTACTGAGTTTTTGATATCGAATGTTGATTTGGTTTTTTGTAACGATCAAATTTCATTTTATGGTATGCCAAATTGAGCACCTGATTCGTAACTCTTAACTAGTGTCTAGTTTACTCAATTTGTTTACGTGGTGGATCGTTGTTGAAATTTAGCAAAGTTATTATTCAAAATTCGAAGGGTGGGAGGGGTCCAATCAAAATTTTTGTAATAACCAAAATTATTTCCAGGACTTCAATTTACAACTTTTGTTTGAAATTTTTTTCAATTGGACCACCTCCACCAATTTTTAATATACTATCTAAGTGATATTATGCTAAATTGGAGGGTAGAGGAGGGTTTAATCGAAAATTTTATAATAACAAAAACAATTTCTAGGATATCAATCTATAACTTTTGTTTGAAAATTTTTTCAATTTGACCCCTTCCTCAATTTTGAAAAAGTATCTACCTGATGTTATGTAAAATCGAAGGCGAGGGAGAGATCCAATCAAAATTTTTATAATAAACATAATTATTTTTAGGGTTTTAATCTACAACTTTTATTTGAAAAATTTTTTGATTGGCCCCTTACTCCCTCACCCCTCTAATTTTTAATTAGCATCTTGGGTGTGTTATGCGAAATTAGTGAGGAAGAAGGGGTCCAATCGAAAAAATTTTCAAACAAAAGTTGTAGCTTAAAGTCCTGGGAGTAATTTCGGTTATCACAAAAATTTCGATTGAACCCCTCCCTCCCCTCCAATTTAGAATATCAATTATCTACGTAGTATTGGACTTGGTAAAATTCAACAAAGATCCACCACCAGTAAACAAATTGAGTAAAATAGACATTAGAATTTTATAAAGAACCATCGCGATGCTAAATATGTGCTTCATGTATTTAGGAACTTCAAAAAGGATGCGCCCTAAATCATTGTCACTGGGAACTCCTACTAAATTATTATCTCTGGAAGAAGCTCAAAGTAAAAGATTGGGATTGGAACATTCGCACGAAAATTACATAGAAGTTGGTTAGTATTTTTGCACACCTTTAAAAAAAATAAAAAATAATATTTTAAAGAGGATTTGTTATATTTATATTGCAGGAGGTGGGCCATCGTGTTTGCCTAAAATTTACCACACCGTTATCGAACTACCTACGCGTAAAAGAATACCCTTGAAGAGATCACCGTTGGGCTGGAAATCGTTTTTTTCGCGAGGTAGTGGCGGTACTAGTCTAAGGAAAAGTTCTTCCACAAATTCTGGTAAAAGAAAGACTTCTATTCCGAATGAAATCACGTATAAATTAACGGTGAGTTGCACAAAGTTAGGTTTTAAAAAATCTTTAGACAGTAAACTAATTGAAAATCATTTTGAATGTGTAGGATTCGCTCAAGAAAAAAGATACCGAAACAAAAATTCGCCTGAGAACGGTAAAAAGTGCAGAATCATTGACGTCCGGTCTAGGCAATGGGTCATCGGTGCGTAATTCAATGTGTTTGGAGTTTTTATCGCCGCCATCTCCGAAACAGGGTACAGCTGCTCACAGCAGGTCTGTGTCTCACGATTCCTATTTCGATCATTTGTCGGAGAACACTCCGATGCATTCGACGTTACGTGATGATGATAAAGGTTGGTAAAACTGCGCGTAAGAGCAATTCGCATCGTTTTATACTCGAAATAACCTCGCACTGCATACTAATTTACAGGGTTGAGTGACCTTCAGGTTAATTTTGATTTAGATGAATCAGAAATGAAAATATTTTCCGAAGAATCTTCGCAATTGTTTAGTAATACTTCGAGCTCGGAACATTTGCAAGTAAATAATCGTCTTATTGATAAGATAAAATTCTCAAAAATATTCTCATTTAATTTACATTATCTTTATTTCAGCCGAATATGAAAAAAATACCTATTTTGGCCAGCGCCGAGAACACCATCATCGTCGATCCGTCGCCTAAAAAGCATAAAACCAGTTGCGACAATAGCTCGTGCAGTTCGGCTACTCTTTCCGATGATATGACAGCTGTATCGAATAAACGTTCGCGTCTCGAAGAACGTCTATTTGACGAAGATCTAGCATATATCGATAGTCAATGTACGGATCGTGTAAGTACCTCGACTCGATTACCAGGGTTGTATCAGTTTGGAACGTGATCTTAATGGAATTTTTCCCTCTTATGTTAAGCTGGTGGTAGAAGTAGACGTGCATCATCGCGAAACATCACAAATCTCTTCGCCAATGACTGATACGGCATATTCGGAGAATGAAAATGGCTGCACTATGTCCGATACAACGATCACAAATATCAATGTTCCTTATACACCGTTGTCCGAATGTAGCGGCACGACCACTTCGAATTTCGAATTTAGTTATCAAAGACTGTCATCGTCCATGTCGTCGTCGCAACTGCCGCGCAGCTCGACCGATAGCGTGAAAACGAACGATAGCAAAAAATACGAAAATGTGCAAGGAAATAGATTGAGTTACCAAGGAGAATTACGTACCGGTGTCCCGATTAAGAATAGGTTAAGCTTGCAAACGTTGACTCCAGGAGTGGAGGGTGATCATCATTCTGATAGCAAGCATCCGTCGATCATCGTCACCAACGCAGCCGTCGGACAAAATGAAATAAAATCCAACGATACCGGCTATAAAAGCGTTAGCGATACTAAATTGTATAGAAATTCTTGTGATTCTAATTATTCCAAAGATGTGTTCAACGATCAAGCTAATGGTACGTTACACGAAGATATCGAATGGAAATCGAAAGAATACAAAAATCAGAACGATTGCAATTCGTACGAAAATGTACAAAAACCTAAATTAGTTTTAAACGATAGAGAAATGTTGAGCGATTCGAAAAGCATAGAAGCTTGTAACGAATCGCCCTATGAGCTGGTAACCATGGTGGGCAATCGTATGACTTCGGTTTCGTCAAACGATATCATTTTGCCGAGAGAAGGCAACGTTATAACTGATTCGAATTACGAAGAAATTCAACCTGTTTGCTCGGCACGTTGCATGAATAACGTTCACCATTCGGAAGACGATAATTACGAAAAAATGTCATCTTCAGCGTATTCGGAAAACGATCTATACAGTTTAGAAGGTAGTGTTAGAGGTAAAACGAAATCAAACTACGAAGAAATCACTATTTTGGGTGATGATCTGGGCAGTATGCGAGATTGTCTATCATCTTCTAATGAGTCATTGGAAAGTTCGGCCGACGAAGCTATGGTAGAAAATAATTTGTACGAATCACTCGTGGCCGAAGATTCTAGTCCAGATCAAGCTGCCAATCAATTTTTGGTCCCAAAAGAGGCTAGTCTTCTTGCTGACAACAAGAAAATCGAGGTAAATGAAAATATGCCAACTTGAAAATTTTTAAATTTGGATAGAACAGAGTACAAAAAAGTTTTTGTTTGAAAAAGAATGGTTATTTTTGCTTTAAAAAAATAATTTTTCACTCCAACACGATGAAAATTGAATTTATTCTAAAATTAAAATATAATCAAATTGAGAAATTTTTCCATTCGTTATTATTTTTTACAAGATAAAAAAATAAGTTTTTCATTTTAAAAAAATGAAAAAATTTTCAGGTTCCATGAAATTCTTTAAAAATTTTAATCTCAAAAAATTAGAAAATTAAAATTTTTTTATTAGAAATAGGTAAATGAAAGTTTTTTACTCTAAAATGATGAAAATAAAATGTATTTAAGAGTTTTTAAAAAATTACCCAAAAATTTTTTATTCCTTTTTTTTTTATTTACCACTAAAAGACCGAAAATGAGATTTTTTCATTTTTAAAGAAAGTGAGAAATTTTTCAGCTAACAAAAATTTTAAAATATTGTACTTTTAAAATTTAAAAAAAATACTCGAAAAAATGAAATTTTTTTGCTCTAAAAAATATATTACTTAGTTTTCACTCGAAAATGAGGGAAATAAAATTAATTCCAGAATTTTGAAATGATGACTCCCGTTTATTTTTTAAATTTTGAATCCCAATAAAACTGAGAAATTTTCTCATCTTTCATGTTTTATTCAAAAGATATCATTAAAAGATCGAAAATGAGAAAAATTATACCTATCTAAAAAAAAAAAAAAATGAAAAAATAATGAAAATGATTTTATTTGCCAATTTTTCTCAATTTTTATTCCCAAAAAATTGAGTATTTTTTTTATTGCCATTAAAAGACCGAAAATGAAAACATTTTTCTTTAAAATAAAAAAGAAAATTTTGAGCCCCCCCCCAAAAAAAAAATGACCTTAAATATTGAAGAATTTAAAACATTTTTACTTGAAAAGAAAAAGTTTTTCTTCACTCCAAAATGAGGTAAATAAAATTTATTCTAGAATTTTGGAATAAAATACTCCATATTTTTTTTTTAAATTTGGAATTCCAATAAAATTGAGAAATTTTCCCATCTTTCATTTTTTATTCAGTATCATTTTAAAAGATCGAAAATGATAAAAAATTTTATCTAAAAAAATGATAAAAATTTTTCAGTTTCCAACTTTTTTTTAATTTTTATTCCCAAAAAATTAAGTAATTTTTTTTTCAAAAAATTGAACAATTTTTATTCTAAAAAATTGAGCTATTTTCACCAAAATTTTGAGCAATCTCCACACCTGAAAAATTTTAATTCCCAAAAAATTGAGCGAGTTTTATTCCCAAAAATTGAGCATTTTTTTAAGTCGTGCAATTTTTATTTTTTTTTTAAATTGAGTAACTAATTTTTATTTTGTTAAATTGAGTAATTTTTAAGTTTTTTTAATTGAGCCATTTTAATTTTTTTTTAAATTGATCAATTTTTATTCCCAAAAATTGAGCATTATTTGAACAATTTTCCTTTTTTTTTTTTTTTTTTTTTTTTTTAGTAAGCTGAAAGTGACTAAATTTTTTAGTTCCCAAAAAAGCTTGAATAAAGTGAAATACCTACTTATTTTCTAAATTTTGAAAATAAAAATGAAAATTAGATTTTAAAAAAATGATTGGTTTTTTAGCTCCTAAAATTTTTTTAAATGTGTATCCCCTCATAGCTGAGAAATTTTTCCATTATTTTTTCGTAAGGCTGAAAATGGAAAAAAATTTTCATGTCAAAAAATTGGTAAATCTTTCATCTTCCAAAATTTTTTAGTATCTAGATAAATTTTTATTGAAAAAAAAAAAAAATTAAAAAAAAAATAAAAATAGAAATTATTCTGTTCAAAAAATGCATGTTTTTACTCTAAGAAAATTGGATTTTTTACACTCCAAAATATTGAAATAAAATTTATTTCAAAATTTGAGAATGAAAATGGGTTCTACTGTATTATCCACAATTTTTGGAGTGCAGTGTTGTCCATCGATTTTACTAGCATGTAAGAATGTTTCAATCTTCAAATTTCTATAAGATAGGGACCATAATATGTGTCCATGAAGTTTTTAGCTAGTTGGACTCTGTTCTATTTAGATTTCAAAAATTGTCCAGCACTCCTTAATCACCCTGTATTTGAGTATTTGTTTTTAATTTTATTTTTTTTTTATTTCTCATTTAGGGTGTAAACGATTACAAAAATTTCATCATGATTGTGGAATCACCTGAGAAAGAAAATAACCAAGAAACCATCTCAAACGACCAGCACCCCTTATTGATACCAGATAATCCGTCTCCTTACAGCGATTCGGAGCCATTATTTGATAAACAAGAACCGCCGAGCAACGAACAAAACACTCAACAACTTTCTTCCAAAGAAAACGACCTCGATAAAAATAATTTCTCAATAAAAGACGATCACGTAGAACAAAACGGCATCAGACCAAACACTCTAATCATACGAAAGGAAAACGATGCCCCAGAGTCAGCCAAAGAGCAAAATTCGAACGAGAATTTTTCCAACGACGAGAAAACAGTACAAGACGAAGTGAAAAGTAAACAAAATGGAGAAATAGAGTTGAAGAATAATTTATCCTCCGGTAATTATTCACCATAACTTGGCTGATGGCTTGGTAGTTGGTATACACATTAATGCATGCGTTATATTTCATTTTGATAAAATATATTTATACCAGTTTTGCGTTAATTTTTAATAATTTTGTCATTTTGACGCCTCGCTGCTAAATAGGTGTATTATCTAATCTTTTATTATTACGTAAAAAACAATGAGATGGTAAAAAATTTCTCGAATTCAATTCCTGTTATTGCCTGCATGCGTCATCTTTTATGATTCAGCGGTACTCGAGTCGTGGTGATGGGGAATTTCTAATTCAATATACGGACTCGATATTATCAATATTAATGAAGTGGTCGCTCTTGAAGAACTGTTTCATTTTATTTTTCGTCTATCATTTAATTCACTTTTTTTTTCGCGAAATAAAATCTAATACGTTGCTAATTTGGCTGATTTTTTTTTTGCGTGCAATATAATTTTGTTTTTGCGGAGTGGCTAATATAATAATATTAATTATATTTCGGGTATATTGAAAATTGAACGGCGCCGTTTTTTGTTGCGTAGGGTGCACGAAAAGCGTCCAAGATCTCGTGTCAAGATTCGAGTGGTCGGCGGAAAATGAGTTTCTCAACGGGCGTAAAGACGTGACGACCAGAAATAAAAGTTTATCGCCCGATTACCAAGAAGATAAGTACCCGTCTTCTAGAAAAGAATATTTCTCATTACCACCTGTGCTCGTGAAACGAAAACCATCCGGTGATACTTCTGGCGCGATGCAGCCTTGTGACGAGAAAGACGATCAAACGGCCCGAGATCGTATTGAAAAGTACAAAGAAGAAAGGCGATTAGCGTTGAGGCAAAAGTATCAAGTCGACGGTGATATAAATGATCAAAAAGACGAAGAGATGATACGCAGAATTAAACACAAAATACAAAAAAATGACAGAAGTAGTCATGATTTCGATTCTAGTCCTACCGACGATGTAAGTAGTGCGAGTAGCGAATTAGTCTCCAAAGATAAACCTTCAGCCGTTACTACAATTAGTATACTTTACACGTCGCGCCGCAAAAGAGACTCCCTAGATGTTGATAAGTTAGAAAAAAATAACGCAGATACCAAAGATTCGAGTAACGATGTTTCGCCAAAACGCAATGACGAATTGTCCTCGAGAACCAACCTGATTTCCAATAATATTTGTAGCAGTGAGAAAGAGTATAAACCCGGTTCATTATCGAAATCATTCAGCACTGATAGAATCGAACCGGTGAGGGAATGGCATTTGAAGCAAAATCCATGCGATGGTAAAAGACCATTTACCGCTAGTTTGGAACGTAAAATTAAAAATAGCGGCAATGTAGAAAGTTTGGTGGCTAAACGCGTCAATCAACTATCGGAAGCGTCCGAGTCGTCGGAATTTGCTCGTACTAGAAGAAGCGGAGAAATTGGGTGAGTTGAATTGTCAAATTTCTTGGTACCTACAGTACCTACCTACTTTAGGGTGTTCCATAAAACGTGTGCAATATTTTCACCATAACTTTTTCTAATAAGTTGCCTATCTCAAAAATTGAAGGAGCTATGAAGCTTTGTAAATTTAGTATTTTTAAGCAAAATTAGTTGGCAACACTGAATTAAATTTTTTTTAAACCTCGCCAGTGCATAGCACTTCAAATACACGAGAAAAGTTGTAATCAAGTTGGGATGCCTATCTTTCAATTTGAAGGAGTTATGACGACAAGAAATTCTTGTTGAAAGTATTGCCTACCACAATTATTACGATGCACTTTCTAGACATGAAAATTGAACAATTCTGTCAAAACAATACATGATACGAATTCAATTTTTTGAGAGGAACAAAAAAAGTCATGTGAAGAATTTTCCTATCTTTGAAAATAAAGGCGCTACAGAGCATTGGAAATCAGTGTTGTTAAAATTTGAGGTTCCGTAACGCCTTCATTTTCAACATAACTGATTTTGCTTCTCTCGAAGAGTTGCATCCTTGCATCTGTTTTACGAATCGTATTGACGAATTTTTTGAAACTACCGCCCCTTCAAAATTGAAATAGGCAACTCATCATGAATTTTTTTTTGTTCGACTACTCGAGTTGCATGTTGCATCTATAGTTGAATTATTGCGGATGCTTCACACAACACCCTGACGAAAAATATGCAACTTTATTAATAACATTTTACTTTTCTGCAGATCTATGCGACAAAGAGCTCATAGCACAAGTGGTCCAGTGGCTCCTTATTGTATTCGAGACATTGCCGCAATTTTTGAAAACAAAGACAATAATAAACAATGAATTCTCTTTCAATGCAGTCGTATTTTTTAAGTGTTTGATTGAAGGTTTTCGATGTTATAATTGAATGAATGCGCTTATTTTTCATGTTAGTTTATCGCTTTTTGTATAACTTTTTTTTTTTCAAATGTACCTTTTGTAACTGGTTTACAAAAAAGAAATTGTTAACTACTAAAGTAATATTCATTGTGCTTTTTTTATTTGTATAAAATTTAATTTGTTGATTTTATTTTTTAATTTTGTTGTAATTTACTACAATTTTCGTACATTTTGTATAATTATTTATAATCGTTTTTGCAGCTAATGAATATTTTTAAACTGTTGTATTTTAGATGAAGCTATTAAAATTTTTATTTCTTCGAATAATTGAGTGAATATTGATTTTGACTATTATAATATAGGCCTATTGATGATTAAATAATATTATTGAAATGATGCTGATGCCAGTGAAGGAAATTCTCGATTTTTTAAGTGAAAAATGCTCGATCTTTTTTATGAAAAAATCTCTTTTTTTTTAGTGAAAAAATGCTCGATTTTTTTGATGAAAAAAAAATGGTCGATTTTTTTTAGTGATTAAAAATGCTTGATTTTTTTATAATGATAGGTAGGTTAAAAAAAATAAAAGAATACTCAATTTTTTGGTAAAAAAAATGCTCCATTTTGTTGATGAAAAAAATTCTCGATTTTTTTGATGATGAAGAAAAAAAATGCTCGATTTGTCCGATTTTTCTAGTGATTAATAAAAATGTTCAATTTTTTTAGTGATGGGAATAAAAATAAAAAATATGTTCAATTTTTTAGTGATGGTAGGGTAACCGAACCCATTTTTTTATAACTTTTTTTGCCAGCTACTTAGCTCGGAAGTTTCAATATTTCTCGACGAATCACATCACCCTGATCCACATATAAAAAAATATTAGCACAATCATATTTTTACATATTTTGAGGTTAGCACATATTTGCTACATATTTTAACATTTTTTCATTTACACCCCGGGTTTTTGCCAATTTCACCCCTTTTTTCAGCTAAAATATGCAGAAAATGCATATTTTTTCATTCAAAACCGTAATTTTTGAAAAAATTTCGCCCTTGCTACGCTCGGGTAGCATACTATTTTCTGTTTTTTATTAGTGGTAGCAAAGGTAGAAATTTTCAGCAGTTTCAGTTGGCATTTTTAATAATTACCCCCTATCCGCGGTAGAACCACTCTAATTGGAGGCCAGGAACGTAAATTTAAAGATGATGATATTGTTCTATCTACCAACATGTCAATTTTTTACACTTTAGAGAGTACATACCTACAGTAGATATTAAAACATGTACCTATACGAATTCAAAATTGAAAAAAAAGAAAAAAATTAATACCTATTTTCGTATTTTCACATATTTTAGCTTTTTAAAAAAATATTTGCACATTATTTCAGGATTTTAAAGAAATATTTTTCACATATTTCGAGATTTATAACCACATATTTCAGACTAATAAATAAATATTTTCGGTTACCCTAGTGATGGGTAAAGTAAACAAAATAAAAAATATGTTCGATTTTTTTTAATTAAAAAAAATTGCTCGTTTTTTTAGTTTTTTCTTAGTGAAAAAATGCTCCATTTTTTTGATGATGAAAAAAATGCTCAATTTTTTTGATGATGAAAAAAATGCTCAATTTTTTGTTTTAAAAAAAATGCTAGTTTTTTAAGTGAAAAAATGTTCAAGTTTTTTTGTAATAAAATGCTCAATTTTTCTGATGAAAATTTTTTTTTAAAATGCTACTTTTTTTTGCTCGATTTTTTTTTGATGAAGAAAAAAATGCTCAATTTTTTGAACCCTCCCCCTCCCAACGGTATTCTTCAAAAAATTTTAATGTCAGTAAAATGGCGACACTGTGTATGGATCACGTGGTTTCTTATCATTCAGCCCATATCAGCCTCTCAGATTTTTTAAAAAAAATATAAAAATTCTCTAGGAAATTCAAAATTTATTGCATAATTTTATTAGTTTAAATTTTTTATACAAGTTCATAATTAACCCCAGTGAAATTAATTTAATTCAACGACCAACGAATGTACTGACCTGTCAAAAAATGCCATGAAAACATGAAGAATTCATCCATGGAACCATATCCTACGAAAGCGTTTTTTTCTCCAACTCTTCACGGTACTGAGTCGGTTATTAAATTTTCACCGCGACTCAGCATGCAAAGATATGTCACCGTCCTACAAGTAATTAAAGATTTTCACGAACGTCGTACGATTACAAATGTAACGGAATTCGGTTGCGGCAGCTTCTTATTTTTGGACAACTATCTAACCAGGTGCGATTTCATCAATCACGTAAATCAAATTGATATCAACAGAGATCGATTGGCCGGAGCTCTGCATATGATCGAAGCGAACCAATTCCATAAACAATCCGAAACACCACGTTCACCTTTGAAGGTTGATATTTTTGAAGGAAATATATCGAAAATGGACCAAAGAGTACAAAACAGCGACGTCGTTGTGGCCATTGAAGTAATCGAACATTTATTCGAAGAAGATTTTCATTCATTTCCTGCCAATGTTTTTGGATTCATCAGACCTAAATTGATCATAATGACTACTCCGAATTACGATTATAACGTGCTGTTTGATAATGGAGGTAAATTTCGCGACGAAGATCATAAATTCGAATTTACGAAAAAGCAATTCATTCAGTGGGGAAATGATATTATCGCCAAGTATCCCGAATATTCGGTTAAAATCTTCGGAATTGGAGAAGTACCTGATGAGTGTTCGAAGGAAACAGGCTATTGCACTCAAATGGCAATTTTTGAGCGAAGAGAAACTCACTGTGATTCACGTATCGTAGATTTAAATATCGAAGACTATATTTTAATTGGTTCCTATGCCTATTTTACTCGAATTGATAGTACAACTGACGAAGAAAAATTATGGCAACAAATCGATGGCTTGATAATCAATTATATTGTCGACGAAGATGAATTATTATACGTCGATAATGAGGAGTGCGAATGGGGATATCGTTTTATTTGTTTGCCCATTAATTTATTGATTGAAAGGTGCAAAATAAAAAATATTGATGAAAAAGATATTATGGCCGTTGTATCGAAATTTGGGCATATGTATTTCATAAAATACTTTGAACAGTATGGAAATTTATTAGTAGTTACTGACGAATGCGAGCAAAATTGTGGTATTTACTGTCGAAAGAGTTGAAAAAGCTCATTCGTAATTTTCATTTGTTACCTACGAAGTATTTTTCAAAATGTATTTTAAAGTTTTTTTACTGTTACAATTATTTAAAGGCAATGCCATTTTATACTTCTTTTATTTTTAGCATACTTTTTATACGTTTGATGTATGTTATCTCACGATTCACTGAAAATCCGAACAAAAAAAATATACGTGATTTGTTAGAACCACATTAATAAATTTTATTACATTTCAGTGATTTCAGGAATAATAACAAGTTTTAATCAACAGTGGTAATTATGATGTTATCAAGATTCTGTGCTGTGTTATGTGAGATACAAATATACATATAAAAAAGTATTCTGGAAACGGGCTTTACGATGAATTCAGCACCACTCTGTTTTTCTTTCGTTTTCTTCGATTATTTTCCAATTCGGTGAAGGCACAGCCGAGAGCCAGTTGAAATCATTTATCAAATTCCAATTATTCACAGCCTGATCCAAATTCACTTTTTTGAAATGTTCATCTATACCGTCGTAATTCCAATTATACGGAGCAAAATGAACGTCTGTACAATCTTCTATAATAGCACGACTGGTTACATGGACGTAAAACTTTGTTTCGAATGTATGATGTACTCGGAGCTGTTGACAAGCAACTACGAACGTGCAATTTGAGCATTTATCTACGAATATAGACGTTGACACTGGTCCACAAAGTACCAAGCAGTCGGTCAACGATACGAAATGAACAGTGTTTGCTCCTCCGTCCATTCTTATTTGACATTTTTTCAAATCACGAAAAGCTACATCCTTTTTGAAAATTTCTTCGTGTTTCAAAACAAAATTCTCATTTTCTCGTTGAAAATAACCATATTCGTCGTCCAATTTCAGAACATACTTTTTCACTGGTTTTTCTACAGCTGCAGTTACGTCCGGTTCGTCTTGAACAACGTTGGAAAGCAGTTCCTTATCGCCGGTTTCATTTTTAGTGTTTCGTTTGGAAAAACTGAAAAGGAAATGAAAATATTTTCATTAGATCGCGGTGTTAAGATTATTATCGAAAATATTATATTAACTAAGCCATAACACATACCTGAATTTCTTTTGGGGTATTAGACTTTGTTCCAGTTTCATACGTTTATCATTCATTTCGTGGTATTTTACTTGAAACTGCTTCTTATGATATATTCTCAATATATGCGAAGTAAGAGATATAATTTTTTGCCACTCTTCTAATTTACAAAAGCTCGAATCGAATAATTCAGGTAGCGATTCTTTCGGAACATTAACGTCTTCGATTTGGGTTAACAAAGCCGTTATCTCTTTCTCCAATTGTTCGAATTTATCCAACACGCAATTGATGTTTTCTTCTTTATGACTTTGACTGGCTTTACTTTCTTTCCGTTTTTCCAATTTTAATTTACGCTCTTCATTTTTCTGAGTCAATGATCGTATTTTACGCTCCTTCATCGCTTCCACAGAATCTTGATCGCTCATTTTGAGATGATACGATTTTACAACTACCACTAAGATTCGAATAAAAACTGAAAATATGACGATAATTTTACAATGTTTACCTTACAAAATAAATTAATTAACTAAACTAATCACTTCAGAAAGAAAAGTTAACTCGAAGACAAAATCGCCGGCTGATAGCGATACAACCAGATATTACTTCAGCTACTTGATTTTTTTGTTCTCAAGTTTCCATTGCATCAAATCTTTCTCGTAAGTGATTGGAGGATCACAAGCTGAATATTCATAAATCGAATAGAATACTGAAATAAAAATGAAAGATGAATATTAGAAAAATGTAAGATGTAGCGAAACTGCGAAACATCTTCGGGTGAAAACTGAAATTTTCAACTTACAATTCAAAACAGGTGAGCATGTATTATGAATGGTAAGCCTGAAATCTGAAAAATTACCCAAAAAATTATTACTTATGCTGACATGATCGTGGCATGGTTTTATATACTTAGATTTCTTTAGTAAAATCGTCTTACCTGAAGAATATAGCATGTTCTTCCATACGTAATAAGAAGCAATCAATCCGCCAACGTTTAAAATCGCGTAATACTTCAACAGTGACGAAGCTTTGAAGAGGGAAACTTTCTTGGGATATTTTCTCATTCCGAAATTATTATTGTGGGCACTGGACAATAAAATGGAGAAAAATTGAGTTGCATAATTAATTTATTTTCATTTTTTTTTATCGATAATGAAATTTTCTATCACTTTTTTTATTCTTATTTATTTTCGATCGCATGTCATTTCGAGAGCTAAAACAATTTTAAAAGTAGGTTTTGTGGTAGGTAATTGGTCAGTGTTACCTCGATATGAACTTTGGCGAAAAAAGTACTAATTAATTTTGAACAACATACAGCCAACTTTTTGATTTTGAATTTTTTAGAGCTCAGAAACCGACGCCATTGAAATTTTTATCTTTTGAATTATTATTTCGATTATGGTTCTGAAGAAAAAATGAAGAATTTGATATGGTGCCTATAGTTAATTATCTGCGTGAGTACCTGCTACAAAGTTATTATAATTTTAAGTAATGAAAATGGTAAAGTTACAAATCAGTATGTTATCTATTTTTGCCTTTTTACCAATTTGAAAATCACCTCCCTCGAAACCATAGGTATCCTGTTTTATCTTGACTAAAGAATTTTTAACACGTAGCACAATTAGTAGTTCAAGTATTTCATTCCATGTCTTTGATTTCATTTTTACAGCAGTTTTTTAAGGGGGTTTCTATACCGATTCCGCGATGCCTAGTCGACGTAGTAGTTCTTCCAGCCGATCTCATAGTAAAACTAGTAAAAGTCGAAGTCACAGTCGTAATCGTAGTCATAGCAGTTCAAGTCGAAGCAGGAGTCGCAGTCGTTCGAGGAGTCGCAGCAGAGCTCGGACACCTTTCGATCGAAATCGACTTCATATTAGTGATATTGGTGAGTAATTTTACATTAAATTCTACGCATCGATTCAAAAAAATGACAAATTTATTATCAATACTGTAAAATTCGACAGGTTGGGGTATTTCCAAACGAGATTTGGAACGAGTTTTTGAAAAATATGGAAGATTGGTGGAAGTTTGGCAGTCCAGAACGGTACCGGCGTTTGCATTTGTTGTTTTTCGTAAAGACGAAGATGCCTCCGATGCTTTAAAAGCTACCGATGGAATGTTAGTAGATTCACTTGCTCGTCGAAAGAACTTATCTCAAGTTATCATAATTAATTCGTCGTTAAATTCGTAGGAATTTGAATGGTAGTCGAATACGTGTAACATTTGCCAGGCCTAGAGCATATGAACGTCGTCGTACTGGTCCTATATCTAATTTAAGATGTTATAGCTGCAATAGAAAAGGACATTTTTCACGCGATTGTCCGGAATCTATGTATGGGTATAAACGACCCTCATCTAGGTACGTTGTGTTAATTTATGTAATATTTACTTCGTAATTTTCAGAAAATTTAACAGCTGTTTTTTATTTGTTTTTTTTTTGTAGATATTCTCCTCGTATAATTAGGTAAGTCATGAATTACATTCGATCTTATTACGTTTGATAAAAATTAGTGAAAAATTGTTTACAAATGAAAAAAGACGTGCTGGCGATTTACGTACGTTTTCATGTTTTGTGACGTGTAACGTGTTTCGACGTATCTTTCAAGTAAGATCATCCCTGGCACGACTTTTATTTAGTAAGCGTTCACGTTTTTTGTGATTATGAAATAACAGCTTGTTCAAATCTTGTTTTATGACATATTTGAATTTTAATATGCGACATTTTGTAGAAAGTCGCTTTACGAGTATGTTTATGATTAGTATTCGTTTATAATTCAGGATGGGTATGTAATGTAATTTGGTTGTTGATTGGTATGGTTTATAATTGATGAGAAAGCTGTGGTTGAGCTCGATTTTGTGACAAAGATGTCCTCGTAATTGGTTTTTGGAGACGAAAGATGGGGATGTTGAAATAGGTACTAAATGTAAACGGTTGCTCATCCTACTATTGGTAGGTATAGGAACGTTTTGAATTGAGAGTATTATATTTTTTAAATTAGTGTTATCAGGTTTTTTGTTTCTTTTTTTCATCTGTACATCACACTTTTTTCATTGGCATTATTTTTTATTGCTGAGTTTTTAGTTCACTAATCTTTTTTTTATTATTATTATTTAAAGTCGGTTTTGGTAATATTCTTTTTAACATTCTTTCGTAGTTTTTTTTTCTAGTGCGCGGTTGAGGGTTCTGCTTTCTGAAACGTATTGATCGAAATTAATTTTTTGAAACCCAACAACGGCGCATTAAAACTTTTAGCCTTTTTTTTTGCATCCAGCTATAGAATTTAAACCTTTCAAATCGCATTATAACTCATTTTCAATTAAATTAAAGACTCAAAACGCTTGGAAAAATTCTATTTCTTGTACTAATGTGATTTTTTTGATATCGAAACAGATCACCTTTAACCAGACGTTACCGATCGCGTGGACGATCCCGATCAAAATCTCGAGACCGACGCAGATCTAGAAGTAGATCTCGCTCTTACCGGCGGTCGGTTTCGCGAGACAGGCGACGCCGAAGATCGCTATCCAAAGAAAACCGTCGATCGAGATCACGTTCGCGGGAACCAAAGCGTTCGAGATCTAGAACCAACGACGTTAATAAATCGAAGAAAAAACGCCATTCTGTATCCAAAGATAGAAATAGATCGCTTTCGAAAACACCACCGAGACGAGATTCGAGATCTTTGTCGAAAAACGATAACCGTAAATCTGTCTCGCCTGAGAAGCGAGTTCAAAAATCCAAATCTCCGGAAGGTAGAATAATTAGTAAATCCAGGTCCAAGTCCAGGTCCATATCCAAGTCTAAAACCAAATCACCATCTGTAGACAGAACACCGCCCAAGGCTAGACTTTCGGCGGAGAAAAAAAGTGGCCAATCTAGGTCGCGTTCGCGATCCAAGTCAAAGTCATTCGATTCTGAACAAGATAGAGCTTCGAATCGCGCATCTAAGAGTAGATCGAATTCTAGAAGTTTGTCCAAAGAACGCGATTCAACTTAGTCCTTAGATCAATTTTTACTTGTTTTACTTAATATATTCGAGGTTTATTTCTTTCTTTTTTTTTCTTCTTTTCAACGATACAAATTTTAATTAATTGCCTAATTGATTTGTGTTAGTGGTTGAAATATTAAATGGTTTTGTCAAGTTATTAGCTTTTGTTGTTTTATTGATGGGAATGTGAATAACGTTGAAGTTTTTATTATACTATTTAAATATAGTATATGGCTCGACAGCATTTTCAACTTGTCCACCGTAACGTTGGTAATATTATTAGGCGATTAACAAAAACAAGAGTTTTTTTTCTTTTTTTAATGCACTGTTTGGATTTCTACGTACAAAATTTGATGATTGAATTAGTATTATTGTTTGATTGCATAAGTAGGTACGTACTATTTTATTTGAAGAAAAATTCCTATGAAGCAGCTAAGTACAAACCGAAATTTAGTAGGTTTGATGTATCGTTTGATTTAATTTATTTGTATTTTATCGAAGATGAAAGACTCATGATCGTAGAAATGATTGTTATCATCAGTGTCGAATAAATCATATCATGATTGTGAAAGAAATTGATTACGAAGAAGTACTGGTGCCATACTTACAGCTCAGAATTTTAGTGAATGAATCGTTTCATTGGGAATACCACGTATTTGTAACGTAGTGATCCAATTCCACCGTTGAAAAAATATTCGAACCTCATTATCTGAATTTTCTCATTAAAAATTTAATCCGATTTAGTATAAATCCAAAGTTTCTGTGAAAGCGATAGGTATAAAATCCGTTCGGGTAGTTTCGGTTTCATTCGGGCAAAAAGACAGGTATACACTTTGAGGTTGTTGTAACCCTGGCGATTGAGCACTTTTGCTTTTTCCTGGTTCAAAGTAGGTTGTGAGTGTCTGGTGGTGGATTTTCTCAAACTTTATTCTCGTAATTCAACTTTATTTACATATCGTTACTTTTCTCGTTCGTTTATTGTCCGTTGATTAATGAAATTTGCTCCTGAAATATTCGTCGCAATTTATTGAACTAAAGGTGAGTTTAAGTTTCGAATTGATAAAAGTATTCGTTACCTAACGAAATAGACGCTTTAGTATTATGACAATAAAAATGCGAATTAAATTTCGTATTTATTTATATTATACCTTATAAAACTTTCAAAGGTAAAGTGTATCTCTGTATTTAGTCAATTTTCTGCATAGAAGTGGGTTGGAAAGGTGTTTGCGGAAACTACAGGAGGGTAAAAATATTCTAATATAAAATGTAGGAAATGGTCGCATTTTATTACATCCTACTATCCTGTTCGTTTTCAAATAAGTACGTATGTTGATGACCAACACACACTCGCAATGAAATCTCACTTTAACGGCTTCTACCATTCGTATTTATTACCTACGTATTTTCCGGCCTGTCTATATAACCTAAAAGATGATAACGTATTATGTACTCAAAGTTGAAGTCAAGTTTCTTTGAAGTTATTCTGTTGTTTGAATTCTATTTCTGGATAAAATTAAAATTCTGATTTGAGAAGCACCGTAAAGTTACCTAGATGATAATTTTATCAAACGATATATTTGGGAATTCACGCTCTGTTTTTACGTTGATATATTATTTGGTTGAGAATTTGAGAAAGTAAAGTTTTTTGAGTTCGACACAATAAGATGTTTATTTCCAGATATTGGAAACTTTATATTTTAGTTGGTTGGTAGTTTTGTGTTCTTCTTAGTTCGCCGAAAGCTTTTTGAAAGATACTCGTTGAGATAGATGGTACTCGATAAAAGATGAATGTTGTTTTTTATAAGAAGTATCTAAAATGTACTGGCAAAGTTTACCATTTCGAATAGAGAAAATTATTACTTCTACGATGGGTTTTTATACGTTTTATGAATTATTGAATTAGTTTTTGTACGTAATCTTTATATGCATGTATCTACTTATTAACATGTTGAATTATCTTTATACTCTACGGAAATACGTTTTGCAAGAAGAGTTTTTACATTTTCTCGAATGCAATGTTTTGATGTGTACCTAGAGCAGTTTGCCAGGTACCAATAATATCTGTCTTGTCTACTTACTTCGTTTTGCAGAAAGAATGGAAACGATCTTGTATCTAATTCTAATTGTAAAAGGTTTTAATAAAAGGATAGAAAGATTAGTACTTTCGAAATGAAAATACAGTATTTTGTTACCATAAAGACTGAACTTTTGTTCTGTTGCATTTACATATTAAAAGAAGTATAATCTTGAAGACATTCAAAGGCGGATTTGTATGTCTTTTGAGTGTAGGTTTTATTGAATGCATCGAGTATTATTCTGCTATTACTATTTTAATAATACAGTTGGTTTCTCCTGGCGGTTTATTACTGATGAAGTATTTAGGGTTATCCATAAAATCGCGGTATACTAATTTTCACATTAAGCGGTATCACTTTCTACAGGGTGTCCGGGAAGAACTGTACAAAATTTCAGAATTGCATGCAACCGGATAAATGAGATTTTTTTTTTGATTGGACATGTGGGTGGTACTAAAAAAAATGATATTTTTTATTATTGAGATTTTTTGCCCAAGTTTAAAAATGAAGGCGCTAAAGAACTTTGGATTTTCAAGGTTGATGCACCGCCGGCTCCTTCATTTTCAAAGATAGGCAAATTTCTCACTCAACTATTTTTGTTTATTCCCTCAAAGAGTTACATTCATTTCGTACTACATTGCATTGGCATAATCAATAATGGAAATGTTGCGATTTTCATGTCTCGCTAGTACCCCTTAATAATTTTGAGGTAGACAATATGTTTGACATGAGTTTCATCTTGCTATAACGTCTTCTTCTATTTCAAAAACAGACATACCAAAGTAATACATTTGAGGAGTCCTTTGTAAAAACAACCATAGTCAAAGTTTTCGATTTTTTTATACCTATTTCAGATTCTGAAGGTAAATTTTACGAGAAAAATGATGGTGATACCTATTTTTCAAAAAAGTAAGCACTTCATCACTTTTTGAGGTTGTTCCAAAAGCAGTAGATACGTTTGAAAAAACAACCAGTCATGGTATGGTTGTTTTTAAAACATAGACCCAAAGTCAAATTTCAAATTTTGTTTTTATTTTCAATTTGTGGCGATAAAATATGATTTTAGTGTGTATCGGAGATCTTTGACCTCACCCTCGAGGGCTGGTACTTCGAAATACGAGATTTTAACCTTAGAAATGCCAGCTTTGCGAGTTTTTTTTTAATCGATTTTCACCAAACTTGGCATATAGGTACAATACAAGTACTCAAGGGCCTTGCGAGGAAATTTTTTTCAGATTCTTTGGACCGCTGAAATGACCTTGAAAAGACTTTTGAAAATGTCAAATCGTTCTGGGAGCAGGGATGGGCACACTCTTTCAAAATTATTCAACTCACTTACAAGTTCCAACTCTGACTCTTTTGAAAATTCTAAAAAATTGAGAGGTTTTCCATTCCCAAAAAAATGACTGTAAAAAATTAAGAAATTTTTTATTTAAAAATTTAACTATTCTAAAAATTTGGAGATTTTTTGTTCTAAAAGTCATTTCGAAAAAATTGAAGATGAGAAGTTTTTATTACCTATTAAAAAAATTAAATAAATTATTTTAAAAAATGGGAAATTTTTTTATTGGGGCTTTTCTCTAAAAATCTGAGAAAAATGTTTATTCCAAAAAAAAAAAAAAAAAAAAGTTAAATGATTAGGTATTCCCTTTAAAAATTTGAAAAATATTTTGCGCTTCAAAAAATGAAAGTTTTTCTCTTTTAAAAAAACGGAGATTTTTTTCTCCAAAAAATTAAAAAACTTTCAAAGTATTTTTTAAAATGATTTTTTTGGAGAATTGGGAACGCAGCCCTGTATGTATTGATTGATTGCAAAATAAGTGTAAATTTTTATTTTTTTTCTAAATTTTGCATTTTTTTTTCGGGATTTGATTTCGAAAATTTTTTACTTTAAAGAAGTGTAACCAGTTTAAACGCCACACCGGATAACTAAAGCACACTCTATTTCAATTTTTAGAACCAAAAATTTGAGGAAGAGTTGCGAAAGAGTTATGAAAACTCTTTCAACTCTTTTGAAAAAAGAGTGGTAATAAAAAAAAACTCGTGCCCCTACCCATCCATGCCTGGGAGTGGGAGGCACAGTTTGGGAGTTAACACGCTGGAAAATTTTCTCCTTTGTTTTCCAAACTATTTTTTTATAACTACTAAAAATCCAAGAAACCAATAAAATTACAGATATCCTACAGAACTCGAATCCTTGATTAGATTTTTTATGAGGAGAAATTCGGGCAAGAAGTCTTTGAATGTACATTTATTTTAGTGATGTACCTGGAGGGAAAAAATTGACTAAAAATGGGAGTTTCGTTTGGGGAGAGGGGGTAAGTTTTCTGATTTTTTAGATATGATTTCATCTTTCACCAAAACCTAAAAAAATCTGATTAGTACAGAATAGTTTGGAAACCCCCGCAAAAAATCGCTTTGTACACTGCAAAATTGTTCCCCACGAGGCGATTTGAAATTTTCAATGTCGTTCTCAAATTCACTTTGGAGATGGAAAAAAGCTGAAAAAATTTCCATCGCTATACCCTTGTGTATCTGTACCTACCTGCATGTCATGTTTGGTGAAAATCAATAGAAAACTCGCGGAGATGGAATTTTTAAAGTTTAAAATTACATACTTCGAGGCAATAGCCACCGGAAGTGAAGTCAAGCAAAATCGTCTTTTAACTTTACAAATTGTAAACATGAAAATTTTTTGGAATTTGGCTCGGGGTCAATTAACCCTCTTTACCGCACCAGTGTTTTTTTTTTAATTTTTGGTAATTTTCTATAAGTATGCTGTGTATGTGAATTCTGTCGAGTCGATGGCAATTTAGCGTTTCGAAGTTTATCTTCCATCAAGTATTAAAACGACATAGAAGTAAAATTTAGGAAAAAAGAGCCCAAATGAATTATTTTTTTATTATCAGTTTTACGAGCCAGCCTTTATGATAAAAAAAAGGAAAAGTTTTTGCAATTTATTTAAAGTATTATTGTATGAAAGTATGATACCATTACCATTATACTCCTCTGCCTATTTATTTGCTATAGGTACTTCAACATTTCGCTTTTAAATATTTGTGGATATTAATTTTGAAAGTAGGTACGTTTACGTACGTACTTGTCTACGGTAATTTATATGTATTTCGTTTACTGCAGTCATTTTGAAGTCTACAGTACTATGTTAAGTTACCTACTTTTTTATTCGTTTTTTGCGGGCAAATGAAAAGCTTTGTAATTAATGTAATCTTTTGGCTTTTTTGAAAGTGGTTGAATTCATAAAAGTTGATTTTGTAATCTACTACGTATAATTACAATTTATGCTTATAAAACTTTCAACTTTTTCCATATTAAAAAATATTCTGGCTGATTTATTGGTTGAATTCAGTGAAAGGCTTGTCAGTTTACTAGAATTTATTGATTGGTTTGAAAAATTAAAGCAGCTCTTTTCAATTGTTTTTGTATTTGGCTTCTTCCAAAATTCGTATTTTATTAATATAATTTGTCCTTCAGAAAATCCTACTATCAAATGAAATGATATATCAAAATACTTAAAAATTACACATGTATATAAATACCTACCGTGTCTCAACTAAAAATTACATCCGTTCATCACTAAATCAAAATTCGTAAGTTTAGTAACAGTTAATTTATTGAACGTCGTTGTTGAAAGTCAGTATACCTTGTATGAAGTTTTCAACAACGATACCTGTCAATTTATTTCCATATAATTACACGCACGTTCGCGTTCTTGTCGTATGTGTTAACGTGTTTCAGTACTAAGGCGTTTTATATCGAACAATTTAATTATGAGATTGCCGTTGATATTACATAATTAATTTTTATAGTTTGCAATATAATATCACATGCATTTGAAAATCAATCAAGTTTTCCAAATTTATTCGGCTGAAGTATTTTATTTTTTCTTTCACTGAATTTCAAGTGGACCCTCCCTAGTTTGCTCTATTTTTTGTAAAAAATGAAAAAAACAATTTTTTTTTTTCTAACTCTTAACTACCTTTTTTTGGTTATAATCCATACAAGTTATTCTTTTTCATGAAAATTAATTCACAATTTTTTATTTAATTTTTTGTGGTTTGTTTGAACGGACGCGAATGTCTCCCCAATTTTTAAAAACAAAAACAAAAAGAGCAATTCTTTTGATCTATTACATACCTAATTATTTCAATTGTTGCTTTTTATTAGAAAATAATTCCCTATTTTTTTTATTTTCCCCCTAACTGAATTTTTAGCAGCGTCATTAACTTCCCATTAAAAAAAAAATCACCAATTTTCAAAATGGAAGATATAAATTTTGTTTGCTTCCTTCAAAATTTTTCTTTATAAATTTTATTTGCTTCCTTCAAAATTTTTCTTTATAAATTTTTTTTTGCTTCCTTCAAAATTTTTCTATGGAAGTTGAAAATACTTATTTCGAGCATTTACTCAAATTTCAAAATTTTTAAATTTTTGAGTGAACCAGAAATTTTTTCTTTCTGCGATTTATTAATGTAACTGTTCAACTTTTTTGCAGAAAATTTTCAAAATCTGTTTGCTAAATTCTTCGTGGGTCTGAAAGGGTTAAAAGAAAGAAATATTTTCAAAACTATTTTGATCCGTCCTTTGATATATTCAACTTACCTACCTACATCAATTTTAAGTAGATAAGTATATCAAATAATACTCGTAGGACTATCCAAATATAGATATAGGCTAGAGGTGCGTATACCTACCTACCTACCTACCTATTAGATTGAAAACAGAAGGTCAAAATTTATTTTAGCAATGTAGGAATTCGTATTACCATAGGATACCTTTCACACGTAACTAATTTGATATATGTATGCATATCCTCTTATAGTAATAAAAAAACATGAGGACGATACAATATGGTGAACCTTTCCACACGAGGAAATTCTATAGAAAAAAAATGTTAAAGGTAAAAGTTCTTCGGTCACTGATCCTTGGCTGTCTTTTCAAAGAAACCTTACTATGTACATGAGTTGTCGATCAAACTGGTATTATATTTGTTTGTTTTCGGTATCTCCGGTCGAATAAAACTGTCACGAATACAAACTATTTAAATTACTCAAACGTGTTTGTTTTCAACTGATCAATAGTAAAAAATAGAATATTAAATTAAATCCGACTTGGTACCTAATTAATAGATTGAATTCTGTTGTTTGAATTGACAACACGCAAATACCTATATAAAGTTGTTTTGAATGAGGGAAAAAGAACTTTTTTTATTCGAATAAGAAAAAAAAGAACTTTAATCAAATAATTTTTATAGCACTTACTTATCGCTTAAAACGCGAATCTAACAAGATATTTCTATTTTATTGCCTGTTGAATTATTTGTAAATATTTATGTTTTCATCGAGCGAAGGAGTTGAGTTAACTGAGTGTTCAGAGTGTTGTTGTGTAACTTACGGATTTACTATTGCTTTGCTGAAATTGTTCGATTTTGTACAATTTATATCAGTTGAGAATGCCATAATAGGGCAGCTGTTGAAGAAATTTCTTTCAAATGTAAATTTTTCAAAGCAACAGATATATTTGATGGGTACTGGATTGGTATTTGGTAATAAAAGAATGTGAAAATATCGTTTATAGACTCATTTCTCTGGTTAATATTTATGTATGTTTATTCCAAAGTTATAGGCATAAGTTTACTTATTTATGTTATTACTAAGTAGACTGTGTTCACTTTACACAAATTTTTATAGCTTTCTCTTTCATCAGGCAATATACACCATTTGTCCTACTTAGGTACTTGTACTTTGGAAAGTCTGCTAATATTTATAAGTTTATAATAATTATAATCTTCCTACTTCACCGAGCAATATACACCTCGTCCAATTAGTTTTGGCACTTTTGGCACCCCTACTAGCAAATGATTGATAACAAGTGGATTGATAATGATAACATTGAATTTATGATGAGAAAAATAGGTAAACAAAGTAATTACCAGATTTTTACCAATATGAACAATTCAACGTACCGTTAAGAGTACGGTAATTACTTTGTTTACTTATTTTCTCAGAAAATCAATGTTATCAATCCACTTTTTATCAATCATTTTGCTGGTGGTGGGGGTGCCAAAAGTGCCAAAACTAATTGAAGGCGGTGTATACTGCTCGGTGAAGGAGTAAGATAATATTATAAACTTATATTATAAAGATTGGCAGACTTTCCAAAGTACAAGTACCTACATACGTACGACAATAATGTAAACATATTACATAATAAACTTTGCCATTCGCATGCGATGAAACGAATGAAAATGGTAGCTAGGTAGTATAGGTACAGTTGGGTTTTAATGTTAGACCTACAAAGCAGGTTCGCATTCGCATCCTTATATAATATACAAAGTTTACAAGACATGCAGTCACTTTGTAAGCGTTTCGTAGCAAATATTACACTTGGAAATGTGTTAAGTTGTCCGAATATGGATTTGTAATTTGTAAAATGTCACACGAGGTTTTACACGTGTGTCGTCGGTGTTGGTATATCTATGTATGCATTGGTCTAGGTAGTATAGTTATGGGTTGAAAAATCTTTTGAAGATTTTCCCCCTCTTTCATCGCATTCTTTCGTGTACATATGCGTACAAGAAAGTATGTACAGTATGCGTTAAAAAAGGAAGGAAATGAAACACTTTTATTGGTTTCTTGAGATCAGCAGAGTTTTTTACATAGATTTTGATGAGCGGTGGCATATAAAAAGTATACCTAGCAGTTTTGGTACAGGCTGAAGAGAGTAAGGAGCTGAGGTATGAGAACGAATGGAAGGGTATATGCGGATTGGGGTACGATCCTTTTCGGAAAATAAAATACTCATCTCAAGATGCCCTCTTGTAACATTTTCTTCTTCATTTTTACACTCTTTTGTTAAAATGCTAAGAATCGATTTCGTATACGACTGTGTCGTCTTGTTAGGCTCGTTAATTTTTTTATTACAGTTATTATTTGCGAATGCTATCATATAAACGTACGCGAATGTAGTTTGAAAAGACACTGGTCACGTATGAAATTAGATAATCGAACTATAGTTTGAAACGCGATGCGTGAATTTGACGTGATATAGGCCTACATGTAGTTTGTTTTACGATGATGTGAAAGTAATGGATTGTCGAATGTTTTTATTTCAAATAACTGCTCATAGTTCTGGCCTTTATTTCGACCACCTCGTGCTCCAGACAGATGTTACCTAGGACCTACTTATACTCGTAGGTACCCATATTTACCCATTTCTCGAGTTTCAAAACCACCGCACGAAATTTCTCGTACAGTAATTTCAGTTTCGCTCGAATTCAAACCATTCCTGTCTAAAGGGTGATATTATCGATGTACATATTACCTACTTAGGTTTAATTATCGCTGCTATAATTAATCAAGAAAAACCGAAATTAAATGTCATTAACGTTGGAATTCGCGTCGATTAATTTTTTTCCTCTTCTCTAATCCAGTTTTGAGTTTTTTTTTTTTACGTAATTTGATTTTTTTTCTTCTTTACATCCAATTTACAATAAAACCCACTCTATTCGGTTATAATTGTTTAGAACAAAAGTCAAGGTTTGGTTTATTCTTGAAAGTTCTCCCTATAACAAAGGCTTAATCTCGCATAATCTCGACGTATTCGTGGGTATAATACTGGGTAGGCGTTTTAGGCACTACTATTAGACCGACGTGTATGTAATGCGTTCTTCATGATGGATATTGAGAGAAAGAAAACGAACGTATTGGTAATCCGGATGAAAATAACGTATCTAAGTAATTATCGAAACGAACCTGGCAACGTTTTGGGGTAACTGAAGTATATATTTTTCGATTTCGATGCTAATTGAATGTTGGCTACGAGATTTACTGTATTTTATAGCGTATCGCGTGATTTCAAAGGATGTATTTTCTAACGGCAAGATTTAAGGTGAACTTTAAACTTGCTCTTTTCTAATTTCTTCCTCCGAAATGTTTTCGGATATTTCTCGTTTTAGAGGATCGTTCTGTATATTGGCGAGAGTTTCGGGTTTCAGTAGTAGGTATATAGTTTAATTTGTCGTTTTATCGAAAATCTATGACTGAGAGAGTTGAAATTGATCATTTATTTTTTGAATGTTTCCTGTGGGAAAAATTTTTGATTGGTAAAAAAAAATATTGAAATCTGAGTATACTTAAATAAATAAGGCCTCTATTAAACATAAATGTAGGTAATTTAAAAAATTACTCATTTTTTAACAGATAAAAAAAAACAATGCTTTTCAGCATCATTTTAAAACAAAAATTCAAAAATACCTAAGTACATAAATAATTTTAAAATTTTTGTTTTGAACAAAACTTTGAAGAAATGTTAGGTACCTATCAAAACTTGAAAATATATGTTTTCAACAAAATTTTGAAAAATTAAAAAAAAAGAAAAAACTTAGCAAAATTGTAGAAAATTGTCTAAAAAAAGCATAAATATTCCCGAGCAGCACACTCGACAAATTATCGAAATACAAAATCGACAGAATATCGAATTCGATAAAGTGTCGCGTTAGTTCCGCATAAATCGTGAAATTATCTTTCGATATATAGATAGATTATCGACGAATTATAGTTAGCAAATATTTCGAGATTATAGTAAGATATTTTATCGATAATATATCTATAATATCGAAAGATAATTTCACGATTTAGGCGGAACTTTATCGAATTCGATATTCTGTCGATTTTTTATCGATTTTTTATTCCGATTTTTTGTCTTTTACTAGCTTTTTTCTATAATTAAAACTCATTAATTAGCATAATTAATACATTAAACTATGCCTAAACACATTATTCATGTTACGGTAAGAGGATCATTTCAGAAAAAGTCAAAAAAAATTATAAAAAATCTGCCACCCGTGGGGCTTGAACCTTCTACCTCCTGCATGGTAATCCTCTTCCTTAACCACTATGCCATACCTTATCGTTGAGGAATTAGCAATAAAACGCTTATAATAGGCAGTTTAGTACTTCCAGACGTGTTGGACTTAGAAAAATTTTCACCAATTTGGAAATAATTTCAAATATCGTCACAAAATCGTTGAAAAATCGTTCGACAAATTTCAGATTATTTGTCGATAATATAGTTTCAAATATCGTCACAAAATCGTTAACAAATCGAATTCGAGAAATTTCAGATTATTTGTCGATAATATAGTTGTAAATATCTGCACAAAATCGGTGGAAAATCGGATTCGAGAAATTTCAGATTATTTGTCGATAATATAGTTGTAAATATCTGCACAAAATCGTTAAAAAATCGAATTCGAGAAATTTCAGATTATTTGTCGATAATATAGTTGTAAATATTGTCACAAAATCGTTGAAAAATCGAATTCGAGAAATTTCAGATTACGTGTCGATAATATAGTTTCAAATATCTTCACAAAATCGTTAAAAAATCGAATTCGAGAAATTTCAGATTATTTGTCGATAATATAGTTCTAAATATCGTCACAAAATCGTTGAAAAATCGAATTCGAGAAATTTCAGATTACGTGTCGATAATATAGTTTCAAATATCTGCACAAAATCGTTGAAAAATCGAATTCGAGAAATTTCAGATTACGTGTCGATAATATAGTTTCAAATATCTTCACAAAATCGTTAAAAAATCGAATTCGAGAAATTTCAGATTATTTGTCGATAATATAGTTTCAAATATCTGCACAAAATCGGTGGAATATCGGATTCTATAAATTTAATATTCTTTGTCGATAGTATCGTTGACGAATATCGTCCTAAAATCGTAATACTATCGAATTCGATAGTTTTTAGATTTTTTGCCTATAAAATCGTACAGCTAAATCTGTATCATATCGTGAGAACATCTTTAGATTTTTATACGATTTTTTATCGATACGTTTCAACTTTCGATATTATCGATCGAGTGTGCTGCTCGGGTTGTTTTGCGAAAAAAAAATCAGGAAATTGTTTTTCAACAACTCTACAAAAAGAAGTTTTTCGGAAAAACTTATTGAAGAATGTTTTTAGCCGCTTGGAAATTTTAAAAAAATTGAAGGTTTTTCAATTTTAGACATTTTTAATTTGTAGGAAAATCTTTTTGAGTTTTGGATATTCTAAAACAAAGAAAATTTTTTAATTTGAATATTTTTTATATTTCCATGCGGAAATATAATGTATATATTTTTTTTGGATGACTTTTAGACATTTTTAAAAAATTTTCATGGAAATTGATTTTTTGGAATTTTGTCAGACATTTTAACACTTGGATTTTTTTTCTTCAAATTTATTAATAATAATTTTCATATTTCGATGGAAGCTTCTATAAAAAGAATAACAACACCTAAACATGCCTACGCCGTCTACGACTATACATGTTGTGGTCACTGTTGCGAATAAAATTGCACTTTTTATATTTGAACTTTATTTTCTTTAAAATACATGAAATTATACGAAATTATGCGAAATCATATTCTCCATATTTTTTTTTTTAACTTAAACGATGGGTAATCTGTACGAAACACCTATGACCGACTCGCTATCTACAGTTATTCTAACTACACTAAAACAAACATTTTTTTTTTTTTTTTAATTTTAACATAACATACTCCGGCCCCAAAAAAAAGGGCTACTCGAGTTCATCGGAAGTAGATGGCATAAGATAGGCAATTTTCGAAATCGGACGTTTTATAACACCATCTTTACAACGAATGTCTGCAACGCGGACAAGATTGTCTTCTCCAGGGAATACTTTCTCGATTCGACCTAGTTTCCAGTTCTGGATGAAGTTATCATCCTTTACGAGGACTAGATCACCTACAGATAGGTTCCGAGTAGGTTCTTGCCATTTACTTCGAGTCTGCAACGTAGAAACATAGCTCGACGACCATCGCTTCCAAAAGGACTGTACGATTTGTTGAATTAAGAGCAATCTTCGAACAAGATTCTTAGGTTTTTCAGCCGCTTCTCGCATCGGTTCAGCAGTCAATGATCTTCCGATCAAGAAGTGAGCAGGAGTCAAAGCTTCTAAATCTCTTGGGTCGTCTGATAGGGCGCCAAGAGGGCGAGAATTAAGGAATGCTTCGATTTTGTCTAGCACGGTGATGAATTCTTCGAGATTTAAAATTTGCTCGCCAACAACTTTAGTCAAATAAGTCTTGGTACTTTTAATAACAGCTTCCCATAGACCTCCAAAATTTGGCGCACTTGGGGGAATGAATTTCCATTCTATACCTCGGTTGGCGAAGAGGTTTTGGGTTCTTGATTCGGGGCAAATTCTATTCATCTCGTTTGCCGCACCGTGGAAATTGGTGCCGTTATCGCTCATGATAAGAGTGGGTCTGCCACGTCTTGAAACAAATCTGGAAAATGCACGGAGAAATCCATCCGTACTGAGTTCGGTTGCAACTTCTAGATGTACCGCTTTTGTGGCCAAACACACAAAGGCACAGATGTAATTTTTCGTCGCTTTCCGGTTACGAATTCCATCGACGTTGATCATGAACGGACCGCCGAAATCTACACCTATTTTCTCGAAAGCGAACGCCGGATTGACTCGTGCTTCTGGCAATTGCCCCATTAATTGAGGGATCAGCTTCGCGTTCACCTTTCGGCACGTAATACAATTTCTAGCGACGAATTTTGCGAGATTTTTAACGCCAAGAATCCAATAATTTTCTCGCAGAGTACCAAGCAATAAGTCTCTTGTCGGGTGATTTAATTCCAAATGAACATTTCGGACTATGTCTTTCGTAAACTGATGTTTCGCGTCCAAAATGGGGGGATGTTGTTGCTGGTAGATCATGTTGGCATTTGATAATCTTCCTCCTACTCGTAAAACTCCATTTTGATCCAAGAAAGGAGCTAGTTTGATGATTCTGCTGCGTTTTCCAACTTTATTCTTCTGTTGTAATTTTTCGATGTCTTGGTGGAAAGATTCACGCTGGGCTATTTTGACCAATACGATCTCGCTTGCTTTGAGCTCCTGTACCAAGAGAGGACCTTTTTCACACGAATTTTGATCCTTCAAGGCACTGAAAAATCTTCGCCAGTAGGCTACTGATCTAGTGGCTTCGACTGAATCGGTGGCCTTTTCGAACATTTTTTCCTTCGTTATTTTAGCAGTGGAAATGTTGATTTTTGGTTTCGCTGCTTCGGAATAGATTTCTTCATCATTTATTTGCCCGTCGAAACAAGGAAACGTCACTGGTTCTTCAGCAAGAAATTGAGGTCCATGTAACCAAAATTGAGATTCGTTCAACTTATCAGCGCTGACACCGCGCGATCCCAAATCAGCTGGATTCAATTTGGTAGGTATATATCGCCATGAATTGATATCCGTTCGTTTTTGTATTTCAGCGACTCGATTTCGTACGAATTGTTTCCATTTAGCAGGCTCTTTAGCAATCCAAGCCAATACTATTTGCGAATCACACCAAAGAGTCACTGATGAGGGTTCATGTAAGAGCGCTGGTATGACGTTCTCGACGAGCTTGGCTAATAAAAGAGCACCTAAAAGCTCAAGTCGAGCAATACTTTCTTGTTTGATGGGAGCTACTCTCGTTTTAGCGCACGCCAAAGTAACGTTGAGTTTGGTACGAATATAAATACAAGCACAATACGCTTTACTGGATGCGTCGCAAAACCCATGTAATTCGAATGAAGTGTCTGTACACATTAGCCTTGGAACAGCTAACTTTAGGTTGCAAAGGTCAGCGCGCAATTTACGCCATTCTTCCTTTTGCTGATTCTGTAATTCGTCGTCCCATTCGGTAGAAGTTTTCCATAATGATTGAAGAAAAATTTTCGCAACGATTACAACTGGGGCGGCCAAACCAAGAGGATCGTAGATACTTGCAATTTCTGACAATACTGCTCGTTTTGTAAAATGAATATCGTTTTCGAAATTAACAGTGATGCAAAATTGATCTTGGTTTTTAAACCAAGTGATTCCTAATACTTTCACTTCTTCGGAATTATTTATAAAAGCTTCATCTTCGATTTTAGGCAAAACTGACAAAACCTCCGGCTGATTAGTGCACCATTTGCGTAGTTTAAAAGCACCACATGCCATCAAGCTAATTAATTGTTGAACCAACAATTTTGCCTCTTCGATCGACGCTGCTCCGGTTACACCATCGTCTACTAAAAACTCCTCCAACACGACCCGAGCTGCTAATGGAAAATTCTGCATTTGTTCTCTCGCCAGCTGTACGACGCAACGTATAGCTTGGCTGGCGGATGACGTGAAGCCGTAGGTTATCGTTGTCAATAAGAAATCGACTAAATTGCCATACTCGTCGAACCAACAAATTCGTTGAAAGTCTTGATCGTCTTCGTGCAGTTTGATTTGGCGATACATTTTTTCTATATCGCAAATGATGGCAATTAATCGACATCGAAAACGTAGTAAAATGAAGAAAATACAATTCTGCAACGCTTCACCATTCATGAGGAGAGAATTTATGGTAACGCCGGTGCTGGTGGGTCTGGAACCATTGAAAACGACTCTGAGCTTTGTTGTAATGCTTTCTTCCCTTATTACCGGGTGGTGAGGTATATATATATGGGGAACATCAAATCTAGCGTTTTCAATTTTCACCATATGACCGAGTTTGATGTACTCGTCCATAAACGCATGATATTGTTTCAGCTTTTCTGGTTTCAATCGACTCATGGTGTAATTTAACAGACGAGCGGCGGTACTTCGGCTTTCTCCTAGTAGCTTCAACGCTGGAGCAGTCTTGAATGGTAAACGCACTTTGAATCGACCGTCGGATTCTCTCGCGGTAGTTGAGAGGAAATGTTGCTCGAACAATCGTTCTTCTTCGGTTTGCTTTAAATTACGATCGTTCAATTCCTCCACTTTCCAAAAATTTTCCAATTTTTCTGAAATAGCGCAATGATTTACTCGAACTGTTTCAACATTGACAGCTAAACTAGGAGCTTTTCCCGAAATAATCCATCCAAACACAGTTTCGCGCATAGCTGGCGTTGTATTAGTTTGTTCACAATGACCGGACAAGAAGATGTCGAGGAAATATTCGGCATTTAATAATAGGTCAATTTCACCTGGCTTATGGAATTCTGGATCAGCTAACACTCTGCCAGCTAGCTGTAACTTTTCAATCGGAACACGCGACGATGGTAGCGTTGACGTTACTTTGGGAACCACTAACGCGTTCAATGTAGATTGATAATTTGACGTATGTGATGCAATAGTACAGCGAACTGTTGCTCGAACGTTTGACGAAGCACTAGCAACACCTTCGATCGTTACTTTGATTGATTTCGTAGGCAGTTCCAACTTTTGCACTAGACTTTTTGAAATCAAGTTCGCTTGAGCTCCAGGATCGAGCAGCGCACGAGCTTTTTGACGATTACCTTTCTTGTCGACGATTAGTAACGATACTGTTGCTAACAGTACTTGAGTAGCGGGATTTTTCGTTGATACGTGCGCGGCGACCTGAGTCGATGTTGAGCTCTTATCTTCATTGGATTCTTCCAATTTGGGTGATGATTCGATCGTTTCTGGGTTAACGTTTGTAGTTGAGTGTAGCAATGTATTATGTTTTCGTTTGCATGTTTTACAGACGTACGTGCTGCTGCATTTCGAAACACGATGGCCAACACGAAGACAATTATAACAAACATTGGCGTTTTGTACTATCTCGTAGCGTTGCTTTGGTGTTTTGCTGAGAAACGACGAACATCTGTACAAGGGATGATTTTCTTGACAATCGATGCACTTGCGATCTTTCGCATTCGTCTTGGTAGTTTCATCATTCATTGTAACTTGATGTACTCCGGCAGACTTGAATTTTGTGTTCGAAGTACCAGCTCGAGACGATGTATTATACAACGAACCTTTCTGAATGGCAGATAACGTATTTACTCGTTTGTTTAGAAATGTGAACAACTCATCTAACGATTGCTCGGCGTCTTTAGATGGTTTTGAATCTTCCCACAGTTCGCGTGTACGGTTGTCGAGCTTATCAGTCACCATAAATTTGATCATCGAATCTGATAAGGAGCTTCGTTTCAATTTCTGCGTTTCTAAAGCACTCAGATTCGTTTGCACTGTATCTAGCAACGTTTTCAGAGAGTTAACACTGTCGTCACATTTACGCAATGAAAATATTTTGGCAAGATGCGTATTTATAATCAACTGAGTGTTTTCGAACCGATCTAACAATTTTTGCCATGCAGTGGAAAAGTTCTTGTTGGACAGCGGCAAATCTTTGATCAAAATCAATGGTTCGCCAAATGTGTACGCTCTCAAATAATAATGACGTTTGCTGTCTACTAGTTTCGTACTGTTGATGACTGTAGCTTCGAACAAATCTCGCCACGACGTCCAATCTTCTTGTTTTCCGTCGAATACGGGGAGATTTATCTTTGGAAGGTTGATATCGTCGTTATCATTACCGTTTGATTTTGATTCATGCTCATTCTTCGATGGTTTCGGTGAAAATTTGGCAATCGTAGATTTAATCGACGTTTTCGTTTCACAATACTGCTCTTCAACTTGCTGATGAGTTTCACGTTCACTTTCGATTTGGTCTTCGGTAGCTAAATCTTCGATCTTAGCTTGGATTTCTTGAAATGTTTTGAAGTAATTTTCGAGCATTTCCATTTTCACTTCACATTTGGCTTGATTGAATTGCTCTGCGTCGGACAGTTGGTTTGTCGCGAACGTTTCGCAATTTGTTATTTGCGAACGACAGGTTGCTCGCTGTCGCACCAACTTCTTCATTTCTTCCTTGTCGGACATGGTTTCAGTTGGTTTTCGAGTGGACTGTATGATTTTCATGAGATACTTTGCATTACGAGAAATTAAACAACGCGGATTCAACTTTAATTCGGCACGATAGGACCATTATGTTGCGAATAAAATTGCACTTTTTATATTTGAACTTTATTTTCTTTAAAATACATGAAATTATACGAAATTATGCGAAATCATATTCTCCATATTTTTTTTTTTAACTTAAACGATGGGTAATCTGTACGAAACACCTATGACCGACTCGCTATCTACAGTTATTCTAACTACACTAAAACAAACATTTTTTTTTTTTTTTTAATTTTAACATAACAGTCACAATAAGGCAATCTATAATTCCAACATCGGCAGAATCCACTAGGACCGCAACGGTGTTTCAAAAAACAGCTTGCTCTATCTTCTATACTTAACAAACTGATTGCTTCCTTTCCATCGAACTCTGAGCAAAGGTGTTTGGTACAACGACATACAATTCTTGGGTGTATTATTTCAGATTTTATCCTGAAATTACAACAAAAAAAATACAGTCAAGTATGTACATGATTTTAAAAAATGTGTACTAAACCTAAGACTTATGTAGTGGGTAGGTGATATAATATTATTCACATCAATAAGCTGTAGACTAGGTACAATTTATGAAGTAGTTGAAGCACTTGTTCTGGTACAGTTTGCGTGACGTGTTGGTAGTAGCAGAGAAACTCTGTAATTATGTAGTTTGATTTTCCAAAAATATTTCAATTCTCAAAAATATGAAACTCTAATTATTTTTCAAAATTTTAAATCATTTTCGTTTGGATGGAATTTCAATTAGGTGACAATAAGTTTAATGCCAGATTGTTCAGAGGGTTCTTACTAAAAAAAATGAAAAATGTTCTTCTTTTTTTTCGTCATCGTACGTACTAAGTACGTTTAAAACATCAAATTGGGTAAAATTTACGTAATAACATACTCGAATTCATCTTCATCATCATCAGCGTAAACGAAGTTTTGGAGAATTGATATTGAAAATATGACAAAAATAACACTTTTCATTTTAAATACTAGAAATAGAGTAAGTCACACGTATTATTAAAATGACTGGTTAATTCGTTTGGTACCTACTTATAGGAACAAGTCTAGCGGTTTGGCATATAAAAACGTTCACTATATTTCGGCGTACACATAAATTTAGTACAGTAGCTAATAAAACTATAATTATACTTAATTACGATTCTAAATTAGGTAGGTAATTTTTGAAAATGATCTAGATTTCGTTAATACTCACTTTAATGTATGTAAGACTTATAAATAAGTAACATTTTCGTTCATACTTAAATTTTAGTGGGACCTGATTAATTAGTTCAATTTTTCAAAATCGTTAAATTTTTTTGGAAAAAAAATAGTAGGTACATTTTTTGGAGAAAAAAAAACCTCAAGGGTACCTATTTTCATTTAGAATAAAATCGCTTATTTTTAAAGAAAAAAGTTGTGAATTTTTTTGAGAGAATTATCTTGATAATAATTGTCAAATATTTTAGAGCAAAAAAAAATCAATTTTTCTGTTTAAAATTATACCTATCTCTCATTTTAAAGAAAAAATTTCAGTTTTTTTGAAAAACAAAATCTTACCAAATTTAAATTTTTTGAAGGAAAAACATTTTTCAAATTTTTGGAGAAGAAAAAAAAACCTAATTTTTTTGTAGAAGAAAATCTCGCATTCTCAAGGAAGAAGAAAAACTATTTTCAAAAAAAAAAAAAAATCATTTAGTTTTCTTGGAATAAAAAATATCTCTTTTTTTAGGACACCCTTTAAAAAATTCTCATGTCTTATTACCAAAGATGGGTTTAAATTGGATAAATTAAATTGATTTCTTTTGTTTTCTACCTAAAAGTCTTGAATAGTATTTATTTATTGATTAATTAATTTATAAAAAAAATTTCAAGTGCAACAAAATGACTGTAAAATTGAATCAATTTTTAAAAAATTTTATATGTTTTCAAAAACTTATAAAATATTGAACACCCAGGACATAAAAAAGATATAAAGTTATCAAAAATGGGGAGGGGAAGGATTAAAAAATTAGTACATTGGAACAATTTTCAATTTGGAATTTTGACATGATTTGGCCAAAATTTTGGATCAAAATGCGAGTTTCGCTTCATAATTTTGCTCAATTCGAACACTGCAGTATCCCATTTTAACGACGTTTCTTCAATGACAATTGACATTATGACTTGTGTGAGCCATAAAAAGTGCAATATTGCATAAGTGCATAGGTACTAAATATTCAAAAATGGAAGGGGGGGGGGAAATCGAAATTATTTTAATAATCAAAATTATTTCTAGAGGACCTTTATCTTACAATTTTCGTTTGAAATTTTTTTCAGTTGGTCCCTCCCTTCTTCGACTTTTAATTTTGACCAAGTATCTACTGAGTGTTATGTGAATTCAGTGCGGGGAGGGAGGGGTGCGATTGAAAAAATTTTCAAACAAAAGTATTTGCTTGAAGTCCTGGGAAAAATTTTGGTAAAACTTTTTGATTCCATCGAAAAGTCCGTTGCGTTGTAAAGTCATTATAATTTCGTAAAATTTATTAAGTACTTTATTACCGTTTTACGTTTTTTATCTCTCCTGTAAAATTTACTTTTTGTGGGATACGAGGTATTCGATCTAAGCAGTCAATATGCAAAAATAAAGGAAAATTGGATAATAAAAAAATAAAACAGACTTTGGAACATACTTACAAGTAGGATAATCGAAAGTAATCGGTAGATTTTTTTGCTCTGATAATCGAGGTTCCCTGCTTATATATTTTGATTATAATATTGTCTGTGGGTTTATTCAACGCCGAATTAAATCACGCATTTATTTTATTTATATTTTCCTCCTAGTCGACTGGATGTAGCCAAAAAACTTGTTTCTTTTCCAAATAGCAGCGAAATAAATAAGGCAGTTTAATCAGTTATTTCAATATCATCTTTGAATCGTGCGCTAAAAAATTCATAGCCGTTTAGTTTCTAGGGAAAAATTACCCTTTTACTAAAACATTTTAAAGTCGAAAATTTCTTGGTAAATTCCCTTACCTAAGGAGTATTTAAACGAATAACCTTTCCTGCGGTGGGCGAGGGGGAAACGAAAAAAAAACGCAATCATCGCGGTTACGCAAAATTAATTCCACAATTTAGCGTGAAAATAATGAACATATTTCCGTTATCTGTAAGCTTTAAAATGTTTTTTAGCCCAAGCAATATGGCCATTTAATCGAGATTATGGAAGGTAAGATGGTGAGTTTACGTGTTGAAAATAAATAAAATCAAACCCGGTAGCCGATTATTGGAAGAAAACTACGAAAGGCCCCGTTGCGTTGTAATTTCGATGAAGCTGAGCTTATACAAGAATTCGAGAGCAATCGAATGAAGAAGAAATTGGCGCAAACTAACGAAGAGTAAACGGTACAGCAGAGAAATTCACGTGACCGGAATATCGTTAAGAGGATAAAAAAGAAATAAACAGAATAAAGTCGAAGTGAGATGAGAGAGAGAAAAAAAACACCCAAAAGTCAAAAACGAAAGTTAAAAAAACCGCTCAGATAAGAAACTAGGTATACCTAAAATGGTATCATCGAAAATATATACGAAAATACTTTCCTTACAACGCTACGCGCTGTTCGGAAAGTAAAAATCACGACTCATAGCGACTTTACAAAGCGGACCAGTATTTACGGAGCATTGTCTTCGATGTTTTTGGTCTTTCCTTCGAGTCGATGCGGGCTTTAGTTATACTAGATTGTGAGATTCGCGGATGAAGGAAAATTGGTGCTAAAAATGGCGGGAAAAATTACATCAGCGGCCCATCGCCTTCAATAATGTCATTTTTAATTGAATTTTCAAAAACATCATAAAGTGTAACCTTTTTAATCTACTCGTCGGTGTTTTTAATTCAACATCGTTTACTCACTTTATTCTAATTTTTAGCTCTTGTCGGGTTGATTTTTTTAAATATCCATTTTGCGAAGTGATTTCGCGAAAAAAATTCCCTTTCAATTTTTAAGCAAAACAGTGATGCGATTTTCTTCTGTGTTTAACTGGTAGTCGTAAAATTGCGCGAATACTCTACTCGGTGTATGCTTTCGCGAAGTAATGGAGTGAAAATTTCTTCGCTGGGTGGTTTACGTGATTTATATATTTCGCGATAAGGAAAATGCATGCCTAAACGGAAAACACCAAGATTTATAAGTACGATGAGGGTAGTAGAGAATTTATTCATTTCCAATGTCCTTTCATTTTCAGGGATGTGACGATATCGATACGACAAAGTGTTAATAAAAATTCAAATCATACGAGCTGGCTCAGTCAAATAAGACCAAAAAAAGGGTGCAAATTGCATTTTGGGCTACATGATTTTTTTTTGTAAATTGTTTCTTTCGTGGTCCTGATTGACCAAAAAAAAGTCACCGAACTTCACCCCTCGGGAACATCCCCAAATGTGGACTCACAAGTGACCCCTTCGACGTTTTTCGCCTATAACTCTTCAACTATGCGTTTAAATGGAAAAATTGATAATACCAAAGTTAAAGTACATAAAATTTGCAACAAAAAAGGTTATATTAATTTTTTCCAAAAACCCGAGCAGCACACTCGATCGATAATATCGAAAGTTGAAACGTATCGATAAAAAATCGTTTAAAAATCTAAAGATGTTCTCACGATATGATACAGATTTAGCTGTACGATTTTATAGGCAAAAAATCTAAAAACTATCGAATTCGATAGTATTACGATTTTAGGACGATATTCGTCAACAATACTATCGACAAAGAATATTAAATTTATCGAATCCGATTTTCCACCGATTTTGTGCAGATATTTGAAACTATATTATCGACAAATAATCTGAAATTTCTCGAATTCGATTTTTTAACGATTTTGTGAAGATATTTGAAACTATATTATCGACACGTAATCTGAAATTTCTCGAATTCGATTTTTCAACGATTTTGTGCAGATATTTGAAACTATATTATCGACACGTAATCTGAAATTTCTCGAATTCGATTTTTCAACGATTTTGTGACGATATTTAGAACTATATTATCGACAAATAATCTGAAATTTCTCGAATTCGATTTTTTAACGATTTTGTGAAGATATTTGAAACTATATTATCGACACGTAATCTGAAATTTCTCGAATTCGATTTTTCAACGATTTTGTGACGATATTTACAACTATATTATCGACAAATAATCTGAAATTTCTCGAATTCGATTTTTTAACGATTTTGTGAAGATATTTACAACTATACTATCGAAAAAGAATATTAAATTTATCGAATTCGATTTTTTAAAGATTTTGTGAAGATATTTAAAACTGTATTATCGACAGATTATATGAAATTTCTCGAATTTGATTTTTCAACGATTTTGTGACGATATTTAAAACTATATTATCGACACATTATATGAAATTTATCGACTTCGATATTTCAACGATTTTGTAACGATAGTTGTCGAAACTATATTGATTTTTTTCTAGTCAAAAAATACCTACTTTATATTCAAAATTGGATGGGAAGAAAGGGCCAAATCGAAATTTTTATAATAACCAAAATTAAATCCAGAATATTATTCTACAACTTTTGTTTGAAATGTTTTTTCAATTGGACCTCATCTCTAGCCTCTATTATTTTGCATTTACCTACTTACGTGTAACAGTAATATGCGAAATCAAAATTGAAAAAATTTTCAAACAAGTTATCTAGTTTTTTTGGTTTACTAGGTATTTTACTTGAAACCAGATCGTTGTTCTTAAATAAAATTTTACCAAGTTCAATACTACGATTACTATGTGAATACTTAGTATTTAAAATTGAACGGGAGGGAGGCGCCCAATCGAAAATTTTGTAATGACCAAAATTATTCTTAGAACTTTAAGCTACAACTTTTGTTTGAAAATTTTTTCAATTGGACCTCTCCTTCTCCTCCAATTTTGCATAATACTCCGTTGATACTTATTCAAAATTGGAGGAGCGGAGGAAAAAGGGGCCAATTTGAAAAAAATTTCAAACAAAAGTTGTAAATTAAGGTCCTAGAAATAATTTTAGTTATTATAAAAATTTCAATTGGACCCCTCCCTCTTCTCCAATTTTGCATAAGATGTTTGAATATTATAATCCAATTCGTATTATGCGAACGAACTCCGATGTTCGCAACAGACGCTTGTTTTGGTAGAAACTGCTGTATTTGGAACGAAATTCGCCAGCCTTAAGCGTAACTACGACTTCAAACTCTCCAGCCGGTCTTGAAAATGTGCGCGCGCATATACCCATATATGCTAAATTATCTACAAAAAATCGATAGAATATCGAAACTAGATAATCTACAAAAAATCGTAATACAAAATCGATAGAATATCGAAATTAAATCGAAATAAAAAATCGATAGAATATCGAAACTAAATCGAAATAAAAAATCGACAGAATATCGAATTCGATAAAGTGTCGCGTTAGTTCCGCATAAATCGTGTAATTATCTTTCGATTTATAGATAGGTTATCGATGAAGTATCTAACTATAATCTTGAGATTTTTAAAAGAAAAATCGTTCGATTTTATCGAAAGTTTATCTGTTGATGGATTTTGCCAACTATAATTCATCGATAATCTGTCGATATATCGAAAGATAATTTCACGATTTATGCGGAACTAACGCGACACTTTATCGAATTCGATATTCTGTCGATTTTTTATTTCGATAATTTGTCGAGTGTGCTGCTCGGGAAGTGAAAGGGTGGCGCAAAAACGCGTGTCAAAATATATAGGAAAGAAAGTGATGTTTATTTGAGCCGTTTTTCGATATAGGGCACAGCTGCAGAGTTATTGACAATTTCAAAGAAGTGAGGATGACCCCTATCCACATTTCAGGCAAGTTGGTGGAGAGAGGGGGGTAGCAGCTTTTTTGGAATCTATGGGTGTTTTTAATGGAATATATTCGACAACTTCCGAAATTGTGCGTTATTCGTGGAAACGGGGGCAAATCTTCATTTTTTTCCCTGTATATTTTGATGCGCGTTTTTGCACCACCCGTTCACTTTTTGGAAAAAATAAATATGACCTTTTTTGTTGCAAATTTTATGTACTGTAATTTTTGTGATATCAATTTTTCCATTTAAACGCATAGTTGAAGAGTTACAGGCGAAAAACGTCAAGGGGGTCACTTGGAGGTCCACATTTGGGGGTGCTCCCGTGGCATGAGATTCGGCGACTTTTTTTTTGGTCAATCAGGACCACGAAATGACCATTTTATGTACAAAAAATTTCATGTAGCCCAAAAAGCAATTTCGTTTCCTTATTTGACTGGGCTAAGCGTGATAATTTTTTATTACGAAAAAAACATTCAATGTACCTCGGCCTGGTTTCAAAACATGATACGAGGTATGTAACGTTGACTAGACGAGCAAACGACACCATCTCTTATTCGAGGGGGTTAATACCGAAACCATTACCGTACCAAAGTGTCAATAACTAATTACCTAATTATGTGGCATTCTGTCAAGCTATCGAGAACTTGCACAGTTTAATTTTACGCGTAATTGGTAAATGTTGCAGATAAAGCTCGCCTTCGAAAACAGGATATCTTGCGAAATGAAACGAAACTGCGGTAATAAATTTCACGTACGCGGCGTGAAATCGTTATTCGGGGGCTTTTTGTCTCCAATATGTGGTTGTTTGATGGGTTTGGCAATACCCAGTTGCGTTGAATTGCGTCCTATATACTGCGATGAACAGCAGGGTGATTACGCACCTTTAAGTTTTAATACTGATTGCACCGAGCTCTGTTCTGTTCTAACGTAAGTCTAAGGTGGAGAATAGTGGAGATGGTAGCGAGTTTCAACTGTTAAGTGGTATTAGCGTTCCGCTTCATCGCATTAGATATACTTGGGATAGGTAGCTTAAAATTTTAACGTGTTGATGGGTATCTTCTTCGTCAAGTTCCGAACTATATACCGAGTAAAATTAGGATTTTTTTTTCTACAACGCTCGAGAGCTAAAAGTTTGACTTCGGAAATGGAGCTATAGCTGCATTATTAATTTATTTGCCGCAGCGAGATCGGTTTAATTATTAATTTCATCGAGTTTTATATACGCTATCCAAACAATTCGTAATCTTCATCGTCAAATTATGTGAAAATTTCAACGATCGAGGTGAAATTTGGAATTTCAAGTACATACCTTGTGGAAAAGTTAAATTTCTTAACTAATTATCAAGTCTGAAAATAGCTTATGTAGAGTGTAGATGAATTACCTAATAAAAATTAAAATACCTCGAATTTACCTACATCATGTTCCATCTCAAAAATTGGAAGGAGCGAAATAAAATAAAATTAAGAAAATTTTTTTGATTGGGCATATGGGTAGATCTAAAATAATGGACTTTTTTCTTTTGAAATGTTTTGCCTGTATTTGAACATGAAGACGCTACAAAGCTTTTTAAGCAGAATCAATTGACAGCACTGCATTCAAAAAAATTTCTGACCCCACCTGTAGGTAAATAATATTACAAAATAGAAAAAAAATGATTACTTGGTGATGTCTAATTGTCTATCTTTGAAATCGAAGAAGTTATAGCCAGAAGAAACTCACGTCAAAGATATTGTCTTTTTCAAAATAATTAAAGGGTACTAGCGAGATATGAAAATCGAAACAATTCCATTATGACAATGCACGAAATGAGTGTAGTCTCTTTGAGGAAAACAGAAACACTTGAATGAAAAATCTATTTATCTTTGAAAATGAAGAAGCTACGGTGTATAAAACTTTGACAGTTAAAATTAAAATTTCAAAACTTTGTAATGGCGTTATTTTCAAACATAAACAGAAAATCTCAAGAGTACTATCCATATGACCAATCAAAAAAGTTCTCAATTTTATTTTTCCTCTCCCCTTTAATTTTTAAAAATGAAAAATCGGATTTAAAAAATTTTTCAACTATGATTTTTGTATGAAATTAATTTTTACCAAGATGATGTTTGATATATTTTCATTTCATAATTTTTTAATACTTACGTAATTGAACATTTTCTGACGAAGAAATTTTTTGACAGATGCTTTTTTCATGAAGATAATTAAAAAAAAAATCGAAAAAATCCTCTTGAAAAAATGTTGAGATGAAAGTCTTAAAACTGTCCCAGAAAATTTTGTTAAAATTCTGTCAAGAATGTTTAAAAAATACGGTTTGGTAGAAAAATGATTTTTAAAAAAAAGATTCAAGTTTAAAAAAGTTGAAAAAAACTTCAAAAAACCTTTAAATTTTTTTTGGAACTAAAAAAAATGTTTGGAAATCACTTTTGTCTCTCGAAAAAGAATTCGTACTCGTAGAAAGAAAGAAAACCTACCTATTTAAAATTGATCTGAAAAAATACAAAAATTGATAAAATGAAAATGGAGGAAAATATTTTTTTTCAAAAATTTCTCCCAGAAATTTTTATAAAAAGTTTAAAAAAAGAATGTGAAAAAAATTGAAAATTTGCAAAGTAGGTATAAAAATTTCTTAGAAAGAAATTTGCGTAAAGGAAACAAATAATATTTTTATGAATAGAATTGAAAAAATTGTATCAAAAGAAATTTTAAAATGTACATTTTTACTGTAAAAAATTATCTTAACTTTTTTGAGAAATAAAAAAAAACAATAAACATTTTTAATAGGTAGGTAGTTAATAGGTTAGGTACCTAATTATTAAATTTTGACCTACAATTTTTTTTATAAAAAATGCGCAGACTAAAGACTTCATGTTGCAAAAAATAAAGATTATTATTATTTATTACTATTGTTTTTGTTGAAGAAATGTTTTGCTAGATAATAGATCAAAATCTCATCAAGAAACTAAAAAAAATATGTGTGTGAGGCGCTTTGTGAAAATGTACCTAAACTCGGAAAAGCAAATTTTTCAGGAGAGCAAAAAAATCGAAAAAATCGATTTTTCACTTTTTGATTGGATTCTTAAAAAAAATACTTTTGGCGCAATTTCGGAACTTTTTCTCCCAATCATCCGTTTTCCATGTGAGAACTTCAAAGTGGTATATCTCGGTCAATTTTCAAGCAATTTTCGATTTTTTTGTTTTATATTACGCAGGAAGGAATTCTCTTTCAGATAAGCTAGAAAAATAAAGAATTTTCCTTTGTAGATATCAGAAATTCTATAAAACAGTTGGGTAGGTACGAGAAAATCGAAAAAAAAAAAAAATGTAAAATATTCTTAACATTTTTTTGGTAGGTCCTATAATTTTTTTTTTTTTTTGAAAACGATTCGAAGAAATGAAATTGATACTGTAAAATAACATTCTTGAAAAAATTCAAAAATCTTATTAAAAAATAAAAATATCATTTCTTCATAAAAAAGTTTCTTCAAATTTTTTTTTGAGAAATATCTAAAAATTATTGCTGAAAATATTTGGAAGTTATTGTTTAGCACAAAAAGATCTCTTTGCAAAAAATTGAAAATCATTTTTAGGGAAAAAATTGAAAATCCTATCAAGCGATTTATTGAAACATTTTTTGGCGGGGAAATTTTTCAAAAAGTTGTAAGTACCTATTTTATAAGTGATTCCAGAAAATTATTTTCTTGTGCGAAAAATTTTCTAGGAAAAAAAAATTTACAGTGATTTTTTTTGCGAAAATTCTGAAACCCTATCAATAATTAGTCCACATTGATATATTTGCTCTTTTTCACGAGATATGCTCAAAAATTATGTATAATTTGTAATATATGCAAAAATATGCATTAATAGTAAAATAAGCTGAAATATTCATTTCAAATTTCGTATTATGAGATCAGCTTGTCATGAAATCCAAAGAAATTGAAAAAAAGGTAGGTATCTTTTCATAGACGCTCCAAATTGCTGTGAACGCATTCACTTGGAAGCTCCAATTTTTAAAGATTTTTGTTGCCATTAAAGTCTACACTAGTGTGACAAAATATTATTCTAAACTGGTTTCTGTATAATACTCGAAGTGGTATTAGATCATAAAAGTTCAAGCAGCCATTGGTAAAGGTAAATAAAAAAGTAGCCCAGAACGAATTCAACGGCTCCTGGCGCAGAACATCCTATTACAAATTCAGCCAAATTGACGATATTTTTTTCGAAAATTATCCAATCTCACGCAAAATTGAACTATTTTTTCGATCATTTTGATTGGCGAGAGTACATTACTCTCGATTTAACCGTTCTATAATGGACGCCGATTAAATACATACACCGTCCTAATACCTACACTTTCGCTGCATTTACGGCGTAACATTAGGCAAAACATTAATCGTATTCGTATTACACATAAACACTAACGCATGCTCTGGGGAAACGTTAAAAAATCGTGCGTGCGTTGCCTGTTTAAATTAAGTTTTATAGTTTTTTTATTGGATTTAAGCCAGCACTTCGGCGTAAGATGTTTGCTTCGGCTCTTTCTTTCTAAGGGTATTTTATACCATGGCATCGCATCGCGTCGAGTTGAAATTATTCAGATTTTCAAAACGAGAAAAACTTTCGATGTGAGCATCGAATGGTCACAAATTGTGTGGTACATACGATAATGATTTCATATTAAACGTCGTCATATATACTCGTAATTTAAGAGACAATTTAATTATTCTCCTCTTTAAATTATGAAATATGTTTACTCGCTATATTGTTTTTTTTTTCTGTTGTAATTTGTGATTTTTTTGCTGAACACACGAACCCTGGTTCGCGTTTTTTTTTTGGCTGTATAAAAACCGATCGTAAATCTTTATTTATAGAGCCGGTGTATATTTTAACGATTACATTTGGGGATAGAACGTCGGTCGCAAAAGCAGACCCTTTATGACGTATGTTAAAGGGTAATATTTCGTATACGATGTAATGTATCCGACGCTGTGTCTGCAATATGCTAATACTATAAGTATCAATATCAAGGTATATCGACGTGCGGACGTGCGCTCGTTGAAAATTACAAATGTACCCGGCGGATCGTTCTTTTTTTCCTCCAAAAATTATAACGAAACAGGAAACACGTTTAATGAAAAAATAAATTTCCCAGTTTCGCGTACTTAATACTTATAGATTTGCCTTGTACCTGAAGGTATAATTAAATTCGAGACCGAATGTCGAGATGCGTTACAAGTGGTTTACATCTTGGCGCAGATTACACCATTTCATTACTTCAATTTGTACGCCAAGAATTTAATACTCGCTTCATTAAATTTTCCAATTGTTTTCAAGTGAAAACGTCACTCGGTTATTAGAAGGATTTTCATATTTTATGCGTGTTAAATTTCAGCGCGTAAAGTCTCCGCTTTCGCAAAGTGCTTATTAATTTAACAAGCGTCGATGTACCATGTAATGAACATGTTGACGTAGGTGATGCCAAGACGACGTACGCGTATTCTCCAATTAAATATACCTACCATATTACAGGGTGTTTCGTAGCTAATGTAGTTCCTTCTATAAGGTGGATAGACAACCAATAAAGAACAAAAAATGATATATAAACATGGTGTCTATCATGAAAATTGAAGGGGTAAGAGAAAATGAAATCGAGAAAAAGTGATTTTTTTTTGTTGGATCCATAGATAGTAAGGTCAGTTGGGGTAACTGGGCCACGTTTTTACAACTCTTAAAAATCATTATTCAAAAATGCCTCAGTAGTGAAGAATATCCTTAAATCATCAAATGGGACATGTAGATAAGTGTCATAGAGGTACGCTCACTTTGTTGATTTTGAGGGTGAAGCACATACCTGAGCTGAGGAACACCTCACTCTACAAAGAAAATGGTGGCCCAGTTACGGGCAACCAAAATTTTTTTCTATTAAGGAAGATTTAAGATGTGTAATGCACTTACCCCCACTCAAATCTGAGTTTTGGGGTAACTGGGCCATGTCATATTACTTAAATTACTGAGGCCTCCTCAGAGGGAGTTAGGAACTGAATGGTAATTGTTATGGTAGGTTTACGATGTCAGTGTTACCATGCAACCAACCATTTACGTCAAGATGATTTTGGAGGGGATTGGGAAGAGAATGGCCCAGATACCCCGGTGGCCCAGTTACCCCAACTAACCTTACTAAAGAAAATAAACTTTTTAGCATAGTATATGCTTTTACGGAGACCAAAATGGAAAAAAACGACCGACCCAAAAACCCGACAGTTGGGTTTTTTTTTTTTTTTTTTTTTTTTTTTAGGTTAAAAAAGATTTATTTTGGAATATTTTTAACAAACTTAGAAATAAATACAATCTTAAAACTAACAAAGAAACAAAAAAGAAAAATAAAAAACAAAACACGCTTAATACTAGGAAAAAGAAGAATGATTAAAATTAGTTTGAAAAGGGGAGGGGTAAATTTTGCTTAAGACTAGGGGGAGGATGAAGACGAGTCGGACCACCCGCTACCGGGGACCACTCGTTCTCATCCTTGGGCTGGGTACCCAAAGCGGGAACCAACAGGGGGGGGGTGTGTGACGCTCAGCATGCTCCACATGCCGGCACTTCCACGAGATGAGACCGCCCCAAGGAACGGAAACTCACACCCCCTCCATCAGGCACCCGCCACCGACACGTCTTTCCCGGGAAATTGATTTTGTGGAGTTGCCCAAGGAGTGAGTACGAGTGGGGAGAAAGGAAAAGAAAGAAGAGAGAAAGAGGGGTAGAGAGAGAGGAAAAAGAAGAGTGAAAGAGAGAGAAAGAGAAGAAAGATAGAGGGGGAGAAGAGGAAGAGGGGGAAAAGGCACTCGTACTATCCATGGGTTGGAAACCAGGAGATGAATGTGTTTTTTTCTGGGGCGGAAGGGAACCCCAAGGTCCCTTCCACCCAAAGCCTAGATTTAGCGAATTTTGATTGGTGCAGGAGTGTACTTGCCAGAGGCTTTCCGCTCATGCACAGAGGGGTAATTGAAGGTTTTGGATGGCTATTGGCTTACTCGGGATTTAAACTAAGAAGTAGGGGTGGGGGAGACCGCTGGAGTCTCACACACCCCCAGGACCCCAACCTAGGTAAAACCTTGGGTTGGGGCCATCGCCCCCTGCAAGCAGGGGGCGAGAATTTAGCTTATAGTTAGTTAGAAATAACCGACAGTTGGGTTATATTAGGTTAGGTTTGGATGACATAAAACACAGAATTTTTTTAATAAATTTGATTTTTTAGACATTATGTCAGACATTTTGAAACTTGTAATTTTTTTGAAATTTCATGACTTTTGGACATTTTCTAGACATTTTGTCAGACATTCTGAAACTTATAAATTTTTTTTAGAAAGATGACTTTCTGACATTTTGAAACATAGAAATTTTTTTATTTAAAGAAATTTTCTTTATTTTATTTTTTTTAGAAAGATGATTTTCTGACATTTTGAAACTTAGAAATTTTTCAAGAAAGATGACTTTTAGACATTATGTCAGACATTTTGAATCTTGTAATTTTTTTTGAAAATTTATAACTTTTAGACATTTTCTAGACATTTTGTCAGACATTCTGAAACTTATAAATTTTTTTAGAAAGATGACTTTCTGACATTTTGTCAGACATTCCGAAACTTGGAATTTTATTAGACTTTTTTGATTTTTAAATTTCTATGGAAATTAATATTCGTGATTTTTAGACATTTTGTCACAGAGTAAAAGCATATCGACGTGGACGTGTCAAAACCTCGTATCTTAATACCACTTTTTTAGCAAAATAACTTTTTTGGGGTTTCTTATAGGAAAAAAATGGAGAAATCTAATGTTGATCACCTCGTATGTCGTAGTCGAACTCTAACGTCCCAATTGGCCTATTTTCTTTTAACAACTACGTAAGTCGTGTGTATTTTTGGCGATGTTTTTTGTCTCTCCTTAAAATGTTGATTTTTGAAGATACGAGGTTTTAACACGTCCACGTCGATATTATACTATGTTTCATACTTTCAAACGTAGTGTGGAAATAGAGCTAATCGGGGGGGGGGGTCCAGGGAAATTCGTCACATAACATTTTTGTTCCTCTCAAAAAGTTACGCCTGTTTCATGTATCATCTTGACGGAATTTTGCAATTTTTTATCCCACTGCTGTCTGATAATTTGAAGCTCAAAATATGATCAATGGGTAGAAAGGAGACATGAAAATTGCAAAAATATGTTATGATAATGCACGGAATGAGTGTAACTTTTTGAGAGAAGCAAAAAAATTCAAGTGATGAATTTGCCTATCTTCTAAAATAAAGGAGCTACAGAGCTTTGAAAATCGTAAAACCTGTTTTTGCAACGTTTGAAGCTCTCCTACTCCTTCATTTTCAAAGGTAGGTAAAAAATGTCAAGAACAAATGAAGTTTATTTTCTTTAGTACTATCCATTTAACTAACAAAAATTTACTCTAAATACACATTGTGCCTATCTCGAAAATTGAGGGGCAACAGAAAATAAAACAAAGATTTTTTTTTTTGAATAAGCATAATTGGATAGTAATGAAAAAATTTACTTTTGACGTTTTTGCATAAGTTCGGAAATGAAGACGCTACAGATCAATATTTGAAATTTCAGAAGTTTGAGGCTTCCTATTAGCGCCTTCATTATTGAAGATAAACAAGTACATCACATAACTTTTTCTTGTTCCTCTCAAAAAGTTACACCCATTGGATGCGCATTGGTAACTGAAATCTCTCAATTTGAATTCTCACCAGTTCCCCTTCATTATTTGAGCAAGGCAAAATTTTTGACATGCGATTACTTTTTGCTACGAGTATAACTCATTCAATTTAAAAGATAGACATTTCATTGTAATTAGAAGTTTTTTTGGTTTTTCAAAGTACTATCCCTTGATGGCTTCAGAAATTTTTTGTAATGCAACGTTACCATTTAATTTATTTTTGAAAAGAAAAGGCTCGATAGCGCCTTCATTTTTCGATTTAGGCAAAACAAGTTACGAATAAAAAAAATGTGTATTTTTTAGTATGGTCCATACACCAAACCAAAAAATTTTTCTTTCAATTTTCAAATTTTCCTTTTCATCTTCATTTTTTAAGATTGGCAAAAAATTTTGATAATAAAAAAAATGTGTATTTTTTTAGTACTGCCCATAAATACTTACCCAACCAAAAAAAAAACTCAATTTTATTTGCCAAATTTTCCCCTGCCCCTCCAATTTTTGAAATAGGTACCATGTGTGTATTGTGCGAATGAAGTTTTTTCCTAGTGTTATCTGATTGTATCCCAATCTGAAGTCTTGTGTATTTTTTGTTCCTTATGAGTTGCCTATCCATCTGGTGTTAGGAACTACATCAGCTACGAAACACCCAATCATAATTAAAATTTTTCAAAATTTATTTTTCTTAAATTTTTTCAGATGTTTTTCCTAAAAAATAAGCTGCTCATAACTATTGATACATTAAAAAAAATTATTTTAGAGAAAAAAAAATGAAAAAAATTTGAATTAGGAATGATTTTTTCAGACGTTTTTCAAGAAATTATTCGCTCATAACTTTTGATTGGAGTAAGATAGAAGGGCGGGGGTTACACCATTAAAAAGAGCAGCCTGTTTTCATCTAGAGAAGTTAATAATAACAGCTTGGTCAAAGGACAAATTTTTAAGTTATCACAGAAAAATGAGAAAAACTGTCACTTTTTTACATATTTTTTCAGATATTTTGCTCGGTATAGATTTCCTCGAACAGTTATAAAAATTACCAGCTCAATGAAAAAATTCTAGACAAAATTTTCCATCCGATGGCGCAAAGCGCAACTTTCTAACTATTGTAGTTGTTGAGTAGGGCAAGGTTAAAAACACTCGACCAAAACGAAAATTTTTTATTTTTTCGATTAGCATAATTCAGCCCCTGCAGTCCGGAGGTTAGGCAAACATACTTACATCGACTCAACATAAGTTGCATAGTTGGTGGTTGGGCGGCTTACTTTCAATCCGAAACACCCTGTATGTTTTGCATGACGAGTAATATCTTGATACGAATGAAATCTCGCCTGCAAAACCACACATACCGCGCGAATACGTCGCTAGCTGTTGTGACCTAACTACCCTTTCTGTACGAATATTACGTAATGATTGTGTTTTTGCCTGCGAATCGAGCGAAAGTAATTTGATACCGAAATATTATAAGTTTTTAACTCGTACTCGACTTAAAAATAATAGTGCACGTATAAAAGGCAAAACTTCGCCTATTTTAAGTATCGATAAATTATCAGGAGAAAAACATCGCAGAAAAGAACAACGCGTAATAGGCTCGATTGTTCTTACGCTTTCTTTATATCGATTCATTTTTTAACGAAATAAAAGAACTGCGCTTTGTTAACTTTTTTCCTTTTTTACGTTGCTAGCCGTGTTCTCGATAACGAACAGTGTTATAGATACGACATTCGGCCGAAAATTTTACCAACTTCGTTAAACGCCTCCGGTGACCATTTAACCAATTTTCTACATTATCCGACGCGAGCTGCGGAAGATGGCGTGTTTTTCGATCGAATAAAAAAAATGATTTATTAAATGCTTTCAACGTCCTCCCGATGCGATGTTGGTTCTGCGAATGAAAATTTTCAAGAAGAAGGTTTACGATGATATACGAGACTAATATGGCTTTAAATACGGTTAATTTCTTCGCATAGGGGATTTCTTGTTTGTATTCACTATTGCGTAGTTTCCGGTCCAAAGGTACCCGTTTGAAGTCCTATCCGGAAAAGAATAGAATGTAATTTAATTGCTTTTCCGGTTATTTCTATAACCCTTTTATTTTCCCATAGCTACGTATATACCTACGATATATTTTTACACAAAAAGCCAAACTATTTTAGCGTAGAAAAAAAAAACCTTCGCGCTTGAATTTTTTTTGTGAGAAACATTTACAATGGAGGGTTTGTGCTTGAGGTTTTCCAGTGTATTTAGTGTTCAAAAGTTCTGTCATTTTTTTTTTTTTTTTTTTTTTTTAAATAAAGGCTGCACAACTTGGTACTTTTTTCAAATGAATTAGTTTAAAGTAGTTTTTAGGATCGAAATCAGAATCAGGTATTTCATATAATATTATCAGGAGTGCATTTTAGACTTGAAGAGGAATAATGAAAAAATTAGTTTGCTTGAAAACCGAATTAATGTCGAGCACATTTTAAGAATTTTTCTGAACTACGCACGTAAGAAAATTTTTAGGGTTCGACATGACCTCCCTCCATCCCTCCTTTCCCCCACCAGCCATATCACTAATAAGAATTATTATTCAATTTTTTAGTTTTTTCATTTTTAAAAAGTGAAAAAATTAATTGTTGAAAAAACTAAAAAAATAATATTAAGTAAGCGAGACAATTTTTAACGAAAATTGACGTTTAACCCCTCAGAAAGCTATAAATTTTGTCAAGAATGTTTTAGAACATAAGGACCAACTTTCACTGGATAGTTTCGAATTGGGTGCTCAGGGTCAAATATTTTCACATCATAGATCTTTCAATCGATTTTTGAAAATCTTTAATTCTTTTGGAATAAAAAATATCACAATTTTTTGAAGAAAATGCCCAAAGTTATATAGAATACCAAGTTCTTGCACTCTGAAATCAGATAACAATTCTCCGCTTGGATCGCTGCTTTACTTATGGACCAAATCTGATTGGTGCGTTTGAATTCACCGCTTATCCAATAGTATGTCTCAAAATTTAAATTTTTTGTGACGCACTTCGCTCATACGAGTACACGAATACGCACGAACGTTGTACGAACATGAACGAATGCAGACGAACGCCGACGAACACTTTTGTTTCTGACGTCATAGCAGGATTTATCTTTAGCGCCATTTATTCATAACCAATCAAAATTGATTTTTAGTAACAACCAATCAGAATTGGTCCATAAGACAATCAGCGCTCCAAGCGACCGAGCTTTTTTGTGTTTCTTATTTTCTTATGGGAGTGCAAGAACTTGGTATTCTATATAACTTTGAAAATGCCTCTCGACTTTTCTGAGAAAAAAAATCTCAATTTTTTGAGAAGAAATTTCAACGTTTTGAAGAAAAAGTACTTAGTTTATCTGTAGAGAAAATCATCTCTGAATTTTTTGTCTCAATTTAAAAAAAGAGAAAAAACTTTCTATTTTCTTAGAGCAAAAATTTTTTCTGTTGTGTTGCAATAAAAATACCTATTCCTTTAATTCTTAAAAAAAAAAAAATCTTAAAATTTTTTGGAGTAATTTTTTTTTCAACTTCAAGTTTAATTTTACTTCTCGTTTCAAACTTTTTTATTTATTTATTTTTTATTATGAAATCTTTTCAAAATTTTTGAAATGAAAATCTCTACATTCTTTTTAAAGTTAAATTTTTTTATTTTTGTGCAGACCATATTTTTTTTGAAAATAGGTTTTTCGGGGAAGAATCTCTCATTTTTTTGAGTGAATATCACCTTATTTTAATGCATTTTTTTTGTTTTCATTTCAAAAATAAACCTTTTACTTTTAGAGAGAAAAAAAAATCTTGATTTCTTAAAAAGAAAAGTACCTAACTTTTTAAACTTTTTTGGTGTAAAGAGACTCTTTATTATGTTTTTGAAAATATAAAAAAAATGGTTTTTTATCAAAAAATTTTAAAATCTTTCAATTTTTTGGAGTTAAAAATTATTGAACTGTTGAGTTTATTGATAAAAAAAAAAAAGGTTCTTGTCCCTTTCTTTCGAGGATTAAACAATAAACTTTACTTTTAGTACCTTTGTTTTATTTGTTATTTATTTATTTATTTTTTTTTCAGAGAAAAAAATCTCAATTATGTTGAAATAAAATTTTTTAAAAATTGACTTAGAGAAAATCCGGACCCGGTGCAAGTGCAATTTTTGCACCCCTCGCCCTCGCTGCCTAAAACATCTTCTCCGCTCAGGGTTGTTCCAAAAATTATTTTCGGCAGTTTAGCTTATTTTGGGTTCTTCCAAAGTTCTTAGTAAAGAAATTATGAAGTGAATTTCTGAAGAATATCCAAAATTAAAATTAACTTATGTGCTTGGAAAATAAACCTTCCAACTTTGGTTAAAAAAAAATTGAAGATCAAAAATTAATTTTTGAATTTTAAAACAATTTTGCAATTTTTTTTTCTTTCTAAAAAACAATTTGTTTTTGTGTAAAAACATTTTTTAGGTACCTATAAAATATTATTTAAACCACGCTTTTTTCGAATTTTTGGCCCAAAAAGTTATTATTGAAATTTTTGTTTTCCAAAAAAGTAAAATTTTGCAATTAAAAAAAAAAAAGTTTCAAAATTAAATATTGAATAGAAAATGAACTGTCTTAGCAAGTAAACCACCAACTTTGGATATAAAAAATTTAAAATCAAAAGAATTTCGTTATTTTTTAAAAAATTTGCCAAAGCTTAAGGTAGGTATTTTTTTTAAAACTAGGTATAATTAAAATAATTTGAAATAATAATTTTATAGAAGAACAAAGTTTGTTTGCTAATAATTTTTTAAAATTTTTTGTACAAAATTTTTTTTGACATTGAGTCGAAATTGTCTTTCTTGGCAAGCAACCATTTTAACTTTAGCTGAATTAGTATTTTTTTTTAAATGTTGATAAAAATTATTCTTTTCAACGTTAAGTTTTTTTAAATAAATAAATAAATTGAAAAATAATAAAATCATTTTATGGAAGAACAAATTTTTCTGCCTTCATTAAAAACATATTTCCAAATTAAATTCAAATCCCGACTTTCAAAGAATTTCTTGCAACTCGTATTTTAAAGAAGTCTTCAGAGTACCTACGTCATGAGCTCAAAATCAAAAACGAGAACTACTTAGATATAGGTAGAGGTACCTATTTATTTTTGAACGAACTCGCAATATCTACTTAAATCCTTTGATTCGAGATTACATAATTCGTAATTAATGCTCCACAAAACACACATAATCTCGTCGAATAAAAATGCCTTCGAGTGAAAACGTTTACAACATTTTTTCCATTCCATTGGTCGGCTTCCTCGATGTACGTGATCTGCTTATCTTACACTACCGTACATGAAAATCCATTCGTATGTAAAAATTCGCAGGTACCCAATTTAAAGCCTTCATCGCTTCGCCTCAAACGGGAGAAAAAAAAATGATTCCAAACATATGAAAATTTTACCAATCTCTTTTATAATTAAATTGACTCAATTAGATTGTCATCGGGGAAGTATATGGCCACGTAGATTCATAGGTAGGTATCTACACCAATATTTCAATTCAGCCATAGGGTGTACCGCTGCGATGCGTGGTTTTAAACGTGTAATGAACTTCAGAGGGGTTGAAAACGTAAACGGAAATTATTCGTAAATGCAATTTACATCGATGGAAACGAATGACGTTTGTACTTTTGATTGAGATGATTCGAAATGTTTTTTTTACAATATGCCAAAACGAGTAACATCATAACATGAAAGTACGTACGTAATTTAATGAGAACAAAAAAAAAAAAAAAAAATACAATTCGCGAGGGAGAAATTTACGTTAACAGAAAAATACCACAAGAGAAATACTCGTTTCGTCGCAATATTTCGCCCATACCGAGTAATCAGTGATGCTTTTAGATGCTTTCAAAACAGAAATTCGATGTACTTTTTTCCCAAATTACCCCTAGAAGAACTTCTGCCTATAATATTTCCACACGATACGAGCCTATCTCGTTTGCTATGCTCAATTTTTTAAATTTCATCAAAAACCATCTTGTTTTATCTCGAAAATATGTTTGGCAGAATTTCTTCTTCGCCAACTAAAAACTTTATTTTTCGAGAGCTTCGCAAATTGACTCGGAAAATATTAATTGTATGGAATACTTTTGTATATTTCTTAAGAAAACATACGTTAGGGCAAAAACTTACATAAAACTTTATCCATACATTACAAAAGAACAAATGAGAAAAGTTACGTCGACATGTTGTCCATCTTATTCCGCTGAAAAAAGTCATACTCGAATGGGAAATTTTTCCATACGTATTATTTTTAATAAAGCCATAAAACCTACTTTACATAACTGTTCAACATTTTCAATGATACTAATTAAAATTTATAAGAAAAATTACGCAATTTTTGTCCACACCGTAAGAACATTCAATGCCCGAGAAAATTCCTTCACAAGCTCGAAACAGATTTTTATGAAAATTTCGAAATTTCATCAGATTTTCTTACCTACAACATCCAATTTTGACATAATACAGGGTGTCCTGTGCCAAAGTTGAAATTTGGATACAACCGATTCCAACTAACAAAAAAGTTTATGTACACATATTGCCTAAGTTTAAAAATGAAGGAGCAACAAAGGTTTGAAAATCTATATGTTACCTAGCAAAATCGATTGGTAACACTGCGTTTTAAAAAATTTCAACACCGGCAGTGGATAGATCTTTGAAAAAGCAATAAAAGTTGTGATCATATTGGATTGCCTATCTTCGAAATTAAAGGAGTTACAGCAAATCTCAGTCAAAAATATTGCCTATCTCAATTTACTACGGCGCCGTTGCGATGAATGAAAATTGCGAAATTTTGTCAAAAATACATGAAAAAAGTGTAACTTTTTGTGAGGAACAAAAAGCGTCATATGAAAATTTTGCCTATCTATGAAAATTAAGGCGTTACGGAGCCTCGAATTTCGAAAATACCAATTTTTAAAGCTTTCTAGCGCCTTCATTTTCAAAGATGGACAAATTTTTGACACAACTATTTTTTTTTTTTTTTTTAAAGTTACACCTGATGTGTGCATTATTTTCACAAAATTTTGAAATTTTCGTACATCACTGCCCCTTCAAAACCGAGATAGGCAACAATGTGTACATGAAGATTTTTGTTAAAAATCGACGGTATCAACCTTATAACAATAGGTACTAGGGAAAACATTCACTTTCTAACGAGATTACTCCGCAGTTCGTTAAAATCAAACACGAGGTAGGGAAAAAAAATCAAGAACGAAATTCCCAGGGCGAATTATGATAAATAGAATAACAAAACCGTAACGGACGATAGACGATAAATAATAACAATACACTATGCATGCCATTCAAGTACTCGTTGAGCTTATTCAAGTCACACTTTTGTAACACAGCTTTTAAATCAGCCCAGCCGTTTCGCGATGTTTTTTATTTTCAATGTCCCAAGTACGTAAAATACCGCAAATCTAGCGAGTAAATCGTTCATTTGTCAATGTTTTCGATTAATTTTTTATTTACGTTTCGTTCGCTCAATAGAAAATAATTCCGAATTGCGAAGTCGATCGTTCGGAAGACCATATTTCAAATGCATGCATTCTATTTTGCATTCATTCGAAAAGAATTCCACTCGATGACTATTAAATGAAGAATTACCATAGGTATCCACAATTCCACATGAAAGTATTAAAATCGAGGTTTCTTTCGAAGTTGATGATTTCAATTTTTATATTCTGTAAAAGGAGCGTTTTTGCAGTGAGGTATTTTTCGTTATTAATACATACATATGTGTATGTACGATTCATTCATTGATTAAAAAAAATTGTCAAATTTAAGGAATTAAATCTTGGATGATGGAGAATTTTTTTCTATTTTTGTTTGCATGTACTTACCTATTTTCAGTGAATAATTTTTTACCTATTGTAAATTATCTAATTTTTAATTTGTCAAAGGTTATAAAGAATTGGATCTGCTCAAATATAAGTATTTAAGTATTTTTTTTTTAAATAATGAAAAAATAATTAGTAGAAAAATATTTATTTTCATTTGTTTTAAGTAAGTTGAAAAAAAAGAACGAGGTCAGGTTCCCAAAATAATGTTATTTGGATGTTTAAAAAAAAATAATAATAAAAGAAGGACCCCCTGGTTGGCTCTATTTCCACACTACGTTTGAAAGTATGAAACATAGTATATGCTTTTACTCTGTGACAAAATGTCTAAAAGTAACGAATATTAATTTCCATGGAAATTTAAAAATCTAAAAAGTACCTAAGTATAATGAAAAAAAGCCTAATGAAAAAAAAATTAAATTAAAAATTAAAAAGTCTAAAAAAAATTTCAGAATGTCTGACGAAAAGGCTAAAAGTCATAAATTTTTTTAAAAATTTTCCAAGTTTCAAAATGTCTGAAAGTCATCTTTCTAAAAAAATTTCCAAATTTTTGAATGTCTGACAAAATGTCTGAAAGTCATCTTTCTAAAAAATTCCAAGTTTCAGAATGTCTGACAAAATGTCTAGAAAATGTCTAAAAGTCAAAAAAAATTACAAGTTTCAAAATGTCTGACATAATGTCTAAAAAATCGAATTTATTAATTCTAAGTTTTTTTATGTCATCCAAACCTAACATAATGCAACCTAACCCAATGGGGTCGGATTTTGGTCTCGTGTTTTTCCATTTTGGTCATCGTAAAAGCATATACTATGCTAAAATAAAAAATGAACGAATTTGGTCCAAATTGCAGTTGATAGTGTATTTAGATGTGTACTTACTTGATCATAATATAATGTAAGAAAAAAAATTATTTACTAATAAATTAATATTCGTTTTTCGTCAAAATTTAAAAAAAACGAGAGCTAGAACAAAATTTGCAAAATATGTTCATCAATAAAAATCTTGAAAATTTATTTAAAAATAAAATCTTAAATTAGAAAAAATAATTTTTAGTAAAAAGAAAAAAAATTACAATAAGATTAAAAAAAACGAAATTGAAAGAATTGATTTTCAATTTCCTACTTCACAAGCTCGGTGTGCATTATGCTCAGTGTGCATTATGCTTAGTGTGCATCATGCTCAGTGTGCATCGTGCCCAGTGTGCATGCTCAGATTGCATGCTCAGTGTGCATCATGCTCAGTGTGCATCGTGCACAGTTTGCATCATGCTCAGTGTGCATCGTGCTTAGTGTGCATCGTGCTCAGTGTGCATGCTCGGTGCGCTTCATGCTCAGTGTACATGCTCAGTGTGCATCGTGCACGTATATGTTTTTACAGAGACCTGAATGGAAAAAAGTCTCTAAATCTGAGATCAAAAATCAGATTTATTTAATTTTTTTTCTCGAGAAAATACTTTCAATTATTTGGGAATAACAAGTAAAAACTAGAAAATACTGTATTTTTCATTTACCTATTATTTCTTTTTTCTTTTTTTTTGAAATAAGAATCCTTTCAACTTTGGAGATTGAATGAAGAATACCTATTTTTGATTTTTTTCAGAAAAAAAATTCTATGTGGGTAGGTAGTTTTTTTTTTCAATCTTGATTTTTTTGGAATAAGAAATCTTTTAATTTTTTCGGCGTTTTTTCAATTTTTTTTTCTGGAATGAAATTTCTTGTTTTATTGGGAGTAATTAAAATGTGTTTTTTTGAATTTTTAAATGAATTTCATGCAAAAAAGGAAAAGGTGTTTTTTATTCCAAATAATTTTGTTCTGAGATTTTTTTAATAAGTAGGTATGGTGATTATTAATAAAAAGTAAATTTTATGCAGAATTATTAAAGATTTTTTAAATAATTATTTTCTTCTGTAGGTAAAGTTAAAAAAGAAATGAGAATTATAAAATGATTCTTGACCAAAAAAAAAAAAAAAAAAACTTTTTAAGAGTGGCTATCTCATATGAATTTATCGGCCAATCATCAATTATTTATTTTTAATTTTTTTTGTAAAAGTGAGTTGAGATTTGAAAAAAGGAAATTTTTTTTCAAAAACGCAGAAAATTTTTAGAGTTGAGCTTTCGATTTTTTGTCAAAGTGAACCATTATTGCCAACATTTTACTTTCATTCTACATCAAAAATAAAAAATGGAGGTACTCGACTATACTCGTGAAAGAGAGTCGTGTCAAATAGGGAACATTATTGTCGAGTTTTCATAATTCAGAGCTATGTATTGATGAAAATGCTTGAAGTGGAAACGTTCAACTCGCGTTGCTAAACGAGATCTGAAACTTGAACTGTGTATAAAGATAGGCAGAGTAGAGAAGATGATGATGTGTCAAATGGTGAGCTGCGTGAAATAACATCACACACACTGTTTCTTGATCAAATAATAGAAACCCTCGTGTGAAAGTAAAATTGATTACGAGGAATAGACAATGAAGACATTTTTTTTATGCACTGGACGGTGCATAATTTATAGGTACTATACGAAGAAGTCCCAATAAAAATGTCCTGCTCGGACGCGAAATTACCTGGGTACCTAATTATACGCGAATAATTAAATGCCGGGCGAATAACAAACACCTCGTTGGTTTACTACTGCCTAGCTATTTATTCGAATTTCGTTTACTTTCACGGATCCCTGCAACACCAACACCTACAATCCACACGATATTTTGTGCAGCCCAGTTTGCCATATTTTTAAACTGGAAACATGGGGAACGGGCCGAACTTAGAATGCTCAAAGAGCACCTATCTAAATGTTGGTCTCTGCCTCTCTGTGTCGTATATTTTAATATAAGAACACGAATGCGGCCAAAGTACCAGCTTTACGATTTCCACAAAGGTTTCATTGTTTGTCATAACCGCGTTGAACAGTGATTCTCAATTTGGAACTCGCTCGGCCACGTATAGCGAGTAACCCGCAGAACGGACGCGATGCCGACGGCGACGATTGTCGTCATTTTAATCATTCTGCGGCGAAAAGCGGCCAAGATTTCCAAAAACTTATAACTTTTTAGCCAATGTAAACTTTTTAATGTTTCAACACTTTCTTAGAAATTCCGCAAGTTTGAAAATTTATAAGTTGATAGTCCTTATTCACGTTCTCGCGGCAGCTTTTCAACTACTTACTCGCCGGAATAATAAGCTCTGCCGCATAACTATACTTCGAAGTAACGCACCGTTCGTTCGCTGTTCAGAGTTTCAGCATGCAACGAAATTAGGCGTTTTTTTTTTTTGCCAATATCGTCGATGAACATTTTCTCATCGTCGTGTGAATAATAAGTCCATTGAAAATTTTGGCAAATACTAAAGCCAGCTGTTTATCATCGATTGGTTCTTTCGCAAACAATTATACATGTTTGTATGCGTAAATATAGCAAGCGTGTTAACTGTAAAATTTCATTTCATTTTATTCGATCGCTCGTACACTGTACGAGTAGATTTTCATCGTGAAATGCTAACTCCAATGCAATCAACTCAAACGTTTTGTTTCATACAGCATCGAATTTGTAAAATAGTGCGAGATAATCTGTACACAGTACTGCTTTTTCATTATAAAAGCTATGTTGGCATTGTCCTACGGAAATAGCCTGCCTACTTCATATGCAGAATATGCGGTATGCCTTTGCCTACCTACTCAATTGCAGGAGTATGCCTCAGTTTCAGTTCGTATATGTAGTAGGTACATATTGTTTATAACATTTATGTAATTAATTGCATTTGCCTAACTGAATTCTGCTCTGTTTCTTAAGTAAATTGTTATTTGGTACCTTGAATCTTAATTAAATTCGCCGCAAGTTTCTCAAATTGCTGCAATTTAATTACGATCAAGTTACGTGGTCATCAGACTACGTAGTTTTTAAATTGTTGTTCGAGTAACATTTCTTAAGTATCAAGTCATTAAGAGTACAGCCTACGCGAATCAAGACATTATACACGATTTACAACGAGAGATAAATTAATTTGCTGGTCTCGTCATGGAAATGAAAACAACCAGGAAAGGGTTAACATGATTTTAAACATTCCAAATGTTCAAAAAAAAAAACAAACATGTTTTGGTGTTAAATTTTAGTTAGGTAGAAAAAAAGGGAAAAGTGATTCAAAAATATATTGTATCAAATACTTTAAATTAATAATACTGGAAACTTCAATGGGGAAAAGTGGCCCCGACAAAAGCGCTCTTTTAGCAGTTTTAGCGGCTCGGCATGAAACTATTCTCAGACTTTCGACCGATCGTCATGTCTTCGACCAATCAGAGGGCGAATCACGCGACGATTAGTCGAAAACCTGGAATTAGTTTCATGCCGAGCCGCTTAGAGAGCGCTCTTCTTGGGAGTCAAATCAAAAGCATTGAGTTTCCAGTATTATTAATTTAAAGTATTTGATTGTATGGTAAAAAATACCTGGCGAAAATGAAAAAAAAATTGTAAAAATTTATAAATTAGCAGTCTCGAAAAATTATTACCCAATTTTTAAAAAAAAACTACCATATACATATCTAAGGACTTCATTAAAAAAATACTGCCTCTCCTGAAAATTTCAATTCATATAATCGACGTTAAAATTGTCAATGTCAAGATAGTCTCCACCCTCCGGATGAGATTCACGAAATTTTTGAGAATTGTCAGAAAAATTTTCAAACAATTTTTTACAATCCTTAAAGTAGAATGTCGAAATAGAGACATCTTTAATTGAAAGGGGGAAAAATGGACAAATTCTTTAAAAAAAGAGAAAAACTGAATTTTTTCAAACAGGAAGGAAGTAGGAAAATTTATTTTAAAAAATTGAAGAGTAGTAACATGAAAAAATTCTTTTTGAGAATTGAGGAAAATAAAGAAACCATTTTTAAAAAATGGAGAAACTCTTTGGAAAAAAAGAATGAAAAATAAAAAACCTTTAAAAAGAAAGGAACATGAAGAAATCTGGGGGGAAAAATACGAAGAAATCCGTCACGGAGGAAATCGAGAAATCCATAAAAAAAAGGATGAAAAAAGAGAAAGTTCTTATCCTTTTGAAAAAGTGAAAAATTAAGAAATTTTTTCCAAAATGAAGGAAAATGAAGAAATTAAAAAGAAGTAGAAATAATATTATAGAAAAATATTTTTGGAAAAAAGAAGAAGAGAAATCCATTTAAAAAAAAAGGTGAATAGAGAAATTTTTTCTGAAGAACAAAAGAAAATCATTCAACAATAGTGAGGAGCTAACGAGCTCTTCGCTCATTGCAAGAGGGGTTTTGCTTTTAATTTTGCCAATTTCGAAACAGGTTTTTACTTTCATAGTTTTCACTTTTTTCTTGTTTCCATTTTTTTCTTTCATTTTTAAAATGATAAATACTTATTTTTTTTTTTTTACAAAGGCGTATCATGTCATATTACAAATTTTTATTTAGTTTTTTTTCATCAATTTTTTTTACTTCAATTACAGCTTTTCGTATCTGAGATTTGTTGAAAAAAACTGAATAATGATTTTGGACAAAATAAAAATTTGAGATTTTTTTCAAGTAGGTACCTCTGAGCAATCAGCACGAAAATGAGAAAAAAATGTGGAGAAATTGTTTTTAATGAGAAAGGAAAAGATGAACTAAATCCTTTAAAAATAAGAAATCAACAGGGAAATTCTTTTGAAAAAAACGAAATAAAAATGGAGAAATACTCGTAGGTACTTTAAAAACAAATAAAAATCCATTAAAAAAATTAAACGAAAGACAAAACAATATAAGAGGACAGGACAGATTTATTCGTCGCTTTTGAATTTCAATTCTACCACGGGGTACATGAGAAGTTTGCGTACCACTAAATTCGAAGGAGCTAGCAGTGGAAATGTTATTTTAATTACATAGATTTGTTTTTAATTAATTAGGTAGTAACTTAGAGTACCAATTAAAGCAAACAAAGTTTAACTCGGTGCATGTTTGCCTATCTCTAAAATTGGAGGGGATAGAAACGAAAATAATACCTATTTCAATTGGATTTCTTTGAAATTAATTGATAATTTTACATTACTTGAAAGACAATTTTTAAACAAACTGTCAAAGATCGTGCAAACAGAAATGGCACACGTTCAAAAAATTCAAAGAAATAATTTTCAATCGGTTTTTTTTTTAGTTTTCATTTTTTGCTTAAATTTTTGATTTTCTCAAAATTTCAAATTTCAAAACTTTGCAAAAAAATCCGAATTGACATTAAATATACTCTTACTACAATTTGGACATATTTCTTTTCCAATCCGAATTGGGCGCTTTCGACATTTTTTCCTATGAAAGATACGTACTGTTCAAGTTTACAACTCCCCTGCACTCAATTACTTATAAGAATATGTCGTGAATTTTTAATTTATTAAAAAGTGGGCACAGGTAAAATTTCAAAATGAAAATATGTTGTACAATTTGAACACATTTATTACGTACTTTATACGCTCACTCTCCAATATGCATGGATCAAAAAATTTTACTTTCAATTAAGTACCTTGTTATAGTTAAACGATGAAACCATAAAATCCTTTTCAAAGTATACATAATTTATTAGACAACTTATTCAACTTTGACTGTTCCTTCGGCAATATTCGTGGAATTATAGGAATTCCTTAGATCGTTCAACAAAGAAGTTTTGCCATTAAAATTTAGCTGTCGGTTAAAAATTTTCAGGTTCATAAAAATTAAAACAACATGCAAGACCATACGTTTTCATAAAAATGTACTTTTATTACCAAAAGGAAAATGTCGAAAAAAAAATTATTTGTTAATTTAATTGAAAAAGTTGACATCTTAGAAAATATGTATCCGCTGCACAGGTACGATGATTCGAAATTTTATATCAAACTACAGGGTGTTCCGAATTGAGAGTAAAGCCTTCCAAACAGTAACTATGCAACTTATGTTGAGTCGATGTAGATATGTTTGCCTAACCTCCGGACTGCAGGGGCTGAATTATGTTCATCGAATTTTTTTTCTCGTTTTGACAGAGTGCTTTTCAACCTTGCGCTTCTCGACAACTATAATAGTTGGAAAGTTGCGCTTTGCGGCATCGGATGTCAAATTTTGTCTAGAATTTTTTCATGGGACTGATAATTTTTATAAGTGTACAAGGAAGTCTTTACCGAGCAAAACATTTGAAAAAACATGTAAAAAAGTTACAATTTTTCTTATTTTTCTGTGATAACTCAAAAAGTTGTCCTTTGACTAAGCTATTATTATTAACTTTTTTAGATGAAAAAATGCTGCTCTTTACAATGGCGCAACTCCCATCCTTCTATCTCACTCCTATGAGCGAATAATTTGTTGAAAACGTCTGAAAAAATTAAAATTGGAAAATTTTTAACTTTTTTTTCTTAAATAATTTTTTTCAATGTATCAAAAGTTTTGAGCAGTTTATTTTTTCAGAAAAACATCTGAAAAATTTAATTATTTAAGCAAAATAAATTTAAAAAATTTTAATTAGGTATGATTTTTTTCAGACTTTTTCAACAAATTATTCTTTCATAACGTCTTTTGATTGGAGACTCTGCCAAAACTAAAAAAAAAAAAAAAAAAAAAAAAAAAAAATCGACGAATACAACACAGTCCCTGCAGTCCGGAGGTTAGGCAAACAAACCTACATCGACTCAACATAAGTTGCATAGTTACTTGTTGAAAGGCTTTACTCTCAATACGGAACACCCTGTATAAAATTCAATTTATCAAGGTCTAATGATTTCATTCATGATTTTGAATTTTGATTGAGCATTGTGGTACGTACTACGTATAGGTACAAAATCTTATACATTGAACATTACATTCGAAGTGAATCCAATTCAAAAACAATTTAACCAACGAAATATTGGCAAAATACGTGATTGCTTTATAAATGATAGGTATTCTTATCGTCGAATTTCCATACATCGTAGATTTCACTTTTGTTGCTTTTGCCTGGAAAGCTCCGGATACCATAATACAAAATATCGACGGGAGAGAAAAAAAATTGATGGTTAATTCAAAACACGATTACGTTACGTGTATTTATTAAAATCGTGTCTCGTTCGAGACAATTTCGCAAGTGTAAATTCACCGAAGTAGTTGACTTTGTGTGGCTTTTCAATTAAAATGTTAAAGTTTAGTATTTTAGTCCCTTCTGGGGAATATGTATACTATAAGTGTTGCTCGCTTCATGAATAATGAACCAAACTGAGTAAACTCGCCGATATTTCGGTACGAATTTTACTATTTCGTCGGCAAATTTTACTATCGCCTCCTTTTTTCCTCTACGCTCGTTTTCTTCGCATTCGCAAGAACAAAACGCGCTCGGCGCAAAGGCGAAATGTAGGCGGAAATTTTCATTTATTCGCGATTTGGGAATTCACGCGTGTATTGTTGGCACTATAGAGAGGCGAGACGAGATGAAGGCGAAAAGCTGGAATAAAAAGATGATAAAAGAACTCGCATAGGAAACTGGTTCGATAAAGTGAAGAATAATTTTTTTTAGCTTTGATCGAGAATATCGCAAGGGTTTTGATAAGTCGAGTGTTATAGGTACTTCCGCATTGATACATTTGTTACGTGGCACGTACTTAAGCGTTGTCATTGACTTGGTGGTATTTTCGTATGGATAAAGATAGGCAGATAGGTATTGGCCTATATAATGCTAACGCAACGTGAGAACTAATTTTTTTAAAAGGTAATGTCGGATTTTACGTACGTCAAACGTGAATGGGTGTTTTCTAACGTTATTTATTATGCGAATACATTTACGCGATAATATTAAAAATGTATACGCGACATTTCGTAACAGCAGCAACGTTTAAGAGTCGTATAAACTTTGTGTTTATTTTTCTTATGTGACAGGCGTTTAAATTTACAAAGTAAACAAAATTTTTGCACCAGAAAAGAGATTGTGTAAAACGGGCCCATTTCGATTTCATTTCGGTGTACGATGGAGCTGGAGGTGTAAAAGCTCGGCCCCCCTTCCCCGACTAAAGGTACACTACGATGCGAATCAAGTGGCGGCTTCACCGATGAGAAAGTTTTGTTCAGCGTGCCTAGCTGAGGTGCTTTTTTACATATACTCGTATTATAAAGTGTACCCTGGCTGTACGAGTAGGTACGAGTAGCTTGCATATTTGCTTGCTGCGAACGTTTAACAAATTCTACAGTATAATTTAACGTATAGTACCTATCGAGCTTTGTAGGAACCTATTCGCGGTTATGGTAATTATATTTACTTTGTAGGGTTGATTGTTACTTGGGGTTTGTAATTTATATAATAAATTTTCTTAGCGAAAATCAAGCAGCTACCTTGATAACAATGTAGTTAGTTACCATACCTTTGACAAGACGAAATAACTCGACTCGAGCTTTGCTTTAATTTTATATGCTACCTAAATATACATCATCGTCGTGGCCTACTTCGCCATATTATCGCAATAACTTTGTTAACTACTTAACTTACGTCTTATATAGCTGAGAAAAACTCATCAGTGTTTTTAATTCGAAGAGTACCTATATAGTACAAAAATATCGACCCCGAATCATCTCACAATGTAATTATCCTCTTTAACGTTTTTCTAGGCCCGAGAGTGTGCACTGTGCAGTACTGGACCTTTTTCAGTCGAGCTTGCCTAATTATAGCGGTAGGCATATTTTTTTTTTTACCACATTCGACGAATGTGAGTTTTAAACTATACGTATAAGTATAAGGATTGCGAAAAACTCATTTGTTTTTGTCTTCGTTGCGAACACCAAGTTTGATAATAAAAATGCCACTAACAGGCTGTTCTTTTAAATCTTCAACGTGCACGGCGTATTGTGTACTACGAAAACGAGAAAACAATTTTAAATAATTATTCGGGGTTTGCTATTACGTGTGTAGGTAGGTTATTATTCTTGATTTTTTTCGACCTCGAAATTTCTAAAATTTACAAATAATAAAAACATAGTGAGCTTGTGCTTATTTAGGAGAATTCTAGCCTCTAGGTTTAATTTTCATTATCATTTTACGTGATTTCCAGTTCGTTTTTTTTTCTTCTTTTGTTGAGATTTTACTCGTATTTGAATTTTTATTTTATTTTTGATTACCTATTAATATCCACTCTTAATGCAGTTGAAAAGTATTTTGTACTTCAAAAAATTGGATATTTTTTATTTCAAAAAATTGAAAAAAAATATTCCAAAATTTATTTCAAAAATTGATAATTTTGTGATTTCAAATTTTTTTGGAAATTTATTCATTATTCTAAAAAACTGATAGTTTTTCTAAATAATAATTTTTTCTTTTCAAAATTTATTACAAAAAGAAATGAAAATTTTACTGCAACAATGTTGAATAATTTGTTACTTAAAAAATTATTCTAAAAATTTGGGAATTTTTCGATCCAAAAGTCATTCCAAAAAAATAAATATTTTTTCATTTCAAAAAATTGAAAAAAAAAAGATATTTCAAAATTTATTACAAAAATTGTAAATTTTTTAATTTCAAAAACTTTTGGAAATTTATTGATTATTCTAAAAAAATTGAAAACTTTTTCCATTTCAAAATACATAAACATAAATAATAATTTTTTCATTTTAAAATTCATTTAAAAAAATTGAGAAATTTTTTATTTTAAAATTTATTTTAAAAATTTGAGGATTTTTTGACCCAAAAGTCATTCCGAAAAAATTAAATAGGTATTTTTTCATTTCAAAAAATTGAAAAAAATCCGAAATTTACCTATTTCAAAAATTGATAATTTTTTAATTTCAAAATTTTTTGGAAATTTATTCATAATTATAAAAAATTGACGGTTTTTTCATTTCTAAATAATTAAATTATTTTTTTCATTTCAAAATTGATTCCAAAAAAATTAAAAATTTAACTGCAAAAATATTTAGAAAATTTTTGCATAAAAATTTATTTTAACTATTTGAGGATTTTTTGATCCAAAAGTCATTCTGACAAAATTGAATATTTTTTTCATTTCAAAAAAATTGAAAACAAAATATTTCAAAATTTATTCAATAAATTGATAATTTTTTTTATTTTAAAATTTTTTGGAAATTTATTCATTATTTAATAATACCTATTCTAAACAATTTAGAGTTTTCCATTTCAAAAAAAGTAAAAATAATAATTTTTCAATTTCAAAATTTATTCCAAAAAAATTAAAAATTGTACTGCCAAAAAATTGAGGAATTTTTTATTTAACACTTTGACCGCCATGTGTGCATATATGCACACAAAACAATTTTTTTTTGCCATGTGTGCATATGTACACACAGACAACGTTGCCATAATATTAGACGTGGATGTTTAGTCGTTCAGTCACGCACTCTACGATTATTTTGATGAAATTAATCGATTCTACAGATGTTTTTCCACAGAAAAAGCCACTTTGCCGAAAGATCTGGCAACATTGGGACGAAACACGCTATTTTGAAATTGTTATCATATTTATCAGTGAACTTCTGCGGCGTTAGTGAAAGAATTAAAGAAATTTAGTGAATTCACTACGGCGGTCAAAGTGTTAAAAATTTATTCTAATAATTTGGGCATTTTTTGATCCAAAAGTCATTCTAAAAAAAATTGAATAAGCTTGAGAAGTTTTTATTGCCTACTAAAACTTAAAAAGGCAAAAAAAATATTTTCAAAAAATTGGAAATTTTTTTATTGAGACTTTTCTTTAAAAATCTGAGAAAAATGTATTTGTTTTCAAATTATGCATTATTTTGAGATTTGATTTCGAATATTTTGTACTTTCAAGAAGCATAGCCATTTTGAACACGGAATAGCTGAAGCAAATTATATTCCATTTTAGAACCAAAAATTTGAGAAAGAGTCGCAAAAGTGTTTTGAAAACTCTTTCAAGTTAGCTCGCGAGTTGTAGTTGAAAAAAAAAACTTGTGCCCATCCCTGGTCGTACACCTCACAAAAAGGTGTATGATTGTACACTTTACAAAAAGATGTATTTATATTTATTTATTTATTTATTTTTGGAATAAAAAAATCAATTGTGGTTCTTTTGAGTTGAACACTTGAAATTTTTGGGGAGCAAAATCTGTATTTTTTTTAGAAGAAAATCACAATTTTTCATTTTTTAATTCTTTTAGAACAAAATTTCCCATTTTTTCAGAATAAAAAAAATGCTTTAAAATATTCCGAGCTTTTTGAGGTTTTTCAATTACCTCGGTACACTCTACAATCCTCTTAAAAATTATCGGTATCCTTCAAAACTTTTTGAAATTGTTTAAAATTCTCTCGTATAGAATCATTTGAAATTCTTCGAAGTTATTTTCATAATTAGACTAAATTTTGAAATCACACTTTCTGTTCATTTTGTTTTGAAATTTATTATAGGGAATATTGTAGGCATCTCACTGCGCAAATGCAGTTATAATGTTTTCAATTATTTAACTCACAGTTTTCAATTTTTGAAACATTTTTTGATAACTTAATAAATTTTACAGTTAGTTCATTTAATTTGTGTAGATACCTAATATTTATTTTTTCATATTTTTCATTTTTTTTTTTTTACAAATTTCAAGTTATTAAATGCTGGGAAATTTTTTATATACCAGTGTAATGTACTACATTTACTGCCTATATTAAAATCTTTACTGTAATTATCAATTTTCATTTTTTTTAAATTTTTTAGTTTTTAGTTTTCAAAGTCGGATTATTTTTCAATTCATTTCCAAACGTTTTTAATATTTTTTTATGACGATTATACGAGTAATAATTTATAGGTAATGAAGATATCAATGAAATATGGAAAAAGTATTTTGATCGAAATTATAGGCCTAGGCTTTAAAATCGAATAATTTTTTATTTAAAAAATCTTTTCCCTGCATAGCAGAAAGCTTCGGAATGCACCAAGGAGCCTACGGTCATTAATGTTAATAGAAACTGAAATTCAACCAGGATTACCTTCAACAGTTGGCGTTAAATGTAAAAAGGGAAAATTGTACGCAATGTAGGTACACGATATGTCTGAGAATTTGCGCATTCCGTAGGTCTAAGTACGTGTTTCGCGCGCATTTCATGATTTCACTAAATTGTTGGCACGTTTCAAAAATTTCTCAGCTTTATACTTGTCATCGTGGTGTATTTTTTAAAACGCGAATGTCGCAATGGTGATTTGACGTTTTTCAAAATTTAAACGCACTAGTCTAGTTTTTTTTTTTTTTTTTTTCGACTATTATGACGAAGCTTTTATCATAGAGGACCTTTTAAGTGTAAGCTAAACACGATCCGTTGTGCGTTTTTAATTACCTTTACCTAAAATCTAATGTAATGAGGCTTTTCATCGTTGATGCGAAGGAAATGCTTTGTATTTTTCATGCTTAAGGAGTACGCTTGGCTTGACTGCGATATAATAGCTGCTGCTACTTTGGTATACACCTACCAACCTATGAATTTAAGTTAAGTAACTGATTTGTATGCTTGTTCCGAATTTTGATTTTCGTAGCTTACCTACGTACAAATTGACCTGTATTTTTAAAAAATGGCTCTAAAGGATATTTCTCATCGTTTCTACGTGTTTGGGACGTTATCCCTTTTTATCCCTATCTGCACATTGAATCGCCACCTTATCCGTAAATGAAAATTTATCTCTGGTTGGATGAAGCTTTTTTTGGAATGTTTGGTTGGAACTGAACCTAAATTTAAAACCGTAATTTTGGAGACATTTATTTTGAACTTTCAAATTCCAATAGTTATACGTATATTTAATACCCTAGGTTGTGAACTAGTAACGAATATAATCATTACTACGTATACATATGTACATACAATATACTTGTACATACCTAACGAGCATTGAGACGGATTCTATCAGAATGTGCAAACTTTGTGTTTGAATTGCGACTTTTAAAGATATTTTCACACTTATCTATACCTACTTACCTTTGTAAATATTTACTCACATTTATATTTTTCTCCATTTATTCGGCAAATATTTCTTTGTTTTACGTATTTTCTTAATTGCTCCGTCGTTATTTGTATTCAAATAATAAATTCCACCCTCAGGTAGATTTCGAAATAGAAGATAAGTTGTTTTCGTTTTAATGTTTGCTTTAGAGCGAAATTCAATGAATATCTAACGATTGTTTTGGAACTGCGAAATTAAAAGTTTTAATGTCTTAAATTTTAAACACAGTTTAAAAAATTTGTTGTATGTACCGAAGTACGACATAATTGAAGGGAAAAATGGCTAAAAACAATTTTATTATTTTAAAACTTTTTTTTTTTTTTAAATACAGTTTTCTTAATTTTTTAGTAAATGAAAAAAATCCTATTGACGTCTGAAAAATAATTTTTCAAGAATATTTGCATAGGTGACTATACATATTTCAAAAGTTGAGGATTGAACAAAATTCTAATTTAACCTAATTATGTTGAACAAATGCGGCATAAAAAAATCATCAACATTTTTCGAAAAATTGTGAAATTATTCTAGGAAGACAACAACATTTGCCAAGTTTTCCGAGAAGAAATACTTATTTATTTCTCCAATTTTAGGAAAAATTATAAAAAAAACTTATAATTTATATTTTTTTATAGCAAAAATATTTTTCAAATTTTTGGGAAAAAATTTCTAAAATTTCTTGAAATCAAAAAGATTTCAACAATTTTTTAAAGAAAAAATGCTTAATTTTCTTGGAGTAAAAAATGTCTATCTCAGTTTTTGAATGTACAAAAATAAGTAAAAAGTCCTCAATTTGCGCATGAAATAAGTTTTTTTTTACAAGTTTTGGGGATTTGGTGATTTTTTTTTAAATTTGAGAAAAAAAAAATTTTTAATTTTTTTGGAGCAGAAAAATATTTTTGAAGTTTTTGGAGAAAATATCTCAAATTTTTAGGGGAGACATGTTTTGGAATTTCTTGGATTGAAAAATCTCTTGAAATAAAAAAATCTCAATTTTTTGGAGGAATAAAAAATGTAAAAAAATTCTTGATTTTATTGAAAAATACATATTTATCTTTCAATTTTTTGGACAGAAAAATATAAATTTTTTGGGCATCTCAATTTTTTGAAAAAAGCAGTGAAAATTGTTTCAATTCAAAAAATATATATATGTGAGCATCTTATCACTCACCAGCACACAGTTATACAGGGTGTACCGGATTGAGAGTAAACCTTCCAAACAGTAACTATGCAACTTATGATTGCTTTGATGTAAGTGTGTTTGCATAACCTTTGGACTGCAGAGGCTGAATTATGTTTATCGAATTTTTTTCTCGTTTTGACAGAGTGCTTTTCAACCTTGCACTTCTCGACAACTATAATAGTTGGAAAGTTGCGCTTTGCGGCATTTGATGGCAAATGTTGTCTAGAATTTTTTAATGGGACTGGTAATTTTTGTAAAAGCACAAAGAAGTCTATAACGAGCAAAATATTTGAAAAAACATGTAAAAAAGTGACAATTTCTCTTTTTTTCTGTGATACCTAACTCAAAAAGTTGTTCTTTGACGAAGCTGTTATTTCAATAGTAAGTGGTCACATACTTCACCAGGCCACCACACACCAACATTGAACTGTCTCTGGTGATAGTTTTTTATATTTTTAGTGTGCGTAATTGGTTTCAGTCTTGAAATATAAAATTTTGAAATAGGTTTATCGAGGTTAACTCATTAACGATGGGATGGATTTGGTTCAAATTTTCAAGGAATGTGGAGTTCATGAAGGCGGAGGGCCAATGAGATTTGTGTGTGAATCTAATGAGTAATTATCGAGATAATTGCAATTTTCACTTGTATAAAAAAAAGGGAAAAGGGGACTTTTCTATTATTCATATCTTATCTTATCTTAGGGCAATAAATTTAAAGTGTTCAAAATCGAACAATGGTCACGTCACAACGTTATCTTTGTGCTCTGCCGTTTTATCTTTTTTGAGGCAATAAAAATGTAAAATGTTCAAAATCAAATAATGGCCGGTGTCTAGTTCTTATCTTATCTTTGCGTAGGGCAATAAATTTTAAATGTTCAAAATTGAACAATGGGTCTGACTTGTGGTCGGCAGTCTTATCTTTTTTCGAGGCAATAAATCTAAAATGTTCAAAATTGAACAATGGGTCGATCTAGTTTTCAGTTTGAATTAATGCGGAGGTGGTGTGACAATGCGATGTTGGAGGGGGACATGTTGGGCTGGGTCGTTTTTTCATCCAGTATGGTTTTTGATGACGAAGAGTGCACATCGAATTTGTTCTCTTTGTTATTCTTCAGGTCAGTTTAGGACCTCAAATTATTCAATTAAATTTGTTTCCTGTTTGTGCTGTTGTTTTTTTTGTTTGGTTTTGTTTAAATTGATTAAATTTTGTTTGTGGTTGCAGTATTAATTAATCAGGTAAGAATTTTTGATTTATTTTTAGTTTTCATTTTGATAATTTTTTTATATGCAGATTCTTTTAATGCGTTCAAAGTTTGGTCTCGCGATTTTTTTATTTCGATTTTTGCTTTCAATTTTTGCTTCTTTTTTTTAGTATTATTTATTAGTGAGCTTTTTTCGTTTCTGTATTTTATTCAGTGTGCTTTTTTAAATTTCCGAATTTTTTATATGCAGATTCTTTTAATGCGTTCAAAGTTTGGTCTCGCGATTTTTTATTTTTATTTTTGCTTTCAATTTTTGCTTCTTTTTTTTAGTTTTATTTATTAGTGAGCTTTTTTCGTTTCTGTATTTTATTCAGTGTGCTTTTTTAAATTTCCGATTTTTTTAATACTTCCGGATTCTTCCAGTGAGTTCAATTTTTTGTTTTGATTTTTTTTTTGAATTTCATTTACTGGTGAGCTTTTTTTATTTCTATTTTTTTTCTTGTGCTTTTTTGGTTTTCCCATTTTGTTTACTCGCAAATTCTTTCAGTCTATTCAAATTTTAGCCCTCGATTTTGCTTTTTTCCTTTTTCAAATTTTTCGAGCTTTTTTTATTTCTATTTTTTTTCTTGTGCTTTTTTGGTTTTCCCATTTTGTTTACTCGCAAATTCTTTCAGTCTATTCAAATTTTAGCCCTCGATTTTGCTTTTTTCCTTTTTCAAATTTTCCTATTTTTTCTGTTTTGATTTTTTGAATTTTTTAAATGTTTTTTCCTCATTGTTTTCATTTTTATTGCAGCCAACGAAGCAGGCTTGTTATAATTTCGTAACGAAGTACGATAAATTGCAGCCAACGAAGCAGGCTTGCCATAATTTCGTAACGAAGTACGATAAATTGCAGCCAACGAAGCCGGCTTGCCACAATTTCGTAACAAAGTACGATAAATTGCAGCCAACGAAGCCGGCTTGCCACAATTTCGTAGTACGATAAATTGCAGCCAACGAAGCAGGCTTGTCATAATTTTGTAACGAAGTACAAATAAGTAATATTGCAGTCAACGAAGCAGGCTTGCCATAATTTTGTAACGAAGATGATGAATATTGCAGCCAAGGAAGCAAGATCATTATAATTTGTGCATCATTTCAGATGATTGTAAAAAAAATGAATAAAAATATAAAAAGTAATTCGGCTATTAAATTGCAGCCAAAGCCAAGAAGCAGGCTCTCCATAATTTTCTAATGGAGTATGATGATTTGCACCAAAAAAGGGTGATGTGTCTAAATTGTTGATATTGCAATTGATAAAAACATTTTAAAAACTGAAAGTTTTTTGAAAACTCAAAGTACATGAAACGGTGTAGGCAAGCTATGAATTTTGTAAATATTTCATAAAATTGTCAAAATTCAAGAACTTGACAAATCCTAAAAACTAGAAAATTTCTGCCGAACTTGGAATCTTTTATATGAATGCAATTAAATTTTAATTTTATGAAACGGTATTCCTACCTCAGAAAAACTAGAAAATTTGATAAATTTGGTTATTGTAGGGAACTTGAAAATTTGAAAAAAATGTCAAATTTAAGTGAAAGAAAAATGTTAGAAACTAACCAGTTATGAAAAGGAAAAACATCTAAATGTGAAAACGTTAAAAAGCTTGGGAAAAAAATGAAAAAGTAGTTGACTATTTAAAAATATGAAGATTTTGAAGAACAAAGAAATTTAATGAAATGGAATTTCATAAAATCGTCAAAATTAAAAAAATTGACGATTATAATTAATCTAATTTTAATTTGACAAAATTTAATGAATTTATAAATTTGGAAAAAACTAACAATGTTAGAAAAATAAAAATTAAATTAATTAATTAAAAAATGGTGGATTTTGATAAACAAAAACTTATTAGTTGGAACTGGTAGCAGTGTAGGGAAAAAATTAAAAATAAGTGGCAATAGTTGATCAAATTTGAATTTGATTGTTTTAAAAAAATTTAAATACCTACCTACTTGAAAAAATAGTGAATTTATTCTAAAACTTCAAAAAACTGACATAAAAAATTGAGTACTCAACTGTAGTACCTACACTTGATGGTTTTTAAAAAAATAGCAAAACTTGAAAAACCAGAAAATGAAAAAGGAATTTGAGCAACTAGCACGTAGGTACATACGAGCAAGCAGGAACTGAGAAATTTGCAGCTAATTTTTTTAAAATGAGAAATTTTAATAGATAAATTATTTTAAAAAATGAACAAAATTTAATTGAAGGTTTACTGCATAGTCATCGAAGTAGACTTGTCATAATTTTGTAAGTAAGTTTTCACCCTTTGAAATAGGCTTTCGTATGTTTTATTAGAGTAAAAATATTCAGTCATTTAGTGCGAATGTAACAAAAACAAAAATGAACGGTAAAGAAGAATTAATAGAACCATTGTTGCAAATTTCATCTACTTTAATTTTAGAAATCAAAAGCTACACACACTGTTGGAGCTGCGCTAGCGCAGGTGTCTAGTTTTTATTTAAATTACTTATCAAACTGAAAGTATCTACACTGAAAAAAATAGATTTTCAAACTGTTGGGTAGGTACTATTTTTTCAAAATAAATTATTGAGTTTCACAGTATTGATTCCTGTTCTCTATAGAAATATTTCTGTCATTTTAAACTAATGTTTACTGTCTTTACTGGAATGGTGACAGAGTTGAAGGGCTGTCACAAAATTACCAGGTTTGTCGGATCTAGTCTAGAGGAATACTTCGTTACGAGTTGACATGCGGTTTCTCTTTTAGTATGAACCAAAAGAAAATTTTGGAGAAGGAGGGGCATAAAATATTTCCCTTAGGGGGAGAGCAGGAGGGGTTTAGCGGGGAAAGACCCCTTACTTTTGCACATAACAGTGGAGGGGCGTGTTTGGTATCGTTTCCATATAATTCGACCCTCCTGAACTCGAATCCATCATTGGTTTCCTAGTTTGAAGTAGAGAGGTGACACAATCGTGGGATTTGTGTCGCGTACACTTACGTTAGATCAGATCTTAAAATAACATAAGATCTAGATCATAGAAGTACTCAACACGTTAACCATACTACCTGCCCAATTGGACTGTCCCAGAAGGTTTCCACAATCTTTACGTGACTGCGAGTAAAAATTTGCTCCGTTATTCGAAGTCTTGACGACGGAAAAACACAGTTTAGAAAAAACAAAACAACTATGATTATCTTACCGTCACAGCATGAAGTTTAACTTCAAACTATAAAGTTTTTCACATAAAAACCAACAAGTTTTTCGACCAAAAAAAAAGGAAAAATTTTGAATTATGTTTTAAAAATGTGCGAATGAATTTCAAAGTGACTGCGAACTACCAGGCAGGGCACAAAATATTGACCTTGTTATACCCACAGATGGAGAGTCGACCCTGGACTCGAGCTAACTGAAAAATACACTGCTTAGGTGAGATCAATTCATATGTGACACGTGCGACAAGAGGTTTATGATGTGCTGGATGCCTATTTTTGCCCAGATAGTATATATCATCGCAGTGTATACTGCAGCACGGGGCATGCTTTTCGACGAGTCAGAATTTTATATAACACCTGTGTTCGCATATGAAGCACATAGCAAGACTAAATGTTAACGCTGCTCGTCTCATATGCTGTTTAGAAAATGAGCTCGGAAGAAGGTGTAACTTGTCTTAGGTATTCGAGCAATATGTATAAATGGTACATTTAAGCGAGATGGTTTAACGGTGTATTCTTTGTCGCGAACTCCGAAAGAATTATTAAATAAATTGAGCTTGTCTAAATGTAACAAATTAAACGAGTCGTTACGTCGCACGAGTACATTGTTCCGGCAGTTATAAGTTGGTACGCTTTTACACGTTTTTTTCTCTCTTTTTGGCTGAAAACTTTTCTACGCCTTCAATTAAGTTAGAAAAAATGGCACCATTTGCCGCTAAATTTCTTTCTAAAAGTCTACAGCCAATAAGTGGTGAAAAAGTAGCGAAATAATTTTGAAAAATTGCCTTGTTCCGGTTAACTGGAAAACGCGTTTATTAACAGTCGCGCACGGTCTAAGACATCTCATAAATAATAACATTTCGTTTAAAATCGAATCACCTTCTTTTTTTTTCACCAAAGGTGCAAAAGACGAATCGTTCTATAAATATTTTGACGTCTGCGGAAGAAAAAATATCGTTTTTCAATACGTGTATAATATAATTACAAAACCGTGTCAAAAAATCATTACGGTTGTATCGCGTATTTATTGTATACCTTTTTATACTACCGGTGCAATTGAAATGAGTTCATGTACCTGACGAAAGGGGCGGCAGGACGTGTCGTATCAGTAGAAAATATGGGTCATAATTTTAATCGTTGATACCGAGAATACGACGTCAGTGATTGTATTAATCAATATGGCAACGCTGCGTGTCCCAAAATAACCGGAAAATTACGATTGCGTGACGGTTATTGGTACTTTGAGTTTTCTTCTGTAAGCGGGTGGGGGTGAGGATCAATTTTTTATGTTGCCTTCAAAATTAAAGACGATTGGCCTTTCGCCTTCCATAACAAATACGTTTATTATAGGTCTCCAAACAATGCTCAAAATAGAGTCATGTGTTGTATGTAGCCTATATTTATACTATGTGTTAGTCTGCCTTGTCTTCGTGCGTTGTTTAACATATTATAAGTAATACCTTTGGCGAAGTTGAATTTTTAATAAGTTACAAACCGACTATACATAAAATAGTATTAGGTGTTATAATTTTAGACTTTGCAAACGTTCACCAGGACTCTGGTGTGGTGGCAAGGTGTGTTGTACTATCCCATCTACGAAACGAATTTATGAATATTAACCGAATATACGAAAATTTCTCTTCTTTACGTATGCGCACCATTTTCACAAACCTAAGTCTTTTTTTATGTGCTCGTTCAATTTATTTTTGCGAAAAACGTAATATACGTGGAAAGCTCGAGTAGTACTGTTTTATATCTTCATATAATACATAGAGAGGAACTTCTCTTATATGTTATCGGCATGGTTAAGCATTTTTACTCTAGTGAAAAAGCTTATATTTGAAACATCTTTACGTCGGTGTACATGGGAAATTTCAAAATACTACGAATTTAAAGCCTTAGTGTTTTGCAACGAGATGGCAATTTATTTAACCTTGTTAACTTTTCTTTACTTCGAATGGTCGAACTCGAACATGCTTTCGTATATTGCAAAGTGGAATAGGAATTTTTAATCCGAATTTCATTCTGTCGCAGTCGTTTACCTAACTTAATAAAGCTGACTGCTATAAGTGCCTGCGCGTTTCTAATTGTACTTACTCAATTATCAAACTGCGACTGAAATCGTTGCGTTGGTTCGCTCGATTCTGAATTGTAAATATGTATTTTAATTTTCAATCGACTGGGTGAATTGGCTTTTGACCTGTATTTCAACTCAATGAAAAATCAAAACCTAGCTATTTTAATTTTAAATCTTTATGGTTCGAGGGATTTTCTTCATCGAGCTTCGTTAATATTTAAAATTAAATAAAAATTGAAAAAAAAACTTCTATGGAAATATAAAATTTAAAAAAATCAATTTTTAAAATTATTACAATTTTTTTCAAATTTTCAATGTCTAAAAGTCATCGAATTTTTAAAAAAATTTATAAGTTTTATAATGTCTGCAAAATACCAAAAAGACTTTTTTTCTACACCTAACCTAACCTAATTTCCATGAAAGTTGAAAAATTGTAAAAAAAAAAGGTCATCACGTTTTTTCTAAAATTTCTAAAAAGCATCCAATTTTGAAAAAAAAACTGTGCAAGTAAAAACACATTTTTTCGAGATTTTTAACATTTCAAGGTTAATGTTTTCCATTTGCTTTCATGTTATTAATTTTCCTTCCTTACAAAAAAAAACACTAGGTATAAAAAAATAACAAATAAAAAAAACGTTTTAAATGTTTTGTTTAAAACGTCGTATTTTTTGTTTGTTTAAAAAATTATTTTTATTTTTTTTTGTTGAGTAAAACCGCAGTTTTTTGTTTCACATCAGTTGTTTATTTTTATTTAAAACGTCGTTTTTTGTGTTGTTCAAAATGCCAGTTTTTTGTTAAACATCAGTTTTTTGTTTAAAACGTCGTCTTACATTCCCCGTGTAGCAACGTCGATGCTAATTTCGATATAAATGTCGACACATCAAAATCGGTCACTTTTCGATCGTACATGACGACACAATTTTGGATGGTTTGTCGAGGTTATTATCGACACATTTGTCGACCGTCGACATGTCGAGCCATATTTGGATGGTCGACAAACATGTCGACAATAAGTTCGACAAACCATCCAAAATCGTGTCGACATGTACGATCAAAAAGTGACCGATTTCGATGTGTCGACATTTATATCGACATCCATATCGACATTTGTAATGCTAAGATGTTGAAAAAATGCTAAGTTCAAATATTTAATATAGGTATATGTTTTAAAATTAAACCAAAAATAGTGTTCAAGCCAACACTTCGACATTTCGTCAAATATGCGGCTCTGAAATCACCTTTGTAGCTGGACGTGTGTGTTTCCAGCTAACGAAGAGGTAATTCTTAGAGCCTTATGTACTAATTTATAACACACTTTATCTGCGAGTATCAAAAATCACCCTCAAGACGTCGACAGTCAAGTCGATGCATTATTCGACCCTCGACAATTAGATCGACACCAACTCGACTTAAAATTCCTCTGGTCGATACTGTCGACAGTGAAGTCGATGCATTATTCGACCATCGACAATTATGTCGACAATAACTCGACAAGTACTTGTCTTATTCAAAATTTTTAAAAAATGAGAAAATTTTGTGATTCTTTCAAAAATTGTTTATTCCTGAGCTTAAAATGTTCCAATTAATGGTTTTTAGTTTTTTTTAGATATAAAATTTGTAAATTTAATTAGCAAAAAATGTCGACATAAATGTCGATGCGTTTATCGAGTATCGATTTTGACATCGACTTGTCTATGTAGAAAAACAATGTTTTCTAAATTACAGGAAAATACTGAGAAAAATTCAAAAATTTTGATTGAACAGTTATGTTTAACATAGAACATTACTTTAAATCTCAAATATCATTTTTAATTCATCGTTAACCGAGAAAAAAAATGTGTCTGAATTTTGTCGAAATAAATGTCGATGTCGACAATTGCTACACGGGTCAAAACGTCGTTCTAGGTCTAAAACGTCGTTTTACGTCCGAAACATCGTTTTACATACGGAACGTTGTTTACACCCGAAACGTTGTTTTACGTCCGAAACGTCGTTTTACATCCAAAACATCATTTTACATCTAAAATGTCGTTTTACGTTTAAAACGTCGGTTTTTATTTAAAATGTCGTTTTTTGTTTAAAACATCATTTTTTCTTCTTCTTGTGTTTAAAACCTAACTCAATCTAACCAAAATATCGTGTTGGGATGTCATTCAAAAAAATGTTATAAGTTTCGCATTGTAAAAGCATATTATGCTAACATGTGTTGAGTATTTATCTAGTCTACATACCTACTTACTAAAAGAATTCCTCCAAGATGGATTTTTAAAATTTTTTTGAAAATTTAGAAAATGTACCAAACAGTTCCTTTATGAATCCTTTTTGGAAAAAAAATTTAAAAGGGGGGGGGGGAATCAGTTATTGTTTTTGGAAAAAGTATTTTTAATGAAATTGAAAAAATTTTGGTATTCAGCCCTGTCAAAAACAAATTCTAAATTTGACCGGATATCCTTCCTTATGTATTGAGTGTTTAAATTTCAGTGACCTTGGAAGGTTGACATACTTGACATCTTGGAATTCATACATTCCTACTTGACATTCTTGGCATCTTGGCACCTTCAAATAGCATCTTTATCCACATTAGGGTGTCTCATAATTTAATTTTTCTCAAAATGTCAAGGTTTTTTAATTAAACTAAAAATTACGTATCAAACCTTTGAAACAAAAAATAAAATTAAAAAATATATACACTTGCTTAGGTTTAGGTATCCTATTCTAGGCATTAAATATTTTTCGACGAAATTCCTAAATAACTAAACAAGAGGTCACCCGGGCCACCCACGAATATGCATTGATTGCCACGCAATCCCCCCACACATGCTACTCTTCGTTTATACACTCAATGAAATCTCCAAACATTTTGCATGTGAAAAGGTTAATAACACAACGTGTCATGCGTGTTATCTATATGTCTCATCACATGAAGTACTTTGTAATCAACTTGAAAAAAAGATTGGTTCGGGCGCAAACAAAGCTAAAAGCAGTAGTGGGTGGTTTCACCGTGTTATGATTTAAAATTGCGGGTAATTTATTATAATAATTTTAAAAGTTTACAGCGGATTTTAGCGACAGAAAAAAAATATGGAAATTGATCGCAATTTTTAAGCACCTTCGCACGAGATTACGAACATTCCAAAGAGTTGAAATATTTACGGCAAACAGAGTAGGCAATTTATTGTACTCGTGAACCGCGTTTATTTTTCGTCGCTTAGATTTCTGATTTGGCGAATGTAGCGTAGGTAGGTATTGTTGAAATGTATGTATTTTTGTGGATGGAAATAAAATAAAAAATTTTAATCGTTACTCGGTATCAACTACTTATTTCTGATACGACGATAAATACGCTTATTCTTCAGACTAATGACTAACAGATAACAGCGCGCGATGAGTTTTGAAAGGTGATAAATCAAGCGAATTTATATCTTAATCTCTTTACCGACTATACCTACCTAGACCTACATGGAAACTACCAAGGTACGATAATTCATTGAACCGAAGTCAGATATAAACTACTTGTCGCGATACTTTCACATTAATCTTCGGCTGGAAAATTAGGTAAAAACACGTACATTTTGTGTAAGGCCTTTTAAGACGATTGAACACGTTGCTTAATACTCGAAAAATAATAATCCGCCGGCAAACGAGAGATTTATTAGCTCATATGACACGTGGAATGAAGCAGGGGGAGGGGGCTGGGAAGGCGAACGTTGGTCATTTAGAGTATTTTTTACGCGCAAAAACTAAAAACTACTTAGTTGGGTAAATGCTTTATTGCATGTTAGAATAAAGATTAAAGGGTAGCGCTGTGTAAAGCTTAAGTAAACTTCTTCTATGTAACGACTCAAGTCAGCGAAGGCGGCGGCCGAGTTACGCTCCTTCGGTGTTATCTACATTTTGACAATCCTTCAGCAGTTCTTTGTTCTTTGCTTACCTTGCAAGTTTGCTCAACAACTCAAAGCTGCGTAAGTGTAGTTGACCGAACGAATTTTCTTTGATATGAAAATGAGATAAAAGACGAATACCTATCCAACTTTAGGCAAACTTCGGTTTACCTTATCAGACTCGAAACTGTATAATTTCATCGTAAGAGAGAGAGTAAGTAACGAAAAACAGTCCCCCACAAAACCTTTATTCCTTCGAGGTGTTTTTAAATTCTCTCAACTATTCGTAAACTTTTTTTTCTTACGTTTTTAATTTTCGCGAATTTAAAAAAAAAGAAAAATTTAATATAAACCATTTAAAGTTTCTACAATTTCACTTTGTTGACATATGAATACAAATCTGGAAAATGAATTTCCCTACTGAGAATATTTAAATTTAAATAACTAGTATTTCATCGCAGTTTCTTATTTTTAATTTTAATCCATTCGCGAAAATTAAACTGCGAAAAGCCCGAAAAGCCGAATGCAAAATCTAATCCATTCTATAAATGCGCAATTGCGTAAATTTTCCAACCGTCATTTCGAGAATTTATAATCGTCAGGGGTTTATTTCTCGAGTTCTGTAGTATACAGCTGCAAATGGAAAAAAACCATCAGTACGATGGAAAGGTTGAAAGCGATTTTATGATTGATTCGTAGTTCTGTGGTAAATTTTGGGTTCGAGAGTATTGAGAATTTTGAGTTTTTGAATTGGAGTAATAAATACTAATATGTGAACCCTGGACCACCTGTGGGATTTTGTTGATATTGATATAGTTTCATACTTGCAGGTAAACTGTCGTGCAAAATGGATATAAGATAATCGGGAACTATCAAAAAATATATATTTTAGTAAAATTTTGATCAATCAACTACCTAATCATAAAATTTATCATATATGTAGGTGATTGATTGACCATGAGTAGGTATTCTAGATATTTTGATTTGGTCTTTTAATAGATCAAATCAACCAATCTTGAATACTCATTCATTATTTAAATTAGATAAGAATGAAAAATAAAGCATCACAGTGAGAAAGTCTCACTGAAGGTGAATAAATTTATATAATATAAATCTCACGATACCAATCCACTTAAATCAAACAAATAGTGAAACGGAAACTAATTAAAACATCAAATTTGCATAAAAATCACGAAAAATACAGAAGTATGACGGCATAAAATATGTATAATGAAATCGAGGGTCAAAAGACGTCACTCGTTGAAAGTTAAAATCAACTGATTAATGAAGGGGGGAAACAATAAATATTGAGAAGGAGAGGCTTTTAAGATTGATTATCGAATAGGACGGTAATTTTCATTCCCTTTAAAATATACTTACTCCAAAATAAATAATAACATTTTTTGTACTCCTATGTACAGGGTGTCCCGGCAATTAATACATATAACCAAGCTTGAGATTTGGATACAAATGTGATTATACGATGGTAATTATGGTATTGTACAATTTACTGGCTCAAAATCGCTGTTATTTTGAGGTATTAAGGATTTTCAGATTATAAAATGACAATAAATACCAATTATAACTACCTCGCGTCTTGTGTATTTTGCGATACTTCGATTATAGCCAAATACATATTTATGTATCAAGAATAAACCACTTATTCTTGGAACTATATACCGAAGTTGAATCAAAACCTATAACGTAGGTACCTACCTATACTACTATAGTTTTACATATTACGTAGTATAGTAGTGTTTGATTTTTTATACGAAAAATGGGACTAGCTATGCCCTATTTTATTTATTTACCTACTTCGAAACTTGACCTGGAATAAATTACACGTTAAACGAAAAAATCGAATAAGGTTTTGATTTTTTTTTTTTTCGTTACCTCAGCTACATGGAAGATTATAAAAAATATCACGTCAAAAAAAGGACACGTAGCGTATTTTTCTAGTCACACATTGTGCCGAGTGTAATATTAATGTGATTTCTATACTCTACATATATTTGAGGTTAAATGAAAATTTTCTCTCATTTATCAACATTTTTTTTGTCGCGTATTCGAAGTAAGTAAGTATAATTAATCAAAGCCCGCGCGGTTGACATGATTTCGCATAGTTTATTAAAAGTCAAACATGTACTAATTGAAATATTTGCGAGAGAAGTATAGAAACACCTCATATATCAAGTAATTTAAATAACAACGCGGGTTTTGTTTTGCGAATTTTATCGCATGCATAGATAACTACTACGTACTGATGAAATATGAATCTTTTGTCATGATGAAACAGTCGAGAAGATCGATAATTATTGTTCGCAGTATTACGATAATGCATCCTGGCTTACTTTGTAATGCATTTATAATATGAAGATGAACTTTCGCGTACTATACGTATACTGATGGTCAAAAAATTTACCACTTTGAAAACCTCTGTGTGGAAGTTGACGTGTTATTAAATATTCATATTATTTGAAACGGTAAAGTTACGCGAGTTCAAAATTTATTTGGATACAAAACTTTTCTTTCGACTGGTTCATTCAAAGTGAATTTATTTATTAAAACGTTCTCTAACCGAAGCGATTGTTTCCAAAAGGAATGTCAGAATGAATGGACATTCTCTTCAGACAGTGCAACTTGTATTATAAATTCATCCTTTCGCGTATACTACATTGAGTATATTATGATAAATGTGCACTATTTGTAGATTATTTTCATATACTACCATAAAATCGGTTTATTTTATTAAGAAAATATCTGAAGATTTGATTTTTTTTTCTTTCAGAAATCAATACTATGGAATGCTCAATTGGAAAATATTCAAGCTGAAAAAGTATTACTCCCGACTTTAAAAGTAAGTTGAATTTGACTTTTACATCGTGAAAAAATGCATACCTACCTAATGTTATTCGCGTTAATTTGATCTATTATTACTTATTAATCATCAATAATTTATCATTCCCATCAAATTCTTCGAAGATTTGTGAATTCTTGTAGAATTAAAATTCTTCTGAATTCCAGTGAATTCCTACAACTTTAGTAACATCCCCAAGAATGACTACGAATTTCTCATATCTGTGAAATTTAAATTTTTCTAAATCTGTGAATCTTGTGGATACCTACTTATTTCTCTAAATTCCTGTAAAATTTAGATTCTTCTGAATTCTTGTAAAATTTAGATATTATAGTTACTTATTCTTCTAAATTTTTGACTCCTTGTGAATACTCAAGTCCCTGAATTCCTGTAAATGAAGAAAAAAATTGAATTTGTATCAGCGTTGCCAAATGGGAATTCCAAAAAATCAGGTGATTTTTTTCTCGAAAAATCAGGAGATTCAGGAGAAACGAATTTCCGTGAAAAAGCAGTATATTTCAGGAGTTTTTCATTAAAAAGTAGTAAATTTCTGAAGTTTTTCTAGAAAAAGTACTAGATTTCAAGAGTTTTTCGCAAAAAATAATAGGTTCAGGAGTTTATTTTTATTTAGATATTTATTTTTTTTATTTTTTCATGATACATGAAGTATGGTCCTGTTGTCATTAGAAAAATATATTGAGTGAAAAATCAGTTGTAAAAAAATTTTTTTTTGAGTCACATTTTACAAAAATTGGGAAATTTTTTGAAAAAAATCAAAGAATTTAGCTGAAAATCAGGAGCTCTTGCAGAAAATCAGGAATCTTTGCTAAAAATCAATAGATCAGGAGAAAATCAGCAAAGTCTTGAAAAATTAGGCGATATCTCGAAAAATCAGGAGCGTTGGCAACGCTTATTTGTATGGAGATGGAATGAAAATTTGGAAAAAGCACTGAATTTAAAAAGAATGAAAATCTGGGAAAAAATTATAGGAAGAAATAATGGTAAACTTCAAAAACTAGAAAAGATGGAAAAAATACTGAAAATTAAGAAAAATAATTTTAAATATTAAAAAAAGAAAAAGTAGAGAACAATTTTGATTTCGAACTAAATGTAAAAAAAAATTATTGTTTGACAATTAGGTAGGAATACTTGAGAAATTGAAAAGGAATAAAAAAAGATTTGACTTAAGACAGAGTGAAATTTGAAAAAAATAGGTATGAATCAAATTTGAAATAAAACAAAATTTTTAAAAAAAGTAATTGAAACATGAAAAAAGTTGAATTTTAATTATGATACCTAATTTGAAATTGAAAATTGGAAAAAACATATAAAACTGAAAACATTGATACCTTCCTAATTGAAAAGAATTTCACCAAAAGTGATTAAAAATAGGAAAAAAGCGAATTCGAGTTGGATGGAATGATTTTTTTTTTGTTCATCAAGTCGAATTTTAAACGACTAAATCTGAAAAAAATACGAGTTTAGAAATCTTTCTTCACAAAAACCAGATTTCTAATTTTATTTTAAATTATTCGAATTTCTATGATTTTTTTGCATAAAAATTCGAACTCATCAGTGCATAAAAGTGTTTCAAATCATTTCTTTTAAATCACATAAGTAATTGAGAATTTCTCGAAAATTAAGAATTTAAATTTATTGAATAGTACCTAATTTTTCAAAGGTAAATTTTCATAAAAAAAATAGTCCATTTGATCCATTGTTTCATTGCTGGTTCATTTGTACAATTTGTGGCCCATTCAAACTATGGACTGTCCATTCTGATCATTATTGGTCTATTTTGTCCATTGATGGTCCATTTGCAATATTAGTATTTCATTTAGACCATTCATGCTGATCATTGATAGTCCTTTTGAACCATTTGTGGCCCATTCAAACTATTGGGGATACATTCTGACCATTGGTGGTTCACTTTGTTCATTGATGGTCCACTTGCACCATTAGTGTGCCAATTGAACCATTCATTCTGATCATTGATGGCCCATTTGAACCCTTTTGTGGTCCACTGCAACCATGGTTTGAATGGACTACGACTACTTATGGTCTTATGGTCCAACTCCAAGTGGGCAATGAAAGGTCCAAATGGACCACTTAGAACACCAAAATGATCTCTAATGACCCAAATATACCACAAAATTACAAATAGTTAAACTTGGTCGTCAGTGGTCTGAATGGACCACAAATGGTTCAAATAGACTATATGATTTTGCCAATTTCTGGTCAATTACTATTTGGTTGCCTGTGAATTGTCAAGTTTTACTTCTTCTGAATTCCAGAGAATGCCTGTATCTAAGTCAAACCTCAAACGTTTCGAATATGTGCGAGTTATTGTGAAATTTGAATTCTTCTGAATTCCAAGTATTTTTACCAATAAATTAGGTAGGTGTTGGTTGCAGATTGTATGGTACGAATAAGTCTCTACGTGCTAATATTTCAGAAAAAGCACAAGTCAGGTCGTTTGTCATAAATGTCTATTATTTTTCCATTCCGCAACTCCATTCTTTTGAGAACAGAATACAAAATTACTTGAAATAAAAATCGAGTATTCATTAATTCGTCACCACTTTAACAATTTTATTTTCCAATAAAGTAATGCAAAAGTCGAGTTGAAAATTTTTCTCTTATTTTATCAGCGCTTCGAAAATTACACGGAACTGGTGTATATATAAGTCTATTCAAAGTCCATTAGTTCATTCGGCGTGAAAACATCAATTCTCATTTCGAACGAAGCAGCGTTGCGATTGTTAATGTAATTGAATACAAGCTTGATAGATATTCAAACATGCTTTATTGGAAGTTTGCCATGTTTTTATTTTTTCACGTGGTTGTTGTATTTTTTCCTTTAATTGGCTATAGCAAGATGGTACAGAGAATAAATAAAAAATATTGTATCTGTATTTTCTTCCCTGTTTGAGGTTCGAAGTTCGCAGAGTTGGAATTGTTTGGTTATAGATAGACACGCTGGGTCGGTGGTGCACGGTGCATGGAATTCAGCGAAGAAAAAAATTCTGTCGTTACCTTTTTTTTTAATTTATTTATTTTGTTCTCGATTCCACGGTTCGTTTCGTGTTTGAAATTTATTATGTTTTGTTGAAGAATAAAATAAAGTTTCTGGCGAGAAGGGACGATGTTGTCAATCTATCACGACGGTGTGAAATTATGATACGTAATAATTTTCTACCCTTACCCATAAAGTAGCTGTTTGTCGTGTAGCCATCAAAATGCGTGCGCAATTTACTTTCATTTATTTAAATGCGGTCAAAAGCTCGAAATAATTTAGCCTCGTTACAATAACTTGGCTATTTTACAACCCGTAGAAAATCTCACCCCACCTTTCACGAAATATTCAAATTTCTCTATAATTCAACATTTTAAGGCAGGAAAATTTTTCAATTAAAAAAAAGAAAAAATTTATGTTTTTCCTTATAATACTCAAGATTCGTTAATCGTGAAAAGCTGAGAATGTAAAATTTATTCGTAATTTTTTAATAATATAACAAGGGGAAATCGACTTTACGCGAGGCTGCGACTAGCGAGAGGGCGAAAAAGAAGAAACGGCTGTATCTGCAGATAAACAGTATATTTTCTCGTTTTATTTTTCTACGCGAATTACGCAGCAAAGCGATAGAGAGAAAGTACAGTCGAGTCCCAAACTTTCTCTATATTTTTTCCCAAACTATATCTTTAGGCTTCTCAGGGATGAATACCGTTTGGAAAAAAAGAATTATTATAAGTTAGCCTTGAGAAAAATTTCGAGTGAAATTTTTTCCATCCAAAGGATTTGTTGGTGAAAATTCAACCTTATTTGTAGCGGAATTATAAAAACCAGATTTAATCAGCCTTTTAACAGCTGACGTTTAACGTTTTTGTAATTGACTGTTGTCACGTTATGCGTTCAACATTAGTTGACCTAGTTTTCCTTTTCCTCTTTCTTTTTTTTTTCTCTCTCAAGATAAATTACGGTGTGCAATGGAAACTGTGCACTTTTTCCCCGAACGAATTTCTTAACTAGATTAAACCGGAATTAGGCTATACTTATGACACGATGGTTAGTTTTTCAAAACACTTCGCTACCAGTGAGAAATTTAGTCTACAACATTGATAAAACAGAAACAGTTTCTTGACGTTGCGAGGAAAACTTTTACACCGTTGGATTAGAAAATAAGTTGGAATACCTACTTATTACGTTTCGCGACAATTTTATTATATTTTCTGTTTTTTTTTTTCTTATTTAATAAAGTAAGTATATAACCAAACCAAAAGTTGGGATTAAATTTATTTTTAATTTGATTATTTTAGGGGGAAAGTTTTTTCAACTAGAAAACGTGATCGTCGCGTCCATGCACCCGACACTTTTTAATGAAAATTAATTCCTGATTGATTTCGGCGAAGAGAAAAAAAGCTAATGAATAATTTTATTTTTACCTTTTAAGCTAACCCAAATTGACGTGAAAGATTATGAAAAGTTTTCTTTTTTAAATATTTATAAAGAAAATCCGAGGTAATTTTTAAAAGTAAGATTTTCTCATAAAACTAATTTTCTTCGGTTTTAAAATATTTGTACGAAGACTTTTGAGAAATATTTTTACTCGAAGCTTTTTTTTTCAGGAAGTTTTTTTAAAACAACACTTTCGTTACCAGATTTTACTTTTCCGAGACGAACTTTAGTTTTTAAATATAAATATAAATAAATATTTATCATTATTAATGCATTCACCTAAAACACGTAGCGAAGAGATCTTTGCATTTGAAGAAGAAAAAAAATGAATAAATATTTTTTTAAATCCTGAAACTTAATAAATTTAAATGAGTGAGCACTGAGCCACCTAGGGCGGTCTTTATTCATACCAGCGGGAAAATTTAATTTTCTATTCGTCTGTCGTACCTCCAAAAGTTGTTTATTTTTGGAATGAAATAATTCCCAATTTTTTATTTTTCCAATAAATTAATTTTAAGAAGAATCTGGATGCTTCTCCATTCCATTAAGTAAACGAATAAATAGATGAAAATTTGATAGATTTTCAAATTTATATTTTTGTTTGGTTCAAACCCACCAAAGTGGTTCTTTTTCACGAAAAAGTAATTTTCAATTTTTTATTCGCCTCCTTGATGAATAATTTTAAGTGAAAACTTGTCGATTTTAAAAATGAGGAGGTGCCACTTAAAATACAGTTTGGGCATAGATCAACCTATAAGTAGATAGCCAGTCCACGCATAAAAAAGTCTCGCTTATATTGTTAAAAAGGAGCTGGTTTTTTCGTTTAGTTATAGATCTATTTCAGAGATGGCGGTTATGTAGCAGCATTTTTAGGATGGAAAGGGGAAAGACGCAGACTTATCGCGCGCTCTCTCGCATGCTCACTTCAAGACGCCCTCTTTCACAAATCTGTGGAAGTTGATTTTTTTAAAGGTTGACTAGAAGCAGAACGAGACTTTTTCACATAAGAGCTGGCCGTCTATTTACAGGTTACTTAATCTATTGTTGGGGAAAAATTATAAACATCTTCAAATTATTAACTTAAAAATTTCGTTCATTTTTTTTAATTTTTTGAAAAATTGAAGGTGAGACTTTAAGGCACAATTTGAAATTTACTAGAAGAATAATGAATTAGAGATTATTTCTTACAAAAAATAACAACTTTGATGGGTTGCTTAGTACCAAAAACTTCTCAAATATTAGAAGGTAAAAACCTTATAAGTTTTCTAGAGAACAAATCTTTTTTTCCCCGAAAAGAATTACTTGGTTTATTTTATTATTTTTTAAGAGAAAAAAAATCCCGAAATTCTTTGAGAAAAAAATCTCCATTTTTTGAAGTGAAAATATTTCTAAAATTTTTTAACAAAATAATTTCAGTTTTTTAAAAAGTGACAAAACTTCTCGTTTTTTTTTTTTTTTTTTTTTTTTAGTAAATCACGATGGGAATTTTAACAATTTTTTGTGCAAAAATGCATGTTTTTTAAAATTTAAAATCTTTGCTTTCAAAACTAGAAATAGGTATTTTAAAAAATGTGTAAATTTTATTTGGTGAAATTGAGAAATCGTGGGCACATTGTGGTTCGTTATGTTTGCGTTTTTAATAGCGCTGAGTTCGAATATTGCCCTCTGTTTTGATAGGACCCTACCAAGTTCTCAACCTTCCTAAAATCTTGAAAAAAAAACTGACGAAGACAAGAGAATGCACCGTGTAGCATATCGTTTGTTATGTTTTTAATAGTATTACATTTGAATTTTCACTTACCTTTTTTAATTTGGGTCTCCCAAAGCCTGCTCCTAACCCTCAAGTCTCGAAATAGGCCCAGTAAGAACAACATTCCTCAAAAATCCAAGAGGTTGGGGCAAAAGAACGGTGGCTCTCTCAATTTTGGGGTGAGAAAAGCTCGTAAATTTTTTTTGAGCAAAATCGGAAGACCTAATAAAGTTAAAATGTGACCACATCGATATGAAATGGCTCATCCATTTTTTATTATTATTTTTTTAATGAGAGGCAACGACTAGGCTCCATTTAAAATTTACTTATGGAAAAAATAAAAAAATAGGAAATTTTTTCTCATTAAATGAAACACCTTAAGTATGTAGGGTTAAGCTATAAAATCAAAAGTCTGAAGTAAGGACGTAGATATTCCGAAAATGAGAATATAGGTATAGTTAGTTAGAAGTTGAATAAATTGGATATCATGTTCCCTTTTTAAAGACGGAAATAAATTCAAATTGAAAGGTAATAATCAAAGATGCTCGAGTTGAAAATTTTCAAACCTACGAATAGAATGAGCCCTCCAGCATGACAGCATTGCTTAAATTCTTAATTCGTGTAATTATTCAGAACATGCGATGAAAAAGAACAGAAAAATACGACTTTTGTGACGAAAGTTCTTTTTTCTTATCATTTCAAACACGCAATTTCCTAACATGGTTTAGGTTCTTTTAAAAGAAAGAAAGAAAAAAAATTGGTCTATGATTAAATTAAGAGGATATCTACGCTCGAAAATAAGGTATTTTTAAAATTTCGAGTCGAATTAAAAATTTTTGTTCGTTTAAAAAAAACGTAGTCTTGCAAGAATTAATTAAAATGATATATATCTTTATTGTTATCCTACTTTTAAACGAGAAACGTAAAAAAAAGAAAATTAAAAACGAAGAATGAACACGAATGAAAAAAAAATTCTATTTCGTATTCTATTGTATTGCTTTAATAATATTTTTAAAAATTTCGCTTCGTAGGTACTTAATTAAGTAGTACACGAGAATGATATCTATACGTATAATTTGATTTCTCGAAGCTAAGATTTTTACCTTGACGTTGAAAAAAGCACTTTACTTTCTATTACTTTTTTTTTCGTCTGACTCGCGTTGCCGTTGTCGAAATTTTCGTATCGGTTCGAGTTTTTATATCTGTTCGGAAAACCTGTATTGGTCTCAAATGGAAAGTGAAAAGCTATTCTTTTATTGCACTCTTAATATTCCCCACTGGTACGACTCTGTGTAAAATTGTTCGCTATATGTGTACAGCTTCGACTCGGATACAATTTAAATTGGTTTGTGTTTTGCGGTAGCTCGAGAATGTTGAAATTCGCTGATATTTTGAATGCGAAATTATTGCGCTAATAGAATGTATTTCAAATACCAATGAGATATGATAGCGGTAATGTGCTATGTTTGTACTTTGTAGTACGAGTACGAGTACGTGACTTTGATACGCGACTGTTACTGAATAAATGAATTTTTATTTCATTATAATTTATTTATCGTCACAACTAGTATACAGACTTGTCGCTATAATGCACTTTGTGCGAGCTACATACATACGCGCGTATCTCGTGTTTGTGCGAAATAAATGGGAAAATAATAACGATTGATGAAGATTGGAATTTAAAAAATATATTTCACTATATTTTCCAGAAATAAATAATAAAAAAATGAAATAAAAAATAATTTAAAAAATGATGCCCAAAAATTTATCCCAGAAATGAAACTTTATTGGTTTCTTGAAGGAAAAAATACCTGTTTTTCTGGGGAGGGGGGGGGGGGGGGTGTGAAAAAAATTTCAAGTGTTCAACCATAGACATTGGATAATAAACATGGACGCGCCTTGGCATAGAATAAAATCACAGATTTTGTGGGACCCAGATAACCTAGCGATCGTTGATACAGAATATAGTTTTATCAGTTTAAAACTTACGAAAACAATTTATTTCAAACTCGAAACTTCATTTTTTGAATAAAAAACCTCGTCAAGGCACATGGAATAGGGAAATACAATGAACAAAATTATTATTCCTTGATAATTCGCGCCAACAATAATAAAATTTATCACGTAGTTTATCCTGTATCAATGATCGCTAGGTTATCTTGGCCCCAGCTTCTTATCACAAAGGCGCGTCCATGTTTAGTACAATGTCTATGTGTTCAACACAGTTTCCTCGAAAAAAAGCTTCACGTTTATGGGATAAAAATCAAAAACTTTCTCGAGCAAACTTTTTTTTTCAAAATTAAAATATTTTTCAAATTCTTTGTGAAGAAGATAAATTTCCCCTTTTTTTTCAAGGCGAACAATTTTCAAATTTTTGGAATTAAAAAAATGTATTACTTAGGTACTTTTTTGAAGGAAAGAAATTACAACTTTTCAGGAGAAAAATTATTTTGGGGTCAGATGAAAATAATTTTTTTAGAGGGAAAGTCCAACTTTTCAGAAAATAAATCGTCAGTTTTTTTTTTAGAAAAAAATTTAGGTACTATTTTCTTGCGATTGAAAATTTTTAAATTTTTTTTTGTGTAATTTTTATTTAGATTTTTTTGGAATATACCTAGGCCTAATAATTTCTCTCAAAGGGTATAGCCGGGTTAAGGATAGGTGAATCGGCCCACCATACTGATTTTGAAACCAACTAGTGGAAGTTGGTCCTTATGGTCAAAAACCACCGTGACCAAATTTTTGAGTCGCTACCTCACCCCCTCCCCCTCCTAGGGCGAAAAATGTGATTTTTCGATTATAATTTTTGATTTTGGTAGTTTTCAATCGATTTTTTTCAAACTCAGGTAGATACTAGGTATCATCAAGGGTCATTTATGAAAATTTTTTCAAAAAATTTCAAACGTATCTTCACCGAGAAATACGCATTTTAAGTTTTCTAACGGCCATTTTGACAAGTTCCTACAGAGGTGCAATAATGGAAAAAATATATGTTATACACCTGGTCTGGATGTACAACATATATTTTTTTCAAAATTTTTTATATAGGTGGAAGACCTTCAAAAATGCAAAAAACTGATTTTTTTCATCATTTTTTGCGCCAAAAATAGTTATTTTTGGTCGAAAAAAATTTTCGTCGAAGTATATCACAAAATACACTGTAATACACCAACAACTCGAATTTGGATGAAATTAGTTGATTTTTTCTATTTTTTCTAATTTTCATTTAAATTGACCGAGTGACGCCATTTTAGGAACCCGGGTGTCCCACGAGGTGTCTGGAGGGCCTAGAATTCATGTTTGGACATGTTTCAAGTCGTTATTTTTCATAAACAGAATTTTTTGCGAAATTGAGAAAATTTCATTTTTTTCAACAATCAGGTAAGGTGAGATTGTGAGAATAATTTTCCGAAGTCAAAAATGTGTAATTTTATGAATGTGGGAAAAGAAATCAAATTTTCTCGATTTCACTGAAATTGCAATATATGACAAATATTGCCTTGAAACATATCCGAACATGAATTTTTAGCCCTTTTCAGTTTTCCATCACTGACGTCAATTTTTTATTTTTTATTTTTCAATGTTTATTAAATCATTATCATTACGTGCATACGTGCTATATTTTACTTATTTTTCATTTACATTCAAAAAAATTTAACAATTACTACACCACGGGAAAAACAAAATTCAAACGTCTTTATTTTCTTATTGTCAACAATTCAACATTTTGATTTCATTTTAAATTAGGTAAATTCAAGATTAAATTTAAAAAAAAAAACAAAAAAAAAATTGAAAACTGATAAAGTTAAAAATTGAAAACCATCTACCCGTGTAGCAACGTCGATGCTAATTTCGATATAAATGTCGACACATCGAAATCGGTCACTTTTCGATCGTACATGTCGACACGATTGTGGATGGTTTGTCGAGCTTATTATCGACATATTTGGACGGTCGACAAACATGTCGATAATAAGCTCGACAAACCATCCACAATCGTGTCGACATGTACGATCGAAAAGTGACCGATTTCGATGTGTCGACATTTATATCGGCATCCACATCGACATTTGCAATGGTGAGATTTTGAAAAATATGCTAAGTTCAAATATTCAATATAAGTATATATTAAAATTACACCAAAAATAGTGTTCAAGCCAACATTTCGACATTTTTTGTCAAATATGCGGCATTGAGGCCACCTTTGTAGCTGGACACATGCGAGTGTCCAACTAACATAGAGATGATTCTTAGACCTTATGTGCTAATTCACAACACACTTTATCTGCGAGTATCACAATCACCCTCAAGACGTCGACAGTCAAGTCGATGCATTATTCGACCGTCGACAATTAGATCGACATTAACTCGACTTAAAATTCCTCTGGTCAACACTGTCGACAGTTAAGTCGATGCATTATTCGACCCTCGACAATCACATCGACACTATCTCGACTTAAAATTCCTCTGGTCGACACTGTCGACAGTGAAGTCGATGCATTATTCGACCATCGACAATTATGTCGACAATAACTCGACAAGTCGTTGTATTATTCAAAACTTTGAAAAATAAGAAAATTTTGTGATTCTTTCAAAAATTATTTATTCCTGAGCTTAAAATGTTCTTATTAATTGTTTTTAGTTCTTTTTAGATATAAAATTTGTAAATTTAATTGGCAGAAATTGTCGACATAAATGTCGATGCGTTTATCGAGTATCGATTTTTACATCGACTTGTCTATGTAGAAAAACAACGTTTTCTAAATTATAGGAAAATACTGAGAAAAATTCAAAAATTTTGATTGAACAGTTATGTTTAACATAGAACATTACTTTAAATCTCAAATATCATTTTTAATTCATCGTTAACCGAGAAAAAAATGTGTCTGAATTTTGTCGACATAAATGTCGATGTCGACAATTGCTACACGGGTACTTAATTATCAGTTTCAGTTTTCAGTTTCAGTTTCTGAAATAAGAGTTTCAGTTTTGATTTCAGTCTTGAACAATCGTTTCAGTTCCGATTTTTTTTTCGATTTCGTTTTTTTTCACCCTTCAGTTTTCAATCCCTGATTTTTTTACAGTCGAATAATTTTGTTTGTCCCCCCTTCGAACTTGGAAATTGGCAAATCTATTTACACGAGTGTAATTTGGGTCGCCACATTTCGAGACGGAATAAGGCGTAAGATTGAAATCGAAACATTCGGTATATCTACACAATGGTACACCTACATAAATCATTGCTTTTGGATAAGCGGCTGTAAAACTTAAACATCAATTCCCAATATCCCAATCAAACAAGTGCTCAGTATCTGCTCAATAAAACCCACATACGTATCTACAGAGGTAGCGGTTCTTTTTTAAAATGCGACATCGGCATCGTTACAGCGCAGGCCTTTTCAAGTATCATTACAATGTTGGGCTGTACTTTAACGTCGGGTAGAAATATTTCCCTAGCCGATGAGCGAAAACGGAGATGGTATTATGATCAGATAAAGGTAAAGTTGCTTACGAGAAAATGAGAAATTGTAAAGAACGCTCGTTGTCGATGCGGCGTGTACTTAAGTCGAACTTGGTCGTATTTAATGAATTAATACCGCCAGAATTGTGGGAAAAATTCGTCGAATAAATCTTTCATTAATGAAAGCAGTCGAAAATTTTTGGAATATTTCGACCAGTGAGTGAAATCTTGGCGGAAAAAACTTGGTCGAAAGTATTTCGCAAAATTTATACTATTCTTTTGTGGCTCTCCACGTTGCGGCGACGAGCGTCAAGTTACAAAACGTTATTTTGGATTAAACTGGCGTAATTTATTCATTTATCGCGAAAGCGAATGAGAAAAGTGCAATACGAAATTAAAACGAAAACTTTAAAAACATAAAATTAACCAACATCGAGGTCTCTTTTATTTGTCGAACGATATTTGAAAATTGTTCGAGTGGAAATGCTGATAAATTACGTTAACCTTTGGACTCACCGTTCGAGATTTTCAATTCCAAGTTTTTGTATTTTATTCCGCGCTCTAAGTTCTTGTTTTAAGCACGATTTAAGAATTTTTCATACTCGTCGAGGCTTTTTTTTTTTCTACATTGAATAATGAGACCGGCTTGTTTTTTAGACATCGACCCGAACCCGACCCTGCCTGGTCCGAGGAACGATGAGGCAAAAATTCAAACTAAGTTAATTATCAAAGTAGGCCGTTTTGGTTAAGTTTAACGGATTATTTGAGGAGAAGTAAATATGATAAATGGTTCCGTCTTACCTTCTAAGTTATTTTTCGGTGTATTTCGATGTGTATTATGAATTCCAAACTTGCCCTCGTAACCATCATCTTCTTATGAGCGTATTAAGCGTAAACTGCGAAAGATTTCGTTTTCTCGACCCGACCGTATACCTACAGATCTAACCTACCTAATGCTCGTTCGCGCAAGTATAGGTAGATTTTTACCCTTTTGTTTTCGCTCACAGGAGACGTATAATTTTTATACGAAGAATTAATAGAAGCGGGTGTAATTTACTCGCTCGTGGTATTTTTCTTTCTAGAATTCAACGAGAGCGACAAGATGTCACAACTTGGTTCTTTTTTTTCATTTTATGTTAATATCTTATTTATGAGAAAACTTTAACGGCTGGTTGGGTTTTTGTATAAGTTACTTCATATTTTCATACTTTCGACTTTAAAAATAGTTGTCGTTTTTTGTTCAGAAGGTTGATAATTTTGTTTCGTACATCGAAAAATCGAAAAATTCCACCGGTGTGATAATGAGAATCGTTGGGTATGTACAGGGTGTTCCGGAAGCTGATATCAAAACTTCAAAAACTTGATTTTTGTATGTAACCAAGTATCATTCAAGTACTTCAAGTACTTATCCCAGTTTTGAAGAGGTGTAGCGGTTTACAAAAATCTCAAAATTTCGTCAACACGTTATGCACGTTATGTACCTTTCTCTAAAAATGAGTGCGCTACCTACAGAGCTTTGAAAATTGGTGTTAGTGTCAAAAATTGAAAGAGTAGGGAAAATCAAGACAAAAAATTATAGCCAAAAACGTGGATATTTCTAAAAAAAGAAATGTTTTAACTTCTGAATTTTGGCCTAATTTTGAAAATGAACGCGCAATACAAAAAATTTTTTCATTTCAAATAATAGAAGGAAACTATTTCAAAAAATGAGAAATTATTACTCAATTTAAAAAAAAAATTCTCAAATTTGGAAAAAATTTTAAAAATTTAATTCCCAAAAAGTAGGATTTTTCAAGACCTCAATTAACCACAGAAAAAATTCAAAAATTTTATTACAAAAAACTCTTTGTTTTTTTAATTCCAAAAAATGAAATTCTAAAAAAATGAGTTTTTTATCCTAAAAAATTCTGAATATTTTTCAATACAATTTTTGAATTTTTTCTGTGATTTAATACCTAATTTTTTTTAAATGAATTTTTAAAATATATTTCATTTTGATTTTTTTGATGGAAAATAAAATTTTCAATTTTTTTCCCGATTTGAGAAATTTTTATTTTATTTTATTTTTTTGAAATAAATAATTTCTCATTTTTTTGAAGTAATTTCTCCCTTTTTTTGAATAAAAAAATTATATTTCTCCAAAAAAAATACTTGAAAAAAAATTAAACTTGACTCCCAATATTTTTAAACGTCTCAAAAAATGGAGAATTTTTTCTATAACTTTACATTTATGTATTTTTTTAGTAGGTGGTTTTAGATTAATCTGAAGTGATTCACCTTTTACTTTTTTTGTACGAAACTTGAATGAATTTTTGAGACTGAAATCAAAACTGAAACTAAAAAATCAAAAACTGAGACTGAAACTGACGTGAAACTGAAAACTGGAAAATTAAAAACTTTAATTTTTTTATTTTGATTATTCGATGCTGAATGCTAATGCAAATCCTAAACGCTAATTCATTTGCTAAGCAGAGACGAGAAACTCAAAAAAGGAAAAAACTGAAATCGAAAAAAAAGAAAAAAAACTGAAACTGAAATTCAGGGCTCAGAAACTGGAACGATTTTTGATTCCAGGTCGTAGGAACTTTTCACTTTAAATGGTATTATGTTTTCAATTTTGGTTTTGGTTTCGGTTCCAGTTTTAAAAATTGAAAAAAAAAATCTAAATTTTTTTGAAAAAAAAAGAACTTGGCAACTAATAAGAAAAAAATCTTGGTTATTAATGATTTATTAATAATTAATTATTATACATACTTATATTACGGAATAAGTAATTTACAAAAAAAAACTCCATCACTCTTTCTCCCCAAAAAATAAAATTAATAATGAAATGTTGAAAACCTATAATTTTAAACCATATCACCATACCGATCCATCTAGGAATCTAAACGTGTTTTGGTTCGGTTCTGAAACCAAATTCCTCCATTTTTTCTGTAATCTGAAAGAAAGTAGGTAAGAGGTTTTTTCAATCCGAGGATTTTCTCCCACATTTTTCTAAAAAAATTTCTTGAAAGTTTTTTAATAAATAAAATTAACTTTATTCAGAAATTCTCGTTTTCTAAATATTTTTTTAAAAACAAATGTTAAAATGAAATTTTCCATTAATTTTTTTTTGTTGAAAATTTTTTATAACGTATAAGAAATGAATGAAAAAGTTATGATAATCAATTTAGTTGACTAAATATGGTGCTTAATCATGTTCATATCAGACCTTTTAAAAATAAATTTAATAATTAAATTAAGTACCTACTTAATGTAGTTTATGCGCAAACCTTTCCCAATTTTTAATTTCTTTATAAATTATAAAGTTTTTTGTTATTGGTACTCGGTTATATGCAAATCTCGGTTTCGGAAATTCACTTCCGGAATACGTTGCATAGAAATGAATGATTGCAATATTTGAAATTGTTTTTGTAGAAAATGTCATTATAGGTACCAACCTACACAAGTTCAAAATGCAATCGCGTGTCAATTTTTAAAAGCCTATTATTTTCCAGCCTTGAACAAAAACCAAAAATTTTCAAAAAATCAATCTTGCTCTTCGTTGTTGTTCCATCAAACGACACGTTATATGATGGAAACGATAAAAAAATTCTCTCATTAGTATTTCATGTAAGTTCGCCACGCCCGTATTAATGAATGAACACTTGATACGAATTGTCAACTACAAGCAAACTGAATTTTCTTCCATTAAAATGTCATAAACTGATGTATGAGTCGAGTTGATGGAGGTCGAGAAAAAAAATTAATTAATAGAAGAGCGAAAGAAGATTTTTTCGCTTTATTCATCTCACACAGCCTAAGTATACATAAAACAATATCTAGCGTAGAGAAATTCCAAAAGACTGCGAAATGTTTGAAATTCTTCCACAAAGGTTTTTGTTTCCTTGAAAATCAAAAAAAAAAAAAAAAATCGAAACTTCATTAATTAAAGTGTCCTTTGAAAAATATTTTAAAAACATTTCACACTACGTATGTTTCGCTACTTTCTTTCATAAAAGGATTAATGTAAACAACTAAACACAACCTAAGCAAAATTATTACTGTTTGTTTTTGGTGTAAAATAATTAGAGCGGCAAATTCTCGCTATTTTGTAATTTTTTTACTCAGTGTAGATTTTTTTTTTTTTTTGTAGATTTCACTTCATTTATTATAGATTTGAACATTCATTTACGAAATGATTTCGTATACCCACTATTCAAGATATAGCGTCGAAAACACGTATAAATTACCCGAATGTTACAGCTGCTTTGTTAGTTGAGAGCTTTGTGAGACTCTAGTTTCCCTTTTTTCCTTCTATGCGTATTTTCGAACAAAGTACAAAAGTACAAAAAGTGAAATTTTATCAAGATGAACATTTTTGAAGCGGAAGTTGGTTTCTAAAGGGAAAGCAGTTTTCCACAAATGATTGCCATTTTGTACTTACGTATATAAGAAAGCACATGCGTACAATGTCTATTTTATTTTATAGGTATATTATTTTTTTCAAGGAAAAACTAAGAATAGCGTGTCTTGAAATACTGTCTGGTTCTAGGAAAAGAGTTATATTCTTATAATATGTAGTAGGCATAGTTGATTTTTTTTTTAACCTTTGTAAGATACGGAAAAATAACCTTATACGTGTTCGATAAAAATAACGAAAATAAAATGCTATTGAAACTTTTTCATTGACACTTGAACTACATATCACATCAAAAGCTATCCCCTATCGTATTGTTTGAAACCGAATCATCATTGTCTAGGTTGATAATTATTATCGCAATTTTAATTAATTTTTCGTCGCAAGGCGCGTATAAAAATTTCGCACATAACTTATGCAAAAATGATGATCACGTTTTGTATGGCGAAAAAGAGCAGCCCGTACGACGTGCTTTATGTTTTATTTTATCTTTTGTATGCTTCATCTTATTTGAATGAAGTGAAACGTTATGCTCGAGGGAATTATATTCTCATTTTTTATACTCATCGTGATGATGTTATAATGACGGTTGATTTTCAAGAAAGTTCTACTCAAATTGAATTCAATCGCTTTTTCGTCGTGATATAATCGATAGGTACAATAATAACGCGCGTTTATGAAAATTTTATCTGCCAACTGATCAATATTTCAGGTAAAATTCACCTTTCACTGGAATCTTTTTCGAACGAAATTCAAAATTTTGTCTGCGTGAAAATATCGTCAAATTCGTTCGCATAATATTTAAAAAGGCAAAATGGTTTGTGAAAAATTTTAAGCACATGCAAAATTAAATGCTAAGATGTTTTAGAATATCTAGCCATCGATTTGAAAAATTGTCAGTTTTTGAAATTTTTTCAAGGAAATGTTGGGTATTCAAAAAAAATTTAAAAATTGTTTTTAAATCAAAAAAAAAAAAAAATTTCTGATAGTATGCTCTTTTTTATTTTATTTTTCAGATCATTTGGAAAAAAAATTCAAACGAAATCAGAAAAACCCCCAACTTTTTTCTAGAAAATTATAGCTACATAATTATAGTTTAAGTAAATAATATTTGGTAAAGTTTTTTATCTAGGTTTTTTTAATGTTGGAACAAAATTCAAAAAAATCGTTCGCAATTAGGTAGTTTGTTTTTTATACCTATTCAAAATAACATAAAATTGAAAAAAAAGAAGAAAATCATCACTGTTTTCCAAAAAAACTACAACTCAAAAAAATTGAAATTTTTTTATCCGGTGCTGCAACTGCGTAAAAAAATTGAAAAATTGTTTGAAAAGGAATAAATTCAAAAAAAAGTGTAATAAGGTAGCATATTTTCAATATTCTAACAATTTTTTACAAAATCGCTGCAATTTTTGTGATTAAAATTGTTTTATACCTAACTAATTCAGGGTTGGCAACGTAAAGATTCAGTTTACGTTTACGCGTAAATTATACGTGTAAAGTTACGCGTAAAGAATGAGTGAAATTGGTGTAAAGAATGTAAAAAATGTAAAGAATTGTAAATAATGTAAAGAATGACAGTTCTAAGCTTTTAATCTGCTAATGTCATACGTCATATTTCTCAAATATTTTAAAAATTAGGTAGGTAAAAATTCAAAATTTGATTAAGAAAGTGGAATTTTGCGGGTGTAAATTTTTTTCAAATGTTTTAACTTTAGGAAATCTCCAAAATTTTGTTCTTTTCAAATTTTTGATAAATTTTTGGAACAATGGTCGCTTTAAAATTTTCATAAATTATTGAATTCATTGAAAAAAATTTACACACCTTTAAAATTTGATGAAAATCAAAATTCAATTTTTTTTAAATTTTTGGTAAATTTTGAAGTTGGATAGATGGTTGAAAATTGAAATCCACCAAATTTTAAATACTTATTCGAGGGAAAAATTCAAAATTTGATTCAGAAGAGAAATTTTGTTCTAAAACTTGAATTCTTAATCGCTGGAAAATACACTGGTGATAACTGATAACCAGTTAATTAAGTACTGATAACATACTTTACATTTCTTTACATTCTTTACTTAATTTACATTGTTTACACCATTCTTTACATTCTTTACAGTTCTTTACTGTAAAGAATTACTTTACGCGTAAATTGCCAACCCTGCTAACTATTCATGAATTCAAAAAGGAGTATTTTCAACTTAGGTAATCAGCATTTTTTTTTTTAATTTTTTATTTTGTTTTCAGAAACACAAGTTTTTATAGGGGTCACAAATGATTGTTTTGGTTTCAGTGGAAATTATGGGTGACTAAGTTCACCAAAAGAATGAGAAATAGTGATTAAATTGGGCGTGAAAGCTATAATTTTTTTTGTAAGTCCTATACCCTGAAATTGAAATGTCCTTTTCTTTTCACATTTGTTTGGGTAAATTTTTTCCAAAAAATTTTAATTGCTAATAATTTCATCATTTTTTCTCCTCATGCCTACAATAATTTATTATTAACTTATTTCATGTACCTAACTACCTATACCTACGAAGATTGTTCGTGAAGATTTTTTCGATTTTCAAAAGTACCCAGACTGTTTTTTTATTTTTTATTTTTTTCAAGAAATAAAAAATACTTCTCAAGAATTAAAAAAAAATAATTATGTATTTTTTGACTACCATAGAATTTTTTCAATAACCTTTTAATTATTATTTTTTTTGAAAATTTGGTTTTTCAATTTTTTTTATATCAGATTTTTTTTCTTTGAGAATTTTTTTGTGGAAGTTTTGCCTTCAGTCGATTCCAAAAAAAAATTCTGGATAATCCTTTCGTTTTTTTTGTTTTTTTTGGGAAAATTTATTAGGTACCTACTATAATAAAAAATTTTAAATTTTTAATCGATTTTTGAATTTTTTTTACAAGTTAACTTTCATTTTTTTTTTTAGCAAATTGTGAACAGAATTATTTGAAAATTAGTTTATTAACTTCTTTTTTCTACAAAATAATGTTTTTTGAGAATTTTTTTATGGAAGGTTTTTCGTTTATTCCATTCCAAAAAAATTCTGGATACCTAATCCTTTCTTTTTTGTTGAAAAATTTATTATTAAATTAAAAAAAAAACATTTATGAATTTTTTACAAGTAAACTTTCATTTTTTTAAAAACTTTTTTAGTATTCAACTTCTTTTTTCTTCCAGATTTTTTTTCTTTGAGAATTTTCTTTATGGAAGGTTTTTCTTTATTCGATTTCAATTTTTTTTTCTGAGAATCCCTTCATTTTTTGGGAAATTTATTTTTTGCAAGTAAACTTTCATTTATTATTTATTTATTTTTTTTAGGAAAAAGCGCCAGTATTTTATTTTGTATTTTTTGTAAATAAAATATAACTAAATAAATAAATAAATTTTTTTGAAAATAATTTTTTTCAATAATTTTTTTTATCAGATTTTCTTCTTTCAGAATTTTTTATAAAAGGTTGGTTTTTCCTTCATTCAATTCCAAAAAAAAAATCCGAATGATCCCTTCATTTTATTTTTGGAAGATTTAATATTGAAAATTGAAAATTTTTTATTAATAAATTTTCCAAAAAAAATTAAAGGACTATCCAGAATTTTTTTTAGAATCAAATGAAGGAAAATTTAAGATAAAAAAAAACTCAAAAGAAAAAAAATCTAGTAGGTAGAAAAAAAAGTTGAAAAATTAATTTTCAAAAAAAAAAAGTTTTGGCAGTCATTTCTTCTTTCTTTCGTTAATTTTTTTAGTAAAACAATAACCAATTTTTTAGGCTATGTGCCTACTGCCTAGCCTACTAATTACTTCTTTTTTTTAATTTGAAAAAAACTCGGCGCTTCGCGCCTCACCAGGGGGGGCTTCGCCCCCTGGACCCCTCTGGTTAGCTCTATTTCCACACTACGTTTGAAAGTATGAAACATAATATATGCTTTTACTTTGTGACAAAATGTCTAAAAGTCATAAAAATTAATTTCCATGGAAATTTAAAATTAATAAAAGTCGCTATAACATAACAAAATGTCCAAAAGTCACGAATATTAATTTCTATGGAAACAAATAAAATTCTAAAAAATGTCCAAAGGTCATAAAATTTATTTTAAAAAATTTAAAAAATTCCGTTTCATAATGTCTGACAAAATATCTAGAAAATGTCTAAAAGTCATAACCGAATTTCCAAATCACAAATTCGGCAAAACTTTTGAAAAATTAAAAATTACAATTCACTCGGCATTTTTGAAATTTTTTCATTCGGCATTTTCAATCTACACCCCAAAAACATTTGCTCAAATCGTCTCTGGGTCTCACTGTGGATGACTTTTTTTTATTCTTGATCTCGTTTATGACATTTGAAGTTTGTTTGTTTAATGTCGCTTTCTCAGTAGGTATATGGATAATATAAAGTTTCACGTCCGTCGCGTTGTTCACGGGTGAAAAAAATTAAAATTAACGTTTTGAGATGACTTTTTAAAATTTTCACGTTGATGTTTGGTAGACTTAACTTGGCTATTTGAAGAGGGAAATCCGTTAAAAAATATTTATTACGCGGTGTCGTGATTTAAAAGGTAAAAATTAACGTGAAATATTTAAAAGTAAAGTACTCGAGGATAGACTTGTGGTATTATTTCCGCATTTCATTTGACGGCTAATGGAAATTTAACTGAAATATATTTGCAGAGCGAACTACGCTATAGGGTCATTTGCATATAGCTACGTATTATTTTTAAATTATCGAATAAACGTAGAATAGTATGACTGAATTATTATAATGTATAAGGATGCGTTAGGTAATTAATTCATTTTTATATCGTAATGATTTCATTCTTACGAAATTTCTCGTCATTTTTCGCCTGCAAACCAGAATAAAAAATTCCGCTGAAAATGTGTCGGTGGTACGATCGCCATTAAGGAGAATTTCCTTTTCGTCATCCGCGTTCGTTTCTTTAATCTCAAAGCTTCCGCAGTTGAAGATGACTTCGTTAAGTTTTATTAAGCGACAACTTTTTTTATCATTATCTACACGACGCTGGCGCTGGTCGTGTTCGTTAAATTTTTTATACGGTGCTAATTTTTTTCGGCGAATTGCCGACTCGTCAATTTTTCCATCATTTTCCAACTTTACCCGAAAGTTTATCGTTTATTAGTTTCGAAATGTTTTCCTCTGCTCGACGAATTTATCACGTAGTCGAGTTGATTATTGGTTAATTGGTTGAAAGGTATTTTAAAGTTGAAAACAGATTCTTTTTCGCCAATTTCATCATGTTGCTAGGTGTAGGTACTTCACGCAGGTTTTTTTTAACGTAATTTTTTCTCGTGAAACTTGGCAGGTGTTGAAAATTACAACACGTTTATTCCTTCAACCAATAACGTGATAATCGAGAAATATCGTTAGTTTTTGCTTCCGTTTTCTCTCGAGTGAGCAGCAAAAAAAAAAAAAACATAAATAAGCCGACGTCAAATAATGATGAAAAAAATAACCATCGTAGGCTTTTTCAGTCTAACTTTTTAAATGGTATGATTTTAGCACATGCGAAATGAAGGTTTTTCACAGCTATACTACTCATCAGGAACTTTGCGTTCGTAAATTTTTTGCTAATATTAGCACGAGCCAAACATGCTTAATTGCTTATTTTCAGTTCCGCGTTACCCTGTGGATCAATTATGTCACGGCTTGGGCGGCAGATTTTTTAAATGGGAAATTTTTAAGTTAGTTTTTTGAAAAAATGATTTATAAATGAATAAGACACAAAATTTCAAGTAATCTTTTTGAATGCATTTTTTTTAAACAGAATTTAAAATTAATGTTTCTAGCCTAAGCAGAATAATTGAAAATTGAAAATTTTTTACTTAAAAAAATTACTATTTTCTATTTGAATTTTTAGTTTTTAAAAATTGAGAACTTTTAATTTTTTTTAAAATTGAGAATTTTTTTTAATGTGAATTTTTTTTGATCGAGAATTTTCTATTTAAAATAGCTTTATTTATTTAAAAAAATTAGAAGTTTTTATTCTTGAAAATTTTGTTTAAAAAATTGAGATTTTTTTTTACAAAAAATTAAGAACTTTTCATTTAAGATAAGTCTGGAATTATTTATTTAAGAAAAATTGAGAACTTTTCATTCGAGAAAAATTTAGAATTTTTCATTCAAGAGAAATTGAGAATTTTTCATTTGAAAGAGAATTTGAGAATTTTTCATTTTAAAGAGAAATTGAGAGTTTTTCATTCAAGAGAAATGGAGAATTATTCATTCAAGAGAAATTGAGAATTTTTCATTCAAGAGAAATTTAAAATTTTTCATTCAAGAGAAACTGAGATTTTTTTCATTTCAAAGAAAAATTAGGAAAATTTTCATTTTTAAGAAAAATTGAGAATTTTTCATTCAAGAGAAATTGTGAGTTTTTCATTCAAATAAAATTTATGAGAATTTTTCATTTGAGAAATTGAGAATTTTTCATTTTTCATTCAAGAAAAATTGAACATTTTTTTTAAAAAGTCTTATTTTTAAAAATTAGTAATTTTTATTTGAAAAAATTTAGAATGTTTTATTTGAAAAAATTTAGAATGTTTTATTTGAGAAAATTGAGAATTTTTTGTTTAAGATAATTGAAAAATTTTAATTTAAGAGAAACTCAGAATTTTCAATTTTGAAAAAATTAAGAATTTTTAATTTAAAAAAAGTTAGGAGTTTACTCATTCAAGAAAAATTGAGAATGGTTTACCTGTTTAGAAATGATATAAATTTTTTTTAATTGAGAATTTTTTATTTGAAGAAGTCTTATTTTAAAAAAAATTAGAAATTTTTATTTTCAAAAATTTAGAATATTTTATTTGAAAAAATTGAGAATTTTTCATTTTTTTAAAAAATATGATTTTTATATACTAAAAACATTATTAGTATTTTCTATTCAAAAACATTGAGTAAGTAATTATTTGCTATTTAAGAAATCAAAAATTTTTCATTTTAAAAAAATGAAGAATTTTTAGTTTAAAAAATTTGAGAAAACTCAAAAACATCACCAAGTTTTCATATCCTATTGGACCCCCATCTTTTCATTTCAAAATCAGTCAAGGGACGATTCCCTATTCTTACCCAGCCATGCTCTTTTCTAAAGGATAGTTGAAAAAAAACCAACAACTGAAAACGGTAAAATCACAAAAAAAAGAATTCAAAATTATTCAACCATAATATTAGATATAGGCATACGAAAGGGTTGTATTTTTTTCTCGTAATTTTTTATGTACTCCTAATATCTACCACAGAACAACGTCTGCTCGAATTGAAAACACTAGTGAGGGCTTATTAGTTGTTACACGCGATAAAGCCTTCATTTCAGTACAGGAAATGATTGCTGCTTGTTGTCGATTTTTGTAATAAGTAAGTAGCAGATGTCGACAATGGTGTTATTGTTTTTATTTGTATTAATATTCTCGTGTATTGAATCAACGCCGCACTTTTTACCATTTTAGTCGAGTTTTGTTTTAAGAGTGTTATAAAAACGGAATAAAGTGTAGAAATGTTCGCCGATTAGCAAGACTGGGTTGTTTCGTTTGCTCAGATTTGTGATCGTTGTAGTTCTCAACAATTGTTTGGTTTTGCGCGTGAACATTATTTATTGTTTTGTTGCGGAATTTCGTTGTTTTATCTTTTATCTTTATTGCCTCTTTTTGTGTAAACGACATCTTTATAAGATTTCGAAGTAATCCCACACCTGCTACTAACGTTAGGTTACATTTCCTCTTCTCATAAGTCTTCCAGTGGATTTTCATTTTTACTTTTTCTTCTTTTCTATTTTTACTTTCATTTCATTTCATTTCATTTGTACTTTGAGCACGAGCACGACCCGACGAGGAAAATTCAAAAACTCTATAATAATTCATTCTGCATGAAAAAATGTCTCCATGAAAAAAGCCCCATCCCTTGCGCATTTAGGTAATCTGACGTGTCGAAGAGCACATTTTCACCTCAGGGACTACAATATACCGAGAGTACCTACGTTTATAGTTTCGCACATTCGCATTTCTATATCTACTCTCGATATATCAACGCAATGTCGCGTCGTCGTCGTTGTAACGCTCGACTAAACAAAATATTATTTAAAGAAATTGGAAAAAAATAAGTCAAATCTTACACCGCATTTTTACTATTGACGATCGCGCTGAAAAATGAAAAAGAGCAAAATTGAATTGTACAAAATTTTCATTATTTATCGTGGCTGATGTGATGTCTTTTTGAAAGAAAAACTAGTCATTCTACAGTGTGTTCAGGATTGAGAGTAAAGCCTTCCAACCAGTAACTATGCAACTTATGTCGAGTCGATGTTGGTATGTTTGCCTAACCTCCGGACTGTAGGGCTAAGTTAGGCTCATCGATTTTTTTTCTCGTTTTGGCAGAGTGTTTTTAACCTTGCGCTTCTCGACAACTAAAATAGTTAGAAAGTTGTGTTTTGTTGCACCGGATGGCAAATTTTGTCTAGAATATTTTCATGGGACGGGTAATTTTCATAAGTGAACAAAAAAGTCTATAACGAGCAAAATATTTGAAAAAACAAATAAAAAAAGTGACAATTTTTCTGATTTTTCTGTGATAACTCAAATAATTTTCCTTTGACCAAGCTAATAATTTTTTTCAGATTTTTTTCTGAAAAAATAAAATGCTCATGCGAGTAAGTTTTGATTCTATTAAAAAAAATATTCAAGATTTAAAAAAAAATTTTAATTATGATTTTTGTAAGAATTTCTCAATAAATTATTCGTTCTTAACTTTTGATTGGAGTGGATAGAAGGGTGGGAGTCGCGCCATTGAGAAGAGCAACATTCTTTCATCTAGAAAAGTTGATGATAATAATAGCTTGGTCAAAAGACAACTTTTTGAGTTACCACAGAAAAATAAGAAAAATTGTCATTTTTTTTACTTGTTTTTTCAAATATTTTGTTCGCTATAGACTTCCTTATCCACTGATAAGAATTATCAGCCGCATGAAAAAATTCTAGACAAAATTTGCCAACCGATGCCGCAAAGAGTAACTTTCTAACTATTATAGTTGTCGAGAAACGCAAGGTTGAAAATACTCCGCCAAAACGAAAAAAAAAAAAACTTTTTCGATGAGGCTAACTCAGCCCCTGCAGTCCGTGGGTTAGGCAAACATTCCTACATGGACTCAACATAAGTTGCATAGTTATTGGTTCGAAGGCTTTACTCTCAATCCGGAACACCCTGTATATGTAGCATTTTACCAGTAACCTCGTTTTTTTTTTTTTTTTTTTTTGCATCCGCCCAGAAAAAATAATAAATAAAGCGGCTATTGTACTATATTAGTACCTAAGCTTAAAAATATATTTTGTTTACCGCGAGTTCATTATTCTTTTGAAAATCACTCTTGCTTTTTTGTTCATCTTTTTTGAAACCACAGAAGTCAAGCTTTTAGCTACTTAAAAAAATACACGAGTGGAACGGTTATATTTTATGCGATAAATCTCAAAAAGGTAGACTCGCGTGAATTTTTTCATTTTTTTTTTCAAGATGTTGACACGAACGAAGTATACTTGTGAATGTGAGCTCATCTCGTTCGGCAAACAAATTAGTAGCGCTCGAGTGTACGAATGCACCGAGATTCATTGTTTCAAGTGTAGACTACTATTTCCAAAACCACGTCTGGAATGAAGAATTTTCTTCACTATGGTGAAAAAAAAGGTTAATTCGAAAGTAAAATTGCGGAACTGTCATAATACAGGGTACATATAGTGAGATTTAATATTATACACGCTCGAAATGCTCCAGTCTCGCTGTTCAACGTGACGCATCTCTTGGCCTTTGCGAGAAAAAACGCTTTTTTCGAGTTTGGGCCAATATTAACAAAAATAGTACAAACGGTTTGAAAATGTAGTAGCTTAATATCTTGTCGTTGTAAACATAAAAGAACCTGTGTAAGGCTTCGTTTTTCATTTCTTCCAAGACGTCGTCTTAGTCAACCTGAAATTTCTTTGACGAATTTAGGAGAAATTCTCCTTTTTGTTTTCCTGTTGTATGTTCTTTTATTTGCTACGTAACTACGAGTATATCTTCTCATTCTCGTGTAAAGGAAAATATGTAATAATAATTGGTGTTGACACAACCGTCGATAGCCACGCCACATTGTTCAGCACTTATTGTTGAAAAGTGATATTGAATGTAACGTGGGGTAAAAAGTTGAGTGTTAAAAAGTACCTAACATCTCGGTTACGTCGACTACTAGTAAAAAGAGCTGATAGAATGCAATTTCTCTTTTTCTAATACAAAAGAAACTGTGAAGAGGGGATGAACAATTGGAAAATTGCATTTATCTACCTTTTTGTGACGCCATAAAAGTTGTAATTGAACAGATGGAAGGGTTTTGTTTATTTAAAGTTTGTTTTTGAAAAAGTGAATTTTGAAGTTGATTTTTTTTCAATATCTACCAAAGTTTTTAAATAATAGATTCAACAACGATTTTGTTCCTTTTCATGAAAATTATTTTTTCAATTTTTTAATCCTCGTCATTATTTAAAATTTATTCCATTTAGAAAAATATTTGTAGAGAATTTCTGCAAAAAATTTTCGTTGGAAATTAAAAAAAACAAAAAATGTAGGTATAAAATTCAATTTATTTTTGTTTTTCAAACTTTTTTACAAAATAATGGATTTTTACGGCAAAAAAAAATATTTGAAAATTTTTTGAAAGGAATTTTTCCTATAGAGCTAGGGTGGATTTTTTTTGAATGATTGAAAAAATAATATTTTCGTAAAAAAAATTGTTTCAATTTTTCAAAAAAAAAAAAAAAATTTAAAAATTTAAAAAAAAAACAATAACATATGCTACGTTGAAAATTTATTAAAGTATACCTAATTCACTTCATTCAAAAATAGTCTTTTGCAAACAATTTTGTGATTTTTTTTTTAGAAAGGTTACTTCCAAATTTTTGGTTGGAAATTCCAAAAAAGAAAAATCAAAAAATTTCAAAAATTCAAAAAATTTATGATCTGAAAATCAAAAAATATTATTTTTGTGATACACTTATTCCAGCACAAAAATTGAAAAATAATTACAGAATTGAATCCTGGAAAGAAATTTCCAATATTTTGAGTAGGTAGAATTTATTTTGCAAAAAAAATGAATTTTTCCGGAAGATTTCTATTTCTAATGATTTTTTTTTTATACCTAACAATTTTATTTTTGCTTGTAAATGATTTTATTGTGTATAAGTATAGGATTTTTAAAAATTTGTTTCCAATGAAGTTTTTTTTTCTTCCTCTTCCTTTCTTTCTTTGTCAAGAGAATCTCTTGGATTTTTCCCAAAAGCAATTTTTTCAATTTTTTCCAAATTTTTTTAAATCGTGTTAATTAAAGTAAAACCAAGCTTACCCATAATTTAGAGGTTTTCCTGAGAGGAAATCTTCCTCTAGAATTTTTCGATTTCATGCTTGACCCAAAAACACTGAAGTTAACTTTTTGTGAAACTACCTATATTATTAAATTTGGAAATTGTTGAAAATGCTCCGAACACCTGTACAAAACACCTTATTTGAAATTTTATGACGTGAACTTAGCGTTGAATTCAACAAATCTGGCTTCACTGTCAGTTATACGCAGTTACTTAGCTAATTCGCAATTCTTTTCAAAACTCGGATATCTTAACAGCTTGAAGCTCCTATCAAAATCTCGTAACATCATTCTCTCTACTCATTTTCATTTTCTATACTTACTTAGGTATCATCTTAATTACTCTGGAAAACAAACTGGAAAAAAATGTAAATTACAATTTAATTTTAACGTAACATTTCGCATTAAAATACGAGTAAAAAAGACCGCCTCTGGAAAAAAAATAGGCACGTGAGTTTAGTACGAAATGTTAATGCTAATCTGATTCTTGGTTGGCTCATTTTTTTTTCGCGAATATATTTTTAAAATGGGTAGTGTAAATCACATTTTATAGTCAGATTACGGTTCGCATTACATTATTACAGTGACTGGTGTGTTACGAGATCGAAGAAATGCTCTCATTTGCTTCCATTTATCTTTTACTCAAATAGATACTCGTACTCTTACGTAGATACGTTTATGTACCTACTGTAGACATTCAATGTGAGCATATATATATATAGTATTTGAATATTTAAATGTAGCCAATTTTTCATATAATTTACGAGCATTTGAAAGAGCATATTTTATGCATGAGTGTATATTTCATTATTGTCTAAAAGTCTAAATGGTCTTACAGAAATATTTCAGTAAAATGACATGCTGGTGGTACCTACTTTGTGTTATAAATTACGATTGAGAATTTTTTTTTTTTTTTTGAATAAGTGGGATGTACAATGTAGGTACATACAATTTTCATAAAATAAAATACGAAGTTGTTATTTTTTTGCCGAGTACCTATCAAGTGAGTTGTAAAAAGATTTGATTTATTTTTTACACATTATTTGAGTGCTTTTCGTTGTTGCTGAAAATTCGGAGAATTAAGTACATACTTCCTTATCAATGGAATTAGAATTTCGAGATTTTGCATTTTCTTATTCTTGAATTTCATCGCAGAAAATCGCCTTTTACGTTTTGATGGCGTCATTTTATACTTAATCCATATAAAAGCGAATGTCAGATTTGAAATTTTGAAGGATTGCTCGATCGTATGGGGATATATAGTAAACGACTTCAGCTATTCGTAATTTTTCGTATTAATGAAAGTTTTGCACGATGAGAGTGTATTTCAAGTCGACTTTGTTGATTTAGCTAATAAAAATAATTATTTTACGCCCGCCTTTTAAAACTGATAATTCTTGAGAATGGATATTATTTTAATGAAATGAAAACAACACGCAGTAATTACTGTTAACTGTTTAAGGGGTAACTGTATAGGAGCTAAGACGTTTTTATATGATTTAAAATTATTTAATAATGAAACACGAGCCCTGTTTGTTGAAAGAATCAAGGTGAGAAGCTCTAATTGAAATTTGTTAAATAAATTACCGCCTAAAATGCGTAAAATTTCATTTCGAACGTAGTTAACGAATTAAAATAATTTAAATGGAAACGTATACAAATTCTAATCGTTAGTTAGAGCAAACTTAGTTTGAAACGTCTTGGTAAATATATAGGTGTCTAGTGTCTATAGTGCGTAGGTAACTATTTCGCCTTTATTTCAGTTCAAAGTCCAAATTAACGAATCTAGAAAGGGATGGTTCTAAAAATACAATTTACAATCAGTCATTTAAAATCAGTTGAAAAAATTTTATAACGATTTTCCTCAACGTCTTTCAATAATTTTCTTTTGGCATTATTTAGCACTTCCTATTTTTTATATTTTGATTTTTTTATAAAAAGGTGAGCGTAATTTTCTCACATTTTAATTTTTAAGGCTGTGAAATTTATACCACCTATCGGATTTTTTATAAACAAATAAAACAAAGTTTTGAATAGTTTCATTTATCACCAATAGAGAGCGGTTTAAAACTGGGTTCCCCTCCATCTATATCTTTATACTGCGCTTTTTAGTCGAGAGGATCTGTTTTTTTTTTGTTTTTTTTTTGTTTTAAATTTTCATTTCATAGCCTTATTACAGCCCGTGTAGCAATTGTCGACATCGACATTTATGTCGACAAAATTCAGACACATTTTTTTCTCGGTTAACGATGAATTAAAAATGATATTTGAGATTTAAAGTAATGTTCTATGTTAAACATAACTGTTCAATCAAAATTTTTGAATTTTTCTCAGTATTTTCCTATAATTTAGAAAACATTGTTTTTCTACATAGACAAGTCGATGTAAAAATCGATACTCGATAAACGCATCGACATTTATGTCGACAACTTCTGCCAATTAAATTTACAAATTTTATATCTAAAAAGAACTAAAAACAATTAATAAGAACATTTTAAGCTCAGGAATAAATAATTTTTGAAAGAATCACAAAATTTTCTTATTTTTCAAAGTTTTGAATAATACAACGACTTGTCGAGTTATTGTCGACATAATTGTCGATGGTCGAATAATGCATCGACTTCACTGTCGACAGTGTCGACCAGAGGAATTTTAAGTCGAGATAGTGTCGATGTGATTGTCGAGGGTCGAATAATGCATCGACTTGACTGTCGACGTCTTGAGGGTGATTGTGATACTCGCAGATAAAGTGTGTTGTGAATTAGTACATAAGGTCTAAGAATCATCTCTATGTTAGATGGACACTCGCATGTGTCCAGCTACAAAGGTGGCCTCAATGCCGCATATTTGACAAAAAATGTCGAAATGTTGGCTTGAACACTATTTTTGGTGTAATTTTAATATATACTTATATTGAATATTTGAACTTAGAATATTTTTCAAAATCTCACCATTGCAAATGTCGATGTGTCGACATTTATATCGAAATTAGCATCGACGTTGCTACACGGGAGTCTTATTAGTTATGTTATTAGTTATTGTAGGCTCTAAAAAAATCCTTAAAAAAATCTCCTTAAAAATTAGTTTCTCATTAAAAATTCTCCCAAAAAATCTGCACACAGAATAAAATTATTTTGAAGAAAAAATGACCTGAAAATTTCTTGCATAAATTTTTTTTTTAAATCCCTCTTCCCTAAAAAGGCACTTTTCAAAAACTTTTTTTCGATTGAAATTTTTTTTCAATTGAAGTAATATTTTTATACAAGAAATTTTTTCACAAAAAATGAATTTTTTAAACCAAAAAAAAAAAAAAATTGAAAAATTTTTAAAAATTAAAAAAACCCGGAAAATATGAGTATTTTTCTTTAAAAAAAAATCGTCAACTAATAAGAAATTTCATTTTGCCTAAAATTGAAAAAAAAATCCCCAAAAAATTTAAAATCATTTTATTACCTGTCCCCATTTAAATTTTTTAAAAAAAAATTTCTAAAAAATTAAAAAGTTTTCTCTTTACTAATAGACTGAAAATCATTTTTTTTTTCAATAAAATTGAAAGATTTTTTATTTAAAAAAAAAAAAAAAAAAAAAAAAATGGTAATGGAAAATTGCTTTATCAAGGTGGGCACTTCAAAAAAAAAAAAAAAAAAAAAAAAAAAACGAGATTCAAAATTAATAAATAATATACCTAGGTAACCCACTCCCCAAAAAGTAAAAAATTTTATATTTAAAAAAATGGGAAATTTTCTCTGAAATAAAATTGAAAAACTTTTTATTTGGAAAATAATAAAAAAAAGTAAATTTTTATTCAAAAAATTGCTTTGATTTGATATGTACTCTTGTCCTTTAATTTTCATACTTTTTGAAATGATAAAATTTGGTGCCTCAACTTGGATTTAGGCCCCCAATATCAAATACTGCAACATATCTCTGGGCGCCTCTGCTCTTGGTATAGGGGGATTTTAGCAAAATCAAGAAACTTAATTTTTTGTTTTCAACTGATGCGCATTTTATACCTATACCTAAGCCAAAAATACTCAATTCGTGAAAAAGGTCGAAAAACAATCCTATTTGCGAGTGGTGAACCATTTTTTCTTTATAATCCGCTACGAACCTAGATGTATTTTTGGTCCAAACTTCAAAGAAATCTGTCCACAGATAAAGCTTTCGAAGCGGCAGTAAAAAAAAGCAGCATATTCTTCATTATAGACATCAAATAATTTTTTTTTAGTTAGTTTTTTTCGTAGACCAAGTGTGATATTTACTCACTCGGCTGGTTCTTTTTATCAACTATAATATGCCTTCGTTATAAATAACAGGCCTCAAAAGCGAAAATATTTTCAATATAGGTATTTGAAAATACCCCAAAGAATGAGACTTTCTCTCGGTAATACTTATTGCTGCCTCTGCCTGGTAAAAGCACAACGTAGGACCTTTTTTAATATAAGTTTTAGACAAAATAAATACTACATTCATTACGAGGGTACAAGAGAAAATGTTCAACTTCATCATCGTTTTATCACCATAAATACTGTATAGGTACGTAACCCCACATAATCGTGCGTATACCTTCTGATCCGTCGTAGTCGGTAAATATTAAGCTTTCGTGTACATGGATTTCGATGGCGAATTTTTTATGGGTTTATGCAAAATTGATTTTTCTTTCGCGTCTGCAGTGCTTCTAACCGGGTACGTATGTGTAGTATGGAACGGAAGATACTCAACATACCTGGCACATGAAAAAGAGAGTGTAAAAAGGGCATACTTTTTATACTACAATGTATAGGTATTTACGTTATTTCGTGAAATGTTTAGTAATCGAAAATTATACCCGAAAGGTATACCTGATTGGGTTATCTGTTCGTATTGCGAATGTGTGGTGTTAGGCTATTGTGAAAGAAACAACGAATAAATATAACTCTCTGCATTAAATCAAAACGAAAAAGCCTAGTAATCGAAATTGGAAAATGGAACATCGGAACTAGATTGAAGGCACTAGGGTTTCCCTTTTTTCTTTTCTTTTTCTCGGTTTTTTTCATAAATCCCGAACGCGTTCGAAATATCAAAATGGAAAAACAACAAATTTTTATAAAGCCAAAATTTACCATCAAAGTTTCATAAATACTTTTTCGCCCGTAGTCTACGAACGTATACTACGTTTTCTCATCGTTTCGTTACGTCTTTGAAATAAATAATGTTTCGTATGGAAACTGGAAAGTGCCAGAGTGGTCTCAACATTTTGACACATTTGTAACTAAAATCTTTTCTTCAATGGTTACATAATACACACCTACATTTCGAATAAGACTTGGAAAATGCCTATGAAAAATGAGCGTTACTTAAAGTGTGAAATGCAGTTTGTAATTTATGGATTTATTATTCATGTTATGTATTTTCTTTTTTGTTTACAGATATGAATGACCAAAATTTTCGACTCTTCAAATCATGATTTTTAGCTCAAATGCTTGGATCTGTTCGTCGTCGTTGTAAGAAATATGTAAGTATTTTATTTGTGCACGCCTACTTATTTTGTATTAATTAGATTTTTTTTTTTTTTTTTTTGTAAATTAGAGTCATTAATACCTGTTATTGAAAAACTATCCATTTTGTAGAATTCACGTTGTGAAAAGGGTGTTTACTGTTTAGTGTTTACTCTTCAAAAAAAAAGTACCTACTCACTTCAAATATATTCATTGTTTAACTTTTGAAATTTTTTAATAAAAGCAAAAGAATTTGAAAAAAAATATAAATTTCATAGAAAAATTTTTTGGGGAAAGAAATTCATTGGAAAACCTCAGTGAAAGAATTTTTTCTGCAAATTACTCAACTAAAAAATTTTTAAAGAAAATTTTTCTCGGATACCGGAGTTTTTGTAATAGAACTTTTCCAAAAATTTTGTGAAAAGTACAATAGAAAATGAGGCACTTAAATTTGAACAGTTTCCAAAGTATTGAAATTCAAAAGTAAAAGAAAAATGTGATTGGGTGAACAACATACACTTACACTTTTCCTAAACTCACATTCTATTAAAAGGTAAAATTTTTCTTTGAAAAGCAGTAGGGTCTATTAATTTCTTTTAAAGTAAATTAAATTTTTATTTAATAAAAAAATTCATAAAATTTCTATTAAAACAATATTTTGAATTCTCCTTAAACACCAAATTTTGAATTTTTCCTAGAAGGCAAAATTTTCAAATTTTTGTTAAAAGCAATACTAACAAATTTTACTTTTTCTTAAGGATAGAATTTTTGTATTCTTGTTGAAAAACAAAATTTTCAACATAAATTCCTCTTGCTGAAGGCGAAATTTTTGAATTTTTGTTTAAAACATTTTTTGTACTTAGTTTTTCTAAATAACTTTTTTTTTTGAATTTTTCGAAAGAAAAAAATAGAATATTTTCACAAAACGAATTTTACTTTTTAGCCGAATTTTTTTTTTAAAATTTAGGCTATTGTGTCCGACCCTGATTTAGAAGGAGGGGGGGTAGAAGAGTTCTGACCCCATTTGTCGACGTTTGGGACCAAAAGATGACGATCTGTCACATGTCACATATTTATATATATATATATATATATATATATATATATATATATAATTTTTCCCTACTTTTGGAACTCTAGGGCCGAGCCTAACAGGTCAAATGAGGTCAAACTTGATATGTAGGGTTCCCTCGGTGGCGGAAAGATGCAAAAAAAATTTTGGGGCCCTAACTCAAAATTGGGGATATGACCCTTTTTTGAGGAGGGTGCGGGGGAGCCCCAATATCATGAAATTTTTTGAAACTTGCCCCAGGGATGAAAGCCCTAATTACCTACACCATAGTCAAATTTCAGCCCCCTAAGTCATCCCCACCCATTTTAGGGCCCAATGGGGTCATTTTTTCACGTTGATCAGGCTACAGACCCCCCAAATAGGGCAGGGGGGCCAACATTTTCATCATGGATCAAATTTGTGCCCCTGATGTGCCTTTTGTAGGTTTCAACTTTTGGGCCCCCTTTGACCCCTGTCAAGGGTCAAAAATCAAGATTTTTCACTATTTTTAAAATTTTACCGCTACTTTTGGAACTCTGGGGCCGAGCCTAACAGGTCAAATGAGGTCAAACTTGATAGGTAGGGTCCCCTAGGTGTAGGAATGATGCAAAAAAATTTTTGGGGCCCTAACTCAAAATTGGGTATTTTACCCCTTTTTGAGGGGGTGCGGGGGAGCCCCAATATCATGAAATTTTTTGAAACTTGCCCCAGGGATGAGAACCCAAATTACCTACACCATAGTCAAATTTCAGTCCCCTAAGTCATCCCCACCCCATTTTAGGGCCCAAAAAGTGGATTTTGGGGTCATTTTTTTCACGTTGATCAGGCTACAGACCCCCCAAATAGGGCTGGGGGGCCAACATTTTCATCATGGATCAAGTTTGTGCCCCTGATGTGCCTTTTGTAGGTTTCAACTTTTGGGCCCCCTTTGACCCCTCTCAAGGGTCAAAAATCAAGATTTTTCACAATTTTTCATGTTTTTTCTCGCTTTTCGGTACGTTGATCAGCCTGCAGCCCAAACCAAATGACCTTGGATGCTAAAATTTGGTATTTAGGATAGGTAAGGGTCACTGAGGTGCCTTTTGGGGTTTTTGACCCTCGAGCCCCAAAATTGAGGGTGGCCCTTTTTTGAGGGGGGCTCTAAAGAAGCCCCAATTTGACAAAATGATTTGAAATTTTTACCAACAATAGTGACTCTGATTGTCTCCACTGTATCCAAATTTCAGCTTCTCAAGTCATCCCCACCCCATTTTAGGGCTCAAAAAGTGGATTTTGAGGTCATTTTTTCACGTTGATCAGGCTACAGACCCCCCAAATGGAGCTGGGAGGCCTAAATTTTTATAATAGATCGAGTTTATGCCCCTGATGTGCCTTTTGTAGGTTTTGACCTTTAAACTCCTTTTGACCTCGATACAGGGTCAAAAATCAATATTTTTCAAGTTTTAACCTGTCTTTTCTGACGCGTTGAACAGCCTACAGCCCAAACTAAAAGACCTAAACAATCGAAATTTGGGATGTAGGGTCAGTAGAGGTCACTGATGTGCCTTTTGGGGGTTTCGACTTTTGAGCACCATATGACCCCCGTACAGGGTCAAAAATCAGAAATTTTCACATTTTAACCTCTTTTTTCAGTGTGTTGATCAGCCTATAGCCCAAACCAAAAGACCTAAAAGGTCGAAATGTGGGATGTGATGTCAGTAAAGGTCACTGATGTACCTTTTGGGGATTTTCGAGTTTAAGCCCGGTCCACACCTTCAAATAATTTGATCAAATCACGTTTGATCAAATATATTTGAAGGTGTGGACCGGGCTTTAGAGCCTCATTTGACCCTCCTACAGAGTCAAAAATCAGAAATTTTTACGTTTCAACCCCTTTTTCTGGTGTGTTGGCCCCCGTCTGCAAAGCCGAAAGGCCATGCCCTTGGGGCATGGGGATTAGAAGAGCTGGAAGTGACGAGGTGGTTGGGGGCGAAGCCCCCAACGCGGGGGTATGGGGGCGGAGCCCCATCCCAAGAGCTGAAAGTGATAAGGAGGTTGGGGGCGAAGCCCCAACGCAAGGGTATGGGGCGGAGCTCCCATCCTAAGAGCTGAAACTGATAAGGAGGTTGGGGGCGAAGCCCCCAACGCGGGGGTATGGGGGCGGAGCCCCCATCCTAAGAGCTGAAAGTGATAAGGAGGTTGGGTAGGAGTCTCAATGGGGGTATGGGGGCGGAGCCCCCATCTAAAGTTGAAATCTTCAATGCAGAGAGGAACTAAAACTGAAGACAAAAACCTGACATTTTTAAACTGAATTTGAAGTTAAAACTGATATTGAAACTGAAATACCATGGATGAAACCGTTTTCAAAGTGGTACACTAACTTGAAAAAAAAAATTCGGCTGTCGCGGAGCATCTTGACTGCTACGCGTTTTTTTTTTTATTGTGTTTTTTTTTTGTAAAAAAAAAATAATTTTTTAATAAATTGTAGTTGAAGAACAAATTTTAATTTTTTGAAAAATGATTCTACTTAATTGAATTTTCTTGGGAAACCAAATTTTTAAATTTCTTTTAAAAACAAAATTTGAATTTTTGTTTTGAAAAAAATGTTGAATTTTATAGTTGAAGAATCAATTTTAATTTTTAAAAACAAAATTTCAGATTTTTGAAAAATAAAATTTCTGAGTTTTTGATAAACATGAAATTTTTGCTTTCCTTTTCAAAACAAAATTTTTAGATTTCAATTTAAGAACCAATTTTGAACATGTTAGACAAAATTTTTAAATTTTTTCTAGAAGCATAATTTTTAAAATTTTCAAAACTCAGAATATTTTGAACTTAATTCGAAAACTAAATTACTGATTTTTTGTTATTGACTCCTCTTAAATGAAATTCCGGATTTTTTTAAAAATAAAATTTTTTAGTTTTTGCTGCTGAACATTTCCCCCTTTTTTTTATCTAGAAACAAAATATTGGAATTTTCTGTAAAAATTACAATTTTTAATTGTTCTTCAATTTTTTTTTTGGTGGGGGGGATTCTTGTTGAAGAACCAATTTTAATTTTTTCAAACGAGATTTTAAATTTTTTGAAAAATTAATTTTTTAATTTTTTTCTAAAATTAAAGCCTACATATTTTTTCTAGTAGGTAGATAGCAAATTTTTTAATTTTTTCGTAAGACGAATTTTTATTTTTTTATTTTTTTTATTAAAAAACGATTTGCTGTTGAGAAATAAAAATTTTTTATTTATTTTTTTTATTTTGTTCAAATTTAATAAATGTGTACCTAGTACCTAGGTACCGAACTACAAAATTTTCGATTTTTTTTCAAGTACCAAAATTCTTTGTCAAACTTTAATTTTTTTAAACAAAATTTAAGATTTTTTGAAGAAAAAATTAGGTTTTTTTCTAAAAACAAAATTTTTGAATTTTCGGTAAAAGCAAAATTTTTTCCCCAAGACAAAAGTTTCGATTTTTGCTATTCATTTTTGTTAAAAATATTTTTTTTTGAGTTTTGTTGAAAACAAACATTTATGAATTTTTGTTGTGAACAAAAAGTTTAAATTATTATCCTTTGAAAAAATTTCCAATTTTTTGAATTTTTTTGAAAACTACATTTTCATTGTTTTGGTAGGAAACAATTTTTTTTTTAATTTTTACTCAAAGGAAAATTTTTAAATTATTCAAAAATAAAATTGATTATTCAATTCTTCTTAAAACACAAAATTTTTGTACCCACCTAGTTCTTTTTTAAAACCAGATTTTGAAATTTTTTATTAAAAAACAGAAGTTTTAAACTTTTTCTTAAAAATAATTTTCTTTCAATTTTATAGTTGAACACGAAATTTTTAAATTGCATTAGATTAAATATTTTTTGAATTTTATTTGCAGAACTCATTTAATTTTTTCAAACAAAATCGCAGATTTTTAGTAAAATTAAATTTTTTGTTAAGAAACAAAATATTTAATTTTAGGGAAAAACAAAATTTCTGAATTTCTCAATAAAACGAAATTTTTAAATTTCTCTTAAAAATGAACATTTTGCATTTTTTTAAGAAACAAAATTTTGGATATTTTTATTTGAAAACAACTTGAATGAAATTTTAAATTTTAAAGTAATGAAATTTTTAAATTTTTTGATGAACAATTTTTCAAATTTTCATTCAAAAATACGAATTAAAATAAATTTTTCAAGCGGATTTTATTTTTAAAAATTTTGTTTAAAATTTTTTGTACAATGCTTGAAGTACCTACTTGTGGTGATTTTTTTTTAGTTTTACAAATAAAAAAAAATTATCATCTTTCATCAGGATCATTTCCTATGTTAGTGAAAATTTATTGATAGGTTACGGCAAAAAATTATGAAGAAAAAAATCCTCTTTTTACGTAATTATTTGATAAATTGCTTAATTAGATTTTTTCCAAGTTCAAATGTCGATGACATAATTACTCGCAGGGCTTAACGTTTATGTAATTTGATAATAAAATGAAGTTCGAGTGAACTACGAGTAGTTTATTAATACACCGACGACACCATTAAAATATAATTTACATAATTGGTTACCTATTTCATCAGTTCTATGCCATAACGACGCTAACTTCATTGATGGTTTTGTAGGTGGTTTTACTCCGTTCTGATGTTTATCGATCATGGCTGAGATGCATGAACTAAAGCGGATTGTGGCGATTGCGAGATGAAAATTTGGTTACCATACCATCGCAATTTTAGTGTGAACGGCAATTTTTTATTTCTAATTCATCATCTGCGAATAATTTGCATCATGTGTTTGTTTTTAAACTACTGCGAAGCGACCTGCCCGGGCGTTTGCGACTGTAAATGGAAAGACGGAAAAGAATCGGTTATGTGCATTAATACGAATCTCACTTCCATACCGATGAATTTGGACGCCGGCATATTGGTATTTAATTTCGCAGATAATTCGTTGGTGAGACTCGACGACGACGTTTTCGAGCGCGCCGGATTATTAAATTTGCAAAAATTGCATTTGATTCGTTGCAATATTAAAGTAATCGAAAGATACGCTTTTCGAAACCTCAATAATTTAGTCGATTTGGATTTGAGCTATAACGCTTTCAATATCGTTCCGTCTCAGTCGTTCGCCCCCATACCAGGGTTACGCGAATTGAAGCTAAATGGAAATCCAATTTTGAGAATTAGCGGACTCGCCTTCGTCCACGTTCACGAATTGATTCGGTTAGAAATAGCCGAATGTCGTATCGGATACATCGCCGAGAACGGATTCCAAGGACTAGGACAGACTCTAGAATGGTTAAAATTGAGCAATAATCGTCTGGTGAACGTGAAGCCTCAAACGTTCACCATTCTTCGAGCGCTGCACGGAATCGAGCTGAATGATAACCCTTTGAATTGCTCTTGCGAGGTGAGGCCGCTCAAAGACTGGATGCAGGATCGCAGCCTGTCGAGCAGTGCCTCGCCGGTTTGTCGATATCCTGCGCATAATTTTAATAAGTCTTGGGAAAAATTGCAAGACGACGATTTCGCCTGTTTACCTTCGGTACACGCGCCTTTCAAAATGATCAACGCTTACGAAGGCGATAATGTAACGTTGGCGTGTAAAGTCGGCGGTACACCGACGCCCCGTGTCAAATGGACGTTGAGAAATCGAGTCTTAATTAATAGCACGTTCGGCCAACCTATTAAAAATAAAAGATCCTATTTAATTCAATCCGTATCGAACAGCTATAGCAATTTGACTATTTTATCATTGGAAATGCAAGACACCGGCGAGTACGTGTGCATAGCTGAGAATAAAGCCGGTAAAGTTATCACCGATATTGTGCTGACCATTGAGAAATCACCCATGGGAACCATACTTTCGGAAAAAGTCGTCTTGATCGGTATTTTATTAACGGCGGTGAGTTGAAATTTCACACCAACATGTATTCGTACACGAGTGGATTGCTGTAGTACTAATTTTTGGGCACCATCAAAAATTTGCCAAGTCCATCAATATTACATTGGTACTTGAATTCAAAATTGGAGAGGAGGGAGGCGTCCAATCGCAATTTTTGTAATACTCAAAATTATTTTCAAAACTTCAAGCTACAACTTTCGTTTGGATTTTTTTTCTTCGATTGGACCCCTACTTCCAACAGCTTTTAAAAATGTAAGTACCTAAGTCATATTATGCAAAATTGGAGGGAGGGGAGGGTTTAATCGAAAATTTTATAACTAGGCGTCCGTCCTGGAAAAAGTAGTGGGGAGCCTGAAGGATGCAGGTGTGAACGTTAAGTAGATTTGAGAGGAATTGAGCAAGGTAGACAAGTTTACTTGCAGTTTGTCAAGTTTCATAGAAATTGAGCGATTTTTTCCAAAAAAACGATACAAAAAACAATTTTCTAAAAAAATGAAACATTTTTACTGCCAAAAAACTATCAAATTTTTCATTGCAAAAAATTACTCCAAAAAGGTGGAGAAATTGTTTCTTTGAAAAAGTGGAGATTTTTTTCTTCGAGAATTTGAAACATTTCTTGTTCCAAAAAAATTTAATTTATTTTTCAACCCATAAAAATGAGAATTTTTGTTCAAAAAAGTAAAAAGTTTGTTTTTTGAAAAAAAAAAAAAAAAAATGATTGATAGATACTTTTTTATTCCAAAAAATTGGAAAAATTTTTGAATCCAAAAAATCATAAAATTTCTGTTTTCCAAAAAACTTAGATTTCTTTCAAATGAAATGAAAGATTTTTTTGTGGGAAAAAATTCATGGGTAGAAAATTGATAAATAAATTTTTCATCTCAAAAATATTTTAAAAATTTCCCCTAAACACAAAAAATTCAAGATTTTTTTGCCAACTCCAAAAAAGTTGAGAAATAATTATTTCTTTGAAAAAGCTGGTGGAGATTTTTCCCCAGAATTTAAAATATTTCTTGTTCTAAAAAATTTAAGATTTTTTTTTCAACTTAAAAAAATGAGAATTTTGAATTATAAAAAAAATGAAAAATAGGCAATTTAAAAAAAAATTGAATCAGTAGTTTTGGAGGAGCTTCAGATAAGAGGGCTTCACCCTAAATAACAGAAATTACTTCTAGGACTTCAATCCACAACTTTTGTCTGAAAATTTTTTCAATTGCCCCCCCCCCTAATTTTGAAAAACAAATCCACCTGATCTTATGTGAAATCAGAGGAGAGGGAGGGATCCAATTGCAATTTTTGTAATAACACAAGTTTTTCCTAGTACTTTGAGCTACAACTTTTGTTTGAAAATTTTTTCAATTAGTCCCTTCCTCCCTAACTCTTCTAATTATTAATTCGTATCTTCGGAGTGTTATGCAAAATTGGTGAAAAGGGTGGGGTCCAATTTAAAAAAATTCCAAACAAAAGTTGTAGCTGGAAGTCCTAGTAATATATTTGGTTATTACAAAAATTTGGACCTCTCCCTCTCCTCCATTTTTGAATTTCAAGTGTCAACTGGCAATGTCGTATTACACTTGACAAATTTTCGATGGTGCCAAAAAATCAGTACTTTGGCAATCCACTCGTTATTCGTACTTCTTCAATATTATTTATTATTTATTGCGTATACTTTTATTTTTCAAACATTTCGTTTTACAGGTGATTATAATTTTTCTTTGTTCTGTGATATTATTCATCCGAGTAATGTATTGTAAACACGACACGCAAGCAGATATCGAAAGTAAACGTCGCATCATATCGGAAAAAATTGAAATGAAAAGAAATTCGGCCAATTTAAAAAGATCATCTTCTATTCTACCCCATGCCAAAACCGCTGACAACGCTGCCAAAGTTCTCAACGAGGCCGAAAATCAAAAACAAAATAAATACGATCTCGATAGCGTTAACGAAGTCGATGGACAGAAACCAGCACGTCCCAAGGATTTCAAGGAGATGAAAAACAAACCTAATGCGGAATCCAAGTAAGTCGTCGTGGTTCGTGTCGAATAAAATATTATGTTTTGGCAGAGGTACCCAGACCCAGATACCTAACCTACCTACCTTTTAGTATTGATTTAAAATCAATTCATCCTACATACCTACACTATAATCTTAATTGGAAAGGGAGATTGGAAATTCTTTGCCAACTAAAGTGGATAAGTGCAGTTTACGAGTAGAGTTATTGGGTAATGTGGACTGGCGAGTGATACAGGGTGATTAGGCTTCGCACTGACAAACTTCGCAAGTAGGTAGAACCAGTGTTGATTACCGAGTACCATACCGATACAAATACCGGCATGGTATCGGTATTTTTGCTCTGATATTTATACCAATACCGATACCGATACCGCAAAAATACCGCAATCGATACCAATACCGATACCGCAAAAATACCGCAATCGATACCAATATTAATACCGATACCGCAAAAATACCGAAATCGATACCAATACCGATACCAATACCGATACCGATACCGCAAAAATACCGCAATCGATACCAATACCAGTACCGATACCGCAAAAATACCGCAATCGATACCAATACCGGTACCGATACCGCAAAAATACCGAAATCGATACCAATACCGATACCGATACCGCAAAAATACCGAAATCAATATCGATACCGATACCGATACCGCAAAAATAACAAAATCTATATCAGTACCAGTACCAATACCGAAAAAATGATCGATTTTATACCGGTAAAAATACCGATACCAATACCGCAGACATACCGATATTTGTACCGGTACCGATACCGCAAAAATTCCGGTACGGTAGTGGTATACCAATTAAATACCGTTTAGATTGAGCAACCATTTGGCGCATGCGCATTAGGGTCGAGCGAAAAAAATCGATAGTCTTTGATTTCGCTATTTTTTTAATATGTTGTTTCTTTTGAGTTGAAACCTCCACATACCAATTTTTAGCCTATTAGGTCACTCTGGAGGGGGCTATGGGGTCTCAAAGAGAGGCCATTTTGGAAAAAATTCTGTTTTTTGTGATTTTGACACCGAAACCCCCACCCCAAAAAAAAACTCGTTAGTCCGTTTCTAGGTGCAATTTAAGATTCTGCGTCGATCTCTCTATTTGGTTTTTCGATTTGAAGCCATCTTCCTTCCCCCCTCCCACGATTTTATAGAATCGCGATAACGTTTTTTTCGTCTAAGTCAAAAACTATGCTTTCTATGGAAAAAAGTGTAATGACCAATCTTGTAGAGCATAAAATTTTCCACCCAGTACATGTCTTAAAGTTTACGCTGACTCAATATTACGTGATTAAAAAATAAAATGAAAATAAACGATAAAAAGGATGCGAAAATTACGACGCCTAAAATTTTGTAATTTCAGGTCAAATTTAAATTTAGGACATGAACTAGATGGAAAATTTCACGCTCTACAAAATTGGTCATTACACTTTTTTCCGTAGGAAGCTTAGTTTTCGCTAGTATTGATTACCGAGTACCATACCGATACAAATATCGGTATGGTATCGGTATTTTTGCTCTGATATTTTTACCAATACCGATACCAATACCGCAAAAATACCGAAATCGATACCAATAACGATACCAATACCGCAAAAATACCGAAATCGATACCAATACCGATACCGATACCGCAAAAATACCAAAATCGATACCGATACCGATACCGACAAAATATCGGTATGTATACCAATACCAGTACCGATACCGCGAAACTATTGATATTTTGTACTAATACCAGTACCGATACCGAAAAAATACCGGTATGTATACCAATACCAGTACCGATACCGACAAAATACCGGTATGTATACCAATACCAGTACCGATACCGCGAAACTATTGATATTTGTACCAATACCAGTACCGATACCGCGAAACTATTGATATTTGTACCAATACCAGTACCGATACCGACAAAATACCGGTATGTATACCGGTATCGATACCAATACCGAAAAAATTACCAAAATTGATACCGGTATCGGTACCGAAACCGGAAAAATACCGAAATTTATACCGGTACCAATACCGATACCGGAAAAATACCGGTAATCAACCCTGGGTAGAACTCGGTGAGTTGAACAAAAAATGTTATGTGCACATAGTGCCTAACTGTTCATGGGAGGAAAGCTAGGAGTGTACCGAGTGTACCATTTCCCTATAAAAAAATTTTTCTCAAAAAAAAAATCAATTTTTGCGAAAATTTATTCAGGGGGCGTACTGTATCCACATACCAAATTTCAGCCGAATCGGATGAAAAGAAGTCGTTCTATAGCGATTTTTTTCAATTTTTTACTTGGAAAATTCAACTAACTCTTTTCGTCTTTTCAATCTAAAATAGGTTCTTGGGGCCGGATCCGGCTCATTTTTGGTATGAAAGTGTGTTGGGTTGTTGTGAATGCACATGCCAAAAATGAGCCGCATCCGGCCCATAGAACCTATTTTAGATCGAAAAGAGTTGAATTTTTCAAGTAAACAATTGAAAAAATCGTTATAGAACGACTTCTTTTTATCCAATTCGGCTGAAATTTGGTATGTGGATACAGTACGCCCCCTTGAATAAATTTTCGCGAAAATTGATTTTTTTGAGAAAAAAAAATTTATAGGGAAAATTCAGAAAATTGGGAAAATGGTACACTTGGTACACTCCTAGCTTCCTCCCATGAACAGATAGGCACTATGTGCACATAACATTTTTTGTTCAACTCGCCGAGTTCTACCTACTTGCGAAGTTTGTCAGTGCGAAGCCGAATCACCCTGTATAATCAATGCGAAAAGTATGTTGAAAATTTAAAACTTGGCCCGAATACACACTGCATAGCCTTTTACATGTTTAAATTACAAGAAAATTTCCCTAGCGACTTCTCTTGAGAGAATTTTTTTTGGAATAAAAATTTCACATGGAAAACATTTAGGTACCTACTTAACTCCCAACGACTTGAAAAAATCATTATTTTTTTTAGAAATATTACCTTCGCAAAAATTGATATTTTTCTCTGCAAAAAATAAAAAATTTATCGCGAAAAATGATTTTTTTTTCTTTTTAAAATCAGTTTTATTCAAAAAAAATTTTTTTTCAAAAAATTACTTTTTTCTTCAATAAATTGTTCCAAAAAATTGATATTTTTCCCCGAAAGAGTTGAGAATTCTTTCTCCAATTGAAATTTTTTTCTCCAAAAGAAGTAGATTAGTTCCTCAATAAAATTCAGATTTACATACTTCTCTCTAAAAAATTGAATTTTTTTCTTTGAAAAGTCAAGATCCCCCTCCCCTCACCCCGGAAACGAAATTTTTGTCTCCAAAAAAAAAATTGATAGAAGAAATCAAATTTTTTCTATGAAAAATTGAGGGGTTTCTCCACTAAAAGAATTGAGATGGTTTTCTCCAAGAAAGTTGGATTATTTTCTCCAAAATATTGAAATTCATCCCAAAAAAAATATTAAAAGGCAAGAAATCCCCCTAAAATTTTTTTATTTTTTCCCAATAAAATTAAGCTTTCTTTCTAAACAAAATTGAGATTAAGATATTCCTAAAAAAAATATTAGAATTTTCCTCTTTTTTGAAGATTAAATAAAATTAATTTCTCCAAAAATTGAAATCCATCACACAAATAAATTCAATGTTTTTCTCCCAGAAATTACCTAAGCGGTTTACGCTCCAAAAAATTGACCTACCTACCTTTTTTCTACAAAATAATCGTGGTTTTCTTTTCAAAAAATTATGTGTTTCTCTCTCTAAAAATAAGATTTTTTACCCAAAGGAATGGAAAATTTCAATTTTTTTCCTCCAAAAAAATTGAGGAATTTCCTCCACCTTAAAAATTTTAAAAATTATTTTCCAATAAAATTGGAATTTTTTCTCCTCCAAAAAAAAACAGATTGGATTAATTTCTTCAAAAAAGGAAATCCCTTCCTCAAATAGGTACCTAGTTTTTTTTTCTACAAAAAATTAAGTGGTTCCCCTCCAAAAAATTGATATTTTTCTTCTTCAAAAACAATTCATATTATTTTCTCCAAAAAATTCGGATTTCTTCCCCTTGAGATTTTTTTCCTCCGAGATTTTTTCCCACAAAAATTGAAATTTTTACTCCTAAAAATTTGGATGTTTCTTCCAAAAAATTAACCCCCCCCCCCCCCTCACTGAAATAATTTTTTTTCTACAAAAATTGAGCTTTTATCCTCTGAAAAATCGCGAATTTTTTTCTTCAAAGAAATTGCAATTTTTCCTTGCAATTTTTTTTCTCCAGAAAAATTGGCATTTTTTTCTTCAAAATAATTGAATTTTTTCCATCCAAAAATTTAAATTTTTTTCTTCCTGAAAAAACGTATACATTTTTTTCTCTAAAAAATCAACGAGTTTTTTCTTTCCAAAAAATTTCGATTAGCATTTTTCTTCGAAACAATTACGACTGTTTCCGGCCAAAAATTTAGAGTTTTTCTCCTCCGATAAACTGAGTTTTTCTTTTTTAATGAAATCAGATAATTTTTGTTTTCCTCCTTTGTAAAAAATTTTCTGTTTTCCTCGTAGGTATTAAAAAAATTTAAAAAATCATTCCAATAGCAAGTTCAAACCCGAGCGGCACACTCGATCGATAATATCAGAAGATGTAACGTATCGATAAAAAATCGTTTGAAAATCTATAGATGTTCTCACGATATTATAAAGATTTATCGGTACAACTTCATAGGCAAAAAATCTAAAAACTATCGAATTCGATATTATTAAGATTTTATGACGATATTCGTCAACGATACTATCGACAAAGAATATTAAATTTATCGATTCCGATTTTCCACCGATTTTGTGTAGATATTTGAAACTACATTATCGACAAAGTATATTAAATTTATCGAATTCGATTTTTTAACGATTTTGTAAAGATATTTAAAACTATATTATCGACAGATTATATGAAATTTCTCGACTTCGATATTTTACCGATTTTTTGACGACATTTGAAACTATATTATCGACAGATTATATTAAATTTATCGAATCCGATTTTTTACCGATTTTGTAAAGATATTTGAAACTATATTATCGACACGTAATATGAAATTCCTCGAATTCGATTTTTCAACGATTTTGTGGCGATATTTGAAACTACATTATCGAAAAATAATTTGAAATTTGTCGAACGATTTTTCAACGATTTTGTGACGATATTTGAAATTATTTCCAAATTGGTGAAAATTTTTCCAAGTCCAACACGTCTGGAAGTACTAAACTGCCTATTATAAGCGTTTTATTGCTAATTCCTCAACGATAAGGTATGGCATAGTGGTTAAGGAAGAGGATTACCATGCAGGAGGTAGAAGGTTCAATCCCCACGGGTGGCAGATTTTTTATAATTTTTTTTGACTTTTTCTGAAATGATCCTCTTACCGTAACATGAATAATGTGTTTAGGCATAGTTTAATGTATTAATTATGCTAATTAATGATTTTTAATTATAGAAACAAGCTAGTAAAAGACGAAAAATCGGAATAAAAAATCGATAAAAAATCGACAGAATATCGAATTCGATAAAGTTCCGCCTAAATCGTGAAATTATCTTTCGATATTATAGATATATTATCGATAAAATATCTTACTATAATCTCGAAATTTTTGCTAACTATAATTCGTCGATAATCTATCTATATATCGAAAGATAATTTCACGATTTAGGCGGAACTAACGCGACACTTTATCGAATTCGATATTCTGTCGATTTTTTATTTCGATAATTTGTCGATTGTGCTGCTCGGGAAGTAAAATTTTCATAGGTAAAAAAGTTTCGAAAAGATTTTCTCAATGAAATTCGAATAAAATTCAATGAAACCCCCGTTTTAATGAAAATTGGATTAATTTTAAAATACTTATTGTAAATTTAAAAAAATTAATAAAATTTCATCTCAACTATCTATTACCTACCGCACAAATTTTGACACAATACCATAAAAGAATGACTTTTCCCGCACAGGGGCAGTCCAGGCTCGAGTATTTTCGAAAGTCACATCGGCGAAATAGCCCTGCAGCACCACATTCTCCATAAAAAAGAATTACCCAGCGGGAACCTGTACACAACTGCTATGGCATTTATGACTGATGATTGCATGGCGAACTACCAACAACAACACCAACACCAACAGGAGTCGGAAAATAGCGCGAAAAAGAAAACTCGTTACAATACAATGCCTAGGTAGATTCGAAGGATTTTTCACTTTCGCCCGCTGTCACGCTGCTTCCGTTAACTAAACCGTGGTGTTTTTATTTTTACAGGAATTTTTCATCGTCTAATCACAATCGAAAGAATCTGTCGACTTATCCGCGAGTATCGGAAAGTCAATCTCCGCTGTTGAGGAGTAAATATTACGGAAGTAGTTCCGAGTCTGTGAATTCAAATAGTGAAAGGTGATTATTAAGCTTATCGATTTTTTTTCCCGCACCGCTTTCAGCTTCAGGAACATACGTACGTGCTCGATTCGTTTGCGGAAAATACCATACTAAAAATAGTATAAACGAAACATGTGTGTTAAATGAGTTGCATAACCAGATTTTGTTTTCGTTTAAATCACGAACGAGGGTGGATAGATTCTATTTTGATCATTTTTGTTTTTATTATTCGTGAAATGAGGAAATTTTTCGTAATGTATTAGGCTATAACTTTATTCGAGCACTCTTTCCTGGTTTGTTTAAAAAAAACATATCGTGTTTTTTGATTAGGTACCTACCTACGAGTATATTGAGGTTTTCACTCAGTATATATTAAACTTTTTGGGTGCTGGGTATAATATTTTCACGAGTTTCTAGGTAATTTATCTATTTACCATTTTGGATTTGAAAAAAAATATATAAATATTTCAACGTCATAAACAAAACTCGCCTCCAAATACCATGAAAATTTCTCTTCAAAAAATATCAGGCACTCCTTTTATTCGATGGAATTGAATAAAAAAGCCTGCATTCAAAACAATAAGCTTTCTGTGCATCGTTTTTTTCCTCCTCGATAGAGAATTTATATTTCTCGATTCATCGAGAATTTTTAAGGATAGCGCGGCTGGCATTTTTCGAATTCATAGACGACCCTATGTAGTCGGCGAAAATGAGCATTTATACGCATAAACGATGCACTCGGCGGCGGCCTAGAGGAAAATGGAATCGCTTTTAACGCGTTTTTCTTCGTCATAGTTCGAGTTAACGGTTATGACTTTCACAGCTTCCAGTCATCGAATATCACCTCCAAGTTCGTAGTTATTGTACCATCAGTTTATCTCTATAGAACGTTGGTTAAACGACGTTAACGTCAGAAACATTTTCAACATTAATGTATCATCTTTTGTTTATCTTTATCTTTGTCGATTTACGGTTTCCCATTTGCTATACGGGATACACTAATGTACTTTGTGTGATGGTCAACTTGGTCGCCCAGTCATGTGAATATTTATTCGGATTAGTTATCGATAGCGCGATTATGGCGTGGCCTTTTGTTCCAAACACCAGTGGTATTATTTTACACGTGTCGAGTGGAATTTCAAATCAAATTCTTTGTAAATCGTTACCTATGTAACAGAAAATGATAAAAACGAGCGTTAGATGATGATGAAAAAAAAAAAAATACAACTGAATTGGTTAAATTTTACGAGATAAACTTTTTCGATTCTTTCGGTTGTTTGAAAATCGAGACGGAATGATTCTTCGAGTTTTTTCTTTTTTTTTTCATCTTTTTTTGGGAGGAAAGAGCAAAAAGCTAAAGACGTCGTGTTGCGGTAACTTAAAATCGAAAAGTGTGTTGTAGTTAATAATACGCGTTCTACCGAGTTCTCCACTAATGTCTCATGAGACGTAAGATAAATGTCTTATTTAGGTTTTCTTTTCATCGTAATTCAATCGAATTCTCTCAGCGAATTAATCCTATGGCATTTTAAATGTCAACCAACCATAAATCAATTCTTTTTTAATGGGTTGCCGCGTCGTGTACCGAGTTATTTGCTTTACTTTCTTTTGTTTACATGACCAACGAAATGAAATTAGTGTTCGTGTATTTGATTCAAAAGCTTATTGAAGAGCAATGTGTAAAAACGAAACAACTGTTCAACTTGGAAAAAAGTTTAGAATAAATATCAACAATAAATTTGTTACAAAAAAAAAAGTTTTATAAAAATTAAGAGTAAGGGGAAATTTTTTGAATAAAAAATGGAGAAAAAATGTCAAGCAAAAAACTGTAGCAAGGGAAAAGTTTTTTGAAAAAATGAGGCAAAAATTTCAAGATAAAAAAATAAAAACAAAAATGACAAAAATATTTAGCAAAAAATTCTAACAAAAAAATAAAAATAGTCGAATGAAAGTAAAAAAAATACAGAAATTCAAGCTGATATAACATATTAAGAAATAGGTCAAAAATATTTTGAAAAATATCAAGAAGAGAAATGTGAGAAAAAAATAATTTTTTTGAAAGGAAAAAATATTCAAATTGAAAAAATAATGTGAAAAATATTTCAAAAAACAAAAAATAGGTACCAAAAATTTATTCTAACAAAAAAAATATTTATGTAAAACAATGGCAAGAAAATTACAAGTTTGCGTAGATATTTACTCGAAACAAATAAATGAATGAATGAATAAATAAATAAATAGATAAATAAATAATTAAATAAATATCTATAGGTACCCAAATGAAAAATATACCTACTTCAAAGTAATTGCGAGGAAAATGTTTTAAATTTTTTTTTTTTAAATCCAAGTTTATTCGAATTAAAAAAATACTTTGTGTGGAAATATTTCAATAGAAACTGATGAAAAAAATGTGAGAAAAAATTTATTTTCAATACTCGCATATAAAGGATAAAAATTGAAGTTTATTTTAATGAAAGTAGATAATTATAACTTACCTACCTATAATTATTTTGTAAAAATATATAAGAACATATATTTTTTTATTAGGAAAAAAAATTGCAACGAAATTGCTGCAAAAATAATAAAAAGAGAAGTTTCAAATTAAAAAAAAAAAGTCTTTTACCTATAAAAGCAATGTAAAAAGTAACAATACAAATGAAAACACGTATTCTAAAAAAAAATCCGAGGAAAGAATCATAGCAAAAGTGATGAAAATAAAAAGTGGCGAAAAATTTAAAAAACGAAAAAAATACAAGAAAATTCGACTTCGTTCAATTTGAAAAAAAAGAAAAAATTTAGGAAAAAATACAGAGGAAAAAATAAAAATCGGAATAAAAAAGATTATAAATTACCTACTTACTTACAGCATTTTAAAAAAATGACGAAAACAAGTATTAAATTGGAAAAATATGTGATTTTTTGTATGCAAATCGAGAGGCAAAATTTTAATGAAAAAATCGTGGCAAATATGATTATTTTTAAAAGTCAAATTTTGAAAAAATTGTAAAAATAGTCAAGTTTATTTTAATAAAAAGATTAAAATGTACCTAAGGTATAAGTATATTTTTTTTTTTAGAAATCAAGAAAAAAATTTCAGCAAAAATTAAAACAAAAAAAAAACAAGGAAATTCAAGTTTATTAAAATTTATAAAGAAAAGAAAAAAGCGCGAAAAAAAAATTGTGAAACAAATATTGAACTGAAAATAATTTTACCTAACAAAAAAATAGAAATTATGGCGTAAAAAATTGACAAAAAATTAGGTTTATTAAGGTTTTTTTTCAAAATCGAGGGGAAAAATTTTAACGAAAAAAATAGTTAAAAGAGAAAGTTTGAAAAAATTACAAAAAGATTCAAGTTAATTTTAATAAAAAAGTATACTTGAGAATGGAAATGTAAAGTTCAAAAAATATCCAAAAAATATATTTAAAAAAAAAAAAACGAAAAAATTATGCAAAAAATTGGGAACAAAATTTTGAGAAAATCGTAGGAATTAACGGGAAGTTTGAAAAAAATTAAAAATTTGTGTTTGTTTTAAAGAAAATATGGGAAAATATTTTAAAAACGAAATGAGAAAAAAAATTTGAGAAAAAATTGTACCAAGAACATTATTACGAGAGAAAGTTTAGCAAAAATATTCATATTTATTTTTTTTAAAAGTGGAGAAGTATTTTTAAACAAATTATAAAAAATTCTGAGACAAGAATTGTTACAAAATAAGTGAGAAAACAAAAGTTCAACAAATTTAGCGAGAAAAGGATGAAAAAAAATGTGTAGATACAAAATTCTGAGTAAAAGATTGTTAGGTACAAAATCAAAAAAAATCAAAAAATAAAATTTTAAAAAATTGAGCAACAAAATATTTTTGAAAAAAGAAAAAAATTGAGCAACATGGATGAAAAAATCGAGAATAAAAGTAATAGAAAAAATACCTAATGAAAAAAGGAAGTTTAAAAAAATAGAAAACAAAAGCCTAAAAAAATCGTTGAAAAACATTTTGAAAACAGTTCGAGTAAAAAATGTTGATTAAAAAATTTTAAGCAAAAATTGTAGCAAAAATAATAAAAAGACAGTTTTTTCTAGTTTATCTAAGAAAAAAAAATTCTGAAAAATTATATAACAAAAATAATAAAACTGGGATAGGTATTTAAAGTGAAAAGAAATATTTTAAAATAACTTCGTTCAAGGTAATTTTTTTTTTAATCAAGAAAAACATCTTCAGCAAAAATTTTTAGTAAAAAATGAAAAGGAAAAAATGGAAAAATAGGATAAAAATGTTCAGCAAAAAACTGTAGGTAAAAAAAGGAATAAAATAATAGTGAAATTAAAAAAAGTACAAAAAATTTGAGTTCATTCAATGAGTGAGAGAAAAGTATTTCAAAAAGAAATCGAGAAAAATTATTTAAAAAAAAATTTTTGTTGAAAAAGTGAAGCTACAAATTAGGCATTTAAGCAATGAAAAGTTTTAGGAAACATTTTTGAAAAAGATTTTGGGAAGATATTTCAAAGGCAAAAATTATTGAGAAGTGTGGGGAAAATATAAGTCATTAAATGTACACTAGTTATAAGTACAAATACTCATTCAGCTTGAATGCAAATACAAATAATAGTATAGATTGAAAATTCAATTAAAGTTAAAATGAACGTCTTTATTTTTATGTGAAATTCTGTAAAAAAAAAAAAAATGCAACCAAGAATAGATATTTTCTAAAAATAAATTTATCTTAGCCTCTTTTATAATTCAATCATTTTATTTTTGTCCACAGAGTACCAAGAAACGACTACCAACAAGTGAATCATCAAAAATCAGTCACACCGAGTTCGATACGTCGATCGAAGAATAGCAACTGGGCCTATCCTAGTCTTCCAACAACTCCGGATAAGGATAAATACTGGACGTATTCTTCGAACTGTAGTTCGACCAAAGAAACGCCCCTGCTCAATAATATTTATAAAAAGAGTAAAAGTCCTCATGTCAATTATTCCACGTACTCTCAGCCTAAATCGATAATCGAGCCTATTTTATCAACCACATACGACTATCACTCCGCTCAACTGGAACGTTTTCTAGATGAGTACAAAAAATTACATTCTGAATTATCAAAAATGAAAGAAACATGCGATAAGTTCAGTCGCGAGGAAGACCTAAATAAAAGTATATACGGTTCGCGAAATTTCGACAGAAGGTATCGTTCAAGAACGTCGTTAGATCACCACTTCGGTACGAGCTCGTTTCAGCGTAGATTCAGTTCAAGGAGCTCTCTACATGGATCGTTAACACCAAAAGGCGTCTCCTGCTTTCATCAACCGCTCCAATCGAAAAGCTGTTCTTTCGAGAGATCGGTCAGTTTCGTGCCGACGTTGAAAGACTCTTCGTCCAAAAATACCGCTTCCGATGACGTCATTGTTCCCAAATCTATACTTAAAAAAAGAAACGAATCGTATTATGGATATGATCGTAAATACGACATAGACGTGCCTTATAATTCTAGTACATTACCATTAAAAAAAAGTAGATTTAGGAGATTCAGTGATTCGTCCGTTGAAGGCTTTTTCGATTAGTTATCATTTTATCAAAAGACTGCTATTGTTTAAAACATTTCAACGGTAGGCCTAAAATTATTATCTTCACTCTTCATCTTTAGGTTATCTACGAGTTAACTTTCGAGCAATGTTTTCCCCTTCCATTCATTTTGTGATGAAATGACTCGACTCCGCCAAATTCAAACATTCCAAGTTCCTTTAGATGTTCCCTTCTGACATAGAATTATTTTCCATGTCGAATTTTTTATTTTTCACAAACGACGGCTGAAATAATTATCGATTTAATTACCTAACTACGCGAAAAAAATGTGGTCTGTAACATGAGTACATATAATTTTACCAACCAAATTACGAATGTGCATGTTCTGAAAAAAAATACACTTACATCAAACTTGATTAAAGACTAAAATTATACTATCATATTGTTGAAGCATTTATCTTTTGTACTTAAAATCTAAAAAAATAATACAAACGTATTTATTTATTTAATTTTTGGAAACGAAACATATCTTGTGTTATTGCATAATTTTGTATAAATTTTTTTTTACATTTTTCTGTACATTATTTCGATGTTGTAAAAATAATTTCGAGTAGTTTTCCATATTTTATTATGAGCCTAAATTTTTTTCACTCTTTTACAAATCGTCGCTCGTTTGCACCTTAATTTTCGTGTGTGATAACAATTTAAAAATATAGTCTTTAGTTCCAGATTGCAAGATTTTTATGCATAGTTGAATAATAATTTTTCTAACGCTTGAAAAATTGTCTGATTTGTATCGATGAATTAATTTCATTACCAATCATACGTATTATTATTTTATTTATTGAATTTTATTTCCTCATTTTGGTGCTTTATTTTCGTAAAATCGTATAATTTATATAATTTTCCAAATTAAAAACAACTCGTATAAAAATTAGTACTTACAATTCGAAACAGATTCATATCTTTAAAAAATTGCAATATTTATTTTATTTTTTCTTATTTTTTATTTTTATCAAAAATAATTTATTTAAAAAAATAATAATTCGAATAAAAATGATGACATATCTCATAAAAGTGATCTGCAAAAACATATCTTGAATTCCGAAAACGTGAAAAATTACCAACAATTTCAGTCCGTTGATAATTTTTCAACTAAAAAAACAAATATAATATATTTTACGAGGTATGAAATGTGATAAAAAGCTAATGATTTCACTATATCTATTTTTGAATCAATCTTTAATGATCGAGTGCAATCAGATTAACATACCTTTAACTTTAGAAAGCTTTTGCTCATATGTTTGATTTACTAATTTTAGAGAATTTTTTTAGCCTATGTTTGGATTCGAATACTACGTGTGTCGATATGTCAAACATTTCGATTTGTAATATTTCAAACTTCTTTAATATTAATTATAAAATTTAATTATATTTATAGTAGTTACCATAGTCAAAATACATGTATCGCTGACTTAACACAATATAATTCTGTTATGGTGGTATTATTTATTTAAAAAGTATATCTACTCCTGCCTAGTAATGGGTATGTGATTTTATTAACACGACCTGATGCATTTGTATTTTACCATTTGGGACAGGTGAGGTAGGGGTAGAGATGTCGAATTGATAAACTAGAGCAGTGTAACATTTCTCAAATGGTGGTAGTTTTATTTTAATTCTCGTTTTTTTCTTTTTTCTTTTTTTTGAAGTTAAAGTAGGCTGGCCTACTTAGTAGGTATTTATTATTTTTTTAGGAAAAAAATTTCTCAATTTCTTTGAAATAAAAAAATCATTTAATTTTTTGATTTGCCCCGATTCTTTTTCTAGAATAAAATTTCTCGTTTCTTGGGAGCAATTTTGTTTGAGGAAAAATTTCTCGAAGTTTCTGGAGTAGGTAAAATCACTTTTTTTTTTAGTAAAACATCTTTAAATTTTCTGGATATTTTTAAAAATTGTTGTACGATAGAATGATGTTCTCATTTTTTGGGAGTAGAAATATTTTTCATTTAAAAAATCATTTTGGGGTGGAGAAGATTTCTCGATTTAACCGAAGTAAAAATATATAATGCATATTATGTATTTTTCATTTTTTGAGAAAAAATTTCTCGATTCGTTTTAGAATAGAACGAATTTTTTTAATTTTTTTAATTTTATTTTTTTCGAATGAGAACTCTTTTGAATGAAAAATCCAACTTATTTTTGAACGAATAGTCTTTCAATTATTAGGTAGAGAGAAAAATTTTCCTTCTTTTTTTGAAAAAAACATTTTCAATTTTTTGGGATTAAAAACAAAAGAATTGTGTTTTTCATTTACCATTAAAAAATTTTTTTTCTTTCTTGAAATAAGAATTGTTTCAACTTTTTACATAGATTGAAGAATATTTTTGATTAAATTGGAGAAAAATTCTCGTTTTTTTTCAAGCAAAAAAAATCATTTTTTTGTAGTAAGGTAGGTTTCCTTATTTTTTTAGGGGGTGGGGGATTCATTTTTTTTTTGGATTGAGAAATCTTTCGATTTTAGATTTTTTTCAATTATTTTTCTAGAATGAAATTTCTCGTTTATTGAGAGAACATTTTTTGATTTCTTGTTTTTTTGGCCTTCCTTGAAATAAGAATGCTTTCAACTTTTTAAGGATCATTCACAATGCACCTTTACTTTTTGCTTTTGCTTTTTGCTTAACACTCACTACTGTCTGCACCAATCTGGTGGCCAGAAATTTGTGTATTTACACGTTTGTAAGTGTACTGGTTAAGCAAAAGCAAAAAGTAAAGCTCCATTGTGAACGAGCCTTAAGATTGAAGAATATTTTTGATTAATTGGAGAAAAATTCTCGTTTTTTTTCAAACCAAAAAAAAAATCAATTTTTTATGTGAAGGCATTCTTTATTTTTTTAGGGGAAAAAATTTTGATTTTTTTTTCAATTATTTTTCTAAAATAAAATTTCTCATTTCTTGAAAAAACTTTTTTTTATTTCTGATTTTTTTTTTTTTTTTTTTTTGATAAAAATCTATTTTTCTGATGAAAAAAGTTCTCAATTTTTCAGGTGTTTCAATACTGAAGTACTTTATTAAAAAATTTGTGCAAAAAAGGTGATTTTTTTTTTATCTCAAATGATAAGTACATAATTCTGGTACCTAGTACATAATTCTGGTATTTTTTTCATAGTTGCTACCTCACAAAAAAATGCGGATGCCCATGCTAATTTGTTACCCAATCACTAATTCATTTTTTTGGAGAAGCATGTACGCTGAAAAAACAATTGTTTTCAAAAAGTGGTATGAGCAAAATTAATTGAGAATCACTGCATTAGTAAAAATGAAATACCTAGGTAATGTTATTTTTTGGATTTTGTTCTAATTGAATAATATAAGGTAGGTATTTTAAAAACAAAATGTGAGTACCTACGTATTTATTTAAAATAAATTATAATTCAATTGGGTAAAAATGATTATGAAATATGAACAATCTTACAACTAGATACACATTATCGATCATCTATCTTGATTATTTGGATAAGTATAGTATTTCGTATCCAACTTAATTTTTTTATGAGACATCTACCATTAAAAGAGAAAATAACATTCTCAGATAAACTAGCTATCAAAATCTCAACTAATCTTGGTATGGTGTAGAAGTATTTACGAGTAAGTATTTGTATAATGAAATTTTCGCAGAAAATTGTAACAATCAGTTGGAATGATGATAAGTATGTAGTTTCTAAATGAAGCTTTTAATGCAATTATTAAGTATCGAAGTGCAATATAATTTGCAATACGTAGCATTCTATCGATATTTCTCTGAAATGTATTTTTGAAGTTGTTTATATTGTCAAGTGATGGCGCTGCGAAACTTGAATTAGTCGATGTTACGATGATTGAAATGAGAAAAAATTTGTGAAAAAAATCACATGTATAAATATGTACCTATACAGATATTAGATACACGATTCACTCTATAAATTACAGCATACATTATCACTTTAACCGCCGTAGTGAATTCACTAAATTTCTTTAATTCTTTCACTTACGCCGCATAAGTTCACTAATAAATATGATAACAATTTCAAAATAGCGCGAGATTTTAAGGAGGGTGCATTTCACACTGTAACACAATCATCCTCACGACCGACGAACGTTCGCGAACTGATCCTTTTCGCAACTCTTGAATTTTACAAAGTCCAGCGCGCGTCACTACATCTGTACTGGATATCAAAATTGGAGAGGAAGGAGGGGTTCAATCAAAATTTTTGTTATAACTAAAATTATTCGCAAAACTTCAAGCTACAACTTTTGTTTGAAATTTTTTTCAAATGGATCCCTGCCTCCCCACCAATTTTGGATAATGTAACTTATTTTGACTAAGCCAAGTTACATTATCCAAAATTGGTTGGAAGGGAGGGGTCCATTTGAAAATTTTTTCAAACAAAAGTTATAGCTTGAAGTTTTATGAATAATTTTAGTTGAGACAAAAATTTTGATTGAACCCCTCCCTCCTCTCCAATTTTGATATCCAGTAGCTACGTAGTGACAAGTGCTGGACTTGACACATTCATACTGTCCATAGACGCAAGTTAAAAACTTCTCCATAATATTATCCGATTTCGAGTCCATCACGAACAAATATTAATATATTATTAATGCCATTTTATCGAATTAAAATTATTATATATCTATTGTATTTGTATCATGATTTGTATTTTTAGGAATTAATCCATCCTGTTGATGACCATCCTGGCGATGATTTTTCTTTTGATGTCTACTTAACGACGTTCTGTTATTAAAGGTGGCCGAACATTGGCCGCAATGGGTTTTCTCTGCTGCAGTAGCATTAATAGTACTTTTCAGAGGCCATTTAAACTTGTGTACTCCGCGAATATGCCTATATAAATTACTATTGTGCGCAAATCTGTACACTAAAGCATCGATGATGGAAGTCCATTTTTTTTCAACTTCCGAGATTTTTATTGTTTATGAACCTACAAGTGTCCAAAATTCAAAAAACGTAAAAACCTCGAAGTTGAAAAAAATGTGACTTCCATCATCGGTGCTTTAGTGTACAGAAATGCAGATCCACAATGATGACAAACAGCCATTTCGGCGTGAGGAAAGAAAATTAATTCGATGCATTCAAATTTCAAAAGTAATAAAAAATTGGAAGACGCTCGTAAAAAATATGCAAATGATAACCATTGTTTTGATATAACGTGAATATGCATATATGCGATAATGGGAATTGGTAAAATACACTGCATTACCCATTTTACGAACGTGGGACTATGACAAGCAAAAGAGTTGATTTGCCCTTATAATTCGGTAAAACGCGCTAGGATGATTGTGTTACAGTGTAAAATGCACCCTCCCTAAAATCTCGCCAAAATAGCGTGTTTCGTCCCAATGTTGCCAGATCTTTCGGCAAAGTGGCTTTTTCTGTGGAAAAACATCTGTAGAATCGATTAATTTCATCAAAATAATCGTAGAGTGCGTGACTGAACGACTAAACATCCACGTCTAATATTATGGCAACGTTGTCTGTGTGCACATATGCACACATGTCATGGAAAAAATTGTTTTGTGTGCATATATGCACACATGGCGGTCAAAGTGTTATTTTATGATTTTATTGTTATTGTACCTTTTATCAATTTTACTAATTAATTATTTTATTAGGTAATTACTATACTCATAATGCTTCAGAGGAGGATCTTAAAAAAGTTCAGATTTTGATGCAACCGAGCACCATTAACAAGAAATGTTCTACACGCATCGTACCTATTTCAAAAATTAAAGTGGTAACGGAAAATGAAATTAAGAAAAATTTTTGGTTGTGTAATGTGCATACTGCATTATAGCCGGGTAATTTAAAAAAAAAAATTAATAAAAAAATTATTATTTTACTCTTGAGATTTTTTCCCCTCAAGTTTTACGCTTTAAAAATTAATCTACTAGCAAAACTGCTTCAATTTTTTTCAAAATCTTCAGTCAAGTGCTTCAAAAAAGCTAGGCCTACAGTCTTTGAAATTGAAGTAGTCATAGCAACGAAGAAATTCACGTTAAAGATGCAAACTATTAAAGGGTATTGGCGAGACCCCTTGTCAAAACAATGTTATTGAAAAAATTTGCCTATCTTTGGCAATGAAGGAACTACGGGGTACCGAATTTTGAAAATACCTACGAATTTCAAAGTTTTATAGCGTCTTCATTTTTGAACTCAGACAAAAAATTTCAATTTTTTTTCCTTTTTTCCCTTCAATTTTTTAGAAAGGCACCATGGGTACCAAATATTTTTTATTATTAGAGGTATGTACCCAATTGTACAATGCTCGCTAGACACTGTAGAAAATAAACTACCCTTCGGGTGACACACTAAATAATTTAATCAATAAAAATAAAAATTGATTCAATTGAAAAATATTAATATAGGAAAAATGATAAAATAATACGAATAGTAATAACGATAGAATAAAGTAAAGCGGTCTTTCAAGTACTTGAATATGGCGTAGTACAGAAGTACATAAGTACTTACACCTGATTAAAAATCGAATTTATTAATTACTACCATTCATCAATACAGCTCGAGCTTACAGAACTCGTTAAACTTTTAGTTTTGAAACAAAGAAGAAGAAAAAACATCTCAAACTTAAAACGACCTTTTTTACTCGCCGAGAAAATGCGCAATCAAATAAATGATGCTAAACGAGCCCATGAAAAATAATTCAGGTTACTTTTGTGAAGGTCATTCGGAAGTTTATTGGACCCATTCCATGTGGTTTTGTACTTTTATAATGTACACTTGCTCTGTATAAATATTTTGTCAGCGAAAAATCGATGCAAATAAAGAAAAAAAAAATAATATGAGCTTTTTTAATGTCCTGAACCACCGATATCTTTATTGTTTAATGGCTACCTGTAGGTACCCATATTATACGATATCGGTAAAGGGGTTCCCGTTTCAAAAGAAGGATTTTCTTTTTGGAAACTTTATACTTATTATAGGATCACAGCGAATGGTAGACACCGGCGTGTAATTAATTATAATACAATGTAATTAATTTCTATACGACTTCGTAAATTTCTTACGTTGAAATTTTTTTTGTTTCGAGTTACTCTCAGTATTTTTACAAAAATTACGCAGCTGTACCATAATTTTGTAGATAAGTAGACTTTTTTTTTTGAAATTATAAAACCGAACTGATAATCTTACAAAACCTCTCCATTTATTTCTTTCCACGAGTTAATGGCGACATTGTATCTTATTCATGGAAAAGGGTGAATTCAAGGGTGAATTCTTTTTTTTTCAGCCTACAAATTTGACGCCATTTTTTTTTTGCGTCACTCATTCACTTTTCGAAAAAAAATAAATAATATCTTTTTTGTTATAAATTGCTAGCACTTCAATTTAAGTGCTGATTATTTTTTCGTTTAAATTCATATTTGTAGAGTTACAAGTAAAATAAGAGGGCTTTTTGGGGAAACATTTTTCGAGTACTTCCTGAGGGATGAAATTCACTTTTCTGGTTTTCAAAAAATGTCTTTAGACGATTTTGAATGACTTTTATTAACATAGTAGCTATAATATGTTTTTACGGAGACCAAAATTTATTTATTTATTTTATTTCGAAAAGAATACAAGAAGCAATCTGTAACAGAATAGTAACATTAAGCTTGCACGGGATATACGATTAAAATCTCACTGGCAGGTCCAAAAAAAGTTATAGAATTTTGACATTTTTGCCGAAAAAATTGAAATTACATTATCCTTTGAATAAATTCTAGAACTTTTTTTGTTATTTATTTTTGGTCGGATCTTTGAATTTTTTCAAAATATTAAAAAAATATATTATATCCTTTTGAAAAAAATTGAAAGATTTTTTTGGGACCTTCGAAAACAAATTGACAGGATTTTGAATTTTTTAAAAACATTTTGGTGAAATTAAAAGATTTATGGGCTTTTTGAATTATTTTCAGACAAATTTTGAAACATTTCTTTTCGAAGTTTTTTTTGATAATTTTTTGTAAGTTGGAAAAATATGGAATTTTTGTAGGTATTTTAGTAGGATTTTTTTTCCAATGATATTTTGAACATTTTCTTTAAAAAAATAATAATAATAAAATAAACGGATAAGGGTGAATTTTGTTTCAATTTTTGATAGAATTTTGAATTTACCATAGGTAGGTAAATAATGAATTTTATTTTGATTCTAATGCAACTTTCAATTTTTTTTTTTTTTTTTGAAAAAAATGTTGAAAAATTTTTTTTCGAAAAAAATACCTAAAATGAAATGATAGGAAAATTATTACACCTAACTAAACCTAACCTAACGATGTTTTGTGAATTTAAAAAAAAATGTTAAATTATTTTCTGAATAATTTTGAGATATTTTCTTTTAGAAACAATTTCTGTAGGTAATATTTTTCGTACCTCGGTCAATATTTTGAAAAAATTTTTGATAGGTACATTTTTTCCACAATTAAGTATTTTGAAAATTTTCATTTCAAAAAATTTTCCAGATGATTTTTTTTTGTTAAATTTGAAAAAATGTAATTTTTGATTTTTTTCAGAAAATTTTAAATAAGTAGGTAAGTAGATAGGTAGGTAGTAGGTACGTATTTTGCCATAAAAAATTTCTAATCAGATTTTTTTGGAAAAATCCATGATTTTTTCAGTTTTGCATCAAAAGCAATTTAATTATTTTTTTTAAAAATTCCAATAGATTTTTTTGTAACAATTTTTGGAACTGTTTCTTCAAAAAAAAAAAAAAATCCTTTGAAAAAATTCGTTTTTTATGAATAAAATCATATTTTCCTCTTCAAATAGGTACCTACCTACTAATCGAAGTAAAAGACGATGAAAGCGAAGCTATTTTCAAAAAAAATCGAATCAGATAAGCTTTGAGAAGTACTTAAGGGAAATAAAAAAGAATACTTATTCGGTGTTTCAAGCTCTTCGTATGCTTAGTTACGGCGTGTGTACGTAGTACGTAGTACGTACCTACTACCTACTACCTACATATAAATAAGTGAATGGTAACGCAGCTCTATATTCTATATAATATTATATATCCATGCGTATAAAATGTAGAATTCGTTGAAATGAAACATTAAATAAATTTTCTTTTCATTTTACAATTCATCGAAATGCGAAGGCCTAAAGCACTCTTGAAACAAAAACAAAGGAAAAAATCGAAGAAAAAGGTGCTTACGTTAGACTTATACGTCTTGGTAAATAATAATATAATAAATTTTTTCAGAATGATATTTGCTAAAAACTATAGGAATTCTTTCAAAGTTTTAATTAATATTGCATCGTAGGTATACTTATTCGTTTCGTAAATAATTGCCTACTTGATAATATCGTATATTTTCAAGTGTTCGTTTAAAAAAGGAAATAAAATCAAATAAAATAGAAACCAGAATTAGGTAGGTATTACAAATCATTACAAAAATTAAATTCCTTTCGTACATTAATAGCGCGAATTTCAAAACAAAAAAAAATCAATGTTCCTAAAGGAATGTAGACTCCATGTTTTGCATTTCGTCCCCTTCCGTCGTCGAGACATGTAATCAAGCGATTTCACACACCGTAGGTAGGCATAAAACCGGATGAGACAGAAATGCTAAAAATTTTCTATTCTAAAAATGAAACCAAGAGGGTAAACATGGTGGCAAATTTTTCACCACTCGAAAAGTAATTAAGGCACGAGTCGCAGTCGGGTATAGTTGGGATAAATGTGCGCGTTTTTCTTCGTTTACTAATTTGTTTACGTGCCATATAACGTGACGTAATCTTATCAAAATGCTGGGAAAAAGCAAAGAAAAAAACACGACCATGTATAAACCGACGGGATACTTTCTCGAATTACTATTTTAGCGGCCCCTGGAATACTGTGTAGTGAAAAAGTGAGGGGGCCAATACGTTTTTTGAACGCATGCTCCCCAGTATTATCTCATTCAAGCTGGTATTTATTGATCCACAGTGTACGGTTTGACATTTTTACCCTAGATAGGCTGGTTGAGTATCAAGTGCTGTATTCACGCAGAAACGGACGCCATTATTTTGTTCTTCCTTGTGCTACGGTTACGTGGGCGTTATTTTTTATCGAGAAATAAAATTAATTCGCGAGTAAGCTATTTACGATGACTGGTTTCGAATTTCGAAGGCTTTCGTATGACTGAATAATTAACACTTGTGGTTGATTTCGCAAAATAACACGACCGAACGCAACGGTAAGACACATTAGACGTTTGTTTTAAAATGTAGGTCAAGTATGAAATAAAAATATATCTTATTAATATGTTATCATATTTATCATAAATTATGTGATGTAAAGTGAACCAAATTCTTCTTGTTGTCGTAAGTACTCGCTTTTAAATACCTAAATTATTCCAGGGGTGGAGTAAATAGCAAAATATTCCATCGTGCCGCGAGTTTCTTAACTTTTAAGATAACGTTGGGCGTTGTATGAGAATGCGTGGCCTTGTGTGTTATTCTTTTTATGCGGGTGCATAAAATTTATGCACCGTTTGAACTTGATATTCGTAAAACAGACTCGAATTTCTAATTAAAGCCTCCATTAAAGAGTGTTTTCGTAGATAACGTACCGAGCATGAGATGAATTTTTAATTCGTCCATTTCGTATTTTCATTTTTTCTATAACGATATGCACCTGAAAAATTCAAATATAATTTACTCGTACAAAAATCTACCATCTCGTAATACCAAAATTTGATTTAAAACTTTTTAAATACCAAAGTTAAACAAACGATATAAACTTCAAATTCAGTCTAAGGGTAAAAATCAAAAATCTAATTAGGTACGTGTTACATCTACACTCAACCTTGTATGTACTTCATAGACTGAGAAGCTTTCAGCGAAAAGAAATCGATTCGCAGAAAAATTTTGCGAAAAACTCGCCTTTTTTCACGTATGTGTTTTCTGAGTTTAATTTTTTCTTTGTAATTCCGAGTATTTTTCAATTTTTAATATAACGTCGTGGGTGATTCATTCAGATCGATGGTGTGCTTTTATTCTATGGCCCTTTAAATTCTTGACCTTTATGTTTAACGATTCAGACGATACTAATTTCATTTTGATTCGTTGGGAGGATTTTTCACTACAATGGAGCATTTATTTCGAACCATGAAAACGCCATTATTATTGGAAATTTTGATGATTCGATAATGAAAAAATGCAACAAAAATTTCATTTAAATTACGTATAAAGTTTAAATTTACGTAAGTAGTAGGTACACCCATTTGACGTAGATCTAAACCTATCTAACACTCACTGAAAATTGTAAAGAAAAATTCATCACCTACATCGAAATAGAAGTCGTTTCGATACTAATTTTTCGAAGGTACCTTTAACGTTTTTTCGTCCATTGATATTCGTTTTCAATTCCATCGAATGTGTACCTTTAATTATTTATTCATAAGTCGGTCTCAGTACAATGCACTAGTGATAGAACCTCGTGTTATTTTTAGTTAAGGAAATTTCGATGGACAGGACTGAATACAAAATATACCTATCAATTTATGCCACAGCAATCTTGTAACTGTACATACGTTTTATTTGGATTTTTTTTTTGAGAACATGAGATTTTCGAAGGACAAGTTCATCAACAATGTTTGGGTATTATTTCAAATTATGGTATAATAAGTAAATACAGTGTGTTAGGGGGAGGGGGGGAGCAATATTCGAAATTTGAATATAAACTAGTCCAACATAAAAAAAAACAAAAACTTCATTATATCCAACTCGAGAAGACGAACAAAAAAATCATCATGACTGGTTCATTATCACAATTTTGAAAGGGGCAGTGACTTGGAGGAACAAAAAAAGTCATGTGAAAAATTTTTCCACGTTTGAAAATGAAGGAGCTATACAATTTAGGGTGGGTCGAAAAACCAAAATTTTCGGTTTTCAAAATTCAACATCGTGTAAAAGTTTTATCTTGGGAAGACATGAAAAATAAAAATAAAAATTGATAAAATCGAAGAATATCTGCTGTTTGCGCAAGAGCCATCAAATGTTTGCAAATAAACTAAAATAATTTTTTTTTTAAAAAATCAAATATTTTTTTGCATGGATTTTATGACTTTTGTTGGCAAATATTATTGGCTCTATCATCGTTATTCGTTATCACTAATTTTTGAAAAAAAAAAATTCAAAATTCACCATATTTATAGGACATTGACAAAAGCAATTTTTTTTATGTTTTCTGAAAAAAATATTTTGTAAAAAATGACTAAAAATAGGGGGAAAAGTTTTTGTAGTAAGAATGGTTTTAGCATACACATTTTCACCCAAAAAGACAATTTACGGAGATTTTTCATCTTTACTTTCATTTTCAGGAACCCTCATTTTCATTTTCCAACTACACATTTTCTTCAACTTTTTATAACATTAGAAAAATTCTCAAGGATATATACAAATACTTACGATGGAAAATCTCCATAAATGATCGTTTTAGGTGAAAATGTGTATGTTGAAGCCATTTTAATTACAAAAACTTTTTTCCAATTTTTTATAATTTTTTACCAAATATTTTTTTTTCTTCAAAAAATGTAAAAAATTATTTTTTTCAATGCCCTATTACAAATGTGATGAATTTTGGATTTTTTTTTCAAATATTATTGATAATGATAACTGCCAACTAAAGTCAACCCATGCTATAAAATTTGATTTTTTTGAATTTCGATTTTTTATGTATTTGCCCAGATTTGAAGGTTCTTGAGCGAACAGAAGATATTCTTCGATTTTATTGATTTTTATTTTGTTTTTCATGTCTGCCCAATACAAAACTTTTCCATAATATGGATTTTGAAAATCGAAAATTTTGTCATTTCTGAAAAGTAGAGTTACTTGGCACTTTCCCTTTTGAAAGTAAGCGAAATTTTCACATTACTTCTTTTGGTTTATTTCAGAAAGTTAAGTACATCATTCTACTTCATGCACAGTTTGATGGAATTTTGCAATTTTCATGTCTCACTATAGTGCTCCTCAATATATTAAGGAAAGCAATACTTTTGACAACTACCCGTGTAGCAATTGTCGACATCGACATTTATGTCGACAAAATTCAGACACATTTTTTTCTCGGTTAACGATGAATTAAAAATGATATTTGAGATTTAAAGTAATGTTCTATGTTAAACATAACTGTTCAATCAAAATTTTTGAATTTTTCTCAGTATTTTCCTATAATTTAGAAAACGTTGTTTTTCTACATAGACAAGTCGATGTAAAAATCGATACTCGATAAACGCATCGACATTTATGTCGACAATTTCTGCCAATTAAATTTACAAATTTTATATCTAAAAAGAACTAAAAACAATTAATAAGAACATTTTAAGCTCAGGAATAAATAATTTTTGAAAGAATCACAAAATTTTCTTATTTTTCAAAGTTTTGAATAATACAACGACTTGTCGAGTTATTGTCGACATAATTGTCGATGGTCGAATAATGCATCGACTTCACTGTCGACAGTGTCGACCAGAGGAATTTTAAGTCGAGATAGTGTCGATGTGATTGTCGAGGGTCGAATAATGCATCGACTTAACTGTCGACAGTGTTGACCAGAGGAATTTTAAGTCGAGTTAATGTCGATCTAATTGTCGAGGGTCGAATAATGCATCGACTTGACTGTCGACGTCTTGAGGGTGATTGTGATACTCGCAGATAAAGTGTGTTGTGAATTAGTACATAAGGTCTAAGAATCATCTCTACATTAGTTGGACACTCGCATTTGTCCAGCTACAAAGGTGGCCTCAATGCCGCATATTTGACAAAAAATGTCGAAATGTTGGCTTGAACACTATTTTTGGTGTAATTTTAATATATACTTATATTGAATATTTGAACTTAGCATATTTTTCAAAATCTCACCATTTCAAATGTCGATGTGGATGTCGATATAAATGTCGACACATCGAAATCGGTCACTTTTCGATCGTACATGTCGACACGATTGTGGATGGTTTGTCGAGCTTATTATCGACATGTTTGTCGACCGTCCAAGTATGGCTCGACATGTCGAGCCATATTTGGACGGTAGACAAACATGTCGATAATAAGCTCGACAAACCATCCACAATCGTGTCGACATGTACGATCGAAAAGTGACCGATTTTGATGTGTCGACATTTATATCGAAATTAGCATCGACGTTGCTACACGGGTATTTCTTTCTGCCAACTCCTTCAATTTCAAAGGTAGGCATCCCAAAGTGATTAGGACTTTTTTACGTTTTTGAGCGTCGAAAGAAATTTCGAATGCACTGTTTCCAATCGATTTTGCTCCAAAAATGCAAATTTTCAAGTTCATCTGACCTATAACTGCTCGTAAGGAACCTTGTGAACTCCGACTGAGCTGAAATTTAGCTCAGTGAAAAAGCATTTCATTTGGACTTTAGAATCAAAATTTTGAGGTTTTAACGTTGATTTTTTAAATTTTTGGCGAATTTTTGAAAATAGCGAAAATAATCTCCAGCAAAAGTTGGAATTTCTCCAATGCGCTGGAATCGCTGCAGAAGACGCTGTGATAACTTCAACGTCTAAAAATTCATTTTTATCACAATTTTTATAGTTTTAATGGATCAAAACATTTTTACAATTATTTTGATTCTGGGAATGTGCTGAATACAAAATTGTGTGAATTACATTTTTTCCCCCAAAACCATAGACCATTTAACTGAGAAATAGTTAGGGGAGAGAGAGGAGAAGGACGTTCCTGGAAACCACGGATTTTTGATGTTTTATGTTTTTATGTTCATGTTCTATAATAAAATTAAATTGAGGCCATCTTCGTGAAACTGTTATTAAAAGTAGAGCCAATTTCTATGTTCTGGCGCTGAAAAAATTTTCAATTTAAGATTTTGTAGTGGTCGAGTAATTAATTTGTCGAAAAAAGTCATTTTATCCAGAATACTTATCCTCAAGGGCACGATGTCGTAGACAGTTGTTAGGGATGCCGTGGACATCTAAAAGTAATGCCGTTTCTCGAAGGTTTAAGCACTAAAATGACATTTATTAGACCTAAGGGACCCGTATCCCGCTTTCAAAAATCGATTCACGAGAAATATTTATTTTCCTTTAAAAATTACCAATTTTAGCTGAATATTTTTTCACATTTTTCAGATTTAAGTATAATCATTTTTTTTCACGAATTTTTTTTATTTAAAAAAATCAAGATAGGTATTTCAAAATAAATATTGATTAAGGTTACTATATTCGTATAAGAAATGGACTGAAAAGTCAATGACATGACATGCCAAAAACAGACTTAAAATAGACAACATTGGTTTTAGTTGAATAAAATTCTGATAACGCAGTGTGGTAAATCTCACGGGACTGAATTACGGCGTTACCACTACTACCTCAAAAACTTTTTCAGAAAGTGCAAGTGAACTGTACGAAAAATCCACTGTCAACAATATCAACCTGTCCACAACATCCTGCCTCTCCCTTAGGTACACTTGCAAATGAAAGTTTTATCCTATCGAAAGGTTAAAAGCGATTTTTGATGATTGATTCCTAATCTAAGGGTTCTATTATTTTAGAGTCCCTATTTTTGAGAGACTTCTCCCTTTCTAAAAAACCTATCTGGCTATCTCTCCACTTGAGGCCCCAATTGAAAAAAATTTCAAACAAAAGTTGTAGATTGTGATTTTTGTACCCAATAATTTTGGTTATTATATCATTTGGACCTCTCCCTCCCATCTAATTTTACATTAATACATACACTATGAAAATCATCTCATTTTTTAACTGCATTATGCAAAATCGGAGGGGAGAGACGGAGGAGTGGTCCAATCGAAAATTTTGTAATAACTTAAATTATTCCAAGAATTTTAATTGATAACTTTTGTTCAAAAAATTTTCAAATAGGAACGTTAGGAACGGATATAAAAGAACTTTCAATGGAAGAAATGAACCCTTGAAAGAGAAAATTGAAGAAGTTATAGCAAGAAGCCTTTGAAAATGAAGGGCTACTGTGCATCACACTTTGAAAATTTAAATTTCAAATCTTTGTATAACGCAGCCTGCATTTTCAAACATAGGTAAAAAATCTCAAGAGTAAAAAATGTTACCTTTTTTTTTAGTACTTCCCAAGTGCCCATATATGCCCAATCAATTTTTTTTTCTCAATTTCATTTCCCCTTGGCCCTTCAATTTTTGAGGTAAGCTCAAGGGTAAGCTCAATAAGTAGGTATATAGAATTTTTTGTTATTATTGGTACTCAGTTGTATCCAAATCTGAAGTTTCGTGAAGTGCTCTCCAGACACCCTACATTGATTGACGTATGCTTTTGTCAAATTTAGATTACGAATGTTAAAGTAGGTAGATGTTTTAAATAGTCGCGACATCCTTGAATTTTCCTAATTCTTTTTTACAAAACGAATTACTTATTTTCAAAGATACGTTCGCGATCAAAAATTCGCATTAAACTCACAAAAAATGGATTAGGCAACTTTGAAGTTTCAAGTTTCCACTTTATAAAAACTTCGATATAAGTGAAGTAGATGGTAGGTGCTAATACAACTTGGTTAACTTTGACAAAATGTTACGATGAGAAATTTTATTGATGAAATGTGGAAAAGTTTTTCAATTTTGGTATTTTTGCCTTGAAAAGATCGGTACGTAAACGCACCTAGTGATTACGTATACTTACCTTATTGAATTTTATTTAAAACGGGCTCATATTGTTCGAAAATATTTTATAAGTCGATGTCAATGAATTTCATTCGAGAAAAAAAATTCTGACGCAGAAAAACTGAATTTTATATCATTTAAAATAAATGATGTAGAAATTAAATTTTTTATCAAATGATAACTTTGGCAAAATTAAAACGTACCAAAATCAAAAACGAAAAATTTTAATTTAAATAATTTATAAAACTTGAATAAAAAATTTCCTAATTAATTTTCGTAAAATTGATTTTTCTGATAAAATTAATTATAAAAAATTACAACAAAAAATTCAGATTAAAATCACTTCATAAAATTTGAATAAAAAATTGAGTATGTAATTACTTTTTCTAATTTCAATTTTCTGTAATTAAAAATTCATTCTTTCAACTATTTTTGAATTATTTGTATCGCTACTTTCAGGGGCCTGACTTTTATAGTCATCGTAGCTGAAAGGGGAAGGGACTTGAATCAGCTGATTTAAAATTATTGTACACTTTTTAAAAAATCAACGCATGATCAACAATTTTAATTAAATTTTCAAACGCTAATAGGGACACCGAGCTTTTCAACGTTCCCCTAATTGGTGGCATCATTATTATATCGATAAATCGTCTTAAATAACGAATGTCCCTAACTCGTATTTCTACAAAAGTGAAAAAAAAGTACCAGCAATTTGATATTCAATCACATCGAAAATGACTATTCTCGTGACGTACCCTAAGTACGGTTTATACTGGATAAAGCCAATCAAAACACACGACACTGTAGGTACCTCTAAAGTAAATCCCATTAAATAACATTTTAGGTACCAAACAAGCCTGTTTCGGTGTGTTGTGCTGAAATAACATTAAGGGTTTCACGTTAATCGACACGAAAGCACGAGATAAATTTACCTCATTACCTACCTTTGTTAGCACCTTACAATACGTAATGTCAACCATGCGATTAAACAACCAAGCTTTTATAACGAGTTTACAATTTTTACCTCTAGGTACCCTTGTCAATAATAGGATACCTACGTATTATCTTCATTTATATAGGTGGGTAATTCTCAGAAAATCGGTAAATTTGAGTAACCAACTGATTTCTCAACTCTTGTACTATGCACAACTTTCATTTTTTGGTTATTTGTACATTATAACGTCCTTAATCCACCATGCCCAATTTAATGAATACCACCCCCCCTCCCCTTGAGTACAAGTTAGTCTAAACCTCAAAATGTCCTTCGTCGTGGCCTGTAGCACAACATGTTTTTGAAAACAGATTTCAAAAATTATGGAAATCACCATGTTTTTCTGAAAAAAAAGTAAGTACACGTCATTAGGAAGTTCAGGGTATAGGCTAGTGTGAATGATGATCACAAAAAGTATTTAGTACAACTACACCTGATCATTGAAAACTGTAGCAAAGATTTATGTCCATCGTCGTGGTTAATTTTTAAAAATTTGTCTCAGCTCGCTGAGTGAATATTTTTTTCTGCTGAATGGCTACACTGATTTGTTACTTTTATAATAATACTATCCGCATTTGAAATTTCGAATGGCAATGCACAGAGCGATTTTTTTACGTAATCATCTCTAAAAATTTCAATTTTTACAAAAATAGTGTCCATCGTCGTGGCTTATCATTCCTCCGGTATAAAATGTCCCATCTTCCTGAAAACTGAGAAAATTTATTCTAATTAGTAAGTATCCTATTATAGCTTATTAATAATTAATAAAATATCAGTATTATAGCTTATAGAATAACTAATTGTCGAATTGTCCATCGTCGTGGATCACAAGTGTTTGTCTTTCGTCGTGGCAATGATGAATTTTTACAGCCACGACGATGGACAATTCGACAATTAGTTATTCTATAAGCTATAATACTGATATTTTATTAATTATTAATAAGCTATAATAAGATACTCACTAATTAGAATAAATTTTCTCAGTTTTCAGGAAGGTGGGACATTTTATACCGGAGGAATGATAAGCCACGACGATGCGAGCAAAAAAATCAAATTTTCTCAATTTCATGAAAATTTCTGTTTATGACAAATATCGGTTTGAAACATGTCCAAACATGAATTTTAGGCTCTCCAGACACCTCGAGGGACACTGAGTGTTCCCAAAATGGCGTCACTCAGTTAATTTAAATGAAAATTTAAAAAAATTGAAAAAATCAACGAATTTCATCCAAACTCGGGTTGATGGTGTATAACTACGTATTTAGTGATATACTACGACGACAATTTTTTTCGACCAAAAATTACTGTTTTTTGCTCGAAAAATGATGAAAAAATCAGCTTTTTGCATTTTTGAAGGCCTTCCACCTATATAAAAAATTCTGAAAAAAATATATGTTGTACATCCAGACTAGGTGTATAATATATATTTTTTTCATTATTGCACCTCTGAAAAAACTTGTCAAAATAGCCTTTTGAAAACTTAAAACGCGCATTTCACAATGAAGATAGGTTTGAAATTAAAAAAAAAAAATTCCATGGATGACCCTTAAGTATACCTAACATCTACCCGAGTTTGAAAAAATTTTGTTGAAAACTGTCAAAATCAAAAATTATCATCGAAAAATCGCATTTTTCGCTCTAGGAGGGGGTGGGGGTGAGGTAGCGACCTAAAAATTTGGTCACGGGGGTTTTAGACCATAAGGACCAACTTCCACTAGTTGGTTTAAAAATTCGCTCTGGGAGCCAAATCACCCTATTTTACCCGGCTATACCCCTTTTTGAATCGTCCTCCCCCCTCCCTTTTGGGAAATGAATTGACCCCAACACCATAAAAGTACTCGGGGGCATATATATTTTCAATTACCTTAAGAAAATTTTTTTAAAAACCTGTCAAATTTCTGAACTTTTACCGTAGCGAAATTTGCCGATTTTCTGAGAATTACCCAGGTAATAATTCGCGTTACGTGGCTGTGGTGAAAACCATGATGAAACATCTGAACCTAAAAAAAGTTGAATTTTATCTAATCGAGACAATCGAAATTATGTGAAAATTTTCAAACAAATATCGAATAATTTTATTTACCTACCACTTACCAGTATAAATTAATTTTTGGCATTATTTCCTTATACTCGTAGGTGTTGTTTGGTTTTAAATTTCACACCATTTTTTAAAATAATTAAACCACCAACTGGCAGGCTCTTTTTCGTGGGTAGTCATTTTGAATCTCGTGTTTCCTTTTTTTTCTCAATAAACGTAGGAAAAACCCAGAGATTTGAAAATAACAACATGAATCAGTAAAATTAATTTCTCGCAGACGAGATTCAGGCATGGTCTAAATTCTTTGAGAGAAAAAAATTATCAAGAAAATGTCAATCATTTGACACTTTGTCACTCCATTCAATTTCTTTTCATAAGTTACAATATACATCGACTATGTTTTGATTAAATTTTTCATCATGCAACCTGAACCACACAAATGTGAACCAAATTATTTTTACTTTCAAAATTTTGAAGGGCAACGTTTTCCATCAGTGACGTAAACAAGAGTGGGGTGAAAATAATGATTAACTTTATTGATGCCAATTTTTGTAGCAGTTTGTTAAAAAAAATTATATTTTTTTTTGTTTTGTATTAGGTACTTTTTTTTAAACAAAACATTGATATTCTAATTTTTGAAAAAATCCACGAAAACGTCATTTTATAAAATTACATTTTTTTAAAATAGATACCTATCTTCGAATAAGTTTTTCAGCAGTTTTCTAAGCGATTCATTTTTTTTTTAATCCCGAGGTAATTGGAAATGTTTTAGATTGAGATATACAATTATTTCTATTGAGACTCCCCCCCCCCCCCAATTCAGCATAATACATATGAAAATCATCCTTGAACTTGGAATTGTATACAGCTTGCCATCAACTTGATGCAACTTCCGCTTGCAGTATTTCATCGAAGGTTCATCCCAGTCCCCGAAGTCCCTTGTATCCGTTCTAAAAATCCTAAATGAAACTTTTTTTAAAACAAAAGTTATAAATTGAGGTGTTTGAAATAATTTAGGTTATTACAAAAATTTCGACTGGGCCCTTTTTTCTCTTCAATTTTGCATAATGCTTGCTTACTTAATGCTTATTAACAACTTGCAAGTATTATGCGGAACTGGGGAGGGGGGAGAGAGAGGTTCAATCGAAATTTGTGTAATCACAAAAATTGTTTCATAAAGTTTTTAAAACCTATATGTATAACTTTTGTTTGAAGAATTTTTCAAATTGGGGCCTTGCAGAGATAGAGATCATCGAGATTTTTTCAAATGGGTGGACCCTCGAAAAAAATTAAGCATTTGAGATTTGGTTATAACCAAAAACAATTAACAAAAAAAGCAATGTCTCAAGTCATGAAAATTAATTATTTCTATTGAAACATAAAAATAATTTTAAAAGTCTAATAAATTTTTTTCCAAGTTTCAGAATGTCTGACAAAATGTCAAGAATAATTTCCATGGAAATTTGAAAATTAAAAAAAAGTCCAGTAAAATATTAAAAAGTTGAAATTAATCATTTAAAAAACAAATGTCTAAAAGCCATTAAATTAAAAAAAAAATAATGTCCATGGAAATTTAAAATTTTAAAAATCAATGTCTAAAAGTCATAAAATTTATTTTAAAAAATTTCAAGTTTCAGAATATCTAACAAAATGTCTGTTCGAATTTTGTATTCCGTATTTTTGTTGGAGAAAAAAAATGAAAACAGCGACGTCTAAGTTTTAAGAAGACTTTGTAGAATTGGAATCGCATCGAATTTATTTGTAAGTCCAATTTTAATCTGTTTGGTTCAAATTAGAGAAAGAAGTTCGAAAGGTTTTTATGTCATTTGTGATTAAGAAGTTGGCGAGTGAAAATGCGGTTTGAGAAAAATTGGAAGAACAAATTAAGGTTCAGTTTTTATAATAAATAACAACATTAGAAAAGATTTCGATGAAATTTTGAATGAAACTTGAAAGTACCTCTAGTACCAAAACAAAGACGAAACATTTTTATTTATTGCCTCTTATTTTGAATTTTAAATTAGCTTATCATCTACCTACAAATTTCTTCCATCTCTTGCCTACATAAAAAATTTAAAATATCATAGTCAATTTGCAGAAGCATACTGGTACTTAGATTCTTTGCTCGCATCGAGTATATACCTATATTGAAAACTTTTCTTTTCTCGTCGATTAAATTGCGAAATAATGTTCTCCCACGTGGCTTACGACTCGTGCTATAAGTACCATGCGAGCTAGCTAAAGCTTTAGGCTTGACAAGATGAAGTGATTCGATACACGTGACTTCTTTACACTGTGGAGATGAAACAAAGCTTACTTTAAAGCCGCATGTTAAAAATCTCTCTCTCAAGAAAACACCGGTAATTACTTAGTTTAAAAATAGAGATGAAGCTGATTTTTAAAAATCACAATTTCACTTCTCGTCGCACACCGGGCTACTTGGTAAGAAGTGTCAACACTCGAGTTGTAAGTTATCTTAAATAAAAACTTCAAGCCCCTATTTTCTCTCCAAACAGTCAATTGAAAGAAGAAAAAAAGAATTTTATCGTAAACGCGAAAGATGAAAAATTTTACCCCACACGATGCGATGGGCTCAATTTAATGACGTCAATTTCAGATGTATCAATGGCAGGGTGGTTACTATAGTAACAGAGGATAGGGCTATACGTGTATACGTTAGGTGCTGTATGCTTTTATTCATGTTTTAGCTTCGTACACGTCATCTTCCATCATGTACCGATACTCAAAATTTAACACAATATCCTTTTATTTAACGTTTCCGTAATACTAGGTATTCTATACCTTCAATAACATAGACTTACGTTTGAGATAAACGTTTCACTGTTTACCTTTTAAGCCAGTTTCACTTTTAGTATTGTCGGAGTGCCAGACTTGTACCTATATAAACTTTCGAACGAGTTTTTGCTTTCCATATTGTGTACTGGGTTATTGATTGCACTCGTATTCAAGACTCTCCCCAGCGGATACCTGTACAGTGTACATGATGATAAATTATTTTTGCTCTTGACTAGACCGAATTACTCGTATACTCGGGACTGATTCAGGTATTTGCTAATTCGATTTTTTCAACTTGGATTTATTTATACATGAATATGTTCCATGTTCGGCTTGCTCTCTAGATACTATTTTTACCATATACATCTTAAGTATACATACTTACGAGTGAGAGTTGAGTGAACAAATGTTGAACAAAATAAAACACTTGGAGGGATCCATGTTATTGATAATATAACGTACTTATCTGTCGATTGTTTGCTAATGAGATTTACAACACTAAACTGATACGAGTAAGTAATGTTAAAAATAGGTAATACGACACTTTGAACTTACGGTTGATGATCACTTGATCAGATATCGAGTAATTTTTTATTTTAAAATGCATGGAAGAGATACTCACAGCTACGTACCTACAAAAAAAACACCACGATTCTAACACCAAATTTTCATCTAAAATTTTATTTTGTAGCATTTTTCGAGTTATAAAATAAAAATAAAAAAATTCAAATCTAAGTGAAAATTTGAAAACTGTTTGGGCCAAGGTTGACCTAACCATCAAATGGTCCATAATGTACAATTCATCAACTCACTACAAACAAACTATACTTACATAATTTTAGTGGAGTTGTGAAATAGTTTTACATTCTACCGAATAAAAGAGAATTTTTTCTTGGCAAATTTTTTTTCAATATTTTTGGGCTTCTTTTAAAAAAATATCAAGGTTTTGCTTCTAAAAAATTTCAATTTAGTTTTGAAAATAATTGGAAAAAAAGAAAATATTTTTGAGACAATTTTCTCTCTCTTATTTTCGCTCTATCTCAAAAAAAGAAAAAAAATAATGGGGGGGGGGGGTTACTAAGTAAATTTTTGTACCACATAATTTTTTTTTTAATAAAAAAAAAAAATCAAGATAATTTTTTTTAAATAATCACAAAATTCAAAATTTTTCTTAAGAAGTTCTGAGAATTTGTTGGACTGCTTACCTGAGAAGATTTCTTTGTGAAATAAAACTATGGAAGTGTTTATTGACTACAATTTCCGCCAAAGGTAATCCAAAAATTCTAAAAAATTGATTTTTAGCAATTTTGAGAAAAAAATTTTGGTAGCTAAATTAATTTGTCGATGTAAAAAAACATTTTTTGGTCAATTTGAAGAAGAAAAAAAACGTTTTTTTGGGTGCCTCATATGCCCCCCCTCCTCATTTATTTTAAGAATATTCTAATAAACGTGTAATAAGTACTTTTTACGTATTTCAGACAAATTCGAGCAAATATACCGATTGTTTTGATGATAAAAATAGGGTTATGGGTTATTAGGAACCCAAATGAGAAAAATTCAACCGTGTTTTTCTGAACTTTCAAAGGCTCTGATAAAAAAAATTAATAAAAAGCATTGTATAGTCCCTGGAATGAACTTTTTGAAAATACAATTGAAAAAATTTTCACCAAAATGTTTTGCTGGCTAATTCTTAGAAAAAAAAGGGTCTTAAAAATCAAAATTCAAAGGAGCTTTTTTATTTTTCGTGTTTATTTTTTTCCTTTAGCTTTTAGAGCTTATACTATTGTCATTGGTGAATTTCCTGTTGAAAATTTTTTTCGACGAGGTGACATCATTAGGGGCCGAAATCAAGCAGGGGGTCATATTAGGCGTCATCTTAGATATGTACATATTTTTTAAATATAATTTTTAAAGATTTATTCTGAAGTAATTCTCAGGGTCTTCTATCAAATATATCTATCTATCTATCATTCTATCTATCTATCTATTTATCTATCTATCTTTCTTTCTTTCTTTCTTTCTTTCTCTCTCTCTAGAAAAAAAATGAGGTACACTTTTCTTAAAGAATAACAATTAAGTATTATTTTAATTTTTTCCAAGTGAACTTTTCAAACTTCTCTTTTGAAAAATCTTTTACTTGAGAACTTATGATTTTTTTGGAAATCTTGTGAAATAGGTATAAATAAATAGGTAGGTACATTTTTTTTGGTAAAATAAATGACTTCAATTTGTTTTCGAAGAATTTCTTTTAAAAAAGTTGAAATGATTGCTGTCAATATTTTTTTTAAATACTTAAGCTTTTAAAAAGCAAAAACCCGCCAAGTTAAAAAAAAAACGAGCATTTATTAACTACTAGGTTAAAGTTTCCCATAACAAAAAAAATAAATAAAATAATTGAAAGGAAAAAAAAGTTATTACCTACCTATGAACTTAATTTTTAAAAATATATTCTTAAAAAAAGGATTTGATATCACAAAATCGCCAAGGGCCATTATCAAGGTTTCGTCACTTTTATTGAGAATTTGAGACAGTAAAATTTTCGAAAAACATCATTTTGAATTAATAAAATTTCAACAAGTTATACAAGTTCGGGAATAACTTGTTGAAATTTTATTAATTCAAAGATGATGTTTTTCAAAAATTTTATTTAAATACTTAATTTTCAACATTTTTTTTTTTTTTTTTGAATAAGAAGTATTAATTTTAAAAAAATTGAAAAATTACTCAAATTTTTTTTGACGTAATTCTCACAAAAAAAAATATTGAAAAATAAATTTTTCTGAAAGATTTTCCAAAAAATATAACAAAAATACGAAAAAATAGGTGAGTATTCTGAGATATTTTTTTTTTGAGAATTTCTTCATTATAAACAACTTTTTTTTTCTAAAAAAATTATAAAAGTGAAAATAAAGTTTTTTTTCGTCAATTTTTTCCGAAAAATTTGTTGAGGCATTTTCTTCAATTTCTTTTGACATTTTATGTACATAGAATCACGCGCATATATACCTACATTATTTATTTTATTGATTTACTTATTTATTTTGTTTTTAATTGAAATATCTTTGGTTTATGTTTCAATGAAAGAAGTGTTTTTGATGACCTCTTGGTAAGAGAATTTTTGTAAAATATTTTTTTAAAACGGCTTTTGAAAAATTACCGCCAAATTCATTAAAAATAATTTTTTTCCTAATTCATTGATTGTTAGAATTTTGAGATTTTTTCAAAATGATTTTTTTTAAAGATTCATTCATTAGTAAAAATTATTAAAGATTTCCTCTAGAACACTTTTTTGTTACCTACCCAAAAAACTTCAAAAAATCAAATTTTTTCTAGTGATTTTTTTAAGATTTTTGTTTTTAAAAAAATTTTCTTACAATATTTTTTATACGATTCTTGAAAAAAATTGATATTCATAATTTTTTTATGAAAGTGTTCAACGCAGTTTTTGAAGGATTTTTTTCAAAATCATTTTTAATAGATTTTTTTATTGATTTTTTTCTCAAGATGACTTTTTTGGTCATTTTTTGATGTATTTTTTATAAAGTGTTACTTATGGCGAGTAATTCTCAGTCTTATAAAAAAAATCCAATTTTGGAAATTTTTTAAGGTGATTTTCGTTCCTACCTTCTTCACGGTTTTCTTGAAACTATTAATTTTTTTATTATTTTATTTATTTTATTTCTTATTTTTTAATAATGTCTGCACCTTTTATTCCGCTGAAAGTGACTGATGTGATTAGTACAAAGGCACGTGTACATTGTCTTGTCTATCTACGATATAACAAGAGTTACTTAAATGCTAGAAAAAAAACGGCATTTCAATTTGGCAATTTTAATAACAACGCTTCAATTGCAGAAATAATTTCTCCGAGGAGCTTGTTTTTTCAAACATTCGAACGTTTTTTCTTCACTTTACATTTTTCATTTATTCGGGAAAATTTGGTTACAAAGAAAGCTGGTAAACGTAGTTTGATTTTCAGTAGCGATAGCCGCGAAACATTTATAATGAAATTCGACCTTTACCGAGTAGAAACAAGTAAATGTGGGCGTTACTTTTTTGGACAGACATTTAAAAAATTATGGCTTCCAGTAATTTACCAAAAGAGAAAAGAAAAAATACTAGTTACGTATGGATGAACCCATAGGGCGCATTTTTCATTAAAATTCAGTTCGAACGAAAATAATTCATTTCAACCTTCGGTAGGTATACTTTTCAAGACTGGACTGAATTTGAAATTACTCGCCAGATATGGCGTAGGTATAGTTAATGTAGCAAAATCAATAATCGCGTTGTTTTTCACAAATACCAACCCGACTTCTAAGACGATAATTTGCAAAAAGAAAACATTTCCAAGTAGCAGTACTTCCGATACATCGACGTTATAATGAAACATTAGATACAACTTTATGTATTTAAAAATGCAAATTAAGGTAAAATATTCATAATTGTTAAATCTACCCTAGTACATGATTTTTAATTCACGAATTGTCTAGATTTTCACCCTTCTATTTCTCTTTCTATGTATTTTCGAAGAACATTTTTTTTTACATTATTATTATTATTAGAACAGCGAAGGTTTTCGAGATATTAAGTTATATTCTTAACTAAATTATTTTCTGAATTTTTAGAAAATACTTTCGAAATAATGAAAAACTTTTATTCGCCTCGCTCTCCAATTTAATGAAGTTTCAATATAAAACGAGTTATAGAAAAAATTTGTTCAATAGACTAAAATAATACTACGTTGAAATTAAGTAAGAATTTCCTTACGTAGGTATAGGTTATTTTAGAACACCTCCGCTTATAAAATCTAAGCTGTGGAATTTTAGAACTTGTAACGATATAAAACGTTTTCATTAAAATGCTACAACAGATTATCCGCTGGGTACACCTTAATAGACTTTTGAATTGTAATTTATTCTTATACGAACGAAACACCTTTAAGCCTAAAAAAGGTGTTACAAAATTACCTTAATTTTGACATGTACCTACTATTTTTTGCTGTGTGGGCATCTGTAAAAATCTAGCAAATCTACTGTAAGTGCTATGCTATGTGGAAATGAAAAAGTTATCTGCTGGGAGAACAAAACTTTTATATGGTCGAGTTTATTGATTAATTATGTAAAATAATTTCTCTGTGGAACGTGGTATTATAGCTATATCTCCCACCTACGTATAAACTTTTGCGTAAATGGTGTTTTTTAAAAATAACATGAGGATATATAGTACCCTTTCGATACGTAGGTCTAGGTACTTACCTACCTATATGATATACTACGGACGAGTTGATTTATTTTTCATCTAATCAACTTCACTAGTACCGATACGTTTAATGACTAGAATTATTTGGTGTCGATGTGCATTTAATTGTAAAAATAATTTAGTTTATATTTTTTTTTTCAGAGATTTGAAGGATGGCCTCTAACGGGCCCGATGATGCAACGAAAAGCACCCCTCCCCTTGGTGGGAATACATCTTCGTCCTCCACAACGACTACAACTATTACTTCACCTCCTACTCAGTCAACAACTCCTAGAATACTTCCAACTGACGAAACAACAGTGGGTAAGTGATTTTTCTTATTTGTGAGAATATTGACATATTCGTGAGTATACATCATCTACTTACATAATAATCTAACAAGGGAACCTCGCCAACTCGCCGACTCTGATTGATCTGAAATTTGGCTCACTGAAAGAACATGCCACCCACACCTCACAACCAAATTTTTAGCTGCCCAAGTTGATTTTTCGATTTTTGGCGAATTTTTTAAAATGGCTAAAATCACACCCAAAAACCAATTTTTGGAATAAAAATCGCAAATTTTGAGATAAAATCCTGAAAATCAGTCTGTACACTAAAGTCGACCCCCCGAGTCGATTGGCACCTTTTGCGAAGCGATCTGGAGCCTCCAGAAAAAGTTGTCTTTTCTCCAATGGCTCCAGACGGCGGTGTAATTAAATTGGGCAGCTGAAAATTTAATCACGTGCGAACTCTCCGCCTCAGATTTTGGATTCAACCATACCAATCGATAGATGACATCACACTAACGCTAGGATTAAATTTTCAGCTGCCCAATTTAATTACACCGCTGTCTGGAGCCATTCCAGTGTGCTGGAGAAAAGTAAACTTTTTCTGGAGGCTCCAGATCACTTCGCAAATGATGCCAATTGATTCGGGGGTCGATTATAGGGGGTAAGCGAAGTTTCGAACGATATGCTGGAGAAATGGATTTTTTGGAAATTTTTAAAAAAGAATTTTCAAGTTGTCATGAAAAAACACGTGCAAACTCTCCGCCTCAGATTTTAGATTCAACCATACCAATCGATAGATGACATAACACTAACGCTAGGATTAAATTTTCAGCTGCCCAATTTAATTACACCGCTGTCTGGAGCCATTCCAGTGTGCTGGAGAAAAGTAAACTTTTTCTGGAGGCTCCAGATCACTTTGCAAATGGTGCCAATCGACTCGGGGGGTTGACTTTAGTGTACAAACTGATTTTCAGGATTCTTTCTCAAAATTTGCGATTTTTATTCCAAAAATTGGTTTTTGGGTGTGATTTTAGCCATTTTAAAAAATTCGCCAAAAATCGAAAAATCAACTTGGGCAGATAAAAATTTGGTTGTGAGGTGTGGGTGGCATGTTCTTTCAGTGAGCCAAATTTCAGCGAAATCGGAGGCGGAGAGTTGGCTAGGTTTCCTTGTAAATCAGATTTTTGAAAAAAAAGTCAACCAATTTTTTCCATTTGAGTTTAATACATTTTTTTTTACATGGCCTATTCGAAGAATTTTTTCCAACTGTAAAATACTTTTAAAATGTTGTGTCAAACAACCGAATTTATGTTTGAACAAAAAAAATTAGTCTAAATAATATAAGTATATATTTTAAATCGTAAAAAAATCCAAGAAAAATTGCGTCCAAATAAGGTTTGAAGAATTGATTAATTCTTGGGTATAATTTTAAAAAGTTGCATTTTTATTACGTTTTTTGAATGGCAATGGCAATTGCAGGTTATATCGCAAAAGCATGTAATGCTACCATGCTAAAAAAAAATATGTGAATAACTTCTTAGGACAAATTTCGATCAAAAATTATCATTTTTATTTTTTAGAATTTTTTCTGAGATAATGAAGTTTTTTCGACTTGAATCATTTTTCAATACTTTGTTTACAAGAAAAAAATATCGTAATTATAATTCACTCGATGTCTTCAAATTTCATTTTTATATGTATATTTATTTTTTTCGTTTTTTTTTTACAATTTCATTTAATTTATATCAGTGGTTCTCAATTAATACTTAGCCCTATTATAAAAAACCTGAAAAATGGAGAAATATTTTTCATTAGAAAAATTGATTTTTTTTATCAAAAAATAAAAACAAAAGAAATAAAAAAAAACACTCCGAAGAAACAAAAAAAAAATCATTTTATAAAAACAATTGAAAAAATCAAAAAAATTAAAAGATTTCTTATTCTAAAAAAATTGAAAAAAAATCCTAAAAAAAAAGAAATACGTAGACGTACCTACTTTCCCTTCTTAAAAAAATGAATTTTTTGCTTGAAAAAAAAATTAAAACTTTAATATTCTTCAATCTAAAAAGTTGAAATAATTCTTATTTTTAAAAAAAGGGAAATTTTTCATGAGTAGGTAAATTAAAAATACAATTTTTAGTTTTTACTCCGGAAAAATTGGAAATTTTTTATTTAAAAAAAAAATGAAAAATTTTCTTGAAAAACTGTATATTCAAAAAGTTGGATTTTTCATTCAAAAAAAAAGGGGGGGAAATTCGGTTTATTCCGAAAAAATTGAAAAAAATTTTCTAAAAAAAAAGGAAAAATCGAGAAATCTCCTCCCCCCCCCCCCCCAATGATACTTTTCTAACAAAACAAACTATTTTTACTTACAGACGTCACCTTCGACGTAGACCATTGCATATTCGTTCGCAATTGTTGAATGCACAGTGCTATGTAGCAGCAAAGTCAAAAAACTGAAACTGACTAAGTTCGTTTTCACCGAATGCCCTTCAATTTGAGAAACACTGATTTTTATTTTCTCCTCCAATTTTCTCACATTTTCATGTTTTTAAAGCCTAGAATTGGATCTCTGCCAAAACCCCGCGTAGATCAAAAAAATAAATGAAAAATGATCACAAAATGACCGATGATTAAACATTATTTCATTATTTTTATTTTATTTTATTTTATTTCATTTTATTTTCATACTGTAGTTTTTCTTAAGAAATTTTAGGTATTTTTTGAAATCACCCTGTAATTTCTAGTGTGTTATTTATAAGTTATTCGTATTTGTTATTAGAGAACTTTTTTTTCTGTATAGCTACAACAACAAGTCAAAATATAGTGGAGGAGGCTATTGGCAAGACTCAAGCTATCGTAGGGATAGATTCAAAATGGATGTTTTTGACAGTTGTAATAGGTAATTTAAAAACATTTCACGTTGCTAGTGATGCATAATTGCTTATAAACTTGGAATTTTGTGAAATTTTACCAATGTATTTTTATTTAGGAATCTCGCTGGTTGTATTTGGAATATGTTTTTGCTGTATCAGAAGATGTTTCCGAAAGCGGAGAGCGAAAGATGCAAAAAAGGGCAAAGGAGTTGTAGATTTAAAATCAGTACAGTTATTAGGATCAGCGTACAAAGAAAAGGTAAATAAACTAAATTGCATGTGGCAAAAGTTACCGAATAAGTCAATGAGAAATAATTTCTCAAACAGGTGCAACCGGATATGGACGAATTAACGGAAAATGCTGAAGATATCGCTGAAGAAGGAGAGAAAAAAGAAGAAGTAAAATTAGGAAGACTGCAATATAAAGTACGCAATTTATACGAATATCGAATATGTATAGTTGGGTAACTTATTCTGTAACATTCTGTTTTACATCTTTGTGTATTTTGTTTCATAAGATGGAGTACGACTTCAACGCAAACAGCTTATCAGTTACTGTTATTCAAGCGGAAGATTTACCAGCTCTTGATATGGGTGGTACTTCCGATCCTTACGTAAAGGTTTACCTGCTTCCAGACAAAAAGAAGAAATTTGAGACTAAGGTTCACAGAAAAACGTTAAACCCCGTATTTAATGAAACTTTCGTCTTCAAAGTACGTACTGCTTGTTTAAGACATCTCTTAGATAGCTCTTTCGGACTCAAGGCCGAACTAGCACAGATTAAAGCATCATTTTCTAGTATCTGTATGACATTAAATATTCCAAGACGCCTGAATTCTTTTGAGCCCCCTACCGTCAATACTTATACCGAAAATCCCTAAACGTGATATAAAAATTTTTCCAAGGCCCCAATTAAAAAATGTTTCAAACAAAAGTTGTGTATTTTAATCTCAAAAACAATTTTTGTTATCACAAAAATCTTAATTGGCTCACTCCTTCCCCTCCATTTTCGCATTATACGTATGGAAATCACATAGAAAATCACGTACGTATAATGCGAAATTGGAGGGGAAGAAGTGGTCCAATAAAAATTTTAGTAATAACCAAAATTTTTTTTGAGATCAAACTACACAGCTTTTGTTTGAAATATTTTTCAATTTAGGCAGAAAAATTTTTCTCAAAAACTTGTCACAAATTTAAAATGGATTTTCGACATCATTTTTTCGTTTTTCTTAAAAACCTCACATAGGCATTCAGACAATTCCATTTTTTGTCCAAAAATTAAAAGAAATTTCCCACCATAGTGAGTCACGTTTGATGAAATGGACCACCCTTCGTATGAAATTTCCATCAAAATATATTAAAAATAAATAAAAACACGTTTGTATATATTTTTAATTCGTTCGACTGTTGCTTGGTCCAATAAAATTATTAGATTGGTACAATATCGATCGAGTGCGGGCTCCTACACAGGTATCAATAAATTTCATAAATCGAATAAAGAAAAAAAATATCGATGCTTGTCGAAAGTCGTGTTTGTGTTCCGTCGATAACATCCGTTAACGTGCGAAAATTAACGTTACCCACATCGATACGTTTATAGACGATACGACGCTTTAATAGAATTTATTAATTTACTCGTACCGTAATTAAAAAACGAATCGAGTTTGGAAAAGGGTCACCATTTTAAATACTGTGTCTTCTATCTTTGTATGATTGATGGTAATTCGAAATCGTTTTATTCAACAGGGTGTTCCATACGCCGAAGCAATGAATAAAACGTTAGTATTTGCAATTTTCGATTTCGATCGGTTTTCAAAACACGATCAAATTGGCGAAGTTAAAGTTCCCTTATGCCAAGTAGATTTAGCTCAAACTATCGAAGAATGGAAAGAATTGCAATCGGTGGAAGGAGAAGGAGGACAGGTTAGTTTGATTTTCATTCTTACCTTCATTTCAATTACCTACAAAGGTTTTAGTATAATTTATAATGCACACGTGGACATTTTTGTCAAAAGTACATATTTATGTAGGTGTCGAAAACACTTCACTGTTTTTTTTTTTTTTAGTTTTTTTTTTTTAGTTCCAACGACTAAGTAGGTGTCTACCTACTTAAGAGTATACCAATTAATTTATTAAGTAATGTGTTCTTAAAATAAAATTTTTATCGAATGAAAACATTAAACTAAAAAATTTATTATGAACGTGAAGTGGTTTTTTAAATAATTATTTATAATTTTTTTTCCCAAAATATTTGCCAAATTTCTCAAAAATTATTCAAAATTCGAAGTTGGTAAAAACTTTTGTTTACCTACATACAGAGTATCTTGGAAGTATTCTAAAACATGAAATTTGGCGTACAATTTACAATACTAGGAAAAAATATTGAAAATTCATGGTGCCCAAGTTCGAAAATGAAGGCATTTCAAATAAGCTTTGAAAATTGTTATTTTCTAAGAAATATCGATTGATAACACAACACTGTAATAATTTTGGAATTTTTGAGAAATTTTAAAAAGGAGTTTTGAAACTTGAAAAATATTTCTATTTTCTTTCGAAATGTCGAACTAGAAAATTAAAAAAAAATCAACCATGGGATTTTTAAAAACATTTTTCTAAATTTTCTCGAATTGATTTAAAATATATATATATATATATTATATACCTACTTTAGAGATTTGAGGTAACATAAAATGGGTATTTTAAAATTTTGACACTAGAATTTACATTTCGATATTTGTAACCTACTGGGATTATGACTCCTGGCGCAGAACTCAAATTTTTTAAATGAATGGGTATAATATTCTTCATTTTTTATTCCTGGCGCAGAACTCAAATTTTTATGAATGAATGAGTATCATGCACATTTTGCATTTTTGATTCCTGGCGCAGAACTCGTATTGATTTTTTAATAATTTTTTTTTTGAAATTCTGATACCAGAATTGAGTTTTGGAGAAAAACAACTTTTGTCTAGACTACTTTTCTGACCACTTCCCACAGGAATGAATCTTTCAACATAAATTACGTTTTCCCCTGAAAAATTATGTTTTAAAAAAATTAATCACGAGTTTGCAGGTTTTACCCCCCCCCCTCCCCCCCCTCCCAATATAACTCCCAACGTAATGAAGCTAGTTTCTTATTTTTTTCTTTTGCCTTCAATTTTTGACATGGGCACCAAGTACATTTATATTATTGTTATAGTGATACCTGGTTTTACCCAAATTTCAAGTTTGATATTATAGAGCCATCCACAGAGGCGTAGCGACCGGGGGGCAGGAGGCACTCTCCCAAATACCTTTGGATGAAAAATTACAATACTTTGTTTGAAATTTAGCATGCCATGTCCACCCACAACTGAAAAAATCCTGAAAAATAAGTTTGCTACGCTTTTGGGCTCTTTAGACTACCTTTCTTGAAAGATTTATAAGTTTACGAATATCAAATACCTAACTATACGTTATTCACCTACTAATTTTACGCACAAACTACGTCGCGTAATTTTTTGAATTCATCTCACACTGAAAAAAAAAACAATACAAAAAATAGCATTTCTTTTATTTTCACGGTTTTTTCCGAAACATTCGAAAGCTTATAGTTCCAATTCTTTTTACCTTTTTCCCACCCACACGCATCACATTTATCATTGGTATTGCGGTATTTTATTTTTTTACAAATTATTTACAATATTATTATTTTAATTCATCAGAGCGCAATTGGCAGAAATTTTAATTCATTGCACAGCACCGCTAATTGATCTTACAATTAACTTATACTTCAGCTTTATTTTTTGGTAATTTATTTATGGTATTTAGTAATGTTGGCACCTTTTTTATATCTTATTCGTATAAGCAGCTTAAACCGAAATTTTTTTCCGAATAAAATTACCTGATCGCACATTATTTACCGCTAAATAGCATAAAAATTGCGCATAAATTTTTGAGCTTTTAGCAATAACTTACTTGTGGCAAAATTTATTTTGTTCATTTTTAATAAAATTTCACAAATGAGGTATCACGTACTACGGGTCAGCTGAGATTGGAATTTCGATTTTGATTTTCATGCGTGCGGGAAAACGAAGTATATTTATTCTAATTACAATAATGATCCTCTGCATTTAAGTAGGTTTAATACTTTTTAAGATTAGTTATTAAAAAGAAAGACAACGACTTGATAAAACCACTATATTTTTATTCGTTCGTCAATACGGTTGAAAGTTTCCTTTTCAGCACACGACACAAAAATGTCAAATGCAGTCATTTGTGTAGATCGTTTTTCCCCTCTAAAACTGTGTCAGTAGGTACTTACCTTGTTTATTAAGTTAACTTGACCGAGAAAAATGTCAATGGAAAAGTTGAATTCGTTGATTTCAAATTTTCATTGTAGGTATACCTGATAAAATTCATTCAACTTTTCTATGGTCTAAGGAACAAAGATTTCGCAAAATTGTTTATTATCTTCCACAAACATTATGAAAGTTACTTTACATGTTTAATAAAAAATTGAAACTGTCTTGATTTGGGTACCAACTGAGTTTGAAACTTTGTTGGGCTGTTTAGTCGTTTGGAAAAAAAGGGAAGTTGGAAAGTTTTGTAGGTAGCTAACGAAATGCGAATAATCGAGTCTTTGAAATGTTTGCGTCAATAAGACGCTTCCGAAAATAAACGCTGATGAGCGTGAAATCGTTTACCTTCCATTTTTTTGAAGATTTTGAATTTTTGGTGTTTTTTTTTTCAAGATTAAGGAATTAGAGTTTATTTCGATTATTTTTACTTTTTTGAATAAAATAAATTTCACTTTGGATAGGAATAGGTAGGTACCTATTTTCATACGAATGGAATTAATTTGACGTACGATTCAAAATTATAGTGGTTTTACGTTAATATTTTAATTTTTTTTTCTACGAAGAATATCTACAGTTCTACGATGCTATTTTAATTTTTTCCATTACGAATACAATTTTTTAAATTGATGTTTTTCTTTTTTTGTGATTTCTTTTTACACCGAATTTTTCTTCGCTCCGCTTTTCGCCTATGTTCTATCTTGGATTCGAATTTGCATGTCATGTTCGCTTCCACTTCATGTAAGTATTAATATAAATGTCATACGCAGCACAAAATATAAAAAAATAAGTTGAGAATAGAAAACAAACCAACAAATATCGTGTGTTAATCGTGTTTCGTTCGTGTGTGCTATAATGCTGTTGCTGTTGCCGCTGTATTTTCTTCGCATTTAACAAATTTAAGTTAGGTGATTAGAAGACAAAAAAAAAATCAAAGAAAGGTTACTGAAATGATACTACCTTCTAATAGAATACAAATACTGACATGTTGCATGTAGTAGTATATAGTCGTATTGTCTGAGATTCGTCATAGTCATATTATTCTTCTTCTTCTGACCGTATTGTTTCTTCTGTCGAGAAAAGAGTGCGGTATTTGTACGAGTTGAAATAGTAAACGAATTTCAATTTCAATGAAAGGCTTTCATAGATGAAATTTTATACTCCGATTCATTTTATTCGGCCTCGTACTCGTATATTCTAAAAGCTGCCGCCAAAATACCGAGTTTATGATCAATAAAAACAGTAACCCGATAGCTGCACGAAAAATGTTTAGCAAATTTTAAGTGATTACAAATCTTGCATTTCGAACATAAAAATTTTATCTTCTCTTTAAATCGCGTTAATCACGAGTTTACCAAATATTTTGGTCGAGTTTTCGCCTCACATTGATTATGTGGCGAATTGAAATGCACAGGAATGAATATATTTGCCTATTCGAGGATATGTAAGGGGTTTTAAGGATTTATTGATGCAAAAAAAATCATACAGCAGTTGGCCCTTACTTAAAAGTGCCGAATTTTTTCATAGATGAAAAACTGAAAAAAAAAATAGTTTCAGTTTTCAGTTTTGGTTTCAGTTTCAGTGTTTGTCTTTTTTCAGTTTTAGTTTTTGATTTTTCAGTTTTGGTTTCAGTTTCGATTTTTTTTTTTAGTTTTAATTTCAATTTTTTTGTAAAAATATGTATGAGGAATGAGATGAATTATAAATCAATTGAATAAAAACTGAATACTGAAACAGAAATTTTTACAGTTTTGGTTTTAGTTTTTGTTTCAATTTTAGTATTGTCCTTTTTTAGTTTTTAGTTTCAGTTTTTGATATCTCAGTTTTAGTTTTGATTTCAGTCTTGAAAAATAATTTCAGTTTCGATTTTTTTTTTTTGTTTCAATTCCAATTTTTTAGTTAAAATACATATGTACGAGAATTGAGATAAATCATAAATCAATTGAATGAAAACTGGGACTGAAATTTTTTCAGTTTTGGTTTTAGCTTGAGTTTTTGATTTTTCAGTTTTAGTTTCAATTTCAGTTTCAAAAATTCATTTCAGTTTCAATTTTTTTTTGCTTTGGTTCAAATTTTAAGACAAATATCATAAATCAATTGAATAAAAACTGAGAACTGAAACTGACATTTTTTCAGTTTTGGTTTGGTTCCATTTTTTTTTTTTTTTTTTTTTTTTCAGTTTTCAGTTTTCAGTTTTTGATTCTTCAGTTTTAGTTTTAATTACAGTTTTAAAAATTCATTTTATAGTTTTTTTTTTTATAGTTCCAGTTTTTTAGTTTTAAAATAAGTATGTAAGAGAATTAAGACAAATTACGAGTATAAATCCATTGAATAAAAACTGAAAACTGAAACTGAAATTTTTCTGTTTAAGTTTCAGTTCCAGTTTTTGTTATTTTTTAGTTTTCAGTTTCAGTTTTACTTTTGAATTTTTTTTTTTTTTGGTTTTCAGTTTTTCATCTGTGATTTTTTTTTTCATGCTCTTTTAAAAACTAAAATTTAAAAAATTACTCCAAAATCAACTTTTTCGGGGCTTAAAAATAGGGGGGATGACTTAGATAACTGAAATTCACACATATGTAATTACGGTAATATTGCTGTCACTGGTACAACTTTCAAGAAATTCCATTACTTTGGGCTTCTTCTGTAGTTCCCACACAAAATGGGCTTACCCTACCCTTAATTTAGGCGTCAAGTGTCAATCTTCCTCAAGACACATCAGTGATCATTACCAACTCTACATTGTAAATCTTGATTCCTCAAGTCATTTGGTTATTACTGTACAAATTAATTCATTCACCAAAAAAAAAAAAAAAAAAACAATAAAAAGGAAAAGAAAAAACATACAACTTTTTGATATTTGATCCTACATAAAATTTTGGGGTGCTCTAGTCTGATAATGGGAGCATGTAGTGTGATCAATGTGAAAAATAGCACAAAAATTCATAATTTAGACCTAAAATTGGAAGGAAATGACCTAATAAACTAAAATTAGAATATGTCAGTGGAATTATAGATCCCTATCGGGAATGCTAATTTAAAAAAAATCATCACTCAGGCCCTCTGCTGCAGTCCTCTCAAAAAAAATGGGCTTGCACCAAATTTTATTCTTAAAAGTCGAAATCCCTAAAATACACATTAGTGACCAATGCCAACTCTACGTGCTAAATTTTGGCCCCCTAAGTCACTTGGTTTGGGTTGTAGACTGATCAATGTAACAAGAAACTAGAAAAACTGTGATTAAAAAAATTAAAAAATTTGCCCTCCACAAAAGTCAAAGGAGTCCAAAGATCAAAACCCATAAAAGGCAAATTCGACACACAAAATTAATTTTCAGCAAAATTTTGGAACTTTTAAACCAATTCGAGGACCTAGGATATGCTAGAAATGATGTGAGTCTTCATTGGTGATGAAAATTTCAGGGAAAAAATCGTCCATTTGGGCCTCTTTTGCAGGTCTTACTAAAAAGAGCCTTAATAAGTTGAGTCTCCAAAAATTCAAGAGTACATTTCCTCTTCCCAGAGAATTCCACACAGCGAGTTTGACTTCACTCGACTTATTATAGGCTCAATAGTAGCGAGAATATTTTAATGTTGATAATTGGACAAAAATTGTTACAGGAGCTAAATCGTAATTCTTGTGAGGTCTGGGAATCTAAAAATATAATTAAAAGTAATCCCTTCCCTGTGATTCTAAATCGAGGTCGAAAGCAAAAGCCGTATTTTAAAAAAACAATTTGTCTGAAAAGGGGTTAGGGTATGCAAATCCATTTGCACATATACATTATGGGTTGCTGCATAGCCAGATTTAAGGTCATCTAGTTAAATACTTTTATAAACACCCTGTATGATCATAAATTATTTTGGTACGTTGAGAACATATCGTCTGCTCCTTATGTTTTCATAGTAAAAATAAATCTACTGGAAAAGTGGATAAGGTGGGTTATAAGGTGCCCCATAGAAAGAATGAAGTAATAAATTGCTTGAGAATGTAGAGGTATGTGACCTACTTAGTACTTGGTGAAAAATGCATCGAGATGGTGTAAAGTGATTAAAAATTGAAGTTCATCTTTGTTTGAGGAAAGAAAACCACCAAGTAACTCGTGCCATTATCGTTCAACTCCAGCTATTGGTTTTTATTACTCCTTTTGGTATAATTTCAAGGCAATTCTTCGACGAATATTGCTTCAATTATGGCTTTTCCACGTTAAACGTTATTTTTTGGTGACGAAAGAGAGAGACCTTCATCTTTCGAAAAATTTCCTCCAATCTCTGACGAAATGCAGTAGACGGGATTCGTGTAGGTTGACAGAATAGGTACTTACTGATTACATCTTAATAATCGTAGGAATGATTCTACTACAAATAGAGTATCTATAGTCTAGAATTTTTTGATCATAATCTATAGGTTTTTGTTTTAAACTCTATAGAAAATTGTGAATAGAATACAAAGCATTAGCGACAATAGGTTTTGAAAAATTGTGCTTTCGTCGTAAACGAAACAGTTTATATAGCTTTAGTTGTCCGAACGTTCAGTGTTATAATGTGTAAAATATTGGTGTTTGTTTTAATATTTTAATTGTATCGTATGTTGGTAGGGTCCAGATAGACTTTGTAGTTTCTGTGGTTCTGTTTGATATAATTCTTTATAATAGGTGTTGAAGTTTATATAAAATATGAATTGACGATATTACATGCATGAAATTTGTTAGGTTTTCGATAAAGTAGCGTATAAGCTTGAGTTTATGAATTACTATAAAGAATCGAATCAACTGTGTAAATAATTATTACTATATGTGAACATAGCACCAAATGGTTTTTCCACGTAGAGATTTTTTTCGTTTTTGATTTTTTTCATTACCTCAGATGAATTTTTGAACGGGTTTTTAATCCTCACGATCACTTTATACATTTTTTTTTTACAATTTTTTTTTTTTTTTTTTTTTTGTTTGTTTGTTTGTTTGTTTCCACCACAGGAACTTTTTTTTTCACTGTTTTAAAGATAATTTTTTGTTTGCATTATACGTACGTATTATAAGATAGGATGAGTTTCAAATTATATACATAATTTGGATTTATCTCAATAATTCTTCGATGATCTGTAAGTTTGCATACATGTTTATTTATTTTCGTTTCTCCGTAGGCATTTTAAATCTTCTGTGCGTAGAGTATTGATGTGATTCGCTTGAATGTTCAGCTTCGCTTTGGTTGTGTTCTTTGTGCTTTGTACCGATATAGTACTTTGTTAAATAGGCTGTATTGTGCCATTTCAGAAAACCCTACAGTTTGCATGTGTGATAATTCAATCGAACATATATTCAATGTTTTCTATAACAGAGCGCATTATAATTTTATACCTGTTTACTTGTGTTTAAAAAACTAACCACAGACATACACAATATACACTGGCGGTTTAATTACCTATTCTATTAATAGATTACCTATATTTTTAAAACGTATTTAAAGAAACGTTGGTAATAAGGAAAAAGAGAACTTTACAATATTAATATGCTAGACAACTCTTTAAATATGCAAGATAGGTGACATATGTTCGAATTAATTTTAAACGCTCAGTCGAGTCAATAAAATTAGTTATTAGCGAAGTTTCCTTATCTTGTGTATTTGAAGAGTAATCCAATATTCAAAATCATAAAAAAAAATTCTAATTTAGGCTTACTCACCTAATTTTGAAAAAAAGTAAAAATACGTTTCACAAAAAATGTTGAAAAAATTCTACAACATTATAAGTATGATTTTACAATGAAAAAAAAATCATTTTGGGGTCTCCACTGCTTTTTGGATTTTACGTCTAACATTTTGCCTAACATGACATGGTAGGTGCTGGTTGTGCAAAAAAAAATTTAACAAAAAATAAATCGAAAGGTTTCCTATGTTAGATTATTCTCTTACAGGTACATCAGGGCGGCCCTAATTTTGAACTTTAGGATTTTCTTCATGCCTTTCGCAAAAATTGTTTCTTTTTATGAGGAAATAATTTCATATTTTTTTTATTTTCACTATCATTGAATTAAGGGGACCCTTATCATCCACTATTCTATAAAAATGAAAAAAATAATCGATTCTCAAAATCTAGCCGTTTTATGATTATAATTCATCAAACCTATCTCTTTTCATGAGAATAAATTCCCAACTTTATTATTTTTCTTCAACTAATAATGAGTGCATGGTAGCTCAGGACGTCATGTCACCAGTTTTTCATAACTACAAATCGAAAAAAAAAATTAATAAAATTTTTGAAGTTGTTGTATTTAATTAGAAAATACTTAATTCCCTATTTTTAATTTTCTTCCTAAATGAATTTTAAGCGGTGTCACTAGCTTTCCATTTCTAAAATTGATCATTTTTATTTTTATTTTCAAAATGGAGGTTAGTGGCTTCGCTTAAAATCCAGTTAAGAGGAAAATTAAAAAATGAAGAATTATTTTCAATTAATAAAATTATGCAACAGCTTCAAATGCAAATGGATAAATTTGTACTTTTTTTTGGAAAAACCTGTGGTGCTTCAAGGTACCAGTTAAAATCAGTTCAGGAAATAGGGAATTGTTTTCTCATAAAATGAAATAATTTTGGGGGAGGGTAAGACAAAAAAAAACTGGAAGTTCAAAAATTTGTTGATTTTTCAAAATGAAAAACCACTTAAAATTTAGTTAAGGAAATTTTTGTTTTTTAAAATGGAATAATTTTCTGATAAAATGCAACAAAATAATTTTGAAAAATCCCATTCAAAATTAAAATGGAAGAAAATGAAAAAATTGAAAATTCATATAATTTTTAAAAAGAGCGCTAGATTTTGAGAATCGGTCAATTTTTTTCATTTTTCTAAAAAAAAGGGGATGATCAGGGGCCACTTGAACTTCAGTTGGGGCAAATAAAAAATAGGGAATTATTTTCTAATGAAAAGAAGTATGAAAAAAAATTGGAAAGTGCAAAAGGCCTCCATAAGGTACATGTCACTTCAAAAATTCATTTATTGCGAAAAATTCATAATTTGCACTTGCAATGTCACCCCCTTCACAAACAATCCGATAGGACGACAATAAAATTGAATTTTTCGAAGTGTAGGCCTACGTAAGCAAATTTCCTCGCATTTAGGTTGATAATTCGATTAAAATACATTCAAGTGCCGTGCATAAATTTATACGTAGTCGTATGTAAAGTCCTCGTATCTTGAAGTTAAAAAACCTATCAACGCCATAACCAAATTCGGCTTCTTACGAAGCTTGCTATAAAAATTTGTGCTATTTATACTTACCTACCTACCTCTTAATAACTTACCGAATTAAATTTTCCAAAGCTTTGAATCTTTCCAAAAACTTAAATAGCATGATGCTTACATTTTGAAAACCGTGAAACCGGATTATTTTTAAATAATCAAATTAAAACAAGACTCTTTAAACACATGCTTTATTAATTATAAGCACAATGTAAATACTACATAGGTATAAAAAGATGAAAAATATAACAAACTTGATTTTGTTTGGCGTATATTTAGTTATTAATTTATAAAATTGTAAATAAATTTGGCACTTTAAAAGGAACTTTTACTCATTGTAATTTTTTTGTCATCGTAGGATAATAAGTTGGGTGATATTTGCTTCTCATTGCGCTACGTACCAACTGCTGGTAAACTGACTGTGGTCATCCTTGAAGCGAAGAACTTGAAGAAAATGGACGTCGGCGGTCTTTCTGGTAATATGATGACGAAGCAAAAAATTTACCAGGTTGATTTGACCAATCAAATTTCTAAATTATGAGTTTGAATTTCAGATCCTTACGTGAAAATTGCACTCATGCAAAATGGCAAGCGATTGAAAAAGAAGAAAACCAGTATTAAGAAATGTACATTAAATCCATATTATAATGAATCTTTCACGTTTGAAGTTCCATTTGAACAAATACAGGTAAATTTTTGAGCTTATAAAAGAAAAGGCTAGGACAAAATATGCATTATTTTTTCTCAAAAATGTGTTCTTAAAATCCAAAATAGGTGTAAATTTAAACGAAAATTTTCTTTCACAGAAGTTTATTTGGAGGAAATTTTTTTCTTGAGAATGCTTTCTCGAATTTTTTCCTTACAAGTTAATTTTGAAGAAACATTTTCCAAAAATTTTGAAAATTTATTGAAATGAAAATATTCTCTTTGGTTCATAAAAATTTGTTTATGTGATATTTTTTTTCTGATGCTTTCCTTTTTCTTTTCTTGGGTGTTGATTTAAAAAAAAATTTGTTCCAAGATTTGTTTGAAAGATTTTCTTCAGAGAATTAATCTCAGGCAAACGTTTTCTTGAAAATCTTTTGAGAATTTTTTCCGAGATTCTTACGAAAAAGTTTTTGGTGGAACTCATTTTTTCAACAGAACTTTTTTTCAAAAAGACAATTTTTTGAATTTTTGGAAAAACAATAACTTATTTTTCAAAATTTGGAATCATAAAAAAAGTGATGGGAAAAATGAGTTTCTGGATGTGAGAGAATTTTTTTGTTAGAATGCTTAGGAAAATGTGTTAAAAATGTTTTTCGTGAAAAAAAAAGAAAATGAAAATTTCATTCAAATAGGTATTATTTTTTGGTACAAAACATCATTTTGTGAAAAAATTCTCACAAAAAAATCCCTTTTTCTGAACAAGTAATTTATGTGATTTCACTGATTTCACAAATTTTCCGGAAGTTCAGAGATGGAAAATTGGAAAAAATTTAATTTCCGTTTCGGTTTTCAGTTTTACTTTTCAATTTCGGTTTTAGTTTCAGTTTTAATTTTTTAAATTTCGGTTTCGATCTTTTTTTTAGTTTCAGTTTCAGTTTTTCAATTTTTTGGTGAATATGTAAAAAAAAAATAAAAATAAAAAGGTATGAGAATTAAGAAAAATTATGAATTTCGAAAAAAAAGAATAGGTAAAAACTTGGAAACTGAAACCGAAACTTTTTCAGTTTTCAGTTTCCGTTTCAGTGTTCAGTTTTTGATTTTTCAGTTTAATTCTGATTTCACTTTACTTTCAAAAATGCATTTTAATTTTTTTTTTTTTTTCGATTTCAGTTTTTCCTCTTTCTCAGTTATACATCTCTAATTTTCCTAACGTGTCATTGTAACGTGTTTTATGTTATGTGAGATTGTGTGAGATTGTCATAACGATTCTACTCACATCGCAATTTAAATAGATAACGCGCTTAATAAAGTTCAGATGAAAAAAAGAAAAAAAAACTGAAATTAAAAAAAATTGAAACTGAAATCGGAACTAAAACTGAAAAACGAAAAACTGAAAATGACAGAAACTAAAATTGAAACCAAAACTTTAAAAATTTCATTTTCCGATTTTTCTTAGTTTTTATCATTTTTTTTTTGTTTTGTTGAAATGAATTGGGTTTGTGATTTAATTCTCGTCCATATTTTTACCAAAAAATCGAAACTGAAATTAGGTAAAAAAAAAATTGAAATTGAAACTGAAAAAATTGAAAACTTGAATCGAAAAATCAAAAACTGAAATTGAAAAGTGAAACTTGAAGCTGAAAAAAGACAAAAACTCAAACTGAAACCAAAACTGAAAAACTCTAGTCTAAAACTGAAAGAATTTCAGTTTCATTTTTTACAGTTTTTATTCAGTTTTTTTTTTGATTGTTAAACTAAAAACTGAAAACTGAAAAAAAAAAACTGAAAACTGAAAACCGAAACTGAAACTAAAATTTTTCAGTTTTCTATCTCTGAGGAAGTTTTACTTTAAAAACTTGTATACCTAATTTTTTTTTTTAAATGCATAGTATACATATAAGTAACTGCTAGCTTTGCTTATAAGAGAATGCAAATAAGTTTATGCAAAAACCTATCGAAATCCAATCTAAATTATAATATTTTTCGAATTTTTCTCCTTTGTAGAAAGTTAATTTAATGATCACGGTAGTCGATTACGATCGTATTGGAACCTCAGAACCAATAGGAAAAGTTGTATTGGGTTATAACGCTCAAGGAACTGAACTACGCCATTGGTCCGACATGTTAGCTTCTCCACGTAGGCCTATTGCTCAATGGCACACACTTAAAGATCCAGAAGATGATAAGAAAGATTAAAATATTCGAAGTAAGATTTGTTTGTTTTACTACCTGCATTTTCAAGTTTTCCCAAATATGGTGAATCACTACTTGATCTTTTTTTCAGCTGAAAAATACTCATTTTACCTAAAAACTCGTGAAATTTATTGGTTTATGAAAAAATTCACATCACGCATCAGCTGTGAAATGCTTGCTGACTTGAATGCGCACAAAAAGTATATACTTATGCATTATACAGTATATATTATTTATCTCTGTACATTATTTGTTATACCTATACCTACGTACTTACCTACTTTACCCAATGTATGCATGTGAATATTTATTTTAATACCTACTTGTGCATACAAGTTTTAAACAGATCATGTTGTAGTTAATACACGTTACATTTTATATTAGATAATTCTTATCGATACCCAATAACGCTAAACGGCTGAAAATTCGCAGTACTTATTTGATAGAAAAAATCTTTACCTGACAGCTTTTCTGTGGTGAAGCTGATTCTTTGAAATTTAGCCTTTTTTTTGTAATTTCTTTATTATTTATCTCCCATTTGTTTTATTTATTTACGATTTCGTGTTTCTTTCCTTGTTATTTGTTATTTGTTTTCCTCTTATTCTGTGTTGTTAATATTTTTTTTAAGTTGTTACGAACATGTTGTTACTATCGATTCGCATTATATTATACCAGGTACCTATATTAATTTTTATAGTTCTGAGAAAATTACCTCTGTATTGTTGTTATAAGTTTTCAGTCCAACTGAATGCATAAATTTCACTAATCTTGGAGAATTTCATTTCAAAATAAGAGCATGGTATTTTCTCATTTTTTAGCATTAAATATGATTTTTAGCAGACATTATGTATTTTTAATTTTTGTCTTTTTTTTGTAATATTATGTAGTCCTTGTTGACAATAAAAGCGAATGTATATATGAAAAAAATAATCTGACTTGATATATATGTAGGAGGCGAGTGTTTTATATAGAAAGTTATTTATAATAATATTTTAAAGTGTACATATTACGAAGCTTTTTGAGAGAAAAAAACACCTTATATATAACGAGTGATTTTTAAGGCATATGATGCAACATTTTTACATTTACGTACGACATCATGAATATTGTAATTATAAATTTTTATAAAACGGTTGATGGCCGTCTAAAATTACCAAATAAAATGTTGCATAAGTGACATATCTATATCAATCTATTATATATATTACGCGATGGACGAGTTTATAAAATACTGAACACGTATTTTTATACATAGTATTTTACTTGATTTTTTTTCTAAAAAATCATTTATAATTTGTTTATATTATTATTAATCGTTATAAAAAATTTTTTGATACTATATAATAGTCGGTTATGTAATGTCAACCAGTGATTTAAAAATATATATATTACAAACTCCTAAGCATCATCGATGCATTAAAGAAAGCTGGTTCGTGATGAGGTTGAAATGGAAAAAATTTTAGTGATACCAAATTAAAGCAATCAGGATTAAGACGAAAGTAGTATGTATCAGCTTTTGCCATTTATTGAAAAATGATAAATAATTTTTTTTTTAATATCTACCTACCTATTCTTTATGTAAATACATTATTATACTTATTAAGTCGATACCTTTGCTTTCGAAGAAAAATAAAGAAGATCTTACCTTTTTGTTGATTTCAGCACTGCGAAGGAGACTTGGAGTCTCGGTAGAGCATGTGGTTTGACTCATTGGCTTATTTCCTATTATTTTTTATTAATATTCTGTTTTTTTAAGCATTAGTTGAACTATTTATTTCTTTGTAACTAGTCGCGCCCCGTTATTTCTTTATCTTTTAATTTTTAGCTAATTTCCTTGAAACTTTATACGTAGATTGTTATTCGAAAATGGATAATTTATCTTATGAAAAATATAAACGATATGAATGTTTAATTTCTTTTTTGTAGTATTTTCGTCTGTTTCATAATTTAATACGTTTGGAGTAACGGTGTCAACGAATTGAAATAAATTCGACCCTTTTTCTGTGTTGAGGTAGGTATTTATGGTCTTGGAATTTCTCAAGAAATAATTCATTGTCTTTACAATTGAATGTAGAAAACAAAAATGAATTTCCTAAAAAAAAAAATGAATGAATGAAGAAATAGTTGATTTTTTTTAAATTTATTGTTGAAATAAATTAAATTTCGTAGGAAAGCTACTATACAACTCTAACTGCATTATAGGTTTATAGGTATAAACCTTTTAAATACTTTTTAAAATGATTTTTAAGATAAAATGTTGTGAAAAATGAAAAACCTCAAACCAACGAATTTATAAATTTCCATTCAAATGGAATGTTTGATTTCTTGTCAGAACACAAAATTTTACAGTTGAAACTTCTTGATGAAAAAAAATCTGTAAAACGTTTCAGAAAAATACATTTAAAAAGAGAAAAACAACAAAAAAAAAGAAAAAGAATTAGGTGCCAATTTTTTCAAGAATAAACATGTTTGATTTTGTTCAATTTTTTTAAAAAAACAGAGTTTTTATTTTTTTCTCACTTGAGAAAAAAACACTTTTTAACAAAAAAAATAATTTCAATTTTTTTTAAACCAGACTTCTTATCTTAAAAAAATATACCTACCTATTTATAGATCTCTTTTTTTTCAATTTAGAAATTTGTTATCCAAATAATTTTATTTTTATTTTTGATTATTAGTGTTGTTTTTTTTTGCAAAACCGTTGTTTTTGAACAAAAATGAAAAATTTGGCTATTTAAAAAATTAAACACTTTTTTTTTTAAAAGTTCGAATTTTCCTTTTTAAATTATCATTAGCAGTCTTTTTTTTGAGGGGTGGGGCTTTTTTTAAATTATTGAAAAATTTGTTTTGAAAACAGAATTTCTGCTTTTTAAAAAATTGAAAATTTTGTTTTTCAAAATAATTTTCATATTTTTTTAAAAATTGACAATCGTGTGATTTTTGAAAATAAAAATTAGAAGTCCTTTTTTTTAGTAAGTATCTACTTGATAAAAATCAAGTTTTAAAAAAAATCTTGTTTTAAGAAAAATTGTAATTTTAAAGACTTGTTTTTTAAAGAAAAATTTTTTAGATTTTTTTTTTTGAAAAAAAAAGTCAAAAAAATAATTACCATTTAAACAAGTTTTTTATTACGTATTGATTTTAAAAAACAAAGGGTCCAGTCTTTTTTAAAACAAAAAACAAGATTACTTACTGATTTAATTTTTCAAAACTAATTCATTTTGAAAAAACAAAATCTTTGTTATTATTTTTTTTAAAAACAATTATCGCATTTTTTTAAAGCGGATGAATTTTTAATTTTTTCAAAAAATAATATTTCAACGTTTTTTTAGGGAGCAAAAATTTCCAATATGTATTTAAAAAAAATCAAATTGAAAAAAAATTAAGATTTTTATCATTTTTTTAAGAAGAAGAATTACAAAATTTTTAACCTAAAAGGAAGAAATATTGGCTTGCTATAGGGTTAGATTTTTTTAAGGATTGGGTTACCAAAAGTTGAAGTCCGTGGCGTGACGATGAGGCGATCTGTACTTGGGTGGTAGAAACTCAAATTTCCTTAAAGTTCCCCATTTTACCCTATTTTTCTCCAAAATTTCTTCCGCTTGAGGGGGTATGAGACACCCCACATCCCCTAAACGTCATTCTTCTGCATGGTTGAATGCTACATTTTTCCAGATAAAAAAACACACAGGAAATTGTTTAATCGAATCACTGAGTCTCTTCACCACATTTTTATGAAATAGTAAAAAATTTTCAAATTTTAAATTTCAACTTTACAAATTGGCTTTTTAGAATTTTTTGAAAATTCAGCTGAAATGTATGTATGTATTAATCCAACATTCAGAAAATTTCAAAGGTGCCAGTAGGTAGGTACTAAACTTAAAAAATAATCTAATTTTAGGAATTGATTAAAAAAATTTCATTTTCATTGAATTTTCCTAATTTTTTAAAAATTTTACCAAAAAGTCTGTAATTTTAAAGTACGACACTAAATTTTAAAAATTAAAAAAATCGATTGTAGGTAAGTTAAAAATGACTAAAATGCTAATTTTGATCAAATTTTGCAATTTAGGTACTGAATAAATTTTAAATTTTTCTACAATGCTGTTGCGATTAATTTTTTTTTTCACTTTTTACGATAAAAACAGACCAGTTCATGAAAAATTGAAGAAATGCCCTTTCGGGGCATTTGCTCTGTGCTAATTAATGCTTAAAATGCTCTGAGCATTCATAAAAGAGCATTTCCATTATACTTGAACTACCCATGTGCGGAATTCAAAATTAGTTTTCTTAGTGTCTCTTGCACTTTCAATTTTTGAGACAGGCGTCATACGTAAGTTTGTTAATAACACCTACCTAATTATATGTATTTCAGGTTGAGTGAAGTGCTCTTCAGACACCGTATAGTAATCTTGTTATAAGGAGTACGAAAGGTATGAGTATACCTACGATACCTAATTAAAACACCAAGTTGATAAACGAAAGGAGGATTTAATTACATGGGTGTTCGTGACATCACCGTCCAATCAACGCACCTATAACTGAATTTAATAAAATTTACATAGTAATCAATGGATATGCAATGTGAAATGGGAATCACATTATTCGACTTCACTCTCGCATATCACTTGTAAAGTTTACCAAAATTCGGTGGATGTATTCGTAAAGACTGTAATTTTTTTCTGTGATTTTAATAATTTTTTTTATCCTTAAAATGATCTTAAATTTGTGTACAACGTTTTTAATAGTGACTTCGTTCCAACTTGTAAGTTAAAAAATTTTATTACTTTTTTATTCGAGAATAGAATGAAATCAGAAATTTATAGGGAGAGGAACCTGGTGGTTTTAACCTCTTGATTAATTTTTAGGTTATATCGAATGAAATAGAACAGGTGGTGGCCAAAATAAACAAAAATGGTTTCGCAGAATCTCTGTTATTCGACGTGATCAAAGTAGACAAAAAGTCATCGAAGAAAGATCTAATAAAGCAATTAGAATCGCCTAAAGTGCAGGGAAAGCTGATTTCTGCAGCTCTCAAGTATGCTACGATGAATGTAAATGATGCGGCGAAAAAAAGCATCGGTAATGAACGGAGTTCTTGGCGAGATTATTGCTCCTACAGTTGGGTGAGATGGTTATCTTTTATGAATTGCAAAGGTGATTCTTCTACTGTTGAGCTGGACCGAGAAGAACATCATAGTTTTCAAGTTATGAAAGAAAGCAGCAGATGTTACAAACAATCTTCAAATATAGATTATTGGTAAAATTAATAACTACCTAGATTTCAACAAATAGGCCTAGCAGATTTTATACTTGAATTTTGTATCAATCTTAAACAAAATAAACCTACATCAAAAAAATGCATGTTATAGGTACCTATTTGAATAATTACATTATGAAAAACAAACGTAAACATAGTCACAAAATTTCTTTAAAGATTTTCATCAACAATCACATAGGTACAAGTAAATATGTAGGTACCTACTTCAATAATTTCTAACAAATTGAAGAAATTTTTTCAAATGCCTAAAGTGATGCCACCAATCCTGCATCTTTTGCCATTCCATAAAATGCAGAATCTTTTTTGTTTAAAAGATTTTGAGGCGAATCAAACTCCTTTACTAAACCATTATCAAGCAACACAATTCTACAAAAAAAAAAAAAAAAATGTTACCTACGGAATGTAAATTGTAATTTTTCAACAATTTAAAAATTTACTTACCTATCCGAATCCATGATCGTATTCAATTTATGAGCAATAGTAAGAACGGTACAATTTTTAAACTCTGAACGAATAGTTTTTTGTAGTACTTGATCAGTTTCAAGATCAATGGCTGCTGTGGCTTCGTCTAAAATTAGAATTTTCGTTTTTCTTAACACAGCTCTGGCCAAGCATATGAGTTGTCTTTGTCCAATACTGGAATAAATATTTTACTATTGTAAATAAAAAAACTTCGGAATATTTGTAGGTAGGTACCTATCTAATTTATAGTTTAATATGTACCTGATGTTACCACCATTTTCAGAAATAATGTGATATAACCCTCTGGGCAATGCTGATACAAAACTTTTCAAATGTGCAAGATCCAAAGCTCGCCATACATTTTGATCTGAATGTTCGTAAAATGGATCTAAGTTCATTCGCAAGGTTCCGGAAAAAAGTACAGGATCCTAAAATTTGAGAATATTTAATATTTTACATAAATAGTGGGGGGAAATTTTGAATGTTTACTTGAGGAATGATGGTAATCCTTGATCTTAACGTTTGTAAATCAATACTGGCGATATCCACACCATCTATAGTAATTTTACCTTCTGCTGCTTCAATAGTTCTAAATAAACACGACGTTAATGAAGATTTTCCTGCTCCTGTTCTTCCCACAATTCCAATCTAATAATAAGTAAAATTTCACATTACAAAGAAATTTCTTCGAAATGTTTCTTGTTAAGTTAGTAGGGTAATTACTTTTTCGCCTCCTTTAATATTTAAATTTATTCCTCGTAAAACCAATTCCAGTCCTTCACGATATCGCACTTTGAAATTATCAAATACTATTTCTCCTTTACTTGGCCAAGTACTCGGTACGCTTCGATAATTCTCAGACGTAATAGGTTCCTACAAATAAACACACTTGGGATAAATTTTGTTATTCGGAATATATTTTGGAGATATTTTTTGGTAAAATTTATGTACTTCTGGAGATTCGTTATATTCTTCAATTCGCTCAACAGATACGATATTCGTCTCGATATCGGATAAAGTACGGATGACCCAATTTAAAGCACCTGTAATCTGGAAAGAAATTTTACATTCTCATATCAGTTCATTCGTGTTTACAAAATTTTTTATTTGAAAAATTAATTTTTTTATTACCTGTAGGGCATAGCTCACGGATAACCCTATTATACCTGCATTAATTGACCCTCTTTCCCATACAGCGAACAATGCTGCGCTGAATATAATTGCATTTCCTATATTGTCCAGTCTCAAAGAAACCCATCTGTAAATTGATATTTTAGATTTTTAATTCATCGACTTTTTAACTTGAAGAAGTAGGTACCAGTAATTGAATTTCAAAAAGAAAAAAAAATCAAATTAATATCTACCAATAGAAATTTCCTTTTTTTGAAAAAAAAAATCTTGAAAGATTCTCAATTTTTTGTAGAAAAAATATTCTCAATTTTGCGGATTAAGAAAAATCTCAATTTTTTAGAATGAACAAAATAATTCTCAATATTTTAGATTAGGTAGGTATAAACAAATTCTCAATTTTTTAGGGTAAAAAAATTCTCAATAGGTGTTTATAAAAAAATGGAGGAAAAAAACTTCCATTTTTTTTAAAAGCAAAAATACCTCTTGGCCAATTTTTGGAAGAAAAATCCAATTTTTTCGGAATTTTCTTGGAATAAAAAATACAATAGAAATTTAATTTTTTGAAGTTAGCTAAAAAGATTTCAAATTTTTGTTAAAAAGTAAGTATACCTACTTATTTGAAAAAAAATAAGTTAAATTTTTTTTAAAAATGACAAATCATTTCCTCTCTTTTTTTATAAGATTTTTTTTTAAATAATCAAAAATCAAAATTTCTTGGAGTAAAAAAGTTTTATTTTATTATATTTCTTTAAGAGAAAAATACCTATTACTATTTTTTGGAGAGAAGGTAATTCCTAATTTTTTTGCTAAAAAAAATTCTCAAGTGTTTTAGAACAAAAACTTTTTTTAAATTTTGGGGCAAAAAAGTTTCTTATTTTTTTTTACGTGAAAAATTGATGAAAAACCTATTTTCGAAACTTTTTTAGAGAAAAAAGCTCACAATTTTTATGAAGAGAAAATCTCCCAATTAAAATGTTCATAAATTCCTAATTTTTGTGCGGGAGAACAATTCAAAATTTTTTTAAACAAGCTTTATTTTTTTAAGAAAGAAATTATTATTTCGATTTTTTATGATTACGGAACGAAAATTTTTCATTGTTTTGAATGAAAAGTTTGTGTTTCTTTTGAATGGAGTTGATGTAAAAAAATCTCAATTATTCTGAAATAAAGAAAAAAAAATTATAAAAAAAAACGAATAAAATATTTTTTTGTTTTTTTGAAAAAAATGCTGAAAGAGTCGAAGAGATCAAATGTTTTTATAGACTCAATTAAAAAAAAATCTTATCATATTTTCTGTGCAGAGGAAAATTTTTTCCATTTTTTCATCTCTCAATTTTTGGTGAAAAAAAAGATCTCCAAATTTTCTTAGAAGAATTTTTTTTTTGGAAAAAAATATTTGTATTTTTTTGAGAGTATGTCACAAAGATTTCTCACTTTCTTTTGTGCAGAAAGAATCTCATTTTTGTAAAAAAAAATCTTTTATTTTTTTGTAAAAGAGAGATATCTGAATTTTAGGGCTAATTTTTTTGGAATTTATTGGAATAAAAAAAATGCCATTTCCTTGGATAAAATGAAAAAAATTCTTAATTTTTTGTGATGAGCAATTTTTAATTTTTTTTATACTGAAACAATTCTTAATTTCTTCAGTATACAAAAAAAAATGTCTCATTATTTTGAGAAATAAATTGTTTTTTGAGAGAAAAAAAATCTCTGTTTTTTGGGAGGACAAAAACGATTTCAACTTACCTTTAAAAAAAATCGAACTACCCTCTAGAAAAGTCTATGTCGCCGGCCCTGAGTTTTTTATGTATTAAGTATAATAGCACGTCGCGATATGTACCCACCTAAATCCTTGTACACTGGGATAGGTATACACTTGGTTCAAGTAAGTACGTTTTTCTGATTCTGACACAAAAAGTTCTTCCTTTCCAAATGCACGTATCATGTGTGCTCCTAAAAACATTATATACATATAAATTTGTACGTTGCTATGTTTACATTTTCCTTATTGAGATAAGTATAAATAAATAACAATCAACTTTACCAGATACAGTTTCGCTAAAATGAGAGTATATTGGAGTTCTAGAAATTGCTTCGAGTCTTTTAAGTTGTCTCATCACAGCAACGTAAACTTGCTGTTAAAATAACCAGAATTACTAAAAAAAATTGACCTACACGACTTGAATATTAATTTGTTAAAATGCATTATTACCTCAATAAACACATAAATTCCTGCGATTGGGACAAGTACGATTAGAAAAAGAGGGCTGCTGTATGTTATCACGAATAAAGTTGATACCATCTGAAAAAATATCCTCCAGGAAAAAATACAGAATAAAATTAAACATAAAACTATATAAAATATACAACTAACTTGGCCTCCTAGAATGATTAGTTGCCTAATCGTGAACGGGAAGGTGTTATCGATCACGTCGATATCATACGAAAACCGATTTATTACTCTGCCCATTGGAGTTACATCGAACATGAACGCCGGCCACATTATTACTCTTCGCAATAAATTTTTATGAAGGTATTCGGAAGATCTGATAGTTGCCCAGTACATGGCCCACATACCGATCAGAATTGATATTACTGAAAAATTAATTCGATATGAAATCTCAAACAGTCAAATTTAAGAGTGGTTAAGAAATGCATTGTTTTTCCTTACCTTGTCCTAAACCAAATAATCCATACACTATGAGGTAATAATACTTTTTGAAAGAAGTTTTATTATAGATGGCTGGATCAGTGGACCAATCAGTAAGCCATAAATTCGCAGAAATTGATGCAGCTTGATATAATAAGTTGAATAAAATTGTAACCAACCACAGCAGAACTCCTCCAGATTTTATGTACGACCAATATACGGAAAGTTTAACCTTCGAATTGGTATAAGAATAAAATAAATGTAATAATGAATTTAATGAAGGTAGGAAATACTCACATTTCCTTCCATAAGTAATTCATTTTCTGTAAGCCTCTCATTTCCAGAAAGCATAGGAGGAGGATCGTCCTCAGTTGTGGTGGCTACAAATCTAATTAAAAATATAATCGTATTAACGATTTTATAGTGAGAAGCTATGCAATGGAAGAATTTTTTCAAGTTCTTATTTACTTACATGTTAGTCAAAGAAGAATAGTTTACTTCCTCCGAAAGTGATCGTTCATACTTTCGTACCATTGTTTCTAAATTTTCATCTGTAAAGGTGATAAGATTACCCGAATTAAATGTGTGCTATACACAGTAGTGAGTGGTAGTTGACGCTATGTCAGCTACCACTCACTACAAGTGTTTCCTTCTCTTATTATTTTTTTTCTATCATAAAATACCTACCTGGTGCAGCGCTATGGTCTTCTAGCGAGTAGGTCATAATGAAATCCGAAAAATCTCCTTCCTCAGTCATAAGTTCGTTGTATGTACCACTTTCAGTGATACGGCCAGATTTCATAACAATTATATAATCCACTTCTGGTAAATAGGTAGTTGCATGGGTAACTAGTATACGTGTCTGTAATTTGCATGCAAATCAGTATAGAAAAATTTTCAAGAAATAATGAGACGTTTTCAAAAGGCAAAATAGATAGCATGGTTGGCAACTTGGATGTCTGTGGTTTAGTTCGATTTTCGTCAGCAGAAGAATGGACATTATTGTTAGAAATGTGAAAATGATTTTACTTATTCTAAAAAAAAAATTAAGAAATTTTTTATTACTTCAAAGATTTTGTACAATAAAAAATTAGGAAATTTTTTCGTCAAAAATAAAAGATTCAATTTGTGAAAAACAGATTTTTTTTTTCTAAAAAATATGTTTAAAAAAAATGAAAAATATTATTTTTCCCAGAATAACTAAGAAATTTCTTCTTTCAAATATTAGTGGTTTCTTCACCAAAAAATAGGTAATTTTTCCTCAAAAGAAGTGGTCATTCACCAATAAAAACAGTGATTTTTCACTTTAAAAATAGTGATTTTTTCACACCTAAAAATGGTGTTGTTTTTTCACCGGAAAATAGTGATTTTTTTAAACCAAAAAATAGTGGTTTTTTTCACCCAAAAAGTGTTGATTTTTTTCACCAAAAAATAGTAATTTTTTCACCGAAAAATAGTGATTGTTTTTACCAAAAAATAGTGATTTTTTTTTCACTCAAAAATAGTGATTTTTTCACCCAAAAACAATATGATTTTTTTCTCATTAAAAAATAGTAATTTTTTCGCCAAAAAAATTTTAGTGATTTTGTTTTACACAAAAAAATAGTAATTTCTTTCACCAAAAGAATAGTGATTTTTTTCACTCAAAAAATAGTGGTTTTTTTACTACTTGAAAAAGGGTGATTTTTTTCACTTGAAAAATAGTGATTTTATTCCACCAAAAACTAAGTGATTTTTTCTCATCAAAAAATAGTGTTTTTTTTTACCAAGAAAATAGTGATTGTTTTTACCAAAAAATTGTGATTTTTCAACCAAAAAAATTGTTATTTTTTTACCAAAAAATAATGATTTTTTTTTTTATTTACCAAAAATTGATGATTTTTTTTCAATGGAAAAATAATAAAAGATTTCGTTCTCCAAAAAATAAAATAAAATTTCTCTGAAAATTTTGACTTTTTTATTCCAAAAATTTGAGAAATATTTTCATTTTAAACAATTGAATCGAGAGATTTTTCTCCAAAAAAAAAATCAAGAAGGATTTTTATTTCAAAAAAATGAGAAATTCTCACTACAAAAAGCTTGATGATTTTTATTACCGTACTCAAAAAAAGGAATTTTTCAATTCTGAAAAATTGAAATATTTTTACTCAAAAAAAGTTGAGAATTTTTTCAAATATTTCTCCTTTCTAAAAAAAAAAAAAAAAAAAAAATGAAAATTTATTTTGTAGGTATATTGATTTTTTGAAAAAAGGAATTTTTTCTCAAAAAATCGAGTGATTTCTTCTCAGTAAAAATTGAGTCTCTTCTCCAAAATAAATTGAGAGTTTATTCTCTCTCAAAAAATTTTTAGAAATAGATATTTTTACTACAAAAAAATTAAATCGAAAGATTTTTCTAAAAAAAAAAAAAAAAAAAAAATGAAAAATGTTTTTATTACCTATCAAAAAAATAAAAAAATTTACTAGGTTTCTAATTTACTTACAAAAAAATTTAATGATTATTTTCACTCTAAAAGAATTGAAAACATTTTTATTCCCAAACATTGAAATGTTTTCACTCCAAAAAAACCTGAGAATTTTTTTCTCCAATTAAGTAACTTTTTTTGTAAACATCGAATTTTTCACCAGAAAAAATTAAAAATTTGTTGTACATTGTCTCAAAAAAAAAAAATTGAAGATTTATTCCACTAAAATTTTGGCAAATATTTATATTCCAGAAAAACTAAAATGAATTTTTTCACCAGAAAATTAGATGGGTGAGTGATTTTTTTCTTCGAACATACAACATAGATACCTACTTTTTTACGAAGCATTCCTTTAGGACCAATTACATTTTCAAAAATATGCTTTCCAACATGAGAGTCAACAGCACTGAGGGGATCATCCAAAAGGTAAATATCAGCATTATTGTAAACACCTCTCGCTAAACTAATTCTTTGTTTTTGTCCGCCACTCAAGTTCACTCCCTAAAGTATTCATTGTCAAATTTATTTTGTAAATTAAAACAATAGACTAAAATTAGTAACTTGAAATTGTTGTACCTTTTCTCCAATTTCTGTCTGATCACCTCCTGGTAGTACGAGAAAATCTGGTAGAAGTGCACAGGCATCAACAACTTTATTATACAAACTACTCTTGTAAGGACTTGTGAATAGAATATTATCTCGTAAAGTTGCATTCTGAAGCCAAGCTTGTTGAGGAACATAAGCGATGGAACCCTTGAGAAAACATTCAGTCAATTTATTAATTCGTGTAATTGAGGGTGAGTAAATAGCACAGAATATTTCTCCCTTCCTTTCTTCCTTCGCATAAATATTAAAATGATAGCATAAGTAATACCAGTACCTTAGTATTCACGTAACCTTGAATTTTCTTCATTTCACCGAGAAAAGCTGTTAAAAGAGAGCTTTTTCCACATCCCACCGGTCCAACAATTGCAACTAAATTACCACTTTTAATGCGAATATTGATATTACTTAATGTAGGTCTATTTTCATCGTTACCCCAAGTAAAAATTCCTTTATCTATGACTAGAGGATCTTCTGAAAATTAAAACGATTTTACTTAATGGTTTATTAAAAATTTTCTGGTTCAAATTATTAATTTCGTGATAGTTAGGTTATCTACCTACTTTCAGTCTTATCGTGTGTAACGGAGTGAATATCCAGTTCTTCTGAATTCAGGAACTTATTTATTCGTTTTACAGCAACCATCGCCTAAAAAGTATTGAATTATTTATGAATGTAAGTCCAGCTAGGTACGCATAGTTTTCCAAAAAAAAAATTACAAGCTCACCTGAACACCATTGGTAATCATTCGAGGAATCAGAGAAATTGGCAATTTCATTATATTAAACAATGACAAAGATACGAAAGCAATTTGGGCGGTCATCACATTATTCGTATCAATAATCGTGAACACCGCAAAGGTGACCAAAGATACCTAAAGTTGGAAAAAAAAATTAATTTCGAAATTCGTTAAGAGACAGATTCTGCGAAATAATAGGTAAGGTATTTACCAAAAAAGGGGCGGATATCCATAGAAATGAAACGGACGTATTTATGTTGGCGATAGTTTTCAGTAATTTGATCTCCTTCTCACGTATTTCCAATATTTTTTTTTCGAAACTATTTTCCCAAGCGTACATTTTCAAAGCCTGCGTCAAATGTTATACAAACACAGCCTACGACATTTTATCCAAAAACAGTAGAAATTGTACCGACCTTAATTCCGCTTAAAACTTCGTTCGTAATTTTGACTCTTTCGTCTTTACATTTCATTTGTGCAGTTTGGCAGGATTTAATTTTCCCAGCAGCGAATCCATTTATAGGGATTATAATCAGCATTACTGCTAGTCCAGCAAATGCACTCCAGCCTGTAAGAATTTATTTGCACAATATTCGGAGGTACAGAAGACATTTTGATAACGCCTCAAAATATAAATCTTATTTTACTGAAATTTTAAAATATTTACCAACGGTTCTGTATAAGAAGTATAAAGCGATGATGATCATGAATGGTGCTGATATTGCCATATTTATGTAGAGGAGCACATCATAAAAACGTTGAGCATCGACAGACATTAAATTTGTTATATCACCCAATGAAAACGATTTTTTGGCATTATTCGATATACGAAGAGCCTATAACATATAAGGTTGTAATTTTATCACGTATTTACTTAAGTAGGTGCCTATAATTTGGATAATTTACTTGAATAAGTCAAATAATATTTTACCTTTCGATAAATTACCGCCATCAACGTCGAACGCATTTGAAGGCCCATTCTGTATATTTTGAAGACATACATATTTAAATTTATCATTTGCAATATACCCACAATTAACAAAATACATGCGTAAAATATTCCATGCCATACAGGCTCGTTACTGTCTTCAAATCCGATCAGTAAACTGAAAAAAGATTTGGTACAAATAATTCGAAATTAGTATAAGTAATACCTAACTAGCCCAGTAAAATCAAACAAAAAAATGGAACAAATCGCATTTTGGGTTACATGAAATTTTTAGGTTTTAAAATGCTCCTTTCGATGTCTTAATTAAACACCAAAATTTCTCGAGCCCCACTCATAAAATTTTCAGACACCCCGCCCTAAAAAAATTACAGAAAATTAAGGACTTCCTCTAAAAAATTAGGATTCAAATTTACTACAGAAAATTTTTTAAATACTTAGCAGAAAAAATCTCAACGTTACTAATACGAAATAATGATTAACTATTTATTTTGTTTTTAGATGAAATTGATTTTCCAATTTCTAATTTTGATTTTTTTTCACTATTTTTTCACCACTTTCATCATCTCGGAGAATAATTCTCATTTTAGACACCTTGAGTACGAGGAGGAATGAGGACTTTTTTGAAGTCTATCTATACAGGGTGTACCGGATTGTGAGTAAAGCCTTCCAACCAGTAACTATGCAACTTATGATGATTCGATGTAAGTATGTTTGTCTATCTCTGAACTGCAGGGGCTGAGTTATGCTCATCGAGTTTTTTTTTGTTTTGGCAGAGCGTTTTCAACCTTGCGCTTCTGGACAAATACATATAATAGTAAGAAAGTTGCGCTTTGCGGCATTGGATGGAAAACTTTGTCTAGAATTTTTTCATGGTACTGGTAATTTTTATAATTATAACTGAGCTAAAAAGTCTAAAGACCAAGTAAAATGTTTGAAAGAAAAAAAAAACATTCCAAAAAATTTTTTAATTTTTTTGTGATAACTCAAAAAGTTGTTCTTTGACCAAGCTGGTATTATTAATACTTTTCCAGATAAAGAAAGTTACTCTTTTTAATGGCGAAACCTTCATCCCTCTATCTTACCCCAATTAAAAGGTATGGGCGAATAATTTGTTGAAAAACATCAGAAAAAAAATCATACCTAGGTAAATAAAAAATTTTCAATTTATTTTTCTTAAATAATTTTTTTCAGATGTTTTTTAAAAAAATAAAATAAAATAAACTGCTCATAACTTCTGATACATTGAAAAACAATATTTTTCAAGAAATTTTTTTAAATTTTTAAAAAAATGATTATGACTTTTTTCAGACGTTTTTCAGCAAATTATTCGCTCATAATCATAACTTTTGATTGGAGTAATATAGAGAGGTGGGGATTGCGCCATTGAAATGAGAAACCTTTTTTCATCTAGAAAAGGTAATCATATCAGCATCATAAGTTGCATAGTTGCTGGTTGGAAGGTTTTACTCTCAATGCGATACACCCTGTATTTTAACGCATGTTTTTGTGTCACTAATTCATTTTTCCAAAGTTGTATCTTGTGCACTTCAATTTTTAATTATGGCCATTTTTCTGTTTAAATTATAGGACAATTGGGGAATTGAGGGTTGCATACTTTTTGTGCATCAGATCCAAAATTTTGTATCTTTGGATCTTTAGATCCAATGTTCAAATTTTAGGATCCGGATCAAGCCGGTCAACATGAACTTTTTAAGGTTTTTTGGCTCCTTTCAAGGTTCACTTTTCATTTATTTCACAAATTAAATTTTGGAAAATTGAAAACACAGATGAAAAATTCAGTTCACAGAGAAAAATGTGATGAATAGTAGGTATAAAAATTTTTTGTGGATCTGGACCTGTTTTTTACCAAAATTTAAGGATTTAAAGATGCAGATCAGATCCTTTGGATCTTTGCATCTTTAGATACAATTTTCAAAGTTTAGGATCCGGATCTGCCCATACTTTGCCCTCAATTCCGCCACTGCCTTATAAGCGAAAAATAATGAAAGGGTAATTTTGGGTACACATTTGGAGACTTGTTGAAAGATGAGGCTCGAAAACTTTTGGTGGTTAATTCATTCGGCTAACAACTAACAATTGAATCAAGTAGGTAGCTGCCTACTTTACAATATGTTCTCACTTTAATATCTGCGGATTTGCAAACATCATTATATCAACGGAAGCTTTGAAGATTATTGCAGAAATATACGCGTGGCCAAAACATTTCCATAGAATTGGCAGAATTGAGACAGGTTTAGGTTCGTGAAGTTTTTGGTAAAGAAAGCTCGAATTATAATACCCATTACTGAGCGTTTCCACTCGTTTTTTTCTTTCGTCTCTAAATCAAAGATATAATAATTTAAAAAATTTCAAGAAAACACCTAACAAAATCTGTAAAAAAAAAATCCTATATTTACTCGTTTTTATCTGCAGCAGCATTCCAGTATTTGGAAAATAAAGGAACTAAGTAATCCAGCTTATCTTGGTATTCCAAGTTCCATAAATCTTTCAAATCTAAGGTTTTTCTAAAAGCTCGAATAGCTAAAGAATCGTACCATAATCCTAATAAATCATTTATGAAAGAAGCCCTAGTATTTGGAGGTAAATTCTGAAATGAAAAAATACCCACGAATAAACATATCAGGATTTTTTTTATAGAAATTCATTTTTGTAAAATGAGTACGTACTTTTATGGGTGGATAAGATGATAATTGTGGCGGCGAGTCGACGAACATTTCTAAAATTAACATCGAGAGAATTACAGGAAAATAAATAATGTTGCTCACATATGGATAAACTCTGACATCTTCTTGCTAAAATAAGTAGAAGAGTAGAGATAAGTGTACACTTGGTATTTCATTGATATAGTAGGTACGTTTTAGCAATACCTACATCATGCATCTCTCTTCTGATTACGGTAATATAATGTGGTAAATCGCAAATCACCAAAGAGAACCAAAACAGGAACATGGATGATGATGTTCGAATGCCCCTCTTTCTATTCAATACAACCATTAAGCCTGCTAATATCTGAAAAAATTTGTTTTTATAAAATTCATAAAATCATAGAACTACGATAAAGCTAATCTAATGGGATTAGGTGAGAATTATTTTTCCACAAGTACCTACTAAACCTTTTTTGGCAGAAGAATTTGTATTGTAGCCTATCCATTGCTATACACCTAGATTACCTACCTACCACGAAACTTTGTAGGTATAGTAAATACACCTTTTATGTACATTGCCTTATCGTATCATAATGCATTTATCAACTACAAAAGCAAACACTATGTTCTGAACTTTTTAATTGGTTTTATGTTGATAGAATACCTCGTTGTAACGTAAAGAGTATTCTTCATGAAAAAGATAAACGATTGTAGACAGATAAGTAGATAGGCATAAATTCTTACAAAATTAAAGTGTCTAATTATCGCTTTGGAGTAATCTGCAGGATACATTTTCGAGTAAGAAGGATACCATGATACTGCATAAACAGCATCAAAAAAAGTAATGAGCAACAGAATTACAATTCCAACCTGAAATGAAAACAAAATTAATGTAAATTAGGAAAATGTCAAAAGCAACAGAAAGTGTTATTACAATTCCAACCTGGAATAAAAACAAAATTAATGTAAATTAGGAAAATGTCAAAAGCAACAGAAAGTGTTATCTCAAAAAGCGTTTCATGATAAATTTTGCAATATTGTATCAAGTAAAAAAAATTTAAGTAGGTTTAGGTATCTTTACCCAGACGTTTTTTATCTACAGTTGCGACTTAAAAAAATTACATTGGAGATAAAATCTAACTGAATTATACCGTGGCGCAGTTTTTTCCACAAATGCAATAAATCATACATAAGTTATGATAAATTGTATGAAAAATAACTGCATACCAGTTATACATTTTTTCGATTCTATACCTCATTAATGAATTTAATTTCACTACACAAAGTGTGATTTTTTTTTAAATCCATAAAATTTATAAATTACGTATGCATTATAAGTAACTTTTTATTTACTTACGATTTTCCCTTTATTCAGCCATCCCCAAGGAATATCCCTCGCATTGCTCTGAAATCCACCGAGGATCGAAATTAAAGATGATGCCCATAAAATGCTGCTTGGAATCCATAATAAAACGGTTTCTTCGAAGCACGGAGTGAATTGGGGACTTTCTGTAAACCACGTTAGATTCCAATCCTGAATTTAAAAAGAAAAATATATGAATCAAACATATGTATAATGTGGTGAACCAAGCCAGAAAAGAACATTAGGTATAAATTTCAAATTGCTCCTCAGTGATCATAATTAATCACTTTATGCCTTGAGCATTCTGATTCATTTCCTGGGTAATCAAGTAGGTTTACACTTGGTGAGAAAGCAATAGAAATTAAAAATTTACCCAAAAGGTCGACCCACAGAATTTATCCATAATGGAAAATTCTTCAACTCTACCGAATCGAGTCAACCATCACTTGTGTACTTATGTATCTCTCGTAACCTGGTCACTGGTACAAGCACGATTTTACAACTAATTTTTTTTTCATATCAACGAGAAGAAAATACACCATGCGAGGCGGTGATGGTAGGTACCTACAAAAAGATAATAAACCTATTTTGATACTCCCTCCACAATTGCACAGTGCACATGTTTCTCTTTGCATGAATGAGGCATTAGAAAAATAAATGTCGTTTCTTTCGTTGTCATTATTTTTTTATTTCTTTGGTTTTTGATGTAATTTTGAGATAGACAATAAAAATACAAATTTGGATTTTTTAAATTTTTATTTTTTTTCTTGTAGTCATTTACATTACAAAAAAAATTGAACTCACCTATTGAAATTTTCAACAAAAATTATCAGTTTCGGTTTTAATAAGAAACTTCAATACTTTCATTGATCTAGATCCTCAAAAAATTTCAAGTCACAAAAAAGTGATGAAACTCAACTGTTTTTATAGTTTTCACCCAATTAAGCAGTGATGCCGGAACGTAACGATAACGGTAACGAAAAACGAAAAATAACGGAATTTTTTTCGTTACAAGTAATGGAACTGTAACGGAACTTTATTTTTGAACAGAAATTGTGTAACGAAATAATAACGTTACAATAAAATGGTCTTTATGTTACGTAACAAATAACGAAAAAAAAATCGTTACGTTCCGTTACTTTTTTTCGTTATTTTTTTCAGTTTTTTTTTGTATTGCCTGCACTGCCAACCGCAGAAAATGTTCTTTTGGTTCGTTGTAACTCTTGAAAAATCTTAATTTCAATTACACTTATGTGTAGGTACTATGGTACTGCCAGGCCCTTGTAACGTTATTTTTTCAATTAACGTTATTTTTTTCGTTCCGTTCCGTTTTTTTTTTTTGTTACAGCGTAATTTTTTCAGAAAGTAGGTAGCAACACCTCCAAACTTGTATTATTTTCTTCTTAGTTCTTGATGTTTATTTTATTCTATTGGACTTGATAGTTATTAATTTACATTGAAAAATGAAGATAGCAATTTTTTTATGATTTCTGGCTATTTCGGAAAAAATTACGTTGTAACGAAAAAACCAGAACGGAACGGAAAAAAATAACGTTATTTGAAAAATAACGTTACAAGGCCCTGGCGGTACCATTTTCGTTCCAAGTAACGTAACTAATAACGAAATTCAGAATTTTTAGTTACAGTAACGGAACGAATACCGTAACGGAAAAAAAAATTCGTTACTGACATCACTGCAATTAAGTATGACATCAAAAACAAAGAAAATCTTTTAAATTGAAAAACAAAAAAGTGATGTAAAAAAAGTTTCGTTCATCAACAAAACAAAACAGTAGTTTTATAAAGAAATGAAGAAAAATAAAGCGATATAGTAGGTAGGTACCTAAGAGCTTTTTCTCCATGAGACAGCGACCATAGCTGTTGAAGGTAAACTCCCGAAAAGAATATAGAAAAGTGGTAATTTTGAGTTCAAAGTTGGTAAATGAAGTGATATCTAATTTGTTTCAAATTTTGAAATCTAAATTCAACTTGCTCAGTCCTAAGTAAAAATCCGTTCTTTGCTAAAAATAAAAAAAATAAAAAAAATACCTAAAAATGTTAAAAAGTTGAACAACAAAAATTAAAAAATAATTATGGTGGATAGTGTGTGTGATACGACCTTTTTTCAAAAAGAATTCTTGGCAAAACAATTTCTCATTTTTTTTTTTTTTAATTTTTTTTTTTTACTTTTTTTGAAGAAAAAAATCTAGATAGGTAATTATAGTTAGGCATCTTTCATTTCTTTTGAATAATGCTCAATTTTGAAAATTCTCAATTTTTGTGTTGTAAAAAAATAAGTACCGATTCATTCAATTTCCTAATTTTTTGGTAAAAATATTTTCAATTTTTTTTTAGAGAAAAATAATCGATTTTTTCAAATTAAAAAAAATATATAATTTATTCTCAGTTTTAATGAAAAAAAGTACTAATTTTTCAGGAAGAAAAATCATTCACTTTTTCAAATAAAAAAATCGCAATTTTGAAAGAAAAAAATCTTTTAATTTTTTCTGGAATAAATAACAAATAATTATTTCAATTTGTTTGGAATAAAACGTATACCTAGGACCCTAGGTACTTGAATAAAATAAAAGATTTTTCCATTAAAAAAAATTTATTCAATTTTTTTTTTTTTTTTTTTTTTTTTGAGAAAAGAAGTTGCTTAATTTTCTGTAAGTCGTTCAATGTTCCGATTGAGATTATTATTCCGGTAGATCTGACTGAATTGGTCAGTGCCATTAAAGCTACTTGAATGTAATACCTATTGAATTGAAGACGAAAATGATTTTAATTTTCTTATTCATAATTATGAAATGTTTGTTGAACTTTTCCTCAATTTGCTAAAGAATGAAATCTTCATCTTGTCCAATTTGCCCGATTTGCACAACGAGCTATTCGTTTTGTTGAATTTTGTTGAATTTGAAAATTAAAGTACCTAGCTAAAATAAATTAATTTTAATACTTAACAGGAAATAAAAACTGAAAAAAGTAGGAGAATATGCTCTTCTACTTTTTTTTGTACAGGTTGTACAGGTATTAATTTTTGTATAAGATCACTAAGCTCAGCTATTTTTAAATTATTTTATTGAAAAGTGAAAACAAAACGAAATGAAACACGATAACACGAAATACGAATAGTCGAAAGTCGAATTGAGCCATGTTTTAAAAAAATGAAATTTTGTTATTTCAATATTTCACTTTCTATTGCATTAAATTCAAATATCTTTATACAGTCGAGTAGCTTTTTCAATTCTCTAGAAAAAAGGTATCATGTAAAATTTTTGTTAATGCCCATTGCCATAAGCCATAATATCTTGTGATGGTGATACTGAAGAAAAAAATGAAGATTTGTTTAAAAATAAAATAAATAAATAATAATTATATTATTCTTTCAAATTTGTCTTGTGACGTCAAACTTTTTCGGTTCATACCCAATCACGCGCTTCGATTTAATTTTTCCACGAAAAATAACTACTGCTGCGCAAAGCAAACATTTACCGAATCATTATCAGCGACAATGACGGGAGTGGCTAAATCCACAATAAGTAATCACATTGTAAGGGCGATGTCGTTCTTTTTTATTCATCTTCTTCATTTTTGTACAAGTTTTTTTTTCAAAGTTCAACCAAATTTTTTGCAAGTTTTCCTCTGAAAACTTTGATGTTTTATTTAAAACAAATCTATTCTTTCACAAAATACTCAATACTCAAAATATTTTTCATTTTAGGTAGGATGCTGTATTTATATTTTTTTATGTTTCAATTTTTCAATTTTTTTTTTTCAACAAGTCCATGAGTAGTTAAGTTGTACTTACTCAATTTTGAATTTAGGTAGGTACTTGAAAAAAAAAATAGTGAATTTAAAGAAAAAAAATTAAAAATTATTTTTGAAGGAAAATTGGAATTCACTTGAAAAAATTTAGAAATTACTCAATTAGAACTTAGAAGACAAATGTTGATGAAAATTATTGGAAAAATTCGAATGAGAAGTTAAGCTGCCAGTTGGGAGATGAAATAGGAATATTTTGATGACCAATTTCAGAATGAAATCAAATTGACAATTTTATTGGAAAATTAGGGAGGGTGATGAACAAGTATTTTCTTGAAAAAAAATGAAAAGGTCGGGAAAAATTTAAATAGGAAACTCAAAAATAAACTTAATAAAAAATTTACTTGAAAAAAATTTCAAAAAAAAATTGAAAAGTATGGTAGAGATTCGAAGCATTTCGATAAGAAAATTTGATGAGAAATCTTTGTAAATCTAAATGAAAATTTAAAAATAAATTTAATTAACAATATTCATCAGAAAAAATTTTTAGAAATGAATTTGTAAAAATTATTGGAAAGTTTTAATAAAAACTTGTAAAGTAAAAAAAAAAGTTTGAACTTTTAAACGACAAACAGAAAAAAATTGATGAAAAATTTGAGGAAAAATAGGAATAAATTATTTGATGAATGATGAATAATTTCTTCAAGAATTTTTTTCCAAAAATCGAATGAAAATTGAAAATAAAAAAAAAATTAAAAATTCGAAGAATAGAAAACTTGGAAAATTTTTAAATATTTTATTAAATTAAACTTAGGTAGTGGAAAAATCTCGATGAAAAATTTGAGAAAATCGTTTATGAAAAATTGATTAAAAATTGGATTAAAAATAAATTTCGACCAAGTCCACTTTGCAATGACTACACGTACACGACCACGACAACGAGTTTTCAAACAAGAATATGAGACGAATTCTCGTTCGTTCATTTTCGTGATTACTTGTTGTGGATTTAGCCACTCCCACTATGCACAATCATGGACTGGTAGAACCGCTGGAATTCGGGAGTGGCTATAAATCCACAATAAGTAATCACATTGTAAGGGCGATGTCGTTCTTTTTTATTCATCTTTTATTTTTGTACAAGTACACGTTTTTTTTTTTCGTAAAGTTTTTAAACATTTTTTTCAAACAAATTTTTTTTCACAAAATACTCAAAATATTTTTTCATTCTAGGTATTTTTTATGTTTTGATTTTTCAAATTTTTTTTTCTCAACAAGTCAGTAAATAGTTGAATACTTAGCTACTTACTCAATTTTGATTATTAAAATTTCAGTGAATTTGAAGGAAAAAAATGAAAGAAATTTTTGAAGAAAAAATAAAAATTGGAATTTACTTGAAAAAAAAAATTAGAAATAATTACTCAATTAGAGGACAAGACAATAATCTTGATGAAAATTATTGGAAAAATTCGAATGAGAAGTCAAGTTGTCAGTTGGGAGATGAAATAGGAACATTTTGATTTTGATGACCAATAATTTGAGAATGAAATTCGGACCACGAGCGCGGAGTGGCTGAATTCTATCGGCAAAACTGAAAAGGTTTGAAAAGGTGCACCATAAATGGCCATAAACAAAAATTTGCTTATCACTGAAACTTTTCAAATGTTATCACGACTTGATCACGACCAAATCATGACGAAAGGCACCTTTATTAGTTGAAATTAGGGAAATCATCACAACACAGCCATCTATTTTTAAGAAAAATAAACAAAGGTGCACCTTTTCAAATTTCGGTGGAAAGCTCAAAAATAAACTTGATAAAAAATTTACTTGAAAGAAATTTCAAAAGAAAAATTTGAAAAAGTATGGTAGAGATTTAGAAGTATTTTTTGATAAGAAAATTTTATGAAAAATGTTAAAAAATCTAAATGAAAATTTAAAACTCAATTATTAATTATTAACAATATTCATTAAAAAAATTTCAAAAAATGAATTTGAAAAAATATGATGAAGATTTAGTTGCATTTTGATGAAAAAATTATTGGCAAGTTTGAATGAAAAATAAAATTGGAAAATATTTTTAAAAAAAATGAATTTCAACTTTTAAGTTTTAAACGACAAGCAGAAAAAAATTAATGTAGAATTAGAATTTAATTTGAGGAAAAAATAGGAATACCTAAATTATTTGATGAATGATGAATAATTTCTTCAAGAAATTTTTTTAAAAAAATGTAATGAAAATTGAAAATGAAAATAAGTGAAAAATTTGAAGAATAGAACACTTGGAAAATTTAAAAAAATTTTTACTTTTTATTTAGTGGAAAAATCTCGATGCAAAATTTGAGAAAATCGTTTATGAAAAATTAAAATTTGATTAAAATAAAAATTAATTTCGACAAAGTCCACTTTGCAAATTACAAACAGGACCACGACAACGAGTTTTCAAACAAGAATATGGAATGAATTCTCGTTCGTTCAATTTGGTGATTACTTGTTGTGGATTTAGTCACTCCCCTGGAATTCCTTAGCAGAAACCCCAAAAATCTCGAGTGGAAAAAATTTTCACTACGAATATGCTGGTCCGCCATTTTGTGTAGTATTGAATATTTATATTTGCTTATTATAACTCTGAAAATACGAGTTTAGCAAAGAAATGTCAAGAGATTTTTTTTTTTATAAAATTGAAAAATCTTTCGATTGCAATAAAAAAATTTGAATTTGGTTCGAGTTAAAAAATTTTGAAAAAATATCAAGGCACAATATGGCGGCAGAGCGGTTCTCTACTGTGATGTTTCACTGTTTTGGCGCATGTGCAGAAGATTTTTTTCCACTCTGCCTATGAAATTGCATAACCGGAACGCCGGCATATCGGATCAAAAATTTAACATTGCTCTAATGGGGCTTTACCAGTCCATGATTGTACATAGTCAAAGTCTATAGCCGACGCGTTTTTATATAATAAGATAAGATAAGATTTTATCTCGATAACATACCACTTGTGAAAAAAGTAGAAAATCATTAGATTTGAAAATTACGGTAGTTTATATCGGTTTTCGGTCATAATAGTTCGTTTATTAAGCATACTCAAGAGCATACTTGCATCGCAAACACCATGGATGATTTTTGTGGTTCACCTTTCTGGGTAAGTGGATTGACATTAGTGGGACACCATTTATTTATAAAACTCGATCAGAAAGTGTTTCAATGAGTTCATTGAACCTTTTTGCGAATTTGAATAAACCTGAAATTCACATCTCGGTTATAACATGCTAATTACTCGGAAGCTGAAAAATAACCGGCAAACTGTGAGCATATCTGTACCAGTTGAGAGTAAAAATTTGAAACACTTGCCCAATTTTTGAAAAAAAAATAGAGTCGAAAATTGACATATTCGAAAAAAAAAGTTATTGATGGAGAACAACGCAATATTTTGCTTACTTATTTACTCCTAGATAATTTATTCGATATTCATATCTTTGATAATAAAAATAATTCTACAATGTTGTGTTTCTTTCATTCCAGGATCCAAAAATTGTTTGGGAGACCGAAACCCCCGACTTGACGTTATGTTTCGAAAAAACCGTTCTCGTCTGGATCCCATGTGCATTCCTCTGGATACTTTTACCACTGGAAATATACTATCTTCGTCATTCGAAAACATTCGATATACCCTTGAACCTCTATAATGTCGCCAAATTGGTAACAGAATTTTTAATATTATATTTTTTGTACACACTTGTACCACGTTTAGCTCAACGGAAATGCCTGCCTCGCTGAAAACATACCCACTTTGGTGTTGAATGGTCGAAAAATCCTTTATTATTTAGTCGTATAATTACCCTTCATTTTTTCGTATCACTGCTATGTAATTACATTCGAACGCTATATCATTAACAACTCCCAACTTATCAAGTTAATTGTACGAAGGTTACAATACATACCAATTTGTTAACCTCTTCTGTTTGGCGCATTTATGTAGAGCACGTGGTTATTAAATCGTAACAGATCAGCTATGACTGGAATGAATATACTTATTGAAATTCATCTTTGCGTGTTATTTTTAATTATTAATCATATCCTTGAAATATTTTGCAGATCGCCATAGCCATTTTGGCCACCCTCGCCCTTACAGACCTCGTCCATCACGTTTTCCTGGACTATTCCTATTATCCTGTCAATTTTTATTCGCCTTTGATTAAATTTGCTACTTTTGTAAGTATTTGTAGTAGAAATTCACCATTTAGTGAAAACGAATTTGAAATAATTTCGAATGAATTTCATTCAGGTACTATTTTTCGGATTGACGTACGCTAATATAAGATTTGGAATAAGATCATCTGCAATATTATTCATATTCTCGTTTCTACTGGTATTATTTGGAGCTTCGCAGTATCGAACAGAATTTCGTTTGAGATTAGCAGCGGTGAGTTTAAATATTTGTTGTGGTATCTGATTATACAGATTATTAAAATTTTATATGCATATTTCGAGAAAGTATTACGCAACAGTTTCTTTCGAAGTGACGTGTTTGCCATGATTAGACATGAACGATATGGGAACATTACAGACGTGTTTCTGACATGAGCCTTTCAAAATAAGTTTGTTATCGCTTTATTTTTTTTTCAACTGTAAAAGTAGTCATTTCTAATTTTCTAATCAATTTCCTGAGTGAAATTCAACCCGATTTATGGCAGATTTTCGTAAATTTTTCATTCAGAACGCAAAGTGAAAGCTTTAGACGTGTTTCTGACATGAGCCTTTCAAAATAAGTTTATCGCTTCATTTTTTTTTTTTTTTTTTTTTTTGAACTAAGAGTAGTCATTTCTAATTTTCTAATCAATTTTCTGAGGGAAATTCAACTTGATTTATGGCAGATTTTCGTAAACTTTTTATTCAAAACGAGAAATGAAAGCTTTTCGACAACGAAGCCCCGCCCTCGTATTTTGAAATTATCGACTTGAAAAAATTATACTTTCAGTTTCCCCTGAATCGATAAAATAACCATAGCCATGGATTAATAATTCATCTAAAATGAAATTTCGTAATTTTCAAATAACTTAGTCAGCTAGTTTGGTTCTTGATGGCGTTAAATTTAAAAAAAAATTACCGAATTTATTACATTGGAGCACTTAACACGAGGAAATTAAAAACCCTACTTACGATTTTTATATCTTCACGACCTGAGGAATTGAATTTTTTTTATTATACTCGCTTAGTCATAGACTTCAATATATCCGAAGAAAATCGAAAATGTAAATTTATTGTATTTTCTAGATTTTTGTAAGTTCGTAAATATAAATTGCCAATATGTGCTTTGAATTTCAAGGAAATCTTCCCCTTCTTTTGGTAATTTCTTCTCCTATTCCAGTAATTAATACTGTAAATCCTCTATCAAAAAAGTAATAATTAATTAATTTCAACACAATTAATAGTGTGTAAATTTTTCCAATTATAACGACGAAAAAAAATTCGTATATTTAAACTGCTGTTAAGTATTAAAATCGACAAAAAAAGTTTGATAATTTTTTTTTCAAGGTATACAAATAGTATCGATCATTTATTATTATATTATTCAAATGGGAGTTTAACCCTTGTGTAATGAGTATCCAAGTAGCCTAGATTGATAAATATTTGATTCGCACATGAGACTCAATTGTTTGCTCAGTTGTTCTTCATTCGCTATCGCACTATGTATGTGAAAAATTTCGATAACGATTTTCTAGCCTCTTTTTTATGTACAGAAGCTTTGTCCTTGACAGCCAGATTCTTCTCGATGTATTTTATTCTATTTAAAGAGTTTCTCATGGACATGTCGTGTATAAATTTAATTATCTTACCGAGAATTAGCAGAGGTAAAAAATTTGCCCAGTCATCGAAATTGACGAAATAATGTGTAAGAGGAAACAAGTGTTTTATTTCGAGCGAATTAGCAGCGTTCATGGCGCCCTTGCTTGTTAAATATTTTTAATACGACTTCTATCGATTTTATATCGAATTGCTGGATTAATTTTCCTATTGTTAAGGTAGTTCAATTTCCTGGAAATGAATTGAAAAGTACGAATAGGCGATGAAACATGATCCGTACATCGGATTAATGTTATTCTATCGATAAATCATTCAACCTACCAATTTCAATAAAATTTTGGTAAAATTATTATTTTTCATTAGGTAATTAGCTCATTTTTTTTCCAGGATAAACATGAAACAATGCAGTTCGTTTCCTACGTAATTTACTACCCCGTCGCAATAATGGTATTTATCATGAACTGCTTCGCTGATTCACGTCCTCTTGTTGTAACCCATCTTGTAGATAAAGTTAGTATACGTGATTATTCATTCATAATTCGAGAGAATTGACCATGTGTCAAAATTGAAGCCGGTTTTCGGCTCTTTTATTAATTATTACTCAACTAATGTTAATTTACGACGATTCATTTTTTTTTTTTTTCATTCGATACAGGATGTATGCCCAGAATATCATTCTTCATTTTTGTCTCGATTGTTATTCGCATGGTTCGATCCTTTCGCCTGGAAGGGGTACAGGAAACCGTTGGAAAATGAAGATTTATGGAGTCTCGATTACTTAAATTCATCGGCCAGTATCGTACCGAAATTCGAAAACCATTGGAAAAAGGCATTGGAAAAAGTTAAAAAGTAATTATTTAATGATATTTGGCGAGTGAGTTCGTCGTGTATAGTCGTTTTATGTCACGAACGTTACATTGTAATAATGCGATTATGGGAAATGTCCTTGGGAATATTCAACGAAACATCGATTAGTCTAACTTATCAACAGTTGTTGGAGAAATCTAACTTCTGCTTTCATTAGAATTTCAATTCCAGAAATAGAACGGAGAGTTGAATATCGATTTTTCAACTTTTCAATTTCTAAATTTTACACGTATTTGTATTTTACACTGAACGGTGTATTCTTCCCATGGTTGGGATACTGGAGCTAAACATAAAAATTCAACATACATCACAGCCCATTAAAATATATTATTTTGGGGCGGGGGTGAATCATTCAATTCAATTTCTTAGGAGAAAATATATTTCTCAAATTTTTGAAGAAAAATATCTCAATTTTCTCTCATAAATTCTTTGAAGATTTGTGAAAAAATCATTCAATTTTTTTGAAATGTTATACCTAACGTTGTCGAATTTTTGGAGGAAAAAAGTCGAAATTAATTTTTGAGAAATTTTTTTTAATCTCAATTTTCTTTGAGTAAAATGAAACTCAATTTTTTGAAGTCAATGTAAAAAAAATCAATTTAAAAAAATATATGGTTGAATTTTCGAGAGAATACCTAAATTATTAAAGAAATAAAATCTTTTTTATCTTTAAAGAAATACCTACATGTTCTACATGGGTAAACATTTCTCAATTTCTTCAAGAAAAAAGATAAGTATATTTTCTTGAAAAAAATGCACTTATTCAGGAGAAAAGTTGTTTTAAATTTTTTTTTCAGGGAAACCATTTAAAAAATATTTTTTAGAAATGAAAAAAAAAATAACTTCAAATTTTTTGTACCCAGAAAAAGAAGATTTATTTTGTAGAAGAACTTTCAATTTTTTAGAACGATTTTTTGATATGAAAGAATCTTTCAATTTTTCAAAAAGTTATAACGTTGTCAAATTTTTAGAGGGAAAAAATCAATATTTTTGAGAAAAAAAATTTTGATCTTAATTTTCTTTGAGTAAAATGAATTTCGATTTTTTGAAGTGAAAAAATCGTCCAATTTTTTTTAAGTCAATGTGAAAAAAAATCAAATTAAAAATTTTTTGAAGAAATAAAAATCTGTTTTATTTTTAAGAAAATGTCTTCAGGTTCTACATTAGGGAAAAATTTCTCAATTTTTCTAAGAAAAAGTACTTATTTAGGAGAAAAAGAATTTCAATTATTTAGGAAATTCAAAAATATTTTTACGATTGAAAAAAAAAATCATTTTTTATTTATTTTGGAGAAGAAGCAATTTCAATTTTTCAGAACAATTTTCTCAAATTTTTTGATATGAAACAATCTTTCAACTTTTTTGGAGTCGACGTAAAAAAAAACAGATTCTTTTTTTGAAAAAAGTATCTCCAAGTTCGTGGATGAGAAAAATCTTATTATATTTTTCTTGAGTTTTTAGGAATGCATAGGGGGAAAAATCAGTTTTCTTGGAGTAAAAAAAATTTACAATTTATTTTAGAAAATTTCTTTGAAAATTTAAAAAAAAAATTGAAATTTAAGAAACTTTTTGATGTTTTAGTTTAGAGTAAAAAAAACCTGATTCGTTTAGAAGGAAAACAATTTTAAAATTTTTAGAAAAACATATTTTTTCAGATTTTTTGATGTGAAAAAAACTTTTAAATGTTTTGGAGTAAATGTAAAAAAAATCACGATTTTTTTGAAAAAATATCTTCAATTTTTGGGAGGGAAAAGCCTTTCAATGTTTCCAGAGAAAAGAAAATCTCAATAATGTTCGTTTATTTTTTTTAAATTTTTTTTTTTTGAGAAAAAAAAATGGAGGGAAAAGCATTTTTTACATAATTTCTTTAGAGAAAAAAAATCGCATTATTTATTTTTTTTATTTAGATAGGTATTTTTATTTTTTTATTTTTTTTTTTGAGAAAATTTTTAAAATTTTTTGATATAATATTTTTAAAGAAAAACAATCATTCTCACATTCAGCAAATCAGCATTTAAAAAATGTCAATTATTTTGTATTTGTTTCAGAACTCCCGACGTGGAAATCCGAGTAAGACGCGAAAACGGTGAATTATTAAGAAACGGCGGAGAAGATGTTGGCGGAATCGAATATAAAGTAAACAAAAGCACTAAATACGCATCCATCATAGGACCTCTATGTCAAACTTTCGGAGGTACTTTTGCATTGGGAACCATCCTAAAAGTATTTCAAGACGTATTGACTTTCGTCAGTCCCCAAATATTAAGGTAAACTCTATTAGAATGCGGTATAAAATCGTTCCAAGATGCAAATTAGTAATTATGTTTCTCCTGTTATGACAGTTTATTAATCGACTTCATCGGTGGTAAGCAGTACATGTGGAGAGGATACCTCTACGCCATATCATTGTTTCTTGTCGCTTTCGTCCAAACCATACTAATGTCGCAGTATTTCCATCGAATGTATATTGTTGGACTTAGAGTTCGAACGTGTCTAGTTGCAATCATTTATAAAAAAGTAAGCTGAATAATTAAAACTGGTGTTTAATGTATAATTTTACTCAGAATTTGTATTAATTTATTACTTGAAATTTATAGGCATTATCCATATCGAATGGCGCGAGAAGAGATTTCACAATGGGTGAAATAGTAAACCTTATGTCAGTAGATGCTCAAAGATTTGTTGATCTGATGGCGTATTTGAATATGTTGTGGTCGGCTCCATTGCAAATTGCGTTGGCTTTGTTTTTCTTATGGCAAATTCTTGGTAATTAAATGTAGCATATTTATATTTTCAGAAATATTCGCCCTCGTTCGAAAAAATTAATTTCATTTTTGTTTTCAGGACCCAGTGTATTCGCCGGTCTTGCCGTTATGATCATTCTAATCCCAGTTAACGGCTTTGTCGCATCTAAAATAAGATCGTTGCAAATCAAACAAATGAAAAATAAAGATAATCGAGTGAAATTAATGAATGAAATATTATCAGGAATCAAGGTATTCGAATATTTCATTTATATATCGAAAACTTGAGAAACTGTCACTTCTTACGATTTTGTTTACGTTTCAGGTATTAAAATTGTACGCTTGGGAACCCAGTTTTGAAAAGCAAGTTTTATTCATTCGTAATAAAGAAATAAAAGTGTTGAAAGAACAAGCTTATTTGAACGCTGGAACATCTTTTATTTGGGCTTGCGCTCCTTTTTTGGTAAATTGAATGTTTATAGTATTTTGTAGTGGAGTAAAAATGGTAAAATTAAAAGGATAATAATGAAATGATTTTTTTTCCTCGTAGGTGTCACTCGTAACCTTCGCCGTATACGTGCTATCGAGTGAAAAAAATGTACTGGATGCAAAAACCGCTTTCGTATCGTTATCGTTGTTTAATATTTTAAGATTCCCATTATCTATGTTACCAATGATGATATCCAATATAGTGCAGGTATTTTCAAGAAATACAAGTACTTCGTTGTTTTAGAATTATCAACCTTCGTATAATATTAATCGAGGAAGTTATTGTTATAGACGAGTGTTTCGGTGAAAAGAATCAATAAATTTTTGAACTCCGAAGATTTAAATTTTGGCGACGTCACTCATGATAATCGACGTAAGTATTGAAGTGCATGTCTTACTGACTGTCGGAAGCGAATAAAAGAAACTATTTTTCTATTTTCTTTTTCAGCTGAAGCTTTGGTTATTGAAAATGGATCATTTTCTTGGGAAGGATCCAAGGGATCGCCTATTTTACAAAATATAAATTTGAAAGTTAATCCTGGTGCTTTGATAGCAGTCGTCGGACCAGTTGGTTCTGGTAAAAGTTCGCTGATTTCTGCGTTCCTCGGCGAAATGTATAAATTATCTGGTCTTGTGAACACCAGGGTAAGATTAATGTGATGAAATAGGGCCTGTAACTTGGAATTTTCTAGTGAGAATGAAGTTTTCATTTTAATCCAAAAATTTGAGAAACAGTTTTTTTTTCCAAAAACCTATAAATTTCTTTCTCCTGAAAATTGAGATTTTTTCACTAAAAAGTTTAGATCAAAATAATGTATTTTTCACCTTGGCTCCAAACAATAAAAATATTCTTCCACGACTAAAAAAGTGGGAAAATTTTATTGCTCCAAAGAAATAGAGAAATATTTTTTTTTACTCCGAGAAATTGAGAAATTATTTTCTCAAAAACAAAGAGAGATTTTCTTTCTTCAAAAAACAATAAAAATTTTTCCTGAAAAATTAAAAAGTTTTTTCCCTCCAAAATTGTGACAAAAAAATAAAGATTTCCCCCTAAAAACGTTAACCCTTTTTTTTTTGTTTTCAAAAAGTTGATATTTTTTACGTTGGCTACAATCAATCTAAAGAAATTCCCCCCTCCCCAAAAAATAAAGAAATTTTTACTGCAAAAAAAATTAAAAAATAATATAAAAAAATAACACTTGAAAAATTGAGATTATTATTCATTTTTTTGAGAAAATAAGAAAAGAGTCTTCCTCCCTCGAAAAAGAATTGAAATGATATGTAAATATTCTTACTCTTAAAAAATTAGGAAATTTTTTCCTCCTAAACATTGAGTGATTTTCTGTTCAAACAAATCGAGACCCTTCAAAAAAAGGCTCCTAAAAAATAAAGTTTTGCGAGGTCCATTCCAAAAATGAATGGATATTTTTGCTCCAAAATTTAAAGTTTTCCTTGGTATTCTAAAAAAATTGAGAATTTTTTCCCCTCGAAAAATTGAAAAATTTTCACTCCAAAAATTGAAAAGTATTTTACCTAAATTCAAAAATAAATAAAAGTTTTTCATCTCCAAAAAAATTGTAAGTTTTTTTTTTTTTTTAATAGAAAAAATTGCTTGCTATTTTTTTTTTTGCAAAAAATTGTGATTTTAAAATGGATTGGGTGTACCTGTTGTGTGTATTCAGTTTTCGCCTTTTCACAGTTTTCCAAGGTATAGCTCGTTTCACTCTTGAAGTTTTGGGTTTAGCTCGAATGATTTCTAAGTTATCGACCATGTGATAAAGACGATATTTTTTTCAGGGTAACATTGCATATGTACCACAACAAGCATGGATTCAGAATGCCACCTTGAGAGATAACATCACTTTCGGAGAATCAATTAATAATTTGTACTACGACCAAGTCCTAGAAGCTTGTGCTTTGAAACCCGATCTCGAAATATTACCAGCCGGAGATTTAACAGAAATTGGAGAAAAGGTAAAAAATGAGTGGTTTATCAAGGACTCGTTATATTCTTAAAAATTGTATCTTATGGCATAATTTTTCTTTTTTAGGGCATAAATTTAAGTGGTGGTCAAAAGCAAAGAATCAGTTTAGCCAGAGCAGTCTGCAACGCAGCCGATGTTTACTTTTTAGATGACCCCTTAAGTGCTGTAGATTCTCACGTCGGTAAACACATATTTGAACACGTTATTGGACCAAATGGAATACTCAAAAAAAAGGTAATCTCGTTAAAACATCAACAATTGACGCTCGATTTTTTCTCCACTAAATTGTTACCTTTTTTGTTTATAGACTCGTGTCTTGGTCACTCACGGCGTCACATATTTATCTCAAGTTGATTTTATCGTCGTTTTAAAAGACGGCTCAATTTCCGAATCGGGCACGTTCCAGGAATTATTGGATAAAAAAGGAGATTTCTCCGAATTTTTGGTCACTTACTTGAAAGAAAGTTCAGACTCTGACGAGGAAGGTTGGTAATAAAAAAAATATATATCTTTGTAAAATCATCTCGAAGTGATTGTGACTTTTTAAAAATTTTTCATTCGCAGATTTAGATAAACTGAAAGAAATTTTAGGAGATAAAAAAGTAGCCGATGAAAAACTCGTTAGACAGAAGTCGAAATCCAGTGAAAGTGATTCAGTTACATCGTATACCAGGTATGACTTCGTATCTGAAAGTACATAAATTTTTAAAATGAATTTCTCCATGTTATTGTTACTCTATTTGTTATAGACAAAGGTCAGCCACCAGTGATGAAGAATCGCTCAGAAAACGTAAAAGTAACAAAGAGAACCCCGCTGGACAGAAATTAATCGAAGTTGAACGAGCTGAAACTGGAAATGTTCGTTTTGTATTTTTTAAAATCATTTTTCAATTTGGAGAATTTTTTTAAAATGCAAATTTACGTATTTTAGGTGAAATGGAAAGTTTACGCGTACTACTTAGGATCAGTGGGATTATTCCTGACGTTTTCGACAATATTTATGAATTTCCTGTTCCAAGGATTTTCGATAGCTTCGAACATGTGGCTTTCGAAATGGTCCAGTGATAAAAATGCCACTTTACCTGACGGTACTCAGGATACATACAAAAGAAATATGTATCTTTCGGTTTACGCTTTATTGGGATTAAGTCAAGGTAAGAAATTGAACTCATTGCACGCTTAAGCTTACAATAATTTCCGTAGCTTTGATTGTTATGGCTTGTCCCTGAAAGCCGATCCAATATTTTGTCGTGTTGGCTGAGAACGAATTTCAGATAACGCGAGACGTTTACTTTTTAACGTAATATGTACGAAAAATCTAATTGGCATATTTTTTTGTTTGGTTTCCCTCGTCTTTGAAATTATCAGCGATTACGACGCTGTTAGGATCGTTATTACAAGCACGCGGAATGATAGCCGCTTCCAAATATCTACATTGGCTTATGTTGGCTCGTATCTTAAGATCACCTCTTAGCTTTTTCGATACGACGCCAAGTGGAAGAATTGTCAATCGATTCGGAAAGGATATTGACACCTTAGATAACGTCCTACCTCAGATTATTCGTTCGTGGCTCATGTGTTTCTTCGGGGTAATGAGAAAACTTGTAATTTGTAGATTTTGCAATTCTTCTAATTTCGACTTTTCTTTTTTTCGTTTTATTTATTTAATTCTTCCATTCTGTAGTTTTTTACTAGTTCGCGTACCTACGTACTGATGTTCGTGTATTTCATTTGAAAGTGATTTGTTGTTGTGTTTTTGGCGTAGTACTCAGGAAAAGGAGAATCAGGTGATCAGCTTTTAATACTCATACGTCTTGGCGATGTGCTCTAAAAGGTGTAGGAAATTATAAGCGAATTAAGAAGGATGAAAGGCATCGTAATACTACGCCTAAAATTCAACAAAAATTCTTTAAAATAAGAAATATCTACGTCGTCAGTACTGAATTTTCCCAGCATGCGCTTCTCGTTATTATTTTGTTTACCTATATAGCTTTTTCGTTGTATTATTTCTTACATACCAATTTTTATACCACTAGCAAACCTTCTTCATCGCAAGCTGTTACGCTGTAGAGTACGCTGAGCTGTTTGAAATTTTCGAACCAACTTTTTAATTTCCCTCATTTACTTTCTTCGTACATTTATTTCCTTATGAGGTGAAGGAATATTCATTTTCCGATGTACTTGTTCTTCTCATTGTATTTTGGTGGAAGAAATTTCATCGTTGCGCTGAATAATTTCAAAATTTAGGTTCAAAGATTAAGAAACAAAAAAAAAGGTCATTTAAATTGCCCTTCCCCTTTATAAAAAAAAAAAATCGAGAAAACTAAAACCAAATTTTGTTCAACATTACATTTTTTCATTTTTTTTTCAATCTTCATAATTGAAAAAAAAGTCAAAAATAGATCCAGTCCTCAAGCGGTCAAAGAATAAGGCTTCGCACCCCATGAATTGGTAATTGGTATAAAGCTGAAAGAGGAATTACATTTATGTTCTTCGTTTCCTTCAAAATTTATCTTTAAAGATAGAAAATTACTCAAGCGTCAATTTTTTTTTGCTAGCTTATTAATGTAATCGCTTAACTTTTTTCCAGACATTCTTCAAAATCTGTCTTTCAGATTTTTCTCGGGTCTGAAGTCTGAAAAGGTTAGAGAAATAATGAATTTCTTAATCAGTCTTACATTGGCCTGTTGTACAAGTATTTTCGAAATGACTACTGCTGGTAGAATCGTGAATTGTTTCGAATCTATATATGGATCATTTTTTTTTCTCAATGAGCTCCGAAAGATTTGCCATTTTTGCATAGTTCTGGCGCACAAATTGTGTTTCATCGTTTATTCGCACTTACTCTACCTACCATTTTGATGAGATGAAGTGATACGAACTTGTTGCTTTGGTAATTTAGGTAAGAATGCATATGTTGCAGTTCAATGAACTTTATTTTAACCATGTATTCGTCATATTTTGTTTTTCCGGAATGATGGTAAAGTTATACACATTTTTTTGTATGTGTTCCTTCATTTCATTTCCATCGACTGTCTCCTGCTATTTATCATATTGATTTCCAAACTTGAAATCATCCCGAGCAGCACAATCGACAAATTATCGAAATAAAAAATCGACAGAATATCGAATTCGATAAAGTGTCGCGTTAGTTTCGCCTAAATCGTGAAATTATCTTTCGATATACAGATAGATTATCGACGAATTATAGTTAGTAAAAATTTCGAGATTATAGTAAGATATTTTATCAATAATCTATCTATAATATCGAAAGATAATTTCTCGATTTAGGCGGAACTTTCGCGACACTTTATAGAATTCGATATTCTGTCGATTTTTTATCGATGTTTTATTCCGATTTTTCGTCTTTTACTAGCTTTTTTCTATAATTAAAAATCATTAATTAGCATAATTAATACATTAAACTATGCCTAAATACATTATTCATGTTACGGTAAGAGGATCATTTCAGAAAAAGTAAAAAAAAATTATAAAAAATCTAGTATTCCTCTACCTTAGCCACTATTCCATACCTTATCTTTGAGAAGTTAGCAATAAAACGCTTATAATAGACAGTTTAGTACTTCCAGACGTGTTGGACTTAGAAAAATTTTCACCAATTTTTAAAATTTGGAAATAATTTCAGATATCGTCACAAAATCGTTGAAAAATCGTTCGACAAATTTCAGATTATTTGTCGATAATATAGTTTCAAAGATCGCCACAAAATCGTTGAAAAATCGAGTTCGAGGAATTTCATATTACGTGTCGATAATATAGTTTCAAATATCGTCACAAAATTGTTGAAAAATCGAATTCGAGAAATTTCAGATTACGTGTCGATAATATAGTTTTAAATATCTTCACAAATCGTTAAAAAATTGAATTCGAGAAATTTCAGATAATTTGTCGATAATATAGTTTCAAATATCGACACAAAATTGTTAAAAAATCGAAATCGAGAAATTTCATATTAGGTGTCGATAATATAGTTTCAAATATCGTCACAAAATCGTTGAAAAATCGAATTCGAGAAATTTCAGATTACGTGTCGATAATATAGTTTTAAATATCTTCACAAATCGTTAAAAAATTGAATTCGAGAAATTTCAGATAATTTGTCGATAATATAGTTTCAAATATCGACACAAAATCGTTAAAAAATCGAAATCGAGAAATTTCATATTACGTGTCGATAATATAGTTTCAAATATCTTCAAAAAATCGGTAAAATATCGAAGTCGAGAAATTTCATATAATCTGTCGATAATATAGTATTAAATATCTTTACAAAATCGTTAAAAAATCGAATTCGATAAATTTAATATTCTTTGTCGATAGTATCGTTGACGAATATCGTCATAAAATCTTAATAATATCGAATTCGATAGTTTTTAGATTTTTTGCCTATGAAATTGTACCGATAAATCTTTATAATATTGTGAGAACATCTATAGATTTTCAAACGATTTTTTATCGATACGTTACATCTTCCGATATTATCGATCGAGTGTGCCGCTCGGGATTATGTAGATATACATGGTTAACTTACGATGTACAAATAATTGTAGAAGTCACTTCAAAAACCGCTCAAGTCAAAATCTTCATGAATATCCGCTCATTTTATGCTATAAAAATCATGTTTACACATGTGGTAGACCCAGGATTTATCTACACGTTAATTTCAACATAATATTGTGTTAAAACAACTTGTGTCAATTTTGGTTTTTTGTTTCTGGAGAAGGAGGAGTTGCACGTTGCACCTAGAACAGGGAAATCACATTAGCATGTAACTACATATATCCGCTGTAAAAAGTCAAAAATGCAGTGAAAAAATGAAAACTAATGCTAAAGCATACCACCTGTTTTGGACGACTTCATTCCCATTGAAATTTTTGTTTTAATCAAAATGATAATTTCCCACAAACCTTCGTCAATTTATCATTTTTTCACCTCATTTTCTAAGGCATTGTGAGGAAAGCTAGAAGACAGAACAAAAGACAGCACTTTTGATTGAGCAAGATGGAAAGAAACGATAGAACGAGAGAGAAACACAAAATTTTTAAAAAGAACGAGAGACGAGAACAAACTTACGAGACTGAAAGAAAAAGAGGAAGAACGAGATGAAAAGACGAGAACATCTAAAAACAAAAATCCTTGTTCTCCCATCCCTGCAATTTTTTTACAAGGTGTACAGTTCTACAAAGGCATGCAAATCATACAAAAATCATACTTTCAGCTAAAAAATTCCTTACTTTTAACCCAAAATCGGCCCCTACTTCAGAAAAATCTTTGGAAAAGAAACTCCGTACTAAGCTTCAAATTTATGCAGAAAATACATATTTTTTCATTCAAAATTTCAATTTTCTCAAAACTTTTGTCCCCGCTAGTCTTGTACAGAATTTTTTCATAAAAAGTTTTGCCCGCACTTCGCTGGGGGCAGTATGCAAGGGAATTAGTAAGCTCAAAACAAAAGAAGAGAAATTCAAAATGTTTAAATCTGACCTTGTCTCCTTCAGCCTCTCTCATTGAACCCTCTAGACATTTTTTGTTGAAGCAGATGTCAAAAGCTTCAAAAAATCCTTTCAACTTTAAAATTGTCCATCCGCTCCCATCCTTGCGAAGAAAAAGTCTCCCTGAAAAATGAACTGCTTACTCCTGAAAAAAAATCATGGAAACACAGATCTACTCCAAAAAACTCCTGAAAAATGAACCTCTTCCTCAAAAAAAAAAAAAGGCATACAAAATGAAAACTTGGTCATACAAGAGTCATACATTTCAACTTTTAGACCTTGATGTAGATACCATGATTGTTTTAGAACTCACCGCTTCAATAATTTCATTCTTCTTTGCAGTCATAACTAATGTGTGCTCCGCTCTGTCCTTAAATATTGGAGCACTAAAGGCATCTAAACTACTTCATAATAATCTATTGTCTCAAGTACTGCATTGGCACGTTTCTACTTTCGATATCACACCTGTTGGAAGAATTATCAATAGATTCGGATACGATGTCGAGATGCTCGACAATACGATAGTTCAAAATATTAAAATGATCTTAGCTATGATTGGAGCGGTAGGTGAAGAATTATTAGTATTTTGGGGAAAATCTAACTCCGGAAAATGTGTATGGCAGGATCGTCGAGAAAAGAGCAATTTGCGCGAGACCAGTATCAAATTTTTCGATCTTGAGATGGAAAAATCATTAAGTATATTTTTTTCAAAGTTTGCATACCAGTGAATAACAAAAAATTTGCTCATTAAAAAAAATTACTGTTCATTTAGAAGGGGCTCAAAGTGATTTTTGCTTCGGGCATATTCTGACTCGGCGATCCTGTCTACCGAATTTGTGGCTTTTGTCACTTCTGTCTGCTTTACTCCATTTGTTGTTATTGTTCTCATTTCGATAGCACTAATACATATACATAAGTTATTTACATCGTGAAAGGAAAATAGGCTGCTTTTCGATTGTTTTGTTTTACACTGTGCAATTAATAAATAGCTCTGTTATGGCATTTGATTGGGTTTCAAAACACATTGATAACATCAGACCAATCAAATGCCCAAAATTTTACTACAGAGCAATTTAGAGCAACGAAAAGAACAGAGCTCTTATGGTGTGAATGTTGAATGATGTTTTGTTTTCTGAATGTGAAACGGGTTGCATCAAAACCACCTAGACAATACAAGCCATGAACGTAGAAAGGCAACGTCGCATTTTTGAGTAGTAGACAGCCGACTTTCAAATCCGTTTTTTGACGATAACTCGAGAAATATTCATCGAATCGAAATTCTGACAACACATTAAAGAAAGGAAATTGTCTGCTCTACAATTTTGGTTCAGATCAATTTTCACGAAAAACGCTTTGTTCGCACTGAAAATGAGAATGTGTGAAAATTTGCATATCCAAGAAAACAATTTACGCTGAGAAATCGAGGTATTTTCGTCAAATCGAAATTTCAATGATTTTAGGATGATAGGACATTTTTTGCTCTACAATTTTGGTTCTTATCAATTTTCACGAAAATTGCTTCGTTGACCGGGAAAATGGGAAACTTTGATAGACGGCCAATTTTCGAAATCAGTTTTTCGATGATAACTCAAGAAATATTCGTCGAATCGAAATTCCGACTGCAGCAAACGAGAGTAAATTTTTCAATCTACAATTTTGGTTTTCATCAATTTTCACAAAAAACGGGTCGTTGACCTCGAAAATGAGAAAATAAATAGTTTTTTGACGATAACTCAGGAAATTAGTCGAATCAAAAATTTTAAAAGCACTAAAACTGAAGGATTTTTTATGCTCTACAATTTTAGTTCTTACCAATTTTCATGAAAAACGCTTTGCTTGCCCGCGAAATATGAAAAAATGAAAATTTGCATATCTGAAAAACAGTTTTTGCTAATGAATCGAGGTATTTTTGTCGAATCGAAATTTCAACGATTTTAGGATGAAAGTATATTTTTTGCTCTACAATTTTTTGTTGTTATCAATTTTTACGAAAATCGCTTCTTTGATCGAGAAATTAGAAAAAATCTGGTAGACGGCCCATTTTCAAATCAGTTTTTCGACCGTAACTCGAGAAATATTCGTCGAATCGAAATTTCGAGTACACTAAACGAAAGTTAATTTTTCGCTCTACAATTTTGGTTTTCATCAATTTTTGCGAAAAACACTTCGTTTGCCTGGAAAATGCATATTCAAGTTGCTCAAGTCGGCCGTCTACCGCAAGGTTGCCAAATTTAACTTCATGGCTTGTAGTGTCTAGCTGGTTTTGGTTGCATGATCCAATCCAAGTAAAATTGGTATAGAAATACAAATCTAAAATATGTAAAATTTTGAAATTGATCCAGCAATCAGCAATTCAGCATGCATGATATTTCTATTTTCAACTAGGTACTACTTGTACGTAGCTAGTTACCTCGTGTCTTCTTTTTCAGCATTATGAGGAAACCAGTATTTTTAGATTTCGAAATACTACTTGCATTATCTCCATGATGTTTTGATAGCTTTTTGAAATTTAAATAATTTCATTATTTTTTGTCGTAGCGTTAAATAAAAATGATAGTCAAAAAAGTGGTTTGAAGATTTTAAACCTTCGATGTTTGATTGAATATTGATTCATTGGTTTCTAAATACCAGTATTAGATAGATTTTGTTCATGCATTTTTCTATTCTCATTGAATGATTTGATCATTACATAATTATTTTTATTTTATTTTCGCGGAATTTTCGTAATGGGGCCATCTTGTGATCTTCTAAAGTTTTTCAAAAATTGTGAATATTTGCATAGTTCTGGCGCACAATTTGTGTTTCATGGTTTCTTCGCATTTACGATTTACTCTTACCATTCTCAATCATGAGTAGTAATTCAATAAGAACTTGTCGCTTTGGTAATTTAGGCACGAGTACTGGAGTACATATGTTGCAGTTCAGTGAACTTCATTTGAGCAATGAGTTATTCGTCTTTATGGTTTTCCTGAAAATAAGGAAGTTGAGCACATTTTGTCAGTGTGGGTTTCTTCATTCCCATCGACTGTCCCTTGTGCAATCTTATTGACTACTTTCTATAGAAAACTTAGAAGTAATTATGTCGGTATACATCGTTATTAACTTATTAATATTATTTACAAATAATTTTGCTCTTCTTTGCAGCCATAGCTAATGTGTCTCTCTCTTTGGCCATATTTCTTGGTGCAATAAATGCATCTATATTGCTTCATAATAACGTATTGTCTCATGTTCTGCGTTGGTCTGTTACTACTTTCGATATCACACCAATTGGAAGAATTGTAAATAGATTCGGATATGATATCGATGTGGTCGATAATACGATAGTTCAAAATATTAAAGCTGTCCTATTGCACGTTGGAACGGTAGGTGAAGAGTTTTTCGTATTTTTGGGGAAATCTAACATCGGAAATGGTGAATGGGGATACCAAATTTGCAGTTTGTCTGTCTTATTCTATTGGTTGTTATCGTTTGCATCGTTTGGATTTTATTAAAAAATAATTTACAGGGTGACTCAATCATGTTGCAACTCGAGATTTTAAGAACCCCTCGCGGTAAATGCTGCGAGGGCAGAATCTTCTGATAGAGCCTACGTGTTCCCTACAATGTACATGATGTCCACAGGATTTTAAAATTTCCAGAAAATCATTGCCCCAAATTCATAAAATTCCAAAAATTGTAAAGCTCTTATCCCCATTTTAAAAAAATTTACAAGTGAACTCAAACTTGACTCTGAAAAATTTTCAAATTGCAGGAAAATTTTATTTCAAATTTTGTTCGATTTGGAAGAAACTTTGTGATTTTTCCACACCGATGTTTTACTTAATTCAATACTATTTCATTACATTCACTACCCATTTTTCAAATCACTACTTTCACTGACTGCGGGATAAGTAAAATGATCCATCCTACTAGTCAACATCCAATAGCATTAGGGAACCCACAGGTTGTGTCAGGAGACTTCGTACTCCCCGCATCCCCCTTAGGGGTACTCAGAATTGAAGATAATTAATCAACATTGCGGGAATGTTTAATATTGTACTGTTTTCTGAATGCAAAACAGGGTTTATCGTCAAAGTCAATGGTATAGAAATACAAAATATATAAAATAAAGTACAGAACTTGGTCCAACATACATCAAATTCCAACTTGGAGGAATAATCAATGTTCCTTACTACTTAGATTTAGCTCATACCTTTATTTTTAGTATGGTATAGATATCTACTCTATGAGAAAATCAGTATTTTGTAGATTTTCAAATTCTACTTCCAATATTTTCATGCTATTTTGATACGGTTTATTGCAATTTGAATAATTTCACCCTTCTTTACAGCCCTGTCTAATTTTTGTTTCGGTTTGGCCACCTTTATGGGAGCACTTAAAGCATCCTCGTTGCTTCACAATACTCTATTATCCCATATTCTACGATGTCCCGTTAGTTTTTTCGATATAACACCTTGTGGAAGAGTGGTAAATAGATTTGGAGGTGATATCAATATGATGGATGATAAAATAGTTCAAAATATAAAAGCTTCTCTTTCAACTTTTGGAACGGTATGTGAAGATACATCTTCTACGTGGGAAAATTTAATTCAACTGGAGAATGTTCGTTAATCCGAACCTTTTTTTTTTTTTTGCAATATTCATTAATCAACTTCATTGGCTATTGGAAGCATTATATGAAGTACAATTATAAGCAATTTTCGTTGGAATTTTAACGAGGAATACATTTTTGTTACACTTTCGCGAAAAGCTTGGATAGAAAATGTACGAGTAATTCTTCATGTATTATTTTTAATTACTATGTAGAATATAATATCTACCTACTTATAGATACAAAACAAACACTTTTTTTTTTTTTTTTTTTTTTTTTACTACAAAGCAAAAGTAAAGTTCATGAAGTTTGTCATTCTGCTTTTTTGCTGTTTGATATTTCTAACCTGTGCGATAGTTTTTTTTATTCAATAACAAGCTTTCTTTCAGCTAATAAAAAAATGTAGCTTTAGCCCTTACTCGTTGGCCAATAACGACTGGCTAAATAGCCCTTCCTGAAAGTTGAAGATATTGCCAAAAATTTGAACTTCTACACTCGAATAAATGTTTTTTTATAGAATTTTATTTTTAAAATAATACCTATGTGACCCGGCATGACAAAAGGGACCTAGTAGGTAAAAAATCGATTTTCACTTTCTTTGTGTTCTGAGCTCTACGAACCTAGGTCTATCATCTGAGCCACACAAAATTTCAAAAAAATCAATATTTCCAATCGGCACGACAAAAGGGACCTAGTAGGCAATGTAGCTGTTTTTCAAGAATTTGAATAAAAATGTGCAAAAATATATCCCTGATTGGTTTCAAAATAGCTCCCCCGGGGCTGATGCTTGAAATACGTGATTTTAAGCCAAAAAATTGAAAATTCCACTTCTGAGAATTTTTGATCAATTTCACTGATCAAAATAATTTTACTTGAAATCGATAAAATCTAATAATTGAGGGCGGGGGGAGAATAAGGGCCTTCGCTCGTCGAAGGCCTTTTTTATCTAGAATCGCGTTTCAGATACCTTCAACATTCGACTAGTCATTAAAAGTGGTGGTAGTTCCCAACTCGACGTATAGAGGTCGCTAGTGAGTTTTTAACACTTAATCGGTGACATCGCGGCTGACAGCCGGTGACATGCGGCTGACAGCCGCGTGTCACCGTTCGCGGAAAAAATTTCGTAATCGGTGACACGAGGCTGTCAGCCGCAAAATCGCCCCGTCCCCCCTTTTATGGATAATTTTTTGATTTCTTTTGGTATTTTTGATTCCCAATTCATGACCAACATAAGTGACATGCAAAAACTTCGGGCCAATTTTTTTTTTATTTCAAGGTACAATCCTCATTAGCCTATACATGAAAATGAAAGAACTAACGTTAAAGTATTTCTGTTCAGGTCTTTTCCCCTATGTACCAGACTTTTCTCCTTGCCACAAGAGATCGGCAACCAGCTTGCCAATTGCCCCTTGGGTCTATAAGAGATTGGTACCCATCTTAACCATGAATTTACAGATATACGGCTGATAGCCGCGTGTCACCGATCGTGGAATTTTTTTTTGCGGATGTTAGCCGCGTGTCACCGTTCATGGAACTTAAGTTCCATGTCACCTTTCAAGTGTTAATGGACTAAGACACTGTTTTTATGGGATTAAGATTTTGGTTTCTCAAAAATTTTAAGGCACTTATATAAATACTTGTTGCTGATGTTGTTATCATTGCATCCGCGATCTTTTTTGATCATAATTGTACTTTCTCATGTGGTAATAAATATAATAATCGATTAGTTGAACGTATTTTTCATAAAATTTTGGTTTTGTGTAACATTTCGATTGTTACCATTTTCAGATTCAATTAGAAGCAAATATATATTTTTTTAAATATGGATATTGAAAAAGGGCCTTCAGAACAACTTTATCAAAAGCGAAACAACGATATTTTTGACATTTCGCCATTATCAGATTCGATTAGAAGCAAATTTTTTTTTTTGAAAAATATGGATATTGAAAAAGGGTCTTCAGAGCAACTTTTTCAAGTAAATGTAGAGGGGGAAAGAATGAAGTTTTTTTCAATGTTACACTGCCGAATTGTAGCGTAAGAGTTGCTCTTTCTAATGAGACAAAGAGCAACATTGTTGAATTTTATACCGCTGAGTTATATCAAACTGAAATTTCAAATGTGATTTACTCAAAACGAACTTTTTGCGTGAAGGCCCTTATTCTCCCCCCGCCATCAATTTTTGTTTTTCAATTTTTTTTTTTTTTTTTTTTTTTTTTTCGTTTTATGACCACTTATTATGACGCAAATTGCTCATAATTTAGCCAAAAACCGATCTGATATTTGTAATCAGTAAGCTTCAAAAATTTGCTTATCACACCATTTTTCCCCTTTTTTTGGCAACACTTAGTTTGGTCAAATTTCCCTTACGCAGTATAAAAAAATTTCCCCACAAAATTTTTTTTTAAATATTGGAAAATATTTCACTCATATCCAGTAATTATTTCCCCAAAATCAAAAAAAAAATCGGTCCATTTGTTCCTAAGATATTCATTCTCAAAGTTTATTTTTGCTCTCTTGAAAAATTTGTAAAATACCTACAGGTCCTTTTTGTCATGCCAGGTCACATATAACCAATTTTGTAGAGTTTGAAAAGTTGTAAAGGAAAATTACAAAAAAAAAAAAAATTTACATTATCAACAAAGCTACGACGTTCTGAAAAAATGACCATGACGAGTACATAACTTTCACTTTTTCCCTACTACTCTCGGAGTCGGCAAACATGCATACACTGGTGTAGTTTGGGTAGCTGCATCATTGGTTTGAAAGGGGTGCACTACTTCTGGAACACCCTGAAAATATTTTAAAAATCTGAAAAAATTCTGAGAATAGTTTTAGATGATGAAGAAACGATCTAGGTGGTTAAATCGTCCCATTTCAATTGAAAAATAGTAATATAATAATAATTAACACCCTAACGAGTATGGATGTAAATATTTACTATGGTACTACGTATTACCTACTTATTTTTACTCTTTCACTGCGCGCTCTACAAAATACCGGTTTTCTCTAAACAAAAATAGAAACATATTCCCCATAAATACAGTTCAATAAGTATACAAATACATACCGGGGCCATCCAAAAATAACTTTCAATCCCAGAAGGACTTGATACATAAAATTTTTCCATTTGAGGAAACAAAAAGAAAAACACAATGCATTTTGCAATTGTGAAAATAAGTAAGTCTAATGGTTTTATTACAGGAATTGCTGAATTTTTCGCCGATATCGCTGTTCGTGTGGGATGTTGGAACAGTGCTAAAATTTTACATAACCTTATGTTATACAATGTTTTTCGTCTGCCACTTGTATTCATGGATATCACACCCATCGGACGTATTTTATCTAGATTTTCAAAAGATATCGATGTATTGGATAATTCACTTCCGGCCCAGTTTAGCGACTCCATTTACTGTCTCGGTGATGTATGTGTTTGCAATTTCCACTCAATCAAAATAGCATCGAGTATTCCCAATTAGATTATTATGTTTTGAGGTGTTTTCTTGGGGTTATTACTTTTGAAATTAGGTGGTACTATAAACGTGTATTGAAAGGTATTAACATTGCTGTAGAAGGCTTTGTATAAATAAAGTGATCTGTAAAAAAATTACTTACGTTGGGTTTAGATTATCTTGAAAGACGATAATACGCATGCATGTGCCACATTGGTTTTTTTGTTTTTTTTTCTGTATAAATTATGAATGGGATATTATACTTTGCTATTTCTTTCCTAATCCCTTCTTCATTCTTTTCTAATTAGGTAGTATAATAGATACCTAGACCTTCTCTTGGGTAAATAATTTATTGGCAACAAAAAGTTACTCTTTTGTACTACATAAGTATGAAAGTCTAGTCACCTAAATGGAGATTTACATATTTTAATATCTGTAATTATATCTTGGGCTCTTATAACCGCAGTAGTTCGTCTAACACTCGTTATTCTTGAAATATCGTTGATTTATGATAAATATTTTTGAGATTTTTGTACGTATTCAATTTTAGAATTACATTGGTTGATTTAAAATATTCGCAGAATACGTGTATTGGAAGTGTTCGATCTGATGTGTTTATTCTTGATATTTATTTTTTTCGAAGTTCATTTTGTTGATGGTTTGTGTTCGCGCTTGGGTTTTCATATTATAGTCATTTTCATTAACATTTCTCCATTCTAATTGGGAACATAAATAGGTGACAGTGAAATGTTAAACGTGCATCGGAGTAGAATATAATAAAGATGTAAACTGCTAAAGGTGCCTTGTATTTATTATAAAATCTGATGATAGACTTGGCTTCTCGTTTAACCCATTTAAATCAGCTTTTGCTTGAATTTTTGTGTACCTACTAAAATGTGCTTTATTTCATTTCACCGCTTTGTTTGTACTAATAATTTATGTAACTGTAGGTGCGATTTTTTAAATTTAAATCAATTTTAAAATGAATTAATATGAGATTGATTTTTTTTCAGGTTGTTTCCACCTTATTCATTATCAGTTATAGTACTCCTATTTTCGTCACGGTTATTTTACCCGTTGGTGCTCTGTATTATTTCGTTCAAGTGAGTTTTTAAAAATGAAGTTCGGAACTCGAATAGGCTGATACGTTTTTTTCTAGCTAGGTATCTCGTTAATAGACAGCTAGGGAAAAAATCTTTTTGTGCAAACAATTTTTCAAAAAAAAAAATGTTTCATAATTTTTTTTTTAATTTTTTTAGGTAACAATTTTTAAAAAAATTAAGAAAATAGGTATTTCGAAAAAAATATATTTAAAAAAAAAATTAAAATTTCTTTCTACCTACTCGTAGTTTGAATTTTTGAAATGAAAAAAAAAATCAATGTTATTAAACCTGGTTTAAACCTGAATTGAACACACTTGCTTTAAAATTTATTTTCGGTTGGAAAGTAAAAAAAAAAAAAAAAAAAAAAAACTTCAAAATATCACAAAAATTCTTGAAATATTAAAAATGCTTCGTAGCTTCTTAAAAATTGAAAAAGAAAGAATTTCAAATTTTATTAAACCTTGTTCAAACCATAAGCAAAAAAAAATGCTTCTGTTGAAAGGTCGGATTCCCATATTTTCGTGTTGAAATTCGAATTTTAAGATTTACCTATTTTGAAAAAAAAAGTTTTAAATATTTTTTTTAATCAATAATTTTAAGTGGTGGGTTTTTTAAACTTATTTTTTAGTCGTCATACTTCTTAAAAATTTTCTTAATTTTAGGTATCGAGACAATTGATTTTTAATAGATACATAATATTGTTAAAATCAAGAACAAGAATTTCGCTTTTATGCTGAAAATTCGAGTTCTCATAATTTCTTATCAAATGTACCTACAAAATGTTCACAATAGTTTGTTCAAAAATTTTTTCATTTTTTTTTAATTTGAAAAAAACAATTGAAAAATATTTTACTTGGAAGAGATTTTTTCAAAAAAATTAAAACGTCAATTTTTATTTGGTCTTGTTCAAAACTTTTCAAAATATTTTTGAAAAACAATTTTTTTTTTTTTAAAATGGAAATTTTTGAAGAACAATAATTAGAAAAAAGATATTATTTGATTTTTTTTCAAGCTTGAATTTTTGAATTTTTTTCCAGTCTGATTTTTAAATCTCGTGCGTACGTATAAAACACAATTTTTTTTAAGTTTTTTTTTTTTTTTTTTTTGTTAAATAATTTTTTTTTATTTTATTTGAAAACACTTTCTTCAAGATTCATTTGGGATGTTTTTTTTTTTTAATTGTAAAAAGATAATTTGGAAAAAATTTATTGAAAACAATCAATTTTATTGTTTCACTTTGATAATCTTGTTTAAACAATTTTTTATTTTTTTTTAAACTGAAGAAAAAGTTTAAAGAATACCTCTTGGAAGAGGCTTTTTACTCGATAATGAGATTTTCCCAATTTCTATGAGTAATTAGTTATCTTTTTCAAACCAAAAACCAGAAATTTAGCTTCTGCTAAAAATTTGGATTTTCATAATTTCGTGTTAAAATACAAATTTTTCAAGAAATTTTGATCTTTCAATTTTTTATTTTTGCGAAAATAATTTTAGAAATTAAAAAAATATATTACCTAAACAGTTTATAAAGCAATTTTAGATTTTATTTTGTAAAACAATTTTCAACAAAAATATTTACAATGCGATTTTTTCAAAAATTATTGTAAAAAAATTTCAAATTTTATTCCAACTTGAATTTTTCAAAATTTTGTTGAAACATTTTGCTATTTGTACATAGGTAAATGGATTATGCCATGTTTTGGTTTTTAGAGACATATTTCCGCTATATTTTTGTGTTGCATTACGTTCAAGTTGATAATTTTGCCTAATTTGAGCCCTGAAAAATATTCAGATAATTTTATTCGTAACGATATTTTTTTTTACTAATTTGTGTTTTACTTTTCAAACAGAGATTCTACGTTGCGACATCGAGACAACTGAAACGATTGGAATCTGTATCACGATCGCCCATTTATTCCCATTTTGGTGAAACAGTTGCTGGTATGATTTGAATATTATTAGCATTAAAATTGATTTTTTGTTTCAATTATTGTATTATTTATACTGGGCTTGTATAATTTTACAAGATTTTTACTCCCAGTTTCAAAAGATTTTTTTTACAAAGAAAAATGGTTATTTTCACTTTAAAAAAAAAAGAAGAAAAAAAAATCTCTTAGTATGATAGGAGACTTAACTTGATGATTGAAGAAAGACATTTAATTTATTCGTTAAATTTTGCAGGCGCTCAGTCAATTCGTGCGTATGGCCGTCAAGAGAAATTCATCAGACAATCTGAAGAAAAAGTGGACTTCAATCAGAAAAGTTATTATCCGAATATTGTTTCAAATAGGTAAATGCCTGATTCATAATGCCAGCAGTTTCCATTGGATCGAGTATAATACAAATATCATAAAATATTTTCTTGTTTCATTAGATGGCTTTCAGTACGTTTAGAAACTGTGGGAAATATCATCATATTTTTCGCTGCCTTGTTCGCTGTATTAGGAAGAGACACCCTTAGCCCCGGACTTGTCGGGTTATCCGTCAGTTACGCCTTACAGGTACGTAAATTGACCTTACCCACGCTGCATTCCGGAGTAATGTCCAATCTACGCGATATTTTATGGTAATTAATTCTCTTATCATTTTTTCTTTAGATAACCCAAACGCTGAACTGGTTAGTACGTATGACTTCGGAAGTGGAAACCAATATTGTGGCTGTGGAAAGGATCAAAGAGTACGGAGAAACACCCCAAGAAGCTGCTTGGGAAGTAGAAAATGAATCGGTTCCAAATAACTGGCCCTCAAAGGGTGATATCAGTTTTGAAGATTTCAAAGTCAGGTACCGACAAGGGTTGGAGTTGGTATTGAAGGGAATCACCTTTCTAGTGAATGGAGGCGAAAAAGTAATTTTTCATTATATTATGCGAAAAATCCTCATTTAATCGAATATCACGTTTGATATATTTTTTTTTTTTGTTACGATTGTAGGTCGGTATAGTTGGTAGAACTGGTGCTGGAAAATCATCGTTGACTTTGAGTTTATTCAGAATTATCGAATCGGCCGGTGGTAAAATATTGATCGATGGTATCGATATCGCTACTCTGGGGTTGCATACTCTTCGTTCAAAATTGACCATCATACCTCAGGTGAGTTTTTTGAAAATTTTATTAATCGACTCGATTAATTTTAATGTGTTTTTTCTCCTAATTGACTTTGAAATTTTTTTCAAAGTTAATTTGTATCTATTTTGTATAACCGAAAAACTATTTTATTTTCTTCTTCAGGATCCAGTCCTATTTTCAGGATCGTTAAGGATAAATTTAGATCCCATAGGCCAGTATTCCGACGAAAGCATTTGGCGAGCGTTAGAATTAGCCCATCTTAAATCGTACATCAACAGTTTAGGCTTTGGACTGCAATACGAAGTTACCGAAGGAGGTGAAAATTTCAGGTAATGTGCATCTATATTGTAAGAGTTGGAGTACTAACGGTTTTCAAAGTAATTTCAAATTAATGTTGGCAAACTTGAAATTACAGCGTTGGCCAAAGACAGCTGATCTGCTTAGCTAGAGCTTTACTACGAAAAACAAAAGTTTTAATATTGGACGAAGCCACCGCTGCCGTCGATTTGGAAACCGATGATTTAATTCAAACAACAATTCGTAACGAATTCAAAGATTGCACCGTGTTGACCATCGCCCATCGGTTGAATACCATAATGGATTACGATAAGTACGTATACGAATCTTACTTGATAATTCGTTTCGATTAATTTTTATGAACAAAAAAAAAAAAATTTCTCCCAAAAATTTAGAGATTTTTTCTTTGAAAAAATTGAAAGATTTTTTTGTAGTTAAGTAAAAATAGAGGAATTTTTTTAATCCAAAAAATTGAGATAAAATTTCATTCCAAAAAAATTAATATAATTATTATATATTTTTTTGATCTAAAACAATTGACTTTTTTTCTTCGATAAAATTGGAAAATATACTTTTACTCAAAAAAAAAGATAGGTATGTATTTCAAAAAAATTGAAACATTTCTTTGCTCTAAACAAAATATGAGGCTTCTTCGAAAAAATTGAAAAATTTATTTGAAGTAAAAATTGGAAAATTCCTTGGGTTATTTCAAAAAAAATTATAAACTTTTAATGCAAAAAAAATTAAGATTTTTTTAAATGATTTTTTTTTCTATTGCTCCAAAATCCAAAACAATTGAGAATTTTTTCCTCTAAAAATTGAGCAATTTTCTTGTTTTAAAAAATAGTATATTTTTCGTGTTTCAAAAAATTAAAAAAACTACTACTTCCTTCAAATTTTTTACTTACTCCAAAAATAATCAAGATTTCGCCTCTTCAAAAAAGTTGAAAAAATTTTACTCCAAAACAAATCCGTCAAAAAGTTTGAAAAAAATGTAATTTTTAAAAAAAATTAGATTTTTTATCTTCTTCTAAAACAATTAAAACTTCTCTGAAAAATTAAAATATTGTTTTACCTAATCCAAAAAAAAAAAAAAATCAGCCCGAAAAAATTGAAGTGAAAATTAATTAAATGTAACTCTAAAAAATTTAAGAATTTTTTTTAGGTATCTATTTCAAAAAAAAAAAAAAAACTCCAAAACAATCAAGATTTCCTGTCTGAAAAAATTTTAATAATATTTTTATTTAATTTTTCGCACAAAAAAAATCAATTTTTTTATCCCACAAAAATGTCTCCATTTAAAAATAAAAAAATAAAAAAAAAATAAGTAAACTGAGAATAATTGTTTTTTTTCAAAATAATCAAGATTTTTTTTAGATTTTGCATATTTTTAAATTTTCTATGATGTAGTTCATTCTGTTTTTGAAATTTGGAACGAACTTGAGCACCCAAGCTGCTGCTATGTTGTTGGACTAGGACCTAACGCAGTAGCAATCAATTTTTTTTTTAATCTTCTAAAAATCACTTTTTTTCAATTACAGGATCATAGTTCTCGATAAAGGATACATGGTCGAGTACGACCCTCCTCAAGCTTTATTAAAAAGGAAGAATTCAGTATTTTACGGAATGGCCGCAGATGCAGGGTTATTATGAAAACTCCCTCACCTGGTTTAATTGCTTGCATCTTTCCAACAATTTTTGCTAATTTTATACGATCGTACGTATTGGAATTTTCCTCGTTTAGGAAATTCCCATTGTTTGTTGATGAATGCTTGACCGATGATGAATAGAATAGGTATTATATTGCGAAATCATCTGGGAAAACCCCTTGTTACAATCAAATTTTTAATAATTCCCTCCTTTAAGTTTAAAATGTGTGCTAATGTATTCATTGTTGATTGATCAAAACAAATTTTTATTCATTACAATATTTACGCAATGCAATCAATTATACAAACATAATTAATGTACTTAATTTAAAATAATGAATTGTGATAGTCATTGTGATATTGTAATTTAATGCAAAACTCGTTGTGTACGCATTTTACCCCCTCCCCCTTCAAAAATCAAACAAGCAATTCGAATAAGTTTTTTTTTTATAAAAATGTTCATTAATGGCTATACATAATTTTATTACTTACGTTGATCAGAATCAAATTTCTATTTTTTTAAATGCTAGAAATGTTTTAATTACCTACCTATTTATCAGTAATTTAAGTTTTAGTCATTTTACTCGTAATATTGCATTTTATGACAATAGTGTAGTATTTTGTGAACTACATATTTCCCTGGTGTGGCCGTATACTATTTTGTTATATAAAAAAAAAAGATAGAATATCAATGTTCCTTTTAATTAATTTGGTACTTCTAGCGAAAATTTGCAAAAGTCTATCCATGGTCCCACACTTTATCACCCAGTTCCTGTTGTTTTCGTGATAAGTGTTGCGCGACGCACTACTCCATCACTTCTTAACATATTATATTTTATTTCGCGGTAACATGCTCACCTCTTGAAATCACTGGTAACACTCACATGCCCTGTACCCCGAATCAATCGTGCATAACATAATAATTATTATGTTTGCCATAGATAGTTTTTCACATTGATCAAGTTTAATTTTTTTTCTCAACAAGTAAAGTACTTTACCTTTGTTATTTTTCTTAAGGAAATTTTATGTATCGAAAAGTTAAGTTAATGGAGTTTCACCGTGAAATTGTTTCTTGTACTATTTTCATTTTTCTTTCCTTTTATGTGTATGGTTTCTGTTAAGTATATTACAGTGATTTTAATAATGATATTTAGAATTTTATATCATTCGTTTTATTTACCATTTTTTTTTTCTTTTTTGAAAGATTTTATATCATTGCAGTGTTAATGACTTTGTGTTTTTAATTTTTTTTCTTTTGTGAAGAATTTTAATTATACATTTTCGTTATGATTTGTTTGTTGTTTCGAGATCGTTTGAACGTGGATTTTTTTTCAAGGAAAATCAAATTTTGCATTAAGTTGTGAAAGGTCCATCGATCAGCTTCTTTGTTCTTCATCAATGAAATCTTCATTCGGGACAAATAACCATTATTAAAAGAAAAGAATAGTCTCAACTTTTTTGTTTTTTCGATTTTTTGTCTTGCAAGCTTTAATTTTATAAAAATGTTTTTTAAGATTTTTTTTGTAAAAAAAAAAAAAAAAAAATCACTTTTTACAGATAGAAAAATAGTTTGAAAATTTGAAAAAAAATCGTGCAAAAAAACTACATGATTGCAGGTATAAAAAAAATTAATAAATTCTTTCGTTTCTTTTTTTTTGAAAAACTTCTAAAAAAAATTCAAAAAATCATTAGAAAAAATCTTTTAAAAATTTCCCAGTTTAAATTCTTCTAAAATGAAGAAAATATTTTCAAAATTTTCGTTGAAAAAAAAATCAAGAACTCTAGAAAAAAATCAAAATGTTCTCCCAAATTATTTTTCCTTTTAGCAACATTTGAAACCCCTTTCAAAAAATCAGAAAAAATATGTCCACAAATGAAAGGTACTTATTTTTAATTTTTATTCTATATGAAAAAAAAACTGAAATTCTCCCTTAAAAAAACATCTCGTGGGAAGAAATTTGCAAATATGTAGGTAGATTGAGAAAATTTTCAAAATATTTGTGAAAACTTGGTCTGAAAAAATCCGAAAACTTTTCAGAAGTTGGAAAAAAATCTTCTGGAAAAAAATTCGCTGATGACAAATATATTTAAAATTTTCGTTAAAGAAATACATTTTACGAAAGAATCGAAAGATATATATATATATTTTTCAAAATATTCCCTTAATTTGATTTTTTTCTTTTCAGGAAAATTTGAAAACATATTTTTCAAGACCGCGATCAGTTTGGAAATTTGTGCTTTCCTCATACACGTCACTTTGTAAATATAAACAAATTATTGGCCAGTCAGGGTTGCGTTCAGTTTGGAAATTTTTCCTTCCCTCATACGTCACTATCAAGTACCAAACAAATTGTTGGCCAATCAAATTGAAAAATTCATGATCAAATGTTTGATGTGACGTCAAAATGACGTATGAGGGAAAGAAAAATTTCCAAACTGAACGCAACCCAGATTACTAATTTGTAAAAATTTCATGATTGAAATTTTTGATGTGACGTCAAAATGACGTATGAGGGAAGGAAAAATTTCATGTATTTTTCCACAAAAATGCTTTTAAAATTTTTTGTGAAAAAAATGTAAAAATTCTCTCAAGGAAATTTTGCAAAATTTCTTTTGGTACATAAGAAATTTACGTGAAAAGAAGATCGCAGAAAGGAGGTAACTACTTTGAAAATTTTCGTACATTAAGAATCCTGCAAAAAACTATAAAACCAGTTTTTTTGCAATAATTATTTTGATTTTTTTTTTTTTTTTTTTTTGAGGAGAATCCCAAAATTCTTTTAAAAAATTTTTATTGGGAAGAATTTCGCGAAATAATTATCAAGAGTTTTGTATGATAAAATTTGAATATTCAAAAAAAAAAAAAAAACTGTAACACTATTTCTTGCAAAAATTTCCTCAAAAGTATTTTTGCCTTTAAACTTTTTTTTTTTTTCTAAAGAAATGCGAAAGTGGAAAGAAATTTGCAGAAAGGAAGTAGGTAGGTATTCTTAAAATTTCCATACAAAAAAATTTCAAAAATTCTGCAAAAAGCCACTCTTTTGCAAAAATTCCTTCGATTTGTTTTCTTTTTGAGAAGATTTTGAAAACGCTTTCAATTTTTATAAAAAAATCGCAGATAGCTAACATAAGAAATATTTGAAAAATTTTCGTATAAAAAAAAAATCAAAAATCCCGCAAGAAACAATGAAGCCATTTTTGCAAAAATTCTCTTCATTTTTTTTGGTAATTCGAAAACTTTTTAAAAAAATTACCTATAAAAGAAATGCTGTTGAAAAAATGTTTGTGAAGAAAAAAATTAAAAATTTGGTAAATATAGGTATAGGTAATAGTAGGTACTTAAAAATTTCCTGAAAAAATTTTTTTCGAAACAAAAAGTGGTTTTTTACGAAAGAATTTAGCAGAAATGAAATATTTAAAAATATTCATCAATTTCCGCAAAAAAAAAAAGGAAAAAATCAATAAAAAAATTAAAAACCTAAATTAAAAATGACACGTGTAATGCTTGAAAAATATGCACAGTCTATGCATAGCAAAGTTTGCAAAAATGGTGCATTTATCCTTTATTATATATTTTTTTAAATTCGCAAGCGTTTGATGTTTTAATTCAGCAAAAACAAAATTGGAAATGCATCATCGAATATCTGCCCTAATTATCACGCAATCATGCAAGACTTACGAATAAATAAAAAATGGTGCTTAATAATTTTTCTTATCGAAACCAGATACCTATTTATAAACTGATATATAACCTATTTATAAACTGATAAAATGAAAAAATATCAATTTTTTAGATAGGTAGTACTGAAATTCCTGAAGTTTACGAGATGACATTCAATAAACTTGTTTATCATCACAGGCCTAACCTATCTCAAATTCATTTCTGGCTCAATGATACGTTAATCTAGACCCTTAAGAGTATTTCATTCTAAAGCACAAAAAAAAAACCATCTTGACGTAAAATAGAAATACATATCTATGGAGCTTAATTCGTTCTCTGTAGATACTTACGTCATGGAATTTTTTCAAATCGTTCAAATAAGAGTACGTGTAAATAGGTACTGAACTTGTAATCGAGCCTCAAAATCAACCTTAAATTATTTTTTAGCAAACGTGCAATTAAAAAAACGGAAAAAAACATACTTACCTACCTACAAATAAAAACAGATGCTGTAATATTAGGTTAATGCAGTAGGTAAGTATAATGAATGAGAATTTGATACGCGTGTATCATGTATCGCCCATAGTGTTACGTATTTCGACAATATTTCTATGTCTGTTCTCGTAATACTCGTATCTACAAATAAACTACGTTGTATAAACAATTGCCCACTGTAAATAATTTCAATTTTTATGATGGAATGGAGGAAATGAACTTAATATTTTTGCAATATCTCGCGTATAATGTGTATGAAATAAAACGCATTTTTATTCGCCAATATAGATAATGCCTTCATTGTGGAAAGAAAATCATCAACCTGAGAGAAAAAAATTAAGTAGGTATAATCCCTACTTAGGTCACATGTTCCGCGTTATCACTATAGCGTATACAAACAAGTTCATATTTTTATAAATCAACTTAACGAACGCAGTCGAGTGCAAGAAATTATTCAATAAAGAGGTGTTCGCCGGGTAAAATTTTAATCGCGAGTTCGTTTATCAATGAAATTCTCCAGAACAGATATTAAACGATATGAAAAATCTATGCGATGGTCCACTTTGGGTAATGTAGAATTTTATTCTATAAATTTTTCCATCTCATTAATTCAATTTCCTCGTCGTGTGCATGCCTTTGGTGTAATTAACGTCTCATTTATACCTCTTAACGCGTGTTTTTTATCTTTTTTTTGTCATGGCACCTCTAATCAAAAATTACATACTCGTTTTAATTTTTTTTTTTTTTTTTTTTGAATTTCCTTGAAATTTATACTATAAATCACGTTTGGTATGTTTCTTTGTGTCGGTAATCGTTTGTTGTAACAACTTACTATTAAAATTCCCTCACAAAACCTTAGATATAACCCATTCAGGTGGAGCCATTCTGAAATTCGTTTGCCGTCTTATGTGTGCGCTACTAAAATATTGTTTGAACATAGTTTGAATTGAACGTTGTACATTTTTATTTAAACCACAATGGGCCCTCAAATTCGATAATGTTATTTTTTTGGACTAAGTTTTTTTCACGAAGACTCCTGATAGGTATATTGAAAGTCGTGACTTTAGAAGGGTTGAAGGGGTCCAATCGAAAAAATTTTCAAACAAAAGTTGTAGATTGAGATCCCATGAATAATTATAGTTATTATAAAAATTTCGATTGGACCTCTCCCTCCCCACTATACGACTGTATGAATACTTAATCTTCAAAATTAGAAAGGTGGAAGGGGTCCAATTGAAAAAATTTTCAAACAAAAGACGCAGATTGTGACCCCATAAATAATTTTAGTTATTATAAAAATTTCGATTGGGCCTCTCCGTTCCTTCCAATTTACATAGTTTGTATACACACTTCAACTTTCAAGTCGTAACCAATGTGATTTTCTTATACGTATTATGCGAAATTGGAGTAGAACAAGAGGTCCAATCGAAATTTTTATAATAACTAAAATTATTTATGGGGTCACAATCTGCGTCTTTTGTTTGAAAATTTTTTCAATTGGACCCCTTCCACCTTTCTAATTTTGAAGATTAAGTATTCATACAGTCGTATAGTGGGGAGGGAGAGGTCCAATCGAAATTTTTATAATAACTATAATTATTTATGGGATCTCAATCTACAACTTTTGTTTGAAAATTTTTTCGATTGGACCCCTTCAACCCTTCTAAAGTCACGACTTTCAATATACCTATCAGGAGTCTTCGTGAAAAAAACTCAAGTCCAAAAAAATAACATTATCGAATTTGAGGGCCCACTGTGGTTTAAATAAAAATGTACAACGTTCAATTCAAACTATGTTCAAACAATATTTTAGTAGCGCACACATAAGACGGCAAACGAATTTCAGAATGGCTCCACCCGAATGGGTTATATCTAAGGTTTCGTAAATACCCTCTCGCCTCGTATACGGTGGGTATATAAAACGTGATTTTTGTTTTGAGACAGTTTCGTGATATAAATAAAAGCTCAGCGGAGAATGATGAATGACTGTCGTTTTTCATCTCGCCGAGCGAATTTCTTTGTACTCGTATTTATGCCTGAAATGTGGTTCAGGAGATATTTGTATCAACTTGAATACAGTTATTTCGTTCTTAATGCGTGTGTACCTAACTACCTACCTAGTACCTACTACCTACCTAAACTTATAAATTTTTAATTGAACTGCATCTGATATCCATTATCTTAGATTAACTTGTTTATATCGTGAAATATAAACGAAAAAATAAAATCATCGCATCGATCATCATTTCGCGATTTCAAATGAATATTTTAACGTTCATATCATAATGAGAAGTGATAAAACACGTGTAACCACGATCGCCTATTTTGCCTACAACTCGCTGGCTACATCACTTACTCGTCTTTGAATTTCATCAAGTCCAATATTACATAGACATTTAATATTCAATTGGGAGGAGGGAGGGGTCCAATCGAAATTTTTCTCAAGATCAAAATTCTTCCTATAGCTTTGAGCTACAACTTTTGTTTGAAAATTTCTTCAATTGGCCCCCTTACCTCTCCCCAGTGTTTAATAATGCGTTTCAGCAAGTCGTATTATTTGAAATTGGTGGGAGGGAAGGATCTAATTGAAAATTTTATAATAACCAAATTTATTTCTAGAATCCAATCTAAAAATTTTGTTTGAAAAATTTTTCCAATTGGACCCTTCCCCCAATTTTGAATAACTACCTACATTATTATGAAATCGAAGGATAAAGAGGGGTCGAATCGAAAAAAATTTCAAACAAAAGTTGTAGCTTGAAGTACTAGAAATAATTTTGGTCATGACAAAAATTTTGATTGGGCCATTCCTTCCCTACCAATTTTGGATAATACTACTTGGATACTCATATTATTGAATACAGGTGAAAGATAAAGGGTCCGAATGAGAAAATTTTCAAATAAAATTTGTAGCTTGAAGTACCAGGAATAATTTTGGTCATAACAAAAATTTCGATTGGACCTCTCCTTCCACGTCAATTCCGGATAATACGACTTGGATACTCATATATTCAAACACGAGGAGAGGTAATGGGGTCTAAATGAAAAACATTTCGAACAAAAGTTGTAGTTTAAAGTTCTAGGAATAATTTTGGTCATGACAAAAATTTACATCAAGTATCTATGTAACATTGGACGTTGGTAAAATTAAACAACAACGATCCACCTCCATGTAAACAAACTCAGCAAACTAGACACTGGTTACGTAAATTTGCTGTAATTGAAAAAAATATTGAAGAAGACTGATTTACGCATTCACGATCGGATGAGTAAATGATGCAGCCGGCGAGTTGAGGCAAAATAGGTATGATCGTCGTGAATAGTAGGTAGGTATGTATAGAATATGGAAACACCTTACGTAGGCGTTATCAACTGAAAAATTATCACTTTTTTAAAAGCAAAAAAATATCTCTCAAAGTAAATTCTTATCATTTATACATTTATGTGTCAAGAATATGAATTTTATAAATTTCTAGTTTATTTAAAAAATCCTCTTTCATTAGAATGATTAGGGTGTTTGAACGACGTCGATTAGAGTCGATTGTCACTCCCTGTAGATATTTTTTTTAATCACTCAAAACTAACCCGTCCCTCATTCCCAAAAAAATATGTGTCAAAAAAAGTATATTCAAGAAAAAAAGTGGATTAAGAAATTATTAGGTACATATTATTTAGAATCAATTTTATAGCTGAACTTTTTTAATGAGATAACAACTGTTGACTTTTTTTAAAGAAATCATTTCATATGTTTTTTTTTAATTTTACAAAAAAATTACCTAGGTACCTACCTATTTTTTAAAAAAATCTTTAAAAATTTTTGCATAAAAATTTAATTTTCATTAAAAATTACTACATGAAAAATCTCTCAAAATTAAATTATGTGGGATAAAAAAAAATCACCTTGTTTCCATAAAATTATTTTTAAAATTCAAAAAAGCACATTTTAATAAAGTCCTGTTTATGAAAAATATCTTATAAGAATTTTAACACCTGAAAAATTAAGAAATTTTTTCATCAAAAAATGAAATTTTATATTTGAAAAATAAATAAATAATTAGGTATGTAAAAAATAATCAAGAAATCAAAAAAAAAAAAAAAAAAAAAAAACTTTTAAAAAATAGGAAATTTTATTTTTAAAAACAGAATTGAAAAAAAAATTAAAAGATTTATAATTCCAAAAAATCGAAAAAAAAAAATTCATAAAAAATGAGAAATACTCAATATTTTTACTTCAAAAAAAAAATCAAAAAAATCAAAAATAGGTACCAACCTATTCTTTAATTTAAAAAATTCAAAAAAAGAGAATATTTTTAATATTATAAACAAAATATATCTATAAATTTCTAGTTACTCCGTATCTAACATATTTTTTTTTCTGCAAAACAAAGAAAATGATTTTTTTGCAATAGTTGAAAAACTTTTTATTCAAAAAATTAGGAGATTTTTTTATTTAAAAGATTTTTAAGCTAAAGAAAAAAAATTGAATTTAAATTGATGACGAAAAGAAAATTAAAAAAAAAAAATCATCATTTTGAATTTAAAAATACTTATGTATTTTCTGGATAAATTTGAAAATGTACAAATTCAAAAGTATTGTATGTTGGCATTAGGTTGCCATTGTGGTCACGTACTCTCTGAGAAATTGGATACCCAAGGGTTCATGTACCACCATTTAAGAAACACTGCTATAAGGAAAAAAACGAGTCGATACTTATGCCATTTATTAAAAGCTTTTCGAAGGTCCAGTCACCTTTCTCTGAAAGTTCTCTATTTTTGTTCCCAAGGCTGGTTTTGAAAAAATTTCCAAACAAAAGTTGTAGATTAAGTTCCTTGGGAATAATTTTGGTCATTCCAAAAATTTCGATTGGATCCCTTCCTCCTCAGAAATTTAAGCATAATACGAAAAAAATTAACAGATTATTTTCATACGTATTAGGTACGAGAAATTATTGCGAACGGAGGGGTCCAATCGAAATTTTCGTAATGATCAAAATTATTTCAAAGACCTAAATCTACAATTTTTGTTTGAAAATGTTTTCAATTGGAGTCTTATGAACGGATATAAGGAGTTCCAAGGAAAAGTAGCCCCTCAAAAAAGAGGAGCCTTACAAAATTAGAATTACATTAATTACCTCGGTACACCTTTAAAATGGTTCCATATTTTTTTTTTTTTTTTTTGCAGGACTCGAACCTCACATGGTATACCGATGATCCAGATTTTACCGATTGTTTCAAACACACCGTTTTACAATGGGCACCTTGCATTTTCCTTTGGATATTTCTACCATTAGAAGTGTATCATTTGAAAACCAGTAATATGCCAAAAATTCCTTACAGTAAATTCAACATTACTAAACTGGTAGGTGAATGAAATACTTGGATGAATTAATTGCTTAATAAGATATTGCATTGACTCATACACCAGATACCTACAACTAAATTTTATTAACTGCACATACAGATTGCAATAACATGTATCATTGGAACTTCCCTAGTAGAACTCGGCCACAAGTTATGGATAGGCTTTTACAGCAATACAGATATTTTAACGGCGGATACGCTATCTCCTGTGATCAAATTTTTTTCGTTTGTAAGTTGAAAATGCCGAGTCATTTTTTTTCAAGAATTAGTACATACCTAACGAATTTTTAGGAATGGTTACATAATTTTCTAATAATAAAATTTAATCATTTTCGCACTCACATATAAATTTAATTGGCGGTACCTAGACCTACTGTCACACTTGGAAAACGTGATATAGTACCTCGATTCATCTCATAATGTATGCGTATATCAACCTATAGGTATCAGTCATTTAGATGATAAGTTTTAACAAAATTGGACCATTTCCAGGAATTTTTAATTACGTAGGTAATGCTTTTATTCGTCTAATCTTGCATATCTACCTGCTACTGCTTAATGTTGTACTACTCCGGCGCGGCGAGAAGTACTCCAAGTTGTAGCATTCGATACAAGGACAAGATAGCATCTTCTCTAAAATCTCTATATAGCTAAACTTGAGATAGGCACTATAGGCAGTACAGTATATATCGGTTAGATAAAGTCAGTTTAAACGACAACGTAACTTGATAAAAATGTAGTATTTTAAATTATACAAATAGGAAAATTCCAAATATGTAAGTACCTACCTACTTACTTACTTGAGCGATGGAAAATTCAGAGAAACTAAAAAAAAAAAAAAATGTTAAAAAATTAAAATGCCATAAAAATTGTAAAAATTTGAAAAACTATATTAATATCCAATCAGAATGTTCAGATTTTTTTTTTTTAAATTTAATATTTGAAAAAATTAAGAAAAATTCCGAAAAATACGAATCAAAAAAATCGAGTCATGTTAGAAACATTAAAAATTACATAATAAAATTAGAAAATAATAGGTAGGTAATAAAAAAAAAATATCAAGCAATTAAAAATTTAAAAACATTGAAAAAATTGAAGTAGATAATTAAAATAATTTTATACCAATACAAATGGAAAGAATTTGGGAAATTGAGAAACCCATAAAAAATCAACAAATTTTCAAGAAATTAAAAATTTAGAAGAAAAAAAAGAATTGAGAAATTAAAATACCACGAAAACACCCCTAGAAAAATTACAAATAGAGAAAATACGTGTATTTTAAAATTTTTAAATATTTAAACATGCGTAGGTATTAAAAAATTAAATAAAAAGCAAAAACATAAGAAATCATGAAGAAGTGGGAAAATTCGAATGTACGTAAAGTAAGTCAATTAAAAATTTAGAAAAATGAGAAATCATAAAAAATCTATTTTTTTTTTTTAGTGATTTTACAGTTTAAAAAAACTTGGCACTTCGTGCCTCGCCAGGGGGCTTCACCTTCTGTCCACCTCGCTGCTTCTATTTAGTACACACTACGTTTGAAAAAGTATGAAACGTACACGTAGTACAGTAGAACCTCACAACCATCCGGTTTCTCGATTATGTGAGCAAAAAATTATATCCGATTTCTTTCGATTATCTAATGTGATGCTAAAAGTCAGAAGTTTTTAATTTAAAAGAAAGAAAAAAAATGAAAAACATTAATTTGAAAAAATGAGACGTTTTTTATTCTAAAATAATATGTAGGGCCCAATAGCAGATTTTTCATTTCAAAATTGAGGTAAGAATTTTAACTACTTAGTAGGTACCTACCTAAGAACCTACCAATTCCAAAAAAAAAAAATTCACGTCAAAGAAAGTAAAATCAAATTTACCTATTTCAATTTTTTCACAAAAGTTTCTACCTACTGAATCCTAAAAAAATTATGCATAAATTTTATTCCAAAAAAATTTTTTATTTTAATTTTTTAAAAATGGGAAATTTTTTTATAAAAAGAAAATACATAATTTTTTTATTTAAAAAAAAAAGTTTATTCTTGAAAAATTTTTAAAAATAATTTCAAAAAATTGTGAAATTTCCTTTTATTCCTATTTTTTCACGCTAAAAAATTAAAATAAAATTCATTTCAAAATGTTTTTTAATGTCCTAATAATGCTAAAAAAATAAAAAATTATATTCCATAAAATTTCCATTTTTATTCTTGAAAATTTGGAAATTTTTTCATTTCAAAAAATTATAAAACTTCTTTTTAGGTATTTCCAAAAAAAAAAATAATAATAAATTTATTTGAAACCGTTTTTTAAATGTCTCAAATTCTGAAAAAAATTTAGAAACTTTTTGATTTTAAAAAAATACGAAATTTTTTCTTTAAATTAATATACTTACCTACTTAATATTTTTTTTGTTCTTTAAAGTTTAAAAAATTTCAATCTTCAAAAAACAGAAAAGTTTTATATATTATAATTGTAAAATTTCCTTATTGCCCCAAAAAAAATTCACGTTTTTTTTTTAAATAAAAAAATGTCTTGAATCCCAAAAATGAAAAAAATTTTCATTAAAAATTTATAAAAAAAAAAAAAAAAAAAATTGAATAAAAAAAATTATTTTAGGAATAAATCTAAATTTTTTCAATACATAAGTATGAAGACATACCTACTATTATAGTTGTAATTTTAGAAAATTTAATTTAAAAATCTCTAATCATGGGGCAGCTCATTTTTTTATATGTATATTTTTTTAGACCCTTTTTCTATTTCTGACACTGGCCAAGCTCAAAATGGGAATCAGAACATCAGGAATTTCATTCTTCTTCTCACTTTTATCTATCATTTGTGGAGTACCATTCGTACGAGATATTTTACATAATGCATCAACCGAGGTAAAAAACCAACTCATTTTCACGTAACATTGATTAAAATGCTAAAATTGTTGTTCTTTTCACAGGGGTATGCAAATGCGATGCTCAACTATTATCTTTTTGTGGTCTACTACTCATCGATGATAATAATATTCGTACTTAATAGTTTCGCGGATCGTAGAGCTTCCTATTTATTAGCCATTAATGAAGTTAGTAATTCACACATCATTAATTTGTATTTCGAGCTTTTACGAAAAAACAATTTTCAAGCACAATATTGCGTTACTAATTTAACTAATAATAATTTATCGTGCTAACATATCTACGTCGAAATATTTTTTAGCAACAATGCCCGTCGCACAATTCGTCATTTTTATCCAACTTGTACTTCAGCTGGTTCACCCAATTCGTATGGAAAGGGTACCAAACACCTTTGAAAGATATTCTTTGGCTCGTCGATTACGAAGACTCGGCGGAGGGTATTTTGAAAAAATTTGATAAAATTTGGAACTCCGCTACCAGGTTTGTAATTTACCAATTTTATTAGTCTAATCTCTTACGGCACTTCCATACGACCAAAAGTTTGAAAGCGATTTTATGACTGATTCGTAATCTAGGACGTTTTTTTTTTTTTTTTTTCAGAATGAGCTGGGGTTTCATTTTTCTGAGGTCCTTATTTTCCCAGGGCCACACCCCCTTTCCTAAAAATCTCTCTATCTCAGTATCCAAGCCCCTAATTTAAATTTTTTTATAACAAAAGTTGCAGATTGAGATCATTGGAATGATTTTTGTTATGACAAAAATGTCGATTGGACCCTTCTCTCTCCTCTAATTTTGCATAATACGTACGAAATTACTCTTAAATTCAACTTTAACAACTAGCAGTCGCCCTTATGTAACTTGAGCTTGGGGTACAGCCTAGAGGGGGGAAATGGATTCTGTAAATGGTCGTATCGATTATAATTCGACCAAAAAATCAGATAAAACAATGAACGAGTACGCCATTTTCCATGCTTCCCCTTTATTGGGAGTCCACCTCTATTAAGAAATATCCTTATCTCTGTACCTAAAGCTCCAAATGAAAAAATTTTCAAACAAAAGTTGTAGATTTAGGTCCTTGAAATAATTTTGGTGGAGACAAAAATTTCGATTGGACCCCTCCCTTCGCTCCTATTTTGAATAGAACGTAAGAAAATAATCCTCGGCGATTCTCATACTTTTCATGCAAAATTGCAGGGGAGGGAGGGGTTCAATCGCAATTTTTGTAATGACCAAAATTATTCGAAGGACCTCAATTTACAACTTTTGATTGAAAACTTTTCCAGTTGGAGCTTCAGCTACAAAGATGTAGGGGCTTCAAAAAAATGGAACCCCAGCTCATTTTTTTAAAAATACGTCCTATATTACGAATCAATCATAAAATCACTTTTAACCTCTCGATCGCACGGACGCCTTTTTTTTTTGCAGTTAAGAGACTTGACTAAGTGTTTGACCAAACTGTGAAGGAAATTTAAAAAAAAATTTAATCGATAAATTTTTTCCCAAAGAAAACAAGATAAAGTGAACGAAGGTGAAGGAATCCCATTGGAGAAGTCTTCTTCGAATAAGAAGAAAACTAATAATTCGATCGTTGGTCCAATTGCTAGTTTAATTTGGTTCCAATTACTGCAAACGGCGTTTTTGCGAGCTTTAGAGGTAGCCATGAATTTGAGCTCTCCGTTAATTTTTAGGTACGTAGCATAATTGAATATTGAATTTTTTAGATAAACAAAATCACCCGATTCATCGCGCCATTTGGTACGCACGTCATATTATTTTTAAACTTAGATAGGTCGATTAATATTGTATACCTATATAGACTTTACGGGTACTTTAAATTCACTTCAAAATATCTACCTCAATATTTTACACACGAATCGCTCGGTACAATTTGCAAAACGTGTTAATGATACTCGAGTGATTTTAAATCCTACTCGATGGGATAATAATTTTGTAATCTAATCGAATGTTACAGCTTGTTGATTAAAACCGTCACTAAAGAGAAAAACCACATCTGGAAAGCGTATTTGTGTGTTTTTCTTTTCTTCATCAGTCCCCCCATACTGGGAGCAATATTGAAGAAATATTTCGAAATTATATTAAAAATACAACTAGGTATCAGAAATGCCATAATGTCGCTGGTATATAAAAAGGTACGTGCTCCTGCCTATGTTGATTTCGATCTAGCCCGGCAGTGGTAATTATTTCGATGACAAAGCTGTTCAATCACATGATGAAATTTAATCGCAGACTTTGAAAATATCAAACGAAGCCAGAACACAATACAGCGGCGGTGATATTGTTAATTTTATGTCAGTCGATGTGACACGAATATGCGAATTAATCAGATACCTGAATTATGCGTGGTCAGCACCGGCGCAGATGGCGATTACGCTCTACATCCTATGGGGTTATTTCGGTACGTAGGTTTTTCCTAGTTTTCCCCAAGTTTCTGAAAAATAGTGAAATTATAAACATAATATTAAAATGTTATTTTTACAGGGACCAGTATAATTGCGAGTATTACTACGATAGGAATTATAATAATAACGAATAACTTCATTTTGAGGCTGACTAAAAAGTTACGTATTCGAGAAATGAGAGCCAAAGATAAACGTTCTCAATTTCTTCAAGAAATTTTATCGGGTGTCAAGGCAAGTACAACAATACTTATGTAATGTACGTACCTAAAATTAAATCAATTCGAGTACCTCTACCTACCTACGTATTACAAGACACTTTTAGATGATTTGATAAGGATTACGATGACATTTCGAAATTTTCTTTATCAATGACTAATTGACTAATTATCATTACCTACTTACTCAATTATTTATACCTATTTACCGAATGAAATTAGGTGCTGAAAATGTACGCTTGGGAATCGAGTTTTGAAAAAATCGCTAACGAAATGAGGTCCACGGAGTTGAAATATTTGAAGAAACTCGCCTTCTACCAAGTCCTTTTATCGTTATTTTTTAGCAGCACTCCTTTCGTGGTAATTAATTACCTACTTATTCGTATAGATATTTCGTTATAATCCCAAATTCCATATTCATCCTCACTAATCATAAAACTTTTCGCAGCTGCCTTTGATTACAATTGCAACTTACATATTGAGCAGCTCAACTAACGTCTTAGATGTTGAAACAGCGTTCACTTGTATCACATACTTCAACACATTCCGAACGCCAATGTATCAAATGCCCAATTTATTCAATTCGGCTCTACAGGTAAAATACATAACATTTATGCTGGGTTTACTAAGTCTTACATTTCAGTCCAAAAAAAAAAAAAAAAAAAAATGGTTATAGTAGGTAACTTTTTATTCCGACTTTTTTTTATTTAAAAAATTTTCAGCATAAAAAATTGGATTTTTTCAAATTCCAAAAAAAATATAAAAGCAAACATATTCATCCCAAAAAATAAGAAATTTTTCACTCTAAAAGAATTTTAAAAACTATACAATTTTAAAAAATTCAAAAAATTATCAATTTCAGGAAAATTGGGGAATTTAATTTTTCAAAAAAAAAAAAAAAAAAAATCAAAAAATTGAGGTTTCCTTATTTAAAAAAAAAAAAGAATAATGTTTTTTATTGCACAGAAATAAGGAATTATAAATCCAAAAAATTGAAAAATACGTTTAATTTGAGAAAATTTTCGAAGTAGGTGTACTTACCTATTTAGGTAGGTATAGCTAATAAAAAAAATCAATTCAGAAATTTTTTCCTAAAAAAATTGAAGAAACAATTTTTAATTTAATGAAATTCAGGAAATTATTTATGTCAAAAAATTGAGAAGTTTTTCACGTTTCCACTGAAAATTCAGAAACTTTTTCCAAAAAATTGAGAAATTTATTTTTACGGTGACTTCAAAAAAAAATCAGATATTTTTTTATTCCAAGAAAATTAAGAATTTCTTCCTTTAAAAATTAATAGAAAAATATTTTTATAGTAAAAAAATTGAGAGATTTCTTTTATGAAGAAATTGAAAAATTTTATTGTTTCAAAAAAAAACGAGAAATTTTTTTACTCTCAAAAAATAAAAATAAAAAGTTTATGTGGTAGCGTATATTTATTTAATTTTTGAATTAGAGATTTTCTAGGGTGCACTTCATTTCGTTTTTGAAATTTTGGCTGTAGCTTGAGTAAATGAGGAACCGAGCTGGCTATGGCAAAAATATAGATACCTAATTACCTACTAATTTAAAATAATTCCTCAATTTTCTTGGAATAAGAGTACCTATGTTCAAAAAAATTTATGGAAAAATCTCTAAATTTTTAGGAATAAAATTTTTTAAATTCCTGAATTTAATTAATATACCTACATATTGTTCGATTTTTTAAGATTAGCAATTTTTCTGGGGCGAGGGCGGTCAAGAAATCTCAATTTTTTAACACAAAAACCTCATTTTTTTAAAATAAAAAAAATCCTCAATTTTTTGAAATAAGACATTTTTTAAATTTTTTGAAGTAATTGAATTTTATTTATTATATCGACTGCTTCGATCGAACACCTCGTAACAAACAAAAAAAATTGAGGGAAGATAGAAAAACATATTTTTTAATCTTCGTATACTTAATTATGTTTTTCGTCTTCCCTATCATTTTTGTTTTTTTGTGGGTTACGAGTTATTCAATCTAAGCAGTCAATAAGTATATTTTTTTAAATAAAAAATTACTCAAATTTTTTGGAATAAGTAGATAAATTTTTTTCTCCATTTTTTTCTTGAAACAATAAAGATAAATCAATTTTTCTTAAATCCCAATTTTTTGGAGAAAATACTTCTTTCAATTTTTTGGAATAAAAAAAATTCGAAGTAGGTAAGTAAAAATTTTTTTAAGTAAAAAATTTCTTCTTTTTGAATAAAATTTTTTTTTAAATTTGTTTGGAGTTGAAAAATTGTTGGAAAAATTCTAAATGTCTTGGAGAAAAAATCTTAACTTTTCTTGAATAAAAACTTCTCATATTTTTGAGGAAAAAAAATTCGCATTTTTTTAGAATACGAGTACATACCAATTACCAACTTGTATGAAAAAATCCTCGATTTTATAGAATAGACAATTTTTTTTTTTTTTTTTGCAATAAAAAAATTCTTCCTCCTTTGAATAAAAAATTTCTTCGATTAGTTTGAATTAAAATTTTTCTCAAATTTTTGAGGAAAAATCTTGACTTATTGAATGAAAATTTTTTAATTTTTTCGAAGCAGATAATTTCTTGGAATACCTAAAGAGATTTTTCAACTTTTTTGTACTTTAAAAAAAAATCATTCTTATATTCAATCGGCCCTGTTTTTTCATTTTTGCATTAATTCATAACCAGATTTTTTATATTTAAAGGCTTTCGTTTCCATCAAAAGAATAAATAAGTTTTTAAATTTGGAAGAAATCGACCAAAAAGCGGTAACTCACGAAAAAAGAGGTAAAAAAACTGATTTACGAATTGTACGATATTTTCTAATGAATTATCATTATGAGTTGAAAATTACTATAATTTTATAATATTTCAACAGAAGAAGCACTGATGATTGAAAATGGAGAGTTTGTGTGGGAAAAGAATCAACGTTCGCCCACTCTGAAAAATATTAATTTAAGAATAAAAAGAGGCAGTTTGGTTGCTGTAGTTGGACAAGTTGGATCCGGAAAAAGTTCACTAATAGCGGCGTTTTTAGGAGAAATTCGTAAAATATCAGGATTCGTAAATGTTGACGTAAGTTGGAGTGAGGATTCTAATTTCCTAGTCATGGTGTCTACAAGAGTTTTTTTTCCAAAAATCAACTTTTCACTTTTTTTTTATTACTATCCACAAAACGTTCAGACCATCCCCCCCAAAAAAAATTTATGTAGACAGAACTGATTTATCGATTTTCGATTTTGATTTTTTCACTACTTTCACAACGTTGTAGACACCCTGTAAATATATTACATAAATGCACTACGATTTTCTGATAGGAGCACTGTTCTTATTATATTTCCATCATTAAAAACAGGGCAGAACAGCTTATGTACCACAACAAACCTGGATATTGAACGCAACAGTGAAGGAAAATATCTTATTAGGCAATACTGTAGATGATAAATTGTACAAAAAAAGCTTAGAAGCTTGCGCTTTGAATGCCGATTTACAAACAATGCCCGACGGTGACCGAACTGAAATTGGAGAAAAGGTATGGTTCGATAGTTTTTTTAAAAGGATTACCTTGGCAAAACTTTTCTATTTAAAATCTTCTGTATAAGATTTTTTCCTCAAAAAAAAAAAAAAAAAAAAAGTTAATGATGATTTTCAAAAAAAGACTTCAATAAATTTTTTAAAAGGAACTGGCAAAAGTTTTGATATTTTTTATTTGAAATGCTATTTTTATAATACTGCCTTTAGAGATTTAATTTTTTTTTACCAAAATAATAAATTTTTATTATTCTATCAATAGAATCTTAAAACATTTTTCTGACTATTTTTCGAAAAAAAAAAAAAAAAAAATTATCCAACCAACATTTTTTTTTCTAGAGAATTTTTTTCGAAAAATTTGCAACAACGATTTCTTGAAATTTTTCAGGGTATCAATTTGAGCGGAGGTCAAAAACAAAGAATCAGTTTAGCTCGAGCTCTTTGCAGTAATAAAGACATTTATTTCTTCGACGACCCACTGAGCGCTGTAGACTTCAACGTAGCTGAACATATTTTCAAAAATGTCCTAGGTCCTCAGAGTATGCTTAATGATAAGGTGAATAAGTACACATATTCTCACATTAGATTAATTAATATCAATATCTATCGACCAATTTAACAGAAAGTTATCGCTCACCAATCCTAGACTCGTATCTTAGTAACCCACAGTACAGCTTTTCTTCACCAAATGGATTTCATTGTAGTTATGAAAAACGGATGTATTTCGGAAAAAGGCACATACGATGATATTATTCGCAATAATGGAGCTTTCGCAGAATTTTTGAAGATTCACACTTCTAAGAATATGAAAAGACAAAGCAGTATTGAAGATGAACTTGATCGGGGTATACTTTTTTTTAAATCCACTTGTAAAATTCTTCAATTTAGTATTTTTATTATTATTTTTTTTTTTTCAGAAATAAAAGATCATGTTTTAAGAAAGAGGATCTCGGAAGCAAAAATAGATATGAAAAATTCAATCTCTAACCTTCAAAAGTAAGTATATACCAGCTACCCACATATTATTTTAAAAATCAGTATGAACAATTGAACATCCTTCGATAATTTTTTTAAAAAGTTTCCATCATACAGGTAGTTTCCTGAGTGATGTAAGGAAATCCACAGGGTGAATGTGCAACCCACATGTTACAAAAAATGTTACATGCACGTGATGGCTGGCTATCTCGAAAATTGAAGGGGTAAGGGAAAATTGTTTTGATCAAGCATATTCATTTTCAAAGATAGGCAAATTTTTCACATAACTATTTTTGTTCCTTTTAAAAAGTTACACCTGATTCTTGACGAAATTTTGAAATTTTTGTGGACCACTGCCGCTTCACAATCGAGATAGGCACCATGATACATATAGGCCTGTCCGGGGAACACTTTACGAAACTTCATATTTGGATACAATCACTAAAAAAATGTTACCTATACATAAGGTGCCTATCTCAAGAATTGAAGGGGCAAGACAAAATAAAACTGATGATTTTTTTTTTTTTTTTGATTGGGCATATGAGCAGTATTTGAAAAAGTAAACATTTTTTATTTGAGTGATTTTTTGTCTATCTTTGAAAATGAAGGCACTACAGAACTTTCTATGCAAAATCGATTGGCAACACTGCATTCAAAAATTTTTCTGACATCACCAGGTAATAGACGAGCGGATCGGGAGCACAACGGAGCCCTACCATTTTCGTACGTTTACACTATGTATATGACGTCATTGACGTCACAAATCTCAGGACTTCTAATTTTTTTTCAATCAACATTCATTTGATTCATTTTATTGAAATTAGAGGGGAGGGAGGGGTTCAATCGAAATTTTTATAATAACCAAAATTATTCCTTAAGTATTATTCTGCAACTTTTGCTTGAAATTTTTTTCAATGTGATCCCCCCTTTCCCTTCTGATTTTGCATATTTCTGTTATAAATGAGAAATCAGAGAGGAGAAAGGGGTCCAATTGAAAAAATTTTCAAACAAAAAATGTAGACTGAAATATTAGAAACATTTTTTGTTATTACAAAAATTTCGTTTGGGCCTCTCTCTCCTCTCAATTTTCATGTATTGTCATTGTCTACAATGATACATTGTAGTATTATGCAAAATAAGAGGGGAAGAAGGTGTCCAATTGAAATTTTTGTAATAACATAAAATATTTCTTATATTTTAGTCTACAACTTTTGTTTGAAAATTTTTTTCAATTAGACCCCTCTCTCCTCTCTGATTTCTCATTATAACAAAAATATGCAAAATCTGAAGGGAAAGGGGAATCGCACATTGAAAAAAATTTCAAGCAAAAGTTGTTGCAGAGTAATACTTTAGGAATAATTTTGGTTATTATAAAAATTGCGATTGGACCCCTCCCTCTCCTCTAATTTCAATAAAATGAATCAAATGAATGTTGATTGAAGAAAAATTACAATTTACAAGTCCAGAGACTTGTGACGTCATATACATAGCGTAAACATACGAAAATGGTAGGGCTCCGTTGTGCAGCCGATCCGCTCGTGGTAAACGTACTTCAAAAAAGAAAAAAGTTTTGATTACATCTGGATGTCTATCTTTGAAATTAAAGAAGTTATTGCAAGAAGAAACTCACGTCAAGACAATTGCCTTCCCCAAAATTATCAAGGAGAACTAGCAAGGCATAAAAATCGAAACAATTTCGTTATACCAATGCATATGATGGGTGTAACTCTTTGAGAGAAACAAAAACTGTTATGTGAGAAATTTGGCTATCTTTAAAAATGAAAAGCTATGTAGCGCCTTCATTTACGAACATAGACAAAAATCTCAAGAATAATTTTTTTTTTAATTTTTCAAGTACTACTCATATGCCCTATCAAAAAAAAAATCTCAATATTATTTTCCCTTGCCCCTTCAATTTTTGAGATAGACACCATGTGTACAAAATATTTTTTGTTAGTGGTACCCGGTTGTATCCAAATCTGAAGTTTTATACAGTGCTCCCCGGACACCCTTTATAATCTACAGGGTTCGGACATTCTTTCTCGAAAAAACGGGAAATATGCGCATAAAAATTCCCTTAAAAAACACGAAATATGCGCGAAAAACCTAAAAATATTCTCGAACGATATGGGTGTCAATTTAAAGAGGAAAACGCCAGCTACATGATTTTGATTCATAATTGGACGTATTTAGAACACATATTGAGAAATTACACAAAAAAGAACGAAAAATGAATTTTATTTTTACTCAAAAGCAAAAAACGTTCTAATTCTAATTCTAATTTGGTAATTCTACTGATTCTAATTAAATCAGAGAAAATAACGAAATTGTATTTTATCAAAATAAGTAGGTAAGTTTGAAAATTAAATCGACTCGCCAAGCCGGCATATGCAAAAAAGTACCACCAGTGTTGCACATTCGGGTGAAAAAAAAATAGCGGTATCAGTTTTGCTAAATTTTTAGGTGAGAAATTGCAAATTTGTCAAAATATGCTCGAAAAAACTCGAAAATCGTGAAATATTCTCGAAAAACCTAAAATATTCCCTAAAAATACCCAAAATATGCGTTTATATGCGCTGAAAGGTGAAATATGCTCAAACATGCAAAAACAAGTTGGGTCAATTTTACTTAGAATTTTCTGAAACGTAAAGATAACTTGAAAATTCTCGATCTAGTATTAAACAAAAAAACATGCTCGAGCATGAAAATCCGAACCCTGATAATCTATAACGACAAACTGTTCATATTTTCATTATTTCAGGAGCAAGGAAAATGATTTAAATCTTTGTTACGACTATGAACCAAAAAAACTCATTCAAAAGGAACATACAGAAGTTGGAAACGTATGTATACCTGATTAATAAACTTTTTTCAGTTTTTTTTTTCCAAGAAAAAATTGAAAAAATGAATGTTTCATCTTTGGTTTTTTCCCCTGGTTTTCAGATTAAATTCGATGTTCATAAATATTACATCAAAGTAGCTGGGCCATTATTTGTATTCGGTGCTTTTTTCTTCTACCTAGTCTTCCAAGGTTTTTCGGTTTTTTCCACAAAGTGGTTAGCGGAATGGTCAGAAAACAAGGACTCGCACGATAACTTTTATTATTTAAATATTTTTCTTATTTTCGGAATTTCTCAAGGTCAATTTTTAATCAATTTCATCGCACACTTTACTCCTATTTACCGTCAGAAAAATTAACTCACGTTTTTTTTTTTTTTTTTACATTTCAGTACTGGTCATAGTATTGGCGAACATATCGATGCAAAAATTCCTGCTCAACGCTTCCGCGACTGTTTACAACCAATTGCTGGAGAACGTTCTTCGATGGCCAATGCCGATCTTTGACAGCACACCGGTGGGACGTATCATTAATCGATTCACACTGGATATGGATGCCATTGATAATAACCTTGCAGCAAAGTTCGCAATGCTACTGCTTTTTTGCAGCAGAGTAAGTTTACGATTCTATGATTTTAGTAAATGGAATATTTCAAATCTGCCTATACGAATTATTAATTCAATTTTGTTTTCATTCAGTTGATAGCAGTATCACTACTAATTATCTTCACTACGCCGATATGCACGTTATTTATTATACCTGCCATCTTTTTCATATTTATTATTCAGGTACGAGTATAAGATGACTAAGCAACGATGACCTTTTAGATGATTCATAGCACGCTAAAAGTAATAATAAAAATAATCGAGTGAATTATTAATTTGTTGTCAGAAATTTTATACCACAACGTCGCAACAGTTGAAGCGGATTGATTCGATTTATAGATCTCCTTTATATTCTCATTTTGTTGAGACGATGGCAGGTAAATTTTTCATCTTTCACAGAAGTATAGTTAAAGTTTGTTTTCTTATTTCCATCACATGGTATAATATCTAAAAATATTTTTACGTAATGAAATAATTACAGGTTTAGAATCAATTAGAGCGTACAATCTTCAAGAAAAATTTACCAAAAATACATATGATAAATATGATTTATGCTCAGCAACAGTATACTCTAATTTTGTTTGTTCAAAGTCAGTATCACGTGGGTATTTAAGAAAAAAACAGTAATACCTATCACCTAAAGATTTGTTCATATAATCTCATTTTTGAACTGTTTGTTTCAGGTGGTTGAACATACATTTAGAAATTCTTATAGGTACAATCATCGCGCTTACATCATTTTTCGTTATATCAGAACGAGACACGCTTAAAGATGGCATGGTGGCCTTCATAATTACGTTCACAATACAAGTAAGAAATTACACAAAATTAGAAGAAGAAAAAATTCTCTTGCTCGTATAGAAAATTGTTAAACAATCTTGGAAGTAAATTGACGATACAAAAAAAAAAAAAATCGAAATTAAATTAAAAAAATTAAGATGGGAGACATTTGAAAATTAAAAAAATTAGAAATTGGGAGTTGAACACTTGTTCCAACCATGTACCAGCGTTGCCAAATGGAAATTCGAAAAAATCAGGAGATTCAGGAGAAACGAATTTCTGGGAAAAAGTAGTAGATTTCAGGAGTTTATTTATTTATTTTTATTGTTTCATGATAAAAATGATGCATGGTCCAGTTGTCACTAGAAAAATATATTGAGTGAAAAATCAGTCGAAAAAATTGAAAAAATTTGTTGCCACCTTTTTTTAAGTCTCATTTTACAAAAATTGGGAGATTTTTTTGAAAAATTCAGTAAATTTTGGCTGAAAATCAAAGAATTTTGCTGAAAACCAGTAGATCAGGAAAAAATCAGTAGAGCCTTGAAAAGTAGGAGATATTATGAAAAATCAGGAGCGTTGGCAAAACTGCCATGTACCCAGATGCAAAAAATTATTTTTTTAAGTGATCGTTTATTGTAGATAGTTTAAAGTTGAATTTTTGTATATTTTTTTGACAAGTTTTTTTTTCATTTTCTGTAAAGATTTATAATCATTTTGAATATTGTTCGTATTTTTTTTTTTTTTTTTTGAAAACTGAGAAATTTAGAGAATTGATTTCATTTTAAAAATCTATCAAAATTCAAAGATGACCATTATATGAAAATTTATAAAATTCGAATTTTCTATGAAATTTAACAGAATTTCAAAAATTATCCAATTTTCTATTATTTATAAAATTCATATGTCTTCAATGATTTTCGCCATTTCTGTTCACTTTATATTAGACCAATTATCAAAAATTTTATTAGTTTGAAAAATATTTTCCAGATTCTAGGAAATTCAAAATTTTGCCGAATGAACGATGTCAAATTTCTGCTGAATTAATCCAAATTTACCGAAATTCCCAACGTGAAATCACTTGGGGAATCCTACCCCCCATTACCTCTTGTAGATTATGCATCGATAGAATTAATGTTGTTTTTAAAAGGTTATACCAGCTTTCAAAAGTTTAACAAAATATTCATTTTAAAAAAAAAAGTTGTATAAATTTTTCAAAATATCGACTATAAATTATGAATAGGTATGAATTAAATTAACTATTTTTAAATTAATATGTTTGAAAAAATCTTACAAGGCATCGGTAAGTTGAATGAAATAGGTAATTTCAAAAATCTTTAGGTACAATTTTTCAAGAACCCTAACAAAATATCGAAACATTTTTTTAAGCCACCAAAAATGGAACAAAAAACGTATTAAATCGGTACCTAGGTTGGATTCTCAAAAATTGATACAACTTTCAATGCTTTCAGATAGCCAAAGAAGTAAACTTGATGATAACAAATCTAACCGATGTTGAAAACGTAATGGTATCCGTTGAAAGAATCAAAGAATTCATCGATAACCCCAGAGAAGCGGATCAACAATCTGAAATTCCATCAAACTGGCCTGCTAAAGGCGAAATTAAATTTGAAAAATTCAGCCTGCGATATCGTGCTGGATTAAACTTGGTCTTAAGAGATGTTAATTTGCATATACAATGTGAAGAAAAAGTAAGCACTGGCTTGTTCCTTTATCGGACATTACTCTCAAAGATTTAGATAATTATGTAGATCCTGATACGACAAACGTATGTTTCAGGTGGGCATAATTGGACGAACAGGAGCAGGAAAAACGTCGGTGATTGCAGCCCTTTTTAGAATTGTGGAACGTAATTCTGGAAAAATTTTAATCGACGGAATTGACATATCTACTATCAATTTACACGAATTGCGATCCAAATTAACCGTGATACCGCAAGTATGCCACATTAAGATTAACTGAATTCATTTTCGAGAAATAGTTTTTTTAAATCCCAAATTTTTTTTATAGGATCCTGTATTGTTCTTGGGTACATTGCGCTTCAATCTCGATCCTTTTTACGTATACGAAGACGATACGTTATGGGATGCTTTGGAAAAAGCCCATTTGAAAGAGTTTGTGCGAAATTTACCCAATACTTTGTATTACGAAATCAAAGAAGGAGGAGGAAATTTAAGGTATAAACGATGAAATAATTTCTAAATGATGACACTTTTTTGACTAAATGTCACATTTTAAAATATGTTGTATTACGTTTCAGTTTCGGCCAAAAACAGCTGATTTGTTTGGCCAGAGCATTACTTCGTAAAACCAAAATATTAATACTGGATGAAGCAACCGCTTCTGTCGACTTGGAGACTGATGAGTTAATTCAAAAAACCATTCGTAAAGAATTTTCCCAATGTACCCTAATTACTATTGCTCATCGACTTAATACCATTCAGGATTACGATAAGTAAGTCAATACTTACATTGTAAAAAAAAAAAATCAATCTATTCTTGATACGTGAATGAATTTTAAAATGATTTTTTTTATCAACAGAATCCTAGTAATGGACAATGGCACTGTTAAAGAATTTGATTCCGTGAAAAACCTACTTAAACGTAAAGATTCCATATTCTACAGATTGGCTTTGGATTCTGGAATATTACCTGATGAGATGAAAGGGTAGAAAAAATTTATAACATTTAAGTACGAGATAAATATTAGGACAGCCCATTTTGCCTGTGATTGTTTTTTTGGTTCCTGTTATTTTAATTTTTGTATAATTTTGATAAAAAATACGTACTAGTTTTTAATAAATAAGTACAATTTGATAAATTATTAAGATTTTTATGAAAAATTGTTTTCCTTTATTTATTAATCTAAGTGCCTACATCGTATGCCTATCAAATATACGAAATTTTTTTATAATTGAAAGTTTCAGTTCTTCCTCAGTTACAAATTTTATTGATTTCAAGAGAGTCGAAATTTTAATTAGGTACGCTCAAGACATAATATAATAATAATTATTTGTAAGTTTATGAATAATCAAAATGACCGAATTTAGGCAATATAAAATGATCAGTGATCACGAGTGAATAGTGTTCATTTTTTTTAAAAATCGAGCCTTTTACTACTTAAAATTTTTTTTTGGAATTGAAAAACAATGAAAAGCTTCTTTTTAAATGTTAATCTTTGAAAATCTCTATCTAAGATATCTTCACTTTTTGTTAATTTTTTTTAAGCAATTCCTTACATCCACCAAAAATATTTTTTGTAAAAATTTGAGATATTTTCCATTTTTTTTTAAATTTAAAATCTTCTTTCAAAAAAAAAAAAAAAAAAAAAAAAAAAATCAAAATATTTTTTTGCTAATTATTTATGTTGAGTACAAAAACTATCTTAGAAAGAATTTTTTCGTCCTAAAAATTTGAGAAGTATAATTTTTTATTCCAAAAAAAAAAAAATGCTGAAAGTTTATATTTAAAAAATTGAAAAAATTACCTACAGTTTTCAAATAAAAAATAATAGTAAGAAAATAATAAAAAAAATTTTTACTTCAAAAATATTGAGAAATTTTTCAGTTTCGTAAACATTTTTGCAAAACTTCATTTTAGAAAATAGGTATTGAGATTTTTTTTTAATTGAAATTTTTTTCAAGTTTCATTCTAAAAAATTAAGGAAATTTTTACTGCAAAAAATAAAAATGAGATTTATTCCAAAATTTGTCTTAAAAATGATATCAATTTTTTTAAAATTTTTATCACAAAAAAATTGTGAAATTCTTCCATCTCTTATTTTTTGTTTCAGTTTCAGATTAAGTAAGCCGAAGTGGTTTATTTATTTTTATTCTGAATTTTAGGTACCTTCGGCGGATTTTCTGCATTGTTTTTTGTTTGTTGATTGTTCTGTTTATTTCTATAAAATTTTTGCAATACTGAATTGTTTGAACCGTTTTTTCAAGAAAGGACAAAAAATCGATCATCCGATTTTTCACGATATCCAATCGTTCCTAGCCCCAATTAACTCGAATAATCGAGGTTCTAATGTTTTTTTTGTTGTTTTTTTCTTCTTCTTCAACTCAGACAAAACTCAATTGATTCCATCCAAAAATATTTTTTTGACGAAAAATCGATTTTCAATTTTTTTTTTAATACGTAATCCACAAAAAATAAATCAATGTTTAGAAAAGTATTTTTGCCAAAGAATTCTGAAAAATAAAAGAAAATATTTGAAAAATTTTCATGCAAAAAAAAATCAAAAATTCCAATTTTCATTCTTTTGAAAAATGATCAAATTCCGCGACCTACTACACTGGCGCCAAAATAGTATACTTAATCCAATGTACCGGGCTGCCCTATGGCCCATCCGCCACTGAATAGAGGCGAGTATGATTGGAGAATACGTCACCATGGCCCATTAATTTAAAATCAAAAAATTGAGATTTTATCTTCTTAAAATTTTTTTCAAACGCTATCTTCTATTCCGGGGTCTAGGTTTCACGTTATCAGTGGTTCCATCTGTAAATGTAGGCACACAAACAATAATTTATAGTAATTTTAAACTGCTCATCGTGGACTCTCGCAGTCAAATGAAAAACCAACTTAATAAAGAGGTATTTGCGGAATATCAAGTTCAAAATTTGTTCACCGATAAAATTCTGTACAAAGGATCTCAGTTACAATGAAAAATTTTTGCGATTCTAATTTTTGGGTAAGTAATAAAAATTTACTATTTTAATAACAGGATAGAGGAGGTATTAATTTTAATCAATTTTGTACTCGCATGATACGTTCTTTTTTTAATCAAAATATTGAAAAATATTAACGTTGGTATATTTATTTTTTCAATTGGCAAGTAGGTAAGTAGTTATTCGAATAGTATATTCAGGAATCAGATGAGTAGGTAAGGTATCAAGTAGCTATTTCCCTCTTACCTATGATTCAACAGTTTAATTTGTAACAAGACTTTCAAAATTCAAACTAAAAAAAAATACCAAAAAATTATTACAGGACTCGAACACGACATGGTACACCAATAGTCCAGATTTCACCGAGTGTTTCAAGCAGACTGCTCTGCAATGGATACCGTGTATTTTTCTATGGATATTTCTACCTCTGGAACTATATTCTTTGAAAACTAGTAAAATTTGTAGAATTTCGTACAATGAATTTACCACAATGAAACTGGTAAACATTTTTGAACAGTTTTTAGTAGGATTTTTTTCCAAACTTGATGATAGTAATTTTGATTGATTTTGCAGGTCTCAATAATTTGCATGATAGGGACCTGTGTTGTAGAACTAGGTAACAACGTATGGGTGCGAAATACAGAGTTGTTGGTGGATTTGTTATCTCCAGTTATCAAGCTTTGTTCATTTGTAAGTTGATTTAAGTATGAGATTAAAAATTAGACTAGAAGATATAATATCTAATTATGTAACAGTAGAAGATACCGTCACAAAACTTCAAGTTTCAAATTTTCATGTCTACTTTCTAATTTTTAGATACTATTTTTATTTTTGTCTATGGAAAATATCAGAATTGGAGTCAAAACATCAGGAATTTCATTTTTCTTCTCCCTATTATCGATAATTTGTGGAATACCTGCAGTAAGAGATATTTTTCGAAACGTATCGTCCGAGGTAAAAACAATTTCGAAAATTCTTTTCACTTCTGATTGATATGAATTGAAAATAATTTTTTTAAACATATTTTCACAGTCGTATATAAAATTGACGCTGGATCTTTATCTCTTTGTGGTGTATTATTCATCAATGATAATTATATTCGTGCTTGGATGTTCCAGCAATAGTAAATTTTTGCTTTCATTGTCCACTAATGAAGTTGGTAGAATTTATTTATCACTGCACGTCATTTTGCTTTAAAAAATTGCAAAGAGGGTAGCCGGTTATAAATGGTGAATCTTGGCTGGGATTTTCAAAATACATGTATAGTAAAATTGTCATTTATGGTTTCACTTCAAAAAATCGAATCTTTTCAGCCAAAAAAAATTATCAAACTATTTTTGATCCCTTTTTTTAAGGTTTTGATATGATAAGTATTTAAAAATATTTGCTTACCAAAAAAACCGATCTCAAATTTTTTTTAAATAATTTAAAAATTTTGAATTTTGAAAAATATTTTTAAAATTTTATCTTACAGTGCTATAGTTACTCGTATCTTATTCAAAATTTTCAATACTTTTTTTCATGAAATTTTTTTCTAATTTGAAGGTGATAATGAAATTTTTACCATTGGAAGTGGGAAAAAATCGTTTTAAAAAATATTGAGTTACCTACCTATTCTTGGTAATTTTTTATTTTTAGTCAATATTTTTTTTTAAATTTATTCAATTCTTTTAATGATTTTTTTTTTCTTTTTTAGTTTTATTTATGATTCAAAAAAAATTTGAAAAAATTTGAAAAAAAATGTCGAGTTGCAAATTTTAATTTTGAGTGTTGGAAAAAAAAATAAATAAAGAGAAAAATTCAAAAATAATTCATAAAATATCCACTTGTTGATAAAGTAATACGTACTTTTTTAGGACGACGAAAGCACAATTTTTTATGGTAAAAACAGATTTTGTAAAAAAATAAAAATAAAATAAAAAAAAAAACAATTAAAAATTTTCAAATTTTTTCTATTAAAATAATTCCACCAGATAATTATATTGTATATTAATATTATTGTCATTTCATAAATAAATAAATCTAAATAAGTATTTTGAAAATACTAGCCATGGACCGATTCACCTTTCTTACCCAGCAACTCACTTCAACTAAGTATCATTGAAATGATAGGTGTAGTTACTATTAATACTGAAATAATTCCTAGAAAAAATGTCCTTCACACAATTCATCATTTTTGTCGAACTTGTACTTCAACTGGTTCACCGAATACGTTTGGAAAGGATACAAAACACCTTTCAAAGATATTCTTTGGTATGTCGATTACGAAGACTCAGCTGCGCACATTTTAAAAAAATTTGAAAAAATTTGGAACTCCGCTACCAGGTTAGTGATAAATAAATACTTAGTAGGTATTCGAAGTGTGAATGTGAATGTAATTTTCGACGCAAATTAAACGCGAACATTTTTTTAAAGAAAGCAAGAAGAGGTCAATGAAGCTGAAGGAATTCCAATGAAAAAATTATTTCCCGATAAAAAAGAAACGAATTTTTCGATCGTTGGTCCTATTTCCAAGCTGATTTGGTTTCAAATGTTGCAAACAATGTTTGTGAAAATATTAGAGATGGGCGTGAATTTGAGCTTCCCGTTGACTTTCAGGTTAGCATGATTCGATGTAATTTATCTATTATCTCAGATTGAAAAATTTTCAGAAAAATCACATTGATAGAATGTTTCGAATTTTGATAATATTTTCACGTGAAAATATTACAGCTTGTTGATAACGACTATTAATCAGCCAAATGATGAGTACATCTGGAGAGCGTACTTGTGTGTTTTTCTTTTCTTGGGTTGTCCCCTGATAATCGCACCAATATCGAAGACATATTACGAAATTATATTAAGAACACAAATACGAATGAAAAATGCTATAATGTCTTTGATATATAACAAGGTAGGTAGTTACCTACTAATTTCAATTCAATGAATAATTTTAATTGAAAACACGACAGTGCTTTTTAATGTGTCGAAATTTGATCACGCAGACTTTAAAATTATCCAACGAAGCTAGAAGACAATGTAGTGGCGGTGACATAATTAATTTGATGTCAGTCGATGTGGTACGAATATCTGAATTGGTGAAATTCATTCATAATATTTGGGCAGTCCCCGTGCATATTGCAATAACTCTCTACATCTTGTGGTCTCATTACTTCGGTAAGTGGATTTTCTCAAAAATTTTAAAAATATGGAAACGATGAAAGTAATAGTATTAGGTACGATTTTTCGCAGGAAAAAGTACAATTGCAGCTATCATTGCAATAACTGCTTTACTTTTAATAAATAATTACGTAGTGAAGTTTTCTAAAAAATTACGAATTCGAGAAATGGCTGCTAAAGATAAACGTTGTCGTTATCTTCAAGAAATTTTATTTGGTATAAAGGCGAGTAATATACAATTATATTCACAATTTCTTTTAGCAAAATTGATTTCGAGTACTAATTCTGTGCATTCTTACTGAAATGTAATTAGGTATTGAAAATGTATGGTTGGGAATCGAGTTTTGAAAAAATTGCGAATCGAATGCGACGCACAGAAATGAAATATTTAAAGAAGCTCGCTGTTTGCCAAATCGTTTCAAACCTATTTTTCAACTGTACCCATTTCATGGTAATCGACGAATTGATTGCGTTTTTATAAATAATTAATTTTGATTGAAACTCATTCAAACTCAAACTAGTGAACGTTTGTAAATTTACCTACAAAATACGTGGGTACAATATTTGAGTTGATAAGCGCCAGGTATAAAATACCTTGCCTATCAATTCACTAAAATGAAGTTTCTAATGTTTTTACAGCTACCACTGGTTACATTTGCAACTTACATATTAAGCAACTCGAAGAATGTATTAAATGTCGAAAAAGCTTTCGTCAGTATCTCATTTTTCAATGCACTTCGAATTCCAATGTATGAATTACCCGCTTTATTCGATTTAATATTAAAAGTGAGTAAAGACTGAAATACTGAAATTAGCTCTGAACTCCTATCTAAATTATATTATAGGTACCCACAATATAATCCGCATATTCAATTTTGCAGGCTTCCGTTTCTATCAAAAGAATAAATAAATTTTTGAATTTAGAAGAAATTAACCAAAATGCAGTGACTCACGAAAAAAGAGGTAAATGCTACTAAAAACCAATTTTGCATTTCCTACGAGCGCAGCGGGCCTTACGTAATGGGGAAGAAGGCAGTTGTCCTGGGGCTTATGTGTTTTAGTGACCTAAAATTGTATAAATAAATAAGAAAAACTCTTCTTCCTTAAAAACATTTATTCCAGACAAAGTTTTTCAAACACAAAGTGCTCAGCATCAGGTCCAACGCACAACTAACAATCGAAGCGACAAACAGCAGCTTATAAACTAGAAGGGCGTGGTCAAGTAAGGAGAGAGGGTAACGAGAAAGGTTTTGTCCAGAATAAACGTTTTCAGGGAAGAAGAGTTTTTCTTAATTAGGCATTCCTGAAATTGTAAAGTTTTTTAAATAGCTGAACAAGGGATAAAAGGGGAAATTTAAAATTTATTGTCTCTGAGTCCCGTTTTTATTGAATAGGGTCTGCTTGAGTCTGCTTGAGAGAATCTTTGAAGTGATAAAAGCTCAAATTTTCTTAACAGAAGAAGCGTTGATAGTTGAAAATGGAGAATTTGCATGGGAGAAAAATCAAGACTTGGCTACTCTGAAACATATAAATTTGCGTATTAATCGCGGAAGCTTGGTTGCTATTGTTGGACATGTTGGTTCTGGTAAAAGTTCGTTGATATCAGCATTTTTAGGCGAAATGATCAAAATATCCGGATATGTAAATGTTGATGTAAGTTCGTGTGAAAAATTCACTTATAGTAGGTACATACCCAACTATTTTTCTTAACATGCTTATCTCAATTTCGTCACTCGAGTAGGGGTCCACAGCTTACGTACCACAGCAAGCTTGGATACTCTACAGGACAGTAAAGGAGAACATTACTTTGAGCAACACTGTAGATGAAATGTTATACAAGAAAGCTTTGCAAGCTTGTGCTCTAAATGAAGATTTACAATTGATGCCAGATGGTGATAAAACTGAAATTGGAGAAAAGGTTTGGTGTAATATGAGTTTTTGATTTTTGAAGCAAATACTCATTTTCAAACGTTTATATGAATAATACCACTTTTTTCAGGGCACCAATTTGAGCGGCGGTCAAAAACAAAGAATCAGTTTAGCTCGAGCACTTTGCAGCAATAAAGACATTTATTTCTTCGACGACCCACTGAGCGCTGTAGACTTCAACGTAGCTGAACATATTTTCAAAAATGTCCTAGGTCCTCAGAGTATGCTTAAAAATAAGGTAAATACGTACACATTTTCTCACATACGATAAGTCATTAATAGTTACAGGGTGTTTCATAGCTGATTGAGCTCCTTCTACCAGGTGAATAGACAACCCATAAGGAGCAAAAAAAGTTACAACTAAACAAGTTGCCTATCTTGAAAATTAAAGAGATCAGGGAAAATTGAATCGAGAAAAAAATCATTTTTGATTAGGTAAATGAATAGTACTTAAAAAATATATTTTTTTGTTCTTGTCATTTTTTGCCTATCTTTGAAAACGAAGGTGTGAGAGAGCTTTACAGTTTTAAAAACAGGTTTTTTAATTTTCAAAGCTCTGTAGCTCCTTCATTTTCAAAGATAGGCAAAAAAATGTCAAAAACAAAGTATTTTTTAGTAGGTACTATTCATTTACCCAATTAAAAATTATTTTTTCTCGATTCAATTTTCTCTTGCATGTCCCTTCAATTTTCAAGATAGGCAACATGTTTATTGTTTATATAACATTTTTTATTCCTCATGGATTGCCTATTCACCTGGTAGAAGGAGCCCAGACAGCTATGAAACACCCAGTATAAAAATAGCAATTTGATCAATTCAATTAAACATTATTCCTTACCCATCTTAGACTCGCATCTTAGTAACCCACAGTACGGCATTTCTTCATAAAATGGATTTCATTATAGTTATGAAAAATGGACGTATATCGGAAAAAGGCACATATGACGAGATTATTCGCAATAATGGAGCATTCGCAGAATTTTCAAACAATTACACTAAAAATTTACGTAATGATATCAATACTAAAAATAAATTCAATGAAGGTAAAATTCCTATTAACTATTTCAAAAAAAAAAAAAAAAAAAAAAACCATTGAATAATTTTCTTATTATTTTCATTTTACTAGAAATGAGTGATCAAGTATCTAAAAGGATAATTTTTAATGAGAAAACAAATGGCAAGAAGTCTACCAATAATAAGTTGGTGTTTTAAAGCTCATTTCATATACTGCGTTAATTTCCCGCCAAAATAACATTTCAATTTAATTTTATTGTTTCAAGTCGTACAGAACACCATACAAACAAAGGTTTGCAAGAGCCCAAAAAACTCGTTCAAAAAGAACATACGGAATTAGGAAACGTAATTTAATTTTGTTAATTTTTTTGTAATAATTTATTAGTAAAGAGGAAAAGACTTAGATACCTACTTTATACGATATTTTTTTCAAATTTTCAGATCAAATTGAAAGTTTACAAATTCTACATAGAAAAGGGCGGCTTTATATATTTATTTTGCACCTTGTTCTTTCACATAATTCTTCAATGTTTTTTGGTCTTATCAAACCTATGGTTAGCGAAATGGTCCACTGAAGAGAAAAATATGTCGCATGCAGGCATTAATACGCTCGAAAATGGCAGGTTTTTAAATCTGAGCGTATACTTCATTCTAGGCATTTCTCAAGGTAAAATTTTGATATAAATAAATTCGAGCATACATTTATACATAAAAATGTAGTATAAAAATAAAACTAATTCGGCTTTCAAATTTCAGCACTAGCTTTAGTCCTGGCAATTTCGTCTATGCAAGCTTTCCTCATCAAAGCATCGGCAACAATTTATAATAAATTGCTGCAAAGTGTACTTCGATGGCCAATGCCAATTTTTGATTGTACACCAGTGGGACAAATCATCAATCGATTCACAATAGATATCGATAGTATCGATAATTACCTTGCAGGAAAACTCTTCATGTCTCTGCTTTATTGTGGAAGAGTAAGTTGAGTTGAGATAATTTTTTTAATAAGTAAGGTTTGTAAAATGTTTGTACACTGACGAAGCAACAAGTTATTAATTTTGTTTTATTTTTTATATAAAGTTTGTCGCATCCTTAGCAGTCGTTTTGAGCAGCACACCAATATGCGCGTTATTTATTATACCTGCTGTATTTTTGATATTCATCGTTCAGGTAATATCATCATTTGCAGGGATAAACCACTGGTATCCTCATCTAATTTTTTTTTAAATTTCTTGACCGAGTAGCTTCAAGCCTCTAACTAACAAAGAACCTGCTAACTCGTCACCTCCGATTCAGCTGAATTTGGGTATTTGGCTCACGAAAAGAACATGTCATTCAGATGAATTTCACCATTTTTTTAAAAATTTGCCAAAAATCGAAAACTCAACTTCGGCAGCCAAAAATTTGGTTCTGAAGCCTGAATGACATGTTCTTACAATAGAGACAACGCTTCTCGATGGTATAATCTTTTTAAAAAATCATTATCAGCGAGGAATACTTGATATCTATTTTATTGTTCGCAGAAATATTACATGGTAGTATCGTATCAGTTGAAACGGATAGATTCTGTCAATAAGTCACCTTTGTATTCTTATTTCGTTGAAACAATATCAGGTAAGTTCATCTGTCAAAGAAATATTTCAAATAATTTCTTGGAAAAAAAAAATCAAATATCATCTCTAAAAAATTTAAAAAATTGTCTAGTTTCCTCAATTTGTTTGCATGATGGTGCATCGTTTAAACCAAGTCCATTTATATTCAAAATTGGAGGGAAGGGAGGGGTCTAATAGAAATTTTTGTAATGACCAAAATTGTTCCTAGGACTTTGAGCTACAACTTTTGTTTGAAAACTTTTTCAATTGGACCCCTACCTCCGCATCGATTACGCATAATACTCAGAAGTTACCAATTAAAAATTAGTGAAGTGATGAGGGAGGAAGGGTCCAATTGAAAAAAATTTCAAATAAAAGCTGTATATTAAAATCTTAAAAATAATTTTGATTAGGTATTATAAAATTTCAACTGGATCTCTCCCTTCCTCCGTTTTCACATAAAATCAGGTAGATATTTTTTCAAAATGGGGAGGTGTCCAATTGAAAAAATTTCAAACAAAAGTTGTATTAGATTGAGATCATAAAAATAATATTTAAAAATATGCATTCCTGACTTACTTACATTCAAGTTTATTTTATGACAGGATTACAATCAATTAGAGCTTACAATATGCAAGAAAAATTTATCAAAACAACGTATGATAAATACGATTTATGTTCAGCGACTGCATATTGCAGTTTTGTGTGCTCGAGGTGAGTAATTACTTGAATTTCCAAACCATTGTAAGAATCTTACTTATAATCTTTTTTTTTCAGGTGGTTAAACATGCGTTTAAATATTTTCTTAGGAGTTGTCCTCTCCATAGTATCGTATTTTGTGATATCAAAACGAGATATGTTTAGTGAAGGCACATTAGCCTTTATAATTACCTTCACAATGCAGGTAAAGTGACACTAAAACCAATGAGCAAGTTGCAATGTCCACCTTTAAAACTCAGCTTATCAAGAACTACTCATACCTTTGAATTTATGAGGTGAAACTGATACCTACCTATATGAAAATTTTCAGATATCTAAGGAGGTAAATGCAATGATATTGAACCTAACCGAAGTTGAAAATGTAATTATATCCGTCGAAAGAATTAAAGAATTTATTGATATTCCTCGAGAAGCAAATCAACAATATGAAATTCCACTCGATTGGCCCACCAAAGGTGAAATTAAATTTGAAAATTTCAATTTAAGGTATCAACCAGGATTGGATTTGGTTTTGAAAGATGTTAATTTTTACATACAAAGTGAAGAAAAAGTGAGTAGAAATTCCATACTTAGTGGTAATACACACATATTAAAAAATTGAAAACGCTGGGTAATAATTAGGTACCTATACTTGTATTCTAGGTGGGTATTATTGGAAGAACAGGCGCTGGAAAAAGCTCAATAATTTCGGCTCTTTTTAGAATTGTGGAACGCGACTCTGGAAAAATTTTAATCGATGGGGTTGATATATCCACCATAAATTTACACGAATTACGATCCAAATTGACTGTGATACCTCAAGTGCGCCACATAAATAATTATCTACTAAGTATAAACTGTATACTTAATTCATTTTCAAAAAAAAAAAATTTCTATAAATCCCATAACACTTTATAGGATCCTGTATTGTTCATTGGTACTTTGCGCTTCAATCTCGATCCGTTTCACGCTTACAAAGACCATACTTTATGGGATGCTTTGGAAAAAGCTCATTTGAAAAACTTTGTACGAAATTTACCAAAAACTTTGCACTACGAAATCAAAGAAGGAGGAGGAAACCTGAGGTAATAATGATGAAATAATTTCTAAAAAATGACATTTTTACGGAAAAATTTTACGTTTTAAAATACATTGAATTACGTACGTTCCAGTTTCGGCCAAAAACAGCTTATTTGTTTGGCTAGAGCGTTGCTACGTAAAAATAAAATATTAATACTGGACGAAGCAACCGCTTCTGTAGACTTGGAGACTGATGAACTAATCCAAAAAACTATCCGTAAAGAATTTTCACAATGCACCATAATCAATATTGCTCATCGGCTCAATACCATTCAGGATTACGATAAGTAAATTGATATTTTCTTTTTAAATCAATAATATCAATCAATTTTTTATCCGAATGAACTAAAAAATGAGTTTTTATCGACAGGATTTTAGTGATGGAAAATGGTACAGTCAAAGAATTCGATTCTGTGAATAATGTACTCAAAGTTTAGGATGTTTAGATGGTGAAATACGTATTAGGTACTTATACAACGAAAACAGAAATGCAAAAATTAATTTATAATGAACGAATGTGCACATTGTATAGTAATTAATTTAATTTATGTGGGGTCTACATATAATTTTGAGAACTACCAGTACCTACATTATTATTTTTTTCTGATTGTGATTATTTATTTTCTAGATTTTGTCATTTTTTCTCTTATTTGTTTGTATTTTTGTTTTTCAATAACTGAAATAAAATGATTATTTTATTATATTGGAATGGATAGTTTATTCCCACCTGATGGAATAATATTGGCTCATTGAAGATAAACTAACAATTATCAAATCCTATTATTTTCACAGGATCATTTTTGCAGTTCAAGGCTCCACACCTTTTAAAGATGGGCAAATTTTTCACATGAAGTTTTTTCTTCCCCTCAAAAAGTTATGCATTTTTCATGTATCTGATGAAATTTTTTAATTTTCATGTCTCACCATTGCACCGTAATATGTTGAGATAGGCAATTTGTCATGAAACCTAATTTTCTTCCAGTGCAATCTTATCGACTTTCCTCAGCAAACTTTCCTCCCATGGAATCAAATAAAACGGACCTCTTCGTTACCTACAAGGTCTTTGAAAGAGTCGCCACTTGAATAAATGAATACTGATTTTTTTTTAATTCTTCTTGAAAAACGAATTTTTCTATTTTATTTTATTTTATTTTTTTCATTTTTTGTGCCATATACAAAGAACATAAAGCTTAGAGGCACAATTTTTTTTTCTTAAAACACAATTTTAAAATTTTGTAAAAATGAAATTTTCTAATGAAATTGTTTTAAAAAAATTGGTTGAAAACATTTTTTTTTGCAGTCTTCTTGAAAAACAAAGTTTTAATTTTTTTTCAAAAAACATTTCTTTTTATTAGGTATTATTATTAGCTGATTTTTTTCAAAATCAGCTATTAGTTTTAATTTTGGTATTTCTTGCGATGTGTATGTATGTATGTATGTATGTAAATGTATGTATGTATGTATGTACTAAATTTTGTCCACACGATAACTTTCGTTCTAATGGTCCAAATTTGTTAAAATTTTAATGGGAGATCAAAGACCATGTAGAATAGATCCGTATTGATTTTGGGCAATTTTGGACCATTACTACGCATTATTTGGGCAGAAATGGTCGGAATTAAATTGGACCAATTAAAGAAATGCTTTGCCTAGCATTTTATTTCAGGCTGAAGAAAATGAATTTTTTCTCTTCTCTTTTATTAGGGTCGAGGTGCACGTTAGAGAATTTCATCGACGTCGCTTCATTTTGAAATTGCTAGTCATTATAAAAAATGCATCAAATTTTAAAAGCTCGATTCACTCGACCTAAACGCTGATCAGTGTTGCCCATAAAGAAATAATTCATGTATTTTTACAATATCTCATATAACTAATTGTAACTTGGGCCATTGAAAAAAATTCAAAAAAATGTAATTTCATAAAAATTTTAAAATTTATTCAACGGTTAATATTTTACAAGTTATTTTAATATCAAAAAAATATTTATAATTTTAAAATTATTTAAATTTAAATAAACTAATTTTTTTGCATTGCTTTTATAGGTATCAATTGTTTTATCAATATTTTGTTATTCGATTACCCGCGACAATTTTTTTATTATCTCATTATTAATTATTATTTTTTAATTATTTTTCTTTTTCTACGTTATTGTGAGATTTTATCTTGACTGATTTTCAAACTTTATTGGAGTTTTCGTTTTATGACTTCATTACTGTCCCGTGTAGCAACGTCGATGCTAATTTCGATATAAATGTCGACACACCGAAATCGGTCACTTTTCGATCGTACATGTCGACACGATTTTGGATGGTTTGTCGAGGTTATTATCGACACATTTGTCGACCGTCGACATGTCGAGCCATATTTGGACGGTCGACAAACATGTCGATAATAAGCTCGACAAACCATTCACAATCGTGTCGACATGTACGATCGAAAAGTGACCGATTTCGATGTGTCGACATTTATATCGACATTCACATCGACATTTGCAATGCTGAGATGTTGAAAAAAATGCCCAAGTTCAAAATTTTTAATAGGTATATGTTTTAAAATTAAACCAAAAATAGTGATCAAGCCAACACTTCGACATTTCGTCAAAATTGCGGCTCTGAAATCACCTTTGTAGCTGAACTTCTGTGTGCCCAGCTAACGAAGAGGCAATTCTTAGAGTCTTATGTACTAATTCATAACACACTTTATCTGCGAGTATCAAAAATCACCCTCAAGACGTCGACAGTCAAGTCGATGCATTATTCGACCCTCGACAATTAGGTCGACATTGGCTCGACTTAAAATTCCTTTGGTCGACACTGTCGACAGTTAAGTCGATGCATTATTCGACCCTCGACAATTACATCGACACTAACTCGACCTAAAATTCCTCTGGTCGACACTGTCGACAGTGAAGTCGATGCATTATTCGACCATCGACAATTATGTCGACAGTAACTCGACAAGTACTTGTATTATTCAAAATTTAAAAAAAATGAGAAAATTTCGTGATTCTTTCAAAAATCGTTTATTCCTGAGCTTAAAAATTGTTTTTAGTTCTTTTTAGATATAAAATTAGTGAATTTAATTGGCAGAAAATGTCGACATTAACGTCGATTCGTTTATCGAGTATCGATTTTTACATCGACATGTCTATGCAGAAAAACAATATTTTCTGAATTACAGGAAAATACTGAGAAAAATTCAAAAATTTTGATTGAACCGTTATGTTTAACATAGAACATTACTTTAAATCTCATATATCATTTTTAATTCATCGTTAACCAAGAAAAAAATGTGTCTGAATTTTGTCGACATAAATGTCGATGTCGACAATTGCTACACGGGTGTTATCATTCACTGTGATTTTTCATTTCTGCTGCTGCTTCAAACTTCAACAAGCTTGAGGTATGTATAAAATACTGTAATTTTATACAAATGGGTGAACCATAGTATCTGGCACACCCATGACGTTTTTTTCATAAGTTGTGTATAAGTATCAAAAACAAGTTGATATCGTGCAACTCCGATTTCCTTATAAGAAATTGAAAATATATTGCAAATAGTGATCTTCATTAATCGATTATTTCAACTGATCGATTTTTCGATTATTTTGAAAACGAAATAGTTGATTAATCGATATAGATTTTTTCAAATGATAAGTTTTTCAATTATTACGAAAACCAAGTAGTCGATTAATCTATTAGTATTGAAATACATTAATCGATTGTCTGATTTTTCGCTTTTTTCTCACAAAATTACCTATATCTTGGTCTTGCTCATTTTTTCCAAAGTCTCATAAAACCTCACTCAAAATTAGGTTTTTCTTTTACAGTTTTGGGGTAAAAAAATTCTTTATGAAAAAATCTTTAAAAAAATTTTTTTTAACAAAAAAATCTTTGACCAGAAGGCTTCAAAAAAAAATTTTTTTTTCTATAAATAAATATTTTTCTTGCAAAAAATTGTCAACATTTTTTTTTTTTTTGGCAAAAGATAGTCAAAAATTTTTTTTGACAAGAAATTAAAATAAAAAGTTTTGACTAAAAAAAAGTTTGATGAAAAAATTTTTGAAAATCAAAAATCTTTGAAAAATATTCAAAAAATATTTTTTTGACAATAAATTTTTAAAAAAGGTGACTAAAAAAATTTCTGATGGAAAATTCTTGAAAAATTAGAAAATATTTTTTTGACAAAATATCTTCAAAAATGATTATTTTGACAAAAATCGTCGAAAATAATTTTTTCAACAAAAAATCATCAAAATATTTTTTGACAATAAATTATAAAAAAATTTTTGACAAAAAAATTTCCGATGAAAATATCTTGGAAAATTGTGAAATATTTTTTTTTTTTGACAAAAAATCTTTGAAACATGTCAAGTACCTAGATTGATCCTTGATCACACATCACTATTTGGAGATACTTTCCTCAAATCTAAAATTTAGAATAGGTAGTAAAATTTTCTGTTTGTTTAATTATATTACTAATTTTTTTTTATTTTTTTTTTATAGGTTTGATACTATACAGACAGCAGACACATTATTTTTAGGTATAACTATTTTTAAGATTTAAAAAAAAATTATATTATTATTATTTTTTTTTTTTGTAAATGTAAATTTCTATTATCTGATTTTTTCAAAAATCGGTATAATTATTTTAAGATTTTTTTTAAAAATTGCTTTCAAGTAGGTATATTAATTTTTTGTGTAAATTTTTTTGTAAATGTAAATACCTAATTTTTCAAATTAGATACTTTTTTATGATTTTGTACTCAATTCAGCTCACTTTGGCATAATAAATTGTTATCAAATCTATAATTTTCCATTTTTTAATAGCTCATTAAGACATTACAAATTGAAAAAATCCCATCAAGGTATATTGCTTTTTCAAGCAAAGCCTATCAAGGCAAGAAAAACTAACAGAGGCATAACAAAAACCAATCGATCGAAAATATTGCTTTTTGAAGCAAAGCCTACCAAGGCAAGAAAGGCCCACTGAGGCATAACAAAACCCCACCGACAGGAAATATTGCTTTTTGAAGCAAAGCATATCAACTTAAAAAGCCTACCAAGGCAAAAAAAGCCCACTGAGGCATAACAAAACCCCACCGACGGGAAATATTGCTTTTTGAAGCAAAGCATATCAACTTAAAATTTTACCTTGACATTAGAAACGCCAACGTAGGCATTTCAAATTAAACTGAACCAACAAATTTGAAATAATAAACTTCAGTTAGTTGAAACCATACTTCAATTTCCACTTTTATAATAGCTCATTTAAATATCAATATTTTAATAATATTTCTATTGCTATAAAATTTTTTCAAATTTTAAAAATCCGTTTCAATAAATTTTGAATCAATAATTTCTTACCTGCATTGATTTTTTGAAAATAAATTATGCCTAAATTAAAGAAAAAGTCATCAAACATTAGAAAAAAAAATGATAAAGAAAGAAAACGGTTAATAAGGTCTTTGAAAAATACAAAAATTGTCGATCTTGAAAAAAAAGAAGAAAATGAAATAAAATTAAAACAAAAACATAATGTTTTAAACAAAATTTCGCAACAAAAAAGGTTAAAAGATCCGAATAATCTAGAAAAACATGACGAAATTAATAAAATATGCCAAAAAGAAAGATTAAAAGAAATAGAAAATAAAGAAAAACATGACGAAATTAATAAAATATGCCAAAAAGAAAGATTAAAAGAAATAGAAAATAAAGAAAAACATGACGAAATTAATAAAATATGCCAAAAAGAAAGATTAAAAGAAATAGAAAATAAAGAAAAACATGACGAAATTAATAAAATATGCCAAAAAAAAGATTAAAAGAAATTAAAAATAAAGAAAAACATAACAAAATTAATAAAATATGTCAAAAAGAAAGATTTAAAGAAATAGAAAATAAAGAAAAACATAACAAAATTAATAAAATATGCCAAAAAGAAAGATTAAAAAAAAAACAGATAATAAACAAAAACACCAAAAATTGAATATAATGTGTCGACAAAAAAGACTGAGTCATCCTATATTAAGAAAAATATATTTTGAAAAATTGCGAAAAAATCGAATTGAAAGATTGAAAATTTGTCCAAAAAATGTGATTCATATAAGAAACATAAACAATGAAAAAAGAAAAATGAAAGATCCTTCTTTTTAAAAAAAAAAGAGATTGATGGCAATCATTTATCAGAAACAACGAATTATGAAGATAAATAGAATTGAACACAAAAAGAAACGTATGGAATATTATCATAGGATGAAAAAAAAAAAAAATTAAAAACAAATTATATGAAGCATATTTCAATAACATAAAAAAAGGTCCTACGTTCATATGTAATTGTTGTGATCGCTTATGGTTTTTTTGGTATTTCTTGCGATATGTATTTATGTATGTATGTATTGATTTATGTACTGAATTTTGTCCGCGCGATAACTCTCGTTCTAATGGACCGATTTAATTCAAATTTTAATGGTAGGTCCGGGACCATGTAGAATGGAACCCTATTGTTTTTGGGCAATTTTGGACCATTACTACGCATTATTTGGGAAGAAATGGTCAGAATTAAATTAGACCAATTTAATCCATTAATCGAAAAAATATTTTGCCTAGCATTTTATTTCGAGTCGAAGAAAATTAAACTTTTCTCCCCTCTTTATTTGTATCGACGTCAACGTCGACGAGCACCGCAACGTCGTATCATTTATTGAAATATGCTAGGCATTATAAAAAAATAAAATGCATCGAATTTTATCAGCTCGATTTACTCGATCTAAACGACTCGGCCTGATTGAAAGAAACAAAGGTAATCGAAAACATAAAGATGAAATTTTAGCTAATAATTCACGTCCTTTTAGCTAAGGTGACTACATTTCGGCATTCTTGAAAGAAAAATCGAAAACTTAGAGATGAATTTTTTTTTTAAATTATTATTTATTATCAGAATAAAAGAATTTAATTGAAAAAAATCTATTTATTCATAAAAGCTAACATTAATGAACAATCCGAGTGTGAAACGTAGACACGTGTATGTACATTAAAATTTTAAAATGATAAAATAAAATTTATGATTAATAAATCTATGCTAATTAAAATAGTGGTTGAGATCAGTTAAACAAAAAAATCGGCTTTTCTGACGCATTAATGCGTCAGAGTTTTTTTTCATAGAACATTTTTTCAATTTTTTCTGCAAACCATTTTTTCAAATTTTTGCTTGAAAAAAGTCTTTACGTTTCTTTATTATTATTTATTTTTTCGTTTAGAAACACTTCTTTTTATAAGAATTTTTTAAAATCTGTTTTCAACAAAAATTTGAAAAAATTGCATTTCACCAAAATGGTTTTTCCACCATTTTTTTTTCTTTTTTTTTACAAAAAATTTTGATTTTTTTTTTTGTTGGAAATAATAATTTCAAATCAACTGGCCTCTCATTTGTAACTTTTATTTCCAACAAAAAATTAAAAATTTGTTTACTTATAGGTATTAAAGAAAATTTTGAAAATTTGTTTTTTGAAAAGAATTCCAGAAAATTACTTTTAAGAAAATTTTTCAAAATGGATTTATATTTTCGAATGAAAATTAAGAAAAAATATGGTGAAATAATTCATTTTGGTTTAATACAACTTTTTAAAATTTTTGTTGAAAACATATCTGAAAAAAAAAATTATTAAAAAAAAAGTTTTCCAAATTTTTCTTAAACGACAATCTTTTAATTTTTAAATTTTTTTTAGACAAAAGTTTTTCAACTTTTTATGAAAACAAGTTTTTTCTAATTTTGACAGAATACATTTTTTTAAAAATCATTCCATCAAAAATTTAAAAAAAAAGTTTCCAAACAAAATTTAAAAAATAAAATAATAAATAAAAAGTAAAGACTTTTTCCAGCAAAAATTTGAAAAATTATTTTGTACTTAAAATTTGAAAAAACTTTGTATAAAATTTTTTTCAAATTGTCAAAAACTACCTACGTTTTCAGATTTTTATAAATTTTGGAATTCACCTTGAAAACAAAATTTTTGGTCCGTTTTCTTTTTCTTTTTTTTTAAATACCTACGGGACCGATATTTTTTAATCTTTTGTTAAAAGAAAAAGAAAACCTTTTTTTTTTTTGAAAATCAAATGTTTTAATTTTTGTAAAATAATAGCTAAAATACCTAGGTTGGTAATCTATGTTTTAATTTTTGTAAAATAATACTTTGCTAATAATACCTAGATAATTTATGTTGATTAACAAATTTTTGAAATTATCGTTCCAACACAAATATTTTACAAAATTTTATTTTAAAAAAATCACACACACCAAAAAGACAATAACAAAAAAATTATTTTGTTGAAATTTTGGTTATTTTTCATCTCAAAAATTGCTTCTAATCTTACAAGTAGGAATCATTCCCCCCTTTTTTCCTATCCACCATTTATCCACCAACTCGCAAAATTTTTTTTACATCATTGGAAAGAAGGTAGAATTCTCTACATTTTGGCCACAAGGAACTGGCATTTTTTTGATTTTTTCATAGTGAATAAAAATGGCACCACGACTTTACCCATTTCTACAGAGCCCTAGTTCGGTATAGATAGCGAAATGTTATGATTTACTTAAGTTGCTACAGCCAAAAAGAAAATTTAGAATATTAAATACATAATATCAATCGTGAAGAAATATTTAATTTTTCATTAAAAAATGATTGCTTGCTCACGATAAGCTTATCGAGAACACTAAAATATTATTCGAAACGCTATCGATTTATTAGTAGATATGCCTATTGCGATTGAATCAGTCTTTGAAAAGTTTTCATGTTGACGAAACCGGAATAAAAAATATGTTAAATAATGGTGTTTAACATAACTTGCGATTCCCCTTTATGGGTAATTATTTTATCATAAATAGCTATACATTGATATAGGTACGTTAATTTAACGGTGATCACATTTTTTCATAATATTTTTGTAAATTTCAACAGGACTCGGATCGATTATGGAACTCCGACGATCCAGATTTTACGCAATGTTTCAAAGACACCGTGTTAATTTGGATTCCTTGTTTTTACTTATGGATTCTCGCATCTCTGGAGTATCACTACATCAAAAGGAGCGCAGCGTCCAAAATAACTTTAAACGCGTATAACTGCCTCAAATTGGTAATATATAAAAATTGTATAACTGAAAATTATTTAGGTATTTGTAGTGAAATCAATTATTCGTCGGGTACGTTTACTTAATTCAACTTTTTACAGTCTGGAATTATTATAATGATTTACATATCGATGATCCAAATAGTTTTTAATGAAGAAGAGAATCGACATAATTTGATTGCTAATCAAAAACCAGTGCTGCAATTCATCTCCTACGTAAGTCTGCAAATTAATCTATATTCGAGATAAAAGGTCAGGATGATATTATGAATTTATGATCTTATCGGATCTTCTTTTCAAGGTACTATTTTTTGCGCTAACATTGGCCAATATGAGATTCGGAATAAGATCATCGGGAATTTTATTCGGGTATTCATTACTACTGGTATTATGCGGATTTCCAGAATATCGTTCAACTTTACGTAATAATGATGTCCGAGTGAGTAGGATAGATGACCATACCTACCCTACAAATTTCCAGTAAATTCTCCAGATTTATTATTCATAAATATTATTAAATAAATTACAGTATTTGGAATACGTTCATATGATAGTCGTACGAATTAATTATCAAACTGTTCATTGGTTCACTTGCGTAATAGTCTTGATACTGAATTGCTTTGCAGACAAAAAACCTAAAAAGGGTAAACATTCGCATCATGTAAGTACATACGTCAAAAGTTTTTGTACCTGCATTGAAGAATACTTCCAACTATAAAAATGCAATGTTCGTGTAAATATTCTACCAATCGTATCTTTTAGAATGTCTGCGCAGAAGCACACGCTTCCTTTTTATCAAAACTGTACCTTTGTTGGTTCAATAAATACATTTGGGCAAGTCAGAAAACCCCGGTGATCAACAACCTTTGGGACTTGGAGGAAGAGTACACGGCGTCTTATAATTCGCCACGGTTTGAAAAAACATGGATTGAATGTCATCAGCCTAAAAAAAGGTATTTTCTATTCTGAAAATTCCATGATGTACGTTTTCTTCAAATATCTATTGATTAATATTTTGCAGTTATTACGACATCGAAGAAGATGTGGATTCGGAAAACCCAATGAAAATTCACCCCAAAGGTGCATCGAAATCCATTATAATGCCTTTAATCAAACTTTACTATTCGCCATTTTTGGTTTGCGTATGTTGGAGATTTATTGATACCCTACTGAATCTTTCGTTCCCTATTATATTCAGGTAGACACCTTTTGAATTCATTGGATGTTTCTTTTTGATGATACGACAACTCATCCAATACCAAAAACATAATATCTAACGTATATCGAACAGATGTGAATAAATTTGCAGATTTTTAGTTTTGAAGGGGCAAAGGTATTCGATACTTAACAAATTTTCCCTTCAAGACTGTAAGTAGGCAAATTAACACTCATTGATGCATTTAAAGTAGCCGTATCATCAAATGGGTGTGCGATATTAACCTCCTAATTTTTCGTGATTTAATCGTGAATATTTTCTACTCACGAATTTTCCATTTTTTTCTCAAATTTCAACTTATTGTTTTTTTTTTACAAAAATTATCAATTTTTGGAGTAAAATTCAATTTTATTTCCAAAAGTTTTCAAGTGATTAAAATTTTGCAAAAAAGCGAATTTTTCTTCAAATTTCCATGAATACATTTTAAAGTTGAAATTTTTCAAAAAAGAAAGAACTTGAAAAAAAAAATCATTTTAAAAGTTTCCATGGCGATTTTTTTAATTTGTAATTTTTTCGTGTATTTTTTACTTCTACTATTTTTAAATTCTTTTTTTTTCAAACTTGTAGTTATGACTTTTTAAAACAAAACTTCCATATTTCTTCAAATATTAAATCTACTTAAAAATTTATTTTTTTTCAAAGCTGAACTTCTATCAATTTTTTAAATAAATTTTTAAAAAATTTTCAAAAAATTTCATCTCAATATTTTCATTTAAAAATTTGAGACGCTTTAAAAAGGTAAAATATTTTTTGTGAAATTTTTAGGTTCATCTAAGTCTCCAAAGTCACATTCAAATCATTTTCAAGTGATGAATTTTTTTTAAAAAAACGACTTTTTCAAACTTTTATTTGGAAAAAATTATTTTGAAAATTTCAATTTCTTTCTATGATTTTTTTTTGAAAATTTTGAAAAAAAAATTCAAACATTCATCTTTTTTAACGCTGAATTTCTATCAAAACTTTTAACAAATTTTTTCAAGAAAATAAACAAAAAAATTCGTGTTTGTAGAAAGTTGAAAGATTTTAAAAAATTTTACCAGATTTTTTCTCAAAAAATCTGAGAATTTTTCTCTTTAAAAATGAGAAATTGAAGTTTTTTTTTACAATTTTTTCGTTTGAAAATTTGATTTTCCCAAGAAATGAAAGATTTTCTTCTATATAAAAAAAGAGACTATTCCTCAAAAATAAAAAACTTGGAACAAGAAATGAAAATAATTTCTTTTTCAGCTGCTTAAACAAATTAAATTTTTTTAGAGAAAAAAAAATTATCAATTTTTTAATTCTCGAAATTTGATTGTTTTTTGCGTCTTTTAAAAACTCGACATCGATAAAAATTTAAAATTTACTCATTTCTAAAATTTAGCAAAAAAGAAATTAAAAGGTAATTGAATTTTTTTATAAAATAAAAAAAGAAAGAAATGAAAAATCTCTTTTTCAGCTGTTAAAGATAAAATATTTCCCTTTTTTGAGAATAAAATAATTATTTTTACAGAGAAAAATTATCTATTTTGGAATTCTCAAAATTTGGGTTTTTGCGTCTTTTAAAAACTCGATATCGAAAAAAATTAAAAAATTTACTCATTTCTAAAATTTAGCTAAATTTTAAAAAAAAATTAAAAGATCAATGAATTTTCAAATGAGTTTTCTGAATTTAAATTTTAAAAATTCAACGTGAGGAACAAAAAAATGTCTTGACAAAATTTCAAAATGTAACGCACGAAAAAAAAGGAACAAAAGGATTTTAGATAGAAGAAAAGTTTCACAGTTCTGAAAAAAATAGCCATGATCATAATTCAATTTTTGAAATTCATACATTTTACAGCTGGTTCATTACGAGTATTCAGCAAAAAGATCCTGCCTGGAAAGCATACTTTTTCGTATTACTTTTCATATTAAATAGCTCCATTCAAACAGTGATTTTGACTAAATTTTTCTGCGGTATCACTCAAGTCCAAATGCGAGTTAAAAGTGCCTTGATGTCGACCATATATAAAAAGGTAACACAACATTCATTCGAAATAGTTTTGATAGGTTAATTCGAGCAATTGTTTTTTTTTTTTTTTTTGCAGACAATGCGTTTATCGAGCGTGGCTAGAAGACAGTACACATCGGGAGATCTCGTGAATTTGATGTTAATTGACGTAAATCGAGTAGTAAACATAATTTACTACATGAATAACGTGTGGGTGATTCCATTACAAATTTCGTTAACGTTTTATTTCGTTGGAAAAGCGCTGGGTAAATCAACAAGTCACCGAAATTTGTTTTTTTCTTCTTGTGTGTATATAATATTTTAACGACTTTTTAATTGTCACTTTTAATAGGTCCGAGTGTCGTCCCAGGTTTACTTGTCGTCTTAGCTCTAATACCGGTCAATTATTTCATAGCCAAACTAAAAAAGAAAATGCAACTCGAAGAAATGTTCCATAGGGATAAATGTGTGAAATTTATACAAGATCTTTTATCTGGAATAAAAGTATGCCCCTACGAGTACATCTGCAGATATTGCAACAAACTGTCCGACTAACTATTGATACATTTTTGTATCGACAGGTTTTGAAAATGTATGGTTGGGAACCAAGTTTTGAAGCAGAGGCTTCTCGTTTACGCGGCAATGAAATCAGATTATTAAAAGGATACGGTTATTTACACGGAGTTCTGCAATTCTTATGTGGTTGCGTTCCCATTGTGGTAAATTTTGACATGTTCTCCTCGATAAATCTGTGGCAACAAGTTATGACAATCCAAGTGAAAAGTATACAAGTAGTAACAATCCAAGTCAGAAATTAATAAAACCTACGATATAATATCATTCAAGACTGGCAACTTGGTGTAGCTGAAAATATTTTATTTTATTTTAATATTTTTTAGGGGGAGGGGAAATCTCATTTCTTTGAGTGACAGTGCACGCGCAGTGTACCTACTGAATCGTTTTCTGATTTTTTTTTAAAGTAAAAAATGAGAAAAAATTTTTAAAAATTTTTTTGAGCAAAAATAAATAACTTACCTACCTAGTACCTACCTCTTGATTTTTTGGAGAAGAAAAATAACAACTTCTTATTTCAATTTTTTAGAGGAAAATTTTCTAAATTATTTTAGGAATCAGCGTAAAAAATTCTTCCTTTTTTAAATTGATTTTTATTAACACCTCAGGAAAAAATTTATAACTTTTTGTTTCAGTTTTTTTTTTTAATTTTCAGAGAAAAAATCTCATCATTTTCAGATTTTTCAAAATTTTTGTTTTTTAAAGTAATTTTTTTTTTGAGAAAAATATTTTCTTGAAATTTAAACATCTTAATTTTTTTTTTCAATTTTTTTGAGTAGGAAAATCTCATTTCTTTGAGTATGCAGTGTACTGAATCATTTTCTGTTTTTTTTGTTTTTTTTTTTCAAATAAAATTTTTTAAAAATTTTTTCATAGTAAAAAATGAATAAAATTTTTTGAAAACTATTTTTGAGCAAATACATATTTGTATCTCTTAATTTTTTAGAGAAAAAAATACCAACTTCCCAATTCAATTTTTTCGAGGAAAAATCTCTAAATTATTTTAGGAATCAGCATAAAAAAATCATTCTTTTTTTAAATTGATTTTTTTAAGAAAAACACATCAGAAAAAAATTTATAACTTTTTGTTTCAGTTTTTTTGAATTTTCAGAGAAAAAATCTCATTATTTTCAGGTTTTATTAATTTTTTTTAAAAGTAATTTTTTTTTTGAGAAAAATATTTTCTTGAAATTTTACATTGAAACACTTTCCTCTCGCATCGTTATTGTTTGTAGAAGGTTTCCACCAATATAGTAGAAGTTGAAAGAACGAATCCAAAGAAAATGCAATAAAAAGGCTAGATCAATGTGTTTCAATGTGCGAAGAGCCAAGCTGATTTCTGACTTATATTGTTATTACTTATTGTATACCTACTTTCACTTAGATTGTTATAATTGCCACAGAAATCTTATCCTACACATTATTTCATTTTTCTTTTCTTTTCTTTTGTAACTACAGGTATCAGCAGTGGTATTTGCCACGTATGTGATTTCATGCGCGAGTAACGTGCTCGATATTAAAAAAGCTTTCGTCACAATATCGTTTTTCAATACATTGAGAATACCATTAGAAACAATCCCTTCGCTTTTATCTAACATCATGCAGGTTCGTATAATCATCATAAAATACCCAAAGTCGATATTTTTTTTCAATAGAAAATTTTCTCACTCTAGGCCAGCGTGTCTGCGAAACGATTAAACGAATTCATGAATTTGGAAGACCTTGATCCTAACGCCATCACCCACGTTGATGATGGTAAACTTTTCAAAAATCTTAAATAACTCGCTCATCTTCTTTTATAATCACTTAAATTTCTCTTTCAAGGTAAAGCCATCACAGTGGAAAAGGGTGAATTTTCATGGACCATCGACGAAGGTCTTTCTACTTTGAGAAACATCAACTTGAAAATTAACCAGGGTGAATTAGTATCGATCATCGGTTCTGTAGGCGCAGGAAAGTCATCACTAATCTCTGCTTTACTAGGAGAAATACACAAAGTTTCCGGCAACGTGAACGTCAAGGTTATTCGAAACTTCGTAAATCAATCAAAAAAAAAAAAAAACAGCAGTCGTCTAAATGACTCATTTTCCAGGGTACAACTGCGTACGTTCCTCAACAAGCGTGGATATTCAATACCACTGTCAGAGGAAACATCACCATGGGAAAACCGATTACAGAAGCATTGTATCAGAAAGCATTGACGGCATGTGCATTAAGAACCGACTTGGCCAATATGACAGATGGAGATATGACTGAAATTGGTGAAAAGGTGATAAACCTTCGTTTAAAAAAATGTACAGAACGAATAGAATATGATTTATCTATAATTTGTTTAGGGAGTTAATTTAAGCGGAGGCCAAAAACAGAGAATAAGTTTAGCAAGAGCAGTTTGCTTCGATGCTGACATTTATTATTTGGACGACCCCTTGAGTGCAGTTGATTACAACGTTGCTAAGCACATCTTCAACAATGTTATTGGTCCTGATGGAATCCTGAAGAATAAAGTGAGTTTTAGGACATTAGATGACCGATAATTTTATCACCATGATTCATATTGTTTTTATACTGTTTCAGACTAGAATCGTAGTTACTCACAACATCACATTTTTATCACAATCAGATCTCATTCTGTTACTCGAAAATGGTAAAATATCAGAAGCGGGAGGTTATCAAGAACTTATTTACAGGAATGATCGTTTTGTCAATTTTTTGAAAACTTGTTCGAGCAATAATGAAATTCAGGGTACGTTTTCTTAAAATGAATTGTTGTATCTTAGACCTATTCATATAAATCATTAACAATCTAGATGGCGAGACATCCACAAAACAAGATGAGAAACTCGATTCAGGAATCAAAGAAAAAATTTCTGATGGGTAAAATAAATATGCCTATAGACTGTAATCCTATTTTACCATTTCTTCTCCAAAAAAATAATTGTACTAAATTTTGGAATATTTTTCCAACAGAGAATTGGAACCCAGCGCGATTAAAAAGACCTCTGAAGACGTTTCAAATCCTTCAAAATTGATCGAAAAAGAATACCTCGAAACTGGAACTGTAACTAAACACTATTCTAAAAACAAAAATGGGCAATTTCTTTTGCCACTAAATGAATTTTTCAACGCATAATATTATTTTTTTTAGGTTGATTCGAAAATCTATGTATTTTATCTGTCTGCATTGGGAATCTCATTGGCTGTCACGATAATGATAATTTTCACAATTTATCAATGTTTTTCATTGTCATCAAATATCTGGTTATCTTTATGGACGAGGAAAAATCAAAATGGGCAAATAGATCAACATCACGATAAATTTTTTTACCTATCGGTTTACGCAGCGTTGGGTTTAGGAGAAGGTGAGCCAATTTTTGCTAAAAGTTCAAGTACTTGGTGGGATTGATTTTTGGTGTATAAATAACTTATTATTTTGTTTTCAGCCATCTTTAGTTTAATAGGCAACGTGACATTGTTTGTCGGTATACTGAAAGCTTCGACAGTGCTTTACAATAAATTGTTAACCAACGTTTTGAAATGGCCGATGAGAATATTTGATTCGACACCTGTTGGCAGAATAACTAATAGATTCACAATTGACATTTATTCTTTGGATTATGAAGTCGGGCCAAAAACTGCTGCAATTTTGACTTTGATTAAACGAGTGAGATTCTAGAAAAAATACAGGATGTTTTCGAGTGATGTAGGAAAGGGCAAATATGCAACTCAAAAGAAACAAAAAATACCATAAATACAAATATATGTGCATGGTACCTTTCTCAAAAATTAAAGGCAAAAGGGGAAAAAATTTTTTTTAAAAAAATCGCCATTTGTGGATTTTCCTACACAAGTTCATCACTCAGAAAACACCCTGTACAATTAATTTCCAATCTCAAAAATTTCAAATACTTAACAAAATTAATTTTTAATAATTTCAGTTTATCGCCATATTCATTGTAATCATTTATACGACACCAATATGTGCCTGCATCATGGTTCCGGTAATAATCGCGATTTTCATCGTACAGGTATGAAATTTCAATCAAATTCGTGAGAAAAATTTAAAATTCCAGAACGCATAAAATGAATTTGGTACTTAATACTTATATTTTATTCAATTATCATTTTTCAATAGAAATTCTACATCAGACTGTCATTGCAACTGAAAAGAATCGATTCCATAAATAAATCGCCAATGAGTTCGCATTATTTAGAGACAATTTCTGGTAAGCAAAGTCACATATTACTTGAGTAGGTATAGATTTTAAGTTTTCATGATATGTGCGGCCAAATAGGGAACTGAATGAATAATTTTTTCATAAATTCATAAGTAATTTTTATGTTATTCTATGTATCTATAGGTTTACAGTCCATCAGAGCATACGGGTTACAAGAAAAGTTCATTGAACAATCGTACTCGAAGATAGATTTACATTCGGCTACTCAATACATCATCATTGTATGCACCAGGTATGCAAACTATCAGAGGTGCGATTATTGAAAAAAAATTTTCGATAGCGCTGCGCTAAGAGGCGTTATGCCATCACTATTATATTTTTTTTATGTTGATGCTATGATGGTTCACAAGAACCTTATTATTGAAATCATAAATTAGCGTTAATGTAAAACTAGCTGGTTAGTGAAATTTGTTATCAAAACAAAACATTTTCTTTATCTTTCAATGAATATTTTCCTGTGTAAAAATTGAAAAATGGCTCTCACTTTGATGTTTCAAAACATTTTAAACCAAATTGTAGCCCAACTTTATATTATTTCAACAACTATTTCATGAAATCAAATTTAAAATCATCAAATTGCAATGTATAAGTTTTTCACTAATTATCAGCCGGTAGCCGCATATTTCACGTTTGTACACATCAACTCGCTATTTTAGCACCGCGTCACATGGGCATAACACAGGATAAGCATTTTCAATTTTCCTTTTTTGATAGCGCATGATAGCGCTGCGTTAAAAACATTTCAATAATCGCACCTCAGTGGTGGAAAATCTCTTCTTGAAACTAAAATAGGACTGATATTTGACTGTGCATTTTTCATTAAATTTATAGATGGCTCAGCATCCGAGTAGATATTTTAGGAGGAATAGTAGTCTTTTTCGCGACATTTTTCATGGTACAACAACGTGACATCTTGGAAACCGGTTTAATCGCATTTGCCACCAGTTATGCAATCCAAGTATGTAAATTTTTTCTAATACCTACTTAAAAGTACTTAATCGTCAATCAAAGTATCTAACAAAATCTTAAAACTTGAAAGCATAACTTTTGTGAAACTTTCAACTGTGTACTTTTTAAACATAAAAAAATGTTCTTTTCAAAAATGAAACTTTTAAAAAATAATCAAATTTTCAAAATCGTAAAAAAGTAAAAAATGTAAACATTTTTAAATTCTGAAAATGAATGAATTTTGAATTTTACCCAATTTTCATGATTTACTGCATTAAAAATTTAAAACAAACTAGCTACTAAATTTTTAATTCATTTTAATAAATTTTAAATTTTGAATTTCCATCAACTTCACAAATTGACTTTTTCTTTTAAATTTAAAATTATTTTAGCTCAATTTTAAAAATTGGTCTAACTTCAAAAATTTATCTAAAAAATTTAAAATCCCGAGCGGCACACTCGATCGATAATATCGGAAGATGTAACGTATCGATAAAAAATCGTTTGAAAATCTATAGATGTTCTCACGATATTATAAAGATTTATCGGTACAATTTCATAGGCAAAAAATCTAAAAACTATCGAATTCGATATTATTAAGATTTTATGACGATATTCGTCAACGATACTATCGACAAAGAATATTAAATTTGTCGATTCCGATTTTCCACCGATTTTGTGGAGATATTTGAAACTACATTATCGACAAAGAATATTAAATTTATCCAATTCGATTTTTTAACGATTTTGTAAAGATATTTAAAACTATATTATCGACAGATTAGGTATATGAAATTTCTCGACTTCGATATTTTAGCGATTTTTTGACGACATTTGAGACTATATTATCGACAGATTATATTAAATTTATCGAATCCGATTTTTTACCGATTTTGTAAAGATATTTGAAACTATATTATCGACACATAATATGCAATTTCTCGAATTCGATTTTCTAACGATTGCGTGAAGATATTTGAAACTATATTATCGACACGTAATATGAAATTTCTCGATTTCGATTTTTTAACGATTTTGTGACGATATTTGAAACTATATTATCGACACCTAATATGAAATTTCTCGATTTCGATTTTTTAACGATTTTGTGACGATATTTGAAACTATATTATCGACAAATTATCTGAAATTTCTCGAATTCAATTTTTTAACGATTTTGTGAAGATATTTAAAACTATATTATCGACACGTAATCTGAAATTTCTCGAATTCGATTTTTCAACGATTTTGTGACGATATTTGAAACTATATTATCGACACGTAATATGAAATTCCTCGAACTCGATTTTTCAACGATTTTGTGGCGATCTTTGAAACTATATTATCGACAAATAATCTGAAATTTGTCGAACGATTTTTCAACGATTTTGTGACGATATTTGAAATTATTTCCAAATTTTAAAAATTTGTGAAAATTTTTCCAAGTCCAACACGTCTGGAAGTACTAAACTGTCTATTATAAGCGTTTTATTGCCAACTTCTCAACGATAAGGTATGGCATAGTGGCTAAGGTAGAGGAATACCATGCAGGAGGTAGGTAGTTCAAGCCCCACGGGTGGCAGATTTTTTATAACTGTTTTTGACTTTTTCTGAAATGATCCTCTTACCCTAACATAAATAATGTGTTTAGGCATAGTTTAATATATTAATTATGCTAATTAATGATTTTTAATTATAGAAAAAAGCTAGTAAAAGACGAAAAATCGGAATAAAAAATCGATAAAAAATCGACAGAATATCGAATTCTATAAAGTGTCGCGAAAGTTCCGCCTAAATCGTGAAATTATCTTTCGATATTATAGATAGATTATCGATAAAATATCTTACAATAATCTCGAAATTTTTACTAACTATAATTCGTCGATAATCTATCTATATATCGAAAGATAATTTCACGATTTAGGCGGAACTAACGCGACACTTTATCGAATTCGATATTCTGTCGATTTTTTATTTCGATAATTTGTCGATTGTGCTGCTCGGGAGCAACGAAATTTTCAAAGTATATGTACCTTCCTAGTAAATTTAAAAATGTGTCCAACTGCAACGATTGAACACATTTTAAAAATTTTAACTATCATAATTCCAATTTTCTTAGAATTTTGAAAACATTCAAACTTCAGAGATTTATTCCTCTTTGAAAAATTTCAAAAATAACCCAACTTCTAAAATGTAATAAAATTTGAAAATAGAATTTAAACTAGATTTTATCACACTTTGAAAATTTGACCAATTTAAAAAATGTATTACAATTTAAAAAGGGCTGAAATAACAATTCTAAAAAAAATTATTTTTTGAAAAATTTGAATTTTTTTTGCCAAATTTTAATAGGTATTCGCTCAAATTTTATTATTAGGTAATTTTTTGATTTCTCTAAATTTTGAAAACTCTCCATATTTTTAAAGTTGTGAAAATTTATTAAGATTTAAAAATTGATCCAAGTTCAACAAATTTGATTAAAATTGTCAAATTTTGTATTTTTGCAAAATTTTAAAGACACGAAAATTAAATTCCATTTCTACTCAATTTTAATCATTTTAAAAATTTTAAACCAATTTTTTTTAGAATTTCCTAAATTAAAAAAAGGTTTTAAATTTATAAAGTTGTAAGACTTCATTGAATTTAAAAAAAGAACAATTTTAAAAAATTTCAACTCATAGTCAGTTAATTTAGAAAATTGTAAATTTACCATGATGATTTTTCAAATAAATCAAAAAAATTCCCATCAAGTGTAACTTATATAATATTAACAATGTTCCATGCAAAATTAAAAATCAGGATTTCACAACCAAATGGCATGACTTTTTTTTAAGCAGAATTTACTTCTGCAGTGCTGTTGAGACAGTTTTGTAATATTTTTTATGTGTTACAAAATGCTTACTAATCATAATGTATACCAATTTTCATAGATAACGAAAGAATTATCGTGGCTACTTACATATTCCGTTGACGTGCAAAGCAGTTTGGTTTCGGTAGAACGAGTGAAAGAATTCATGGAATATCCACAAGAGTCACAATGCAACATACAAAACATCATACCGAACGAATGGCCAGAAAAAGGTGAAATCGTATTCCAAAATTACAATTTACAATACCGCGAAGGCATGGATCTGGTTCTGAAAGGATTAAATTTTACCATTAAAAGCGGAGAAAAGGTATTCCCGTACCTACTTATACCATCTATTTATTACATGAAACATAATGCGAAGTAATTTAATAATATTCTTAGGTGGGTATTGTTGGAAGAACTGGAGCAGGAAAGTCGTCTTTGATTTCGGCTTTATTCAGAATCACGGAACCTCATAGTGGGAAAATATTCATAGATGATATTGACATTTCTACCATTGGTTTACATTCTTTACGATCTCGATTAACTGTTATACCTCAGGTAAATTTTCAATAAAGATGCATCACGGTTAGATATGAATATTAAAGAGATTAAACCATATCGTTTCATTTTGACAGGACCCAGTTTTATTCATTGGCAACCTTAGATTTAATTTAGATCCAACCAGCGAATACTCCGATGACGACGTATGGAGTGCTTTGGAAAAAGCCCATTTGAAACAATATGTGAGTTGTTTACCAAACGGACTGTATTCAAATATTGAAGAAAGCGGCGGAAATTTAAGGTCAATTTTTAACACAATTCTATGAATAATTACAACCAAGCACCACGTATTTGTGACTAACGTGAAAAAATTCTCAAATTTTAGTTTTGGACAAAGGCAACTAATTTGTCTAGCCAGGGCATTACTACGAAAAACGAAAATTTTAATATTGGACGAAGCAACAGCCTCTGTCGATTTAGAAACCGATAAACTTATCCAGGACACCATTTGTACTGAATTTGCTAATTGTACCGTAATGACTATTGCCCACCGATTGAACACCATTCAAAATTATGATAAGTATGGTCATCCTTAAAATAATAATTTTTGCATTGTTGTATACAATGAACGATTCCTTGTGGTTTTTGTTGCAGAATAATGGTTCTGGATAAAGGAATGATAGTAGAATTCGATAGCCCTGAAAATTTATTCAAGTCTAAAAATTCGGTATTCCAACAAATGGCTAGTGATGCTGGATTAATATAATCATAACACCAACCTATCTCTCCTCAACGAAGAAATATAAAATTAGCAGTAAATTAAACCTAACCTATTTGTTTAGTTTTTCGATATTTCTTATTTCTCACTTTATGATACATGATCGCATTTAATTTAAATAATTGATATATGATGTCATTGTTGAATCAAACTATGTTTCAAAGTAGTAACTGCAATAAAATTAATAACAAGTGTAGGTTATTTTTTGTCGCTGAAATCAATCAACGTATTTCTAGTAAGCGCCCAAATATTTGTTGGAATTGATACATAAAAACGATTAACATTGAACTGAATACTTGACGCCTCCAATAAAGCTCCACGTAGTTCTGAAGATGGAAGGGACGGAAATAATCGAGTTAGGTACGCGTTTTGATAGCGAAAATTATGTTTGTACATGCTATCAACTTATGATAACAGTACACGATTGCTTTCAAACTACGAGGAAATAAATTAAACTCTATACAATTTTTCAACTTAATTAATAATTTGTTATTCATCCAAGAAGACATTCCTAATTTAGTGATGAATCTTGTTTTCATGTTGAATATGTAATGTAAAATTGTTCTCAAAATGGCATCGATTCCAGTAGATGAATGGTGTGGTTCGCCGTTTTGGGTGAGTACCTTACCTACTCAAATGAGCTTGAAAATGAAGCATAATTGACCAATAGGATTCTTTCTGATATGTCTACCTATCGATATTCTATCCTAAAGGATTCGAACCTTACGTGGAATGCCGAAATCCCTGATTTTACAGAATGTTTCAAAAACACAGCATTGATTTGGATCCCTTGTATTTACATATGGATATGTTCCCCTCTGGAATTTTACTTCTTGAAAGTAAATAAATATCGCGAAATACCTTGGAATAAATATAACATTTCTAAAATGGTAAGAACGTGTTTGCTTTAAATTTTGCAAACTCTTTTATTCCAAAATGAGTATGCCGGATTAAGTACAATTAAATATCTTATCATTAAAATAATGTATCTTTTTTCAGGCAATTATTATTGTAATGATAGCTCAGATAGTAATTCAATATGTTGAGAACAAAGTAACTTATAAGGTGGTTCCTCCCATTTATAATTATTCTTTGTCTTTCAAATTATTATCTGTGGTAGGTATATACCCATTACCTACCTAAGTATACCGGGTATCACTTTTCTCCAGTACCAATTTTAATATTTGTCAATGAATTCTTTAGATATTATTCGCAATACTTACACTGGCTAATGTCAAAATGGGAGTAAGATCTTCAGGATTATTATTCGGATATTCAGTTATTTTGATGCTCTGCAGTATACTTGAAATTCGAACAATTGCATCAATTGGACAACCATTCGTAAGTTTATCAAGTAAGGTAATAACCAATTAACCACCCTTAAAAATGTTTTCCCACCCCATCAGGGCATCACAGAATGGTCGGAAATTTCCAATCAAACTATTCTTCTCGTCAGTTCCAATCACTCACTCCTTACATGCTAATAAAAAGACCAAAATCATTTCACTCGCACCTATTTCCTACACTCTCCTTATTCGCTTTCACTTTCACTCCTTGTGTTATTGTAAAGGGTTTTTAAACCTATATTAATGATACACACATTGTTACGGCTGCGTCTGCGCCAGGAGCAACTGTCTAGTTTTTCTTTAAGTAAAAAAAATTACTGTAGGTACTGAGGAGTGAGGAGATTATTTTAGTATAAGTTTGGTTTCAATTTCTCAATTCCCAATACCTTCCCTTCTTACAAATATTGAAGGTGTGTCATATTCCCCGAAGCGTCATATTTGCCAGAATCGCCTTTTATAAATTTTTTTTTTACGAGAAAAAGTCTAATGTACCTAAGCAATTACGAATCAAATTACTTTATAATTTTATTAATTTATTTTCAAATATAGACCAATAATACAAATTTCGGGAAATTTTTACATTCGATGATCAGATGCCTCACATCAGTAGTAATTTTCATACTGAATTGCTTCTCCGATTCAAACCCAAAATATTCGCTGAGCAAAGAAGAAAAAAAAGTAAGTGAATGAGCAAAAATCCGTAGTTGACCTGTGACCTCATAGAAAATTTTCTTCGAATTGTACACTTTAGAATTCCTGCCCAGAAGCAAATGCTTCTTTTTTATCAAAACTGTACCTTTGCTGGTTCAATACATACTTCTGGGCTAGCCTTAAAACCCCAGTGACAAAGAACCTATGGGAATTGGAAGAAGAGTACACGGCATCTTATAATTCGCCACGTTTTGAAAAAACATGGATTGAATGCGATCAGTCTAAACAAAGGTAGGTATTTTCCATTTTGAAAAAGATCTGTGAAATAATGTTTTCTGCAATATTTATATTCGACTATGTCTTTCAGTTCTTACGACATCGATGAAGACATAGATTTGGGAAACCCAATGAAAATTCATACCAAAGGTGCAACGAAATCTATTATCTTGCCTTTGATCAAGCTTTACTATTCGCCGTTTCTGGTTTGCATATTTTGGAGATTTATCGATACCCTATTGAATCTTTCGTTCCCCATCATATTCAGGTAGTTACTTTCTAAATTTTTACTGGGTGCTTCTCATAATTTGAAATTTTTAATACCTTCACACAAAATTTTTGACAATTGTGAACGAAACATTGTTTGAAACTCTATCACAATACCACAAAAAGAGCAAAAGAGAGAATATAAAATTAGATGTACATATCATTACAATGAACTCACCAAAAATATTCGTAGCCATTTTTTTTAAAAATTCATATTATTTTGTAGCTGGTTCATCACAAGTATTCAGCGAAAAGATCCTGTGTGGGAAAATTACTTTTTCGTATTACTTTTCATATTAAGCAGTTTAATTCAAACAGTTATAATGACTAAATTTTTCTGCTGTATCACTCAAGTCCAAATTCGAGTAAAAAGTGCCTTGATGTCGACCATATATAAAAAGGTAAAATAACATAAACTTAAAATAGTTTTGACAAGCAACTCAGGCGAATTAACTTTTTGTAGGCACTGCGTCTGTCGAGCGTGGCTAGAAGACAGTACACATCGGGAGATCTCGTGAATTTAATGTTAATTGACGTAAATCGAGTAATAACCATAATTTACCGAATAAATAACATGTGGGTGCTTCCATTACAAATAATTCTGACGTTTTATTTTGTTGGAAAAGTTTTAGGTAAATAATTATCAATGTAACATCAGTGCCCCTCTACCTATTATCTATAATGTAATGTTTTAGCAACTGTTTTAATCTACACGTTCGATAGGTCCAAGTATCATACCAGGTTTCATGGTGGTTTTAGCTCTGATACCAATCAATTATTTTATAGCCAAACTAAAAAAGAAAATGCAACTCAAAGAAATGTTCCATAGGGATAAATGTGTGAAATTTATACAAGATCTATTATCTGGAATAAAAGTATACAGTATACAAATTACACACCAACATTGGATATTGCAACAAATCGTCAGAAATCAGATTTTTTAAAATTTACATAACCTCAGGTTTTGAAAATGTATGGTTGGGAACCAAGTTTTGAAGAAGAGGCTTCTCGTTTACGCGGCAGTGAAATCAGATTATTGAAAAGATACGGTTATTTACACGGAGTTTTGCTATTTATTTGCGGTTGTGTTCCCATTATGGTAAATTCCTACATAAATGCTTGTCAATAAGAAAAGAGATCACTCTTTTTTATTTTCTTTGACCAGGTATCAGCAGTGATATTCGCCACATATGTAATTTCCAGTGCGAGTAACGTGCTCGATATTAAAAAAGCTTTCGTCACTATATCTTTTTTCCACACTTTGAGAATACCATTGGAAACTATTCCTTCACTTTTGTCCAACATTATGCAGGTTCGTACTCCAAACCTTAAAATTCATCAAACTGAAATGTTATTCTGCAGTACAAAATTTTCTCACTCTAGGCCATCGTGTCTGTGAAGCGATTAAACGAATTCATGAATTTGGAAGACCTCGATCCTAATGCTATCACCCATAATGATACTGGTAAATTTTTCAAAAATTCTTCAATAACTCGCTCATCTTTTATATTCAATCAAATTTCTCTCTCAAGGTAAAGCCATCACAGTGGAAAAAGGCGAATTTTCATGGACCTTCGACCAGGGTCTTCCTAATTTGAGAAACATCAATTTGAAAATCAACCAGGATGAATTAGTATCGATCATCGGTTCTGTAGGCGCAGGAAAGTCATCACTAATCTCTGCTTTACTCGGAGAAATACACAAAGTTTCCGGCAACGTGAACGTCAAGGTTATTGAGAACTTGGTAAACCATCAAAATAAACCTAGCAGTCTTCTAAATGAATCATTTTCCAGGGCAGAACGGCATACGTTCCCCAACAAGCGTGGATTTTAAACACCACTGTCAAAGGAAACATCACCATGGGAAACCCAGTTGCAGAATCATTGTATCAGAAAGCGTTGACGGCATGCGCATTAAGAACCGACTTGGCCAATATGAGGGATGGAGATATGACCGAAATTGGTGAAAAGGTGATAAACCTTCGTTTAAAAAAATGTACAGAACGAATAGAATATGATTTATCTATAATTTGTTTAGGGAGTCAATTTAAGCGGAGGCCAAAAACAAAGGATAAGTTTAGCCAGAGCAGTTTGCTTCGACGCTGACATTTATTATTTGGATGATCCTTTGAGTGCTGTTGATCACAACGTTGCTAAGCATATTTTTAACAACGTAATTGGTTCTGATGGAATCCTAAAAAATAAAGTGAGTTTTAGGTGCCCTCTAAAATAGGTACTTAATTTCCTCACTAGTCTCATATTATTTTCATCCTTTCGCAGACTAGACTCGTTGTTACTCATAGCATTACCTTTTTATCACAATCAAATCTCATCCTATTACTAGAAAATGGTGAAATATCAGAGTCTGGAGGTTACCAAGAGCTTATTCATAGGAATGATCGTTTTGCCAGATTTTTAAAAAAGTGCTCTGTGAATAATGGAATTGACGGTAAGTTTTTTTATTTTTCATGATTTTTCAATAAATCGAATCCTCTTGTATAAATCATTTACTACCCAGATGACAAGACTCCCATAAATGAAAATGAGAAAGGTGATTTAGAAATTAAAGAACACATATTTTCCGATAGGTAAGAAAACTATTTATCGTGTAATACGAGTGTCCGGCACACTAAGTCAAATCTTGGATAAGAAGAAGTGCAATCCGGAACTACAAACAAAAAATGTTCAATTCGCAACTGTGGGAATGAGTCAAAAGTGGAAACTGAATGAAAAATCTCAAAATTAAGTTTTTTTGGGGGATGGAGAGTGGGTGGAAGATCGAAATTCTGAAAGACACATGATCCCGTCCTAATTGCCATAGGTCGATAATTGTTGTTGGCAGCCTGGCAGGGATGGGCAATTAGGCATTCTATTTTTCAGAATGAGTCAACTAACTTACACAACTTCTTTGAAGAAATATAATATTATACAAAACTGAATTTTTGGATATTTTTCAAACAGAGAATTGGAACTAGGACCAATCAAAATGGATTTGGAAGACGACTCAAATCGTTCAAAATTAATTAAAAACGAATACCTCGAAACTAGAACTGTAACTAAAAAGTACCTATATTCAAAACAGAAACGTTCAGTTTTTTGTCACTTAATGAATTTTACAACTCGACATGTTTAGGTTGATTCGAGTATCTACGCATTTTATCTTTCGGCAATGGGAATCTCATTAGCTTTTACAATAGTGCTAATTTTCACAATTTACCAATGTTTCTCACTGTCATCAAACATTTGGTTATCTTTATGGGCGAGAATAAATCAAAATGAGCAAATAGATCAAAATCACGATAGATTTTTTTACCTATTGGTTTATGCAGCATTGGGTTTAGGAGAAGGTATGTCGATCTTTGCTTGAATAATTCAAATAGGGGGATTAATTTTTAGGTACTATTAATATACAAATAATAATTTCGTTTTCAGCCATCTCCAGCCTAATAGGCAACGTAACATTGTTTGTTGGTTTACTTAACGCCTCAACAGTCCTTTACAATAAATTATTAACGAACGTTTTGAAATGGCCAATGAGAATGTTTGATTCTACACCAGTTGGCAGAATTACTAATAGATTCACCATCGACATTTATTCTTTAGATTATGAAATCGGACCAAAAACAGCTTCAATTCTGGCTTTGATTAAACGAGTGAGCTTTTTGCGTACCTAAATGCTCATTTTTTAACAGCTGCTTTCACAAAATTTTTAATACTTCTAGTTCATCGTAATATTTATTGTAATAATTTACACGACACCAATATGTGCCTGCATCGTGTTTCCAGTATTAATCGCGATTTTCTTAGTACAGGTATGAAATTTCAATCAAATTCGTGAAAATAATTAAAAATTCATGAATGCATCAACTGAATTAATAAGTTTTATCCAATTATAATTCATCGACAGAAATTCTTCGTGAAAGTGTCACTGCAACTGAAAAGAATCGATTCCATAAATAAATCGCCAATGAGTTCTCATTATTTAGAATCAATTTCTGGTAAGGAAATGTACCTATCTTTAATCCTCGCTCGTTAGAGATGTTGTGAAATGTCGACCTCAAATGAATAACTTTTTCACATGCACATTCAAAATATTGAATTTTTGCTATTACAACATGTATATAGGGTTACAGTCTATCAGAGCATACGCGTTACAAGAAAAATTCATTGAAGAATCGTATCCGAAAATAGATTTACATTCAGCTACTGAATACATCAGCGTTGTATGCAGCAGGTAGATGATAATACCTAATAACGACTGTCTTACGATATAATAATTTTCAGTGATGCGGTGCTGCTAGATATGCTACACTGCGCAAAATGCTCTAGCCATTTTTTTTTTGTTGAAAAAATCACTCACTTAATCAAGTGGTGGACAGGAATCACCAATTTCTCTTTTTATGTTTTGGGTAATTCATGATTAGGTATTTCAAAATGATTTTTTGGGGGAACAAATTTAATAGAGAAAGAAATTTGGTCTTGGGCTCATTGGAATGATGATAGAATGTGCTTTTAGCTTGTGTTCCCTACCCATCAACGCCTTATCATCAGTCATCTGTTACTATAAGACAGCCTTTGTATCCAGTACATCCTATAAAATTTCATAGGTTGAAAATCTTTTTTTGAAACTAAATAAAACTCATGCATACTTGAAAATTTTTCATAAAATTTTCAAGATGGCTCGGCATGAGAGTAGATATTCTAGGCGGAATAATAGTATTTTCCGCGACATTTTTCATGGTCCAACAACGAGACGTCTTGGAAACCAGTTTAATCGCATTCGCCACCAGTTATGCAATTCAAGTATGTGAAATTTTTCAGCACCTTGTAAAAAGTACGTGTAAGGGTCTTGAAATGATTACCAACCATTGACGTACCTATTTCTGCACAGATAACAAAAGAATTATCGTGGCTGATTATATATTCGGTTGACATACAAAGTAGTTTGGTTTCGGTAGAACGACTGAAAGAATTCATGGAATATCCTCAAGAGTCACAATTCAACATACAAAACATACCGAACGAATGGCCAGAAAAAGGTGAAATCGTATTCCAAAATTACAATTTACAATCAATTTATTACATGAAACATAATTCGAAGTAATTTAATAATATTCTTAGGTGGGTATTGTTGGAAGAACTGGAGCAGGAAAGTCGTCTTTGATTTCGGCTTTATTCAGAATCACGGAACCTCATAGTGGGAAAATATTCATAGATGATATTGACATTTCTACCATTGGTTTACATTCTTTACGATCTCGATTAACTGTTATACCTCAGGTAAATTTTCAATAAAGATGCATCACGGTTAGATATGAATATTAAAGAGATTAAACCATATCGTTTCATTTTGACAGGACCCAGTTTTATTCATAGGCAACCTTAGATTCAATTTAGATCCAACCAGCGAATACTCCGATGACGACGTATGGAATGCTTTGGAAAAATCCCATTTGAAACAATACGTGAGTTGTTTACCAAACAGGCTGTATTCAAATATTGAAGAAAGTGGCGTAAATTTAAGGTCAATTTTCAAAACTATTCTTTGAATTATCAAGATCAGGTACACGTAGATATGTGACTAACAAGTAACATGGAACAATTCTCAAATTTTAGTTTTGGGCAAAGGCAACTAATTTGTCTAGCCAGGGCATTACTACGAAAAACGAAAATTTTAATATTGGACGAAGCAACCGCCTCTGTCGATTTAGAAACCGATAAACTTATCCAGGACACCATTTGTACTGAATTTGCTAATTGTACCGTGATGACTATTGCACACCGATTGAATACAATTCAAAATTATGATAAGTATGACCGTCTTGAAATCATTACTTTATTTGCTTTATTCAATCACAGTAACAATACAATTCCCGTTTTTTTTTTGTTTTTTTTGTACCTATACAGAATAATGGTTTTGGATGAAGGAATCATAGTGGAATTCGATAGACCTGAACATTTATTCAAGTCTAAAAATTCGGTATTCCACAAGATGGCTAGTGATGCTGGATTAATACAATAATAACACCAATCTATTCCCTTTCAACAAAACTATAAAAATTAACAATAAGTATACTCTCGTAGTTATACCTAATGTATCAGATTGTTTTTTTCTCTCTAAAAATAAAAGATTTCTTCCTAAAAAAAAAACAAGCGATTTTTTTCTGCATAGAAACTGAAAGATTTTTTATTCTAGGTAAAAATAAAAAATCTAGCAAGGGAACCTCGCGAACTCGTCACCTTCGATTGAGCTGAAATTTGGCTCACTAAAAGAAAATGCCACCCAGACCACACAACCAAATTTTCAACTGCCGAAGTTGATTTTTCGATTTTTGACGAATTTTTGAAAATGGCTAAAACCGCCTCCAAAAAAACATTTTTTGAAAAAAAATTGTAAATTTCAAGATAGAATCCTAAAAGTCGGTTTGTACACTAAAGTCGACCCCCGAGTCGATTGGCACCATTTTCGAAGCGATCTGGAGCTTCCAGAAAAAATTGACTTTTCTCCAGCACACTAGAATCTCTCCAGACGGCACAAGTCAACAATTTTTGGAGGCTCCAGATCGCTTCGAAAATGGTGCCAATCGACTCTGGGGAGGGGGGTCGACTTTGTGAGATAGACTGTCAAAAAAATACGTGCGAACTCGTCACCTCGGATTTTGGATTCAACTACGTCAATCGATAGATGGCATCATACTAACGCCAGGATTAAATTTTCAGCTGCCGAAGTTAATTACAGCGCCGTCTGGAGTTATTCCATTGCGCTGGGGAAAAGTCAACTTTTCCTGGAGGCTCCAGATCGCTTTGAAAATGGTGCCAATCGACTCAGGAGGTCGACTTCAGTGTACAAACCAATTTTCAGGATTCTATCTTGAAATTTACAATTTTTTTTCAAAAAAATGTTTATGGAGGCGGTTTTAGCCATTTTCAAAAATTCGCTAAAAATCGAAGAATCAAGTTCGGCAGCTAAAAATTTGGTTGTGAGGTCTGAGTGGCATGCTCTTTCAGTGAGCCGAATTTCAGCTCAATCGGAGGTGACGAGTTGGCGAGGGTCTCTTGTAGGTAAATCGTTTCTCCAAAAAAAAATACAGCATTTTTTTTCTGTATACCTAATTATGTTCACTTAAACAAAAAATTTCTATCCTAAAAAAATTCTAAATTAGAAATTTGGCATAAAATTTTTACTCCAAAAAAATGGAGAAAAAAAAATTATTCACTTGAAAATTTCTTAAAAATACCTATATTCCAAAAAAGGGAATTTTTTTATTCCAAAGAAATTAAAACATTTTTTCCTCTCTAAAAATATTGTAAATAGTCTTACTCTTGCCAACTCATGAAAAGTTTATTTATTTTTTATTCCAAGAAAATTCAGAAATGTTTTTCCTCCATAAAATTACATAAGTAATTTTTTTCTCCAAATAAACGTAGAATTTTTTCAAAAAAAAGTGGGGTAAAAATTTGCATCATTTCCTTTTGAAAAAAAAGAGGGTTTTCCTCTAAAAAATAAGAAATTTTTTCTCCAGATTCTTTCTTTAAAAAAATTCAAGCCCCCCCCCCCCCAAAAAAAAAATTGATTTCTTGTCCAAAAAAAAGTGGGACTGTTCTTCACTAAAAAATTATTAATTTTTCAGAAAAATTAAAACAAAAAATTAAAATTTTTCTCAAAAAAAAAAAAAAAAAAAAAAAAAAAAAAACTCCAAGAATGACAATTTTTATTCTGCATTGAACGAGTTTTACTTCAAAATTGAAAAAAATACTCCAAAAAATTATTCTAAAATTGAAAATTGTTTTTATTCTAAAAAAAAGTGAGAGAATTTTTAATATAGGTAAAACAAAACAATCGGTCTTGATGGAAAGGCTTTGACAGAGATGCACTCACCGGAGAGGGGGAACTTCCTCTGCCAAAATTATGATCATTTAAAAAATAAATAAAAAAATTAACCCAATCAGCAATAAATTTGATAACTAAAAAAAAGTCTGAAGCTCCAAATTTAAAAAGTGCTCGTTTGGTCATCTGCAGAGCTGTACGTAGTCAATAAAATAGACAATACGTGTAGGTAAACTAATTATATCTTTTTTGACGCGGATATGAATCAACTTTTTAAAGTAATTCATTGAAATAAATTGAAACTATGATAATACATACTCAACATTCAACACCTCCACACTCGCCTCCTACAATGGAAGTCCGAGCCGGCACCGAAGGCAGTCGGAAACAGTCGAGTTAAGTGTTATGATAACAACCAGTAGCTAACAACACAACATTTGCACATGATATGAACGTGTGATAACAGTACGCGGATCGCTGTTAAACTATTAAACTTTAAACAATTTTGCAACTCAATTGCTGATAATTACTCATTGAAGAATACATTCGTACGTCATTCGTGATGAACTTTGTTTTCATAGTAAATTATGTAAAGTTTTAAGTATAATCAATTAATCATTCTCAAAAATAATGTCATTGACTTCACTGGACGAATTATGCGGCTCGCCGTTTTGGGTGAGTACGAAAATGCATATTTTAAAATAATTAAGTATAAGCTTGAAAATACCTATAACATGAGCTAGCCGGTAAATGGCTTAGATATGACTTGTACAGCATTTCTCAAGTTGTAATGGTCATGGAATAATTTACAATGAGTCAATGAGACATTAAACCTATTAATTTTAGATATCAATTTATCTAATGTAATACAGAGAAAATAATTAATTTTGATATGCCTATCTCTATTCATTTCTATAGGATTCAAACCAAACATGGAACGCCGAAAATCCTGATTTTACAGAATGTTTCAAAAACACAGCCTTAATTTGGATCCCTTCTATTTACTTATGGATATTCTTCCCTTTGGAATTTTACTTCTTGAAAAAAAGCAACTATCGCGAAATACCTTGGAATAAGTATAATATCACTAAAATGGTAAGAACGTGTTTAGTTTAAATTTTGCACAATCATCAAAATAAAAATAAATGCTGGACTGAAATTAAATAATAACGAATTTATCATATTTTTTCCAGGCTGTTATATTTGTAATGCTAGCTGAGATGTTAATTGAATTCGTTGAGAATGAAGTAACCGACAAGGTGGAACCTCCTATATACATTTACTCTTCGTCTTTCAAATTAATATCTTTGGTAGGTATACACCTACACACCTAATTTCACGTTTACCCAGAACATTACATTAATTAAGAGCGAAAAAATTCTTCAGATATTATTCGCGATCCTTACACTGGTTAATGTGAAAAAGGGAGTAAGGTCTTCAGGATTATTATTCGGATATTCAGTAATTTTGATGCTCTGCAGTATACCGGAAATACGAACAATTGCGTTAATTCGAGAACCATTCGTAAGTTTCTTCAAGTACTATACAGTCGTATTATCTCGCATCACATGTAATTTATCTTATCTACTTTTGAAACTGACATTGCACTCGAGCATGTACATATAGGTATAATGTACGAATCGAATTACCTACTTTATAATTTATTTGTTCAATGTACAGGCCGAAAATACAAATTTCTTGAAATTCTTACACTCGATGATTCGATGTCTAACATCTGTAGTCATTTTCGTACTGAATTGTTTCGCTGACTCGAAACCGAAATATTCACTGAGTAAAGGAGAAGTAAGTAAATTAGCAAAAGTCTCGCGTTGACAACTCAAAACACTAAAAAAAATTATAAACGAGCATCAAGGTCAATAATTATTCGTACAATGATTATTTTGACGGAATAATTACATTGTTCTAAGTATAAATGAGGCAACGAAGGTCGAGATATCTCCTCCGATGAATTGTTTTTTTTTTTTGCATTCTCAAATAACCTAATCGTTTTAAAAATATATTTTTATAAATTAACTTTTTCACTCAAGTTACAAATTAACTGACTAACTCTTTAATTTAATATTTTTTATAATGGGCAGACACTTCAGATATAAATATTATATTTTTTGATAAATTCATTAAATTTTGTTTATGTTTTCCAGAACCTATGCCCCTCGCAGGAAGCATCATTCATATCGAAACTATATTTACACTGGTTCGAATATTACGTATGGAGAAACTACAAAAAACCCATAGAAGACATCCCGTGGAATGTGAAAGAAAAAGATAAAACATCCCATCTTTTGTCCAAGTTCGAGACTTATTTCTCTAATTCGGATAAACCGAACGAAAAGTAAATTTAAAAAATGAATCATGGTTCATTTTCACCCCCTTGAGATTCTATGAAATTTCATCAACTGTTAATTTTTTTTAGATCCAAGTTAAATGACAAGGAATTGGATCTGGTCGAATTTGACGAAAAGGTCGTAGTCCAAACAAACACTAAAAATCCATCCATCTTGAAACCGCTGATTAAAATGTTCTGGTTTGATTTCCTAAAATCAGCGACGTGGAAATTTTTAGAAATGCTATCTGTTCTAGCTTATCCGTTAATATTTAGGTAAGAATTGTTCGAATAATTATACGAAAATTAATGATTATTCGAGCTGTGTAAAAAGAAAATTCCAATAATTTTAGCTCATTTCTAATGTTGATGACAAACAAAGCGCCAACGTGGAAAGGGTATTCGTGCTCTTGTATGTTTTTGCTCAATGGTTGCTTCCAAGCTGTAGTACTGAATAAAATGTACATCACGTTGAGCACAATCCAGGCTAAAATCAAAACTACCCTTATGGCTGCAGTTTACAAGAAAGTGAGTATCTCGGCTTTCTATATCTGGCATTAGAAATGTTCTCATCTTGATGTAATTTCAATTTTTTTTTTCTCACCCTCATCAATTTTTATTTTTTTTAAAGTTTTTTTAATGAGGAATTAGGTAGTTCCCAATTTTTCCTTTTTTCCCAACTGAATTTTACGTGACCTCAGAGTCAACCTTTTTTTTTTTTTAGAAAAATGAAAAAATTACCATTTAAAATCTTTCCCATTTTTGGTTATTAGACACATTTATACTTATTTCAAAAAAAAAATGAGAATTTTTAAACCTACGTGAGCATTTTTAATACGTATTGTTTTTTAAATTAAAAAATCATTCTCAATTTTTTTAGATGGTGTCAACCCCCCCCCCCCCCCCAATTGAAGAATACCTATAATGAAAAAGAACGAAATTTTCGAACTTTTTCATTTTTTTGGTTCTGACCAATCAAAATAATTGTTCCTTTTCATGAAAAATGCACTAGTGTCTAGTTCACTTAATTTGTTTACATGGTGATCATTGGCGGTGGATCGTTCATCGTTGACTTTTATCAAATACAATGCTACATGGATACATGATATTATTCCAAATTGGAGAGAAGGAAGGAGTCCTATCGAAATTTTTGTAATGACCAAAATTATTTCTAGTTTCTAGGACTTCAATCTACAACTTATGTTTGAATTTTTTTTTAATTGGATGCCTCCCTCCCCAAAAATTTTGCATAACACTCCGAAGATACTAATTAAAAATTAGAGGTGGGAGGGAGGAAGGCTCCAATTGAAAAAATTTTCAAATAAAAGTTGTAGATTAAGATCTTAAAAATAATTTTGGTTATATGAAACATTTCGATTGGATCCCTCCCTCTCCTTCGTTTTCACAAAACAACAGGTAGATACTTTTTCAAAATGGGGAGAGGGAGGGGTCCAATTGAGATTTTTTTCGAATAACAGTTGTACCTACAATGAAGGTCTTGAAAATAATTTTTGTTATTGTAAAATTTTCAATTAGACACTCCCTTCCCCTCCAGTATGAATAATATGACTTAGATTTATTTATATTATTAAAAATTGGTGGATTTAGGGGTCCAATTAAAAAAAAATTCAAACAAAAGTTGTAGATTAAAGTCTTGGAAATAATTTTGGTTATTACAAACAGTTTGATAGGACCCCTGCCTCCCCTCTAATTTTGAATATCAACTATTTAAGTAGTATTAATTGGATTTGATGAAATACAATAACAACGATCTACCACCATGTAAGCAAATTGAGTAAACTAGGCACTGATGGAAAATGCCAAAATGGTTCCCAATTTTTCATTTTTTTCCTCACTAGATTTCAAGTGGACCCTAGTCGCCTCACCCTTTTTAGACAAATGAAAAAAGTGGCCTATTTTTGTTTTTCGAACCCTTGTTGTCTTTTTTCGGATATGGTCCATCAAAGTTATTCCTTCCCATGAAAATTATGTAGTTCCTAATTTTTCATGTCCCCTACTCAAGTGGTACCTTGGAAGTGCCTCTAATTTTACGTGAAGCTGACGACACCACCTAAAATTCAGTTGAGGGAAAAATCAAAAATAACAATAATTATTATTTTTCAATAAAAATGAAAAATTGTAAAATGTTGGCTAAAAAAATATTTCTCATTTTTTTTCTTCTTTTTTTTGAAAAACTAGGGACGCCCTAAGATACCATTTGAAATTAATTTGGGGCAAAATAAAAATTTGGGAATTAATTTTCACGAATAAGAATCGCTTTGGTGGGTGAGGCAGAAAAAATTTCGAAAGTCCTAAATAAATAATTATCATCTAATTTCATTTCAGTCTTTGAAAATTTCAAACGATTCTCGCAAAAAGTATACCAGCGGTGATATTATAAATTTAATATCGGTAGATACAGAGCGAGTTGCAGCGGCGGTTAAGGGGATAACCCAGTCTTGGACATCTCCAATCCAAGTGATTTTATCGATTTATTTCATTTGGAATATCTTAGGTAAGTATTTATATGATTGCAAATTCACTGATACATTTTTGAAAACAAATCAAAATGCATTATGCCTCTTTTCAAGGCCCCAGTGTACTCACAAGTTTTGTAGTCATCTTGGTACTATTACCACTCATAAATTTATTAATCAAAAAAATGAAACAATTACAAAGAATCGAAATGAAAAATAAAGACAAACGAGGAAAATTTATGCAAGAAGTATTGGCAGGAATTAAAGTGAGTATTTATTCTTAATTTCTCATCCCTAATACAGTATAAATAATTTGAAATTTTTTCAGATTTTGAAGATGTACGCTTGGGAATCATACTTCGAAAAAGAAGTGTCGAATTTGCGTAAAAAAGAATTGAAAACGATAAAAAGACATTCGTTTTTCAACGCTTTACTTTTATTCACTTTCGCTTGCATTCCTTTTTTTGTAAGTTGACAAACTTCGGTTGAAAATTGAAACCAGATTCAGGACCGTAACGTTAATGCCAAAAGATTAGATGTAAATTTTTGCAAAAAAAAAAAAAAAAGTTGAGAATTCCTCAAGAATTGGAAAAGATTCGAGCAAAACTGAATTAAAACAAAGTTTTGCCACACAATATCCAAAAAAATAAATACACTTGGGCAAAAAGTAGGTAACCAATATTTCCAGTAAACCAATTTAAAATCTTGTACTAAGTGTAATTTTTCTTTGTTACAGACAAAGCAAAATATGTCTGAACTATCTAAACTAATGATCTCTTTGTCGGCACGGACGCTACGGTCCTGAATAAATGACACCAGCAAATTACTGGAATAACGAAAATTTTTGCAGATGTCGTTAGCTACATTTGCGACTTATTTAATTTCCGACGTACACAATACTTTGGATGTGAAAAAGGCCTTCGTAACGATATCATTTTTTAACGCCCTCCGAAACCCACTACAAACATTGCCAGATGCTCTTTCAAATATCACACAAGTAGGTACCTTTCGATCGAAAGATTTTTTTACATTGGATTCAGCGAATTATTTAATCTATCGATGTAACAAATCGTAGGCTCTTGTTTCAATAAAAAGGATCAATGATTTTTTAAATCTACGAGAACTTGTCACCAATATCGTTTCCCATGACGATACAGGTAAATTCTATAGCTAAGTAGCTTTTTTACGAAAGAATAATTTTTCATTTCCAATTTTTTTTTTACATTTTTAGACGACGCCATCGTAATCGAAAACGCATCGTTCTCATGGACAGAACATGCACCTTCGCCAACTCTGAAAAATTTAAATATCAGAGTAAAACATGGCACTATCATTTCAGTGATTGGATCAGTAGGAAGTGGCAAGAGTTCATTAATATCAGCTTTATTAGGCGAAATGTACAAGACTGAAGGTTATATCAATGCTAAGGTACCTTATAGCTAGCTACCTGACTTTATTTTTGGCAATGATTTAAAAATATAAGAAGTACCGAAAGTTGCTTATTAATAATAATCACGTGTGATTTAATCCAGGGCAAAATAGCTTACGTATCTCAACAAGCATGGATACTCAATGCAACAATACAAGATAACATTACTTTGGGAATGAATGTTAATCAATCATTGTATGAGAAAGCTTTAAAGGCGTGCGCATTGGAAGACGATTTGTCAACAATGCCAGATTATGATCAGACTGAAATTGGAGAAAAAGTAACCAAAATATTTTATATTATTTTAAACTTTAAATAAGCAAATTAAATCATGAATGAATATTTTCAGGGAATTAATTTAAGCGGAGGGCAGAAACAACGCGTCAGCTTAGCTAGAGCTATATGCTACGATGCTGACATTTATCTTTTAGATGATCCATTGAGTGCCGTAGATTCTCATATAGCAAATCACATTTATCAAAACGTGTTTAGCTCAAATGGCATTTTAAGACATACAGTAAGAAATTTATTTTTTCTTCTTTTATGCTTACGTTAGCTAAACGAATAACACCTCTTATGTCCACAGACTCGTTTGTTAGTAACTCATTCGACATCATTTCTTCCTCAGTCGGACTTTATTATAATGTTAGAAGACGGTAAAATATTGGAAAGTGGAACATTTCAACAGCTGTCAGAAAAAAGTGAAAATTTCAACGAATTTTTACACCTAAATTCGACTGATATCAAAGAAAAAGGTAACAAGAAAATTTGGTATCGAGTGTGGTTCTTTACCAGAGCAAATAAGTAACTTAACTTCGCTCACATTTACATTAAGTACGTAGTTAACCAAAGATTTATGTTTTACAGATGAAAAAAAAATTAAAACGCCGGATAAACAAGACAACCAGCTGACGAGGCGATATGGAAAAAATGAAAGATCATTCGAGTAATTATCAATACTTACGTTAGAGGTGGGACAAAATGCATTTATTTTTGCTGAAATGCACAATTTTTTTTCAAAAAGTACGCTTTCTATTCCTAAATTTATTTTCCAAGGTCTTTTAAAAATTTTACAAAACGACATCTCTTCTCAAAAAAAAAAAACTACCTATATCACAAATTTTCTCAAAAATACTTTTTTGACAAAAACTTGAAAATTTTTCAAAAAAATTCTCTTGATACTTCTTTTGAAGTTTTAAATGAAAGTAGAAAGTACATGTACCTAATATAATATTTAAAAATGTTTTCGAAAAAAATTCAAAAGTTTCAATAAAAAATTTTTAAAAATGGAAGGAAAATATTTCAAAACTTTCCTTAAAAATTTCAAAATCCGATTAAAAAATTCCAGAAAGAAAATTTTAAAAATTTCCCTGGAAAAATTCAAAAAATCTGTTAATAAGCTTTTCGTTTTTAATTTCCTAAATAACTTCTGAACAAATTTTAAATGCAAATATTTCAATATTTTCCTGGGAAAAAATTTAAAATTATATTATTTTATTGAAACATCAAAAAAAAAAAATTAAAAAAATTGATTCGACATTTTTTTGAAAAAAAAAATGGAAATTGAAAAAAATGAAATGGAAATTTCAAAATTTTTCAAGTTTTCAATTTTATTTAAAGGAGGAAAATGTTTTGAAATTTCCATAAAAAACATTCAAAAATATTACTTATTACCTACCTTACATATTTATTTTTTTTCAAGTTATAAAGGAAATATTCAAAAATTTTCTTTGGAAAAAATCAAAATCCTTACCATTTTTTAATTTTTAATTTTTATTTCAGGGAATATCCTATAAAAATAAAATATTTTAAGTTTCCCTGAAAAATTCAAAAAAATTATAGACACTTTTCTTTATTTTTCGAGTCCTGAGTTCAAGAAGAAATATTTCAAAACTTTCATAAAAAAAATCCAAAATTCCTATAATTATTGTACAAATTATCTTTCAAAATTTTTTGAGTAGAAATAGGTATATCAAAATTTTAATGGAAAAAATTAAAAAATTATACCTATTAAAATAAAAAAAATTAAAAAACTTTTCAGTAGAAATTTTTCCTAAAAAAAAATCGAAAATCCTACTAAGAATTTTAAAAAAAATGAAAAATCCTACCACCTAACATTTAAAAAAAAAATCAAAAATATATCTGTCATTTTTTTTAAAAAATAACAAAATACCAAGAAGTTTTTGAAAAGAAATTGTTTAAAATTTTTCAAAAAAATTGAAAAATCCTAAAAAATTAGAAAAAATTATTTGAAGAAAAATATTTCTAAAATTTTATTTTGGGACGCATAAAAAACTATACAAAGATGCATATTTGGCCCAGCCTTAATTATTTATGAAAATTTCGAGTAATTAACCTCATCATTGAACGCAAAACCTAAAAACAACATTCCGCAGGAATTCAAAACAGAAGTCAGCAGATGGAAATACGAAAAAGCTAATTGAGAAAGAGCATTTGAAGCCTGGAAATGTATGTACACATTCATACTGTAAGAGTTTGCACTCAAAATATTATTTTCTATTTTTTAAATTTTTTTTAAATTGTTATTTTTAGGTTAAGCACGACGTTTATACCTATTATTTGTCCTCTATTGGGATATTTTTTGTATTATCTTCACTATTGATGTACACTCTCTACCAAGTGATTTCCATTTTATCAAATGTATGGCTTTTAAAATGGTCAAAAGCTGGAAATTCATCAATCGACAACAGCCAGAGCACTTCTGAAAAATATTTCTACTTCGAAGTTTACCTAGCATTAGGTATTTTAGAAGGTGAGACATTCGCTTTCCACTACTAATAACTTAAACAAAATATGTATTTCCAATTTTTTTGTATTTTCACTTTCAGCTCTAACAATCCTATTGGCGAATTTAATCGTATTCAGAGGTCTCCTGAAAGCTTCGAGCTTCTTTCACGATACTCTATTGGGAAATATTTTGAAATGGCCAACTAGTTTATTGGATTCAATTCCTGTTGGAAGAATTATTAACCGATTGACCGGTGACATTTATAATCTAGATAGTCGAATTGGCACTAAGATAGTTACTTTGATGATGTTTTTGAGCAGAGTGAGTACGAATATTTTCGGTACCGAAGGTTACTACTATTTTAATGGAAACACTTATAAATTTCTCTCTATTACTTGACAGTTCATTTCAATATGTTTCGTAATTACTTACACAACCCCTGTTTGCGTGGTGGTCATAATTCCGATATTAATCATCATGTTTCTTGTTCAGGTAATATTTCATACAACTCATCTATTCTTTATTCAAATAAAAACTTGCATTCCTTCCAACAGATTTTTTATTCGCGTATGGCGCATCAAGTCAGCAGAATACAATCAGCTCAGCAGTCACCTTTATATTCTTGTTTGGTAGAAACAATTTCAGGTAAAATAGAAAGTTTTTCGACAAAAAATTAGAGTAAAAAATTTGTACACTAAAGCACCGAAGTTGGAAGTCCAATTTTTTCAACTTCGAGATTTTTATAGTTTATGAACCTACAAGTGTCAAAAATTGAAAAAAATATGACTTCCAGCTTCGGTGATTTAGTGTACAGAAATGTAATACTTAGATCTGTTTTTTTTTTTTTTTTTTTATTACAAAAATTCATAATTATTTTTTTAGGGCTACCGTCAGTAAGAGCTTATAAATATGAGAGCAAATCAATTTCAAGAGCTTTAGATAAAATGGACCGATTCTCAACAGCATACAGAACTTATTTTATATGCTGTAGGTGAGTGTATCACTTCGAGATATGAATATACCTAATGTATAATAGTTAAATATTATGATGAAAATTATATAGTGACTCACTTTTTCATTTCTCAGATGCCTGGCAACTAAAATGGACATCCTCGGTGGTTGCATTGGATTTTTCGCAGCATATTTTGTAGTCTCTGAAAGAGATAGTTTAGACATCGGATTAATTGGATTTGCCATGAGTTATTCGATTCAAGTATAATAATCATCACATCAGTGCAATATAACGAGTTAATGAAACCATACGTAAATAGGATAATTTTGATTTAGATGACAAGGGAACTTACATGGCTATTACTCCGTTTTGTAGAGGTAGAAGAAGGTATAATAGCAGTGGAACGTATCAAGGAATACATTGAAAAACCCCAAGAAGCAGATTCCAATTTACCAGCAGATACCAAACTCGAGAAGTGGCCCGAAAAGGGAGAAATTGTTTTTCAAAATTATAACTTGAGATATCGTCAAGATTTCGACATTGTTCTGAAGAATATTTCGTTCGAAATTAAAAGCGGAGAAAAAGTAAAGTTTGAAAATTAAATAAGGTACCTATGTTACTTTTCATCGAATGTTTGATTTTTTAAACATGATAAATAAATCAACAGGTGGGAATCGTTGGAAGAACTGGTGCTGGGAAAACATCTCTGATTTTAGGATTATTTCGATTAACTGAACCAACCTCTGGAAAAATTTTAATCGACAATGTTGACATTTCGACCATTGGTTTACATTTGTTACGTTCTCGTCTAACATTGATACCACAGGTAATAAAATATTTTTAATTGAAAATTTAACCCACTTTTAATTCAAAATTTACACAAAACCGATTATTCGTATAGGATCCAGTGTTATTCCTGGGAACATTGCGATTCAATATAGATCCAGTTGGAACCAGCAACGACGAAAGTTTATGGAGAGTTCTTGAAAAAGCACATTTAAAAGACTTTGTGCAAACTTTACCAGGAGGTCTTCAACATATTATTGAAGAAGGGGGAGGAAACATAAGGTAATGCATATTTGGTTTGAAGTTCAATTCCTTAAAATACACTTATGTGTATTATTTTTATTTCATTACTCCATAGTTTTGGACAAAAGCAGTTGATTTGTTTGGCGAGAGCGTTATTAAGGAAGACGAAAATATTAATTTTAGACGAAGCTACAGCTTCAGTTGATTTAGAAACCGATGAACTTGTTCAAAAGACAATTCGAACGGAATTTGCAGATTGCACTGTTTTAACGATTGCTCATCGATTGAACACCGTTCAAGATTACGATAGGTGAGTGCATAAAAGAAATTTGGTTATTTTTTGTTTAATTGATACTTGAAATAAATTATAATTTTTTCCCCTAGGATCATTGTAATGAATGAGGGTCGATTAGTAGAATTTGACACTCCTGGGAACTTGATGAAGTCTGAAAATTCATTATTTCATAGTATGGCTCGTGAGTCTGGTTTGATTTAGATAAATGAATTTGCATACCATTTGTGTTACCCTTTTTTAGATTTACTTACTTCAGGGAATGAGCAATGTTTTTATACGTTTTGTACAAAGTTTAAAATATACAATTTTATAATAAAGAAATTTCATAGGTACCTAATACTTGCGTTCTATATAGTATTGTTACACTTTTGATAACAAAAACAAAATCACCAACAGTACCAAACAACCCTCTGATCAGTGATCAATTCTGATTCTCTGATTCAATTTCAATCAGTTTTCAAATTCGATTATAAATGTTGAAATAAAATTTAAAAATATCGTGATACTTACATTACTTGATGTTCATGATGAAATTGAAAGAAAGCTGCACAAAACAATCAAAAGTTCAACTAGAAATTATTTCTTTGCACAGAAGGTGCATGGTCACGACCGCCGGATTGTTATCATACCATTTTTTTCAAAAACTTTCAATTGAAAAGTTAGATTCAAGTAAGTAAACCAAGTACACCACACAATATGTGAGAAATGAATTTACAACAATATATCAAGTTTTGGGGTTTCGTCTGCATGTCATACCTATCCACTTTGTTAGTTTACCTACTTATTAAGACTGTCGCGTTTTAGATACTATGTTTATCCTATAGATAGCATGATCCTAAAACCGAATGACATCGCGAGTTCCTTCGACCATTAAGGCGAGTTCACACCAAAGATACGCGCTCTACAGATCATTCTTGCAACTGTATGAATATGGGATACTTAAATACGTCATATAAGGGGAAAATACTGTTTTTTAAATTTTTTAGCAAATTGAGCGGGTTTAGGTGAAATTTTTATAGGACATTATTTTTAGAGAATAAAAAATCCTATTGAATGGTATATTTGACGAAGTTTTTATACATTTTTTTCATTGAGATTGATCTCTTGAAAGAATCATATGATAATAAGAACTTGTAATTTTTTACAGTTTACTCAAAAATGAGTGGGTTAAGAAGAATTTTGGAAGAGACTTTATTTTTAGAGAATAAAAAATCCAGTCGAATGGTCTATTCATCGGAATTTTACATGTAGTTTACTCAGAAATATGGAATATTAAATTATTCAAAATTCCATAGATCTGAGCAAACTGCATTCAAAATTCCGATGAATAGACCATTCGACTGGATTTTTTATTCTCTAAAAATAAAGTCTCTTCCAAAATTCTTCTAAACCCACTCATTTTTGAGTAAAATGTAAAAAATTACAAGTTCTCAATATCACATCATTCTTTAAAGAGATGAATCTCGATTAAGGAAAGGTATATAATTTTTGCCAAATGCACCATTCAATAGGATTTTTTATTCTCTAAAAATAATGTCCTATGAAAATTTTACCTAAACCCCCTCAATTTAAAAAAAAATCCAAAAAAATGAAAAGCCACAATCATCCAGTATCCCATAATGGTCTGTTTAGTAGCGCCAACATCAGCGCTCCAAGCGAGTTGTGAACTTCCCAATTGACCACATTCGAACGAGATTGAACGAACGATTAAGCAACATAAACAAAGTGATACGGCGGGAAAAAAATGAAAACAACGTTGAGCATGAGCGATTGCCATATATATAAGATTTTCTTGATTTTCAATTGCATTTTTCGGCATCGTAATTAGATTAATTTTAATATATTAATTTAAAATCGAAAAGCGCATGAAAAGAGCTTTCGTTTGACGTATTTACTTTCTAAATTGATGAACTCTGTCAAAAGTTATAGCCTTATCAGTTATTTCTTTTGCGTAAACATTCACCTTCGCCAATTCACCATTTCATTTCTAATGAATAATTGTGTCATTTGTGGAATATTCTGTAATAATTCGCAATAATGGCGCGGTGTTTTGTTCCCTTCTGCGACCACCGAAGTAGGAGCACGATTTGTTCACTACATGAATTCCCTTCGAGCAGAATAACTCGACACAAGTGGATAAAAAATATCAGGTATGAATGTGTCACAATGCTTTCCTCTTTAATAAATTCTTTAAATTGATCGTCGGTAATCATTTTGAAAATATATTTATAATTAAACTTAATTCAAAAAATCAAAACGCCGGTAACTTGCACTCGTAACTGATTATAATGATAGATGATAACAGTACAGGGGAGGTGGAAAAACGGAGATAGACCAAATGATAAGGCTATAACTTTTGACAGAGTTCATCAATTTAGAAAGTAAATACGTCAAACGAAAGCTCTTTTCATGCGCTTTTCGATTTTAAATTAATATATTAAAATTAATCTAATTACGATGCCGAAAAATGCAATTGAAAATCATGAAAATCTTATATATATGGCAATCGCTCATGCTTAACGTTGTTTTCAATTTTTTACCGCCGTGGCTGTATGTGTCTTTGTGTGAGTGTGTATCAACATGAACAGTGAATCTTCGTTCGAATGTGGTCAATTGACCACATTCGAACGAGATTGAACGAACGATTAAGCAACATAAACAAAGTGATACGGCGGAAAAAAAATGAAAACAACGTTAAGCATGAGCGAATGCCATATATATAAGATTTTCATGATTTTCAATTGCATTTTTCGGCATCGTAATTAGATTAATTTTAATATATTAATTTAAAATCGAAAAGCGCATGAAAAGAGCTTTCGTTTGACGTATTTACTTTCTAAATTGATAAACTCTGTCAAAAGTTATAGCCTTATCAGTTATTTCTTTCGCGTAAACATTCACCTTCGCCAATTCACCATTTCATTTCTAATGAATAATTGTGTCATTTGTGGAATATTCTGTAATAATTCGCAATAATGGCGCGGTGTTTTGTTCCCTTCTGCGACCACCGAAGTAGGAGCACGATTTGTTCACTACATGAATTCCCTTCGAGCAGAATAACTCGACACAAGTGGATAAAAAATATCAGGTATGAATGCAATTAAAAATTACTACTGAGCAGTAAAAATGCATTATTTTTCAATTTAGAAGTAGTAAACTTAATTCAAAAAATCAAAACGCCGGTAACTTGCACTCGTAACTGATTATAATGATAGATGATAACAGTACAGAGGTGGAAAAACGGAGATAGACCAAATGATAAGGCTATAACTTTTGACAGAGTTTATCAATTTAGAAAGTAAATACGTCAAACGAAAGCTCTTTTCATGCGCTTTTCGATTTTAAATTAATATATTAAAATTAATCTAATTACGATGCCGAAAAATGCAATTGAAAATCATGAAAATCTTATATATATGGCAATCGCTCATGCTTAACGTTGTTTTCAATTTTTTACCGCCGTGGCTGTATGTGTCTTTGTGTGAGTGTGTATCAACATGAACAGTGAATCTTCGTTCGAATGTGGTCAATTGAGATACGAAACCAAACTCAGTCTGTATATGAACGCCGAAATTGTTGATGTTATGATTTTTCGTGTATCTGAATATTTCGTTAATTAAAGACAGTTTATTATACGTGATTGGACTTATTCATTTGCATTGAAGATCGAAAAACTTTTTACAATACACAACACATCATAACGATTGCTTCGATCAAATACTTTACGTCATATTATATAATACTGGAAACTCCAATGGGGACAAGTGACCCCGACAAAAGCGCTCTTTTAGCGGCTCGACATGAAACTATTCTCAGACTTTCGACCGATCGTCATGTCTTCGACCAATCAGAGGGCGAATCACGCGACGATTAGTCGAAAACCTGTAATTAGTTTCATGCCGAGCCGCTTAGAGAGCGCTCTTCTTGGGAGTCAAATCAAAAGCACAGAGTTTCCAGTATTATATATGTAAAGTATTTGCTTCAATGTTCAAAATTAAAGCAATTTGACCATCAAACCAAATCAAACGTTAAAAATGAAAAAAAAAAAAATGATAAAAATTTTGAATTTTCGAAACAGTGGTGGGAGTAAAGTAAACAATTCCCCTTTCTCACTCCTGATTGGCTGACTCCCGTGTTTGTTTGTTGTTATGTGGTTGTTATCATTTTCACTTTGTGATAACAAAGCGGCATAGTTTTTCAATTCTTTTTTTTACTTTTTTAAAATATTTGCATAATTAGTGTAATAAAATAGACAAATAAATAATAAAAACATGAGTTAAAGATCGCAATATACCATTCGTCCAATTAGCAAACATGAGGAAGTATCAACAACTCTCACTGCTTATAATTTCAATCGTATGTATCGTCACATTATTATTCTACAGACACGAATATCTGAAGCTGAGATCTGTATTGAGTGTACTAGATTTTTTCGGCACTGCTGTCAACAATAATTCAAGCTGCTTAATATTCAGTAACGATTTAACCAAAGATGTCAACTCAAAGTACCGGTTTACGGAGCCCCGAAGCGTGTGGAAAAAGCTAGACAATCATTTCGTATATTCGTCATTCTGGGAAGATCACGAGGACGGCGGATTTATTCGAACGCTGGTAATCGGTCCAAAATCAGCATTTTACGATTACGAATGTCGAATATGGTTCGAAGTTGGAGATATACTCATTTCAGAACGCGGTCTCGTGAAGTACGAATTGGATCCTCGTTCGTTGAATAACACATCTTCGCATAAGTACTTTCTGAAGTGTAATGTACAAAATAGACCAACTCATGGAGTACCTTATGGAGTTCGTTGGTCAACGGCGCACTCGAATAAATCTGTATTTTCTGCCATATTTCATAAACCAAAATCTAGCCTGCTGGAAACTGCGGTTTGCGTACTGCCTGATTATTCTGGATTACCGAAAACCAACATTATGGAATTTGTAGCTTATTATAATACCATCGGAGTGTCTGATTTTATTATTTATGATTCCGGAATTCAACACAGTATATTTCCTTTTCTAGAATCGATATCTGGTCGTGATGGAATTGTATCGAGTATCAGCGTAGTACAGTGGAATTTTCCAATTATCGATTCGAAGATTGAACGTTTAGTTATTGAAGATGATTGCCTATCGAGGACGTTGGGCAAAGCAAAGTTCGTCGCTGTCGTTTCATGGGACGACTACATAGTACCGAAGAATAGTAAACTTAACAAAATAGTGTCACCGAATAAAATAGTCGATCTGCTTAATTTATCGATGAAGCGGCGACTTTGTTGTACGAATTTAGCAGATGATAAATCAACGAGCAGCGCTTGGCCAGTATTTTTGAAGAAAAGACACTGTGTCGATGAAAATAACGTCGACGATACGCTTTATGTCAATTTGAAATCTTACGCGAGTATGAATAAGAATAGAATTTATGAAATTTCTGAAGATCTGGCTGTTATTAATCGATATATTTATTGTAATGAGACGTTACAAAAACAAGCTAAAGTGATACCGATATCGGATCGTTATTCTAATTTAAATACTCATAAATTATTGACTTTGTGGAAGTCTTATTTAAATACCACAAGTGTTTTCAACTAAAAATGAATTAGAAAAGACTGTATTCAGAGCTTACCATTTTTTTACGTGTATAATATGACTTTGTAATAAGTACATATCTATTGTACGAGTGTACATACGTCTAATTACAGAAAAATACACATTTTCAGAAGGAAATAAGATTTTATTTATTAATATGCAAATGGAGGTACATTACATACATAGTAAATCTATCGTATACACACTAACATGATAATTTTTGAGATAAAATTTTAAATGATCTTAAAAGCAGTAAATTATAAAGCGAATGGTTAAACTTGTACCAGAACAACATTACTTCTAACTTAATTATCACAGACATTAAACTCACGAGTACAAATTTATAACGTCTATTCACAAATGATCTTTAGACTTTCCTTTCTCGGATAATTGCTTTTTGCTCATTTCTCTCCTTCGTTTATTAAGAGGGTTTCTAGGATCGTAAATTTCGTACCAGTCGTCAGTTTTAGTATTAGCATCTTTCGCCAAAGTGTCCTTAGAATCACATTCCAAACGATGATTCAACAATTCCGTCCTGTAAAAAGTAAGTTTCAGAATGAAACATTTGAGTTTATCGATGTATAAGAATATTCACTCAATTTGGGTTACCAGTCGTCGTCGATAGGCTCCTGTTCTTTAACTTTCACCTCTTCGCTTTCATTTTGGTCTGATGTTTCGGTTTCAACCGAGGCTAACTTTTGATTAAATTTTTTGAGTAATTGCGCCGTTAGAGCTTCCCTCGATTCTCCTGTTTAAAGAAATATTTATTTTTAATTACAACGAAAAAATCGTAAATTATGACTGAAAAATATTCAGGACATTGACCTTTCAGTTTTGTTGTTTTATTCCGTAAAGTATACTCTTCTCTTTCTTTTTCGTAGGAATTCAGAATTTCACTTTTATCTATTTCTTCTTTCTTTACGTTTTCTTCTTTTTCTATTTTTTGTTTTTTCTCTCGACGATTTTCTCTTTGAAGACTCTTAATTTCAGATCGAATTTCTTCACTAGAAAATAAATATGATTTTAAAATTAATACAATTAAAATATTTCAAAATGAATTGAATTTTAGGAAGAAAAAAATTAAGTACAGTTTTTTTCTTTTTTCTTTCTTTATGCTCGACATGAATTCTCCCTCATCTGACGATTCCTGTTTAGGTTTAGGTGTGTCTTTGCCTTTACCACTTTTTAATTTATTTTTCACATCTTCTAAACGCAACCTAAAAGTTCATAAATTAGAAAAAAATACAAAATCTTGACGAATTTAGAAAAGTAACTCAATACTAACTCCTTTTCGGACTTTTTTCGTTTTTTTTCTTCATATTCGTCATCATCATCATCATCGTCGTCGTCGTCATCGTCAGAAACTTCCTCCTTTTCTTCGTCACTGAGCGTTTTGGAACTTAATTTAGGATCGTTGAGCACATCGTGAGTAGATTTACTTTTTCCTTCAAATTTTTTATTTTCCATAGTTGTCTCAAGTTCGTCCTCTTCTGCTTCATCACCGAATGATAATAACTTGAAATTCCTTTCATAAAAATCACAAAAGGGGTGTAATAATTAAAACGGAAGAAATTGGAAAATATTCCAGTAAATACTCGTTACCGGTATACTCACTTTACTCCACGTTCTTGCTTTTTCTTTTTCGAGTCAGATTTTTCTGATTTTTCTGTTTCTTTTTTAGTAACACGAGGAACAATGTCTTCGAATGGATTATTCAATATTTTGGCCTTCAATATCTTCTGCTCATAAACTGGTCGATCATCCTATAATAATTTTTATAATACGTTGATACAAAACGGTTGAGTACACATACGAACATTTGAATAATAAATTTTGGATCAATTTACCATACCTCATCTACCATAACCTTCTCCAAATGCAATAAGTTGTATATAGTGTCACCGGCAACTTTCCCAAAAATCGTATGTTTCCCTTGCAACTCTGGTGCAGCAGCAAAAGTGAAAAAGAACTGCGACCCATTATCATCTTTACCAGCATTGGCACACGCTACTAAACCACGTCGAACGAATCTCAAACGTGAATGAATTTCATCCTGCAAAATATTTCCATATGAAAATGTATTTGATACATATAGTTTTATCTTTTATGTACCTAGTTGAAGTCATAGTTTCAACATTACTTTGAAAGGTGCACCGTAGACGGACTCGTTACAAGTTCCTGTACCAGTTGGGTCTCCAGTTTGAGCAATGAATCCTTTAACTACCCTGTGGAATATGTTATTTTCGTAAAATCCTTCCATACAAAGTTGCACGAAATTTCGGCAAGCTTTCGGGGCTTCTCGAGACCATAATTCGATATCAATATCGCCGAACGTTGTTTTCAGAAATACCTGTGTAGAAGAAAAAAGTCATCGGTTGTTTAACTAGAGGAATTTATTACCCATACTCAATAAAGATGAAATAGTGAAGTAAAAAAGTCATACTTTGCCATTTGTGGATGGTTCTTGAATATAAATATTACTCATTGCTGCGATTCACTACAGGTCTGTTCTAGATGTTCAGGAAAAAGTGATTTAATTAAAATAATTAAACTTGGTATGTTGAGAAACTTTACTTGAACTTTATTTCAAAAGCTTACAGAATTTCAATCCAACAAACACAAACAACACAAAATATTATCAATTTTTTTTTCTCCCTAATCGAAAGTGTTTTCCACTATTTCTTATAGATGGCGTAATTTTTAGTGCATAATAAGTTGCGTTTACCTACTTTGAAGGCAGAGTGAAAGTGAATTTTCACAATATTTTTTTCATACATTGCATTCCAATTTGAATCAAAATTACAAAAATAATATACTCAAACATCGTAGGTACCTCAAAATGAAGAATTGAAGAAATTGTTGAGTATTTGTAATATTTTATGGATAAGATTCGTGGATTCACTGTTGTTTTTATTGCATCATCTTGCATTGCGGAATGCTCAACACTAATAATTCTTATTACCTACATAAATATTATTTTGATGAAGAATTTTAATTAGATTCAAATCAAACAAATATTTTCAATTTTAATTTTTTTTATTTTGTGTTGTAGTAAAATAATTTTGAAATTATAAACACCAAAAAAAAAAAAAAAAAAAATTTGGTTTTAAGGTGTTATGTCTATTGTAAATTATTGTAAGTAGGTAAACCTACAATGAATGAACAAACAGGTAGGTAGGCACCTTATTGGGTAACAAATTGACCATGGCAAAATAAAACTATTCCACTCTCGCTAAAGCATTTCGTCACCTATCGAGCAAAGGTATTTGACCTAGAAAAAATCCGGAGACAAAACTGCGAGATTTCGAACGGGGGTTGATCTCAATTTCGATGTAACAGGGTTACAGTTCTTTTCGCGCACATCAATATACTCTTGGAAGTATTGCGTGTGCGTCGATTCGATGCTCTCCTACCCGAACATGTAAGATATAAAAGGTGCTTAGAAAAAAGGTAGACTATCATTCATATTTATTATCATTTCTTAAATTATTTTCATTTTCATCACGCAACTGTATTACCTACTTGTAAACAGATATTACTCTACGTTATTCGTGATAAGTATTCGTAAACTTTCACTCGTCAAGTATATTTTCATATAAGCCCTAAAATTAAACGCGTTCTGTGCGAAATTTTATACCTCTTAGCATATGTTTTTCCGAATTCCTAAACTCATTTGTCAATTAACGATGGTACAAATCAACTCGATACAATTGAAAATGTTCTTTCTAGCCAGTGCACACAATTATTGAAATTATTGGTCAATCTGCATCTCAACAGAGACAGGTAAGAAATGAGAAAAATCATAAGCTTATAGAAATCTGATGCTTGTTTTTAGCAAAAAAATGTGATTTTTCATTTGTTGTCAGTTTTTTTAAGTTTTTTTTTAATAATGTCAAGTCAAGTATAGATGATTGATTTTCTAAACATAAATAATCTCTTAATATGCCGTCAGTTGTTCAAATATTGAGAATCCATGTACACATTATTTTTTTTTTTTTAATTATGGGCTCCTGAAAAATTCGAACCTAATATTATTTTTAAAAATATAATGGGTAGTTTGTTCAGAATCAATTACACGATTTTTTTAAATCTACAGGTAGGAAGTAATCGTCCATTTTCACAAGATAAATATAGGCATTTTAGTTCAGAGACAAAGACATTGTAATACGATTTCGAAACTTTTGCGCAGATCATTCCTGTTAATGTAGCTACTTCACGCTTCTTCTTTTTTTTCATTATTTTTCATTTTTTTTTTTTTTTTTTTTTTTTTTTTTAATGTCACAGAATACAACTATGTACCATTGTACTACTGTGACCAGCTAAGTGTGGTTAATAAACAGTGGGTATAAAATACTCAAGCTAAACTGTTTTAAAATATTGAATAAGAAGTTTATTGATCAGCTGAATGTGTATATGTCATTAATTTTTTAAATGAAAAAAGTCATTTCTGAATTACTTAATAAAATTTGTTGCTTGTTAACACCTACTTTTGAATTTTTGAGACGTTCGTATTCTTTCCAAAGTTCGTTTAAAGCTAATAAAAAATAAAACAACTCGTATTTCTTTCATGGTCATTCATTCGAATGCTAATTGCTAGGTAGGTATACTAGGTAGGTAGGTCTAGGCACCTAAGGAAAATACTATAATTTTAGAGTAAACTAGTCGAAGTATTTCAATTATTGTAGCATGAATTAAAATAGCTAGATTTTAATTCACACAAATTCGTCCATATCTTCCTTTTTTTTTACTTTATAAAAAAGCAAAAGAAATTTAATACGATTCTTCTCAAATTTACCGCTCCAAGTAATACTTACCGCGATTCTCTTGAGTTTCATTAAAACTTGGCGATATTTATTCAGCAGAGGCTGCGAAATACCGAATTTGAAATGTAAGTTTATACATGAGAGCGTAGGGGGAAAGTTTTGAAATGACGTACACAATTCTTTTTGGAAACGCGATTCCCTTCTAACGCACTTGATACGCCCACGTACCTAACAATTTTCCTATGAAAATGTTACCATAAAAGATAATAGTGCTTTTGATTACATCATCAAGATGATTTCATAGTTCAAAACGTAGCCTTATTTTTAATCTTTTCGCTAATGAAACCCACGTACCTATTTATTTTTCTTTTGAAATAGGTACCTATGTTTTAATTCAATTTACCGAAGTACATTATGCTTGATATTATTTTATTTTTTTTAACAGATCATACGTATTAAATGTCCCCTAGTCAGTTTTCGGCTAAGGAACAAAAATGGTGTCAACAGTCTACAATTTACAAAAGGAGTAAATCATTATACAGATTACAAACACAAATTGGTCATGGAAGTTATTCTATCGTGCATGTAGGGTTTCATGAATTAACAAAAGGTTGGCATCCATTTATGAATTTTCATGTGAATTTTAAAATTTTTTCTTATTCGTGTACTGATGATGAGCCAAAAAATAATACCCTGTGTTTTTTGTAATTTCAGAGAAAGTCGCTATAAAAACATGCAACAAACAAACTTTAACTCAGAGAGCAAAAAAAATGCTATTAAGAGAAATAGCAATAATGGAGACTGTGTTTCACCCAAATATTGTCAGGTAAGTACCTAAGTATACTGTCCAAACAGAAATTTTTTTTCAAGTCAACTTAAAAAATTATTAATTTTTTCAAATCGCAAAAAAATAACTACCTAGAATAGTTTTTAATTTACAAAAAAAATCAATTTTTAGGAGAAAAAAATATTTCCATTTTTTAAAAAGGAACCATTACCTATAATATATTTCTACTCGATGGGAGAATCTATTTTTTTGAGCGTTTTCAAGTATTAAAAAATGTCTACCTTTTTTGAAAAAAATTCCACAATTCCTTTGATAGAATTTTTTTTCAGCTTTCATGAAGAAAATTCATTTTTTCAACATTTTTGACGATTTTTTTAAAGGACAAAAATCTCAATTTCTTGGTAGAAAAGATTTCTCAAATTTTTTGAAAAAAGAACAATCATGTAGGTTTTTTTGGAGGAAAAAATGGAAATCTCAATTATTTTTGTGGAAAAAATTTCTCAATTTTTCTGAAGGAATTAATTTCAAATCTTTAGTGGGAAAAATTCATTGATAAATATTACGTGTTTGGGGGGGGGGGGGTAAAAATGATTTTGATTTTTTCAAGTTTTTTTAGTTTTTGGAAGAAAAAAATCTCAAATGAAAAAACGAATTTCTGAATTCCTTTAAGAGAATTTTTTTTTACCTAATTCTTGTAGTGAAAAATTATTGAGGAAAAAATCGCAAATTTTTTATGGAAAAGATTTATCTATTAATTTTTTATGAAAACGATAAGTAGGTATATGTATTTTTCGGAAGAAGAAACGCTTAAATTTTATGCAGGTTTTTTTAGAGGAAAATATTTCTCGATTTGTTTGATGGAAATTTTTTTTTTAAATTTTGTAATGAAAAATTTCTAATTCTTTGAAGATTTTTTTTGAAAAAAACAAAAAATTTCACTTATAAAGATTTTTTCAAAATTTTAAAGAATAAATCCTCAATGTGGTAAAGAATTTCTCAATTTTTATGGAAGAAAAAATTTCAATTTTTTCGTGCGAAAAATTCATTAATTTTTTTTGATAGGGTGGGGTTTGAAAAAATTCTTATTTTTACAATTTTTTTTAATTTAAAAAAAACCTCAATTTTTGGGGGAGCAGCAAATTTTTACATTCCTTTGAAGGAACATTTTTCAAATTTTTCTATGGTGAAAAATTTTGAATTTTTTGAAGATTTTTTTTTTGAGAAAAAAATCTTAATTTTTTGGTCGAAAAGATTATTTAATTTTTTGATGTCCAATTTTGTAGGTTTCTTAGGAGGAAAAAATTTCAAATTTTTTGAAGATTTTTTTTTGAGAAGAAAAATTTTAATTTTTTGCTTGTAAAGATTTCTCAGTTTTTTAGAAAAAAAATTTCTCAACGTGGTACAGAATTTCTCAATTTTTCTGCAAGAAAAAATTTCAATTTTTTGGTGGGAAAAATTCATTTAAATTTTTTTTGGTGGAGGAAGTGATTCTCATTTTTTTTTAATAAAAAAAATCAATTTTCGATAAAACAAATTTCTACATTCCTTTGAGGGAAACATTTTTTAAATTTTTCTATGAGGAAAAATTTCAAATTTTTTGAAGATTTTTTTTTGAGTAAAAAATCTTAATTTTTTGTTTGAAAAGATTTTTCAATTTTTTGATGTCAAATTGTGTAGGTTTTTTGCGAGAAAAAATCTCAAATTTTAGTGGAAAAAATATCTCAATTCGTTTTGAAGAAAAAATTTCTAATTTTTTTTTTTTTTTTTTTTTTTTTTTTTGAAAATTTTTTAATTTTTTAGTGGGGAAAATTATTTGTAAAATATTTTTTACTCAATTTTTTTGGGAAGGGGATAACATTTTTTTCATTTTTTCAAGTTTTTTTTTTTTTTTTTTTTTTTTGAAGAAAAAAAAATCTCAATTTTTTGGTGGAAAAGATTTCTCAATTTTTTGGAAGTAGAAAAGCGTTAATTTTATGTATGTAAGTTATTTTGGAGGGAAAAGTTTCAACTTTTTGATGGAAAAAAACCATTGAAATTTTATTTTTATTTTTTTGGAGGTAAAGAATTTCTCCATTTTTTTTAAAGAAAAAAAAACTGAATTTTTTGAGAGAAATGTTTTTTCAATTTTTTTTTGGATGTATGAATGAATTAATTTTTTTGTAAGTTTTTTTGAAGGTAAAAATTTCTTCTACAATTATCGAGCTATACCTTGGAAAATTCCAAGTTACTGGCGGCTTTGGTATTCACCCAGTACGTTGTATAAATAGGTAGATTAATCAAAGCACTTTCATCAACATTGAAATAAGTGGTACCTATTGCTATGAAGATCACATACAAGATATTTCATAACATTAGCAATCAAATACAATTGTTTCGTACGAAATTAAATATTCTTGTCGTATAATTTTCAGTTTTCATTTTAGGATTAACATAGGTACCTACACCTAAATAAAATTAATAAGAGACGTGTATTAATTTTGAAGGTTGTACGAAGTATTGGAAACACCAACGAAATTGCATTTGGTAATGGAATACATGTCCGGCGGTGGTCTACATTCCAGGCTATTATCAGAAGGAAAAATGAAAGAAAGTGATGCAAAAATCGTATTTGCGCAATTATTATCGGCTGTGATACATTTGGTAAGTACCTATCACGTAATATAATAGGCCTATATTTACCTATCATAGCTTATTTGCATGAAAATTGAACTAAAACACGACGTCATTGTAGTAAATTACATTTCCCTACGGAAACGATGAAATAAAGACCCAGTGTGGAAGTGTATTCTGACAGTAACCGACAAGATAGGTCAGTAAAATAGGTACGAGGCGACATCCCCTAGCTTTAATATTCTACAACGAATACATTTCCACTACAATGTTGTTGGTGTTTACTTTCGACGTAATTTCCAATTTTTAAACCTTCTAATTTCTGATTTTATTTCATTCAGCACGAGAGAGACATAATTCACAGAGATATCAAAGCGGAGAATGTTTTTTGTGGAGAGAAAAATCACGTCAAATTAGGTGATTTCGGTTTCAGCACGGTGTTGGTAAAAGGTAAAAATGAAAATATTTCAAAAAATCGCACATCCCTAATTCGTTCAATTATTATAATTTTTTTTGCAAAAAATTAGGAAGTAACGACGAACTCTTTACGTTGTGTGGATCACTTCCTTACGCTGCTCCGGAACTTCTGCAAGAAAGAAGATATCAAGGCCAGCCTGTGGATATTTGGGCCCTAGGAGTGCTACTTTTCTTTATAACCACCGGTCATATGCCATTTTCTGCAATTTCGGTGGCTCATTTGAAACGTAGTATTTTATTAGGAGTAATTCCAACGCCGGCCCATTTGTCACATTCTTGTATTACTTTGATTCGTAAGTTGGTCAATCTGTCACACGTATAATAAATTTCAGGCATTTTTAATTTTTTTTTTTTCAATAAAATTTTAGGAGGGATGTTAAGAAGTACTCCGAGTAAACGATTCACTCTTGCTGAAATCAGAAATTCTCTATGGATGTCAGATATCATGATTAGTGAAAGTACCTACGATAGGTGGTGCATTATACCTACACTAGACAGAGACGAAAAATTAGCTGAAATCGAAGTTATAGCGAGAAAACAGCTTTTAGCGTACGGTATCGATGATAAAATGCTAGAAGAACATGCTTTAAAGGGAATCAAAAGCGATGTAATAGCCACGTATCGAATAATTATTCATAAATTATTAACTTCCAATCATATCCCGGCAGTTACACGAGTTACTGCTAAAAAACTTAATCACGCTCGTTCACACCTTTGCATTATTACATAAATTGTAATCAACTCGAGAGGCGTGTGCGCAAACGAACGAACGAACAACCCTAATAAATTTTTTATCTAATCTACAGAATGTTGCATTTATTATAATAATTTTCTTTACCCATAGAAATGGAATCAATTTATTAGTGAAATAAATAAAATTTCGAGTTTTCTATTTTTGGGCGTGTTTAGTTATTATTTTTATTCATGATATGACCGAATAGGTATTTATTCAAGTCCATTACATTATGTAGGTTATAACAGTTTTTTCATTTATGTAAATTTTCAAGCCGTGAAATCTTGTGACATTTTATAAAACCTTATCTACCATTTTAATTGATCACAGCTCACGAGTAATAAATAAATAATCGCAATCGAACAGCGCAACCAATATTGACTTGAAAGCATTTTCATTAGTAACGAGGTATGTAGGTATCTACTATCTACTGTACCTTTTTGTAGGGTGGAAAAATCAATTACTTTTGCAACCTTGATACCTAGATATTTCATCATGAAGCTATTAGGCGAAAAAATATTTTTTTTGTACAGAGGTCACCATTTTTAATAATTTGATATTTTCCATTTTCGATTAGGGCACGCAAAAGGTACCTATATATGATTGTATGATACCTCTTATGATCGTTATAGCTTCGAGGGTTCAATTTATACGGAAATACTAAATTTCACGATGGTGAGATTATCGTTCATAAACCCTAAATTCGAAAGTTTCCAACGCTTCGAGATTGTTATCGTTACAATGCTATGAGTTTTAACGTAAGTAGGTATTTTATACAATGATAATGTTTTGAAATTACGTTTTCGAAATCTGTTGGCGAATTTCATTTGCATGAAACACGCGGTGGATGACCTATTCCGAATTATTTTACATAATCGTAGACTAAAACTTTATCAAACGATTATTTATTCCTTTTAACATCGCTTAATCGAGTAATAATGGGAATTCGCAACGTTAAGCTGCAATCGTAGTGAACTTAATATAAGTAAATTTTAACGTAAAAAATATTACAACATAAATATTATCACATTTGTAGCGTTTTAAGGTCTTTCAACCATTCTGAAAAGGACTAGTACCTTGAAACAAATCCAATACCTTCTTTAAAACAAAAGATCGTAAAAGATTATCCTTTGAAATACAATTCAATGGGTCTTTGAAACCCTTTAGAATGATGAGCTGGGACTTCCAATGTTTCATTTCGATGAAAACCAACTTCGGTCAGTAAATAGTCTTGGAACATACGAGGGTAAAATGCTATATTACGACAGTTCGCTTTCAATTTGGCCTGTAAACAAATATTAGTAAATTTTTAATAGTGTTTTTTTCAACGAATAAAAAATTTAAAAATTGGAATTAAACTCACACTCAACTTTTTCTTCTTGTACGATTCCCAAGGTTGTGCCTCAAGGATGAATACACCGCCAGGACGAAGCTGAGCATAAACTCGTTTAAATACACGTTTCAGTCCATCATCTCCCCAGTTCAACTGTATCCATTTAGTGACACTCAGACATAAAATTACATCATATTGAGGTTCTTCTAACGCGAGTAAATTATCATGATCTAGGACGTAGTTGCCCTGCAAATGAAAATACATTTTATAATAATCGTCAAAAAGTTTTCAATAATGCAGAAACAATGGTAAGCTAAAATATCGTACGTGAATGAAAGAAATATTATCTGGAAACCGTAGAACGCAGTTGGAATTGGACTGATTAGAATTACCAAGATCAGGCGAATCATTCTTCTTGATTGATGGAATCGGATCTTCTTTAGAAGATACTTGCACTTCTTTAGACTCCGATTCATTAGCAGTACAGCTTTTGGAACCTAACTTGGGATTTTCACAATAATGTCGTCGATTTTTTCTCGCTATGTTGATTAATGAGTGATCTATGTCGATTCCTAGAACCGATTTAGGACTAAAATCACGAGCAACGATGTACGTCACGTGACCGATATTACAACCGATGTCGAGAATATCTTTATTTTTGAAAAGTTCTTCACGCTGATGAAAAGCAGCTATTCTCGAATCAGTACATTCGTGAACGTTACGATAACCGTAATACCTGAAAATGGAAATAATGAATATTTTGCGACAATTATTGAGTCTTATGTCTACGTGATTTGTTCACTTACTGATTATAATTACCAAATTCAAATTTTGGTTTAGTTTTCGGTTTTTTAACGTCTTGCTGTTTGGCAGGTGAAGGATTCTTTCTTTTTCCATTACCGTTGCAAGTGGCTTTTGATTCTGTTTCACTCATGTTGAATTTTTTTCTACACTTTGATCCTTATAGGAACGCTTTGATTTCTTTAAAATATTGCTTGATCGAAAAACATTTTTATTTTTCTCTTATTTGCAAAAGATTCAAGAACTCAAAATTATTTCAAAAAAAAATTCAAAATTTCAAAAAAATGATAAGAAAACGAGATAAGAAGTTTGTTTGTATACAAAAACTTCACGCAAAAGTACGTTGCGGCAGCATTAATTCATTAGGTAGGTATGAACCAATTTTGTACATTTCAACTACAACTATCCAGTATTTCATATGTTCATAAGTCTATGGATGTCTTTTTTCTCCGCTGTTTTGCTCTTTTCATTGCTGTGTGTCTGTGTTAGTGCGTTAGATATGTAATATCTTGTTATTTGTATTCGAAATGTATACGCTGAAGTAAAACATTGGATAATGGCGTCAACTTTACACAGAAACCTACTGTAACTTTATGACGAAATATGAATTAAAAAACGTATTGTTTTGTCGCCGGGTGTGATTTTAATTCGATCATGTGTTTCGGAAAGTGATGTATTGGTCATGAGTAAACGTTCGTTTTTTATTCAACGCGAATGAAAACTGTATCACCGTGTCTATGGTGTTTTTCTAGTTGAATTCGATAAAAGTGGTATGAAGAATTATTCCTTGTTTTGGAAATACATTCGAAGTTAAGTTTTCAGTCGCATATAATCTCGAATCGGTAAGCAAATATTCGTTACTAATACGTGGTTAGAAAAGTAAAAAGATGAAAAATTTTCGAAAGTTCGTAGAAAATTTGTAGAGGTTGTTTGATGTGGAAAATATAAAATCCATTTTGTGAACTCGTATTGATTTATTACTGCTGCTGTTTGACAATATTTACGTATTTATATGTTGTAATTAGGAAATTTTGGTGAACATTACATTATCAGTAATTTTTAATTGATGTCGTAGATTTAAAATGGGTACTACCGATGATAATAATTTAAACAATGGCACACCGAAAATTATGGTATTCCATCCAACTTACGATGAATTTAAAGATTTTTCCAAGTATATTGGTCACATCGAGTCCAAAGGAGCTCACAAAGCTGGCCTAGCAAAAGTAAGTTGATACTTGTCGTAAAAAGTTTAACTCAATCTACGAATGTATTTCTATATCAGTGTTTTCTTGTACAGATTATACCTCCGAAAGAATGGGTTCCTCGCAAAGGTGGTTATAATGTAGATGATATTAGTGTTACCATACCAGCACCGATTTGCCAAGTACGTTCTAATTACCAGTATAACATGAATTTTTTGAATTTTCTTTATATAAATTTCATTTCTCCAGGTTGTTACCGGTAAACAAGGCATTTATCAGCAAATAAACGTTTTAAAAAATCCCATGACAGTCCAAGAATACAAACAAATGGCCGAGAGCAAGACGTACGCTACTCCTAGTTATTTCAAGTTCGAAGATTTGGAGAGAAAATATTGGAAAAATATAACTTACGGTACTCCGATATACGGCGCAGATGTATCTGGCTCAATTACCGATCCCGATTGCAATGTTTGTTTACGTGCAAATATATTTCGAATTTTTTTTTGTTTGCTTATGACTAAACCATTTTTTAAACTGTTTTTTAGGTTTGGAATATCAATCGTCTTGGCACGATTCTAGACTACGTTAATGAAGATTACGGTATCAGCATAGAAGGTGTGAATACCGCTTATCTGTATTTCGGAATGTGGAAGACATCCTTCGCTTGGCATACCGAAGACATGGATTTATATAGTATAAATTATCTTCACTTCGGTGCTCCTAAGACTTGGTAAATGATGGAAATACTTCCGAGTAACGCCATTACTTGAATTTTATTTACAAATTTTCGTTTTCAACAGGTATGCGATTCCTCCGGAGCATGGACGTAGATTGGAACGACTCGCTCAAGGGTTCTTTCCGTGGGCAGCCACTTGTCCGGCGTTCTTACGTCATAAAATGTCCATTATATCTCCTCATATTTTAAAACAGTATTCGATTCCGTTTAATAAGGTACATATGGCATTTCACACGTGACGAACTTGTTATCACTTTACTGACCAAATTCTATTTTTCAGATCACTCAAGAGACCGGCGAAATAATGATAACTTTCCCTTACGGCTACCACGCCGGGTTTAACCACGGTTTTAATTGCGCAGAATCGACCAATTTCGCCACCGAAAGATGGGTCGAGTATGGTAAACGAGCGACGCAATGCAATTGCCATCAAGATACCGTCAAAATCAGCATGGATACGTTCGTTAAACGATTCCAACCGGAGAAGTACGAATTGTGGTTGCGCGGATTGGATGTAGGGCCTCATCCCGAAGACCCCACTCGACATTCGGCTGCGCCTGCACCTTCGGAATTAGATATTCTGTGCAATAAAAAGTTGGTGTCAGTTTCGCCTTCCTTAGAAATCTTTATTCGAATAATCGTGTCGTAGAAATAGTTGATTGAATTTATGTTATTTTCAATAGTAATACGAGTTTGCCTGTGAATCACTCGGCGAATAAGAAGAGAATTCCGTTGACGGAAAAAAAAGAAGTCCTCAAGTCCGGTATTATTGGTTCCTCCGGTTCAATAGAAGTTCCTAGTGATGTGAAGAGAGCTCTGATGGAGCATTTTGATACTATCGAATTATCAGAAGAAGAGCCCGACGAGCAGATGTTAGAAGTTTTAGAAGATTTATACGTGAAAGCCGGAGAAATCGGTGTGTTCCTTTTTTCTTCTTTCTGTACAGTTGAAAAGTGTATAGGTTTTAATTTTATTGTGTTTTTTTTTTTTGTGAAGACGCATCTCAAGCTTCGATAGCCGACGACGGAGCTCTCGATGAAAAAAGTAGAAAAGCCAAGCGCAAGAAAAGAATGAAAATCAAACCGGTAGTTAGATTAATCGATTGCCTGAGTAATCCAAAAGTGAAAACGATGTACAGCACTACGGCGAATATAGAAGATATAAAAACCGAGCCCGACGAAGATACAGACTCGAGTCGTCATAACAAGTACTACTCGACCAGCGACGAAGACTACAGTATATCGTCTAGAAAACGTAAAAAGAAGAAATCGCGGAAAAATAAATTATCCGGACCAAAATCTGCGAAAAATAAAAAGGAAGCTGCGAAATTAGGCGGCATCATTGTATGGAACGGTGCCAACGAACCGCAAATTAAACTCGAAGAAGGTATGAATATGTTGCAATCGTTTTCCGAAATCTGTTGTAATACCGATCCGCTCGAGATCAACGAAGAAAAAAAAGATTCGGAAGAGCAAAATTCGCAATCGCAATTAACGGTTAAAAACGAACCAATCGAGATAAAAGAAGAAAACGAAGCGAGTAAAAATTCAGATAGTGGAGCACGCGTTGAATCTCAACCCATAAGTACCTTTTACGAGAAATTCTACGCTGGCGGTAATCTGGAAGATGTTCCACTTTCTCCTCAACCTGTTTCTAGTCATAAAGATAACGCTTTCAAAGTAAAAGATAAAAAACACAAGCACAAAGAATCCTGTCATAAGAGTAAAAAACCTCGCAACGATAAGAATTCTAAGCTGAAAGATTTATTAACTCGTAACCAAAACTTGCCCGAAGATCCGTTGCAAGTATCCTCCAATTTATCCATCTATAATAATAATATTTCATCGAACGACGAATACAAAGTAAACAACATCAACGATATATTCTTGAGCAGTATAAACGCTCCGGAATACGAAGTAGAACTGGAAACTACACCGTTCTCTCAGATAAACAAACAAGATCAAATAACCGTTTTGAAAGTCGAATCAGCAGAATCGTGGATTGGTTACCCTCCGCCAATGAAGCAGGAAATCACCTTGGAAAATCGAACCGATAACAAAGTTATCAACATCGATGTTGATAATTTGAAAGCTATCAAGGAAAAAATGTCTACCTCCGAGACAGCATCGAATATCATCGATATCGTACCCTGCAAATCTAAAGAAACCGCTGATCTGGCAAATTCCACCGCGGTGCAAATTTTGAAAAATAAATCGTCGAGCAGAAATTATTTAGCACGTGTAACGACCCAATCAGGTAGTTGCAGCCCAAATCCCACAATCGAAATATTTTCAGATTCGCAAATCGATGACGTTGACACGATTCCTACGAATGAAACAATGCCGATAATATCGAGTACTAGTTCAACCGCCGCCTATCCCATATTAAGACGAAAACAATGTGAGTATTCTACGCTCCAGATTTCAATCGTAATTGAGATTACGTCGTACTGATGGTTATTTATTTTTGATTTTGCAGTTTTAAGAGACGCTGTAGTCGGTGGCGAGAAACAATTAAGTTTCGAAACCGAAATAGAATTGAACCTATTTTGTAGCAGAAAAGAACCATACTGTGCATTATGTTCGGTGTTCTCTTCAAAACCTGTAAGTTGAAGATATTTTTACGCTTTAGTTTAACGAAGCCAGTAGTATATTTTAATTCTTTCTCTTTTTGTTACGCAGGAAGACAACGTGTTGATTACTACGTGGAGACATAAAGCTAAAATTAATAACAATTTACCAGAACAAAGTTATGCCATTTTCTATTCCAAATTCACGTTTACTCAGCCGCAGTTATCTAATATACTGAGATGTAGACAATGTTCCCTTTGTGTTCACGAAGCCTGCTATCACGTCAGACCACCGAATCGGTCGAACTGGTTGTGCGACAGGTGCAAGGAAAATGCAATTATCAAGGTATGTAAATTGCAATAAACCGAAATAATTTCAATTTTTGCTTGTGACACTTCTGAAATGAGTCCTAAGGATGTTTTGAGTTCATGATATAATTAATGTCAAGATTAACCACATGTTTTTTTCGATTCACTTTAAATATAACTTACCATTTTAACCAACATGTGGTATTCGTTGAGAATGGAAAATTGAAACCTCGTCTACATTTTGTTTCAGAATTGCGTCCTATGTTCTATTCGTTCTGGCCCATTCAAAAAACTTCGAGATGGCAATTGGGTTCACATCTTGTGTAACGCGATAAGCTGTAAATCTGCTCCATACCGTCCAAACTGTACCTTCCATACGACGTATAAAGTTGCTAAAACGGTAAGCACAAGTATTCCTCGTGTAAGTATTTATTTTGGTGTAACGTTTTACTAATTAATTTTTTTTTTTTTTTAAATAGTGTCATATATGTAAATTGAATATGGGCTCGTGCATTAAATGTAGTCACACGAATTGTAAAAAATGGTTCCACGCGTCCTGCGGCGTTCTGTCCGGTTTCAGATTGAATTTCGAGAACAGAAAGTTGGTAGCTTTTTGTCGTATTCATCGTCGCGATGCGAATAAAGTAAGCCATCTGATTTTTTGCAATTTATTTCCTAATTTTTAGGCATTTAATCATTTATCGTGTTTCTTAGCTCGATTATTTCGACGAATTGAAATGGATTAAAAAAGGAACCAATAATAAATATTACCGTGGTCGTATTGTACAAGATTTCAAGCAAAATTTCTTGGCCGTTTGTTTCTCCGATGGGTCGATCAAATGCGATATTAAACCAGAAGAAATTAAAGTAAGTTGGGTTTCGTTTAGATAGAATTTTTCTAGTGGGTCGATTTTTTTCTCGAAAGGGCGACTGTTGAAATTTTTTAGTTTATATGAGAATTCTTTCTTTCTCCAATAAGTAGATGAGAAATTGTCTGAAATTTGCAAAATTTTTATTTAAAAAAAAAAGAGATAGGGAAATTTTTTACTGGAAAAATTAATTGAATGTCTTGGACTTTGAAAAATTAAAAAAATCTTTTTTAGTAAAATTTGATAGAACTTGAAAATTTAGTAAATTTTTTAAAATTGAATTTCTCCTATTTTCAAAATTTTATTGGATTTTAAAATTTTATTCAGGTATAATGAATTGGGATAATTTTTGAAATTATTCCAAGTTTAAAAAATAATATACATAAGTACTACATAAATGTACGTATATTTAAAAAAAAAAGTCTGATTCTGTAGATTTTACCAATTTTTAAAGGTTTTTATAAATTTTTATACTTATTCCAAAGTTCTTGAAATATATGCTCAAAAATCAAAATTCTAAAAAATTGATAAATATTTTTGCATTCCAAAAAATCATAAATTTTTCACTTCTGTATATTGAAGGATTATTTTCTCCAAAAATTGAAAAAATGTTTTTGATTCAAAAGAATTGAAAAAATTGGGCAAATTTTCAATTTCGAGAAAAAAAAATCCAAAAAATGAAGAGTTTCTCTATAAAAATTCAGGAATTTTTTCATTCTAAAAAAATAAAAATGAAATTTACTACAAAAAATTTGTTTATTTCAATAAAATTGAGAAATTTTATAATTTTTTTCTTTGAAGAAATTGGAGAGAATTTTCATTTCAAAAAATGAGAAAATTTTCAGTTAAAAAAAATTTAGTTTAATTTCAGAACAAGGATTTCCAGAAATTTCTTCATTTCAAAAAAATCTTTTATTCGGAAATATTAAGAAATTTTTAGGAAAAATGAGTGATTTTTTCATGAATTTGAAAAAAATTGCTTCAAAAAATTTAGAATTATTTTTTAAATTCTTGAAAACAGACATCCCCCTCCCCCCAAAATGAGAAGATTTTACTTTTCAATTCAAAAAATATTGAGAGATTATTTTCTCCATAAATTTAAAGATAAAATTCTTAAAGAAATCGGAGAGAACTTTCATTTCAAAAAAATGAGAAAATTAAAAATATCAGAACAAGGATTTTCAGAAATTTTTTTATTACGAAAAATTTTACTCCAAAAAATTACGCGTAAGAAATTCTTTGCTCCAAAAAATATAATGACAGATTTTTTTTTCATGAATTTGAAAAAAATTGCTTCAAAAAATGTACAGATTTTTTTTAGTTTTTGAAATTAGACATTTCACCCCCCCCCCCCCCCCCACTATATATGAGAAGATTTTCTATTCCAAAAAAATAAAATTATTCAAAAAATATTGAGAGATTTTTTAATTCAAAAATTTAAAATGTTTTGAACCCAAAAAATAATTGAGGATTTTTTTTTTGTTGTTCAAAACAATGCTACTCGTAGTAAGAAATTTTTTATTCCAAAAATATTCAGTTTTTTTATCTTCAGACAATTAATCCAAAAATATTCAGTGATTTTTTTTCTTCAAAAATTTGAAAAAATTTCACTCCAAAAACATTGAGAAATTTTTTTTGTTACAATAAAATTAAGAATATTGAGTATTTTTGTTGAAAAAATGAGAAAATTTTCTATTCCAAAAAAGGCAGAAATTTTTTGTAATGCTAAAAAAATATCTTTATTACTTCTAAAATATTGACCCCCCCCCCCCCCAAGTTTGTAATAAAATTTATTTATTTGGAAAAATTTGAGAAAATTTGCATTGTTCTCTTCAAGAAATTAAAAAATATTTTCACTCCAAAAAATTGAGAACTATTTTTATTCCAAAAACATTTAAAAAAAATCATTTCAATAAATTCGGATGTTTTTATGCCACATAGAGATTTTTTTCTCCAATAAAAAATAAAAATTTGTTGTTGGAGAAAAATGTGTTTTTTTATCCAGAAGGATTGAGATTTTTTCTCCAGATTGGAAGCTTTTTTTGAAAAATGGAATGTGATTGCCTATTGTGTGTATTTCATTTTCGGAGTTTTCTGGGGTGTAGCTCATTTCAGTTTTGAAATTTTTTTGTGTAGTTCGAGCTTTCGAGGTACTGCTAACAGTTATCGACCATGGTAGAAGGTATTAATGTATTACGTTATTTGTTTAAAGGCTTCAGAAAATAATTACCAGTTAAATATCAACGACGTTGTTCTCGTTTCTGGTGCCGGAGTTGGCAATTTAATCGGGTGCATTGAGAAAGTTGTATCATGCAAGGTACGAATCTATCGAAATTACATATACGTACATTTATTTTTAATCGAATATCAATATCCTTAATAATGATTTTTTTTTCAACAGGTAAAATATGAGAGCGGAGAAGAAGCGATTGTACCGGCTGATTATATTTTAACTGATACTGTGAAAGAAATAATACCATGGTCTACGGACCGAGCTAAAGAAGCCGCCCAAATATCAGAAGTGATTAATTTGGATGATGATGACGACGAGTACGACGATATTGATGATGATAGTGGTACGTATCGAGTCTTTTAATAATGTTTATCGTCACGATTCGTGTGAATTGACAAATTTTCTTTTTTTTCCTGATTTATTTATAGATACCCAGTCTTGAGACGGAGGAGACGTTTTGTTTTAAAACTTTTTACCAATGTAATATATAAGATCTCCTATAGTAAAAAATGCGATGAAGTGCACTTTGTGGCTGTGTATAATTAAATCGATAATTTTTAAGGCATAAGCGAATTTTCGAAGAAAAAAAAATCGCATTCGCGTTATGTTTTATTATTTCTATTACTACGTTAAATTCTGACGTAATTTTTGTGTGTTCTGTCTGTTTTAATCGCGACTATTTCAATAGAGTATTTCATCGCATAACTTTTATATTTTAGTAATGTTTTTTTGGTTTTAATTAATCTTGACGTAACTATGCTTTCATTGTGTTCTTCATTTATTTTTTTTTAAACGCGTTTTTTTTTCAATCACATTCTTTTTAATTGTAAGTTTCATTGGATGATTTCGTAGTAGTTAGTGTAGTGTGAAATTTCTAAAAAGAACGTGAATTTTCGGTTTTGATGGTGTCGGGTTTTAGAAGGTGGTAAATTTTACGTATTTAATGGAGATCATTTCTTGTTTTGTGTTTCTCGTGTTTTTTAATTTATTCACTTATGAACAGTATTTCGTAATTTTGTTTAGTAAATTACTAATTTTAATACGTACATACGTCGTACATGTTGATTAAAAATTTCTTTATTTACATTATACCATATTTTATAATTATTTAAGTAAGGAAAAACGTACGCGATTTTTGTTTGTTAGAAATGCCATTGTATTTAATGTACTATATATTTTTTTAAAGTTGAACTATTGTTTTTCTGGTAGGCAAGGTATAGATCGTCTTTTTATTTTCTCTCTTTAATGTAGTGCGAATATTTTAATAGTAATCAGAATAAATGTCTTCAGTTGAATTTACTCGTAGTTTCCTTAAGAAGATGTATTATGTAATTGATTTGGTGAAGGAGTAGTCGAAAAAATTCTTCTGATTTGTATACTTATGGCCGACAACTTAGCGCCGAGCTTCCCCAAAATGTCTTCAGTGAAATGAGCTAAACCCAAGATAACTTCGAAATTGTAAAAATCAAATTACTATACCTACTTATTAAAATCTGTTTTTTTTTTTTGGGAAAAAATCTTTCTTTTTTTTTTTTTTTTTGAATAAAATTGGTACCCATTTTTCGAATTCTTGGAGAGAAAAATTTCCGATTTTTTTTGTAATAAAAATATCAAAATTTTTAAATTGAAATCGAGTCGAGCAAAACTCTTTATTTTCTCAGAAAAAATTTCAATAAGTATGTTTACCTATATTCTTTTTTTTTTATGAAAAAAAAAAATCAATTTCTTTGAAGCAAAAAATTCGAGTGTGTAGAAAAAATCAAATTTTTTAAATTTTCTCTCGAATAACAAATATTTTAAATTATTTTTTGAGCGTAAAAAATTTCGAACACTTTTTTAAAGAAACAGGATGAATAGTAAAAAATTCGCACTTTTTCAAAAAAAAATTCACCACTTTACTCAGTGGAAAAGTATTTGAATTTTTTATTTGTACCAATTTTTAAGAAAAAATCATCAATTTTATGAAGTAGACATTTAAGTACATATTATTATTTTTTAAAATTTCTTTGTGGTGGAAAAGATTTCAAATTTTCCAAGGTGAGAAATTTTTCAAATTAATTTGAAGAAGAAGGCTTAAAAAATTAATTAACAGTTTGGAGTAATTTTTTTAAATCTTTGAGAACTTTCCTCGCCGCTGCTGAAGAGAGTAGGAAACAGATGTTTTTTTCTCTTAACAATTCGTTGTAAAGTGCCTGTGCGCTGTTCCGAAATAATAAACTTGTCTTTCTTGTCTAGAATAAAATACCTGTTTCCTAATAATTTCTTGGAGAAAAAATTTCTGGATTATTTTGGAATAAAAATACCTATCTCAATTTTTAATTGCGAAAAACATTCGTTTTAATCTCTCTGAGATTATCGTTCAATTTTTTCTCCCTGCGATTCTATCATAATTCATAATAAGAAAAAAATGTTATTGAAAATTTTTCTTTTTTAGTAAATTTTTCAATTTTTAGCGTAAAAAATTTTTGCATTTTTTCAAGCAACAAAATGAATTAGATTAGGTATAAAAAATTGGAAAATTTTTTAGAGATTTTTTTTTATTTTTGGAGTCGAAAAGTATTTGAGTTTTTTAGAGTGAAAAATTTCTGAAGTAATTTCTTAATTTTTTTGAAAAAAGAAATTAAATACCTGCCTAACTGTTTGGAGTGAAAAAATTGATTTTTTGGAATACATATAAAATTTTTTAATTTTTGGATTTTCATCTTGAAATTTTTGTAAATTATTTTTTAGGGAGCTTAACAAAATTGCAATTTTTTTTTTCAAATAACATGATGAATAGGATGAAAAGTTCTTACTTATTAAGGTTTAAAAAATAAATAAAACTTGGGCTTCCTGAGAAAAAAGCCACACATTTTGTCTTAATTTTTTTGAAAAGAATATCTTCCAGTTTTTTTCTTCAGAAAACAGTCTTCAATTATTTATTTCATGAAGAGTATATCTTTTTTTTCTATTTCTTTGGAGTGAAAACAATTTTATTTCTTTGAAATGAAATATTTCTCAAATTCTTGTAGGTAGAAAAAAAATCTAAAAAAAAAAAAAATTTTGGAATGAAATATATTTTTATTGTTGTTTAGTGGATGACTGGACGTAAAAAAATTAATCAATTTTTCAGGTTCGCAACTTTTTTGATGAAACAAAATCTTAATTTTTTAAGAAAAAATGTAAATTTTTTGTCTCAATTTTATAACGAGAACATGTTTTTCATTCAATTTGTTTTACAGTAAAAAGTTTTCAAATTTTTTAGAGTGAAAAAGTTGTCCGTTTAATCTAGAAAAAATTTTTCTTCGAAAAAGATGTTAATTATTTTGAGAAAAAAATTTCTGCATTTTTTTATGGAGGGAGAACTCTTTTTTTTAATTTAAAGAAGAAAATATTTAAATTTTTTAGAGAAAAATTCTTTAGGGGTAAATTCCAAGTACCAGATTCGAAGAAATAACTTGTTTAAAGGTTTGCTCGTTGAGAAAAAATGATGAAATTTTAGTTTCGAACCAAAATCTACTTTTAGTTGTGTTCTGTTCCATGCCGATGTTTATTTCTTTAGTAAAAATCACGTGAACATCTTTTTCTCGATAAACAGGTAATCTCAATCACATTTTATGGAAATCAACCATTTAGATAAACTCGTGTAAAGGTTGAACTACCTATGCAAACAAATACATACTTATCAAGTGTAGGGTAATTAATCTATTTGTAGTACAGATTGAATAACACCAATTACTCGTATTCGAATCGGAACCCGGTATTAATATGTATTCATTTCTTTATAAAAAGTAAACCCCGTCGCTATCGTTGTAGTTACTTTGTTACTCAAATTGCGCCAAAACTTCTACAAGAAGTGTTATGCAAATCCCCAGGTTTTAAATTCGATTTATAAAGTAACCATGGGATTGGCAATGAAGACTAAGTATGGAATAATGAGTTGTCGAAATAAACACGTAAGTTTTCTATGTTTCTATTTAAATTATTTTCTTCCCTCTGATGTTGATAATTTTGTTACCACAGACTGGAAAAGTTATAGCAATAAGACGAGAAGATCAATCAGTATGGGAAAGACGTGCACCACTCGCACCCTCCAACGTGTATCAATTAACAAAAAAAGGAGTAAAAGTCATTGTTCAGCCATCAAATAGGAGATCCTATCCTGTTCAAGTGAGTTATTTAATTATCTCGAGTGATTCACGAGTTAATAGGTTGAAATTTACTAGAATATATTTTTACAATTTAATTTCAGGCTTATATCAGCACAGGAGCAGTTATTCAAGAAGATATTTCTGAAGCTTCGGTTATTTTCGGAGTGAAACAAGTTCCTATCGAATTATTACTACCAGATAAAACATATTGTATGTTTTCACATACAATTAAAGCCCAAGAAAGTAATATGGGCCTGTTAGATGCTATTTTAGAAAAGGTTTCAATACTTATGCGATTCATATGGTCCCCTATACTTCTCGACTTTTCGTTCAGTTGGCATAAAACGTGTGTTGTTTCAGAACATAAGGCTGATTGATTATGAAAAATTGGTTGACGAAGATGGTCAGAGAGTCGTGGCGTTTGGAAAGTACGCTGGAGTCGCTGGAATGTTAAATATTCTCCATGGAATAGGTTTACGATTATTGGCTCTAGGACATCATACCCCTTTTATGGTACGAATGTAACAGTTTGTGAATCGTGTTATATACGAATTTATTTCGTTACTAAAAAAAAATTATTTGTAATAATAGCATTTGGGTCCAGCGCATAATTATCGTAACTCGATGATGGCCAGACAAGCTATTCGAGATACAGGATATGAAATTGCTTTGGGAATGATGCCTAAATCAATTGGACCTCTGACTTTTATATTTACAGGGTATAATTGAAATTTTTGTAGAAATTCTAGGAAAAATATTTGTCTATATAGGTAATTTTCATTAATACATTTTTCAGGTCTGGCAATGTTTCACAAGGAGCTCAAGAACTTTTCCAAGACCTACCTCATGAATATGTTCCAATTGAAATGTTACAAAAAGTTGCTGAACATGGATGTGAGTTTTTTTTATTAATTCTCAAATTTATTTTATTTTATACCTACCTACTTACTTCAGCTCAGGTTGCGAAAAATAAAAAAATAGTGAATTATTTTCTAATAAAATGCAACGAAATGCTGAGTGAAAAAATTTTCTTTGGTTTCACCCTTTTTAACGTTGTTTCTTTTTATGGGAAAGTTATTCTCTATTCTCTATTTTGTTATTCTTTCCCAATTGAATTTCAAGTGGAGCTGTGTACTCCTACTTTTTGAAAAGCTGAAAAAATTGAAAGATTTTCAAACTTTTGCCTTTTTTGGTACTAACTAATGAAAATTGTTCTTTTTCATCAGAAGTGGTTTCTAATTTTTCTCCCAACTGAATTTTAAGTGATGCAAAAACTAAAAAATTGAAAAATTTTCAAATTTATTATTCAAGGTTATTTATTTTTAGCTTGTATGAGAAAATAGATAGGTACCTATAGTTCTTATAAATTTTAATTTTTTACCTCACTCGCTGAATTTCAAATGGTGTCTTTGGAGTTCCCACACCCTTTCAATTTTTTTTTTTAAATACGTTTTTATAAAAAATTCTACCTAGGTGCCTATTGAAAAAAAATCTGAAAATATATCAAAAAACCATCCAAAAAATTTTTATAAAATATTTCTCCTGAAAAGGAATATTCACGAAAAAAACGTACTTCCTTAGTTTTTCTGAAAAATTTGAAAATAATTTCAAAAAATTACGAAAAAGGTTGAAAAAAATTTCTGAACAAAAAATTATTTTTCAAAAAGTTTGTTCACAGAGATATTGACCGGTATCAAAAAAATTTCTTTAATAAAATTCAAAGCTTGTTCATATATTTTTTTTTCTCCCAAATAATTGTCGAAAAAAATCTGAGAAAAGTTCGAAAATTATTTATAAAAAATGTGTGAGAAGTCTATTTTTGACTCCAAATAAACATTTTTGTGAAATAAATAATTCAAAAAATTATGAGAAGATATAAATTTTTTTTTCAATGACAAAAAGTTCTCGTAAAAAAAATTGCAAAAACGAAGTATTTTGGGAGTTTTTCTAAAAAAATTATCAAAATTTTTCAAAAAACTCTTCTTGACAGAAATCTGCAGATAGGAAATATTTAAAAAAATTTGGTAGCGAAAATAATTCGAAAATCCTCCAATAAATAGGTAAACTATAAAAACTGTTGTTTTTTTTTTGCAGAAAACTTTTCTGGATGTTTTTTAAAAAAATTACAGAAATATTTTTTAAAATTCTGAATCAAAAATTCAAAAAATTTGTCACGAGCGCGGAAAAAATACCTAAAAAAATTCGAAATTATGTTCATATTTTTAAAATTTTTTCTCAAAAATTACCTCACGAAAAAAAATTCTGGGAAAAAATTGAAAATATTTTCAAAAAATGGTTTGAAAAGGCACAAAACATTATCTTCAAAAAATCTGAAAAAATATCAAAAATTCTGTCAATGGTACTTACAGAAAATTCTTCTGAAAAAGAATTAGTGGAAAGGAAGTAGGTATTTTGACAGTTTTTCTGAATTAATTCTAAAATCCTTTCAAGAATTGTTCAAAATTTCTCTTGAAAATGAATTTAGCAGAAAATGAAACATTTCAAAATTTTTCGTAGATAAAATACAAAACTCCGTAAAAAAAAAAAAAAAAAAAAAAAAAACTATAAAATCCCGTTTTTTTGTAAAAAAAAGTATGTAGGTATTTGATTTTTTTTAAATCCAAATTTTTTCGAAAAATTACACAAAATAGTTTTAAAAATTCCTGAACAAAAACTTGAAAAATCGCTCAAAAATATTTTTCTATAAAAAATTTTCTTTGAAAAAATGGCACTTATTCGCAGTAGTAAGTACCTGAAATAATTTCTATTTTTTTTTTTTTTTTTTTTTAAATAAAAATTCGTTCATATATATGTATATATATATATTTTTTTTTTGATCTTTTGAAAAAAAATATGTAGGAATTACATGCGAATCTTTGTCCTAATATATTTTCATGAATAAGGAACATAGGAACATCTTTGATAGTACAACTAAAAAAAGCCAACATTTGAAAATCTTTCATTTTTTTAAAAATTGCAAAAAAATCGTAATACCTACAAAAGACCATCTTATTAGGTACGTATTTTTAAAATTACGTTTATTCAAATTTCAATTTGAGTTGCTGCGCGGATCCTTGGAAGGCAAAACATTACAATAAAATTACCCCATAAAAATTAGTGTAATTTGAGCCCATGCGAGTTGCAGTCTGGCAACGTTGCCTACGTGCGAATTTGTAAAAAATTTAACGCAGAAATAAAACTTTCAGCGATTAATATTTATTGCGAATTTTACGATTTCTAGCGAGGACAAAATTATACGGTTGTGTCGTTCAAAGGCATCATTATCTCGAACGCATTGATGGTGGTGGCTATAACCAAGAAGAGTACGAGCAATTTCCCAACCTATACAAATCAAATTTTAATAAAGTAGGTATATATTTTTTCAACACAAGAAAAATAAAGATTTATCAAGTACCTAAAAATATGAGTCCTAATCTCACTGTGTCATAGATAGCACCTTACGCATCGGTAATCATAAACGGAATATATTGGGCAGTTGGATCGCCAAAATTGCTGACCGTTCCGGATGCGAAAACTCTTCTTCGCCCATTACACATGCCATGGTTACCTACTTCAGAAGGAGCACCAAAGTTACCTCATAGGTTATTGGCAATTTGTGATATTTCTGCTGATCCTGGAGGTTCGATTGAATTCATGGATGAGTGCACCACCATCGATAATCCATTTTATTTATATGATGCAGAGAGACATACTACGGATTGTAACAGGTATTTTCTACAACTTTTATTTGAAAATTTCTTCAATTGGCCCCTTCCTCCTTCACTCCTCTAATTTTTAATTAGTGTTTTCGGAGTTTTATGCAAAATAGGTGAGGAGGGAGGGATCCAATTGAAAAAAATTCCAAACAAAAGTTATAGCTTGAAGTCATAGGAATAATTTTGGTTATTACAAAAATTTTGATTGGACCCCTCCCTCTCCTCCAATTTCGAATATCAAGTATCTATATAGAATTTTACTGGACAAATTTTACGACAGTGCCCAAAAAACCGTAGGTACTGCGGCAATCTACTCGTCTCTAGAGGTATAATTTTTTATCGAGCAATTTCAAGTACATTACTCGTGTACCTACCTATGTTTTAGCTTCAAAGGAGACGGAGTCCTCATTTGTTCGATTGATAACATGCCAACTCAGTTGCCTACCGAATCAACAGATTTTTTTGGTAATCTGATGATGCCCTATGCCCTCGACATACTAAATTCTGATGCCACTAAGCCTCTCAAAGAAGGCGATTTCAAGCCATCTGTTTTCGAAGTATGTGCTTTATACGGAACTTATCTAAATATTAATGCTTTGTTATCAAAAATTCAATGCGATAGGTGTAGTTTTAATCCACGTCTCGAAAATAGGTACTTTTGATTAGATAATGAGTCGTTTAATAATTGACTGTTTACCTACACAGGCTGTTATTGCAAGTAACGGAAAACTTACACCGAATTTCGAATACATTCAAGATTTAAGAAACAACAACAGCACGTAAGATATACTTTGTGAAATGGGTACGTTGAAATTTTCAATCATTTTTTCTAATTTTTTTTTCCTTTGATAAACGTAGTCGTAGTCGTCACAAGAGTGGGACCGCGAACAGCAGTATGCGTAAAGTTTTGGTATTGGGGGCTGGTTATGTATCCGGACCCCTGGTCGAGTACTTAAATCGAGACGAAAATGTGCAACTTACAGTTTGTAAGTTTTTGATTTTTTTTTTTTTTTGGAAATGAAGAGGCAAGTTTTCTGATCAATTTTTGAATCAGGTTCGTCAATCGATGAAGATTTAAAAACAATTTCAAATGATCACGATGGTGTCGAAACCATCTTGGTTGACGTTATGAAAGACCCCGAACAATTGAAAATGTTGATTAAAAATTCCGAAGTTGTTGTTTCCCTCTTACCTTATCAACTTCATCCTTTTATCGCCAACTTATGCATTGAACTCGGCGTAAACATGGTTACTGCGTCGTACTGTACAGATGAAATGACGCAATTGCATGATCGGTGAGTGATCGAAGCTTTACCTATCTACATTTTTTTACCTATTCACCTACCTACATATTATATTTGTTTCCAGAGCCGTCGAGGCAGGCATAACGATAGTAAATGAAGTCGGATTAGATCCTGGCATCGACCATCTCCTTGCTATGGAATGTTTTGACAGTATTCACGAAGCTGGTGGTAAAATAGATTCTTTCGTATCCTATTGCGGAGGATTACCAGCTCCAGAATTTTCGAGCAATCCTCTCAGGTATAAGTTTTCATGGTCTCCAAAAAGTGTCTTACTTAATGTCACCGGATACGCGAAGCATTTGAGACAATCGAAGGTTCGAATAATTTTTCAGTTTATTAGATAGGTAGGTATAAGTCCCTTTTACCAATTAAAAATAGTTTTCGAGCAGATAATTGAAATTCCCAACGGAGGACAACTAATGGAGCACGCTGAAGATCTCGAATTCTTACCTGGTTTTGCTTTGGAAGGAATTCCAAATCGAGACAGTGTCAAATACGCAGATCTCTATGGGATATCTGCAGAAGCTCAGACTATTTTCAGAGGATCGTTGAGATATCGCGGTAAAGATATCAGTTTCAATGTCTCCCGCTAGTAGAAAATAATGTTTTCCATTGATTGAGTGTCTTTTTTTTTTGTAGGATTTATTGATATGATGAAAGCTTTGAACGATATTGGTTTAATCGATCCTAATCCTCATACTTCTCTTCATCCACAAGGCCCCGATATAACTTGGGTGAATATCAATTATTTTTTCACGTAATATTTTTCAAGGTAGAAATTCCGAAACATTTGTAAAAAATGTTTTCATTACAGAGACAATTCATTTGCACATTGATCAGCTCATCGTCTGATATATTTTTCGAAAACTTGAAAACAAAAGTTGCCGACCGAGTGGGGTCTTTGGTTCATGGCATCGATGAACTTGGTCTTTTGGAAGACGACTTGATTGAAAAATGCAACACTCCGTTAGATACATTATCCAATCATTTACAAAAGAAGCTGAAATTGGGTAAGACGAAACTCGAAATGTGTTTTCAATTTTATTACCTACTTTATAAGTGAGTCGGCCCGTTCCAAAGTGACCTAAGATCACGATTTTCGATTTTCGTTTTTTTGTCGTATCGGAAAGAGAAGTTCAAGCCGGACAAGATGGTGTTTTCAAAAAAATTCTAAAAAATACCTAACCTGATGAAATTTAGAGATACTTTTCCAAAACTGCTTTAAGGTAGTGCTTTTTACTTTTTCAAAATTGCTTAAGGTAAATAGTGAAATTGTTAGCATTGAGATACAGAGTACAGTCGATAATTGGAGGAAAAAATTGGTAGAAGGGAGGGGGGTTACAGAGGAGATATTAAATATTGAAATCTTGAAATTTCGTCGATAATTTCATTTAAATGAGTAAAAATGTGATTACTTTTCCAAAACTGCTTATGGTCAATTCGATTACTTTTCCAAAACTACGTATGGTCAATTTCTTTTTTTACAATAATGTCAAGACTAATGAATTTTGGGATCAGAAACTTCTAGGATAAGTGGTCTACTCTAATTTACACAAAACTAGCAACTCACCACAAAGAAATAACAGTTTAAAAAGCTCGTCACAGTTTTTTTCAATTTCCCAAAAAAATAAAATTTTACCTTCTTAGGTCATTTTAAAAATGGGCGACTCAAGTATCTAGACCTAACTATCAGTACCTACATTTTTTTTAAATTTACAAAGTTAGAATTGAAACTTGTTCCAAAACGATTTTTGTTTGCAGTTTGGTTAGGTTAGGTTAGGTAATTCGAAATTTTTCAATTTTTTCATTTTTCCACAACTGAATTTTTCAGCAGTGGCCTGGTGACATACCTAAATCATCATCCCATTTTTAAAATAAGTCAACATACCTTCATTTAAAATCACGTAAGAGAAAAAACTTGAAAATTTGACAATTTTTCATTTTTTTTGTCAAAATGTGGGCTGGGAATACGATTAGACGCCACTTAGATTAGAATTTATTTTGTGAAAAATAAAGGAATTTATGGAACTATTTTCTGATAAAAAGGAATAACTTTGAATTATAAATTTGAAAATTTTGCTCGTTATTTTAGTTTTTTAGGTTTTCAAAAATGGGAGTGAGAGCAAGGTCTCTCATAAAATTCAGAGTCAAGATAAAAATTAAAAATTGAAAATTATACCTAATAAAAGAAAAACTTTTATGCGTTATAATCTATATAAACAGGACAGAAAATCCAACATTTTAATTTTATTTTTTTAAAGAATGGGGAAAACGAGACCGCCACTTGAACTTCATTTTGGATTAAAACGAAAAATAAGAAATAATTTGTTCATAAAAAAACCACAATTTTGGGGTTAAGACTAGAAGAAATCGAACCGAAAATGAGGACCTCTCCGAACAGAGGGGTATAAAAGGGAGATCAGGCCAAAAGGCCAGATCTTTTTGAAAAATATTTTAGCCCAAGCAATGAAATTAAAAATGATTTTCTTCAACAAAAAAAAAGGATATTTTTCAACTCCGAAAATTTAGAAATTTTTTTCTCCAAATAGGAAGAGATTTTTCAATGTAAAAAAATATTTCAAAAAATTAACAATTATTTTTACAACGAAAAATTTGATTATTTTTCAAAATGGAACAAAAAATTGAAATTTCTCCTAAAAAAAAAAAGAGACACAAATAAGTGATTTCTTCTTCTTTTTTAATTAATACCGATTTTTTTTTGTTTTAATTGAGCAATTTAATTTTTGCTGTTTCAAAAATAAAATTTTGCTATAAGAAAATTAAATTTTTTTTTTCAAATTAAATGATTTTCTTGATTGTCATACTCATACTCCAAGGAGGAGATAAATTCATTTCAAAATAATTACGACTACCTATCCCCGTGTAGCAAGTGTCGACATCGACATTTATGTCGACAAAATTCAGACACATTTTTTTCTCGGTTAACGATGAATTAAAAATAATATTTGAGATTTAAAGTAATGTTCTATGTTAAACATAACTGTTCAATCAAAATTTTTGAATTTTTCTCAGTATTTTCCTATAATTTAGAAAACGTTGTTTTTCTACATAGACAAGTCGATGTAAAAATCGATACTCGATAAACGCATCGACATTTATGTCGACAATTTCTGCCAATTAAATTTACAAATTTTATATCTAAAAAGAACTAAAAACAATTAATAAGAACATTTTAAGCTCAGGAATAAATAATTTTTGAAAGAATCACAAAATTTTCTTATTTTTCAAAGTTTTGAATAATACAACGACTTGTCGAGTTATTGTCGACATAATTGTCGATGGTCGAATAATGCATCGACTTCACTGTCGACAGTGTCGACCAGAGGAATTTTAAGTCGAGATAGTGTCGATGTGATTGTCGAGGGTCGAATAATGCATCGACTTAACTGTCGACAGTGTTGACCAGAGGAATTTTAAGTCGAGTTAATGTCGATCTAATTGTCGAGGGTCGAATAATGCATCGACTTGACTGTCGACGTCTTGAGGGTGATTGTGATACTCGCAGATAAAGTGTGTTGTGAATTAGTACATAAGGTCTAAGAATCATCTCTATGTTAGTTGGACACTCGCATGTGTCCAGCTACAAAGGTGGCCTCAATGCCGCATATTTGACAAAAAATGTCGAAATGTTGGCTTGAACACTATTTTTGGTGTAATTTTAATATATACTTATATTGAATATTTGAACTTAGCATATTTTTCAAAATCTCACCATTGCAAATGTCGATGTGGATGTCGATATAAATGTCGACACATCGAAAAGTGACCGATTTCGATGTGTCGACATTTATATCGAAATTAGCATCGACGTTGCTACACGGGTCATTTTTTAAATTCAAAAAAAAATAATGAATGTTTTTTTTTGAAAAGTTGAACATTTTCTTCTTTAATTTTTTTTTTCAAAAAAATTGAAAAGTTTTTTTTTACACTGATTCCAAATAAAATGTTGTTTTTTTCTTTTATTCCATGAAATTGAAAGATTTTTGTGCAAGTGTGGCGAAAAATTTCGAATTTTTTCCAAGTATAAAGATATCTACGATTTTTTTTGAAAAAAGAAGAACTGTTTTCTCCAGAAATTGAGATTTTTTTTACTCCAAAATAATAAAATTACCTATTTTAATATTTTCTTCAAAAATTTTAAAAATAATTTATGCTTCAAAAAATGAGAAATTTCTGTCAAAATAATTGCTTTCCTAAAAAATGTAATTTTTCTCCCCCTCTCCCCCCAAAAACAGATTCTTCTCAGTGAAAAATTAAATTTCATACTTAACCTATGAGACATTTCAATAAAAATATCTGATTTTTTTTCTGGAAAATAATTAATTTGTTCTCTCCAAAAATTGACTGAAAAAACGCCAAAAAATTCGATTTCTTCTTTTGAAAAAATTCAAACATTTCCTTCTGTGAAGAAATTGAGATTTTTTTCTCCAAAAAAACAGGGATTGTAATTATTTAATTTTTGCATTTTTGGACTTTTCAGGGAAAGACGAAAGAGACGTAATTATTTTAAATCACAATATTGGAATAGTATGGCCCATCGGTCGAAAAGAAATGAAACAAATCACATTAGTGGAATATGGCCAACCAGGAGGGAAAACAGCCATGGCTCGCACTGTTGGTTTACCCGCTGCAATCGCTACGAATATGTTATTAAAAGGTAGGTACCTAACATAAAAGAGTTATAGGTCGTATGCGGGTGTTTTGAATGTGCTTTTATTCATTACTCGTGTTATACATACGTTTTATTCGCAGGTGAAATACAACAAAAAGGCATGGTTCTGCCACTTTCACCCGACATGTATCGTCCCATGTTATCTCGACTTAGACTGGAAGGATTAAAAGCCATGGAAAACACATCGAGCTTTTAATTAAAGAGGCATTTAACCGAATGATGAAGCCTCGATGATGGAATAATACAATAATAGCCAATTTCCATTTACGAATTGACCCTTCGATGACTTTTAGAAGATTTCAAACCTCTGTCTCTATCACATTTCAATATCCAATTCAAATCAACTATAATACTATTTAAAATAACGAAAACAACGAGCACTTTTATATTTCAGAAAACAAAATAATAAACATAGAAATTTTCCTATTTTTAATAGATCTATTATTTTTATTTTTATCGAAGCGTTTTTTTTTTGTACTTTGCGCAGTCTCACACACATCCGAACTCTGTGAAGTTGCATTTTTTCACACTCTCACCTACCAGACGTTTGCTTTTTTCTACTTCAACTGGACATTAATTTTTAACCATTGGCCCTGAGGCTAGCCTTTCCCTCAACAACATCCAATACCCCAGCAACCACACCATGGTATTTTGTTACTACCTTCGTGTCCGGTAACGCTTAATTTCCGCCTACAAATGCTTTGTCGACTACTGGCATCGCTGGTACTTCGTTCTCTATTCAAGTACCCAGATCCGTATTCCGAATACATGTCTGGAGGTCTAATTCGAGACGACGATTCGCCATTGTTTCTAAAATTGACCGATGATTTGCGTAAGATTTTGGGAGTACCTTGGAACGGTACAGGCGACGGTGGTTGCGAAATATCCATGTTCTTTCGACCGCTGTTATTTCGTCTCTGAGAAAATTTCCTAAACGCCGAAGGAGATTCGTTGGATGATCTAGACTCTTTGGGTGTCGGAGTACTCAGGGTTGATTTCTTTTTCACCGAATTGTGATTCTGAGTTGGCGCAGGAGTTACTGGGAATTCGAATACGTTGGTTTTATTATCTACTTCTTCGACGCTCAATGTGATACCGGTTGATTTGGCAAAAAATGAAGGCTCCGGTTTCGGGGGTTTTTCCACCGGTTCTGAGCTGACACTGGTTGGTTTATCTTCCGATTTTGTAGAGGGTGTTTCGGTCGTCTCCGAATCTGGCGGTTTGAGATTTATATTTATTTGCGAACGGAATGATTTTCTGCGGGCGATCGTGTTGGCGGTGGGATTGTTACGGGGGTAGACGACGCTCAGGTCCAGGCAAGTTGAGCCGAATAGTAATTGGCTTGGAATTACTTCTCGTGATTTTACGTGGATGAAACGTTCACCTGTGTCGAATCCTTTGTATATTTGCCTTTCCACGTTGCCTGAAATGACAAATTATATCAAAGGTTTGATTAATATGCACATGGGGTGGGGAAGCGGATTCTTCGTCTTCGAAAGGAGAAAAGTAATTTTATAAATGATTCGTGATTTAGGACCATTATCGTTGTGCCAATCATGCTTTGGCACATTCTGCTTTTCCCAAAAAATTTTGAATTCTCTTGGAATTGGAAAAAAAATTTCAATTTTTTTGAGGAATAGTGTCCTAATTTTTTGTTTCATTCTTTGGAGAAAAGATCTATCAGCTTTTTCAAAGTAAAAATATTTTTCAAAATTTCTCATTTTTTTATAGTAAAAAAAGTGATATATATTTTTTCATTTTCTGGAAAAAAAATTCCGAATTTTCGCTTTACTTTTTTGAAGAAAAAAATTTTCAACTATTTTCGGAAGGAGAAAATTTGTTAATTTTTTAAAGTAAAAAATATTTAAAATGTTTTGAAGAAAAAATCTCTCAATTTTTTTAGAGTAGGTACCTTGAAATAATTTCTCGAAATGTATATAAAAATTCTGAATTCTTATTTGAAAAAAGTATCGAGGTAATACTTATCTAAATTTTTAGGATCTGGCTTTTCAATTTTTTGAGAGGAAATTTTTTAGATTTTTTGCTTCAATTTTTTAGATTTTTCTGAGAATTTTTAAAAAATTTTCTTGGAATGAAAAGTAACGTTTATCTTCATTTTTTTGGAGTCTAATTTTTTGAGGTAAAGTAGGCAAAGAAAATATTTCAGTTTTTTAGGAGAGAAAAAATGTCTTATTTAATTAAGCGTATAGAGAAAAAATCGAAAAAATATTTTTTTTGGGGAAAAAATTTATCAATTTTCTTTGATTGAAAAAATTGTATTTTTTTGAGATGATAATATATATATATATAATATATATATATATATTTTTGGAGAAGAAACGATACAATTCTTTAGAAAAAAACGAAGGTTGAGATGAGATTATCATGGAATCAGGTACTCTACTGGTCTGATATAGGTTTGAGAGGAAGCCTTATTAATCTGGAGAAACGTTTTTCTGGGATAAATTTTTTTCAATTTTTCGAATTCACAAATGTTTTTTTTTTTTTTTTTTTGCAATATTTTACCCTACAAATGCAGGTTTTTAAGTGGTATAAAGTCGAGACGAACCTCCATTAATTTGAAAAAAGATTATTTATCAAATTTTTGGTTTCAAAAATTTTTTCTGTTAACAATTTTTCAATTTTTTTACAATTTGGGTAATCCTAAAAATGTAGACCTTCAAGTGGAATAAATTCGGGAGGAAACCTCAATTACCTATTTTGGAGAAAGATTTACCTATCAAATTTTCTGGATTGAAGAATTTTTTCCGCGCAAATTTCTTTCCATTTTTTTTGAACTGACAATTTATGAGCAACTTTTTATTTTAAAAAGAAAAAAAACAAGAAATACCTATTTTTTCTAGAAAAAAAGATTAAAGTATTCCTCGAAAAATGAAAATTTTTTCTGTACAAATTCGAAAAAAACCTCTACAAAACTTGAAAAATTGCTCCAAAAAATTGGAAAATTTTCTACACCTACACCGAGAAATCGTGAAATTTTTTCAAATATTTTTAGCCCAAAGAAATGGGTAATTGAGAAATTTTTTCACTCCTAACAAATTAAAAAAAAATATCCGCCATAAATAGCTGAAAAACATCATGATTAAGGAAATTGAGATTATTGAAAGATTGTTTTTCCTAAAAAATGAGAGATTTCTTCGTTCCTCCAATTTTTTTTTTTTTTTGAGAAAATTGTTAGGTATTTTGAAAAATTGAGATAACTTATTTTCCATTTCAAAAATGCAGATATTTTTTTCCGAAAAAATTCAATACCTATTTTTTTTTAAAAAAAGAATCAAAATATTTTTCTACGAAAATTTTGTATAAAAAAAATTCTATGTACAAAGAAATTGTAAAATAATTTTACGTGTAAATTTTTCTACATTATACCTACAAAGAAATCGAGAAATTTTTCGTGCAAAAAATTTTTTTCAAGTATTTTTAGCCCAATAAGAAATTGAGAAATTTTTTCACTCAACAAATTTTAAAAATTTTCCACCATAAAAAGTATAGGAACTTCACTAAGAAAAACAATTTTTCTTAAAAAATAAATTTAGAGTTTGTTCTTCTCTAACAAATAAGAGATTTTTTTGAGAAAATTTTTATTCAGAGAAATTAGGAATTTTTCCATTCATTTTTTTCGAAAAAATTCAAGATTTTTTCTTCGCTAAGAATTAAAATATTTTTCTTTTTTTCTCCGAAAATTGTTTTTTTCCTCCAAAAATTCAGAAAAAAAATTGCCATAAAAAATTGTAAAACATTTTTACTTCAAAAAATTGTCTATAGGTATGCACCAAGAAATTGAAAAAAAATTTCACTCCTAACAAATTTCTAAAATTTTCTGTAAAAAATTGAGATTTTTTTTACAAATTAATTGACAGATTGTTTTTTTTTCTAAAAAATAATAGATTTCTTTGTTCCTCCAAAAATATATATATATTTTTTTTTGTGAAAACGTTTTCCGCAAAAATTCGAAAAAATTCTAAAAAAACTTGAAATATTACTAAAAAAAAAGGATTTTTTTCCTACATAGGTACAGTGGTACCTACACCAAGAAATCGAAAAAATTTTGTTCAAAATAATTCTTTTTAATATTTCCAGCCAAAATAAATACCTACCTATTTTTTTTGCAAACAAATTGAGAGATCGTTTTTCTCTAAAAAAAAAAAAACCAAGAGATTTCTTTATTCCTCCAAAAAAACATTGTTCTTTTTAAAAATTTTTATTCTCAAAAATTTTTCCATTTTAAAAAATGGAAAATTTTCATTTCAAAAACTGATATTTTTTTCAGAAAAGTTCAAGATTTTTTCTTTAAAAAGAATATTGAAATACTTACTACATTTCCTCAAAAATTAGGATATTTTTCTCTCTAAACATTCAAAAAAAAAAAAAAAAATTCTCACCAATAACATCTGCGAAACGTGAAATGGCTGCAATAATTTGCTCATCTGGAACATGCGGTGGTACAGCGGATAACTGCAGAATGGTACTCTTCTCCCAAATATTGTCGAGCTGGATAGGTTTATTTCTAATTTTTAGTCCAATATCTATCAGAGTTTGACACTGATCGGGGCTGTTGACCGTAATGAAACCGTTTTTCGACGTCAGGCGAATCCCTCTAACAATACTTCGACAATTTTCTTTCAACTGTTGCTCTAGTTCGTCGATTATTTCCTGAACCTGGTACGAATGGGAATATTTTTATTGATGAATCATCGAGATAAATGAAGTAATTCTATGTAAAAAGATTCACAAAGAAGAATCGTCATTACGTGTTAGTTTTTCGATAATGACATTGGCTACGTAGCCAAGCCACCCACAATGAAAAAAAAAAAAAAAATCACACGAAATATACGTAGAGTGGAATTACGTGTCACAAACCGCAACGTTTGTAAAAAATATGTAATAAAGTTTGAAATATAAAGAAAACTCGAATATTTAATAGGTAGATAAGTAGTAGGTACAATATTATGTTAAAAGGGGGGAAAATGAAAAAATTAATTTACCTACAAATAGGTACTTACGGTTAGATTCTCGAACCCTTCGACGGAGAAAACCAAGGTGTGAAATTCTTCTGTATAATTTTTGAAAATCCGTATGAAATCGTCGCACTTTTTCAACGAACACATTTTAGACGCTTCATTTTCACAAGACGAGTTCAACTGTGCTGAAACAAGAACCGCGTACTTAACATCCGTTAAAATTTAAATTTTCACCGTGAATAAGTAAGACGTCGATCGGCGAGTAGGTATTTTTTGGCCGCCTCTACGTACGCGCATTGTCCACGTCCTGTACCGAATAAACGCGGAATTGAAATTTAATTTTTTATATCGCGTGAAAAATAGCTTTCTCAGTGACACCTAACGATAACAATGAATAAATTGAGACACATAGACAGTGCGAGCATCATCTCATCAACATTCTGCTAATTTTTGTGCCAATTATTATAACCACTCTAAAGATAGTATATGTAGCCTTATTACCTAGTGTTTCCCAAAATGTTTTTTTAAAACGTTTTCAATATTTTGAAAAAAGTCACTCATTTTCGGTCACTAGCGTGAACAATGTATCCGTGCCAAGAATATAATGCATTATTTATCGTCATCTGTGTACCATCGCGACGCGTAGTTATCAATTTTCTCATTACACGCTTCAACGGTAATATTCGAACGAAATGACGGAAATATACGATCTTTTGCGTGTACGGGGATTACAGGTGCGACTATTTTTATATTTTTTCAAATAGCAGAAATATCTTTCTTAATTAGATATCTAGTATGGATAAGAAGGTACTTTTTTATAGATTGGAAAAATATGTATTTGAGATTTTACAAGTCAATTAAGTTCGAAATTAGACTATTAAAATTGCGAGAACGTTACGTAGGTAGAGGTACCCCATAAATCTATATGCATGCATGTTTGTTTAATTTGAAAATAAAATTGGGGAAAAATTTTAATAATAAATCACGTTCATCGAACCAACAGTTATGCAACTTTTCGTACATTTGTGTTTGATATAGTTGCATAATTCGTTTCTTCAAGGTAGGTATAGTTTATTTGAAATTCTCTTCAGAATCATTCGACTTATTCACTTCCTCTATTACGCATTTTAGAAAACAAATTCAAATGTGAGCACAAAAATTTATAGAAAAATTGATAAGTTTTGATTGCATCCAATTTTATTTTTAAAAATTTCTCATGTAGATATATAATACGTACGATTAAATGAGAAAATTATTTTTTCTTTAGAAAAAATTGAAAGATCTTTTCACCAAAAAATTGAAAAATATTTTTTTATTTCAAAAAAGTGAGATAGGTACTGTTGACTCAATAAATTTTTTTTTTTTTTTTTTCAGAAAAAATAGGACAATTTATTCTCAAAAAATGAAAAAAAAGATCATTTATTTTAGAAACGCAGATATTTTTTCCGAAAAAATTTACGACTTTTTTCTTGCAAAAATCGCATTTTTTATTCTGTAAAAAAGTAATAAAAAAAATTCTACAAAAGTTGTAAAAAAAAATTTTACTACAGAAAATTGAAAACCTTTTCTACACCAAGAAATTGAGCAACTTTTCACTAAAAAAAAAAATAATAAAGTCAAGAAATATTTTTCTCTAAAATTCTTCGAAAAAATGAGAGATTTTTTTCTGCAAAAATTCGAAAAAAATGTTTCCAAAAATAACACAGATTTTTTTTCCAAATAAATTAAGAGGTTGTTTTTCTCTAAAAAAAAAAATAAGAGATTTCTTTGTTTCTCCAAAAAAATAATTTTTTTTTTGAGAAAAAATTATTCTCAAAAATTGAGAAATTTTCCATTTTAAAAACGCCGATATTTTTTTTTCTATAAAATTTAAGATTTTTTCTTCAAAATAAATTAAAGTATTTTTCTCCGAAAATTTCGATTTTTTTTTGCAAAGAAAATTCGAAAAAAAAATCAAGACAAACGTGAAAAATATTTTTACTCCAAAAAAATTTAAACCATTTTCTACATAGAAACACCCAGAAATTGAGAAATTTTTTGTCCAAAAAACTTTTTAAAACATTTCCAGCCCAAAGAAATTGAGAAATTTCTTCTCCAAAAAAAAAAATCCAAATAAATTGAGAGATCATTTTTCTCTTTAAAAAAAACAAACATCTTTGTTTCTCCAATTTTTTTTTTTTTTTTTTTTTGAGAAATATTCTCAAAAATTGTGAAATTTTCCATTTTAAAAACGTAGGTTGATATTTTTTTCCAAAAAAATTGAAGATTTTTTCTTCAGAAAAGATAAAAAAAAAATTTCAAAAATTTTGTTTTTTCCTCCCTGAAAATTCGAAAAAATTCGAAAAAATTGAAAATTTTTCTACACACACCAAGAAATTGAGAAATTTTACGATAAAATTAAAAAAAAATATTTTCACCCCTCCAAACAAATTTTAAAAAAAATAAAATTGAGAAACTTTCAACTAAAAAAGTGAGAAATTTTTTCCCCCAAAAAAATATTTAAAAAACAGACTTTTTTCAAATAAATTGAGAGATTTTTCTTCTCTAAAAAAAAAATTAAAAATTTCTTTGTTTCTTCATTTATTATTAATATACCTATAATATATATATTTTTTTTTTTGAAAAAATTTTTATTCTAACAATTGAGTAATTTTTCATTTTAAAAACGTAGATTTTTTCTGAAATAATTACCTACTTAAAAAAAAAATTTTCTTGAAAAACAATGAAAATATTGTTTTCCAAAAATTTTAATTTCTTTCTCTTACCCCGAGGCTGATATCAACCTGATACCTCGAGACTGGTAAAATTCGAAAAAAATCCTATGAAAAATTGAAAAGTTTTCCACATTAAAAAATTGAATATTTTTTCATCAAAAAGAATATTAAAATACCAATAGGTACCTACCTATAGTAAAATTATTTTTTCTAAAAAAAATTGAGATTTTGATCTGCAAAAATTAAAAAAAAATCTACAGAAATTTAAAAAGTATTCCACTCCAAAAAAATCAAAAAAATTTTTACTCAAAAATTGTTCAAAAAATTTTTGTTTTCTCCATAAATTGAAAATTTTTCTAATCTTGAAAAAATGTTCTACTATTCTACTCCAAAAATTAAGGATTTTTTTCCTATTCCTCCCCCCACCCCCAATGAATAGAGAGACTCTTTTTTCCAAAAAACGAAAATCTCCTCCTTCCCCCAATGAGAAATTTTTTATTCCACAAAAACGAAGACTTTTTTCTTTGAAAGAATTGGGAGATTTTTTTCTTCCAAAAGAACTAAAATTTAAAAAAAGAACGAAAACCAAAGTTGCAGTCTTTAAAGAATTGAGACTTATTTTCTCCATAAAAATAAAATAAGTACCTACGTATACCTAGTACTACACCTAATATCATTCTTCAAAAAATTAAAAAATTTTATCTAAAAAAAAAATGAGGTTTTAAAGGGAAACAGTTTTTTTTTTTAAATATATTTAGTTAAGGGAAATTTAAAAATTGGAAATTTTTTTCTCTTTAAAGGAAATTACTTTGGAAATTTTACTCGTTTCTTTGGTTTTTGCATTTTTTGCATTTTTTTTTTTTTAAAGAAAATGGAGGAAGGGACTCCAAGGTACCTCTTTAAATTCTGATGTGCTAAAAATAAGAAATCAAGAAATTTTATCATGAAGGTACCAAAGGTAAATAAAAAATTCAAAAATTTGCCTATTTTGTCTTTTTTCTTCAGGAAATGGGGGCAACTATGCTCTACTTAAAATGAAGTTAGGGGAATTTAAAAAATTTGGAATTAATTGTATCATAAAAAGAAACAATTTTTGGAGTGAGACCAGAGAAATCAGAAGTCTAAAATCAGGACCATCCTAACGAACACGTTTCACCCTCCCCCCGCCCCTCGCTTCCGATAATTAAATGATGTTACACAACCGACCGAATTCTTCACTAAGTTGTATCCTATCCTGGGTTGAATAACAACCCAATTCAAACCCGTAGAAACACTACGTACCTAATTACAGCAAAAAATGTAGCAACAAAAAAATTAATCTCAGATGATTCTCAGCTTTTAAGTAAATTACACAAAAACTTTGGAAAATTAGAAAACATCAATATAAAGATTAATTTTAAAAATGATGGTTGAAAAAGTTTCCCTTTTAAATAGGGGCGTTTTTAATCCCTTCGTTACGAAGACCATCCAATTAGCCAGTTATGAAAGAAAAGTTACCTACGTTCCTATAAAAGTTTTCAAAAACGTTCGGGCATCTTTGAATTAATTTTTCGACTGGATATTTTTCTTCTTTTACAACTTTTCTAAGAAAGTACGTTCACCTACATATAAGTAGGTATATGTAGGTATTCTAGTATAGTGGAAGTTATGTAATAATATGTACAGTTGTATTTGTATAGGCACGAAAAGGACAAGTACAAGTTGGCACCATCATTCAATAATTCGGTCAAGTGTATGCGTTACTGGGTAAGTGTATAAATTCGATACACTTTGAGACTTTGATCTAGAGCTAGCATAGATAATAATAAAGCAATAAATCTGTTGATTTTTATTACTGCCAAAAAGCGGGTGGTTTCGTGCATAAGAAAAAAAAAGTCTGCGCCTATGGCCATAGAAAAAACACTTGACACGCATTTCGTTTCACTTCATTGCGTGCTCAAATTTAACAAAACATTTTAATCGTCTGTCACAATTATTTATTGAATGGAAAATATTTTTTTTAAATCGTAAAAACTTCAAAACCACCAATAATGCAGGCGAAAGTGCAGGTGTAGGGATTATAATTTGGAAAACTCTCTTGCTTGTATAAAAAACCACAATTTTTTTTTTCAAAACGATTAAATTGGATAATGTTTCGTTTATTCAACATCTTGGGTTGAGATGTCAGTTGTGCTATCAATGAATCGTCTAAAAATAGTATAATTGTATAGGACATTTCGCGAATTTGTTGCAGAAAAAAATTATATATAAATTCTTTCCAGCCCTTTTATGGAAAATACCTACTACAAACTACCATTGTTTCTTTTTTTTCTTAATAATCAAACTTATTTGAACCAATGCCAATGCCAACAAACCACGTTTTATGCATTAACGTATTCTGGTTCATTTTCTAAGTTAAGATGAGAAATCTACTATTTCAAATATAGGATTCGACTACTCCAAGATCGCTCCTCATCCAGATTACATTTCATATTTTGATAATATTTCATTTACCAAACTGCCTGCCTACCTTTGAAACGTATTTTTTTCTCAAACGTTTGCCAAAATCCGACGAGTATGGGCATCGTCGTAGCACATACTGCCTTGTTTTGTCTATTTTTCTCGAGTATTTGAAAAGTAAACAAATTTTGAAAGCAAAAGTGACATATTTTTGAAGTATATTGACATAATGCAAGCGTTTGGAAACGGTACACATTTTTCGTAAATAGGAAAGGTACCTATCTTATGAAACGTGGAAGCGGTGGAATTTTGTATTCGTGTCTATGTCTCTATATTTAAAAAATTTCCCCATCTTCCTTGACAAATTTTTAACATTTTTTCACGCCAAATTGTTGGAAGTTCTTCGCGAATACACGTGCTTGATATTCAAAAACAGTGTTACCGAGTGGACGATAAAACAACATGGGTATTTTTTTCTTAGGTTGGTAGCGAATTATTTTCAACTATTTTGGATTAAAGTATTACGTCAACTCGAAAAGTCCAGATTGCCATAGAGAACGAGTCACGATTTTGTGTTTTGTGCCAAGAATACGTATAAACCGCGAAACATTTTTTTACGCTTTGTACGCACCTTGCTCACTGATGAATTGGCTATTGAAAGATAAATTAATCATATTGTTACAGGTACCTAAGACCTATGCATTAGGGTGTCTTTGAAGGGGGGGGGGCTGAAATTTTTGGCTGCCGCCCCTACATCTGCTGTTTTACTATCTAAAATTAATATTAATCTCAGAATTTTTTCATTTTTAAAAAATAAAACATAAAACGTTGATTGGTCCAATCGAAATTTTTGTAATAACCAGAATTATTCCAATTTACAACTTTTGTTTATAAGTATTTTCAATTGGGGTTTTAGAAACAGATATCAGTTGGTATGAGACTCCCAATGAAAAATAATCTCTCAAAAAACCTAAATGGGGAAGTCTTTTTTAAAATTGCTTGCTCCCTTGGCCCCACATTATTTCATCGAACTACCTGGTCAAATTACAATAAAATCGACCGTTCACAAAACTTGTTTTCCCCCTGAAAAAAAATCCCATGTCTTATTGTAAAAAAAAAAAAAAAAAAAAAAAAAAAGGTTTAAATTGGATGAATTGAATTGATTTTTTTTTTATCTTTGACCTGAAGTTTAAAATAATATTTATAATTAGATTAACTTATAAATAAGTATTTGTTTTCATAAGTCCCACGAAATATTGATAAATTGGATCATTTTCAAAAGAAAAATGTTTTCAAAAGCCTGAACACTCAGCCAAAAAAAAAATTCAAGATTACCAAAAATGGGGGAGGGATTGACAAAATATTAATAAATTCGTACAATTTCAAATTTGAGGTTTTGACATGAGTTCCACAAGTAATTGAATTGAATCATTTTTTAAATTAAAAATTCTTTATTTGAAAAAATGGTTTGAAATGAGTAAATTACAAATTTTAATAATGCGTGGTCAGAGTTTAAAAATTGTTAACTTTGACAGCTTATCAAATTTAATTTTTTAAATTTCAATTCTTTTGGAAGAAAAAAATCTCCGAATTCTTTTAAAGAAAAAAGGCTTCGTTTTTGTGGAATTAAAAATTTCTCATTGGGGAGATTTTCGTTTTTTGGAAAAAAAAAAAATCTCTCATTTTTAGAAAAAAGAGTCTCTCTATTCATTTAAGATGGTGGGGGGGGGGGGGTGGGGGAAATATCTTAATTTTTGGAGTAGAATATTTTTTCATTTTTTCGGAATTGAAAATTTTTTCAATTTATGGAAAAAAATACTTACCTACCCACTTAAAAAAATTTTGAGTAAAAAATGTCTTGATTTTTTTTTGGTGTGGAATATTTTTTAAATTTTTGTAGACATTTTTTTCCAAGTTTTGCAAATCAAAATCTTAATTTTTTGGAAAAAATAATTTTAAATTATTCTTTTTGATGAAAAAACTTTCATTTTTTAAGGTGGAAAACTATTAAATTTTTTATAGGAATTTTTTTCAAATTTTTTCAGAAAAAATCTCAGTTTACCTATTTATGTAGAAAAAATATCACATTTTCTTGGTTGGAAAAAAATTAGAATTTTATAAGGAAAGAGACTGCTTGATTTTTTGAGAAAAAATCTTAAATTTGTGTAATTTTATTTTTGAAAAAAATGAATTCTCTACTTGTACTTGTACCTATTTGGAGATTTTTTTTTTGCATCATTGCAGCAAGAAAAATTTTCCATTTCTTTGGGGTGAAAATACAGTAATTTTTTTGTAGTAAAATATTTTTTTAAATTTTGCAAATGTTTTTTTTTTCAAATTTTTGCAAATTTCTCGATTCCGACGATTTTTTTTTTTCAAGAATTTTTAGAGAAATAAAATCACAATTTTCTGAGAACAATATTTTCATTCTTTTTAAAGAAAAAAATCTTTAATTATGTAGGAAAAAAAATAGTTGGGTACGTTTTTAAAATTGAAAATTCTCAATTTTGAGAATAAAAAGTTTCTAAAAAAAAAATTTAGAAATGGAGAAACAAGAAATTTTTTATGTTCTTCAGAGATCTCAATTTATTTGGAAAACCTCTGTTTTTTAAAAAATATTTTTTTGGAGAAAAAAATTCTTGTTTTTTTAGTTGAAAGTTTGTCAACTTGATTTTAAAATTTGTTTGGAGTGAAAAAGCATCAATTTAAAAACTTTTCAAATCCCTGTCCTTTTTTTTGTGTATCAATGTTAAAAAAAACAAGGACAAAAATTATTGACAGCATTTTGGAAAATACTTTTTGCTTCAGTTTTAAATTTCATATTTTTCAAACCCTTGCCAAAAATTCAATTTTCAATTTTTTTTAAATTTTCTTTTTTTTTTTTAAAGAAAATACCTACCTAATGACGAATCTTTTTGGAAAAATCTACCTCTAGAAAAATGAAACGCATTAATTTTAAAATTTCGTATTTTTGAAACCCCTGTCAAAAATGTAGTTTTCAACTTGAATTTTTTTTTGGTGAAAATGTTGCGAATATCATCTGCGTTTATTTTAAAGTGATGTTTTTTGAGACGAAATTTCTGATGTAAAATTCTTATCTAAATCTCATGTTGAACTTTGAGGCCCTTCAGGGGCTGGTTAACTTTATTTAAAAAATCTTAGAATAATTTTAGGTGACAACGAGAAGACTATAGAGGATGTGGCAGTCGATTATTTCTCTCTTTTTTCTAAATAACGGACACCCTATTTATTCAAGAATCAAGATACTCGTACCACCAGGTGCTTCACGTCTAATTCAAAAGGGGTGCCTTTTGAAAGAATATTAAGGTTTCAAGCTGAGAACGAGTGAGGGATACAATGTGTCCTTGCAGTACCAGATATGCGTATTTAGAGTCACGTGTGCGAAATGAAGGGGGGGGGGGTAACGCTATTGACATTTATTCCATTTGATTTTGGTGTAAACATTTTTTACAAAAAATAAATAACGAAAATTTCAACAAAAAAATTGAATTTGAAATTGTTATCTAGGGTAATTTATTACTTTTTTTGGTGATGTCTATTTTGTCCTAATGGATTATATCCTAAAAGTTGTATGGCGAGTAAAATTTACCTCCAACAGGGAAAACCAGTGGATTATATCCTAAAAATTTTACTCCCTATAAAATTTCAAATTTCATTTCCTTTTTACAGGGAAAAACAGTGGATTATGTCCTAAACGTTTCTCGTACAAAGAACACCTACCTCCTGAAATATCGTTACACTCTAAAGAAGATTATGATTTAAGTGTACAGAAGACGAATGTAAGAATTTGTTAATTTGAAAATATTCAATTTCAACCAAATTATTGATTTTTAGGAATTTTGTATAGCGGAAAAATTAGTGAATTCTATGACACTGCTATCTATTTTCAAAAAAATCTGAATTGAAAGAAAAAAAAACAGCTAAAAAATCATTAAAATTTTTGTGTTCGTGTACTTCAGAAAAATATCTCGAAAAATTCTCAGATATTTTGATAAACAAATTTTCATTTTTTAAATATATCAGTTTTCTTCTTCCTTGAAAAAATAAAAAATTGTGTGATATTTTACAAAAAATTCTCAACGTCTCTCAGTTTTCTTCTTCCTTTAAAAAAAATTCGGTTTGATATTTTACAAAAAATTCTCAACGGTCTTTCAAAATATTGAAATAGAATATTTCATGTTTTTTAGGAAATTTTTAAAGGCATGATATCCTAGCCCTGCTGATAATCTTCCTTAAAAGTGTTTGATATTCAAGTAGGTAGGAGTTATGTACGAGAGACGTTTAGGACACAATCCACTGTTTTTCCCTGAAGAGAGAAATTTTATAGCGAGTAAAATTTTTAGGATATAATCCATTAGGACAAAGTAGACTAAATCCTTTTTTTTCTTCTAAAAATGAAAAGTTTACCCAACGAGCAGTCACCTAATAAATTCGTCAAGGCGAGTGATTTAATATGAAAGATACAGAAATATACGTACTTACATCGTCGTTCATCGGACGTGTACCAAGTTCGATGATGGTACCGACATTAACTTTATGAGGGAACTGCTTCAGCATGTTTTCAAGTTCAGAATTTGAGCAATTATCTGGTGTTACTTCTACGATACAATTCTCGTTATTTTCAGTCCCCGTATGACTTGTTACTTCGCTTTCGGTTTCGTTTTCTTCTTCGACAACACTCAAAGTTTCCGGTTCACCATCCTCCCTTTCGGAATCACCCCTTTCTAACTCTTCTATAGTTACCTATAAATGGAGATATAGAAACGTGAAAATGTGACACGTAAGAAGGTAAGAACTAAGCCATTGAAAATTATTGCAGATCCGCAGCAGGTGCAATTGCATTAACGCGTTGGAACATGTTTGCGTTACACGATGTACGAAGAAGCAGGTCAAATTAGAAATAACTTGGCAACAACTCCAAAGTATAAATTCGTATTTAAACGGAATAAACTTTGATGAAATATTTCCACCTTTATAATTTTGTGCTCGAAATGGCCATAAATGAAGGTCGAACGAAGCATTTGGGTGGAAATAATTGGGGGAATTGTCGCCTCTATACTGGCGAATAATTGACATTCTTCGTAGTTTCATTAATTACGCGCCAAAAAAAACAACTATGCCTACTTGAATGACTGTTGCGGTTGTGGAGTAGGGAGCGAGCGGTCGAACGACCACATTAGAGAGTGATTTTTATCGCAGTTGTAAGGCGCATTTAATTTAATTAAATTCATTAGGCATTTACCTACCTGCTCTTGTTCGTGGGCTTTTAGCACAGTTTCGAGTTTATCGTATTGATCTCGTAGATTCCATATTTCTCGACGTAACTGATTGTTTTCGCGACGAAGCTTCTTTATGTATTGTTGGCCTGTGGCATAGTGAGGATAGAATTAGTGCTTGGAAGTGGTTTTACTCTGATTTTAATCAAAATGATGATAAATTCAATTTGAAAAAGGAAAAAAGATAGCTAGATAATTTAGGCCAAAAAAAAGACAAATAATGACGACTTTTGATTTTAAAAAATTCTTCTTTTATGAATCTGATTTTGAAAAACTATTTTTTTTTTTTTTTTTTGTTGTTGGTCAGAATAATTTTTTTCAAAAAATTAGTATCTTGTGATAACTTTTCAAGTTATACTTTTACAATAATTTTTTTGAAAACATTTTTCAAAAAATACTTTTTGGAGGACTTTTTTTGAAAAAATATTTTTTGAAATAAGTAACTTTTTGAGACATTTTTTCTGAAGTATTTTTTCACTAAGAATTTTAGGCGAGAGATTTATTTTTTTTAAAAATCTTTTTTGGGTAAGTAGGTAATTTTTTGTAATAGTTTTGTAAAGCTTTTCTCTCTTTAGGACTGCTTTAAGGTGATTTTTTTCTACTTTTCATTTAGATTCAATTTTTCTTTCTATTTGTCAAATGAGTAGGTATAAGTATAGGTAATTAAAATACACACATTTTTCAAAAATTTTCAAAAAAAAACTGAGAAGAAAAATTTTTTATGTTCAAATACCCTTTAAAAATTAAAAAAAAATTGATTTGTAAATTTTTTGAGATTTTTTCAGTAATGGAGAGATGAAGAAAAAATTAATCATACTTATACCTAATAAGTAGGTATAAAATTTGATCATCTTTTTTCATGAAAATTTTGTTGTATTTTTATTTTTTTTTAATCTGTACCTACCTGCATAGTAAACTTTTTTTTTGGAAAATCATGCAACTTTTTTTTCAGAATTCCGGGGATTTTTTAACAAAAAATATCACGAAAAAAAATGTTTATGCCTACCCAATTTTTTCTAAAAGTTTTTTTTAATTAGATTTTTGTATGTAATTTTTGGAAATTTTTAATAGGTACCATAGTTTTTTTGACACGATTTTTTTTTTATTAAAGAATTCAAGATCAAAAAATTTTTAATATTCTTTTCAAAAAAGCATTAGGCAGGTGCGAAAAAAATTTTGGTAGATAATAAATAATTTTTTTTAAACTGAGATTTTTTTAACAAGTATTTTTTTTTTTTTTGTTGCAATTTACAACATTTTTCTTTTATTCGTGTTGAGAATTAAGATCATTTTTTGCTGACACAAAAATGAGCAGATCCGGATCCTAAAACGTCGGAATGGATCATTCAAAAATCTGTTTTTTTTTGTGTTTTTTTTATCTGAGATCTTATCTTGATCTAAAGATTCTCCAATTTTTGAAAAAAAAATCAATCAAAAATAATTTTATTTGAATTCCGTATTTTTCTCTTTGTATTTTTCATCTATGTGAACTTGTGACTGTAAAATTCTGTAAAATTGGTAATTAATATTTTTATTTTTATCAGATATCAAACGTATAAGGTAGGTAACATTATTTATAAGAAAAATCAAATGATCAGGATCTGGATCTTTTCCAGATCTACGAGTACTTAAGGCAAAAGATTTGGGTCTAGGGATGAATGTATAATTTTTCCATTTTAAAATAAATTTATATTTTTATTTTCGAATGTGAAACGAGAAAAGATTTTATTAATACACGGGAGGTTTTTTCAAAAAAATAACTTGATCAAAAGAAATGTTATCGATTGTTTTCAAAAGAACTTTTCTTGAAATGTTTTTCGACGTTTCTTTTAGGAAAACTATTTTTCATAATTTTTTCAGAGGATTTTTCTCAAAGAAATTTATTCAAAAAATTACTGTTAAAGAATATTTTTGAGTGATTATTTTCAATATTTTTTGGCAATATTTTTCATCAGAGGAATTGTTTAGGATACTTTTTCATTTTTTTTTTTTTTTTAAATTCATTTTAATTTTTTTTATTCCTAAAAAAATTATTGAATTATTTTATCAGTAACTTTGTATAGGTATCATTTTTCCTACATTTTTTTAGTAGGTATTTTTTGTAATAGTTTTTTTTACACATTTTTTTCAGAAAGATTTCATTAAGATAATTTTTTACCAATATTTCCCTTTTATTCAAGATTTCTTTTTTAATTATTGAGGTAATTTTTTGCTGACACAGAGATGGGTAGATCTGGATCTAAGTAGTTCAGGATTTTTTTCATCAATTTTTTACCTAAAAAAATTTTTTTGGACTGTTTTACCAATAATTTTTTTATCGACTTGCCAATTTTTTTCATTTTTTTTAAAGATTTAATAAAAAAATTTAAACTAAATTTCTGATTTAAAAATTAATTTTTTTTCAAAATTTTAATAATATTTTTAACATTTATTTTCTAGCAAATGTTTTTCTTAAAGGAATTTTTTAAGCAGTTGTTTCTTCTTTTTTTTCAAGAAATAGGGATTTTTTCAATACTTTTTTAATATTTACACTTTCATATTCCTACATTGATTTAGAAGCCACCAAATTAGACTAGGAGCCCAAAAATTTTATTGTAGATTCAGTTGGTGTCCCTGATGTGCCTTTTGCAGGTTTAGACCTTTGGACCCTTTTTGACCCTTGTACATCAGTGGTCAAAACCAAAAACTTTCATGTTTTAATCTGCATTTTTGGTGGATTGATCAGCCTATACTTCAAACCAAATTACCCAAGTGGGGGTCAAGGATCAAAAATGAAGAGTTTTCACGTTCTATAAAATTTCAGCATGAAGTAGCATTTGCAATTTTTAAAAACAAAAATTTGATTTAAAAAGCCAAAAGTGCAAAAAAAGGACAAAAATTACAAGTTCGTTAGAAAAATTACCAAAAAAATTCTCAACCAAAAAATGATTAATCCCGAGTATGTGAACAAAATGTGCAGTGATAGGTAACCTCAGGTTTGATGTTTTCCCTCCCTGGTCTATCCACAAGACAATCAAGAATCAAGAATTTGCTCCCTCTTTTTTTAGAAAAACTCATTTAACACGTTGAAGAAATGTTTCTCAGAACTTCTTCATTGCTCGAATTAAAAAGACACCCAAAGATACGTTAATTCCGTCCAGCTTCCGTGTTCGTATGTTTGAAGGAAACGAAAACGAAGCCAATCATGGGAGGATTGCGAGACGTCAAATAAATTGAATACTCCGACGAGGAAATCAAATTAAACTACATCAAAGCAAAGCTCGCTGCTTACAAAGCTTTAGCGAAACCATCGACCGGATTAAAATAAGAAACAAGGAGTCTGACAGGAGTCGAGTAAAAGTCTAAAAAAATACGAAGCTATCGTGAATTTTACCTTTTTCTAAATCCGCGTTAATGTTAATCGTTCTCAGTCTGAGGTCTTCGTTTTCATATAGCATTCCTCTGGAGGCCGTCCGATCCAGGAGCCTGTTCGGTCTGTCATTTTTATCTTTGCGGCGTGCACGCAGCATACTGTTGGATCCGGGCGTCATCATCAGGACGGAATTGATAAATTGTGCAGCTACCATTACCTTTACAAAGCGATTCCGCGCGTTTTTCCGATCGATATTTGAATATTTTGCGATTTCTATACGGACAAATTAGCACTTTGGAATATTAATGAATTTTAATAAGGAGCAAAACATTTTAAAGGGTGAATTATTATTCCAAGTGTTGCACGCGGTAGCGCGGTATTTATGAATTTTCATCTCAACCGAGATGGAAATATTTGCCGGTCGTCGGATTATCAGATTTTCTCATAAAGAATCGCATCCATCATTTTGTAAAAAATAGCTATAAAGATGTATATTTCGCTAAGCATCGTCGAAACCCTTTTTAAATCACACCGCGCTACCTTACGAAATGCTAAGGGTGTTAATGGCGTGTAATATTGTACATCTTTTACCGTTCCAATTTCAAAACACTTATCGCGTGAATCTGTCAGGCAAAAAATCTATTTAGGGGAGAAAATCACACTTCTATATATCTACTCTGCGAGTAGAGAAATTCCTACAATATTGATTGATAATTTCAAATTTAAAAAAAAAACAAACACTTGCAGATTGGATACATTCACGTCACCGAGTTCATGTAGCTTTAGTGATTGTAAAATTCTCTATTATTAACAATTCTCGCAATAACTCGATGTAAAGAAGCCTATTAAATTCATGATGTTGACTGGAATCTTAAAATAGTCAATAAGGAAAACGGAATTACTAGTGAGAACGACCTCCGTCCATCACTGTCCAAATAGTTGATAACGATACACATGTCAAGGTCATTAAACATAGCAAATTTTAATTATACCAGTGGTGTAATTTATTTACACAAATCGAGAAGATGAAATACTAAATCTCACTCGGATTTACCCAAAATAAAAACATTCGTGTTTTTCTACCTACACGTTTGTTAAGTGCTGTTTTTGACGATTCACAATGACCACATCTCAACTTCTAAAGGATTTTAAAAAATTGCATAATTTCAGCTGATTTTCGAAAAATATGTTATTAGATTTGACCCCAGGATGTGAGAAGGGGGTTGGGTGATACTTTCCTGGGTGGACGAAAGCTATTTGTAGGGTACAAATGCCAGATTTTAAAGACTCACTAAATTTTTAAAAAAATACCGAATTTTGAAAATTGTAAAAATTATTTATTCGATTTTATAAAATTGACGTTTTGATAATTTTACTATATTTAATAGATCCAATTTTGGTAATTTTATTGAATTCAAAAAATTTGACGTTTTTTTCAATTGTACCTAAAAAATTTCAACTTTGAAAATTTTGCTCTTTCATAGTAGGTACCTATGTATTAAAAAAAGTGAATAGGTATGAAAAACTGTTGAACTAATAATTTCGGGTTGATTTCAAAAATTTATTAAAATTTTAAAAACATCAAATTTTTAGGATTTACTGAATTTCAGACGTTTATCTAGGTATCAAATTTTATTGTTGTATTTTAAAAATTTGATAGGTAAGTATATTTTTAAAATTGCAAAATTAAGTAAAATCTTCAAAAAATAACCTTTTAACTTTTTTAAAAATCGGTCAACTTTTCAAAACTGACTTACCTATCAAATTTAAAAAAATTAATTAAAATTTAAGAATGATCAAAGTTATAATTGAGAATTAACCTTTTAATTTTTTTGTTTTTTGTTTTTAAATTGGCAGAATTCTAAAAATTTGTTCAAATTTTAAAATTACCTAACTATTAATTTTTAATTTGATCAGAAGATTTGTTACAATTGAAAATTTTATTCCTGTCAAAATTTCAAAATTGTAAAAATTCATTAATTCAATCGTAAAAATTGTAAAAATTTTGAAAATTAACCTATTCCACTTGAATTTTGAAAAAAGGCTAATTTTTAAAAATAATCCAATTTTTAAATTTTTTTAAGAATGATCACATTTTAAAACTTTTTCCAAAATTTTGAAAATTACACAAATTAAACTTCAATTTTTTAAAATTTAACGCGATTTTCAGAAATTGATGCAATTTCAAAATTCTTTCAATTTTAATACCTAATAATCAAATATTGGAAATTTCACTAAATTCTGAAGATTTTCTGCATTTAAAAAATTATCAAAAGCCTAAAATTTTGAAAGTCACTCAAATCATAAATCGCGTCCACATTGTTCGAAATCTGAAAATTAATTTTTTTAATTCAAAAAATATGTTTACATGCATGACTGAATTTTACAAATGGTAAAATTTTTAAAATTTACACAATTTAAGTATTAAAGTATAAATTTTTAATTTTTACTAAACTTTGCAAATTTAGAATTTATTGTCCACAGTTTCAATTATTGGAAAGTAAATTCTGAAAATTTATTGCATTTGAATTTTTTTTTCTTCAAGTTTTCAAGATTGTAAAAATTTACAAAAATATCGTAAAAATTAATCAAACATTGAAAATAAACTTTTTAAATTTCTTTATTTTTTTGAAAATTTTGCTGCGCTACAGAGCTTTGAAAAACAAAAAACGCTAAACTTTATAAATTAGAAAATTTTTTAAAAAATCACCAAATTTTCAATTTTTATCAAATTTTGAAAATTGATCTTGTTTTTTTTTTTAAATTCAGCTGCATATTTTTTAAACCAGATAAATCTTCAAAAACTTGTCAAAATTTAATAATAATTTTGAATTTTCAACGAATTTTGGATGTTTGTAAAATTTTAAAGATTTACTAGGGTTAAAAAATTTAATAAACTTTTAAAAACTGTAAAATTTCGTCAAATTCTCAAAATCGAAAAAAAAATCTAAAACATGCTCCAATTTTCAAAATTTGTTAAAATTTAAAATAACCAAATTTTCAGTTTTCATCAAATTTTGAAAATTGACCTTTTTGATTTTTTTGTTGAATTCAGCTGTATTTCAAAAACGGATATTTTCAAAAATTTGTTAAAATTTAATAACAATTTCGAATTTTTAACATCTGAATGTTTTTAAAATTTTAAAGATTTACTAGATTGAAAAAATTTAATAATTTCTCAAAACTGTAAAGTTTTGTCACATCGTCAAAATAAAAATAAATAAATAAATAAAAATGATGGTAAAAAAATTTAAAAATTGGTCGAGTTTTGAAAATAGATTTTATCCTGGTATTAATGTACTTAAATTTAATAATGTTCAAATTTTTTATTTTTTAACAAATTTCGAAAATCAGAAAAAAAATTAGGAAATTCTAATGTTCTAATTTTCAAAATTTGTTAAAATTTAAAAGTTACCTAATTTTCAATTTTCATATCAAGTTTGAAGATGAACCAGGTAGGTATGTTCATTTTTTTAAAATATGGCCGGAAATGAAAAGTAACACTTTAATTTTTTATAGCTAATTATTAAAAATTTGCAAAATTGATCTTTTAATTTTGTTTAATTCTGCGGAATTTTATAAATTGATCTAATTTAAAAAATTTCATAAATTACAGAAATCTGACGATCTAATTATGTAATAAATCGTAAAAATATATCAAACTTTTGAAATTAGCTTTTAAAATTTATTTTCCTAATTCAGCTGAATTTCATTTTTTTTCTTCAAATTTATCAACATTTTTAAAATGATTTAATTTTAAAAATTTACCCAATGTCAAAAACTTGTTTAAAGGTGATTACCTGAATTTTTCAAAATTCTGAAGATTTACTAAATTAATAAATTTTAAAATTCTTCCACGTTTAAAAAATCTTCCTATGAAATTGTAAAAATCGTGAAAATATTTTATTCAATTTATTAAAAAGTAATTTTTTGTTTCGAAAATTTTGTTAAATTTCAAAAATTAATGTAGTACTTACTAATTTCAAAAAATTATACCTAAAATTTAAAAATTTAAATTATGACTAAATTTTGGAAATTGTATTTAGTAATTGGCCAAACTTTCCAAATCGCCTTTTTTAAATAAAATAATCCAATTTTGATGACTGTGAAGATTTTGTGAAGCTGACGATGATTTGTTTTATTGTTCAAAACGTTTTAGGTAGGTAAACAAAAATGAATGTTCCTGTGAAAATTTTTTTCGATTAAATGGCATTCGTTCACTCATTTCTCTGATGTGTGAGCACAATACACATAGCACGACACTGACACAGAAATTACGCATCTACGTATTAATGTCGTAATTTTGAAATGAATTAGGGCAAAAAATTTTGATCCTTGCTACCTACTCAATCTGGAGTAACACAGTGTTTATTAATGGTCATGTTATGGTTTTTAAGATGTTTGTTTATTTTGTTGAATTTCTTCGAAGCCGAGTGAAGTAGTATATCTATAAAGGTTAGTACCCCACTTTTTAATACTAAAATTTAATGTAGTAAGTTGGGTACGAAATGAAATTGGATTTAAAATTACATTTTTTTTTCAAGTCAGAGGCCGAAATAAATTTACCTTAAAGGTCACACCATTCAATTTCAAGTGATAGTTTTTTAATAAAATTTTGATTTGAAAGTCGAAGTTGGTGTTGCCAATTTATCCTGAAATGGAGATAATTTTTCATAAAATTTTAGATAGTTTTTGGATTACCAAGGAAAATTCTCAAACTTTACAATTCTTCATTCGAAGAAAAAAATCGAACATTCGATCATATTTTTCATGTTCTGAGAAATAAAAGATTCAATTTTGACTTTACATACAATAAAAAAATACGTAGATATGTACTTAGCAGTGCTAGTACAATATATTCCATTTCTTTAACCTTTTTTTGAAATTATAATTTGACCCATCCCCAAAACCTAAATTGTACCCCCAATTGATAAAGAAACCTAATAAGACTATTTTATTAAAATGCATTATTCACACGAATATGATTCCACAATCGGTAATTCAATAAACGAATGAAATGAAACTAGCTCGTTATAACCTATTTTTAGGTACCTTCAATGAAAATTAACATTTTCGTAGCATATACAGATACACAAGATGAAGACACCTATTCAATCTACAATATTCAGATGAAACGATAACATCAGTATATTAGGTATATTCTAAATGATACTTACACGTGAAGAAATAGGATCAACGTCACATAATCAAAAATCAATTAGAAAAAATAACTAATAATTGTTATTTGGCATTCATTTACAAACATATTAACGAAAATTTCAAAACAAGGTGTCGCGGCCAAAATAATAACAAGGTGCCAAAGACACGCATCTCACGTTCGCAGATGACAATTTTAGGTTAATGAATAAAAAAACTTTAAGCGAAGCGCGATCAAAATGAGTTTCTTTTGCCTTATTATAAAATTTCTTATCAAATTTACACTCGAGAGTTATCGAAATTACGGTTAACGGTAGCGCAACGTTATACAACTCCGAACGTTGCTAATGTTTCGACCATCTTTTCTCAGCATTTTATTTATATCTCCTACTCCTAGTTTTTTCTTTGACTTTTATTTACATCATAACCTTCATAATAAAAATTAGATGTGGGAGATTGGTGTATTATGCCCGATGAATTCTTTCAACGCGTATATTAGGCATGTCAACGGATTAATTTTCCATAGGTGGTGTAATTAAAAATCATTAAATCAACGGAATAATTCATCTTCGTCTTAAGTATGAGAGAAAATGTGGAAAAATTTAATAAAATGTTTCCCAACGAGAGTAAGTACATATTAAGTGATGTACGCAAGAATTCCGCGATATTTTAATCGAGGTCGATTTATGTGTGTTTTTTTGTTTTACGTAGGTAGGCAGCTGGCTAACTTGGATATCTTTACCTTACAATGTCTTCGATATAAAAATTTTTTATTATGAGATTAAAACAAGTGCCAATTTAAAGAGATGCGTTATTTTTCGAATTTTGTTAATTTTGATGTTTTTCGAATGATGATTTTTTTTTTTTAATATTTTCAAACCATGAATTTTTGAAACTTTTCAAACCATTGAAAGATTGAAAAAAAATGTTAATTTTTTAAAAAAATTCTATTGAAATTTTTCTTTCTCTATTAAATGCACATTTTTGGTGATTTTATATTTGAAAAAAATTGAAAATTTTTTCCAAGAGTATCTATTTTTAAACTTTTCTTTCAAAAGTTTTCCAAAAAAGTTTCCAATTTTTTGAAAAATCACTCTTGAGAAATATTTTTCAAAACTTTTTCAAAAAACTTTTATATGGAAAGTATTTTTTAAATTCTTCTGTCTCCTTTACTTACCTACATACAATATTCAGAGTTTAGTTTTAAAAATATATATAGGTAATTATGTCATTTTAAATTTCCAGAATAGAAAATATTTTTCAATTTTCAAAGAAATATTATTTCTAAAATCGTCCAATGCAGTTTTTTCAGTTGCATAAAAATGTTTTTCGAATAATAATTTGAAAAATGTTTCTTGAAAATTGCTAGAAATATTTTTCAATTTTTCACTATTATCAAAAAAAAAAAAAAAGTGTTATAAAAATTATGTGCACTACACTATCTTGAACGGTGTAGTGCACTATACTATCTGGGTAGTGCACTACACTATCTGGGTAGTGCACTACACTATCTGGGTAGTGCACTACACTATCTGGGTAGTGCACTACACCATCTGGAACGGTGTAGTGCACTACACTATCTAGGTACTGCACTACACATCTAGGTAGTGCACTACACATCTGGGTAGTGCACTACACATCTTCAACGGTGTAGTGCACTACACTATCTTGAGATAATATTTTTTGGGGACAACTAAGTTTTTCTGTAAAAGTAAATTTCTAGAATTCTGTAATATAACTATTTCTAATCTTACGCAGTAATAAATTGTTGTTGTTGTTTTTTTTTTTTTTGAATAAGCTACTGATATAATTTTTTTTTAATTTCAACTTCCTATGGGAAAAAAATCATTCAATTCTTCGGATTTATTTTTTCGATTTGTTCAAAACAAAGTTATATAGAACAAGATAGTTACCACACTCCCCATATGAATAATGCAAAGTTATATAGAACAAGATAGTTACCACACTCCCCATATGAATAATGCAATTCTTTTCTGCCACTCTTACGGCGAGCAAATCGCTCACTATAGAGCGCGCTTGATGCGACGGGTGATACACTCTTATTATAGATACTGGACTGCTCTATATGAGGATTATCAATTTTTGTCAGTTTATTTGTTAATAACTTTTTTTCGAAAGGATTTACGAAAATTTTGGTTAAAATATTTTTTGAAGAGAATTAAATTTTCTTTCGAATGATCTATTCACTTTTGAATTTTAATTATTTTTTCGGTAAGTAAACAAGAGAATTATTTGAAGAAATTATGTATGCCTTCGGATTATTGAAAATTACTGTGGTAATATTGTTTTGAATTATGAAAAACTATATATCGTTGGAAAGAGCACGAAAAATGCTACATTTCGTACGCTTTGAGTGCCATTCTATCTGTTTTAGTTTTTGAGATAATGTAATGCAAATTTTGAGTTCAATATATTTTAAAAACCGTAACAGATAACTTCATACTCAAAGGGTACGAAATGTAGCATTTTTCATGCTCTTTCCAACGATATATAGTTTTCCATAATTCAAAACAATATTATCAAAGTAATTTCCAATAATCTGAAGACATCAAAAATTTCTTCAAATAATTTTCTTGTTTACGTACCGACAAAAAAAATAAAATTCAAAAGTGAATACATCATTCGAAAGAGAATTTGATTTTCTTCAAAAAATATTTCAGCCAAAATTTTCTTAAATCCATCCTAAAAAAAAGTTATTAAGGAAAAACTTGAAAAAAAGGAATAATCTCATAATATAAACACATGTTTTGTTGGGCCCACCCGTCGAATGCAGCGCTCTTAGTGATGTACTTTGGCGAAATGGGCATGGCTAACCGGAGTGTGGTAACTATCTTGTTCTATATAACTTTGGTTCAAAATCAAAAATTTCTCATGTTTTTGAATGAGGAATTTCCAGTCAGGGTTGCAAACTGTTTCGAACCACCACCAATAAAATTGTTTTGGTGGTGGTTTTCAAATGGTTTTCACCACCACCACAACCAATTGGAAAATTTGTAAAACCATAACCAAATCAAAACCGTTTGCAAGCAGAAAAAATGGAAAAACCATTTGATAAAACCACAAAAAAGAGCTTAAAAAAAAACCACCATCACCACAATCATTTAAATTTGAAAAACCACCAAATCAATTGAATCGGTTTCTTTGTTTTATGACTTTTATTCGAGCCAATTTCGATTATAATGCCAAAATGCCTAAATAAATGAGAAAACAATATTTTAAAATAAAATAAATTAATAAAATCACAGAAATCTCGGTATTTTACGATATAATAATTAAAAACCAATTCATTTGGTTTTGGTTTTACCAATTGAAATGGTTTTGGTTTTTGAGAACCACCACCAAAACCAATTGAAATGGTTTTGGTTTTTGAGAACCACCACCACCACCACCAAAATAATCAAAAGTTGAAATAACCGAAACCAAAACCAAAATCATTTCAAAAAAAAAACCAAAACCAAAACCAAAAACCATTTATTCGAAAATTTTCAAAACCACCACCACCACCACCAATTAATTCTCAAACGGTTCGCAACCCTGAATTTCCTTACTATTTTTCAGGGATGTTAACCAAACCGGAACCGAAAAAAAAACCGCTTAAAATCATAAAAACCATAACAAAAACCAAAACCAAAACCAGTAAAAATTGAAAGCGGTTTTGGTTTTTTCATTCCCCCCCCCCCCTATTCCCTTCCCTTGAGGCTGAGGCTTTGAAATTGTGCGAGTGCGAATGCGAACAACACGAAAAAGGAGCAGCTAGCGGAAATCACGTTATAAAAAGCTAAAAACTTGATGGAAAAGTTGGAAAGTGATAAGACCGCCAAAAAAGTGACAGATTTACATCGTATTTGGTATTTCAAGCAGGGTTGCGAACCGTTTGAGAATTAATTGGTGGTGGTGGTGGTGGTTTTGAAAATTTTCGAATAAATGGTTTTTGGTTTTGGTTTAGGTTTTTTTTTGAAATGGTTTTGGTTTTGGTTTCGGTTATTTCAACTTTTGATTATTTTGGTGGTGGTGGTGGTGGTTCTCAAAAACCAAAACCATTTCAATTGGTTTTGGTGGTGGTTCTCAAAAACCAAAACCATTTCAATTGGTAAAACCAAAACCAAATGAATTGGTTTTGGTTTTCAATCGATTTTTCATGTTTTTAAATGGAGCAAAAAATATACTAACGAAGACTTGATACAACCAGATGGAACCATTTCCTATGTTTTAAATTTTAATTCTATTATTCTAATTCAATAATTAACAATTATACTGAGTTACTGATGAAGTGATGAGAAATCAAATATCAAATACAAATACAAAGAGAAGAAATGAATTAAAAAATAAAGAAGTTATTGAAAAAGAAAAAACCTTTATTTAATGGCCAATTTGGCAAAGAAACGAGTAATCAAATAATCAATTAATTAATCATAATTCACAAATCAAAGGAACGAAATATCATGGCACCTATTAGTTTCACCTTAAAATTAACTGCTTTGAAACTGACTAAATTAAAATTACGATAAAACAAAAGGAACAAAAAACAACACAAAGTAATAAAATGAAGAAACCGATTCAATTGATTTGGTGGTTTTTCAAATCTAAATGGTTGTGGTGATGGTGGTTTTTTTTTAAAGCTCTTTTTTGTGGTTTTATCAAATGGTTTTTCCATTTTTTCTGCTTGCAAACGGTTTTGATTTGGTTATGGTTTTACAAATTTTCCAATTGGTTGTGGTATTGGTGAAAACCATTTGAAAACCACCACCAAAACAATTTTATTGGTGGTGGTTCGAAACAGTTTGCAACCCTGATTTCAAGACGATTTTAATTTAATTTAATCGTATAATTTGTTATATATTTTCGTATTTCATATTCATATTTCAAAACTCAAAAGATTAATTTTGAATTTCAATGTTTTTATTACTTGTTTTGTTTTGTTTTTAAAGTCATTTATGATAGAAATTTAAAAAAAAACCGTAACCAAAACCGATACATTTTGAAAACCAAAACCACAACCAAAACCAAACCAATACCTTTTGAAAACCAGAACCAAACCAAAACCAGAAAAAAATTTTTAACGGTTTTCCATCCCTGCTATTTTTCTTTACCTGCAAAAAAGAAGAAAAAAAAACGTTTTTTTCTGGAAAAAAATTCTCTGTGAAAAATTGACAGAGTTTCCTGCAAAAATTTAGTGCTTTTTTTTTGCAAAAAAAACGACAGATTTTTCCACAAAAAAATGTATTTTTTTTTTTTGCAAAAAATTACGATTTTTTTCTACAAAAAAATATCGCTTTTTTATATTCAAAGAACTGATTTTTTAAATAATTCAACTTCCATTTTTTTAAAAATTTGTCTTTGAATTACAAAAACAGTTATGTCAAAAAATTTCCCATCTTTGAAAATGATGGCGCTACAAAGCGTCGAAAATTGGTAAATTCGAAATTCAAGACTCCCCAGCGCCTTAATTCTCATTGATAGGTAGGGAAAATTTTCAAATGATGTTTTCATGTATTTTTTAACCGAATTTCAAATTTTTCATGTATCACCACTGCACCGTAATAAATTGAGATAGGCAATATTTTTGACTGGGATTTTGCGTTGCTGTAACTCCTTCAATTTCAAAAATCAACATTATCGAGCAACGGAAACATAATACCCTCCATAGCTACTACCAACACCTTTGAAATCATATCTGAAAAGCGAAAAGTCGCGACACGGAGCTTTTAATGTACTACAACGCAGACATTTGTTCGCACGTTACGTCTATTTTTCGTACGGAAATGTATACAAAACTTGACACTGCATCGCAGACTTTTACTCTCCGCCTTTTCAAAAGTATAGTATAACGAACTACTGTGCAACTTGACGATTCGTGTAGTGAGCAGTGCACTACTCGCGAACGTGGCAGTGAGTCATTACTCCTCGTGCGTCAAGGTTTCGTCAGCTTTCGTGGTTAATTTCGATGCCACAATCGTTGAATTTTTAACGCGTTCGTTCGCTTTGTAATTGCGCGGTGCCGGTGCGGTAATTAGGCCTACGTGCGGTTCGTTTTATTATTATTATTTTTTTTTTTACATTATGTAGAAGTGCGGAATATGTACCATTGGTTAATCGTTATCGTTCATGTGGGTTGTATTTTGGCGCAAAATTTTCAACTACCGAATAGTGAGTATTTCAAAGCATAAGTATGTATGGATGGTGGAGTGAACGGTCCGTTTCAAATATTCGTAATAGTATTTTTACACGCGTATGTGAATCACATGTTTATACTTCCTATTTCGTACCGACCTATTCAAACTCTTGGCCCCTTTAATGTGGGTCATTTTTTGGAGAGAAGTTATTAATTTAAAAAAAAATTATAAAATATGCATTTTTAAAAATTTTTTTTTTTTTAAATAAGCACTTTGCAATATTCATCAATATACCATAAAGAAACCTGAAAAAATGATTTCATTCTGGAATTAGACATGTGGCAAAAACAGGCTTCATAAATCTTCCCTTCAATAATTTTTTCTCACCACGTTCCCTTTGAATAAAATTTATTAAGCTTATCGAGAAATATTTGCCGAAATGACGGCCGGCTTGAAATCCCCCTCTGCTTGTTCCCACCGTCACAATAACAAAGCTTTTAAATTATTTCATCCTGACATTGCACTTTTAATTTCGTTAAGTCAGCGATCGTAAACAATAGCGAAGTTGAAATGTTCTATTTCCAGTCTCGAATTTAGCAGTTCGCCCCGGAAACATGACAGTATAAAAAATAAATACGCTCTAGGAATATGAAAATTACCGTAAACACGACAGCGAATTCCCCCAACTTGAAGTGTTTGAAGTTGATTTTAACAAGACGGGCAAAAAAAGTTACATTTTCATTGTGTACCACTGCCTATATGCATTTTTAGACGAATTTAACAAAAAATGGTAGCTATTGCGTTCGAGCTTGATTTAGAAGTGGTGGGAGGGATGAATCTTGATCGTATTTTTGGACTCCTGGACCATAAAAAATGATGATTTTGCCAAATGTAACAATTTTTCTATTTATATAAATAAAACTAATTCATCTACCTATTTTTATGCAATTTTGAGAATTTTACAAATTCCAAATATCAATGTTTTTAAAAAAAAATATTCTTATATGAGGCAATCATTGTCAGAACTTGGTAAAAATTCAAAATTCAGGTGAAAATTGAAATTTTGGCACTTGGTTTTCAAATTTTAAATAATTTTCAAAATTAGATAAATTAGGATTTTTTCATTTCGATAAACTTTTACAATTTTTTGAATTGACCATTCCCAAAAAAAAAAAAAAATCAAAATTAGGTAAAAGTTTATAATTGGAGAAATTCCCAAAAACTGATAAAAATAAAATACTTGTAAAATCAAAACAAAAATGCCTCAATTGAAAAAACAATGGTGACAAACTGTTTTCCTAATTTTAAAATTTTTTAAAAATTTGATAAATTTTTGAAATTAGTTCAGATTTTAAATTTTTAAAATTGAGTAAAAATTCTAAAATTTGATGAATTGTCTTAATTTGACGCTTAAAATTGAAAATTTCACTTTTGAAATAGCTTCAACCAGTAAAAAAAAATTCTTGAGCCAGTGTAATGACCAGAAATTTTACGACAGGTAAGTAATATTAGAAATGAAGAAATTGTTTAATGTTTACACTGTTTAAAAATGTTTCAATTTAATGAAATGGATTTTGTCTTACCCCCCCCCCCCCCCCCCTAGGTTGAGGCCTTGGTCACCTCTTTTTTTCAGGAAAATGAAAAAAGTAGCCGATTTTCAAAATCTTGCTTTTTTTTGTTGGTTATAATTTATAACCTATCAAAGTTATCCCTTTTTATGAAAATTAATTTCAAACTTTTCATTTTACCCACATTTTTATTTCATGTGGTACCTCAAGGCATCCCAATTAATAATAAAAAATAAAAAAAATGAGTAATCTTTTCCCAACTTGAAAATTACAAAATTTTCGAACTTTCAGATTTTTTGGTCTTACCCTTCAGGTTTTTTTTTTTTTTTTTTTTTAATGGTGAAATGATTTACTTTTTTTTTATTCTTTCCCAATTGAATTTTAAGTGGTTTCTTGTATTTTTTTTTTTTTTTTTTTTTTAAGGAAAAAAATTGACCGATATTCAAAATACGAGTATTTTCCATTTTACTCAATTTCAAGCAATACCTTAAGGTGCCCATATAATTTTTTAAAAAATTGATAATTTTTTTTTTGAAATTTCCACCAAAATTGGGAACTTACATCACCATCATCATGTACAGATTTAAGGTTACCAAGATATCCCCAACCTATTTTTGGAAAAGTAAATAGCATATCCACGTAAGAACAGTGAATCGGTCTTTAGCTTGGATTTTGAAATTGATTGATGGAAATTCGTCTTTAGTGTCCAAAATCCTATAATACCTAATTACCTACCTACTTCAATAATATAATTTTTGGCTCCCTACCTCACTCTTACTCTCTTCAGTAAGATCAAATATATTTATTTTTTTTGTAATAAATTTTCATTTTCTATCTATACTACACTACAATTCGAGTATTCTAGGTAAAACAAATTTTTCCCAACTTGCAGAGATGATGGACCTCACTGTAAGGGCCATTCCTGGAGATTTTTACATTTTTTTAAGATTTCCCTCGATATGAAAATTCTAGTTTGATATTTCAGCATGTAAATTGGGAACGTATTAATTTTTTCCCAACTCATTTTTTACCATGTCTATTTTGAAGTTGAAAAATGATGCAAAGAAATATATCCTCAAAGATATTTGGAATTTTCGCGAGTACAGAAATCCGAGTTTTCAGATTTCAGGAAAAATAAAAATAATGAAAAAATTTCCAGGAATAGCTCTGGGTGGGGTCCATCTTTTCTACAAGTTTGAAAAAATTTGAAAAAGGAATAATTGTAGAAAATAAGAATTTTTAACAAAAAAAACAACACATTTGACTTCACAGAAGGGTTGCGAATGAAGCAAGGACCAAAAAATTTATCATCGAGTTTTTATCCCCCCCCCCCCCCCAAAAAAAAAAAAACAACTTTCACCACTCGCTTTCAAAGTCCCAGTCGAGGATCGCTCACTATTCTTATTCTCCGGCTATGTTCTTTTGGAGTATTTATTTTTGTAATGTAAGTTTTTGAAAGAGTAGGAAAAAAATTCGGCTCCCAAGCAGCGGTCTGACTACTTCACTTTTTTTTTGATAACAAAATCCATGTAAAACGTAGGTAGATTGTATATAGAAAAAAGGGCAATGGAACTCTACTCTAGACACGCATTACTTTTTGTATTTTACCAAAAACATTTTACATGTGTACTTTGCCAGGGCACTGAGTTTATTTTGAAAAAAAATGAAAATACAATACTTACCGGAATATAATAATTTTCACAACGTTGCAAGTAGATTTTTTTGCGGCGAACATATCACGAATGAAGATTAAAAAGCATTAAAAAAAAGTTTTATTCGTGTAAAGCCTTTCAAGTTCTCGAAACTCGATCCATTTAGGTTATGAAAAAGAGAGAAAAAAAAAAAATCATCATTCAGAGCTACCTATACTGTGTAAAAAATACGAGCACCTATAGTATCTAACCTACCTAAGTTTTCTCCTGCATGTGGAAAAAAACTTTCACCCAGACGAGATGGTGAATTTATGTCGAAAACATTTACTATTATAAGGCAAAAATAATATATTCAAATTCACCGACACATATCATAAACTTTGTTGACGTTTCAAAAAGGATCCCTTTTTAAAAACTTCGGTTAAGCTGTCGTATCGACGAATTTTTACATACAGACGTGTTCTTTTAGATAAACAAAAACAGTCAATCACACTTTTTCCCCCTTGGAGACTGCAGTTACATCTTCTTGTGAATTCGTCGGATGTAAAATTTTAATAAAAAAGAAGGTAGCTTTTTTATGCGTGTATATATGTCGTATATTCATGTTGAAATATTAGATACATTCAGGTAAAGATACCAATGTGTATTTTTATGGGAACAATTTTTAGCTTTTAGTACTATATGTACACTATGTAAAGTATATATATACCCATCCAATCATTATTTTTTTGATTTTTTTTTTTTTTTCAATTTTGCCATATTTTCCAGTTCATATCGACCTATCCACTTTCAAAAAGGCAGCAATATTTTACCGGTGATACTACGTATGAAAAAAAATTTGAATCTTATAACAGATTCTTATTTAAAAAATCATTATTTAAAATTGGATACCCGAGCAGAAGCGAATATCATAAGCGATATAATATTTTATACCCCTCGTTACTAAATATGCTACTCGAATATTGGCATATATGCCCGGCGTGAATTTTTATAACCTCAGGTCTCTGTTGGATTTTTTTTACTACGTTAAGAAATTTACTGCTCGTTAAAAATTTTATACGGTAAAGTGGACGTCCGTCGAGTCGATTTAATGATTTCTGCGTACGTTTCCTTCGAGAGTCCGAAATTTCCTCGGGGTTCGAATTAAGTTAGCCGAACGGTGCAATCATAAATTTTTCAGCTTATGCCATATACTCTCGCGCGGAGCTAAGTGAATATAATTGACCTTTTATCACGCCATGAATCTTATGTACTACGAGCTGTAACTGGTAATCCTCGTGATCCCCTAACACATTGAGTTATGGTTTGAAATGTCTTTTTTGCGAGGTTTTTATGGTAGAATAGGTATGAATTTCCTTATTTTGTAGAAAATATTAAGGGTAGGTACTTGTAAGTTTCATTTATGAGGCATGCACTCAACAGGGTGTTTCGTAACTGATGTAGTTCCTTCCATCTGGTGGATAGGCAACCCATAAGGAACAAATAAATATTATGTAAACATGGTGATGGCTAACTTGAAAATTGAAGGAGCAAGGAAAATGAAATTGAGAAAAAGTAATCTTTGTTTGGATACGTGAATAGTACAAAAAAATGAACTTTTGTTTATCTTGAAATTTTTTGCCTACCTTATAAAATAAAAGCGCTTTAAACTTTGAAAAAAAAAAAAAAAATCGATTTTCAAAGCTCTGTAGCTTCTTTATTTTCAAAAATAGGCAATTCCATTACATACATTTTTTTGCTTCTCTCAAAAAGTCACACTCATTCCATGCATTAGGTTTATTTTGTTTACTCGTTGGCACCCATGCATTGATTAATAAAGCTTCAAAATTATCAAGTGATAGGGGTGGGACCAGATGAGACATAAAAATTGCAAAATTTCGTCAAGATAATACATGAAACCGGTATAACTTTTTGAGAGGAACGAAAAACGTCATTTGATGAATTTGCCTATCTTTGAAAATGAAGGAGCTGCAGAGCTTTGAAAATCAAAAAAGCTTGCTTTTTTACAGTTTAAAGCTCTCTTGCGCCTTTATTTTCAAAGGTAGGCAAAAAATGTCAATAACAAAAAAGTTTATTTTATTTGGTATGATCCTATTCAGAGATAGGCAAATCATCCAATTCGGGATCAGATCATATCAATATCAGATCACCAAATTTGAGATTAGATCAGATCATTATCAGATCACAAAATTTTTTACCATCTCGGTGGCAATAAAAATAGTCTCACGAAAATTGAAAAAAGTAATAAACACATTGGGATAGGTTGTCATTTTTCGAATTTGGAAGAAATAGGGCAATAGGGAATTTTTTCCAAAGTGTTGCTTTCCTAAAATTAATTAAATAGGGGCAGGGCCCAAGCTACACATGAAAATTGAAAAATTTGAAAATTGTTGTCAAGGCAATTCATGAAATTTTGTGTAATTTTTTTTTTGAGCCGGACCGAGTGCAATAATTTTTGAACCTTTAAAAAAAACTCTTATTTGGAATTTGCCTGGGGTGGACGCCATATGCCATTTCCGTCATCCATTTTTTGTTCCACGTCTGAAAAATTTTCGCATCTTAAATTTTTCAATCGATTTTTTAAGATTTTTATACTGATCAGTGATCACAATTTTTTGAAAAAAATGCCTCTCAAGTTTTTTGAGAGGAAATTTCAATGTTTTAAATTAAAAGTGGTTTATCATGTCTTCATGCAGAGAAAATCATAATACGTATCTAAATGTCATTGTCTCAATTTTATCGAAAAATTATTTCTTTCATCATTTATTTGTTTTATTTTTTTCAGGAAATGAATCATTCATTTTTTAAGTAAAAACAAATTTTAATTCTTTGAGAAAAAAATCTCAAATTTTGTCTCAATTAAAAAAAAAGTTTTTTTTGGTGCAAAAATTTTTTTTCTAAAATATTCCTTTTTATCTTTTATTTTTGTGCAGTGCATTTTTTTTTTTTTTTTTTTTTTTTTTTGGAAACAGGTCTTTTACGTTTGAAGTGAAGAATCTCATATTTTTGAAAAAAAAATCTCTTATTTTTTGGAGTCAAAATTACTTCATTCTAATGCAGATTTTTTTTTTGTTTCATAAACCTTCTAATTTTAGAAAAAAAATAAAGTTTTTTTTTTTTTTTTTTTTTTTTTTTTTGAGAAAAATCTCTAAATTTTGTAAAAACTTTTTTGAATTGAAAAGAATTGTCATTTTTTTTGAAAAAATAAAAAAAAACTCGTTTTGTTTAATTGTTCAAAATGTTGAGTTCATTCAAAAAAAAAAAGAAGAGAGAAACCTTTTTTTTTTTGATAAATGAACTTTTTACTTTTAGAGATGAAAATATATTTTTTTATGAAGAAAAATTCCTGATTTTTGTTTTGAAATAAAAAACTTTTTCAACTTTTTGCAGTAAAATTAGGTACTTTTTATTTTTTTGAAAAAAAAATTTGTTTTGTTTTTTACCTATAGTTAATTAAGTATGGTTTTTTTGTGTTTTTTTTAGACAGAGAAAAAAAAACATGATTTTTTGGAGTAATTTTTTTTTTTACTTAATTGTTACAGAATATGTTTTGGAGAAAAACGATTTCTCAATTTTTTGAAGAAAAAAAATCTCCAAAATATTTGAAGTATCTAGAGTAGAAATCGTCTTTTAGGGAAAATCCGGGCCCAGTGCAAGTGCATTTTTGCACTCCCTCTCGCAATCTCTGTTAACAGGGAAGGCGCTATGGTGGCTTAAACTTCCAAAATACCATTTTTCAAAGCTTCGTTGCGTCTTCATTTTCAAAGATAGACAAATACAACTATTTTTGTTTCATCTAAGAAGTTGCACCTATATTTCATGCACTTATTGCCTTGACGGAATTTTGAAAAATTTTTGTAAATAAAATATGACTGCCCGTCTAAAATCAATGTAGGAATTCGGTGCACAAAATGATGGAAGATAGCTTAAAGTTGAAATCGATGTTGCCAGCTAATTTAGTGAAATATACACTACAGTATCCTAGAAGAGCTTTTAAGTACTAAGCACGCTTGTATTGTTGGTTAGATTCTCTTAATCTCATAGCAAGTGTTATTTTATTCTATGATTGATGTGGAAAAGACAATTAGACCCAATTAAAAATTTTCTTGGGAGTGATTTTGATGTTGGATAGGTTGTGTACTATGCGTGTATAGGCACACAAGCCCTTACAATTTTCAAATTATTTCATCTGTAGGAGAGGCCTATTCTTTTATATTGCGATGCATTTTCGTGAAGATGTTCCAACCACATCATTAATCTTCTGCAATTGAATGAAATATGTGGGGTTGGATTTTCTTTTCGTACTCTGCTGCCATCTAGGAACAAAGACCATAATCGCATTTTCGTGAATTTCATATTACATTTGTCAACTTTGTGAAAAATGAAAGTATCTAACCTTTTCCTTTGTTTACCTTGAATGTTCTTAAGTGATCTTAATGCAACGATACCTACTAAAAAATTGATATTTCAATTTGTAGATATGTCCATATCTCCTTTTCAATGTAATTCCTTCAATTTTCAAGATGAACATCAATTTTTATATTTTTTTGACCGATTGAACTCAAACCTCAAATAGATAGGTACTAGGTAGTAGGAATATACAAAAAAGACGATATCGCCTAAACGAAATTAACACCTTTATTAAAGAAAAACAATAACAGATCGAATCGTGCCCTCGCATTCGCAATATTTCTTAAAAAACGAGCATCTGTCACATTGTTTCGTTCTTCACAATGGAAAAATGACAAACACCCTTCCATTATTAGAAAAAAAAAAAAAAAAAAAAAAAAAAAACTCAAGTGGTGGAATTGGATAAACTAACGCATATTTTCCGAACAACAGGCAACATTATAGCTGATATCGTTGATGGGTGTATTTATCGGGAGTGGCTAAATCCACAACAAGTAATCACCAAAATGAACGAACGAGAATTCATATCATATTCTTGTTTGAAAACTCGTTGTCGTGGACAATGGACATTTAAAATTTTTCCAAGTTTTATATTCTTCAAATTTTTCATTTTTTTTTTCATTTTCAATTTTCATTCCATTTTTGAAAAAAAAAATTATTGAAGAAATTATTCATCACTCATCGAATAATTATTTATTCCTATTTTTTCCTCAAATTAAATTTTTCATTAAATATAAATTTTTTCTGTTTGTCGTTTAAAACAACTTAAAACTCATTTTAAAAAAATAATTAGGTATATATTTTTTCTATTTTTTCATTCAAACTTGCCAATAATAATTTGTTCATCAAAATGCAACCAATCTTCATTATATTTTTTCAAATTCATTTTTTCAAATTCATTTTATGCAATTTTTAATGAATATTGTTAATTAAATTTAGTTTTAAATTTTCATTTAGATTTTTAAACATTTTTCATAAAAAATTTTCATCAAAAATGCTTCTAAGTTCTAATTCTACCATACTTTTTCAAATTTTTCTTTTGAAATTTCTTTCAAGTAAATTTTTTATCAAGTTTATTTTTCCGAAATTTTTTCCGACTTTTTTAATTTTATTTTTTGAATCCCGAGCAGCACACTCGACAAATTATCGAAATAAAAAATCGACAGAATATCGAATTCGATAAAGTGTCGCGTTAGTTCCGCATAAATCGTGAAATTATCTTTCGATATACAGATAGATTATCGACGAATTATAGTTAATAAAAATTTCGAGATTATAGTAAGATATTTTATCGATAATCTATCTATAATATCGAAAGATAATTTCACGATTTAGGCGGAACTTTCGCGACACTTTATCGAATTCGATATTCTGTCGATTTTTTATCGATTTTTTTATTCCGATTTTTTGTCTTTTACTAGCTTTTTTCTATAATTAAAAATCATTAATTAGCATAATTAATACATTAAACTTTGCCTAAACACATTATTCATGTTACGGTAAGAGGATCATTTCAGAAAAAGTAAAAAAAAATTATAAAAAATCTGCCACCCGTGGGGCTTGAACCATCTACCTCCTGCATGGTAATCCTCTTCCTTAACCACTATGCAATACCTTATCGTTGAGGAATTAGCAATAAAACGCTTATAATAGGCAGTTTAGTACTTCCAGACGTGTTGGACTTAGAAAAATTTTCACCAATTTGGAAATAATTTTAAATATCGTCACAAAATCGTTGAAAAATCGTTCGACAAATTTCAGATTATTTGTCGATAATATAGTTTCAAATATCGTCACAAAATCGTTAAAAAATCGAAATCGAGAAATTTCATATTATGTGTCGATAATATAGTTTCAAATATCTTTACAAAATCGGTAAAAAATCGGATTCGAGAAATTTCATATAATCTTTCGATAATATAGTTTCAAATATCTTTACAAAATCGTTGAAAAATCGAATTCGATAAATTTAATATTCTTTGTCGATAATGTAGTTTCAAATATCTGCACAAAATCGGTGGAAAATCGGAATCGATAAATTTAATATTCTTTGTCGATAGTATCGTTGACGAATATCGTCATAAAATCTTAATAATATCGAATTCGATAGTTTTTAGATTTTTTGCCTATGAAGTTGTACCGATAAATCTTTATAATATCGTGAGAACATCTATAGATTTTCAAACGATTTTTTATCGATACGTTACATCTTCCGATATTATCGATCGAGTGTGCCGCTCGGGATACAATTGTTCATACTCCCCTCATTTTTCAATAAAATTTTCAATTGATTTCATTCTCAAATTGGTCATCAGAATGTTCCTATTTCTTCTCCGAACTGGCAACTTGACTTCTCATTCGAATTTTTCCAATAATTTTCATCATTATTTTTTTGTCTTCTAATTCTTATCGAGTAATTTCTAAATTTCTTCAAGTAGATATAAATTCCAATTTTTCTTCAAATTTACTAAAATTCTAATATTCAAAATTGAGTAAGTACCTAAGTAGCTAAGTACTTAACTACTTACTGAGGCTACTGACAGTACAGACTTGTTGAAAAAAAATTGAAAAATTAAAACATAAAAAACCCTAAAAAATACCTAGGTAGAATGAAAAATATTTTGAGTATTTTGTAAAAGAATAAATTTGTTTTAAATAAAACATCAAAGTTTTCAGAAAAAAACTTGAAAAAAATTTGTTTGAAAAAAAAAAACTTGTACGAAAAAAAAATCATACAAAGAATAAAGAAGAATGAAGATGAATAAAAAAGAACGAGATCGCCCTTACAATGTGATTACTTATTGTGGATTTAGCCACTCCCGTATTTATCCAAGTCTCCAATTCTTAGGCATTCTCGTATGCACTATGCAGGGTGTTATATGTTTGCATTTGGAGATGAGCCGAATGGCGAATTCGTTAAAATGATGTGTACCTACTCGACTTGCGACCGAATAAAATGAAGTTTATTAAGGGTAGCGCGAGGGAACTGTCAAGCGAAAGCATTATCAGCATCCGACCGTCTTCTCTGCCTTCCGTCGCACGGCATCGTGTACGGTGCACCGTGATGGATGAAGTTTTAATTTAGGCTTTATCTCATGCAGCCGATCCTGGTAACTCGGCAACCGCGCTACAATGGAAATAGTCGAATGGTTGTTCGTCGTTAGCCAGCAAACAAGCGCAACGCTACCAAATCAACGTGCAAGTATTGAAGAAAAATCACCCACTAGTTGCTTGACGGGGCAATCGTGCTCGTGTTGTTAGGCAGTCTGGGAAATTTTTTATTGCAGTTAACCTTTTGGGATCGAACTTTTTTGTTCGATGTCAGAAACATAACGGTACTTTGTTTTTTGCTCAATTTTTTTCAATCTGTAAAAGTTTTGATTGTTGTTGAGGCTGCTTTTCGAAAAAATGGTATTATTGGATATACCATACATAATATACCTATTGACGTTCGTTTTTCAAAATAATTTTTAAATCTTTGACAGCCACCCCTACATAGGTGTTTTCTGAATCACCTAAATCTATAATTATTTGCAAGGGACCTTGTCAACTCGTCAACTATGATTGAGCCAAAATTTGGCTTACTGAAAGACTATGTCACCCATACCTCACAACCAAATTTTGAGCTGTCGAGGTTGATTTTTCGATTTTTTGGTGAATTTTGGAAAATGATAGAGAAATCGAAAATAGCCTGTGGTAGAAATTTAATCTTAGCGTCACGTGTGATATTATTATAGTCGGTCTCGTTTGGGGCAGTTGAATCGAAAATTCGAGTTGACGAGTTGACACACGTGTATTTTCTTACAATTCAAAAATCTTTTGTGTAAAAAAAATCCAAAATCGTAAATTTCTCAAGAAAATCATCCAAAACTTCGCCTACTCCTCCCTCCCCTACAAAAATTGGCCTCTCGCTTCAAAAATGGCTGCAATCTTTTCGGGGGATCAATTTTTGTTCATAAACCAATTTTCAGAATTTTACCTCAAAATTCACTATTTTTATAAAAAATTGATCTTGGAAGCTCAAAATTTAGTTTTGAAGTCTGAATAACATGTTCTGCACTGTCTCTGCTTGATAAACGTTCGAAGAGGACGGATTTTTTTAAATTAACGCATTTTTCAAAATTTGAGCACATGAACTTTTATAATTTTTTTCAAATTTTATTGAAAAAATTGAATTTGAAAATATTCAATTTTTGGCAAGAGCTCAAAAAATACAGGATTTTAAATTTAATCTCTTTTATGAAGTACGATGAGAAAAATTGAAAATTTTCTATTAAAGGCACTGTTTTTCCCTAAAATTGTCCAATTTTTTATTTATTTTTTCAAAGCACTGCTACAAAAAAAAATGAAAAACTACATTTTTGGCAGAGGTTTGAAAAATAGAGAATTACCTATTTGAATTGATTAATGTTGAAATTATTTTGAAGATATAACTTTTTCGAAATTTTCTTCACCACCTACCTATGCTGGAAAAATAAGTAAAACAATTGAGACAATTTGAATAAAACGAAACAATTCAAATATTCCACAAAATATTCATTTTTCAACTGGGGAAGTTATTTTTTGCTCGGCAACTAAGTACGAGTACCTAAATGAAAAATTGAAAAAAAAGTTTGATCCCAACAAAATTTGTATTTGGTATGCGCTCTGTGAAACGGTACCTTAAGTCGGAAAAATCGATTTCTACTTTTTTTGACCATCTGAAAGAGATTTTTTTTTGCAATTTAAAAAAAAATCGAAAATCGGATGAAAGTTGGCGGAGATATACCACTTTGAAGTTCTCACATGGAACACGTATGTTTTGAGAAAAACGCTCCAAAATGGTGTCAAAAGTATTTTTTTTTTTGAGAATCTAATCAAAAAGTGAAAAATCGATTTTTTCGATTTTTTTGCTCTCCTGAAAAATTTGCTTTTCCGACTTAAGGTAATTTTTCACAGAGCGTATTACATTTTGCAATAATTCAAAAAATTTATTACTTTTCAAACCCCTAACAAAAAGTATTTTTAAGGTAAACTTTTTTTTATGTAACCTCGATGTTTGAAAAAAAAGTACAAAAATCAATGTTGACAATTTTTTTAAATCACCTAATTCATCTAGAAAATTCCATATTTTTTGAAGCCCTGACCCTGTAAAAAATTCAATTTTCAACTTTGAAGTTTTTTAAGTGTTTGGAAAAAAAACCAGAAGGGATAGGTATTAAGGTGAAAAATTTGGGGGAAAGGAAAAATATCCCCATCTGAAAAAGAAAATTACCAAAAATTCAATTTTCAACTTTTTTTTCACGGAAATGTTTGGAATAAACAGATGTAAACTATTGAGCGTAGCAAAAAAAGTTCTATCTGATAAATTAAATAGTACTATCCATAATCTCGACCAAAAATTAATTTTTTCAATCTTTTATAGTTTTGTCGCTATATAGTCGCTTTAATTTTTGAGGGAAGCAATTGTGCATAAGCATAATTATGACTTTTTTGTACCTTATCGGTTGCATATTCAACTTGTGGAAGGAACTACTCAGCAATGAAATTTTCTGTAAATACTTATTACAGAATCTGGAGATAACTTCAGCGAAGTATACCTGGAGTAATAAAAAAAAAAATTAGTTTTCTAATTCTGAGTCAAAAAAAATTAATTTGTGGATTTCAGGTTTATTTTTAGAAATTCCAGAAAATGTGAAAAATCCTAGCCCGGCTCCTGAAGGATTATTTTAAATAATTTAATTATTACAGAACTTTGAGAAAACTTAAAGGAAGTACATCTGGGGTTATGGAATTTTTTTTTGATTTTCCGAATCACAAAAAAATTTTATTTGAGGATATCAGGTTTACTTTTCAAAAATTCCAGAAATAGTGAAAAATCGTAGAGCGATCCCTCTAGGATTATTTTTATCAATTACCTACATAATCCTAAGAAAAGTTGCGGGAAGTATTCCTTGGTTCATCATTTTTTTTGAGGGGGGATGTCAGGGTCACAAAAAATTTTTATTCAAGGAAATCAGGTTTCTTTTTCAGAAATTTCTGAAATCATGAAAAATCCTAGAAAGCCCCTCTAGGATTATTTTCATTAATTACAGAATTTTGAGAAAACCTTAATAAAGTACTTACAATTGGGGCTTATAGAAAAAAATTTTTGGGGTTTTTCGAGACACAAAAAATTTGTTTTTGAGGATATCAGGTTAATGTTTTCAGAAATTCCAGAAATCGTGAAAAATCATAGAGCGGCTCCTCTAGGATCATTTTCATACAGAATCTTGAGAAAACTTGAGCGAAGTAACCTGGGTTAATAGAATTTTTTTTTGGTTTTCTGAGCCCTAAAAAATTCAATTTGAGGATTTCAGATTTATTTTTCAGAAATTCCAGAAATTGTGAAAAATCCTAGAACGGCCTCTCTGGGATTATTTCCATTATAATTACAGAATCTTGGGAAAACTTGAGCAAAGTACACCTGGAGCAACAAAATATATATTTTTTTTTTTGGTTTATTAGTCACAAAAAAAATTAATTTGAGGATATCAGGTTTATTTTTCAGAAATTCCAGAAATCGTGAAAAATCCTAGAGAGGCCCCTCTTGGATTATTTTCATTAATAATTACAGAATCTTGAGAAAACGTAAGAGACGTACACCTGGGGTAGTAGAGTTTTTTTTTTAATTTCAGAGTCACAAAAAAATATTTGAAGATAAGTATCAGGTTTATTTTTCAGAAATTCCAGAAATTTTTTTTAATTACAGAATTTTGAGAAAATTTAAAAGAAGTACATCTGGGGTTATCGGTTTTTTTTTTGGGTTTTCCGAGTCACATGATTTCTGGTTTATTTTTCAAGAATTACAAAACTCGTGAAAAATCCTAGAGTGGTCCATCTAGGATTATTTTAATAGGTAGACGTACACCCACACATATACTTTTTGTAGTAAATTTCAAATTTGAATTTTCATTTTGAAAAAATAAATATGTTGCCTTTTCGATGATAGATCTAAACTGAACTACATACAAAGAGAACCCTTCTTGCACATATGTACCTAATTCATGTTTCTTATAAAATTTGTACCTTGGCCTCTTGAGGGTTAAAATTTTGTATAGCTTTTGAAAGTAAGTGAATTTAGAATAGACCTAATATATAATACAAGCTCTTTCAAAAACTTTCACAACAAGCGTAATCTTTTTAAAAATATAAGGTTTCCAACAGTACGAGTACAAAACGTTTTTTAAAAACTTGGTTCGAAAGTTGCTTTTAAAAACTACATCAAGAAATGGTTAATCTGGATTTCTTTTCTCCGTCTGCGTCGCGTCGCGTCGCGTCGTTTCACGAATAACAGACATTTACTGGCTTTTACAGTTCACACTTAAATATTAGGGGTTGTTATTCTGACATAGGGAAGAGTTAGCCAAGCCCGCGTATTTTCCCCCTATTCATCACTGTCATCGCGTGATTCACTCCCCCCTGCGTAACGGCTACTTCCTAGTTCCTACATATAATATGTACGCGTATAAGAACTGCGACGAAATTTAAGGGTTGGAGCTGATTGGCAAAAAGGTAGCAACTGACAGAAGACCGAAGGCAAACTTTATGTTCAAATTCTGATCGATAAGCAATTACAGCGGTGATAGAAGCTTTTCCAGCACAAATCTAATACATGTATGAATCGAATTGGAAATACGATTCTTTTTTTTTTTTTGCTGAATTTTACCTATGCCATTTTTTGGTTTATCCATGTTTATCGAATACTACTATATTCGATTCGGTTTCATTCCGTTGTCGGAAATTACTTTTCAGTTCGGGGAGGACAAAATGCAAATAATGTAGGTAGGCATCGTGGCTCAAGTTTAATGAACTTCATTATCAGCATATCGACAGAAATCGATCTTTTTCACATTAATATAGGTACCTACGCGGTTCCATAATTATTCGCAATTTTCCTCATTTCATCAACACGTCCACACGTGGTACATGCAATTAGGTTTTCGTTGCAAACATGAAAGGAAATTGAAACTTCCCTCGAGAGTAATTCGCCAGCAAATTCATCGTTATCGTAGAAATTTTATCAGTTACCATGACGTTTTTATAGAGTGAAACACGTTGCATTAAAATATACTATATTCATTAAGTTAATGCAAACTTCATTGATATATCTGTGGTGTCATTTTCGATCAAAACTTACGAATAATATTAAAAAAAAAACTTCGCTTGTTCTAGCTCTTCAAAGCAACATACCATTGCTTCGCCTCACACACGCTACTTTTTTTATGGGTTTTCATTTGACGTTGACCCGAGAATATAACCTTTTGTTGGTACCTAAATGTAAAAGTTTAGCTTTCAGCTTAACACGTTTTATTCTCCAAATGATTTACTGAAATAGCTAAAATTATGTTGGGAACTTTTAAACAGTAGGTAAGTGGGCCTTTGTGCGAGCTTTAATCTTGCTGATTCGTTAAACTTTATATTAAAAATATTGATTTTGAGAATGAAATGAGAAGTTAAAAAGCCTGTTTCCCTAAATATTTTTATTACCCTCGTAAAACCGAAAAATTCATGGTACATTGTCATGATATTATTTTATGTTACCCGTTTCCATTTTTGTTAATCAGAAACAATACACGAAATAAAGTCGTAAACTTCAAAACTGTAACTTATTCGGTGGAAAAAACGCTGGAAGAAGCAAATGCACAGTGAGAGTTTACCAGTGCATAATATGTTTGAAATTTTCACCTGCTTGATCCTATACTTGCCTACGCTACGTAGCACTATCTAACTACCTACCTACCTACCTACCTACCTACCTACTTACCTTATACCTATATTTTTTCAATATTTTGCTTAAAATCTTCAGCATGATTAAAGTGATTAATGTACATGCCAACATTTTTAAGATTTTTCAGAATCTGATGATGATGAAGAAGCTACCAATATCGATGTTTACGGGTCTGCGTATGAATCCGAAAACTATGATGAAGATACCAGGTGAGTAAAAAACAAAAAAGAATGTTGCAAAAATTTTGTAATAAAAAACCGATATTATTTGGGCAAAAGGAGGCAGTTCAGTCGTAAGACACCCTACCACATTAAAATATGTCAACGAGGCTCTTTTCCCTTCATATCAGGATGCAAACATAAATTCTTCAACAAAACGTACGTGCTACTGCTTTTTTTTCTGGTCTCCTTGTGAGACTTTCGAGTGAATTCGAACCTAAAACTTCATGCCGAGATACTGGAATTCAGATGAGTATGTTATGCCAATATTGGCAATATTAGACTGAAGAGAAAATATGTAATAAAATTCACTAGGTGAATGAATATTGAATACGTAGTTACGTACCTACCATAAGAAATAAATAATTTCATATACTTTGGGTGCTTATCTCCAAAACAGAATGGGCCTGTAAGGTAAAATAAAATTTTTAAGAATTTTTTTTTTTTTTAATCAAACATACAAGATGTCCGGAGAGGATTTTCTGAAAATTCAATCCAATTCTTAAAAGGATTTGGATTTTTGATTTTAAATCTTGAAACAGAAATGATTTTGAATTTTTTCAAGTTACCAAAAGGAGAATTAAAATCCAAAATCTTTTTTTTTTGTTTGGTTTTGTTTGGTTTGGTTGTTGCACTGGTTCCTGTTAGTGCGATTCGCTCTTCGCGATTTTTTAAAATTAGTCCCCAAAAAAATTGATTTTGTGTGGTTCCAAGAAAATTCAGAAATTTTTTCATCAAAAAATTAATTTATAATTATTTTTTTACTAATAAAAGATTTTTTTCGCCCAATAAAGTAAAAACACTCATTTTTTTTAATTTCAAAAAATTGAAAATTTTACCAACTTTGACTCAAATCAAAAAAAAATATTCCAAAAAAACATATTTCTTTATTGTAATAAAAAAAAAAAAAAAAAAAAACAGATTATTTGCAAAAGAATTCAGTTTTTTCCTACCAAAATTAAGTGAACAAAATTCTTTTTAAAAAAAAAATATATATTTACTCCAAAAAAAAATAGAAAAATCATTAAAATTAATTTAGAAAAAATAAAGAGATTTTCTTATCCAAAAAATTTTTTAATAAAAAAAAAAATTGAAAAATCTTTTCAACCAAATTTGAGAGACGGATTAGGAGTTTTTTCTCGAAAAAAAAAAATCAATAAAATTAAGTAGCTTTTGTCGTTTTTATTTATTTATTTATTTTTTTTTTATCATTTTATTTTGAGAAAATTCAGAAATTTTTTCAACTTAAAATTGAAACATTTTTTTTCTCAACTGTGACCAAACCAACAATTTAATTTTTTTCGTTTTCGTTTTTTTTTTTTTTTTTTTTTTTTGAAATACGAACGTGTTTTTTTCATTTTATATTTCCTTCAAAAATTTGAAAATAGTAGTATTTTGTAATTTCAAAAAATTGAGGAATATTTTTTTTTCAAAATGAAGAAATATAATATAAATTTTATTATGCTGACTACAAAAAAAAATTAATTAATTAGGTACCTAACTAATAAGAATAATATGTTTTACCCCAAGAAAAATTGGAATTCGTTCTGCAAAAGAATTCGGTTTTTTTCGAAAAGAAATTGAAAGATTTTTATTTTCAATTTTAAGAAGAAGGATCAAAAAATTGAGATTTCTGAAGAAAAAAATTGAGAAATGAGTAAGAGATTATCTTTTCCAGTGGCGTGGCGTCCATGGAAGCAAGGGAAGCATTGCTTCCTTTACAACTTTCGAAAAAAAGAGGAATAATGATTAATAATGAGAGATAATAATGTAAAAAATATTTTAAAAGTGATAAAAATAACTTTTTACTTAAAATCCATCGACCTGTGCTATTTCACTTGAGCCAAAAATATTTTTTCGCCTTTTGGAAGCAAACAACGCGTTGCTTCCAGAGGCATCGTTTCCATACATGGGCACGTTCAAGTTCGCGAACGTTTCATCCATTTCAAACGAACGTGAACTGAACGAAGTTCATTTTTTTGTTAGTGAACGAGTGAACTGAACGAAGTTCACCTTTTTCCGCGAACTTGACGGAAGGGATGGCTGTTTTTTTTTTAAATATAAAAAATCCAAAAAACATTTCCTCAAAGCAAGAAAAACAATAAAACAACAGCGTGAGGAATTCTCGTTACTGCCGTTACGTGCACTTTGACCAGACCATCGGTGATCGGATCCTGCGTCTGAAAGCCTTCATTTTGACACCCCACATGCCTATATTGCCTATAAAGGAAACGAACGTGTTCGTGAACTTAAGTTCGTTTTAAAATGAACGTGAACTTGAACGAGTTCACATTTTTTTCGGTTGAAAAAGTTCAGTGAAAGAGTTCATTTTTTTAAGCGAATGAACGCGAACTTGAACGAGTTCGTTTTTTTGATAAACGCAAGGAATATAAACACTATCGTACTAGGTAGTCTGGATTGTTGTACAACAGAAGAGAACTGAAAACTGAAACTGAAAAAAATTAAATTGAAAACTGAAAACTGAAAATTAAAACTTTTATTTTTTCAGTTTCAGTTTCTGGCTTTATAGAACTTCATTTTGAAATGAAATTATTCTTTTGAATGAAAAATGATAAATAAATATCACATTAACGTTGATCTAAAGCTACAAACAGGCACAAATTTGAGATTTTGGCGCCCTTGTGCTAAACTTTAACACACTCTTATATAAGCATTCACCTCTTCAAATTATGTTTTGGTCAAACAAATAAATTAATATATTATATTGATTTTACCTTTGACTATGTAGCTACATAGTCAAAGGATTTTACCATCGCACATTTTTTAATTCTTCGTTTTTTTTTTCAAAATTTGGCACCCCTCAAAATTTGGAGCTCGGGGCTATTCTCCCTGTAAATACATATCTAGCTACAAAAATTGAAAACTGAAAACTGAAAAAAAACTAAAAAAAATTGAAACTGAAAACTGAAAATCGAAACTGAAACTGAAAAGCCAAAAACTAAAACTGAAAACTGAAAACTGAAACTGAAACATGAAAAACTAAAAACTGAAAAGCCAAAAACTGAAACTGAAAACTGAAACTGAAACATGAAAAACTGAAAACTGAAAACGGAAACTGAAACTTTTATTTTTTCAGTTTTCCATCTCTGGCAAATTGCTTCTTCGCTTTAAAACCCGTTGTATGCGGTTTAGTTTAAATTAAAATTTGTATTTTTTTTTCAATTGTTTTTTTGGGGGAAATGGGTGTTATAATTATCGTTTTCAAAGTCTATAGAATTTTTTCCTACTCTATACGATACATATTTCATAAAAGTGTCAATTTGCTTTCGATCCACATAAACTCACGCCATGCCACTGATATTTTCCAAAACTAACATGGGTCAGGTGTCAGAATGAAAATAGAAAAAAATTTCGGAATTTAAAATCCAATTCTGGAAAAGATTTTAGATTTTGGGTTTTAAATCCAGGCGTGAATGAAAAGGATTTTAGATCTTGGATTTTAAATACCTACAAATATCACAATAATTTTGGATTTTGGTTTTAAATACCCTTTTTTCCTGGATTTTGCCGAACTATGTTTCTTAAATTTCTTATCAGCTGTCTAAAGAATAATCACCCACACCCTGTGGTTTTTCCTACATCACATAAGTACATTGTGAGTAGGTAATAAAATATTATTTGACAGATAATTAAAATTTTTTTTTTTATATTTTTAGGTCACAGAACACCGAAAATATCACGTCACAAAACAACACAAGTAAGCATTTATTAGGCCTATACCAATTAATTTAGACCTTACTTATTTATGTACTTCAACTTTGATCAATATTTACAATTTTTATTATGATTTTTTTTTTTTTACAAAGATTCGCTACGGTTCATTCGAGAGTTGAAGAATATCACTCGTACTACCGGCGAAACAGTGAAATTAACCTGCGAAGTGCATACGGGTCCGTTATCAGTCGAAATAAGATGGTTCAAAAATGATTTACCAATAATCATTAAACGAAAATCTAGAATTAGTGAGAAAAACACCATTGGAAAACAAAAGACTTCTTTAATATCTCGTCTTAAAATAACAAATTTGGAAGTACACGATAGTGGTTTTTACAAATGTACAGCTACAAATAATCTTATTTCAAAATCGTCAACGGGGATTTTAAATGTGAAACTGAATCACTGGGGTATGTACCTAGACCCCTAGACCTAATTCTAACAGCTCTTCAAAAAAAAAAAAAAAAAAATGAAAAATTTTGCTTCAATCAAGAATGATTATAATAATGGTCACATATTTGAATATTTTATCATTTTCAGGACAAAATTCAGAATCTCATGATTTACCGGATTTTGAACCATCAATTCCAAATTTTCAAACCATTTTAAAATCGTAAGTATACTTTGAGTCTTTGAACTCTTGAAGTTTGAAGTTTGAACTTTGATGAAGTTATTTTTCTAACAAACGATAATCTAGGTACCTACCTACTTTTAAAAATTTCAATTTTTAATGGAGAACCATCTTTTTGAAAAAATTTGAAAATTTTTATGATCCAACATCACCGCTTCTTAACGTTTGTTAGTTAGTTCTTAACTTAAATAAAATTTTAGAAAATAATTATTTCTTTTCAACATTGAATCATCGACAATATTCGACATCGTCGACATCGAGCTTGAAAATTGAATGGAATAGGAATACGAATAATAAGTCAGTTCAATTCAATATTCATTCAAGTTGAGGTTGAATAATTTGAAATTTGGATTTGAATAATGCGTAAAATTTTTTTTTGATTATTCATTTTTATTATTTCGAATTCGAAATTTCGAATTTGGGCGGGACCTTCAGCTTTTTGAAAAACTGGATAATGTTGTTGAGAAACAAGATTTTTTTTTCTTGTAATAAGGTGGCACTTCACAAATTCAACGAAATTACGCAGGCTCAATTTTATCAAACAAAAAAAAAGTAAACAAACAAAACAAATTTAAATTCACCCCGCGCCTCTATAAGCTTTTATCGATTTTTCATTTTCGTTCATGAGTAACGAACGTGAGTAATTTTTATTTATTGGACTATGGATGTACCGATTGTACCCATTTTAATGAATGAATGATATTCTGAAATCAAGATAACATTCAATCTAAAATTGCTTGGAACATTTGAGCTGGAGTACCCTTGACAATTCACATTTTTTGAAGCGCCAATTTCATCTGCCGGTTTTTCTTTCTGTAAGATTCTATTCATTATTATAATTATCAATTGATTGTTATCGTATTTTTATGGTTACCGTTCATGATAATAATTCATCAAAATTACTCATTTAAGGATCATGTAGGAAAACGATTTAATCTGTTGGCCAAAGTCTGAAACCACAGTGTGTGGTCCAATATAGTTCTATGTCATTTGTGTTTCTTTTATTCTAAAACACGTCAGTCGTTTGCGTTTTTCTCATTAAAATTTATTTCATTTCAGGCCAAATATCAACATAATAAACAAGAACTTCAACATGAACAGTAATACGGGTGCAAACACTGGTTTGCCGAATTTCAATCCAGGTCCTATCTATCCTTACCCTATTTGCGAAGTGAGTATGATCTCTTATGTCTTAGAATATTTTCTCTTGTAAAAATTCTCTTTTATATTTCAATTTTGAATGTATAATTATGTAGCCATACAGAGGAACATACTGTAAAAAATATCTCGGTGAAAATAACGTATATATACCAGCCAATGTATCTCAAGTTCTCATAGAGTCGAAAATAGCGGACGCTTTCAAAGTTATTAAACATTCAGAGTAAGTAATCATCTAGTAATCATTGTCGTATTATTCACTACTTATCCTCCGAATATTTGACTAATTGAAATAAATTTACAGCGATTTATCAAAATCGTGCGTGCCGTTCGCCATACCAACGCTGTGTTATTTCGCTCTTCCTCTTTGTATTAAACGTTTGAAAACTCCAACTCCAGAGTTCATATGCCAACAAGTAATTAAAGACTATGTAGCCTTATTAAATTTCGAAACGATTTTTAATCCAATTATTCTGTTCTCAGGACTGTAAAATTTTAGAAGATGATATTTGTAAGATGGAATACGCTATAGCTAAACGTCATAATTTAATTGGTAAACGATTCAATATGCCTGACTGCGTCGGTCTTCCTTCCTTCGACTGTCGTAATCTTGGATTACCTCAACCAGAGCCATCGAATAAAAGTAAGCCTTAGTCGAGTTATTACGAAATGGTTTGAAATCATATCGAATAAAAATTATGACATGATTGGTTACAGATGATCATTGCTATTGGGGCGTTGGTTCGAAATATCGAGGCGAAGTTGATGAAACAGAATCTGGTAACCAGTGTATACCTTGGAACCAAGTCCATCCAATTTCGACAGATACTCCCGAATTAATCGGTGGCCATAATTACTGTCGAAACCCTCGAAATCCTGGCCAAGAACGTAAAAGACCCTGGTGCTATACAGTGGATAAAAAAGAAGAACCTTGTAATATTCCCAAATGCAGTACGTACATTTACCTTATTTATTTTTACAAGTTTTCCTCGTTTGACGAAATTTTTATCGAAAACACTTATGTTTTATCTTTCCAGTCGACGATGCCACTTTTCAAAATGCCCTAATTGCAATTTGTGGACTGGTGACTTTCCTGTTTTTCGTAATATGTTACATATGCTGTTCGCGAAGAAGAACCCGTCGTAAGAAACGCGAACAAATGATCTCAAATAAATTCAATGTACATATTTTTCCACTGATCATTTTCAAAAACATTATAGCAATTATCAGAATCATCAACGACTATTGTAATTTTTACAGATGTCTCCGGGTAAAACAAACATCGTAAAAATGAAACCCGGAAGTGATTGTAACGTCGGTAGTAGTAAGTTGGAAATGTCTTCTCTCATACCAACGTCAACGAATTCTAGTCAAAAATCAGAACGTCGTCCAGCCGTTAAAGTTTTCGAGTTCGACTTTGCCGCTATTAAATTCGAAGAAGAGCTAGGCGAAGGAGCTTTTGGTAAAGTATTCAAAGGCGAAGTTATCACACCGAATGGAGACAGAATGATGGTGGCGATAAAAACACTCAAAGAAAACGCCAATTCCAAAACTGTCGGAGAGTTCAAAAGAGAAGTCGAACTCATGTCCGAATTACGTCATCCAAATATCATCAGTCTTCTTGGCGTTTGCATGTCGAAAAGACTCTGTATGTTGTTCGAATTTATGTCTTGTGGCGATCTCCACGAATATCTTATTGCACACTCGCCTAACCAAGATGTTCCTCGGAATAACATGGAACTTATTTTAGAACAGGAAGATTTGCTGAATATTTCTATACAAATTGCAGCTGGTAATTATCATCAATTCTGGTTGGCGTATCATTTTTGTTCAACGAGTATGAAAATTTAAAATCGTGATTTATTTTTAGGAATGGAATATCTTTGTAGTCAACATTTCGTTCATAGAGATTTAGCCACCAGGAATTGTCTCGTTGGTCATAATTTAATGGTGAAAATATCCGATTTTGGACTCTCCAGAGATGTATATTCGTCTGATTATTACAGGTCTGTGAAAAATTGAGTGTTTTAAATTTCTGTGATGACCAAAAATTATTCCTAGGATTTTAATCTAGAACTTTTGTTTGAAAATTTTTCAAATTGGACCCCCTACCTCGACCTACCAGTTTTTAATACAAATAATAAGTATCCAAGTCATATTCTGCAAAATTGGTCGGGGAGGGGAGTGGAGGGTCTAATCGAAAATTTTATAATAACCAAATTTTTTTCTAGGACTTTAAGCTACAACTTTTGTTTGAAAATTTTTTCAATTGGACCCCCTACCTCGACTCACCAGTTTTTAATACAAATAATTAGTATCAAAGTCATATTCTGCAAAATTGGATGGGAGGGGAGGGTCTAATCGAAAATTTTATAATAACCAAAATTATTTCTAGGATCTTGATCTACAACTTTTGTTTAAAAAATTTTTCAATTGGACCCCTCCCCCAATTTTGAAAAAGTATCTACCTGTTATTACGTGAAATTGGGAGAGAGGGAGGAATCCAATCGAAAAAATTTTCAAATAAAAGTTGTAGGTTGCGATCTTGGGAATAATTTTGTTTATTATAAAAATTTTGATTAGACCCCCCCTCCCTCCAATTTTGCATAAAACTATGTAGGTACAGAGGTACTTAATCAAAAGTGGGGAAGGGTCCAATTGAAAAAAATTTCAAACAAAATTTGTACATTGAAATGCTAGAAATAATTTTTATTGTTTAAAAAATTTTGATTGGACCCTCCAGTCCACCACTTACAAGGCGAATCAATTGGTTTGTATTGAAACGATGATTTTTATTTCAGAGTTCAAAAATCAGCTTTATTACCCATCAGATGGATGTCTCCGGAATCTATTTTATATGGAAAATTCACCGTCGAATCGGACATTTGGAGTTTTGGAGTCGTCCTGTGGGAAATTTACAGTTACGGATTACAGGTGAATATCTCGTTTAGGATTAGGCCTATTTTTGTTTCACCTCGTTCATTGCGTTACCTTCTCATTTCTTTTTTCGCAGCCATACTTCGCCCATAATAATCAAGACGTCGTTGATATGATACGATCTCATCAAGTTTTGTCTTCACCGGAAGGTTGTCCACCAAGAATGTACGCTCTCATGATAGAATGTTGGAATCAAGTACCTAGTCGAAGACCTCAGTTTGGTGAAATACATTCCAGACTGGTTCAGTGGCGTGACACGTGCAGTAGTAGTGATAAAACCGATTCTACTCAGTTATCTCATAATCCGCATAAGATTCAACATTATCACCATCATCATGGGTACTCGCCTTCTGTTCATGGCATAATAATGAAGTGAATGATTGAATTGAACGATGTGTGAATTTATTCATTTGGAACTAGACTTTGACCTGTGTATTTTCTACGATTCATTTTTGTTGATAAATTCAACGCTAATAAGTTCCTCAATGTTTGCATTTTGAGTTTGTGTATTGCCCAATTTCTGTAGGTAATGAATTTGACTTACCAGGGCTGACTCTGAACTCGAGTTTGAAGTGTCATCATCACTCGCTTTTTTAATTTGTAATTTATATTTTGTTTTTTATATTCTTTACTACTTGATTTTGATGAATATTCACGTAAATTGCGTCATTTTTTAGTACATAGTTTCAGTTACCTTACATATTTCTTCTTTTGCATCATTTTATTATTTTGTGAACATTTTTATCTGTTTTTATTTTTATATTTATATTTTTTATCTACATTATTTATTATGAAATGAAAATATTTGTACTTTTTTATACTAGGAATGTGAAATATTTTCATCAATTATTCAACTTTCGAATTGTGTTCGTTTTCATAGCAGTCATGTTTAGAATCATCATTGCATTTTATTTTTTTATTTTTATCCATTATCGTGTTTGTGAATTAATCAAAATACGTTACTTATTAATTTGTAATAAATAGAAATATTTTCAAAAATCGATACTCAGCGATCTGACGAGTTCAGAAGCTGCTCATTTGCACCAATTTTTATTTCGTTCTGTTACCGTGTCAATGATTATTTTGCTAGGTTACCAAAGATGTAATTTTCTATACGAGTTCATCTTATGTAAAATCTGAATGGAAAAATGGCCTTTGTTCTTGGGCCACTATAGTCAACAACGGAGTTGTTCAATGTGTTTATTTGATAAGTTTATATTTTAATAATTGACTCGATGGTTGAAATTATTTTTTGGTGTATCATTCGAATACTTAAGTTACTTTTAATTTGTAGTTTCGATGAACATACTAATTTTATTCTACTGTTTCGTTTGGTAATAAGTACTAGTCATGTGTGGCCAATTAGACGATATTTTTATTAATTGTAAGCAATATTTTTAAATAAAAATACGACAGTGTTGTACTTCTTTGTAAATCAATCTCGAATCAGTATTTTTTTAGAAGTCTCGTCTGCAAATACGCAAAAAAGTAACAACGAAATTTTACCCCAATGGACATTATTATTATCATTGAAAAATACTCATTTACATAGGGAATTGAGTAAAACATGATTCTAGATTTCTAGCATTGTTATAAAACGTTAAAATGAGATTCAAAGGAAATACACTAATAAAAAGAAGAAAAAAAAAGTAATGCAAACACATTTTCACGCGAAGTGTAAGTAGATTTATACATGAATATCCGAAGTAGATACTTTTGATTCACTCGAACTAAAAAAATTAAAGCTTTTTGTACTGGTTTTCTTAAAATTATAATTTATTTAGGTACATAAATGAAAAATGTTTAAAAAGAACTACTGGACAAAGCAATTACACAATAATCAATTTAATATATCTCCATTAATTTAAAATACATAACTTTTCATAATATACGTCGCAAATAAAATTAAGGGAAAAAAATGTTGAAAGTGTAAGACTTAAATCTAACATGCGAGCTGCTGCTGCTGATGGGTATTCACGAAAAATATTTTTCAACAAATACGAACTCGTATGATAATACAATTTAAGTTTCAACTCGTATATGAAAATATTTTCTGTCTGTAAAAACGTTATTTTTCTTCACTTCTTTTAAAATCCAGAATTATTACTTTTAAAACTGGAACCTACGAAAGGATCCAGTTGGCAGTGCAGTACTATTATTCGTAGAAAAGAAAACAAAACGGAATTTTGTCAAATTTACAAAAAACGATAGGACAAAAATCGAAATCACTAGTTTAAATTTTGGAACTAAAATTAAAACAAAATATTTTAATAATGAGATTAACTATTACATAAAAAACACCGCCGCGGATTTTCTCACGCAGGCTGATATATAGAAATTATTCATCAGTATCGTTATCGTTTTCTTCAGCCGAAGACTCTTCAGCTGGTTTTTCGGTTTTCTTGGGTCTACCTCGACCACGGCCACCGGTGGAAGTTTTGGCCTGCGAAAATACACAACGAAATTTGTAAACGTGCGTCTGCATAAAATGGCAGATGTATTAGAACATTTTTATACGAACCGGTTTCGGTTTGCCAGCGCTTTTTGGTCGGCCACGACCACGTTTCGTTTGAGGTGCGTCGTCTTCGCTTTTAGAATCCTTTTTTTCGACAGGGGTTTTTTTCTTTTTCGAATCCTTGGCGGAAGTCTAAACAGATAAGAACGTTTAATTGGCGGGAAAGCGTGCCACATAACAACACAATAACACGCATACTAACGTTATTCGTATCGGATGTGGCTTTGGCGGGTCTTCCACGTTTCCTTGTTACTGCTGTGTCTGACATTGTGAATGTATATTAAATATCTATCGAATCAAAGATGAATACCTAGAAAAAAAATTAATTTCAACATTACCCATTGTCGCCGGTATAATTCGTTTTAAAATTAAAATTCACGTAAAATACACTATTTAAAAATTCGTAGAAATAATCCACATGCGAGGAATCATTTCCAAAGTTGAATCGTAATTTATAAAAAATTTCATTTTTCAACATGACGGCTTATGATTCGTATTAAGCATGCGAGGTCAATAATATCCAGTTTAGCGCCCAAAATTAAAATCTGTCTCAACGAAGCACGTAATTTTGATAAAAAAAAATTAGAACGAACTCGGAGTATCTTTTAAATAAATTATGATGTAATTTTTACTAATTTCGAAAAATATCGAAGTAAATGAAATTTAAACCGGTAGACGCCATCTGTATACAAGCTATAAACAACAATAAATTAATAATAGAACAAAAATACGACGCAAAAGTAAATCGGCAATTTATGAAATACAATACGAAAATTATTCAATTACCTGAGAAAATTTCTGATAAATTAAAATCGCGAACGTTAAACTTTTATTAATAAACGGAAATTTCACCAAAACAAGGAAAACAAACGAAATAAAACGGACTCGTTTTGATTGAAAGATCGTTTGATGCTTGTGGTAAACACTAGAAAAATAACGCAGTGTTACCAGATGCAGAAATTTTCATTGAAACACGACGTGATTTCAAATCTGAAGAATCACGTTCGAGTTTACTTGAACCGTTAAATAACGTTAAAGTTTCGATTTAAAAAATAGAACTTTTTCGCATAAATATTATTACATAAAAAATTATAAGTTTAATAAGTATTTCGCGAATTAATTCATAAACTAGATGATATCAGTGTAACCTGATAGGAACTTGTTACTCGGGATCGAACTTACAGCAACCTTGAAAAAGTGCGATTAGCCAATTAAAAGAAGGCTACAAAATCGTATAAATTTAAATGAAAACTAATGAAAATCGTATTTTAAAATTAATTTCAGGTATAAAATTTTTAAATTAAAAAAAATATAATGTCCCGAAGGTGAATAAGATTTTTCAAAATTTTACGATTTTTAATAAATTCGCGAGATTATTTTGATTGATTTTCATCTCTTTCGTAAGTTCAAAATTCGACCGTTATTTTATGAATAAATTTTGGTACTACTTTTTCAATCAATGAAATTTTTGAAAAATACCTCATTGATTTTTAGTAGAATGAATTTTACTCGAAATAATTCGAGTATTTTTTTTTTCTAGTCCACAAACCAAAGTTTAAAATTATGAAATCCTTCTGTGCGAGAATTTAAAAAAAAATTACCTAATCAGATTCAGATTTGCATAATTTTATTTAGGTTGCAATAATTCCATTTCCACTTATTTTCAAGCGCATGCAAAGAAAGTAATAATAATAGAAGTAATAGGAACTGAAATATAAGTAGATTAAATCTCGACAACCTTTGACTTTGAATTTTTCTGGAAATTATTTTTTCATAAAAAAGTACTTCTTTTGTCCAACATAAAATTCAACTTAATTAAAAGGAAGAAAATAATTCTTCAAATTGAATAGTGTTGAAAATGAAAGATGAGGACCAATTTCCATAATTAAAATTGAACAAAAATATGTCAAAATGTGGTGCCCAGTCCAAAATCAACTTTTGGAATAAAAAAGATAACCAGTTTTTGGAAGATTTCTCTCTTCTCTATCTCTGCACATATTTTTACTTTAAACTCCAAACTCAAATCTTTCAAATCATGAAATCACCGGAATATCATGGTTCTATCAAACCATAAATAGAAATGTGAATTTTAATAAAACTATATTTTTACTTAAAAATGATACAAATACATTGCGTGTGCATTTAATGTTTACATTCAATCGAAAAAAATTCACTCGTGCGAGATCCATCGCAAAATAATAGTAGTTGGATAATATATTTTACGTTACGAGGGAGAAAAAGGCTTCTTTATACTACCGAAAGATCAGCGAGAGGTATATAAAGTAGCACTTTATCTCCCTAGTAACGTAAATAATAATTTCAACACATCGTGGGCACAACACAATTATTTCCAGAATTTACGTGCTACGTTAATAATACACCTATCAATATATCTAACAATTAGAAGAAGGAAAGTACAAGATAATAAAAATTTAGAAAAACTCCTACATAAGCGAATTGCTTACGCTGAGAACATGGCCTTAGGAAAATCGAGAGAGGAATATTTAAATAAATCAAGGTAAGAAGTATTCAACAAAGATGAATATAAAATATAAATCAACAAATGAAAAAAAATCATTTCCCGACACCGGCCGGCGAGTTGAAATCGTCGGCTCATCGTATAAATTGTAAAAAAAATTAAGATTTTAATAAATTAACATTAAATACCTGTATCGTATAACTCTAACAACAGCTTCCGTAACAACTCGAATAATAAATTAAAAGAACAATACGCATAATAAATTAAGAAAAATATTACAAAAAATAAAATTACAACATAGAAATTTTTTTAAATTTAAACCGTAAGAGTAAACATAAGGCACAAACTCAGTGCATCCATAATAAAAATTTTCAAATTTTCGACTAAAACAAAGTCAACTTAACGCTAGGTATGACAAAATAGTACACTGTGATTGGTGAATACGAAAACTGCGTGCGCAACTTCTGCCACGAGAAGTTGTGCACTCTGTTTCACAAAAACAAATTACTTTTGATAGGTATCCGTGTTAAAATAAAAATAAATAAATAATTTCATGAGTATTTCGTTAATATCAAAATCAATATACAATTAATAGGTATGGTACAAAATTGTTCGTATATATTTTCAAAGTCCCAATATTTTATACGGACGTAAGCCACCCACTTCAATTTTTGAGCAACGAATTTTTTCCCAAATAGGTATCAAAAAAATATGTCCAATAATACAAGCTTTTCTATAAAGCCAATAAATAAATATCTCAGCTCAGCTGATCGATGACGAATTTGTTTTGAAAAATTTTGCCATCGTAAATATTGCAATTTGGAAAATAATTTAAAATTTAAATGATTATTACGACGAAACGAAATTTACACTATTAAAATAATGTTTTATCCTTAGTTCCCTTCAGTGCTCGAGGTAAAGTGTTTCGAGATGTTTTACCAGTGCTTTAAAATTACGATAAAAAAATACTGATAACGATTAAACGACGGATAATCCTTCGTACTTTAAAAGAGTTTTTTTTCTTTTTTTGTAAACGTTATTCTCACGTAGTATCCTTAGAGTAGATCTTGAATTCTTATGGATTCTCCTATTCCTGTTCAACTTATAACTTAAAAAAAATAAAAATAATATTAGAACATAATTTGAAACATAATATCTTTAAATTGAAACAGATTACATAATTATTTTATTTATTTTGGAAATTTCAAACACAATCGTTAATTCGAAATCAAAATCCAACAATTATACAAGTTTGTTATCACAAAATGTTCACCATAACAAGAAAATCATTGTATGTACTTCAGAGAAAAAAAATAAAAACCATTATACTGTTACCAAATTTCGCTTCTTAATTTTTAAATTACAAAACGAAGAATTGACAGTAATGTAACGTTTTCTTCTTTGTGAACGAATATTTCATTGCGTAAAGTACTAATTCCATTTGGTAACAATATTATAAAATAAAACCTTACACATAAAAAAAAAGTATACATATAACACTGACTCGCATAATTAAATAACTAAAATGGACCAGAATATTAATAGTAAAGTGACCATTTACGTAAACAAAATAAATGGCAAGAAATATTGCTTATGATTTTGTGCTCTCACTTTTGGACCGAAAAAATGTTTTTTTTTATTATTATTTTTTTTAACGATAGAATTGCACCGCATTTGAAGTGAAAGAAGGATGGTCTAGTACATTAAATTTGATTACGAAACTAGAACATCACAACCATTCACTTCAACATATCATATCAAATTAAAAATGAAGAAGAAAAAATCAGAAATTGAATTTTAGCAAAAATGATTATATCATTTTAGAAATCATGCCATCTTGCCATAAGTGAAAAAGCTTTGCATTATGCTCTCTTTAAAAAAAAAAAACCATATCGAGGATTTCAAAAAAAACATGGTATTGTTTACGTAATAAAGTCACTATTCGTACTCTTTCTAAAGACACACTTACAAACAAATATAACTACCGAATAACTCGAAAATCCTATAGGCGTGTTTGCTTTCATTACTTTCAACGCTTTTTTCGTTTCGTTATCATCCTATCGTCATTTTTTTACCAATTCAAAAAACAAGAAGAATGAAAGACATTAAAAAGTAAATGAATACGAAAGTTGTTTGCTTTTTTTGAAAGAGAAATCAACATTCAATGTGTAGACAGTAATTCTCAAGCGTTTTGAAAAATCGATTAATATTTTTCAAAATCACAACCGAAACCGTAAAATAACGCGGAAAAATCTAATAAACAATCAGGGCACTAAATCAAATTAATTTGAAGGGGAAAAAAATGAAAAATATAAGGGAAAAATTCTAATTTAAAAATAATTACGATTGAAATTCGAATTACGTATTAAAAATTAATTTCCTCATTTTCTAAAATAATTTTTCCTAAATTTTAAATTTCAGAACCGATTTCATACAAAATTATAAAGTATTAATATTAATTAACTAAGAATGTAAATTTACTTCTGATTAAGAAAAAAAAAAAAAAAAAAAAACATGCAAAGCGTTAAGAAAATACTGCCTCCTAACGTAACGACTTTTCAAGTTTTATAGAGCAATCAAAACACATTTTTAAAAAACGTCGACCTAAAATATAATTACTATTATAATAATATGAGCACTTTTTCGAGTTAAAGCTTAAATAGAAAAATTGTTAGATATGGGAACTGTAAAAAAAGTCCGACTATCCACTTACCAAGAAACTATCAACCCTGATTGAAGATTCATAATCTACGACGCGCTAAATTACAAGAGCCGGCTGGACATTGGATGCAAACGTATCAATCGATTGAAAAAGTAAAAAAATTTACGAACATAAGAAAAAAATATAACAAAAAAAAAGAAATACAAAAAGCAGCGTACATAAGGATAAAATAAAAATTCGTTAAATTAGACAAATCGTAATGTCTAATCGAACGCAGTCTGTTTATAGATTTTGATATATTTAAAAATGACCTCTTGACCTTTTGAAAAAATCAGGCTTGTCCGTATAACATAAAATACAAATAAAAATATTTGTTTGGTAACGCAACAAATAATCGAAAAATTCGTATGAAAGCATATTCTGCAATCATAATTTTTTTGATCACATATTCTTGAAGTTTATATGATCGCGTTTCAAATTATATCCTATCAGTCAGTTGCCACAGGTAAGGTAAAATTTCGCTACCTCGGGAACACTTCGATATTTTTTCTATGCTTTAAAGAAAATTATAACTAACATGCTAATTACATTAAAACTGACAACCAAACTTCCAATTATCCGTACCCTCGACATTCACCATCAAATTTAGTTTTCCTTCTGAAATTGTTTTCGTTACGATTACGAAATTCCTAAATGTAATGATACTCTTAAAATTAAGCGAATAAGTTGATTTAATATTATTTAGTTTACAACTGAACAGGAAATCCATACGCTTTATCCGAAGGAACTATTTTCTGTTAACATTCTGCGAAAAAAAAAAAAAAAAACGTGTCAATGTTACGAAATAATGAAAATAATGATTAAAATGGCGAATTCACTTGGTCAACGTACTGATTCGTAGTATGACAATTTTCTTTGAATCTTCTGATTCATCTATACCCTCATTCTTGATAAAATTTTCTGATAAAACTTGCATACAAGATTTTACTGGATCTTCTCTATAGCTCTGATGAGATCTTCGTTTGGATATGTTTTTCAAATCTGCGAAATGAGAATTTTTCATAGTTATTAAAATGAAACAACAGAATCGATGAGAGTATAGTTGGTTGGAAAATTATTTACCTAATTCGTAGCCATCTGAATTGATCAAATCGGATGGTCTGACATCTTCGGAAAGGAATTGAGCAAGAGACTTTTTTAGACCAAGGGGCATCTCGTATTTTTTCAAACATAGTAACAGCCAACATGCTTTACATCTGAGATTTGAAAGTGCATCTTTTTTTGACCTTGGAGTTCCATTTTTGGGAACGGTTTCTGATATAACACAATTTTCTGCACCTAAACTCAACCATAATATGTTATAAATTAAAATCCAGTAGGTATTATGGGCGTATCGAAATTGAATAAAAACTTTACCTTTTTTAGCACACTTCAATAATATTTGTTCTCTATTTTTAACATATAAAATCATTGAACTAATGAATTTACGACATGGTTCGCAACTATGCAGACCAAATTTACGGGTTTGTTTGATAAATTTATAATGTCGTTTTATTCCACATATAGCACAAGTTATTACGCCGGATTCGGAAGCGTTTTTAATCGGGTTTCCTCCATCTGCAGAAAAATTATACGTCATGTAAAGCGATTATAGTGTATTAGCAACGGTATTCTTTCTATAGAGTACAAGTTTAACGAAAAGTCTTGAGGATATGGCATATATTTCTAAAACCATATGCAAGAGATTGCGAAATTTGCGCGGAAAAGTTACCACAAAAGCATAATCTACAGTGAATTGGGCACATAGAGTTGGATTAGTTGCAAGTAGACAAATAGATATTTCAATACCTGAGTTGTAATTCTTTTTCCAGCAACTCCTTTTACGTCCAAATGACATTTTACTCATTTTATTAGATTTATTGACTTTTTTGGATTTATTTGGTTGCATTGGTTCAATGGAAATTATCGACTGGTAGCGAGTGTTCGCGGAATCACACAGCGTCAAGTGAAGTTAAATGGTTCATTTTGAAGAAAAGTTGTTACTAATCACGATCACTAATTAATGAAGAAACATTGTAAAAATATTTAAATAATGAATACGCAAGAATTTCAACACAATTTACTATAAACAATGTTGGGGATCTCCATTCGTTTCGTTGAAAAAAAAAAGAGCATAGAGAACATTCCTAGAAAATATCTCACTGGATGACGACGTTATTTCTTAAGGTACTCAGGAGAGGCAATAGATCGCAGCAGTTTACTTTCAAATTTTCGTAATTTTTTCCCATTTTTTTTTCAAACAAAAAATTCGAAACTTTGAGTTTCATTTTGATTTGATTCGAATTTTTCTTTTCGTTTTCAGCTCCTGTTTTCTTATTTAAAGTTTTTAAACAGAACAAATATTGAATGATTTTTGCATCAGCAAAAAAACACTATATTTTTATTAATGGATTTTATTCAGCTGGCTAGAGATAATTATACATCGTACTCGCTATTAGATCAATAACTTCATTCAACTTCAAAGTTCAAAGATTGCTAGAACGGTCCTGAACGGAAGAACAAAATAAAATATGACATCAGACATCAAGACGTACTTCTAATTTTATTAAAATAAATGATTTTTTTAGCAAAAAATACCTACAGTATGGATGAAAATGATATAAAAGTTTTTAAACGAAGTAATTCAAGGGGAACCGGTTAATATTCAAATCAATCACTATAATAAATGCACTGAATGTTTCGTAGTTTGAAAATTAAAAAAAAAAATCATGAATATTCTCAAAAATGTACACGAAATATTCACTCTCCCTTATGTACACTACTTGGTAGCTACTTAAAAAAACAACTTATTCTGATCATGGCAATTTATAAGGATCGTACAACCTCTACAACACACCACACACCTACTCATACAAAAAAAAGTTACAGCCATCGAAAGACTTAGAAGAGAAATTTTAAACAGAAAAAAAATACATAAATAAATACAGAAACACAAGGCACTTCATAATGAAATAAATAAATGACTAGGAAAGAATCAATCCAAAATAATCTTTCTGCAATTCTGCAAAAAGAAAATGATATGAACACATCTTACAAAATAATATTATAAAAGTCAATGATATGCAATTTAGTTTTACGAAGTCATTTTCAGCAACAAGATAACCGAAATTACGAGTTTGCACTTTCGGAAGACAAAATAATATCATGATATTACGAATAAAGACTATTATTTAAACTAGATTCAATCTTTGTTTACTCATTGATGAATCAAGATTGTCTTCTGTGGTGCTGACTGAATTATAATCCTACACAAATAAATGATCAAGATTATTTTTTTCATCGAAAGAAATTTCAAGAGAGAATCAGATTTGATCTTTTTCACCTGAGATACTTGAGAAGCGATAGTTTGATCCTGGTTTAAAAATTCCGTTTCCCAATCATCTTCGTCATTCGGATCAAAACTGTACAACGGTATCAAACGATGTCGCAGCTCCCTTAATCTTCGTTCTCTAATAAACCATTTCACCTACGGAACATCGTTGATTATTATATTGGTTTAGCAGAACAAAATTTCGACAATAATAACATTATTATTACCACGCTCATGATTAATATCAGCAGAAGTATTGCCACAACGAAAATAACAATTATGATAAAGAAACTTGAACTTTCCTCTGTAACTTGAAAATGACCACCACTGGGATTACTGAATTGAGGAAAGGTGGAGTTTTTCTCAGAAGTATTTAATGAGGGCATAGCACGAAAATCTGAAAAAGAAAAGCCATATTAGTAAAGCTATACAGTTATATTATAAATTACAGTAATTTTTCCTTGTATTGTTATTACCTATAACCTTTATCTGAATCCGCATTAGTTGTAAGTGGCCAACTGTTTAGTTGATATTTCACAGTTCACCAACAATACCAAAAGTTGAAAAAGTTTTATAAGAAGAGAAAAACGTTACAATTCGATTAATTAACCAATTTTAATCCCAAACGATTATAAAAGTCTCACAAACTCGATTTTTTGATTACTTCACTGGTCACATGTCCATGTTGTGATAAGAGAAAAGAAAACATCCTTCATGCTTGTTACGTTTCTACCAATCACAGTGTTCTAATTCATGGGTTCTCCTCCAATCAAATTCTAGATTTACGTCATTCACGTATGTTTGTATTGGTATTGGTGACAATTTGATTAGTGTACTAGTGTACACCTGTGCACATGCACGTGCTATCAAAACATTCATAAAAAACATCGCATCGATGATTGATTGATAAAAACCCTAATAAAAACCAAACTTTCCCAAGAGTGTTTTCTTCGTCTCCATTGAAAATAAATAGAAGTTTTGCTTTTATTTTTAAGTTGAACAGTCGTTATTGCCTGTGAAGTCACGATGAATTATTTAAAATAAGTTACCGGTCTCTATTGACATCCCTAAGAATATCAAGTTCCAAAAACCAAACGAATATGAATTTTCGTTCAAAATTTGACCATCAACAGGTAATTTTTTAGTATTCGCGTTAAATATGTCCTTATTCCGTGCATATCTCTACAATTTATGCCTTTGTTATGTTATAGAATCAAAAAGCCAATATAACTAATAATTACCAAGGGATCATTCCTGATCGAAAACTGACGGTGAGTGTTTAGCTTTAGAATTTCCACACTACGAGAAAAATTTTACTTTTTGCAAATTATTCAACAGGTTAAGAGAGGGGTGTTTCCTTACGCCATTCATGCCAATCCAGTTTCGAAACGAGAAGTGTTCAGAAAAGATCAGCACGTCTCGAATAAAAATGATAGGTACGTAGCTACGTACTTCACGAATAAGTTAAATTTGTTCTAAATCATCGATTCACTCGTCAACTTTTTTTTCACAGTTTTCTGAAGCCAATGCCAAAAAATACTTTCAATTTATTCGACAAAAAGGTTCCAAATGAAAAACCGCAGTTTGAAAAAAACAAACCATCAGTATCGACTGGATTCTTCGGGTCAAACACGCAGCATCCGGTGACTCCTATAAATTTCAAGAAACCTCAAAATGATAACGTCACGTTTTCGAGTACCACTAACGTCACAAGAATTAATAAAAATGTATTGTTGAATAAATACGTTACTCAACAATACAATGCTGTTTTCAACGCCAAGTAAGTACTTGATCAAATTTTTTGAATAATAATAAAATAGGTACGTAGTATGTGCAGTTAAAATTCGTTTGTTTCGAAGTTCATACGAGTACGTTCAACTCTTTTTACAGTAATCAGAAGCCAAAAAATACTTCTAATGTATTCGATGAAAAAGTTTCAAACGAAGGACCGCAATTTGAAAACAAAACTAGACCTTCGACGTCGACTGGATTTTTTGGATCGACCACGCCGCAACCGACAACTCCGATAAATGTCAAAAAACCTCAAAATGATCATTCGAATGCCAGTAACACTACAGAAATGAATAAAAATATATTGTTGAATGAATATGTCACTGAGCAATACAATGCTGTTTTTAATGCCAAGTACGTATTTTTCCTTATTTTAGGAAATTTTCTTGTTTCGTGTTTTACGTAGAAATACAAAGAGTGTTTCTCCTTCACGTTGTTAGTACTGCAACCTTCATTAAGTTATGTCGAATAATCAGTATTTTCATATTTCAAGGAAACATGCATTTTAACGTGTAACTTTGGTACCTTGTTTCATTGTATATACATTTTTTTTATCGGCCAAAAGAAATTTGTTAATCTAAACTATATTTTATAATGTTTGCAGAACTTCTACTGTTCAACCAAAATACATAAACTTCGATAGCCAGGAAGCTCTTCAAATTTGTACCTATCAGAAAATCGGCGAAGTTATAAATCAATCTTTCATAGAAGCGAGTTCGAAATTCGAATGCTCTTTGGGTACGTTGGATTTGTTGTTTGCATTTGAATTATTTCACGAAATATTTGTAATATGCAAATTACTTTTATAGAAAGGGCGACATCGATACGAGATCACTTGCGTAAATTCCATAAAGAGAGGCGTAAATATGCTGCCCGTAAACGCGACCATCATAATAAAAATGCTCACGCTGATCCTCTCAAGAACAGACAACACCATGAAAAGAAACATGCGAAAAACAAAACAAAATTCGTCCATAAAGATAGCAATTTTCTAGAAAACGATACGTTATCGCCTAGAAAAGGAAATGAAGTACGTAATCAATTCAAAGGAGGAAATGATAGGACGTATCGTTCCCCGAGCCAATGCAGTTTACCGGAAAAGAACTACGATTGGAGAAATCTTACTCCTTCATCTTCGCCGGACTTGAATTATAATTTTATTCGTAATTTCGAAGAGAAGAAACAAGAATCAGGGTTTTTAGAAAAGTTGAATGATCGCAATGGCAAACGTAAAAGGTCTCCTTTGTTACCCACCCAGCGAAAAAATGTTCCGCAGAATAATCATCCGAAATGTGAATATAAAGCGGTCAACAGTCCAACTTTATTCTTTAGCGATACAGAAGAATCTATAATTACGCCAAAAGTTGATAAGAGCAAAACGAAAATGCCTTCCAAGGATAATAATTTTTCTTTAGATTCTGCTGTTTGTTAGTATCAATAATACAAAAGCTGTGTATTCTTGGTATTTTTGTTAATTGCATTTTTTTTTTTTTTTTTTTTTTTTTACAGTCAAGAGAAAATTTAGTCCAGAGTTCCGTAATCCTATCGACATTTTAAAACGCACTCGTGGAAAATCGGATAAAAAGAAAACTAAACGAAAGAAAATCACGACTCCCAATCCGTCTTATTCTGATTCAACATGTCACGGAGTTAATCCTTTCAAGCGTAATAATTACGAGAGGAATCGAAATGATGAATTCTACTCAAAGTACAAGTATTCTAAATTCGATTTAGGTAAAGATAAATATTACTTTTCTTAATTTTCCTTGCATGAAATCTTTTTTTCGATGCGATTTCGTTTTATCAATTTATGTGGTTAGTGGAAGTTAACATGATACACTATTGTTTTAAAAATCTAATAATGATGTATTTCAATTCAATAGTATCCACTATTGAAATTCGAGCCGCTGATAATGGTATCGGTTATTTGACAATTCCTGTGTCGTGCGATAATGATACTTTCAGAGTAACTAAGTTTGTGTTCATGTTTGGATGATAATTTCGTTCTCTTCGTGTTAGTTTAATGTGAATGTAAAATGTTTTTAAAATATTTTTGTTTTATTTTATTCTTTAGCAGTACATGCTTTGTCGGTAAGTCATCCATTAAACGTATTCATTACCCATAATTTATAATTTTTCCACGTGAGAAAACATTAATCGTAAATGTTCTTTAGATCCTAATAAGAAATTAGGTCTAGGTACCTATTTAAAATAAATTGTTTTCCAATTATCTTTTTTAACGTACTTCGATATAAAATTTATTCATTTAATAACAAAATTTCAGTTTGCTTGTTTGATGAAATTATAAAAAAAAATTGAATTCTTAATTTTTAATCAAATGAGAACAGATGCTGGACTTTCGCGATGTCCTGACGTGACTATTCAACACGGAAGAATTCGATACAGCGGCAATAGAGCAAGAAGAATGAAGATTTCGTGTATGAAACCATATACCTTAATCGGAAATTCCAGATTGGAATGCGAACATGGGGAATGGAATGGTCCAATGCCTGTTTGTGCAAGTAATTAATATTTTTGTATTCATGGGGAAATAAAGTATAATGGAACTCATTCGTATGTTTAATCTCTGATAAAAATTTTCCTAGGCAAGAACTGCGAAGCATTGCCTAAACTTCTACATGGAAAAATTACTTATTTCAACGACAAAGCTATAGCCAAAATGCAATGTAATCCAGATTTTACCTTGATAGGATCCTCTCAAATGCATTGTACTGGGAGTTTCGGATGGAATGATACAGTTATACCGGAATGTCGAGGTAAGATTTTTTTCAATGACCAACTTGCATAACAAAAATGATTATTTATTTATTATTTACATCATATCATTATTTACGTTATTTAGCAAATTCAATTCGTCAATTTGGAATTTGTCATTTCGAGCCTAACGATACAAAACATTGCGAATGGGTATCCAAGAATGGTCTTTTTAACTGGACAATAATGTCATCTAGTCCCGAGGATAATACTCACATGCCTGTTGGTAGTTTTCCATCGCATGATCACACATCACCAGTTTCAAATTCTTCTGGTAAGTTGAACATGAACACGTATATACGTACCATGACCGGCAACTTGAAAGTAACTCAGCTCGAATTATATCCAAAATTTTATGAGTGAAATGAGCTACACCTTTGGAAACTATTTTTATGTAATTTTTGAAGGAAAGACCTACAAGTATATTTTTTAGAGAAAAATTCTGATTTTTCTTGAAACAAGAAATATTTTAACTTTTTTTGGAGGCAGCTAAAAAAAATATCAATTTTTTATGAAGTAAAAAACTTGATGAATTTTTTCTAATTTTTTTGAAGAAAAATTTTCAAATTTTTGGAGTAAAACATTTTTATTTATTTATTTTTTTTTTTTAGTAAAAAAAATAATTGTTCTCTTGGAAGTAAATTGGAATAAAAAAAATCTCCATCATTTGAGGTGATTTTTTTTTGTTGTAGAAAAATTTCTTTGTCTTCTTGGGAGAAAATTTTTCAATTTTTTTATCATGAGAACTTTTTTTGTAGAAAGCAATCTCTTTGATTATTTGGTATATTTTTTTTTTATTTATTTTTTTTTTTGAGTAAAGAAACACCCAATTTTTTAGCGTTAGATTTCTCCATGTTTTGAAGATTTTTTTTTGTACCTAGTAGAAAAAATTTTCAATTTTTTTTTCATGAGAACTTTTTTTGTAGTAGCAGGTAAAGCAATCTCTTTGATTATTTGGGAGATTTTTTTTTTGAGTAAAGAAATTCCCAATTTTTTAGTGTTAGATTTCTCCATGTTTTGAAGTAAAAATGTTTTTCAAATCTTGGAAATGAAAAAATTTTCAATTTTTTTTCAACTTTTGAAATAAAAAATCTCTTCTTTTATTTGAAGTAAAAGAAAATAATTATTTTCGTAATAGGTAAAAAAAAATCTTTCGAGTAAAACTGTTTTTTAATTTTTATAGGAAAAATCCCTATTTTTTTAGCAGTCTTGATTTTTGAAGAAATAATATGTATTTTACAAATTTTTGGAGGAAAAAATCTCAATTTGATAAAAACTCTCTGCACTTCTGCAGTAATAACAGTAAAAAAAAACTTACAACTTTTTTGGAGTAAAAATAAAAACACTAGGTAAGATATATTTTTGGAGTAAAAAATTTCTATTTTTTTGAAATAATGAAATTTCTTGATCATTTTAAGTAAGAAAAATTTCTATTGTTTTTATAGTAAAAAGGGTCAAAGAATTTCTTCAATTTTTTGAGAGACAAATTTTTTCATTTCTTTTTCCTCAAGAAATTACTATTTTTTTGAAAGTAAAAAAATTTTTAATTATTTTTTGAGAAAATCAGTGTTTTCAACTGTTTGGGAGTAAAAATTTTCTCAATTTTTTGGAATTAGTTTTTTTTTCAAATTTTCGCGAGTAAATTTCTTGATTTTATAAAGAGAAAATTTTTTCCAAATTTTTGTAGTCATTTTTTTCATCTTTTTCATTTTTTTTTTTTTTTTGAGTGTCAAAATTTGCAATTTTTTAAGCGTGAAAAAAATTATCTTTTTTTTAGTACCTATAATTTTCATTTTTTTAAAGCAAATTTTTTTTTTAATTTTCTCTGAGTTGAAATTTTTAAAAATTAGGCATTTTCAACGAAAATTTAAAAAAATGTTTAGGTAAATCTTTTGAGAAGTTTTTGGAGCAATCATTTTTTCAAATTCTTTACTCTTTAAAATTTCAAATTTTTAAATTTTTTTAGCGAAAAATTCGTTAGGTATTTTTTTAGGTATTTATTTCGGGGAGTAAAAGCGTTTTTTATTTTTTTAAAGGAAGGAAGAAAATTTTAAATTGTTTTTGTAATAATTCTTTTTTCCATTTTTTGGAGGAATAATTTTTTAATTTGTGTTTACTTAGATAGGTACATTGAACCAATTCCTAATTTTTAGCAGCAAACAATTTTGGATTAAAAATTTTTCATCAACTGTTTGGGAGTGAAAGAAATTTTGTTTTTGGCTGATCTTTATTTTTTCGAGTAAATAATTTTTTTTTAAGAAAAAGTAATTTGCAATTAGGTACCTATTGTTTGTGTAAAAATTTTATTTATATTTTTTTGAGAAAAATCGAGCTACACCATACCATAGAAAATTTCATGTTGACGGTAGTGACACGTACGACTTACAATGTGCATTTCACTTACCCACTACAGAATATTTATTAATTTTTTGCATGATGTTCTAATTTCAAGGTCACTTTTTGTACTTGGAGGCATTAGTCGCTCCAACAAAAACGTTTTTGAGCTACATGAATACGAAGAACGCAACTGCAAAGTATATATCACCGTTGTTCCCTCCATTTGATGAAGATGAACCTCACTGTTTGATTTTTTATTTATATGCAAATGGATCACATGCCGGTACGAATATTTATTTTGAAATTCTTTTACTTACTGTAGCAAAAAACGAGACAAATTTTATAAAGGAAATTAAAATTCTAGGTATCGTTGAAGTATTAATGAATCAAGACAGCATTTGGAGGAGTAATGGTAGCCTTGGAACTGAGTGGAAAAAAATTAATATTCCATTACGCAATCGATCAATTCAATTTCGTGTAATTTAATTTATTATCCGAGTTGACACTTGATTTACTTATTATACTTTTTTTGAATTTTGAAACTTGATATAAGTATACCCATAAAATTTATTTTCCCAATTTTGTACTTGTTCAACTATAAGTATTGCGTTTTAACTTTGTTTTGCAGATAACCATCGAAGGGAAAGGAGAATTAGGACATTATACCAGTACAGCAATCGATGATTTGAGAATCGCGGTTGGTGGAGAATGCGAAGAAAATCATCAAAGTAACTCACTCGTGAAATATTTATTTTGATGGAAGTTTTCCATTAGAAGCTTCAAATATTTATGCTCGTTTCATTTTTAGTTGAAGTTTCAGCCAATGCAGATGTTGAACAGTCGATTACGAAATCGTTTTCCGGAATTGAAGAATATGAAGACGAAACTGAGAGATCACACGAAGTACAAGCTAATCAATCCAGCTTGTCTTTACAATCCCCGAAATCAAAATTTGAAAATACCTCAACTACATCGACCACCCCGAAGAACCAGTTGAATTTCACCGCTAGCAATTCAATAACAACAGATAATCGTACTGGATCAAATACACACATAACCGATAATGAAAGCATGCCTGATGATAATAATAATGCTTATATAAAAGTCGAAGATTCCAATTCAACTACTGAAACAATAATTATGGAACACAATGTTACTTTTCACAGATCTGCCGACAATAAAAGTAATGATGATGATAATACCCTGGTGGAACACGAAATTCATATGAATTCTACGCATGATCACGAAAATGACAATGATTTACGAATAAACATACCCCCTACCAGTTTATCTTCTAATGAATCTTCAATTAAGGAAGAAAATCAAGAATTTGATCGGGATATGACTATTCTTCAACATCAGTTTTCGAACAAAACAGAAAAAATATTATCCAACATATCAGCGGCAAGTACTTCTTACGTGGTTCCAATTTCAAATGACTCCGTCGTAGAATCGAATGACGCGGAAAATGAATATGACCATCAGGAAGAAAACAGCGGTGACGAAATAGAGGAAAAAAGAGACGATCCTCGGCATTTTGAAAACGAGAAAAATGTCCTGCAAAAAAGCAATGATCAAAACAAAGAAATAAAGTACTATTACGTTGTGCATCCGGACAATGGTAATTTCATATTATTTTATTATTATTTCAACCCATTCAATATTGTAAATATTGGTTAGATAATGAGGTACATTTTTTCGCAGATCATTCAAATGGCAGCGGAATATTTTGGGTGGTGATGTCGATCATTTCTGTAGTGATGTTATTGTTCTTCGTTCTAATTTACAAAAGATACTACAGAAACAAAAGAAAGGATACTAGTTCCATGCAATTCCTTGCAAAGGATGATGGCTGTAGCGATTCGTTTCGTACCAAAGATGATGTTCTGATGTTGAACTGCGTTCTTAAGAATTTGTAAACAGTTTCGACATGCAAAGTATTCTCATGACAATTTTTTTTTTTTTTTTTTTTGTTAGTTTTAGAAAAACTGATGTAAATAAATTAAGTATAATAGGTACGTAAATTAATTATTTCCATTTAAATATCGCTAAATTACTCACATCTCAAATTTAAAGTGCCATGTGGCATGTGACGAAGTATTTTTTTAACAAAAAATAACGTTGATAAGACATTTTTATATCGTTTTATTATTTGGTTGGCGGTAATGATTGAAAATGAAAACAAATCCACGTCCTGTGATTGGCTAAAATTGAAAATTTAATTTAAAAATTTAATAGGTACCTACCTAATTCCTGAATGCCAAGTGCAATATGGCAAAAAATTAGAATGAAGAATTTGAACTTTGATTTTCATCAGAATTTCTTCAATAAATTAAAGGATTTTTTTTCCAAAAAAAAGAGACAAAAAATTTAAAAGATGTTTTCCTTTATAAAATAATATATTTCTTCCTAAAAAATATTAAATAGGTAATAAATAAATACATAAATAAATAAATATAATATAAATAAACAAATCAAATGATGGAGTGGGTAATGTTTTCTACTAAAAAATTAAAAGAGTTTTTTCTCTTAAAAAATTAGGAATTTTCTTGAAAAAATCAGTTTTTTTTTCTATTAACAATGAAAATCTGTAAAATGAGAAAATTTTGTTCGCTGGCTCTAAAAATTTGAGATATCTTTTATTTCAAGAAAATTCATATTTTTTTTCTCCTGAAAGATTGACCCAACATTTAGGAGTTTATTCTTTTTCCAAAAATTTTGGGAAATGTTTTGTGCTTCGAAATAATTGAGAGATTTTTTTCACTGAAGTATTGAATTTTTTTTCTTTGAAATGTTTAAAACTGACCTACCTCTTTTTTTGGAAATTGTGATAAGTATTTTTATGTTTAAAAAAAAATTGGAAGAAATGAGGATTTTTTCGAAAAATTAAATGATTTTTCTCTACGAAATCTCGAGAAATATTTTTAGGGCAAAAATTAAATGGCAGGACATTTTTCCAAAAATTTTAAAAACTATTGAGAATTTTTTTTCTTTAAAAGAATTAAGTAGGTGCCTATCTTAAGTGATATTTTTCACTTTTTTTAATATTTTTTTTTTTTTTTTTTAAATGAAAATTTTTATTTTTATACCTAGCCTTTTATTTTTAAAAAAAAGTTGTTAATTTTTAACATCAAATCCAAAAATTTGAGAAATTTTTCATTTTAAGAAAATTCAAAACTTTTACTCTGAAATATTTGGCGAATTTTTCTGAAAGTGAGATAAAAAATTGAGATTTTTTTTCTAATTTCGTTTCTAGTTTTAAAAAAATTTAGGAATTTGTTGCGCTGACTCCAAAAAATTAATATGTTTTATGGCCCAAGAAAATTCAGATTTTTTTCTCCGAACGAATTGACTCATCTTTCTCCATAAAATTGAGGTATTTCATATTCCAAACAAATCCGGACAAAAAGACTGTTTTCTCCGAAATTTTGAGAATATTTTTACTTATAAAAAATTGAATTCCATGATTTTTTTCTAAAAAAATTAGAGAAATTTTTCCTATCAAACCTAGGTATTAATTACTTTTGTTCAAAATACTACGTTTTTTTTCCCTAAAAAAATTATATTTTTATCCAGAATGTATTTTATGGCAAAAAAAACAACTGATTAAAAAAAATCCTAATTTTATTTATTTTTTATAATTTTACTAAAATTTTTTTTGATCTAATTTTTTTCTTTAAAAAATAAATTTTTTACGCTGATTCCAAAAAATTGAAATCTTTTTATTCCGAAAAAATTTAGAATTTTTTCTCTAAAATGATTGAGGGATTTTTCTCCAAAAATAGCTCATTTCACTTTCAAAATTTTGGGCGTAGCTTGAGCATCTGAGCCTGAGCTACTGCTAACAAGGGACATGTCAGAAGTGCCAGGAACCGATTGAAATGGAAACATGTTTAAATTGTTGTACTACTCGAGTAAGTTACAAAACCAAAATTATAGGTGCCCGTTCCCATTAGAAAATTTTTTATGAATTTTTAAACTATAAAATTTTGAGAAAATCAATAAATTTAAAAAATCATTTAAAAATTTTTCTTTGCACACCACCTTATAGAAATCGAAAAAACAAACAAAATTTGTTATTACATATTTTTGCCTATCTTTGAAATTGAAGGTGCTATGAGAGAAAAATTTTATTTTAATTCATTAAAGAAAAATTGAATTTTTTTGAGTGAGTTAAAATTAAATGTTTCTCTGTAGCACCTTCAATTTCAGAGATAGGCAAAAATATGTTATAACAAATTTTGTTTGTTTTTTCAAATTCTATCAGGTAGTGTGAAAAGAAAATTTTTAAAATGATTTTTAAAATTTTTGATTTTAGCATAGTATATGCTTTTATATACAGAGACCAAAATGGAAAAAAACGACAGGAAACTCCGAGACCAAAATCCGACCCCATTGGGTTAGGTTTGAAACTTGAAATTTTTTTATTAATTTAATGGCTTTTTGATATTTTATTTTTTTTAAATAAATTTTACGACTTTTAGATATTTTATCGGACGTTTTGTAAGACATTCTGTTCTCCAACCTTTTTTGTTAAAATTCTCTTGACTTTTAGATAATTTATCGGACATTCTGTTTTTTTTGTTTTTTTTTAATTTCCATTGAAATTAATATTATTCATGACTTTTTGTGAATTATCAAACAAAAAACTTAAGTAAACAATTTTTTTTTAAATTTTGCATTCATCATTTCTTTCTTTTTTTTTTTTTGAAAAACTTACCAACAAACCTTAGCTTAATTTTTTTTTTGGAAGTTTTTAAGGTTAATTTGAAAGAAAAATATTTGTAATTCGATTTGAATTTTTCAAAATTTTTTAAGAAAAACTATTTTTAGACAACTAACCATAAAAAAATTTATTTTTAAAAAAAATCTCAGAAATTTGAGAAATTATTTTTCCATAAAATTTAACAAGCGAATTACACTTTAGGTTTCATAATGATAAAATCACATTTGAAAATCGGTGAATTTTTTTCATTTTTCCAAAAAAGGGGGGTGACCCGGCACGGGTTAAAATTCAATTAGGGGAAAAATAAAAAATAGGGAATTATTTTCTCATCAAATGAACACACTTTGGGGTGAAAATTGAAAACATACTCAATTACCTATATTAATTTGCTTCGTTCAAAAAAAAAATAATAAAATAACCAAAACTTTCTATAAATTTAAAAAAAATGAATACCTAGGAAAACAGATGATTTAAAAATAAAAAGTGATAACAATTTTTATTAAAAAAAAAAATTGAAAAAAATTAATTAAAAAAATTTTGAAATCGAAAACTGAAAAAAAAATCCAATAAATTTATTTTTACTGTGAGTAGGACTATCACGATTGGTGGTAGGTACGTAGGTACGTACGTACGTACACGAATTTTTAGTTAAAAAATTATAGGGGCAGAAAAAATGATATTTTTTAATTTTTCAATTTTTTAAAAATTTTATGGGACCAGAATTCAAGTAAAGGTCTAAAAGTTTAAATTAAAATCCAAATGAAATGCAACAAAAAAGAAATAATAATTAAACCCTTATTTGTGTGAGTATTTCAGCTTATTTTCAAGTACAATAATTCAGTCTAGTGATATGTATCATATTCAATTTATGTTCTACGATGTGGTAAACGCACTAACGTTTCTTTATTCGAAAAAAAAATAAACTTCTTCGCAGAGTTTATCAATCCAATAAACATCGCTCCATTTTGGAAAAAAATTCGTGTACTTACGTAAGTACCTACCACGGATCGTGACAGTTCTACCTACACTAAAAATGTACCTAGCTCTTTTAGACATTTCGTCATGGAGTAAAAGCATATACTATGTTTCATACTTTCAAACGTAGTGTGGAAATAGAGCGAACCAGGGGGGTCCAGGGTGGGCTTTGCCCCCCCTGGCGAGGCGCGAAGCGCCGAGTTTTTTCATATTTACCAAATTTTTACAAATAGATCAATATTTTTATTTTTTTTTAATTTCTTAATTTCCTTAAAATTTTACACTTCAAAAATTCATAAAAAATTTTCTAATTGGAACGGGCATCTATAATTTTGGTTTTGTAACTTACTCGAGTAGTTCCATTTCAATCGGTTCCTGGCACTTCTGACATGTCCCAGTTGCCGGCTATGATGTAAAAAATACCAAGACATTTTTTTGTTCTTTTATCGAAAATAATAGCCAAGTTGCTGCGGCGTCCCCATCATGGTAGAACTTGTAAAAATAGGTCTTTTTGGTGAATGAAATATTTTGGTAGATTTCTTGTTTTCGTCTTCATTGCGTCTATTTCTTTTCAGCTCTTCCTCATCAAACGAATGCATTCTGATGAAAATATAATACAGTACCTCGACAATGCTCAGTAAACTTGCTCCCAAAAATAATCCTACTGTTCCTCCAACTGATACTGTAAAATGTTAAATAGGTATTTACAATTTATCGCGAAAAATAATTTAATTACTATGAAATTTCCAAGATGCAATTGTACTTGATGGCTGAATGTGACTACGTACCTACTAAATCAAGACGAGTACGAACGACGTTTCTCTTATACCTCTCATTTGGTAATCTATCTAGACCTATGCTTATTTTAGTACCAAATGTTGCACCAGAAACATGTTTCGTCCTGCGTGAAATTTTAGTTGAACAGAAAAAAAAATTAAAATTAAATTTCTTCAAATTGTAGAATTACATTGGATAATGATTTACGTGAATCGAACCCACATCTGAATATCTGACAATATAGTATTGTATTCTGGCTCATTACAGCTTGAAATACAACGACAGTCTACGCCCAACTTCTTCAAATCCTGAGATCGCAAAGCCCGAAGTGTTTCTACGACACATTTTATAAAGATACGATACAAAGTTAGTGACGAATAATTTTTTTGTATACAGGGTGTTTCATAACTTGTGTAGTTCCTCCCACGAGATGAATAGGCAACTCATTAGGAACCAAAAACATTATATGCGCTTGGTGTCTATATTAAAAATTGAAGGGCTATAGAAAATAAAATTAAAAGGTAATTGTTGAATTTGCCCAAAGTTGGAAAATCCGCATTTTTACAAGTACACCCCCCCCCCCCGGCAAGTAATATTTTTAGTAAAAATCAGTGATTAGCTATAGGCTTACTGACTCAATTTAAAAAATCTCTCAATTTTATTTTCTCTTGCACCTTCAATTTTTGAATTAGGCAGGCACCATGTGTATGTAACATTTTTTGGTCCTTTGGGTTGTCTATTCCCCTCGTGGAAGGAACCATACTACCTATGAAACACGCTGTAAATATTCAGGTACAATGTGACAAATAAGCTTACGCTTACTCATACACACCTGCGTAGTATGTCAAGCAGCCTAATCCCGCTACTCCGCAAATTGGAGTTTTTCTTTCTGAAACATTAACACGTTCGCTAATTATTATTCAAATACTGTTTAAATCGACATTATTTCAATTTTTGATCATTCGAGTATGAAGTAGAACTGAATATTTTATACAGTTAGCATTATAGCGTATCTCCTCAACTTTAGCTCAGCAAAAATATTTTTTTTTAACGTTATGAAGAAAAATACGTAATTCCATCATTTTTCCCTCTAAATGTCTTGACTAGGTAGTAGGTACACGATGCCCGAAAGTAAATTAATTTATTGTTATCCGATTTTCCCTTTGGTACGTACAACCTTTTGACACAGCTTAGTTGAAAAATTTGAGAAATCACTAATTATAATTTTTTTATTTAAAAAAAATAATAATAATGGGAAAAATCTTTTTTTAGAAAGATCTATGAAATTTCGAAATTTTTTTCTCTTATTTTCAATTACCAACGATTATCTAACTTTCACGACATTCGATCTTTCATTTGCGAGTAAATACGCTGTATGGTTCTGGACCGAAACTCCAAACATACCTATAACTTTCGTTCATAAAATATCTTTACCCGAGCAGCACACTCGACAAATTATCGAAATAAAAAATCGACAGAATATCGAATTCGATAAAGTGTCGCGTTAGTTCCGCATAAATCGTGAAATTATCTTTCGATATATCGACAGATTATCGATGAATTATAGTTGGCAAAATCCATCAACAGATAAACTTTCGATAAAATCGAACGATTTTTCTTTTAAAAATCTCAAGATTATAGTTAGATACTTCATCGATAACCTATCTATAAATCGAAAGATAATTGCACGATTTATGCGGAACTAACGCGACACTTTATCGAATTCGATATTCTGTCGATTTTTTATTTCGATTTAGTTTCGATATTCTATCGATTTTTTATTTCGATTTAATTTCGATATTCTATCGATTTTGTATTACGATTTTTTGTAGATTATCTAGTTTCGATATTCTATCGATTTTTTGTAGATAATTTAGCATATATGGGTATATGCGCGCGCACATTTTCAAGACCGGCTGGCGAGTTTGAAGTCGTAGTTACGCTTAAGGCTGGCGAATTTCGTTCCAAATACAGCAGTTTCTACCAAAACAAGCGTCTGTTGCGAACATCGGAGTTCGTTCGCATAATACGAATTGGATTATAATATTCAAACATCTTATGCAAAATTGGAGAAGAGGGAGGGGTCCAATTGAAATTTTTATAATAACTAAAATTATTTCTAGGACCTTAATTTACAACTTTTGTTTGAAAATTTTTTCAAATTGGCCCCTTTTTCCTCCGCTCCTCCAATTTTGAATAAGTATCAACGGAGTATTATGCAAAATTGGAGGAGAAGGAGAGGTCCAATTGAAAAAATTTTCAAACAAAAGTTGTAGCTTAAAGTTCTAAGAATAATTTTGGTCATTACAAAATTGTCGATTGGGCGCCTCCCTCCCGTTCAATTTTAAATACTAAGTATTCACATAGTAATCGTAGTATTGAACTTGGTAAAATTTTATTTAAGAACAACGATCTGGTTTCAAGTAAAATACCTAGTAAACCAAAAAAACTAGATAACTTGTTTGAAAATTTTTTCAATTTTGATTTCGCATATTACTGTTACACGTAAGTAGGTAAATGCAAAATAATAGAGGCTAGAGATGAGGTCCAATTGAAAAAACATTTCAAACAAAAGTTGTAGAATAATATTCTGGATTTAATTTTGGTTATTATAAAAATTTCGATTTGGCCCTTTCTTCCCATCCAATTTTGAATATAAAGTAGGTATTTTTTGACTAGAAAAAAATCAATATAGTTTCAACAACTATCGTTACAAAATCGTTGAAATATCGAAGTCGATAAATTTCATATAATGTGTCGATAATATAGTTTTAAATATCGTCACAAAATCGTTGAAAAATCGAATTCGAGAAATTTCATATAATCTGTCGATAATACAGTTTTAAATATCTTCACAAAATCTTTAAAAAATCGAATTCGATAAATTTAATATTCTTTTTCGATAGTATAGTTTCAAATATCTTCACAAAATCGTTAACAAATCGAATTCGAGAAATTTCAGATTATTTGTCGATAATATAGTTGTAAATATCTGCACAAAATCGGTGGAAAATCGGATTCGAGAAATTTCAGATTATTTGTCGATAATATAGTTGTAAATATCGTCACAAAATCGTTGAAAAATCGAATTCGAGAAATTTCAGATTACGTGTCGATAATATAGTTTCAAATATCTTCACAAAATCGTTAAAAAATCGAATTCGAGAAATTTCAGATTATTTGTCGATAATATAGTTCTAAATATCGTCACAAAATCGTTGAAAAATCGAATTCGAGAAATTTCAGATTACGTGTCGATAATATAGTTTCAAATATCTGCACAAAATCGTTGAAAAATCGAATTCGAAAAATTTCAGATTACGTGTCGATAATATAGTTTCAAATATCATCACAAAATCGTTAAAAAATCGAATTCGAGAAATTTCAGATTATTTGTCGATAATATAGTTCTAAATATCGTCACAAAATCGTTGAAAAATCGAATTCGAGAAATTTCAGATTACGTGTCGATAATATAGTTTTAAATATCTGCACAAAATCGTTGAAAAATCGAATTCGAGAAATTTCAGATTACGTGTCGATAATATAGTTTCAAATATCTTCACAAAATCGTTAAAAAATCGAATTCGAGAAATTTCAGATTATTTGTCGATAATATAGTTTCAAATATCTGCACAAAATCGGTGGAAAATCGGATTCGATAAATTTAATATTCTTTGTCGATAGTATCGTTGACGAATATCGTCCTAAAATCGTAATACTATCGAATTCGATAGTTTTTAGATTTTTTGCCTATAAAATCGTACAGCTAAATCTGTATCATATCGTGAGAACATCTTTAGATTTTTAAACGATTTTTTATCGATACGTTTCAACTTTCGATATTATCGATCGAGTGTGCTGCTCGGGTACTTACCTTTATTTTTATAAGGAATATAATGTGAAGTGCAATTACAAAGTGCCATTTGCGCTTTAGCTCGACAATTTACCACACACGTTGAGTAGCTGTAAAATTCGTAAGTGTCTAAATAATTCTCTTCTGGTAGTCGACAGTTTCGTTGTTCTACATCAACTAATGGTAAATTACGATCATTTTCGATTTCTTTTACCTGGATATTTCAACAAATTGTGTGAAGTAAAATTTTATCAAGTTATCAATGCCTAATAATTTTTTAGGCAAACGTGTTCATTATTTTGTATAAAGTACGAACTACACTAAGGTGAATATCTAAGTACATTATAGATTGGTACCATTATATGAAAATAGGTGAGCAACGAAAATTTTTGTATATCCAATTTGAATTTAGGTGTCGAAAAATTTTATTTAATCAATTTTTGGTCAATACCAGGAGATTTGGCAATTTTTTATTTTTTTTCAATGTAGGGTTTCTCGAGTAATAATTTTGAGAAAAATTCCATCAATTTTGTTGAAATTTGAATTTAGGTGTCGAAAAATTTTATTTAATCAATTTTTGTTCAATTCCACGCGAATTTGGCAATTTTTTTCAATTCCAGCAGATTTTGACAATTTTTTAATTTTTTTTTAATGTAGGGTTCTTCGAGTAATAATTTCGAGAAAAATTTCGTCAATTTTGTTGAAATTTGAATTCATGTGAAACACCAGTTTTGTTTTAGGGGTTGTATTAAAAACAAAAAATTCTTGGATCAAACAATTATTTCTCCAACTTTAGCTAAAAAAAATAAGTACTTTCAAAATTTTCCTGTAAACAAAATTTCAAACTTTTTGTTCAAAACTAAAATCTTCAATTCTTTCCTATAAACTGTAATTTTTAAATTTTTGTTGATGAATACCCTTTTTTTTTAAATTTTCAATTAGGTATATTCTTCAGAACTCTTTTTTTTTTCTAAAAATCATAATTTTTATTTTTTTAATACCTAACCTACTTACCTACTTCAAAAATTTTGATTTTTCTCAAGAAATAAAATTTTTCAATTTTTCCTTTAAATATATATATATATTTTTTGTCGAAAATCAAAATTTAAAATTTTGTTTATTTTTGGATAATATAATACCTATCTTAAGTTTTAGGGAATAAATCCCATTTTTACATGTTTTTTTCTTTTCAACAAAAATTTTATATTTTCATTGAAAAACATATTTTTCTAAAGAGAAATTTTTTTTTTAAAATGAAAAATGAAATGTTATAGGTAGGTATCTAATTTTTTCTAGGTTTTAGAAATTAAATTTAGAAATTTTCTTTAAATTTATTTTCAGTTTAGGTATGTCACCATGAAGTTAGTCCCTATGATCTGAAAACTCGTTGGTAAAAATTTTAGCTCCTCATTTGACTTATCAGGAATTATTCTTATTTTTTCCACTCGCTACCCGCATTCACTCATTCAAAAAAAAAAAAAAAAAAAAAAAAAAATAGTGAAACATTCACTTTGGCTAAGCATAAAATTATAACGGTGTAATACCTATAAGTATAAAAATGCCTCTGAAAATAAGTATACTATACACACTTGAATTTTCATATTATAAGTAGATCCCCAATTTAAAAGAGCTTTTTCATCTTGCGGGTGGTTAACGTATGGAACATCTTCAGTCGCATGAACAAAAACCTAAATGCAGAATTATTAACGAAAAATTTTATTCTGAGGTTTTATACTTATAGTTAGCTGATTATTGATCAATTAATCATATTTTACTTTTACTGATTCATACGCCTCTAGCTGCAGAATTCCAGGACCGGTTCTTCTATTTGATACGAGTTTTGACATACTATTTTTCTTTCTACGTGGAGAGTATTTTTATGTTTTTGAAAAAATTATACATATAAAAAATTCAAAGTAGGTACTGGAGCGAGTAGGTAATTTTTTTTTTTAATTCTTACTTCTTTGTATGAATGGAATTGATAGTGAAACACATCCCGTTTTCTGTAGGCAAAGGTAGGAAATTATCGCAACATTCAAAAGGCTCCCCATTCCATACGCATTTTTCAATCAATTCTTCACAGTTTTCTCGAATCTGCATTGAAGAGAATTTTATACGGCGCATTGAATATGCAACTCTTTCGACTCATTGCTATAAATGCCCAATTATTGTTCACCTTGTTAATCAACAGATCAAAATCTTCGGTACAATTCATATCTCCATTTATGCAATGAGTTGAACAAGAATAACACGACCCATCAAAAAATGCTATATCTCTTAAATAAAAATCCAAATTCATATCTCGATTTACTCCAAATAATCTGAGAATAAGATTAGTACTCGTGATCACCTTTGTGATGAAATTATTAAAATTAAGTATATAGGTAATTGAAAAATCAGCTCGTCTCACTCATTGGCGACATCGTAAAGCTTATCTGGAGATTCTTGCTCGCAAATGGATACGGCTGGGAAAGTGGTATTCCAGTCTAAATGGTCTGTTTCCATGACAAAACTTACTGCATTGTTTCGAAAAGCGTACCACGTTGCATTCAAATACATCCAAGTGTAATATCCCGATAAGCCACATACCACAGCCCAAAAAATTCTATTTTCATTCATACAATGGGTATTAAAATAATAGAAATGATATGTTACCTTAAGAGATAAAATGTATCCATAGGCACCTACCTTTCCGTCCAATGTCTTTTTGGTTCCGTTATGTAATGGAATCCATGGATGGAACTATTTGTGATATATTGCTTTATTCGAAACATGATTCAGATCACATACGAATGTCACTTCTGTTCTATAGCATGAAACTAATTTTTTGAAAATACCTACATTCTTTTTAACGTTGCGTGTTGTCGAATTTTATCAGTGGAAAATTTAAAAGCTTTTTAATAGACATGTAAAAAGTGTACCTACGTACTACTTTGCTGCGATCATTTGATTCGTATTAACCTTAAACCAAAAAGTTGTAAATATTGCGAAAAAAAAACAACCGATGATTTTACAATGATCAAATTTTAATTCAAGATAACAATTCCTAATATCATTGTAGGTACGTGCCTATACTACGTGTACTAAAGTTATATTTGATGAAAAAAATTCCAAAAATTAGAAATTCAAGACTTCTTCACGATGTACAAATAAAGACGAAGGGTGAAAAAGTACAAAATTTCCATGAAACTCAACACACTACTTCCCAAAAATAACCCAAATGTTCCACCTACTGAAACTGCCAAATGAAATTTTCAAAGCATTAATTTTTTTTTGTTAGTAGGCAACTCGAATGCAAAATAATATTTATCTTACCTAATACATCACTGAATCCAAATAATATGTCTCTTTTTAATCGCATTCTTGGATACTTGGATAAACTCCATTTTATGTAAGTACCAAAAGGCCTGAAAAAATCATTAGGTACAAAATATTATTACCATTTTTGAAATAATAGGCCAACCACAATTACAAGATTGCCATGAAAATTGTGCTAATGTTGCATTTTAAAAGATGTGCAGGCACCGACATAAAATCTACCAAAGGTGTAAAAAAAATTACCATTCCATATTTTCTTCAGTTTCGACAACGTAAATCGTGTATTCGCAAGGTAAATGACAAGGGCATTGAATTTTATTGTTCGTTTGCGGATCTTTCAATTTTACCAACAACTCTATGGAAAAAATTGATAGATAATTTTTTACTTAGGTATACCTACCTACTCCCTTAATTTAGAAAAATTGGGAAAAAATTACATTTTGACTTGGAAAATTAAATTTTTTTCATTTTAAGAAAATTTAGTAGTTTTTCTTTAAAATAGGTGTAGATAATTTTTCCCAATATTTTGAGAAATATTTTTTCCAAAAGAATTGAAGGATTTTTTTCTTAAAATATTTTTCCCCAACAAGAATAAAAATATTTCTTTTCCAAAAAAAATTTGAAAATTTTTTGCTTATCCTTCACTTTGAAAACATTGAATAAAAAAAATTGGTTCGACTCAAAAAATTGATAATTTTTCAATATTTCCAATAAATTGACATTTTTTTATTTCCAAATAATTGACATTTTTTATTATTCCCCAAAAAATAACACTTTTTATTCCCCAAAAATTGGCATTTTTATTCCAAAAAAATTGGCAAATTTGTTTATTTCAAAAAAATCAACATTTTTTATTCCCGAAAATTGGCATTCCCCCAAAAAATTGACATTTTTATTCCCAAAAATTGACATTTTTTTCATTCCAAAAAACTAACACTTTTTTATTCCAAAAAACGAACACTTTTTTATTCCAAAAAAATTTTGATTTTTTTATTCCAAAAAATTTACATTTTTTTTGATTCCAAAAAAGTTGACATTTTTTTACTACCTAAAATGAACATTTTTTTTATTCTTAACAAATTGATATTTTTCCCTCAAAAAATTTGACATTCCAAAAATTGACATTTCTTTCATTCCAAAAAATTGACATTTTCTTTATTTCCAAAAAATTGACATTTTTTTATTTCCAAAAAATTGACATTTTTTTATTTCCAAAAAATTGACATTTTTTTATTTCCAAAAAATTGACATTTTTTTATTTCCAAAAAATTGACATTTTTTTTATTTCCAAAAAATTGACATTTTTTTATTTCCAAAAAATTTAGATTTTTTTTGGAAATATTTTCACTTTATTGTTAAAAAATGAATTGAAGGATTGTATCGCTCGAAATTGTTTTTAATCCAAATTTGAGAGATCGCCCCCCCCCCAATTGACTTTTTTTTTCAAACAAACATTGAGAATATTCTTAACATTGACAGTTTTTCCATTTTTCCTGTAAGAAAAAAAAACAGATTTTTCTTTTTTTCTCCCCGAAAAAAGTAAAAAAAAATTTTCTCTAAAAAAACAAATTTTTTCTGCGAAAAAATTGAAAGGGTTTTTCTTCCAAAAATTTGAAAGGATTTTTACGCTGACTCGAAAAATTGAGATATTTATTATACCAAGAAAATATAGGGATTTTTGTAGGTATCCTATAAATTGATATTTTCTCTAAAAAATTTAAGACGTTTTTAATCCAAAAAAGCATTATTTTTTTTTAATTGAAATATTTCTTCAAAAAAATTGATTGCTTTTTTTGACACAAATTGATTTTTTCCAAAAAAAAAATGCGAGATTTTTTCCAAAAGCAAATTAAGTTTTTCTCCCAAAAAATTGATGTCGACTCAAAACATTGAGATATTTTATCATCTCAAGTAAACTTTAAAATTTTTCATTTCAAGTAAACTTGGAAATTTTTTTATTCAAAAATTGAGATTTTTTCCCAAAAATTAAAAAAACACTTTCATTTTAAAAAATTGAGTAAAATTTTTTTTTCCAGATTTTTCTTATTTTTTTACAAGCAGAAATTGAGAGATCCCCGCCCCCAATAAATTAGAATTTTTTGCCAAAATAATGGCAGATTTTTTTCTTCAAAAAATTGTGTTTTTTTTTTTCAAACAAATTGAGCGATTTTTTTTTCTCCCAAAAAATTCAGAAACCGCTTCAAATATTGTGAGATTTTTTCTTTGAAAATTTGAATTTTGTAACTCGAGCCCCGAGCTACCGCAAAATAGCCTGTCATGGCCGTTTACAAGATACCGTAATTAATTGATGACATAATTAGTAATTATCTTTCTATATGCCTGTTTCAGTGGATATATTCATCAAAATATAAAAACTCGGCCATTTATTGATTTTAAAAATAGGTAGGGTTAATAATCTGATACATACCAGAATATTGGCCAAGGCAATGCATCCCTTTAACATCACATATTTCGTATTGATCTGTAACGATTGTATGCAAAATAATTAATTATAATAAGGCTTATAAGACGTTATAAGTGTCTGAAAAGAGCTTTTCATTCACACTTACACGAAGGCCGGTAAAAATGTGGAATACAGCCGCATAATTTATGGGCTAATTTCATTCGACATTCGTTCCTGCATAATCGATACGTGTACACCGGACTCGTTACGAGATTAGATTCGTTGAAAAATCTGCATTTCCGCTGCTCTATGTTGAGATCTTTTACTTTACTCGCGCTGTACGTGGATAGAGCAGTTAATTCGATTGACTTGAAAACGTAGCTGGGAGAGTAGAGCATGTAAGCTGCAATATCCGGCGCTTCCATAGGGCTGTGGATGAATCCCTAGGCAGAAAAGATATCAATCGAGGGTCGATGTATATGTTTGGAGGAATTTTTTGTAATTCTTACGTAATAACCGCTACTCATGTTCATTATTTGTCCGAACATGTCACCATCCAAAGGATTCCTTTCCATCAGACTGTCAGCAGGCAGAATTGTCCAGGTTTTTGATGTCCAGTAACTGAAAAGTTTCAATTTTTATAAAAAATGGGTCAATAAAGGTTTTTTTCATCGCATTGAATTGAACAGTATCAAAATTTACCTGTAAGAATTATAAATTGCTACATGACTATTATACGCATAACAAATCCCCAGCTCTGTGATGGTCAAGTCCAAGTTACTAATGTTGAATAATTCCATATTACTGTTGCTTAGCACGTATTTCAAATTGAAACGAATTCTGTATATGATTTCAATGTATCGAGAAGGTGGTATTATGCTGGTGCTAATTTCTGGTACATTTTGAAACGTGAAGTAAGTAGCGTTGGCGAGCTGGATTAAGAAATTACGCACTTCTTCTTTGTCGCTGTGATTTTTAAATCTGAAAATTTATTTGAAACTTTTTAAAAATTATTCTATAGAATTTAAAATTTTTTACTACCTAAAAATTGGAAATTTCTTCATTCAAATAGAAATCGGGAAATTTGTCTATCCCAAAACATTAAATTTTTTCATCTCAAAAATTTTCCTACCTCAAATGAATTAAATTAAATTTATTTAAAACTTTTTTCAAAATGCCTTAATTCTAAAAAATAATTTTAAAAAACTATTCCGTAAAATTTACAAATTTTTTTACTCCCCGAGCGGCACACTCGATCGATAATATCGGAAGATGTAACGTATCGATAAAAAATCGTTTGAAAATCTATAGATGTTCTCACGATATGATAAAGATTTATCGGTACAACTTCATAGGCAAAAAATCTAAAAACTATCGAATTCGATATTATTAAGATTTTATGACGATATTCGTCAACGATACTATCGACAAAGAATATTAAATTTATCGATTCCGATTTTCCACCGATTTTGTGCAGATATTTGAAACTACATTATCGACAAAGAATATTAAATTTATCGAATTCGATTTTTTAACGATTTTGTAAAGATATTTAAAACTATATTATCGACAGATTATATGAAATTTCTCGACTTCGATATTTTACCGATTTTTTGACGACATTTGAAACTATATTATAGACAGATTATATTAAATTTATCGAATCCGATTTTTTACCGATTTTGTAAAGATATTTGAAACTATATTATCGACAAATAATATGCAATTTCTCGAATTCGATTTTCTAACGATTGCGTGAAGATATTTAAAACTTTATTATCGACACGTAATCTGAAATTTCTCGAATTCAATTTTTCAACGATTTTATGACGATATTTGAAACTATATTATCGACACGTAATATGAAATTCCTCGAATTCGATTTTTCAACGATTTTGTGGCGATATTTGAAACTACAATATCGACAAATAATCTGAAATTTGTCGAACGATTTTTCAACGATTTTGTGACGATATTTGAAACTATATTATCGACACGTAATATGAAATTCCTCGAATTCGATTTTTCAACGATTTTGTGGCGATATTTGAAACTACAATATCGACAAATAATCTGAAATTTGTCGAACGATTTTTCAACGATTTTGTGACGATATTTGAAATTTTTTCCAAATTGGTGAAAATTCTTCTAAGTCCAACACGTCTGGAAGTACTAAACTGTCTATTATAAGCGTTTTATTGCTAATTCCTCAACGAAAAGGTATGGCATAGTGGTTAAGGAAGAGGATGACCATGCAGGAGGTAGATAGTTCAAGCCCCACGGGTGGCAGATTTTTTATAATTTTTTTTGACTTTTTCTGAAATGATCCTCTTACCGCAACTTGAATCGTGTTTAGGCATAGTTTAATGTATTAATTATGCTAATTAATGATTTTTAATTATAGAAAAAAGCTAGTAAAAGACGAAAAATCGGAATAAAAAATCGATAAAAAATCGACAGAATATCAAATTTGATAAAGTGTCGCAAAAGTTCCGCCTAAATCGTGAAATTATCTTTCGATATTATAGATATATTATCGATAAAATATCTTACTATAATCTCGAAATTTTTGCTAACTATAGTTCGTCGATAATCTATCTATATATCGAAAGATAATTTCACGATTTAGGCGGAACTTTTGCGACACTTTATCGAATTCGATATTCTGTCGATTTTTTATTTCGATAATTTGTCGATTGTGCTGCTCGGGTCGTAAAAATTGGAAATTTGTTCATTTAAAACAAAAACTAGAAAATTTGTGTATTCCGGAAAAAAAAACTTAACAAAATTGAAATAAAATTTTTAAGTACATTTATTCGGACGAATTAACTTTTCCTAGGCTCAAAAAAAATCAAATAAATTTTGTTCCTAAAAAATTGACTTATTTTGTTCCATTTCAAAAAAAAAAAAAAAAAAAAAAAAAAAAAAAAAATGAATGTTTAAAAAAAAATGAGAAACGTTCCTCTCCTCACCCCCCAAAAAACAAGAATTTATTTTCTTTTCGTAAAAACAGGATTCCAAAAAATGGAGACAAAAAAGTGGAATTTATTATTTTTTTAATCAAGTAGGTAGGTATTTTCTTCTCCAAAATAATCTAGAAATTTTTTAGTTTTAATATTTTGTTTTAATTTTTTTGGAGAAAGAATCTAATTTTTTTGTTGAAAAAAAATCTGATTTTTTTCTGAGAAAATATATCTTGTAACTTTGAAAAGGGACCTAAACTCGGAAAAATCGATCTTGATTTTTCTGGGTTATCTGAAAGAGAATTCCTTCCTGCGTAATATAAAACAAAAAAATCGAAAATTGCTTGAAAATTGACCGAGATATACCACTTTGAAGTTCTCACATGGAAAACGGATGATTGGAGAAAAACGCTCCGAAATTGCGCCAAAAATATTTTTTTGAGAATCCAATCAAAAAGTGAAAAATCGATTTTTTGATTTTTTTGCTCTCCTGAAAAATTTGCGTTTTCCGAGTTTAGATACCTTTTCACAGAGCGCCTCACATATACTCGTACCTAATACCTATAGCTGAAAAATCTTACAATTTTTTTTCACCATTTTTTTTTGCAGAATGAAAAGACGTGTGTAGGTAATAGTTTTTGAAAAAATCTTCTAATTTTTTTTTAAAGAATTTTTTTTTTTGGTAAATGAATTTTATTGAAATTTCTTTTTTTTCAAATAAAAAAATCACAACATTTTTGGTACCTACAAGGAATTGAAATTTTATCAGTTTTTTAGCGTAATTTCTCAATTTTTTGACACATTTTCTTTTTAGTTTTTTTTTTTTTTTGGAATCTCAATTTTAGGGAGGGGAGGGGAGGTCGATAAAATATTTCCTTTATTTTGAAGAAGGAAAAATATTGTCCTACCAACGTACAATGGCGTACCCTACCTGAAATCGCGATTTAAAAAACCGAAATTTTTTTTCAATGAGATCAGTAGTTCCCAAACAAATCTTTACATTAGGTATAATTTGTAAATAAAAACAAAGCGGACCTTACATAATATGCTTTTATTTCGTAAATCTCATTCAAAATTTTTAATTCTTACCTAATATTTCATTCATTTAATAATAATTTTTCATTTTCACAATTTTTTCAATTTTTATGACAATTTAATTAGGTATAATTTTTTTTTTAGTTTTTCTGAATTTTTAATCAATTTAATATTAAAAATTTTCCAAGTTTTTATGATTTCATAATTTTATTAATTTGTTAATATTTTATACCCATTGGTAATTTGAAAAAAAAAACTATATAGATATTATGCGCTTATTGTAAAAGATTTGAGATACCTACTCCGTATTTATAAGATCCTGTAAGGCAAATTCATTGAATTTTTCTGTAGGACAAATGGTGACGGATGGAAACGACGTATTCCATTCTTTCCAATTTCTTTCCATCGATATAACCGTAGGCGTTTCTTGATACCGTTTCCAGGTAGACAGACTCAAAATTGTTGCACCATACAAACACAACACAAACGACACCAGCCATAATAATCTACAAACAAACACATCAATGAACGTCACATTTTAATCAGTTGAGTATCTTGCGGTTTTAAAAACGTGTGTGTATATATATACCGCTCGATAAGATGTATTCTTGGTCCTGTGAAATGAATCAAACCATGAATAGATGTCGAAGATATGAAAATTTTTAAAAATTTTATTCCTTCGCTGAAAAACTTTTTCAAAAAAGTGGTCGGGATTTTTTGAACTTTTCTCATTGGGGGTATTACAAGAGGACGAGGTTCTAGATGTTGGACCGTTGTGGAACTGGGTAAATTTCTTTTTAAAAACTACCTAATACTGTATTTGTCGAGTCGTTAAATTTAAATCAAGTCTTTATTAAAAATTCAGTTATGTATTTGTTATAAATTAGTTGAATAAATTTGATGAAACATTATTGCATAATAAAATAGGTCCTGGATAAGTGTATTTATTTTTAAATCGATTTTTCAATATACCTAAGAAGATTAACATTTCGTACCTATACGATTATTATATTATATATAGGTGCTTAAAGGTACGTACAGTGTTCATATTATCCACATTTATTTTGATTAATAAATTTTTCATTTTTTTATAGGTAAATACTCGTATTTTTTTTTAAGCTGACTCTCAAATAGGCGAATCAAGCTGCAACGTTCATGACGATACATTCACGCTGAACGCCGCAATAAATACGTTAACTACGGTAATTAAAAATACACCAACAGTGGTACATTGATTCAAGTGAATATCATGTTTGGTTTTTTCACGACGAAATGTCGACCGTCTACGGAAATCCGAACGTCCTTTCATTATAAGAATTATTCCAACAATTACCTGTAAATAATATCGACAAAATATTCGGTCTCAATTACCTACATTTATACACGAACACATGACCTATCAAAACGATTAGGTGTAGGTACCTATACTAGATAATATACTCACCTGTAAAAACAAACTTAGGATTATCAAAATGAAAAGACAATGAAAGGAAACATTTCGCGGACTGAACTCAACCAGGTATCGAAGTTGGTTGGCATTTGAAGTCATTAGGGCCACATCCATCATCCCTTGAGCAGCAGTTTTTTTTATAGCAAATAAATTGAACATGGTTCCACTTCGTCGTAGGCTGGCACCGCTGCTCGGATAGACTTCATCGCTGGAATTTTCATATTTTTCTTTTGGTTTTTCCATTTCAATAACACTAACGTTATCCATTTTGAAAAAATTGGAACAGTTTCGATTATATTATACGACAAACGATTAATCGAGTTGTTATTATCACGATGTTATTGCAATATTGACTGAACGGAGATTTAAAAATGTCTCAGATAATCCCTCGATTACTCCTACACACTTTTAAGTTCTAACCACAAACCGTTGTAGATATGGTACTTTATCTGATGTTGTAAATAATCACGGTCAGGGATAAATATTTTTTTTTTATGGGAGAAAAATTTATAGTAATTTCGAAAGTAATGTTGAGCTTATTTTCGATTTTCGAAATAAATACCTACGTAATTTCAAGTTGAACCCAAAACGACGCGACGTCCGGTACGGTGGGCATTGGTAATTTGTTTGCCAAATTTTAAACATTCACTTGGGTAATTTTGAAAATATTGTAAAAATTTAAGCTATTACATTTTTCAAATTTTTCAAAATTTACCTAGGTATTGGAATTTTAAAATTAGTTTACCACATTTCAAAAATTTGATTAAAATTTAAAAATTATTAAATTTTAGTTCTGTCAAATTTGGAATTTTTATAAATATTTCAGACTATAAAGATTTTGATACAAAATATAAAATTATGCTAAATCACCAAAATTGTAAAAATGTGGCATAATTTTAAAAATTACCAAATTTCTAAATTTAATCACATTTCAAAAAATTATTAAAGTTTTAGTTCCATCAAATTTTGAATTTTTATCAATTTTTCAGGTTTAAAAGATTTTAAAGTACGGCAAATTTTCAAAATTGTGATAACTTCACAAAATTTAAAAAATATTATTCTGGTTTTGAAAATTTGAGGAAATTTAAACATTACGAAATTTTGAATTTTTACTTTTAGGTACAAAATATAAAATTGTGCCAAATCATAAAATTTGTAAAAATTTTGCCTATAATTTTGAAATGCAGTTCCAAAACTACCGAAAAAGTATTTTAAAAAATTGATATTTTTCAAAGTTGTAAATACCTATTTGATAAAATTTACATTGGTAATTTCTCTTTTAAAAATTGTAAAAGTTCATTGAAAATAACAAAAATGATCAAGTTTCAAGATTTCCTCTAATTTTTAAAAATTTTGAATTTTTTTTGAACTTTTAAATTTATTCAAAACAAAAGTTACCTACTTTTGAATTTTTAGTGATTTTTTTTAATTGTAAGAATTTATCTAACTTCAAAAATTGATTTTATAAATTGATTGGTAAATTTAGCCCTATTTCAACATTTTATTAAAATTCAAAGGTCACCAGATTTTAGTTCTGCCAAATTTTGAAAATTCACCCAATTGGAATTTTTATCACTTTTTGAAAAATTTTCTCAATTGCGGAAATTGATTTAAATTTTGAGGTAGATAGATAATTAAATACATAAATAATTCTTGTTTTAAGAATTTTAGAAAATTCAGACAAATAAATTATTAAAATTAAATTTTTTTCCAATAATTTTCAATTTATGAAATTTATTTTTTCTAATTTTTAATTTTCAAAATTTCAAAAAGAAGTCAAATTTGATGATCTTACCACTAAACTTGAAAATTGTAAAAATAATTGTAAAAATTTGGCCTTTTCAAAAATGTTACGTATTGAAATTTCCGAATTTCTATATTTTGGAGTTTTACTTCTTTTAGAAATTAATGTATCGTAAGTACAAATACGAGTTTAAAATTTTAAAAATCATAAAGTTTTGAAGAATTGTAGAATTTTGATTTTTTTCTTCAAAATTTTTAATATTTTTTACAAAATTTGAAAATTTACTAAATTCAAAAACTGTCCGAATTTTTACAAATGTGGCAATTTATTAAAATACAGATACCTTTTTTTTTTTTTTTTTTTTTTAGGTTTAGGTGAATATAATTTGTGTTTTAAAAAAAAAATTGATTTCATTTCAAAAATTTAGTGAAAAATTTAATAACTGACGAAATCTGAAAGTTATCTATCAAATTTCGGAGTTTTTCAAATTTAAAAATTGAAGGACAATTATTTTTCTAAACTTTGAAAATTTACTATCTTAAAAAGATTTTTTCTCATTTTTTTCCACATAGTTTGTCATTTAAAAATTGTGAAAATTTATCAAAATTGAAAAAATCAGAAAATTCACTAAGTTTTGAATTTTTGTCAATTTTAAAAAATATTTAGGTTGGTATTCAAACTTTAAATTGATAAATTGCCATAATTTTCAAATTTTTCAAATTTTTAAATACCTATATGAATAAAATTTACATTTTAAAATTTTTTGAGAAGTTCAGCTGAATTTTCCAAATTTATGATTCACATAGAAGTTACCAAATTTTTAATTTTTAGTAATATTTTTAAATTGGAAAACTTCATTAAACTCAAAAAATTGGTCTTTAAAATTTATGAGAGAATAAAAATAGATAATAATTATATATTTTTTTGCTTAATGCTTATTGCTCAATCTCCAAAATTTTTTAATTTTTAAATTTTTAATTAAGTTTAAGGATTGTAAAAATTTATTCACATATTTTTCAAATACCTAGTTTCTCATTTGAAAATTTAAAAAATTTATGAAAATTAAAAATACCTATTGAAAAAATCAAAAAATAATTACCAAATTTGGAATTTTTGTCAATTTAAAAAAATACTTAGGTAGGTATCCAAACTTTTAATTGAAAAAATTGCTTCATTTTTTAAATTGTAAATTTTTTTTGATATCAATAAAATTAACATTTTAAAATTTTTTGAAGAGTTCAGCTGAATTTCCCAAATTTATGATTTAGAAGTTACAAAATTTTTAATCTTTAGTAGATAATTTTTTTAAATTGTAAAACTTCATCAAACTCAAAAAATTGACGTTTAAAATTTATGGAAGTATAAAAATAATAATACCTAGATCTTTTTTTGCTAAATGTTAAAAAATTTTAAAATTGTAAATTTTTATATCTACTGAAGTTTAAAAATTGTGAAAATTTTGTAATTCCTTCGCTGAAATTTTCCATCTTAAATATCCCTAATCCTATGCCTTATGATAGGTATACCAGTATTATGAAGAAATGCTTTTTCATCGTTATAAACATAATCGCATGCAATTGTAAACAACGTCGTCCTAAAACTTTACGTTTCCATTGATGAAGGAGTCAATGTTATTTTACGGCAATTCCATCAACCTAGATGATTACTAGATCGTCGCGATCGTTACGTAATACTCATAGTTTTCGCTTCGGAATGCTATGCTGGATTCGCACGTGTTCTTAATTAAACCTAATTAAATATTTGTTCAACATTCAAATCTTTAATTCCGTGAAGAACAGAAAACTCGACGAAAGAATTAAATTTCAGTTCGGTATTTACAATCGATTAAACACGCACCCCACCGGCGCGAATCATTTTCAATAACAATTGTACCGACAGTACAAACAGTTTCCAGCTCTTATGGAGAGTGTATCGTTTCTCGCCTGCAGAGCAGAAAGTTTTCTCGTATGCGTTCGACAATCATGTTTTGTGCTCGTTTTTTTATTCGAGTTTGAATTTAAAAAATAAAATAAAAATAAATTCGGCCGAAAGAATAATTGTATTAAATGGTCACTAAATATTTTCAAAAATTTTTCAAAATGACTAATTCGTCTTCAGTTGCTCCGGTGGATACTTTGTCGGCGGAAAATGAAGCTGAAATGGTGAGTCAGGGATGAACATTTTCTTTTTTTTTACATTTAATTTTTGTTTTTATGGATTTATTTTCCAATACCTACGTTGATTTTTGAAAAAAAACAAAAAGTAAGATATTTCCTTTATTAACATTTTTGATGATTTATGTAGGAGTAGACAGCTATAGAGGTAATGTCGTGAAAAATCGATTAAAATTGGTTATAGGTAGGTATCTATAAAAAAAATTTCGAATCACTAAATCGACCTCGATTTCAATAATTGTCAACAGAATCATCGAATACGATTAAGTATAGTTTTCATTTCATTTTTCAAAATATTATTTCGGTTATTGATGTTTAAACATGTGAACAGTTGTATTTTCTGTCACTCTTTTGCCATTTGTGCCAACAACACATCACTAAATGAGAGAAATAAAATTATGGCGCAAATGGATTATCATTATAAGACAATAAAAATTCATTGCGATGATTTGTAGGTATATTATGATGATGATTTTAGAAAAAGCATGGATCGATTGACATCAACCAATACACGACGAAGAAAACCGTGGCCCAAGGAATGTTGGACATTGCATTGCTCACATCGAATGCGAGTCAATTGAAATATATTTTGCAGACTGGAGAAAAAATGCAATTTTATAATTTGCTCTTATGGTTGATTTCCAGTTCTATTATTCTCCAGGTACGTACATCGATGAGGTCTACTTACTTGATTATTACACACTTTTTTCAAACATTGGGTTCGTCACTAGGTGGTAGACCGAACTAAATGGCTTTTAGAAATAGGTACCTACCTATTTATGAAATATACACGCGTAAATATGCTTGATATCTTTTCCATATTGTCGATTTATTTTTGCGTAAAAATAAACCAATTCTGTGTATCGATATTTTTTTATCAGTTTTTCATATTATTTTGTTTCGTGCAGAAAACTACTGTCACGTTATATGCGTAGACTTATCGTTGACAAATACTTATTCAAATCGTGTGTAGATGATAGTATTATAATTGCGTGTTGTTTACACCACCAGTATCCAAGCAACATTATAGATATTTGCCCACTTATGTACATATATTTTTCATTTGTGTCCAAAATGAGCGAGCTTCATTGGGGTACATTAGGCTACCACGATTTGTTTTGATTTTCGTAGGTACACGTTTTCACTCTTTCACCAAATTTTATATCATAGACGATTCGTTTTTAGTATTCTTTTCTTTCCTGATTTTTTCCACGTACCTAGGTGCTTGATTTTTTTTGTAAAATATAAATTTATCCAACAGAATTAACGATCGAATGATATTTTAGCTCGTCTTAGGTGTACTTTACCTTTCCATGCATGGGCTACGAGAGCTTCATTTGCAAACACCCAGATTTAAACGTTGGGCGAATGTACTTAACCAGTTTGGTCTCTATATTTGCTACATTGTGTCGGTAATTAACCTAGTAGTCGGCTCATTTACTCCTACGCCAAATTCGGTACCACCACCAAGAACCAGAGAATTGTAAATTTGATACCATTTACTAGGTAATACACCACCAGTGACGTACCTACTTACTTTGAACTGGCTTTAGAATTACAACGTGCTGAGTGAGATTCAAATAGAAGGGACATTATCTAAATAATTACACCTAGTCACCTACCTACCAACTTTGCCTCGTGCTCCCACAAATCTTCGAGTCGGCAAACCATCAAACCTATTTACAAATATGCGGTATTCATTTCCACTGTAGGCATGTTGTAATTCTAGGGTCAAGATATTAAATTCATAAGACCAAGGCCGGCAACTTGGAGAGTTCTTTTTCTCAAAAAAGAGAGATTTTCTACTTCAAAAAAGGTGGAAACTTTTTTTCCTCTAAAGAAATTGAAAACAAAAGTATGCAAAATTGAAATAATTTTTATTGCAAAAATTCAGATTTTTTTCCCACAAAAATTGAAAAATACTTTTTTTTTTATTCCTAAGAAATGAGTTTTTTCTTCTTCAAAAAAAGAAAAAAAAAATTTGGTCCAAAAAAAATAAATAGAGAAATTTTTAAACAGATCTTTTAAAGTTATTGAAAATTTTTTCACACAACTCCAAAAAATTGATATTTCGTTCATTACAAAAAAATCAGAGATTTCTTTCTCTAAAAAAGTTGAGATTTTTCCTCCAATAAAACATATAAACCCACCTAAAAATATTTTTACACCCAAAAATTGTAAGATTAAAAAAAAAAAATGAGAGGTACCTACCTACTTTCTAAATGAGAGATTTAAACAAAGAATTTCTAAAAATAAAATTAAATATTTTTTCATTTAAAAATAAGAAATCTGTTATTCTTTTAAAAAGTTGGAATTTTTTTCTTCCAGAAAATTTTGAGATGTAAGTAAATAAAAAATAAAATTTTTTGAACAATTTGGCTCCAAAAAAATTAGATATACATAACCTATTTTGTAATAAAAAAAAATTTAAAATAGAATTTTTCCCTCGCAAAAATTTAAACAAAAAATTGAGAGATTTATTTTCCCCTAAAAAGTTGGAAATTTTTCTCCCATTGACTATATTTTCTTCCAAAAATTGAAAGATTTTTCATAAAAATTGCTCAATTTTTCCTTCTAAATATGAAAGATTTTTTTCTCCATTGAAGATGAAATTTTTTCTCGCAAAAAGCTGAAAAATAATTTTGTAATTTTTTACTACAAACAATTGAAGGTAATTTTCACTCCAAGAAAATTCGGATTTTTTTCTTCAAAGGAGTTTAGACTTATTTTTAATCTAAGTAAAAAATGAAAAAAAAAAAAATTTCTCCAAAAATATCGGAATAAAAAAAAATTTACAAAGTTCTTTAAACAGTAATTCTTTAATTTTAAAAAATTGAAACATTTAATAGGTATATACTTACTCTAAGAAAATTTGAAATTTTTACCTAAAAAATTCTTGAAATTTAATTTTACTTCAAAAATGAAAAGATTTTGTTCTCCAAAAAAAAAAGAAATAATAATAATAATAACAAAAATAAACGAGTTTTAAACTAAAAATTGAGATTTCTTTTCTTTAAAAAAGTTACATTTTTTTCTTGAAAGATTTTATTTTGTCAAAAAATTTGGACAATTTTTTTTAATTGAGTTTTTTTTCTTAAGAATTCGAATTCGAAATGAAAGATTTTTTTCTCTAGAAAATTGGACAATTATTTTGAAAATTTTCAAAAAATTTGAGATAATTTTTATTCTAAGAAAATTCAGAATTCTTACTCCAAAAAATTGAGATTGATTTTTTTTCTTCAGAAGAAATTATAACATTTTTTAGGCAAATTTTTTACTCTAAAAAATTTGAGGCAAGTAATTTTTATTCCAAGAAAATTCAAAATTTTTTTCTTCAAAAGAATTGAGAGATTTTTTTTTCTGAAAAATATTTGATGTTCATTTTCACTTCGAAAAATTAAAAGGGGTTGTTTTCCGAAAAAATTACTTAGGCCCGTATTTTAAAAATTTGCTTAAGCAAACATTGACCTTAAGGCCGAGGCGATTTCACACGTATCGTGTCAATTTACATCGAGCAGCCATTTATTTGTATGGAAAAAATAAACAAAACTACTTGGTATGTGAAAGAACGCTTCGCCTTAAGTATAAGGAAATTTTTAAAATACGGGCCTTAGTATTTTTTCTTCAAAACATTTAGACAGAAACAGGAAATCATTATTTATTTTATTAATTTAAAAAAAAAATCTGTAAAGATGAGTGATTTTTTTTCCTTCAAAATGTTTAGATTTTTTGCTACCAAAAAATTAAAAATTTTTATTCATTATACTTATTTGTTGATTTTTTTTTGTAATTTCTCTACTCCAAAAAATTTGAGATCAAGTATTATCCCAAGAAAATTTAGAATTTTTTTCTCCAAAAGAAATTAGAGTTTTTTTTTACAAAAAAAAAAGAGATTTTAATTATTGTGAGTACTTAATCTTTTGCATTTATGAGGTATCTAGGGTTTGATCTAGGGTCTATCTCATTCAACTTTTAAATTTTTGGGCTAGGTACTTCTAAGTTGTCGGCCATGCACAAGAAATTTTATTATTTAAAATTTTTAAAACGAAATCGTAATTTTTCCAGATTGTTGTAGGAGGTTTATTCTTAGTGATTGGTGGGCTGAATCTCAACGATAAACCAGATCATAAAAGAGCAACTTTACTCAATGATGTAATTTTATTGTTCATTTTTTTGATAACTTCTGTAAATGTAATTATTTCTGGATTTGGTCTAAATTCGTCGGTGGTATGAGCTTGGCTTTCGCTGAAATCTAGGAAGGATGCTGTATGGTGGATCCTGTCAATTCATCCATGCAGAAGAAATAATTTCACGCTGCAGGGAATAAAATTAATTTACATATTGTGAGATTCTTTAGTACTTATCTATATTTTTTTTCCTACGTATGACTTTGTATTAAACTTCAGTATTATTCATTACTCGTGCTTACGAATTTACGTACGTATTTAATAAGACAATATAATATTTATTTAATGAATAAAAATTAGTATTATACTATACTTACAATGTTCAATTGTTTAGGTTCCTCGTTTCATTTGTACTTATGTTTTGAATTGTGCAAATTTTTATCGCATCAATAGCCCAATAAGTAGGTATAAGAATTATCTGTAATATTTGATTTCGAAAAATATAATAATTTTTTTCTCATTAAGAGACGTGATAATTAACAATATTGAAAATTGCAATAAAAATCTAAAAATACTGTATCTCTCCTTCCTTTTTTTTTTTTTTTTTTTTTTTTTTTTCTTTTTCGTTAATGACGATGAGCATTATTTTAAACCAAAATGCATTATGCAAACTTCAAATCAGAGTCACTGAAAAAATTCAAACAACTTTCCAGATATTTTAAATGTATTTTAATAAAATTCGAAATTAATATAATCCTCGCCGCGAACCTTAAAAAACAATTCAATTGCGCAAAACTATATTTCATCAAAAGCACGTGCTTATAAGACAGTTATTAGACACAAGTCGCTACAGTAATAATATAATTTTAACATTATATAACAATTTTTAATACGTTCAAAACGAAACCTGTCATTAATGCTTAAAATATATTATCGTATAAGTGATATTAAACACAAAATAGACGATACGAACAATTATACGAAATTTATATTGAGAAAGGTAAAAATTTTCAATATCAAGCTTCATATTCGTATTTCTCTTTCTGTTATAAGAAATGCATTGAGGTGGAAATTTTTTTGGTAACAAATACGTAAATATATGTACAAATTGTAGCAAAATTGTAAATATAGAATTTTATGGATGAATGAAATTGAGGGAAAATAGTGATATCTTGCATCGGTAACTGAAAAATCACTCATTATTTGAACAATTATTTTTCTATTCAAAACACGATACTTTTTTTTTTTTACAAAACGTGTAAATCATCGGGAACACATTGGGGAACAATTTTATCTAGCAAATTTGTATTTCATTTCAAACTGTTCACAGTTCGGAATTAAAAATTTAACTGGACGTAATTTCATGTGAAAAATTGTACCCAAATGATTCGAAGAGGAAACAAAACCCTTCTTCTTAGAAATTAAAAATTTCTAGATTCAAAATGAATTCGAAAGCAGTATTCGTCATAAAATGTACACACAAAAAGCAAGAATATTATAAATTATTAAAAAGATATTAAAAAGTAATAAACAATTCGGTCTACGATTATAACGTCGTTTTATAAATCCTTAAGATCGCAATAGGTACCGGTACCGGTAATGAATTTATTTCTAAAACAGAGTAACATAAAAAATCAAAACAATACCAACGTGATTGGTATTGAACAAAAATAAACTTTCACTAAAACACACACTAATCGATAAGAAATTATAGAACTTATTGCGTAAAAGCAATGATAAGACAGGAATTATACGCACAATATACTAATTTTAACTCGCATTCGCTGCCTCTCCGAAAATAATTCCCTTCAATGGGGAACACAAATTCCTACTAAAATTACTTATTGCGGATATTAAACTTCATAATTATGGTTTGAAAAACGATTGATGAACATTCGACAGCTTAAAAAAAAGTAAAAAATAAAACACGAACGTATATCGAACATGAATAGCTGTTTCTGAAAACGTCAAAAAACGAAACAATTTCACATCTAGTTCGGCGATCTTGAACGAGATCGACTTCTACGATGTTTCGATTGATTATTAAGTCGTTCATTACGATCTTTATTTTTTTGTGAGTCTTCAGCGGCAGGTAGGTCGTCCCATTCGGTCAAATCATATTTAGATAAGTCTTCATCATCATCGTCTTCTTCTTCTTCTTCTTCATCTTCTTCCACATTCGCTGGTTTTTCTTCTTCCTCTTCTTCATCGTCTTCAGTTCGTTTGCTACGAGTAGGTTCGGGAGAACCTTTGTCGCTATTTTTGTACTCGCCCTTCTTTTTCTTTCTTCTGCCGAATTCGTCGTATTCGTCATCGGAATCTTCTCGTCTGATATATTCGACAACTCCTCTATCATTGTAACCTCCTCCGTAACCGGTACGTTCTTCAACTTCGCCGTATTTAGGAGCATTACACATATTACACTGCTGTCTACGGGCCCAGTTTACATTGCAACATTTAGAACATTGCCAGTCATCGGCGCTAAACAATCCTTTGCTTTTTTCGGCTGCAGCTTTACCGATTTCCTGACCCAATTTTTTCTTAGGAAGAACTTCTTTTTCTTTATTGCAACGATTACAGATCAGACGTCGAGCGAAATTCAAATTAGCGCACTGAGGATCACTACATATCCAATCGCCTTCACTGACATTGGGTCGGAACTTACCAGCTGGTTCCGGGTTACTCGCACGTTTGTCCACAGGATCACTGGTGCTGGTAGACATCGGAAAATCTCACCTGAGAGCACAGTTCGTAGATAACTTCGGTCTTCTGCAAATTTAACTAGTTGACGGAACGATTGCACTTTGGAGTAGTATCACTTTAAAATTACAAAAATGTCATTAGGTAATGACAGCTACTCGCTGAGTAGGTACCGAAGTTGTTCAAATTAAAATAATTAACGTGTTTAACGATTTCAAATCTAATTATCGAAAATGAAACACTTCTACTTTCAACAAAAATAATCCTATTATATTATTTTCGATTTCGAGAAAAAAACGTCAAAAATTTTAGAAAAGCGAACATGGTTGTTTGTTGAACTTTCTCGTCGTAATCACAAGCAACTAAAATTTTGTAGCATACGAACATTTCACCGAAAAGTTAAAGTTCATAATTTTTCCAAATTACAATTTTTTTTCTTATTTTTGTCAGAAAACTTTTCAAAATATTATTTATTTTGTAGGTTGGTTTAGCAAATGTCTTAAAAAATTATCTATAGCTCATGTACTTGAATAAATCCGGCCCAATTTCAAATTAAAAGTTCAAACTTTGGAGTATTGGAGAATCTTGAAACTTTTTCATTTTCATGTTTGTTATCATGTTGATTCAAAATTTCTTTGATATACATCGAATGATATCCAAAATTGATTTATTATGGAGTGAGCTCAATATTTTTTGATGATTGATTATAAATAAAAGAAGCACATTTTTCCTTGATCTTAGGGAAGTTTATTCACAAAGTAATTAATTAAAAATTGGAAGCTAGTTAATTACATTGAATAATAAAATTGGTTGTAACAACTTCAAATTTCAATAAGGTGGTAACACTTAAAAAGCTAATTTACGTACTTTGGGACTGTCTCAAGAGGCATTCGTTCCCATATTATCCCATAATTTCTCCAAAAAAATTTCAAACTACGTATTTATGAGGGGTCCTTTGTAAAAACTTGAAAAAAAAAATTCATTCAATTTTCTTTAAACTAAAATTTCACGAGAAAGATGATGGTGGTAAAAGTTTTTTAAAAAAACTTGGCCATCATTAATTTTTCCCACTTCAAAAGTACGTTTTTCAGCTTATTATTTTGTAAAAACAACCATAGTCGGCATTTTTAAAGGAAAAGTCGTAAAATTTTTCAAAATTTGAAAAAAATTTATTGCATTTCTTGACATTATGGAAAATTTTGATGATCAATTAGCACCCTCTGAATCAAATTTTCGCCCCAAAAAATGATTTGAACACGTTATTTCGGTCTCCTTGCAAAATTTGATTTTTTGACTATGGTTGTTTTTACAAAGGATTCGGTTTTTATAGAAAAAAAAATTTGATTGTTTTCTGTTTTATTTTTATTAGGTACTTAACAAAAATAGTAATATTCATGATTGGAACTTGAAAAGGTTGTGGGAGGGAGGGAGAGAGAACAATAATTTATTGGAAAATAAAATTTGAAATAAATGAGGATTTGAGGAATGACTATAATTATTATTTCTGATTTTCTAGGATTTCAATTTACGATTTTTCTTTGAAGATTTTTTTTTCGAATGAACCCTACGCGGGACTGACTGAGGGAGGGAGGGGGGAGGGAAACAATATAATTTTGTATAAAAATCAAAATTGTTTCTAGTATCTCAAATTCTCAACCACCAACTACTTCTGATAATTTGGACGCTCCCACCCACCAATTTTTTGAATAATAAATATCTACCTACATATAGAATAGAGCAATGCAAAATTGAAGAGGAGAGACTAGAGAGGGGTCTAATCAAACTTTTAGTGATCACCAAAATTATTCCTAGGATCCCAATCTACAACTTCTGTTTGAATTTGAAAAAATTTTCAATGCGCCCTTTTTCTCCGCTTCAATTTTGATGAATATCAAGTATCTGAAGTATCACTAATGTTTTTATAGACAAAGTTGGAAAAGAGTGACCGAGAAGGAAAGAGGGGTCAGGGGTCCAATCGAAATTTTCGTAATGACCAAAATTTTATTATTCCTAGGATTTCAATTTGTAACTTTGGTTTGGAAAAATTTTCAATTGCACCCTCCCTCACCCCTTTTGAATAATAAGTAGGTAGGTAGTTTTACGCAGAGGGGAGGAAAGGATACAATCGAATTTTTTAAAACAACCAAAATCATTTCTAGGATCTCAATTCTCAAATTCCGGTTCTGCAACTTTTGTTCGGAAAATTTTTCAATTGGACCCTCCCTTCAATCAATTTTCTGAATATATCTACCTACGTAGTGTTTTGCGAAATTGGAAGGAAGGGTGGTCCAATCAAAGTTTTTGTAGTTAGTAAAACTATTCCTTGTTGAAAAATTAATTAATTTTACAAAACCTCTCGATTTTGATTTTCCATCTTTGAATTTTCATTTTCTAGGAAATTCTCAATCATCGATTTTATTTCCCCTCTTGCGACAATCCCAAAGTACAAAATTTAGCTTGGGGTGGAATGGGGCTGGGGTGCTCAAAAAATTTAAAATTCGAAAAAAGGCGTTAAAACACATTATGCCCTTCAAATTTTGCCCAATCGTAAAATTTTTCACCGAAATTATTTTGAACAATTCGAGCTGTAGTGCCTTTTCTAGGGACTTCCGGACTTGTAAAATTTTCGAATTCATAGAATTTTCAAAATTTCAAGTTGCAAATTTTACTTCTAATTTTGGTATCGGTAACGCCAATGTTATAATTCATTAGAGAAAAATGGATTTTTCGTAGAATTCGTTATATACAAAATAGAAAATAATTAATTCGTTGTTCCTCCTGTAATCGCGTTAATTTTATCTATGACTCATTATTATGAATGATGTCAGTAACAAGCGTCTATCCGCCGGACCGAGGGCTCCCTTCGGGTATCTTCGGTTTTTCTCGTTGGACTTGTAAAAATCTTTGTGTTTTTTCTCTTACGATTCACGAACGAAATATTTTTGCAGTACAACTCTGGACTTGGATTTTTTTAAAATAAAAATTAAAAATTTGTTTCAATAAAAATTCAATTTTGATTAATTAAATTTTTTTCTCGTTTTTGTGTCCTGTGTTCGCTTTGTATGTATTAAGTTTTCGATATTTTTAAAGTGTTCTTGGTTTTATTAGTTATAAGTTTCTTTTCATTGAGTTACGAAAATCGGCGACATGCACGATTTAAAATTTTTTTTCTTATCAAGGAACGTTTCATTGCTTTCATTACTATAATTATTATAAACAAGTCCAAATAAATGATTTAAAATGATAGAATTTTAATAATGCAATGCTAAGACCATTACAGACATCAACTTTACTTTGCACAGCTAAGGTATACATACAAAGCGCACACAGGACACAAAAACGAGAAAAAAAATTTAAATTAATCAAAATTGAATTTTTATTGAAACAAATTTTTAATTTTTATTAAAAAAAAATCCAAGTCCAGAGTTGTACTGCAAAAATATTTCGTTCGTAAATCGTAAGAAAAAAAACACAAAGATTTTTACAAGTCCAACGAGAAAAACCGAAGATACCCGAAGGGAGCCCTCGGTCCGGCGGATAGACGCCTACGCCTGTATATCAGTATGTCGATGAATCCCACTTTTACGAAAACAACGTGTGTTACGTCAGGTTAAAAATGAAGCAATTTGTTTCTACTTCAAGAGTTTCAGCAAAAATGTACGTGATTTAAATGAAATTTTCGAATGATCAGCTGAAACTTTCGCGCAAATAAATACTTAATTTATTTTCGTTTCCGTTTTGAGTCAGCTTACAGACCCGAGTAAGGTAACTATTTTATCTTATCAGTTATCGGAATGGAATGAATAGAATTTTGATCTAGCGTTGGCTTTTGCTTTTCTAGCCTTCATGTTGCGGTTTTCTCTCGTATAGCTAATGCTTTTTCCTTTATATCTTTATTACAGTATTTAACGTATATATTATTAAACTGGTGTGTAGAATAATGGCCGAGAACGGTGCAAGTACCATTAGCGATGAAGAAGAAGATATCGATACGAAAACTAAGTATCCAGAGTTGCAAGGTTACTTGAATAAATGGACTAACTATATTCATGGCTGGCAAAAGAGGTGGATTGTTTTGAAGAACGGAGCCTTATCTTACTATAAAACTCAAAATGAAGCAGAGTGTGGATGTAGGGGTGCTATTAGCTTATTAAAAGCTTACATAAAGGTAATTATCGTGCAAAACCGGTGATTTTGCTTATGTAATGAACCATAGGTATTCATTATTTAGGTTCGTTTCGTTATAGAACGACCTGAATAAGAAGATGATCGGATATTTTTTTGGGGTTTTGGGCGAATGAATGTGTTTTGAGTTAACACGATGGTAGAACGAACGGTTTTCTTATTAGCTCTCTTAACAGCTGTAATACCTTCGAACGTGCTATGTTCGACAAGTGTTTAAAATTTCAATTCTTTTTACAGGCTCATGAATTCGATCCTTGCAGATTTGACGTAGCAGTGAACGATTGCGCTTGGTATTTGCGAGCTGACACACCCGAAGAAAAGGAGCAGTGGTTGCAGGCTTTGACAGCATCAAAGGTTTGCTCATTATTCGTCTTTATCGTTTCATAAAGCCAAGTATGAACAATACGTCGTGTTTCACTATGAATTTTGTACGAATTATGCTTCTGGTGGGAACTAGTTCTATTTCCCTATGAATGAATCTTGATATCACTTACACTGAGACCTTTTCTCTATCGCCCACATCATTTTTAGCTACGTTAACGAGCTTAATTGATGACTAATAAAGATAATCGGTGTCTCGGTGGAGTAGTTCAACGAGAATTCTAACAAATTTTTGTCGTTTACAGTTTTCTATAAAACTAGCTGTGTTTTGCTTTCTAGTAACGTGGTTTCTTTTTCGATTTCAAATTTTGAACGAATTTTAAAAAATTATGACGAAAACACAAGTCTAATCATAAATATACATGCATTTTAATTTAAATCAGTTGTGGTCGAGCGTCGTAGTGACGTCAAGTTGGAATAAAGCCAAGTGAATATTTTTGTTTATATTTTTAATTTTTTATAAACGTAGTACATTCGTACTAAAATTTTGAGGTTATCCATTGTAGTAATTATTTTTTTTATTTTTTTGAAATGTTCAGATATCTTGTAAATTTTAATTTTAGGTTTATCCTGATCTGAAATTGATAATGTGATAATTTAAAAATTTAATTAAATTTCCAAGTAGATAAATAGATTAAAATTTAACGAGTTATAAAAAATATTAGCCCAATTTTTTTACAAGTTTTGATTTTGAATTTGAGTTTCCTAGTATGAAAATTCTTTTCCCTTGAAAGTTATTGAAACAATGCAAATTAGATGACTTTTTTAGATAATATTCACTATTCAACCACTTTTTAATGATACTCGAAGCATATTGTACTTGGCCTCCTATTTTTCTCTTTCATCTTTTCTTTATATCGATTCGCGAATTATTTAAAACATGCTTGGAATTTACATACTATTATTTACATTAATTTTGTGGACACAGCCAACGGAATATAAACGAATCCATAAAGTTAAACTTGAACCCATTATCGAAGTGTTCCACATTATAGGCGATAAAATTTGAAGATGATGGGTTTTCCTCGAACGATAAATTCCATTTAACGCTTTCTCATAAGAAATTAGCAAATGTAATATTTGTAAAACTTCCAAACAGCAACCCCTTTAACGACGCCACGCACTACTCGAAGGAAAAAAAATTTAATAACTTTCATTATCGTTTACGTAACACGACGTGGATTGAACTTTGAAGTACAGTACCAATTACAGTGCTAAAAAAATAGTCTTTCGTGCATGTCTATCGTACGTTTTAAAAATGAATCAACTACTACTTGCCGATTTCGTGTACGTAGTGAAATAAAAATTGATTTCTTTCTAATTACCCGAGCACAATGATACTCTAACGAATAATCTCATGTATCGATTTTTTACGATGTAATTTTTCTTTTCAATCGGCGAGTAATTTTTCAAAGAGGATGATGATAATGTCACATTAATTTCGTGATACTTTTAATCTATCGTGATGAACTTGGTTTCGTGATTTCGTTTTTTATTTTTCTTTAATAAAATGATAGGTAGGTAAAGGTATGTACTTTCGATGTTCTACCTACGTAGAGAATTTAATATTATTTTAGATAAGGCCCTATCTGTTGAATGTTCGATAAGTGTTCGTTGGGTGTTTGGGTTTGAATCGAAATGTAGCAGAATGGCATAAGTCTATAAGCTTGGGCTGTGAGTTGTTGTTCTCTTGGCGTGTTTGCTTTAAAATCTTATTTATAAAAAAAATTTGCGACTGATGTGTCGTCTTTATTAATATTCGTAATTTGTAATATTAACGAAGGCCATCGTATGCCTGTTACTCGATTCGTTTTATCTCAATTGTTTTAAGATACCACAGTATTATTTTATCAACGATATGAATATTATTGTTTTCTAGCAAAGAGCCGACTCTGGATACAATAGCGAGAATAATTTGATAAGACATGGAAGTGCTGCGTCATTACAGTCAAATACGCTTTCCACCGGTTCCTCCAATTCGTCTCTAACGTTCCAAAAATCGTCTGGTAAACATATTGAAAATATATTTTAATAAAATTCATATTTAATAGGTAGATCTATGTATAGCTTACCTTAGTAAAATTAGATCAAAAAACTGGAGCAAATTGCATTTTGGGTTACATGAATTTTTTGATTTTAAAATTTCCTTTCGAGGTCCTGACTAACAAAAAAAAAAAAAACCCCCGAATCACATCCCTCGAAAAATTCCTCAAATATGGACCTAAAGTGATCCCCGCGTTGTTTATCGCTTTTAACTCTTCGAATATGTATTTAAACAAAAAAATAGTCAGGAATAAAATTAAAGTAGATAAAATTTGCAACAAAAAATGTTCTATTCATTTTTTCCAAAAAATGTGCGGGTGGCGCAAAAACACACATCAAAATATACAGGATGGGAAAAATGATAATATCCGAGTAAGGAGAGGGGATTTGACCCCCAATAAGAATTTCGAAACTACATAGTGGAAGTTGGTCTTTATGGGCCATAGGGCTAAAACCTTCGTGATGAAATTTTTAGGTCGCTACTTCTACCCTACCCCCTCCAAGGGGCGAAAATGTGATATTCTTAATATAATTTTTGTTTTTGGCAGTTTTCAATAGAATTTTTTAAAACTTGCAGGGATGATAGACACTACCAAGAGCCATTCTAGGAATTTTTTTGAACTTATCGTTATCTTTCTTAGTGAAATTCATGTTTCAAGTTTCTCAAAGGCACTTTCGATGACTCTCTTCAAATGTGAAAAACTGAAAAAAGTGTACCACATACCTATATTTTTTCAGAATTTTTTGATGTGATAAAAGACCCTCAAAAATGTGAAAACCCTAATTATTTCAAAATTTTTCGCATTTAAAATGGTCATTTTTGGTCGATTTTTTTTCGTAATATAATATATCATCCAAGACACTTGAATACACCACCATCAACTTGAATTTGGATAAAATTCGTTGATTTTCTATGTATTTTTTCCTTTTTTTTTTTATTATTAATAAAATTGAGTGACGCCATTTTGGGAACCTATGCCAAATCTGCTACAAGGTGTCTGGAGGTGCTAAAATTTATGTTTGGGCATGTTTCAACTCTATATTGAGAAATTTTGATTTTTTCAACTTAAAGTAGAATATCACTGTACACTAAAGCACCAAAGATGGAAGTCACAAAAGTGGAATTTTTCAGGGAAGCGAAAAAAAACTCGTATCATTCAAACTCATAATTATATCTATTTAAAAATTTTATGTTTGGAAATACATTATCAATCTTGTAAGTTGTAAATGTCAAATTTATAAAATATGAATGGTCTGATGATAATAATTCTGCTCAGTTTTGTAATAAATAGAACTTGATTATGTCTATCCTCCCAGCCATCTTCGAAGGGGAGGAGGGCGTTGCAAAATTGCAGTTTGCGCCATTTCATTGTGTTGATGTTTGTAGGTTCAGAAAACGTAAAAACGTAAAAATTAAAAAAATGAATTCCATCTTCGGTGCTTTAGTAGGGGGGGGGGGGGGGATAGTTGGATTTAGCCTGGGCTCAGATTCCAACTACAATTATGTTTTATAAAAAAAAATCATTTGGTTAAAAAAAGGGGCCTCGAAGAAATATCACTCCTGGGGCCCAGATTTTCTCTTGGTGGGCCTGGGTAGAGGTGAAATAGAGACCTAGAAATTTTATCAACGGGTTTTTCGATCAAGTACTACTACATAGATACCTGATATACAAAATTAGAGGGGAGGGAGGGGTCCAATCAAAATTTTTGTAATAACCAAAATTATTTCCAAGACTTCAAGCTACAACTTTTGTTTGAAAAATTTTTCAATTGGACCCCTCCCTCAATCAGTTTTTAATAATTTATAAGTACCTATGTCATATTATGCAAAATTGGAGGGGAGGGAAAAGTCCATTTAAAATTTTTGTTATAACCACAACTATTTCTAGGATCTCAATCTACAACTTTTGTTTGAAATTTTTTTCAATTTGACCCCTCTTTCAATTTTGAAAAAGTATTTACCTGATATCATGTGAAATTGGAGGAGAGGGAGGGATCCAATCAAAATTTCTATAATAACCAAAATTATTTCTTGGATCTCGATCTACAACTTTTATTTGAAAATTTTTTCAATTGGCCCCTTTCTGCTTCACTTCTCTAATTTTTAGTTATTATATCTTCGGAGTGTTATGCGAAATCGGTGGGAAGGGAGGGGTCCAATTGAAATTAATTTCAAACCAAAGTTTTAGCTTGAAGTTCTAGGAATAATTTTGGTTATTACAAAAATTCCGATTGTACCCATCCCTCCCCTCCAATTTTGAATATCAAGTATCTGAGTAATATTGAACTTGATAAATTTTCGATTTGCCCTACCAGGATACCGAAAGGAACACTTTAGAATAAAAAATTTCGTGTAACCCAAAATGTAATTTCATACCGAGCTAATATCAATTTTTCGTCCAACTTTAAGTTCTCTTTTTCTGTTACAGAATTGAAATATAAATTAACGGAAATCGACACGCTGAAAGATTCGCTTTGTAGGCAAATTGATAATCTACAGCAACACTTCGAAAAACGAATCGTTCCTTCAAATGGTACTTAGCTTATCTTATCGTACCAAGATGAATCATTAGGAACGAACACAACAATAATAATAATTTTACGCGTGTTACAGACGGAAAAGATAAAGAATTAGTCGATTTCAAAGTAGATGTGATGACATGTAAAGCAACCGTTCACAATATTAGCGAAGTACTACACAACTGCATCAATCTGATTAGTTTACAAGAAGATTCGTTCGTTAAATGCATTGAACAAGAAACAGAAAAACGACAACAAATGGAGGAAATGTACAGAACCCATGTCACGTGTAAAAACCCAACACCAGCGGTTGAAAGTGAGGTTTGTATTGTGAATATTTATGCATATCGAAGCATTAATTATTACTCGCGAATATGGAACGTGTTCTGTTTTAATTATTATTGTACCTTGACCATTGGCTTCCCTCATGTTGCATCTGAAACATAGCTCTGCGATGGTTCCTGATAGTGATAGTAAACATTGTACGAAGTTTATAAATAAAAATTCGCGATTGTCAACTCGTTGCGAGTTAATTATCTCGCAACTAGAATTTCCCCCTTATGTAATGCTACATTTTCGCGTCATATTCGTTCAATTTAAGCATTTTCAGCCACGTCTAACTTGAGATATAATGTTTTCGCAGATTCGAGCTCCCAACGAAGATGAATTTTACGATGCCGTCGAACCAAGTTTAGAATCTAGTGACAATAAATCAACGAAACCAGATGAAAATGAAAATGAAACTGTTCCAAAGATCAATCGCTTGGAACATCATCTTGCCGCCGAGGTAAATAAATATTCGTTTTATGTTGGTCGATTTATTGAATAATGTTGATATTGGAATCTAATCGAATGATATTTAATTTTTTTTTGGGGGGGGAGGGAGTGTATTAAATCATGTTCGCGAGTTTATCGAATTTTTTGTATAAATAATAATATTTTTGGAACCAATTTTTTCAGTGGCGTATTTGAGGGGAGGGTTTTTTGGGGTCCAAACCCCTCCCATTATCAAAAAAAAAAAAAAAAAAAAAAAAAAAGTACCTCAAAAACCTTGCATAACAAAGATGCTCATTTTTTAAAAAAATTTCCTAAAATTGTAAAAAGTTCTCGAAATGCATCCCTAATTTTTCATAAATTTTCAAAAATGAGATTTTTCAACAAATTTTCAGTTTTTAATCACGATGAATTTTCATAAAATACGTTTGATCAATTTTTTCAATTTTTGGAATAATTTTTCATAAATTTTCAAAAATAAAAATTGGATAATTTTTTTAAATAAATTTTTCAAGAATGAATTTCTCTAGTTTTTTATCCATGATTTTTCTTAAAATTTCAAAGAATTTGATTTTTCAGTTTTTTCAAGGATGATTTTTTTTTTCAATTTTTAGGGTTCATTTTCTTTTGAATTTTCAAAAAACAATATTTTTGTTATTTAAAAAAAAAAGTATTTTCGGTTCTATCTGATTGATTTCAAAAAAAAAATTTAAAAATAGTAGGTAGGTAATAACTATTGACTGTCTATAGTAATAACATTGAAATATTTTTGATAAAAAATTATGACAGGTCTAAAATAAAATCACCAATCAAACTAAATTATTCAACATAAGTTTCTAAAAAAAATAATAATAATAAACGTCGAATCTATCTAGATTGATAAAATAACCACCCAGCAAGTTCAATACGCGCGAATGGGTATTGGTCGCGATGCTTGGCAATTATTCGCCGAAGAAGGTGAAATGAAAATGTATCGAAGGGAAGAAGAAATCAATGGTTTAGTTATCGATCCACTGAAAGCATGTCATTTTGTCAACGGATTTACCGCTTATGAAATCTGTAATTATTTTTTCAAACCTGAATTTCGCTACGAATGGGAAAGTACGTACTATTTTTATGCCACTCGAATAACCACAATGAATCATTCGGAGTCAGAATGAAGTTGACCAAACGGTATCATTCTAGCTACTTTGGAGGCAAACGGCATGACGGTTTTGGAAAAGATATCCGACGATACGATTATTTTTCATCAAATACATAAACGAGTTTGGCCCACAGCTCAACGAGACGCTGTGTTTTGGTCGCACATGCGTCAAGTACCAAAAGACGAACAAGATGACCCATCTGTATATAATTCTTGGGTAGTTGTTAATCATTCCACAGATGTTAAATCGCATCCAGTAAGTTAATCGTATAATAATTAACATTTCTCACATAGTTTCTACCTATCTAATCGATGGAATTTTGTATTCGTAGCCAAATTCGGGCAAATTCGTACGAATTTATATGACGGTATGTTTAATGTGCCAGACCATTATTTTAAATCCTTCCAAAGATGTAAAGCAACTTAATCGAAACGAAATAGCATGTAAAATTACGTATTGTTCTGTTGGTGAGTAGAATTTCGTATTTCTTTACGTCCTTTTTTAAAACAAAGTACATAAAATATTTTTCTTTTTGTTTTGTAGTCAATCCCGGCGGTTGGGTTCCTTCATCAGGGCTACGTATGGTATATAAACGAGAATATCCGCGATTTTTAAGGAAGTTTACCGCCTATGTTGCTAATAAAACGAAAGGCAAACCGATTTCGTTGTGAAATATTGGCTCACTGTTCACATGTCAAATGCTTCTGTTCTTGTAATCGTAATAACTGAAGAAATTCATATCAAATACTTAATCCTATTCGTATTGTGTGTTCTTAAAGTTATATAATCAAGAGGGTAATGTTTTTTTTATATATCTACTTATGTAGTACCTACTGTTTTTCTATAATGTATTTTTCCTATGATACGTTGTCTTTGTAATAATCATCAACGCATTGCGTTTGTTTACACAATACACATGAAAATTATTGGTATACTTTTTCCGGTCAACGATATGAATTTTCACAATCTTACGCAATGTACAGTGGTTACTTATTTATAAAATTTTTATTCATCTTTTAATTTGTTAATTTTCGTTTTTTATAAATAAATATTGAGTTGTTTAATTTTTCTGTTTTTATTGCGTCGTTCTGTTTTATCTTTTTGGCAGTTTTTTCAACTTTTATTTTGGGTAAAAATTAAATGAACGAGTAGTTTTGAAAGAGGAAAGATAGGAGGGGGGTGAAGTGTTTTTTTCTGGTTCAGAAAATCACTAAAGTCGGAAGATTTAAAAAATTCACGTACAGTTACCGTATTATTTTGGTTTCAAAATTCAATAGAATTGTTTTTTTTTTGTTTTTTTTCTTGATAAGAAATTAAATTGATTGTATCTAGAAATTTTGAATTCTGGATAACATTGGAGAAATGAGGAATGTTTTAGATTTTTATTAATGTATTGTACTTACTTTTTCTTAGATTGAATATTTACACTTACTTACGAATTTTTGATAATATGTTTTTGTTTTTGTTTTTTGAGTACCTGACTGAAAAGAAGAAATTGATCCGATCAAGATGTTCATATTACCAATACTTACGCCGCTTTGACTCATCAGCTTTCAAAACTCGAGAAGTATTTTGTCAAATACCTACATTTTATTAGGTAGTTTTTTTTCTTTTTGAAAAGAATTTTAATTTTAAATGCTATAATTTATGTTCTTTTCATAGAATTCGTCGACGAAGCCACCAGTATCGTGTCAAAATAAATTCCTGGGTCTACTTAATTTTGTGAATATCATTATCACCTGCCATCAAATAATTGAAGAAAAACTTCTCGTTTGAAATCGGAGGTATGTTTGTTACAAAAACTAAATTAATGATTTTTTTAGTAGGTAATTTTAATTATTATGCAGGGTACACGGCCAGCAACTTTTTCCAAGGTATAACTCAGTTTTTTTGGGAGGAGGGGGGGGATTTAAAATTTTGAAATGTTACACGTGAGAATGATTTTTTTTGAAAAATAATTGAAAGTTTTCCTATTGTAGGTAATAATTGAGAAACTTTTTTTTTCATTTTAAGAAAATTGAGCAATTTTTTACATAATTTTTTTTTTTTTTGTTGAAAATTTCCATTTAAAACCACAAGGTTTTTTACTCCAAAATTTTTTTTAAAAAGTTCTAAAAAATTATTTTATTATGTACCTATTTGTACAAAAAATTATAATAAATTTTTATTTAAAAAAAGAAAGTTTTGTTACTTCCAATGAAATTGGAGAAAATTTTAAAAAACATTTTCATTCCACAAAAATTAAAAAAAAAAATTCCAAAAAAAGTCTTAAAATTTTTATACCAAAAAATTGCAAGATTTTTTTCTTTCTTTTTCTAAAAAATAAAAAAAAGTTTACTGTAAAAAATTGGTAATTTTTTTCTCAAAAAAAAATAATATTAAATCATTTCTCAAAAAAGAAACTTTTAAAAATTTTTATTCCAAAAAATTGAAAGATCATTTTTCTTTATTTTTTAACATTTCTTCCAAAAAACATTGATTTTTTTGCGTCGTCAGAAATTTAAGAATTTTTCACAAGTAGGTAAAAGAAAATCAATTTTTTTCTAAAAAAAACTGAAAGACTTTTGGCTCCAATCAAAAAATGGCGAGAATTTATTTTCCAAAAAATTTATAAAATATTTTTATTCCCAAAAATTTGATTTTTTTTTTTCACCAAAAAACGAGGAATTATTGACTCGAAAAAAATTAAGAATTTTTACTTACTCCAAAAAACTTTGAAGAACATGTTTTTCCAATTTCTCGATAAAGAAATTTTTTGGTTATAAATTTAATTTTTACTACAAAAAAAATCTTCAAAAAAGTTTAGATCCCAACAAAAAAAAAAATTGAAGAAATTTTTCTTTCAAAAAATGACTTTTTTGGACTAAAATTTGAAAAATAAGTCGGTAAGTAACTAGGTATTTTCACATTTTTTTAAATTCTGAAAAAATATTTTTATTCAAAATAGGTACAGTGATTTTTTTTACTCTCAGAAAATTGAAAAAAAATTTATTTCGAAAAAAAATTTAAGGAGTTTTCAATGACCTACTCACGCCTAACAGATCTTTCTCTCCAAAAATTAAGAAAAAAAAATTTCTTAGAAAAAATTGCTTTTTGAACCAAAAATTTAAGAAATTTTTTCTTCAAAAAAACTGAAATTTTTTACTTCAAAAATTTAATAAACCTTTTTACTCCTCAAAAATAGAGAATTTTTTCTCCAAAATAATTGGATGTTTTGAGCCAAGAATTTGATAAATATTTTCACACAAAAAATTGAAAGGTTTATAAAGGATTCTTTTTCTAAACACTATAATTTTTTACTTTTTTCCAAAAATAATAAAAAAATATTTTCACTCTAAACATTTTTTTCTCATTAAAAATTAAAATTGAATTCTTCCTACAAAAAAGTAAAAAAAAAATCTTCAAACAGGAAAATTTAAAAAAATGTGTAGGTACCTATTAAATTTTAGTATTTTCGGAGTTTTCTAGGGTGTGCTTTATTTTATTTTTTAAACTTTGGGACCCCGGCTACTGCTCAGTTGCTGGTCATGGCAGAATATACTATGTTCAGTCAATACGCCTAGCAATATTACCATAATCATAAAGAATATTGAGTTTGAAATTTTTTCGTGGTAAAAAAAATTTAATGCACCAGAAAAAACATGAAAACTATCATATATTAGAAAAAGCAATTTAAAACGTAAGGTTAATAACAAAAGAAAAAAATTAACATTATCAATAAAAAAAATAAATAATACATAATACGCACATTTTTTTTATAATTTAAAACAAAACAACACATCGGTTGTCATATTACGTAAATTTTTGTTAGTGAAAGTAAACATCTAAATAATAGTAAAATCGATGACGGTAGGTATTTAAAAAATTATCACATTTGAAATGGGATTTTCCCACATGTAATTTTCTTTTTATTTCAAGTAAAGTAACTATTATATACAAATTAAAATTTTCAATAGTCTTTTTTTTAAAAATGAAACATGAGCAAAAATGACCTATTATAATTATAAATTTTACTTCGAAGTACTTTGCGAATTACTTTCGCTAGAGGTATAAAATTTGTGTGATTTGGTATCTCTCGTATGCTTGAAAGCAGTCGGTGCCTGATTGGTAACTATTGATGCTGCAGGACACGGACCTGTCACCCGTGGCGTGAATTCTTTGCGATAAGACGAATGTACATTTTGTTTGGAGTAGTCGGCTCCAAAACTAATTTGCGAAGTGTTGTAGCTTTTGGCGGTTTTTACTGTCTGAGATTCAGTAAAACTACCATAACTTCGTGACTCGGATTCGTTGATGGAACGACCCGATGTACCAATACCCAAGTTATCGGTTGGCCTTCTGTTGTACGTATGGGTACTGTGAGCGTGGCTATCAGAAACTCCTTGTCTGTGAAGGGAACTGAGACTTTTACGATCAGCTTGCTGCTGAGAGCTGAATTGACCATCGATGTTTTGAATACTTTTGCGCTGAACGGCAGCAGTTGTGGAGATGGCGTGGATACCTGGTTCGGGTACATTTACGACCATTCCTTTTCTATGTAGGACGGAATTGCTAACGTCTTCGGATGTCGAACTTATCAAATTTTTGCGATGGTATGTGCTGGAAGAGTTTTCTTTTGATATTCTTTCGGTGTGCGATGATTGAGATCCTGATTGTAGATTGCTCGTATCTTGAGCCGTTGGACCTGCAATCGTGCGAATGACTTGACTGGTGGTTGGTACGTTTTGACCAGAAATATATGTTTTTGAAATAAACTCGTGAGTGGCATTTTGAGAGCCTAGATTATTGGAACGGCTCAAACATTGCCCATCTACTCGACTGCTACTGCTACTGCTAATTGTTGGAGATATGTTAATTTTTGCGCCGATTTGCCCTTGGGAACTTTTCTCATCTGTGATCGTTCGACTAGTCAAAGTTGTACTGCCAATATTTTGAGTAGTTTGGCCGCTGATTATGCGATTGCTTGTACTTCCAATATTTTGCGTAGTTTGGCCGCTGATTATGCGATTGCTCGTACTTCCAATATTTGGCGTAGTTTGGCCGTTGATTATGCGATTGCTACTGGAAGACCTGGTTTCTGAAGAAGTATGCGATGTTTCTCCAATGATTGAACTCGAGCTCAGATTTCGGTTCGTGGTACTGGTATTAATTATTCTACTCGACGTATCTTGCACATGACCTTTTTCCATGTACCGATTTACATCTTGCAGCCTTTGAGTGATTTGATCGATGTTTGATTTTGTTTGATCAGCGCCAGTACTCCTGATTTCTTTTTGCACGTTGGTTGTCTCTGATCGATAACCGTTTAAATTTTGACCTCTCAAGTTGGAGGTTTGTTGCGAGTCAGTCAACATCGTTCTGCTTTGTAGGGTTTCATTTCTCGCGCTGCTGTCGAGAATTCTTCGATCGAGGGATGACATTTCAGTTTGTTTGGCTTCAATGTGGCTCTTTTCAACTCTGGTGTATCCTTCTGTTTGCCTTCTAATTTGTTCTTGGCGAATAATTTCGTTGCGCTGGAGTTCACTTTCTCTATGGGTCATTTGTATATTTCCTCTAATGTGACTACGATTGTCTTTCAAGGTGATTGTGTCGTATTTATTTTCATTGGTGAGTTTTAGTTTGGAGAGGTCAACCTTATTTGATTCTGTTTTACCAATACGAATATTGTCTTCTTGTTTGATGACTCGAGTACGTTCAATGGCACCAACAGTTTGTTGTGTGATACGTTCGGAGGTATTAACTGTTTGTTGAGTTGTACGTTGTTCAACTCCCACAACCCGTTTGACAAATTCTCCTTCGACCCTTAGATTGTCTCTGGGTCTTATAGCAGTGACTCTGTCTTGCTGAATTGTTGTGAAATCTTTCCTGGGTTCGATCATCATCGGTCCTTCGGGTTTCAACGTGCTCTGTGGTTTTTTCTGAGTAACTTTTTCGGCAGCGATGAAAAAGGCTTCGCTCTTTTTTCTAGTTTCAAAGTGTCCTTCCATTTTCAAGTTGTCTTGATGTTTAACAACTTGTACACGCTCTGTTTGAACTTGCACGTTTTGAACAGGACGTCTCACGAAGTCTCCTTCAGGACATAGATTATCTTTAGGTTTGATTACTGTCGCTCGTTCGGCGACAAGTGTTTGATCAGTGGTTCTTACTCTTCCTTCAAAAGTTCCTTCCATCCTTAAATTATCAGTTTGCCTGATCGCTGTACGTCGCTCTGCTGTTACTACTTTCTGTTGCTGCACAACTTGCTGCTGTTGCTGTACAACTTGCTGAGTAACTCGTTCACCTTCTATTCGTAAATTATCTACAGGTTTGATTGGTTTAGATTTTTCAATTACTTGTTGGGAAACTGTTTCAGATTTCACTCGTTTTGTGAATTCTCCTTCCATTCTAAGATTATCTACGTGTTTGATTATCTTTGGTCGTTCTTCAATAACCGCTTTTACAGTTTCTGTTTTGACACGTTTTGTAAACTCTCCTTCCATGCGGAGATTATCAGTGTGTTTTATTGGTTTAGGTCTCTCTGCTTCAACAACAGCTGTAAATGTGTCAGTTCTTTCGCGTTTGGTGAATTCTCCTTCCATGCGAAGATTATCAGTGTGTCTTATTGGTTTTGGCCTTTCAGCAGGTACGAATGAAGTTTCTTGTGGTTTATGGAATACACCCTCTGGTTTCAAATTATCAGTAGGTTTGATTGGTTTGGGTCTTTCAGAGGGTACAAATTTAGGAGATTTTGGACGTTCGAATACACCCTCTGGTTTAAGATTATCTGATGGTTTAATAGGCTTAGGTCTTTCAGAAGGTACAAATTGAGCAGATTTTGGTCTTTCAAAATTTCCTTCAGGTTTTAAATTATCGCAAGGTTTGATTTGCTTAGGACGTTCAGCTGGAACAAATTTACCAGGTTTGGGTTTCTCAAATTCTCCTTCAGGATGTAAATTGTCTTCTGGCTTTATTGGTTTTGGCCTCTCGGAAGGAATAAAGCCATTTGGTTTACGTTTTTCGAAATCTCCTTCAGGTTTCAAATTATCTTGGTGTTTGACTGGCTTAGGTCTTTCAGCAGGGACAAATTGTGGTTTCTTTGGCCTATCAAAATCACCCTCTGGTCGCAGATTGTCACCAGGTTTGATTTGCTTTGGTTTTTCAGCAGGGATGAAATCTTTTGGCTTAGGACGTTCAAATTCTCCTTCTGGGTGTAAATTATCGCTAGGTTTTTTCTGTTTTGGCCTTTCAGCTGGCTTAAATTGAGCAGGTTTAGGACGTTCAAATTCACCTTCAGGTCGAAGGTTGTCACAAGGCTTCTTTTGTTTGGGGCGTTCAGCTGGGACAAATTGAGCTGGCTTGGGACGTTCAAATTCACCCTCTGGTCTAAGATTGTCATCTGGTTTCTTCTGTTTAGGCCTTTCTGCTGGAACAAAATGGCCTGGTTTGGGTCTCTCAAATTCTCCTTCTGGTCGAAGATTATCATCTGGTTTCTTTTGTTTAGGCCTTTCTGCTGGAACAAATTGGCTTGGTTTGGGTCTCTCAAATTCTCCTTCAGGTCGAAGATTGTCATCAGGTTTCTTTTGTTTAGGTCTTTCAGCAGGAACAAATTGAGTTGGTTTAGGTCTTTCAAAATCACCTTCTGGTTTGAGATTATCGCAGGGTTTTATAGGTCTAGATTTTTCTGCTGGGATGAATTCAGTTTGATGAGGTTTTTCGAATTCACCCTCTGGATGGAGGTTATCACAGGGTTTAATTGGTTTTGGCCTTTCTGCTGGCACAAATTGTTTTGGTTTAGGTCTTTCAAAGTCTCCTTCTGGCCGTAGATTATCTTCTGGCTTCACTTGTTGGCGCCGATCAGCAGGTACAAATTTACTAGTTTTAGGTTTTTCAAATTCTCCTTCAGGTTTGAGATTATCAGTTGGTTTGATTGGTTTTGGACGCTCAGCTGGTACAAACTCTACTTCTTTTGGTCTTTCAAACTTTCCTTCAGGCCTGAGATTATCTGTTGGTTTGATTGGTTTAGGACGCTCAGCTTGTACAAATTCTACTTCTTTTGGTCTTTCAAACTTTCCTTCAGGCCTGAGATTATCTGTTGGTTTGATTGGCTTAGGACGCTCAGCTGCAACAAAATCAACTTCTTTGGGTTTCTCAAAATCTCCTTCAGGTTTCAAGTTATCAACAGGCTTAACAGGATGTCGCATTTCAGCACAAACAAATTCTTTCACTACTCTGCTCTCAAAAATGCCTTCCGCAGTTTTCAAGTTATCTTCATGTTTTATGATCGCTGTCCTTTCTGTGGGAACAAATTTAGGTTTTTCTGGAACTTCTAATTTTCCTTCAGGTTTCAAATTATCAGTAGGCTTAATGGGTGTGGGAACTTCAGCACGAATATATTTGTTGACTGTTCGCCTGCCTTCAAAAACTCCTTCACTTTTAAGGTTATCTATGTGACGTATAATTGTTGTTTTTTCAGCTGGCACAAACTCAGTTTCTGTGGGCCTCTCAAATTCTCCTTCAGACTTCAAGTTATCACAAGGCCTAAATGGAGTTCGTCGTTCGGCGGGTATATATTCAGCAAAAACACGGCTTTGAAATACTCCTTCACTTTTTGATAAATTGTCTTCATGTATTACAATTGTTACTTTCTCTGCAGGTATGAATTCATCGTGTTTTGGACGTTCGAATTGACCCTCTGGTTTCAAGTTGTCGCTTGGTTTAACTTGTTTTGGTCGTTCAGTTGGTATGAATTCGCAAATCTCAGGCTTGTGGAATTCACCTTCTGGTTTGAGATTATCAGATGGTTTTACAGGTTTAGGACGTTCAGCAGGAATAAATTCCTTTGGTTTGGGTCGCTCAAATTCACCTTCTGGTCTCAAGTTATCATCAGGTTTAACTGGTTTTGGTCGTTCTGCTGGTATAAATTCGCAAATTTCAGGCTTATGGAATTCACCTTCGGGTTTAAGGTTATCAGAAGGTTTCACTGGTTTAGGACGTTCGGCTGGAATGAATTCTTTTGGCGTTGGTCGATCAAATTCTCCTTCTGGACGCAGATTATCACCAGGTTTTACTGGTTTTGGCCTTTCTGCAGGTATGAATTCGCAAATTTCAGGTTTATGGAATTCACCTTCTGGTTTAAGGTTATCAGAAGGTTTTACAGGTTTACGGCGCTCGGCTGGAATAAATTCTTTTGGCTTTGGTCGATCGAATTCTCCTTCTGGACGCAGATTATCATCAGGTCTAACTTGTTTTGGTCGTTCTGCAGGTATGAATTCACAAATTTCAGTTTTATGGAATTCACCCTCTGGTTTAAGATTGTCTTTTGGCTTGACTGGTTTTGGTCTCTCAGCTGGGATAAATTCTACATCTTTGGGTCTTTCAAATTCACCTTCAGGCTTCAAGTTATCCGTTGGTTTAATTGGCTTTGGTCGTTCTGCTGGGATGAATTCAACTTCTTCAGGAATTTGGAATTCACCTTCTGGTTTCAAATTATCTGTAGGTTTGATTGGTTTTGGACGTTCCACAGAAATGAACTCTACATCTTCCCGTCTTACAAAATCTCCTTCTGGTTTCAAATTATCAGTTGGTCTAATAGGTTTGGGTCTTTCTGCTGGGATAAATTCCACTTCTTCAGGTTGTTGGAATTCTCCCTCAGGTTTTAGATTGTCGACTGGTTTGATAGCTTTTGGTCTCTCAACAGATACATAACATTGTTCAACACGTTTTGTAAATTCTCCTTCTATGTACAAATTATCAGTTGGCTTTACTGGAAGGGGCCTTTCAGTGAGTATGAATTCTGTGACTTCTCGTTGTACAAATTCTCCTTCGGTTTTCAAATTATCAACAGGCTTAACAGGTGTTGGTCTCTCAGCAGGCTGGAATGGCTTCTCTTCAGGCTTCTCAAATTCACCCTCAGGTTTCAAATTATCTTTTGGCTTGACTGGTTTAGGGCGCTCTGCTGGGACAAATTTAGAAACCATACGTGTTTCAAAATCACCTTCTGGTTTAAGATTGTCATCTGGTTTGATAGGTTTAGGTCTTTCAGCAGGCACAAATTTGCTTGGCTTGGGTCTTTCAAAATCACCTTCTGGGTGAAGATTATCATCTGGCTTTACTGGTTTTCGTTTTTCAGCTGGTATAAATTCAGTTTGTTTTGGTCTCTCAAAGTCTCCTTCTGGGCGAAGATTGTCACCTGGTTTAATAGGCTTAGGTCTTTCTGCTGGAACAAATTCAGCATGTTTTGGTCTTTCAAAATTACCTTCTGGGCGAAGATTATCATCTGGCTTTACAGGTTTTCGTTTTTCAGCTGGTATAAATTCAGTTTGTTTTGGTCTCTCAAAGTCTCCTTCTGGGCGAAGATTGTCACCTGGTTTAATAGGCTTAGGTCTTTCAGCAGGAACAAATTCAGTTTGCTTAGGTCTTTCAAAATCACCTTCTGGGCGAAGATTATCACCAGGCTTGACAGGTTTTGGTCTTTCTGCTGGAACAAATTCAGCATGTTTTGGTCTTTCGAAATCTCCTTCTGGACGTAAATTATCACCAGGCTTGATAGGTTTTGGTCGTTCAGCAGGTACAAATTCAGTTTGTTTCGGTCTCTCAAAGTCTCCTTCTGGGCGAAGATTATCACCTGGCTTTATTGGTTTTGGTCGGTCAGCAGGTACAAATTCGGTTTGTTTTGGTCTCTCGAAGTCTCCTTCTGGGCGAAGATTATCACCTGGCTTAATAGGTTTTGGTCTTTCAGCGGGCACAAATTCGCTCGGCTTAGGTCTTTCGAAATCTCCTTCTGGGCGAAGATTATCATCTGGCTTGACAGGTTTTCGTTTTTCAGCTGGTATAAATTCAGTTTGTTTTGGTCTCTCAAAGTCTCCTTCTGGGCGAAGATTATCACCTGGCTTAATAGGTTTTGGTCTTTCAGCAGGCACAAATTCGCTCGGCTTAGGTCTTTCGAAATCTCCTTCTGGGTGAAGATTATCATCTGGCTTGACAGGTTTTCGTTTTTCAGCTGGTATAAATTCAGTTTGTTTTGGTCTCTCAAAGTCTCCTTCTGGGCGAAGATTATCACCTGGCTTAATAGGTTTTGGTCTTTCAGATGGTACAAATTCGCTGGGCTTAGGTCTTTCAAAATCTCCTTCAGGACGTAGGTTATCACCTGGCTTTACAGGTTTTGGTCTTTCTGCTGGTACAAATTCAGTGGTTGTTGGTCTTTCAAACTCGCCTTCTGGTTTCAAGTTGTCATCCGGTTTTACAGGCTTTACTCGTTCAGCAGGAATAAATTTCTCTTTTCTGGGCTTTACGAAATCACCCTCTGGTTTAAGGTTATCTTCAGGTTTTATAGGTTTAGGACGTTCTGCTTTCAATACTTTCTTGGGTTTAGGTCTCTCGAATTCGCCTTCAGGTTTCAAATTATCTTTGGGTTTTATGGGTTTGGGTCGTTCAACCATTTCCACTTCTTCAATGACTGGTCTCTCAAAATCACCTTCTGGCTTCAAATTATCTTTTGGTTTTTTGGGTTTGACTCTTTCCTCGGCCTCATGTATCTTATAAAATTCTTGAGCTGTAGTAGTACTGTCGAATTTGCTGGTATCAACTCTGAGGTTGTCTTGTCTCACCACTTTTGATACTCGTTCAGTGACATGAGCTTTGAATTCCTCAGAAGTTGTAGTTTCAAAGAATCTTTCCCCATCTTGTTTTGTCCATGTTTTTCGTCTCTGAGGTTTTACACGTTCTGGTACTTTCTCAGTGAAATCGGCCATAGCAGAAGTTTCCAAAAGCATAGTGCCTTCAGTTATCAAGTTGTCTTGTCGTCTTTTGATTGTTTCTTTTGTCGAGATATCATGATAAGCACGATAGTCCTCTTTTGTGCTAGTAGAAGAGTAGAATTCTCCAGTTACTTGTAGATTATCGACATGTTTCCTTGGCTTTTCAGGTTTTACAATCCACCTTTCAGGATAATCATCACGATTCTGTGTAGTAACCTGAGAAACAAAATAAAAATACGAACATATTTGTAAATGTCTGATAGTTATTGTTGAATGGGTTTAGCTTATAGCTCAGTAGTTCTCAATTAGTTTTGCTCATGTACCCCTTTTTGAAAACAATTTTTTGCGCATACCCATTCCCCTCAAAAATAAATCAGTGATTGGGCGATAAATTAGCGTGGGTGTTCGCACTTGTTTATGAGGTAGCAACGCTTTATTTTTTTTATTTTCATTTTTTAAAGAATAGTTTTTCAAAAAATTACTTTAAAAAATTTAATAAGAAAAAATGGGTTTAAAAAAAATCTTGTAAAAATAATTCTTCATAAAACTATTTTTCTATTAAAAATAAAAATCACCATTATGAAAAAAATCTCTCAGAATAAAATTATTGGGGATAAAAAACGAACTTGTTTGCATGAAATTCTTTTAGTACCTAATCCAAAAAAAGTAAATTTGAAAATTCACTTTATGATTATAAATACTACCTAAGTATATAATACTTACCTACAAATAAAAAATTAAGAATTTTTTTATTTAAAAAAAAAAAAAAAAAAAAAAAAGGTACTCTCAAAAACAAGAAACTTCATATACCTATAAAAAGAATTGAAAAAATCCCAAAATTGAAAGATTTCTTATTCAAAAAAAAAAAAAAATCGAGATAATCTTTTGCCAAAAAAAACTAGAAAAACTTTTACTTTAGAAAAAAGTTTTTTTTTTCACTTTTACAAAAACGAGAATTTTTTCCAAAAATCAAAAATATTCTTCAATGTAAGAAGTTGAAAAAATTTTTATTTAAAAAATTTTAAATTTTAAAATTTAAAAAAAAAGAAAAAATTCTTATCCAATAATTGAGATAAGACTTTTTAATCAAAACATGAGCTTTTTTATTCAAAAGATTCATCATTAAAAAAAAATTAAAAATCAAGAAATTTTTTTCTCAAAAAAGAAAGATATTACTTATTGATTTTTTTACTTTTACAAAAACGAGTTTTTTTCCAAAAATCAAAAAAAAAATCTTTAATGTAAGAAGTTGAAAAAATTCTTATTTCAAAAAAAATGAAAAAAAAACGAAAAAATTTCTATCCAACAATTGAAAGACTTTTTATTCAAAAAATGAGATTTTTTATTCAAAAGATTTTTCATTTAAAAAAAATCGAAAAAACTTTTTCTCGAAAAAAGAAAAATACATTACTACCTCCACTCCGGAAAAATTGAGAAATCGCCCTCCCCGCCCCAAAAAAGCAGTTCTTTTTTATATAATGAGAAGTATACTCCTAAAAAAATGAGAAATTCTATTGTACAAAAAATTTGAAAAATATCAAGAAAATTTGAAGATTTTTTACCTAATAAAAAAAATTGGAATATTTTTTTGAAGAGTTTAAAGTATTTTTACTCTAGATGAACTTCGAGAATTTTTTTTCTCAAAAAAATAATTATTTTCAACTTTCAATCTCGAAAAATTGAAAAATTTTCTTTTCAAGGAATTCAAAATATTTTTTATTCAAAAAAAAAAAAAAAAAAAAATTAAAATCAAAAGTTTTTTTTACCTAAAGAAAAAAATAAAGTTTTATTCAAAAATTGAAGCGAAGCAAGGGCGAAAATTTTTAAATAATAAATCATTTTTAATTTAAAAATATGCATTTTCTGAATAAATTTGAGAATGTACAAATTCAAGTATTGTACGTATGTAGTTATCATTAAGCTGCCCTTGTCTCGCCACGTACCCCTGAGAAATTATCGCGTACCCCTTGGGGTACATGTACCACCATTTGAAAAAAACTGGCTTAGCTTATATCTCAAACTCATGAATTTACCGTGAATGTTTCATCGCCTAATACGATACTATCTTCTCTTCTTTGAACTTGTGTGGTTCTCTCTACATTTTGGTATTGTCTGAAATCGACAGAGCTTGTAGTTTCAGTAGTTATGTCCCCTTCTAATTTCGTAAATGTATTTCTTCGGATCAGCTTAGGTCGTTCTACTTGCACTCCAGTAAATTCAGTTTGTTGGGTGGTTTCGGCTGAAAAAATTGAGAGAAAAAATTAATTTCAGCCTAATTAAAAAATTAATTTGAACATCTGACTGAAAATTTCTCACCTATAAATGTACCACCAGAGACTAGATTGTCCACATGTCTGTGAATTTCAGCTCGTTCTCCAACTGTATGTCGGAATTCTTCAGTTATGACTCGTTGACCAAAGAATTCTCCTTCTGGCTTCAAATTATCCACTGGCTTGACAACAACTGCACGATCAGGTACCCCAGGAGCAGTCTTGACGGGACGTTCAAATTCTCCTTCAGGTTTAAGATTGTCAGTAGGCTTTACAGGTTTGGGCCTTTCACCTGTGGGAGCTTCAACTGGCTTACGACGTTCAAAATCTCCTTCAGGGCGCAAATTGTCTTCTGGTTTTTTAGGCTTTGGTCTCTCAGCAGGAACAAATTCTTTTGGTTTGGGTCGCTCGAATTCTCCTTCTGGGCGTAAATTATCACCTGGCCTTTTCTGTTTTGGCCTTTCAGCGGGAATAAATTCTGTCGGCTTGGGTCGCTCAAATTCTCCTTCGGGACGTAAATTGTCATCTGGTTTCTTTTGTTTCGGCCTCTCTGCTGGTACAAACGGGGAAGGTTTAGGACGGTCAAATTCTCCTTCTGGGCGTAAATTATCATCGGGCTTTTTCTGCTTTGGTCGTTCGGCGGGTTTAAATTCGGTAGGTTTGGGCCGTTCGAAATCTCCTTCTGGTCGTAAGTTATCAGATGGCCTGACTGGTGATGGCCTTTCCCCAGGAAGGACTTTTGTTGGAGAAGGTCTTTCGAAGTCTCCTTCTGGTCTCAAATTATCGGATGGTTTAATCGGTTTCGGTCGTTCGCTAGGTAATACCTTGGTAGGAGTTGGTCGTTCGAATTCGCCCTCGGGTTTCAAATTGTCGGCGGGCTTTATTGGCGATGGTCTCTCGCCCGGAATGACTTTTTGACGTTCCGGTCTGTCAAAATCGCCCTCTGGTTTCAAATTGTCGGCGGGTTTTATTGGCGATGGTCTCTCGCCCGGAATGACTTTTTGACGTTCCGGTCTGTCAAAATCGCCCTCTGGTTTCAAATTATCAGAGGGTTTGATAGGTTTCGGACGTTCGGCTGGTAATATGGCAGGCCTGGTTGGTCTTTCGAACTCTCCCTCGAGTCGCAAGTTATCGGTAGGTCGTTTGACGATTTCTCGTTCACCATAAAGAGCAGTGAAGTCTTCTCTACGTTCGAGATGATATTCTCCTTCTAAATGAAGGTTATCTTCCACGCGAATTCTGAAATAGAAAAAATTGAGAATTTTAAAAATCTTGTATTGCTCAGCAGGTGGATAATTTTCAGCGAATTGGTAAATTAATTCAAAAATTTGGGATGGTGGGGTCCTCAGCTCATTTTGCAGTATGAAGTAAATTAAATAGAAAAAAAATTTTCCCCGATAGAATCACTTCAAGGGATAGATATTTTTTTAAATACCACCCCTCCCTAGCTTTCTTCGAATGCGGTGCTCATCTCTTTTTACGTACATTATAAATGGAGAAAATTTTGTTTTGCTTTCAATTTTTTTCTCAATAAAATCGCTTTCCTAAATATTTCAAAAAATCCCACCCTGTGCTCGAATTGAGCAAAATTACTAAGCGGAACGCATTTTGATCCAAAATTTTCGCCCAGTCATGTCAAAATCCAAAGTTGAAAATCGTTCCAAATTATTAATTTATTAATCCTTCTCCTCGCCATTTTTGGTAACTATAAGACATGAGCATTTTTTAAAGGGTGGTCCTGAAAAAATTAAAATATTTTTTATTTCAAGAAAATTGATTTTTTTTGAAAAATTGTTTTTCTTATTTCTTTGAGTATGCGAGATTTTCTTCTGCAAAAAAAAATTAAAATTTTTCTTCTCCAAAAATTTGAAAAATATTTTCCTTCAAAAAATTGTGAATTGACAAGATTTTTTTCAAAAAAAAACTGAGAATTTTTTCTTTTAAAATGAGTAAAATTGAGTAAAATTTTCATTTTAAACAGATTTTTTTTGCTCCAAAATATTTGACAATAATCAAGATTATTTTCTCAAAAAAAAAAAAAAAAAAAAAAACAATTTTTTTCTCTAAAAATAAGAGATTTTATTATAAACAAAAATACCCTAGAGTTTTTTTTCTTCAAAAAATATAATTTTTTTTCCTAAAAATTTTTTAAAAAATTCTTCGTTTTGAACGATTTCTGAAGATTTGAGAAATATTACTTGTTTCTGAAAAAATGGAAAATCTTCTTCAAAAAATTGAATTTTTTTGAAAAATTCAAAGTTTTTTGCCACCCTTAAAATGTTTGGGAATGCCTATAATTGCAATTTTATTCTTGAAAAATGAGAGCTTCTTTCTGCATAAAAAATGCATTTTTTCAAAAAAATGAAGATTTTTAAAAATAGGTAGGTAAGTATAAAATGAAAAAATTTTCTTTAAAAATTTTAAATAATTTTGAAATTATCTAGGTACTCACTTTAGAAAGACTGAAAAAAAAAAATCGATTTTTTTTTAAAATTTTGGTTGGATTTTTCACGAACCGGAACGCAGAAGGCTCAATTCGAGCACTGATCCCACCCCCTCTTACCTTCGTTAGAATGTGGTGTTCATCTCATTTTACATTATAAATGGAGACAATTTTTTAGCCAAATTTTTTAATTAAAAAAGTAATGGCTATTGTGTCCGACCCTAATTTAGTAATTTAGAGGGGGGGGGGGGGGTAGAAAAGTTTTGACCATATTTCTCGACGTTTGGGACCGAAAGATGACGATCTGTCACATGTCACATATTTATTTATATATATATATATTGTTGCAGGAGGGCTTTTTCGCCTCTTTTTCTTAAATAGTGCGGAGTTTTCGCCTCATTTGTGAGGCGAAAAAGCCAAAATCGGAGGTGAAAAGTACAGAGCGTGTATACTCCATGAATTCTGCACCAAAAAGGTTGCACTTAGGCTTGACTCGAAGAAGAAAATCAGGAGAACACGTTCCGCCTTTTAAACCATCCAAAAATATTCACCCATCCCCTCTGTGACCAAAAATTTCCGGAGGCCAAAAGTATTTTACACCTAAACCTGAGAACCTCATGTTTGAGACTTCACACAGGCTTTGCTAATTGAGCTAGAAAATTAAACGAAGAGCCAAAATGTTCCTTAAACCTTCCTCTACAAACATACTCTGCAAGTTTTTTGAAAAAAAAGTTAAGCTTGTGGATGAGCTTTAAAATGGAGGTGAAAAGTATTTTTTATCAAAATTTGACTTCGGTGTATATCGGTGTATACCATGTGCATTGTGTTCCTTGACAAAAGTTAGTTCCAGAAAGTGTGAAACAGAGGCGAAAACACTCCTTGAAATTTGAGGCGAAAAGTACATACCTCTCGCATGTATATAATATATATATATGAGTAATGTTCCCGCTACTTTTGGGAATCTGGCGGAGAGTCCAATGGGTCGAATGAGGTTAAACTTGCTATTTGGGGTCCCCTCTGAGGCGGATCAATGCTATAAAATTTTTGGGGCCCCAACTCAAAATGGGGATATGACCCTTTTTTGAGGGGGCGCAGAGGAGCCCCAAAATCATGAAATTTTTTGAAACTTGCCCCAGGGATGAGAACTCTAATTACCTCCAACATATTCAAATTTCAGTCCCTAAGTCATCCCCACCCCATTTTAGGGCCCAAAAAGTGGATTTTGGGTCATTTTTTTCACGTTGACCAGGCTACAGACCGCCCAAATGGGGACAGGGGGCCAACATTTTCATCATAGATCAAGTTTGTGCCCCTGATGTGCCTTTTGTAGGTTTAAACTTTTGGGCCCCCTTTGACCCTTGTCCAGGGTCAAAAATCAAGATTTTTCATGTTTTTTCTCGCTTCTTGGTACGTTGATCTGCCTGCAGCCCAAACCAAATGACCTTGGAAGCCAAAATTTGGTTTTTATGATCGGCAAGGGTCACTGAGGTGCCTTTTGGGGTTTTTGAACCTTGAGCCCCAAAATTTGGGGTGATTCCTTTTTGTGGGGGGGGGGGGGGGGGGCTCCAAGGGGGCTCCAATGTGACAAAACACTTTAAAATTTTTACCAACAATAGTGACTCATATTGTCTCCACTGTATTCAAATTTCAGCTTTCCAAGTCATCCCCACCCCATTTTAGGGGTCAAAAGGTGGATTTTGGGGTCATTTTTCAAGTTGATCAGGCTACAGTCCCTCCAAATGGTGATAGGGAGTCCAAAATTTCATAGTAGCTTGAGTTCATGCCCCTGATGTGCCTTTTGTAGGTTTTGACCTTTGAACCCCTTTTGACCTTGATACAGGGTCAAAAATCAATATTTTTCAAGTTTTAACCTGTCTTTTCTGATGCGTTGAACAGCCTACAGCCCAAACCAAAGGACCTAAAAGGTTGAAATTTGGGATGTAGTGTCAGTAGAGGTCACTGATGTGCCTTTTGGGGTTTTTGACTTTTGAGCCCCATTTGACCCCCGTACAGGGTCAAAAATTAAAAAATTTTACGTTTTAACCCCTTTTTTGGTGTGTTGGCCCCCATCAGTAGAGCTGAAAGTGACGAGGGGGTTGGGGCGGAGCCCAACGAGGATATGGGGGCGGAGCCCCCATCTGAAGATGAAATCTTCAATGCAGACAGGAACTAAAACTGAAGACAAAAACCTGACATCTTTAAACTGAATTTGAAGTTAAAACTGATATTGAAACTGAAATACCGTGAATGAAAACGTTTTTAAAAGAGTACACTAACTAGAAAAAAAAATTTGGCTCGAGAGTAGCATCTTGACTGCTACGCGTGTTTTTTTTTCAGTTTTTTCAGCAATAAAATTTTCAATTTTGTTTTGCTTCAATTTTTTTCACAATAAAATTGTCGTCAAGTAAATAGATATTTCAAAAAATACCACCCCTCTCTTCCTTCCTTAAAAAATCTGATGAAACTTACGCTTCTTGTCTCTCGGCATATTTATGCTGAAATTGAACTTTGTAATCAGTCTGTGTTTGAAGAGGTTCATCTTTTGGCAGTGCTAGTTCAGTATGAAGGCGTTGCAATACTGGTCTAGAAATTTCCTCAGATGAAAATGCTTGGAATTCTTCTTTCGTTAACGATGTTTTAGTGGTGGTTTCATCTTCATAGGTAATGATTGGGCCTTCATTAACTGGAGTGTGAGGACATCTATGACGCCTGTAAAAATAAATACATAGGGCATAAATTTTTTGAAAATTGATCTCAATTAAATATATAAAAAAAAATCATATTAGTTTCTCAGCTAATTTAATATGATCTTATCTGATCCAATCTTTTTCATCATAATTATGCAATAAAAAAGTTGGTAAGCTGTGAAATAATTCGATAGAAATCTCAACTAATCAAATCCATATGTCGTGGAATCATGGACGATTAAAAGAATATATCTATTCGTCTCGAGCTGGGTAATTTTTATTAGCCATTTACTAGAATCTCGTATGCTAATTGGACAACCGCCTACGACAACTGAATATGAGAAGATATTTGAAAACATTAGCAAAAAATTGCGGGTTGCCTCAGACATTGGTATGAATAATTGGCGTTATTAATTTGACCGCCATCTGACCCTAAAACAAGTGACTGACAAAAATTTCATTTGCTGAATTTAACTTAACATCATTATTATCTTTCGCCTTAATCTTCTCAGCAAGATTTAAAGTTGTGACGTATTGTTTATTCAAGTATGAAAATTAACATGTCCTCGCAGCGAGTGTTAAACCGTGTAACAATGCTTTTAATTTGAAAAACGCTATTGTTATTTGGAAAAATATGTACTTTGGTACCTTCATGAATTGAATCTTCACGCAAAGGTATTGATAGGTGAATTTTTATTGAATTTAAAAAATCAAAACTACGTTTCTCGTCAAGTCAGTGCATTAGGTACTTGGAATCGTAAAAACACCTATAAAAAAGTTACAGACGTTTAAACCGGTTGTGGTTGCTCTCTTTGAAACTGCATTGTAAACCCCTGGGTACTTTTTGTTGTTGCTGATCAATTGTGCAAAAAAAAAAGAAACAAATTGCATGGAATTTATGCGCATAAAAGATATAAATTGTATGTACATGGCATTTAATCTGCAATCGAATCATAAAATCGGACAAAATATTGAATTATTGTAAGTAGAGAAGTAGTGCTTTGTATCTCGAACCGGTTTTATTTTCAATTCAATGAGCTCACCTCCGCCGGCCCACTAACACTGCATTTCCATTTGCAGTGCTGCTCGATTAGATAGGTATCGATGATTCATTTACGCGAGAATAAATAGGCACATAAAAATTACGTTTTGGGTTTACATAAATAGAGCATTTACTGCTAATAAAAAATATACCGATGGCCAAAATCGACATTCGGGAAATAAAACAGTAATTATCGATCCCATAAAGTTAAAATAAGCGAATAAATTGCATGAGAATATAAATATTATTATGTGGGATTTCTGTAACTGTTGCCTTTCTAATTCCACTTTCGGTTTCATTTATCGCGACCACATGTTTACTTTAGGTCTACTTGTTTCCTCTTTTATAACCGTGAGCCCTTGACCATTATTTAACTGTGAGTTACGTTTCGTTACTGAATGCATTTATCCACGGAATAAATATTAGCGAGTAAATATGAATATGAATCAAGTCCATGGAGAACGCTGCGTCATTTGCGTGTAAATTTTCATCACGGTTTGAAACCTGTGCGAGTCTCAATTAGATTTTAATTGTCCATATTAAGACAATACGTGGGATTGATTTTTTAACGGTGTAAAAATCAGAATGTCTTGGAAAATTGTTTGCATCAGTGATCAAGTTGAATGATTGAAGATACAGTACATTTCCTCGATGAAGACGACACTAAAATTTTTAGTGGATACTTTACCTGTTCAATATTTAGAATTTTTTAGGTACCTAAGGTGCTACTTAGTACTTACGTATTCATCGTAAGAAAATTTATATATGCAGTCCTCCTCCTCTCCTTCCACTCTCAACTCTTACGTTAACGATATTCGAAATTTTTTCAAAGTAATGGTTCAACTATTCCCCTGACTGGCAATTTCGAGATGATTTATTATCGCTCGTCTGTGCGTACTTTATCAAAGCAGTAGAAATCTCACCTCATACAACGAGTTATACTTAATTTGCAATATAAAATGTAATGCTTCTATACCACATGCAACGTATAATTATCATTCCGAAATACATAGTAAGTATACCTATATAAATAGGTACACTTTGCAGCCTCATATGCAAATGGTGGCGAATTTTTTTTTTTTCGTTTCCGTTGCTTCCTACTGATTGTATTTAAGATGTATCGTATGTAGAAAGGCAAAATTTTACTGCAGGGTTTTTAAAATATCGCATCGTATAACATTCTGATTCTGAGTAGCTTTGTGGGAGTGGAATTCGGCCGAAATGTGATGCACTGTGGGTCGCAGTGAAGGCAGACTATTGTTATTTTGAGTCCGAGTGGTGGCAAAAATATTAGACGTGATTGTTTTATTGATTGCTCGAGTGTTAGCAATGTGTGTTTATGAGTTTATTCGAGATAAGCGTAAAATTAAAATTTTTATGCATACATGACCAAATCAAGTACATGATACGTGGGCACGTTATGTACTTTCTCAGTTTCTCGTGCACTTGTTTTTGAATTTTGATACAAAATAGGAAATAGTAAACAATTGGATGATTTCGTTCAAGAATATGCACTTTATTGATGTGAAAAAATGTGTACGATTCGTGCAATTTTTTTTTGCATGTACTTACGAAGTTGTTAGTACGTGTGTGTGATTATTTTTTCAAAATTCCACTACATGCAAACTCAGCCTTTATCAAATTCACTCGTTCCAAAAATGTTGATCATTTTTTTTTTAAATAAAAAAGTATTTTTGTAAAATTTTTCTACTGGGATTTTTTCCATTTTTTTCTTCAAAATTCTGAATAACAATTTGTAAATTAATCCATTCAAAAAATAGTTTGATCATTTTTTTTTTCATTTAAAAAAAATTGTATACTTACCGAGGTACCTAGTTTTTCTATTTGAATTTTTAAAAAATTTCTCTATTTTTCAAACATTTTTTTCCAAATTTCTCTTGTAGCTTTATAAAATTCATTTTTCAAAAAAAAAATGTTCATTTTCTATAATTTTTTCCATTTATTTTGGATTCTTTCTTATTTTCTGAAATTTTTGTTTTGAAATTTTCTCCAGTTTTCTTTTAGAATGACCATTATTTTTCAATTTTTTAAACAAACATACATTTTTTTCAATTTTCCCTGAATTTTTCTTTAACTTTTCCGAAATTTCACTATTTTTGATTTTTGAAATAAAATTAAACGTTTGTTTTGATTTTTTTTTTCAATTTTCAAACATTAAGTGATTAAAAATACGTATGTTCTTCTAAAACTTTTCTCAATTTTTATATAATTTTTTTCGCAAGATTTCTTTATAGCTTTTAGCTTTTAGTAAGTTCATTGGTCGAAAAAATATTTTTTGAACTGTAGACGCTAATGGTCACTGGCCACGATTCGGGCATCTTTAAATAAAAATAAAAATTGAAAATTTTTATCACATTTTTAAAATTGAACAAAAAAATTTATAATTTTTGTTTGGATTTTTTTTTAAATTTTTTTAATTTTGAACTGTTTTTCAATAATTTATACCTACCTAATCGGTACCTATTCGAATATCGATTTTTTCAGTTTTTAAACACTCATATTAATGCTTTAAAAAAAAATCTTGATTTTTCTATCAATTTTTTTATAACGTTTATTAAATTCATTTTTCCAAAAATAAAAATTATTTTTATTTTTAAATTTAAAAAAAAGTTTTTGTTTAATTTTTCTATTTGGACTTTTTTTAAATTTTAATCTTTGTTTTGTTTTTTTTTGCAATTTTCTATCTGAATCTCGTGTTTTTTTTTCTATTTTTAAACATTGATTAAATATTTATTCTTCTAGATTTTTTCTCAATTTTTATGTAATTTTTTTCCTAAATTTTTTAGGTATACCTAACTTTTATTGAAACATTCTTCAAAAATTATTTTGCATGATAAATTTGAATAATTTTTCCAATTGGATTTTTTTTTTTTTTTTTCAATTTTCCACCTAAATCTGAATCTTTTCCAATTACTAAAAATTAAATTAATCAATTCATTGAAAATTTTTTTTATAAATTAAAAAAAAAATTTTACAACTTTTAGTAATTTATTTTATTTGTACAAAAAATTTTTGATTATAATTTTTTTTTCAATTGAAAAAAAAAGTGCTTGTTAAACTGATTTTTCCATCTGGATTTTCAAATAATTTTTTTAAAATTTCGTTTTAAATTTAAAAAAAATAATTTCACCCGAATTCCAATTTTTTTTTCAATTTCTGAAGAGGTGACGATTATAGATATTAAATTAACAAGATGAGGAAAACAATTTTTTTTTTTTTTTTTGAAGAATTTATTTGGGATACTTACCTAATCGCATTTTACATTTTTTTCACTATGACAATTTTTTCATTTTTTCCACAAAAATTTGAGATTTTAAATTTTTTTCCTTTTTTAAATATGGGTCTTTGAATTGAAAGAAGTGGCAGATTTTTTTCTTGATAAATTCATTTATTTTATCAAAAAAATATTTTGATTATTTCATATAATTTCCCTATTTTTTGAATTTTTTTAAACTGGAAAAATGCCATTAATTTTTTCCCCAATTTTTCATCCAGTCTCGAATCGTTTGTTTGTTTGCTTGTTTGTAAAATTAATTCTTTAAACATTTTCAAACCATTTTCTACAGTATCTTTTTTTCAAAGTTTCTCAATAGCGTTTACTAAATTTATTCGTCCAAAAAATATTTAGATTATTTTAATTTTTTTTTTATTGTAGTTTTTCGTGTTTTGTATTTTTAAGAAAACATTTAAAATTTTACTTCGAAGTTTTTTTCAATTTTTTACTGAATTCCGAATTTTTTCAATCTTTCAACATTCTTAAAATTATGAGGTATTATTTTTTTAAATGAGAAGAAATTTTTTGAAAAAATGAACAAAATTATATGTATAAAAAGTTTGATAGGAAAACTTTTTTTTAAAAATCTATTAAAAAAATAGTCCTTCATTTGTAGGATGGTCAATTGTTGAATTTTAGTTTTTTTAAAAGCAAGTTTCAGTAAAATTCAATAGTCTAAAAATTATTGTTCGAAAATTCCCCTCCCCCCCAAAAAACCAAAAACAACACTTTTTCCAAAATACCTTATCAATCAAACTTCTTCGTTCACAACTTCATCTTCAGTAATCATCATTTACGCCGGTACCTAATTAAAAAATGACAATAGAAATGTTCTAAGAATCGAAAAAACCTTGATCGCAACAAGGTTTATTAAAATGACCGAACGTGGTAAATCTGATTCATGCTTCGGGTGTTCCAGTACTCATAGTACGTGAACAACAGAAAAAAAAAGGCATAAACTTTACCAGAAACAATAAACATGTCAGTCACTGTGTCACCTACTATTATTCATCGTTCTTAGATTATTTTCTTTTACCTTCAGTTACATAAATCTTTTCATCGGGCTAACATTGAACCTACCTGATGGAAGGGGCAGGGGCAAGTGGTATGTGTGCTATGGCAATGCAATGGATTTTTATTAGGTACAGAAACAGATACAGAGTATACAGACTAGAGAGAGACTACAGTGAAACGTATAAGCTATACTTTTTACGCCTCCTACTCATTTGTTTATCTTGTCTTGGGTCTTGGGCACTTCCGAATCATATTACGGAATACGCGGAGACAGGCCACAGAGGAATCGCAGGCTGGTTTTTAGCGTGTTTCAATTATCCATGGCTTATGAACGGTTATTATGGGTATAAATTGATTAAATTCGTCGAACCGGATTAATTTATTAATGTGGAACAGAAGCCAGTTACAAGGTGTATTTTTAATTTTTTGCCAGAATTACTTAGTAAAATTTTCATTACTACCATGATTGGTTTATTGTCGTGTCCATTTAATGAGTACAATTTGGTCTTCTCGACCTTGAATTCTGAAAATCGTTTTAGCAAATACGTATTTAATTTTATTGATTCCCAATGGTACTTAGATACTTGCATGATAAGTACGAGCCCTTATTCTAAATTATGTAGGTTCGCTCATTTCATAGGGTGGAGTAAAAAAAATAGATGGTCTTCCATTTTGCTCAGTTTTGAATAATTATGTATTCATTTTGAGTTGGAAACTCTCCATACCAAGGGGGTGATGGGGACACTACGCAAGTGGCACTACCTAAAAATGTCAAAAAACCATGTTTTTTAAATAAGTGACCTGACTTGATTGTCTCTAGAGCAGTCCCCTTTCAGGTAGGAGGGTGCAAGGCAACTTTTTCGGGGAGGGGGGTCAATCAAAAATGAACCTCTCTCTTGTATATGATTAAAATTCGAGATATGTTTTTTTCACTCCCCGTAATTTTCGATTTTTTTTTTGTTTTGGTCTTACTCCCCCCCCCCCCCCCCAAAGTTGTTTTCCACTACGAGGAAATTATTGTGAATTTTTTATTTTTCCCTCAACTAAAATTTAAGCGGAATCTTGAATGTCCTAACCTAATTTCACAAAAAATTGCAAAACAAAAAAAATACCCAAATTGTCATGTTGTTCCTTTTTGTAAAAAAATAATTATCAATTTTTCATTTTTTTTCTGACTGAATTTTAATAAGTTTCATTGACCTCCCTTCCCTTACAGTTGACAAATTTTTCAAAAAAAAATTGGGGGAAGGGGTCACACACCAACAAAGTGGTTCCTTCTTATGCAAATTAGGACGAGAAAAATGAAAAATTTGGATTTTTTTTTTTTAATGAAAAGGAACAACTTTGAATTCTAGCTCTGAAAATTTTGTTCAATTTTTTCAATTTTTTTTTTAGGAGCACCAGTTAAAAAATCATTGAAAATTTTCCAAGCCCAATATTACATAGATACTTTGATATTCAAAATTGGATGGGGGGGGGGGTCCAATCGTATTTTTGGTAATAACCAAAATTATTTTTGAAACTTCAAGCTACAACTTTTGATTGAAATTTTTTTCAATTGGACCCCTTCCTTCGCCAGTTTTTAATAATATGTATAGTATAAGTATCTATGTCATATTATGCAAAATTGGAGGGAAGAGAGGGGTCTAATCGCAATTTTTGTTATAACAAGAATTAATTCTAGGACCTCAATCTACAATTTTTGTATGAAAAATTTTTCAACTGGACCCTCCCTCATTTTTGAAAAAGTATCTACCTGATTTTATGTGTGATCGGAGGAGAGGGAGGGACCCAATCGAAATTTTTATAATAACCAAAATTATTTTTAGGATCTTAATCTACAACTTTTATTTGAAAATTTTTTCATTTGGCCCCTTCCTCCCTCCTATTAATTTTTAATATAGTATCTTCGGAGTGTTATGCAAAATCGTCGAGGAGGGAGAGGTCCAATTAAAAAAAATCTTAAAACAAAAGTTGTAGTTTAAAGTTCTAGGAATAATTTTGGTTATTACAAAAATTTCGATTGGACTCTTCTTTCCCCTCCAATTTTGCATAGTACGACTTGAATTTTTTTATTTTTAAAAATTGAGTGAAGTAGGGATCTAATTGGAAAAATTTTCAAACAAAAGTTGTAGCTTAAAGTCTTATGAATAATTTTAGTTATTACAAAAATTTCGATTGGACCCCTCCCTCTCCTCCAATTGGACTTGGTAATTTTCGATTGTGCCAAAAAAACAGTACTGCGGTCTGCTGGGATCCACTCGTCTAAAAATTGGTAAGGAAAGGTTTTCAACTTAAAATGAACAAAATATTTAAAAATGAGCAAAATCGAAGACCATCGATTTTTTACCACTCCACCCGATATTATTTCATCACCTATATAAAGTGATTAACTCTCGTATCTTATAATTGCAGGCTTCGGAGCAGTTTTCATTTCGAGTTTAGCTAACACCTTTGGTCCGGTCTGGCCATTTCCTGCGATTGTTCCAGACCAAATTATTTGTGCTGCGATGCGATATGGATTCGAGTACGTACATAAAATTCTTCACTAGCGACCTTGGTACAACCTTAGCTTTCTTGATTTTTGTAAAATAAAGCGCGATGGCAGCATTATCATAAATACTTTAAGGTTTTCAAAAATGACGTCCAAGGATGAAACTCGGTTGGTTGTAAAAAAAATTACCTACATATGTACATCGTTGGGTTCGGAGCCGAACACGATAGAATGCAATTAAAAACGAATTACTCGCATTGTGCGAGTATGTATTGTTTCTAGTCCAGATCATCTTGATTAATTAGTTTAAACCAACCAAGTTATGCTACGTAGATGAAGTGTACTACGATGTATACCACTCTGATGATCTGATAGCATTCACGGTTGTTGATTTTAGTAGGTAAAGCGTGAAACGCCTCATTTACCATCATCATAATGGAGCTAGCTTGCTGATTTGCGTTTCCTCGCTGTCAATTTGATTAGGATTACGAAATACATCATGGCACCTTTGAACATGTAAGGTATTCGCGTATTTTTTCGTAATACGTCTATTTTTATTTATACACGAATGGCGCATAATCAGCAAGCTGACATCACCAATTAATTTGCCTGCTCGAATGCGTTGGCTTGGCCGCTTATTTGATTTTTTTTTTTTTTTTTTTTCAAAACCGATACCATAATAGACTTGCAAAATTTTCTCTCCGGAAGTAATCCTTGTAGGTGTACTTTTCTCATAGTCTGACGCTTCGGAGAAACTGGTTCGAATTTACAAATGTATCACGTAAACACATGACGAAACTATGGCAAAAAAAATCCAATACGTCGACCACCGTAGTATATTATCATATATGCTAGCGAGGTTGCAAGGTAATGCAGGATGCTATATTTGTGTATAGTTACAACGTTCGATCACCAAATATGGTTAAGATTAAGAGCTGACTTCGACCAGTTTCTCTCGTACGAGTGTACGCTGCCCACATTGCCGTTTGTCTCGTCTTTCACGATGGTACTGATTTTTTTCTTCGCCATTCGCTTCGTCATTGACAGGGGCGTAAAAACGCGGGGAGGTCGATGTCTTGGTGAAAAATAGCGTCATTTGTGTAAGTTTTAATGCGATAACGTAGCTTTTACTTTTACCAGCACGAAATGCGAAATTATTTTTATCTGATGAGAAGTTTTATACCTGTGTAAAATTGTCCATTATTATAGTCGAGTAGGTATGTAGGGTTTTGATTGTCTTCTTGTTGGGTTTCGTGTTTTCATTCGTTTAATAAACGAGAGAATGAGAGCATGATTGGTTGAAAATATGGATTGATGCTTGGGTTAGAGTGTGGGTTAGAACAAATGTTATTTTAGCATAAAAGGTCAATGCGATTCGAGCCAATCTTCAGGTTTGCCTTCGATTTTAAGATCAACGTACTGAAATATTATTGCCATAGGTATGCTTCCGTTTGGTAAGTAGGCATATGGAAATAGTTCACGGAAATCATGCTTTGAAAGCTGTACAAATAAGGGAATATTTCGATGAATTTTTAAACAAATGAATGATTTTTAGATCTTGCACAGTCGCACAGTCAGGGAAAAAAATCCTCAAAAAAATTGGCGAACAATTTTTTTCATTTTTTTTTTCAAGTACATAGGTACCTATTGAAAAATGATTTTCATTTATTCATTATTTTTGAAACATTTTAATTCAATTTTTTTTGTTTTTATTTGAAAATAGGTACCTAAGCTACCTAATGAATTATTTTGTGTAAACGTAAAATTTTATAATAAACATTTTTTTTTTAAATTTTGTTCCAAAAATGTTTTCAATTTTTATTTTATTTTTTAAGTAATTTTTTATTTTTCTAAAAGGTACTTCTTTAAAATTTTGTTCAAAAATATAAGTTTCAAAATTTATCAAAAAATTCCTTTGGATAATTTTTTTAAATTATTTTTTCTATTACGGAACCTTATAGGTGTAAAAATGCAACAGAAAAAAAATGTGTTTTTTTTTTCGATATGTAGAAAAACGGCTTTTTTTTTGTAGGAATATAATATGTGAAACAACAGAAAATAGTAAAACAAAATAAACAAATAAAATATAAATACAAAAAAAAGATTATAAAATTAAATCATTTCGGATTGACCAAAAAATTTAAAAAATGAACTGAAAAAATATCGTTTTTTCAATCGCAGTGGTAATAAAAAAATAAAAAATGGTGATGTTTCTCAATTTTTTGGTATATAAAATTTTTAAAAATTTTTGGGAATATATTTTGTTTTGACATACCTATCTACCTTACCTACCTACATGGAATAAATTTTATTTTTATTTTGTGGAGTAAAAAAACAAATTTTTTAAAATAATTTTTGTTTCAAAATAGGCTACCTACTAAAATTTCTCATTATTATGGAAAATTCTTATATTTTTTTGAAACAAAAAAAATCCTTATTTTTTAAAATGAAAACAATCCTATTTTTTTTTAAATAAAAATTTATTACGTTTTTGGAAGTAATTTTTTAAACAAATTTTGGCATAAAAAAATTATACGTACCTATACTTCTAAAATGTTTGGTGGAGGAAAAGCTGAATTTTTTGGAGTATCAAGGTCGCGGTGCTGTGCGAATATTTATATTTGTTTTGTACGTACTTTACTTGATGAAAAAATAAGGAAAAATCGGATACAAAAAAATTGACAGACTTTTCAACTTCGGATAATAGAGAGATCGGATAATCGAAAAGTGGGGTATCGAGGTTCTACTGTATTACTTATTAATTGAGAAAATCTGGAAATTCTGAACATTTCAACATATTCTGGAAGATTTACAAAAATCTAAACAATTTTTGAAATTTTAGACATTTTAGAAAACTTTCAACGATTTTACAAAAAAATTCTTGAAAGATTTTTAAAAACTTGGAATTTCAGGCATTTTACTTGATAATTCTTGACCATTTACAAAAATCCAAATAATTTTTGAAATTCTAGGCAATTTACAAAATTTTAGACAATTCACAAAAATCCAGACATTTTTTTCAAAATTCTGCATAATTTATTAATGAAATTCTTGCATATTCAAGTACTTATATTTTACAAAAATTTAACGATTTTACAAAATTCTTGACAATTTTTATGGAATTCTTAAAGAATTTCAAAAATTTGGAATTTACAAATATTTTACTTACCTACCTATAAATTCTTGACGATTTACAAAATTTTAGGCAATTTACGAAAATTTATTTAGACAATTTGAAATTCTGACAACTTGTAAAATTATTGAAAATTCGCAGAAATCCTGAAATTTTTCAAAATTCTGTTCAATTAATGAAATTCTTGCATTCTTATTTAAGTATTTTAACTAGATTCTAGACTTTGTCGACACCATATCGAATTATTAACGATTCTTAAAAAATCTGAACAATTTTTGAAGTTTTTAAAATTATACAAAATTCTAGATAATTTTATGAAATTCTTGAATATGTGATATTTATGTACATATGTACCTATTCGTTGTTGTTGTTGTTTTTTTTTTTTTTTTTTACAAGTGAGAGGACTACGACTTCTTACTTTTTATTTTGATCGTTTCAAAAAATTATTCTTACCTTATCAGCGATAATAAAATAAATTGGATGGGCGACTTATTGAAAGTTTTATAGAAAATGTTTTCAAATAATCAAAAAATTCACAAGATGAAATCAATAGGTATCGAATTTAAATAATATAATTTTAAGACATGCAATAAAATAACCTACCACCTTCGGCCATAAAGTTCATGTTTTCTAGCGTACATTATCAACACTCATCCACCCACTCATCAACATAAAAACAACCTTTCTTCGTTCTAGCCATTTTTGTACATAATTGAAAAATTTATAAACATCAGGTTTAAAAATAGATCATAGTAATTTAATTACCGCACCTGAATTGATGATTCGTTTAATTTTTTAATAACGAATTTAATTCGATAGATATTTGAACGTACAGTGTCGAATTTCGTAAGATGAATACGTAATTGAATATTAACTATATTGACAAGATGATTACTTTCGACATCTTTAGATACATCAAATCGTACCTAAATTTCCATATGGACACTTGATATTTTTGAATTTCATTTTAAGTATAATTTTTTATTCGCAAGAACTAGATTTTTTTAAAATATATCGAAAATACATAACTATGCATTCCATTAGTGTCAGAATTTTTTACTAAATTTTAATTTTTTCGACTTATCAAAATACTCTAAATTTTTAAAAAATGCTAATGTTTTACTCACTTCAAAAATAAGTAAAAATCAATGATGTAGGTATAAATGTGGCACTTCAAATAAAATCCACTTGAGCAAAACACGAAACAAGCATGTCTACTACAAATGAGAACTTTCGAACTTTATTAGGAAAACCAAACTGTTAAAATTTTGATAAAGGTGTAAGTCGGCGATACGAATGTAAACAAAAAACATGCTAACGAAACATGCTCGGAATCGATAAAAAGGTACCAGGTTAATAGCTGAACTTTTATTTTAGTGTACAATAAAAGTTAATCTGGTTAAAGGTTCTTTGAACTTAAGCCTACTTATGTTTATGATAGTTTTATAACTTCTTGGCGGCTAAATTAATCTGTCTGATATCCCTTCTATACGTAGGTATATCCGAACCCTTTTAATAATTTTCAATAGCTTTATAAATAGAGATATCTTTAGAATACCGTGCTGGTAATTGAACGAAAAAAAAAAATCTGACCATAATTGAATTACCTATGATTTATGATCGAGAATTTTAAAAACTCTTCGTAATTTATTTTCGTAGTTGCCACGAAAAAAAATTGCACGTGACATTACTTACAACCGCTCCCAAAACTTGTCCATAAACAAAAAAAAATTCGGCTATAGTTGATTTTGTTTCTAAAGTATGTAGGTACTTAATTATTCGTGAAAATAAGCCGAATGCCAGTCATAAAAATGTAGGTCGTGCTATGTTCTTAATGAGAAATGTGGTCGAAAATTTTAACGAGAAACCCAAGATATTGTGCACGTTAATGAAAATACGTACACGAACCGCTGCAACACTAAACAATGTGAGGGTGACGTAAATTATACTCGAACCACTTTCATACGAACGTAAAAAGCTCCATGGTTTCAGGCCATAAGAGAACGAAAATGCAATCGAGTGCATACGAATGTTTTTGTAAAAGTAGGTAATCGAATTTGAGTGGATACCTGGTTGATAATACCGACGAGTCTTGGCTTTGTACATAAAAAGGCTAAGTAAGTGACGTGACATTTAAATCTTGTGATTCGAATGTGTTTTTGTCGCATTTGGCATTCCAAAGATGGCCTGTTCAAAAAAATCATTTTTTTATTTCGAAAATGAACTTTGAAAAATGACGTTTTCATTGTTCTAAAAGCATAAAAATTATTTAAAATTTGAACAAAAAATTAAAGATTCTTTAGACTTTCACAAAAATAATGACCCTGAGAATGAAGAAAAATTTCAATCAAGAAAATTTTTTAAATATCAAAACCCGGAAACAATCATTGTTCACAGAAGAGAACAAAAATTACTCTCGAGGCCTCCCATGAAAAAAAAAATTAATTACTTAGTCAAAAAAATATTATATCAGAAAAATTCTTCAAGAAGTGTTTTTTTTTTAAATTCTCCTCAAAAATGCTAATTAATTCACTTCGAGAAAAAAATTCAATGAAGTTCTTTCTATAAATTTTCTCAACTATTCTTTTGAAAAAAATTTTTAAAAAAATTTACAAATAGGTATAAGTGATACGAAATTCAATAGAAGAATTATCTAACGTAAAAAATTTATTGTTATTCTAGAAAAATATCCTCAAAGAAAAAATTTCCCTTTATTAAAAAATGTTTGAAATTTTCTCATACAAAATTTTTAAGAAAAAAAAATGTTAAAAAACAATTCTCTTGAAAAAATTGCCGAAAAAACAGTTTTAATTTTTTTGATAAAAATAAGGTCATCTTTTTGACCTTTCGGATTTTTAATACAAATTTTTGGCTTAAAAACTAGTATACTTCCAACTTTATAGAAGAGTACAAAAATTACGCTCGAGGCGTCCCATAAAAAAAAAATTTCTGAACATCAGAAAAATTCCTCAGGAAGTGTTTTTTTTTTCAATTCTCTCCAAAACTGCTAATTCACTTCGAGAAAAAAAATTCAGTAAAGTGTTTTTAAAATTTTTGTAAACTAAGTATTTAAAAAAAAATTAAGAAAAAATTTACAAATATGAGTGACACGAAATTTGATGGAAGAATTATCTTAAAAACGTTATTGTTAAGTATTCTAAAAAAATTTCTCAAAGAAAAAACTTCCACTTGTTAAAAAAAAAAAAACTTTGAAAAAATTGTCAAAAAAATATTTTAAGAAATATTCCCATAATTTTTTTTTTTTTTTTTGATAAAAATATAGATCTTTGACAAAAACTTCCGCAACCTCAAAAAAGTGCTTCTAAATTCGCCTTTAAAACTTATAAAAAATACCTACATAGAAAAACAAATTTTCTTAAAAGAATTTGTCAAAAAAAATTTCTTTGGAAGTTCCTTAAAAAATGGGATGGAAAAATTATTTTCAATTGAAAAATAGTGTTTTTACAAAATTATCTCTAAAAGTAAATTATTTTTTAAAGTCTCTCGAGAAAATATTTAAAACTCACTTCAAAAAATTATTAGATAGGTACGTATAATGAATAGGGTTACTTATTTATTTATTTAGGTATTTATTTATTTACATAATTACTTAGATATTTATTCATAATCATTTATTTGGAAAAGTCTTCTGAACCAATGTAAGAATATGAACTTTTCAATTTCCCAAAATATAGGATTCCCCAAAAATTAGGAATCATTTTGTTATTTTTTAGTAAAAAAAAAGTCGTTTGTGCGATTGAAAGGTTAAAGGTATTTTTATGACTGATTCATAATCTAGGACATATATTTTTTTTTTAACGAACTGGGGTTCCTCGCAACTTTCCAATTTTTGGATTTCCCTTCCGTTTTTTAGAGGTCCCCTTTTTCCTGAGAGTCCAATCTGTTTTCAAAAAATCTTCCTACCTTTGTATCTGAAGCCCTAATTGAAGAAATTTTCAAGAAAAAGTTGTAGATTGACATCCCAAGAATAAATTTGATTATTACAAAAACTTTTATGAGTTCAGACCCCTTCCCTCCTCCCTCCCACCCTCCACTCCAATTTAGGATAATTCGTAGAAAAATCACCCTTGAACTTGAATTTTACTCTTTGTTGCAGTCACCTCGACGCAACTTTGACTTGTAGTAAAGCCGAGAGGGAAAAAATAATTCTTGTGATCAGTCGACTCGATTGTAATTTTATTCTTATAGGAGCCTTTTATGTTCGTTCAAAGGCCTCAATTGAAAATTTTTTCCAACGAAGTTGTAAACTTAAATCTTTGGAATAATTTGGTACAGTACAAAAATTTCGATTTGACTCCTCTCTCACCCCCCACACTGTTCCTTCCATTGGTATAAGGTACGTAATACGTATAGGGGGTTCCAGTCACGTGATTTTTTTTTTGTTTATTTACACTCTCGCTGGTAGGAATTTTCAATCAATGTTCCCAAAACGTCGATGTTTTATTAGAAGGTCTAATATAGTATCGTCGAAATTTTGATAACCAATTTCCTATCATCGAGAAATTTGACGTCACTTTCGGAAGTCCCTATAAAAATCATTCGGTGATTACCGTTCATATTATGAAAAATAAGGTAAGAGGGAGGGGTACAGTACAAATTTTTGTGATACCTAAACAAAATTATTCCAAAAATCTCAACCTACAAATTTTGTTTGAAAATTTTTTCAATTCAGGATCTGGGTACCAAGATAGAAAGATTTTTTTGAAAAGGAAATGTACCATCTGAAAAATGGAGTCTTGAAAAAAATGTAGTCCTAGCTCATTAAAAAAAAATAAAAAAAATAAAATCTGCGTAACGAATCTCAATGAAACACACAAATCTTGAAGTATCTACAGCAATATTAATTCCTATCTAAATAATTCATGCATACCTAATCATATTGAATTCTCTTTGAGTAGGTACCTATAATTAGCTATACTGTATCTACCTATTGCTAAACTTATTTCCATTTCATTGAACTTTTTCCCTTTTATTTTTCGCATAGCTAAAATTCTATTTCCCGAACCAATTCCAAATTATTATACCTGTATATCAATTTTTTTCACTTGATTGATTAAAACATGGTTATAAAATAAAATAGGAGTTTCATACGTTAAAAAGTTTTTACGATACCGAACGAGCATTAAAATCAACATTTTAAAAATACGGTACCTGTCAGGAAATAATTCGACTGAATGAAAAAAAATATTTTTCAACAATGAAAACGTTAGGTAGCGATTTTCTTTTTGTAGGTAGTAGGTACTAGGTACTCGTATTTTCTATTGACCTAGTTCAACCAAAAATGGGTTAGAGGACGTATTTTGAAATTCAAAACGTACCGTCGGTACGAGATTAAACTGTGCCAAAAAAGGAGGGGTAAGGATGTGCGGGGTGGAGGGTTTGTAATGCTTATTCATCTTTTTTTTTTTTAATTTTTTTGAAAAATTTCGTATTCTTATATTAATATTATTGTTTGGTAATAATCAGTCGAATGCAGTATTATTTATTACTCATGTTTCGTTACATTCATTTTGTAAGTTACAAATTTATTTTCTCAATTAATTATGTCTTTCCCTTTTCAACTGAATATTTTCCAAAAAAAGCACCTATTATTCCATTTTAAAAATAGTGTTTGAATTTTTATTTTGTAAAAAAAATTCTATTCGCAAAAAATTATCATACCTACTTACCTCACGTAATTTCTCAACAGATATTTTTTTCAGGTAACATTATCACAAAATCGATTACAAAAAAATTAATTATCTACCCTACATTATTTTCGCATAACGCTCGTGTCACGTGCGAAAAAACCATTCCAAAAAATTTCCAAAAAATAGTAGGAAAACGTACATGACGCGATTCGAGATGAAAGACAGAGACTGCAGATATCTTTTATTGGGGTATTTTAGCTTCGTACTTTGTACGTACATTTTGATATTCAGATGGCGAAAATTGACCTGCGTTCTAGAAACGTTCATCCCTGGAGAGTATCGTAGGCTACCCCATTCATTAATTGGTGTTAAAAATTTAATGTTGCGGTAGGTGGTAGTAGGTACGGTCTACGGTGCAGTGTGAGATGATTTTGAAATTTCATTATTAATATTAGGAGTGGTGTAAGTGACAGAATCATTATATCTTTGTTTAATGTTGAATGAGTTATTTGCATGTTAGATGAATACATAAGAAAGTACTTCATTTATCATTACATATTTACATAGTGTTGATAATGCATACGAAAGAGTCACCTGTTCGGCTTTATTTGCGTCGAGTGTACAAAGATTTTCAAGTCGCCGGATAGGTAATTTTGTAACATATTTTTAAATACAAATTTAACGTTGATCGTTTACCTGTCTAAGTAAGGCTAATAAAATTCAGGTATTTGTAAATAATTACCGGATGCTGTCTTACAACACTTTTTCTCGTTTCGTTTCGAATGTGTTTGGATAGAAATCAAAAAACTGCATTTTAAGAGAATTTACACTCAAACTACACGTCTTTTCCTTTCAATTTTTTTTATTTATAATTTTTTTTATAAGCTTGTGAATTTTTATAAAATTATTGTACGAGGAATTTTCCAAAAAAAATTCTTATCAAGAAAATAGGTACTGAATCTAAGTCGAATACCTATTCAACAAAAAAATTGAATGAAAAAGTTTTCCTCCGAACAGTTCAACTCTGGTATTATTTTTTTTTTAAAAGTATGCAACCATGTGGCATGGTCTTGAAGGGAGCGTATGAATTCATTTTTTGATAAGAAAATTGCAGGTTTACAATACGTATTTTGTGGCTGTTCATCAGAGGTTTAAATGGTGTAATTAAATATTTCGACGTATGAACATGGTATAAAAAATAGATACGAGATGGACAACACGCGTATATTTTTACTGTCTTATTCGCGGAAACACAAAGAGAAGCAAATGGTTGGCAAAATTAGAATTGACGCGTAAAATTTTTATTAGCTACAATATGTAAAGTACTATATTCATGTCAAATGAAATTGTTTCATTAGCGCAATTAAATATCGGAGATGATTCTCCTAATTTGGTTAATATTAATGTAGGTATGAGTATCCAAATACGACTACATACGTATAGAATGATCGTTGACTTTGAATTTATAGAATTCGAAGGTCGGTTTAATGGCTTAGTCATGTGTCATATCCCTGTGTATTTTTATTTTCGATTTTTTGAAAAAATATTACACTATGATGATAAAAGGCTGATAAATTCAAACAAACGTATTTTTCTATAAATCTTGATCCGCTCCATAGCAAAAAAATAATATAAATATAATGTATTGTATAAAATTTTGCCTTATTCTCACTTATTAACCCAGTAAAATTAGAGTTAAAATCGAACAAATTGCAATTTGAGAGGATAAATTTTTTTAATTTTAATATGTTCCTGTATGTGAAATTTTCAACAAAAAAGCTTTCATTAATTTTTTTTGAGAAGTGAACGGGTGGCGCAAAAACAAGTGTCAAAACATACAAAATGTTCCAAAAAATGGGATGCAATATATTTCTACGAATAAGATGTGATTTTAGAGGGAGTCATATGTATGAGAATGATGACCCATCATAGATTCTACAAAGGTCCCACCCCTCCTGGCGCAAAACAAACGTCGAAATAAATAGACCCTACGTCAAAATTTCCGATTCTCAGTTTTTGGGTAAATTATGTAAAAAATCTTCAGGAATCCAATGGAAGTGATTTCAGGTCTGTATATTGAAAAATGAATTAATTATTAAAATTTTTAACGAAAAAAAAAAAACACAATTTCAAAGAGAATAATATTTTTTAATTGTTTTCAATTTTTTCAAATTTGCGAAAAAAAATGTTTTTTTTTTGATTTTTTTAATGCTTCTCCTGTAAAATTTAATTTTTTAATGTAAAAATGTCCCAACAGATGATAATTATGTAGTATATTTTTGCGAATATGGTACAAGTCTGGAGGGAACCACATGTATGTGATTGATGGTACATTATAGATCCAGAAGACCACCTCCCCTCCCCTCCCCTCCCGAAGAGTGTCGTTTGTGTAGAAAGTAGGATGACTCTTATTTCGGACTTTCACCTTTTTTTTTGGCCGCAGTTCCTAAAATTGTATCATTTTATGAAAAAATTATTCCCTATTTTTCATTTTTTTTCTAACTAAATTTCAAGTGAACCCTAGTGCTCCTCCTCCCATTTTTCAAAAAAATGAAAAATTGACTGATTTTCAAACTCTTATGGGAATTAATTCCTTATTTTTTTCAATCTCCCTCAACTTATTTTTTTGTGGAACAAGTTGTTCCTTTTTATTATAAAATTATTTTTCTTATTTTTTTCTCACTTTTCTCCTGATTGAATTTTCAGAGGTGCCAATAGACCCCCTCCCTCCTGCCCACCAATTTGAAAAAACGAAAAATGATCAAGTTTTAGATTTTTTTGGTTCTTGTCCATAAGCATTTTTCTTTTACATGAGAAATAATCCCCAATTTTTTCTTTTTCGCCCTCTTGAATTGCAAATAACACATACCACTTCCACTTCCCAATTTTTTATTTTTGCTCCGATCTTAATCTTAAGCAGTAGGTACCTAGCCTACCTTGGGACGTCCTCCAAATTCAAAGATAAAAGAAAAAATGAGAAAGATTGGTTTACGTGGCATTTAAAATTGTTCCTTTTCATAATTATGAAAATGATTCCTAATTTTTAATGAAGAAAGAGAAAATTCGAAAATTTTGTAATTTTTCACTTTTTTTTCTAAAAAAATGAGTGGGTTTAGTGGTACCACTTAAAATTCAGTTAGAGGGAAAATAAAAAATAGAAAATTATTTCTAATAATGGAAAACAAATTAAGATGCTATGTCAAATAATTTTGCTCATCTTTTTTGTTTTTGATTTTTTTTTAAAAATTAGGGGTGCCCATGAGGTCTTACTTGAAGTTGAATTGTACGGAGAAAATGAGAAATTGAGAAATTAATCCTCACGAAAGGGAATAACTCAAAAATAGCGAGAATTTAAAAATTATTCACCTTTTTCATGTTTTCCTAAAAAAAAAAATCAGTTTAAAATTTTTTTAAAAAACATGAAAAAATGGAATTTTTTCACATAAAACGAAATAATTTTGGGTTCTGAAAAAAAATCGAAGTCCAAAATAAGGACCAACGTGGAGTATAACATTTTTTTAAATGTTAAGAATCCTTCAGGCTTCATATGTGTCCTTAATCAAAACGGAATTCAAATAAAAATTCAAGTGTGCAAAGTTTCATATAAAACCGCTTCATTCATTTTCATTTTTCTTCCTACCAGTCTCGAATCATCATTTTTTCCACCCCTCTATTTTTAAAACGTGAGTTTTTGCGCCACCCGTTCACTTTTCAGAAAAAATTTATGTATAATTTTTCGTTGAAAATTTTATGCACTTCAATTTTGATTATTATCATTTTTTTTTTTTTTTTGTTTTAATGCATATTTAAACAGTTAGTTATGAACAAAAAAAGAGTTTTTCTAGGTCTGTATTTAGGTGATATCTTCTGGAATGAGGTTCAATAATTTCCTAGTAATTTTAACAACACCAAAAAAAAAAAAAAAAAAAAAAAACTTTTTAAACCTCAAAATACGAAATTACTTTCTTTATTCATTGGACTATGGGGTGTCCCATAATTTCATTTCTTTGAAATATCAAATCTGGCCCTCTAAAAATGATTAATTTGGTGAAATTCAACCGCCTGAAAATTTTTCCTTACAAAAATTATGTTGAGTAAAAACAAAAAAAAATTCAAAAAATTGGAATTGAATTTTTTTTTTAATTTTCAAACAAAATGGTCACTACATAGGTACTTTTACCCAACAAGATTACTTTCGGAGATTTTTCATCTTTATAGCTGGGTTTTTAAGGGGACATTAAAAAAGCTCCTTTCTTACGATTTTTGAAAAAAAAATTACAAATCAGCTAGAATGAAAATTTTTTTTTGGATCAAAATGATCTTATCAATTATACATATTTTTAACCCCCCCCCCCCAAAAAAAAAAAACATTTATGGCGATTTTTCAACTTTACCTCAATTTTGATTGCGCCATTTTTTTAGAAAATGCAGTTCCTAAAAATTGATGTAAAGTTGAAAAATCACAATAAATGTTTTATTTTTGGTAAAAATATAGACCACTTTGATCAAAAAAAAAAAAAAATTATTCCAGATGATTTTTCATTTTTTTTTTCTCCAAAAAACGTAAAAAAAAACTTTTTTGTGTCCCCCTTAGAAACTGGGATAAAAATTAAAAATTACCGAAAACGGGTTTGTTGGGTAAAGGTACCTTTGCAGTGACCATTTTGTTAAAAAAAAAAAAATTCAAAGAAAAAATTCAATTCCAATTTTTTGATTTTTTTTTTGTTTTCTAAAAAAAGGGCTCTGCGCCACCACTAAAAATAATTTTTTTGAAGAAAAATTTTTAGGTAGTTGATTTCACACTAAAAGAACCATTTTTAAAGGGTCGAACTTTTACATTTCGAAAAAATGAAATTATGAGACACCCTACTGTGCTGTTATCAAGATTACGAAATCGTTCGGAATAAGGTATAGGTAGTTAGGTACCTATCTAAATTGATATTTGAAAACTTTCAGATATTGATATATATCTACATATTCGTATCTAGGAAAATGAATATAAATTTAAACTCACCCGCAAGTGCAAATTTCACAAATGCATTGGTCTTTATGCCCGGTAACTCTCGTATCCTTACGAGTCTTGGCAAGATTCCGCTGAGATCTCCTTTCGTCAGTTCGCTCGATGGAGGCTTTTTCTTGACCGATTCTTTCGTCGACAAACACGTCGGTTCTCGTAGACACCGAGGATTCGTTGACGTTGGTGAAATTACTCGTAAAATCTACATTATCGACATAAGTGGACTGGCGAACATCGGTGTAATCCTGTACACGAGTTTCGTCCACGATGGCATTGATATTCGAGACCTGCTCGATAATCCTTTCGTCGACAAATGCGTTGATGTTGGAAGTCTCTTGGATGATTTTCTCATTGACGAATGTTGTGTCAACACGAGCTTCTTGAATGATACGTTCGTCGACGAATGAATTTATATTCGACGAATCTTGCACGAGACGTTGATCGATAAACGTATTGGCATTGGAAAGTGCCGAAGATTGATCGAAAGTTCTGTAGTCGACGTTATCGTAGGTCGATGAGATGTTGGAGACTTGTTGCAGTACTCTTTGGTCTACCTCTTGGACTACTTGATCGTAGAATATATTCCGATTGGTGACCGAATCGTCGATAATGTAGCTTCTGGAGATGTCCGAGTTGTCGTAGGTGTTGCTGTTGTCGATAATGTAGCTTCTGGAGATATCACCGCTGTCGAAGGTGTTCCTGTTGTCGATGATGTAGCTTCTGGAGATGTCAGTGGTATCCAGAGTGTTGCTGTTGATGGCAGAGTCGTCTATGATGTAACTTCTGGACATTTCGGAATTGTCGAACGTCTGCCTGATGTTGGAACTACCTCCGATGACTCGTTCGTCCACATCGTATGAAATGCCCTGCACATTCCTCTCGTTGATAATATTCGAGTTCGATATTAACGAATCGTTAACCGTCGAATAGCTATTCGAATAGTTTCTCGTATCGTATGCGGAATCGTGTACGATATTCGACGTATCGACGAATCGATCCGAGATCGAGTTATCGACCTTGTTATAATTCGAATAATCCATTTGATTGGAACTGGTGGTGTACGTGTCGTGGATATTGATCACGTCTGTCGTCTCTTGTTGAATTTTCGTCGAGTAAACGGCTTCTTCGATGGTCGAATTGAATCCACTGTCGATGTATTGCGAATTGGCAGCTACGTCTGAAGATAGGTTCGTAACGAGAGAGGTGTTATTGACACCACCGTCGATATAATCGACGTGAGAATTATTGGCATACGATGAAGATTGCACGTTATCGGAGATCTCGTAATTGTCGTAATGGCTCGAGCTCGAAGTAGCATTTTGATAGAAGTTTTGCGAGTCCGATACATCATTCGATTCGTAAGAACGGTTTAGACTTTGACTAGACGTATCCGTAGAACGCTGTTTGCTCTTGGACTTCGTAGTTTCTTTTTTATTCGGCGTCTTGACCAATTTTCCTCCGATTAATTTGGTCTTATAGTCGCCATCTTTGTTGGTGAATTTCTTACCGCCGGATTGGCTGCTGCTGGTCTGGGTACGAGTTTTGACCACTTCCGTATTCGGCGTTGAAGTTTGAATGATTCGCGAAGTTTCGAATTCTACGTTACGATTAGCTCCATTTACGTGATTACCATTTTCGTAAGAATTGCTACTGGAAACGACGCGTTCGGTATTGATGAAATTTTCAGTTTGGTCTTGACTGGAAACATTTTGACCGTAGTTTTGATTATAAGTGGCGTGGAATTCGCCGTCGATGTCGTTCAGAAAATTACGAATTTCGCGTCTCGTCTCGTTCGGAGAGTCGTTGGTTTGCGAGGTGGAATTTCCAGCCGCGTTGTTGCGAGTTTCGGAGGAGGAAAATCGTGAGTTGTTCGATTCGGAGGATACGCGAGAATCGGACGAAGTCGATATTAATTTAACGTCTTTTTGAGACTGCGAGGATTTTTTTAATTTTCCACTAGTTTCGGTGGTTTCGCGAGATACCACGTAGGTCGCGTCAGCGTTTTCGTTATTTTTCGATTCCAATTTATCGGGCACTTTTTTCTTACTCGATGATTTGATTATTTTCGATCCTACCATTTTTACTTTTTCTTTTGGTGAAAATGTGCTTTTCGAGGAAGTGCTCGTTTTGCCTGCGAAAAATTTTACAAAAAATTTAGATCTTTGGGGGCTTTCAAAAATAAAAATTAAAAAATTATAATGAAACTTAGGCCTACCTGTAACTTTTGTTGTTACTGTTTTCGTCATTTTGACCGGGCTACCGCGAAACAATCACGTTCGAAAAATAAATAAATAAAATAAATTACAAAATAAAAAAAAAATTAAAATTACAAAAAAAAACCACTAAGCGTTGAGAACGACACAATTTAACGCTGCACGTATCGGTTGAAACTGGTTACTGGATGCAAGTCGCGGTACGAGAGCGTATGGAGCGAAAGAGTTGAAAAAAGACGTAGGTATATGCCATATCATACACTTACAGTACTTTGAGCTCGTTATTGCGAAGGCGCGCCCAACAATGAATGGATCACGCTATTGTGCCAATAAAATGAGAGGAAACTAGTTGTTTCGAAAACCTACGCCGAATTTGTTCTAAAAATAATGACGTTTCGAATACACTACAGCGTGAGGACGCGGCGATGAGGTGACAATTAGAAGATGAAGTTGAAAACAAATCTTCCTATTTAAGCGTCTTATTGCCCATAAATGTAAATAATCGAGAGTACCTAACGAAATATTTTCGTAAGAAATGATTTATTTTTCTCCTTATCTTGTTTTAGAATTTTTCTCACGATTTTAATTGAAATAGTTTAGGAATCTGCATACTTAGTTGCTGCTTTTTAAATCAATTAAGTAGGTAGGTAAAATTTGATCAATTTGAACCCTGCCAGGTTTTGATTTTTTTTTTTTTTTTTGTTGAAAATCAAATTTTCATGATTTAAAAAAAAAGTCGAATTTTTCAATAAAGTAACCTAGCTATCACCGAGTATTTTATAATTGTCACAGCAGTATCAAAACGTGCCAAAATAAGTAGCACAATTTAGAAGAATCTCGTATATTGTCGAAAAACCTACGGAAAAACTCGCGAGGATGGAAGGTGTTATGCTAGCCTACCTTCAACATTTAAGGCGGTTCATTGCGTGTGTGATATCGTGTGATATTTTACATATAAGAAACCGAGAACCTCGGATCATTTATTTAAAATTGATTTTATCATTTTTTTCTCGTATTATAATGCTCACTTTTTATTTCATTTATTCCTTTGCCTTTTTATGATTAATCAAAAAATTTTCTAGGAAACTTCTGAAATCTCCCAAAGTCAAATTAGGTATTACGATAATTTTGAAAGTAATGCTGGGTAATTAATTATCATCCCACTTATTTCATGAAGTAGGAAAAAATGTGGGAAAGTTGCGTTTTTCATGAATTAAACAAAAAAAGTCTAATTTTCTTATTGTTATAGAGTAAAAGTTTTTTCTCTTGTGTTGCGATAAAAATATTCCTTAAATTCAAGTATGGAGAAAAATTTATATCTTTTTGGAGGGAAAATCCATAAAAAAATTTTTGAGTAGAAAAAATATTTCAAATTTTTGAGAAATACATATAAATTCCAATTTTTTTTTATGAAAAAATAATTTTTTTTTTGGAAAAACAATTCTCTTATTTTTTATTATTATTATTATTTATTTATTTTTTTGCAGAAAACACCCTCAATTTTTTCGGAGCAAAAATCTCTTGATTTTTGTGCAGAATTTTTCTTATTTTGTTTTGAGAAAAATATCTTTTAGCTTTAGATAGAAAGGATCTCAGTTTTTAACCTCGATTTTTTGTAAAAAAAAAACCGTAGGTCAATATATTAGGTGGGTACATATGTATATCAAATTCAACTCTTTGAAAAAATCTCTCAATTTTTTGGAGAAAAAAATCTCACTTTACTCCAAAAAATGATTTTTTTCCCAAAAAAAAAAAAAAAAAAAATTTAAAAAAAATTGAGAACGGAAATTGAGCTTTTTTCTCAAAAAGTTCAAAACGATTTCTTTCTCAAAATAAAAAAATAAAAAATAAAAAAAAATTATTCTTCATAAAAACTGAGACATTTTTGCTTCGAAAAATTTTTAAAAATGTTTTATTCCAAAAAGTTGACTATTTTTATTTCAGAAAAAAATGATTAAATAAATGAGGCAAAAAATCAAGCTCTTTTTTCGCCACTAAGATTAAAAGATTTTTTCACTTCAAAAAGTTGAAAAATTTTCAATTTTTTTACTCGCAATATTAGAAATTTTTTCCACAAAAAAGTGAGAGGTTTTGTTTCAAAAATTTAAGGAGCAAGTATTTTTATTGCAACACAGTAAAAAATTTTGATTCCAAGAATTTTTTTTCTTTTTTGAGACAAAAAAATTGAAATATATTTTTAAGAGCGGCCATTGAACATCACACTGGCCTAAATCGTGAAAAAATGGGAATTTTTAGCATAATATATGAAATAGACAAGAAAATTGCCTATTTTATGAATTCGGCAATTTTTTTTTCATTATTATTATCAGCTATTATTTTTATTTATTTATAAAAATCTCTGAATTTTTTTAGGACAAGCGTGAAAATTTCTCAACTTGAAAAAAAAAATCAATCCAATAATTTTTGGGACAAAAACACCTTTCAATTTTAAAAAAAAAATTTTTTTTGAAAAAAGGCCATTCTTTTTGGAGAAAAAAAAAATTGATTGGGATGGTCTCTGTTCTTTTATTGAAGGGGGATATTCAGTTTTTTCGTAAAATTTTTTTTCACATTTTTCATATTTAGAAATTTTTTGGTTTTTTATAGTGCAGGATTTCTCATTTTTTGGATCAAAATTTTTTCAATTTTTATAATTGAAAAAATTTCTTAATTTTTTCGATTTTTTTTGGATTGGAAAAATTTTTAATTTTTTGCAGTAAAAAATTTCCTATCTCTTAAAGTAAGTAATTTTTTAAAAACTTTTTAAAAAAAATCTTTTTTTTTGGAGAAAAATTGTTTTGTATAGAAAACATTTTTCTCCAATCTAATTTCTTGTTTTTTTTTTTTGTTTTTTTTTGTTTCTTTTTTTTTGTAAAAAGAACCTTTCAATATTTTTGAAGGAAAAACACATTCAAAGTAAGTAAAAAGATTTCAGTTACATCATAAAAATTGAAAAAATTCTTAATTTTATTACGAGCCCTGCTTTTTATTCTTAGTGTTCTGCCTAAAATACTGACACAATACTGTATAAACAATAAAAATAAAAAAATAGGTGAAAAACGTAGGTAATGAACTAATTAACTTTAATACAAGCGATAATCTATGTATATGTACCTTTGCCTACATATTTCATGCGAATTATTACGTTCGTGTTTAACTTCACAAATCAACTGCACTACTTTATAGAATGGCAGAAACACGTCGTGACCAAAATATTTTTTACTCTTATACTTCACTACTTCGTTGATTTATCGTAATGAACTAGGTAGTGAATTACTATTTTTCACACGATTTGTTACCATTGAAAACAGGAAGTAGGAAAAATAGTAGGTACTTTTGTATATTTAAGAAAGTGCTGCAGGATTGAATGGACAATATTCAAGAAGAAATGCACTAGGAGTCTATTATACTCTGTCATTGACCACAAGCGTCGATAGATAAATAGAGGTAGGTATTCAAATAAAACACACATGTACCTAGGTAAGTAGGTACTTAAATATTTTTCAAGTTTGTTCAAAGTACACTTTCTTCTACCAATATTTGCTCAATATTGGCAAAAAATTAGTTAATTACTCAATTTGTCCCCTATTGCAATTTTGAAATTTATATCCATCACTGTGGTAAAATTGAAAATGGTGAAATTAAGAGTGAGAAATACGGAGACAAAATAATACGTCTAGTCGATGACACATAGTGCAGGGTAAAACAATGCATAACGTTAACAAAAAAGGACAATTTCCGATTAGATTGGTGTAACTCTTCCGTATGAGCCATACAATCGTACGGATGATGTATTAAAAAATCAGCCTTCTTTCATCGATACGTTTCTTCGTATATGGTAAAGTTGCTCCCAACCAGTTCTGATATGATGCGAAAACAACCGGAGGTTTTTTTAACCGGTTCATTATGCATTTATGCAGCTTCTCGTCGCTTCAGGTTCAGATTGGTCCCAAAATCGCGAAATTCCAGTTTCGGGGCGTTTTGTTGGATTGGGACGCAATCTTCAACGGAGTATTCGAAAATTGTGCATTGAAATTTTTTACTTTTTTCGAACGTCGTCTCGATTTAATAAAACTTGAATGAGATTTTACTATTTTTGTAGCTAAATAATTTAATACTTCATGTTAATATTTATATTAATGAATGACCAACAAAAATATCACAAATTATTCCATAAAAAATTTAACAAAAAACAAAAAACTATGCTTAAACATACGAGAACATATGGTTGAATTAATTAGAATTTGTGATCATGAACACATTAAAGGTTTTGACGGCCTTACAAGTTCAATCGGATAATTGCTGAAGTTCTTGAACCCCAGTGACCAATCGTCATAGGCTGAACTTACGTTCTTCTTGACGTATCTTTTCAGGACTATCGCCACACTCGCCAAAAGTGCTCAGAGCAATTTTCAGTTCTGATACCGTGCGAATTTTTGAATAGTTTTCGATCATTTTACGTAGAGCTGGCAATAAAAAACTGTTTTCCCTGACCTTTCTCACAATACTCTCGCATACCATTTTGAAATCAGCCACAACCCTATCTATATCATCTTCGAGTGGCGATTCTTCGGCTTCTACTACTTCTTCGTTTATAAGTAACTCGTTTGAATCATTTTCAGGCTCGTTCCAATAAAAATTTTCTACTGGTGATTCGTCTTCTTGCATTTCTTTGTTTACATCTAAGTCATTTGAATTATTCTCGAGATTATTCAAATTTAAAATTTCCAGTGCTGATTCCTCGACTTGCATATTTGGATCACATTTCAACGTTGATGGTTGTAACTTGTCATTGGTGGAAAATTTATTTCCGGTTGCGATGTAGAACAATAATTTCTTTTCATCTTGATTTTCAGGAATCAGTATAGGAGGATCGTGACGTGAACATTTTAGAATAAAATATAAGTGTTCACATAGATGACCATTCGCCCCATCTGGACATGTGCATATACATTCAACTACGTTCACGTCGTATGTATGATTTTTTTTGGTATTTGTTACCTGTAACATGAATGCGAAATGAACAATAATGAACAAAAATGATCAAAACATGGCCCACTCGAATACCTACTTTTCCATTTCCATTATTTTGTAATCCTGTGCATTTTTTCTTCACTTGCATTTCTCGTTTTTTCAAATAAGATGGAACAAGACCATTTGAAATGTCTATAAGCTTATCGATAAAATGAGATTCGAAATCTGTGGTCAACACTTTGAATAAGTGGACTGGAGAATAGACCTTGAAACGTCTCGTTACAGGATCTTTCAGCACCTGTAACATTAAAAAAGTTTAATAATCGATTACGTAATTAATAGCTTTTCAGCTTTCAACAATCATGTCCAACTTACTCTCATAGATGCTTCGGTAATGTTAGTCGTGTATTGCCCTTGTGTCGTCATATTAAAACGAAAATATTTGTCCCATTCTTCTCTTCTGTTGTAAAGTTTGGTAACATAAGATACCAAGTTGGAATTTCTTTTTACAACATCCTCCAGCAATATTTCTTCAAATTTTTTTTGTAGCTCGGTGGAATTGGGCGCGTTCAATAATCGTTTAAATTGGTTGAATAAATCTGCTCTGTACCAAGATTCGATTCCAGAATTATCATCGTGAATATATCTCCAAAAGGCTAGAAGAGTATGGAATTCGCAAAGCAGTAGTGTGGCTTCGGGAAAATTTTGATTCAATGCGGCTCGTTGTACTGAGGAATGATCCATCATGAAAATTTGCGGACCTGGAACAGAAATAATTGTAGAATATCAGAATGACGAATGCTAATCGTAATTTAATTAACTGAGAAATCAGAAATAAAAGTAAAAAAAATAAGAACCTTTTAAATTTGACAAAAAAATAAAAATAAAAAAAACTTTAGAATAGATACCTAATTAATTCAATTTTTTTGCTTTTAGTATAAGTATTTTATTCAACAATATTATAAATTATAGATTCGATTTTTACCACCACTAATTAGAAAACACTAATAAACTTACCCCGGTTTCCTCTACCACCAAACGAATTTTTTGAGAGAAGACTTTTAAACATCGTCAATCCTTCTGAAAAATCATCTGAACTTCCCCGTGATGTTATGATCACACCCAGTGGTAACGCTCCAACACAGCTGTTCGTCAAAATCAAGGAAACATTACAATTTAACAAATCAACCGTTCCTGTAGAATCGATGAAAGCTATTTCACTACTGAGTGGAAAATGTTCGTGCACTCGTAGCATAAAAGGAGTCACCAAGCTTAGAACATAATTGTTCTCATCAATTATCTTGAGACGTGCGCCGCCAGTACCAGTAGGAACTCCACTATTGAATTCTTCTATTTTTTCCTTTAAAACGTTCAACATTTCTTTTCCACGTTGAGGTCCATAATTTTTTTTGAAAGTTTTTTCGTGGAAATAATATACCCAATGCATATCAGGACATAGGTATCGATCTCCTTGAATTTTATCAAAATCTGCTTCATAATCATCTTTCAAGTCTTTCAAATGTTCCCGGTACGCTTTTGCAGGTCCCAATCCGTTGCTAAAAAGACGCAGCATTTTATCTTTGACATCTTTTGAAACGTCTCGATATTTTAAAGAAATGGCACCACCAATTACGTGATTGTGTTTTCCTATAATTCCTATTTTAGCTGTGTACCTGAAAATCAAAATAGTTTACTAGTACGTTAGCAATTTCTAATATTTTGTTATTTAATTATTTAGACATGATGATCGAATGAAATAACGTACTTTGATTCTTTTTTATAAACAGCGACGTTTAAATGAAATTGGCAATTAGTTTGTCTCGGATTACTAGTGGTAGTGATTCTGTTCCTTTTGGTTTCCACATTATGGCCACAACGAAATCGTTTCTGCAAAGAGCAACGAATCAGTTGTCAAGATTTGATTATACTACTGTTCTTTGATTTACATACTATAATATTGGCTCTAATTTACCTTGAACACTACAGTTTCCTTTTTCCTAGTGCTCATTACTTCTTTTCTGAAGAAAATTTTATTAATTTCTTTCAGTTCAGTCATCCATTGAGTGATAGCTTCTTCAGAGCCAGCTAAGCCGAATTCGAACTCCACGAAAAAATCTGTTTTCTGTCGAGTATTCCTTTTTAACTCTTTGTAGCGGTAACTTTCTGGTAGTCGTAGATTTACACCATCGATACGCTGATTGGAAAAACACGATTATGAAATTATTTTGAAATCTTAGTACCATTTTTTTTATACGATACTTACTAATAATAAAGTTTGTAGATCACATTCAGGTAGTAGTTTCACTTTAGGAGCTGTGTTTGCTGCGTTGGATTTACGAATCTTTTGATTTATATCCTGTTCGTGATTTTTCTTCCTGTGTCTGTACAATGATTTTCGACAGTTGAAAATTGACGTACATTGATTACAAGGAAACTTCTCTTCGCTTGGTTCACTTTTAAAAGAACATTTCAAATTATGGACTTGACGAATATGTCGATATAAGTTACTGGTAGTTGTAAATTTTGAACCACAATTATCGCACACAGCCATCGTGTAATTAGTTCGAAAAGTCTGAAATGAATAAAAAATTAAAATTATCAACGGTGCATTCAAATTTCAAAAAAAAAAATCAAAAAATTTCAAAAAAAAGGTAAACAAAAACACAACAACAGACAGAAAAGTTTAGATCGGAACTTTTCAGAGCTTTTTGCAGCTGTTGCTTTGACTATACACAAAAATTATAGTCAAAGAGCTGTTGTCATTGATCCAGTACTATGTTGAAATCATTGCACATATGATGGATCAGGTTGGGAGGTTGGGGGCGTTTTTCGTCGACGAATCCCACTTTACTGCGCTATCATTTGTCTTCAATTTTATGTCAGCTGTTGTCTACCTTTATGTCAGTGTACTGTTATATTTGTTAATCGCAGCGATGTGGTGTATGATATTTCTTTGTTTAAATTTGTCGTCTCATTCGGTGTGATTCAAGCTTGTAGAAACAGATTTTACGTCAAAGCGTATGTTACCTCGTAGTGTTTAAATTACTTTTTTATACTTTAAGTTTTCGTGGTGTTACGTTAATTTAGATACCTATAGAAATGATGGCCACTAGTCCAACCACCAGCGCTGTTCGCACTCTGGCTATGGAGTACAAAAGTTTACAAGAAGAACCAGTCGAAGGTTTTCGCGTAAAACTTGCCCAAAATGAAAATCTGTTCGATTGGGAAGTAGCTATTTTTGGACCTCCAGAAACGCTTTATCAAGGAGCATATTTTAAAGTACGTGCATTGAGACCTTGATTTAGCAACGAACTATGTAGAAAGTACCAAAATATTGCTCGAGCTTTTTACACATTTACATAATAATTCGTCAATGATTCGCTAATTTTGAAATTTGTTGATATTGTTGTGATAACCTTTACACGAGGATAAGTTCACTATACCAGTGTTCTCAAGGCAAACGACTTCGCTAGTATTTTTCTAATCGCGTGCATCTTTGTCATGTTCGATGTACTTCCGCTATGTCAATGCGTGTTTTTGTTTTTGTTTTTGCAACTTCCTCGCAACTTTTATATTTGCAACATATTATCAATAATGGCACCAACCAAAACTGACGCCACTTTTCGCATGAAAATTAGTGGAGCATGTTAAGAGAAAGTTTTTTAATCAGCTCGTTCTACTTCATAAAGACGTCGCGTCTTGATCCGACGGACGTAAAATTGCATTATGATCATCAAATTGACATGGTCATGTATCAAAAAAAAAAAAAAGAAAACAAAAACGTAAACACGTTTTACCTACTGCTTTGCATTGTATAATTTTTTGCAATTGATTCTAGGCCCAAATGAAGTTCCCATCAGATTATCCTTATTCACCGCCCAGTATTCGTTTTGTTAATAAGATATGGCATCCGAATGTTTACGAGGTTTGTATTACGAAATTTATTACCTATCTGAAGAAACATTCTTGAAAAATTATCTCGTCTTATGATTTTCTAGAATGGTGATCTCTGCATATCAATTTTACATTCGCCTATTGATGATCCACAATCAGGAGAATTACCATGTGAAAGATGGAACCCAACGCAAAACGTCAGGTCCGTGGAAAATTTCAATTTCATCATTCCATCATTTACGTCAGTACCTGTACCGTTATCTAGTGGAATAACGTTGATATTTTCTTTATTTTTCAGAACAATATTGCTGTCAGTTATATCATTATTGAATGAACCCAATACGTGTAGTCCAGCTAATGTAGATGCATCAATTATGTACAGACGTTGGAGAGATTCAAAAGGCAAAGATACCGAATACGAAAATATCATTAGGTAATATTTTTCACTCTTCGTGAACTTGACTGAAATATCATTACAACTCGTCTGCCTGATGAAAGCGAATCACGTACTTGGCGACAACGTGCGTTTAATTTTATAAATAACTTATCGACTGAGATTTCGTAATACTCTCGATTTATTTCAATAAGATGCGATTTCGAACGAAACTAAAATTGTCGTTCTGTTTCGCAAGTTTTTCGTCATACGGCTAAAAAATCACCTTCGTAAGAATACCTGTTCTGTCAATAACTCTTAATCTTATTTCCCTTCTGATAAACAAAATCTCTCATAGCAGAGACCGACGCACTCAAGGTTAAAGTACTTGAAAATCACTGTTGGAAAATTACATATTTTTAATTTCCGGTACCTCGTCTTAATTATCGTCGTGGTTCCTTTCAAATGCTGCTGTTTAAATGATACGACGTAAATTTGTCCCCTTTCCCTATGGTTATGTGAAATCGTGTATCGTAGATGTTTAATTAATATGTTTTCCTCTTCGTACAATATATACGTCCTAATTTTACCCAAAATAATTTGTACTATGTGGTATTAAAACCCCCAAGTCCAGAGTTAGGGACTCTGGTCTAGTAAGATGAATTTATGTTCATGGAAATAGAATAGGATTGATGTTGTTTGATTTTACTAAGTTAATATCATGTTTGTACATGTAGATACTTGATATTTAAAATTGGAATGGAGGGAGGGGTCCAATCGAAATTTTTGTTAAAACCAAAATTATTCCTAGGGCTTCAATTTAATTGGACCTCTACCACCACCAATTTTTAATAAAGTATCCAAGTCATATTATGCAAAATTGGAGGGAAGAGAAGGGTCTAATCGAAAATTTTATAATGACAAAAATTATTTCTAAGACCTCAATTTACAACTTCTGTTTGAGAATTTTTTCAATTAGACCCCTCCACCGATTTTGAAAAAGTATTCACCTGATGTTATGTTTAATTGGAGGAGAGGGAGGGATCCAATCGAAATTTTTGTTAAAACCAAAATTATTCCTAGGGCTTCAATTTAATTGGACCTCTACCACCACCAATTTTTAATAAAGTATCCAAGTCATATTATGCAAAATTGGAGGGAAGAGAAGGGTCTAATCGAAAATTTTATAATGACAAAAATTATTTCTAAGACCTCAATTTACAACTTCTGTTTGAGAATTTTTTCAATTAGACCCCTCCACCGATTTTGAAAAAGTATTCACCTGATGTTATGTTTAATTGGAGGAGAGGGAGGGATCCAATCGAAATTTTTGTAATAACCAAAATTATTCCTAGGACTTTAAGCTACAACTTTTGTTTGAAATTTTTTTAATTTGACCATTTTTACAAATGGCCAAAATTATTACTAAATTCAATATACAACTTATCTCTTAATTTTTTTTCCAATATTGGACCCCTCTCCCCATTTTTAATATTATCATTTATCAACATATGTTTATGCAAAATTGGAGGAGGAGGAGGGTCCCATTGAAATTTTTGTAAGAACCAAAATTATTTCTGTCCTCAATATACACTTGACCATTTTGATGTCATTGAAAGGGATTTCAATACGGGAGGAAATAAAGTGATTTCCTTTTAATACCATGAGGTGTCTAATAAATCTCAATATAATCGGAATCATTCCGGAATTCCCCGGAATGACTCTTCGTTCCCGGAAACGTCACAACACTGACTCAAGGCGTTTTTTTTTTGTTTTTTTTTTTCAATTCAATACATACGTCCACATCTGCATTTTGTCGAAAAATCTTTACTCAAACTCGTGCTAACGTCATTGACATTATATTCACAAAAAAATAATCTCATCGAATTGCACAAATTCAATCTCAATGTCGTATTTAGCTTCTTTTATTCGCCAAGTATCCACTTACGATACGTTTTAATGAATGAATTATTTTTGCACTTAGAAAACAAGTATTAAGTACCCGACATGAGGCAGAAAAAGATGGAGTTACTATACCCATGACATTGGAAGACTACTGCGTCAAGACGAAAGTACGCCCTCAAGATGAATCTCTCGATATGACCGATTTTTACGTAGACGATTTCGACGACTCTGATGATTGCGAATCGGACATCGACGATACCGATGAAGCGGATAAAGACGACAGCGGTAACGAAGAGTCGTAATGCTTTTTTTTTTTTTTTACCACGATCCAACAGAGGCGGAGGTGTAAATGTGATAAAGAATTTCGAGAGAAAAAACGAATACTAATGTGAGCATTTCCCCTCCTTTTTTACTCGATGCGAAAAGCCGCAGGTACTCTGTTCGGGTTGTTTTTAAAAAATTTTATTTGCTAAATAATTTCGTGTAACACATTTAAAATGACTTTGTAATTTCGAATCGTTCGTTGTAAATCATTTTTTTTTTACCAGCTTTGAAATAAAATGTTCGTGTTATTGTATAATTTGTGTAAAAAAAAATTGCAATGTAGTAGTATTTTTTTATTTTTTAATTAGTAAATATTCGGTGTATAAATTTTGTATTTTGTACCTTTTTGAAGACACTCGTAGAGGTATGTGTGTTAAGTTTACGAAAAAAAAATCCGGTCTTCTTATGCCTACAATCTAGACGTAAAATCATTAATTCTCGCTTATTAACGAACGTAGTTCATACCTAAATATTTTTCAACTGCTGTTACCTATTTTTGCATTCATTTATTGCGTACTTCCGATTGAATATTTTCTGAAAATTTTAAACTTATAATATGTTTGTTCGTACTCGTATATTTTGACTTCAGATCGTTAAAAATAGACAAAAATGAAAACAATATTTATTATAAATGGTAAACAATTAATTATTATATTTACAAAAGCATCTAGCATTTTTTTTTTTTTTTTTGGTTATAAAAATAACAAAATTATTTAAATACTTTGTCGTTAGAGTTTCATGTCATATAGCTTAAAAACGAAATGAAAACTTCTTACTAACGTTTCTTCGATAGATAATACAGTAAAATAACAATCATGATTAATTATACCGTTGTTCTTGTTGTTGTTGTTGTTCCTGAATCATTAGTATCATATTACGAAACCACTGTATGTAAGTTGCATATCTACCTCTTCAAATATAAATATTTTCTTATTCTCGAGTGTTTGTATTTTCGCCAATTTACCAACAATTTTTCATTCAAGATAGTCTGAAAAATAATCACAGGGTAGAATGATGCAAGAATATATGAATATTGAATATTCTGGATTTGAGTACAGAATTGATAATTGATATTATGTTCTTCGAATTTTCAAGAATGTATGCTCAATAAATGACCATGAAAATTTTAAGACTACTCAAACAACTTTAAATTGATAAAAAGAAAAAAATCGAGAGCTGTACAATACTGTACTAAAACTGCCATAAAACGAATGAAATTCGTTTTTTATGTAGGTAATTTTTTCTACGTCGCAGCTGCGATTATTTTAGTAAACTTTCTTATCAATTTTTTAGCAATTAACGACGTAAATTTTGAATTATTATTCTGAACAACGAGTCCCATTCATAAGAGAATTATCTGTTGAGGAGCTGTTTGTATTCAGTGTACGAGTTGTACGAGATATGTACTTCACAGGCGAAATACAAATACGAAAGTCTTGGATTGATAATGAAGGTATGTACATACATATTATGACTGTTCCCATTCAAGAACATGAGGGGCAAGCAATTTTAAAATTTTAATTAAGTAGATAGGTATTAATAGTTATCAAACCTACGAGTAGATTAAAATAACATTGATCTACTCACCTATCTCATAAAAATTTAATAATGATATGTACATAGCCAAAAAGTAGGGTTTCCAAACTCCACTTGCTCCATTTTAGGTAATCTAAAAAAAAAATAATAATAAAAAAAAAGAAGAGCATTACTAATTATAATTAAGTAGGTAACTTTACTAAGTATACCATTTGGTATTATGATTACTTAAGTATTTTCTAGAAAAATGTATCTTCCTATAGGTAGGTACATATGAATGGCAATTTTATACCCATTTTAAAAAATGACGAATTCATTCAGCATGTTTATTTCATTACCTACCTAGTAGGTGCCTATGTCATCGAACATTCATGAATTCTTTCACTAAAACCTTCGGTTAAATTGATAACGGGGTTTTCATCAAGAAAAAAACATATCTGTCAGTATTGTTAGAATTGCAGCGTTAGAATAAAGTCGATACTTTTTAAAACCACATCGACTAGATAGGTATAAATAATTGATTGCTTTCGTACAAATAACATCGTAAGTTAAAGAATACTTAATTTATCGCTTTCGGTGTCAGAAAATTACCTGCGGAATTGGTAGTTTTTTTAGGAAAAAGAATTTCATCGGTGACGTAGGGCGGACTATGTAAATTCGAAGATACGTTGAATTTTAAATTGTTTTTGAATAAACGATTTTTTTCTATTTTATCGTGGATTTTGTGATCAGATGAAGCATCCGTCGTACCTTTAAAGGAATACATACAAGAAATTATCATTTGAAAATTTAAAAACGACGATATCTTGGTATATCTATGTACATGACATAAGTATACCTATCTATAATTGAAGCTTACCGTAAGAATTGATAAATATATAAATAAGGTAGGTACTTGAACAGTGAACACATACCCTTGTAAAATATAGTCCAATGTGAATTGGTGATTTGTGGTACCGTTGTTATCATAGTGGAAGTTGCATATTCTGTAAACGATAAGCAAGAAATAATTAATCGAAAAATTATTACACGGTCGACAGTTCGACACCCAACATTTAATAGTAAGCTACTTCCTGGAAAACGAGGAAAAATAAAAAATCAAATTTGCAAAAACAATTGAAATTCTTTTTTTCTTTTTTTTGAGTAAAATCTCTTGACTTATAAAAAAAAAAAAAAAAAAAAAAAAAACGACTTTTTAGGGAAATAATCTCACATTTTTTTTTTTACTTCTAAACTTTTCAAAATACCTATTTTTATTTTTTTCAATTTTTCAAAAAAGAAAACTTCTGAATTTTTTAAGAAAAAAAATTCTCATTTTTGTTTTAAGGAATTTTTTTTTTTTTTAGTAAAATCGCTCAATGTTTGAAAAAAAATTTCCTCTATTTGTTTTTTTTTTTTTTTTTTTTTTTTTTTTTTTTAAGAAAAAATATCTTTTTTGAGATTTTTTTTAAAAAAATGTTCGAAGAAAAAAACACATTTTTTCAGAGAAAAGAGATCGCCAATTTTTTTGAAGAAAAAAATCTCTTTGTTCGAACAAAAATCTCACAATTTTTTTAAGAAGAAAATTTTCTAATTTTTTTTAAAAACGAAATTTTCCAAATTTTTTGAAGAAGAAAATTTCCAAATTTTCTTAAAGAAGATTCGATTTTTTCGAAGAAGAAAATTTCCAAATTTTTCAGTGAAAAAAATTAGTTTTTTGAAGAGAGAAAATTTTCAATTTTAGACACAAATTTCTCATTTTTTATAAGTAAATTTTTGAAGAACAAAATTGTTTCATTTTTTTTTTAGAAAATACCTACCTAATTCTCAATTTTGTCGTAGAAAAAAATCTCTCCATTTTTTGAAGGAGTGAAAAAGAATTTCTGATTTTTTTGAAATAGAAATTACACTTCTTTAACGAAAAAATTTTTAAACTTTTTTTTAAAATGAAAAAATGATTTTTCGAATTTTAAAAAGAAGAAAATTTCTTTATTTAAAAAAAAAAATGTTTCAATTTTATTGTTCAGAAAAAAATTACTTTCTTTTTTTGAATAAAAAAATTTCTTAATTTATTGGAGAAAAGAATCGTTCTTTTTGGAGTTGGGGGGGGGGGTCTCAATTGCAATTGATGAAATTTCTCAAAAAAAAATTCAATTTATCGGCGATGAAATGTTTAACGAATTTTTAAATTTTTCCTTCCATAAAACACTCGGTTTTTTTATCAAAATAAAGTTTTTCAATCATTTGGAGAGGAAAATATTTCTTAATTTGTATATAATTATTTACCGTATAATCTAACAGTGCCTTCTGTCTCCCCCAATGAATTTTTTGACACACATCGATACTCTCCCAAATCACTTTTCGTCAAATTACTAATAAGCAGTTTGGAATAAGTGCGATAGCTATTCGACGTTATTCGAATATTGTGCTTCGAAGTCGGAGTCAGATAATTTTCATTCAACATCCAATATGTTGACGCCAAAGGATTCGCTTCAGTTTGACATTCTAAGACCACACTGGATTCTAAGGAACTGGCAATTAGTTGATTGGTAACTATCACAATTGGTGAAACTGGAAAATATACAATACGTCGAGTATTTTAGTTTTGGAATTTTTTCTAGGTATAAATAAGTAGGTACTAGGTAGGTATTATTGAACGCGTGAGTTTACATTCTACGTTGATGGATATTTTTTTGATAAGAGCTGGCGGAGCTCCGTTTGCTGCGATACATAAATATTTAGCCATATCAGTTCGACTGATTCTTTCGAAGTGTATATTTTCACCACTGAAAACAGGACCTGAAAAGTAAAATTGAGGTTATGTCCGATGTGTTGGAAAACTGGAAAAGTTTTAGTTTAAAATAAGACAAGCGCCGAAGATCATATCAATAAGAAGAAAATAGAAGTACAGGAGTTGAATAAAGTAGTAGGTATTTCAACTCGGTAGTTTCAGAAATTACTCAGGTATCAGAATTCAGATCGCAATAAATCTATTATCATTCCCTAATTCCCAATAAATTATTGATCGAAAATATACCTATATAATTATGTTACACCTAAATCTTGAAATTGCTTAATTAATAAAAAAGGCAAGAAAATTGTCTATTTCATGAATTAAGCAGAATTTTTTTTTTCACGATTTAGGCAAGCGTGATACTGAACTGCAAGTACACAATAGAGGACGAATTTTACATATTTATTTGATGAACTGATTGAAAGTAAGTTAACCTTGAATAAAAGTTTATCATGGTTACACAAAAAAAGTTCTCTCAATTTTTTTCTCAGCCAGTTAGTTATCTTTTTTTCAACTTTTTTGGTAATTTTTTTGTGATTTTTTTTTTTCTGTCAGAGATTCATTTTTTGTAAAACGAGTTTTGCTTATCAAAATTATCATTTATTTTATCAAAGATGATTTTAGTTTTTTTTTTGTTTTTTTCTTTGTCACACGTCACTATAGTTGGCAATTTTTTAGTCATACGAGTAGATTATTTTAATATATTTTCACTTAATTTTTTATCGAATTTCTTCTCAGTCAGAGCCACTTTTTCCAATTTTTTTTTTAATTTACCAAATCCAAAATTAACTCTAGGTAACAAACAATAAGTAATCATGACAAAAAAAAACTCTACCAAAAAAATGACTCGAATGAAAAATTCCTAATTCTGACTAAAAATTTAAAAAATCTGTCCAGTAGAAAATGATTCTGGGAAAAAAGCTCTCAAGAAAAAAGAAAAAAACAATTGACAGAAATAGTTCTGACATACAAAAGAATGACAGAAAAATATAATGCTGACTACAAATTTGACAAAAAATTGGTTAAAATCAACTCTGAGAAATGATAAAATTGACGAGCAAAAACTCTGTCGTAGAAATAAAAACTCATAAAAATTGACCAACAAAATGGAAAGTGAGAGAAAAATACAATGCTGACCACCAAATTGACAAAAAATTGACTAAAATAAACTCTGCGAAATGATAATATTGACCAGCAAAATGCAAAAACTCGGCCATAGAATGATAGAAATAAGTCACTCTGGCCAAATTATGTTGATAAAATTTTTTTTTTTAATTTTAAAAAACTATGACCAAAAAACACTGACAAAAGAAAACACAAAAAAGTTAATTAAAAAGTTGAGATAAAGTGACTCTAACCTCTAGAAAAAAAATGACAGAAAACTCTGGTGACAAAAAGGAACGATGACCAAACAAATGTAAAGTGAGAGAAAAATATAATGCTGACTACCAAGTTAACAAAAAATTGACCAAATGATGACTGAAAAATGAAAATGCTGGTGATGAAATGAAACGACGACCAAAAAGGACTGAAAGGAAATGACGATGACAAGAAAAAACCTACAAAAATTTACCAAAAATATGGAAAGTGACTCTGACTTGGAAAATATTTGATGGAAAATTTCCAATGAGAAAATAACCAATGACTAAAAACTCGCCAACCAAAAGTGACGTTGACAAAAAAAAATCACTAAAATCAACTATGACAAAATATGATGAATTTTGGTAACCAAAACTCAGTCAAAGATGAAAAATTGTTAAAATTCACTTGGTACCTATTATAAAAAAATAAATAATAAACCATCTGACAGAAAAAAAACTAACAGAAAATTACCAAAAAAGTTGAAAAAAGGTAATTGACTGAGAAAAAAATTGACAGAATTTTTTTTGTGGGTGTAACTATGAATTCATCTAACTTTCAGTATCACGTTCGCCTAAATCGTGATAAAATGTAAATTTTCTGCCTAATTCAAAAAATAGGCAAATTGCATATTTTCCCTTTTTTTTTGCCTATTTCATTAAATAGTCGAAAGACAGGGAAATTCTGCCAAATTCACGATTTAGGCAATTTCACGTTTTAGGCGTAACATATATGTAATTATATCATTTTGGGTTTCTCATGGGTTGCCTATTCACCTTTTGGAAGGCGTTGCATCAGCTGTGAAATTAGAGCCTTAGTTGATGGAACACAGTGTATAATAAAAGTAGGTATATGAAACTAAAATACAGCAGTTTTTTGTAACCTTTATTCAAATAGGTACCTACCTCTATTTTTTTTATTCAATACAATATCTGCATCGTCTTCTCTTTTCCATACGATCCTTGGAGGTGGGAAGCCTTGAGCTTTGCAATTTAACGTTACATTTTGGTTTTCTCGTACATTTACAGTATTGGAGCTGGTGGTACCATCTTCGACAAAAACAGGAGGAACTGCAAGATTAAAATACAGTAAGTGAGTATAAACGCGAACTGCTGTAAACTTTGACCAAACTTGGGTATTTTGTAAGAACAATGACCCTACTTTTAAATAAAAAATATTATTTGCGAATTTTGTTTCAGATATCGAATTCTAAAGTACCTACAGGTCAAACGATTATTATATTTTTGAATTATGCAAATAGGTAGAGTACATTATAGTACTTAAGTGTCGTATGACTTTCTTTCTCCAGAAGAAGGAATTCGTAATAATTAATGGGGAAAAAAGTAGGCGAACGTAAGTATAATATTCATACGTATCTACAATAGAAAATACACTCGATGATGACTTTTGTCAACACACAAGAATTATAATTTTCTTGTTGCGTTGCATGAGTGAATATACGACGCTCCTAAGAAGATGACTACCTAGTACCTTACCTACCTATTTTACGAAATACAACATATTTTTCAATTTTCTATTTACCTTACTTAAATAACATTTAATTTGCATTCGCTTGCTTTTAAATGAGAACTTTTATAGTGGCAGTATTAACATATTAACAACGTTTACGCGGTTTGACGACACAAAAATAAACAAATTCGCTTTGCCATTGTTGTCGTGAGTAAAAACAAAATGAAAAAAATTAGGTGAAAAATAGTACGGAAGTAAATAAGGTGGAATATAATTTTTTGACATAACGATGCATTTTTTTTTTTTTTTGCAAGTTTAAAAAAGAATATTCATACCGCACAATTTTTAAAGTTTTCCCATTTTGAGTGAAATGTTGAATTAAAGATGGGAATGAAGTAAACGGTAAAAATAGCGCTCGACTTTATCAATAAGAAATGAAAATTGACAGTTGCTAGACGTTTTAAAAAGAATCTGAGAGGCGAGGCGAGAGGTTTAATATTTAATTTGGCTGACAAAACACGAGGGTGAAATTTTAACAGCAAAAAAGTATGAAAATTCAACGGTAATTATAAATCCATATGTAAACGAGAATAATTGTTGTTTCCTTGTAATTATTCTAATATCGATTCATTTTTCGAGTACTCGAAGAAGAAAATTTATAATGTCATTAAAATTACAGGGTGTATGAAGTGTCTCGACAAAATTAAGTATAAATTATCATCCAATCTGCGAATTAACGCAAACACGACGTTACGATTAAGAGTTTACTATACTTATATAGCTAGGTACCTATAACTTGAAGATATCCAACTTGACTGATGATCGGATTGGTGTTCACTTGACACATGTAATATCCACGATCCTCTTGTTGGACTCTGGCCACGTGTAAAATCCAAGTATTTTTATTATTCACCGAAATACTATAACGAGGTATTCGCGATACGACGCGTTTATGCATCGTTACTATCATTTTCCTATCGATATGTATCCATACAACCTACGAAGAAGTCAAAATTTAACCAGTCACAATGAATTTCTTCGTTGTTATTATTATGTACTTTTAGTTTGTTTTGCGTTGTGTTGTGTTGTGTACCCGGAAGCTGAATTCATATTTTGGCGCGAAAAACGAGCATTTCTTTGAATCAACCCCCACAATACTGAGCTCGGAAGCTAATTCTTTCATGTTGATTATCATTATTTCATATGCCTCGTATTTAATAATTAACAAGTAGCTTTGAAAAATTCTACCTAGGTAATGTTAGTATCTTTGTCGAGTGTCGTGACATTTAACAAGACACGTTTTTTAAACTAGGGGTAGGTATTGTACTACAGGTAGGTAAGCGCACACACAATTAGGTACCACATTTTTTTTCTTTATTTACAATTGTCTCTTTATTGAACCAACTGTACGAAGAAGACTGTGTTATGAAATTTTACACAGGTAGCTAGCTAAACATACATTTGTTTAATGATTTTTTTATTGCAATTATCGACGTTTTGGATGTGAGAAGTGAGAACTATCGCAAAATTTACAAAATATTTTCATGCTGATTTTCGATTTATTTTAAGAACCCGAGCAGCACACTCGATCGATAATATCGAAAGTTGAAACGTATCGATAAAAAATCGTTTAAAAATCTAAAGATGTTCTCACGATATGATACAGATTTAGCTGTACGATTTTATAGGCAAAAAATCTAAAAACTATCGAATTCGATAGTATTACGATTTTAGGACGATATTCGTCAACGATACTATCGACAAAGAATATTAAATTTATAGAATCCGATTTTCCACCGATTTTGTGCAGATATTTGAAACTATATTATCGACAAATAATCTGAAATTTCTCGAATTCGATTTTTTAACGATTTTGTGAAGATATTTGAAACTATATTATCGACACGTAATCTGAAATTTCTCGAATCCGATTTTCCACCGATTTTGTGCAGATATTTACAACTATATTATCGACAAATAATCTGAAATTTCTCGAATTCGATTTGTTAACGATTTTGTGACGATATTTAGAACTATATTATCGACAAATAATCTGAAATTTCTCGAATTCGATTTTTTAACGATTTTGTGAAGATATTTGAAACTATATTATCGACACGTAATCTGAAATTTCTCGAATTCGATTTTTCAACGATTTTGTGACGATATTTACAACTATATTATCGACAAATAATCTGAAATTTCTCGAATTCGATTTTTCAACGATTTTGTGACGATATTTACAACTATATTATCGACAAATAATCTGACATTTCTCGAATCCGATTTTCCACCGATTTTGTGCAGATATTTACAACTATATTATCGACAAATAATCTGAAATTTCTCGAATTCGATTTGTTAACGATTTTGTGACGAATTTGAAACTATATTATCGACAAATAATCTGAAATTTTTCGAATTCGATTTTTTAACGATTTTGTGAAGATATTTAAAACTTTATTATCGACACGTAATCTGAAATTTCTCGAATTCGATTTTTCAACGATTTTATGACGATATTTGAAACTATATTATCGACACGTGATATGAAATTCCTCGAATTCGATTTTTCAACGATTTTGTGGCGATATTTGAAACTACATTATCGACAAATAATCTGAAATTTGTCGAACGATTTTTCAACGATTTTGTGACGATATTTGAAATTATTTCCAAATTGGTGAAAATTTTTCTAAGTCCAACACGTCTGGAAGTACTAAACTGCCTATTATAAGCGTTTTATTGCTAATTCCTCAACGATAAGGTATGGCATAGTGGTTAAGGAAGAGGATTACCATGCAGGAGGTAGAAGGTTCAAGCCCCACGGGTGGCAGATTTTTTATAATTTTTTTTGACTTTTTCTGAAATGATCCTCTTACCGTAACATGAATAATGTGTTTAGGCATAGTTTAATGTATTAATTATGCTAATTAATGAGTTTTAATTATAGAAAAAAGCTAGTAAAAGACGAAAAATCGGAATAAAAAATCGATAAAAAATCGACAGAATATCGAATTCGATAAAGTTCCGCCTAAATCGTGAAATTATCTTTCGATATTATAGATATATTATCGATAAAATATCTTACTATAATCTCGAAATATTTGCTAACTATAATTCGTCGATAATCTATCTATATATCGAAAGATAATTTCACGATTTATGCGGAACTAACGCGACACTTTATCGAATTCGATATTCTGTCGATTTTGTATTTCGATAATTTGTCGAGTGTGCTGCTCGGGAATGTTTCGAATTTTCAGGGGAAGAATAAAAACAAGAATAACATTCCAAATCCCCCCCTCCTCCTCACCCCAAAAAAAGGTTAAGGCCCGTATTTTAAAAATTTGCTTAAGCAAACATTGACCTTAAGGCCGAGGCGATTTCACACGTATCGTGTCAATTTACATCGAGCAGCCATTTATTTGTATGGAAAAAATAAACAAAACTACTTGGTCTGTATAAGAACGCTTCGCCTTAAGTATAAGGAAATTTTTAAAATACGGGCCTAAAATTCTCATCTTTTTAAAGTGAAAAATCTTGTCAAATTTTGAACAAAAAAGTCTAAATTTATTCAATGAAAAATTCTCAATTCTATTCAAATTAAAAAAAATCGTAATTTTTTGAAAATAAAAACATTTTTGATTTCTTAAAATAAAAATATCACCTCATTAATAATAAATATCTGAAGAAAAAATTTGTCAAATTTTTGGGAGGGGATCGCGGAGGGGATACTTTTTTTGGAGTGAGAATACTCCTCAAATTTTTGAATACAAAATACTAAGGCCCAGTTGTACAATTTTTCGTTAAACTGCAGTTTAGCTAAGCTTGGGTTAAAATTTAAACCGAGTTAAATCAAGTCGTGTTGTACCAACGATGGTTTAGCTAAACTTGAAGCCGCGATATTTTTACGTAGGTTGGTAACATGTTTTCGCGCGTTTAGCAGCTTTTTCAACGGCATTTTTTCGAAAAATAGTAAAAAATACGCGGCTGTATTATTGTTTTTCTTAATTCGTTGCAAATTGTTGACGGTTGATGGTAAAATTTTTTATCACCGTGGTCTCGCCGTGATCTATGCTTCCACTAGGGGTGCGTTCAGATATGATCAACAGTCATCACCGTGTTGACGTTGTTGACAAATTTTGAAGAAAAAAGTTCGTTCAGAAATGCATTGTTGATCTGTTGTTGCGTTCGAATACGTTTTTTCCGACATCAACATGAATTTTTTGCTTCAACGACGTTTTTTTGGTGCTCAAAATCACTCAAAATAAGGTTTCCGTTGTCAACAGTTCGACGTGCTCTCGAGTACGTCGACTTGTTGACAAATTGGAAGAATAACGAATGAATTTGATTTTTCTCATAAGCTTTGTTCATTAATTTTCAATTTTTCGAATATTTGCAATTGTTTAATCACAGCTGGGTATAGATGAACTATTTTTGTTCAAGATGATTTTAAAATTAATTTTATAATCTTCTTCATACAAAAGAAAACATTTTCCATTTCATAATTTTATAATTTTCTCAGCATTTATTGAAATCTTTTTTGAGAAAATTTTGATCAATTTTTAAAAAAATTAATTTGGTCACACACACATTTAACCAGATTTCTTAACTTTAAAAAGTATCCTTCATATTGATGATCTCAACTTTCAAGTTTCAATGAGGAATTTTTATATAAGTGAGCAGAAATTCAGAATGAAAGGTTTAGTAATTATTTTTTCATTCAAAATGTACCTATGTAGTAGCACATACCTCGACATATTTCTTGAGCACATCATCGTTCACATTTTCGTTGAAAATTTAACTTGCATCTTTCAAAAAGTTTTCGAAGTTTTTTCATTATTTATCCCTAATATTTTTTCAATTTTTTAATTTCATAATTTTTTGGAAGTTGAAAATTTTTAAAGAAATTCGTTTGAAAAAAATAGAAACAAAGAATTAACAATTTTTTCGTTTTCTCTCCTATCAGATTTTTTTTTGTTGCTTCTGTCAAGAAATTTTCAAAAATAGGTAATTAACACGTGAAGAGAATTCAAAAATGATTGAAAATTGATAAGACGAGTGTGTAATTTTATCAAAATTTTCTCAATTTGGAAAAATAATGAAAATAAAACACGAAGTAGAACAAAATAGAAGCCAGCCAACTATTTTTGGAAAGGTGTCGTTCATACAATTTTCCTTAAAATTGAAAAATCAACGAAGCCGTTCATTTTCTACCTACATTAACAAGTCAACAGCCAATGAAAAGCATCAACAGTGGTTAACAGAAAGATCAACGCTCCGTTGACTACTGTTGATCTGTTGATCATATCTGAACGCACCCTAGACTTTTACCGGGAGTGGCTAAATCCACAATAAGTAATCACATTGTAAGGGCGATGTCGTTCTTTTTTATTCATCTTTTATTTTTGTACAAGTACACGTTTTTTTTTTTTAAAGTTTTTAAATTTTTTTTTCAAACAAATTTTTTTTTTACAAAATACTCAAAATATTTTTTCATTCTAGGTATTTTTTATGTTTTGATTTTTCAATTTTTTTTTCTCAACAAGTCAGTAAGTAGTTGAATACTTAGCTACTTACTCAATTTTGATTATTAAAATTTCAGTGAATTTGAAGGGAAAAAATAAAAGAAATTTTTGAAGAAAAAATAAAAATTGGAATTTACTTGAAAAAAAAAATTAGAAATAATTACTCAATTAGAGGACAAGACAATAATCTTGATGAAAATTATTGGAAAAATTCAAATGAGAAGTCAAGTTGTCAGTTGGGAGATGAAATAGGAACATTTTGATTTTGATGACCAATAATTGGAGAATGAAATAAATTGACAATTTTATTGGAAAATAGGGGGATTATGAACAATTTTTTTGAAAAAATAAAAATGTCAGAAAAAATTTCGGTAGAAAGCTCAAAAATAAACTTGATAAAAAATTTACTTGAAAGAAATTTCAAAAGAAAAATTTGAAAAAGTATGGTAGAGATTTAGAAGTATTTTTTGATGAGAAAATTTTAAAAATCTAAATGAAAATTTAAAACTCAATTTATTAATTATTAACAATATTCATTAAAAAAATTTCAAAAAATGAATTTGAAAAAATATGATGAAGATTTAGTTGCATTTCGATGAAAAAATTATTGGCAAGTTTGAATGAAAAATAAAATTGGAAAATATTTTTTTTAAAAATGAATTTCAACTTTTAAACGACAAACAGAAAACAATTAATGAAGAATTTAATTTGAGGAAAAAATAGGAATACCTAAATTATTTGATGAATGATGAATAATTTCTTCAAGAAATTTTTTTTCAAAAATGTAATGAAAATTCAAAATGAAAATAAGTGAAAATTTTGAAGAATAGAACACTTGGAAAATTTTTAAAAATTTTTACTTTTTATTTAGTGGAAAAATCTCGATGCAAAATTTGAGAAAATCGTTTATGAAAAATTAAAATTTGATTAAAATAAAAATTAATTTCGACAAAGTCCACTTTGCAAATTACAAACAGGACCACGACAACAAGTTTTCAAACAAGAATATGAAATGAATTCTCGTTCATTCAATTTGGTAATTACTTGTTGTGGATTTAGTCACTCCCACTTTTACCGCACAAAATATCAACAGTCAACATCCAATCACAGCGCAGTTTAAGTCTATCGTGATTTAAACCTTGATTTAAACCACCAAATTCGGCGGTTTAGGTAAACTCCGATTTAAACTCGATTTAAGCGATGGTACAACATGACGTTTTGGATAAACTCCGTTTAAGTAGTTAACACTTGGTACAACTGGACCTATGTTTGCGAACATTCCAGAAAAAAATAGGAAACAAAATATTTCAAGTTTTTTGCAGAACAAAAAATTTAAAAATTATCGGTTCTTTTTTTGGGAGGGAGGGAAGCGATAAAATACTCTATTTTTCTCGAATTTGGAATAAGAATATTCCCCAAAATTTTTATTAGGTAATTAATTAATTTTTTTCTCAATAAAAAATATTCAATATTTTGTAAAAATGAAAAAATCGCAGGTTTTTTTGAATAAAAAAATTCTTATTTTTGTGGGTGAAAAATTCTCAATTTTTTTGAAATAAGTAAAAAAAATCGACAGAAAATCGTAAAAAAATTATTTTGATTTTTCGCTTAAAAAATCGTGTAGGTAGAGAAAAAAAATCTCAATTTTTTGGTAAAAAAAAAAAAAATGGAAAAGAATTCAAATTCTTTGCAGTAGAAAACTTTCTTTCAATTAGGTTTAAGTAAGTAAATCATTTCAATTTTTTCAATGAAAAAGTTACATTAAATATTTTCCAATAAAAATTCGCATTTTTTTCTAGAATCTGTTGTTAAAGTATTTTTCAAATTTTTGGAAACATGATAGTAACATTTTTTTAAATAAAAAAATATTAATTACCTGCCTTGGTATTTTTAAATTCAAAAATGTCAACTTTTTAATAGGTACTTATCTAACGTAAATAAAATCATATAATTTTTTCATGAAGGATTTCTCAATTTTTTTGAAATGGAAAAATTATCCATTTTTTTAAATGAAAAAAATATCAATTTTTTAAAATAATGAGAAAATTATAAATTTTTTAAAATGAGAAAATTATAGGTACCTAAATTTTTTGAAATGAAAAAATTTGGAACAAAAATTTGGAAGGAGAAATATTTTGATTTTTTTTTTTGTAAGAAAAATCGCGTGGAGAAAAAAATAGGTAAGAATACTACTTTTTTCATAGTTATATTGAAAAATATCCTTAATTATGTTGGAATTTTTTTTACAATTTTTTGGGGAAACAATTCTCAGTTCTTCTAGAATTGGGGGTAAAAATATTCTTAAAATTTTTAGAGACAAAATTCTAATTTTTCGAAATAAAAAAATGTGTACCTATAGATATTTTGATTTTTGCAGCAAAAGTTTTAATTTAAAATTTTCATTTTTTTAAAATAAAAATTCAAATTGTTTTAAAGAAATAAGCATTTTCATTTCTTACAAAAAAAAAATTTCAATAAAAAATTCATATTTTTTAATTTCGGAAATTCCATTTTTTTTTTCATTCATTTCAATAGTTCCATTTTTTAATTTCGAAAATTTTATTTTCTCATTTCAAAAATTCCATTTTTTTCATTTCGAAAATTTCATTTTTTCATTTCAAAAATTCCATTTTTTCATTTCAATAGTTTCAGTTTTTGTTTCAAAAATTCCCATTTTTTCGTTTGAAAAAATTCCTATTTTTTATTTCAAAGATACAATTTTTACATTACAAACATTGCATGTTTTTATTTCAAAATTCCACTTTTTTCATTTCAAAAATCCAATTTTTTCAATTAATTTTTTAAATTTGTTTTCATTAAACAAAAAATAATAAAAAATTGATTTCAGTAAAAATTTTCTCATTTTTTTTTTGTAGAGGGGGGCATGGGCATCTTTTTTAATTGAAAAAATCTTTCAATTTTTTCAGAGAAAGCTATTAGGTATCTACTAGATTTTTCAGAATAAAAATACTTCTCAAATTTGCGAGAAAAAAATTCTAAAATTCGTTTGAAAAAAAAATTAATTTTTTTGTAGCAAAAATATTTTCAATTTTTTTTTTTGTGGGGGGAGGGGGGGAAATATCTTAATTTTTACTGAGGAAAACAGTCTTTGTTTGAGCTTTTCTAATACCGAATGAACGCTGAAGCAAGGAAGAAGCTAATCTCAATACCTAATAATTTCAAATTAAATGAACCTACCTTATATGTTCCTACATTATTGACAACACAAGGTAAAGAGGCATCTCGTCCCACTGTTACTGTAACATTTGGAATAGGTTCAACGAAGTTGGGGCCCCTTTCTTCTCCATCAGTTGTTGCTAAAATAAATTTTAAAAATATTGAGTTTGATTTTTAAGATACCTAATAATAATAATAATTTGTACCTTATACATAAATAACAGTTTTTTAATCAAGTATCAGTACACGATGTTTGTTTGTAACGTACTGAGTGCGGATAAGTTATTGACTTGCAAATTATCATAAAATGTACAAAGTTGCACAATAATGCATGCGATGGATATACGAACACATACGTAATTATAGAGACGCGACATGACATAACGAACCGAAAACTTCTTCGGGGGCCAAAAACTTTCAATATCAATTCCGCTTCATCTAAAACTCACATACTCGTAAAAACATTTCCGAGGTAAATTAGTTCTTTTACCTTCGTCACCGTCTCGTAAAAGAGAACTTTAAAAATGCCTCGAAAAACTATAATGAATCTAACTTGTAGAAGATCTAATTTTCAGCAACTTTTGGTCTTTTGGCTTTATATACGAGCATCAGAAATATCCATCCACTTCCCGCGAGCAACTATTGAAGATACTTTTTAAGCAACAAAAAACTATAGTTCTTTTTTAGAGATTAGAGTACATATAGCTTCTTATTTCTTCGAGTGTACAAATAGGTATCTGAGAAATGAATTCACAAGTAGATATCTATACTTTTCTATTTTCCAAAATTTTGTATTTTGAATAAACAACTGAGAAAAATTATCCCTCGAGGAAGTAGAATAATTTTACCACCTACTTAAGTATTTAATTTAAAATGATTAATTCGAGCAATCGGCAAAAATAACCCGGAAACGTACAAGAAAAAAATACATTTCATTTTTCGTCCAAGTTTGCGCGCCAGTTTCGATTCGAGAGGGTGAAATTATACTTCGGCAAAAATCAAAGGATTAAATTCAAATTAAAAATGGGCTTTAGAAACTGTCATCGAACATCCACTCGTGCTGATCTCGTCGTCGACGGTGGCAGCGTAAACCCATTATCAAAATGTAATAATAATTAAAAACTGATTTTTAGGATAACACGACACCTTTGTCGAACAGTTAAAACTTACAAATATTATCTTCATATAACGAGCGAATGATGTGAGCTAGAGGGTTTAGCCGGTTAATCCGTCATTTACTCTGCGGTGTTGTGGAAATCATAATCAAAATTTTTCAATTAAAACTCTCTCGCAGCGAAACGATGCGATGGGAAATTTTTAGATATCTAACGTGACGCGCATTGATTTTAAAATCAGTTAGGATTGTTCCCAGGGCACTTCTCTTTCACTTCTACACCCTCGAATGCACTTTACTCCATCCTCCATCGTGTTTTACCTAATAATTAAATAGGTATCTAATCTACCTATTTAATACTTCGACTTAAGAGTAGATAATCTTTTTTTTTTGATAACTGAAAATTTCAATATGGAAACATTACGCTGCGAGTTGAATTTTCGAATTCGGATCGAATGAGGGTTTCTACGATAGGTAAGGTTCGGAATAAGAGCGATACTTTATCTAAACGTATTACTCGCCGGAAAATAAAATATTAATACATAATACTGCATTAGGTACGTCTTGAGCGATTTCACCTGGGATTTCATTTCGAAAGGATTTACTAATTTCAAGATTATTTTAAACACGTGTCAAGCATACGTAAACGTACAATCTTCTTCGTCTTCAAGTAAGTAAATAACCACATTTTTTCTCTCTCAAAAAACTTAAGTACGTATAAATAATTACATGTGCACATTTCTCAAAAAGACTTCAGGGAGTTGATAATTATGTAAGACGGCGAATGGAATTTTTTTAATTACCTGACAATTATTATTTAATTATGGCCAGTGGCAGCCTGCCAGGAGCTATCAATAATCAAACAATAAAATGATAAAAATAATAATTATAATTTCCATGGAAACACAAAAATATTATAAAACTCTAACAAAATATTGAAAATTTGAAATAATAAAAAATGCCTAAAAATCATAATAATAATTTCCATAGAAATAAGTATAAAAATAAAATAAAAGTCATGAATAATAGTTTCCATGGAAATATAAAAATAAAATAAAAGTCAGAAATATTAGTTTCCATGGAAATTTAAAAATAAAAAATTCTAATAAAAAAATTTAAAATAAAATAAAAAGTAAAAATAATTTCCATGGAAATGTAAAAATTGAAAATTCTTGAATTTTCTAAAAAAAAAATCCAAGTTTCGGAATGTCTGATAAAATGTCTAAAAAATGTCTAAAAGTCATAAAATTTCTAAAAAAATTTCAAGTTTGAAGTTTCAGAATGTCTGACAAAATATTAATGTCTTCTTTCCCGTAATTTAGATTTCATTCAGACTTACATTGTTCCACTCTTCAATACGAAAAAAATGGACTTACTTGGTTTTTTCCCCACGAACCCTTCAATTTAAAATTTTTTCTGACAAATTTTTTATTTTCTAAAAAATTTAAAGGTCATTTACCTTACCTACTTTGAAAAATTGAAAGATTTTTTTATTCCAAAAGAATAGGCAATTTTTTTATTCTCATAAATTGTAAATTTTTTTCTCTCAAAAATTAGGTGATTTTTTTACTTACTTCAAAAAAATTAAAAGATTTTTTAATCCTAAAAATTGGAAAAAATTTAAAAAATTAAAAGATTGAAAATAGATGGATTTTTTTCCTCATTTTAAATACTCAGCAGACTTCTCTCTAAAAATATATCTCAAATATTTCTTCTGAAAATTTTTAAAAATTCATCCATTCGTTTACTTTGGAAAAATAAAATTGTTATTTTGTGTGCCAAGAAAATCAAAAAAAAAATAAATAAATAAATAGTAAATCATTGATTTTTTTTCATTGAATAAATTGAAAAAAAATTTACTCTAAAAAACAAAATATAAAAATTATCCACAAAAAATTGCAATTTTTTTTATTTTCAAAAAAATGAGAAATTTCTCTAGGCTAATTTAAAAATCAAAACAAGAATTATTTTTTATTCCAAAAAAAATCAAAATTTTTCCCCCAGAAATCTAAAAAATATTTTTACTATAAAAAAATTTACAAAACTATTTTTTCCGAAAAATTAGTATTTTTTTTTCTTTAAAAATGCATTTTATTTCTTTATTAATATGTAAACTTTTTTCGCAAAAAATTTATAGATTTTTTGTAAAAATTTGAAAAATATTTTGTACCTACCTACTCCTAAAAATTCAGATTTTTTATCAAGTTCTTTAAGTAGGTACTTGATAAATTAATCAAGATATTTTTTGTTCCAAGAAAATTCAGAATTTTTTCTTAAGAAAAAAAGTAGGTTGTACTGAAACACGATTTCTCCTAGTTGACTCGAGGCTCAGAAATTCATGTCTGACCATGGTTCAGGTACCTACAAGATTTTCGATTTTACTGAAATTTTGGCATGAGGCGTATATCAAGGTAATCCATCCAGATATGAATTTTAGACCCCCAGATCATCCGGTAGGATGTTGTAGGTTTTCAAAATGACATTATTAGGGTATTTTAAAAGGAATTTGGGAAAAATCCAAGAAATGTCCAAATTCAAGGTCTATTCACTTTTATGCCTATCATAAATATTTCAGGTGCTATGCGAAAAAATATAAAAAATTTAGTCAATTTTAGTTTTTTATATTGCTCAAAATTTTATCCAATCACGTTTAGAGATCATGCATATTTTAGGTGTCTAGGACATCCACTTGAATCATTTCAGTGAAAAATTCTAAAAATTCAATTTTTTTAAAAATTTTGTAATGGTCAAATCAATCAGTGTCTAGTTTGCCTAGTTTGTTTACTTGGAGGTGGATCATTGTTGTTAAATTTTATCTAGTTCAATGCGTCCATAATATACTACAATATATACCTACTTAATATTCAAAATTGGAGGGGAGGGAGGGGCTCAATCGGTATTTTTGGAATAAGCAAAATTATTTCCAAGACATAAAGCTACAATTTTTGTTTGAAAAAATTTTCAATTGGACCTATTTTCAAATTTAAATAAGTATCTACATAATGTTATGTGAAATTGGAGGAGAGGGAGTAGTCCAATCGAAATTTTTATAGTAACCAAAATTATTTCTAGGAACTTAATCTACAATTTTTGTATGAATTTTTTTTCAATTGGCCCCTTCCTTTCTCACTACTTTAATTTTGAATAAGTATTGACGGAGTGGCATGCAAAATCAAAGAGGAGGGAGGGGTCCAATTGAAAAAATTGTCAAACAAAAGTTGTGTTGTAGCTTGAAATCTTAGAAAAATTTTGGTCACTACAAAAATGTCAATTGGACCCCTCCTTGCCCTTCAATTAATTTTTTCAAATGTAGAAAAAAAATTATTAAATTTTTTTATGAGGGGGCTGGAAGGACCAGATATTATTTAGTTGAGAGGGAAATAAAAAAAAAGGATTTTTTTTTTCTTAGTTGAGTGATTAACTGACCGGTGATCCAAAAAAAAAAAATCGAAAATTTTCAAAATATGGACCGTGCTAATCCAGACATAACCAAGATTTTTTTTTTAAATAAGAGAAATGCGTCCAATATTTTTCAATTTTTTTCAATTTTTTTTTCTTCTCTGGTTAATGAAGCATTCCAGTTGAATCTATATTTTTCATAGATAACTTGGGAGAATTTTAAGTTTAAGCTACATCTATCTTTTTTTTTATAAGGAAGAAACAAAAAAAAACAAAAACACGTGTCAAGTCGAATATCCGGCACAACTGCGGTTTCTTTAAAGCTAACATAGCGTGATAAATACGACCACAAATTCAGCTGATTTTTTCGTTGAATGAAAATCGTGAAAAGAATTCCCTCAATTTCATTTATCAGGGTCAAGAATAAAAAAGAAAAAAACACCAACTTTTTTTTGGGACACCAACGATTTAAATGTCTCCAAATACAGAAAAAAATGAATTGTTTGACAACTTCCTACATACATTTTAAAAATCTTAAAAATAACACTGAAAACGTTGTTGAAAACGTCAATGATATAATATTTTTAAGTTTATGTTTTCTATTCATTTTTGAATTCACTTACAGCTGTTCAGGTAGGGTATTTAATCTTAAATATACCACTTGATTCAAGCATACCTATTCGCACAACAGCAGTAAACTCTTTCAAATTGAAACCGGTTTCATTTTTAAATAAATAAAAATTTTGTTGAAAAAAAAATCAAGAAAGTAAATTTTAAAAAAATTAAAAAATAAACTAAAAACACGTTAAAAATTGGTTAAAATTAAAAGAAAAATTTTGTAAAAAAAATGAAATCACTTACCTTGGCAAATAATCAAATAAATATACGACAAATCGAGTAAAAAATTTTTCGAAGATTGGCGAATCACGCGCTTCATCTTCCAACAAACCCGGTACACGTTTTTGTTTGTAAATGATACGATAACTTTAAGTGAGAAACTGTTAAGCTTTAGGAAACAACCTTTTAAGTTCATTTCTTTAAGGTCCATGCGCGTGTTCAATTTCACACGACCGCTGTAATTTTTTAGTAAATTATACTTATTGAAAATAGATACCGAATTATTAATATCGAAACTGCAAATTTACCAAGTAAAAAGTTATACAAATTTTAGTCGTATTCCGCGCTCTTTTTTTTAGACATTTTTAGATCCGTCAAAATTCGCATTTAAAACTTTTTTAATTAGAACTCGGATGGTTTTTAAGGACTTCGTGATATTGTGTTTGATTTTTTTTTTTCTCTCATTTGTTTAAGTGTGTTGGCGATTCATTATAATGGTGGAGTTATTTTAAAGGAAACTTTGCGCGCTTTTTGAAAGATGGTCTATTTTTTAATTGACGCTTTGAAGATGGAAATAAATAAAATGTAGGTATGCAAATGCATTGTTCTACATATTTTCTGCGATGGAAGAATAATTAGACGAGTAACTTGCTTACACGTTTTATATAAATACTACCCTGTTTAAATAGGTATCTAAATTACTTACCTACCTATTTGTATACAAATTTTACATCATTTTTCTTTCAGATGGACCAAGGTGAACTTATTTGCCATCTTTTAAAAAATTTGTTTTTTAATTTTCAAGTCTGTCTACCTATTCTTATTTCTTTTTTTTGGTTGCCAAATTACACGTTTCATATTTTATAATTTTTCTTCAGTCGACGTGTAAAACCTAAAAAACTTGTTTTGAACTTACGTCTGATTCATCAAGTCTGGCAAAAATGTTTTAAACAAAACACCTAGTTTGGAAAATTTTCATTCTATCATATTTTTTTCTTACTTTCCTGTTTTTTGTGTTTTTTTTAACGCTCCGAGACATTTTTTATTCACCTTGATATTGATTTAGCTTATGTAGGTACCTACTTAAAATGTAAAAAAAAAAATAATAATAAAAAAACTATCGAGCTTTTAAGAAACTTTTTCGAACAAAAAGCGTAAAATAAATACTTCTATAATTTTTGAAATTACTTTCGAGTTTAATTCTTTTGTAATTTTTTATTTACAAAAGAAATCAACATAAGCGTCTTATAAAAATTTACCAATTTTTTTATAATTACCTATAATCAAAGTGAACATACTCGATAGGCGATAGAGGAGTAGATAATTTACCTCGCTTATAAGAAATGCAAGATCAACTAGAATATCTTTCCAAAAAGTTTCATCAATGCTCCTACAGGCGCTCAAACTTTCTTCATCTACAGCCCTATAAATGAAACATTTTGATTACCTACCTATATGATGTTTCGTAACCTACGTAACTACACATTAAAAACTCCATTCTAAATAATTAAATAAGGTTTATTGTAACTATGTACTCGTCTCCTTCAAAATACTTTTTAACTTTTCGTGGAATCAAAAAAAAAATCAACATCAACTCATTGAATTTTTCTTACAACTAAATTCGTCAATTTTGGATGGGTTTTCTGATTAGGTAATTATACACAAAGGATCAAAAGGATGAATTCCGATTTATTCGATTTTCGCAGATTATTCATGCATAATTTATTTCGACAGATGGTTGAAAGTTTTAAAGATTTATCACATTTTTACAATTTCTCAATGTAATAAATTTTGGAGTAATTTCTTGATTTCACATTAAGCTTTGGGGATTTCTTAATTTATTAAATACAAATCTTATTTCTTAAAAATTGTCCAAATAATTCAATTTTTTAATTTAATAAATTTTTTAAAATTTTGAAATTTATTTAATTTTGTGAATTTCCGATTGATTAAATTTTTATCATTGTTTTCACAATTTTAAAAATTCAATATATTTTTACAATTTAAAAGTTTTTCCAATTTGAGCTCGTATATTTTTATCTACTATTTTCAGTTTATCAAGTTTTGTAGAATTTTCTGATTTAAAAAAAAAAAAAAATTAATTTTGCAAACTTATATTTTTCAATTTTCTCAATTTTTTTTACCCATTTCCAGAATTTATTTTAAACATTTTTACAATTCGAAATTTTTTTGCCAATTTAAAAACTCGTCGGATTTTTCAAAAAATTTCAATTGATCAAATTTTGAAGAATTATTTCTTTTTAAAAAAAAATCCAAGTACTATACCTTACAGTTGAACTTTTTTAATATATTTTATTTTTATAATTTTTTAATGTTTAAAGTACCTACTTATTTAACTTTGAAGATTGTTTTGATTCAAATATTCAGTTGTTGTAAATTTTTGGTAGGTAAAATAAAATTTTGCAATTTTTTAATTGAATTAAGTGAGTATACCTACTACCTAGTACCTAACTATCTACCTAAATATTAAATTTTCATAATTTCATGTTTTTTTTTTTCAATTTCATTTTATTTGATTATTTTACTCAGCCCATTAAACTTTAAGGAATTTTCTGATTTCTTCTATCTTTTTTTTAATTTATGTGTAAGTATGGTACTTAATTCTCAAAGATATTTATTTTTATTCCTCTACATTTTTGTTTTTAAATGAATAATTTTTCGATTTAAAGTAATTAAATTTGATATACCTTCCTATAGTTTTATTGAACTTGCAATGATTTAAATTTTTGCAAATTTTTCAAAAAATTACAAGATTTATTATTTATTGCCTATTTTTTTACCATTGAATTTTTTTTTCCAGTTTCAACTCATTATTGAATGTTCTCCAAATTTTTATTTATTGAATCATGGGAAATTTTTCGATTTACTAAAATTTTTAAACTTTTTATTAGGTGCTTTTAATTCATTTTTTAAAATTTTAACTCGTTGAATTGTTCACAAATTTTCAATTCATTAATTAGTTTGATGCACTTTCTGTTTGCAAATTTAAAAAATTTATTGAAAGAAATTTTGTGAAATTTTTCTATTAAAGTACCTACACACTACATATATTCAATTTTTAAATTTTGTACTAGTATTTTCGTTAAGACATATATTTGTTTATTTTCAAGTTGATATAATGCAGATTTTTTTTTCTTGTTTTCCAAACTGCGTTTCATACGACTCAGAATTTTTTTGATTTTTGTCAGTTGGGGCGGGGTCTCATTTAAAACTTATATTCCGTTGGTTTCTCCACGATCGATTGCTCATTTTTTATTTAAAAAAAATTCCCTTGAGGTACATTTTATACTAACAAGGGAACCTCGCCAACTTGTCACCTACGATTGAGCAGAAATTTGGCTCACTGAAAGAGTATGCCATCTAGACCTCACAACCAAATTTTTAGCTGCCAAAGTTGATTTTTCGATTTTTGGCGAATTTTTGAAAATGGGTAAAACCGCCTCCAAAAAAACATTTCTTGAAAAAAAAATTGTAAATTTCAATATAGAATTTTGAAAATTGGTTTGTACACTAAAGTCGACCTCCCGAATCGATTTCGATCATTTTCGAAGCGATCTGGAGCCCGCAGAAAAAGTTGACTTTTCTCCATCGCACTGAAATGGCTCCAGACGGCGCCGTAATCAACTTCGGCAGCTGAAAATTTAATCCTAGCGTTTGTATGATGCCATCTGTCTATTGACGTAGTTAAATCCAAAATCTGAGGTGACGAGTTCGCACGTGTTTTTTTTGACAACTTAAAAATTCTGCATTTTTAAAAAAATTCCAATCAATCAATTTCTCTAGCATATCGCCAGAAACTTCGTCTGCCCCCTAAAGTCGACCCCCGAGTCGATTGGCACTATTTTCGAAGCGATCTGGAGCCTCCAGGAAATGTTTACTTTTACCGTCTGGAGAGATTCCAGTGTGCTGGAGAAAAGTCAAATTTTTCTGGAGGCTCCAGATCGATTTGAAAATGGTGCCAATCGACTGGGGAGATCGAGTTTAGTGTACAAACCAATTTTCAGGATTCTATATTGAAATTTACAATTTTTTTTCTTCAAAAAATGGTTTTTTGGAGGTAGTTTTGGCCATTTTCAAAAATTCGCCAAAAATCGAAAAATCAACTTCGGCAGCTAAAAATTTAGCTTTGAGGTCTGGGGTGGCATGCTCTTTCAGAGAGCCAAAGTTTAGCTCAATCAGAGGTGACGAGTTAGCGAGGTTCCCTTGTTAGTGCGGGGGGAGGTCATTTTCCTTTTTTTTGACAGTGTGCCACCAATCCGAATTTTTTGAACTTTTTTTGGTATGCTAGTTGATAAGTTGATGAATAGAAAAATAAAATTATTGTACCTACCTTTGAAAATAATACATTTTTATTTGTTTGGATATGTAATTCAAACTTTTCTTTTCCACGTAGGTATCATATTTTAATTTCTCTTCATAATGAATTTTTGAGTGATTTATATACAAATATTGAAAAAGTGATCTATATACAGGGTGTCCCGTCACCAGTTATCACCCCTTCACCAGCGATATAGTCAACTCAAACTAAGCTCATGTATGCATGTTTGCCGACCCTGTGAATTGAAGGGGCAAAGATATGCTCAACTGAAAATTTTTTATTTTCAGTTTTGTTTCAGATTTTTAACCATATGCGTCACTCGACAACCGAGATAGGTAGAAAGTTGCGCTTTGCGGCGTTGGAAAGGAAATTTTGTGTAGAATTTTTTGATGGGGTTGATAATTGTACTAGGTGATCAGGGGGGTCTGTACCGTATTAAATATCTAAAAAAAACGTGTTCAAAAATTGAGATTTTTTGGCAATTTTTGAAAAAATCTCAAAAAAGTTTCCTCATTTGGTATTATTATTATGATTTGCCTTACATGAAAAAAGTTCGACCTTTCGAATGCCGCAAACTAGACTCTTCTATCTCACTTGGTTAAAAAGTTATAGCCATTTCAATTTCAAAATCATGACTGAAAAACAAAAAATAATTTTTTCAAAAAAATTTTTTTTTACCGAAATGTTTTTCTTTTTATCTTTAACATCGAGTTTCACTCAAAATTATTACTTACGATAGGTATCAACTTCCAAAAATTAAAATAATTGGAAATTTAAAAAAATGAAAAATAAATTGATTTTTTTTCTGTCTCGATTTCGAAATTGAAATTGCTATAACTTTTTAACCAAGTGAGATAGAAGAGTCTAGTTTGCGGCATTCGAAAGGTCGAACTTTTTTCATGTAAGGCAAATCATAATAATAATACCAAATGAGGAAACTTTTTTGAGATTTTTTCAAAAATTGCCAAAAAATCTCAATTTTTGAACACGTTTTTTTTTAGATATTTAATACGGTACAGACCCCCCTGATCACCTAGTACAATTATCAACCCCATCAAAAAATTCTACACAAAATTTCCTTTCCAACGCCGCAAAGCGCAACTTTCTACCTATCTCGGTTGTCGAGTGACGCATATGGTTAAAAATCTGAAACAAAACTGAAAATAAAAAATTTTCAGTTGAGCATATCTTTGCCCCTTCAATTCACAGGGTCGGCAAACATGCATACATGAGCTTAGTTTGAGTTGACTATATCGCTGGTGAAGGGGTGATAACTGGTGACGAGACACCCTGTATAACTGATACTGTGCATCTCACCTATTAACAAAAAAATAGAACTGACGTGCATAAAAAAATCATACTGCACATTCGAATAGAAATATATTATTGGATGTTTGATGATGTGTCAAAATTGTCTATTTTTTCTCCGATCTTCTTTCAAGTTCGAGTTTCGGAGTTTGAATGACGTACAGGCGATTATAAGCGTAATTTTAGAATACGTACACCTACTCAATGGACTTGGAGTTACATAAATAACAAAGCAATTACCTAATATTATACCTACTTATATTTGTTTCTTGAAAAAAAAAAAAAAAAAAAACGTCGTCAATTTTGATAGGTATATTTTGTGGAAATTATACCCACTTTCGATTCAAATAGGTACTCGTAGTATATATTTTTATAAATAAATACTATACGAGAGCAATGAAAAAATTAGGATTAAAATTCGCCCTTAAAAATCGCGCATCGTTCGAAGCACAACGCATTGTATAGTACTCAGTATGCAAATTTATTCGATTGTTTAAATTTTTAAAAGGCCACACAGAAGTTAACAACTTTTCAAAATTCGAAATGAGAAAAAAAAGTGCCGGCAAAATGCGTTTTCTCATGTTATCGATTTAATAAAATATTAAGCAGGCGATAATAACAGCGGTGTCAGCACACATTTATAAATAATGAAATTGTACCCACATAACATTTAGAAAAAAAGTTTTTTTTTGCCTCTCTTCCCTAAAACATGTTACACTTACAAACATTCGTATTAAAAGTAATGTTACATCAGTTTACCCAACGGTATCGCGTCCTCGCATTAAAAATTCATTATCTTAAGAAAGATTCTCCGACGCCTTATACTGCAGTATCTACATGTAACACAGGGTACCCGTAAAAGATTACAGGGTGTTTTTTTGCCCTTTCAATTTTCGAGACAAATTTGACAGAAAATTGATGGAAATTTTTTGCAAAACAACCGGATCAAGAAGGTGGTTTTTGAAAGGTACATATCACGAAGTGAAAGATTTTTACATCATGAAACGCACAAGCTCGATCCTAAAAATACTCGAAAATACCAAACGTGATAATTGTAAAGTTGAAAGTTTGGAGTATGGACGAAATAACGGAGGCTATAAGGTCGACTCGTATTGCTTTAAATACGTACTTTTTACCGACTTTTATTGCCGGTTACCATTCGAACGTCTTGAAAGTGAAATTGAGTCGGTTGCTGGATATTTTACGGTACTTGAGTTATAGGTTAGTTAGAAAGGTACCTATCTAAGCATCGTTAAATTGCGTTACTCGAGTCGAATTTTACAAACAATGTTGCAAACGCGTTTTAAAAGCTCGAATAAACCGAAATGGAAAGAATTTTTAATGCAAGCTGGGGGACTAGGAATAGGAGAATATTTTACAGGCAATCGGTTCGAGTAATAATAAACAACAATAAGCCGTCGCAGCTCTAAAAATAACGGGCCCGAGTCATTTAATTTTTATAATTTTTTGTCCCACACGTTGCCATTTCTCATCATTTCCGGTTCCACATATGTATATCTACTGTAATTATCTTTATAGTCGATTTCACGCCTAAAGCTTAATTATCCAAGGTTGTAACGCCAAAGTTGCCCAATTTGCCTATGCTGGGCCGTAAATTCAACTCGTTCAAGATGTTGATTAAATTGCCTAACTTGTTGCCCGAAATACGAGTACAACATGGAACCGTCACGACACCGACGACTGAAAGAAACCACCTCGCCTCGTTAGTTTTCGCTTATAACTCGTCAGATAGACGTTTTAGCAGAACAATGGTCATAACTGAAATGAAAGTGGATAAAATTTTCAACAAAAAATTAAATATTCATTTTTTTGTAAAAGTGAACGGGTGGCGCAAAAACATGCGTAAAAATAATATACAAGGTGAAGAATATGAAAAGTACCCTCTAGACTCTAGAGTGGCCCTTATTTTCCACTTCCAATTCGATTTGGTCCCACCCCCGAAGTTGTTTCTTTTTATGAGAAAATAATTTCCTATTTTTTATTTCGCCCTGAATTGAATCTTAAGTAGATCCTGGTCACTTCTGTTTTTTTGGAAAAATGAAAAAAGATTACCGATTTTTAAATACCTACTTGCATTTTTTTTTGGTTAGGTATAACCCGTCCAAGTCAAAATTGTTCCATTTCATGAAAATATGTTCTTAATTTCTTATTTTTCTTATCACTAAATTTTAAATGATGCCTCGGAGCAGTTGGAGCACCCTCCATTTTTCAAAAAATAAATAGGGAATAAAGTAGGTAATATTAACAGGTACCTAATAAAAAATTTAAAAAAATAAAATGAGCAAATTTTTCGACCCGCATCCAAAGTTATTCCCTTTTATGGAAAAATAATCCATAATTTTTTATTTTTTCCCCAACTGAATTCCAAGTGGTGCCACTCACTAGTCACCCTACAAATTTGAAAAAATTAAATTAAAAATTAACAAATTTCCAATCTTTTGCTCTTTTTTGTTTCTAAAGTATTAAAGTAGTTCCATTCCATGAGAACCATTTCTTAATTTTCTGTTCTCTCTGACTGAATTTTAAGTGATTAAAAAAAAGGTCAAAATTTTTCAACTTGAATAATATATGTTGTTCTTTTTTCTTGGAAAATAGGTAATTTCTCTTGAAAAGGAACAACTTTGATACTTTGGAACCAAAAAAATATAAAATTTGGAAAAACTGATAAATTTTCATTTTTTCTTTAAAATGGCGCAATTTAGACACCGCATAGAATTGCTTCAGCATTTAGAGCGAAAATAAAAAATATGAAATTATTTTACAATTAAAAGAAACAACTAATTCCCAGTTGAAGAATTCAGTTTTTTTTTTAGTTTCTGTTTTTTATAAAAAATTGGGGGCACCCTGCGGTATCACTTGTAAAAAATTGGGAAGTGCAACTTTTATAGGTTAGAACCAAAAAAAGCAAAAGGTTGAAAATTTAATCATTTTTTTTTTGAGAGAGAACAAAACAAGAGTGACACCATCTAAAACTCAGTTAATAGGAGGGAAATGAAAAAAAAAATGAAAAATCATTTTCCCAAACAAAACAACAACTTTGGACGCTGACTCAAAAAAAATTTTGCATGTTTTTTTGATTTTTTTTTTTTTTTTTTGAAAAATTGACAGCATTTTTAATAGAACTAGAAATTATTTTGATGGGTATATAAATTTAACCAAAAGAATGCGATAGTTTGTAAATTGATTAATTTTTTTCGTTTTTCTAAAAACTTGGAGAAGCGACTAGGGTTCACATTTTTAAAATTTTTGTTCCAACTTGATTTTCAGTGGAATCTAGGACACCCCCTCCCCATTTTTCAAAAAAATAATTTTTTTTACCTCATTCGAAGTTGTTGCATTTTGTTAGAAAATAATTCCGTATTTCTTTATTTATTCCCCAATTGAATTTTAAGTGGTGCCCTATAGCCTGCCATTCCAAAATTGGGTATTTATTAAATTTTTTATTTATTTATTTTTTTCAAAATGGAGACTATAGTAGCACCGCTTGAAATGAAGTTTCAGAAAAATTTATTTTCTAACAAAATGCAACACCTTCAAATGCTGACTGGAAAAATTTGCACATTTATTTCGTTGCTTTTTATTTATTTTTTATTTTTTTGAAAATTAGGATGCCCCACCACTTGAAATTAAGTTAAGGGTGGAAATGAAAAATTGGGAATTCATTCTCACGAAAAGAAAAAATTTGACGGGTCATCGCCAAAAAAAAGGCTAGAGTTGAAAAATCGTTGTGTTTTCAGTTTTCAAAAAATTGGGGCTGGGGTCAATTTAAAATTCATTTGAGAGAAAAATTAAAAATTGGGAATGATGCCTCAAGAAAATGAACAATTTCTGTAGGTTAGAATAATTTTTTTTTTAAAATGCAAAAGTTGAAAAATTTGGTAATTTTTCCTTTTTTTAAGGGGGGGGGGGGGTATCTAAAATTCAATTGGGAGGAAAATGAAAAATTGGGAATTATTGTCTAATAGAATGCAATAACTTTAAATCAGTGTTGGCAAAAACTGAAATAAATTAGTTTGAGTTTGAGTTTTCAGTTTTTTCTATTTCAGTTTCAGTTTTGATTTTCTCTTCAGTTTTAGTATCAATTTTCTGTTTTTGTTTAATTTTTTTATCTAGCTAAAATATGTTTAAAAATGTAATCATTTTTACAAAATTACAAATTAATCAAAATTTTGATCAAAAATAGTTTTCAATAAAAAAAATCGCCCTACAACTTTTTTTTGGAAAATTTTACAAAAAAAAACTTTTTATTTTATTTTATTAGGTATTTTTTTAGGAAATGTAATTCTTCTACAAATATTTATACAATTTTCTTTTTACTTCTCTTCATAACTTTTTTTTGGAAAAAGTGTTGGGAAAATATCACCTGTTTCAAAATTACTTGAGCCTACAGAAATTTCTTTCATTTTTTCCAATGCTCTCAAACACTTTTTAAAGCTTTTCTCAAAGTCTTCAAAAAATTTTTCCTTTTTTTAAATTGTGTAAAAAATATAATATATATTTTTTTTTTTACTTTAGGTATATTTCTTTAATATTTTTACCTTAGAGTCCTTAGAGCTCTAATTTACTTAAAAACTACATTTTCAAAATTTTTGTAAAAATCATTTTTTTAAATTATTTTTTTTCAATTTATTTTATTATAGATAATTAATTTTAATCCAATTAAAGATAGTGAAATGAAAAATTAGGAAAATATAATTCAAAAACAAAACAAAAACTCCAAAATAAATGACTTTCCCCAACATTACCTAGAGGTAAAATAAAATTAGGTAAGTACAGATTTTTACGTTACTAGGGAGATAAAGTGCTACTTTATCTCCCTCTCGCTGATCTTTTGGTAGTATAAAGAAGCCTTTTTCTCCCTCGTAACGTAAAATAATTTATCCAACTACTATTATTTAAGTAGATATGTAATTATAACTAAATAAAAAGACGTAAATTGTTGATTTCTTTTGGTACCTACATTAATTTTTTTTAGAGTGAAAATACTTCCAAAATTGAAGACATTTTTTTAATTTTAGATAAATTTTTAAAAACTACTATCTTCAATTTTTTTTGGAAAAAAAGTCAACTTAATTTTTCAAGATTGTAGACTGTATCCCATTCACGGAAATTGAGACAAACATTATTTTTTCACCCATTTATATTATGACGCTTATTTTTGCGTCATCCGTTCACTTCTCAAAAAAAAATAATGGAACCTTTTTTATTTAAAATTTTATGAGCTTTAACTTTAATTAAGGCCATTTTTTTTATTTAAAAGCATATTCGAAACCTTACACGTGAAAAACAACATGAGAGTCGCTCTGGGTCCACATTTTGAAGAGTTTCTCAAGAATGAGGTTAGAGAACTTTCAAAAGGTTAATCAGAGCACCGAAATGAATATTTCAAAAGCAAAAAATCTCTGATGCCCCAAAAATGCAATTTGCTCCATTTTTATGGTCCAATTTTCCTGATAAGTAAGTATTATTTTCAACTTGTAAAAATCTCGGTTTAGAATGCAACGAGCGACGATATCCGGAGTAGGAGTACATACTAGGGTGGAATGATTTTGACTTTTTTTCGAAAATCGAAACAGCCTACGGCACAAAAGTTGTGTTTTGGTGTCAAAATAACGTGGTAAAAATTTGAGCCCCCTCGGTAAATATTAACCCATGCTTCAGGAGGTCCAAAGTTTTCAAATTTCAGTAAAATTTCTCATATAATAAAAAAAAATTTTTAAAAAAATTAACAATTTTTCAGAGGTCTAGTCGATGGTAGGGGTCCTCTTGGTGACCCAGAACCCGGTCATCCATCAAAAAATTGCATAAAAGTATAAACAGGGGTTTCCAAAATATCCACATTTTTGCATAATTACACCAAAATCAAGAAATGCGCGAATATTTTTATTTTATGAGATATGTTGCATATTTTGAGGTTTACATATTTGAAAATATCTTCAAAATGAAAGGGAAGCCCCATCCCCACCACCCCTCCATAGAACATGAGACATTTTGCCATGAAAAAGTTGTTTTTCCAAAACTGACCCCACTTTGAGGATCCCTAACGCCCTGCGCCTTTGAGAAAGGAGTCTAATATTTTGATGGGATGTTTTCAACACAAAATGAACCGCTCTCATGCATATAGTAATTAGAGTGATAATTTTTTCACTTTGCCCTAATACAAAGTAGGTAAAATAAGTAATTTCATTAAAAAACACAGGACAAAGTTTTCATAGCAAAATGTCCCATTTTCCATTGAGGGGTGGTGGTGATGGGACTTCCCTTTCATTTTGAAGATATTTTCGAATATGTAAACCTCAAAATATGCAACATATCTCATAAAATAAAAATATTCGCTGCATTTCTTGATTTTGGTGTAATTATGCAAAAATGTGGATATTTTGGAAACCCCTGTTTATACTTTTATGCAATTTTTTGATGGATGACCGGGTTCTGGGTCACCAAGAGGACCCCTACCATCGACTAGACCTCTGAAAAATTGTTAATTTTTTTTTTAAAAATTTTTTATTATATGAGAAATTTTACTGAAATTTGAAAACTTTGGACCCCCTGAAGCATGGGTTAATATTGACCGAGGGGGCTCAAATTTTTACCACGTTATTTTGACACCAAAACACAACTTTTGTGCCGTAGGCTGTTTCGATTTTCGAAAAAAAGTCAAAATCATTCCACCCTAGTACATACATTGAAAATTACTAACAACTCGTTAAAATACGCATTTTTCATTGTTTATCCGAAGTTTATAGATAAGACTTTCAGAAATTACAAGAGGAAAATCCCGAACGAACAGATGGTTGTTAAAGTAGAGCTTTAGTGTTTAACCAATTGCGCAGCAATCTCAAAACTTTTCTGAAAGTTTAGCGAAAAACGAGTACCTAGATAATTTCCAAGTTTAGTTACGATGTGTTGTGAATTCATTCATGTTTATTTAATGCGCTCATTTTCATTAAGACTTTTTTTCCGCACCTAAAAAAAAAATTCGCCAAAAAATTCATTTAGCCATTAGGTCGACTTGTTAGCCGTGGTTTTTGTATGCTTCTCTTCTCTTACACTTTGCTACCGTATCTACCTACATACTATCCACGCCATCTTACGAATAAACTTTATTATTGCGGCATTAAAAATTGCTACGATTTGTAACCACTACGCGAATATCATTATTGCTTTTATAATACCGCAGAGTAGGTACTTACTATGCCGGATGAAAAAATTTTACATTTGGAAAAAAAAAACTTTGTATGTGCCAATATCGAAATGTATCTGAGTATAGATGGGTGCTTAGGTATATCTGGAAACGAAAACGCGATATAGGTACCTGAAAATACCGCCATTCACGTATTAAATTCCAAATGCCGTTCGTAATATAAAATTCTAAATGAATTGAACATAAAAACACCAACAATATTTCATTTTCTTAACCTCTGCTTTCGGAAATATTTAGAACGCGTGTTGGTTTTATGCGTTTTCCTCTTTAAAATTATGATTACCTTTTTTTTTCTAGCTCAAAATCTTAACATTCGATTTAATACATAAATTTCTCAGTAGACGAGCCGGTCGTTAAAATACGCGACTATCTCGAACTTATAAACGATTCGCTTTTTAGCGAATTTTCTGTAGGAAAATTCGGTTATACCTATCTATTTTACAATGTAACCAGGAATGGGATAAAAACTTGAATAAATTAAAAATATTCTTCAAAATAAAATAAAAATTTTCTAAAATGTAGTAGGTAAGTAATGAATTAAAAAACCAAAATTATTTCAATAAAATATTGGAAAATTCCTCAAAATTTATCTACTAATAAATTGAAGAAAATTCATTGAGTTGAAATTGAAAAAAAAATTATCAAATCAAATTCTTGAAAAACAAATATTTGTAAAAATTTAAGAAATTGATCCTCGTTCATCTTTAATGAATTGGAAAATTTTCTGTAACTTGACGAAATAAAAATTTGTAAAACAAAATTTTAAAAATTTAAATATTTTGATTTTTTCAAACCCACAAATTTTTTTTAAAACTAAAATGAAGGAAAACAATTATCTTCAAAAATTGATTTTTTTTTAAATAAAACAAAAAAGTAGGCCTAGGTATGCTTAAAATCTCAAATAGGTCCCAATCCTGGGTAGTGACATTGCAGAGATAAGGCAATTTGGCACTTGAAAAAAAAAACCTAATCAATAGGAATCATTAAAAATAAAAATTAGCAAATTGGAAAATTTCAAAGTAGGCATCTAATTTAAAAAATCAGGGGTCCCAAAAAACATTGAAATTTTGTAGAAATTGAAAAATTACATATAAAGTAAATAGTTAAGTAGGTACACGAAAATAATGCCCAGAAAAATTGGAAAAAATTATAACTAGCTAGGCATGTAAAATTTTAATTTATAGGTATTATTAAGTTGGTACTTGAAAAACAAAATTGAAAAATAAATTGAGAAATTTGAAGGTATTGAACGATTTTGAAAAATCACAAAGTAAAAGAAAAGTTGAGTAAATTCGGAAATATTAAGAACTCGATAAAATTAGGAAATCACACAAAATCAAAAGAACACTTTGGGAGGTAGGTAGGTACTCTATTAGAATCTCGATTATTCGAGTTAATTGGGGCGAATCGATGTTTCGTTTCTTTTTTGAAAAAATGCAACAAAAAACTGCGTATTGCAAAAATTTTGTATAGAAATTACTGAACAAACAGAAAAAGTACACAGTAAATCACTTCAGCGATTAATCTAAAACTAATAAAAAACAAGACGTAATGAAAAAATTCTTAATTTTTTTGATACCTTTTTTTTAAAAAAATGGAGATAAGTTTCGTGGGTTTTTTTTAAGTGAAAAAGAAAGCAATTCGTAAAATAAAAAAATTCCTATTTTTCAGAATAAAAGAAAATTGATTTTTTGAAATAAAATTTTTGATGTTTTTCGTAATTTAGGACCTTTTTTAAAACATTTTTTTTTAAAAACTTATAATTTGTTTTATTTTGATTTTTTTTTCGGAGTAAAAAATTAATATTTTTTTAAAATAAATAAAAATCCCAATTTTTGTGAATAAAATTTTGAACATTTTTTTCTGTTGGAACTGATTTTTTTTTTTAAATAAAATATAATTTCTTATTTTTTTGAAATAATTTTTCCCTATTTTTTCAACATTTTTTTTAGATATAAAAAAAATTATTTCTCAAATTTTTCTATAAGATCGAATGTGTAAAAATAAAGGAAAATCTGATAGTAAAAAATGAACCGACTTTTGGACATCAGAAAATTGAAAGAAAACGTTGCCAATTTTTGCTCGGATAATCGAGAAATTGAATAATCGGAGGTCGGATAATCGAGGTTTTGCTGTAAATACAAATTTCAGAAAAAATGAAATAATGAAAAAATATCTGAACAGAAAATGAATATGTAGTACCTAGAGTATCTAGCTATCTACATAATTAAAATAATTGAAAAATCCAAATATTAAAAAAATTAAGAAATTGGAAACAAGCGAAAAATTTAAACATCATTTAAAAAATTCATAAAAATTGAGACATCATGAAAAATTCAAAAAAATTAAATTAGGTACCTACCTACCTATTTCAAAAATCCAGGAAAAATTAAAAGCCACACAAATTGAACAATTTGAGAAAATTGAAAAATTATTTTAAAATAATGTCCAAGAAAATCGGAAAAATATAGCTAGGCACTTGATTGAAATATTAAAAAAGGAAATACCTATTTGAAACAATTTGAAGAAATCACAAAAAAGTAAAAAATTTGGAGGTATTAAAAAACTTATACAAATTTAAAAAATGAGCAATTTTAGAAACATTGAAAATTGGATAAAATTAGGAAACACAAAAAAGTAAAAAAAAAAGTAGATGATGATTAGTAGGCAAGTAAAAAATTTCAGATAAACTGGAAAAAATAAAAAAACATAAATATCTAAGATATTAAAAAAATCAATAAATAATTAAAATAATCAAAAAATCAAAATATTACAAAAATAGTAGGTACTTTTAAAAACAATTAAAAATACGAAGAAATGAAAAATTTACCTAAATGCTTAAAAAAATTAATATTTTTGGAAAAATTAATAAAATCTTACAAAATTAAAAAAAATCAAGCGATTAAAAAGGTTTAAAAACAGAAAAAATTTAGTGTCAAAAATATAAAATGCTCCGGTATTTGTACCATAGAATGGTCCATTTGGGCCTTTTAGAGTACGTGGTAGAAAATTCGGCTGAAAAGGTTTGCAGCACCAGCGACGCTTATTTTTCTTAATCGCATTTAAAAATGGAAGTGAGGTTTCTTCAACATTTCCTCATACATACAATTTTGAAATAGCGAAAGCCACACTTTCACTAAATGTGTACGCGCGTTTGAATATCCAGTGGTAAGTTTATTGTAAATATCGTACGTCAAAACTGGAATATACTGAAGCAGTGGTAGTTTTGGTTTTTTAAATGTTCAACTTTGAAGTTTCACTCTGCCGCGAAATTCGGAATGAATTTTATTTATATTTCTAAATGTAGAAATTTTCAACATTAATAGGTTCAAGAATGGCATTATTTAGACATTGAATAATACCGTTGTTGACTTCTTGAACTGAGCATTTAAATTTTAGAGGCTTAATGAAGCGTTGTTATTCATTAAAAAACCTATGTTAGTGTTTTTCATACATTTTATTATAATAATTTTTATAATTTTGTTTCATAAAAGTAGTTGAAATAGTATTTTTGAACAAAATAATAATTAAAAAAACAGTAGGTATACCTAAAATTATAAAATAATTCGAACGAAAAAATAGGGCACTTACTGGAATGGTTTGGCAGTTAGGTAGGTTTTTTTTTTTAAATTGGAGAAAAAATTAAAATTGACAGTGAAAAAATTAAAATTAAAATTGAGAATAAAATACCTACCTGATAACAAATTTTTCATCTTGTATAGGTTACCTTTCTACGCAGATCCCATCCAAAAATTTTATTGAGAGGTTTGGTAATTCCAGCTATAAAATGTTTCATGCTCGAACAGATGAAGCTGTAATATTATGACTGCGAGGTTTAAACATCTCAATCATTTAGGATGAATTTTGATTAGAAATTCGATCAATATTATTTTTTATTACTACGAGTAGATGTGCCAAAAAAAAAAAAAAAAAACCAATCCATTCATTAAATAAAATAAATACCTTCTTATACCTATCTATTAAATGAAGAGTAAGTTGAGTTATGAAATGAATAAAAAAAATATCCTTTATAATAAAGTAAGTACAAAGAATTCTGTTCATTAATAATTAAAACGGTTTTAACTCGTGTTGATATTGCCTTTAATGAAATTATTTTCCCGCGGGTTCCCCAACTCTAAACAATTTCATACTTACTCACCTTTCATTTTAACCTTTCACTAACTAGTTTTCAAGTATAATGACAGTGTTACTTTCGTTTTAGTACGAGTAGGTATGTTCGTAACATTGGCGCGAACCTCGTTTTTTTCGGGAACATTCCCCTATAAGTACAATAAGTGCGGAAATACATTGCAATTTTCGTATTTCGGTGTTGTTATGTGCATATTAAGTTGTTGTACGATTTCATAGTATTTTTTTACTTTAAAATTTTTCAGTTCATTTAAGAAACGTATTATTCCTATTCACATTCAGTCAGTCACGTCGAATGTTTTAAGAAACCATCTTGTAAAATGTTTTAAAATATGCCCTCGTTGTTGATCCTAAGCGTCATCATCATCAATTATTTAGAAAAGAAATTCAAAACATACCTACCTATAGTTTCTAATGAAAATAAAATAAAGTTATTCTCGAGTATCTTGTTATTTAGTATGATTAAGTCCCGTATAAAAATTACTCTCGAGTGTAGCATCTATGGTTGCAACTTTTGGAAATTTTTCTCATGAGAAATGCCAACGAGTTTCACTTTTGACTGAAACTCGAATTGAAATTTGCTCCTCTTTCTGAGAATTTTACACAAGTACAGGTTTGGTAAAGAATTTGCGATTTGGTTACTTTTTTTCAAAATATGTTTTGGAGACGTTTCTTACTACCTATATAATACGTATATAATTTTAATTTATGTATTTACATGGCCAGCAACTTATCAGGAGCTTGGAAGCTTGAGCTGCTCAATTTTTGGAACAAAAAATCTCAATTTCTTAAAGCAAAATATCTCAATTTTTTGAGCAAAAAAAAATCCTTATTTTTCCGAACAAAAATTCCAGTTGTTAAGCAAAAATCTCAATTTTGAGGCAAAAAAATCTCAGTTTAGGGAGCAAGAAATATCTTAATTTTTGAACAATATATGTCTCAATTTTTTGGAGCCAAAAAAGTTCTTATCTCCATTTTTTGGAGAAAGAACAGTCTCAATTTTTTTAGGAAAAAAAAATCAATATTTTTAAGCAAAAAATATCGGTATTTTACACTCAATTTTCGATCTAAAAAATTCCGTTTTTTGGGAGGGAAAAATATCTTGATTTTCGGAGCAAGACCTATCTCAATTTTTTGAGATATTTTGGAGCAAAAAGATATTAGCATTTTTTTGGAGCAAGAGATGAATATTTCAATTTTTTACGCAAAAATCCAAATCTTCTGAACAAAAATATCTCAACTTTTTTGAAGAAAAAATACTTACATTATTTTTTTAATTGAAACAAAAAAAGTAAATTTCATATAGCAAAATATCTGAATTATTTCATAGCAAGAAAATCTTTTTTTTTTAAAGGAAAACTCTAAATTTTTTAAGCAATCGAATATCTCCATTTTTTGATGAAGAAAATCAATATTTTTGAGCAAAAAATATTGGAATTTTGGAGCTAAAAATACTTCTATTTTTAGAGCCAAAACTATTTCAAAGTTTTGGAGTGAAAAATTCAAAAAATTTTGAAGCATAAAAATAACCTTCAATTTTTGATAAAGTTTCGGTTTTGGGAGGCAAATATCTCGATTTTCTAGAGCAAAAAAAAACAACGAGTTTTGCTTTTAAAAAATAGGTAACTTAGTATTTTTTGCTCAGGAAATCGAGATATTTCTTGCCCCAGAAATTTTTCTTTATAAACTAGAGATCTCAAGTTTTTGGAAAAAAAATTCAATTTTTCGGAGAAAAAATACCTTTGGAACATACTTACGCAAATTTTTTGAAGGAAAATATAGGTATTCCACCATGAAAATCATTTTTTTAAAGGAAAAATCTTAGTTTTTTGAGCAATGATATCTCCATTTTCTAGATCTAAAAATATCTCAATTTTTAAAACAAAAATCTGTTGTTTGTTGAAGAAAAAAATCGCCCAAGAATTTTGAAGGGGAAAAAATTAGATAAGTAGGTATCAATTATTTTTCTGGAGTGCAATAATATTTACCTATTCTAATTCTGGAGAGAATATGTTTCAATTTTTCAATCTTTCCATTTTTCAGAGAAAAAGGTCTCAAATTTTTTTTGTGGTTGAAAAAGTAACTCATTTTTTTGGGGGGGAAATGTAGGTATTAATTTTTCTGAAGTAAAAATGTGTCATGAATTAAAGGGGAAAAAACACTTGATTTTTTTTAGTAATTTTTTTTCAATTTCAAACTTGATAATTTTTTTTTCTAATTTTGTAGATAAAATTTTATTTTTTTTGGAACCAAAATTTGAAAAAATATTTTGAAGCAAAACATTTTTTGAAATAATTTTTTATAGGTACTGAAATTGAAAAGTTTTTAAAATTATTCTAAAAGTGAAAATATTTCAAGAATTTTTGGAGAGGAAATACCTAAATTTTTATACTTGTTAAAAAAAATTGTCATGGCATGAAAAAGTTTCTCAACATTTTGAATTTTTTTGAAACTTGAAAATTTTTCAATTTTTTGAAGAAGAAAATTAAAAGTTGCCGGTCCTTCGTATTCAAATACCTTAGTAACTAGGTACTTATTAAATTATCGATGTAAACTTGATTTTCAGCTGTAAACCTCTGGCTAAATTTGGATTTATTCACTGGAGTAGCTCGAGGAAAATTTCCGTTCAACCCTCAGACTTTCGTTCTATCTTTCATCTACAGCAGCATTGCCACCATTATATTTTGTAGAATTTGGCGACGAGATCGCATACTGAAATTGTTCCAAGAGATACTACAATATTATGGCACGCAGCATCCTGAAATTTATACAAACAGCAGAAGAATGTTGAGATTCATTGTCGTTTACATGCTTATTGAAAGTTCATCTCTTATTTTTGAAAGAATTGTGGCAACTCGTTTAGAAGCATTGAATTGGCGGTATTTTCAATTATTGATAACTTTTATAATACCCATAGCTTATATAATCTTCATGCCCAGCAGTTTGGAGAACCAATATTCTGTATGTTGTAGTATATTAACCGAGGCTGTTGATAAATTGAATACTCAATTGGATAATATAATTGGGAAGTATAGTCCGATTAATTTCGAAAGTGAATTGAGATTTTTCAAAAGAAACCGCAAACAAGTGATGAATACTGTAAAATTATTGAATCACGAGTATGGAGTCGAATTATTTTTAATGTCGAATACGATTCTTTTAGTGGCGATTTATGTTTCTAATGATATTATATTGATGATGCATTATTTGGATTTTGAAAACGGCAGGAGGGTGTTTAAAAGTGTTTTTGATGTATATGCTTTAGGAGGGTTGGCTTTTCGATTATGTTGGATATGTCATGCATCCGAACAGCTCATTCTGAAAGTAACTTACCATTTTTTTTACACTTTGCCTACATCTACCTTCGTTCATTTTTTTATTGATAAAAATTTATTTTAGATAAAAAACACCGAAAAAATTATACTGAAATATGATATAAATTCGTTGCCAAATAATGCGTTTGTAAAGGTAGGTAATTTATGGTGGGCCGAAAAACAAAAATTTTTGATTTTTAAAATCGAATACCGTGGAAAAGTTGCGTCTTGGTGAGACTTTAAAAATAAAAATAAAATGAATCAAATCGAATAATATCTTCCGATCGCGCAAGAGCCCTCATATTTTTGAAAATTTACAAAAAATAAAAATTTGAAAAAAATTCCAAAGTGTTACAGAATGGGTTTTATGCCTTTGGTTGGCAAGTATTATCATCGTTATTATTATTTTTTGAAAAAAAAAAAAAAATCCAGAATTCATCAGATCATCGCATTTATAAGACATTAAAAAAATGCCATTTTTTACGTTTAAAAAAATTGAAAAAAATAGATTAAAAATTGGAAAAAAATTGTAATTAAAATGGGTTTTACATACACAGTTTTACCCAAAAAGACAATTTACGGCGATTTTCCATATTTACCCTCATTTTCAGGAACCATCATTTTCCTCATTTTTTTCAATTTTTCGTAGTTTTTGAAAAATTCTCAAGGGTGCGAAAAAGATGAAAAATCGCTGTAAATTGTCTTTTTGGGTAAAACTGTGTATGTAAAACCCATTTTAATTACAATTTTTTTCCAATTTTTAATCTATTTTTTTCAATTTTTTTTTAAACGTAAAAAATGACATTTTTTTTAATGTCTTATAAATGCGATGATCTGATGAATTCTGGATTTTTTTTTTTTCAAAAAATAATAATAACGATGATAATACTTGCCAACCAAAGGCATAAAACCAATTCTGTAACATTTTGGAATTTTTTTCAAATTTTGATTTTTTGCAAACTTTTAAAAATTTGTGGGATGTGCGCGATCGGAAGATATTATTCGATTTGATTATTATTTATTATTTTTTTTTTTTTCATTTTTCACGTGTCTCACCAAGACGCAACTTTTTCACGGTATTAGATTTTGAAAATCAAAATTTTTTGTTTTTTTATTGGATTTTTAAAATCAAAAATTTTTGTTTTTCGGCCCACCCTTGTAGGTATGCGTGCCTATTTACTTTATACATGCATTTCGAATGACTGCCTCTTTTGTTCTGTTTTCAGCTAGAAAAATACTTGAAACAACTTCACATATCACCAGACGACACCGCCATTTGTGGTTTTTTCCATTTGAATATGGAATTTGTGTTTCGGGTAAGCTCCTAATGAGGATTAAATTCCCATGATAGAGGTTCCTGCGAGTGTAATCTTGTGTTTTCAGACTTTTGAAACTCTAGTTGCCTTTGTTATCATTTTCGCACAACTGAATTTTTCGGAGAAATGGATACAGTAAAAAAATATGAAAATATTTCTATACCTAAGCACAAGATACGAGTAGGTTGGTACATATGGTGGAAATGACCATCAAACTCATTATAAAATTACACCATGGATTAAACATACTTAAATCCTTAAAATATAATACTATAAAATATCCTCGAAAAAACTAAAAAAAAAAATATCACTTATAATGGAAATAATAAAAATAAAATTTGTCTTTACTAACTTTTTTAACGCCGTGTTTTACAAAACTTAAGAGGTGAAAAATAAATGTAAATATTATCCGCGAAAGAAGATGCAAGAATAAATAACAATAAAAATGACACAGAAGTATGAAAAATGAACGATACACCTTACACCTCGGCAAGCCTTTGCCCATAAGTTTATGTTACGCGAGAAGGAAAAAACAATAATTTGTTTGTTTGATAGTCAACGGCTGCTTGAGCAATAGTGGTTTTCTGAAACAATGAAATCCGCACGTTCGCCGTACTTTGAATTTTTCCATATATCATCGCTTGGTTTTTTCGTATCATTGCTACGTGTTTACTTTATACTTCGGTTGTGAAATTGAACAACCTGTTTCGAATACTACGTGAAATTTGTCATGATCTCTTGGTGCATATGGTATGAGAAATGAGAATTTTTACGTAAAATTATTCTTTTTTGTGGGATTACAGGAGGAGAGTGGATAATGCGTTTATCATATTCAATTTATATTGCGACATTATTTTGCATATAGGTAGGTATGTTTTTCATGATTTATGACTGTTGGTGATGTTTGTCCAAAAAAAAAAATCCAAGGGATAGGCCTATGGGGATAGTATTTTATGCATTTTCATTATTTTTGATTGTGTAGGTCTTATTCCAGCTAATTTCTCTGTATTCATTAAATTTAATAAATTGAAAATTTCTAATTGACCAATTATCATCACACATGGTTTCTTCTTGTTTTTGCAATACGGGTGCTAGAATTGAGCGGGAACGCACCTCGTAAGAAATAAAAATTCTGCGTTCCGGTGCTTGAGAAATAAAAAATCTTCGTTCCAGTTCGTGAAAAATGCAACCAAAATTTGAAAAAAAACTCTACCGCAGCATCTGCGGTAGAAAAGCTGATTTTTCTTTTGTTTCACGAACGACCGATTCATTCGAACGAATCGTTCGCAAACGAGTGATTTATTTGAACGAATCATTCACAAACAACTGATTCATTTGAACGAATCGTTCTCGAACGACTGATTCATTCGAACGATTCACAAACAACGGATTCATTTGAACGAATCTTTCGCGAACGACTGATTCATTTCAACGAATCGTTCGCGAACGACTGATTCATTTCAACGAATCGTTCACGAACGACTGATTCATTTCAACGAATCGTTCGCGAACGACTGATTTATTTGAACGAATCGTTTGCGAACGACTGATTCATCTGTTCCCGGGAATTCCCGGGAACAACACTTCGTTCCCGGGAACTTTCACAACACTGAAATACCGTTATCGTAACCAGGGAAGAAAACCAATTGAAACAAAAACCGGGTAAAACCACCACTACCAGATATTTCAATTGGTTTTCAAAACCATTTGGAACCATTACAATGAACTTCAAAAATTCATTCAAGAACCACCACCAAAAAGAACCAATTCCTTTCGAAAAGGCAGGGAAGAGAACCGTTTGGAACCACAACGAAAAATCATTTGCTGAAATAACCACAACCACAACCACAAGAAAGTGGTTTGAAAATAAAAAACCACCATTTTCAATTTCCTTTACAATGAAAACCAGAACCACCACCAATTAATGGAATTGGTTCTTTTTGGTTCTAAAAAGAGAAATAGTGGATTTGAAAGGGAAGGAGGGGTCCAATCAACATTTTTGTTATGACCAAATTTATTCCTAGAACTTCAAGCAACATCTTTGATTTGAAATTTTTTTTAATGGGGCCCCTTACCTACCCCCTGTGGCCTGTTTTCTTCATTTTTCTGATTTTTCAGCGCTCTGGAAAGTGGAAACGTTATTATTTTTTGTTTTTTATTTGAATGTATATTATTTAATTTAAATTTATTGCAATATTGCGTTTGTAACTTGTAGGCAAATTAATTTTTTATTCAAATTTCAAAGATCTGATCTTTTTTTAGTTCTTTTGTGGTATAATAGGAAGCACGAAAATGGTTCCATCTGGTTCTGATGGATAATGCCAGAGCTGGCGCGACTCAAGAGTTTCGAGTGTGACTTGTGAGTCGCGAGAGTCGCATGCGAGCGACTCTGAATTCGACTCTGAGTTCGACTCTGAGTTCGACTCTTTTTCACAAGGAGTCGAAAAAAATTTGAAAAAATCGACTCATCACTAAGAGTCGAACATTAAACTGATTCACGACTCTTCTCAATTTGCGACTCTTTTTTACTTACAACTCTTTTTTTACTTGCGACTCTTTTGATTCACAACTCTTCATATCATGACTCTTTTCATCTCTCAAACTCCCTTTTTCCGCGATTCATGGGTAGTGCAACCTCGTGTGTTGTGTTAGTTTAGTTTTGATTTCAATTAATTTTCGAATTGTTTCAAAATCATTCAGTGATGAAAAACTTCGAAATCAACGGAACAAATCATTTTTCAAACGTTTTGTTCGGTTCTGTCATGACCGTCTAGATTTAACAGGCCAGGAAGGCTAACTTGGCAACGTCGCATTTTTTGATTAGCGTAGGCTGATTATTTGGATTCTCCATAAGACACAATGCTAATTCATAATGCAATAACTCGAAAACTATCAATTTTACAAAAAAAGTCAAAGAGACCTTTTTTAAAGAGAATTAAAAGAGCTTTTCATTCATATATAAATTTTTTGAATTTAAGTGAAATTGACGAAATTGGCATTTTTCACTTTTCACTAAAAATTTCACCAAATCCAAAAAAATTCTATATCAATAGAAAACTTATTCAATTTTCTTTAAAAAAGGTCTCTTGGACTTTTTTCGTAAAATTGATATTTTTCGATTTATTGCAATTTGAATTAGCATTACATCTTATGGAAAAACCAAAAAGTCAGCCTACGTCTTGACGTTGCCAAATTTAGCCTTCCTGGCCTGTTAAATGTAGACGGTCATGGTTCTGTTCACACTGATTCGTTCCGAACATAATATTGTTCCGTTCCAAGTTATTGTTCCGTTCAAGTAGCAATTTTTGCGTTCTGTTCCGGTTGAAACTTTCCGTTCCGTTCCGTTCCATCAGCCCTGGTTTCCGGCACTTCTTCTTTTGTTCTGAGTTTTGAGTCTGACAATCTGACATGGCCCTCGTAACTCGTAAGAGTTGTAACGTCGTAAGTCCCTTCGACGATATAAATAAAAATGAATGAGTATATTGAGTAGTGACTTGGACAAGTTTGTTCATGAATTTTTTTGAAAAAAAAAAAAAATTATTACGGCTTAGCAGCGCAACTATTGGCCAGTATCCTAACTACGTTTGTTGATAAACATTGATAAGAAATGATAAAATTTCCCGCCTTCATTAGGGTACTATAACTAACGTAATGAGTAGAATTGATCGCGGCCATCTTTGTTATTTTGTTTATGTGTGGTATGTTTTTACGAACACACACAAACTCAGTTTGATTCGACTGATAAGGTATGGGAAGGATACGGGTGGAAATAGCAAAGATGGCGGCGAGTAAGTTTACCCATTACGTTAGTTATAGTACTCTACCTTCATGAACTCGAAAATTTTGGCGAAGTTTGTAGAAGTTTTCGACGGTAAATTAAATTATATCAAAAATCAATGCTTTATTAATTATTAACGTTAAAAATAATTCGAAAATTTTTATATGAAACGACTTACGGTTTGTTGCAACTTTCAATCATGAGTTCAGAGTTCGGAGTGTTGCGGAATTTTAATATTTATTACAGAATTTGAAACGTTATTCTGCGGATGCCGAAACAATGGTAATTGTACACAGTATTAATAATTTCACTTACCAAACATCATAATTATCATAACTTTCAATACTTCTAATAACTTACGCAGCGTCGAAGTCAAGCGCCCAGTCGAGTGCTGAAAAGGAATTCTGACGAGGATACTACGTTACCGAACTCGAAGAAAAGGTCGGCAGCGAATGCCTGTATTAGAAAAAATAAAACGATTGATATCTTCGACGATGAAGAAAAAGAACAAGCTCCACTTTTCCCCTCATTTCACGTTAGTAGTTCAACTGCTCCATTTTCTGTTTTACTATGAATTACTTAACGATGAATTTTCAATTTACAGGAAGAGTTGATTCGATCTATACTCTCCAAACCGTTCAAAGTTCCTATACCCAATTATAGCGGTAATGTTGGGTCTCGAGCACTTGGCATTAAGAGAGATGGTGTCAGAACAGCTCTGCACGATCCGACTGCTCCCGGTGCTTTAGTTTTGTATACTCCACCTCAGCTTAGCGCTCATGATTTACTCAAAATTGATAAGTACGTAGAGATTAGATTACTTTACTGTACGTATTCGATGTATTACAACAATTGAATGTTTTTTTCTTTTTATTTCACAGAGATAAGCAATTGGTCCATGTCGTTGTCGATCCGGTGTTATCAAATATTTTAAGACCCCATCAAAGAGAAGTACGAACGATCGATCGATCAAGAAATTATGCAACAAATGAACGATATTAAATCCGTTTACTTTTCAGGGAGTACAATTTATGTACGAATGTGTAACGGGTCAAAGAATAGAAAATGCTTATGGCTGCATAATGGCTGATGAAATGGGTCTTGGAAAAACCTTACAATGTATCACATTATTATGGACGTTGCTACGACAAGGTCCTGAAGCCAAACCCATCGTCGATAAAGTTATTATCGTTTGCCCAAGTTCACTAGTGAGGGTAAGTTATCCAATGTTCAACCTAATTCATAGACAACGAAGTGCACAAATGAATTGAAAATTTTTCAGAATTGGTGTAACGAAATCACAAAATGGCTGGGAAACCGAACATCGGCTTTACCAATCGACGGTGGCGGTAGAAATGAAATCATCAATAAGTTGAACGGTTTTATTCAAAAAAGATATGGCCGAATAATGCAGCCAATATTGGTAATTTCCTACGAAACTTTCCGAAGTTATGTGGATATTCTTCACAAGGGAGACATCGGTTTAGTCTTATGTGATGAAGTAAGTAGGTCTAGGTACATATTTGTGAATAAAGAAAGAAGCGTTTTCTATGTAGAGATGTTTTAGGGCCATCGCTTGAAAAATTGTGAAAATCAAACGTATCAAGCGCTAAGTGGTTTGCCAACGAAACGTCGAGTTTTACTATCCGGTACCCCTATCCAGAATGATTTATTGGAATATTTCAGCTTGGTTCATTTCGTCAATCAAGGAATTTTAGGAACTGCTGCGGTAATCATTTTTTTTTAAAACTTGAAACCACTTGTTGAAAATATTGTTATTACGTTACCGTATTTTTGTAGGAATTTCGTAAACATTATGAAAACCCTATTCTGAAAGGACAAGACTCTTGTGCGACAGAAGCTGAGCGAAAAAAAGCTGGTGAAAGATTAGAACAATTGATCTCATTGGTGAATAAATGTCTGATTCGAAGAACGTCAACTTTACTATCGCAATATCTTCCACCGAAAACCGAGCAAGTTGTATGCATCAAAATGTCAGCTCTGCAGACTTCGTTATATGAACATTTGATGAAATCTGATGCTGTTCGAAGGACTGTTAAAGGTATCCATGTCGAGTACAATAATGTTACAAATGGATTGGCTTTTATATAGACGAATTTATTTGTATAGCATCTGAAGATAAAGTTTCACTGACGGCGCTTTCTATGATAACATCGTTGAAAAAATTATGCAATCATCCAGATTTAGTATGGGATAAAATGTCTACCAATTCTGACGGATTTGAAGGTGCTACCAAACTGCTTCCTCCTGAATTTTCTAGTTGGCAGAAAAAGTAATTCCCCTCAAATTTTTTTACGACAATTAAACGACTCTTTTTTAAATGTGAACATTTTTCGCAGAAATATTCTAAAAATAGAACTATCGACGAAGCTCATGGTGTTGGATTGTATGCTGGCTGTAATAAAGACAACTACGAACGATAAAATAGTATTGGTTTCTAATTATACGCAAACTTTGGATCTATTCGAAAGACTCTGCCGATTGCGTAATTACAGTCATGTCCGATTAGACGGTTCTATGACCATTAAAAAAAGAGCAAAAGTGAGTTATTAATTTATTTTATTTCTATAACAATTTGAAATTTTTTCAATAAATAAATTTTCTAGGTTGTCGAGTCTTTCAACACATCTCCATCCGAATTTATTTTCATGTTGAGCTCCAAAGCTGGAGGTTGCGGATTGAATTTAATCGGAGCTAACCGTTTAGTCATGTTTGATCCAGACTGGAATCCAGCTAATGACGACCAAGCTATGGCCAGAGTATGGCGTGATGGTCAAAAGAAACCTTGCTTCGTGTATCGATTTTTAGCGGTAATGTTTTCATCAAAAGTATCCACATTTAGTAACCATCGAGTATAAAAATTATAAACATGATTTCAGACCGGAACCATCGAAGAAAAAATGATGCAACGTCAAGCTCATAAAAAAGCTTTAAGTTCCACTGTCGTGGATTGTGAAGATGATGTCGCTAGACATTTCAGTTTATCTGAATTACGATCTTTGTTTCAACTGGAAGATAATACCATCAGCGATACTCACGATAAGTAAGTAGGTACCTACTCATTTTTCTTTTCGAATTTTTTTTAATTTTTTGATTTTTAGGATCAAATGTAATCGTTGCGTGAATGATATACAAACGAAGCCTCCACCTCCAGATAGCGACTGTACCAATGATTTATCTTGCTGGCATCATTGCTCCGATAAAAGATGGCTAGTTGATCCTATTTTGAAACAGTGCTGGGCTGCTGGCATTTCTTTCGTATTTTATCAGCACTCGTACAAATATCACGAAGTAATTTCAACTTCAATAACGCTTATTTTTTACCAATTCGATTTTGCTTAAGAAATGATCCCATTTCACAGAAAACTCAAGCTCTTCTTGAGAAAGAAAATAATAAAGAAAATGAAAATAGTGAGAAGAACGAAGTAGAAGACGAGTAAAAAGCAAACAGCGTCGATATTTTTAATTTTTTGATTTGTCTTAAATGTTTATTTTTTTTTGCATTGGTAGGTAGGTATAATTTATTTTGCTCTTTTTTTTCTATAAAAAGTTACCGAAGTGATTTCTGACCTCGAGTTAAATGATGTATTCTTGCATAGTGTAAGTAAAAATGTGTATATTGTGAATTCTAGATTTAGTACTACATGTTTATCTAATTTTGTATTTTAAAAGTCCAATACATGTCTTTTTTTTTGTACATACGATTATTCTATTCGAGAAAAACTTCATGTAACCTTGCTAAATTAGTTGGGTAAAGAATAAGTTGCATGCATCTAATTGAAATGAAACAGCAACGAATTTTTTCAGGTAAAATTTCTATCTTTATCGATTTTAATGATGTTCGGTTGATAATAAAAATCAATTTCAAATTTATTTTCCAATTTTACTCGCATTCATTGAAGATCTTTGATTTCTGCCGAACTCGAACTAATTTCCTGTTTTCATTTTTGCAATTTTATTACTTTGGGGTGATTTCGTCATTTGACACGGTAAAATGAATGGAAACTGTAATTTGCAACGAAAGCAAAAATAAATATGCTTAAATGATCAATTTTTCCATACTAAAAAATTGCATTAGACGTGAATTATTCCGAAGCACATTAGAATTCCTCAACACTAAAATGGTTGCACTGGCGTTCTCTCTGGAGCAATCAAATTTCAGCGTGTTTGCGAGACGATCTGCTATTTTTACGGAGAGCCGTTGCTGTTTCATTTGCTCACCTTGAATTTTTTATCAAGTCCAGTGCTACATAAATACTTTATATTCAAAATTGGAAGGGAGGGAGGAAGTATTTGTAAAACATCAAGCTACAACTTTTGTTTGAAAATTTTTTTAATTGTGCCCTTTACCTTCCCACAGTTTTTAATAATGTATTTTGATTTTTGAATAAGTGTGAATAAGTTATATTACTCAAAATTGGTGGGGAAGGAGAGGTCCGATTGAAATTTTTGTTATAACCAAAATTATTCCTAGTACTTCAAGCTACAACTTTTGTTTGAAAAATTTTTCAATCGGGTCCCTTACCCCCCCCCCCCTTCAATTATGTATTTGTATGAGTTCGATTATCGAAAATTGGATTGGAGGGAGTGGTCCAATCGCAATTTTTGTCATAGCCAAAATTATTCCTAAAATTTTGAGCTACAACTTTGTTGCACAAATTTTTCAATTGGACCCTTTCCCCTTCCCTCTTCAATTTTTAATTAGTATTTTGGGAGTGTTATGCAAAATAAGTGGAAAGAGAGGGGCTTAATTGAAAAAGTTTTCAAACAAAAGTTATAGCTTGAAGTTTCACTAATGCTTTTGCTTATGACAAAAATTGCGATTGGACCACTCCCTCCCCTCCAATTTTGGAGAATTCAACTCATTCAAATACATTATTGAAAACAGGGGGGGAGGTAAGGGGCCAGATTGAAAAAAATTTCAAACAAAAGTTGTAGCTTGAAGTACTGGGAATAATTTTGGTTATTACAAAAATTTTAATCGGACCCCTCCTTCCCCACCAATTTTGAGTAATATAACTTATTCATACTTATTCAAGATACATTATTAAAAACTGTGGGGAGGTAAAGGGCCTAACTGAAAAAATTTTCAAACAAAAGTTGTAGCTTAAAGTTTTACAAATACTTTTAGTTATTACAAAAATTTCAATTGGACCCCTCCCTCCCTTTCAATTTTCAATTTAAAGTATTAATGTAGCACTGGACTTGTAAAAAATTCAAGGTGAGCAAAATATGAAACAGCAACGGCTCTCCGTAAAAATAGCCGATCGTGTGTTTACGAGAGAAATGGTAAAATTGTAGTTACGTGGTAAAGGAAAGAACAACTCATTTTTGCTCAGTTTACGAATAAGTAGCGTCGTGATCAATGACACAGTATCATTGCTTAATTTATCGTTTATAATCGAGTGGAGATATTCAGTTTAATATCGATTATGCTTTAATTAATTCTTAATTGTTTGATCGAATATTATCAAAACGTCCCTAATACGAAGATACTTTCAAGTTATATCCCCCTTTTATAAGTTGAAACACGTAGGTAATCGAGCATAATCTTAACGACCAAGTACTGTATTATAATGGTGCAAAATAGTGATGTAAAACTATCGACTTTTCACATATCGATAGTATCGATATTTTTAAAACCAACTATCGATACTATCGATATACTATCGTTAAAAAAACGAAAGCCCACTGGGCAGTTCAGAGGATGGGTTCAAACTTTGAAAAATTTTATTTTATAGCGATTTGATGCAAAATTTGAAAATTCCCCTAGGAACCGAATAAAAGCCGTCATTTTTTCCACATTTTACTCGGTTTCCTTATAAAAATGAGATAAAAACTCAGTGAAATTTTCTAAGTCATACAAAAAGACTGAATTTAATGAGGGAAAATGATAATAATTAATAGATCAATTTATTTGTGACTTGGACTCAATTCCTTTTTCATTTTAGAAGCTTAAAACCAAAATTTTGTCTAAAAAATTCCGAAATTTTTGATATATCGATAGTGAAATTTATATATCGATATACTATCGACAAACGAACTATCGATAGACTATCGATAGTCTCGATAGTTTTACATCACTAGTGCAAAAGAATATATTTTGGTAAAATTCATGGGCAGATATTTCGTATAAGCTCGAGCAGTATAAATTTTCTCGATCCAAAGTAATATTACATTACAGGTATTGAAATTCCATAACAAACAAGGTCATCTCTACACGTAGAACACAGAACACGTAAGTGAACGATAATAATTTGGATTCGGATAACGATTCGTTCGCGACTGAAAACGGTTTCGAAACGTTGAAAAAGATGGCAAACTGGCCAATTTGGGTAGCGTCGTACATCATACGCAAGCGTTCATATAATAATTTATTAATTTTATATATTGAGTGAATTCGCGCAAATCATATCCAAAAACTCCTTAATCGCTAATTAAAAAGATAACCCGTGTAATCTACCGCACCTTCAGAAGCTCGTATATCGCGTATTTAATAGTGATTTAAAATCAATACAATCATTTTCTGCTTCTAAACTCAGCGCACAGAAAACGGTAATAATGGCGCCTGAAATAGGCGTTAATGCATTGCCACATAGCAACGATAGTCTTGATATTAGAAGGTTTAGTAACATTTTAGTAAATAAGTTGGTAACGAAAAAAAAAGAGTACCGAAGCATATTTACGTCGAAATCGAGTATTCGAGTATCAATAACGTCTTGGTCATTGGCATCTTTTATGCAAGATGCAATTTGAAAATCTAAAATGGCGTTCTGTAAATACCCAAAACAAAAGAAATTCAGAAATAATTTTCATAATTTGCTTATCATATTTTTTAACGCTTTAATTTTTTTTTTTTCAATCAACAAAACGGCGTAAATGTGCTACGATAGTCGATATTATTGCATGTACATACATAAATACTTGAATTTTTTTTAAAATAGGCCCATGTACAGCGTCAGGATCGTCATACGCGTACTCGATAATTATTTCTGATAAGTAATACTCCGTTAAAATTATCGAGGTTTGTTTTTATAATCTTTAACGTGGAAAAAATGTGTTATTTTTTATTTTACGTTCCCCGATATTATTGTCCCGTATTTTTTCCTCCCCCTTCCCCCAATGCAATTGCATCCTCGTGACGAAAGTGAAGGGTAGTGAAGGGTTTTCATTGAATTCCATTCCGGAACCACTAGTGACGTCATCGGCCGACCTCGTAATTCTTTCGCTTCATACTGCGTCTTATGTCGTTCATTATTCTGGTATCGGCGACCATATCGTTCTCTAAATGATGATAAAGTTCGAAGTTACATCCAATTTTATACCACCTACCATTAAATTACCTCGTTATAATCATTGAAAAGGGTAAAGTATAATACCAAACACTATACAATCTTAAACAAGACGATCGCAATAGTTAATGTTTAGATTAATTAATTTAGTGTAAAGAGAATCTGTAAATTATTCGTTATCGTACGATATACCTATTAATTATTAATTTTTCCAAAACCGTCGAATTGACAATTTTTTCTCGAAAAAAGCGCATGCACCGTGGCATATAAAAATTTCGATTTCGAATTTCGCCTCTATCGGATGAAAGACGAACGTTGATTTTGTTGGTCACCTTCATTCAAGTGCATTGGCGTGTGTTTCTCCCGCTGTTTTAACGCCATATTTCTTTGTTCGCATTTCATACCGTATTATTTCTCAACGTTCAATCGAAGGTATTGTTTTGTAGCTAAAAATTTCGAAATTTTCACCAAACAATTTCCAAGTACCTAAAAGCTAGATCGTTTTTTTACTCGATTCGTCGTATATTCCATCATATCTGGACAAGTTTTGAGAACCACTCCGTAACGAGTTCCTTTTCAACAAACTGGTTTCTTTCCATTTCCTTTTCGTTGGTTATTGTAATGTATGTACTTACTCACGAGCAAAACGTTTTAACGTAAATGGAGAAATAAAATTCGTAATTTCATCTTATAATCCCAATGTTGAAATTTTCAATAGCAAATTGAGCCATATTTTTGTCAACTCGGCGTACAGAAAGACCTTTTACGCGGCGATCATTTTTACACAGGTTTGCCAATTATTAGATAACGGTTTTTAGATAATTTTTTTTTGGAATTTTTCTTCTTTCTTTAAATACCTTTGTAGTGTAATTTTTTGGAATTTTCATTCTATGAAATGTGGTTATAGCCTAAACGAAGGCCGAGCAAAAGAAAATTCGATCTGAGTACATACGTTTGTCTGTATTTTTGACCTTTAGTACATTACCTAGTTTGTTTTCTCGTCGATTAGTTTCTTTATTACGATTGACAATCTAAACTTTAAATCGAAGTGCGTAATCGTATTCGTATCGTAATTCTCTATACGTATTGTTTATTAATAGTAATTAAATATGACACGTTGATGACGCGATCTCTCGTGAAATACAAATACCCCATCTCGTCGAAGCAAAACAGATCGATAATTTAGTGAACACGCGAAATGATATGAAAGTAATTTATGGGAGAAAAATGCAATATGAATTGCTAATGTTGTAAACCTACCTACCTATCCTTCCATCTTGAGGATTTTTTTACCTAATTGATCAACTTACCTATACCGTACGCCCGTACCTACCTGAAAAGTGTGACTTTTTGATGACTCGTGCGTAATATGTGTCTGAAAACGACCATAAAATTATTATTCTCGATGAAATACGTCAACGACCTCCTGTAACTGGTTACTTTCACGCTCGAAGAATCATTTTATTTGTGGTGAACTCATCAGATGAAATTTTCCATGTTGGAATATTTTCATGGATTTTTCCTCTCAGCATAATTCCAATTTTTTTTTTGAACTTGTACCTACCTGAGAACTGATTTGAAATTCATTCGTCTTTCAGCCTTTCAGGTCTTATTCTTGCGTTTAAGTTTCAGAATTTTTGTAATTTTCAGAACTGATTTAAATTACAATTTTTTGGATTTTCATTTTCTTAGCCGAATTTTCTTCCATGTGAAAATCTGACACCATTATTTTAGAGGCACGTACCTTTTTATCAGAATTTTATGAATATTTCTTTTATGACCTCTAAACCTATTTTTGAGCATTTTATCGCGTCTAAGCGTTTATCTCAGCCTGATTCCGACCAAATAATTTCAAATTCAATTATTTCTTCATTTTTATGTAGGTATGTACCTGTCACCTAATTCGGTAGCCAGAAAAAAAAATTTCATGCGATTACAATTTTAGAAGCGAATTTATGACCAAACCTAAATCTAGGGTATTTTTAGGGAAAAAATGAGCCATTGAGGTTACGCCATTTTTTAAGACTCGTCTTTTATGAAGATCCACAATCTCCTTTCTTTGGCAGGCCTCTATCTCCGTTCCTAATGCCCCAATTTGAAAATTTTTCAAACAAAAGTTGTACATTGAGATCCTTGGAATTATTTTGGTCATTACAAAAATTTCGATTGGACCCCTCCCTCCTCTACAATTTTGTAGAATACGTATAAAAATCAGCATAATTCAAATTTTAACCTGCGTATATTATGTGAATTCAGAATTTTTGTAATAACCAAAATCTACAACTTTTATTTTAAAATTTTTTCAATTGAAGTCTTGGGAACCGAGATAAAGGACATGACTTCAAACTTCAAAGGGATGTGGTGAATCGTCAAAAAAAGAGCCTTGAAAAATTGCATATCTACCCACTAATTTGTTTTATCGATTTGTCTGGTCGCACTGCAAACGTAAGTGTAACTGGACCGTATCAGTTCGAGGAAGAGGGGGGGGTGAATTTTCTAGGTTGTAGCTCGATTCTTTCCGAAAGGGCATCGAGTTGAGATTTTTAAAGTGTTGAATGTGAACCCCCCTCCCCCCCCCCCCACCAATGAGATTTTTAAATTCCAAAAAATTTGAGGGCGATAAATTAGGAGCCTTCTCCAAAAATTTGAATATTTTTTCTCCAAGTAAACAAAATCATTTTTCACTCTGAAAAATAGAAATGAATCACCACTAAAAATTGAAAAAATGGAAACATTTTTGTATTCAATAAAAATTGAAATATTTTCTTTTAAAGGAAAAAAATTAAAAAATTATATAAAAATTGGTAGGTATTTTTTTCAATTCAAAAAATTGAGCATTTTCCTTCATAAATAACAAATTTCTTTCTCCAAAAAAAAAAAAAAACACAAAATGAAACTCTTTCTCAAATCAATCAAATTAATCCAACATTTTTTCCCCTAGAAAAAAAATGAAAAATTGAATGACTTCTTTAATACCTATTTTTAACTTTTTTACGATTCAAAAAAATAGGATAGGTATGGGCAATTAAGCAATGTTTTTTTCGAGAAAATAACTTTTATTTTTGTTCAAAAATTTGAAAAATATGTTGTGCTAAAAAAAAAAAAAAAAAAAATTTCTTCTTGGAAAATTAAAAGATCTTTAATTAAAAAAAAATTGAAAATTTTCTATTTCAAAAAAAAAAGATGTTTTTCCTTCCAAAAATTAGGAGATTCCTTCACCCAAATAATAAAACGATTTCTTTACTTTAAAAAAAAAGAAGTTTTTTTTACACCGAAAAATTAAACGATTTTTTCACTCCTAAAAATTGAAAAATCTAAGAAGAAATAATTTCAAAAATCTGAAAGATGATTTCTTTCTAAAAAAATAATAATACCTAAGTAAAAAATTGCTAGTTTTTTTCTCCCAAAAAATGAAAAATTTTATTACCGATTTCTTTACTTCAAAAAAAAAAAAAAAAAAAAAAGTGGAAGTTTTTAAAACTGATTCAAAAAAATAAGCATTATGTTTTTTCCAAGAAAATTCAAAAACTTTTTTCTTCAAAAAAAAATAATAATAATACCTAATTATAAAAGACCACTTCTCAATCCTATAGCATTTTTTAAAATTTCTCCAAAAAATTGAAAGAAATTTTTTAATTTTACATAAAAAAAATTGAAAAATTATGTTTCATAAAAATAAATAAATAATAGGTACCTACAGAAATTTACAATTTTTTTGAAAAAGAAGTACTGACTTATTTTAGTAAAAATTGAAAGATTTTAAAATTATTTCTTTACTACCAAAAAAACAGAAAAATTTTCTAATGCTAATTTAAAATAATTGAGATAAACCTAATTTTTTATTCCAAGAAAATTCAAAAAAAAATGTTCTCCAAAAATTTGAAAAATGTTTTCGCTCTAAAGAACAATTTGAGAGATTTTTTATAAACAGAATACAATAATGTTCCAAAAAAAAAAAACAGAATTTTCTTCTCTAGGTAATTTTTTTTTGCAAAAATTCAAGAATGAATGTTTTATAAGCCAAAAAATTGAGATTATTTTTTTTTAAGTATAAATTTTTTCTCCTAGAAAATTAGAAATTTTCTATTCCAAGAAACATCAGTTCACAATTGAAATTGAATTATGATTTTTAAGGACCAAAATTATATCGAGGATTTCAATCTACAACTCTCGTTTGAAAACCCCTATTCTATTTATATTTAAACGAGGCAATCGTCTGTAATTTGACCATTTCAGTTCAGTAATGCAAGTGCAACGAGTATTTTACTTATTTGAAACAATTTACATACTTGCGAATTATTTACTTGTGAAAGTTTCCTGACACGTACACACATAAACAGAGACGATTTGAGCAAATTTTTTTTGGGGGTGTAGATTGAAAATGCCGAATGAAAAAATTTCAAAAATGCCGACCAAATTTGTAATTTTAAATTTTTCAAAGTTTTGCCGAATTTGTGATTCGAAAATTCGGAATTTCCCAAAAATTTTCCGAATTTGTAAATTGTAATTTAAAAATTTTCAAAACTTTACCAAATTTTGTAAACGTACCTAATTTAATTTGCCGAATTTCCGAACAAAAACTGACTGGTGGGTGTTCCATCCCCCCCCCCTCCCTCTCGCACCGGCTCTGCACATAAACTCGTACTAGAGTTGAGAATCCATCCAACGTACAATTGAATTTGATCATTTGTAGCTACATATGTATATCTACCTAATATGAAGCTTGAAGCGTGTTCGTGACCTAATTATCCGCAATAGGTATAGATTTCCTGTCAGGGAAGTGTTTACTATTCCACCTCCCGATTGACCAAAAAATTGAATTTACTCCCAAAATATAGCCTACTTGTAATTTTATCCCAAATTTTGTTTGGTATTTTTTTTTAAAAGTAGTATAATTATTATGAATTTTCTTGAATGAAAGTTTTTAGGTGGTTCAGTTAGTAGGTAAGGGGAAAGTGTAGTACGTGGGTATGAAAAGGAGGGAGATATGTACAATTGTACAGTACGCGAAAATGAAGCTGGAAATTATTATGTAATGAATAAAGTAGGATTGCATTCATGTTGAGTTTTGTAATCGCTAATAATGAATAAGTACGTAGTAGATTGTATCAGATGTCCGTAGATCTAGGTATGTAGTGTAACTCGAACGATTCATCAAAAAATAATAATGAAAAGGGTGAATTGAGCATAAATAAATCTACATTATATCAAATAATTACAAATCCACCGAAATCCTCGTTGTGATTAGATGACGATAACGGAATTCGCTCATGTACGATAGATAAAAATTTGTTTTGTATTGTCCCTCCCCTCCCCTCTTATCCTCAACCCATCTGGAAAATCGATAACACGCGTTGATTACTCATAGATTTGTCGTAATACCACAAAACAAACATGTCAAAATGTCGATAAATTATTATATTTGTTCATTTACACGTAGAATTTAGAAGGATGGGAGGTGGAGCTTGGTAATCGTAAGCCATAGGATATGACGAATGTAAATTGTTATGCCCGTTCATGGTAACATAACGTGAGGTGGATGCATATTGCTTGTGTATTCAAAAGGAAGCTGCTATGAGCACGTGTGGGTGTTGGCGTAATTATCAATTTGCGATTCACCCATATATTCCCATTTTAAGTTTGAACTTTATTCGGCCCGCTGTAGGTTTAGTCGTAGGGCCACGACTTTTTTTTTACATTTTTGATTTTATTTTTAAATTGAAATTTTCACAGTAATTTTTCTTATCCTGATTATTTTCAAACTACAAATTTAGTATCTCTTCATTCTCTTCTACTACATACCGGGTTCCTAAGAATATCCTGACCACCTACGTCATCGATCTACGCAGAAACGGTTTGAGCAAATTTTTTTGGGGTGTAGATCGAAAATGCCGAATGAAAATTTTCAAAATGCCGAATGATAATTAATAGGTACAACAGTGGGAAGTAGACCCCTGCGCTGAATTTTTTGAAAAAAGTGAGTTTTCGAAAGAAGAACTTCTCACTATCCTCATAGAAAAAATGTCAAGAACTTATGGTAGCATTAGGATTTGAATCAAAACGACTGTTGCTGCCCGAGCGAAGCGAGGGCGAACATTTTTGAAAAAATTGCACTTCTAAAAGAAAAGATGGACTTTTTTTTGCAGAAATTTTGAAAACATACAATAATTTCTGGTTTTTTAAAAGATGAAAAAGTGATACGTTGCCCGAGCGAAGCGAGGGCGAAAATTTTGAAAAAATTGGAATTTTTAATTAAAAATAATGCACTTTAAACATAATTTTTAATATTTTCAAAAAGATCATGTTCATTTTTTTACGTTATAAGTTATAACAATTCAAATGCGCTGATTTTTGATTCCTATTCTGATTCTGAGAGAAAGATGAAGTAATAGAAGTACATTGCCCGAGCGAAGCGAGTGCGAAAATTTTTTTCAGAAATTTACCGAATTTGTGAGTCGGAATTTCTCTAAAATTCATCGAATTTATGATTCGGAATTTCTCAAAAATTTGCCGAATTTGTGATTTAGAATTTCTAAAAAATTTACATATTTGAAATTCAAAACTTTACCAAATTTTGTAAACATACCTAATTTAATTTGTCGAAAGTTTGCCGAATTTGTCGAAAATTTTTCAAAAATTTGCCGAATGGAAAATCACTGGGGGGTGTTCCACCCCCCCCCCCCCAAACCCCGCTCTGGATCTACGCATTGAGCCAATCAGGTAACTAGAAATGGTTATCTCATTGCTCTGATTCGTTGATCGGCTTCTTTGTGGTCAGGGTATTCTTGGGAACCCGGTATTTCGGTTGTTATGTAACTGATAAAATACGCCCTAAGTATTTTAATATGTGTACAATTTTTAACGATAAGCCATTTTTTTTCTCTTAATGAAAATGGGTAGACAACCCCCCCCCCCACCAATTCTCCAACGATAATATTTCACGACCTTGGATACCGTTGCGAATGTTGTAATAGGTATTGGTATGTAATGTAGACCCATCTAAGTGTCGAAGACTCACTCAAATTGTAAATTTTCTAGGATGTAGCTAATTTTTTTCACGAAGAGGCGGTGGTTTAAAAAATTTTCAATGTTGAATGTGAGAATGCCCTAAGCTTTTTTCTAAATTCTTTTGCGGGAAACAAAGTAAGATTGAGAACTATTTTACTCCACTCCACAAGATTGAGAATTTTTTTACTTACTTCAAAAAATTTCTGTAAGCAAACCGAGAAATTTGGTTCACTACTGATGACGAGTTGAAAGAATTTTTTTCCTTTCTAAAAATGAAAATTTTAGAGTTCTTTCTCCCCCAAAAAAATAAGAATTTTTCATTCCAAACATTAAAAAAATTTTCACCCACTTCAAAAAATTTAGACATAATTTTTTTTCTCCAAAAATAATATGAAAAACATTATTCTTCTGTAAGGAAACTGAAATTTAAAAAAAAAAAAAAATTGTTTCTTCACAATTTGAAAAAATTGAGACCAAGAATTGGAATAAGTATTCTCTATTTAGATGAGATTTATTTTTTAAAGAGGTTTTTTTTTTAAACAAAATGAGAAACAATTTCGCTCCAAAAGAATAAAATTAAAAATTGATTCCTAAAAATTCAGAATTTTTTGTCCAAAAAATTTCGGGGAAAATGTCTGCAAGGAACCCGAGAAATTTTTTCCTTCCTAAAAATGAGAATTTTAAAATTTTTACCCTCCGAAAAATGAGAATTTTTTGCTCCATAACATTTAGAATATTTTACCCATTTCTAAAATTTTTCTTCAAAAGTTTAAAAAAGTTTCTTTTGCAAAAAACTGAAAATTTTTTCTCTAAAAAATAATTTTTTTTTAATAGGTAGGTATTTAAAAAAATGAAATTAGAACTTTTGAATAGATATTTAAAAAAAAGATTTTTTTAATAAAGTAAGAAATAATTTCACTCCCAAATAAATTGAGAATTTTTATCCTCCTCAAAAATAAAAAAAAAGTTTTGTTTATACAAAAATTTGAGACGAATATTAAAAAAAATTTTTCTTCCTAAAAAAAAAAAAAAAAAAAAACTCCAAAAAATGAGAATTTTTACTCCAAAACATTGAGAATTTTTTTAGCCACTTCAAAAAATTTAGACAATTTTTTTCTCCAAAAAGGAAAATAAAAAAATTTTCTCTAAAAAATAGAAAGTTTTTTTTTGTATCTATACGGTCCTATACATACAAAAAAATGAATGGGAATTTTTCAATTCCAACTCAAGTGATTTTTTTTCTCCAAAAAATGAGAATTTTTTACTTCAAAATTTGAAAGAATTGAGACCCAAAATTGGAATATTTTTCTAAAAGTGAGATGTTTTAAAGACATCTTTTTTCTTTTGAATGAAATAAGAAATAATTTCACTCCCAAATAAATTGAGATTTTTTTGCTCCATAAAAATAAAAATAAATTATTCCAAAAACTTCAAATTTTTTTCTCCAAAACTTTGTGAAATACTTATTTTATTCTAGACGAATTGAGATCGAAAAAATTTTCTGTGAAAATTCGCGTCATGTTCCCCCAAAATTTGAAAGAATTGAAATTTTTTTATAAAAATGACGTTTTTTTTTTCAATGATAGGTACCTAGATAAATAATTTAACTCTTGAAGAACTGAGAATTTTTTAACTTCAAAAAAAATTATTACAAACTCACTCTAAAAATTTAGAGGTTTATTTATTCCCAAAAATTACTCCAAAAAATTGAATCTTTCCTCCAAATTTTGAAAAAATTGAAACCAAGAATTAGAGAATGTTTTTCTAAAAATTAGATAGAACTTATTTCTTTTTCAAAAGAGTTTAATTTTTTTCTTGAAAAAAAGAGAACCCTAAAAATTGAGAATTATTTCGCTCCAAAAAATTAAAAAAATTTACTCGAAAAATTGAGGTTTTTTCTCCAAAAATTTGAAAAATATTTTAATCCTGACAAAATAATAGTGATCAAAAAATTATCCTACGAAAATTGAAGTGATTTTTCCACTACAAAAAAAATGAGTTTTTTTTCTCCAATTTAAAAGAATTGAGACCAGCAATAATTAAAAAATTTTTCTGAAAATGAGAATTTTCTTTTTCAAATTTAAAAAAAAAAAATTAGAAATAAGTGCACTCCCAAAAAATTGAGAAATCTTTACCCCAAAAAACTGAGAATTTTTACATCCCAAAAAATTTTCAACAAAAAATAAAGTAGGTAGGTAAATGAAAAAAAAATGAAACAAAGAATAATTGGGATTTAAAAAATTTTAAAAATGCTTATTTCTCAAAAAAAGAAAAAATCCCCCTTTTGAAATTTTGCACTGAAAAAAATGGATTGTAATGATTCTGGGCAAAACACAGTAATTTTAGGACACGTCGCCAATTTTAGAATCATTCCGGTGAAAAACAGAAAAGATTCTGTTCTGTTTTTCACCGGATTGATTCTAAAATTGGCGACGTGTCCTAAAATTACTGTGTTTTACCCAGACTCATTACGGTTTTTGAAAATTCATTTTTTTCAGTGTGGGTGTAGCTTTAGCACTCCAGCATCCAACTATTGTTATAGATTAAGATCCTTGGAATAATTTTGTTTATTACAAAAATTTCGATTGGACCCCTCCCTCCCCTCCAATTTTGCATAATACTAATATGAAAAACAATAAACACTTAATGTACGTATGAAAATTTCTCACTGATTTTTATGTACGTGTTTGAGAGAAGGGGGAGGGGTGGTCGAAATTTTTATAGGCCTAATAATCAAACAGAACTTAAGTATTTCAAGGATCATAATCAACGTCCTAGACAGTCCTAGATTGCAAAAATGTGGAATCAATCATAAAATTTCTTTCAATATTTCGATCGCGCGAAACTTCCATTTTTGTGACTTATGTACATAAGTTGAACAATTTTTTTTTATTGAATTGTAGGTACCTATAGGTAATCATCCCCACAAGTACGTTCTGTGTACATATGTACATACATAATAATTAGGTACATACTACACTACATAGGTCTTTGAATTATCTGTAAAGTGAAGCATTACCAATGTGACCTTGTTCTTGTTTTGATGCCTACAATATTTTGAAAAGTTATCATAAGATTTGGCAGGATGAGTAATTCAGTTTAATTTTTTAATTCGATTTTGGGGTAGGGACACGTACAACTTTTTTCACTTTTTATAAAATCAGAACTACTCTAATCCAAGGCCTAAGATGACCCTGTCTAGACAGGCAAAGGAATATTGAGGGGTACAGCACACCTGATAATAAATTATTCGAGTCGGTTCTATAACGAAATGAGTCGATTCCGTCATTTTAAAACAGGGTTGTGCGCGGATCACGAAAATTAGATTCGAATCACGGATCACGAATCAAAGAGAATTTTCAGAAGGATCACGAATCACGGATCACATTTGAGAAAAATGATCCGGATCATTTTTCGCGGATCATTCGGATCAAATTTTAAAAAAATTGTAAAATCGTTATTTTTAGAATTTATTCCGAAAAATTGGCAAAAAATTATCTTCTGGAACTTAATATTGCATCATAGATTACGGAAGCTACAATATTCTCCAAAAAAAAGACGAAAACAATCACTATTAAATTGTGAATTTATTCACAAGTAGGACGAACATTGAACAATTTCAATACAAATGTAATTTTATCGAACTTTTTGAAGGCGAGAATGAATTTTCATTCAATTTGAATGTTTTTAGAATTTATTATTTCTGTTTTTGACATTTTAAATTGAATTTTGTTGCGAAATTGCAATCCAAAATTTTGATCCGGCAGCCACGGATCATATTCTAGAAATTCGGATCACGGATCGTGGAAGTTTTTCATGCGGATCACGGATCGCGGATCACAATTCAGAGAAAATTATACGGATCACGGATCACACAAAAATGATTCGAATCATGATCCGTGATCCGCGTCGTTTGATCCGCGCACAACCCTGTTTTAAAACCATACCAATGGTAAATTGTAAATTCTACATTTATGTACCATCTGTCTGTAGCTATACCTAACCTATTTCTAGATGTATAATCCGGTTAATTCCTTAAATTATCCACCTGCACCTGTGTCTGTGCCGCTGCCATTTATAATCAGTGAAAAACATACATATTTTGTTTTTTCCTTGCATTGGTAACCACCAGCACAGGTACAGGTAGATTTCGGGGTACAAGAACTAAGAAGTAACTTTTCCATCTATTACTCATTGTCATGTCATTACAGTGAGCTTTATTCCACTCTCATTCCGTCAGACCTCATCTACTCCACCACATTCGCCTCGAACCCTCGATTAAAATCGTAATCGTAAAATTCAAATCGATCGTCGCTTTCTACTTGTAGCGCATTACTAAGTTCGTTCCTCTCAACGTAGCTGGTTGCCTTACCTCCCTCCACCCACCTGCAGTCAACCCTTTACCTCGCCTCAGCGCCGCCACGTCTTTCTCACGTCCTACATTCATTACTACGCGTCCAGCTGGGTGTGCTTGTGTGTGTGTGTGTGTGTGTGTGTACGCGTAGTCGCGTACTGTGTACTTCGTGCAGCTTCCCCTTCCGATAGGTTGTCGCAACATAAGCAAAGCCTGAGCTCCCACACAATCGTCGAAAGTATACTCTCGACGGCGCGGCGTACGCAGTTCGAAACAACGATGGTAGAAGCAATGTAACGTACTACTTTTTTACATTTTATTTTTCACCGTTCATAATTCTGTCTCTCTCTCTTTTCACTCAAAGACTCAAAGTGATACAGTAGTATGATTCAGACGTCGCTATGAGATCCAGCTACGGTATTGGTATTTGATGACGCCGCTCTGTGTCTGTTGCCGTTGTTTCATGCTGTACATTCGTCTAAGGGCGTTTTTAAGCATTCAATAGACCCGCTGCTTTTTAAAAAAAAATTATTTTACAAGTGAATTAATAATAACTAGTTTTTAGGCTGACGAATACCCTTTTTTTTCTTAACACAAAAATACAAAATTGGTCTGAAAAGTACAGCTTTACTACGGCCCGGATTTACTGCGTTTGGTGCAATCCATATGCATTTAATTGCTACATCAGTTCGGTACGAGTATCATTCGTAACAATAATTAGTATATTATTTTAATCTCAGTTTTTTTAAATAATTTTTTTATCTCGTAATTCTTTCACACGTACGGTATCGAAGTTCGTTCGAGTAAGTTTTTTTTTTTTTTATCGTAAACGGTAAACGTTCGACGTTGACGCAATTTGGTAACCATTGATTGAATCGTGTTGCGTTCGTAATATTTCGTACGTACTCGTCGGGTAGGAATGTTTTCCTTCGCTTCTATTCTATTCTATTCGTAGAATAGAACGATGATTGTATTTTATTACAATGTCTTTCATTGGTTCTCTTCTCGTCTTCGCCACGTCATCTTTTAGTCTAGATTAGCGATAGACGAGGCGAAGTCGTAATTTTATTTATTTTTTCGTGCAATGCAAGACGATTAATTAGCATCATGTGCTCGGTTGAGAGGTATTATTGTCGTTATTTTCCTCTTTAATATCGTTATCGATTATCGTTTTCGTCCAAAGAGTGCGATTGCGAATGCAAAAATCGCACCTTTCTTACGAAATACGATACGATTAGCGGAACGTGTGACGTCACGAAGGCGGTGTCTGTGTTCCCGATTATGACTAACTGCCCTTTTTTTGACTGTTTATTATCACTTATCAGTATAATTATCCAATTTAACTCTCCTATTGTGCGATTGGTCAATTCGACGAAGCACTTAGTGATTTTAGAAAGGGATCGTGCCATTCGAGGTTTTTCGTTTATTAGGGACCGCAAAGTTGGCGAAGAAATTTTTACACTGATAATGTCCTATGTCTTGATCATTTTTGAAATATTTATCGTAATATTAATGTACACGTTCAAAGGTGAAATTCAATTATGAAAATACAATAGTGATGACCTATAACCTCCAGGTCGATATGGATATTGAATGATTCGTTCCCTTAAAATAGGGGCCTATTTTTTCATGTGTATAGAATTACGATTACTAAGTACGGTTGATAGTGCAAAATCATCTTTCGTACGTTGGTAGGTAGGTATCAGTTTTCTTTGATTTCCTGGTTTCGCCTGAAGGTTACCTTGTCATTGTTCAGTATTTAAGATAGGTATTGAAATTATTTTTGTTGGTCTAGGTATCTCCAATATTGTTCAAATTTCCCTTCGCGATTATTTACGATACTATTAATTTATCCAATGTTGTTTGGAATGGGTTGTTGGTTTTTTTTCGAGTTCGTATAGTGGTTGAAATCGTATTTTTGTACGTGCGTTTTCTTGACATTTTCGTGTGTTTTGTAAAGACCTAATTAGGAACTGGAAATTCGCGGAAAAATTGAGATGAATTTTATTTCGATTGAAAGAAGAAAAAACTTACAAAATATCTGTAGGCCTATACAATCATGGTCATGCCATCCTCAAAATATCACTCTCCTTTCATTCCCATTTTACCGAAAATATACGAAATAGGATAATTTACATGTTATGTGCTTAGTCGATGAAAAATAAATTAGTAATATATTCCGGTCACCTTGAAGAAGAAAGACTGATATTCCGTTAAACGTTTTTCTAAAGTTTCTCGTAAAAACGCTGATTTGAAAGTCACCCACTGTGAAAAAAGTGCATTCGAATTATGATGTACTAAATTCACCCTCTCACCTCACCAATCGAAAAAAATAATGTGAATTGACTCGAATGTAGTTTGATAAATTTGTTTACATAGAAGTGGATCGTTGTTTGATTTTGCTGAGATAGTATTTTAATATTCAAAATTTGGAGGGAAGGGAGGGGTCAGATCGAAATTTTTGTCATGAGCACAATTACTCCTGGGATTATAACCTGCAACTTTTGTTTGAAAATTTTTTCAATTGAACCCCTACATCCATCAATTTTTGATAATATGTACGTACGTAGTATTTTGCAAAATTGGAGGGGAGGGAGGGGTCCAATCGAAATTTTGGTAATGACCAAAATTATTTCTAGAATCCTAATCTACAACTTTTGTTTTAAAAAATTTTTAATTTAACCCCTCTCTCCATCAGTTTTTAATAATAAATTTCTACGAACGTAGTGTTTTGCATAATTAGAGGGGAGGGAGGGGCCAATCGAAATTTTGGTAATGACCAAAATTATTTTTAGAATCCTAATCTACAACTCTTGTTTGAAAATTTTTTCAATTTGACCCTCCCTCCTTTCCCCTCTCCGCTTTGAATAAGTAAATCTACGTAGGGTAATGCGTGATCGGAGGGTAGGAAAGGGTCTAATTGAAAAAATTTTCGAACAAAAGTTGTAGATTAAAATCCTAGGAATAATTTTGTTTCTTACAAAAATTTCAATTGCTCCGCTCTCTCCCCTCCAATTTTGAATATTAATTATCTAGTTGGTATACCTGTATATTTTGATGAAATTAAACAACGACCCACTTCCATGTAAAAAAATTTATCAAACTTGACTCGAGTTGTGAATGGAGCCTAATTTCTATTTTTAATGTTAATTGTTACGGAAGAAAAAATCAAGTACAGGATCTCGGTACTCAAATTATCTATTTTTGGAAAGTATTGTTAGAAATTCAATGAAATCGAAAGCTAGTTGGAAACCAATTTAACCTACTAATTTTCGACTTTGAACAAAAATTTAAAAATGGGGGAAAATTGTTGAATAAACACACTGACTGACTTTTATTGCAGTAAGTGCCTAAATAAAAAGGGTGTAGTGGTTGTATTTCCACCTACTTGGTTACCTATCTGAAGGAATTGTTGCATGTTGCATGATAGCAGATTTCGGGATTTTCCATAATTCTCACATGAAAAATCGAAAGTTTCTATCACCTCACACATTCCATAAACACCTACATACCTTAGCATTCACATTCCTGCGAAGTGATAATGAGGTTGAAAATTAACTACATAGTACAAGTACATACCTACAATACATGCAAACGTATCTACAAAGTATATCTATCGTTTATGAATAATTGAAAACACATTCTTTTATCAAAGTTTACGTTCGAGTTTATCCCTCTTTTTAGGGTGATGAAGGGTAAATTTTCAAGTAGGCGTAAGAAAACGAGCTTCTTTAAATGCCTATCTTTTTCACCTTGAATAATAATTAGTATAATTTTAGCGTTTAATTTGATAAGAAAATTTCTCATTACTAATAATTATTGTGTTTGATTTGATTTTTATAGAAAAGAGATGGAAGCCGATGACATCGAAGATGGCGAAATATTGGAGGAGGATGAAAGTAACTCGAACGAGCCGACGTTTCCAAACAAAGAATTACCTATCATACCAAACAATAAAGATTACCCCATGCCGATTCCAAATAAAGACTACCCAATGCCAATCGCAAATAAAGACTACAGCGCATTCGATAGTTTCGAACAAAAAATTCATTTCGAGGTGAAAAACACTTTCGAAGAGTTTTTCGCCCAGCAAAAGGAGAAAAGAAATCATCACCATGAATCTCACAAGAATTCGAGACGAGATCGATCCTCGTTTTCTGATATACCGAGAAAACGCAGACGTATGGATGATGAAGATGGGTGTATCAGGAATGATAAGATGTATTACGAAAAAGTAAAAATCAATTTTTGAATAAATCTAGTAAGTACCTAGTACCTACCTAAATTATGATGGTAAAAATGTGTTGTTTTTTTGTTGCAGAATAACAAATCGAACTACGATGTTTCGGGGATGAAGAATTACGATGACGAAGGCAGCGACGATGAAATGATTTTTGTGTTAGGAGGTTCGTTGAAAGATACTGAAAAACGGCATATACCTATGAGGAATGAAATGCCACCTGAATTTTCCAATAATTTAAATGATCCAATGATGTATCCTAATGAAGTGTATCCTAATGAAGGTGGGTTACCTAATGGGTTTTTCCCTTTTTTGAAGAGATCGTTTACAAGGGTGATTTTAACTGATTCACTGGTGAATAAAAAAAAAAAAAATTAGGTGCACCTAAACTTTTTTTTTTGAAAAATTACCTAAACACTCTTTTTACTTTTACTTCTATCATACCTACTTCAATCCTGTTTCATGTTTTTTTTTTGTTTTTTTTTGTATAAATACCTAATGATTAATAACGTGATGTTTTTTCTTATAGATGAAAATGAAGATTCTCGACCATACCACAAACGATCTCCTTTACGAAAAGATACCTACAAAAAAGATCGCACTCGTTCCCGAGGTTTTCCTGACCGAGGCCCTGATCGCGGTTTCGATAGAGGTCCAGATCGAAACTTTGATAAATGCTCAGATAGAGGTCCCGACCGAGGGCCTGATAGAGGACCCGAACGTTGCCAAATAGGCATGGCGAAACGACGAGGTCGCGGTGGCGGAATCGGAGGAAGAGGAGGCGGAGAAATGCTTCGCAAAGGAAAGCCTAGAGATAGAGACGATAACGACTCATGCTCATTCTACAATCAAGGCAAAAATCAAAGAGTAAGTAGGCAATTGAGATATTCGTCAATCACTCGAGTGCCAAACTAATTTGATTTTTTTTCTAGGGAAACGAACCTATGTATTCGCATCAGTATAACAATATGCCTCGTAAACTAGAAGTATGCAAATTCTACCTAAACGATAACTGCACGAAACGAGATAGGTGCATATACATGCACAATGATTTCCCTTGCAAATATCATCATACTCCGGGATTAACTTGCCATCTAAAAAATTGCAAATTTAGTCATTCGAAATTAGATGAAATCCAAAGAGCTGTTCTCAAAAAGGTATTCTAAGAATAATACGAAATTTATTGCGAAAAATATCGTATGTAAATTATTAACCTAATATTTTCTTTTAATAGTACGCCGATATACCTTGTAAAGAAATCGATGACCAGCAGCGCTTTCACCGAGAAAATAGCGGAAATTCTACGTACTCTGCTCATAAAGAGAAGAGAGAAACAGCCAATGCGAATAATTTGAATTCTCGAATACCTTCGTTGTTCGAAGTGAAAATACCGGTACCGCCGGAATATCGCGGAGATGACGAAGAAGGAGGAGGCTCCACTCCTATGCCTTCTCCTCAAAGTGCTTCTCAATTATACGACGATGATGAAAAGTGAGTAATTCTGCCTTCATTGTCGCAGATAGGCTAAGTTTATTCGTCCATTGGGGCGAATTTTTTGAAAAATTTATCATGTGTATAAATTCAATGAAATATCTGCAGAATATTATTAACAAAATTTTTCTTTTCAGTGACGTAATTTACAACGACCGACATACAGAAACGACTTCTGACGGAGACGGTACGGACAGAAAACTCAGCAATGAAGATCATAGTCACAAAAGTCATCATAGAAAAAAGAGCAAAAAAAGCGACGATTATAACAGTGACGGTGAAAAAAGAAAACATTCGGAAAAACGTAAAAAGCATTCGAAAAAAGAAGACAGAAAATCCGAAAAGAAAAAGAAACATGCCCAAAAACAAGTTGATAATACTTACGCGGATATGTTCCCGGAATTGGAAGAACCTCCTTGGGATATTGATTTTGATAAAGAAGACGAACCCAAAGATAAAGGTTTAAAAAAAATCTTACGAAATGGTCTAGTCTCTAATGGCACTTTCGTGCGATCGAGAGGTTAAAAGCGATTTTATGATTCATTCGTAATCTAGTGCGTATTTTTAAAAAAATTAACTGGGGTTCCATTTTTTTGAGGCCCCTATTTTCCCAAGGTTCACCTCCCTTTCCAAAAAGTTTTCACATCTTTGTACCTAAAGCTCCAATTGAAAAAATTTTTCAACAAAAATTGTAGTTTGAGGTCCTTGGAATAATTTTTGTCATTACAAAAATTTCGATTAGACCCCTCCTTCTTCAAATTTGCATAGTACGTACGAAAATTACTTTTAAATCCAACTTGTGAGCTCGGGATACAGCCAAGAGGTGAAAAATGGATTCTGTAAGTAGTCGATTCGATTATGATTCGACCAAACGATTAGATGAAACAGGGAACGAGTATTTAATTTTCCATGTTTTCCCTTTATTGAGGGTCCACTCACAACCAATTTTTTTCTATCTCTGTACCTAAGGCTCCAATTGAAAAAAATTTTAAACAAAAGTTGTAGAATGAAGTCCTTGGAATAATTTTGGTTATGACAAAAATTATTCCAAGGACCTTAATCTACAACTTTTGTTTGAAAATGTTTTCAATTGAAGCTTTAGGTACAAAGATTTGAAAACTTTTTGGAAAAGGGATCGGACCCGGGGAAAAGGGCGCCCTCGATCGCATGGACGCCCTTTTTTTGCCATTAGAGACTATAGACTAAAAGGTACCATTCGAATGGGATATTTTCAAATTGAACGAGCGATTTAAAAATAATTATTAAATTAAAATTCGATTTTCGTTCTGAGCTCGTCAGTTCGAATGGTTGCCTCAGTAGTAATGATTTTAGAAAATGTATCATTGTGCTCATTTTTTTTTTTTTTTTTTACAGCTTCAAGTGCAGCTGCTGAGTCTGCTGCAGTTTCTACCACTGCTGCTGCTATAAGTACTACAACCACAACCACTACTACTGGAACCACTACTATTACTACTCTTTCTCCTGCCAATGTAGACGAAGAACGAAGTCCGAAACATGAACAAAAAGAGTCAGACGCGTTATCTCATCTACCTAAAAAACAACAAGAATTATTCTTGAGAATACAGCAGCACCAAAAAGAAGCTGAAGCTAGTCAGGTACGTATCGAAAAGTTATTCCGCAACAGTCTCATTTTCACGATATTAATCGATCAATTCGGACGTTTTTCCCATTTAGAATGCCAACCTCAACGAGAAAGAAGACGAAGAAGACACTAAACCAGACGTGAATTGGTACTCGAGTGATGAGGAAGAGTCTGAAAAACCTGAGAATTCATCCGCATTAGCTACTATTTTAAGAACAATTAAAACTAACTCGAATAGCGTTCCTAGCGATAAGAAATCCGATACTTCTAATCCTGTCGATACGTATTTGCCGGCTACTTCGTCGACAACGCCGCCACCTACCGAAGATACTGATTCTGTGGTACGAATTATTTTTATTTAGACGAGGGATTGATGAGAAAGCGAAATTACTAATTTTTTATCTTTTCTGCAGATGGTTGATGCCTCGCAGCTGGCAAATATTAATCTTAGCGACGAAGTTACTCAATTATTGACGTCTATTATGAAAACTGACGCATCCACCAGTAGTCAACCAGCTCCTCCTTCAGAGACGTTACCATCCAACGGTGATAAAGATGATCGACCGTTTTCACAAACTAGGTACTTGAATGATTCACACGACGATTTTGTTTCGAGACGAGACATATTCACGTGTATTTTTTCTGTTCGCAGAAAACTCTCGGAAGATAAAAGTTATCAAATTGAGCGACCAGCCACCAATGTAGTTCCTTCTCCCAAAGAAGACGTAGATCTACGATATTTCAACGCTAACAGCATATTAAATACAGCTTCGTTGTTCGCTTCCAATAGCGAAGAATCGAACCCAAACAACGATATTGATTTCCGAACGTTACCGTTTAAACCAGTTCCTATTCACGATGCTGCCACTGAAATCAATGCTTCGATAACCTCTCATCCTCCGATGGAGTATAAATTAAAACCACTATCGTTTATATCTCGCGTGAATTACGCTTCCATGACAGACGTAGCTAAAGTAAATATCAACACAATGGTACGAATCACTATTCGAACTGAAATACTAAAATGAATCTCTCTTTTTTAGGTATGCACCAATGATCCTCGTTTCAAAAGGAAAATAATGAACGCACCGAATGCTGAAAATGTGGAAAATTCTCACGTTATTCCGCCACCCTTACCGCACGACCCACGTCAAGCTTTACCCTTAAAATCAATGAACGAAGCCCATCGAATCGATCCGAGATTAGCAGATCCTCGTAAAATGGACAGATTTGATCCGAGATTTGATACCAAGAATAGTATTCCTAATCCGAAACTCGATCAAAGGCCCGATCCAAGAATGATGGAACCTAAAATGCCCGATAAAGAACAAGTCCATCCAATTATGGATTTTCGTGACCCTAGACTTAAATCTTGCGTATTTCCCGAAATGCCTATGCCTTTCCCTATGATACCGCCGCCAATGATGCCCGAAATGATGCCAATGCCTGTCAGAAAGGAAGACCCAAGATTAAAGTATAGAGCTAACCAGAAGTAATTTTTTTTTCTTTTTTTTTAATGCGAGGTTATTTTATTTTTTTAATATGTTTTGTGTATGTTTTAATGTACAAATTCGTTTGTTTCGTCGATATATTTTACTTTGTACGATTTTTCTGTATGATATCTAATGAAGTGTACGATGCGATTCGATTGTTATTTATGTGGTTAGCTTTACGAATGTTTTCGCTGGTTTATTTTCTTCTACTTGTTTTGGTTTCAAAAAACCAATATTATTATCATTACCAATGTTACTATTCCAAACTGATGTAAGCCTTGTTAACATTCCAGTTCGGGGATTGGAAATTTATCTTTCAGTATAAAGAAACGAATTCCACGATGTAGGTATTGTTTTTTTGACTCGTAAGTGAAAATACAAACGTTTTTCTTTTTATTTGAAGAAGATACCTATTATAAGTTTGATACCTATTTATTGTTTGTAATTCTATCCGCGTAAATTTAATACAGTTTTATTAAATATTTACTATACCGATGAATTTATTTATACCAGATATATATAAATTATTTTCAAAAGCAATAATTTTTTATGCCCTATGAAACGTTTTGAGATTATGCACTTGTAAAATTAGTCTCAGTTTAGGTATCTTTAAATAGTATAATTATAATCCACAGATCTTATTTTCAAATATTGTGGATTTTTTTTCTCAAGAATTCATGTCTTCTGAACAAGGTTTATTCGTCAAAATGTAAAATTCTCTTGTAAAATTAACTTTTTTAAATTTTGATTTTTTTTTATTCCCAACTTGTTTAGTTGCTTGTTGATGTTAATACTTTAATTTTTTTAAGATTTCAACTTTTTAGTTTTCATTTTATTTTTTATTTTAATTAATTAAGTTTTATTTATTTACTGTGCTGTCCTCTCATAATTTATTTATTCTATTTCATTTCAATGAAAAATGTTATTTCTTATTGCCTTTTTTTTATTATTAAACATTTGTTATTTTCGAGTACCTGATCTAAAATAATGTGTAAGTATACGTTTCCAGTGACGTGACGTAAGAATTGAAGGTGTTTTCTTTTATTATGACGAGAGGGCTGTACTCAATTGCTGATGGAAATCCTTGAAATTATTACAAAATTTTCGATCGGACCCTTTCTTCTCATCCTATTAGGCACAATACGTACAGAAATCACACGCATTAAGCGAAGCTGGAGGAGTGGGAAGAACAATTATTTATATTTTTCTGAATATCAAAATTATTTCCAGAGGCAGAATCTCAATTAACAAATTTACTTTGTTGGAAAATTCAATTTTCTTATTCCTATCAAAAAAATCCTTCAACTCATTTTTCATCAATTTTTGGAATTTTCAAATTTTCTTCAATTTAAAAAAAAATAATACCTAATAAACCAATTTTATATCAATTTTTATAATTTTTTACTTAAAAAAAAAATTTAAAAACGATTTTTTTTTTGCAAATTGTGAAAATTATTTTAGTTTGATGTTTGATTTAGAAAATACCTAATTCAAACCAATTACCTACTCATATGTAACGTAAGTATTCAGCTTTTACTATTTTTTTTCCATCAAAAAATTGATTAAAGCCTGATTTTTTTACATAATTGAATTATTAAGTTCAAAATTTTTGTGCAGTTTGGGATTTCTCACCTGGTTTGGAGTGCTTATCACAAGAGCCAGCCTCCTAGGTCAATAACCCTGCCAGCGAGGCCCAAAAGATGGATCGGCTGCAATTTGTTATGTTATCCCAGCATATGGGTGCCTGGTAACGTCAAAAAATGCGAGTGTTTTCATCCCCATCACTGCTGGTAGGCAAGAGGTGTAGGTTTGAAATTTTTTTTGAATCAAGATTATTATAATAATCGCAGGGGAGGGATTATGAAAATTTTTGACTCGACTATGGGCGTACAAGGTCAGGAATGACGGGATGATTTTTTTTTTCAAAAATCTTCCAAATCATAAATTATCTTGATTATTATCATTATTCTTTCATTTCTTTTCTTTCCTTCAGATTTGATTTTTCAATTTTTCTCCAGTTTTGCTTTCAAACTTGAATTTAAAAAAAATCTGAATTTATATTTTTTATACTCTGTAATTTTTTGCAATTTTTTGAACATTGAAATTTTTTCAAGCTCTGAAATTTTCTGACATTGAAATTTTTTGCAAGATCATCTTTCAATTTTTTTAACATTGAATTTTTTCAAACTTAAAACTCTTTAAAAAATTGGCATTTTTTTCCAAACACTGAAATATTTTACTGAAATTTTTTTGACACTGAAATTTTTTGCATTTTTTTCAAAACGATGGAAATTTTTTTTGTTTTATTTTTTCAAAAAGATGAAAAATTTTTTCAAACTCAGAAATTGACAAATTTTTTTGCAATTAAAATTTTTTCAAAATCTAAATTTTAAAGAAAAATTTTGCTTTGAATTTTTTTGAAATTTTTTCAAGGTCTGAATTTTTCTGACATTAAAATTTTTTTCAACATTGAATTTTTTGCAAGATCATTTTTCAATATTTTGAACATTGAATTTTTTCAAACTCTAAAAAATTTTGCATTTTTTTCTGAACACTGAAATATTTTAATTTTTTTCAAAAATATTAAAAAAATTTTATTTTCATAAAAAGATTGAAATATTTTCAAACTCAAAGATTGGCAAATTTTTTCGCAATGAAGTTTTTTGTAGGTACTTTGGAATTTTTGAAATTTTTTCAAGGTTTCAATTTTTTCAATTTTTTTTTGCAATCAATTTTTTTTAGGTAGGTACTTTCAAATTTTTTGAATTTTTTTCAAAGTCTGATTTTTTTAAGTTGAAATTTTGCAATTCTTTCAAAAAAAAAATGAAATTTTTCAAGCTTAGAAATTGCCAAATTCAGGTATTTTGTACTTTGAAATTTTTAAAAATTGTTTCCAGGTCTGAATGTTTTCAATTTTTAAAAAAAAATTTCAGACTTGAAATTTCAATTTGGGTAATTAAGTAATACGAGTACCTATGTTATGCAATTATTTAATGTCTATGAAAAACAAATTATTACCTACCTGCGCATTTTTTAATGTTCATTATTTTGTTTGCAGTATCTGAATAATGGCAAACCATTAAGTTCAGAAAAGGGGATAGGGTCATAGACTTTGGCTACTTGAAGTCAAAATCAAGATCCTATGAAGTCTTCGAAGTTCGAACAGTGCATAGGAAATGTATGTACATACCTATGATCTCTTCACATCATTCATTTCACTTTGGTAAATACTAATTTCCTTAATTCAATTTATACAATGTTTCTCTTCTTGTTGTAGGTGCCATTAAAGTTGTGTAGAACCAGAACCCAAGAGTATGCTGAAACAGTATTTTGTTACGTTAGCTAAAATGTAAACAGAAGCCACGCACTACAAACTGCAACTTTGATGTTTAGTATAGGTACCTATCATTGTTTGTGTTTGTAGTGATGTTCATTTATATTTTAGAAATGTACGCGATAAATGTTGACCAAAAGATATTTAATACGGTTTTATCTTTTACATTTTAATCGAATGATATTTAATAAGAATAAAGTGCAATAATCAATTAGCAATGTTGAGTAACTTTAAAAAATAAAATATGTAGATACACGTATATTGGACAATCAATTAAGAAATTTCGTAAAATAAACATTTCTAGCAATTCATCTGCAGCATTAAGACGTTGCTTGAAATTATTTTACTGCTCTGAAAAAAGACTTAGCAACTCTTTCTCCAAAATTTGACGAAGTTCTTCGTGATTGGCGGTTTCATCATCGTTCCATATTTTGTTCAAATAAGATTTACATGTAGAGTTAATCTTCTCCAACTTATCTAGTTGCTCCCTCGTAATTTCATGTACTTCTTTCAATAAATTGTTAACATTCTCGAATCTTCGAGCATCGAAAATATTCTCTTGTAATTTAGGCAAATACGTGTAGTAAAACGAAATCATCGCTAAGTAATCTGGAAAGGGGAGCTGACGGAACTGTTCCAAGAGATCATCATCCAATAATCCACGAAGATCAGAATCAAGTACTCCTTCTGCGAACTCTTCTTCGGTCGGATTGGATTTCATTTTTCTATAGCAATACAAAGCGTTCATAAACTCAAGTACGAAATTCGAGACCTCGAGTTTTCGAGTAGTCCTTTTTTGGTTTCCATCACGGCTTCGCTCATTCGTACATTCAATTCGTCAGTCCCAGGAGAACTTATCCTTTTGCAAGAAATACAAGGGCCGTTTTCTTGTACATCGATGCGAAAGTCAAATGGTAATAAAATAATGAAACCCTTGAAGGAATCGCAATCTTTCTTCAATAATTTAGCTAGTCTGGAAATAGCCGCAGGGCCGTCGATAGATTTCTTTTTCAATTCATACAGAATTGCACCTAATTGATGAATGGTAGTACTATGATCTGGAAAACTATACTTAGCGCGTATTCCATTGAAGTAGTACAGCTGCTCTTGAATGGTGTGGCGTAATTTATGGTCAATACTTCGAACTGGAGCTGGCGGATCCATTGTGGGCATGGAGCTGGCTTCAAAGATGAAAACAACGACTATAAACGCGAACAATGAAATAATAATGTAAAGTTGAAATAGTTATATGGAAATGAGTATGTATCTGAACTTCGAAGATGATTTTGCATCACGATCACGAACGAAATTTGCACTAGACAGTCAATGGATCTGTTTGATGCTCATCTATTTTATGACTACTAGAACGTTATTCGACGAAGCTTGGACTAGGCCACCTTTGACCTTTGGTTCTTCGAATAGGTTTCAAACAAATCCACCATTTTCTTTCAAACACCGCTATAGGTAGTTCGCTACCTAGGTGATTACAATTAGAAATGCTTATTATCAAATACTTTTTATTCTCACGAAACAAACACGAAAAGTAACATACTTATAAAATACCCATTTTTTAACAAGAAATAAATGAATAAAAACCTTTCGACTGTACTTTGATACTGATATGTCATTCGTTCCAGGACGATAATTCTATCGTCGTAGAATTGTGCATGATTACGTATTTTTGAGTAATAATTTGCATCATATATCGAAATAAAACCAGTAGTAAAAAGTGTGGACTAGACTGCGTAACTTCTAAATCAAAACGAATGCAGGGTATAGCAGAAGCTGACCGGCGTTTCCGAAACGAAAAATAAATTTCTGAGATCCAAATGGCACGGAAAAGTTTTTCTCGCATTTTACAAAATATAATAAAACAGTACAGAAGGAAAACAATAAACATACAGCTGAACTAGGAAGCTACAATGCTACACGAAATAAACAACAAAAACAAGGGAAAAATACATGACTTAGAAAAACATATGACCAGATAAAATAAACCCTAATTTAACTAATCATATGATACAGAAGTTAATTATCAAACAGATTGGTTCGTACGATATGTACACATGGGTTATAAACCTAATTATCGAATCGCTCATTTGCTGACCAAACACTCTGTGATGACTTGATTAAATTCACATAAGTGTCGGCGTTGTATAGCTAAGAGGAAACAGCGGTCGAGCTCAATTGACGATAATTCTCCAATAATTGAGTATCGGTCAGAGTTGTCGAAAATAGAGGTGTCTGCGTAGCTGTCGTTGTGTTCGATGCAGCGTTCGCAGTCAATGTAAATGCCGATGGTTGAGCTGATATGTATATCGTATCTGAACAAGCTGTCTGCTGTACAACGTTCGGTGATAGTATTGCTACCGAGTTTATGGTCGTCAAATTATTATCTTCGAGCTAAAATAATAAAAAATTCACAATTAGATTAGGGATTTTAACAAAGAAGTTTTCGAGTAGGTACTCCAATTATTATTATTTTTTTTTTCAAATTGTTGAATTAATTTTTCTCTTAATTTGTTATTATTATTATTTTTTTTAATTTTCTGAGTTAAAAATTTTAATAAAAGATTAATTAAATATTAATTAAAACAAAAATATTTTTCAAAAATTATCTATTTAAATCCAAAATATTTTGAATAGAAAATTTTTATACCTGCGGATTTGTATTAATGTTGGTATCTTGAGAGGTTACTTCAGGATTAACACGAACTCTGTGTCTAATTTTATGACTGTTGAGGAATTCTTTTTTTACAAAACCTTTTTTACAGATTTCACATTGGAATGGTAGTTCTTCGTTATCGTCGGTTCCGTGATTGGCTTGATGCATCAAGAAATAATGTTTCACGATGAAAGATTTACCTACGAGAAATCAGAGGTTTTCCATGACATAAGAGTTACAAAATTAGAGCCAGAGTAAGCTGAAAACGTACCACAAATTTCGCATTCGTATGGGCCAGTTATACCGTGTGTTTTCCTATGCTTATGTAAATTATCTTTACGACTGAATGTTTTACCACAAATGTTACAGGAATGTGTTTTTTCTCCGGTATGAGCCAACGTATGTCTAAACAAATGCTCTTTACGACTGAATGATTTCCCACAGCTGCCACAAACGTAAGGTCTTTCGCCTAAACAAATATACGATTATTATTCAGCGTTGACCTACACACGTACTTGTATACCGGAGACATACCTGAATGCAATTTACGATGTTGGAAAAGATGCTCTTTTTTACGAAATGGTTTCTCGCAAACGTCGCATTTGAAAAATTGATCACTATTGGCTGCTTTTCTGGAGCTTTTTGGCGTATTTGGATTATAAATTGAATTTACAGATTGTATTACTGACGTCGCTATGTTCTGCTGAGGTACATGCGTCACATTCGAGATGGCAGGCCTAACGATAGTATGGTTACATATTTCATTTGGACTGCTCAATATTTTACCGCAAGTACCACAACTGCAAAAAAATCAAGTTTAGGTGATAGTTCATCAGCCAGATTAGACTGAAATAGCTTACCCTTTAAAATCATCAGAAATGTCAGAATCGTCTTTGGTAATATTGACTTGCATTACGACATCTTGTACAATTGAATTGGACGTGATTCCTGTCTGAGTTGAAGTTACTATAGAAACTGGTATCGATGTTTCATTAAACGTAACACTTCCAACAGCTGAATTCGAATGCAGTATTTTGTTCACGTTTATGTTACCGTCTTCATTTATTTCACACTGGAAATAATTAGAAATTTTAATACTTGACAGTTTACAAATATTTTCATTAGGCAAAAAAATTCACCTGCAAGGATTGAATAACATTGGCGGCATCTTTTTGATGAACCACCGTATCACTGTTACCGGTAGGTATGGTAACATTGTAACGCGGATTATTGGCATCATTCACCATTGCCATTTCCGTCTGAAATAATACGTAGAAAATTAGTATTTCATCGATATTCCAACATTGATTAAAAATTGCATACTTGTAAAGGTAACTTGAATTGCTGTATACGAGACATATCATTATCAGGGACAACTTGCATAAGACTAGATAAATTATCGACATTGACAGGAACGACCGACGACGGCACACCGTTCAACTTCAACGGTACTGTACATTGTAAAGGCACTTGTCGCGGTTCTTCGCCCATTCTATTCGGTAATGTCATCAAAGCAATAACTCGTTTATCTGCCTCATTTTCGGTAGTATTTTGATACATGGTAGCCACATTTGAGACTTGTCCGGTGGTATGACATTGGGGCTCTGCATGTTGTACAGGAGAGCTTTTTTCCACCAAGGACAATTGAGGTTGTACGTCTTTGACGTAAACTGGTAGCTGTAAAATAATACGTCTTGTTATTTCATACGACATGGATCAACGTACACGAAGAAATCGGCGACTTTTGTACCTTGTCTGTTTCTTTTCCGGTACATTTCAAAGATAAACGGAAGCTCTGCAACATGGATTCTGCCTTCAAGCAAAGTTGACGAAAATTATCGAACTCGTCTAGTTTATTTGCGCAATTATTGCAGATCATTTTTGGTAAAAGATCGTTGTCCAGGACCTGGTAAAACAATAAAATAAAAACATTCGGTGTTTCAATTGAGATTGAATGTGTGACGTGCGGAAAAAGGTGCAGTCCAAATGAACTAAATGATCGGGCATGCGATGATTATTATCGAGAATGCGTCGATTCTTCGATTTAATTAGTCTTTTGTTTCAGACTTTACGAACATAAATTAGTCCGAGCTAAGGTAAGTTGTAGCGTAATAAATTTTAGAGGGGTTGTTATTAAACAGAAAAGAAACCCCTACCTTCAGAGGGAGACATTTTTTAATCTTAGTGGGGAGTTGTCTTCGGCGTCCTTCTTCCTTGTAAATGTGAATTTTAGTTCCTTCCGTTGAAGTGCACAAGCGGCAAAGTTCGTAATAATTTACTCGTTTGTAACCGGACATGATAAATAATACGATTATTAATTTAAAAAGTTGAAAAATTGACCATTAAAAATTATTAATCACATCCCACTACTTCACCCCACTCCGTCGTCATAACGAAGTTGTTTGTTTTTTTTCGTCATAGAAATGCTCGATTCTGATAGGTCGATTGATCAATAATCAGCGAATTCTGGCGAGTGTTTTTAAGACTACGAAGTTTTAATTTTTACATGTTCGGTAGAGAGCGCTTCAAATATTCACAAAAAGAACGTTAGTGAAAGTTAAGCATGGATTTTTCAAATTTCAACTCTATTTACATTTTTCTATCAGCAATTTTTTTTTATCACCGAAACACTTCAAAATTAAAAAAAAATATTTTAAAGAGTTATTTGATGGAATATTGAGCATTTCAACATTAATTTATTATAATTCTGTACATTAAAGCACCGATGATGGAAGTCACATTTTTTTCAACTTCGAGGTTTTTACGATTTTTGAATTTTGGACACTTGTAGGTTCATAAACAATAAAAATCTCGAAGTCGAAAAAAAATGGACTTCCATCATCGGTGCTTTAGTGTACAGAATTTGTCATTTATTTTTCAAATTGTAACCTATCAACCGGTGATGACCCAGATACGCCCGGTGCCCGGATGACTCATGTAGATTTCACGAAGCAAGAAAATCCGGAATACCAATGTGGAATTCTGTATTATGGTTTATTGTTTTGTTTTCATTTAATTTTCACATTTTTTACCTTAGCACGGTGAATAAGTAATAGATCACCTACAAGTAACTGAAAATTAATTTTCATTTGACTCATAAAATTCCAAAATTTATATTATTTTTATAATCTTCAAGTCTTCAAAATTTCAAGTAATTTGGAGTAAATACCTGCCTGCTTATTCGAATTGAGAAAAACTACAAGAAGGTTTTGTTCTGAAATAAATAATGTTTGTAATTTTCAAAATCTCGTATACAAAAAATTAAGGAATACTCGCTTAAAACGAACATATTTTTACAAAAAAAAACACAGTTCAAACTTACATATTAAGTAGTAACAAAAGCATAAGAAAAGATAACTTTTTAAGTAATGAAACTACGACTAAACATTTTTTAACATTAAACAGTAAATCCTTGCACACCGTGAGTAACTCTATTATCAGGAGGTGGATATTTACAACAACACGATGCACTTACTCCTAGTAAAGCTATACCTAAAGATAACCCAGAAAGGGCATACAATACACCTCGTATTAAATCTAAGTACTCCGGCTCTAAATCAGGAAACTGATCCATAACCCATAAAGCGCACGATTGCATTACGCTGAATAAGCTCAAAACTACGTAGCCAGAGACGTAATTTCGATTTGGCAACCATTGCCATTCTTGGAATCGTAAACAAGGGAACCCTAATAAAAGCGATACAAATCCGGAGAAAAGGCTAAAAGTAAGCTCGTAACTTTTACCTTTCATTGAAATAATATGAAGACAAAATAGGCAACTCAGTGTACCACTAATTAATAACGTAATAGCTGAAGAACGTAATGTGCACAACGGTATAGCTTGTTTTTTCACCTGTACCCATGAACTTTTACAGGAGGACGATGTTGATCTATCAGCAGCAATGGTGAAAGCATTTCTCAAAGTCGAATCCAACTCGAACGAATGCGACGATGATTTTTTATAAATTGGCGAAATAACGGCGGTATTTCTCTGCGAAATTAACGGCCTGGAAGATGAAAACGAAGAATTTGAATCGTAAGGTCTTCGTAGAAACGACTGATTGCTTCGTCTGGAACCATAAACGTCGGCGTCTCGTTCGCGAATTTGAAACGGAGCCACGGAGCTGACGCTGCGATACACGGAGGGCTCGGAAAAATTATGAAAGCTTTTGCTCCTAGTCACCCCCGGATGATAATTTAAACCAGAGGGTAATTTCACCACGTTACGTTGCTCTCGCAGTCTTGGATCTTCATATCTTTGTTTACTCAAACTCAGAAACGATTTACTTCTTTGGATGTTCGTCGGAAGGTGGTTATTTTCTACGAAGGAACTTTCGATGTTTCTACCCGGCATGCTGATCGACCGACTTCGAATCAGCGTATTCCTTCTGTGGGGTAATTTTCGTCCCGAAGGGCTGCATATTATTTGCGGTTTGATTTGTTTCTTCGGCGTCGAAGTCAGTCTGGAACGATCTTGCTTGAGAGATGCGGTCTCGATGAACGAATCTCCGCTTATGGCTTCGTAACGTGATTTCTGTATAGCATTTCCAGGCAGTCGGCTAACTCGAGGTTCGATGGTAGGAATACGAGTATCTTCGGTGTAGCATATGGTGAAATCGTCCAAGAATTCGTCCACATAGGTTTCGTTTTCCGATTCGTAGGATTGGCCTTTACTGTCGAAGCTCAACTGTGATTCGGTTTCGTTGAAGTCGTCGTAATCGTTGTTGTACGCCGAATTTAGGTAGCAATTCGTGCGTCGATCCATCTCCTTTGTAGATTGATCTGAAACAATTGGTTCACTATTAGAAGCATGTCAAGTTTCGACCAAACGATTCCATTTAAAATGCTTTCAAAATACCCTCTTGATGTAAGGGTATCGAAGTATAGGTTTGGTAGGAATGCCCTGCATGAGATATGCCAACAAGTGTATGATGGTTAGTAATTAAATAGGAATGGCTTTTATTTATGTTGGTAAATTTTCAAAGACTTTGAAAAAACATCCTCCTAATTAGCATAAGAATTCGAAAAATGTTAAAAGACGTTCCGACTACCTATAAAATTACTTACGAAGTAGATCACCCTTCACCTGGTACCGCCCATTGCTTTTGAATACAGACGGTAGGTCGCCGTCTCGCTGTACAAAAGGAAGATGAACTTTATACGCCTATTTGTCAGTTTTTTAATCAATTTATTGTGACTTTTGCTCTTATTTTCAAATAATTTTAAAATTCATACTAAAATCAATATACCTATTTTTTTTTTTTTTTTTTTTTTTTAGGTATTAATTATTTTATATTTTTTCAGACTTAATTTTTATAAAAGTTAAGAGCTCGAATATTTAAAAAAAAAAAAATTTTACATCATCTGCAGTTGAAAATGAAATATTAAAATTCAACGAAATAAATTTTTTTAAAAATAAGCCTGAGAAATTGACAGGGAGAAAAGCAAGTAGGTACTTACAAGAATCCTATGATCACTCACAAATCCTCATCTGATAAATATTCATCGAACGTCCAATTTCACCGAATTTTATGACAATTTACGTAACCACCTAAGACCTAACACGTTTGCTGATAATATTAAAGTACCGAATACTCCAAAAAAATATCAGGTTTGGGATATTTACTATCAAAGGAAGAAGAGGGAACTGCAACACGCCGGCGGTGGGTTGAACCAGCGAATGCTGCAGCTGCTTTCTTTGACAGCTGGCACGCGATTGCCATCATCGTACGGGAGCGATTTTGACGTCTCCGAATATAATGCAAATACAAAGAAGTTTTAACGGAAAAAATACTTACGTCTATAATAGAATGTTTGGCACGAGCCATTGGTTACGTTTGTTCTACTAGGTTTCAATATACCTACCTAGACGTAAACATCGGCTGAAGATGTTATTTGAGACTAGCATACGTAGTATTAGGACTTTTTTTAATTTTTTTTTTTTTATGCTTGGTTCCAGATGATAAATAAATAAATGCTACTATAATACGACACCTTTTTTCTGGAAAATTTGGGTTCATTAAAAATATAGGAAGTAGGTGCACTAACTTTTGTCTCCTGATTTGGAAACTGGTCAGATACCTACCTATTCTCAAGTGTGTTATTTGAAGGTTTTAATGGTTTATCTACTACTCTGCGGATATTTCTAATTTCTAGGTATGAAACGTTTTCATAATTATAGTCTCATATTTTGTCAAAAGTACCCAGCTATCTTCTACTCATGCATATATTATTGTCCTTCAACAGAGAATATTATTCTATTCAAGTTTATTAAGATAATTTTTCCAAGTAAAAATCTCTTACGAGTAAATAAATTGTCGAATTCATGCATAATTTAGTTCGTTATTTTCAAATTTATGCGGGTTAAAATTAGTTTATAATCCAATCTAAGTTCATTTTCAGACTAAAAAAAAAAAATCTCTAAAAAACGAGTGGATCGCCTAAGTGCAGGTTTTTTTGGCACTCGTAAAATTTACATTGATACTTGATATTCAAATAGGAGGGGAGGTAGGGGTCCAATCGAAATTTTTGTGATGACCAAAATTATTTCTATGGCTTCAAGCTACAACTTTTGTTTGAAAATTTTTTCAATTGGGCCCCTACCTCCTCCAGTTTTTAATAATATAAGTATATAAATCATATTATGTAAATTGGAGGGGAGGGGAGGGTCTAATTGAAAATTTTATCAGAACAAAAATTATTTCTGAGACCTCAATCTACAACTTTTATTTGAAAATTTTTTCAATTGAACCTCTCTTCCAATTTTGAAAAAGTTTCTACCTAATGTTAAGTAAAATCGGAGGAGAGAGAGCGAGAGATCCAATCGAAATTTTTACGATGACCAAACTTATTTTCAGGATCTTAAGGGCCGATTCCGTATACTTTTTTGCCTATCCTGCCCCGTCTTAACTTCCATAAGAGCAATGTTAATCTTAAATCGTTCAGATCTAGAGATCTACCGAACGAAAATTCATGAAATTTGAAATGTAGATACTAGAAACTATTTAGAAAAAAATGTCGGATGGGATTTTCAATTAGTTGAATAGTTTTGGAAAAAATGAGAATTGAAAAATCGTCCAAATTTCAACATTTTTCAACTTCAATTTATTCGAAAACTATTGCATTAATCAAAAATCCGATCCGACATTTTTTTATAAATGCTTCATAGAATCTACATTCAAAATTTCATGAATTTTCGTTCGGTAGAACTCTAGATCTGAACGATTTAAGATTAACATTGGTCTTATGGAAGTTAAGACGGTGTAGGATAGGCAAACGTGTAAACGGAATCGGGCCTTAACCTACAACTTTTAGTTTTATTTGAAAAAATTTGAATTACCCCTTTCTCTCTCACTTCTCTAATTTTTAATTATTATCTTCGAGTGTTATGCAAAATCGGCGGGGAAGGAGGGGTTCAATTGAAAAAATTTTTCAAACAAAAGTTGTAGCTCGAAGTCTTACAAACAATTTTGGTTATTACAAAAATTTCGATTGGACTTCTCCCTCCCCTCCAATTTTGAATACCAAGTATCTATGTAGTATTGGTGACAAAAAAAAAACAAAAAAAAAACAAAAAACTACTGAGGTGATCCGCTCGTGCAAAAAATTTGATAATTCATTATTTTAATTTTGAAATAGGTATTCGTTCAATTCAAGTACCATTTATGATCACTCAATAAATTCTACCTTTTTATTTAATTTTTCAAAACAGTCTACAAACATTGTCCCGAAATTAAATTTTCTCTATTTTTCAGAAGGGGAAAAAATTGATATTTTCAACTAATATTTTTTGATTCAAATCAAAGGCAAACAAATGAATATTTCTCATCTTTATAAGTAGGTACCTCAAGATATTGCTTTGGTTAGAAAATTTATTGCAAAATTTTTTGAAACAAAATTAGATATGTAGACGAGTTGATTATGTACTCACCACGATAAATATTAAGATGAACTGGAATCACACGGACACGAATAAAATATCACCAATTTCACCGTTTTTTGGACGAATTTTCAATCACAAAAAATTACATTGAAAGAAGTCACTCACTGGCACATTAAAATTTTTATAAAATCGTAAAATCATACGAAACTTTGAAAATACTTGGAAAACGTTGGTAATCCGAATTGCGTTTTTAATTCTCTATAAAAGTCGAAAAGAAAATATAACTTGGGGTACCGATCAAAGCAGCACTCCTCCCAACCTCGTCTCGTCGTAGTATATTTGCTCATGGGAGGTAAAGCATGTACTTACCCTTCGTTCTTATATGATGCAATTTTTCTTTCATTTCTCACTCCAAAGATACTTATTTTCAATAGTTTTCTTTCTGAATGAGCAAGCTTACGAGAAATTTTTCAAAAATGAGCTTTTGACTGGAATATTTCTCTATAAATTTTTTCTTCGGCATAATTTCACCGTAAAAAATCTAGAAAGATCGAATGATTTTTTTTCAATTTTTTTAGAATGCTTTAATTATTCGAAAAAAAATAGACCAAGAATTAAGAAATCATGTACTTCTTAAAAAATTTTCCAAGCAAATTTTTCGGTATACTCGCTTTCCTATCAAATTATTTCCACTTTTATACTTACAGTACACGTAATTAATTCCCCACCGGTTGCCTTTAAGCAGAAACTGCGCGGTAAACAATACGAGTAACGGTTGGCTTATTGCTTCCCCTCTACGAAATGTCGTTAAGGGCAAAATGCGTGATATGTTCATGCTCTAAGGGGCAGATGTAAGTACGTTTAGGCGCATATTACACCAAAGTCGGAAACTAGCCCTGATTCGATGATTTTTGCGAATTTATTTAAAAGAAAATTCGAATCTATGAGTGGAAATTTGCTACCCAATTGAAAGTTGGTTTTTGCTAATTCATTTTCTGCGATAAAAATATGAAAAAGTTCGATTAATGTCTTGCTATTGGCGGACAAAAACAGAAACCGTGTAAAACGGGCCTAGGCATACACTTCCGTTGAGTTTCTAGCACTTTCATGCCTATACTCTTTGAGTGATTTTACGTAGATCTGGTTGGCGTTTATTTCAAGTTTTTAAGAGGTGATTTATACTCGTAGTGTAATCATGTAACTGAAAATTCTGTCTTTTTCTAGATGCGTTTTTTTGCTTTTAATATGACATTTACTCCAAATGTCCGACATTGCTCTTCCTGAAAAAAAAATTCAAAAAAATTGATATTGCTTTTCTCCTAAAAAATACATACTTAAGTAATATTTTTTTTTTTACCAAAAACAAACTAGAGATTTTTTTCTCAAAAAATTAATTAATTTTTTCTCGAAAAAATTGAGAACAAAATTTTATTCTATTTTCCTGTAAAAATATAAGATTCCCCCTCCCCCCCCCCCCCCCCCAAAAAAAAAAGAGAAACCTATTTTTTCTGCATAAACTCCAAAAATTTGAGAGATTTTTAAATTGTTGTTGTTGTTGTTGCTGCTGCTGTGTTTTGAACAAAATTGGCATTATTTTCCTTTAAAAGATGTAGGATTGCTTTCTCAAAAAAAGTTTTTTTTCTGCATAAAAAATTTAAAATGTACTCCAAACCAAGTCAAGTGTCTTTTTTTTGTTTTTTTTGTTTAAAAAATTTGATGATTTTTTATTCCAAAAAAAACAAGATTCTTACTAAAAAAAAAAAAAAAAAAATCAAGACAAAAAGTTGAGATTTTTTCTCTATTAGAAATAATAAGAGATTTCAAAAAAAAAAAAAAAAAATTTCCCTGAAAATTGAAAGTTTTTACTAAAAAAAGAAATAAAATACTTAAGATAAGAAATTATTTTTTCTTTTTTAAAAAAATGAGAAATTTTTTCTCTTCAAGAAGTTGAGAATTTTTTTACTCTAAAAATTGAAAGATTTTTTCTCCAAAACATTGAGAAATTTTCCAACTCCATAAATTTAGAGATTGTTCTACCGAAAAATTTTAAAGATTTCATTTTTATTTTAAGAGATGAAAAATTGTTTTTTAGGTACTCCAAAAATGAGAAGTTTTTCGAGTTGAAAATTTTTATTTTTTTACTACAACAAATTTAGTGATTTCTTCTTCTGAAATAATTACATGATATCAGATATAGTCCGTACTTCAAAGATTTGAAAAATATTTTTCTATTACAAGCAAAAAAAAATCTTTATTTTTTCGAGAAAATTGTTTTTTTTTTAAATTGAGACAAAAAATTGAGATTTGTTTTTTGTAAAAATAAGAGATTTCTTTCTATAAAAAAACAGAGATTTTTACTCAAAAAATTGTAAGAAAGATTTTTTCGGAAGAATTGAAATTGATAGATTATTTCTTTCTACAGTTATGCGAAAAAATTTGAATGCATTTCTCACAAAAATAATTGGAGGTTTTTTTTCTTCAAAAAAAAAATCAGGGATTGAATTTCATTCAACAAAATTAGGAGATTCCTTCTGAAAAAAGTAAATACTTAATTAGTTATGTTCTCAAGGAAAATTTTTTCATCAATTTTTTTATTTAAAAAAAAGTTGTGATATTTTTTATTCCAAGGAAAATTCTCAATGAGACATTTTTTTTCCGAAAAATTTTCAAACAAAAGTTGTGGATTACGATCTTTGGAATAATTCTCCAATTTCTCATAATAGGTACGTATAAAAATCACCGGATGATTTTCATATTATATGTATTATACGAAATTGTAATTTTGCAGGGAAAAGGGGGGGTCCAATTGAAATTTTTGTAATCAACAAAATTATTTTGAAGACCTCAATCGATAACTTTTGTCTGAAGAATTGTTAAATTGAAGCGTTGGGTACAGAGATAAAGAGATTTTTTGAAAAGAAGAGTGAACCTTTGGAAAAAAAGACCTTGTAAAATAGAACCCAGCTCATTTTATTAAAAATACGTCCTAGGTTACGAACCGATCATAAAATCGCTTTCAACTTTGCGATCACACGCACTGCTTTTTCTGACTGCACTATCAGTTGACACTTTGAACGGAAAATTTTTTAAGATCATCAAGAGTTAAGTATTTTAATTTCTACAATAATTATAAAATTACCTACAAAAAAATAAAAATACGTACAAAACATTTTGTATTTGAACACGAACCAATTTTACATAAAATGATAATACAATTCGATTAAATAAAAATTCATAACCGGTACATAAAAACATAATATTTCCTAAAACATGGTAATACTTAATACGAACATCGACATTATACATTAAAAATACAGATAAAAAAATGAAGATCCCAATAAGTAATTTTACGTAGCAGTAGCATCTGGATGTCTTTCTACAATCATTCCGACGCCCTAACGAAAATAAAAACAAAAATATATGTATTAAGAAATCCTTCTTACGATATTTATAAAAGTAAAAATTAAAAATTACCTGTCCTCCGGCGGCACAAGCAGTAATTAAACCAAACTGTCCATCTTCTCTAACTAATCTGTGAGCCGCATGAGCGGTCAATCTTACACCTAATTTCAGACAAGAATTGATAAAAAAAAAAATTTCCTACAAAAATTGGAAGAAAAAAATTGCATAATACTCACCAGTAGCTGCGAATGGATGACCAATACTTAAGGAGCCTCCCCAATTATTAAACTTGTTCATATCTGGGGCACCAACTTTCGATTTTCTACCCATATAATTTTGTGCGAACCAGTCACTATCCATAGCTTTAAGATTCGCTAAAATTTGACCCTAGAATCATATTGAAACACAAAATTTTTAAAACACAAGCACGCGAAATTTTTCCAAATTTTCGAAAAATAACTTACTGCGAAAGCTTCGTGGACTTCCCAAACGTCGATATCTTTTAAGCTTAAACCAGCCTTTTCTAGTACTTTCGGAGTGGCATAAGTTGGCCTAACAATAAGAAAGAAAATATGATAATTTTGTTTCATTTATAACGAATAAATATTCATTTCAGAAATAATCATACCCAAGTAAAAGTTGATCTTTGGGATCTTGCGAAACGTAGATGAAATCTCTGAGATATAACTTGGGTTTTAGTCCCAATTGTTTAGCTTTTTCTTCGGTCATAATTAAACAAGCCGAAGCACCATCAGTCTACACAGGAAAAAATTACATCAGAATAAGATACATATTTCAAGCAAAAAAACAATAAGCTCACGATATAAGTATTACCAAAAAGGAAGCATTAGCAGCAGTAATAGTGCCATGAGGTTTCACAAATGCTGGTTTCAGTTTCGCAAGTTTTTCAGGAGTGGCGACACGAATACCGTTATCCTTCTTTACAACCGAAGTTGATCCTGGGACTGAAAAACAAGGTACTCGTCATCTTCGAGTTACAATAAATAAACAGGTACTTTTCACGATAGTTACTTTTAACAGGAATTAAGTCGGTGAAATATCCTTTCTCGTAAGCTTCCTGAGCACACGTATGAGAACGCAAAGCGTAATCGTCTTGTTCTTTGCGGGTAACTTTGAATGCAGCTGCTAACCGATCGGCGGAATGACCCATGGTTTCTCCGGAACTGAATTCAGTTACTCCGGGTAACTGAAAAATATTTCAAAAATTAATTTCGTTCAATCAAAACGTTCAAAAATGAGAAAAATTATATTTACCTCAGGAATAAGGAAATTTGGTCTGAATGTAGAGAGTAATTTCAATTTATCCAGAGGCGATTTGGCTTTGTTAGCTTTCAATAAGAGACTTCTGAATTTACGATTCAAACGAATAGGTACATCGGACATGAATTCAACACCGCCAGCGACAACCACATCATAAGCACCAGCCGCGATTAAGCCAATACCTAAAAATGATACGTTGGTATTAGATAATCAGCTGTACAATTTTCAAAAAATATGAAAATTCCAAACACACCAGTAGTCATTCCTTGGTTAGCACTAATACAGGCCATAGTGACTGTGTGTGCTGGAGTGAATTCTGAAAAACCTGCACATAAAGCTGCTTCACGAGCTATATTGCTGGTTCGTACTTCTTGTATAACTGAACCGTAGATAATATACTCGATTACTTCTTTAGGTACGCCAGTTTTTTTCAACAAACCTCTGTGGAAAAAACACAATCCCACGGTTAACAATGTAAGGAAATTTCAAAGACAGAAATAACCACCGTCTTGCGATACTTACGCGAGGGCATTTTTAGCTAAATCATGTGGCATCATTTTCGAATAATCGGTACCGGAAAGTAAAAATGGAGTACGAACTCCATCGACAAACACTATATTCTTTCCAGTTTTATCTTTGACAGTCTTACGCGGAGCATATAAACCACTTCCACCAACGCATATCGTTCTGTACAGATCTGGAAAATAAACGAAAATCGTCCATAAAATAGCTTGCAAATTAATTTTCGATTAATTTAACTCGATATTATCTGTAGAAATATGAGTAATTGACATTTCATTCTCTACGTAACCTTCGATATGCAACAGTCATAGTCAACGACTACAAACAATTACAGTTGAATACTCTTTTGAGAAATATTGTAAAATGTTCACTTACTTTTATTATGCAACGCATTTAGGCCTAAATTTTTCAGGTAATTACTCTTAGCTACGAACACAGCCATTTTATAACAAATTTGAGAACTGGACGATAATTATCTAGGATTTCTTTTCAGCACTTGTAACTTTGAAAGTCGACGTATTACTGTTTCGCTGATAACGTAACAGAACGGAAGTAAACAAGTTGGACAGACTTCAACATTTCATGCAGAAAGGCCTTGAATATCGATAATTACTTTTAAAATACAAAGAAGTGACAATAAAGCTGAGCTTTTCTTCGAGGAAACCTTGTTCGCACAAGCACAATTCAAAAGGATGAAGTGAAATTTGAATTGATGAAAAATCAAATTTGAGATGATGCAATTGCAAATAATACGCAGATTTGGCAAAAAGTTTTTGTTGTCAAAAAAATAAAAAAATAAAAAAATTTTTGATAAGGAAAAACTGTTTCTTCTAGTACTTCTAGTGGTCAAAATAACAACTACAATTGTTAATTTGCAAAGAAATCTAACCCATTTTCGTGATGAGGTGCATAACCACAATAAAAAATAAAAATAAAAATAAATTTTTTAAAAATAATATTATAAAATTGATACGTAACTTGTATGTATTTATTTTTTCCATTACAATTTTATATCCATTCGATGATTCGAATAATAATAATTGAAAATTGAGCTGCAGCGATCGATTGATTGGATAGAATGATACAGAAGGATCTACATCACTTCCGTATCTCTTGTATTGTACATAATATACTTAATAAAAAATTAATGAAATGGTAAGGTTGGTACGTGGGATTTACCTATGATTTTATTCAATTCGTGATTTAATTTAGAAAGCTGTTGAAGAAAAGCAATAGTATTAAAAATAATAATAAATAAAACGTTATAAAACACAGTACGTAAAATATGAAAAATATACTTATAAAAAATACCATTGTTATTATACTTATCTATCTACAATTATCTAGGTACAATTAATTACACTAATAATGTTTGTTTTGGAATTTCATTTCAACCTTCTCAGCTTAACGAAAGAACTGTCATAATTATTTTCATTTTCGGAAGAATAAAAATATTTTAAAAGCTTAAGGGAAGTTTTGATCATCTTCGTAATCGTACAATATGAAGAATGATTCTGAAAAAATATGTAAAACAAATAACTTATATTAGGTAGGTATAGAAAACATTGAAAAGTTGATAAGCATTTCAGCAATAAGATTTAACTGATTTTTATTCGTATTCAGATACATGGCAAAGTATTCATGTGTATGTAGGTACCTACCTATGAAATCATATTATGTATTCTCAGAAAATTCGCACTTAAAATTTCAACACTTTTGTGCCTATACTTTCCAATAAGATAACGTTCATATCAATTAAATAAAGAAAACACAAAAACTGTTGATTTTTGAAAGCTCATCTTTCTGTTGCGAAAACCACCTTATAGCTCATTACACAAGTTCAGTGTCTTACGTCAATTTTTTTACTTTCCTACGAAATGAGTAAATTTCCTTGCAACAATTATTCATACCTCTAATTAATTACTCGATTTAAATTTCGGCATAACTTATGCACAATTCAGGTGGAATTTAAAATTTTCAAGTAAATAAGTACTTACGTTGATTTTATTCAATTAACGTTATATAACTAATGTAGGAGAGTTTATTTCAATGAATGTCGCAAGATAAGTAAGCCAATTAGGAGTTTCGGATTAATATTGTGTGTATTGAATTTCTATTCTAAACTATCTCGAAGAAATTTCAAATGACAGTAATGACGTTTTCAAATATGCTTTCGTTCTGTCGTTATAAAAAATGGTAGGACAAGATACGAGGAAGCCTTTATAGTATGTATTTATGCGCTCAATTCAAATGGGGTTTACTTTTCGCAAACTCAAAATATTACACCCTACGATGTTCATAAATTTTAAACATGAACCGTTGCTAGGGTAACATTATCCATCTCAAATTCTCAACAGAAATGCCAAGGTACGTCCTATTTTAAAATTACATTCAATGTTAAAAGCGATGGGCCGATAGTGGCATATCGTGTCGATAAAGTTGCCTAAGCATTACATTGAAGGTGTAAATAAAATTGTTCAAACCATATCACTTCAACTAGGTACTTCAACTTGAGAAACTCTAGTTTAAATTTTAAGATAAAATCCATATAAGAAGGGCACTGCCTATTAAAATTTAACAAATCAAAATATCAATCTGAAGAAACTCTTAATTAAGTAATACCCCGTGAATACGATTTCTTTTTATTAATCGATTCGCCTCATGATTAGTTGGAAATCATTCTAGGTACTAGATTCAATACGGAAATTTTTCAACAACATTAACTCAAAGGAAAAAAAATTTATTATCGCGTTTAAAAAAAATGAACAACTGTAAAATGAATCGATGATAAAAATAAAGTAATCAGAAATCATAAAAAACGAATAATTACACAATGTTTTAAAAAAAAAAGGTAAACAAGGAAGATTATAATAATACAGAACAGACGAATTTTTAAAGAAGTGAACACTATCCCCTCAGTGTTTTGATTAGCTCAAAGCCTAATTTTGACCCTTACATTGTTCAAGTCTCGCTTTAATGCTCGCAATTTCTTGCTTAATTTCGGCAGGAAGGTCGTGCTGAGTTTGATCCTCTAAATACTTCAGAACTTGGTCACACTGTAAAATTAATTCGTTAGTTACAAGTTCAGGAAAAAAAATGCGAGAAAAAAATACATAAAATAGGTAGTGTTACAACTTACTTCTTTTTTCCAAAATTCGTAATCGATGTCGAATAATTGCTCGTGATCGATGTTTTGTGAAAGTCCCTTCAAGTTAAGAGCATCTTTGGCGGGAACGATGCCAATAGGAGTTGTTTCTTCGATGGATTTTTCACCATCGAGACGACGGAAAATCCAATCTAAAACTCTGGAATTTTCTCCGAATCCAGGCCATAAGAAGTTACCCTGTTGAAATAGAAAATAAATATAAGATCAAAAGAAAAAAAATATATCATTATACAATACAATAAGTACGTAAAAAAAACTAAACTCACCTCCTTATCTTTCTTGAACCAATTAACGTGATAGATTTTAGGAAGCTTCACGTTTGGTCTCTTTCCAATATCGAGCCAGTGACGTAGATAATAACCAAAGTTATAGCCGAAGAATGGTCTCATCGCGAATGGATCATGCATGATGATTTTTCCCTAAAAATAAACGAATCATTATCATCCAATTAGTACACATCTCTACAAACAGGAACATATTTTTAAAAAATTTTCTCTAAAAAATAATGGATTTTTTCAAAGCTTTCTTTTTCAAGAAAAAGTACTTTAATATTTTTTAATTTAAAAAAAAAAATGAAATCCCCAAAAAATGGGTATAGTTTCCCTCTATGACACACCCCTCAAAAAAACGACACTCCACCCAAAAAATGATATTTCCTTCAAAAAAAAGCTTACCTATTTTATTTTATTTTTCCTTCAAAAAATTTATATGTCTTTCTCTAAAAAATTGAAGAAATTTTTTCCTACAAAAAATATTAGAATTTTTAGAAGCTTTTTTTCAACAAAACTGAGATCCCCAACATATGATTTTTTCCAAAAAATATTGTTTTCCTCCCAAAATGACATTAAATGACCCCCCCCCCCCAAATGATATTCATTTTAATAAATTAAAGGAATTCTTCTCTCAATCAAAAAATTTTGATTTTTTTTTTTTTTTTTTTCTCTAAAAAAACTGAAGAATTTTTTTCCTCCAAAAAATATACTCAAGTATTTTTTTCTTCGAGAAGATTGAAAGAAAATTTCTCACAAAAATTGTGATATTTTTCTGTAAAAAAAAAATAAGAAACTCCTTTCTCAAAAAAAACAAAACTTTCTTTCTACGCTCAAATATTTGTACCTAAGTGCAAATTTTTTGTTTACTTAAAAAAGAATTGGAAAAAATGGAAAAATTTTCATTCGTGTTCCAAAAAAAAAAAAAAAAAAATGAAAAACTGTTCGACTCTTGAAAAATTGAAAGTATTTTTTCTCAAGAGGAAAAAATAATTGAAATGTTTTGGCTCCAAAAAAATGTGAATTTTCTCACTTAAGCTTACTTACTAGTAAAAAGTGTGATATTTTAATTCTAAGAAAATTCAGATTTTTTTTCAAAAAAACGAGATATGAAAATTCAAAAAAATGAGATATGAAAAATTATACTCTAAAAATAAACGTACCTACGTAGATTTTTTCGTTTGAAAAAACTGGAAGATTTTTCCCTCAAAAATAACTAGATAACAATTTTTTGACTGGTAGGGTTTCATTTCTCAAAAAAATATACTTAGGTATTTTATTTCTTCTAAAAATAAGAGATTTTTTTTCAAAAATTGAAAGATTAAAGAAAAATGTTTTTTTTTTTTTCAATTGAGATTTTTTTCCAAATCTGAAAATTTGAAAATTTCTATCATCAGAACATTCGAAATTTTTTTTTCTAAAATTGACTGTTAAATATTCAATATTTTCCAAAAAAATTGAAGATTTTTTTTGCAATAAAATAATTCTGATTCGTTCTCTAAAAAAATCAAGGATTTTTCCCCTTCAAAAAATTTGATCCTTCAATCTTTTCAAAGAAAAACAAAATCTAAATTTTTGGAGGGAGAAATCTTTAAATTAAAAAAAAATTGCCCCTCTCAAAATTATGATCATTTTGAGGGGGAATATATTACCCCTTCCAACAAAAAATTTTCTAACCAAAAAAAAACCAAGGCCTACGTTTTGAAAGTGCTCTGTGGCTCCCAAAAGTAAGAGCACACCATCGTCTAAAATTATGACGAGAATATAGGAACCTATGTAATATTTCTACACGATGCATACCTTATATTCTGCAGCAGCAGTCGCCTCAGATCTCATCGAAGCACCCATATATACACCATGATTCCAATCCAACGATTCATAAACCAAAGGCACACCTTCTGGACGTCTACCACCGAAAAGAATCGCATCAATTGGTACACCTTCGGGATCTTCCCACGCGGGATCCAAAATAGGGCAATTCTTACACGGAGCACAGAACCTAAAACAGAATCATCAATCACGCGTTCGTTATTATCGCAAGCTTAAAAATTAGCTCTGAACATTTTTCTGCTGGGATAGTAAATTGTTGTACCTCGAATTAGGATGAGATGACTGAGTCTTCGATCCTCGAGTCCATTCCTTTCCTTGCCAATCGGTTATTTTTATATCTTCCGGAGTCTCTCTCTCTAAACCTTCCCAATATATGCCTCCATCACTGGCCATCGCAACATTAGTGAAAATCGTATCACTCACGATAGTTTTCATCGCATTCGGGTTAGTTTTATTACTCGTGCCTGTAAATTTCACATTTCGAGTAAAATCCAATTCCAAGTAATTTACTCGTAGTTTTCATTTCATTTTGGCCCAAAACTCGAGCTCTATTTACCTGGAGCTACGCCAAAAAATCCGTTCTCCGGGTTGATGGCCCTAAGTTCACCTTTATCGTTAAATTTCATCCACGCGATGTCATCGCCAACGCAAGTAATTTTATAACCGGGCAGTGTTGGCTTCATCATGGCGAGATTGGTTTTACCACAAGCGCTCGGGAACGCTGCGGCGATATATCGTTTCTTTCCTTCCGGATTGGTTATACCCAAAATCTATAAATGCGAATTGTATTCAGTCAGATTCGTAAGAAATAACAATACCTACTAAATATTATACGAAGTAAAATAAAAACTTACGAGCATGTGTTCGGCCAGCCAGCCTTCTTTCCACGCACTATGAGAGCCTATCCTCAGAGCCATGCATTTTTTTCCAAGTAAAGAATTACCACCATAGTTACTTCCATAACTGATGATTTCTAATGTATCGGCTCTGAAAAATTCACAATAGGTATTTGGTTAGATTTAGGTATATCTTACGATGTCTTGAAAATCTAAAACTACGAACTTGTTAAATATCACAACTCGTTCAGGATCACATGGCCAATGGGGTACTTCTTGAATACCATTAGCTGGGGTACCGGCAGAATGTAAAGCTCTTACAACCTTCTCTTCTTGCCCCTTCATCTTCTGCACAACAGCATCACCCATCCTAGTCATCGTTTTCATCGATAACACCACATAAGGAGAGTCGGTCATTTCGACGCCGATTTTAGCAATTGGCGAATGAATGGGGCCCATGCTGAAGGGAATCACATACATGGTACGACCTGAAATGGAACCACACGATAGTAAACAACCATTGAACAAATGAATAGGTCAAATTTTTAGGTAGGTAGGTACCTAGAACTACTACATACCTTTCATGCAGCCGGGGAAACGTTCCTGTACAGATTTTCCCATGTCCTCAGGGCTCATCCAGTTACCCAATTGAGGCACGACGCCTTCTTTAGGCAAAGGTACCGATTCTTGTTTTGTTTTGCTGACCAAGAAAGTTCTCGATTCCACTCGAGCCACATCTGCTGGATTAGTTCGGGCCAAATAGCTGAAACGTACAAATTCATTTGTTTAGTTGGAAAATTTTTTTTCAGCCTTTGAGGAAAAATTACCTAAGATGAGAGTATATTTTTTTTAAGAGAGAGAAAGTAATTTAAAATTTTGGTGAAAAAATTAATTTTTTTAATGTACAAAAAATTGTATTTCTTGCGAAATTTAAAAATATATAAATACCTACTTAATTATTTTGATATTTTAAATTTTTCAAAAAAAAAAGGAAATAAATCAAATAGGTATCTACTAAGTGTTTTTTTTTAATGATTTGTGAAAAAATTCAAGAACCGTATACCTACTTAATTTTTTTTAATACCTACATATACAAAAAATTGTATTAAATAATAAATTTTTTTCAAAAAAAAACCTTGCGCGATTTCTTGTAAAATTTTAAAAAATTTAAATCTTTTAAACTTTTTCCAAAAAAATGAAAAAATGAAAAAAAATAAGTAATTTTTTATAAAAACTGGAAAAACAAGATATGGTGGTACTTAGAATAGTTATTTGAACATTTTCGAATATTTTTTTAATTTTAAAAAATAATATTGACTTTTTTTTGTAAACTTGAAAAAATCATAAGATATGTACTTAATTCTCTCTCAAAAAAATTTAAAGTGAGTATTTTTTTAAAATCAGAGAATTTCTGGTAAAAGTTATTTTGTATTTTTTTTTTTTTTTTGATTGAATATTTGAATTTTTTCCGAAAAACTTGGAAATATTTCCTTCCAAACAATTTTTGAAGACGATTTCTCTGTGAATTAAAAAAAAATGATAGAATTTTATATTTTGTCGAAGAAAAATTTTGAAAATACTTCTCAAAAAATAAAATTTTAATTTCATAGAGGATTTTTTTCGAATTAAAAAAAAAAAAAAAAAAAAAAAAAAAATATTGAACCTTTAATTTTTTGTGAAAGTTGTCTTAAATAACTTTTGAATGAATGCTTGAAAAATTTTCATAAAAATAGTGAAAAATTTTGAGAAATTTTCTTTCAAAATTTTTTAAAGTGATTTAATCTACAAAAAAAATTTTTTTCGAGAAACGATTCTGATAGAATTTTTCAGGACAATTTTGAAATATTTCCTTTCGGAAAAAATATACGATTTTTTGTTAATATTAAAAAAAGTAATGGAATTTTTAATTTTCTTTAAAATGAAAATTTTGAAATATTTTCTCTCAAAATAATTAGTTTATATTTTTTAGAAGATTCATTGTGAATTTAAAAAAAGAGTCAAAAGTTAGTATGTAAGTACCGATATTTTTTCAAAAATATTTTTTACATTTTTTTTAAAAAGTTGTTTGAAAAAAATCATGCATGAATTTTTTAATTTTTCCAGAAAAATTTTGATAAATTTTCGTTTAAACATATTTTTTTAGAGATTTTTTTATCATGGTTTTTATTGTATTTTTTATTTTCTATATGATTTTTGATTTTGTGCAATTGAAAAACCCCGATACGTCAAATAGTAAATGCTGGACTTGAAGAAACAATCAAAATTAATTTTTTGTCTTAGAGGGAAAAAATACATAGTGATCATCTTTGATAAATTCAGTTTTCAAGTTTAAAATTATATGGCCCAGAAAAAACATTGGAAATTGAATTTGTAAGGAATCTTTCAAATTATTATATCATTCATTTTTTTAAAAATTAGTTTTCTTATTTCATTTTTTTCAAATTTTTGAAATGCTTTTTCAATTCATGCATTTTCCGAAATTTATCAACATAAATTTTTCAACTTTTTTTTGTTTTACAAGTTTCTTGTCGTGTAAAAAATAATTTTCCAAGTTCAAAAATAAATTTTTGCCAACTGTTTAAAAATTCGTTTTTTTTAAATTATTTGGTTTCACGCTAAAAAGTTCTACCAAAACTTGTATAAATTTTTTAATTTTTTTTTCATACACGAATTTCGAAAAATTCGATTATCTTTAAATCAGATTTTAAGAATAATTTTAATTTGAGGTATTTTTGGCGGATCAATTTTGGACTTTTGAAAATAATTTGTGGATTTCATTTGTCCCGTCAGCAAATTTCGGAATAGCCTTAATTAAGAAAATTCCATATTTATTTTTTCGAACTTATGCTGAAAATTCAATTATCAACTTGAATTTTTTTTAACAAAATTGGATAAAGAAAGTAAAAAAAGTAATGACAAAAAATTTTGAAAAACATTCCATGTGTAGGTAGAAAAAATGAAAATTTTCAACTTTTTTTTTATTCTGAAAAATTTTGAAAATAGTTTTAGGTGAATATTTTTTTTATTAGCGCACCCAGCTGTATCGAAAACTGAAATCTGAAATTTAATCAAGTGCTTCCCAAACATTCCGCCCAAGGGTCATATTTTTAATTAATTTCAGCTTCTGCCATATACAAAAAAAAAAAAAAAAAAAAAATGAAGCTTTATTGGAAGGGCACAGCAGCTTTTTCAGCCCAATCTATCGAACAAATCGGTATGTTTTTCGAGTAGCTATATATTTCAACACGTAACCGTTACCAAGGCAACGTTCGCCATCTCTATACAAATGCCAACGTAGGCATTTTCCCATTAAAAGTCATCCCTCGCCCTATAAACTCGATAGGTACTAAAACTTCGCAACGTTTTCCGCCATTTTCCGTACCCAAACATTGTATTACTTTAATAATACGAAGGTCTTTATGAAATCAGTTCAAATTTTCACACTCAATTAGTAGGAAAAAAATTCGTTAAACGAAAAATATAAACGATAAGAAAAATTGATAAGAATCAATTGTCGAATTCGAATAATTACGTAAAAAATTCGTATTATGCATTTCAGCAAACTACATAAATTACGAAATGAATCCAATGAAACGGAAAATCCCCACATTGAACCAATAAGATTTCGATATCATTTACAAACTCTAAATACTTAAGTATCACGAATGTAATTACGTTGTTCGTGCAAATTCTCGTTGACGAAATTTTATAATTTTGATTGCAAATTATCGCGATGAAATACAAAACAGGCTTCGTCGTTAACGATTAATGTACCGTTCAAATGATTTATCGCGAGGCTATAAATGATTTGACGTAATGTCACACTTACATACAATATCATGTCGCATAAAATTTTTTTAAAATTACGCGATTACTAATTACCTACTCGATATTTAGATTCTATCACTTACCAATTCTTGTATTTCGGTAAAGGAATCAAAACTTTCTGTTCTTCCATAAGTTTAGTCAGGTAACGGGCTTCCTGTTCCGTTCCATTGCATACGTGGACGAAATCAGGCTGACAGAGTTTAATTTTTTCTTCGATGTATTCTCTTACCTATAAAATTAAATTAAAAATGTAATTCAAAATGGTTCTATTTCCACGATATATTTACTAAGTTCGGTGTTTCTTACGGTTCGAGGGAAAGCGTTCAAATTTCCATTGGCAAATTTAATCGGAGACTGGATTTCTTTGGACGGAGTGAACCCAATACTGGTAGTGGAGAAATTACTACCCTTCGAGAATTGACACACTTGTCTGTAACATAAAAATTAAAAAATAATTATTAATCTATAAGGCAATGATCTGTCGAAGCAGTCTTCAGCTCTTCGTAAGAAATGAGGAAGTAAATTTCATACAGACATTTTTTATAAATTAAAAAAGTCTTTTCCTGCTTTCTCACAAAATTTCTTGCTCCCTTGAAAATTCATTCTTGATCGTATTGTGACTGATAAGCGCATAAGTAGCCCCTCAGAGGGAGTGGAAGAGGGGTACCATTTCCCCAGAATGAACTTTCAGTGAAATGGTAATAATTTTTCTTAATTACGAGTATTAAATGGTAAAAATTATTTGAAATATTTCAAAAATTATTATAATTGTTTTAAAATTGATGAAAATGATAAAAAAAACTATTTTTCAAAATTGTAAAATAATATGTTTGAAATAAATATTTGCAACATCAAGTCTAACAATTTTTATTTTCAAAAATTTAAAAATAACAAAAATAATTTTTTTGAAAAATATTCACAATTTTGAGCTTGAAAATTTTTTTGAAAAAATTTTAAAAGAACAAAAATATTTTTTTTTCAAAATATTCTCAATTTTGTCCTTTGAAAAATGAATTAATTTTTAAAAATATACTCTCGAAGTTTTCCTAGTAAAAATTTTGGAAATCAATATTTTTATGTTCATATAATTTCAGGAATGGTAAAAAAATTTTCAAAATTTTTAAATCATTTTTTTTTTAATTTTTGCAAAATATTTGCAATTTTGCTGTTTTGGAAAAAAAATTGAAATGAATTTTTTTTTAAATATTCTCGAAATTGATCAATTATAAAAAATAAAATTCAAATTCAATGAAATATTCGCAATTTTTCCTTCCAAAAAAGTTCTTGAAAATTGAAATTGCCCATTAAAAATTGTGAGAATCATTTTTTTTATTAGGTCATCATTTTGGTTTGGTAAAAAATTTTGAAAAAATTTTAAGACTATTTTTAAAATATTTCTGATTTGCCCATTTAAAAAAATGAAATAATTTTATTCAAATATTCTCGAAGTTGTTATTGTTAAAATTCCAAAAAAAAAATTGTAGGTACTCGAAATTTCCCTTGCAAAAAATTATGAAAATCAGATTATTTTGTACGTAAAATATTCACAATTTTTGCCCTCTTTATTTTTTTTTCAAAATTAAGTTTTTATAAAATATGCTCAAAACTGTCTTTGAGGGGATGATTTCCTCTGATCTACAAGTAAGGTATGGAAAAATTATATTATATTTTCTTACGAGTGTTCTTTTGAATTTGAATAATTCGCTATAGCAAATGAAATCAGAACCATAGCGAAAAAAATAAAAAATATACATTCCATATTATTTTTTAGGATGGAAAAACTTTCAATTTTTCTTATTACGAATGTCGCAAGTACCCAGTTACTTATTACAAATTTGATTCAGATTCGATTGAAGCGAACCTAAACCTATTTTTATTTTCAAATTCATCTTTCAAAGTTGATATCAAAATAACATACGAGTATGATACCAATATTATCAGTCGCATGATTCGAAACCATGTCAAATGGCTTTTTGAACCGTACAGGAAAAAAGTCAAAATTGAAAATTTCATATATTTTCTTATTTAATAATTTTTTTTTTTTAATTTTAATCTTTTAGCAGATTCATTTAACCTAAATTATCAAACATTTCGTATCAATTTTATCTTTGATAAAAAATAAGTACGTTCGGACTTGATCGAATGATTTTGGAATTTTGAAAATTTCATCTCAAATAGATTTATTAATTATTATGAGTATTTTTTGAATATAATTTTTATTAGGTATTTAATTCTTTCGCCTATATCTTCGCATGAATCGATTATTCAATTAATTCAATTAAGATAATTTCATCCGTTAATGTAATACGAGTACACGCTTGGGCAAAAAATCTAATTGATTTCATCATGATTCTTATCTCTACGAGTACAATTTTGATAGTTTTAACGAGTTCGACTTGATGAAAATAGTTAGATATACCTATTGAAAAAAAATTGCATCACGGGGCTCAATATCCTGAACTAAATTATAAGGAAAAGGATTCGCAAACAAAAAATACTCAAGTTATTAGTTTAAATCGCAATAATTGCGTAAATTATACTCAACATGACTCATCAAAATATTAATATTAATCGCATGTGCATGGAATCTTGATATGAAAACCCCATCCCCTTGACCCATCTCTCGATACTTGGTTAAAACTGTAGTAATTATTTATGTCGAAGTTGATGCAATTTTTACACGAATAAATCTTGAAAGATTACATTAATTTTGAAGTTCAAAGTCGGGTATTTGATGATGAATATGACCCATTTAGTTCATTTCCTAAATCGTACAATCGTACATAGTACATAAATTATCGTATATTTAAACAATTTGGTCAATTAATCGAATTATAATTTTTTTCCGCATGTTTTTAAATCATCAAAAAATTTTATACGAGTAGAATTTTTCTTCACAACATTACTTGGAAAAAATTACGTATTTGGAAAAAAAAATCTACGTAAAAATTTTTAGTAAGAAATGAAATTTTCTTGTTAAAGAATTCTCCCGAAAAAGCCCATAGCAAAATAAAATTGTTTTGGGAAAAAAATTGCGAGAAAATTTTTTATGAAAAATTCTTGAATAAAATTTTCACAAAAAATCCTGAAAAATTGTATTCTTTGAAAATTTTTTTTTAAAACAAAATTATTTTAAATAAAAAATTTGTTGAAATAATAATTATTTGTAAAAACCACTTTTTTATCTAGATTTCTTTTTGAAAATTTTCTTCTTGAAAATTTTTGAAAAGATCCCTTCGAATTTTTTTCTACGTATTTCTTCAAAAAGTAGTCTCAAAATTAACTAGATCCCTTGGGGGGGGGGAGATGAGCTGGTATCCATTTTTAAAGGCTTCCATTTTTCGAAGGTCCATTTCCCTCCCTTAGAAGCTCCTTTTCTATTTCCGTTCCTATGGGTGATTTTGAAGAAAAAAAATTCAAACAAAAAATATACTTAGATTAAGATCCGGAGGGGAAGGAGGAGTCCAATCGACATTTTTGCAATAACCAACGTTATTTCAATACTTAGTCTCAATCTACAATAATTTTTGTTTGGAAATTTTTTCGTTTTTGGAGTTTTTGGAACGAACATAAAGGACTTCCAAGGAAAGAAGGTGAAGTTTCGAAAAGAGAGAGCCTTTAAAAAATGGTATACCCTGTTCTGGTCAGATTACAGTCGAATAGACTGTTTAAATAACCAATTTTTCCTTTCTTGGCTGTACTGCAAGCCAAAGCTGCAATGAGGTAACTGCGAGCTCTAAAATTAAATTCCAGGGTCATTTTTATACGTATTATGCAAAATTGAAGGAGAGAGAGGGATGCAATTGAAATTTTCGTAATAATCGAAATTATTCCTAGGATCTCAATCTACAACTTTTGTTTGAAATTTTTTTCGAAATGTAGCCTTAGGAAGGGAGATAGGAAACTTCCAAAAAAAAGAGCTGGACCCACAAAAAAAAGCTTCTAAAAATGGCACGCTGACTGATTTTTTTTCTTATAGACTCTATGTTAAGATTTAGTCATAAAATTCATTTCAACAATGTAATCGCAAGGAAGCTGTCCCCCTCCCATTGCGACCATACCATTGAGTGAAAAAATGATTTAAAAAATAAATAAAAATTCTCAATGAGAACTGGAATTTTTGGATCATAATTTCTCTTGAAAAAAATCTCATTCGTGAGAGAAAATTCGTTTTTTAAAACAACCATAGTCAAAAATTTGAAAAATTTTTAAATTTCATTTTCCAAACTAAAATTTTACGAGAAAGACGATCGTGATATAACTTTTTTAAATTCAATTTCAAAAGTACGTGTTTTAGCTGACTTTTTTGTAAAAACAACCATGTTCGACATTTTTAAAGAGAAAGTCGTAAAATTTTTCAAAATTAAAAAAAAAAAATTATTACGTTTCTTGACATAATGGAAAATTTTATGAACAATTAACACCCCCTGAATGAAATTTTTTTCCCAAACATGATTTGAGTATGTTATTTTGATCTCCTGTAAAATTTGATTTTTTGATTATGGTTTTTACAAACGACCCCTCAACAGTTGAAGATTATTTTTTTTTAATTTTGAAAATTTTCCTTCAGATTTTTTCTATCAAAAATTTCCCTTCAAAATCTTGGGGAATCGAAATCCAAACCAAATCAACGCTCAATTATTCGTAATAAAAAATTAATTTCAGTAAGTTAGCAATAAAATTCGTAAAATTAAGGAATACATTTTTCTTAACAATTTCTTTCTTTCTCTTTCTCTCCTCCAATTAATCTCAGACATTAATACGAACATTCTCAAATCAAATTAAAGTATTTATAATAATATGCATTATATGGTAGGTACCTATTCATTATAGTTGTTGTAGGTACTAAAACTTTGGCTTAGAAACAATCAAAAAAATATATAATTTTTCATGTTTAAAAAAAATAGGTAGTCAGCTTAATTAAGTAGGTAACAAGTAATCATAGCAATATTTAAGCATTTTTTGATATATCAACATCAACTATGTCGTGAAAATTTTTTTAAAAATGAATTAAATACGACATTTATTTCTAAAATGATCAATGAAAAAATATGTAATTTCAAATCAATTTACAAAAGTAGTTCCTATTTCAATTTTATTTATTTTTTCGATATCAAATAAAAAACAATTTGAAGCTATTTGAAAATTCCAAACACTAATTGCATTAATGTGATAAAAATTAAACACACATATCCGTAAAAATTAATTAAACGCAAGAAAACGTTTTAATTAAAAGAAAAAAACGTTTTAAAAAATTGAAACCGTTTTTCAATATCTAATGAATTATTTTTATTAACTGCGAAAAAAATATACTTACGCGAATTTCAAACTGTTATCTATTATGGTACATTCAGGCATTTTGGAAATGATTTTTTGACGACGAAAATTCACAAAAATATTATACGAGAGGATATTATAGGCAAAAATATTATTGGACAAAGTATCTTATTATCATCGAAATCTTGGGTGAAAAGTGTAAAACAATTTTTCATTACACCGGAAATGTAGTACACGAACCAGACGCGAAAAAAAAGTACCGAGTCGAGTACAAAATCTGAAATGATACGTTGGCGCGAAGTGAGTGCAGATTTATACACAAAGTGGCCGCTTTATCTATTGTAAAATTAAACCCAAAGTAAATAAAACGGTTGAAATTAAAAAAATTAATTTATGTACGTCATTTATCAATATTTTATATCGAACAAAAGTTCGAAGTGATTATGACTTAAGTCGCATGACCTTAAGACAAGTCATAACGTGGTTATTCATTGCCACGATTCGTCCATACATACTTACAACTTCTCAGTAGACGTTACGTACGCGCGATCAGAATCACATACGATAAAAACATATGAGAAACCAAAACAAAATTTCGAACTCATTGAAGGTGAGTTTTTTCCCATCTTCGATCGCAATGCGTACTTAACGTAGGTACGTTCTTTAGATCTTTTTTTAAGCATTTTTTTCGACGTAGCTTTTAATTTTATGACGTAAATATGATCGGAACAAGGTGAAATTTTATGGATGATTTTAATACCAATTGAAATGCATTTTTTTTTTTACTCTTCAAGTGAACGTTCACTCGAGTATTCTTATTCTTCGTCCTCTTAAGATAATGAGTAAGCTTAAACATTTTTAATCCAACTTCTCATGATCCAAGTCGTAGTTTTTTGGATATTTTTTCACTTGTTCATTTTCTTTTCGTATTTGTATTTTTCTTTATTATACTATAACGATATTCGTGTTATATTATACTCGTAGCATTAAAATAAAATATCAAATATCATAATTTTAAAAATAAAAAATAAATTGTACCTTACATTGATTCAATGTCAATTTTCCTAAAAGTGATAAAGATGAATACCTATACTTAGGTACACCTACAAATGTCTCAAAAATTTGAAAAAATTGATAAAAATATGACCACTTGTATCAATAAAATTTACACCCCTCCTCCTCCTCCTCTTCCTCAAAGGAAATGAGCGAAAAATTGCAACATGCCACCTCAAAGTTCATCAACTGATAACACAGTCGCAAATGGAATTTTCCATTGTCAACGAAGTTTCAAAGAGAGTTATCTAAAGCTCAAAAGGAGATTTAGAATTATCAATGAAAATTTTAAAAGTTGAAATGTTTTGATAAAAGCTCAACTTTCAAGAATTTACCGGGAACAAAATCTGAAAAAATTCCACTGATAAGATATTTTTAGACTGCATTCATCAAAATGATTTTAATCATACCTACGTTTTTTGATTTTTTGGCGAATTTTTGAAAATGGTGAAAATAGCCCTTTGGTTAATTAGTTTTTTACAAAAATTTTAAATTTTGAGATGAAATTCTGAAAATTGGTTCTTATCCTAAAGTCGACCCCCTGAGTCGATCGCAACTATTTTCGATGCGATCTGGAGCCTCCAGAAGAAATTGACTTTTCTCCAGCGCACTGGAATTGCTCCAGAATGGCAGCCAAAAATTTAATTCTAACTCTGCCTCTGAAGTGATATCATCAGTGGTTTAGCACAATTGAACCCAAAGAAAGAAGAGTTGACTTATTCGATTTCTTCGTGTACATACGGTCGTTGAGTCATTTTCAATAAAATATTTTTATGAGAAATATCGTTACACCCGAAGAACTGAGATTTTTTATCCAAAAAAAAAAAACTTAAAATATTTTTTCTTCCAAAAAAAAGAAATTTCATTGCGCAAAAAATTGAAAAAAAAAGTCCAAAAAATTAGATAACTGTTTACTTATTAAAAAAAAAAAAAAAAAAAAAAACTGGAATTTTTTTCAAGTAATCTCAGAAAATAAAATATTTTTTAAGAGGATTTTTTTATTTAAAAAAAAAATCAAAAAACACGAGAAATTAAACATTCTTTAGCCCACAAAAATTAAAATATTTCTTATTCTGAAAAGAAATCGAGATTTCTTTTAATTAATAAAAAAAAATCACCAAAAAAATTGAACTTTTTTCAAAAAAACTTGAGAAATTTGAAATTTTTGTTTTAGATACTATATTGAGAAAATATTTTTCTTTTCAATCAAATTGAAAGACATGAAAAAAAGGAAAATTACTTTACCTAGGTATTATTATAAGAAGAAAAAAAATAAATTTTTTTTATAAATTTTCTTAAAAATTGAAAGATTTTTCATTCAAAAAAAAAAAAAAAAAAAAAATACAAATACAAATATGTACTTAATACTTACTCCAGAAAAAATTTTCTAGGTAAGTATTGAAAAAAAATTAAGAATTAAAAAAACTGAAAACATCATTTATTTCAAAGAATTTAAAATATATTTTATTCTGGAAGAAAGTATGGATTTTTTATTCAAGAAATTGCTTTGAATGGATACTTTTGGCCCGCAATTGTACTGCTTTTTTAGGGGGAGGAAACAATAGCTGGCCCGCAACTGATTTACCACCTCATCTTTTTACTTCGAAAAAATTGAAAATTTTACTATTTCACCTCCCAAAAAAAATAATTGAGTATAAAACCATTTTTCATTGTAAAAAAAATTTCTTTTGTAAAAAAATTCATTTTTTTTTCTCCAAAAATTAAGTGAAAAAAATTCTTATTTCAAAAAAATTTATTTACTCAAAAAAAAAACCTGCCAAAACTTAATATCTAGAGATCTTTTCAAAAAAATTGAGAGTAATTAGTATTTTCGATTGGCTCGAGAAAAATCGTTTTTCTTTTATTTCTACGAATTCAGAAATTTTTTAAGCAAAAAGTTGAAAGATTTTTTTTAAACTGAAACCTAACCAAAAATAGTTTATTTTTTTCCAAAAAATTGAGTTTCTTTTGAAAATTTGAAAGTTTGTTTTCAAAAAAATTTCTTTCGAAAATTTGAAAAATATTTTGTAGGTAGGTACCTAATTCAAAAAAATTGAATTTTTTTTATTACGACAACTCCAAAAAAAATAATTAATTATTAATAAAAAATATTTCATCCCGGAAAAATTGTTGGAATTCTTGCTGTGAGAGGATTCGGTTTTTTTTTCGAAAAGAAATCGAAAGATTTTTATTTTCAACAAGGATCTTGAGATCCCACGACGAAAATCATCTCGGTGAATGTGATCTAGAAAACAAGTAGGTAGGTATCTTTTCATTCTAGCCCTAAAATTCGGAATATTCTTGAAATTTGAGATTTTTAAAAGTTTCAAACAAAAATTATTGTACATTGAGATCTTTGTAATACCTATTTTTGGTCATCACAAAAATTTTGATAAGGCCCTTTACCCCTCCTTCCCCTCTACTCCAATAACGCAAAATATGTATGAAAATCATCGAATGATTTTCTTAGGTAGGTACATATTATTCGAAACTAGAGAGAAGGGAGGGTCCAATTGGAATTATTGTGATTACAAAAATTATTCCAAGGATCTTAATCTAGAACTTTTGTTTGAAAATTTTTTCATAAAGGAATTTAAAGGAAAGGAGTGAACCCTCAACAAATGGCCAGCCATATTTTTTTATCGAATTGTCTGGATAAATTACAATTGAATCGACAGTTTATAGAATCATTTGTTCCTAGTTCAAAGGTGATATGCAAAATGGAAAGGAACGAAGACAGGGAGGGCGGGAGAGAGAAGGGAGAGTGCAATCGAAATTCTGTTAATAATCAAAATGATTCCAAAGATCTCAATTTAGAACTTTGAAAATATAATTTCGCAATTCTACATACCAAATGTAAAAATTCCATCATTCCTCACCCTCGTCTCGATTCCTCACAAAGTTCACTCAAATCATCAAACCAGATATACGATAACATACTTAATTAAATTGGAAATCAGGTCGACTTTACTTTGTAAATAAGACTAGGTAGGTATTAGGTAGTAGGTCTAGGTACCTATACCAAATCGATTAAAAAAAAAATTCATCTAATAAAATTGTTTGAAGTCTGAAAATCTAGATAAACGCCTCGTGTTTGCGCAATTTCCTTATTTGATACGCGTGATTCTCTCTGACTCGTCCTATCAACAGCTTCCTAAATGCGATATTATGGTCGAAAGACTACAATGTGGAATTTTGTACGCTTTTTCATATCTACACACTCATTATTTATCATTTTACCTTTGCTCTTTTTCGCTTGTCCTAAACAATTTAAATGATTCGTGAATCTTTTCCACTTCTGAGAAATAAATAAAAACACGTAAACTTTTGAAAGGCGTGTTTTCTCATATCGATGAAATTTTCTATTACAGTATGAACTTTCGCACATATTTTAATTGACGTTACGTCATCGACGGATGTTTGTTATGGTTCGCAATTCTCGGTGTTTATTACGTAAAACAGCATCCATACAAGACGAGTACAGCACGTTTGTCTGCGCATAAAAATTTACGAGGTTATTTCTACGAAAGTTGTCTTGCAAAGAATTTTGTTTTCAAATAAATACAATGTAAACAGTTAAACACCAACAGAAAATCGGTTCGATAAATTTTTAGGATCATCGATCGTTATGATCAAAAATTGCGGAATGCGGAAAAAACGAAAAAATTGTAACATAATATTTTAAAAAGTGAAAAAATTTCTGACGTCAAACTTGATCATAAAATTTCCACTCTAACCGAATTCAACGGTCATCAAAATTTTAAAAATTTTAATAACAATTTTTTGGAAAAATTTGAAAAAGAAAACCATTTTTTGAAGAACTTAAAAATTTAAAACTTTGTTCAAACTTCAAAATTATGATATGACAGTTGTTCTAAAAAAAAATTAAGATTTTATAAAAATTGTTTTAGATTTTTATTCATATTTTTCATTCTTCAATTTTGATAGGAGTTGAAAAACATTTTTTTTTTTTTTGGAAAAGTTTTAAATTTGCAAATTTTATTAGACTTGGAAATTTTGATATGTTGAAAAAAAATTTTACATTTTTTTTAGAAAAAATAATAAACTAATAAATCTTAGATTTTAAAATTGTAATAAGTATTTTTTATATTTGGAAAATTTTTTTCAACTTTAGAATTTTTTGAAAACTCCAATTATTATAATAACATTTAAAATTTGCAAATGTGTTTAGATTTTAAAATTTTGACATTTTTTGAATTTTCCACCAAAAAAAAATGATATCTTTTTTCAAATTTATAGTTTGGGCTAAAAATGTAATGATTTCCTATTTCTTCTTTTTTTGTTGTTGAAAAATTCATTTTTTACAAAATTTAAAATTTGTGAAGTTTGGACTTTGATAGATATTTGACAATTTCTTTAATTTTCCACAAAAGTTGATTACGTTCAATCTTCAAAATTTTGATAAATATTTCTTATAGATACTTTTTTTGCAAAATCTATTTTTAGACAAAATTTAAAATTTGCCGCTTTGTTTGGACATAAAATTCTGATACTTGTGAAAAAAAAACTTGTTTTTATTTGAAATTTTGGAAACTTTCACAGATTTTTTTTCGAGATTGATTTTATTAAACAAATTCTAAAAAATCCCAAAAACTTAATTTCTCAGAAAAATTGTTTTTTGTTTTAAAATTTTCAAAACTTACAACTTTAACAAGCATTTTTTGAAAAATTGATTTTTATTTGGCTTATTTCTTTATTTAGGTTTTTTTTTTTTTTTGAAAAATCCAATAAATTTCCTTGAACTGAACATTTTGGAATTTTCAATTTTTTCATTAATTTAGCGAAAATCGAAAAAAAAAACTTTTTTTTCAAATTGACAATTCATTTTAAAAAATTACTTACAAAAATTTGATTATAATTTTTCTTTGAAAAAATCAAATTTTGACGAAAATCAACAGTTTTGAAAAAATTCGACGTTAAAAATTTTTCTTGAATTTTTAGAATTTTACCTATTAAAAATAATTTTGTACAACTTTTTACAAAAAAATAAAATAAAATTAGATACAATTTTTTGAAAAGTGGTAAATATTAAAATATTGACAAAAAAAAATAGTTTTTCCAACATTACCAGTTTGATACATGATTTTTTTTGAAAAAAATATAATTTTTTGAGCATTTAAAATCTACGTACCTACTTACAAACAAAATTATTTAGATTTCAAAATTTCAACAATTATTCGTTTAATTGTTTTGGCAAAGTGGATACATACTAGTTTTGAATTTTAAAATTAAAAAAAAATACAATTTGGTAAATTTTTAAAAAATTAGAAAAATTTTAGTAAGTACCTATGCTTTTTTTTTGTTGAAAAATTCTTAATTTTGGTCAATTGCATAACTAAAGAACCTAGTGCAGATATTGAAATTTTGAAAAATTCAATTTTTTTCATATATTTGTATATGTAATTTGTAATTTTGAAATTTCAATAAAAATTATTTTCTATTTAATTTTTACAATAGGTACCTACTTCAATCGAAAAAAATCAATTTTTTGAACGCATACTACAATGATCTACAAAAAAAAAAAAAAAAAAAAATTCAAATTCTGATAATTTTGAATTTTCTACAAAAATTGTTAGATAGGTCTATTTAATTTGAATTTTGAAAATTTCAAAACTTTCAAAAATTTTGGTTGATTTTTTTAAATCAAATTTTTAACCACCAATTTTTACCTTTTTTTTTTTTTTTTGAAAACATCATTTTTATTGACAATACTTGTAAATTTTTACCAGTTATTTTGGTTTTCAATTTTTAATTTTTGATAAACCTTCATTTTTTCCAATTTTCCTACTTTTATAGAAAATTTTTGGTACTTTTTATTTTTTATTTGACACGTTATACTATTTATGGATCGCCAAAAAGGAGGCCGATAAAAGAGCTCATAAAAAGTTCAATTTCTTCGGAATATTTTCTAAAAAAATATTGACCCTCCAAGGATTTCTTCAGCACTTATCTCGAATCAAATTCTTGAAAAAAATTCCATCTCGAAGGCTTAAATTTCATACCTATTTTCCTAAATTCTCTCGTCGAACCATATCGAAATTTGACCCAACCTTTGGCTCAAGAGCTGATTTATCTTTAAATTCTTTCTTTCATCGATTCGAATAATTTCACAAGGATTTACTTTCATCGATCATATGCTAATTTTAATATGAGTAGATAGATACAGAGTTACAGATTGTCTCATATGTAGATACTCGCGCACTGACTTAAATACGTAGATATCTGTACATTTCAAACTAATAATTATTGACATATGTACACACACATGCGTATTAAATTGTCATGAATCAACTTGAAACCTGTTACATTATCTTTGTACCATGCTCATGCGGTGGTATCACTCTTATTGCATATGATCTTTTATGATATACAATAAAATTACTCATTAAAAATAGGAATTAGGTACACGCTGCACGACAAGAATCAATGCAAAACGCGTGACGTAACATTGCTCCGAATAGTGTGATCAATCTTATGTTTTTATTCGTATGGTAATTCAGTTTAGGTATGTAAGCTTTTTTCGCAACATTTTTTATCATCGTTCCTATAATTTCAAAGTAAATATTCAATAAAAGATAATCGGTGGGATTTTTTATTAATTTTTGAACCGGCGAAGGTCTCGTGCTATAGTAAAAAAATCATATCGAAATATTCGGATACAAATTGCACGACGAAAAAGCACACGAATATCAGATATCTACCTAATTTACTCGGATAATGTACAATATGATTCTTAGGCATATTTAATTTACCGTTAATGGTTTAAACGATATGATAAACAGAGAGAAGACTCTCTCTAAACACGTGAAATTTCCATATCGTGCTTACCGATTAATGAGCACTGAAGAGATATTCAAAATTACCCCATATGAGTGCTCGTAGTATAATACGAATATTAATAAAAATTACATCATTTCATTAATAAAATATTTATGAAGCGTACCGATATTTTCCAAAGAGGTTTTAAACTTTCCCACAATGAGCCAACTTTACATCATACTTTTCCCTTTTCGAATATTTCATATCTACTTAGTTTTAAGTACCAGTCCTTGGAGCTAATGAGTTTAAGAAAATGTTCAGACATCTTAGATTATTTCTAGGTATTATACCTTTTTCAATCAATAATGTCATGGGGAGATACACGAGTATTTTTTTAATTAAAAAAACACCTAGTTCAAAAATCTTATCTCAAAATTTTAGATGGAAATATGAATCATATTTTATGAAAGTGAATGATGAATGAACTTTAATGGGACATCACATGCATACCTATACCTAAGTTGAGTATTTCGTTCTTTTGCTAAATCACTGCTGTTATCACAATAATTTACATAGATACCTATAGGAATTCGAGAAGTATTTCGAATAAATTGAAACTTTCATAAGACATTAACTATAACGAAGAATTAGAAAAATAATTACACTCTGATTATAGATATGTCAACTGAGAATAATAATTTAAATTCATATGTATGTACATACCGAAACACTCTGATGATGATAAACCGCATTTTTTTCTGCAGATGCCAACTACTTCACGACAAAAGCATAATTTTTCTCTTGTATTTTCTTCAAAACACACGTATTCATATTGTAGCAAAGACGTAAACAATTCTCGAACATGGTTATCATCCGACGATAAGAATTACTTTTTCTTGATATTTTAAGTAAATAATGTTCCCGTCTTACGTCTGAAATTATAGAATAAATCAAGAACTATGAATGTGTTAACCCTATGATAAGGAATAAAATACAATAATGAAATTAATGAGTATATTATTACGATAACTATATAATAGGTATGTTACCTACCTAATGTTATTGGTATTTTACTCGGATGATAAAATTTTATAAGTATTTGGAAACTTCATAATTACCCACCTATACTTATTGCTGACATTTCATTGGAATTATTTCATTTATTTCTTTCGATAGATTAAAATGTGCGAGCCGGTTCGAAAAAAATGCTTCTTGATTTTTTAATTGAACAATTAGGCGTATTGAATGCATTTAAATACAGGTTAATGATTGCTACTTTTATCTGCGGTAACTGCTTGTACGTATATTCACACGTTTCTAAATTTCTTTACGGTTGAAATAATCTCTTAAAAATAAAGTTCACGAAATTAAATGATCGATGAATAAAACAATCAGAATCACCAAGATTGAGACAAGCAGGGCTAGAAGGGGAGTTTCATTTTTTCCAACTTCCTGGTTCTGAATTTTTTTCTCACTTTATCACTCAAATTATTTCTTTAAAAAATTCTCTTGAATTTTTCTTCAGAAGTTTGATTCAAAATTGTTTTCTACCAAATTTTCTTCCCAGCTTTCTCAAAAAGTATCCGAATTCATCCATTAAAAAACAATTGAATTATTGAAAAAAAATGGCAGAAATGTGTAAGAAAAAAAATGAATTTTAATACTTGAAAGTGATAAAGTCTGAAAAAAATTAGGCAATCTTTTCTCAATATTTTTTTTCTGAATTTTTGCAGACTGAAAAAAACTTGTGAAAAAATTTACTATCCAAATAAAAAAATTGTAAATAATTTTTAAAATAAATTAAAATTTTTAAATTGAAAAAAAAAAACATTTAAGCTGTTTTTCAATTTTTTCTCCCTTAATTTTCATTGTTGTTATTTTTCGATGTTTTTTTTCTGATTTATTAAGAGGCTAAAAAAATTAACATATAAGGTATAAAATTTCTTTTAAAAATTAACAATCCAAAAAAAAAAAATTTGAAAAAACATTTTCATATAAGATTGAATTCTATTCTCATTAAAATCTTCAATTTTTCGATTTTTTCTCTTGATTGTAGATTTTTAGGGGGAGGGGTCAATTTTTTTCAAGTAAATTCTTCATTGGATTTTTTTTAAATGACTTTCCTGATTTTTTGAAAACTAGCAGAATCCTTAAACAAAATTGAAAAAAAATCCAAAAATGAGCTATTTTAATTTTTTTTATACCTATTTCCTCCCTCAAATTTTTTGTAATCATAAACTAGAAAAATCTTTTGAAAAACATAAAATCCAAAAAAATTAACTTGAAGATTACCTAATTCCAAGTAAAATTTTCAACTCCAAAAGAAGTATTCTAAACCGTTTGTCAATTTTTTCTACTCATTTTTCATAATAACTTTCGCTCAATATTTTTTTTCTGATTTTTCAAAAAGTGAAAAATTGAAAAAAAAAATTGAAAGCAAGAAATGAATGGGCAAAAAAATTTTGAAACAATTTCAATAAAATGTCAAAATCTAAAAAAAATTAATAAGATAACATTTTTTCTCAATGCTATTTCATGGTTTTTTGCAAAGTAGAAAAATCTTTTGAAAAAATTTATATGTAATCTAGAAAATAAATTTAAAATAAATTTCAATAGGTAAAAATTTCAAAATTTGAAAAATTGCTTAGTTTAAGCTGTTTTCAATATTTTCCCCATTAATAATGTTTCATCAAAAAAATTTTCGGTGTTTTTTCTGATTTTCACCAAGATAAAGAATTGATGCTGCAATCGAAAATAAAAGAATAGAAAAAATCAACAAAAAAATTTAAACAGTTTTTCAACTTTTTCATTGGAATTTTTTTCAAAGTTTTTTCCTGATTTTTGCCAAAACAGTCAAATATTTTAAAGGAAAAAAAATAGTAAAATTAAAAAAAAAAAAAAAATTAATCAATGAAAATCAAAAAGATGAAATTTTTTAAAAACTGTTTGTGTTTGTTGTTTTCCCCATATTTTTTTGTTCGAGTTTTTTCTTGACGTTTTTCCTGGTTTTTGCAGACTATTTTTTTTTACAAACCAGAGGAAAATGAAAAAAATTGAATAAAAATTTGAAAAAATGTTTGATTATCATTTTTATTAGGCCTTTTTTCCTTCAAAAAATCAACTTTTCATAGGTTTTTGTTTTCTAATGCTTTTGCAAATTACAAACATCTTTTTAAAAAAAGTACAATTCTAAATTAATCTTTCATAACAATTCTCACTCAATATTTTTTCCAGATTTTTTCCTAGCTAAATAATACTCTTTAAAAAATCTCCAACCCAGAAATAAAAGTTACAAAATTGGAAAAAAAAAACTTCAAAAAAATTTTAATACCTATCTGAAAAAAATTCAAGCCTAGAATTGTGCAATTTTTGCATCGTTGATTAATTTTTTTTCGATGGGTTTCTGTTATTGTTTCAAACCAAAAAATTCTACAATCCATAAAAAATTGAAAAATGAATTTTAATAAAAATTTTAAAATCTAAAAGAAAAATACTTCAACTTGATTTTTATTTTTTAAAAATGAATTGGAATTTTTTCTCTGTTTATGTATTGTTTTTGTTAATTTTTTTATTTAAAAATCAGAAAAAATTAGCACCTTGTTAATTTTTTCATATCAATTCTTCATTTGATTTCTTTCCCAAAGTTTTTTCCTGATTTTTGCAAAATAAAATTTAAAAAAAATTAAACTCAGAAAATTAAAAAATATATAAATAAAAAGATAAAAAAATATTTTTAAGCCATTTTAGATTTTTGAAAAAAAAAATAATTTCATTTGGATTCCCTTCTGGTTTTCTTGTTTTTTTGCAAAGAAAAAAACAGATTTAAAAAAAATTGTAGGTAACTAAGTATAAACAAGAATTTTTTTCATTTTTATAAAAGAATAAAAAATAAAAAAAATACAACAAACTCGTTGATTCTTTCTTCGTAAATTTTTCATGCTCAATATTTTTTTCGATTTTTTAAAAACTAGAAAAATCGTTGAAAAAAATTTCTACCCATAATAGATAAACCAAAAAAAAATTGTAAAAATATTTTTCAATAAAAAAGTTTGAAAATTTTTCTCAGTCACATTCAACTTTTGAAAAAAAATAAAGAGAAAAATATTTAAAATTTTGGAAAAAAAATGAACGAAAAAAGCACCATTTTGTCTAAAGCTTGGCTGAGTCAGATCATGAATCAAAATCAACATTTTCAATATGTACTTATTGCGCAAAAATGAAATATGTGATCGTCCCAGACAAAACCGACCTTCGGTGCGAAAAATTTTTTTTCTTATTTTTTCCTGATTCGCACTCTCTGCCCACTTAAAATTCATTTAAACGCGTCCTTCTCGAAAACATTTTTTCGCACCGAAGGTCGGTTTTGTCTGGGACGATCACATATGTGCTTAATTGATGATAATTTGTAATAAAATATAATCGTTTCTAAAGTCGCTACATACGATCCCTGTACTCAAAACGCAAATAAATGTTGCGAAATAACAAATGGCAAGTGGCAATTATCACACGAATACGATCGATGTACGGGTTCATCTTGCAAATTCGAATGTTTACTTCAATTTAGACTTCAGAGTACAAAACTAGAGATAATGAAGTTGACCTACGAATCTCGATTTGTTTTTCCAATCTCAAATTTTCGCACTTAAATTAAAAACTGTATCTTTTCGAGTTGTAGGTATTTTATGTTTTAGATAAATTTTAACCTTTCGCAAAAAATCAAACTGAATTCATAATTTTGTTTCAAACTGATTGTAAAATACACTCTTGTTGGTAATTGACTGTAACCAATGATCAAACTTATTTACCGAATTCGAGGGCGATTTCTAATTAGATAATCATTGATCAAATCAAGATCCCTAAAAAAAAAAATTAAGACGTAGTTTCGAGTCTTTCTCATTCGAACGTATAAATTATATTCTTTTATTTCTTTTCCTGGTTGTTCCTAAAACAACTGTAGAGAGTACATTGACGTTATTCAAGTTGCCTAATTACAGTATTGGAGGCATAAAACGTTGAAGACGCGGAACTGCAGAAATAACACACGTTAATAAAATTGCATAACGCCTAAAATGACGGCGACAAATGAACGATTACACTTCTGATTCATATCGAGCGATTTTTTTTTAATGCAATTACACAATGCAAATGAACCAGACAATTTTCGTACGTATCTACCTACGTAGAAATAGTAAAAGCAAAAAATTGATAATGATGTAATAAAAATACGAAATATCTACCATTATTTATCCGCTAAATACGTAAATTAATTTTTAAAATTTTCATACGCGGTATAATGCGTTTATGCACGTCATCTACAAAAGCAACAGCGTGTTTCAAGTTACCAACAATAGGATGAAAAATTTCCATAATGATGAAATTTTATTCGTTTGATTTACTCGAATATACGAGAATGCGAAAACATCGAAACACACGCTAAACTAGCCCCTCGCTGAGTATTGTACTTTCCTTCGCATCTCGCCATTCGCCGCATCTCTGACGGAAACGCAAACGCGCACAATGTCAAGGTTATAGACAAGATTTTCACTCAACCTTGAAAATTTCCAAGCTTATATTACATTCGGTCGTGTCAATAAATTTTATCAAATTTAAAACTACAACTATAGCTTCCTACGGCGGTCGTCTCTCGTGGCTCAACAATCCGACGAGCATGAGAAACATTTTAAAATTTTTCATTAATGTATTACCAGTTCTTCCCTGACTAAACACAAAGGTGACGAACAATGCGAAATAATTCGTGTTCTTAACGTGATTTGCTTTTAAGGTTGGTTTTATCGGCGCGAACGAAGAAGCCGAACCAGAAATACGTCAAAATCAAGTTAAATTCATCAGCCAACACAATGGGCAATGAAACTTCCGCTGGCTAACAAGATTTTCCTATTATCCTAGTGAGTAAGACTGTGATGCTGGTCAACAGCCTTCCTGCGTGCACTTCGGTCTCCATCACGTATAACCTAAAACCTAACCTTCCTCCTCGCCTCCCACTATCGTGATAATTATTGAGCGATACAGGGTGTCCGGGAGAACATTATGGAACTTCAGATTTGGATATTTTATTTGAACTTAATTGACGTAAAAAATCAACAGTTTTTGGAATAAGAAAATTTTAAAATTTTTTGTGATGAAAATATATTCTATTTTTTAAGAACGAATTTATTTTTTATTTTTTGAGAATGATTTATTTTTTTGGAATAAATTTTTCAATTTTTTTGTAGGATTTAGGACATTTAAAAAAAAATTAAAATAAATGTTGGGTATTGTAATTTTTTGGCGTAAAAAATATTTTTTAGGAATAAGAAAATTTTACAATTTTTTTAGATGAATTTTTTAAAATTAACTTCGAAGAATAAAAAAATCTCTTTTTTTGAATAGGTAAACAAATTTTCAATTTTTTTTAATGAATAAATTTCTAAATTCTTTGGAAAAATTTTTTAATTTTTCTCAGAATTCAGGACATTTAAAAAAAATCACAAAAATTTAATTTCAATTTTTATGAGGCAAATATATGTACCCGAGCAGCACACTCGACAAATTATCGAAATAAAAAATCGACAGAATATCGAATTCGATAAAGTGTCGCGTTAGTTCCGCATAAATCGTGAAATTATCTTTCGATATATAGATAGATTATCGACGAATTATAGTTAGCAAATATTTCGAGATTATAGTAAGATATTTTATCGATAATATATCTATAATATCGAAAGATAATTTCACGATTTAGGCGGAACTTTATCGAATTCGATATTCTGTCGATTTTTTATCGATTTTTTATTCCGATTTTTCGTCTTTTACTAGCTTTTTTCTATAATTAAAAATCATTAATTAGCATAATTAATACATTAAACTATGCCTAAACACATTATTCATGTTACGGTAAGAGGATCATTTCAGAAAAAGTCAAAAAAATTATAAAAAATCTGCCACCCGTGGGGCTTGAACCTTCTACCTCCTGCATGGTAATCTTCTTCCTTAACCACTATGCCATACCTTATCGTTGAGGAATTAGCAATAAAACGCTTATAATAGGCAGTTTAGTACTTCCAGACGTGTTGGACTTGGAAAAATTTTCACCAATTTGGAAATAATTTCAAATATCGTCACAAAATCGTTGAAAAATCGTTCGACAAATTTCAGATTATTTGTCGATAATGTAGTTTCAAATATCGCCACAAAATCGTTGAAAAATCGAATTCGAGGAATTTCATATCACGTGTCGATAATATAGTTTCAAATATCGTTGAAAAATCGAATTCGAGAAATTTCAGATTACGTGTCGATAATAAAGTTTTAAATATCTTCACAAAATCGTTAAAAAATCGAATTCGAGAAATTTCAGATTATTTGTCGATAATATAGTTTCAAATATCGTCACAAAATCGTTAAAAAATCGAAATCGAGAAATTTCATATTACGTGTCGATAATATAGTTTCAAATATCTTTACAAAATCGGTAAAAAATCGGATTCGATAAATTTAATATAATTTGTCGATAATATAGTTTCAAATGTCGTCAAAAAATCGGTAAAATATCGAAGCCGATAAATTTCATATAATCTGTCGATAATATAGTTTTAAATATCTTTACAAAATCGTTAAAAAATCGAATTCGATAAATTTAATATTCTTTGTCGATAATGTAGTTTCAAATAACTGCACAAAATCGGTGGAAAATCGGAATCGATAAATTTAATATTCTTTGTCGATAGTATCGTTGACGAATATCGTCATAAAATCTTAATAATATCGAATTCGATAGTTTTTAGATTTTTTGCCTATGAAGTTGTACCGATAAATCTTTATAATATCGTGAGAACATCTATAAATTTTCAAACGATTTTTTATCGATACGTTACATCTTCCGATATTATCGATCGAGTGTGCCGCTCGGGTATATAAAAAAAAATTACAATTTTTTGAAATGAAAAAATGTTATGTTTTTGGATTAAACAAATTTTTTGGGTAATTTTTGTTTTAGGTAAATGAAAAGTTTCCAATAATTTTATACCCAAGAATAAAACAAATTGTAAATGTTATGGAATAAAATATTTTGTTTTTTTCAGGTTCAGGATATTTTTTTAAAAAAAGTTTGAAATAGATTTTTTCTATCGTAAAAAAATATTTTTTAGGAATACCTACCTACTTGAAGAAATTTCACAATTTTTTGAGATGAAAAAATTTTCTCATTTTTTTAAAGATGTTTTCCAAACTTTTAAGAATAAAAAAATTTCATTTTTTAGAATAGGTATTAGGTAGGTAAGTAAACAAATTTTCTATTTTTTAATAGGTAATGGAATTTTTCAATTTTTTAAGAATAATTTTTTTTAATGAAAAAATTTATCGTTTTTGAGGATAATTTTTTTTTTTTTTGAATAAAATTTAGAAAATAATTTTTTCAAAATTCAGTAAGTAAAAAAAAAAAAAAAAAACTAAAAGAAATTTAATTTTAATTTTTTGATGTATTTTTTTTTATTTTTTGGAATAGGTTGGTACCTTATTGAAAAAATTTGCTATTAGGTTCTCGGTCATATACAAAAAAAAATTCTTAATAGATATTACGTATTTAAAATTATTACTTTTTTCCATTTTTAAAATTTTTTTAATTAAGAAATTATATTTTCCAAAATTTTTAAGAAAGAATCTGGGATCTTTTTTGGAGCATCAATAAGGTCATACGTATGTGCAAAAATAGAAGGATACACATTTTTTACTCTTGAGATTTTTTGCCTAGATTTGAAAATGAAGGTGCTATAAAGCTTCGAAAGTTGATACATAGTATTTTCAAAGTTTGATCCACCGTAGCTCCTTCATTTTCAAAGATAGGCACATTTTTCAACAAGAAAAAAAAGTTTGTTTCTCTCGAAGAGTTACACTCATTACTGCGTTGTCTTGATAAAATTGTTTTGATTTTCATGTTTCCCTAGTACCCCTTAATAATTTTGAGGAAGGCGATATTTTTGGCGTGAATTTCTTCTTGTTATAACTCCTTCAAATTGTAATTACTTGGAACTTTTTTTTTGATGTTTTGAAGTAAGTAGTTAAGTACTATCTTGTAGCACCTTCATTTGCAATCTTTGGCAAAAAATTTCAAGAGTAAAAAATGTTCATTTAAAAAAAAAATAAACCCATTATACCGAATCGAAAAAAATCTCAATTTTATTTCCCCTTTCCTCTTCAATTTTTGAGATAGGCAATTAGGCATCATGTGTATATAAAACATTTTTTGTTGTCCAAATCCAAGGTTTCAAAAGGTCCTCCCCGTACACTAACTATATATTTTCAAACACCATTTTATTGTAACCGTGCGTAGACGAGGGAATATCTAGAAATAAAATAAATTGATGGAATATTAAACGATAAAAATGATACGCCTGGCCTAAGACATTAAATAACCAAATAGGTATCAACTTCTCATTATGCACTGGTCATCTTGATTATACAGATGCATATTGCCTACTCTTACAAATATGTGCATATTTTCTCTGCTGTGCTAAATATTCCATGTTATTTAGGTACTCAAACAACAAACAGATTCGATGTAATCTTGTAAAGTTCACGTTCCCTCATTTTACGACTTTCGCCTCCGAGACTGATACAAATGTATAAATTAAAGCTAAAGATGCTGGTTGGATGGACCAGAAATAGGTTTCCGCCCACGCTAAATCACGCCCAATCTCAGCACGCCGAGGGAAGATTTGAATTAAACGACGAGTCTGTCTGTGTTTCCCGGTCCGTACCAAACCATTAATAACTCGTTTTTATTTTTTTTACTTTATGCCGGATTTTCCAAATGGTTGGTAATGACTTTTAAAATGAATGATGATCGTTTTTAGCACGAGATGAACCAGTTGTATAACTTCTTCTAGGCCGTGAATTCGATTGGAGTATAGGATAAGTGGTGACCGTGTAAAAAAAAAAATTAATGGTTTAAAATATTTGTACCTAATATAAATCAAAACTCGTCGTGAAATGAAATAAAAATCTTTTCCAGACGTCCCTTTACTTGAAAAATGAATTAACGATGTTTACACAAAAACGAATCATTGCAAGATTGACTAAAGGACGTGCTTAATTACTTATAAGTACCTACTGTTATGCATTTATACAGCTATACATACTACAATACTACATAGACCCCACAAAAAAATTAATATTAAACGAATTTCAAAAAATTTTCAAAAAAATCTTTTATTTTTATAGGGAAAAAAATTCAACTCCGATAATTTCAAAAAAAAAAAAAAAAAGAAAAAGAAAATGTTTTAAGAGGATAAATTACTTACTGCAAAAAATTCTCTCTTCATAATGTTTCCAAGAGAATTTTTTCCCCAATTTTTTTTCGACGATAGGTATTTTTTTTAGCTATAAAGCCGGGGTTACACCATCAGTCAGTTTGCACAAACTCCCATAGTTTGTGCAAACCGACTGATCGTGTAAACACTTAATTATTCATCAGTCATGGTTTAAAAATGGTTGGATGACTGAAGACTGATGTTGGATGAAAATCAAACGTGTTTGATATTTTACACAAACTGAGTGGAGAGAATGATTTTTTTATCGGACGTTATCATCAAAGTTATTTTTTGCCTTTTTTTATGATTAGTTTTGAGATTTGTTACTTTTTCGCGATTTATGCATTTCATACTGATAATTGTAAAAATTAGATGAAGTTGGTTTGTGTCGTGTAAACGCTTGACAGCTGGATTGACAGTTTAATTGATAGTTTGCACAAACTACAGTTTGTGCAAACTGACTGATGGTGTGACATTTTATTCAAGAAATATAATTTTTCAGAAATAAACAGTGTTCAGAAATGACTTTACCCTAATTTCATTGGTAAATAAATACCTAATAATGAACAAATCAATCAAAAAATGACAAAAAAATGACTGATTTTGCGAAAAGGGGACATTTTTTTTGACGTAAGTATATTTTTTAAATGACCTTTATTTATTAAAAAAAAAAAAAAATTTAAAATAAATAAATAGGTAGGTAGGTAAATAAATTAGAAAAAAATTGTGACAGCTTTTGGAGTGAAAGTTGTTTTTTTTTTTATAACACTTTTATGATATAATTTTTGAAAATTTTTTGTCAAAAGACTATTTTACAACCTTACTTGAAACATGTTTTTCTGAAAATTTTTCAAAAAAATCAATTAAAAGTTTTTCTGTTTTTTTTTTCTTTTTTTAAAAGAATTTTGCATCAAAAACTTATTTAGAACTTTTTTTAGGAATTATTTTTATAATAGTTCTTGATATAATTTTTTTTCAAAGCAGGTAAAATTATTTTTACAACTTTTTTCTAAAAGTTTTTCTTTCTAAAAAAATTTTGTAGCGGAATTTTTTTTTAATTTTCCAGAAGATTTTTTTTCTATGATTGAAGGATTGAACACTCAATTATTTTCAATAACTTTTTCAACAACATGTTTTCTTCAGAGAACTTCTTCAGGATATTGTGCAAAATTTTGTTTTGTTTTTCTGAAAATTTGTTGAGAAAATTTTATTACTCTTTGGAATTTTTTAACAAGCGAACTGTCAATTTTTTGAGAGAATTTTTCTAAGAATTACTCTGAGAGATTTTCTACTCACAAATAAATATTCTTTATAAATGCACAGTTTTTTTTCATGATAGTTATTTCTTCATTACTAAGCAAAGTTTTTGAGTAAAACAGCATTCACTGAATTTTTAACCAAAAATTTGAACGAACAAAAAAAAAGTAAAAAACCAACAACATAGTGAAGAGTTCAAACAAGAATAAAATTTTAAAAATTTGTGTGTAAACAATATTAAAATGAATCTTGTTAGACTTTTTTAAAATTTGTATTTAATTCGAAGCATTAAATGGTAAAACTGACTAAACCGAATTTTAATGGATTCTATTTAACCCTAAATTTTTAAAAAGTTTGTCTGAACTAAACTAAAACAAAAATTTGGAACATTTTCTAAACCTAATTTTGAATTTAATTTTAATTTGGATTAAACGAAATTATCTGTGATGTTGATGTTACCTATTTCTTTTTTTTTAAAATCAAAAATTTAAATAAAAATGCCAAAGAGTCAAAAAAATGGTAATAATAACTAAATTTTCGAATAATGCCAATCTCAAAAATTTTGTAATGACTAATAATGATAAAAATTATTGTTTCCGAACTTGGAAAAGAATTTTGGCGAGATTTGTTCACTTGTAGGATATATCGACAATGAGAATTTTTTCTGAGGAGTATTTTGTACCTGGGATTTTGAAAAATAAAAGAAGTCAATTTTCTCAAGAGAATGATTAAACTGAAACTTTTTTCAGAAAATATTATTTTTTCGAAAGAACTTTTTGTCAGCATTATTCTTTAAGAAAATTTTCGGGTGTGGAGAAGATTTATTTACAAAATATATTTTTTTAAATTGTTTTTTTTTTTAAATAATTTTTTGTCATCTTAATTTGTTTTTTAAGAAAATTTTACACGTATTTTAAAGGAAATTTTTGAACCTGATATTTTTTAAAGAGAATTTTTTGCCTATTTTTTTTTAAATGTAAAAACGATTATTTTTCCAGTGGATTTTTTTAGCAGATTTTCCCTCCAAGAAAATTTCCTGATCGAAAAGATTTTTTTGTCAGATTTTTTCCCATAAAGATTTTTTTTCTAGATGATGTTTTTTGTGAAAAAATAATTTTTGCTAGATTTTTTTCTTTGAGGATTTCTTACGAAAGGATTTTTTCCCAAGAGTTAATTTTCCATTTAGCATTATACAGGCCTGGCGAAGCAAGTTCTTATAAAGAAATTTCAACACCAATGCTAAGGCAATTTCTTTCTCTCTAAATCAATACCCGCTTCAAAAAAACAAAATAAATCCTCTTTCCAACAAAATGTTTCCATAAATTTTTCTTTTTTAATACTTTAGTGCGAGTTGCGCTTATCGCATTTGCGTCATTACAATTCTCGGCAATATCCCATAGAGAAATTATCTCAAATTTTTCTACGTTTCTGAAATCGTGTACATGTACCTAGCTCGACTTTTATCGCTTTGAAACTTCAGCTGTCTTCGCTTTTTAAATTATCAGTATTTTCAACGTAAAAATGGTCACCCTTAAGGAACACTTGGTTCTAATTACAAATTTCGAACCGTGTAAAGAGAGTTATCTTTGAACAGAACTGGTGAAAAGTTTACGTCCAGATAAAAATATTTTCCAACTCGTGGAAAGTGTTTATCTGTTTTTCCCCCTTTCTACGTACACCTACCTAAGTTTACGTGATCAGGCAAACGAGTTGTCCATAAAAGTAATCACTTTCGCAAGGATACCTGTACTGTACCTACGTAATGTTTTATCATTAAAAATGGAAAGCAGTAGAAGTTATTATCTGTTCGGCGATAATGAGGTTGATTTTGCGTCCAACATGTTTCAAAAAAAACACTCAGGTGACATAAAAATATTTTGTGAGAATTTTTTCGATAATTTTCTCAGAAGAAGATCGATTACTCATTTCTGAATTGAACAAAAAATCTGCTCGAAAAAATAATTTGGTAAAAAATTTATAGGAAAATTGAGAGGAAAAGTAATAAACATCTCGCTCGTCGAGTACATCTCTGTAGAAAAATTGTTCAGATTACCGAGAAGTGTTCATTATAAAACGTCATATTATATGGTAAACCGGATCCTCAAAGTCAAACATGAGAAAATCCGACGAAAATTGCTTAATAACCGAAGAATGACCTTTTCCACTTGTTGTATGGAATTGAATTATATGAAAGGGGCGCACGTCTATGTGGTATCAAAACGAATACGAGACCTGAGAGTAGCAGGTGGCTGGAGCATAGTTCATATCCGGAGCACCGGATCTTCACATCCTCTCAGACAATTCCAAGAGTATATAGGTACCGCCGTGTACCGCCGCTGTGGTGAATTAATAAAAGGTATTCGGTAGGTACGTTATTTTAACGGACTCGGCCCGGCATCGTCCACCACTCAGAAGTCGAATTGGTAATTTTGAGATTGGTATCGACATCCGTATCTCATACTATGATAATTGGTAGCACTTTATCGGACGCTATTTAATTAGAATAATATACCTTCGTTTACGTTCAGTTCAGTTCAGTTCACCAATGATCCAATGATTTGCATTTCGAACGAAGCTCGCTCTCTCGTTGTGGATTATTTTCACTAACTTGTATAGTTTGCACTGCCAAAATAGGGATCTCGTTGAATTTTTTCAAATATAAAACTACATACTTAGATGCCTAATATACGAAATTTAGAGAGGAGGGAGGCAGAGGCAGAGGCACCCAGAGACATATTGCAGTATTGCAGCCGCAATAAGGGCTCTCAACTTTATCATTTTCAACATCCAAACTGAAAATTAATGAACAAAGTATCCATTCAAAGCAATTCTGTATTTTGAAAAATTTCCTAATTTTTTAGAGAACAAAATTATTTATTTTTCGAGAGTAGGTAACAATATTTGTTATTTTTTTGAAAAATGTTTTTTTTCTCCTCGATTTTCTGGAATAAAGATTATTTAAATTTTTTTGAACATCTTTAAAAAATTTCAATTTTTTGGGGGAAGTAGATTTCTCAATTTTTTTTAAGTCTACGAATAAGTATTTCTCATTTTTTTAATTTCTCAATATTATTGGAGAGAAAATTTCTCCATTTTTTTGGAGAAAAAAATTTAGTATTCATTTGGAAATAAAAATATAAATTTCTCGAGTTTTTTTAAATGAAAATTTTTCATTTTTTTGTGAAAAAAATCTAGATTTAAAAAAATAAGAAATCGTTCGGTAATTTTTTGGATTAAAGAATGTTTTAAATTTTTTATTTTAATATTGTGTTTTTTTTGAATAAAAAGTTTTCAAGATTTTTTTTTGTTGATTTTTTAATGATTTTTTGCAAATTAAGTTTCTTATTTTTTTGAAATAAGAAATCTATCATTTTTTTTTAGTTCAAGTATTTTATTTAATAAAACTTTTTTTACAATTTTTTATTTTGAAAAAATACAACTAAAAAAATTTAAAACATTCCTTAATCCAAAAAAATTAAAAGATTTCATATTTCAAAAAAATAAGAAATTTCATTCTGCAAAAAAGTGAATAAGAATCCAAAAAATTAAAATTGTTTCATTCCGCCAAAAAATTCAGAATTTTTTTCAAGTGATCCAAAAAAAATTAACAGCAGATTGCTTACTTGAAAAAAAATTGAAAACATTCTTTAATCCAAAAAAATTAAAAGATTTCTTACACCTAAAAAATAGGTAACAAATTTTTTCTGCAAAAAACTGAAGAATAAAAATACAAAAAAAATTGTAAAATTGTTTTATTTCCCCCCAACAAATCCAAAATTTTTCTCAAGTGATTCAAAAATCAAAAAATTGAGCCCGAATTTTTTGGGAAGAATAAAAATTTTTTACAATTTTTTTGGATTTTTTTCTTCAGTTTTTTGTAGAATGAAATTTCTTATTTTTTGAAATGAGAAATCTTTCAATTTTTCTGGATTACAGAGTGTTTTCAATTTTTTAAGTTCTGTACACTAAAGCACCGATGATGGAAGTCCATTTTTTTTCCACTTCGAGATTTTTATTGTTTATGAACCTACAAGTGTCCAAAATTCAAAAAACGTAAAAACCTCGAAGTTGAAAAAAATGTGACTTCCATCATCGGTGCTTTATAGTGTACAGAATTGTTTTTTTCAATTTTTTTTTTGAGTAAGCAATTTTTTAATTTTTTGGATCACTTGAAAAAAATCCTGAAATTTTTGGCGAAATAAAACAATTTTAATTTTTTGATATTTTTTTCAGAATGATTAAATTTCTTATTTTTTGGGAAAAGAGATTTTTCATTTTTTAAAGAAATTTTTCAATTTTTTTTTGGAAAAGAATTTTTTAAATTTCGGTGTAATGATATTTCTCATCACTTTGATTGAAAAAATCTTTCAATTAAAAGACGATTTCGAAAAGTGTTTTTTGGGGAATTCAAAATTTTTTCTCCAAAATAATTTTATTCTGTTATGAAAGATTTTTTTCAGGAGATTTTTTAGGATTTTTTAAAAATTATTTTCAATTTTGCAAAACTTGAAAAGAAATTTTTTATGAAATTGAGAGGAATAATTCAAAAGAAAATGTTCAAGATTTGCTCTCCATAAGAAAACGTGATATTCTAAAAAATCCATTTTTAGAAAAAAAAATTACTTAGTTCAAACGTCCTCAATTTTTTTTTTTTGCTTTTCAAGGGAAGAAAAAATTTTGGGACCTTTTTGAAGAAGGTTCTGCAATAGTATTTTTCAGACCTCTGGGTGCCGCTGGTGGGAGGAAGGAAGGGAGGGAGGGAGGGAGGGAGGGAGGGATCTAATCGGAATTTTTATAATGACCAAAAGTATTATTAGGATCTTAATCTATAACTTTTGTTTAAAAATTTTTTCAATTCAACCCCTACCTCTCACTCATTTTTCAATAATGAGTGTCTTTGTACTAATATGCGAAAAAAGAGAGGAGGGAGGAGTCCAATCAAAATTTTTGTATTAATCAAAAATATTTCCAAAATTGTAATCTGCGACTTTTGTTTAAAAAAATTTTCAATTTGAACCCTCCCTCCACTCTAATTTTTCATATTTAGTATAAAGACAATCATTATTGAAAAATAGGAGGGAGTTGAATCGAAAAATTTTTCAAACAAAAGTTGTAGATTAAGATCCTAAAAATAATTTTGGTCATTATAAAAATTTCGATTGGACCCCTCCCTCCTCTCTAATTTCGTATATTAGGCGTCTATGTAGTTTTGTACTTGGAAAAATTCAGCAATATCCCGATTCTGGCAGTGCAATAAACTAGGATCTAGTTAATTTACACCTGATCGGCTTGAATCGCGCGTCATTCAGCTCGAACTCGAAGCAGATTCGATATTGGCAACAGAAACTGCGATGCAAAGAAGTGCTATGGAAATTAGGTCATTGAGAATCAACATAACGTTCTACATTGCGTCTGAAACATGTCCACTATCCAATGTCCCATTGTTACCGACATTCTGGGAATAATAAAATAAAACATAATCGTCTCTTCGTTCCTGGAGAGTTTTAACGAATCGCTAGACACACGATTATTTCAATTATTCCGAATTTTGACCACTTTCTCAATACGTTTTTTCAATTTAATTATATTACATAATCGGCGAACCTAAGTACGTACATACAAAATATACCTATATCAACATAGAAAACCAAACGAGGTGAATGGGTTCAAATATTTTGTAGCTAACCAACCAAGGTGGTGCAATAACTAGCGCAGCATCACCTGCTCTGCTCGATCTACTCCGCACCGATACAATTTATCTACACACGTTTACATTATCACATTACATCTGTATTCGAGGTATAGAAAAATCAACCCTCCGACCTGCTTCTCCATCATCTCATCCATCCTTTAGGTTCGATCACCGACGACGAGGCGACGAAGGTGTATGTGTGTTTAGTTGAAAACGAAAATCCGTACAACTGTGCATGTTAAAACAAAAACCTATTTTTTCCCTACCTTCATGACATTTCGACTGTTATACGGGTTCTTGGCGGTGCAATATTATAATATACGAACATAATTAATATGTATGGGTAACTAAACGCAGAGTACACGATCAATGAACCTACCAAACTCTGATCATAAAGAGTTAATCTTCTTATGCCTACGTAGTTTCTTCGTCATATACGAGTACATACGATTAGTTCCTGTTTGTGCCTCTTCACAGATGGAAATTATAATATTCGATCGTTCCTTTTGCTACCGACATTATTTTTTCTTAGAAATATTTTTCCAAATTGAGCAGGAATTTTTTCAAGGAAATGAGTTCAATATACGTGGAAACGTACTCTTAATGTATCTCCATTATTTCGGCATAATTATTTCATTAAAAATTATTCCTATATAATGTGATTACGAGCAATTTTAAAAATACTGGTTGAAAATTGATAATGTCATTTCCCTTAAAAGTTTGGGTCAAAAATTAATGACACTCTACCTGAGCTTAATTCCAGGATACAATGAGAGAAAATGTTTTTTTTTACATTTCTTTCGAACAGAGAATTTTTTTAATGAATTTCTTTCTGCGAAAATGAAATACTGCTTGAAGGATTTATTTTTCTTCTGAGTATAATACATAGATTTTTTTCAAAGAAATTGGGAATATTTTGAAAAAATACGTACCTAGGAGCCTACAAGAAAAAAATCCACAGAAAAACGAATCGATTTGAATATTTTGGTACATAATCAGTTAATCACTAATCAGCAAAAACGAATAGATCGAGATTACATTTTAAATAACCAATTTTTCCAGTACCATTTAAATGCAACATTTAAAAGTATTGTCATCAGAAAACAGCACAGTTATATTCCCCTTTACAGTTAATCTAATCCAATTAACACGTTATTAGGTGCCTTGTTGCTGATTAATTTTTTTTCAATAATTTACAGTTATAAATTTTATCATATTTCGTCTAAATAGGCACGTGTTGAGAATTTATAACCACTAGTAATGTTTTAGGAAACGTGTACTAACTAATTATTATTATTCAGGTCAGTTTTTTACCCTGAAAAATTTATTATAGACGATTGAAGGAAAATCAAACAGCATGTAAAAAATTAAGGTCTTGACAAAATTCTGAAGTATTACACTTCAATAATAAAAAAAAAGTTTTGATTCGAGAAAATTGTTTTTCATCAGTGAACTTTTTGAATGATTGTTTTAAAGAATATTTTTAAAAATACACCTACATACTCAAGTATAAAATAATTTTAAAACGAAATTTAAAAAAAAAAATGTTTGAAAAATTTTTAAAAATATTTTTGAATAATTTTTTTTTAATGTTAGGTATACGTTATACGTAAACAAAATTAAATTCAAAAAATTTCAATATAAAACGTTCAAAATTCAAAAAAAATGTTTCAAGAAGAATAACACTGTAGAAATACAAAATTTTAACAAAATTTTTTCAAACAATTTTAAAAGAAAATGTTTTGAAACAAAATTGTTTTTTAAAAGTCATTAGTTAAATTTAGAAAAATTGTTATTGAACAAAATTTTGAAAAATACAGTGGTTGTTCTAAAATAAAATTTATAAAAATTGTTTAAAGCAAAATTTAAAAAATTCATCTTTTTTAAATTCATTTTTTTTGAAAAATTGAAAAAAAATTATAAAACAATACCTATACTAACAAGATGTTTTAAAAGAAAATTTCGAAAATAATAAAAAAATCAGAAATAACTTCAAAATAAAATATAATAATTTGTTTTAACAAAAAACTTCAAACAAAATCAAAAAATTATTTACCTAAATACAAAATTATAGGTAGGTATCTAACATTTAAAAAATTGTATTTTAACGAAAATTTAAAAAAAAATGTTTCAAAAATTGAAATTTACGTTTTTAAAAAAAATTTTGAATAAAGTTTTTTTTAAAATTTAAACTGACCTTTAAAAAAAAATGAACAGAATTCTTTAAAAAATTCAATTATTAAAAAATACAAGAATTGGTCTTTGAAAAAATTAAAAAATTGTTGCAAAGCAATATTTCAATGAAAAGTTTCCAAAGAAAATATATTTTTTTTTAAATAAATAAAAAATTTCTAAAAATTGAGAAATGATTTTAAGCAAAATTTTCAAAAATAAAACTTCTTTTACACGAAATTTCAACACTTTTAAAACAAAAAGAAAAAAAATTGTTTCAAACAAATGTGTTTTTTTTTTAACCTGGGAAAAAAGTTACAAAACGTTACAATAAAACGAAATTCAAAAAAATTCTTTGTTCATTTTGAAATTTCGTTTCAAAAACAATTTTTTCAATTAAAAAAATATAAATTGTTTTAAAATAATATTTTAAAAATAGTTTTTTGAACGAAGTTTTAAAAAAACATTAATGATAAAAATGATGTTTAAAAAATGAAATTTTCGCTTGAAAACGATTTTTTATTTTGTTCAATTTTTTACTTCACTTCAATTTTTTTTTTGCAAATTTTAATTTCAAATTGTTTTTTTATAATTTTTACAAAAATATATTTTTTAAAATTTTGTTTGAAAATTTGTTTTTGAAATTTTATTAAAAAACTAAAGCTTTTATTTTTCAAAATTCTGTTTTGAACTATTAACGTGAGTAATATTTTTTTTTTTTTTTTTTTTTTTTTATAAACCAATTTTTATAATTTAAAAAAACACATGTTTTAAAATATTGTTCTAAAGAAAATGAATCTTTCAAATTTTCACAAAAAGCAATTTTTCGCTTAGTTTTTGTTTAAAAACTAATTTTTAGACATTTGGTTTGAAACCTGTTTTAATTAATTTTTTTTTTTCAAAACAAATTTTTAGAATTTTATTAAAAATCGTATTTTTTTGGATTTCTCAAGAACAACAAAAAAAAAAAAAAAATATGTAGGAAGAATGTGTTGAAAAAATTTAAATTTCGTTTAAAGACATGTTCATCGATTTTTTCTTTGCTTTTTTCATTTTCTGAAATTTTGTTCAAAACATTTTTTTTGTTGAAATTTTGCTTCAAAACAATTTTACTTTTGAAATAGATTTTTGAGAAAATTTCAAAAATCTATTTCAAAAGTAAAATTGTTTTGAAGCAAAATTTCAACAAAAAAAATGTTTTGAACAAAATTTCAGAAAATGAAAAAAGCAAAGAAAAAATCGATGAACATGTTTTTAAACGAAATTTAAAACATATATTTTTTTTTGGTTGTTATTGAGAAATCCGAAAAAATACGATTTTTAATAAAATTCTAAAAATTTGTTTTGGAAAAAAAATTAATTACAACATATGTTTCAATTTTGTTTTAAAATACGATTAATTTTAAAATCTTGAATTAAAAAGCAAATTATAAAATATATTTTTTTAATTTTGTTCAAGAATTTTTTAAATTTTGCTAAAAAAAACAAGTCCTTGATTTAAAAAAAAATCCTCAAAACGGCTTATTTTATATCAAAAAACTATTTTTTTTAAATTCTGTAAAATGTTACGTACTATTGAAAAAAAATATAAATATTTTTTTTTTTAAATAAAATTTACAGAATTTTGTTTGATTTCTTTTTAATTTGTTTTTGAGTACTTATGTTTTCTAATTTTGTTTAAAAAAGATTTTTAAAAATCTAATTTAAAATCTTTTTTTCATTTTTTTATTTTGCTTAAAACCAATTTTGTTAAACTTTGTTTCAAAATATGTATTTTTAAAAATATTGTTTCAAAAAATTTTCAAAATTTGTTTATTTTTGTTTTACGAGACCGTTCCATGTGATTTTTTACAAAGGGAGGTGTATTGTTTGCTTAGTACTAAACTTGATCTTTTGAAGTTTATAAATTCCCAAGTAAGAGTATTCACAATTCACATACGTAATTTTCTTGTACCCCCTTTCCCACCAATCGAAATTTCTGGCAAAAAAGTGACATTGACTACATGGGCGATAAGCCATCTCGATATACTATATTTTGCGAACCACTAAATAATGCAATAAAGAATAACGACTCGGACTAATGACTTCTTTTAAAACGCAGGTAGATGCGTTAAAATTATTAAAAACTGACTACCATCTGAATTTCAGTTAAAACTTTTACTTCTTCGTATAACAATCTTACTAATATCCAATTATCATACAAAGAGATTATTTCGCTTTAATTACCGAATACAATGAGCACAGGACTTTTAGTTTTAGTCGCTGGTTAATCACCGCCTGCGCCACCGCCGTCAAGTAGTCGACGTAGTCGTCGTCGACCGTCGTCGCGGGAAGATAAGAAAATCCAAACGGCCTTGTCCTTCTTGCTCTGCCCCCAGTCAGTAGCACTGGCAATAATTTCCCTCTCTCCAAGTCCAAAGTCTTCATTTTTGTATCACCCTTTGCTCCGCTATATATGAGCCTAGGTTCATTTACAATTACACTTTATGCTACGGCGATGTTACTCTTCTGAACAATCTCATTATACATTTTAGGTTTCAGTCTTGTGTCAAGGATCATAAACAAATTATTCGTGATGCGAACGCAATTACCTGGCTTTCATTTTAAATACAAAATGACAATTCCGCCGAGTCGAGTTGTATATTTCTGGCTATTTAAAATTCCCACTATTAGGATGCAACAATAAATATAGGTATTAAGAATAGGACGTTTTGTTCTATGATTTTTTCTCTCTCTCTCTCGTTGTTTTTCAAAGGTAAATCTAGCCAAACTTAATCAGCATTCGTTTGGAACTAATTCCCGTATAACATCTTCCTGTATAATTTTTTCTTTAGTCTCTTAATTAATCGAGTTGATTTGTTCCGTAAATAGCGATACGGTTTGAATTCTATTTGCATAGCGATACCCAACGCTTATTTTTTTGTGTAAAAAATTAAATTAAATTAAATTATTAAAATTAAAATTGTCTTTTTCATTTCCGCTACTAAAAGGTACCTATTTTATCGAAAATGGCGCTAAAAAAACGTAACGGTCACTACCTACATCTTTCAGATAAAGTCACCTCATCGTCAAGTCGCCGCTAAAAGTGGTTTTTATCCTTTTCCTAATAAACTCACACACCATTAAGGAGATAAAGGTGAAGAAATTTTCTCATAGAGTCGACTCGCAGTCGTATCTAACGTATTGAACCGAATCATATTCACGATAAAGACCTTATTTGACAACACAAAAGTAACCGGTCATTGTTTCATTCGTATGCCTAAAATTACGTACTCGCTCTACGACGATGTTTATTTTAAAGTTAAATTACTATTTTGAATGGATAATTCGGATGAAAACGTGGCCTTATTTCCGTTCTTATTTCCCTTTATCAGAATTTACTCACACTATTTAGGAGTTGACGCGGTTGACGTATCTTCTGCTCGAGATACTTAAATAAGGACTTATTTTTAAAAAAAAAATCTTCAGAGCCACCTTTTATCTTCATTCTCGTCGTCTCTGAATTACCTATACAGTGAAAAATTATTTAACTAGGAAGTGTAATTTTTCTCCGATAGGATTGAAAAGTAATCGCAGATATTGGTAGTTAGGTACTTGCTCTTGCTATACGTGGTACATACAAAGTTCATCGAACCTGATACCTACACCTATAACAGCTGCTTAACGCGCACGAGTCCGGATTAAAACGATGCTAGGCGTGAAAATTGTCATTTTCTAAAGCAGGCTTTAGAAATAGGCCTACGCACGTTCTCAGAAATAGAATGCTCCTTCTTTTTTTCAAAAAGCTAACGTTTTTGAATGCATCTTATACCCTGCAATTTAGGCTGATTTTCTGGGATGAAAAAGTCTACATTTAATTTTGACTCGATCCGGGGGGGGGGGGGGGGCATTTCTGTACAAACTATAGTATATGGTGTTTGATTGCTTTCTATGAAAATAAAGATTACTCAATTATTCACAAAATTTTGAGGATTTTTCTCATTTCAAAAATTTTTGAAAATTAAAGCATTCATCACATTAAAATTTTTTGTAAAATTTGGCCCAATTTAGAAAAGTGTTTCAAGTTTTTAAAAGTAATACCTGTCATTAAAGAAAAATTGTTTTTAAAAATTATTAAATTTCAGAATGTAATCAAATTTTAAAATTCAATCTTTCTTAACGTTTTTATACTTACTTTACAAATTTTAATTTGCTTTGATTTTCAATTTTTCGAATTTTTATTTTCAATTGATTTTCAATTTTTCTTAAATTCAACTTTTTTTTCGTGTTCAATTTTTTCTGATTTTTTTCTCAGTTCTCACTTCAAAGAAATTTTATTATTATTTTTTTCCAAGATAGACTTTCTCACCTATTATTTTTTTTTCAAATCCTTTTTCAACTAAATAATTTTGCAATTTATTAGCTTTGATTTTTTTTCTAATTTCCATTAATTGGTAGGTAGGTATTATGAATTGGTTTTCATTTTTTCTCACTTTCACAATTGAAAGGGTCCCTAGAATAAGGGCCTCTGGACCCGGAGGCCCTTTTTCCGGAGACTCGCTTTTTGGAAGCGTCTTGTCATGAACTTCATTCCTACAAAATTTTACTTTCCTACGATCACCCTAGGTGGCGCTACGACACAATGTTTATAGCTACTTGGCTATAGCTTTTATATACAGTGGTGCGTCAAAGATCGTTTTGATTTTCAATAAATTTAATTTTTGCATTTAATGAATATTCATTCTTCCTCACAAAAAAAATTTTACTTCAAAGTTCAAAGTAACTACATTGTAAAATACTCATTTTTATATCTTTAAAAAAATCACTTCAATTCATTCATTTTTCGCAAATTCAGTTTTTTTCATCACTTAAATGTGATTTAAAATTGAATAATCGTGCGAAAACGCATATTGGTAGCTTCGAAACGATCGTAGGTAAGTTTTTGTCATCATTAACTTTTACTGACAGCTTCAATCTAAGTCCCAGATCAAGAAAAAGTAATAAAAAAATGGGTGAAAATCAGTCGCTAGAAGAAGGGTCTCTAACACAACTTTTTCAACTCTAAATATCTCCGGTAATAAAAGTTCGTTTCAATTGGTCTTTGCCTCATTTTGTAGCCAACAGTTCAACCTACAAATAATTTCAAACCCGAGATTGATACCTAAAATATTCGTTGAGATATTTACATTCAAAACTTCAAACGCGTTTTTCTCAAAACTATGTTTTTGGCGAGGGGCCCTTATTCTAGAGACCCTTTCAATTCCAATTTTTCTCCAAGGTCGATATTTTCTGATTTAAAAAAGCTGTAATTTCTAATTATAAAATCCAATCTGTTTAATTTTTTTTTTTTTTTTTTTCAAAAATAGTTGTTTCGATTTAAAAATTTTCAAGTTTTTTGACCTACCTACCTACCTAGTATATTTTTGTAATTTTCTATAGTTTTCATTTTAAATTTTTTCTCAATTTTCTTATTTTATTTTTTTCTCATTACATATGGTCAGCTTTTTATTATTTTTCAAAAAGTTTTAGTCCTTTCTGCTTCACATGCAATCTTTTGATGTTTTCAATTTTCCTATTCTGTCAACTAATTTCAAGTAACTATTATTTTAAATTAATTTTATATTTCTTTTCCAAGTTTCTAAATTTAATTTTTCTCCATGTTCAGTATTCCCTCGTTTCTAAAAAAGTTTTCGATCATTTTTGATTCGAAGACAATCCTTTTAATTTTGACTTCTTTAATTTTTAAAAATTATTGTTGATCAATGATCAATGTTCAAGTAATTTTCCTTAATTTTTTCTCTGAGGTTATTTTTTAAATTTCTTTTTTATTTTACATTTCCTTTATTAGGTAGGTACTAAATTACAAATCCACTAATTTTTTTAAATTTCCAAATTTTCTCGATTTTAATTTTTTATTTTTAGTAATACCTACTTAAGCCTTATTTGTAATGAATTTCAATTTTTCTCCATTTTCCAATTTTAATTTTTTTCGATGGTCAGCATTTCTTACTTTTTTTTTGAAACATTTCCAGTCATTTTTGATTATAGTTACCTGAAAATATGATCTTTTCATTTTTTTATTTTTTCAATTCCCAATTTTTCAATTTTATCCCCTCTCTCCTAATTTACATAAATTTTCATTTTAAAATGATTTTAAATTTTTCTAAATTTTTCAGTATTTTCTGATTTTTTAAGACGTTTTCATATACAATTTTGGTCAAAATCCCATTTTTTGGATTTTAGACTTTTTTATCCGTGATGTAGTGTTATTTACACTGACCTGGAGATATATAAAAAAATTATTGATGTTATTGATTGAATTTTCAATTTTCACAATTCCCCCCGCCTAATTTCCAGAAATTTTCATTTTCAATTTTTTCAATTCTTCAATTTTAATTTTTCGCTGCGTGGTCAGTATTTCCTGATTTTTTTCAAGTTTTAAAGCATTTTGATTAAAATCCAATCTTTCCGATTTTTGATATTTTCAATTTACAATTTTTTCAATTCTCCTCCCACTAACTAATTTCCTGAAATTTTCAAAAAAAAGTTCTTTTATCTTATTTTTGAGCTTTGAGCTTTTGAAAAAAAAAATTAATCATCACCAATATATTTGAATTTTTGATGAAAAAGAAATTACTAAAAAAAAATAGTTTTGTTAATATCTCATTTTTGAGATTTGAGCCTTATGGAAACAATTTATTTGTTCAAGTTGTAAAAATGATGGGTTATGTTTTTCCGCTTTTGTTGCCTTTCTTTTCAGAGAAAAATAATTTTTTTCCAAGTTTTGTGTATAAATTGTTATAATTACTAGTTTCGAAATTTAAAAATTTTTCGAAGTTGGAGAATTTTATAAATTTTTAAAAAACTTTATTGCGAATTTTGAGGTTAAATCAAGTTTTACAATTCAGTAGGTAAATTTTAAAAATGATTGAAATTTAGAAAAAAATTAATGGTCTGAATGGATCTGAATTGAAATGGTGCAAATGAAGATGGACCAATAATGTTCCAAATGAAGCACAAGTGATCCAAATGGATCAAATGTCCAAGTGGACAACAAATGATTTAAATAGACCATCAATGGTCTGAATGAATGGTGCAAATGGACCAGTAATGACACAAATGGATCATCAGTGCTCCAAGTGGACAACAAATGATCTATAAATGGACCATCAATGGTCAAAATGAATAGAGCAAATGGGCCATGACCCAAATGTACTGAAAAGTACAAATGGTTCAAAAATGGACATTACAAAAAAACTGAATGATTTTAGTTGATAAATAGATATTTTGGTCATTTTCTCAATTTTTTTTTTCGTGGTAATTTTTTTTTCTTTTTTTCAATTCTTGATTTTATCACACTAGTACTCCTTTAATTTCCCATATTTAAAATTTATGTTCTTCCTCATGGTTAGTTTTTCTTTTTTTTAGGTCTGCCATTTTAAACGTAAAGAAAACCACAACCGTATGAATATGAACTCCATCCCCATCCAAAGTGGACTGAAAATTCGCGCAAGATTCTGCGCAGTCTACTCGAATGCATCGCAAAAAACAAAGGAAACGTAAAGTCGTTGTAAGAAGCTAAGTACCCGTATTTTCATATACTATAATACTTATAGTAGCTCGCTGATAATAATATCAAAGATATAAGACGTTACACCGGAAAGATACATACAGCCAAGAAAATGTGTAACAGGTGCATCCTCATAACGACTAAAGTTTATCTAGTCAGACACGTTAGTTCCAGTACTATAGGGTTTTCTTCTGCGAGCAACAATAAACGTTTTCGGTCTTAAGAAGAGAGCGAGAATACTCATTCGCATTACTCCTCAAAGGTAACCAGTTTAACTTCCGGTTCTTTACACCGGCTACTTCCACGGCGCAAGAAATAACTTCCTCCAGTACCGGGGTGCTGCGGCAGGTCCATCGTAAATAAACTGACCACCGCGCCGGACCGTCGCGCTGTGCGCTGTGTAAACTGAAATTCAAATTTTACATTAACGTTTTCTGAGCTCATTTAACAGCGATTAAACGTGATCGTTACTGTTCCTAACCTTGCTTTATAATAACAAGTAATCAAAGGTTAACTATTTCATTTCCTTCATTAATAATCGTTATGGCTTGCCATCACGAATAAATAATACCTATCTCGGTGCACAGATCTGATAATGGAAGCACTATTACACGAGTATAACTTATTGCGGTTTGTTGACGAGATATCGTTCGCACAAACCGAGCACGCTTTGGGTTACCTAAGCCTAGGTAAAGGTATGGGCATAAATGTTTCTCTATCTACAGGGTATTTCATATATGACTGAGTTCCTTCCATCAGGTGAATAGGCAACTCATAAGGAACAAAAAATGGTATATAAACACGTCGCCTATCTCGAAAGAAAATTAAACTAAGAAAAAATCATTTCTGATTGAGCCAATGAATAGTACTAAAAAAATGAACTTTTTTTATTCCGGACATTTTTTTTGTCTATCTTTAAAAATGAAGGCGTAGGAGAGCTTTAAACTTTGAAAAATCAAAAAACCGGTTTTTTAATTTTCAAAGCTCTGTAGCTCCTTCGTTTTCAAAGATAGGCACGTTCATCACATAACTTTTTTTGCTCATCTCAAAGAGTTACACCTGTTTCATGTATCATCTTGACGAAATCTTGCAATTTTCATTGTCTCATTTGTACCTATCGATCATTTGAGCTTAAAACTGTCAGTGGACGTCATTGCAAAATGGATCGTGCTAAAATATGCAGATGGCTTCAGCAACATGACGTCATCTGACTGCATGAAGGACATAGAGTAATTTTCTACCATAAAGAAAGTGATGAGATTTAAAGGAAAGGGAGGAGGGGTCCAATTGAAAAATGTTTGAAACAAAAGTTATAGATTGAGATCTGAAGAATAATTTTAGTCACTATAAAAATTTTGATTGAGCACCTCCCTCTATTCGAAATTGGACGAAAGGAAGAGGGCCAGTTGAAAATGTTTTCAAACAAAAGTTGTAGATTAAGATTCTGAGAATAGTTTTGATCATTACAAAAAATTTTGATTGAATCCTTCACACCTCTCCAATTATGAATAATACATTTAAGTATTTAAGACTTTACGTCGTATTATACAAAATTAGACGAGAAGGAGTGGTCCAATCAAAATTTTTATAGCGACCAAAATTATTTTTGAGATCTCAATCTATAACTTTTGTTTGAAAATTTTTTAAATTGACCCTCTCCCTCCCCTCCAATTTCAAATGATATAAGTATTTAAGTAGTATTATACAAAATTAGACGAGAGGGAGTGGTCCAATCAAAATTTTTATAGTGACCAAAATTATTCTTCAAATCTCAATCTATAACTTTTGTTTCAAACATTTTTCAATTGGGCCCTCTCCCTTTCCAAAGCGTTGAAAATTAAAAAACCTGTTTTTTTCAAAGTTTAAAGCTCTCCTGCGCCTTCAATTTCAAAGATAGGCAAAAAATGAGAACAATTTTTTAAAATATTTTTTGTACTATTTATTTGCCCAATTAAAAATTATTTTTTCTCAATTTAATTTTTTCATTGCCCCTTTAATTTTCAAGATAGGCAACATGTTTATATAACATTTTTTGTTCCTTATGGACCGCCTATTCACCTGGTGGAAGCCTGGAAGGAACTCAGTCAGCTATATGAAACACCCTGTATAATTTTCATCGGATTTTGGATACCCATCATTGTAGCATCGTACGAGGAGACGTATTTATGGATCAATTTCTAATGGCAACGCTCTCGTTCACCCACATAATTCCTCGCTTCATAAAAGGTGTTAACAACACATGCACAAACATTAAAAAACCCATCCCATCTAGCAAGTCTCAAGAAATATCAAAAATTTAATCGGTATCGCTTCGACTCTCCACCCTGGCTTTTGTTATCGAAGTGCAAAACAGATTATGATAAATGTTACTCGCAAAGTAATACGAAATATGACTTATGCTGGATAAACGGACGAAGGGTGTATCCCAGAGCAACCACTGTTTGTAACGAACACACCAAAAGATTATGGTACGGACTACGAGCAGCATAAGGGCACCAGGTGGACGTGGAGGTACCTCCGCTGAATCCGTTCGCTGTATTCCTCACCTTTCCCGACTTTTAGCACGAAGTTGTTGTCTTCTACTCTTGACTCCTCTCGCTATTGATCCAACAGCCCATTTTAATCCCATATCCGCGGCACGAAAAGCATGAACTTTTACTGCGTTCATCTTTTAAATACGTTATAAGCTAGGTATAGCTTTTACCTCCCCCTCCCCCTTCAGGGCCACGCCAGCGCCCGCGCTCACTGAGAAAATATGCGACCTTTTTCTGGCAAGCTAACATGAGTTTTGCTGCCTTTTTTTTCAATTTGACCTACAAAAAGATATATATACGTAGAAGTTATTTAGGTTCTAACTCTTATGGCAGCGCGTATATTACCATAATTCGTATACGGTCAATTTGTTAATGGTCCACGAAGTCAAGATGTACTTTCTAACATGCAGATGTTGGTACTTCGGAGTATACGTATATCTAACACAATAATATTTTTATAATAATGATCCGTTGTGATGTTTGAAAAACTGCTGATGAAAGAAGAGGAAGCTGCAAAACTTAAAGGCACGTGCCATACATCTAGTTTTTAAGAACACACAACCAGTGCAGCTGCCGGTTCATAAGTATATATATCTACCTAGGTTATACTCGCGCGCTTAACCTATCATTTCAACATTTAATTTTCTTCCCAAACCAGTTTCTTTACTTCGTCAATTCACAGATGCGGTAATTTCATGTTTTATTAATTGTCGGCTTTGCATCTATAAATTACTGATTTAGCGTGTGTGGTGGCTGCGTTCTTCTCGATCTTCAATCTGGAATTAAGATAACGCCTCGCATGGACGAATGTTTTTCAGTTTTACAAATTATCTTTTGTTTCTTCGGTGGGTGGTTTGGAAATTTTTTCGATTCGTTTCTTGAGAAAAATCGCAATGTTATGTAGGTTTAACTTTCACCATTGACGATTTTCTGCATAGTTATACTTTGTAATTTTTTTGCTATGGCAACTTTGATTTTTCTATAGGGTGTAGCTCGATTTTTCCCAAAAGGATGACGAGTTTAAGAAAATTTTCAATTTTCTCCAAAAAATTGAGCAATTTTTTCTACCACTTAAGAAATTCATTTTTTTACTACAAAAAATTGAAACAATAAGGTATAATTATTTTTTAAAAACTCAAAAAAGTCACTTTTTCTGCATAAAAATTAATGTATGTACTTCTAAAAAAAATTGAAATAATTCCCCCCGCCCAAAAAAAAATTGAAAAAAAAATTTTTCCATACTATTTATCCTCCAAAAAAATAAAATTATTTAAAAAAATTTTTACACCGAAAAATATTAAGAAATTTTTTCTTACGAAAAATATTGAGCCAAATCGAGATTTTTTATAGAAATAAGAGATTTTTACTCCAAAAAAATTATTATAAACTTTTGAAAAAAATTTCTCAAGTATAAGGTTTTTTTTTTTTTTTTTTTGTTAAAGGGACTCTAATCCCAAAATCAAAACGAATAAAGTTAGTTTATTTACTACTTCCAAAAAATCAAAAAGTTTTTTCTCCTAAATAAGTACATTTTGAGATTTCTCTCCTAAAATATCGTTATAAAAATACGCGAAAGTCTTTTGTGTTGCCATTCCACCAAAAAAATTCTCGTAAAAATTTTTTCCCTTACTATGACAAATTTTTTTTTCTAAAAAATTAAGCCAAAAATTTGAGTGTTTTGGTAAATATAATTGGACCCCCCCCCCCCCCCCCCCGGAAAAAAGATAAGTTTTTTTGCATAAAAACTAAGTGATTTTCACTTCAAAAAATTAAGAAAAAAATTACTCCGAAAAATCAATTTTTTCCCCCTTTCCCTCTCAAAATTAAGATAACCTAACTGAGAATCTTCTCCTTCCCCCAAAAAATAGGCAAAACTAGTTTATTACGAAAAAATAAGAAATTTTACTAATTCCAAAAAAATGGGATATTTTTCAATTTTCAATTCCAAAAAATTAAAAAATCTCTCTACTATAGAAAAAAATTAAAAATTTTCCAATCCAAAAAAGTAAGAAATATTTTACTTGAAAAAATTTGGGTAACTTTTCTCCTACAAAATTAAGTCAAAAAATATAGATTTTTATGTAAAGTAATCAAGAACACGCCCCCCCCCCCTCCGTCTGAAAAAAGACAGTCGTATTTTTTTCTGTAAGTATTAAAACTATGGGATTTTCACTTTTGATGAAATTATTCCAAAGAGTTGAAAAAAATTAGAAGTTTTTCTTCTCAGAATATTTTTAAAAAAAATTTTCTCTCAAAAAAATTTAGAACATTTTTTTACCAAAAAATTTAGATTCTTCCTCCAAAAACATTACTTGAGGGATTTTTTCCATAAAAAAAATTGAGAAACTTTTTTCTCAGAAAAAAAAAACAATAAGTATAGAGATTTTTGAATTTCTTATTGCAAAAATTTGAAAAAAAAATTACTCAAAAAAAACTGGGAGGCAACTTCGAAAAAAAATACAAACTTTTTTCGAATATGAAATTTTTTCCTACAAAAAATTAAGACAAAAAATAAAATTGATTTCTTTTTGTAAAAGTAAGAGAGTTCCTTCTCAAAAAAAAAATTGCATAAAAATGAAAAAATTGAGAAATTTTACTAAGAATAAATTGGAATTTTTTTACCAAGTAGGTGCACATAAAAAATATTTTACTCAGAAAAGGATGGAAAAAAATTTCATTCGACAACTTAAGAAAATTTTCATTCAAAAAAATTGAAAAAAAATTATTTCTTCCACAAAAATTGATAAGGTTTTTTCGTTTAAAATAATTGGGAAATTCTTCAGCTCCAAAATTAAAAAAAAAAAAAAGAATTGATCTGTTTATGACATTTCCTTCTCAAAACAAGAACAGAAAGAACAGAAGAACTTTTTTTCTGCATATAAATTAAGCGATTTTTAGCACAAACATTTTTAAAACAAATTTACCCTCAAAAAGTTTTTAAATATTTTTTCTACAAAAAAAAATAAATAAAAAAAAATAAAGACTGTTTCCAATAAAAAATTCAGATTCTTTTTCCAAAAACTGAAATTGTTTTCTCCAAAACATTTAAAAATATTTTCACACGTCACACCGAAGAAATCAAGTTATTTTTTTTACTTAGTAGGTATTCATTCCAAAGAAATCGAAAGAAAAAAATTCCAAAAAGTAGAAAAAAATTTTCTGTCAATAAAATTAAAGGATTTTTTCATTTCAAGATGATTAAATTTTTTTATAAAAAATTGAGATGTTTTTTTTTTAAATTGGTAAATATTTTCATCCATAAAATGATGAAAAATTTTACTCAGAGCTTAAATATGTTGTTTTTCTCCTAAAACTTGCTAGATTTTTTCTTCAAAAAGATTGAAAAAAAAAATTTTTCACAAAAAAAAACCATTTTGGTCGTTATAAAACCTATACTAACTATGCTTTAAAAAAAAAATATATATATTTTCTTTCTAAGAATCGAAAGATTTTTAAAAACAATTGAGAGATTTTTTTCCAAAACAAACAAAGAATAATTTTTAGCTACTGATGAGTCACCGTGTACGGTAGTCAGAAAAACAACCGCAGTACGTCTCTTCAGAGTTTCCATAAGCTTTGAAAATTTCCATAACCTTCATGACAATTGACAATACTTCAAGAATTATTTTTATACTATTTTTCAACCTCATTTAGGCACGATTAAATTTTTCAAACGAATTTCCAACGCATAGCCCACATATCTCTTATAGATGAAGAAACAACACGCGTATTTTACCATTACTCAGCTCATCCTCTCTATTTTAAAAGAGTTTCGCATTTTAAAGATTAAATTTTTGCGAACATACTCCGTATGAGTTGAATCATCCATTATGTTCGTCTCGCGTGTAACGAACACGCAATTTGCAGGCGCACGTCAGTCTATCACGTGTTTACACTGATCTCGCAGTCATAAAAACAGCTTCTGGTTTTATACTACAATGACCTCTACGTAAGTGGTAAGTATAGGTACTTTTACAATAGTTTTCAATTTTCCTCTATACTTTTGCTGAAGACATTTCGTTTTAACGTGGCTACAGTCATCTGGTAGGTAATGCGAATAGTGTATACTATCATGAGAACATGTATCGCGTGACGACCCATATTTTATGGAAATATATACCCAACTTATAAGCATATAAAATCGATCTGACGATACCGCAGAGAGACATATTCATTTATAGGAAATTATAGCTTAATTATCTATCCGGCTTTACAGGCATTTAGTGGGCAGTGGCCAGTTTTATGGGCAATTTTTATGATCGTTTTCAGATTTATAAAACGGTTCGTTCATGCGAAGTTTAACATGTGTTTTAAATGGTGGCTAAAATGAATGCTACCTATACCTAGATGATTGTTTTGAGAGAGTTAAAAAAATTGTAGGTAACGTACCTACATTTCCTATATTAAATCGTTGTGCAATTGTGCAATGAAGATGAAAAACTAAAAATGAAATACTCCTACATTGACACCGCATCCCCAACATCCCAAAAGTTATTGCTTCTTATTTCAATAAAATCATCTCACCCGTGACAATTTATTAATTCAGATTCGGTGCGAATAGACTGCACGTATCGAATTGATGAAAATGGAAAACCATATTAGAAACGCTTCTTATAATACAAATAGAATAATTTTTATGAAGGGTGTGGTAACGCAGGAAAAGTAAACCTCCAGAGAGATAATAACGATAAGATCAGACAATATGGTTATTGTAATATATTACTGGCGCTCGTCTGCCTCGTATTTTTCGGTGATGTTGAAAAAAAAAAGGGAAACAGCGCAAGGGTTCTCCCTTGTCGTTTGTTTAAATGTCAGTTCGTCAATAACAGCTTTCGGTCGGTGTGTTTATCATTCACTCATTCTCTTTAAAATGGACCAAAATGTCATCACTTTGATTATACTCTGACCTGCTGATGTAATTATTTTTATATTAATAGGGCGGCGACTTTTATATTCTCCAAACTATGCAGTAGGTATAATAAATGATAATGTTTATTGGTGTTTTATTATTATTGTTTTTTTTTTAAATCAAATGAAAAACACCTAATTTTGACACTAAATTTTTATTTTTTTGCGAACAGGTAGATATTTTATCCATTTTAATGAGACTTGATACTTTTTCATTCCAATTGCCATAAAAATTAATTTTCTTCATCTTTTTTTTTTTTCTTTTTGCAATTTCATCATTTTAAATAATTATTAAATTCAACTACAACACCACAGGTACACGTACGACCGTACGTTTATAACCAAAGTGATAACCTTTCACCTCCAAAAAGGATAATCGTCCCATGCACTAGATACCTATCCAAACCATGAATATCTTCGAACACGAAAGTTGCTTTTTTATCAGTAAAACTTGGCTACTTCTTTGAAACAGTAGACTAATAACTATCAGCAATAGACGTTTGCAATTCCAGTTTACATGCTCTTTATCAACACCTGTTCAGTATCCAAGGATGATTATTCTATCATTACCGATGATTTACAACGAAAAAAAAGGTGAAAAAAGTCGAAGACATTTTTCTAAAAATTATGTCACACTTTCTCGCTCGTGGCTTCCAAATTATCCTCGTAAATTTTCTTTATCGTACCATATACCCACGTCAACGTGGAATGGACGTATTTCAACTCCTCAGATCTTTGGAAAATCCAACAAATAAAACCAGCACGATATTGTGAAATAAAACAAAATTTTCCAGCAGACGAAATATGAACGTTGGGGATTTTGCCTTGATTGCACATAACACGAGATGCATAGATAAACGAAAATGCAAGCAGCTAAATTGCATATTTATTTCCTCCAGCTCCCGTTATACCTACACCGAACAATTAAAACACGAATTGGTAATTTTAAATAGTCATCAATTCGTTTAGATATTAAAGTAATTGTTCGGATATATTAATAAATGCTGAAATGCTGATCGTCTGTAATACGAGCTGGATGTTCTTCCAAGATTATTTCATTTTTAATAAACCCGTTATACTATATTCTACAATAACGCGACCGTCGTTGAGGGTGCGTAATTTACAAGGACGTTTCAGTTTTAGAAAAACCTAACGGTTCTCGATCGTTGAACTTATTAATTAGGTGCACGCTATAACATTCATCTTTTATTTCTTTACGATGAAACTTTCGTTAAATGAAATTAGTCCGTTGAAACAATAACGTTGCAATTTCTGCACTGCGGGTACTCGTAATGAGGTCGAAATAGCCCAAGATTATAATACTGTGACTGAATGTGTATTGTGATCATTACCTGATTGATTTATTTGACGATTGTTAAACTGCAATGGTTCTTGATCAATCTGAACGGTAAAAAGTAGAGGAAACATCTTCGTTTCATTGGACACTTATCACTAAACGAACATTTACAGATTTCAAACGAAAATAATTGAAGAATAGATACGTCTTTTTGATATTCTCATTCGCAAAAAAAGTCACCTTTTAATTTGAATTTATCAATTTAAATAAAAATAAAAAATTCACATAAACAAAAACAAAACTGATAAGAATTTGTGACGTCATTTCGTTGACCTTGAAAAAATTGTTGTCATAATATGTGGCAACGTCGCAACTTGATTGTTTTTTTCTCTCCTCTCCTCCTGCCTTACTTTTTTTTCGTCCTTTGCTTGCTCTTTCTTTCTCTATCTCAAATTCTCATTAGAAATTTTCATTTAGATAGAAAATTTTTGATTTATTTCTCATTCGAAAATGAAAATATTATCCGGCCAGGTAAATAAAATGGTTCATCAAACTTTCAAAGCTGTGATCTGTGCGAAGACTCGAAGAGGATGCGGCAAACATAAATGGTTATAAGCTCGTAACAACTGTTACTTGTTGACTTTTCGTTCATTATTCCAGATTTTCTTTTTTAAACATTCAAACTTCGGAAGATTGCACGAATTTATGATTCACAACATGTAAGTATTGTTTTATATCTTATCGATTAACTAACTAATCAATCAGACATATATTTGTACGTCTAATTATACTGAAGTTTGTCCGGAATGAAATTTTTTCTTTGCAGAAGATGGTGGAAGTTTTCATCCAATTTCCATTCCATAACTAAATTAAAACCTGATAGAATTAGAATGTAAGCACACAGATGGTTCTTTCGGCTGAGCGGCAGTATACATGGTAATTTGATACTTTCGTGAGGTTAAAAGTTTGCTATTAATTGTATTAGGGTGTGAGCTGTATGAACACAGGGGCTACCGTATAAAGTTGAATGATACACGCATGCCCTTTTATGGACAAGGTTCATAGTACGTGCTACATTTTCCAGCATCAACGATTTTATAATTCCATTTATGATGTTTAGGAGACAATAAGTAAATCAATACCATGCAATGAATTTTGATTTAAAATTGTTAAATGTCTCATTCTAACTGCGCAGCCCCTGTGATTATCTTTATCGTTCGCTATTAATCTGTCATTTTTATGAATTTTCAGGCGTGATTTATACCCTTATTACTTTGGTGCATTCTTCATTCAGCTGTCCGTTGCCTTGACTCCATACTGGAAACCTTGGGAAGTCGATGGATCTCTGGTTCTTTAGCGAGTAATTGTAATTGAGCATCGAATTTTTTCAGGTATTTACGTACCAATTCTTCATGAGATGAAGTGATAACACTTCCGGTGAAATTCGATCCAAGTTTATATAAAAGTGATTTAAATTCGGATTGAACTTCGATGCATTATTTCGTGCATGATCTTCAAATTTTCTCATTTCATTTTTCCTTTTTTTTTTTTTTTTTTTTTATTTTTTTTTAATCAATTTCCTTATTTTGATGACTTTGAGTTCAATTCACTTTCAATTTCTCGAGTTCTCGAACATATTTGGCGAAATTGTTGCAGTTGTACACATACCACGATGACTATCCAGAACCATGGTTACTAACCAACAACAAAAACATTAAACATTGTAGAAATCTTAATTCAAAAACGTTTCCACGGTGATGGAAGTATACATGGGATTTTTTTTAGATTGTATTCTGTCTAATTTTTGATGGAAATTTCGTTATAAATTATTAACGTTGTTTTTATATAAGCTGGAAATCGGGGTGAATCCTCGCAGATCAATATTCGTGTGGGTACTTCTTTCACCTATCTTGAAACTTGGCTGTTCTTGTACTATGGGCACGGCGGTGGCGTGGGCGGGTTTGGACTATTCGCAATAACGAAGAGAATCGAGAATCGCTGTATCTTTCATTAATTTTAATTTCGCAATTACCGGATACAGTTCGAAGAAAAATGATTAATTATGTAAATACATGATCACAAGGGGAATATTTCGAAGACATCAACATCGCGAATTTTTTGTTTAGACGTATCACGACTCGCTAGTTCAGCGCTTTCGCGACAGTTCCAATAATTTCGTTGCACATTACCTATAATGCACCGTTATAAATGGATGTAAATTCGCTGATTTTATAACCATTTACACCTCTCGACGGGTTATAATTTTTTCTATTTTCTGATAATTATTGTGTTTTGATACGTTCGGGACGCAGCGTATCGTTTGAATATCTGTGTCATCGAACTACTGTGACAGTAGATATATCTTTCAGAGCGTATTGTAATCTTTACAAGTTACAACTGGTTTTACATAATGCGACTGCGAGTAATTTAGTCATTTTGAAAGTATAAATTAATCGCGTGTATTCAAGTATGCGTTAAGGAAAAAAATAGAAAAAATGCATTGCTGGCATTTCAATTCCTGGTTCGAAGTGTGACAGCCTAAGATATCGAGCAATCATTTTGAAATGTCACATTGGATGAATAACTGATGCTTAATCCAATTTTTTTCGCAAAATGAAAAATTGTTTGCTCACTAATTACAATGAGTTGTTTTTTCCCAAATGGAAGAGAAGAAATGAAGTGAAAAATCGCTTTGTTATTTTAAACCTCTGGCATGAATAACACAACTGACACTTGAACAATTGAACATATGTTTCTTATCAGTAAATGATACAGAGCGTACGAGTTTGCAGGTTCACGTTCATTTTTGTTGAAAATTCCATAATGCTATAAAATTTCAACAGTTTCACTCTTTTTCATCTATAATTATGTTCGACTTATGTCCTATGTACATTAGTTCACAAATTCATCATTCTTGCCTTGAAAGAATGCAACTCAAATTTTATTAGATTTTTTTTTATTACTTTTTTTATTTTTTTAAAATTTATTTAATAAGTTGAATTTGGAAATTGATAGATTTTTCAGAGTATCAGAGTAACGTAGATACATGTACATTCAAAATTTCTCTATTTTTGCATTTATTACAGCGAAATATTGAACACGAAGAAAAAAAAATGGCAACCCCATCTACACACAGCTTAGCTCTGTACAGACGCGACGTTTGAAAAATATCTCGTTTCTTCGCACGAAAATATAAAACCGATTTGAAAACACGCCATGTTGGGCGTCTTGCGTCGGATACATAATTTTATCACGATGGTAGAAAAAAAATCAATCTTTATTGCTCTGTTGAGCTGACATTCAAAGTAACCATAGAAACGAGTGTTCGTTTCCTGTTTAATACACTAACATATTGATCAGATATACGATGATTATGCTCTCCCTTTAATATCTGCTATACCTGCAGTACCTTTCGCAACTTTGTGCCAGCAATTACAGTGAAAATACTGCGCACGGTTTTTTTCTTTCGATGGTTCGATCTCGTGCACTAGCAAGCACGAGATCCGAGATGTAGGTTAAAGCTGAACTTCTCTCTAGGTAGAGGTACCCTCTATAGCTATATTCAAAGTCGTGCTAGCGATTCGTTGTTTTTCATTTTCGCCTTAATCGAGAGTAAAGGGTTGACTAGGTATGTTGTTCGTTGGTTGCTAACCCGCTGGCTGTTGTGTTACTTGGCTGTGAGCTGGAGACTTGAGAGGAACTCGGAATTCAGAATCAATATCGTTAGCTATCATTATGTTGATACCGAAGTTGCTATGGTATCCAGCCAAGAAATCTAACAACAATAAAATTTTCCAACCAAAACGGCCTGCTTGGGTGTAGGCAACAAACTCAAAAAAATTTCCTCGTTCTGGGATAAATATAAAATACTTCAACACGAAATACGTAACTTCGGTTTGTTTGAATGAACAAAATGTACTTATTTCCTTGGAAACCATTCCTATACTTGGGCATAGGAATGTCGTCGACCTTATTATCAACTTAACTTGAGATTTCACTTGTGTAGGCTCTTTTGCTAACTTTTATTGTGCTGATTCTTGGTTTTATTCGTCATCTACCTTGATAAATGAACCGATTGGTTTGATGATTTTTCCTCGCAAAGCATTACCTATATTTTCAGTTTGTGAAAAGAAATCATTGTTTTTTAGAAAACATCTCTTGGTTCTTTGAATAATAGTCGTTTTATCATTCGAAAACAATACTCTATGTTGAAAAAACCATCTACTATTGAAGATGCGAAAACTGAATGTTTACTTCTTTTATAAAAGACACCAGTGAACTTGAAAAAATATTCCGTTAGACTAACTGGCTCCAATTCCAAGATACCTACGTTAATTCATTTTTAAAAACGTACCTAGGTAGATTTAGACGTCTTTCGGTTCGTTCAGGGAGGGAAAGGCTAGGTAGAGATTCTGATTCATTTTGAATTAGTTGATTCTATTTTTCAAGTCTTCTTATACGTTGATAGGTATACTTACGGGTCAAAAGAGAAGGGTTTATTTGGGTGGGGGGGGGGGGGGGGTGATGAAAAATAATTTTGGTCAAGTAATACGTGCACTATACACAGCTCGATTTTTCCGGAGGGATGCCCCACGTCAAGATGAAATTTTTTCAATAGTGAATGCTGAGAATTTTTTTTTTCTAAATAAATTGGAAGGTTTTTTACTCTTATAAAAATTAAGACAAACAATTAAGATTTCTCTCGTAAAAAATTGAATGATTTTTAATACGGGGCCAACAAAAAAGTAGAAAAATTCTTTGCTACTTACAAAAAAATTTGGGTTCTTTCTCCAAAAACATCAGAATTTTTCCCCCAAAAAAGTTGAGGAAATTTTTTTACTACAAAAAAATTAAGAAATTTTTCCACTCCAAAAAATTGAAAAATCATCACCTCCCCCTCCCATAAATGAGAAATTTTTCCATTTTTGTTCCGAAAAAAATTGAAAAATTTCTTTGCACTACATGAAGTGGATTTTTTTCTTTCAATAGAATGAAGAAATTTTTTGCTCTCAATAAAATCCAAGAATATTTTTTTCCAATTGAAATTTTTTTCTTGAAAAATTGGGAAATAATTTATGTTCTAAACAAAACTGAGATTTTTTTAAATCAATTTTCTCGTTTCAAAAAATTGAAATATTTTTTTACTCTGAAAAATTAAGATATTTTGTCACTCCAGAAAGTTGAAAAAATTATCACTCCCTCCCCTCAAAAATAAGAAATGTTTCCATTTTGGTTTCAAAAAAAAAAAAAAAAAAAAAATCAGGAAATTTCTTTGCTCTTGATGAAAAGTGCGATTTTTTTTCTTTCGATAGAGTTAAGAAACTTTTTGCAAAATTTTTTGCTCACAACTATAAATTCAAGAATTTTTTTATCCAATAGAAATTGAAAATGTTTTCTTTAAAAAATTGGGTAATTTCTGTTTTCAAAAAAAAGAGATTTTTTATCCGTTTTCTCGTTTAAAAAAAAGATTTAAAATATTTTCACTCTAAAAAACTAATTATTTTTTCATTCCATAATTTTAAAAACAATACCTAAAAAAATTTAAATTCTTTTTGTTTTAATTTACCTCCGCTTAAAAAAATTGAAATAATCATTAATTAAATAGGTATTTTTTTATTCCAAGAAAATTAAGTAATTTTTTCCCGATATCATTGATTTTTTTTTTACTTCAAAAACGTTTCGAAAAGTTACCGTCCCCACCCGCTTAAAAACGAAGAAAATTACAAAAAAAAAATGAACATTTAGGATTTTTTGTCACAAAAAAAAAAAAATGGAAGATTTTTTTCTCCAGAAATATTTTTTTTCCAAATAGGTAAATATAATTTTTTCAATTGAAGAAAAATGAGGATTTTTATACCTGAGCATTATTTTTCTTTCCAAAAAATTATAAAAAATTCAGTTCAAAAAATTGTAAAGTTCTTTGATTGTAAAAAAAGTCTAAAGAAAAAGGTTGACATTTTATTCTCTGAAAAAGTTGAAAGATTTTTTAACTAATTTTTTCAATTTAAAAAAAGGAATTTTTTAAAGTCTACTCTGAAAATTGGAGGTACCTTAACATTATTTTTTATTTCCAAAAAAATAAAAATAAATTTCCTACAAAAAATTTAAAAAATCACCTCCAAAAAATTTAGAAAATTCGTAATTGGTAAAAAAAAGACGGCTTTTTGGTACGAGCTGACTACAAAAAAGTTGAGATGAGCATTATTTTTTATTCAAAGAGTTACAAAAATTTTTCCTCCAAAAAATTGAGATTTTTTACTCCAAAAATTTGTGATCTTATCTACAAAAAAATCTGAAATATTTTTACTTAAAACAATTGATGTTTTTTTTTTAAATATTATGATTGTTTAAAAAAAAAGTTGATATTTTTTTCTTCATTTGTAAAAGATTTCATTTTCTCATAAAATTGGGAACAATTTTTTTTGCAAAAATTTGAGAAATATTTCTTGCTTGAAAAAAATGGTATATTAAAGGAGATTTTCCTTAAAAAAATTGAGATTTTTAAAAATTTATTCAGGTACTTTATAAATAATCGCTTTTTTTTAATTCCAAAAAATTCAGATTTTTTTCTGAAAAAAATATGTAGCTTGTGCCATAACACAATTGGCTCAAACTTCTGTTCATTATACAAATTTCGATTAGTCCCCCAAGTTCTCATAAATCATAATACATTTATGTAATAAAATCATTCGGTAATTTCCATACGTGTTATGATAAATTGGATAGGAGGGAGGGGTCCAATCGAAATTTTTGTAATTGCCAAAATTATTTCAAAGGTCTCAATCTTCAATTTTTGCTTGAAATTTTTTTCATTTGAGGCCTTATAGGTACCGAGAAAGGATTTTTTTTTGGAAAAATGGTTGATCCTTGGAAAAAGGGAACCTTACTCGTAAAAAATATAACCCCAGGTCATTTTTTTGAAAATACGTCCTAAATTACAAATCAATCTTAATTTTTTTTGACTTTCGATCGCACGAAACTTCCATATTTTTCGATTGCACTATAGAACTGACCGTTGCATACGTCTTCATCTAATGATGATAATTGCTGTTATACAAGATGTGTAAGCTTAACCCTGTTTTAATGCTCTTATATAGCAGCGAATGCGGTACATATAGGTAGATAGTATGTAGATAAACCCATAAGAAGTACTCGTCGAGTATTCTTTACATTTTTTTAAGGTTTCAGAATCTCTTCCCTTTTTACTTTTCATAATACAAAGCAGACCTACGACAGCAACGTGAAAACAGCATATAAAAGAAAAATTTGTTAAGGGTTCACGCTCTGCTCCGGTAAAAAATAAAAAATAAATCACTCGCACATCGGATGATTGAACTATGCGGCGAGAGTAAAAAAATGTAAAAAATACGTCCAATATTAGGTCAGGTTGATTTTTATAACATCGTAAAAGGCGCCCAACCAGTGAAATAAAAGGCCGCTTTCTTTAAAACGATGTTGCAGCGGAAGTCAAAAATCAAAAGATGATAGAGAATCGAACGTAGGATTTTTTTCTCTTTTCGCGGGTTATTTTTTTTCTAATCTTTTGTAAGAATATTTTCTTTTCAAAAGTTAGGTACATGATGGGAACCTTTTAGCGCCAGGTCGTATAAGTACGTGCTCAGATGATGTTCGATACTATACCGCGTTTGTTGTTCGAGATGGTTGTGACTCACACAGTGGCGATTTTTTTTCTACTTCTCGAAGGCGCCAGTGGGATAGATTTTTGTTAGAGTCTGAGGACGGTTTTTTTGAAGAATGGCGCTAAAAAAAGAATCGAAAGGAAGGCTGGCTGTTGCGCATATTAGCGACACGACTGCAGCAGCGAAAGTGTGGATATGTAACGGCGTAAAAAAGTGCGTTATTTATCGAGTTACAAAATCGTTATAGTGTTCAGGTAGTATCAAAGATTAATTTCCCCTAATACTGGACATAAGTCCGGTTCCTATATTTATTCTGGTTACTAACCTTTTTAACATCAAACAGGTAGAAATATGTAAATTCGGAATTACAATAAGGTCGTTCAGGTTAGGCTCATGCGCAGGTAAAAAATTATCCCTTTATACGAAACGACCCTTTTCTCTGGGTACAAGGGCCACCTTAGAAAACTTCCGGACGTAGAAATGATAACAATATTTCTCTTTGATACAGAATGACCAGTGATCTAATTCTACAAGTGACCGCGTTTAAATTATTTAACGTACGTATAAGTAGATCGCGAAGGATCTTCAGGTAAAAAAATTTGTTGTAAAAAACCGTTAAATCTTCATCCCTTCTAGTTTTATTACAAAGATTAAGAAATGACGATACATATAGGCCATTTCCTATTGGTCGATGGACTCGTCTTAGCCGTATACCCGCCGAAAAATTATACCAAAATGTAAACGTAAAAAAAGACCGTTGCTAAACACCTAATGACCTTATAATCGATACATGTGTGAAATACCAGAGTATCTGACCCATTTCTCTATCTCTCTCTTCTCTCTTTTTTTTTCAAACCCAGCAACGGATAATTTCGTATTGCACTGATTTCATTTTTTTATTTTTTTCTACGTACCTTTGGTACCTCATACCTCATATACCTGTGTTATCAGTTGATGGTCTGTATATGCTGTACTAGAATCGTCAAGGATTTCTACGCTCACGTGATATTTCTCGACTCACAGTCGACTCTTCTTTAGCTTTATCGTGGCTGCCGGTAAATTAAAGAATACGGGCTAGCGTATGGCTGTCATACGTTGTAATTTATCTTCTTTCTAGAAAAGCAACGAGCTTTTTGTGATATCACTTTTAGCCTCTTTGCATAAATTTATGAGAAGTAGTTATACTAAATGGAGGTAGATACGGCGTGTATCAACGTGTCCGTTAACGCTTCTTATCTTAGCTAATGTACGCGACAGTATTGTCAAACTGTTCTTAATTTGCGTCAGTTGTGCAGCAAAATTATTCTCTAGTACATTTCTTAGCTTTACCTATACGAAATAGGTGCATTTCCAAAACCATCGTACACGTGATTTCATATTCCTATACTGATGTAGGATCAAACCCTACTCCGCCAACATATACTTACCTATAATATGTGTACTGTAAATTTATACACATGAGTCAGCATTTGGTTTCCAACAATGATAAAAAAATTTAACGAAATGTTGTTCCATTCTAATGCCTGCGTAATCAGTTTTCTTACGTTATGCCAAATAATTACCCACGATGTTTGCGATAGGTACGATTGGCCTGGTCTTTTAAAGTAACTGTTACCTAGTTTTTACTATTTTTTCACCTCGCTTACTTTTTCCAGGAAAATCCCAGTAAAATTCGATAAGAAAATTTCACCGTGTTCATTTTTTATCTAGATTCGTGTAGGAGCTTCTAGAGTTTTCACTTTCGAATGTCATTCCTTTTATTTGTAAACGGAGCTCTTGTCGTAGATTTTTTTCTCGAGGTTATTCCAACTTTTCTTATCTTTTATTTCTTTTTTGTTTTTCTCTTTTTATCGTTTTTTTTTTCTTATTTTTTTTTCGTTTCGGTTCATCTAGTCCGAATATATGTCGAAGTTTTTATTTTTATTTTTTCTGAAATGAATTCATTTTTTCTGGGTATTGATAAGTGTGGAGTTTTAAAAAATTAGGCCGGAAAATTTCCACCCACTGAGTTACGTCTGTTGCGAGGAAGTTGAAAAAATATACTCGTGCAGTTTATTTTAAATTATTCATTTTTTTGCAATTATTTATGAAAATATGGCCATTGTTATATGTAGATATAGTTCAAGTTTGAAATTATTTCATTTTGGTTTGTACCTTGGGTAGAGGGAGAAGGGCAGGAGGTTTTTAAACCTGCTTTATGACTAAGGAAAAAATTACATCGTACTCTAATGATGAAAATTTTGTCACTCGTATGTATACCATAAAATTGAGCGTTATTTCAAGGTGAATGACACCTCAAAATTATTAGAAAATTTGTACTCGACGGAGAACTAATGAACTAATAAAATTAAGTAGGTAGGTAAAGGTATCCAATTTTCACAAAATTTCAACAAAAAAAATGTGAAACTGGATAAAAATTTTGAGGTACTTTTGATTTTTTTTTGTTTCACCCCCAAAATTTCTTCTCTTTATGAGAAAATAATTCACTCACTAAGTATTTTTTATTTTTCTCCCAACTGAATTTCAAGTGGCTCCTATAGTCCTCCCTCATAAAAAAAATTGATCGATTTTCAAATTTCAAACTATTTTTTTTTTTTTTTTGGTTGTAATCTTTTTATGAGAAGTGATTTCTAAATTTTTCCCTTTCACTGAATTTTGAGTGAACCCCAGTGACCCCCAATTGTTTAGAAAAATAAAAAAATTGACTGATTCTCACACTCTTGAACCCATCAAAGTTGTTCCTTTTCATAAAAAATAATTTGTCATTTTTTATTTTTCAAATAAGTATCTTGGGTCCTTGGAGTAGCTCAGTTTTTTTTAAAAACAAAGAACAAAATTTGTGTACATAAGGGAACCTTGGCAACTCGTCAACTCCTATTGGGCTTAAATTTGGCTCATTGAAAGTGCATGTCACCCACACCTCAGAATCAAATGTTGAGCTCCCAAAAATTGATTTTTTGATTGTTAGCAAATTTTTGAAAATGACGAAAATAGCCCATTGGTAAATCAATTTAGAGATGAAATTCTGATAATCAGTTTATAAGTACATATACTTATTAAAGCAAACTCTCCGAGTCGAATGTTACAACTTGATCATCTTGAAAAGTTAACTTTTGCTGGAGGCTCTTTCTTTTTTCACTTTTTCTAATCTTTCATCCTTTTTTTTTTTTTTTTTTTTTTTACAATTCTTTCCATCAGATTTTTTTTGATTAAATGAAATAAAATTGAGGCGCTTGGTGGAAGAAAGGCGTTCTGCTACTTAACGCCCTTTTTCAATATTTTGTAAAATTTGAAATCTTCAGGTCTCCAACTATTAGTATACGAAGTCTTTGATCTGAAAAATATACCTAGACGATGATAGACGCGTCGACACTTGCATCCGCATAAAGAGTATAGCCGAGTGCCGAGTTTATGAAGGTAATTTGGCCCTCAGCATCGATTTTGAAATTATCCAGGGAAAGTTGGTCCTTATGGTCTAAAACCTCCGTGACAACATTTTTAGCTCGATATCTCAACTCTAACCCCTTCTGGGGGGTTAAATGTGTATTTTCGCTAAAAAATTTTATTTTTGGCAATTTTCAACCGAATTTTTTAAAACTTGCAGGGATGGTGGTTAATACCAAGGGTAATTTATGGAATTTTTTAGAAAAAATTTTGAGTACTTTTTCAAGGTCATATAGACATTTTAAGCTTTCTAGCGACCATTTTGGTAACCCCTTTCAGAGGTGAAATTCTGAAAAAATATATATATTGTATTTTTGTCGAACTTGATATCGTGGTGCGTCATCTTCAAAAACGTTAAAAACCGATTTTTTCGTCCATTTTCCGCTTTTAAGTGCCTCATTTTTGGTCAAAATTTTTTTTTCTTGAAATATATTGTTAATGACACCAACATATACTATCAACCAGAATTTGGGCCAAATTCGTTCATTTTTTCGTTTTTTCCCAAAAATAGCCAAATGACGCCATTTTGGGGACCCTTAACCTCTTCAAGATGACCTAGGGGCCCAAAAATCCTGTCTGGGCTTGTTTCGAGTCGATATTTCACATATACTGCAATTTCAGCAAAATCGAGAAACTTTGACTTTTTTCAACTTATTTCATGCATTTGGTTTGATATTTTTTTTAATTTGTCCTATTTGACGGATAAAACTCATATACATTTTGCTGAAATCTTAGTAGTTCTTTATTATAAGACTATTAGGAGTGAGAATATGCAAAAAGAAATCATAACTTTTTTTTTGAAAATTCAAATATGGAAAAAGGGCGTTAATGGACTGTTACAAAAACGGTTATTTTGGCCGTATAACGAAACATTTTTTAATTTTTTTTTTTCAAAATATACCTCAAAGAACACACTATCCACCTACTATAAAAGATTTCACTTCAATTGACCACATTTCGCGGTATAACATTTCAAAACTTTGAACGTGTTTTTTTTTCACTTTCTGAAATTATCTAACGCCCTTCTTCCACTAAGCGCCTCAATTTTTATTCACTTAAGAGTATTTCAAAACATCTCATCGCTTTTCTTTCGAATTCTTTTTCCAAAATTTTCAATAAATTAAAAAAATATATATAAGAAAACACCAATTTTCTTTTAAAACTTCACTTATGACATGCCATGAGAAAACCTGGCTTATGTGTAAAAATATTTTTATTTTATTGATTTACCTACGTATGTTTCAATGCATCTTTGCTAAGGTGCGGTGTGATCAATTTTCCATGTGAGCCCGATTTTTTCATGTCATGTCAAATTTGTGTTTTCTTCTATGTAAGTACTGGTAAAAACATAAAAAAAACGAGTTTTTGGCGAATAACTACTTGAAAAATGTTTTGCAGAGCCCAAAATATTGTGAATATTTTTAGTTTATTATTTATTATTATTATTTTTTTAAATCAAGACCTGGTGAGATTTTTCTCACTTCCTCCCCTCGAAATGGCATTTGAATAGGTAGGTATTTAAATTTTATGAGAAATTTCGAGATACAGGTGGTTTTCATTCATTCATTTTGAAAAATATATTTTTCCATGAATTTAAAAAGGTCAAATATTGCGTACAAAGTAGACAGACCCTGAAAAAAAAAATTTATCATGCTAATAAGTTGACTGTCCGGCGTCCATTTCCTCTTCTACCCTTTGTCAACGTCCTGGGTTTTTGTCCTGTACTCATACTTTGATACTTACCTAGGTACGTACTTTATGCTTAGCGTTCCGTAATTTTGAAAATCGCTGATTTCAGAAGAAGAAATTACCATCGAGTGGGATAAATTTGCATTTTTATGACTTAATTTTGATTTAATAAACCTTTCCAAGTATGTAGGTACTCTTATACATTCGTTCATCTTTCTTGCAAATGTCTTTTTTTTAAATAGTTGGCGACCCTCATTTTAATTCCATTGTAAAAAATAAAGACGAGAATTAAGTTGAGATCGTTGATAATTAGTGTAAAAAAGCTGGTCACATTTTTCCATTTTGGCGATAATTAGTGCCGACTGAAAAAAAAAATGGAATTAATTTATATTGGAATAAAAATGCGAATTTTCTTCTACCTGTTTATCATGTTGGGTTTTCTTTGATGGTCTGAAACGTGTCATTTTTACGAGTAGATATATTCATGCTTAGCGCAACCTTCTCGAAAAAGATAAAAAAATTTTCACTAAAAAGAAAACAAACCAATAACTGATATAGGAGGTAGAATGTTGGCAATTTTTACTCATTTACGTAGTATTTACCATAAATCAAAATTGTGATGTGATGTATGTGACGTAAGACGATTTTTAATATTTTTCACCTTTTCTTATTTTCGTACACGTGGTGGACTTGTAATTCGGCAAACGGATAGGTGCATTATCAGTATAATATTTAAAACGAAAGTTTTATCTGCTAGGTTGGTTCTTTTTCCATTTTTAAAATTTTTTTATTGTCACAGAATTCACTACATATACATAATATACGTAAAAGTACATAGGTATTGTATTGTATTTGTATTTATATATTTCCATAAACTGGTCGTTAATTCTGAAACAAAAAATTATGAGACGTATGATTTCTCACACATGGCATTAGATAAAAATTTTTTGCTACGTGGAGTGAACTTTATACGTATAATTCAAGGTTTTGCCAAATTGTATGCTTATAATTAAGGGATGCTGCATAAGGAGGTACGAGACTCGATGAACGTTGTGCAAAGAATTTTGAAAATATGATAGGCTCATGGTATAGAATAGGGTAAGTGAAAAAAAAACGATGGTCTTCGATTTTCCTCATTTATGAAGTTCTGTTTTTTGGCACCATCGAAAATTTACCATAAGTCCAATACTCGTACTACATAGATACTTGATATTTTAAATTGGAGGGGAAGGAGGGGTCCAATCGAAATTTTTGTAATAAACAAAATTATTTCTAAGACTTCAAGCTACAACTTTTGTTTGAAATTTTTTTCAATTTGACCCCTACCTTCCCCAGTTTTTTATTGTGAGTATCTATGTCACATTATGCGAAATTGGAGGGGTGGGGATAGAGGAGTCCAGTCGCAATTTTTGTTATAACCAAAATTATTTCTAGGATCTCAATCTATAACTTTTATTGGAAACATTTTTCAATTTGACCCCCTTCCACAATTTTGAAAATGTGAAATCGGAGGAGAAGGAGGGATCCAATCAAAGTATTTATAATAACCAAAATTATTTTTAGGATTTGTATCTACAACTTTTATTTGAAAATTTTTCAATTGACTCCTTCCTCCCTCCTCCCTCTCAACTTGAAATTTTAATTAGTATCTCTGGAGTGTTATGGGAAATCGGTGGGGAGAGAGGGGTCAAATTGAAAAAATTTTCAAACAAAAGTTGTAGCTTGAAGTCCTAGAAATAATTTTGTTTATAACAAAAATATGAGGAGTTCATGGATTAGTCCTATAATTCCTAAAAATGGGAATACGTAAATATTTGTCGGCGATTTCCTCTGGTTTTTTACAATGTTTGAACTGTCACCTCGCTTTTGGCCGCAGATTAGTCATTAACTTCATCACTGCATTAAAGCACAGTTAACACGTCGACTATTGCTGCTGAGAGACAGACAGAGAGAGAGACGAGAGAGTATTACACTCTGTGAGTGTACGATTATCACATCACTTCCGCTATAGGTTTTGAACCGAACCGAATTGCATATGTCTTAAAGTCTATTAGTACTCTTAACAATACTTAGTCACCTATAGCCTTTCTATACCAGATATAGGTGTACACGCGTTTATCGCATTGCTTCCGCTGGCGTTCCCCTCATTTCACCTGTTCTTATTGGAGCGTACATCAACGTTCGAGCAACAGACAATAAATGGTTATGTCTATGAAGGAGTTATTTTGTATAATGATATTCATAGCATGGCTCGCGTCTGGTTTTATTTGTACGTTTGGTTACTGTTCTGCTATATATTTTTTTCCCAACCGTATAACCGTTTTCCATCGGTTGATTACCTGTGTAAGAGATGTGGGTGCTTTTGGAGTATCCATTCATTTAGCAGAGTGATATTTCGCAGAATTACGAGCCTGTATGGTACTTACTGCCAATTGCCATTGACGAATCTTCTCTTCCATGCATTCGCATAGGCATACTGATCGAGTCGAAATACGAAATACGATACTCTCAATACGAGGAAGGGAGTTTGGAATAGGAAATCCCAACAGAGCGCGTAACAAGAAAATTACTTTTTCCACTTAGGTTTAATTTTCATCATTTACTCGGCACGTATAATACAGACACAGAGCACAGATGTCTATGCGATAAATATTAATCTGTTGCTTCCATATACGAGACTATAAGAGTGAGTAAGTTATATGCGAATTGGCGTAAATTAAACGTTTTTTGGTTCGTTAAATACGAGGCTAGACCATGAAATAATTCTACTTAAATTGACATACGATTAAGTCGCACTTCGTACTCGTAGTATTTGGAAGATCCGTAAAAAATTAAGTTTACGTTTGTACCACAAGCCATGCGGATTTTCATCCGAATCGGATTTAAATCTGCGCCTGTGCGCGCGTTTAACCAAGTGCTAAATGAACCGCGAGTCTTGAAAAAAAAACTAGGTGGATGGCAGACGTGAACAAGATAATTGTACGTTTATGGCGATTATGCATAAATTAAAAATATACGTATATGGTGCTTTATTATATCGACGGTTCGTTTTCGTTGTTGATATAAAGCCAAATTTTTATTTCGTGTTTGCACGAAGATATACCTATCAATTGACAGTGCTGCTCGCGTCGTGGAGCTTGACATATTTTACCAGTAAACACAATCAACAGACCTATCTTTAATTTATGATTGTTTTAATTCCATCTCGATGATTGTCGGATTAGAAAGGTGGAGGCGAAGTGGAAAAGTGTTATCTTGGCGAGGAAAGTTTGCATCTTTTGTTTTTATTTTTGATTCGTTATATCGATCTGGAATGCAGCATGTATACCTATTTAGATGATCTATTTACGTATCGATTTTAAATTCCGGGTTGAGCATAAAGTGAAAGAGATTGATTGAGGAAAAAAGTGAAAATTTTTTATTCAAATAAAGAAATACAAATATTTTTGTGTGTATCATTTTTCAAAAAATGCTTCTAAAACATTTTTCAAAAAATCTATTTGAAAATATATTCCTCACATAAGAGAAAAATGGAAAAAGATCGTAATTTGAAATTGTTACAAAAATTTTTTTTTTTTCATTTTCAAAACTAACTTCAAAATTGTTTTCAGAAATTAAAAAATCGTACTTACATTTTTTAAAAGTGTCATGTAAAAAAGTGAAAAGGTCTACTTTGAATTTCTAATAAATTAGAAAAATTTTACGCAGATAATTATTGAAAAAAATCAGTTTACCTATATAATTTTTTTCAAGATTTGAAAAGAAAATGAAAAAAAAAAAAATCTAAAAAATAAATTAAATGAATAGTATTTTGACTCAATTTTTTTTCATAAGAAGTTGTGGTAATCTAAAATTGTTGCATAGTCGAGGACTAAATTTTTCAGTTTTTCTCTTTTTACCATTGTTCGTTCTAAAAAGTAATCATTTTCCTGTTTTTTTTTTTTTTTTTTTTTTTTTTTTTTTGGTTTTGGTTTTGGTTTTGGTTGAATTGCGAGTATTTTTTTATAAATATCTTCAACTTGGTAAGAATTTTTTTATTTTTAAAATTTCCTTTCAAATTTTCTGAATTTTTTTCAATTTTTTAAAAACATCTTTCATTTAACATTTTAAATCCCTTTTGTTTTCTCATAATTATTTTTATTAAGTATAGGTACCAATAATTTTTTCATTTCTTTTTCAATCTTATTCAAGATGTAATTGAAAAAAAATTTTCGTTAAAAATTACTTTTTACCAAAAATTTTCTCCCAAATTTTTGATTTTTTTTTTACAAATTTTGTATTTTTGTATGATTTTGATTAAAAAAAAAGAATCGAGAAAAAATTATTGTATTGATATATTTTTGGGGATAAAAAAAAACGCAAAATGATCAAATGGAAAAAAGTTTCTGAATTAAGAATAGGCAACGGGAACAATTATTTCAGAGGGGAAAATTAAGTAAATATCAATCAAAAATTGAGTAATCAATTTTTCATTTAAAAAAATCATTCAGAAAGTTTATCTGTTTTCAGTGAAAAAATTTTCCAAGTTGAGCCAATTTCTAAAATTGCTTAATGCTTTTTTTTTTTTTTTTTTTTTTTTTTAATTTTAATACTCAGACCCAGCGGTAACTCACTTGGGTGACGCTTATATTTAAAAAAAAATACAATAATTTCAAAAATTAGCAAAAAAAATTGAGAATCAAATTATGATTTGATTTCTTAAGTGACAAAGTTTTAAAACTGGCAAAATTTCATAAGCCAGGTAAAATTTAAAAATTCCCAAACTTGAAAAAATTGCAGATTTAAAAAGATTTTCAAAATTGGTCAATCTTTGAAAATCTACCTATTATATGTATAGAAAAAAAATAACTTATGAAAATATCAAGTTCTCCACGTGAATAATGGATAACATGTTTTTGTGATACCATGTCACGATTTCTGCCCCCCCCCCCCTCCACCGTATACTAACCCAATGCATAAAATTTGGAATTTTTTCCAACTTTTCCTTATTTTGTTGGCCTTTTTTTGGTTTTACACATTTGTGACTTTTCAAAATTCCTCATAAGATATTCTATATTTTTGTCTGATTTTTCAACATTTTGTGTCAGATATTCAGTTCGTTGTAACGTAAATTTCTACACCGCCCCCCTCCCCCGTCCAACTTTTTTGTAACTCACATCTCTTGATATCCAGAACAAAAACGTATCCAAATCTAAAAATAAATAAATAAATGAAAATTAAATGAAAAAAAAAAAAAATTTTAAACAGAGTTTCATATAAAAAAGGAATCAAGAAAAAAAATTAAGTACCTTCGTAAGTATTTAATACTTGAAAAGTAATGAAATTTTGATTAGAAAATATGAAAAAATCTTTTAAAAACAAAGAAAAAAAATCCAAAAAATCGCCTGAATTAGAGTAAATAATAAATTTGACTTGACTAATTTTGGAAAAAATACTTCAATGGAAAAAAATGATTGAATATTTAGAAACTAATAAAATTTTGATTTAAAAAAAAATGAAAAGAGATAATTATATCGAATGAAAAAACTTTGATTTTTTAAACACAAAAATAAGAATATAAAATTTGGCGAAATGCTAGAAAAAAAAGATTTCAGAAGAAAAAAATCCTCAACTACCTATTTTAAACTTTAAAAAAAAAACAAAAAAAAAACGAGAAAACATGAAAAAATATTGTAATAAAATAAAATTCTGAATTGCAATTGCAAAAATCATGAAAACTACTCATAAGCCTCCTATAGGTTAGGAAAAAAACTATAGGTATTCGTTTCTAAAGAAAGAAAAGTTCACACTCTACAAATTTGATACATACCTACCATTTTTTTTCATTGGATCTTTAGTTTGGCCAGAAAGACACATCTGTATCTATCAAATAAAAAAAGTTGTCATTTTTTTCTGTTTTCAAAGATTTTTTCAAAATTTTATTTGTCAATCCCGCCCCCACCCCTTATGAAGATTAGAAGAAATTTTGGAAAAAAGTTGATAAATTTGATAAATTAGCAGAAATGTGAGTTTCAGCAACTGAATTCCGTTGGAAAAAATTTTGGGAAAAGTTTGAATGAAAAAAATAAAATAGAATAAAAAATACAAGACATATAATATCAACAAAACATAAGAAAACAATCGGAACAAAAAACAAACGAATTATTTTTGAACCACATTCCAAACTCTTCTTCCCAGCACGATAGAAGCTTTTCATCTAAAATTTTCATGAATTAATTGACACCAACTTCGAAATTTTCAATTTCAAGATGAAATACGAAAAATAATATTCTATTCTCCTGAGTGTTTAGTTCGTAAAAAAAAAAAAAAAAAATGGGAAAAAATTAGCTCTTCCTAATTCAAAAATAATAGGATTAAGGGCTAGTGATCATTTTTTATTCGTGATGTGTTGAATAGTTTTTTTTTTTCAAACCATTTCAATATTAACTGCAAGGTTTCATAATGTGTATTTTTCAATTTTTGATTATTTTCTATAATAATTATAGTAGTTTGGTAACAGGGAAAAAAATCAAAACTCGAGTCGATAAAATTTTCCACACATCTTTAAATGAGGGGAAAAATCGAATTTGAAAGAATTATGTACCAACTGCATCGTATTGCGTCATAACTCGTTTCTATTTTCAAGAAAATAAACACAATTGTGAAAAATCACCGAACTTTGGAAAAAAAAGTTGGGGATCTTAAAGTTCACGTAGATACATAGATGAAACGGTAGCGGAGATTTTATCCTAGACATTTACCACTCCCCTTGACGAAGCGATTCTGCATCGGCGTTGATTTGACGCTGCTTCAAAACGAGTGTTTCTATTGGTTCGTAAGTTCAGTTCGCAGATATCAAAGAAGAGTTGACTCTCCCTCCACCTACTGCGTCTTATCTCCTACTCTGGCGTATGCATGTTTTGTTCGCCGGTACATCACGTAATGTTTTCGTTGGATACCAACAATAATGAGATATAAGCTGGCCCGACTGTAACAGTTTTTTGCGGCTGCGTGCATTGTTTTGTGGCTCGAAAGTTCGCTCCTCGTCGTATTTTAATTTCTTCGTGCGTGTAGAGTACTTATTCATATTGTCGTGCTAACCAGTGTAACCTCTGGTCGAGATTAGTTTTTCACATTTTCCTTCATCGAATCCAAAGGTATACATTAGCCTGTATTACTATCGTCGCTCGGTCGTTCGTTTCGAGATTAGATTAAAATTTGTTTCGCAGACCAAATCGAGACTCGAGCTTGCGAAAATTTCATCCCACCTGTCCCCTTTTTTTTTACAATGTTTTTTCCACACCAATCAAACTTTTCCGTTGAAAATTTATTACCCGTGGTATCAGTAAAGAAAAAAAAACTCTTATCAATAAACGTTCCACGGACCATAACTCTAGGGTACACCTTCCAGTTCAATGCTATGGAGGGGTTATCAGATCTCCTGTTATGAAATTATTTAAAATTTCATATTTCAAGCCAAAATTGCTCAGTTTACAAACTAAAGTGAAATGTTGAGGTGGTCTACTCTCCTATGGTAGTCCATACTTAGTATTCAGTTTCTTGAACTTACATATTTGAAGTAATTAGCAAATTTTTAAAAAGTATTTTCATACAACACGATTTTTAATTTTTTTTTGTTTCGAGTAAATTTCTGTTTCTTTAAAATTCACCTATGGCAGCCTCTGGTAAAAATATTTCATTTTTAGTTTAAATATTATTTTATTCTTTTCGTATTTTTTGTATCAAATTTTAATTTTTTTTTTAAATTTTCAAGTTTAAAATTTTTAATTTTTTTTACAAGTTTGAAAATTTTTTAATTTTTTTCAAGTTTTTATTTAATTAAAAAATTTTCAATTTTTTTTAATATTAAAATTTTCGTAATTTTTTTGCACGAAAAAATTAATTTACTAATTTAACCCGAAAAAAATTGCAATTTTAACGATCGATATCAAAAACCGAATATTTACGGTACGAATTTCGATTTACCTAAGACGAAAAAAAAATCTCACACGATTCGCACTCTTTTTTCAATTTCAGCCCACTACATTAAAAAAATCTAATTTCAGAAAATCGTTCAGTATCTCAAGCTAGGCAACACTGCGCGCTGGGTACATACTCCAATAGGAGGCAGGAAGACGCATGCGTCGCGCTCACCCTCCCAATTAGATCATCCAGTTCAATTAGGTATCTATCTGCATTTCTTCTCAATACTTCGGTGACTATTCCGCCTGAAGAAAATCGTTATCTTCGGCGTTTCTTAAGCTATCAGTCGTTCTTTTTGTTCTCTCTTGTATATTTTTTTTTTCGAATTTCGTTCTAGTGTTAGAAAACTTTCTTTTTCTTTAGCGTTTATTGGAAAATTTAGTAAAATTGTATTTTCTATTTTTTTTTATTTTCCAAAGTTCGCGCAATTTTTTGAACTTGTGTCCGTTTTCCGGATTATCAAAATCGCCCGGAGATTAACACGAAGAATATCGGACCTATCAAAGCTGTTTGGGAATTTCCATCGAATTGGTGAGTTGAATTTTTTTTTTTTAATTTGCCGCTCGCGTGGTGATAAATTTATGTGTTAATGTGTTGTGTAAATATTTAAGCAAAACATTTCGTGCTATAAATTTATTTCCGTTTTGAAAAATTACCGCAGTTCCATACGTCGAGTTAATTTTGAGTGAGATTTTTTTTCTCAATTTTTTAATTTAATGTGAAATTGACTGAGAAATTTTATGCAGTTTTTTTTTTCGTAATTTATTAGTTTTTATCATCATTTATCGTGTTATTTGTCGGGAGAGATTGTGTCGTTATTTTTTACGATCGATTATTTTCCTTTTTTTCTCGCATAATGAGCATAAAATGCAATTAATCAGTGGTGATGCGGTCAGTTTTCACTTGGTTATTTACTTTGATGCACTATGCAGGTTAAAAATTGACGTTTAATTTCGAATGTAATTTTACGTCCTTGATTCGTTTGATGATGGCTCGTTGTGGAAACTTTATATATTCATTTTAGTGACCTCTAAGAAAATGATAGTTGATGAGAAGTACACGATACATAGGTTGTCTCGATGTGAAATTAATTTTATTGTCATCAGAATTATGATGGAAATTTAATCCATAGAGTATAAAAATTTAGCTATATTATGGCATTTTTACCGCTTCGAGTTGTTGATTTAATTTTACTCAGATGCTCAAATTGATTTGCTCAAGTCAGAAAATTTTCAATTATTTTAAATTTCGAGTTTGGAAATTCAAAACAAATTAAAATTAAGTCTCATAGAAAATTCAAAATTGAATTTTGGCTAGCTAAAATATGAGATCAGTTATATTCGAAGAAGTGGAATTCATCTTCTTTTAATTGATTAAGTGCTTCGAAAAATATCACAAAATTTCGTCTTGAGATTTTTAAAGCTACGTAAATTATGATGACCTGGGTGGGCGGGTGTTTGGGGGGGGGGGAGTATAAAACAAAAATTTGTTACTTTGGAAAACTTACAAAATATGCATTTTAAAGGGTGAAAAATAAAAAATCGAATTTTTGCATTTTTGAAAGTTTTACACCAATATAAAAATTCTAAAAAAATATATCTTGTACATAATTATGGATATACCTATACACTTTATAAGCTTTTTTAAATCTCCTCAGGTCGGAAATGACCTGTAGATATTACGCTTTGAAATCTTAAAACCCAAATTTCCACGCCAAAAAATATTCTGATTTTTTTATTAAAAATTCAAGGAATAGTCCTTAGTGAGGTCCATCATCCTTGTAAGTTGAAAAAAATTCGGTTGAGTATTGTAGAATATGAAAATTCATTTTAAAAAATTGAATTTGGCCTCACTAGAGAGGGTTGGAGCGAGGTAGAGGTTTGAAAATTTCATCACTTAGTTTTTAGGCTTCAAGAGCCAATTTCCATGCCTCAGTTTTAAAAATCTCAGCCAAGGGTCAATTTACCATTAATTTTTCCCGAATAGTCTCGCTCTTAAAAATTTTGAAATTGAGCCTTCCGAGGGCTTCGAGGAGCTATAACTCGAAAACTGTTTGAGGTAACGAAATTGAGGCGATGGGAGATGATAGACCTCATCTAGAATACCATCAATTTAGGGTCCCAGTTTTTGGGGCTACATGGAAATTTAAAATCGAATGAGAATATAATTGATGGGTTTCAATGACGAGAGAATTTTGAATTTTTACGAAAATTTTCAAGACCAAATTGTCAATTAGATATTTTTAATCATTTATGTAATTTATTGAATTGATATTGCCAAGAGTAGATGCTTACATATTTGAGTATTTTGCATTTGAGCTTAATTTTTGAATTACCTCATAATGTATCTTAAGAGGTCCCCCCCCCCCCCCCCGATCCAATTTTCAAATCCTGATGTTTTTCATTCAAATAATCCTACTTTATTTAAACGTTGGTCATTTTCAATTTTTTCTCATTTTTTTCTCAATTCTCATTTTTATCATTATTTTATCCAAAAATATTAAAATTTAGAAAAGTTCTGAGAAATTTTTTGTGGATTTTTATTTTTTCTAAATTTTCCTTGAAATTTTGAGATATTTACTCACATTTAAAAAATATTTTTATTCAGAATTTTTATAAATTTTTACTCAGCATTTTCTCTAAGTTTATCAATTCTGTACCCTAAAGCACCACGTAAAAACCTCAAAGTAGAAAAAAATGTGACTTACATCTTCGGTGCTTAGGGTACAGAATTATGAAATTCAATTAACTAGTGCAAATTTCATATACGTAGAAAATTTTGTACGCTACTTGTTTTTACTTGAAATACCCTATTTCTTAATTCTTAGTTGATAGAAATTTTTTCTTCATTTTTAAAATAAATTCTCGATTCGGACCTTCGAAAAAATCCGTCATTTTGAAATAATATTTGCCTAAAAAATCCATTATTTCTTCAGAAACAGGGTCTTGTCAAAAAAAAAAAAAAAAAAAAATGTTTTGAGAAGAAAAAGAATTTAAAAAAAAAAGTTATTCTAATTGTCAAAAAATTATGTTTTTTTTAATCTCTCAAATTTAATTCAAAGTTTCTGAGAAAATTGAGAAAAAATTTCTCAAAAATTCTGAGTAAAATTTCCAAAAACAATTTGCATTAAAATTTCTCAATACTCACCTACTTTTTGCAAAAAATTTTAGGAAAAATTATTTTCAAAAAAGTGATTAAAAATTAAAAGGGACTCCAAACTATCTGAGCAACTCAAATAATTTTTTTCATAAAGGCTAAAGCCTTATTTTATAGAATTCTAGCCATTATAATAACTTTGAGTGCTGAGGTGGATGGAGAGCGTGGAGCGGAAGAGGTGTCAAATCGTGTGGAGTATTGAGTCAAAAAAACAAAATTTCAAGATATTCAATTTTTTCACGTCTGAATGAACGTTGAAATTTGAAATTTTCGTATAAAATCTTCCCACTGTGACATATTCTGTATAATACGTAGGCACATCGACATATTTTTTTAAAATCTGACGAAAACGAAAACGTACCGAGTAAAAAATTGCGTAAATTCATAAACGTATGGATACGTATTACGTATACTTACCTACGTTTTGTAGAATTTTCGCAGATGCGGTTGCGAATTTTAAATCACAGTCTTGCGATACAGTCCTTATTTTGTTGAATCAGATGCTTTATAAAGCGCGTGTGTTTTATTGAAAATCTTTCGTAAAATCACACCTTTTCATACTTAATCATTTATACCTATTTTTGAGTTTTAAAATAAATTTCACGACGATCGAGTTTGTATATACAGAAGCAGCATGCGTCAAGCGTTTAGGCATTCGTCTTGTGTAAATTCTGGTTTCACAAGTTTTGTCTGAATAAATACGAAGTGTTACATTTTCGATGAGTTTTAGTTTTCAAATTTGACATCTGGGATAGAGAGTACATTGTGTTTCGTCGAGAATACGAGCTTGCTACGCGTTTATGTGTTAAACATTGTAAAAATTTTGACTCCGAAGGTGAAACTAAGTTTCAAAATTTTTTTTTCAGAGTTATAGAAATTGATATCGTCGATTAAAAACTTGAAAAGTATATTACGCGAGGTGAGTCTAGAAGTCTAGTAAATTTTCTATAAATTCAATCCATCGATACAGGTGTTTGAGAAAAAGGGGGAGATGATCGATTGATGAAATTTCACAATACGATCAAATCTCGAGTATTAGGATCGACTATAGGTAACCTATTTATTCGGCGAGTTATCGCGATACCTACGTTTCAAACACAATAAAACACTCGATACGATTCTCGCTCGCGTCATCCTATCTATCGATAATGGCAGATTGAGCTCTGGGAAATGGTGGAAAATGCAAACTTCCGCGAGCGTATCGCAAATATACGACGTGCTGTAATCTTTTCCAACACCTATAGCCGCGATAATCTCTTCATTACGAGTAGTCTCTCTTCTTTTTACTACGGCGAAATTTATCGAACAGTTATGAGTATATTCTCAATATAGTACGCTCCCAATAAGCAGGTATATGCTCTTCCCAAATGACGAAATATACAGAGATAAAGAACAGGTATGTGTGTTGAGTTCGTCACCACTCACTCGTATGTTATGAAAATACCTACACTTACCAACACACTCTCAGCAGCATGATAGAGAAAAGAAAATCAACATAGAGAAATTTTTCAAGAGTTATTGGAATTGGGATGGTATCGATAGGTAAAGAGTTGATGAGAGAGGAAGTATGTTACTTAAATAAAATGTAAACTCAGGGCCGCTCGTTCGCTCGCGTTTACAACAAACAAGAGATAAGCAGACTTCGCTATGTCTATCTCGAGGTTTATATTACGGGTCTTTTTTGTATTTTTTCCAAATCGAACGTGAACGTTTCGAGTTTCGAGTGAACCTACCATCGATTGAGATCAATTCATCTCGGTAGTTTATCGCAGCTTATCAGGCTCGTGTACCCAGAGAACCAACGTAACGGCTGCAATGCCTCGAGGCACACCTGTGCCTGTGTGAACCATCCACGAGTATGGAGCCAATGTGACTTTTTTTATATTCGATTACAACGCGTTAATAGCATAAATTATACTCGTCTCTTTGTTACAATTCTCTCTTTTTTTGCGAGAGACACGTTGCCGTTGGTGGTTTTTTTTTCGCATACGTATGGTTCCCGTATCGCTGCAATGCGGTAAATTATCTCCACTAATTGTTCGAAACGTATCTGCTCGCATTCTGCTGCTCTATGGAAACACTCATCGTAGGTGAGGTCGTAGGTGCTACGTATTTGCAAAAACTTTAACCGAAATGGGCTTACAGATACATACATCTACATATGTCTCTAACTGTTGGTAAAAATGTCACAGTCGCGTGTGTCGTGTTGGACTTGGACGAGCGACGCAGCATCCTATCGAAAGGTGATTAATAGGTGACAGATGATACGTCTGCTGCGTATGCGTGAATATTGTTTCACAGAAGTCTCGAATGTATAACAAATGTTCGACAGTAACAACGGGTTTTACACGTTGTTCTAAGTATCCTCTCCGGTCTCCTCCACCCACCTCTTCGCCTATGCCTTTCACGAGCACGTATTTATCCGCCGTTGCTGCTGCTGTTGCTGACGGTAAAGGTTTATTAGTTTTCGGAAATCGCTGATGTTTCGTTATATCTTTCAAACGTCGTTGTTGCAGCTGCGAAGTAATGAGAGTACGATGATGAGATTAATTTATTTTTAAAATCATTTTTCCGCCAAAATATCCAAAATTTGTTACGTCTACACCTATCTTGTCGCAGACTCCAGACTATATACGTTAACCTATTATGCAAGTGAAACGGTCATCGTGCACCTGTCCAGCCCACCAGCATGCAGATGGCAGTGCACGAGTACTCATGATTACCGTGTAAATTTTAACCGATGGCCCTCTTTTCTTTTTTTTTTTGCGCCGTTATTATTAGTAGGTGAACTGGTGTGAGGTAGATGGATTTTGGAGGGGGAGGGGGGAAATCGAGATAAATGGAGGATTACTTTGAATATCCATCTATGGTGTTGTAAGGGGGTTTCTCACTTTGTTTTTGAAAATATTTTCTTCAAATTTTGTATCAACGTTTTTTCATTTTTTTTTTCATTGCAGGTAATTTTGAAGAAGATTTTTTTGAAAATAATTTATAAAAATCAATTTTCTAATGAAAAATTTCTAAAAAAAAAAATTATAAAATCTACGAAAAAAAAGTTTTTAAAAATCTCTCCCTTGAATTTCCCCACATTTCTCACTTTTCTGCATTTTTTTCTCCATTAAAAAAATTTGTCAATTTGTCAATTTTTTTTGAGTTGTAATTTTGAAAAAAATTCATTTGAAAATAGTTAAGTGGTTAAAATTGATTTTCTAAGGAGAAATTTTTGAAAAAAAAAAAATCGAAAAAGACGTGTGGATTTTTTTTCCAATTTTTTCCCCTACCTCCTCTCTTGAATTTCCACCACATTTTTGACATTTTTGTGCACTTCGTAATTTAAAAAAAAAATGATTTCTCAGTTGGTATAAAGCGCATTCTACCGGCGATCATCAGAAATTAAGTAAAAAATTTTGAAAAAAAAAATGGAAAAAAAAAATGATAGAAATCCGTAAAAAAATGTGTTTAAAAATCTCTCCTTCAAATTTTTTTTCCATTTCTTATTTGTAGTGCATTTTAAAATTCATTTTTTATATTTTTCTTCAAATTTTTTGAATAAGATTTCTTCGTAAAAAAATTATTCCAATCAAGTTTCTAAAAATTGAAAACGAAAATTAAAAGTATTATAAAAATGTGTAACTCCCATTCTCCCCACTCCCTCAAATTAGTTCAAAATTTGTTTCAATTTTTTTTATTCATTAAAAAAAAACTTCAAATTTTGTATCAATGTTTTCTTTGATTTTTTTTTTAATTTTAGTTTTTGAAGAAAATTTCTTCAAAAATAATTTATTAAAAAAAGAAAATTTATTTTTAAATGAAAAAGCCCGAGCAGCACACTCGACAAATTATCGAAATAAAAAATCGACAGAATATCGAATTCGATAAAGTGTCGCGTTAGTTCCGCATAAATCGTGAAATTATCTTTCGATATATAGATAGATTATCGACTAATTATAGTTAATAAAAATTTCGAGATTATAGTAAGATATTTTATCGATAATCTATCTATAATATCGAAAGATAATTTCACGATTTAGGCGGAACTTTCGCGACACTTTATCGAATTCGATATTCTGTCGATTTTTTATCGACTTTTTATTCCGATTTTTTGTCTTTTACTAGCTTTTTTCTATAATTAAAAATCATTAATTAGCATAATTAATACATTAAACTTTGCCTAAACACATTATTCATGTTACGGTAAGAGGATCATTTCAGAAAAAGTCAAAAAAAAAAATTATAAAAAATCTGCCACCCGTGGGGCTTGAACCATCTACCTCCTGCATGGTAATCCTCTTCCTTAACCACTATGCCATACCTTATCGTTGAGGGATTAGCAATAAAACGCTTATAATAGGCAGTTTAGTACTTCCAGACGTGTTGGACTTAGAAAAATTTTCACCAATTTGGAAATAATTTTAAATATCGTCACAAAATCGTTGAAAAATCGTTCGACAAATTTCAGATTATTTGTCGATAATAAAGTTTTAAATATCTTCACAAAATCGTTAAAAAATCGAATTCGAGAAATTTCAGATTATTTGTCGATAATATAGTTTCAAATATCGTCACAAAATCGTTAAAAAATCGAAATCGAGAAATTTCATATTACTTGTCGATAATATAGTTTCAAATATCTTCACGCAATCGTTAGAAAATCGAATTCGAGAAATTGCATATTATGTGTCGATAATATAGTTTCAAATATCTTTACAAAATCGGTAAAAAATCGGATTCGATAAATTTAATATAATCTGTCGATAATATAGTTTCAAATGTCGTCAAAAAATCGGTAAAATAGCGAAGTCGAGAAATTTCATATAATCTGTCGATAATATAGTTTTAAATATCTTTACAAAATCGTTAAAAAATCTAATTCGATAAATTTAATATTCTTTGTCGATAATGTAGTTTCAAATATCTGCACAAAATCGGTGGAAAATCGGAATCGATAAATTTAATATTCTTTGTCGATAGTATCGTTGACGAATATCGTCATAAAATCTTAATAATATCGAATTCGATAGTTTTTAGATTTTTTGCCTATGAAGTTGTACCGATAAATCTTTATAATATCGTGAGAACATCTATAGATTTTCAAACGATTTTTTATCGATACGTTACATCTTCCGATAATATCGATCGAGTGTGCCGCTCGGGAGTTGATAAAATCTTAATTTTTTTTTAGATTTTTCCCTTCAATTTTTTCATATTTCTTACTTTTTAAAGGTTTTTTTTCTTCATTTTTTCTATGTTAGGGAGCTCTCAAAATTAATTTTTTTGAATTTTATTTCGATATTTTTTATAACTTTTTTTCTAAACTGTAATATTTTCATAAAATAAATTCGGTTAGAAAATTTTTTTCGCCCTTGCTTTTCATAAATTCATGGGGTCCATGAGGCCCAGGAGCCGTCCTAAATCCGGTCTTGTTCAATAGAGGTTTTTACTGGTAACTTTCTTCTCAAGAGTAGCCTTTTCAAATGTCAGCATTCAAAATTTTAGAAAGATTGCTGGATACTTTAATTTTTGAGGAATAACGACTAAAAAACGCCAAAAAAATCATAGTTCTTCGACACCAATCGTTATCAAGCTAGGAGTTCAAAATTCAAATGCTTTCTTTATTTAGGGCAATTATCATCCCAAGAGAAGCTAAAATTTTTGGAAAATTTGCTGCATAATCATTTGTGTAATGAGGCATGAGAGGGGTTGAGAGCAAAACCATTGCAATGTTTGATGACTCCACGAGCATATAAATTTTGAGTAAGGACCTTTTCATCATCCATCATAAATTTCCTTTGGTGCACCTGTTCTGTTCCAACATCTCACTCTTCTCCTGGCCAAATGATTGATAACCCAGCATCATTGGTCATGTATGTAGTAAGTGGTATGTGGGGTGATGAAGAGAAAATCTTACCTAAATCTCCTTGCTACAGCTGACACCCAGGAGTTCTGAGGAGATGACACTATTGAATGAAACACGAGATTATGTATTAACATTAAGCGAACATAGGGTTATTCGGACTGTGAATGATATACAGAAATATGTCTAGAATAAATACTATTTCGCGACAAGATTCAACTAAGAGAAGCAAAACATACTTAAAACTGGTCTAGTGATTCGTAGCGCAGTCGAGGCACTACACTCATAAAAATTGATACCTGATTGGAAAATTCGACTAAAAGAAGTACCTACTTCCGAGATGACATCGATGGTATTCCCTCTGCTCATCTGCTAGTTGTTTAAAATTTCAAACCATGTCTTGGTCCAAAATTTCATCGACTATAAGTATCCGATATTAGAATAAGCCAAGCACTAGTATGGACCATCATAGGACCATATAGCATCGTACGGTATATAATTCAAAACGCCAAGCGGCGCAGCGCAGCGCGGCCCGTGAAACGAATATTCAAGACACGTTGTTTACCGATGCCAGGTCGCATCCTAATACAGGTTACTCTTATGGGTGAAGACTGTTCGTCATTTTACCGAAATGGACCGGCGGTTCACAATTCGCTTCATATACTATATTAATATGATTATCATATCCCATCACCGCATCGTCTTCTTCTTGGTTGTCGTGGCGTGGACACAAGAGCCATATAGACAAATACCGTGTGCGGTGCCGCGCCGCGCGTACGGTACGGTCGTTTGCACGTATCGCGCCGCCGCTCTTCCAAAACATTAAACAGTTAAACACAGTCAACAGTCATCCGAAGAAACGAGAAAATATATACTCGGGAGATCATCTACGATGCTTTACGCGTTTTTACCTCCGTTGCTTCATCGTTTATTTAACCGGATGGCTATATGGTTTTTTACTCTCTGTCTCTGTCTGTCTTTCTGATTCTTTCACTTTGCACGGACGCGCCATAGCGCATGATCGTATTCGCTTCCAAATCGGTTATCATGTTCTATTTCGTTGCGTTCAAATTACTAATTTGATTTCACCGTTGTTTCAACTCTCGCATTATATTATATGTACCTTCATCATCAGATACTACTTATGCTCTGTACACCTCTATCTCTTACAATTCGAGAAAGCAAATCAGCCATGTATCATTCCATCTCTTCTATATATCAGGTCCTCCTATAGCAGCCAGCAGGCTCTACATACTTTCAAACATTGTCGTCCGCCAAACTGTACAAACCACGGATCGCATCTTCCAATCTTCGTCCATAACAATTACGATATCGACCTCCATTCCGCGCATACCTAAATAGTACACAGCTAGGCATACTTACAAACTCGCTGGTAGCCAGTTATAGACTTATTCTCTTTGTCGGACTAATTTCAAAATACACATAAGCGTGTTTATTCAAACATGGAATAATTTTAATCAGAAATCATACAGGCACTAGAAGTCTTCGAGGACTCTTCGTCAAGGTCCATTCGATAGGATTTTCGCCGAAATCTCGTTAACCTCTAAATAAATATCTGACGTGTCGTGTCGTTTCGTAGGTCTAGGTAGGCATATACAAGATGTTAAAATGTATAAAGAAACATGTTAATATTAATGCTGTCCAACATCCTCGAAAACAAAAACAATAACATCAAACCTTTCGCCAATTTCGCGGTCTCCAGACATACCCATTTTCAAATAACGGTCGCAACATTTATTAATCACTTATTCGTTCGGTAGTAGCATTTCATCGTGGACAAATACCTGCGAAGCAATCATCATTAACTCATTACTGACAAGGAGGCAGGACAGGACAGGTGCGAAACTTTTAATTTTAAGAAGATAAATGACACTTACGTGACACCCCTCATCGATCCTTTTATTAAGTCGTTCGAGTAAGAAAATTAGGTAATTTTTTTTTTTTTAAATTTCCATTCTGTCTTGAAACATCAATTTTTATAAAAATTATCTATCTCAATTTCTTTCCCATCTCATTTTCTCTGAAAAATTCCACAGAAAATGAAAAAAGAATTGATGTGCAACAAATTTTTAAAATTTTCATAATTTTGTATCCCATCTTCTGGAAAAAAATCTGTTGGGGGGTGGGCAAATTATTCTTCAGAAACCTTAGGTTTACAAATTCCAATTTTACCTTTGGATGAAAATTTTGAAGATGACGGAAAATCAATGTAAATAAGGCGGAGTTCAGAGTGTCATGGTGAAAAAACTACTCTCACGTCAGTTCGTCGCTAGAGTCTTCCAAAAAATGGACCCTCGAAAATTTTTTGGTTTAAGCAGGTAGTCACTCATTCTCCTCCCCCTCACAATTTTTTTTTCAAAAATTGTGAGGTGTCACGAAAAAGTGTGTCTGTTTGTCCATGACGCTTAGGCCGCTTTCGTAAGAAGAGAATGATTTAAAACATCATTGTATGGCAATGTTATTAGCTATTGACGCTAAGCCGTGTTTTCTCGTGACACACCATGTAATGGTCACCAAAAAATGCGGCTTAGTGACCGTGTTCAATACCATTGCCGTACAGATTTTCATTTCTAGGGTGAGCGTCATAGACAATGAGACACAGTTTCTCGTGACACCTCACAATTATTGAATGATCCCCTAGAAAATGAATCACGTTCCAAAAAAAAATCAGCATTGAAACACAGGCTTACTACTCCAAAAAATTCCTCTGTTGAAGAAAAAAGGTCCTTTATAATGAATCCCTCCCTCCAAAAAAAAAAGGTCATACAAAATGAAAATTTTGTCATACAAAAGTCATACTTTTTGATTTTCAAATCCTAGTAGACACCATGAATGCTTACAGCTCTGAAGTAATATGAGAAGTGAAATTTCTTCCCATTGCCACTCTATGATAGATCAATTTTCCAGAAAAAAGTTCATCTAAAAAGGCGCGAATGCCACTCATTGGTAAAAATATTTCGAAAGGGAGTTGGTAAAATATTTCACAGTAATTGGAACCTGGTATTCGGTTGCTTATCCTGTAGTAATGGCTTCTGGCCCCAGGCGATATCCTCGAAAATCATTCCATTAGATCGTAATACCTATCTCAGCACGCATGATAGTTTTACATAATTTCGCATTCGTTTATTGATTAACTAATTAACACGAACGCGTTACTTTGGTTTCGGCAGCTGAACGTTAATCATAACGGAGGTATTCGTTGATGGTATGTTGATTCATCTTCTCGAATTACTCTCAGTTTTTTCTCTCTCGGAGATACCACACTGGTACATGCACCATCCTCGAGGTTCATCTTTCATCCAGCCTCGGCAAAGGGTAGATCTTGCCTAGATCCCCTTTTAATGTATCCTAAAACAAAGCTATACCTATAATACCGATACCGGTTATTCGATGTGTGACGTATATGTGGAAAGAATAATTGTTTCATTTGAATGCTTGGCTATGAGAAAAACTGTTATAAGAATTGTCCTTGTCTGTGAAATGAAATCGTTACCTGGTTTGCGCGTTGCTGCGCCAAATGTGTTCGTCGCCGTGCAATACTCAGCTCATCGTTTATACGTGTATGTGCCCTACTTGAGCATCGGTAATGATAAAAAATTTTAAGTATACGATTATTCGAGTACCCCTGATGAATTAATGTTTTGTAATTCGTTTTAACCGTTGCCTTGTCGTCATTCAGCCAGAGACATAATGCGTCTTTTAAGAAATTTTCAACGAGTATCTGTGTATGCTTTCTGATAAGTTATTAAATTCCACGATGATGAGCGCGAAAAAAAAGAACAAGAGCATAGATTATGGTAATTTTTTCTTGAATGTTTAATATTGCGAATAAATTTACCGATATCAAGGAGGCTAGAAGGAATACCCAGTCGTTAATTAAGATTCGAAAAGAATGAAAGGAAGTGTACTTAATGTTTCGTCTAGAGATCAGTTTTCTTCATTGACCTTTTGCAAAACGAAGAGAAAATATTGAATTTTTGCCCAGCACGAGTCCAGCTCAGCATTGATTTTTTTACTGATTGTCAAGAGAGGATGGCAGATCGTAAGATATTTTCTAAAATTTAGAAATTTTACTTTTTCGAATTTTGGAAAGTCCTGGGTAATTTTTTTGTAATGTTGGAAAACGTTCTCAAAAGCCATGACCTTTCGGGTGATGAATTTTTAAACACACGCGCATGATCATGTATTCACTTTTCACCTCCTTCCTCCTCTACATCTCTCCTTGTAAAATATTTTGGAAAGTTTCCAATAAAGTCGTTCGCTGATTTTCTCTCTATACCGTGATGATTGTATCTACCTTATCGGGTGATTTTGTAACCGTGTAAATTACTGACTCGAACAGACCGCGGTGATAATTTTAGAAGTGTTTACAGAGGTTTAATCTTAATTGAGGGCTTTTTGCGCAATAAGCGCGAATAGATGGATCGGGATGTATCATCGACAGGTGTTATTATACTTAGATACAAGAACAGAGAATGAAAGAGTTAATACAGTTTATTATTAATTTTTCATGAAATGTCACTTTTATCATAAAAGAGGCAAACCATAATAAATCCACTTAGATTGTTGACTGAGTTTTGTTTCATAAAAAATTGGTATAATAAGCGGTATTTAATTTCATACTACTCCAAAAAAAAAAAAAAAAAAAAAAAAATTGAAAAAAATTAATCGACAATAGCAACATTTTATCGCACGTACCGATATGAAATTGTTCCTCACGTTGACATCGATGACATCATCGGTTTAGTTTCTCGAAATTTACAAACATATTCGGGCTAAATATCTTCGCAGATTTTTATTCTTCACTGTTTACTCTATCGACAATCACACTTGACGCATTTATTACAGGAGTGTCTCCTCGTCGCGTATAGACGGGATAGCAGAGATAAGATACCGGAGAAGTTGACAGCGAGAAATGATTCAATACGTGGAGTAATTTCGTTAAGAAATTTTCCTTTTTTTTTTTCAACAACCATCATCAAATCAGACAATTTTACTTCCTGGGTAATTTTTCCCACTCTTTAGTTTGGCATATGCGGGTAGGTGATGTTCTGCATCCTCTGATCTTCTTAAACGTGACTTTTTGTAAAGGAGACACCGAAAGGACTGAAAGGACATTACCCTCATCTTTTAAAAATGCTTATAACTTTTCAGTCATTCCACTAATCAAAGAAAAGTTCAATTAAATATTATTGTGAGTAAAATTTCCTACAAAATCATTTCATTTAATTTTTTCTGCAAGTTAACGGGTGGTGCAAAAAAACCTCGTATACACAGTGCCGTGAAAAGTGAAAATGAGCTGTGATTTATTTTCAACTTCACAAACTCTTCAAATATGCGTTTAAACAAAAAAATGGTCAAAATTAAAATACCTACATGAAATTTGCAACAAAAAAGATTTCATTCATTTTTTTCGAAAAATGAACGGGTGGCGCAAAAACACCCGTAAACAGGGCGTGAAACACTCCATGTTAATTCGGCCACGTTTCGTGTTAGGTGTTCCGATTTTCCTCAAAAAAAAATTACGAGCCTATCTCATTCCAAAATTAAGAAAACCGCTATTTTTTGCCTGAACCATCTGGTCTTTTTTGGGGTGGGGGGGGGGAGGGTGGGCTTCGTTGGTTTTCCGCTTTGGAGATTTCTTGTCTTACGTTAGTACCTAACTTTGGCGAAGCGTAGGTGAAGATTGGTAATGAGTTGTAAAAATCTGTAAACTGGGTTGTTATAGCATTGAAAGGAGATTTAGAATCACTTATGAAAGTTTCGAAATTTGAAGTTCAACTTTTTTGAGAAAAGCTCAATTTTAAAGAATTTATCAAATTCAAGGGCTATAATAAAAAAAATCTGAAAAAATTCTTGTGAGTGGATATTTCCATATTACATTCAGCGGGATGATTTTCGTCGTGCGATCTCAGGACCCCTGGGGAGCACGGTGCCCCAAAATTTTGGTTCAAATTGTAAAAATGATTAAAAAACATGTAGCATATCGTTTGTTACATTTTTGGCACTGCTGAATTCGAATATTGCCTTACTTTTTTTATAGTACCCTTTTTAAGCCCCCCCCCCCTAAAAAAATCAAATTTTGAAAAAAATTGACGAAATGAAAAAAATTGTGTGGCATATCATTTGTTACGTATTCGATAGTGTTGAGTTCAAATATTGCCTTATTTTTTCGATAGGTCACTCCGAAAAGCCACGGGGCCCTGGCCTTCTCAATTTTTAATAACAGTTGACGAGTGCAAACAGAAGGGTTTGGCATATCGTTTGTTATGTTTTTGATAGTGCTGAATTCGAATATTCACTTATTTTTTTGATTGGGTCTCCCGCTGCCCACTGGCTCCACCAAGCCCCCCCCCCCACTTTTGAAACAGTCTTAGTAAGATGACCGCTATTAATCGGAACCCTCAAATTTTGGGAAGCCTGGCTCAAAATGTTCTCTTAGATGCCCCTTTTACAAAAAAACATGTTTCTAAGGATTACGGTCAGAGGGAGTGCAATACATCACCCATGGCATATTGAAGGCTCAGTTGCACTCGATGATGATGATTCGTACTACTTTTATGCATTGTCGACTTGTATAACTGCATCGCAATCCGAAAAGGAAATATTTTCATCGCATAGAAACCTAATAACAAAGAACAGCTGACACAGAATATATTAATTAGGGTAAACAGTTTACGGTGCAGTATTTGTGTACAATACATGCGAGCAGAATTGCCTTATTACTACACACAGACGCGTTTGAAACCGGTTTCGTGTCGTGTGTGATTAAATATCGACATCGTGTGATTTACCCGAGTAAAAAATAAGAATTGGTTGATAGATATGTGTATATTGATGATGTATGAAATAATTATCTAGTTTATTTGTAAATTTAATTCTTCAGACCGTTATATCGCGTCAACCATAATGCAGACGCTGGCGTCTTCGCCTGCCTCGACCGATACAGTCAGCTCGCCAGGAAAAAGCAGCCACCAGACAAAATAAATATTTATAGCGTCTTTTTTAATCGCCAGTCGTTAAGATGATTAATTTTTCGTACTGCAAAATACACTTTTATAATAGATTATAGCGAAGGGAAAAATCGGCAAAAGTAAACGTTCATTGAACCAAGATACACAGGTCGATCTTTGCTCTGGAATACCATTATCTTATGCAAAGAAATCAACATCGGCGCGGCGTTATCAGATAAAAGGTCGAGATAACGAAGCGTCTGTCTGTGAAACTGATTTGAAGAATAGAAGAGAATTTTTTCAATTTTATAAAGTAGGTATTGTATAAACAATACCTTCGAAGCTAAAGGTTATGCTGAGAAAGAAAATTTTCAAAAGATACCGAGATACAGAGATGTGTTAGGATAGGGACCTATTGAAAAGATAAAATATTAAAAGGTAGCGTCTTTTTTGACTTGAAATGCCATTATCTCGGGATGAAATAAGACGACAAATGAGATTTTATGGCCGGTTCAAATCAGAGTCTGACTGGTGGCTTTTTGATTGGAATTCTCTCTCTGTGAACCGTGCTTATAAAAGTTGTTTTCTCGAAGTGGGATTTTATACTCCTCCTCTTGTACTCGATTCAGTCGCTTTGATTGGACTGGCTAATCTGTGGTAATCCAGTCGATTCGTATTCAATACAAACATCGAAATATGTACGCTTTTTAACTCTGTACAAAATTTTCCATACTTGTAAGTGTCAGCCGCGAATGTGTCTCTGTATGTGCGACGTGGTGTTATACTCGTATACGCGATACTTGAAGTTTTCTAAAATTGAACGATGACATATTGATAATTCTCCTCGTCGTAGGTAATGAGTTTGTACGAATGCTGCTGCGTACTCGTATGCAATGTGTAGGTAGGTCTGTTCTGCTTGTGCAGAGTTATGTGCTTCGCTGGCGAAACAATTATACCAACGAAAGCATTATGACAGCAGGTTTGAGAGAAATGTAGTTTACAGATTTTCTGCCCATATATATGCGAGATGGCCGAAAAATATTCGAACGCATCCTTTTAGGTGTAATTAGTCGTCGTTATAAACGTGTTAGGTATATCCGGATGTAGATGGATATTATCTCGTCGATCGTACGGATGGAATTTATCGTACGTCGAGACCAAAGTAATATCCATTCATTTATTCGTTGCTAATCATATTTAAGAAGAGTGGTCTATGCAGGAGGATGCGAGAGTAAAAATTCACATTTTCCCCAAGAATATCGTATCAAAACGTAGCTCAACCAAGACGTAAATTTTTTTCTGAAAATCGTGTAATAATTTCCGGCTTGGCAAGAAGATAGATACGAAATACAAGTACAATTTCGTGTGTAAAGCATCATTACGATATTCGAAGCTCAAAATAATCCGGTTAATTGTGATATTATAGAAGAAGGAAACAGCTGCATTATTATGTGGTCCAGCCCTCCATGAAGAGCAAATTGCACACGTCTATGTATTAATATTAAACCAGATCTTTAATCTTTGATCTGTGAACCCTGCTGAGTTCCCCTCGCGTATGCGGCATCAAACTACCTGCTAATTCTTTAACACCCCTCGATTCGGTGGCCAGGCATATGTTCATTGTGTTGTACGTACGTACTCCTAGTCCTAGGAATACTATATACCGGTAACATCCCCGGAGTCTTGTTTTTACACTTGATTCAACCAAAACTCGTCTTAATTTTTACTTCCGCGTCTGTAACACTTGGACGATGCAACGGACGAACAATGCAGGGTCAAAGACTCGCCTTATGTATTTTTATCTCTACCCCTTTTTGCTATGACCATTTCGTTTTTTCGACGAATTAAAAAAAAAATTACCTGCGTGAAATTTTACCTCGCGAGCGCGAGCTTAAGCTGAAACCGTTAATATGTAAAATATTTACCTACCTATGTGTAGCTTGGTGCATGGCACGAGAACCGTCCTATATGAGGAAAGATAATCGGCGTCGAATTATTTGACCTTTAAATCTCGATTGGTTCCTTATCAACGACCAAATTCTCAATTCTGAGGGGGTTTAGTTTCGATGAGATGGCGGAAAACGAAACGAACGATTGGAAACTTTATTTATTTCCTTTTATACATCGAGTGGAGTATTTTCGAGTGGTTTACGAGTTGTTGGTATCATTTAGAGAATTTAATTGTCGACTTGAAAGAGCAATTTTCGCTTATAGTACGACTTTAAATTTTTTTTGTGTTTAGGCTTCAAAATATTTGAACCAAAAATTTGTCATCAGATCATTTCATCTAAAAACACACATGCTGAAGGCCTGAGGGAAAATAGGAAGGAGGGATGTCCAAATACTCTCAAGAAAAATAAAACACTCATAAAATTTTTAAATTCAGGACTAGTCTGATTTTTTAGGGTTGAAAAATTTGGAATCGAATAATAAAGGAATTTTTTTCGAAATTTATACCTAAAGAAAACTGATGAGATTTCTTCATCAATTTAACTATCACATTTTAAAAATTTATTAAAGCTAAAAAAATGAAATTCATTCTACGGAAAAATATTTAAAATTTAAACAATTGATAAATGATAATAGAATGGAAAATCCAACTAAGGTAATGAACTAATAATAATGAAAATCTAATGAATTTTTTCCCCAATCACCTTTTTACCTACTTTATAATTGAATCATTTTAAAATTCGATTAGGTACTCACTTCGTTTGAAAAAAGGGAAAAAAAGAAATCGTTGGTCAATAATGAAAAAATATTTTGCTACCGAATAAAATTTACAAACAGCATGGATAATTACCAACCGAGCGTAACATTAACGTCTTTGAGATTGTCACCAAGTTTACATACCAAAAACATTAACAGTACAATGTGCATTGGGTAAAGATAGCGACGAATTTATTTTTAAATTGAACCACATAGGTAGACTTACTATACGTATAGAACTCTCATTATCTTCGAAAATTAACCAAAAATGTCAACGTTTTAAAATTTGACGATTATTTCTTGATTGTTTTAAAATGAGAATCCCTGAAGCTAAGTAGAATAGAACGCTTAAAATTTAGTAAATGAAAAAAATAAAAAATAGTGAACTATTTTCTAATTGAAAAGAACAACTTTAAATTATAAATTTGAAAATTTCGCTCATTTTTTAGAATTGTTTATATGAAAAATGGGGACACCCTAAAGTACCACTTGAAATGTAGTAAGAGAAAAAATAAAAAGTACCAAAATCTTTCGTAATAAAAAGAACACCTTCTAAATTAATATTTGAACATTTTGCACATTTTTTTAGCTTTTGTATTTTTTGAAAAATTTAAGAGACCCCAAGGTACCACTTGAATTGTTTAAATGGGGAAAATTAAAAATTAAAAATTACTTCTTATGAAAAGAAAAGATTTGATGGATTATAACAACAAAAAAAAAAAAGATTTTGAAAATCTTTGAATTTTTTCATTTTTCTGAAAAAAATGGGGGCGATTAGGTGCCACTTGAAATATAATTGGGGAAGAAAAAAAAATGTTGAGAATTATTTCCTCATTAAAAGAAAGAAATTATGAGGCCAAAAATCGAGTACACAATGCACTGGAAAATGTCAAAATTGATAAATTTTTAAAAATATAATTTTTTAAAATTCTAAAAAGCTGGAGCCAATTTTTGAAAAATTTTCAAAAATTATTTATGACTATTCCAGGGAAGGTTGAACTTCCACAGACTTTTTAAAAAAAATAAACTGCGTTTGGTTACATTTTATTTAAGGTCTCCTTTTAATGGTGATTTTTTTTTATATAGAAAAATAATTGTCATCTTGATTTTTTGGAGTAAGCGTGAAAAAATTTCTCATTTTTTTGAAGTAAAAAAAAAATTACTTCATTTTTTGAAAAAATATAAAAGTCAGAATTTTTGGAACTAATAATTTATCAATTTTTGGGTGGTGAAAAATATTTGTTATTTTTCAGAATAAAATTTTTTTTAATTTTCTCTGATGAGAATTCATTTTTATTTTTTGGAAGAATAAAATTTCTGATATCACAAAAATTTCGATCGAGCCCTCCTCTCACCTACAATTCAGCATAATACGCATAAAAATTACCAAATTTTTTGACTGCAAAAACTAAAAAATTTTCAGACAGCCCACCAAAAATAAAAATTGTTGGGTAAAATATCTTTCAATTGGACATAAACATTTAAAAAAAATAATCTCAGAAAAATGTTCAAAAAAAATTGCCTAACAATTAATTTTTTTTACTCGTAAATTAAAAATAAAAACATTTTTTATTAGGTGTTTTTGAAAAAAATTGTCGAAATCCAAAAAAGTAAAAACACTCCCTCTAATTTTGAAAAAAATTGTAAATCCTCCCCCTTCCCCCAATGTACTCAAATTAAAAACTAATTTTTTTTTAGAACTTTCCAAGTTTCCTCCAACTGTAATACAGCAATTTCTTGACACTACTACTACACAATCAACGATTCAATTCCATCATTCGTATACCTATTACTCGTATCTAATTAATCATAATTAAATGCTTATGGTACGTGCTGCCTGTCTGTCCTGCACAACTATACGTAGTATTTAAAACTTAAAAAGTAGGTATATCGAGTATCGAGAATACGTGCGGACAATCGACGTAGCTAATAATTTATTCATAATTTTCCGCACCCTTTCATTGATGTTCGTTACCGTTCGCATAAATAAAGAATAGAAAGGACCGGACTGAAGGAAAAGAGTCGAAATTCTAACTACCCCTTTGCGTTTTGTTGCGTTAAGTATAGCTCTGGCTCGATTAGCTGTTTATCAGGTGTGTTTGTATGAGCGCTACGCGGTGTTAAAAGCGTGTAAAACTGGACTAGGTAGCACATTATTAAAGTGTCGAATAAAAAGTACTTATTGCAGAAAAGCGCGTGTTAATGTTAACGAGTAAACAACACCGGTTATTAGACATATTATGTTACCGGTTGCAAACTAGATTTAAATAGAGAGGAAATATTACCGCCTTTTAGGTTTTTATTGAATTACATTTCAATATTGTTTTGTTATGACTGGACAGTTTAACCGGGTCAAGTGTATGGTGTGCAAAGATGATGGATCGTTGGAGTGGATGAGGATCGAGATGAGATTTATCGATCTGGTGGGTCTCATCGATGATGATGATACTCGAGTAGGAAGTGATTTTTTTTTCTCAAGTGTTGTATTACCTGATTTATCTTGAATTTATGCAGTGTGATTAATGGTGATTCTGGGGTAGTGGGTTCAGAGTTCCTGGTTGATTCCGGGGGGTGGGGGTAGCATAGAATTTTCTTTTGCAGCTAGGTCAGAGTTGGGCAAATCCGGATCCTGAAATTTGAAAATTAGATCTAAAGATCCAAAGGCCCAAAATTTTGGTTCCGACCAAATCCTTCAATTTTTGAAAAGAATCTGATCGATCTTTAGATCCTAAAATCAAATTTTCGATAAAAAAAAGATCCAGATGCAGAATTTTTTTTACTATTCATCACATTTTTTTATGCGAAGATCAGATCCTTCATTTTTGAAAAGGATCTGATCTGGATTTTTGGATTCTCAAATTTTCGAGAAAAAAAAAACAGATCCAGATCTAGATTTTTTTACTATTCATCACATTAACTATTTTCTATGTGAATTGAATTTTTCATCTGTGTTTTCAATTCTTCAATATTTAATTTGTCATTGTGAAATAAATGAAAAGTAAACAGTAAAGGAAGCCAAAAAACCCTAAAGGGTTCAAACTGCCCACCTTGATCCGGGAAAAATTTCAAAATTGGATCTAAAGATTCAAAGGTCCAAAATTTTGGATCTGATCTTGATCAAATTCTTTTGTTTTGGAAGGGCTCCGATCTGGATCTTTTGCATATCCATTTACACAAAAGATCTGGATCTGGATCTAGATCCTTTCATTAGTGGATCTCGATCTGCCCAACCCTGAACTAGGTAGATGAAATGAACGATGTGAAAAAGTGAGGAGAAGAAGTATATATGAAGAAATAGGTATATCGAATTACAGTGCAGATGATGTCGAGGGAATTTTTTTCACATATTTAAACGATATTTGCTAATAATTTTACCCTCTGCACGTATGTAGGCGTCCTTTAAATGAATTATTATTTTTGCGAATTACCCATAACATAAGAGAGAGAGAGAGAGAGACCTAATGTGCAAATAGGTATAGGCTTGATAGACTTATACGACCGAATGTAATTATTATTTACGTTCGGAAAAAAATCTACTTACATATTTTTAAATCGTATTTTTCTTCGAGTTTTTGTCGAAGACCGTGGTCGCGTCGCGCGGTTTCTCATTGACTTTTCTTGATTCTTGGATGTAATAATTACAGTGGTTACATAAATACGACAAACCGTTATTATAATTCATCATCGTTACTGTCTACATACTATACAACATATATCTACTACATCACCACGTTCATTGTTATTATATTATTGTTCAGCATCCGCCATCTTCTTTAATAATAATTCAGTTACCATTATTTCTATTATCATTATATAGTATTTTTTCTTTTTTTTTTTTCATTCTTTAGGTTTCTTCTTGTTCTGGGTACACACGCGGTGTGGTCAATGTGATGTTGGGCTTCGCGTGTTTGCCGGTTCGCTGAAGTTGCCGTTTGCATGCGTGTTGAATCTTTTTCATCGAGTGTACATCCAGTTTCACAAAATTCCTTTTCCAACTTCTTGTACCTACGCCATAGCAGCGATTGCTTCTACCTACTGTAGTCGAGTTTATGAAAAATCGCATTAGTCTTCTTTCTCAGCCGCGCTCATTAAAGGTATTTTATAGTTTATTTTCTTTTCATCCGTCCATGAACATCTTAACAAATTTTTTTTCTCCTTTTGCCGGACATTAGGTATTAATTAATTTTACGCTGACGCTCATCTTCCGTTTAATCTTGTTTGATATGTACGAACGAGGGGGAAAAACCAACCAGATTAGCTCTCCGGTAGATCTAGATACGCGTATACTTCGGTATATAACTTTGTTAGAGCAAAATATGACCGTGAACGAGTTGTTTGCCAAAGTCACGATGCGGCGAATTTGAAAAAAAATACTCGTATTTCGAAACACGCGTCCATGTTTGTTTTCAAGTATGACCTTTCCCGAAAATCTTTAATTAAATGAATTTATAATGTTAGCTAGCCCATCTTCCTCCCCCCAAATGCTTTGCTAGAGCCCCTAGGATATAAAATATGATAAATGAAGAGTAATTACGTCTACGTAATCGTACCAATGGCTCGGATAAATTTACCCAATATTACAACGATGTGCGATCGTCTGGCTCGAAAATAATCCTATAGGTGTTATTAAAGGTATTCGAGGATATGAACACGTGCCCGGTCGATCAGCTGTTTTTTTTTGGTCGATGTATCTACGAGAGTCTGTGTGTATCTTGAAAACTCTCAGCTGCTCTGGAAAAAAAACACCATAGGTGCCTGTAAGGTAAAGGAAGGCGTAGCATACACGTGGATATATGCAGGGTGTCCCGAAAATCGTACGAAATATTGTAACCAAATATTAAAAATACGAGTGGATTGCCGCAGTACTGACACTGTTTTTTTTTTTTTTTTTTTTGGCAACGTAAAATTTTCCAAGTTCAGTACTACATAAATACTTGATATTCAAAATTAGAGGGGAGGTAGGGGTCCTATCGAAATTTTTCTAATAACCAAAATTATTCCTAGGACTTCAAGCTACAACTTTTATTTGAAAATTTTTTCAATTGGACTCCTCCCTCTCCAACAATTTCGCATAAAACTCCGAAGATATTTATTAGAAATTAGAAGAGTAAGGGAAGAAAGGGCCAATTGAAAAAAATTTCAAATAAAAGTTGTAGATTGAGATCCTAGAAATAATTTCAGTTCTTATAAAATTTTCGATTAGACCCTCCCCTCTCCCCCAATTTTGCACAATATGACTTAGATACTTACTTAAAAATTGCTAGAGGTAAGGGTCCAATTCAAAAAAATTTCAAATAAAAGTTGTAGCTTGAAGTCCTAGGAATAATTTTGGTTATTACAAAAATTTCGATTGGACCCCTCCCTCCCCTCTGATTTTGAATATCAAGTATCTATGTAGCATTGGACTTGGTAAATCTTCAGTGGTACCAAAAAAATAGTACTGAGGGATTCACTTGCTTTGGAATGACGAACAAATAATATTTTTATAATAGGTCAATTGCCTATCTTGAAAATTAAAGGGGTTTCAAAACTTTGAAATTTGATATTTTCTAAGCAAAATTGATTGAAAACACTGAAATGAAAATTTTTTCCGATCGTGTCAGTGGATAGCACTTCAAAAAAGCAAAAAAAGTTCTAATCACATTGGGATGCCTATCTTTGAAATTGAAGGAGCTATAGCAACTAAAAATTCCTGTCAAAGGTATTGCCTTCCTCAGTTTATTACAAAGCTCTCGTGAGACATGAAAATTGCGAAAATCAAATTCTGTCTAAAAAAACATGCAACAGGTGTAGCTTTTTGAGGAGAACAAAAAAGTTATTTGAAAAAATTGTCTATCTACAAATTTTTTACATAATCATTTCTGCTCCTCGTAAAAATTTGCACACGTTCCATATATTATTTTGATGGAATTTTGACATTTTTGTAACCCTCTGCCTCTTCAAAATTGAGATAGGCACCATAATCCTTTTTTTGTTTGTCTACTCTAGTTGAATTATTGCACAAGTTTTTTTTTTTTTTCAACACCCTGTATACTCGTACCAACAAAGAAATACGAGTAGAGATCGCGTGATTCATTATTTGAAGAACAGTACAGTAGGAAACGACGCTGGCTGATTTTGTCTGCAGCGCGAATTTATCAATGAGACGATGGAATGTCGAGGAGGTAGAATGTACTCGTTGCGACTCGAAGAGATGTAGAGGATGCTGAAATGTCGAGAACGAGTCAGACGCGACAATTTGCTGCGATGGTCTTTTTGATATTTCGCTGAAGGTGCACGTTTTAATCATCATATATCATGAGTGATGAGATTGTGAGAATATGCGCTTTCGTTTCATTTATAAAACAAACGTATACACGGTAGCTTACTCGTATATCGTATCATCTTGCGTAATTTGCATGAGATATTGAAAAGCATTCGTCTGTATAGACTACGACAATGACAAATTCCGCGAAATACTCGCGTGGAAAATTATTCGCATATAAAGAGATGATGCAAACAGGTTCAGAAATAACGTCTTATAATGTATTTCGCTCATCTAGACGTTCTCGTATAATTGAACGAGAAAATTTCATGTATAAGACGTATAAACGCAGGAAACACGAGAGTCGTTACATTTTGTTTCTCTATGGTCTTCTTAGCAGTCTCGTAGGGTTTTGTGTAGACAGACGTATACGTCTTATGAGAATAGCAACCTTGAGATGAATTGTACCTATGTATAATGGTACATCATACTTGACCAAATTTCCGGTCTTTAGCTGGTTTTTTGAAAATTGATCTAAATCAGCGTTGTGTTTTTCTTTTTTAATGAGTTGGAAATTTAGATTCGAAGATGCGATGATTCACGTAGCGCAAGAAGAGAATGCGTATTAAAAAGTTACAGAGCAGATGAGTTCTACGTAATTACGTTTAAAATTGGTTTTATGAGATTTCACAGGATGAGAAGATTTGATTGTGATGATCTACGATTATTCTACCCCCTTTCCACTCAAAATGACAAGTCGGATTCGTAAGAACTTCCCATAAATTTTCTAAAAAAAAAAGGAAAAAGGAAAAAACTTGAAAAGTTGAAAGTAGGTATTTTTTTAGATTTTTAGGAAAACAAAAATTTATATCAGTAAAAAAGAGAAAATTGATAAAAAATCGTCTTAAAATTGAAATTTTTTTGAAGAAGATGTGTCAAAAAATATTAGGTAGTAAATGATTACCTATACTCAGAAATAATTCTTTTAGGAGAAAAATCTGAAAAATTCTTTCCAAAAAAAAAAAAAAAAAAAACTTTCATGGATAAATATTTTACAGAAAAAAAAATGAGTAGAAAACTATCCTGATGAAATCCTTGAAAGAAATAAATGGAAATTAATCATTCATGAATGATTCCTCTAGGAGAAAAAATATTGCCAGCTCACTTTAGATTAAAATTTTTTAAGATTAGAGAAAAAAATCTTCTCTGAAATATATTATGTTTTTAGAAAACAAATCTTCGATCAAAAAAAAATTCTTATAGAGGAACTATATCCTGAGGAAAATACATTCAAAATTTGAAACAAAATTTATTTTCTACAAATTTTTAGATTTTTTTAAATATTGAAAAATCCTTGGAAAAATTTTAGTGGAAAAAACTCTTTGGGTATAATTATGTAGATGAAAAGTTGATACAAAAATTATCCTTATGAAATCCTTTGATAAAGAAAATTACCTAGAAATAATGTTTCTGAGGAAAAATTGGAAAATTTTCTCTATAAAGATCCTTTGTGAGAAAACTGTCAAAAAATTATCAAAAATGATGAGGTATCGAAATATCATTCCCGGGGAGGGGGGGGGGGGTTGGCGAATTCTCTCAAAAAATTGCTAGTTCACTTTACGATATTTTTTCAAAATGAAATTAGAAGAAAAGTTCCCTCTATATAATTATATTTATTTAAAAGTTGAACAATTCCCCAGGTAAAAGAAGTTGGAAGTAAAATTATCCTGAAGAAATCCTTTGAAAAAAAGTGTAAAAAATTATCAAAAAATAATCACCCAGCCCAATCAGTTCAAATTTCCAATAATTAAGGCAAAAAGGAAAAAATAACGAGAATTTTTTCTCAAAATGATTTTTTTTTAATTAGTTTGTTTTTGAAAGAAATTGAAAAATAGATAATGTATTTTCTACATTATTCAAGAAAAAAAAAAAAAAAAAAATCACAAAACTCGATCGATTAGTAACCTCCTCACACCATTAAACTCACTTTTCGACAGGTACACATAAAAAATTAAAAAATCAGTATAAATTCCAACGCGTTTTTATTCGGTTTAATTAACGATTTAATACGAGAGTTACTCGGATAATTGAATTTACCCACCGAATCGACTCCATAATCCGCTTTTATCAGCTTTAATAGATCTAATAACAATGTACTGGAACGAGAAGGCATTCAAGTGAGAGGGAGGTCAAGAGAAAAAAGTGCAACCCACTATAGTAGGGTGGCAAATCTCCCCTAATGTTTTTTATAGGACGAGTGTACGTATATAGTGTATACCTAGGGGTACACAACGCGTGATGTATAAACATCATTTTAGCATCTTTCTCGGTCGATTGTTATCGTTATAAACTGATTACTTTGTATTAGAATAGGGTGAGGGTACTTGAGCGTGCGGTGTACACACCATGTTTAGCCACACACAAATCATTTGTCTGATCGATTTCCGCCTCCACGTAAAAGCCCATCTCGAGCCTTTTTTTTTTCGGTTGTTGTTATTATAGGCGACGTCGGCGTCGACGTGCTTATTAATCGACGCGAATCTTGACTTTTTTCCACACACTTGTATATACTGTTGTGACTTGTGAGAGGAAGTCGAAACGAATTAAGTGATGAAATGGAATAGCCTACGTCATGAACATTGAACACCTATGAGCGTAAAATTACGAATCTAGCTCTCGGTACATTCAAATATGCCATTCGAGTTATTGCGAGCAATGCTAAGAGAGAGAGAGAGAGTGTGTGTGTCTATGTAGATGTACGTATATATGACAATGGGTAAAGAAGACCTAACACTATTAATAATTATTGTTTTACATTTCGAACGTGACATCTGCATCAATAGGTGTTAGCATAATGATAAAAAACCAGCAGGTACCGTCACCATGACGACCAGGTATCACAACACATCTGCCATTCAATATCTGCCGCGTTTGGTGTTTATTCCTTACGTTTCTATGGATATAGCCAAAGATAACAAAACTTTTTCAAATGTGAAAACTTAACAATGCGTAGGTCAATAACCATACCCGTTTGGAAAAATTCTAGATTTTCACTCTGGACGTGGTACTGTTTGAAATGAGAGAGAGAAAGAAAGAACCCATAAGATTGCGTTTGCCTATAGGTGCCTACCTAGATCTATGTACACCTTCGAGTTTAATTACGTAAATGGCAAAATCGTTGAAGCGAGAGGGTCATAGGTTTTTTTGTAAACTTTTCGTAGGTACACCTTGTGCACTTTTTACAGATCAACCTTCGTTGGTTCAATTGTCATTGAATTCTTTGGAACGTTGAGCTGGAAATATTTAAATGTATATTTTTTTACATGTTCTATGCTCTCGCGAAGATAATAAAATACGAGTATGTTTCCTGAACAAGTATAACCTTGGATCATGATTTTTTCATATACCATGTAGAACTTATATGTAGACAGATTATACATTCTTGAATTAAAATTTGATATTTTTCTCCTCGCTGTTTGGTAGCTTTAGCTATACATACAGGGTGTCCGGGGAGTGGTCTACCAAACTTGAAATTTGAATATAACCGAGAACGACTAACAAAATATTTTATCTACATATACTGCCTAACTTTGAAAATCAAGGAGCTACAAAACTTTGAAAATTGGTATTTTTCCAAGCAAAATCAGTTGGCATTTGGCAACACTGCCTTCTAAACAATTTTTGACTCCGGCAGTGGATACCACATGGAAAAATCAAAAAAAGTTGTAATCACATTGGGATGCCTACCTTTGAAATTGAAGGAGTTATAGCAACATGAAGTTCCTGTCAAAAGTACTGCCTACCTCAGTTTTAACAGTGCACTGGTAATGCATGAAAACTTCAAAATTTCACCAAACCAATATATGTAATAGGTGTAACTTTTCGAAAGGAACAAAAATGATTATTTTAAAAATTTGCCTATCTTTGAAAATTAAGGCGCTATGGAGCCTTGAACTTCGAAAATATCAATTTTCAAAGCTTTGCAGCCCCTTCATTTTCAAAGATAGACAAATTTTTCAAATAACCATTTTTGTTCCTTTCAAAAAGTTACACCTGTTTCATGCATTGTTTTGACAAATTTTGGGTATTTTTGTAGCTACAAAAAATCCTTGATTTTGAGGTGGCAACAACGATGCCCCCTCAACATCTTGTGTACATCAAGTTTTTTGTTGATGTAGTTGGTTATATCCAAATTTCAAGTTAGGCAGACCACTCCCCGGACACCCTATAGATTCAACTCGAATAGACAAACAAAAAATATCATTATGATAAATTGCCTATCTCAATTTTGAAGGAGCAGTAGTTTCAAAAAATTCGAAATTTCGTCAATGCAATTCATGAAACTGATGTAACTCTTCGAGAGGAGTGAAACCAGTTATTTTGAAAATTTGCCTATCTTTGAAAGTTAAGGTGTTACAGAGCCTGAAACTTGGCAAATACTAATTTTCAATGCTCTGTAGCGCCTTCATTTTCAAAAATAGGCAAATTCTTCACATAATTTTTTGAGAGAATTTTTCAATTTTCATGTCACGAAAGTGCACCGTAATAATTTGAGGTAGGCAATACTTTTAACAAAAATTTCTTATCGTCATAACTCCTTCAATTTCAAAAATAGGCATCCCAACGTGATTACAACTTTTTTCGTGTTTTCAAAATGCTATACAATGGCGAGGTCGAAATTTTTTTTGAAAGCAGTGTTGCAAACTAATTTTGCTAAAATACCAAATTTTCAAAGGTTTAAAACGCATTCAATTTTCAAGATAGGCAACTTACTATCATAATGGTTTTTGGACGCTTCATGGAACATCCGTATGTTGGTATAATATGTGTCTACAAACACGTATCTACCTAGTAGGTCTAGGTACATTTTTACTGGCAGAGAAGTTTTTCCGAGTCAAAATAATTGCCAGATTGTGCACTGCCTGTTTGGTTGAAAAACTCGAAGGTACCAGTGTCCAAAGCAATAGCTCGGTAATGATAACTGTTAAGGATAGTATAAATGGACTCGGACTGGGCATTGCGTAAATGTTTTACCGTAATTATAAAAATGTGAATCTACGTTTCGTGGACAAGACCGAAGGTTTTTTTGTTCTCTTTGTCGTTTATAATAAGCCGTTTAATTATACGAGCATGAATATGTATTATTCGGCGTCGTCAAATTCTTATTAAAGCGATGCGAGAGTAAAACGCGCTTAGGTACACAGGTTTCAAGTTTAAGCATGTTTATTCATTCTAGGAGTAGTTTTTCTTTTTTAATTTATTATGAAATAGCGCACACATAGCTACCGTAGCTTAGGTTGACACAAGGCGAAAAACAACTCGTCGATGGTTTCCTCGATTTTTTTTTTTTTTTTTTTTTTAATTATACCATTTTAATGTTAAACGATTGTCTGGCCGGTTACAAATCTCAAGAAAAATAAACCGTTCAGATTATTTTTTTTGATAATTTTACGCGTTCTGACCGGAAATTAGATACTTAGCATTATTTTATTCATGAAGATGTTTATTCTAATGAATTACTTCTGTACGGGGTAAAATTTATATCGATTGCGAAGGTTTTCTTTTTTTCGTGTACTTCTTGACGTACCAGTAATTAAGCTCTTAAGTGAACAACTTCAGGTGCTAGAATATTTTATGGGTTTTTGTATTTTGCAAATTGACGAAAAAAATGCTAATTCTAAGTTTTTTGAATAATTAATTTGAATCAATATTTTTTTTAGTGTGAAAAAAATTGTAATTTTTGAGACTTGTAATTGTTGTAATTTTTAAGTTATTTTTCTAAAAATTTGTTCAAATTTGAATTTTTAAATTTTCTTGGAACACTCATTTTTGAAAACCCTTGTTCAAACTACAATTTTCTGAAAAAAATTTTCGTCAATATTATATTTATAAAACTTTTATGTTGCAATTACATTTACAGTTTTTTTTTTCAATAACATTATTTTTTGAATTTCTCATCAAAATGCTTTTTCAAAATTTTTTGTTGGTGATGATTTTTTTAAATGTTCATTTTGTCAAAATTTGTTTTTCAAACCTTTTTGTTCAAATTGATTTATCAATTTATTTTACGATTTTTTTTCAATGTTTTGCTGTGAAATGCTTTTTAGCCTATTTTCTCGAAATTGTCTTTTTCAATTTTTGTGAAATTTTTTTATAATATTTTATTTCTTCGCCAGTTTTTTTTTTTTTTTTTGTAAAATTTTGGTTTCAAACATCACTGTTGAAATAACTGAATTGTTATTTTTGTCAATTTGTTTTCTCATTATTTTTCCCAAAATTAGTTTCAAACTTTTTTTGAAATTAAACTTTCTATTTATTTATTTTTTTTAAAATTAATTTCATCAAAATTAGCTCTTCAATATTTGATCAGATCAGATTTTCATTTTAATGTTTTTTAATGTAGAGGTGCTAGGTTTTTGAAAATTTTCACCAAAATTGGTTTTTCAACATATTTATTAAAATTTAATTCCCAATTTTTGTTGTGAATTAATGTAAAAAAATTAAATACCTGCTCACCTTTTTTTTTCAAAATTCGATTTTTGAATTTTTTTTATTTTTATGGTCAAAATTGAGAAAAATTGCCAATTTTTTCAGTATTTATTTGAAATTGTTTTTTCTAACTTTTTTGTTGAAATGGATTTTCTTACCTAATTTTTTGCTAATAGGTAGGTATTAATAGATTTTAAATTGATTGTGTAAAAATTACAGTTTCAACTTTTTTTCTTTTCTCTGAATTAAATTTCTAGTTTTTTTTTTTTTTGAAATCTGCTTATCAATTCACTTTGTTAGAATTGTATTTTTCATTTTTTTTAGTCAATTTTTTTGTATTTTTTTACCTTTGTCAGTTTATTTCTTTCGACTTTTTTTATTTCTTTTATCAACATTTTTTTCGAATTTTTTTCAACTTTTTTGTTTAGATGGAGGTGTCAATCTATTTTTACTCGTAAATTTATTTGTCAACATTTGATTTCTCAATTTTCTCTAGTCAGCTGATTTTTTTAAATTCATTTTTTTTGTAGAATTTTTTGAAAATTTACTTCCTAAGATTTTTTTTTCAAAGTTTGTTTCATCAATTTTTTGTCACAATTTAAAAAAATTGGCCTATTTTTTCAAAATTTTTGTTGAAATTGATTTTTTAAATTTTTCGTTATAATTTTTTCTTTACTTTTTGTTTTCCAATTTTTGTCATAATTGGCTTTTGTTGTTGTTAAAATTTATATGAAACTCTCATGTTCGCCTATCCACCGCTGGTAGATGTCTTAATCTGTTACTCGATGTGGATACCCCTCCTAACTTGTCTCTTCTACTCTGGTTTTCAGGGTAGATTTCAGGGTAGGCAAATCTATTTACTCCTGTGAATGTGTAGCGTTAGTTGATGAATTATCAGGCGAAAATTTTCCTTATTTCGTCCGGAACATAGCCTAATTATGTAATACATAGAATTTTAGTAAGTATTTCGTACTTCATTCATAATTTTTAATTTTTTTTCTTTTTTTATTCTTATGTTACAGTTACCATCGATGATCGAACTCGCCATGACGAACGTATCGTGATAATGACTGCGATCGGTACGACGGCGAAGACGAACACGACACCGAAAAAATCGCTAAATGAAAATCGATAGCGTAGAAATGATTCACAAAAATGGTAACCTTCTAGGGCAACCTGTCACGTTACCATTGAAACGCAAATCATTACTGATTCTAAACAACAATTCCGTTATCGTCAACAAGAATAAAGTTACCGAAGACGAAACGACGCCATCGGAAAGCAACGACGATAACAACAACGACTACGTAGATCGCAACGACGACGGCCACAGCCACAGCGACGATACGAAATTCTACGACAACGATTTCAAATGTCCCGTCTGTTCGGAGCCCTCGTCCACTGTCGAAGATCTCGAAGAGCACTTGAAACAGCATTCGAATTATAAACCAACATGCACCCATTGCGGAGAAGTATTTGACGATCTGCAAGTCTTGATCAAACATACCGCCATGCACGTGACGGATAAATGTGCCATACGCAATAATCAAATAAATTTGAAAATTTTAAATTATTTAGAGAATAAGAATACCATTTACCAAAAATTAGCCGAAACTATCGATGCTAGTCAATCGTACAGATGTAACTTCTGCAACGAGTTATTTATCGGTAGTCATTTCATGACGCATTGGAAACACTGCAAGCATTTCCAATCGGACGATTCTAATTCCAAACTCACCAATTCGGACGAATCCTATAACGCTGATAAATCGCCACATAACGATTCTCTGGGCGAAGAGAACGAAGAAGCCGAGGAAATGAAGAATCATTTCTTAGCCGGGTTAAACCTGCGAAGTACCAGCGATCGATTATCAGACGACGGGAGCTCGCCGGATAAATCCGAAGTCGTCGCTAAATTATCCAAAGATATTCCTTATGCTAAACAAGCAACTTTTAAAGAGGACGAATTAAACGACGACGACGATCCGTTCAAATTAGAAGTACGCGATATGAAAAGAAGAGGAGAATTTCCGTGTCGCATTTGTAAGAAAATTTTCCGAAATTTACGAGCCCTCAAAGGTCACGCTCGTATTCATATTTCGGGTAATAGAGGTATCATGCCTTACGAGTGTAACATCTGTTCGTTCACCACGTCTGATAAATCGGTAGTCATTCGTCATATTCGTAACCACAACGGAGATCATCCTTACAAGTGCCAGTTGTGCTTTTCCACCTTCACTACGAAAGCGAATTGCGAACGACATTTACGCAACGCGCATCGGAAAACATCTCGAGAAGATATCAAAAAATTATTGGTCGATTTGAATCATAAACAGAGCAACAATACCGGCTCCAGTTTCAACAACAAACTGCAGACTTTGCTGACCAATAATAAAAAACCAAATATTAATAAATTACTGGCCAAGAAAATACCCGAAGAATTCAGCCAGTCTTTCTGCCCCGAAGACTTCTACAAAAAGGTCAACGAAAGGTCGGAGAATTCCGAAGATGAGAAATCTGTTCGCATGTTCGAAGACAGCATCAACTTCAACGATCGTAACGCTCGCAGCGATCCTGACGATAGCAACAATAGCAACGATAGTAACAATAACAACAACGTAGGGATGCTCAACTCGTGCAAAAAAATGAAAGATTTCGCCGTCGTTAATCCAATCCTACTGGCAGGTTCCGATTACAAATATCCAACCTTCCATCTACCTCCTGGATTAGACATGCGGCTGTCTAAATCGGAAAAACAATTCTACGAAGCTAACTACAAAACGTACAACGACGTCATTGTTGGCTCCGGACTGATACCGACTATTATTAAAGATAATGGATTTATTAAAGTTCCTTCGTACGAAACTACTACCTTCGTACCGAACGGCAGCTCGAGTTCGGATCACGAAGAACCTCTCGATCTGAGCGTCGACGTGCTAGACTTGAGTAAAAAGAAAGACGACACAGGAGACGACTCAGCTGTCGAAGATCTCTCTGTGAAAACTTGTCGCGAATACAGCAGCGAGAAGTCAGAAACCACGTCTCCTGTTCGCAAACCGCCAGTGAATCCTTTACTGGTCGGTAACCTAAACCAAAGTTTATTCTTCGGTAAAGAAGACCTCAGATACAATTTCCCAAATAACCACCCAATGGTTACCAATTTCTCTTCTTATTTTATGCAAAATCCCGCCGTTAACCTGTTCCCAAATAATCTGAAATTACAAGAAAGCGAAGACGACCATTCCAAAATACGTCCTCTCATATTTAGTCAACTCGTCGCCAACGCCGCCGAAAGATACGAAGGCCTGCGACAGACAGTACCACCTTTTGTCGACTTCACCAAAAAAGTCGACCCAATCGTGGCCGAAGAATCCATACACGAGAAACCAGCAGAAAAATTCGATACAGCTAAATTCAACCATTCCAAAGATCTACCAGCGAAGCCCCGAAATAACAAATCGTCCACCGTGAAAATGGTCATGAAAGATGGCGTCCTCGTAGAAAAGCAAAAACAACGTCGTTACCGAACCGAAAAGCCCTTCTCTTGCGCATACTGCTCGGGTCGATTCACCCTGCGTTCGAATATGGACCGACACGTCAAACAACAACATCCCGGATTCTGGAGACAACGCCAACGTGGCGGATCTACCAGAATGCAACGAACAAAACATACCAAAGAAGAATCCTCCGAATCGGCGGCATTTCCGTCGACGTTGACTTCCGATACTGTATCCGAGCACGAGACCATGTCCCACGATATGGATTACTCGTCCAGCCACGCTGGTAAACGATCTCCTAGTTATATGAGTGATCACGAAGCTGACACCGAAGATAACGTAGAAAAGTGTAAGAAGAAGAAATCCGACGATATGGATAATTCCATCATCGACGAAGACGACGACGACGAAGAATTGGTAATCGACGAAGAAATGGAGGAGCCCGAAAGCGAGGAGAAGTCCAGCGAGCCTTCCACCGCCAATACTTCCATCGAAAAAGATGCCAGCGTCAAGGAAGAGAATCCTGATTTGGCCAGCGTCAGAAGTCTTCTCGATAACGTTTCCACCCAAACTTTTAGTCAGTTTTTTCGACCCGAGGATGATCCCAATAATAAGAATGGAGATGGAAGCGATGACGATGAAGAGGGTTTAGTCGCCGGAAGCAGTAGCGAAGGAAACGGTTCCGGGGGAGAAGAAAATAGGTACGTGGAATATTGAATTGGTAATTTTGAAGATTTAGATATAGAAAAATATCGGTTTCAAGATGCAAGAGCTAGGCCTTTCCTTTCAACTAGGTATCCCCTCCCCTCCCCCCCCCCCCCCAAAAGAAAAAAATTCATTTCAAAATTTTAGAAAGTCAAAATATTTGAGAGAAAAAAATATGATAGATTTATTTTAAACTGCGTTTCCTATTTCAAGCTGATTATGCAACTATTGTTACACGTTTGATTCATTATAATTATTTTACTTGAAGGCGCCTATGATAGCTCACTTGCTATTCTCAATTTTTCGAAGAAAGAAATTTTTGAATTTTCTGGGAATAAAATTTTTTTAAGTTTTCTTCGAGTGAATAAATCAAATGAGTAAAAAATTGCTGAATTTCTCAATTTTTTTTTTAATTTTTTGAGAGAAAACCTCACAAGTTTTTCGTAGAAAAGATGTTTTTTTTAAAAAAAATTTTAGAACAAAAATGTACCTTGATTTTGTATTTTAATTGTTTTTAAATTGAAATTGAAATTTTTGGAGTGATAAGTATGTTTCAAAAAAATTACTTTCAATTTTTTAAAAGAAACACACTTTCAATTTTCAAGAAAAAAATAACTCAATTTCATGTGGAAAAATTTCTCTTGAATCTTTTGTTTCTATAGACAAAAATTTTTCAATTTTTTTTAGAGAAAATATGATTTTTCGTCTCCATTTTTTTCGAGTCTAAATAGGTATTTCTCCAAAAATTCTAAAATAAATTTTTTTTCAATCTTTCTATTTTTTGGAAGAAAATCTTAATTTTTTTCAGAGAAATTTACTGTCTCAATTTTTTTTTTTAAAGAAAAGATTTCTCAATTTTTTAATGAAAAAATTTAATTCTTAATGTAAGAAATCTTAATTTTTTAATGAAAATTTTTTCATTTTATGGAGTAAAACCATTGCTCAAATTTTTGATGAAAATCTCAATTGAGAGAAAGCCTTGCAATTTTAATGGGAGAAAAGAACACAATTTTTCAAAGAGAAAAATTTTTTGTTTTTGGAAAGAAATTTTTCTTATTTTTGGAGCAAAAAAAATCTTGAAGTTTTTTGTCTCAATTCTTTCAAAAGTAAAATTTTTAAAACTTTTTCGGATAAAGAAATAGCAGATTTTTACAGGTAAAAAATTTCTTGATTTTTTTCAAAGGGGGGGGGTAGTGAAAAATTGTCCAATCATTTTGAAAAAAAAATCATTCATTTTTTTGTAAGAAAGACTTTCTTTTATATTGTTAGAGAAAAAAAAAAATCTCATTTTTAGGAGGGGGGGGGGGGGGGAGAAATCCTTAATTTTTTGTTTTTTGGAGAAAACGTCTTGGGCAAAAACATCACTGTTGTTTTTCTTTTTTTTTTATAAGAATCTCTAATTTTTAATAGATTATTTTTTGTCTCAGCATTTGAATTTTTTCAGAGAAAAAAAATCTTTTTTTTTTTTTCTTTTGGAAGAAATCAATGAAATCATTAATTTTTAGAGAAAAAAGTCTCAATTTTTAAATGGGAAAAATTTTAAAATCTTTTAGAATAGGTATAATTTTTCATTTTTTTTTCAGAGTAAAATATTTCTCAGATTTTTGGACTCAAAAAAAATATACTCTAAAAAATTAAAATGTTTTCCCTTTTCCCTCTAAAAATAAAAGATTTCTTTCCAAAAAAAAAAAAAACAAACAAACAAACAAAAACATATTTTTTCACTGAAAACATTTAAATGCTGAGACCAAAAAAATAGTTTTTTTTAGAAAAAAATAATTTAAGAAATGGTTTTACTCTAAAGAAAGGAAATTTTTTCATTAAAAAAATTGTCATTTCCTTCACTATAGGAATTGAGTTTTTTTATTTTTATTTTTTTCACTAAAAATCTTCAGGTTTTTTTTTTTAGTTTTGGAAAAAAATCTCACAGTTTTTTGGAGATTTTTTTTGTTGAAAATTTCTTGTGAAAAATATCTCAATTGTTCGGAGTAAAAAACTTGAAAAAAAAAGCTTACTAGACTTGAATCTTTCTAATGTTTAATTTTTAGAAAAATTCAACCTTTCATCACTTCAGATAGAAAAAAATCGAACTGGGTAGTATCTATATCCTAGAAAATTCTGAACTATCAGCTGTGCTCCCCCTTCCATCCTTTCTTTGATACGTCAATATTCAATAATTCACTAGGTACTAATTCTAAAAAAATAATCCCACTAACAAGATAATATAATGTTTGTTTCAGAATTTCCAACGAATCGAATTCGAAAAATTCCAACAAATCGACTTCGGGCGATGGCACGAAGAAAAAGAAGAGCGCATATTCTTCGGCCCCAAATCGTGTCCACTGCGATTTCTGCTACAGATCGTTCCCATGGGCATCGTCTCTGCGGCGTCATACTCTAACCCATACCGGCCAAAAACCGTACAAATGTTCAAATTGTCCGCTTCTATTTACAACGAAATCCAATTGCGATAGACATTTCCTAAGGAAGCACCGTTCGCAAATGAACGATTCGAATCAGCCAAGTACGGTGACGGTGATCAACAACACTGAAACCGATCCTTCCTCTAGTAACAGATTGATACCGAATTTTTCCACGCGAAATGTACCCGAGCGACCGTTCAAATGCAGCAATTGCCCCAGTTCCACCTTCTCCACGTATAATAATCTGAAAAAGCATATCATTGAGAAACATAACCAAAGCGAAGAGAAATTCGTCGTCGACAATCCTAAATCACCTTCCGGTTTGAACGACTCGCCGACCAAATGTAAAAAAGAAGACTTGAGTTTATCCGACACCAACGACGCCAGCGTCGTCGAAAAACCCACCCCAGACGAGCCTACCAAAGAGAAAAATACCCCTCCGGCGTACGACCAAGCGGCATTTTTCAACCACGTATCTTCCGATTTACCATTCAAGTGCCATCTTTGCGATCGCAGCTTCGGCGAAAGGCAAGAAGCTCTGGATCACATGGGAGAAAGCCATTCGGTCGAGTTTCAGCACCTCATTTGTAAAGGAGCGCTTGACATGAATGTCAAAATGGAGGATTCCATTAATCACGAAGATGGTTTGTTCATGAGCTGCGCCAATAGCGACGAGAACAATGCCGAGCAATGCCGAGGGCGTTTTCCCGATTACTCCAGTCGAAAAGTAAGTGTAATTTTATTCAGTACGAGCTACTTACACTTCGTGATGCATTGTAGGATCCTTTTAAGTTATTTTTATTTTGCTACCTCAGGATTCACTTGGCGCTTTTTTTTCAACTTAGCTCATACATGTATGTTGAATGTGATTGCACGAGTTTGGCTATATTTATGCTCAAGGGTAAATTTTACTTAGTTTTTGCATTGCTAGCCTGATTTTGAGAAATTGTATTGAATGAGGAAATAAGTGCGTTACCCAATTTATCAAAAAAAGTATAAGTGGGATGAATTAAATTTCGTGTTTTCCATTTTTTCTTTTTCCTTTTAAAATTTTTGAAATCATCAAAAAAATATTGAATTAGAAAAATTCATTCTAAAAATAAATTTTTTACTCCCAATTAAATTGAAGATTTTTTCAAATGTTTAGATTGGTAGGTTTTCAAAAAAGAGATTTTTCACTTTAAAAGTTGAACGCGTTTTTTCTCCAAAAAATTTTTTTTATTAGAAAAGTATATTTTTTTCCAAACAAATTCAGGGGTTATCATTCAAAAAATCTTTTAAAAAACACTAATTTTCTCCAAATTTTTTTACTAGGTACAAAAAAAATCATCCAAAAAATGTTTTTTTTTTTTCGTCAAAATTGAAAACAATTTTTTTTATTTCAAGAATTTTTTTAAAAACAAGTTTAGAGGGGATTTTTACCAATAAAATTAAAATATTTCCAGACATAAGTGGAGATTTCTTCTAAAAAAAAAATAATTAAAAATTGAAAAAATAAGAAGAAATTGTATTTTAAAAACTTGAAATATTTTTACCGCCCCCCCCCCCCCCCCAACAAAATGAATGAATAAATGAAAAAATTGACGAATTTCACCTCTAAAAAATTATAATTTTTTTCACCAAAAAATTTGATGATTATGTTTCTTGAAGAATTGATGAAGTTTTTCTTCCAAACATGACGATCCCAGACCCCCTCCCGAAAAAACTGAAGAATTTGTACTCCAAAAATTTTGATGAATTTTACCTCCAAAGAACTGTTGAATTTTTGCTCCCAAAAATTTGATAATTTTTTTCATAAAAAAATTGATGAATTTTCTCTCTAAAAATTTTTTGACTTCACTACAAAAAATTGATGACAATGTTTCTTAAAGAATTGATGATGTTTTTCTTTCAAACACGGCGATCTAAGACCCCATTTGTACTCCAAAAAATTTGATGAGTTTCATCTCCAAAGAACTGATGAATTTTTTCTCCAAAAAATTATATAAGTTTTTTCATGAAAAATTGATGAATTTTCAATCTAAAACTTTTTCGACGGGCCTTCCAAAAATTTACGAATTTCTTCTTCAAAAAAATATGAGTTTTTTCTCACACAAAACTGGTAAATTGAAAATTTTCACTACAAAAAATTTGACGTGTTTTTTCTCTGAAAAATTTATGATTTTTCCCTCAAAAAATTGAAGTTTTCTTTTTTCAACAGAAAAGAAAACCACTTTGCAGTTTGCACTCTAAAAAATTGTCGAATTTCTTTTTTCTCTCACAATACTGGTGATTTTTCACTCCAAAAAATTTGATGACATTCGCCTATGAGAAATTTATGGGTTTTACCACTAAAAAAATTACGATTAAAAAAAAACACGATGAATTTGTAGGTAGTAACTATATTATGTACTTTTTTCTAAAAAATAATAATGATTTTTTTCCCCTCTAAAAAAAACTTGTGAATTTTTTCTTCAAAAATTTGATGTTTTTTTTACTCTCAGAATTTCCAAAAAAAACTGACGAATTTGTTCTTCAAAAAAATCTTCCAAATAAATGATGATTTCTTCCCCCTTCAATTTTTTTCCAAATATACTTCTCTATGAAAAAATATGAATTTTTACTCCAAAAAATTAATGAATTTCTTCTTCAACAAAAAAATAATTTTTTTGCATCATGGGTTTTTTCTTAAAAAAAAAAAAAAAAATGATGAACTTTACTCCGAAAAATTTGACAATTTTTTTTCTCAGAAAGAATTTGGAGATTTTTGATCAAAAATTAACTGAGAACTGTTTTTTCACTAAAAATTGGAGCTGCAAGTCAAAGTGGCTGACATCTGGTGGCGACTACCGGAAGCACATTCAAAGTAGGATAAAATACATTGGTTATATGGGAGAAATATCGTTTTTTGGATTTTACTCAAAATTGAGCGGGTTTAGGCGAAATTTTTATAGAACTTTATTTTTAGGAAATTAAATTTGAAATTTCCTATCGAATGGCGTAGTTGAAAAAATTTTCATGGTAAAAATGTTGCTGACCACATCATCTGATAGGAAATTCAATTTCCTAAAAATAAAGTCCTTTAAAATTTCGCCTAAACCCGCTCAATTTTGAGTAAAATCCAAAAAACGATATTTCTCCCATATAACCAATGTATTTTATCCTACTTTGAATGAGCTTGCATACAGCGCGCTCTTGACTGCCGTTGCACCTCCAATATATAAAGACTTTTTCTGCAAAAAAAAAACAAAAAAAAACACCATAAATTTTAAGTAATTTGTGTAGGTAGAGGTACTTAATTTTTGCATTTTCGGAGCGAGTTACTAGCCACGCCTTTCACCTTTTTTATTTGGTTAGGCAACTTATTATACTAACATACTGGATGAGTAAGAAGTAACACAGTCTACATTCTCATTTTTATCAACGTAGTTGTTTTATTTAAAATAATTATTATCTTACCATATAGGTAATCGTTAATTGAAAATATAGGCACTTACTTTGACATATTATTATTGTTTTGAAATAGTATAAATACGAATCATTTGTTACGTAGTTTGCAAAGCCTTTATTTAAAAAAAAAAACTATTAAGCTAATAAAATATTTCGTAGCATTGTAATAGACAATTTAATAGTTTTAGTTGATAATATTTTTCCTTTCTGTAGCTAGTAGGTATTTAAATACGGCTGTAATGAGTATTACATCAGGTACTGGATCGATTGTTTAATTTTCCAGTGCTTATGTTATGCTCGTTATATGCGTATTTTAAACACTGATTTTCCAACCCATCGCTACCCGAATGATCAGATTCCATCTTCTATGCATGACAGCTTCGCATTGGCCTATTTATATTGCTTCGTTGATTGTAAAAGAGCATATTTACGCGCGTAATTGTCTTGTAATTTTGTTCTTTAGTTTGCCTTATATGTACATTTTGTTCATTTTATTAATTTATATCTTTAGTTCGATTTAATACACCTATTTATTTATTTATTTATTTTTTTGCAGTAAAAAGTGTTAATTAAAGAATTTATTGTTTTTCAAAATTGTAAAAGCTTTAGTTTTTTATAATTTTATTTTCACGATGTAGTATTAGGTACGATAAATTATTGAATGAAATTTGTAAAATAGGTAGCTTACTCGTTCATGTACGTTTAAGATAGGTATAGGAGGAAAAAATTGCACGATAGAATGCTTAGGCTTAGTAATTTTTCCACTACTCCTGGTGATAGATTTCTCAGCACGTAATTTTTTTCATATCTCGCTTACGTATCGTATTATCTTAAAAATAAACCTCACCTACGACCATATTAACAAATTGATTTTGTTTCAGGTAATTTGTGCTTTCTGTTTGCGGCGCTTTTGGTCAGCGGAAGATTTACGTCGTCATATGCGAACTCATACCGGAGAACGTCCATTCGCGTGCGACATTTGTCAACGTAGATTTACCTTGAAGCATAGCATGCTTCGACATCGTAAAAAACACTCCAATAAATCGTCCAGTTTCGTTTCAACATCTGGCGAGAATTCACCCATCTCGGACGACGAAGAGCCATCTTCGCCCGGATCGTTTAGCCAACCTATTAATCGAACCAACGACCGAAAACCCGCCGATTTCGTTTCAGTCTCGCACAAGTTGTCGAAGAATTACGATTCCAACAACGATACCAACGAAACGAGTACAAATTTTTTCCCCAATTCGGACAAAGAAGCTAAAGCAATCGAAACCAAAATATCCAATATTAAAACTAATCTCTCCAAAGAAGATGGTGTTGATCTCATTGCTAAATTATTGGATATAGACGATAAGTCCTTAGTTGATGAAATGCTAACTAGTAAATCGGCCGATGACGTTGCCAAATTGTTGGGTGTTCAAAAATAAACCTGGTTTGAAATTGGCATCGTAGGCTGATGGCTTTTTTGTACACTTTTTTTTTTTTTTTTTTTTTTTAAATTCGTTTACTGTCACTTGTGATTTTCAAAATACGAGCTATTACCTTTTATAATTTGACTATAGAATTATGTATTGTTTTTTTCAGGTTATTTATGTTTTTCTTTCTAGTTCTTTTTTTTTTATGTATAATTTTACAAAAATTTTATTTTTTTGATAATACCTTCCAAGTATTGATTTGTTTCAAAAACATAGTTGTATATTTCAATCTAAGACTTGAAGCTAGAAAAGTTGCCTAAATGGCCCCTTCATATTCGATACACGAAGTATTTTTGAAATATTCCACCTCGTATTAATGTAGGTATCTTCGTCACAATAATTTTCCTTTCTTTTATTCGTATTTTCATATCTCGTAATCCATATTGTCGAAAATCTCTCGAAATAATCTTCAAATCTCTCGTCATTTTAAGATTACTTCGATAGTACTTTATTTCATTGCGAAATATCGTATCATACAACGTCGATGATTTTCAACGAATAATAAAACTCGGACAATTAAAATCGAATATTTCTTAATCTAAAATTCAAATTAATTTTTTTTCGTCAAGATGAAAATATTACCGTTTATTTTCCAAGTTTAGTGATTATTCGGCGTGAATTATTAAGAATACATCGACTCGAATGTGATCGGTATTCTTAATGATTCGCTATGTATATTCAGATTTCCAAGTAAAACTGTCAAATCGTGTCCACGAGTTAATTTAAATTTTATACAAAATACACGCGGGAATAATTGTAATTTACTTCGTGACTCGGGGAACCATTCTTCTGCTTTTTCTATTGTTTTTTCTCTTAGATTAGGTATAACTTCATGATACGTATAGAAATTAGCGTATTTTAATAACGACGCTTTAAATTTTCTCTCTCTCTCCTATTAGAACATCGGTATAACGAGGTAAACGAAATAATTTTAATGTGCTAGTCATTTTCTTGTTTTATAATATATTTTTTAGACTTATAAGAAATATGTAGATAAATTTTGTTGCAAAGTATTTGAATTTTGCACCGATTACCGCAATTAATTTATTATTTAGCACTACATTACCTGTATAGAACCTTAATTTTATTTGTAATAAATTATACGGGTTCGTTATGATAATATTTAATTCATTATAGTTGTGTCATAAATTGTATTAAGTTGTAATGTGATAAAAAGATTTACAATCAAGCGAAACAAAAACTTTCTGTAATTATAACCTGTAAAATGTATAGAATTATCGGTTTTGGAAAGGTACCTATTTCGTTTATCTTGTGTATAGGTAAACGAAAAAGACGTAATTGATTTTTGTAGATATTTACTTCGAAGTCTGTAGGATGCTTTTGAAATAATAATTTGTTGTTCGATTCTTTTATTATTATTTTTTTTTGTTTTCCTTCGTCGACTCTCACCTATTATTTCATTTTGTTATTATTGATGTCTCCCGGATATTATTTTTGTTTTCAATTATATTTTGCGTATTTCGACGAGCAGTTTGATGTATAATTCTTCGCGGGATATTTCATATCATTATCAAATACCTAATATGCATTTTGATCTTTGGAATTTTTTTTTCTTTCTTAGGGAATTCGTGTAATCTTTATTTATATAAAAATAGATAGATTTTTCTTTTTTGTATATTATATATGCATTGCCATAATGAAGTTGTAGATAGATTATTGAATGTTGTAGTTGCTATGAAATTTGACAAATAAGTATAATAATAAAAAATATTCATGAAAAATGTTGATTATTAATTTTTTATATTTTTCCCAAGGTAGCTCAGAGATTTTTACTACAAATACAATATATGTATAATCCAAATATGTGACCTGTCCTGAGCAAAGTTTGGTTAGTCTTCGGAAAGCACTAAGTGCAGTAGATTTCAAAATTTCAAGTCAAGATATTGGCTCAAATTTTTTAGAAAATTAAAAAACCAAGACTTATACTATATTGTAGATAATTTTTTTCCAATAAGAAAGGTTCTCTTTACTTTTTGCCTATCTTTGATATTTCAGGAGCTAACATTACAATATGTTTTGATTTTCTAAATAGGCAAAAAGTAAAGACTAAAGAGATACTTTTTGATTAAGAATTAAATTTTCTATTCCTGCAATGTATTAGTCAATTTTAGTTTATTGGCATACCTACTCAAAATTTCAGCCAATATACACTATACAGGGTGAAAAATATAAGAAGAGCCCGAGAGTCGAATTTTCCACTTAAGACTGTTCAAAAATTACCCGATGGCTTTAAATTTATACGTAGATGTTTCTTTTGAAAAAAAGCTCGAAATTTTTCCTAAAAAATTTTGCTAGAAGAAATTATTTTCAAAGAAATTTTCTCCAAAAAATTTCCTAAAAATTCCTAAATCACTTCAGAAACAAAAAACAATTTTTAAAGCACTAAACTGGTTTCCTTATGACAGGTCACATGTTTTAGAGATTTTTCTTATCGAAGAGTAAGTTGAAATATTTTTTGATCCAAAAAATTCGGAAATTCGATTTTTTCTCAAAAAAAGGAAAACTAAACATTGATATGAAGAAGTAGAAAATTTATCTCTCCCCCTCCCCAAAAAAATTACAACATAAAATTCAAGCGACTTTTATTCCAAAAAAATCTGAGATTTTTTAATTAAAAAAAGCTAAAAGATTCTATTTTATAGGTATTCCAAAATTGAGACCAAAAATTGAGATTCTTCTCTTTAAAAATGAATTTCTTTTAAAAATGGAAGAAAAAAATCTTTTCTACAATATAAAAATCAATTTTTAATTCAAAACAATTATTAGAAAAATTTTCACTTTGAAAAATTAAGATTTTTTTTTACTTTTTCTTCAAAAAATCAAAATTTCTTATATAGCGTATCTATTTGAAAACATTGATCTGACCCAAAAATGGGAGACTTTTTCTCCAAAAGTACCTATAAGATTAATTTTTTTTTCTGCATAACGAAACTAACGAAAGAACGAAAATGTCATGTTGAGTTGTTGAATAATAAATCAAATTAAATGTACAAGAAAATAGAAAATTGAACGTTTTTCTGTTTTGAATCGTTGAGATTAAGACGAAAAATTGAGATTTGTTTTTCCCTAAATGATATACTTACATATTATGTAGATGAGATTGTTTTTTCTTGCGAAAAAATTACGACATTTAGTTTCCTTTCCTTCATAAAATAAATTTGAAATTCACCCAAAAATTAAAAGATTTTTATTTTTTAATTAGTAATAATTAGAATTTTTTGAAAAATAATGCTTTGATCAATAAGTAAGTTTGAATTGAAGATTTTGAAGTACAATTTTGAATTTACCACTGAATTTACAAAATAAATTACAATTTAGTTGAAAGTAACAGAAACAGAACTTACAAGATGCAAAAAATTCAAAAACTTAATTTATAAAAACAAAAAAGTGTCGAATTGGAATTTCAATAAAATAAAAAATTAAAATTTTGATTTTTGCCACCAAGAGCGATGCAAACAGATAAATTTATGTAGCGCACCTAGCGAAATTTTTACTGAACTTGTTTTATTTCGATAGTTTTCGACCATGATGTTAGATCCCGTTCGATACCTTCCTTCGATATCGATGTCTAATGTCATAGATCTTTTATACTATAGATACGCCCTGGGAGCTGCAAATCAAAGTGGCTGACATCTGGTGGCGACTACCGGAAGCACATTCAAAGTAGGATAAAATACATTGGTTATATGGGAGAAATATCGTTTTTTGGATTTTACTCAAAATTGAGCGGGTTTAGGCGAAATTTTTATAGAACTTTATTTTTAGGAAATTAAATTTGAAATTTCCTATCGAATGGCGTAGTTGAAAAAATTTTCATGGTAAAAATGTTACTGACCACATCATCTGATAGGAAATTCAATTTCCTAAAAATAAAGTTCTATAAAAGTTTCGCCTAAACCCGCTCAATTTTGAGTAAAATCCAAAAAACGATATTTCTCCTATATAACCAATGTATTTTAAATTTTATCCTACTTTGAATGAGCTTGCATACAGCGGGAGCGCGCTCTTGACTGCCGTTGCACCTCCATGACGTCACGTTAGGGAAAGACGCATGGTGGCAGGGGATGGGGAAAGACGAAAGCGTTCAGGGTTCCCTAACCTACGAACGCTTTCGTCTTTCCCCTGCCGCCAAGCGTTTAGCCCCTTACGTAACGTCATAGCAGGATTTATCTTTGCCTCACTATGAACAATTCCAGGGCGTATCTATAGTATAAAAGATCTATGTCTAATGTGTACGGAAGCCATTTTGAATACTTTCTCCAGTTTTGAGCTGTTTTGAGTTTTGGCAGTTTTATTTTGTTGTTGTGTGAAGTGGAAGTGAATTCTAACTGAATTGTGTTTAAATTGTGTAATTTAAATAAGGTGAGTTATTTAAATAACTATATTTTATTGAAATCTTCTATTTCGTTAAATTCTAGTCATTCAAATTCATATTTTGAGTATAAATCGTCCATTACCGTCTTAATTTGTTCATCTGATATATGGGTCAAGTAAACTACTCGATAACAATGTCCCATCAGTTTCATGAATTATTAATTATTACGCAATAGTAGGTTAAACTTTGATTCAACCCTAATTCATTTTGTGATCTTGTAATTCCAGCTAAAGAAATAATCTAAAATGGCTCGTACTAAGCAAACAGCACGTAAATCTACCGGAGGTAAAGCTCCCCGTAAACAGCTCGCAACCAAAGCGGCACGTAAAAGCGCGCCATCGACCGGAGGAGTGAAAAAACCCCATCGTTACAGGTAAAATATTTCGTTGTATTCGATTCAAGTCATGATGTGGAATTTTTTATCGTAAACTCTATATCCGTTGAATATTTTAGGCCCGGAACTGTCGCTCTTCGAGAAATCCGTCGTTATCAAAAGTCGACCGAATTGTTGATCAGAAAATTACCGTTCCAACGGTTGGTGCGTGAAATTGCGCAGGATTTCAAAACTGACTTGCGTTTCCAAAGTGCTGCTATCGGAGCTTTACAAGTACGTTTGATTCGTATTTTTTTTTTATCGTCTTGAAATTTATGTTCTAAATTTTAATGGTAATTTCATTTGTTTCGTAGGAAGCGAGTGAAGCTTACTTGGTCGGTTTATTCGAAGATACTAACTTGTGCGCTATCCATGCCAAAAGAGTAACCATTATGCCGAAAGATATCCAGTTGGCTCGTCGTATTCGAGGAGAACGTGCTTAATTGTATATTTTTAATTTCATTTCCTTAAAATTTAAGTTAGCTAGGGATTATTTCTGTTGAAGGATTAAGTTAGATAAACCGTTACAATTTATTTTTATTTTTCTATCGTAATAATCGGTAATTATGTAAGAGCAGTTCCTAATATAAAAAATTCAAAGTTATTTTTACGTTATAATTTTTCGTCTTGAAATTCGAATGGTATTTTGACAGCTGGTTAGGAATTTGTTTCATGTTGTGAGTAAGATTATTCATTATTCTTAAATTTATTTTCTTGGGTTTTTACGAATTTTTTTTTTAATTTTTATAAAATAATGCTTCATAGATGACCGTTGCTTATTGTAACATGCGGTATCTGATCAGAATAAAGTTTTAATTATGCTTTATTAGTTTTTGCTTTTTATTTAATTCGTAGGTAGCTATTGTTCAAAAAATCTTATCTTAGTTATGACGTAGTTGATTGAAACCGTTATGCAAATGGATTTTCATCTACTTCACGATTCAGTTCTCGTTATATTTTTTAATAAATACTAAAACTGACAACATTTTATTTGGAAGAACAGGTACAAAAAACAATATATCACAATTATTCTAAAAATAAATTTAAAAATAAGTATTATGCGATATTTCTAAACCGTAAACAGGATTGCCAAAAATAGCAAGCGAGTAAAAATTGAAGGAAATGACAAAATAATATTTTCATTAGCCCATGGTTCGGAAATCCTGTCGAATAACGTTTCGATTCGTAGTAAAAAAAAAGTGCGCGTATAAAAATACGTAATATTAAAAGCGTATTAAATACGCAAAAAATAAAATAAAAATTGAGCATTGATTTTATCAATTTTACAAAACAAGGTGGGAAGAGACTTGACAAACAGACTAGTACTTTGGATTACATCTTCATCATGTATTCGGTAGGATTATATTTCTTCAGTGTCGAAGCTTATTTTTCATTCCTTGGATGTAGATAGGAGTCACGTTGGCTGGTTTGTATTGCCTTTGAAAAGTGAATGCAATTCAATTAAAAAATAGTACGATTTTATTAACGAATTTTTATAAACATCACTTACGAGTAATCAGAACTAGGAACACCGATTACGAGCACTTCGCTAGTTTTTATTCGTAATCGCCACATACTCCGATGATATCCTCTCGCATCCAAGTCCCAAATTTTAAAGCACTGAAAGTGATATTCAAATTGAACAGAATGAATAATTTAAAAAAAAAGTTTGAATATATCTTCTGTAGTAAACATACCCTTGCAATTTCCAACCAAGTGGTAAAATCTCTCGAATGGACCATTTTGATGTAAACCAATAAAGTTTTGTTCTAAAACAATGACAAAATTATTAAATCAACACCTTGAAGTAAATTTTTTCAGGTAAAACAAAATTATTCCTACTTTAACATCAGGTATAAAGTCTTTTTCACAAGGATTCTTGCTGTGATCAACCTCTCGTCCATTTTTTATCATATTTGTTATCAATGTTTCGTAATTATGTTTTAGTAGACTGAAAAAAAAAAAAAAAATGAGAGCATGAAAAACAAACAACGTATTTCAGCTTCAATGACCTCTCCTTTACCTGTCGACATTTTTCAATTTAACGTTCGTTTGAACATTGAAAGAATGACTCTTGAAATACAAATCTTGAAAAAAAGTATTCACATTTAGTCCCAATGAGCCAAAATGATATGTTCTAGAAACCTCCGGCACAATACATTCTCTATCTTTGCGAACAGAAGAGGAACGCATCCACATATCCCAATCCCAATACTAAAAAAAAAAAAAAAAAAAATGTAGGTATAATAAAACTATCATAAAATATGCAGACTACTTTTGAATTAAAAATTATTTTAGTACTTTTTCAACAGTTGGCCAATTGGGTTCCAGTTCTTCCTCAAAAAGAGATCTTTTCAACATCCATCCCAAACCTGGCATCGTCTCTACTCGATACAATACACTAGGATCCAGACTGGTGTGCTCGTAACTTAAATCATTCCACGCAGAAACACAGTACAAAGTTGAATCATTCTCCAACAAGTTCACCGTTTGATTGAAATAACTGCCAAAAATGAAAAAAATTATAAACAACGTTCCACTGCTTAATTACTTGATAAAATGAGGGAATAAATTAGTACCTAAGAAAATCAGGAGATACGTCCAAATCTTCTTCCAATATTATAATATATTTTGAATTTGGAAAACGTTTGAACGTCGAAGATATCGATGCTTTATAATGTTGAGAAACACGAGCATTCTTTCGACCAATTGGCATATGCTGAACGCCTTGAATTCCAAATAGTTTAGTAATGTAAAGCGGTTCTTCGAAAAATCCATCAATAAATACGGTAACCATCGACGAATTAACACCTCTAGCCGATAATAATGATTTTAACATTCTGTAAGAGGAAAAGGTACAATTAGCGTAACATTACAAATTAAAAATAGGTAAGGTAGGAATAATTTTCAAACCTATATAAATATTGAGGTCTATTACTAGCAATTATGGTTATAGGAACATCAGCGATTTTAGAATCAATAATCTGTAAAATTACAAGAATTATTAGACACAATGAAATTTTCAACTTGAAAAAAAAATTTCTTCATAAATTACTAACTGGATCAGGATCGAAAGAAATTGGCGATGGACTCGAACACGAACATACATGACCATATCCTTCGATTTGATTACAGAAAGTTTTCCTTCTTTCCAATTCATCGGTATCAGACCAAATACATTCGCTTTCTGCAACAGATAAATAAAAATAAAATAAGAAAACGAATCAATTCTCGAATTTTCAAATATTTAAAAATTACCTGATGGTCAAGATATAATGATGAATAATAGATATTTTTTTACGAATAATAAATTGTTTAAATGAATATCTTTCAAAGATATTTTTTTAAAAACTAGGTAAGCAATTCGATAGAAATAAAAAAGATTAAATATGGCCAGCTTTGTCTTGAATATACTCAAAATATTTATAGTCTTGTTCCTCTGAAAATAAAACCATTTTTGTGTACTTCCTGAAACCGCAAGTCACGTTAAGGATATGTTTTGATATATACCTTCGAATGAAACCAAAGGAACTTCCACTTTGAGCACGACTGCTGATCCCCATGTATTAAATCCGGCACTTTTGCTGAACGATTCGCCGTATAATTTATCACCTTTTCTGGCCACCATCGCCCACATATCCCTCCAGCCTAAAATTTCGGCTTTCTCGGATCCCATTTTTTTCAATATTTCGCGAGCGTGACGTTTCATTTGGAATGTACCTTCGTCCTGAAATTCAAATTATTTTAGAAGATTTGCGGGTAAATTTTATCAATTTGTAATTTCAACACGTACTTTGATAGCGAAAACTAAAATTCGACCATCTGATATCATATTTAGAAATAAAGTCATCGCATCGTCTTCATGTGGTGAATAAGTATCGAAGGTTCTTTGAGCCATTACGCTGCCAGAAGCTTGATTTAAAACAATCACGTGGATTCCCCTGCCATGTGTTTTATGACTATCTTCAAGAATCTGTAAAAAAAAGAATGTGAAAATCATCATTTTAAAATATTACTCTTCTGGTTAGTGGCATTCGAATATCAAGATTATATTAAATTTACTCACAGTTGTACCATCTACAATAACAGAAACTTTGGATTGGCTTGAGATCACTTCGATAGATAGAACTTTAGGATTATGTGTTGTCATGTAATCGTCCAGTTCATCTATAGAGAATTAAATTAATGTACTAAAAAATTAGCAATTGGCAAGCTAAGACCAAACGAACATGTTTTTAGAATATACCTTTGGGCAGTTCTTTGAAACGACGAGCTGATATGTAAATAAATCCCACATTTATGAATAACATCACGAATAAAATTATTACAACGATCATCTGCAAAAAAATACAATAATGAAAAAAAGAAATAAACAAACCAGCGTTCATTCATAAATTTTATTTAGAAGTGGATGTTATTTATTATTTTAGTTTTTACCTTCAAAGATTTTACAATAATTCGTCGTCTGGAGATTGGTTTTGGTATTTTGGAACTTATTTGTGGAATGTAAATGCCAACGTTTCCCAGATCGATACTCCCTGGTCCAAATTTTTTGCTGAATAGTTGTGGAATATTATGAAATTTTTCGGAGAATGGGTTCATTCCCCCAAAGATGGCTTTCAGGTGCCTGGTACTAGTGTTTTCAACGTCATAATCTGCAACAAAATTAAATAATAATATAATTTTAATTACGAATATTCATATCTCAGTAATGGTGGTACATTATTATCAACTTACAAAATTTACATTAAAAGTTGTACATTCGAAATAGAACCTTCGATGAAATTTTGTTAAACGATAAGATTCGTAATAGAAAAGCTCGCAGAGTTTAATGCACAAGTGTTCAGGAAGCATTTTGAAAGAAGTCGTCGAATAAAATAACTTTTTTCAAAAAAGGAAGAATTATTTTTAATATTTTTTTACGTGTTTCGTTTGTTTTTAACAACTGATAATAGCGCCAAAGCAACGACCAATCAGGGCGATCGCCTATTTAGCACAAAATTCGCTGGCTGAAGTCACTAATACTCCGTCTTTGGCAAAATTTCATTTTTTTTACAAGTTTTTTCCTTTCCCCATCATAATTATTTTAAAATGGAATGAGGAAGTACTATGTTTGATATTGGGCATGATCATCTACAACTTAAAAAACGTTCAAATTGGAGTGCAATTTCAGGTCACCTTCAGAGACCCTGAAATATTATGATTGTCACAAATTTATTCAGAAAATGTAATCATTATTTTTTAAATTCAAAATAATAATTTATTTTTGAAAATTTTTGCCCCCTAGCTTCACTTGGGCAGTAACAAAACCACCTAGACAATACAAGCCATGAACGTAGAAAGGCAACGTCGCATTTTCGTGTAGTAGACGGCCGACTTTCAAATCAGTTTTTTGACGATAACTCGAGAAATATTCGTCGAATCGAAATTCCGACTGCAGCAAACGAGAGTAAATTTTTCAATCTACAATTTTGGTTTTCATCAATTTTCACGAAAAACGGGTCGTTGACCTCGAAAATGAGAAAATAAAGAGTTTTTTGACGATAACTCAGGAAATTAGTCGAATCAAAAATTTTAAAAGCACTAAAACTGAAGGATTTTTTATGCTCTACAATTTTAGTTCTTATCAATTTTTATGAAAAACGTTTTGCTTGCCCGCGAAATAGGAAAAAATGAAAATTGGCATATCTGAAAAAACAGTTTTTGCTAATGAATCGAGGTATTTTCGTCGAATCGAAATTTCAACGATTTTAGAATGAAAGTATATTTTTTGCTCTACAATTTTTGTTCTTATCAATTTTTACGAAAATTGCTTCTTTGATCGAGAAAATAGGGGAAATCTGGTAGACGGCCCAATTTTCAAATCAGTTTTTCGACCGTAACTCGAGAAATATTCGTCGAATCGAAATTCCGCGTACACTAAACGAAAGTTAATTTTTCGCTCTACAATTTAGGTTCTCATCAATTTTTGCGAAAAACACTTCGTTTGCCCGGAAAATGCATATTCAAGTTGCTCAAGTCAGCCGTCTACCGCAAGGTTGCCAAATTTAACTTCATGGCTTGTAGTGTCTAGGTGGTTTTGGCAGTAATCACTTCTACGTGTCAGTTTTTGATTAAATTTAATAAAAAAATCTTGGGATCAAAAATCTTTCGTTTTTTTTTTTTTTTTTTTTTTAATAAAACACATAATTTTAATTTCTTTGAAACATTCTGGGTATTTTTTCAAATTTGTGTCTCATTTCTTGGGTGTAGAAATATTTTTCATTAAAAAAGAATCATTTTGGGGGGCGGGGGAGATTTCTCGATTTTTCCAGAATAAAAGTATTTTTTATAGGTACGTATTTTTCATTTTTTTGAGAAAAAATTTCTCTATTTTTATTTTCCTTTTTTTTTCTTTGAGTAAAAAACCTTTTGAATAAAAAAATCTCACAATTATTTTAATAAAAGGACAAAAAGTGTTTCAATTATTGGAGAAATTTTTTTTTCTTTTTTTGGAGAAAATTTCCAATTTTTTGGGAGTGAAAACTACTCAGAAATTATTTTTCATTTTATCAATTTTTTTTTTGAAATAATAAGAATAAATAATTATTATAACTTTTTAGATTGAAGTTAATTTTAGAATTTTTCCAGAAAAAATTCTCGTTTTTTTTCAAGTAAAAAAAACAATTTTTTTTCAAGTAAAAAAAACAATTTCTTTTCTGAAGCAAACATAGGTAGGTATTTTTTAGGATTTCTTTTTTGGAAATAAGGAATACCTAATATTTTGATTCTTTAGATTTTTTTAAATTCTTTTTTTAGAATGAAATTTCTTGTTATTTTTTTTGGAGCAAATACTTTTTTTTTTGATTTCTCAATTTTTTTTTTTTTTTTTGATAAAAAATTTACAATTTTTTTGAATGAAAGTTCTCATAAGTTTTTGAATAAAAAGTCATTCATTTATTGGAGAAAAAATTTACCTTTTTTTGGTGAAAAAAATTTCCAATTTTTCGAGAATACCTAAAACTAGAAATTATATTTTTTCATTTAGGTACTGAAGTAAAAGTTTGTACCTAACTACTTACCTACCTAGGTATTTTTCATTTTTTAAGGAAAAAAGTTCTTGATTTTTTGATTTTTTTTTTCAATTCTTTTTCTAGAAATAAATTTTATGTTTTATTGTTTTTTGGGAGTACTTTATTTTTGATTTCTAGATTTTTTTTTTATTTCTTTTATAAAAAAAATTTATTTTTATTTTTATAACGATTTTTTTCAATTTTTCAGTTATAAATTATACTTACGTATTTCTCATTGAGAGAAATTTCAAATTGTGTTTTTTTGAATTTTTGTCTTTTTAGAACCAAAAAGAACCAATTCCATGAATTGGTGGTGGGTCTGGTTTTCATTGTAAAGGAAATTGAAAAAAGTGGTGGTGATGGTGGTTTTTTATTTTCAAATCACTTTCTTGTGGTTGGTTGTGATTGTGATTATTTCAGCAATTGATTTTTCGTTGTGGTTCCAAACGGTTCTCTTCCCTGCCTTTTCGAAAGGAATTGGTTCTTTTTGGTGGTGGTTCTTGAATGAATTTTTGAAGTTCATTGTAATGGTTCCAAATGGTTTTGAAAACCAATTGAAATATCTGGTGGTGGTGGTTTTACCCGGTTTTGGTTTCAATTGGTTTTCTTCCCTGCTAATTATTATTTTTCCTAGTTTAGTTCGTCTTGTTCTAATATCCCAAAGAAAAGTAATTTTTAATAAATTAAAAAATAATCTGTTTGTTCATTTTTCCTCCTGTATTTTAAAATTTTTATTTTGAAAAAGTGGTCTTATAAAATAGTATGATAAATAAAACTGTCAATAAATATAAAATAATCACTTGCAAATTGTAAGTGAACGAACAGAGTTGATAGTATGAGCAAGTGATTCAAAATGAACGAGGAGCGGAGCTGTCCCTAGACTCAAGTAACTTAAATATCATTCTCATATCATCAAAACATGAAGGTGAGCATTTTCAATTATTTCTAATATTCTAGATAGAGATAGTCTATAATCAATTATCATAATTTTATTTCGTATGACATGACTGACATGTGAGTTATTCCAATAGCGACCAAGTGACATTTACCTGACATATGAAAACACAGTTAAGTGTACTTTACGCTTAACTGTGTTATTCATATGTCAGATAAATGTAACTTGGTTGCTATTGGATTTGCTGGAATAGCTCAGTCCAAAATGTAGCTTCACTATGTATACCCTCTCACCCTAAAAATAACTATACTTATACCATATATGTACGTCTGTAAGAAAGATATCGAGTGAGAAATTTGCAACGTTTTCCACGAACTAACTACAAATTCATACATCATTAATAATAATACCACGTAAGTAAGTACATATACGCGAATATGGCGAATTTGTCTTAAAATTTCGTCTTCGTTTCTCCTTCAGCTTTAGCTTTAGCTTCCGTTTTTAAAACTAACGGAAAGCTATATGAATTATTTCTACAAACTTCTTACAAGAATTTTCAAACGTCATGTAGGGGACTAGTAAAGTATATAGGATATGAGCAACAGTTTGATAAAATGTTCCACCCAAGCATTCAGAAACTAAATTCATTAGTCAAAAATGAACTCGCTAATAATAAAACTTATACGGTGGATATACCGTTTTCTCTATTACATTTTCACAGAAAACTTAGCTAAATTAAAATGATGTATTTGCACGCCACTCTGTATTACTCTCGTTCGACGATTTCAATTACAGAAAGGTACTTCTTGACTTGGGTCGATAGTTTTGTAAGACATTAGCCCATTTTTAAATTTAGGTACTTCATTCATTGCAATAGTGTAGGACTGTAGGTACTTGTTTGTGAAAATAGATTAATTAGAAAACGTACATTTCTTCCTTCTGCTTCTGGAGGGAAATTACTTATCTTTACAAAATGTAAACCTTACCTTTTGAGTTAGTCATTCCTTTCAAGTATCATTGAATTTCTCATCCGATGGTTTTATGCTTGTATAATACATTCTGAAACAGCAAAATAAATGGAAATTGATTACAAACCGTGTACACATACGTCTTGATAAATTTTTAATTTCACCTTTATTTAATTATTTACAACATTTTTCGGGGTGAACGAGTTAAAAGGTTAGTTTTTGTCGTTGTCATTCATAAAATGCCAATTCAGAGGTTTCTCTTGGTAAATAATTAAACGATTCCTTATCGCGGATGATTTGCTGTATTATTTTGGTACACTCGGGAGAAATTTTTTACCAGTTACATTGGATAGATTTTACAATGCAAGCATGATATGTAAGCGTGACCTTTCATAAGGAAACCAAGTTCTGATCCGAAAGACAAATTTTACAGGAGAGCAGTACAAATTTTAAAACTCTCACACAGTCCATTCCGTTCATCTGATCCAGCTGAGTTTTGGAGCATCATTTAGCCACTCCAAGTGAACCCAATGACCCAAATTCACTGCTTAGGGTGATTGAAATTTTTTTACAAGCTTGCCATTCTTGAAACAAAAAAATTCCAAATTTTGAATGAAATTTCAAATTTCCAAGACAATACATCGGCTCAAATTTTGAGCAAATCAAAAAATCAAGACTAATACATGGTAGGAAATAAAATTTCCAACAGAAAAACTTCTCTTCACTTTTTGCCTATCTTCAATATTTCAGGAGTCATCCATAATTATTTTTGATTTTCTCACATAACTCCTGAAATATTGAAGATAGGCAAAAAGTGAAGAGAACCCTTTTTATTTGAAATTTGATTTCCTACTATGTATTAGTCTTGGTTTTTTGATTTTCTCAAAATTTAAGCCAGTATACGAGATGAAAAGTGAAAAGAGTTGAATTTTCCACTTTTTGCTAATAAAAAATTTCATAAAATTGTCACAGAACACTCAAAACTGACCCGATCAGGCTGTAAATTTGTACAATGGCGTACCTAGGATGAAATCATGGGATGGGTTCAAATTTTGTTTTCGAGAGTGGTTATTATGAAATGAAATTTTTAATTTTCACTAATAACAAAAAATTTTTAAGCATGTAACTAAATTAACTTCTAATATATACACTTAATACTTACATACTATCCTAATCTTAAGAATGTGCCTCTAAGCATAGTACTTTGTATATGGCACAATAAATTAATTAAAAAAAAAAAAAAAAATGTATTTTTCAAAATTTTTAGATTTTAATTTTTGAAAATCAAAAAATCTCTAATAGTCAAAAAATTACACTGTTTCTATTTGTAAGAATTCAAAAAAAATCTCCCCAAAAATTGCAAAAAATTCAATATGTTAAAGAATTTGACTCAAACTAATTTTTTTGAAAATTTGTCATACCTAATTAAAAATTAATAAGTAAAATTTTGGAATTGTAAAATCAGAAAAATCTAGTTTTGAAAGCTAAAAAAAATCTCCTTTGAAAAAATTCATCTCCATTTTTTTTCAACTAAGGTAACAATAATATATTTTTGAAAATTCAAGAGAAAATGATCTCTAAAAATTGAAGAAAATTCATTGATAAAAAAATAAAATACCTTTTAAAAAAAATTATCCAATTCTTATTTTTGAAAATTTATAAAAAATCATTTTCAATTTTTGAAAGTTTTGTTATTTAAAATCAAGAAAAGTTAGATATCATTAAAAATTATTGAAAAAAATCAATTTTGAAAAATTCAATTTTTGAAAATTAGAAAAATTTCTAAGCATATAGGAAAAATTTAAACTTGAAAAATTGAAATAAAATACCTAGTCAAAAAAATTACAGTTTCTCTTTGTGAAAATTAAAGGAAAATCTTCCTAAAAATTGAAAAAAAAGTGAATACGTTGATGAATTTGACTAGACTATTTTTTTTGAAAATTCATCATAATTGAAAATTAGTAATGGAAATTTCGAAATTTTAAAATTTAAAAAATGTAGTTTTGAAAAGTAGAAAAAAATCACCTCTAAATAAAAAAAGGAAAAAATTCTACTTGAAATAATTTTTTTAAATAACAAAAATATCATTCTTGAAAATTCAAGAGAAATGAACTCTAGAAATTGAAAACTCATGAAAATATATTTGAAATTTTAAGAAAAATCATGTTTTTATGTATACCTACCTAAAAAATTAGAAAAATTCATTCTTGGAAAATAAATTACCTATTTAAAAAAATTATCCAATTTTTAAGGACCGTTCACAATGGACCTTAACTTTTTGCTTTTGCTTTCACCAGTACATACAAACATGTAAATACACAAATTTCTGGCCACCAGATTGGTGCAGACAGTAGTGAGTGTTAAGCAAAAAGCAAAAGCAAAAAGTTAAGGTGTATTGTGAACGAGCCTAAATTTTTGAAAATTTATGAAAAATTATTCCAAAAATTGAAAAATTTGACCAATCTTATTTTATGAAAATTCATTAAAATTTTGAAAAATCTCATTTTCGAAAAATTTAGGAAACATTAGGGATGCATTTCCAGAACTTTAGGAAATTTTTGAAAAAGATGTGAAATGAGCATCTTGAGGCATTTTAAAGCTTTTTTTATGCATAATGGGAGGGTTCGGATCCCAAAACCCTCCCCTTAAATACGCCACTGAATTTGTACGTAGACACCATTTGAACTACCCTCCAAGAAAAATTGAAAATAATTTTCTGAATAGAAATATGGATTTTTCTCTGGATCTTTTACTTTGCTGTGTGCTCAGAACAGAATCGTTTGAGTTCGTTTTCGCCACGACCACTGAAATCAACGCCAAAAGTACCACTATTATCAACAAAAAAACAAAATAATATTTTTCGGACCAGAACCTGGTTTTCTTATGACAGGTCACATGTATACAATTTTTCAACTTGCCATAGTTACCTATACTTAACACTAATGCACTCTGGCTCTAATTACAACACGTGAGCTTCGAAAGTTTGATAATATCGTTTGTTACCTGTTTCTTCCATTTAACTTTGCCTATAGCCTGAGGCAACTTCTGGTCGTAATAAACAATAATTAACGGAATTGATTATAAATAGTATTCTAATTACCTCGCAAAGTTTCAACTATTAATTTATTATAAGTATACCTATGTAGGTATATGCATAGGATATAATAATATCACAGTGGGTGCTGGTGCACTGCATATGCCAACACTTTGGCGATATTTTTTATAAAACGAATTTTCTCCCTTTTGAATAATTCGTACGATTATTGCATCGGTAGTTACCAGAAATGAAACTTTTCTTCTCGCGAAACATTTGTATACGTATGAGGGTTAATTTGCCTGCTCTTTTCCCCATATATGTATACGTATTATAGAAATACTACGTTAAAAAGTAACTTAATGGTCCTAAGTGCTTTAAGATTGTAAACGGTGAGTCGCATTTTATGTGTTGATAATATTTGCAAAAGTCTGAAGTTGAAAATGTTAAAATTTATATGTATTTCGCTGTAAAAGCAAATACGACGACGTTGGTACAAAACTTCTTTGTTTTCAACTTGGCAGTGCCCCGGTTTATGAAATATGACGACGTCACTTTTTAAAAGTAAACTTAAATGTAACACCGAACACCAATATTTTTCACCGGAGTCACTTTAAAACTAAAGCATGTTGGTAATTTTCATCACCCGAGAGGAAATCTCTCCTTTTTGAGAAATTTATTCAACGAAAATTTTCAAGCAGAGCATAGAGATGCATGCGCTCGTCGTGTGGGTTATTTATTCCTTTTTTTTTCAAATGACGTGTGACGTATGGAAAATGTTTTGATAGATTGATTTTTTTTTTGAGTCATCTCAGAACTTTTTACCTTTTCTCCTTCTAAAAAAAAAAAATCGTTGGCAATATTTGCATAAAAATACCTAATATGTTAAATAGGTATTACTATAGGTGTAGTGTCCAGTTACATTGAGGTGTTTTTTCTTAGTCATGTGTGTTTTATCTGGACTTGAAAATTTCTTTCAATCAACAGTTTTTATTTTATTCAAAGTTGGAGCGAAGCGGAGGGGGGGGGGTACAATCGAAATTTTTGTAATAACCAAAATTATTCATAGGACTTCAAGCTATAGATAACTTTTGTTTGAATTTTTTTCAATTGGATCCCCCTCTCCCCACCGATTTTGCATGACACTCCTAAGATACTAATTAAAAATTGAAGGAGGGAGGGAGGAAGGGACCAATTAAAAAAAATTTCAAATAAAAATTGTAGATTAAGATCCTAAAAATAATTTTGGTTTTTATAAAAATATTTCGATTGGATCTCTCCCTCTCCTCTGATTTTGCATAATATCAGGTAGATACTTCTTCTACTTCTTCAAAATTGGGGTAGGGTCCAATCAAAAAATTTTTCAAACAAAAGTTGTAAATCGAGGTCCTAAAAATAATTTTTGTCATTATAAAATTTTCGATTAGACCCTTCCCTTCCCTCAAATCTTGCATAATATGACTCAGATTCTTATAAATTATAATTATTATTTTAAAATGTAGAGGTAGGAGTCCAATTGAAAAAATTTTCATACAAAAGTTGTAGCTTGAAGTCTTGGAAATAATTTTGGTTATTTCAAAAATTTCGATTGGACCCCTCCCTCTCATCCAATTTTATCTTTAAAATTTGACGAAAAATCAAAATTTGATAAAAATTGAGATTTCAATAAATTTAAAGTTGAAATAATTTTTTAAATTCGTCTTTTTCTTAAAGGTCAATAAATTGTCTATAAATAAGTTCTTTAGGCTTTTATAATTCGATGAAAATTTTTAATTTGCCGATAAATTTTGAAAATTTTGTACCTACTGTACTAATTATCTTTGAAATATGACGTAAATTCTAAATTCAAAAAAATCAAAAGATAACATTGATAAAAATTGTGATTTTGATGATATGTAAATTTTAACAAATTTTAGAAATTGAATCAATTTTTATAGTTTGAGAAGTCTTTGAAATTTTCAAAATTTGACCATTTTAAAATTTTAGGTGGTAAATTTTTAAAATCGCAATGATTTTTGGAATACAGCTTTTTCAAAATTTTGTTTAAATTTTTTTAAGATTTTGATAAAAATTTAGAATGCACTAAAGATTCAAAGTGTAACTAGTAGGTTTTTTAATGTACTAAAAGAAAATTGGAAATTTGGCAATAAATTTTTTTGTAATGCATAAAAATTTAAATTTTCAACAAAATAAAAAATTTTACTGAAAACAAAATCATTAGGTAGGTAATAATTTTTTTAAAAAGGTTTATTTCTTTAAATAAAAAACTCTTTTTTGTTATTTTAAGAGTAAGTAGAAACATTTTTCAAATTTTTGGATTAAAATTGAAAAATTTTCCATTTCTTTTTTGGAAAAAAGTTTTAAAATACCTGAACATATTTAAAATATTTTTGCTGTACAAAGAATTCTATTGCAGAAAAAATTGCAGTTTTTTCTGAGGAATGAATTTCCTTATTTAAAAGAAAAATTCAATCTTTTTCCCCCAAAAAAATCTCAGTTTTTTTAGAGGGAAAAATTTCTGCATTTTCTTAAAATAAAAGATATCTTTATTTTTAATGAGTACATATTAAGTGTAAAAAAATTCTCAATATTTTTATAGTATTTTTTTACAATTTCTTTAGGAGAAAAAAACTTTATTTTTTTTTAAATTTAAAAAATTTCTCAATTTTTCGGATTTTTTAAAAAATTTTTGGAGCAGAAGTTTTTCATTTTTTTTGGAGTATACCAGGTAAAGATAAGGCAGATTTTTTTTTGAGGAGGGATTCTTCTATATTAGAGAGAGAGAGAGAGAGAAAAAAAACTCAATCTGAAGCATTTCTATTTTTATTTCCGCACCATTCTAAATAACCTACGAGTTCATACATTTTATGAAAACTGGACATTTCAACTTGCTCAAAAATCACTTTTGTTTAGGTAGCATTTTGTGTTATTTTGGGGCCTCAAAAGTCGGGATCCTCAGAAATTCCATGCGTCCTGCTTATTGGAAAAAACATTAAAAATATGATAACTCTTGAAAACGACGAAAATGTTTTTGAAGGTTTAAAACCTAACGTTGCATTGGAAATAGCATTTTTCACAGTCGCCTTGTACAGAAAATTCGTCTATAAAGTTATATGTACCCTGGTCCAAAAACTTTATCGATTTACAAACTCATTTTTCTTTTATCACTATATTTATCTAAATGTACACAGTGCGAACTTATACAACCTACCACGAATGTACGATGTACGTATATCCAGTGATGAGTGACAGTAGTAACTATGTAGTTGAACGGTTTGAGATTAAAGGTTATCAGAAAATGTCACAGTTTGTGTAAACATTCTGTCGTGGATTTTCACCAACACGTTATTTCTTTAGCCCTACTAATCAAAAAAAATGTCACCTTTTTTAGCCTACCTGAACTTACACGTCAGCTTTCTCTCCCCCCTCCCCTCCACCCAGTCGTATTTCCATCGGTTTTAATTATTTCGCTCTCGAGAGTTATTCGTTTCGAAAGTTGAACAAAATTTAATTTTTCAAGGTGCGTAACGATTTTAAAGAAAATAAATTTGACATTTAAAAAAATTAATTTCCAACCTTACCTCGGTGGTAAATTTTTATCTATGTTGATACAGTTTTTGTATTCGTATGATAATTTTTCTTGGCAATTTTTTTCACCCTTATGGGAAAACGTTTTTATACGGGCATAACTTTACTCGAGCAAGTATAAATATGGAAAATTTACCGTTCATTGGTATACGACGACGTTTTACCAAAGTTTCATAATATTATAAAATCAAAATAACCGCGAACAGGCGAGCTTTCACACTTGATGTAGCTTCAATATTGGTGCAATAATAGTCGTTTACTACGTTCGAATATTTGATTAAACTTTGCTCGGTAATAAAATCAAGTTTGATTTCAACTTCGTCATGTGCTATGTATGGCAATCGTACCACTATCGCCATTCGATGAATAAGTAATTTACTAGATAGTTATTATTTGCTTTAACCGTACTTTTCAAATGCTAATTTCAACATTTACACCCGCAAGTTGGCAATTCGATTCTCCACCAAACCACCATTTGAGAATTATTCAAAAATACAATTATTGAATGGCGGGAAATGTCTTTCAAATTTTGAACAAAACATGGAATGGTCTGAAGGCTTACGTGAGGTTTTTTAGAAAAACAAAAAAATGTTGTCGTAAATCCATTTTAAATTTTTGACAAGTTTTTGAAGTAAAATTTAGGATCCAATTAAAAAATGTATCAAACAAAAGTTGTGTATTTTGATCTCAGGAATAGGTAATTTTAGTTATTACAAAAATTTTGATTAGACCACTTTTACCCCTCCAATTTTGCATTTTTCGTATGAAAACGCATGTGTATAAATGCAAAATTATTGTATGTACGAGGGGTGTTCAATAAAGACTGTCACTTGTGCTTTTTTTCGCAGAGAAATGATCTGAGGGGTCTGAAACCCTCATAAATCGATTCCTCGCGTCATTTTACATTAGAATACCAAGTTTCAAGTTCCTAAGTCGACTGGTTCTATTTTTAATTATTTTAATAAAACGCGAGTAAAATTTTCGCCTCTAAATTTTTAACAAAATTTATTATAAAATTTTGAATATTCTTGGATAAATCGCTAGTTGAAACAGGTTGAAACGTACGAGGGGTTGAAATAATGTTTTGGGGATAGTGCAGTGACTAAATGATCGTGTTCTTGTAGGCACCAGTCCTTTCTGAACATCAGGGGCAGATGTAAGGTGTAAAGGGGGAAACGGTGCACCACTTGCAGCCCTCACCGAAGATGATATCGACACTAAACAGAAAATATCCGCACCAATCGCCGCCTAACTATCGAAAAACACTCTCCTATACTTCAGATAACATTATCAAGCGCAGACACCTACATATGCGCATGTCCCGCGCCTGCGCACATTGGCTCTCTCATTACCTGACTCTGGAGAGTGAATGTGCGAGTTCTGCTTCAACTTTCATGGTCCAGAAAAAATCGAAACAGTGTCGCAACTGATCCAAAGTCTAAATTCGACTTCGACCATCTTTTTCCTTTACCCTCAAGCTGAAAAACACATGAAAGTTCCACGTTTACCCCCCACCACCGCAACAAAACAAAGTTTAGAGGCGAAAATTTTACTCGCGTTTTATTAAAATAATTAAAAATAGAACCAGTCGACTTAGGAACTTGAAACTTGGTATTCTAATGTAAAATGACGCGAGGAATCGATTTATGAGGGTTTCAGACCCCTCAGATCATTTCTCTGCGAAAAAAAGCACAAGTGACAGTCTTTATTGAACACCCCTCGTATAATTCGAAATTGGAGGGGAATGAGTGGTCCTATCAAAAGTTTTGTAATAAGCAAAATTGTTCTAGAGACTTTAATTTAAAACTTTTGTTTGAAAATTTTTTCAATTTAAGGCTTAGGTACACAGATAGAAAGATTTTTGGAGAGGGAGGTGAGCCCTACTTTTCGAAAAATCTCTCCAAATCTGTACCCGGGGATGGACACGAGTTTTTTTTTCAACTGTCTCGCGAGTCAACTCTTTTGCAACTCTTCCTTGAATTTTTGGTCCTAAAAATTGAAATAGAGTGTGCTTCAACTATCCGGTGTTCGAACTAGCTAACTATACCATAATTCTTGAAAGTATATAAAATGTTCGAAATCAAATTTCGAAAAAAAGTTGCGAAATTTGAAAACGAATGAAAATTTACTGCAAGCAATCAATACATACAGGGCTGCGCTCCTAATTTTCCAAAAAAATCATTTTAAAAAATACATAAAAAATTTCTTAATTTTTTGGCTCATTCAATTTTTTTGAACTTTGAAGCACAAAATATTTTTCAAATTTTTAAAGAGAATAGTCATTTAACTTGATTTTTTTGAAGTTGACATTTTTCTCAGTTTTTTAAAGGAAAGTCGCAATAAAAAAATTTCCTTTTTTTTTTATTTATTTTTTTTTGGTAAGTAATAAAAACTTTTTATTTCCAATTATTTCGAAAAGACTTTTGGAACAAGAAAAAAAAATCCCCAAAATTTTAGAATAAATTTTTAAATGAAAAATTTCTCAATTTTTTTGCAGTTGAATTTTTTTTATTTTTTGGAAAACCGAATAGGTACCTAAATTTTAAAATAAACTTTTAAAAATTATTTTGGAATAGAAAATCTTTTAATTTTTTTTGAAATTGAAAAATTGATCAATTTTTGGAATAAATTTTGAAAAAAAATTTTCTTCGATTTTTTAAAATGAAAAAATCTTGAATTATTTCGGAATAACTTTTGAAATTGAAAAATTCTACTTTTTGAAGTACAAAATACTTGACAAATTTCTGAATTCAATTTTTGAGAATAGGAAAAATTCGTACCTTTTTGAAATAAAAGAATTCTCAATTCTATTTTGTTCATTGAATCGGGAGTAGATGATATAAAAAATCAGCTAAAAATAATAATAATATTAACAATGATGACTAGTAGACTGCAAAAAGAGTCAACTCTTGAAGGTTCACTCTGAGTTAACCTCTTTCGAAAAAGAGTTAACTCTGAGTTGAACCCTTTTGAAGAAGAGTTGACTCTTGAGTTGAACTCTTTTGCAGTACGACTCTAAAGAGTTAAGAGTTAGAGTTCACAACTATTTTTTTTTTTTTTTTTTTTTTTTGGAAAGAGTTGGAGTGTTGTAAGTGAGTTAACTAATTTTGAAAAAGAGTGTGCCCATCCTTCTCTGTACCTAAAGCCAAAATTTAAAAAATTTTCCAACAAAAGTTATATATCTAAGTCTTTAAAACAATTTTGGTTATCACAAAAATTTTGATTGGCCCACTCATTCCCCTCCAGTTTTCATTATACGTACTTATTCATGCATAATAATTTTGCATTATACGAACGTGATTTTCCATGTAATTTCTCTACGTATAATGCAAAAATGGAGGGGAAGGAGTAATCCAATCAGGATTTTTATAATAACCAAAATTGTTCGTGAGATCAAAATACACAACTTTTATTTGAAAATTTTTTTGATTGGAGCCTTGAAAATTTTTTTATAGCATTTTATTTTTCAAAAACTTTCAACCATTTTTTTTCGTTTTTCCAAAAAAAAAAAAAAAAAAAAAAAATCACGTAGGCCTTCAGACAATTTTATTTTTTGTTCAAAACTTGAAAGACAATTCCCGCCATTCAATAATTTGATTTTTGAATTGGTTCACTAATTTGTTCTTTTCTTCATTTTTTATGTTTTTGATAGGATATTTCTCATCCCTACTCTTTGGCGATCAAATTTTTTTTTTTCAGTTATATCATCATTTAAAAAATAAATACCAATCACACTTCTACCACATTTTTAATTTCAAAAATTATAATATAATTAATGTATCGAGAATGCATTTTGATAAATTTTAAATTTTGGGAATTCTCGATATAAAAGTATTGACGGTGGGAGGCTGAAAAAAAATTCAGAAATCTTAAAATATTTTATGTCATGCAGATACTAAAAAATAATGTTTTAATCTGGGCTAACTCGGCCTCGGGTTTGAAAGGGTTAAATTTAATCAAAATTTTAAATTAAAAAAGTATAAATAACACCTCTAACTTACTCGTACGGATTTATCCTTCGCAATCCCTAATTCCGCAATTTTTCTATCACTATAATAACATTGAACCGAATGCATCTGCATGTGCAACTGTGCAGCCGCGAATTCACTACGACACGATTAAAAGTGCACACCGAATAGTGGATTTTTTTCCAAGCATAGCGATTATGACATGTAATATCGAAGCGGACATCGGTTCGCCGAATCTCATTAGCATAATGCAACCATACCAAAATGTCATTAATTCGTCGAAAAGGGCGCGAAAAACACAAATTTTTCACCCGAACCGAGTACCAACGTGTTTGTTATGGTTTTAACGCGACGATAGCGAGGTTAAAAATTTCTCGAGGTGCGAAATTTTGCCGAAAAATCACCAAATGTCGAGCACATGTTTACGCTAGAAAGTAATTTGTTGATTATCGTAGGGGAATCCAGGTAAGTTTTTAAATCCGGCCGTGGGTCGATAGCGGCGGATAACCGTCCTAAACCGGTGTCTCGGACCAGACATCCCACGCGTGTTATTTGTTGTTTTCAAAGAATCACAGGGAAGATTCGTTCGTTTAGTCATGTAAATTGTAACCAAACGAATGTTAGTAATTAGGCAATAAGGTTTGGAATCAAGATCGCGCGGTGATTGTACGTACGCGTACCTGGACCTGGAGCCTGCAGAGCACTGTATGCACATGAGTAAACTAGACCGACGTATGGGTACTTCTCAGGAATTCCTATGACTACGCGTAGATACGTGTGATGATGATTTAATTTATACGTTTTAATGGTACTTTGACGGCTTGATCGATTTTTCAAAATTCAAAACGCTTTTAAACGTTTTATGAGATATTTAAAAATAAAAATAATACGTATAAATGCGCTGAAAGGGTGTAACAAAGAGCTACAGTTCCATTAAGAATTGATGTTGGTTTCTTTTATTTCATCATTTTATGCCATCTGGTTTTCTTGTTTTTAAAGACCATCTGAGCCTTACCTGTAATTATGTCGAATTGTTTTCTTTTCTTTCTTTTTGAACCATCGTAGGATAATTTTTCATTTCTTTATAGGTAAATTGAGAGAAGAAAAATTCTAAAAGAATACGCCGCAGGCGCATGAAAACTTTGCAACGTTGTTTTCAAATGTAGAAATTGTAGACGTCTGAAAAAATTCATTTCGTTGCAGGGGTTTGAAAAATTTTCAAAAATGTGGGTAAATTTCGACTCCTACTTACATTAATTTTTCTATTTAAAAAAGTTATGTTCTGAGAAAAAATTTTAGAATTAAAAAAATTATCATTAAAAAAAATTTCAATAGTTTACCTAATATCTAAAATGCAATTTTGAAAAATCCATTCTAAATGACTTTTTGTAAATTTTGTACATAATTTAGAACTTCTTGAAAAATATTGTTCAAATCACAATTTTCTAAAAAAAAAATGTAGGAAAACACTACCTACTTTTAAAAATTATTTCTGGTGAAGCGTCAAAAAAAGTTAAAATTATATATCTTAAAAATTGGTTCAGTTTTGCAAAACATTGTCCGAATGTTGAATAGACTCTGTGTTAAAACAATAATTTTTTTTAATTTTTATTCAAACAATATTTTTTATTTAAAAAAAAAAAAAATTGAAAATGGGGAAAATCTTGTTTTTTGCTGTAATTTTTAGATTTAAAAAAAAATAAGGTACCTACTACCTACAAATATTTTTCAAAATCCGGTTTAACCCCTCTCCCCCTCAACCTCAAAGTGTTTTCGATATGAAAATAGCAAATTCTCTTTGTTTTTTGGCGAAAATAACAATTATATTCGCAATATACTAAGAAGGTCTTTGAAAAAAATCATAGCTGAAGAAAAATTAGGAATTAAGTAGGTAATAGAAAAAATGAAAATTAATTACTTCTGAAAAAGTTGGAATTTGTAAAAAAATTGATAATCAAGAAAACACCTTCTGAAAGAAATAAAAAGAGCGATTCAATTTTTTCAATTTTTTTATCACTAAAATTCGATAGAAATTGAAAATTTGAAAGTAACTACTTCAAAATTATTTATTAATTTTATGAAAATAATAATTTCTGTCATTCCCGAGCAGCACACTCGATCGATAATATCGAAAGTTGAAACGTATCGATAAAAAATCGTTTAAAAATCTAAAGATGTTGTCACGATATGATACAGATTTAGCTGTACGATTTTATAGGCAAAAAATCTAAAAACTATCGAATTCGATAGTATTACGATTTTAGGACGATATTCGTCAACGATACTATCGACAAAGAATATTAAATTTATCGAATCCGATTTTCCATCGATTTTGTGCAGATATTTGAAACTATATTATCGACAAATAATCTGAAATTTCTCGAATTCGATTTTTTAACGATTTTGTGAAGATATTTGAAACTATATTATCGACACGTAATCTGAAATTTCTCGAATTCGATTTTTCAACGATTTTGTGACGATATTTACAACTATATTATCGACAAATAATCTGAAATTTCTCGAATCCGATTTTCCACCGATTTTGTGCAGATATTTACAACTATATTATCGACAAATAATCTGAAATTTCTCGAATTCGATTTGTTAACGATTTTGTGAAGATATTTGAAACTATACTATCGAAAAAGAATATTAAATTTATCGAATTCTATTTTTTAAAGATTTTGTGAAGATATTTAAAACTGTATTATCGACAGATTATATGAAATTTCTCGAATTCGATTTTTCAACGATTTTGTGACGATATTTAAAACTATATTATCGACACATTATATGAAATTTATCGACTTCGATATTTCAACGATTTTGTAACGATAGTTGTTGAAACTATATTGATTTTTTTCTAGTCAAAAAATACCTACTTTATATTCAAAATTGGATGGGAAGAAAGGGCCAAATCGAAATTTTTATAATAACCAAAATTATATCCAGAATATTATTCTACAACTTTTGTTTGAAATGTTTTTTCAATTGGACCTCATCTCTAGCCTCTATTATTTTGCATTTACCTACTTACGTGTAACAGTAATATGCGAAATCAAAATTGAAAAAATTTTCAAACAAGTTATCTAGTTTTTTTGGTTTACTAGGTATTTTACTTGAAACCAGATCGTTGTTCTTAAATAAAATTTTACCAAGTTCAATACTACGATTACTATGTGAATACTTAGTATTTAAAATTGAACGGGAGGGAGGCGCCCAATCGAAAATTTTGTAATGACCAAAATTATTCTTAGAACTTTAAGCTACAACTTTTGTTTGAAAATTTTTTCAATTGGACCTCTCCTCCTACTCCAATTTTGCATAATACTCCGTTGATACTTATTCAAAATTGGAGGAGCGGAGGAAAAAGGGGCCAATTTGAAAAAATTTTCAAACAAAAGTTGTAAATTAAGGTCCTAGAAATAATTTTAGTTATTATAAAAATTTCAATTGGACCCCTCCCTCTTCTCCAATTTTGCATAAGATGTTTGAATATTATAATCCAATTCGTATTATGCGAACGAACTCCGATGTTCGCAACAGACGCTTGTTTTGGTAGAAACTGCTGTATTTGGAACGAAATTCGCCAGCCTTAAGCGTAACTACGACTTCAAACTCGCCAGCCGGTCTTGAAAATGTGCGCGCGCATATACCCATATATGCTAAATTATCTACAAAAAATCGATAGAATATCGAAACTAGATAATCTACAAAAAATCGTAATACAAAATCGATAGAATATCGAAATTAAATCGAAATAAAAAATCGATAGAATATCGAAACTAAATCGAAATAAAAAATCGACAGAATATCGAATTCGATAAAGTGTCGCGTTAGTTCCGCATAAATCGTGTAATTATCTTTCGATTTATAGATAGGTTATCGATGAAGTATCTAACTATAATCTTGAGATTTTTAAAAGAAAAATCGTTCGATTTTATCGAAAGTTTATCTGTTGATGGATTTTGCCAACTATAATTCATTGATAATCTGTCGATATATCGAAAGATAATTTCACGATTTATGCGGAACTAACGCGACACTTTATCGAATTCGATATTCTGTCGATTTTTTATTTCGATAATTTGTCGAGTGTGCTGCTCGGGTTTTTAAATTTCAATAAATTTTTGAAGTTGGTCTATTTTTTATAATTTAAAAATTTTTTAAATCTCTAAAATTCGGAAAATCATTAAAATTTTGCAAAAATTTCAAAATTTAAGAAAAAGTAGAATTTTGGTAATTTTTAAATTTTGGTAAATTTTCAAATTTGCATAAATTTTCAAATTTCATCATTTTAATGAGAATAATGGTGATTTTTAATTGATAAATTTTCGAAATTGGAATAATTAATTATTAATTTTGAAGTCTCCAAAATTTGAAAAATAATAAAAATTAGGTAGATCCTACTTAGAAATTGAAAATTTTTAAAATTTTAGGAAATTGGAATTTTGTTAACTAATATTTTAATTTTAATAAATTTCTGAATTTGAATCAATTTTTTAAATATCTATAATTTAGAAAATCATAAAAAATTTGGTAAAAATTGACGATTTTAGTAATTTTTCAATTTTAGATAATAATTTGTTAGAGTTGTGACTATTTTCCATACCTATAATACCTAATTTTAAAACTGAATAATTCTTTAAAGTTTAAAAATTCATAAAAATGGGGAAAAATTCAAAGTTTAAAAAAATTGAATTTTTGTAGTTTTTGAATTTTAATCAACTTATGAAATTATAGATATAAATTTTTGATAATTTCAAAATATATCAAATCTCAAAAATTTTAATATTTAATTGAAATTGGAATTTGAGTAATGATTTTATGTATGAATTTTATTAAATTTTTGAAGTTAAATAATTTTCAAAATTTATTAAATCGTCAAAAATAAATTTAGAAAGTTATTGATGTCTTACAAAAATTGAAAAAAGTTTTGTGATTGTTAAATTGTGTTTGTTTTTGAAGGTGGACAGATTTGTAAAATTTTTCAATTTCCTTAGTAAAAATTTCAAAATTTCTTAAAAATTGGAATTTTTGATTAATAGACTATTTGGATCATTTCTAGCCATTTGGGTCATTAGTGGTCCATTTGAACCATTTCTGAGCCATTTGGACCATTTTTTGCATCCACTGGTGGACCATTTATTTGGGACACCAATAGTCCATTTGGAACATTGTTGGTCCATTTAGGATGTTAGTGGTTCCCGTGGTCCATTTGCACAATTTCAGGTTCATTCGAACTATTATTAATTCTTTTTCAAAGGCTATACAGGATTAAGCATAGGTGAATCGGCCTCAGACGCCATTTTCGAATTTTTTTCAAAAAATCTTTTTGTAGTGGTAAAAGATGATTTTAGAACGTATCGTGAAATTCCCATCCCCCTCGAGGGGACTGGTACCTCGAAAAACATAGTTTTCACTTTTTCGGCGTTATCTCAGCCGTTTTTCGGCCGATTGAAGTGAAACTTGGTGGATGGTAGAGGGTTACGAGTACCAATATGCACAATTTTTTCAGATTTTTCTGATCTTGAAAATGACATTGAAATGCGTTTTGAAAACTTTGACATCCGTTAAAAAAAAAAAAAAATACACGCATACCGCGATAAAATTACCATATGTTTTTAGGTGTATTTTGAACGTCTGTGATTTTTTTTTGATTTTTCCGAGTGGTGAAAATTGCCTAAAATGGCGAAAAACCGCGTTTTTTCAACATTTTACGCATGTACGCAGGGTGAAATTGAGTTTTGGTTGTACGCTCGCATTATGCAGTACAATTCATGTATTAACAACCATTTCAAGACGTATTTTGAAATTTCGCCCCTTTTTAGGTAGGTGGTGCCTCAAAAACCACGATTTTCATCGTTTTCGAATATTTTTCAACCGATTGAAGTGAAATTTGGTGTACAGGGGAGGGTTCTGAGTGGAAACAAGCCCAAATTTTTTCAGATTTTTTTGACCTTGAAAATAACCTTAAAACGTGGTTTGAAAACTTTGACAGCCGCGTTTAAAAAAAAACTAAGATATACGCACATCTCGAAAAAATTACCATATGTTTTTAGGTGTATTCTGAATCACCATGAATTTTTTCAGATTTTTCCAAGTGGTGGAAATTGTCTAAAATGGCAAAAAACCATGTTTTTTCAACGTTTTTTGCGTGTACGCAGGGTGAAATTTGGTCACAAAATTTTTTCCTCATAGTGCATCACTAAGCACTCCCTCGTACACCTTTAGCCCGAATTTCAGCTCAATTCGTTCATTTTTCGCGAATTCGGTTTTTTCACTTCTTTTGCATGCATGAAATTGCAATAATCACAAGAAATGATCAAATCAAAAAACTAATCGCAAATTTGGTTTCTGCGTGTCAAACTACCCCGATTTAGATCCCTTGCGCGAAAATTTTGCCCAAAATTGAAAAAATTGCATTTTATAAAAATCGACCATGAAGAGAAAAAAATATATTTTTAACTAAAAAAGCAATTTGTCATCAATTTTTAATCCATAGTAAATAATTCAAATCATTAAGAAGCATTCTCCTTTTGTATTTCATTTTGCCTCATCGTTCGTATTCTATAGACAGATTCCACATTAAGGAACTCTAAAAACACAGAATTGGTACCTCGTCTAACATAAGATGAGAATTCACATGGACACAATATATTTTCTCGAAATGCCACATCAAAAGAATTAATATAAACGCAACTTCAGCCGTAAAACATTTATAGTATAACGACGTGACGAGCTTAAGCAGCCCGAACACGCGAAAACCATGTCGAGCGTACCGATTAAATTGATTTTGTGTACTACAGAGAGGCTCCACAAAACACAGCTAGTGTACTAAACTGATTGATTTCGGGAATAAAATTTCATCAATAATGGCAGGAGGTAAATGTCGAAGCTGTAAAAGAAAGTTCTCCGTGTTGATAAAAGTTTTCCCAATTGTATAAGTTAATTTGCAAAGCAATCGTCGCGCAGCTGTTGGTAGTCTTAAAAATCGTACCAAATCGATGATAAAAAATTTCGAGTTTTAAATATCTACCTAGGCCTAATTTTCTTTACCATTATTACTAGGTAACTTTTTCGTACTTTTTTGACAGGTGTTTTCAAACATTGCCAGCATCATTTTTTTAATGATTATGACAGAATGAAGTAAAATATCACAAGTACGACGTCTTTACAATCATTTTTTGCTTCCAGCGAATTATTTCATCGCGAGTTGTTCGTTTTAAGTTGTAATTAGTCCTTTTTTATTTACTTTACTTTTTTCAACGTTGTTTTTCATTCATCTGGAAAACTGCGAAAAGAGCGCATTTCTAGTTTTTCTCAATCCATAAAACAAAACAGTAACGAGTCTTTCATAAAACGCATATAAGAAATAGAAAATGTTTTTCAATTCGCCCTATCGTATCCTTTTTTACCGTTGAATTGCCTCGAGCTTTTAATCGAGCCCTCTTTTTTTTCCTCCTCCATTTCTTCCGCCGTATAAATTATTTAAATGAGAGCAATTGTTAAAGCATGAATATCTATACCTATTATTCGTTACCCTGTTGCTAAAGAATAAAAAAGCAACTGAAACGAAATTAGGAAATTGTATGTGAAATACGTATGTAGGTATGCATATTTTTATTCGTTCGGTTTCATGTACGTGTATGTACGTAAACATTTTTTCAAACTCGAAGCATATTTTAGAACGACATTCGTCTCGAGTGTTTTACTATCTGATGATGCACTCGTACACAGATAATCCATTAATGTACTCAAGTATTTTTTATCGTCTGATTCTGGTAAATATTTCCATTATTCGGGTGTATTATGTTTCCTTTCTTTTTCCCAGCTATTTTTTTTTCTTGGAAAATACCTCTTATCAGTTTTTAATGTTTGGTGAATCAGTCACTGAATATCCAATTTTATTTGTTGAAGCATCCCCTTGCAGGAGAAAAAAAAAGTTATAATGGTGCAAATTTGTGTTGTAAATTAAAAAAAAAAAATAATTTATCATTTCTTTAAAAAAAATTAAAATGTTCACCAATATCAATAGTATTTTGTTCGTCTTTGCCATTTTAATTACCAAAATGCTGTTGAACTTGATTGAACTTGATTTGAAATACCGAATCGTTCAAAATCTGGTTCTAGAGCCCGAAAGAACAGCTGACGGTAAGTCAGTTTGGCAGGTCATCCCTTATTGCATTAAAACTGAGTTTAAGGATTAAAAATTTTTTCATGGAAAATATTTTTATTTCACTTTTGTTGAATTTTTCATTGTAGTACACCGCTCGAGGGTGAGTGCACTACACCAATCGAGGATGAGTGCAGTACGCCATTCGGGGTGAGTGCAGTACACCAACAGCGAGCGCACTCACCCTCTCGGTGTAGTACACTCACCCTCGAACGATGTACTGCACTCACCATCGGTGTTCTGCACTCACCCTCGGTGTACTGCACTCACCCTTGGTGTACTGCACTCACCCTCGAACAGTGTACTGCACTCACCCTCAGTGCACTGCAATCACACTGGAATGGTGTAGTGCACTCAAAAGTTTTTTCAAAAATTATTTTTTCACATTTATTTTGGGAAAAAAATTTCATGCCTACTTTTTTTTTTCAAAAAGAGCGAGTTAATTCCAACGATTTTTCTAATGTGAAATGATTTTTCATGAAAAAAAAAAAAATGTTGTTAGGTAATTTTCCCAACAGAATTCTTTTGAGAAAAGGGTTGCGTTCAGTTTGGAAATTTTTCCTTCCCTCATACGTCATTTTGACGTCACATCAAAAATTTGATCATGAATTTTTCAATTTGATTGACCAACAATTTGTTTGGTACTTGATAGTGACGTATGAGGGAAGGAAAAATTTTCAAACTGAACGCAACCAAGAATTCTTCTGTTGATCGTTGACCTTTTTCTTACCATACCTACCTATTAAATTTTTTAAAGAAATGTTTATGTACATTTTTTTTCATTAGTTTTTTAGTGGAAAGCAATTTTTTAGATAATGTAATTAATTTTTAAAAAATGGAATGATTTTTTTTTTCATTTTTACCTGAAGAGAAACTGAATTTTTCATCATTTTTCAGACGATTGAATTTTACATTTTTTTAAAAAGAGGTAGGTAATTTTTTCAATAATAAAATTGATGATTTTTCAAATAATACTTTAGAGGGAAAAATTTTCATGGTAAGGTAATAACTGAAAAAATTGAAAAATGTTTTCTATCAAATTTTTTTCAAAAAAGCATAATTTTTCTTTAGTTTTCTGGCGGATTTAATATTAATTTTTTCAATAAAACTGTTGAATAATTTTTTTGTTAAATATTTTTATACTACCTAAGAGAAAAATTTTCATGTAATGTCATTTTTTTTTTTTTTTTTTTTTTGTATGAGTTGAATATTTAAACAAATTTTCATCTTGAATGTTTTTCATCAATCTTCTGAGCACTTTCATTTTTAAAAATTTCCCGAGATGTTTTTTTTAATTCAATAATTTTTCTAACAAATTTTTTACTGAGTAAGATTTATTTTTCTATCTGATTTGAGAAGCATTAAGTATAATTATATTAATAATTTTTTCAACAAAAATAATGATGGATTTTCTACCTATTTTTCAAAAAAAAAAAAAAAAAAAAAAAAAAAAATCGAGTTTTTTTAAATTAAATTTTTGAAGAGACTTTCTCATCAGTTTTTTAAGTGAGTTAGTTTTTAAAAAATTCTGAGATTTTTTCAAAAAAAAATTCTGACAGTGGGAGAACATTTACATATTACTCCCCCCTCACCACAAAAAATTAAAAGAGACCTTTCTTCTTTAAAATTATTTGTAAAAGGCTATCGAGATGAAATTATGTTTGGGGGAGGGGGCATACAATATGTTCTTCCACTGCCAGAATATTTTTTTTTGGAAAAAAAATATTCATTTAAAAAAAATTCTGAAATGATTTTTTCAACAGAAAAATCTCGTTTAATTATTGTTAATTTTGCTTTAAAAAATTTATATTTCAATTGAGATTTTTTCGTGAGCGATTTTTATCAACAAATTTTTTGTTGGATATTTTTTTCCCCATTAGGTAGGTATGAATTTTCCATCAGTTTTTTTGAGAAATTTAATTTTACTTTTTTCAAGATAGTTTTTTCAAAAACAAAATTAATTATTTTATGATATGATTTTTTCAAAAAAAAAAAAAAAAAAAAAAATTTTCTGCCATTTTTAAAAAAAATTTCTGAGTTAATTTTTAAAAATTGATGATTTCTGTAACAAATTTGTTCTTGCCAACTTTTTTCATGTTGACCATAAAACAATTTAAATTTTTAGATTTTCAACTTGTAAGGTTGGTATACGAAGAAATAAGAATTCCTTCCGTACACTTCTGCCCTTTGCAATTTTTGAGAATAAAAAATATAGCAGCCTAACTTTTGAAACATTCCTTCAAGTATCTACGAAATTTTTTAAAAACTCCTTTGACCACTTCAGCTTTTATTCTGCGCGAAAAAATCGACAAAAAGTTGAAATATAACGATAAAGAATTTGGTAACATTATACGCTCTTAATGCCCAATCTAACTCCTCTAGGGTGTAATTTGCGACTCTTATTCGACCATCGTATCATTTATAGCTCTATTCATGCGATATAGAAGAATAATCATGCGTATCATTGATACCCTCTAATCACACACTTAAGTATATTCCTTTGACATATCATTCGAAGTTTTCCACACACACCTACTTGAAAACGAAAACAATAACTTATCAATTCATCGGTATAAAATTAACCCCCTTCAGACTGAACAAGCACACTAAAAAGGAGAAAAATGGCAAAAACGTCAACGACAAAAGTTGCACCAATGTTAGCATTTCTGGTGACTAGTATTTCAGCGTTGAAAACAGAATGTAAAAATGAGGGTCATAAGTGGCGCGAAACTGAAATGATACGAGGATGCTGCAGATAAAAGTGAAAAATTATTACAGTAAGTTGAAATATTTCTCACAAAGCCCTATAACGTGGAAACAGAATCGTTGTTATTCTTTGTTTCGCGTTTTATTTTTCCAAAAGCTAATTGGTCGACAAGACGAATTTTTTTCCGTGTAAAAGTTTCTCTATAAAATTTACGCGTCCAAGTTACGAGAAAGTGAGAGGTGAAAATTATTTTCACACAAATGATGCGAATTTTTTTCGGTTTATTAAATCATCGAAACGAATTATTTATATCATTTTACGCTCGTTCGCCGAGTTTTTCTTACCAAGAGAAGTTTTACCGCTAACGCACCTTGCGTCTGTACAATTTGAAAGTAAAATCTTTCAAAAGAATTGGAATAAAGAATGCATTAGCATTTTAAAAAGAATAATAAACCGTATCGAAGAAAATTTCTCGTCTTGAAATTATTGAAAAAGAGCTATTCTTAAATGTATCGTATCTATCTATGCTAAAAGAACCATTGGGTTTGTAAATTCGAGTATCTTCTCTTTTCTTCTTCTTCTTCTTCTTCTTCTTCTTCTTCTTCTTCTTTGTAAGAACAACGAGATCGGTGAAAATTATTTCATATGATGATTGTTTTAAATTTTTTCAAAGGATGCACGTTCGAATCGTCGAATTACGTATTGGTTGCTCCGAAGATTTGGAAGGATTTTTCGAAGTGCTTTTTAAAGGATTCGTAACGTACTTTCTGAAAATAAATTTATATCTCAAATTTCTCTCAAAGACAAATTAGTGAATAGTTTTGTGAAAATATATTTTTTTAAATTTTTCACGACGACCAAATTGTGAAAAAATCTCTCGAATTAACAAACATTTTGAATTAAAATCGAGGAAATGTTTTGCAAAAATAAATGATTGAAGGCATGCTTTTTTGTGAGGGAGGGAGTGAGGGGGAAGGATCCGACGAAAAAAATATTAAAAAAACTGTAAAGAAAAAATTTCGTCAAAAAATTGAAGAGACCTAAAAAAAATACTCTTTTTCATAATTTTTTAATTTTGTAGAAGACCCTCAAAATTGCAAAAAACCAAATTTTGCCACAATTTTTCGCACAAAATGGTCATTATTATGGTCGAATTTTTCCCCCTCGTAATATATCATCAACGACACCTATACACCATTAACCTGAAATCTAAATTTGGATGAAATTCGTTGATTTTTTTCTACTTTTTCCATTTTTTTTTTAATTAACCGAGTTACACAATTTTGAGAACCTATTTCAACGCGATATTATGTCATTTATTGCAATCATAGCGAAATCGAAAATTTTTCATTTTTTTTCCAAACTCACTTCATGTAAATACAATTTTTTCAAGTCAAAAATACTCAATTTGTGAAAGTGAATAAAATTTTTGAAAATTTGTTTTGAATTAAATTTTTAAAAATTGCTATTTAGTAAAACTTTTTAAAGCTAGAAGAAAATTTGGAGTTTATTCACTAAAATTACTAAGTATTTAATGAAAAAAATCCAAAAATGTAGGTTTGGTTAGTTACTTTTTTTGGAAGAAATGAGGTAGTTATTGTAATGCATGTATAGAATTTCAAAAGTGAAATGAACTACGTCCGATTACTGGTTGTGAGTATATGTAGCCCCCCCCCCAAAGAAACCCCTAAAAATGCAAAAACTACCTTTTAGAATCCTTGTTTTTTTAGAGAACAAAATCGTACAATTTTTTTGGAATAAATAATATCTAATGTTTTTAGATTCAGCGTAAAACAATTTCTCGATTATTTGGAATAGAAAAATCTCTCATTTATATGTACTTATTAGAAGAGAAAAATAGTGTTTTTTTTGTTTTTTTTTTAAGTAAAAAAATTGTTGTTTTCAACCAAAAAAAAAGAAAAAAAAAGTAGAGAATATAAATCTTATTTAAAAATGCAAAAACATATTTTTTTGAGAAGATCTTTTAGTTTTTTCAAAAAAGAATCTGTTTTTTTGAAAAAAAAAATCAATTCAGGCATTTTTATGAGAATTGATTCACAAATTTTGTATCCCCCCTCCATTTGATTTTCAATTGTCCCTTATGGTGCCCCCATTTTCACTAAAAAAAAAAGTTTTCTCAATTTTTTTGAAAGAAAATCTTTGCTTAAGTATTTTGAGAAAGAAATTTTTTTTCAGAGTAAAAAATTCTTCAAATTTTCTCCTTTTTTTTGAGTACAACATTGAGAAGTTTTTGTGATTAAAAAAGTCTCAGCCTTTAGGAGTCTGCGAAAAAATCTGTAAAAATGAATTCACTGTTTTTTCAAAGAAGGAGAAATAATGTTAATTTTAAAGAAAAAAATATATAAATTTTTGAGAAGATCATTCAATTTTTTCTGAGAAAAAATTCTAGTTTCTTTTTTTTTATTTTGTAGGAAAGAACTCAGTTTATTTGAGAAAAAAGTAAAAATTTTTCTTGAAAAAAAATCTTTTAAATTTTTTCCTTAAAAATCTCTTTTTTTAAAAAAGGAAAATAATATTCATAAAAAAAAATGCTCTTAATCTTTTTGTGGAGGAAAAACACTTATTTAATTTTATTGGAGAAAAAATGTTTGTAGCAAAAGTATTTTTCAAATTTTTTGTGGTTTCGTGAAAAAAAAATCTCAATTTTTTGGAGTTGACGAAAAAAGACTGAAGATATTTCAGAATAGGCAAAAATAATCTTGAATTAAATTTTTTCATTAAAAAATTTATTTTTCTTTTGATAAATCATTTGCATTAAAAGAAATGCTCCTAATCTTTTTGAGGGAAAAAATATTTCATTTTATTGGAGAAATAACTTTTGTGACAAAAATATTTTTCAAATTTTCAGTGTTTTTTGAAAAAAAAAATCATGCTTACATTCATTATTAAAAAATGATTAACTCACAACCTCTTCGGGTTTCAAATATATAAAAATCGAGCTACACCCAAGAAAATTTTAAGTTGCCAGCTCTGTAAATGTTTATAATATTTTGTTTACAACACTTTTAAATTTTTTAAAAGTAGATACACCATGAGTGCATAAAAAAATTCCAACTAACTATGTAGGTACCAAAACTTATTTTAAAAATTGCTAATTACGATTTTGGAACAACCCAAAAAGAGCAAAACTGCATGTTGGAATAACCGATGCACAGAATTACACACACACTTGAAATCAGAGTAAGTATATAAAATCATTTTCGAGCTCTGGAATTGTAGAAAGCACTTCGAAAATTATTTCAACGTTATGTATGGGTTTGTTAATGCATTCAAATAATTCAAATTACCTTTTCATAAAATCATGTCACCTGAGCGTGGCTTTTCAAAATTCAAACAATGGTTAAACTTTTGTTTGTCAACTTTTTTTTTCTATGCACTTGGAAAAAGGAAAATTACAGGTATCTAGATAAGTTTAAAACAGATTTGTTATGTTACCAACAATGTTGGTCTTTTTTGATTATTGCACATTCCACATTTGAATTGAACGAAATCACTTCTTGGAAATAGTATATTTCACAACAAGGGAGTAAATCGTTTTTACTCCCACTATTATGAAAACATAGATAGGTATTTGTAGGATACCTAACTAATATGTATTGTGTACATTAGTTATTCAATCTATTTGCATTTACTTGACAATCACGTATTTTTTTTTTTTTTTTTTTTTTTTTAAATTCACATGTTTTAGACAGTTGCTTAATAGTTGAAGTTGTTTCGATCGTGACTAAAATGAGTAAATTACAGTACAACGCGAAACTCGCGTGCGAGTATTAATTGCGTAAAATTGGGCTAGAAATCTTTCTTAGTAATTTTTTTTTTTTTCATTTTTGACGACATCGTAATTTGTCTTGTGTGCATATTTCAAGAGAAGAATATTATAGGCACGGGAGGGGGGGGCGGGATACGTGTCGGAATGTAAATTTTTTCTCCAAGAATGGCGACATAAATGGGATACATTTTGCAAGAGTAAATACCTACGCACGTTGAGCGCAGCCTAAGAAGGAAAAATTTAAGGCATAAGGAAATTCTACATAGAGAAGTGAGAGGTCATTATGCGAGTATAGCTTTTCCGACTGTTATTTACGTTCGTGTTGGTTTAGAGACTATGTAATTTCCTGGCTATTGTTGTTGGGTTAGCTTTTAATGTTTTATATATTTGAGAGACGCGAATGGTTAATAGGAAAAATCTTCCGAGACAAGGGTCATTACTAACGATGGAATTAATTAGGCTTAATTTTTATTGTATAGATGGTGTTTGTGTAAACCAGCCCTGTTGAAATTGCCGTTAACATTTATCGAGTTATCTTGCCTTGTATACTTCATTGTTGGCGAATTCCGCCCCATTTGCGTCAGTTCTACTACTATACAACCCTACCTTGAGAGTTTTAAATTGAAGATTGATTACTTGCAGAATATACCGCGACGAGTAACAAGCACCATTCGATATTCTTGTCGAGTTATTAGTTAATAAGAAGAAATCCCTTCCGAGGTGAAGTATTTCAACTATTTTCTCCTATGAAATGACCAACAATGTCCACGACAAAGTCTCCAGCTAAAAATATTTTCAAATAGAGTTTTCTAAAATTCCGCACGAAATTATGCCATGAGCTAACTTCGTCTTGTTTTCTATCCCACACGCGGGCAAAAAATTGAAACTTTGAGCTTATTTTAGATCTACGAGTAGGTAGTTTTGCTCTCTGTCTATGTCAGGTAAAAAGGTATTACAAATATTTGGACATGTTTATAAAGGAGACGAGTTTTTTTTTGTTGCAATATTTAAAATACGTGCAGAGTCTCAGTCTCGTATCCTTTGGTGTTTCATTCGACATTTTTGTCGAAACAAAGTTGGAAAATAATTTTCAGACTTATGTTTTCATCACACTATAAATGGATTGGCCGCGTTGTTTCGCCCGGTGTGTCAAAACTATGGTCGAAATGTGCTGCTCTTTTCACGTGTACTGTTTGTTTTGCCTTAGGAGCCATTATTTATTGATCAAAGTCAGTGAAAAAGAAAGACCGGAATGGAAGTCGTATTTTCACGAATGAGACAGGTTCGTCTTTTTTTCCCTTTCTTCTTTTTTTTTCTCGAAACAATTGCCGTCATAATTTCTAACGTTGCCGATTCGTTGAAGGCATGAAGTATTGTGTTCGGTGCGAACCCTACTTGAATTTATTGTTCATTCGATGCGACATCGCTTTTTACCATAAATATGAGAACTTTTTTGAAACGAGAAGCATTTTTCCGCATCGCCTGCTAAATTCTTGCGCCGAATTAGTTGTTATAATTTTTGACTTTTCGAAGAAATTAATTTCGTATTTTAAACGAATAACGTCGTCTGCAATAACTGTATCAAGTTTTCATTTTAAGTGCAAGTTGGAAAACAACGCGGTTAGGTTTATTTTTGAATAATGCGCGCGAGAATAAAATATTAATGAAATTAATTTAACGCTCGGTAATTTCGGCTAAATACCCGTTAATGGTGAACTTTTCAAAGATTTTACTACTCGAGGTTTTCGGATAAAGATGCTACGTAATTTGGTTCATCGTCAACGATTGCCGAGTTGAAAAGCATCTTGATCTTGTCAAATTGCTTCAATTTTTATAGCGAATGATAAGTTTTTTGGGGTGAGGGGGGAAATCCAGAAGTTTGAGGGTTACGTTTTCAATATTTCGTAACTCTTGTTGTAGTTGAAATCCACCCTTAGGAGTCCAATCGGGGGTTGGAAATTAATTTAAGTTCGAAAATGGAATTCAGCGACCTCGAAAACCTACATTTTGATACCAATATTGTGAATTTCAAAATTTCAAAAATTGAATCCCACTCAGGGGTGCATTTTGAGATTGAATGAGGTAAATTTAATCTCGAAAATCAAATTCAGCGACCTGAAAAACCTACATGTTGATACCAATATTGTAAATTGCAAAATTTTCAAAATTGGCCCCCCTTAGAGGCCTTATTTGGGGTCGGAGGTAAATCGAAGTTCGAAAATGGAATTCAGCGGCCAAAAACCTACATTTTGATAACTAATGTTGTGAATTTTAAAATTTCAAAATTGCCCCCTTTAGAGGCCCAATTTTGGGGTTGGAGATGAATTTAAGTTTGAAAATCGAATTCAGTGGCCTCGAAAACATACATTTTGATACCAATGTTGAAAATTTTGAAATTGTCTCTTGATTTTTTTCGATTTGTAATTAAATTCTTTTACAAATTTTCAATCAATTTTATGAAAAATTTTGAGAAACTTCAACTCAGGACCTTTTCTCACAAGGGAACCTTGCCAACTCGTCACCTCCAATTGAGCTGAAATTTGTCTCACTGAAAGAACATGCCACCCAGACTTCACAACCAAATTTTTAGCTTCCGAAGTTGATTTTTCGATTTTTGGCGAATTTTTGAAAATAGCTAAAACAGCTTCCATCAAAACATTAAAAAAAAATTGTAAATTTCAAGATATAGATTAGAATCCTGAAAATCGGTTTGTACACTAAAGTCGACCTCGCGAGTTGATTGGCACCCTTTTCAAAGCAATCTGGAGGCTCCAGAACACTTTGAAAATGGTGCCAATCGACTCGGGGGGGGGGGGGGGTCGACTTTCGCGTACATACCGATTTTCAGGATTCTATTTTGAAATTTATAATTTTTTTCTTCAAAAATTCGCCAAAACTCGAAAAATCAACTTCGGCAGCTAAAAATTTGGTTGTGAGGTCTGGGTGGTATGCTCTTTCAGTGAGCTAAATTTCAGCTCAATCGTAGGTGACAAGTTGGCGAGGTTCCCTTGTAAGTAGGGCTCAAAAGAAAAAGTTTGGAGAATTTTTCATCAACAATAATTATAATTTGTCATTTTTTCACAGAAATGCAGCTCGAAAATATCACCCCGATAAGGTTAAAGGGGACCAAGGAATTGGCCGAATGATGTTTGGAGCAGTCGTTAATGCCAGAACTCATCTTATTGATTTAGGTATGCTGGCGGGGGAAATAATTACATAAACTTACCTAGTTGATATACATTTCTCTAATTGTACACACCTGATTTATTTTTGCAGTGAAACGAAAAAATGAGAAATAACTCTTGAAGATACTCGGTATGATGAAATATTCGAAATCCTGAAGGTGTTATTCAAGTACTCTTACTATATTATATTATCAACGAAATCTTTTCATTGCTCTTTTTTAAGCTTATAGGTTTTTCATGTCACATTCTCATTATGGGCCGAGTTGAACAATACAATAATTACTCATTTTGCTGATTCTGCTCGAATTTTTACATTTTTTCTCGTCTTTTATTCTCATAGAAATGTGTAATACTTAAATCTGCTATAATACGTACCTACTAGTCTAGTTCAATGATAAAAAATTGAAAGTAATCACAGTTAATTTTCAAGTAAAAAGGCAAGAGTTTGAGAATCGGCGATTTTTTTCATTTTTCCAAAAAATGGGATGTACCATTAGTTACAAATCAAAAATCTGAAAATTTAATTTTAAAAATATAATTATATTGAAAAAAGTGGGAGATCTCCCCCCCCCCCCCCCCAGAAATAGAAAATTACATTATTTCAAAAAAATTATAAAGTATTATTTATTACTATATTACTCCAAAAAATTAAGAATTTTTTTTCTTCCAGAATAATTATTAGAAAAATTGCATCAATTTTGGGAGTTCTCTCCCCCCCCCCCCCAAAGAAACAATTCATTTCATTACTTGCAGGGATGGAAAACCGTTAAAAAAAATTTCTGGTTTTGGTTTGGTTCTGGTTTTCAAAAGGTATTGGTTTGGTTTTGGTAGTGGTTTTGGTTTTCAAAATGTATCGGTTTTGGTTTCGGTTACGTTTTTTTTTAAAATTTCTATCATAAATGACTTTAAAAACAAAAAAAACAAAACAAAATACGATGTAAATCTGTCACTTTTTTGGCGGTCTTATCACTTTCCAACTTTTCCATCAAGTTTTTAGCTTTTTATAACGTGATTTCCGCTAGCTGCTCCTTTTTCGTGTTGTTCGCATTCGCACTCACACTTTTTCAAAGCCTCAGCCTCAAGGGAAGGGAATGGGGGGAAAAAAATGAAAAAACCAAAACCACTTTCAATTTTTACTGGTTTTGGTTATGGTTTTCAAACGTATTGGTTTTGGTTTTGATGATTTTAACCGTTTTTTTTCGGTTTCGGTTTGGTTCCGGTTTTGGTTACCATCCCTGATTACTTGAAAAAATTCTCTATCTACTACATGCTACTACAAAAAAAAATTTACTCCAGAAAAAGTTAAATAAGTAGGTAGGTATATTTTTCTCACAGAAAATTGTGAAACGTTTACCTACATCAATTTCTCTCAAAATTTAGAGGTTTTTTCCCACAAAAATCAGGACATCCCACTCCAAAAAATATAAAATAAATTGATTTTATTACTTCAGAAAAAAATAAAAAAATATCTTCACTCCAAGAAAAATTTTGAATTTTTTCTCTTAACAAATTAAAAGAAAAAAATTAACGAAAAAATTGGGAGCATTTTTCCAAACAACAACAACAACAACCTTGTAATTCATTACCTACCTATCTACTTTCAAAAAATTGAAGAAAAAAAACATTTCTCCAAAAAAATGAAAATTTCTTCACTACAAATCAATTTTAAGTTCTCTTCTCTAAATTTTTTTTTTTTTTTTTTACTGTAAAAAAATACGATTTTTTTTCTCAAAAGAACAAAAAGATTTTACTTTAAAAAATTGAAAAAATTTTTTCTCCTACAAAATTGGGACGAAATTTCAGCCTTTGCAAATATTTACGAAAATTTAATTAATCAGGAATTCGTAAAAATTGAATAAACAACAAAAAAAATTGCATTTTTTGAAATTCATACATTCAATGTATAAATTTTTTTCATAGCAACGTACTGACACGTGTCAACTGTCTGTATACATGATGATATATTCACACAATACAATGTTCGAGGTCCCTAGGCACAGTTTCTATATCTATGCTTCTAAAACTTGCATCGTTATTTGAGCATTGAAAATGAACCTTTTTGGATATACGAAGGCCGAAGGGGTAAAAAGAAAGCTCATGGTGGCCTTTTTGATATCAACATTATATTCTATCAAGCGGATAGTTCGCGTATTACGCTGATATTTTACCAAACCGCGAAACACCCTTCTGATATAGTCACAATGTTTGTAAGCTGATGGCCTTCTTATGGTGTTATTACACAGGCGAGAAATTTTTGCGCGGGTCGTCGAACCGACTTGTGGCAATATTATCGAATAATTCGAAGTACAGCTTTTGACAAAATTCGCGATTGCGATTCGTGTAAACGATAAAGTCTCGATTCATTCTCGCATCATGCGCATATCGCATCGTGTCGTTCTAAATTACTTCATTATTTCTCCCTATGGATTGTTGGTGTTACAATTTGAACGCGTATAAAGTGCACCATTTTCCTCTACCCTTCAAAATTCAATTAAACGGCCGCAACGAAATCGGCGAAAAATTACCGGATAAAAAACTAGTACGTTAAAAAACCAACTAATGACCGACATTAAATAATGGTCCGAGTTTTACAACGGATACTGTATACAGACGAGATTTGGATAAAAAAATCTGCGATATATCTGCGTTGAAGTATAAATGACCACGCGTGGTAAATCGTATATAAAATATATCGGTCTACGTTTGAAATGTTAAAAGCTGCGAATAATGCGGTATAAGGGGATAATACGTACGATATCGTTGGCCTGCCGCACTTAATTAATATTCACTCGGCATCAATGCTGTCACAAGCACAACAAACGAAATAAGTGTTCCGAAACGCACATTTTAAATGCGTACAAATAAAAGGTTGGAAACAGAATAATCGACCTTTCGACTACATCGCTATACTTGCTTCAGTATATTTAATTAAAGGCGACATTCGCAGCTTTTGTTTGAAGCTACACCGGCTGTTTGTTTGTGACGCTTTTAAACCGCTATTACCGAGTGAAATCCTAGGTACAAAGTTGAATTTCCAAGTCGATGTGCAACGCTTTCGACACCACGTTTACTTAATGTATCGTCCTATCCGAGTCGAGTTCGCTCAAAATGGTAAATCTTATCGTTTGCATTGATTTCAATTGCCCCAGCCAGCGAACTTGTTGGGCTTGTTTGTTCAACGGATCAAGTACACGGGGGCGAAATTTCTCTCCATCGTCTCTTAATAAATGGTGTCATTGATTATTTGCAATTTGCACTCTTCTTCGGTGTCTTCTACCCTATTCGCGTAATCTCGTTCCGGTATATCCGGTAGTTTTAACTTTTAACTTATTGAAAAGTAAACCAATATATCGAATGTGTTGAGACAAGGGTGTTTATTTCCAGCAGATTTGCCTGCAGCGTTTTCATTTCTCTCGCAACTTTGCAAACATGAAAAGTAGGTTAGATGAAAGGCCTGATTTGTTACCACCACCTGTTGCTAATGTTATGGCTCGCCTTTATTAGGTATTCGTTCCAGTACATTATGAAAAGGTTACCAGTCTATTTTTATGAAATTCGCATTGTTTCAAGGTGCCAAGCAGCGAGACTTTTTTCAAAAACTTTTTGGCAAAGTTCATAAAATTAATGCTCACGATTTTGTCGGTATTTTAAAATTTAAGAGGTTAGAGTTCATTATCACAGTCCAGAGAGAAGTGGTTGAGTAGATGAAAGGAGATTTTACAATCATTTTCATTTCAATAATAATTTAGAGCTATCGAAGGTTTTAATATTTTCAATTTTTCCCACCTTAAAATTTATTATTATTTTTTCAAATTTTAAATTTGATTTCAGTTTACAATTTTTACTTGGTAACTTTTGTTTTCAATTTTTAGCTTTATTATAATTTGAAAATTTCAACTTTTTTACAATCTTTCATTTTTTTGACTTTATAATTTCATTTCTTTCAGTTCTCAGCTTCACATGCTTGGATTCTTAAATTGTTTAAATTACCCATTACCTATTTTTTACACCGCTTAATCTCTTGAAAAATATTGGAATTCTTCCAAAAAAAAATAATGTGCAGCATTTTGTCTGATTTTTTTGGGATAAAATTTTTTAATTTGTTGAAGTATAGAAGTCTTCCAATTTTTTGCAATCTTTTGATTTTTTTGGAAAAAATCAAGTTACAATTTCATTTCTTTCCAATTTTCTAGGAGAAAATAAATCTTTCAATTTGAAATATCCCAATTTTTTTCATAGTAAAAAAATCAGTTTTTTATAGGTATAGCAAAGAAATTTTAATTTTTATTTTGGAGCAAAAAATTTTTCAAATTTTAAAAGTAATTAGTATAATTACTTTGTCATTAGGCCTTTTTTTTTTTTTTTTTTTTTTTTTTTTGCATAAAATACTCCCACTTTTTTCGATAAATTTTTTCTTTCAATTTTCCAGGAAAAGTTTTTTATTTTTATTTTTCTGAAGTAACCCGAGCGGCACACTCGATCGATAATATCGGAAGATGTAACGTATCGATAAAAAATCGTTTGAAAATCTATAGATGTTCTCACGATATTATAAAGATTTATCGGTACAACTTTATAGGCAAAAAATCTAAAAACTATCGAATTCGATAATATTAAGATTTTATGACGATATTCGTCAACGATACTATCGACAAAGAATATTAAATTTATCGATTCCGATTTTCCACCGATTTTGTGCAGATATTTGAAACTACATTATCGACAAAAAATATTAAATTTATCGAATTCGATTTTTTAACGATTTTGTAAAGATATTTAAAACTATATTATCGACAGATTATATGAAATTTCTCGACTTCGATATTTTACCGATTTTTCGACGACATTTGAAACTATATTATCGACAGATTATATTAAATTTATCGAATCCGATTTTTTACCGATTTTGTAAAGATATTTGAAACTATATTATCGACACATAATATGCAATTTCTCGAATTCGATTTTCTAACGATTGCGTGAAGATATTTGAAACTATATTATCGACACGTAATATGAAATTTCTCGATTTCGATTTTTTAACGATTTTGTGAAGATATTTAAAACTTTATTATCGACACGTAATCTGAAATTTCTCGAATTCGATTTTTCAACGATTTTATGACGATATTTGAAACTATATTATCGACACGTAATATGAAATTCCTGGAATTCGATTTTTCAACGATTTTGTGGCGATATTTGAAATTACATTATCGACAAATAATCTGAAATTTGTCGAACGATTTTTCAACGATTTTGTTACGATATTTGAAATTATTTCCAAATTGGTGAAAATTTTTCTAAGTCCAACACGTCTGGAAGTACTATACTGCCTATTATAAGCGTTTTATTGCTAATTCCTCAACGATAAGGTATGGCATAGTGGTTAAGGAAGAGGATTACCATGCAGGAGGTAGATGGTTCAAGCCCTACGGGTGGCAGATTTTTTATAATTTTTTTTTTGACTTTTTCTGAAATGATCCTCTTACCGTAACATGAATGATGTGTTTAGGCATAGTTTAATGTATTAATTATGCTAATTAATGATTTTTAATTATAGAAAAAAGCTAGTAAAAGACGAAAAATCGGAATAAAAAATCGATAAAAAATCGACAGAATATCGAATTTGATAAAGTGTCGCGAAAGTTCCGCCTAAATCGTGAAATTATCTTTCGATATTATAGATAGATTATCGATAAAATATCTTACTATAATCTCGAAATTTTTATTAACTATAATTCGTCGATAATCTGTCTATATATCGAAAGATAATTTCACGATTTATGCGGAACTAACGCGACACTTTATCGAATTCGATATTCTGTCGATTTTTTATTTCGATAATTTGTCGAGTGTGCTGCTCGGGAATAAAGTTTCAAATTTTTATTGGAGTAAAGATATTTTTTTATTTTTCTTATAAATAAGAAAGAAAATCGATTAATACTTTTTTGGAATGGGGGAGATCTCCCGATTTAAAAAAGAAAAACTCTAAATTTTGAGAGAAATTTATTTAAACTTTTTCCAATTTTCTGCAGTAAAAATTTCTAATTTTTTTTTTTAGAGTAAGTAAGTACAGAATTTTTTGATTTTTCTAAAGCAATAAAACAAACTATTTTTGCAGGGGGAACAAACCTCCCAATTTATTGGAAAAAATTGATGTAATTAAAACTTCTTGATTTTTTTTTTCTTTCTTGAAAAAAAGTTAATTTTTTGTACAAAATTAGATAATTTTTTTTTGAATTTTCGGAGAGAAAAAAACAGTTTTAAAGCTGTTTCTGGGGTGAAGAATCTTTCAATTTTCTGGAAATAAAAAAATCTCCAAATTTTTTTTGGGGGAGGGAGGGATTTTGAAACTTTTTGAAGTAGATAAAGATTTTTTTTTTAAAAGAAATGAAATAAATTGATTTTTTGGAAAAGAAGTAGGCAACTCCCAATTCAATTTTCTGGGAGAAAAAATCTCCCAATTTTTTGAAGTAAAATATTTTAATTTTTAGTACCTAATGAAATATATTTTTTTGGAGTGCGATATCTTAACTTTTTTTGATTGTATTTTTTTTTTTCAATTTTCTTGAAGTAAAAAGTCTCCAAAGTTTTTTGGTAGGTATTTTTTTTTCAATTTTTTAGGGGTAAGGGAAAATTTTAAAACTTTTTTTGCAGTATAGAATTTTTTAAATTTTTTTAATAAGAAATGGAAGTAATTTGATTTTTTTGGGAAGGAGGAGGAACTTTTTAATTTTTTGGAAAAAATTATGCAATTTTCTGAGAAAAAAATTTCCCATTTTTTTTTTGTTGAATAAAATAGATTTTTAATTACATAGTAAAATAAAATCTTTTTTTTGGGGGGGAGAGAAGATATTTGGCCTTTTTTGATGTTTTTTTCTCAATTTTCTGGGAGAGAAAAATGTTTACCTATTGTTCTAGAGCAACACATTTTATTTTAGGTATTATTATTTTTTTGCAATGAAAAAATTATTTGATTTTTTGGAGGGAGAAAAAAATTGGTGTATTTTTTTTAATTTTCAGGGATAAAAAAAAATCATTCAATTTTTTAAAAGTACCTAATGCAATCTCGAGGCTGATAAAATCTTTTGATGTTTTTTTTTTTTTTTTGGAAACATGAGGCAGATTTTTGAATTTTTCGGAGTAAAAATCTTTCACTTTTTTTTTAAAGTGGGCATCTAATGAAATCTCTTGATTTTTTTTGTTGAAAAAAATCCTCTTAATTTCTTGGGGGTGAAAATTTATTCATTTTTTTGAAGAAAAAAAAGCTCTCAATTTCTATTGAAAAAAAAAGTTTTAAATCTCTAATTTCTTTGAAAAAGAAAAATCATTCTCATTCTTAACATTGGAAAAGTTGATGGTCTAGTGGTTTAGCCGATTCAGCTTTCCTTTGGACCCACATCAATTGTTGAGTATATTTTAATACGAGTCTTGGGGTCTTGCCCATGTAGGTACTTATTAAGTTTCACTCCATTTTTTTCAATCTTTAATTTTTAATAATTTCAAGTTTTTTTTTTTTTTTTTCGTTTTTTTACCCTTATTTTTCTCCATAAATTTTCAAATATATAAACACGCGGCAAGTTTTTGCGAAACTAGTTGATTCTGCATATTTTACACCGTCAATATGTAATGCCAATCAATCAGTCTCGAAAACCATTTCAAATATGTTAACTAATTCAATAGCAAATTTGGCTCGTTTACTTTGTAAAATCGACATCGCTCGAGACGAGAGTCGAGATTGATATACGAGTAAAACGAACCTGCACCGTGATGGTTGTGTTTAGACAACGACAGTCAAAACAAACTTATCGATCTAAAGCTGAGAATTTGATTCTTTTGTGCATGGTTGGTTTCCGTTTACTTTACTTAAACGCGCTATATGAAACCGCCAATGGTTTAAAACGGGGAAATATATTTACCACGGCAGAATAGGTCGTTTGCACGACAGACATTTGAGCTGTGTAATAGTGTGAATTCACGGCAGTAATTTTACCCGACAATATAATATTTTTCTAACGACAAGAGTTGAACGTCAAGATAAGGCTCACCGCCAGAATAATACACTAATGATGAATTAAGCAATTCACGACAAGTAAAGTAACTCAAGATAAATACTTCGTTTTACCATAACAGATGCTTTGTAGACAGTTGCTAGATGAACCATTTGTACTGGCTTATTTGATATGTGCAGAGTCGTTAAATGTTGACGATCAGGATCTTAAAATAGTGATGTTGACGAAAAGGTTGTTATGTAACCTGAAGAAATCAGAAATGGTTCAGATTGATGCTACCTACAAGCTTGTGTGGCAGGGATACCCTGTTATGATACTTGGAACCAGCGACAAAAATCAAGTGTTCCACCCTTTCGGCCTGGCTGTATGCAAAGATGAAACAACCGATGATTTCGCATTCATTTTCCAAGCTGTTCTAAAGTTTGATCATGAGTGGAAATCGACTGTTTTATTAGCTGATGGGAGCGAAGCAATTACAGGAGGTTTTAGGAAAGTCTTCGGCGAACCAACCGTACGAATATTGTGTTTCTTCCACGTTTTAAAAAATTTAGAGAAATTTTTTAAAGGATTTAAAAAGGATGATATCGTTGCACAGTTGAAAAATGACTTAGAAGTGGATACGTCATGTTTGGACAAATCAACTTGTAACTGTCCATATTTCCAGAAACATGTCATGTGCAAACATGTGCTTGGTATGCACATACGTTTAAAATTAATCAACCCACCTCCGGAGGCTAAATCAGTACCATTGGGACAAAAAAGGAAAAGAGGATGACCAACGAAGTCGAAATGCGCACTTTTGATTTGAAATTTTGTCGTAATTTTTTTTTTGTTGTCATATTTTTTTTCTTATCGTTGAGTAATCTGTCGTTTGTAAATATTTTTTTTTTATGGCGAGTGCATAAAGCCCAAAAATTGATCGATTATTTAAAACAGTTCGATGTTTCTACAGCTTATCTGTACGGCGAGTTAGAAGAAGAACCAGTTTATATGCAACAACCAAAAGGCTACAGTGATAAGGTTTGTAAACTGAAGAAAGGCTTATACGGATTGAGACAAGCTGGTAGATGTTGGAATATGAGACTGAAGAAATTTTTGAAAAGTCGAGGTTTTGTGGAGAGCCAAGAAGATCCTTGTTTGTTTATCAATTGAGAAAAAGGTATCATTATCGTTATCTATGTCAACGATGGATTGACCAGATGAAAAGATCGTAGACAAATTTTTGAAGGATTTAGAATCAGAATTCAAAATCACCACCCAAAGTGCGTCGTTTTTCCTCGGTTTGCAAATTACCAGAAACAAAAATTCGATTAAAATAAATCAAGAAGCGTATTCGAAGAAGATTTTGCAGCGATTTAGATTCGAAGATTGCAATCTGGTAAAGACACCAATGTGAAAAGAATCGATGAATATCAATTCAGGGAAAGTATGCAGTGATTTTCTTATCGTGAAGCTGTCGGAGCGTTAATGTATCTAATGCTTGGGAGTTGTCCGGACTTAGCCTTCAGTGTTGTTTTTCTATCTCAAAGCTGGGAAAATCCAACATTTTGACGATGTTTGCAGATTGAAACGAGTACTATGTTATATCAAAGGTACGTCGAATCATGGTGTTATGTATTATCAAGACGCAGATACGAATCGATTAGTGTGCTAGAGCGATGCAGACCTAGGAGACTGTACCAAAACGGGTAGATCAACCTCAGGTGTATTAATAAAGTACGCAGGAGGATCAGTTTCATGGTGTAGTAAACGTCAACGTACGACAGCTGATTCTACTGCGGAAGCAGAAATAGTAGCTGCGTGTATGGCGGCAAAAAAAGCAGTCTGGTTAAATCGTTTATTGAAGGAGAGTACGAGTGTAAAAGAAACTCCTATACTACGTGTCGACAATGCAGCAGCGGTGAGGTTAGCTTTGAACCCAGAGAATCATAAGAATACGAAGCACATTGCTAGAAAACACTTCCTCATTCGCGAATATGTAGCAACGGGTACTATTTGTATTGAAAAAGTTTCATCGGATTTACAGCTGGCAGATGCCCTTATAAAACCGACGAATGAAGAAAAGCTTCGTGTTTTATTTTAAATATTTTTCGTGTGTTTTATTCGAATTAGTTCGATATAGTTTTGTTAAGTTTAGTTATTTTTGGAGTATTTATGCAAGACCCTTTTTTGTCGTTGATATGAATATTTGTCGTTTGAAGAATTTCCTGCTGTGATTAGCCCTATTCCTGTCGTGGATACGCCCTTTTTGGATGTGCCGATAAATCGCACCCGTTTAAAATGTTACTGGTAAAAGCCAATTAACGACAAACAACGCAAACTTGCAACTTGTTCGATTTTTTTTTTTACAAAAAAATTTCAGACGAGTATGTTTTTATATACCCACAGTTTGAAAAATTGAAGAATTTCCTGCTGTGATTAGCCCTATTCCTGTCGTGGATACGCCCTTTTTGGATGTGCCGATAAATCGCACCCGTTTAAAATGTTACTGGTAAAAGCCAATTAACGACAAACAACGCAAACTTGCAACTTGTTCGATTTTTTTTTTTACAAAAAAATTTCAGACGAGTATGTTTTTATATACCCACAGTTTGAAAAATGAAAATTGTTATCTTGAAACTTCGCACCTTCGTTTACAATCAAGTTGTTTGGTTCGTCCGCCTTCGTCTTCGCTTGTGTGTAAATATTTGAGGTAATTTCTGCATTAACGCCGTTATACGTATCACAGGCTATACGTCGTACATCTTCGTTCAGTTTGTGCATGTAAAAATTTCATACGATGTGGTTTGTATGGAAGTGAATATTTATCTCGTTTTATCGATGTTTACCAAACCTTACGTACTCGTATGTGTACCTACATTTTGGCAACGTTATAGTCGAACGAAAAGCTTAATAAATAAAATTTACCTATGGAGCAAATTATGCGCAAAATATGGAAAATTGTCTCTAGGAAAATCTTTTAACGTGTCACAGTTTGTTCCCACGATGGCAATAATGTCTTTTTGTTGTATACCTAGCTTTTCCATAAAAACCATAAGTTTATATTTTATGATTCGCCTTTCTCGCACAGCTGATTCTTTCCAACTATAAATCCGAGAACTGACTAAACTAAAACTTATAAAGAATTTTAAAAAAAATCCCCATTATTTTACCTTAAAAAAATTAAGATCATAATATTTCAAAATTAACTCGTTCAATTCAACGTTGACAAAAAACCCCACCAAGTTATAAATTAATCTGTTAACCTTTCAGAAATGCTTTTTAAATATTATAAAATTACGAAATGCTTATTAAAACACAATCTCCTTTTATGAGTAGGATGAAAAAGAAAGGAAAAAAAAATTCATCTCGGTCTTTTTTCTACTACTGTAAAGTTATTTTTGGACGGTATTTTCGCCTGAAAGGAAAACCAACTTTATTAAATTATAATAAAGTAAAAACTTGTGTTTATTGAAAAAATACGAAACTTGTTTAAATTTTCGGAGTTATATTTTCACAGATAAACGTATTTGGTGCGAATAAAAAAGTAAACTTTATCCCCTCGATAATATAAGTCTTAAATATTTTGCCGACGTTAACTTTTATTTGTCGTTAAAAATGCACGCCAAGTATTGTTTGTTATCGAAGATGAATTTTTTATAGATTTTTTCGGACATAATCAAAATACTCGTACAATGTAATCGGGGATTTGACGAGAAATATTTCAAGAGCATGTATAGGACTGTAGGTAGCTAGGTACACGTAAGAAGAGAGGGGTGCTCTGCGTATTTGCTCTATTCTGAGGTAAAAAATGTTTTAAAAAAAAATAGGACACCCATTTTTCTTATTTGTTATAAATATTTAACGTCTTATTTTTAAAAGGGGTTAATTTCTTCAGTCTAAATTACAATGCCAAGTGCGGTTGGCAAAACTTACTAGGTAATTGTTTTCAGTTTTAATGAGTAAAATATAGTGTTTTTATCAAAGGAAATAAAATAATGTAAGATTATAGAGCTCGCAGTCTTGCAAGAAATAATAAAATTAAATTTTAAAGTATGTACGCCATGTTTCCCCATAGGTAAGTACAAAAAACCTCGATGAACAAATTTTCCATTAAAAACACCTAATTTAAAATTTACTCTGGGAATATTACTGCGTGGCTGTGGTGTATCCTAAGTGCATTAGGGTTGCTTTAATGGTAGGGGTTTGAATTGCTCGCCAGTTTTGTTTGTGAATAACAATAGAGGAGGCATAAATTGAAGAAAATTATTAAGAAATTGCAAAACTATATTATTGCATGCTTTAGGAATCAAGTAGAAAGAAAGGCAGAAGAAAATATGAAACAAACAGCCACCTCGGACTGTTTAATAAAATAGGTACCTACCTAAAAAACGCATGTGAATGAAGTACTTACCCAATTCCTAATTGAAATAGGTAATATATTTTTCGAAAATACAGGTACAGGATGGTGTACATTTACGAAGTCGATCATTGAAAAAAAAAAAATCATAGTACATTTGATGGTGAAATCCACGTATTTTTTATGTAAAACTTGATGATTTTTTTTCAGTGATGTAAAGAAATTATATACCTATGTACATTGAGCAAAAAAAAAAAAAAAAAAAAAAAAATGCAGAAGTTTATAAATTTTTTTGAAAAATTAGCTGCAAATACGAGTATTAGGCCATTTTGAAAAATATTTCACTCTGAGAAAATTGAGGAAAGACACAGAATCCAAGAAACTGTTTTTAAATAAAATTTGAAAAAAAATACTTTTGGAAAATTTAAAATATAATCTTGAATTATCTTCGTAGGTATGAATGAAATTCAAAAATGTATTCAACAAAATTTAAAAAAAAAAAAAAAAAAAAACTTTTTGACGAAGTGTTAAAAAATTTTATTCTATGAAATTAGAAAAAATGATTTTAGGGAAATTTATAAATTTTGAATTTTTTTTGAACAAATAGGTCTGAAGCAATAATTTATTCAACAAAAAAAAAACAAAAAAAAAAAAACTTTTTGATAAAGACAATAATTATCTAAACCAATGAAATTTCTAAAATATTTCCAAGTTTCAAAATGCCTAATAAAATGTCTTAAGTCATCAAATTTTTAAAAAAATTTCTCAAGTTTTTTATGGGGGAAATATATTTGGCACGACATAATAGGTCGTATGCACGACAGAAATTTGAGCTGCGTAATAGTGCGAATTCACGGCAGGTAATTGGACCGACAGGATAATTTTTTTCAAACGACAAGAGTTGAACAACAAAATAAAGCTTTTACTGGCATAATATTAAATCAACGACAAATAAATAATTCACGATAAATAAATCAATTCACGACAAATTTAATTAATGCACGATAAATAAATTCATTCACGACAAATATTGAATTCGAAGGCCGAATTTTAGAAAATAATATTTTATTCTGTCAAAATATGGAGATTTAAAAAAAAAACGAAGAAGAAATTAGTATGTAAAAAATTACTTAAAATCAGTTGGGGACTTGAAAAAAAAATCCAAAAATTTTTCTGATAAAAGATTCTTTGGGAAGAATAAATTATCCCAGAAAATATCAAAAAATTATCAAGCACCTATAAATTTGAAAAAAAAACTCACTAACAAGTGGTTAGTTCAAGAAAATCCTTTTACCCACAAATTTTTTTGAAAAAGAAATCTTCTAGAAAAAAAATATCAAAAAAATCACACAAAAAATTAATTACGTACACAGGACATACTAACATTTTTTAGAAAAGTGCTCCAGATTTTAGATATTAACCGCCACCGGAGGCGAATTCGGTACCAATGAGGCAAAAAAGAAAAAGAGGACGACCAACGAAGTCAAAATGCGTACTTTTGATTTGAAATTTTGTCGTTGTAATTTTTTTTTGACGTATTTTTTTTTTATCGTTGACTAACCTGTCGGTTGTAAATATTTTTTTAGGTGTTCTGAGTCCGACGTGGACTAGTGGACTATGTTTTAATGTCGTGAATAAAACACTTTGGTCGTTATTTTTTTGTTGTTGTCTGTTAACCACCCTTTTTTGTCGTTGATATGAATATTTGTCGTTTGAACAATTTCCTGCCATGATTGGACCTATTCCTGTCGTGGATACGCCCTTTTTGGATGTGCCGATAAATCGCACCCTTTTTTATGTCAACTTGACTTAATTTGTGTCGTGACAATTTTTTCCATTTTGGTCTCCGTAAAACCTTGGTCTCCGTAAAAACTATCTACGAGTACGTATTAATAAATTTTTACAAAGAACTGGTTATTTTTTTCACCACAATAATACTATAAACCAAAAACTACAAAAACTTAAGAGTTTTTTACGACAGAAAAAAACTAAAAAACTGCAAGACACAAGAAATATTTTATTGTGAAAAATTGCAAAATTGGAAATTTTCAAGTTCAATACCCAAGGGAATTTTTCACTACAAAAATACAACAAAGAATTAGTGATTTTTCCACTGCTATAAGAAATAAAACCTTTTTATTGTTTTTTTTTTCATTTTTTATTTATTTTGTTTTTTCTGGGAAGAATAAGTTGAAGTAGTTATGTCAAAATCACACTTCGCACAGCCTGCAGTTTCACCTCGTGTTTGAAAATTTTGAAAAATGTTGATAAGTTTGAATTGAAAATAAATTTAAATTAGAACATCTGTAAAAATTGCATAGCTTATAGGCTTACAAGAAAATTTCAAAAATTTAGGGAATTGAAAATCCTCAAAAAGTGAATACCAAGATAAATAAAAGAATTCTTCAAAATGTAATTTATCAAAATTTCTAAAAATTTCAACATACCTACATGATTAGAATTTGTAAAAAATTTAATAAAATATTTGAAATTTAAAAAAATTTAGGTTTCCAAAAATTTAATAAAATAAAAAATTTGTCGAAGTTCAGAAAATCGGAAAGTTTCACATAATTTAATGAATTCAATAAATTGTAATAAATTCAGTTACTTAGCTCAAATAGGGAAAAAACTCAAATTGTAAAAATACAGATGCATTTTCAATAGGTACAGAAACTCATTAGTGACCCTGCCTCAAGAAAGGATGCTTCCGCCTAAATTTTCGATTTTGGGGTTTTGGTGGTTTCGGACACTTCAAACCTTCCTCTTTCTAGTGGAATTGGTCCCAACTTTCTATCTTCAAAATTGAGTGAGATATGGACAGTTAAAGATATCACCTTATGCTTTTTATTGCTTTTTATGAAGTTTTCGTAGTTTTTATCTGCCATAGGAAAGAAACCACTTGAGCTACGGTATTTTAATAGTATATTACTATACAAGGGTGGGAAGGGAACCTTTTACAATCGAGCGCATAGATTTTTTACGAACCGAGCCGAAGGCGAGGTGAGCAAAGATAACGCGAGATTGTAAGTTCCCTCCACCCTTGTATAGTAAGATATTTTTCATTATACACTGCACTGAAAATTAGTAAAATTGCAACACTTTTTTTTATTCGTCATTCAGAAAGAAAAACAAAACGAATCTTTTATTAATGAACAAAAAGACGTATAATCTAATACCTCCTATCGTAATATCACAATCTATCTGTCTAGATTGAATTAAAATTGCATCAAACAAATTCAACATGATAACATTCCGGTACCTAAATTTTTACATTTTATTTTGGAAGTTGTTTCCAAAATTTCGTTTAAATGTAATCAGTAATCACTACAAGAGCTCAAACTAACAACTTCAAAAAGACGTGGGAAAATGCAAATCACAAAAGGCCGGGAGGGAAAAATGCAAATCGCAAATTTACTTCCCGGCGGGAGGGAAAATCACAAAAAGTCGGGTGGGAAAAATGCAAATCACAAATTTCCCTCACGGCGGGAGGGAAAAGAACGTACCACTGAAAAAGTACTCTTCCCTCCCGATTGGCGCGTATGATAAGTTCAATTTTCAGTGCGTGTATAATGAAAATGTGATTTTCGAATTCAGCAGGTCAAAACACCCCTATATCACCAATTTGAAAAAAATTTCCATCACAATTTTATTTCAGTCATTTTTTTGCTCCTCACTGCGGCACCACTGATATAGAGATGAAAAATCTCAAAAATACTTTTTTTATTCCACTTGTTAGTAACATTGATTATTCAAAAATTCAAAACGATATCTTCCACTGAACCAGAGTTACATACTTTTAAAACTTGAATTGATTGTTTCTGAAAAACATGATTTTAGGCGGAAGCATCCTTTCTTGAGGCAGGGTCACATTAGGTAAATTAGACATCTGTAAAAATTGCATAGCTTTGTAGGCCTATACAAAATAATTTTAAAAATTCAGCGAATTAGAAATCCCCCAAAATTAAATAGATAAACTAAAAAATTCTTCAAAATGTAATTTATTAAAATTTGTAAAAAATTCAAAATAATGATTTTATTTTTAATTAAAAATAGTAAGTTAATTTTTTCAAATTAATGTCTATTTAAGATATCTCAAATAAATCATCTATGTCATCAACAAAGCAGCCTCGATTACTCAATTAATTTGTAATTTATTTATTTATAGGCCTACGTATCTGAGATCAAGTTTTCATTAACATGATAACAAACATTTATTTTCAGATGATATTGCAAGTTCTGTAAATACACCTATGGACGATCACTAAAGAAATGTATCGACATGTTTGGCATAAAGATTGTAACACGATGCTATACGATATATAGGTAAGTAATTTAAACGTAAATCATGATTATATATTGCCGAAGAAATTTCAGATCAGATGCTAGGTGGAAATTGAATGTAATGGTTTGGGACGAAAAGCCATAAATGTCAGTCCGAATGTATAAAAAATTCCTTTTAAACACCATTTGGCAAATATTCCTACGAGCCCTACCAGACGACCTAATACTTCGCCTTAAACAACTTTCCATTATAGGTATGTCGGTTCCTCTTTTTTTTTTGCGACGTTAAGATGTAAAAGAAAAACCAATATCATGTGTATCGAAGTTAAAACTCTGCAAATATCCCACGTATAAAAAAAATCCCACCGTTTGGCTTTATTGTAAGTAAACTTAGATACACATTAATTTAACCACGATCAATAACTAATTAACTTTTTGCCACTTGATATGATTGTTTTACAAAAGGTTGAAAGAAAAAAAAAGCTACTGCTCGGTATAGTTTATAGTGTTTTTGCTTCCGAATGTAATTTTAAATTAAGGGTAACATATGTACCGAAGAAAACATTGACCCCTGATATAAAAAGGGTAAAATAGGGAATACTTTCGTCGAGCTAGCAACCTTTCTTTTTTTTATTCAAGTAGGTAATACTAACAGCGAAGAATATTTTAAATTTCATTTTTTTTTCCAGTATAATCTGCGATGTTATATCTCTTAAAAAGATTATGTCAGGATGAATATCAGAGCCTGAGAAAAGTAACAAGACGACACAATAGAATCCTACAAACCTTTTATATTAAACGAATATAAAACAGACAAATCAAACTTCTATGAGAAGCACGTTGACACGGTAATTAGTATAACGCAATACAATACACATCAGACAGTTACAGAGAGATGCTCGCGTACAGACAGACATACATAAAGTGTGGTCGGAGCATAGAGGGACGACGAGGTGCGCGAGATCCAAGGTAAGTAGTCGAGCAGGTCGAGATTAGGGATTAGGTGCACTGCCTAGCGGCAGCTCTCCGAACAGATTAGCGTATGTAATATGTTTCCTCGTATGGAGAAGGGGTAAAAAAAGATGCGGAAAAGTTGATTATTCATTTTTTATTGATTCCTTTGTTGTATCGCATTGTATCACTTTTTTCCTCCATCAACGCGCTTTTATTACACGATAAAATCACTTTAGGTACTTGCAGTCCTGGGTTAACGTTTTTCTTCTTCAACATGCACCTTATAAGATTACTTTTCACGATAAAGTAGTAGCTTTCAGTTTTGATCAATATTAATAATTGAAGTTTGAAAGTTTTGATAAAAAATTATACCCCACCTGGCTGCGCAACATCGTGCCAAGCCCCGGAGCTTGAGTACGAATTAAAGAGAGCTATGGCTGGCGTATTCACGCAAAAAGAACCCAACCAACGAATGCTTTTAATACACAGGTCGCTCAGTCCGGAATAGGAGAAGGTAACAACCTAAAAACCTCTTATAGGAAACGGAAACTGGCAAATTTATTAGATGGAACCATCGAGCACTCATCGAAAAAGGCTACAGACAGGAACGGATAGAGCATATATATCACCTATCGTAATGATCCTTGATTTCATGTTTTCTTTAAAGCTCTCGAACGGTACAAGAAAAAGGTCTGCAAAAATTTTCGAGTATTTAAGATCGCACTCACAGCATGGTTGAGAAATTTTTTATCAAGTTTCCCAAAAAGTTATATATGTACCCTATTAATTTTATCGATTCCGTAGTATGCTCCGGCCAGTATACATATATGGTGAAAAATTTATGAGCTAATTTTAGTATACGCCGAATTGGTACCAGGGTGTTTGAATTTTTATACTTTGCAGTTCTCGGAATGCGAGTTTTTATTTCATTTTTAAGGCTAAGCTGATGAAACGATAGGACGTAAATTGGAAATGAAAGAATTACTTATCGTATCTTTTTTTAAGGTGTGAAATAAATAGTATACTAAAAGGCGATATGTATAATCAAATTTATCATTCTTGACAATTATTACATACCTGGGGCACCCGAGCAAATTAATTCGACTCCACTGCTCATGTACCTGCAACAAGAGAAAATGAAATACTATCGTAAAACAAGTACTCGACTGCACATTTGTACATTAAAAAAAAAATTACCAAATGTAAAGAGGTGACTGATTCGAATGTAAAATATATTTGCGTGTAACACGCCAACTATACAATCATTTAGCTACTTATATACCTACTATTGGAAAAGAGAGAAAGAGAGAAAAACAGAAAGAAAATTATCGTAACTTTTCTAACAATATAAGTAACTGCATCTTAATAACTGAAAAATCACTTCGTGATTAAAATGTATTGTTTTTTGTAACTTTCTTGAAATGAAAGAAAATCAAATTTCATGATTTATTTTTCTCACGAGAAATTCCTTTGTAAAACGTGTAGGGGAAAACTTGCGATAGAATTCAAGGGTTAATTCGTTAGTTTTGCTATGGGGAAGCGGGTTAGGTTGAACGACTGCACACGTAGAGACATGGCTAGACTTGAGGAGGGATAGTGAAGTTGGTTGTTGAATTTCCGCAATTTCACTGACTGAGGAGGTAAATATGCTGGAAAGATTTTAAAAAAAGGTCGTACAACTAGCAAAAAAAAGAAGAATTGTTAAATTGTCGTGTTCGTACGTACCTGCTTAATGCACGAGTACAAATGCACTATTGAAGTCTTGTATATTGAAGTTAAGAATCAATTTATATTCGTACTTATTTAATGGCAAGAGAGCCGAAAATTTTCAATTTTCTGGGAAGGCAGGTTGAAAATTTTTTGATGTGGAGTGTAAGTATGACTTTTTCTCTTCAAAAAAAGAAAGAAATTTCAGCAGTCCCTCTCTGTCCCCAGCTGACCCTCTCTGTCCCTAGCCATCCCTCACCGTCCCTCTCTGTCCCCAGCTGTCATGCTCTGTCTCTAGCCGACCCTTGCCGTCCCTAGCCGCGCTAAGCCATCACTAGCCATCCCCAGCTGCCCCTCTCTGTTCCTCGCCGTCCCTCTCCGTCTTCAGCCATCCCTCATCCGTCCTTAGCCGTATCTCAGCCGTCCCTCGCCGCCCCATTCAAAACCCCCCCTCTCAATGGGTGTAATAATCAACATTATAAAGCACTTGTTTTAGTGTCTTTGCAAATGGAAACTTTTTTAGCATAGTATATGCTTTTACAGAGACCAAAATACAAAAAAACGACCCAAAAATCCGACACCAAAATCCGAAAGTTGGGTTAGGTTAGGTTATATTAGGTTCAATAAATGATATATTTCTCAAACCATTAGGTACTCAAGTCTTTCCAATTCTCCTGAACCATACGGTACTCGGTCACCACACTTTCCTCCCGAACCAGTAAGAAATAGATTGAAAAATTTTGATCCTTACTTGACACAGGTGTTCTAAACCTGTTGAAAATACTCACGTCAGTAATTAATTAGCTGAAAGGGTACTAAGACATAAATTAAATAACATCAACTTGTAATGCTGTCTTATGTGTAATTTTGTATATATGGTAAGAGCCTATGAGGCAGCCTTTTAATTGTAAATGAACTAACTTTATAAAATCTTGTTGTTATTGTGATATTAGTACTTTAAGCATTATAAACCTATAGGTATCAGATGTAATTATTGTACTTCATAGCAATAAACTTCCTTTATCCCCATGTGGGAATTGAAGGCCAAATTAATAATGATGGGCGATAGTCGATAGTTTCAAACCATCGATTGTCAACGATAGTTTGACTATCGATATTTTGAGACTATCGATGTTTTCAAATTTTTGTCAGAAAACTATCGATACTATCGATAGTTTTTCGATAGTTTGAAAAAAAGTAGGTATGTCGCATAAGTTCCTAGGGGGTGAGTGGGGCATATAGGAACATGGCAATTATTTGGCTCATGAATGTAATTCAATTTTTTTTTTGTCTGATGGCCACACTGATGGTGCATCTTTCTCAGAAAGTTTCATTCAGTTATCTTTTTTATTGTCTGAGTAGAGTGATGATGTTTATGTTGGGACAACGTGAACACCGATTTATGATTTTACAATTTTTGCTGTTTTGAAGCGAAGAATTATGATAGAGATCCGCGGTTTGTTTTAAAAAATTCAGAATTCCATCAGGAATCGAAAACACCTAGCATTTTGGTCAGAAGTTTACAACATTTAATTTAGGGTAAGTTTTTTTCATTACACCTCGTTCGGGGCAAATAGGAACAAAGTATACCTACCCTCCATTCAACTTGAGCCCTCACCAGTACATACAAAAATGTAAATACACAAACTTCTGGCTGCCTGATTGGTGCACAACGCTTTGTTTACACTTATGTCTTGGGATGGGTTAATGTTATATTGTGATTTTGTAACATTATATGTATAATATGGTACGCAATTACAAAAGGAAAAGACCTGCTCCATCTTAAATTTAAATTTTTTTATTTCTATCGGACTTTTTTAATTTTTAAATTTCCATGGAAATTAATATTCGTGACTTTTAGACTATTTGTTATATTATAGTGAATTTTATTAATTTTAAATTTCCATGGAAATTAATTTTTATGACTTTTAGACATTTTGTCACAGAGTAAAAGCATAATTATACTATGTTTCATACTTTCAAACGTAGTGTGGAAATAGAGCCAACTAGGGGGGAGGGCAAGCCCCCTGGCGAGGCGCAAAGCGCCGAGTTATTTCAGAAATTTTTAAAATAAATGTTAAGACTTTTTGACATTTTGTCAGACATTCTGAAAATTTTTAAAATTATTTTTTGACTTTTAGGCGTTTTGTCAGAAATTTTGAAACTTGTAATTTTTTAAATTTTTATTAGACTTTTTTGATTTTTAAATTTCCATGAAAATTAATATTTTGATTATTTTTAGAAATTTCATTTTTTTAATTTGATGAGTTTTAGACATTTTGTCGTAGAGTAAAAGCATATGCTATGTTTCATACTTTCAAACGTAGTGTGGAAATAGAGCCAAACAGTTTTTTTTTGTTGAACTGATTAGATTTAAATTTAATCATCGACTTTGTTGGGTATGGTTTTCTCGAACACTATTGCCCAGAGTCTCAGAGTGCAACACAATGGCAAAAGCATAGGTACTTTCATGTAAGTATAAGTACTTCATGTAATATTTGATTCTCCTAGTCAACTCCAAACAATAATAACACTCGTACACCTACTACATCCTACAAGAAGGCAGATGGCGTTAGAAGGTGCAAGGTGGCATCATGGCATGTACTCTATACGTACCATGTAAATTATTTTAAACATCTCGGTTTTGATCTCGGTGTACAATTTCTTGGAGCGTACAACGCGTATGAAAATTATTAATCCGATCGGGCATATTTCTGCAAATATAAGGCTAAACGGCCGAGTTAAGTCGTCCTACCGAAGTCTAGAATCTATTTATCTTACGAGCAGCCGAACGCCAAGTTATACTACCTACATAGCCTAATATAACGCATACACGGTACCTACATTACGTCGGCTTGGTTACTTAATCACATCAAAGGTTCAATTTGCAACGAAGGCACCATGAAGCGGAGGGTTAGAGAAATGTCGCGGAATATCATTACTCATACAATTTCCTGGCGCAAAACACTAAAGCTGCCGTTTTAATCTTGTTCCGCTCATCTATGCCCCTCGCTCGTACATATACCTATAACATAAACATTATGCGTTATACTCGTACGCCCTGTTAATGAAACGGTTCAAGCGTCCATGTTAAAGTGCGCCATAGCATAATGATGGAATCGAGAATAGTGTTAAAGAGTACATGCGAGTAGGAGACGCTGTCGCAATGACCAATGAACCATTTAACGCGATATGATAATTTCAGCTTCGGCTCGCAAATCTCTATATACGTTTGGCAATTGTTTGCCGATCTCTTCCGAATGGGCTATTGGCGGTGTAAAAGGTCCAAAGGTCGCGAAAATCCGTTCGTCCTGTTGTATTTCGTCGTGGTTATAAACGAATATAAAAAAACCACCCTTCATCGAATACACTTCGCCAATTTCCAATGTACTACTCGTCCTACGTATATATCTGGTATTGAAATTTCGAGTGTTTTGGAAATATTTTTCCATTGTCCGGTAAGCATATCTTTTAAACGATTTTTTTATCGTACCGCCGTTTGCTTTTTTAATAGATCAATATTCAATCGCGAGTGAACCTAGTAATAAATACAGCTATTATAATAGAGGGACATTACGTACATATATAGCGAACGTGTTATCTGGTTTTCTGCGTATTTTTTCCTTTAATAAGTACCCTCACATTCGGATACGTGTACTGTAGTAAACTAACCTAAGGATAACCGATTAAAATGAGATTGATATCGTAGGCCAAGTTTCCATTAACGCGGTATATACAGGGTGTTCTATGTATAGCTGAGTTCCTTCCACCAGGTGAATAGGCAACCCATAAGGAAGAAAAAAAATGTTTTATAAACATGTTGCCTATCTTGAAAATTCAAGGAGCAAGGGAAAATTAAATTGATAAAAATTAATTTTTAACTGGGCCAATGAATCGTACTAATAAAAAATGATTTTTTTTGTTTTTGACATTTTTTGCCGATTTTTGAAAATTAAGGCGCAAGAGAGCTTTAACTTTGAAAAAACAGGTTTTAAAATTTTTAAAGCTCTGTAGTTCCTTCATTTTCGAAGATAGGCAAATCATCACATAACTTTTTTTGCTTATCTCAAAGAGTTCCACCTGTTTCATGTATCATCTTGACGACATTTTGCCTATCTTCGAAAATGAAGGAGCTACAGAGCTTTGAAAATTGAAAAACCAGGGTTTTCAAAGTTTCAAACTCTCTTGTGCTTTCATTTTCAAAGATAGGCAAAAAATGTCGAGAACAAAAAAAGTCAATTTTTTTAGTACTTTTCATTTGCTCAATCAAAAATTATTTTTTCTCAATTTAATTTTTCCTTGTCCCTTCAATTTTCAAGATAGGCAACACGCTTATTAAATATTTTTGTTCCTTACGGGTTGCCTATTCAGCTGGTGTTAGGAACTCAGTCAGCTATGGAACACCCTGTATACGTGTACTTTCGCAAATATTTTTTTCCACCCCTAACAAAGCCTGAGAATGCGTATTTTTTTATCGCTCTGTAGATTTAGTCCGAGTGTAATTATATTTAAATATGGTATAATATTAATAGGCGTTTATTATAGCGACTAAATTTTCTCGCCGATGCGATGCGAGCGATGGTAGGAAGTGAAACGAAAAAGCAAAGGAAACGTGTGCCTCTACCGCGTATAATAATGTTTCGCCAAAATGGATCATTTCCTTTAAATTATTTCGTGTTTCTTGAATTAAATTCGCCTCGGTACGAGTACCTCAGCCGGGCCGAATAATATTGTAATTTTTTCCCACTTTGGAATTCATAAGTTGGTAGAAAAAAAATAGATTTTTATATCCCGAGCCATTCCAGCATTGTTTGCGTTTGTATTTTCCGTTTAAACGATATGATGGGTTTTTTCAAATTTCAAATCGTCGAGCTTTGTGTAATCATTATTCGATATTTTTCAAGGATTTTAGCCCATGGCGTAACGAAACATTGTGGTGAGACGATTTTTTTTTTAAAAAGTTTACTTATACCTAGTATAAATTATATTCCAACGCTGTAGGTACCTAGATCTACTACTATAAAATTGAAGAAATATTTTCCAGTATAGTTACGTGTATACTATTTTATCAAGTTTGAAAGGCTTAGTGACTTTTAGAGCTTAAAACAAGGGGGGAAATGTTCACGAGGGTGCAGGCTATTTTATTAAATGCTGTTACGCAGAATTTGCAGCTTCAAGAAAATTTAAAAAATTTAAGGAATATCAAATTTCTACCTACCTACTAAAAAATATTCTGAAAAATGTGAAAAAAAAATTTCAAAAAATTGAAAGATTTTTTTCATCAAAACGAGTTAAAAATTTTCCCTTCAGAAAAAATTGAAAAATTATTTTTCTCAAAAAAAAGAGAGTAAAGAATTGCTTTTTTCAAAAAAAGCGAAAAAAATTTCCTTAAAATTTTTTTAATGTTTTCTTTTTATCTAAAAGTTTCTCCAAAAAAATTAAAAATTTACTCCTCCATAGATTTTTTCCAAAAAAATGTACTTTTTCATCAAAAGTTTTGAGATTTTTTTTCAAAAAATTATGAAATTTTTTCATTTTCAAAAAAAGTAAATGAATTGTTTTTTTCAAAAATTTCTCCAAAAAAATGGATTTTGTATCAAAGGTTTCGAGATCTTTTTTCATCAACATGAATGAAAAATTTTTCCTTCATAAAAAAATAAATATTGAAAAATTATTGTCTTCAAAAAAAGTAGTGTTTTTTTTAATTAAAATTTTTTAAAATTTTTTCTTCTCTAAAAATTTTTCCAAAAAATTAAAAAATTTCTTTTTCAAAAAAATGAATTTTTCCCAAAAAATTGTGAATTTTTTTATAAGTTTTGAAATTTTTTATCAAAAATTAAGAATTTTTTCACCTAGCACTGTTTTTCAAACATTTGGGAATAAAGTATTTCTGCTGTAAAAAGTTGAAAAATGCTCTCCAAAAATTTTAATTTATGCTTAGATTTTTTTCTGCATAAATGTGAAGAACATTTCCCCTCCAAAAAAATAAATAAATAAAATACAAAAAATACGTACTCACAAAACATTGAAAAATTTTATTCTCCAAAAAATCACGAGATTTAGTTATCTTTGGAGAAAACAATGTATAATTTTTTTGGTTACCTAATAAAAATATTTTTGGTAAAATATCTTATTCTTCAAAAATGAAATAAAAATATTTCTTCCTCAAAAAAATTTGAAAGAGCAAAAATATATTTTTTTTTTTCAAAAAAAATGTACCTATTCCATGAAAATAATTGAAAATAAATATTCCCTCGCCTCCCAAAAAAAAACCATTTTTCCCGAAAAAATCATTTTTTTGAAAAAAATTGCGATATATTTGCGCTCTAAAAATGAAAAAAAAATTTCATCGCAAAAAAACCATGAGATTTTTTTCTCCGAAAAATTGATTAAAAAATAAATTAAAATGAAGACAAAATCACAGGTAACATTTTTTTTTCAAAAACATTGAAAAATGTTTTTCCTCAAGGTACTTACTTATACCTATTTGTTTTTAAGTCGTGATTTTTCTCCAAAATGTTGAGACAAAAATTGAGTTACATATTAAAAAATTGAATGTTTCCCCCAAAATTTGGAAGATTTTTTTTCAAATTGAGAATTTTTTAGCCTTGAGTCCATATTCGACTTTCGAGATATGTTTTATTTCAAGAAAGTTCAGAGTGAGAGATTTCTTCTCCAAAATTAATTTAGAAATATTGACCTTTAATGACAAATTTTAATCTATTTTTTTTTTTAGAAATACCCCTCACCTGTGCCTTATTTTTTTAATGATTAAATTAGACCTCTGTCTCTTTTTTTTTTGAATAATTGAATAAACTCTCGCTTTTGTCCCTCAATTTGATGAATCAACCCTGTTCTGCCCCTCTAACCCTCTTTAGTCTGCCCTCTATTTTCAAATTATTTTATTTTATCTTTGCTTTCAGCTCAATTTAAGATAAATTTGAAAATTATTCAATCCATTACCTCGACTTAGCTGATTGATTAAAAATTCGTTTAAAATAAACCCTAAAAAGCTATGGCTACCAGAAATAATAATACCCGAGCGGCACACTCGATCGATAATATCGGAAGATGTAACGTATCGATAAAAAATCGTTTGAAAATCTATAGATGTTCTCACGATATTATAAAGATTTATCGGTACAACTTCATAGGCAAAAAATCTAAAAACTATCGAATTCGATATTATTAAGATTTTATGACGATATTCGTCAACGATACTATCGACAAAGAATATTAAATTTATCGATTCCGATTTTCCACCGATTTTGTGCAGTTATTTGAAACTACATTATAGACAAAGAATATTAAATTTATCGAATTCGATTTTTTAACGATTTTGTAAAGATATTTAAAACTATATTATCGGCAGATTATATGAAATTTCTCGGCTTCGATATTTTACCGACTTTTTGACGACATTTGAAACTATATTATCGACAAATTATATTAAATTTATCGAATCCGATTTTTTACCGATTTTGTAAAGATATTTGAAACTATATTATCGACACGTAATATGAAATTTCTCGATTTCGATTTTTTAACGATTTTGTGACGATATTTGAAACTATATTATCGACAAATAATCTGAAATTTCTCGAATTCGATTTTTTAACGATTTTGTGAAGATATTTAGAACTTTATTATCGACACGTAATCTGAAATTTCTCGAATTCGATTTTTCAACGATTTTATGACGATATTTGAAACTATATTATCGACACGTAATATGAAATTCCTGGAATTCGATTTTTCAACGATTTTGTGGCGATATTTGAAACTACATTATCGACAAATAATCTGAAATTTGTCGAACGATTTTTCAACGATTTTGTGACGATATTTGAAATTATTTCCAAATTGGTGAAAATTTTTCTAAGTCCAACACGTCTGGAAGTACTAAACTGCCTATTATAAGCGTTTTATTGCTAATTCCTCAACGATAAGGTATGGCATATTGGTTAAGGAAGAGGATTACCGTGCAGGAGGTAGAAGGTTCAAGCCCCACGGGTGGCAGATTTTTTATAATTTTTTTTGACTTTTTCTGAAATGATCCTCTTACCGTAACATGAATAATGTGTTTAGGCATAGTTTAATGTATTAATTATGCTAATTAATGAGTTTTAATTATAGAAAAAAGCTAGTAAAAGACGAAAAATCGGAATAAAAAATCGATAAAAAATCGACAGAATATCGAATTCGATAAAGTTCCGCCTAAATCGTGAAATTATCTTTCGATATTATAGATATATTATCGATAAAATATCTTACTATAATCTCGAAATTTTTGCTAACTATAATTCGTCGATAATCTATCTATATATCGAAAGATAATTTCACGATTTATGCGGAACTAACGCGACACTTTATCGAATTCGATATTCTGTCGATTTTTTATTTCGATAATTTGTCGAGTGTGCTGCTCGGGTATACTTACTTACAATTAAAAACGAAAAAAAAAAAAAAAAAAATTGTTTCAATAAAACTTGCGCAAAATTTATCCCTCGAGATTTAACTCGTGGATTTTCAAGGTGTTCGTTTTTTTATTCGCGCAGAAAAATTACATTGAAATGGTATTCCACAGAGGTTACAAGCCGGATGTTAAAGTCGAATTAAAAAAAAAAAAAAAAAACTCGAATAGTGTAAATGAAGTCGAATTGAAAAGTTATAATAATGTTAATGTAAAATCCAACAATACGAAAACAGCTATTCAGTTTTTATTCCAATAATCTTTTTAGGGTTTACTTTGGAATACGTATAGGAATGAATCGATGAATTGTCAGCTTTATGCAGTCCTATGTATATGTATCTAGATGTACCAACATAATATTCATAGGTATTATTTTCGAAGTAGGTATTTTAATAAAAAGGATACCTTAAGGGTGAACCTTGAAATGAAGTTGAATGCTTTAGGATGTGATGTCCATGACCTTATAAATTACCTCAGTTGTATTTTTCATATTGACGTACCTACACGAAAAATCATGTCAGATGGTTACTCTACTATCTTATGAAATATTCAAAGCTCCCTTTAATTCATGAAAAGTGCCTTTAAGATATAAGCTTTCATTCGACTTGGTATTCGTTAGAGTAATTAAAAGGATCACCGAGGATGTAAAATGGATTCATTTTGATGACCGTGGGTACGTCTAATAGGCACATATATGTAAAATTCATTATTTCTGCCATGAAAGAAAATCAAAGATTAATTATAACCTTTTTGAATTAATTAGTTTGACGAAGATTACCAAAATAGTTTGATTTTTTAAAATGTGGTTCGAAATAGGCCCAGTAAGGTACCATTAAAAGTTCTAATTCGGCTGAAAATCTTCCACACGTGGTCGAGATGGTATTAAAATAACGTACTTAGATATCATTCGTACGTACGTGTTCTTTGAATTTTCTCAATTTCTCATGCCAAGTATTATGGTAAATTATCGCGAGTGGATTAAATTAAGTACATTAGGAATCGCCAGAGAGCTGTTGTGCGGTCCGAAAAATGCCTCAACGAGACACATAAAGCACATAAGGGAACGATTCGCTCTAACATTTCATTACGGTAATGAAATGGAATTCGGGCGAAAAAATCACCACGCAGGGTGGTGACTTTTAAGGACGTGCGGCAAGAAATTAGCGTATTTCAACTCGGTAACTCGATTAACCATCCGGAAACGCCGAAGTCGAACTTGAATTTCGAGCCTTTTGTCGGCCGACTTCTTTGATTATCTGAAATTTAAATCGGTTAAAGGCGCTGTCGTCGCATGAAAATGTTTTAAAGCCCGTATTGACAGATTTTAAAAGGCTGTTTGAAAAGTCGGCCGGCAACTGCGAGTTATAATTAATGTTTAACGTTGGAGAGAAAAAAAAAATACCTCGATGACCTATAATATCGGCATCATCATCGTGTACTCTGCTCTGTGTTTTGGAATTTCAACGCCCTTTCTCGCGTTATCTTTGTAATTAAATTATTAACGCTACGAATAATGTGGAAAATAAAACAACTTTCCGCGCGAAACTTTTGATGCTATTGTTGTTGAAAAATTTTACAAATTTTTACTCGTAAATTTTACAAGATACAATTACATTGAATTTGAAATTAAACGTTTTAATTCACTACACTGTGCATTGTATCTACAAATGTACGTACACATTTGTACATTGTATACGATACCTACCTTCTTTTGTAGCTCAAGTTTTAAATTAACGAAAGTAACAGGCCTATTTGTACAGTTAATACGGCGAAAGGCCACTTTTTAAAGTATTAATTCGGTGTAATTAACCAAAACGAGGAAATGTTTGAAATAATAGTAGAAATTTTTGCAGGATAATAATTTTTATCGTGTTTGCTCACGCAAACGACTATAATGAGCGTTTAATGAAGGATGAATCCTTCTACCTTGTCTTACCGAGCGATTTAACATTTCGTACACGTTTCAGCTACTTTTATTAGGTTTTTCGTTTGCGTTTTGCCAGTTCCGGTTGTGTAAGGGCTGTAAGGGCTAAGGATACCTACATGCTAAGTTCAAGTTTGGAAATTATGACCGTTGTGGTAATTGCAGGAAATTTCGTTTGAGAAAACTAACCCATACGACGTTTTGTATTAATTCTATATTATTTTTTCGAAGCGTAAAAAGTCCAAAGGTTGACTGCGGAGAATTTTTTTTGCTCTGAATTCCAACTTGCGATTAACTCGTGTCGGATACCAGTTTCTCCCCCTCGCCCTTTCTACCATGCATGTCCTTTTTAAGTGTCGTTTTTTTGTACGTAGACGAGAGAGAAAGAAGAAGAAGAAGAAGAAAAAGAAAAATTTGAAAATTATATGCAATTATAATACGTGTACCTACCTAATTTTTTTTTTTTTTTTTTTAAATTTTTTTTAAAGAATTGTTTGAAGAAGATTTTTTTAAATTTAAATTTTTTTTTGATAAATTACTCTTTTAAAAAATTCTCTGGAGTAAATAGGTAAATCGAAAAATTATAAAAGATTATTTTATAAAAGAATTTAATTTTTTAAATCTTGTTTCTTTTTAATTTTAAAAAAAAGGAAAGATTTAAAACTACTTGCACCAATGCGAGAGAAACTACGATCAAATACACCAGCATAGGCAAAAAAAAATCAAGAAATTTTCTTACTTTCAATAAAATAAATTTAAAGATCTTTTTTTCTTTCAAAAAATTCACATTTTTCTCAAAACAAATGCAGTGATTTTTTTTTCAAAAAATTAGGATTTTGCTCCCATGAAACTTGACTGAAAACCAAGTTTGAAAATATTTTCACAATGATTTTTTTTTAATCGTGAGTAATCACGTGTGAGGGGAACAAGTCCTGAAAAAAGTTTCAAAATTGAAATAATTTAAAAATTTTTTTTTTTTGAATTGCACTTTTTTTAAAAAAGATAAAAAATCTAAGAAGAAAAAATATTTTTTCATTTAAAAAATTGAACATTTACAAAAAAAAATTGAAAACCAATTTTGAAAAATGTTACTAAAAATAAATTCGAAACACTTTCAAAAAAAAATTCATTTCAGAATTTTTGATTTTTTTGAGAAAATTTCAAAATATTTATTTTTTAAATAAACACCTTCTTTTTAGTGAATTTTGAATTATTACAAAAATTTTAATTTACCCCTTCCAGATATAGAGATATTTTTTTTTAAAAATATTTGAGAAATATTGATTTTTAAAAAAAAAATAATGAAATTAGAAATCTTCTCCTGAAAAATTACTCATTATGATTTTTTTTTCTCCAAAAAGTAGGTAGAATATTTTTTTTTTTTGAATTGAAAAAATTGAAATACATACCTACCTACCTACCTACCTATACCCAATGTGAATTTTTTCACATATTTTAAAAAGAATTCCAAATGTAAAACGAATTTTGCAAGAATGACAAATAGAAAAAAAAATCAAAGATGTGCCCAATTTTTTTTTTGTATAAATTGAAGTAATGCCTAGATTTTAAAATTTTTAAAAAGAAATTGTTGATATCAAAAATTTGGAATTTTTTCTCAATTGAAAAAAAAAATTAGGAGATATACCGATCAAAATGTTTCTTGAAAAATTTCGAAATTCTCTAAAAGAAATGTTTTTTCAAAAAAGAAATATTTTGAAATTTTCTCTAAAAATTCAAAAATTCTAATGAATTAAAAATGTTTTTTATTCGCAGGAAAATTTAAATACCAGTCGGAAAATTTCATTTTACCCCTCTACTCCTTTCGTGTTTGACCTAGTTTTGTCTCTGCCCATCAAATTCTTCGAATCTGTTTTTTTTTTTTTTTTTTTTTTTTTTTAATTGTACATTTTTTTATAAACTTCTTAATTTTTTTAATTTACCAAAATTCTTTCAGTTTTTAGACTGACTCCATGCGAGTAAGTTCATTATTTTATATTATGTAGGTACTTTAGAGAAATGAAAAATTCAAACTAATGAGGTGCCAGAAAGTATCTATTTGATTTATTATATTTTTTCTGTTAACAGATAACTATCTTCATTTCGGTCATTGCAATAACTTTTTACAATTAAGGAAATTAAATCAGTTTTCTTTCATGTCCTTACCGTATATTTAAACTCGAACAAGAGTACATATCTACGAGTACTTTTTCAGGTACCCAACTGACGCAGCAAACAAAAAGAAATCAGCTATTCTATGTGAAATCTTACCGTCGTCGGTGTAGAACTAATGGTATTCGTAATCAGTTTCTAGGATTGAATTCGCATTGTATCGAAAAATACGGCTAAGAAATGTCAATTTAAATGTACAAACTTTGCTCTCTTAATTCTATTAATGAAAAGAAGAAGTGAAAAAACGAGAAAGATTATTACCTAGTACTACGTTGCGTTGCGTTGCTTATACAATCTTGCATATTCAGGGAAGGTAGCGAGGAAAGGGAAAAAACTTTGTTATAAATTTGAATAGCATGCAAAAAGAATCTCTGCGAGAAGAAGTCACGCACGAACAGAAAGTTTTTGAATGAAAATATAAAAGATAAAGAGGATATTATTAAAATACACATGAATTGTAATGTGATACAAAAATCTTCAATCTCTCTTCCCGGAAAAAAAAGAAAGAAAAGAAGCCAGTTGCAAAAAATATAAGAAACAAGAAAACAAGCTAAAAGGTGCTGATATAGAGACGAAATGCTTTAGATTTAATTAATAATAATATAGTTAGTTCTTCTTCATCCCAGTTCCCTCTTCTCGTCAAAAAAAAAGTACCACTGTTTTGTAGTAGAAATGTTTATTTTTTTGAGGAACTACACATACCTAATTATACAAAATCACAAAGAGCTTAGCTAGGTGGGGGGGGGGGGGTGAATCGACACCCAGCAAAAAATTGAAAACAACTGGTAGGTGCAATCATGAAAAAAAAATTCAACAAAATTTAAGAAACAAACTTCAGCAAATTCTTGGGGAAAATATGGGTAAAAACTTGAAGATTTTTTTTTACTTCCGAAATTAATTTTTTCAATAGTTTCTTCTGAGATTTTTGAGTTGTAAAGAAACTTAAATAATGAAAATAAATTTTTTTAAAAAGTTTTCCAACAAGTAAAGAAAAAATTTCGGTCAAAAAAAAACAAAAAAAGATAAATTTTCAGAGTAGGTATTTCAAAATTTTCCTGGAAAAACATATGTGAGTGTTGATGAGAAAACGTGTCTAGTCAGGAAAAATAGATTTTGAGGTTTTGGCTGTTTTCGATCAATTTCGACCTGTACTCTCATTGAAAGTTGGTTTCATGGACCTAGGAACAATATTCAGCCCTCCAAGGGGCAAGACTTACCCAAAACCAAAAAAAATCAAAAATCAATTTTTTCAATTTTAATTTTTTTGTTGTTGTTAAAAATGGTTTTATGGACCTGGGAACAATATTCAGCCTCTCAGGGGGCAAAACTTACCCAAAACCAATAAAAGAATCAATTTTTAAAAGTTAAAAAAAAAATTAAAAATTATTTTATACCTACCTACTTAATTTTTTAAATATGTAATTTTTTTACATTTAAAAAATTTTTTTTTTGTTAAAAAAGGTCAAAAACGTCATGAAACACAAAAAAGTTGACATTATATGAGTATGATATTCGTAATCAGCATGATTGAAAATATTTTTTGGATTTTTTTTTTTTTTTAGTTTTGGCATCCCTGATTTTGCACAAAATTGCCCCATTTTGTGAAATAAGCTGTAAACATGAGGGGTCAAAATTATTAGGGAATGAATTTTCCACTAGGACCCCTCAATGATTGTACAAAGTTTCAAAGTTGTCAGTTATTGAATTACAGAGATACAGACTTGCAAAGTTTGAAACTTTCATTACCAAAAAAAAAACACGTTTTTCCTGACTACGCACGTTTTCTCATCCACACTCACATATTATTAGGTATTTTTTTTCAATTGAAAAAACAATTAAACGAGGTATTTAAAAATGTTTTGTGAAAAATTTCGAAATTCGCTAAAAGAAATGTTTTTTTAAAAAGAAATATTTTGAAATTTTCAAAATTCATAAATTTCAATCAATTAAAAAAGTTTTTTATTTGAAAATCTCAAGACAACAAATTTTTCAATTGTTAGCAAAAAATTTCTCAATTTAAAAAAATCTTCATTTTTTTGAAAAAAATAGGTATCTTCAGTTTTTTTGGAATAAAAATTTCTTCAATTTCTGTTGGGGAAAAATCACAGTTTTTGGTAGAAAAATTTTCTCATTTTTTTAGTTGAAATACTCAAAGAAATTTTGTTCGTACGACAATTATTTTCTAAAAAAAATTGGAGAATTTATTCAGATTTGATTGGGAAACATCGTTCGAATTTATTTTTAGCTGTAAGCTTCGAAAGAAAAATTGCGAATGTTCTAACAATTTTTTAAATGAAAAATTAAGTATATTATCTAATGTTTGATTTTTTTTCTATTTCAATTTTGAAATTTTTAATGTGCTGTATCGTCTCGAGCTCGTGTCCGGGGAACGTGTCCGATGAGGCACTTGTTTGAGGCACGAGCCTGGGGCACGTGTTTGAGAGGGCATGTGATTGAGGCACGTGTCCGGGGCTTTTTCAAAATAGACTTTAAAAAAACGATGTCTGCTTTTCTTTTATTCATTAAAACAAATTACCTAACACTTATCTAATTTTTTGAAAAAATGCTGATTTCTTTGAAAAACATTGAAATTATTTTTAAAAGTTAATTTAATTCAGTACAAAAATTTTAAAATTATGTACGTATTATAAAAAAAATTCATTAATTGAATGAAAAACAAGTAAAATATTAATTTAAAAAAAAAATCAAGATCGTTCAAAAATCAACTTTTTTAAAAAGCTTAATTTTTTAATAGCTCCAATATAAAATTTATTTAAAAAATAATGATTTCTATGTTTAAAAAAAATAATAGGTAGTCACAAAAATTAATTTTATCAATAATTAAAATAAAGAAACTGAAGAAAAATAAATTGTTAGGTATTATTTTCTTTTTGAAATAATCATGAAATAGGCAAAAAATGGAAAAATAATTTTCTTATTCAATCAATTAGACAGAATTCCCTACACAAGAAAGTCAATAATGAATTTTTCGAAATACATCGAAATTAATTGGGTACTTCTTAATGTTTATAGACATGGGCTGATACCTATGCTACGTATACTACTTGACGTTGATTTTTCAATAGATGAATAGCATTGCTAAACCGGTGTGCTATAAGCGTAAGGCAAACATGAAATTTAAACACAGGCGAGAGTTGCTTTGGTGGAACTGGGGAACTATTTGTGCTCGCTATTACAGCTTTCCTGCGAGCAGATTGGACGATCTTTCTTTTATGAAAATTGGTTGCTTAAAGCTCTCTCGCAATAACTCGTATATATGTACCTACTATGTGTATTCATTCGATGATATATATATATATTTACATTTCTCCAACATTCATATCCGGTAATTAATTTTTTAAAATTGTATTGTGAACTGAGAATATAAACTTCATATTATTGATTTTTCCAACTGCGAGTAAAAATTGAGTTTATCAATACTTTGTGAAATATTTTTGCATAAAGAAGATACCCGAGCTCTCGTAGCATGATTTCAAATTGAAAGTTTTTTTTCCTGAGTTTTCATACTAAATTAACTTGATTTCGTTTTTCGAAAATTTTAGGTACCTACATACTCTTACTCGTACATACGTAATTCTAAAAATGATGTTTTTCAACTCACCAATTGTGCGATGAAAAAAGAAACTGAACTTTATGCATGTTCGTCTTTTATAAACTCAATTTTTTATTTTATTTCGTTGTAATCAGCTTGATTGTCTGTTTGTGAAGAGAAATTTTCCAAGCCTCTTACAACTAAATATGTTTTATCAATTTTCATTTTTCCCTTGTATACTTCATTCGTTTTGCAACAAAAGTTTGTACGTAGTAAGAGTAAATTTTTCTTTCTCAAAACGTAATATTATCTTTTATTGTGTGTACCCGAATAGTACGCAAGTAAATTGGCCTTATTGAATTTTTTTTTTACAAGTTGAAAAAAAATCGTCGGAAATGTAATGAGCTAGTCGCAAAGAAGTAAACATAGTGATGAGAAGAAAAATTGAAACATTTTGTATACGTTTGAAAGCGACGAGTAATTTTTCAAAGTTCAAATATACTCGAGGCTGGTTAATCGTCTGGCCTGGTCAAATTATCGAGATCGTTTAGTTTTCCCACGAAGCCTTCTTATATAGTCGACTCGGCGGAAAAATATGAATTTCATGCGAAAAGTGTAGCTTTTAGTGGCAGTTGCAACGTGGCACATACCTAACTTCTAACTTACCTAGCAAAGCTTGAGGTGGCGTTTTAATAATAAATTCTATCTGTATTACGGCGTAATAGAAACAGAGACGTGGAGAAGGTCTTACAATGGCCAATGGTTTACTCTATACAGTCCCTCGTTTTATATAAGAAGAGTACTCATTTCGTCCTTGTTCCATAATGGAGGGTGACTTCATTAAATTCCATTACGCTACGTTACCAACGTAATTTTCACCCTTTCCTCCGCGACTAAGGGGGGGGGGGGGGAGCCGAAAGACGACTCCGGGGGTTTTCTTACACTCAAATATCGTCTGCGCTAATCAAACTCGCTTTACTCTTTCTTATTAGATTTTTTTTATTATTTTTTTATTACCGCTATTACGCGACGAATAAGCTACGTGGAAAAATTAAAAAGTAAAACGATTATGAAAATTTTTTCAGATTTATTTTTACTGTATGTAGAGTTGTAGACAGTTCGCAACGTCGGTTTTCAAAAATAATGTTCAATTTGTTTAGACAATATTGAAAAAATTTTAAATGAAAAAAGTTTACGATAGGTAATTAAAAAAGTTTCATTGTTTTTCTTTGGCTGGAGTTTTTTTTTAAAGAAACAATTTTTCTAAAGGTTTCCTTTACCCAAAAAGAAATTCTAAATTGATATTAGATATGGTTTATTTTTTCGTTGTAAAATTAAGTAGTTACTTTTACCGCGAACCGTTTTCGAGGAAATTAAATTTTTTCTCTCGGATATTCCCGACAAAAAGTGAACCACTCGAAACGTCTTTTTTTTTTCAATAAAACTTCAATAAGTGGAAAACTGGAAAGTGGGCTTCAAAAATTCTTTGAAATTATTTTTTTAAATGATAACATTCTTTTTTTTTAGTTTTAAAAATTAGAAATGGAAAGGGTGTACCTGGGTTCTCATTGCTCACCGAATTTAAAATGATTCAGTGAAAGTTGGTTCTTATGGCTTAAAACCTCCGTGCCAAAATTTTAAACTCGATATATCACCCCTTTCCCCTTATGGTAGGGAAAGGAGGGGCTAAACGTAGATTTTCTTTATAAATTTCGATCTCAATTTTTATGAGCTAAAATAAAAATATTTTCTCAATTTTTTCAGAGAAAGATAAAGAAATCACAATTTTTTCAGAGCAACAAGTTTCAATTTAAGAAATATTAAGTAACTACCTACCTAAGTAATGATATCTAAAATTTTTGTAAAAAAAATATTTTTGAATCACCTAAAAAAAAATTAAGAAAAAATCTCAATTTAAAAAAAGTCACAATTTTTACGAAGAAAATAAAGTCTTAATTTTTCTCCAATTCATTGGTGAAAAAATCTCAATTTTTGCAGAAAGTTTCTCAGATTTTTTGGAGAATACAATTTCTTAATTTTTCTGAAATAAATATTTCATAACTTTTTTAGAAAAAAAAACTTTTTTTTTTTTGGTGAAAATGTGATAAGATGTCATAAGTATTTCCCGAGCGGCACACTCAACCGATAATATCGGAAGATGTAACGTATCGATAAAAAATCGTTTGAAATTCTATAGATGTTCTCACGATATTATAAAGATTTATCGGTACAAGTTCATAGGCAAAAAATCTAAAAACTATCGAATTCGATATTATTAAGATTTTATGACGATATTCGTCAACGATACTATCGACAAAGAATATTAAATTTATCGATTCCGATTTTCCACCGATTTTGTGCAGATATTTGAAACTACATTATCGACAAAGAATATTAAATTTATCGAATTCGATTTTTTCACGATTTTGTAAAGATATTTAAAACTATATTATCGACAGATTATATGAAATTTCTCGACTTCGATATTTTACCGATTTTTTGACGACATTTGAAACTATATTATCGACAGATTATATTAAATTTATCGATTTCGATTTTTTAACGATTTTGTGAAGATATTTAAAACTTTATTATCGACACGTAATCTGAAATTTCTCGAATTCGATTTTTCAACGATTTTATGACGATATTTGAAACTATATTATCGACACGTAATATGAAATTCCTGGAATTCGATTTTTCAACGATTTTGTGGCGATATTTGAAATTACATTATCGACAAATAATCTGAAATTTGTCGAACGATTTTTCAACGATTTTGTTACGATATTTGAAATTATTTCCAAATTGGTGAAAATTTTTCTAAGTCCAACACGTCTGGAAGTACTAAACTGCCTATTATAAGCGTTTTATTGCTAATTCCTCAACGATAAGGTATGGCATAGTGGTTAAGGAAGAGGATTACCATGCAGGAGGTAGATGGTTCAAGCCCCACGGGTGGCAGATTTTTTATAATTTTTTTTTGACTTTTTCTGAAATGATCCTCTTACCGTAACATGAATAATGTGTTTAGGCATAGTTTAATGTATTAATTATGCTAATTAATGATTTTTAATTATAGAAAAAAGCTAGTAAAAGACAAAAAATCAGAATAAAAAATCGATAAAAAATCGACAGAATATCGAATTCGATAAAGTGTCGCGAAAGTTCCGCCTAAATCGTGAAATTATCTTTCGATATTATAGATAGATTATCGATAAAATATCTTACTATAATCTCGAAATTTTTATTAACTATAATTCGTCGATAATCTATCTATATATCGAAAGATAATTTCACGATTTATGCGGAACTAACGCGACACTTTATCGAATTCGATATTCTGTCGATTTTTTATTTCGATAATTTGTCGATTGTGCTGCTCGGGTTTCTTAATTTTTAAAAAAAAATCAAAATTTTTTTAAGGAGAAGAGCATAATTTTTCCTTTTAATCTCTTGCAAGAAAAAAATTCAAAATTTTTCTGAATTAAAAGTACTTAGTACTTATCCAAATTTTGGAGGAGAAAATCTTTCAATTTTTGGTGGAAGGAATAATTTAGAGAAAAATTTTATCAATTTCGTGGAAATTGGAATTTATGAGTGAAAAAATTTTGTTTAGTTAATTTTTGTTCAATCCCAGTGGATTTGACAATTTTCTCAAAAATTTGAAGAATTGCAGTTTTTGAAGATACCAAAAAAAAGGACGAATTTTCAAAAATGGCAAATTTAAAGAATTTTAAAATTGATGATTTCTTGAAGAATTGAAACATTTAAATTTTTTTGAATAATTTAAAGAAATGAGAAAAAATGTTAAAAATCACCATTTTTAAAAAGAATTTGGAATATGAAAGTTTTTGAAAAAAAATTAGTAGGTAACTTTTTTAAATCACAATTCTTAAAGAATTTAAAGAATTGAAAAAAATTGAGAAATTTGGAAATTTGGAAAAAAATTTAAAGAATCGAAAGAATTTAAAAAAGAAAATTTAAGAAAATTTGAAAAATTAATGAAAAAAAATTACTACCTACCTACCGATGATTTTTTAAATTTATTTTCGTCAAAACAATTTTTACGATTTTTTCTCAATTTTGTACACCCCATAAAAGTGACATTTATCCGTGGAAGCTCTACATTCAAAATTTCAATAACAAAATATTCTCCCCCATCTCGCGTTATTTTGCTTCTACGCAGCAAACCCGATTAACTTGTCCACTACCAAACCGAAGCACCGGACAAACGGAAAACGATTTTCACAACCCTATAAAACGAGACTAAAGCGCAAAATTAGGGAGACGTTGACGTTCAAAAATTGAATACCTCAAAACCCCTATAATCCCCTTAGCAACAACCTCATAACATATCGACATGCACTCGAAAAGCTTTTCAAGAAATATCAAAGCCCAATAAAACGGCTAATAAAAAAGTCAAACTGCTCGACAAACTCGTAATAGAGCGCAGATTTAGGGATTTACAAAATGTAAAGTCATTTTCGCCACCGTAAAAAGATCGAATAAATATGCAAAATAAGCAGCTAATTCAAAATATAGAAACCTCCGAAGAGAAAAAAAGGATACCAGTAAAAGGATTCGTAAAATTTGTAACTCGTAGATAAAAAACGTATTTATTACCTAAATAAGACGGATTTTTTTTTACCCGGCGGAAAATATCACGATATTTATGCGAAGTGTTTGATTTTTTTTCCTTTCTATATCGGCGTTAAAATCTAGTAAAATGCATATTGAACCGACTTATTAATATTTTTTACTCGGCCATAAACGTCGAAAGGGTACACCTAAAGCGTGTTAAAAATTCTTATTGGAAAAACTTTTCGTTTAAGACTTTGAAATTGCTTTCGAGGCAAAACCACGCGGTCCTTTTGCTTTTAAAATTGGCGAGTATGGAACTTGAGAATAAACGGAGAAAAAATCGAAAAAAAAGAATAGATATTTTTTTGGAGGTGATCGAAAATTGAGAGGATGCATCTAGTCGTTCTATCGTTTCTAGGAAAAGCCGGGTTTTTTTGGGGGTAGTTTAACCATGAGTACCGATTTTGAAATTGTCGTGTGAAAGTTGATCCTTACGATCTAAAAGCTCAGTGACAAAATTTTCAACTCGATATCTCACTCCTCACCTCTTCTGGGGGGGGGGGGGTGGTTAAACGTGGATTTTCATTTAACAATTTTCACCGAATTTTTTCAAACTTTCAGGGATTACTTCTGTGACTCATAAATTCTTATTTCCACAAAATTGATAAAACTTTTCTCAGAATTATTACTCGAGAAACCCTACAGTTGTATAGGGTGGAAAAAACGAAAAAATTGCAATACCTGTTGGAATAGGAAAAAAATGGTCAAATCTACTGGAATTGAAAAAAAAAAAATTATTCAATTATTAATTTTTTTTAATTGCAGCGGATTTGGCAATTTTTTTTTAATTGAAAAATCTGCTGGAATTGAGAAAAAATTGATTTAATAAAAATTTTCGACTCATAAATTCAAATTTCCACAAAAGTGATGAAATTTTTCTCAAAATGATTACTCCAGAAACCCTATAGTTGTAGGGTTCGAAAAAAAAAAAATTGAAAAATCTGCTGGAATTGAAAAAAATTTATTTGACTAAACAAAATTTTTCCACTCAAAATTTGCACAACATTGATGACATTTAAAAAAAATTATTACTTGAGAAGTTATAGGGTTGGGAAAAAAATGGCCACATCTGCTAGAATTGAAAAAAAAAATTGTCAAATCCACTGGAATTGAACAAAAACTGATTAAATGAAACTCATAAATTCAAATTTCCACAAAATTGATGACATTTTTCTCAAAATTATTATTCGAGAAATCCTACAGCTTAGGATTGAAAAAACCCCGAAAAAATAGCAAAATCTACTGGAATTAAAAAAAAACCTGTCAAATCCGCTGGAGTTGAACCAAAATTAATTGAACAAAATTTTTCCACTCATAAATTCCAATTACCACAAAAGTGATGACATTTTTCTCAAGGGTGAAAATAGCTAACGAAAAAATTGCAAAATCTTCTGGAATTGAAAAAAATTGACCAATCCGCTGGAATTGAACAAAAATTGATCAAATAAAATTTTTAGACTAAACTAATACGTACCTACCTAATTAAAATTTCCACAGAATTGATGAAATTTTTCTCAAAATTATTACTCGAGAAACGGAAAAAACAAAAAAAAAATCAAATTTCCACAAAATTAATGAAATTTTTCTCAAATTAAGAATCCCTACAGTTGTAGGGGTTAAAAAAAGAAAAAATTGCAAAATCTGCTGGAATTGAACAAAAATTTATTAAACACATGAAATTTTAGGTATTTTTCTGGAAATTTTGATTCATTTTAAATTTTTTGAAAAATTGTCGTGTTCAAATTCTGCAAAAATTGTCATTTTCTTAGCTCTTCAAAAAATATAGATAATTTTAAATTTATTTTTGAAAATTGTAATTTCTTAAATTCTTCAAAAAATTGTAATTTCTTAAATTCTTCAAAAAATTGTCATTTCTTGAAATTTTTTCCGAGAATTACCTACCATTTTGTACACTTCATTTAAAATTCCCATTTTTAAACTGTCCAAAAGACTATTCAAATTTTGTAAAAATTGTCTTTTTTCAATTTTGGAAATTTTTTAGCTCTTCAAAAAAAATATCACTTTTAATTTTTTCAATTTATTTTATTTTTTCAATTTTCTACAAAGCCGGCATTTTTAAAACAAACTGTGATTTTTTAAATTTTCAAAAAATTGTACTTTCTAGAAAAACAAGTAATTTTTTGAATTCTCTCAAAAGTCACAATTTTCGGAATTTTAAAAAAAAAATGTCATTTTATTAATTTTTTTAAATTACAATTTGACATAGGTGGGAATGTGGCCCTCACCCCGGTGCAACACTGTGGGTAAAGTGGTATAGGTGAGAGTAGCACGGAGTACTGCGACTCTGCCGTCCTTTGGCTCGGTAGTTGTTGTTTGATCGCTATTTCGACTAAGTGCGGTTAATCTGGCTCAAAAGTTTCAAGGTTGCTATGATAGCAGTATTCGTCTCAATTTGCAGAGGGATATCTCCCTAATAACTGTCTCAATAAGTAGTATACCCGGTTTTTTGTATCAATGTGCTATATTCGTGTCAAAATGTTATAATGGTTTCAATATACGGAATTCGCGTTAGTCGAGTCTATGAGTTATTTCAGTACCCGTGTAGCAACGTCGATGCTAATTTCGATATAAATGTCGACACATCGAAATCGGTCACTTTTCGATGTGTCGACATTTATATCGACATCCACATCGACATTTGCAATGGTGAGATTTTGAAAAATATGCTAAGTTCAAATATTCAATATAAGTATACAAATTACACCAAAAATAGTGTTCAAGCCAACATTTCGACATTTTTTGTCAAATATGCGGCATTGAGGCCACCTTTGTAGCTGGACACATGCGAGTGTCCAACTAACATAGAGATGATTCTTAGACCTTATGTACTAATTCACAACACACTTTATCTGCGAGTATCACAATCACCCTCAAGACGTCGACAGTCAAGTCGATGCATTATTCGACCCTCGACAATTAGATCGACATTAACTCGACTTAAAATTCCTCTGGTCAACACTGTCGACAGTTAAGTCGATGCATTATTCGACCCTCGACAATCACATCGACACTATCTCGACTTAAAATTCCTCTGATCGACACTGTCGACAGTGAAGTCGATGCATTATTCGACCATCGACAATTATGTCGACAATAACTCGACAAGTCGTTGTATTATTCAAAACTTTGAAAAATAAGAAAATTTTGTGATTCTTTCAAAAATTATTTATTCCTGAGCTTAAAATGTTCTTATTAATTGTTTTTAGTTCTTTTTAGATATAAAATTTGTAAATTTAATTGGCAGAAATTGTCGACATAAATGTCGATGCGTTTATCGAGTATCGATTTTTACATCGACTTGTCTATGTAGAAAAACAACGTTTTCTAAATTATAGGAAAATACTGAGAAAAATTCAAAAATTTTGATTGAACAGTTATGTTTAACATAGAACATTACTTTAAATCTCAATTATCATTTTTAATTCATCGTTAACCGAGAAAAAAATGTGTCTGAATTTTGTCGACATAAATGTCGATGTCGACAATTGCTACACGGGTAGTGTTAATACGTATATGAATAGAGTTAGATTAGGTAACCCAAGATCAGCTCAGTCTACACGTTCCAAGAACGACTTCGTATTTCTATCTCTTTCAAATTTTTTTAATTTTTGAATAAAATTTCATCTCATTGAGTTCTTAGGAAAATTAAAAAATTTTAAATTCTTCAAAAAATTATCGTTTTAAAATTCTTTCGAAAGTATATTTTTAATTTTTTAGACGCTGATCAGTCTGCCAATCCAGGTGCGAGGAAATTTTGAAAATTCAGATAAAAATTATACCTAATGTTATTTTATCCATGTTGGAAGTGATATTTGATTGCTCGGCTGAGTGGTCGTATTAATGAATAATTGATAAATATTTCCATGGAAATTCAATGATTAATCAATTTCAGGCAAAAAACAAAGAGGAACTGTGATACTTACAATGACAATTACCTACCAACGTTAAAATTCTACGAAAATCACAAGTTGATAATCTATCATAAAAATAATAACCGTTCATAATGAAAACAAATAATTAAGTTTGCTCAATTTTTACATGCATATATGAGCAGATATATGTAATATACCCTACAGATATATGATTACGTCATTTTCTACTATTTAATTCCCGCTTTCTGGAATATAAAAGGTTCGAATTAAATTATTCAAATAACGAGAAACCTCATCGATTCGGATATTAATTTTTCAAATTAATTCTTCAAACGAACAAATCAATTTTCGGCTGCGCGACGCGTTAATAATTCAAAGGTGTTTTGGGGGCATGCATGTACATATATTGTATATTAAGAAAAAGCATCGCATCGCGCGTATAAAACAATGCGACGAAAACGGCGACGAATACTCCTCGTATACTTATTTATTTGTGTGATAATCGATCGAATTTTACAATGGATTCAACAATACGTATTTAGTTGGCTGTGAGACGCGGGAGGTGGCTTTTATCGAAGCACCAAGATTGAGATCAAATTGGCGCGAGCTATAAAAAGTAATTCACTTAACGGCTAAAAAACCGATTCATTTGAAGAGGTAATATACTATAAAACAACTGTCGCCGAGCAAGTAAAGCGCGATACGTTTGCGAAATTTACAAACACGGGGCGCTCGCTCCTCGCTCGCGCTCCGGCAAAACATTTAAAATGAAAAAAGCGACGTGAAAATAAGAAAATGAGCTTTGAAAAGAATGCGTTTTTCTTTTATGTAACCAACGAATATAACGACTTTACGCGCCGGCAAAAGTTAGCGGGCGCGTATTTGTTTTCAAGCCGCGTAACGTCGATAAATTATGTATAAAAAAAGCTAAACATCGCGCCCCCTCACCTCCTCCTATTATAATAGCGAATATAAAGTATGATATATAAAATTTTCTTGTAATAGAATGTCGTTATCAAGTTTTAAAACAACGTGTTATTTAACACAGTCGCTGTTATGCTAAGTTGAACATTTCGCCTCATAGTGTTATATTATACCAACTTCACCGGAACCCCGCTCGAGGCGGCGAATTTTTCTCATTTTATCCTTATGGTGATGGTTATTGAAAAATTTCCCACCATGTTGGTATATCCGTGTACCATTATACGAAATCTAATACGCCATCGGAATGATTTGTCGCGTTAAAATTCACTTTAATGAATAGATTCATCTTCTACGACGAGAAGTTTCTCAAAAATATGAACGAGAAAAAAAAAGTAATATAAAAGTTTCATTTAATCGTAGATTTCGAAGAAAAAAAAAATCCTAATCGTAAAACTTATATCCTAAAATACTTATGTTCTTAATTAGATAAATCGGATGTAAATTTGTACGTATATAAAAGAAAATTCAATAATTTATAAAACATGAATATCACTTAAGATTTATTACGTTGTAAAAATGAAATTTCCTCTTTACTACTTAGCCTATTAAAAAAGAAAAAAAAATCTAAAAAATTTAAAACTTTTTTCTTTTAAAGACGCATCTATATCATAAAGTCGGGTTTTTTACGCCGAAAAATTTATTACCCACTTGCAAGGATGTTGCCGATTTATATGAGCACGGATGAAGAAGAAGAAAAAATGAATGTTATGTTGCTACAATAAACGTATAATTTCGATGATAACGTAAGACGTAAAAGTTTTTATAAAATTGGTTTTTTTTTACAACTTTTAGCTTTGGTGAAGTAAAGGGCATCGCAATAATTTGCAATTCGTCAAAATTACACGAAGAAGTAGCATTTTTTTGCGGAGAGTTATTTTTCATACTTACACCAAGCTCAGAATCTCTCCGCTGATGAATGTGTGAAATGTAAAAATCACTCATTGAATATACAGGGTGTCCCAAGAGTGATGGACATTTTTTGAGAGATAAACGTGTCTAGAGAAGATCTTATGATTTGGATTCAACTGAGTGCCACGAATAAAAAATGTTCTATACACATTAGGGTGTCCCATAATTTTATTTTTTTTAAATTTTTTTTTTTAGAAATTTCAAGGTCCGGCCCTCTAAAAACAATTTACTTGTCGAGAAATAAACTCCCTAAAATTTTTTTTTCAAAAAAATTATTTTGAGTGTTGGCGCAGAGCTCTTTTTTTTGTGAAAAAACAAAAAAAACATCAAAAAATCGGAATGGAATTTTTTTTCAAAATTTAAAAAAAAAAGCTCTTTTTTCGTTTTTTGAAAAAAAGAATTAAAAATTAGCTAGAATGAAAAAAAGTTTGGATCAAAGTAATCTTCAAATACTTACATATTTTTACAAAAAAAAAAAAAAAAAAAACATTTATGGCGATTTTTTAACTTGACTTCACTTTTCAGGAACTGAAAGATCCGTATCTTTTTCCAGGAAGATGCAGTTTCTGAAAATTGAGGTTAAGTTAAAAAATCGCCATAAATTTTTTTTTTTTGTAAAAATATGTAATAACCCGAGCAGCACAATCGACAAATTATCGAAATAAAAAATCGACAGAATATCGAATTCGATAAAGTGTCGCGTTAGTTCCGCATAAATCGTAAAATTATCTTTCGATATATAGATAGATTATCGACGAATTATAGTTAGCAAAAATTTCGAGATTATAGTAAGATATTTTATCGATAATATATCTATAATATCGAAAGATAATTTCACGATTTAGGCGGAACTTTTGCGGCACTTTATCGAATTCGATATTCTGTCGATTTTTTATTCCGATTTTTCGTCTTTTACTAGCTTTTTTCTATAATTAAAAATCATTAATTAGCATAATAATTAATACATTAAACTATGCCTAAACACATTATTCATGTTACGGTAAGAGAATCATTTCAGAAAAAGTCAAAAAAAATTATAAAAAATCTGCCACCCGTGTGGCTTGAACCATCTACCTCCTGCATGGTAATCCTCTTCCTTAACCACTATGCCATACCTTATCGTTGAGGAATTATCAATAAAACGCTTATAATAGGCAGTTTAGTACTTCCAGACGGGTTGCACTTGGAAAAATTTTCACCAATTTGGAAATAATTTCAAATATTGTCACAAAATTGTTGAAAAATCGTTCGACAAATTTCAGATTATTTGTCGATAATATAGTTTCAAATATCGTCACAAAATCGTTAAAAAATCGAAATCGAGAAATTTCATATTACATGTCGATAATATAGTTTCAAATATCTTCACGCAATCGTTAGAAAATCGAATTCGAGAAATTGCATATTATGTGTCGATAATATAGTTTCAAATATCTTTACAAAATCGGTAAAAAATCTGATTCGATAAATTTAATATAATCTGTCGATAATATAGTTTCAAATGTCGTCAAAAAATCGGTAAAATATCGAAGTCGAGAAATTTCATATAATCTGTCGATAATATAGTTTTAAATATCTTTACAAAATCGTTAAAAAATCGAATTCGATAAATTTAATATTCTTTGTCGATAATGTAGTTTCAAATATCTGCACAAAGTCGGTGAAAAATCGGAATCGATAAATTTAATATTCTTTGTCGATTGTATCGTTGACGAATATCGTCATAAAATCTTAATAATATCGAATTCGATAGTTTTTAGATTTTTTGCCTATGAAGTTGTACCGATAAATCTTAATATCGTGAGAACATCTATAGATTTTCAAACGATTTTTTATCGATACGTTACATCTTCCGATATTATCGATCGAGTGTGCCGCTCGGGAATTTGAAGATTACTTTGATGCAATTTGTTTTTCATTCATTCATTCATTCTAGATGATTATTAATTTTTTCTTTTTCAAAAAACATAAAAAAGGAGCGTTTCAAGTTCCCTTAAAAACTGAGGTAAAGATGAAAAATCAACGAAAATGGTTGAGTAAAAGTACCTAAAATTTTTGAAAAAAATTCTATTCCAATTTTTCGATTTTTTATTTTTTGTTTTCTCCGAAAAAGAGGCTCATCTGCGCCACACTCAAAATATTTTTTTAAAGAAAAAGGGTATAGCCGGGTAAGATAGGGTGATTTGGCCCCCAGAGCGAATTTTTAAACCAACTAGTGGAATATGGTCCTTATGGTCTAAAACCCCCGTGACCAAATTTTTAGGTCGCTACCTCAACCCCACTCCCTCCTAGGACGAAAAATCATGTGATTTTTCGATTGTAATTTTTGATTTTGACAGTTTTCAACCGAATTTTTCCAAACTCGGGTAAATGTTAGGTATCATCAAGGGTCATCCATGGAAATTTTTTCAAAATTTTTCGAACCTATCTTCATCGTGAAATGCGCGTTTTAAGTTTTCTAACGGTCATTTTGACAAGTTCATTCAGAGGTGCAATAATGGAAAAAATATTTGTACACCTAGTCTGGATGCACAACATATATTTTTTTCATCATTTTTCGCGCTTAAAACGGTCATTTCTGGTCTAAATTTTTTCCCCTTGTAATATACCGCTAAATACACCGAAATACACCATCAACCCGAATTTGGATGAAATTCGTTGGTTTTTTCTATTTTTTCTAATTTTCATTTAAATTAACCGAGTGACGCCATTTTGGGAACCCCCCGTGTCCCTTGAGGTGTCTGGAGGGCCTAAAATTCATGTTTGGACATGTTTCAAGTCGATATTTGTCATAAACAGAAATTTTCGTTAAGTTGAGAAAATTTCATTTTTTTCAACTATCAGGTATGAGAGATTGTGAGAACAATTTATTTTCCAAAGTCAAAAGTGAAATTTTATGTATGTGAGCAAAAAATCAAATTTTCTCAATTTCGCAAAAATTTCTGTTTATGACAAATATCGACTTGAAACATGTCAAAACATGAATTTTAGGCCCCCCAGACACCTCGAGGGACACAGGGGGTTTCTAAAATGGCGTCACTCGGTTAATTTAAAAAAATAGAAAAAATCAACGAATTTCATCCAAATTCGGGTTGATGGTGTATAACTACGTATTTAGTGATATACTACAACGACAATTTTTTTCGACCAAAAATGTAAATTTTTTTTTTTTTTAGGTTTTATAATTTTAAAATAATGTATTAATTTTAATTAGTATAGAAAAAAAAATTTATTTATAATTTTTTTATTTGTGAGACTTGTTTTTCGCGCGAAAAATGATGGAAAAAAAAACTAAGCCCCCCCTAAACCCCCCCTGAAGGCTCTATTTCCACACTACGTTTGAAAGTATGAAACATAGTATATGCTTTTACTCTATGACAAAATGTCTAAAAGTCACGAATATTAATTTCCATGGAAATTAAAAAATTAAAAAATCTGAAAAGTATCATAAATTAAAAAAAATTGTTTCAGAATGTCTTACAAAATATCCAATAGTCACGAATATTAATTTCCATTGAAATTTAAAAATCTAAATATTCTAATAAATAAAAAATCGATATATCTACTTCTAATAAATTAAAATTAAAATCAAAAAAAAAAAAACTCGGCATTTCGAGTTTTGCCAGAGCGAAGTGTGTCTTCTTCATCAATGAATGACTAATATTATCGAAGTTTATTTTTTTAAATCATATGTATTTTGTTGATAACAATCACAAACAACATTCCGTTCAATAAACATTTAAATTTACATTACCCGTGTAGCAATTGTCGACATCGACATTTATGTCGACAAAATTCAGACACATTTTTTTCTCGGTTAACGATGAATTAAAAATGATATTTGAGATTTAAAGTAATGTTCTATGTTAAACATAACTGTTCAATCAAAATTTTTGAATTTTTCTCAGTATTTTCCTAAAATTTAGAAAACGTTGTTTTTCTACGTAGACAAGTCGATGTAAAAATCGATACTCGATAAACGCATCGACATTTATGTCGACAATTTCTGCCAATTAAATTTACAAATTTTATATCTAAAAAGAACTAAAAACAATTAATAAGAACATTTTAAGCTCAGGAATAAATAATTTTTGAAAGAATCACAAAATTTTCTTATTTTTTAAAGTTTTGAATAATACAACCACTTGTCGAGTTATTGTCGACATAATTGTCGATGGTCGAATAATGCATCGACTTCACTGTCGACAGTGTCGATCAGAGGAATTTTAAGTCGAGATAGTGTCGATGTGATTGTCGAGGGTCGAATAATGCATCGAATAACTGTCGACAGTGTTGACCAGAGGAATTTTAAGTCGAGTTAATGTCGATCTAATTGTCGAGGGTCGAATAATGCATCGACTTGACTGTCGACGTCTTGAGGGTGATTGTGATACTCGCAGATAAAGTGTGTTGTGAATTAGTACATAAGGTCTAAGAATCATCTCTATGTTAGTTGGACACTCGCATGTGTCCAGCTACAAAGGTGGCCTCAATGCCGCATATTTGACAAAAAATGTCGAAATGTAGGCTTGAACACTATTTTTGGTGTAATTTTAATATATACTTATATTGAATATTTGAACTTAGCATATTATTCAAAATCTCATCATTGCAAATGTCGATGTGGATATCGATATAAATGTCGACACATCGAAATCGGTCACTTTTCGATCGTACATGTCGACACGATTGTGAATGGTTTGTCGAGCTTATTATCGACATATTTGGACGGTCGACAAACATGTCGATAATAAGCTCGACAAACCATCCACAATCGTGTCGACATGTACGATCGAAAAGTGACCGATTTCGATGTGTCGACATTTATATCGAAATTAGCATCGACGTTGCTACACGGGTAGATGTTCAGTCATCATTATTCATCACTGCTGCGATTAGTAGTGATTATTACTTATTAGTACTGCTAATTACTACTATTCTGTGTGGTGGCCCATGTACAAAAAAATTAATAGTGAGAGTCACGAGTGAAAAAAAAAACAACAACTAGGTAATAGTGGATAAGTATTTTTAACACTATTAATCACTAGTAGAACTACTTGTCAGTCGTCACCAATAATCACTATCAGACTATCAGTGACTAGTAGTACTTATAGTGTCGAAAATACTATATTAATCACTACTTAATAGTTGTTTTTTTTCATACTCGTGCCTATCAATTTTTTTTTATATATGGTTTGGGAGACTCCAATCAAAAATGTAAGTGATTATTCGAATTCAGCACCGCACCATCAAAAAAGTAATAGGTAGGTACCTAAACAATATGCAGCACCATTCTTTTGCCTTCATCAATTTTTACAAAATTTGAGGGATTTGTGGGGTTTTGGGGAGGGGCTTAGAAGGACCCTATCAGAAGAGTAAGACAATATTCGAACTCAGCACTATCGATAACGTAACAAATGATATACCTAGGTACTTACAAGTTTTTTTTTCATCACTTTTTGGATGTAAAGCAAAAATTTTGGGGTCGTGTATCCATAAGGGTCTTGAAATCTCACGATGAAAGTCATTTCAATGAATATAACATAAAAATATCCAAGCACAGAATATTTTTTTTAGATTTTTTTATTGTAGCTCTGGAATTTGGTACGTTCTTGAAAGTTGAGCTTTTCTCAAGAAAGTTCATCTTTCAACTTCCGAAACTTTCACAAGTGGTTTTAAATCCCCTTTCAAAATGCTCTTTAAAATCCCGTTTATTGATTTTCGCTACCTATTACCAACCTTGACTTGAGTTTCGCCAAAATTGGGTGCTACTATAACAAGAGATCTTCAAAGTGAAAAATAACAAATCTCGTTCTAAAAATTCGAGGTAGAGTTGGGGATGAAACAAGGATAGTTTTATTACTTTTGGGGTGGAATAAGTTCGTAAAAATATTTTGAAACAATCAGAAGACCTAAAGAGAAATCGAGAACTTTGAACTTTAGGAAATTTCAATTTTCAAAGCTTTGTAGCGTCTTTATTTTCGAGGATACGATTTTTTTTTGGACTCTGCTCTATCCAAATCTCAAAAAGTATCCACCACTCTCTCGGGACACCCTGTATAAGTAGCATTCTGCGCAGTTTTACGTAGGTATCCATAAATAATGGTAATTTCTACATGTCGTTTTATTTCATTACAACTCAACGTTGCGTGAATACGACATTATCTTTGAAAATTTTTTACCTCCGGTAATTTTATTCTATATGCGCTTTTTACCGCAAAATTGTTTCAGATTGTACTCTCGCCGGTCTAAAGCTGTACAGTGCGGATTTGATATTTAATAAATTCCAAATTATGCGCTTTCGCAGGTCACAAAGTGTTTCGCCCGAGTACCTTCGTATTATGTCATTTCATTAATATCATTTCTTACGCCCCATGATTACGATTTACTTTTTATACGTGAGAGAAAGGCGGCAGCTTTTTTGCGCTCCTAATGAAAGTTTCACAAGTTGGGGTATCCTCGCTTGGCTCGCTCGTATAGGTGCGTTTTATTTGGAAAGAAAGAATTACAAGAATGGTCACCTAATCTAATTGATGCATTCATCCCGAGGGAGAATTTCTGCACTGCTAAACGATATGATTTTAAATATCATTTCGAAAGGATAGTCTTCTAAAAGGTATTAATTTCCTTAAGTTGTTCGAAATTTAACCGTAATAGATGGTGATAAGTCAGGTTTTTATACGGTCGTGGAGTAAAGCCAAAAAATTAGCTTTAGCTGTAACGTTGTACAAATATTAATGGCACGAATTATACCGGATCTGAGGAGCAGTTTTTTTCTAGCCTGTTAGGATTCGTGTGTAACGAAGTATATGTCAGATATAAAATCGATTAATGCCATTGGTTGAATGGTTTTTCATGGAGTAGGTATTAAAGTCGAGTACGAGAGCCGAAGGGTGAGGAATAATAATAAATGTATAGCATGAAGTTTTCTTTAGAGGTAGGTAGGGTTTCGTCTTGGAAGGGAATCATTTTACGTGAAAAAAATTGGTAAAATTTTTGCCATGTTGACTTCAATAATATCAGAGTACACGTATTGAATTCAATTTTTTTCTCGAGTAATTTGGTTTTATAATTTCCATTCTTACTTGAAATACCTATAAAACAGCATTTTAGTGGTTGTTATTTCTGAAAATTTCGAAATTGGGCGATTCATTCCCTTGATGTATTCTTTATCACGAACAGTTTTCAGACTTTTTCAGCAGAAATGATAATCCAAATATTGTAGAGGAATAATTTCCAAGCTGAAAAATTGAATTTCTGGAAAGGAAACGGAAGGGGAGGGAGGGGGAGGGGAAGGGAGGGGAAATGGGTTCTACAAACTTATTGACATTATTTTTGAACTATTTTTTCCAAACTTTGTCGAAGAAATTAATTTAATTTTTTTATATTGAAAATTGAATTTTTTGCAGAAGTTTAAAGTTGGATGATAAAATACGAAATTTTTACATTCAAGTATTATACGTTTGATATAAGAAAAAAATTTCTCTGGTTGCACATCTTTTTTTCTATTTTTCGAGAAAGAAAAAAAAACTTGAAAAAACATAATGACGACAAACTTTGAAAAATCTAGTAATTAAAATTTTTTGTATTTTCTGTTTCCACGCAGCAAATTCCGGTTAAAAATTGAATTTTCAATTTGAAATTCTATTGTGCCTCAATGTTTCGAAATAAAAGTAAAAATAATCGATGTAGGTACATAAATTTTTGGAAAATGTATCGACGTACAAATTTCGCATTTTGTAAAACCCTGCCAAAAATTCAATCAACTTATCAACATTAAGCCTTGATTGCGCAATAATAAATAATGACAGTGCTATTGGTACTGGAAAAGTTGAAACAACGATTTTACTGCTTGAATATGCTTAAAAGTGGAGTGAAAAAATGTACCTATATCTCGGATTTTAAAGCTATGTGCCAGAGCTGGTTCATTTTGAGTTGAATAAAAAAATAGAGTGTGGAAAATTTTATAGACAATTTGTGAAAAGATTGTTCAGATCAATTTTTATAAATAAAAAAATTCGTTAGGTAGAATTTTAAAAAAATTATTGAAAAAAATAATCTAAAACCCTCTCGAAAAATCTTGGGAATTTTCAGAAATTTTCTTTTAAAATTCGCAAGAAAAAAAATTACAGTATTTTTTCGAATTTTTGAGAAAAAAATACATTAAAGAAATAATCGTTGAGAAAAACTGTGCGTAGGAATTTATTTAAAAAATAATCAAAGAATCCATTGTTTAAAAATATTTAAAAGCTCTGAAGAATTTTCTGAACGAGAATTTTTTTTTCATTTTTTGTCAATTTAGGTATAACAGAAAAAAATGAAAAAATGAAATCTCCAAAAATCATTTTTTTCGAATTTTAAGAAAATATGTACCTTATTACTGCATCAAAATTATTATTGAGAAAAAAATTCAAACAATTTTTAATGGAAGAATTATGAAGGAATTTTATGAATTTTTTTAAAAACTTTCTGAGAAAAATTGTTCAATTTAAAAAAAAATTATCTACTTAATACTTTTTTGAATTTTTTTTAGAATTAAAAAAAATTTTTTTTTTTTTTCATTAAGAAATTCTCTTGATTTATATTCAAAATTTTTTCTACAATTTTCTAGACAATTTTATCCTAAAAAAATCACCAAGTTCAATTAGTGAAATTTTTTTCGAATTTTTACTAAAAATTTGCCATTTCTTTGGGGGATAATGTTTGAAATTTTCGGAGTATATTTTTTAATCAGTAAAATTGCATAAAATGGCAAGAACTTGTCTATTCTTTTTCAAAATGAAAAAAAAGTTGTGTTTGAAATGTTTTCGAATCTTTCTCAAGATTTTTCCAAAAAACATCTAAGTATACTCAAAACATTTTCAAATTTTTTCTTTTCTTAAGCTTTGCTTAATTTTTCAAAAAAAAAAAAAAAAAAAAAAAAATGCCTAAAATTTCGATTAATAGGTATTTTTTCAAAAAACATCATTTTGACGTTTTTCCTAATTTTTCATTTTTTCCACAATGAAGTACATATCTTCTGATCAAAAAGTTTTACCAAAAGAACTATTTGATATCCGTACAATTTATTTTGAGCCTTCGCCACTACGAAGAAAAATTTTAATTTTTAATTTTTCCTTCAAATTAAACTGGCAATTTTTTGAGATTTTTAAAAATACCCCTTGCATTTTTTTTTTTGAAAAATAAATGTTTAAAATTTTGATTACAAAATTTTTAATTTTAAAACTTGAAAACCCTTGCAAAAAATCGTCGAAAATATGGCACAGAAATTCGGCCAAAAGCTTTGATGTGTTTTCCCTTCAAATAATAGCACAGCACCGAGCACACAGGCCAGAGTACGAGTAGATGTATACTATAGAACATTCCAAACATGAGTCTTCTATACAATATGCGGTGTTCGGTGTAGGCGCGAATACATATTATCTACTACATAATGTAGAGCAAAGTTATAAGTGTTGTAATAATGATGGCATTAACATGTTTCAACATAAGCTCGCTTCATTAAAGAAACATTACCAACGAATTTGAATCATTAAAGTAACGTTCTTCAACTATCTACTCATAGTATAGCGAGACCATTTATGCGTAAAATTTCTCAAACCTGGTCATCGTCGTTGAGTAAATTCACCCTCTCGAAGACGAAACTTTCCTTCGAAACATCGCTATCGCTACATTGTCGACGACGCTGACGTGAAAATTGCATATATTAATTGTTCTTACGTCGGATCGCGTAAAAGGATAAAATACCGAAGAAAGTTGGGGAAATACGCGCCATTTAGGGTGCACCTGTAGTGTCGTAAAGTACGCGTAAAATAACGTTATGTCTTTTTTACACTCTAATTTTGTTTATTTTGTACCTATAAATTTCGGCTATATAAGGGTATTCTGATGTACCTACTAGTACAACAGCTTTACTGCAAAGTGATAAAAATTGCCAATCATTTTATCTAATAAGTAATTGTATACTTATTGTTGTTTTGGGGATTGATGTTTTTCTTCTGTGGATTAATGATAAGATGTTCAAAAGATTTGAGAGTGTAGTTGAATGGCTCCAGCGACACCCAGAGGTTCGAAAAATACTATTGCAGAACTTATAAAGGGCACCAACATTTTCTTTAAAAGGGCCTCAAAATTTTTCACTTTCTTGAGAAAAGGTTTATTGATTGTCAGATGTGTAACAAAATTTTCAGAGTCCCCCACCCCATCCCATCCCAAGTCCCAAAAAATACAGAGAATTGATGACCCCTCCAAAAATCAACGCCTCAAAAAAATTAGGATCCATACTGCAGAAAATTTTTCAAATAGCCAGAAGAATCTCAATGACACCAATGCGAAGAAAAAATTATCTATTTTGTTTACAGGAGAAAATTTATTTTTTGATTTCCAATTTTTTAATAGGTAATCATGATTTTTCAAAAAAACATATTTTGAAAAAACAAATTTCTTGAATTTTTTTGAAAAACCGTCTTGCATTTTGATCAATTTTTTTTTTTTTTTTTTAGAAAGAGAAAAGTGTTTATCTCCATCTAAAAAATATTTGAATTTTTTTGGAATGAAATATAATACTTAACTAGGTATACCTTAATTTTTTTTTTTTGAATCAACGTAAAAATACGTGAGGAAAACCTTCAGTTTTTCTAGACAAAAAAATTTTCTGAAAAAAAACGAATTTTTTGGAATACCTAAGAAAATTTCTCATTTGTTTTAGGAGGGGACGAGAGGTAGTTAAAAAATGATTCAGTTTTTTCTGAGAAAAAAAATCCTAAAATATATTTTTTAGAGAACCAATCTTTTTAATTTTTTTAGAAAAAAAATATTGTAGTTAGATTTTTTTGTGATAAAACGAAATGCTGAAGCATAATATGTAGGGTTTTGTTAATATTTTTGAAGTCTTCATAAAGGAATTGCAATAAATAATGAAATCTTTTATTTATTAAAGGAACGAATGATCTCAATTTTTCAGAAAAATTTCTCAATTTCTTTGGGGGGGGGGGGGTGTCCTAATTTTCTTTTTTTTCTTTTTTTTTGTTTTAAAAAAAAAATCTCTCAATTTTTTGGGATAAACTTTTGTCGTTGTTTTAAATAAAAAATCAATTTTTTGGAGAAGAAAAATCATTCTCCCATTCAACCTTTAAAAAGTTTCAAATAAACATCCTTTCCGAAAAAATTGAGTAACACCCTACAAAATGCAACTTGTACAACTAAATTTTTGAATGATTGACTTCTGAAATAAATTTGTGGCATTATTTTGGAAAAGGACCCACTTTGACTTGTCGGTCCAAAATGAGTTAAGACCGGGTCTTTGTAGGATAGAAAATTCTCTGTCCAATCCAATGAGGTGTTTTCGAAGTCTGTTTGATAATTTTTGAGCGTTTTACAGCGCTTCAAAGTTGAAAGTTCAGGAAATGAAAATTTTTGGGAAAAAGTTTTAAAATTTTGCCCCTAATTTTTCTTATTACTGTAGAATTTCCCCTATTATAGCTAAAAATTGCATTGACCACTCATTTGAAAGGAAATTTTATGCTCTACAACATGGTGGTTTTGAAAATTTTCCTTGAGTCAAAATTGGACCTGTCGTAATATGGATTTTGATGAATGGTCAACTTAAATGCCTTAGTTAATCGACTTCCCGCGAGTTGCGCTAGTGAATTCTTAGTCCACATGAAATAATACACATTTCACTTACTGAATCCATCAATAACTCAAAACGTCCCACTTTGAACATTTTTACCTAAGAATGTGATTTTCTCAAAACTATGAAAAAACCAAAGTGGGACCTTTTCCAAAATAATGCCACATTTTTAAAAATATTTTTATACAATAGAAAAAAATCTCAATGATTTAAAAATAATTTAATCCTTATTAAACAAAATTTAAAAAAGTATATCTTTTAGCAAAATTCATATATTTTTTTTTAATTCACAACGTCTACGAGTTGATTATTTTTGAATAAGTATTTGGGGTCCAGTTTAGGGACCGAGTGATATCGATTGAGAAAGGATATGATTTATTTACAAGGGAACTTTGAAAACTCGTCAACTCCGATTCAGCTGAAATTTGACCTGCTAAAAGGGCATGTCACCCCAACTTCAGAACCAAATTTTTAGCTGCTGAAATTGATTTTTTGATATTTGACAAAATATTATTTAAAAATTGTGAAAATAGCTTTTTGGTAAATCAATTTTTTTTTACAAAAGTTGTAAATTTTGAACCAAAAATCCTGTAAATTGGTTTATATACTGAATTCGACTCCTTTAGTCGATTGCCACCATTCTCGAAATGATTTAGAGCTCCCAGCAAACGTTGACTTTTCAAGACTAATAGAATTTAATTTTTAGTTGCCAAAGTTGATTACAGGGTCGTTTTTCAAAAGGCTTCAGATCACTTTGAAAATGGTTGCAATCGACTCGTAGAGTAGACTTCGGTATAAAAATTGATTTTATGAATTTTATCTCAAAGTTTGCAATTTTTGTAAAAAAAAAAATCAATTAGGTACATACTAATTAGCAATTTTCGCCATTTTCAAAAATTCGCAAAATATCGAAAAATCAACTTCGGCTGCTCAAAATTTGATTCTTAGGTCTGGATAACATATTCATTCAGCGAGCCAAATTTTAGCTGAATTGGAGTGACAACTTGCCAACATTCCCTTGTTAGCAAAAACTCAAAGTTATTTTCAGCTAGAAAAGTACTATGAAAATTATGATTTTTCTAATATTCTTAATTCCAGTTTTGAGCCCAAGGGGTATGAGGAGAGAAGTATTATGGATGAGTGGGAAAATAAGGAGGGGAAGGGTATATTTAGTGACCCAAGTTATTTAAACCGAAAAAGAGTCGTAAAATTGATTTTGTAGTAAAATTCTGAAAAATTCTACTTTTGAAAATTAGACCCCAAATGAGCCTAAAAATAAAAAATTCGGTGATTTGAATGGAATATTCGTTTTTGACGTAAAATTTCAATGTTCATATGGACACCTCACTCGTCATTTTTACACAAATAAACTTATTTTGGACCGGAGGCTGAGTCTCCCACAAAATGCTTCAAAAACGGGATTCAGGGACGAGCGGATTTATGCGGATTTTCAATTTTGGATATGTTTTTAAATAGGCCTTTCTCGATAATATGAGCTATTTTGGAGGTAACCTCCTCCACTGACGGATCAACTTGGGGAACAATGTTATTATTTTTAAAATTCAACTTACGTTTTACATCTTGACATTGGAGTACTCTATGAAAAATCCATTCGTAAAAATTATCCTTAAGTTATTCTTATTTTTCACACCAGCAAAATTCTGTAACTGCGAACAAAATTTCGAACGTCTGAAAAAAAGAAAAAAAAATTATTACCTTTATAGCTGAAAATTTTCTCCTCACTTGGAAAATACCGAAGATGGAGATACTTTCAACCTAACGTCAACACGTTTTACTTCGCGATTGATTCTTTTTTAAAAACCCTACGTAGTACTTGTGGTAAAAATTTACACCTCGTAAACAGACAAAAAGCCATAAAGTATCGCCTATACAGGGTGTCCCGTCACCAGTTAACACCCCTTCACCAGCGATATAGTCAACTCAAACTAAGCTCATGTACGCATGTTTGCCGACCCTGTGAATTGAAGGGGCAGAGATATGCTGAACTGAAAATTTTTTATTTTCAGTTTTGTTTCAGATTTTTAACCATGCGTCACTCGACAATCGAGATAGGTAGAAAGTTGCACTTTGCGGCGTTGAAAAGGAAATTTTGTGTAGAACTTTTTAGTGGGGTTGATAATTGTATTAGGTGATCAGGGGGGTCTGTACTGTATTGAATATCTAAAAAAACGTGTCCAAAAATTGAGATTTTTTTGCAATTTTTGAGGAAATCTCAAAAAAATTTCATCATTTGGTCTTATTATTATGATTTGCCTTACATGAAAAAAGTTCGACCTTTCGAATGCCGCAAACCGGACTCTTCTATCTCACTTGGTTAAAAAGTTATAGCAATTTAAATTTCGAAATCGAGACAGAAAAAAAATCAATTTATTTTTCATTTTTTTAAATTTCCAATTATTTTAATTTTTGGAACTTGACACCTATCGTAACTAATAATTTTGAGCGAAACTCGATGTTAAAGATGAATTAAAGAACATTTCGGTAAAATTTTTTTTTTTGAAAAAATAATTTTTTGTTTTTCAGTCTTGATTTTGAAATTGAAATGGCTATAACTTTTTAACCAAGTGAGATAGAAGAGTCCGATTTGCGGCATTCGAAAGGTCGAACTTTTTTAATGTAAGGCAAATCATAATAATAAGATCAAATGATGAAACTTTTTTAAGATTTCCTCAAAAATTGCAAAAAAAATCTCAATTTTTGGACACGTTTTTTTAGATATTCAATACAGTACAGACCCCCCTGATCACCTAATACAATTATCAACCCCACTAAAAAATTCTACACAAAATTTCCTTTTCAACGCCGCAAAGTGCAACTTTCTACCTATCTCGATTGTCGAGTGACGCATGGTTAAAAATCTGAAACAAAACTGAAAATAAAAAATTTTCAGTTCAGCATATCTCTGCCCCTTCAATTCACAGGGTCGGCAAACATGCGTACATGAGCTTAGTTTGAGTTGACTATATCGCTGGTGAAGGGGTGTTAACTGGTGACGGGACACCCTGTATATACTTGTTCGCTTGAAAAAGTAAACAGAATAAGTAAGTCTCGTACTTTGGAATGGTACAGGCGAAGAAGTAGGGAAGCAAATTTCACCACACGACATCGATCCCCTAGTACTAGAAGGCAATTTATCGGGTATAAGATATAAAATTCATCTGAAAACGTTTAACCTCAAGGACTCTTCACGGTTATGTGAAAAAAAAAACAACAACTCCAATTTAATTTTACTTCCGTCATATTGCATCTTATACGAGGCACATACCATGAGCTTAATTTAGGGCAAATTAAAAAAAAATCTTTTCATAAAAAAGTGTTTTATTTAACCCATTCGTGCCTTTTTTTGATATTTGATTTCACGTGAGTTCTAAGACAGTATTCGTACTTACAACATAGAACCGTAATGCTCAATTTACAATACGCTAATATAACGGTAATGAATATCGGTATAGAAAATAAATTGTTCACAATTAAAAGGGAAACGCTATATTCTAATCATTTTAGGTAGGTAGTTTGGGCTGTTAATTCAGTAAACTATTCACCCATTGGGGGTTTATTTCATTAGGACTGTCGTTTATAAGTGTGCTAGATTGATTGTTATCCGTCGTATAGTAAAACGCTCGTAATTAACGATGTAGAAGTTTAATAATCCCTCAAGTTCTGAATTCTCACTTCTTACAATTTCAACGTATACTAATACTCTATACGCTGTCGTTCGTCTGCGCGTCTCCGTCTTTACGTATTAATTTCATTTCACTCTTTGGCGCTAATAATTCCTCGAAGAAATCTTTATTGTATAAAAGTGAAATTAAAATTTTTATTAATTCTTATCAACATCTAAATTGGAAAATTTAGCTCGGTTTGTGTCGAGTCGCGATGAATATGCAACGCGGAATTGAGAATCCGCGATCCCTTTCGCGTTGCCTTATAGTATACGTGCTTTCTCTCCATCTGTGCGCTAGATGTGGTATTTCGTGAGAAATATACGACGTGCTATGTGACAATCTGACGGTATGTAGAGGTTATAGACAAATATTTTCATTGAAAGATTCTACAGCCTTCGGATGGGGGTTGTTATACAAAGGAAATTTTTTATTTTTCCTGTATAACCAACCATACGTATTATGTACGATTTGATTCGCGTAGGTAACCGACGTACTGTCGTGTCGTATTCTATTCTGTGTGTTGGCTGTAAAAATTACAGTGTCACGTGAACCGTATCTTTGTTTAATATAGCAAGCTATATTTTATACAGCCTACGTATAAATTTGACGAAAAGGCGAAGAGGCCTGTAATTAGATCGTTTATTATTAATTATGCTAGGCTTTTTTCGACCTAGATATTATACAGGGTGTCCTCCCGTCCTGCCACGTGTGCTATAGCGTACTTTTCTTTTGAGTGTACATAAATATCAGAATATTACACACGACATTTTGAGCTACCGTAGTCGATTTTTCATTTTTTAACGAATTTTTAAAAATTGAAAAACTATCAATTTTTTACAAAAATAGTAAATTTGGAGGGAAAATTCTGAAAATCGATTTACAAACTAACCCGAGCATCACAATCGACAAATTATCGAAATAAAAAATCGACAGAATATCGAATTCGATAAAGTGTCGCGTTAGTTTCGCCTAAATCGTGAAATTATCTTTCGATATATAGATAGATTATCGACGAAGTTAGCAAAAATTTCGAGATTATAGTAAGATATTTTATGGATAATATATCAATAATATCGAAAGATAATTTCACGATTTAGGCGGAACTTTTGCGAAACTTTATCGAATTCGATATTCTGTCGACTTTTTATCGATTTTTCGTCTTTTACTAGCTTTTTTCTATAATTAAAAATCCTTAATTAGCATAATTAATACATTAAACTATGCCTAAATACATTATTCATGTTACGGTAAGAGGATCATTTCAGAAAAAGTCAAAAAAAATTATAAAAAATCTGCCACCCGTGGGGCTTGAACCATCTACCTCCTGCATGGTAACCCTCTTCCTTAACCACTATGCCATACCTTATCGTTGAGGAATTAGCAATAAAACGCTTATAATAGGCAGTTTAGTACTTCCAGACGTGTTGGACTTAGAAAAATTTTCACCAATTTGGAAATAATTTCAAATATCGTCACAAAATCGTTGAAAAATCGTTCGACAAATTTCAGATTATTTGTCGATAATGTAGTTTCAAATATCGCCACAAAATCGTTGAAAAATCGAATTCGAGGAATTTCATATTACGTGTCGATAATATTGTTTCAAATATCGTCATAAAATCGTTAAAAAATCGAAATCGAGAAATTTCATATTACGTGTCGATAATATAGTTTCAAATATCTTCACGCAATCGTTAGAAAATCGAATTCGAGAAATTGCATATTATGTGTCGATAATATAGTTTCAAATATCTTTACAAAATCGGTAAAAAATCGGATTCGATAAATTTAATATAATCTGTCGATAATATAGTTTCAAATATCGTCAAAAAATCGGTAAAATATCGGAGTCGAGAAATTTCATATAATCTGTCGATAATATAGTTTCAAATATCTTTACAAAATCGTTAAAAAATCGAATTCGATAGATTTAATATCCTTTGTCGATAATGTAGTTTCAAATATCTGCACAAAATCGGTGGAAAATCGGAATCGATAAATTTAATATTCTTTGTCGATAGTATCGTTGACAAATATCGTCATAAAATCTTAATAATATCGAATTCGATAGTTTTTAGATTTTTTGTCTATGAAATTGTACCGATAAATCTTTATAATATCGTGAGAACATCTATAGATTTTCAAACGATTTTTTATTGATACGTTACATCTTCCGATATTATCGATCGAGTGTGCCGGGAAAGTCAACCTTTCGAGTCGATTACAATAATTTTCGAAGTTATCTAGTGCCCTCAGCAAAACTTTTCCGCAATGTAATGAAATTGCTTCAGAAGACGCTGTAATCAACTTTGGCGACTAAAAAATTGAATGTTGGCGTTAATGTGATAATGTTAGTATCAGTCGATTAGAACCATAATTTTTGACTTTTAAAGAGTCCTCTAATCATGCTTATCTAATATCGAATTGCAAAAAGGCGATTGATAAATGAAATTCGCATCAATTGTTTTCAAAAAATTCTCTTAAACAGCACCAATTACTGTTGATCCCTACTTTAAAGAAATTCGAATTATTCGACATTTGGTAATCACCTATGTGGAAGAAGAAATTAGCGACGACAAATTTTGAAGAAAAAAAAATGTACCACGTGTAGTTTTTATTTTTGAATAAACCACTTCAATTTGAAAATTAATTAGTTATCTTCCATTTTCAAAACCTTACCAAAAATTGAAGTTTGAACTTGAAAAATTCCCAACTTCAAAGAATTCCATTAAATATATTTTATGTCATAAGATTAGATTTTTTTTCAAAAAAAGGTGGTGCAATTACGTACCTAGCCCCAAAATTGAAATTTTATGTCGCTGAACAAGTTTGAAAAACAAAAATGTTTCTTCAAAAAAATTGAAAGAACTGTTTTTCAACATAAAAAAATGTGTTTAAACTTTAAACAAACTACTTATATCCGAACGAGAAAAAAAAAATCGGTGAATTTCGCGTTCAGAATTAGAAAAATTGGAATTTGACAAGTTTTCTAAAACTTAAATTTGGAAATTCATTAAATTGCTTTTAATAGAATTTTGAAACATTCCTATAGGAAAAATTAGAGTTTAAATGAATTTTGTAATAAATAAAATAAAATAAACGGCTGTCTAGTAGGTTTGAGTATGCGTTTGTAAAAATTAAAATTTCGAAAATGATTTTGATAATTCACAAAATTGAAAAAAAAATTGACGAATTTTTCTGAATTTTTTCACTGAAACGTTTTGAGGGGGTGCCATAGACACGCAAAATATGCATGGTCTTTAATGTGGTCAGTAGTTGACTGCAAGGAAAAATTTAATTTTTTTATTAATTAGGTATGCATATTTTTCAAGTTGAGATTTAAAAATCAGATCTATTTTTCAAAAACATTGAAAAAATCATCAAATTCTGTAAAAATCGTAATTCGAAAAAATTGTCAAATTTTGAAAATAATAGGTAAAGTTGAAAAATTGTCCAATTTTGAAAAAATTGAGAAAATTATCAAATTATGAACAAATGGAAAACTCGTCGAAATTTGAAAAAAATTGTCAAAAATTTTGAAAAAATTGTAATCATCATCATCATCATCATCGACATCATCGACATCATCATCATCATCGTCATGTTTTTTACTTCGAAAAGGGAAATGTAGGATTAGGTTAAAGCAAATATTCCAAAGGGTCGGTCCCAATCTAGATCCTTGAGGTACACCTCTTTTAATGTCCCTTTTAATTTGAATATTGTTTTGAGAAAAAATTGCTTCTCTATTTTTTAGGTAGGAGATCAATTGTTAACAATATTTCTAGGAAATTTATAATATCTGAGCATTTTAAAAAGATATCTATGTGCCCGAGCAGCACAATCGACAAATTATCGAAATAAAAAATCGACAGAATATCAAATTCGATAAAGTGTCGCGTTAGTTCCGCCTAAATCGTGAAATTATCTTTCGATATATAGATACATTATCGCCGAATTATAGTTAGCAAAAATTTCGAGATTATAGTAAGATATTTTATCGATAATATATCTATAATATCGAAAGATAATTTCACGATTTTGGCGGAACTTTTACGACACTTTATCGAATTCGATATTCTGTCGATTTTTTATTCCGATTTTTCGTCTTTTACTAGCTTTTTTCTATAATTAAAAATCCTTAATTAGCATAATTAATACATTAAACTATGCCTAAATACATTATTCATGTTACGGTAAGAGGATCATTTCAGAAAAAGTCAAAAAAAATTATAAAAAATCTGCCACCCGTGGGGCTTGAACCATCTACCTCCTGCATGGTAACCCTCTTCCTTAACCACTATGCCATACCTTATCGTTGAGGAATTAGCAATAAAACGCTTATAATAGGCAGTTTAGTACTTCCAGACGTGTTGGACTTAGAAAAATTTTCACCAATTTGGAAATAATTTCAAATATCGTCACAAAATCGTTGAAAAATCGTTCGACAAATTTCAGATTATTTGTCGATAATGTAGTTTCAAATATCGCCACAAAATCGTTGAAAAATCGAATTCGAGGAATTTCAGATTACGTGTCGATAATATAGTTTCGAATATCTTCACGCAATCGTTAGAAAATCGAATTCGAGAAATTGCATATTATGTGTCGATAATATAGTTTTAAATATCTTTACAAAATCGTTAAAAAATCGAATTCGATAAATTTAATATTCTTTGTCGATAATGTAGTTTCAAATATCTGCACAAAATCGGTGGAAAATCGGAATCGATAAATTTAATATTCTTTGTCGATAGTATCGTTGACGAATATCGTCATAAAATCTTAATAATATCGAATTCGATAGTTTTTAGATTTTTTGCCTATGAAGTTGTACCGATAAATCTTTATAATATCGTGAGAACATCTATAGATTTTCAAACGATTTTTAATCGATACGTTACATCTTCCGATATTATCGATCGAGTGTGCCGCTCGGGTGAAATGTTGTCAAAGGCGCCAGAGATACCATGGCTAATAACTGCCGTGTATTTAAATTTGTCTCTGTAATCTTTGATATATTCGATTAATTATAACCTAACCTAATAACTCAACTGTCGGATTTTGGGGTCGTTCTTTTCTATTTTTGTCTCCATAAAAGCATATACCATGCTAAAAAATTGTATAATTTTGAAAAAATTTTATCCTAATGTTGGAAAAATTGTAATTTGAAAAAATTGCCAAATTTTAAAAAATCGTCAGAATTTGAAAAAAATTGTCAAAATTTGAAAAAAATTGTCAAAATTTGAAAAAAACTGTCAAAATTTGAAAAAATTTGTTGAATTTTGAAAAAATTTGTAAACATTTGAAAAAATTGTAAAATTTTGAAAAATTGGAGTGGAATATTGAAAAATTGAATGAAGAATATACCTAAATTTCAAAAAAACGAATCAAAAATCGTTGAATTTTAAAAAAATTGCTAAATTTAAAAAAATCAAAAACTGAACGTTTCTTTTCAATGCCTTTTATTTAAGATCAATTTAAATATACTATGCTAAAAATTGATCTGATTTTTAAATTTTTCAAAAATTAAAAAGTTTACCAAAATATTAAAGGTTTTTGAAATTGAATTCTGGATTTTTTTCAAAAAATATTAATAACGATCATAATACTTGCCAGTAGCGTAGCCAGACAGGCATGTAAGGGGGGGGGTGGTCTGGCCCCAAAAAAATAGAAAACTTTTGTAAAAAAAAAAAAAAAAACATTAAAAAGCTGAAATTTCGTCATTTTTTCAACTTTTTCTTCGTCAAGGAGAGGGGGCTGGACCCCCCCCCTTAAATACGCCACTGATACTTGCCAACCAAAGGCATAAATTCCATTTTGTAACATCTGGCGAGGCGCGAAGCGCCGAGTTTTTTCAAATTTTGATCTTTTGCATAGGTATTTTCAAAAATTTGAAGGCTCTTGCGCGATCGGAAGATACCTATTATTCGATTTGATTATTTTTTTCCCATGTATCCCGAAGACGCAACTTTTCCGCGGTATTAAATTTTGAAAATCGAAAATTTTTGATTTTCTGTCCACCCTAGTGTAGAACTTTTTTCGTTTGTGGTATACCCAGTTGTATCCAAATCTAAAACTTATAGTGGGTAAAATCACACAGGTTAACAGCGTGCGCATACCTACTTTTTACTATAGAATATATCCTATACATAGTATACTTCCCTAGCCGAAAACTATTCTCTTATTTAACCTACCCTCGCGGCATACCGATAAGAAATTAAGATATATTTTTCCGAGGCGTTTCCTCAAAATGAAATTGTGCAAATCTTATAGATATATAAGGTAATTTTCTTATTACTTTTTAATAGTATAGAAGGGAGGGTATATACAGGGAGGCTACGCGCGCTGTCAGATCATCAGTACACGTCAGTTAAAATGATAGATTTATAATAGAAATGGAGAAAATTTAAATTATTCGCGCAACGCAACGTAAACTCTCGAACTCCATCATGCGTGCTTTTATCTTATTTCGCAAGATTTTGGAAATGATAATTAAAGAGAATGGAGCCACCCCCGGTTAACCGGATGTTATTACCATGTTCCCAAATTTGTCGGAAGAATTAATTAACTCCGACGATTTAACTCAGTCGCATTTCTATGTGTAGTATTAGGTACTCCCTACTATATCTTTCGTTATAATATTATACTTACATATAATACGCTGTGTACCCTGTACCACCAGTCCACCACCGTAGACCACTATATTCGCCAGCACTATTTAATGAAATTTCAAAATTATAAATAACGCTAACGTTTCCTACTTGTAATGTATTATGATTAAAAGTAACTTTCTCGGTGGTATTTCGGTTTTTTTTTACGCCTCATTTGGTGTAGGTACCTCGACTTTTGAACGAGGTCCGAAATTTTGGCGGTAATTCTTTTTTTTTTTTTTTTTTTTGTTAAATAATGCCAAACCTAGGTTATAATTTTTATCCTCGTAAAAAGTATAATATACTGGTGGTTTTCTCGTATATTTCATATATATATATATATATATATATATACGTAAAACTGTAAGGTCTCCGACGAACACGAGAATATAAGCTGAGCTTTTTGCTGCGCTATAGCAGATATTTTCAGCTTCGTATATGTGTAGGAGAGTACTCCCTTATACGTACGAATATCTTTCTTCTACCTTGCGAAATGGGAAACTTCGGTGTTTTTCTAACTTTTACAAGAATAACTACTCTTTAAAACATTTTCTAATTCTACGCATAAAGTTTTTATTATATTACAAATATGGATTTACCGAGAGACGAGAAGTTTTTTTTTTTTTTTTTTTTTTCTTATTCAACTTGTTTGTATAGGGGTTTTGGACTCGATTATGTGAAACGTACGGATATGAGGATCGGGGATGTGATACGTGTATTATCAGCGAGAGCATATAGATATTTGAAAATTGTAATTTAATATAAAGTACGCGGTATTAAGTTTTTATTAATCAATGTCGTCGTACATAATACAATTTGCCAAGTTTCGCGTCTTAAATTAATAATCCGACGTATTTATTTTGAACGCTAGATAAGCGAGTACAGAGTGCTGTATTTGTAATTTGTCAACTGCTTTATGAAAACAGATACTCGTTTAGACACTTCCCCGAACCTTTTTATTTCCGAGGATAAATTAAGTTTTCTGGTTTAGCTAGTCGCGTCTTTCTCGTCGTGAAAGGTTTATAATGAGAAAAATTCGCCGAAATTATATCATCTTTTTGTAAATTTGATAGATACTCGTATAGATAGGGATAGGATACCTATGCTCAATGTTGTACATGAAGTTGTAAAATTGAAATTATTTGTCGTTCGTTGGGTAGGTTAGGTACTTGTTTGTGTGCTTCCAAGAGAATGGAAGGTTGTTAAAAGTTTTGTTTTGGCCTCAAAATGCTGTGATAAAAAGTTTATTCTTCTCGACTACACGTTCGTTTCTGTCGAGCAATCTTAAAGTTTTAAAGATGGTCAAAAATTTGGAAAAAATCAAGTTTTATTGGTGTTTTGTTATTTGAAAAATTGGAATTTCAAAATTATTCTGTTTCGTGTGAAAATTGTTTTCTACTCTCTCTCTCGTCATTATTCTGTTTCAATTTTTCTCCTATTAATTCCAATGTTGAATTTTGATGCTCTCGAAGTTCGGGTTAATTTTATTTTTAAAAATCTGGAAAAATCTGAGTATAATTTTAGGTGATGGAGAAAAGATCTAGAGCGATAAGTTGCCCAAATTTTACAACTTTTTAAAAGAACTGACACGCTTATGTAAGTAGATACTTGTACCTAAGTTTGAAATTGAACTATCCAGATTTATAGGGTGAAGTCTCCCAAAATGAAATGTAACCAGATGAAAAAAAAATTGGCCATATTTCTGTTTCAATTAATTTATTCCTAGAAAATTTATGAATAATTATCGAATTTTATTTTCAAGATTTTTGGCAAGGACACTTTTCAAATTAGTTACTATGCGAAAATATAATTATAAAAGCAAAATTGGGAATATCTTATAAATTTTTATTTTAAATTAAAAATTTTGTAAAACAATTGATTTTCAAAATTTTTGCAAATAACGCAATTTTAGCAATTCACAAAATATTTTACAAAAATATCATTGAAACGTCTTTTTAAAAAGCAAAAATTCCGGATATTTTGTAAAAATATTTTCTTTCTTTTCTTTCACTTTTTGTAAAAAAATGTCTAAGAACGCATAATTTTGAATATTTTACAAAAAAAAAAAAAAAATTAATAAATAATACTAATAATAAAAAAACGTATTGCTTTCCATAATTTTTTGCGAAGGTAATAATAGGTACACAAAAGAATATTTTACAGACATATTTCGAATAGTTTTTTGAAAAGCTAAAATTGCGAATATCTCACAAATTTTTATTTCAAATTCTTGAAAAGTTTTTTGGAAGGTCTGTATTGTGAATACTTTCATTTTTGTTTTCATGATGTCTACCGATAGGTAGTGAAAAAGTAGAGAAAAAAAAGGGGATTTTGTGAAAATTTCAAAAAAAAAGCAGTGAAGAAATTAAAAAATTAAATAATCGATATCTCGATGTTGAAAAATCACAAAGTTTTGTCTATTATTGATCAAAATTCAAAATAGAGGTTTTCTTGCTGTTTGAAATTTTTTTTAATTGAATAGTCTTCTGAAAATGTTGTAAAAAAAATATGAAAAAAGGTAGTGAAAAAGTAGTGATTTGGGGGTGGGAATTTCGATAAACAACATGATTTTACGATAAAAATTTCACTTCAAACTTTTTTTTTGAAATTTCTCAATTAAAAAAATTGAAAAATTTTGAGAACTTTTTTCTCCGAAAATAATGATTTTTTTTTTCAAAAAATTTACAAGCAATAAGATTTTTTCTGCATACAAATTGAGTGATTTTTACGCCAAATTTCGAAAAAATTGAAAATAATTTTGCTCTCCAAAAATAAGATTTTTTTGCTTAAAAAACGGTTCCCTACCTAAATGTTTTTTTTTCTTCAAAAAAATTAAGACAAAACATTAAGTAAAAATAAGCTTTTATCTTTGAAAAAAATGAGAATTCAAAATTTCTTTGATCCAAAAAATTTGCTCTATTTTTACCCCACAAAATTGAGAAAATTTCAAATCAATTTTTTTTACACCAAAAAATTGAGATTATTTTCTCAAAAAATAGTTTTCCGAGGTTTCTTTTTCTTCAAAAAATTGAGATGATCTTCTTTTTTTTCAAAAATAAATAAGTATAAAATCAATTTCTTTACCACATGAAAATTAACCCTCCCCCTCCCCCAGAAAAATCTCAAATAATTTAGTTCTTTTTTTTTCATTTGAAAAAAAAGAGAAATTTTTTTACTCCCAAAAATTATTTTTTCTCAAAAAATTGAAATTTGCTCTTCTTTAAATGAGAAATTGTTTACTTACTCTAAAAAATGAATGATTTCCTGCACCAAAAGAATGAAAAAATTCCTACTTTGCATAAATAAAAAATTTATTGCTCTAAAAAACTTATTTTTTGAAATGATTTCTTACCAAAAAGTAGGATTTATCTTTTTTAAAAAAAGGGAAACAAAAATCTCTAAAAAATTTACACTCTGAAAAATTTTAAATTTCTACTCAACAATAAAAATGAACAATTTCCTTCTTTAAAAAAACAAAAAATTTCCTACTTTAGAGTTGAAATGAAATTTTTACTTGAAAAAATAATGATTTTTTTTTACCGAGAAAAAAATGAAAAAATTTTTACTCAAAAAATTGAGATTTTTCTTATTTGCTCAAGAAATTGCGAATTTTTTATTTACTCAAAAAATTGAGTGTTTCTTTTAAAAAGCAGAAAAAATTGATTTCAAAAATGAGAAATTTTTTAACTCTTGAAAAATTTTACTCCTCAAAAAATTGAGATATTTTTTTCTCATAAAAATTAAGATGAATTCTCTGCTAAAAAATGAGAAATTTCTTCACAACCTACTAAAAAAGTTTAATAAGTGTTACGAATATATGTGTTCGTACGTTCCAGTAGGTTATGTTAGTAGGTACTTTGTTTTTCGGTTTTGTTCGTTTTTTTATTTTTAATTATTCACGCCGCGCGTTACATATATTCGGTTAGTTCGAAATAAAAACTTTTGTAATTTTTTAGCGACGTGGTTCTTTTAACCAATTAAATGACACCACGATTTTTCTATCGCGTTTTTCGACTTGCATCTGCGATGCTTTTATTCGTACCGATTTTTCCGATGGATTAACATGTCCGTAATAAAGCCATTAATTTATTACGTAATTTTGCTGTTTTTATTTGAATGATCGCGAGATTCCCAACAATAAGTTTTAAACCTCAAAAAGTTGAAAAGTTTTTTTCTCAAAAGAATTTCACTTTTTTTTTCTCAAAAAATTAAGAGAGTTTTCAGCCAAAAAATTGAAAATTAAAATGAAGTTGCAAAATTTTTCTACATTTTCTCAAAATAATTGAGATAATTATTGCTCGAACACTGTTGGTAGTCTTGTCAAGTTGGATTATTTTTCAATGGCTGCGATTTTTTCAAAATTGAAAATCAGCCTAAATTCGATGTCCAATTCACTTTAGTAAGTAGGTGGAAGTAGTCAATTCCTTCATTATTTCTTCTATTTTTATTTTACGAATGTGGGCTATGATTTTTTCCTCCAAATTAAATTTATATAAGTACCTACTCTTTTCCTTTGGTATCAAGGAACCAAAATTGCATAATTTAATCATGTTTCCTATAAATTAAATTCTCATCTTTATGTATTGATCTCAGCATGTTTACCATGAAATAAATAATTATCTACTCATTGACGTTGCGAATTTAAAAGGGAAAAACTGTATAGATAGACTATAGTTACATAACCTGTGTAGGCATTCTATTTAAGTATTTAGTTATTTCATTTCTCATCGAAAAAAAAATCAATTGTCATTGTCGGAATGTTTTTAAAGTGTATCTAAATCTGCCTACGTAGACCTATAGTTTACTTTGAAATGGTTTGACGAGTAAAATTAAAGAGATTACCTACATGTTCTACAGCGTGAAACAAACTTCAAAAGTTAGATAACCTGTTGGTTTGTTCTTATAACGTGTAAAGTGTCAGTATTCATTTCTCAGTATTCGTCATACTTACGTATTAAAAAAGAATTTACGACGGTTTACTGCACCAAGTTTTTATTAACGAGAAATTAATGAAACAGTGCAACTTTTCGCTACTGGCATGATATTATGACGTTCAGTCGTTCACACCCTTATAGAAAAAAACATGATGTTTTTTGAAAATACATCTAGTTTACATCTAGTTTACATCTAGTTTACTGGAAAACATGTAGTTCTACAACTAGTAATTTTCAATAACAAGACGTACAACATGTGCAAATAATTTACAAGTAGTTTTACACGTTGTTTTTTGATGAAAACAACTTGTAAACTCCTTGTACTTGTAGTACATCTTGTTTCTAAAACATCTAGTTGTAATACTGCATGTTTTCCAGTTCACATGTAGTATTACAATTTACATCTTGTGTTACACCTTGTAAACTAGTTGTACTTACTACATGTATGGCATACTTTCGTACTCTTAGATAATGTTTCGCTTAAATTTCATATAACGAAAATCGCTCTTGTGATACTTTGTAGTGTTGAACCTGCTACTAATATTAAAACAGCAGGTACTTCACGTATTTTTGAAAATCGATGTACTACTAGTACATCATTTAGTACATCTTGTATTTTCGAACAGGTTTACATGTTGTATTTTACCTAGTACAACTAGTACTTGTATTTTCGAACACGTCCCGTATAAAAAAAAACTAATGTTACCATAAAAAAAAAAATGTTTTTTTCGCCACCATTAGTAGTGGTAATTGCAAATGTCACCACTACTATTACCATTACCATTGGTGATTTTCAAAAAACTACCCCATGTAATAAACATGTTTTTTGCATTAAAAAGGGTGTAAAATGTTAGGATTCTTGTTTAAATGCTCTCCTTGATACAAAATAAAAACAACCAAACCCCCCAAAAAAAATTCGGCTGAAAAAATTTTGCGCCATCTGTAGGATTCGAACCCATGTCCTCATACACCATCATACTTTCATTCCATTACTCTAACCACTACACCACCCTGACTGTTGATTTTAGTGGTATTATAAGTCTATTTATGCACTTTTTGCTACTCTGAACTTAGTTAAATTTTGTAATATTAAAGTATAATTATTTTTGTAGTAATAATTTAAACTAGTATTTTTCAAAATGTATATTTTCTACTGATTTACTTTTCGATGACGGTTTTCGGAGTCTCTGAATTTGATTATCGAACTTAATTTTACCTCCGACCCCAAATTGGGCCTATAGAAGGGGAAGTCAATTTTGAAAATTTCAAAATTCACAATATTGGTATCGAAATGTAGGTTTTTGAGGTCGCTGAATTCGATTTTCGAACTTAAATTTATCTCCGACCCCAAATTGGGCTTCTAGAAGGAGGGTCAATTTTGAAAATTTCAAAATTTATAACATTGGTATCGAAATGTAGATTTTCGAGGTCGCAGAATTCCATTATATATGGAACTTAAATTTACCCCAACCACGAAATGAGTCTCTATGAGGGTGGTCACTTTTGAAAATTTCAAAATTCACAACGTGAATATCAAAATGTAGGTTTTTGAGGCCGCTGAATTCGATTTTTGAAGTTATTAAATTTACCTACCACCACAAATTCGGCCTCTAGGAGGGGTCAATTTTTAAATTTTCAAAATTTACAACATTGGTATCAAAATGGAGGTTGCTGAATTCGATTTTAAAATTTGAATTTTTCAACGACAAAAAGAGTTGAATAGAAATATAAACAAAAATTCGAAGTAATTAATCCATAACTACTAGTTCCTGAATGGAAATACTACTCATTTTTTTGAGTGAGGTTTATCTGCGAGTATCAAAAGATGCTAGTTACTATTAGTTACTAATAGTTACTATTAATCACCAATAGTAACCATGTGATTGTAAGTGTAACCATAAAATATTTTGATGGTTACTATTCATCTTCGATTGTAACCATATTAAAATACTTATGGTTACCATTCATCTTCAATTGTAACCATGAAATTACTTATGGTTACTATTAATCACCATTAAAATTGTAATGTTTACTATTGGTTACCAATGGTATTTTATGGTAACCATTCATCTTCAATTGTAACCATGAAATTACTTATGGTTACTATTAATCACCATTAAAATTGTAATGTTTACTATTGGTTACCAATGGTATTTTATGGTAACCATTCATCTTCAATTGTAACCATGAAACTACTTATGGTTACTATTAATCACCATTAAAATTGTAATGTTTACTATTGGTTACCAATGGTATTTTATGGTAACCATTAGTTTTTTTTAATACGGGGTTTACTCGTTGTACAACTAGTAGTACATCTAGTTTTACTACTTGTAAAACGTGTTCGAAAATACAAGCTGATAAAAAACATCATGTTTTTTCTATAAGGGGTACCCTTTATATTGGATACGATAAGGAGATATTTCCTGTCTCGAAACTTGCGAAGAAAAATTGTTACCTGGTGTGAAGAATTTTATCGGTTTTAGATTCAAGATGGCTCGTGTAGTTGCTTGCACTAAGCTTATTAAGTGCTACACTTTATAGCATGTGATGCGAAAAATTATTATCACTGAACAAGGCTCTAAATTTTCAGATATGTAGTCTCGTGTTTTTGTACAAAAAAAAATATACGACTTTATTGGTCAGCTACCATCACAAATATTTTTATACGTATGTGAAGGATAGCTCGTGCTTTTATCCCCTATCTCGGATGCAGCCTAAAAAGCACGCCTGCCTCACGTCGTTTGAAAATCGTTAAAGAAAAGAAAAAAAATTATCTAATCCTAAATAGGTATACTATGGGGTGCCGAGCGCGAAAGTAAGATTTCACGTTATACTTATTAAATTTAAGAACGTAGAAAAAAAAGTCGAAATCGTTTTGTGGAGAAGACGTTACAAGAATAAATTCTAGTGGCGTTATCTTCTAAATCTGCGCTTTCATCGAATCAGTTTTGGTACATAAGTTTCGCAAGTATACTGACTGAATTTGTATGGGGCAGGTTTTAAAGGAAGAATTTCGTGAAACGCGATAATATGTTTTTAACTATACAGGACTTATCGGACTGCTCAACAAAATCACAGGCTTACACGAGCCTTTGGGATTTTTTTACTCATCCAGGGAAAATCGCGAGAATATTTAAAAGCCGAGTTAGCACCGTATTTCCAACTTATACAATGGTGCAAAAAATTCTTTAAAATTCAGGAAATCGTACAAACTTTGTAGTTCGAGGACGTAACTATATAGTTACAGCGTGGAATATATTTACAAGTATTTTCTCACAAGTTCACTTCTCTTTTTATTTTTGCGCAAAACTTCTACTTTAAAGTAATAATTTTATTTTCAAATTAAAAGCATTAATTCTTATTAAATAAATCATCGAGTTTATATGACTTAGTTTGGTATATTTTTTTTCTTAGTTATACCGGCGAGTTCCTCCTCGTCGTATACGCGCCGGTGTTATTCGAAAATTCATTAATTATTCTGTTAACGTATTTAGGAAAGAGAACCACCGGCGCGTTTTTCTTTTCGAGATAATAATTCAATCACGATGAAATATTTTTGAGGAAAAAAAAAACGAGAAACAATCATATTGTTGAGATTTTTTTTTCAGTGTTGAAAGTAACACTCTAGGGTTGTCTTTATTTTCAGCTTTCGATTCTTTTTTATGTCTCAACCCCGAAAATTGTTTGTTATTACGAGAAAATAATTCATAATTTTTTATTTCTCATGTGATTGAATTTCGAGTGGTTTGTAGCCAGTTAGCCCTCCCCCATTTTTTTGAAAAAAAAAAATTAAAAAAATTACCGATTTTCAATATTTTGGGTTGTAGCCTATCAACTGACAAGGGAATTTCGCCAACTTGTCACCTACGATTGAACTGAAGTTTGGCTCACTGAAAGAGAATGTCACTCAGACCTCAGAACCAAATTTTCAGTTGCCGAAGTTGACTTTTCGATTTTTGCCGAATTTTTCAATTTTTGAAAATAGGACTAAAATAGCCTAAAATTGTAAATTTCGAGATAGAATCCTGAAAATTGGTTTATATGCTAAAGTCGATCGCCGGAGTCGATTGCCACCATTTTCAAAGCGATCTGGAGCTTCCAAAAAAATTTGTCAATTTAAAAAAAAAAAGCGTAATTATCAAGTTTGTCAAGAAAAAACAGGTGCGAACTTGTCACTTCGGATTTTGGATTCAACGACGTCAATTGATAGATGGCATCATACCAACGCTAGGATTAAATTTTCAGCTGCTGAAGTTAATTGCAGCGTCGTCTGGAGAAATTCCAGTGCGCTGGAGAAAATTCAACTTTTTTTGGAGGCTCCAGATCGCTTCGAAAATGATGTCAATCGACTCGGGAGGTCGACTTAACTATACAAACCAATTTTCAGGATTCTATCTTGAAATTTACAATTTTTTTTTCAAAAAATGGTTTTAGCCATTTTCAAAAATTCGCCAAAAATCGAAAAATCAACTTCCGCAGCTAAAAATTTGGTTGTTTCAAAATTGTAAAATTTGGTGAAAATCTAAAATTTGATAAAAATAAATCAAAGTATTTAAAAAAATTTTTTTAGAATTTTTGAAATTGACCATTTTAAAATTTTAATAATTTTTTTGAATTTGGGACAGTTTAAAAACGTTTGAAGAATTTCAAAAAATGAAAACATTTGAATTTTAGTACCTACCTATATTTTATAATTTTTAATGATTCTTCAAAATTGGATTATCAAAATTTGGGGAAAACTCTAAATTGTTTATTTTAAAATTTTTATAAATTTTTAGATGGGTCGATTCTTAAATTTTTCAAAATTTAGTGAAAGTTGGAAATTAGGAAACGTTTCAAAATTTAATAGATAATAAATGTAATTTTAGTCATTTTTCATTAATTACGAAATTAGATCCATTTTAAAGTGTAATAAATTTTCACAATCTTGAAAATTTTGTGAAAAAATTTAATTTTATAAATTTAAACATCTACTTTGTCTTAGTAGGTAGCTAGGGACCTATACTTATCTGAAGTATGTAAAATTTTAAGATTGGTTAAAAATTAAAATTTTCAAAAAAAATTATAATTCAGTTGAATTTTGAAATTGAACCAAGTTTCCAAGTTTGGTAAAGTTTAACATTTTTTAAATTTTGTTGATCTGAAACATTTTTAGGTATAAGTTTTTGAAGTTAGAATAATTTTTAAAACATTGAAATAATTTTAAACTTTTAAAATTTTTTTGAAATTTTACCAAAATTTCAAAATTTGATAAAAATTGGAGTAGGTAGTATTAATTTTATAGATTTTAATACTTCCCCAAAATTAGATGAATTTTTCAAGTTTGATGAATTTTCACAATTTAAAAAAAAATTTGGTACATTATGGCTTTAAAATTTGGAAAAATTAAAATTGCACATTTAAAAATTTCAATAATTTTTTTGAATTTGGGACAATTCACAAAAATTTTAAAATATTGTAAAATGAATTTTCAATATTCGGAAACTTAAAAAATGGAAGAATAATTTAAAAAAATGAAAACATTACAATTTCAGTAAGTACCTTGGTACCTAATTCGTAAATTTTAATAATTCTTCAAAATTGTATCAATTTTGAAGCATCATTTTTTTTTTTGAAAAATGGGGTGTTGAAATACCACTTGAACTTTTGAACTCGGTGACTTTAAGACCACTTGATATTTCACGTGGGGGAAAACGAAAAATTGGGAATCATTTTTCATAAAACGGAACAATGTTGAGTGGTTAGAATTCAAAGATACGAAGTTCGAAAATTCGGTAATTTTTTGTTTTTTTCTAAATGGTTGAGGGAGGGGGGGGGGGGCTTGACATCACTTGAAATACAGTTCTGGAAAAAATAAAAAATATGAAATTATTTTTAATAAAAAGCGAACAAAAATGTAAATGTTAAGTTGAATACGAGTATTTGGGGGGGGGGGGGGGGGGGTGGTGATGAAAAACAACAACTTTGGTAAGCTATAACAAAAAAAGACTAAAAACTTTAAAATTGGTCAATTTTTTATGTTTTCAAAAAAAAAAAATAAATAAAAAATAGGGTGACGAATAGGGACCACTTGAAATTCAGATTGAAAAAATAAAAAATAGGCCTTTTTTTCTCATAAAAAAAAACAACTTAGGGGGGAATTTCGACCAAAAAAAAAAGAAATATTCAAAGCCCAAAATAAAGACCACCCTGGTATACTCTGTATTATACTCAAAAGTGGCGCCTTTGCCATAAAATTTCAAGCTAAATGGTATTTAATAACGGAGTGTTTATTTTATTACCGAATAATGTATCATAATATTTAGTTGTTCAGCTCTGGCGTCGTATACGAGCTAACTGCGTTACGGAATACGTGGCTTCAATGTAATACGCGTACACGTATAACTCACGACGATGGTAATAATGCCATTTTAATGCGATTTATTGCAATTGTAATATTGTGTATGATTTTCACCTGTGGAGAAAAAAATCGCGCAGTTACCGAAGTGCTATTAAAACTTACACCCGGTAAAACTTGCCGCTATATTTTACATTCAAACGAATATTTCACCGTGTAAGAGTTTCGCAGCTGTAAGGAAAACAATTTTGATGATTAAAATGTTACTTTTAAGATTCTTTACTTTTGCTCTTTTTTCGCTTTTCTTTTAAAAGCCGTGTCAGCAATAAAAATGTTTTCTTGCGGGGATCGTTAAAAAAAAATATTTCGAAGAGCGTTTTAAATGATCATCGCCGAATGAATTTTTTTAAAATAAAAAATACTTTACGTTCGTTTCTTGCTCTTTCTTTCGCAGACGTACGCGCGAGTCTCTCGATCGCCTTAGGGGGAAATACCTCTCAGCTCCTTGAGATTTTTAAAATCTCACAATCGCATGTACAACGCTAAATTCCAGCTGTGGTTTACGCACAAAAAAAGTACATTAGTTCAAATTTTACCACTTTTATACGAAAATTTACTTCCGTTTTTGTTCCATTTTCAATGAGCCGTGCTACCTCTCCGAAACAGATAAGAGGTTCGCAGAAGTGTTCTTGCGAGTAATTTTAAATTACGTTGTATTGTTAATAAAGAATTCTGTTTTTTTTTTTTTTTTTTTTACAGAGGATTAAATGTTATGGTGTAAAGGTACCTACATACTTGGGTGCGATGATGATTAGGCAGATTGTGACTTTGTTCATATTCATTTGTATTTTGTATCGTATCTATCGTTGGATCGAATATTAGTTCAATGTATAGAAACTTTAAGAGGTACAAATATACCTGATACCTATGTAGGTAGGTAGGTAGGTAAATATAAACTGGGGAAATGTTTGATTATTCGATTAACACACGAATGAAAATTTTCTGGTAGCTGCTCAAACGTTCTGTATATCCCATTTAGGTAAATTAGCTAAGAGACAATATTTCGAGTAGGACTGCTAATGAATTCTTTGAAAGGTATTTGACTACTTATCTAAACTGGCTTATATATATATACCTTTGCGTATTATAGTGACTGGGGTACCCGGTATACCTATATTTAATTGATGGTAAAATTTCAAAAATTGTTTACAAAGTAAAATCCGTAATAATTTTGTTTTAATGACGATCTTTCAAAGATATTGTCAGATTTATTTCTAAATCTTCTGAAAATAAATTCCTTTTTCTAGTCCGGAGTAATTCCCCGGTCGCATATATCGTGTATAAACGTATCTTAAATTTACAATTCAGATATTTTTTTGAAAAATAAATTTTAAAAAAAATATAGGAACCCGAGCGGCGCCACTCGATCGATAATATCGGAAGATGTAACGTATCGATAAAAAATCGTTTGAAAATCTATAGATGTTCTCACGATATTATAAAGATTTATCGGTACAACTTCATAGGCAAAAAATCTAAAAACTATCGAATTCGATAATATTAAGATTTTATGACGATATTCGTCAACGATACTATCGACAAAGAATATTAAATTTATCGATTCCGATTTTCCACCGATTTTGTGCAGATATTTGAAACTACATTATCGACAAAGAATATTAAATTTATCGATTCCGATTTTCCACCGATTTTGTGCAGATATTTGAAACTACATTATCGACAAAGAATATTAAATTTATCGAATTCGATTTTTTAACGATTTTGTAAAGATATTTAAAACTATATTATCGACAGATTATATGAAATTTCTCGACTTCGATATTTTACCGATTTTTTACGACATTTGAAACTATATTATCGACAGATTATATTAAATTTATCGAATCCGATTTTTTACCGATTTTGTAAAGATATTTGAAACTATATTATCGACACATAATATGCAATTTCTCGAATTCGATTTTCTAACGATTGCGTGAAGATATTTGAAACTATATTATCGACACGTAATATGAAATTTCTCGATTTCGATTTTTTAACGATTTTGTGAAGATATTTAAAACTTTATTATCGACAAGTAATCTGAAATTTCTCGAATTCGATTTTTCAACGATTTTATGACGATATTTGAAACTATATTATCGACACGTAATATGAAATTCCTGGAATTCGATTTTTCAACGATTTTGTGGCGATATTTGAAATTACATTATCGACAAATAATCTGAAATTTGTCGAACGATTTTTCAACGATTTTGTTACGATATTTGAAATTATTTCCAAATTGGTGAAAATTTTTCTAAGTCCAACACGTCTGGAAGTACTAAACTGCCTATTATAAGCGTTTTATTGCTAATTCCTCAACGATAAGGTATGGCATAGTGGTTAAGGAAGAGGATTACCATGCAGGAGGTAGATGGTTCAAGCCCCACGGGTGGCAGATTTTTTATAATTTTTTTTTGACTTTTTCTGAAATGATCCTCTTACCGTAACATGAATAATGTGTTTAGGCATAGTTTAATGTATTAATTATGCTAATTAATGATTTTTAATTATAGAAAAAAGCTAGTAAAAGACAAAAAATCGGAATAAAAAATCGATAAAAAAATCGACAGAATATCGAATTCGATAAAGTGTCGCGAAAGTTCCGCCTAAATCGTGAAATTATCTTTCGATATTATAGATAGATTATCGATAAAATATCTTACTATAATCTCGAAATTTTTATTAACTATAATTCGTCGATAATCTATCTATATATCGAAAGATAATTTCACGATTTATGCGGAACTAACGCGACACTTTATCGAATTCGATATTCTGTCGATTTTTTATTTCGATAATTTGTCGAGTGTGCTGCTCGGGAATAGATTTTTTAACACTTTGAGCAAACTAAGAACATTTAAAATTTGGTAAAAATGCTCATTTTTTGAAAGTTTGGTCAATAAACTGCAATTTTTTAACTTGAATTTTTTTTTTCGATTTTATTGACAAACTTAAAAAAAAATTTATTTATAGTTCAAAAATATTTTCATCCAACAATTTTTTAATTGAAAAAAAAAACTCTACCGCAGCATCTGCGGTAGACAAGCTGATTTTTTTCTATTTTTCTTGTTCTTATGAATGTTCCTCACTCCTGTCATATCATTGTAGCTTTCATTCAATTATAAAATTACCTGATCCTGAATTATGATGGAATTCATTTCCTTTCTTCAATATTTAATTACCTACTCCCATAAATTGATAAAGGTTATTGGACACAAGAAAATTGTGAGAAATGAATAATCGAACACATTAAAAAATAAATCAAAAATGCAGAAAATTTCCTTCCCATTTTTATAGACTGTAGCTATATTTGTTGCACTTTCCAAAAGTTACAAATCAGAAAGGTTTGAAATTTTGAAAAGAAGGCACAATATAGACTATAGAGCTGCGTTTATACTGTACAAAAACTAAGAAAAAACAAATATCCGCAATTGCGTATCAGTTCCATAAAAAAAAAAAATCATAAGAAAATAAAACTATAGAAATTGCAAAAAAAAAAAAAAATTATTGTATAATCCAATTGTATCATTTTTCCAATTTGTTATAAATCAACATGTAAGGATTTTTTACCTGTAATTAAACAGAAAATAACATTATTAAACTGACTCTAAAGTTGTCGTGACGTACCTATCTACGTACTTACCATTTATGTAAAACGCACTTCATCATAACGTTTCAATAATGTTGTTACAGTAACGTTACTTTAACGTTGTTTTTTTAGTAGTGATTGAGATTTTTCAATCAATAACATTATTTTAATAACGTTATTGATGATAAATACCGAAAACACACCTTTAACGTTACAGTAACGTTATAGTAACGTCGTCAATGAAGCGTTATAATGATGGAAATCTCACACAAATAGTGGATACGTCATAACAACAATAACATAAGTTCAAAAACATTAAAATATCGTTACTGTAACGTTATTGTTGCGTTTTTTATTGAATCTCAATCACTACTACAGAAAAAGTTATGAACAAATTTTTTTCAACCGAAAATGAAACAATAACGTTACAATAACTTTATAGAAACGTATTGTAGTGATGCTATTGATGTAATATAACGAAAAATGCTTTTAATATTTTTATTTCCTGGTGAAAATTTCTCCACATTTTGTTGTCGTCATCTGGCATAAATTAAAAGGGGAAAACATGAATTTTTTCCTTCACTGTTCGAATAAAAATTTAGTTCTTGCGAATTCTCAATTTCTTTCAAATGATACTTATTTTTTAAAATTGAAAACATCTAAACTGTTTTAATCTTTTTTTGAAACCACATTTTTTCAAGTTGGTACATAATCAAAATTTTGAATTTAAAAAAGTAATAATCAAAATTTTTTCTGAAGAATTTTTTTTACATTTTTTGGAACTTTTTTTAAAATTTCGTTCAAGCCTCATTTTTCAAAAGATAGATTTTTTTAGTTTCATTGTAATGCAACTATTTTCAACTTTTGATAATTTCTTTCCAGTTAAAAAGTTTAAAAAAATTGTTCAAGTATCAGAAAAATTGTAATTTATTTTTTCAAAAAATTTTGTTCAGACTAATTTTTAATTTTTTTTAATACATAAATTGAAAAAAAAACATTTTTGATTTTTTTTTCTAAATCCCATTTTTAAAGAAACAATTTCGTAATTTTTTTGAAAACACAAATTTAATAAATTTTTGCATGCGAATTTTTCACATTTTATCTCGTAAACTTGAATTTTTAAAAATTTTGTTCATAACTCCATTCTCAAAAAAAAATTAGAATTGTAATTTTATAGGAAAATACTTAATTTTTATTTACCTATTATTTTTTTTAAATGTCCATTTTCCAGTTGAATGAAGTGTAGAAAAAATGTTTAAAATATCACAAAAATTATTGAAATAAATTTTTTTATTTTTTAAAAAGTTATTCATAAAATATCGACTGCCAAGGTTGACCCCATATCATATCCCATACTTCATTTTTTTTGGAGTCTTAAAAATTAAGTATGAAAATGAAAAAAAAAAAAAAAAAAAAAAAGAATTCTATACCTACTTGTCTCCTCTGCATTTTGAACGACTTTTTGAAACAACAATTCTAAATTTTTTTCAAGTCATAATTTTAAAAAATTCAGTATTTGAGAATTTTCTATTTTTAAAAAAAAATGCCTCATAAACTCGCTTTAAACAAATAAAAATAAAAAAATTCTCTATTTTTTCCGATTTTATCAAACAATAAAAAAATTAGTATTTTTATTTGAAGCGATGACTGCAAAAATTATTTCCATGTTGAAATTTGAAAAGAGGGGCTCGGAAGTAAAAGTGAAAAAAATTGTTTTTCAACTCCAAACAATTAAAAGAAGAAAATACGTTTAAAAACTAAAAAAAAAACTTAAAAATAAAACTAGAATAAATGTTTTAAAAAAAAATTTAAAAACAATTTCGAAAAAATTACTTTGAAAGAATTTTCAAAATTATTTTCTCGCCAGAAATTCTTAAAATTTTTATTAAAACATCAACTTTTTGAAATCTTGTTCGAATTTTTATTTTTTATTAAATTAACAATTTTTTTTCTTTTTGAAAAGTAGGTAGGTACCTACTTAATCTAATTTTAATAGAAATCACTTATTTTGAAATAGTTTTTCGAATTTTGTACTTTGCATTTTTAATGTCTTGTTAAAATACTAAATTGCTTTAAAAAATTCTTTCTGTGAGGAAAATTGGTGGTTTTTATAATTCTGGGCGTAAAAATGCAACGTACAAGGGATGGCACGTCTTCCTGATGTACGTAGTGCTACAGATGTTTCAATTTTGCATTGCACGATGGTTGTAAACCATTAGGTACTCACAAAAGAACTCTAGATATTGTGCTTATCTAATCATAAGAATCAATTATTCATTGTGTATGTAATGTACACGAATCTTAACAAATGGAAATCTGCAAGTCAGCGATCAGACTCCTTGCATACCTCTGAGTCTCTGATACATCCACAACAATAAGAAAAAATTAAATTAATTCGCAAACTGATAACGATAAAGTAAACCTAATCGAATTTATACTTCAATGCCTTTATCAAATAACCAACTCCACTTTTGAAAAGAGTAGCACGCGACATGTGCCAAGTTCCACTGCGGTTGGTTCGCGTTTACAGGTATGGCATGGCATTTACGTATACGAATAGAACCATATCCCTTACATTTGCAAATTCCAACAATTTGAAAACATCTAAAGGATTTTTAAAATTAAACGTAACTCAACCATTAACGCTCGAAAAAGCAGTGATTCAAGAATGGCTTAGAACTGCACGAAATGTGCGGTAGATTCGAATTTTAGAACGTGTATTTTACACTAACTAAAATGTCGGTGTTAAGTAAAGCTTCTAACGAACGAGATTTATCATTTGAAACGATATTGTGAAATTTTCACTTCGACGGTATTATTTCGAGCTTAAAATAGATTTCCAGTATAATACGAAATATTCCATCGATTACTTCTAGAGTATGGTACACTACATTGCATCTAGTTGGAAATCGCGCCTCGTCGAAATACGAGTACATGGTACACGTAATACACACACATGGTTAGGTTACTGCTCTGAACGTAGTTGCAGAAATACACTACGATTCCAGAGAGATTATAGGTATGCTTTCAAAATTTAGGGGCTCAGCTTTTTTTAGTCAGCAAATCGTTTGTTTGGAGAAGTGATGTCCTTTTTTGTAATTTTGGCAGGGGAACCTTCTCCTTCTAAGCGAGTGAACCTCTATCCAAATCTTCCAATTTTTTGGAATATTTTTTTTAAATAGTCTATTATTATTTTTTTTTTTTAAATTTTAAAGCATTAATATCTTTTAATTTTTAAGCAAAAAATTTGTTTTTTCTGAGGAAGGAATTTCGTATTCTTATAGAAGAGACATTTCAATTTTTTTGAAAAAAATCCTTCAATTTTCTGAGAGAAAAATTTTTAAATGTTTCAAGGAAAAAATTCCAAAAATTATTAGGGGAAAAATAGTATAATTTTTGACTAACAAAATCTCAAAATTTTTTGAAGTAGGCAAATAAAAATATTTTTTAATATATTTTAGGGAAAAATAAATCTTTCAGTTCTTTTGAAGAAAAACCACCTCGAATGTTTTTGAGATAAGAATATTTCAAATAAGTTAATGTAACCTAACCTAACCCAACTGTCGGGTTTTGAGGTCGGAATTTTGGGTCGGATTTTGGTCTCGTTTTTTTCTATTTTGGTCTCCGTAAAAGCATATACTCGTACTATGCTAATAACTAAAATTTTCTTAAATTTTTTTTAAAATTTTGTTTTGTAGAGAGAATCTTGATTCTCGAGGCTGGTATCAGGTTGATACCAAGAGACTGGTATCAGGTTGATACCTCGAGGCTGATATCAAGCTGATACCAAGAGACTGGTATCAGTGTGATATTTTTCAAGAATTCAAGGAATATTAAAATTGTTTTGTAAAAAAAAAACTATAATTTTTGAGAGATGAAGTCTCTATAAATTCTTCTGGATCAGAAAAATTCCTGAGTTCCTTAGGGGAAAAATTGTATACCTATTTTTGACAGAAGTCTCTAAATTTTTGAAAAATCTCGTAGTTGTTTTTGGAAAAAAAAAAAAATCTTGAAAATTTTTTATTGAAAAAAATCTGTATTTTTTATCTTTGAAAATGACGTCTTTTTTTTTTCATTAAAAAAAATTCTCAATTTCTTGAAGTAAGAATCAAAATTTTGGAAAAAAGTTTCTAAATTTTTTAAAATAAGAAATCTTTTGTTTGGTGAGGGGGCAAGAAATCTCTAAATTTTCTTAAATAAAAAATTCTTACTTGAAAAATATACTTATTCCTAGTTTCCAACCTATACTTATACTTAATCTCTATTTTTTTTTATTATAATTTTTTGGAAATCACGCCTTCATAATTTTTTATTTGAAAAACTCCTTAATTTCTTGGTGTAAAAATACGAATAGGTAAGTAGTATTTTTCAAAATTTTCAGGATCTTATTCTACAACTTTCATTTGAAAATTTTTTCAATCGAACCCTTCCTCCCTGCCGCCTCTAATTTTTAATTTGTATCTTCGAGGTGCTATGCGAAATCGATGGCGAGGGAGGGGTCCAATTTAAAAAAATGTCAAACAAAAATTGTAGATTGAACTTCTAAGAATAATTTTTGTTGCTACAAAAATTTCGATAGGATCCATCCCTCCCTTCTAATTTTGAATATCAAGTACCTATGTATTGGACTTGAGTAATTGATACATCAATTTTATTCAACAAATCTCATTTCGTTTGTGGCACAAATCAACACGACGGCGAAGTGTACTTCCAAATTTTAAAATTCGTAAGCAACCCAATAATTCAAAAAAGACATAAAGCACACGCACTTGTAAAAATAAAAAAATAAAAATAAAAATAAAATAAAAAACACCAATACATAATTACTTGACAACTATTTCGTAAAGCCATTTTTCAAATCCAAAATATTTCCGTCTTATCAATAAAAAATAAAAAAATCCCTGCAAATCTCCACGATCGTAATTTTAGCCAAAAATAACACGTTATGAAACAAGCAGCCTTTACACGTACTCACAACTCATGCTCGCATAATAAATTACCAAACAGAATTAACGCCACTTTCAAAATCCCCCATTATAATTAAGTAAACAAAAATTTTCAGCATTTATGTCAGCGTTAAAAAATTTACGGTATTAAAATATGTAGGTCGAAATCACTCTTAGAAACAGCACAGCAGCGTCAGAGCTGATTATTTAGAAATATTTTGAATATTTAAGAAAACACAGAGGTGTTGAAATGCACCTCGAAGCGAGTAATCGTAGAAGAGAATTTATAAACAAGCGGGCTCACTAAAACGTGTTAAATTATCGTCAGAGTTATACCTACTCGTATTTCACCATTTTACAGTTCTCACATGCTTGCTAGGTATATAATTTGCAAGAATTAGTTTCTACCTGTTCGGATTTTTTCAAACAGATTGAAACTTTTAGAAAAAATAGAGAACAATTTAAAAACGAATAGAAATATTTCGTTGCAACGAGACCATTAAAACTTAAATAATTTGAAAAACCAGTCAGGAATGCAAAATTGAACGTCTGTACGAATTACGAGCTTCGATAAGTTGAAAAAATTCGCAAATTTCGATCCTATTCATTTTTTTCGACGTTTTTCAACATCTTTATTTTTTTCAAAAAAAAGAAACCAACTTTTTAAATATATTATTTATTTTTTTAGATAATTTTTTTTAAAAATTACTTTTATTTTTTTTTTTGTTTTAAAAACTAATATTTAAAAAATTAATTGAATGTCTATATTTTTTTTCTTATAAAAAAATTCAACAAAAAATTTGTATCTGAGGTGAGCTCCTCTTTTCCTTTCTCCAGCAGTCTTGTTTCGATTCTAAGTTCCAAGGTAAACATTAGGTACACCGCACCACGAAATTGTTCTAAACATTTGAAAATTAAAACTCGTATGGTAAAGTCATAATAATAACTCAAACCAAGCACAAATTACTCGTTTAATGTCGTCTGATAATTTTTCCACCCGGTCGAAAATTCCTCTAATTTGATGGTAATCTATTTAAGTATGTACAAAACTTATGTAATTTAAATAACGCCATTCTAGAGGTTGTGTATGTACAAATCGTCGCATATACGCGATACAAAATGGTGATACTTTTGCTTCCTCTCGTATAGTGTCAAAAGTTGAAGAAATTCACCATTCAAACAGGAAGACGAAAATTTCGCACATTATCTTAAATGTTTTGAATTTTATACGGAAAAACACGACAAAATGAATAATTCCGAAAATACGTTTACTTAATTACATTACACTGGAAATTAACGAAAAGTTGCGAATTCGCGCTGGATTTCGTCACGTTAGTCGTGTCGCAGATAAGAATGAATCAAATACGAGATTTTTATAATTCGAAAATTAATTGACGACACCTACGGTAAACAACATTTCTTCATCTTCCCACCTGTGTTTATTTGCCCGCGGAAAAAATTAAAAGAGGTGTAGCTTCGAACGAGTAATGAATTTTATAACGCACTTGAACCCAATTTGGAAGAAAATGGGGGCATTGAACACTTGAACAGTCGCCACTAGTGTGGGTATAATTATTATTAATGGTATCGAATAAAATAACGAAGGTAATACCTGTAGTCCGATAAAGAATTTAAGGAAATAAAACTGCATTTTAGGTGAGCACAGATTTTTAAATCTGATTAACTAAGTATACCAAAAAGTTCTCAAATTTCATCGTACAGACCTCCTTGTTGTTTTTCGCTTATAAATTTTCAAAGACACGTTTAAACAAAAAAGTGATCATGACTAAAATTAAAGTAAATGAAATTTACAACAAAAAAACTTTCACTCATTTTTTTCAAAAATTAACAGATAGCGCAAAAAAAAAATTTGTTCGAATAAAGTGAATTTCCAAACATTTTTTATGAAATTATTTTTCGAGACTTGACAAAAAAATTCTCTGAAAGACTTCTAGTTTTCAGACAATTTATTTTTAATTTTGCTCCAATCTAATTTTATAAAACTATTTTAAAAACAAATTTTCAAAAATTTTCCTCAATATTTATATATTTTTTAATTTTGTTGAAATAAAGGCAAAATTCAATTTTTTTAAAATATAGTTTTTATTGATTTTCAAATAAACTAGATACAAAGAAAATTTTTCTAAATTTTGTTCAAAGCAAATCTATAGTTTTTTAATTTTTTTTTTTTTTTTTTTTTTTAGTTTAAAGAAAAATTTTTAACATATTTTTCTCGAAATACCTAAGTAATCTTTTTTTCAAATTTTGCTCAAAGAATACCTATTTCTTATATTTATTTGTCTGAAACATTAAAAAAAATTATTCAGATTTTGTCCAAAGAAATTTTTTTTCACATTTTCCTGAAACTTTTTTTTCGAAATTTTACTCGAAGAAAAAACTTCGTTCAAAGAATTTATTTTCAAATTTTTCCAAAAGAAAATTTTTATAAATTTTGTACAGAAAATTTTATTCCACGTTTTTCCAAGACATTTTTTTGAAAATTTTCTCAAATAAATTTTTTTAAAATTGTACCCAATTTTTTTTCAAAGCTCAACCAATATTTTTTTTGAATTTTTCTGAAACAATTTTTTTTTTCAAATTTTGTTTAAAAGAAAGCTTTACAAATTTTTCTAAAATGAAATTCCTCCAAATTTTGCTCAGAGAAAAGTTTTCCACATTTTCCCGGAACAATTTATGTTCGAAGTTAATTTTGGAAAATTGTGTTTCAAGAAAAACATTAGTTGCTGTAATATATGGAACGTTCAAAAAAATTCTAAATTTTGTCTAAAGAAAATTTTTCGGAGATTTGTCCATAGAATTTTTTTTTCTCAGTTTGATCAAAGAATATTTTTAAAAATTTTTGTGAAACAATTTTTTTCATAGTTTTCTTTTAGATTTTACTCAAATTAACCTTCCGAAAATACTGCTCAAGAGAAAATTTTCTAATATTCCACAAAAAATTGTTAAAGCTAAAATATTCCCTATTTTGAAACTTTTTTTTTTGATTTGGTTCAAAATGAATTTTAATAAAATATAATTGTTTTGAAAATAAAATCTCCAAAAAAAATTCAAATTTTTTCAACCAATAAAAGGCGAAATTCGAAATTAATTTTAAAAAAATTATAATTTGTTATTAAACTAGGTATTATCGAATTTTGCTTAAGAAATTTTTTTCTCATTTTTCCAAAACAACTTTTTTTTGTTCAAAGAAAATTTTTTCGTGTTTTCTCTGGATTTTTTTTTTTAAATTTCCTTTTTTTTTTAAATTTGCTCATTTTTTTAAAAAAAGTGAACCTTTCAAAAATATTGCTCATCAAAATAAAATTTTGTAAGATTCTACCAAAAATTTTTTGAACTACCTAATAATCTTTATTTTATAATTTTAAAAAAAATGCTCAAAATTGATTTTAGTTGTTTTGAAAACAAAATCTTAAAAGTACCTATTTTCTTAAACAAAAGACGAAATTTGAAATAAATTTTAAAAAATATAATTTGTAATCAAACTAGGTACCTTTTTAAATTTTGCCCTGAGAAAATTTTTCCAAATATTGCTCAAGTAATATTTTTCCAAATTTTGTGTAACCTCGCTCAAATATAAATTTCCGAAAATAGCTTCAAAACGTATTTTTATAATTTTGTCTAAAAAACACATTTTTTTTTTGCTTGTAAAGAAACTTTTCATTTTTTTGGGGGTCAAAAACCAATTTTTATAAAGGAACACATTATTTTCTCAAAATTTCGCTGAAAAAAAATAGAAAAATTTCTTTTTAGTAAGAACTTTTAAAATAAATCATTTAAATTCGTACTTTTAAGAATTGATTGGGTTACTTGATAAATTCACATTTCAATGAAACATTTTCTGCGCATTATCTTTCATAATTTCAAGTAGATACCTAACTAAAATGCATATAAATTACTCCAATTAATATCGGTCATATATCACCGCAAAATAACTCGTGCGAACAGCGTCTCAAAAAACCTTTTGAGAATATAATAATAATGGAAATTTATGCGACTGAGATACTCTACTATATCTTTGTTCTTTGATGTAAAAGTATATAATTTTAATACGTATACTCTGGAGTGAAAAAAATCACTCTTGTCAGACTGAAAACCTAATCCATTCTGTCTTGTCTTCGTTGATAGAAAATATTGAAATGGTCCGATGGAAATATTTTAATTTCATTTGACACTATCAGTTTACTTTTTTTTCTCGATATAATAGCTATATATTTATATATTGATGAAAATTTTTTTCCTTATTTTATATTCGAACTATGTTATGCATGTAAAGAGTAGTTTTATATCTCGTTCATGATCATCATTGTAGAAAAAAGAATTTCCTTGAAGGATTGAAAAATAGCGTGTCACCTTTCAGCGTTCGATATGACTCCTTTTTTCAACTTGAAGAAAATTACAACGTCGTCGCGAGTATTTCATAATAAATATTTTCATTGCATTATATCCGAAACGCGTATGTAGAGTGTGTATATTGGACGTAGCGAGATATTGAATGAATAGAGAAAAGGAGAGGAGAGGAGAGGAGTGGAAAAAACTTAATAATAATCCATGGCATGAAAACTATATACTTTATCGACCTGTAACATAAGGAAGTGAAAAGTCAACTATATACGTGTTACTCAAAGTCGCAACTTTTTAAACCTCGCGAAAAAAAAATTTCAAGACATAATTAAGTAGGAAAAAAAGTGATTTATGTGTTCCATGACATCGCGTAAGCAGTCGTAAGAAAGAAAAAAAGAAAGAAAAACTTAATATTGATTTATGAAAATAAATGTTGATGAGTTTCATTTTTACTTTGGCGGTCGTTAACGGTGCAAGAAAAGTTTTCCAGCTACCGGTTCATTGAACGTGCATAAACAATGTGCAAGGATAAAAGAAATTCCGCGTCCGATAGCAGAACACAAGGCAGGAAACAAGTTGAAAAATATATTTGGACATATTTTTCTTTTTTTTTTTTTTTTTTTGTGACGAGGCCGAAATTCACGCGTGCTCGCGGATATAAAGGCTTTAAGTTTTTGATAAAAAATGATGCAGCTGGTGATGTTGATTATTGACGTTAGCGTTGAAACATGGAACGGAACGAACGGAACGCGCAACGCGACGCGACGTCCGTTTAAGAAATGTTACAAAAATATTTGCATCGTATTTATAAAAAAATCATTAATAAAAAATTTCCATTTTTCATGTCAACGGATGACTTCTCAATTTCGACAACGAGAACGAATTTTCGCACCGGGCTCTACGCTGAAAAAAAAAATCGACGAGAAATCGGCGAAATGAAAAATTCTACTGTAAATAATTTAAGAGACGATATAATCAGTTCGAAACGCGATTAACCTAATGATGTTAATGTTTCCAGTGGGGCGGGCGACGTTAATTTCAACCAATTATTCAAACTTTAATTCTGTAAAGAAAAAAGCTAATGAAGTGGACAATTGTTTAGCCCCGGTGATCTTTTTTCTCTTTCTCGGTAGATGGTAGAAAATAACGTTAATTTAAATCAAATCTTTTTATCCTTAGCTCTAAAATGGGGTATAGTGTCTACTGTCTGGGCGCATTTAATTACTCGAATTATCGCGTTTATAAATATTAGATTAAAACAAGAAAAAACCAAAACGAATCTGCATAGATTCTTTATCGGTGTAATTAAATTTTACATCAAGAAATCTGATTTAACGCCTGGGCTTCGTAACTTATGTCAATCAGGATATTTCGAAATTTTACTAAAATTTTGTATAAAATTTATCTATGTAGGTACCTCTTTTTACAAAAATTTATTTTAAAAAAAAGTAAAGTACTTAGTTGATATTTTATTGCATTTTTGGAAAAATTATTAAATAGAATAGGGACAAAAGTATTATGTATTTATTTTTGTCGAATATTTGGTAATCAAATAATTATTCTTTTCAAAATGGAAAAATTTGTTCAAAAAATAAGCTCTTAACAGCTAAAATTTTTGTTAAAATAATTTTCTTTAATTCAAAATCAAGAAAAAAATTTTTTGATGCTTCTTGGAATTTTTCTTAGGAACCTACTGATTACTTTTAAACAATCTACAACAAAAAAAAAATGTAAAAAATAATCCACCAGAAAATTCATCTCTCAAGAAAACTTTTTTTTCAAAAAAGTAATGTTTTTTGAAAAATTCTTAGTCGATTTTTTAGAAATTTTCGGTTTTAGGAACTTTTACCTATTTTTAAAAAAATGAATAGAAAAAAATAATTTAAAAAAAAAATCTCCTTATAAAAACGTTTTGGTAAAAAAAAATTTGCAAAAAAAAAGTAATGTTACGTTAAAAGATCTGCTAAAATAAATTGAAAAATCCGATAAAAATATTTCTTTATAAAAAATTATTTGATTTTTTTTACAGAAAGTTCAAAAATCTCTCAAAAAATTAATGAAAAATATTTTTTACTACCTAGCACTAAATATTCTCTTAGACAAAAATTCTCATAAAGAAACGTTTAAAAAATTATCTGAAAAAATCAAATAAAACGTTTGACAATAAATTTACCAAGAGAAAAAGAATCATTTTTGGAAAACGTTTTAAAAGAGGAATATTTTTATTGTATAATCGAACTACTCAGCTATGCTGGCGAGATATCACAGAATGCTGTATTTTCGATGACGACCCCCCCCCCTCCCCCTTCCCATCAATAATTTCATTCGAAAATTGTACACTTTTTCATTGTTTTTAAAGAATTAAAAAAAATATATTAATGGGCGATTCTCAAATTTCGGGAACGATTCGTGTCCCCGTTAAATATCTCTCGAATGGTAACACTGATTTTTTTAAAATTTGGTACATTAGTAGTACTCCTTTAGTACTACTTCTGCCGTGTATAACATTTGAGATGACTGCATATTTGAAGGTCATTTCATAAGCCAGAACATGAAAATTTCCAGTAGCGTGGCCTGTCCCTCGAGTAACTTTTCACTCAACACTTTAGGACACGCGCTTGCTCGATAAAATTAAAAACCCGATGACTGGTGTGAGAAGTGAAGAATTAGAGCCTTTATCATAGGAAAATGGGTTTTTAAATTTTTCAGTCGAATTGAGTGGTCCCGGAGGTTTCATAGGGGTGTCCCTCGAATTTTTGTCTTTAGCGTGGCCCAAATCGCCATTAAATTGACAATTTCCAAAAACATCAGTATTTACTTTTTTTACATCGTTCAATGCAAACATAGTACTAGATGGAATGGGGGAACACTTATCTACCTCGATCGTTTTCCACAATCCTCTTCTCAGGCGCTCAGAGCTGAAACTTATTAGAACTATGATTTTTGACCAAAAAAAATGTCTTTAGCGTGGTCCTCGTAGCTACTAGACGTGTTATATTAGGTTCAAAATTTTTATCGTGAAAGATGAGTATTAGTACGTACTTTTATCCAATGTTTTAGTTTTTTTTCAAAAATAATTTTAAAACCGGAATTTTCATGTTTTTTCTCGGATTTGTCTTTAGCGTGGCCGTAGATTTGAAGTCCTTAGCGTGGCCCGTATCATTTATGGAGTCCGCATAGGTCCGCATCAAAAAATTAAGACTGTTAACGTGTAGGAAATTGAATTTTCGATCAAAAAAGGTCTATTCACTTTTTGCCTATCTTCAATATTTCAGGCGCTATGCTCAAAAAACGAAAAAATTAGTATGGACAAATACATACTAAATTTTTTCGTTTTTTTCGCATAGCGCCTGAAATATTGAAGATAGGCAAAAAGTTAATAGAACCTTTTCGCTCCGAAATTTAATTTCCTATAATGTAATAGTCTTAGTTTTTTATTTTTCTCAAAATTTGAGCCAATTTCTCAACTTGAGAAATTTGCATAAACAACAAACGTTTCAAAGTTTTTTCTCACAGTAGATTAGTGACCAAATTAGAGACCATGCATATTTTGAGTGTCTAGGGCACTCCCTCAAAACATTTCAGTGAAAAAATTTTGAAAAACCAACAATTTTTTCTCCCATTTTTTCATGGTAAATCGATCCCGAAATTTGAGAATCCCCTAATATTTAATCTGGTTCTAGTGGAGAAAAAAATCTTTGAAATTGAAATAAAAAACGCTGAAAATAATTGTCTTCGTAGTACTTTAATTTTTTAGATAAATCAGCTGTACATATAGTGCGTAGTGCGTAGGTAGGTCTAGGTACGTGTAACAGAGCTCCTAAAATGCTGCCTTGTAGTACACTCCATCTTATGTGATGTAAGTAATTTGTGAAAGTTCATTTTCTATTGTAACTTTTAAAAAAAAATTCATTCAAGTAAGACTTTCATTATCTCGTAGGTACCATTTTAAGGACAAATGTTCTTGAATAGTTGAATCTTCTCAAGTAGACCTTCGCGCCAAACTTTGCCAAAAGCTTGAGATACGACTAGAAACGCATTTGAAAATTATTTCAAAAAACTCTTTTGGACAAAGAAACATTTTCGAAATTTTCACAAAATATATTCAAGAGCATACTACGTATTTTAGTTCGAAGAAATTCTGGTTAAAATTCAGAAACTCTTTCAAAAAATTATTTTGTACTTGAAGGAATTCTTAAAAAAGAAAATTTACCCCCCCCCCCCCCAACCTAAAAAACTATTTTTTTTACAAAAATATTTCTGAGAAAAACAAGAATTAATTTTAAGAATTTATAATTCAGAGAAGTGATTCATTTTAGAAAATTATAAAAATTTCAATTTTGTAAAACAGATAAAATTATCATTTTTCTGAAACTGAAGTTAATAAAAATTAATGGTGCTCAAAAGTCGAAACCCCCAAAAGGCACATCAGTGACCTCTACTGACCCTACATCCCAAATTTCGATTGTTTGGGTATTTTAGTTTGGGCTGTAGGCTGTTCAACGCGTCAGAAAAGACAGGTTAAAACTTGAAAAATATTGATTTTTGACCCTGTATCGAGGTCAAAAGAGGTTTAAAGGTCAAAACCTACAAAAGGCACATCAGGGGCATGAACTCGATCTATGATAAAAATTTAGGCTCCCCAGCTCCATTTGGGAGGTCTGTAGCCTGATCAACGTGAAAAAATGACCTCAAAATCCACTTTTTGGGCCTTAAAATGGGGTGGAGATGACTTGGGAAGCTGAAATTTGGATACAGTGGAGACAATCAGAGTAACTGTTGTTGGTAAAAATTTCAAATCATTTTGTCAAATGTGGGCCTCTTTAGAGCCCCTTCAAAAAGGGGCCACCCCCAATTTTGGGGCTCAAGGGTCAAAAAACCCAAAAGGCACCTCAGTGACCCTTATCTATCCTAAATATCAAATCTTAGCATCCAAGGTCATTTGGTTTGGGCTGCAGGCTGATCAACGTACCGGGAGCGAGAAAAAACATGAAAAATTGTGAAAAATCTTGATTTTTGACCCTTGACAGGGGTCAAAGGGGGCCCAAAAGTTGAAACCTACAATAGGCACATCAGGGGCACAAACTTGATCCATGATGAAAATTTTGGCCCCCCAGCTCCATTTGGGGGGTCTGTAGCCTGATCAACGTGAAAAAAATGACCCAAAATCCACTTTTTGGGCCCTAAAATTGGGTGGGGATGACTTAGGGGGCTGAAATTTGACTACGGTGTAGGTAATTAGGACTCTCATCTCTGGGGCAAGTTTCAAAAAATTTCATGATATTGGGGCTCCCCCGCACCCCCCTCAAAAAGGGGTCATATCCTCAATTTTGAGTTAGGGCCCCAAAAATTTTTTTGCATCATTCCTACACCGAGGGGACCCTACATATCAAGTTTGACCTCATTTGACTTGTTAGGCTCGGCCCCAGAGTTCCAAAAGTGAGTGTAAAATTATAAATATATATATATATATATATAAATATGTGACATGTGACAGATCGTCATCTTTTGGTCCCAAACGTCGAGAAATGAGGTCAGAACTCTTCTACCCCCCTCCTTCTAAATTAGGGTCGGACACAATAGCCTAAATTTAAAAAAAAAAATTCGGCTAAAAAGTGAAATGGAAATAATTTTTTTTTTGAAAAATTTTGAACATCTTGCACAATTAATTTTGTATTGAAATTCAAAAAATGATTGAAAATAGGTACTATAACGTTTAACCAAATAAACAAATGAATTTCAAAAATCTAGAAAAAATATTACCTTCAGCTCCGCCAAAAATAAACCATAAAACGTTGAAAGTCATAGGCAAAATTTTCTCATTATCCTTGAATAATGGTAGAGTTAACATCATCTTCTTTATCAACGTTAAAAGCTCACATAATACTCGCGGGCAGAGAAAAATACGTTTCGATAAATTTTCAACCTATGTACCTCATTGTACCTCGATGTTGTTAAGATTTGTCGAATTACAAGAATGCAGTAAAACAAAAAAACAGAAAAAAGGCAGGAACAGAAAACGCTGACAATCGAACTCGATCATTAGAATGGTAGCGGAATAAAAAAGGCATGGTAACTAATACGTAATGGGCGTGTTACTCGAAAAGCGCACGAAATCAAAGTCCAAATATTAGGTATCTGCATGTTGAAATTTTTCGAACACCCTGTTGGTATAGAGTCTCATCAGTGGTATCCGAATCGGATATCGAATTGTAAAAGAAAAAATTATCTACCGGTCTGGTCGAATTATCTCGGTTGAAAAAAAAATTGCTTACTTCAAAGATAATTTTTTAAATTCAATTCCTTGCGGCTTGTTTCAAAGCTTTCAAATTATTGTACTGTCATTAGGCGTTTGCCAAGTTGTAAACGGATACAAAATGAGTTTTTATGGGATGCGAAAAAAAAAGGAAGGAAGAACGTAATCGAGTATCGGTAATAAGAAGCGTACAATTAAATTCACTTCGGAACCATTTCGCTATACCAAATGAATAATGATATGGCACCAGCTTCCATGAATTTATATACTTTTTCCCTTTGAAAATATGCATTTTTAAACATTTCTTCAATTCGATTTTAAAAAATAAGCGCTTATTTCGAGATACGAAACAAAGTATTAGTGAAATTATTCTAATGGAGAGGACGTTCGTCGCATTTTCTCTTTCTCTCTTTTTTTTTTTTTTTTTTACTTTTCTAACGTATATAACGAATCCCATACTTGTACTCTCGTGTTGTTTTTTTTTTTTAAATTTTTTCACCGTCGAAAACATCGCATCATTTAGAAACTCTAGATAACATTTTAGATAACATTTCGAATTAAGTTTTTGCTTACAAAAAATTCGCCAAGTTGGGGAAAATTATTTCAAAGTTTCAACACGAAACGTTTCAATACTCGTTAGCACAAATCACTTTTTATAATTTAAATTTGTAAAATCGTTTTCGAGATGAAAAAATACTCATGTGGTGAAATAGGTTAACCGCAATGTATTTCGTTTACGAAAGTGTTCAATTAACAGGTCCCTTTTTGAGGTTTATTCTTTACCTTTATTCTCGTGATGACGAAGCGAGGGCGAAATTTTCATAAATAACTTTATAGCTGTAAACAGGGACCAAGTTTTTAATGGCAATCAAAAACAATACGTGGTGTACGACGAAATGTATACTCGGAATGCGAGTAACAAAAAACTTGATATGAATATGATACAGATGGAGACTGTTATGAGTCTAATTCCAGCTCGTACTCTCAATGGGATGGTAATTTTAGCACTTTAAACGATGCAAACTTTTTTTTGAATATTTTTAGACAAGATTTCCGTAAAAGAATTATTTTTCCTGGACGAATTTTAATTACTAATACAGTTCAAATTTTTAAGAAAAATGTTCTCATTTTTTTGTAGAAAGAAATGTTTTCCTAAATTGTATTACTTATTTGAGATTTTTATTTTTTTGACGATTTTTTTTTTCATTAAATTATATCATAACATTTTTTACCCAACGTGTCGAGAATTTATTTTTAAGAAATTAGGAGGGTGGTTAAATTAATTATAGATATCAGTACATTTTTTACCCGATGTTTCAAGATTTTTTTTTAAATAAAAAATATTATTTGGACAATGCTACTAGGGTTAGCAGGAGGGCGGGAACTAATTCTTTTTGAGAGAATTTTTTGGGAGGATTCCTTATTCTGCGATGAGCTGAACGCATTAAAGTTTTTTTTAAAATGAATTTCCATTGGCAAAACTTTTTCAACATCTTTTCTTACTAAATTTTTATTTATAATTTTTTTTTGTTTGTTAATGTCAAAAAATATTAAGTATTTAGGTACCTATCTATTATTATTTTTTTTTTTTTAAGAAATATTTTCCTAAAACAAGTTTTTGTGGCCGAAAATTCTTTCATTTTCGAGAAAAATTCTCACAAGGAAAACTCGGAATCCGGAGATTGAGCAGAAATTTTACTCACTAGAAGAGCATATGACACTCAAACCTTAGCATCGAATTTTCAGTTGCTTAGTTGATTTTCCGATTTTTAGAGAATTTATTAAGGAAACATTTTAAAAACAGAATTTTTTTCACAATTTTTTTTTTCGAGATCCTTTCTAAACCTACACATATGTTCTGTGTGGTTTTTTTTTTGTTTTTTTTTTAATACTTACATTGCTTAGAAAAAATTTTGTGACATAAAATTCTCTCATCAGTGAGAAAAAAATTGGGACAGTCTTAAACAGGACGCATAATTCGATTTTTTCACCTGAATTTTTGGTCTACTTCGAAAATCACCGTCTCCAATTAGATAAGTGTTTAAAAATCAACAGTAGCAGTTCGCGGTGTAGTTAGTAAGTACCAAGTTTGAAATTGAAAGTTGTTAAGATTGTAATAAATAGGTATGAAATCGTCGTTAATTTGTATTTTATCGAGTTTATTGTTTTTATTGAACGATCTCTCTCGCTTCTTTTCCCAATTTTTTTTTTTTATCATTACCGATAATTCCGGATTTATATCGTATTTCCGGAAAATCCTGTTGGTAATAAGTGCGGTGTTAATGAAGCCTCGAAATGATGAACTGGGTTAAGCATAACGGAAAAAAACTGCTATGGTATAACTTGTTCAATTTTCTCGTCTTCTTTACATCTACCTACTATTTACGACAAAGCGTCTGGTATGTTAAAAATTGCGTACCTAATTTTTTAAAGTATTAAATTTTACAACTCCATCATTCCCTTCTACTTCACCATTCTCTATCATAGTATACTTCTATTATCTGAAGTTTACCAAAACTAATATTATAAGTATTATGCATATGATCACAAACGTGATACATCATCATAGACTCCTACTCGTTCATCTTTCAATTCTCATCATCATAATTAATTTTTAAATCCATTTCGTTATAGTCTAATGTTAATGTATGTGCGTAAAGATAAGCAAAAAATTATAGCCTGGTAACGTATGCGTACGTAGTACACGAGTCTGTTATGAGATCACGAAAAAAAACCAACACCGAACTCGAACACTTGGTAAATTTTAAATAATTGGAATTTATCGTGTGTTTTTCGCTTCTTTTCTTCAAATGTCGTTTATCGTACACGTTTAGATTTGTTTTTCTTTACGTACTGGTATGCGTAGATTGTGTAAATTTTTTCATTTTAACTTGCAGACAAGTCCAATTTTTATTCATTCTTTTTCTTCAGGTTTCATTCTATGACATGATACGGATTGTTTATATTTTTACTTATTTGTTGCAGTTTTTTTACTTAAAAAAAAAAAAAAAAAAAAAAAAACTATTTAGCTAACGTAAATTGAAAGTCTGGCGCTCGGTTTAGTAATTGAAACTCATCCGGAAACATTTAGCCCTGAGCTCCGAGTTTGAAATTATTCACTGAAAATTGGTTCTTATAGTCTAAAACAGTGGTTCTCAATTAGTTTTGCTCATGTATCTCTTTTTGAAAACAATTCTTTGCACGCACCCCTCCTCCCGCAGAAATAAATTAGTGATTGGGCTATAGATTATCATGGGCGCCCGCAATTTTTTTTTGAGGTAGCAAATGTTTAAAAGTTTTTTTTTTAATTTAAAAAAAACATCATTTTATATTTACATTTTTTTAAAAATCTTACAGGAAAAATTTATTTAAAAAAATCTTTAACAATTCTGCATATTTTTTTTTTTTTTTTGAAAATCACCATTCATTTATTTAAAAAAATCTCAGAGCAAAATTATTTGGGATAAAATAAATCACCTTTTTCGCATGAAATTCCTATAGAAATCCAAAAAACACATTTGAAAATCCTCTTTATGAGAAGTACATTATACCTAAAAAATTGAGAATTTTTTTCCAAAAAAAATGTGAAATACTCGTATCCAGGTAGGTACTTTCACTTATTGATTTTTTTACTTTAAAAAAAAAACGAGAATTTTTTTCAACAAATCAAAAATATTTTTCAAACTAAAAAGTTAAAGTACTTACCTAGCTATTTCAAAAAATTAAAATAATAAAAAAGATAATTTTTTTAATAACTGAAAAATATTTACCTACCTACTATATTTTCTAGTTTTTACTCCTGAAAAATTGGAAATTTTTTTTCTTCAAAAAAACAATGAAAAATTTCCTCTTCAATAATTAAGACTTTTTATTCAAAAAATTAGTAGATACATTTTTATTTTAAAAAAAAGGAAAATAAAAAATCGTTTTGCTAAAAAAAAAATCAAGAAATTTTTCTCAAATAAACGAAAAATGCATGTAATTTTGCTCCGGAAAAATTAAGAAATCTCCCGCGCTCCCTGAAGTGATTCTTTTTCGATGAAAAATATTTCTTGTGCCAAAACATGAAAAATGCAATCCTAAAAAAAAAAAAATTGAAAGCAATATCCAGAAAATTGGAAAACTTTTACTAAAAAAATGGGAACATTTTTCTGAAAAAAGATTCTAAAAATATCTTTACTCCAGAAACATCAAGAATTTTTTTCTCAAAAAAAAAATTTTTCAATTCCGAAAAAGTGAAAAATTTTCCTTTCAAGAAAATTGAAATATTTTTTATTCAAAAAAAATATATAATATGTACCTAAATATATTTCATCCAAAGAAAAAAAAAGAATTTTATCCAAAACTGAGAAGTGATTGTTTTGCGTGAAAATTTTCAAATAAATTATAATTTTGAATTGAAAAATAAAATGTGCTTATGTCGATCATGTACCACCATTTCAGAAACACTGCTCTGAATTATCTGGGAGGAGTTCGTGGGTTCTCAAAAGGAGGTCACTATGCTATTGAAAAAAAAAAAAAAAAAAAATAGAAAATTTAATATGGAAAAATTGAACGGACCAGAATTTTTTTCAGAATTGCATCTCTGAAAAGAGCTTTACCAAAGTGGCCTTTAGAAACCTTAAAATGTTCATTTTGATCTTAAAAAAATGCTCAACTTTTTTTTTTATCACCATGAAGGACACAATTCTGGAGATGACGAGTCGAAAATTTTTTGTCTCGTTTTCCAGACTATTTTATACTTCTTAGAATTTTTTTGATTTTTTTTTAGGGTAAGAGGTGAATTTTAAGACTTTAGAAAACCGATATATTAGTGGCTTTTTCCACCCCTGAACTCTCATTTTGAATCAAAATTTTGTTCTTCGAGGTACATCGCTGAATATTTTTTTGGTCATCTCAAGTCAATCATTTTTTACGATTTCAGTTTTTTTCATAAATTCCAGTGATCCCATGAAATTGTCTAATATAAAAACTATTCATGGACAGAAGTTTTGCGGATCAGAATGTCTCGATTTAAACCCTTCAGCAATCATCTCGCCCAAAATTGAAAAAATTGAAAATTCACGTTTAATCTCCTTTAGCTCATTTTTCACTGGATAATTTCAAATTCTGTGCTCAGGGCCAAACCACCACCATAATCCTGGCAACGCTTTTATTGAATTCGTTTTATTTTATTTTATTTTATTTTATTTTTTTTTGAAGAGATATTTTTAATTCAATTTTAAATGAGAAGATAAAAAAAATGCGAGCTGTAAATTTTCATTTCGTGAAAAAATATAAATTTCAAAATAGTATCCAGAGCATACAAAATTCTCTATAAAAAATTGCCACTCGTATAGATAATACGAAAAAATTGTAAAATTACGATCGAAAGTTAAACGAGCATGTAATACGAGTAGCTATAAAATAAAAATACAGAGAAACGAATGCTGCTATTAGATAAATGAGGGATATTTGACCTTTTTGTATGGCGTTTGGATATGTCGTGGTTTACTTATCATTCATACGATGCAATCAGAAACATCGTGTTAGCATGCATGTTAATAGCCAACTACGTGCTTTTGTGAAAATCAGCAAACTGAAATAAAGCTTTTGAACAACATGGCACTAATTCGACGAGTACATATACATATACAACGTACGACAAATTTAATAAAATAATTCGACACCTAATGCTACGTACACCGTAAAAATTACAAAAAAAAAAAAAAAATTCTCACCGGCGAGATGGGTATATTTTTAGCGGTATTTTTTTGCCCCTCAAATAAACGGGCTTTTATGGCGATAAATTAATCCAAGTATAAGAAAAATTTGGCAAGCGTTCGCGTGTAAAAAAAAATCGCTAATACATTACCTTAGAACATACCGGCGTTGAGCGTGTGGTTGACAGAAGCACGATGTTGTTAAAATGTTGAACGTGTACGAACTGGCCGTTTTGATATGACAGCAACGAAAGAGAGAGGTGAAAAACACCAAGAGAAAACGCCGCCGCTCGCTAAAGTAGCACTAGGTACGCGAACCTAAACACACTTCTACGTTAAAATGCTCTCTTCGCTACTTTTCCGAAATTCGCGCTTTATTACGCAGACGCCATTATCTACACTTTATTGTCGTGATCGTTTATTAAATTTGCATCGTGTATGATTCACAACTACTTTAAAGTTTTGAATCGAATAGGTGTTTGCGGAAATGTAAATTTTAGCCATGCACCAACGAAATGCCTCCCCCCCCCCACCTATGCCTACCCTACGCCTAGTCATTTGCGGTTAATTTTATATGAAAAGTGTATTCTATAAATTTACGCATGCATGTGTTTCGCCGCACAACCGTATTAATGATAGGAGGTGATTTCGCCAAATTAGGGTGGTTTAATGTTTGCCTGAGGTTTTTGAAGTTTTCTTTTTTTTTCATTTTCATTATCACCCTTCTTTATACAGGGGTGTATGATCGTGCTTCTAAAACTACTGTGCTGTACCTATGTATGCGAGTGTGTTTTTCTAAAAGAAAATTAGCTACATTCACGATTTTTTACAGGCGAAGTTTTTTTGCTTTGTTTTTCGGCAGGAGTTCTTTGAGCTTTTGGTTGATGGGGTTTTTCTTTTTTTCCTTTTTGGAAATGTACGATGTATTTGCCCGAAGCCAGTGGTTTTCTAACTTTCGAGCGAAAAAAATTGGCAATAAATTTTAACATGTACCGTGTACCTGCTCGTATATAAAAAGAAGTTTGAAATGTGTTTTCAAAAAAAAATCAAAACGTATTTTTTGGAAAAATATAAATAAATGTATTTTAAACAGATTTTAAAATGAATTTCTGAAAAAATTGAAATTGTATTTGAATAAGAGGTAAATATCCCGAGCGGCACACTCGATCGATAATATCGGAAGATGTAACGTATCGATAAAAAATCGTTTGAAAATCTATAGATGTTCTCACGATATTATAAAGATTTATCGGTACAACTTCATAGGCAAAAAATCTAAAAACTATCGAATTCGATATTATTAAGATTTTATGACGATATTCGTCAACGATACTATCGACAAAGAATATTAAATTTATCGATTCCGATTTTCCACCGATTTTGTGCAGATATTTGAAACTACATTATCGACAAAGAATATTAAATTTATCGAATTCGATTTTTTAACGATTTTGTAAAGATATTTAAAACTATATTATCGACAGATTATATGAAATTTCTCGACTTCGATATTTTACCGATTTTTTGACGACATTTGAAACTATATTATCGACAGATTATATTAAATTTATCGAATCCGATTTTTTACCGATTTTGTAAAGATATTTGAAACTATATTATCGACACATAATATGCAATTTCTCGATTTCGATTTTTTAACGATTTTGTGACGATATTTGAAACTATATTATCGACAAATAATCTGAAATTTCTCGAATTCGATTTTTTAACGATTTTGTGAAGATATTTAAAACTTTATTATCGACACGTAATCTGAAATTTCTCGAATTCGATTTTTCAACGATTTTATGACGATATTTGAAACTATATTATCGACACGTGATATGAAATTCCTCGAATTCGATTTTTCAACGATTTTGTGGCGATATTTAAAACTACATTATCGACAAATAATCTGAAATTTGTCGAACGATTTTTCAACAATTTTGTGACGATATTTGAAATTATTTCCAAACTGGTGAAAATTTTTCTAAGTCCAACACGTCTGGAAGTACTAAACTGCCTATTATAAGCGTTTTATTGCTAATTTCTCAACGATAAGGTATGGCATAGTGGTTAAGGAAGAGGATTACCATGCAGGAGGTAGAAGGTTCAAGCCCCACGGGTGGCAGATTTTTTATAATTTTTTTTGACTTTTTCTGAAATGATCCTCTTACCGTAACATGAATAATGTGTTTAGGCATAGTTTAATGTATTAATTATGCTAATTAATGATTTTTAATTATAGAAAGAAGCTAGTAAAAGAAGAAAATTCGGAATAAAAAATCGATAAAAAATCGACAGAATATCGAATTCTATAAAGTGTCGCGAAAGTTCCGCCTAAATCGTGAAATTATCTTTCGATATTATAGATATATTATCGATAAAATATCTTACTATAATCTCGAAATTTTTGCTAACTATAATTCGTCGATAATCTATCTATATATCGAAAGATAATTTCACGATTTATGCGGAACTAACGCGACACTTTATCGAATTTGATATTCTGTCGATTTTTTATTTCGATAATTTGTCAAGTGTGCTGCTCGGAATGTTTGTAAAAAATTACATGTACCTATACCCGTGTAGCAACGTCGATGCTAATTTCGATATAAATGTCGACATCCACATCGACATTTGCAATGGTGAGATTTTGAAAAATATGCTAAGTTCAAATATTCAATATAAGTATATATTAAAATTACACCAAAAATAGTGTTCAAGCCAACATTTCGACATTTTTTGTCAAATATGCGGCATTGAGGCCACCTTTGTAGCTGGACACATGCGAGTGTCCAACTAACATAGAGATGATTCTTAGACCTTATGTACTAATTCACAACACACTTTATCTGCGAGTATCACAATCACCCTCAAGACGTCGACAGTCAAGTCGATGCATTATTCGACCCTCGACAATTAGATCGACATTAACTCGACTTAAAATTCCTCTGGTCAACACTGTCGACAGTTAAGTCGATGCATTATTCGACCCTCGACAATCACATCGACACTACCTCGACTTAAAATTCCTCTGGTCGACACTGTCGACAGTGAAGTCGATGCATTATTCGACCATCGACAATTATGTCGACAATAACTCGACAAGTCGTTGTATTATTCAAAACTTTGAAAAATAAGAAAATTTTGTGATTCTTTCAAAAATTATTTATTCCTGAGCTTAAAATGTTCTTATTAATTGTTTTTAGTTCTTTTTAGATATAAAATTTGTAAATTTAATTGGCAGAAATTGTCGACATAAATGTCGATGCGTTTATCGAGTATCGATTTTTACATCGACTTGTCTATGTAGAAAAACAACGTTTTCTAAATTATAGGAAAATACTGAGAAAAATTCAAAAATTTTGATTGAACAGTTATGTTTAACATAGAACATTACTTTAAATCTCAAATATCATTTTTAATTCATCGTTAACCGAGAAAAAAATGTGTCTGAATTTTGTCGACATAAATGTCGATGTCGACAATTGCTACACGGGTATTTTAAATAAATTTAAAATGTTTGTAGGTATCTATGATCTTTTTTCAAATCAACAAAAATATTTATATTATCAAATAAAATTACATTTATTATATAAAAATTCATTTGAAAAAAATTGATTTAAAAAATTGAAAATAGAATTTAAAACAAAAGCCGAAAAATGGATTTTCTAAACATATAAAGATACCTACCTACCTACCTACTAGCTTAAATAGGTTCGACCTTTTTAAAAAATATTCTCAGGAAGTAAATTTTTTTCAATTCAATTTTTTTTTTTTTCTTCAACACTTTCTGTATTTTTTAACCAAATTAAAAATTGAATTCATTTTTCTAAATTTTGAAATGAGTTTTGGAAAAAAAATGTATTTTTGAACAAGAAAATCTGCCACGTATTTTCATGAAATGCAAATACACCCCACAAAATGATGTACGATCATACACCTCACAACACGATGTACTATCGTACACCTCACAAAATGATGTGCGATCGTTCACCTCATAAAATGATGTACGATCGTTCACCTCACAAAATGATGTTCGATCATACACCTCATAAAATGATGTACGATCTTACACCTCATAACACGATGTACTATCGTACATCTCACAAAATGATATACGATCGTACACCTCACAAAATGATGTTCGAGCATACACCTCATAAAATGATGTACAATTGTACACCTCACAAAATGATGTACGATCGTACACCTCACAAAATGATGTACGATCGTTCACCTCATAAAATGATGTAAGATTGTACACCTCACAAAATGATGTTCGAGCATACACCTCATAAAATGATGTACGATTGTACACCTCACAAAATGATGTTCGAGCATACACCTCATAAAATGATGTACAATTGTACACCTCACAAAATGATGTACGATCGTACACCTCACAAAATGATGTACGATCGTTCACCTCATAAAATGATGTACGATTGTACACCTCACAAAATGATGTTCGAGCATACACCTCATAAAATGATGTACGATTGTACACCTCACAAAATAATGTTCGATCATACACCTCATAAAATGATGTACAATTGTACACCTCACAAAATGATGTTCGATCATACACCTCATAAAATGATGTACGATCGTACACCTCACAACACGATGTACTATCGTACATCTCACAAAATGATGTTCGAGCATACACCTCATAAAATGATGTACGATCGTACACCTCACAAAGTGATGTACAATTGTACGCCTCATAAAATGCTGTACGATTGTACACCTCACAACACGATGTTCGAGCATACACCTCATAAAATGATGTACGATCATACACCTCACAGAATGATGTACGATCGTACACCACACAAAATTATGTACGATTATGCACCTCACAATATAATTACCTGTGTTTTTATTCACACAAAAGAAACAAATTTTGAAAATAGTGTACCTATTCCAATAAAATTATGGAATAATAGATTTTGATTTTTTTTTTAAATCAAATTTTGGTTTGAAGACTTGAAGTTATCTTGGAAAATAGTTGTTTAGACACACAAGACTCACCCACCTGACTCTAATAACTGATGGAAATATCGCTCTGTGTAACCTATGCAATACAACCCTAACAATAGAACATATCGTCACTCAATGTAGAAAATATACTAGAGAAAGAAAAAAAATGCTTGGGTCAACAGATAGAAGAAGAGGAAATTTTTGGAGATAAAGAAGAAAATGCCCAAAAACTGTTAGATTATTTAAAAAAAATTAAATTGTATAATCAGGTATAAAAAATAATGGTTGAAGTTATAACTTATTATTGTTGATATTATTTATTATTATTTTGTTACTTATTATGTTGATTATTTATTCTACACATTATTATCGTTGATGTTACTTATTATGTTGATTATTTATTCTACACCTGTTATTTTGTTATTATTGTCTTATATTATACATTGTTAATTGTACCTGATTTGTCGACGCAAATGACTAAATAGTCGAGCGTCGTAAAATAAAATTATTATGATGATGAACAAAATTTCAAAAATTCGAGCTTGAGAAAAACTAGAATTTTTTTCTGTATTTTTAATATAAAATTTGAAAGTGTTTTTCAAAAAAAAAAATAATAATAAAAATAAACTATTCCTTCCCAAATCATTGTTTTGTAAAGAAATTCTTAATTTTCAATTTTCAATTCTCAAAATCAATTTTTCAATTTTTGCAAAAAATTGAGAATGTTATGGCATTTATGAAAAAACAAGGCTAAAAATTGTAACATGAGCTCTTTTCAACATTACGTGTTATTACAACAATTTTTGTGATAGGTACATCTACATACATTCTTAAAGATTTTTTAGACGCTTCAAATGAACCAAAAATATTTCTCTCTTTTTTTTAGAAAACTTCGGTAGATATGACTATGAGAACTACTTACATAAATTTGAAAAATTCTTTCAAAAATTATTTTAAATAAAAATTTTAAAAGTTATATCCAATTTCAAAATTTTATGTTTGCAACAACAAATTTTTGTAAATGACCTACCTACTTATTTAAAAACTTACCAAATTTATTTTTAAAATACCTAGGTAAGTAGATACTTAATCAAACCTGAATATTTTTCGTCTCAATTTTTTTTTTCAATTTAAAAATAAATAATTTTTTGAGATTTTTTTTTTCTTCTTCTTCTTTAAGAACTGGTACCTACCATTTTTAAAACTACTTTGACATCTGAATTGAAAATAATTGCATTATATAAGTGTTGTGAATTTTAAATTTTTTCTGTTACAGACATTCGATTATGTGCCACGAAGATACAGAATTATACAGACTTGAAAATCTACTAACGAAATCTATTCATGTCAAAGAAGAATTTAAAAGATATGATATATTTCTAGGTCTAGTCGAGGCAAAAAAGCCTAGGTAGTAGATATTGTTAATCATGATGGTCAGCCCTTAACTACATCATTAATGAGAACGAATAAAGGTAAGTAATGAGTATCAAATATCACGTAGATATTCGACGCACGTCTTATACAGACTTACCGAGTTGCTACTTTTCTGCAGTTAAAAAAAAGGCAAAAAAAGTTTTAAAAAGAAACAATAACTCAAACTTTACATCGATATAGATATCTATGTACAATGTACATTGTACAATCGCCTTTACTTTCTTTCAACTTTGTACCTTCATTGTCTTCGACTTTATAGGGTTAATTCATAGACTGTGAATCTAAATTGCTATAACCCACACACGGAAAGCTTTTTATCGCGTCAAAGAGTACTAATACAATTCGCTATTATAATGAAGTGAGATGGAAGCATATTAAAGATGAAATAATTAACAAACGTACCCGTATTTGAAAGCTACTCTTTTAATAAGGAAATGGAGTAAAAACTCCCTCGAAAATTCCATTATGTGCTATGTGTAGTTCTTTTTTTTTTAAATGTAAAATTTGTGATTGTTGCTTTGAATATAATATGTAAATCAATCAGTGCTTGAAATACCTTCCACCTATATGTAGTTGAGGAATTTATCTATCAATCCAATAAATAGGCTTAAAGGAAGTTGAATATACGATTACATCAATCGTATACCTATACTTTTGCACCACTATACCTACCTACATTTGTAGTAGCAAAAAAGTGAGCTTTTGGAATTTTAATGCTTGAAATGTTTTGAAAAGCGTAACCTAAGCTTGTGCTTTTTTATAAAGCTGAAAATTTTTAACGTTTTTAGAGCAACATTTTCCTCTATCATTTCAACAAAGTTGAAACAGATCCTATTTTAAGTACCTATACCTTTGAATATTTCAAAAATCCAAAAAATTCCAGATATTTTTGGTCGGTTCTTTGACAAAAAAAAACAAAAAAAAAAAAAAAACTTATCAGTTGCTTTTTTCAGATTATTAAATGAACAATGAACGTTGTCTTTGTGATTGAATATAATTATAATTAAGTATATATTTTAGAAAATAAATAAATAAGATGGGTGGTTTTTTTTCAAATAAGACGGTATACAATTTTCGTAAAAGATTAATTTTATATTTTGCTGCTATTTTCTAACCGATTCTTTGGCTGATGAAAAATAGAAAAAAAAAATAAAAGAAGATTATTACCTACTCACTTATTAAAAAAAAAAAAAAAAAAACTTTTTATATTTTAAAATAAGGAATTAAACGAAACTAAAGAACTTTTTTACTTTGATCGAATAATTTTATTTTTTCGAATATCGTTCGAAACGAAATTCTTTTACTTTTTCATTTGTGCTTTTTTCAGATATGTTACGTTTTATAAACCTTACAGGCTTTAACCTACAATATAACTAATATTTATAATGGTTCTTGAGAATTTTCTTCGCATACGAATAGAATGCGAAATCAAAGCAAAAATCGAAGAAAATTTTCTCAGATAAATTCGTATACATTGGTGAGCGAATACCATGCTAAAATCGTATTTAAAAACCTGTACCTGTAGATGTTTTGTGCGATATTAGCGCGATATTCGCTTGCGTATCGCATGCCTGAAATCACATTGAAAACAGGCATAAAGTTCGTACGATATTAGCGCGATATTCGCATAAGAATCGTATGCTAAAATCGCAGTGGAAAACGTGCAGATATTTCTTACGATATTAGCGCAATATTCGCTAGCGAATAGCATGCGATTTTCACTACAACTTCTTTCAATACGTTTTACAAATGAGAGAAGTCAGTTTCAAACATGAACGTGCACTTGAATGTATTGCAGTGACATTTAAACAATAAAATAAAGGTTTTTCTGGTTTTTTTTTGATTTTGTTGGGGAATTTTGTGTTTTGTTTGATGTTTTTTCTTCTTTTTAAGTAAAAACGCGAATGATTTGATTTCAAAGTGATAAGAATGGAGACGAAGGCAGAATTTTTTGGACGATTTCCACTCACAGTAAGTTAATTATTTTGAATTTATATCTTATTTGTGATCGCGTGAATCTGTGTGAAATTAAATTTTATCAAATCGTAAAAATTTTAGACGTCTTATCAGTGCTATAAAATTTTTCAATTGTTCCTCTTCCTTCTCCAATTTGAACGCAGTATTACGCGAAATTATAAGGAAAGGAAGAGTCAAATCGAAATTTTTGTAATAATCGAAATTATTTCTAAGATTTCAATCTACAACTTTTGTTTGAAAAAAATTTCATTTGGGACCGCGGGACAGCCCTTCTTCCCTCTCACAATTCAGAGTAATAAATATACGTTTTTATACCTATCTAATCTATCTATCTACGTAGTATTGGGCATAATTGGAGGGGGGGGGGGCTCAAATTGAGAAATTTTTCAAACAAAAGTTGTAGATTGAAATCTTGGTAGTAATTTTGATTTTCCTAAAAATTACTTTATCAAATGCCACTGATAGGTACTCCAAAAGCTTTACGATTCGGCATAATTTCATTTTCCACAGATCTGCGATCACAAATATGATATATTTTCGAATAATTAATTTACTGCTGAGTGGAAATCGTCAAAAATCATTTGCCTACTTTTTAGAGGCGAATTCCGAACGCTAATCGCAAGCGAATAGAACGCTACATTCGCTGCTAATTTCGCGTACTATTAGCGTTCGAAATTAGCCGCTAAAAAAGCGGACATTTTTGATATGCTAATAGTACGCTATTTTCGCATGCTATTCGTATACGATAAATGCGAATTTAGCGCTCTATTAGTACGCGATTCGCATACAGTGTGTTTACCGGGCATTCTTATTCAATTTAGAATTCTCAAGTGACAATATGTTAAATTGTAGTTTAAAAGTTCGTTACAATTTATAAGTACCTAGCTACCACCACTTGCCAATCTTCCTACATTAAAACAGTGATCCGACATCTGAAAAAAATATAAAAATTATAATCTTAATGAAGGAATTTCTCAATTAGTCGAAATTGAATATTTGCCGACTCACAAAACATCGAAAAGCTTTTACCGAATTGAAGGGATAATATTTTATTTTCAACGACTTATGTCTCTTTTGGAATATTTAGATGAGGGAAATTCTTAAACCCTCGTTGCTTTATTCCCCGGTGTTGGAGTTTTTTATGGGGTATTCTCCGCGAATTCTTTACGATAACACGCGGAAACGTATAGAAAATTTCATTGTGATTCCATTAAATGTTTTTGACGAGTATTTTGCGAGAAAATTTTAAACATGTTTTTATATAATACGAAACTGCCCATCTGTTGATCCGTTTGTTTAACGTATTTTAATTAAAAAATTCTCGTTGTTGTTTAGACTAAAATTTTTTTCAGCTTTTTATAAAGTTATAATTTTTTTGAAAATTTTACAATTTTTTGAAACATGTATTGAATAGTTTTGACCCCGAGCCATTTTTTTTGAGTGAGTAGGTAGGTAATAAGAAAAAAAGTGAATCAAAAGTGAAGGTGTCGAATTATGATTTATTTTATTTTTTTAAATAATGATAATAATAGGTAATAATTTTAGTTATTTGGGAAACTTTTAAATCTCTTATTTGAATTAACTAAACGTGTAGATTCAAAAAACATGCACTCAAGTTACACGCGACGTTACAATAAGATTTAATTTCGGAAGTTTTATAACATTATACCTACTCGAAATGAAACAGTTCATTTGCTGCGTTATTGTTGTCATTTTATCGATTTCTTATTCGTTTTATACAAGGTACCTATTTTTCCATTCAATAAGATACGAATAGGTACAAACTATACAGAAGATAGAGAGAAGTTTGAGAAAAAAATCCTTCACCTTTCGACGTAACATATTTTTTCCCCTTTACTTAATATATTTATGAACTGATAAAAATCAGATTTTATGAAAACTACGCCAACTTTTTAAATTATAAAACGAAATATCCAGAAAGGGATATTATTTATACGTAAATCGCATGTTAAAATCAAGTTTATCTCTTGCGAAAACATTATTCAAACAGGCTGAGTAATAGCGTTTGGTAATTAGGCACTAACTCTTTCAAATATTTTTAAAATAACTCTAGCTGTGTAATTATGACGTAATATTTTGCGCGATGTTGATTATACGATGATTAAAGAGAGTGTTTTAGGGGTTTCCGTTTTTTTCTTATTTAGTGTAGCTAGGTACCTAAGTAAAAACCGTAATTATCAATTTTTTACAATAGAAAATTGAATTAAAAATATTTTAATAAAAAAAAACTTGTACCTAAGCTTGATTATTAATCGATTAAACGAATAGTTGGGTAGAAAATAGTCGAATAACAATTATTCAGAATAAAGTTAAATCATATACTTGATAAAAAATAAATAAAAATGAATTCTGCATAAAAACTTCTTTCTCATTAAAAGTCACCATATGAAAAAAAAATCTCCCAGAATAAAATTATTTGCATGAATTTTTTTTCAAAATCCAAAAAAGCACATTTGAAAATACTCCGTATGAGATATAGAAGTATTATACCTAACACTTGAAAAATTGAGAAACTTTTTATTTAAAAAAAAAAAACATAAAAATACCTAATAGGAAATAAAAAAAAAAAACAAAAAAAAAAAACGAGAAATTTCATTCTAGAAAGATAATTGAAAAAAAATTAAAAAACTAAAAGATTTCTTTTTTCAAGAAAATCGAGAAAATTTTTCCTAAAAAAATGAGAAATATACCTACTTATTTCACTTCCGAAAAAAATTCAATTTTTTTTATTTAAAAAAAAAAAAAAAAACCAAAAAACAGAATTTTTATCAAAAAAATAAATTAAAAAAAATCCTTTAGTCTAAAAACGTGGATTTGGGACACAAGTTGAACTTCTGTCTGAATATTTCAGTTGGAAAAAATGTTTAATGCACGACTCCCAAATGAAATATCGCAAATCTATCTCAAACAATAATTATTCCAAAAAATAAATCTTATGAACTTTGTAAATTTTCATATCAAATGAAAACTGAACTTTATTCTGAAGATTTCACGAAAATTTGTCTCAAAATTTTCCTATTTTGGAAACAAATTCTAAAAGTATGAAGAATGAATGAAATGCCACAAAGCATGCAATTTCAGAAGAATACGAAAAGTGAGCTTTTATGAACTTTGGAAATTTTTATACCAAGTGAAAGTTGAACTTTTGTTTGAGGATACTAGAAGAAACTTTTTCGAAATTTCCCAGTTTCCTGTATGGTGACGAAGCCTCCCTGGTGAGGCGCGAAGCCCGATTTTTCAAATCCTAAAATTTTCAAGTTTTATCAATTTTTGAAATAAGTATCTTTAAATCCTCAATTTTTGAAAAATCTTTACTTTTGAAAAATCTTCAATTTTTGAAAAATCTTCAATTTTTGAAAAATCTTCAATTCTTAAAAAATCTTTAATTTTTGATTGAAAAATCTTCAATTTTTGAAATATCTTAAATTTTTAATTGAAAAATCTCAAAATCCTCAAGTTTAAAAAAAAAATTACCTACTATACGTTTTGCTCGAAAGTATTTCATTTCTTTTCAAAATTACTTCATTTACTTTACTTAATACTATTTTTTTCTTATTCAGAATTGACTGCTGTTTTCAAAATTCTTTCTTGAAGCTATCAGAAATCATTTTCACTTTTTTTTCTTCAAGTTTCATTTCATAGGCACCGATTTCTATTTGTAGGAGATAGAAATGTAACTGAAGTGAGGTAAAAGGTGATGGCGAATTCTAAAAATTCACGTTTTCAAGTGACATTACTGATGTATTCGGACCACGAGCGCGGAGTGGCTGAATTCTATCGACAAAACTGAAAAGGTCTGAAAAGGTGCACCATAAACAAAAATTTGCTTATCACTGAAATTTTTCAAATGTTATCACGACCAAATCATGACAAAATGCACCTTTATTAGATAAAATTAGCGAAATCATCACAACACAGCCATCTGTTTTTAAGAAAAAATAAACAAAGGTGCACCTTTTCAATACCTACTTGATCGTAATGTACACTAGCGCGCCATACCTATCCTTGGTCCGAATTGATTTCAAAGAATATACCAATTACAGCTTCAGCCATTCAGGAACAGTGTTTCCTCATTTTAGGAGCTGAAGAAACTACAAAAAGTGGCAATTGTGGAGGAATGATTCATCAGGTTCATTCTTTACCAATATGCAATTTTGGTTCCTTGGGGAAAAATATACAAAAGACGCCATACTTAGTCTTAAAACCAATTGTATTGTTGGTAAATTGATCATAATTATGTTACTTAAGGTGGTATACTTTTTTATTAATAATATTGTTCTTGGTAATTTAATCAATGTGACCGATACAACAAGTGAGTTTTTTTTCCTTCACTAAATCAATATAAATAATAATAGTAATATATTTAATTACTAAAATACAAGAAAAAAAAATGGCCACGTTAAATTACAATCTACAATTTTCACTGACTATTCATTTTTAAATCACAAACTTATATTTTAAAATCATGGCTTTAAGAAGTTTGTCATAAAAAGAACAATAAATTATACAAAATTATAAATAGAACAAATGCATTATTTTATTATAAATAATTATTATAAGTAGTAGGTATTAATATAATAATTTACATGACGGTTTTTTCTAGTTTTTTATTGTTATTATTATTATTGTTGTTGTTGGAGAAATAGTCTTTTCTGAAAATTTGATTCATAAATCCGCCAATCGCGGTTCGTATCCATACCGGTGACATGGAAATGAAAAAATACTGCAATTTGAATAAATGTATAAATTACTCAGATAAGAAAATGTACCTAAGCAAAAATATATAACATGTACAGGGTGTACCAGATTGAGAGTAAAGCCTTCCAATCAGTAACTATGCAACTTATGATGAGTGGATGTGAGTATGTTTGCCTAACCTCTGAACTGCAGGAATCCCCCCCCCCCATTTTGGCAGATAGTGTTTTGTACCTTGCGCTTCTCGACAACTAGGTGTAATAGTTAGAAAGTTGCGCTTTGTGGCATAGGATGGTAAATTGTCTAGAATTTTTTCATGGGACTGGTAATTTTTATAACTGAGGGGTCGTTTGTAAAAACAACCATAGTCAAAAATTGGAAAAAAAAATTTATTCAATTTTCTAAACTAAAATTTCACGTTAAAGACGATGGTGATAAAAGTTTAAAAAAAAAAATTTGGCCGTCATCAATTTTTTTCAACTTCAAAAGTACGTGTTTTAGCTGATTATTTTGTAAAAACCACCATAGTCGGTATTTTTAAAGGAAAAGTCGTAAAATTTTTCAATATTTGGAAAAAATTTTTATTGCATTTCTTGACATTATGGAAAATTTTAAGATCAATTAACACCCTCTGAATCAAATTTTCGCCCCCAAACATGATCTGAACACGTTATTTCGGTCTCCTGTAAAATTTGATTTTTTGACTATGGTTGTTTTTACAAATGACCCCTCAACTGGTCAAGGAAGTCTGTACCGAGAAAAATATTTGAAAAAACATGTAAAAAAGCGACAATATTTCTTATTTTTCTGTAATAAGTCAAAAAGTTGTCCTTTGACTAAGCTGTTATTATTGAGATTAACACTTATCTAGATGAAAAAAGGGTGCACTTTTCAATGGCGTAACCCCATCCATCTATCTTACTCCAATCAAAGACGGCGCTGTAATTAAATTGGGCAGCTGAAAATTTAATCCTAGCGTTAGTGTGATGTCGTCTATCGATTGGCAGTGTTGAATCCAAAATTCCAGGTGGCAAGTTCGCACGTGTTTTTTCTTGACAAGTTGAAAATACCGCGTTTTTAAAAAATTTCCAAAAAATCCATTTCTCCAGCATATCGTCTGAAACTTCGCCTACTCCCTAAAATTGACCCCCCGAATCGATTGGCACCATTTTTGAAGTGATCTGGAGCCTCCAGAAAATGTTGAATTTTCCCGTCTGGTGAGATTCCAGTGTGCTGGAGAAAATGTAACTTTTTCTGGAGGCTCCAGATCGCTTCGAAAACGGTGCCAATCGATTCGGTGGGTCAATTTTAGGGGGTGGGCGAAGTTTCGGACGATATGCTGGAGAAATGGATTTTTTGGAAATTTTTAAAAAACTCGGTATTTTCAACTTGTCAAGAAAAAACACGTGTGAACTTGCCGCCTGGAATTTTGGATTCAACCCTGCCAATCGATAGACGACATCACACTAACGCTAGGATTCAATTTTCAGCTGCCCAATTTAATTACAGCGCCGTCTGGAGCGATTCCAGTGTGCTGGAGAAAATTCAACTTTTTCTGGAGGCTCCAGATCGCTTCGTAAATGGTGCCAATTGACTTGGGGGGTCGACTTTAGTATACAAACCGATTTCCAGGATTCTATCTCAAAATTTGCGATTTGTATTCCAAAAATTGGTTTTTAGGGGTGATTTTAGCGGTTCCCGGACAAAACCCCGAATCCGCTTTCCCGAATAGGTGGTTTCCCGAATGGATCATTCGGGAAATTTACCCTTCGGGAAACCGAATTCGGGAAAATGTACCAGAATCGATTTTAGCCATTTTCAAAAAATTGAAAAATCAAATTGGGCAGCTAAAAATTTGGGTGTGAGGTATGGGTGGCATGCTCTTTCAGTGAACCAAATTTCAGCGAAATCGGAGGCGGCAAGTTGGCGAGGTTCCCTTGTTAGATGATTTTTTTTTTTAAATTGTTTTATAAACTGCTTATAAGGTAACTTTTGATAAATTAAAAAAAATTATTCAAAAACAATAAATTGGAAAAAATGTTAACTATGATTTTTTCAGACATTTTTCAATTAATTATTCGCCCATAACTTTTGATTGGAGTAAGATAGATGGATGAGGGTTATGCCATTGAAAAAAAACAGCATTTTTCATCTAGAAAAGTTGATAATAGCAGCTTGGTCAAAGGACCACCTTTTGAGTTACCACAGAAAAATAAGAAAAATTGTCACTTTTTTACTATACCTATGTTTTTTTAATTATTGTGCTGATATACACATATGCCGACTTCTTTGCCCAGTCTCATGAAAAAATTCTAGACAAAATTTGCCATCCGATGCTGCAAATCGCAACTTCCTAACTATTATAGTTGTTGAGAAGAGCAAGGTTGAAAATAGTCTGCCAAAATGAGCATAACTCAGTCCCTGCAGTCCGGAGGTTAGGCAAACATACTTTCATTGACTCATCATAAATTGCATAGTTTCTAGTTGGAAGGCTTCACTTGCAATCCGGTACACCTTGTATATGTTAAAGGTATTGCATACCTGAATGCCGTGGGCCCAATATCCGGTCGAATGGTCCACAACACCTAATGTATGTACTGCATTTCTAGCATATGTTTCTGAATCTGGCACAAATAAACTGGTTTCTTGTAAACGGTAACTAAATGCGTTCATTTTCGTATTTATAAAAAAAGGCGATAAATGCTGCACAGTAATTCCATATTTCTGTGACTCGAAACGTAAAGCTTCCGTGAAACTTTTCACGAATACCTAAACAGAAAAAAAACGATTCAGTTCACTCACTCCGAAAGCTGTGTAATTGTCAATGACAGCGGATATAAAATTTTCTCTCAAGTTGCCAACCGAAAAAGAAAACGTCGCGGAGATGGTATAAAAACTTCTTGTTAAGGACAGATAGCCAAAAAATGTTCCCTCGAGTTGTAAATGTTGGAAAACAGGAAAACTCTCATTCGAGTGCTTGTGCAATGTGCAGGATTCATTCTCTTTCTCTCAATTTATTCTTTTTCGTATTTCAAACTATTCGTTCAACTTATAATGGCCAACAGGTTCAAATTTAAAAGCCCAGTGTACTTGTATGAGGAATTCGGCGTTAAGTGATATTTGCGGGTTTTAGTTGTTTACGAACAAGTCACTGGAATTAAAATACCTGGGGGAGAAGATTGCTCATTGTTTAATTCAGTTTGCTGCTTCTCGAGAGAATTATTTAAAACTTGTCTCTTTTGTGTTTTAGTGATTTAGCCTTTTTCCTCAGGTAATTTAAGAAAATTCAGCTGTCAAAGTTAACTTGACGCCTACCTCGATTTTTGTGTAAAAGACAAATTCTCGTACTGTAATGAAATAAGTCGAGATTGTTATTAGGTGGGGGGAGGGGGAGGGGGGGGTGTTACTGAGTAAAAACCTCATTGTGAGAAAAAAATTTGGACCCATTTTTTTTAGATATTTGCGTTGGGAAACTTCAGATTAAAATATATTTTAAAAAATAATAATAAATGGGGATGCAGCATTGGAAATTTTCCAAATTCAAAAAATTCAAAAAAAAAATTTTAAAATTCAAATTTTAAAAACTCCTAAAATTATGAAAATTTTACGAAAGTTGAAATTTGAAACATTTCCAAATGTTGAAAATTTTCAAAATTATAAACTGTTGAAAACTTTCCAAATTGTAAATTAAAAATTTCCCAATTGTTAAAAATTATGAGAATTTTCCTATAATATTAAAAATTTCCTAAATTATAAAAGTTTTACAATATTGTTAAAAATTAAGTAGGTACCTATAACAAATTTTCAAATGTTGAAAAATTTTGAAAATTTTCCAAATGTTGAGAATCTCCAAAGTCATACAATTTTTCTAATTTTATTGGTAAATGAAAATTTATCAAATTTATCAAATTTCCAAAAATATAAAATGGATTAAAGTCTCTTGATTCCAAATAAAGAAACAAAACGATTTTTCAAATTTTTAGGTATAAGTTGTCTGAAAAATGCCTAAAATTGAAAAAAAAAATATATTATATACCTATAAGGTTTATAAAATGATTTTTCTCAGATTTTTTTTTTAATAAGAATTTCATTTCTAAAAAAAATAAAAATAAAAACGGATGAATGTTTCACCAAAAGAAATGGATTTTTTTCCTTGAAAAATTTGGGAAATGTTTTATTTACCTATTATTCAAAACGTTTTTTCAAAATTTTTTAATAGGTACCCAAAAAATTGATGGATTTTTTTCAAAAAAATTGAGAAAAACAGATTTTTTCGTCCGATGAAATTGTCAGATTTCTATTTTTACAAAAAATTGGGCAAAAAATTCATTTATTTTTCTAAAAAAAATCGAAATTCTTTCTTCAAGAATAGATAGGTACCTACTTTTTCTTCGGAAAAATTTGAAGATGTTTTTCTTCAAAAAAATATGAGATTCGTTAGTCTTGCAAAAAAAAGTTATTTAAAGAAATTAAAGTTTTTCTCCAAAAATGTGGGAAAATTTTCTAATAGGTACAACAAAAATGAAACACTTTTCTCTCCAAAAAAATTGCAATTTCTTACTTCCCTCATAGTCTTAAATAAAAGATTATGGATTTCCTCTTCAAAAAATCGAGAACGCCCTCTTTCTCAAGAATTTTTTTTCTCAGTAGGTAAAATTGAAAAATGTTTTCCTCAAACAAATATTGAGACATAAGAAAATTTCACCAAAAAAAATTTAAACAAAAATTAAGACTTTTTTCAAAAAATCTACTCTATTTTATTCTATTCTATTCTATTCTATCCTATTCAAAAAAAAAATTATTTATCTATAGGTAGGTAATATCTTTATTTCAAAAAAATTTAGAAAATTTTTCAACACCCAAAAAAGTGGAGCTCTTGAATTAAAAAATGGTACTAAGACGATACAGACAAAAACAATTCATTCTAAAAACAACAAAAATCTGAGGAAAAACTACTTCGACGTAGAATATTTCTGTCAAAAAAACCCTCTGACAAAAATAATTATTTGAAACAAAAAATATTCACTGTTAAATTTGTGGAGAATATTGTATGACATAGCTCCTTCAAATCTCAAATTCGGCAGTTTTATTAACACAGACGCACTTGCTCGGTTCCCTTCACCTTACTCAAGAATAACTATAAAACGGATGAATTACGAAACCCAGAATTTGTCTCCCAGATGAAAAAACCCATATCGGCGACTTAAATTTTTGGAACCATCTCGTTTAGTTCTTAAACGAAACCCTCGTTGACCCGATTTCACTCTCAAAGATACCCACAACTTATGAAATAATTCTTTTTATCTTCCATCGCAATCTGCGCACTGATCGCGTAAAACAGGTAATTTATAAATAGATAAGTCGCGAATATTTGTAGTTAATTGGAGAACATACTATACGGACTACGAAATGATACCGCTGCGCGACAATTTATGGTCATATAGCGATGTTGCTCGGCGAGTTACGTTGCGCAATTGATTAAAAGAATACTTTCGTAATCTAGATAAGTAAGAAGAGAATAAAAAATATCATCGTACAAAGATTACGTCCCTGAATGCGTCATCAATCATATTAGGAAATTATCTAACGCTATACGAATAATTAATTGGAGAATAGGTCAATGAAAAGAGATAACAGTTCCGACGTATTCGGGTACAAATTAGTATAGTATGAATGAATGTTTTTGAAAATGTTCGTAGGTCTAGGCAGGCATCTAAAGGCTACCCATCTACTGCTAATACATTAGCTAGATATTGGATAATAAATTACTTTCGCAATAAGTTGTTCGTTAACAACGGGCGGTAGTTTTAAATCTCACAAATACAAAGAATAAAATTTCAGCAATGTTTTGTTCTGACAAGTTTATTGTTCACCTTGATTGAGATAATTCCCATTTTAGTAGGCAGGAAAAGTCGATTATGACATTGCTCAGGATGTGCTTTCATGTTAGGCTAGAATAGGTAAGCGAATTTCATTGGATTGGAAAGCATATTATGAAGATTTTTTACAAGTGACAGGATTATTTCTTTCATAGTTGACTCTTTTATCATAATGAGAGTGTAATAAATGTATTTTACGTGTGCTTAAGATTTAGTAATAATTTCATAAGCTCTCAGAGGACAATGTAAGTGTACGAGTTTTTTTTTTTTTTTTTTTTTTAACACGTTTATAATCTATTTAAATATTCTTGAGAGAAAAAAAGTTAATCAATCAACCCTATCGATACTATCACCCTTTTACCTACATCTAAGAAATTTGTAACGTTATAATTGGATAATTTTTAAGTAAAGTAAATATTGAGTACACAATTTTACCTTGGAAGCTGCATAAACAGACATAAGTGGTAAAGGTTGCAATTCTGAACCAGATGATACATTTACAATAGCTCCTTTCTGACGTTTTTGCATCTCAGGTAATATCATCCTAGTCATAAGTGTTGCAGCTCCGCAATTAATGCTCAAAATATCCCATAACCCTCGAGCAGGGCTTTCTGTAACGTACATCGGATAGGCAAAATTCATTCCGACGTTATTCACTGTAAATATAAACGAAGCACGTGAGTTTTTCTACATTCATCGGTTTCTATTAAATAAAAACCAGCTAGATAATTACAAATCGTACCGAGTATTCCTACCGGAATATCTTTTAATTCTTGTTCTATCTCTTTATAGACAGTTTGCCCTTTACTGAAATCAGCCACGATAATTTTCGTTTTCACGCAGTAATCAGCTTCTGTAAAAAAAAAAATACAGGCTTGAAATGTAGGCTATTATTTTTGTAAGATAAATTTTATTCGACGTTCGACGAATTATTGTAATGGTTTAAATGCTCCCTGAATGAATCAATTTGTGAGTAAGTCCTTTGAACCATTTTTCAAATCCGTTGTGCGAGATGGTGTAGGGAGTTAGGGACTCGACCTCGTTGATCAGAAATTATTGTCGAAAAATATTATTGCATCTTCTCCACGAAAAATTTGTTTTACGAACGTAAAATGCTTTCCCTCAATTTTATTCTTATGAAAATTTTTCCAAAATTATTTCAAGATATTAGCTTAAGGTGGTTCTTCGCGTCTTGCGTTTTTTAAATGTAGTATACCCAGTGCCGGAAGGGGCAATTAGTTGAGTTATCTAATTTTGCTTGTTTTTAACAATTTAATGTGTTTGGGAATAAAAAAATGAAGTAATACGAAAGTATTGTGTCTATTTCATCGAATAAAATAGCTAAAAGCTCTGAATTGCATTTAAATTGAGAGAATTCGTCATTTTAGTTGAAGGTGGAAAGTTGAAAACTCGTCATCGTTTTATGAATTTTTCTCAGGCTGTTTTTGATGAAATTCGATGAATTTTGGATATGTTGTACATGAATGCACCCTTGAGATCCTTACAGAGCCCTTTTTTTCAATTTTCATTTTTTACTCCTAAAATATTAGTATCAAAATCTTTGACAATAAAATTTTGGGCATAAAAAATGAAAATTGAAAAAAAGGGCTCTGTAGGGGTCTCAAGGGTGCATTCATGTACAACATATCCAAAATTTACCGAATTCCATCAAAAATAGCCTGAGAAAAATTCATAAAACGATGACGAGTTTTCAACTTTCCACCTTCAACTAAAATGACGAATTCTCTCAATTTAAATGCAATTCAGAGCTTTTAGCTATTTTATTCGATGAACTAGACCCAATACTTTCGTATTACTTCATTTTTTTATTCCCAAACGTATTAAATTGTTAAAAACAAGCAAAATTAGATAACTCAACTAATTGCCCCTTCCGGCACTGGGTACACTACATTTAAAAAACGCAAGACGCGAAGAACCACCTTAATTTTTGCTTGAAACTGGTTTTAACTTTTTTTTTTTGAGAATTAGGTACCTATAACAAATTTTTGCATTTATATTTTCGCTGGAAATTTGCCTAAAAATATTTTTCATCGTTGATTGTTGTATTTTTTCAAATATTTTTTCATGGATTTTCATATTTTAATGTTAATTTTCAATTTTTCCATCATTTCTTTTATTTTTATTTTTCCTCAAATTTGTTTCGTAAAGTTTTTTCAAAGTTTTTATGTTTTGGATGTAAACTTTTCTTAAATTATCGAATTCAAAATATAATTTTGATAAATTTTTATGCAAATTTTGCTTTAAATATTGTAGTGCTCGGTTTCCAATCGAGTCTATATACGTAGTACTTTGCTACTCGCATATAAACCGCCGAGGAAAACACTATATAACCTCGGGCCAGATCCTTATGTAATAGTAGACTAACCGACTAGTAATAAAACACACCTTTTCGTACAACTCTAAATCGTGTTTTTGTTGGTCTAAGTCTTCTTCTGGAGCAGCTCGGTGGTGTCGCCTTGCTCCCAGAGTGTATATAGGTAGGCATATGTATAGTCGTACCCGGCGACTTACACTTCTCTCTTTACCTACCCGTAGGACCTAACACCTACAATATTTTTTCTCCATGAGTGGTTTTATTTTTTTATAATACCTATTTCTTTTTTTTTTGGAAATTTCATTTCTTAAATTTAAATTTTCAGATGTCCGTAGCTTTTTCCTGTTTTTGCTCAAAATTTCTTTAATTATGTACCTAGTTCTTCCTGAATTTTCATTTTTTGTGTTGAATTAAAAAAAAAATGTTTTGAATTATGGTTTCCCTCAATTTTTCCTTAAAAGTGGTTTTAATTTTTTGGCTTACCTTTTTCTTTCTTTTTTTCAAGTTTTTTAATTTTTATTTTTAATACAATATTTTTGATCAAAATTTACCTTAAATATTTTTTCTCCGCAAGTGATTCATTTTTTTTTTAATTTCTAGAATTTGTTTAGGTTTCAAAGTTTTACGTATTTCCCAAATTTTCTTTAATTTCTTTTAGCTTTTGCTCAATATTTGTTTCATATATATATATATTTTTTTTTTTTTTTTGAGTGGAAACATTTTCTTAATTAAATTTTTGATTGAAAATATCTAGTTTTAAAATTTTTCACTTGTTTTTTCTTGTTTTTTTTTTCATTTTGTTTTGTTTGAAAAATGTAGTTTTCCTGAAATTTCCCTCGATGATCTTGGGAGAACCAGTTCGACTTAATTTTTGCTTAAAAGTAGTGGGTATTAAATTTGTTTCCCAATCCAAGTACTTGAGGATATTTTTTTTTGAAAGTTTTTACGATTTTTTCAATGTATTTCTGCTCAAAATTTGCTTTAAAAGTTCTTCTTTATAGGCAATTTATTCAAAAAAAAATTTACAGAAATTTTTCAGCCTTTTTTAAATTATGATTTCCAAATTTTCTTTGATTTTTTTCTAGTTTTTGCTCAAACTTCGTTTCAGAAAATTTTTCCAAAAATGTTATTTTTTCAGTGGAAGTTTTTCCTGATTAATTTGGACATATCATTTAACCTCAAATTTCGCTTTGAATACAGTATTAAAATTTTTTTCTTAACTGTTTTGCTTCTAAAATTATTTGAATGATTATTTTTGCTCAAAATTTGTTTTTAAAAGTTTTTTTTTTCAGATTTTTTTTAATAGCTTTTTATTTATTAGCGAAATTAGAAAAAAAATCTCTAAAAATATGATTAATTGATCGTTATAATGCTCAGAATAATATGATTTTTTTTCTCTGAAATTTTACTTCTTTAAGAAGCCTTTTATTGCATTTTTTCCAGAAAATTTGTTTTTTTTTAGTTTTCAAAAAGTTTTCAATCGGTACATTTCCTATTTTTTTTTTCAATTTTGGTTTAAAATTAATTTCAAAATGTCTTTTCTAAATTTGCAAGAAACCTTATTTATAATATGAATCGGCTCATGCAAAAACAGGTTAAGTCACATTTTTTTGAAATTTTAGGGGAGACAAAACAACGTGTGCGATACACTTTTTTTGCCTCCAGTACATTTTCGTTGAAATTTACAAAAATGTGACTTAAGCTGTTTTTGCATGAGCCAATTCATATATGTTTTGAATTTTTTCAGAAATTTTCTCTTTTCTAAGTTTTATTTAAAATAATTTTCAACGCATTTCCTGTTTTTTTTTTGTTTTTTTTTTAGTTTTCGTTTAAAATTAATGTTAGAATGTCTTTTCCAAATTTGTCTGGTGCGGAAAGGCCTGTCCAAAGGGGGTCAAATGGCCCCCTGGTCCAATTTCAGTGTTCAATTTTTTTTAGGTTTCCACGATGGGTGCATATCGAAATGGTTTATGCTTATAAAAATTCCATCTCCTGACATTGAGTTTTATATCGCTTTTTACCAAACTTGGCATATAGGTACAGGTTACTCTAAAAAATTATTGAGAGTTGAGAGATTTTTTACTTGAAAAAATTTAGAACCACTTTTAGTACCAAAACCTTTGAAATTTTTTTAAACGCTAAATGGAACCAAATAGAACCAATTCACTGAAAACCAATTCAAAAACCAAAACTGCAGGTAGACTCCGGAGTAATGTTGAGAAATTTTTTCAGATTTTTCCAACCCTCAAAATGACCTTTAAAACGACTTGAAAATTTTTTTAATTCATTTATTTCTTCTCAATTTAAATTTTTTCATAAGTTGAATCTGATTAAAATTTCAATAATCTCATGAAATGGTCGAATAAAAAAACTACCTAATCATGAATTTGAGTTTTTCGGATCAAACCACCCCAATTTAGACTTTTTTAGCGATTTTATTCAAAATTTGCATTGTAAATGTGTGAATAAGTTTGTTCAAATTTTGTTCGTCGCTTTAAAAAAATCTACTTACCTATTAATTTTTTTTTCAAATTGATTTTCTTGAAGAAAATTTTTCATTTTTTAGAATTTGGGTTTGCTCATGTTTCAACTTCAAGAATTTTTTTTGAAAATTGTTCTATTTTTTAATAACTTTTTTTCACAATTTTCTGAATTTTTTTAATTTTTAATTTTTGTTTTTGCTCTAACCCATAATTTATTTCCTTTTTTAAAAAAAAATAATTTGTGTAAAATTTCACTAAATCGTCAACACAAGCTATTAATTTTTTTTACATATAATTAATGATTTACCTATACCTTCCATTAATCTCAATACGTCTACAATCTACATACAATGAGTAAGCACCTTACTCAACGACCTTTATACATCGTATGTGTTAATCAACCTCAAAATACTCGTACTTAGCAATCACGCGGATTGTATTTCCAATGCAGAAATGTTGACGTTGCATATGAAGTTATTCCAATTAATACAATCGCCGCCGAGATGTATTCTGCTAATTACATGTAACACATTTAGTAAGCCTGTACAAATACAACCCTTTACGAGCATTGGTTAAGTGCTTATTTGCATGCGCGCTGGAGATAGGAATAGGGGTAGTTTGAGACGAGATGGTACAACGAGTAGTTCTGTGATTACAACACTAATAGAAAATCATTAGGTACATAACGATATGTGTCCTCTTTGCAACCTCTATTTTTTAATGCAAAGCTTTCGGTATCTTTGATAATTACCTCGCTTTAACACTAATTGTTTTGCTTTTATTGCTCGTATTATTGGTATTTAAAAATGCACCTAGTGCATTACACACATTTGTGGTCGGATCATCCATAACCCACCATGTGCGATTAGTCGACTAAAGATGTACCAACCATAAAAATGACTTGCAAAATTTTAAACGGAAATTGAATAGGCATGATTTGTGGATTAGTTGAACTTGGAGGTGTGATTACGGTTTTTATTCTCGTTAAGTGAATAGCGAATGTTCGAAGAAGAATGACATTATGATGAACTTACGTATTTCAGAAGCCACTTTCATTAATTTTTCAAGGTTCCTGCTTATTAAAACGATATTAATTCCTCGCTTCGCCAATTCTCTAGCGTACGCTTTACCGATGCCATCAGTTGAACCTGTAACAACTGTAAAAACAAAAAGAAATTAATGTCACTAGCGGATTTATTCTCTTTTACAGAAATGCTCCCTCATACGAGCATTTCGACCTTCGATTTCATTACAAAGGAAAATATTGTCGGAACTAAACTGTACAAAGTAGATGATGAGATCATAATGACATATAAGTTCAAGAATACTTTGAATATAAATCATTTGCGAAAAAGTGCTGAATAATGGATTTTATTTGGTTTAAAATGGACCGCGAAATGGTCACCTTGGTAGGAAGTCTTTTCAGTCAAAAGCTTACGTAAGACTTTCCCTTGGGCATGAATCGTAAATTATAGGTCGATATCATTAAAGACTTTTGGACTTGTCTCCTTCAGCTGGAAATTTGCAATTCACCTCCTAGTACTCGTAGCAGAAGAATGGTACCTATACCTATAGGACGATGCGTGTTTTACAAAGACCGCATTATTGTACATACAGGGTGTGCGGGGAGGACCGTTTGACGCTTCAGATTTGGATATAACCGGGAACCACCAACCAAAAACGTTTTGTACTCACTGTGTGTATTATAAAAATTAGAGGGGAAAGGGAAAATGCAATAGAGAAAAAAAATTTTTGATTGTGTATTAGTTTGAAATTGGGAAAGTGAAGTACCTAGACCTCTTCTTTATCACTTACCTAAAACTATTTTCAGATTTTTAAAATAAAATAAATCCAGCCCCTTGGGGGTTCAAAGTTTTACAAAAGTGCAGCATTAAAAAAAAAACAACTTACAGGATCACAAAATTTTATACCTATATTTTTTTAAATCGAAAATATTCAATTTTTTTGGAGGGAGGAGTTCTGAATTAATTTTTCATAGAAAAAATCTCTTTCTGAATAGCAAAATCTGATTTTTTGAATAATTGAGAATTTCTTCATAATTTTTAGTGGAAGGTTAAGACCTTTTTGGAATTGAAAATTGGTAAAAAAAAGTCTACATTCATTTAAAAATAAAAATTTCTTATTTTTTTAAAGGAAAAAATTCAGTTTCTTCAACAAAAAAAAAAAAAAAAAAATTGAAAAAATATTTTTTGGAAGAAATATCTTTGAATTTTTTTTCTGGCCAAAACATACTCCAAATATTGATTTTTGATAAAGAAATATCCAAAAAATATATTTTTGACAATAGATTTCAAAAAAATATATTTTTGACAATAGATTTCAAAAAAATATATTTTTGACAATAGATTTCAAAAAAATATATTTTTGACAATAGATTTCAAAAAAATATATTTTTGACAATAGATTTCAAAAAAATATATTTTTGACAATAGATTTCAAAAAAATATATTTTTGACAATAGATTTCAAAAAATTTTTTTTTAAAAATTGTGACTAAAAAGGTTTACTAACTTATCTGACAAAAAGTGTTTAAAAAATTCTTTCATTTCTAGGCACCTCAAAAAAACACACTTTTTCAAAATATTAACCATTTTGAATTTTTTCTACCAATCTATAAAAAAAATACTTCTTTTTTTTACTAAAAAATCTCGAAAAAATATTTTTTGGATGAAAAGTCTTTGAATTTGTTTTTTCAACCAAAACATACTCCAAATATTGATTTTTGACAATAATCTACAAAAAAAATGTGGTTTTGACAATAGTTAAAAAAATTTTTGTCAAAAAATCTTTTTAAAAAATACTTACATAGGTATATCGTACTTACCTACCTAGGTAGGTATCTATATTGTAAAAAAAATTCAAAATATCAACAATTTTGATAATTTTTCTACCGATCTAGAAAAAACATAATTTTTTTTACCTACTAAAAAATCTTAAAAAAATATTTTTTGGATGAAAAATTTTCGAAAAAATATTTTTTGGGTGAAAAATCTGCAAACATTTTTTTTGACCAAAATATACTCCAAATATTGATTTTTGACAAAAAATCTCCAAAAAATATATTTTTTAAAAATAGGTCTCAACTTTTTTTTTGACTTAAAATCTTTTCTTGAAAAAATCTTGAAAATTTTTTTGATTCATAGGTATCTACTTAAAAAGTCGTATTTTTTTTTTTTTTTTGGTAAAAAATCTTTTTAAAAAATGTTGACTAAAAGGTTGATACTTCCTGACAAAAAAATCGTTGATAAAAATTCTTACCAATTTTGTCAAAAAATATTGAAAAAATATTTTTGTCAAAAAATCCTCTTGAGGAGAAATTTTCTCGGAAAAAAATCATAGGTATTAATTTTTTTTGAAGAACTACTTTTATCTGAAGATATTTCCTTTAGGAAAATTTTCGGCAAAAAATCTTCTCTTAGGTAGAAATTTTTTTCATGAAAATTTATTTTGACAAAAAAATCATAATACCTATCTAACCATTTCTTTAAAAAATAAAAATCACTTAAAACGTACCTATCCTCTTTGTGTGATTGTTTGGGGTATGGACGAATATGTAACTCGCAAAGAAAAAATTGTAAATAGCACGCGAATTTTATTTTTTGGGTAAACTATCTTAACACACACAAAAAAATTTCTTTTTGCGATAATTTTAACGTGTTTGTTAGAAATTGCTGAAAAACCATAAAAATTTTATAAGTGGTGGCTTCATTCCCCAACCACACACGCCCATAATAACCTATGTGGAACATATGACTCTGGTAACGGAGCTAACTTTGTGCAGCTTTAAATTTCCTTAGAATAGGCCTTGGATACAAAGCTAAATAAAAATTTTGAGCGGTTTTCAACTTTAATGTTAAAATGAACCATCCTGTAGCATATTATGGTCAAAATCCGAGATACCTATGTTTTTTTTCACTGCACTTCAATGGGTACCTAGTAAACATGAACGAGCAGGTCTAATGCATATGATGTGCTATAGTAGATAGTTTGGGAAGTAAAAAACCTAGCATGTTTCACTTTTATCATAACTCCTATGTCTCGTAGCCACGCTGCTAAATGATGATTCGCTTTCAGGAAAATCAGTTCGTAAAATACTCATTGCTTAAATTCAAATTGTGACATTGTTAAAGGATGGATTTTTACGTTCGAAGAGTGGTTTATATTCGTGAAAATATGTACTTTCACCTTGTTCAATTAGTTTTCAGTTTGACCCAGCGAATTTTTATATATTTGATATGAAAGAGTGCAGTATTTTGTCGGATTTTTTTTTTTTTTGTTGTGGAGTATATTTTATGAGCTTTACATTGCTTCGTGATTTTAAGGTGATTGGTAATACCATGTGGAGGTCCTCTAACAGAATTCATGAAAAAATTCTGCCCGAACTTGCCCGCTCGCTTTTAAACCATGATTTACTGTAAAAAAGTGAGGATTTTTGTGAAAAACATGATTTCAAGCTCAAAAATTCTATCTGCGTGAGTTTTCAATCGATTTTCACCAAACTTGGTATGTAGGTACAGGTACTGAAGGGAAGTATTGTGAAATTTTTTCCGATTTTTTCGACCCTTAAAATGTCTTTTGAAACGACTTTGAAGCCTTTAAATCGTCCTATGGAGCACCGTTTTTGCAGTTACATAACAGAAAAAATATTTTTGCATTCTTCACACTATTTTAGACTACTGTACATTTTTTCGAATTTTTACCATTAGTGCAAGTTACCCAAAACTTCGAAAACCCAATATAGTCATACTCTGACCCCCCATTAAATGCTCATTTTTGATCAAAATTTTTTTCCTATATGTGCGTCACTAAATGTGCAACTATACGCCTCTCATCCGTATCTGACCTCAATTTGTTGTTCATTTTTCGCGAATTCGTTTTTTTTTTCATAAGTTAAACGTGATGGAAATTGCAACGATTAGATGAAATGACCAAAGAGGAAAAACTGATCACGAATTCGAGTCTTTCAGGTCAGACTACCTCGATGTAGACCTTTTCAGCGATTATTTTGATCAAAATAGTAAAATTCGCATTTTTACAAGTATTTTTCTTATTCTTTTTAATGTTGGGGGGGTCAAACCTCACTTGAAAATGAAAAATAACCTCAAATTTGTATTCTACGGTGTCAAAAACATACATTTCCATATATCACACGCTATTATTGAACAATTTTACGTTTCTCCCCCTCTAAAGGGTCCACCCCTCCACTTGAAAATGAAAAATAACGTCAAATTCGTATTCTACGGTGTCAAAAACATACATTTCCATATATCACACGCTATTATTGAACAATTTTACGTTTCTCCCCCTCTAAAGGGTCCACCCCTCCACTTGAAAATGAAAAATAACGTCAAATTCGTATTCTACGGTGTCAAAAACATACATTTCCATATATCACACGCTATTATTCAACAATTTTATATTTCTCCCCCTTTTAAAGGGCCCACCCCACTTGAAAAGAAAAAGTAATATCAAATTTGAATTCTACGGGGTTCGAAACATATAATATTTCAACATATCACACGTTGAAAATGTGAAAATTTTGCCTCTTAGTGAATTATGCTCGCTTTTGGCCCTCTCCAGGATTACTGTGATTCGCTTAAAAAGGTGAAATTTGAGTTTGTACACCTCCTTACACCATAGAAATTGAAATTGGATACCACGTTTAGCCGTCTACCATCAAGGGGTTGAAAAATTGCAGATTACTGAAGAATTTCAAACTGCAAAAAAATTTAATACCATCTGCTTAGTACCTACCAAAACTGGACTTGAATGGCTTCTATTGAAGCAAAAAGAAAACTTCAATAGAAATTTTTCAATTTTTCATTGTAGGGTTGCCAACCTTCAATTTAAATAGGAAATCAAAGGTCTCGTAATATTCTGTAATAAAAATGAAAATTGTTTTGTAAAAAAATCGGAATTAGCTAGGCAACCCCGCAGTGAAAAATTCTTAATTTTTTCTTTCAAAATATATTTTTTTACATCAATAGGAGCCATTTGGGTATGGTTTTTTCGAGTAAGTAGATATTGTACTCATAAATGTCCAACCAAAAAAAAAAAAAAAAATCAATTTTATATTCCCTTGCCCCTTTGTAATATCATAGACGAGCACGTTAACAACTTTATTAGAATGAAGTATAATCGTTATAACTTATGTACATGGGAAAACAGTGTTGCCACATTTCTCCCCTTTAATTAATAAGTAATTAATAGGTAAGATTACGGAAGGACAAAAACAGATTTAAGATCCATATCTATCGGGAACGAATCTTTTTCTGCCGCTTCTACGAAGTTGATCCACATGAACTCGTATGTCATTTTTTTCTTCGGTGTCAATTTGGTAGGATAGTGGTCCAGTCTTATCCGTTACTACTGCTGGGGTCCACTGCTCCTCATTCTTGTACTTTTTCCATACCTCTTCACCCACTTTGAAACTTTTCTTTAGAGCGGGCTTTGTCTGCGTTAGCCTTCATTTTTTCTTTATACGCCCCTTCGTGATCGTTATCGTTAGGTTTTAGAAGCTCTAACTTGGTAGTAGCTTGTCTGCCTAAAAATAATTCAGCCGGCGTCCGACCTGTAGCTGAATGAGGCGTTGTTCTGTACCCAAGTAGAACAGCTTGTAAATGATGATCAGAATCTTTGATTTGATCTTCTGACTTCTTGTACCGCCACTTGAAAGTTCTAATCGCTCGTTCGACTTTGCCATTACTACGACTGTGATACGGCGTAGTGTGAATCAAGTCGATGTTGTTGGCTTTGAAAAAACTTTTGAACTCGTCGGAGCAAAATTGAGTTCCGTTGTCGTTTACGATTTGATTACAAACTCCATAACGAGCTATTAAACATCGAAGGACTTTGATGACATTCGCTGAACTCGCACTCGGTACTGGAAAAATTTCCAACCAGTTAGAATACGCATCGATAATTACTAGCCATTGTTTGTTGTCGAATGGGCCAGTAAAATCAATATGAATGCGCGTCCATGGTTTGCTAGGAATCATCCAAAGATTGAGAGGAGTTTCTGGCTCTTGAGGTTGATATTTTTGACACGTTGCACAGTCGTTCACATACGATTCGATTTCTCTGTCGCAATTTGGCCACCAAACGATGATTTTTGCAATCGAACGCATAGCACTGCTGCCAAGATGAGTTTCGTGAAGATTTTTCAGTATCGCTGGACGTAATTTTTCAGGGATAATCATTCGATCGTGCCATAGAAGAATACCATCTTCTACACAGATTTCTTATCGAGGAAAATTAGATCAACATTGAATTTACTAGTGCCTACCACCGAACAGAAATTCGTGTCGAAGGAGACAAAATGATCGTTCAGCGTCGGCCAAAATGTAAACTTTCGGCTATACCGCGGACCTCATCGTTGGCGATCCGGTAAAATTACGAAGTGTCTGGCCAATGTCACGTTTGAAATTGAAGATGAAAATGGAGTTCATCACAAGCGCCATTTGAAGTTTGAACCAGATCGTCGATCGCGGCCCAGTACAACCTAACCTACATCTACAACTGCGCCTTTCCTTGCAGACTTACCTGTTAATGGGCCTGTAGCGCCGGCTCAGGTACCCATCGCTCCGGCAAACGCACCTCAAGTTCCGACGCCCCAGCCACCAGCTCTGGCGCCTCAGCCTCAAGTTCCAATACCTCGTTCCCCTCGTCCTGTTTGAAATCGAGGACCTCCAAATCGCTACTCTCCATAGGAGGGAAGAGTTGTTATGATTTTATTACTTTTTGCATGTTTAGTTGGTAACATTGCTATTGTTTAATTTGCGCAATTCTTATTTCGTTTTAGTTTACGTATTATGTTGGAAATTTAACCACGATAAAATATACTTTTAAAATGTAAAGTCTTTGAATTATTGCTGAAGTTAACATTTTATACTTCCGTTCGTAGAGCCGCCGTTCGTCGAGCTTTCAACTGTTGCGTCATCTGATTTCGGTTCTGTATTTACAGACTTTTTTCGATGACCCATAACACTGAAACTCGATGCACTACGTTTAAAATCATGTTTTGTCGTACGAAAAGTACTTTTACGATTTATAATTGCGAAAAATCATAAATCCTCGTCGCTACAATGTAATATCATAGACGAGCACGTTAACAACTTTATTAGAATGAAGTATAATCGTTATAACTTATGTACATGGGAAAACAGTGTTGCCACACCCTTAAACTTTTAGGTTACCTAGATACCATGTGTATTGTGTATACGACATATTTGAAGTTTCAAAAGGTACTATTCCGGAACACCCTGTATAAAAAGCATTGTCACACCCGGCTCTCATTCTACTTTCGATGCAATAGAACCTGTTTTATTTTAAATAGGTAGGTAAAACATGATCGAAAAGACCATCCGTAGGCTGAAGTTGCATAAACCATCTAAAGGCACTAGACTGTGAAAAAACTCGCAAACTCTAAGGTGGTTTAGAAAAATCACGATCTAAACTCGGGCTTTTGGAAAATTAACGAGCGAATAATAATTATAATCGTGCGATATGCTCAGCCTCTACCGTCATACTTACGTAACTGACAATGACTTTCACAACTAGTAGTATTTTTTTTGTTGTTTTTTTCCATGCATAGAAGCGTATCTTTACATTAGTGAATCATTCACTGTTCCCACACAAGTCGTGTGTGATGCTAAATATTGGATTTTTTTACGAAGAGTCACTCGTGCTTATTTTTGAATCCGATCAAAAAACAGTTAGGTATTCCTGAAGCGAATGTTTTGATTTTAAAAATGGTAGGTACTTGGTCTTGGAAGAAAAATGCGATCCAGAATCATCCCTTGCGGAAAAGTACAAGTTGTAAATAGTCATCAACAAGTAATCCATAGTTGTTAACAAGTTGTATTTTACAAAACAACTTATTTTTCAAGAATAGTTGTAAATGGATTAGTATTCATTTACTTGCAGCAACTCTTCAATGTGAAAACAACTTGTTCTTCAGAAGTTGTTGTCAGTAGATAAGTATTCTACAACTTTGAATACTTTGTAGTTGGAAAATTTTCAATGGACAAGTATTCAACTGAATACTTGGACTTATTGACAAAAGTTTCAGACCATTATTATATCACTATATCGTATTATCATACAACTTGAAAAAATTCAGTAACTCGTTTTGTAAAATGATTTTTTTTATAACTGTCCATCACTCTTGGATTATGTAAATCATGATTCATGAAACATACAGGTCTCCAAAGTATTCTTTTAAAAAGTTGAAATTTTAAACATTTTTTAGGATTGTTTTCCACCTCATTTTTTAAAGAAAATCGTACCCTTCTCATGATGGATAACGCCAAATTTATTTTGATAATTCATAAACAGTTGTTTTTTTGCTGCCCCATCGATCATCGTGGTCTTAGGCTTCCAGCATGACTGTACAAATAATTTGATTTAAAAATATAATAATATGAAATTTCAATTCGAAATAGAAATAGAAAACTTATCAGTAATTTTCCATCGAAAATGTACCAGAAATGCTTCAAAATTATGATGAATTTTGAGTTTTGCCCCTCCCCTTGAAGACCCAGTTGAGAATTTTTCGAAAACGATATCAAAAACGAATTCAGGAAGTAAGAAAACCTTAATTTGTATACCCCACATGTCATTTTTGTTAATTTTGAGTTTTGCCCCTCCCCCCCTCGAAGTCCCTATTGAGAATTTGTCAAAATCGGTATCAAAAACGGATTCAGCACCTAGAAAAACCTAGATTTACACACCCCACATGCCATTATTGGTAATTTTGAGTTTTGCTCCTCCCCCCTGAAGCCCCTTTTGGGTCTAGTGTCAAAATAAAATGAAAAATGGATTGACCGCTGCGGAAAACCCCCACAAGCCGATTTTCACAATTTTGCATGGAGTTGTGAGATTTTTATCCATTCAGAAATTTTGAGGGTCATTTTGATACTCGCAGATATAGTGTGTTGTGAATAAGCATGTTATAAATACTCATTTTGTACCTCACATTTTGTGAATACTTGCTGTAATAAGTTGTGAATAGTTATACCATGATGTATTGTTGTGAACATGTTATGTATATGTAGTGAATAGTTATACCTCAGTTAGTTGTTACAAGTTAGTTGACACTATCTATCACAACTTGAATGTATCAATAGTAATCGAAGATTTGTTTTTGGTAGTTGTCCTGATTACTTGTATTAGGAATACTTGAGACAACTCATACCTAAAATAAGTTGTTACAAGTTGTCATAACACCTTCGAATTTACAACTTATCATAAATTCTACTTGTGACAACTTGTAGTTTTCCGCAAGGGATTACACAACAATCTAACTATTCACACATGTCGGAATAGCGAACAAGTCGCGATGGATCGTTTAAGAATTTTAACCGCACGTTGCGAGAAACCAGTTCTAGATGCAACAGTGCACTTCTAATAAGACTGTGTGAGAAGGACTTTGACATTGCTATCCATTATTGGGCCACAACCACAGCCACAACACAGAAGGGTACTGTAACTCCTATGGTATCGTCACGCCAAGAAATTAACTCCACTGTATGGATAAATTTTATCTTAAGGTTTCGGAAGGAGCTTCGCAAAGAGTAAGTATATCTACGAGTACCTACGTCTTGTGGAAAATTTCCACGATATGAATTTAAGAGCATGGCTCATTTTTTTAGTACATCAAGTAATATTCTGGTATTTCGTGCGTCTTTGACCGGATATGTATGTCGTCGCATGTATCACCGTTAAGTATGTTTATCGTCTGAGGGGTATGGTTGTTTTATGGTTTGTGACCAATGTTGTGTGTTGCAGATCTTCCGATGCACGATGCATTCGAAGAGAAAGTATAGGTAGTCTTAATTAATTGTTAAATTAAATTGGGCGATAAAAAAAGTATGCTCATGATGGTGTGTTACGTTTTGCAACTTACTATCGTCGTACGAATGGCGATTATTCCCTCATTATACCCGCTGATTTTAGTATAGTACCTATTAAAATATTCAACTTTGGCTTTTATAACATGACAAATTCTGACATGACGTGTCAACAAAAAAAAAAGAAATCTTACGATCTTAAAAACAGTAAAAAAAGATTTCCTTTTTCAAAAATTTTTTTGCCTAAAAAGTGTCGAGAAGAAAATTTCTATTAGAGAAAAGAACATCTCACTACCAAGTATCAAATTTGTTGACTGAAAAATGCTCAAAATTTATTTTAAAAAAAACTGCATCCTCAATAGAGAATTTTCTCAAAAAAAATATATACCATTACAATAATTATAAAAAATTAAAAAAAAAATCAAATTCAGAAAAAAGTCTTTTGGTATAAAAAATAAAAAATTTTCAACAAAATCACTTTGGCAAAAGTAAAGTATTTTTGATAAAAATGTCTCTGCAAAAGACAAACAAACAAAAACGTTATTTTCAAAAAAAAAAAAAAAAAAAAGTTCTGATTCCTTCAGGAAAAAACGACATTGTTTAAGAGAAAATCGTCTTACCCATATTAGAAAAATATAAATAAATCTTTGCAACCATCCGCGTCCTAGACCTAGTAAATTCTTGAATTGCAATTTTGCAAATCACGTAGATACTCGAGTACCTACCTACTTGGTTTATATTTCAAGACGTGACTAGGGTTATGATTACCTCAACCATCCTGCCATCCACTATCTGAGCATTAAGTACTTGTTTTACCTTTTTTATTGTAATATAGGTAATTTTTTTTTAATCGGAAAATTGAAATTATTAAAAAATTCTTTTAAAAAATACGTTTGACGAAAACTTACAAATTTGTCTAAAAAAAATTCTAAAAATTTAAAAAGAAATTTTGAAAAAATTAAAAAATTTACATGTTTAAAAAAAAAATCTGAAAAGATACTTGATACCTATATTTCAATTTTTTCGAATCTTAAAAATAAAAAATTATTTTATTTTATTTTAAAGCGTAATAAATTTCAAAGATTTTCTGAAAATATTCAAAACCCTTTTTATTTTTTTTTTAAATCACAAAAAATCATCCAAGAAAATTTTTTTTTGAAAAAAATTCAAATATGTATCAGAAAAAAACAGAAAATATTTATTCAAAGTTTTGCAAAAAGAATTCAAAGTCCAATCATTCTTTTCATGGCAAAAAATTATGTGAACATAATTATTTCAAAAAAAAAAAAAAAAAAAAAAAAATCCGAAAAAATACAAACATTATTTTCTTAAACATAAATAAAAATGTAAAAAATTTTTAAAAAACCACGCTTTTATTTAAAGTTGGTCACTTTGTAAAATGTTATTCATAGGGAAAGAGTAATGCCTTAAAAAACAAAAAATAAAATTTACTTGAATACAAAAATGTGTCATGAAAATTTTTGAAAAAAAAATTTTCATAACACATTTTTGTATTCAAGTAAATTTTATTTTTTGTTTTTTAAGGAATTACTCTTTCCCTATGAATAACATTTTACAAAGTGACCAACTTTAAATAAAAGCGTGGTTTTTTAAAATTTTTTTACATTTTTATTTCACTCTTTTTGTCGTTGAAAATATTTTAATTTTATAGTTTTGAAATTTTCAAAATGGAACCCCCTCATAGGGGCTCAATTTGGGGTCAAGGGTAAATTTAAGTCCGAAAATCGAATTCAGCGACCTCGAAAACCTACATTTCGATACCAATGTTGTGATTTTCTGAAATTTTCAAAATTGAACCCCCTCATAGGGGCTCAATTTGGGGTCGGGGTAAATTTGAGTTCGAAAATCGAATTCAGCGACCTCGAAAACCTACATTTCGATACCAATGTTGTGATTTTCTGAAATTTTCAAAATTGAACCCCCTCATAGGGGCTCAATTTGGGGTCGGGGTAAATTTGAGTTCGAAAATCGAATTCAGCGACCTCGAAAACCTACATTTCGATACCAATGTTGTGATTTTCTGAAATTTTCAAAATTGAACCCCCTCATAGGGGCTCAATTTGGGGTCGGGGTAAATTTGAGTTCGAAAATCGAATTCAGCGACCTTGAAAACCCCTAATGTGAGCACTATGTTATTTCAATTCCAGTAAAATATTAAATGAGAGAGGATTGGTCGAAAACATACATTTGGTTCCATGAGGCAAACATACATACATACCAAGCTAATAAAAGCGTGGTAAAAAACCCTGTTCTTTGAAAGAAAATTTTAAGATTTTTCTTAAAAATCACAAAAATTCTTCTTGAAGTTTTATTGAAGAGAAATATTTTTAAAAATTTCTTGAACAAATCAACAAAAATCCTGTTATTAAAAAAATGCCATAAAAATTTTTAAAAAAGAAGTTATTTTGAAATTTTTCTTAAAAGACTCAAAGATTCTACTAAAAACTTTTTTTTTAAATCACAAAAAAATCGACGAAAATTTTTCTTTAAGAGGAATTAGTTTGAAAATTATCTGGAAAAATTCAAAAACCTATCCTATCAAAAAATTGAAAAAAATAACAAAAAAATTGTCCAAAATGTTCTTTGAAAAGAAATATTTTAAACAAATTTTGAAAGGAATTCGAACCAAAGTTTTTCTCACAAATTCCAAAGAAATGAAACTCTTCCAGAACTTTTTTTTTTTTTTTTTTTTTGAACAGAAATATTTCAAAATTTTTCCACAGGAAGTCAAAAATTTCTATCAAAAAATTTCAAAACATTTCGTACCTATTTATTTTTTTCTGAATTTTTTTTGAAGAGAAATATTTTAAAATCAAAAAATTGAAAATTCCATCATTTTCTCTTACAAATTACAATAGTGCCTACATGCTTTTACGATGACCTAACTCGAAAAATTCGCGTCACGAAATTGAGTTAAGGTTAGCTTTGAATGAAACACTTTTGAGCATTTCGTCTAACATTAAAAAATTAAAAAATTTTCAAAATTTTTTTATGACTTTTATATACATTTTGTCATTTCAGACATTCTCAAACATACCTAAAATTAAAAAAAAAAATTGTCTGACATTAAAATACTCGAATTAAAAAAAAAATTGATGAGTTTTTAGAAATTTGTTGGACATTCTGAAACTTATAAAAATTTTAAATTCAACTTTTCAATGTGTTTTATTTTGAATAAGTTTTTTTGAAAGGAAGTTACCTATTTAATTTCTTTGTTAAATTGAGGGGTCCAATCAAAAACTTTTAAAATAAATCACAAAAATGTCAGGGAAAATTTTCCTTGGAGAAATGTATCAAAAACTTGATAAAAAATCACAAAAAAATCGTCCAAAAAATTTGTTCTTTGAGAGAAATTATATTTCTGCATAAGTTCTACTACAGCAAATCAAAAATTTCATCAAAAGTTTAAGAACATTTCATGTTCAATTTTTTTTAAATACTTAGAAATACCTCAAAATAAAAATAAAATAAAATAAAAATTTAATTTTTTCTAAATTTTTACAAAAAATTTTTTGAACGGAAGTATTTTAATATTTTTCTGAAAAAATTCAATGGTCCTATCAAAAACAATTTTTCTATGTGAGAAATTAATTATTTTGAAGTTTTTCTGAAAAAATTCGAATATCTTATCAAAAATTTGGGAAAAGAAACTCCAGACTTTTAAAAAAAAATAAATTTGGATCAAAATTTTCTTGAAAAAAATCTCAACAATTTTTTCATTTAAAAAAAAATCGGAATCTCTCTTCGATTATATCAAAAAATCCTATCAACTTTTTTTAATAACAAAAAGTTGTCAAAAATAGTGTTTTCAAAAAAAGTTACTTATTTGAAAAATTTTCATGAAAAAAGACAGGGAAGAAAACCAATTGAGACCCAATTGGTTATGGTGATGATGGTTTTGAGAAAATTTTGAAATTACTGGTGGTTCCAATTGGTTTTTGATTTTTAAAAATTTTCAAAAGGTTTTGGTGCTAAAGTGGTTCCATTTAATTAATTTTTTTTTTGATTGGTTCTGGATTTTTGGTTTTGCTTGATTAATTGGTTGTGATGGTGGTTTTCAAATTAAAAACCATTTCAAATGGTTGTGGTGGTGGTGGTGGTGGTGGTTCCGTTTTGGTTTTTCAATTGGTTTTCATCGAATTGCTTCCATTTCGTAGTATGAAAAATATTTCTCAACATTTAAACCATTTATCTATGGCATTAACCATCAGAACCAGATGGAACCATTTTCGTGCTTCCTATTATACCACAAAAGAACTAAAAAAATATCAGATCTTTGAAATTTGAATAAAAAATTAAAATTCAAAAAGTAAAAAAAAAAAAAAAACTATAAAGAATAAAAAATAAAAAATGAATTTTGCCTACAAGTTACAAACACAATATTGCAATAAATTTAAATTAAATAATATACATTCAAATAAAAAACAAAAAATAATAATGTTTCCACTTTCCAGAGCGCTGAAAAATCAGAAAAATGAAGAAAACAGGCCACAGGGGGTAGGTAAGGGGCCCAATTAAAAAAAAATTCAAATCAAAGTTGTTGCTTGAAGTTCTAGGAATAAATTTGGTCATAACAAAAATTTTGATTGGACCCCTCCTTCCCTTTCAAATCCACTATTTCTCTTTTTAGAACCAAAAAGAACCAATTCCATTAATTGGTGGTGGTTCTGGTTTTCATTGTAAAGGAAATTGAAAATGGTGGTGGTGATGGTTGTTTTTTATTTTCAAACCACTTTCTTGTGGTTGTGGTTGTGGTTATTTCAGCAAATGATTTTTCGTTGTGGTTCCAAACGGTTCTCTTCCCCGCCTTTTCGAAAGGAATTGGTTCTTTTTGGTGGTGGTTTTTGAATGCATTTTTGAAGTTCATTGTAATGGTTCCAAATGGTTTTGAAAACCAATTGAAATATCTTGTGGTGGTGGTTTTACCCGGTTTTGGTTTGGTTTCAATTGGTTTTCTTCCCTGAAAAAAGAACTTCCATCAAATACATACTTTAGGTATACCTATATTTTTTAAATCCTGTGAAATATATGTACACTATAACTAGGTATATATTTTTTTAACAGAAATATTTTAAAAATCTTATTTTAAAAAAATAACAGAACACCTAGGTACCTACAAAAAATTTTTCAACTTTTTTCAGAATTTCAAAAATATTATTCTAAAATTGATGATTTTTTTAAATGTATCGAGGTGTAGTTTTCTACCTACGATAATACGTATCAAATTGCAAATTGATTTCAATAAAATCGTAATTAAAAAAAAAAAAAAAACGTAATCATTTCCAAAAGTTTCTATTTGATAAGTTTTAGGGGAAAAACAATTTTGGAATTCTCATAGTTACTTATTTTTTTTTAATAAGTGTAATGAGATACCTACTATAAAACTGCGTTAGTATGCACTCATCACTTATGTTTTCAGTTATGCATTTCTCCAATTAGGTACTCATTTGTAATTGAATCATACAAATTATCAATGATTTAATTTTTTCACCCGATAGTACTTATGGTGTCTGATACCTATTAAACTTCATCTATGGGTAAAATTTTACTCACGCGTGGACATTAATTATTATTATGTCTCCCGATAATTTGTTTCACGTCTCCTAACCTTTCGGGCTAATTTCCAACCTATCCATAGGCTATATCAGAGACTGTAATCTTGAACATCCTTCGTATAGTGCACACTGCATAGATACTCTTGGCTTTCATAACTTTCACTCACGTTATTAATACTTACTAAATACGCGTATACGTAGCTAGGCATGTGATACGTCTTGTATAACACAAGTTTTTCTAGAATATTTACTTTTTTCTCTACTTCAAAAATTCTAATTTTTAAAAATATTTTTTTGTAATAATCTTCTTCACATCTTTCGAAAATATTTTCAAAAATTATAACGGTACAATTTCCACATTTTCACCTTGAAAACTAAAAGAAGACGACGGAAGCATTCGCAGATTTAAAATATTATATAATAAATGAGGGCGCATTTATTTCATAACAACCAGATTATTGGAAACTGGCATTCTGGTATTCGATTTTAATACACAGACATCATTCGTCGGAACTTAATATATCAACAAAGATTATTAATGCTTTACGTATTTGCACTCGTGTTTAGTCATTTCTCGTGAGTACACAAGACAAGGTTAATCAAGTGATTCTTTATGATTTATGTTCATGTCATATAAGTACGTATATTCATCATCTTCATAAAAACGGACCAATTCGTAAAAAAAATTCAGAAAGTATCTTCTTCTCTAAAATTTACAAAAGCTTGGACCTGAGTTACAGTAGAAGTATAGATTGCGAAATACGTCATTTAATGCGAGCTATAAATGAATAGGTAACTGATGGTGATAAATTCTACTTAGGTATATTAGCTTTTGGTGTGAAGATCTCATCAAGGTCTTTCTGTAGTGCGCGTGTAATTGATGCAAGTTCAAAAAAAAAAAATGAACACGTAAGAGGAAATCACCTCAGAATTTTTTTCAATGATATGTAATTTTTTATTGTGCTTTCTTTGGCATTAAATCAGTTGATAAGGTACCTGTCAATAATGAAAGTTGTGAAAATAATCAACACTTCAACTGGCTATGGAATATTTTCATCGACCGCATAAAGTATGGAAAATATACCTACCTAAATCGCACAAGTCTATAATTAATAACCTGATCCTATTTCAAATTGCAACATTTTTTTACCTTTTATGTATTCATACGTTGTATTGTCGAGTTCGTGAACGTGTAAGTTTGCCAATTCGACAAAAACTGGTTTAAAGGTCACCGGAGTATATTATTGAAATTCAGATGTCAAACAACCTTACGTTTACCACCGAAGCAATTCAACTGTTTTGCGCAAGAATTCCAGTTATTATGAACACGCTGTGGCTGAGCTTACATCTTCGAGTTGTTATGACGCGATGCCCTGTTTTAAGATTATTAGAAAAGCCTATACGTCTGACGTAGTGTATTTTACGCGGAAATACGATTGCTTAAGGCACTTTAACGCAGATTGAAAGCTGGTTCGGCTGGATTTTTATTCTGGTATTAATTTTGTTCGTATGCTGTGGTCTTTTCTTTATATGGCACAACTGAAGGCAAGTTTTTATTGCGACGATTGTAAGAAAAATTAACGATGATCTCAACCCTATCATCCGGCTGTATTTTTGATTAAGGAACAATAGAGTAAGTTGATTTTTTTGGTTGGATACAAAAGGGCCAAGCAGGCGGGAGGGGGTAACTTAGCAGTAGCTCGTACACCCAAAATAATTTTAAAAATAAGACTACATCCTAGAAAACTACGTAAATGCACAAATCAAGGTATTTAAAAATCTCCCTGAACTTTTTTAGAGAAAAAATCTTTAAAGGCAAAAATTAAGTAGAATTTTTTTCAAGTAAGTAATTTCTGAAGAAAAAAAATTAGGAAAAATTCTGAACTTTGAATAAGTAATATCTCAATTTTTGGTGTCAGCAAATTTTTGGAAAAAAAAATTGAAAGAAAAAACCTTTTTAATTTTTTTTAAAAGGAAAATTTCTGTTTTTTTAAAAGGACATCACTAACTTTTTGGAGCAAAAATATTTCTCCATTTTTTAAATTAATATAGGTACAATTTTTTGGAGAAAAAATTTTCTTCAAATTTTTGCAGAAAAAAATCTCTCTCAATTTATAGAGAGAAATTCCTTCAATCTTTTGAAAGAATTTTTTTTTTTTTTTTTTTTTAATAATTTGAGAAAATCTTTATCTTCTAGTAGAAAGGTCTGTTTTTTCTTGATACTTTTTTATTATTTGTAAAAATCATAATTTTTTGTCTCAATTAATTTTTTTTTTAAAATCAATTTTTCGAAGATTTTTTTTTCTTCAATTTTTTGCCTCAACTCATTTCAGAAAAAATTAATTTCTTAATTTTTTGAGTGGAGAGGTCTGTTTTTTGATGGAAGAAATTATTTTAATTTTTCCAAACGAAAAATTTATCTGAATTTTTCGGAGAAAAAATCTTTCAACGTCGTTGAGGGGGGGGGGGGGTAGAATCACTTGACTTCTTTGGAGTACGAATTTTTTTCAAGTATTTCTTGGAGAAAAAGGAATTCAGAAAAAATTACAAACTTGGAATAAAAAATATTTCAATTTTTGTATCCCGAGCGGCACACTCGATCGATAATATCGGAAGATGTAACGTATCGATAAAAAATCGTTTGAAAATCTATAGATGTTCTCACGATATTATAAAGATTTATCGGTACAATTTCATAGGCAAAAAATCTAAAAACTATCGAATTCGATATTATTAAGATTTTATGACGATATTTGTCAACGATACTATCGACAAAGAATATTAAATTTATCGATTCCGATTTTCCACCGATTTTGTGCAGATATTTGAAACTACATTATCGACAAAGAATATTAAATTTATCGAATTCGATTTTTTAACGATTTTGTAAAGATATTTAATACTATATTATCGACAGATTATATGAAATTTCTCGACTTCGATATTTTACCATTTTTTTGACGACATTTGAAACTATATTATCGACAGATTATATTAAATTTATCAAATCCGATTTTTCACCGATTTTGTGACGATATTTGAAACTATATTATCGACACATAATATGCAATTTCTCGATTCGATTTTCTAACGATTGCGTGAAGATATTTGAAACTATATTATCGACACGTAATATGAAATTTTTCGATTTCGATTTTTTAACGATTTTGTGAAGATATTTAAAACTATATTATCGACACGTAATCTGAAATTTCTCGAATTCGATTTTTCAACGATTTTGTGACGATATTTGAAATTATTTCCAAATTTTAAAAATTGGTGAAAATTTTTCTAAGTCCAACACGTCTGGAAGTACTAAACTGTCTATTAAAATCACTCGAAAAAAGGGCCTGGGCAGTACTATTTTTTGAGAGGGCCTAGCCCTGGCAAGATCTCTCTTGTATACTCCACTTTTAAGCAGGCTGGACCGAAAGGGGCAAGGAGGCAGATTGCCCAAAATATTTGAAAATTTTCAATTTTAGTCGGAAATTCTCAGTTCGAGTCAGATTTGGAGTCGTTCAATCGGATAATTTCGCCTTTCCCATATTTAGACTTTGGTATCAGTACGTTCCTGCATGTTAAGGGAAACTCATATTTTAGTTTCATTCTTTCACAAGGAAATATCTGCAAATAATATGCATTGTTTTACGTAAATCACGATACGCTGATTAATAATATGATTAGATATTCGTAATCAGATAGATATATGTATAAATAGATACAATCATTCGTTGGCCATGACTGGTCAGTATCGCTGCAACTGTAATTTACACTTGTATTGATTTTACCTACCGAGTGTTTAAAAATCATGAACTTGAAATTTAAACGAACTTAAATTTAATTTATTACCTAAATTAACAGGTTTAATTTTAATTAGCCGTCTGGACTTTTCGAATGCATAATTTTACATACTTTCTTACTATACAGTTTCTCATGACGTAAGCAGCCAACAGCCAATGCATGAATGGCCATTGACCATACTGTTAAAATGTAAACATTCGTTTAAATTATAGCGAAAGTGTTGTCTTAATTTCATAACTAACTAAAAATACCCATAATACCTATTTATTACGAAATGTGGAAAAATACATAACTGGTATTTTTTTTTTCTCTTCATTTTCAAAGAAAAAGTATTGTTAGTACCAACTACCTATTTGGAAAAGGATCTATGGTCTAATGGCACGTATGTGCATTCTTAATTAAATTAAACGTGTCGATTGTCATTGCGCTGTAAGTTTGAGGTACCGTTACCTACCTACCTACATCTATATCTATCTACTCCATTATGCTAAGAAGAAAGTATATTGTATTTTAAAGGACGCGAAAAAACACCATCACAGGATACTTTTTTGATTAAATTCCTTTTTAATGAACAACTTTTAAAAGGTACAGGCCATAAAAGCCCGGCAGATAGGGTAGGAAAAAGGTGTTGAAAAATTACTCGCAGCGGTGCCTAATTACTGTGCAACAACGAAATTATGATAAAAGCTAGTTCATGTGGCATATGAAAAAACCATTATTATTTTACCTTTATACCGACACCTAAGCTGGAATGTGTTTTTTTCTTTTTGACGATGATTAAAAGCGTGGAAGTGAATTTCTTCCTTAAACGTTGACAAGGTCTTTCCTGCCAATGTAAATTCTGTGATCGACGACACATTATGTGTTATTCATCAGCATTGGATTAGTAGACATCTACCTATGTACTTTATAAAGTGTGATATTTAAAAAAAAATTGTTAGTTAACGAATAATTAGGTAGGGTTCAAGTTTCGAGACTTCGTAAAGAAACTATTTTTTGACGAGTTTGTGGTGCGAGATACCTACTTGAGACGTTCAAACATGTGAATTGCGAGTGTTAATGCATACAATTGCACGTGCATCTGCAGTCAGTTGTTACGTAACATAAAGTGGTTTCAAGGAGGATGTTGGTATTTAAAGTTTAAACTCAATTTAAAGAGAAAAGAATTTATACGCGGATTTCAAGCTTCTTTTCTTTCTGGAGAAATGGAAATCATATTTTTTTTTAGGTCTTATTCGGGAGGATTTGTTATTTTGGAAGTATAAAAAATCAACTTAAAAAACTTCTCATTTTTTTTTTGAGAAATAAACTCAATTTTTGTCATATTTTTATTCTTATTATTCTTATTCATTTAATTTTATTTATTTTTGAAATTGGACCGTTCAACTTTTTCTTTGGGGGGGGGGGGGCATCTAAATAATATATGATTCTTATTTTTTTTATGTACCTAACTTATTACTAAAACAAGATTTACCTTTAGAGAAAAAAAATCACGATTTTCGTTACCAATTTTATTGGAAAAAACAGACTTATTTTTTGGGAGTTTATGCAAAATTATGTTTTGTTTTGTCAAATATTATTAGAAATTGGTTGTTTTTTTTTGTTTGTTTTTTTTTGGACGCCGCGGGTAAAAATTTTCTTAACTTTATTTGAGAAAGAATTCACTTATTTGAGAAAAAATACGTTTTTTTGAAATATGAAATCTCTTTATTTTTACTCAGAAAATATCTCAGTTTACTTATTAATTTTTAGATAGGTGTCATTTTTTTCAGAAAAAATATTTTTACTTTTGGAGAAAAAAATCTTGATTTTTTGTCATCTTTTTTTTTTGAAAATAAGAATCTTGAGTTTTCTTGGGGGGGGGGGGGGGGTCCTAATTTTTTTGGGGATTTTTCAATATTTTATATCTATTAAAAAACTTTTCACTTTTTTGAAGAAGAGGCAATTATTTTTTGTAATATCCATTAAAAGAAATAATAAAATAAAATCTTTCAATCTTGCAGGAAAAAATCTGTAATTTTTTAAAATTAGGTATTTATTTTTTTATTTAAAAAAAGGAGAATTTTATTCATTTTAAAAAATTGAGATTTTCTAGAGAAACTTACATTCTTTTCTCAGAAAATAAGAGGATTTCTTTCTAAATAAAAAATTATACCTAATTACTCAAAAAAAAATCATAAAAGTTTTCACTCTAAAAAGTTTGTTTTATTCTAAAAAATTAAAAATTTCTATCTTAATTAAATTAAAAAATTTTTGTTCCACAAAATTGAGTAGGTAGGAGGGGAAGAACCGAAGTTGAAATATTGGATGAGGGGGCAAAATCTTGGAAATTTACAATTTTTGTCGATTTTTCGACTTTCGACCCATCCAAAATTCAAAATTTTTCAACTTTTTCCTACTCGAACTGAAAATTCCCAACTAAAACCGAAAATTTTCAAATATTGAAGGGACAAGCTGCCTTTGCCCCCTTTTGGAGCGAGCGTCGCTGTAGGTAGGTATTTGTTTATTTCCAAAAAAAATATAATTTTATTCTTTCAAAAAATTTAAATTTTCCAATAAAACTTGCATTCTTTTTTCTGAAAATACCTGATTAAAGTTTTTTTTTTCTAAAAAAATAATTACCTACCTAATTTAGAAATTCAGAAAAAATTTTACTACAAAAATTTGAAATTATTTCATTCTAAAAAGTTGATAATTTTTTATTTTAAAAAATATGATTTTTTGTAGGTGTAGGTATTTCAAAAAAATTGTGACTTTTTTTTCATTACAAAATTTGAGAAATTTTCACCTTTGTTCCGAAGAAATTTCCAAATTTTTATAACAAAAAAAAATTTAGATTCATTTTATTCTAAAAAATTATGTTTTTTTTTTCATTCCAAAATGTTGAGATTTTTTTGTTTCAAAAAAATTTTAAAAATTTAAATCTAAAAAATTCCATTTCTAGTCTCCTAAAAAAATTCAATTTTTTACAAACTCTTAAAAAATGTAGAATTTCAGTTGGATTATCCGGAATGATTGAAGAATTTTCATTTATTTGTAGAGATATCGAAATTTTTTCTTCCATAATAAAATGAACATTAATATTTTACTTACACTCTTTTTAAACATTTTTTTTCAAATGTTTGATTTTTTTTCCAATTTAATAAAATTTTGCAGAAAAAAGAGTTCCTTGAATGCAATAAAATTTTAAAACCGATCAAAAATTATTTTTTTATTATTTTTTTCCAGTACAAATTTTTAATACCTACATTCGTTTAAATTAATTTTTTCAAGTAATTTGTTTGAAAATGAATTTTTTCAAAACTTGTTAAAATCTCTCCTTCCCTCCAATTTCGTTACATTTTAAAAAAAAATGTATCCAAATCTTATTTTGAAAAAAGTTTTTTGAATACAATAACTTTAGAAAAAACTCAACCTTCACTAACTAAGTATTTATACAATTTCTTAAAATTTTGTTCACATAACTTTTTAGGTATTTATTTGAGCTTGAATTCATTAAAATTTCAACTAAAAACAAACGTTTTGACATTTTTTGGGATTCTTTGAAAATTCCACTTGAATATCTCATGCAACAGTATAAAATATATAAGTGGAACTTGTTATCAACTTCGAACATGATCTACGATGACAAAAACATCACAGGTTTATATACCAATGGCAATATTTACTGTAATTTATTCGTTTGTATTTTTAAAACATGAGCGTACTCGTGTCAATATTGACCATTGTTGATTGCTCTTCAACGTTTAAAATAAACACAAATATTGGTTGGGTAGGTTCTGGGTGCCTGTTTTTTGCTTTACAATTTTATCGCTTTAGATGACGTATACCTAACCCTTTATTATACAGACGTAACGTAGCAAAATAATTGCAAATTTCAAAACCGTAGGTGTCTTTTATGCGATTAGTGCAGCGATTGTCACATTTACGAAGGTAGGTATACTTAGATATTAAAAATCACTTCATTTTATTGTCGCGGATGTAAATTTTGAAAATCCATTGTTTCTGGTATGTGCTTCTATCATTCTAAGAATGAATGCTTTTAAAAAATAAAATTATGTACATACAATTAAATTTATTGAACGACGAAAGACTTAAATAATGTAGGTAAGGTATACATACTCGTATGTACCGGTGTACGTATTTGTTAATCGTTTTCCTTGCCAAATTATTGCCTATATATTTAGTTACCGAATAGTTTGACTATCTATTTACTTTAGTGCCTCCAACCGGTTTTTTATTTTAAAAAATATACCAGAAATCCGCGATATTGCTGGTTGTAAAGTCTAATTACTACCTACTCGAAGCACGTGGATATTAATTTTTCTTATAAGACGCCAACATGTTGAACCTTCAACTTGAAATTTATAAGTACACGTGAATATAGAAAAAGAAAACAAATTTGTTGTTCGCGCTTAACGGCAAAAATTACTCAAATACTTTAATAATCGCAAACGCATATCAGCAGAATTATTTACTCAAATATTTAGGTAGTAGGGATTTAAAAAAATTTTAATGTAGTAATATTATGTGTAGACTATTAATATAATATCAAAATGAAAACGAAGTAATTGGCCGACGTGGCGGATTTATGTAGCATGACTTAATTGACTTATATACTCGAGTGCGTGTTAACTACGCCACTATACATATGCAATGCATTAAAAATCTACGTTTAGAGGAGGTCAACGAGGTGCAAAAAAAACTTCCTAACTAAACTTTATAAAATAATGTAAATCAAGTTTTCCTTTTTTTTTTTTTTTTTTTTTTTCGGAAAATTCCTTTAAATTTTTGATATTGCAGTTTCATAAACATTTTGATATAAAAAATATTTGTGTAGTACTTAAATCATAAAATGACATTATTTTTTCATCGCTTTTTTTTGTTCTTCTTTTTCTCCATATAATGAATGAAGTGAAGGAATTATTTGCAAAGAAGAGTTAAATAATTGTAGGTATACCTTACTTATATGTAGTAGGTCTTATTAGGGTTTGTTTTAAATAAACTATTATGAATTCTTTTAATTAAGGTTTAAAGAGGAATAGTGGACAGATTTTGGTCATTTCTCTCACCGATGTGTCGGTTCAATGACGAGTAGGTAAGTTGCACTCGTGCTAACTATGGATTAGTGCTTAAGTTGACTTGGAAATTTCAAGAATACAAAATTAGAAGTACCTATCTGGTATAAGCCTCATTATATTTTTACCACCAAAAATTTTTACACAATTTTTTAGGAATTTTTTTTCATTTTGGAACTTGACTTGAATTGCTTCAAAAATTTCTAACCTTTATGTAATTCTCTTGGAGAATTCTGTAACGAAATTTTCATCATTAAATTTTTTAATTTATGAACTGTTTTGAAATTACTTTTTCAATTAGGTTTTTTTTTTCAATTTCTCACAGTTGCCAATTATTTGAAAGTGTTGACGTATTTTTTTGAAAATTTTTCTCATATTATAATAATTACGAACTAATGAACTATACAGTATAGGTGAAGATATGTAGTATTTTCTAAAACAATAAATTCCCAAACTTGATTTTTAAATAGAAATTTTTTTACAATTTTTAAATTTTTCAAAAAATACAATTTATTATTTTTATAAATGAAAAAAATTAAGTATAATTTTGAAAATTTTCAAAAAATACAATTCTAAATTATTTTTTAAATTACAATTCTGACATTTTTAAAAATTACAATTGAATTTTTTTTTTGCAAATTAGGTACAATTTTTAATTTTTTTTTTAAATTACAATTTTTGAAACTGCGTTAAAAAATTACAATACTTAGCTATTAATTTTTTTTTTTAAATTACTACATACTTTGAAAATTTTCGAAAAATACAATTTTTGAACATTGTTAAAAACTACAATTAAAAAAAAATCGAATTACAATTTAAAATTTTTTAAAAAATTAAAATTTTTCAAAATTGTTGAAAATTACAATTTTAAATTTTTTAAAAATTTTTTTAAAATTTTTAAAAATTGTTGAAAATTGCAATTTGAATTTTTTTATAATGTTACAATTTTAAAAATTGTTAAAAAATAGCAATTTTTGAAGAAAATTTAAAATTACAATTTTTGAAAAATTTTTAATATTACAATTTTAAATTTTTTTAAAAATTACAATTTTTTGAAATTTGTTGAAAAATTACAATTTTTGAAATTTGTTGAAAAATTACAATTTTTGAAATTTTTTGAAAAGTTACAATTTTTAAAATTTTTAAAAAAATTACAATTTTTGAAATTTTTTGAAAAATTGCAATAAGTACAATTGTAATTGTTTCAAAAATTACAGTTTTAAAAATTGTTGAAAAATAACAATTGAATTTTTGTTTTGTTTTTTTCTTAAATTTTCGAATTTAATTGAACGTAATTTTCTTTTTGGTTGATAACATGGACATTTTTTTCTTTTTTTTATATTTAGCTCAATTTTGTTTTGAAATTTTGAACTTAATGAAGAAAATGAAACTTTCAACATAAATAAATTGTAAAATTTTCTAACAATTGACGCAAAGCTGGAAATTCAGAAATTGAAAGTAATTCTTGAGGAAATTTATTTTTTCGATTTACAAAATTATTGATTTTTTTTTTCAAATAAACTTTTTCAACAGTTTTTTCTAGAGTTTTTTTTTATGTAAAGAATTATTTCCAAGAATTTTATTTCAGAATTTGATTGAAATTATTTTTCGTGATATGACGCAGTGGGTATGATATTCGTTATACCAGAGATGGAAAAATGAAAAAAATTTAGTTTCGTTTTCGGTTTTCGGTTTTTGTTCATTACAGCCTACCATTAATACTACATGGAGTTTTCTTGTTTTTGCATATCTAGGTACACTTGATTTATCTACCTCACGAAATAAATTGAAGATACAGAGAATTTTTCGTTTCCATATAATTACATAGCTAGTAGATTATTCACATTTAAGTATAGTTTTACTTGCCATGTGCAACTACTGACCACAAAAAATGTTAGTTTTCTCATAGAATGAAATATGATTGAAGTTTTGCGTGTACCTATGGGTAGATATGTAGAAGTTTTTATCATTATAGTTTTCGTGTTAGGTAAAAATTGTGTGTAAACCATTAACCTATAAATATCAATTTTGAAACGGGTTTATTTTGATACTTGAGTACGTTTCATACCGGTACTTCTCGAATGGATGATATAATTTGTAATTACAGATTCAATGACTCTTCTGAAAATTTGTTTAGCTAAACATAGATTATTTGCAAAGCATTGATTTGGAACTGCTGCCCAATTCGTAATGAGCATTGAGCAAATACTCTTAAAAAATGTATTATTTTATCGACGAAGCGAAGATGTTACTTCGTGGAATCATTTCGGTAACTTTGAAAACGTTGTTTGGTTTATTAGTTAGTTTCGAGCATAAGTAATTCGAGTTGAAACTTCTAATCTTACTTTTAACGCGTCTTATATATTATTTGATATATCAACAATTAAATATTTTTGGTCCGCTGCGTTTTTGTTGGAGCAGCAAATCTGCACAAGTTATCACATGGTACGGAATACGGAATATTAAGTATAATTTTTAACTCGAAATGCGGCCATGTGTAGAATGAGAAACGTATTTTTAAAAGAAAAAGACCAATTGTTTTTTGCCAGAACAAAATTTCCAATGTTCGTCTTCTTTTTTGCAAATTAATTCGATATAATTTTACTGGGAGAAATATGCCATCAATACACACCTGTTGCATGATGTAAAATCACATCGTTATCGGTATACGACCGTATATACATTTCATTACACCACACAATGATGCAATTAGCATGTATCCAACGTACCTATGTACACAATGTCGATCTGCGCTGCGTTTAACGGTTATCGGTTAAATATGGGTTAATACTGATTAACCGCGCGTGGTCATGCGCTTCCACATGGTTTGAAAAAAAAAATACATTTCATTATTTCGGAAATCGGGTCAAATATCAGCATTCATGGGTCAGTAACGTGCATTTCGCTGGTTAAAAACCGGCTAAATTAATCCTATTTATGATAATTTTATGATAATTTTGTAATCGATTCGAATGCTTTGTCTCTTTATTATTTTTCGAATTCTCTCGTCAATCATATTGCCCAACGAAACGAAGATTTTTCTACGATACAGTGACATAAATAAAGGTAAAATTAAACGCACGTGCGTAATTTGAACGTCAATTTGTTTAGCTGTAATGATGCAGCCAGGTTCAATGATTCTAATGCAATTTACTTGTACAATGTACCTTGAGAATTATTATGACCGACGCAGGTTGTTGACTCGTTCCAATAAGATGGATTTGCAATAAGACGCGACAAATTGGTTTTCATGAATTTTTTTACATTCAAGGTTTTAGATCGGTACCGAAATTCAAGGAAGGGGAGGGGGTAAAATTAATACGTAGGTCTGGGAGAGTTGTTAAAATGAAATATACTTTTTCGTCGCATTTAAAAATTTTCGCAACGCAAGTATTATCGTAAAAAACCCATTAAACGTGGTGTGATATCTTAAAAAAATATATTTTTTCGCCATCAACTTTGGGTACTTATTGAATAAATATTTCTCTCTCTCGGATTCCGTTATAGGCTAACTTGTAAATAGGTGTTCATCGCGGAATCCAAATAATAAGACTCGCACGTTTCCTCATTTGATTTTATTGTGCTATTCAATGCCATTTCGTTTAATGGAACTGGTTTAATTGATAAAACGAACGTTACTTTTATGGATATTTTTTCGATATTTATTTAGTAGATCATTTCGTAAAATTTCTGTTTAATACGAGCAATTACACAACTTTTAGTGAAATGAAGATAAAAATAATGTGGGCGGATTATACAGTAAAAAGCTTTTAACGAGCGATACGGAAATGATTTGTGAAAAATAATATTTCAGTAATAATTTTTATAAATATTATACTTTTACTTATCATGGTTTATGTAGGGTTATGAAATTCCGCTTTTTAATGATCATGTCAAGCAAATAGGTAGGTAGGTAATTCTCATTTTGAAATACAGATTTAGGAATCGAAAGTTGAACGAATGAATCGCTACTTGGATTTTAAAATCATGAATACTATTTCAAGTACAAAAAATAAGAGTTTTTTTTACTCAAAAAAATTGAGACTGAAAATTGATATAATTTTTTTTTTCAAGATAAAAGATTTAGCCTATTTCGAAAAAAATCGATTGAAATCAAAAGATCTTTACTCCAAAAAATTTAGATTTTTTTTCTCAAAAATAATGAAAGAAAAAAGTTTTTCACTTCGAAAAGTTGAAAAAAATTCCTGCTCCAAAAGAATTATTAGGAGCTCCACTTCTCAAAAAAAATTAGAACGAGAGTGCCAAAAAACAGCGAAACAGCGATTTTTTCCTGCAAAAATAGTGATTTTTTTTTCTTGTGAAAAACAGTGTTTTTTAATGCAAAAAACAGCGATTTTTTTCTTGCGAAAAATAGCGATTTTTCCTGCAAAAAACAGCGCTGTCTTCTTCCAAGAAAACAGTGATTTTTTTTCTTCCAAAAAACAGTGATTTCTTTTTCTTCCTAAAAAACAGTGATTTTTCTTCCTGCAAAAAACAGTGAGTTTTTTCTCCTGCAAGAAAACAGTAATTTTTTCTTCCAAAAAACATCGATTTTTTCCGGCAAAAAATGAAGTTTTTTTCTTCAAAAATTTTTTTTAAAAAAATCGTCCCAAGAAATTCAGATATTTCTTTTCCAAAAAATTGAACGATTTTATTCAAAAAAAAAAAAAAAAAAAAATTAAGAAAGATTGTTAATTTTTTTTTCAAAAAATGAGATTTTTTTACCGCAAAAAGTAGAAAAATTAAAAATTTATTAGGTACCTACATACAGGTATAAGTTTTTTATTTTTTATTATTATTATTTTTTTAAACTGAAATAACAAATTGAGATAGGTTTTCTCTAAAAATAAGAGGGTTTTACTCGAAAAAAAAAAAAAAATTTGTCGATAAGACATTTATCTCCCAAAAAGATTGAGACATGAAATTGAAATTTTTTTTCCCTACTAGTAAAAAACTTTCTCTACAAAACTTGAAATTTATTTTCAAGAAATGTAATTCTCAAAAAATGAAAAGATTTCCTTATTAGAAATGGAAAATTTTTATCAATTTTTTTATTCTAAGAAAATTCGGAATGAGAGGTTTTTTAAAAATAAAATTTTTTCTAATCACGAATTTTTGAATATTGAACATTAATTTGTAAAATAGCAATTTTTTTTCATATCCAATGAGTATTCTCAAATTTCACTTTTGAAAAATGCTGCGTTTAAAAAATGAACAATTTTTGAAAAAAAAAATCTGACGAAAAATGATTGAAAATTGAAATTATAATTTTTTGATGTGATAATTATAAATAAAATATTTGAGTTTTTTTTTCAAGTTTGGAAATTGTAGATTAGATATTAGGAAAACTCTGCAACAATTTCAATTTTTTTTTCTACCTAGTGATTTTTTTTTGTTTTTTTGAAAATTTAACAATTCTGAAATGAAAGATTTTTACATAATCAGAGTTTTCATCTTTCCATTTGTGATAAATTCGCTCAATTTAAGAAATTTTGCACAATTTTCTGAAAAAAAAAATTAAAATTCTGTCTTGAAGAAATTTTTTCGAAAATTCTAAGCTTATTGTGGGTGAAAATTTTACGAATGGAAACTTCGCAAATTATTAAATAAAAATGCTTATTTTCTAATTTAACCACTGCAACAATTGGAATAAAAATAATGTTCACCAAATATTAGCAATTTTATCTTCGCGAAAAATTTACAAAACCTGAACGAATGTTTGGAATTTGTTGTTTTTCACGAATCAAATTCAACATACGAAAACAAAACAATGCAGGTAACTACTTACGTCAAAGAATTAAGTGTTCTACATAGAACTCATATGACAACTTCGTAACGGAATTTGAAAATCTAAAATTTTCTAACATGCATTGGTTTCAAATTTGAATGATACTAAGTACGCTACCTACTAACTACCTACGTGCGCATGCAAATCGAGGAGCAATTAAAACCGCAATGTTTTCGTCGTGTAGGTAGGTATTCCTGCACTTGTACGTATTTATTTTGTTCCGCACGCAGAAATATGAAACGTGTTATGTCAGCTTCAGCTTTTACGTACAAAGTTGCAAAATACAGTCTTAGATGGATTGATTTGCTCGCAGCAAAAAAGCCACCCACACGTCTGTCTGGTCTCAATTTTTTTCCCTTTACCACAATTTGAAACTTCCTCTGTCGTATGAAAGATAAAAAAAGGGATATCAACGAAATGGCAAACCCTTACAGAGGAAGACGATTCCACTGATTGGTAATCCATTTAATCGATATCAAGGTCGGAATTATGTGAAACGTGAAAATCAAATTACGTCGTCTACGACTCTATACGTACTTACATGAAAACTGTTAAACACGCTTTTCGTGTATTGGACATTTGAACTCTAGCTTTCTCTTGGAGCGTAATTCACGTGTATATGTCTGATTTTCTCCCATCTGCCATGCCAGTTTTATATACAGAAATGGATATATCACACACCGTGTTGGGTTGCGTTGCGCTGGAGTTGGTAGGAGGCGGGGTGCGGAGGTAGGTGCACGCGGTTCAACGTAACACGTGAAATATTTTATACTTTATAATTGTTTTATGTAAGCAAATGAACGAAGTCATTTAACTAACATTGAATTAAAAACGCATTCAAACGTTTGTATGTTTTATAAAACCTACCTTGGTCGTAATTTTAAAACTTGTATCGTATTTCATAAAACAATGTAACACATTACACAAGCTGCAAAAGTGTATAAGACCCACACAGTGTTACCTGACATATAAGCAACGTTGCCAAATAGAAATTTGAAAAAAATTAGATAATTCTTTCTCAAAAAATCAGGAGATTCAAGAGAAATGAGTTTCTGTGAAAAAGTAGATTTCAGACTAGTCATACTTTATATTCTAAATTGGCGAGAAGAGAGGGGTCCAATCGAAATTTTTGTAATTACCAAAGTTTTTTCTATGACTTCAAGCTACAACTTTTGTTTGAAAATTTTTTCAATTGAACCTCTTCTTCCTCACCAAGTTTGTATAACACTCCGGGGATACTGATTAAAAATTGGTGGAGTGAGACAGGAAGGGACCAATTAAAAATTTTCTGGTAAAAGTTGTACATTAAGATTCTAAAAATAATTTTGGTTAATATAAAAATTTTGATTGGATCTCTCCCTCTCCTCCTATTTCACATAACATTAGATAGATAGTTTTTCAAAATTGAGGGAGGGGTCCAATTGAAAAAATTTTCAAATAAAAGTTGTAGATCGAGATCCTATAAATAATTTTTGTGATTATAAAATTTTCGATTAGACCCTTCCCTCCCCTCCAATTTTGTATAATGTGACATATGACTTAGATACTTATTTATATTGTCATTAAATAGTGGCGGAGATACCCCTCCAATTGAAAAAATTTTCAAACAAAAGTTGTAGCTTGAAGTCTTCAAAATAATTTTGGTTATTACAAGAATTGCGATTGGACCTCTCTCTTCTCTCCAATTTTGATATTAAGTATTTATGTGGTATTATGGGCTCGGCTACCAAAAAAAAACCGTTTGTGTTGATGAAATCAAAAAAAATTCTTTTTCTTTTTTTAAAAGTGACATTTTACAAAAATTTGAAGACTGTTCGAAAAAATCATATTTTTGCTGAAAATTAAGAAATTTTTGCTAAAAATCAAAAGATTTTTACTCCAAAAAATTTAGATTTTTTTTCCTCAAAAATAATGAAAGAAAAAAGTTTTTCACTTCGAAAAGTTGAAAAAAATTCCTGCTCCAAAAGAATTATTAGGAGCTCCACTTCTCAAAAAAAAAAAAATCAGTAGAGCCATAAAAAGGTGAGTGGATGCCACAGCACTGTTCTTTTGGCATCATTGAAAATTTACGAAATCCACTATTACATAGGTATATACTTGATATTAAAATTGGAGGGGAGGGATTGGGGGGGGGGGGGGGGGGGTTAATCGCAATTTTTTTTATAAGCAAAATAATTTCTGGATCTCAATCTACAACTTTTGTTTGAAAACATTTTCAATTCGGCTCCTCCCCCAATTTTGAAAAATTATCTACCTTTTTATTTTAAAATTTTTTCAATTGATCCCTTCCTCCCTCACTCCTCCAATTTTCAATTAGTATCTTGAGAGTGTTATGCAAAATCAAAGGGGAGGGAGAGGTCCAATTGAAAAAATTTTCAAACAAAATTTGTAGCTTGAAGTCCTAGAAATAATTTCGTTCATTACAAAAATTTCTATTGGACCCCTCCCTCCCCTCCAATTTTGAAAATTAAGAGATCTGAACAATAAGAAGCATTGGCAACGCTGCATATAAGTAAGAAAGAGTAGAATTTATGGTTCATTCATAGCACCACGAGCACAAATTCGGATTGGGGGAAAGAAAAAATCTCGAAATCTCGAATAGTTTCGAGATTTTCAATGCTACGAAAATGTAATGCACTGGTTCAGTGGTACGTGTGAATAAAGTTTCATCACAGCCTCACGTCTGTTTAACATTGGGAGATACCTATAACGTAATCCGATTTTGTTATTTTATACCAAACCAGTTTATCAAATGGGTATAGTTTTTAGTCAAATATTTCCAACGTCGAGTCGAATCAACCGATAGGTATTTCGTGCGTTCAGACGCTATTATTTATTCGCGAATAAAACTAGTAATAATATAACTGCGGAATGGTTCTCTTGCACCGGTATAAAGAAAATATCCAAGTTTTCATTTCGACTGAATAGGTACACCATATCGGTCCATGCTCCATTCGGCATATACTCGTAGGTTGCGCTAACAAATCGTTTTCCTTTACGTTGACATTTAACAAACTGAGCACGTCTATGTAATAATCGTTGTTTTTAGTTTTTACGTTGCATGCTATGAATGAAGTTCAAAAAGGATAAGAATATTGTTTTCTACAAGTTCTGAATAGTTATTAGTAAACTTGCAGCTATTATGCTGTATACCTACCTACGTTTTGACGTCATAAAAAGTATAACTTTGTCTTACATGAGCTTCGGATTGTGTTAACATTCTCTGTAAACGGTTGCTATACCAAAAAGAATTTTTATTTTTACGTAAAAAACGACGCGACGCGACGGTTACCTAATTTTTTTATTGCTTGCAGTTTTTAATACAAGAAATGAATTTGATGAAACGAAAATTTTTGAAAAAGCACAAATAAAATTATGAACTTGGACTTTTGAATTTAAAAAGGAAAAAGTAATAAAAATGAAAATCACAATCAGCGAAATACAAAACTAAGAAACTGGAATAAAAATGTTGGTAAATTTGATTTTTTGAGTTGGAAAAAAATGGAAATTTTGAATTAAAAAAAAAATGGAAATGAGAATACAGAAGTTTGGAAAAAACAGAGCTGAAATAAAATGACTGTAAACTATTGAACTTTTCAAAGTGATTTTTTTTTAAATTTAAAAATAGTGGAAATTTAAACAATAAACAATTTGAAAAAAATCTGTAAAATTTAAAACTAATTCAGAAAAAAAAAATTGAAAAATTGATAATAAATTATTACACGTGAAAAATTAAAAATCTGAACAGCGTTAGAAATGGAAATAAAATTAATTGAATTTTCCCGATTAAAAAATGGATGATTTAAATTAGAAATTTTTTGGGGAGTGGGTAAATGAAAAAGAAAGTTTTGAAAAAATCAAAAATTGAAAAAAATGCAAAAAGGATCTGAGTGTTTTGAATTGGGATAAAAAAAATTGAAAATGCAAGAAATTGAAATTAAATTTTGAGTTTTTTCAGTTTTTTAAATAAACAAAAATCAAAATTGAAATAAAATTATAAAATTGATGCATACTACATATTTAAAAAAATGGAAACATTAAAAGCTTAAACTATTTTTAAATTTAAAAAAAAAATGAAAATTCAAAATGTATAACAAGTTTGAAAAAATGGAAATTTAAAAAAAAAATAATTATAGAAATGGCTGAAGAAACAGAAAAAAACGAAAAAAGTACACAGTGAATCACTTCGGATTTATCTAAAACTAATAAAAAATGAGTGGTAAAAAAATTCTCAGTTTTCTCAAAGCTTAAAAAAAATTAGAATAGGTAAATCTAATTTTTTTTAAATTTTATTGATTTTTTTGATTTTTTTAGAATATTTTTTTTGTGTGATTTGGGGCTCATTTAAGATTTTGATTTTTTTGCAGTAAAAAAAATCGTATTCTTTTTTAGAATAGAAAAATTCCAAATTTTTTGAAATAAAATTTTTTTTAAATCTTCCTTGGAACTGAAAAATTTAATATAAATTTTTGAAATATTTTTTCCCTCATTTCTAAAACATTTTTTTGAAATGAAAAGTATAATATTTCTCAAATTTTTCCAGAAAAAAATCTCCGAATTGTTTCAGAGCATCAGTAGGTATGGTATAAGGTCGTAAGTGCAAAAATAAAGGGAAATCGGATACCTACCTAATAAAAAATTTGAATGATATTATGTTTTTTGCTCGGATAATCGAGAAATCGAATAATATCGGAAGTCGTATAATCGAGGTTTTACTGTAAATTCATCACTTGAATTTTTTCAATTGAAAAAATAATGGAAATTAGAGAAACTAAAAAGCTGTGTAAAAATTAGAAATTTAAACAAAATTTCCGATTTAATTTCTTAAACAAAAAAAAAATTACTATTCGTAGGTAAAATAAAAAGTTTGCAAAAAATTGATTTTTTCACTTGAAAAATAAATCAAAATCATTGAAGATCAGAAAAAAAAAATTAAAATACAAAATTTATGCCAAACATCTTGATTTTGACATAACTCGAGAAGAAATCCACCCCCCCCCCCAAACTCTCACCATCGCTCTGCAAAAAGAGTTGTTGGGTATGAAGAGTATTAATTATAAATCATTTTGAATATAACTATAGGTAGGTATATTTTTTTTTTGTAAAAATCTAAAATCATCATTGAATAAAATGATTTTGAATTATCACATTCAAATTAATGATTTTTATTACTTTTTGATTTTCATAATTTTTTTCGTAAATAATTCTGACCACCTTCGTGTCTATCTTGAATTTATTTATATGTACTATTTTGGACGACTGAATTTTTCCCTACATTCTCACTTTAAAATTCGCAATAAAAAAAAATAATAAAAAATAATAATTGGAAAAGTGTTTCTAGCTAAAAATAATTTTAGTTGGAATCTGTGGTGGGAGTTGGCCCTTTTTTCCGGAGTGTGTCCAGCTCGTTATTAGCTTATTGGTATTATATATACCTTCCTGTATATATCAATCGTTCATTTCAAAATTTCAAAAACATTAGCTTATTTTTAATATGATAATAATTATTAAGTTTTAATCTTTTTTCTCTTATTTCAAGAAAATACCTTCATGAAAAGAAATATCTACTTTTTAAATATCGAAATTAAGTTCTTTAGAATTTTCATCTAATTAGGGGAAAAAAGGGAATAAAAATTTTCACCATCGTTCATTTTTTAAAAATAGAAACAGGGAGAAGATTTTTGATGACGAATGAATACCAATCTCTACAAAGTTACCTACTTTTTTTTTCGAAAATGTCATTTTATTTTTTAATCCCGCTCGAAGTTTGCGAGATACCTATCTGCGAAAAAAGAAAAGAAAAAGTTCTGCAATTTCTAAGAAAATTCCATCAATCAGTGGACATTTTCCCTCGAATACTTGGATCGTTTTTCTTTTATCAGTCGCATTCTTACAACTTGCAGTGCAGTGACCAGGGTAGAAAAAAAATCAACCCGTAAAAGTTCGCGAATTGCACCAAAATTCGTGAAAAAATTCTACTGCAAAGTTATGTTAGGGAAAAAAACAACTCGGTACTCGCACTTACTCGTAAAAGTAATTTCAAATACCATGAAAACTTTTACTAAAAAACTTCGTTGCTCTGTTCTCAAAAATAGAGATAATTTTAACGATTAAACGCGAAATGAAACTTTTTATTAAACTTTATAAAAATCGAGTTCGTTTTACAAAATACCACCTAAAAAAAAAGAGAAAATTCATCGTAAAAATATGGTAACAATCAAATTACCTGCCCACGATCCGAATTTCGCACTTAAATCTGTAGTTGTGGATTTTAAGTACGGTATCACGTGCGCCTTTAGTCCGATCAAAAGCTCCCATATGATGTCGGTTATCAGCCACAAAAACCACGTGAAGCCAACGGCAGCAAAAAATATTAAAGCGTTGGATGTCATCTTTTAGCCGGGGAAATTTTTTTTTTAGTATTTTATTTTAATCACAAGCACCAGATTCAACACTTCATATCGATAAAAATTAATTAAATCGAGGGAATATTCACATCACTATTTTTTTTCGAAGATCAAATCGCGTAAAATATTTTCACAACGTACGAACAATTAAAGTGAATGCCAGTATCAACGCGTACATATCGGTTCGCGGCCACTAACACCAGTACAGGAATTAAGAAGTGAATTAATCGTTGGAGAGTGGTGAGAGAAAAGTACCTATATTTACGTCCGATGTTGTCTAGATCTACCTATGTAGCTGTACACGAGTCATAAATATAATCGCGGTAATGAAAGAGTTCATGGTGCGGTGTGTGCGAGCTCCTTCGCCGTTTTATCGTTTGATTTTAATTTATTCCTTATTATAAATTTGATAAGTGCAACATAAGTAAACTTACTTCGCAAGATCCGAATAAAAATCAACTTTTAATTGGATTAAACTACGTAGTGAGGGAGGGGGAGGAGGGTCAACGTCAACACGAATGCATCGCCACAGTATTAATTTTTGGCACCATCGAAAATTTGCCAAGTCCATACTATTTTTTCAATTGAACCTCTGCCTCCACCACTTTTTAATAATGTAAGTATCTAAGTCATATTATGCAAAATCGTAGGGGAGGGAAGGGTCTAATCGAAAATTTTATAATAACAAAAATTACTTATAGGACTTTATTCTACAACTTTTGTCTGAATTTTTTTTAAATTGGACCCTCCCCTAATTTTGAAAAAATATCTACCCGATGTTATGTGAAATCAGAGAAGAGGGAAGGATCCAATCGAAATTTTCGTAATAACCAAAATTATTCCTAGAACTTCAAGCTACAACTTTTGTTTAAAAATTTTTTTCAATTAGCTCCTTCCTCCCTCGCTCCTCTAATTTTTAATTAGTATCTTCGGAGTGTTATGCAAAATTGTTATGGAAGGAGGGGTCCAATTGAGAAAAATTTCAAACAAAAGTTGTAGCTTAAAGTCCTAAAAATAATTTTGGTTAATACAAAAATTTTGGATTGGACCCCTCCCTTTCCTCCATTTTTGAATATCAAGTGTCTGTAGTATTGGACTTGGCAAATTTTCGACGGTGTCAAAAAATCAGTACTGCGAATAGGTTCAAAAGCCTCTCTATGTGTCTCTATGATTGAAATTACATTTCGAGTGGGATGAACGAATCGTCTGAAAGAAATATTTCCGTTTCTCCTAATTTTCCAAAAACATCTGTCTCACAATGCGGTTTATTCGTTCAAGCTGAAAAAAAGCCAATCTGGTGTTTATTTTTTAATTACCATCCGTACGTATACTCGTATTTTCGGTTTGTCCAGAAAGTCCAAAAGTTATAGTAGGCTGATGGGAATTGGCGATAGTAATTTTTACTTATTCGATGATAAGAGCCGTGTATTTAACGATTTTGATACACCATATGGTACAAATAAGTTCACCATAGTCGTCGACCTATGAACGTCAAAAACACAAGTTAAAAGAAATAATATATTAAATTTCATAAAAGTTGGAGACGTATTGCAAGTTCCTACGCGTTTTCAGCATTTTCGGCTTTTCTTTTCGGTATAAGTTCTGTGTGTATAAGGAAATTATTACGCACTAAGTGAGGGAAAACGTTGTAATTTTTCAACCACGTGGCGAAAGAGGTTCGAAAATTATCATTGGATCTTCGATTTTGGGCTGAATTGCGTCTTCTCAGATGGGTTATAAAAATTTTTTTGATGAATGAATTATTCTTATTAAATAACATTTTTACTGGCGATGTTTGGTGTAAGTATTTTATTCAAAAAATTGCGAACGATTTGAATTTTTTTTTAAATTATTTTTCCAACAACAAAGGGTAAAGATAAATTTTTGAAATTAGTGTGAAAAATTTTTCCTGTGAATTTTTTACAAAATTCGTTTGTACAAAAAAAAGTTAGGTACAAGAATTTGAAAATTTAAAGAAAAAATTATTTTTTAAATAAAATTTGAGAGCAATTATAAATAATTGGGGGATAACTTTACAAAACTTCACAGAATTATCACAAAATCACAAAAAAATTTTCAAAGCTTTTAGAGAATTTTTCAAAGATTAATTTCATAAAATTTCAATGAATTAGGTACCCATAACAAAATTGTCAGGAAGTTCTAAACTGAAATTAAAAGAATGTTCACAAAAAATTTTTACATTACTTTGAAAACTTAAAAAAATAAAATTTGAGAGCATTTATCAAAAATGGAAGGAAAAATTCACGAAACTTCGCAGAATCTCAGCATTCACAAAACTTCAATAAATTTTAACAAAACTGTCAAGAAGTTCTGAACTAAAATTTGAAAGAATTTTCACAAAACCTCGGATTTGAAAAAAAAAATGGGAAATCTTCGGAGCACTTTTCACAAGAGGTTCAGGAAATAAAAAAAAAAAAAAAAAAAAAAAAAAAAAAACTGGAAACCTTCCAAAATGTCAAATAATTTTCCATAAGATTTATAGAGGCATTTTTACCCATTTCAATTTTTTTTTTAAAAAGTAAAGTTCATAATACTTTTCTGATAATCTTCAGAGAACTTTTTACTGAGCTCGAAGAAAAAAAAAATTATCAAAATAAAAAACAAGAACCTTTTCAAAAAAAAATTTCACATAACCTTCAGAGAAATTTTTACAGGACTTCAAGAAATAAAAAAAAATAAAAATCAATGCTCAAACCCATTTTTTTTTCTTTTACAAAATCTCAAAGAATTCTTTTCAAAAATTGGAAAAAATGCACGAAACTTCACAGAAATACTCGTATTACAGAATCTAAAAAAAAATTATAAAAATATGGAAAAAAAATTCTAAAAGGTTCAGAGAGTTCTTCAACAAAAATTTTTTACAAAACACTGAAAAATTATGTAGCTACCTATCACAAAATTTTCAAAAAATTTGTGAACCAAAATTCTAACTATTTTCACGATATTTCAGTATTTTTAAAACGAAACTTCAAGACATTTCTTAGGGATCTCCATAAAACTTTTTACATAGCTTTAGAAGAAGAAATACAAATATTTCAGAAAATTTTTCTCAGTCACAACACTTCAGAGAACAATCACAAAATAAAAAAAAAAATCTGAACAAAACTTTAAAAATATTTAATTATTTTTGTATTTTTGTTTATTTTACAAAATTTTAGGAAATCTTCAGATGACGTTTTATAGAGGTTCAGAGAATTGAAAAAAGAAAAGAAAAGAAAACCAAGGCAAAAAACTTTTCACAAAATCTTTGGTGAATTTTTTTTTTAAAATGTCAATTTTTTTCAAGTAAATTTTTTTACAAAATTTTTGAGAATTTCTCAAAAATTGGAAAAAAATTTACAAAACTTTGCAGAATTACTTTAAGTACACAAGATTGCAAAAAAAATTACAAAATTAAGTAGGTATCCGAAAGTTTTTCAAAACGTATTTTTACAAAACATCGAAGAAACGTCATAAATTTTCCAAACAATCACAAAATTGTTGAAAATTTTTCTGAAAGCTGCAGAAAATTATAAAAAAAATCACAAAACTTGGAAGAATTTATCACAAAATTTTGGTAAAATTCGTGAACAAAAATTCTATGAATTTTCGAGAAATGTCAATTTTTTTCACAAAATTACAGAAAATCGTTAGATAAATTTTTATAGAATTCCAAGTGATTGGAGGAGAAACGAAGTAAGTGAATCATAAAAACTTTCAAAAAAAAAATTGCAATAAGGTACATACTGCATTAAATTTTTTAACAGACTTTCTTTTTCAAAATTTTAAAGAAATAATTTTCACAAAATGCAAAAAAAAAATGTCATAAATTTTTTTAAAGAGCTTCAGATAATAAAATAAAAATAAAATAAAAAACAAGAAAATTTTTATTAAATTTTTATAGAATTTCAGAAAATTAAATAAATGGAAAATCGTTACAAAATACCAAAAAACCTTTCAAAAAATCTACAGATAACTTTTAAAAAAAATTGGAGGTTTTTATAATCCACATCAAAATTTTAAAACATGTCACTCAAGGACGCATACTCCTGAATTTTTCAGTAAAATAATCAGACAAGTGCAATAGACCCATTTGACAATCCATTCATTTGTTTTGGTCCTGACTTCACACATTTAAACAAAACAAAAAAAAGAAATACAGTTAGCTTGTTCACATTCTTGGTAAAGGTGCCGGTACATTACACGTGTAGATTGGTGCATTGCTTGGTAAAGAAAATTAGAATCCGGTTTGTTTGCCTCATCCGTTTATGATGCAATGTCAGCAGTAGGTACATGGTATAATAGTGGTCGAATCGTGGAACTGTAAATAAAAGTGTACGCTAGGCCTATACCTTTACCTACCCAATGTACTCGGTACAGGTAAATTATACGTATAGCGAGTTATAATTGCAAGTGCAATGGAAAAAAAATATTACTGCGCGAGTACATTGTCACGGTCAAACTTCCTTCGCGCGACTAAACTTTCCATTAGACAAGTATTTCGTAAAATTACGAGTACTTATTAACCAAATAATGAAAACTTTCAAACTCGAGTTAATATAAAACGAGTAAAAAAAAAAGTTTCCTTTTTGATTTATAATTTAATCATCGCAAAAAGGGTAGATGTTTTGGTGCTAAAGTTTTCGTTTTTTGATTAAATACCTACACCACATCTTTGACATAACCAGCGGCATTTTCGACGTATGCCAAAACCACCTAGAGATACAAGCCATGAACGTAGAAAGGCAACGTCGCATTTTCGAGTAGTAGACGGCCGACTTTCCAATCCGTTTTTTGACGATAACTCGGGAAATATTCATCAAATCGAAATTCTGACAACTCACTAACGAAAGGAAATTTTCTGCTCTACAATTTTGGTTCAGATTAATTTTCACGAAAAATGCTTCGTTCGCTCTGAAAATGAGAATATGTGAAAATTTGCATATCCAAGAAAACATTTTACGCTGAGAAATCGAGGTATTTTCGTCAAATCGAAATTTCAATAATTTTAGGGTGAAAGGTTTTTTTTCGCTCTACAATTTTGGTTCGTATCAATTTTCACGAAAATCGCTTCGTTGACCGGGAAAATGGAAAAATTTGGTAGACGGCCAACTTTCAAAATCAGTTTTTCGACGATAACTCAAGAAATATTCGTCAAATCGAAATTCCGACTACACCAAACAAAAGTAAATTTTTTGATCTACAATTGTGGTTTTTATCAATTTTCACAAAAAAGGGGTCGTTGACCTCGAAAATGAAAAAATAAATAGTTTTTTGACGATAACTCAAAAAATTGGTCGAATCAAAAATTTTAAAAGCACTAAAACTGAAGGATTTTTTCTGCTCTACAATTTTAGTTCCTATCAATTTTCATGAAAAACGCTTTGTTTATCCGCGAAATAGGAAAATATGAAAATTTGCATATCTGAGAAAACAGTTTTTGCTAATGAATCGAGGTATTTTCGTCGAATCAAAACTTCAATGATTTTAAGATGAAAGCATATTTTTTGCTCTACAATTTTTGTTCTTATCAATTTTTACGAAAATCGCTTCTTTGACCGGGAAAATAGGGAAAATCTGGAAGACGGCCCATCTTCAAATCAGTTTTTTGACCGTAACTCGAGAAATATTAGTCGAATCAAAATTCCGAATACACTAAACGAAAGTTGATTTTTACCTCTACAATTTTGGTTCCCATCAATTTTTTCGAAAAACACTTCGTTTGCCCAGAAAACGTATTTTCAATTGCTCAAGTCGGCCGTCTTCGGCAAGGTTGCCAAATTTAACTTCATGGCTTGTAGTGTCTAGGTGGTTTTGCGTATGCACATATCAAAAACACGAAATAACTTTTAATTTGTGTTAAATTATTTATTAAAATAAACTCCACCAGTAGGTATGCTTATAAGTTATACACCTTTTGCAAAAGGATAATAATACAGGCACCTACAGTCCTACATTCATTGTAGATAGTACAAAATGGAAAGCTGCGAAACGTTGTACGAGCATATACCTACTATTATATAGTTGTGTATCAAAGTGGCAGCCGTATACATAGAGCGCAAAGTGGCAGCCGAAGGTAAACTAAGTTAGTATACTGCATACAGTTATGGGGTAATGTGACTCCTATATGTTAGAGAATATTGGTGGGGATGTATGCAATGGTTCAAGGTAGCATTTATAGTAAAAAAGATCAGATCTTTGAAATTTGAATAAAAAATTAAAATTCAAAAAGTAAAAAAAAAAAAAAAAAAACTATAAAGAATAAAAAATAAATTTTGCCTACAAGTTACAAACACAATATTGCAATAAATTTAAATTAAATAATATACATTCAAATAAAAAACAAAAAATAATAATGTTTCCACTTTCCAGAGCGCTGAAAAATCAGAAAAATGAAGAAAACAGACCACAGGGGGTAGGTAAGGGGCCCAATTAAAAAAAATTTCAAATCAAAGTTGTTGCTTGAAGTTCTAGGAATAAATTTGGTCATAACAAAAATTTTGATTGGACCCCTCCTTCCCTTTCAAATCCACTATTTCTCTTTTTAGAACCAAAAAGAACCAATTCCATTAATTGGTGGTGGTTCTGGTTTTCTTTGTAAAGGAAATTGAAAATGGTGGTGGTGATGGTGGTTTTTTATTTTCAAACCACTTTCTTGTGGTTGTGGTTGTGGTTATTTCAGCAAATGATTTTTCGTTGTGGTTCCAAACGGTTCTCTTCCCTGCCTTTTCGAAAGGAATTGGTTCTTTTTGGTGGTGGTTCTTGAATGAATTTTTGAAGTTCATTGTAATCGTTCCAAATGGTTTTGAAAACCAATTGAAATATCTTGTGGTGGTGGTTTTACTCGGTTTTGGTTTCAATTGGTTTTCTTCCCTGATATATATGTAAAGTATTTGATATCATCAAGTAACTAGTTTATATATAACCGACAAAGTGGCAGCCGATCGGCTGCCACTTTGCCTCGGCTACCACCTTTACCGCGATTTTAAGCTGGGTGGCTGCCAATATAGATTGGTATGCGTGGCAGATATGTTTTAATATCTTCAGATTGAAATTCATAGCTCAAGTTTACCGTGTGTTTGATTTCTACAAAAGGAAAAACTTTTTTAATAACTGCTAAATTACAATTTTAAACCCATACTTACCGAGGAGTTATCTAATATAAAACTATTTTCATTTTCACAGTCAAAATGAAAACGTTGGTTTAAATACGTTGTGTAATTTATAAATATTAACTTAGAAGCTGCTAGACATTTTTAACTTGATTTGTGTTTTCGGATTCTTTCTTTTGTGGGCTTTCAAAAAGTAATTTAGAAGTATTGTGGGAAACGACGATTTGAATTGTAAATTAGTTTTAGGTTCATATTATACTTACCGCCGAGTCGCAACTTTATTAAGTACGAGTGAATTTCGTGGTAAAAATTTTTCATACCGAAGAAATGCATTATCTTAGCTTATATTATTTATAAAATCATTTTTTTCTTCGCTGATATACGTGTAGGTCTCATTAGGTACTTACAAGGGAACCTCGCCAACTCGTCACCTCCGATTGAGCTGAAATTTGGCTCACTGAAAGAGCATACCACACAGATCTCACAACCAAATTTTTAGCTGCCGAAGTTGATTTTTCGATTTTTGGCGAATTTTTGAAAATGGCTAAAACCGCATCTAAAAAAAAAATTGTAAATTTCAAGATAGAATACTGAAAATTGGTTTGTACACTAAAGTCGACCTTCCGAGTCCATTGGCCCCATTTTCGAAGCGATCTGGAGCCTCCAGGAAAAGTTGACTTTTCTCCAGCGCACTGGAATAGCTCCAGACGACGTTGTAAATAACTTTAGCAGCTGAAAATTTAATCCTAGCGTGAGTATGATGCCATCTATCAATTGATATAGTTGAATCCAAAATCCAAGGCGACGAGTTCGCACGTGGTTTTTTTGACAACTTGAAAATTCTGCATTAAAAAAAAAAAAAAAAATCCAAAAAATCTATTTCTCCAGCATATTATTCAAAACTTCGTCTACCCCCCGAGTCGATTGGCATCATTTTCGAAGCGATCTGGAGCCTCCAGGAAATGCTGACTTTTGCCGTCTGGAGAGATTCCAGTGTGCTGGAGAAAAGTCAACTTTTACTGGAGGCTTCAGATCGCTTCGAAAATGGTGCCCATCGACTCGGGAGGTCGACTTTAGTGTGCAAACCAATTTTCAGGATTCAATCTTAAAATTTACAATTTTTTTCAAAAAATTTGAAAATAATTAGCAAAAAATTTGAAAATAATTAGCAAAAAATCAAAATTTGAAAAAAAAATTTTAAGGGTTTTATGTCTTTAGTTGGCAAGTATTATCATCGTTATTAAATATTTTTTGAAAAAAAATCCTGAATTCATCAGATCATTGCATTTATAAGACATTAAAAAAATGTCATATTTTACGTTTTTTTAAAAAAAAATTTAAGAAATAGATTAAAAATTGGGGGAAAAAATTGTAATTAAAATTGGTTTAAGATACACAATTTTGCCCAAAAAGACAATTTACAGCGATTTTTCATATTTTTCGCACCCTTGAGAGTTTTTCAAAAATTATGAAAAATTGAAAAAAATGAGAAAAATGATAGGTTCCTGAAAATGAAGGTAAAGATGGAAAATCGTCGTAAAATTGTCTTTTTGGGCAAAACTGTGTATGTTAAACCTATTTTAATTACAATTTTTTTTTCAATTTGTAATTTTTTCTTTCAATTAAAAAAAACTTGTAAAATAAGTATGACATTTTTTTAATGTCTTATGAATGTCATGATCTGATGAATTCTGGATTTTTTTTTTCAAAAAATATTAATAAAAATGATACCACTTGACAACCAAATACATTCTGTACCTAACATTTTTTTTTTTTTTTTTTTTAATTTTTCATGTATCACCAAGATGCAACTTTTCATTTCGAAAATCGAAAATTTTTGATTTTCGGCCCACTCTATTAGGTAGGTACTTAAATGACATCTTAAACGAAACGTTCGACTTCGAATCGCCTATTTATTTAATAGTTGTTAATAAAAAGATACTGTACAGGTAAATAGTTCATACAAGGTTTCAAAAGTACATTTAAAAGTACCTACGTAGACCTTATTGAAATAATTTTATGGTTACTGTAAAAATAAATAAAACATTGGCGAGTAATTATGCCCGAACGTAATCGTGATTTCGCCAAGAGGTCCAAGCAGTAAAAGCTATAAGCACCTCTTCAATGCACCTATCAAAATAAAACGTTCATCTTATAACTTCACTTCGAATGTCAATGAATGAACTATTGAGGTATGACTTGCTTACTCGGTTTGGTATTTCGTAACAGTCTCTGTGTAGGTTATTCAACGTATTCGTACAATGAATAGGTAACGCAATGAATGCGATGACCTTTTTTATATGTGTCAAAATTGTATTGATGTGTTTCGTGTAAGTGTAATTAAGCATTGGTTTATGCTCAAGAGAATGGTGTGTGCCATTTTAGCTAAGATTTTTTTTCATGTTTATAACTTTAAGTCTTTAACAAAACCCATTTTGTTAATAGGCTGATATTAGCAGGTATATTACTTGCACTCAGTCCATGGGGTATTTCGATTAAAGTACGTTCAACTTAGTTACTCGATAGGATTAAATAATTTCGCAAGTTATACCTTTTCACTTTCCTTAATTTCGATACAGGTGTATGACCTTCGAGTAGAAATGAATTTTATGGGATTTTCATTAGGTAGATAGGTAAGATTGTCAGCTTCGGTAGGTATAGGTACTAATGCGTTTGATGTATTGTAGATAACTTCTAGTGCTATTATTTATACGTAGGTACTTTGATATGGTTCGAAGATTCGCCATCATAAGTTTGGAATTTCAATTAAACTTATGGAATTTCAAATATATTTGAGATAGTTAGTTACTCGTTTCCAGTGATTTATTTTGATTTTAATGACAATAGTTAATGACCTAATCGATCAGAAAAATGACAAAAAATCATTAAACTTGGAGAAAGAAAATTTAAAATAATGACTATAATTGGCAAAAATTGAACATTTTTTTAAGATGAACCTTGTACCTATTTTGTGAAATTAGGTACAATTCTTTTTTTAATTTTGCAAATTTTTTCTGGAATAAATAAAAAAATAATACCTGACAAACTCTTTTGTAGTAATTATTTAAAACGAGTTTTGATTTTTTTTGATATCAACCTTTTTTTACTTCTCGATAATTTCCTTCTAAAAGTTTTGTAAAAAATTAGTAATTCTACAAGATTTCTTTCTGAGTAATCAATTTTCGATTCTACGTGACACTTCCAATTTATTTTTACTCATTGAATATTTTTGTTTCAAAAAAATAAAACTTTTTTGAACTTCAACGTAATTTTTTTTTTTTTAAAATTTTGTATAGAGAACTAGTACCTAGGTTTTTTTTTATAGAAAAAAATAATCATTAGTGCTTATTTTAATTTTGGTTTAAAAAGATACATATCTAATCGTTTTGAGAGATTTATTTATTAATAAAAATGTTTTTTTTTCAAGAGAATTTCTTTTGGACTATTTTTTTTCATTTTTTAAAAGAAAATCATACCTACTTTATACTTTTTCCTAGGTGCTTCTATTTTCAAAAGAATTTATTTTTTAAATTTTCTGAGCCATTATTATTGAATAATTTTTTGAACATTTTTTTTTAAATTTTGCACGATAATAGGTATACCTACCTAATTTTTTTTTCTTTAGTGAAGTTATTTTGTTTACAAAAAATATTTTTGAGGTATTTTTTTATGTAAAAAATTTTTAATTTATTTTTCAAGTGGGCAAACAATTTTTGCTTTAAAAAAGGTACACTTATACATACTGATACATTTTTTAAAAAAATCTAATGAAATAAATTTTTGCTATTTTATAGATAACTTTTCTTTAAATCTTTTTTGACGAATTTTTGAAAGGAAATTACTTTTATCATTTTTTCCACGAGACTTTTTCTTAAAACATTATTTTTGTGAAGAGATTTTATAATATTTTTACAAGAATTTTTTCTCAGTGTGTGAGTACCAATTTTTAATTAATTCAACTTAATTTTGTTTCTAAAAAAAGTGTATTTTTCTGAATTAATACAGAATTTTGGCAGATTTCCTTCATTAGTGAGTATTAGTTTCTATTTTTTTTTACTTCAAATGTTTTTAGAATTCTATTGTGTTTATCTACTTACCTAAATATAATTCACCTATTAAATATTTTTAAAGGTAAAATTACAATATTTATTTTTCTATAAGATTTTTTTTTGTTAAATTTTGTACATTTTTTCCGATGTTTCGAAAAAAACTCGCAAAATAAATGCATACCTAGGTATTTTAATGTAATTTTTTCATCAACTTTTCTCTTTTACTTTAAGGAATCTTTTTCCAAAAAATTTCTCGCATTCATTTTTTTTTCTATTAATTTAAAAAAAACTTTTGAATTTTTAAATAACTTTTTTGAATTTTATTTTCGAAGAGAAGAGGCAACTTTTGATAAAATGTTTTTTAAAATACCCGAAAAAATTTCAAAATGATTTTTCCAACATTTGTTTTATTGCAGAGTGGTTTGAGGCTCTCAAAAACATAAGGATTAGAAAAACGCAGTCATGACAAGAGCCCGAGAAATAACATTTTCCAAAAAAAAAAGAAAAAAAAGAAACTAAATTAAAAAAGTTTTAATTTATCTAAAAATTTCAAATAAAATTTCGAATTCTCTCAGGTATTGTACCTAATTTCGTACTATGACCAAAATTGTCATTTACAAATTTCGATTCGATCGTATAATTTCAAAAAATAATAAACCGATTCGATTTCAAAAATATTAATTCAATATCAATTTTGGACAACCAAACGCCGTCCATTTCACCAACGGTAATAACGCAATCAAGCAATAACCTTATATTTAAAAACAACTGAACAACTGTTGTAGCAATTAACAAGTAAATTAAAAAGAATGTTACACGGATCACATTCGATTCGTATCACACGGATAATTGACCGCTGAAAATTCATAACAAGGTGATAACGTGCCATAACAGAATGCTATTTTGAAATTTACAAAAAGAAAAAATTCAACGTAACTTGTGTCATTTTACATACCTACTTATTCGTTGATTGTTTTGAAATGTAAATTCGTCGAAGCTTTCAAACTCTTCGTGTATCGTATAAAATAATGTAACACAAAATAGTTACCGTCAACTAAATTATGACTAGATTTTTTTTTTAAATCTTCAGTACGAAGTTAACTTAGACACATGGTAATAAGCTTAAAAGTTATACCTATTTAAGAAATGCATTATCATCGATAGTTCTAAAAAAAAAACACGAAATAAAATTTTCAATCATGTGAAAAAATAGTTTTCTCTTTTTTTCTGGTGAATTTGAGTAACTGGGATACACGACTTTGTACGTAAATATAAATTGATTGGAAATGCACGCGTTATTGTGGCAGAGCATCGAGAATTTTCTTGCACATAATTCTTACATCTTCGTTTTTATGTTTATTCATTAAGCTGAGTAACTTCGACGGTAATTTATCTTGGGCGTTGACTCCGTATACTGCCGCATACCTGCTAAAACATATTTTAAAAATTGTATGTGATACAAATTATCGCGTATTTACAGGAATTCGCGGTAGCGCCGCTAATGCGACGGAATTTATCGTTTCGGTTGGTTTTTTTCTTCAATTAAAAATTTTTATACATAAGAAAAACTCAATATTTACATTGTGTCCGGCGACGCAGCTTTATCTTCGGGAGGTAAATCGATGGTAGGGTCGATTTGCATAGCTTTGGCTGCTTGGGTTAGGTTTGCTAATAGAGTGAGCACTCTAAGTAGGATTTCTTCGTTGACTGATTCATCGAGAAAGTAAATTAATCTACGGGGTGCCTGCAAAAGATAGAACAATTAAGATATTGGCCCAATAAAAATTGGATTTAAAAAATGGCGCAAATTGCATTTCGAGTTACATGAGATTTTTTGATTTTAAAAAGTTTCGGGAAGTCCCATAAATGTGCTCCCAAAATGACCCCATCATTGTTTTTCACTTATAACTCTTTAAATATGCGTTTAAACAGGAGAATGGTCATGACTAAAATTAAAGTAGACAAAATTTGCAACAAAAAAGGTTATGGTACATTTTTTTCAAAAAGTGAACAATTGGCGCAAAAACTCAAGTCAAAATATATAGGGGGGGGGGGGGGGGATGAAGATTGCTCTACATTTCCGCGAAAAACAAAATCACTTCTCAGTTTTTAATTAAATTAAATTTTTCATTTTTGGACGAAAAATCTTTTCTTTTTTAATGAAAAATATTTCAATTTTCTCAAAGGGAAAATTTTTCAATTTTTTGTACCTAATGAAAAAATGTTTCGTTTTTTTTTTCTTTTTTTTTTGAATAAACAACTTCCAATTTTCTGAATACCTATTTTTTCAAACTTTTTGTAGAATAGAATTTCTCATTTTTTAGTAGTAGAAATATTTTTCTTGAATAATTTGTGGGGCGGGGAAGTTTTCTTGTTTTTCTGGAGTAAAAGTTACCTATGAATTTTTCATTGCAATGAGAAAAATTTCAAATTTTTTTTGGAATAGAACAATTTTTTATCTTATTTTTTTTTTTTTGAGTGAAAAATCTTTTGAATAAAAATCTCCTAATTTTTGAATAAAAAGTATTATTTTCAATTATTGGAGGAAAATTTTTCATTTTTTTTTTGACAAAAAATATCAATTCAAGTACGAATTTTTTCAACTTTTTAGATAGAAGAATAATTTTGATTTTTTAAATTCTCGTTTTTCAAGTAAAAAAATTCAATTTTTTCTGAAATGAAAGTATTTTTTATTTTTTAAGAAAAAAAATTCTTGATTTTTTTAGAATAAAAAAATCTTTCAATTTTTTGGATTTTTTTTTCAATTCTTTTTCTGAAATAAAATTTCTCGTTTATAAGTTTTTTTTTTTTTTTAAAATAATAAAGAATTTTATTTTTCTGATGAAAAAACGTCTCAATTTTTTGGGTGTTAGGTAGGTTTATTGGTATAATTATATTGGTATAATTTATATCTAATACTTATGTACTTATTTCTCTTAAAGAGGATTTTCAAATGTGCTTCTTTGAATTTTTAAAATAATTTCCTGCAAAAAAGGTGGGTTTCTATCCCAAGGGATTTTTAATAAAAAAGAAATTTTTATGCAGAATTTTTAATGATTTTTTAAAAAAAATATTTAATTGTTTCCTGCAATTTATTTTTCACTCTGTATATTTTGATGCTTGTTTTTGCGCCACCTAGGCACATGTTCACTTTTCGGAAAAAACTTATATAACCTTTTTTGTTGCAAATCTAATCTACTTTAATTTTAGTCATGAGTCATGACCATTTTTCTGATTAAATTCATATTTGAAGATTTATAAGCGAAAAACCACAAAGGGACCATTTTGAATCCACATTTGTGGAACTTTTTGAGGAGTAAGGTTCGAGAACTTTTTGATGGCTAATCAGGACACCGAAATGAACATTAAAAAAAAATCATATAATCCAGAATAAAATTTCATTTCCTTATTTCACAGAGCTTACTTCCTTCACTTCTTAAAATTCGATTTGACTAGTGTCACGTAACCAGTAGGTATATTAGAACTATGTAATATGTAGTAATTAATTTTTAATCGTCGAGATAAGCGGGTGCTTTAAAAATTAATTCCATTTCGTTGATAAGATAATTGCTCGAAATAATTTAAACGACGTTTAAAATTACGAAAGTTGCCGAATTATTTGCAATTTTGTTAATAATCATGCCGAAAATATTCTACGAATAATTTTAACTCGAAGTCGAAGGACCTTTAAAAAAATGCGAGATTACGCGTGATTGAAAAATCTGATAACGTAATTTTTTCAAAATAAAAATTATACTCACTTGTGCTGCGAGTAAACTTGGTATCATATCTTCATTACAGGATAAATTAATTAATAATTTAAGGGTTTGTAGTTTAATGGCAGGACTTCCTTTATCAACGATTTGATAAGCTGTATGTAATACGGGAAAGAATTCGCTATGCCAATCGGATAATACAGCGAAATTACATAACGCTATTAGAATACTTTTAGTCATATCGTCTGGTAAATTGTTTTGTTTCAGGGTAGTTATAAGTTTCGGTATAGTATCCTGCGAACAGACAGAAAAATTACGCTTTGTTAGTACTAAATATAATAAATAATTCACCGTAGGTAATTAAATTGAACACATTTGACCTGTTCACACGAAAAGGGGTCTTTTAATTCCATTAACAATGAATGAAAAAAAAAAGTTATCTACCAATTATAATTATAGAGAAAATATTGTAATGTTTGTAAAAAAATTAGGTAGATCTTTTTACCTTTAATTCTTTCTGGTTATCACGATTTAGTACCATATTACTCAAGGTGGATATTGCAGCCAATCTAACCGAATACTTATGATGATTAACTAATTTCGCTAGTAGTACCAGACAGCCGGCTTCTCTGAACATATTCTGCCAAAACAAATCCGGATTAATCTAGTTTACAACTGCAATTTGTCGCATCGTGTAATGTGAAATGAATTTACTTGATTCTCTTCGAAGGTAGCATGATTCCCAATTGTGGTTAAAGTACGTTCTAATAGGGCATTATCTTTTGTATGAAGCAGTGCTACTAAACTTTTCGCTTCGTATCTGGTTATTTTCATGCTAAAAAAGAAAAAAATACAAAAAATTTGATTAAATTTGTCTTTTGTGATTTATAGTTTGAGACAATGTTGGACGAAACAGCTTGAAAAAAAAAATCGAATAAAAACTAATTTCGAGGTTTTTCAGCATTTTTCGTGATAAGAGAAAATTGAAGATCACATACCCATTTCTAGTCGATAACATTTCTAATCGAGCTTTCATTTCATCTTCGTTATTTTTAAGTAATTTCTCAGCTTCTTTGACCGCTTCTTCGTGTTTTGCTGAATTATCTATGGAATGATTTCGCGATTTTCCAGGCGATGGAGATTTCTTACGGAATGATCGTCTAGCCCATCTTCGCCTCATCGGAGAACTCGTATGGAAATCAACTTCTGCTTCTAGCATGTGAAGATTTTCGCTAGATCTGCTGTTAATTATGTGCTGCACGTCTACGGGACTTAAGATTCGAGGTGAACTCCAAGGTGATCCCTGAGGAAATATCAAACTATTAAAATTTGTCTATTCTAGAGAAAAAAACTACGTGTGCTAGGGTTGGCATGACAACTTGAAATTTACTAAGGTGTGACTGGAATTTTTTTCTACAAAATATTTTTACTTGAAAAAATATTTCAAAAAAAAAAAAAAAAAAATTGTAAAAAGTTTCTTCAAGAAATTTGAAATTTTTTTCATTTAGATATTTTTTTAAGATGACTCCGAAAAATTTGAGACAGCAATTTTATTTCATGAAAATTCAGAAATTATTTCCCAAAATTAAAAAAAAATATTTTAGATAAGTATTTTGAAAAAAAAATTGAAGAAAACAGGTGGAGATTTTTCCTTCAAGAAATCAGATTTTTTCAAAAAAAGGAGGAATTCTTGTATCTATTTTTTATTTTTTTCTTCAAAAACATTGGGAAAAAAATTATTATTTTTTCTCCGAAAAAAAGAAATTTTCCATCCCAAATTTTTTTTTTTTACTACCACAAAATTAGAACTTCTTTCTTTAAAAATATTTTTTTTTCTCCGAAAAAAGTATAAGGGATTTCCTAGCGCCCCCTCCATCAAAAAATTTAAAACCACAAATAAATAAGTGATTATTTACCCAACTACTTAAAATAAAATTTGACCATTTTTCTCTGATAAACTAAAAAAAAAAAATCAAAAAATGAGACCAAAAAAATCAACTTGAATGAATTTTGAAAAGATAGAGAAAATTAAGACCCCCCCCCCCCCCCCTGTTAAATAGAGATGTTTTCCTCTCCAAAACACAATTTCTAATTTCAAAACATTCAGAAATTTTTTCGCTCACCTATTTTTTCTCTCAAAAAATTTTTAAAAATTTATTACGTAGATATCAATTTTTTTACTTCCAAAAATCAAGACATTTTTTTACACCAAATCCAAAACAATGACATATTTTTTCTATTAAAAAAAATAAATAAAATAAATTTTTTTCTACGAAAATTCTTCACAATCAAATTTTTTTTCTTCAAAATTTTTTTTGCTGATTCGAAAAAATTAACACAATTTTCATTTCAAGAAAATTCAGAAATTCATTTTTCCAAACATTTGAAATAACATACCTACATTTTGTACTTTGAAAAAAAGTCAACTCAAAAAAATTTTAAAGATTTTTTAAAATTACTAGGTACGTATTTTCTTAAAAAAAAAGTGATTATTTTTAAAAGTTGAAATTTTCTCCTCACAAGAAAGAACACCAATTTTTCTCAAGACATTCGACACATTTTATACATAGACCTATTTTTTTTCTTGAAGAAAATTCAGAAATTTTTTCTCCAGAAACAAAAGAATTATTTTTACTTCAATCAATTCAAGAATTTCGTATTCTCTTGTCCAAAAAAATTTAGGATTAATTTATAAATTGAGATTATTTTTCTTCAAAAAATGTTCATTCAAATAAATTTAATTAGGTATTAAATGATTTTTTTTTCAAACATTCGAAAAATATTTTGTACCTATACCTATGTATTTCATAAAAATTAATAAAATTTTTTCTACAAAAAATTGGACGTTTTTTAAAATAGAAAAAAAAATTGAGGCACATATTTTTGTTTAAATAAAATTCAGATTTTTTTCTTCAAAGGATCATTCATTGATTTTTTCTCTCCAAAAATTAAATGAGCAAATTTGTCTTCCAAAAAATAAGCAGGCAGTGCGAGCATTCAATTTTTGCATTTTCGGAGTTTGTTTAGGAGCTGACTCATTTCACTTTCGAAATTACAAGTATGAGTGTAGATCGAGCACCTGAGCTACTACTACGTTGCTGATCATGCTAAGTGCAAAGAAAAAAAATTTACTTGTAAGCTTTTCGCGACAACTCGTCGAGGATGAGACAATCTACTTGATCCTTGGATAGCGAGCATGGTATCGGTGAACATTCTAGCGCGTAAATTTAACTCTCTAATTCTTTCTTGCACAGTTAGCGACCTCAGCATAACTTTACCAGACCCCGACATATCTAAATTTCCTAGCAGTACATCTGTTTGAGTTGTTTGCGACAGTCTACGAAAATACAATCGATGTTCTGGTTCTCCTGCAAAAATAAATAACGCAATAGAAATAATTATCTATCATAAATTCATAATTCATGTTGTCTTACAAATGAAAATTTATTCGTTGGTAATTACAGAATGTCAAGTTCAAATAAATACTATTCTCATACCCGAAGCATCGGAGCAAAATAATAATTTAGAATTTTTTTTACCATAGAAAAATAAAACACATCGAGGGTAACTTTCCATCTCTCGAGTTTTTCAGTTTTTATCAAGCCAGCAATAATGTACGAGTACAACCTTTCGAAATGAATTTCAAACGAATTTTCGTAAGTAGTTTGCTCATTGGAATGGTTGCTTCGCTGCTGTACTGCTCTTTCAATATATTTCGATTCGTCAAAAGTAACCAAAAATCCATAATCGAAAAATACAAAATGTTGGCCAAGATACCTCGACGATATATGAAACAAGTTCCACAATGCAGCTCGCCGGAACCCGAATCGCAACCTGCTGGTAACGATTTAGGCCCTTACTACGATGAAGAAAATGGAATAGATAGTGCACGAGCGACGATACCGCCAAGATTAAAGTATTTGAAAAGGGATTCTAAACATCAGAGTTATTTTAAATGAATATCGTTCGAGTATAGGTATTAATGTTTTTACGACGTGGATACATTTCGAATGGAAAATTAAACAAAAAACAACCTAGGTGATCATCAAATCGCGTTATTATTTATTTGTTGACAAAAAACACCAAAACTACACCATTGTACTGTGTACATTATCGATGGCTGAGAGAATTATAAATTAATTATTTTTTATGGGTGGGTATAATGCTTCTTCAGTTTTTACATTTTCCCATGGATATGATCGCGAAAAACATCATTGGCCTATTTCAAGGTTACAATATAGCACTATCGTTTTGAATTTCAAATTTGACGTCCTCTTTTCGAAGAACAACTCTATAAAAATAAAAACCATTTACAATTTTGACTGATTCGTCCATTCCTAAAACTTGGGCGTACCTACGTAATAATTGAAAGGAAATATTAAATTTTTTATCTATTTAATTAATACATCCGAATGCAATTGGCGTCTGTAACGTAGCAATTTCTCTTCTCATATTGTACCTTTATAGCGTACAGGAGTGTTTCAAGGTTAGACTAGATCGATAACTTCATAATGCCAACGACTGCGTTCACAACCCAAGAATTTCAAAGTATCGATTCAAAAGACTTATCCAGCGATAAAATAGGTCAATTTTTCAAATTTTAATTAATTGAAATCGCGAATAAATTTGTTCAAGAGGTGGAGGACATGCTGATGAAAGAATTGAGATGATTTTGAAATTCTCAGGAATTTTTAAAATTAATATTCCAAATTTTCACGTTTAATGAATTTATGAAATGGAACGTCGTTTTCAAATTGTTATAGAATCACTGAATTTTGGTATTTTTAACCCAATCACTTATAAAATTTGAATATTTTTTGCAACGTCAACAAATTAGTGAAATAGAAATAAAAAACTCAGGTGTCCTCCAAATGCTTGAAATGAAACTTCATCTCTACGTGACTACGTGTTGATGGTGTTGTTTTCTGTCCACTAAAAAATTAACTAGGTACTCAGAAAATAAAACGATTTGCAAACATGAGAAGGAAATGGCCTCTTGTAATTACATCAGCTAAAAACCTGACGACAGGCATTGCAAACGTTGTATCTACAAGAACAAAACGATGAGCATATTTTTCCAACGACTTGCCAAGGCTCAAAAAATGTTTCATAAGTTATAAGTTACAATGGAAATGTTGGAAAAGATTGATCTGCTCACCTTCTGAATCTCGTTTGCCTTTCTTCCCAAAGGCTGTTCTGACCGCAGAATATCCAACATAAGCGAAGCCAGCAAATATAGCAGAACATAATGCAACTTTGTTGACGGTTTTATCTTGAGTGCTTGCAGCTGTAGACATAGTTATCCGATTTTAAATTCGATTTTCAAGTGAACATGAAATGGGTTCGAATGGCTTGGGACCTTCGACTATCGAGAAAACATATTTTCGAAAACGGTGGGAAAATTTGGATCAAGAGTTGAACAATGTTTAGAAAGGTTTTGGGACAGTAAAAAAATTGAAATTTCAACGAAACACATCGACACAGTTCCTCATACACTAGCGATTCTTGACAATTAATGATTTCAAACCAACCATAAACCCAACTATCAATGCGCCTATCAGTTTTGAATTTGAGATAAAAAATTAATGAGATGTAGCTATGTAGCCCAAGGCCAAGTTCAATTCGTAATTCAATGACTTTTTTAACAGACGCACTCTTGAAAAAAAGTTTTAAACTAAAATTATTGGTACTAAATTTTTAAATATTTTATTTTTTTAATTTTCAAGGATTTTTTATTTTAACAATTTTTTTTTGCAATTTTTCTTTTTCAGTTTTTCTAGTTCTCTTCAAGTCTTCAGTTAAAGACTTGAAGAGCAGTAGTGGAGTTCATACCTACATGAAATACAATATACAACGAAAAATGGTATTTTAATACAAAACAATTCAAGTTCAAATAATTTTTCATAAATCCATAAAAAATGTAACGGGCAGTTTACAAATAAATTATTGAATACAATTCAATTCTTCAAATATCATCTTCACAAAGCATTTCTTCATCTACAACTGCTTGAGTAGGGAAAATCATACAATATTGATATACATGCTGTATTTTCTGAAATTGTGACTCCGTAAGACCAGTCAACTCGTTATTAATTGTTTGACCAGTCAATTCGTTATTTGTTTTCTGATTAGTATCTTGAAAATATTCGCTATTCATATCGATTTTCATCATCAATTCATCTAAATTCGTGTCCGATTCATTACTAGGTCCAAAAGAACATCTGCTCGAAACTTGGGCAATATTGGATGTATTATTTTGACTAATACGTTGCATTTGAGTCATGTTAGTCGCGATATTTTGGCTGGTCTGTTGTATTCGAGAAACACTTGTAGCGTTATTTTGACTGAATTGTGGTACTCGAGAAATATTGGTAGCGTTATTTTGACTGGGTTGAGGTACTTGAGATATATTCGAATTCGATGCGTTATTTTGACTGGGTTGCGGTACTAGAGATATATTCGAAGCATTATTTTGACTTGGTTGAGGTATTCGAAATGAATTCTGTGTATTATTTTGACTGGGTTGCTGCACTCGAGATAAATTCGGAGCATTATTTTGGCTGTACTGCTGAATTCGAGATAAATCCGGTGCATTATTTTGGCTGTCTTGTTGTTCTTGCGGAACGATTGTTGCATCGTTTTGGCTTTGGCGTTGAACGTTTGGAGTGCAGGTTTGCGGTTGGTGAACGTCGGCTTGAACAACGTGCACGATTGGATTATTTTCGACGCTCGAGTCGTTGGATAGAGATGGAATTGGTTCTGCGGTTTCTTCACTAACCGGTGCTAATCGACGTTTTTTCGTAGAATGAACTACGCTGGCTGATGGCATCGAGGATGCAATATCTGAAAGTTGGCTTCTTCGATATGGCCGTTCTCCGGAAATTATTTCTGGAGGAAGAGTTGATACCACGTAATCTGCGTGATAAAGTGGATTTTCCACAGTAAATATCACCGGTCTGAAATGTTAAAAAAAAATTGATTTTACTGTGAATAATTAGCAATATAATTAGTAGGATATCTATTAGTCATGAGCTCATCACATACTTGCCACACATTTCGAAATGAATGCCAATCTCAGAATTGGAAGATTCGGAAAATGCGCAGACTGCTCTTAATTCTCGTAAAGCGAACGTAATGGAGTTTGGCTGAGAAACGTTGTACGTTTCGAAATCGGCACGGTTCAGACTGAAGTTTGTTCTTACCAATTTTTGATTTTCAACTAAACAAAAATGAGTAGGTTATAAATAATAAAATATAATATAATTATTTTTTTCGTTCAAAATTTACCTTCAAAATTGTCGAAATAGTTTTTCAAATGAACTTTGTCCTCAGTAACATCAAAAGTGATCTCTTCGTCTTTTACTCCAAAATATTTAACCGCTCTGTGCAACGTTCTGGGTAATATACTGACCTCATTTTTCATTTGAGTTTTACTATATTTCAGCTAAAAATCGTTCAACAGGGAGATTATAAAACAGAAGTAAATTTATACAAAACAAAATTCCGATCAACTCACTTGGACAGTTTCATTATCATTAACTGATAAAAAATGAGTTTTCGTATATCCTTGATTGTACTGAATTTGGAAAATCAGTTTCAAACATTCTTCGGCGATTTCTATTTTGCAAGATTCCACATTGCGGTCCATACAATGCGGTGTTTTGAACACCCTCAAACAAGCCTGTCGGAACATAGTTTTCAGTAAATCATTCTAATTTTCAATTCATCTATGGGTGAATAGATACGAAATATTACCTTCATAGATATTTTACAAGTTCCTGCCTCTTCCGTTTGGAAATTGCATTTGTATCGGCTAAAGAAAGACAGATTGAAAAACATCGAAGAATACGCAGACTGGGCCGAATTTACAGTTCTGAAGCTGATTCCATCCTTGGTTGGTTCTACGTACAGTTCATCTCCGATTCGACAGAGGGAATGCAACCCTCTGGCTAAAACTAATGAAAAAAATTAATTTTACAAAGCTACAGTAGGAAACTACGTGTGATGAAAACTTACTTTTCAAATTTTGAGTGGGAATTACGCATTGCATTTTAAGAAGAGAAGTTCTCACAATTATCACATTAAGGCAATCTAAATGAAATCAATTAGGTGCAAGGAACGGATCCGGAATTCAGGAAATTATTCTAAAACCAAAAAGGCGGTAATTGATAATGATTGATAAGAAAAATTTTTGATGAACGAAAAGAATTGGACTCGACGTTCATCAATGATTCGCTTCTTTAAAATGGCTTCTGTGATTCGAGAATCGAGGATTTCAAAAATCTGTACACTAAACTTACAATATTTCTTTTAATTTAATACTGTATTTTAATTCAATACTGAAGGGAAGGGGGAGGGATAGATACGATCGAAATTTTTGTAATAACTAAAATTATTTACAAGACTTCAAGCTACCATTTTTGTTTGAAAATTTTTTCAATATTGTAACTCTACCTCCACCAATTTTTGATAATAAATATACCTTAGCAAAATTAGCGGGGAAGGAAGGAATGGAGCTAATTGAAAATTTTATAATAAAAATAATTTCTTGGACTTCAATCTACCTATTACAACTTTTGTTTGAAAAAATTTTCAATTAGACCCCTTCGCCAAATTTTGAAAAAGTTTCCAAGTGATATCAATGTATGAAATCAGAGTAAAGGGAGAGATCCAATCAAAATTTTTATAATGACCAAAATTATTTTTAGGATCTTAATCTACAACTTTTATTTGAAAATTTTTTTAATCGGTTCCTTCCTCTCTCACTCCTTTAATTTTCAATTAATATCTTCGATTTCTATAGCAACGTTGCCAACTTTATATACCATAATCCTTCGTTTACTGTTTACAAACATGTATACCGTTTGAAAACATGTTCTGGCAAGCGTGGTGCTAGAATTGCGGATTATAGTGCGGAAGGTATGCAGATCGAGACCCGCTACTGACGATGATTTTCTTTAAAAAAATTTTCGACTTAAAATTTTCAAAATATTTTTCCGGTAATATAAATTCATTTTTTTTATTTTCTGAAGCTGAATAACACGATATTAAGTTATTTAAAAATTCTTATTCACCAGCCCAACAGGAGTATCTAAAAAACGGGGGGGGGGGGGGGGGGGTCTGGTGGGCGAAGCCCCCCCTCAAGAATGCGACGGAAAGTATGGCTGATTTTTTTTTTAATATAAAAAAAAAACATTATTGGTCAAACCAACAAAAAACCCTGTTGGTACTTGCTAGCAACGTCGCTTCCCGAATTTCCTCAAATTGGTCGCCTACAAACGTTTTCATTGTTAAGAAAATAAAATTTGCATTTCTGCCGCAAACAATTCGTTGATTTGAATAAAATTATATTTTTATAAATAAATGAAACAAAATTACCAAAAAAAATTATAATGCAAATTTATAACAAAACTGGATATTGTAAATAAGTACTTCAAACTTTTTCTCTAATCGGTCAATATCTTCTACAAAAATGCAATACTTAGCAATACTCAAGAAAAATTCATTCGGTAACGGTGATAAAACCATGAACACCATCGAGTTTTCAATTTTATGAACATCTACCGTATTTCATTCACCAAAAAATTACGTAATATATTATGATACAAATTCGTTAAAAATAATTGTTTGCTTGTGATTTAGAATTTGATATTAAAGTTAAATAAATGTATAGGAAGTACGAATATCAAATCTAGCCTCTAGCGCAGCAAAAAGCCTGCTTTCAAACAGAATTCATCGCAGTATCTTAAGATTTTGTTTTATTTCCAATGAACTTCGAATTCTTACAAATTTATTGAATGCATTCGTATCGTAATTTCAGCATAGGGTGTTCGGTTTTATTGGATAAAAATTGTAAGTAAATTAATACAGGTGTAAGTATAATTATTAACAATGCTTCGTCTTCTGATTTTTTTTTGGCCATGAACTATTAGGCAAATATTACTTAATAACGCTGATTCAAAAACAAGTTATTCTTTTAAAAAAATCTTATAAAATATATAAACAGCTTAAAAACGACTTCCCAACTTCCACCGAAAGTGAAGGCGGTTCCAAACACCGTATCTGAAACAAAGTGAAACTGAATTTAAATAATGTCGATGATATTTACGCAATAAGTTTAGGTTTACATTAAACAATAGCATAGTTTGTAATTGAAACCTCAATCGCAGGCTACGTACGCGCATTGTATACGTTCATTGAATTGTTTCTTTTTGCGAGGAAATGAATAGTAGCTTTATACGCATATTCATTCATTAAACAATAATTTTTTTATAAAACTTCAATACTACAAACCATTGCCTTTCGACCGAGTTGAATAACGACTGCATTAAATTATCGAATTCGGGAAGCTGTCCGAAAGGTAATGAAGATACGCTAGGCCCCAAGAACATAGTGTTATACGTAGAAGTCGATTCATCTTGCTTCTGTTTAAGTCGTTTACTCGCATCAGTGTACATATTTTTATAATGTTCATTTTCTGGTTCCAATTGACAAGCTTTTTTGTAGCTTTTCAATGCTTTTTTATTGTTTTTCAACCTTTCGTAGGCGAATCTGGAAAATTAAGAAATCATATAAGTATATGGAAACTAGGTGAGTGTAACGCTATTTTATTACATTAAAACATACCCTTTTCTAATATAAGCTTTGGCATACGATCGGTTCAGAGATAATGCCATATTGCAATCTTCTATTGCTTCGTTGAATTTCTTTAAATTATTATAAGTGGCAGCACGATTGCAATACAACGCAGGCTCGTCTGGATTTAAGCGTATAGCTCTAGAGTAGAAAATATTTTCAATAAGTAAGGGCTACTGAATCGAATAACGATGGAGACTAGGGGATCGTATTTACTTGTCGTAGAATTCTAAAGCTTCTTGGAATTTTTCTTCTCGCATAAACTGGTTTCCTTTCTCTTTGTACTCTTCTGCTTTAACGATATCTTCAGGGGAGACTTCATGTTCACTATCTGAATCCATCTCCTACAAATATATTGTACAAATTAAACATGGCAATGGTATAAGGAATAAGGATTGTATGAATACGAGACACTTACATATTTTTTTTGAGCAAATTCGTTTTTGTGTTGTTCAAAAAAGTCATACAACGTTTGCAAATTATTATCGGGATTATCAAATTCGTAAAACTGAAACGCGTATCCCAAACACTGGATCGTAACTTCCAAAGATTCTTTTTGTACAGCGCTTAAATTATCACTTTCAGCCAATTGCTGTTGTAAAAATTTGTATACTATCAAAAATAATTTGTAATTTTTTTCGTTGTCTTTTTTACAGTTCGTTGGTGCAAATGAGACGTTTTTCGAACAACTTGCAACTGGGTTTTTATACGTGTTTGCGCCGGAAGAGCCACCAGCTACGACGCCATCAGTCATTGAAGAAATTGGATGGGTCTGATTCATAGGCATGGGTTTCGAACAGCCAGGCATCGCTTGTTGCGGGTTAAGGGGAGTTTGATCCATTTTGACAGATTCTGCAACAGTTTAATAAAGATTTAGAGGAAGTTTTAGAACGCGTCTATTCAATATTCGATCTTTTCCATCTTGATATTACAGTTTGCAGACAAGATGAGATTTTTCTGGATGCTGACCAACAGAGAGCATTCAAATATGATGATCTATCGTGAATTCGTTCTACCTATATATAATTTATTATTATCTACATATGTTATTTTCAATTTCTTACCTTCAAAATGGTATCGGATTCGATGAATAATGCAGAGGGATATATGGGTGAAAACAAAGATGAATCTCGAATGTACAGTTCAATAGTAAGCTTAACACAATCCTACATTATTGGTGTCGTGAGAAATATGCTATGTTTTTAAATTTTACGAATATTCCAGCTTTACTATAAAACTGAAAATTTTTGAAATATCGTGAAATATCGTACAAAAAATTTCAGAAAAAAATGAATGAAGCTACGTTCATAATAGGAAATGAATTTCTCGCGTTTGTGAAAACTGGGAAAAGAAAACTTTTCAATGAAAAATGATATGAAAACGAAAATTTAGTGACATTGTTTTTTTATCAGTTTGTGATATATGTCACATATACCAATATATATCACTAAAATATACGAATATTTGCATTATACATCGTAAAAATTGAAAAAAAAACTAAAAGTTCTTTTTTGCGAAATTCCCAAAATTTTTCATTTCCTATTGACCACATTCGAACGAAGATTCACTGTTCATGTTGATACACACTCACACAAAGACACATACAGCCACGGCGGTAAAAAATTGAAAACAACGTTAAGCATGAGCGATTGCCATATATATAAGATTTTAATGATTTTCAATTGCATTTTTCGGCATCGTAATTAGATTAATTTTAATATATTAATTTAAAATCGAAAAGCGCATGAAAAGAGCTTTCGTTTGACGTATTTACTTTCTAAATTGATAAACTCTGTCAAAAGTTATAGCCTTATCATTTGGTCTATCTCCGTTTTTCCACCTCTGTACTGTTATCATCTATCATTATAATCAGTTACGAGTGCAAGTTACCGGCGTTTTGATTTTTTGAATTAAGTTTACTACTTCTAAATTGAAAAATAATGCATTTTTACTGCTCAGTAGTAATTTTTAATTGCATTCATACCTGATATTTTTTATCCACTTGTGTCGAGTTATTCTGCTCGAAGGGAATTCATGTAGTGAACAAATCGTGCTCCTACTTCGGTGGTCGCAGAAGGGAACAAAACACCGCGCCATTATTGCGAATTATTACAGAATATTCCACAAATGACACAATTATTCATTAGAAATGAAATGGTGAATTGGCGAAGGTGAATGTTTACGCGAAAGAAATAACTGATAAGGCTATAACTTTTGACAGAGTTTATCAATTTAGAAAGTAAATACGTCAAACGAAAGCTCTTTTCATGCGCTTTTCGATTTTAAATTAATATATTAAAATTAATCTAATTACGATGCCGAAAAATGCAATTGAAAATCATGAAAATCTTATATATATGGCAATCGCTCATGCTTAACGTTGTTTTCATTTTTTTTCCGCCGTATCACTTTGTTTATGTTGCTTAATCGTTCGTTCAATCTCGTTCGAATGTGGTCAATTATGACCGGTTTCATAGCAAATAAAATAATGGTTTAACTATTTTTGTTGTTGTTTTGATATCAAAAATGAAATCTAGGAAAATAACACGATTTACAATGATTTTGTATACACCTGAAAGTTGGTTTTTCTTGATTTCCTTACGTAGTTGCAGTTGATTGGATTTTACAAAAACATAATAAACACCAGTGTTGGAAAGAACCTAAAGAACGCGTTCAAGAATGGTGAGCGCGCGCTCCGCTCACCATTTACTCCGGGCGGCTGAATTGTTTACACTTTGCGTTCACCTAAGAATCCCGGAGCGCGCTCTTCTCAGACTCTTTACCTGAGCGCGTTCGGAGCGCGTTCTGAGTATTTCCAATGATAAACACCAATCGGTGAACATAGAAATTTTGGCAAAAAATTCAATTTTATTCATTTTTGTCGTGAATTTTGAAAATTTTTAATTATTTTATTCTAAAGTTTGTTAATATATTTTTTAATAAAACTTTTTTTATTCTTCAAATTACAAGAACTTTGGCAAAATTTCAAAAACAATGAACTGTCATGATTTTTCGCATAACTGTCGTCGTTCGTAGGTTCGTAGAGAGATTGATGTCTCATCTTGTTGTTATTCATCAGATTTTCTGATAAAATAAATTGATGTGATATGAATCAGATTACGATTGCAGTAAAAAATTAAATTAAAAATAATTTATGCGTATCCTTAGGCCATTATTCTTGTTCCTTCGGGATAGTTTATGAGTGTTCTTTTGTTTTTTTTTTGGAAAAAGGAAGCTTCTAATTAATTTGTGTTTCGTGGTGCATTCATTTCCATTCTACTCGCGATGATCTAATTCAATCCATTCAACTTGGTCGAAGGTGTCGAAATATGCGATAATCATTTCATTCGCCGTGACTATCTGTGCATGAAATCATATGACATTTGAAAATACAATTGTTTTATCATTAAATTACTACACCCCTTTTTAATCGGAACAATTATGTTCGTACATGGTTGATATTCATTGCGGAGATGGTAAGTACATATGTCTTTTTATCAATCACTCCATTCCCATCTGTATTACTTTGCATGTCTAAAGTTACAGATTTCATGTAAGAATAATATAATATATTCACAATTACAAATATTTGTTTCAGTTATTCGTGAAATAGAACCATGGTGCCTGTAGCTAGTAAACCAACAGGTAAGTTTTCACGATTCATTCATCTCTATTAAAATTATTCTATTCTGTTTACAGTATCAGCTTGAGCTAGCTACAGTTTTATTATTGCTTGGTTTGTACGCTCGTTTATTCAGTTCGCTACAATTATAACATAATCACAACTTGGAAGTATTGTTGCGAAATTGCAAAATAAATGAACCTGACAGTGGTCCCTACATGTCTCAATTTTACAACACACGAAATAACAGGAAACTCTAAATTGCTGATTATGATGAATTGATGATTCATCATACTATTACGAACGCTGATACGAAGTTTTTCATATTTTCTTTGTTTTTGATTTTTATAGAATCTGCCCTGAAATTAATCCTTTTTCGATTATGTATTTAAGCTTTGAATATTCCCGAAAACAATTATGGCGTTGAATTTAAATTTTGCCCAGTACCTACGAATGCGAAATATAATGTTTCTAATGTACTTTGAGACTTAAATGCAAGTAGTATTCACACGTCAGGTAACACATAATGAATTTTCCGGTGCTATGCGTTCATTTGCGGTGAAAGTACCGTAGCGATGTGCTATTGTAATTTTGTTCTTGCTCGCGGTACAGCGTATTAAAGTGAATTTATCGCTTTAAATTTTCTAATTGCTTTGATTTTCTGGTTATTATTTTTCAAACCGTTTTGAAAAATTGATTTATGCGGAAAGTTTTTCGACCAGTTTAGTGTTAAAATTTAAAGAAATAGGTACTTATTATGTTTTTGGCAACTTTGGTTTAATTTATAAAAAAAAAAAAATAAAAAAAAAAATGCATTTATTATGGAAATTTGAAAGATTGTCTTTTGCCTTATTAGTTATTTACATTAAAATTGAAAAATAATATATTTAGATTAATTGAGATACCAAAGATAACCTCCTGTGAAAGGATTGATAACAGCATCGTTACACTATCGTTTTAAGGTTTTAAGTATAAAAATTTTTTTCACTTACCTATTGAGGGCTTATTCGATCAAAAATTCAATAAAAAAAATTGATTGAAAAAAAAACCGCGAAACTCGAATGAATTTGAAATTTAAATTCTCGATTCATTATTTGCAAAAATTTTGATAAAACTTAATAAACCTCTGAATGATAATTTTTTATTTTTTTATTTTGCCCTACAAACATTATCTGTGGTTATCACGAAAGACTTTATCGTTGAAAAAAACCATATCTAATTTGTAAATTCTCCTCTAAAACCAAAACGTATATTCAGTCGTATTGAAATTTTCTAACTTAGTGCTTCTAACGAGAATGAAATTGAAAATTGTTAAAAATCCTACGTTGTTAGTCTTCCTGATGTCGCATTAACACTGCTTTAAATTTATTATTTGTATTCCTGTAGCAAATTCTCTGATAAGGTAACGTGTTTTCGTAACATTACTAAGCGAACTGATTGTTCAAATGAAAACAGTCAACGTGCTGATGTTGTTATTCAATATTCTCTCGTACGTTGATTGACGTAATTTTAAAAATTGAAAAACTTCATTCGCATTTTGTGATTTTATATGTTCGTATCCGTTGTGTGCTTCTTTTTTTTCCTCGTACGTGTACTGTTGCTTTATATTTTTATTTTTGCATAGGTAAACAGAAACCGCCGACGCCTCCGAAACCTGTTCAGTTTCAAAATACCCATATAAACGCTTATAAAAGGTTTGTAGTATTTTTTTTTCGCCAATTGCTTGCATAACTGTAGATTATAAGAGGGAAATTGAAAAATTTCCAACAATTGATAAAAATTGATTGTTTATAAGAATAGAACGTATTATTTAAATTCTCCATCCAATTGAACGCAATTTGCGCAACTTTCCATAACAAAGCTCGACTCTTGCAACGTAGAACACCAGTCGTCAAAATTTTCTCATTTTTTACGTTTCCTACTTCTACTCGTACGTGAATACATTATACGTAATGTTTTTTTGTGGTAAAATTCGTGAAATTTTCTACTTGTACATGTTCCACTGATAATGTAATCTTCTTCGTGGTTCGGGTTATGTACTATAAATGTGAATACACGTCTTTGGCTTATTGAATGTGACATATTTGAGGAAAGAAAATCGTACTGCTTTAATCGCGATTCGTGTAAATTGCCAATAGGCACGCGGTGCTATATGTGACGTTGTTGAGTACATAAGTGTCTTGTGTACATGTGTCTGTGTGTAAAATACGTACAAAATGTATTATTTGAATTTGTAACTTGTTGTGGCGGGTGATCGGTCTGTAACCCGTTATCTTACCATTGAAACCGTTCAATTGATGACGTAATCTTCGAAATGCAACTCGACGAGGAAGCTCGTAATTTTCGGATTTGAGAAAACTTACTCGCGACGTGTGATTGGTCGGTTGCGTGAAAAGTTTGGCTTACGACATGAAACGAACGCCGCAATGGTAATCTGTGTCGAAAATTTACATTTGTCTTGTAATCAATATTTGCTAATTGAAGTCGTTGTGGCAATTAAAATGGAAAATTTCCACTTTATGCACATTTTTTAAACGGCGAATCGTGATTGGAAAATGTTGTCTGATTGATATAGCTGCAGGATGACGATGCAAACGATTAAAAAAGATGTGAAAAAATTTTTTAATAGGAAAGTATTTGTATTCGGGGTTTAATTTTGTTAAGTAAATACGTGGGTATCTTAAGATTATTTATCAAAAAGAAAAAAGTCAATGCGGTCACGTTTTGATCTTAGGATTTTCGATTTTGCTAAAAAAAATATCGAGCTTCACCCTTCTCAAAAGTAAAAAAAAAAAAAAACATCGTTTCCCTCTCTATCTTCATTCTTAAGGCCACCCATTTTTTAAAAAAAATTCTAGTAAAAATTGTCGATTGACATCATTGGAATAATTTTGGCCACAACAAAATACTACTATTGCAAAAGTCATAAAGGGCACAAAATTTTTCCTCTCTTGAGAAGAAACCCACAAAGTGCGTCGGAAGTGTAAACAAATTTTCATAGAGCCATTTTTTCATTCCTCCTATTAAAATTTATCCACTAAACTATGCTTATTTCAAAGTTATATAGGCTTATTTCAACCCCTCCCCTCCAACGAATACCTTACTCTCATTTTTTCAATAATACAAATACCTAAATTAATATTTACCTATAATTACAAGGCCAATAACTAAAATAATTTTGAAGATGTTGGAGCCGAGAAAAAAATTTCTAAAATTAAAAAATTCTTTCAATCAAGTCGACATTAAATTTTTTTTCTCAAAAAAATATTTTTTTTTTTTAAAAACTTGAGAAATTCCAAAAAAAATAAAACATTTTTTCTTCCAAAAAAGTTGAAAACAGTTTATCCCCTCCCCCCCAAAAAAATCCAGAATTTTTTTAAAGTGATCCAAAAAATTGAAGAATTGTCTACCTACTCTAAAAATAAAAAAAAATTGGAAATTTTTTTATTAAAAAAACATGACAGTTAAAATAAATTGAAAACAATTCTTTAATCCAAAAAATTAAAAGATTTCTTATTCCAAAAAATCGAAAAAATTTTCACAAAAAAAATTATTTTTATTTCTAAAAGAAATAAGAAATTTTTTCTCCAATGAAATAAAAATAATTTTTATTCAAAAAAAAAATTGTTAAATAAAATAGGTAATGGGAAATTTCTTTACCTAGGTATTTCAAAAAACCTGATTAAATAAACAAAAATGTGAATTTTTTCACAAAAAAAAAATTGAAAATTTTTTTTATTCAAAAGATAAATTGAAAAATCTTTCCTCTCAAAGAATTGAAATTATTTTTTAGGTAGGTATTTCATAAAACTTGAGTTTTTTCAAATAAATAAGAAATATTGTTACTTTTGAAAAATAAAGAATTTTTTCTTTACAAAAATGGGAAAATTTTTCAAAATTCAAAATATTTTTACTCCCAAAAACTATTTTTTTCTATTCTGCAAAAAAGTATATTTTTTATTCAAAACATTGCTACACGTAGAAAATTATTTCTGTAAATGTACAAAGTATAAAATTATTCAATCACAGGAATTTTTGCAGATTTGTTTTTATTCACCCTGGAATTTGTCATATTCTTGAAAATTTAAATTTTCCCAATAAAGTTCATTTCTAAATTCTCGAAGCTTTAACATTCGTAGGTGATTTTAAATCTTCTTTCAGTGCTCTTTAAAATCCCGTTTACTGATTTTCGTATAAAATGTTCTGAAGGGGGGGGGGGGGGGTCGAAATTTATATTACAAAACAATGAAACGGATTGGAAGGTCCCCAAAAGTTTCGTTGCAAAAAATGGAAATGATGTAAGATTCTCAAAATTTAGATTTAAAATTATTTTTTTTTTTTTTTTTGTTAATTTTATTGAAAGATTTTTTGCTTGAAAAAAATAAAAATAAAATTTCCCTGAAAATGATTTTATTTTCAAAAAAATTAAATGATCGTTTCAAGAGAAAAAAAATTTGCAATATTTCTTTTTCGAAAAGGTTGATACAAAAAAATCAAAATTGTTCTTTCAGTGAGCCAAGTTTTCAAGGTTTCCCTTACCGCAAAATTTGAACTTTTCTCTCTAAAAATGAGAGATTTAAAAAAAATAGTAGGTATGAATTTTCATCCTAAAAAATTTTTTTCATAGAGAAAGGGTGTGTGTGTATTTAAATTTTGCATTCTTCAAAAGATTAGTAATTTTAATTTTTTTATAATATCTTTTCTCATAAATTTTTGTCAAAAAAATGTATTCTTTTTTTATAAAAAATTTCAACGAAGTTTTCTTTTAAAATTCTCATTTTCTTTTCATTTTTTTTTTTCAATTTTTCATTTAAATTGAAAAAAAAACGGAAAATTCATCTGCAAATTTTATGATGACATTTATTTTTGGGATGAAAAAACAGAACAAGCAAGAGAAGCTCTGAAAAAAATGATCAAAATTGGACCTAAGGTAAAAATGTGGCCGAACTGACAAGGAATGATCCTGATCCTAAAAAATCTCAACAATAATGTACTGTTTGAGGTCGCAAAAAATCTCACCCGAAGTTACAAAACTTTTTCGCTCCCCCTCCTCTTCATTTAAAAATCATTATACCTTAAAACAACCTTGTAATAAAAATATATTTTTGTTCGCAGATTGATCGATTCGAAAATCAAATCATCGATTTTGGAGATCGTCGATTTACATCAAAACCTCACCAGCGCCAGCAACGACGACACAGCGCCCCTAATCGACGAAGAAACCGATGGCACACCTGCCAACAGTACCTCGAAACGTCCGATAAAACCTCCTCTGTTACCAAAACCGCAACATATACCTACGGTGAAATGTACAACTACTAGTCTTGAACCCGAAATCAACACGACGATTAGGCTGTCGCCTAAAAATTCTATACGAAGTGAACGCGACTCCGAAGAACCGGAATTGCAATTTAACGAAGCCAAAGTTGACGATAAACCTTCGTCGTCGTCGAATCCGTTCAAAAACGTTTTATCGACAAACTCCGCAGATAATCCCTTAAATCCTTTCGCCGACGAAATACAAAAGGAGCTGACAGGTAAAAATAGCCTGAATCCGTTCACCAGTCAAAATATCGAAGCCGAGATAACCGACGATAGCGGTGTCAATCTAATCGAGTACCTTACGTCGACGAGTACAATCAACGAGACGCGATTCCACCACAGAGTTAAAGCATCTACGCTCAGTCGTGTCGAAAATATAAAGAATTTCACCAGCGATAGTTTCTCGAGCGAGGTTAATCGCAGTTTTCAACGTTCGACTTCGTCTCAATCAGCCAGCTGTAGATTTAGTTCGGAAACCACGCATCTCTCTAAATCGTTCCAATCGCTCGATCATCGTTTATCGTTCGACGAAATACACAAACAATTCGAATCGGATAAAGAATCTTTACTCGATAGCGAATTCAAGAATGTTACGAATAATCTGTTGACCAAAAGAATCGAAATTAAGACTGAAAACAACCTCGCACCGTGTTCGGATAATGATCGAAGTAACAGGAGCTCCTGGCGAAGTAGCTCGTCCATAGAATTCGGCGATAATCATTCTCGATCTTCGTCTATAATCGATAATGAATATTGGCTGAAAAATTCCTCCCCTATACCCGTTAGTAAAGCCAAATTAAACGATTCTTCAGCCGATGAACCGACAGCCGACGATGATCGAAATGAAACCTACGACGACGACGATTCCATAGGAGGCAATAGCTCCAACGATTCGTACTCGGTTCGAAGACGTATCAAAACCTGGTTCGGATCTTTCGGCAAAGCCGGTAAAACAGTTAAACGTCGAGATAGCGTATTCTACGTGGAGAACGGATCCGACAGTAAGAATAACGCGATGTGGGAAACAGCGTCCGTTTCTAGTACGGAAGATAAAAATGCCAACAATAACGACGATTCCGTTATCGATAACGATAAAGATAGCAATACGACGAGCGAGTTGACAAATGGAAATATCGAGCCAGCCGAGGTAGCGCCATTAGAGGAAGAAAGTGAGAGCGATAAAGAAGCCAAACAAGAGAAAAAAGCGTATTTAGTAATTAAAGAATTAATATCGTCGGAAAAAGTATTCATCGATGTGTTATGCCTGTTGACCGACGATTTCGTCAATTATATAAAAAACTACGAAAAGGATCGAATTATACCGGAATCGGATTTGAGTAAAATTATCAACTATTTACCGCAGTTGAAATGCTTCAACGAAGATTTACTCAAAGATTTCGAAGGACGTATGGATAATTGGACCTTGTACCCGAAAATTTCAGATATTATTATCAAAAAAGGTCCTTTTTTGAAATTATTCTCAACGTATATTCAGAATTTTGAAAAACAATGCAATTTTTTAGACGACTGTTGTCATAAGTATCATAAATTTGCCAAAGCTGTTAAAGATTTCGAATCGTCGGAACGTTGTAAAAAATTAACGTTGAAACACTATATGCTGAAACCCGTTCAAAGACTGCCTCAATATCGATTATTATTGGAAGATTACCTTAGTCATCAAAATCCTAATTCAATGGACTTCAGCGATACCCAGCAAGCGTTACGTATAGTTTGCGGTGTAGCCGAACATGCGAATAAGTCAATGGAACAAGACGTACGTATAAGGAACTGGATACTGGTATATTTTTAGTACATGACCGGCAAATTAGCAGTGGCTTGAGACTCGAGAGTTCGATTAACACCCTAAATTTCAAAAATGAAATTAAGATATGTCCTAGAAAATCATTATTATTATCAAATTTGTCACAAGTGAAGTCCTACATTTGAAGGGTTAAATTTTACCAAAAAAATTGTCAAATCTAATGAAAATTGAAGAAATAGGTTCAAAAAATTGTTCACTTCATTTCCAAAAAAATTATGAATTTTTTCTCCAACCCCCAGAAAATAAAAAAATTGAACACGCATTCAGGCACATCTTAAAATCTGTTAGTTTTTTTTTAGGTAAGGGGATCTTTCATTTTTTTTTTTTTTTTTGATTACCTAGAGAATCTCCTAAATTTTTGAAGTGAAAATAATATTTCTCAATTAATTCTTCAAGAAAAAAATCGGCCAAAGAAAAAAAATCTGAATTTTCATGAAATAAAAAATACTTATTTATTTTTTTCAAAAATTTCTCACTTTTTTTTTGAGTAAAAAAAATTGGTAATTTTTTCAATTTCTTCAAAAAACACATGTTTTTGATGTTTCTATTTTTTCAAGTTTTTAATATAAAAAGCAATGTTTTTTATGGAAGAAATTATTCATTTTTTTGAGTAAACATATCAAGATTATTTTTTGAAGAAAATATACCTCAGATCTGGAGAAAAAAATGTTTCATTTTTTTGGGGGGTCGATTAGTGAAAAATTTCTCCTCAAAAAAATATAAATTGTGTGTGCAAAACCGAGAGCCTCATCCCCTCGGACGGAAAACCTCGTTTACTTCCAATTTATTCAAATCTTTGTCTGAAAAAATTCCTTCTCAATTTTTTTGAAGTAGGTAGGTACAAAGTATTTTACAAATTTGTTGGAAAAAAAATCAATAGGTAATTTTTTTGGATTAAAAATTTTTCTTAAATTTTCAGAGAAAAGTCTATTTTTTTATAGAAAAAAATCTTAATATTATTTTGACTTTCTTTCTAAAGTCTCATTTTTTCGAAAAAAGTCTGAACTTCTGAAATTATTGGATAAAAGTTTTCTGATTATTATGACAATTTTTTTTGAGTCAGCGTTTAAAATTTTTTCATTTTTCAAAACAATAAATCTCAATTCTTTGGAGTAGAAAAAAATTGTTTAGAGTAAAATTTTTTTTTTATTCATTTCTAGAGTAGAAAAATTTTAAAAGCGAATTTTTAATGAATTAATTTTTCAGTTTGTTTGAAGTATTTTTTCCAATTTTGTAATTTATTTGGTAAAAAAATCATTTTTTTGGTATTCTAATTTTTTGGTTAAAAAATCTCATTTTCTTAGTTTAAAAAATAAACATCGATTTTTTTGGTGAAAAAATCCACTTATTTTTTGTGTAAAAAACACTAATTTTTTGGTTAAAAAAATAACAATTTTAGTCTTGAATAAATTCTCAAAAAAACATGCTTTTGAGAAGAATTTTTAAAATTTTCACAAAAGATTTTTTTATTTAAAAAGAAAAATCGTGAAAAAAATTGATAAAATCTCATGGATTCATAAGACAAATCTTTTTAACTCGAAAAGTTCGCAAGTTCGCGTGAGAAAAATGAAAAAAAAAAAATTTTGGTAAGTAAAAGAAAATACCAATTTTTTTGGTGAAAAAATACCAATTTCACCTACCTTTTTTTTTTTTTTTTTTTTTTTTTTTTTAGAAAAAGTACTAATTTTCATGGTTAAAAAATACCAATTTTTTGGTTTAAAAATAATATCATTTTTTTATATTTAAAAAAAAATATTAAGTAATTTTTTTGGTTTAAAAAAAATATCAAATTTTTTGGTTTAAAAAATATCAAATTTTTTGGTTTAAAAAAAATCAATTTTTTTGGTTTAAAAAAAATCAATTTTTTTGAGATGGAATATTTTTTGGCAAATAAAAATTTCAATTCTTAGAGGAAAATTTTTTCAATTTATTTTTTTTGTTGTGAAAAATGTTTTTTTGGTGGAAAAAATCCCAATTTTTTGTGATGAAAAATTCGGCTGTTTGGTAAAGAGATTTTCAATTTTTCAATGTAGAATTTCTCGATTTCTTTTGGCAGAGAATTACTTAGGTATCTAAATTTTAGTAAAGTAAAATTTCAATTTTTTGAGAGGGAGGAAATTATTTGGCGAATAATTCTCAATCTTTTGTGAAAGAATTCTTTTTTGAGGGGATTTCTTTATTTTTTTGGTGAAAAAATCTCAAATTTTCAATGAAAAAATCTTCATTTAATTTAGTGAAAAATCTCATTTTTTTTTTTTTTTTTTTTGTTAAAAAAATTAAATTTTTGTTTTTGGGTGTGTGTGGGGGGGGGGGGGTGTTGAAATGTATGTCTCGGTTTGTTTTTAAAAAATTTTGAGAAAAAACATTATATTTTTTGGAGTAGAAAAATTTCTCAGTTGTAGGTAGGTATAGGGAATTTTTTTATGGAATAAAAATCTCGATATTTTTTGGTAAAAAAATGCTCAATTTTTTTGAAAAAGAGAACATTGTTTTTTTGTGAAAACGTTATTCTCACGTTCAAGACGTTTTCAAACCACCTCTTCTTTGGGAAAAAATTAAATTTCCGGCCTTGTTTTGATAATATGCGGAACCAAAAAAAACGGTAACTATTTTTCTGCTTTTTCAGCTGCATTTAAGTAAATTGCTCGAAATACAGAACAGACTAGGAAATCATGAAATTATAAAACCTGGAAGAATATTTATTAAAGAAGGCGAACTGTATAAATTTTCTAGAAAGGAATTACAATCTCGGTACTTTATTTTGGTATGATTTTAATTTAATCTCCTCTATACGTGTATAAATTGAACCGTTGTTGTACGAATTAAACTAATAGAGCTTTAATGATGTTCACAGTTGAACGATTGCCTTCTGTACACTAGTTATGGTTCGATGTTTAATTTGACGGTCAAGGAGAAAATACCATTAGCTGGAATGAAAGTATGGATTCCTTCAGTCGAAGATTATCATAATGAATTCAATATAATGAGTACAGCGCGCAGCTTTACTCTTCGAGCAAAGTACGTAATATCGCTTTTTAATGGATTAAAAATATTGAATGAATAATTAATTTTTTTATTACCTATCTTAACGTCGATGTATAATTTTCTTGTTTCAGATCAGCTCAAGAGAGAGAAGATTGGGTATCTGTTTTAGAAAATACTATATCAGAACATCATAAAAAACAGTTATCGTTTTGTCCTACTTTTGATCCGACAGATATTATTGGAAAAAAAGTAATTAGAAAAATTATCTCGGTTTAATTAAACATGCAATTTTGTCCCTCGATTATATTTTTTGATTCACTTAATTTGTCTAATTGGATTATTTTTTTTTAGGCTCCTGTTTGGATCCCTGATCATCGTGTAACCATGTGTCAAATATGCACTGCCGAATTCAAAGTAACGTTTCGAAGACACCATTGTCGAGCTTGTGGTCGAGTAAGTATCAATATGAAACCGTAGAGCCGGATGTAGATATGCAAACTTTAAACTCGTTAATTCCGGTTATTTGTTATTTCGATTAATTTAACAGGTCGTCTGCGGATTATGTTCGGATAATAAAGCACCTCTGCAGTATATGAACTTTCAAGCTGCCAGAGTTTGCGACGACTGTTATCAGTATTTATTAAAAGGTAATTCGATCTTAATGGTCGAATTGAAAATGAAATCTGTGACTTGGTTCTAACCTCAAACACGTTTTAATTTTTACAGAATTTGAAGAAAAATCTGAAAGTATTTTAAATATTATTAAAAATTGTAACGAGCTGAGCGACAGCGAAGCATTTGCAGCCTACCAAAGTGCGAAAATTAGTTTTAAAAAACACGATCCTCATAATAGTAGGAAACCTCATAAGAATTCAGCACCGTCGTGGTTGAAAGAGGTTCGTCTCAGATTGATTCGCTATTTCTTCAAATCATCGGTTCTATTTTTAATTTTTTTTTTACGTAGGTCACAGCTAACGATTCCGGATCTCAAATAAGTGGTTGGTTGCATAGAAAGAACAAAAATAAATCGTGGAAACGAAATTGGTTCGTTTTGAAAGAACAAGTATTATACGTTTATAAAGCTTCTGAAGATGTGATGGCCTCAGAATCAGTACCAGTGCTGGGTTATGTCGTAGAAACATTCAAAGAGGTATTAATTTTCAAATCGTGATTGTCACTTCGAGATTTATTAGTTACTTTACCAACTTTGTTTCATATTTATAGGCTAGTAACTCTTACGAAGATATCGATTCGAAATTAGTTTTTCAACTTTTCCACGCTGGTCAACCTCCATTAGTTTTTTACGCTGATTCGGAAATCATTGCTGAAAAGTAAAAATTCGTTCAACTTTGTACCGTCTTCCACAAAGTAACGTTGACCATATAAATAATACTCATTTCGACTGTTTCAGATGGGTCGCAGCGTTACGCGAAGCAACAAGTTTAATTTCCTAACATACTGATTACGCTTTCACGAGCTTTCTTTTGTACTACACATGTTGTAATTTTTCTAATGAAACGTACGAAAGAGCGAATCGACGATTTTCTATAGTTTTTTAGTTCGAGGTGCCATACGTTACCTTTATTCGAGCAGTATTTCGATACCTATTTTTTTTTTATTTCGTATTTTACCTGACCTTTTTTTTCGCCCCTCTAGGATTATTTTGATATTATTGTAAGTCTTAGTCAACTGAATTTTTTATATTTATGAAATATGTTGTGTGTTCGTATTTTTTCTCCTATTTTGTTATTCCCTCGTAGCAGGCGATGTTTTTATTTTATACGTTTTCATGATTCTAATTTATTTTATACAGATTTTTTCTACTTTTTTATTACTTGCTTATGGAGTAAAAAAATTAATTTACTGCGATAATGTAAGTTTAAATATTCGTTCTTGAAAAGAAAAAAAAGAGATTTTCATTTGGAAACTATGTATTCTGTATTTATCGAGTGAAATTTTTGTGCTTTTTTGTTTGCACACAACCAAAGCATTGTTAAAGTTGTATGTGAAGTGGTGAATAAATTTGATGAAAAATAATTTTTTTCATAAAAATACTAATTTTATTGTGTTGTGTGGATTAATTGATTTGGCAGAATTTTTCTTACTCACGGGCATCAAATTTTACAGGGATTGTAGGAAATTCACAGGATGAATAGGCAACTTATGAGAAAAAAGAATGTTGAATACCCATGGTGCCCCCGTGTAGCAATTGTCGACATCGACATTTATGTCGACAAAATTCAGACACATTTTTTTCTCGGTTAACGATGAATTAAAAATGATATTTGAGATTTAAAGTAACGTTCTATGTTAAACATAACTGTTCAATCAAAATTTTTGAATTTTCCTCAGTATTTTCCTATAATTTAGAAAACGTTGTTTTTCTACATAGACAAGTCGATGTAAAAATCGATACTCGATAAACGCATCGACATTTATGTCGACAATTTCTGCCAATTAAATTTACAAATTTTATATCTAAAAAGAACTAAAAACAATTAATAAGAACATTTTAAGCTCAGGAAAAAATAATTTTTAAAAGAATCACAAAATTTTCTTATTTTTCAAAGTTTTGAATAATACAACGACTTGTCGAGTTATTGTCGACATAATTGTCGATGGTCGAATAATGCATCGACTTCACTGTCGACAGTGTCGACCAGAGGAATTTTAAGTCGAGATAGTGTCGATGTGATTGTCGAGGGTCGAATAATGCATCGACTTAACTGTCGACAGTGTTGACCGGAGGAATTTTAAGTCGAGTTAATGTCGATCTAATTGTCGAGGGTCGAATAATGCATCGACTTGACTGTCGACGTCTTGAGGGTGATTGTGATACTCGCAGATAAAGTGTGTTGTGAATTAGTACATAAGGTCTAAGAATCATCTCTATGTTAGTTGGACACTCGCATGTGTCCAGCTACAAAGGTGGCCTCAATGCCGCATATTTGACAAAAAATGTCGAAATGTTGGCTTGAACACTATTTTTGGTGTAATTTTAATATATACTTATATTGAATATTTGAACTTAGCATATTTTTCAAAATCTCACCATTGCAAATGTCGATGTGGATGTCGATATAAATGTCGACACATCGAAATCGGTCACTTTTCGAACGTACATGCCCGTGTAGCAACGTCGATGCTAATTTCGATATAAATGTCGACACATCGAAATCGGTCACTTTTCGATCGTACATGTCAACACGATTGTGGATGGTTTGTCGAGCTTATTTTCGACATGTTTGTCGACCGTCCAAATTAGGCTCGACATGTCGAGCCATATTTGGACGGTCGACAAACATGTCGATAATAAGCTCGACAAACCATCCACAATCGTGTCGACATGTACGATCGAAAAGTGACCGATTTCGATGTGTCGACATTTATATCGACATCCACATCGACATTTGCAATGATGAGATTTTGAAAAATATGCTAAGTTCAAATATTCAATATAAGTATATATTAAAATTACACCAAAAATAGTGTTCAAACCAACATTTCGACATTTTTTGTCAAATATGCGGCATTGAGGCCACCTTTGTAGCTGGACACATGCGAGTGTCCAACTAACATAGAGATGATTCTTAGACCTTATGTACTAATTCACAACACACTTTATCTGCGAGTATCACAATCACCCTCAAGACGTCGACAGTCAAGTCGATGAATTATTCGACCCTCGACAATTAGATCGACATTAACTCGACTTAAAATTCCTCTGGTCAACACTGTCGACAATTGAGTCGATGCATTATTCGACCCTCGACAATCACATCGACACTATCTCGACTTAAAATTCCTCTGGTCGACACTGTCGACAGTGAAGTCGATGCATTATTCGACCATCGACAATTATGTCGACAATAACTCGACAAGTCGTTGTATTATTCAAAACTTTGAAAAATAAGAAAATTTTGTGATTCTTTCAAAAATTATTTATTCCTGAGCTTAAAATGTTCTTATTAATTGTTTTTAGTTCTTTTTAGATATAAAATTTGTAAATTTAATTGGCAGAAATTGTCGACATAAATGTCGATGCGTTTATCGAGTATCGATTTTTACATCGACTTGTCTATGTAGAAAAACAACGTTTTCTAAATTATAGGAAAATACTGAGAAAAATTCAAAAATGTTGATTGAACAGTTATGTTTAACATAAAACATTACTTTAAATCTCAAATATCATTTTTAATTCATCGTTAACCGAGAAAAAAATGTGTCTGAATTTTGTCGACACGATTGTGGATGGTTTGTCGAGCTTATTATCGACAAACCATCCACAATCGTGTCGACATGTACGATCGAAAAGTGACCGATTTCGATGTGTCGACATTTATATCGAAATTAGCATCGACGTTGCTACACGGGCCTATCTCAAAAATTGAAGGTTCAGGGATGATGAAATTAGCAAAATTTTCCCCTCTTGACATCTTTTGTCTTGGTTTAAAAGTGAAGGGGTTAAAAAGGTTCAAAAATTAACATTCGCAAAATGTTGCCCGAGCGAAGCGAGGGCGAAAATTTTGAAAAATATTGATTCTTGAAGGGAAAAAATGCATTTTTAACATAAAATCGATATCAAAATTAAATAACAGATTCTACTGCCCGAGCGTAGCGAGGGAGAAAATTTTGAAAAATATATGATTTTTGACGAAAAAATTGCATTTTTAGCGTTAATTTGAGTTGGTAAAATTGCAATTTTTCCAACTTAGGTACATACTTGTATGTAGTATGTACATTTGTACATGACGAATTAATATTATTGTTCCTCAATGTTCCGAATGAGTGAAATTACGATTTTGTTGAATCTGCCGAATTGGTCATTACATAATTATCTACCTATTTGGATCTGATCCTGAAGACGAGAACTATTTTTCATTCCCATGAATTTCCTAATTTGATAAATAAGAATTTCATTCAATCGAATTTTTCAATTTGTCGAATGAACTAAGTATTTATTTTGCCAAATTTGCCGAATGAAAATCCCACTAATACTAAGTTATTTTTCATTCCCATGATTTTCCTAATTTCATTTTGCCGAATAAAGATTTTATCCAATCGAATTTCTCAATTTGCCGAATGAACTATTTATTTTGCCCAATTTGCCGATTGAAATTTTTTTTTGGGGGGGGGGGGGGTGCTGCACCCCCACACCCTCACTCGTAAGGCCACTGGTCCTAGAAATAATTTTGGTTACTACAAAAATTTCGATTGGACCTCTCCCTTCGCCCCCAATTTCGAATATCAAGTAGGTAAGTGTCTACGTATGTAGTATTATGGAGTTTGTAAAATTCAACAACAACTATCCACGTCCATGTAAATAAATTGAGTAAACTAGACAGTAGACACTGGTCCAGAACCTTTGCTAGCTCACGAACCTACCTTAGGTAAGCCTTTGTGTTGAACGACGAGATTGAGTTAATTTATAAAATGTTTCAAAACAATAATTTATGTAGGTAGTCAATTTAAAAAAAGACGTCAATTTTCATCAAAATTTAATAAATTTTTGAAACATTTTCATTTGAATATCTATACAGGGTGTCCCACCAAAAGTTGAAATATGGATATAACAGAGTACCACCAACAAAAAACTTCATGTACACATGATGTCTATTTCGATTTTGAAGCGGCAGTGGTTTATAAAATGTATGTCAAAATGCCAAAAGAATGCACGAAAGAGGTAAAACTTTTTGAAAGGAAAAAAAAATAGTTATATGAAAAATCTTTCTACTTTTAAAAATGAAATTCCTGTAAAGCTTCGAAAATCGGTATTTTCGAAGTTTAATGCTCCGTAGCGCCTTAATTTTCAGAGATAGGCAAACTATAGTACAGTAAAATCAGATCGATATATTTTTTAGAAAATATAAAGGAAAAAAATACTTACAAATTTTTCTGGGGAAAAACGTTGAATGGGGTCTCGATATTCACCACACAAAACCCCCGGCCCCACCTGATTTGCCTCCTCCCCTAGGGGGTAAAAGTGCCTCAACGTTTGATTTTTCAGAAATTATGCGAGATCTTTGGAAGATAGCGTAAAATAGGTGGTATAAGAAAATAATCTACACAATGAAATTTTCTATCAAACGATACCATGCATTTCCCCCTACCCTTCAATAGAAGTCTCCCCCCCCTAGGGGAAGTGGCAAATCGAGCTCGTTTTTTAAAAAAACTGGGTTTTCACAAACAACTCGAAAATTTTCACAAACAGGAAAAATTAACACAGAACAAAAAATAGATATTTCCGGTTGAATTTCCCATCAAAAGATTCAACTCCAATTTAGTACCTCCACCTCACCCCTCCAAGCCTCCAAAACTGAAATGATGCAGGGAAAAGTTTTGAACAAGAGTTGTTCAATTTTCAATTCTATGCAATTGCAGTTATTACAATCTTTTCATTTTAATCATTATTTCCTTACATAACTAATTCACCTAAAGCTGCGGTAAAAATTTTCGAGTTTATCGCAAAATCTGCTAATTTTCATTAAATAATTCGAAAAATATCAGCAATTTGAGAAATTTACTCTAGTAAAACGTTGTACTCCATACAATTTTCTAGAGAAATATGTCATATTTTGCCCCTCTACCGCGATACAAAAGTCACCAAAAGAGGAACGAACCGTTAAAAACGCGGAAAAAACGTATTTTTTGTAAATAATTGGGAAAATTTCAGAAATTGGAAAAAATAGTACAGAACAAAAAATGTTCATTGTAAAATTCCCTACAAAATGATGCCAAGCTCGACTTGAAGGTTTTTACCGTTGTGAGAATTACCTACTTTTCTCCAGACACTTCAGCCTGATTTCTTGTCTCTTTTCCTAAATACCTAACTTGCGAAAGAAATAATTTTGGAAAATTTATCGTGATAGCTTTGTTGAAAGAGGAAAAAAATGCCCAAAGCCGCTTGAATTGAATAAAAATTGATTGAAAAAATTTATTTCGACCCATAAATTCAAATTTTCATGAAATCGTTAATTTTTTTTGAAATAATTACTCGAGAAACCCTACCGTTGTAGGGTTGAAAAAAATGAAAAAACTGCCAAACTGCTGGAATTAAAAAAAATGCTCAAAGACGCTTAAATTGAATAAAAATCGACTGATAAAATTTATTTCGATCCATAAATTCAAATTGTCACGAAATTGATAATTTTTTTTCAAAATAATTACTCGAGAAATCCTACCGTTGTAGGGTTGAAAAAAATGAAAAAATGATCAAAACTTTTGGAATTGGAAAAAATTGTCCAAATTTGGTAGAATTGAATAAAAATTGATTGAAAAAATTCATTTCGACTCATAAATGCAAATTTTCACGAAATTGTTATTTTTTTCGAAATAATTGGGTACTCGAGAAACCCTACCGTTACAGGGTTGAAAAAAATGAAAAAATTGTCAAAAAAATTTCCAATGATACCTAAGCCATTCACATAAATTATCTTTTTTTGTTCCTTTCAAAAAGTTACATCTGTTTTATGTATTTTTTGACCGAATTTCGCAGTTTTCATGTACTACCATCACCGCACCTTAATAAATTGAGATAGGCAATATTTTTGACTAGAATTTTGCGTTGCTACCACTCCTTCAATTTCAAAGATAGGCAATCAAATATGATTACAACTTTTATTGCTTTTTCGAAGATCTATTCACTGCCAGTGTAAAAAAAAATTTGAACGCAGTTTTGTCAACCGCCCGTGTAGCAATTGTCGACATCGACATTTATGTCGACAAAATTCAGACACATTTTTTTCTCGGTTAACGATGAATTAAAAATGATATTTGAGATTTAAAGTAATGTTCTATGTTAAACATAACTGTTCAATCAAAATTTTTGAATTTTCCTCAGTATTTTCCTATAATTTAGAAAACATTGTTTTTCTACATAGACAAGTCGATGTAAAAATCGATACTCGATAAACGCATCGACATTTATGTCGACAATTTCTGCCAATTAAATTTACAAATTTTATATCTAAAAAGAACTAAAAACAATTAATAAGAACATTTTAAGCTCAGGAATAAATAATTTTTGAAAGAATCACAAAATTTTCTTATTTTTCAAAGTTTTGAATAATACAACGACTTGTCGAGTTATTGTCGACATAATTGTCGATGGTCGAATTATGCATCGACTTAACTGTCGACAGTGTCGACCAGAGGAATTTTAAGTCGAGATAGTGTCGATGTGATTGTCGAGGGTCGAATAATGCATCGACTTGACTGTCGACGTCTTGAGGGTGATTGTGATACTCGCAGATAAAGTGTGTTGTGAATTAGTACATAAGGTCTAAGAATCATCTCTATGTTAGTTGGACACTCGCATGTGTCCAGCTACAAAGGTGGCCTCAATGCCGCATATTTGAAAAAAATGTCGAAATGTTGGCTTGAGCACTATTTTTGGTGTAATTTTAATATATACTTATATTGAATATTTGAACTTAGCATATTTTTCAAAATCTCACCATTGCAAATGTCGATGTGGATGTCGATATAAATGTCGACACATCGAAAAGTGACCGATTTCGATGTGTCGACATTTATGTCGAAAATAGCATCGACGTTGCTACACGGGCGATTTTGCTTGGAAAAACACTGATTTTCAAAGTTTCGTAGTTCCTTCATTTTCAAACTTAGGCAATATATGTACATAAATATTTTGTTAGCCGTACTCAGTTATACAAAAATTTCAAATTTAGCAGACCACTCGTCGGACACCCTGTATAAAATGGAATTTCAGTTTTTCTTTTCTTTTTTTTAAAAAACGGTTTCACCGTTGAAAAGTCGACTCAATCTACAGGCAGTCGAACTATCGAATCATTGAAAATCGAAGCATATGTATCGACTGTAGCGACTTCCATTGCAGCAGGGTATATTTCATCTATAATAAAATGTCAATTTCGATGATAAACGACACGTGAACTGCAGCCTATTTCCAGCAAGAAATTCAAAACACTCGAAACATAAAATACGTACTAAATGGTATATTTTTTTCACGAACCAACGAACGTTTTAAAACGAATGGGTAGAACAAAGGGAAAAACCATAACGTTTAGAAAAAAAAATTATTTCTGCGAGCAGAATTTATAAAAAGGAAAAAAAAAAACAACCACAGCGCAGAGTTGGCGAGTTTTGTTTATTCAGGCGAAATTGAAAACGCGAGAGAGGGCATCGTCGTGTACAATGCGTTTGATTAGTACGCGTTTTTACAGGAAAATACGTCTTCATGAGCGGGAACACACAAAGCAAAATTTATTGTAATTAGAAACTTAATAAACGCGTGTTACGATTCCGATTGTCGATCGTGTGTAAAGAGTTACTGCCCACGTACCTAGCTAGAGAATTTTATCATATTCGCTGACAGTGGAAATATATACGTTCGAGCTGTACTACCTTTAAATTGAAAATGTCATCAAATATGAAACCAATATCCGCGAACATATTATTGTAATATTGTTAACTCCGTTTCATTGCTGCCGTCATATGCAACCGGTGCGCTTTCTTCGTCGTACAAGTACAAACTGTACCTAGACGTTCGAAAGTTAAATCATGCAAAGCTCGAAGCGAGACTTTTTCCACTGTTGACAAATAAAACGTCGACTTGTAATTTCTAAATTACGTTCGGAATTATTAAAACACTTTTCTCAAAGAAAACTTTCCCAACAAACAACAAACGTACCCATAAAGAACGAGTGCACAGCGAGTGAAAATTCTAGTATTAAATTTTCCTTAAGATATTTCATCGAATTTAAAAAATCTCCTCATTTCGTATTCGAACTGCTGCTTACGTTACTTTGTGCGATTCCGCATAAATGGATTTCGGGGCAATACCCTCCCTCCCCCTCCCACTTTGAAACCCTTCCCGCGGTTTGATCAACAAAAAACCCATCGTTAGCAGACGGCGGATGATACGATATAAAACTACACAAAATTTTTCTCAACGTCGTAAAATTCTCATTAATGTAGTTCATAATAACATAAATAAAAAGGTACCATATTGCTCGTCTTTTGTTAGACGTTTGTGGGCTAAACTGCTCCCAGCAGAAGGATTTTTCTTTGTCGAAACACAATGGTAAAGCAATACGACGCGCATACGAATATCTGTTTTAGCCAAATTTCCTCATTTTTCCTCCCACAACCAAGATTTTTTTTCATTGTATGAACCCACATTCATGGGCAGAATATTATCGAGAATAAAAATAAATTATGCAGTCGGTAGTATGCGTTGGAATTTTTAAATATCTACCATCTACATCTACATCTTTAAAGGGGCTGTGCGAAATTCATTTAGATGTAGATGGTCGAGAACCCGTCGTATATTTGCGGAGGATGTTTGACTATGTCTGTGTGAGTCATTTTTTAAAGGCAGCATTTCAACATTTTATCAAAAAAAATCTTCCTTATAATTATTTTTCTTTATTTTTTGAAGTCACTTTTTAGAATTTTGTTAAGATCAATTTTCTAAGCAATGCTATGTTTAAAAAAAAAATGACATGACTATTTTCAGGGGCGTATGTTTTTCTGGAATTTTGTTTCCATTTAATTAAATTTTTTAATAGAAAACAAAATAATGACAATTTTTTATAAAATTCTTAGAGTGGAATTATTTTTAAAAAATCAAAAAATAATATCATTTGAAAAAAAAAAATTGAAAAAAACTAAGTACATTATTTTATAATTAATTGAAGATTTTTAAAATTTCAATAAGTAAATCACTTTTTTTATAAATCCAAAAATGACGATTTTCTTAAAAATAAGAGGAAACATTTTAAAATTATGATTTAAAATTTTTCAAAAAAATAATTCCATTTGAACAAAGTAAAAAAAGGACACTAACTTTTTCTGGAGGCTCCAGATCGCTTCGCAAATGGTGCCAATCGACTCGGGGGGACGACTTTAGTGTACAAACCAATTTTCAGGATTCTATCTCAAAATTTGCGATTTTTATTTCAAAAATTGTTTTTTGGGGGTGATTTTAGCCATTTTCAAAAATTCGCCAAAAATCGAAAAATCAACTTTGGCAGATAAAAATTTGGTTGTGTGGTGTGGGTGCCATGCTCTTTCAGTGAGCCAAATTTCAGCTCAATCGGAGGTGACGAGTTGGAGAAGTTCCCTTGTAAGAAAAAAAATCAAAATTATTTTGAGAAATTGCAACAATAATAATTTTAAAAAAAATCAAAAAATATAATTTTTTGAAAAAAGTTAGAGAATGATACCAGAGCAAAATTCAAATATCTAACTAAGTATGCCAATTTTTTTAATTTTCAATAAATCATAATTTTTTACAAATTTCAAAAAACATTTTTAAAAATCCAATGTTGAACTTTTTAAAAAAAATATACAAAAAATGACAATCTTTTAAAATTTTAACGAGTCACTTTTTTCCCACGAAAATAAAAAAAATGACAAATTCAAAAAACAACTTTTTTTTTGTTGAAAAAGTCTTGAAATAAAACGTCAAAAACAGTCTAAAAATCGCAATTTTACTATTTCAAAAAAAAAAAAATGAATAAGACAATTTAAAAAAAGTTCATACCTACCTATTAAGTTGTTGTTGTTTTTTTTTTTTTTTAATTCTAAAAATAGGAATTTTTTATAAATCATTATAAAGACAATTCTGTCTTTTTAAACATTGAAGATGGAAGTCACATGTGACACGTTGCGAGTAATGGGGTCTCAAGGTGAAAATTTTCAAAATCGATTTTTAACGAATTTTGGTGTGACATTCAAGTGGCGAATCGAATCGTTGAAATCGCAAAGTTCTATCTCCAAAACTGAATGAAATATCGTCATCAGAATTTTGAGGGGAAAAAGTCTAAATCTACTTTTTTGGGAAAACCTCAAGTACCTAAAACCCATTGTTTTTCAAAGCAAAACATTCAAAATCTAATTTTAAAACAACCTATTTTCTGTTTTTTTCCCTCAAAATTTATTTAAAATTTTTTTTTTGCAAGTATAAACGTGCGTGCAACTGTTGAAAAATATTTCCAAATTCCAATTCATACTTAACGTGGGGGGAAAGATCATATTACACCCGGCTCAGGATCTTTTTTCAAGAAATAAAAACACTTGACTTATTTATTAAAATAAACGGATTTAATTTTTGCGTACTACGAATGTGAAGTAGATGTAGAAACGACAAAAGAGATAAGAAATCGTAGACATTCCTAGCTACCTACTCGAGTTAAAAATTCGCGACGACGACGAATCCATCTAGACGATGAGTTGTAAAAATTTCGCTTGTCAGCGAAACATTTTTCATCACCAATAATGCATTGAATTCCTTAGTAAGTCCTTCACATCTCTAAAATGCGTAGGTAATCCTCGATCTGTCTACGAATAGAAAATGCGAAAAATTCAATTACCTACTTGAAAAATTTATCAACTTGCCTTTTTCTCATTGTGTAAGTATAATTTTCAAGTCTTTTATTCATGCAGAATAACAAACTAGAAGTTCTTTTTTCTTCATTTTATCCATTATATTTTTAAATTTCGCTTCAAGATCATATTTCGTATAATTGAGTTGGAAAAAAATTAAAAATCGATGTTGTAATGTAAAATAAATATTTACCCAGACGAGGATTAGAGTAGGCTCATTTTGAAGTAATATGCATAAATAGGTGCTTATACTCGTATAATTTTTATTTCGTAAAAAAATTTATAGTTCAAACTTTTTAGCCCAATGAAATAAAAAAATGGAATTGCATTTTGGGTTACATGAAATTTTTGCATTTCAAGTCCCCGAACCTAACCCCTCGGAAAGCCCCTCACTTCAAAGAGGAACCCAATTATCCCTTCGTTGTTTTTTGCTTATAAAATAATTCTTCAAAAGATGAAATTTTGCAATAAAAAAGATCACATTCTCACATTCATTTTTTTCGAAAAGTGAACAGGTGACGAAAAAAACGTAAAAGAGTGAAAAAGCAAAAAGTTATTTCGATAGGAAAATTTAAAAAATTTCTTTGCAGTGTCGTGTCGTTAACTTTCGATTTTCAAATCGATAATCATGTTAAAAATTATTGTTTTTTTAGGGGTCTAACAATTTTTATGGTGCTTCTCAAATGAACTATCCTCTTAAATTTGGTCAAAATCTGAGGTATGTTTTTTTATCCACCCTACTCTCTGACCTGTTCACATTTCAGAAACTTCGGGGAATAGGAGGGTTAGGGGATTTTTTGGAGTTTGAGGTTTGTTCTCATTCGCATAAAGGACGCATCTCGAGTGAATAGGCAACCAATAAGAAATAAAAAATGTTACATTTGCCTATTCCCGAAAGTGAAGGCGCTATGGAGCAGTGAAAATTGAAAAACCAGTTTTTTTTTCAAAGTGTGAAGATTTGTAATTTATACTTATCGCCTTCACTTTTAAAGACTTTTCACATAACTTTTTTTGCTCCTCACAAAGAGTCAGCCCTGTTCCGTGTACCATTTTGACGGAATTTTGGAATTTCCATGTAACACCTGTGCACTGTGATAAATTAATGTAGGCAATATTTTTTACTGGAACTTTGTGTTGCAATAAGTCCTTCAATTTCAGAGGTAGGCATCCCAAAGTAATTAGAACTTTTTTTAGTTTTTCGAAGGGCTATGGCATGTGGGATATGCAAATCTAGGTTTCTCACCTCCTAATTCCGTTTTTGATATTGTTTTTGACAAATTCTAAACTGGGGCTTCGAGGCGGGAGGGCAAAAATCAAAATTACCAAAAATAACATGTGGGGTATGCAAATCTAAGGTTTCATACCTCTTAAAACCGTTTTTGATATTGTTTTTGACAAATTCTCAACGGGGGCTTCGAGGCGGGAGGGCAAAACTCAAAATTATCGAAAATGGCTTGTGGGGTGTGTAAATCTAGGTTTTCCCATCTCTTGAATCCGTTTTTCATATTGATTTTGAAAAATTCTCAACAGGTGGCGACCAAGGGGGACAAAACTCAAAATTATCAAAAATGTCATGTGGGGTATGGAAATCTTGGTTTTCTTATCTTCCAAATCCATTTTTGGTATCACTTTCCAGGGATGGAAAACCGTTAAAAAAATTTTTCTGGTTTTGATTTGGTTCTGGTTTTCAAAAGGTATTGGTTTGGTTTTGGTTGTGGTTTTGGTTTTCAAAATGTATCGGTTTTGGTTTCGGTTACGTTTTTAAAAAAAATTTCTATCATAAATGACTTTAAAAACAAAACAAAACAAGTAATAAAAACATTGAAATTCAAAATTAATCTTTTGAGCAGGGAAGAAAACCAATTGAGACCCAATTGGTTATGGTGATGGTGGTTTTGAGAAAATTTTGAAATTACTGGTGGTTCCAATTGGTTTTTAAAAATTTTCAAAAGGTTTTTGTGCTAAAGTGGATCCATTTAATTTTTATTTTTTTTGATTGGTTCTGGTTCTGGGTTTTTGGTTTTGCTTGATTAATTGGTTGTGATGGTGGTTCTCAAATTAAAAACCATTTCAAATGGTTGTGGTGGTGGTGGTTCCGTTTTGGTTTTTCAATTGGTTTTCATCGAATTGCTTCCATTTCGTAGTATGAAAAATATTTCCCAACATTTAAACCATTTATCTATGGCATTAACCATCAGAACCAGATGGAACCATTTTCGTGCTTCCTATTATACCACAAAAGAACTAAAAAAAAAATCAGATCTTTGAAATTTGAATAAAAAATTAATTTGCCTACAAGTTACAAACGCAATATTGCAATAAATTTAAATTAAATAATATACATTCAAATAAAAAACAAAAAATAATAATGTTTCCACTTTCCAGAGCGCTGAAAAATCAGAAAAATGAAGAAAACAGGCCACACGGGGTAGGTAAGGGGCCAAATTAAAAAAAAAATCAAATCAAAGTTGTTGCTTGAAGTTCTAGGAATAAATTTGGTCATAACAAAAATTTTGATTGGACCCCTCCTTCCCTTTCAAATCCACTATTTCTCTTTTTAGAACCAAAAAGAACCAATTCCATTAATTGGTGGTGGTTCTGGTTTTCATTGTAAAGTTAATTGAAAATGGTGGTGGTGGTGATGATGGTTTTTTATTTTCAAACCACTTTCTTGTGGTTGTGGTTGTGGTTATTTCAGCAAATGATTTTTCGTTGTGGTTCCAAACGGTTCTCTTCCCTGCCTTTTCGAAAGGAATTGGTTCTTTTTGGTGGTGGTTCTTGAATGAATTTTTGAAGTTCATTGTAATGGTTCCAAATGGTTTTGAAAAACAATTGAAATATCTGGTGGTGGTGGTTTTACCCGGTTTTGGTTTCAATTGGTTTTCTTCCCTGCTTTTGAGTTTTGAAATATGAATATGAAATACGAAAGTATATAACAAATTATACGATTAAATTAAATTAAAATCGTCTTGAAATACCAAATACGATGTAAATCTGTCACTTTTTTGGCGGTCTTATCACTTTCCAACTTTTCCATCAAGTTTTTAGCTTTTTATAACGTGATTTCCGCTTGCTGCTCCTTTTTCGTGTTGTTCGCATTCGCACAATTTCAAAGCCTCAGCCTCAAGGGAAGGGAATGGGGGGGGGGGGGGGGGGAATGAAAAAACCAAAACCGCTTTCAATTTTTACTGGTTTTGGTTTGGGTTTTGGTTATGGTTTTCGAACGTATTGGTTTTGGTTTTGGTTCTGGTTTTTATGATTTTAAGCGGTTTTTTTTTTCGTTCCGGTTTTGGTTCCGGTTTGGTTACCATCCCTGTCACTTTTAAATACTGCAACTCAAGTTAGTGATGGGAACTATTGATAATACTATCGATAGTTATCGATATTTTTTTCTATCGATAGGAAATTTCGATAATTTTTGCCAACGATATACTATCGAAACTATCCTAAAAACTATCGATAAGTTATCGATAGTTCAAAGTCAATGTATTTCAAATGGAAACATAATAAAATCGCCAATTTTTACTTGATCAAAAGTCAAAACCTGAGAAAATCAGAATATTGCTATTGTTTTCGTGGTATTTTATTACTTTTCATAATTCGTATTAATTTTTCATGAACAATGACACTGCGCTGCAAATTAAATTAATAGGTACAATACGTACAAAAAAGAAAAAATGTATCTCACCATCGATAGTTATCGATAATATCGATAACTATCGATAGTTTCGATGCTATCGATAACTATCGATAGTTAAAAAAAAATTTACGATAACAATCGATAGTACTATCGTATGAACATTTCTACTATCGAAAAATTCACTAAAAAGTAGAAAATAATTCCTATTCCTTTTTAGAATTTTTAATATTTATTTAAGATTAAACTGTAATTTTTTCAATGCTATGATGTAACTCATTTATGAAAAAGCGTGCTGAAGGATTATTTACTACTTTTTAGTGCATTTTTACTATTTCACAGAAGCGTTGTTTACCCACCTAACTTTGAAAATCTGTCAATGTAATTTAGGGTTCGGATAACTCAGGCTATATAACGATCATTGTACATAAATCAAAATGCATCGTAACTAAGCTGTTTAATTAGTATAAAATCTATCGACTATAAAAACGTTACAATTATAACAATTGTTTTTAGTCGAATTAAACGGTTAACCTGCTCAGTAGCTGACGCAGCCTATACACCGAGCACCATTATGTTAACAGCAGATAAAATTCCACCTCCACACTTCGGCCCTACAGGACGATTTGTTTGCATTTTTGCAACATTATTGGATATAAAAATTAATCGTCTATTTTAGGTGCTGTCGACAGTGTCGACGGTAGGTATTTTCATCTGTGAAAACAATTCATTATTTAAAACGCGGCGCTTATTGCAATGGCACAGCAGAGGCAAAAAATTGTCTCTACCCCCGGCCCACATTCGTCACTCCCGAAGGTAAAACTACGTTACATAACTAATTTGCATATTCGGGCTGGACTTTTTTTTAAACGTAAAAAAAAGAAAGATATTTCAAAAGACCGGCTAGGTAGGTATATATTTTCGTAGAGAAAAAAGTAATTAAAACTTTCCATCGGATCTCAGAACACCGTATTGAAAAAAGAACTTCACATCTGTCATTTGAAGAACGAGTACGACGAGGAGCGAAAAAAATAAAATAAAAAGTACGTGACAAATAAATGAATTTACAGCCTTTTAATATGTAGTAGTTCGCTTTTACTATGATAAATGAAACACCATCCGACGTGATCTCACCTATATACCCAAACATCGTCAAAGAAAAGCTTTCAAAGTACCTATTCTGAGAAATGTAGGCGTTTTTTGAGCTTTTTCAGTCGCGGTCCCAGATGCGACCAGCCAAACCGTTGCAAATATTTCGTCTAATATGAAAACCATTAACGCCTTATCTTGAAATATTACCTAACGTGTGTGCCCATTAAACGCCTACAGTTCGGATAGTTTTTTAACTCGTTCAACGTTGGTTGTTATTTTTCATTTGGAAAAAAAATCTAAGGCTACAGGGATCACTTGGTCTAGCCAATGCTCACCATTAAGGTAATATTTTAACAAAATACCAGAATACCTAACTTTTGATAGGGTCGAAAAACTCGCACGAACCAAATGGACTTGGCTCGGTCATGAATTCATGATTAATAAACTTTTCATAGCAGTGAAATATGCTTTGTTTAGAATTTTTAATATTTTGTAATAAAGGACATTACTTATCGCAAGCTATCTTTTCGCTACCCACTTGGCTATCTTATATCGTCGATTTCAGAAACGTGCGTATTTTTTCATACCTTCGTTTCAGTCTGGTCTGCGCTGAAACAGCGCTACCCACGGTAATTAGGTTTCAGTTTCTGGCTAAATTAAATTAAAATGTATTTATTTAACATGTGTTTTTTCTTCAAATGACGACGAGCGAGGATCGCAAAATATCTACGAAAAACACTGCTATTACTAGGTATATGAAGGGAAATTAATTAGGTACCTACCTAAGGAGTCGTGCTTCACTCGAAATGTAAATATAACGAGGGTTTGGTAACAATCTTTGATAAATTTGCGCGCTACCGTATTTATTTTTGTAACGTTCTGCAATTTAATAAGGGCACATTAACATTAACCCAAGGCTGGCAACTAATTAAAAATATCTCTAAAATTAAAATTCGTTGAAGCAAAGGTGGAATGGTTTTTTTGCAGTTTGTAACCCCATTTTTCTGAAATGTACAATTATGAAATTTTTTTAAATGCTCGAGTTGAGACCTTGGCTGAGAATTTATACGTTCAAAAATTTCAAGATGAAAATTGATAGAAAGAAACGAAACGGTTTTCAAAGGAATTAGATATTTCATATTCAATCTCAATTTTTTCCGTGAAATTTTGATAATTTTATTTACTTTCAAATCGCAGCTGATGTTATTGATACAGAAGCCTAAAAAATTCAAAAAATTGCTTTTTGAAAAAGTTTCTCTCAAGAATAATATTAAAAAACTTGCTTTTGTAAAAAAAAAAAAAATGAATGAAATTTTTTCACTAGTAAAAGTTGAAAGATTCTGACTAATGGAGAATTTTTATTCCAAGTGAAAAAATTTCATTTATTTCTTTTCTCTCCAAAGAAACCATTTTTATTTCTAAATAAAAAATCGAGAGTTTTGTCCCAAAAAAATTAAATCCTCCATCCAAAAAATCATTGGATTCCTTTTTATTTTTTTTATTTAAAAAAAAAAAAAAATTGAGAAAATTTTCAACTCCAAAAAAATGTAAAAAAAGTGGTTGGTTTCAAAACAACCGAGATTTTTTTTACTCCTAAAAAATTGAAAGATTCTAAAATGTGAAACGCTCTGTGAAAAGGTACCTAAACTCGGAAAAATAAAAATCGATTTTTTTTAGTTTATCTGAAAGAGAATTTCTTCCTGGGTAATAAAAAACAAAAATATCGAAAATTGCTTGAAAATTGACCGAGATATACCACTTTGAAGTTCTCACATGGAAAACGGATGATTGGAGAAAAACGCTCCGAAATTGCGCCAAAAGTATTTTTTTTGAGAATCCATTCAAAAAGTGAAAAATCGATTTTTTCGATTTTTTGCTCTCCTGAAAAATTTGCTTTTCCGAGTTTAGGTACCTTTTCACAGAGCGCCTCACAAACACCTAATTGATTATTTTTTTATTTCATAGAATTTTGAATTTCTGTATCAAAAAAATAAGATTTCTTTCAATTTTTTTTCTTTTCTAATAAGTAGAAAATTAATTAATCATACCCCGAGCGGCACACTCGATCGATAATATCGGAAGATGTAACGTATCGATAAAAAATCGTTTGAAAATCTATAGATGTTCTCACGATATTATAAAGATTTATCGGTACAACTTCATAGGCAAAAAATCTAAAAACTATCGAATTCGATTTTATTAAGATTTTATGACGATATTCGTCAACGATACTATCGACAAAGAATATTAAATTTATCGATTCCGATTTTCCACCGATTTTGTGCAGATATTTGAAACTACATTATCGACAAAGAATATAAAATTTATCGAATTCGATTTTTTAACGATTTTGTAAAGATATTTAAAACTATATTATCGACAGATTACATGAAATTTCTCGACTTCGATATTTTACCGATTTTTTGACGACATTTGAAACTATATTATCGACAGATTATATTAAATTTATCGAATCCGATTTTTTACCGATTTTGTAAAGATATTTGAAACTATATTATCGATACATAATATGAAATTTCTCGATTTTGATTTTTTAACGATTTTGTGACGATATTTAAAACTATATTATCGACAAATAATCTGAAATTTCTCAAATTCGATTTTTTAACGATTTTGTGAAGATATTTAAAATTTTATTATCGACACGTAATCTGAAATTTCTCGAATTCGATTTTTCAACGATTTTATGACGATATTTGAAACTATATTATCGACACGTAATATGAAATCCATCGAATTCGATTTTTCAACGATTTTGTGACGATATTTGAAATTATTTCCAAATTGGTGAAAATTTTTCTAAGTCCAACACGTCTGGAAGTACTAAACTGCCTATTATAAGCGTTTTATTGCTAATTCCAGAAGGATAAGGTATGGCATAGTGGTTAAGGAAGAGGATTACCATGCAGGAGGTAGATGGTTCAAGCCCCACAGGTGGCAGATTTTTTATAATTTTTTTTGACTTTTTCTGAAATGATCCTCTTACCGTAACATGAATAATGTGTTTAGGCATAGTTTAATGTATTAATTATGCTAATTAATGATTTTTAATTATAGAAAAAAGCTAGTAAAAGACGAAAAATCGGAATAAAAAATCGACAGAATATCGAATTCGATAAAGTGTCGCAAAAGTTCCGCCTAAATCGTGAAATTATCTTTCGATATTATAGATATATTATCGATAAAATATCTTAATATAATCTCGAAATTTTTGCTAACTATAATTCGTCAATAATCTATCTATATATCGAAAGATAATTTCACGATTTAGGCGGAACTAACGCGACACTTTATCGAATTCGATATTCTGTCGATTTTTTATTTCGATAATTTGTCGATTGTGCTGCTCGGGACCTAATAAAATTGACATTTAAAAAAAAAATTTCAATAAGTTAAGTATTTGATTTTTAATAGTATGAAATTGACTTTTAGGTATTTTACTAAAAAAAAAAAAAAAACTTTCGAACCGAATACCTATGAAAAAAAATATATATTTCAGAAAAATTGAAAAAACCACCTATTGTAGGTATTTAAAAAATCAACACATTTTAATTTTCAATTTTTTTTTTGTTGAAAGCATTTGATTTTTTTACAAAATTTTACGATACTCGTAATGTTACCTTAATCGTGTTTGAAAAATTGAATTTAAAAATAATGTTGATACAAAATTTGAAAAAAAAATATATGAATAATATACCTAGTGTTATTTTCAGTAGAATTCGAAAAAAAACTTTATTAAAAAAAATCTCGGAAAATTTGTACCTTGACCTTTTTTTTTTGAATAAATTTTTTTTTTCGAGTATAGGTACCTACCTACACCAAAGTTTTGAAAATTTTCGTTTAAAAAAACTTTTAAAAAATTAACCAAGACGAAAAAAATAATGACATTCAAAAAATCAACGTTTTTGGAAAAATTTTAATTTATTTTACAGAATTGAAAAAAAAGAATTGGAACAGAATTTAAAAAAATTAATTTTGGGCAGGTTTGTTTTCAGTAAAATATGAAAAAATAAAAAATGCGTTTGAAAAAAATCTTGGAAAATTTTATTTCGAATTATAAACTCAATTTTTTTCCTTTTCATGTTAATGTTGTTGTTTTTTGTTATTTTTTTTTGTTGTTTTTTTTTAGTTTGAGTTTGAGTAAACCAAAATTTGTCAACACGAAAAATGAAAAATTGATGTTTAAGGAAAACTTTTAAAAAGTTATTGGCTTAAACGAAACTCTAATTTTCTAATAAGGTTTTTAAATAAAATTTCACCAAGTGTTAAAATTTTTTAAAAAGTTATTTTTATTGAGTTTTTTTTTTTTTATAAAATTGCAATATTAAATTGCATTTAAAACAAAATTCCAACAATTGTTTGTAATATATGAATCGGCTCATGCAAAAACCGGTCAAGTCACATTTTTTTGAAATTTTAGAGGAGACGAAAAAAACGTGTGCAATACACTTTTTTTTGCCTCCTGTACATTTTCGATGAAATTTTCAAAAATGTGACTTAACCTGTTTAATTTGATAAAAATGAATAGAGGTGTTCAAAAGAAAATTTTAGGAAAATTAGTTTCTCAACAGAATTTTTCTTCTTTATCAAAATTTCATTTGAATAAAGAAAACCAAGCAAAATTTTTAAAAACTTCATTCAAGCCGAATTCAAAAAAAAAAAAAAAAAAAAAAAAAAAAACAATAATAAAAAATTAAAATATTTATTTTTAAATGAAACTTTGAAAAAATTGTTTTTGAAAGGAAATCTGTACTTAATTTAATTTTTTTTTAAATTGTTACAAAAAATCAACAAGTTTTTTTTGTAAGTGCACCTAAATTGTCAATTCAATTTGAACAAAACCAAAACTTGAAGGCTAAAATAAAAAAATAAAATAAAAATTCTGGGAAAGATTTGAATTCAGATTTACAAAATTTTAAATTTAAAAAAAGTTTCAAAAAAATTAATTTCAAAAAAAATTTTAGAAAATTTTCTTTTTAATAGTGAAATTTTATAAAATTGAAAATTTGTTATTGAATAAAAAAATTTACTTTTTTCCCTTCAACAAAATTTTTTCGAGTAGGTATCCTTAGGTAAATAAAATTTGAAAAATTTTGAAGCTACATCTTAAGAAAATTTTTTGACAAAATTTTAATTTTTTACTTTTACTTTTGAATTGTTTTTTTTAAATGTATAAAAAAAATTGGAAAAATTGTGTTTAAGGTAGGTAAATTTTTAAAAAATCGACTTTTTAGATGAAATATCACTTTTTATTGTTTTCTCTTAAAAATTCTTTCTGGCACAGAATTCAAAAAAAAAATTTTGAACGAAGTTGTTTTCAGTGAAATTTGAAAAAAACTACGTTAAAAAAATGGAAAATTTACTTATGAATGGAACTTGAATTTTTTCGTTGCAAAATTTAATTCAAGTATGTACTACATTGTACGTAGACCAAAATTGGGAAACACTCATTTGTTCAAGCTAACAAAATCTGAAAAATTTGGGTTTATCAAGCATTTTTTCAACGTTTTATATTTTTTTACAATTCATATACCTAAAATTAAAAAAAAATCAATCGATCCTCATTTGAAAAAAATCCAACTTTATATCAATCTTTATTTCAGCAAATTTGAAAAGCATTCGGTGAAAATAAAACTTATATGAATTGGATGGAATTTAATAAAAAACGAATTTCGAAACATAAAACAAACAACTTTTATATGTATATTTTGTAAATGTAAAATTGATCACGAATCCGTATGTACAAATGAAATGAAAAAGCAATATCAATGTTTTATCTCACGCCTCACTTGAATTTCACTTTATATTTTTCGAATTGGTAAGCACTTTTTCCATTTCATCATACAAAAACACCAATACACTCACGTAGTATGTTCACACCTCATCAATTTATTTTTAGAATACAAAAAAGCTACCTACACCTTGCAATATTTCAACGTTACGCATCGCAGACGATTCAAAAGCGTTGATTTTTCATCACACGATGGATAAATTCGCATTCGATAGGTCCACTTGTAGGCATAGTGTGGTAGGTAGTGGAGAAAAAGTGAAAACGAACACGTCAAAAATTTACTGTCAACGATTACACATTTGAGACGATACGATAATATCGTAAATTTTTCAATCATATTTGAAATAAAACGATTACATGTTGGAAGGTTTTTTTTTCGCAATATCTTTGAGTTTTTCCATCAATTCTCTTTCTTCTTCTAACGCTTGTAACCTGTCTTCGCGCGAACCTTCGTAATATTTTCGGGCTGGCGATTTAATCATTTTTTCTAGTTCTTTTTTCTCTTCTATTAACGCACTCATTCTGATATCGCGCGAAGTCTTATGATACTTTTTTAGTAATTCGTCGAATTTTAGCGAGTCAGCTGAAACGTATGAAAATTAAGTTAAAATGTTACCTATACCTGCTTGTAACTTATTACCTTCGTCGATTTATTTTTACGTTGTCGCAGTATTTCCTTTCGTAAAAGATAAGAAAAAATGTAATGGAAAATTTCGCTGGAAATTTTATTACCTCGATTCGCGTTGGTTGGTGCTCGTATTCGCAATATATTTGCAATTTATCGTCGAGTAATTTAATTTCTACCTAAAATACTATTGCATTGCAATGATGTAGAGACTTCTTCCCAGTTTGTTTTATACGAGTACAATATTACATACGGTAGAAATGAGTTCGATAACAAGCGTAGGTATAAACGAACGTATAGGTAGGTATACCTAAGACACGATAAGAAATTCAAATTACCTTCTTCCTTCTTGGATTTTTCCTCTTGAGTATTAACCGTTTCGATTACGTCGTCTGGTTTGAATCCGCTTCTGTAAAAATATAAATAGTAGTATTGAATTTCATGCTGAGTAATAAAAACTCGATTGTAATTTTTCGCCAAGATAACGTCTCTAATGAAATATTATTTTAAACGTCTGTGGGAAATCAGCAGATATCGATTATGAACATTTTGATAAGTTTCGAGTACTTTGAACAATTAAATACTATGTTAAGTTGAAAAAGGAAATACGCGATTGAAACAGATTGCTTATACGCAATTTATTGCTTTTGTTCGAGATGTTAAGTATCAACTTACTTCGTTTTGTCATTTTGTTTCGTTTGAGAGGAATCGCTTTTCTTCTTCGAAATCATATTATGTATTTTAAAATACCCTCGAGAATTTTAATACTAACGAATTTGGCTCTTATTTAAAATTCATGATGAAGAAATGATAATTGTCTGTATTGTTTGTTATTGTTGGTTTGGATTTTTTTTGTCGTTTGATTCGCTAACCAATAATAAGCGAAGTCTGTCCCAAGATCGAGGGCCATATCATAGAACATGAATTTGTGCTTAAGACGATTTTCTCTAATTTTCGGTTTCTAGGACTATGTAATGTTTTGGTGACCAGTAATTTATTGTTTAAAGTATATGAATTCTCAAGGATCGTTCACAATGGACCTTAACTTTTTACTTTAACTTTAACCAGCTAAAGTTAAAGTAAAAAGTAAAAAGCAAAAAGCAAAAAGCAAAAAACAGTCAAAACTCCTACTAACCAACCATTTCCAAAATGAATTTTAAGCTTTTTTATGCTTAAAATCGTTTTGAAAATGGTTGGTTAGTAGGAGTTTTGACTGTTTTTTGCTTTTTGCTTTTTGCTTTTTACTTTTTACTTTAACTTTAGCTGGTTAAAGTTAAAGTAAAAAGTTAAGGTCCATTGTGAACGATCCTTCATTGCGTATTTTCATCATACCTATTACTGGTCACCAAAATATCACACGGTCGTAAAAATTGACGCGTATTTTTTTATTGCACGTAGGATGCCATGGGCTGTTATCTCTGCCTTCAAATTTTTGATATCTTGCGATTTACATGCAATTAGTTCGTGAAGGGTTCCCTAAGAGCGCTGTACCTCAAAAATTATGGATTTTCCTTCAATTTATTGTTGGCTATCTAATTTTTTCGTGTTTTAACTATCTTGGATTATTTTAAATTTCAAGACAAAAAGACCAAACACTGAGCAGCGCGATATGAATGCAGCGACTCCTTCGGGAACTAAAACGAAAATTCAGAAATTTATTGAGAGATGGCCATCTATTATAAACGTAGTTTATATTTATATTATCTTTGGGATGCGTAACAAACATGATTGGACTTGAAATATTTTTCTTTCATTTGATGAATTTTATTCAAATTGAAGGGGAGGGAGGTGTCCAATCGAAATTTTTATAATAACCAAAATCGTTCCTAAAGTATTACTCTACAACTTTTGTTTGAAACTTTTTTTCAATCTGATCCTCCCTTCCCTTCGGACTTTGCAAATTACTGTTATAAATGGGAAATAAGAGAAGAGAGAGGGGTACAATTGAAAATTTTTTCGAACAAAAGTTGTAGATTGAAATATAAGAAATATTTTATGTTATTACAAAAATCTCGATTGGACACCTCCCTCCCCTCTTATTTTGCATAATACTACGATGGTATCATTGTAGACAATGACAATACATAAAATTTGAGAAAAAGGAGGTGTCCAATCGAAATTTTTATAATAACCAAAATCGTTCCTAAAGTATTACTCTACAACTTTTGTTTGAAACTTTTTTTCAATCTGATCCTCCCTTCCCTTCGGACTTTGCAAATTACTGTTATAAATGGGAAATAAGAGAAGAGAGAGGGGTACAATTGAAATACATAAAATTTGAGAAGAAGGAGGTGTCCAATCGAAATTTTTGTAATAACATAAAATATTTCTTATATTTCAGCATAGATCTTTTACTTTTATATATGGACCGCTCGTGTAAATCAGCGGTTTTGAAGCACAAGTAAAGTAGTGTGAGTGTGTATTTACATGATCCTTACGTTGTGTGCGTTACCAACACAACGACGTATCATCTGTAAAAAACACACACACCTTTGTTTGCGCATGAGCAGAAGCGTTTTATCAAAATAGAACGTCGTGCTTCAAAATCTGGCTGATTTTAACATTGGACGAGCGGTCCATATATAAAAGTAAAATGTCTATGTATTTCAGTCTACAACTTTTGTTCGAAAATTTTTTCAATTGTATCCCTCTCTCCTCTCTTATTTCCCCATTTATAATTATAACAGTAATTTGCAAAATCCGAAGGGAAGGGAGGATCAGATTGAAAAAAAATTTCAAACAAAAGTTGTAGAGTAATACTTTAGGAACGATTTTGGTTATTATAAAAATTTCGATTGGACACCTTCCTCCTCTCCAATTTGAATAAAATTCATCAAATGAAAGAAAAATATTTCAAGTCCAATCATGTTTGTTACGCATCCTACGTGCAATAAAAAAATACGCAGACAATTCATTGGCAATTTAAAAAAAAAATTTAAGCAAAGATTTTGGCTCAAGTATGACCTATGATATGGCCCCGAGTGATTTACAGTGTCGCATTTTGATCAACAACGTGATCCAAATTTTTAATCAAAACTTTTTCTAAAAATAGAGCTAGGCAAACTTTTATAAAAAAGATCCAACTTCATGGTCTCAAAAAAGAGTTAAAGACAACCCTGAGTTGAGAAAAAAAATCACACTTTCAAGTCTAAATTCTTCTTATTTTTTTTTTAAGACTTGCAAATTGAAAATTTGAAAGTAGGGGTAAGATCAAAAAATTAGATTGCATTTTTTTCCCATCAAAAACTGTAGAAAAAAATTATTAAAATATAAGAAATTCGTTTTAAAAATATATAAAAAATACTTGGAGATGGGATAATTTAAATCCCGTTGGCTTGGCTGTAATGTGGATCACATTTTCCCTCCAACAATTCAAAAAAGTACGTAGGTAAATTTGAGGTGTCGATTTAGCATAATTTGAACTTTCATTTACAATTTTTTTGGAATGAAAATATTTATAATTTTTGGGATAAAAACATTCACAATTTTTTTGAAATGAAAAAATTTACATTTTTTAAGAATAAAAAACAAAATTTTTTGGAATGAAAAATGTCTATTTTTCTAAAATGGGAATCAAAAAATTCACATTTTTCTTGGATTGAATTTGGAATGAAAAAATTCACAAAATTTCCTGAAATGAAAAAATAACATTTTTTAGAATAAAAAATTACATTTCTTGGAATGAAAAAAATTATAATTTTTGGGGTCCGGATTGAAAAAATTCACAATTATTTTGGAATGAAATAAATTACCTACATTTTTATGGAATGAAAAAATCAAGTACAATTTTTTTGGGACAGAAAAATTACAAATTTATGAGAATAAAAAACTACATTTTTTTTTAAATTGAAAAAATTACAATGTTTTTGGATTAAAAAAATTACAATTTTTTGGAATGAAAATAATTACAATTTTTTTGGAATGAAAAAAATTAGATAGGTACAATTTTTTTGGATTGAAAAAATTACAATTTTTTTGGAATGAAAAAATTACATTTTTTTAAAATGAAAAATTATATTTTTTTGAAAAAGAAAAAATTACATTTTTTTGAAAAAGAAAAAATTACATTTTTTTGGAATGAAAAACTACTTACAATTTTCTGAAATGGAAAAAATTAAATTTTTTTGGAATGAAATATTACAATTTTTTGCAATGAAAAAATCAAGTAGCTATACCTATTACCTACATTTTTTTGAAACGAAAAAATTACAAATTGGAATGAAAAACTACATTTTTTTTTGGAACGAACAAATTACAATTTTTTAGATTGAAAAGATTCACAATTTTTTTGGATTAAAAAAGATATAATTTTGTTGGAATGAAAAAAATGATTTTGTTGGAATGAAAAAAATGATTTTTTTTTTTATTGAAAAATTAAAATTTTTTTATGTGAGGTAAAAAAATTCCTCACTTTTTTAATAAGTAAGTAGGTAGGTAATAAATTTTTGGATATTTCAGGGTAGAGGTTATTCAATTTTTTTATGTAAAAATATCTATCAGCAATTGTTTGGTATAGGTAAAAAATTAATTCTCTTACTTTTTCCAGTTTTTTTTTTCTTTTTTCTTTTTTGTTGGGATATCTCATCTCATTTTTCCTAAAATAGGAAACTTTTCAATTTTTTGGATAAAATTGTTTTATATTGGTTAAAACCCCCAATTCTGTTGAGGTAAAAGGAAACAGATATTGTATTTCATTCATGAGATACCTAGATCCAATGTTCAAGTGGACATATAGTACAGCCCATAGATATGTCACGTCTCATTGCCAAAGAAGGTGTTTAATTTTGTATTTTAATTTTTTTAGCCGAATTTTCTATAAAATTCGGACTTATGTATTCGAAATGGGGTTTTGGAAAACATTATTTTGAATGTTCTCAGTAACCGTAGAACATAGAATAATGAAATTTTCGGTGTAGACTTGATTTATCATGTAGCAAGGGACGTCATTCTAAAAATGCAATAATTACGGAGTAATTAATAATTGGGATTAGGGGAAGCGGGGAAAAAAGTATAGTGGATGCGAAGTTGGTAATGGGGATGGATAGAAAAAGTAGGGGAAATTCTAGGATGTTGACGTCAGGCACTACTTTTAGAAAATTTCTTCAGTGTGATTTTGAATGTTGAAGTGGTCGGTTGTTATTCATTTTTAATTTAAAGTATTGTCCTGTGATACGCCGAAGGTGCCGAGCAAGTGCTCCCCCCCCCCCGAATGAGACGACCTTACCGCCGGACCCACCGACGAACGGCGTGAGCGCGGAAGCGCGAACGCTCCTTTAAAAACTACCAGTTCCAAAAGTTTGGCAGTGTGTACCCGGCCTTATTTGTGCCGAGAATTTGACGTACCGACAGTTTGATGTACCGAACAAATGGGTACAAACCTAAATTTTATTCCAATTTCTTCAACAAAAAATAAAAATAAAAGTTGGCTGAAAAAATATAAAGGTGAATTGTTTTGAAAAATAAATTTTCTCGAAAAAATGCTTTTGAAATAATCCAAAAAAAAAAAAAACCAATTAATCTCATAAATAAAAAACTATGTAGGTATCTTTTTGGAAATTTTCTTTTAAAAAATATGTGTTCTGCAATCGTAATAACATGTATTTTTCAAGAACTGTAGGTATTGGAAAGAAACCTTGAAATAAAAATTATTGGAGCGAGAAACTTCCACGATTTTTACCAACCATTTTTGGGTTCGAAATAATTAAAGATGGTGACATGATAATAAATTTTTCCAAAATGGAAAAGTCATAAGAAAAATGTATCTAATCGTGAAATTTTGATTAAAGAACGAACTATAGGAAAGAAACTAACTAAGGCTTATAGAAGTTTGAAATATGGATGTGGATTTAGTATTTTCCTTTTTTATTTCCTCACTGTAGGTACCATTCACGATTTTCCTCGTGGTTTATGAAAGCAGAACATCGACCTATAGCCTTAATAAATTAATGGATATTCTATTTTCGCTTCATAAGCCACTTAGTTTATCCGAGCAAACGCATTGTACGAAAATTCTTGACAATTTCATCCGCGCGTAAAGCTGCAAACCTGAGTCAGCATAATAACGTGTTAATTAAGAGACTAGTCGTGGGTGTACGAGTATTTTCCCTTCTCACATGAACCAACGAATCGAATTCAAAACCTATTTCAAATGTCAAAAAAATCTCAACCAATAAAGCCATTATGAATATATCACGCAAAAAGATAAATCGCTTTCACCCTTTATCTCTCATTGCTACGGTGAAAATGTACGTAGGTACAGGTTAACCGCATTCGCTACATTAGTGCGCAATCCTTGCCAGTTTATCACCGGGCTTTATACCCACCTGTGAAACTTTTACTTCGGGTTACACGATATCCTATCAGTGTGTCCCAAATTTCGTATTCGAATTGTTTCGTTTCGATTTTCAACGCAAAGTGAATTTCAAATCAGTCTACGAGTGTTTCTTTTGTATAGCGTATCCGAAAAGCCAATTCGCTTCTAATCGAATAAACTTCCTTCGTCGCGAAGATGAAATGTACGAACATGCTACAACCACAAAAATTCAATTTTAAATTTAAAACAGCCACGTTAAATTTGTCGAAGAAATATAATTTCCGAATTTAAATTCGCTTCTGTGCGACGAAAATTCTTTTAAATGTAGGGCAGCCTTTACCGTTTCCGCGCTATCAAAGTAACCAAGTTTTAACGTTTTTTGAGGTAACAGAGCAAACTTTCAAATCCGATTTAGGTATGCTTCAATTTTACCGGATTGAGTCGTAATTTAATTTCTCATACCGGATGCTGAACACTAATAAAGTCGCGGAAAATTCATTCTTTTTTGAAAATCAAAAATTTGTAACATGCCTTGTCATGTTGTCGCTAATTCAATCAGTTCTTTTCAGTTCTCTATTTCGTCGTATTGGGGCTTGTTTTCTCAAGTAGGTAGAATTAAGTTAAGCATTTTTGCCTCGAATTCGTTTACAAAAAATTTTCAAAAATTTGCATTACCTATTTATTTTTATTAGAAAAATTTACAAACCATGTTTAAATGAAAAGAAATATTCAGGTCAGGGAGCCGCTTGTTTTAAAATTTTTTGAAAATGGGGGATGTCATTACCGAAAACCAGTGGCGTGCACAGGATTTGAAAATACCGGCGCAAAGGTAGATCAGCAACCACACACCTAACAAATATCTGCACACCCAACTCCATTTTTTCGTTTGACCTTTTTTAGTGTGCGTAAGCACACTATTGGTTTCAGTCTTGAAATATAAAATTTTGAAATAGGTATATCGAGGTTAACTCATTAATGATGGGATGGATTTGGTTCAAATTTTCAAGGAATGTAGAGTTCATGAAGGCGGAGGGTCAATGAGATTTGTGTGTGAATCTAATGAGTAATTATCGAGATAATTGCAATTTTCACTTGTAAAAAAAAAGGGAAAAGGGGACTTTTCTATTATTCATATCTTATCTTATCTTGGGGCAATAAATTTAAAGTGTTCAAAATCGAACAATGGTCACGTCACAACGTCCTCTTTGTGCTCTGCGGTTTTATCTTTTTTGGGGCAATAAAAATTTAAAATGTTCAAAATCAAACTTCCCGAGCGGCACACTCGATCGATAATATCGGAAGATGTAACGTATCGATAAAAAATCGTTTGAAAATCTATAGATGTTCTCACGATATTATAAAGATTTATCGGTACAACTTCATAGGCAAAAAATCTAAAAACTATCGAATTCGATATTATTAAGATTTTATGACGATATTCGTCAACGATACTATCGACAAAGAATATTAAATTTATCGATTCCGATTTTCCACCGATTTTGTGCAGTTATTTGAAACTACATTATCGACAAAGAATATTAAATTTATCGAATTCGATTTTTTAACGATTTTGTAAAGATATTTAAAACTATATTATCGACAGATTATATGAAATTTCTCGGCTTCGATATTTTACCGATTTTTTGACGACATTTGAAACTATATTATCGACAAATTATATTAAATTTATCGAATCCGATTTTTTACCGATTTTGTAAAGATATTTGAAACTATATTATCGACAAATAATCTGAAATTTCTCGAATTCGATTTTTTAACGATTTTGTGAAGATATTTAAAACTTTATTATCGACACGTAATCTGAAAATTCTCGAATTCGATTTTTCAACGATTTTATGACGATATTTGAAACTATATTATCGATACGTGATATGAAATTCCTCGAATTCGATTTTTCAACGATTTTGTGGCGATATTTGAAACTACATTATCGACAAATAATCTGAAATTTGTCGAACGATTTTTCAACGATTTGGTGACGATATTTGAAATTATTTCCAAATTGGTGAAAATTTTTCTAAGTCCAACACGTCTGGAAGTACTAAACTGCCTATTATAAGCGTTTTATTGCTAATTCCTCAACGATAAGGTATGGCATAGTGGTTAAGGAAGAGGATTACCATGCAGGAGGTAGATGGTTCAAGCCCCACGGGTGGCAGATTTTTTATAATTTTTTTTGACTTTTTCTGAAATGATCCTCTTACCGCAACATGAATAATGTGTTTAGGCATAGTTTAATGTATTAATTATGCTAATTAATGAGTTTTAATTATAGAAAAAAGCTAGTAAAAGACGAAAAATTGCAATAAAAAATCGATAAAAAATCGACAGAATATCGAATTCGATAAAGTTCCGCCTAAATCGTGAAATTATCTTTCGATATTATAGATATATTATCGATAAAATATCTTACTATAATCTCGAAATTTTTGCTAACTATAATTCGTCGATAATCTATCTATATATCGAAAGATAATTTCACGATTTATGCGGAACTAACGCGACACTTTATCGAATTCGATATTCTGTCGATTTTTTATTTCGATAATTTGTCGAGTGTGCTGCTCGGGTTTGTAATCTAGAGCTCAGCAGGCGGTATCAGCACAGCAGGTGGTAAAAAATCAAAAATCACGTCTCAGGCTCAGGGCAATAAATTCAAATTTTCAAAATCAAACAATGGTCCTTGTCTAGTTCTTATCTTATCTTTGCTTAGGGCAATAAATTTTAAATGTTCAAAATCGAACATTGGTCACGTCACAACGTCCTCTTTGTGCTCTGCCGTTTTATCTTTTTTGGGGCAATAAAAATTTAAAATGTTCAAAATCAAACTTTGTAATCTAGGGCTCAGCAGGCGGTATCAGCACAGCAGGTGGTAAATTTGCTTAGGGCAATAAATTTTAAATGTTCAAAATCGAACAATGGGTCGATCTAGTTTTCAGTTTGAGTGAATGGGGAGGTGGTGTGACTATGCGATATTGGTGGGGGGCACGTTGGGCTGGGTCATTATTTTTTTTATTCAGTATGGTTTTTGACGACGAAGAGTGTACATCGAATTTGTTCTCTTTGTCATCCTTTAGGTCAGTTTAGGACCTCAAGTTATTCAATTGAATTTGTTTCGTGTTTGCGCGGTTGTTTTTCTGTTTGATTTTGTTTAAATTGATTAAATTTTGTTTGTGGTTGCAGTATTAATTAACCAGGTAAGAATTTTGATTTATTTTTAGTTTTCATTTTGATAATCTTTTTATATGCAGATTCTTTTAATGTGTTCAAAGTTTGGTCTCGCGATTTTTTATTTCGATTTTTGCTTTCAATTTTTGCTTCTTTTTTGAATTTTATTCATTAGTGAGCTTTTTTCGTTTCTCTATTTTATCCAGTGTGCTTTTTTAAATTTCCAATTTTTTTAATACTTCCAAATTCTTTCAGTGTGCTCAAATTTTGTCCTCGCGATTTTTTTGCATTCAATTTTTTGTTTCGATTTTTTTTTGAATTTCATTTAAGTACTAGTGAGCTTTTTTTTATTTCTCTATTTTTTTCCTTGTGCTTTTTGGATTTCCCATTTTGTTTACTCGCTAATTTTTTCAGTCTATTCAAACTTTGGCCCTCGATTTTTGCTTTCATTTTTTGAATTTTAAGCATCTATTAGTGTGCTTTTTACATTTTTCCAATTTTCTCTTTTAATTTTTGGTTTGGTTTTTTGAATTTTTTTAAGTGTTTTTTTTTCTCATTGTTTTCATTTTTATTACAGGCAACGAAGTACACTTGCTATAATTTCGTAACGAAGTACGATAAATTGCAGCCAACGAAGCCAGGATTGTCATAATTTCGTAACGAAGTACGATAAATTGCAGCCAACGAAGCAAGGCTTGCCATAATTTCGTAACGAAGTACGAATAATATTGCAGTCAACGAAGCAGGCTTGCCATGATTTTATAACGAGGATGATGAATTTGTGAATAATTTCAAATGATTGTAAAAAAAAAAATGAATAAAAATATAAAAAGTAATTCGGATATTAAATTGCAGCCAACGCCAAGAAGCAGGCTCTCCAAAATTTTCTAATGGAGTATAATGATTTGCAGCAAACAAAGCAGATGTGGATGCACCGAGAAATTGAGAATTAAAATAATGATGTGTTTAAATTGTTGATATTGCAATTGATGAAACATTTAAAAAACTGAAAAAATTTTGAAAACTCACAGTACTTAAAAAGGTGCAGGCATAAGCTCTGAATTTTGAAAATATTTCATAAAATTGCCAAAATTCAAGAACTTGACAAATACTGAAAGCTAGAAAATTCCTGCCGAACTTGCAGAATCTTTATAGATATGAATGCAATTAAATTTTAATTTTATGAAACAGTATTCCTACCTCAGAAAAACTAGAAGATTTAATAAATTTGGTTATTGTAGGAAACATGAAAATTTGAAAAAATGTCAAATTTAAGTAAAAGAAAAATGAAAAACTAACCATTTATGAAAAGGAAAAACATCAAAATGTGAAAATGTTAAAAAACTTGAGGAAAAAATGAAAAAGTAGTTGACTATTTAAAAATATGAAGATTTTGACGAGTAAAAAAATGTAATTTATTTCATAAAATTGTCAAAAAGAAATTGACGATTATAAAAACTCTTGAAATGTTTGGAAAAGTAGAAGAATTTTCAAAATTAGAAAAATTAATCTAATTTGAATTTGACAAAATTTTATGAATTTGGAAATTTGGAAAAAACTAACGATGTTGGAAAAATAGAAAAAAAAAATTAAATTGAAAAATGGTGGATTTCGATAAACAAAAACATAGTTGGAACTGGTAGTAGAAATAAAATTAAAATAAGTGACAATAATTGATCAAATTTGAATTTGATTATTTAAAAAAAATTTAAATACCTACCTACTTGAAAAAATAATGAATTTAAAATACCTATTGCTGAAAGGTGTAAAATTGAAAAGGTTGACAAAATTTGAAAAACATGCAAACTTTTGCAAAACTGATTTTCTTAAATTAATTGGAAACATTTGAATGTAACAACAACAAGAATAAAATCCTAAAACTTCAAAAAACTGACAAATTTTAAAAAATTGAGTACTCAACTGAAGTACCTTACCTATACTTGATGCTTTTTTTTAAAAATGATGACTTGAAAAAAATAGCAAAACTTGAAATCAACTAGAAAATGAAAAAAGAATTTGAGCAACTAACACGTACATACAAGCAAGCAAGATCTGAGAAATTTGCAGATACTTTTTTTTAAATGAGAAATTTTAATAGATAAATTATTTCAAAAAAATAGACAACATTTAATTGAAGATTTACTGTAGTCATCGAAGTAGACTTGTCATTATTTTGTAAATAAGTTTTCAGCCTTTGAAATAGGCTTTCGTATGTTTTATTATAGTAAAAATATTCAGTCATTTAGTGCGAATGTAACAAAAGCAAAAGTGAACAGTATAGAAGAATTAATATAACCTACTTTTGTTGCAAATTTCATCTAGGTACTTTAATTTTAGAAATCAAAAGCTACGCACACTGTTAGAGCTGCGCTAGCGCAGGTGTCTAGTTTTTTTTTTTTTTTTTTTTTGCGAGAACGAATCTTTTACCCGACAGGGGGCAAATAAATTGAAGTTTTTTCGAATTCTCAACCATTTGCCGAAACCTCTCCTCTTTAGAAAAAAAATTGAGAACGTGTTTCTCAAAGTTCAGGAGAAATTTCTGAATTAAAAATTTGCACCTAAAAATACTATAAATTCTTGAGGTTAATAATTTTCAAGAATTTATTTTTCGAGAGCACAGGCGTGACGAAAGCGATGTGAGTAGGAGGGGGGTAAGATTAAAAAATTCTCAATTGATTTCCTTAATTCTCTCACTTAATTTTCTTTAAATTTCCCAACTTTTCCTCTAATTTTAAAAAAATGAATATCATGACGTTATAGGTTTTTTAATGCTAATATTTAAAATTCGCCTCTCTTCTCTCTAAATTCGAATCAGTCATTTTTCACTGATTCGCAGTCAAATTTCACTGATTCAAAGAGGCAAAATTTAGCAACTGTGAAATCAGTGAAACGGTACTGTTAGAATCAGTGAACTGAATTCACTGGTTGAACCAGTAAATTTTTACTGTTTTCCACAGTGTTCTAGTTGACCATTTAAAACGGTGAAATTTTTTTAAATTACTGTTTTGACAGTTAATATTCACTTTTTCAATAGGTGGTTCAATTTATTTTCACTGTTCGAAAAATAGTTATATTTATATTTTGAACAAATAACTAACGGAAATTATCAAAAATGTTGTATTTAGCACTATAAAAACAGCAAAATGAATTAAATAAGTATATCTAAACAAAGATTAAACGAGTATTGCTACATACATGCACAACAATTGCAAAAATATCCTTTCATTAAGCTGTAGGTGGTCGAACTTCTACGTAAAAAAGGTTTCTTGAGAAAGGTTCATTCTGAAAACATCAATAATATGTTTATTAAATTATTTATTATAAAGTATAAACTTATAGCACGTGATGAGTGAAACTCACTTGAAAATATTCAGAAGAAATATCTATGACTTTATGGGTTGTATTGTCATGTGGTTAGTGAATGATATAACAATAAAATTCCACTGCCTGCTCAAAATCTTTCTGATTACTCAAATTTATTTACTCGTTCTTAATAAGATCTGAAAATATGAACAATAGTTTATTAATGAAGTGTAACGCACGTACAGTATAGAATGCACACAGAGATTATAATTTATTTGAGAAAATTCAAACTTACCTGACGTTAGGTACTTTTAAAAACACTGATTTTAGATCCATTTCTTCATTTTTAGCAGGACAATGAAATAAATAATCGATTTAATGTACTTTTGAAAAATTAAATTTAAAAATTGTGAGAAGGCTAAGCTTATGCTGTCTGAACGAAAAGAGGGCGAAATTTTTTGAAAAAATTGTGTTCTTGAATGAAAAACTTTGCAGTTTCTGACTTTTTTTTTCTATGAATTGAAAGAATTTTAAAAACTTGTAATAACTTTAAGAACATGCAAATCAAAACACATTGATTTTCTGCACAAATTAAAAAAATTGAACCGAAAACGTGGAGAATCATCGTTCTGCCCAAGCGAAGCGAGGGCGAAAATTTTTGAAAAAATATCACAATTAAAAAAAAAACCACGCATTTTCTGCAAAAAATTTTTAAAAAGCTGAAAATATAGGTATAATAATTTTTGGATTTGAAAAGTTATAGAAATACAAAATACATTGCCCGAGCAAAGCGAAGGCGAAATTTAAAAAAAAAATTGCCCTTTTGAAGAAAAAAAAAATCATGCTTTTAATGCATAAAAATGTGGAAAAATTCGATAATTTTTGGATTAGAAAAGAGAAAGAAGCAATGTGTTGCCCGAGCGAAGCGAGGGCGAAATTTTTTCAAAAATTGCAATTTTCAATTTAAAAAACACCCATTCATCATCGCACAAAAATGAGGGAAAATGCAATAATTTTTGGGTTTGAAATTTGACCGAATATTTTTACGATTTTTCAGAAATAAATTATCTAAGTTGGGGATAGGTACCTATTATAGCTAATTTTTGTAAATTTTTAAATACCTATTTAAAGAAACTTTGTACTCTTTCAATTTCAAAAAATTTCTTAGGAATTCTAAGCACACAAAACAACTTTTTACAAATTTTCAAACTTTCTCAACTTTTTCAACTTTTGAAAATGCTGGGGGAGGGGTTGAGTCATCCCCACACCCCGATCGTCACGCTTCTATTTGAGAGGTTAAAATTTTTTGAAAAATTATCCATTTTTGAGAAATAAACTAATTTTTACTAGCAAGTTTGCTAGAGAATTCTGATGAAGTACTAAATTATTATTTTATGTATATACCTATATTTTCATTAAAGAAAATAATTCACTATTTTCATTTTGAGTTGGTGAAATAGTTTATTTAAAAATGTAGAAAAAATTTTACTGTTATGATTATGATTTGGTGATAGCCGGAGACCCAAAAAATCCCAAACAAAAAACACTGGCGCAGCTGCGCCAAATTTTATGCCTGTGCACGCCACTGCGGCTAAAACTGTTTTCTGATTTTTTTACATTTTTAAAATGAAATAATTATTCTGGTGCTCTAGTCTCAAATTTCAACTTGGTATTAGCGTAAGTAGGAGAGAGGCAGGAGAGAGAGGCAGGATGTTGTGGATGCTAAGGTTTTTTTGAGGATTATGACCTTATAAAAATTATATTGAGAACAACTTTGAGAAACTTTTCTCGACAGCAGAGCCCAATACTACATTTCGGTGCAGAAAACTTAAATTGCATTTTCAAAAATTTGTCAACACTAGTTATTGCACTTTTTTTTCAAACGTTGGAGAACAAGAAAAAAAAATTATCTAAAACTTGAATTTTTGACATGAGTTCGAAAATTGAGAAAATTTGTAAATTAATGCATTTTCTATTATATACATTAATTTATAGGTATAGGTACCTACACTTTTTTTTTTCAAATTTTGATATTGGAAAATTTTTATTTCAAAATATAATTTTTGACAGGAGTTCACAAAAGCAAAATTTTTAAATTAATGTGCTCTATACTAAAATCTTTTTTAAAAATCCTGGCTTTTTGCACGGTTCTCTCCTGTTTAATGAAAACATGAAAATTAAAAAAAAAAAAAAAATTGAACTTGAAACTGGAAACTACGCCTTCACCTTCAAAAACTGATCCTAAAATTGAGAGATATTGATTTTCTGCCTAAATTGTTTTTGGAGAAAAATACTTTACATTTTTCACAGTACAATTTCGCTTGATTTTTTTTAGAATGATTTAAATTCACTAAATTTCTTTTGGAACCAAAAAATTTACATTTTTTTGAACGAAAAAAAAAACAATGTTTTTTTTTGGAATAAAACAAATTAGGTAGGTTACCTACTATTTTTCGGAATGAAATAATTACCTACAATTTTTTAAAATGAAAAATTACTACATTTTTTGGGAAAAAAATTAGGTAGGTAGGTACAAATTTTTGTGGAATAAAAATATTTACAATTTTTTTTTTGGAATAAAAAATTACTAGTGTAGGTATTTTTTTGAAATATAACAATTCTCAATTATTTTTTTGGAATGAAAATATTTCCAACTTTTTTAGAATGAAAATATTCATACTTAAATGTTTTGGAATGAAAAAATTACTATTTTTCGAGATAAAAAATTCCTCACTTGTTTTAAATAAGTAATACCTACCTGGTAATAATTTTTTTTTTTTTTTTTTTAGGGTTGAGACGGTTTTTTAATTTTTTGAAATAAAATTTTTTTTCATTTTTTGCAGTAAATTTCTTTTTATTCTTTAGAAAATACGACGAAAAAAAAAATTATTTGTTTTCTTAAAACATAGGTACATATTCCTGAATATTGGAAAATATTTAAGAAAGAATACCTTCGTGATTTTTCAGCAGAAGAACGTGCCTTTGATTTATAAAAAATGTTTCTAAAGAATCCCGAGTCGTCTTCTTGCTATTAGGGGAAAAAATAAAGAATTTGAAAATTTCACGTACCAAAAAACTGAAAACCACTGAATAATACTCGTTTAAATTCTCCGTAATTTTTCACGTGGGCTGAATCTTTGCTTAGATAATAATTAGAAATGAAAATAAGATTTTATTTCGTATTCCTTTAGAACGGGAATGCCCAAGGTATTTTAGGTAATAGGCTTATGCTCAAATGAGTTGAATATTCTGAATTTCATAAGAAAGCTCTATTAGTAGGTTAACATAATCGGTAAGAAGATAAAATATTGCTACCTATACCTACGTGTCTACCTTTATAAATTCGTTGAAACCTCATTTTATTCTATGAAAATGAATTTATTTGTCTTTTTTTATTTATTTTTTTTGCAAACATTTGCATTTTATTTTTAAGGCAGATACGCAGGTAAAACGTAAGTATAAAATATCATCGTACGTGTATTTCTTTACAAACACGTGAAACAGTTTAGGTATAAATACGTTTACTCACGATTTAACTCCGCCCTAGAATACTCATGTATCTATGTAATGTACCAACAGGAAATCGATACTTACGTCGGCGAAGATAACAAACATGAAATTAAATTATCATCGATGTCTCTCGATGTATCATTTTTTCTGGTAGGTACTTACCTGATTTAGTTAAATTCCACTCAAACAGATCAAAACTGGATTAGGTAAAATAAAATTCAGTTATAGGATGGTAAGAGTGTGAATGAGGGATCTATCAGACAATAAAAATATAAAGAATAATTTTATTCCAATTTTCACATCAAAACTCGTTTCCATTCAAGTTCCATCTTTATAAAAAACACAGTCGAGGAAATGGAGAAATTTTCCGAATAAGAAATATCAAATTTCACACTCGCTATGTTATCCCTGATCCTATATAGTTATATTCGTACATAGATACCTGCTATAATATCTTACGTTAGTGGAAAAACTCCCATTCAAATGTATCATTTTTGGTATAAGAGTATAATAGCGCTGATGTAGTATAATGATTTTAAAGTCAATTCTTTTTGGTATTCCGCCTACATAATTTATCAACAAAAGAATATTCACGCTGGTGGGCGATATATATATTTCAAAATAAACTTATGGCATTAATATGGAGCTGAAAAAATTACCCATATATATCATCCGCTCTTGTAGTCATGTATGCACTGATTTTTCAACTTCTTTACACGCAAAAAAAAAAGCATCAAAAGAATTATGGTGGATTATCAAGCTGAAAACGTCGTCTAAATTTACGGTATCTAATATTACACGTCTTTATGTCTACCTATATCATTGAAAAATTTACCCACAAAGAGGTTCTTCTTTTTTGTTAGATTTTTATGCCCCAATTAAATTGCACTGCCAAATTTCAACAAACAAAATTTAAAATGCTGTATAGGTCTACTTATACCTACTTATCCTGTAGAGCATTTTGAATTTTTTTTTGTGATCATTCAGCCACATAAATGAAAGAAGACCAAGCTCGACGAAAATAATTCTAGATGCCCTTTATGGCCCGATGAGAAAATAATAGATCTCCTAACTGCGTCTCTTTGTTTCTATTGATAAGAAATGAAGAAGAATTTTTAATTAAGTGGAATTTTTTTTCGTTATTCGTAGATACTAGGTACGTAATACGTATATCATTTACCGAAAGATCGGATTTTTTAAACAATTAAGTAATACGCTTGTTTTAGAATTTTGATAGAGGATAAAAATCTGCGAAAAGTAAAAATGACTTTTGTTTTTGAATTCTAATAAGAAAAACAAACGTGTTAATGTTGAGTTGAATTATGAATTAAATTTGTTGATACGAATCATTTTTTTTAAAGCGAAAACAATGAATGTGAGTGAAATTGAAGACAATAGCAAAATTATGATTATTTTATTGTTTTTAAAAATGTATTAAGACGCATACAGTAGAACGTTGAGTATCCGAGTTAATTGGGGGGGGGGGGGGGGGGGAGAGATCGGATGTCGTGAAAAGTCGGATAATTGATTATTCAAATCTTTTTTGAAAACATGCAACAAAAAACTTCGTATCTGTTGTAGAAATTTTATAGAAATGCCTAAACAAACAGAAAACGACGAAAAAAGAAGTCCCATGCAGTGAATCACTTCAGATTAATCCAAAAATATCTAGGTAATAATAAAAAAAAAAATTAAAATACCTAGTGGATATAGGAATTCTCAATTTTTTAAAAAATAAAAAAAAATAGGGATAAGTTTTTTTATTTTTTTTATTTTTTGAAGTAGGTAGGTAAGTGGGTAATTTTCAGAAAATCGGCAAATTTCACTACTGTAAAAGTTCAGAAATTTGACAGGTTTTTAAAAAATTTTTCTTAAGGTAATTGAAAATATATATGCCCCCGAGTACTTTTATGGTGTTGGGGTCAATTCATTTCCCAAAAGGGAGGAGGGAGGACGATTCAAAAAGGGGTATAGCCGGGTAAAATAGGGTGATTTGGCCCCAACTAGTGGAAGTTGGTCCTTATTGGTCCTTATGGTCTAAAACCCCCGTGACCAAATTTTTAGGTCGCTACCTCACCCCACCCCCTCCTAGAGCGAAAAATGTGATTTTTCGATTATAATTTTTGATTTTGACAGTTTTTAACCAAATTGTTTCAAACTCGGGTAGATGTTAGGTATACTCAAGGGTCATCCATGGAAATTTTTTTAAAAATTTTCAAACCTATCTTCATTGTGAAATGCGCGTTTTAAGTTTTCTAACGGCTATTTCGACAGGTTCTTTCAGAGGTGCAATAATGGAAAAAATATATATTATACACCTAGTCTGGATGTACAACATATATTTTTTTCAGAATTTTTTATATAGGTGGAAGGCCTTTAAAAATGCAAAAAACTGATTTTTTCATCATTTTTCGAGCAAAAAACAAGTCATTTTTGGTCGAAAAAAATTGTCGTCGTAGTATATCACTAAGTACGTAGTTATACACCATCAACCCGAGTTTGGATAAAATTCGTTGATTTTTTCTATTTTTTAAAATTTTCATTTAAATTAACTGAGTGACGCCATTTTGGGAACACTCAGTGTCCCTCGAGGTGTCTGGAGAGCCTAAAATTCATGTTTGGACATGTTTCAAACTGATATTTGTCATAAACAGAAATTTTCATGAAATTGAGAAAATTTGATTTTTTTGCTCGCATCGTCGTGGCTTATCATTCCTCCGGTATAAAATGTCCCACCTTCCTGAAAACTGAGAAAATTTATTCTAATTAGTGAGTATCTTATTATAGCTTATTAATAATTAATAAAATATCAGTATTATAATGTACAAATAACCAAGAAATGAAAGTTGTACAGGAGTTGAGAAATCAGTTGGTTACTCAAATTTACCGATTTTCTGAGAATTACCCAAGTATTACCTATGGAAAAATTTGAGAAATATAATAATTTAATTTTAAAAAAATGAGGGGAAAATTATTTTTAAAAAATTAAAAATTATTTATTATTTGAAAAAAAATAAAAATAAAATTTCGCAGATCCAGAAAAAATTTAAAAAATTTAATTCCAAAAAATTAGGATATTTTAATTTTAAAAAATGGAATTTTTTTACTTCAACAAAATCAGAAAGAAAAATATACCAATTTCAAAATTTCATTTAAAATAAAATGGCCCAAATCAAGGAAAATTTTTCAATTTTTTGGAAAAAAAATTATTTAAAAAATGAAAAAATTCTGAATTTTTAGCATAGTGTATGCTTTTACGGAGACCAAAATGGAAAAAAACGACACCAAAATCCGACAGGAAAATCCGACCCCAAAATCCGACAGTTGGGTTAGTTCAAATTAATTTTTTAATTTTTTCCGTGATTTGAGACTTTTTCTAAAATAAAATTTTGAAATATTTTTCATCTTGAGTTTTTTGGGGTGAAAAAATCTATTTTTTTATACAAAAAAATTCTAATTTTTAGGAGAAAATTCTTTTAAAAATTTCCGGATTTGATGACTTTTTTCATTTTTGATTTTTCTAAAATGAATAATTTCTCATCTTTTTGAAATAAAAAAAATTAGATAGGTACGTTACGTATATTTCTCAAATTTTTCCAGAAAAACCCCTGATTTTTCCGAGCAAAGTTTCATTTTTTTTTTTTTTTGAAATATTACATATCTATGGAAAAATTTGAGATATATATTAGCATAGTATATGCTTTTACGGAGACCAAAATGAAAAAAACGACCCAAAAATCCGAGACCAAAATCCGACCCCAAAATCCGAGACTAAAATCCGATAGTTGGGTTAGGTTAGGCTATATTAGGTTAGGTTTGGATGACATGAAAAAACTTAGAAAATTTTTAATGAATTCGATTTTTTAGACATTATGTAAGACATTTTAAAACTTGTAAATTTTTTGAAATTTTATTACTTTTAGACATTTTCTAGACATTTTGTTAGACATTCTGAAGAAAGATGACTTTCAGACAGTTGACTTTCAGATATTTTGAAACTTTTTTCAGACTTTTTAATTTTTTAAAATAAATGTTATGACTTTTGGACATGTTGTCAGACATTTTGAAAATTGGAAAATTTTTTAAAGATTTTATGACTTTTTATTTAATTTCAAAAAATGAGGTGAAAATTATTTTTAAAAAAATAGAAATTATTTACTTTTATTTGAAAAAAAATTAAATGAAATTTCCCAGATTCGGAAAAAATAAAAAAAATATATATATTTCCAAAAATTAGGATTTTTTAATTCTAAAAAATAGACGTTCTTTACTAGGTATGAAAAAATCAAAAAGAAAAATATTTCAAAATTTAATTTTAAAAAAGGTCCCATATCAAGAAAAAAAATCTATTTATTTTAAATTAAATTTTTTTGAATAAAAAAATTATTTTTAAAATGAAAAAAAGTTATTTTTTTAGAAATTTTTTAGAAATTTTTGGGTATAAAATTTTAAAAAAATTTCCGTATCAGACAATTTTTTTTTCATTTTTTATTTTTCTAAAACGGATAATTTCTCATTTTTTGAAATAAAAAAATAAGATAGGTACCTACAAGTAGGTGGGGTGAAATTCGCCCCCTCGTGACGTTTTTTACGTTTATTTCCAAAAATACACACTTTTTTGAAAAAATGATAATGACATAAAATACTCAGCATAAAGTTTTCTATGAAAAATGTTCTCATAATTTTTTCGTTAAAAGTACTTTAACGTCGCCACAGGAGTGGCATTTTCACGAGTCATATGGACAGACACTCTCATGAGTTATATACTACAATTTATCAAAATTATAGGAGTTGGGAAATGAGAAACCGCGATTGTATGCTAATTTCGACGAAAATTGGCTACTTTATCCCACGTAAATTTGACGATTGTGCAAGTTCTTCACTTCTTATCCGGAAACTAATTACAAATTCGGTTTCAGGTGGTTCGAATTATATGGAAAACACATTTCATACCCCCAATTGGTCACCATTGAGGGGCTTCAAAAATTAAAAAACGTGATTTTACCTCTATTTTCGCGAAAAATGAGCGTTTTCCGCAACACAAATTCCTCGATTGTGTCACTTCTCTCCTTCTAATCGAAAAACCAGTGGTCGATTCGAGTTCAAGAGGGTCGAATTATATGGATACGATACCAAACACAACCGCCCCCCCCCCCCGGTAGGTGGAAAAATGAGGGTGTTCCCCCTCCTAAAACCCCCTTCTGCTCACCCCCTAAGGGAAATTTTTGATGGTTCCCCTTCTCAAAAATTTCCTTTGGGTTCATACTAAAAGAAAAACATCATGTCAACTCGTGTTCAAAAAACGAAGTATGCCTCCCTTTTTTCGTGCTAACCGCTTAGACATGTTCGATGAGAATAACTTCGAATAGAAAATGTGCATGTGCATTTTTTTCAAAGAATTATTCTACAGGTAGGCACTAGGCACTCCAAATGAAACGAGTTTCCCATCATTAAATGTACGTGCATGAATTAAAGCTGAATCAACAGTTCCATCGATAAAGCGGAGAAGTTCTACAATGTAGAATTGCTGAGACAGTAAAAATGTTCGAAATAGCCCTGTCCGTCAATCGTTTCTCATTCCATGTTATGACTTTATATCGTCTTGTTAATTTTTTTCCCATGAAGGTGTGGTGATCGTTTAGACTAACATAACTTTGTGATTAGGTATAACGTTTGTTCCTTTGGAGAAGAAAATTGATTACCGGATGCTCAATTTATTCGATATGAGATCATGTGAGTACCTAACTATTTTTTTTTTACCAGATTATCATTAAATATTTTTTTTGTCGAGGTTTAAAAATTAATTTTTGTAATTTTTTTTTTCAACCAAAGTAATCGCCAATAGGTATCTGTTAATATTATAATTAAAATCCTTTCGTACCTATTCCTGATTGTTAATTTACTCAAGTTAATCGAAGATTCAATGTGAATAAAATTACTTACCCGCTGCTTTGGAAGTTTTTACTAAATCAATACCCAGTTTAAAAATAACCCTAATATTATGTATACAAAGTTTTCATCAATTTTAAAACTTCGAGAGCCTTCTTTTTTTTTTGAGACAATTTGTTGATAATTTTAATTAATTTTTATTTTGAGGCGGGGTAGGTAAAATTTTAAATTATCAAGTGATTTTTTTAACAACCAAAAAGCACTTCGTGAAATATTTTTTCCCTAATGAAATAGGTAGATAACTATTCAATTGTTGGTGTTTTGGAAATTCCACATTGATTGCTACCGAGTACTCGACGACCACCTCAACTTTGTAGGGAAATATTGTTCAAAATCATATTTCAAAATTGAAAGCATCACTGAAGTCTACGATGTAGCTGTTGTCGTCATTATTCATGGTTGTTAGGCATAGCTACCTGTAACTACTCCCAAATGAAAACATCCCTTTGAATGCAATCCGTCTTATTGTAGTTTTGGTTTGAATGGAGGAGAATAATTTTCAATTCTTTTCGTATTTAAATCTCTATTCCTGGCGAATTTCAGTAAATCTCTTATACCTAGTATAAGCTTCAAGTATACCTACTTATCAGTGTTTTTAAGCTTCGTTCCAAGAGGCTGCTAGTAGGCAGAGTTAAGTACCCGTGAATTCGTTAAGATGATTCATGTGTCGATACTAAAGAAGCACACTCCGGCCTACTCATTTCTATTAAATCAATGATGCAATCTTATTCGTTTCCTAAAATTATCGAAATTTGAAGCACGAGTTGAGACATTCACAAGAGATTTTTGACCCCTAGAAATCTACTCTAAACGAGATCAGCTAATACCTACCTACCTATCTACTTTACCCCCTTTGGCAAAGTTTTCAGTCGATATTTCTTTGAAAAAAAAATCTCATCGTTAGGTACAGTTTTAATAAAAGTTGGAAAAAAATTTACTGCAACTTGAAAAATAATCGATGCGAGCTAGGTAAACATGAAAATATTTTTACTTCAAAGTAGATACAACCTCTCCTACTCAGTTTGTTTTATTTTAATAATTTTCATCTTCTTCTCGCCTTTAAATTAAATCTGCGCCTTAAAAGATGCCTTAACTTTAAAAAGCTTTTGCTATAACGAAAAAGCTAGGTAGGTGTATAGAAAATATTTTAATTAAAGATGCGAAATAAAGGCCTTTTCTCACCTAAACACCGAATATCTGCCGTTTAAAAACATCCCTGCCTGTTTTCTTTAATAATTTAGAAACAAATGAAAACCCTGCTGGTTCCTTCATTTCGCATCCGATTAATCTAAGTTTCGTAAATAATGAACACCTTGTACTTATAACATTAAGACCTACAACTCGAATGACGTTATCTTTGATCGTTATTAATGAACGAAAAATATTCCCAATTGATAATTTCAGATCAGAAGCGGGCATCAATGAGCTATTTGGGCATTGTGATGTGCCTGTGGGCAAGCTGTATTTTAAATAGTGGCCCACAATCACAGCACTTGTGACCAAATTGCTATACAAATCGACCAATCATCGTGTAGCATTTCGAACGCTATTGGAAAGTTCGTACTTCAAATATTTTCCTCGTCACTGCATTAAAATTCATTCGAGCTTTCAAATGAAAAAAGGAAAGGCTTTTCATCGGCAAAATCACGTAATTAATTCTCGGTTAGAATTGGTATTCCAGTCTTTAACCGCTCTATACGTACTTATGGTGTATCTGTTAACGTAGACGAATTGAAGTCAGTCGAGCTGATTTCCGCTTCGGTTCTTATCTGAGATACCGAAGAATTTTCAGTTTCGAAAAATTATTATTCCATTCAGATGTTATACATTGGTTATTAACGAACCAACCGATAGAATTGTTTATTTATTTTTTATCGATCATTAAGATGCAAAAAAAAAAAACTGGAACAAAATTTAAAATATTTGTAGTTAGACCATTATTATTATGATGGTGATATTGTTTTGTCTGGAAAATCGGTCCAAGTTTTATTGCTCTTTATATTTATTGTAAATTAGATTAGGAATATCTAAGTATGGAGAACTAGAGATGAAACTGTTTATTTTATACTTTATCTGGGTTAAGTATCAAGCTACAGACAGACACATTTGCAGGAATTCATACCTACGAAATTCTAATCTAATACAAACCGACTGAAATCATTTTAATTTTCCTTTTGCGTAGAAATCGTCGGTGACGTCACTTCTCTGGTGTGGTAAATTTCAATTTTTCTCTAAAGTAGACTCGAGACGAAACGCCGACGTGAATAATGCCTTTCGAGTACTGTGATGTGTATGTGGGCTTATTGTGATCTATGTCAGTGGCCCACAATCACAGCACTTTCATCGAGTGGCTATCATTTTAAATTTGATTTTTATAACAGAACCGGAATACCATCAATGATTGAAAATAAGATTAAATATTGATACAAGGGTAAAAAATTATTTACCACTTCGATAGATACATAATCTTCATATGTACACTATATGTAAACATACTATAAGTTTCACCTAACACTATGTTAGCTTTTTTACGTGTAAACGGAAATAAACGACAAATGTTGCTCTTGTGTCTTTTTTCCTTACGCCATCATAAATACATACCTACTTACAACAAAAGAAACTAATATGTGAGATTTTTTTTTTATATTTTAAGCTAGACGTATAATCTTCTGGTTTCACTCGTCACGCAAACGTTTCATTACTTTTTCTCTGTAATACATGAAAAATCTGCCAGATTTTGTCGCTCTCGTGTGGCTGTCATATCGGTTCCGTTTATCAGCAATAAAATGAAGGAAATAAAATTCCAACAGAGGAAATACTTAACTCGAGCCTATAACAACTTTATGGTGGAAAGTTTTTCGCGTTGAAAATATGTGGGTAAATCAGACAAGCCGAGAAAAAATCTAAACCTGATGGAAAATTTTTTAAACTTTACCCCTCCATATTTTAGTTTATTTTCCCAAAATTTATCATCTACCAACAAAAGGTAAAAATTTTGCAATATTTTGCCAACACAATTTATTAAGTTTTTTGACAAACATTTAATTTCGTGCAGTGTTTTTTTTTAAATGGTCAAAACAACGAATATTTTTTGAAATTTTGATTTTGAAAAAATTTGTTAGGTAAGAATATTTATGAACCTAAAAAAAGAAAGATTTACAATCTTTCTCAAAGGCAATTTTGAGAATGTTTAAAAAATTTTAATTTCAAAAATTTATTTTTCAAGACCAAATTGCAAATTACAAATAATTTTGCAAAAATTTCAATTTTTGAAACCTTTTGCCAAAACCCTTTTGTATTTTTTTTTTATTTTTATTTATTTTTTTTTTATGTAGGTAACAGGCAAAATTTTGAACTTTCTACACTAATATTTTTTGTTCTATTTGATTTTTTTTAAAACAAATTTTTGAAAAGTCATAATTTTGAATATTTAAAAAAAATTATAATTTTCACATTTTTTTCGCAAGGATGATTTCAAGAACGCTTTACATATATTTTATTTTGAAAAAATTTTTAAAAGGAAGAAATCGCAAATACAATTTTGCTAAAAAATTTGTGATTTTTGAAAACTTTCGCAAAGACAATAAAATTTTATTCCGAGTTTTTAAAAGGCAAAAATTTGCAAAATTAATAAGTATAAAGGTATTTTTCAAATTTTTTGCTCTTTAAATTATCGCATAAAAATTTGCGAGAGTAAAATTACGAACATTACGCAAGAAAAAATTTTGATTTTCACAATTTTTGACTAGGGCAATTTCAAGAATATTTTTATATTTTATAAAAATTTATTTCGATTTTTTTTTTTTAAAGAAGAAATGGCAACTATTTGTTTAGGAGGAGGTGGTGAGCAATTAGGCGAACTTTTTCGAAACTTCGATAGCGATTATCTCGGTAATAAATAACATGACTTGAGATTTGGATACAATCGAGTTTCACCAACAAAAAACTTTATCTATACCCCATTCCATTTAACTTGACCCTTCACCACTACATACAAACGTGTAAATACACAAACTTCTGGCCACCTGATTGGTGCACAGTGCTTTGTTTAAACTTTTGCATTAGTAGTGAGGGGTCAAGTTAAATGGAATGGGGTATACATATTGTGCCTAAATTTGAAAATGGATTGCCTAGCAAAATTCGTTGTCAACACTGCTTTCAATAATTCTTTTGACTCCGGCAGTAAATGACACTTTGAAAAAGCAAAAAAAATATGTAAGCACATTCGGTTGCCTACTTCTAAATTGAAGGAGTTGTAGCTACACACAAAAAAAAACAAAGATTTTTTTTTCAAAAAATAAAATCTTTTTACTGCAAAATGTTGAAAAAAAAACATTATTCCAAAAAATTGCAGATTCTTATCTCTAAAAGTAAAACTTTTATCTACTTACCTGTTCCTAAAAAAAAAGAGAAAAATAAATTTTTTTTAAACTTGACATTTCAAAAAAATTTTTACTAAAAAAAATGGAGATTTTTTTTCTTTCTAAAAGTAGGTAAGTATAATAGGTATGTAATAGATAAGATTATTATTTTCTAAAATCAAAGCAAAAAAATTTACATCAAAGTAAAGTTATTTCGACTTCAAAAAAATAAGAGATTTTTTTTTTCTTCAAAAATATGAGATTCTTTACTTTTAAATGTAAAATACCTCTTTTCAAAAAAAAAAAAATAAATAAATAAAAAAAAAACACCAATATGGTCTGCACAAAAATTAAAGACTTTCACTTCAAAGTAAATATAATATTGTACAGATTATCTTTTTATAAATTTTAAAATATTTCATTTGAAAAAAAAAAATAAAAAATGAATCGAAACGAGAAGTTTATTAAACTTAAAGTTGAAATTTTTTTAACTCCAAAAAAATTTAAGAAATTTTTCTCTTCAAGAATTCAATAAATATTTTTATTACAACATAACAGAAAAATTCTTTGCTCCAAGAAAATCGAAAGTTTTTTTTTCAATTGAGACAAAATTTGAGATTTTCTGATAGAATTTGATTTTTTTTTTTTTTTCAAAAAATAAGAGATTTCTTTCATGAAAAAAAGGAATAGGCATAGTAAAAAAAGTTGAAACAAAAAATTTAGAGATTATTTTCTCTACAGATAACCCCCTTTTTCCTCGAAACATTGAAAATTTTCTCTCAAAATGAATTGAGATTTTTTTTCTCAAACAACTCGAGAGGCCCTTTCTTCAAAAAATTGTAAATTTTTTTTCTATAACATTAAAAATCTTTAAAAATTGATTGAAAAATATAAAATGTGAAAATTTTTTAGACTTGTGGGCCAAAAAAAACGAATCGCGTCCACCCCAGGTGAATTCCCAACAAGTGGTTTTTTAAAGGTCCAAAAATTATTGAACTGGGGCTTCGCTCGGCTCTGCCGTTACTGGTGCTCGTTTTTATTTGCAAATTTTTTATGAATTTTTAAAATTTAAAATTTTAAAAAATTTGAAAAATTTAAAATTTTAAAAAATTTGAAAAATTTGAAAAAATTGAAAACTCAAAAAACTATTAAAAATTGTTTCTTTACATTACCACATTATAAAACTTGAAAAACAAACAAAATTTATTATAACATATTTTTACCTACCTATCTCTGAAATTTAAAGAGCTGAAAAAGGAAACGCTAATCTAATTTGATTTGATTTGATTTTTTTTTTTTTTTTTTTTTTGTAAAATTAGGTACTACTTAATTTAAAAAATAGCACTAAAATAGCATTTTTTAGTCCTTTCAGGCAAAAATGTTGTCATAATATACTATTTTGCTTGTTTTTGGTATGCAAAAGAAACAATTTTTAATAGTTTTTTGAATTTTAATTATTTCAAATTTTTCGATTTTCTCGAATGTAATTTCAAAAATTCATAAAATTTTTTTAAATAATATAAGTAGACACATGTACTTATGGTTTTTATTAACTTACATTCATAATACTATTTTAAGTTCCTAGTTTTGCACTTCTGACATGTCCTATGTTAGTCTTATCTGTATCTGAAACTTCATTTATTTTTCTTAAAAAAACAAAAAAAAAAAAACATACGTAGGTATAGATATTTTTTGAAATAAATATGAAAAACATAGAATTAGGAGTGAGATAAATTTCACGCTGTACAGCACGCGACGTAAGCGTCCTACGACATCTTGCAACAATACGATATTATGGGGGCAGCAAGTTCTAACGATTTTTGAAGAAAAAAAATTTGTATCAATTTATTAGGATAAATTTGTCAATTTCAAATTTCAATAACACAAAACGTAACTCATCATTTTTTCATAATTTCACCTGTAGGCAAACAATATAGCAAACATTAGAACTGTGAAAATTTTTTCGGAACAAGTCGGTTGTTTTTTTGCAAGTCTGTGCATGAGAAGCGCATAAATTTTTTTTTTAATTTTAAATTTTAAAAAACACCAAAAAATTTAAACAATTTTCTAAAATTCATTATTAAATTATTAGTCATTTATTAATAAAAAATCAGCTTTTCTAACGCAGATTGCGTCATTTTTTTTTTTTTTTTTGAGAAGGAACAAATACTATGAAATTGGTATCTACAGAAAGTTATTTAGACAGGACCATTTTCGGTCTTAATCATTTTGGGAAAAAGGATACTTTGCCAAATTCGCCATTGTCTAAGCATGTCGGGTACCTACTTCATTTACAAAACTGTCTTTGTCGTAACAGAGGTCGTTTTATTGGTATACCAGATGACGCAATTCAATTAACAATTTACTCGGCGGAATATATTATTACGAAGCGACGAAGATGTCGTCGGCTACATGGTTATATTTCTTTCGATGACTTAACACATTGAATCGAGAAATTAAACTCTTTTCCGAGAATACGTATACAGGGTGTCCCGTCACCAGTTGACACCCCTTCACCAGCGATATATTCAACTCAAACTAAGCTCATGTATGCATGTTTGCCGACCCTGTGAATTGAAGGGGCAAAGATATGCTCAACTGAAAATTTTCATTTTTTAGTTTCGTTTCAGATTTTTAACCATGCGCTACTCGACAACCGAGATAGGTAGAAAGTTGCACTTTGCGGCGTTGGAAAGGAAATTTTGTGTAGAATTTTTTAGTGGGGTTGATCATTGAACTAGGTAATCAGGGGGTCTGTGCTGCACTAATTATCTTGAAAAAGTGTTCAAAATTGGCGATTTTTTTGCAATTTTTGGGGAAATCTCAAAAAAGTTTCATCATTTGGTATTATTATTATGGCTTCGCTTGGATGAAAAAAGTTTGACCTTTTGAATGCCGCAAACCAGACCCTTCTATCTCACTTCGTTAAAAAGTTATAGCAATTTCAATTTCAAAATCAGGTCTAAAAAAAAGAAATGAAAAAATTCAAAAAAATTTTTTTTTTCTAAAATGTTGTTTACTTTATTTTAAACATCGAGTTTCACTCAAAATCATTAGTTATGTTAGGTATCAAGTTTCAAAAATAACATAAAAAGGAATTTTAAAATTTTTTTTCTGCTAAGATTTTGAAATTGAAATTGCTATAACTTTTTAACCGAGAAAGATAGAAGAGTCCGGTTTGCGGCATTCAAAAGGTCAAACTTTTTTCATCCAAGGGAAACCATAATAATAATAATACCAAATGATGAAACTTTTTTGAGATTTCTTCAAAAATTCCAAAAAAATCGCAATTTTTGAACACGTTTTTTAAGATAATTAGTGCAGTACAGACCCCCTGATTACCTAGTACAATTATCAACCCCACTAAAAAATTCTACACAAAATTTCCTTTCCAACGCCGCAAAGTGCAACTTTCTACCTATCTCGGCTGTCGAGTAGCGCATGGTTAAAAATCTGAAACGAAACTGAAAAATGAAAATTTTCAGTTGAGCATATCTTTGCCCCTTCAATTCACAGGGTCGGCAAACATGCATACATGAGCTTAGTTTGAGTTGACTATGTCGCTGGTGAAGGGGTGTCAACTGGTGACGGGACACCCTGTATATTGTACGCTTGTGTACGTAACCGAAGTGACGCTGACGTACCTATTTTGAAGCAATTTATTAAAGTCGCACGATATCTAGGTAGGTACCTCCATCTTGTTATTGTGCACCGCAGATATTTTAGCTAGGTAGGCTGCTATGCATAAAGTACGTTTCTGCGTACTCGTGCAAATTTAATTGTAAGAAGTGTAATGTTGCTTTTCAACATCTGCCACAATAACACTTAGGAATTTAATGCCGAAAATGTGAAAACGTTTTGCTAAAAATTCTTCCAAGTGCATTTAGACGTACACGTACGACAAACGTAGGAGGTAGGTAATGCGGAAATTTGTATTCAGTGCAACAGGAAAAAAAAAGAGATTCGTACGTAGAGTTTTTTCATTGATGGTAACATTTGGTTCACTAAACTTTCTTGAAAAAAAAAGGATTATTTTCATGATAGTACCGCATACGTTTAAATTTTTTTGCCAGAGTTGTGAATATGTGAGTGTGGATGGGAAAAGGGACCTAAGCAGGAAAAACGTTTTTTTGGTAATGAATATTTTAAACTTTACAAGTCTGTTTTGCACAATCATTGAGGGGTCCTAGTGGATTATTAATTCCCTCATAATTTTGAGCCCTCATGTTTATGGCCTATTTCACAAAAGGGGGTGATTTTGAGCGAAATCAGGGCTGCCGAAACTAAAAAAGAAAAATTCCAAAAAATATTATTCAACCATGTTGATTTCGAATATCATACTCATTGTCAACTTTTTTATTGTGTTTCATGACAATCTTAACCATTTTTAACAAAAAAATGATAAAAAAATTATTTTTTATTGATTTTGAGTAAGTCTTGCCCCGCTGGGAGGCTGAATATTGTTCCTAGGTCCATCAAATAATTTTTAAATGAAAGTACAGGTTGAAATTAACCAAAAACAGTCAAAACCCCAAAATCGATTTTTTCCTGCTTAGGTCCCTTTTCCCATTCACACTCACATATATTAAAATCGTACTTACGAAAAATACGAATTTGTAAGGAAGCCATATATTGTTGAGATAGGTACGCAGGTAGGTACTAGGTACACCTACGCATCTATATAGTATATACCTAAGCAAATTTGAATGAGTTTTTTTCTAAAATGACATAAGTCACATTTATGATGAAAATACTTTTTTTTTTTTTTTTTTTTTTTTTTAATGAAAGGATTTCCCTATAGACGCAGCTACATCACATTTATAAAAAAAAAATAATTTAATTTTTTATTTCATAAAACAGCTTAGGCTCTCACTATTAAATATTTATCCGATTTCATTAAAAAACGTATTTTCGTCAAAAATATGACTTTATGTGGTTTTAGAAAAACCCGATTCACTCACCTACTTCATCAATTCATATTTCATATCTGCATAAAAGATCGGGTATTTTGACGAAAACTCGCTGCTTGCTCATTTTCTTGAATTTAACGTTGATTTTACCAAATCCAGTACTATACATAAATACTTCATATTCAAAATTGGAGGGGAGAGAGGGTTCCAATCAAAATTTTTGTCATCACCAAAATTATTCCTAGAACTTCAAGCTACAACTTTGGTTTGAAAACTTTTTCAATTGAGCCCCTCCTTCCCCTGAAGATACTAATTAAAAATTATAGGGGAAAAGGTCCAATTGAAAAATTTTTGCAGCAAAAGTTGTAGCTAGAAGTTCCAAAAATAAATTTGATTATTATAAAAATTTTGATTGGACCCCTCCCTCCCCACCAATTTTGAATAATATCACCTAGATATTCAAAATACATTTTTAAAAACAGGGGTGAGGTAAGGGGCCAAATTGAAAAAGATTTCAAACAAAAGTTGTAGCTTGAAGTTCTAGGAATAATTTTGTTGATGACAAAAATTTCGATTGGATCTCTCCCTCCTCTCCAACCGATCGTTATTAGAATCCATCTTATACGTAGTTTTCCATTTATCATTGAGTAGGTACACGTTTAAAAGATATAGGCATACCTACCATTTAAAATTTCCAAGATAAAAAATTTGCTTAATAGGTAAACGAGTTAGTAAAAATTAAAAACTTCACCAGCGTAATATTAGAAGGGCAATTTCTTTCTTAAATTCTGCAATCAGCCACCTACGCTGTTGCAAAAGACCTAAATTGCGATTATTTTCGTCGCAGAAGTGGTTGAAGTTAAATAGCGCTATAGATACTTTTGTAATGATCTGGAGATGTTGAAGGTATAACTAAAAATAGAAATTAAATAATATACCTCAGGATATCTGCTTGAGTGGGGCTTAATTTCAAAATTTCGCTTCATAAGATTTAATTTACCATTTCCCTTCTTAATTTCATTTTACAGGAAGGAAATTAAACGTGTTCAAAAATTTTTAAACCTTTTAACCATCAAACAAACCTCCCACACGCGATCAATGCCAAAAAGGGCATTAAACTCCACCAACAATAATATCTTCGAGAAAACAAATTGACAGAATCCTTTAGACTATTATAGTAGGAGCAGCAAATTATTTTAATATTTATACTTACTTAAGTAAATGAGAAAGCATTCCATTATTTTGAACACGTCAATCTGATGAGTTTATAATTATTTTTCGTGGGAAGAAAGTGGGCTGAAAGTTATCGCGGGTGAATGATAGAAAATACGTCGTAGATAGAAAGTGTTTCAAGAATGCATGAAACACTGTTTTTTGTCGGAAAGAAAATCAGCTGCCATTTATGAAAATTTTGTAAAAAAATAAATTATTTTGTTTAAACACAATTATTCGAAAATTTTGAATAAGAAAATAATTTTTGGGTACATCGTAACTTGTCAGAAAGAATTTGTTTTTCTGCTTTAGATTAAATTTTCAAATTTTCTTCGAACGTAAGTTTTTGAAAAAATGTAAAATGTTTGCAAAACAGTTTGTAGGTAGGTACAGGTACCCACCTATTATATTTTATTCCTTTTTTTTTTTTTTTTTTTTTGTTTAAAATAAGTTTTTGAAAATTTACAAAAAAAGTAAATAAATAAAAGTGAATTTTTCAATAATTCTTCGATTAGGTACAATTTTTTTGAAGTTTTTATTGAAATTGTTTCTTGAAATAGGTATTTTCAAAAAATTACGAAAGAACTTTTTTTTTTCAAATTTCGTTATGAAAGAAATATTGATTATTTTCAAAAATTAAAAAAATCTTCAAATACACTTTTCAAGAATTTTACCAAAAAAAAACACTAATTCTTTGAAAATTCTTGAAACAAAGTCTAAAACATCGTCAAAATGGCCTTTTATTAAAAAAAAAAAAAATTCGAAATTTTGTTCCAAGATTTTTTTAACATAATAATATGAACTTTTGAGAAATTAATTTTTAAATCTTGTTCTGCTGAGTTCATTAAAAAAAAAACGCGTAGCAGTCAAGATGCTCCGCGACAGCCGAATTTTTTTTTTCAAGTTAGTGTACCACTTTGAAAACGTTTTCATCCATGGTATTTCAGTTTCAATATCAGTTTTAACTTCAAATTCAGTTTAAAAATGTCAGGTTTTTGTCTTCAGTTTTAGTTCCTCTCTGCATTGAAGATTTCAACTTCAGATGGGGGCTCCGCCCCCATACCCCCGTTGAGGCTCCTACCCAACCTCCTTATCACTTTCAGCTCTTAGGATGGGGGCTCCGCCCCCATACCCCCGCGTTGGGGGCTTCGCCCACAACCATCTCGTCACTTCCAACTCTTCAGATGGGGGCTCCGCCCCCATGCCCCTATTGGGGGGCTTTACCCTCAATAGGGACATGACAGGAGAGGATTGAGGGCTTCGCTCTCAATCCCCTTCACACTTTCAGCTCTTCAGACGAGGGCCAACACACCAAAAAAGAGGTTAAAACGTGAAAATATATGATTTTTGACCCTGTACGGGGGTCAAATGGTGCTCAAAAGTCGAAACCCCCAAAAGGCACATCAGTGACCTCTACTGACCCTACATCCCAAATTTCGATTGTTTAGGTCTTTTAGTTTGGGCTGTAGGCTGTTCAACGCGTCAGAAAAGACAGGTTAAAACTTGAAAAATATTGATTTTTGACCCTGTATTGAGGTCAAAAGGGGTTTAAAGGTCAAAACCTACAAAAGGCACATCAGGGGCATGAACTCGATCTATGATAAAAATTTAGGCAGCCCAGCTCCATTTGGGGGGTCTGTAGCTTGATCAACGTGAAAAAATGACCTCAAAATCCACTTTTTGGGCCCTAAAATGGGGTGGGGATGACTTGCGAAGCTGAAATTTGGATACAGCGGAGACAATCAGAGTCACTGTTGTTGGTAAAAATTTTAAATCATTTTGTCAAATTGGGGCTTCTTTTGAGCCCCCCTCAAAAAGGGGTGACCCCCAATTTTGGGGCTCGAGGGTCAAAAAACCCAAAAGGCACCTCAGTGATCCTTACCGATCCTAAATACCAAATTTTAGTTTCCAAGGTAATTTGGTTTGGGCTATAGGCTGATCAACACACCTAAAAAATAGGTTAAAATGTGAAAATTTCTGATTTTTGACCCTGTACGGGGGTCAACTGGTGCTCAAAAGTCGAAACCCCCAAAAGGCACATCAGTGACCTCTACTGACCCTACATCCCAAATTTCGATTGTTTAGATCATTTAGTTTGGGCTGTAGGCTGTTCAACGCGTCAGAAAAGACAGGTTAAAACTTGAAAAATATTGATTTTTGACCCTGTATCGAGGTCAAAAGGAGTTTAAAGGTCAAAACCTACAAAAGGCACATCAGGGGCATAAACTCGATCTATTATAAAAATTTAGGCACCCCAGCTCCATTTGGGGGGTCTGTAGCTTGATCAACGTGAAAAAATGACCTCAAAATCCACTTTTTGAGCCCTAAAATGGGGTGGGGATGACTTGAGAAGCTGAAATTTGGATACAGTGGAGACAATCAGAGTCACTATTGTTGGTAAAAATTTCAAATCATTTTGTCAAATTGGGGCTTCTTTAGAGCCCCCCTCAAAAAAGGGCCACCCCCAATTTTGGGGCTCGAGGGTCAAAAACCCCAAAAGGCACCTCAGTGACCCTTACCTATCCTAAATACCAAATTTTAGCATCCAAGGTCATTTGGTTTGGGCTGCAGGCTGATCAACGTACCGAAAAGCGAGAAAAAACATGAAAAATTGTGAAAAATCTTGATTTTTGACCCTTGAGAGGGGTCAAAGGGGGCCCAAAAGTTGAAACCTACAAAAGGCACATCAGGGGCACAAACTTGATCCATGATGAAAATGTTGGCCCCCCAGCCCTATTTGGGGGGTCTGTAGCCTGATCAACGTGAAAAAAATGACCCCAAAATCCACTTTTTGGGCCCTAAAATGGGGTGGGGATGACTTAGGGGACTGAAATTTGACTATGGTGTAGGTAATTTGGGTTCTCATCCCTGGGGCAAGTTTCAAAAAATTTCATGATATTGGGGCTCCCCCGCACCCCCTCAAAAAGGGGTAAAATACCCAATTTTGAGTTAGGGCCCCAAAAATTTTTTTGCATCATTCCTACACCTAGGGGACCCTACCTATCAAGTTTGACCTCATTTGACCTGTTAGGCTCGGCCCCAGAGTTCCAAAAGTAGCGGTAAAATTTTAAAAATAGTGAAAAATCTTGATTTTTGACCCTTGACAGGGGTCAAAGGGGGCCCAAAAGTTGAAACCTACAAAAGGCACATCAGGGGCACAAATTTGATCCATGATGAAAATGTTGGCCCCCCTGCCCTATTTGGGGGGTCTGTAGCCTGATCAACGTGAAAAAATGACCCCATTGGGCCCTAAAATGGGTGGGGATGACTTAGGGGGCTGAAATTTGACTATGGTGTAGGTAATTAGGGCTTTCATCCCTGGGGCAAGTTTCAAAAAATTTCATGATATTGGGGCTCCCCCGCACCCTCCTCAAAAAAGGGTCATATCCCCAATTTTGAGTTAGGGCCCCAAAATTTTTTTTGCATCTTTCCGCCACCGAGGGAACCCTACATATCAAGTTTGACCTCATTTGACCTGTTAGGCTCGGCCCTAGAGTTCCAAAAGTAGGGAAAAATTATATATATATATATATATATATATATATATATATATATATAAATATGTGACATGTGACAGATCGTCATCTTTTGGTCCCAAACGTCGACAAATGGGGTCAGAACTCTTCTACCCCCCCTCCTTCTAAATCAGGGTCGGACACAATAGCCTAAATTTTAAAAAAAAAATTCGGCTAAAAAATATCCAATAATTTTTTCAATATTTTTTTGACCAACAATTTTTCGAAATTTCCAGGAAATATCCGAAAACTTTTTACAAGACAACCGCGTTATATTGAAATTACATACGTCATACTCGTTGTTCAAATACAAGTGGTAAAATATCCACCAAGTAATCCGTGAATCATGGTAATCGATTTTTCTTATTACGTGTGTTTCAAAATCGAGGTAAAATTTTTCGCGTGCGTAGTTTGTAGATATGTAAACTTGAAATCGATGTTGTTTGATACCTATAGTGGTTCTGATATGATAAACGAGACGATTCATATTTTCTCGAATTCTCAGCTGAATTTCACCTTCGTACATTCATTTTTCACAAATTCAATTCATTTTTTGATCATTCAACATTATTTGAATTCACGTGAAATGCCGAACACCAAGGTGTTCGAATGAAAAAACAAACCTCAGATTTTCAAACATTTCTATTTTTTTCCAATCATATTTTCTTAAAAAATTTCTGCTGAGAACTGAAAATTTTTTACTTATTAATTCTTCTATACAAAAAAATGAACTTTGCGCTTCGCTTCGACAGGGGAGGGGACTTCGTCACCATTTAAAAAAAAATTATAAAAAATAGAAAATTGCTCTACCTACTTGGGTACTCAAAAAAAGAAGAAAAAGACGAGAATTTTTTCATGTGCTCCAAAAAATATTCAAAGGTTTCTCATCCCGAAAAAATTATTTTTTTTATATAAAAAATATGAGGAAATACTCATACAATACTCTAGAAAAATTGATAAATCTCTCCTTTCCAAAAAATAAAATTGTTTTTTTAAATAGGTATTCATTAAAACTTGAGAAGTTCTTTTTCAAAAAAAAGAAAACATTCTTGATTCCAAAAATTGAAAGATTTGTTATTCTAAAAATATCGAGAAAAAAAACATTTTTCAAAAAAGAAAAAATATTGTTAGCTACTCTCGAAAAAAAATCCCTAAAAAATAGGAAAATTTTTCAAAATTCAAAATAGTTTTTCTTTCTGCAAAAAAAAAAGATTTTTTACTCGAATACATGTAATTGCCATGAATGGATACTTTGTCTATTAATTTTCATTTTGGCATATTTGAAATGATAAAATTTGGGGCCCCATTTTTCATATATAGGGCCCCAATATCAAGAGGGCTCCTATTGCGGCTGCAATACTGCAACATGTCTCTGGGCGAACATAGTATACGTACTAACCTATTTACGCTACAAATTGATTTTTAAAAATAAATGAATTAGGTACACCAAGAATCAATATTAATTATTCCTCTTCTTATTTAAAAGTAAAAGATTTCATTTTTCTCTCAAATAAAAAGGAACAGACTATTTTCTGTAGGTATTATTAAAAATCAAGGAATTTTTACTCCAAAAACATCAAGTTTTTTTTTCTTCAAAAAATCGTTATGTATAATATTTTTTTCTCCTAAAAAATTAGGAGATCTTTTTCATTCAAAAAATTGAGATTTAAAAAAATAAAAATAAAGTTTTTTTTTCCTTTGTACAAAAAATTAGAGATTTTCCCTCTGCCCTAAAATTGAAAGATTTTATTGTTTCAATTTTTGAAATTTTAAAATTGATATTTGTAATATTGGTATCAAAATGTGGTTGTTTGAGGTCACTGAATTCGATTTTCAAACTTGGATTTATTTCCGACCACTAATTTAGGCCCTAAATGGGTTTCAACGACTAAACGAGTTTAATGAAAGCGTGTTTTTTGATTTTTTTTACGTTTTTATTTTGAATTAATTTTTTACCTAGGTAGCTTCAATATAAGTATCTGTCATATTATGCAAAATTAGAGGGGAGGTAAGGGTAGTGTATAATTGAAAATTTTATGATAGCAAAAATTATTTCTAGGACCTCAATCTACAACTTTTGTTTGAAAAATTTTTCAATTTGATCACTCGCCTCATTTTGAAAAATTATCTATCTCAACATGTTATGTGAAATCGAAATTAAAGATAGCTGTTTCTTACCACATTGGGTAAATCTTTACTGAATCGAAAACTTTAATTTTTGAATTCGTAAAATTAAATTAAATATCTAAAAGTATTTATAACGAATCATGTTGAAATGTTTAATAAAAGTTGTCATTACAACGTCATTTTTTCAACGTATTTCACGGGATAAAAAAGAACAATCGATTACTATTAAAGTCTTACGCTTTGAAAGCTTCAATATCTACTCTTTATTTTCATTTGTAATACAAGCGAGGCAGTCAAACGCAGAGATGTTTGATTAATTTTCAATTTACCGTCCAGTAAACTGTTTTTCACAAACGAATTAAATTTTTTCTCGTATTTCTGCACTCCAACCGTTTTCTTTTCATTCATTATTAAACAAAGAGTGTTATTGTTTTTATCAAAGGATACGATGTGAATGACTCGAAATAAGAGACCGACAATAGCTGCTGTATAGGCAAAATTGCTCAATGTACCTGCTACGACACGAGTTTGTAACTTTACGTGTGTATCTGTATTATATTTTCGCAAATGGAAAATAATTATTATAGGAAACGTGTTACAGCGAATGTGACTTTTATGTCTGCATGAAAATGTCTTATCCTTTACACACGTGACATGAAAAATTGATACATGTACCGCGAGGTTGGGAAATTTTCAAATATACACAAGTTACTGAACCTATGTCGCTTTTTGGAACTGTTGAACTGTTAAACTATACGCCCAACGGCGGAAACTTTGAATGCATATGGCCGTGGAATAAACCCAGAGAAAAGTTTTCTAAACGTTGAGTTATTCGTGCACAGTTTCATTGTTTAAACTTTCTCGTTCGAGTAATTTTTGCATAAAGTTCAACGGTTACATTTCAAGAATAAATTTTGAATTTTCCCTTCACCCAATGGAAATTTCAACTCTTTTGGTAACAAACTATCGATGTAGGTTCAAAAATTGAATATTTGATTGCGTTATTTTCTGTATCAAATTAAAAATTTACTACTTAGTTACTACGTATAATTATACCCTATGTCTTGGATGAAATTTACGTAATCTCAAGAAAAATGAACTAAAAAGTTTTCTTGTATAAAATTATTCTTAAAATCCCCCCCCCCCAAAAAAAAAAAAACACTTTTCAAAATATTCTTTTTGATTGAAAGATTTTTTCAATCAAAGTGATAATGAAAGAGTTTTTTTTACACAAAAAATTGAATTTTTTTATCAAAAAAAAAAAAAAAAAAAATGAAAATAGGTATTTTTTCTTCCAAAAAATGAGAAATTTCGTTCTGAAAAAAATTGAAAAAATTAGAAAATTGTTTTATCCTGCTCAAGAAATCCAGAATCATTTTCAAGAGACTCAAAAAATTATGAAAATTTTTTTATTCAAAGAAACACGACAATTGAAAAAAAATTAGGTTCATTCTCTAATCCAAAATGAAAAATTTCCCAAGTATTTGGGTAGGTATTAAAAAAAAATCAAAAAATCAAAAAAAAAAATGAGATTTTCAAGTGTTCCAGAAAATTTAAAGGTTTCTCATTCCAAAAAAAAAAATTCAAGAAAAAAAGTGGAGACACTTATATTACTTACTCCAGAAAAATTGATAAATCTCTCATTTCAAAAACATAAAATTGTCTTTCAAATAGGGTAAACGTACAAGTTCGTGACAGTACCCCCGGTTTGTGACAGTTTACACTAAAAAATGTAATTACTAAGGAAGTTATGGTAAATTACAACGTAGTAATATTTTTCTGTGAAACTCTCATCCATATGGAAATCAATGAAACCAAAACCTTTCGATCCCAAGGCATTAATATGTTACGAATCCTTTCTCAAAGATTTGTATCTGTGAATTTTCTGTACATGTGCGGTTTTTTCCAAGAGTATGAAAATGAGATGTGATGGATTGATCGATTATATTCTGCTTTAAACTAAAGGGATGCAGTTAGGTTATGTTGTTTTACATTTGTGGGTCCTAAGTGAGTTGTTTTTTAATCAAGTTGACCAAAAATTATTAAATGCCTAACTTTTATTCACAATTGACAGAACTGGTACACCAACTTTTCAAAAATAGACTGGTGTACCAATTTGTGACATGGGTGTCACAAACTGTTGCATGCTGAGTTCCAGTTTGTGACATGTCAAAAATCAGCCCATTGAAGCATTTTCTGTTCATATCAAGGTGTATTAGGTATGTTTTATTGAATTTATTGTGCTTAGGAACCTTTTAGTCAATAAATTGCAACAAAAATTATCAAAAACACAAATTTAAAAAAATGTAGTATTGAAGCCAAAGTGAAGAAATTATACAAGAATTGATTTTTGGTGCAAAATTATAAAAAATGTATTTCGAACTAAAAATTAATAAAAAAGAATATTCATTATGAAGAAGAGCAAACAAAGTCTTAATATCTAATTAGATTTACTTTTCACTTTAATTAGCAATTTATTACTGGATTTTTGTACTGTCACAAACTGGTACATCATACGACACAAACTGGGACATAAGGTGTCACAAACTAGAACTTTGGAGATTTTTGAAAAAAATTAACGCAAAATTTTGATATTTTTTGTGTTTTGGATGCTTTATAAAATTCCTCATCCATTGAATATAAACATCACTACTTTTCAATGCTTTAAAACCGCTTAAGATTGATTTGAAGTTGAAATTTTCTTAGCACTGTCACGAACTGGTACGTTTACCCTAAGTATTCATTAAAACTTGAGAATTTTTTTTTTCAAAATAAAAAAAAAAATTGGAAACATCCTCGATTCCAAAAATTGAAAGATTTGTTATTCTAAAAATATCGAGAAAAGATATGTTTTTCAAAAAAAAAGAATATTGATATTCTCGATAATGAATACCTAAAATATTTTATTTTGCAAAAAAAAAGATTTTTTATTCAAAAAGTTGCCATGAATGGATAATATAGGTACTTTTGTCCATTAATTTTCATTTTGTATTTGAAAACAATGATAAAGTGTGACGCCCCATTTTCCATATAGGGCCCCAATATCAAGAGGGCTCCTATTGCAGCTGCAATACTGCAACATGTCTCTAGACGTCTATGTCTCTGGTTCTTCTTACCAGATGCAACCAGATGAAAAAATAAGAAGGCAGTGATGGGATCCCGATTTGCTATTCACGATTGTGAAAAATTTAAAAAAATTGACCTTACAATCGATGTTCGCATCACAAATGATAAACGTTGACCCCAAAATTACAAAACACTTTTTCCCAGGTTAAAAAAAATGATTCGAGGAAAGAGTTGATTATTGCAAAAACGAAGTGAAAAATTTTCTTGCATAAAACTCTTCTTAAAATCCCTGCCAAAAAAAAAAACACTTTTTGAAATCTTCTTTTTGATTGAAAGATTTGTTCAATCAAAATGATAATTTCAGAGATTTTTTTCACAAAAAAAAAGTTAAAATTACACATACCTACTTTTTCATCCAAAAAAATAAGAAATATCATTATGCAAAAAAATTGGAAAAAAATCTAAAAAATTGGAAAATTATTTTATTCCTGTCTTCTTAAAAAAATCTAGAATTTTTTTGAAGTGATCCAAAAAATTATGAAAATTTTTTTATTAAAAGAAACGCGACAATTGAAAAAAAAATTGAAAACATTCTTTAAATCCCCCAAAAAAATAAAAGATTTCGTACCTATTCCAAAGAAATCGAGATTTTTTTACGAAAAAAAAAAAAAAAAAAAACTTGACAAACTTTTATTTTTATTTTTTAAAAATATAAGAAATTATTGAGGAATTTTTTCTCTTCAAAAAAATTGAGAAATTTTCTTTGGAATAATATTAGAAAATTATTTTCTTTCAAATTCTATTGAAAGACTTTTTATTCAAAGTAAATAAATAAATAAATAAATAAAATAGGTAGATAACGGAAAATTTCTTTACCTAGGTTTTCCAAAAAAACGAGATAAAAAAATGAAATAGAATTTTTTTCAAAAAAAAATTTAAAAATTAGGTTTAAAAAAAAGGAGAAATTTTCTCTGCAACAAAATTGAAAAACTTACTTATTAAAAAATAATAATAATAAAAATTAATATAAATTAAAAATGGAAAATTGTCCTACCTCTTTGGGTATGTACCTTCTCAAAAAAAAAAAAAAAAAAAAAAAAAAAACGAGAATTTTTTTCAAGTGTTCCAAAACATTTAAAAGGTTTCTCATTCCGAAAAAATATTATTTTTTTTTTTTTTTAGAAAAAATGAGGAAATACTTACTCTAGAAAAATTGATAAATCCCTCCTTACAAAAAAATAAAATTGTTTTTAATCATTCATTAGAACTTAAGAAGTTTTTTTTTCAAAAAAAAAAAAAAAAAAAAAAAATTGAAAACATTCTCGATTCCAAAAATTGAATGATTTAATATTATATCAAGAAAAAAAAAACTTTTCAAAAAAGTAGAAATATTGTTACCCTCGAAAAAAAAATCTCGAAAAAATGGGTAAATTTTTCAAAATTCAAAACATTTTTACTCCCAATACGCACCTAAATGAAGTATTATTTATTCTGCAAAAAAATATTTTTTATTCAAAAAATTTTCACGAATGGATACTTTTGTCCACTAATTTTCATTTTGACATAAGTATTTGAAATGATAAAATTTGGGGCCCCATTTTTCATATAGAGCCACAATATCAAGAGGGCTACCATTGTAGCTGCAATACTGCAACATGTCTCTGGGCGTCTCTGGTTCTTCTTACCAGATGCAGCAAGATTAAAATCACAAGAGGGCGGTGTACATGACGTTGGTTAAACATCACATTTGACGTCGCAGATAAATTGAGACGGGCATGTGGTAACAAAAGTTTTTTTGGCTCTCCCTTCTTTCTAATGATAATTATTTTTATTCGTAATTTCGGATTCAACATTCACCATGTAATGCAAACGTCGATCTTATGGTCAATTTGTTTCTAATTTTTCGCGTTTACATCGTAAACTAAGTATTCTGTTTACTTATGCAAACTTGTGAAAATTTGTAGAATATTGTGACCCTGATCTGATAAACGTTATTTTTTGAATAGAATTCAATGGAGTTTTTAAATGAAAATACGTTTTATTATCTCTATTTTCTATCTTGTGTGATTTTTTTCTGCGAAGCAGGGAGTAAGTTCAATTTAAATACTTTTGTGTTTCCCTAATAAACTAAAAATATGAAGTTTATAACTACTTACGAGTGTCTGTATTTTTCCTCATATTTTTCATAATTCAATTTACCAAACATATACTGAAACTATGTTATCCAACACCCTTGATGGAAATTTCAATTATGAAGGAATTTCGCGCCGTGATGTTGTATTTGGAGCTCCTACATACAGTGGAGCCAAATCGGAACAGAGTAAGAATTATGTTTTCATGACTTATAATAATATTGAAAATAGATAATAAGGTGGAGCGAAAAAAATTAAAGGTCTTCGATTTTGCTTATTTTTGAATTTGTTGTTCATTTTAAGTTGAAAACTCTCCATACCAATTTTTAGCCCCCCAGGTCACTCAAGAAACGTGGTTTTTTGTGTTTTTGACCCCAACCCCCTTCTAAACAAAAGCTGTAACAGTAACACAGATTTTTAGGTGCAATTTGAGATTCTGCATCGACCTGAATAGTTCTTTTTTCGATTTGAAGCCATCTTCTTTTCCCCATCCACAATTTTATGTTTGCAGATCTGTGTTTTTCAAGTATTGCAAAATCATTTTTTTTCACCTAAAATAAAAATTATGCTTTCTATGAAAAAAAAAGTATAATAACCAATGTTGTAAAGCATAAAATTTGCCACCCAGTACTTATCTTGAATTTTGAAAAAATTAAAAAAATAAAACTAAAAAAAAAAGGGGTACATTTTCTTTAATTTTTTCCTCTCGTAATATCGAGTACACGCAAAATTTGAAACACGTAGTGGGTGGAACAGGCCCGTAGTCAGAGTCAGATTATAGAGGGGGCTGGCCAAATATTTGAGGGGGCTGGAACTTTTTTTTTTGTTGGAAAATTTAGCATTTTCGGTAAAAATTGAAAAATGGGTGAAAAACTCGTACAAGGCACAAAATATACTTTTTCAACTGTTTAATACAGAGACGAACCGAAGCGATTTTTCTTGGGGGAAGGGGTGGCAAAATCATTGAAAATGCCAACTTGAATTACTGAAATTTTCCAATTCATACTATTAACATCATAAAAAGTGGTAAAGAAGACATTGCCCGAGCGAAGCGAGGGCGAAAAATTTGAAAAATATTCTATTCTTGAAGAGAATGAAGGAAAATGATACTGCCCGAGCGAAGCGAGGGAAAAAAATTTGAAAAACATAAGATTTTTGACGAAAAAGAAGTATTTTTGGAATAATGCAAAAAGTATGTGTAGGTTTAGCCTGAAATTTTCTTATTGACGAAATTTTGTTAGAGGGGGCTCAATCTGACGCTAGAGGGGCTAAGCCCCCTCTAGCCCCCACCTGACTACGGGCCTGGGGTGGAAAATTTTGTGCTACACAAAATTGATCATTATACTTTTTTTTTCATAGAAAGCATAGTTTTTACTTTAGGCAAAAAAAATTATTTTGAAAAACCGAAAAATCCAGAGTGGGGAAAAGAAGATGCATGGCTTCAAATCGAAAAAAAACCTATTCAGATCGATGCAGAATCTAAAATTGCACCAAAAAACCCGCGTTACAGCTTTTGTTTGGAGGAGGGGTTTGAGGTCATAAACGCAAAAACCACGTGTTTTTTCTCTCGAAAATGACCCCTCTTTGAGAAACCACAGCTCCCGTCCTTAGTGACCTAGGGACTAAAAATTGGTATGGAAAGTTTTTAACTCAATATGAACAACATATTCAAAAATGAACAAAATCGAATACCATTATTTTTTTTTGCTCTACCCTAATAGATATTGTAATATACATAATTATAGGTACCTATAAAAATAATGTTTACAGAGTGTAATTGGTACACTACACAAGCATGTAATGGAATCTTGACATCGCAACAAAGTAGAAGAAGTCATGCTCAGTCTCTATCGAATACATCACAAAATTCTACTGAAACAAATTTAAGATCTGCAGAAACTCAGGATACTCGAAAGGTGAAGCATGGGGCAAAATATTATGTTTGAAACACATTATTGTGCGCATAGGCGTGGATTCATGACGAGCACTGTGAGAGGTGAATAACATGGTTTAAAATCGAACACTTTGAGGAAATAGCAATTTTTTCTGAGAAGGTTTCCTTTTCCATGGATCCGCGTCTGAGAGCATAACGCATACTTGTCGGATTAACGGTACTCGTATGTAATGAAATATTTTTACCATAGCTAACTAAAGGTTCAGAATCAAGTATCAAGTTGCCGGAGTTGCAATACCATGTTGTGGGAGGGAGACCATCAATAGCGGGGGAATATCCTCACATGGTAAAAAATGGATCAATTTTTATTAAGCATGGTTCAATTTAAAAATAACCTCGAACTTTTTCAAGGCTTTAATCGGATATGGAAATTATCCAGAGCTCAAATGGTTATGTGGTGGTACCTTGATAAGTGAGAACTTTGTAATGAGTGCTGCGCATTGTGTTACTTCCAATGTGTAAGTCTGTGTATTTATTGTCAAGTGGTAATTTTGATGTTCTTAGTTTCTTACAGTTACAGATTCAATAAGTAATCATGAAAATATATTATGTCCCCAGAGGTACTCCGACATGGATACGATTGGGTGAATTGAATTCGAATATTATTAATCTCAACGGGGATGGCATAGGCATTGACATACCCATTACCCAAATTATCGTCCATCCGAATTATAAACATCCTATTCAATATAATGACATTGCATTATTCAAATTTGAAAAACTAAATTCATTTTATGAATACATTAGACCAATATGTTTGAACATTTTTCAAGAGCTTCCAAATCAAAATGTTACTGTTTCTGGATGGGGATCTATTGGATATGGTGAGTAAGGTACTCGCATAATTACATTTTATTAGGTACTTCAAAAAAGCTATTTTATATTTACTTTAAATAAGTATACATTCAATTTCGAACCAAACATTTTCTGTGTCAAGGTGAGATTAGTAGTTCACGTCTTTTGAGTGTAGACTTGGACTTACAAAAAAGTGAACAATGTGATTTGTTGTACCGAGGACCGTTATTGCCGAATGGATTTAATGCAAGTACTCAGATCTGTGCAGGATACGCTCCAGGGGGAAAAGACGCGTGTCAAGTAAGTATGGGATCATTGGGAACTTAGTTATGGGTTCCAACATAATTGTACATCGCCAATAATCTATACTTTAATTTGTGTAATTTTTGTGCAATAATCAGGGAGATTCCGGAGGTCCTTTGCAAATTGTGAATCACCATGCTGCATGTACGACTGTACCCATTTATAAACAAATTGGTATCGTGTCATTTGGAGAGAACTGCGCTCTTCCAAATACGCCTGGAGTGTACACCAGGGTATCATTCTTTATTCCATGGATTGAAAGCATCGTTTGGACATAAATAACATTTCATTCTATGTGTTAAACTGTTTTTTATACTTAGGTATATCGAGAAATTACAAAAATAATAATGATATTGCTCGACTCATGGTCGGAAACTTGAAATTTTCTTACTGCGCTTTGATTTCTTCCTAATAAAGGTGTAACATAGTTGAAATTTTTCATGTAAAATGTAAGAATAATCTTTTTCTTGAAAAAAAATATGAAAAATTTTTTATTTCAAAAAATTAGAATAATATTTAATTTTAGGTGTTCAAAAAATGTTATACCTAACATTTCTTATGTTGGAGAATTTTTTTGAGATTTTTTTCAAAAGAATTGGAGATTTTCCACCACCACATTTGAAACAAAAATTCTCTAAGGAAATGTAGAAATTATTTCTCAAACAAATTTTAGTAGGATTCATTTTTCACAAGTTGGTTTTTTTCGTTAGTTGAGGGATTGCGCATGATTAGGTAAAGTTTCAATGACTACATGAAATGGGCGAATAAAAAAATAATCAGATTCGAGTTCGATTTAGGCTCTTTTAGCTTTCGTTTTGTCCAAAATTAAAAAAATTGAAATTTTTACCAAAAATCAAATTCGGAAAATTAAAAAAATATTTTACTTATGCAAAATGGTAATTTTTCAATTTTGAGTAAAATGATCAGCGAAAAGGTCTAAATTGGGGTAGTTTGACCGGCAGAACTGGAATTCGAGATTAGTTCTTTTATTCAATCATTAGCAGAAATTCAGAAAGATTTTTTTGAGATTTTCTCCTATGAAAACTTTAAATAAAATAATTTTATTTCTTTTAAAGGAGTTTTTACAAAGATTTTTTTTTTTGGAAAAAATCTTTTTTAAAATGGCATTTTAATAAACAATAAAACTTTTTAAATAATTTTTTTTAAAATATTTTTTTGATGATTTTGTATCTAAATTAATTTTTTTCAAGGAATTTTCTCAAAGAGAAAAAAAAATGAAGTAGGTATGCAAGTACGAATAACAAATCATAAAGATGATAAATTATGAGTGATTGATTATTATAGTAATCTTCCCGAGCGGCACACTCGATCGATAATATCGGAAGATGTAACGTATCGATAAAAAATCGTTTGAAAATCTATAGATGTTCTCACGATATTATAAAGATTTATCGGTACATTTTCATAGGCAAAAAATCTAAAAACTATCGAATTCGATATTATTAAGATTTTATGACGATATTCGTCAACGATACTATCGACAAAGAATATTAAATTTATCGATTCCGATTTTCCACCGATTTTGTGCAGATATTTGAAACTACATTATCGACAAAGAATATTAAATTTATCGAATTCGATTTTTTAACGATTTTATAAAGATATTTAAAACTATATTATCGACAGATTATATGAAATTTCTCGACTTCGATATTTTACCGATTTTTTGACGACATTTGAAACTATATTATCGACAGATTATATAAAAATTTATCGAATCCGATTTTTTACCGATTTTGTAAAGATATTTGAAACTATATTATCGACACATAATATGCAATTTCTCGAATTCTATTTTCTAACGATTGCGTGAAGATATTTGAAACTATATTATCGACACGTAATATGAAATTTCTCGATTTCGATTTTTTAACGATTTTGTGACGATATTTGAAACTATATTATCGACAAATTATCTGAAATTTCTCGAATTCAATTTTTTAACGATTTTGTGAAGATATTTAAAACTATATTATCGACACGTAATATGAAATTCCTCGAACTCGATTTTTCAACGATTTTGTGGCGATCTTTGAAACTATATTATCGACAAATAATCTGAAATTTGTCGAACGATTTTTCAACGATTTTGTGACGATATTTGAAATTATTTCCAAATTGGTGAAAATTTTTCTAAGTCCAACACGTCTGGAAGTACTAAACTGCCTATTATAAGCGTTTTATTGCTAATTCCTCAACGATAAGGTATGGCATAGTGGTTAAGGAAGAGGATTACCATGCAGGAGGTAGATGGTTCAAGCCCCACGGGTGGCAGATTTTTTATAATTTTTTTTTGACTTTTTCTGAAATGATCCTCTTACCGTAACATGAATAATGTGTTTAGGCATAGTTTAATGTATTAATTTTGCTAATTAATGATTTTTAATTACAGAAAAAAGCTAGTAAAAGACGATAAATCGGAATAAAAAATCGATAAAAAATCGACAGAATATCGAATTCTATAAAGTGTCGCGAAAGTTCCGCCTAAATCGTGAAATTATCTTTCGATATTATAGATAGATTATCGATAAAATATCTTACTATAATCTCGAAATTTTTACTAACTATAATTCGTCGATAATCTATCTATATATCGAAAGATAATTTCACGATTTAGGCGGAACTAACGCGACACTTTATCGAATTCGATATTCTGTCGATTTTTTATTTCGATAATTTGTCGATTGTGCTGCTCGGGTTACCATGCTTTGGGTACTGGATACTTCCAAACATTTCTTAGAATATTCTATGGGTCTATTTAACCATTTCATCGCGATTCGTTGAGGTAAACAGTTTCAGTTCTCATAAAAATCGACTGATTGTTATCGTCACTTCTTACCTTCATTTGGTCGAATTTTTATTTTTTTTCCGCCTTTCCTTTGATCAGTTTACCATTTTTCATTTCACGCTAGAATATCAAATTAAGTCGACTACAAATTGAAAAAATTCGCACATCGAAACATTTCCCCTTTCAAATGCGAAATCATTTACGAGATATCAAAACAGGTCGGTACTAGATAGATATACTTACCTACGAAATAATAGATATCATTTTAAAAAAATATAAAAACACGAAAACGAAAAATATAAATCAAACAACCGCAAATAGGGTTTTTGTTGAAATCTACCTCACGTATGGCCGTTTTAAAGCTAATAAATATTTTTTATATATATTTTGCGAGCGTAGTAATTCATATTCCCCTCATTTTATATCATCAGGTACCTCATTAAATGACGCAAAAGTTACGTAGGTGTAAAATATATTCTCCAACTGCGTCGTTTCTGTGCTTCCTTTTAAATTCATTTACACTGCAGTTGGGATATTTTTGAAGACGTTCGAATAGCTCTAGGGATTATTACGACGTAGTCGTAATTTTCAGCGAATTGTAATCCATCTAATCGCGAATTGATTTTCTCTACCAGTTTCTTCATTATACTTTAGTACCTCGTAAAGTTCGTTGTTCTTAAATTAGATATAAGCAGTTCGAGGATGAGAATTTTCTGTAGATAGGTATTTTCTTTTTTAGGTTAATTAATGAGAACTATAAGAAAATGATGAATTTCAAAAATATCCAATTCAATAATAAATGTGTCTCTATGTATCGGAGGTAGTAGGTAGACACTTTGATTCAAAAATAAACGAGCTTCTATAGAAGTACCTATCTACCTGTCTAGATCAGTTCACAAAATATACATTATGTGTTGTCATAAAAACGCTAACTAACGCTAACGATTTAATTCTATCATTTTTTTTTTGACATTTCAATCAATGGAAATAATTAGAACAAAAATGCCTCCAGTGAGAAATTTCTAATTGATGGAAAAAACCGCGAAAAAAATTAATTTTAGTTTTGCTCCCAATACATCACTGAATATAAAAGAATATCGAGGGTTGTGCAATTGCGCACAAACAGAATTTAATCAAAAACGAAAAAAAAAGAATGAAATACGTTCAATGGTTTGTATGAAAGAACGTTTAGCGTTCTTGAATGGGGGTTAAAGTGTGCCGAACGTGGGTAGGAGTAAAATTCTCCCGAAGAAATAACTATTTCATTCATGATAAAAAAGGGGTCAAATTTGCAACACAACTATCTCTTTCCCATACCATTTACTACATATAACGATTTCTAAATCAGGCGACCCTCTTTCGTCGGATATTTCGCTACGAAGGTAAATTGCCACATCAGTGGAGTTTTTTTTTTTTTTTTACTTACATTGTGAACTGCTTTCCGTTTTCCTCATTTTTCTCAGTTTGTTTTGATTTTGTTCACTTTATTAATAAATGATTTGAATTGTTTTCAGTTTTCCTCATTTTTCTCAGTTTGTTTTGTTTTAGTCAGTTTATTAGGAAATGATTTCTAACTCGAGGGAAATATTAATAAATTCGTATTACGTAAAATAGGTAGATACATTGGGTTTTATTTTGAAATAGGTAGATGATTATATTTGTAATTTTGAAATATATAAAAATAGGGCACGAAATACCACACGAAATACAATTTGATAAATACTGATAGTCCAGGAAAATTAGTGTCAAAATGGACGTTTATTCTGACAAATTGATACCTTTTTTTTTTTTTTTTCAAGGAATAGTTAGTCCTTGATGCCCTTTTCGACCTTTTCGATGTTAAGTTATGACGCGACGAAGAAGAACGCTTGCGTCACGTGCTAGAGCGTGAAATTCGCCCCTTGCGGCGTTTTTAACGTTTATTTCCAAAAATGTGCTATTTTTTGAAAAAACGATAATGACATGAAATATTTTACATAAAATTTCCTACAAAAAATGTACTTACCTATAATTTTTTTGTAAAACTTACCCAAAGGCCGCTATGGGGATGACTCAATTTTCATGTATTTTATAAATTCCAAGTTTCACAGATAGACCTCTATCGAAATGGGATCAAATATGACCTGACCCAAAATGTTACTTCTAATTTAAAACTATCCCAAAATTTCTTTTGGCTCTCCGTACTCTCATCTATCTACTCCTGAATTTCAGTATGAGGCATTAAATATCTACAGAAAATTAGTGATTTAATAACAATGGCGGAGAGGGTGATTCAAAAATTTTGAAAATTTCATGAATTTATGGGTACCATGTTGGTGTTTTGGTGAGAATTTTGTGATCAATTTTTAAAAAAAAATTCTCACCGAGACACTCACAATCCCACATGGTACCCATTATCTATGAAATTTTCAAAATTTTTGCACCTCTCCTCCATTGTTATTAAATTTTTAATTTTCTGTATTTAATGTCTCATAATTCAAGAGTGGGGGAGTGGGGGGGGGGCCTAAACAATTTTTGGGACAGTTTTACAACAGATATAATATTTTGGATCAGGTCACATTTGATTCCATTTCGATCAAGATCTAAGTACCTGTCTGTGACACTTTAAATTTCTATACAACCCGTGAAAATTGAGTCACCCCTATAGCGGCCTTTAAGTACATTTTACAAAAAAATTTTAAGTACATTTTTTGTAGAAAATTTTATATAGAATATTTTATGTTATTATCATTTTTCCAAAAAAGAGCATATTTTTGGAAATAAACGTAAAAAACCTTGCATTCGACGCAAGCGTTTTTATGACATTTTTGGTATTATTTTTCAGAATAGGATTTGTAATTTTTGTTGACTAGGTATGACGGAAGTACATTTTTATTTAATTTTTTTATTTTGCTTTTCTCATTTTTATGATTATTTTCGAAACACTGACTACCTATTTATTAGGGTGGGCCGTTCATATTCATATAAATTATGTAGATGACGAAAATTTTTTCTTTGAATTTTGGATATTATTTAGATCAAGATGAAAATTTTGATTGGACTCCTCCTTCTCCTTCAATTTTACATAATACTTACGTATGGAAATCACGTGATTATTTTCATATATTTTATGCAAAACTAGAAAGAAGGGTGGCAGGGAGGCAGGGGTCCAATTGAAATTTTTGTCATAGCAAAAAATATTCCATGGACTTGAATCTACAACTTTTGTTTAAAAAAAAATTTCAATTGAGACTTTAGATCAGGGCTGGTGAACCGAATCGAACCCGGAACCCAAAACCCGGAAGAATCCGATAAAACCCGAACCCGAAACCCGAACCCTGAACCCGAACCCGAAAAACTTGAACCCAAAACCCGAACCCTGAACCCAAACCCAATCCTTGCTGAACCCAAACGCGAACCCTGAACCCAATCCTTGCTGAACCCGAACCCGAACCCTGAACCCATTACTTAATCGGGTTTTTTTGGGGTCAAGGCCATGAAAATTTCATTCAAAAACTCAAAAACAGCCGAATTGATTTTCGATTTTGAATTCTGAATCAAACAATTCAATTCCAAAAAAAAAGAATAAAGAAACGAAAGGAAAAACTTAATATTAATGTGAAAAATAGAGAATTTTAAAATCTGGCCCGAACCCAAACCGAACCCGGAAAAACCCGATTGTACTCCGAACCCGAACTGGAACGAAACCCGAACTCGAACCTTTATGAACCCGAACCCGAACCCTGAACCCGAACCCGATCCTTCCGGAACTCGAACCCTTAACCTTGAAAACGGAACAAATGGGTTCGGTTCACCAGCCCTGCTTTAGATATACAGAGTGTACGGCGAGTGACCTGCCAAACTTTGAAATTTTTATATAACCGAGGACCACTAACAAAAATCTTCATGTACACATGGTGCCTATCTCTATTTTGAAGGGGCAGTAGTGTACAAAAATTTCAAAATTTTATGAAAACAATACACGAATCAGGTGTAACTTTTTAAAATGAACAAAAATAGTTATGTCAAAAATTTGTCTATCTTTGAAAATGAAGGCGCTACAAAGCTTTGAAAATTGGTATTTTCGAAATTCAAGGCTCCGTAGCGCCTTAATTTTCATGGATAGACAAAATTTTCACATGGCGTTTTTTGTTTTTCTCAAAAAGCTACACCTGTTTCATGTATTTTTTGGACTAAATTTCGCAATTTTCATGTATCACCACTGCCCCTTAATAAATTGAGGTAGGCAATAGTTTTGACTGGGATTTTGCGTTGCTGTAACCCCTTCAATTTCGAAGATAGGCAATCCAATACGATTACAACTTTTATTGCTTTTTCGAAGATCTATCCACTGCCGGTGTCGAAAATATTTTTGAACGCAGTGTTGCCAATCGATTTTGCTAGGTAAAATATCGATTTTCTAACCTTTGTAGCTCCTCCGTTTTCAAACTTAGGCAATATGTGTACAGTAACTTTTTTTTAGTCGTACTCGGTTATATCCAAATTTCAAGTTTGGCAAACTACTCACCGGGCACCTTGTAGAGATATTGGGAATTTTTGGAAGGGGCGGATTATGGTGGCTGTTCGTTTAGATGACGAAAATTTTTTCTTCGAATTTGAAAGTGTAATAGGGGTCAAAAGACAACAGCAAGATTTATTGAAAAAAAAAACAAAAAAAAATTAATAAAATCTTCAGCCGGCAACTCGACTTCTAAATTTTCAAAGGAATACATTAAAATTTCATCGCGATGACTCCAATTTTTTACTAACGGGTGTTATAGTAAATTTTGTGCTCTTTCCAATGATGTATTTTTTTGTAAAATTTTATGATTTTTTTCCTCGCAGAGAAAATAAATACGAGTTTTAAGCGTATTGGAAGTAGCGCGAACGTTACTCCATTAGTTCCACGCGTTTCTCGTGGCAAGCGTGTAACCCTCCCGGGGAAATTTCGGAACCTGATAGTTGGTTCTAGAACCGTGATAAAAAAATGAGTGTTATTTCTCGGTACAATACCCATGTTTTTCTCCCTATTACATTTTCAATAACTCGAATCTTCAATTTTTGGGCCCACCCTCATCGATAAAATATCTTCGTAAAAACAAACCCTGTTCTACATATTAAACCAATTTGGGAAAATTTCTGGGAGAAAACGATTGGCTGGCGAAAGCAGCGACGTGTACGTATTCTTCGTACATAACTTACCTACCCTACTGGTACACATTGATGTTTTTTACCCGCTGCAAAACCACATTCATTAACATTTTTGGCTCATTTCCCGCTCTATAATACGAAAGAAAATTAATCTCTGGCACCGCGGCAAAGCTCGCCGCGTGCCCCACGTGGGCGTAATTCAGAAGAGCATATTTTAATTTCCAAATCAAACGCTGAAAATTTAATCAGTTATGATGCTCGGGTAAATTCAGCGTAAAACCCCACTGCATAGAAATCCGCTTATATTAATCTGCATTTTAGTTAATTCAGAGAAGTTTCACACGAACGGAGTATGGTTAATTGATATTATTTTGCACCAGTTGCGGATACTGCGCACGTAAACTCCGAGTATTTTTATTGTGTAGTAGGCTACATGGGTGGAAGAGAACGCAGGGGGCAGCACCTGTTGTAATGGTAAAACGCCGAGCGCCCGACGAGCAGTCTACCATTCACAAGTTCGGTTTTGTTGCTTACAGTTCTTTTGTATATATTATACATACACATTTTTTTAATTTATAAGCACGAAGCACTTTGCACTAAATACGATCGGAGCACTGCGAGCACATTTGTCGCTATCACCGCAACACTTTTTTCTTTCGCTTTAATTTTTATTCAACTTTTTCTCATTAATTTTTTTCAGAAAATTCAATAATAACCGTAAGTTTTTGTACTCGCACGCTTCTCACTTTTTAAGCACGTTTTTGTAGATTGTAAAGGTTTTGATTTTTTTTTTTTTTTGTAGATTATCTTGTGGCTTGATTGTAGTTTTTATCGTGGGTGGGTCTGTGGGGCTCCTTTTTGTAGTAGATATATTTTTTTATTTCTTTGGATAGTTTTCTTTTTCATTTTTGGCCTAGTTTTTGTTCGATTAGATATTATTTTGAATTTTTAATAAAACTTCGAAGTGTTGTTTTTCATATTTTTTACCTTTTTTCCCCCAAGTTGTCGTGATTTTGATATTGTTATTTTTGACTATTTTTCGCAACATCTTTATTAAAAGTTGGAATTTAAAAAAATTTCTGAACAAGCAATTAGTTATTAGAAAAATTTTAACAGCATTTTTGATATATTTTTTTAGTATATCTCGTATAATAGGTAGGGACGTGTAGTACGTTGCTTAAAAATTATTTAATTTAATTTTTTTAATAGGAGACTATTAAATTAAGAAATAATGAGAAATTTTTATTTTTATTTTTGATGGTTTTTAGGATTTTTGGTAGGTAGGTAAGTGTAGGTCCTACGTTCCTTGGAAATTATTTCATTTTTTTTTTGGAAGGTAATTATTTGGTTTAATTAAAAAAGAATATAAGATAATAACGAGAAGTTTTAGTTTTGATATTTAATTTCTCATTAGCAAAATTTCAGATTCCCACGAAGAAATGAATTTGCATTTATAAATTGCATAATTCAGTTAAAAACGTAACGAAAATAAACGCTTAGGTATTTTCATTTAATATACGATGCTCAAAGGAGTGCTTTAAAAATGGCCTTTAATTTCTTATTTGTATACTACAATCTATTAGTGTGCCGCTATTTATCAGTATCATTTTAAAAGTTAATTTCAACCTACGGATGTTTGTAGCATTTAATTTTGCCTGTAATAACTTTGTACAATTATAAATATTGTGAAATGTATCAACGGTAGTAAAATGGTATTGCGAAAACTATGGCGTTTCCAAGTCGTAACACAGAATGAACATTTCCACGTAGTGATTAAAATGTGAACACTGAAAATCAGGAAATGGTTGCGTTTCGAAAATCTACGAATTCGCGTATCTTTTGTACACGAATAAAACCCCTTTTTTATCGAGAGTAATTTCAAGTATTTTTGAAAGAATTATTCTTTCGAATTTCCAGTCATATTTACAGCTATGTCGAAAATTTCTCAATTCTAGTTAGCCTTTTAATAGTGAGAATAATTTCAAGCATTTGAAATTTTAAACCGTTTCTCTCTCATTAACTCTAACTAACCTCTATAACCACCTAAGGTAACTTGTGGGCATTCTAGCAAGGGTTGTTTTGTGTAAATGTCAGAATTTCTAGTTTTCTACCGAATTATTCATCTCGAATAATCTAATTACCTAAGAATAGACGATTTTACGTAGGTATGAATTTCTGCAGTGTTAAAATCCGAATAATTTTCATTCTGCGCCAAAGTATGAAAGGTTATTTCAAACGAGCAGTTTTGATTTGAGAAAAATAACGCTGATCGTTCAGTTTGTAAAGCGTGCTACACGAGAAAGAAACTGAAAGAAAAATAAAAGATAGTTAGCTACCCTTAAGTTGGGTAGTTCGATCGAATATTCGCGAAACAATTGGACAACTGTTGGCACAAGCAGAATTTCAAACGAGATTTGTTTCGTTTTTTCCACCTTGTTTCTTGTTGATATTTCCAGCTTTCATTTCACTTCTATACCCGACACGTTCCTGCAATGTTTTTTTTTTCACAGGTCCAATTTTCTCTTATTTTTGATGTCTATTTCGTGACAAAATTTCCTTCGTATGCTTGGAATACACCAAGAAACGGGATTCTATCCCAAAATGATGAAAAACTTATGATATTCGAAGAATATCCCTACATTGTTTACCTGCTTTAAAAGAAAAAATATGCATACAACAGATTAGGTACCTAGATTTTTTTTGCTATTGGAATTTCAGCACATATTCGAGTTGGTAATTCATTATTATTCATTTACATGTCCCTGCAAGACATTTTGAATTTTTCATTAACATAGGTCATAGGAAGACAAAAATGACGAATAAATTCCAGACTTAATGGGCGTCCAAGATTTATGTCTGGACATGGCACCTCGATATACGTAACGCGTCATTTCAGCGAAATCGATTAACTTTTGTATTTTCCCCATTTTCATGAATTCAGGCACGTATTTTTGACTTTGGAAAATGTGAATAAAATAAAGATTATAAATTTTTGATACTTATTGCTGAAATTGTAATACATGACAAAGTATCGAGTTAAAATATGCGTGGACATGAATTCTACGTCACCAGGAAATATGGGAGGAGATTTGTGATTTCCTAAAGTATACTTAACGTCATTCGAATATTAAAAAAAAAAAAAAAAATCGGTAAAATGGAAAAAATGGTCGAATTTGGTCCAAATTCTGAGTCATTATGTATATTTAGATGCCTTTGATGATTTATTGAAAGAAAAAAAAATTTCCTTCTTTTTAATTTTTTTCCAACTTGAAAAAAAGTTTAACTTCGAGTTTAAAGTTTTTACAGCGTATCTTTAAAAAAAATTTATACCTTTCGTCAAAGATGATGAATAGTATTGACTTCTTTCATAAGCTTTCGTTAATAGCTGCGGCGAACATAATATAAGAAAATTAAATAATGAGGTGTAACCGTATCTCAGCCCAGGGTCAATTCATCACTCTTATTTGGTTATTTCAATTTCTTGAAATTGAAAAAGTTGCTGTTGAAAATTTTTTGAAAAAAATCATTACATTTTGGAAGATAACTCTATTTTTAAATCAATCCTATCAGTTCTTTCAAAATTAGGTAATTCAAAAAATTTTGGTTTTCAGCTGTGAAAATTATAAAGCGGGAAATAGAGAAGAAGAGGGATAATCAGTAGAAATTTTTTACAGAGTCCTGGATCGCAAATCGCAATGAACATTTTGTTATTTATTTTCATGAGTGAGTCAGTGAAGAGTTTCGGTGAGATTAGAGTTTGAAAGGGGGGAGGGGAGACTTCAATCGAAAATCGTAGAGGTCAAATTCCTTACTTGCATGTACAAATTTCGTTGTTTTCTCCTTCATTTACAAAAAAATATCGTATCTTCATAATATCTGAGACTGAAATTTGAAAACACATATTTTCCCTATATTTCATTCCAAAAATAAAAGAAAAAAACTAATCATATTTTATAATAAAAAAGAAATATTCAATTTTTATTGTTATTTTTCATTTACTCAGAGCTTGGGCCAATTTTTTTTTTAAATCAACACTTTTTTCATTATTTTGTAAGTAATTTCTTTGAGTTTTGTGCCATTTCTTTCGAAACTAATTTTTTGCAATTTTCTTCTAAAAATAATAATCAAAAATATTATTAGGTAGGTATACTTACTTGGCCAAAAGAAAAATCATTGTTTTTTCTGAAATTTTGTTTGATTATTTTAAAAATTTTGTCGAACAAAGTTTTTGAATAATTTTTTCAAATGGAATACTTACTTATCATTCCAAAATTAAGCTTTGAAGCCACTTCGTCATTATTCTACCCCTGTATGATGTATCGAAGCAGATTCTTCCCATAAAAAAATTAAGTTTTTGGCAGCTGAATCCAGTAAGTTCTTGTCATCAAAGCAGGGAAAGCTAGGACATGAAAACCCCCTCATCAAATTCAGGCAGTAGGTAAGCCTATTAGCACATTTCGAGGTACCTATCTAACCTTTCTCTCAGTGTACCAGACTTTCTGATCCACCTTGATGATATCGATACCAAATTTTTCAAGCACGTTTTTAGAGAAGGGCTGAGGGGGCTATAGCTCGTAACGGCAAAATTTGAGAAAAAATTAATTAGTTCATCTTTCACGATAAATCTGCATTTGAATTCATGTTAGAATATAAATTATACAAAAAATCAAAAAATTACAAAATGAAAAATTGAAATTGAATGAAAAATACTTAATGAATAAGTAAAAAAAAAAAATGAGAAAATTGAGAAAAACAATAATGGGCAGAAATCAAAAATTTTGACGAAATCAAAAACTGAAAAATAATCTAATAAGTAAGTATTTGAAAAATTTGCAAAAATTCTAATTTGAAACTAACAAGGGAACCTCGCCAACTCGTCACCTCTGATTGAGCTGAAATTTTGCTCACTGAAAGAGTATGCCACCCAGACCTCACACAACCAAACTTTTAGCTGCCGAAGTTGATTTTTCGATTTTTGCCGAATTTTCAAAAATGGCTAAAACCGCCTCCAAAAAACCATTTAAAAAAAAAATTTTAGATTTCAAGATAGAATCCTGAAAATTGGTATGTACACTAAAGTTGACCTCCTGAGTATATTGGCACCATTTTCGAAGTGATCTGGAGCCTCCAGGAAAAGTTGACTTTTCTCCAGCGCACTGGAATCTCTCCAGACGGCGCTGTAAGTAACTTTGGCAGCTGAAAATTTAATACTAGAGTTAGTGTGATGCCATCTAATGATTGACATAGTTGAATTCAAAATCCGAGGCGACGAGTTTGCACGTGTTTTTTTTTGACAACTTAAAAATTCTGCATTTTTTAAAAATTTCCAAAAAATCAATTTTTCCAGCATATCATCCAAAACTTCGTCTACCCCCTAAAGTCGACCCTCTTAGTCAATTGGCACCATTTTCGAAGCGATCTGGAGCCTCCAGAAAATGTTGACTTTTGCAGTCTGGAGAGATTCCAGGTGCTGCAAAAAGTCAGCCAACTTTTCCTGGAGACTCCAGATCACTTCGAAAGTGGTGCCAATCGACTCGGGAGGTCGACTTTAGTGTACAAACCGATTTTCAAGACTCTATCTTGAAATTTACAATTTTTTTTCAAAAAATGTTTTTTTGAAGTGGTTTTAGCCATTTTCAAAAATTCGCCGAAAATCGAAAAATCAACTTCGGCAGCTAAAAGTTTGGTTGTGTGAGGTCTGGGTGGCATACTCTTTCAATGAGCAAAATTTCAGCTCAATCAGAGGTGACGAGTTGGCGAGGTTCCCTTGTAAGGAGGAAAATCAAAAATAAATTGTAAAATATAATTAATTATTGAAAAAATTTACAATTTGAAAAAAATAAATAATAAAAAGTGTAAAATAAAACGGAAATTGAGAACTGATCTCTTGCAACTCTTTTGTAACAACCAAAATTATTTCTACAATCTAAACCACAACTTATGTTTGAAAAAATTTTCAACCTGACATCTTCCCCTCCTCCTTCCCTTCCACCCTTCCAATTTCGAATATCGAACGGAATTTGGGTAGGTATAACAATTTTGGGGATAGGAGAGGGTAAATTTGTTTTTTAAAGGGTGGCATTTAATATTTCAGTCCAGCAGCGACAAAATCTTAAAAACGTGCCTATAACCAAAAAAATATCGATTTGCGAATAAAATTACTTAAATTACCGATACCTTGATCCACAGTGTACCAAATCCCTGACTAATTGTCCTTGTCCTCTTTATTAAAACCTCTCAATAATAGCGAGGAAAATTCCCAACCGCGAAACCCACACATCTAATATTTTAAAATCAAAACTCAAGGTGCAGATTTTGCGAAAAGTTATCTTACAAAACGCATTTCACGAGAGGATAGAGATTTCCACGGGGTAATATCTAATTAACAAAATCCATTTATTACCCGGCCATACGCACGACCGACCACGAAGTTGATTTCAGAGCGGCACGAGCAGAATGAAAATTCACAATTTATAAAGCGTTGGCTGCCATTAATATCATTAGATAAAAGCCAATATACCGTCAAAGTCAAAGACTTTTAGTTCCAAACAAGTGATATTCTGATGAAACAGCCCCATAAAAAGTTTTTAATCAGATGTAATTAGTTAATATTGAATATCGAGTTGGTCAACACCGAAACGCCTGCAGATTTATCGGAACATTTGACGTTGAAAAAAATGTGAAAGGGATTACAACGTTTACAGAAGACAATTTTTTTTTTACTAGAAACACGAATTTAATCAGTACGATGAACAAATCTGTCTTAATTTGATTGCATTGTCAAATACCTATACTACCTTTTTATTTAACCGTAAAAAGCAACATTGTAAAGGAAAGATTTTTACGTTCTTTTTCCTTGAAATATTTATAACGTTGTGATTCTTAGGTCGTATTTTTGTCTTCAAAGTTCTGTTGTAAGGTATACGTTCTCGCATACGCAAACAGCATGAGAATAGAAACGTGGGTATCTCAAGAATATAACTTTTATACATGGGAAAATGAGTGGTATTCAACCTATACTCTTGTATCTTTGAAAGGGAAAAAAAAACTGAAACTTTTTTTTTAGATCACAGTTTTGCTTCAAGCTAAATTTCTACCTTCGAGATTTTTTCTCAAAAATATAAAATTCCGTCGAAATTCTTTTTCAGATGATTTCATTCGTTATAATGTTTTTCACGACTACTACAATCGAACATTGAAGCACAATAAGAAAAAAACTCTAACGCAGTTAATCCGTTAGAAGAGCTGATTTTCTATTATTTTTATTTTTATTTTTATTTTTCAAAATTTATGTAAATTGAATTATTTTTATGTACTTAATGATAACAACATCATCAAATTGATAATTTTAAAATGATTAAAAAAATTATACAATTTACAGCCAGCTATTTTTGATAAATAAAAACTTTTAACAAGTTTTAAACCAATAAGAAACGACATTATCATGAAAAGTAGGCAATTAGATAGGCATTGCAAAAGTTGTGAATTTTTACAACTTTGCTAGCCATTTATTTTTTTTAAATAATGGGAAATGATGATCAGCTGTTTGTTTTGAAATTTTCCTTGGCAAATTCCTCGAGAACCGGTTCATTAAAATGAAAAATGCTTAGAACCTTTTTTGTGCATCTTTTCAAGTACTATTAAAAAAGTTATTTACCAATTTCGCGTAATTTCTTAATTCGAGGCGCTAGAAGCATTTGAACATTTCAATCGCTAATAACTCGAGAACCGGTTCACCGATTTTTCTCAAAAACAATAGAGTTCTATTCCCAGTAGTAACAAACCTCTCATGAAAATTTCAGCTCAATCGGTTAATTCTTACTCGAGTTATCGTCTGGACAAATTTTGGGGATACATACATACATACACTACGGGGTTGTAAAGCTATAATTCAGAGGTCTCCTTCCTTCTCTAGGGTTACTGAGGTCCTCAAATGTTTCGAAATATTTCGAATTCTATAAGTCTGAGAGATGTCGTTGTTCAATTATAACAAACCGTTTCAGCCATTGCATACTGTACTTTGTAAAAAAATCCGATTTAAACACTTTAGATTTGTGTTGGTTTGCATCCAAAAGCGAGGTCATTTTATACACACCATGAGATACATAACCGCGCAGTTTTTCATAATATTAGTGAGGTCTTGAAAAGTGTATGAATATATGCAAAATCTAAAAGTGGGGTCTCAAGTTTTCCTATAGAGAGGTCTTTTTTGCAACGTTGCCACTAGTCGATAAGATGAAACATTCCATTTTTTTTCACCAAAAGAATTAAGAAATTAATTATTGGAAACCTCTGCCAAGTAAGTAAAAAAAGAACTTCATAAATCAGTTTTTGAAATTTGCCACCCATCTCTCAAGTTACATTTTATAATTTTTCTGATTGAAGAAAACTTCATAAATTCTTTTTATCAGTGAAATATTGAAAAAAATTACACGATAATTTTGATTTATAATTTTTAAAAAAAGGCAAAAAAAAATCATTAAAAAATTTTATTGAAAAAATTGAGAAGATATTTGGGGGAGGGGGGATTTTATTTGGAGAAAATCTTGAAAGAAATATTTTGATGATGAATATAATTAGAAAAACTGAAAAAAAAGTAAAGGAAAATTTGTATTTAGAAAAACAATATTATTTTATTGAAAAAAATTGGGAAGATTTTTTGGGGAACTTGAAAAAGAATTCACTAGCTATTTTATTTGGAGAAAAAAATCACAATAGGCCTAATTTTATTCGGAGAAAATCTTGAGAGAAATATTTTTATGAATAGTTATAGGGGAAAGTTGGATAGGTATAACGGGGAGATCGAAATTCGAGATTAATTACTACAACATGAATTGAGATAAAATTTCGGGGATCGGCTTGAAATATATCCTAAACCTTGTACTATCATCATAAGCTCTATTTCATGTTTTTTTTGTCAGCACCAGCTTTTCAGAAAATCGAATTTTCCAGATGATAACAAAATCTCAATTTTTAGTATAGTCTGATAAAAATGGGGAAGTCATACAAATTATTACTAATTTTTTTTTTAAATTATCGTAAATTAGGAACTTTCCCTTTTTGAACTAATTACGTATGAGAGAGGGGTTGTTGCCACTTTTCAAGCTAAAAAACTAAGGATGAGAGAAGTTTTAACCATGAAATATACCATAGCTCAATAAATTCGGTTATTTCTTTCAAAAATTTATTCAAAAAATATTCTATTGATATAATTCATTCAAAAAAAAAATTTACCATTGTCGATCATATATTATTTTAAAAACAGCGACTTACTCGCTTTCTTTGAAGCTTCTGCAATAGTTTTTCCATTTCTTACAGCTTTAACCGACGTTCTAAAGTAGTTTGGGGTACATAATACAATCTCGATGCTTTAAATGATCCCATTTCATTGTTTACATCTGATTCAATAGCTACATTCATCGAATCTTCCAACCGTGATTGCCGGCCAGTAGTTCGTTCATATTTGGAACACGACATTTTTAAAAACAAAATTATTTAGGCTATAACATAAAATTATCATTAATTCACTTCATTACCTTTTTTGATCCTAAAATTCGCTCCTCAAAATGGAGTTTTTCCACCTTAATTTCCCTATCTTGGCGTCTGTTTGAAAAATTAATTTTTTCTGATAATTTCCTTTGATCACTTATCATTTCAGAAAACGTTTTTGAGCAAAATTATTTTTGTGAACCGAAAATTTAAAGATGCACTACAGCATCATTTTATAAGCGGCAACGCTGTAAGGGACTCGTACGTTAGTCACCGTTTAACGTTCCAAAACGCAATGTTAATTTTGCCCCGCGCCAACGTGCGACGTTGCCAGATTTCAACACTCTTTAAATGCCCATATCTCCTTAACTAAGGACTTACGAACTTTTTTGTATTATACCTTTTCAACTTGTATTCATGTGTAGAATACATGGTTTCTTTTTGTCAGGTGACATCCGGGCCACCATGTATAAAAGAAAGTTGTGCTTGGAAAGCAGAATAAATCTTATAGCAATAACAAATAATAAGACGTAGAAAATGCGTAATACTTATAAATTACAGGAAATAAGAAAAATTAATTTTGTGTTTTTATAAAAATTTACCTACTGAAAAAACTGGAAGGGGAAATTTGAAAAAAAATCACAATCATTTTATTCAGAAAAAATCTTGAAATATTTTGATACCTAATAAAGTAGCAAAAATTGAAAAAAATTATACGAAATTTCTGATTTAAAATTTTGGGAAGACTTCGGGGAAAATTTTGAAAAATAATTTACTACATGTAAAATTTCGATTTAAACGTAATTTTTAAAAATTCAAAGAGCAAAATATTAAAAAATTGAGAAAATTAATTTAGGAAAAAGTCACTTTAAAACAAACTTGTAAAAATGGAAGTTGAATAAAAATTTTGAAAAATTAGGTTTTGAAGACATAATGATTTAAGCAAAATTTTCTACCATCAGAGAGAAGATCAATCCAAAAAATAAAAAAAATAATTAAATAAAATATAAAAAATAAAAAAGGTAAAAAAATCTTGTAATAATAATTGTGCATTTAAACAAAATTTGAAAAAATCGAGTTTGAGAAAATCTTTTAAAATTTGTGAGTACTTAAACAGGTGAAAAAATTCAGTGTTAAATTTTTCATGTTATGTATACAGGAATTTTAATTTGAAGAATCACTATACATTCACTTTTTTTTCACTACCTACTACGGGCAGAATTTTCAATCCCCCTCCCTGAAAATTGTTGAAAATTGAGGATTTCTCAAAACAATCAGGATTCGAATTTATTATAATTTTTTAAACAACTGGAAAAATCGCAATGTTATCATACCAATGCGAAAAAAAATTAGGTACCTACCCGATAAACCAGTTGACCACCGATTTGACGTAGGTTTTAAGTCGATTTTGGGAAATCAACAGATCGACTTAAAATTGACTTTGACATTAAGTCGATTTAGTTCCGCCCTATCGACCAACTATCGACCATGACCTACGATCGACTTCTCATCTAAGTCGATAATACAAATCGTAGCAAAATTACAAATTTCTCAAACTTTTTTTCAACTTCTTTTCGACGTCGAAAATATGACTATTTGGGGTCAAATAATTCAAACAATTCATTTACTTCAAATAGACCCATAACTGACGTCGATTTCTTGGAAAATTCAATCCAAATGGTCAAAACTAAATCGACTAAACATCTACGTAGATTTTAGGTCGATCTGGTAAATTTCAAAGTCGATTTCTTGGAAAAATGAGTAAAAAAAAAGTAGAAATAGTCGAAACCAAATCGACATGATTTCGGCATCGATTTTCGGTCGATCTGGTAGATTTTCTAAAATCGACGTTAAACCGGCGGTCAAGTCTTGTTTACTGGGTAATTTATTTTGAATTTTGTTCAAATAAATTTTTTAGTGATTTTTTTTAAAGGAAAAATTAATTTCTGTTGATTTTTAAAAAATAGTTAAATTTTTTGAGAGTTAAAAAATCTCAATTTCTTGATACAAAAAATTCATTTGACCCAAGTTGAAACGAGAAAAAAAAATTATTGTAATAGGTAGAAAATATCTCATTTTTTAAGTTTTTTCTAAAAATACCTATACTACTCAAAGATTTGGTCTTTGGTCAAAAAAAAATCTAATTTTTCAATACGTAAACAATAACTATACAAATATTTAGGCGTATAATTAAAAAACAAATTTAAAAAGTCCATTTCATTGAGAGAATTTTTCAAATTTTTATAGAAATAAAATACATTTTTGTATTTTGACTGAATCTGCGTTTAAATTTTTACTTATATAAAATATGTACTTATGAACCAAGTTTTGAAACGTTTCAAATACGCATTTTTGATAAACTAATTTCACGTTTTCAAAAAAAAAAAAAAAAAATGGGTAATATAATTACCTAATAATAATTTAATCGTAACAAACAAGTAAATAAAAGTTCTGACTTAGGCAGTACCACACCAGTAGGTACCCATAAATCCTTGGAATTAGCAGGTAATATTACAAACATTTATACTTCATTTAATGCCCTTCCCATAGATAAGGACTGGTAGACGTGTGGTTAGGATCAGGGATTCGCAATCATAAGGTCGCGGGATCGAATCCCCGTTCTTCATGAAAAAAAAATCGATTCGGGCATGCCAACCCTTTTTTTAATTGAATAAAGTAATTAAATTTGATCGCGAATTGACGTCTGAAAATCGACTTGTTATCGACGTCGAAAATTAGTCGATATGATGTAACATTGACTAACGGGATTCAAATCGACCCAGATTTGAGGTCGATTTCATGTAATGAGTGAGTCGAAAGATGGTCGAAATGGGCGGAACTAAATCGACGAAAAATCGACGTCGATTTCAGTATGGAAAACGGTAAAAATCTGGTCGATTTCAACGGTCAATTTCAGGTATGTTTTGACGTCATTTCGACGGTCGATTTTTGTTTTTTTGGTTTATCAGGTACCTAGTACCTACTCAATTTTTTTACAGACGAAATTCATTTAATTAAAAATTTTAATTTGAGCAAATAAAGCTTGAAAAAAAATTTTTTGGAAAAAAATCGTGAAAAAATTGAGCTATAAATTTTTTTTTATAGAATTAGAGTTTTGAAAAATTTCAAATTTGAGCTAAATTTTTGATTGCCTAATTAGACAAACTTGAGTTAGAACTGAATCTTGAAAAAAACATTGAAAGAAATGAATTCATACCAACACAAAATTTTTAATAGAACGCATTAGGTTTTTTTTTTTTTTTAAGTGGAAGAATTAAGTAGATACTAATTAAAACTACAAAGAAATTATACTTACTTTGGCAAAATCAGAAAAAATTGAGAAGAAAAATTTTGAAAATGAGGTTCTCCAAAAATTTCAATTTAAACAAAATTTTTAATAATTGAATAACTTTGAGGAGTTTATTCTCTAAAAAATAATTACTAGGTAAATCGAGTTGGAGAGAAAAGTTGAAAAAAATTGAGATGCAAAAAAATTCGAAAAATGTGAGTTTGAAAAAAATCATAGCAAATTCGTTACAAAAATTCCAATTTTTTTAATTTATAAATTCTGAAGATTTTTTTTTCAAAATTATATGTTTTCTCGATAATATAAAAATTTTTATGCAGTTTTTTTTTTATTTTTAAAAAAATTTCAAATTTAATTTCTGTAGGTAACATTTTGTGAAAAATATACTTGAAATGAAATTAAATTTTATTATGTAGTAATTTAAAGCTTTTTAAAATAATTATGAGGGTTTAAAAAAAATAAAAATAAAAATAAAAATTATACCCAAGTAAGTACATGATATGGAAATCTTGATTTAGAATAATTCGCGTAAAAATGGAGCTACAATTATGGTTGAAAAATTTTCATGTAGCTACATGTCTCCTCTACACCTCACAAAAATTTGGTCAAGTTACTTTGAGTCGTTCCACGAAGGTTTTGGGCCGTGGAGCTGAGGAAAAGCTCAATTTCGAATAAAGTCAAACCACCTTTGAGGATCAAATTTCACTCGTGCGGAAGTTTCTTCGACTATGTCTGGTTTTATTCAAAATTGAGGTCTCCCTCATGTCAGTCCTACTCTGACAAAATTTTTTTGTTTATGGAATCACATGGACAAGTTCAATAAACCTGTAGATGCTTCAGTTGGATTTTCACGTTTTTTCACGACAAAAAGTTCATCACAGAGCTAACCTCAATCATGAATGTCAAATGAAGCGAAGATGCCTCAGTTAAAGGAGAATAACTCAAGAGGGGTTCAACTCAAGTTGACGAAATTTTTGTGGGATATAAAGGAAACATGTCCTTATCTAAAAATTGTTCAACCATTACTGTAGCTTCATTTTTATGTATGATAAGCCCATTTCATATCGCAAAAAAAAAGTTCCACAGTACGTTGATCAACCTTCACTGACAAAACGCGTGATCACGCCTCAGTTGAAGGCCTATAACTCATGAACGACTCAGCGTAACTTGACCTTTTTTTTGAGGTGTAGAGGAGACATGTAGCTACATGAAAATTTTTCAACCATAATTGTAGCTCCATTTTTACGCGAGTTATGCGTCACTGTGCACTTTTTATCAGCTGACCCTCGTATGACGGTTAAAAAAAAGTTAAAATTAAAATTATACCCAAGTAAGTACATGATATGGAAATCTTGATTTAATTTTTTTTTTTTAAATAAAACAAAAAAATTTAAAAAATGGAAAACTTATATTGTTCAAACATTATGCGTGATTAGTATTTTATAGAAAATATTTGCAAATAATAAAGTTTGTAAATGTTTACAAAAACAAAATAATAATTTTTTTTAAGTTTAAAAACTTGAATTTTTTTGTGCAACAGTTGCAATTGCCGCACTAGGTAAGAAATAAACTATAAAGCCACATGATGCGAGCTTCATACAGGCTAGCCAACTAAAAATCAGTGCTACCACGGAATTTAACTACTAAGATCTCTCTAATCTCAACTTGATGTGTATCTACAATAGACTTCACTTGATTTTATTTTCTAAGAAATTAATTTTATCCCCTCTCCTTATGTAGACCTCTCTATTTTTGAGAATTTGTACGTACTATGTATAATGTATGGCAACGTTGTAAAAAAAGACCTCAGTATTTCAGTGTGTTTGCAATGACCCCACTATCCAATTAAAATGTCTAATGGATACACAAAAAATATACACTTTTTATACACAAAAGGTTTGTGTAAAACTCTCATGAACATGGAAAAGAGAGGTCTTTGCTCGGATCTGGATTTTGAAAAAATTTTCTAGCGTAATTTTTCGCGTAGATTATGAAAAAATAGAAAGAAATAGAGAGGTCCTGGAAAATGACCTCTCTAAAAAAAATACCTCTGTAGCAATATGAAAAGAAGCATCGAAGACCTCAAAATTCGCGTTTACAAACACATACATACATACATACATATATATATATTTTTTTTTTTGGCCCGTTTCCAGACATGTCGGCCACTTTTCATATATATTTGTCCAATTTACAAAAAGTGTCAAAATTGAAAAACATTTCTAATCTTTGTTCTACCTAATTAATTTATAAAAATTTCAATCACAGATTCGATCTAATATACATGAAATACGCCTTGGAAAAAATAATGAGGCTCTTAGGATGAAGTTTGCGGAAAAAAATTAAAAAATTGGCCTAACTAATTCAAATTTTAAAAAAGTCTTCAGATTAAATATAAGCCTCCAGTGTATTAAAAATTTTGGTATCAATAACTTTTCTGTGCATCAATAAAATACTGAAAAATTATAAGTCAAATTTGAGGTCTTGTATATCTAGTTTCGGCATATTTCCGTACATGTCGGCCAGTGCTTGTGATTCTACACACTGGGCATTGATTATAGAGCCCGCGTTCATCCGTGTGACTTGATTTCCAAGGGTTGCGCGGACACGATGAAGTTTGTGAAACCCTGTAGTCGAGGGTGGCTGAGAGTGGCCGACTTGTAATGTAGAAATAACCCGTAGGAAGTCAGCCATGGCCGAGAAGTGCGGTGGCCGACTTGTAATGTAAGAATAACCCGCAAAGTGGCCGACATGTCTGGAAACCTATACCTATATAATATATATATATAAAGAAATACCAAAATGCGAAAATCATGCCAATCGTCTTATTTTGACCCAAAACGTAGAGAAAAATACCCCTCACCCTCAACTTCCATCATCAGATCAAATTTAATAGCTGACTTTTCTCTTTGAAAAAGTCAGCTAAAAATATCAGAGCAAATTTTTCTCGTGTCTGAATTTAAAAATTTTTCAAGTAGGTAGGCATTTTTTATGGCGATGAATACGTAAGTATTGATGTTACGATTTCAGGAATCAAATAAACGAAAGTTATACCTGCAACGTATCGATACAGCTAATAAAATGTAAAATATTTTCATTATAAAATCGTAGGAAGGTATTCAAAATATCTACAGAGCTAAAGCTTTTAACAAAATATAACACGACAATTAACAGAACCACCTAGCACTTCATTCATTTGAAATGCTTACTAATCGTCACATCCTCCTACGTTTCACCCGAAGGTTATACAGGCAAGTTCAACACAAATGGTAATCCGTACAAATGCGGTTAAAATTTTCCACACAACCGGCATACGTGTATAGGTAAAATCTTTCACCTACCTATGTACATTTCTTTCAAGTTTACAAGCAGTAATCTCGATGGATTACTACACCATCGTTGGAAACTTGCAAAAAGGTAGTTTAGAAGTCACATAGTGCGTGAAATTTCATATTTTTCTTTTTAAGGTGTTCACTCGTACATGTAAATTTTTACAAATACCTATCATTACGCATACTTATACCAATTAACACTCGGCCAAATTTAAAAATGTGATCCAAATACAATTTAGGCTTTTTATCTCATCTTCAAACAAAAGTTTTCTAGTTTGCATTCGAGAATTCAGTGTGCCCCTTTCTAACACATTTTTGTTCAAAATTTAACCATTTTTAAGCACATTTTTTGTAAACAATTTCAGTAGGTAAGTATTCACAAGACATAGGAATGTGGTCTAAATTGTATTTCCAACAAATTGCAACGATTTTTTCTTGCGGTGCGTGTTCAAACTTTCCATCTGTAAACTTTTCTAACGTACCTAACCAAATACAACGTTGAAATTAGAAAATTATTTTGTAAAGTTCAATGAAAACAGAAGCAAGATTTCAAAAAGAAAAGTTTTCCAACAGCATTTAGCATCATAGTTTTATTGGAATGAAATGAAACCAATCGATTGGAATGAAAGTATTGGAATTTTACAGCCACGGGTTGGAAAAGATGTGTTAGATACATTGTTTTATAATCGAGAACGATATTTTTAATTGAATGGATACAATTGAAAGGTGCTGGTGCTTTAGAGGCAAAATGGTTTATACGCCTGCATCAGAAGTACAGGAAAATATAGGTGTGGTGTATTTTACTTTAGAAGCCTTGCGTAGGCAACACCACCTATAGTTAAAAAGGCCTGGGCGCTCGATTTATGACGTCACTACCCGTGGGTATAACAAAAAGATAATAAACTGGAGACATTCAATAATTTATTTATTTTTTACGTATTTTTCTATTAAAATTTCAGGAACTTTTTCATTTTCTTCTGATTTTCTTTTTTTTTCAATACTCTGATGATTTTTTGGTATCACTGAAACAAAAAAAAAAAAAAAAAAGTATTTGATTAATAACAAAATAATTAAAATAATTTGAAAAAATTGCAAACCAACCAAATTATAGAAAAATGAAAACTAGAAAAATAAAACATAAGAAATTGGTTACTTTTTATAATGCAACGAAAAATTAGCAGTTAACAAGCACAGAAAAGAAGCAAAATAAATGATTAATGAAAACATGAGAAAATAATGTTAAGTTTTAAAAACTAAAACAATTATCCACCCAAGTGTTGGAAATAATTAACAAGCATAATAATGAAACAAAGCACACCAAGGTTAAATGCGAATATTTGAAATGCACAAAAATCGGCGAACACGAGTAAATTAATACGAATTGCAAAAAAAAACATTAAAACAAATTACACGAGCATCTCGAACAAATTTGTAAGAATGTGGACTTATGGAATGAAATATCGCCGAAAGAGTCATAAGATCAGTGGAATATCGATACTGTGACGGCGACGTAATCAGAAAACGAATCTGCAACAAGGACATAAGAGAATAGAAACTTATATAACATTTTATAGACCCCTACGCCCTACTTCATTGAATAATAAACAAATCGACACTAAATCTACAATGAAAAAATAATGAAATACTTTTCTCTAACGGTAAGCACTTATTAGTTATTACCACCACCAATTAGTGTATCAATGAAATTATACTCGAATCTGGCATACCTGTTCCTGAAGAAATTCAACAGATTTCACCTGATCGTCGTCAACAAGTTCAGGTAGTTTATTGAAGAGCTTATCAATCGCATTTACACAGACAGCTACTTCACTGGTCTTTTCCTTACTAGATGAAACATTGAAAACATGGTTTAAAATTACACCAAGTTCGTTCAAATTTGTTATTTTCGAAAGCTTCGCGACACCACTATTTATAAAAAAAATTTCAAAATTCAATTCAACGTCTTCATTATAAACGCGAACGTTGCACTCATCATTTAATGTAACCGCATACCTTATTTTCGGAACCGAATTTTCAAGAAGTAAAAACAACACAGCGTTTGGTTTATACACAATTATCTCACTCAGCGATATTATCAATGAAATTTTTACTATTTTCGAAGCACTGCAAAAATTCTTGGAAATGTGAGAAAGATATTTTTTGATTGTACCTACTCTTCGTGAGATTTTTCACTTTCGGCGATAACTTGTGCTAGTTGCTCGTTTTCAATACGTATTCTTCTTTCTTCAGCGCTTTCACGTTTGCTGTCGGTTTTCGTTAAATACTGTGGACAGTTCGGCAGAATCTTAGGAACAGCATCTTTAACCAATCTAGGATTTTTTAAAGGCGCGCGGTAAGTGATTCCCGTTCTTGGATCGGTATACACAGTCTCTCTCTCGATGTCGCTTTCGTGAAAATGTTTAATACAAACCTGAAAATACGAATACTACGTGAATAGGGATAACGAGTGTTGGACACTGATTCAATCGAAAGAAATAACTTACTCTTGAATGTTCCGTAGTTCCGTTACTTTGTAAGTTTTTTCTCGTTTGATAGCTGAAAGCCAATCTTGCTTCTTTGTCTCGCTTTTTGGAAATCCGAACGTCGAAATATTCTCACCCGGTTTATAATTGCTCTTGCAATTAGGAGCACAACACGTATGTCCCATGATTAATTGATTATTTTAATATTTGTCACATAATTTTACAAAATCAAACATAATTTGATGAAAAATTCTCGTATAGTTAATTTGAAATTAACAGTTTGTTTATACCCATCTATCGTGACGTCATAGCTCGATTTGATAAGAGCGCCCAGGCCTTTTTAACTATAGGTGGTGTTGGCGTAGGTACCTATACGCATTTTTTCAATGAAGTAAAAGTTATGGAATAATATGAAATACTTGTAAATTAATGGCTATGGCAAAGAAATATGCATTAGTACATATTTTTTGGCGAGTTTTAACATTGGTGCATCCAAGAAGTTTTTCTTGGTAGGAGCTAAAACTCGAAGAAAAAAGTAGAGCGCGCAAACTACTCTTGATACCTACCTATTTCCATGGGCTGTATTTTATGCTATTCTTGCAATCAAAAAATTATCAACAATTTTTTTTCCAAATAAGATTTTGGAAATTTTATTTAAAAAAAAAAATAAAAAAATAAAAAAAATAGGAGAGTAGATATAAGTTTTTAACAAAAATAAGAAAATTTTGCGTTTCAACCTTTTTTCAAACAGTTGAAAATTTTTTGGCAAATTTTTTTAAAGACTTCTAACAAAAATGAAAATTTAAGTTTTGCAACAAAAATGAAAATAACAAAATTGAGATTGTTTTGTTTTTCGACAAAAATTAAAAATTTTGTTTTTCCAACAAAAATTAAAATTTTGTTTTTCCAACAAAAATTAAAATTTTGTTTTTCCAACAAAAATTAAAATTTTGTTTTTCCAACAAAAATTAAAATTTTGTTTTTCCAACAAAAATTAAAATTTTGTTTTTCCAACAAAAATTGAAAAATTTGTTTTTTAACAAGAAGTACACAGTGGAAGCTCAATTATACGTACATTCAACTCGAAAATACATTTAAAAAATTGAACGAATTGAAATTGATATCACTATAATTAAATGCAAAATTAGCACATGTTACAGTACCATATTGAACGATTTATTTGTGCATTTCTTGGGGGAATTCTTCTACGTAGGTGGATTTAAAAATATGTTTCATTGGTGATTTGGGAGAATTTTTTGTCGATGAGATTCTTGACTACATATCCTTGCTATCAACCTTCGACCAAACTGATCATTCTGGCATCTGACTATGTACATAAGCCCTAATTGGTGTCCTTATTCAAATTGCTTTCATATTTAATCATTATTCATTTCTACAAAAATATTCATTTTTGATCCATATTTTTAATAATTTTGTTTTTATTCGAACCACGAGCGTGGAGTGGCTGAATTCTATCGACAAAACTGAAAAGGTTTGAAAAGGTGCACCATAAACAAAAATTTGCTTATCACTGAAATTTTTCAAATGTTATCATGACCAAATCATGACGTCTAGGGACAGCTCCGCTCCTCGTTCATTTTGAATCATTTGCTCATATTATCAACTCCGTTCGTTCATATTTTTTTATTGAATGTTTTATTTATCATCATACTATTTTATAAGACTACTTTTTCTGATTCTGAATAAAAATTTTAAAATACAGTAGGAATAATGAACAGACTATTTTAAATAAAAATTACTTTTCTTTGGGAAAGTAAAACAAGACGAACTAAACTAAAATAATAATTGGAACATATTGTAAGACATATGTAATTTTTCTCAACAGACTTTACATTTACACCGATAAAATAACACTACATTGGATAGGAATGATCAAAAATTGTATGTACATTGACTATTGACTACGTTTTGATGGGCATATTAAGTAGTAAAATAGGAAGTTTTCGACTTCTCGTTTCAGTTTTCTTTTTTGTATAGTAGAATATTATTTTATTTCAGTCGATCTTGCTTTGGAAGGGGGTATTTTTTCGAATTTGGCAGTATTTAACATTACCTACTGAAGCAATAATGGGTCTTTTCCTTTTCTTTTGGTACAAGAGATCTGCGATTTCATCAGCAAGATCGACTGAAGTTCTATTCTACAAAAAATAAAACTGAAACGAGAACTTCCAAATTTTACTATGCCCACTGAAGCTGAAATAGAAAATTTAAACCATAATAATATGCTATCAAATGAAAACGTAGTCTATGTGTATACATACTATTTTTGATCATTTTTATCCAATGTAACTGTGTTATTTTATCGTTGTGAAATCTGTTGAGAAAAATTAGGTATGTCTTACATGTTACATGTTCTAATTATTATTTTTTCTAGTTTAGTTCGTCTTGTTCTAATATCCCAAAGAAAAGTAATTTTTTATAAATTTAAAAATAATCTGTTTCTTTATTTTTCCTACTGTATTTTAAAATTTTTATTCTGAAAAAGTGGTCATGATAAATAAAACTCTTTCAAAAAATAATCACTTCCATTTCCAAATTGTAAAAGTGAACGAGCAGAGTTGATAGTATGAGCAAGTGATTCAAAATGAACGAGGAGCGGAGCTGTCCCTAGACTCAAGTAAATCACGACAAAATGCACCTTTATTAGTTGAAATTAGCGAAATCATCACAACACAGCCATCTGTTTTTAAGAAAATCTACCTACTTGTGTATTTATTTTTTTAAAACATCTTTTTTGGAAATTTATTTTTGAAAGTTTTTTTTTCATGGACTTTTTCAATCCGAAGACTCCTCCGCAAAAATAAATTATTTTTATCCTAATTTCAAAAAAATGTTTAGATAGACTAGCAAAAAACTTTATCCACGCAAATTGCCTAAATTTGAAATTCAAGGAAGTACACATCCGAAAATTAGTATTTTGCCAAGTAAAATCAATTGGCAGCACTGCGATCAAAAAAATTTCGACTTTGGAAGCTCATAGCACATCGAAAAAGTGATAAAAGTTCTAAGCACCTCGGGGTGCCTATTCTTGACAGTGAAGGAATTATAGCAACTCGAAATTCCAGTCAAAAATATTGCTCAGCTCAATTCATTACAGTGCACTGATGATACGCGAAAATTGCGAAATTCCATCAAAAAAATACATGAAGCAGGTGGTGAAAAGTTTGCCTTTTGACGAATTTTTGAAATTTTCATGAACCACTGATCCTTCAAAATTGAGATAAACACCTGCTGCACACAAAGTTTTTTGTTGGGAGTAGGTACTCGGTTGTATCCCGATTTCAAGTTTGGCTGACCCATCCCTCGACACCTTGTATTGCATTTTTTATCGAATTATAGAGATAAACAGGGGGGGTACTAATTTTTAATTTGATTTAATAGTATTTTTAAATCTTACCCTGCAATAAAAAATAATAGGTACGTAGGTACTTGATTCGAGCAAAAAAACAAAAAACTAATTGAAGTTGAAAACATTTACAAAATAGCCTCCCCCTTCCAAAAAATATAAATACTCTTTAATAAAATTCTAAACATTGTAGTTGTTTTAAAATAAAATTCACAAAATTAAAACATTTCATTTTGGATAATAACTAAAGTTTGAAAATGCTGAAAAAAATCAAATAAAATCACCCAAAAAAATTGGAACAAATTTTTTTTTAAAAATGCAAAATTTCGAAAAAGAGAGAAATACCTATTGTATTTTTTTTTTTTCAACAGTACTGTAGGTTTACAAGCACAGTTTAAATCTAAATCTAAATTTAAAAAGTTACTACCTATTAACTAGGTAATAATTTAACTATAATATCTTTATAACTTGAATTATTAATACGGAACATTTTTAACAGTTTTTTCAATTCTCCTAATTTTGGGTTGGGCCGCGTTTGAGAATTGAATAAGATGGTTAATATTAAAAATTACATTACAAGAAGTACATATCTGTGGGTTTCAACTTAACCTTTTAAAATAAATAGTCATGTCGTCTGAATTTTGTGTGTCCAATCGAAAGTTTGGTAATTTTAACTTGAGAATGACGATTAATATTTGGAATTTTGTTGAAGTTTCTTCTTTCAGGAATGTCATCACAATTTAGATTACTCACAGGATGAATGAAAATCACAATTACGACAAAACACGTCAACTTAGGTATATCGCATCAAGTTCAAATAAGTCGTAACTGAAATAGTGAGTTAGTTCTCGACGAGTGAAGGTTTCACATTAATTTCTACGATATCATTGCAATTGTTCATCCTTCAGCAGCACAATTACCTTCATATTACAAAAACACAAGAAGTATCTGTAAACTTAGACAGGTATTCAAGTAGGCATAGAAAGTGTAGGTATATCATATCCAACGATAAGACATTAAAATATCTTCTTAAACTGCTACCATATGTCTAACCAACATTCTACATTGTTGGAATTTTTCCTTTCTGAATTACCTACTCCTACTCTGGCAAAAGAACACTGAGTGCTAGGTATATCGAAAGGTCACAAATCCGGAATATAGTACCTCATAAGAGATCTGAAATCTACCCTCATAAGCACGTACCACAGCCGTTATCTATTATACGTCAAATGTTGCTGTTGGCGTCCAGAAATGTGATATTATCGTAATACAAAGTATTACGGGAGCTCGGCTGCTTCTAAACAATTTTATGTCATTTTCGACTTTTCACAAAATTTCCCTAATACCTATTGATTGATGACACGTCTTAATATAAAGAAAGTTATTATTGAATGTAAATTTTTACCGCACAAAACGCGTGGGATGTGTGAATAATAAAGAAGAAAATCTCTTAAAATTTCCTTCAACTTCCTCGTTACAACGAGATTCAAAGATTAATCATTTATAATCTACCTCTACTCGGTAAACTTATGTTTAGAAAAGGAAAAGTTTGTGTCGGTATTGTTGCATTAAAGGTCGATGAACGCTTTTATGTTATTAAGAAATTCTTTCACAAAGGTTTGTCCCGAAGATGTCGCGAGGGTTTTTTCTAAATTTTAGCGTTGGCTTTGTTTGAGGTCGAGTTGACTTTTTTAAAAGTCTGTTTTGAAGCGATTCAATTTTAATTAATATGTGATAGTAACCAACAGATAAAGGAAAATGTTAGAAGTCTTCTTTGAAATAAATATTTCTAAAAAGAATTTTAAATGGAAGCTATGTCTTTAAAAATGTCATGGATATAAAATAAGTAAAATTCCGAATGTTCTATTTTACATCCATATTGTAACTAACATCCAGTACCCGTGTAGCAACGTCGATGCTAATTTCGATATAAATGTCGACACATCGAAATCGGTCACTTTTCGATCGTACATGTCGACACGATTGTGGATGGTTTGTCGAGCTTATTATCGACATATTTGGACGGTAGTGTTCAAGCCAACATTTCGACTTTTTTTTGTCAAATATGCGGCATTGAGGCCACCTTTGTAGCTGGACACATGCGAGTGTCCAACTAACATAGAGATGATTCTTAGACCTTATGTACTAATTCACAACACACTTTATCTGCGAGTATCACAATCACCCTCAAGACGTCGACAGTCAAGTCGATGCATTATTCGACCCTCGACAATTAGATCGACATTAACTCCACTTAAAATTCCTCTGGTCAACACTGTCGACAGTTAAGTCGATGCATTATTCGACCCTCGACAATCACATCGACACTATCTCGACTTAAAATTCCTCTGGTCGACACTGTCGACAGTGAAGTCGATGCATTATTTGACCATCGACAATTATGTCGACAATAACTCGACAAGTCGTTGTATTATTCAAAACTTTGAAAAATAAGAAAATTTTGTGATTCTTTCAAAAATTATTTATTCCTGAGCTTAAAATGTTCTTATTAATTGTTTTTATTTCTTTTTAGATATAAAATTTGTAAATTTAATTGGCAGAAATTGTCGACATAAATGTCGATGCGTTTATCGAGTATCGATTTTTACATCGACTTGTCTATGTAGAAAAACAACGTTTTCTAAATTATAGGAAAATACTGAGAAAAATTCAAAAATTTTGATTGAACAGTTAGGTTTAACATAGAACATTACTTTAAATCTCAAATATCATTTTTAATTCATCGTTAACCGAGAAAAAAATGTGTCTGAATTTTGTCGACATAAATGTCGATGTCGACAATTGCTACACGGGTAGGTCGAGGAAATACAAAAATTATTGACTAACATCGTAGATGACGAAAAATTTTTCTTCGAATTTAAAGATGTAAGTAATATGGGTCAAAAGACTGGAGACTGTCTTCTAAAATTTCAATTTTCAAGGGATAAGCTAAAATTTCATTACAAGGACCCCTATTTTATATTATAGGATGTTATAGAAAATTTTGCGCTCTTTCTAACGGTGTATTCAAAAAAAATTTACAATTTTTTTCTGATAAAGAAATTTGGGTTTTAAGCGCATTGGAAGTAGTCTGAAAGTTACTCCACTATATAGTCGCCACGCGTTTCTCGTGGCAAACGTGTAGCACCCGCGGGGAAATTTTGGAACCTGGTAGCGAGCTCTACAACTGTGATGAAAAAATGAGTGTTATTTCTTAGTACAATACCCATCTTCCCCCCCACCTCCCTTATGTTTTCAAATTCGAAACATCAATTCTTCGACCTACCCTAATTGGGGATATTCGTAAAATTGAAAGAGTTAAGTATGGGATTTTAATGATTTGCTATCTTTTATTGCGTAAAATTTTTCAAGTTTTTAAAAAAATATTTTTTTGATACAAAAAATTTTCTTTGAAAAAATATCATTGTAGAGAAACAAAAATTTTTAAAAACTTTCTCAAAATTCAAAAAATATTTTTGACCAAAACTTACAAATTTTTCCAAGAAATTCTCTTTAAAATTTTTTTGGAAATGAAACTTTTCGAAATTTCCTGAACAAATTCAAAAATCCCGCACATTTTTTTTCTTCAAAATTCACAAAAGTTCATTTAAGAAGAAAAAAAAGAAAACATAAAAAATTTGGATATTTTCTTCAAATTTCATTTAAAAATCCATGGTAGGTATAATTTTTTGAAAATAAATATTTCAAAGTTAAAAAAAAAAATTCTAGGTACCTACCTACCTATCAATTTTTTAAAAACCAACAAAACGATTCTTTGATTTTTTTTATGTAGAAAAAAGCTAAAAGCTACAGATAGTTGGAATTTTGAAATTTAAAAAGACATTAAAAACTTTTGATTTTTCAATTTTTTGAAATTTTTTCTAAAAATATGGGGGCCCAGGCATTACTTATCACTGAGGTAGGAGAAAAATAAAAATATGGAATTATTTTCTCCACATATGCAACCAATTAATGGGTGGTCCCCAAAAATTTCGAAATTGTGTGTCGTGAATCTCGACTAAAAATATTACTTAGAATATTGACGTCGATTTATTGTCGATTTTTAACGACAATTCATCGATATTCAGTCAAAAAATGAGATGAAAAAAGAAGGAAATTGACATTTTCTCAACATAAAGTATGTATCGACTCGCCCTTTTTTTTTTTTGCTCGAGATTTTGTCGATTTGGTTTGTCGGGTACTCTCAACAAAATGTGTAGGGCTCAAGTACGTATCAAAATAGTACAATTTCAAGTTTATCCACCTACATCAAAAATTTGTAGGTACGATCCAACTCATTCCATTCCGATTTCAAAGTTTTAAGTATAACTGCAAGAAAAAAATGTTGAAAGAACTTGGAAGAAAAAACAATAATTAAACAATATAAAATAGGAAAAAGTTTCAAAAAGTTTTAACTTTCTTCTTAGTCGGATTTTAAATTTTGAATTTACAACGATTAAAAGAAATTCATTTATACTTTCCAGCACAGTAGGCGCACACTAGCATAAATTCGGTAGTTATTCGAAATCTTCTGTTACCTAAACACAATAGGAAAAAGTTTTACTCTTGGAAACGTCATATTTTGCTTTTCAAGCTGTTGGCCCTGAGGCGTATAAACAACGGAAATGTTACTTTCAGATGAACTGTTCATATATAGCCGGATTATTCGTATTACTCGAAGTATTTCACATTGTTTCGTCAAAAGGCTCCAGAGAATTATCAGCACCCAGCGTCGACGACGAAAGCAGCGAGCCAAGTTGCGACGAATTGCGTAAAATGTGGAGACACACGAAACGCGAAATGCAACAAAAATCAGAAGTTCCGATGCCTCGATATAAATCGTCGAGGTATCACGAACCGTTCACGTACGGTTGGAAGGCCCAAGCTAGGCCTAGAAACGCGATGAAATACGCGAAACCGGTTTACGGCCGGATAGTACACTCGCCAGATAAATTCCTGTACCGGAATAATATACCGGATCGATTTAGATCTTACGATCAAGTAGCCAGAATGGTAGGTTCGCCGTCATACTACGGACCCACAATCACGGCACCGGTTAAACCACAATATTTTCGGCTCGAGTATCCGGTTAGAAGACCAATGGTACCGGTTAGAATTTCGCACTTGGGTAGATTCGCCGAGTTGCAAAATATTTTAAGGAACGAACGTGCCGAAGATGTCAAAAGTGGTAAACCAAAAGATAATACAGAACCTAACGATAGCACTGGAACAGGCGCAGATACCTCAGCGAGCGGGTTAGTAGGATATTTTTTATTTTCAAAATCCAATTACTTTGAAATATTTTCCAGCCTGTTTTCCATTATAATATTTCGATCGAGTTTCCAATTCCGAGCACATATTTCACGTTTCGCCGTTCCGTAATACCTACATACCTACGTATCATATTCTAATGTCAAAAATTTTCTTTTACCGTAGAAAATGGATGCTTTCTTGTTTTACTGAATTCATTCATTTGAAATTTGCAACAGATATGCCGCTTTTCCTTATCAACAATCACGTGTCGAAGAAGATGACGTCACTGCCGTCAATTCAAGAGGGAGAAAACTACGCGGAACAAATACAGATATGATAGACGAAGAAAATACATTTTCCGAAAATAGGGATGAAGGTTCATCAAGTATCGATTTAGGTGAAGACGCAGATAGCATATCATCTACCAGTAAACCGGTAAATATGAATATTCCTTTCATTATTCATTATAGTCTTAGTAGGTATGTGTGTGTGTACCTGAGTGCTGCTTTGTGCTTTCCCGCATCAAGTTTCATTCCATATTTACCTTTCACGTGCTGGTCGCGAGCTTAATTTAATTCATAGACACAAAGACGGTGTTCTATTTCATGGCAGGCTCGCTGATATCAACAGGCTCGGATTTCTCATGAAAAAAGTTCAATTTTTTTTCAAACTATCAATAGATCCTAAACATTGTTTAAAATGTTGAAAAAATAGCAAAATCGAAATTTTTTTTGATAGGCAACTTAGGGGGCAAGAGGAGGCATTTATTTGCCCCTCCAATAATTTTTCCTCGCCCTTGATATATTTTTTTGATTTATTTCGTTATTCACTATTCACCCTCACTGCGGTCGGGCAGTACATCATTTGTCCCTTTTCGATAGTAATATTGGAATTGGAAATTTTCAGTAATTCAAGTTAGTATGTATTTTCGATGATCTCATTTTCTTACTTTTCAACTGATTTTTTCCTCAATACTGTCAAATGTGTCAATACTGGTGGTACAATATCAAGTTGACGTTTTGGCACCCCTCCCCTTTTTGGGCTTCCCTTCAGCAGTGAATGGACCTACGTTCTAAGGAAGATTTTAAAATTTGTAATTTCATCTCAAACTTATGATTATGCAAAAAATGCATCTGTTTTCATTCAAAATCCCAATTTTTTTTCGAAATATTTTGGTTTTTTCATATTAGTGAATCAGGAATCTCAAATTAAAGGGAGGGAATTCAAACATTTTCAATTCAACTGTAATTGTAATAATCTTGAAATTAAAAACATCCTCAAAAAATTCAACTGTAACATCTCTCCTTTTTTATTGGACGAAAATTTTGAAAATTATGCAAAATTGCAATGAATGTACAGTAGGGTTGGAAATCTTCGGTGGTTAAAGTAGGCATTTTTAGTAATTTTGACCCCTAATAACCATTTTGATTTATCGCAGTTTCTTCAGTTTTCAAAAAAAAAATTAACCCCCCATAAAATTTTTTATTAAAGGCACGAAAAGCTTAAAAAAATTCCCCTAAATTTAAAATCATCCATCAGCTCCTGATTTCCTTGAACATCCTTGAGTACGGTTTTGACTTACCAAAAAATGATGTTTACCCAGTACCAATTTTGGATGTGATAATATTCAAAAAAAAAAAAATTGAAATCAAATTATTGTAGCCTATGTAGATGTACCTACTTATTTATAAAAATCGTCTTTGTAAATCTATCAAGATGGATGGGAAAAAGAAACATTGATCGGATTTTGACCTGATTCAAGGGGGTGGTTCGTTTTGAGGTGGAAATCTATTATAGAAAATTTTTTATCCATAGCTCGATTAAAGACGTATGCCATGCGTGCTCAAAATGAGATCACTTGCAACCAATAATTTTGTGCATCAATAAGAAGCATTTTAGCAGTTTTGATACCAAATAATTAAATAATTTAAAGAAAAAATCAAACAACTTTGAAAATAAAAATTTGGTTTGGTTCGTATTTTTCAAAATTTTTACAATTCTTCTTTTTTTTTAATCTTCTAAATTTGACCTTATGAAAACTTTTCAAAATATAATTGTAAAATATTCTGAAAATTCATTTTTCAAAAAATTTCAAACATATTTTTTATTTTTATTTTTTTTCTTAAAAAAATCATGAAAAATATTTTTTTGAAAAATTTTCATTTCAAAAAATTTCAAAAATCTTAAATTTCTTACTAGATGCATATTATAGGTAATCACGATTTTTTTCTTCAACAAAATAAAAATTTTGGTAAAATATTCTCGAATTCGTCCTTGAGAAGACTTGTAAAAATCAGACTTTTTTTGTTGCAAAATATTCACAGTTGTGCCCTTGCAAAAATTTAAAAAGAGGGAAGAAAATATTTTTGAATAATATTCCCAATTGCTGTTCTTTCAAAACAATTTTTTGATGGAAGAGATGATTGTAAAAATGCACACAAAATGTGGAATTATTTTTTGAAAAATTCTTAATTAAGTATTTCCTTGTAAAATTTTTTGAAAAAATTGGGAGTGTAATAAGTTTCAGAATGCCGGACTAAATGGTCTGAAAAGTCATCCATATTTGAAGAATTAGGTTTGACAAAAACCACAAAAGTCCTTCATGACGGAATTTCGTCACAAAATTTCATCAAGTCTTTTTACTAGTTTGGTCATCACAAAAGAATTATTTTCCTTTATAATTTTGAAAAGAAAAAATTGAAAATTAGGTAAAGAAATATTTTTGCAGAATATTCACAAAAAGTATTTGTACCTAATTTTTGATTTAAAAAAAAAGAAGTTTGAATTGTAATTCGTAGATATAAAAATGATACTTATTCTATTTTTGCCACAATAATTTTTTCAACAAATTTTTAAAATCAAAATTCTCATAATTCCTGTTCTTTTAAAAATTATTCTGTCTTTTTTTTTTTGGTTTTTATTTTTCGCAAAATATTCAAAAGCTCATGTTCTTTTAAAAAAAAATTCAAATTTTTTTTTGAAAAAACAACTTTTTTGGCAAAATATCCGAATTTTATTCTGAAAAAAATTAATAAATAAAAAAAAATTGTTATAGAAATGAATTATAATGATTATAAAATATTCTCGAATTTGTCCGTGCAAAATATTATGAAAATCGTATTTTAAAAAAAATTATTTACCTACAATAATTGTGGAATTGCAAAATTTTATACACAGGATATTCGCAATTTTCACCTTCTTAAAAAAATTGTAGATTTTTTTCCTACAAAATATTCGAAATAACGTCTTTTAAGAAACTTTTCAAAATGAAAAGTTTGCAAAGTATTAATTTTTCTTGAAATTGGTAATTGAAAAAATTGGCAATTTGACACTATTGATAAGTGATAAATTTTTGGAGCGTAAAATAATTGGGGGAATGTACAAAAATGTTTTCTTTTGGTCCAGATTATCTCTCAGCATGCCTGGTTTATGCTTCTATTTCCATTTTCTAACAAATTTGGTAGGAGGTAGGTTAGGTACCTAATAATTATTTTATTCAGAAATTTTAGTTTCTTCCTTTCTGCAATATTTTTTTCTCTATCTCACATATAAATTTCATAACTGCGAAAGGTATAATGATGTTTTGGAAACTGGACCGAGATTTTCGCCTAATTTTCATTAAAAACCTCCAGCAATTTGCCAGAATACTTTAAATCACCAAAAAAAAAACAAAAAAACATTATAGGCACGAATGCCCATAAATTAAAAATACTTCCAGTATAACGTTCAGCATGTTCATTTTAATAGTCTTCTGAATAACTTCCTACGTTGATTACGTACCGTTTGAAGATGTAAAGCCTTAAAAGCCTCTAAATAAACATTTACTTAAACTTAAAATTACACGGCATTTAACAATCTCTTAGTTTCGTGTTGAGAGTTCAACCTATTAAATTGCTCGCAGACGAGAAAGGATATTAAAGCCTCTTTTGTTTGAAACTTCATGATAAAAGACTTACTTGGTATTTATTGTTCATTAACCAACTTTTTATCATTAGATTTTCTGCGAGGTTTGGAAAAATGTCGCTGTTTGTTTTGAATAATTTGAGATTCAAAATACGAGATTTTGTAAATTTTCACCTAAGAAAACTTTTTTCAGAGGGAAGAATTTTTTAGAAAGCACGAAGAAAATTTTTTCTCCAATTATAGTTTTCTTATTAAATTGATCGAATTTTTTTGGACAACTACGTCTTAATGTATCACGTGCCACGTTGAATATTAAAAATTTTGAAAATATACACAAGCCTACCTAAGTAGGTATTTACCCATTTTAGAAGCAAAGTCTTATTTAAGTAACTTGTTACCAAGGTGCTTATAGGCGCTAATAATAATTTCATAATAACTGTTTATTTTTAGCCGAATTTTCTATAAAATTCGGACTTATGTATTCGAAATGGGATTTTAGAAAACATTATTTTGAATGTTCTCCGTAACCGTAGCACATAGAATAATGAAATTTTGGGTGTGGACTTGATTTATCATGTAGCAGGGGACGCTAGTTTTATTTTTTCTAAAAATGCAATAATTACGGAGTAATTAATAATTGAGATTAGGGGAAGCGGGGGGAAAAGTATAGTGGATGCGAAGTTGGTAATGGGGATGGAGAGAAGAAAGTAGGGGAAATGTGAAATGTCTGGTTTGTTGTTGTTTACTTTGGTCTCAGTATGATTTTGATCGTTGAGGCGATCAGTTCTTATCAACTAGGTACTTTGTGTTTTTTAATTGTTTTTTTTTCGTGTTTGTTTTTGTTTGTACTTAGTTTCGTGTTTTTAATTACATATCTCTTTAGTGCGGTTCCGCGTTTCTATAATTTTTTTCGTGGTGTTTTTTCGCGTTTTTTTTTTCAATTACACAACTAGTGTGGTTTCGCATTTCAATTTTTTTTTGTGGTGTTTTTTGTTTGAAGTTTCGCGTTTTTAATTAATTACACGGGAATTGTGTTGGTGCATTTCCGCGTTTTGATTTTTTTTTTGTGTTTTCTGTTTCGCGTTTTCATTCGTTTTTTTCTTGGTGTTTTTTTTTTGGAGTTTGCCTTTTTTAATTACGCAACTAGTGTGGTTTCGCGTTTCAATTTTTTTTGCGGTGTTTTTTGTTTGAAGTTTTGCGTTTTTAATTAATTACATGGGAATTGTGTTAGTGCATTTCCGTGTTTTTATTTTTATTTTTTTGTGGTGCTTGTATCGTGTTTTATTATTGTTTTTTTCTTCTTGGTGTTTCTTGATTTGAGTTCGCGTTGTTTTTTTTAAATTTGTGATTCTTCTGTGCGATACATTCTTACTTCTTCAGATAATATGGGATTTATTTTTTAATTAATTCAGTGGTCATTTTTATTATTTTATCTGTTTTCCTGATTTTTTTTCTTCCTTCATTATGGTGAGGTGTTTTTTTTTAAATATTATTTTTCGTGGTGTTTCTTGTTCAGAGTGTAATTTTTACCAAATTAATAATTTTTAAATTTTTACAAAATTTTAGTTTTCAAAAATTTTACAAAATTTGAATTTTCAAAATTTTTTACAAAATTTAAATTTTTGCACAATTTTTACAAAATTTTAATTTTCAAGGTGCGGGCAACTTATTTTATAAAGCCCTCTCCCCCAAAGGTACTTGTGTGCGAAAAAGGCCAATTAATCGACATAGGCGTATTTTAAACTCGATGAAAACACCGTAAAAGTTATCAAATGGGGTAAGATTAACTGAAGTACGAGTATTAAGCAATAAAGAGTAGAAAACTGATGAAAGGGTCTCGCCTACGGTTGTATTGAAATACGTCGTCGTTGCTATAAAGTTGATATACTTTTCACGTATTTCATGAAAAATAAAACCTAATATCGGCTTCAAAGTAAACAGCGCATCATTGGTTAGTTGATGTTGGAAAAAAGTAAGACGTATTTTTTCACCCACTACACAATAGTAATTTTCAACATTCCAACGAATAACAAGCAGACGTTTATCAGGCAAAATAAAACTCACTTTCGAAACCACGTTGTGAAAATAGGAACACCTTGGATTTTTATTACCACTCGCTTAAATTATATCAAAATTCAGAATTGGTGCGATAAGAAATCGTAAATGTTAATTTCATTTGTTTGATAAATTAGACCTAACGTTTATCAGTATCACACAAAATTAGAATAATTAATCACGAAAGTAGCGTAGTCGAGATTACTCGATTAGATATACTCACTGCTATATTCTAACTCACTTACCTATACTGATTTTAATGTAGTATACAGGGTGTCTAGATATAAAGTAACTTCCTTTTATTGGTAAAATAGACAAACTATTCTGAACTCGTGTATACTGTACATCATATTGAGTGGTTTGTAAAGCGCAGGGGCTTTGGCATGCTCATTCAGGCCCCGTAGCTCCTAGGCTGTATCACATAACAATTTTTGTTCCTTTCGAGAAGTTATACTTGATACATGCATTGTCATACGGGTATTTTGCAATTTTGCCTACTCATATTATTGAAGGATCAAAAAGTTTTCTTTTGATCCTTCAATAATATGAGTAGGCAAAATTGCAAAATTCCACTATAAATAACTTTTCGAGAGGAACAACAATTCTTATGTGACAAATTTGCCTATCTTAGAAAATGAAGGAGCTACGGAGCCTCGACCTTCAGAGATTTCAATTTTCCAAGTTCCTTAGCGCCTTCATTTTCAAACTTATGCAAAAACGCTATTTTTACGGCGACAGGATATCCTGTGTCAATTTATATTATTACCTATGAATTCAGAAGTAGAAACAGATATTGTTATTCACCTATAAGTACATATTTTAGATTTAAAAAAGAAAATTAATCGAAAGTAATTCCTAAAAATCACATCCAGTATCAACCCTTATTTTAAAGTATCAGTTTCTTCATTGAAATTCCACTTTACACAAGTCCATGTGTATACATAAAGTTCACAACGATGCACGTAGGAGTTTTCGTTATAGGTATAAATATAACAATAACAACAAACAGATAAGAGAAAATTGCAAAAAAATATATGAAAAAGGATGATGCCGAAATGTTGAAATAGGTTTGACATTTAGGTATATCAATTCTCCCAAGCGAATTTCACACGAATTCAGCATTTCTGCTTATGTATTTCCTAACAATATTAAAAAAATTCGGTGACTTTTGACATTTGAGATGCTACGTATGTAATTTAATGAAATTTTCAGTAAGATTATAAATTTTCATACAAACAAGTTTAATTTCAGATTACAATACCAAATTCAGGCCTATCGCGTAACAAAAAACATACCTATACTTATTTTTAATACCAATGACTCAAATCAACAATACAGTGTGGGTGTTTTTAATACCCTTTTCAAGTCAAACCATCCGCTGGTAATAAAAATAACGCTCGAAAGCATTGAAATTCAACCGAGCGTATTTCATTTACAAGCAATGAAAATACCTAAAAAGTGTCCCCATCTGGTGGTGCTTTTATATGCGGCTTTACTGAAATAGGCTGAATTGACAATTACCTAACTGCATAAAATTGAATAATGACTAGTGGTGTAATTTTAGAATTCGGATGATATGAGCTTTTAATAAATTAACACACGTATCAAAGTTACTATTTATTTTTTTTAATTAATACAAAATGAAAATGTATCTCTAAGTACATACATTAAAATTTGATTCCATTAAAATTATCAAGTTGTCCAATCCTCGTGAAAAGGGATTCCTATCTCGTAAAATTTTCCTATAGATATACCAGGAGGATGACTCAATTCGGACGAATTAATTTTAAAAATTAACGTCGACTCGAAAGCGACATTTTTACGGAACAGTGATCAAATGAAACGTTAAACAGCGCGCGAATTCCCAAGTTGAAAAGAAAAGAAGAACAAATTAAGTAACGCTATCTTCGACCATGAAATCGTTTTAAGATGCTTCAAATGTACAGGGTGTCCGGCGGGTAGTCTGCAAAAGTTGAAATTTGTATGCAACCAAGTACCACAAAAAAAAACTTGCAGTTTTCGATCTCTTGATCAATGAGCATCAGCGATGCAATTGCATAAGAATGGCAAAATTCCGTTATGAAAATGCAAGTCATGAGTGTAAATTTTTCAGAAAGATCAAGAAAAAAAGTTGTATGATAAATTTGCTCATCTCCGAAAATAAAGGTGTTGTGGTATCTTGAAAATTAAAAAACCAGTTTTTGTCAGTGATGGAAAACCGAAATGATTATAGTTACAGTTTCAGTTTTATTAATTTTTTTAGTTTCAGTTTCAGTTTTGAGTTTTGAGTTAGTTTTCATTTTGGATTTTTTTTGGTTCATTTTTATTTTCTAATTTTCAATTTTCGTTCATTTTTTCATTTTTTTTTTGTATGCAATTTTTGCATAAATTAAAAAAAAATTAACATCAAATAGGTGGGTTCAAACATCAAATCAAAACTGTGAAATTGAAAATAGATTTTGCAAAACTGAAAAATGACCATCTCTGGTAAAACTAAAACTGATAACGATTTTAGTTTCAGTTTCAGTTGTTGGTCACATTTTAGTTTCAGTTTCAGTTTTCCATCACTGGTTTTTGTCAGTTCAAAGCTCTGTAGCAGACTGTTGCGTCTTTACTTTCCAAGGTGGGCAAAAAAATCAAAAAAATATCATGAATAAAATTTTTTAGTACAACAACAACGAGTTCATGTGCTCGATCCAAAAAAATTTTCTCAATTTTATTTTCCGTTGACCTTCAATTTTTTTGATACCTTAGGCACCTGAACCATGTGCATAGAACATTTTTTTGTTTTTTATGGGTTGCCTATTCACCCTGTCGATTTTATTGCATCGTTCAAGCGAAATCCTGTATAGAATGAAAGGATGAGCTTGCTACCTAATAATAAATTTAACAAACGGATTGATCCTCAGTGAAGAGTAAAACTACACATAAATTCTTTCCAAAGCTCGTAAATTAATCGTCAATATTTAATTATTTTCAGGTGTCGATCGAAGACATTCCTCGCCGGTGGGCTTCGGGGGAATGGAAGCGATAAACGGACCATTCAAACGCTCATAATTAGTTAATTATTTATGAATTTCGTCGTGGTTTTGTTCTGAACGTTTATTTTCCCCCTTCTTTTCAGTGGTTATCAATTTATTTTAATTTTGTTTCCAATTTGGTATTCGCTTCGCATTACCTAAAGTTGAAACGAAACTGTCGATATACCTAGTGTAACTTATTTTTCACCAAAGTGCTTCTTTTTCTAAACGAATTTCCATTGAACAGTGAAAAAACACGTTCTATTTCGGATACAATATGCACTAACTACGTATATACCCAGCTAAGTTATATAGGGTGTTCTGTAACTTTCCACACCGTGAATATTTGGCAGACTGCAACTCTGGTTATATTTATGCGTGATAGTTTGCATAACTTCGCCAGGTAGGAGTAATAAATAAAAAGTTTGTTTCGAGCACGATTGCCCCTGCAATTTCAGAATGTATGGCAAACCATTCGACGTGAGTGTTACTTTTGTTGCATTTGTCGTTATTCAATAAGGCGCCTAGGTAGTTGTGGAATACCCTATTCTTATTCAGTGATCAGCAAAAATATTTGACATTTGACTGATAGAAATACAGATAGTCTATATACCTACATTGTGTTTTCTTTGGCGTATGTAAATAAACGTGAGTTATAAAACTTGGCAGTATTTCTACTAAATAAATTTTCTCGGAGATGATTTGGGCTAACCTACTTTGGCGAAAATACCTTGATAAACAAAAACGTAAGTAGAAAAGTGTTACAAAATCTTTTACAGAAAATGTGTCAATATATGAATTATTTTCTTCTGTATTTCGCAATATAAGTTATATTGAATAAACTTCTCGGAGCCTCCAGAGGGTTTCAACCACATTAGAGATATACATATGTGTACCTATACGTACAAAATTCTCGAGGCAAATTTTATATATTACCCTTATCTTCGATATTTTGAAAATTTCAAGTATAAAACCAACCTATGCTGCAAATAATGAAAAACATCTTTTTTGGTAAATGTATCTCGTTACTATAGTTCTTGAAAAAGGATTTCATATCTTTCGTACATATCAGTTTTCTTTTTTCTATCAGTATCTAGAGGCTGTGATAGTTGCTTTTCAACTGTGTGCACGCCTGTTCAATGGAAATTCGCACTTGTACCTTACAACTGTATGAGAGAATCGACGTCAAAATTTTATTGTTTTGTTTCTTTGATTTGAAATCGATAATGCAAAAGAATGGTGGGTTACAACGTGCAAAGCTCACATCTTTAAATTAGTTACCTATTATACGTAAGATGACAAATTGAAATTCAAAATTTCTCTATCGACAATACGTCAAGAATGTATCTACCCAGAGAGTCGAGATGTGTAGAAATGAAATCATTTTAAACATAAATATTTATATTAATATAAATATGTACTACTTTTTTTTAAACAATAAAAAAAAATTCATCTCTTTAATTTCTTTTATAAAATATCAAACATCGAAGGATCAATTTTTATTTATATTTTGTTATTATATTAATTTAGATTTTCTTACGGTACTTGGAGAATTTTTCCGAAGCATTTAATTATTTTTCGTGGAAAGCATAACACAGTTTTTCGGGTGAAAATTTCATACCTGTGTATGTCGGTTGTGAGAGTAATCCCTGTTTCAATAATTCAAAAATATGCAAATCTTTCTAAAAAAGACTCTGTTAGTTTAATATTACTCATAAATGTAAGACTGAAATTCCTGTTTAGTGTGTTGTTTTTAAAACATATTAAGTATTAACCTAATATGTAAATTTATTTCAGGGATTACTTTGTTTCTTTTTTCTTTTCTTCTTTGTCTTCTTCTTCTTCCTTTTCTTTTTCTTTCTTTTTTTTCTTCTGATTTTGAGGATAAATTTTTCTTTCAAGCAAAATAGGCTGAAAGAAATTTTCATTTCATTATAAATAATTATAGACAATACTTACATCTTAAATTAATACAGACAATAAATGATGTCTTCCAATCAACAATAGAGTACACTACGTACCTACTTTTGAGTTCATAAACAAATTATGGCTTTGCCTATTTGCAAAATTTCATCAACGAATAGTTTCGGCTTTTATATTATTCTAATTTCAAAATTCTGGCATAACTGTTATCTTTTCTATTTAAGAACGCTTTAGAATTAACGCTATAGTTTTATTATATGTACCTAAAATGTAAGTAATTATAATAAAAGCATTGTTTTGAAGATTTGTTTTGATTTTCTATCAATTTGAACTGGTGGAACTGCATAAAAAAATTTCCCATTCGAATTTTTCGTCTGCCCATTATTTTTTGAAAATTAGATTCATCGGTTTATCGAACAATATGCTTGATACAAATGCCATTGTTGAATGAATTTTTATTGATTTATTGCGTTCAATTAGAAAATATCACGAATGACCGAGCAATTTGTTTTTGCATATATTTTACGTGACTCGAATCAAACGACGGAGAACATTTATTTGAAGGTTTGTACGCTACAAATAATATCTAAATAGACGCCTATAATCTTTAAATTCGATTTCAAGTGCTGCAGACGAGACGTCCCCCTAAAATATAGTGCTATACGATATTTTAGTCTCAATGAAGTAATAATAAAAAAAAAATGCATTATTTATTCATTTCAAATCAATGATTTTCACCAAAATATTTTTTACTCACATTATTATTTATCAAAAATAAATAAAATTTTATTTTTCTCAGGTAATAACTTTAATATAATTATTTTAAAATTTTCCAAAAAAAAGTAATAAAAAAATACCTATTAATTTCAATTTATTTTTATTTTTTAGGTACCTATTATTTTTTTTGTTTCATAGATTGGTCTTCTTTGTCAATTTTACTCACTTCGATTCAAATTAAGTAGATAAGTATAATTTAAAAAAAATATATTTCAAATTTTTTTAATAATTTTTTTTTACCAAAATTTATACAATTTATTTTCATTTGAAAAACCAAAAAATAACGAAGTTTCGTTTTTCTTTGAACTCCAATAATTATTTTGAAATTATTATTTTTTTCTTTTTCAATTTATTTTATTATTTTCTCAGAAATTTTCAAAATGTTTATTTTGTATAATTTAGTCTCTCTAAAAATATGATATTTTTTCAATTTTCTCCAATCCACAAACTTTTATTTCATTTAAAATTTTAATCATTTTAAAGTCACTTCTTTCAATAATTTTCCTTTTCATTTTCCTTATTATTAATTATTAGGTATGAATAAAAGCGGTGAATTATTTCTTAATGGGCAACACTGATCAGCGTTTAGATCGAGTAAATCGAGCTAATAAAATTTGATGCATTTTTTTTATAATGCCTAGCATATTTAAATAAGAAATGATATGACGTCGACGCGGTGCTCGTCGACGTCGACGTCTAAAGAGGGGAGAAAAGTTTAATTTTTTTCGACCTGAAATAAAATGCTAGGCAAAATATTTTTTCGATTAATGGATTAAATTGGTCTAATTTAATTCTGACCATTTCTTCCCAAATAATGCGTAATAATGATCCAAAATTGTCCAAAAACAATAGGGTTCTATTCTACATGGTCCCCGACCTACCATTAAAATTTGAATTAAATCGGTCCATTAGAACGAGAGTTATCGCGCGGACAAAATTCAGTACATAAATCAATACGTACATAAATACATATCGTAAGAAATACCAAAAAAATCGGAAATCAAAACTAAATAGCTGATTTTGAAAAAATCAGCTAAAAACTGATAAGGAACGATCTGGTAGTGCGACAAATAGATACCTCAGGGGGAATAGGTACCTTACCTATCCTAAAATCTCATTCAAATACCTTGGGTAGGTATGTACCATGTACGTATCAATACGAAGTAGGTAAGTATTAAAAATAACTTGCCCGCACCACAAGGTTGCGGGCATTGCCGAATTTTCAAGTTTCATTGTAAAAGTTTCATTAAAAAAGAAAATTTACTATTTTTTGAAAAATTTATCAATTGAATTTTTATTCATCAATTTTTTGAAAATTCAACAATTTTTATGAAAATTTACTCATTAAATCCATTATTTCCTAAAAATTATTTATTTTTAAAAATTTGACAATTTTTAAAAATTTAACAATTTTTGAAAATTTGACAATTTTTGAAAATTTGACAACTTTTGAAAATTTGACAATAATTTGACAATTTTTTAAATTTGTAAATTTTTGATAATCCATTATAAATTCTCAAAAAGACAAATTTATGATTTTTTGAAAAATTATCAAAAAATAAGTTTGATATTTCTTCCAAAAATTATCAATTTTTTACAAATTCATCAACTTTGTGAAAATTCAAATTTTTTTGAACATTTTTTGTTTATTTAAAAACTTCATCATTATTTTATTTGAAAACTTTTCAATTTTTTGAAAATTTGTCAATTTTTTGAATATTATAATTCTTGAAAATCTATCAATTTTTTGAAAATTCGTACTAACTAAAAAAGTTATTGATTTCAAAAAAATTACAAATTTTTCAATTTTTTCAATTTTGAAAAACTTGAGTACCTATACTTGCCTATGTATTTTTGTTTTTATTCGTGATGTTTCCAAATTCCTTTTTTAAAGTTTATGGGTCAAAATTTCCCATTTGTTCGAATTTTAAGAAATAAATTACTCATTTTTTTCGAATTGAAATGAATAAAAAAAAATGCGAAACACCAAAAACAAAAACAAAAAATTTGGGGAAGAAGGAAGGAAACAAAAAACAAAAGTTACCACTAAATTGAAAAAAAATTCTTCATCTCAAAAAGAAATAAAAAAAAATTCAGAAATGTGAAACTTCAAACAAAAAACACCATGAAAAAAATGGGAACGAGAAAAGAATTAAAAAAAAAACACCAAAAAGCACTAACCGATAAATGTAATTGAAAATCCAAAACTCTAAACAAAAAACACCACGAGAAACAATATTTAAAAAATAAAAAAATAAAAAAAACAAGAAACAAAATTAACGCCGCAATATGATGGAAAAAAAAATCAGGAAAAATAGATAATATAGATACAAAAATTACCACTGAATAAATGAATAAAATAAATTTCACTCACCACATTATCTGAAGAAGTAAACACCTCAAACAGGATATATCGATATTCGATATTTAAAAAAAAACTCGAAACTTCAAACGAAAAACACCAAGGAAAAAAGAATAAAAACGCGAAACAAAAAACACAAAAAAATAAAAACGCGCGGAAATGCACTAACACAGTATCTATGTAATTAATTAAAACACTAAACTTCAAACAAAAAACACGACGAAAAAAATAATGAAAACGCGAAACCACACTATAGTTATGTAATTAAAAAAGCACACTCCAAATAAAAAACACCAAGAAAAAAAAAACTAATAAAAACGCGAAACAAAAAACACCACAAAAAAAATAAAAACGCGGAAACGCACTAACACAATTCCCATGTAATTAATTAAAAACGCGAAACTTCAAACAAAAAACACCGCAAAAAAAAGTGAAATACAAAACCACACTAGTTGTGTAATTAAAAAAAAAAAAAAATTGAAAACGCAAAAAATAACTAGCCCAATTCAAGTCCACACCCAAAATTTCATTATTTTACGTACTACGGTTACAGAGAACATTCAAAATAATGTTTTCTAAAATCCCATTTCGAATACATAAGTCCGAATTTTATAGAAAATTCGGCTAATAATTCAGAAAAATAAAAAGTTTGAATAAACGAAAAGTTGAAGAAAATTTGAAAAAAAAAAATACTATAGTACGTACCCAAGTTGGTAATTAAAATTCTGAACATAAAAAAAAAATTCACAAGTCACGAAGAAGTGGAAAATTGCAATGTATTATAAAAATTGAAATTATTTCATAAATCCAAGAATTCAAAATCCTTCCCTGATGGAATTTATAAAGATTTTTAAAAATCATCAATTTTGTGAAAATTTTTGAAAAATGAGTGATTTTGCCAAATTACATTTAATAAATGAAAAAAGCTACTGTACTTTCAATGCCAAATCATTCTCTGATGGAATTTCTGAAGATTTTCAAAATCAACAACTTTGAAAAAATTAAAATTCCCGTAATTTTTGAAAAATAAGTTTTTGCGAAATTGCATACCCTTTCACGCCGAATATTTGTTTACCATCAGAAATCAAATATTGATGCATAATATTGTTCCTTGGGCATTTCTAAGAAACATACTAGGGGCTTGATTTTTTTCCTCAACTCTTACTCAGAGATTTTGAGGTGGGAACACGTATGTCCCAGCAGTGGAGAAAAAATGCTTGTCCCGGGAACCAATGGGAACACGTATGTCCCAGCAATGCTGTAAAATTCAAAAATTTCCTGGGACAGGTGGGAACTCAGTGCAAATCATCGTCGAATTAAGAACAGAACACATTTATTTTAAAAATAACACTAAACACAAGAAAAAAATTGCATTTTTTCGACTTATTGGCCATAAAATCACTCGAATTTGAAAAACTTTTTTTTCACAACTTAGAAAATTCAAAAAAAAAAATTTGACCCTCAGAAGAGGTGGCATCACCAAGAAGATCGTTTACAAATGCATCCAATTCCCGTTCTGATTAGTTCTGATAATATAAAATCAGCATTTTTTTCCTGAGAAACGATCAAAACCGCAAAAATATCATCTAAAATTACCAAAGAATGTGAAGAAAAAAAGCATACAAAAGTTACTTCCTAACTTCTTTTACCCATGGCCACTTCAGTTTTTGCTCAAATTTGGATTTTTTTTTTTTTAAATAAAGCTCAAAGTATACACTTTTGAAAAAAAAATTCGTATGTCATGTGTGATCTTTCACAATTCGATAATAAATTTTTATTACCGGCAACAAGTCGTGAAAATTATGCTTGAAAACTGGTTAACATGTTTTTGTGTAAAAAAAATCACAGTGTTGCTATCGTGCGAGCGAAAAAATTGCGAGCGCGCGCAATCGATTCTAGATTACTTTCCGCACGAATGGGAACAGGTATGCCGAGTTTACGTGTCCCGAGTGTCCCAGTAAAATTTTTAGAAGTTGCTGGGACAGCATTGTTCCCAACCGGCGTGAAAGGGTTAATCAATGAAAAAAGCTGCTGCTGCTGTACTTTCAATGCAAACCCTCCTCTGATAGAATTTTTGAAGATTTTTAAAATCAAAAATTTTGTGAACATTTTTGAAATTTAATCAATTAAAATAGCTACGTACCTACTTTCAATGCAAAATCCCCCTCTGTGATAGAATTTTTGAAGATTTTCAAACTCAACAATTTTGTGAAAATTTTAAATTTCGGTAATTTTTGAAAAACGAGAGTTTTTTATCCAAAATGCATTTAATCAATGGAAAAAGCTACTGTTTTTCAATGCAAAATCCTCCTCTGATGAAATTTATAAAAAAATTTAATAAAAATCAACCATTTTGTTAAATTTTTTGAAAAATGAGTGACTTTGCCAAATTACATTTAATAAATGAAAAATGCTACGGTAATTTGAATGCAAAATCCTTCTCTGATGGAATTTTTGAACTTTTTTAAAATCAGTAATTTTGTGAAAATTTAAAATTTTGGTCATTTTTGAAAAATAAGACTTTTTACCAAAATGTATCCAATCAATGAAAAAGCTACTGTACTTTCTTTCAAAATCGACAATTTTGGAAAAAAATTAAAATCCAGTAATTTTTGAAAAATGAGTTTTTGCAAAATTGCATTTAATCGATGAAAAAACCTACTGTACTTTCAATGCAAACCCCTCCTCTGATAGAATTTTTGAAGATTTTTAAAATCAAAAATTTTTGTGAATATTTTTGAGAAATTAGTTTTTGCTAAATTACATGTAATCAATGAAAAAAGTTACTTAGGTACTGTGCTTTCAATGAAAAATCCTCCTCTGATGGAGTTAATGAAAATTTTTACAATCATCAATTTTGTGGAAATACTAAAATATTAAAAATCAAAAAAATACAAAATATTAAATATGTATTTGAAAAAATTGAAATACCACCATGAAGTGGTAAATCTGAAGATGTTAAAAATTGAAAAAGTTGAAAAATGGCAAGAATATCTAATAACTCAAAAAACTGAGAAAAAACTAAAAAAAAAAAAAAACTATAAAAAAAACACATTAAAATTGAAAATTTGAAATAAAATAAAAATAGGTAATAAATGAGAAATTTTGGCAACATGAAAAAGTTTAAATAAAGTTGAAAAATAATTGAAAATCCTGAATTTTTAAGCAATCAAAAAATTCGTAAAAATAATAAGACGTTAGGTATAAATATTTAATCAAAATGATCAGAGACATTTGAAATATTTATTTCTGGTAATTAGAATATTAGCTCAAGATTACAAAAATTGAATACATTTTAAAATTTTTTAAAAATTACGTCGTAGATGGAATAGGAAATTTAGAGGCATTGAAAAGTTAACAAAATCGAGAAATAATACAAAAATTTTCAGAAAAACTGAAAATGAAAAAACTGAAAAAAAAAAAAATCAAAAAACTCCGCAAAAAATTGATGCATACCTATTTTGAAAAAATGAATAATTACGGACATCAGATAATCCAAATGATCAGAAAACTTGGACAAACTAGTGAGTAGGTAATAATTAAAATATTAAAAGCCAAAAATAAAAAATAAAAATAAATAACACGGGGAAAATTTTTTATTTTGGATCATATATGCTCATATATGGGGTATATTTGGTCATATATGCTCACATATGATCAGACTGTAAAAGAGGCGACGCTGGATCAAGTCTGATCATATATGGGATTTTCAACATATGCTTATATATGAACATATATGAACATACATGCGCTCATATATCAACCCATATATGCCCATATATGAACTACTTAGACTAGACGTGGTCATATGATTCCATTTTGTACCCAAAATTCAATTCGAGCACCTTAACTTGAATTTTGGGTACAAAATGGATTCATATGACCACGTTTAGTCTAATTAGTTCATATATGGGCATATATGGGTTGATATATGAGCGCATGTATGTTCATATATGTTCATATATGAGCATATATGTTGAAAATCCCATATATGATCAGACTTGATCCAGCGTGGCCTCTTTTACAGTCTGACCATATATGAGCATATATGATCAAATATACCCCCATATATGATCCAAAATAAAAAAATTTCCCCGGGAAGTATTATGTGTACATGAAGAAAATAAAAAATCACGAAGAAGCTGAAAATTTTACCAGTCTATGTTCTTCAATAGTATAAAATTGTTTAAATTGACACGTGAAATTGTGTTTCATAAAATGTTTAAAATGACCTATTTAAGTAGGTAATTTCCGCTTAAAATCTCAAAGTAGGTCTCGTCTGTGCAGGCGATACGCGTATAGGCAAAACCACCTAGACACACTACAAGCCATGAAGTTAAATTTGGCAACCTTGCCGAAGACGGCCGACTTGAGCAATTGAAAATACGTTTTCTGGGCAAATGAAGTGTTTTTCGAAAAAATTAATGGGAACCAAAATTATAGAGGGAAAAATTAACTTTCGTTTAGTGTATTCGGAATTTTGATTCGACTAATATTTCTCGAGTTACGGTCAAAAAACTGATTTGAAGATGGGCCGTTTACCAGATTTTCCCTATTTTCCCGGTCAAAGAAGCGATTTTCGTAAAAATTGATAAGAACAAAAATTGTAGAGCAAAAAATATCCTTTCATCCTAAAATCATTGAAGTTTTGATTCGACGAAAATACCTCGATTCATTAGCAAAAACTGTTTTCTCAGATATGCAAATTTTCATATTTTCCTATTTCGCGGATAAACAAAGCGTTTTTCATGAAAATTGATAAGAACTAAAATTGTAGAGCAGAAAAAATCCTTTAGTTTTAGTGCTTTTAAAATTTTTGATTCGGCCAATTTTTTGAGTTATCGTCAAAAAACTATTTATTTTTTCATTTTCGAGGTCAACGACCCCTTTTTTGTGAAAATTGATAAAAACCACAATTGTAGATCAAAAAATTTACTTTTATTTGGTGTAGTCGGAATTTCGATTTGACGAATATTTCTTGAGTTATCGTCGAAAAACTGATTTTGAAAGTTGGCCGTCTACCAAATTTTTCCATTTTCCCGGTCAACGAAGCGATTTTCGTGAAAATTGATACGAACCAAAATTGTAGAGCGAAAAAAATCCTTTCACCCTAAAATTATTGAAATTTCGATTTGACGAAAATACCTCGATTTCTCAGCGTAAAATGTTTTCTTGGATATGCAAATTTTCACATATTCTCATTTTCAGAGCGAACGAAGCATTTTTCGTGAAAATTAATCTGAACCAAAATTGTAGAGCAGAAAATTTCCTTTCGTTAGTGTGTTGTCAGAATTTCGATTCGATGAATATTTGCCGAGTTATCGTCAAAAAACGGATTGGAAAGTCGGCCGTTTACTACTCGAAAATGCGACGTTGCCTTTCTACGTTCATGGATTGTATCTATGGGTGGTTTTGGTATAGGTGTGACCGGGCATAGGGAAAGGGTATTAGTGTCCAAACTGATTTTTACGCAAAAACAACTTGGTTTTCTTTGATTTAAATGGTTTCCGAATCAAAGTAATAAAATTATATTGATTTGTTCATTACTTTATTTCATTAAACGTAACTTCAATTATAATTCACATTGGAAATCGATTTAATTATAATTAAAATTGATTTCTTGTAATGTCTGCGATTTGGAATTCTCGAATGGACACTAATACCCTTTCCCTATGCCCGGTCACAGGTGATAAAGTTTTCAGATTCGGTCTTCACCCAATCATTATTTACGGCGAATCGAGTAGGCAACTATATTAACACAATTCCTATCTACTTTTCGATACACTGGAATGTAGTAATAGTTGCATACACTCGGCGTTACAGGACCATAGATATAGAAGGTAGGTACGAATAATTTTTTTTTTTAATGCCAACTCCACGCGTAGGACTGGCAGCACATAAAAAGTTAATTATTGCCTCTTTCACTGTGGAAAATATTTCGTAGATAGTAATTAAAATGCCAATTAATAAATCCGTTCAACTATTTAGAGAAGTGTTGAACGAAACACTGTATAGGTATTTTATAGTGGAGAATTTCCGATGGAAATAGATGTTTCTGTTACGCACGTTTTATTAAGTTAGTGTGCCAGATTCGCGTGTAGGTGTTTCATTAACGAGTTTAGAATACCTACCATAAACTAAGCATACTCTTGACAACAATTAGTCAGGACTAATATTCAACCTTTTACCAGTGATTTTGAAAAAAAAAAAATTAACTGTGTAATGGTAACAATTCTGTTTCAAACAGCTACGTACTCGTACATACCTTACTTACAGAAATTGCAAATGGAATTATTCAGTATGAGCTTTCGAGGCAGTAGGTACATAAATTATACATTTAATTTCACACGACTAACGAGTAAAATTTTACTTATGCTCGCAAAAGGTAGAACTAACGAGTCATCTTTAGTACGTAATAGGTAAGTATAATAGGTGTATCTACGAAGAAAATTCACTTGTTTACGTTTTTATACTGGGAAATATATCGTAATTGCATTTAATTTGATGGCAGAGGTGTACAAAATGCGCGGTAGTAAAGATGTCAGCTATTTATCAGAACCAAAGTTGAAAACAATTTCGGTGTAACGTTCGTTCTTACTCGTACAGCGAAGTTTCTCCAAAACAAAAGCTCTCACAGTTGGAATTCTGAAGAAACTTATTTAATAAATTTTTCGAATTCTTTACTTTTTCAAGTGGTTTCTATTTTTATCAATATATCCATCGTCGTCTAATTTATATCTGAAAATTTAATTATACATCTTGTTAGGGCGTGAAATTGAAAATCCACAAGGTGTCTCACTTGTCGCCATTACGTACTTAGTTCATTCCAAAATATACGAAAGAAAAGAATGAATTTTCTCTTTGAACTTTTCGTATATTTTTGTCTCGCTATAATTGATATTTGTTCGAGTGTTTTTCTCTCATTCGAAAGAACAAATAAAACCAAAGTCAGCGTAACAAAGTACCTATAGTGGTAATAAAAAATTGATTTTTTCCCATTTCATTCCCACGCTTTACAAACTTTCATTTTTCACCTACTTAAATCCTGTGACTTTCTTCTTTTGCCAATCCGATTACGTTAAGGTTCAGCTCAGGTTCTTCTCGTATAAGCCAACTTATAGGTATCGTACTAAAGGAGTTGATAATGATTTATTATCTTCACGTAAGTATTATTTTTTTCGTTTCGATTCATAACGATACCTTTAAATACACTCGATATACGCGGTTTTTTCGGCTGAGTAGATATGTTGAAGGGGTTATTTTTATTTAGGTAGGCACATATTCTGAAAATGAAGTTTGTTCGTAGATGGATATGTAATTCACTTGTGGACTTAACGTTTTTGTAAAAATAATTATTTTTTCTTTATTTTTCAAAAAAAAAAAAATGGTAATAACCAAAATTGGAGTACATAAACTTTGAAATTTTTTCCGAAAATTGAATGAAAGGCGTAAAAACATGCATGAAAAAATTCAGGGTGAAAAATGGGGTCATCTGAATTTTTTCGAAAAGTTGGAGAGGGGATTAGAAAAAAAAAATTATGGAGTGGGTGGATCGAGAGGACGAGGAAAAATTTTTGTGTCTCAGGCTTGAACTTCTCGCCCTGCAGAAAGGATTCAAAACTTTCAAATTTTCAACAAAAAAACAACAATTTTTTTGTTTTTGTGATACATAATGAGTCATATTATTTCCTTATACCTACCTTTTTTCCAATCATCTTATTCGCTAATATTTTCCGATCCCTTGCCCCCTATGTACAACCTTCTTTTCACCTGTACAACGAGAGTATACGTGATTTTAGGATTATTTGGTTTTCAAACTGGCCACAGAATTAGTTTTTTTTTTGTATGATAGGTACCCGTGTAGCAATTGTCGACATCGACATTTATGTCGACAAAATTCAGACACATTTTTTTCTCGGTTAACGATGAATTAAAAATGATATTTGAGATTTAAAGTGATGTTCTATGTTAAACATAACTGTTCAATCAAAATTTTTGAATTTTTCTGAGTATTTTCCTATAATTTAGAAAACGTTGTTTTTCTACATAGACAAGTCGATGTAAAAATCGATACTCAATAAACGCATCGACATTTATGTCGACAATTTCTGCCAATTGAATTTACAAATTTTATATCTAAAAAGAACTAAAAACAATTAATAGGAACATTTTAAGCTCAGGAATAAATAATTTTTGAAAGAATCATAAAATTTTCTCATTTTTAAAAAGTTTTGAATAATACAACCACTTGTCGAGTTATTGTCGACATAATTGTCGATGGTCGAATAATGCATCGACTTCACTGTCGGCAGTGTCGACCAGAGGAATTTTAGGTCGAGATAGTGTCGATGTGATTGTCGAGGGTCGAATAATGCATCGACTTAACTGTCGACAGTGTTGACCAGAGGAATTTTAAGTCGAGTTAATGTCGATCTAATTGTCGAGGGTCGAATAATGCATCGACTTGACTGTCGACGTCTTGAGGGTGTTTGTGATACTCGCAGATAAAGTGTGTTGTGAATTAGTACATAAGGCTCTAAGAATCATCTCTATGTTAGTTGGACACACGCATGTGTCCAGCTACAAAGGTGACCTCAATGCCACATATTTGACAAAAAATGTCAAAATGTTGGCTTGAACACTATTTTTGGTTTAATTTTAATATATACTTATATTGAATATTTGAACTTAGTATATTTTTCAAAATCTCACCATTGCAAATGTCGATGTGGATGTCGATATAAATGTCGACACATCGAAATCGGTCACTTTTCGATCGTACATGTCGACACGATTTTGGATGGTTTGTCGAGCTTATTATCGACATGTTTGTCGACCGTCCAAATATGGCTCGACATGTCGACGGTCGACAAATGTGTCGATAATAACCTCGACAAACCATCCAAAATCGTGTCGACATGTACGATCGAAAAGTGACCGATTTCGATGTGTCGACATTTATATCGAAATTAGCATCGACGTTGCTACACGGGTACTTACATTAACTATGTAAAAATAAAATGATTTGATTTTATTTAAAACAACAATGTTTTGTGTTCATTATTTTAGTAGGTAAAAGAATAAGTATATAAAACGAAGAATAATAAAAATTTATTCACCTCGACCGAGCTCAAAGAACTAAAAATTGCGTAGATTTTAAAAAAATTGGAAAAATTTGTTCTTGAAAAAATATTGTTATACTACGTACTTATTTCTTTAAAAAACCATTGCTAAGTTATTAAAAAAAATTGAATTAATGTAATTTTTTTTTGAAAAAATTGTAATTTTTCGGAACTAAATACCTATTGTAATTTTTTGAAAAAAATACCTGTTGTAATTTTTTGAAAAAAATTGTTAAGTAGGTACCATTTCAAAAATATATTGATTTTTTTTTTTGGAAAAAATATTGTAGGTAATTTTTTGGGAAAAGTAGGTATTAGGTATTAAAAAAAAAAAAATTGAAAAAATATTGTTGTTTCTGTGAAAAAATAATTATATTTCTTTGAAAAACCATTGCCATTTTTTGGAATTCATACCTATTGTAATTTTTTTGAAATTTTTTTTTTTTTAAAGAAATATCATGGAAATATTGAGAAAAGGTACCTATTGTAATTTAAAAAAAAAAAATATTGTGAAGTACCTACCATTTAAAAAAATATCGTTATTCATTTTGGAAAAAATATTGTTTTTTTTTTTTTTGGAAAAAGTACCTATTGTAGGTAATTTTTTCTGAAAAAATATTGTTGTTTCTGTGAAAAAACAATTTCATTTCTTTGAAAAATCATTGCCATTTTTTTGGAATTGATACCTATGGTAATTTTTTTGAAAAATATTTTTATTTAAAAAAAAATATTGTTACCTACCTATTCATTTTGGAAAAAAAATTGATTTTTTTTTGAAAAGAATTAAAAAATAATAATTACATTGGAATTTTAAAAAAATGTTGTAATTTTTTGGTAAATGTATTGTAATTTTTTTATGAGAAAATAATTTTATTTCTTTGAAAAACTATTGCTATTTTTTTGAAATTAATATATTTTTATTTAAAAGTAGGTAAGTATGTTTTTCTTTGAAGAAATTAATGGGTAAATTTTTTACTTTCAAAAATGTAGGTTTTAAAAATTTTTATCTTATAAAATACAAAAATTTTTATTCAAAATAAATTAAAAGACGTCTTATTTCTTCAAAAAATTGATTTTTTCTCAAAAAGCTAAAAATCGAATGACAGCGTCTCTTTTAGAATTTTCGACTGTGATTTTTACGTATTGCAAATATGAAAGTTTCCAAATTTTCAAAAAATTAATTTTTTCAAACTTTGGTAAAAAAATTGACCGATTTACAAAAACTGACGATTTTACGAAAAATTATCAGTTCGTATTTTTATATTTATTTATTTTCGTTTAAGAAATGAATTTTTCGCTCAAATTTTTCTCCGTTAAAAATATTATTTTCCTGAAACAGAAATTGAAAAAAAAAAAATAATGGTAAGTACGTATATCTCATTGTGTTTTATTAAAGAATATCATTTTCAAAAGGTGTCCTTTTTCTTCCATTGAGATTTTCTCACTCGTAATAATCACGAAAACACTGCATAGAATTTCATCCTATTGTAATATCCATTTGCGTCACAAGAGTAAACTCTAATCTTCAGGCTGACTACGTCAACATCTCGAAAATGGTGCTGCTATCTTTGGAATTCGCCCGAAAATTAACCACCTGAATATTTACGTTGAATTTAAGTTCGTACTTCGAACCCTTTCGAACAAAAAAATACGAGTAATAAAACAGAGGAATGTAATTTGGAAAAAATCACATACTCCTGTTTCATGTATAAGTTTAAAGATACAATTAAAATCTCATTAGATAAAAGTTTTATTCTTAAGGACTATAAAACAAAAGGTCATTTTACGAGCCAGAATAAATTCATTTTAGTTCTAATTTATGATAATTTATTCCTATTTTTTTTTCAAGTCCTCCCACGCATACGTAAATAAAGCTGATGTGTTTACAATGACTAAATATGTTTAACGGACATTTTGATCAAGTTTAAGGAAAATAAAATGACAATTCAATTAAAACTTTCAAAATAAGGGAAAAGCTCGCGCCAGAGGCGAGTTTTGACAAGCTGGACGAGTACAAGGAGTACAACAAGATGTTCATTCACGAGACGTGTCGTGTTGTGTCGCAACGATTCAATATTACACATTTTTACCGTCACGTGATGAGTTTTTTTTTCGACAAATGTACGCGAAAAAAAAGCAAAACTAGTATTCGAGTTGAATAAGAATTCGCAAAAATTAGAATTTTATACCAGGAACTTATTCTCGATGATTGCGAGATGAGGAAAGAAATTCATTTTCTGCTACTTATAATATTTGCATTCGTTTAATTCGAGTAAATAAAACATAAGTTGGTCTTTTGAAAATGAAATTCCGTCAAATCTTATTGTAAAAAATTGTTTCTTTTTAAAACGAATTTCTCAAGTGATGTTATTCAAGGTCGAATAATACAAAATCGATTTATAAATTCGACAATGTATTTCCTACAAGAAGTTACTTCCTTTATGGAATTACCGAATACCTTCAAAATTAGATTCCAATAATTTTTAAAATTCGGAGTAGAAAAAATTTGAATTTTTTTTCGATTAATATTAATTTATTATCACATATAATACGCAAAATACATCCAAAAACAAAATAACAACAAAATAGGGTAATGAAAATGGTAAAAAATATGAAGATAAATAAATAAACAACACAGAACATTTTTATGCTTAAAAGTTTCCCATAACGCGCACCCATTCATGAATTCTTAAAAATATTATAATATGAAAATTAAACTAAAGGTACCGGTACGAAAAAAAATATTTAAAAATAAACAATTATTACTACGAGCGATTCGTATCAAATACGTACTTACGTAAAATAAAATTAATGTGCATATGAATATAATTTATGTAGAACATGTAAAAAGAACACCTAAACCAAAATTCTAAAAAATAGTGGAATAACCACCATTTATAATTTAGACTTCAAAGCTTCAATTTTATTGTGTGCTTTTTTCTGTAATTCAGTTAATTTTAAAGCTAGACCCATATTTCCTTGGATTTTAATTTTGCCTTGGAAAAATGCTTGTTGCGGATTCAATTTACCAGAAATTAAATCAAAAACGTCATCGTCGTTCATGGCAAACGTAACATCAGCTTTTTCTGTAACAGAAAATTAAAAAAAAAATTAAAAAACTATTTTTTAGTTCTCAAAATAATACGAAAACATGAAACTATAATAATGACGAAATATACCTTTTCCATTATATGTCACTGATCCTTTACCAGTTTTCGCATTAATGATCCACATGCCTTGCTGACCTTTCGAATTTTTCACTTTGAAACAATAGATACCTCGAACTGAGTCGATCAGGTTGTCTTTATCGTCGTGCATAGCTTCTTCAAGAATTTTAAATAATGGACCAACTTTGAAAACATTGGGATCGTCAACTACAGCGTTGACAGGATTCAATTTCAAGTTATTTCTACAATAAAATGAATGATCCAATGATCGCATTAATACTCGAAATAAAATTAATTTATAATTAAAAAGGTTTTTTCGTGTCAGTTTAATTATTAAAGAACGTTTGACCCATGTAGGTACAATTGCACTTCCACTAATTTTACTACTGACCTATTTAATGCATATGGAAATCCATGTTGATACAAAGCCACAACCACCGCACCGCCCAATCCGATATTATGCTGCAAAGCCAAACGAGCTCCAGGAACTTGCCGTTTTCCAGCTTCGCCTCGTAATTGCCAACACAATTCAGCGCACTGAGCTAATCCTGTAGAAATAAATTAGTATATTAGTTTTTTATCGAGTAAGAAAATAACCAGGGTCGGCAACTCAGATATTTCTGTAGTGTAGCTTGATTTTTTCGGCCGGGGTGGGGAGTGGTCTTTAAATATAAAAATGATTTTATTCTGTGAAATAATTATAATTTTTTATCCCAATAATTTAAAAGTTTATACCTATTCTGCGAAAAAAAATAAATAAAAAAAATTGAAATGAAAAAATAATGAAGATTTTTTTACACCAAAGAAATGCTACCAATTTAAAAGAATTGATATTATTTTTCTATAAAAATAATTGAGTGATTTTTATCAATTTTTAAAAAAAAAATTGAACAATTTTTTTGAAGTGGCTGAAAAGGAATTGTAAATTTTTCAACTCTAAAAAAGCTTGTGTCAAAAAAGTAAGATTTTCTTACGAAAAAATTAAAATTTTATTCTTTAATTTTTTTTTTAATTTAAACGAAAAATTGAAAATGAAAAATTATTAATGTTTCTCTCCAAAAAATTAAAGAAAAAAAAGCTAGGTATAGAAAGAAATTCTAAAAATTTTCACTCTAAAAAAGAAAAATTTTCACTCCAAAAAAAGAATGATGAAAAAAAAAATCAAATTTTTTTTACTAAATACCTACCAACAATAAAATTAAAAAATTTTCATTATCAAAAAAATTGAGATTATTTTTTCTATAACAACTAGAATTTTTTTCTCAAATTATGAAAAAATGTATCAAAAGAAAAATTTTTACTTCAAAAAAATCAAGACAGAAAATTGAGGATTATTTCTCTTAAAAAGTTCAAAGATTTTTTTCTCCAAAAATACAAAAAAAAATTCAATTACACTGAAATTTAAAAAATTTTCATTCCGAAAAATTGAAATTTTTTCTATGAAAATGAGTGTTTTTTCACAAAAAAATGGTTTCAAAATATTTGCCATCCATCAAAAATTTAAAAAAAAGTATCATACAAAAAATTAAAAAATTTCCACTTCGAAAAAATTAAAACTCGACAAAATTGATATTTTTCATCTAAAAAATTTGAAAAGATTTTTTTTTCAAAAAAAAATTAAGACAAGAAATAAGTATTAAATTTGTTTTGCAAAATGTTCAACCTAAAATATTTTCTAAAATTTTTCAACGCCATTGAGACATTTTCTTCAAAAATTGAAAAAATTTTCAAAAAAAAATTCAATAAGAAATTAATATCTTTTAAAAAGTGAAACGAAAAATTGAAAATGAAAAAGGTAATAATTTTTTTCTCCAAAAAATGAAAGAAAAATATTCTACCTACTAGAAAAACTTTTTAAAAGATCTTCATTCTAAAAAATTGAGATTTTTTTTCTCCAAGTAAAAATTAGAGATTTTCCTTAGAAAAAATCTAAAAAATAGATGAATTTTTCTCCAAAAAAATTGATACCTACAAACAAGATTTTTTCTCCAAATAAAAAAGAAATCAAGAAATTTCGTATAATGAAATTTAAAAAATTTTCATTCCAAAAAATAGAAATTTTGAGTGTTTTTTTTTCAAAATATTTTTCATTTAAAATTGAAAAAAATTATCCAAAAGAAATCTAAGAAATTTTCACACTAAAAAAATTGAGATCAAAAAGTAGAACTTTCTCTTGACAAAACTGATATTATATTTTTCATCTGAAATTTTTTTAGATTTCTTACAAAAAAATTAAGACCAAAAAATAATAGGATTTTTTTTTCTAAAATTTTTTTTTTTTAAAAAGTAAGATTTTTTTACTTTACACAATTTTTGTTTTTCAAAATAATATAGGTATTATTATTATTTGTTCACTCCCAAAAAATTTTAGAAAATTTTTTCACTTGAACATTTTCTCGATTTTCTTTTTTAAAAAAGTTCAGAAATTTTTTTTTTTTTATTATTATTTTTTTTTTTAGAAAATTCAGACAAAAATTGAAATATTTTTTTCATTTTTATTTTTACTAAAAAAAGAAGAAAAAAAGATGTTGAAAAATTTTACTTTAGAAAAATGTATATCTTTTTCTTACCTAAAAAATAAGTTTCAATCTTCAAATAAAAAAAAAAATAAAATAAATAAAATGGTTCTTTAAAAAAATTAATGAGAAAATTGAGACTTTTTTCTGTTCTAAAGAAATTTAGAAAAAACTGATACTTACCTAGGTATTCACTATCAAAATTTGAAAATAATTTTTTTCCTCCAAAAATTCGATAAATTTTTTCTCTACTTACAATGAAATTTGAAAATTTGTTACTCGAAGAAATTGCGGTTGTTTACTATAAAAATTCTCAAGAAATTTTTTTGCCAAAAAAGTTGAAAGGTTTTTTACCTTGCTGTAAATTAAAAAAAAAAAGTCAGCTGCCAGGTAAAACAAACCAAATCCATCTGACCTGGTTATTGTTAAGATACTTCCGGGGCAAAAAGTTTTTTTTTCCGGATTGAGATATTTTATTTTTTTTATTTTTTTTTTACTAAAAAACACATTGAAAATCCGAAAAACAACTTTTTACCCATTGAGTATATCTTTCCAAATCAGGTCAGATGGACTTGGTTGGTTTTACCCGACAGATGGCCCATATACACTTACCTACATTCTAAAAAATCCTGAAAAAATTCAACTCAAAACAAATGAGTCAAAAAATCAAAGATTTTTTTTCTGTAAAGAAATTTCAAGATCCCCCTCTTCAATTTTTTTTTGTACCAAAAGAATTACGACAAAAAATTATGATTTGAAAAAAACATTTAGATTGTTTTGTGAAAAATATTTGCTTCAAAAAAACTTAGACAAGAACTTTAAATTCTTGCTGCATTTTATTCCCACATACTATTCGAAGTTTTCTAGAGCGTAGCTCACTTCATTTTTAAAATTTAGGATGCAGCCCGAGCACCTAAGCTACTGCTAAGTTGCCACCCATGAAAATACCAACTCGCAGTAAAAAACGAGTACATACCAGTAGCTCCTAAGGGATGTCCTTTTGAAATCAACCCACCGCTCGGATTCACAACATATTTACCACCGTACGTATTACCATTCGAGTCAATCAATTCGCCAGCTTTTCCTGGCGGGCATAAGCCGAGAGCTTCATATGTAATGAGTTCGTTGGCAGAAAAACAGTCATGGAGCTCAACAACATCGACGTCAGTCGGTTTTCGGGCCGTTTTAGCAAATAACCTCTCAGTTGCTAGTCTCGTCATATCATAACCGACCTTGAAAATAGTATTACACACGTGCAGAAGTACATAAAAAAGTTTACACGAGACCATTAACGAATAAAAAATTCAACTAACCACTTTCAGACAACTTTTGTCAGCAAAAGTCGACGGTAAATCAGTGGTCATCTCCATGCCTAAAATTTCCACAGCGTTTGCTTGCAAATTGTGCCTCAATACGAAATCTTCCGAAGCTAAAATAGCAGCAGCAGCTCCATCGGAAGTAGGACAGCATTGCAGTTTTGTTAAAGGTCCTGAGACTTGGGGCGAGTTGAGAATTTGTTGTAAGGAATATTCTTCTTGAAATTGAGAATATCTGGTACAAACGAAATAATATGAAAGTATAATGGTTGATTTATATTCTACAAAAAATCATATTATATGTTTGCTTACGGATTATTAACGGAATGTTTATGATTTTTGTAAGCTATTTTAGCCATTTGTTCAGCAGTGGTGCCGTACTTTCGCATGTGTTCTTCTCCAGCTTTGCTGAAAAGCTGAGCAGCAATTGGAGCACTATCGATGCCGGCCACTTCGGCCATAGTTTCGACGTGCTTGTCCAATGGATTGGTTCGATCAAGGTACTAAGAATTAGAAATAAATTTTATATTATTATTCTGTTGTAATTTGAAATCAAGTTTTTTTCGATTTCCACGTACTTTGGAAGAGAGTGAACCTCTTTCCATTTTCTCGAAACCAACTGCTAGAACGCATTCTGCATTTCCCGATTCTACAATTTGCTTTCCTAACAGCAGAGCCGAAGAACCCGTTGAACAATTATTATTCACGTTGAATATTGGAATACCAGTCATCCCAATTCCGTACAATGCACGTTGGCCACATGTTGAGTCCCCTATTTTCAAAAAAAAAAAGGAAAAAAAAGAAAGATAGTTAAGTACCAATGAAATATTAGTTTAGTACATAAGTACTTGAATTATAATTTTATAATTTTTATTCACCGTATACATATCCAACGGTAGCTTGATTGATATGATTAATAGTTAAATTGCTATCTTTCAAAGCCTTTGTGACTGCTTCATGGACCATATCTGGGTAATCGAAATCATCTCTGCGACCTGGTTTCTCAAACTAGAACACAAAAGCGATATTTTCTTAGAATTTTTGATATTATTTAATGAAGTGGAACGATAATAATCATTCACAAATAATCGAACCTTTTTGAAAATAATGAGAAAAACACTCATAGGTAGAAGCACTCTAATCTTGGAAGAGATAAACTATCATAAGATAACCAAGTTTTAACAAAATATTTTGTTCATTTTTGTTTGCCACTAATAAGAATTGTATAATTTCCTGATCAGCGGTAGTTTGGTCTCTTGTGAATGATTATTTCCTTATACTGAATTATTTGTCATATAAATAAATGTGTTTTTTTGTACTTTTGTTAGAATTCTATTCGAAACTATAAGTACCTACAGTAGGAATATATTGCAGGTCCACATAATTTCTCATACTACTACGAGCATAAATTAAAAAAGATAGGTACATTATAATTCGTATAATTTCACCGCCTTTCATTAAATGTAAATTAGGTTTTACTGAGGATGGTATGATAGCATAGGTAAGTTTGTAAGCAGTATAATAGTTGTACAATACAAAATCCAGTCACTTGAATTGCAAGTTCAAATATCAATGCTCACCCAAACATGTATAAAAATATATTTATTAATTTATTTTACCATACCTTGGTCATTCCAACTCCAACGACGTATACTTTTTTGCTTTGGCCCACCATTTTGATACAATTTCGAACAAATTTTCAAAAAATTACAGCACCCAGACTACTTTCTCTGTAAACTAAACTGAAGTTGAATTTTTCGCAATTCACAACGAATAAACACCTACTGAGAGGTACTTGAGGGACGTGACGTACACAAACCACAAAAACTAATTAAGTAACTTTCGCATTACGCTTGTTTAATATCTTATGAACCGGTCTATCCACCTCATCACTTTAGACGTATCGTAATTTAACCAGTTGGTAGTCGAAGGAAAAATACTACTGTAAAAAAATTATCACGAGAACAAGTGCATTGTGCTGATATCGATGAAGATACAGCAAAAAAATTGTAAATCAAAAATTTCTCGTAGAATATTCCCGAAGAGAGAATTTCAACCGCGTTTAAATGGCAACATTACATTATCCTGCTGATTTTAGATTTTTAAACAGTTACGGTTACGGTTAAAGACTTTGTTTTCGTTGCAAATCAAATAGTTCCAATCATTGACCTACCCACATAACAAAATACGTTGAAACGCGTACAATTTCAGACTTTTTCTCAGTATTTTAGAGTCACAGTGTATTTAATGCATAAATAGATATTCGTTTGTATTTAATCGCGTTACAAATTTTTGAATTAGATGATTTTTTAAAAATCTGCATCATAGTAACGTTTAAAATAAATCCTCGCTCGTGTCGTAGCTTACCGCGGTAAATATTTCAAATTTATGTGTAATTCGCGATAAAATTCAGTTTTCTTTTCCCGAGTTAGCGTTTTAACTTTCTAATGACAACATTTTAAGATTGGCGCGTCGTCGTAAATAGAAAATAAGAAATGTTGTGAATAATAAATTTCGCAGTTGTTTTCACGTTGAATTTGAGTGGATGGTGTACAACTTGAAGCAAATCTTCGTAAATATCACAAGCTCACGATGCCGTCTGTCTGCGTTGACCAGTTATGAAATGGCTTAATTCAATGGAACGTACTGTTGATGGTTTAGGTTTCCTCACTTAAAGTGTTCAGTACTTCATGTATAGATCCATGCAAAATATGTAATTATCATTTTCATCATTTTGTTATATTATTATTTATAGATGTATACGAGTTATTTACATAGCACAATTTCCAGCCATTATCACGAGAGCTGTTGTTCGGTATCAAATGACATAATTTCGAATAACATATATTCTCATCGTCGTCTAGAACGTTTCTAATATGCATTCCAAAGTATTAATAAGTTTGGCTAAATTGGAGAATCTCCGTTCGGTTAACTCGCTCGTGTTATAATACGGGTGTCGAGCTAGATAAACAAATCCCCCGAACACAATACTAGACTAGGAAGTGAATAAAGGGTTAAATGTATGTTTTATTTATGTTTTTATTAATTGAAATATTCTTCAATTTAATGACGATTTAGGCCTGCGAAAGTTATTCTTTTTTTCATTTATTCCATACAAATTACAAATATCAGCTTTGAATGATAAGGGACATCGATTTTATGCGCTCTTGTGTTCATTTTTTCAACCATCGTTTTTAATTTATATTGTTTATTTATTTTAAAAGCCATCGTAGGCAAATTCAAATTTTGGCTAAATTCTCTACTCCATTAATCTTTCGATTGAAAATTATACTAAATTGGTGAAAATTGTTTTCAGTTATTTGCCAAAGATGCATTTTCCACTCTTTGGGTCATTCAGATTACGTTGTACGTTGTTTTGAAACACCAAGAGTGGGGTGTTTGTAGAAATTTGAAGAAAACTTTTTTTTATTCGATTTGGGTGTATATTTTAAGATGAATGAACCTTATATCGAGTATTTTTCCAAAATTTGAAATTATTTTCAAATGACACATATGTAGGCTTGGTAGTAATGGTAGCTTCCCATGAACGTTCTACTTGCTGTGGTCATCACGATGACCGCAAAGCTAACGACAGTGATAATGGTAGTACATGGTTATTGTTTATGTTTCATATATCATAATTTAATCGTGTAAAAATCTTCGCTTTTACATTGTTTATAATTGAAATTCTATTATTATTATTTCAGTGATAGGCAACATGACTTAAAATCTACGTGTAATGATGGACGACAAAGAATGGCTATGAATGGCGAAACTCCTAGTGTACCTATAACAACATTAGCTGGTATTTCAAGTCTAACCGACTGTAAGTAAAATCCCATACGAATTACTTTTAAATATATTTGTCGTATTAATTACATTTTTTTTTCATCGTAGTGTTGCCAGAAATGCCATTACCTTCTCCACTGCCACATACGCTTAGTAACAAGTCATTATTATTTCATCCACGAGTGGCAGAAGAAGCTAATAATTTATTAAATCTACGAGACGAAAATCTTGTACCGCTATTGGCTAATTCATTATCACAAACTACATCCGATCATATGTAAGTAAAATGCCACAACGTTGTGGTTTCCGTTTTAATGTAAAGTTTTCTAAATAATACGTATAATACATTACGTTCCTTTTCATTCCAGTGAACTCAAAGATCATTATGCCTGTACCGATCAACTTATTGACCACCAGTTTCAGCCTGAGTTACTTAAAGCGATCGTTCAACGAAATCCATCCGTGTTTAAAAATGTCTCTTCGGGTATGTATGCAGTTTTAATTAGAAAACGGTTCATTTATACGTCTTCTGTAGTGATCAGATTGACGAAACACAGATACTCGTTTGAGATTTTATAATTGGACGAATTTCGTCAATTTATTGTATGAGTTTGATTCTTGTGGGGTGTTTCTGAACGAGAGTGTAAAAAATTAATTTTGTGAATTTTTTTGCTTCAAAATTAATAAATTATGACGCCACTAGCCTTAGTTGCTGTACATGGTGTTAATAACATTTTTTTTTAAATTAAAAAAATTATGATACCTACTGTTTTTTTTTTTTTTGCAAACTGATGATTGATAAGATTATTTTAAAATTTAGTGAAGTCGATAGTAAAATTATTGAATTTAAATATGTGGGAAAAACAGATGTAATTGGGTTGGAAAAAATGGTCTTATTTTAGACATTTCGTATGGAAATTAGTTGAATTTGTTCTGACAAAATTATTTTACATTTATCTTACAGCATCTCAACGGATGGGCTGGCATCATCCACAACGCCAAACTCAGCAGCAGCAGCAACAACAACAACAGCAGCAGCAGCAACAGCAACAACAACAACAGCAGCAACAACAACATCAACAAATTTTATTGCAACAACAAATGCAGCAGCAAAAACAACAAAATTTCCAACAACCGCAGCAGCGTATGCAGCAGCCACTGAGCCAAAGCTTCCAGCAACCTTTACATCACCACCAGAACAAGCCATTACAACAGCAGTCACCTCAAGGTATGCTGCAGCAGTCGCAAGCTTCGCCGCAATCTCAACAACCGATCCAGTCGCCGCAACAGATGCAGCAGCAGTTTCATTCTCAGCAAGTTCACCACATGCAGCAAGGGCAGCTCGATCATCAGCAGAGTGTTATTTCGATGGGACCTTCTTCCGCTGGCAGTGGGACAGCTTCGAATTTCATGCCAAAAATGGGATCTCCGGCGACCGCATCGGCTGCTGGCAACTATAATAATACGACCACGGTGGATTACGTGAATAACGCCATCAATACGTATTCGCCGTCGGTGGCGCCAACCAGATCGTCTGCTAGATTAGCAGCCAGCAATGCTTCGCAGAACTATCAAGACAGTGTGGTCAATTCGGTAGTTAATTCTTCGTACCAGCAACATAATTTTTTACCATCGACGTCGCAAAATGCCAGACATGTCATACATGGTGGCGCCGGAGATGGTCAGCCGTCATATACGAACGCAGACGGGCCTTCTACGTCCGGTAATTATTCGCCGTATCCGGCTATCGTACAAAATTCATCGTCTATGTTGGCCTCGTTACCGACTCCGGCTCCGACTCCTTCGCCAACACCTGCACAGTCGCCCAATAGATACATGCAGCGTGCTTCCGTAATCACCTCCGATAATACAAATCAGCAGAATGGCATGTATTCAATACCCAATGTAGATAAATTCCTAATGGGTGAAGATATCAATTTGAATATGTCCGATCAATCGATGGACGTCGGAGATCTAAATTCGTCCTTATTACAATCGAACATGGTACCATCTTATTCGGCAACTCAAGATAGTAACATGGTGAAGATACCATCGATCATAGATCCAGCTACAAATCAACCTATTCAGATATCCGAACAGTTGCTCGATGCTGCCGCCCAATCGCACATGAACTCGCAGGAGATATTTCCGGCTGATATGCTAGAAAGTACCATCGGATCGTCTGTTTGTGGCACCGAGAATTTATTAGCCAATGATGTCTCTTCCAATATGCCAATTATTTCGGGTGATTTATCAATGACGCCTCCACTGTCTAGCTCTGTTCCACAGCAAGATTCCGTCCCAACACCAGGTATATTGGATTAATTGTATTTAAATTGAACGTTTTATAGCGTTTAATTTTTAGCACTGAATTGCTCCACCATTATAAAAAAATTAATAACTGATTATTTATTTCACAGCTCCTTTCGATCCACCATTATCAGAAAGAGCTTCGAAACGAAAGCGTAATTCTAGAATTCCGGAAACTCCCATCAAAGGTAAAAGCCTTTTTTTTGGTTTCGATTCACATAATTGTGAACCTGTATAATGATACGATCTCGATTTTATTTTTCTTAGATGAAGAATACGTTCCAAAACCGAAGCTCAAAAAAATCGAACGAAAATTGGTACCTGTCCTGGAGAGATTAGTCATGGAAGAATATACTGAAACGAACCCATACCAAAAGTTTAATCAATCTTTGGATAAAGTTTTTGACAAAGTGGAAGATATGGATATTTCGTTGGATGTTGGTGAGTATCATGAACAAATTACTCGCCAAAATATACCATCAATTTTATAAAACACCACTAATTTTATTAAATTACAGAATCAGACGACGAAATTCCCGAAGAAACGTTACTACCAAAGTCTCAACTTTTAAGTCTATGCAGCGAAGCAGCTAAATTGAAATCTCTAGGTTGTATGGAATCCATACCCACAGACAAGCTGATTAGGTTGTTGGGTATTCTAGAGAAAAATATCAGATCTGGAATCAAAGTATCTCCCATTGCTGACGAAGTACGTGCTATAGCTTGACAATTTTTTTAAAGCCAAGATTTATTTTTACCGTACTAACGAATTTTTATTATTATCTGACTAGAACGACGACGAATCCGAACGTAAACTATGGATGGAATTAGCCATGGAAAGAATAATGAGAGCAGTAGACGCGTCCTTAATCTCCCTCTACGTACTCACCTCGCCAAACATGCATAAAAAAGTTTATCTGGAGGACGTCATCGATAAAATAATCTTATTCGCCAAATATCAGCTACATAACACCATCTATCCTGTTTACGACCCGGTTTATCGTACTAAACAGAAAAAGAAAGATACCGGATCTCGTAAGAAAAAATCCAATTCTCGCGATGTGCGAGAAAAAATCATTGTCACGTTGTATACAAAACTAGTGGAAATTATATCCTTGCTATCGGAGTTACTCAGTATACAACCTTTAACCGATACTTCCATTTTGCATTTATCTTCGATGGGTGTGGGACCTTTCTTCGTCGAAGGTATCAATGAACTTCAACTGAATGCGTTAAAATTGGTTACTTCGGTAAGTTTCATTTTAAATATAATTATGAAATTCAAATGTTCAATAATCACGAGACTATTTTATTACAGATTTTCATGAAATACGAGAAACATAGGAAATTATTACTGGACGATATTTTAGCATCTATGGCCAGATTACCAAACTCCAAGCAGAGCTTAAGATCGTATAGGTTGAGTTCGCAAGAACATATACAAATATTAACGGCGTTAGTATTGCAGCTAATTCAGTGCATGGTCATTTTACCAAAGAACGCAGCGAGTAGAAAATCGACGGTAAATTAAACTTTTCTCTCAAAAATTTTGAAATTTTCCATCATTTTAAATCTATATTTTACGATCTTTTTTACTCCAACAGTGGGATCCAGATATCGAAGTATCGCGTAAATTCAAAGCAGCCCAAGCCACCGCTTCGAATTTTTTAGCAATTTTCTTATCGAAGTGCAGCAGTAAATCGGAAGAAATCGACTATCGACCTTTGTTCGAGAATTTCATCCAAGATTTGCTGACAACAGTGAACAAACCCGAATGGCCGGTATCCGAATTAATGCTCAGCGTACTCGGTAAACTCTTGGTGACCAATTTCGTAAATACCAAAGCCGAAATGGCGCTTCGAGTGGCGTCGTTGGATTACCTGGGTGTTGTGGCGGCCAGACTACGTAAAGATTCTGTAACTTCGCACTTGAAGTTATCCACCATCGACACAATCATCAAGGATATTCGAGCCGAAGAACTTAAAGATGAAGATAAACCAGTCGATGTGAGTAATTATTCAGTTTTCTGGAGTTGATTGCGGAATTGCATCGTAATCTCGGATTTTTTTTTTCATTTTTAGTACGATCAACTGGAGATCAAAAGCGACGAAGAGCGGATAATGTTTTTACAAAGAGTATTATTAGATTATTTAGCAGTGAAAAGTCACAACGACGATTCGTTGGCTCATGCGAGACATTTTTACATTTGTCAATGGTATCACGACGCTTTAATCGAGGCGAATTCTCCTACGACTAATAAAACGAAAAATTCGAAAACACCCAAGAAAAAGAGTAAAAAGAGATGGAAAGGTAAATATATTGAAGAAATATTTAACAAATTGTAAGGTTATCGACTAGTGGCTAGTTTACTCAATGTGTTCACACTTTACATGGACGTAGATTTTTTTTTTTTTGTAATGTCAAATGTGTATTTTATCTGGACTTGGAATATTTCTTTCAATTAACTTTCATTTTATTCAAAATTGGAGGGGAGGGAGAGGTCCAATCAAAATTTTAGTAATGATCAAAATTATTTCCAAGACTTCAAGCTAAAATTTTTGTTGAAATTTTTTTTCAATTGGACCCCTACCTCCACCACTTTTTAATAATATATTCAAGTCATATTATGCAAAATTGGTGGGGAGGGAACGGTCTAATCGAAAATTTTATAACAACAAAAATTATTTCTAGGACCTCAATTTACAACTTTTGTTTGAAAAATTTTCAATTGGACCGCTTCCCTAATTTTGAAAAAGTATTTACTCGATGTTGAGTGAAATCGGAGGAGAGGGAGGGATCCAATCGAAATTTTTGTAATATCCAAAATTATTCCTAGGACTTCAAGCTACAACTTTTGTTTGAAAAAATTTTCAATTAGCCCCTCCTCCGTCACTCCTCTAATTTTTAATTGGTAACTTCGAAGTGTTATGCCAAATCGGTGGGGATGGAGGGAGGGAGGGGTCCAATTGAAAAAAGTTTCAAACAAAAGTTATAGCTTGAAGTCTTAGGAATAATTTTGGTCATTTCAAAAATTTCGATTGGACCACTCCATCCCCTCCAATTTCGAATAGAATAAATATTAATTAAAAAAAATATTCCAAGTCCAGGTAAAATACACATGACTAAGAAAAAAAAAATCACGTCCATCTAAACACATTAAGTAAACGAGACACCAGAAGAATATCGCATTTAAAAACAAAATGCGTACTGATGAAAATAATTTGAAATTTACAGATAGTTCAGAAGAAGATACGGAAAGCGAAGAAGAAGACGACGAAAAAATTAAAGAGAATAAAAATATCAACGACGAAAAAATAGAACTACGGAAACAATTTTATTTGAATAAAATTAATCCTTTCGAAATTCGCGAAAGTTTCCCATCGTCGAAGGCGATACAAACTGAAATCCAGCACACGTACATAGACTATGAAAGTGCAGAATTGGTTTCGAGGTATTTAGCTTCGAAGAGACCTTTCTCCAAGAGTTTCGAAACTTTTTTAAAACACGTGAGTATATGACCAACACCTCCATTTCGATACATCTTTGGTATGTCTTATTAATCAAACCATTTGTCCGCAGATTATTAAAGTATTAATGGAAACGTCGGTGGGTATACGTACAAAAGCGATGAAATGTCTAACAATGATCGTCGAAGCAGATCCCGGTGTTTTGGCGCTGAAAGAGATGCAAATGGGTGTGTTTCATTCGTTCCTCGATCATTCGACTTCGGTTCGAGAAGCAGCTGTCGATCTTGTCGGAAAATTCGTCCTGAATCAGCCCAGTTTAATCGATAATTACTACGAAATGCTTTCAAATCGATTGCTCGATACCGGAGTTAGCGTACGTAAACGCGTTATCAAGATTTTAAAAGATATCTGCATCGAATACCCGGAGTACTCGAAGATACCGGAGATTTGCGTCAAGATGATCAGACGTGTCAACGACGAGGAAGGTATTAGGAAACTGGTCATGGAAGTCTTTCAAAACATGTGGTTTACGCCGGTCAAAGAGACGTCAAAGAGTAATGCTCTGAAGCAGAAAGTCATGCATATCACCGATGTTGTATCGGCTTGTAAAGAAATGGGATTAGAGTGGTTCGAACAATTATTAGTTAGCTTGTTTAAACCCAAAGAAGATAAAGAAGATTCCACCAAAGTTGTCACCGAGCCGCCGAAAATTCTGGTGACCGCGTGTAAACAGATTGTAGATTGTTTGATCGATAATATTATTACGTTGGATGGACGCGGAGGAAATGCGCCTCAGCGTCTCGTCGCTTGCGTTACCACGTTGTATTTATTTGCGAAAATTAGACCTCAGCTGTTGGTAGAACATGCGATTACTTTACAGCCTTATCTCAGTCTTCGGTGTCAGGTGAGCGCATCGGTGATTAAAATAAATAATAATAAAATCTGAATTATTAATCTTTCAATTTTTTGCCCACAGACCCAAGGCGATTACCAAATTATCAGTTGTGTGGCGCGTATTTTAGAAATTGTAGTTCCTATGTTGGAGCACGCCAGCGAAATGTTCTTATCGCAGCTGGAAGAAGACTCCGTTAAATTAATTTTCCAACACGATCAAACGGTCATTCTGAGCTGTATTTCGTGCTTGGGATCGGTTGTAAATAACGTAACTCGTAACTTTCCTCTAATAAGAGATTGCTTCTTAAGATATTTCTGTAAGTATCGTCGTAAAATTTGTCATTGAAACGAAATAATCGAATTGAATTTTAATCCGTTCTTTTGTGTTTCGATTTAGCGCCGCTGCAAAAGCTTAAAACCATGATGGACACCGGAGGTAATATAGGCATTTTAAATAATCCGGCCGTAAGAGTGGATTTTCGACGTTCGATGTACATCGTTGGCTTAATGTTGAGATTTTTCGATTTTAAAAATAAAGAAGTTCGTGGTGATAAACTACCGGTAAGTTGTGTTTCAAAATGAATATTTTTGTCACTATTAGTTGCATAAGTAGATGGTGACTTAGCTGCTACATAGGTGCTCGAGCTATCCCAAAAATTTCTAAAGATGTACACTAGAAGACTCCTAAAATGCAGAAATTGTTTTTTTTTAAATCTCTTGAATTTATAATCTTTTTATTTTTCTAGAACAAAAATATTTGAAGAAAAAATTGAGTTTTTTTGGAATAAAAATAGGTATACCTGTAGAAAAAATATTTACCAAATTTTTAGAGACAGCATTTCCATTCAATTTTTTTAGAGTAAAAATTTAAAGGTGTTACTGTTTAGTGAGGGAGAAAAATTCTGAAATTTATTAAATCCAATTTTTTGGATTAAAAAAAGTTCTTGATTTTTGGAGAAAAAAATCTTTCAACTTGTTTTAAGTGGAAATATTCTTCAAAAAGTCGATTTTTGGAACCAAAAAAATTAGGATTTTCTTGATATAAAAATTAAGAGCAAAAATGTTCACTGAATTATTAGGGACAAAAATATTTCAATTCAATTTTGTTAGAGTGAAAAATTAAAAATATTAGGTATAGGTACTTTTTTGTGGATTTTTTTTTTGAAATTTATTTATCATAAAATTTATTGGTTTTGTGAAAAGAAATCATTCAATTTTTTTGAGGCAGAAATGCTTGCTCAAAAAATTTATTTTTGAAAAAAACCTAAATTTTCTTGAAAATATAGAAAATATTTACCTCCCTAAATAAATTTTTGATTTCGAAAAAAACTATTTTTTCAGAAGAAAAATCAAACTTTCAATTTTTTGGTAATTTTTTTTCCATTTTTCCAATTTTTGAAAAAAAAAAGTCTTTTAATTAAATTTTTTTAGAAAAAAAATTTCAATTTTTTTGGGGAAAAAAATTCTGAATTTTCTAGGAATGAAAAATATTTACCAATTTCAATTTTTTGGAAGAACAAGATCTCCTTTTTTGAGAAAAAGTGAAAATATTTCTCACTTTTTTGAAAAAATAATTTTAATTTTTTACAGAGTGAGAAATATTTACCAATTTCAATTTTTGGAAGAAATGGAGACTTTTTACCTACCCTTTTTAAATGGAAAAATTCGTTTTTTGGAAGAAAAAGTTTTATTTTTTTGGAGAAATTAAATAATTTTTGTATGGTGGTTGGTGGGGAGGGGTGTTTTGAATATCGTCGGTGGCCTGCTAAATACCTCTTATGTGACAATTTTTCGTAAAATAGGTTTTTTGGCTCGTTGGATAAAGCTCGTCAAACTGCGTCGAATAAAAAAAAAATTCATCTTCTTAGGTCATATTTTTACCGCTGTTGAAAAATTGGTCTCGTATAATACCTCCTATGTGCACCTATGTTGCTGATAATGATGATAAAAATAGTGAAAAACAATTCGTGTTTTTTTCTCATTTTTTTCGCTTTTTTATGTAATTTTTTGTTCAAAATGAAAAACTAAATAATTAAGATTTTGTATTGAATTCCTCTTATGTGACTTATTTTTAACCAAAAAAAACCTCTTATGTGTATAAATTTCAAACAAAAGCCAGTTTTATGGCTAAATGAACAAAATAATCACTAAAATGAATTGAAATAAGGACTAAGGTAGATGAACATGATTTTTTTTTTTTAAATTCAAGGGTCTATGTTGAAAATTATAATTACTGGGAGGTTTTTATGCGCTCCTGTAAAATTTTATTTTTTGCACATGAGAGGTATTTAGCAGGCCACCGACGATATGAGACAGGAAAAAATTCCTCAATTTTTCTGGAGGGAAAATATTTCTTAATAAATCTAACTATTCGATTTTTTTTAGGGTAATAATATTTCTAGAAATTCTCGAGAAGAAAATTTCTGAGTTTTTTTGGAATAAAAAATTACCTAATTTTTTGGAGTAGAAAGTCTTCTTTCTTTTGTGAAGAAATTTCAAATTTTTTGAATAAAAAAGCCTCAATTAAAAAAAAAATTCTTGTATAGAAAAATCTTTACATTTATTTATTTATTTATTTTTGGTGTAAAAGAATTTTTTTTGGGGGGTAAAAAGAATGCAATTTTTCTGAGCGAAAAATTCTCATTTCTTCTTTTCTCTCAAGTATAATTTTTTTTTAAGTAAAAAAAATCCTCAAATTTTTTTTAGGTAAAAAAGGAAAAAAAATTCAAAACTTTTTTGAATTAAAAATTATCTATTCTTTGAGTAAGTGAAATATTCCCTATTTCTTTGCAGTATTTAAAAAAAAAATTGTAATACAACATTCTCAATTTTTTTAGAGGAAAAAAAAATCATTGTTGCGTGTAACAAACTCCAACTTCTTCCGGGAAAATTGAGATCCACCTTAAAAAATCCCAAGTTACCGACCCTGCTTGAGTTTAATTGGAAAATGATAATTTTCAACGTTTGATGTATTTTTCTTTCCCAGGACAACATTTGTAACGAAGTGTTCGACACATTGTCATATTTCATGCATATTGACGATAAAGAATCTCGATTATTCGCCCTCAGATCGGTTGGCTCGATGTGTATTCGTCACTACGAGTACATGCTGGGTCCCGAATTAATGGCTCATTACCAAATGCTTTTGAGAAGCGAAGATACTCCTATTCCTATGAAAGTCCAAGTACGTGTTCAGATTTATCGAATTATAAATCAAACCGTTTTCGAAATAATATAAATTAATTTTTTGTCTTTTCTGAAGGTTTTGAACAATATTAAAGTGTACCTTCAAGAGGAAGAAAAACGTATGATCAAGCAAGACGAAGAATGTAAGTTTTAATTCCCCTACACGACGATTTCTTTCCTACGTACAATGTTATTTAATCTACGAATCTGTGTATTTTCAGGGGCAACGTTATCGAAAAAAGAAAATTTAAAAGAAATGAACGACGTTTCATCCGGTATGGCGAGTACAATCATCCAGCTGTATCTAAAAGACGTTCTCGAGTCATTCTTACATCCAAGCAGTGGCGTTCGTCAAGCCGCCTTAGGCGTAATTCAGCTAATTTTATCGCAAGGTTTAGTCCATCCTGTGCAGGTAGCTACATAATTTACATTTCAATTTTTCTCCCGTCGTGTACTCGTTAATATACCACGTGTTTCATTATTATTACTAATACACGTTTATTAATTTCCAATCGCAGATCGTGCCTTACTTAATATGCATGAGCACCGACGAAGACAAGAGCATAAGCGCCTGCGCTGATAAACAGTTACAAGATATCGAAAAGAAATACCCCGGATTTATTCACATGAAAGCTCAAAACGGTATTAAGCTTTCCTTCACGCTGCAAACAATCATCCAAGGCACCGAAGTGGCCAGAGGATTTAGGGAAAAAGAAGGCGAATTGCCGTCCGCTTTGAATGGATTCTTGTATTCGATTCTGAGAAGTAAACAGCAGCGCAGAGCTTTAGTGCTGTCTATATTGAAACAATTCGACGAACATGTGGTATGTTCAGATTGCCACTAGTTAATTAATTTTTTTTTTCATTGAAATTGAAAATAATACTTTTTTTTGGAAATTTCAGAAAACAAATTTGGCCCAAATGTTGTATCTGGCCGATAACGTGGCGTACTTCCCGTACCAAGTTTGGGACGAACCTTTGTTCATCATTCATCATATCAATATTATGATATCCGTTACCGGAACTAATTTATTGCAGAGCTTCAAAGAAGTACGAATACCTATAACATGATTTTCGATAGCACTGTTTTTTTTTTGTTTTTTTTTGGCACCATCGAAAATTTACCAAGTGTAATATTACATAAATACTTCAATTCGAAATTGGAATGAAGGGAGGGGTCCAATCACCATTTTTGTAATAATCAAAATTTTTTCCAAGAGTTCAAGCAACAACTTTTGTTTGAATTTTTTTTCAATTAGACCCCTATCTCCACCAATTTTTAAGTATCTAAATCAAATTATGCAAATTTTGAGGGGAGGGGAGGGCCCAATCAAAAATTTTATAATGATAAAAATTACTTTCAAGACCTCAACCTACAACTTTTGTTTGAAATTTTTTTCAATTGGACCCCTTCCCTAATTTTGAAAAAGTATCTACCTGATGTTATGTGAAATCGGAGGAGAGGGGGTGGATCCAATCGAAATTTTTGTAATATCCAAAATTATTCCTATGACGTCAAGCTATAACTTTTGTTTGTAATTTTTTTCAACTGGTCCCTTCCTCCTTCATTCCTTTAATTTTTAATTAGTGTCTTCAGAGTGTTGTTCAAAATCCGTGGGGTGAGAGGGGTCCAATCGAAAAAATTTTCAAACAAAAGTTGTAGCTTGAAGTCTTATTTTGGTTATTACAAAAATTTCGATTGGACCCCTCCCTCCCCTCCAATTTTTGATATCAAGAATATTATGTAGTATTAACAAACTTTCGGTGGTGCCAAAAAAAAGAGTACTACGGCGATCCATTCATAGATTGTATTGTTTGGAGCTAAAAAAAATGATGAATTTTTTGCAGGCTCTTCTTCCAAATCCTAATTTAAAACCAGATCAAGATCATGCGATTAATGCGTTAGACGAAGACGACGATGAAGATGAAGAATCGTTGATGAAGAGATTACCCGAAGACACTTCCGTATTGCAAGGTTTGATGGTCTCATCTCAAGGATGCCTAATGTTACTAGTGTTGAAACAGCACTTGAAAACTTTATACGGATTTAACGATTCGTAAGTATTTCTTAAACACATTTTTCTCAACAAAAAAAAAATAAAAAAAAATAACACGTTTACCTATATTAAAATATAGAAAAATCGCTGTATATTCTCCTTCGGAAACTGGAAAAACTTACGAAAAATCGCTCAATAAAAAGAACGCTAGTAAGTTCAATCCGAAAGCGACGCTGCAAAAATTAAAAAATAAGTCGAACGAGGATTATATTTTGGACGAAAAATCAAGACGAGAATTAATCGCCGAATATTTAGAAGTAAATCTATATCAAATCACGAAATTATGCTTGTATTCAAATCGCTAATTCGATTCTTATGTTTTGTCCAGTTTAAGCAATTGATCATTTCGTTAGATAGAGAAGAAGACGACGATGATAATAACAAAACGCAGAATACTTCTAAAGTTAATAACGTTTACCCGGATTCTAGCCAGACTCCTAAACAACCTAAAGCCGATCATGATACGTCTTCTTCTTCCGTTATGCTGACACCAGTTGTGGTTTTGAATTCCATTCATACTGAAAATATTTCTACTCCTAATTCTAGCGTAAATAATTCATTCACCCCTCCAAATCATTCTCAAGTAAGTGAAAATATCCGTATAAAAAAAAATCACCTACTTAACGTTCTTGAAATTAATTTTTTTTGTCTATGTTTAGGTTACTCCAAAGGTACCGAAGTTAACAATCGTACCACCTAAACCACCTCCAGAATCATCTAGACATTCGCATTCGCACAGTCATCGATCGCATAAAAGTAAAAAGTCTGATAGGCATAAGAAGCATCATCATAAAAGGAAGAAGAAGTCGTACAAATCCGACGAATCTGATGACGCTGCCAGCGATCCAGATTATTCACTATGAGTATTAAATATAATTATTTCTATTACGAATATCAATTCTAAGTGTCACTCCTCTTTTATTTTTTATTATTATGAATCGTTGACTCCTCGGCGAGTGATATATAATTCAATGTATTAGTATTTTATGTTCTCGAAGGAAAATTTGTTTTGTATGGAAATATTCTTGTACGAAAAAAAAAAAAATTTAAATATAAGCGAGAAAGGCAAATTAACTGAGTTAGAAGTGATATCAAAATATAACAAATTTTTTACCATTTTAGCACAGGGTCTGTAATTAAAATAGCGAGCGTTGAAAAGTGATATTGCTTGTTAAGTTGTAGCTACAATGCGCGATACGTCCACTACCTAAAAACATTTTATTACGTATTTCGGGTTTATTAAAATTCCAAAGTGTGGAAAAAAAAAGACCAAGCTTCGAGTTTATGATACTCAGTGTACAGAGAAAAAGTAAAATAGAAAAAAAATACGTGTCGTTACTTAATGTTAAAGTTTTTCTCTTTTCTTTTTTTTTTACTCGTTTAGAGTTGTTATTGTTCTTTTGTACAAATTATTTATTATAATTTTTTTCTAATGTAAATACGAACCGCGATAAGGTTTCATTCTTTTTCTTTTTGTATAAAAAAATTAGACATTAAAACATTAAAAAGAAATATTTCGTCATGTCGTCGTAATTACCATATTATTTGTATATAACACGTTTTATGAAACGTATTTTCCAAAGTGTCCTTATTGGAAACTGAAAAAGTAAAATCGGAAGGAAAATTTCGTGTACGATGAATTTATAATCATTATGAAGGTAAAAAATAAAATAATTTTCATGAACAGAACCCGGTTTTTAAACACGAATACATTTAAATATTAAATGTAATTTTAATCGAACGTTAGGGGATGGTTACTTAATTTATTTTACTTGATGAGTGTTCAGATTGATTTTAATATTTTTTTCTCTCTTTTTGCGTGTGTCTAATTGTATATTTTTTACAGGCATTTACGAATGCGAATAAATACTTTTTTCTTAACGTTGTTTTTTGCAATTAAATTACTTGATGTATTTTTTATTTATTTTTTTTTTTCAATTAGCAAGCATTCCAAATATGGAAACTCGTCGTACTCGTGTGTGTCAAGTCGAATTTCTATTTTTTATTGTTAATAGAGCATTTTAATTTTGAAAATAGAAAAAAAAATGTCTACAAAATATTTTAAATTTATTTATATAACGCGTTGTTTGTTAAATGTTTTATCAAAAATGAGAGTGAACATGTGATTAAGGAATAATTTTAGTATAATTTTTATATTTACAAAGCAATATAAAGAAAAAACGGATTTTCTAGAATATTGTACAAATTGTATTTGTAAATTGTAATAGATATTTCTTTTTTATGAATTTTAATTCGCTTGTGTTCGAAAAAGTTGAAGTTCTCTTATAGCAATGAAAATCGTACATCGGTTTGGTCAAAGAAATAAATCATGACTGGTATTTTATTAGCGATGGGGTGTTCGAGCCACATAAAATACAAAAAATGAAACAAACTACTTTTTAAATTTTTTCCCCCCAAAAATTTGAAAAATATTTTCCCCAGAAAAATTGCAATTTAGTAAGTAAAAAAAAAACTTAAAAAAACTTTTTATCTAAAAATGAGAGATTTCATCCTAAATAAAGGAGAGATTTTTTTTCTTTGAAAAAATTGTAAATTTTCACTATTTATTTTTTCTAAAAATTTGAGAAAAGCAGACTTATTTTTTTTTTTTTTTCAAAAAATTGAGATTAATTGATTTTTTTTTTCAAAAATGAAAGATTTCGTTCCAAACAGAGAAAAAAAAAACAAAAAAAAAAAAAACCCAGATTATTCACTCTAAACTATTGGACAAATTATTTTCTAAAAAAAATTGATAATTTTTTTTCTATACAAATAAGAGATCTCATTCTAAACAAAAATAGAAATTTTTCTTTAAAAATTTGAGAAAATATACATCATTTTTATTCCAGAAAAATTGATGAATTTTCTTCTCCAGATTTTTTTTTCTCGAAAAATTGAGAAAAATTTCTCCAAAGCGAGTGAGATTTTGTTCAAAACAGAAAAACAGATTTTTGCTCCAAAATGTCCAAAATATTGGAGTCAAGATTATTTTCTAATTTTCTATAAAAATAAAAGATTTCATCTTAAACAAAAATAGAGATTTCTTCTCCAAAAATTTGAAAAATATTATATACCTACCTACCAGCCTACCTATCATTTCAAATAAACTGAAAAATTTTCTTCAAAACATTTGGGAAATATAAATTTAAAAAAAAATTAGACCTTTCCTGACTTCTCAAAAAATGTTTTTTTTTTGTTTTTTTTTCATAAAAATTTTAAAAATTTGAAAATAATCAAGTTTTAAATCATCTACCTACTCAGAAGAAAAGAAATCTCTACGGAAGAAATATCTCCTATTCTAAGAGGAAAAATTTATTTTGAGTATTTTTTTAATATTTTGTGGTTTTTTTGTTCCTAATTTTGTGAACAAAAAAATATTTCAAAATGGAAGGAAAAAAACTAACTTTTGTTTTGAAAAAATCTCTTTTTGAAGGCTGTGTAAAAAAATACTGAAAGATCTCTCAATTTAGGTAAGTATTTAAAAAAATATTAATACCTACAGGGTGGCCCAAATAGAAGGGTGCATTTTGTTTCTGTTCAAGTAATGCTGGGGATTGCAAAACTAAGGTGTTTCCGATTGTGTACAACCTATCTGGAGTTTGACCTTGAAGTCAACTGCTTCACCTTACCTTCATCTCGCACTTTGATGATGAAGTTTCGTCAAAGTTTCGTTAAGTGTGATTTGAAATATGCACCCTTCTATTTGGGCCACCCTGTATATGTAGATAGATACTAGAGAAGATATCAATGTCTTTGAAAAAAATTTCAATCCCGAGCAGCACAATCGACAAATTATCGAAATAAAAAATCGACAGAATATCGAATTCGATAAAGTGTCGCGTTAGTTCCGCATAAATCGTGAAATTATCTTTCGATATATAGATAGATTATCGACGAATTATAGTTAGCAAAAATTTCGAGATTATAGTAAGATATTTTATCGATAATATATCTATAATATCGAAAGATAATTTCACGATTTAGGCGGAACTTTATCGAATTCGATATTCTGTCGATTTTTTATCGATTTTTTATTCCGATTTTTCGTCTTTTACTATCTTTTTTATATAATTAAAAATCATTAATTAGCATAATTAATACATTAAACTATGCCTAAACACATTATTCATGTTACGGTAAGAGGATCATTTCAGAAAAAGTCAAAAAAAATTATAAAAAATCTGCCACCCGTGGGGCTTGAACCTTCTACCTCCTGCATGGTAATCCTCTTCCTTAACCACTATGCCATACCTTATCGTTGAAGAATTAGCAATAAAACGCTTATAATAGGCAGTTTAGTACTTCCAGACGTGTTGGACTTAGAAAAATTTTCACCAATTTGGAAATAATTTCAAATATCGTCACCAAATCGTTGAAAAATCGTTCGACAAATTTCAGATTATTTGTCGATAATGTAGTTTCAAATATCGCCACAAAATCGTTGAAAAATCGAATTCGAGGAATTTCATATTACGTGTCGATAATATAGTTTCAAATATCGTCATAAAATCGTTGAAAAATCGAATTCGAGAAATTTCAGATTACGTGTCGATAATAAAGTTTTAAATATCTTCACAAAATCGTTAAAAAATCGAATTTGAGAAATTTCAGATTATTTGTCGATAATATAGTTTCAAATATCGTCACAAAATCGTTAAAAAATCGAAATCGAGAAATTTCATATTACGTGTCGATAATATAGTTTCAAATATCTTTACAAAATCGTTAAAAAATCGAATTCGATAAATTTAATATTCTTTGTCGATAATGTAGTTTCAAATATCTGCACAAAATCGGTGGAAAATCGGAATCGATAAATTTAATATTCTTTGTCGATAGTATCGTTGACGAATATCGTCATAAAATCTTAATAATATCGAATTCGATAGTTTTTAGATTTTTTGCCTATGAAGTTGTACCGATAAATCTTTATAATATCGTGAGAACATCTATAGATTTTCAAACGATTTTTTATCGATACGTTACATCTTCCGATATTATCGATCGAGTGTGCTGCTCGGGATTTTCAAATTTTTTGTATTTTTTGTATTTATTTATTTATTTATTTATTTATTTTTTTGAATTAAGTAGGTAGGTAACTTAAAAAATAAATATCTTCAATTTATCAAAGTAGCGTAAAAAAGTAGGTAAGTAAGCAAAATTTTCAATTCATTTATTTATTTATTTTTAGTTTCCATTTTTCGGGGGAAGCTAAGTAGGTTAATGTTCTAATTATTAAAAAAAAAAAAAAAAAAAAAAAAAAAACTATAATGGGAAAAAACTTTTTACCACAAATCATGGCAAAAAATACTTGAATTTTATAAAATTTCTGTGAACAAAATTTTGAAAAAAAGAATTGTTCGTTTTTGGTGTGCTTTGCTCTTTGCTGGCACCTTTTCATTTTCCAGACTTTAAGCTTTTGCTTTAGGTATTGTTCGATTGTTCCGACGTTTACAAGAGAGTAAAATATCAATTTTTGTAGAATATGTACTTGCCTTATTCTTTGTTTTTTTTTTTTTTGAGAAATGCATAACTTTTACATTATTAGTCGAATTTTAAAAATTTCAACCGCCATTTATTTGAAAAAAAAATCGATATAGGTATACCTATTCCAAGAAAACTATAATACTACATAAATACTTTGTCAGCCTTGAAACAGATTTATGCAAACATTGTAAATTTCGCCGATTTTAATGTGTACAAAACCTCGGATCAAGTTTTCTCGCGTAGAAATAAGGAGAGAAAAAAAGGGTAAAATAAGCGAGATATTTATTTTTCGAATAACATGCCTAAACATGCAGTTTTTATTGAATTTTCACCGAAGAAAAGGCGTCAAGAGGAAAAAATTAATTTCAGCGATTTCGATATCGAATAATAAATTACTTTTTTAATTTAAAATAGGAAAAAAAAAGAGCGCCGGTGCGCGTCAAAGTAAACAAAGCGTAAACATTCATTGAGAACAGCCTTCGCAGTTGTTCGTAAACTTTTTATGGTTTCCTGATACGAATGTTTTATGTTGCAATTTTCAGTACACCATTGACCAGATACGCGAGCAGGGTATATACGTTGAAAAAGCAACAGGAAACCAGTGCAGTGCTTTTCAAAACGTTACCGTGGACACGAATAAAATAACCGTATACAAGCGGCTTTCCTGTTACAATATCTATGATTTTTGTATCGTAGTTATTGTGTCGTGACCTTTTCGCAGCCGTTGGACGATTTCGTCGTTGGTTAATTTGATACTTGGTTGCTCAGCTCTTTGTCTTATGTAAGTTCAATTGTTATACCAAAAGTAATGGTTGGCATCTGTAACCATATATTCGATGAAAAATTGTTCATAAGTTTATATCTTTTAATTTCTATACCCATTTTACGATATAGTAAGTTGCCTACGTTGAAAAAAGAATCGCATATTAAAAATACCCACTTTGGTAGGGTGTTTGTGGAACATACTCATATTAGATACCTACCTACGATAAAATGAAGTAATTGTAGCTAGCGAGCGAATAAATGGAAATGCCAAGATGTGCAACAAACGATACAACACTGCCCCCTTCTTAAGGGTACCAAAAAAAAAAACCTCTTGGGATTTCGAATGAGTGACGTATTCAATTTGTCACACCAACTTGATTACATCCTTTGCGAATAAAGTGTTTACAAATCCTTCCCTGCAAGTACATATTACTTTTTATCTTTATGCATTTACCCCTTAGCAATGATATTCATGAAAAAAACATGCAGCTCTCCATGTTTTGAATTTGAACAAAATAAAAGTTTGTATTTTTTAAATCCTTGAAGTTGTGTTGAATTTTACTGCCAGGAAATCAAAGCAAGCAGCCCGCTGAGCTTTTATTTTAAACTTTTCAGTTCTTTTGAAAATTATTTTTTTAAATTCTAAATGCAAAAATCAAAATTTTTAAATTTTTTGAAAATCAATTTTTTTTGAAAACAAATTTGGTGAAAAAATGAAAAAATGAAAAAAAAAATGAAAAACAGTTTTGCAAATAAAAGTTAAGATGTACAAAATTTATACTTATTTTGTTGAAAATTGAAATTACAAATTAGACAAACTGGCAAAACTTAAACTGAAAAAAAAAAAAAAAAAAAAAAAAAACTGAAAGAATTAAAAACTGAAACTGAAATGTTTTTCAGTTTTTTCATTCAGTTTTCAATTTTTTTTCAAATTAAATAATTTATTTTATTAATTTATTCATTTTGGAGTTTTTGTTTTGCTTTTTGAATTATATTTTCCTAATTTTCCATTTCACCATTTTTGACTGAATTACAATTAATTATAATTATCTATTTTTTAAATAAAATAAAATATGAATTGAAAAAAAACTAATTTAAAAAATAATGAATAATTTTCACAAAAATTTTGAAAGTGAAGTTATCAGGTAAATTATGGCTCCAAGGTAAATATCTAAGTAAAAATAATACCTAAAAAATATTTTTTTTAAAAAGTTGAAAAAAAACAATTATCGCTGCATAAATTTGATAACGTAAAACTGTAAAGCAATCGCGATATTACGGCAGCAATCACAGTGATCTTGTGACCCTCTTCGTCTTTTACTTTTTGATTTATGTTTTGTCATAGCAGGCTTCTGTGAACTGTGAAGAACATTCAATTTTACTGATTGCTGATTTCACAATACAATATTTCCACTAAAAGCGAATTACAGTCGGACCTCGCTAACTCGTCACCTCAATAACTCGAATTCCTCGGAAAGTCGAACCGTGTTCGCCGGTCCCGTTTCATTCCTATCTTTCCCTGTATATTTTTTCCCTCGATAAGTCGAACAACAGAAAGTGAACAATAGATAACTCGAACTGAAAAAATTGGATGAAGAACCTCTATAAGTCGAACTGATCCACCGTTTTACCTCTATAATTCGAACTCAATTTTCGTTTCACCTCTATAACTCGAATTGATTACCACTTTTACACTCGTTAACCCTTCAAAGTCACACATGAAAATTTAATAAATTGCAGTAACTTTTTCAGTTTTTCTGCAAAAAAAAAAAAAATTGGTATTGATTTGTGTATTTTTTTATGGCGAATCCAAATTTCTTGTCAGAAATTTTTTCTGATCAATGGTTTTCTCAAAAAAAATATTTTTCTCCCCCTTACTTTCGTGAGTTTTTAATGATTAGTCAATATCTTGGAAACAAAGAGTTGTATTGAAAAATTATTCCCTTAACACAGATCGCAAATTTCATGATCAACAATTTTGGTTATTATAAATTTTTGGCTAGAACCAACCGTTGATGAGAAAAATCATGAAATATCTAAGTAGAGAGAAAATAATAAGCCCCCGCCCCTTCAATTCACGAAGTAGGCAGGCAACCCGCCTTGCACTCATAATGTACCACTTCATTGCGCGCGCAGGCACGGTGGTAGGTTGTTGCCGCGTCGCCTCCCCGCTCCTCCACTACTACCATTTACGGGTGGAGAAAAACCGATATTAGTGAATTTCACTAAGTCTGACTTTGAAGGGTTAAGTCGAACTTACTGCATAAAAGTATGAAAACCGGTTTTGTTAACTCAGGATAACTCGAACTCTAGATAAGTCGAATTTTTCCCTCACTAACTCGAACCTCGATAAGTCGAACCCCTAACTCGAACTGATTCTCCGGTCCCAACGGGTTCGAGTTAGCGAGGTCCGACTGTACTAATAATTACCATAATACTATGTAATTCAATTGAAGAAGGAATACGCTGAAGTGTATCAACTTTATCGAACAGCTCCTTGGAAATATTTAATGATGCTTACTCGTCTCTACTCAGCAGAACATAAATTTCAACAAACCTTCATCAGTTCATCCAGTTCCTTGATTATTAATAAACTAAACCTATGTAAAATTATCAAGTTATTTTAAGTCATGTAATCAGTAGTTCAGTACTGATTAATACGAGCTCAGGATGGATCCGACCGCGTTGCAGCGCTGCTATCGCTGGATCCAACAAGCCAGAGCAGGGTTGTAAAAACAAAATGTAAAGTAGGTACCTAACCTAATGAAAAAACGAAACAGAGCAAAAAAATCTTTCATAAAATAACATAACAAAATATCAAAACCTGAAAAAAGAAGAAATCATAACAAAAGAAAAAAACAAAACGAAATGTTTGAAAAAACAAAATGTAAATGAAACATTAAAATTTAAAAATAACGTAACATAACAAAATAGGTAACAAAATAATTTCGTTTTTCTGTTTCGTTAGGTTTTTTAGCATTGCAGATAGTTTTTTTGAAAATTAAAAAATTTGGGAATTTTTTGAAATTGTGTCCAATCACATTTTTTCAAATCTTATTGAAATCACGTGCTTCTGAAAAAATCCCGAGAGTTCCCGGTAAACACACCGCCTGCTATTCGTATGCTAAAATCACAGAGACGAAAATCGCGGTCTATTCGCATACGAATAGAATGCGAAATCAAAGCAAAAATTGAAGAAAATTTTCTCAGATAAATTCGTATACTATTCGTGAGCGAATATCATGCTAAAATCGTATTTAAAAACCTGTAGATGTTTTGTGGGATATTAGCGCGATATTCGCTTGCGTATCGCATGCCTGAAATCACATTGAAAACAGGCAAAAAGTTCGTACGATATTAGCGCGATATTCGCATAAGAATCGTATGCTAAAATCGCAGTGGAAAACGTGCAAATATTTCTTACGATACTAGCACAATATTCGCATACGAATCGTATGCTAAAATCGCAGTGGAAAACGTGCAGATATTTCTTACGATATTAGCGCAATATTCGCTAGCGAATAGCATGCGATTTTCACTACAACTTCTTTCAATACGTTTTACAAATGAGAGAAGTCAGTTTCAAACATGAACGTGTACTTGAATGTATTGCAGTGACATTTAAACAATAAAATAAAGGTTTTTCTGGGTTTTTTGATTTTGTTGGGGAATTTTGTGTTTTGTTTGATGTTTTTTCTTCTTTTTAAGTAAAAACGCCAATGATTTGATTTCAAAGTGATAAGAATGGAGACGAAGGCAGAATTTCTTGGACGATTTCCACTCACAGTAAGTTAATTATTTTGAATTTATATCTTATTTGTGATCGCGTGAATCTGTGTGAAATTAAATTTTATCAAATCGTAAAAATTTTAGACGTCTTATCAGTGCTATAAAATTTTTCAATTGTTCCTCTTCCTTCTCCAATTTGAACGCAGTATTATGCGAAATTATAAGGAAACTTAGAGTCAAATCGAAATTTTTGTAATAATCGAAATTATTTCTAAGATTTCAATCTACAACTTTTGTTTGAAAAAATTTTCATTTGGGACTGCGGGACAGCCCTTCTTCCCTCTCACAATTCAGAGTAATAAATATACGTTTTTATACCTATCTAATCTATCTATCTATCTATCTATCTACGTAGTATTGGGCATAATTGGAGGGGGGGGGGGGCTCAAATTGAGTAATTTTTCAAAACAAAAGTTGTAGATTGAAATCTTGGTAGTAATTTTGATTTTCCTAAAAATTACTTTATCAAATGTCACTGATAGGTACTCCAAAAACTTTACGATTCGGCATAATTTCATTTTCCACAGATCTGCGATCACAAATATGATATATTTTCGAATAATTAATTTACTGCTGAGTGGAAATCGTCAAAAATCATTTGCCTACTTTTTAGAGGTGAATTCCGAACGCTAATCGCAAGCGAATTAACAGCGAATAGAACGCTACATTCGCTGCTAATTTCGCGTACTATTAGCGTTCGAAATTAGCCACTAAAAAAGCGGACATTTTTGATATGCTAATAGTACGCTATTTTCGCATGCTATTCGTATACGATAAATGCGAATTTAACGCTCTATTAGTACGCGATTCGCATACAGTGTGTTTACCGGGGTTTTTCATGATTTTATTAGAAAACACTTTTTCAATAATCTACCACAATTTTAGGCTTGATAAAAAATAGTTAAAACATCAAAAGAAGTAGTTGTTGCAATTGAAATTTTTTTTTAGAATGTTGTAAATAAATGTATTCTATACTTCTATTCACCTATTAAAACATTTTTTTCAATTTCTGTTCCAACATTTTGTGATTTAAAAACATATACATAGGTAGGTACTAGGTAGTAGGTACCTACTCGTATATGTAGAAAAAAAATTGAAGATTTTTTCTAATTTTATTAAAAAATACCTACTATTTTTAAATTCATTTCCAGTTGAAGCCTCAACAAAATCAAAATTGAAAAATTCTTAAATTTTTTTTCAAAATTTTCAAAAAAAATCCAATTTTTTAAAAATTAATTTTGAAAGTTTGTGTTTCAAATACATACAATTTTGGAAAAATTACTGTCCAAACAATTCTTCATTTTTTTTGAAAATTTTTTTAAAAATTAAAAAAAATTAAAAATATTTGAGAAAAATTTTACAAAACATTGATTCTTAAATTTATTTATTGGAATATTTAAAAAAAATTCATTGACAGTTTAGTTTCGAAAAAATCGAAAAGTGCAAAAAAAAATATATGTTGGAATGTTGAAATAAGTGTTAAAACAGAATTTTTTCTAAAATTTCTGTACAGACAATCTTTTTATTTGAAAAGAAATATTTCGAAAAACAATTCTGAATTTTTTTCAGGAAACAATTTTGAAAGCATTTTTATCGTAAAACAATTTTAAAATTTTGTTTGAACTGGCATTTTTAAAAATTATTGCTAATACTTACCTATTTTTAAGTCTTGTTCAAACTACATACAAATAAGAATGTTTTCTTCTCCGAAAAAATATCTAAAATCTGGCAGTCCATGCACATTGAACTTCATTCAACTTTTATGTTTTTATGTCAAAATGTGTAAACCCAAGTGCACTGCAAATAAGGTACCTGCTTACTTTTCGAATAGTTACCTGGGTACTGGGTAGGTACCTACCTAATGTAAAACCGAAAATGAAAGTACCTTTAAGAAAAGCTAGATTATTTTTTCAAATTTCAATGTCGTGTCGTCTCAACTTCTAAATGACGAAACTTGTCATTGTGGTACTAAAATTCAAATTCTATGACGAAGTTTGCGCACAACAAAACTTGATTCATACAACAAAGGTGATTTTTTCGCTGGGAAATCACTCGAGGGCAAGAATGAAAATAAAGTTTTGAATAGAGATTTGGCGAGTGCCTATCCTTTGAATCTACGACCGAAGGTGGTTTGCTTGAAAAATAAACACGGAAATATAGAGTAGGCGTGCGTTTGTAATTTCGAAATTTACGGTCCAGTTGTGGGTAGACGAAGCGACGTTCATAAATCCAAAGATTATCTAAAAGGCTCTTTGAGAGTTTTGAAATTTTTTTAAACAAAATGACATTTATTCATAGGCCTTTACTTATGTGGGTGCGTTGATACCTCGTCATCTTCGGATTAATTTATTGGGGCAAATTTTCGAACTCATGGGAATAGTTGGGTACCTTACATATTTACATGGTATGGGTTTTGATGTAAAAACTCCATTAACAAGAGTGTAATATATTACTCAAAGTGTTTCGCATAATCGTTACGGCGTTGTACAACGTATCAAGTACCTAAACGTAATCTTACAGTTTCGGCTTTAAATCTATCATTTTAATATTTTTTTCACCGATTTGATGGATCACCTTGAACAAATATTTAACATTAGTTCCTCGCATGCAGAGAAAAATTATACCGACGAGGCCTAAAAGGCTGAAAAAAAAGTTAATTTTCATTAACTCGTGAGTACCTACCTGTACTTGCCTATCTGAAATATTATAGGTAGCTTTAAATAATTCAAAATTTGTAAAAATGAATAAGTATAATAAATATTGAAAATAATTGAATAGGAGTTTGAATAACTTTTTCCCCACAAAATTATACCAAGTAGTTAAGAAGTCCCAGTATGTAACAATTGTTTGGTTAAAATTTAGTGAAATGTTGAAAATTAATGTAATGAATTGAAGCGGAAAAAATTGAAAATCATGAAAAGCTAACAAAATTTCAAAAACTTTCTTTAATAGGTAATTACAAAATTTTGTAAAAAGTTCAATAGGGAAATTAAAAGAAAATTGAAATTCGCGCTTCGCCAGAGTGGGCTTCACCCCCTGGACCGCCCTGGTTGGCTCTATTTCCACACTACGTTTAAAAGTATGAAAAATAGTATATGCTTGTACTCTGTGACAAAATGTCTAAAAGTCACGAATATTAATTTCCATGGAAATTTAAAAATCTAAAAAGTATAATAAGTAAAAAATTTTTCAAGTTTCAGAATGTCTGACAAAAAGCCTAAAAGTCATAAAATTTATTTAACAAAAAGCCTATAAAAGTCATAAAATTTTTTAAAAATTTTCCAAGTTTCAAAATGTCTGAAAGTCATCTTTCTAAAAAAATTTCCAAGCTTCAGAATGTCTGACAAAATGTCTAGAAAATGTCTAAAAGTAATAAAATTTCAAAAAATTTTCCAAGTTCTAGAATGTCTGACAAAATGTCTGAAATTCATCTTTCTAAAAAAATTTCCAAGTTCAAAACGTCTGAAAGTCATCTTTCTAAATAAAATTCCAAGTTTCATAATGTCTGACAAAATGTCTAAAAAATCGAATTTATTAAAAAATTTCTGTTTTTTTATGTCATCCAAACCTAGCCTTTTTTTTTTTTTTTTTTTAATTGGTCCCAATTCCAATTGGGTGGGGGAAATGTATTCATAATATGAGGGTACATCACTCAGCATAGACGGTGGCGTGTACCAGATGGTTTATGTACACCGCCTATGCTGAGGAGGGGGGGTTATTTATAGTAAAATATTCAGATACAACTTAGTTCCCGTAGGAGTACAATCCCCCTCGCTACGGGATACTTACAATTTTTTAATTAGAGATATATCACAAGTTAAATAATATTATTTCATATTAATACAACTTAGTTCCCGTAGGAGTGTAATTTCCCCCTCACTACGGGATACTTAGGATAACTAGAAGTATTCTAGATTTATCTTCTTATTATAGTTACGAGTAACAAACAGTAAAACTTTTAAAAGGAATAAAAAACGTGAGGAACGCGAAAACGTCGAAAATTTAAGATAAATAAAGTGATGCGTCGATTGAACGGTACGTCGAAAATGATAAAAACGAAAGGTCGAAAACCCGATAATTCGGAAAGCCGGTAAAACGATAAGTAGATAATGATAAGTCGATATAACAGTAAGTCAAAAAACGATAAGTCGATAAGTAAAACGATAAGTAGGTAATTTGTAATGAGTTTATGACTTTATTCGTCAAGTAGCATTTCAAAACCTATGTCAGCTCTTTCATAGAAATCTCTTATTTTTAGGGTGGGGTGTGATATGTTGTTGGAAGCTATTTTTAGGTTTGACAGATTAGAGTAGTAAGAGTTAATGAGTAAGATGTGTAAATCGGGGAAATTTTTAAGGAAATTTATATATATCATATTGGTTTTTCATAATTTTGTCACAAAATTTTAGAAATTGTTTAGTGTAATATTTTTTGGGTGAATTTTTAATTTCATCTTCGAGCGAGTCTTCAAATTTTTGTCTGGAGTCATCTAACATTGGACATTCTTTAATAAGATGAGGGAGTCCTGTATTTCCGCGTTGCATATACATTTGATGTTTTCAGATTTTCCTATTTTGTTTAAATATTTTTGGAAGTTGCCGTTGTAACATTGTATGTTACAACGAGTCGCATGAAAGTAATAGGGACCTCCTAAAAAATGGCCGCCCATTTGTTTACATCCGCTGTTATCGCTTTGGGGGATTTTTTTCTTATCAATAGGGATCTTGACCAATCAGAATAAACAATGAGCGTACTTTTCATCAAATATTAGTGGCTATTGCAATAAGTCTGTTTTTTTAACGCTCATTGTTTATGCTGATTGGTCAAGATCCATATTGATAAGGAAAAAGTCTCCCAAAGCGATAACAGCGGATGTAAACAAATGGGCGGCCATTTTTTAGGAGGTCCCTATAAAAATTGAAAAAAATCTTTTTAAAAACAGTTGACAATTGAAAAAAAAAATGGAAATCCGCAAAATTATGAAATTTAGAAAATTTTCAAAAAATTTTAGGGAGTTCAAACGGACCACTGTGATTAGATTATGGTTGAAATGGACCACTAGGGTTCAAACTTCAAACAGACCAAAAGGTGTTTCAAACAGACTACTGTTTTCTAAAAATCAACTTTGGCCATTAAATGAAAAAACGTCTTGAAAAAAAAAAGGTCAACAAAATAAACGATTTATTCCTCGATCTAAAATTTTGAAAACTCCAATATTTTATATGAAAATCAATTCTCTTGTGTTCTCCAGCTAAAATTCTAAAAATATTTACATTCATTTTTGTTATCTGTGCACAGCTATACCCACGTAAGAGAAGTTGATGCAATTTTTTCCACGTTTTCCATAAAAGTAGGTAGATCCTTAGATAGGTATTCGCTAACAAATAAAATTCCATTTTGAAGGTAAATGAGTAGGTAAAATTTACATGTTGAATTTTTTAAAATTAAGTTTAATACACCGCAAAAAACCCTCGACGACAACCTAATAACGGGTATAATTTAAATTGTATTTCTTTTCACGGCGTAAGGATAACTGCAATATTTCAAAGTTGAAAAACGAATTTGTCTAGAAAAGCGAATTTCTTTTGTACTTACTTTTTTCAAAAAAAAGAAAAGAGTAAAACCCCGACAGTTGTCTAGAGAGAACTGAAAAAAAAATATAGTAACTTTTTTGAATTATAATTTTTAGCCAAAAACTTTGAATGCAAATCGTATTAAAATACGACCTTTGTTGCTAAATAATAATCATATAGAAAAACGAGTTAACTAGACTTTTTTTTCCTCGTATAAAAAACCTACTGGCTATAATTTCTCTTTAAAAAGTTCTTCAGGTAATACCGTTACAATTTCAAACAAACTTTCATTAGAGCATTTTCTGCTCTTTTCCAACCATAAATAACTCGTTGGTAAGTTTCCTGCTTGTTTCACTTAGGCTTTATAATTACATGTTTCGCATCAAAGATGATCTTTATTTTAGTTTGCCGGCAAATAAACGTAAAACGGATACAGTTAATTAATGTTTGAGTGTACATTGGTTTACCGCAGAATAATCTTATATAGAGGTGACTTTAGGTAAACGTATATGGTATCTCTACGCGAGCACATATTTTTTAACTCGACAACCAACATGCGAGATGTCTTATCGTATGTTGAAAATTTACTTTTGTGTCCACAAAATTTAGCCACAGTGAGTCTGTTTATCAAATTGATCCACCTAACGATCCCAGACCTAAACGTAGGTTCATTTTTATTACCTACAGGTAATAAAAGTACGTTTATAGAATTGAAAAAATGTTTCCAAAATTTGTCAAATTTATTGGGATACGACAAGAAACGTAGGTTTGTAAATTTTTCATACAAAAATACGATATTCCCAATGAAAATGGAAATTATTGAAATACATTCGTATATGATAATATGTAGAAATTGTTTAAAAAGAGCGCCATTTAAATTCCCATAATATTGGTAGATGGAGGGCTTCTTTTTGTAGAGAGTGCTTACTTCGGATGGTATTTATTTTCTTAATATTTTTCAAATAGGTAGGTACCTTTTTTAATCCCACGTGTGGAAAATTCAACTGACCAAGTTAGGTACTTTCATGCAAAATGAGAAAAACTTCTGTAAAGGAAAATTCTAGGTAAGCATCATCGACGAAACGGAAGCTGAACATAAATAGATGTAGTAAAACTGTAATGAACCTACTTTTATGCATGGTGGATGGTAGGAATGAGACCTATTTTAATCAAATATATTCTGTGACCTATTTAACTATCCTATTTTAAATTAAATTTCAAGTATATTTAAGTAGGGTAAGTAATTTTCAAATTTTGTGAACAAAATTTTTCATGGTAGGTAACGTGTAAAAATGTAAAAATAGAATTTTAAAATAAATCAAATTTTACTGTTTTTTTTTTTTTTTTTTTTTTGAAATTATTTTAAACACTTATTTTATTGAATTTTGGAACAATTCCTGATTTTATTAAATTAACTATTAAGCTTTTTTTACTTATTACATTTTTGAAAATATCCGTTTTTCATTTTAAAATTTTTTTTGGACATTAAAAAAATAGTCGATTGAATTTTGGAGAATATTTTAATATATTCGGTCATTGTACATTATTTACAACAATAATTTTAAAAAAAACAACATTTTTTTGATTCCTTTCAATTTTACAAACTCTGACTTGCCAATTTTCAAAACTTATTATAGTTTTTAATTTTTCATTTTTTTTTCATTTGAAGTGAGTAGGTAGATGAATTTTTTGAAAAATTTAAATTTACGGAATTTTGTTGAGGAATTATTTTTATTTGTTATGTTATAGTTATAGGTATTAATTTGTTTAGGTTTAAGTATAATTTTATTAATTTCTAAACTCAGTTCTGTTTATTGAATTTTAGAGAAATTTTCAATTTTTTCAGTTTTCACGAAATCGTGATTTATTATATTTTTTTCAACTTTTTTAAAATTTTTTATTTAATAAATTTTCATAAAATTATCAATTTTTCAAAATAATTACATTTTTACAATTCCAAAATTTTCCCCATTTTAACTGATAACATTTCTAATCAAATTTCAATTCACTGCATTTTTTGAGGATTTTCTGGATTTGTGAAATTTTTTGGATACCATTCAATTTCTGAAAATAAATTTCTGTAAAACGTCATTTTTTGATTAAAAAAAAAGATTTAAGTTTATTAAATTTTGGGAGAATTTTTTGATTCAAGTAGGTAAGTATTCAGTTATTGCAAATTTATAAATTTATTACCTACCTATTCAATGTTTTTTTTTTTTTTTTCTAAATTTAGTTTCCTGTTACCTACTGATTCAGAGTCTTCGAATTTCTTATTGTAATTTTTTTAAATGTTTGAATATCTCCAAAATTTACTAGGTAGATCATGTAGGTAATTATTTTTACAAATTGTTTTAATTTTTTTTTCTATTTTAACCCATTGAATTTTCTAAAAATCTATTCTTTTTTGCCGGGGGGGGGGGGGGGCATTTAATCTATAAAAAAATTTAAAAACCTTATTTTTTATTTAAGTATTGTGAAACATTATTTTTTATTCATTTTAAAAAAATTTAATTTATCGATTTTTGAAGGATTTTTCAATTAATTCAATTTTTGAAGATTTTGTATTTTAATTGAGTTTTTCAATTTAGTATTATCTATTTTTTGAAGGTGTTTCTGATTTACTAAAAAAACTGAAATACCTTCTGAATTTTGTGATTTTGTAAAATTTTAGTTGAATTATCATTTTTCTTCAATTCCAACTGTTTTGCAATTGAGAAGGTCTTTCTAAGTTTAATAATTTTGTATGCTACCTATTTTTTATGTTATTTTTTCATTTTTCTTAAAATTTTGTTTAATTTCAATTTTTTATGAAAGGGAACCATTTTGATAGATTAGACTCATGAAAATGCACAAGTTCGAAATTTTGATAATTTTTTGTTTTTTCAAAACAAGAGTGACCAAGAGCCACTTAAAATTCAGTAAGGGAAACAATCAAAAAAGAGATAGGGAGTAATTGTTTAATCATAAACATAAACATCTTGGGAATGAGACAAAAAAAATTTCCAAGTCCAAAATAAGGTTCACTCTAGTATGTATGCAAAATATTGTAGGTGGAATAATTTTCATATCAGGCGGCGCGCTAGTGCCGCCCACCCGCCCTACCCAGGCTTCTAGTGCAGAGAGTATAATTCTGTACATAACTCGCCTTTGTTATTTGCGATGCCGCTAACGCATTTTCCACCGAAACTATGCACTTTATCGAAATTTTGCATGAATGAAATTGATTTTATTTTTCAAAAAGCTTTCAGAAAAGTTAAGAACGAAATTTGTACGATGGAATTTGAGGAAGATATGAATCGGCTGCTTTTTGTCATTTTGGTAAAATTCTTGTTCAAGTACAATTCTACTATACGGCAAACTACTGAATGGATTTTCACCAAATTTGAAAATTGGGTTCAATGTATTGAGTTTTAGCAAACCGTACAACGAAATTTGAAATTTCTCAAAAATTGCCCCTTCACCCCCCCTTTTTTAGCTTGAAGTACTAGGAATAATTTTAGTTAAACAAAAATTTTAATCGGATCCCTCCTTCCCCACCAATTTTGAGCAATATAACTTATTCACACTCATTCAAAATACATTATTAAAAACTGTGGGAAGGTAGGGAGCCCAATTGAAAAAAATTTAAATCAAAAGTTTTAGCTTGAAGTACTAGGAATAATTTTGGTTATAACAAAAATTTCAATCTGATCCCTCCTTCCCCACCAATTTTGAGCAATATAACTTATTCACACTCATTCTGTTCGATATATAGTGGACTGTATGATAACCTTTCTTGAAGGTGGATAGAAAATGAATGACCAAAAATTGGTCAAGACTCCACGAAGTGGACACAAGAGATAGGAGAAAAAATTCCCCTCTCCCGAGATAAGATAAGAAACCTGACAGGGTAGAAAATTTACAACCCCGATAACGTTGACGCGTAGGCAAGGGCAATAAAATTGTAGATTAGATAAGGGCTATAAATATTACAACCAAATTTATAGATAACGCGCCACAGGGGTAATAAATCATTCGTGCCTACTCAAAATTATACCACCTGCTGGGCCTTTATAAAATTGAACTGAACACATTCAAAATACATTATTAAAAACTGTGGGAAGGTAGGGAGCCCAATTGAAAAAAATTTCAATCAAAAGTTTTAGCTTGAAGTACTAGGAATAATTTTGGTTATAACAAAAATTTCAATCGGATCCCTCCTTCCCCACCAATTTTGAGCAATATAACTTATTCACACTCATTCAAAATACATTATTAAAAACTGTGGGAAGGTAGGGGGCCCAATTGATAAAAATTTCAATAAAAAGTTTTAGCTTGAAGTACTAGGAATAATTTTAGTTAAACAAAAATTTTAATCGGATCCCTCCTTCCCCACCAATTTTGAGCAATATTACTTATTCACACTCATTCAAAATACATTATTAAAAACTGTGGAAAGGTAGGGGGCCCAATTGAAAAAATTTCCAAACAAAAGTTTTAGCCTAAAGTTTTACAAATACTTTTAGTTATTAAAAAAAAATCGATTAAACCCCTTCCTCCTTACCAATTTTGAATATAAAGTATTATTTCTATATTTATGGTTGCTCTGTTGTGTAGCATTGTGTAAACTTCTCAATAATTCATCACTGGAAAAAATTCATTCCAACAAACACAAAAAACAACGTCCAAGAAAAATTAGCTGATATCCTCGAAAAAAACTCTTCAAAAAAGAATTAAACACCGCCCTCCCCAGGCTCCTAAGAAAACGTCTCTTTAAAAAAAATATCTCTTTCAAATAAAAACCTTTTTAAAATATTGAGTTATGGTATGAAATGAAATATTGTGAAATTTAACTCGTAAAGTAATTAAATATACTGATATCATGAAAAATCCGCCTTTTTCGATTTCAGACCAATTTTCATTGTACAGTAAAACTCATATAATCATTTAAATTAATTCACTGTCAAATAAGAACAAACCACTCTGATATCATTTAAAAAAAGAGAGAGCGAGAGAGAGAGAGAGAAAGAGAGAGAAAAATAGGGATGGGAGCAGTCCCACCTATTTACTTAAGAAATAAGGTTTCAAGGAAGAAACGTAGTTTTCATGCAAAGATACTGCTCCCGCCCCTATTTTTCTCTCTCTTTCTCTCTCTCTCTCGCTCTCTCTTTTTTTAAATGATATCAGAGTGGTTTGTTCTTATTTGACAGAGAATTAATTTAAATGATTATATGAGTTTTACTGTACAATGAAAATTGGTCTGAAATCGAAAAAGGCGGATTTTTCATGATATCAGTATATTTAATTACTTTACGAGTTAAATTTCACAATATTTCATTTCATACCATAACTCAATATTTTAAAAAGGTTTTTTTTTGAAAGAGATATTTTTTTTAAAGAGACGTTTTCTTAGGAGCCTGGGGAGGGCGGTGTTTAATTCTTTTTTGAAGAGTTTTTTTTCGAGTACATGTTTTCAAACATAAATTCCACGTTGAGCCAAAATCTATTTTTAGACGCTAAAGTTTTCGAATTAATGCCGTTTTGAAAATGCCTAGTAAGTTTCGATGAACTTAGCCTCTTTATTTAGAAAACACTTAGTTGCCTATATTGGGTTCTCTTATGAATAGAAACTCTCCAACTAAATTCTGACTGAAACATGCACACAAAAGATAAAACTTTGATAAGTACCAAAGATTTTACACGTGTATACTGCCAACTCATTTATGTGACACATTTTTTTTTAAACGTCAACAAATTACGATAACTTTGATATGCTGCCGATATTTTTCTTTGTCGAATAAGGTGATGAAAATTATGCAAGTGAGTACGTGAATACTTTTGAATCTAAAAAAAAAAAAAAATTTAAAGAGTAGGTACCTAAGGTTGAATTTGAATCTGGAATAGTGTTTCTTTTTTTTTGTATTAAAAAAAAATTAAATGATTGAGTATATAACCTACGATAATATTCGTTATTTTTTGAAGTCATGCAGTGAGCGAAACTTGCACAATACTTCCCAAAATTGTATTAGGTGGTATGTGTCACTGAAATTTGTAAAATGAGGTACCTCTATAATACTTGTAACAGATTTTGGTTAGATGCATATCTACTTCTTATAAAATAATTGCACTTTCTTCAATTTTCACTGCACCATTAAAATTCTTTTCTGTGCATTCTGTGCACTGTGCATTCACCTATGTACCTTCTTTTTTAAAATATCTTCTTAATGATTCAAAACCTACAGACATCATTATACCTATTTCGTTTTTTCCTAAACCAACTGTCATGCCAGCTGTAGCTACAGTGAACTATGACTGTAAGGTATCTAGATTTACACAATGTGGTTCTGGAGTTGATTTAAATTGTTATATTCGAATCATAGAATAATTTAAACCATACTTCAGGCAAACAGTAAATATAGTTATTTTTTCGGTTTACTTACCCTGTAGCTAAAAGATAGCTCCTCATAGATCAAAAGAAAAAATTTTATTTTTGAGAAACCATGACAGTACATGGAAGGTAAGAAGAACTCGAGTCAGAATTTCGAGCAAAGAAAATATGTAATTCAAATTACGCTTCGATGTTTTGTTTACTTTTTCCCTTAATGTTTTACACGAAATATGAGCTCAAATCGTACGGTATTAGCTGATTTTTCATTTATGAAAAAATCAGCTATTAAATTTGACCCGTTGGTAAGAGTGGGGGTTGGGAGTGATATTTCTCGACGTTTTATGACAAAATATGACGATTGGCACCAATTTCGCGATTTGGTATTTCTTTATATATATATATATATATATATATATATATATATATGTATGTATGTATATATGTACTGAAATTTGTCGGTGTGATTACTCGAGTTACGATTGATGGAATTAGTTGAAATTTATATCAGTGGTAGAGGGTCATTGGGAATCGAAGCCTATTGAATTTGAGCGAAATCGATTCGCGGGTTCAAGAGATATCCGCGATCAAAATTTTCAAAACTCTGTGACTCCGCGAATAAGGTAGATATGCGATTTTTGCACATCACCTGTTTTATGGAACGTTACGATAACGGTATTTTAACGTTACAAATCAAATAAATCGGCGTTCTAGGATGATTCGTTCAATTGAATCAGTCGCTCGCGAACGATTCGTTCAAATGAATCAGTTGTTCGCAAATGATTCGTTCATATGAATCAGTCGTTCGCAAACGATTCGTTCGAATGAATCAGTCGTTTGCGAACGATTCGTTGAAATGAATCAGTCGTTCGCAAACGATTCGTTCAAATGAATCAGTCGTTCGCGAACGATTTGTTTAAATGAATCAGTTGTTCTCAAACGATTTGTTCAAATGAATCCGTGGTTCCCGAATGTTTCATTCAAATGAATCAGTCATTAGCGGACGACTCGTTTAAATGGATCGGTCGTTCGCTAACAATTTGTTCAAATGAATTGAAATTGATTGTTCTCGAAATATTTGTTCAAATGAATCAGTCGTTCGCGAATGTTTTCTTGTACAGTATTTTCCATTAGAAAAATATCTTATAAAATCGAATTTATTTCATAATTTTGACTTTTTGATTGATTGCAATTTTTTTGTATTGATTTTTGGAAAATTTAAAAAAATTTTACAAAAAAAAAGTTTAGTCCTTCGCGAAGGATTTGTTGAAATGAATCAGTTGTTCTCAAATGATTCTTTCGAATGAATCACTCGTTCGCGATGGATTCCTTGGAATCAATCAGTTGTTTGTGAATGATTCGTTTGAATGCAGAGGTCCGGACCCAAACCATTAACCCAAAACCTGTAACCAGATATTAACCACTTATTTTGGCTAGTTGAAATTGAATGGAGCAGTAACCAATTTATAACAAGAGGACTGGTTTTGGACCAAACCATTAACCCATAACCACATTACTACTTTTCGTTGGTTTCTCAAAACCCATAACCCTTAACCACAAACTCAAATCATAAAGGTCCGGACCTCTGTTTGAATGAATCAATCGTTCGCGAACGATTTGTTCAAATGAATCAGTCATTCGCGAACGATTCGTTCAAATGAATCAATCGTTTCCAAACGATTCAGTAAAATGAATAAATTGGTCATTTCCGAACGATTCCCTCAAATGAATTAGTCGTTACGTTACAAACGACTCGACCAAATGAATCTGTCATTTTCGAAACGAAAAAAATCAGCTTGTCTACCGCAGAGGCTGCGGTAGAGTTTTTCTTAAATAATTATAGAGGAGCCAAGAGTGAAAAAATGACATAGAATTTCAAGTACTTGTAAAATAACAATACAGACATTTTCTTTAGGCTACACGAAAATAACCTGCTAAAGAATAATGTATAATGGTGCAATTTGTTGAGTGAAAAAGTGTCTATTCGTTGTTTAAAAAATCGGGCGCCATACGAGGCGAAATTCTTTTTCAAACTCACTACAGCAAAGTACTCTTGGAAACTTTTAGAAACGGTGAACGCGTCCGTTAACACTAACAACGAAAAAGTTAAATTTATTTAAAGTTGAATTTTGGTCTATGAATGATAGAACACCCTAACGTACAGCGTTTCTCTCATCCTCGAGCTTAAAAGTTCAACGTTACCTGTTTCCCTGTCAACATTTTCTTTAAATGTACGAGTATGTTTTTTAACAAAACTTTCATACTTTTGATATATTTAAAAAGAGTAGGCCTAGTACTTATACCCTTGAAAAACCCCTGCTTCGTGTGGAAAATTTTGTGATCAAAATAACCTACCTGTGCAGCTGTTGTGAGTTGGGACGGATAGGTGCTCGAATTTTTGTAGGTTAATTAATGTTTATACATCAGGATTTGCATTATTTGAAAGTTTTTTGAAATTAGATGATTTAATCCCCGAGATAGGTATTTCCTTCATCACCTAAAACTAAGTGCGAGTATTTAGGAATTTTTTCAAATTCTTGAAATAAAAATTTAGCAAAAAAAAGTTTAGAAAATCAAAAATTATGAGCAAGTAAAAATACAAAAAAAATTAAATCAAAAACAAAACAATAATAAATGAAAAATACAGATATGAAAAAAAAAATGTTTTACCGAGCATAATTCTTTTTTGATTTCTCTTACTTATCAATATATTCAACTCCCCCACCCAGTTGAAAATTTTCTTTGAAAATACGTCTTGTTTATAAATTCATTTTCGAATAATGTTGAAGTACCTATCCCCCCCCCCCCCCCATAATTAAAAATTCAACAAAATTTTATTTTTATTTTTTAAAGTGCAACCCGAGCGGCACACTCGATCGATAATATCGGAAGATGAAACGTATCGATAAAAAAACGTTTGAAAATCTATAGATAATCTCACGATATTATAAAGATTTATCGGTACATTTTTATAGGCAAAAAATCTAAAAACTATCGAATTCGATATTATTAAGATTTTATGACGATATTCGTCAACGATACCATCGACAAAGAATATTAAATTTATCGAATCCGATTTTCCACCGATTTTGTGCAGATATTTGAAACTACATTATCGACAAAGAATATTAAATTTATCGAATTTGATTTTTTAACGATTTTGTAAAGATATTTAAAACTATATTATCGACAGATTATATGAAATTTCTCGACTTCGATATTTTACCGATTTTGTGACGATATTTGAAACTATATTATCGACAGATTATATTAAATTTATCGAATCTGATTTTTTACCGATTTTGTAAAGATATTTGAAACTATATTATCGACACATAATGAGCAATTTCTCGAATTCGATTTTCTAACGATTGTGTGAAGATATTTGAAACTATATTATCGACACGTAATATGAAATTTCTCGATTTCGATTTTTTTAACGATTTTGTGACGATAATTGAAACTATATTATCGACAAATAATCTGAAATTTCTCGAATTCGATTTTTTAACGATTTTGTGAAGATATTTGAAACTATATTATCGACACGTAATATGAAATTCCTCGAATTCAATTTTTCAACGATTTTGTGGCGATATTTGAAACTATATTATCGACAAATAATCTGAAATTTGTCGAATCGATTTTTCAACGATTTTGTGACGATATTTGAAATTGTTTCCAAATTTTAAAAATTGGTGAAAATTTTTCTTAGTCCAACACGTCTGGAAGTACTAAACTGCCTATTATAAGCGTTTTATTGCTAGTTACTCAATGAACAGGTATGGCATAGTGGTTAAGGTATGGGATTACCATGCAGGAGGTTGGTGGTTCAAGTCCCGTGGGTGGCAGAATTTTTATAATTTTTTTGGACTTTTTCTGAAATTATCTCCTTACCATAAAATGAATAATGTGTTTAGGCATAGTTTAATGATTTAATTATGCTAATTAATGATTTTTAATTATAGAAAAAAGCTAGTAAACGACGAAAAATCGGAATAAAAAATCGACAGAATATCGAATTCGATAAAGTGTCGCGTTAGTTCCGCCTAAATCGTGAAATTATCTATCTATATATCGAAAGATAATTTCACGATTTAGGCGGAACTAACGCGACACTTTATCGAATTCGATATTATGTCGATTTTTCATTTCGATAATTTGTCGAGTGTGCTGCTCGGGAACAATTTATTAAAAGTTTAAATTATTGACAAAAAAAAAGAATACTGACTTTTTTCAAATTAGAAAAATAAAGGGGAAAAACTAAAAAAGTCAACTTTTTAATAAAATTCAGCGGTTCTTTTTTTTTCTTTTTTTTTACAAAAATACAATTCAGAAAATTTTTCGAAAAGTTCCTTTTTCTAAATAAATTTTTTCTTGCTTCAATTACAATTTCACTTTTCTTATTTTTCTTATAAGTCATTTCCCAAAATATTTACAAAGAAAATTTTCAAGAAAAAAAAATGGGTTGGTAAGTGGAAGTATTATTTTCAACACCTCTCCTCATATTTGTAATTGTAGATCTCACGATTGTGAAACAACTGCGAGACAATGAACTGAATTCACTGAAATATATTTCCTCCTTGGAGCAAGGGATAAGGTCAAAAAAACCCAGTTATGTCATGTCATACCTAAAAATGAAAATTCGACGTGGTGAAAAAATTCAAGAAAGTTGAAGAGTATTCAACTCGAGAAAACTTCAAAAAGTTATTTTATAAATGGACGTGTCAATTTTTTTTAATTCAAGAAAACCTTGCATGAAAATTTTTTCAAAGTTCAATATGCCAAAAAAATTGTTATTTCCTTGAAAAAAGGAAAGAATAATACTCAAGTGTCAAAAAATTTAGAAAAATTTAAACACGCCAAAAAATATAGTATAATGCTTATTTGACGGGTCAAGAAAACACTTTTTAAAAATTTGATTCCGAAAAAAATTGATTCAAGAAATTTTGGACAATGGAAAAAATTTAAGAAAAATTAAAATAGTTTGGCATGCTGAAGAATATTGAGAAAATTCGACATGATGAATTTTTAAAAAAAAATTGGTACATCGAGAAAATCAAGAAAATTTGAAAAAGTTGGTAGGTGAAGGTATATCGAAAAAAATGGTAAAATTCCATTCGAAAAATTCGACATCCCAAAAAACATTAAAACTATACATGTTGAGATAGTTTATAAAAATTCAAAGAAATCCAACATATTATATGCCTAAAAAATTTCAAAAGCGTCAAACAATTTTTTTTTCAATTCGACATTCTGAAAAATTTAAGAAAATTTGACGAAAATCAGTAGGTAGGTAGGTAGGTAGGTAGGTATGGCAAAAAATAATTAAAAATTCGGCATGCGAAAAAATGTTTTAAAATTGGGGGGGGGGGGGGGGGGGATTGAAAAATCAACGTGATGTTTAAAAAATAATTTGAAATTCGTCATTCAATTTCATTTTGAAATTCAGTATGCTGAATTTACTTTGGAAAATTTGAAAAAAACTTAGCACGTAGAGAGAATTGAATAACATTTAAGAGTATTCGAATAAAAAATTCATCATGCCAATTTTTTTTTTATGAATTTAAGAAGATTCAACACGAGGAAAAAATTTAGTAAAATTCAAAAAGTTCAGTATGCTAGAAAAACATCAAAAAATTTGGCATCAAAATTTTTCAAAAATTTGGTGTGCTATAAAAATTTGATAAAGTTACATTTATCATACTGTTTTTTGGAAAGAAAATAAATCTAAAAATAATTTTAGGTGGTTCAGAAACCATTATAGGAGAATAAGTTGTCCAGTTTCTAAAATTTGAAATAACTTATGTATATTAAATCTTCACAAATTACGAGTAATTAAACATAAAATAAATGTTGATATTTTTATCCTAAACAAAAAATGTCGGTGCGTGTTGAAAATAATCATCCATTCAGAGTACCTACTAAATCAAGTTTTTTTATTTCCTTTTAAAATTCACCCTTCATCTTTTTTTTTTTTTTAGCTCGGTAGTAAAACGAATACATTGTCAAATTCATTCTATTTTACAAACTATTGCACCCTGTTTTGCTTGCGTGGTAATACCTCCAACGCCACATATACGATGCTATGATAAAATCATCTGCATTGCAAATGTCGCCAACAAGTTTACAATGCCACAAACTACGTACGAGTACGAGTACCTATACTCCTATCCAGACTAGCTCAAAAACAGTTTTACCTTTTCGCATCTTCAATTGCTTATTCATATTTTACCCGCAAATAAAACCAAAATATGAAACGCTGTTGTTTTATTGAACTTTCTTTACTAGTTTATGTACCTACATAGTACATACATACTACACGTTTACATAGGAGACGATGTTTTTGTTGTTATTTCTAAGGTTTAGTGTCAGAGACGAAAACGTCAACTTGGAACGGAAATATATGTATTTTGAGCTTTTACGTCATTCTTGTATTAAGTAATAGGTTTAAATCCTGAAATAAATCAACATTTATGTTGTACTGAGAAATATGAACAAAAACAGGATGTAATTACTTCTTGATCCCTGAGAAGGTGTGTTAATTCTCATAAAGATGAAGTGTATTTCAACATTCTTGCAACTCCTTCAGTAATGACAATAGGCAAACTGTGACCAATGAATTTTTTTTCTTGCAAAAGTACAAAATAATTATTATTTAAAAAAAAGATTTTCGATTATACAGCCATGTCCCGGATTGAGAGTAAATCCTTCCAACCAGTAGCCATGCAACTTATGTTGAGTTGATGTGAGTATGTTTGCCTAACCTCCGGACTGCAGGGGCTGAGTTATGCTCATCGAAAATTTTTGTTTTCTGTTTTGGCACACTGTTTTTAACTTTGCGCTTCTTGACAACTATAATAGTTGGAAAGTTGCACTTTGCGGCATCGAGTGGCAAATTTTGTCTTAAGTTTTTTCATAGGACTGGCAATTTTTATAAGTGGCCATCAAAGTCTGTACCGAGCAAAATATTTGAAAAAATATGTTTAAAAAGTGACAATTTTTCTCATTTTTTTGTGATAACGCAAAAAGTTGTCCTTTAACCAAGCTAATATTATTAATTTTTCTAGATGAAAAAATGCTGTTTTTTTTTCAATGGTGCAACCCCACCCCTCTATCTTACTCTAATCAAAAGTTATGAGCGAATAATTCGTTGTAAAACGTTTTAAAAAATCACAATAAACAATTTTTAAACAATTTTTTCTTAAATATACCTAATATTTTTTAATGTATCAAAAGTTATGAGCCGTTTATTTTTTTTAGAAAAACATTTTATTTGAAAAGAAATATTTAAGAAAAATATATTAAAAAATTTTAATTGTGATTTTCTTTTCAGACGTTTTTAAACAAATTATTCATTCATAACTTTTGATTGGTCTGAGATAGAGGGGCGGGGGTTTCTCTATTGAAAAAAGCAGCATTTTTTCATCTATATAGAAAAATTAATAATAATAGATTGATCAAAGGATAATTTTTTGGGTTTTCATAGAAAAATAAGAAAAATTGTCACTTTGTTAACATGTTTTTTCAAATAGGTATTCTGCTGGATATAGACTTCATTCTCCACTTATAAAAATTACTAGCCCCATGAAAAAATTCTAGACAAAATTTTCCATTCGATGCCGTAAAGCGTAACTTTCTAACTACGACTATCATAGTTGTCAAAAAGCGCAAAGTTGAAAACACTCTGCCAAAAAAAAAAAAATTTTTCGATGAGCATAACTCAGCCTCTGCAGTCCGGAGGTTGGGCAAACATACTTACATCGACTCAACATAAGTTGCATAGCTACTGGTTGGAAGGCTTCGCTCTCAATCCGGTACACCATGTAGAATAATTTTCATTTTGGGCTATAACAACTTGGCTACAAAAATAAAAATTCTCCTTAACAGTGAGTCTGACTAGTGAGAGAAAAATTGAAAGAACCTTTTTTTGAACAAAATTCAAATAGAAACAAATTTTGCATGAAACAATTTTGTCCAAGCCCTGAAAAATCACTGCTATTACATCTCATTTCTGGTAAAATGTACGAGTATTTACTACTCGTGTTTGCTCTCCAGTGTACCTCATTATTGCATTTACTCTAATTTCAGAGATGAAAAAAAAAAAAAAAAAAAAAAAATGGAATCCAGCAAAACATATCATCCACAGAGCCACCAACCTCCTTTCTATATCCATTAGGTAACCTAACGCTCAAAAAGAAGACGCCAAAGAAATTAAAACGACATAAAAAGTTAACAAAACTACGTATAGAATGCTGCTGGCGAGTTCGTCGGTACTCGTACTACAAGTCTCGTATTTGCAGCCAATATTTGACACGCGTGCCAGTCACATTAATTGAGCGGCTGCGATAATATTAACTAGGTTTCTATCTTTTATTATATTTTTCATTCGCTTTTTCGATAAAGTTACATTACCACGTGTACAGATTTTTATTCACGCGAATTGCGTACAGAGTGTAAAGTTTGATGGAACCTAAATAAAGTAACACGAAAAAAAAACTTTTTAGGAGTCCTGATAAAATGATGAACTATTTTAATCGAGTGATTAAAGTAACTCAAATAGAAAGGAAAGAGTCGTCGAAACATTTTACTGTATCTTTTGAAAACGAAAAGTTTACGTAGGCGAATACCTCTAAGCGACAAAATTGCGAACGCGATGTTGCACGAAGCGAAGCTGAAATTGACAGTTAATGCAGTGCGATAGTATTTACTGTCTCTTTTTCGACTTGATTACGTTCGGTGAAAGTTTTTCTTGAAATTTTATTCCAACTTCTCAGTACTTATTTAAAATAAACTACGAAATTTTGATTGTTAACAAGATGCCTAACCTTATTATTTCTTTGTCTTTTTTTTTTTTGTCTTTTTTTTGAAGCATCTTTCTCGGAGGGCTATTTTCTTTTATGAGAAATTGTTTAAACGAGTTCCCAAGTTTTAATTTTTTTTTCAAAAATTAAAAAATATACGTACAATATTATTCATTCCTTACGTATTGAAAAAACAGTGAAAATAATTTTCAGGAAATTTTTCAGAATTGAAGAAAATTTTCTGCATTGATTTTCTCTAAAAACATTCATAAAACATTTTCTATCTACGAATTCTTTTCAGATAGGTAAATGTTTGAAAATTTCTAGAAAATATTTCAGAATTTTTTCCAGGAAAATTTTTAATAGGTACGTTTTATTTCCTTTTTGCCCGGCTATATTTCCAAAAACGATGTTTCTACCAAAAAATATTTTTCAGTAAATATTTTAAAAGAAATTCTTGATTCCATTGAGAAAAAATTCTCAAGAGCGTTCTTATAGTTTTTTTTTTACAGGATATTTGATTTGTTCAAAATCTTTCTTGATTGTAGATTTTTTTCCAAGAGAATGTTTGAAATTGTTGGAAAATATTTTCAAAATTTTCTTTTTTTTTAAACCTACTTTATTTTTGCAAATTTCTTTCTGAGATAATTTTTGTTTGAAAGAAATTTCTTATTTTTTTCAGAAAAAAATTTCAGAGTTTTTTTCAAAAATTTTTGAAAGAATTTTCAATTTTTTTTTCAAGAAAATATTTCAAGATACCTAATTTTTGATTTTTTTTTTCATATTTCTTTCTATTACGTAGTTTCAATTTTTTTTAGAGATTGATTTTTTTCAGAAATTGAAAAAAAAACTGAATGTAGGTAAGATGATCTACTTCCTTTCTGAAAATTTCCATACAAGAGAATTTTTTATTTTCAAACATATTTTTTAATCATGTTTCAAAAATTTTCAATTTTTTCAACAAAAAAAAACTCAAGATCTTGGAATTTTTTGAAGAATATTTTCAATTTTTTATTTCAAAAAAATGTCCCCACTACAAAATAATATATTTTAAATCATTTTTCTGACAGGATTTAATTTTTTTTGTTATTTTTTCATTTTTTTTTCACATGCATTGCTAAAATATTTTCTTTAAAATAGGTATACAATTTTTTTTCTAGAATAATTTTTGTCAATGTTTTGAACGGATTTTAGATTTTTTCTAGAAAAATTTTCAATATAAGTAACTATATTCAAGTAGTTTTTTCTTTTTTCCAACGAATTTTTAATGTCAAAAAAACGTTTCTCATATAGACATTTCTAACTGCATTTTGTATTTTTTTTTTTTTTGTAAATATTTTGAAAATACCTATTTTTGGATTTTTCTCAAAAAAATCTTAACAGAAGTTTTTGCCAAAAAAAATCCTATAGTTTTTTATAAGATTTTCTGCACTTTTTTCAACAAAAAATTTCCAAACTAGGTAGATATTTGTTTTTTACGAATTTTTATTAAAGAGGATTTTAAAATTTTTCTCAGGAAATCAGAAATTTTTTTAAAAATACGAGTATGTACTCATACTGTTTATTTGTTTTTTTTTTGTATTTTTGTTTTTTAAGAAAACATTACATTTTTTATGTCAAAAATATGTTTCAAGTGCTGTATTCCTTCTTTCTCTTTTAGAAAAAAATTTTTGAGAGCAAATTTTGTTATTTTTCGGAGGGAGGGATTTGAAAATTTTTTCTCAAAAAAAATCTTTCAAGGAAATTTCTTACAAAAAAATATTCTTTATTGTTTACCTATTTAATAGAATTAAATTTTTTTTTCCCACAAAAATTTTCTAAATCTTTAGGTATTTCTTACCTGTGAATTTTTGTTTACAATTTTTTAATTCTTTAGAGATTAAAATTTTTTTCAGATTTGAAATAGCTAGGCAATCTCTATTTTGAGAATTTATTTCCAAGAGAATTTTCCACAAAAATGTTTCAATGGGATTTTTGGTAGGTATTCATTTCAGAAGAAATTATAAAATTTCGTGAATTTTTTTCCAGATAGGTATATCGATTTGATTATACAATGTACATTGTACACGTATAGGCAACGATTTTGAAATAAAAAAATGCTTCAACGAGGAGCTTATATACAAATATAAATGGTAGTCGAACTAGGTATCATTTCAAATTAACACTGAAAAAAAAAAAAAGAATTTTCAAACTGAGTACTAATTCCCCAGAACACCATATACTGAGAAACACAGTAATTTCATAATTACCAAGTTTGTTCTGTTTCTTATGGAAATATTCCTGTACTTAGTCTTAAACTAAAATTTACTTTCTTCATTTGAAATAGTGACAGAATTGAAGGGCTGGCACAAAATTACCAGGTTCACCGTACTGAATACGGTATTTCTTACGTACCGCTGTTACATTTCATTTTTTCGAGTATACTATAATAACGTCAATTAATTGAGGGGATGAGTTAAAAAACAATAAGAAAAAATTGAAACGAAAAAGGGAACGTTTAGTTCCTTACTCCCTCGTAATTAGTGTAGGATATAAAAAAAGACACTTGACGAGAATTATCACGTTATTTGAACCATACTCATAAACCTAACATTTCACACGAAACCTGCATTATATTGCGTGTCCTGTCATTTTGTGAGAGTAGTTTTCGTTTCTGATAAAAATAAAGAATAAGCTAAAAAGGCGATGTTCATACAACAAGAAGTAGGGTAAGTACCTACTCAGGTACCTTTTTATCACTGAAAATTAAGTAAGTAGGTAAGCGTTGTACACTATTAAAAAAAATACTCGAATAAAAAAATAAATAAGAAACAAGGAATGAATAAGTAAAATAATATGAAAAAAAGATGCACCATAGTATAAAAAAAATACATCACAACGATAAATTATTCGCTTTAAAAAATAATCGTAAAATAAATTCCAATTTATAACTTCGAAAACTACAGTCATAGTTCATTCGACGTTCAGTGATATCAGCCAAAACGGATACTTACATTCAAAATTCCGGATATTACTGGTATTTGCTGCACTTTAATATGCTCGTAAATTCAAGCAATGAAACGAATAAAATGCAGATAACAAATGCAACGACATAAACATAAATGAAAAGCAGATTTTAAGAATACCATGTATTTCTTGCGAAGAAACGAAATTATACTGAAGATGGTTTTTATGTTTGACAATAATAGTAGTCTCAACTTATTATTAATTTAATATGTTAATTCGTCGCTTTTACTATGTATCTATTATAACAAATATTACAAATATACAGGGTGTCTCGTCACCAGTTAACACCCCTTCACCAGCGATATAGTCAACTCAAACTAAGCTCATGTATGCATGTTTGCCGACCCTATGAATTGAAGGGGCAAAGATATGCTCAACTGAAAATTTTTCTTTTTCAGTTTCGTTTCAGATTTTTAACCATGCGTTACTCGATAACCGAGATAGGTAGAAAGTTGCGTTTTGCGGCGTTGGAAAGGGAATTTTGTGTAGAATTTTTTAGTGGGGGTCGATCATTGTACTAAGTAATCAGGGAGGTCTGTACTGCATTAATTATCTTAAAAAACGTGTTCAAAAATTGTGACATTTTTGCAATTTTTGAGGAAATCTCAAAAAAGTTTCATCATTTGGTATTATTATTATGACTTGTCTTAGATGAAAAAAGTTCGACCTTTTGAATGCCGCAAACCAGACTCTTCTATCTCACTTGGTTGAAAAGTTATAGCAATTTCAATTTCAAAATCTTAGCAGAAAAAAAATTAATTTTTTAAAAATTTTTATTTATGTTATTTTTGGAACTTGATAACTAACATAAATGATTAATTTGAGTGAAACTCGATGTTTAAAATAAATTAAACCACATTTCAGAAAAAAAAAAATTTTTTGAATTTTTTTATTTTTATTTTTTCAGACCTGATTTTGAAATTGAAACTGCTATAACTTTTCAACCAAGTGAGATAGAAGAGTCTGGTTTGCGGCATTCAAAAGGTCGAACTTTTTTCATCTGAGACAAGTCATAATAATAATACCAAATGATGAAACTTTTTTGAGATTTCCTCAAAAATTGCAAAAATGTCACAATTTTTGAACACGTTTTTTAAGATAATTAATGCAGTACAGACCTCCCTGATTACTTCGTACAATGATCGACCCCCACTAAAAAATTCTACACAAAATTCCCTTTCCAACGCCGCAAAGCGCAACTTTCTACCTATCTCGGTTATCGAGTAACGCATGGTTAAAAATCTGAAACGAAACTGAAAAAGAAAAATTTTCAGTTGAGCATATCTTTGCCCCTTCAATTCATAGGGTCGGCAAACATGCATACATGAGCTTAGTTTGAGTTGACTATATCGCTGGTGAAGGGGTGTTAACTGGTGACGAGACACCCTGTATATCTGCTCTTATATCCTTCGGTCTTATAAAATAATGCTTAATCAAACATCGACGTAATTAACTCGAGACAGGCTGAGTTAATTCTCATGCTAAAATTCATCTCACTTGCACTGATTTTAACAAATCAAATGTGAAATACATTCTAGGTATCTTACCCAATTCTGCATTCTGTATTAACATTCCAGTAATAATGAAAATGTAAAGAAGAAACACACGTATATGAGGGAAAAAAAACACATTTACCTACTAGGAAGGAATTTATTTTATACGTGTAACTGATAAAGCAAGGGAAAAAAATAAGTACTTCTATATTTCCAAAGGTAACTTCGCTGTTACCGAAAATGTTCAATGTTCACTGATGCAAAAAATGGAAAACGTACGTTTCCTATAGTCGAAAGATTTATTTTTAATGTTATACCTAAGATCCTTTTTACATGCTTAAATTCTCTGATGCTTTTGGAAAATAATCGCTTGCATCATTTATGCGCGTAAATTTATTTAAAATATGGCTATTTTTATTGCCGTTCTTAAACGTACCTATTTATGCCCTAACGTTTGTAACAGTGCGGGGAAAATTTCTCGAAATTCCTTAAATGCTACGAGAACTTTGACAAGTTCAACAAAATTTGTTTTCCTTCGAAATGAGGAATTGATTTTGAACTACGAGTACATGTAATACGAGTATTTGAAAAAAGTATGTTTGAATGAAATTTGATAATGTTTACTTCAAGAAAGTTTCAGCTCGACATAAAGGTATTTAAAATTTTGAAAAAAATGTATTCAATAGAAGCAGTGTTCAAATTAAGAGAAATTACAAAGTGGAATCATCTTGATCCAAAATTTTGGACAAATCATGTGAAAACCCATAATAGAAAATTATTCCAATTTATTAATATTTTGTTAATCCTGCCCACCAATTTTTGGAGATTTTAGATATTTTTTTTTGGGTGGTGTTCAATATTTTATGGGAATTAATCCAATTAATAAATAGCTATCACCTACCTAACATATTTTAGACGTTGAAAAAAAAAAATAATAAAAACCAATTCAATTCATCCAATTTAAACCCTTCTTTTTGGCGACATGCGAATTTTTTTAAAGGTGACATCTAAAAAATAGAGATATTTTTCATTCCAAGAAAAAATTTAAAAAAAAATGTTTTTATTTTTCTATGACAATGCGAGATTTTCTTCTACGAGTACATTTCTCCAAACATTTGAAAAATTTTCTTTCTCAAAAAACTGAGATTTACCTAGTAAGATTTTTTTCTCAAAAAAACTGAGCATTTTTTCTTTAAAAATGAGAGATTTCATATTTAAAAAAGAAAATATATTTTTTTTTTTTTGAAAATTGAAGATTTTTTTCACTATTTTTTCAATTTTTCTCCAAAAATTTGAGAAATACTTTTACTTCAGAAGAATTGAGAAATTTCCTTCTCCAGAAAATGTAATTCTTCTTTTTCAAAAATTTGGGATAATTGAAGAATCCCCCCCCCCTCAAAAAAAAACGAAAGACTTCATTCTAAACAGAAAAAACGAGTTTTTTTTGCTCTAAAATGTTTTAAAACATCAAGTTCTCCAAAATAATAAAAATAAACGATTTTATTTTAAAGAAAATTACCCCTTATTTTTTTTCCTACAAAAAATGTACCTTAAGATTTTTTTCTACAAAAAATGTAAGATTTTTTTTCTACAAAGGTGTAAGATTTTTTTCTACAATAAATGTAAAAATTTTTTTTATATAAAAAAAACTTGAGAAATTTTATTTCAGAAAAACTAGAAAATTTATTCTTCAAAAAATTGTACCTCTTTTTTCAAAAATTTCGATTTTTTTTCTATAAACATTTTATTTTCTAAAAATGAGAGCTTTCTTTCTGCATAAAAAACGTTTTTTCTCAAAAAATGTTTTTTTTTTTTTTTTTAATTTTTAAATTTTATTTTCTACTTATTTTAAATAAAAATTGAAAAATAGAGAATTAAGGTACGCGTGAAAGATATTTCAACAACTACCTTGACTTGCGTTCCTCGTTCATTTGAACTCCAGCCAATAAAAATTTCTGATAATACGTAGGTATAAATAGTATGTAAGTCATTTCAAGGCAGTTTCATTACTAGTATGTTGAAATTCAGTGGAAGTGTTATTGCCATGAAAGATACTATTTTTAAAAAAATTAACCGCGAGTAAGCATGTAAGGAGCAAGGTACATATTTACGTCTACGGTTTTTCTTACAAGATGCAACCAGATTAAAATCATAAGAAGGAGGTGCACATGACGTCGATTAAACATCACAGTTGACGTCAGAGGTATAAGTATTGAGGCAGGCATGTGGTAGCAAAACTTGTTTTTTCCCATCATTTTAATAATACGAGTAATTTTTTTTTCGTTATTTCGAATTCGTCATTCAGCATGTAATGCGAACGTCGATCTTATGGATAATTTTTTCTAATTTTTCGCGTTCATGTTGTTAACTATTTCGTTTAGGATGCAAACGTGTAAAAATGAGTAGAATATTGTGACATTTCTTAAAAATAATACCTACCATGGAGTTTTTTAATAAAAATACGTTTAATTATTTTTATTTTCTATCTTGTGTGATTTTTTTCTGCGAAGCAGCGAGTAAGTTCAATTTAAATACCTTTGTGTTTCTGTTATAAACTAAAAATATGAACTTTATACCTACCTGTTTTTTTCCCCATACTTTTCATAATTCAATTTGCCGTTTACCGAACCTTCATTGAAACTATGTAATTCTAATTCAACGCCCTTGGTGGAAATTTCAATTATGAAGGAATTTCGCGCCGTGATATTGTATTTGGAACTCCTACATACAGTGGGATCAAAACGGAACGCAGTAAGAATTATGTTTTCTTGCTTTATAAAAATATTGAAAATAGATAATGTATGTACTATGTAGATACCTACAGGTATAAATATTTACAGTGTGTAATGGATACACTACACAAGCATGCAATGGAATCTTGACATCGCAACAAAATACAGGAAGCCCTGCTCAGTCTGTATCGAATGCATCAAAAAAATTCACTGAAACAAACGATGATTTCGTAGCAAGAAAAAGATTATCAAGATCTGCAGGAAACCAGCAGACTCGAAAGGTGAAACATTGGGAAAATATTATATTTGAAACACATTTGTGCTCATAGGCGTGGATTCATAACGAGCACTATGAGTCTGTGAGAGGTAAATAACAGTTTTAAAATCGAACACTCTGAGGAAATAACATTTTTTTCAAAAAAGTTTCCTTTCCCATGGATCAGCGTCTGAGAGCATAATGCATACTTCTCGGATTACTGGTACTCGTATGTAATGAAATATTCTTACCTTAGCTAACTGACAATTCAGAAACCCAGTTTGAAATTAATGTTGTGGGAGGAAGACAAACAAAACCGAAGGAATATCCTCACATGGTAAGAACTACAAAATGGATTAATTTTTATTAGGCATGGTTTGATTTAAAAAAAAAAAAAAAAACAACAACAAAAAAAACGTTGAACTTTTTTCAAGGCTTTAATAGGATATGGAAATTATTCAGAGGTCAAATGGTTATGTGGTGGTACCTTGATAAGTGAAAACTTTGTAATGAGTGCTGCACATTGTGTTACTTCCAATGAGTAAGTCCGTATATTTATTATCAAGTGGTAATGCTGATGTTCTTTTTACAAGTTTGATAAGTAATCATGAAATATACAATTTCCCCAGAGGTACTCCGACATGGATACGATTGGCTGAATTGAATTTGGCTTCTACCAGTGAGGATGCCAGAGTTGTCGACATACCTATTACCCAAGTTATCGTCCATCCGGATTATAAAAGTCCTGTTCAATATAATGACATTGCATTATTTAAATTTAAAAGCCTAAATTCATTTTCTGAATACATCAGACCAATTTGTTTAAACATTTTTCAAGAGCTTCCAAATCAAAATGTTACTGTTGCTGGATGGGGATCCACTGGATATGGTGAGTAGCTACTTGCATAATTACATTTTATGATTTAAAAAAAAATCTATTTTACTTGCATTAAATATACCTTCATGTCCAATTTCAAACCAAAAATTTTCTGTCTGAAGGTGAGATTGGTAGTCAACAGCTTTTGAGTGTGGACATGGACTTACAAAGAAGTGAGCAATGTGATTCGTTGTACAGGGGACCAAGATTACCAAATGGATTCAACGCAAGTACTCAGATTTGTGCAGGATACGCTCCGGGGGGAAGAGACTCGTGTCAAGTAAGCATGGGATCTTAGTTTTGGGTACCAAACATAATTGTACGTCATCGCTAATCTTTAATTTAATTTTTGTGATATAACCAGGGAGATTCCGGAGGTCCTTTGCAAATTGTGAATTACCGTGCTGGATGTACGACTGTACCCATTTATAAGCAAATCGGTATCGTGTCATTTGGAGAGAACTGCGCTCTTCCAGATACTCCCGGAGTGTACACCAGAGTATCATTTTTTATTCCATGGATTGAAAGCATCGTTTGGAAATAAATTCAATTTCATTTTATGTGTTAAACTATTTTTTATACTTACTTCGACAAATTACAAAAATATTGCTCCGCCCAAGGTCGGAAACATGGAATTTTCTACTCTGTGTTTCAATTTTTCCCCCAAGAAGTGAAGTGACGGTTTGGAATTTTTCATGTAGAGTGTGAGGATGATTTTTTTCTTCAAAAAAAAATTCATAAAAATTATAATACCTACTTAAATTTAATTTTTCTCAAAAAAAGTTTAAACATTTTTTATGCTATGAAAAATTTTATAGATTTTTTTCCAAAAGAATTAGAGCTCGCCACTACTCTCTCAAAATTGATAAAAAAATGTTTTTAAAAAATGAAGAAATTATTCTTTGAACGAATTTGGGGGATTTTCCATTTTTCCCAAATGTTTGAGAAGTATTTTTTTACTACAAAAGAAAAGTAGTAATATGTAACAAAAAAAAAATTCTCCAAAGAAATATTTTAAATAATAAATTTCTCATAGTTATTGAAAAAATTGAAAGAAATAATAATACCTAAGTAGGTAAAAAAAAACTGCATGAAATATTTTCCCACAAAAATTTAAACACCTCCCCAAAATGAGAAATATTTTCCCTCCGGAAAAATTTAAAAATTTTCTTCTCTGAAAAAAAAATGAATGAATATTCTTATTGAAAAATGGAGAGATAATTTTTCTAAAAAATTTTTTAAAGATTTGGAGAGTTTTGCAAAAATAATTAGAAAAATACAGATAACTATTTAATAAGAAAAAATCTAGAAATTTATTTCACCTCTAAAATTAGGTAATTTTTTCTCTAGGAGATGAGAGAATTTTATGTTTAAACATTGACATCACCGACATCATCGACATCATCATCATCATCATCATCGACATCATCATCATCAACATCATCGACATCCAGAACTGTATACATTTAACTGTTTTTTTTTTTCAATACATACTTTGAACTAATCCACATTTCCAAATTGAGTCATTTTTGGACAAAGGGTACCGAATAAACTTGTCCGCCTTGTCAGCTCCTAAACTGTGCTCAGGGACGATTTGAAGTTTTCAACCATTCTCAAGGTCATTTCATGAGTTGAAAAAATCTGGAAAAATTTCCCAACACTTTATACTTGAGTATTTGCACCTACATGACAATTTTGGTGAAAATGAATAGAAAATCTCACCGGGATATGGAATTTTTATTCCTAAACTATCTTAATCTGGGGCACCATGTCCTCAGTGATGAGGTTGAAAATTGCTAACACGCTCTTAAATCATATTTCATTATTACAAATTGGCATCCTGAAATTTTTAAAAATATTACCTAGAAGCCATTTGACCTCCTTACCGCATCAGAGTTTTAATAAATTTTAAAATTTGGTATCAATTTAAAAAATCCAAATTTTGACATTTTAAAAATTTTAATATGTACCTACCTATAAGTATAAATGTTTGAAGTAGGGTCCATTTTTCGAATTTACAGAATTTGGTTATTTTCTTTTTCTAATTTAGTAAAACTAGGAAATTTGATAATTTTCTTACTTCAAAATAAATTTTAAATATTGTACTTTATCCATTTTCAAAGTTCAATAAAAAAGTTGGGAAATTTTTTAGATGTTGTAAACCTTTAATTTTTTAATATTTTTAAATTTTAAATAAATCCTCACGCCTAGGACATGAAAATTTTTCCGACTAGGTAGGTACCTTATTTTTTTTATATTTTTTTTTAGTGAACAAATCTTATACATTTTTTTTTAGGTCACACAATTCACAAAGTATGAAAGTTGAAAAAAACAAAACTACCTATTTTTTGAAAAATATTTTACTCCTTAGACTTTAGGGCGGTATTTATAGTCATCACTTAGCCATTACTTCACCAAGTATTGAAAACCCTTGAATTTTTCACATATTTTATTGAATAGACATTTTACTTTTTTAAAACATGAAATCAATACTTGATATATTGAGTTAATTGTCCAATTTGATGAAAAAAAATCGATTTGAAAGTTGCCCTCTGAAAAAATTACAGTGTTTTCAGTACTCAAGTATTACTAATGTAAGTGACGACTATAAATACAGTCATAAAAAAATGTTGCCTGTCGGGTAAAAGTTCTCCATTTATAAACGTTGGAAAAATATTTTGTGCAAGAAGTTATGTCAAAAAAAACTCTAAAAAAAAGTTTCATCAAAAATTAAAGTGATTATATACATTGACGTCAATTATCTGCATTTACACTTCGCAGCCCGATTAAAATCATAAGATGACGCTGCCATGAATTCGGCTAAACATTACCATTGACGTCACAGATAGTTAAATTTTAGGCAGGCATGTGCTAGAAAAACTTGTTCTGGTTTCCCATCATTCGGATAATAAGTATTTTAATTTATAATTTCGGATTCAACATTCAATGTGAAGTGATATGAGTAATTGAGTAGCATCTTATCGTGACACTGATAAAGTTATTTCTTTAAAAGAATTCAATGGAGTTTTTAAATAAAAATACGTTTTATTATATTTATTTTCTATTATAAAATAATGTTTACAGTGTGTAATGGATACACTACACAAGCATGTAACGGAATCTTGACATCGCAACAAAATACGAATGCATCAAAAAATTCCACTGAAATAAACGAAGAAACGATATTTCTGCAGCAAGAAAAAGATTATCAAGATCTGCAGGAAATCGGCAAACTCGAGAGGTGAAATATTGGGAAAACATTAATGTTTGAAACAAAATTTGTGCGCACAGGCGCCAGGCGCGTAGATTTATAACGAGCATCTTGAGAGGTAAATAACTGGTTTGAAATCAAAGACTCTGAAAAAAAATAGCAATTTTTTCTGAAAATATTTCCTTTTCCATGGATCCACAATTGAGGGCATAATGCATACTTCCAGCGGCGTATTTAAGGAAGGGGGTTCAAGGGAGTCCAAACGTCCTTGACAAAAAAGTTGAGAATATTACGAAATTTCAGTCAGTTTTTTAATGCCATTTTAAACAAAAATGTTCACCTTTTTCGGTCAAGACCCCGGCCCTTTTGAATGACTGTCTGGCCACTCCACTACATACTTCTATGATTAACGGTACTCGTATGTAATGAAATATTGTTGGAATAGCTAACTGATGAAGGAAAGGAGGAGATTCTCAGCCACTTATTACCGCTCAATGATACAAATGATACAGATAATACAATGCACCCTGTTGTGGGAGGAATACAATCAGCACCAAATGAATATCCACACATGGTAAAAAATGGATTGATTATTATTAGACATGACTCAATTTTAAAAAAATATTTTTTAACTTATTCAAGACTTTAATCGGATACGGAAATTATTCAAATGTCAAATGGTTATGTGGTGGTACCTTGATAAGCAACAACTTTGTAATGAGTGCTGCGCATTGTGTTACTTCCAATGAGTAAGTCTGTGTTTTTGTATTCTTAGTCAAGTGGTAATGTTGATGTTCTTAAAGTTTGATAAGTCTTATTAATCATGAAATGTATTATGTCCTCAGAGGTACTCCGACATGGATAAGATTGGGTGAATTGAATTTGGCTACAATCTACGATGGTACCAAAATTCTTGACATACCTATTACCCAAGTTATCGTCCATCGCCAGACTATAAAAATCCTATTCAATATAATGACATTGCGTTATTTAAATTTAAAAGCCTAAATTCATTTCCTGAATACATCAGACCAATATGTTTAAACATTTTTCAAGAGCTTCCAAATCAAAATGTTACTGTTGCTGGATGGGGATTCCACTGGATATGGTAAGTAGGCACTCGCATAACTACATTATCTTAAAAAATTCAAGTATTTTATTTGCTTTAGATAAATATACCTATGTCCAATTTCTACCTAACTAAAAATTTCTGTTTAAAGGTGAGATTCGTAGTCAAGAGCTTTTGAGTGCAGCCTTGGACTTGCAACAAAGTGAACAATGTGATTCTTTGTACAGAGGACCACGATTACCAAATGGATTTAATGCAAGTACTCAGATTTGTGCAGGATATGCTCCAGGGGAAGAGACTCGTGTCAAGTAAGCATGGGATCTTAGTTTTGGGTACCAAACATAATTGTACGTCATCATTAATCTATGCTTTAATTTTTATGAAATAACCAGGGAGATTCCGGAGGTCCTTTGCAAATTGTGAATTACCGTGCTGGATGTACGACTGTACCGATTTATAAACAAATTGGTATCGTGTCATTTGGAGAGAACTGCGCTCTTCCAGATACTCCCGGAGTGTACACCAGGGTATCATTCTTTATTCCATGGATTGAAAGCATAGCTTGGAAATAAATGCATTTTCATTAATTTATGTGTTAAAACTATTTTTTATACTTCCTTTGACAAATCACAAAAAGGAATAATGATATTGCTTGGCCCAAAGCCTGAAAATTGGATTTTTTTGTCTGTGCTTAATTTTTTTCGCAAAGAGGAATAGGTTGAAATTTTTCACGTAGAATGTAATAATGATTTTTTTTCTTCAAAAAAATTGAAAAAATTTTTATTTCAAAAAATTATAAAATTTTATGTATCTAGTTTTATTCAAACAAAGTTATAATAGTTTTGTTCCAAAAACTTATTTTTACTTCAAAAAAAAAAAAAAAAAAAAAAAAAGGCCCATATAAATATAAATAATAGTTTTTAAAATATTGTTATCATATCGTTGAAAAAAATAATTGGTAGGTGATAAAATTTTTTTATATTTAAAAAATTAGAAAAGTATTTTTTATTTCGAAAAATTGTAACTTTTTTCTTATAGGTATGTTTTTTTTTTGTTTAAAAAAGGCGAGAATTAATATAAAATAAAATTGAGAAATTTTTTACTTCACTTATTGCTATAAAACTAAGTTATTATTTTCTTAAAAATATTGAAATTAAAAAAAAACCTGAGATATTTTCCCCAGAAAAATTTAAAGACTCCCCAAAATTTCGGATATATTTTCACTCATCTGGAAAAATTAAAAAATTTTCTTCTCTGAAAGAATCAAAAGATATTCTTTTAGAAAAAATGAAATGATTATTTTTCCAAAACATGAGGTACCTAATTTTCCTCCTCGACATAAGAGAATTTTATCTCTGAAGAAACTGAGAGAATTACCTCACTTTTTCATTTAAAAAATTCCATTTCAGGAACCGTGTTAGTAAAAATTTTGAAATTTATATGGTGCCTAGTTCGGACGAGTAGTGACAAATTCGCGATTATTTTTAAATTTTTTTTACGCCTTAGAAATTTTATACCTAACTGTTATAATTTTAAAACTAAGATAAATGTATGTTCATCATTTTTTTCATGAAAATGTGAGTTCAACCTAGTAATATCTATGACAATTTTTTTCAGATTTTTCATTCACCGGAGCAAAAGTTCTAAAAATAAAATAATATTTTGCACCTTTACCTTAAAAGTTTGAAAATTATAATATTTTGAAAGTTGATCTCCTCATTCTATTCAAATTACAATAACTGAAAATTTTGAGGTTCCATTTTTAAAATTTTGTATCAATTCAAAAACTCAAATTTTGATATTTTTTTAAAAATTTTAACAAATTTCTGAAGTAGGATAAATGTTTTAAATTTGCAGAATTCGGTTAGGAAATTTTATTATTTTTTAAAATTTAGTAAAACCATAGATTGGCCTATAAAAGGATAGCCAGACTTTATGTAAAAAAAAAAATGTTTCTCCCTGCTTTTAGTTAACCTTGAAAAAAAAATCAAGTTCCACAGTTTCGTGAAAGAGGGTGTCTTAAAATGAACATGCGCGAGTGTGTGATATGTCTGCGCATTTTGCCTTTCCATCCTAAAAATGCTGCTATGTAAGTATGTAACTACAATCTCTGAAAGAGCCCCATAACTAGACGAAAAACGGGCTCCTTTTCAACAAAATAAGCGAGACTTTTTATGCACGGGCTGGCTATCTATTTATAGGTTAATCTATGGTAAAACTTTAAATTTTGATAATTTTCCCAATTCAAAATAAATTTCAAAAATAGTATTTCTACTTTATACATTTTGCTATGAAAGATGCTAGGTATTCATAAAAATAATAATAAGTAACTAAAAGTAAGCATGTATAGAGCAAGGTACCATATTTGAATCTATGGTTCTTTTTACGAGACACAGCCAATGCCCGTGTAGCAATTGTCGACATCGACATTTATGTCGACAAAATTCAGACACATTTTTTTCTCGGTTAACGATGAATTAAAAATGATATTTGAGATTTAAAGTAATGTTCTATGTTAAACATAACTGTTCAATCAAAATTTTTGAATTTTTCTCAGTATTTTCCTATAATTTAGAAAACGTTGTTTTTCTACATAGACAAGTCGATGTAAAAATCGATACTCGATAAACGCATCGACATTTATGTCGACAATTTCTGCCAATTAAATTTACAAATTTTATATCTAAAAAGAACTAAAAACAATTAATAAGAACATTTTAAGCTCAGGAATAAATAATTTTTGAAAGAATCACAAAATTTTCTTATTTTTCAAAGTTTTGAATAATACAACGACTTGTCGAGTTATTGTCGACATAATTGTCGATGGTCGAATAATGCATCGACTTCACTGTCGACAGTGTCGACCAGAGGAATTTTAAGTCGAGATAGTGTCGATGTGATTGTCGAGGGTCGAATAATGCATCGACTTAACTGTCGACAGTGTTGACCAGAGGAATTTTAAGTCGAGTTAATGTCGATCTAATTGTCGAGGGTCGAATAATGCATCGACTTGACTGTCGACGTCTTGAGGGTGATTGTGATACTCGCAGATAAAGTGTGTTGTGAATTAGTACATAAGGTCTAAGAATCATCTCTATGTTAGTTGGACACTCGCATGTGTCCAGCTACAAAGGTGGCCTCAATGCCGCATATTTGACAAAAAATGTCGAAATGTTGGCTTGAACACTATTTTTGGTGTAATTTTAATATATACTTATATTGAATATTTGACCTTAGCATATTTTTCAAAATCTCACCATTGCAAATGTCGATGTGGATGTCGATATAAATGTCGACACATCGAAATCGGTCACTTTTCGATCGTACATGTCGACATGATTGTGGATGGTTTGTCGAGCTTATTATCGACAAACCATCCACAATCGTGTCGACATGTACGATCGAAAAGTGACCGATTTCGATGTGTCGACATTTATATCGAAATTAGCATCGACGTTGCTACACGGGTGACAGTCATAAGAAGATTCTGTCATGAAGCCGGTTAAATATCAACATAGACGTCACTGATAAATTTAGGCAGGAATGTAGTAGCAAAACTTGTTTTGGTGTTGCCATCATTCCGATATATATAATTTCGGATTCAACATTCAACATGTGATGCGAACTTCGATCTTATGGTCATTTTTTTCTAAATATTGGCCAATAGAATTGAGTAGAACATAGTGACACTAATGAAGTTATTTCTTGAGAAGAATACCATGGAGTTTTTTAATAAAAATACGTTTTATCATTTTTATTTCCTATCTTGTGTGATTTTTTCAGGCGCGGCTCGTGGGTTCTTGAAGTAGAGGGGCTGGAAATTAGTAGATTGATGATTTTTTTTAAAAAGGGGAGGTGTACCACTGTACCTATACCTACTAGAAATATTTTTTTCAATCAAGCACCACAATTTCATTTCTTAAATCTTATGTAAAATTATGAAACTAGTTAAATAATTTCAACGTACGAAAAAAAAGTACCCATTATACCCAAGGCAGATTACAATTTTTTCACAAGCGATTTTTAGCTTTCATGACATTCTATCTAGAAAACTGAACTTTTAAAATTTTGAAATACATGTAAATAGTAAGAAAACATGATTCAATTTTTGAAGGAAAAAAAAGCATAAGCACCTACTTATTTAATTCAGATAACAATTTTTTTTTTAATTTGGAGTATATTATAATATGTACAGACAACATTCTAGGTATATGAAAAAATAAATTTTTAAAATTTGGAAATATTGATGGAGATTGAAGAAACTGAACAGTCAAATCCACGCATAAAAAAATAAATTCGTTGTCGCGTTCGGGCTGGTTGTCGTGCAGCCCCAACGCGGACGAAATATGCATGCGCACGCAACCTCGTCTTGCCGCGCTTCCTCCCTGTGGTTGTACCTAAACTCCACAAACAAGAGCTGCACTTTGTGCAGCCCATGACACCGGTTTTTCGCCGGAATTAGACGCGTTCGTTCGAGGTTTACATTGAGAAAAACATTTTTTATGGGGAACAGCTTATTATTTAAGAGATCTTTGAATATAAAAAAAAATTATGGGGAATTTATCAGGGGGGCTGCAGCCCTGCAGCCCTTATGCACGAGCCGCGCCTGGATTTTTTTCTGCGGAGCAGCGAGTAAGTTCAATTTAAATGCTTTTGTGTTTCTATAATAAACTAAAAATAAAAACTTTATACCTAACTGTTTTTTTCCTCATACTTTTCATAATTCAATTTATCGAACCTTTACTGAAACTACGTTATTCAACACCGTTGGTGAAAATTTCAATTATGAAGGAATTTCACACCGTGGTATTGTATTTAGAACTTCTACATATAGTGGGATCAAAACGGAACGCAGTAAGAAAATAAAAATATTGAAAATAGATAATACATATAGGTGCCTACAGGTATAAAATAATGTTTGCAGTGTGTAATGCTTACAGCACACTAGCATGTAAAGGAATCCTGACATCTCCACAAAATACAAGTCATCATGCTCAATCTGTATCAAATGCATTAAAATCGTCAAACAAATCCACCAATACAAAGGCTATTTCCGCAGCAAGAAAACGATTATCGAGATCTGCCCAGTTTGAAATCAGATATGTTGTAGGAGGAAGAAAATCAAAACCGAAGGAATATCCTCACATGGTACATGGTTAAAAATGAATAAATTATGTTGAACACGGTTCGATTTAAAAGTAACCTTGAACTTCTTTCAAGGCATTAATTGGATACAGAAATTATCCAGAGATCAAATGGTTATGTGGTGGTACCTTGATAAGTAACAAGTTTGTAATGAGTGCTGCGCATTGTGTTACTTCCAATGAGTAAGTCAGTGATTTATTGTCAAGTGGTATAATGTTGATGTTCTTCTAAAAAGTTCGATAGGCGGTAAGTAATCAATAATCATGAAATATTATATAATGTTTCCAGAGGTTCTCCGAAATGGATACGTTTGGGTGAATTGAATTTGGCTACTACCCGCGATGATGCCAGAGTTGTTGACATACCTATTACCCAAGTCATCGTCCATCCCAATTATAAACATCCTATTCAATATAATGACATCGCATTATTTAAATTTAAAGGCATAAATTTATTTTCTGATTACATTAGACCAATATGTTTGAACATTTTTCAAGAGCTTCCAAATCAAAATGTTACTGTTGCTGGATGGGGATCAACTGGATATGGTGAGTAGGCACTCGCATACCTCATTACATTTTGTCTAAAAAATCTATTTTCTTCACTCTAAATAACTATATGTCCAATTTCAAACCAAAAATTTTTGTACCAAGGTGAAATTGGTAGTAAAGAGCTTTTGAGTGTGGACATGGACTTACAAAAAAGTGAACAATGTGATTCGTTGTACCGAGGATCACTATTACCAAATGGATTTAATGCAAGTACTCAGATTTGTGCAGGATATGCTCCAGGAGGAAGAGACTCGTGTCAAGTAAGCGTGGAATTTTAGTTATGGGTACCAACATAGTTGTATGTCGCCTTTAATTTGTGTGTATTTACCAGGGAGATTCCGGAGGTCCTTTGCAAATTGTGAATTACCGTGCTGGATGTACGACTGTACCCATTTATAAACAAATTGGTATCGTGTCATTTGGAAAGAATTGTGCTCTTCCAGATACTCCTGCAGTGTACACCAGGGTATCATTCTTTATTCCATGGATTGAAAGCATCGTTTGGATATAAATGTAATTTCATTCTGTGTTTTAAATTAAGTAGGTACTTATTTTTTTTATACTTACTTTGACAAATTACAAAAAGAAATTGTGATAAAAACTTTTTACCTATCTACTGCAAAATTAATTTCCCAGAAAAAATATAATTTTTTCTCCAAAAATGTAATTTTATGTGAAATTTCTTCATATTTAAAAAATTGAGATTTTTTCCCCAAGAAATTCGAGAAAACTTTTCTCTACCAGTTGAAATCAAGTGATACATTTCTCAAAAATATTGAGATTTAAAAAAAGACATAAATATTTACCTACGTATCTTCAAATAAAATTACATATTTTTTCCAAAAAATTAAAGGCTCTCGAAAACGATTGAGAAATATTTTTACTCCAGAAAAATTTAAAAATTTTCTTCTACGAAAGAAATGAAAGATTGTTTCTCTGAAAAAATGGTAAGATTATCTCTCCACAAATTACAGAGTTTTGTCAAAAATTGCCAAGTACATTCTGTGGAGGTTCTTCTTGGTTGGATAACACAACAGTTAATAAACATGTTTAATAGCTGATTGCTGAATTCCTGGCGTTATTTTGTTGTTCATTTCAACACACTGCTAACAACTTGAATTGGCACCATGACACCTGACTTTCCAATTCGCTAAACAAGCAAGTCTCACTCTTGTATTAAAGTACAACTTCCAAAATAGTAAAAAAAAAACAAAAAAAACGAGAAGCCATTTTCGGAATAATGCTGCACGAATGATGGATGAGCAGGGCCTTATTTTTCTCCATTTTGTTGTCTTATCGGGTAATAGAAAGTTAAACTCATTTATTAGATTAAGCGTACAAAACGTTATTGAAGCGAACGCCTTAGACGGGCTATTTTTCATGATGGATGGACGTAGATATCAATTTTATTTTGATGCATTGCATAGATTCACCAATAAATAGTGGCAATGTGCCTGCAATTGTTGATGTATTTTTCAAAATAAACTTTTTTTTTGGTATTACAACCATACTACCAGTCGTCGTAAATTAAATCACAAAATAACTTTTATCAGCGTTAGGGAGGAAAAAGTTGCCCTTGTAAAATCACAGCTACGATGAAAAAAAAATCTCGTAATATAATCTAATTTAAATAAAATTTCAATTCGAGCAAATAAATTATACCTACTCGAAAAATAATGAGCTAAATAAAGCGAAATTTTATAGGTGTTATTTTTTCAAATTTTATACAACTCGAAGTTCGTTTTTTTTTTAGGCTCGTTTGCTTTCCAGGATAAAATAATTTTTTAAGCCAGGACTGGTGTTATAACGAAATTACAACTCCCGAACTTCATACCTTTTACCTACATATACTATTTTGACAATTTGGCTGTAATTTGAACGTTTATTAGGCGTTTATCGACCGTATCAAATAAGGTAATATAACGTCTTGTGATGATAATATCACGACGAATTTTACGCGTTTATCGAGCGAATAAACTGTGCAAAATTAATACGAAAAATAGGCTCAAGTATGAAAATGAAGGAGCTACAACGGTTTGAAAATCAATATTTTACCTAGTAAAATCGATTGGCAACATTGCGTTCAAAAAAATTTTCAACACCAGCAGTGGATAGATCTTCGAAAAAGCAATAAAAGTCGTGATCATATTGAATCGCCTATCTTTGAAATTGAAGGAGTTACAGCAACGCAAAATCCTAGTCAAAAATATTGCATACCTCAATTTATTACGGGGCAGGTGTGATACATGAAAATTGCGAAATTCGGTCCAAAAAATACATGAAACAGGTGTAACCTTTTGAGAGGAACAAAATACGTCATGTGAAAATTTGGCCTATCTATGAAAATAAAGACACTTTGGAGCCTTGAATTTCGAAAATAACAATTTTCAAATTTTTGGTTCTCTCAAAAAGTTGAACCTAATTATTCGTGCATTGTTTTCACAAAATTTTGATTATACGTCACTGCCCCTTCAAAATCGAGATAGGACCATGTGTACATGAAGATTTTTGTTAGTGGTCCTTGGTTATATCCAAATTTCAAGTTTGGCACACCACTCGCCGGACACCCTGTACACTACCATATTTTTGGGGGTTGGTTTAGGGGTAGTGTCCACTCAGGTCAAAAGTGAAATTTCACCACCTCACTTGGGGCGTCCTTTTTCTGGAAAATTACTTGCATCGAATGAAATTTTAAAAATTTTACAACTATTTTTTTTTCATTCATAATTTACCAATTTTACTGAATTTTCACCTATTCATATGATACCTATCTAAGTACGTACGGATATAAGTAAAACCTATTTTCGAATATTTTCGCAAAATGCGACCAAAAATTTCTGAATGAGAACAATCGTCAGACACGCGATACGAGTAAGTAAACATTTAAAATTTCGCGTCGCATCGAGATGTGAACATACTTTACCTACTCACCTTTGAACTCGTATCAAGCATTGGGTATAATTGTTATCGGTTTCTCCAGGGAACAATTTAAAAACACATTTTTGTTATCTCAAATAAGAACAGAATAGTTTCGTATTGTTGCCATAGAAACTTCTTTGTTTTATACATACCTATATTTCTTATGTCACAAGATGAAAATATCTACTTTTTCATTCCTTTCTCTCTTTTACCCCTCTTCGGTCACTATTAAGAAAACTTGGCGTTGGTAATTTTAAAACAACAAAATAATTAAAAAGAATGAATTTATTTCCGTTGTGATTGAATTTTTATTTTAATTTCATTTAATTAGGTATAATAATATCTAATAAAAAAATAAACTTTCTTCTATCTCCTTTTACAAAAAAGAAAAATAAATAAAAAATTAAAAATTTTTGGCATTCGGTGAAAATAAATTAACATGAAGAAGTAGGTATACACCTTCGACATAAAGTAGAAAATAAAACATATTCGAAATACTAGTTGCCTTCAAAATTCAACTGGGAAAACGTACCTAAGGAAATTTTTATGCAACACATTCTACATCATAAATCAGCAAATACAACACGAGCTGTCTAATAAAAATGAAATAATTTGTACCGGAAAAATCACAATTCCCTTACGTTTGCTTACGGCGCATGACACATTATTAGAAAATTTCCTCTGCACCGATTGCGACTCTTTAATAAAACATGCCGCGACAAATCTAACAAAACAAATAAATAAAAAAATCTTTTTTAACTTTTCGCTAAACTTATGACAAACTACAAATTTGATAAAATAGAAAAACTGAAACGTACTTAAAAGTTTGACCGAAGTAATTCGACGGATTTCACCGATTCAAGTCAGACTTGTTGGGTTGACAATATTTTATCGCCCTACCTAACATAAATCAGTTACCGTCACAGCAATAAAACGATATCATGATAACTCGGTAACTGTAACGTTTTTCATTTCATTTTTTCTCTACGCAAAACGAAGTACGAACGAGAGATAAAAAATGTACATGTTTAATTACCTACAGTTTTTAATAACTGAAATGTCAATTTTTTTTAAATACATAGGTTGAGATAATCTTTACACATTGCGTTCTTATAAAATACCTACGTTGGTAGGTAGGTAGGTAGGTATTTATATTTATAGTTAAATAAGCTGCTTTCTCGAGGTATCAATTATATGGGTCAATTTTATGCTAAATCATAAATGATAGCTGATACATTTTTTAATTCTTAGCTGTTTCAAACAGAATCTATTCAAAGGTGCAATACGAGTTACAGGGCAGCTATATAAAAATATGATGGCCAATGAGTACCTAGTTTTGAAAAGATTAATATTTTGTGTTTCATGCAATTTTCTAAAAAAAAAAAGGAAATGCCAAAACACAATTTTAAATTTAAAAAATGAATAAATAAATTCGGAGGATGTTGGAACTCCATTTACTCATTACTCCAAGCGAGGCACCTCATAGAATTATATATAGTAGGTAGGTACATGCATCGCTTTAATTTGTCAAACAAATTTCTTATTAGGAAATAACCCATAAACAAAAAAAATTGATATAATCACTATAGTTATTATTAATCAATCACTATTGAAAATTCAATAGTGATTATTAGTTACATTGTAAAAGTGACTAAGATGAGTATTGAGTAATATAGTAGCTAATAATTGATTAATAGTTATGATGAAGTGACTAATGATAACTATATACTAAGTAAATGAAGGATAATGACTAACGAATGATTAATGATCACTACTAATCAATTGATATAGTTTCATACTCGCTGGTAAACTGTCGTGCAAAATGTATTTAACCTAAAAGATGAATGCATGTTAGCGCCCGAATTAGGGATTAGTAAATAAGTACTCTTAATCACTGCTATGATTATTGGTAATTATTAGTACTATCAATCACTAATATTCTGTATGGTGAATTGGTGACTCATATACAATAATATGAATAGCCACATATATAAAAAAAAACTAAAAAAAAACTAAGAGTGATTAAAAGTATTTTGTACACTAAGTGGTACTACTAATCACTATTAATGACTAGTATTACTAATAGTGATCAATAGTGTCAAAAATAGTATTAATCACTATTAGCTGTTTCTTTTACTTGTGATATCAATTTTTTGTGAAGATACAGGCAGTTTTTTAAAACCTTGATTTGTTTCAAATCAACAAAAATTTTGTTATTAGTCCTGATATTTTTAGAATGTCCATTCAAAGTATTCCTTTGTTTAGGAATTATTTTCAAATGAGATCCGATTACAGAACTTTGATTTTTAGAATTTCAAAAAAGCCCTTTTTTCATTCTCTTTAAATATTCACGGCTAACTTTCGATATTTTCACTACATGTTGAAATTTTTGAAAAGACGGGTTCTGCGTCAGGTTGCGCTCTTTAATCGGATACTTACTCGCTAAAAAATTTCGATTTGTGTGATCAAAAAACCTTTACAATAGGTCCCTAAAAGGGTGATATCGGATTTTTAGCAACGATTAGGAATAGGAATCGTATAAGCTATATCCATGTAAACGTAGCCATATATTCGGTATACTGTTTGCTGCTAGTATCGTATTTTCCATTTAGTAAGATTCAAAGTGTGAAGGAAAAAGTTTGTGGCGAAATGCACACCAAAGGGAAAAAGAAAAGCAATAAAAGAATAAAGAAATTACGTCGAGGAAAAGAACAAAAAAAAATGTTCTTTTTCTTTCACTAGAAAATAGTAGGTAAGTTGAGACTAGAATACTAACACAGTAACAGGTACCTATAACACTCAACTTTCAACTCGAACAAAAAGTATAAGTATAGAAATGAAGGTACTGTAAAAAATTTCTTTAGACCTACCAGTAACAATAAGTGTTAAGGAGAAGTACTTGGCAGACAATTCGTCAAAAGTAACTTTCAATCATTAAAATCGTTATCACCTTATTTACATAAGTACATAAAAGAAAAAAAAAAACACACACAGTTCAAAAAGTCTTCAACCCTATCTATATATTTGTATACTGTACCTACTACCTAGACACAGGGTCTTATAAAATTTTCTCGTTTTTAACAGTTCTTCCTCGACAAGTGAGATAGAAAACACGCGAGCAAATTTAAATTTCAAAACAGCAACGTAAACAAGATCCACTTGGCTTGGAAATCTTTGTCTCGTGTGCAATATGGAATAGAGAGAAAGAAGCAACCCTTGGGAAAATATTGTTAAAATCTCGTGGTTAAAATCAAAACGAACGAAGAGAAATGACGTCACAACGGGTAGAGAAACCGCTAGTTATACCTTGAATGTTGGCGAACATAGCTTTCATTCTAGACCATGAAGTAATAAAGCATTCAAAAGATTTAACGTACCCTGGCGACATTTTATTCCAGGGTGTTATATGGTACATATATAGTGTGTGTATATTATACGTATAGCTGGTTGTAGCCTAATTTAATGCTTTTTCCTTTTTCTCTAGCACTTACCTGTCACCTTATCTACTTCATTATATTGTGACATTTCATTTTCATTTTCGCCCATCCATGTTACGTTTCTTTCTTGAAACAACAAATTCGTTCCGCATAATATTATTTCTATGAAGAAGTTTTCCACACTTGAAATATGTGACAAATGACAAAATTTTTTTTTTTGATGCAATCCGCAAACAATTTAGGGTCATTTCATGTCAATTCTGTTGCACGTTTGAACCCAAGGTTTGATCCAAGGTTTTCAGGTTTTGCTGAAAAAAATCAATGATTTTATTAAAAATTGATCAATTTACAAAAATAATAAATTTTAGTAATATATCAAAATTAATGAATTGATCAATTAAAAAAAAAAAAAATTAGAAAATCAACAAAATCAAGAACTTTTCTAAAAATTGTTTGATTGATCAAAATAAATAAAATTGACTGGTTTGTTCAAATTAAAATTTTGATCAATTATCTTGAATGTGCAACATTTTTAAAGTATTAAATCAAGTCAACAAGATCAAAGATTTGTTTCGAGAATTGTTCGATTTATAAAATTGAAAAAGTTGAATAATATTTGCAAAATACAACAGATTTATCATGAATAATAAAAAAAAAAATTATATCAAATAATTGACAAAATAATATAGGTAGGTAGCTAGGTACATAATCAAAGAATGTTTTCCAAAAAATGAATAATTTTCCAAAATGAACAAAATACCTAAGAGTATAGATTTTTGCAAAAATAGAAAAGCAATCAAGTACCTATCAAATAAATGATTTTGTAAAAATTGATCTACTAAAAAAAATTAAAAATCAACAAAATCAGGAATTTTTCCAAATGTTGTTCGATTTATAAAAATATACCTAGTGATTGATAAAAACAGTGAAAATGAACAAAAAAATCATAGTATTAGCATAGGTAATATAATTTATGCATTTTACGGAGACCAAATTGAAAAAAAAACAACAAAAAAAAAACAGGAAAATCCGGCAGTTGGGTTAGGTTAAAAATTTTGTACCGAATCAAAAATTTGGCAACTCCCATATAAAATAGCAAACAATAAAATAAATGAAAAAACAAACATTCCCCCACTAATAGACGAAGCAAAAAATGAACTAATAGAAAATGAAGATGAATATATCAATTTATTATTAAAAGATAAATTCCCAGATCCTCCCCAACAAAACTTGCCTAACAATCATTCTGTATCAGATATTTTCCCTGACAACTTTATCCCCGAAGAGTTTCCACAGGCAACAATAGAACAAATTAAGAACATAATTAAACCATTAAATAATAAAAAAGCACCAGGCCCAGACATGATTGACAACAAAACTCTAAAATTATTAAATATTTACCACCATGAATTATTACACAAAATTATCAACAAATGTTTATCACTAAATGACTTCCCAAATATATGGAAAACTGCCAAAGTAGTATTACTATTAAAACCTAATAAAGACCCAACTTTAACAAATGCATACGGACCTATTTCACTCTTATCCACATTTGGTAAACTCTTGGAAAAAATCATACTAATTCATATCAATAATCACAATAAAAAACACAAAATAATCTCAAATAATCAATTTGGTTTCCTCCCAAAAAAGTCAACAGAAAAAGCTACTGTATCAGTAACAAGTCTTGATATTTCAGGAGCCTTTGATAACATATCTCATAATTATTTATTCAAAACGCTAAAATATTACAAATTCCCAAAATACTTAATTAACATACTTATAACTTATTTTATGAATAGAAAAGCTTTATATTCTCAAAATGGTAAAAATTTTGAAAGAATAATCAAAAGATGTGTTCCTCAAGGATCATGACAGGGCCCAACGCTATGGAATTTGGCAATCAACAGGACGCTAGAATTACTTTCAAGAAAAAAGATTAAAAATATAGCATATGCCGATGATCTAATAATTCTAATTCCCTCCGATGACATTCATGAACTCAAAATTGAAACTAATAAAACTTTGGCAAATATTAACGATTACTTAACTGATGCAGACCTAAAATTAAACCTTAAAAAATGCACCTACACTATTTTCTCCCACCTACACCCTAATGACTATAAAATTCCAAAAATCAAAATTAAAAACACAGTCCTGCAACATGTAACCTCCTTTAAATATTTGGGTATATACATAGATGACGAACTAAATTTTGAAAAACACTTCGAATATCTATATAGTAAATCAGTTAAAACCTTGCAAAGACTTACATTAATATGTCAAAATACCTGGGGCCAAACAAATTGGGCACAAAAAATTATGTACAAAGCAACTATTGACTCTATTTTCAAATATTGCTCATCTATCTTTTTACGTGAAATTCTTAAACTCAAAAATATCAAAATAGCTAGGAAAATACAAAGACTATACTCTATTAACATAATCCGAGCATATAAAACCATCTCCTACGAAGCTGCTTTTACACTCTCAAAATCTATCCCCCTAGAATATGAAATTATTATCAGAAATTTAAGATATTTTGCCCAAAATAATTTAACACTTCCTAATCTTACTTATCTCACTCACGTTAAACTTCCTGAAATTCAAAAAGTAAATGAAAAAAGATACAACATAAAACTTTTCGAACCTCAAAATTTATTAAATCTAAATGTAGGAGAACAAATAAATTACAACATAATAGAAGATAATAATATTTCGATCGATAAATTAAAAAATTACCTAAAAACTTGGGCCATCTTAAATTTTCAAATCGAATGGAAGTCTACAGAAAAATCCGAAATTACCAGGAAACTCATTCCAAATCTAAAAAATTATTATGACTCCAATTTCGAACCAAACTACAATATTTCGCAAATTTTTACATCTCACGGCAACTTCCAATCATACCTATACAAAATTAATAAATCACAAACCGAAAACTGCCACTGCGGTAGTCTTTTTCAAAATTCCAGACATCTACCTGCCCAACTTTAGAAAACGAAAGAAACGAATTTCTCGGCTCTCTTGACGATAATCTATTAGATTCAAAAAATAAATATTATACTCCGGCCTTCGAAAAATACTGTACCCAAATCATGAAAAAACAATACGAAATTTACCATTTTCCATAGTTTTTCTCAAATATCTCGACCAAATTTAAACTGACAAACTTAAAAATAGCACCATTGAACTCCCCTTAAAAAACCGAGTCTTTTGATATATAACTCACCCACCTTCTATTTTGACCCCCACCCCTCTTTTTTCAATAGCTAATAATTTCTCCAATTTCGATCCACATACCTCAAACCAATATGGAATTTTAACTCGCATCCGGTATAATATCTCGATAATACCTTTTCATATTACCTCCGTAATCTTACTTACTCTAGTTTTATATCGTATAATCTATGATACACTTATTTTATCCGAATATTCAATTATAAATTAAGTTGTACGGACCGCCCCCTAAACAGTACAAGCCCTGGCATGGGGGGAAATAGGATCCTGCCAGGGGTTAAGATGTTTTAATAATTAGTCTTAGATATAATTTAATTACCCCCCACCCTTCCGCGGCAGTTCCTGATAAACCGAAAGGTCAAGGGCTGTCGTGGAAGGGCTTACTGTTCCCCATAATTCAAAATAAACTTCCCCCATCAGGATTCTGGATTGGGGTACCAAAAAAAAAAAAAAAAAAAAAAAAAAGTTAGGTTACATTATTTCTTTTTTGGGAAATCAACTTTCCTAATTGTTAATTTTTTTGCTCATTCCAGTACCGATGTGTTATGAAGATTTAAAAAAAAATCATCATAATTCATAACCCTAGGTACTTTAGTATTATTTTTTATTTCAAGATGATCTAGGTATAAATTTTTTCCTCAAAAAAATTAAGAAAAATTGAAAGTTTTTCCCCCTCAAAAACTTTTTTTTTTAATAAGTAGGTATGTAAAGATTTGATGTTTTTTTTTCTTCTGAAAAACTGAATAGGTAAAGATGATTCCAAAAAAATCCTTAGTTTTTGAGTACCTATAGGTGTGCCTACTTTTTTGAGATAAAATTTTTTTCAATGTTTTAAATTAGAAAAAAAAATGTGAAGGAGAAAAACCTCTTGCATTCATCTTTTAAAAATTTCCAACTAGACACTCGTTCAGAAAAAATTGAGCAACACTTTGGAAAATTTCAAGTTGCTACCCCTGAAACAATTTTCGTGCTCTTTGAATAACATCTGTAATAGTATTTTTCAAACATCTGGACTCCCCCGTGTAAGAAAATAACTATACCTAAATAAAACGATTTAAAAATTGATACTACATTTATGCAACGTAAATGGTGCAAATAAAGATGAAATTGAAAAGGAACAATAAATAGCTAGTGCTAGTAAAAGCGTAAAGAACACATCCGGATTCTATCGCAGTAACTGAAATTATTTTAAAATGGTAAAGAAAAAAAAAACAGAATGACTTTGGATGTTTATGAATATCGGAAATTAAGCTTGTTCCTTTTTCGTTTTTCAGTTATATATTTTTCGATGTCGTTAGCGAAAATTATTTAATTTTCTTTAATGCACTATCGTATTTTTTCCTTGCTATTGAACCCTTGTTAGGTGTGCATTTCGATAAGCATGGTGTGAAAATTTACGTTTCATGGTAATCTGAACTCTTTCCTTCGAAGTTGCGAGTAGTTAATTTGATTAACACATGTGACATAATTTACTTACACTTACTTAGGTAATATTTCGACGTTTCAAAAAAAAAAAGTTTCAAATTAGCAAATACTAATTAAATAATAGATTAACGAGGAATTGACGTTCTATAATTAAATTTAAAAAATTCTCTATTTTACTATGCATAAAAAGTTTAGAAAAAAAGTATTAAAACGTTTCCTTATAACTATAAGCTTACCTTCTCATGTAATGAGGGTACCTAAAGTACTTTTAAAATTTATAATTAATAAATGAGCAATTCGTGAAACAATTTTATAGCATTTCTCGCATAATTAGACCGGCTATGTTTCCAGTAATAAAAAAAATTAAAAAGCAACTACGCTAAAGATATGACAATTCAGCATTTGTATGGAATTAGAGAGTAAAAAATAGGTTTAATGATGAAAAAAAAAAGTTAATTACAAATATTACGCTCATTTTCTTCAACTTGTACAGACTTTAATAATGCACCTAATTTATGGAAATATTACGAAGTATTGTGATTTTATCTCATGCAGCAGCCTGTTCGTTTCTACCGTGTTTAATATTTTGAATACGACGAAGTAGGTATGCAATTTATTTTAGAAATTTAAATTTTTCATTTTTTAACTCTTTTTCACGTGACTAAGTACATTTTGCAAATCAATATTTTTATGAAAATTTTAAATTAAGTAGGCAATAAGCGCTTTATTCTATCAATGTTACCAACTTATAAACAAAATTGAAAATATCACGAGGAGCCCTTGTATTAGTGTACATCCCGTACGTAGCGAGATAAATATTAATTTTCATTAATTTTTTGCCCAAATCTTTTTTTTATTTATTTTTTAGTTGTTTATAGAGGTTCTTGCTCATTTAAAGGTAAGCCGGCGAGTTATTTGTCTTTCCCCCTTTCATTTTTGCTTTTAACCCTATAAATATTCCTGCAGTATCATCTGAAATAATTTTTTTGTTTTATGTATTGTTTCTTTAGCTTTTGTTTCAACTTTTCATTTTACGATTTCATTCTCTTATTTTTCCTTTTTTTTCATTTACATTTTAGATTATTTAGTACTCATTATCTATTCAGGATTTCTCGTTTTCAAGAAATTAGGTTAATTACTTATTATTTTTACGATTTCTTTCGCACTGATATTTCTGGTTATAATCACTTTATCGTAGGTACTATGAATTACGTTGCTATTAGCCTTAACTTAATTGTTAATTCAACGAAAGTAATCATATGGGAAGAGAGCCAATGTTTAATTTTTTTCTCTCGTGGCAGGCTGTTGATTTTTCTCAAGAAAAAAGAACCTTTGAGTATTTCTATGTATCGCACCAACAAAAAGATTTTAGGGGAAATGGAACGGAAGTAAATGTACTGAAAAAATTGAGTAATTTTTTTATTCTTTAATTTTTTGTTCATGTTTGAAAAAAAAAAAAAAAAAAAAAAACGCTACAAAGTAGGCAAAAGCAATTGGCAACAATATATTTAAATGAAGAGAAAATTTCTTCTTGTTTTTCAAACTATTTTATACCACTCCAAAAATTTTCAGGAATATGTCGAGGGGAAGGGGGCACCCCAAAAAACTAAAAAATCCAAAAATTTTGTTCAAAAAAATTCAGAATTTTTTAGAATAAAAACCCCTATTTTTTAGAATTTAGAATCTTTTATTAATGAACAAAAAGACGTATAATCTAATACCTCCTATATCGTAATATCACAATCTATATCTGTCTGTATTGAATTAAAATTGCATCAAATTAATTCAACATGATAACATTCCGGTACCTAAATTTTTACATTTTATTTTGAAGTTGTTTCCAAAATTTCGTTTAAATGTAATCACTACAAGAGCTCAAACTAACAACTTCAAAACGACGTGGGAAAATGCAAATCACAAAAGGCAGGGTAGGAAAAATGCAAATCGCAAATTTCCCTCCCGGCGGGAGGGAAAATAACGTACCACTGAAAAAGTACTCTTCCCTCCCGATTGGGGCGTATGATAAGTTCAATTTTCAGTGCGTGTATAATGAAAATACTATTACCTAATCACTAATAGTGATATTTTTTACTCGTGATTATCAATTTTTTTATGCAGCGGGAGCCTTAAAAAATGGGCATACCGACTCATATTCCTCCTTATAAGCAGATTAAGGATGTGTTTGAGTAGTACACATATTACGAATTAACCCTACGGTGGTCGCATGCCGGTCTCTCAGACCGAAAGGGGGTTCCACCCTGTCTATTAGTATGGCAAGTGTAGGGGGAGCAATTATACACAAAAAAAACGATTTGAGACAGATAAGTTGCATAACCGATTTTTGAAGGGGCAACACATGCATTTTCTAAGCAAAATAATTTTTTATTTTTGATGAGTGGCGCAAAACTCGCGCAAAATTCCTTAAATTCAGTTTAGAAATAAATTAACACGTAAATGCAAACGTAAAATGTGTCGCGCCGCTATGGTAACACTGATTATACCCACAACGCGTTCGCTGAACACGTGAACACTCAACACCACAACACAGACTACTGCGCAAGCCGCTAAAGTTGGTTTAAAGTAGAGGGGGGAGCCTGGAGTCACCAGTTTATCTTCTCTTAGGCTTCGAACAACATTTTCAGAATCATGAGACTCCAAATCAACCCTTTACAGAGCTATTTTAGCAGGTCGGTCTGACAGACCGGCATGCGACCACTCACGTAAAATTTTTTTTTGCGACCACCCTAGGGTCAAAAAAGTGCATACTTACATAATTATAATATAATATTCTAGTAACTAATAATCAATTATGTATGCATGTAGGATTTTTCACCCTCGATTTTATAAAATTAACTAGAAGCTGAGAATTTTTGGAACACTTCTCTCAAAACAAATTTGACCATAAATTGCCAACATTAACGAGTTCTCTACAAGTCGTCAATTCTGTTTGTAATTCCGTATGATTTTCCCTTCGATTGATTGCTTAAGGTAATATTTAACAAATAACAGTCGTCGAAGGTATGACAAGAGTGTAAGAAACGAGAACCAAGTTTGCAGGCGAATTAAATTTTCTGTCGAAATTATTTGGTATTTTGCGCATGTTTTGATTTGTTACTTTAGGCAGCGAACTCGATTACAATTTTTCACGCAAAATGTTTTCGACGTTTCAACAATTCGATTGTTAACCCCATCATAGCCACCTGCCAATAAGCGGCGCTTCAATACCTTGAATCGCTCATCTCCTTATTCCAGCGTGTTTTTGCTACAGTGGTTGGAAATAAATTTTGGTAATTCTTATTCCACCTGGCGCACTTTTGTTTCTGCATGGGTTGCGGTTATTGTGTAGCTAAACGTTTATAAATAGAAGGTTTTGAAATTTCTTTTTCGCAGATTAACGTTGATAATGACGTATTTTACAAGGAAATCTTTTCGCAAAAATGTTGATAAAAGATTTTATATACGACGCATTTGCCGAATACACCACGGCCGGGCCCTTACTTCAATTCCAAAGGATAACATTTCTTCGGATACGAAATCATCTCATCTAAAATGTTGCAATTCCAACGGAAAGTTGTTATACTATATTTTACGTAAGTATAAAAGTTGAAGAAAAATAATTTACGTAAGCCCATGTAGGTATACCAAATCTTCTATAATTTTTTAAAGAGTGAAATTGAAAAAAGCGAGTTTAAAATTTCAAATTCAAGTGCAAAATCCTTCGCCCGCTTTACTTCTCTCTCTTCTTTTTTAATGAAACGAATATTATAGCGAAGTACCCAACGAAATTCCTACATAAAACTCGATTAAAATTGATGCCTGGAATAACTCATCGGGCATACTATGCTACGAATATCTTTTTCGACTAGGTCTTTCAACAATGACCCAAACATCCACATTTTCACTAATGGTTTCGCTTTACTTTGATTGGTTGACAGATGTGAAATGTAAAATGAATTCGAAAAGTTGTGCCGATAGAATCCACGACTCAAGATACACTTTGTACGTATTGACACGAATGAATACAACATCGTCGACATTTTTTATACCGATTTAATGTCAAATTATGGGCGAATGTAACGAAATAGGGTTGAGTTTTTTTCCTTTCTTGCCGACTCGTTAAATTTGTAATTTATACGATGAGCAATAATTAAAAACATTATTGAAATTCAAATGACCGAGTAAAATTTTTAATGAAATTGCATAATGATGCTATAAAGAAGATTTTTATATCACTGCGACGCAAATACCGAGCTACAGCAATTTCAACGGTGGCTGCAGGTGCGCATCATTGTATTCAATATCCCGCGACTATATTCTTGACCACATTAGAATTTGCACCAGGGGGATATATTTCACTCGTGTAAAAAAGTTCAAGTTGCACTAAATAACCGCCTAATAGCCATTATGCTTTTATATCGTTAAGGTTGAAATTTCATTACAGCTTGGGCAAGTTTACAGCCAGCAGTTTTGAAAAGAGATTGTACAAATGTTTTTTCCTATAGAATGGAATTAAATTTCTTCGAAAACAAAAGCAATTTCTGTAAGAGTGTGTAATGTCTCAATGGGATTTCTTTAAACGTCACCACTTAAAATTTGCACTTCACAGAGACTTCTACCTCGATGAGCTTTATATACGTTTCAAAGTTTACTCAAAATGAAATAAATTTTTCATCAAACCGAATACTGTGCATTGAAATAATGACAGTTCATATTTCTGTATAAAGTAAAGCATGTGGTAAATTGAAAATGCGATAAAGTGATATAAAATAATCTCTCGTGTGACAGCTAAGATACGTCTAGATGCGAAAATACTTCTTTATTAATGAAAGTTTATAAGTAAACTGAAAACCAAATAGGTACCTATCGCAATTTACGTTCTAGCTGAGAATAAATCGATAATGTGCCTTACATTTTCCATACTACATATATGGTGAGTACAATATGTAAGTATATGTTTCAGCATACGAAATGAAATTCTGGCATTGATGGGTATCATGCTATGATGAAAGTAATGTTAGTATACTAAATTACTGAGCTAAAAAACATGAAATGGAAACAAAACGTAGTACCTACCATTCTACGTAGATATTACATTCAAAAAATCAATTGGAAGTTTTGATCCAAAATACCTATAATTCCAAGGTATTCAATGTTAGGTGAGATCAGTTGGCAAAACTGTGTTCAAAATTTTTTTCGGAACAGGCAATGAATTTCACATCGAAAAATAAAAAAAGTTGTAACCATAAATTATGATGCCTATCTCTGAAATTAAAGGAGTTATATGCAGCAATATGAAATTTCTTGCTTTCAAATAAAATTTCGATGCCAGCAGTGTATAGCACTTTTAAAAAACAAAAAAAGTTTTGAGAACATTCTGTTGCATATCTCTGAAATTGCAGGAGTTATAGCAACACACACTTCCAGTCAAAAATATTGCCTACCTCAACTTATCACGGTGCACTGATGAGACACAAAAATTGAGAAATTCCATTGGGCAATAAATGGGACAGGTGTAATTTTCTGAAAAGCACAAAAATAATCATGCGAAAAATTTGCCTATCTTTAAAAGTGAAGGAGCTATAGGGCCTTGAACTTCAAAAATTTCAATTTTCGAAACATTAATATCCCCTTATTTTCAAAGAAAGGCAAATTTCTTATGAAATTTTTTTGTTCCTCTTAAAAATTTACTCGTGCTTCATTTATTGTTTTGGCGGTATTTCTAAATTTTTGCAAACACTGCGCCTTCAAAATATCACCTGGTGTGCATAATTTTTTTTGTTACTGGCAGTCGTTTATTAACAGAATCTGAAGTCTGATTAGTCCAAACCGGGACACACTGTATAAAGTTTTTTGTTAGTTTGTACTCGGTTATATCCAAATTGCAAGTTTGGAAAATCACTCGTTGTATACCCGTATTATCGACTTTTTCCTGCGTTCAATTCTACATTTCTCAGTTTTCAATCTGTTCAAAAACTGACTGCTGAATTGATGATGAAATCTTAATAAGTATAAAACGTGTTCCTTTCGCATAGAAAAAGTATCTACCTAACCTAAAGTTAGAGCAAAAAACAAAAGCCGCAGCCGGTGAAAAAACCTTCTTGCAAAAATTAAGAAACCCTGGCTCCTAACTTCTTTTAAAAGAAAGGTGTTATGCGATAGAAGCCAGTATTTGTGTTCCATCGATAAGCCCAGTTGCTTTTCTGTTTTTCACGTACAGTATTCCATACCCAATTGCTTTTCAGGATTTATTTCTTATTTCCTGCGAGAAAATGAGTTTTAGTGGAGCTGGTGGGGCGCGGGAAATAGATTTTACACAATTTCCAAGCACCCTCCGGTCGACTTTCTGGCGTTATTTTATTAGTTTGGTCGTAATTATAGAAGTATAAAATGGAATACTTACATGGGTGACATCTTTTTTATATTAGGGTTTTTTGCCATTGCCGCGAATGCGTTGGATGTCTCCCAACAAAATTTATAAAAACCTGCCTATTTCGCAAATTTTTGCATGCCTTTTATAGTGAAATTTGTGGGGAAAAGTTGAGTTTTTTTTATTCTTTATTTTTTGTTGCATCAGGTGTATCCCAAAAAAGACTTGAATGGAATCGACGCAGAACCTATTTTAAAGAGGGGTTTAAAATTTTTAATTTGCAATTAAAAATTTCTTAAGCTTCGATTTTAGGTCAACAAATTTTCAATGAAAATATAGGGCAAGGATGGATAAGAAAGACTTTTTCTAAAAAAAAAATTAATTTAAAACTTTTAAAATTGATACCTAGAATTTAACCCACTAGTATAGTCAATTTAGTCATAGCTACGTGGTGGTTTTACACGAGTCTATTACCAATGTGTTGCTTACAATAAGGACATATGCCAGAAAAGTCAGAAACTGATTGAAATGAAAACATTTTTAAATTACTGTACTAGGTACTCGAGTAAGTTACAAAACCAAAATTTATAGGAGCCAGTTTTCAAAGGAATTTTTTAAATGAATTTTTGAAATTTAAAATTTTTAGGAAATCAAAAGTTTAAAAAAAATTCAAAGAATTATTTTAAAAATTTTCTTTGCACTCCACCTGCTAGAACTTGAAAAAATGTACAAAGTTTATCACCACATATTCTTGTTTAACTCTGAAATTCAAGGGGCAAAATTCTATTTTAATTCATTCAAAAAAAAAAATCAATAAAATATTAAAAATTATTTGTTTGCATTTATGGTAATGTGTACCTATCCTTTCTGTTCCCGTGTAGCAACGTCGATGCTAATTTCGATATAAATGTCTACACATCGAAAAGTGACCGATTTCGATGTGTCGACATTTATATCGACATCCACATCGACATTTGCAATGGTGAGATTTTGAAAAATATGCTAAGTTCAAATATTCAATATAAGTATTATATTAAAATTACACCAAAAATAGTGTTCAAGCCAACATTTCGACATTTTTTGTCAAATATGCGGCATTGAGGCCACCTTTGTAGCTGGACACATGCGAGTGTCCAACTAACATAGAGATGATTCTTAGACCTTATGTACTAATTCACAACACATTTTATCTGCGAGTATCACAATCACCCTCAAGACGTCGACAGTCAAGTCGATGCAAAAAATGTGTCTGAATTTTGTCGACATAAATGTCGATGTCGACAATTGCTACACGGGTTGGCACAAGTTTTGTTATGTGTTTGAAAAATTGCCTACCACCCTTTCGCAGGCACTGTATACAAAGGACACACATTACCAAAAATTCAAGGAAATAATTTTTGATTTTTTAAAAATCTTTTTTGAATGAATTGAAATATGTAGAATTTTCCCTCTGGCCCCTTCACCCGTGCAGCATTTGTCGACAACGACATTTATGTCGACAAAATTCAGACACATTTTTTTCTCGGTTAACGATGAATTAAAAATGATATTTGAGATTTAAAGTAATGTTCTATGTTAAACATAAATGTTCAATCAAAATTTTTGAATTTTTCTGAGTATTTTCCTATAATTTAGAAAACGTTGTTTTTCTACATAGACAAGTCGATGTAAAAATCGATACTCGATAAACGCATCGACATTTATGTCGACAATTTCTGCCAATTGAATTTACAAATTTTATATCTAAAAAGAACTAAAAACAATTAATAGGAACATTTTAAGCTCAGGAATAAATAATTTTTAAAAGAATCATAAAATTTTCTCATTTTTAAAAAGTTTTGAATAATACAACGACTTGTCGAGTTATTGTCGACATAATTGTCGATGGTCGAATAATGCATCGACTTCACTGTCGACAGTGTCGACCAGAGGAATTTTAAGTCGAGATAGTGTCGATGTGATTGTCGAGGGTCGAATAATGCATCGACTTAACTGTTGACAGTGTTGACCAGAGGAATTTTAAGTCGAGTTAATGTCGATCTAATTGTCGAGGGTCGAATAATGCATCGACTTGACTGTCGACGTCTTGAGGGTGATTGTGATACTCGCAGATAAAGTGTGTTGTGAATTAGTACATAAGGTCTAAGAATCATCTCTATGTTAGTTGGACACTCGCATGTGTCCAGCTACAAAGGTGGCCTCAATGCCGCATATTTGACAAAAAATGTCGAAATGTTGGCTTGAACACTATTTTTGGTGTAATTTTAATATAATACTTATATTGAATATTTGAACTTAGCATATTTTTCAAAATCTCACCATTGCAAATGTCGATGTGGATGTCGATATAAATGTCGACACATCGAAATCGGTCACTTTTCGATGTGTCGACATTTATATCGAAATTAGCATCGACGTTGCTACACGGGAAATTTCAGAGATAGGCTAAAATATCTAATAATGTTTTTTTGTTTAAGTTATATCAGGTTGTGTGCTGCAAATAAATTTTTTGAAATAATTTTTTGAATTTTTGATTTTTTTCAAACTGTTTGATTTCCTCAAAATTTCAAATTTATGACTTTGGTTTTGTAACTTACTCGAGTAGTACATAATTTAAAGGAGTTTGTCGGTTTTTCATTTTTGAGCAACTTGAAATTTGAAAATTTCCTCAATTTTTTGAAACGCAATTTTCCAATTTTTCTAAGTACAAAATTTTCTAATTTTTTTGAAGTGAAATATTTTTTAAATTTTTAAAGCAAAAAAGGTCTGAATTTTTTGTCTCTTTTTTTGAAAAAAATTAACATGTTTTCATTTTAAGCGGTTTCTGGCAGATCACCATGCATCACGCCCAACTGCACCGGATCCCCTACCCCAGGGAAGATATTATGTGTACCTGGAGTTTGATTTTTGGATAAAGAAATTGGCTCAAATTTTGAGCAAATCAAAAATACAAGGATCATACCTTGCAGGAAAATAAATTTCTTATCAAAACTTTTTGCCTATAAATTAATATTACAAATCACTAGTAAGTATACTTTTTTCCTCCGGGAAATAAAATATTTCTTCGATAACTCCTAAAATATTGAAAATAGGCAAAAAGTGAAGAGAAACTTTTTGATCAGATATTAAATTTCTTTCAAGGTATTATAATAATTAAGAATATTGTAGTAGGTATCAGTTGAAAATTATTCCCAAAATTTTTAAAGAAAATTTTTCAATTTTTATGCGAAAAAAAATTATTTTCTGAGAATAAGTGTATTTTTATGTAGAAGGAAAGCTCTAAATTTTTAAGAATGAAATTTTATTCATTCCCAAACATTTTGAAGAAAAAACCCCTACATTTAAAGAAAAAAAAAACTTTTTTGAAATAGTCTAAATAAAAAAGGATATTTCTCAAATTTTTGATTAAAAAATCTTTCAATTCTTTAGAAGAAAAATAATGAAGAAAAAATTTTCTCTTTTTTTTATTCTTAAATAAATTTTTTGGAGAAAAAATCCCTATTTTTAAAATCTCTTATTTTTAGAAAAAAAAATTGTCGATTATTTTGCAAAAATAATTATGATTAACTATTGCCAAATATTTCAAGGCAAAAAATCTGTTCTCTATTTAGACTGAAATCCTTCATTTTTGGAAAACATTTTTTCAACTAAAATAATCTCAATTTTACGAGAAAAAAAAATTTAAAAAAATCTGAAGAAAAAATCTTAATTTTTCAAAAGTAAAAGTAGGTATACCTATTTTTCATATTTTTAAAAATAAGAATAGTGAAAGAATATTCAATTTTTTGAAAGAGAATATAATATATTATCTCTTCTTTATTTTGGATGAAATCTTTCATTTTTAGAAAAAAATTCATAGTTTTTGTGAGAAAAAATTCTTAATAAATTTTAATTTTTTGGGTAATGAAATAATTTCCTTTGTTGATAGGTACGTTATCTTCATCTCTGTTCTATTTCACATTCTCTCCTTTTTGCATTTGAACACCTCGGATTAAAAGGTGCGTTGTATTACGGTTTACAAAGGTTTATTTTTAATTTCACCGCAGATGATTGAAGAGGTATCACCTAGTTTGTCAAAAAATATCTACTCATCACTTTTACTTATGCGGTTTCTTAACGGGATTCTTGAGCTTGAGAACAAAAGGGTTATGTCGGCGTAATTCGCTTTGTGCTGACAATGATATCGGATATCTTTTCAAGTTAATACCTACCTTTTGGTTATGTTTAAATTTGGGTTCCTTCTGGTATTGATTTACACAATATCGGTAATTGATATCTTTTCAATAGACGCCGGATTGAAACTCTCAGACGTATCCGTTTAATACTTTGGAATTAATTTCCACCGTTTATGCAGATATTACCGGCCCTGTGTCCTCTGCCCTATCGACTGAGAAACGACACAGTAGTCGATATTTTCGTCGTATACTTGTACCTATCTCTGTATAGCACCTACCTACGTGGTAATTAAATATCGAACGTGTTTGGTAAAGTGTTTTGACTGATATGTTTTCTTTGTGGGTAGACTCTACACCTGTAAGCATAAAATATGTGTCTTTAATGAGGGTGGTTTATGTTGATTTAGTTTTATTTACTATAAATCTATTTTATTTTATTTTTGGCTTATTTCATCTGCTTAGAACTCTTATTTTTTGTTGTGATATTCTGACTTTTTCAGCGAGGAATCTTTCATTTTTAATTATGTTTTTTTTTTTTTTTTTTTGCAATAGAATTTCTGAGGAGAGAAAAAACAACCTTTATTACGAGTACTTGGTTGAAAATCATCAACAAATTAACAATTTTGAAATTGATCGTTAAAATCTATGTTCAACTAAAACTAAAAAGGGATAACTATGAAGGAGGAGAGAAAAAGGGAATGTGAGTATACGAAAAATAAAAAATAAAAGTAACAAAACTAGAAAACTTTAAGTCGTGAATTTTGATTTCTAAGTTTTGATGTTAAGAAATATATATAAGTACTTAGTAACAGCTGTGTTCGTGTTGCTTTCTTTTTTACTTCTTTTATGCACACGTTTTAAAAGATAAGTAGATAAGTTTTTTCTTCTTTGTTGCAAAGGCGAGAGGCGAGCGCAGCAAGTTGTAATAAAATGAGAGAGCGAGTCGGTTCACATTACGATTTTTTATTGCTAATATTGTGTCTTGCAGAACTGACGGATTATTTACGTTGCTTTCTTTTTCTCTTTTACTTTATCCTGGTACAGTTTATTTGACAGTTGAGCAACCTTACATTCACACGTTCACGTTGAAATCACCTTTGCGCGAGGGGGGCCAATGTAACGCCAGGGCTAACACTTGGTGATGATTTATGATCCTGTATTTGGTAATTTCACCTTTCGCATGTTTGCCAACTTAGTTAACGACTTTTATCGTTGTCTTTACGCTCTTCAGAGTTGTTCTGTTTGCTAAATTTTTCTTCGTCGTTGAATTTTCTCGCAGCAGTATTTTATTCGTCGTGCAAAGTTAAATATTTATTACGTGCTCAAGTTTTTATAATTTGTCGGGCTTCATTTTGATACTATTCTCTTTTTTCTCCGCAATGTGGAGCTTATTTCGTAGTCGAAAGTTTTTTCGCGATTTGAGTACCAGCTTGGTAAAATTTCAGCAGATAGTCAGTCAACGTTTTCAATTTTATTCAAATCGAGGGTCATGTGTGAGTGGTGTATTTGGGAAAATTTCCATATTCATGTTACACCCAAATCGTGTGTTTACCTATTTCATTAATTAGACAAAAAATTTCACTTTTTTCATGATTAAGGCAAATGTGATATTCAACAATTTTTTTCTGAATAAAAAATAAATTTTAATTAAATTTTCTTAGTGTCGAAACTTTTTTTCTTGTGTTGTAATGAACAAATTTCTAAAATTCTTGTAGAGAAAAAAATCTCTAAATTTTGTTGAGTAATAAATTTTTCAAATTTTTAAGAATTATTTTTCTTTTCTTTCAATAAGACCTTTCAATTTTTCCAAAGAAAATGTATCTTAATTTTTATGCAAGAAAATCTCTCTTTTTTTCAAAGAAATTATTTCGTTTTTTGGAGAAAAAAAAATTTTTGGATGCAAAATTTTTTTGTTTTGTTTTGTTTCAAGAAATAAATCATCAATCGGGCAAGAAATTTCTCTTTTTCCAAAAAATTGATTACGATAATTGAGATATTTTCTCCACAAATACAAAAAGATTTCTTTAAAAAAAAACAAAAAAAAAACAGGGTATCTAGGTATTTTCCTACATGAAAATAATTTTATTTTTTTTTAAATTATGATAATTTTTCACTTCGGATGATTTACCTACCTACTGTTTTTTCCTGAAAATTTTCAAAGTCTCATTCATTTTTTTTTTAATCGAAATATTTTGTTAGAAAAAACATTTTTTGGGAAATTTTTTGATAGCAGGTAGCTACTTATAAGAATTAAAATTTCATAAAAGAAAAATTTCTAAAAATTTTGTTTAAAAATTCTTGGATAAAAAAAACACAAAAAATATTTTTAAAAATCTCACATTGTTTTTCAATTTGTTTAATTTTTTTTTTTTTTTTTTTTTTGTAATCTTGGAAAAAATTCTTCAATATTAACAGTACCTAAAAAAAATTAAAAACCTCAAAATTGTGTTTTTTTAAGCGTCGAATTTCAGTCTTCGACCCCAAACTCGTTTTTTTAATATTTCACCTGAATTTGAGTTTTGTATCACTTCTATGAGGGTCAAATCGTTGAAAAAGCTTCAAATTTACCTATTTTAAAATTAATTCATTTTCAGTTTTTTCAAAACTTTTCCCTGATACGACTTATCCTTTTCAACAGCAAATAAAATAGGTGAGTTAGCCTTGCCGATTCTAACATGAAAATACTATTGGGTCTTCGAGAAGAATAGAAAAACTGCAACTTTTTTTGTTGTTAATCTCGCCTAAACGAAAAATAAAAAATTTATTAAAGGAAAAGCAATTTAATCCGTTTAAGCGTCGAATTTTGTATAAAATTTAGAACGGAAATTTTTAAAGAAGGGTAATGACGTGCAGATACAGGATAACAATGGTAAATAAATTGAAAGAGAAACGTTACAGTGCCAAATGATTTTTATCAATGCAGACTTTTAAATGCTTTTCAAAGGTAGGTTCATATTGAAGTGCTAAGATTTCTTGGCATTTCTTCTTGTATAGCTGTGTGAGTAGGTAAGTACATATAGTCATTTATATGAAAACTCGGTACCAGTAGCTCGTTTTCGGTGATGAAATTTCAATTTCCATAAAATTAGAGAAGCGAATTTTAATAACATTTAGATATAAATTCATTCGACAAAATGAAAATCAATACAATATGGGCCTACATGGTTTGAATTTAAAAATAAAAACACTTCGGTCGAAGCAGAAGCAGTCGTGTAAATGTGTGGTTGGAAAAGTCTTCGCGAAATAATGAATAATGAATTAACAAAACTTAATCTTTTCAATTTTCTCGATGTTCCTTTGGTTGGCTTCATTGTTTGAAAAAATGAAAATGTCTAGTTTCATCCATATCATGAACCTAAAGATGAAATTAACAAGTATACATATATTATTTCTATTTGGAAATTACATGTGAAAGGGTAAGAACTTGAGAAGAAAATACAGTTGGATACAAATTTTTTAAGACTTATTTCAAACTTCAAAACCACACTAGATATAGGTACAAATGTGGAATGTCTGAAAAAATGTCTAGAAAATGTCTAAAAGTTATGAAATTTATTTTAAATTACGTTTCAAAATATCTGACAAAATGTCTAAAAGTCATAAAATTTCTAAAAAAAAATAAAAAATCAAGTTCCAGCATGTCTGACAAAAAGTCTAAAAAATTGAATTTATTGAAAAATTTCCAAGTTTTTTTTTATGTCGTCCAAACCTAACCTAATGTAAACTAACCTACCCCAATTGGGTGTCGGATTTTTCTGTCAGATTTTAGTTTCGGATTTTGGTGTCGGATTTTTATGTCGTTTTTTTCCATTGTGGTCATCGTAAAAGCATATACTATGCTAAAATTTTCTACTTTTTGCAGAATATATTGGGCCTATTTCATTTTTTGGTAGTAAAAATATTTTGCATTTTGAAAATTCTCTCATTTTTTTTAAGAGAAAAAAATTCTTTATTTTTCGATGGTATAGGTAACAAAAATATTATTCTTATTTTTTTTTGAAAAACATATTTTTTCTAGATTTTTTTGGAATGGAAAAAATTTCAGTTTTTTGGAATAAGGAATGTTTTAAATTTTTTTGAATAAGTAGGTTTAGGTGGCTTTATTCTGAAGCCAAAATACAACTTTTTCCGGTACATGCAGCGTTCACCAAATTCGAAGAAAAAAGTTGTTTTCACTTCATTTTTGTGCCTTTTCCAGTTTTCCTTGACGCTATCTTGTAATGTGCATTATTGAATACCTAATGAGGTGCGTTTATACGTTATATTTTATTGCCATTGCATCGCATTCAATGAGTATTGAAACTTATTTATGATGCAATAAGGATTTTAAAAATATAGTAAAGTTCTCATCAAAAGGTATTAAAATTTCGAAGTCACTTCGAGGCATAATTTTGTGCGAATAGTCGTCTACTATTATTTGCACGTGTCAAATTTCAAAAAATAAATCTTTTACGACTCAATCGAAAGGTTGTTAAAAAGGTGAATTTAACTCGGGTCCATTTTATGTGAAAATAGTAAAATTGGTGGCGAAATCTTGCATCAAGTTTTCGCTTTCATTACATCTTACGTATCTACCCAAATACCATAAAGAGAAGAGCAAAGCTAAGTTTGATACATAAATTTTTTCACAACACGAATGTGCTAGAATCTAACGAGTTCGTTTCATCGAAATTATGCACGAAAAGTTGGTCCAAAAAATTAAAAAAAGTTTACCTCGTGTAAAAGTGTCGTTTCCGCAGTTTTACTTTTACAATTACAATCAGAGGATATTCAGGAAACGAATCTCTATTGTAGTTGCAATAAATCTTTTTCTGACGCTTTACATGTCACATTCCCAATGTATGGTACAGTCCCAAAAGCCCCGAGTAGTAAGAGGGGCGTAGGTGGTCTATACCTAGAGATAGCGCGCTCAAATCTGTGATACCGATGTTGGGAGGGGGGTTGGGGTATTCGACAGACGAATGTTGGCGTGGGGAGGGGTGAGGGGAGAGGACTTGAAGTTGAGGGATGCGGCGAGTGACCAGTGAGGAACCGCACATGCGCACTCACCTCTGCTCTGTTCTGTTCTGCTTTTAGTCAAAGCACACAGCGCGCTGCGCGACGGTGTCGCTATCTCTAGGGATAGACCACCTACGCCCCTCTTACTACTGCCCCGAACGGCGTACTTAGCAATATACTCCGATGAATCTTGCCCTATCCCGCTAATTTTAGTGTTTTTAATAAAACACTTGCGAAATTGACTAAAAATTTACATATTTAAATGTCATACACCGCGCCCGACTGAATTAATTTACATCGAGTGTGAAAAATTGCCAACTTTAGAAACTCATCTCGGGTTGTGTTTAATTTTCCTTTGTATTATTTTAATTTTTATTTAACGTTTTTTACCTTTGGCTGAATAAATTTCGCGAAAATGTAATTTACTCGACAAACAATCGAAACGCGGAATTCGCGATAATTGGTTTGCTATTGCCGTGGGGATTTGAAATGTGGAAGTATCAAATCCCTTCGGATGCGAATCAAAATTTCTCGCCAAGGTTTCAAATGTAACCTTTTTAATCATTTTTTGTTTCCAGTTTTAATTTACTTAGAACCTTGCTGAAAAATGAAATCGTAATCTAATTTTAAATTTTAAATCTGCGAAAAAACATCAACACAAGATATCATCAAGATCCTGGAAAAACGAAATATCCTACGAGTAAGGTACCTACCTATACTGAGCAAAATTCTAATACTTAAATCATCGATGAGTCGCGTTCCTTATCTAAGTTGAATATGAGAACTATACTCTCGAGCCATGATTTAATTTTCATACGAGGTAAAATAAAGGTATAATATATTTTAAAACTTTACCTTGTCTGAAAACTTCACGTAGCCTGGCAATTGCGGTTTATTAAGAAAAAGCCGCGAATTTCAATATAATCGAATGCTTTAAAGAAGAATTGCATGTTCTCTTGAATACTTAGAGCAATTCTTGTGAATTTCTACATCGAAAATAATGTCATCTGCACGTGAACACCGCTAAAATATTGCTGAAATTTTAAGTTTACATGCTTAATGGTGCGTTCTACCAGGCGAGTCACTTAATTGAACTGCTTTCTTCTTTCGCTCACCCTCTCGCCGAATACGCTGCGTTCTTCTTAGGTTTATATTTGAAAGTATTACGCGCGCGAATCGAACGGTTTGATTACACCTTATAAAATACGTGCTTTAACTAAAAACAGAGAACGTTGAAATTAAAAATTTAAGAGCGAACATGTGCGCGTGATAATTTCTGAATTTTTCACACTAGGTACAGGATATTTCTATAGCTCAACGAAGTGCGTATTTCAACTGATGAAATGCTTCCTGCCTTGGGACATATGCAGGGTGTCGCGAGAGCACTTTACGAGACTCCAAATTTTGATTTAGAACAACCGAATACCACTAACAAAAAACGTATGTACTTACGCAACTGTATAGCTCAAAAATTGAAGGGGCAAGGGAAAATGAAATTGAGAAAAATTAATGTTTTTTGTTTTTGAGATGTTTTAACCATTCTTGGAAATTAAGTTGAAAGTCGATGGTGTGGTAAAGGGATCAAATGGCCTTCCGGTTGAAGTTATGTGTTTTTTTCAACTTTCCGATTTTTAATAGTAAAATATGATTTTAGAGCGTATTACCGATTTTTCACCTCACCATCCTTGAGGGGCGTTTTGAGTTTAAAAATTCCTCCTCGATGAGTTTTCTATCGATTTTCATCAAACTTAGCATGTATGTAGTTGAAAATACTCGAGGGTAGTGTTGGTAAGTTTTTTCAGATTTTTCAGGCTGCTAAAATGACGTTAAAAAGAACTCAAAATTTCAAATCTCACTGGAGCACAGTTTCGAAGCTGATAAAGTTGAATATTTTATATTTTCCCAACCTGCATAATTATACTACCTACTTACCTACTCGAAAATTTTTCGGATTTTTGTAAAGATTGGGGGGGGGGGGGGTCAACGGAGTCATTTATTTAAAACTTGAGAAAATCGATAAACAGTAAAACCTCGATTACCTATCCATTTTCTCGCTTATTTGAGCAAAACATTTTAACCTATTTCTTTTGATTATCTGATGTTCAAACCCCGGTAAATTTTTTATTATCCAATTTTCATTGATCGAAAAAATTTCTGAGATTTCTGGAAAAATTTGAGAAATAATTTTTTTTATTTCAAAAAGATGGGGAAAAATATTTCAAGCAAATTCTCTGATCCACAAAAAATTTAGAAAATTTTATTCGTAAAAATTAGAATTTTCTTTTCTAAAAAAATAAAATAATTTATACTTCAAGGAATGGATTTTTCATTTCAAAAAAATGGAATTTTTTTCACTACCAAAAATATAATTTTTTCTAACTCAAAAAAATGTTGTTTTTTTTTCACTTCAAAAGAATGAATTTTTTCACTTAAAAAAAAAATAGAATTTTTTCAATTCGAAAAATAGAATTTTTTCTCACTTAGAAAAATATTTGTTTACTTCATCAAAAAATAGGTTTTTTTTTCACTTTAAAAACATTGACTTTCTTTCACTTTATAAAATGGAATTTTTTCACTTCAAAAAATGGCATTTTCCCACTTCACAAAAATGGAATTTTTATATGTACACACTTCCAATACGTTGTGGCACCATTGATGTTAAAGGTCAAAGTGGCACCAGGTACCATGTGAAAAATACACCATCACTTACGCGACGAATTCTCTCTTCAGCAATAATTACAGATTCGTAAAAAACGAGAGGCGCCACTTCGTTAGGGAAGTATGTAGTACACATTGGGTGTATATGCAGCAGCGCGCTCTGGCTTTATGATTTTTAAACAAATTTTTAACAAAAGTACCTCTGAAAAGGAAGGAAACTTGAAGTGGTGCCTCAACGAGTGTGAAGTATATATTTTTTGCACTTGTATATAAGTATATAGTGAGGGTCATAGTGGCATCAGCACGAAAAGTTGCCTACGTGTTCCTGGTAATCTCCTGACTCTCTTGGCGATGTTTTTAGCCTTAAAACGTTCTGGCACCATTTACTGGTGCCAGAACGGTTTTTTTTGGTGTCAGAACGTATTCCCAGTATATAAATTGGTGCCACTTTGACCGAATCTATATCTATATATATAGATTTATCTATGGATAAAGTGGCTTCATTTTTAGATGTCTAACGGTAATCATGCTTCGTTTTGGTAAAGTGGCTTCATTTTACTGAAGTCAGATTACCAACTTTTGCCAGTCAACTCAGCAAGGTGCCAGGATGCTAGAAATGTGGTTATTTTGGTATTTTTGGTGATGCCAGTTCACCACTTATACAAGTGTAGAATAAAATTTCGGTCTAAGGTCGTACTGGCATCGTTTTTTAGATGTTTACGGATAAACTTGCATCGTTTTGTAGAATAGCTTTTTGATGTCTAAAATTTAATAATAAGCCATGGGAAACATAATACTTTCGATAATTTCAAGTTTGAAGCCATTTTACCGAACATACAAATTAAAGCCACTTTGACCTTAGATCGATATTTATATATATAGTCGTTTACAGGCAAACTCGTAACTCAGTGTATATCCAACGATTTTTCGCGTGGTCTATAACTCCGTTGCTGTATATGCTGCAAACTCGTAACCCAGTAGGCATGTTAGAACTCACCACTAGGCCTCCTTTTAACATTACTCCATATTTTTACCACATCCCTGGTTGGCTATGCACTCATTTTAAGTTTTAGCCAAAAAACGGAGTGTATATCCGGCAATCTCACGTCACCCCTCAAAATTTGTCAGTGTACTCCTCACACCATGTAGAGTCATCTGAGACCCCATGGCAATCTCACGTCCTAAAAAGGTTACGAGATTGCTAAAAGGTTGTGAGTTTGCTGGTATACAAAGAAAAAAGTTACGAGTTTGCCTGTAGATATATAAATATGTGACATGTGACAGATCGTCATCTTTCGGTCCCAAACGTCAACAAATGGGGTCAGAACTTTTCTCCCCCCCCCCTCATTCTAAATCAGGGTCGGACACAATAGCCATCATTTTTTTTTTAAATTCGGCTAAAAAGTGATACGCACAACTACATGATGTATTGAGTTTACGGCATAAATTTCATCGTTGTACCTTCTATAGTTACGGAGGAGTTCCGTTAACATACTTTTCAAACCCGCTTGGCGAATACATAAGTCCGAATTTTATAGAAAATTCGGCTAATAAACTGAAATAACTTCAAAAATTTTATCAAAAAATTCACTGAAGCTAGTTCTGTAATATATTTCAAAAAATATTTGAAAAATACTTCGTGGAAAAACTAGCCCTATTTAACTATGTTTGAAGTTCGGAAAAAATACAAAATATTTCATTTTTAAAAAAAGAAAAAAATTCTGAAAATTCTTTCAAATAATATGTACCTACATTTTTTATTTAAAAATCTTATAAAAGAAAATGTTTGAAAATTTTTTGCAAAAGATAAGCAATTGAAAAACTCAATAAGAAAAAAATACAAAATATTTTATTCGAACGAAAATGCAAAAAAGATTGTAAAAATTCTTTCAAAAAAAAAATGTTTGAAAAATTGGTTTTCTAGTTCTTTAAAAAAAAAACCTAATAATAATAAAAATTTGGAGACAAAATATATGTTTTGAAGATCTTCTGGTCCCAAAATTTGAAAAAATACTTGAAATTTTCATTTGAAAGAAATAAAAGACGCTAGGTATCAATTTTTTCAATAAAAAAAAATCACTCAAAAGAAATGAAGAAGCTAGTATATCTATAAATTGAAAAATTCTTCCAAAAGATGTTTGGAAAATATTTTTGTTGGTTTAAAAAATTCTATTCGTGTAGAAAAATTTGAAAAAGAAAATAATTTTTCAAAAGTTTTTAAAAGAAATTAAAAAAAAAAACTTAGTTGGTACAAAAAATTCTCTTTCAAAAAATTGAATAAATAATAATTTTAAAAAAAATGAGATTTTTTTTGGCACAAAAATTCTTTTGGAAGGAAATTTGACAAGAGAAAATAAATTTAGAATTTTAGTAAGAAAATCCAAAAATCTTATCAATTTTTTTAAATATAAAAAATCACTTGAAAAACAATCAAAAAATGTTTTGAGAATATTCCTTTTGGTTTAAAAAATTTTATCCACACGAAAACTTTTTAAAAATAAAATATTTAAAATATTTTTGCAAAAAAAAAAAGTCAAAAAGTCTATAAAAGAAAAGCATGAAAAAACTTTCTTCAAAAAAGTTTGAGAAAATGAGTTAAAAAATTATTTTGAAAAATAGGTATTTTGAAAATTCTTTAATACGAGAATTTTTTTAGAATGATATTTGCCAAAAGAAAATAATTTCAAAATTCTTTTTAAAAAATCAGAAACTATAAACTTTTTAATTAAACAAAAACACACTTGAAAAAATAAAGAAAAATAAAATTGAATATTCTTTTGAAACTTGTTTAATAAAAAAGTTTTTAGTACAAAACTTTGTCTTGAACAGAAATTTGCAAAAACAAAATAATTATGTAGGTATTTGAAAAAAAATTATTAAAAAAAATAGTTACCCACCTGCCTGTATTAATTGATGGATAAGAAAAATGATAATCAATGTAAATTAATAGGAGCCAGAATTTTTTCGTAAAATAATGGCTATGCTCCCAGTAGGGTACATCCTGTTATAACGTCACAGAATGTATAGGTAAATTAACATCAATAATGGGAACTGATTAAGTGAGCCCTAATTTATTATCTCGTGAATAAAATAACATCAAATACTAAAAAGTTTATTCCTCTCGCATCCTACGTCAAAGTTTTAATTTCCTTATGCCATAGTTTCACCTTTGATAAATTATAATATTCGTACTTACTGCGCAGAAATCCAGAATTCCTTCAAATCAGTTCATTAGGCACTCAAGGAACGAACTTTATAATACTATATTATGATTTGTGGATATAACCGAGTTCAAACAGTCTCCTTAGACAATGTATTAAATGTAAATGATACTTATAAATCAACTGCTGCAAAATTTCTTAATTACTTACCGGAGAATGTTTTTGTTTACTTTTCTTATAAAGACAAACTTCACATTGTAATACGACCATTTTATTAATTATTCATTTTAGTGTCATTCGTTTTGAACATTTTAAAAATAGGTAAAGAATAAACTATTTTCTTGTTCACAGGCGTACTTTGTCGATATAATAACAATTGCGCAGAAAATGTAATTTTCCTAAAGGTTTTTATTATTCAGAATTTTCTGTGTACTCTCTCAATCTGAATCAGTTAAAATCCACTGAAGTACAGTGGATTTTCACTGAATCAAATCAAGAAAAGGGGACCGCAGATAAATCAGTGGATTTAACCGATTTGTATCAGTTAAAAACCACTATTACCGCTTTCAGTGAATTTTCGCTGATGAAATAGAGAAAATTATCACCGTTAAAATCATTCAATTTTATTTGATGAATCAGTGAATTTTGATATTGTAATTCCAGGTAGTGATAATAGTGATAACACTTATACCTAAATGAAAAATTTGATTTTGAATTTCATTCAATCCAAGGATTTAATTGCACTTTTTACAGTGGGATTAAGTACTTCGTAAAAAATACAATCAAATCCATCAATTGAACAAAATCCCAATGTAACAACTTGTTATTCCACCTCCAACCCACCGCAGCAAGATAATTACGTATTTATTTCTGCACAATTATCTAATACATAATATGTGAAATATGCATTACTCTTGGTGAAACTTTCGAGTTAGGCTTATAAAGCACAATGGATACACAAAATCCGGCACTATAGTTATAGATACCAAAACAGAAGTCTTATCAGTTATCACATTTCATGAAACAAAATTATTATATTACCAAACAGCCATCTGAATGCATGTTCGAGCTTTTTCCTACCGATAATCAATAAGTTTTCACTTGTAAACGCAACTTTTCACATGATAACATATTATTATCTGCTGTTCAAGTTTCCCATATCGGATTCAAGTGCCGGATCCAATCTGTATCCACTATACAATTAAGTCTTACATGCAAATGAAAAACTAAAGAGAACGAAATTAAAAGCAGATCAAAAAACAACTTCAAAATTACGTATATTTTTCACTTTCTCACTTCATCACACTTCACATTATCAAAAAGCTAAACACAAGTCACAACTAGCCAAACTCGAACGTTATACTTGTAAATTTAAAATCTATGTGCAGAAGCGTGGCAAAATTCACTGATTAAACAGTTGTTCCGTGTTGAGATCACTGATCATTCAGTTTTTTATGTAACGACTTTTTGTATTAGCTGATACAATGCAGTCATTTATAACTTCACTAATGTATCAGCGTAATATTCGCTGATACATTAGCTATAATTCACTGAATTGAATCAGCATTTCATTTTCTATTGAAATTGACTGGATTTCAGTGAAAATTGGCAGATTCATCAGTTAAATAAAGTTGACTCCCCGAAATAGTGAAAAATTCATTGATTCAGATTGAGAGAGTAGGTTCGAACTACAAAGGCGTTGATGGCTGCAAATCCAAGGTTGAATTTGAAATTTTCGTCAATTTCATAAACTTCAATGAAAAGAATAAGGAAAAGGAGAAGGAAAAAGTCTTGACAGGAATCAGACGTTCCTCCACTCTGGAATTATTCCTTTACCTGTTATATGTCACATTGAAACAAAAAATCAAAACAGCACAGTCATCATTTTTTATGCTTGATACCTACATCGTCTGATATAGTTTAGAGATATTGTACAAAAATACTTCTCATAGGTTAAATTCGATATGGCCTAATAAATTCAACTCTGATCGTTTATTATTAGCCATTTTTTTCTGTGCATATATGTAGAAAGGGACGAAATGTTTGATTTTTCAGTGTATTATTCAGTTGACTGGAATGTCCAATTGTTCACGGATGAATGCAATCTGTTTGTAAATAATAAGAAAATTGTATTGGAAGTTTGTACACTGGTAAGTATGTCGTTTTCTAAATGGTTATTTGATAGGAGTAATGTGGAAAAAATGCGGTAAATTTGAAAAGTAATATATTTCTACGACAGCTCAAAAATATTAAATATTTTCAAAAATAAAAAATGTCGCATCGGACTGTATTTGTGAAGGTTCTTAAAGAAAAACTTCATGGTATACACGCTCAGCTGGGGACTCCCTTTGGTATGCGACATAGTATTACAGGATACACTCTAACAGAGTCTGATTTATGGTTGTTCCTCTCTTTTTTTTTTTTTTTTTTTTTTTTTGTTTGTTTGTTAAATCCGCTTTCTATCGCAAGCCGGTATATATTTTTACATTTTTTTTAAAAACATGTTTTTTTCGTTAGTTTCTCGTTCATTGCTTTGAGCTTATTCGGAAACAATAAATAAACTCCCAATAATCCAATTTTTATTAATGGCAGAAAGCTAAGAGATGGTACGAATTCCATTTTTACTGTTAGATAAAACGTGATATTAGTGGAATCCACAGTATTATAGATTTAACGGTTTTTCATGCCACATTTGAGCGAGACAAAAATTTTGTAATTGAAAGTAAATACTCTGTACATACGTATGTGATTTCATTTCCATGCTTTTCAACTTTTCTTATTTGTAGTTGACTTCTTTATAATGTGTTGAGAAGATTTGAATACCAAGTTGGAATTATTCGCATCACTTTTTGGTATCATTACTTTTCGAGTTTTAGTGATTGGATTTGGATATCGAAATATTTACTAACACCATTTTTAGCTGGATTTTCGGAAGGAAAAAGTCAGCTATTAAATTTTACCGGATAGTGGGAGTTATATTTCCCGACGTTTCGTGTCAAAATAAGACACTTAGCATGAATTTCGCGAATTGGAATTTCTTTATATTTGTACTTAGGTATACAGAGTGTACACTGTGTTCAATTAATTCCGAATGTTCAGCTACGAAATCATTACTTGGCAACACTGATTCACCACCGTTTTCGTAGTACAATCAGTGTTATCAGATAACGTTTTTTCAATCATTTCCCATAATAGAGGATTCGGAATTAATTGAACACAGTGTACCAGCGTGAGAATAAATCCTTCTAAACAGTAACTATGCAACTTATAGTGAATCCATGTAAATATGTTTGCCCAATCTCCGGACCGCAGGGGCTGAGTTATGCTCATTCGAGAGAAAAAAATGTTTGTTCTGGCTGAGTGTTTTCAAACTTGCATTTCTCGACAGCTAAAATTGGTACAGAATTGCGCTTTGCGGTGTCGAACAGCAAAGGCTCTGGTGGGATAAGGTGGTCAATCGGCCCCCGGTTGAACTTCGAAATTTTTTTCACAGATTCCGATTTTGTATCATAAAATATGATTTAATAGCAAATCTGCGATCACTTACCTCATGCCCCGGGTCGGGGGCTGGGGCCTCGAAAATGCGATTTTTAGCTTAAAAATTCCATCTCCGCGAGTTTAGAACCGATTTTCACCAAACTTGGCATGTAGGTAGAAGTACCCAAGGAGAATGTTGTGAAATTTTTTCAAATTTTTTCGACTCCTCTAACGACCTTGAAAACGACTTTTAACACTTTGAATCACTCTGTAGGGTACAGTTTTAGAGTGCACACGGCGGAAAAAATGTTTCTCTGTTATTCACACCTTCCTACACTACTCCGAATTTTTTCAAATTTTTATCGTTGGTGCAACTTCCTCAAAATATTCAAAAAGCCAATTAATCGTGCTTTTTCCTCCCACTGAACCCGCATTTTTCATCAAAAAATTTTTTCCTCGAGGAACATCACTAGTTACTCCCTTATACACATTTTGTCCGAATTTCACCTCAATTCATCCATTTTTCGTGAATTGAGGTTTTTTCATTAATTTTATGTGATTACAATTCAGTAATCACACGAAATGATCAAATGAAAAAACTAATCGCGGATTCGAGTCGGCAGGTCAAACTACCCCGATTTAGACCTTTGCAGCGATCATTTTGCCCAAAATTGAAAAAGTTCAACTTTTATCTATATTTTTTTCATTTTAATGAAATTGGATTTTTTGGTAAAAATATGTAAACTTTTTCAATTTATGCTTTTACGATGACCAAACTGGAGAAAAACATGGCAAAATTTGCTAATGAAATTCCCACATAGACGAGAGACTTTTGGGTATTTCGTCAGAGATTATAAAACTTGAAATATTTTTTCAAAATTGAATTATTACTTTCAGACATTTTGTCAGACATTCTGAAACCTAACAATTTATTAATTTTTTCACTACTTATAAAAATTGATGACTTTTAGACGGTATTTTGTTGGACATTATAAATTTACACCCCCCCCCCCCCCCCCCAATATTCCCTTATTATTGACATTTCCGGAATGATTCAGTAAGTAGGTATCTATATATTATTTAATTTTTTTTTTCAAAATTGGATGACTTATGGATACTTATTTTGTCAGTAATTTTTTTTAAATGTATTTTTGTCTTTTAAACTTGAGAAATATGATGAGTGTAATATCGAGCATGAAAAAAAAAAAAAATTAAAGAGAGGCAATTTTTTCAAAATTTGAATTTGGCAAGTTCTTATAGAAATCTTATTCTATTACCAAGACAATTTTTTGAAAAATTTCCGATGAAAATTCATTGTTTGAATCTGAGTTAAAAACTGGAGAAATATGACATTGCCATCTCTGTATCATCGCAAGTACTAAAAAAAAAATGAAAATTGAAGCTGCGACTTCATCAATATTTGACTCCGACAAGTTTTAAAAAATATTCTAATATCAAGATAATTGAAGAAAAATAAATCTGATGAAAATTCATTGTCCGAATCTGAGTTAAAACTCGTAAAATATTATGACAACATGTGTATTATCAAGGTATGGAAGAAAATAACAATTGGAGGGAGGCGACTTTTTCAATATTTGACTTCGACAAGTTCTTGGGAATATTATTCTATTATCTGGACAATTTTTTTCAATTTCAGGTGAAATTTCATTCTTAGAATCTCAGTTCAAAACTCTAGAAATATGACATGTTTATCACCAAACAGTGGAAAAAATGAAAATTGAAAGGAGGCGACTTTTTCAATATTTGACTCCGACAAGTTCATGGAAATATTACCTATTCTATTACCGAGACGATTTTTTTAAAAACATTTTTAATGAAAATTCATTGTCTGCTGAGCTTGAGTTTAAATTGTTGACTGAATCAAGTAGGTAATAAAAGAGTGAGTAACAAAAAATATTTTTTATAGAAAACTGGCATAGCCAGTTGATTTAATAATCATGAGCATTTTTTGTACCTTTTTTTTTGCTAGATTTTCATTCAAAATTGTACCTACGTATTATTCTGAAATTCTCGAAATCATTCCCAATTTAAATTTTAAAATATGTACACCACGTGGAAATATTGATCTTATGAAAAATGTCAATGCTCTTATGTTAGTTACCCAGGTACAAGTATATTTCAAAAATAAACAAAAATTCAAACCGAACTAGGTATATAGAAAAGAATTTCAATTTCAATTGATTTACTTAAGATATTCGTGTAGAAATAGTTTTGAACCCCCTTCCACCATTGAAAATTAATAACCGAAAGAACAGAAAACATTCAAAATTTTGTTTCGAACTTGAGAAATTCATTTTCATAAGAAATCTCTCATGAATATAAAAAAAATTGTTAGCTTATTCATTCCACTTGCTTAAAGTAATAATATACAGGTTGATCGCTAGCCTCAATATTAATGTCGGTGAAGCTTTACGTTCGTGTTCTAAGGATGACGACGAGTCGGCAAATATTACTTCTCCAGAAATAAATTATTTTCTTTCACTCTTTAAAACTTTCTTTGCCAACGAAGACGCTTCAACGACAGTAACATCTTTTTTTCCTTTTCATGAAATAGTTGAAGCGCTTCAGTCAACGTTTTCTTAAACGAAAATTTATTTCATTTTTTTTTTTTTTTTTTTTTTTTTTGAATTCCAAACGTGATATATTTGCTATTATTAAAAGATACTTTGTGTAGCTTTTTGAGGGGAATAGAATTTTTTCAGAAATAACATATGTACGTGTGAATATTTATCTTTCCCAGTTGAAAATGTTTCATTGGAAAAGTTTTTTTTTCCTTCTTTCATTTACGTACGAAGGCATTTTTTTTCTCGACGGAGACAAAATTATATTAAGCCGTGTACTTACTCTATTGAAAATTTTTAATAAAAAGCAGTACCGCATTTAGAATGAAAATATGGAATTTCAAACGATAGGTGCTGATAGAACTAAGCCATTAAAAATATATAAACTCGATGAAATCGACAATTTTATACTTACATGCATTTTATTTAGGTACCTACTTTTATAGTTGCTAGTCGAAAAGAAATTTTTCATACGTACCTATAGTAGAAAAAATATCAAAACACCGTTACTTAATATATAAATTGCATTGTAACACAGTGTGAAAGAGCGTTATTTGCAGAAATGTAGAAATAATTTATAACTACCGTTGTGCTGGAATTATTTCACGAGTAAATAGCTTTGTTCTTAGAACGCAACGCATCTATTTCTAAGATCACGGCTGGTTATTTCGAAAACAAAACGAACAATAAGTTATGGACCCATAGAAAGCATAAAATACTTGCAGTCATTACCTGTTTCATCTTCGGCCGTTTCTAATGTTTTCAGCCTTAGTTCAAATGTTTCTAATAATTCAGCATCTTCCTTCTACCTCTCTCGACTCATCCGCTAAAAAGAAAAGTACCTACGTATTAATTTAAAATGAAAAACGAATATCCATAATGAGGGCAATATCTCCCTTAGTATATGTTACTTTTCGAAGCTTTTTAATTAGGTACATGATATGACATCAAAAGAATATCAAACGATAATTTCAATAATTAAACGACATAATTATAACAACGATATCGAATTTAAGATTTATTTTCATAATTTAATATAAGTATATCATTCGAGTGATTAGAGTACTTTTCTTCAGATTATTTCACTTCCAATTTCTAATTAGTTAGATAATTATATTTTCTTGGTAGATGTAGGTATTAAAAAAAAAAAGAAGTTTAAAAATTCAATCATTTGACTTCTGCATATCTAACTATTTTTTTTTCTAGAAAGGACTGCTTTTAACAGAGAATTTTTTTAAAAATTCCCTTGAAAATTTTTTGAAAAAAATTAATGATAATTACCTATTTCGATTTTTTTAAAATTACTCTGAAATGATTTGCAATAGGTACTCGTAAAAAAATCAAAAGGAAATTCTATTTCAAAACAACTTTGATAAATTTTTGAAAGTGAACTTGTTTAGTTTGTACCTAATCAGTAGGGTTTTTTACTTTAATAACTAAAAGAAAAACTCGCCCCTTCTTCAACAAAATAGGCGAGACCTTTTTAATGCATGGCTGGCTATCTATATAAAGGCCAATTCTATATGGTTTTACCAATTTTTGAAAATCATTCATATTAACAACAGAAATGAATAGGTATATAACTTCGCGTGTTCATATCAATGATATATTTTTATAAATCAAAATGACGTGAAGAAAAAATTGGAAAATATCGTATAAAAATATATTATTGATCATTCTTATTTTTTTAAATATTGAAAACTGTAAATTCGATTAATTTTTATAAAAGTTGACAATTGTTGTCAATTTTTGAAAACCATGAATTTTACTAGATTATTGAAAATTGGTAATTTTAATCATTTTTATAAATTGCCAATCTGTACAAATTATGAAAAGTTATCAATGTGTAAGAAATTATTTTTAGTGAGAATTCTACCCAGTACCTATTCCCCTAGTGATACTTGCTATGCTTTGCTTTCTCCTCTCTCCGCTTTCACCTGCTTATTTCTACGACCAGTTGCAAGGTGCGCGCGCTGGGGATATTTCATCCCTCGAGAATGTTGTACGAGCTCGTATGAGAATACGAGGTACATTTCTCTATCGCTTCGCGAGTTTGTATGTTTGAAATTTGTCGTCATCGTGCTTAATTAATTTTCACGTTTTTGGACCTGTTGTTCGGATTGATTTTTGGTGAGTTTTACTCATTGAGTACTGTTTTGGTTTTTTATTACGGTGCTTATGGTTGGTGGGTAGCCAACCTAAGTTACATAATTTATATAGTGCTGCTTGGCTATGCTTTTTTTTTATACTCATTCGCTGGCGGGTGTCGCGGGAGTTGGCACCAGGTATTCCTTTAGGCTTGAGTGAGAGGGTATCTTGCTCAAGCGACGATAAGGAGCCGGCTGTTTGGGCACTCCGTTGCCACTCAGCTTTAGGGCCAGCACTTAGAGGGGACCTATAGGCATTCGTTGCGGGCTAGGTCTGAACCCTACTAAGTTGGTGCCGGTTAGAGCCCGGGCCAGAGTGAGGTGTTTGCGAATACGTACAGATGCATGGTACGTCTTTATATTAGAGTGCCAGTACTCAGGTGCGATATTTTAATGTTCTAGGTGTATCAGGCAAGCCGCAGTCGCCACCCGTGCAGAGCTCTTTTCTTTTAGAAGTGCAATTTTTTCAAAAATGTTCGCCCTCGCTTCGCTCGGGCAGCAACAGTCGTTTTGATTCAAATCCTAATGCTACCATAAGTTCTTGAAATTTTTTCTATGAGGATAGTGAGAAGTTCTTCTTTTGAAAACTCACTTTTTTCAAAAAATTCAGCGCAGGGGTCTACTTCCCACTGTTGTACCTATTAATTTTCATTCGGCATTTTCGAACTACACCCCCCCAAAAAAATTTTCTCAAACCGTTTCTGCACCCGTGTCCAGCTATCCAGCCCCATCGCATCATTGATCTCAAAATTATTATGTGTAGATTATGTATATATAATTTCCTTCGCTCACATTATACATATTTTATGTTAGCCCCCTTTTTAAATCTTTCTATAATATATACATTCTTTCTTCGTAAATTTTTACAAATGTTTACCAAATTATTATAAAATCAATACTTTTTACAAATTGTTGAAAATTGAGACTATTTCAAGTTTATCAATTTTTGAAAATTGGCAATTTTTGAAATACATTTTTAAAATTCCCAATTTGATTAATTTTTGAGAAATGACAATTCTTCCAAATTTTTGAAAATTGGCAAAAGATGGACAAAAAAGTTGCACATCTTTGCTAAAATTTCTTTCCCATTCTGCTGGAGTTAGGTTCGTATCAAATTTTTTTTCTGATTTGTCAATAGAGTTTCGTACCTTACCGCGACACTTTTTCGTATTTTAATTTTTTTTTAAGCAAGGGCGTTGTAATATTATCAGTAAAGGTCGTACAAACCTAATCACAAAAAAAAAGGTGTGTTCGTGATAATTTATATCATTCAATGCATAATTGCAGAGCAATTTATTTGAATATGATAAATGCAAACAGAGAAAGCCCACAAACGACAATTTTATAGGAAATGTACGTAATAAAACAACGTAGGTACCCATTGTTCTTTCTTTGTGAGAGAGAAAAAAATAATAAATAAATAAAAACATCGTACAACGCACGTAGAATTGGAAAACAACGTTTGTCGTTGAGAAAGATTTTTAAATTGGCTGAAAGCTGTATTTTATCACGACACCTAAAAAGTATATATGGATACATACATAGTACATTGTGTTAAGGGGAAACTATGTTGATTTCTGAAGGGCGGCGAGCTGAATAATTTCAGTAGGTAGCGTTGAAAAAGATACGCGTAAGAGGTATCGTCATACAGTGCTATCTAAAGTGCGGATCACGTACACGTGAAAAAATTAATTCGATTGAGATTCGGAGAGAAAAAAAGTTGCAAAAAAAGACAAGCGTATACGCTTTCATTTTTTCAGACCCTGCCATGTATATCATCTTCTATATGCTATGGGGTTGTGCGAGCTGTATTTGTGAAAATTTCATTAATTAACAATACGTTTCCTAATAAGACCTCGAAAGTTTGAGAGAGGTGGAATTAAAAAGATCCTAAAATTGAAGTGGAATAATACCTAAATTCTATTAGATATACCCGGTAAACACACCGCCTGCTATTCGTATGCTAAAATCACAGAGACGAAAATCGCGGTCTATTCGTATACGAATAGAATGCGAAATCAAAGCAAAAATCGAAGAAAATTTTCTCAGATAAATTTGTATACTATTCGTGAGCGAATATCATGCTAAAATCGTATTTAAAAACCTGTAGATGTTTTGTGGGATATTAGCGCGATATTCGCTTGCGTATCGCATGCATGAAATAACATTGAAAACAGACAGAAAGTTCGTAGGATATTAGCGCGATATTCGCATAAGAATCGTATGCTAAAATCGCAGTGGAAAACGTGCAAATATTTCTTACGATACTAGCACAATATTCGCATACGAATCGTATGCTAAAATCGCAGTGGAAAACGTGCAGATATTTCTTACGATATTAGCGCAATATTCGCTAGTGAATAGCACCCGATTTTCACTACAACTTCTTTCAATACGTTTTACAAATGAGAGAAGTCAGTTTCAAACATGAACGTGTACTTGAATGTATTGCAGTGACATTTAAACTATAAAATAAAGGTTTTTCTGGGTTTTTTGATTTTGTTGGGGAATTTTGTGTTTTGTTTGATGTTTTTTCTTCTTTTTAAGTAAAAACGCCAATGATTTGATTTCAAAGTGATAAGAATGGAGACGAAGGCAGAATTTCTTGGACGATTTCCACTCACAGTAAGTTAATTATTTTGAATTTATATCTTATTTGTGATCGCGTGAATCTGTGTGAAATTTAATTTTATCAAATCGTAAAAATTTTAGACGTCTTATCAGTGCTATAAAATTTTTCAATTGTTCCTCTTCCTTCTCCAATTTGAACGCAGTATTATGCGAAATTATAAGGAAAGGAAGAGTCAAATCGAAATTTTTGTAATAATCGAAATTATTTCTAAGATTTCAATCTACAACTTTTGTTTGAAAAAATTTTCATTTGGGACTGCGGGACAGCCCTTCTTCCCTCTTACAATTCAGAGTAATAAATATACGTTTTTATACCTATCTAATCTATCTATCTATCTATCTATCTACGTAGTATTTGGCATAATTGGGGGGGGGGGGGGTCTCAAATTGAGAAATTTTTCAAACAAAAGTTGTAGATTGAAATCTTGGTAGTAATTTTGATTTTCCTAAAAATTACTTTATCAAATGCAACTGATAGGTACTCCAAAAACTTTACGATTCGGCATAATTTCATTTTCCACAGATCTGCGATCACAAATATGATATATTTTCGAATAATTAATTTACTGCTGAGTGGAAATCGTCAAAAATCATTTGCCTACTTTTTAGAGGCGAATTCCGAACACTAATCGCAAGCGAATTAACAGCGAATAGAACGCTACATTCGCTGCTAATTTCGCATACTATTAGCGTTCGAAATTAGCCGCTAAAAAAGCGGACATTTTTGATATGCTAATAGTACGCTATTTTCGCATGCTATTCGTATATACGATAAATGCGAATTTAGCGCTCTATTAGTACGCGATTCGCATACAGTGTGTTTACCGGGTAGCCAATAGGTTTCCGATTGTAAAATTTCTCCAATAGTCTAAAATTAAAAATTAAAAACCAAAAAAAATACATGTTAGAAAAAAAACACATTTTCCAGCTCAACCGATTTCTAGGATTAATCATCCAAGTATAACTGTACTTTTAACTATTGCCCATTAAATTTTATTTGTGCTGTCACGTGTACAGTCATTTGGTAATATGCCAATTCATTATCGAATGGCGATAATTTTTCTATAGAATTCAAGTTTCCTTTCCTATACCCATCTATCGAATTTTTGAAAGTTGTTGTTTTGCTGGCATTCTGGGAACTTTTTCCCCTTCGATAAATAGCACGCATTAGAAAACGCGAGTTTCAATTTTCGGAAGTGAGTAAGTACATATACGTGCAAAATGGAAATTATACAAAACTATACCATACGACGTGCAAGATACTTCAATAGGTAGGTACCTATAGGTCCCTATACTATTGTTTTTTATGTTTCATCTAAAGCGTCACCGCGTTGACGATGATTTTAAGTTTATTGATATGATGTAAGCTATACGAACATTTGGAAACAAAGAGCAAAATTTTTGTTACGGAAATGTACTTTTATTGAGATTGAATGTTTCTTTTCAATTTTATAAATCTGTGTGGCACGCTATTGAAAAACTTTCTGTAGTTCTGTTTATCGTCGTATCGTCATTTTGATGTTTTAAGTTGATAAAAAAAATCATGTTTTACCTATGGTTTTCATTCGTAAACATATTCTTCGTTATAATTTTTTAACCGTATATAATCGTGATTTCAATATTGTACGAGTATTCTTAGAAAATCCCAAGGGTATGAAAATTTTTGGATATTTTTTTTTTTTTTTTTTTTTGTTAAAAATTTAATTATCCAAGTTGAAATTTCATCTGATTTTGTATCGTACACGGTGGAAAGTTTAGACACGAGCTTTAGTTTTCCTCGAGTGCATTTTTTTATACAATTCAACATTTTCCCTCCTTAATTAAACAGTTTGTATTTATATATTTTTCCTTCTCTTTTTTTCAAAACAGTATTTTTTCTGTGTTTCATCTTTCATCAGCATAATTTCATTCTCAAATCAAAATAAAATTACTCTTGTACGAGACAAAAAAAAAATCATTAGGTAATGGGCATTTAAAATACCTCGTTTAGGTACTTACAATTAGGTATAGTATAGTTTTTTTTTAGAAATAAGATGTAGGTAACACTTTTTTTTTTTTTGCATAAAATCTAAAAAGTTGCAACTTTTATAATGAAGTGTAGTATTCATTTCATGAACTGTATTTCGTATGTATTGGGTGCTAGGCCAAAACCCATCTAGGTATAAGTAGGTAGGTATATCTAGTCGTACACCTTCTTTTACGAATTTTACTGGATTAATAATTATATCAAAATAAGTTCGTATTATTTTTCATTTTTTTCTTTCTTTTGAAATTTTTTTGAACAAAAAAAAGGAATAATAAACGTCGTATAAATTCGTTTTTATTTGAGAATTTTCAAAAATGATAATTCGTTTTTATTTTATGACTTCAAATTGCATACACTGATGTGTGTAATCAAGAAGTTTCATAAAAAATATGTACTACGTATTTATGTTGTTGTATTGTATATGTACACCGAGGATACAACTTAATGTGGGATATTTCCTGCGGAAAAGGTGGTAATATTCCTTTCGTCGGTAGAATAGTCGTAGACTTCTCCGCATGAACTTCTTTTCAAAATAAACAGACAGTTGAATAAATAAACATAGGGCAAGGGCGTTCAAGTTCGAATTGGCAAGGCATCAGGTGAAGATAAAATATGTCAGAACATGAAAAAAAAAGTGTTTAGTTCAATGTTTTGCCTATTTTAATTCTGCAAGGAGCAGATTGGATCTTTTGAAAATTTTCATGTTTTATGAACTGTGTACAAATACTTACTAGGGTGGAGTGAAAATAAAAACATACCTCGGATTTCGACCAAACTCGCAGATGTGGTTTACTTTGAGTTGAGTATCTCCCAAAAAAAATTTGAGCCCTCCACCTCTCAGGGGAGTGGAGCTAGGGGCCCTCAAAGTAAGGTCACTTTTCAAAAAAACGCAGTTTTTTGCCACTTTTGGGTAGTGCCACTTACCAGGTACCTCGGTCACAGAACTAGAAAAGTGCAATTTGAGTTTCTACACCTCCCCATGCTATTGAAGTTGAAAATTGATATCGATTTTCCCACCCTACCAGGGGGTTGAAAAGTTGCAGATCGCTAAAAAATCGAGAATTCCGAATTACAAAAAATGGAAGTAACATCTGCTTGGTACCAAAACTGTATCCAAATAGCTCCTGTTGATGCAAAAAAATTATGAAAGTTGGCAAGCCTGTTATGAAATTTTTTGAACTTTTTCTATCGAAATAGGGGGCTCAAAAATTTTTTGGGAGGTACTCAACTCAAAGTAAACCACCTCTGCGAGTTTGATCGAAATCCGAGGTATGTTTTTTTTTTCACTCCACCCTAATACTTACTTTCTCGAAAAAATTACCTACTTTTGAAATGTGTTGTTTCTTTTGGCAAAATAAATCCTTTGAAAACATTTTTATATAATTTTACAAAATATTACTTTTAGATTTTAAAGTAAAATAATTTTAAAATTCCTGAAAATTGGTTTGAAAGAAATTTTAGAAAATACCTACTCGTACGTTTACAAAAATTATTCAAAGAAATTCTGCCTTCAAAAAGTTATTTTTCATTAATTTTTTTTTCAAATTAAAACAAACAAACAAACAAACAAAGGTATTTACTTACTAAAAATTAGTTATAAAAACGTTTGAAATTACTAAAAATCCATTTTACAAAAATTTTTGAGAAAAGATTCAAGTATTTTGTTCATCCAAAAAAAAACTGAAAATTATAGGTAATTTTTTTTCCATATACCTAATTTACAATTTATTTTATTTTAAGGTAGCACGAATTTTTTCTCTCGCAAAAAATCCTTTTAAATGAAAAAAGTTTAACAAAAAAATTTGCGAAAAATTATTTTGATAAGATTCTGAAAAATTCTCATAAATGTTTTGGTTTGTTTTATTTATTGTTAAGTACAGCCTTAAAGGGAACCTTCTTGAAAAAATTACAAAAAATTATTTTTTCAAAAATGTTTCGCAAAAAAAATTGCAAAAAATAGTTTCAAAAAATGACAATAATTATTTTGTATAAAATTACTTAAAAAGCGCAATTTTTTCACAAAAAATTGTTCTATAAAAATTTCTCCAAGAAATTCGCTTGGAAAAAAATTTAGAATCCGTTTGATAATTTTTTGCAAAACCTTCATAAGTAGATATTTTTACATTTTGAAAAAAAAATCTACAATAATTTACCTAATACCTATCTAAAAAATAAGTAACAATTTTTTTCAGAATTATTTTAAAATTAAGAATTGGCATTATTTCTCAAAAAATTATTCGAAAAATTTTTCAAAAAAATACAAAGAACTCTTTTCAAAAAAATATTGTAGAAAATTTCCTTGAAAAACAGTTACAAAAAATTATTTAAGAAAATTATCATCTTGGGTCAGAATCAACATTTTAGTTCGCAAAAAAAAAAATGAATAAATAAATTTTTTCAACAAATTCGTCACCATTTTTTTTTTCACAAAGTACTTAGGTACTCGTAAATTACAAAAAATTGCAAAAAAAAAATCAAAAAATTCAGGGAAAAATTCTTTTGACAAAGCTCTTTGAAGAAAATATATCTTTAAAAAAATAACTGAAATTCTTGAGGGGAAAAATTTTTTTAGGAGACGACAATTTTTTTCCTAAAACCTTATTTTTTTCAAATGTTGACAAACTTTTTTTAAAATAAAAAATAAAAAAATAAGTTTCAAAAAGTCTGATAAAATGTCGGAAACTCATTCAGTTTTGAAAAAATACTTAATGAATATAAAAAATAGAAAAAAATTCAAGTGGGCTAGAAGTTGAGGATGTCTGACGAAATAGGTACCCATCCAAAAGTCTTTCGATCAGAACTTTCGTGCAGAACTTTCGTGTCTTTTATTTCACCCGCCAGTTTGGTCATCGTAAAGGCAAGTTGCTGCGCTAAAATTTGTATTTTGAGAAATTTTTTTCAAGACATTTGTTTGGAAAAAAAAATACAAAAAATACTTATTTTCAAAAAAATTATATTTTTTTTTTCAAAATGTTTTGCGAAAAATTCATTGAAAAAAATAGGTGATAATAATTTTTGTTTTGTTTTAAAAAATTACCTCAGAAAAAAAATTTAAAAATTACAAAAACTATTTTAAAAAATTAGAACTAGGTGAGTAAATTCTTTTGCAAAGTGTTAGGTACAAAAAACTATTTCAAAAAAAAAAATGAAAAACATGTTTTTAAATAGGTAGGTAGGTATTTTTTTAAAATGACAATTTTTTTCTTCAAAATAGCCTTTTAAATTTTTTTACAAAAAATTATTATCTTTAAAAAAATTTCAATAAAAAAATTCATTGAAAAATAAAAATTACAAAAAATCTGTTTGAATTATAGGTAAATTTTGTAAAAATGTTATTCAAAAAAAAACTCTTGGCCCGAAATTGGTGGAGAAATTATTTTTATAGTAAACCATTTTTGGGGATACATCTTAAAAATAAGTAGGTATTTTGAAAATGTTTCATAAAAAAAAACTTTTCTTTGAAAGAAAGTTAATGAAGTTGCACCGCTTCACACTAAAATTACTGTAGCATTGTGCTGAAATTAGACTCGCATGGTATACACAAAAGTGGCTGAGTTTTTCTTTCAGCGTTATGCCAATACATTATACCTCGAAAGTAAAATACATTATGGAAAGCTGGAGCTTTCCCAGCAGCAGGGATAAAAATCAACTTCTAAAGGTGAACTTTTTTCCAACATCTTTTCGAGGTCGTACGACAAAATATTTTTGGGACTCATCCATTCCCTGCGAATTTCTCTCTAAAGAAAAAAAAATGCAGCATTGATCGACCGTATTAAATAATACAGCGGTTATTTTTGTGTAATTACTTGAAAAAAATATCTACCTTATTCAAACAAATAGAGGTACTCATTACATGGCCGCGATGTATAGTAATTTCATAAAAAGAAAATATTTAATCAGAACAAATAGAATTATTGTAAATTTGGAGACGAGCCAAGCCAGTCAAGGAAGAAAAAGCAGGTTGAATAAGAAAGACTTTGCACACGCTAAAGGTCACCTACAAAGCTGTTGGAAAAATACGACGCGAAAGTTTATTTTTGGGCACAAAATACGAGGCACGTCGGTCGAGGAGCAAAGAAGGAAATTAAAAAATAATCCTTCGAATTAGTTAGGTTAGGTACCCGGAGATGAAATTTTTCGTATTGTAATTCAACTATGCGTGCGAAAAGGCTACAAGACGAAAAGAAGATTACACATTGAATCAGTTGTAATTAAAAATAATTCAAGCAGATAACGTTTTTGGATAGCTAACGATGAAAATCAAGAGTGTGAACGTTGGCAAAAAGCTAAAGCTAGGCAGCTTCGTATTCCCCGGAGTGCATCTTATTCGTGTTTATACGAAGCTGTGACGTTTTAGTTAAGAGATTATCATTGACGAAGCGTGTCCCTTAAGTACTCCTTTTACGATCAAAGAACCAGTCAAGAATTTCGTTTCTGTACAAATTTTAATAATGTTGATGTTTATTTTTGCAAAATGTTAAATATTATGCTGAAATTCTCCACATTGGTGAAATATTTAACAGATTACAATACAAACATGTAGGCTGGAAATTTAGGTTGGTATTTCAGAAAATGTGTTTGTGATCCAGCAATTATAACTTTTTGTGGCTGAGGTGAAGGGTCATGTGAGAAGTGTCAAAACTCGATTGAAATGAAAACATTTCAAAATTGTTGCACTATTCGAGTATATACAACCGAAATTATAGGTGCCCGTTTTCATTAGCAATTTTTTATGAATTTTTGAATTTTGAAATTTTAAGGAAATCAAAAATCAAAAATTCAAAAAATTATTTTTTTAAATTTCTTTGCACATCATCTGCTACCTAGAACTTATAAAAGCAAACAAAATTTATAATACATATTTTTGCCTATCTCTGAAATTGAAGGGGTTAAGAGGGAAATCTTATTTTAATTCATTCAAAAAAATTACTTCTTTGAATTTTACGTTAGTGTGTATTCTTTCTTATGTTACACACAGCGCCTACGAAAGGGTGGTAGGCAATTTTTAAAACACTTAACAAAACTCGTGTCAACAGAAAGGATACACATTTGACATTGTCATAAATTCAAAGAAATAATTTTCAATATTTTTTTGAATTTTTTTTTGAATGAATTAAAATAAAAGAGATATACTTACTGCCATTTTTCATCAAAATCGAGCAACTTTGATTTTTTTTGCTCATTTTCAAGAATTGAGAGTTTTGGACTTAAGAAAAATTTCGCATGAAATCAAATACTTTACATAATAATACTGGAAACTCTGTGCTTTTGATTTGACTCCCAAGAAGAGCGCTCTCTAAGCAGCTCGGCATGAAACTAATTCCAGGTTTTCGACTAATCGTCGCGTGATTCGCCCTCTGATTGGTCGAAGACATGACGATCGGTCGAAAGTCTCAGAATAGTTTCATGCCGAGCCGCTAAGAGAGCGCTTTTGTTGGGAGTCACTTGTCCCCATTGGAGTTTCCAGTATTATTATGTAAAGTATTTGATGAAATTCAAAATTGCTCGATTTTGCTGAAATTGCAGTATATGAGAGATATCGACTTGAAACAAGCCCAGACATGGTTTTTAGGACCCTAGGTCATCTTGAAGAGGTTCTGGGTTCCCAAAATGGCGTCACTTGGGTGTTTTTGGAAAAAAATAAAAAAAATAAACGAATTTGATCCAAATTTGGGTTGATGGTGTATTTTGATGTTATTATTGATATTATATTTATTTCAAGGAAACAAAATTTCGACCAGAAAGGACACACTTAAGAGTGAAAAATGGGCGAAAAAATCGATTTTTTTGCATTTTTGAAGATGACGCACCACGATATCAAGTTCTACAAAAAATATGGCATTGTACATCTAGGCTAAGTACACAATAAATTTTTTTTCAGAATTGCACCTCTGAAAGGAGTTGCCAAAAACACCCTTAGAATCCTTAAAATGTATATTCGACCTTGAAAAGTTGTTCGAAATTTTATCCAAAAAATTCCAAAAATCAACCTTGATACTTTCCTCATTTCTTGCACGTTTGAAAAAATTTGGTTGAAAACAGCCAAAAATAAACATTTTTAACGAAAATCGACATTTAACCCCCCAAAAGGGGTTAGTGTTGAGATACCGAGCTGAAAATTTAGTCACAGGGGTTTTAGACCATAAGGACCAACTTCCACTGGATAATTCAAAATTCGGTGATCAGGGTCAAATCACCCCCCTATAAACCCAGCTAGACTCTTTCCCCCAAGCCCCTTAAATTTCAGAGATGGGCAAAAATATGTAATAATAATTTGTTTATTTTTCAAAGTTCTATCGGATGATGTACAAAGAATATTTTTTAAATAATTTTTTGAATTTTTGATTTTTTAAATTTTATAATTTCCTCGAAATTTCAAATTTCAAAAATTCATAAAAAAATTTGAATGGAAACGAGAACCTATAATTTTGATTTTGTAACTCACTCGAGTAGTACAACAATTAAAATATGTTTTCATTTCAATCGGTTTCTGACACTTCTCCCTATTAATCATCAATTTTTCAAACTTCATAATACGCGTATGTAAGTATTTGTAGATGTACCTAACAATAGGTAAAATCAAATTAGGCAGGAAGGTAGGTATATACCTATCTAATTAATGTACCAGAAAAATATTTTATTAAATCGATATTTTCTATTGGCTAACGATACAGGAAAGGACCTTTTAATAAAACTGGGGTTTCGATAGTTGGAAAGTTTATGCGAAATATCGTTAAAATTTAAAATTTGCGAACATTAATACATTTATGACAACAGTAAAAATTACATTAGCTTATAATTGTTGGCACTTTTCATAATTTCGTATCGCTTTAGTTACTTTTATGTTGCGCGGTATTAAACTTTTACGTTTCGTTTTATGACTTAGCACTGTATAAAGATCGAAGATAATTTCGAACGATACGTGATACTTGGCTGTTTATTGTGAATTTTCAAAACTTCAGCAGTTTCTCAAAGGAGCTGATTTTTTCGCCTGTAAAATTTATTCCATCTAATTACCTCCACCTTTGGTATCCTTTATCTCATACGAGCATTTTAATACTCTACTTTCTGCAATCGAGTCGGAATACTCGCGTATAAAATGAACCATTTTGAATAAAATTTCAGCTTATTGATAACTATTTTGGAAAACGGTGCAAATTAGTGGAACGCCACCTTATTAGAATTTCTTAATTGTGATTTGGAATTAAGTTTGAAAAGAAATATCTGCGTAATGTTTTAAGACATAAAAGAGAAAACGTTAAGCAATGTTAAATAATAGCTTGCAGTTGTGGCTTTCATTCGAAATTCGAAGTTATGAGAGATAATTTGAAGTCGTTATTTTCTGCTGTCTTATAATAACTGTACAAATAGCAGTGGGGTGTGATGCAAAAGTATACTGGTATAAGACTAAGATGTAAGAGAGGCTTATGTAACCAGAGGAGTAACAGATGTGTAATATTATAGCATATTAGTATTTTCCTCTTCGCCCTTTATCAACCCTGAACAAAGAAAGCTCTTCTCGCGACCAATCCCTTTATTTAAAAGCGTCAGCGAGAAAGTTTTCAGAAATCATTGCGCCTAGCGGTAAAGTTCTCTAACGAAATTTCCATAATAAATAGGATATAACTTGACTCCTAAACATGTGTTTCTACCTTGCAATTTGTTTACTTATTTGAGACACTTCTTTGTGCAATTTTTTACGTTCAACTTTTAAATTAAAACTGCAAAACGTTTTAATCATTTTCAAAATTAATATCCGCTGTACGGCGAATGCACGGATGTGCACGTTAAAAAAACACTAACTATGAATCTACCTTTTCATGTCTCTTTTTTTTTTTAATTTATCATAAGGGGAAGTTTCCAAGGTTATTCGAAATTAAATATTTTTCAGAAGGTAAATCAACAGGCGAATACTTTTTTGGAAGGTACTTAGATTTACTCTTCAATATCATCTATAAAAATATTCAGCGTCCAAGAAAAACATCATCGACTAGTCTTTTGATGACTTGAATATTTTTTCAGAATATAAGCCACAGGGCCTATTCTAAGGAAAATTTGAAGCTGCACAAACTTAGCTCCATTACCAGAGCCATAGCCATGCTCCATATAGGTATTATGAGTATGTAGTGGGGGCATTTGTTAAATTTTTGATTGGTTTTTAGCAACTTCAGACAAACACGTTGAAATTATCGCAAAAAAAATTTTAAAAATTCTCGAGGGAAAAAATGAAAATTATTTTTCAAAATCAACATTTTTGGTATGTTGAGGTAATATAGTTTACCAAATTTCAAAAAAAGGAGATTCGTGTTTTTTTCGTGCTATTTGAAATTTTTTCTTTGTGAGTTACAAATTTCCCCCCACGCCAAACTATCAAACATTGAGTGTCAATTTCAGGTAATTTTTTAAAGAAATGGATACCTAGATTTTTTTGTCAGAATAAATTTTCATGAAAAATTTTTGACAGTGGTTTAGAAGATTATTGACCAGAGAATTTCTCCAAAAGGATTTTTTTGACAAAATGTTTTTCAATTTTTTTAGAGATTTTTTTGACAAACTAGGTAGGTAAGTGTAGATAAAATATTTTTCAAGGATTTTTGGTCAGAAAATATCAACTTTTTTAATAACAAGTTTTTTAAACGTTTTTTTGAAAAAAATGAGACTTCTTAATTAGTACCTACCTAATTATGGTTTAAAATTATTTTCAAGGTTTTTTTAGGAAAAGATTTTTTAGTCAAAAAAAAATTCAAGATCTACTGTTAAAAATTTAAAACATTTTTTGAAGATTTTTTTTTGTTGTCAAAAATCAAATTTTGGAGTACCCAGATGAATAATCAAGTATGTTTTAGTAATTTTTTTTTTTTCAAGATTTTTTAGGTAGGCCTAAAAAATATTTTTGTAGATTAGAAAAAAGTCAAGATCGGTAGTTAATATGTATCTTGAATAGATATTCTTTTTTTTTGACAAAATCTGAAAAAAAAAAGTTTCAATATTTTATTGTCAAAAAAATGTTAAAACAAAATTGTTAAAAAACAAAAAAAAACATTTTTCAAGAGCTTTTTTTGTTACAAAAATATTTTTATCATCACGCTTCTATCAGCTCAGTCTTGGTTTGTAATGTAATTCTAATGTAATTGAGGCGCTTGGTGGAAAAAGGGCGTTCTGCTACATAACGCCCTTTTTCAATATTTTTGGAAATTTGAAATCTTCAGGTCTCCAACTATTAGTACACGATGTATTAGATCTGAAAAATATACCTAGACGATGATAGACGCCTTGACAGGTGATTTTTTTCCAAAAATACCCAAATGACACCATTTTGGGAACCCACAACCTCTACAAGATGACCTAGGGGCCTAAAAATCATGTCTGGGCTTGTTTCGAGACGATATTTCTCATATACTACAATTTCAGCAAAATCGGGAAACTTTGACTTTTTCAACTTATTTCATGCATTTGGTTTGACATTTTTAAAATTTTGTCCTATTTGACGGACACGTTGCTGAAATCTTGGTAGTTCTCGATTATAAAGTGAGAATATGCAAAAAAAAAAAATCATAATTTTTTTTTGAAAATTCAAATATGGAAAAAGGGCGTTAATGGACTGATACAAAAACGGTTATTTTGGCGTTATAACGAAACCTTTTTTATTTTTTTCAAAATATACCTCAAAGAACACACTACCTACCTACTATAAAAGATTTCACTTGAATTGACCACATTTCGCGATATAACATTTCAAAACTTTGAACGTGTTTTTTTCACACTTTTTGAAATTATCTAACGCCCTTCTTCCACCAAGCGCCTCAATTGTAATTCAATTGAAATGCAATTGTAATGGAATGTAATTGTAATGTAAATGTAAATGTAGGTAATTTGAATGGTAGTGTAATGGAAGTTGTAATTGCATTGAAATTGTAATGCAATTGTAATGTCATGCAATGTAATGTAAGGTAACCAAAATTCGCCTTATTTAGGGAAAATGCGATATAAAAAAAAAAAATAATCCCTCCAAAATAATTAAAACCAACTTCCGAATTTTTCATATTATTTTGACTCTACATAGATCAATATAGTTGGGGGGGAGGCAATACTACAAATTACCGAATACAGCATGTGAGGTATGCAAATCTAGGATTTTTCACCTCCTGAGTCCATTTTTGATATTTTTTTGACAAATTTTCAACGAGGGCTTCGTGGGGGGGGGGAGAAAACTCAAAATATCAAAACTGGCATGTGGGGGTGTGAAAATGTAGGTTTTCCTTCCTCCTGAATCAGTTTTTGATATAATTTTCCAAAAATTCTCAACAAGGGCTCCTAGGGAAAGTGTAAAACTTGAAATTAAAAAAAAAATACAGAAAACTAGCGGAGATAAAATTTTCAACATAAACAGTTCAAAAATCATAGTAAGTACCAAACGAGTCTCATCAAAATAATTTAAAATTTGGATGAATGCTAAATAGGCATACATACTTAGCCTGCTACAGTGTTTTAAAATAATTCTATGAAGTTGATTTTTAAAAAATTTGACAAAACTCAAAATATAAGGAATTCAGAAAAATTTTCAAAAAAATTTGAAATTTCGCGATTCTTAAATTTTTTGAAATTGGAGCAATTTTTAAAATTCTACAAAATGCTTCAAAATGTTTACTTGATACGAGTAGGAAAATTTTCAAAGTGACTGACGAATTGACGATAGTAACGTTTCTCAATCATTTCATTCATTTTATTTTTTTATAATATTATTCCGATCAAAAATTTAAAAAAAGAAATCAAAATAGGTGCGACAATTTTAAAAAATTAAAAATTAAAAATTTCACACAATTTTATTGTATTATTGGTAGTCAGTATCAATTTGAAGAAGAAAAAAACAATTTTCAAAATCATTTTTTTGAAAAAAAAATTTCTCAAAATTTTCCTAAAAAGTGCGATAGTTGAAAAAACAACATAAAAACATAATACCTACCTACCTAATCACAAAATGAGTAAAAAATTGTAAATTGAAAAAAATATGTAATTTAACAATGCAAAAACAATACCTTTGCTTTTAAATCGATTGATATTGATTTTTTCATATCTATCGTGAAAAAATAATTCTTATCTATATATGAAAAAATGAAAATTTAATAGGTTAGGTACCTACAAATTTCAAAAAAAAAAAAAAAAAAAAAAAATTGTAAGAATATTAATTAATTTTTTTTTTTAAATTTCATCTTAGAAAGCGCATAGATAAGATTCGAACTAATTTATTAGATGCCTGATAGGTAAATAAAAATGGAAAAAAGTAATAAAAATATCAAATAAATAAAATTACTCTGAGCTTCCAAAAATCTAAAATTTTCATTCGATTTCGAACAACTGAAACACAAACTTTCATGCAGAAGCTGGGTTTCATTTGGAAAATCCATCATGAATAATAAACGCGTACATATATCAGCTACCCTTTTCGTGATTGCATTAACAAGAAGCTGCAAAGCAAAAAATGACTTGGATACATTTTTCTAGCAGACTCATATACGTAATTACCGGAACAAGCCGACTACTTTTTTGTTTCCACGTGTATTCGCGAAATAATTAAAAAATTACGACTCTATTCGGAGTTCAGATCTGGCAAAAGGCCTACTAAAATTATATTAAAAATTGTAATTCGAAATGTTTCTAACCCATCATATTGTAGGTGGTAGGTACCTGGTAAACACACCACCTGCTATTCGTATGCTAAAATCACAGAGACGAAAATTGCGGTCTATTCGCATACGAATAGAATGCGAAATCAAAGCAAAAATCGAAGAAAATTTTCTCAGATAAATTCGTATACTATTCGTGAGCGAATATCATGCTAAAATCGTATTTAAAAACCTGTAGATGTTTTGTGGGATATTAGCGCGATATTCGCTTGCGTATCGCATGCCTGAAATCACATTGAAAACAGGCAAAAATAAGAATCGTATGCTAAAATCGCAGTGGTAAACGTGCAAATATTTCTTACGATACTAGCACAATACTCGCATACGAATCGTATGCTAAAATCGCAGTGGAAAACGTGCAGATATTTCTTACGATATTAGCGCAATATTCGCTAGCGAATAGCATCCGATTTTCACTACAACCTCTTTCAATACGTTTTACAAATGAGAGAAGTCAGTTTCGAACATGAACGTGTACTTGAATGTGTTGCAGTGACATTTAAACTATAAAATAAAGGTTTTTCTGGGTTTTTTGATTTTGTTGGGGAATTTTGTGTTTTGTTTGATGTTTTTTCTTCTTTTTAAGTAAAAACGCCAATGATTTGATTTCAAAGTGATAAGAATGGAGACGAAGGCAGAATTTCTTGGACGATTTCCACTCACAGTAAGTTAATTATTTTGAATTTATATCTTATTTGTGATCGCGTGAATCTGTGTGAAATTAAATTTTATCAAATCGTAAAAATTTTAGACGTCTTATCAGTGCTATAAAATTTTTCAATTGTTCCTCTTCCTTCTCCAATTTGAACGCAGTATTATGCGAAATTATAAGGAAAGGAAGAGTCAAATCGAAATTTTTGTAATAATCGAAATTATTTCTAAGATTTCAATCTACAACTTTTGTTTGAAAAAATTTTCATTTGGGACTGCGGGACAGCCCTTCTTCCCTCTTACAATTCAGAGTAATAAATATACGTTTTTATACCTATCTAATCTATCTATCTATCTATCTATCTACGTAGTATTTGGCATAATTGGAGGGGGGGGGGGGGGTCTCAAATTGAGAAATTTTTCAAACAAAAGTTGTAGATTGAAATCTTGGTAGTAATTTTGATTTTCCTAAAAATTACTTTATCAAATGCAACTGATAGGTACTCCAAAAACTTTACGATTCGGCATAATTTCATTTTCCACAGATCTGCGATCACAAATATGATATATTTTCGAATAATTAATTTACTGCTGAGTGGAAATCGTCAAAAATCATTTGCCTACTTTTTAGAGGCGAATTCCGAACACTAATCGCAAGCGAATTAACAGCGAATAGAACGCTACATTCGCTGCTAATTTCGCGTACTATTAGCGTTCGAAATTAGCCGCTAAAAAAGCGGACATTTTTGATATGCTAATAGTACGCTATTTTCGCATGCTATTCGTATACGATAAATGCGAATTTAGCGCTCTATTAGTACGCGATTCGCATACAGTGTGTTTACCGGGTAGGTACCTATATTTTTATCTGTTGAGTTTCAGGCCATTCAAGTGGTTAAATGAAGGAGCGTACCTATGTAGGTGTAAGTAGGTTCATTTTATAAAGTCTACCTATCTACCTACCTACCTACCTGTTTATTTTTGTCAAATCCTCAGTGGAAAATTTACATTTCCTAAAATGAATGAGTACTTATAACTACCAAAGACGTAATTAAAATCTAGGTTGTATTATTGCCCCGCAGGATTTGTAACTTGAAGGAAATAAACAACCAGAGAGCAAACGAATATCAATATTACACGCAAAAGCCAAGTTAACTGGGGAAAATAAAAATCATTGTAGGTTAACTGATGCGTGGATTAAAATAGTAAATGTCATTTAACGGATTTTTTTTCCAACCATCGAAACATTAAACGAGCCATTTCCACGTTGATAAAATTTTCAAAATGTTGAATCAGGATTAGGTACGTATAAATTTGAAGTTGTGGCATGCCGTCAATAAATTTTAATTCCTCGACGCGAAATATTCCCCGTAGTATGAGGGGAAAAAATTCAACCTGGAAACGACACGACCGACGCGATGTTCGCTATGGAAAAAATTTCAAAATAAAATGAAACATTTAAAAGTGATGCAATGCTCGTTTTGCGTAGTTACTGATAGTGATTCTGTGCTGTGCAGTATGTACCGTGGTTTGGGAAAACGTTGCATAATAGGTCAGCTTCAAAACGCCGCTTTCTTATCGCTTTGAAACAAATTCCATTTTCTCCTGCAAAACTCCATTAGGAGAAAGCTTTGAATGTAATATTGCCCATTACGCTGCACCATTAAAGATCATTGATACCGCTGGTATTACTTTGTAAGTACTAGGTGGGTAGCGTATGTACAATTGTACATACGTATGCACTAGCATGATGATTCTCATAATTCCGTATTTACCTATCTACGAATTGATTTATTTTAATTCCCATGGTCGTGAATTTTTTTTTTTTAACATTTAGTGCCATGTGAAAAAATAAATAAGGTATTTCGAGTTGATGAATTTTTGAAAAATTTCGTGATATGTTTCAGCCTTCGATCGATATAGTATATTACTATACAAGGGTGGGAAGGGAACCTTTTACAATCGAGTGCACAGATTTTTTGCGGAACGAGCGCAGCGAGTGAAGCAAACATTATAGCAAATCTATTCATCGTGTCAATATTATTTATGCCTTTTGATTTATGCTAAAACTCATTTTTACAACGTCTTACGGTTATATGTTTACGCAAACAACTTGCAGACATTATTTGACAAGATGGCTTGATAAATGACTTCTGAGAATTAGAGAGGCTTATAAGGTAGATAGATAGCAGTCTGAGAATTTAATCCTAATAATGGGTTTAGAATGTATTTCATAGTCTTTGAACATCTCAAAAAGACGCCCCAGGGTCCTACCGATAAACAAGATGGGAGCAAGATGATGGCATTCGATGTTCAACGCTTCGATGAACTACGAATTTCTTTTTTAATTTCACCTCTCAATGTTTTTGATTTGACTTTGGAATCAGCACTTGTTCGTAAAAAATTTCGGTGCAGTATAAATTCGCAAATTTTTATTTCTGTAACGGTTTATGTGTAGATAAAATTTCAACGTAGTAACTACGACAGCATAGCTGATTTTATTAATTATTAAATTATTACCTACTTAATCATCCTTCCAAAATTTTTTACAATTTTTATAATCCAACAAAAATTTCGAAAAAACAAATTCTCAAAATTAAGTTTTAAAAAAAAGGGTTTTACCGATTTCAATAAATTTTTGAAGTTGAATCGATTTGTTAGTTTTTAAAAAAATTTTCAAAGGTAACTTTTTAAAGCTCGATCAATTTTTCAATTGTATGTTCATCAATATGTCTTTAGATCTGGAAAAAGTATTTATCAAATTTGGTGAGAATTCATAATTTGAATTTTTTTTAGAAAGTTGTTAAAATTTGATGATTTTTGAGTTAGATTTTGGAGAATTTGGAAAAAATTTAAAAAATTTAATAGAACATCAAAGTTTGTTAATTTTTAGATAACTATACCCACTCGTATAATAATGAAATTTTGAAGTTGGATTAGGTAATTTTGAAAGCTTAATTTTTAGTAGATTTTCAAAATTAATAAGTATAAATTTTCAAATGTTTCTCAAATTTGATAAAAATAATTTATAACTTCGAAATTTTTTAGAATTGGTAAAAGTTTGAAATTTGGTGATTTTTGAGTTTTATTCAAATTTTCAAGTTGAATTATTTATAACAGTTTAATGAATTTTCATTATTTTGAAAATTTATACTCATCCTTAAATTTTGGAAAATCTGGGAAATTCAAGAAATCGAAAAGAAAATTTGAGTTTGTTAATTTTTAAATAATAATGAAATTTTGATGTTGAATTACGTAATTTTGAAAGCTTAATTTTAGTAAATTTTCAATATTAATGTACTTTTTCTTTAAATTTGGGAAAGTTTACAGAATTTAGGAATTTTTAACAATTTTATAGAACTTTATAACAGTAATTTTTGAAGTTTCAGAGTTCAAGAGATATTTTAGATTTGCTTACTTAGTTAATCCTTAAATTTTGGATAAGAAATTATATTTTTAAAATTTTAAAATTTAAAATTTTGATCAATGTAAAATTAAACAAGATAAAAGTACCTATTCAGTAAATTTTCAACATTTTTTTACGTAATCAAGAAATTTTGGAAATTTGAGAGACATGCGAGAATGATCCTAAAAAATAAAAAACTGTGTCACTTGAAAAAAAAAAAAAAAAAAATGGAAATTTTTTTACCAAAATATTTGAGAATCTTTTGCTCATGGAAATTGATTTTTTTACTGTCTTTTTACTATGAAAAAAATTTAAAATACGTTTAAAACCCTACAAAAAAAGAAAGAAAAAAAATCAAATGAACAAAAGAGATTTTCTCCCTCAAAAAAAATTTCTTCAAAATAGGTAGGTACCTATAGTTTTTAATTAGAAAATTGAAAATAAAATTACCAATTTTTTTACTTGAAAGTACCTACCTAATTGAGATTTTTTACGAGAAAATTCTGATTTTTAATTTTATTTGAAAACAATTACCTACCTACCTAATAGAAATTTTTTTTAAAAACAAAAACAAAAAAACAGAGATTTAATAGGTAGGTGTTTACCTAGTGTGTACTTATTTAATTTGTACATTTTTGGCTTTTTCTAGGGTGTAACTCATTTCATTTTTGAAATTTTTGGTGTAGCCCGAGCACAACCGAGCTACAGCTAAATTACCGTTTATGGTTTTTAGTCCTGTTATGTTCTATTTATGTAGATAAAAAATTTTACTTATTCGGTATACCTATAAACTTAAGTAGGTACAACTCACACCACTGAATCTAATTTTATTTATTTGTTATTTCAAAAATCGAAAATCAACTGAAAATTGGCTTTAAAAACAAGTTTTGAAAAATGAAAAAAATCTGTTTTCGAAAAATTGGAAAAAAAATTGAATAATTGTCAAATAACTAAAAAGTCGAACTTCGTTTACCTACGAAAAACACAGCACATAAATTTTACGAGCCCACGCAAGTTCAAAAACCTAGCTATGCATCCAGTTCGTTTATCTTTCCCACAATGAAGAATCGATCAGACGGAAAAACATTCCAGTCTGAGTAAAAGTAAATCCGCAAGCAGGTTTTGGCTACAAGATGCGACGTCACTCGACGTCATTTTATTTTTAAAATGAAAAGGCGGTAAATTTGGCGCTCTGCCACCGCTCCTCGGGCTCTCCCTATCAGAACGTATTCTTCGACGGGGAACTGCTCCTCTAATTAAGATCTGCCGCACACCGTTTCACCGTCGCGTTTATATCTTTCGTTTCAGGAAATTAAGAAAAAGCAACGAAAGGAAATTGATAAAAAAAAAAATTAAAAAATTGGGCGTTTTTGTTATTAATTTCAAGCTCTATCGTCGACGAATATAAAATTATTTAATTTTTTTCCAAAATATCCATAGTAATTTAATGCATCGACGAATTCGTCGTCTCCTATAAGTAGTTTACTCTGATTTTTTCCAGTTTCAATCAAAAAAAGGTAATTTTAAACATTTTTGCTTAATTTACGTTATTCCGGATTCTATTTATGATAATAACGCCGGAGAGTTGACCTTGTTGAAATAAATTTGAATTTTATGTTTACATTAGTTTTCGCTGCTGCGGAGATGGCAAATGTTTCGTTGGGTTAATTGATTACGACGAACGGTTGTTTTCTGCCCCCTGCTCCTCACGACCACAGGTAATATATTGTTAACGCGATGAATGCATCTTCCAACTTCAATTAGGATGACGTTGTTAATTGAACAGATATAGCTAATTATCGTTATTCTACATTGGAAATCCTTATAAGTGCACATTTTTTGATACTTGCGTATTTTTTTATTTATTTGTTGTAATGATTCATAAATTTGTGTGAGGCATGATAAAGTTGAGAAAAGAGATGAAAATTGAATTTCAAAAGGAAGTTTTAGGAGTACTCTCTCATTTATAAAGCATCTCGATCTGAATCTACGTGCTTTTGTTCAATGATGGTCAAGTCTAAAATTAATTTAAAATTTTGATAGTAGGTAATCGAAACTCGCTGGGGGCACCACGAAAGAGATTTGAAAAAAAATGTATGTGGGCGACATCAATTACACTTAACAAATGACATCATGAATGTATTGAAGCAGGCATGTGCTAGGGAAACTTGTTCGGATTTTCTCATCCTTACGATAATCATGTACCTACCTATACCTACGCAGATAGCTTTTCTGTTTTACCCAGACGATGTGTCATCGCATGGTCAATTTTTTTTTGATAGTTTTCCTGACATCACGTTATGCCTACACACGTGTAAAACTGAATAGAACATCGTGACATTTCGTATTATAAAAGTTGAGTATTTAAAAAAAAATAATTACCATGAATTTTTTCAGTAAAGGTAGAGTTTATTTTTTATATTTTTTCTGTCACGTGTTTTATTTCTGCGAAGCGACGAAAACCAATACGAGTAAGTTCAAGTTGAATACCTACTTTTTCAGTTTCGTCCATGAATATAACGTAGACATTTATTTTTAAGTGTTATTTTTCTTCATATTTTTCATAACGAAAATGTGTTGTACCCAACTTAGATGCGAATTCCAATCATAAAGTAATTTCCCGTCGTGATGTAGTATTTCTTACTCCTGCATATAGCGGAATCAAAGCAGAACGCAGTAAGAATTAAACTCGCGATATTTTTATTTTAATAAATCGAAATATAAAAATACTTCCCAGATATGAAATTATTGAAAATATCTTACAGTGTGCAATGGATACACTACACAAGCATGTAATGGAGTCTTGACTCGGCGACAACGGCAAATTTTGGTAGGTAGTGACATGTCGAGTTCATCAAGTATTTCCACTGAAGCAGTTGATGCTAGTGAACCTGGTGTTTCTACTGCAACAGGAAGGTTATCAAAATTGGAAAAAAATAATCGTACACGCAAGGTAAAAAAATATAAGTATAAATTAAAAAAAAATAATTTTGTGTTTAGGTATCCACATTTGAGGAATATTCTTTTTTAAAAGTGTAACAATCAATCATTGTAATGTAATGTCGTCGTTACAGCTGGATAATTCAATCGATGGTGAATTAACTTTGTTTGAGAATTCAACTGCATCAAAAGAAATCCATGAATCTAATATTGGTGTTGTGGGAGGAAGACTAGCAAAACCGAAAGAATATCCCCACATGGTAAAAATTGAGTAAATTTTCACCAACCATTGTTGAGTTCTAATGTACTCGGATTAATATAAATGTAATTTTTTTTTTTTCAAAGGCTTTGATTGGATTTGGTAGATATTCGGCAATCAGGTGGTCTTGCGGTGGTACTTTGATAAGTGAAAACTTTATATTGAGTGCCGCACATTGTGTTTCATCCAACGCGTAATTACCTATTTTTAATTTTATTCAGTAAATTTATAACGCAAGCTCAATAATGATGAGTCATGCATGACTTTCATAGAGGAAATCCAACATGGGTACGATTGGGCGAATTGAATTTGGCCACCACCACCGATGACGCCAGAACAACTGATTTTCCAATCACTCAAGTTATCGTGCATCCTGGTTATAAACCTCCCATTCAGTATAATGATATTGCATTGTTCAGATTCCAAGGCGTCTATACATTTTCAAACTACATTAGACCAATTTGTTTGAATATTTATCAAAGTCTTTCAAATCAAAAAGTGACTGTTGTCGGATGGGGATCCACCGGATATGGTAATATAACAACTGAATATCCTTATTTTATATGTATTATGTAATTATATACCCAAGAAATTTTCAAGTTTCAAGTCAGCAATTTTATTATCATACAGGTGAAATGGGCAGTGATCATCTTTTGAGCGTGGAATTAAACTTACAAAGGGATGAAAAGTGTGATTTGTTATATCGAGGTCCAAGATTACCAAATGGATTCAATGCAAGTACTCAAATCTGTGTAGGATACCCTCCTGGAGGAAAAGACTCGTGTCAGGTAAGCATACCTATAATTTTTCTTAAAAGGTACATGAGAAGCTTCGGAATATCTAATGGTCCGGATGCTTTTACATTTACTGCTGTTTTTGTAGAACTACTGCTTTTTCTAATGTAGGTATAGGTAATTCTTTTCCAAGAAGTCTTACAAAAGTTCAGTCCGATTTTAATAAATCTCTAAAGTTTATCCTTAAAATTTCGAAAATCAAAGAAAAATTGATTTTTGTTAAACTTTGATAAATTTTCAAAATTTAATAATTTTTTTTTACAATGTCAAACCTTTTCAAAAGTTTAGTAATTTTTTTTTTAATTTTGTAAGAATTCAAAATAGGAAAATTTTGAAAGTTGGATTTGAAATTTTGAATTCTGGTTCATTTTTAAATTTAGATGGATAAATTATCAAGTTTGTTTCCAAAATAAAATTTGCAAAAAACATTTTTTAGGGTAAAAATTTTCAAAAAAAATTGAAATAAGAATCTGTTTTTCAAAATGCAATTGATAAGAAATCATTGTTTTTGCTTTTGAAAAACTCAAAATCAATTTTCTAAAAAAAAAAAAAAAATCAAAAAATTAATTCTTTTGAATTCACAATTTTTTGCTTTGGAAAAACTAAAAAAAATCAGTGTAGGTACCTAGGTGATCATTTTTTTTTTTGTTGAAAAATTGAATTATTAAAGAATTAATTTTGAAAACAAATAATTTTTAATAGGTATAGTTTATTTTTAAAATTGGGCCCGTTTTCTTAGATATAGGTATATTTATGATTTTAAAAAACTGGGTAATTTTTTAGATGTAGTAAGTAAATCTTTAGAATTTAAAACATTTTAAATTTGGAAAAGTTCTGATGAAGGTCCTGCAAAAGCCCTGTCTCTTGGTTTTGAGATTTGTTTTTGTAAAATATGTTGTGAGTCAATATAGGTACAATCTATTAAAATCTTTGTGGTATTATGTACTACAATAGGGAGATTCCGGAGGTCCTTTGCAAATGGTGAATTACCGTGCTGGTTGTACGACTGTCCCCATTTATAAACAAGTTGGAATTATATCACTTGGAGAGAACTGCGCTCTTCCGGATACTCCTGCAATATACACCAGGGTATCATTTTTTATTCCATGGATTGAAAGCATTGTATGGAACTGAATTTAAATATAATTTGTTGAATTGAATTATTTTTTGCATTTCTTCTCATGAAATTAAAATATAGACAGGTACCTACTAGATTTCATTTGCTGGTGATTATTTTGTGACATATAGTTATGGTCAGAAAGCCTTTTTTTAGTGGAGCAATATTTTCTAGAATCTAGACGACTATACGTATATAAGGAGAGAAGTAAAAAAAAATTTCTAGATCAAAATAATTTTGTTTCGTTTTTCTGAAACAATTTGTACCAACTTTAAAAAAATGTGTTTTCATTATTTCTCCAATGCAAATCCTTTTCCTGGGGATTTTTCTTCGTCAAAATTTTTTTTTTCTGAAATAAATTTATTTCTGCTAATGAATTTTATTGACAATAACTTCAAATAGTATATTATTATACAAGGGTGGGAAGGGAACCTTTACAGTCGAGCGTCCAGATTGTTTGCGGAACGAGCGTAGCGAGTGAAGCAAACACTCTTACGAACGAGCAAGCGAGTGAAGTAAAAAAAGTTTGCGAACCGAGCCGAAGGCGAGGTGAGCAAAGATAACGCGAGATTGTAAGTTCCTTCCACCCTTGTATAGTAAGATATTTTTCATTATACACTGCACTGAAAATTAGTCAAATTGCAACACAATGTTTTATTCTTCATTCAGAAAGAAAAACAAAACGAATCTTTTATTAATGAACAAAAAGACGTATAATCTAATACCTCCTATATCGTAATATCACAATCTATCTGTCTGTATTGAATTAAAATTGCATCAAATTAATTCAACATGATAACATTCCGGTACCTAAATTTTTACATTTTATTTTGAAGTTGTTTCCAAAATTTCGTTTAAATGTAATCACTACAAGAGCTCAAACTAACAACTTCAAAAAGACGTGGGAAAATGCAAATCACAAAAGGCAGGGTAGGAAAAATGCAAATCGCAAATTTCCCTCCCGGCGGGAGGGAAAATAACGTACCACTGAAAAAGTACTCTTCCCTCCCGATTGGCGCGTATGATAAGTTCAATTTTCAGTGCGTGTATAATGAAAAAGTAATTTCTGCGAGGAACTGGAATAAAAATAAAGGTTTCTTTAATAAACTAAAAATATGTACATATGAAGTTTTAGTAGGTAGGTAATGTGAATTGAATGTTTGCACTTTCAGATTTCTCTAGGGTATTTCTCACTTCCTTCACTTATAAAACTTCGGTTTTAGCTCCAGCACTCGATCTCTTACTAAGTTGCCAGATATGACTGCCACAAATTGGGTTTTTGCGGTCATGTCAAAATAAAAGTCGTTCAATCAAACTACATGACTGATGAAAATTTTTAATGATACAAATAAATTCAAGGCAGTATTGATACGCTGCTCATACCACGAAACAGATTTGTAAAAAATGTGGAACTATATTCCTTAAAAGATAAGAAGATACGTATACTATGTAGGTATTCGAATCGAGCTTTAATATAGGTAGATGAGTTGTAATTAAAATTATGAAAATACCTTATATGGTTCTCAGTTTAGATGACGACGTTGCGTCGGTTGAACATCCTCAATCGGCTTTATCAAAGAATCGAAGTAGCCACGGGCTAGAAAAACTTGTTTTGATTTACTCAGTATCCCGAAAATTATAACATAATATACGTTTATTTTTTTGACCTCGATCGTTTGATCTATTTAAAAAAAATTAATTGCTGTACTAGTTATGCTTATGAATGCAATCTTGTGAAAGAAGAAAATAGAAATCAGAGTTCTGCATCGAGTTCATCAAACAATCCCACTGTATCTAACAAAATTTAAGGGTACTGGTGAATTTCATATTCCTGCTGCAAGCAAAAGATTACCAAGCTCTAACGAAAATCTTTATACTAATATTATGGTAAAAATTAGGGGGGGGGGGGGATATTTAAAATATTTTTTGAGCACACTGTTTTTTAAATTTTCAACATTTTTTACAAAATTCGAACAAAATTTGAATTTTTAAAATTTTTTACAAAATTTATACCTACAGAACTTATATTTTTTAAATATTTTCACAAAATATAAATTTTTTAAATTTTTACAAAATTCAAACTTTTAAAATTTTTACAAAATTTAAATTTTTGAAATTTTTGCACAATTTAAAATTTTTTACAAAATATTAATTTACAAAAATTTTTGCACAATTTTTACAAAATTTCCATTTTTAAAATTTAAAACATTTATAATGAAACTTGAAAATTCGGCTATGCCCGCAACGCTTGTTATGCCCGCAACGCTTGTGGTGCGGGCAACTTATTTTTTTCTTTCTTTTTGTTTTTTGGAAATACGTAGGTAGGAATTTATATTTTTTCAAATTTCTTTCTGAAAAGTTTTTAAAAAAAAATATTATAAATTGATTTTTATATAGGGCATGTTTAACAAAATTGTACGTACCTACAATTTTTGAAAAATGAATAAAAAAGTTTTCAATCTTAAAAAAATTTTGCAAAAAAGTGTTGGAAAAAATCTTTAATAATCAATTTGTCAGAATGAGATAGGTACTGAGAAGCATCTGGAAATTTTTTTCTAGGAAAACATCATACTGAACGAACATTTTTATTTCAATAGGTATGTAATTTTTTTTTGTTAAGATACTTTCGTGTAATTCGACATTTCTTTTAGGAATCAAGCTCTCTCTTTTTTTTGTTAAGTACATATAAATACCTAATAATTAATTCATACGAGTATTTGTTCATTTTAAAGACCATTTATTTGTAACTTTGAGCTATTCACAAAACTGAAGATTTTGTTTCTGCCCTAAACTTATTACATTTCGAAACTCGAACGTGAAATATTATCAAAATACGAGTATCTTCGCAACAAACACCACCGAGGACTATTATAGAATAATAAAAATTTTCAAGGGCTTGCTCTTTAGTTGAAAATTCGGGTATAATTTTTGCAAAACAAGCGGAAATGACGCGGAGAACATGTTCGCACCAACAGAAGTTTTCTGCGACATTACCTTGAATTTAATATTTCATCCTGAGAAGAAAGTAATTTTGACAAAAATTTCGGGTTCCTTAATTTCAGTAATGTTTTCCACGCCCTTTTAATTAATTTTTAACTTGAAGTATTCCAAAACTTGGTACTCTTGGAAAGTCGGGTTCAGTCTATTAATTAAGTTCTCGAAAGCGTCTTAAGTGAATTAAAACAAAAATAATGTTTAACCATAACTAATTAAGAAAGATAATTTTGCATGTATGATGTACATATGTATAAGTCGAGTACATATTCCAGGACTACCTACTGAGTTCTTGACGTATCCACCACTAAACTAAAAAACATGTCTTCTGATTTTGCTGGCAACCATTCTTAATTACATTTGTTCTTAAAAGATGTATGTTAGTTGATATAATTTGTAATAGGTGCTATCAAACGCGCTTCACGAATGTCATCGAATAGTCGTATAAACTGGCCCTTTTGCTTTTATACCAAACAATCTGATGAAAGGATAAAGTACACCATTTCAGCTATTATCAAAAACGGAAATATACGTACGATACGCGTACTATACGTATTTTTCCCTCCGGAGCAATTTCACTTTGTCGAATTGCCTCGTCACTCTTGCGTATTGCACAATGTTTTCAAGGAGGTAATACAATAAAATGATATGTTTCAATATCAATCGATCGATAAATTTACTGTCGTTAAGACAAAACAGGAAAAAAATTACAAAACTGGGGTAGATTTTATCAATAAACTCGTTCGTTCCCCTAAAAGTACACAATGACAAATCACACAACTGTGTTCTACGTATTATCGTCACATCTGATCTCGCTGACTAAAATAAAAATTATTTTCAGCAAATTCGTTTATGTACTTATTTACCAGGTTCTTATCACAAATAAACCTACCTACTTACTTACTTAGTTTTTCAGCAACAAATGAAACAAAAGTTTCAATTTTAACCCGATTTTTTTTTTTTTGTTAATTTAATAGTAGGTACCTACGTAACATTTTATCATCATCGCAGTCAAAGAACAAAAAAAAAAAAAAAAAAAAAAAAACTTAATCGTTCATGTGCACATTTGCGTGATACAAAAAGGTTTCAAGGTGCGTGCTTTTTACATATACAGGTGCTAGGTTCGGCATTTTCATTGGTCGTAAATTATTTGGTAACATTCAAAGATATTCTTTTACCTGACTTATTATATTCTTAATAAGAAAATAAAAGTTTCTCAAAGAACTTTATAATATCTTGCGTTACACCTAATTGAATTTTTGTAACATAATGTACAAATACCTACCTATTATTTTTCAACATTTTGTGGATAACAAAGCGAAAAAATGAAGCAACAGTTTTCAGAAAAACATCTACCACAGTTTTGAAAAATTGGAAGCAATAGCACCTAGGTACGTTAAATTGATAATGTGATACGACCTTTTCCTAAAAATTCCTCCAAAATTTTTTTTTTCAATTACAAAAATTGAAAAACTTTTCTGATCTAAATTTTTAAACATTTCCAAACAATATTATGACAATTACCCGGTAAACACACCGTATGCGAATCGCGTGCTAATAGAATGCTACATTCGCATCTATCGCATACGAATAAAATGTCCGTTTTTTTAGTGGCTAATTTCGAACGCTAATAGTGCGCGAAATTAGCAGCGAATGTAGCGTTCCATTCGCTGTTAATTCGCTGGCGATTAGCGTTCGAAATTCGCTTCTAAAAAGCAGCCAAATGATATATTGACGATTTCCACTCAGCAGTAAGTTAATTATTTCGAAAATACATCTCATTTGTGATCGCAAATCTGTGTAAAATGAAGTTATGCCGAATGGTAAAGATTTTGACCTACCTAGTATAGTGGTGTTTGATAAATAAGTGGGGCGTAGGTATTTCAATTTACAACTTTTTTCATAAAAATTTTTGATGGACCCTATACCTTCTTCTACCCGAGCGGCACACTCGATCGATAATATCGGAAGATGTAACGTATCGATAAAAAATCGTTTGAAAATCTATAGATGTTCTCACGATATTATAAAGATTTATCGGTACAACTTCATAGGCAAAAAATCTAAAAACTATCGAATTCGATATTATTAAGATTTTATGACGATATTCGTCAACGATACTATCGACAAAGAATATTAAATTTATCGATTCCGATTTTCCACCGATTTTGTGCAGTTATTTGAAACTACATTATCGACAAAGAATATTAAATTTATCGAATTCGATTTTTTTAACGATTTTGTAAAGATATTTAAAACTATATTATCGACAGATTATATGAAATTTCTCGGCTTCGATATTTTACCGATTTTTTGACGATATTTGAAACTATATTATCGACACGTAATATTAAATTTCTCGATTTCGATTTTTTAACGATTTTGTGACGATATTTAAAACTATATTATCGACAAATAATCTGAAATTTCTCGAATTCGATTTTTTAACGATTTTGTGAAGATATTTAAAACTTTATTATCGACACGTAATCTGAAATTTCTCGAATTCGATTTTTCAACGATTTTATGACGATATTTGAAACTATATTATCGACACGTGATATGAAATTCCTCGAATTCGATTTTTCAACGATTTTGTGGCGATATTTGAAACTACATTATCGACAAATAATCTGAAATTTGTCGAACGATTTTTCAACGATTTTGTGACGATATTTGAAATTATTTCCAAATTGGTGAAAATTTTTCTAAGTCCAAAACGTCTGGAAGTACTAAACTGCCTACCATGCAGGAGGTAGAAGGTTCAAGCCCCACGGGTGGCAGATTTTTTATAATTTTTTTTGACTTTTTCTGAAATGATCCTCTTACCGTAACATGAATAATGTGTTTAGGCATAGTTTAATGTATTAATTATGCTAATTAATGATTTTTAATTATAGAAAAAAGCTAGTAAAAGACGAAAAATCGGAATAAAAAATCGATAAAAAATCGACAGAATATCGAATTCGATAAAGTTCCGCCTAAATCGTGAAATTATCTTTCGATATTATAGATATATTATCGATAAAATATCTTACTATAATCTCGAAATTTTTGCTAACTATAATTCGTCGATAATCTATCTATATATCGAAAGATAATTTCACGATTTATGCGGAACTAACGCGACACTTTATCGAATTCGATATTCTGTCGATTTTTTATTTTGATAATTTGTCGAGTGTGCTGCTCGGGTATTTTGAATAATAAATATCTACGTAGTATTTTCAGATGAAATTAGAAGGAAGGGAGGGAGGGGTCCAATCTTAATTTTTATGAAAATCAAAATTATTTCCAAGAATTCAATCTACAACTTTTGTTTGAAAAATTTCTCAATTGTGAGAGGGAAGAAGGGCTGGCCCAACTGAATTTTTTTTCAAACAAAAGTTGTAGATTGAAATCCTAGAAATAATTTCGATTATTATAAAAATTTCGATTTGACTCCTCCTTTCCTTCTAATTTCGCATAATATGTACTTATACTGCTTCAAACAGGAGAAGGCAGAGAAACAATTTTATTGAAAAATTTTATAACACTGATAAGACGTCGAAAATTTTTATGTACAATTTGATAAAATTTCATTTCACACAGATTCACGATCACAAATAGATACACATTCAAAATAATTAACTTACTGCTGAGTGGAAGTCGTCCAAGAAACTCGATCTTCGTCTCCATTCTTGTCATTTTGATCAAATCATTGGGATTTTTATTTAAAAAGAAGAAAAAACATCAATCAAAACACAAAATCAATAAAACTAGAAAAATATTCAGTTTATTGTTAATCAGTCACTGCAACAATCTCAAGTATACACGTTCATGCTTGAAAATGATTTCTCTCGTTCATAAAAAATATTGAAAGACATTGTCGCCAAAATCGTATGCGATTCGCAAGCGAATATCGCACTAATATCGTATGAAATATCTGCACGTTTCCCAATGCGATTTTAGCATACGATTCGTAGGCGAATATTGCGCTAATTTCGTACGAAAGATGTACGTATTTTTAAATACGATTTTAGCACGATATTCGTTCACGAATAGTATACGAATTTATCTCAGAAGATTTTCCTCGATTTTTACGTTGATTCCGCATTCTATTCGTATGCGAATATACTGCGATTTTCGTATCTGCTATTTTAGCATACGAATAGCACACGGTGTGTTTATCGGGTACGGAACAAAATTTTTAATAATGTTTTTGAACAAAATTTCAAAGGAATTCCTTCAATTTTTTTTTCCAAACTACATTTTTTAATAAATTCTGAAATAAGACGAATGTTTGAAAATTTTCTGAACAAAAATATTGAGAAAAAATAAGCATATACCTACAAATCATTCTCTTTAAAAAAAAAAAAATATAAGAAATTTTGAAAAAGACAACAACTTTCCTAAACAAAATTGAAAAATTTTCTTCTAAAATCCAAGTTTATTAATTTTTATTTTTCTGAAATGAAATTGATTTTTTCTGAACGAAATTTCAAGAAAAATTGTCGAAATGAAATTCTGAAAATTTTTGAGCAAGAATTTGAATTTTTTTCAAACTAAATTTCAAAAATATTCGAATATTCAAAAATTTTCGGGAAACATTTCAAAAGTTCTCAAGCAAAACTTGAAGAAGTTTTCTCAAATAAATTTTAAAATTAAAAATCGAAGAATTTTAAGAATTCCCATGCATCGAGAATTCAATAATTTTCTCAGATAACATTAAAAAAAAAATTTCTCAATAAAATGATTTAAAATTTTTGACAGATTAAAAAAAATTCAAGCAAGATTTCAAAATATAAATAAATAAATAAAAAATTATAAAAGTTTTTGAATAACAAGAATGGAAAAAATTTCAAAAAAAAATTAAAATTTTTCTTTCGAACCAAATTTTTCTAAAAATCTAAAAATTAAAAAAAAATTAATGGAATTTCTTCAACAAAAATCTAAAAATTTCTGAACAAGAATAATTTTTTTTTCTAAACTACGTAATAAATTAAACAAAATTTTCCGAACTGAAACGAAATCTTTGAAAATTTTCTGAACAAAAATATTGAAAAAAAATCTGGTAAATCTTTTTTTTCTGAGCTAAATTCTTATTCTTTGAAAAAATATGCAAAATTCTATAAAAAATTTGAACAAAATTGAAATATTTCTTTAAAAATCCAAGTTGATTACTTTTTATTTTTTTGAAATAAAATTGTTTCTTTTTTTCTAAATGAAATTTCAAAAAATCGTCTGAATGAAATTCTGAAAAATTTTAAACAAGAATTTGAAATTTTCTTCCTAACAAATTTCAACAATATTATGTATATTCAAAGATTTACATATTTTCGAGCAAAATTTTAAAAAAACTTCCAAGAAAACTTGGAGAAATTTTCTCAACTAAATTTCAAAATAAAAAAATTAAAAAGTTTCAAGAATCTATATCTATGTAGTGAGAACTGAATAATTTTCTCATACAAACTTCTAACAAATCTCTCAATAAAATGATTAAAAAATTGATTTAATTTTTGTAAAAACCTGATTTTCTAACGGGCTATTTTTGCCATTTTCTGAAATTCGCTTAAAATCAAATCAACTTTGGCTGTTCAAAATTTGGTTTCGAAGTCCGAGTGACATAGTTTTTCCGTGAGCAAAATTTCAGCTCAATTAGATCAAACAAGTTGCCATTAAAGCTCCATGTCAATAAAATTCTATTTCTGAGGGAGAATTGAAAATTTTTTCCAAACAAAATTTTAGAAATCTCTCAAAAAATATAAAAAATTTCTAACCAAAATTATTATTTAAAAAAAAAATTGAACAATGATTAAAAAAAAAATTAAACATTAGTTTGACAACGTTTTCCGAATAAAATTATTTTAAAATTTTTATATAGTACCTACAAAATTATACACTCATTAAACCTCAAAAATTAAAAAAAAAAAAGTTGTCGAACAGAATTATAAAATATTTTCTCAACAAAATTCTAAAAAATTTTAAAGGTTTATGGTAGAAAAAAATTCTTTACTTCTAAACATAAAAAAAATGCAACCAATTTTTGTAAACATTTCCAAGCTTTGCAGTCTTTTTTTTCAACTGTACATTTTTAGAATAGACTCTCAATCGTCAAAATTAACAATTTCTGTTCCAAGACTTCAAATATGTTCAAATTGACTACAATTTACAGACCTGATTCAAGAAATCTCCAAACACTTTAATTTTGAAATATAACTACTCAATAAAAATACAATTTGTAGAAATGGTAAAGCCGGATACACATAGTATGAAAATGTGTTCACGAAAAGGAAAAAAATTGAAAATCTTCCGCAATCACGAAGGCGTATATATTAATACAAAAATGAAGTCCCTTTCGCCACTATAGCTTGTTGTATATTATTAGGAAATAAAAAAAAATGAAATATTGACAACGTGCCGCTAATGTTCTCTCAAGAGACGTAAAAGAAAAACGCGAAAATATGGAACGAATTCATTAACGTTGTATATATATTCGCACTGATTCGCACGTTAGAATACGAGTACGAGCAGAAAATGTCAACGGTAATCAGTCTACGCTGATTACAATTTGAACGAACGGTTCTTTTTCTCAAAATGATACTTTTTCCAAAGAATATACTTACACTCATAAGTTGTAAAATGGGCTGTCGCTGAAGGGTAAAACGCGCAAGCAACGTGTAGACTGAAACAGCCAAACCACGTGAGGAAAAGTTTTATTGAAAACATAGTTATAAAATAATACCAGCATACTTCATCAATGTCCAAACCATGGCTAAACTTTTATAATAACCAAGCATCCAAATAACTCGTACGGCAAGAAAAAATAATGAAGCTGTTTTCGACTGATAATTAATGCGAACAATCTGCGCACGCATATATAGGGTGACACTTTTCATCTATACCTTATTTCAACTTTTAATCTTTCTAATTTTACAATTTTGTAATTAATCGTAATTTTGTGACTCTCGTAAATTATTAAAATTAATATAGATTTGAAAGATAGGTACCTATGTAGGCAATTTCTATTCATTTTTCGTAAATATTTACCTATCGAAAAAAAACACTATCTCGTAGTTTGTTTTATTTTTCCCGCTTCTAATTTAGAATTTCATACTTTTCCGAAATACTAAAAAAAAAAAAAATCCCAACACTACGAATGTACAACGTTCCTGGTTTAATCGATTATTTAAAATATTTCATTTGCATTTTCAATAAAATATAATGCTCTCCTTCGATGATTTGAATTTGAAATAGAAAACAAGAAATGAAGGTAATCTTTGAAATATTCCTATAAAAAATGAGCCACCAAGAACGCCTCAATTAAATGATATGAGATATAAAAAATAGGGCGCGTAAGTACATTTTTTTTACGCAAACAAAATTTATCCACTCAACCGTGCTTTTAGTGAATTTGAAATTTTTGCCTGTTATAAAAATGGATTTCCCCAAACAATGACAAGCTGAAAAAAGTTTTCAGAGGAAGAAAAAAAATCACTGTACATGCCAAATCCAAGTACCAAATATTTTCAACTTTATTATAGGTGTGATGAGAAGAATACTACTACCCAAGGGAAGTGAGGGCGAAAATTTCAACAAAAAAAAAAATGAAATTTTGAATGAAAAAATATGAATTTTTTGCAAAAATTTGAGTTAATAAAGTTGAGATTTTTTTGGTGTTTCAATTTTCTTTTGACTACCTATTCAAAAAATGGCTAAATGCATTCCGTGAGGAAATTTTGCAGTTTTTCGGGACAAAAAACCTTTCAATGTGAGAAAAATTATTATTAAAAAAAAAGTTTTTACCTGTTACCTGTTAGTTTCGATTCAATATTCCTCATTGGCACAAACGATCTTTTAAATATTTTTTTAGAAAAAAAAAATTGTAGATTTTCTTCTTTTTTTCAACAGAAAATAATGCTGAAGTACCTATATGTTATGATAATTTATATTTTGAAGGGGTTCATAAAAAGTTTCAAAAAATGCACAATTAAGAAAAAAAATTATCCATTTTTGGAAAGCCTTACTATTTTTTTAGATTTTTTTTAAAAGAATGAAATCTCGAAGGAATAAAAAAGTTCAACTATATTCATGAAAAAGATATCCCTCTAATATTTCCTGGGAAAAAAGCTCTACTTTTCTTCTTAAGTGTTTTTTTTTTTTGAAAAAAAAACCAATTTTTTTGAGGTTTCAAAGTAGAAAAAAAACAATTTTTGGGGAAGAAAACTCATTATTCTCGCATTCAATTTTTAAAAAATATCTCCATTCTTCAATTTCAACTAATTAGACACCATTTCGGGAAAAATTGAGCAACCTTGAAATTTGGATATAATCAAGTACCACTAACAAAAATCTTCATGTACACATGGTGTCCATGAAGATTTTGAAGGGGCAGTGGTTTACAAAAATTTCAAAATTTTGTGAAAACAATGCACAAATCAGATGTAACTTTTTAAAAGGAACAAAAATAGCTATGTCAAAAATTTGCCTATCTTTGAAAATGAAGGCGCTGCAAAGCTTTAAAAATTAGTATCTTCGAAATTAAAGGCTCCGTAGCGCCTTAATTTTCATAGATAGGTAAAATTTTCACATGACGTTTTTTGTTCCTCTCAAAAAGTTACACCTGTTTCATGTATTTTTTAACCGAATTTCGCTATTTCACGTATCACCATAGCGCCTTAATAAATTGAAGTAGGCAATATTTTTGACTGGGGGGTTGCGTTGCTGTAACTCCTTCAATTTCAAACATAGGCAATCCAATATGACCACAACTTTTATTGCTATTTCGATGATCTATTCACTTCCGGTGTCAATTTTTTTTTTGAACGTAGTGTTGCCAATCTATGTTGCTAGGCAAAATACCAATTTTTAAACCTTTTTGTAGCTCCTTCATTTTCAAACTTGGGCAATGTGTGTACATAAACTTTTTTGTTAGTCGTACCTGGTTGTATCCAAATTTCAAGTATGGCAGACCACTCACCGGACACCCTGTATAATAAAAAATGAAATTACATTAGGTATACATATAAATTATTTAAATTATTTATTCTTCCTTTGACTAAAATAAAATTTCGGTTATTAAATAAATTACATAAAATTCCTACCAGCTAGATATAAATAATATTATTATAGAATTAAATCTATAAAAGCCTTTTTTCAAGAGTGAAAAATACCTAATAGTGAAAAAATGATTTTTTCGATTTTTTGAGGGTCTTCCACTGACATAAAAATTTTGAAAAAATAATATGAGCAACGAAGTCAATCTTCCACCATCTACCAATGTTTTACACCGGAACTACGAGTACTTTTAAATCACGAAACAATCAATCTCAATTTAGAATGGAAATTAAAACACCACCTAATCACGGTATACAATCATGAAACAAAGCAACGTCAAAGTAAATCATGATAAGATAAGCTCACGTCGTAGGTATAAGAGATGATGTGTTAATAAATAATTACCTATAAGTAGTCAAAAACAGCGATATAATAACCGTATTTATATTCGCGTAATACAAATTGAAAATATGTAAGTGTTAATATTAAATAAATAGGGTTTTTAGAGTTGAGCATTTCTACATGCATACTTCACCAAGCTTCATATTATTTTTTATTTAAAACAGTTTTCACTGTTGAAGGTTAACGCGCCAGGTAACTATTAACCTTCTCACAGTCACATTCAGCGATTCGCGATGAATTAATAATAAAGAAATGTTTAAAGTTTTTCAACTTTTTGGCCAACTCGAAAATGTTTGTATAGGAGTGGAGGAATCGAATAAATTAATAATAATAATTACCCGAGCGGCACACTCGATCGATAATATCGGAAGATGTAACGTATCGATAAAAAATCGTTTGAAAATCTATAGATGTTCTCACGATATTATAAAGATTTATCGGTACAACTTCATAGGCAAAAAATCTAAAAACTATCGAATTCGATATTATTAAGATTTTATGACGATATTCGTCAACGATACTATCGACAAAGAATATTAAATTTATCGATTCCGATTTTCCACTGATTTTGTGCAGATATTTGAAACTACATTATCGACAAAGAATATTAAATTTATCGAATTCGATTTTTTAACGATTTTGTAAAGATATTTAAAACTATATTATCGACAGATTATATGAAATTTCTCGACTTCGATATTTTACCGATTTTTTGACGACATTTCAAACTATATTATCGACAGATTATATTAAATTTATCGAATCCGATTTTTTACCGATTTTGTGACGATATTTGAAACTATATTATCGACACATAATATGCAATTTCTCGAAGTCGATTTTCTAACGATTGCGTGAAGATATTTGAAACTATATTATCGACACGTAATATGAAATTTCTCGATTTCGATTTTTAACGATTTTGTGACGATATTTGAAACTATATTATCGACAAATAATCTGAAATTTCTCGAATTCGATTTTTTAACGATTTTGTGAAGATATTTAAAACTTTATTATCGACACGTAATCTGAAATTTCTCGAATTCGATTTTTCAACGATTTTATGACGATATTTGAAACTATATTATCGACACGTAATATGAAATTCCTCGATTTCGATTTTTCAACGATTTTGTGGCGATATTTGAAACTACATTATCGACAAATAATCTGAAATTTGTCGAACGATTTTTCAACGATTTTGTGACGATATTTGAAATTATTTCCAAATTGGTGAAAATTTTTCTAAGTCCAACACGTCTGGAAGTACTAAACTGCCTATTATAAGCGTTTTATTGCTAATTCCTCAACGATAAGGTAATGGCATAGTGGTTAAGGAAGAGGATTACCATGCAGGAGGTAGATGGTTCAAGCCCCACGGGTGGCAGATTTTTTATAATTTTTTTTGACTTTTTCTGAAATGATCCTCTTACCGTAACATGAATAATGTGTTTAGGCATAGTTTAATGTATTAATTATGCTAATTAATGATTTTTAATTATAGAAAAAAGCTAGTAAAAGACAAAAAATCGGAATAAAAAATCGATAAAAAATCGACAGAATATCGAATTCGATAAAGTGTCGCGAAAGTTCCGCCTAAATCGTGAAATTATCTTTCGATATTATAGATAGATTATCGATAAAATATCTTACTATAATCTCGAAATTTTTATTAACTATAATTCGTCGATAATCTATCTATATATCGAAAGATAATTTCACGATTTATGCGGAACTAACGCGACACTTTATCGAATTCGATATTCTGTCGATTTTTTATTTCGATAATTTGTCGAGTGTGCTGCTCGGGTATCTATCAAATGAGAAGAAATTATAATTATTTTAAAATACTATATTAAGATGATCGTTGATCAACACTGTCTTATCTAATATAATTTTCGAAAATTTTAAAAATAATATAGGCCCGTGTAGCAACATCGATGCTAATTTTGATATAAATGTCGACACATCAAAACCGGTCACTTTTCGATCGTACATGTCGACACGATTTTGGATGGTTTGTCGAGGTTATTATCGACACATTTGTCGACCGTCGACATGTCGAGCCATATTTGGATGGTCGACAAACATGTCGACAATAAGCTCGACAAACCATCCAAAATCGTGTCGACATGTACGATCGAAAAGTGACCGATTTCGATGTGTCGACATTTATATCGACATCCATATCGACATTTGTAATGCTGAGATGTTGAAAAAATGCTAAGTTCAAATATTTAATATAGGTATATGTTTTAAAATTAAACCAAAAACAGTGTTCAAGCCAACACTTCGACATTTTGTCAAATATGCGGCTCTGAAATCACCTTTGTAGCTGGGCATGTGCGTTTTATAGTCGAGTACAGAGCTAAGTACTCTACGAATTTGCTTTTACGTCAAATATCAAAAACATGAAACAACAATGAAAAATAACCTGTAAGATTTATTACATCGCCTACAGGTGGTTAAACAAGAGAAAATATATAATGTAGACAAGTAGTTCATGAACGGAAATTTGGCCAACGTTCGTCAAAAACACCACCAGCACTAATATTTATTTTAATAGCGAATTTTCAAAAGTCTTTGGTCGGTATCTCGAAAGAGTAAAACCATAGAAAATGTACGAGTTCAATAACCAAGCAAAAATCAAAAAAGGCATATTATGGAAAAATTTTAAAGTTTATAGTAGGTATATAATATATATATATATGTATACCTATCTAAATTCCTATTGAAAAATTGCATTCGGAAAGTAGTCCTCAAGCTAAAAATACAATTGAACGTTGAAGAGTGAAGATGATGTTAATTAACAAAAGCGAATATAAAATCAACGTATATCGTCAAGTAAATTACCGGCTGCGAATTGTGTTGATTTAAAAGTTAGTTGAATAAAGTGTTCCACCCAAAAGTACTATAATTATTCATGTTATGGACGTAGGCCTCATTTCCATCGTTAGTCGACCGCTTTGTTTTATTAACAGGAAGGCACACGCTAATCACTATAAGTACGTGTTAATTCGTAACAAATGTAATTATAACACTTCAAAAAGCTTTCGCAGAAAACGGCCTAAAGCCTTTGAAACATTGTACAGTGTCATGCTTCAACACTGATGTATAAAAACTGAGTATTATTTTGATCGAGAACAATGTATAAAAAATCAAAATGCAAAGGATACGGTAATTTTTCATGTTATATTGTCAGCAAAGAGGGGTGCACTGCGTGCTACGGTGTTCTCTAATCCGTAAACAATGCATCATAGAGAAAAGCGCTCCTCTATAGACGTCACTGGTGTAATCATCAAGGTAATTTATTTAGTCGGATTAATATAAGAAATTAGCTTATTCGAGGGATAAAAAATGTAACGCCGCGACTACATTATACGTCAGCATTAGCTATGGAAAAAAATTGATTATAAATGCGAAAGTGAAACTTTCTTTACGTGACTTTTCTTTTATTTATACACAGGATCGAGTACTGTCTGTGTCTATGGTATAATTTTTTACAAAGCAATTTTCCTCGAAGAAAAATATCGCTTTTTATGGTTTACTTCTTGGATTGAGCCAACAGATCTTCTGTTTTGTTTCATTTTGAATTGAAACATGGATATGTTTTTGGATTGAGGGTCAGTCGACATTTGAGTTACAAGTACAAAAATTATGAAGACGAGCAAAAAATAAAACGGACTTTTGGCTTTAAAAGATCAGAATAAAGTTATCTAAAAGCTGTTCAAAATCAATTTTTTTCAAGTAGGTATTTTTTTAAATTAATTTTTTTTCTAATGATACCAATGAATGTGGATCAATTTTTCTTAAATTAGTAAGTACAATCAAGTTTTCCATTTTAAAAACCAAAACTTATTAATTATTAAAACAACTAAACGTATTTTTCATGTATCAAGTTACCAATAAAATATTTCCTTATGTTTTGATAAAAAAAAAATTAAGATCCAAATTGAAAAAAATTGTATTGAAATGACTTCGAATTTTCATACAAAATTAAAGTTTTCCCATTTGAAGATTTCTTTCCTTGGATATTTAACAATTATTTCATTTGTTATTCCTTCAAAAATAACAAGAAATAGGTTAATGAAAATTTTGTCGTTTTTTGCTTTATTATTTTTTGAGATTTTGTTCGAATTTTTTTTATGTTTTGCGGGGAAACCTTAAATTTTTCAGATTTCCTTCAAATATAAGTATATATAAAAAAAAATATCAAAAATTCTCTTGAAAATTTTTTTATTTTTTATTTTTTTTGGATTAGGATTGAATTTTTTTCGAATTTTATTTAAAATCAAGAACTTTTTTGAAAATTACATTCTCGCAGGCTCATTGATTGGTTCAAAAGTTTACCACGTTAAATAAAAAAAATCGTCCAATTCTGATTTGAAAAAAATACCTACTTAAAATAGAAATTAAATTTTTTTTAAAAGTTCGAAATGGAAAATTTAAGAAGGAAACAGAAAAAACTTACTAAAAAGTGAAATGCTACCTTTGTATTTTTTTTTTTCAAATTCAATTTTTGAACAATTTTTAAAAAAGTTTTCAATTTTACTTCATTTTTTAAAAAATTACAAAAGAAAAATTTTATTTAAAAAAAAAGAAGTATGTAAGTATTGTAAAAATTTAAATTTTCAATAATTTAGGAGAAATTAAAATTTCACCTGAATCGCATTGAAATAATTAAAGAGGCTACTGTACTTTCAAGGCAAAATCCTACTCTGATGAAATTTTTGATTAGGTAATTAGGCCAATTCTCAAATCATGAATTTGGGAAAAATTTGAAATTCGAACAAATTATAAACAAATGTAAGTTTCGGCACGCAATTGCATTTAAATAATGAGAAAAGTTACTTTATTTTAAAGGCAAAATCCTAATCTGATGGAATTTTTAATTATTCCTCAAATCATGAATTAGGTGAAAATTTAAATTTTCAATTGGCCTAATTTTGAAAAAATAAAAATTCCAGCCCAATTGCATTTAAACAATGAAAAAAGTTACTATATGTACCTACATTCAAAGTCAAATCCTTCTCAGATTGAATTTCTGATTATTTCTCAAATCATGAATTTTGTAAACATTTAAAATTTCAATAATTTTCAACAAAACGTATAAGTATATATTGAGGTATATAAATTTTCGACCAGTTACCGTACTTTCAAGACAAAATCCTACTCTGATGGAATTATTGATTATTTCTGAAATCATGAATTTGTTAAAAATTTAAATTTTCATTTGGCCTAATTTTGGAAAAATAAAAATTCCAGCCCAATTAAATTTTAATAATGAAAAAAGCTGCTATACTTTCAAGGCAAAATTTCACTCTGATGAAATTTCTGTTTATTTCTCAAATCATGAATTTTGTAAACATTCAAAATTTCAATAATTTTCAACAAAATATATAATAGGTATGTATACAAATTTTGACCCAATTGCATTTAAAGAATGAAAAAAGCTACTATACTTTTAAGGAAAAATTCCACTCCGATGGAGTTTTTGATTATTTCTCAATATTTCAGAAAATTTTCCTGAAATTTTACTTTTGCATGCTACCTACTTTTGAACATTTTCTTTTAAATTTTATTTTTGTTTTCATTTTTTTAATTTCTTTCTTGAACATTGAAAGAATATAAATTTTGTTTCACTGTTGACCTTTTTTTTGTAATTTTGATTTCTTCGTGTTGAAAAAAAAATATTCGTGATTTTTTTTTTTTGAGAAATTATTAAAATTTAGAATACCTATCTGAAATTTTACTTTTTTATTTTTTTTTAAATGTTATGTTTGCGGCCAATTCTCCTCAAATTTTTACTTTCTATTTTTCTTTCTTCTACATTTTTCAGCTTTTGAATAATTTAATTTTTTTACGGACATCACGAATTATTTGCCGGCTTAAAATTTGCCACTTTATGCTAGCGCCTATATTTCGCATGTACCCAAATCCGCTGCGGAGCTCCTAAGCAGGCCTATATTCAAATACAGAAAAAAATTATGCGCTTGTGCCATCAGATATAGGTATCTATGCTTAACAAATTTATGGTAATACTTTGATTAATTAGGCTTATTTATATGAAAAAATTAGCTAGAAGTTCATGAACAGATTAATGTTTATCTAAATATTCAGATAATTAATCGATATTTCAAAATTTTACAAAATACTAGTGAGTAGGTATAATAGTTTTTTTAAATTTCAGTTCAACCGTTTAGCGAATTATGCAATAACAGCACTCAAAATAAATATTTTTACGCAAGAATACATTTTTTATCCATTTTTCCAGACAAACTGCGGCATCGTTCACGCTGAATTTTAAAAAGTAGGCACAAATAGTTATTAATAGTAAGTAGAGTACCTATGTAATTAGATGCACATTATTAGGAGAAAAAAAAAAAATCAGAACTCGATAAAACAGTTCAATACACGATTACATGGAAACGCTGAAAACTCAAACAGATAAATAATTCTTATTCTAATACATTTAGGAAGATTTGCGGTGACAGTACAAAGCCTACCGCTGTTATGTTTTTAAGTTTGCGGCGCATGTCGCTGTAGGATGCCTTTTGCCTCATTATAGGCGCCGCAACGCTCTGAACCACCCTTAGCGCCTTGCAGTATGTGAGGTGTTCTTCTTCCTGTTAAACGGTCGTTGAAATATTTATAAAGTCGAATCGTATGCTGAAATTTTTGTAATTGTTTTCGCGATTGGATCGAATTTTACGTTTTGTTCTTGTATTAAAAAAAAATTACTAATTAATTCGCGCGTGCTTTTCACTTATTTATAACTCGTATATGAAACGTGACCTCGGTTCGGTTTAAATTTTTAAAAATTTTCTTTACATTTTATTCGTGTGTTTGATTATTAATTTGTGAATGTGTGCTATTAAATGCATCTTCGGCGTGATTTTTTAGTGAGTAATTTATTACTTGATTATCCTATCGGATTACTATTTATTTTACCAAGAGCGAGATTTATCGGGTATCACAAGCGTGCTTTTATGTGAGTTTACAATCGTAGATGATGCTTTTTTGAATCATTCATTTTCTAGTATACCTTTCTACATTATTTCCTCAAATGGTGTTTTTTTGGTTAGAATTGGTGTAGCTTAATTCACCGAACATCTTTTCTTCATACTTCATTCTAAGTAGGTGGTATAGAAAATTGAACCTTGAAAAAGTTTCAATGTACCGATGAATATTACTTTCAACTTTCTAGATAACGATTTATTTACTCGATAAGTTATTCATTTTTGATTAGGGAAACACGAAAAATTTGAGTTTGTTTTATGTTGCCAGTTTTGATATTACATTATAATATTTTCTTCTATGTATACCTATAAGACTTACCTATTCCATAGTTCGATATATCTAAAAAGTTAGAAGGATTGTAAACAAACATCTATATTGAAACTTGCCTACACGTTATGGCTATGTTATGACTTATGAAAACAATGTTATAACAAGAAAATGATTCTAAAAATTATATTTATGAGCATTATGATTCACGAGTGAATCAATTCAGTGTTTAGTAGGTCCTAAGCTAAGAGCTTGGATTGAGCTAAGCTCTTTTTTGGGATGACGATGACCTTAAAAAAAAACAAGAAAAATTGAAAAAAAGGCCGCAATTTTATAGAGCATTACCGTTTTCGGTTGCATACTCACTTGCCTTAATCGAAAGGAGGACAATGCCGACGACAAGCGCATGTAATTAGCGAAAAAAATTTCGTCAACTATGCCATTCGATAGGAAATTTAATTTCCTAAAAATAATGTTCTATAAAAATTTCTCGTAAACCCGCTCAATTTTGAGTAAAAATTAAAATAATACCAGTTGTCCTCCAGTTGTCCCACGTTGTCCTCCACTGGAGTAAGGCGAATAGTGTTATACTATCCCGCAAAGCACACAAAAGGTAATGCTCTATATAAAAAACAGTTTTTGCAAAACCACCTAGACACTACAAGCCATGAAGTTAAATTTGGCAACCTTGCCGAAGACGGCCGACTTGAGCAATTGAAAATACGTTTTCTGGGCAAACGAAGTGTTTTTCGAAAAAATTGATGGGAACCAAAATTGTAGAGGGAAAAATTAACTTTCGTTTAGTGTATTCGGAATTTTGATTTGACTAATATTTCTCGAGTTACGGTCAAAAAACTGATTTGAAGATGGGCCGTCTACCAGATTTTCCCTATTTTCTCGATCAAAGAAGCGATTTTCGTAAAAATTGATAAGAACAAAAATTGTAGAGCAAAAAATATCCTTTCATCCTAAAATCATTGAAGTTTTGATTCGACGAAAATGCCTCGATTCATTAGCAAAAACTGTTTTCTCAGATATGCAAGTTTTCATATTTTCCTATTTCGCGGATAAACAAAGCGTTTTTCATGAAAATTGATAAGAACTAAAATTGTAGAGCAGAAAAAATCCTTCAGTTTTAGTGCTTTTAAAATTTTCGATTCGACCGATTTTTTGAGTTATCGTCAAAAAACTATTTATTTTTTCATTTTCGAGGTCAACGATCCCTTTTTTGTGAAAATTGATAAAAACCACAATTGTAGATTAAAAAATTTACTTTTGTTTGGTGTAGTCGGAATTTCGATTTGACGAATATTTCTTGAGTTTTCGTCGAAAAACTGATTTTGAAAGTTGGCCGTCTACCAAATTTTCCCGGTCAACGAAGCGATTTTCGTGAAAATTGATACGAACCAAAATTGTAGAGCGAAACAAATCCTTTCACCCTAAAATGATTGAAATTTCGATTTGACGAAAATACCTCGATTTCTCAGCGTAAAATGTTTTCTTGGATATGCAAATTTTCACATATTCTTATTTTCAGAGCGAACGAAGCATTTTTCGTGAAAATTGATCTGAACCAAAATTGTAGAGCAGAAAATTTCCTTTCGCTAGAGTGTTGTTAGAATTTCGATTCGATGAATATTTGCCGAGTTATCGTCAAAAAACGGATTGGAAAGTCAGCCGTCTACTACTCGAAAATGCGACGTTGCCTTTCTACGTTCATGGCTTGTATCTCTAGGTGGTTTTGGTTTTTGTCAAAAATGAATTGGTATACAGCGCTCCATAATGTTTGGTGAGTGTAACAGAAACTAATCTAGTTTATAAAAAAATCACTTCGTGCGCGGTATACATACCTACTTGCCAATTTTTTGGAAATCCCAATGAATCTTGTCATGCTTGTTTTCTTTTTTCATTTTTGACAAGGGTGTTTTTGTAATGCCAGTGAGGTCTTCATATGAGGAAATGTGCAAGAAACCAAGAATATGTGCGAAAAACCAAAATGCCTGCGCGCAAGCACACTAAAAGATTCTGTTCGCATTTCAACATCAATGGTGGTGATGGAGTCAACGAACGTCAAAGCATCTTTCTTAATATCGTCTTTGTAACATTTGCAAAATTTGTTGGTTTTCAATTTTCATCACATAAAAAATGCAAGAGATATTTTATTATTAGGTAGTATCTATAATACAGTTGTTCGATGGTTAATAAATAACACTATCTATACATATAGATACCTATACCTACAGAAAAAACTTCAATTACCTATCTCCATTCTACAATGTACCTAATTAATAAGTACCAATATAATTTTTTCATTTTCTTCGCCAGTTAGTTTGTAAGTATTAATAAGTAACTTATTCGCAACTTGAAAATTTTTAATTTGCTTCGATGGAATAGTAGAAAAGTTTTTATTAATTTTCAATGAATTCAACGTAGATAGTATCTACAGAGTTGATTTTTCTCTTCAATAACTAGATACCGCCAGATTTTAGAATCTAAATATCGTTGCGAAAATAACGAATTTCGCTTTCTAGGTGTTGAAATATTGAAGTGTACGAGTATCTACTTACTTACTTGAAAGCTGAGTTATTCGATAGGTATTTGATTTTTTTGGTGGAATTTAATTTTTAAATTCTTTTCTTTTTCTTTTTCTTCTTCAATTTTGAAATTGTGAAGAGTACCCTTATTTCATTTTTTTTTTTCTGAAAAAAAGAAACCTATAATTACTATAATTATTATTATTTTCTTAGGTAGAGTACGTATTATAACTAGCATACCTAAATGAACCCACCTTTCGTTTAAAAAGATAATAATCAACTCTTGAAAAAACTTGTCAACATGCCAGTAGGTATAAAAAAGAATTTTTAATTTTTTTAATTCTTCAGTTTTGGCTTTTCAACAGCGAAAGAAAATTGTCTAGTTTTTATAATCGTTTTAGTTAGGTATCCAAGTAGGGAACGTAGGGAACATCAACTCATTAACTCCGATTAAATTAAAATTTGGCCCTCCGAAAGAACATATTATCACATCGAGACCTCAGAATCAAATTTTGAACTGCCGAAGTGGATTTTTTGATTTCTGGCGAATTTTTGAAAACAGCAAAAATGTCGACTCATATCACCACGCTAAGGATAGGATTAAATTTTTAGCTGTCGGAGTTACAAAGTGGCGCCCAACGTGGTTTTAAGGGCCGAACCGCGAAATTTTTTGGCTCAAAATTTTGTTTTCCATACGCTAGTCGTGCATTTTGTCATTTCAAAATTTCTTTGTGATTCGTTACATAAATACTTACACTATCAATGAAGTATTATTTAAAGATATTAGATAATTAAGTCAGCGCATTCTGAAGCAATTTTGGTTCACTGGAGAAAGTCAACTTTTACTGGAGACTTCAAATCGCTTCCATTTCATTATTTTCAAAAATTCACCAAAAAACAAAAAATCTATTTCGACAGCTTAAAATTTGATTTTGAGGTCTGAGTGACATTTTCTTTTGATGGGTCAAATTTCAGCTCATACCGATTTATTGAAGTTTCCTTGTATAAGTATCAGTGTTCTTATTCCAACCTACTTTAGTTTATCGTAGGATCTTAGGTATTATAGCATATGCACTGTTTTCCTCACTTACTTTTCTTTAGTATTTGGAAGAGCTGGGCCTGTCGATGAATTGTTTATAAACCAAAAATGTAGGCATCATTCCACGATGAAGTTTTGTTTCGTCAAAAATGTACATTAAACACATGAAAACATCTTTCATTTTTCAGATTCAGTATTCTGGCACCTACGTTACAATTCAAATTCATAAACAACTGTAACACTAAAATTGATTTTTAATTTTTGGTTTTTTAAATGATGAATATAATTTTCTCTTGAATTCTTCATTTTTAAAAAGTGGACGTAGAAGCATTATGAAAATTGCGTGTGTGAAGAAAAGATCAAACATTTTCTAAAACATTGGAAACAATTAATTACATAATTATCCAAGTGTGTATAACACCGATAGTAATTAGAAAAATAAGCGACGACGTCACATTTCAACAAATATGCATAAAATTTATTTCTTAGATTAATAAACCTTGTTTAAAAAAAAAAAAAAAAAAAAAAAAACTTGTTCTTTTCCACCCACCTACTTACATATGTTGACGATCAAAAATTAAACGCATGTGTAGCAAGTGACAAATGCGATGGCTACTCGACTTTATTTAAAGCTGTCAAATAAAAGACACTTGCGAACGATTAATTGATCGTGTTGGGACGGATGATAAAAAAAGAATTTCTAACCGAGAGCTATTTTTGCTGACTACAGAGAAACATACTAGGTACCTACCTAAAGCGTTATCGATTTAAAAAATATGTCGTATGAATTATGTACCCAGACCCAACAATCCAATTGCAACTATGTTTGGCCTATAACCAAATGAGAAAACTTTTATACCTAATTTTCGCTACTGCTCTCTTCCTAAAAAAAAGGTGGACAATAAATCAAGATTGAAGGTTATGAAAATTAAGAAAATTTCAAGCACGAGAAACTGAACTTTCGCCATTCACGTCTTTTCTGTCACCACTCGTCAAAATAATAGGTATGTAAAAAATATTTTCTTACAAGAATTTCGCAATTTACTTTGTTTTTGGAATTTTCCACTTTTATGAATTTTAATTTCAACAAACATGCTATGATATTCGATTGAGATATTTGCTCCTCTTTCATAGTAATATTACCCTTTGTCGTTTTAAAAAATATTATTATGGAATTCTTGTTTTTTGAACTTTTTTAGGTATCCTTTGAAATTTTATAGAATTGCTCACAAACTAGGTTACATAACGTCTCGCGTACGTTTACAGGTTTACTTTCTACAATTTACTGCGTTTTTAAATTATGATTTTTTTTAAAATAAAAATTTATTCTTTTTAGGGGGTGTTTAATTACAGAATGGAAAATATTCCCAACAATGTACAAAATTGAAAAGTTTGATGTCATAATGATAACAATGGTATTCTTCTAGACTGTAAATTAAATTTCAAAACACCATTATTTTTATTTCAAAAAATACAACAGTTCAAGGTGATCTGTTCGTTCGAATTTCGAAGAAAAAATTATAGCTTCAGCTACAGTTTCAAAACAAAATTAAATATAAAAATGATTAATACCTACTCCTATATTTTTTTTCTAAAAAGTTGAAATGTTTTATTTTACACGAAGCCCTAAAACCGGGTTCTTTTCACACGTGTTGAACTTTGACTAGTATTTTTATTTGACATTGAAGTATAAATTATGTTTAGGTACATTTAAAGGGGCAATTCAAATTTATATACAATGTTGAAATTTTGACCTCTATGAGTGGCATTTAAAGTTTTAATTTTTTTTTTGTTCAAATTCTTCGAATGTTTTATTTAAAAAGTGAAAACCCACGTTCATTTTAAAATTTAATACCGCCATGGACCCAATGTGCGTATTTGAACTGTCATCACGAAAAATAAAAATTTTTTATGATTAGACAAATTTAAAAGCCTGAAAGCATCTTTTATGGTTTACGTAGTGGAAAAAGAAATACACACGATTAGAAGAGTTTAAAGAAGAAAAAAAATTGAATGTGCATCGAAGAGGAACGAACTTTCTATTGAAGGGTCAAAAGCATTTCTTCGACATTTTGCAAAGAAATAAATACTAACTTCGACAGCTAAGAAACTGCGTTTGGGAAAGAGCCCTATTCAAATATTTCAACTGTGCTTCCAAGTTCAAAAATATTTCACCTTTCGTATGTGCAACTTAGAATAGTATAATAAATTTAGAATTTTCAACGTCGTAAAATTTATTTCTTAAAAGAAAGTTTTAATGGGAAAAAATATTATAATAGAGTTTTTTCAACAGTAAAAAAATCTACGACTTTTTTCTTTGATTTATGCATTTAAAAAGAAATATGCGAATGTATAAGTAGGATAATTTGTTAATGATTTTGATAAAATACCTCGTATCCGATGTGACATTCAATTTTTTTTTTTTTTTTGCAAATGTGTGTATATTTATGCTTTGTGGATAATAAGTCTTCTTTTTCGGTCTCTTTCACTCATTTTTTTTATGACACAATGTATCCCTATTTTCTAATTTTTCCTTTAAATACGAGTAAATTTTAAATAACTGATTTAGTCGCCTCCATTTAAAAAAAAAAAAATCACTAATTTTCAAACTTCTGCTTTTTTGGTACTAACCCATATTTCCATTTCTTTATTTTTCTCCTATCTGAATTTTAATTTGAGTGGTATACAAATATCTTGGACTTTGGAGACCTTCTCCGTCATTCTCAAAAAGTAAAAAAATTAGCAACATTTTTGAATTTAGGATTCAAAGTCGTTCCTTTTTATGAAAAAATAAACCCCAATTTTTTACTTGCCTATCTCTAACTGAATTTTAAATGGTATCTGCTAGCTCTCCATTCTGGGTAGGAATGGTGGATCGGCTCTTGGATGAGGAGTTTTGAAATTGAGTGTTGCAGAATTTAGTCTTTAAAGTCTGGTTCGTGATAAAGTTGTTTGTCTCCTACCTCACTTTCACCCTTCCGGTAAGGTCAAATGTGTTTTTTGTTATGAATTTTCAATTTTTATTCAATTCTCTCAAATCTATAGGGATGATGGAAGCCATCAAGGATCATTCCTGGAAATTTTAATTTTTTTTTAGAAAGTTTCTCGTTAAAGAATTGTTTATTAGAGATTCGAAAGCAGATGCTTATTCACACCTGAGAAAAAAAATAACTATTCTGACAATTTCTTTAAAAAAATTGATTTTTAGAAATTCAGAAACTTTTTTTGAATTTTCAAATAAAATTTTCAAATTGAAAAAAAAAATCTTTGTGAATCAGAAAATTACTTGAATTTTTATTTCTTTTTTAATGAAACATAAATTAACCAGTAAGTACTGATTTCCTTCATGAATGAGTAAAAATGTTTTATATGGGAGTGTGGATAAGAAAACGTGCCTAGTCAGGAAAAACATATATATATATTTTTTTGGTAATGGAAGATTTAAAATTTGCAAGTCTGTATCTCCGTAATGCAAAAACTGATAGATAACTTTGAAACCTTGTACAATCATTGAGGGGTCCTAGTGGAATATTAATTCCCTGATAATTTTGACCCCTCATGTCTATAGCCTATTTCACAAAAGGAGGCAATTTTGAGCAAAATCAGGGTTACTAAAACTAAAAAAAAAAATTTTTCAACCACGCTGATTACGAATATCATACTCATTGTTGACTTTTTTCATTGTTTCGTGACGATCTCAACCATTTTTAACAAAAAATAAGAGGAAAATGAAAAAAAAACTTAATAAAAATTTAAAAAACTCGAAATTTTTTTTTTTTATTGATTTTGGGAAAGTCGTGGTCCCCTGGAGGCTGAATATTGTTCCCAGGTCTATGAAACCATTTTCAAATGAAAGTACAGGTCGAAATTGATGAAAAACAGCCAAAACCCTTGAACCGATTTTTTCGTGACTAGGCATTTTTTCTCATCCACACTCACTTATGTATTTTTGAAATATTTTTTCAACAAAAAACCGAAGAATTTAAATGTTTTCAAAATTTTTAAACAGTTTTCCCAAGGGGAAGAAAACAAATTTTTTGGAAATAATTTTGTTTATTAAAAAAAAATTATTTTTCTTATTATTTTTTTAGAAAAAATCAAGTGGAGAAATTTCAATTTTTCGATTTTTGATGTTTTCAATAAAATTTTAAATCTCTTTTTTTTCAAGGCCACTAACATCATTGTTTTTTTCTTCAAAAATTTATTCAGAGAAATAAATAAAAATTTGAAGATTATTTCATCTCAAAAAAATGGAGATGTTTTATTAGATCAAATTTAATCTAAACACAAAACATTTGATCAAAGTTGATCGAATTCTATCAGTTAGATCAAGGCACATCAAACAATACTTTGATCAAATTTAGTCTAAACACGAAACATTTGATCAAAATTGATCGGATTCAATCAGTTAGACTAAGACATATCAAGCAATACTTGATCAAATTTGATGTAAACACAAAAAATTTGATCTAAATTGATCCCACACTACGTGTGTCAGTTTATCTAAGTTGATCTGATTTGATCGATTTTGTTAAAATTCGATCAATTTATATCATGATTTTAATCAAAACTAATCAATTTTGATCAAATCATTTTTTCCCGGGTCGTATTATACCTTATAATCAGAAGTGCATACCTACCTGTGTTAATTTTAATAAGGTAGCAATTAAAGCTTTTACATTTCATAAGGAAAGCAACGCAATTTGATAGTAATCTAGTTAAGGGAGAGAGAAAATGTGTATAAAGTCCAATTAAACATACCATCAAAATAACAGACAAATCCTGAACGCCAAGCTAGGATGAAATTAGTACACATTTACGACCCTGTGCCTGCGCGAATATCTACAATCGTTATAACAACTAACTCGCAAATTGTTCGAAAGAAAGTCAGGACGTAATCAAACGATAATATGAAACTAATAAAATGATCATTATGAGCACTATTCTCATACAAATAGCCTCATCTTGATATTTGACGTCATTATTTGATATTTCGAAATATTTCTTACTTCACGACCTGCACCGGACAAAAGGTTTTCAATCTTTTGCATCGCGAAAAAAAGATCCTAATCTGCTTATTCAATATTCATTTTAATACAACTCGACATCCCTGCAGCGAAGAAAACGAAGACCAAGCCAGGGCACGCATATTTAAACCCCTCAACTCGAGAAGAACAATTTGTTTGGGTTAAATTATGAAGAAGTCTCAATAAGACAATTCCAATGGTTACTGTTGAAATTGTATACGATTAAATAACGCAACCAAACGAATGTCTTCATAATATTAGAAATAGCAGCGAAACCAAGAACAATTTTAAAGAGGATTAAATTGCTGTAAAATAGCAGCACAAAGTATTTACGTAGTGCTGTTTTGCCAAAGCAAAGCGCCCAAACCCTACCGAGGTCATTTTCTCAACGAGATCGATCTTATGTATATTGCTCTGGGTATATCTTTTTTCGGTTTGCTGTATTTTTTTCATTCGCCAACTCAAGCAGTCTAACGGTTTCGTCATCATTATTTAATTACAAAAAAGTTGAAATTTCGTTTTGAAGAAAAATAATTCTCATTTCGGAATGGTTCATTGTGTCATCTCATGCTGAAATTTTTATTATTCTTCAACATTTAATTAAACTTCTCTCTGGTATTTCGAAGAATTTTTATGAATACTGTGGCTTTTTTTTTTTGGTAATATTGGTACTAAATTTTTTGGGTTGAAAAATACTAAAATGAAAGTCACCACATACACAACCAATACCTTTGCTATTCGACATTCGTATACCTACTTCTTCTATTGTTCTAGGAATGGGATGCTTATACCTTTTATAAGAAATGATACTTGAAAATGGCATAGTCGACTCGAGGAAAACGTTAATCAGCAGGCTGTAATTTACTCTGGTAACAGTACAGATGATAGAAAAAATTAATCCAAGTATTTTCAAGTTGACGCTGATCTTGAGATTTTGTCGAGGATTTAAACCCATAAAGACAGACATTTTGAAATTAATAGTAGATTGCATTTGTGTTCGATGTTAAGATACAAAACGTATTGAAACTCGAGATAACTACTAATTCTAAATCCCACGTAACGAGTACTGGGTATTTTAATTTTTAATTACCCAGCTTAAAAGTCATTCTCGAATTAAAAGTATCGTGTCGTGGTGAAGTTCGATTCTTTGGAAAGGAAAGGAATTATTACAGGTATAAAAAAATCTCTTAGAATTGTGTTTTGCTTATTAATTTTGGTATTCGAAAAAAAAAGGAGTTTGTGACAAAACGATGGTAAAAATAAGTTACTTATTGAGAATTCTTTTATAAAAAAGTTTACGCTTTTTAATTTCAATTCTTCGTTACGTTTTTAAATTGATAATTTAAAATTGAAAAAAAAAAGAAAATGACCGAGAAATTAAAGAATTAATCAAATGTATCAACGTCAATTCATTTTTTTTTTTCGTATTATCGAAACGGTTTCGCAACTGATCCAAAGTCTAAATTCGACTTCGACCATCTTTTTCCTTTACCCTCAAGCTAAAAAACACTCGATAGTTCCACGTTTACCCCCTCCCCCGCAACAAAACAAAGTTTAGAGCCGAAAATTTTACTCACGTTTTATTAAAATAATTAAAAATAGAACCAGTCGACTTAGAAACATGAAACTTGGTATTCTAATGTAAAATGACGCGAGGAATCGATTTATGGCGGTTTAAGGCCCCTCGGATCATTTCTCTGCGAAAAAAGCACAAGTGGCAGTCTTTATTGAACACCCCTCGTATTTCCATAGAAATCATTTTTTTATGAAGATAACATTTTATGACTTTGATACACTTTTTGTCAGACATTGTGAAACTTAAAATTCAACTTTTTTTATTACTTAAGCTTTTTTATTTTTAAATTTCCATGGAAATTAATATTTATTTTGATACTTTTTATTTATTTTATATTTCCAGACTTTTCAATTTTTTAATTAAATTTCCATGTAAACGAGTTTTTTTTTTTAGACATTTAATGACTTTTAGATATTTTCTAGACATTTTGTCAGACATTCTGAAAATTAGAATTTTTGAAAATGTTTTCAATTAAACCCCTCCCTTCGCATCGATTTTGCATAACACTCTGTAGATGTAGATACTTATTATAAATTAAGAGGTGTGACGGAGTGAGTGAGAAACAGGACAATTGAAAAGTTTTCCATACATTAGTTTTAGATTAAGGTCTTAAGCTGGGTTACACAATTAAATTTATTTTCACAAACCTAATTTGTGCGAATAAATTTGATCATGTAAACGCGTACTTATCTTATCTTTCACACGAAGTTTGCCTTATCAGTTTATCACACATTGAAGATCGTTGTTGAATTGAAATTTCATGTCTTTATTATCATTTTCGAGTATTATATTTTGTTAATTTCGTAAAATGCTTCCTTATGATGAAGTTACCAGAACTGAACTTCTGTTTTTCAAATTTTCAATTTTTTATGCTTTTTTCATTTTTAAATTTTCTTAGAAATTGACTTTTTATTTTAAAATGTTCCTATTCATTGAGAAAAAACTTCCAACATTTTGAAAAAAAAAATGAAAAATTTTCAATTTTTAAAAGGGGGGAGGAATAGTAGGCTATACTTAAAATTCAGTGAAGGGGAAAATAAATATGGAATTATTTTCTCATAAAAAGAAACAACTTTAGGGGAGTGAGACAAAAAAAAATCAAAAACCCAAAATAAAGGTCATCCCTAGTCTTCATAGTCTATTTTTTCCCTGTCGACTTTTCAAACATATTTTGTAAAATTGGAGAAGAGAGAGGGGTCAGATGAAAAATTTTCTCGTTATCAAAAATATTTTAAGTGGCATGATGCATAATTTTCGTTTGAAATTTTTTTCGATTGGGGCCGTAGGTACAGAGGTAGAGAGGTTTTTAGAGAGAGGGTTTTGAAAAAAATATAATCCCAGAACTCAATTTTTTTTCAAAGTACTTCTTAGATTTCGAATCAATCATAAAATCGCTTTTAACATTTCGATTACGAGGAACTTCCATTTGAGATTAGACCATTACTTCTTTAATTATCTCATTTATCGACGGAATAAAAACCTTAAATTTTTTCAAACTGATATAGTAGATAAGTTCCTATTGGTTATACTCTGGAGTAGTCAAGAAATAAAAACACGAAAAGATAAAATTATGGATATGAACTAAACAGCTTCTAGATTTAATCATTTTTCGTTCTTTTATTTTTTCTTATTTAACAACGGAGAAAATCTGTACTTCATCCTTCCAAGTCACCTTGAACCCTTAATTCATCGCCTACAGATTTATTTCAGTATCTAAGTATAAATATATAAATGTTAATAATGCCCGGCTAAAAATTCCTCATTTTCAAAAAAAAAAAAAAAACTAAAGCCACGAATTTCTATCAAAAAAAAAAAAAATAAAAATTGAAGCCACAGGGAAAGCAATATAAGTTCATGAAACTCCACTTAAACTGCGACGTTTTATTCATAATAATACTATTCACCGAATTGTAGCCTATAAAAATACTGAAATGATTTTCATTTGAAGTTTTAAAAAGTTTTTTTTTTTTTTTTTTTCCTAAATGAGAAAAAGCCTCTAAGAAAACTTGAATACAGTTTTATAACACCGATCAACTGTTCAAGTCGACATAAAACTTTTAATTTTAAAGTTATTTCGAGTATTAACATTGCTCAAGTATTTAATCACCTGGTTTTTAATTAAAAACTATCCTATCTCATTTCGTTGCCAGACGGGTGTAAAAATAATTTGTAATTTAGCATACGTACTTATCATTGTTGTATGCTTATACGTTTTCTACTTTTATAAATTTTTATCCACGAAATAAAACCGTGAAGGAGGTATTAGGCGATGTTGTTCGGTATTAAGTATATCGATTTCCTTTCATTATGCTTCTTCTTTTTCATTTTTCTCGCGATAGATTAAATAATAAAGAACCGCCATCATTTATATATTCATTATTTTATCAATAAACGAACAATGTTGCGAAACAAAGACAGCTTGTGTGTCGCACCGCGTTGATGGAATTTTTCAATAAAATAATATTTTTTGTTAGAGATAGTAAAAAAAAAAAATGCAGAACGAAGTCGAGTATTGTTTTGTTTGATTCTACTCATAAAATAAAAATTACCTTTGGCTACGAATAATATTTTAAACAGGTAAAATTTTGTTACCGAGCAAGAGAAAAAATTTACCAGAGTTATTATTTTTTCCCTTACATTTTTCGAGTAATTAAAATTTGCATAATTTCATTTTTAAACTTTTGCAAAAGCTCTCTTATTGAATTTAATTTTATTGGCAAAATTTTGTACTATTTTTCAGACTGCAAAAGTGTTATTATGCTGAGAAGTTTGGAGATAGTCTTAGATAAAAGAAAATTTTAATCAGGAATTTTTTCTTTCTTTGAAAATTACCTTACCTCTAGCGATTTGACAAAAGCACGTCAGGTTGGACTTTATGAATATTTTGCCATATTTTCAACCTTCATTTTTTCGCTAAAATTCTCAACTCGGATTAAATATGATGATCTTTTTTCTCTCTTGGCGATATACTTACTTTTAAAAGTTGAATTCACTGGTGTAAAGAATGGGTTGAAGGATGTATCTTTTAAGTAGGTTATGCGAGATTGATTATGACAAGTTGTGTTAGTCTTACAGATTTTTAGCCTACGTGTATAGTAAAGGAATATTTCAGATATGGAATGTATTATACATATACTTTTTGAGTGATAGAAAAAGTATAGAAGTAAGGTAATTTTGTATATTATATGTGTGTCTGTACCTGGCTTACTTTCTCCTTTTTGATTTATCATATTTCCACCTTGAATCGATTTTACAACTTTAATAATTCAAATTACCTAATTCGCAGCGAGAAAAAATTAATAGTTTATCATTGTTGAAATTTTGACTCGATAGAGAACGGAGACGGAGTAATACTAAAATATTCACTCAACACGAGTTTTAATTGCGCTTTGTTCATTTGTCTGCGCGAAGGAGGGAAGCGATGCTCTGTGTATGGTATAAACAGTTGGCGTTGGTAATTTAAATAATAAAAGAAAATACTGAACGGTAAACGTAAAGGGGTGCTGGTACATATATTTTGTATTTTGAAAAATCTCGTCTGAATTAGTGCAGATCCCTATCAATAGTGTAATTCTTTTGAGCACTTGACCCTTTTTTTCTGATACACCATTGTGAAGTGCATTTTACTGTGTATTTTGTGCGGGTTTATTATAACGCAAACAGATATACGATAAATGTGTACAACTTTTGTGTTGTTATTATTTTTTTTAAACATGTGATTCGATTATCACACTGCCTGCAAAGTATACAAGCTGTAATGATATTTGTACGAAAAATACTCTTTAAATTATACTAGAGATGAGTGATTGAAAACATCTGTTATTTTTCTCATTTATTTTTTTAATCTACAGTAGGGGTGGCTACATTATCATATTAACCCATATTTAAAAAAAATTGCTATCACGTATAAAATCTGAAAAAAAAAAAAATGTCTGCTTAAAAATACACTACTTAATTTAAAAAATATGTAAGTACAAAAATTTTGAAGAAATTGATTATACTTACTCAGGCAAAATTTTAAAAATAATATAGGTACTTACCTACTTATATTTGTTTAAATCGAATTTTAAAAAATTTGAGCTTGAGAATTTATTAAAATTTGACAAACTATTTTTAAACATTTGATCCTTACTTAAAATCAAAATGTCATGTTGGTTAGAACATACCTATTTTTATTTTTATTTTTTTTTGAAAAATTTTTATTCTCAAAAGAATTTTAAAAATTGCTGTTATACAAACTTATTAAAATTTGTGCTGCAAAAAAAATTAGAAAAGTTTTGTGTTTCAATAAAAGAATAGGTGTGGCGTTTCATTTCGGTTTAATGAAGAATTCCAAACATTAAAAATTACTTTGAGAATTTGTTGTACTACATAATATTTGTGTATATATTTCATCTCATTTCATATTACGTATTGTGACGATTAGCTTTTTTTATGAAAACCCGTTTGTTGCATCATTTTCTCACCTTGAATTTTACCAAGTTCATTACTACATAAATATCTACTTGATATTAAAAATTGGTGTAGAGGGAGGGGTTCAATCTAAATTTTTAATGCAATCAAAATTATCTCTAGAACTTCATTCTACAACTTTTGTTTGAAAATTTTTTCAATTGGGCCCCCTACCTCCCCCTGTTTTTAATAAAAATAATAATTTGTATTATCCAAAATTGGTGGAAAGGGCGGGGTCTAATCGAAATTTTCGTTATAACCAAAATTATTTCTGAAACTTCAACCTAATAGGTACAACTTTTGTTTGAAAATTTTTTCAATTGGATCTATCTCTCTCTACGCATAACACTCCGAAGATACTAATTAAAAATTAGAGGAGCGAGGAGGGAAGGGACAAATTGAAAAGTTTTCTCAACAAAAGTTGCAGAATAAGGCCCTAGAAAAAATTTCGGTTATTAGACAAATTTTGATTGCAGACTCTTCCTTCTTCTCCAATTACACATAATATTAGGAAGGTACTTATTCAAAATGGGGGGAAGAGCTCAATTAAAAAAATTTTCAAACAAAAGTTGTAGCTTGAAGTTCTAAAAATAATTTTGGTTATAACAAAAATCTCAATTGGACCTCTGCCTCCCCACCAATTTTGGATAATACAACTTATTCAAGATACATTAAAACATGGGAGCGGCTAAATCCACAACAAGTAATCACCAAAATGAACGAACGAGAATTCATCTCTAATTCTTGTTTGAAAACTCGTTGTCGTGGTCTTGTTTGTCATTGCAAAGTGGACTTCGTCGAAATTGATTTTTAATCCAATTTTAATTTTTCATAAACGATTTTCTCAAATTTTTCATCGAGATTTTTCCACCAAGTTTAATAAAATTTATTAAAATATTTAAAAATTTTCCAAGTTTTCAATTCTTCAAATTTTTCATTTTTTTTTTTTCGTTTTCAATTTTCATTCCATTTTTGAAAAAAATTTTCTTGAAGACATTAGGTATTCATCATCACTCATTAAATAATTTATTCTTATTTTTTCCTCAAATTAAATTTTTTATTAAATTTTTTCTGTTTGTCTTGTCGTTTAAAACTTAAATTTTTTTTTTTTTAAATATATAGGTACCCGAGCAGCACACTCGACAAATTATCGAAATAAAAAATCGACAGAATATCGAATTCGATAAAGTGTCGCGTTAGTTCCGCATAAATCGTGAAATTATCTTTCGATATATCGACAGATTATCGATGAATTATAGTTGGCAAAATCCATCAACAGATAAACTTTCGATAAAATCGAACGATTTTTCTTTTAAAAATCTCAAGATTATAGTTAGATACTTCATCGATAACCTATCTATAAATCGAAAGATAATTACACGATTTATGCGGAACTAACGCGACACTTTATCGAATTCGATATTCTGTCGATTTTTTATTTCGATTTAGTTTCGATATTCTATCGATTTTTTATTTCGATTTAATTTCGATATTCTATCGATTTTGTATTACGATTTTTTGTAGATTATCTAGTTTCGATATTCTATCGATTTTTTGTAGATAATTTAGCATATATGGGTATATGCGCGCGCACATTTTCAAGACCGGCTGGCGAGTTTGAAGTCGTAGTTACGCTTAAGGCTGGCGAATTTCGTTCCAAATACAGCAGTTTCTACCAAAACAAGCGTCTGTTGCGAACATCGGAGTTCGTTCGCATAATACGAATTGGATTATAATATTCAAACATCTTATGCAAAATTGGAGAAGAGGGAGGGGTCCAATTGAAATTTTTATAATAACTAAAATTATTTCTAGGACCTTAATTTACAACTTTTGTTTGAAAATTTTTTCAAATTGGCCCCTTTTTCCTCCGCTCCTCCAATTTTGAATAAGTATCAACGGAGTATTATGCAAAATTGGAGGAGAAGGAGAGGTCCAATTGAAAAAATTTTCAAACAAAAGTTGTAGCTTAAAGTTCTAAGAATAATTTTGGTCATTACAAAATTTTCGATTGGGCGCCTCCCTCCCGTTCAATTTTAAATACTAAGTATTCACATAGTAATCGTAGTATTGAACTTGGCAAAATTTTATTTAAGAACAACGATCTGGTTTCAAGTAAAATACCTAGTAAACCAAAAAAACTAATAACTTGTTTGAAAAAATTTTTAATTTTGATTTCGCATATTACTGTTACACGTAAGTAGGTAAATACAAAATAATAGAGGCTAGAGATGAGGTCCAATTGAAAAAACATTTCAAACAAAAGTTGTACAATAATATTCTGGATTTAATTTTGGTTATTATAAAAATTTCGATTTGGCCCTTTCTTCCCATCCAATTTTGAATATAAAGTAGGTATTTTTTGACTAGAAAAAAATCAATATAGTTTCAACAACTATCGTTACAAAATCGTTGAAATATCGAAGTCGATAAATTTCATATAATGTGTCGATAATATAGTTTTAAATATCGTCACAAAATCGTTAAAAAATCGAATTCGAGAAATTTCAGATTATTTGTCGATAATATAGTTCTAAATATCGTCACAAAATCGTTGAAAAATCGAATTCGAGAAATTTCAGATTACGTGTCGATAATATAGTTTCAAATATCTGCACAAAATCGTTGAAAAATCGAATTCGAGAAATTTCAGATTACGTGTCGATAATATAGTTTCAAATATCTTCACAAAATCGTTAACAAATCGAATTCGAGAAATTTCAGATTATTTGTCGATAATATAGTTTCAAATATCTGCACAAAATCGGTGGAAAATCGGATTCGATAAATTTAATATTCTTTGTCGATAGTATCGTTGACGAATATCGTCCTAAAATCGTAATACTATCGAATTCGATAGTTTTTAGATTTTTTGCCTATAAAATCGTACAGCTAAATCTGTATCATATCGTGAGAACATCTTTAGATTTTTAAACGATTTTTTATCGATACGTTTCAACTTTCGATATTATCGATCGAGTGTGCTGCTCGGGTACATATTTTTTTATTTTTTCATTCAAACTTGCCAATAATTTTTTCAATTTTTCATCAAAATGCAACTAATCTTCATCATTATTTTTTGAAATTTTTTAATGAATATTGTTAATTAAATTTAGTTTTAAATTTTCATTTAGATTTTTAAACATTTTTCATAAAAATTTTTCATCAAAAAATGCTTTTAAATCTCTACCATACTTTTTCATATTTTTCTTTTGAAATTTCTTTCAAGTACCTAAATTTTTTATCAAATTTATTTTCCCGAAATTTTTTCCTACTTTTTTAATTTAATTTTTTCAAGAAAATTGTTCATAAATCCCTCCATTTTCCAATAAAATTGTCAATTGATTTCATTCTAAAATTGGTCTTCAAAATGTTCCTATTTCATCTCCCAGTCCCAACTGGCAACTTGACTTCTCATTCGAATTTTACCAATAATTTTCATCACCATTTGTCTTGTCTTCTAGTTCTAATTGAGTTTTTTCTAAAAATTTTCAAGTAAATTCCAATTTTTCTTCAAATTCACTAAAATTTTTAATATTCAAAACTTAGTAAGTAGCTAAGTAAGGTAAGGTCTGCCACGATGACACCGCTGCCACGTTGACACAGTGCTTATAACTTTTTAACTACTAGTGCTCTGTGAGGTAAAAACACGTAGTATTGTAAAGAATGTTTCAATGTATCATATAACCATCATAGCAGAAGATCCTTGAAAAACTTTTTTCACTGATGAAAAAAATGTGAATTTTTTGTGATTTTTTTGTCCAAAGTATTTTTTTTTTGATTTTGATTTTTCATTTTTAAAAGACAGAATTACCTCAAAATGAATAAATTATATATCGTTGGAATCGTCATGAAGTTCTGCTTCTTTTGGCATAAAGATATGTTTAAAAAAATTGCTTGGTAATTTTTTATCAATTTTTTTTCAAAAAAAGGCCAAGTTGCCATGATGACACATGAAAAACCCCAAAAAAAAATTTTTTTACCGCGTTGTTGATAACGTGTGTGCGTCACTGTTTTATGAAAGTGTGGTTCAAGTTTTCGACTTTTTTGATATTTTGAGCAACAAAATTTCAATTTTCAGGTTTATTTCTCTGGTTGTGTCATCGTGGCCATAGGAGTTGCCACCTTGACACAAAAATTTTGGTTTTTTTATTTTAATTATATCTCCGTCATTTTTCAATGAATTTGAACAAAATTTTTATGACATATGCTCAAAACATGTAGTTATTTGTCTGTGCAAAAAGATTTAAAATCGGAGCAATAGTTGTTGAGTTATAGTATAAAATATGCAAAATTGTGTCATCGTGGCAGACTTTACCTTACTTAACTACCTACTTACTGACTTGACTTGTTGGAAAAAAAATTGAAAAATTAAAACATAAAAAATACCTAGAATGAAAAATATTTTGAGTATTTTGTGAAAGAATAAATTTTTAAAAATAAAACATCAAAGTTTTCAGAGGAAAACTTGGAAAAAATTTGTTTGAAAAAAAAAACTTGTACGAAAAAAAACTCGTACAAAAATAAAGAAGATGAATAAAAAAGAACGACATCGCCCTAATAATGTGATTACTTATTGTGGATTTAGCCATACTCTTGAAACATAATTATTAAAAACAAGGAGGGAGGTAGGGAGCTCAATTGAAAAAATTTTCAAACAAAAGTTGTAGGTACCTATCTTGAAGTTTTAGGGATAATTTTGGTAATAAAAAAAATTTTGTTTGGACCCTCCCTCGCCTCCAACTTTAAATATGTTGCTTCTAACTTTCTATTTGAAATCCAATTGAAAATTGGGTATGAATTATTTTCAAATGAAAATTTACAATGAAAGTTGGGTCTAAAAATTTTGTTTCATTATTTTTGTTTTTTGAAAAATCAAGGGCCCCTGAGGCACCATTTAAAATCAAGTGGGGAAATGAAAAAAAAATTGTGAATCGATTCTCATGAAAAGGAACAACTTTAATGGATTATAACCAAAAAAGGCAAGATTTTGAAAATCGGTCAATTTTTTATTTTTCTGGAAAATAGAGGGGGAAATAAGTCCACTTCTAAAATTCAGTTAGAGAAAAACTAAAAATATAATTATGGAATTATTTTCTAATGAAAAGCAACAATGCTCGTATTAAATGCAATGAGAAAAAAAATTACTCAACCCGAGCAGCACACTCGATCGATAATATCGAAAGTTGAAACGTATCGATAAAAAATCGTTTAAAAATCTAAAGATGTTCTCACGATATGATACAGATTTAGCTGTACGATTTTATAGGCAAAAAATCTAAAAACTATCGAATTCGATAGTATTACGATTTTAGGACGATATTCGTATCGACAAAGAATATTAAATTTATCGAATCCGATTTTCCACCGATTTTGTGCAGATATTTGAAACTATATTATCGACAAATAATCTGAAATTTCTCGAATTCGATTTTTCAACGATTTTGTGACGATATTTAGAACTATATTATCGACAAATAATCTGAAATTTCTCGAATTCGATTTTTCAACGATTTTGTGAAGATATTTAGAACTATATTATCGACAAATAATCTGAAATTTCTCGAATTCGATTTTTCAACGATTTTGTGAAGATATTTAGAACTATATTATCGACAAATAATCTGAAATTTCTCGAATCCGATTTTCCACCGATTTTGTGCAGATATTTACAACTATATTATCGACAAATAATCTAAAATTTCTCGAATTCGATTTGTTAACGATTTTGTGAAGATATTTGAAACTATACTATCGACAAAGAATATTAAATTTATCGAATCCGATTTTTTAAAGATTTTGTGAAGATATTTAAAACTGTATTACCCGAGCGGCACACTCGATCGATAATATCGGTAGATGTAACATATCGATAAAAAATCGTTTGAAAATCTATAGATGTTCTCACGATATTATAAAGATTTATCGGTACAACTTCATAGGCAAAAAATCTAAAAACTATCGAATTCGATATTATTAAGATTTTATGACGATATTCGTCAACGATACTATCGACAAAGAATATTAAATTTATCGAATTCGATTTTCCACCGATTTTGTGCAGATTTTTGAAACTACATTATCGACAAAGAATATTAAATTTATCGAATTCGATTTTTTAACGATTTTGTAAAGATATTTAAATCTATATTATCGACAGATTATATGAAATTTCTCGACTTCGATATTTTACCGATTTTTTGACGACATTTGAAACTATATTATCGACAGATTATATTAAATTTATCGAATCCGATTTTTTACCGATTTTGTAAAGATATTTGAAAATATATTATCGACACATAATATGCAATTTCTCGATTTCGATTTTTTAACGATTTTGTGACGATATTTGAAACTATATTATCGACAAATAATCTGAAATTTCTCGAATTCGATTTTTTAACGATTTTGTGAAGATATTTAAAACTTTATTATCGACACGTAATCTGAAATTTCTCGAATTCGATTTTTCAACGATTTTATGACGATATTTGAAATTATTTCCAAATTGGTGAAAATTCTTCCAAGTCCAACTCGTCTGGAAGTACTAAACTGCCTATTATAAGCGTTTTATTGCTAATTCCTCAACGATAAGGTATGGCATAGTGGTTAAGGAAGAGGATTACCATGCAGGAGGTAGATGGTTCAAGCCCCACGGGTGGCAGATTTTTTATAATTTTTTTTGACTTTTTCTGAAATGATCCTCTTACCGTAACATGAATAATGTGTTTAGGCATAGTTTAATGTATTAATTATGCTAATTAATGATTTTTAATTATAGAAAGAAGCTAGTAAAAGACAAAAAATCGGAATAAAAAATCGATAAAAAATCGACAGAATATCGAATTCTATAAAGTGTCGCGAAAGTTCCGCCTAAATCGTGAAATTATCTTTCGATATTATAGATATATTATCGATAAAATATCTTACTATAATCTCAAAATTTTTGCTAACTATAATTCGTCGATAATCTATCTATATATCGAAAGATAATTTCACGATTTATGCGGAACTAACGCGACACTTTATCGAATTCGATATTCTGTCGATTTTTTATTTCGATAATTTGTCGAGTGTGCTGCTCGGGAATATAAGTATTATATTTTTTTGATGTGGGAGTGTCTTCTCAACATACCACTTGAAATTCAGTTTGGGAAAGTATAAAAATCGAAAACAAAATGCATCTTTATTTTCAAAAACAAAAAAAAAGACCAAGGGTTACTTGAAATTTAGTAAGGGAAAAATAAAACGTAGAAATAAATTATTTTTTTATAAAAAATATAAATGCGGCTAAGTTGAAAAAAAATCCCAAGTCCAAAATAATTACTGGCCACCCTAGTATACATGTTTTGACCTACATATTACTTTTGCTCCTAACTTCTGGAGACTAGGCAGATTTATATGCAGAAATTGAAAATGAGTTGCCTAGCATTTAGCACTTCACAATGGCGTACTATCATTTAGAAATTCCAGTAGTTACACTTATAATGAACAATAATCATAGTGAAAAATCGTCATTAAAAAATTTCCTCTTTGATTTGTTAGAAAAAGTAGGTTTCTTCAAACACAAAATTTTCCATTAAAAAAAATTAATAATAAAATTAAAAAATTGCTCGTTGTTGACTAAATTTTTAAAAGTTTTGTTCAAACACTTATTTATCTCCATCATCTTTGAAATTTACTGTCAAACAATTTATAATCAAGCGAATCGGTCAAACAAAAAGGTTTTCATTATGTTGTCATAAGTTTGAATACCAGTGTGCACTAAATTGCACGACGAATGTCATAAACAAGTGGGTATCGAATTGGTCTATAAATCTATGACAAATGATATGAATAATAATTCGGTAAAATTTTCAAAACTGACCTCGCGGTTGTAAGGCATAGAATAATTTGGCAATTCGGCGCATGAAATATTGACGTCTGACGCGATTATGCGAAGCTTTCGCGCCTACACGTCGCATTTGATAAAAAGCTATATACGTAATACAACCTCTTAGGAAATTTCCACCCCACGTTCGATAACCGAGTTAAACATGAAAATAAAGGAGTAATTTATAGATTGGCTTTCGCACAAAAAAATAAAAGAGGAAAAAAGTTCATAGTTATAAAAAGTTGGCATGTATGATACACATAATAGGCATATAAAGCGTTTAAAATGTAACCTGTTTAAGAAATGGATTTATGCAATGTTAAAAATATCGCAGGCCTGTACGCCTTTACACAATATATACTATACGATATACGTATATATTCACGTATGTACAAAAAAAAAAAACCTAAAAACGTGCCTCGCATGAGTAAAGCAAAAAAATAAATAAAATACGACTATTTTAAACTTATCTCAGTTTGTGGGCTAAAAGTTACATATTTATATATCCGGGTCTGTGTGTAAGTTTTAAATTTTGAGATGTGCTACGAACGAGCCTAGAAAAAAAGGAAAAAAGTGGGCCATAATGGTAACTGGTGAAGATTGATTCAGAAGGTGTAAAGTTCTCGACAGAGGGAGGAGGCGAGAACTTACGCTATGCGTCATCGTATAAAATTCCACTCGATGTGGGTGCATTTATCGAATGAATTTTCTCGCAAAATTGTGTGGTTACTATGTGTAACAGACATACGTGTGAGTACAAATTATACGTGCTATCAATGCGATAAAATTTCATCGCCGAATTGGTCCCCTTTTTTTACGAAAGGAAATTTCAGACAGTCGAGAGTTAAGTTTACATCGATAAAGTACATAGTAGTTTTTTACCCCCTTTTCGTCGTTATACCGGTATATTTTAATGCGATCAAAGAAAAAGATACCTTTGTAGGTTCGATGAGATCGTAACTCGAGTACTTTTCGACGTGAAAGTTAATCGATGATATAGACATTTTTCGCTAATTACGGTTAGAATATTTCATAAAGGAAATTTTGGCAGCTTTACGATACTTAAAAGTCAGTCATATGAATTTTTATGGTCCATTTAAAGCATATCGTGCCGATGGTTACAAGTGTTTGAAATTACATGGCCAAGTTTGATGCATCGCGCGCTGAATTTTGTTACATTTGGCGTTACACGAATTTAATATTAATCCTCGCTCGTGTCATTTTGATGTCATTCAGTATTGGATTTTCTCCTACTGTGAAAGGCGTACTTTACATTTACATTTATTCTATACTGTCGTGTGTGTCATGGAAAATAACCACCACAAGGTGTCTGTCGTTGTTAAAAAGTAGTAGATACTTATAAATGTAATTTGTACAACCACATTGAACCGAAGTTTTAGAAAATAAACAATAATGCAAGTATCACATAAACGTTCCAAAAATGAGTAGGTAGGTATATTGAAAAAAAAAACAACAATAAGGTTGCTAAATGTGACGTAGGCGGACGTCTCAGGAGCTTAATGAGAATTGAATCAGAATCTCACTGAGGATGCAAATTAACCGAATTTTGTTTTAAAAGGGACTTATGACTTGAATTAAAAGAAATTTACACATAGTAGGAACTGAAGAATAATTTGTGAAAACAAAATTTAATTTATAATAAGTTAGTAAGTAATTTTCAAAAAATGAAAACTGCTTATGCACTTGAAGTTTTACATAAAAAATTAGTAGATCCCTCTTTTTATAAGCCACATTTTACAATAATTGGAAGATTTTTTGAAAAAAATCACAGAATTTATCTGAAAATTGGGAATCATTACTGAGAATCAGTGGATCAGGAGAAAATCAGTAGAGCCTTCAAGAAGTAGGAAAAATTCTGAAAAATCAGGAGCGTAGACAACGCTTAAATACATTCCAAGTTTTTTTGAAAGAAAATTTCAAATTATATAAAAATAAATTTCAACATTAATTATTTTTTTCTTATAGGAAGATGCCTCTAATTTTTAGAGAAGAATAAATCTCAATCTTTTGATGAAAAATCATTTTTTTGGTCACAATTAAAGGGAAAAAACTTGGAGTGTAAAGTTTTTTTCTAGTCGCAATGAAAATACCTAACTGTAATTAGTCATTCCTTAAATTTTTGGGAAAGAAAATCCAACTTTTCTGAAGAAAAAAATTTCGAAACTTCTTGAGGTAAATGAACATTTAATTCTTCTTGGTAGAAAAATTAATTTTTTTTTTAATTTTTTGTCTCAATTGTTTTTTTTGTTTTTTTTTTTAATAAAAATATGTTTTAAAATTTTCTGAAAAAAAATTCAGTAAAAATGTTTTAAATTTTTTGAAGTAGGTAGTAATAGGTACCTAATGAAGAAAATATTTTTCTTTTTTTCTTCTTGTTTTGTTTTAGAACAATATCTTATACTCTTGGAGAGAAAAAAATCTTTATTTATTTTTATTCTTAACTTATTTATTTATTTTTTTGATGTCAAAATTTATTTTTGTTTTGTATTGAGGAATCTCTTAATTTTTCTGGAGGAGAAAATAATTCTTTAATTGGAGTGAAAATTTTGTTCAAGTTCTTAAAACGAGAACATCTTATTTTCTTAAGAAAAGAAAACTTTTTAATGTTATTTATTTACCTATTTAAAAAAAATCGTGAAAAAATTCAAATTCAATTTTTTTGAGCAGGTAAATATCTCAAGATTAATTCTATTGATTTTTATGCGGAAAACTCTCCTTTTTTATAAATAAATTTTCTACTCTTTAACACCCCTCAATTTTGGGTCTCAATTTTTTTGAAAATAAAAATATTTTTGTTCAGGTATTTACTCGTAGATTTTTTTTGTGTGTGAAAAATTTCTACTTCTTTTGAGAAAAAGAATCCAAGAATCTGTAAAATATTTAGAGTACATATTGATTTTAAGTTTCTACCTGATATATTCTTTCGAAAATGTTTATACTTACTTACCTCGCTCGTTTGATCATTGAACATTGAAAAATGAACATTTTCATCGATATTACCGATATGACTAGAACACCGAAAATATCGATATAAAATTTTAATATTGAAATATCATAAATACTTCAAAAACTATGATTGAGATAGCAATGAGAGACCAACAATGGCCAAAAAATTTATTTCATTGCTATTTTGTGAAGATTTTCTTGCTGAATTGAATGGCAAGTGTTCAATTTTTCTACAAGCATAATTTCTCAGAGTTTATGATGATTCAAAATTGAAAAACTGCGCAATAAATTTGGTCCCTTGAATTTATCACGAATTTTAAAAGAAATGAGATATCGATATTATCGATATAAGGTTTTTTTATATCCATATAAAAAAGACAATTTCAACATAGACGTGTTCTTATTTCACACTTTCGGCCTCTGGGGAGGAGATATTATCCGATCCACCTAAAATTTTGTAGTTTTTTTTTTAATTTATCAAAAGGAACAAATTTGAGGGTAGTTCTCCCCCCAAAAAAAAGTTATCATTGAAAAATAAGTGGCACCTCACTTGGATATTGATTAGATGTTCGTTTTATTGTCAATTGTCATCTATAAAACTCAACAAATGTTGGACTCTTGAACATGTAGAAACACTGCTTGAAATTTTGAGCATAAAAACCTAATGACAGCTGACTCAGACAAACAAACAAAAGTTGGATTTGGATTAAAAATGCTGATGCAGTCATAAACTTTTTTGTTCATTAGTTCAGCACATTTTTGATACAAGAAGGTCTAGACAAAGATTGTCACATCTGACAGCAATTCGAGTCCAAAGAACACCTCTACACTTTTTACGGGTGTATAAGATTTCCAAAGAGTACAACTCAACGTTGTTCATGCAGGAGTGATTTTTCTAATTTGTACCCGGATCGATCTTCTTACAACTCCCAATAATTTTTCTCAAAATATAGGTGGATCTCTCAATTGTAATATCAAATCTCATCTAGGTCAAAAAATTTGTCCAATTCTACAATTGTTCGTGAAAACGAATTTCGCACCAAAAACAATACTTTCCTTACAACGTTACTTGCTGTTCGGAAAGTAAAAATGAAGATCTTATTAACGTCGATGTTTATTTTCTTGGCAGGTTTTAACAGCTTCAGATATCAGAAGGCGTGTTTACAATTGAAAACATTCCGATGATATACCAAATGCCGGGTATATGATGGAGATATTGTGATCAAGATCCCATGCCAAATTGAAGCGAATATACTTTCCAATCGCCATTATGAATTTACTATCGATGCTGCTGCTGGGCATCATTTTGATCGTCGTTGCTTTGAATTATTCGTCAGGTGAGTTATGCCAAATTTTCATACATTTAGCAAAAATTACCCGAGTAGCAGTACTTTTTGAAAAATTTTAATTAAATTGATACCTACGCACATTTTCAAAAACATTGCGTATTCAGCTATTCGCGGGTAGCGTTTTGAAATTACAAAAGGTGCGTGTTTGTCGCTCTGCCTATGCCCAAGTTGGGTGCATATGGTTGAAAAAATTTTTAATTTCAAGTTTTACTTTTAAGCGTATAGAAAGAAAAGTTGATTTTAGTCTAACGTGGCGAGGTAAATATTTACGTGTTTATTTTGTAAATGGTTACGTTACAAGGATGCATAGAGTGGGCTAAGTATCCTACAAGAATTTAATCAACTAAATGAATATTTTTCTTGTGCCTGCTGGTGGCTATCCCAGTAAACACACCCTATGCGAATCGCGTGCTAATAGAATGCTACATTCGCATCTATCGCATACGAATAGCATACGAAAATAGCGTACTATTAGCATATCAAAAATGTCCGCTTTTTTAGCGGCTAATTTCGAACGCTAATAGTGCGCGAAATTAGCAGCGAATGTAGCGTTCTATCCGCTGTTAATTTCGCTGGCGATTAGCGTTCGAAATTCGCTTCTAAAAAGCAGCCAAATGATATATTGACGATTTCCACTCAGCAGTAAGTTAATTATTTCGAAAATACATCTTATTTGTGATCGCAAATCTGTGTAAAATGAAATTATGCCGAATGGTAAAGATTTTGACCTACCTAGTAGTGGTGTTTGATAAATAGGTAGGGCGTAGGTATTTCAATTTACAACTTTTTTCATAAAATTTTTTGATGGACCCTATACCTTCTTCTATTTTGAATAATAAATATCTACGTAGTATTAGATGAAATTAGATGGAAGGGAGGGAGGGGTCCAATCTTAATTTTTATGAAAATCAAAATTATTTCCAAGAATTCAATCTACAACTTTTGTTTGAAAAATTTCTCAATTGTGAGAGGGAAGAAGGGCTGGCCCAACTGAATTTTTTTTTCAAACAAAAGTTGTAGATTGAAATCCTAGAAATAATTTCGATTATTATAAAAATTTCGATTTGACTCCTCCTTTCCTTCTAATTTCGCATAATAATATGTAGATACATACTGTTTCAAACAGGAGAAGGCAGAGAAACAATTTTATTGAAAAATTTTATAACACTGATAACTGATAAGACGTCGAAAATTTTTACGTACGATTTGATAAAATTTCATTTCACACAGATTCACGATCACAAATATGATATACATTCAAAATAATTAACTCACTGCTGAGTGGAAGTCGTCCAAGAAATTCAATCTTCGTCTCCATTCTTGTCATTTTGATCAAATCATTGGGATTTTTATTTAAAAAGAAGAAAAAACATCAATCAAAACACAAAATCAATAAAACTAGAAAAATATTCAGTTTATTGTTAATAAGTCACTGCAACAATCTCAAGTATACACGTTCATGCTTGAAAATGATTTCTCTCGTTCATAAAAAATATCGAAAGACATTGTCGCCAAAATCGTATGCGATTCGCAAGCGAATATCGCACTAATATCGTATGAAATATCTGCACGTTTCCCAATGCGATTTTAGCATACGATTCGTAGGCGAATATTGCGCTAATATCGTATGAAATATATGCACATTTTCCAATGCGATTTTAGTATACAATTCGTAAGTGATTGTCGCGCTAATTTCGTACGAAAGATGTACGTATTTTTGAATGCGATTTTAGCACGATATTCGTTCACGAATCGTATACGAATTTAGCTCAGAAGATTTTCCTCGATTTTCACGTTGATTCCGCATTCTATTCGTATGCGAATAGACCGCGATTTTCGTATCTGCTATTTTAGCATACGAATAGCACACGGTGTGTTTATCGGGTATGTCACTATACCTATTATGGTTTCATTTCGCATACCTCTCTTCTCTTTTGTGTTATTTCATTCTTATTTCTTTGGAAATTTTTATGAGATATGTTTTCGAGAGTTAGACTTGGCTTCATCGAAACGGATATGCTCTTGCGAGCAGTATTATTTCAGCAGGGTATGAACACCGAGTCACCCAATGACGATTCGAGACAAAAAGTGGAATTTTCCACTTACATTTTATAACAATCGTTTGGAAATTCGTTTATTTTTTGAAAACGAGTGGAAGACTTACTTAGTGACACATATTTTCATTATTTTTAATTTTCCAGGATTTATTTTCAATTTCAACTGTTCTATTGGAATAACTTTTCTGTGCGTCGATAAAATACTGAAAAATTATGAGTCAAAGTTGAGGTCGTGTATATCTAGTTTCGTTTTTAAACTGAATTTGAAGCTAAAACTGATATTGAAACTGAAATACCATGGATGAAAACGTTTTCAAAGTGGTACACTAACTTGAAAAAAAAAATTCGGCTGTCGCGGAGCATCTTGACTGCTACGCGTTTTTTTTTTACTGTGAAGCATTGATAACTACATATCTCCCTCCAACCATCTTTGTCTTCATCCTTCCTCGTACAGGTATTTAGCGTCATTACAGTATCTTAGCCTTTTTCCTAATAAATCTCTACATATATTTTTAAAAATTGCACATACATATTGTCTAGGATTTATTCTAGAAAAGAAATGTTCCAAAAAAAGTCAAAAAAAAATAGCAGATTTTTTGATAAATTTTTAAAAAAATTTTCGAAAAAATTTTAAATAATTTTTTTTTAGATTCAAGATGTGCTAAATTATTATTTTGGCCAGTGAGCTTCCTTTTTTTGAAAGTTCATAGGTTACTATTCTGCTATTATTTTCTTTTAAGAAAATCCTAAAAGTTTGCTAAAAAAAATTGAAAACTGAAATATCATGTCTTAAGCAAAGAAAAATCGTTTAAAAACACCAGAAAAAATATTGAAATTTTTGCATCTTCAGTTTTTCAAAAATTTTAGTTTGAACAATTTTGAAAATTTCTTGAAATTTAAAAAATATATATATTAAATAGTTTTGAGAATTTTTGTACCTACTTATTGAATATTTGCATGGATTAAGTTTGTTATAAATAGATAGCTAGCCCATGCCTAAGAAAAGTCTCGCTTATTATTTGAAAAGGAAATGTTTTTCGTCTAGTTATGGAGCTATTACAGAGATAGCGGTTATGTAGCAGTACTTTTAGGATGGAAAGGGGAAGGACGCAGATTTACTATCGCGCACTCCCGCATGTTCACTTTAAGACGCCCTCTTTCAAGAAACTGTGGAACATATTTTTTTTAAGGTTGACTAAAAACTTTTCTTGCATAAGAGGTGGCCATCTATTTATATACAGAGTAATCTATAATATTTGTTAAGAAAATATTGGTGGAGAACTAGAAGAAATTATTGGAATTTTGTCACCAAAACAAATTGGAATTACACTTTTTTGAATTGAAAATTTTCTAAAATTTAACTTCGAACAATAGCGATCTATACATTTTTTTAAAATCATGTTAAAAGCTAAAAAAATTTTACACATTTTATTTTTTTCCCCTTGAAAAATAGTTTTGAAAATCTCATCGTTTTATAGGTAGTTTTAACCAAAAGAGACCATTGGAGTCAATTTTTCATATTTTTTAGGTATTCTTCAAAATTTATTTATTCATTTACATTAGAGTTCGAAGTCACTAAATTATAAAAATTTCACCGCGAATTCTTTCATAAGTAGTCTAATTACGACCTTTTAAAACTTTCAAAAAAAAAAAAAAAACATTAAATTCGATCCACCCCATTTTACGTTCGTAGACTTCAATTCGTTTTTATTGATTGCATCATTAGCGTGGCGGCTTTCGCTTAAGGGTGAATACAGAATAAACCATCTTTGTATTTTTTCAACACGAATTTTGTCCACGATACGACGTGACGTTTTCAAATCATCCAGGAACGAATTAAACCCGATTATGGATTTAGGTGCTTCCGACGAGAATGAAAGCGACTGCAAAAAAAGAAAGTTAATAATAGGAATCGCACCGACGGTGTAAATTTTAGACGCGCCTCTTCAGCCTGTAGGTTGATTGCGTAATGTGTATTACAAGGAGAAAATTCACGTTGGTGGTAAATTCGATTTTCATAACGTCGCGCGATCAAACTGGAAATCAGAAGCGTGCGCGGTATTGCACTTAAAACGAGCTTTGCATGAAAATGTTTCGGTCGCATTACCCTATGAATAACAATTGTCTATATGGAAATGGTTATTTCGTTTTCACGCAGCAAATCGCTGAACTGAGAATGATTTTTTTCTCTCAAGAAAAATTGCCTTTTCGAATATGAAAATTAATCAGTTTAAGTGGTACGTTGGTAAAACACGTATCACGAGAAATAATCTCGAAGTCAGCGAACAACTGTTTTTTATTTCCTCTTGGAATTTTGTTTGCTTCCTCTATCGTGAAGATAATAATGAAAAAAAGAGAAACACGATATTTAGAGTGGAAAAAAATTGCAACATCGTCGGAGAAAATAACATTTTTCCCATGTTGGTAAACAGATCTGAATTGTACGATAATTGCGATCTGCAACAGTTGGTACGTCCTGTTGGTAAACAGATGTTCGATAATTTTTAAATTCGCGTAACTATCGCACCTGAGCTTTTGCTTCATATTTTGTATCTTTATATGGAAGAAAAGGCGAGCAAGGTAGCGTGTAAAAACCACAACCGAGAGATATTAACCTTATCAAGTGTCTCAATTAAACTGATATTAATCATTTGTCAAGATGACGTGTCTGTTGTGAAGAACTAGAAGAACTATTTGGTTTAGGTTTGCTTTATAAAGTCTAATTTGCATATCGAGTTTTATTATGTATAAGGGTCATATTGTCGTATTATACGCAACAGCTCTATTATTATTATACACTCCTTACGTATTATAGAAGAATTTTCGCCGGCAAATGTATATTAGAAAGGTATGCAATGCTATCTCGGTGTCGAGATCTTTTCCTTTTCCTTTGCGTTTGGCCGGATTTTCATTCGTTATCTTTGCTTCTTTATCGTACGCTATACCACGACTTCCGGTATATTTGCCAGCACCACTGCCCCTGAAGCACCGTATTAGCCTAATACTTAACTTTGACAGCGTCTGTTAGAATACTGGTGTATTTGTAGTAATGCAAACGTCTAAAGGCCAAAGTTGTGCAGAAACCTTGATTTCGGGGCTCATTCCTAACAATTCCAGTTTCAACTGTCATTTTCTTTTTCTTTCTCACGAAATTGATGAAAGGTAGCTGTTTAATTTGGCACTAAACTTGTCTGTTCGGATGATTTGCTTAATTCGCTATGCCTCGAGTATAAGATTTTTAGTCGAAAGTAATTTACATTTCGACAAATTATGCAGAGCAGGCTGCTAACAAAGGAGAGAATGACGCGATGTACAAAAAGTTATAGGCTTTAAGAGGTGTCGAGTCAACACACAGAAAACGATGAACGATAAAAAGTTGTATTAGAAAATTTATGAAGAAGCGTTGTTGCAGACATTTTCTCAGTTATACTCGAAAAAATTATGATGGAGTCGGGGAAAGTAGAGTAAAGAACAAAGAACGTTTTAAAATTTTGCAAATCTCAATAAGGATATTTTTTTTCAATCGATAATTTTTGAAACTCCTAAATGGAGATGAAAAATAATTAATATAATTATATAAGTATAGGTATTATAGCCAAACGTTTTCTGTCTTGTGGTTTTGCTGGTTCTGCGACGCGACAACCTTGTAAATGTATTGCTTTCAAGTTGAAGGTCATGATTATTTCCAATTGAAAACCCTCCCATTCAAGTGAAAATTGAAGAATGGGCATTTAGGAAATGTTTAAAATAAATTATGCTAAAATGACGACGAAGTGGGTAGGTTTTTTCCATAATCTGAATTTTAATAAGTAAATTTTCGAAACTGGTTCAATTTGTAACGTTATTGGATCGATTTTCCAAATTTTTAAAATTTTGTACCAAAATCTTTAATTTTAAAATTTGATAAAAATTTAAAGTTTGATCTTTTTTATATTTTAATAAATTTTCAATTTTTATTCAACTTTCGTTAGATCAATTTTTAAAATTTTTGAAATCTGGAAAAATTTCATAATTCGACGAGAAATTACAGTTTCTAATAAACCAAAAAACTAAAAGTCGGTCATCGAAATTAAGTTAAAATATAATTGTGTCAAATTGACCATTGAAATTAACTAGCTTATTTTTACCGTTTTCATATCTGAAATAAACGTCAATTTTTCGTCAATTTAGTTCCACCCATTTCACCATCTGTTGACTCATTCGTGACATGAAATCAACGTCGAAAATTGGTTTGATATTAAATTAATATCGACCAATTTTCGATGTCGATCAAAATTCGATTTTTAGATGTCAATTGTAATAAAATTTAATTAATTAATTAAAAATTGTGTTGACATGTCCGAATTGAATTTTCTTTGTACTATTTATTCCTATTCGCCATATCTAACTCTCTAAACCAAATTTTACACGTTGCTTAATCTCACTGATGGCCTGATGGGATTCGATCTCATGACCTGTTGTTTCGAAATCCTTATACCTAACCAAACGTCTACCAGTCCCAGGGCTGGAAAAACGGTAACGGAATGAAACGTAAAAACGGAACGGATAACGTTACCAATAAAAACCGGAACCGAAACGAAAAACGTTAAACGGGAAAAACAAGAAACCGGAAAACGGAACGGAACCGTTCAACGGAAAAATATTTTATTAAACGGTACCGGAACAAAACCGCTAAACGGAACGATTTATAGGCGTTTTCCGGTTTTGGCGTGTTTTTTTTTTTTTACCTACCAGAATACTGGACAAATTTTCATTATTTTTTTCATCCACAATTTTTATTTATTTTTTATCAAAAAAACGTTACCGGAACGGAACGATACAGTTAAATGAAGTCACTAACCGGAACCGGAACGGAAAACAGTAAACGGAAACAATATGAAACGGGAAAACGGAACGGAACAATTAAACGGAAAAACTCCATCAATACCGGTACCGGAACGAAACCGTTTTAAACAATCGTTCCGTTTTTCCAGCCCTGACCAGTCCTCAAGGATGAATAGAGCACTAATTAGGATATAAATGAAATGGTACTAAAAAATATATTGAAAACCAAAAATCGACGTCAAAGGTAGATCAATTACTTAGGTATGAACTGTTATTTGAAAACTCATTCACAAACAAACATAAAAATCGACCTAAAATCGACGTCTAAATTACGTCGATAGTTTCTCACTATCCTTTTTGATATGTATATTCATCAAAAGACCTAAATTGGACCTCAAATTTGGGTCGAATAATTTGCAGTACCTACATATTTTCGTTTTTTTATAGACTTGAAAATGACTCCAAATTGACGTCGAAAAAAAGTCGATTGCAATGCGAATCTATGTTTAATCAACTTGGACATTTTGGATTTTTAAAACCTCCCATCGACTTTAAAAGCACATCGAAAAACGATCGATTCAAGAGTTCATAAATTATTGACTTGAAATAGATCAAAAAAATTCGACCAAAATTTTACCCACATTTGATGTCAAACAGAAGTCGAAGATGCCGGAAAATAGACTATTGGTCAATATTGAGTCGAAAATTAGTCAAAATTCTTACTAACCTCAAATCAACGTCAAATCGGTGGTCAACTGGTTTATCGGGTTTGATTATTTTTAAATTTTCATAAATTTTAAAAATTCATTTGCTGAACGTTTAAGTAGTCCCTAAATCTTTAAAATGTAATACTTGCTGAACGTTTATCAGTTTTAGAAGAAGTTGGATACATTTTTATTATTAATTTTTTTTTCAAAATTTATAACTTGAAAGTATCGTTGGCAGGTACCAATCAATTTAAGAAATTACATTTTTCATGAGACGTTTCTCGAAACGACAGTTTATTTTTCACAGTAATTTTTAAAACTGAGTGGTCCCTGGCCAAAAAATATTGACTTTTCGTGTGAAATATTTGCCACGTTGTTTCAAGGCCAGCATAGATACTCATGCATCAACTATCACCCCAGTTAAACACTCGAAAAAAAAAAATCGATTCACCCTATTTTATTTGATTGAAGAATTATTACTAATTCTAATCACTTATGAAAAAAATAATGATACTGTGCTTTAAACGTTATCATATTTGCCAAATGGTCTATCTATAGAATGAGAATATTCTGTTCGTATTAATATTATCATGTATGTCATGCTGTAGACGAGTGAAACAATAAAACACACATTTCGCTCATTCAAGTTTTCATTTTGGTAACCGAGCCACCGAGCGCGAAAATATACAAACATATAACTTTACCCTCTGACAAAATTTTGTTGTTAGGCGTTCGAGAATTTTGATTAGCCTATCGTACCATAATATAACATACTCGTGTATCTATAACTTGCTGCCTCCGTTGTAGATACTATATAAAATATCCGACATATGAGCGAACTTTTAAACGTAGATACAGTATATTTTCATTAACTCGCGTTTGTTAAATTGGGAGTAAAATGATTGGCGACTTTGATAAATAGTTCATCACTTTACTCACATCCCATACGACTACGTAGATACTAATAGAAAAATGATGAAGTACTAGTATTAGTACATACATATTATTATTATTCTTTTTGATGTACTTCGATGAACTTTTTGACTGGATAGTTTTTAACAATGTGTACCCGTGTAGCAACGTCGATGCTAATTTCGATATAAATGTCGACACATCAAAATCGGTCACTTTTCGATCGTACATGTCGACACGATTGTGGATGGTTTGTCGAGCTTATTATCGACATGTTTGTCGACCGTCCAAATATGGCTCGACATGTCGAACCATATTTGGACGGTCGACAAACATGTCGATAATAAGCTCGACAAACCATCCACAATCGTGTCGACATGTACGATCGAAAAGTGACCGATTTCGATGTGTCGACATTTATATCGACATCCACATCGACATTTGCAATGGTGAGATTTTGAAAAATATGCTAAGTTCAAATATTCAATATAAGTATATATTAAAATTACACCAAAAATAGTGTTCAAGCCAACATTTCGACATTTTTTGTCAAATATGCGGCATTGAGGCCACCTTTGTAGCTGGACACATGCGAGTGTCCAACTAACACAGAGATGATTCTTAGACCTTATGTACTAATTCACAACACACTTTATCTGCGAGTATCACAATCACCCTCAAGACGTCGACAGTCAAGTCGATGCATTATTCGACCCTCGACAATTAGATCGACATTAACTCGACTTAAAATTCCTCTGGTCAACACTGTCGACAGTTAAGTCGATGCATTATTCGACCCTCGACAATCACATCGACACTATCTCGACTTAAAATTCCTCTGGTCGACACTGTCGACAGTGAAGTCGATGCATTATTCGACCATCGACAATTATGTCGACAATAACTCGACAAGTCGTTGTATTATTCAAAACTTTGAAAAATAAGAAAATTTTGTGATTCTTTCAAAAATTATTTATTCCTGAGCTTAAAATGTTCTTATTAATTGTTTTTAGTTCTTTTTAGATATAAAATTTGTAAATTTAATTGGCAGAAATTGTCGACATAAATGTCGATGCGTTTATCGAGTATCGATTTTTACATCGACTTGTCTATGTAGAAAAACAACGTTTTCTAAATTATAGGAAAATACTGAGAAAAATTCAAAAATTTTGATTGAACAGTTATGTTTAACATAGAACATTACTTTAAATCTCAAATATCATTTTTAATCCATCGTTAACCGAGAAAAAAATGTGTCTGAATTTTGTCGACATAAATGTCGATGTCGACAATTGCTACACGGGTAAATATGTAGAACCGTGTTAAAAATTACGTATTCAACCCATTACTGTAGAAAATTAATTTTTGGTGTGCTAGAATTAGCGTACTTTAAAAAAAAAATTTTTGCAAGCTCAGACCTTGACGAGTAAGCCCCTCAGGGTGTGATCATCATTGCTCCCAATTCCATTTAGTCTGTATAATAGTGTACCTGCTCTAATCAGTTATTGTGTGCTATAGGTATATTCTAGAAGTGACCTTAGCACATTTATCGCGTCTACACATCAATTGCATGCGAAACGTTCGTATTAAATGAAAAAGAAACATTTATAAGAGCAACACAAATGCATGTTCAGATAATGGCTTTCTTTTTTAATAAGTAGGTAGTTCAAGTTGAAAGAAAATTCTTGAGTGATGAGGGTCGTTGAAAAAATTCATATTTATTGGTTGATTCAATGATGAATTTTGTATAACATTTGAAAAATTAGTGAAATATTTTAATTAACCCTGGGGAAAAAATGAATAGTGCCTCAGTCAAACTTTTAGGCATTGAGATTGAGGTGAAGTGTTGACGTTGTCAATTTATATAGCATACCTCTAGGGGAGTACTGTCTTAAATCCAAATTGTACATGGTACCTGCACTTGGCACAATATTGAAAGTTCATAATTATATTTGAGTAAATATTGAAAATATAATAGAATTATGCAAAAAGTTGTAGAAGTAGATGATGACATGGCGGGAGAAGGGTCTACCTACTTTCCTTCACGCTCAAATGGACAACCACGAGCACAGAGCACAGAGAGGAAGAGAGAGTTCCTAAGTATACACTCCGATCTTAAATGGACAACTACAAGCTCTGGAAGTCTGGAGCAGAGACTTCGGAAGAATAAGACGTAACAGTTAGATTTACATTTGTTTTTCGACATTCAAAGTAGTCGAGTCTAGCAAAGTCTTAATGCACAGAATCACGTTATATCTTAAATACTATTTTCTTACACCACTTATCTAAGAGTATTAAAGTATATACAAAACTAGGTTGACGATGTGTTGCGCAGCGAAGCACATTATAAATTAAACTAAAAAAAAAAATATTTATTAAATTTATAAAATAATAATCCATAAATAAATCTTTAAAATAAAAAAAAGATATATAAAATATTCCTACCTAATATAATTATTTAAAAAAAATAATAAAAAAAATAATAAAATTAATTTTACGAATATACAAAGTACAACATACTTTTTAAAATAAGGAGTGTATTTTCGAGATAAATTAAAAATTATATGCAACTAAAAGTACCTGAAAGGTTAGGTAACAACTTGAAATAAAGTAATCCCTATGTAATGGCTTTATTACCTACGTAATTTATCTTCACATTTATTTTTTTCTGATGTATTACTTACCTGCCTAGAAAAATATTACTCATCCAGGTAGGAAAATAAACATTGGTACTACGTTGAAATATATTTATTTACATTCTAAACTTAAATGAGTATTGTGTGAAAGTAAAATGCTCCTACAATTTTGTACCTATATCCCGTTGTGCATCATTTGCCTAGCTAAGTACCGACGAGACGACGATGATTATGTACTTAATCAAATATCTTGTCACAGGCGATGTTCTATGTAGGTGGTATTTATGAATTTTGTGCTGCGGTTTGTGAAATATGTATATACTCATAAAGACGAAATTATGACTTTTCTCTCAAAACAAAATTTAGACAGAGAATATATAATTTGATTTTTACACTAAAAGACGTGTTTTGCTTGCGTACCTAAATCTATGCAGAAAAAATCAAACTTATTGCGATAATTCAAGTATAGATTAATGAATGGAAATGGTCGAACTACATTGGCATCACTATAATGATTTCTTCGATTTGTTTCAGTTTTTAATTAACATTTGATATTTTGGCTAGGGTTGCCTAGCCATAGGCACTAGACACAAACGATATTGTAGGCTCTTGCGTAATTAGAAAATATGAACGTGCTTTTAATTTTTGGCCAGTTTCTTAGAATCAATTATAAGTCTAAGATGCATTTAGTTTAGAGAAAATGTTTTTAGTAACTCTAAATAATTAAACTTTATAACAAGATATTTGCGTTACAACTTATAAAGTATAGAGAACTGAAATAGAAATTCAGCTTATCCAAAGCACCCCATAAGGTAATGCTAAACACGTATAGTTAGCTGTTGGTGTTATAGTCGATGAGAAACTTGCGCTATTATGGAGAACATGCTAGCATTACTTATTATAACTGATATAGTTTGCGTTACTTATAAACTTTATCTTTCTAAGAATGTTGTTATGTTTCGTTATTGTTTAAAACCGAAATTTTTACGTTTCATGTCTTGATTCGAATTTCAAGGCTTAGATGGGGTCTGCTTTGTTAGATGAATGCTACCTTCTTGCATATACATCAAAGACCTCAGGTTGATGCCAAAGATTTACGAAAATATTTTATTATTGTGTAGGTATATATGTAACCTACCTACCTACCTACCTGTGTAGTTGTATTAATGCCTCAAGGTAGCTATAGTGCTGAGTAATGATAGTTCATTTTCTAATCATCAAACTTTATTTAATTCAGTGTTTTGAACTTTCGAGTGGGTATAGAAGTGCTTTGATTTTGAAATGAGTGATTGTGCACATATTCTTACCTATACCTGGAGTTAAATATTTGAAGTGATTTACCAGTTATTTCAAAAATCACCACGTGTCATAGGGTACCTAAATATTAAATCTTGTTTCATTTTTTTTTTTTTTTTTTTTTTTTTGAAATTTTGTTGCTATAATAAATTTTTAATGTAGACTTTGTAATGCCTCTACTGCGCTACGCATCGCCAAACCAGTTTTGTATATATGTACATATAATAGGTACTTTACTACTCTTAGATAAATGGCGTAGGAAAATAGTATTTAAGATCAAACGCGATTCTGTACATTTAGACAAAAAATTGAATAAACACACATGAACCTAACTGTTATGTCTCAATCTTTAGAAATCTACATTCCTGAGCTTGTGGTTGTCCATTTGAGCGCGAGAGAAAAGTAGGTAGACCTTCTCCTTCCCGTCACCACCTACACTTTAGTGCAAGTATCACATAGAAGAAACAAAAAGTCAGTCTCAATAAATCACCTGAACTGACTAAAATGAGCAATTCCGATGAAAGCTACAACTCTACATTCTTACAAAGTATTCCATAGTAATTTTTAGTCTCCAGGTAGCAGCGATATTTCTCTTTCTGGCAAGATTCAGTGCTAAAAGCTACCAAAACCTTAAACTATCGCCAAAGTATACTGCTCTCTCAACTTCGAAAGCCATCTACTTTTTAATTAGGTAGCTGATTTTTTCGTTGAAATAATTTTGTGTGCAAAAAATTTTTCTTTTGTTGAAAATTCAATTTTTTCTGCAGTTTTTCTTAAAAGACCATGTTTTAATAATTTTTTTAAACAATATTTTTAAAATTCAGCCAAGTTTTGTTTCGAAACAATTCCCGAGCGTACACTCGATCGATAATATCGGAAGATGTAACGTATCGATAAAAAATCGTTTGAAAATCTATAGATGTTCTCACGATATTATAAAGATTTATCGGTACAACTTCATAGGCAAAAAATCTAAAAACTATCGAATTCGATATTATTAAGATTTTATGACGATATTCGTCAACGATACTATCGACAAAGAATATTAAATTTATCGAATTCGATTTTTTAACGATTTTGTAAAGATATTTAAAACTATATTATCGGCAGATTATATGAAATTTCTCGGCTTCGATATTTTACCGATTTTTTGACGACATTTGAAACTATATTATCGACAAATTATATTAAATTTATCGAATCCGATTTTTTACCGATTTTGTAAAGATATTTGAAACTATATTATCGACACGTAATATGAAATTTCTCGATTTCGATTTTTTAACGATTTTGTGCAGATATTTGAAACTATATTATCGACAAATAATCTGAAATTTCTCGAATTCGATTTTTTAACGATTTTGTGAAGATATTTAAAACTTTATTATCGACACGTAATCTGAAATTTCTCGAATTCGATTTTTCAACGATTTTATGACGATATTTGAAACTATAAGGTTAAGGAAGAGGATTACCATGCAGGAGGTAGATGGTTCAAGCCCCACGGGTGGCAGATTTTTTATAATTTTTTTTTGACTTTTTCTGAAATGATCCTCTTACCGTAACATGAATAATGTGTTTAGGCATAGTTTAATGTATTAATTATGCTAATTAATGAGTTTTAATTATAGAAAAAAGCTAGTAAAAGACGAAAAATCGGAATAAAAAATCGATAAAAAATCGACAGAATATCGAATTCGATAAAGTTCCGCCTAAATCGTGAAATTATCTTTCGATATTATAGATATATTATCGATAAAATATCTTACTATAATCTCGAAATATTTGCTAACTATAATTCGTCGATAATCTATCTATATATCGAAAGATAATTTCACGATTTATGCGGAACTAACGCGACACTTTATCGAATTCGATATTCTGTCGATTTTTTATTTCGATAATTTGTCGAGTGTGCTGCTCGGGTTCTTCTTTTTACATTTTTTTAATTTAAAAAAAAAGAAGATTTTTGTTAAAATTATACGAATATTGGATCAAATTAAACCATTTGAATTTTATAGGAAAATTTTTTAAAATAAGACAATAAAAGAAGATAAAAACCTTATGTACATTGGTGCTGTATGCGAATGAAGATTTTTTTTTTTAATGAGTACCATAGAGTACCATAGTGGGTTGCTTTTGTGAAAGTATTTTCAACAATAGTCAATACGATCAAATAACCTCTGAAAGTTCACGAAAATTCATTCTTTACGTATGCAGGATAAATAGCAATTATGAACGAAGCCTGTTACCTATCGACGAAATGACATTAGCAGAAAATTTCCATTATTTATAATGATGTATTAACTGAAAAGGGCGCCCACACGGCGCGCGTGATATTTCGCTTGTGGCAATATCAAAGGCGACAATTTTTGCCGTCACAAGTACCTACGATATTCGCGGTAGTAGGAATTTGAGAGAATTATTCCAACAAATCAGTATATTCGGAAAGCCTATTTAGAAATTGCGGAATTTCGATGTTACCTGCGGAACACTTTTGTGGTATTCGAATTTCGGTGGCGTATTCGATAATCTACAAAAGAATGTCGAAATCATCCTTACATTATTAAGGAACATGTATTCGAGCTCGTGTGTACGAATGTTTCAAAATATGAACATATTATTATGTTTTTGTGTACGCAGCAAAGCTGCTCATATTTCCGAGTGTTAAAATAACTTTATACTGTGTGGGTACATTTTGGTAAAAAGTTTTTCTATTTTTTGGGTACCCGAGTGAATGTCTGTGGAAATTTAAAAGGCGACAAGGGTAAATTTTTTTATAAAAATAGTTCCGTCCTATGGAGAAAATAAAGGTGGCTTAATTAGACAAGGGTCAAATATGTATGAGTCTTACGCGAAAGTTTAATAATTTCAATTAGTTATAAGTTAGTAGAGGTTCTTGAAACTGGAAGCTTTTAACAGGAAACTAATCCCCTATGTATTACCTTGCTCTTTGAAACGCACCGTAGATGGATTTATGGTATAACTATTAACTAGTTTGTTTCGCAATGGTCTTCATCATTTATGAGTGTTTTAATACGAGTGTTTAATTTACGGCGCTTTAATACTGCAGAAACGTTGCGTATAATTTCACGCCGAGTTTAAGTTTCTCTACCTACAGTATACTATATCTACAATAAATTCTCAACCCTTTAATCGCAATTGTAAGTACGCGATAGCGGTACCATTTGTATATGTACGAGTATATAAGGATAAAGAGGAAATCGAGCAGGTGACATGATAAAGTACAAAATTTTGGCACAAATGTGTCAACGATGAGCACATTCTTCGAAGAAATCGTCTTCGTCGAAGTTCACAAAAATGCGAGCAGTTGGTCGGCTTTCGAAGTTTCCAGTCGCGTATACGGGATCGTGAAAAAAAAATAATTTTTCTCAATTAATTTACTCGCAGATATAATCTAAAGCGAGTTAATTTCCTGTTTTTCCAGTTTCAATGTTCCTCCTAGTCTGACAGATGTTTATCACGATAATAATTTACGTGAAAAATGTGCTAAAATTCTTAATTGGTTGTCAAAAAGTAAGGCACATTTTTTTTCAAAATTTTTATCTATTTATCAAATGACCTATACAGGGTGTACTGGCTTAGGAGTAAAGCCTTCTAACCAGTAACTATGCAACTTATGGTGAATCGATGTGAATACGTTTGCCTAACCTCCGGACCGCAGGAATTTTTTTTGGGTTTTGGCTGAATGTATTCAACTTGCGCTTCTCGAAAACTATAATAGGTGGAGAGTTCCACGTTGTGGCATCGGACAGAAAAATTTTATCTAGAATTTTTTCATGGGATATTGATCATTTTTATAACTTGACAAGGAAGTCTATTGAAAAAACCAGGCCCGTAGACAAGGGGGGGACAAAGGGGGAATTTTGCCCCGGGTCCGGAGTTTTGCTAGGGGGCCCAAGGTGATTTTTTTTTCGCTTAAGTTAGGAAAATCATATAATTTTTGGTCAAAAATGCTCTTGGAAGAGGGCAAAAAATCATTTTTGCCCCGGGTCCATTTTGGCTCTCGACGGGCCTGAAAAAAACATGTAAAAAACATGACCATTTTTCTTGTTTTTTGTAATAACTCAAAAAGTTGTTCTTTGACCAAGCTGATATCATCAACATTTTTTATAGACGAAAGAAGTCCGCTCTTTAAAATGGCGTAACCCCCTCCTCTCTATCTCACTCCAACCAAAAGTAATGAATGAATAACTTGTTGAAAAATGTCTGAAAAATCATTAGGCAATAAATTTTTTTAAATTATGTTTCTCTTCAACATTTAAAAAAAATTTTTAATACCCCTCACTTCAGAACTTTTGATACCATACATCCAAAAATGACTGTTTACGAAAAATAATTTTAAAAAAAATTTATTAGGTAGTTTTTTCTGACGTTTTTCATCAAAATACTATTATTCACTAATAACTTTTGATTGGAGTAGGATAGAGGGATGGAAGTTGCACCATTGTAAAGAGCAGATTTTTTCTTTGGAAAACTTAATAATAACATTTGGTCAAAGGACAACTTATTGAGTTATTTAAAAAAATAAGATGAATAATTGTCACATTTTTCACATAATATGTAAAAAATATTATGTTTTCAATTATTTTGCACGAGAAAAAAATATTTACATCGACTCACCAACTCCTTTGCCGGTACACCCTTTATAAAGTATATGAATATGAGTATTGAAGAATGTACCTATCTAAAATTACATCGTCGTTGCCTCCAATTCCATACAGAATAAATGGTTTTCTAACAGGAATAATAAAAAAGAACGTTGGAATTGGTCAATGCCATCTTCTGCTAGTGGCATTTCGGAAACTATTTTTTGCCCTGAGAGATGCGAAAAAAAGTACGGAAATGGAACACAAAACCCTCGCACAATGGTTCGATTACGTTTGTTTGAATAAAAAATCACGTCACCTTTGCCGGACCTCGAAAATGGTATTTCCAAACTGTCTCATAGGTACTCATCAGGCATGGCATGCTAAGAATTCTGGGTAAAATGAGGCAAGAATTAAAGGTACGATGTTGATCAACGGTATGTTCGAATTTGAAGTGGGATTCGGACTCGTGGAGTAGTGGTCAAAAAGTTGCGTGAAAGTGATGAAAAAATTTCCTCTGCAAAAATACCTTTCTATTGAAAATTCATCTTTTAGGATTTTCCATCTGATTTATGTGTACCATCGCTTAAGTACATAGTACATGCCTACAAACGATGAGAATTTTTGGTTGTACCTCAGTTTCCTTTCCCAATCCGTACAATTAGAATAAATAAAGTTTCTAACGGAAGTCGATATATGTAACAATGTCAAGTCAGTGTTTTTTTAGATTGAAAAAAAAAAAAAAAAAAAAAAAAAATGATGTTCTCGTGACACTTTCTCGCAACTTTTCAAGATTTATAACTTCTTAACGTCACGAAAAAACTTTTCACCATTACCTGTAGTTTGAAGATAGGGTAACTGAATGTCAACCTTTGAATTACTTTAGAATCTCAGTCTGGTAATCCATGTTTGATAACGCTTTTCTCAGGCAAATTTCGTTATACAAGTTCTTTCAGCATGAGCTTATTCGAAATTGTTAATAAAAAAAAGAAACACGTTTCATCGCCCGTTTCTCGTATCGTGGCCTTGAAAAAATGCAAACACTTTGCGCCTTTTCTTTGTTTTTTTTCTCGACAAAATCAAAATTATGGAAATAGCGAAATAATTCTACAACGATGAAAATGTATTTTCAGTTTTTATACGTCGTGTTCGAAAAATAAATTTACAGAGTGTTCCAATTTTGGCGCACCACCTGCCAGTGATATGTATAACAACTCAGTTCACAGATATACAAGATTGTTTTCCGATCCTTGGAATTGAAGGGATAGAGGGTATGCAATTTGATTTTCTTCATTTTTTACTGGTTCAATTTTGAAAATTTATCCAACGTTAGCTTTAGGTTGTGTCTGTCCGGCAGAGGGGGCAGCTAGAATTTATAAGGTTTGTTTCAATTTTTTCGAAGGGGTGAAGAGTAGTAATTTTTGTTCAATGTTGAATGTGAAAGTGTTTCCCCGCCCCAAAAAATTGAGTTTTTCGTTTCAAGAAATTATTTGATAGATTTTGTTTACATCTGCCCCAAAAATGAAAATAAAACTTCAAAAAAATTGGCAAATTTTGTCATTCCATTAATTTTTTTCTGACCTCGTGAATTGTTTTGAAAATTGATTTTTTTTTTGTGATATGAAATTGTCCTCCATCTTCATTTCACAAGTACTTAATGCTATCCCTTAAAAATTGAGAATTGTCCTTCCCCTATTCAACTTTTTCCAGTTCATATTCTAATAACATATGAGGCAGATGGGTAAGTTACAGTAAAAATATTACGGATACCATTTTTAATTTTAGAAGTACCTACTTGAAACTTTTGTGCAAAGTTTTCAAGCATTTCACAAGTCTGGTATAGTTCTTCAATTACAGTAAGTAAAATCCGAATCTGAAAGCGTGAAAAAGTTGTATGAAAACCGAGTTCTTTATTTTCTTCAAATATTTATGCGTTTGAATGAAACATTTTCAATTCCAGACCTCTTTATTCATTTGGAAACATTTTTATCGACACTTCTCACCGCTTTACATTACGCCTATGATTCGTTATTTTATGTGAGTGTCATTGATTTTTACATTAAGATGTTATTACGTAGGCGGTAAATAACGCTAAAGGACTGCAGGTCTTTTCCTCAATTTTGTTTTGTGTAATTCTGCGAACAAGATTACATCTTGTAATGAGGTAGTAAATTTGAATCGATATGTGTGGCAGGTCAAGTTCTTACAGCCGTTCTGAATTATACAACGAGTAAAAAATCGCGTGTATTGGGTTGCATAATGTGCCTTTCATGAAAAATTCAAAACTCAAAAATTAGTTTATGTGGCATAAAGATAATTAGCTATCAAAAAAAAAATATATTAAAAAAAATGATAACTTTGTTATTTCATTTGTCGGTATTGACTGTAAAATTGACCTACACCAGTCAATTAAATACTTGGTCAATACCGTCAGAGGTACTATTTTTTTATCGTTGAGGCATCAGTGCTGAAAACAGGAGTAGAAAATTTCTAACCGTTTAGAGTCAATTAATCGGATAATGGGTACCTATTTAGGATTGGAAATTATGAGTCGAAAATTACTTTAACTACTTAATATAAGTCATAAGAATAAGGCTACATAAAAAGAGCAGTAATTTTGTGCTTCTTTTCCTGCAAGGTCACCTTTAGTTTGTTCGAGCCTGTGCACATCTTTACTGATTGCTTTGTGGAAAATTTGTGTTTGTTTTCATGCATAAAGAATGGCTGTATAAAATATGTAATTTACCAGGTCAAAATTTTGAGCTTTGAAATAATAGATGAAATTTGACCGGTATTGAAGTATCAAGTGACCATAAAACGAACAGAGACAGTTTGAGCAAATTTTTTTTTGGGGGGGGGGGGGGTGTAGATCGAAAATGCTGAATGAAAATTTTCAAAATGCCGAATGATAATTAATAGGTACAACAGTGGGAAGTAGACCCCTGCGCTGAATTTTTTGAAAAAAGTGAGTTTTATAAAGAAGAACTTCTCACTATCCTCATAGAAAAAATTTCAAGAACTTATGGTAGCATTAGGATTTGAATCAAAACGACTCTTGCTGTCCGAGCGAAGCGAGGGCGAAAATTTTTGAAAAGATTGCACTTCTAAAAGAAAAGATGGGCTTTTTTTTGCAGAAATTTTGAAAACGTACAATAATTTCTGGTTTTTTAAAAGATGAAAAAGTGATACGTTGCCCGAGCGAAGCGAGGGTGAAAATTTTGAAAAAATTGGAATTTTTAATTAAAAATAATGCACTTTAAGCATAATTTTTAATATTTTCAAAAAGATCATGTTCATTTTTTTACGTTATAAGTTATAACAATTCAAATGCGCTGATTTTTGATTCCTATTCTGATTCTGAGAGAAAGATGAAGTAGTAAAAGTACATTGACCGAGCGAAGCGAGGGTGAAAATTTTTTTCAGAAATTTACCGAATTTGTGATTTAGAATTTCTAAAAAATTTACATATTTGAAATTCAAAACTTTACCAAATTTTGTAAACATACCTAATTTAATTTGTCGAAAGTTTGCCGAATTTGTCGAAAATTTTTCGAAAATTTGCCGAATGGAAAATCACTGGAGGGGTGTTCCACCCCCCCAAACCCCCCTCTCGCACCGGCTCTGAAAACGAGGAAGGGAGGATATAGGCATGGAGATAGGAAATCCGTCGAATGTCTTATATTCCAACGTTACTTTTATTTTGGTAGTGATTTTTTCCCTTTTTTTAAATTAAGGCAAGAAAAAGATAGAAATGAAAATAAGAAAGAAAAACAAAAGCGGAGCTTTATACGAGCGTAAATATTTAATTTGAAAAGGTACGGTATTTAGGTTAGGCAGTTTTATTTTACGTATGGCACAACTGGATGAGTACAGAGACTTGCGGCAAAAGAAGACGCAAGATTTAACGTATGCGCCTTAATTAGCATAGAATGCGCGCGTACCGAAAGTTTTGATAAGGTTTAAATATATCACTGTAGCGGTTAATTGAAACGACACACACAAGTTTTACGCGGGTACAAACGGCTTTGTCTGTTATCGCAAGAAATCGGCAGCAGACGGCGAATTTAAAGTTTTAAGTGTCTTATAGTAATAAACTCTGCTTATATACCGAGAGAAAATTGTGGCCACGTTTAATGAGTCATAAAACAAGAAGACATGCTCTTTTTAATAAACAGGAAAAGTACTATATACTGTGGGCCAGCATAGTCGAACGAGTTGGCGCTTGATGCTCTCGCGTATCGTATCGTCGTTCTATATTTTGAGATTTTTCTCTTCTTGGAAAAAATGAGAAGAGAAACACAACAACGTCGTACAATATGCGGCACTAAAAGTTTTCGGCGTTTAAAAATGTTGTAAAAAACGAATTTACTTGCAGAAATAATCGAATTACCGCAGTTCAAGTTTTCCTCGAGTTAGTGCGGTTATAAAAATCAATCTACATTTTATCTGAATTTTTTCTTTGGTTTTAAACAAAAGCTAAGTAAACATAGATTACGATACGTAAATACCGATGAGGTACCTCGTAAAGATCTCCTTCTCGTAATGATATTACAAATTAGAAGTTTTTAGTATTTTTGAAATTTCCCTAATACAGATATTTATTTTCTATATCGTTGAAAGAAAAATCATCAAGTTGAGAAACCGCAACGGCATCGTCCAAATTTAATATCCATTCTTATTTTCTAGACTTTATCGTAATTTTATGAAGAAAAAGAAAACTATAAAAGAAAAGTATAAATATGAAAAACCTGGACTAGAATAGTAAGATGTGATTTTCATGTAGATTTATTTATTGTTCCAAAGGGGGGGGGGGGGAAATAAACATCAGTCTCATATGTCACGTTATTATCAATATTTGCCAATGCTCTTAATTAGTTTTTAATGTTCTACTGTTGGAGTAATCGGGGATTGGTAAATGTGTAAGCTGCAAAGTTAAACGTTGGTTTATATTTGTATAAATACAATTTTTTTTTTTTTTATGAATTAGCTTTGTAGCTGGGAATTTGAAAATAGAGGTTTCAAAAATAAGCATATATTTTTTTTGGACAAAACATATAGGTACGCATGTAAAAACTACAAAAATAAAAAATGGCGACAAAATTTCTGAACGTACGGCGAATATATTTAGAACGTAAAGAAATGTCAAAATGAAGCGAACTGTAGGCTCAAATTTTCCTACAGAAAGAAAAGGATCTTTTGCACATGGATAGGTACCTCCTGAAACATAAAGAAAGATGCCTATGAGTGTCACAAATCGACACCTATGCTAATTAGAAGGCTAAATATTGACACCTACATTTGTCTCGTGACCTGGCTTCGGGAATAGCTTCCAGACAAAACTGTCATCCTGATATGGCAAGCCATTTTCAGCTGACTAGTGCTAGCTACTGTTACAAATAGGTTGACACACGCTCATTGTAGTGTAGTGAGGAGATAAGTAGGTACATTTATAATGATATACCAATATATATGTACCCAAGTATTTAAAGGTGCATTTTAATTTTTTGTTATTCTGTGATGAAGGGACTTCTTTTTTCACCAAAGTGGTTAATATCAGCACATAAATTTTCTTGTAGGTGGTATACCTACTTTTCAAGTACTATAACAAGGTATATAATATGTTCCAACTTTAAGTGTCTGCAGTATTCAAGTTGTTTTAAGGGCTTGAAAATTTCCCTTCCGGATGTAATGTACAAATAAGGTTCGTTGAATTCACTCAAAATCAATCAACTTATAATTTCAAATGAACTTGAAATTTAAATTCAACTATTTTCTCACAAAATGTGTTTCATCTTATCAATTTTAGATTTACCCTCTGGCTAACTTTGATAGATGATTTCACTTTGAAAAAGTTGTTTATACTAGGGTAGATACAACAGAAGTGAAACTTCTTCTTCACTTGAAATTCAATAACCAAAAATAATTAATAACCAGGGTTCGGATTTTCATGCTCGAGCATGTTTTTTTGTTTAATACTAGATCGAGAATTTTCAAGTTATCTTTACGTTTTAGAAAATTCTAAGTAAAATTGACCCAACTTGTTTTTGCATGTTTGAGCATATTTCACCTTTCAGCGCATATAAACGCATATTTTGGGTATTTTTAGGGAATATTTTAGGTTTTTCGAGAATATTTCACGATTTTCGAGTTTTTTCGAGCATATTTTGACAAATTTGCAATTTCTCACCTAAAAATTTAGCAAAACTGATACCGCTATTTTTTTTTCACCCGAATGTGCAACACTGGTGGTACTTTTTTGCATATGCCGGCTTGGCGAGTCAATTTAATTTTCAAACTTACCTACTTATTTTGATAAAATACAATTTCGTTATTTTCTCTGATTTAATTAGAATCAGTAGAATTACCAAATTAGAATTAGAATTAGAACGTTTTTTGCTTTTGAGTAAAAATAAAATTCATTTTTCGTTCTTTTTTGTGTAATTTCTCAATATGTGTTCTAAATACGTCCAATTATGAATCAAAATCATGTAGCTGGCGTTTTCCTCTTTAAATTGACACCCATATCGTTCGAGAATATTTTTAGGTTTTTCGCGCATATTTCGTGTTTTTTAAGGGAATTTTTATGCGCATATTTCCCGTTTTTTCGAGAAAGAATGTCCGAACCCTGTTAATAACCAAAACAATTTTTTTTTTCATGCCAATAAAAAATAATACCTATCTACCTTTGAAAAAATATTGTTTTGATGTAACTTATTGATGATTTTTACAATTGAAAGCAAACAAACTCTTGTGTGATTTAAAAGAAAATTACATATAACTATACTAAATTTCAAGAAATAGTTGTTTTTTTAATAATTGAAAAACTATACTTGATGGACCTCAATGTGAATGGATCACTTTTGAATGAGTACACTGTCTTATTAATAATTCAAAGCGATGGAATAGAATTAAAATAACAACTACACACAGTATGTGAGCCTGTGCTCACACTCTCAGTACTTACACTATCCTTGTAAAATATGAGTTATACTGGTTTCTCACTTTGTGCTGGTATGACAGCTGCCACCACCATACGTCTCTGCTGCCACCACACTTTTGAAGTTCTGAAGTCTGAGCAAAAACTGGTTTGGGGATACATGTTTGGAAGTGAGGTGGCAGGGGAAATGTAGGGTGGTGACAACTGTCATACCAGCACCAGCACAAAAAGTGAGAAACCTGTGTAGCGTGTGTAGCCCTGCGCAGCTACGCATCACCCAGACCAGATTTGGATAGGTTTACTTCTCTTACACAAGTCACGTTGCAAAACACTATTTAAGCTTAATCAATTTCTGTACAAATTAGAAACAATCGTCTGAATAAACTCGTACGTAAATTTTAACCTCGTCGTGTTAAATCATTCGAAGTCTCCGCTCCTTGCGCTCGTGGGTGTCCACTTGAGTGCGGAGTGTATTAGGTAAGATCTCTCTTCATCCTTCTTACTACCTACTACACCTGTACATATAAGACATTTGCAAGGTTAGCGTAGGTAATGGGAGGGTGAGCACAGTCTCACATACTGTGTGTAGGCGTGTAGCTGATGTTCTAATTCTGTTCCATCTCTTTGAATTATTAATGAGACAATGTACTAAAAAGTGATCCATTCACATTGAGGTCCATTATACTTTTTCTATTATTATAAAAAATCTATTTCTTGAAATTTAGTATAAAAAATTATTCAGCTAAAATTATTCATTAGCATCGATATTGTAAGGATTTGGTTTCAAACAAATTTAAAAACTGAGCATTTTTTTCTCCTTGAAAATGTGCTCACAGCTCATACCACGATACAAAACATGGAATGTGTATTAGATTAGAAATCATACTATCGAATGGTGTATTTTGGTACTCGACTCAATACCTTCACATTTTATACATAGATATGTTCGCGATACATATATCTACGTACATATTTGAAACCACCCTTGCGTAGAAATATACCTATACGAGCATCTACTTATTTACTGACATCATACATCAGTATATAAGTCCTGACGATTTAGCATATACATGAGGGAAAAGGCGTCAAAAAACCTAAGCCTAAAATTTAGTGTTTGAGGTATATTTCTTAATACATCAAACTCAGAAAGTTTTCTACTTCGTCAATTTTGTACGAATACTTAATAATGCGGTGACGGTTCATTTACTAGCGACATAACATTTGCCAATTTTACCACCGAACGAAAGAATATTTCCAATTGTACACTTCTATGAATATATTATACGACCACGTATTTTATGTGTGTATACGTAGGTATAGTTGTATAGATGTAAACTATTTAAGTGAAAAAAATCGACTTCGTGCAACTACGATTAGGTTAGTTTTCCCCAATAAGCTTGTTCATATTTTGCAAAATTACTTCATTTTTTCTTCTCGCACCATACGATAGCGAAACTACCGGCACCACACGTCGTTTGAGCTTTAGAAAATTCTACGCTTTGTTACTTCGGCACAATAATCCGCATCTCGTGCAAAAAATCTCTCTCGTTAAGTTTATCTGCGGCGAATTCGTAGCGAACTTGCGCTTCTAGCAGCAAATAAAAATCAAAGCGCGGAAAAAAAGAAATCACCAATAATTACCTATTCTAAGCGCAACGTTTTATCGGCATAACAAAATAAACCGCAAACGCGTTGGTAATTTTTTATGGCATTCGTTTTATTTTTCTTATCTCTTAAAGAATCCTTTACAACAATTTTCTTCTTCTGCGCTGTGCTGCGTTTTAAAACGCTAAAACTAAACAACAAATTAAAATTTTTAACCGAATTGCAATTAAATGGCGAAATTTATATTTCCCCACGGTTCCGTGTAAAAATGTTCAACTACGCTGGACCCGATAAGGGCGATGCGATTTTTCTACATCAAGTCGGATTTAGAATTATTTTATTCGGTGCAATTTTTTCTCGCTCTTTTTTTAATTTCAACCTAACTTTTTACCCCGATTTCTCATCTCCTCGCCAACTTCTCGACTACTTTTTCTTATACTTTGTTGGCGCAGCATGAGTCTGCTTCGAGATGATAAAAGTCATTTTGCAGGTGTTACTTATAGATGGAAATTTCGAACGGTGACAAGCTTCCTATCCGCAGAGACGGAGTGCAAAACAAAAAACCAACAGAAAAAAGAAGAAAAAATTTCAAAATCTTTTTCACACGAGTTCAATGGCAAACAAAGAGTCGTACAGAAAAGTTTACCAAGTTTTTGTATTCAGCGTAGCTATAGAGAAAAACTCGCTGTTAAATTCATTTTCCGCAAATTTATTAAATAAACAAAAATTTTCCAAGTTATTTTACTTTTTAGTAGGAAAAAAATTATCAGATTTGAAAGCGAACGTTTATGCCAAATTTCAGTCTAATGGAGTAAAAAGAAAACTTATTCACCTGCGTAAATATTTAACGTCGTTTGTTTAGAAATCCAACTTACACTATGCATCCCATATAATATACCATTATAAAGTTGCCTATAAATTCAAAAAATGATTATTTGTTCGCGCTGGGGCGAATTTAATTATAATCAGATATAATTTGAAACAATTTAAAGCGAATAATTAATTGAATTTTTTTTCTCAGAAGGGTCCCATGTTTTTCATCGGACAATCTGGCAAATAGCAACATCTACCTCTAACCTCGTGATTGTGATTTTTTTGCAAACGAAAAAGTATAGAATGGAAAATAAAAAGACAACGAAATAGGTACCTAAACATGTTTACAAATAGTACAACGAAACAACCCACCAACTTAATGAGTGTCCTCCAAGTGACGAGCCACAGGGAGTGCGTAAAACAACGTGATGGACTGACAGACCATCATTACAACGATAGCAAATAGTTTGAAAAGGGTTTAAACGGCATAGTGGAAAAACCGCTAACCACAACGACATTTGTTATTTCCCAAGGCAATCACGGGTCGCCCATCGTTGGCGATAAAATCAAACGTTAGAATTCTCTCTGGGCACCAAATACGCCAGCAGGAGTCTACAAAACTGCGATTTTCTTAGTCTGTTTCCCCCTCTTAAATAACTCTATTTTCTTTCCAATTCGGCCGACAATTTTATCAGATTTCATGGGAAGAAAAAATCTTTCTAATACAACCATCACGTAGACTATATAAGTATACGATATTACATACGCAAACGCCCCTGAAAAAAAAAAATACAAAAAAAAAACCATTGCAACTTTCCGGGCCATTTTTGAGAGGCGCTAAAACGAAGGCTGGAGGACTGAAAAAGAGGAGAAAAAACACGCGGCGTGGCGGTATTTAGTGAAAAAGTATTTTAAAAATTTTCCCTAATCCGGCTCGATCTAGGCGAACTGGGTTTTTCTCATTTATATAAGATTAAACAAGAAAATTTCTAACGAGCAAAAACTTCTTAATGTATTTTTTAATAACTAACCGTGCTTTTATTACAAGGCAAAATAAAAACGTTGACGACGAAGGGACAGGTCGAACGAAGACCCTAATTATCCGACATCATCTCGTAAAATAGTAATAGTAATTTCGGGTCATAAAAGGCCATGTTTACAGGTCCCGGCGGACTGATAATGTCGCCATAGTATTAATCCTTTGCTTAATAACAATAATTGACTAGGATGGCGCTGGATACAGACTTCGTACATTGCCTCTTGTAACTATAGGCTTAAAGCGGTGTGATTCCTAATGTTCTCACGTTTCTGCTTGCTAATTTTTTAATTTATAATCATCGCCTCAACGAGTAGACGACGTAATTAACAAGAAAACCAAATAAGCTTCGAATTTTCCACCAGTGTCTGCATATACTATACCATCTAGCTATATATGTACATATATACTTTAATTATATAACATAGTCGAGTAACGTAAAAAACGCCTCGCGCATTTTGAACACCAGCATACCTACCAGGTACCTAACCTACCTACCAAGATTCTCTACTCTATGTATTTTAGCATTTTCAGCGGCACATGGGTGTTGTTGATGGGGAAGGAGTTGCTCTATATCGCGCTTACGCGCACTCTCTGATGATGATGATATTTGAAATTCTTACTGGTAGCAGATTATCGCGTGTAGTACTCTCACACTTCTCTATACACCTCTCTGCTATTATACTATGCAACTTCACACTGACACTACTTTAAAAACATATACCTAGATCTAGTACCAAGTGTGGAAGATTATACTGTAAAGTATGGTAACGTTTATATCTTCGAATAAGATTAGTATGTACCTATATTCAATAAATTCGTTATCTTACTATTGCCAATTAGTGCAACCAAAGCTTTAGTCTTCCTAAAGCGAGTATTTATTTAGGTACCGAATAGGCTTAGCATACTCGTGGTTTAATAAACTAATGGGTGAACCTAAAAACGTGAGATTTTCCTTCTCTTTTTACTTCCTGCTTTTTGGGTAATACAGAGGATACCTATCGATTTAAAGTCAAGTTTAAATTTGTCAGTCATTTTATTGTGAGACATTTAAAAAATATTATTACGCTTCAATACCTTTTTTAGCAAGTAGTCATAAGTACCTATAACCTAAAAGTTTGAACATTGCTGTCAAGCGTTTCTTATTATACACACTTTGGGGTGGCTATTATTTTACAGTTTTTACCAATAGGGCGATTAATCCTCCACCCTCTACAAAAATAAGTACATTATTTTCCATATTTTATCAGATAGATTAAAAATGAAATTAACTCGTACTTTCAAAAGCATTATAACTTAACATGAAACTTTCCAAACCTTGTAACACAAAAAATTGTCTGGGGTTAATGCCAGCCTAGTCCTGTCTCGCAAAAAAAAATCATGTTGAAAATTGAATTCTTTGACAGGAGATCGACACTTCTTCAACCACGTGGATAAAAAAAAAGTGAAGAATTGAAGTTCACTACCATTTAATTTAAAGATCCAGGGGAAATTTTTTTATATTGGAGCATAAGTATATGATCAGTTTATAAAAGAGGCCACCCTGGATCATAAATATAACTTGACATGGTCATAAATATGTTCATACTTGATGTTGTCATGTTATGAAAATTCAAAATTTTTCACCGTGTTTCATTTTGATGTGTATGCCATTGTTAAATTATTACCTGACCATTACACTAATAGATGTGTAAAGAATTCTCAAAAAATGTTTGTATGTAGTTGTATTCTCAAGACGTGAGGAGACACATCCGTAATCCTCTCGATGAGAGATAACTAGAAACTATCTACAAAATCTTCTTCTACTTCATTCTCCTTCTCCTCTACGGAGATTGGAGATCCACAAGTACAGCTGAATTTTGGAAACGGCTGCCCGGAATATCTCCACCGATGTGCGCCCCAGTCATCTTTGAATGTTCTTAGTTAGGAGTTTCAGCGACGACCTGCCGATCTCTTTCCAACAATCTTTCCTTCCACTATGACTCATAGTTATTCCTCCATTTCCCCTCTCATGACATGTCCGAGATATTTGATTTTCATTTGTACTGTGGCTAATACTTCTTTATTGATGATTTTATCTGTTCATGGGATTTTCAATATTTGCTGATATACAATATACACACATCTTAAATTCCGATGTTCTCTTCTGAGAAAATGTTTCATCTTATGTACTAATTCACTGCATACTTTTATCTAAGAGTAGTAAAACGTATGCAAATAAACATCTCTGAAATAAGGTATAAAACATCAAATTTTGGTTTTCAACTTTTCAATGAATTTTAAATGGTGAGGATGAGGATGTAAAATCAGTTGGTGGGAATGAGAAAAGACATTGTGCTATTTCATTTCAAAATGATCATATTGGGGTTCGCGTAAGTGTAATACGAGTAGCTGGTTCAAAAGACAAAGAGGTGGTAGGCAGCATCATGGTAGTAGGTACATCTAAAGTGTGTGTATAACAGCTAATCTATAAGCATACCCTTTTTTGTCTTTGAGAGAGATTCGATAATGATTCTTTGATAAATTAACGACAAGTATGGTCAAATACAATCAAGTTTGGTTTGAAATAATGAATTAAAAAAAAAAAAATTTCAAATGTTGTAGAGAAACAGTTTAATTTTTCAAAATGTTATAAATTATTCTAAAGAGATCTTGTATAAAAACCACGATAAAAATCTTTGTTACCGACATGTTCTTTCATTTAAAAAATTCTAATTTTTGATTTTATTAAGAAATGGCCTTTTGGAGTAGACTACTTTTTCAAAAGTGAAAATCTCCGGAGTGTAAGTATTTGCCTCGAGCTACATTACCGGTTAATTTATTCAAACAGCACATCTTGAAGAAATTCGACGATGATTTTTTTTTTCTTTCTTTTGAGGAAAATAACGCGAATTTTGTTTATACTGAAATAGGGAGGAAAAAGTGCTATGTTGGAAAAATGAAAACAGAGAAGCTTTGTAAATATACCTAGGTACATAAGGTTCGTGAGAATCGGCCGGTGAAATTTTACTCGTTAGAAGTTAAGCGATTATTTCTGAAAAGGCTTTCGTGTACTAAATCGCAGGGCGCAAAATTGCAAAAACACGCGATATATTTGGTTAATATTTTTCATGAGTGAAGCGTGCTTACGCGCATTGCGTTGGCTCTACTTCGGGTTGAAATTTGTAATATCCTTCTCTTCTAATGGAATATGACAACTCGGAATCCAATTGTGTTGTCATTTGCTCGTCAAAATTAATAAAGAGTAGGGTAGCATGACACGAATACTTCTCTACACTCTTTAGAATTATCATAGGGTTACGGTAAATGGCACGTGAAATGAAAAGTGGCCTGCAAAAATATCCGCGATGCTGGTAGCTTTGGAGAGGGTTGACAAAGAGTCACCAGTACAATGAAGAAATAACACTTTTCTACACCTAGGTATTTTGAAATACTATCGTTGCATTCTTAGATGACAATTACACATTCGTTGTTAATTAGATTGGTATTTTAAGAATAACAAGCGGAAATTTAATGATTCATTTTGATTTAGATACCCAAATGGAACAATCTTTATGAGTGCCTTGTGTTTCTCGACTATAAGTAGATATACAAGTTGAAAAATTTTCCTGTATTCCTCTCCTGTACTTATGCGTTTATATTTTAATATAGTTGCTTTTGATATTTTATGTATTTGAAATATTTTGCTTGCGTACACCGTAGAAGCATATTCACTGTGACGCTGTTGTGAAAAAAAATAAAAACTACGTCATTTTAGTATTCCGACCTGTACTTACATGAATACAACACGAATAATGTAAAAAATACTTAACGCAGCAACTGAATAAACAAAATTTACAAAAATAGTTAATGGATTTTATATAGTAAAAGGAGTATTCGCATGTGATGATTGAGAATATATTTAGTAGGTACTAGGGTTTCCTTTTTTCGGCTCACCCCAAATTGCAACTCAACTCGTGTCTTATTCGATAAATGTTCTTTTTAGTACGCGAAGAAAAATGTATTTTACGTCGAGTTTTCTCCTTTCCTTTCTTCTTTCGTTCTTTCGAAGCGTCGTGCAAATATGGGTGGAAATTTTGAAATACACGAATACCCATGCATTTTTGAAGAAAAAAAAAGTCACAGTCGCGAGTCCTTTGTAATTGGTATTTTCTTGGGGATGTTTTGTATGACATATTTCTCCATATTTAGTTACGTATTCAAGCACGTATATATGCAAAGTGGTGGGAAAATTGTTAAAATTAGGGTGCTTCTGATTTTTCTAGAATGTTTCATTGGATTCTTAATTCACACTTACGAGTATACAAACACGAAGTGTGGTATAATACACCATAGGGGTATTTGAGATTTTTATTTTAGAATCGATTTAGAACGAACGAATATTACCATCTATCTTTTATTTCCCTCTACCGGTACCAGTCCCTTTCCTCCCTTCCCCTCGTCGTTGATTTTAATTTCGTATCAATTTTCGAGATAAACCAGGATTATTATGTTTCTTATTTTTGTACTGTATAGTTGTATCGTTCGTATTTAATTTGTATCAATTTTTAAACCGCCTCATCATGTGGTTCGAGGTAGAGCGGGTGTTTGTCGGTGATTAATAAATGGGTAAATAATTATTTATTATTTATTTAGATTACTAACGATGCCTATACTTTCCCTTGATCCCTTGATGGGCGGACATTGAAGCCAATTCGATGTGGTCTATCGAAAGATCTGAATTTGGCGACAATGCTCGCTCATCCCAACCATTTTACCTTATGGTCAATCAAATGATCGGTAAAATTGGTAACCCCTTTTTCTTTTCTTTTTTTTAACAGGTCAATTATCATATGATCAATCAAATAATCGGTAATTGATCCTAAATTTTCTGTTTATTTTTATTTTCCAAATTTCAACCCAGATTTAGCACTATGCCCCAATGGGTGGCTAAATCCCCGTTTTTTATTATTTTATACAAAATTAAATAGGTTTTTGTAAAAAGACTTTTGAGCCTTATAGTCAATCGATCGACTGGTGAAATTGTCTATAATTTATCCAGATTTAGCACTATGCCCCAATGGGTGGCTAAATCACAGGTTTATTTCAATTTATCCTTTTCTATAGCCATTATTTACCGATATAGGTCCCCCCCCCCAATTTCTTACTTCGTTTAATTTTAAAGGTAGTTTTCGTACCTGGTTAAATACCTAGGTAATTGATCTAGGATCGATAAATTTATATATTTTTTGACTTGTAGTTTCAAGTCAGGCGAAATCATCCGGTAAGTGGATTTATTGCATAATTTGTGTCTGTGTATCTAGCCCCTTCTTGTCTATTATTTTTGGTTTATTCGATAAATTTCGTTTATGTTTTTCCCACGTCCCTTTGAACCCAAAATTTTAAGGTAATTATGTTGTATCACAGAAGTTTTCTATTTTCGAGTTATAATTGTAAAAATTGTTTCCAATTCAATAGAGTGATGTATTTGAAAAAGTAATAAAAAATTGTCATCAAACTTGATGGATCCTAATGACCATAAAATAACATGATGTAAGATGCACGATGAATTGAACTTTTTCTCCTTTCCTATAAGCATTTCAAATTGGAAACTACTTTTAATGCGGCGTAAAACTATTGGATTATAGAGTGGAAATTTTTTTCTCAAAAGAATTCTTGATCGAAGGAAAAACTTTGTTGCACTTTGGTAAGAATTAGGGTTTCGGAGTTTTTCTAATAACAAAAGTTATTCACAATGAAATTCTCAAACGGGTAAAACTATTTTTATATGAAAATTTTCCAACTTATATACTTTGAATGTAATACGTACAGACCTAGCGTTGAAGAAATTGTGACGTTCTGTGTGGAAAAATGTGTTTTTTTCTTCTGTTGATTTTTGTTTAAAAATTCATTTTGTCGATTCGAAATTTTCTATCTTATGCTCGTGTAAAAAGTTTTTAAAACATTCATCCAAACTATACCACAAATTTGTGTACGTATATGAAAGCCAATGTAACGACAAAAATTGAAAAGTTAAAATTAGCATACTTTCGAATAGAAGAAAAGATAAACCGAGTGAAATTTCCGCCAAACTGTGTAAAAAATGAGTTTCATTATTAAAATTATAAGACTTGACGAATCCTTGGTATCTTTGATTCAATTAAATTTCGCTTTTATTCGAATTTAAACGCATAAAATTATTCACTTAAGCTTTGTAGATCGTATTTGCCAAAATAAGATTCTCATTCGAGGAAACTGAAAATATGAAAGAAAGTTAATTTTTTTGTTGTTGTTTCTCGGAAAAAATTAATATTGTTTGACTTTAGGATGGTTGACCACTTTTTTTTAGACTTTTTTTTTGTACATGTGCAAAAGTTAAAAATAAAGAAACAGATTGAGATAAAAGGAAAAAAATGTCATCAACAAAAGGAGCTTCAAAGCAAACGTTATTTTGATTAAAAAAAGAAGCCCTAGATGTAAACATTTTTTACTGGCAGATTAATAAACAACGAAGCTTTATACGGAAGCGGAATACAGGAAGCGATGTTAAATTGATTTTTAAAGTTAATATTTTTCTCTCATCTTTAAGCCGATTTTTATTAGGTATGTTTTGAGATGAAACGCGAGTTCATCTATTTTCAGCGTGTTTCATAGTCTTCGACTATTTTAATGAACAATTGATGCGTGATGCGTGAACTTCGTATTACAAGATACTCTTGTTAGTTTGCTAAACAGCGTTAATTCTGCTTCTCATATCGTGCATGATATGACTTCGTATCGGAAATTCGGAATGAAAAAGGTGGAAAACTGTTACGATGAGAAATTTCTGTTGAGATATTACCTCAGTCAGAAAGATAGAGGCTAAAATTTGAGAATTTATTCGTAAATTTGGCGATTCGGCCCCTGGTGCTTTTCAGTTCTCATTCGACTGTAGTTTGAATCCTGTATAATATGTAAGCCTTTCAAACAAGAAATTTCAGCTTTTGGTGATTTTTTTCTGAGGCACGTGATAGTGTCGTGTTTCATTGTGTGTTGGATCAAATACCAGAAAGATGTTGGTATTTGGTTACGTCTAGAAAAGTAGAAGGTAATCTATGGGCACGTTGTTGAACCATCTACGTAAACGTACATGTGTGTCCCTCCATCCTTCCTCTCTCTATCGTCGAATCAAGTAAAATGTATAGTGTACGTGTATTTTGGTATCACAAGTTCAAATTACATACATATAAACGGAATCGATATAGGAGTTATTCGGTTTGTGAAATTTTTCACAAATACGGTTCAGAGTTGTGTCGGTTGACTGTGGGAAAAACGAAAGAATAGCTTCCTATTATCAGCGTATTGCCTGCAGTAAGAGCTTTTTTGTTTCCAATAAAACGGAGACGCCACTGATGTTACACGACAATGATATCGAGTTACTAAAATAACATAGCCTTTACAACTCCCCCGATAGGACTTTTAAATTCACGGGTTTAGAAATGTGAGCCATGTTTTTCGTTATCTTATTTCGGCATCCATTAAGTTTTGCAAAAAATTACACACAGAATACCGTGTTTTACTCTACGAACAAGTTCGAGAAATTTTCACATCGTAATCTCGACGTATATTTCTGCCCTATTGAGTTATATGTTTTCGGTAATTTGAAATTTTTTCTCTTTTCAACCTGCAGCGCAGTGTCATGTTTTGCCAACGTGTAGTAGAAAGCTACCATTGGCTCGACAAATAGTCAAACTTGTACTCGGGCTTGGACCTATTTCGATTTTTAAAGGCTCGACGGGTCGTCTTTTATCGTGTCTTCTCTTTTTTTGTGAGGTGACCTTTTCGTGATTCTTGTGATCGTAAATCTGGATATTTTTGTGTATTTTTTTTTTTTTTGGGGGGGGGGGGGGGTAATGTATTTCAAGCTCTAACAAGTACACGTAATGCATTATTATTTCTTTTTTAAGCATCTATTTTTTTTGTTGAATTTTCTCCCAAAAAGCATAGGAGGGTAAGCGGTGAATCAGCTTTATGCAAAAATTTTGAAAGCAACTAGTGGAAGTTGATCTTTATGGTCTAAGGGTGGAGTGAAAAAAAAACATACTTGGATTTTTACCAAACTCATCGAGGTGGTTAACTTTGAGTTGAGAACCTCTCAAAAAAATTGAGCCCCCTACCTCTCTGGGGAGTAATGATATTTTGGCAAACTAAATTATAAAATTGATGAAAGTAATTTACAAACCGTGAAAGTACTTTGCCAATGATGAATTTGAATAGTGGTGAAAACTCGATGCCAAAAATTGAAAATTTTGAATTTATTGCGAATTCCGCCAATATAAGCTCAAAATGAGCGACATCTCCAAATAGTTACCTATTATTATCAACTTCATTTTTAAAAATATAAATATTTTTCATAAAAAGTGTTAGGATCTCCGAACAATAATTGTGATTTTTTTTTCTGAAAATATTCTTAAAAGATTAATTTTTTGAAGATTTTATTCTTTATTTTTATTTATTTATTTATTTTTTTTTGGAAATCATCTCAATATTTTTCTAGGAAATGAAAAAAATAATGAGAAAATTTTTTAATATACTTACCTACCAAAAAGCTTTTGAGTTTCTTGCAAATTCCGCCAATAAGTTCAAAATGAACAACATCTCCAAATAGTTACCCGTGTAGCAATTGTCGACATCGACATTTATGTCGACAAAATTCAGACACATTTTTTTCTCGGTTAACGATGAATTAAAAATGATATTTGAGATTTAAAGTAATGTTCTGTGTTAAACATAACTGTTCAATCAAAATTTTTGAATTTTTCTCAGTATTTTCCTATAATTTAGAAAACGTTGTTTTTCTACATAGACAAGTCGATGTAAAAATCGATACTCGATAAACGCATCGACATTTATGTCGACAATTTCTGCCAATTAAATTTACAAATTTTATATCTAAAAAGAACTAAAAACAATTAATAATAACATTTTAAGCTCAGGAATAAATAATTTTTGAAAGAATCACAAAATTTTCTTATTTTTCAAAGTTTTGAATAATACAACGACTTGTCGAGTTATTGTCGACATAATTGTCGATGGTCAAATAATGCATCGACTTCACTGTCGACAGTGTCGACCAGAGGAATTTTAAGTCGAGATAGTGTCGATGTGATTGTCGAGGGTCGAATAATGCATCGACTCAACTGTCGACAGTGTTGACCAGAGGAATTTTAAGTCGAGTTAATGTCGATCTAATTGTCGAGGGTCGAATAATGCATCGACTTGACTGTCGACGTCTTGAGGGTGATTGTGATACTCACAGATAAAGTGTGTTGTGAATTAGTACATAAGGTCTAAGAATCATCTCTATGTTAGTTGGACACTCGCATGTGTCCAGCTACAAAGGTGGCCTCAATGCCGCATATTTGACAAAAAATGTCGAAATGTTGGCTTGAGCACTATTTTTGGTGTAATTTTAATATATACTTATATTGAATATTTGAACTTAGCATATTTTTCAAAATCTCACCATTGCAAATGTCGATGTGGATGTCGATATAAATGTCGACACATCGAAATCGGTCACTTTTCGATGTGTCGACATTTATATCGAAATTAGCATCGACGTTGCTACACGGGTACCTATTGTTATCAAAATAATTCATTTTTTAAAAAATAAGTCTATTTTAAATTTTATAGGACCTCCGAACAATTACTGTGATTTTTTTCCTGAAATTTTTTTTAAAAGATTAATTTTTTTAAATTTTATTCTTTAGTTTTTTTTTTTTGTTTTTTTTTTTTGAAATCATCTTAATATTTTCCTAGGAAATGAAAAAAATAAATAAATTGATAGGTAAGAAAATCTTTTAACCTACTTACCTACCAAAAAACTTTCTTTCTAATTATTATTAGGTCTATTATTACTTTATTAGGTATCTTATTTATTTATTTATTTTTTATTTTTACCCATTATTTTTTTTCAGAAACAAAATAATATTTTGGAAAAAATTTTCTCCAAAAAACCGAAATTTTCGAGAGGAATCTAACATAAAGCACACGGAAAATAATTTTTTTAACAAATTAGAAAAAAAATATGAAAAATCAATTGAGCTGATATGAGCGATCTCTTCTCCTCTTAGCAATATTCTTCGACTACATTTCTTTAAAAAAAATTATCCATATATTATTTTGCATGTTGAATACTGCCTAGGAATCCGGTTCATATTGGAAATTGTGTTACTTTGTTACTGTGCATTTATTTACTACTTCCTGTTGGCGTCGTGTCATGGATGTCGGAGTTAATGAATTTCCATAATGTTACAATATTGTTTAAATGCACGCGATTCTATACTTAACCGATTAAAGCTTTTGTTTCGACATTTTTTTAAACACTTAAAAATATTACTCGGATAATTGTATAGGAATTTACGATACTCGAGAATATACTCGTAGGTATGCTTCATACTATATGTAGTACCTGCTGCGTAGGAGGCGTTTGCTAAAGACAACTCGTAAGTTTTGTACAACGATTTAATACATTATTTAATGTCGTTAAGCACTCGTAGTACAGCAAAGTGTACTTAGTCAACGAAACACGTTCGAAAATATGTAAAAATAAAAGGTCATTTTAATCATTCCAAGTATGTACTAGAATTCCTTGGAGCTAAACTTAGAGACACTCGAGTTAAAATAGCAAAAATCTTGAAATATTCAAATTTTCGCTCATCTCTTTGTATAAATTTGAACGTTTATGAAGAATCCAATCCCTAGGTATTTGATCATTTTTTGGGACAACTTGGGAAAAAAAAAATTTTCACGACAAAGTAAGATGTTGTCGAGATGGGGGAAAAATCACCAATGTATGCAATTATCGAGTTTAATTTTTCAACTTATTTTTTTCTCTTCACGACGACAAATTTTCTGAATCAGAACAGTAGTCAGAAAACTAAGATAATTTGCATCGATTATGAACGTCTGAGTGGAAATTAAATTAGGGTGAAAAATTCGCTCACGTAATTACACATTGTTTATAATCATCAAGCTTAAAGCGCGCGACAAATACCTACGTAGAATAAAAAATTAACGGCGAATGTAACAATTAAGTAACGTCGTATTTGGTTGCGAAAATTTCGTTTACTATGTGACAAAAGTTTTGTTGCCTTAGAAAAAGAAGAGAAATTTTAGTCCTCGTTTTGACTAACTTACTCGCTCTTTCTATTTACTGATTACTATACCGCATTCGCGTTTACTTGTACGAGTGTGTTTTTACTCTTGTCTTCGTCTTCTTCCTCCTATACCACGAGCGCCTTTTGCTGTAGTTGTTTTTGGTAAAATTAATTAATTTACTTTGCTAAGGAAGCTCGGTTAACAATGTCACTGGATGTAATGTTTGTTTTACTCTTTCTAACGAGCGACTGCCAAGGTTGAATTATCAATCGGTATATTGTTTTGCACCTTCTTAATACGCGAAGCGATATTAGATTGAAACACGCGATTTGATCATGTTTGCCAGAATGCATACATACGTTTTGATATTTTTCATCATATGTATGATCGTGCCAGTAGCTGTAGCCTAATATATCGTATGTAATATATACGCGTATAATGTGTAAAACGTTAGATACGGTAATATGAGGGTAATTTAAGAGATACGAGCATCAAGGTATCATACTAGTATACGTCGCCGACATTGATATTCAAAATTAATTACCAAACTATGTTTGGTTAGTATTTCTAACTTTAGGAGAATAGCGACGTCCGTAACTACACCACAATGATTGACGTAAATTGCTAGTTAAACCGTTTTTCAACAAAGGCGAATGCTTTAAACGAATTTTCAACATATTTGTGAGCTATTGAGTTATATTGATGTAATTTAAGGGTAGAAGTTGAATGAATATACAAAAGTTGATATATATTTTTTTTACTGAATAAGCAACCACAAAAATGCCGTTTCAATTCAAAAGTATTTTGTTTTTATTTTGGATTTCAGCATGATCAGAATCACTATAATACATAATTATAAAAAAATGGAGGTCCTTATTTTATTATGTCCCATGTATTTGTTAGCTCCTTGCACACCCCAACACGCTTTTCATCATTAAAATTTTTGAAAAAAAAATTATTCTTTGACAAAAAAAATCTGTATTTAAGTAAATTTAATTTTTTGTTTTTTAACGCATTACTACATACTTCCCTATGAATAGTACGAGTATAATTACAAACCGACATATAAGCGTGGTTTTTTGAAACAATTTTACTTTTTTATTCAACTCTTTTTGTCGTTGAAAATATTTATGTTGTTTGTCCCACAAATAAGGACCATTTGAAATTTTGAACTTATTTTTTCAAAGTGAACGCAACCCTGGGGGCCCAATTTGGGGTCGTAGGTGAATTTAAGTTCGAAAATTGAATTGATCGGCCTCAAAAACTTACATTTCGATACCAATGTTGTAAATTTTGAAATTTTCAAAATTTACTCCTCCCTTAGGACCCTAATTTGAGGTCAGAGGGAAATTCAAGTTCAAAAATCAAATTCAGTGGCTTCGAAAACCTACATTTTGATATCAAAAATTCAAGTTCGAAAATCGAATTCAGCGGCTTTGGAAACCTACATTTTGATACCAATGTTGTACTCGTGAATTTCGAAATTTTCAAAATTTATCTCCCCTTAGGGACCCAATTTGGGGCCGGAGGGAAATTTAGGTTAGAAAATCGAATTCAACGCCCTCGAAAACCCCTAATGTCAGCACATTGACCTTTCTCATGAAAGGAACAACTGTTTTTCCTGCTCTGACTATTAAGTATTTTTTTATTTTATTTTTTTTTTCGTTTTTTGTACTTATTTCTTTCAACCTTTTTTCATTATTGTAATTTTTTGCTATAAGAAATGAACCTCGAACCATAATTTATGATAAAAAAAAATCAATAATCAAAAGAGAATATCTGGAAAAGTTTGTTTCAACCAAGAAATATTTTTTAGAAAAAATTCTCAAAAATTTATTAATTTACATTGGTTTTTTAATTTAAAAAAATATATTATCTTGACAATCCTTGTAAAAAAAAAAAAAAAAAAAAAAAAACTCTGAAAAAAGTTTGTAGGTATGAATTGAAAATAATTGATGAAAATGTCATCTCATAAGCAAAAGGTTGTCCCAAAATATGTGTTAATTTGAGTAAAATATTTTTTCATAATATGTTAGTAACCTTTGATATACAACGTATTTTTTGCAAAAATGTACAAGTACTTTAGGGTGGAGTGAAAAATAAAAACATATTTCGGATTTCGACCAAACTTGCAGAGGTGATTTACTTTCAGTGTTTAGCGAAATTTTGAAAAAAGTTATCAAACATACTTCAATAGAAACTAATAGAAAAAAGAGGTGGATTGAGATTTAGTTTTTTATTACAGACTAATAATTAGAAAAGTAACAAAAAAAATTTTTTTTCTTTGTTTAATTTTTTTGTTGTTTTGCCTAAAATACATGAGCATTTTTGTTTTTGAATTTCATCAATTTCATCTAAATGATGTGATTTGTCAAACTAGTCATGAACTTTTTTCCAAAAAAATTCTTTGGTCAGGTGAAAGAAAAAAATTTACAGAAAAATTATTTTTCAAAAATCCTTCGCATTTTTTGTAAGAAGTAATTTTTCCCATTTTTTACGTCTTTTTTAGAATGTCCTTTCTGCGTATTTTCTACTTTTCATTTTTCGCTCTTTTGTCCTTTTTATTCTAGGTTTAAAAAAGAAAAAACAATGTAGATATAGAAATAACTTTCAAACCTCCCACTATAAAAAAAATATCTAAATATAAAAAAAACAATTTAAAAAAAAAACATTTAAAAAAATTTATGGGTAGTTAAGTAAATTCATTTTCAATAAATTTGTCAGTTTTGAAAAAATTCTTCCTTCAAAAAGTTACCATAGAGAATAGTAAAGTATATGAAGAGGAATGTTATGGCAAGAAAATAATTGAAAAATAATTACCCAGCTAGATCCTTCTAAAAAAAAAAAAAAAAAAAATGGGTAAAAAAATTTAAGCAAAATTATTTTTGAAAGAATTTTATAGGTGGAAAAAATTCAAGATAGGTACTTCTAAAAACTATTTTTTTAGAATGTCAAAATATGATTTTAAAAAAAAATCCAAGAAATTATTAGATAGAAAAAAAAAACCTCAAAATTGCCAGTTCCTCACTGAACCAATCTGTATTGAAAAATATCTAAATAAATTGATAAAAAACCTCCAAATTGAAAAAAAAAAAAACAAATATTGGAGGGAAAAACACCAGGTATAAGTATATTATGGTTACACAAAATAATTATAGAATCCCGAGCGGCACACTCGATCGATAATATCGGTAGATGTAACATATCGATAAAAAATCGTTTGAAAATCTATAGATGTTCTCACGATATTATAAAGATTTATCGGTACAACTTCATAGGCAAAAAATCTAAAAACTATCGAATTCGATATTATTAAGATTTTATGACGATATTCGTCAACGATACTATCGACAAAGAATATTAAATTTATCGATACCGATTTTCCACCGATTTTGTGCAGATATTTGAAACTACATTATCGACAAAGAATATTAAATTTATCGAATTCGATTTTTTAACGATTTTGTAAAGATATTTAAAACTATATTATCGAAAGATTATATGAAATTTCTCGACTTCGATATTTTACCGATTTTGTAAAGATATTTGAAACTATATTATCGACACATAATATGCAATTTCTCGAATTCGATTTTCTAACGATTGCGTGAAGATATTTGAAACTATATTATCGACAAGTAATATGAAATTTCTCGATTTCGATTTTTTAACGATTTTGTGACGATATTTGAAACTAGATTATCGACAAATAATCTGAAATTTCTCGAATTCGATTTTTTAACGATTTTGTGAAGATATTTAAAACTTTATTATCGACACGTAATCTGAAATTTCTCGAATTCGATTTTTCAACGATTTTATGACGACATTTGAAACTATATTATCGACACGTAATATGAAATTCTTCGAATTCGATTTTTCAACGATTTTGTGGCGATATTTGAAACTACATTATCGACAAATAATCTGAAATTTGTCGAACGATTTTTCAACGATTTTGTGACGATATTTGAAATTAAAATTGGTGAAAATTTTTCCAAGTCCAACTCGTCTGGAAGTACTAAACTGCCTAATATAAGCGTTTTATTGCTAATTCCTCAACGATAAGGTATGGCATAGTGGTTAAGGAAGAGGATTACCATGCAGGAGGTAGATGGTTCAAGCCCCACGGGTGGCAGATTTTTTATAATTTTTTTTGACTTTTTCTGAAATGATCCTCTTACCGTAACATGAATAATGTGTTTAGGCATAGTTTAATGTATTAATTATGCTAATTAATGATTTTTAATTATAGAAAAAAGCTAGTAAAAGACGAAAAATCGGAATAAAAAATCGATAAAAAATCGACAGAATATCGAATTCGATAAAGTGTCGCGAAAGTTCCGCCTAAATCGTGAAATTATCTTTCGATATTATAGATAGATTATCGATAAAATATCTTACTATAATCTCGAAATTTTTACTAACTATAATTCGTCGATAATCTATCTATATATCGAAAGATAATTTCACGATTTATGCGAAACTAACGCGACACTTTATCGAATTCGATATTCTGTCGATTTTTTATTTCGATAATTTGTCGATTGTGCTGCTCTGGATTCTTTATTATCTTTTTTTTTTCGTCAAAATTTGGTCATTCTTTGCCATTATTCATTCAGTCTCATTATTGTGATTGAATTGAGGGTGAAATCTGTTCCAAGAGTGTTTTTGAAATGAGACGAGAGCGATTTACTAAACAGTTCTCTTAAAAAATATAAAGACCACTTGAATTTAAAATTCAGCATTATTACTAAAATTTCAAATTTCTTCTTAAATCACCAATACCTAACAAAAATAGGTAATATATATATTTTTTTTTAAAGACGAATAAAAAATTTTGAAGAATATGATTATCACAACGTAGGTACCTACTTATCCATTATTTTCTTGTAATTACGTACTTTCCGCAAGCCAACCATACCTACGTATTTTTTATTCACAAAATGGGTAACAATCGCTTGGGTAATTTATTTACGAAAATAAAAATGTTTTTCGTATTGTATTCGTAATAATTTGCCTATTCAGCGCCGTTGTTACTCGCCGAGTAAATTAAATTGCATAATCAATTTGCCGTGCATTTTTATCCGAATGAATCGGTCGAGTTATGTAATTTGCATACTTGATTCGCCGTAAATAGCGTTGGTCAAGTAACGTTCGTTGTTGGAATTCCCCTTGGTAGACGTACGTTCCACGTAGGTATGTACTCGTATATCGAAACTCGATAATTTCCGGCAGTTATTCTTTTCCTCAGTTCAACGAACGTACATCGTGTAGCCATTTTTGCACCCTTTTGTCACCCCAATTGCTACTAATTTCAAGTGTACGAAGTAAATATTCCATCAAGTGTACGATTATCATTGATAAGAGGTAAAAAAAAAAGTCCATTCAATTAAGTAGATATGTCGTGGTAAAAAGTCTGCCAGTATATGGCACTGTGATGTTGAAAAATACTCGTATAAATATACAGGATACGGTATGGGCATCCTTACCGTCGTCGTTTTTGAAAAAAATAATAAAATTTTTATAAAAGTTGAAAAAAAAGCTAGCTCCAACCAAGTTTTACGGTGCTTGACGAACGAACTCGGTGTTATAGTTTTAGCAGTAATTTTTGCAATCGTTGCTCATTTTTGGTCGTAAATGTACCTACCGAGTATGTGTTCGCGTCAAGGAATTTGTTCGAATATAGTTACGTTTATCCGGTTGAAATTTTCGTATTTCCAAGAACGAGGAGAAAACTAGAAAAAAAAAATGTTTTTCCGCGAATAGTCGAATATTTTTATTTTTAAGAAAGCTGGTTCGAGGGTTCAACTGGTAAGATGAATTTTGCAACTTGCAATCGTCGATTCGATTGCCATTTATTTACGAGTAGACTACGTATTATGAAGTGTATTGGTATTTATATGAATGTCGAATATGCGAGAAAATGCAAGATAGCTGAGATAGGGATGCCTATGGAATATATTGCATGAATTATGACGTCATTTCACGCATGACTGGGCTAGATTCACGACGTGACATCTAACCAATGTTAATAGAAATACCAAGAGTAATGGATAACTCGGTCAAGATGGTAGAATTTTTTTCAAAAAAAAAGATAAGATAGGTAAGTATAGTAATCAGCATATTCAATTGAAGAGCTTAAAAATCTCTAAAATGAAATTTTTTTATCGTTTTTCTTTACCTATGCCAAATAATACGAATATTAGACTTGACCTAATTTATATCTGTTTACTATTCGCTATTATTTTGATATTAGAATTAAATTTATAGGCCCTATAAGTATTGTTATCATTTATGCGATTGGACGACCTATATTACTACGTCAAAATTGCATGTTGTGAAAGAGAGTTATTTCTTAAGACGTCTTTAGGTTAACAGTTACTCTGAAACATCGCTTATAGTCTTTTATATGTCAAACACGAGTGGTGGGATATTTTCAAGCTAGATATTAAGGTTGCGTGACTGAGAATGAATCGAATAACGAGACGCATTTTTTTGTCTGCGAACTTTCTTTAATAAGCCTTTCTCGCTCACGTTTGTATTTTTTGCAATTACTCGGCGTGTTTTTGTGATACCAAATTCAAGCATGTGTGAGATTTCTTTGTAAAGGGAGCTAGCAATTAAATTTTAAATCAAGCGATTCACTCGCACATAGAATGATGTTTTTTTTCGGCTTGGTATTATGCTGATTTTTCACTTATTGCCGAATGTCAAAAAGGTTATAAATTTTTACTTGTATGCTCCCAAGGCATACGTATAACTTTTGTAAAATTTTTGAACCAACATTTTTTTTAACGAGTACATATTCTAGTGGAAAAAACAATTGAGTAACAACTAATTTTTCTCACAAAATTTTTTCACTCGATGTGCTCAACAAAATCGTTGTTTATTTTCAAATAAGTAGGTAATTAAAATTCAAACTAACAAAATGTTCAAACCTAAAATAAGGTACCTACCTAAATAAACTTTTATGTTCTGCTAACCCGATGCAAAAATAGTTGGAGTGAAATTTTCATAGAATTTCAAATTCAGTTGGGTTTACGTAATATAAGTACTAGTCAACGCATGCTAATTGTCTGAAAATTTACTTGGTGAAATGTTCACCTCTAAGTTTTGTCGACGTGAAATTTACTTATGATAAAATTTTACAGCGTTATCCACTTCTTGCACAGCATTTTGAAAAGTTCTCTTCTTTTAACGACGAGTAGAATTTTAATTCAGTTCTGTCATAAATCAGTATGTTTTTTATCCGCATTATGAGGGTGTTGGATTCTAAACCGCATAAGAAAACTAGTACAAGTATAAGGGTTCTTGAATATGGAGGGTCTGTTATTTCAAAATGTTTTGAAACTAGTCGATCGATCGCCCTGAATTTAATCGAAGCACAGAGTGATATGCGTCTTTATGTATGAGTTATTTAACTTCTTCTAGTTCGATAAGATACTCGTAGATAGTTTTTAAAACTTATGAATGAATATTTTTCAAGCAGATTTCAGGACGAAATGAATTCAAGTATATTTTGAACACGTCAATTTTGATAAAATTTCATAATTTTTTGAACAAGAATTAAAAATTTTCAATTATCTGCTCAAAATATATTTTTATAAGTTTTTTACTAAAATTTCAATTTTTTTTTTCAATATAATTTTTTGTAGTATAATAAAATATTTCATTAGGTAATTGTATGAAAGAATATTTCAAGTTTTTACAAGAAGAATTTTCTTGAAAGGGTTTTTGAATTTATTTCAAGAAAATTTTTGTAAATTTTTTTGTACCTGGGTACCTGAAAATATTTTTCAAACATTTTTTGAAGAAATTTCAACAAGTTTAGATTTCACCAAAAAATTAATTTTTTGTAAAAAAATATTTTCATAGGATTTTTAAATTTGTTTTTAGGAAATTAGGGGAGAGTGTCGTACCTTGAGCCGCTTGTTCCTTGGAACAAAAGTCACCATTTCTCATTTAACGCTCTAAAAAGAATTTTGATCATAACTACTTGCTATGAATCACCTTACCTATCTACAAACTGAACCACAACTCATCAACTTTTCCTTTTCATCCAATATTGCACATCTTGTACCATGGAACACCAAAAGTAAATTATTTGTGATTTTTACAAAGTCATTTTTTCGAGATTAAAATTGATGAAATAAAAAATGTGATCGAGTTTATGTGAGGAAGGAAGATTCAAAAGTATGGACCAAGTCTTATTTCACTCGAAAATCGTATACTTTTTTTTACATAATTTTTTTTGTCAAATTCGACCAGATAATGTATACCTTGGAACAGGTTTGCATCTTGTACCATGGAACAGCATATTTTCAATTTTGATGATGATTATTTAAATGATTCTACCAATTTAAAGGTTCAAGGGTAGATAAGAAGTAATATTTTACTCAAAAATTGTGAATTTTTTCATTGAAATTTTTTTGCCAAATTTAAATCGGATAGTGTACCTTGGAGGATGTTTACATCGTGTACCATGGAACAGTACTTAAATTTTATTGATTTACGATTTATTTATCTCAAAATTTTTAAAGAGTAGGTATATTTGTGGGCTAGTAGTGCATAGAAGACCTTCTAAACATTTATTTCAGCCACGTACCCCCTTGTTCCATGGTACATAAAGAATTGTACCATGAAACAAAATTTCCAAAAAATTTGAAAAATTAATTTACCCTTCTTAACTTATTTCAAAAAACCTGAAATTTTGGCCCAACCTCAAGTTTTGCCTACTCTTTCTAATGGGCTATTCAAAATAGATGTAAGTTTTACGGTTCGGGAGCTAGAGACAAAAAAAGAAATTTTGGTCCATGGTTCAACAGTCTCCTCTATAAGAATTTTTTTGAAAGAATTTTCAATTTTTTTTTTTACAAAAAAAGAAGTTGAATTTTTTGTAGCTTCCAAAAAAAAGATAGAATCATACAACAATTTTTGAAGACTTGAAAAATTTCATAAAAAAATTAATAGAATTTGAAAAAAAAAAAATGATTGAATCTTTTCATTTTTTTGGGAAAATTTGTGAAGCATATTTTTTCTGCTGAAAGAAAAAATTGAACACACTGGAACGAAATCTGCGCGGATAAAAAATGAACCAACTCGCGATTCGATAATTACGTGAAATTACAGTTTTGAGAAACCAGTTTGAAATGAGTTCATTCAACCAGTTTGAATTTTAGTGGGAACACAAATTGGTGGTAAATTTAAATTTGGTTTTTGAGAGGGAATTTACATCCTACATTCATGCAACACGTCTGTTTGGTTTGTGAAATTACCATTTCGATAGACCAGTTTAAAATTATATTAAAGTGAAAGGAAGATGAAGATTGAGATCATTCAACCAGTTCGAATTGAATTTTAGTGATAATACAGGATAATACCAATTGGCGGAAAATGATTATTTTAATTTTATTGTTTTTTTTCTTTCGACGTGGAATTCGCGCATAGCATTAGTTTTTTTATTTTTATTTTTTTTTAAATGATTTTTTTTGAGCTTTTTGGAGGGGAATTTACACCCAGGGTCAAGTTCGTGACATCACGATGGTCAAGGTCAATGTCATGACGTCATTACTCAAGGTCAAGTTCATGATGTCATTGGTCAAGGTCAAGTTCATTGACCTCATTGGTCAAGGTCATACCACAGAATCCGCGTTTTGTATCTACTAACATCGTTTGAAAGAATTTTTAAATTTTTTGAAAGAAAAAAATTTATAGAGCTTATTGAGAATGCCTGTTTTGGAAATGTTGTGATACTTGGTATTTTAAAATAAATTTTAGGAAAAATTTTGAAGAAATTTCCTTACAAAAAAATATTCTTCAAACATTTTCGAAAAATTTTTTTTTGAAAAGAAAAAAATAGATGGCATTTTTTGTAATTGTTTTTTTCATTTTGGAAAAATTTTCAAGATTTTTTTTTCATCAAGAAATAGATTTAACATACCGAATTTCATTATTTTTTTTAGCATTTCCTCCCATTTTTTTAGTACGTCGCAAAAAAGATTTTCACGAGAACCATTTTTTAAAAAATTGAATTTTTTTTTAATGTGATTTTTTGCGGTTACACTTCCATTTGATTTCAAATGATTTTTGTCATAAATTTTGTTCAAAAAAAAACCTAAAAGAAGATGACTTGATAACAAACAATATTTTTCATTTTAAAAATTTTTCTCCAAGAAATTTTATGTTTCAAATAAAAATATTTTTCAAGACATTCTTTAAGATAATTTTTTCCCTTTTATTTTCAAATATCTACCTACTTGCATGCAATTTTTGAAAAATCATAAAAAAAAATTCAAAAGATTTTCCGAGAAAAAATGACTTTTTTGAGATACTTTTTTGCAAAAAAAAAAAAAGTCTGCAAAAATGCGGATAGAATTAATTTGCAAGAAAAACTTAACGCTTTCCACTTTTACAGTTTGTTTTTATTTCGAGAAAAAAAATTCTAGTTTCATAATTTCTGACAAAATACCCAAAATTCTTTCATGTCTGAATTTCGTCACGAATTTTTGTCACGTTTTTTGCTAGTTTGGTCATCAAAAAAGCTTATTTATGCTAAATTCCAAAATGTCTCAAAAAAAATTCTTCTACATAGAAAAAAAATGCGAGTCTATTTGAAAATTCTAAAAAATATGCTAGTTGATCAATCGTCAAATTTCAAAAAATTTCAAGATAATGAACACACCGGTAAACGTGTTATTTTTATTATACTTACGACCGAATATCGAATAATGTTCTAGATTTCGAGATATATTTTTGACCAGCACGAATTACATATAAGCTGAGTTTTGTGGCGTGCTTGGCGATGTTTTAAAAGTGAAGAAAATATGATTGATGAAGGTGTGCGTATATGTACAACAGCAATATATCATAGAGTTATGTGGACGGATATAAGGGACAAACGTGCGAAAAAATGTACTTTTCGAGTAACCCGACTGCAGTGGATTGAACAACCATGTCTCGTTGGCTTGACAAAGAAGTTTAATATAATATTGACCTCGCGACCTAAAACAATTGTCTCGTTGGACATTTCTATGTAACATATTTTTCCAAAAATCAGAAATAGAAAAACTGTGACGTCAAGTGGATTTAATGTGTTGTTTTCTTATCTCATTGAATTAGTATTTTTTTATATGCTTCAACCTTTCACTTCTTATTTTCTACCTTTGTACCCGTTACTCTATTTCTCTTTAAATTTCATCTTCCTTTTTAAGTTTCATTTTTCCCCACTTTGTACGGTTTATATTTTTATCTGGAACTTCTAGTCAAGGTCTTGTATGTAAGTTTTGGGGTTCTTGTTTGGTTCGAGTTATGTTTTTTTTTTTTTTTTGTTGATTTGTTATACGAATTTTATTTGTTATATATCTAGATTTAATGAAATGTCTATCCTTGAAATTGAATGATAAAAAAAATAAAACATCCGACGAAGAAGAAAAATCGATATTGGCATTCATCGCGACAATCCATCAAAGTACTCGTAGATATTGTGTTTTTTTTTTGTTTTTTTTGACGAAAATGGTGAAAATTTTTGAATATATATTGGCGTACTCCGACGATACGGTTTATTTCTTTATTTTAAAATACTGGAAGAAAATAAATAAGGAAAGAAACAGAAAAGAAGGAAAGAGGTAGATGGAGAAAAATAGTTTTTGAAATTGGGTTCGGTTAGTGTTGTTTTTCTTTGGGTCTTTTTCGGTTTTCGTGCGCCGTTCTTGTGTCGGTCTTTATGTTTCACATTTTCTCTTTAATTTAACGCATTCGTCGTGGTTTTACCACGCGGTTTATTTCTATGTGTGGCTGAGCGCTCACGTTTTTGGAAGTTTCATTATTTCTTCTTATTCTGGATTTTGTGTTAGACCGTGGCGTTTTGTTGTGTCATGTTATTTGTCATATGCCACTTTCACCGTTAGCAAATATACATTTCAGAATGAATTTTGTGTGAAGGACGAAAATTGTCGTTTTGTAAAGACTTCGTTTTAATTCAGTTCTTTGTAAATCGCGTTTTAAATCTGTTGACAGTTAGTGGAAAAAAATGTATTCGACGAATTTTTTTACCGCTGTTTTTCGTTGTCTATACTCCACCCCTCCCACATAGTACTTTTCCACATGTCATGCCAAGCTCTAGCTTGAATTTCTTACGAAAAGGCGCGAACAGTATTTTTGTGCGACTATTTTTCATAAATAAGTAGGTCGTACTGGAGCTGAATTTTTTTACATTGCATGGCTTACCCTGCTCGGCGTTGAATTGAAAATGGCAGATGAAAGAGGTTGGGATTTTAATTAAAGAATGTTCCAACATTAACGCCGTTTAAAACGAGTCGCTGCATTGTTAAAATTATATTCTACAGTCTGGCGGTGACGTTGTGAAGATTACCAAAATCGTATTAGTCTTTCTTCATATGAATGATGGAAATTATTTTTGAAAAATTGAAAGTGTAAGTGAAGGATTGAATTTAAGATGTCTATGGAAAATATACAGCAATGAAGAAAAGGTAGATTTTTGATATGTTGCGAACAGCAGTTGTTGCCTTATTTCCCTGAAATTAATTTTTCTCTGTGTGTGGTTTCATTCATATACTGCTGTGGTGGAGTTATTCTGTATTTTCAATGTTTTTCCTGGGGTTTCTGTCTTTATTTTTTTTTATTTTACATATTTTTTTTTACTATTGAATAAACTGTGTACTATTTATATTTCTATTTCTGTTTTTTTTTTGTTTTTAGCCGATTTTTTTTTTTTAAATTTAGGCTATTGTGTCCGACCCTAATTTAGAAGGAGGGGGGGTAGAAGAGTTCTGACCTCATTTCTCGACGTTTGGGACCAAAAGATGACGATCTGTCACATGTCACATATTTATATATATATAATTTTACACTCACTTTTGGAACTCTGGGGCCGAGCCTAACAAGTCAAATGAGGTCAAACTTGATATGTAGGGTCCCCCCGGTGTAGGAATGATGCAAAAAAATTTTTGGGGCCCTAACTCAAAATTGAGGATATATGACCCCTTTTTGAGGGGGGTGCGGGGGAGCCCCAATATCATGAAATTTTTTGAAACTTGTCCCAGGGATGAGAATCCTAATTACCTACACCGTAGTCAAATTTCAGCCCCCTAAGTCATCCCCACTCTATTTTAGGGCCCAAAAAGTGGATTTTGGGGTCATTTTTTTCACGTTGATCAGGCTACAGACCCCCCAAATGGGGATGGGGGCCAAAATTTTCATCATGGATCAAGTTTGTGCCCCTGATGTGCCTTTTGTAGGTTTCAACTTTTGAGCCCCCTTTGACCCCTGTCAAGGGTCAAAAATCAAGATTTTTCACAATTTTTCATGTTTTTCTTTCACTTTCCGGTACGTTGATCAGCCTGCAGCCCAAACCAAATGACCTTGGATGCTAAAATTTGGTATTTAGGATAAGTAAGGGTCACTGAGGTGCCTTTTGGGGTTTATGACCCTTGAGCCTCAAAATTGGGGATGGCCCTTTTTTGAAGGGGAGCTCTAAAGAGGCCCCAATTTGACAAAATGATTTGAAATTTTTACCAACAACAGTGACTCTGATTGTCTCCACTGTATCCAAATTTCAGCTTCCCAAGTCATCCCCACCCCATTTTGGGGCCCAAAAAGTGGATTTTGAGGTCATTTTTTCACGTTGATCAGGCTACAGACCTCCCAAATGGAGCTGGGGGGCCTAAATTTTCATCATAGATCGAGTTCATGCCCCTGATGTGCTTTTTGTAGGGTTTGACTTTTAAACCCTTTTTGACCTCGATACAGGGTCAAAAATCAATATTTTTAAAGTTTTAACCTGTCTTTTCAGACGCGTTGAACAGCCTACAGCCCAAACTAAAAGACCTAAACAATCGAAATTTGGGATATAGGGCCAGTAGAGGTCACTGATGTGCCTTTTGGGGGTTTTGACTTTTGAACACCATTTGACCCCCGTACAGGGTCAAAAATCAGAAATTTTCACGTTTTAACCTGTTTTTTGGTGTGTTGGCCCTCGTCTGAAGAGCTGAAAGTGTGAAGGGGATTGAGAGCGAAGCCCTCAATCCTCTCCTGCCATGTCCCTATTGAGGGTGAAGCCTCCCAATAGGGGCATGGGGGCGGAGCCCCATCTGAAGAGCTGGAAGTGTCGAGGTGGTTGGGGGCAAAGCCCCCAACGCGAGGGTATGGGGGCGGAGCCCCTATCCTAAGAGCTGAAAGTGATGAGGAGGTTGGGTAGGAGCCTCAACAGGGGTATGGGGGCGGAGCCCCCATCTGAAGTTGAAATCTTCAATGCAGAGAGGAACTAAAACTGAAGACATAAACCTGACATTTTTAAACTGAATTTGAAGTTAAAACTGATATTGAAACTGAAATACCATGGATGAAAACGTTTTCAAAGTGGTACACTAACTTGAAAAAAAAAATTCGGCTGTCGCGGAGCATCTTGACTGCTACGCGTTTTTTTTTTTTTTTCACTTGGATTTATACTTTATAAAATTAAATACGTATTATATAATTTATGTAGTGCTACATATAACTAACCTTATCATGATTGTATAGTTTATTCAACTAATTGAAAAAAATTCTATTTGTTTTAGGTGAGTGCAATCAAAATAAGTACCTACTTAGATCATACGAAGGTATATCATAAGAGATCACTTGAAACGATGTAGTAAGTAGAATAATTTTTTTACAATTTTTGGAAAATTCTGGCACATTGTTCAACATAATTACAAATATTTGACGTTAATGTCTTATATTCGTTTGAATGGCGGAGTTTTAAATATGAAAAAACCTACTTTTTTGGTTGGTCCACTCCCAGGGGTGAGATAAAAAATCTCGAATATGCTCAAAAATCGTGTTTTACTGTATGTAATTATTGTGCCCCATAAATGGAAAGTTTCTATATTTAAAAAAGCTTCAAAATTTAATTTTTTTTAAATGGTGGAATATCTCTGAACTTGCAAGGGAACCTCGCCAACTCGTCACCTTAGATTGAGCTGAAATTTGACTCACTGAAAGAGCATGCCATCCAGACCTCACAACCAAATTTTTAGCTGCCGAAGTTGATTTTTCGATTTTTGGCGAATTTTTGAAAATGGCTAAAACCGTCTCCAAAACAACATTATTTTTTTGAAGAAAAAAAAAATTGTAAATTTCAAGATAGAATCCTGAAAATCGGTTTGTGCACTGAAGTCGACCTCCCGAGTCGATTGGCTCGCTTTTCGAAGCGATTTGGAGCCTCCAGAAAAAGTTGAATTTTCTCCAGCACACTGGAATCTCTCCAGACAGCAAAAGTCAACATTTTCTGGAGGCTCCAGATCACTTCAAAAATGTTGCCAATTGACTCAGGGGGTCAATTTTATGGGGTAGACGAAGTTTCGAGTGATATGCTAGAGAAATTGATTTTTTGAAAAAAATTTTTAAAAAATGCAGAATTTTTAAGTTGTAAAAAAAACACTTGCGAACTCGTCACCTCGGATTTCGGATTCAACTACGTCAATCGATAGATGAAATCATACTAACGTTAGGATCAACTTTTCAGCTGCCGAAGTTAATTACAGCGCCGCCTGGAGCAATTCCAGTGCGCTGGAGAAAAGTCAACTTTTTCTGGAGGCTCCAGATCACTTCGAAAATGATGCCAGTCGACTCGGGAGGTCGACTTTAGTGTACAAACCAATTTTCAGAATTCTATCTTGAAATTTACAATTTTTTTTTCAAAAAATGTTTTTTTTGGAGGCGTTTTTAGTCATTTTCAAAAATTTGCCAAAAATCAAAAAATCAACTTCGACGGCTAAAAATTTGGTTGTGAGGTCTGGGTGGCATGTTCTTTTAGTAAGTCAAATTTTAGCTCAATCGGAGGTGACGAGTTGGCGAGGTTCCCTTGTTGGATAAATGTTTGAAATTTGATAAAATTCTAAATTCGATCAAAATTTGAATTTTTGTGATTCTCAAATTATTATTGAATTTTTCAAAGTGGATAAATTTTATCGTTTGATAAATTTTTATAGAGTAAAAAATACTCAGATAAAAAATTTCAATTTACGATGTTGGAATATCTACAAAATGTGTCTCGAATATTAACAAGAAAATCTTTTAATTCTTGTTGAGGAAAATCTCTTATTTTTTTTAAATCAATAAATTTTAATCTCAAACCAGTACCCAATATACTTAGGTACTTATACTTACCTACTGTAAAAATTATTTGTAATATTGTTCTGATTTTGCGAATATCATCGGTGAAATGAAAAATTCTTATTTATAATACCATTCATCTGTTCGGTATCGGTATAAATTACACGGGGAACGAAAGTGCCCCATTCATTGCTTCTTTTAAAAAAGATTTTAGAGGTAAAAGTAGCGAGAAGAAAAATCAATAAATTGTGTCCTTTATTTCAAAAAAGATGAATGACGTGATATAAGTGTAACACGTTCTTGTTACGAGTGAAAAAGCTTCGAGAAAGGGTGAAGATTAGGGTTTGAAAATTTATTTCGTGGGGAAGTTTTAGATATATTTTTCAACTATACCGCGTAAACTTGTCAACATAATTTACCAAAAACGAGGTACATTTTTAGTGTATTTTTTCTTCGCCATCAAACCATAGGAATGGATTGTATGGGTATGACTGAGACACGTGTGAAAAATCATATTTATGGAGATGTGTCGGTTTAGTCTTGGTCTGGGTTTGGGTTATTGGTGTGACGTGCGCGTGCTTGGACAACAACGACGCTATGCGCTTTCATACGATATGAGAGTATCCCTGACGTGTAATAAATCCTCTTTTATCTTAAAGGTTTCTTAAAATTTCTCATTACGGTTTATTAGAAACTGTTAGGCGACAGCGACATTAAATTCCACGAGTGTTTAGGTATGAATACGATTATCATTTATTTTCTCGCCGTTTTTAAAAGGTTTTTTTTTCAGCCTTGTGAATAATGTGGGTAACTGACTAAAAAAAATAAATACCTATATATTTTTTTGGTTTTTTTCTGAGAGAAGAGGCATTTGTCCTTGCAAGGACATAATTCTGAATCTGATGTACTTTTATGTATGTTTGTTTATATACATATTTGAGGAGCTTGCAAACTATGAGGAAATTTTTGTAAAAATAATCAACTTTTATTTTTTTTTAATCCTATTAAATTCTAATTGTGTACATAATTTTATTATGTACAAATTTTTGACTACACGAATGACAGTCTCGTTGAAAAAGAAAAAATGAAATAAGACAAGATGTTGTGTATTTTATAGCAGCATAGCACAATACAGAGATATGACCATTTCGCTATGTGTATGATTGTGAAAGATCGTTTCATCTTATGAGGCAGATAGCTCTCTGTTGAAATAGAAAATTGCTGTGCAATTGGATACGATTTAAACGGTTCGTCTTTAACTGAACATCAATATTTTTAAAAGCTTTATTTATGATACATTTTCATCATTTTCTGACACTGCTGCCAGACAATACTCAAACGAACGGAAATGACGCGTTGTTAAGTTGACTTTTATTTTGGAATTTTGTCTTCAATCTGGAGCTTTTTACACTTCTTCTTTATCCTTTTTTTTCGTTTTTTTTTATCATTTTCGTTTGAAAATTTTGATGAAAAATTGTGATTGTGCCTATTTGGAATATTTTGAAGTTCTTGGTTTTTGAACAAAGAGCCAGATGGCATTGTTTTTTTTCAAGTGTTTATATACCTATATCTTTTTTATGTTTTAATACAGATTGACCTATATTTTCCCTTTAATAAGGCTTAATGGCAGGGTTTGTTTTTCAGAATGAATGACGTTAAAAGTATAGAATTTTTTTATTTTATTTTTTTGTTTATTTCGTTTGTAGCTATGATGAATGATGAAAAAACTGGATCGTGTTAAATGTAGATGGCTTCGGCAAAATGACGTCATCTTACTGCATAAAGGACTTGAATAATTTTCTACAAAAATGAAAGTGATGTGATTTAAAGGAAAGAGAGGTGGCCAATTGAAAAATGTTTGAAACCAAACTTGTAGATTGAAATGTGTAGAATAATTTTGGTCATTATAAAAATTTCGATTGGACCCCTCTCTCTTCTAATTTTTATTTTTCACAATAACAATACTACATATTATATACTCATTATTCGAAATTGGAGGGGTGTGAGGGGTGCAATCAAAATTTTTATAATGACCAAAATTATTCTTCAGATCTTAATTCAAAACTTTTCTTTCAAACTTTTTCAATTGGGCACCCACCTCTCTTTCATTTTTGTAGAGAATTACTCCAATTCCTTCATGCAGTAAGAAGACGTCATATGTTTCTGAAGCCATCTGCATTTAGCACGAGCCGAAAAAATGAAATTAATAGTTAGCCTTGTTTTTTTTTCTATACGTTTTATTTTGGATGTGCTGTAACTTACCCATACATTCAGGGAATTCAATAAAATTTAATTTTTTGCCAATTTTCACGAATTATGAATTTTTGACTTCGGAAAAATTGTGCTCAAATGAGTGAAAAAAATGAAAAATTCTCGATTTTACTGAAATCACAATACATGACTAATATCGAGTAGAAGTATATTCAGACAGTAAATTTAGAACCCTAGGTCATCTGGAAAGAGGTTGTGGGGTTTCAAAATGGCGGCATTTGGGTATTGAAAATTGGAAAAAATGGATTTAAAATTTTTCGAATTTTTTCATGTTTTTAAAATTTGGTAACAATTTAAAATAGGATCATTTTTAAATTCAATTTTTTTTTAAGTTTGATCAATTTTTACAAATTTGAAATTTTATTCGTCATCGTCGTCGTTTCCTTATATGCTTACAAATTTGAAATTTTAGTTGATTTTCAATTTTTTTTAATAAGTGTAGGTAGGTATATAAATTAGAATAATTTTCTAAATTCAGCTAAATTTTCATGTTTGATTTTAAAAATTTGGTGAAAATCCAAAATTTTCATGATTTTCTGCATTTATTCTTAATGAAAATTATAAACTTAGTAATTTCTAAATTTTATTGAATTTTAAAAATGGGATCCATTATCAAAGTTCGAAAATGACTACTTTGATTAATCAGATGAATCGAAACTCGTTGGGAAAATTCGACCAAAAAAGCATAATACCTTGCAGAGGCAGTATTTTTTCTCCCAATAAAAAGGAGCGATCGAGTGAAAATCAAGAAGCGATTTTTTTCTATAATTTTTTTCGCTTTCATTCTGTTAGCTTTTCTCGTAGCTGAATAAACGTATGTTAAATTTATTCGAAATTAAAATTATGAATAAATTCATTTTATTTGAAAAGAAGAAAAAAAACGCGAAAAAGGCGACAATATTCAATGTGCTTGAATGGTAAACAAAGTTGGCGCAAAAAAGTTACTCCTTGTTTCTCTTTCATTTAACCCTGTTATGGAAAAGTATACAAATGAAGCTGAAGTTCGAAAAGCCATCATCAAGATATGAGTGATAAAGAGAGTGCTGGTGTAAAATTTGATTTAATATTGACCATAATGTGTTGAAAAAAAAGGGGAAAACACTGGCGCCATATTTACGTTAAAACTCATCGCTGAAGCACGGCGTATTTCAAAAAGCTCATTCTTCACCGGCGAGTGTATAGAAGATAGGAGAGTATAAGCGAGCGTATGTGCAACTACTTGAAATAAAACGTCGCGTCGCACTTTTCAGGTTAGAGATCTATTCAGGATAAAATTTATTAACGCCAGCATTTCGCTCGTGTGTAAATAAAAGCATTCTCTATTTCAGACGAAAATTTTAAACGATGATTAAATTGACCTCACAAGTTTGAATTTATGCTGACTTTTTCGCTCTAAGTAGCTACCTAAATATCGAATGTAGTTTGAACTTACTCGTATGCACCGTGAGAATATTGCGTTTGAAATTTCGTTGGAAAATTTCAACATGTTATTTCAGATACGTCAGACCGAGTGAAAATATAGCCGAAGTTTTTATTTTTCTCCAGAAGAGTTGAAGAATGAAAAATATTCTCGCGTACCTATTTGAGTGCTTGAGAAACGTATACTTAACTATAGATTTGTTACCAAGCGAGCATCGAGCTCGCGACAAAACGAAGTAAATTTAAATTCTTATTACAATTCGATCGTGCATACATATGCGTTCGTATGTATTTTATACAAAGAACACATGAAAGCAAAACAAACATAGAAATTCTTTTTAGAGAAAAAGAAAGAAAATATATACGTTATAGTCGGCATAAATCTGCCAAAAAATTCGATTTTAACAGTTTTTTGAAGTGCCAAAGTGGAAAAACAGAAAGGCGTAGGTAGTAGTCAGGCAGCTACTTGAGGGTCGAATTTTTTCTCATTCTTGATTCTTTTAAAAACTTACCTACATAAAAAAAATCACAGAAAAAATTCATTTCTTTGAGAGCCTAAAAAGAGACGGGGAGTGGGGATGACCTGAAAAAAAAAGAAATTTGAAAATGATGAAGGTAATGTAGGTCCCTATCCTTGGTACAAATTTCAAGAAATTTCATCACTATGCTTCTACTACAGTAACCACCAAAAAGAGGCTTGTCCCAAATTTGAGCGACAAAAATCAAAATCTCCGAAATGTCCATTAGTGACCTCTAGCAACGTCACATAGCATATTTTAACCCCCTAGGTTATTTTTGATTTGGGCTTGGGACGCTCAACATAGGTACCGAAAAACAGGTAAGCAGATAGCTAAAATTTTAAAACTGAAAAAAAAGGTAAATTTAAATTATAACAAAAATAACAAAAAATTAAACAATTTTAAAAATTCAAAAAAAAAATTGAAAATTAAAAATAAATATTTAGAATTGAAAAAAAATTGAATTTAAATGAAAGAGACGTTCTGTAAATGGTAAACAAATTTCAAAAAAAATACAAATACCCAACTGAAAATTGGACAAGTCGCAGAATAGGAAAAAAATTTTTCTACTCACTAAGACAAAAATAATAATAAAAGATATTGGAATAAAAATATAAAATTTAAAAACCATGACAATATGTTGAGAGAAAAACAATTTGAATTCAAAAATTTCAAACTTATTATTTTAGATGTTGTAGGTTTTTTTTTTTGAACAGAAATTTAATTTTATGCCATCGAGTACAGGTTTTTAAAATGTTATTTAAAAAAATCGTTAATTTATCTTCCTCAGCATTTTGGAGAAGTTCTTTTTTGTGAAATTATTTTAAAATTAAAAGATTGTTTTGAAAAAAAAACTGTGGACGATTTTTTCAATTCATTTCTTCCTCACAACAATATAAAACAACTTCAATTCCAAAAAAATGTAAATTCCAAAAAAATTAAAAAAAAAGAAATCTGTTTTTCTGTTTAGTAATTTCTTACTGGCATATTTTTTCGAAAAACAGTGGTGTTCTGAAAAAATCTGAAAGAATGACAATTTTTTCAGTGTGCATGACTAATTTTCCTCTTATCTTTTTTTTTCAAAATGAAGAAATTTTTTAGTTTATGCTGATTTCTTTTCAATATTTCCAAATTTGATAAAAATCGATAGAAAACTCGCAGGTATGAAATTTTTCAGTTTGAAATCCCCATGAACCGTGGGGGGGTAGAGTGAGGTAGAGGTGCGCTGATAAACTCCAAAAAAAATTTTACCACTGAAAATTGTATACCTAAAAAAGTGTGAGATTGGGCTCAAGACCCAATTTTGACCCGCTCGCCACACCAGAACCGTTTGATAAAAATTTTCAAAAAGTTCTGAAACACAAAATTTTTTTCGAAAATTGTTATTCAAAAAAATTGTTTTGTAGCGAAATTTTAAATTAATTAAATCCGATGTTTTATATTTTTTTAAACGTCGAAAAAGTTATTTTCAATAAAAATGTCTTTTAAGGAATCATTCCATTTTTTTTTCATCGTGATATTGATTAATGATTATGTACTTAATCCATTTTAAGTATACTAAAAATAAATTTATGCTCGAGTTTTTTTTCTCCTATTTTTATTTACTTAATCTATTTTTTTAGATTCAAAAATAAAAATATAAAATACTTTTTTGCTCATAGCGAAAATCAATTCATCAATTCCATCAGCGACATGAAGGAAACACTCGAATGTAGATTTTAGAAATGATAACCACGTAGGAAAATTACATTCGAAGATGGAATACTAATCAAAGGGAAAAAAATACAAGTAATAAAATTTTTGCACGCGTATAAAAAAATGTAAAGAACTGGAAATAAAAATTTATCGCTATAATAAAAAATAAAAAGGAATGGTAGATAAAATTTCAAATACGGTCGCAAATAAGCCATAATTATGTAGGTTGTATACTAAGTTCATTAATCGCCTTTATAATTGAAACCAATGCATTAAACGCATGCAACCACATTTATCTAAACACGCTTTTTTTTCTTCAAAAACAGCTGAAAATATCGTAGTAAGTGTATGGTTAGTCTTACCACGTAATGTACGTAGCAGAGGAAAAAAAGTATAATTATAGCAGGAATAAAAATAAACCGAAGAAATTTTTCGAAACACTTTCATTGCTTTTGATGCGTGGTAGGATAAGTTACTTAAACGAGAAACAATTTTATCTGTGTTTTGCAGAAAATATCTGTAACATTTTTGGGTTTTCAGCAACCAGCTTATACCATTTAACGAAACACCAAAGCACTTGTAAACGTTAAAAGCTTATGCATTATGAGGAATAAATCTTCAATTATTTAACGGCAAAGTATTTCTTTATATAAAACTTTTCAACGGGTAGATAGTAGCTTTTTGCTTGGCGAAATTAGCCTTGGAAAGTTTCATTTTTCAATACGACGAATAAATAATTATACCTCAATGAGGAACACGACAGCGGACTTATCGTCGATATGGCCATATCGAAGCTTGTTGAAAGATGCGGCGAGGGAGAAAGATAACGACAACATAAGTTTTTCGCATCTTCGTTCTGTCGCTCTTGTTGCAGGGCAAAGGAAAGGAAAAGAATTTATATAGTAAAGTGTAATAAAATGTCTCGCAGCATAAAATATAATACTACGAAGAAAGTTTTAGCTCGGTATTATTATTCTATTCGAATGATTGAAACTGCTGAAGCTTTCGATTTAAACTATACCGAAGGTATGTACATAAAATTTTTTACATCCGAATATTTTCCAATTGGAACACAATCGCCAAATTTTATTTAAACTTATTTTCATAAAATATCACGACACATACGATGGCATAGCGTTCAACGGAGACCAACTTTTTTTCTTCTTCGAGAAAGAGCGAATTTGTTAGTACTATATGAAGGCGAAAACGACTGCGGCACTGATGTAAAAGTATTTCTATATATAGGGGAGGTCCCTTAGAAATGACCTTTTTATTGGACACCGGGGAAGTTTTTCAATTTTTACTCCAATAAAATCGTTTCCTTCTATGTACGAATACATTTTCAATAATTGAATCATAAATTTCGCGCATCATGAATAAATATACGGCCAGTTTTATGCGCCGATTTCTTCGTAAAATTTTTAGTAAACGCCGTTAATACTTGGAGGTATCAAATAAAACTGATTTCACATAAATTTCATCACTGCGAGCATTTTGCCTCTTCGGCTTCGTAAGCGAATTGATAAATTGAGAAAGTAAACGAATTCGATTATTGTGGGTAGGTATTTTCTGTGTTGGCGAAGAAAAACTGGAGGAGCGAAGAATTGCGCTAAATACGAGACTCGAGTAGGTATTTTCGCGTTCAAACTGAAAGATTCGACTAAGGGAAAGCTAATGAAAAAACCAAACTGTGCAGTGTGCAAGTTTTGTGTGGATGTTACCATTTTGTCGTTTTAGTGCGCGTCGTTGAGTACAGCAATTTTTGTTGACTGACGTTAATTGGTTTGAGGAATTCCAACTTGTTAGTTTTTGGTTTGAAGAATTAAGTTAGCATTGCACATCTTTAAGCAAGTCGGGAGTCTTTTCGTTGTTTTGTACGAGAAAACGTTTTTGTTTCGATGGCTGCGCTGCGGTGAAGTGGAAGGCAGCCTATATAGTAAAGGCGTTTACAATTTATTTTTATTTTTCATTTGGAGCACGCACGTCTCAATTTTGTATTTTCAAGGGGAAGAAAAGTTTCTTAAACGAATTCCGACTGCGCTACTAATGCTTGGGCAAATCTAAGTTGCCTTAAACTTTCAGCAGGTCTTAACAAATTATGAGTCAACTCGCAGAATCACGTCATCTTTTCTAACCTAATTCGTTAACCCGGCCCCCAGTTTCCTGCATCTCAATCACATATACTTATAATTTCTATTCTGCGACGACCGCGTCGTCTTTATAGTGTAATTTATTTTTCATTTTGTATACACTATGAGTGTATTCCTTGTTTCTTTTTTTTAAAAGCCGAATTGAAAAAAATAATATGGCTATTGTGTTTGACCCTGCTTTAGAGGTAGGTGAGATGACTTCTGATCATATTTTTGGACAACTGAAGCTGGACCTCGAACATCACGACTCAGCCCATGTCATAGTTTTTCAATGCATTTCTTTATCTACATCTAACATACCATACTGTACAATGAAGCTCGCGTCAATAAAATTGGTATTTTCTCATGCTCACTTGATTCCTGGCGCAGAACCCGCCTCACTCTACATTGCCTTGGTACCAATATCTCATGTTGATTATTTTTTCCCTGGTGATATTCTTATAATAAGCTCGCCCTACCAATTGTATTGGGGTCCAATTAAAAAAAAAAAAAAAAAAAAAAAAGGTTAGGGTCCAAAATAGATAGATAAGTATAAGTAAGTCTACTAAAAAAAATTGATCAATCTGAAGCTCATAAAGTTATTGGAACCTTATAATCGAATTTCAGACGTCACAATTGAGTCGATTAAGGCGATTTTAGCATAGTATGCGTTTACGATGACCAAAATGGAAAAAACGACACGAAAATCCGAGACTAAAATCCGACACGAAAATCAGACACGAAATTGGGTTAGGTTAGGTTAGATTACTTTAGGTTGAGGTTTACCTCGGTTTTTATGGAGCGAACATTGGCTCCGCTTTTAACTTCGATTGTTCGATTAGTTTTCAGAATTATTTGAAGATTTATGTCTTGTTCTCTTAGTGGCATATCGCTGGATTCGTTTTTCGATTAAATCGGGTGATTCACTATTTTAATTAATTATTATTGATAGTTTTTAGTGTGGCCGGCTCGGCCGGCAAAATTCAGCTTGTGATAACAATGACGCAACCAGCAATTTCTCAATGCAGTACGTCGTTAAATTCACCTGCTATTGCAAAGACAAAATATAAAGGAACAAATGATCGCGATTGTTTATCAGATGATAATAACGAATATGACGAATTTGTAGATAAATCTTCAGGTTTAACTAAATCTCAAATTAAAAATCGTCAAACCATAAATAAATTGGGGTTTACATTAGAAAATCTACCAATTAACTACAACGAAAATCGATTACCAAGTGAAAGTGATATCGAGTTTAAATCCAGAAGAGTCAAAGAAGGTATTGCTCTAAGTAAGTTCCCATCTAATCCATATAAAAGGCACTCAAAAATTTCTAACCATTCAAAAGGAATGAAGAAATTGAAAAACGTTTCTGCAACTGATATACTCTCCATGAAGGAATTATTTTCGCCAACTTCAACTCCCAAGATTTCAAATTCGCCGATTTCAAAAAATGTTCACTCAAATTCGGATTCACTAGATGGCTCTCTGTCGAATAAATCAAATGCGCTAAATTCAGAATACTCTCCAATGGAACTTGATACGAGCAAAATTTCAAACTCTACTGTCACTGTCGATTCAATTGTTAGTCATAATTCCTCAACTCAACCGCAAACAGGTACTAATTTATTAAAAGATATCATTAAGTCTGTAAGCTCACAATTCGGTAATTTGGATAAATCTACTCCCTTTCATAAAAATAATACAGAGATTAAATCTGTAAATATCGAGATAGTTAAATCCAATTCGAGTACTAAATCTACAAAAAATAGTAAAAAAATAAATAGTCAAGATTTGTTTGTTAACACAGAGAAAACTTCTAAAAGCTCATCAGCTGTTAAAATAGATTCCATTCCTATAAATAATATCACTCCCAATGAAAATGATTCTCTTATCACTATACTTCAAAACAAAATCAATTATCTAGAATCACAACTTGAAGAGCTTCGTACTAAAAATTCTCATCAATCTATGAATAACTGTAATTGTAAAAATCATAATTCTACCAATACAGTTCAAATGGATCAAATTAATAAATCATTCATTAAACAAACTATCTCTGAACTATTTAATGATTCTTTGAAAGAATTCGTTCAAGAATCAATTAAAAATACTCTTGGCAACGCAATTCCTGAATTTCATGATTACTTAATCGCCAAAACAATAAATTCTAACACTCAACAACCCACCTTCAGTGATATCGCTGCAAATCGAATCTCTAACAATAAACTGATTCAAAACGATAATTTGATTCATACAAACAAGGAATCAAATTCCTCAACAAACATAATTGAACTATCAGGCGATCTTTTCAACTCTGACAAATCCTTTGCTCTAGCTCATTGCGTTTCTGCTGATTTACAAATGTCTGCGGGAATCGCCTCAGAATTTAAACAGCGCTTTGGCAATGTTAGTTACTTAAAGAGTCTAAATGGAAAGGTAGGTGATGTACTTACTCTCAGAACCCCAAACCGTTATGTATTTTATTTAATTACCAAAGAATTGTACAATGAAAAACCTCAATGGAAGGATGTTATTACTTCTATTCAAAATCTCAAATAAAAATGTAAAAAAATTTTAAAAAACCACGCTTTTATTTAAAGTTGGTCACTTTGTAAAATGTTATTCATAGGGAAAGAGTAATGCCTTAAAAAACAAAAAATAAAATTTACTTTAATACAAAAATGTGTCATGAAAATTTTTTTTTCAAAAATTTTCATGACACATTTTTGTATTAAAGTAAATTTTATTTTTTGTTTTTTAAGGCATTACTCTTTCCCTATGAATAACATTTTACAAAGTGACCAACTTTAAATAAAAGCGTGGTTTTTTAAAATTTTTTTACATTTTTATTTAACTCTTTTTGTCGTTGAAAATATTTTAATTTCATAGTTTTGAAATTTTCAAAATGGAACCCCCTCATAGGGGCTCAATTTGGGGTCAAGGGTAAATTTAAGTCCGAAAATTGAATTCAGCGACCTCGAAAACCTACATTTCGATACCAATGTTGTGATTTTCTGAAATTTTCAAAATTGAACCCCTTCATAGGGGCTCAATTTGGGGTCGGGGGTAAATTTGAGTTCGAAAATCGAATTCAGCGACCTCGAAAACCTACATTTCGATACCAATGTTGTGATTTTCTGAAATTTTCAAAATTGAACCCCCTCATAGGGGCTCAATTTGGGGTCGGGGGTAAATTTGAGTTCGAAAATCGAATTCAGCGACCTCGAAAACCCCTAATGTGAGCACTATGTTCTTTCAATTCCAGTAAAATATTAAATGAGAGAGGATTGGTCGAAAACATACTCTTGGTTCCATGAGACATACAAACAAACAAACATACATACATACATACATACCAAGTATATAAAAGCGTGGTAAAAAGAATGTGTAGATATTGGTATCAAAAATCTAGCAATCCCACGTCTGGCTAGTGGACTTGATAAACAAAATTGGGACAAAGTGAAATAACTACTAATAGAAACTTTTAATTCTACTGATATTAATGTACAAATTTATTCTCTCCCAAACCCTCGTGTCTCTAAACAGAACAAATCTTCAAATAACAAACCAATCACTCCAAATTTGAATCAACAACAACAAAACAACACACTTCTTGTTGTGCCTTCCCCAGATAATAATGATCCTAAAAATATTAACCAACTCATTCAAAAGAAAATTGATCCGAAAAAATCTGGTATTAAAAGAATAACACCCTTTCGCTCTGGGGCTATTCTTATTCAACTAGACTCGGAAGAAAATGCAGAAACTATTAAACGTATCTTAGCAAATACTCCTGGTTTAGAAATCAAACCTAAAAAATCACTTAAAGTACAAATTCGTATCCATAACATCCCCGATTTCACTACTGCTGAAGAACTAGCAGCTGATATTTATAACAAATACAATCTTCACCCCTCAAATATCATTTTTGGTAAATATAAAACTAAAAAAGGCGTTAAATTAGCCTATGTAGATGTTTCAAACGAATTATACCAAGCTGTTCTCGAATCACCTGGTCTTCGGGTTGGTTGGGTCCGTTGCCACACAGACACCTCCATCTTGGTACCAAAATGTTCCATATGCAATTTATATGGACACACTCAAAAATATTGCAAACCTCTCCTTGACCCTCAACAATCCTCTGATGAATCAGAGGTTCCAGTTAACCAAAACGAATGTCAAGATTGCATACAATTTAACAAAGAAAGCCAAAACTCAAAAAGAATACTGGTTGAAAAATTGAATCACCCTCCTGGTACTGTAGAATGCCCTACTTACATTCGCTTAAAAAAGCGTTGGGCTAGACGTTTTAACGCTACAATCCCAAACATAACTGTAAATCCCCCTCTAGACAATATGGAAACTGATAATGACCCAAAAGAATAATATTTATGAAATCAAAATCTTACAATTCAACTGTAATCACGATCAAAATGCAACAGACCTCTGCCTCTCATTTGCTGATAATAATAAATATACAGTAATCCTATTTTCAGATCCATACATTAGAGGTCAGACTATTCCAGCCCCAGGCTGGAATATCTGGCTAAATGGTAGATCTGCCATTGCCACCAAACATTCAATTCCAGCCATTCGTATCCCCCACTCTCATCCAGACTTTATAGGAGTAATCATCCAAGGTATAAATTTTATTTCCATTTATTCCCCTCCAAAAGGAGATCTCATAAATGCACTAGATTCTCTTTCAAATCTAATAAATAACTCCCAATTTCAGAATGTGTTAATAGGAGGAGATCTAAACTGCAAATATTCTTTAATTCATGGTCAAAAAACAAATGATAGAGGATTACTATTGGAATCCTTTCTAATTGAACATTCCTTAATTCTTAACAATAACGATGACAGTACATGGTGCAAACAATACATGGGTCGTTTCCTAAAATCAACCCTTGACTACACCCTCACCTCCACAGGTATTTTGGTAACTTCATGGGAAGTGCATCCTGAAGATTTATTCTCAGATCATAAACTGATCAAATTTTCAATCAACTTGAATGCAAAAAACACCATTGCAACCTCAATCTATACTGATACTAATATCCTCAAAAATGAAATGGCTTTAATTACCTTACCTGACACCTCGCTTGACTGTACTGAAAATATTGATGAATTCATACACATATTAACAGCAGAAATCAAATCAGCCTTAGAAAAATCTTCTACCATTAAACCAATTGAATCCAAATCATTATGGTGGAATAATGATCTTGAATTAACCAAAAAAGTTTATAATAAACTATGCAGAAAACTTCGCTCTGCTCGCAACCCATTCCTTAAACAAATTCTAAGTGAAGCTAAAAATATTTTTCGTACATATTATCGTAAATTAATCCAAAAATGTAAAAAAGACTCTTGGATTAAATTTACTAATTCAGAATGCATCTGGGGTAAACCTTACGCAGTCATGAAGTCTAAAGTCCTAGGTAGGAAAAAATCCCCTATCCAATCTATTTTTGATAATAATGGAAATCTTCTAACAGACCCAAATGAAGTTGCAAACTTTCTTCTTAGTGAAAAATTTCCAAACGACCCCTCACCGAATGATTTACAAAACTTTGAAATCACAGGTTCCTATGGTCCTAGACCTCCAATTACAGAGACATCAGTATCTGCACTAATTAAAAAACTTAATAAAAAAGCACCAGGATACGATGGACTAACAGCAAAATCAATTAAAATCTTTCATAAAACCTTCCCTAGTATTTTACCTACTCTTTATATAGCCTGTTACGAAAAGTCTTACTTTCCAAATCCCTGGAAAATTGGCGAAGTTGTCCTTATAGCGAAACCTGGAAAAGATGATTCCCGTGCTAATGGACTTCGTCCCATTACACTTCTTCCAATCTTAGGTAAAATCTTGGAAAAATTAATTAAAAAGGAACTCAACTACTACCTTGAATCAAATCTAAATCCAATGCAGTTTGGATTTCGGCCTAAGAAAAGTACAGAAATAGCAATACATGAAGTCTTAAATAACTTAAGGGATTTTCAACAAACTTTTGATATTGTTGCTGCAATCAGTCTAGATGTTCAAGCTGCTTTTGATAGTGCCAGGTGGATCAATATCCTATTAGCTCTAGTCAAATTCAATGCACCATGGTACATAATTTCTTTATTGCTCAGCTATTTCACTAACAGGAAAGTTTTCCTTAAAAACCACGAGGAAATTCTTAAAATACTAGATAGAGGATGCCCTCAAGGATCAATTCTAGGCCCTGACTTCTGGAACATCCAAATAGATGACTTACTAAATTTACTTAAAGATTTATTTTTTGCGAGAATTTTTTGTTTTGCAGATGATACTTTCATTTTAATTGCTGCTGACTCTTCTAATCAAATTCTTGATAGAACAAAACTTATAACAAACAGAATAATCGAATTCTTCAACTCCAAAAGTCTAAAAATAAATGAAAATAAATCAGAAGTCTTGATTTTTGATAATCGCCCAAATATAGACAAAAGAAATGCTCCATGCAACAAAGTTAAAGTTGGTAATTCTGATATCATTTCTTCTTCATCGATCACATACTTAGGTGTAATAATAGATGATAGACTCATTTGGGATACTCATATTAATTATATAATAGAGAAATCCCTAAAGTACCTCCCAATAATTACTTCTTTAAGCTACAATCTCTATGGATATAGCTCTAACCATAGAAAAATAATGTACAAATGTGTGATAGGTTCTCTTCTAAAATACTGCAGCTCATTATTTTATGAACGACTGTACACCACCAATAACAAGTCTAAAATTCGAAAACTAGAACGAGCAATCAGCATAAATATTGCACGTCTATATAAAACAACTAGCCATTCTGCTACTTGTGTAATTGCAGGTTGGCCTCCTCTACTGCTAGAAATTCATGCAAGATCTGTGTTTGGTTATTTAAAAACAAACTCCCTATTAAAGAATATGGATTTATGACTAACAAGTTAGACCCTGACATGTCTAAAACCGAACTCAAATTAGCCTCTAAAGACGCACTTATCCTTAAATGGCAATCACAATGGGAAATTGACAAGTGCGCTAAATGGACTCATAAACTTATCCCAAATGTTCGCAATTACTTAGAGGCAAATCCACCAATAGATTTCTTCAGTAGTCAAGCAATCTCTGGTCATGGTTGTTTTGCCGACTTCCTGTATAAAATTAACAAAATAAATTCCCCAATGTGTACATGTGGCAATTTAGCTCAATCAGCTGAACACATTTTTACATCTTGTCCAAACTTCACTAACTCACGTCCACCCCAAATAGATGTCACAAATCTGACCCATTTAAAATACCTCCGAAATTGCACAGCAAAACTATGGAACATCGAAGCTTCTAAAAATCATAGATGTAAACTATAAAATGACAAATTAAACTTTCTATCATTGAAATCAACAAATCCCTAACCTCATTCCGAGCTAATATCTCCTTTATCTTTCAGAAAAACTGAGATCTGTAAAGAAACCCCGTAAAAGAAGTTGGAGTAAAAATAAAAATAAAAACAAATCCAAAGCGACTTCTATGATTCAAACGATTTCTACTAATCAAACAACGTCTACCACTCAAACACCCAATATACCCGTTCACTCGACTAATATTTCCATCTCGGATAGAATTTCAAACGAAAATGATAAATTCAAGGAGAGAAAATATCTCGAATCCTTCTACCTCGGGTACTTATGCGAACTTCCAGATACTTTGACCGAGAGACAACAAATCGAAGTTCTTCTAACTGACAAAAGGTTAAGTCTCGAACTCCGTCGATTACTTTACCAATTAGCTCTAAATAGACAAGCTGAGAAAGACAGGTCCTTAGCTTTGGAAAATGAACGAAGAAAAGGAGGAGTTACCTATGGCGAAAAATTTTTCTACGGTTCCGTTGATTTTAAAAGATACTTTGCAAGGGCTGAACTTGATCATGATTTTATCATCTACGGCCCTCCCCAAAAACGTATTAATTAAAATATATAAATAAACGTCTGTAAAGTAATAATTTAACTAAACTACCTATCAAATCAGAAGGTACCAAGACCTACGATTTTCTGTGACCATTCGGATCATTGATCAATGACTATGGTCTTTGAATCGGAAACTTGGTAACCTCCTCACTCTTCTACTAATTTCAATTTTGTAAATAATTTCAATGAATCTTAAAGGATTAATGAAAAATCCTTAGACAAAATGGTTAAGAGGGAGCACTAAGAAGTACGACTTTACATGGCTACTCGGATCCACTGGATCAACGACTGCGGCCTCGTAATCGGAATCTTGGTTATCCCTTTTTCCCCTCATTCTAAGAATTCCATTTGTATAAAGTATAAATATTAAAAGTAATTCTAACTTAATAAAAAAAAAAAAAAAAAAAAAAAAAAAAATGTATTAATATGTATTACTTCTGACTGCTTCTTAGGAGAAAACACTGTATAAATACCTACATCTAAAATGTACGGCCCACCGTCCCCCTAAGGGGCGGCCAGGTTTGGCCAAAAAGTATATGATAAGTCTATATTACGTTATTATATTGTAATATACCTATATTTTAAATGTTGTCAGTTAGTAAATAGGATATTGTACCACTCTAACTCGTTTTAAAAGAGATGGCAGAAGAAATTTAGTTAAATTTTGTTAATTTTCTAGATATGCTTATTTATACTATACTGTAGTATTTGTATTCCAAAAGTTTCAACATTGGGATGTGTTTAACTTTAAAAACCTTTAGGTATGTAAGTTGTTCACGTCTATTTGTTAATAAACTTCCCGTATCGAATTTCAAACTGCGGGCCATATAAAAAAAAAAAAAAAAAAAAAAAAAAAGGTTACTTTAGGTTAGGTTTGGACGACATAAAAACATAAATTTTTTAGAAATTTTATGACTTTTAGACATTTTGTCTGACATCCTGAAACTTATATTTTGATTTTCTTTTTGTTGAATTTTTGACATTTTATCAGATATTCTGATTTTTTAAAAATTACATGACTTTTGGATATTTTGTCAGACATTCTGATTTTCGAAATTTTTACTTACATACCTTTTAACTCTTTTCAATTTTTACATTTCCATAGACTTTTTTTTTAATTTGATGAATTTTAGAAATTTTGTCAGACATTATTATTTTCGGAATTTTTACAACTTGGTACTCAAAGAGAGAACTATGAATTCGTTCCTTAAGCTAGTACACTTGGTAACGTCTATGAATTCGGCCCTTAATCGACATAATATTGACATCGATTTTAGGTCGACAATTTTTTACCACGACACGGGTAACAATTTTTTACCACGGCACGGGTAACAATTTTTTACCGCGGCATGGGTAACAATTTTTTACCGCGGCACGAGTAACAATTTTTTACCACGACACGGGTAACAATTTTTTTCCACAGCATGGGTAACAATTTGTTACCCGTGCCGTGGTATTTGACAATTTCTCTAAAATTGGAATTGCAGATGTTTTTACCAATTGTTCATTGAAAAAAAACCGAATTTAAAAAATTCTTAAAAATAATTTGAAATTTGAATTTTGAAAACTCTTGGCAATTTTTACAAATTATATAATATGACCTTTGATCAATTTGAAAAAAAAAATTGAATTTCAAAATTTTTACTCAATTTGAATTCATAAAAAATAAATTCAAGCAAATTTCCAGTTTTTCCAAAATATCAAAATTTTTGTCTATTTTAGAATACAACTTCAAATTGACGTCGAAAAAAAGTCGATTTTGAAGCAAAATCTCAAGTAGACTTTTTGTATTTTTATACCTGAAATCAACTTTAAAAATACATCGAAAAATTGTTGATTATTCACATGAAATAGATCAACTAAATTCGACTGAAATGTTACCCACATTCGACGTCGAAAATAAGTCAAGAATTTAGAAAATAGACCAAAAAGAGACTGAGTCGAGATGGGCGGAACTAAATCGACGTAATGTTGACATCGATTTTTAGGTCGATCTGGTGGTTTTCCAAAAATCGACATATAATCGACGTCAACTGGTTTATCGGGGTAGTTCTAAAAATCCTCAGAAGAAACCCAGATATGAATGTGAAAACTGTAAATTTCACCGTTTCTGAGTTTGAGGTTTAGTAGATGTTTTGCCAAGTAGATGTACATATTTTTTCTTTTCATTTTTTTTTTCAAGCAACAACAACGGCGCGGCGACAACGAAAAAATGGCGGAAAAATAATCTCGTAGCTAATATATTTTTTTTTGAGGAATGAACAGTCGACATTTTCAAATTTTAAAGAAATATAGCGCACAAAGTGTTGAATTATGTGCCGACTTATAGTTGGTTTGAAATGGGTAGAAGCTGTGCGACTTCATTATATTTGTGCCCGTAATGTAGTATATATATATACAAGGAGAGAAAAAAAGAAACAAAAGTTATCTTTTGGTTTTTGAAAAAGTTCACTGTAAAACGACTCGATGCGACTTTGCAAATTCGTGCAGGGGTTTTGCAATTCGTTATAACCTAGGTTTGTATTGTAATGAGGTTGAATATTTTCCCAAAGCTATTTTTTAAGCCATAGTATAGACCTATAATACGATGGCATTCATCCCATCGTTGTTGTTTTTTTCAAAAGTAGGTCCTCTAGGTAGGTCTGGGTACTCGTGTATTTGTAACGTATAAAATTAACATCGGTCAATTTTACATTCGGAATGCACGATTACTTTTTTTATTTGTCCGTTGGTTTTTACTTTTTTTCATTTTATTTTTTTTGGTTTTTTCATTTTTTTTTCTTGCACAATTGCACGCTGCTTTGGCACGTTTTTATCGCTTTCTTTTTTATGTTCGTCTCGTAGACTTTTCCGTTTTCTTTGTTTCATTATTCCTGTTTCCGGAATAAGAATTTCCGTTAAATAAATTATATATCCTTTTTGAATCGATGGCGCTTGCGTTTTTTGAACGTGTTTTCTTCCTGAGTAGTGCTGTTTTGTGACAATGAAAAAAAAGGTATACGTGTGATTTTTATATACGAAATTCAAAGACAAAGCAAATTCTTCTCGAATTACGTTCCTGCTCTGGAACTGAAAATTTTTTCTTATTCCAGAAATCGACTCAATACGGTGGTTTTTTTTCTTCTTCAACGATACAATTTTTAGGTACTCGTACGTTGTAGTTACCTAGTTCTTTTTTTATCTCGCTTCAAATACGTTGTATGTATGTATTTACTCGCACTCCCCGCGGATTGCACTCACTGAGAGTGTTCGAATACCAAGAAGAACAAAATTAAATTATAAACGTCGTGAGGTTGTAATTTAAAGAAACTATTTACCGGCAAAGAGAATTTTTACTCGTGTCTAAACATTTATTCAACCTTAGGTTGTGTTCTTATCTTACGACTGAATTTCTTACTACTACGTATTTTAATTCAATTATAAAAGCATAAATAATTTTTTCTTTCATTTGCTAAATAGTTTAACCTCGACGATGTTATTTGAACTGTTTTTCTCCTCCCAAGAACAGCTCCAGATATTGCTGCGGTTGTTGTTCTTTTTAATTTTCTACTCGTCTTTAATGTTGCATAGTAAATTATTCTTGTGTTTTTATAAGTTTATACCTCATAAACAATTATTTTATAAGCTAAGTACCGTCAAAAAAAATATTTAAAAAAAAGGAAAAAAATCATTAAAGAATATCCCCGGCTGAGATAGGTGAATCAGCCCTGTCTTCATTACTCAAAACTACATAAGTAATGGAATTTGTGGTCATTTTGAGGTTTTCTCCTCCACGACTGAAGCCACTGTTTTGAATTTTTCAAGAACGATATCGAAAATGGAGTTGGAAAGTAAGGAAACCTAGATTTCCATATACAGTGTGTTCCTGGACCAGTGCATCCCCTTCAAGCCAATGATGCAGCTACCCAAACTACACAAGTGTATGCATTTTTGCTGACCCTAAAATTTCAAGGGGCAAATTTATGTACTCGTAATGGTCATTTTTTCAAAACGTCTCAACTTGGTTGATAATGTGGATAGACAAAATTATTTGTTTTGAACTTTTTTGTAGAACTTTTCAAGTTCTGCAAAATTGGTTATATTCATGTTGCCTAACTCCAAAATTGAAGGAACTACAACCATTTGAAAAATGAAGAAAGACTTACTCGTACAGAATCCAAATTTGGCAAATTTATGGCCATTACAAGTGTGTAACTTTGTCCCTTCAAGTCGTGGGGTTAGCAAACATGCATACGCAAGTGTAGTTTGAGTATCTGAATCATTGGTTTGAAGGTGGTGCAATGATCCAGGAACACCCTGTATCTCATATGACATTTATGATACATATAAATTGAGAAATCTTGTTTCAGTATCTTACACAAATTTCAAAAATTATGAAAAGAAATATATAAGGATTATTTTCTACTTTTTGGTGCATTTTCACTATTTCACAGAAGCGTGGCTTTCAATTTTTTTTAAAATTATTTATTAATTTTTTCTCCAATTGAATTTTAGTGGTTGTGCAGGGCTACTCTCTCTTTTTTAGATTCAAAAATGAACATTAAACTTTTTGAAAAATTTTAAACACTAGTTACAAGGGAACCTCGCCAATTCGTCACCTCCGATTGAGCTGAAATTTGGCTCACTAAAAGAGCATGCCACCCATACCTCACAATCAAATTTTTAGTTGTCGAAGTTGATTTTTCGATTTTTGACGAATTTTTAAAAATGGCTAAAACCGCCTCCAAAAAAAAAACATGTTTTGAAAGAAAAATTGTAAATTTCAAGATAGAATTCTGAAAATCGGTTTGTACACTAAAGTCGACCTCCCGAGTCGATTTGCACCATTTTCGAAGCGATCTGGAGCCTCCAGAAAAAGTTGACTTTTCTTCAGCGCACTGGAATCTCTCCAGAAGGCACTGTAATTAACTTCGGCAGCTGAAAATTTAATCCTAGCGTTAGTATGATGTTATCCATCGATTGACATTGTTGAGGCCAAAATCCGAAGTGTCGAGTTCGCTCGTGTGTGGTTGACTTTAAGGGGTAGGCGAAGTTTGAGATGATATGCTGGAGAGATTTTTTGGAGTTTTTTAAAAAGTGCAAAATTTTTAAGTGTCAAGAAAAAACACGTGCGAATTCGTCACCTCGGATTTTGGATTCAACTATGTCGATCGAAAGATGGCATCATATTAACGCTAGGATTAAATTTTCAGCTGCCGAATTTAATTATACAGCGCCGTCTGGAGAGATTCTAGTGCGCTGGAGAAAAGTCAACTTTTTCTGGAGGCTCCAGATCGCTTCGAAAATGGTGCCAATCGACTCGGGAGGTTGACTTTATCGGAGTTGACTAGTTAGCGGGGTTCCCTTGTTAGGTATTTTTACCCAAAGTTCATTTTCTGTGATATAAAAAATACTTATTTTCTAGTATATTTTTTGAAGAAAAAAAACGAAAAATCACAAGGCAGGTCCTAGGTACCTTATTGTTTATAAACCATATTTAATTATTTTGCTTTATTGATAATACTAAGTAAGGGATAGAACGGACTGACAACGTGACACAATGTACCCTTTTTTGGTTCAAATGCTCACCTCATATCTCTCTCTACCTGAGTGATTCTCAAATGTCAGGAATGATTTGACCATTGTAAAATTGAGAAAAGAAAATTGTTGAATTTTCAGAATTTAAGGATAGATAATTTTGAAAAGTGGGGATAGCGCGGAATCATCTATATTACTCAACATGGGATACCCTTAGCATTCAATGTGAATGCGATTAAACCGATGAAGTTTGTTTGTAAGTACATACATACTTTATATGTACGTTCATAGCAAAAAACTCCGCGCTGTGATATCTGGTAGTTCTTTTTTTTTTAAAAACTTTTTTTCGAATTATCCTTTTACTGGCGAAGTAAAAAGATTTTTTTTCAGCATTTGGAATAAATGAAGAGAATTGAATATATATTTTAGTGAAACGGCGGCTTCGAACGTAACTTCTGTTTCGCCATTTATAGCGATGTTATGTGTACTTAAAAAGATGTGCTCAAAAGTTCCAAAATAGATTACCCCCCAGTGCGCTGTTTGTACCAGACTAACTTTAACGCTGTCCCACATGATGAATGTTCTTTGCAATTCCCCTTCCCGTAATTCTGTTTGCATCCTTTCACTGTTTGCCCCATTTACCATTACATCCCATTACCTCAAACTTCAAACATTAAATGGGAAATCTGTGTGCCCCCTTGGCGTCGCGGTGAACGGAATGTTATTTAATACATTCGTGTCCTATTTTATATCATAGGCGCCACGCATCTTCTGCTTTCACTAATAATTCAAATTAAATGAACCAATTAATACCGTACCCGTTTTCTCGTGTCCGATGATGGTACCCTATTTTTATTTTTTTATTTTTTCTCCCAGCAAAGGTAGTATACCGAAGACCGAATAGACACCTTGGTACCTTAAAATGTGGTACTTGATACTTACCTCGATGTAATATAATGCTGTGGAAAAGAGTTATAGTGTAGTATTATCGAGTTTATATTTCCGGTTCGTGTACACCATATCGCGTTCGTCCGTCATGCATTTAATTGGCTCCGGCCTAGTTGGATAAAATTACGTGCATGGGGTTACACCAATTTGGGAAATTCGCACGGGTGCGCGTGCAGACTGATGCAGACGAGTGTAGTGTTTTACAAGGATATCATTGAGAGTGCCTACGGCTGACACTCGGTGTTATGGAGTGAAGAAATTCTAGATATTGTTTTCATTATGTGGAATTGTTTTTGAAATTCTAGTCTGCGTTGTTGGCTTCGAGTTTTCATGTTGCAAGAGCTGTGAGAAGTTTCACGTTTCGTCGCAGTGACTAATTGTAGTTTCTTTGACTCGACGTATGAAGTTATTGATTGATCTTGAAGATGCCAAGAGGTTGAAGTTTGAATGGATATAGATGAAGATTGCTGCAGAATATTTGAAAAAAGGAGTTACCATGAATAATCGTAAAATTTTTCAAACAAGAAAAGAAACGCAACCATTGATATTTTTCTGCTATAAATTTATTCGAAAAACTGATGGCGTTGGAAATTGGAAACTGTGCACATTTTCGTATTATAACGACATCCCCCTCACCTCTCACTTCACCCAGGTCAATAATTGGTGAAATATCAAAAACATACCCACACTTATTGTTTCAACGCCTAACGATTGTTCGTAAAAATATTCGAAAAATATTGGGTATAACTATCGAAGATAGAGCCGTTTGTAGTCGGGACCAGGTGACTATTATTGCATTTACACGCTATGAATACAAACCAAAGAGAGATAAATGCGCATAACGACTCGTAAGAGAGTAGAAAAATTTCCACATTGCGAGCCCAATATATTTTTATTCTTTTATTTTCTACGTCAACGACCAAAAGTATTTTTAGTTTTGCAATTCGTCGTGAAATGAATCGTTTCTGTGTATTAAATGAAAAGCATACGTGGAATCAATTGGTATTTTGATTTGATGATGATTAATTTTCTGCAGGTATCTAAGGGCAACATTTCAAATGCTTACCAAAATTTTTCATTTTGCCAGACTTACAATTTTTTTGCTTAAACTTTTTATTTTTTCATCGATAAAATTATTTGCTAAAATTCATCTCTTCAATTTCAAGTTTTACTGAATTTTTTCCTAAGTAGAAAATTTTCTAATAAGTATTAACTTTTTTGAGCATAGAGTTTTTAAAATTTTTCTTCTGGATTTAAATTTTTCCCATTTTTTGCAAAAATGAATGGTAAAATATTTTTTATTTATTTATTTATTTTTAAAAAAAAGAAAGTACCTACGTATCCTATTTCATCAAGTTCAAAATCTCTGGAATTTCATTTTTCCGTAGATTTGGAATTTTATAATATTTTGTGAAAATGTTTTCTTTTTCAGGGTTTTGTTGATTTCTTTCTGAAAACGATTTGCGATTTTTTTTTAAATTAGGTACTATTTCTTTATCTTGAAAATTTTCGAAAATTTTTGTAAAAGCAATTCGCAGAATATTTGGAGATTTTTTTATTTTTCCGTACTTGAGGTCTCCAGGAATTTAACTCAAATTTGAAACTGGAAAATGCGTATGATTCGATTTTTTCAGAGATTTAAAATTTCGAATATTCCTTGAAAATTTTTCATTTTTTTTTTCAAGATTGAAATTTTTGTTTATTTTTTGCAGAAAAATTTTTTGGAATATTTTTAGAAAATTTTCAATTTTTTAATCATATAAATTTTCAAAAATATTTTGCAAAACCCAATCGTATTATATTTTGCAAAAATCCAAATTTCCTCGGAATCAAGGTTTTCGGGAATTTTTCCGAAATTTAAGATTTAGGTACGAATATTGACTTTTTCATCGATTTTGAACTTTGAATATTTTTCATTTTTTTTAGGGTTGAAATTTTTGTTAAATTATTTGGAGAAACGAATTGAGGAATATTTTCAAAAAATTTTAAGTTTTTAATCGTTGGTATAAATTTTTGGAAAATCTTGCACAAAATTGAATCGTATAATACTATTTTATGAAATCTTAATTTCTGCAGAGTTATGATAAGCAATTGGAATTTTTTGTAGATTTGGAATAATTGAACAAATTCTCATTCGTATAAATTTCTCAACATTTTTGCAAAACTAAATTGCAAAATATTTTGCAAAACTTTTCTATTTATTGTGTGTTGAGATTCTCAGAAAATTTTTTCAATTTCCGAACTTGCGAGTAACAATTTTTATTTGATTTATAATTTGCGAATATTTGGTAAAATTTTTATATTTTTTTGGGTTGAATATCGTTAATTTTTTACACAAACCAATTTGGTAATATTTTTTGAAAATGTATCATTTTTTATTGTAAAAATTTTGGATAATATTTTGCAAAACTGTTTCTCAAATTTGAAATTGGCCAGGTAGTAGGTCTCCATTTTTTCATTTTGTAATTTGATAATTTTTTTTGCAAATTATCCAAAAATTTCAGGATAAAAAAATGGTCAATTTTCACCAGGGTTAAAATTTTAAGTTTTTGGTACAAATGAATTGCAGAAATTTTTTGGAAATTTTTCACTATTTTAGATTGAAATTTTTGTTAACTTTTTGAAATAACAAATTTGGGAATATTTGTAGAAATTTTTAATATAGGTACCTATTGTATATTTTTTCCTATATAGAGCATTTACAAAATCTTGATCCAGAAATTTTGAAAAAATTTAATGTTTCTCTTGAGTTGATATTAAAAAAAAAATTCCAAGTTAGAAATTCTCGGATGTAGGTAAATTTTTCATTTTGGAATTTCGAGCACTTTTTGAAAATTTCCCATTTTTTTCGTATAGGTAGGTACAAATTTTCGAACGTCTTTGCCAAACCAAATTGCAAAATATTGTGGTTGAGATTTGCTGAAATTTTCCCAAATTTGAGATTGGCAAATAAGTATTAATTTTTTGATGGATTCGTTTTGGCAAATATTTTATAGAAATTTTTATTCGAAATTTCAGGGTTGAAATTTTTGTTAATTTTTCGCTAGAGCTAAATTTTGGATTTTGGCAAATCTTTTTGAATTTTCTAAAATGGAATCAAGAAATAATTGAAAAAATACTTTTTTATTTTCATCCATAAAGACGTACATTCTCCTCTAGCCTTTACTTGCTGTAAATGGCGTTGAAAAAAGTACAGTTTTTCAAATTAAACGCATGAGGGTTAACTCAAGTTGGAAATTTTTTCAGCAAAAAAAATCATGGCTTGAAAAATTACGCCATTAAAGCTAGCGAAATTTATTATTCGTGTCCAGAAAGTCATTTCTAAATTTTAGTTTCCATTCGGTTTCATGTACGAGCTGGTGTGTACTTACTGTGAAATTATAAATTTACGTCTTCTCTTGTAAAAACTTTCCATAAGTTATTACGCTTTTTTCTCGCAAATTGTAAATGTTTAAAATTCGGTTAGTTTTTAATACCTAACATATTTTTTCGTAATCCTTTTGTTTCCAGAGTAACATATGTTCGACATTTTTACGAAATTCTGCATATAAATGGGTTCCTGGAAAGGAAAACATGCATCCAACTACACTCGTCTTGGTTATTTGTGAAAAATCCTGAAACCATGACTGAGTGGTAAAAAGCTTTAACGAAATGTGGTAGCATTACGTATGTTACCTTAGGGGAGGAACTTGTTAGAAGCATTTGTGTGTTAAATTGGTTGGCACGCTACGTCATATTAATCAGCGAAAATAAGCGAAAATGTTGGATTTAAAAAAAGGGATGTTTCATAGTGACGAGTAAAAATTATCATGTGTAGTAGTTCAAAAATCATCGGATTTTATGTCGAATTCTGGTGTAGTCGATTTTTCATCTCATTTTTTTTCGATTGGAAGGGACGTAACTTTGAACTATAATACAAAATACATGATTGTGTCTAGTTAATTTGTACATTTTTAAAATGATAAATCTCGATAATAATGTTCCTCATTAACCAATAACGACGAAAGCAGTGATATTTCTAACTTTCTGTAAATGAATAAAAAAAAGAAATTAATACGATTAAGTAAAGGTGAATTCTCAATAATTCCATTATTTCGTACAAAACCGACGAATAAATTTTTTTTTTTTTTAATAATCAGTATAAAATGAACTGGGGAGTAGCTTATGTGCCAGCGAGATTTCCTGGGCTTATTCTGTATGTATAGAGAGTGTTTCTTAATGCAATTATACCTTCAAACGGACTCCCTTTTTACGTTCTAAATAATGTCCTCATCGACGCCATCGTACCCTTTTCGTGTGAGCTGCACACTTTCAACTTTTATTTGTTTTATACGAACAGTACGGCTCCCGTAGGAGTACGCTAAATGAGTAACAGAAGGCGCGGCTTTAAACATTTTATGTAGACACTTTCGTGCTTCTAAGCGCAATTTTTTTCGAATTTTTACCCTGTATACTAATGGTCCATTTTCCCTTTTTTTTCACTCCATTTTTTCGCAGGTGTAAATTTATTTCCAGAAGAGGAATTGTTTCGTTTTATTATGGTGCTTATACCTATCTATTAAAAGCATTACATTGCCTTTTTATAAGTAGGTATATATCTTTGACGTTTTATCGTTCGTCATTTGGTATCGTATATGTCCTCTTGAGGGAGTTAAGATACTTGAAGTTATCTTCACAATTGATGAAACGTAGGTACCTCTCAAGTCTATATTCCCGCGTTAAACATATTGATATTTTTTGAAAAAGCAACAAATACTCCTCGATACGTCTATTTTTTTATTTTGAAAAGATGATGAGAAAAAATTCGTGAAACAAAACATATGCTTAGATGAAACGATTTTTTTTCGTGTCTGCCCACCCCCAAAAAGGCATAACAGCCAGTGTTTTGACTCCTTTTCAATTTTGATTGTTTTGAAAAATAATTCGCTCTTTATGGAATCAAATCTGAAACCATCGACACAAGATTTGTGCAAATACAAACCTCTTCAGCGCACGAACGTGTGGTAAAATAGCGAACCGCATCGACTAACCCTAAAAAATACAGTGAAAGCAAATATTTTAGTTAGCCTGCGGCTCGTAGAAAACGAGTTCCATTTCTTATTATCATTTTCCTCGTTTCATTTCGAATCTATCAGCGTGAGAACTATTCTAACAGAGATTGCCCCTGTTTGCATTCTCTGGGATAACTGCTCGAGAAGAGAGAGAAAAAAAAAAGAAAACCTCGCGTTTATTGATTTTTAAAGTGTTGAACTGACTCGACTCCAGCACAGATAACTATATCAGTTGCCTTACTCGCATAATATGATGTTTAAAAGGGAAAATAGTATTCCATTCGTATGATACAGTTTGAAGCTTTCCTCTCCTTTTGGAAATACGTATCAAAAGTGGTTGGTATATTTTTTCACTGGGCTCAGCAGAGACTACTTTTTTAATACTTGCCTGTCTACTAAAAATATCCGAGTACATATCAAATAAAAAAACTTGAAAAACAACTTCGTCAAAAAAGGTTATTTTTATTATCAATGCCGTAAAAATTCTTTATGGAGTTTTCACAATTTTCAAATTTTGTAAATTTCTGAAATTTGATGGAAATTCAAAATTTGACAAATTTTCAAATTATATGATTTTTTAATTAATTTTTAAACGCTGCACCAATTTGCAAGATTCAGTTTCAGTTTTTTTTCAATTTAAACGTTGATATTAAAAATTCCCATAATTTGGCAAAAATTCTAAATCTGATTTTTAAAATTTTTTTTTTATGAATAATTTTACGATTATGATAGGTTTTAAAAAGTTGAATAAGTTTTTTAGAGTTTAGCTTGATTTTTAAATAAATATACATTTTTAAAAGTGATTAGTGATTACCTACCTAATATTTTTACAATTACGATGAAAGTTCAAAATTTAGTGGATAATTTTAGAATTTTAAAAAATTTTCCATTTTCACAATTGAACTGTATTTTCTGTAATATTTCAAAGAAGGAATTTTTAAATTTTATAATTTTTGATACTGATTAATTTTTGTCAATTTTTGAAATTGGGATGAATTTGCGAAAAAAATATTAACTCCATTTTTTAAATTCCAATAACTTTTGAAATGAGATTAATTTTTTAAATGCTAATTATTAGGTATTTTTGAAATTAGGTCAATTTTCCAAGTTTTAATAATTATTTTTGGAATTTTGTATGTTTGAACTGTGCAAGATCTTCTAAAGATTCAGAAACTCATTTTTTAAAACTTCATCTCCAATAAATTTTATAAATTTTCTAGAAGACCAGTTATTAGGTAGGTATAACTATTTTAATTATAGGTACCTATAGTTTCAAAAATTTCGTTATTTTTTAGAATAATTGAACAAAATTAAAAAAATTTTGTAAATAGGTAGGTATTAAAATCTTTCAATAACAATTAAATAAGTATTTTTGTAATCAGATCAAATTTTGAAATTTCATAATTATTGTTCAGATTCGAGCTAAATTTTATAAAAAATTTTAAAAGAAATTTTTTAAATTTCAAATTATTTTTGAAATTATATCAACTTTTAAAATTTGGTTTTATTTTCTGAAAATTTCAAAAAGCTGCATTTTGTAGTATAGTAAAGGTACCTACCTCAAAATTTTGATTTTTTTATAAGTCCACTTCGGACTTTTTCGGCCTTATTCGTCTTAATCCGTTAGAGTTTTTATTTTCGCTAACTTACGATCGTAAAAGATCGACTTACATTACATTACGTTACGTTTTTATCTGGTTACCAGTTTTTTATCAGTCTTTTACTTAATTTCGTATTTAGTTTTAATTTACCTAATTTTTTAGAATTAAGATATAAGATGTTCGGTTGAAGAATAAAAATCAGTTCATAGTGAATTTTGGGTTTTAATCTGAGTTTTAAACGTGCTTGAATTTACTCGCCATGTGCTAATCAGCACCACAGCAGGCACAGGAGTGCCTTTGGCTGAAGAGAAGATGATCTTCTCACCGACGATGTAGTTCGAGCCAAGAATTAATCCCTTTCGTCTGACATGATCTTATGATCTAAATATCCCAATTGTACAGTATGTATATAATTTAATATGATCATCTGATCAAAAATCTTCGTGTAAATATTAGAAATGATCACTAGTTGATCTAATTACCTCATAAATAATATCTGATATGATCGTTTCATCGATCCGAAAATCCGTGTAAATTTTTAAAATAGATTTTTTATCCTACTTTCGATTAGAATGACTCAAGTCAAATTTAAAAATGTGAAATTTCAAACTTTTCGACTTTGTTACCAAATTTATTTCGTTCGTCATCTTAAATGACCCTTTCGATCTCTAAATTATATCCGAGTAGGCTATGCCTACATTTTGAGTAGTTAGTATGTGTAAATAGACTTTGAGAACTTATATTGAGCTAGCTAGGTAGGCAATTATGTGTGTGTAGGTAGGTTACCTATCTCCTTATTCCTATCCAAAATTCCCACTTCCCTCTTGTCTATTTTTATCCCATAACATTACCTATTTCCATACCTACTTTCTATGTCAAAATGCTAATCCCTCGTTCCTAAAAAGATTTATTAATTTCTGCCTTTGTGTATTGGTACCTACTACACCACAATTTACAATTTTTTGAAATTAGTTCAATTTTATTTTTTCAATTAGGTACCTATGGTTCCTTTTTTCATTTTGACGAATTTCGTAAAAATTTTGTAAAGGGAAGTTTTTAGATTTTTGTAATTTATGAAATGACAACTTCCCGAGCAGCACAATCGACAAATTATCGAAATAAAAAATCGACAGAATATCGAATTCGATAAAGTGTCTGTTAGTTCCGCCTAAATCGTGAAATTATCTTTCGATATATAGATAGATTATCGACGAATTATAGTTAGCAAAAATTTCGTGATTATAGTAATATATTTTATCGATAATATATCTATAATATCGAAAGATAATTTCACGATTTAGGCGGAACTTTTGCGACACTTTATCGAATTCGATATTCTGTCGATTTTTTATCAATTTTTTATTCCGATTTTTCGTCTTTTACTAGCTTTTTTCTATAATTAAAAATCATTAATTAGCATAATTAATACATTAAACTATGCCTAAACACATTATTCATGTTACGGTAAGAGGATCATTTCAGAAAAAGTCAAAAAAAATTATAAAAAATCTGCCACCCGTGGGGCTTGAACCATCTACCTCCTGCATGGTAATCCTCTTCCTTAACCACTATGCCATACCTTATCGTTGAGGAATTAGCAATAAAACGCTTATAATAGACAGTTTAGTACTTCCAGACGAGTTGGACTTGGAAAAATTTTCACCAATTTTAATTTCAAATATCGTCACAAAATCGTTGAAAAATCGTTCGACAAATTTCAGATTATTTGTCGATAATGTAGTTTCAAATATCGCCACAAAATCGTTGAAAAATCGAATTCGAAGAATTTCATATTACGTGTCGATAATATAGTTTCAAATGTCGTCATAAAATCGTTGAAAAATCGAATTCGAGAAATTTCAGATTACGTGTCGATAATAAAGTTTTAAATATCTTCACAAAATCGTTAAAAAATCGAATTCGAGAAATTTCAGATTATTTGTCGATAATATAGTTTCAAATATCGTCACAAAATCGTTAAAAAATTGAAATCGAGAAATTTCATATTACGTGTCGATAATATAGTTTCAAATATCTTCACGCAATCGTTAGAAAATCGAATTCGAGAAATTGCATATTATGTGTCGATAATATAGTTTCAAATATCTTTACAAAATCGGTAAAAAATCGGATTCGATAAATTTAATATAATCTGTCGATAATATAGTTTCAAATGTCGTCAAAAAATCGGTAAAATATCGAAGTCGAGAAATTTCATATAATCTCTCGATAATATAGTTTTAAATATCTTTACAAAATCGTTAAAAAATCGAATTCGATAAATTTAATATTCTTTGTCGATAATGTAGTTTCAAATATCTGCACAAAATCGGTGGAAAATCGGAATCGATAAATTTAATATTCTTTGTCGATAGTATCATTGACAATTATCGTCATAAAATCTTAATAATATCGAATTCGATAGTTTTTAGATTTTTTGCCTATGAAATTGTACCGATAAATCTTTATAATATCGTGAGAACATCTATAGATTTTCAAACGATTTTTTATCGATACGTTACATCTTCCGATATTATCGATCGAGTGTGCCGCTCGGGTTTGATTTTTTTTTTTTAATTTGACGGATGTCTTGATTTGGGTTGAATTTAATGAAATTTTTGAAAGGTCAATTTTTAAATTTTAATAATTTTTCAAATTATGGGGTCAATTTTTAAAATTTCTAAAATTTTCAGAATTTTGATATTTTAATTTTTTTCAAGTTTCCAAGGTCAGTTTTTAAATTTTAATAAAGTAGGCACCAAAGTATGGAAAGTAGTAGATAATTTTTTTTAAATTCCTCCAATTTTGAAATTGGACTAATTATAAAATTTGTTGAAGTAAGTATAAAAATTTTGAATTGCTAAACCCTGGTTGATCAAATTTAATGGGTAGTTGATGTTCAACAAAACTTGGATATTTATTCCTTGATGTTGTTCGTACGCAGCATCTCACTAAGCAAAAGACGATTATATCTTCTTCATTCTCCACAATATGGTTGGGGCTATCAAAAAACAGTTAATCAAGCCTGTTTCGCGATACATTTTTCGTATTAAAAACTAATCAAATTTAAAGCTCGTTAGACAAACATCAACGAAGCAACTCGAACTTACACCCACATCTATTCCACACCGTTGAAAATAAATCACCTTGAAATACCCAATGAAGAGTTCAATCGAAGTATATTTTCTCACACGTTTAAACGAATCTAAGTTGTTTTATGTGTTTTTGATTCGATCTTTCAGTCAGTTCGTGTGCGTCTTTCATTCACATTCGAATATACAAATGTTAAATATATTCATTTATGTCGTTTCTCCTCACCATCCACCCTGGCGAAATTTCCTCATATTATCATACGGCGATATATACCTACCTACGTATAGATGAAAATGGCGCAAAAATTCAGAGCACGGTTCAATAAACTCGAGCCTCGAGGCGCGCCTTTATTGCGTGAAAATAAATGCAAGGAAAGCTCTTATGAGAATTCTAATTTCAAATACCTAGGCTGCTTGTCGCTTCTACAGAGTTGACCGCGTGTATAACTTTAGTGTGAAAAGCTGAAGAAAAAAGAACCGGAGGCGCGTTGTTTTCGTTACATAGTTAGTAGAATTTTAATGGGAAACTTTTAATTTTTACGAAAATGAGCGCGAAGCCAACTCAAATGCATGCTGAACAAAATCTTCTTAAGAGATTACTCTAAATATGTATCACTGTTGCTTTTCCTTGATGCATAAAATAAACTTTCTTCCTTGCTACGAATTTAATAACGCATAATAATATTTCGCCAACAATTTCGGTACACGCTAATCTCAAACAATAATAACGATTAAATGCTAAATAAGTAGGTATATGAAGTTGAATTTTATCACCATAGCCTCTCGTTAGTTTTTGTATCAAATAAATCACATGAGATAGATCTTGTCTGGCTTCTCTTTATTTTACTGTGACAGAAAACATTTTGTAGCAGAGAGCATCGATAGGTGAAAATAGTGAATCGACTCTTGGCTGGGATGCTCAAATTAAATGGTGGAACCTGGTTCTTATAATATGGTGTAAAAATTCGGCTATGACATTTTTGGACCCTCTTTACCTCATTCCGACCCTTTCCAGTGAGGTAAAATGTTTTATCTGCTCATGTATTATAAAGTTAATTTTATGATTTTCAAATGTATGAATTAGAGTAACATAAAGTTCTACTTTAGGACACTAGTGTCATAATGAAATCATTATGCCACTGCTTTTTCATTATGACACTCAAATTTGAAAAAAGAGTTGCATAATGGATTTCATTATGCAACTCTTTTTTCATTATGCCACTCAAATCGCAGATAAAATTTTGTATGCAACTCGTATCATAAATTGATCAATATGATCAACTTTATGACACTAGTTGCATAAATAACTATTGTGTTTCATAACAAATTTTCCTTTTATTCATTTTTACCACTCTTTTTGATCCTTGAAGGATTGGAATACTTTTTACTTCCTACTTGCATAATGAATTAATGATCATTTTTTTTTTAAATATAAAATTTTAGTCATTTTCTATGACCTTTAAACTTTCATACATACATTTTGGAAATTTTACCCAAAAAATAGTTTTTCATTTTTTGAAGTCAAACTTTATCAGCCCTGTTATTTAACTTTAGATGAGAAAGAAACTGTTGCACGGATCCTTCATCACGAAACGCTTCATAAAACATGTTACAGAACATGTGAACGACGAGAAGGAGAACTTGTTTGGTGATACCATGATCAGAAGTGGGGTGGATCACATTGTTTTCCACCCCACTTCCGAGCAAGTATCACCAAACAAGTTCTCGTCGGTCACATGTTCTGTAACACGTTTCATAAAATGTTTTGTGAACGTTTTGTGATGTGGGATCCGTGCAACAGGTTCTTTCTCATCTAAAGTTGAATAACAGGGTTGAAAAAGTTTGACTTCAAAAAATGAAAAACTATTTTTTGGGTGGAATTTCCTAAATGTATCCATGAAAGTTTGAAGGTCATTAAAATGACTAAAATTTTATATTCCTTTCAACAACAAAAAAAAAGATCATATGTACGAATAAGAGGGGATTCCAATCCCTCAAGCATCAAAAAGAGTATTCTAATTCTATTTCATCTGGCAGTGTTGCCAATTTAGCAATTTCCATGCAAGAACTACTTATACCTACCTAGCAATTGAGGGGTCGTTTGTAAAAACAACCATAGTCAATAAATCAAACGTTATAGGAGATCAAAAAAACATACTCAACAAGTTTTGAGGAACTAAAATTTGAGTAAATTACTTATGACCATTCTCCAAATATCTACTAACTGAGGATACAACATTCATCTCATTTTTATACACCCTCTTAATCCAATGAATTGAGATCAAAATAATCAACAACTTGACTATGGTTGTTTTTAACAAAAAAAAAATTGTCTCAGAAAAAGTAATATGTCCAGGGTTTTGTTGTAGAAACAATTTTTTTTTATTTTAAATTTGTGGTGGTAAAATATGATTTTAGAGCGTATCGGTGATCTTCGACCTTACCCCCGGGGGCTGGTGCCTCGAAATACATGATTTTAACCTTAAAAATGCAAGCTTCGCGAGTTTTTCATCGATTTTCACTAAACTTGGTATGTACGTACAAATAGCCAAGGGCAATGTTGGGAAATTTTTTCAGATTTTTCCGACCGCTGAAATGACCTTGAAAATGACTTTGAAAATGTCAAATCGTCCTGGGAGGCACAGTTTGAGAGCTAACAAACTGGAAATTTTTCCCCCTTGTTTTCCAAACTATTTTACACTACTCAGAATTTTTTCAGATTTTTTCCGGGTGGGGGGAGATTCATATCTAAAAATCCAAAAAACCAATAATATCTGTAATTTTATTGTTTTTTTGGATTTTTAGATATGAATCCCTCCCACTCCGACAAGAATCTGAAAAAATTCTAAGTATTGTAAAATTGTTTGGAAAACAAGGAAAAAAATTTCCAGTTTGTTAGCTCCCAAAATGAGCCTCCCAGGACGATTAGACATTTTAAAAGTCATTTCCAAGGTCATTTCAGCAGTCGGAAAAATCTGAAAAAATTTCCCAACAACGCCCTCAAGTACTTCTACCTACATGCCAACTTTGGTAAAAATCTATGAAAAACTCACAAAGCTGGAATTTTTAAGCTTAAAATCAGGTATTTCGAGGCACCAGCCCCTGAGAATGAGATCGAAGATCGCCGATAGCTCTAAAATCATCTATTACCACCAAAAATCGAAAATCAAAACAAAATTTGAAGTTCGGCTCTGGGTCTATGTTTTAAAAAAACCATATTCTGACTATGGTTGTTTTTACAAAGGTACTCTTTTTGGGACCCCCTCAAAAAGTGATGACGGACTTATTTTTTTGAAAAATGAATATCACCATCATTTTTCTTGTGAAATTTACTTTCAGAAATAAAAATTTTAAAAAAATTCGAGAATTTTGACTATGGTGGTTTTTACAAATGACCTCTCAATTTCAATGAATAAAAACACGGAATTTGTACTTTTTAGCTAATTATGGGAATCCTAGCGATCTGAAAACCATCTAATGGGAATACTAAACATCGTACTTCGGTGTAAGTTTTTTTTCCCCTTGGATATTCCATTAGGTAAATAACTAGTAAACAGTATCGAAACCCTAACGCATTCGTTCGAGTAATACGGTAGGTAAGTTTAAAGGTATCGAAACAATTAGAGGGAAAACTTTTTCGTGGGTGTTCGAGCGTAAATACTTGATTTCATCGTTTCGACAAATTGTAAACGGAAAGAAGGTACGCTAGGAAGCGTTTTATCGGCCTCTTTGACGCTAATGTCTTTAGGGACAAATTCAACGAGTACGATAAACACAATCGAAAACATCATTCGCGGAAATATTTTATTGTTTTAAACTCCATAATGACAAACAGTGGTACTGGGTTGGGTACTCCCTTACCTGTGAAAATTTCATTCTTTCATTCAGTTCACGCGTTAAAACTCCACGTATACGCAATTTGCTCTCGCTAAACGTTTGTTGCAGTTACACGAGTTTGTTCAAAAAAAAAAAAAAAAAAAAATTCGACGCGGCGGAAAACATACTTGAACACGGAAAATAAGAAGTCGTGTTAGGGAATATCTATTATTTTTTTATTCATAACGTGTAAACACACCTATAAGTATTGCGAAACGCCCGTCACAACCAAAATGTCAGAGAGATCAACTTTCACAACCAACTCTTGACAAGTTGTTGTATGGCGAAAAGAATATAATTTTTTTTTTTCAAATCCCTTTTTTCTGTTTGTTGTTTTCTTCTTTTTTATTTTTTCTTCGCTGTTTTTTTATTTCATTTTTTATATTATATTTTATATTCCATACTTGATATTGAATTCTATCGCAATATTTCTTCGAAATGACATTTTTCAAAAATTTTTACTTTATCAAGGACATAAAAAAAGTCATCGATATAAAAACATGGTATATATACGATGCCTCCGCGAATATTTTTTTTTTTTTTTTTATTTTTTTTTTTGTATAAAGTAGACGATGAAATAAGCTGGCAATAAATAAATTAGAATTTTTCCACTATTTTCTTAGTAAAACTTTTTCCCTACAATGTTGCTTTCGACGATGTGAAATACGTTATAAACAAGGAGAACGGAGTGTACACCTGATTTACAAATAAATGCAAATTTCAAATCAGTATAGTGTAGTGTTTTTTTTTCTTCTCTCTCTCCAAAAGCTCGCATTTTATCGCCAACAATCGCATCTTGATCGCGCCGCTATAATAACTGCTTAAATGCTATTCGATAAATATTCCGAACCCAGATAAACGTATACGTTATTATGTACCGAATGAATTTGCATGCAATTACAAAGTTTAATTTACGCATACTAACACGCCTGTTTATTTTCAAAATATGCTATAAACGAGTAAAAATAATTTAATACCAGAAAACGTACCCGGTGAAAATCCGCTTGATCTTATCGAATGGTTTGTTCGAGTCTTTAATTGCTGATTTTTTTTCTGTTCTAAAAAAACACGGTTTTTGTAATTTTTATTTCATTAAATAGGTGTAGGTACAGTTTATTTTATTCTTACGTAAAACTTGATTATTTAGGGGTGTGTAGTTAGGTGTACTTATCCGTATGTTTTTCAGATTAATTTTAGTAAAGTGTGGTTGGACCAATTGATAAACTGTTTTTAATATTTTGAGAAAAAAACAACATCAATTCAGAGATAATTTTAATGTTTACACAAATTTACGTAAAATGGTATTTTTTTTTGTTTCAAAAAAAAAAAAAAAAAACAACTGACAAAAGTTGTTGATTGGTCCAACCACGCACCGTCAAAATTCGCCTGGAAAACGAACTAGTAGGTACATGAGCTACGATTATGGAACTAGCATAAAGATTACCTACAGATGAAAGTCTACTATTCCAAATGCAAGGTGATAGAATTCCGCCGCGTTGCCAGCTTTTGAGAAAAAAAAGTTATTTAATTCCTTAATTTTTGAGACGACAAAAAATTACAAAGTTCAGAATGCCTGACAGAATGTCTAAACGTCATTCCATTTTGAAGAGAAGTTTAAAATAAATCAACAGACAAGAAAAAGTCGATTTTCATTTCAAAAAAGTCATCAATTTTTCTAAAAAGTTTCCAAGTTAAATAATGTCTGACAAAATATTTAATGGTGATCAATTATTTTAAAAAAAACTAATTAAAAATTTGAAAAATAAAAAAAATAAAGTCATCCGGTTTTGAAAAAAAAAATCATAAAAAATCATAAATATTATGTTTCAGAAAGTCTAATAAAATGTCCAAAAGTCATGAATTTTTCAAAAAAGTTTCCAGGTTTAAGAATGTCTGACAAAATATCTAATAGTGATCAATTATTTTTAAAAAACTAAATAATAATTTTGAAAAAATAAAGTCATCCGATTTTGAAAAAAATCATGAAAAATCATAAATTTCAGAAAGTTCAATAAAATGTCCAAAAGTCGTCAATTTTTCTGAAAAAATCCCAAGTTTCAGAATGCCTGATAAAATGTCATAAATAAAAAAAAAGTGTCGGAATTAAAATAACTAAATGCCCCCTCTGATTGGTTCCATTTCCACACAGTAAAACGGAGAAACTTTGATTTTTTTAAAAACTTATTTTATGCAAAATTAAAAAAAAAAAAAAAAAAAATCATCAAAGTTGCTCGATATCGCCGAATTTGCAGCATTTATGAGAGATATCGACTTGAAACAAGCCCAGACATGATTTTTAGGACTCTATGTCATCTTGAAGAAGTTGCGGGTTCCCAAAATGGCGTCATTTGGGTATTCAGGTAAAAAACGAAAAAATTAACGAATTTGGTCCAAATGCTGGTTGATGGTGTGTTTTGGTGTCTATAATGCTATATTTCAAGAAAACAATTTTCGACCAGAATGACACACTTAAGAGCAAAAAATGGATGAAAAAAATAGTTTTTTTGCATTTTTGAAGATGACGCACCACTATATCAAGTCCTACAAAAATATGGCGTTGTACATCTAGACTAAATACGCATTAATAGGTATATTTATATATTATTTTCAGAATTGCACTTCTGAAAGGGGTTACCAAAAAGGATTCTGGTACATTTTCCCGAATTCGGTTTCCCGAAGGGTAAATTTCCCGAATGTTTTTTTCCCCGAAGAACCCGTTTTCCCGAATCCCATTTTCACGAAAGCTGATTCCCCGAATCAACTTTCCCGAATAATTTTTTCCCGAATGATTTTTTACCCGAAGAACCCGTTTTCCCGAACCCCATTTTCACGAAAGCTGATTCTCCGAATCAACTTCCCGACAAGCTGGTTTTCCGAATGATTACCTATTTCCATGGTATGGTATTTGGTTGATGAGGGGAAGGCATTGTTTAAACTCTTTCATAAATCGTAACAATGGCTACCATAGAAGGTAAAAAATTGATTCTCGATGGTTACGTGTACCTGCGCTCTAGAACTGTAAATGAGCGCATTTATTGGGATTGTCGTAAGGTGAGAAGTAAGGAATGTCGTAAGGTGAGAAGTTAAGATCCAGCTGCCAAGCGTTGGGAAGAATATCTGAACGATGAAAACGAAGTAGAATACCTCCGAACGCTGTCCTACAACATCTCTATGTAGATAATTTCTAAATTATAATTTTTGATGAATAAAGAATTTATCAATTTCAAAAAATAAAAGAAATTTTCCCGAAATAATAACGATTCGGGAAAATGGGATCCGGGAAAATGGGATTCGGGAAAACGGGTTCTTCGGGAAACAACCTATTCGGGAAAGCGTATTCGGGGTTTTGTCCGGGAACCACCAAAAAGATCCTTAGAAAGCTCTAAATGCCCATTTGACCTTGAAAAAGTGCTCGATTTTTTTTTCAAAAAATTCCAAAAATCACCCTTGATACCGTTTACCATACTTGCAAAATTGAAGAATTTCGGTTGAAAATTGCCAAAAATTGAAATTTTCAACGAAAATCCACATTCAACTCCCCAGAAGGAGTTGAGATATCGACCTAAAAATTTTGTTGCGAGGGTTTGTACCGTAAGGACCAACTTCCACCGGATAATTTGAAAATCGATGCTGAGGACCAAATTACCTAAAAACTCGGCTACGCTCTTTTAAATAAAAATTGAAATAAAAAAGGAAAAATCATTATGCTCGAAACTAGGATGGCCTAAAAATGAAATTAAAAACTGAAAGGTTAAGAATTTATCCCAATATTGGAAATACCTAACTGACTACAAGTGTAAATGAAAATTTTGCCTTGAATTTAAAATGGATGAAAAATAAAAATGATGATAGATTTTAAAAAATCCATAAATTTAGGTTAGGCCTACGTAAGTGAAGAATTTGTACCTATCTATAAATCTTTTAAACAGGGTCATTTTACTCCATAAATTTTAACTGACAGAAATTAAAAATAAATGAAAATTGAAATTAATCAAAAAATCATCTTCAAAATTAAAAAGGAAAGACTGACAAATTAAAATTTAATTTTAAAAAAATTACTCGTATAAAAATTGAAAGAAATCACAAAAGTCCACAATTTCAAAATATTAAAAATTGAAATGGAATAAAAAATTCAACCACAAAAATATTTCTTCATATGTTACAAAAATGAAAGACTTATTCGAAGTCAGCCTTTTGTTGTTCTGAGGTCTCCAGAGGATTTAATTTCCTTTTTATTTCTCTCGTTGGCTGCTTATGTAAAGATTTGTGGATAAACGTGAAATTTGGTGAAAGGATGAGTAAAGTGCATCGATATACTATCGTATGCACTTCATACTTTTACTCGAACTAGGCAATATTTGAACTGGGATTTACGATACGTTGATATTGTGTAGCCATATCAGCAAAAAAAAAGAAAAGAAAAAACCGAAGAAAAAAAACGTAAGAATAAAATTATTCTACCAGAATAGCGTCATAGAGTACAAAACGGACATAGGTTTATTTATAAGAAAATAAATCTTTATCATTGTATAGGAACGTGACAGGAAATACAGCGCAAACATGACATATGTACGTGCACATAGTATACGTATGTGGTATACCATATTGTATAACTTATCGTTAAACTATATGGTGTTTTATTACTTAGCTTGCTGGAGGAAAAAAAACCTACGTATACACATTATGTACGTATTTCAAAAACCACGATAGATTTTACTGTGCAACCCAAAGTACATAAGAAAACATACCTATCCTTTATACTTACTCGCCGGGTACATTATATACCTTTGGAAATTAAGAAGAAAAAAAAACTCATTTGTCATTTCTAGTAAGCATTTTATAGCAGTGTGTATGTGTATGAAATCGTGGTGTAGGACGAAAAATATTCCGAGAGAGTACTTTCGACCATGATGATGTGTAGGCAACATTCTGCTAACTCTTATAAGCTTACGAAGAGTAAAAATATCAAGTTTTAAATGTATACAGGGTGTCTCGTCACCAGTTAACACCCCTTCACCAGCGATATAGTCAACTCAAACTAAGATCATGTATGCATGTTTGCCGACCCTATGAATTGAAGGGGCAAAGATATGCTCAACTGAAAATTTTTCTTTTTCAGTTTCGTTTCCGATTTTTAACCATGCGTTACTCGATAACCGAGATAGGTAGAAAGTTGCGCTTTGCGGCGTTGGAAAGGGAATTTTGTGTAGAATTTTTTAGTGGGGGTCGATCATTGCACTAAGTAATCAGGGAGGTCTGTACTGCATTAATTATCTTAAAAAACGTGTTCAAAAATTGTGACATTTTTGCAATTTTTGAGGAAATCTCAAAAAAGTTTCATCATTTGGTATTATTATTATGACTTGTCTCAGATGAAAAAAGTTCGACCTTTTGAATGCCGCAAACCAGACTCTTCTATCTCACTTGGTTGAAAAGTTAGAGCAGTTTCAATTTCAAAATCAGGTCTGAAAAAAAATAAATAAAAAAATTCAAAAAAATGTTTTTTTCTGAAATGTGGTTTAATTTATTTTAAACATCGAGTTTCACTCAAATTAATCATTTATGTTAGTTATCAAGTTCCAAAAATAACATAAATAAAAATTTTTAAAAATTTTTAAAAAATTAATTTTTTTTCTGCTAAGATTTTGAAATTGAAATTGCTATAACTTTTCAACCAAGTGAGATAGAAGAGTCTGGTTTGCGGCATTCAAAAGGTCGAACTTTTTTCATCTAAGACAAGTCATAATAATAATACCAAATGATGAAACTTTTTTGAGATTTCCTCAAAAATTGCAAAAATGTCACAATTTTTGAACACGTTTTTTAAGATAATTAATGCAGTACAGACCTCCCTGATTACTTAGTACAATGATCGACCCCCACTAAAAAATTCTACACAAAATTCCCTTTCCAACGCCGCAAAGCGCAACTTTCTACCTATCTCGGTTATCGAGTAACGCATGGTTAAAAATCTGAAACGAAACTGAAAAAGAAAAATTTTCAGTTGAGCATATCTTTGCCCCTTCAATTCATAGGGTCGGCAAACATGCATACATGAGCTTAGTTTGAGTTGACTATATCGCTGGTGAAGGGGTGTTAACTGGTGACGAGACACCCTGTATATAGAATGGAATAATGTCAAGCACACTTCTTTAGTTCGTAATATGCGGTTTGAGTTTTTCAATAAAAATCAAATAGAAACAGTAGAATAGGACAAAGGGTGCTTTACGGAACGAAACTCTCGCTAATGTTAGATGGAGTAAAGTTGAAGTTTTGTACCCGAAGAAATGTCTTGTTTATACATATTTTCAATTCAACGAAAATGCTTTTAACCGTGCGAGTTTCGGTGTATATGGAAAATGGCACGATATATGCAAATTACGACAGGTCGTCGCGAATGAATACTTAATCAATAAATTATATACGAAGAATAGGATTAATAAGCTCCAATACAACTCGTACCTATAATACGAAGAGAATATTTCCATTTAACCAAATCAATTTAATCGTTGTTGGAACACTCGATACTTATTCACCTGTGCTGTATGCTCGAGCTGTGCTGCGCTAATCCTTACGACGAAATGTACGATATAAAAGCCACTCGAAAATTTGCCGCGATCAACTTGGCAAAGTTGTATAATTTTGAGCGCGCCACGCCGTTCGTAAAATTATATAGAAAGAAGTTTAAGATGCCTCTAGATCGTTAAACCTTTATGCCAGACGGCGCCATAATGAACGGTATGAATAAAGGATTAAAAATGGACGCGCAAATTAAACGCGAAATTCGTGGCAATTTGTGGGCATGAAGTGGTCCACGTTGATGGGCTTTTTGTTATTATAAGCCGGCCGGAGGTTATTATATGATGAAGTTTGCCAAAATAGTGACCTGGTAATTTGTTCATGTGTTTTTCGTGCGTTTACCTTGGTACCTATCTACTCTCGTACGTGTAGAATTTATCTAGCTATCTACGGTATGTTTATTTGACGTCTTGAACTGAGTGGAGTAATTCCAAATGACACTTTTGCTTTTCATCTGTAGGGAGTATTTTAGCTCTCGGTTGTGTGTTTATTATTTAACCTCGAAAACGTAGGTACTCGAGAATTTAATTTTACAAAATTTCTGAAATAAAAAGTAATTTAACGTCGAAGTGTCGTCGAATGTGAAACCCATGCGTATTGCGTAGGACTCTGACTTTTTCTGAAAACACTCTTTTAAAAGTTTCAAATACCTAGTTCAGTCCAACTGGGAAAACAGTGAGAGTACTCTAAAAATCAAATTTGGGGTTGGAATTTTTTCGGCACACAAAAAATCAGTTGGTTTCTTGTTGGTTTGAATCTTAAATTCCAGAAAATGGGTATTTGGGATTAATGCCATTGTGACTTATGGGGGACTAGAGCCTAAAAACTTTCATTTTTCCAGGTCACTCCGAGTCATTTTTTTTTTTTTTTTACAGTTTAGTAGTGGACACTCTCCTACTCTGAATAAGTTAAAAACACACTCGTAATTATAGTCGTCTTCCTCGATTCTGAAAATGACAATTTTTTATAAATTCCAAAGTAACAATTGTTTACGAAAATATGTAAGATATTGGCAATTTTTAAAAAGTAGGTATAAGAAATGATGGGCAGGTATTTTCAATTGAAAATTCATTTTTTTTCTTAATTCTAGAAATTATGATTTTAAAAAAATCGCAAAATAGTTACCTACGGCGATTTATTATAATTTCAACAACTAAAGTACAATTTTTTGCATTAAATTGAAAAATGAAAATTTTTTGAAGATTACTATTTTTTGGAAATTTATTTCAATTCAAGACAATTTGTTTTATTTCTTAAAATGTCGATTTAAAAAAAAAAAAAATCAACTTAAAAGTTCTAAGTAAAATTAAAAACTAGAAGTTGTAAAAAACTCAATCATCAATCACGATTTTTTACAAAAATAAAAAAATAAAAAATTTACGAATTTTTGAAAATTAGAAAAATTTAAAATTCGAGAAATTACAATTTTTTTCTAAATTTGAAAATATTATTTTAAATTTTAGTAGGTAAATCAATTTTTTTCTTACAAAAATTTAAAACTCACAATTTTGAACTGAAAAATAAAAACTTTTTTTTTTGTTTAATATTTGAAAAAAAAATTGAAAAGTTACATATAAAATTGTACCTATCTAGCGATCATCTTTTAAAATATATTTTTTTAAATTTTAACAATACACGATTTTTTACAAAAATAAATAAAATAATCGAAATATTACACTTTTTTAATCATTCTAAAAATGGCGACAATTTAAAATTTTTCTAATTATGCCAAATATCCCTAAAATCTAAAATTAAAATGTTTTTTTTTTAAATCCAAAAATATAGGTAGGTAGTAATTTTCAAAAAAATTAACGAATTATAGGTACTTAATTTTTTTACAAAAACAAAAAATTGATAATTTTCACAAAACTCGGCGCTTCGCGCCTCGCCAGGCCTGGACCCCCCTGGTTGGCTCTATTTCCACACTACGTTTGAAAGTATGAAACATAGTATATGTTTTTACTCCGTGACAAACTCTAATAAAAATTTCAAAAAATTTCCAAGTTTCAAAATGTCTGAAAGTCATCTTTCTAAAAAAATTTCCAAGTTTCAGAATGTCTGACAAAATGTCTAAAAGTCATATAATTTATTTTAAAAACAAAAAAAATATATATATAAAATAGTCATTAAATTTATTTTAAAAAAATTACAAGTTTCAAAATGTCTGACAAAATGTCTGAAAGTCATCTTTCTAAAAAAAATTTCGTTTCAGAATGTCTGACAAAATGTCTAGAAAATGTCTAAAAGTCATTAAATTTCAAAAAATTTCCAAGTTTCAAAATGTCTGACAAAATGTCTGAAAGTCATCTTTCTAAAAAAATTTTCAAGTTTCAGAATATCTGACAAAATGTCTAAAAGTCATCTTTCTAAAAAAAATTCTAAGTTTCAGAATATCTGAAAAAATGTCTAGGGAATGTCTAAAAGTCATAAAATTTCAAAAAAATTTAGAAGTTTCAAAATGTCTGACATAATGTCTAAAAAATCGAATTTATAAAAATGTTCCAAGTTTTTTAATGTCATCAAAACCTAACCTAACTTAACCTAACCTAACCCAATTGGTGTCGGATGGATTTTTGGGTCTTTTTTTCCATTTTGGTCTCCGTAAAAGCATATACTATGCTAAAAAAATTATTTTTTTTGAATTCTGAAAATGATGAATTTTTGATGATAAATAATAATTTTTTTTTATGTATCTACCTACCTACTATAAAATCAAAAATTTCCACTTTTATTTGAAAAATTCTATAAATCAATTTTTTATACTCAATAATCAAATAACTAGGTAATGTTTTTTTTTTTTTTTTTTTTTTTTTTTTAATTGAGTAGGAAAAACGTTAAAAGAATTTAAAGCATTTTTGTGAAAAATTTTAAAATAAAATTCATCCCATACCGTCACTTATTGAATTTTATATTTACCCCAATAAATGACAATTTTCAAGGAAAATCAAACAATGACAATTTTTCAAAAATCCAAAAAAATTTTAAAGAATTCAATGAAAAACTACAATTTAAAAAAATAACAATTTGAAAAAATATGGATGATGTGCTTGAATCTTTTTTTATTTTAAATTATGGATTATCAAAATCTTTATAAATCAGGGGATTTTCACATAAATCAGAATTTAAAAATGAAAGAAAAATGAATGTTATTTTCTTTAAGAAAATTCTATCTGTACTTGAACTGAATTTTTTACAAAAACGTACCTATAATAGATACCTTTTTTTTGAATGATCATTTTTAAAAAATTCTAAAAAATATTTTAAAAATAAAATTCTAAAATTGATACTTACCGAATTTTATACCTACTACGGCTACACATTAATATCTCATTAAATTACAATTTTGTAATAAATATTTTAAAATTTGTAAAAAATCAACAAAAAAAATGTCAATTTCTAAAAAAATGTATATTAGGTAGGTACTTAACTTACTCGTATTTCTGTAATCTCAATGAATTAATACAATCTTTTATAAAAATAATTTAAAGGTGTACCTACGCTGGATTGTTTCATAATTTCATTTTTTTTTTTTTGAAATGTCAAGATCTTTTCCTCTAAAATTGATTCGTTTGGTGTAAAATCAACTCCTGGCGCAGAACCCCTTTTTATCGAAAAAACGAAAAAAAAATTCAAAAAATTGGAATTGAATTTTCAAAATTTTTTACCAAAACGGTTGCTACATATTAGGTACTTTTATCCAACAAGACCATTTTCGGCGATTTTCCATCTTAAGTACATCTGTTTGTAAGAGAGGGGAAATGAAAAACCCCTTTTTGTCGTGTTTTTAAAAATTGAAAATTATGTAGTTAGTTGGAATGAATTTTTTTTTTTTTGAATCAAAGTGGTCTTAAAATAGGTACATATTTTTACCAAAAAATAACCATTTATGGAGATTTTTCAACTTTACCCGAATTTTCAGAAACTGCATGAACTGCGCAATTTTTCCAGAAAGATGCAGTTCCTGAAAACTGAGGTAAAGTTAAAAAATCGTCATAAATGTTTTTTTTTGGGGGGGGGGGGGGTGGTTACAAATATATAATTTAGGACCACTTTGATTCAAAAAAAAAATTCAATCCCACCTGACTTTTCATTTTTTTCTTCTTCAAAAAACAAGCAAAATAGGTTTTTTTATGTCCTCTAAAAAACATTTACGTAAAGATGAAAAATCACCGAAAATGGTCTTGTTGGGTAATAGTACCTGTTTAAAAACTATTTTGTTAAAAAATTTTGAAGGGAAAAATTTTATTTTAATTTTTTGAAATTTTTTTTGTTTGATCAATTCAAAGGGTTCTGCGCCAGGAGTTGATTTTACACCAAAGGAATCATTTTCAGAGGGAAGGACCTTGACATTTCGAAAAAAAAATGAAATGATGTAACACCCTAGTGTACGCTGTACCAAACCGTAGAAAAAAAATACCTCGAAATGACTTTGAAAAATTAGTATTTTTAGGCTCCAGCTCCATAATTACAAAAAAAAAGAATCATTTTCTGTAACTTTGAACTTGAAGTACAAGAATTAAACTAAATTTCTTCTTGTGCAAAATAGACAACACAATGAACATGTTTTCCCTGTTGGACTATAGGCTGCTATTAGTATCGAATGTCTGGAAAAAGAAAATGTTGGCAATAACATTTAGACGTACGTTTAAGTACAATGTAAAAATTAATTGTATCGTTTTGGCGAATTTACTTTAATAAAATGTCGTCGTGTTGGTAGTATATGTAAACATACCTATGCGATGCCACGTTGAATGGAACTCGTATCACATTTGAATCGGTTTAAACTTTCAAATTAACCGCATTCGCAATTTTCTACTCGATTAAAATTCTAGGTCGATTTTGTGTAGATAGGTACGCCGAGTTTTTATTGCATTTTTGCTTCTCACGCTCCGGCGACGAAAATTTTACATCGGGTTGATTTGCAAGAGTGTTTTTGTAATGGTACGAGCCAAACAGGAGGCGTAGAGCTGATGGGGGTTCTACATTTGAGTAAATATTAAATTACGAGCGAAAGCACGTTCTTATTAAATGCCGCTGAACTCTTAAAACACATGTACACCATTTCATGCACGTTAGACGAATGAATGGTAAAATTACATAGCTCGCAATAAAATCACAAATATAGTGCAATGAATTTTGAATAGTCTTCTTCTCTCCCCCCCCCCCCCCCCCCTCTAACACCAGATATTCTAAACTCACTCTTCAGTATACGCAAATATGGCGTCGTTGTATAAAACTACCGTTGTGGATACGTGGATGGCTCTAGCAATGGTGTTTTTGGGTTTACGATCAATTAAAAGTGTGCCGATTCAGAAAAAGAGAATCGATTAGGAGTACAGAGTTTTACGATATGAGCTGTGTCGAGCTTGCGACTAGATTTTTCCATTTTATCGACGGTGTCTCGTAAAAACTTCATAAGAGCGTTCACCTTCAACTGATTGTGCTGAATTTAAAACATCAAAATACTCGTGGTACTTGAAATTTTCAAGATTTGTTTTTGAAAAACGAAAATTGTACAACTAAGGTACATGAACTCAAAGGCATATTATTATTACGAGAAATTTTTTCAATTCCAAATCGAACCATGGACTTTGCCAGATTGTGCGTAATAAATTTCCTAAAGAAAACAGATTTCTGTCATCAATTGAAACGATTTGCTACAAGAAGTGAAGTTGTAAAACTACAGTATACGTACAAAGTGCTTTTAAATCCGCTTCAATCCTTCTTATCAATAACTAGGCAACTTACATGGCATAGAAGGTAATATGCCTATTGTGTATTTCGAAGGGATATTTCATTGTTTTTTCCGACTCGTATTTTGTTTTGCATTCGATTTGAAAGTCTCTACTCTCTGTTGTCGCGATAAGTCGTCTTTGCACGGAGAAAAGATTCGTAAATTTCGTGTATCGCCTAGAGCAGCGTTTTGTAAAACTAAATATTCAAAAATAACTTCGTAAATAATCACGGTTTCGAATAAACGCTAATTTTAGTATTTCCAGAAAAACGATGTACTTAATACGTGGCTTAACTTTGAAACGTATTTAATACGGAGTTTAATACCTAGTCGTATTTGGAAATCGAGCGTTTGTAAAATATGTTGTGAAATATGCCGTGCTCGTATTTTGTTTGGTATTATTAAAATAATGAGGTTAGAACGTTTCATTTTTTTTTTCATTATATAGCCGAATTTTCGAAAAAAATATAATCTATTGTATTTTTTCATTTTACTTTTAAATTTTTCTCAGTTTTATTTAATTTTATTTCTTTTTAAAGTATAATTTCTCAACTTTTCCATTTTTTTCACTTTTCAAATTTAAAAAATTTTTTTGTTTACTTTTTTTTTAATTTTCAATTTTTTTACTTTCTTTTTTCCTTTTTTTAAATTGATTTTTTCAGACAGTTTTTATAAAATGATTCTTTTGTTCAAATAAAGTAGAAAAAAAAATGTTTTAGATATAGCTGTGTAGAATGATCAGAAAAATAGGTATGTACCTCTGTGAGCATATTTAAATTGTAAATAAGTTGTAATATGTGATAGACAGTTTTCTCAAATGGTGGTACATGTACCTCGAGGTATTCGAAGATTTCGAGGGGGAGGGGGGCTTACGTGATGACAATGGCAGCCTAATGCTAACACATACAATACTTGCATTTGTACGTTTTCAAATTTATTCAGAAAATACATACTCGTGTCGTAGGTGGGGTACTAATTCAAAATGATGATTTATTTGAAAATTCTCATCCTCGATCATTTTGCTTGAGCAGCAATCAATTAGGTATAATTTTTTGACTAAATTTAAATTTTTTTCTTCGGGTGAAAAATATATATTTTTATTAATAAAAATATATTTCAATTTTTTTTTTAAAGGAAAATTTTTCAATTTTTCGGGATTAATTATTAGGCCTACATAGGTAGGTACCTATTATAGGTATTTATTTTATTTTTCTCAGAAAAATGTTTCGATTTTTTTTAGTAGGTAGGTAAAAAATCTTCCAATTTTCTGGATATTTTTTCAAATTTTTTGTAGTATAGAATTTCTCATTTTTTGGAAGTATAAACATTTTTCATTAAAAATTAAATTTATGGGGAGGGGGGGAGGGGGGTTGAAGGAGATGTCTCGATTTTTCCGGAGTGAAAGTATGTGTATTTTTCATCTTGATTTTTTAAAATATAAAACGATTTTTCGTTTTCTTCATTTTTTAATTTTTTTTTAAATGAAAAATTTTGTAATTTTTTGAATAAAAAGTCTTTCAATTATTGAAGAAAACATTTTTTATTTTTATTTTTTTTGTTATTTAGAAAAAGTTTCTCAATTTTTCAATTTTTTTAGAATAAGAAATAATTATTTCAATTTTTTGGATTTTTTCAATTCTTTTATAAAATGAAATTTCTTGTTTTTTTGAGTATTTCCTTTTTCATTTCACAAGTTGTTTTTTTTATAGGTTCCTAACTAAAAAATTTAGTTATTCTGATGAGAAAATTTCTCAATTTTGAAGGTGTTATAATGGTGCGATGTATTTCTCATAAAGAGAATTTTCAAATGTGTTTTTTTGTATTTCTTCAAAAAATTTCATGCAAAAACGTAATTTTTTTATTCAAAATAATTTTATCCTGAGAGATTTTTTCATATTAAGTAGGTAGATATGGTGAATTTTAGTGAGAAAGAAATTTTTGTGTTGAATTTTTCAAGATTTTAAAAAAATATTTTTTTCCTGTAAAATTAAAAAAATAAGCATATGCCGGGTGCCCAATTATATGTGGCACACCTTACTACATTTTATTTATAAGTTGGTAACATTTCTAACAAATGCGTTTGTTTTCTTTTATCAATGTTACCAACTTATTAAAAAAATGTAATAAGGTGTGCCACATATAATTGGGCACCAGGTAGGTATAATTAGGTAGGTATGAAATGATTTCTTGAAAAAAAAAACGGTAATTTTTTTTGAGTATTTTTTGAGTGTCCTCAAAAATTATCACATGGTCACTGGCGTCGATCTATCAAAATGGGTTAAAATTTCGCGAGAAAATCAAAAATCGTAATTAAATTTTTCTTAGAACTTTTTTTGAGCGTTTTGAGTCTATTTGTGAATATTTCCACGTTGATTTGTGACTTGGCCGGACTGATAAGGAAGTGAAGCTTAAATGTCTAAAAAAGATGTATGAGCTTACAGATCTAAAAAATGTGTCATTTGGTATGATACGAAACTTCAAAATTATTCTAAATTCAAAATAGTTTTTGTCCAGAAATTGCACAAAATTTTACTTCACAGCACTATAATATTAGCCAGCTCACTTCCAAAAAAAAAAAAAATTGAAAAAATTCAGTCACTAAGAAAAATTTGATTGCAATTTCAACCAATTTTAACAGGTTGTGTGACGGTTTTTCACAATATCCAAAAACAGAGTAATGTGAGGCTCAAAATACTCAAAAGAAATGTTGTTTGTTGATTTCCTAAACGAGTAAAAGATATGTTTGCACCCATTTGTTGCGGAAAAACCCGAAAAAAAAATGTTGTAGGTACAGAAAAATCCTGATAAAAGAATTGTTTTTTCACAAGGAAAATTCAGTTATACGCTCTGTTTTAAGCCTGGAAAATATTTTTTTCAAGTTTCAGCAAATGTATTCAATTCACACTGCATCCCAATTTTTTTCTTTTTCTTTCCTTTCTCCAAATAATTTTATCAATTTAGCACCAACTATATCTTAGTGAAAATTACTCGATATCTAGAAATGAGTTTTTCAACTTTTGAAAATTGTTTAACCGAATAAAACAACGCAATAAAACAAGAGTACACACTTATTTTATTTATTTATTTTCTAACGAACGCGTTATAATTTTAAAAAGAAACGTTTATAAATATTTAATAAAGTTTCCCCATGTTTTCCCACCACGTTATTTTAGTTATGGCAAAAAAAAAAAATTGTGTTTCAAACTAAAAACAAAAAGTAACCTATTATTACTCGCATAAAAAGTTTACCGAATGCTGATAAAAAACAATCCAGATTGAAAAAATAAAACTGACAAAGCGGGGAAAAGTTTATCACATGTGAATATTATCGGATGTATATGGATTATACTTGAGGAAAAATGCCATTTATTCAACGACAATGAAATTCAATTTATCCAATCTGGAAAAAACACATGTTTTTGAAAATATTTTTCATCTAGAGGAAAACATAAAGGGCTACGTACATATATTTCGATAATACGATGTTAATGTAACTGGGTTTCCAAAAAAAGGTGTTAGATTTAAAATTTGAATTGACATTGCGAGTGAATAATATAGATTAGGGTAGGTAGGTATTTATTGTAGGTAAGTAGCTGAAATTGTCTATTGTTGGAAATATATTTTGGTGGTCGTTAACTCGAGCCTAATGTACACATATTTTTCAAAATTTGTATATATTTTCGCCTTGGAACATCTGGTAGTTGGACTGCGAAATTTAAATCCAATAATGTAAAATCGTTTGATATAAATTCACGAGGGAAAGGCAGATTACGCCGGTAGGGTATACTTAATAAACGAAAATAGTCCTTGGCTCATTTGGAAACTTCTCTAACAGAAAGTAAATTCGCCGATGAAAACCATTGAGAAAGTTTATCTTCGTTAAAATCGTGATAGCCGGCAGCTAAATTTTACGGATTATGAAGCCCGCCTTAACAAACGCTATCCGTACGTGATCTTGCCTCGGAAACATTTCAGTTCTCATCCCTTATATATATCCGACGGTATTGCTACGATTTTTCTGCTTATTTTTCTCTCCTTCTTCGATGATGTGCATTGAAAAGAGAAAGACGTATAGTTGTATTAAACTAGAAGCTCGTTTTTCAGAATCTCTCGAATTAACGACCAAAGAAAGCCAGAAAGGGAGGAAAATGCAGCAACGTTTTTGATAAAGTCGCTTACTGTTAAAATAGCGAAAAATTAAAAGAAATTTTCGTTACAATTTCTCACGCTTGTTGGACGATATAAATTGTCACATAATCGATAAATTTATCAAGTGTGAAGTTTTCCATAGCCAGGGCGTATTTTCTTTTTCTCTTTTTTTTCACTGGATGCTTGTTTTGTCTTTGGTAACGCGCTTTGCATTCCAATTGAGTCTTTTGTCAGAACGTTTTGACGCAGAGTAGATTGCATGATAGAACGGTCCCGTGCTCGGGATTAGCATTTCGAAGCTTTTGGTCATGCCGTGAAATAAAGATTTTTGCTACGGTCTTCCTCATGCCATGTTCTTTCCTCCGGCACTGATTTTCGTGGTCCGCTCGTTCAATTTTCCGCAACTACATGGCAAAAAGTAAGCGCTTCTAAATTAGCGAAATTTTTTACGACCAAGTTGCTTATCTAATTTTCGCTGGAACAAATGCTCTACAAACGTATTCTGTCAGTTAATCTGTCTTAATGATAACAATTCCAAATAAAATAGCGTTTGCTGGCTGGTAATAAAATTTACCACAAGTTGACGAAAAAAATACATTACAAAAATAGACCAATTTATAAGGGTTTTAATTAAAATTTATCCCTAAATTGTGACGCAATCTGCTCTTGGAATTTTCTTCGTCCGGTTAATTGTTGTCGCATTTTATTATTGTGTGAGATTCGCCTTCTATTCGTCTTGTTTTTCGACAAAAATTTCATCATCGTATGTATCATACAGGGTGTCACGGTTCAGAGTAACAAGGCTTGAGATTTGGATACAACCGAGTACAACTAACAAAAAACTTAAAGTAAACATGTTACTTAAATTTGAAAATGAAGGAGCTACAAAGCTTTGAAAATTTATATTTTGCCAAGCAAATTGGTTGGCAACACTGTTTTCAAAAAAAAAAATCGACTCTGGCAGTGGAACTAGCTCCTAGATTGCACTGCGGCGGTTGGGATTGAGCTGAATTTTCTTGAATTTTTTCAAGCCCAAAACTATAGGTATAAACCACTAATAAGTATACGAAATTAAAGAGAAGAAAGGGGTCAAATAAATTTTTTTATAATAACTAAACTTATTATTGGAATCCTAATCTACAACCTTTGTTTGAAATTTTTTAAATTCAACCCCGCCCTCCAGTCATTTTTCAATATTGAGAGTCTTCGTACTAATATGCGAAATTAGAGGGGAGGGAAGGGTCCAATCGGAATTCTTATAATAACCAAAATTATTTCCAGGATCCTAATCTACAACTTTTGTTTCAAAAATGTTTTCAATTGAAACACCAATTTTTCATATTATTCCATGGATACTCGTTATTAAAAATTGGGGAGAGGTAAGGGTTGGATTGAAAAAATTTTCAAACAAAAGATGTAGATTAAAACCTTCGAAATAATTTTAGTTATCATACGAATTTCAAGCATATTGGTACGAAGACTTTCAATATTGAAAAATGGGGGGGGGGGGGGTTGAATTAAAGAAAATTTCAAACAAAAGTTGTAGAATATGATCCTAAAAATAAGTTTGATTATCATAAAAATTTTGATTGGACCTCTCTCTTCTCCCTATTCCATTAGGACAATACATGGAACTGGTGTCACTTTTTGAAAGAAACAAAAAAATTTATGTGAAAAATTTTCCTATCTTTAAAAGTGAAGGCGCTATGGAGCTTTGAACTTCATAATTACGGATTTTAGATGATTTGTAGTCCCTTCATTTTCAAAAATAGGCAAATTTTTCACATAACTTTTTTTGTTCCCCTCAAAAAGTTACACCTGCTTCATTTTATCGTTTTATTTCGTCTCCGAACCGGGACACGCTGTATTTATTTTGAAAAATAATTAAATAAACGAAATTCATCGAGAGAGAGTTTTCGTTTATTTTTTTGCCTCTCAATTCATCTCAACTGGCTCATTTCGAGTCCATCATGTTTGGAGGAGAAAAATAACGATCGTGTCGCCGCGATATGCCGCATTATGATTAATAATGCAAAACAATGCGCCAACTAATAGTACGTGCGCGCGTGTATTGTAAATTAGAATTTGTGTTCGGTGCTGTATGCTCGCTTCAACACTATAAGGTAAAATAACAATAACGAGACTATTTTATATATCATACTCCTTACTAGATATATTCCAGCAGGAATACGTAATCTAAGATAAAGTTAATTATTGCTATCATGTTGAAGACGGTATTGCCGTAGATTGTTTTCACGGTGTTGTAAAATTTCGTTATCCTACAAAAATTAATCAAATTTTTGGTGTGTAAGAGATAATAGCTTCCCGTCAATGTTGCTTGTTTTCCCCATTAATGCGGGTACCTGGTACGTATTTATAACTTCCAACAATATAGTCTAAGTGAAAACCATGTGTAGGTAGATTTCCTTCTCAGGAATTATATCCCTACAAATATTTGAAATGAGATGGAAGTACTTTGACAGTTGGGTGCTCAAAAATTGTGTTTTTTTCGTTCAAAGATAAAATCATAAAATGATTTAACCTTATTCTATTATTGGGTAAATAAAAAATATGTAGATATAAAATCTTTATTTTTGCTCTTCTGAACCCAGTCAGGAAATTTTTGGTAGCGCACCCGTAAGCAAATGGTAGTATACGCTACGGTAGTGCCTGCTATCATTCGCTACCATTCCATTGCAGAGTAGCGGAAGGTAGCGGAAGGCAGTGGTCACTACTGTAGCTGCCAATACCCTGCACATCTGTGTAGCACAAGGTAGCGTACGCTACCGTTGCGCTACTCACCATTCGCTACCAATTGCTCCCTTTTCTGCTACCGACAGCAGAAGGTAGCATACACTTCGGTAGCGCTACTACAGCAGTAGCAACCATTCGCTACATTCGACTGGCTAGTTGCTGAAGGTAGTGTACACTACCGCAGCGTTACCATAGCAGCCGCTACTATTTGCTGCATAGTCATAGAAGGTAGTGTGCACTACGGCAGTGACTCGGTAACAGGTGCTACCCAACACAACCGAGTAGCAGAAGGTAGTGTATGCAACTGTAGCGCAACCGCTTTCAAGACCAATGTTATGTTCTACATATACACACGAAGAACACTTGAGCAAATTGATACACCATAAATGCATTAAGGCATTACATTACATCATTTTAGGCCGTCATAAAAATCTTGAAATTTCAACTGGGGACCTAAATTGAAAAAAAAAAGTTATTAAAAGAAATAGGAATTTTATTAAAATTGAAAATTTGAAGTACCCAGGTACATGAAAAAAATGAAGTTTCAAAATTCAAAATAATGAAGAAAAAATGTGTTTCGAAAAATTTCTGTTGAAAGCATAAGTAGTAACTAATAAGTTGTCATTTTTCAAACATTTTGCATGTTGAGTATAGGTACTTAATTTTTTTTAATTTGAAGCACATCAAAAAATTATAAACTTCATTTTGCTATTTTTTTTTTTTTTTAAATATGAAATTCCTACTTACTCAATATACAAAATGTTTAAAAATCAAAACTTATTAGTTACCTACTATTTATGCTTTTAACAGAAATTTTTTGATCTTTTCACAACCTTAATTATACATTTAGGAAATGGATAGGATGGAAAATAGTTTTTTTTTTTTACTTTCCAATAATATCAAGACACGTTTTTGTGTAATTTAATTTGGTAGGGCTGCGGCATTTCGGACATAGCTAGTTTAACTTTACAGTTTACTTGTACGAAATGAGATTTAATAAAAATCCAAAAAGCTAACATTTTTTCTCAAATTGAAAGTATAATAATAAAAATTCGATGTACTCGTAGGTATAAAAAAGTGACAATAAAGTTTTAAAAAAATGCGTTTCCAACAATACTTTAAAATTATGTTATGAGCGGTTTTTTTGTTGAAAATTTTTAAAAGAAAAATGAACATTTCGTTGAAAATAATTATCAACAAAAATGTTTAAATTTTCAACAACCTTCTAAAAAAAATGGTTTTCTAGCAAAACTTACCTACAAAAAAAAAAAAAAAAAAATCATATTATACCTACTGTAAATTCTAAAATATTGTACCTTCTTATTCATGATAGAAATTTGAATAAAACATAACAAAAAAGTGTTGAAAGTATTTATAATAAACTTCTAAAAAGTTGTTTTCAACAAAACTTCAAAATAATCTTCTGAGCAACATCATTTTTATTTTTGATGTTTTTTTCGTCAAGTATAATTTTTTTGTGAAAAATTAAAATTAAAAAAAAAAAATAATTTCCAACAAATTTTTTAATTGTTCAACAAGATCGACTAAATAATTTTCAAAAATTAAAAAAAATATATCACCAGATAACAGAATAGTTCAAAAATTCAAGTTTTGGTAAAATAAAAAATGGGATGTAACCATCCACAATAAAAATCGAGGGAAAATTTTAACAAAAGATCTGTGAAGCTATAAAAAAAGCACACTATTTCTTTTTGTGAAAAATTTTATATAGAAAAATTCAAAAATGGTTAACAAAATCACAAAAAATGTTCACAACATTTTTTTCTAAAATAAATTTTTTCAAAAAATGTTTAAAAAAAAATTGTCACAAAAATTCTTCTGAAGTCATAAAAAAAATATTTTTTTGTAGAATCGTTGATAAAATTGATTATAAATTTTCTAAATCCATTAGGTATGGTTTGTTTCAAAATTTTTAAAATGTTTGTGAACAATATTCATTTAAGATACCTGATTATATTTTTTTTAGGAAGATTTAAAAAACGTTATTCAGCATAAATTACTATTTTTGAAATTGTTTTTAGAAATTTAAAAAAAAATATGTTTTGGTAAAATAAAAAAAAAAACTGCTAATTTTTTCAAAATAATAAGTAAATTATTTTTTTACCCATTATTATTTTTTAGAAACTGTGCTCAAACACAATAGAAATTTCGTGTTTAAAAAGAAATAATTGTGATGAAATTTTTTACCAAACTTCTAAAAACTTGTTCTCAACAAAATTTTAAAATGATGTTCCCAGGCCAACATTAAATGTGTTATTTTTAAAAAAATTAAATAGAAATATTTTTAAAACTCGTTTTCGAATATTAAAGGAAATGTTTCCAATAAATTTTTAAAAAATGGTAAAATTTGAAAAAAAATCAGGAAAAATTTGTATCTATACCTATTAAAAAAAATATGAAATTTCAAGTTCTGATGACTTAAATTTAAAGAAATAGTTTCTCGGCATTTTTTTTTTCAACAGGTTTCAAAAAAAATGTTATTCACATTTTTTTTTAAAATTTGGGTTTAGAAAAAATTGAAAAAAAAAAATGATTTTCTACAAAAACATTTTTAATTTTCAAAACCACAAAAATAGAATATCCTTCTTTGCAAGAACACCGTAGGATTAAATTTAGGTACATATTGTTTTCTATGTATGTATTAGATAATTTCCGACAAAACTTTCTGAACCATTTAAAAAATAATTTTTAAAGATTCTTAGTTTTAAGGGGTTGCGAAACTTCCCGTGTAGCAACGTCGATGCTAATTTCGATATAAATTTCGATGTGTCGACATTTATATCGACATCCACATCGACATTTGCAATGGTGAGATTTTGAAAAATATGCTAAGTTCAAATATTCAATATAAGTATATATTAAAATTACACCAAAAATAGTGTTCAAGCCAACATTTGACATTTTTTGTCAAATATGCGGCATTGAGGCCACCTTTGTAGCTGGACACATGCGAGTGTCCAACTAACATAGAGATGATTCTTAGACCTTATGTACTAATTCACAACACACTTTATCTGCGAGTATCACAATCACCCTCAAGACGTCGACAGTCAAGTCGATGCATTATTCGACCCTCGACAATTAGATCGACATTAACTCGACTTAAAATTCCTCTGGTCAACACTGTCGACAGTTAAGTCGATGCATTATTCGACCCTCGACAATCACATCGACACTATCTCGACTTAAAATTCCTCTGGTCGACACTGTCGACAGTGAAGTCGATGCATTATTCGACCATCGACAATTATGTCGACAATAACTCGACAAGTGGTTGTATTATTCAAAACTTTAAAAAATAAGAAAATTTTGTGATTCTTTCAAAAATTATTTATTCCTGAGCTTAAAATGTTCCTATTAATTGTTTTTAGTTCTTTTTAGATATAAAATTTGTAAATTTAATTGGCAGAAATTGTCGACATAAATGTCGATGCGTTTATCGAGTATCGATTTTTACATCGACTTGTCTACGTAGAAAAACAACGTTTTCTAAATTATAGGAAAATACTGAGAAAAATTCAAAAATTTTGATTGAACAGTTATGTTTAACATAGAACATTACTTTAAATCTCAAATATCATTTTTAATTCATCGTTAACCGAGAAAAAAATGTGTCTGAATTTTGTCGACATAAATGTCGATGTCGACAATTGCTACACGGGTTACTGAATAAGAATAAGGAAATCTTATGAAAAATTTCAAATTGAACTCGTGTGACCTTCAAATCATCCTATAAGTCTGTGCGTTTAATGTTATAGGTGGTACATAATACTTACACAATTTGTATCCACTTCTACATAATAAATAACGATAACAAAGAAAATAAAAGAGAGAGAAAAAAAAACTTTGAATAAAAAAGCCTACTAGATATTGCGATGGAGAATTCTTCAGAGAAAAATATTCGCTCAGCATAGCACGAGCAAAACATAAAAATTTTGCTCGATATTTTATCTATAAATTTTTGTTTGGTGAGAAATTTCTTTGCTTTTACTGCACCAAAAATAACTTTATCTCCGAAGTATAAATTTACCTTTACACAAAGAGAAATTAAGTAGGTACATCAAAGAAATGATGATTTAGTTTGCTGGTACTTTTTAAAAATGCCGCATTAAACGAAGCCTCGTATTATTGTAGATCATTGTAAGGTTAAAATTGCGATGAGGTGAGAGCGAGGTGCGATTCACAGTGTTAAGTGGTTCTTAAAACGTAAGTAATACGAGATACCGAAAGTCGATGTCAAGTTTTTTTTTTTTCTAGATGGATTAATAAGATGCGCGTGAGTGAATCTCTTTTATGTAAATTTTCACAATGAGGTTCCAAGTCGAGATGCTTTTATTTTTAAGTAATTTTCATCCAGGTCTATGACCCTAAAAGAATGCTGGAATTAAATTTCTCTTCTCGTTTCATTTCGATCGGACGTCAAAGAAATGTTCAAGTGGTTAAAAAATTCAGCGAAAATTGTCAACTCGCTTAATGAAATATTATTCTCTGCAGAATTTACGAATGATACATTTCAAGCGGGCGACTCGCGAATATAGCATCGAGTATGAATTTAAAGAGCAAACAGCAAACCATATTTAATATAAGGCGGTTACCACCGATCTGGTTAACCCCGCAGTGCGAAATGGAAGTTGGAAAAAAGTATCTTGATAATTATTATTAACTTTGTACTTTTTTCACTTCTCAATTTCGTCGCTATCGTGAAATGAAATATAGAAAAATTCTTGCAGAATTGTTTGCATTTGAAAATTAACAATCCAAGGTTTAAAATAATTTTTGTTTCGCTTTATACCCTCAGGATGATGGTAATTACACGAGTACTTTTAATATGACCGTTTCTGACATGGGTAAAGCTTTTAGAGCACTTTTACAAAAGAACTGCGAAACACGACAAAAGTTTATGATAAAAATATCATATCTACGAAAAGCCTGTTGCAAATTGGACAAGTGAAAAGTTTCCAAAGAAATTTCTCACCAGACCGTTTACGAGTAGCAAATTTTACAAGAATTCTCTAATGCATTATATTTATGAGTTCAAGTTTATTCGATATCTACTACGGATGTGTTTCTTTTTTTACGTCGTAAATGTAAAAAAACCGTGATAAATTGAATCGCGACGTACCTAAAACAAAAATTTAAAAAAAAAGCAAAAGTATAAAATGAGGGAAAAAATTACAGAAGCGAATCTAAAAGAGACGCAAATTACCTACATAGAAAAAAAAGTCTATTGAAAATAATTTCTCATCATTTAAAATTGTTTTTAAACGAGTTTCATTTGATGAAAACCATTTCGATTTTATCGGTCACCTTGTCGACGTCGTCGCGCAAATTAAAAAGGTACTTAATTCGAAAAAAAGACCTTTAGAAGAGGGGAAAAGTCGTCTCGATTTTCGTTCCATGCGAAAGATGGAAAATTTCTTAGCTTCGTAAAAAATAATAATCGATGATGCTTTTGAAAAAAAAAAAATAATAAAACAAAGAAAAAATTAATCCACTAAGAAGATTTTTACCAGATTGGCAACGGTGGGAAATGTACCCACCTGAAATACCTATACCTACGTCCTAAGTATAGCTTGATACATTAAAATGGAATCCTACAGGTGTTCTTAATGTTTGTTTATTAATTTTTAATTTTTTTTGTTTGCCCTGTTGATGAAAACGAGTCGTAGAGTTGGCTGTTTTAATTTTTCATGTCGTTCTTTGTGTTGGTGGAAATTAATTTCGCGCGTAATCACGCGAACTTTTGTCAGAAGAGGGTTTGCGATTTTTACTACGTAGGTTTGTATCTGTTTCGGGGATGCGATTAATTTGTATAGAAAAGCGCCGTATAGCGAGTTTAACGAACCTTTTTGTCTTCGGTATCAGCTTAAATATGACGACGATTTTCAACGAATCACTTCATTTTATTAATTTATGTGTACTTTTGTTTGTTCCAGGTGAGTGAACGCGTTAATGCATTCGTATATAACGTGGATTTACGTACATCGAAGCAGTACTGTCGTGTACCGGTGCGGTGTGGATGTATTTATACTTTAGTATATGTATAGTACTCCTTATGTATACGTATCATCGAAGGAAAGATTAAAGCGAACTTTCGGAATACCAAATGGTATCGTTTGTATTGATAATTGCACGCTTGATATTTACGAGTGAAATTTTATAGCGTACGAATCATTGAACCGGTATGGTGTGATTTAAGGTAATCAAAACATCGTTCGATTTTTATTACCGAGTTGCGAAGTTATACGGAAAAGCTATGAAAGCTGAAATTCAAATATGTGTGTTTCTATACTTATGAAAGGTGCTTGAAATAGAATATCGCGTACTCTGATTTATATTAATACGTAATTTGTGAATAGAAAATTATTCTGCGAGTTGGAAATTCAAAATTTCCAAGTTTCCAATTTTGCGAAATGAATTTTTTCTCCATTTACGAAATGAAAAAATCTTGAACGTGGAATAATACTCATCGATGCGCTGCAAAAATATTGAAAAATATTGTTTAATATCGGAATCACCTTCTACGAAGTTCATGAGTGAATAAAAAATTTTACCAACATATTCCCAAAATTCCCCCTTTTTCTCAACTTTTTTCCAAAATTTTTTTTGCTTGGCGGTGGAATACCCTCACATCCCCTGGTCCCCACTTCTCTGCATGGACCTATCTTTTGATCCCGCAGTCACTTTGCTGTGGAAACTAAAGTTTTGTAAGTATATTTTTTGTCAATTTTGGTTTTGCAATATTTTGTTGTCAAACCATTATTATTATTATTATTATTATTATTATTATTATTATTATTATTATTTGAAAGTACGATTCCTAAAATTTGGTGAGAAAACGCTTTTCTGAAATTCATTTTGAATTTTTTTTTTTCAAAATATTGTCTGAAACTAATTTTTTTTAAATATTGTTGATGGAAAATTTTCTGAAATTTTCATGAAAAGGCGATTTTCAGCAATTCGTTGGAAAGTCGACACAATTTTGTTTTCAAAATATTGGTCAAAACTCAGTTTTAAAATTTTGTTAAAGCCTTAATTCTTTTAATTTTTTTATGGAAATGGAGTTTTATAATTTTTTAGTAAACATTTTTTTAAAACTTTCTCAGCAAAAAAAAATAATTATTGAATTTTTTTAAAAACAAATGTTTCCATCTTTTGATATCTACCTAGATACCCAAAAACTAATTCATTTATATTTACCTATTTCTGAAAAATGTGTTTTTTGTTTTTTTTGTTTTTTAATTTGGATGTAGGTAAAACAAATTTCATAAAATTTTGTTGAAAAGCGAACTCTAAAAAGTTGTGCAAAACTCCTTCATGTAAGTTTGTTATCAAAAACCCGAATTTTTAGGAATGGTGTTGTAATTTATTTATCCTATTTTTTATACATAGATGATGTTGAAAATTTAAATTTTCTTGGGAGGAAGTTTAATGATTTGTTTAAAAAATTAATCCATTTTATTTATTTATTTATTTTTGTTATTATTCAACTTTTTTTTTACTCCATTTAAAAATACTCGAATCACTTCAAAATTTGTGAGATGTTTGACTTATTCTCTAAAATGAAAAGGTCGCCAATTTTGTTTTCTTAAAAAATACTTTGATAGTTTATTTTTTTCAGTAAGTAAGTATAGTTCAATTTTTAAATTATTGAAAATTTGTTGGAAAATAATTTTTTCAACACCTAAATATATTTCCTTTGAAATTTTTTTCTATTCCAAAATATTTTCCACAAAATTCAATGCTTTATTTCTTCTTGAAAGAAGTGCTTCTTTAAAAATGATAAATTATTATTTTTTTATTCTTCAAAAAATTATTTTTCCTTTTTCTGAACTCTTTATTAGTTTTTCTCGAATACGAAAAGATTTATGTTATCAAACCAAAGGTCAGTAGGAAAAAAGTTAGCCTAATTTCGAACTAGCCTAATTGCAAAACAGACGGGATATAATTCAAAATTTATGACACTTTTGTGTGAATTTTTAGCCACGACTAAAATAGCAGTAAATTAGCCATTCGTAACGGCCGAAAGTTTGCTGGGGGTTGCTTATTATATTAATTTTAATCGCGCTAAAAGCGGTAAGTTTCGTTTAGACGAACGAGAAGCTAATTTATTGTGGAAAATTTATCGATGTGTGCGAAATTATGTAGACGATAGACGCTTGAAAGATGTTCTTCGGTGATTAAACTTTAGATGTAGTAGATTTTTAATAGATTGTGGCGTTAACGTAAGAAAATTATGTCGGCCAAGGTGAGCATCAAAAAGTTTTCAACAAATTAAAATTTCCACCACCTATTATATCGGACCAAACAAAAAACGCTGTTTGACTAAAACATTAATCAAACTGCTCGATGGTTCATTGGCCACGTTTTATTTTTCTCATTTGAATGACGACCGAAAGTTTCTCGCGATGTTTTTGACCGTGTCGTCGCGTGTGTTTTTTTTTTTTACAAAAGTTACCATACGTATTGTAGTCGACGTAATATTTAAATGGCAAAATTTTCCTTTACTACAGCTTTCCTCGTTCGCAACTTCCGAAAATTTTTTATGTCAATTTTCAGACTTTTCAAAGTTGGCTTGGAACCAACGTCAACGTAAAATTCAACCCGAAAAACAGCCGAACATTATTTGACGTAGAATTAACGCAAAGCCAACATCGAAGCTGGCTAGAGCTGCGCTTGCATCCTTTATACAGGGTGTTTCATAGCTGACTGAGTTCCTTCCATTCGGTGAATAGGCAACCTATAAGGAACAAAAAATGCTATAAAAACGTGTTGTCCATGTTGAAAATTTAAGGGGCAGGGGAAAATTAGACCGAAAAAAATTTTTGATCAAGTAAATGAACAGTACTAAAAAAATCAACTTTTTGTTCTTGACATTTATTGTCTATATCTATTTAAACTTTGAAGAAAACAGGTTTTTAATTTTCAAAGCTGTGTAACTCCTTCATTTTTGATGATAGGCAAATTCATCACATAAGCCATTTTGCCTATCTCAAAGAGTTGCACCTGTTTCATGTATCATGTATTATCTTGACGAAATTTTGCAATTTTCATGTCTCATTTGTGGATACCTATTGATCATTTTGAGCTTCAAATTATCAGTGGACATCATTGGAAAATATAAAACTACCCTATTGAAAAATTTGAGCGTATTAATGTCTATAATGGATATCTGAATGTCCTTGTATGGGATGGATGAGATATTCCTAGTAATGATTGGTAATCACAATATCTTATGTACCTATGTATAAGATATCTGTTCTGTGTCAACTAGCTATATCTGTGGATATCTACATTAAAGATGTATAGAATAGACATTACAAAGACATCTGAAGATATCTAAAATAAATATTCCAAATCTGTCAGATATTCTATTAAAATTCTATAAGATTTTCAGATATTTTCAGATATCATAAGAATATCAGCAGATTTAGAATGGTATATCTCGAAAGTCGGACATTTTGCTATTCTGTGGCCATCTCAGAGATGACACACAGCTTCGTATACGCTAAGCAGAGACAGATATCTCCCAGTCAATAGGACTCGGAGCTTTGAAAATTTAACCCAGTTTTTTTCAATGTTTAGAACTCTCTTGCGCCTTCATTTTCAAAGATAGGCAAAAAATGTTGGAAAAATGTCCGCATCTCGATATACACCGTTCTAAATCTGCTGATATGCTTATGATATCCGAAGATATCTGAAAATCTTATAGGATAATTAGTATCAATAGGATATCTGACAGATTTAGAATATTTAGATTAGATATCTTCAGATGTTTTTATAAATGTAGATATACACAGATATAATTGAGACAGAACAGATATCTTATACAGGGTGTCCGGGGAGTACTGTACAAGACTTCAGATTTAGATACAACTGGGTACCACTGACAGAAACTTTATAAACACGTGGTGCCTATCTCAATAACGGAAGGGGCAATGGAATATAAAACAATTTTTTTGATCAAGCTCATTTTTTTACTCTTGACATTTTTTGCATAAGTTCGAAAAAGAAGGCACTATACAGACCAATAAATTGAAATTTCAGGATTTTGAGGCTCTTTAGCGCTTTCATTAAGTATTGAAGATAGGCAAATTCATCACTCAACTTTTTTCGTTCCTCTCAAAAAGTTACACTCATTGAATGCATTGATAAGTGGGATCTCACGATTTTTAATTCTCGCCAATTTCCCTTCATAATTTGAACAAAGCAAAACTTATACCACGTGATTTCTTTTTTCTTTAGGTAACTCATTCAATTTCAAAGATAGACATTCCATCGTAATTAGAACTTTTTTTGATCTTTCAAAGTACTATCTCTTGATGGCTTCAGAAAATTTTTATAATGCAGTGTTACCATTTCATTTGTTTTTAAAATGAAAAAGCTCGTTAACGCCTTCATTTTTCAACTTGGACAAAAAATATTAAAAGTAAAAATGAGTATTTTTTGGTACCACCCGTATACCCAACCAAAAAATTTTCTCTCAATTTCATTTGTCAAATTTACCCCTGCCCCTTCAATTTTTGAGGTAGGCAAAAAATGTTGGAAAAAAAATTGTGTATTTTTTATAGTACTATCCATAATTATACCCAACCAAAATAATTTTTTTCTCAATTTGATTTGTAAAATTTTCCCTGCCCCTTCAATTTTTGAGATAAGCATTTAACAGTTTTTGTTCCTTATGGGTTGCCTATTGACCTGGTGGAAGGAACTACATCAACCTGTATATTACTCGTACAATTGGAATGTGTTTTAAGGCAATTGTTTTCGTCGCCAAGGGGAAATGTAGGTACGCGTTTGTGATACAATAATCGCGGAACTACGCGTGTTTGATATCAAATAGTTTATTTTGAAAACATCAAGTTTACATTTTGTCGAGTACACTACGTCGATGATATCGAGCTGTATATTGTATTTACTTTATTTATTTGAAACTCGCTACCATAAAAGTAAACTTACATTTCTTCAGTTTCTCTCGCGCAACTGAGAATACTTTAGTGTATTTTGATATAGTATGTAGACGGCGGCGCGCCGTCGCGCATATTGAAGAATTTCTTCGGTACAGCATCGTTTGAAATAATACCGTACCATGTTGAGATATCGTAAATATTTGCGCTTTAGTTTAGATGCGTTTAATATTGGAAAACGTTGATGCAGTCTGCGGCAAATATTGAGGTTTATAATGAGCTCAATACATGTTACGCATAGAATTCCACCATAAAATATACTCTACTCTACATAATACTTATGCATATCTATCTACATGTGGATAACACGTAGGTAAGCTAAATCTAAATATGAAACGTTAATGGTTTGCATAATACGAGTACGAAGGCGAGGTGTACCAGAGAGGCCCATCCATCCTGAGTCGATTTACACGCAGGCGAGGTCGAATCCTCAATAGTTTGATGATTAGATTGTTGCGTTTGTGATTTATATTCGGCTTTCTGTTGTGCTCGCGAGAAAGCGCTATAGGCGGGTGAGAATACCGCGTGAAATATTTAGGTGATTTATTCCGCATAAATATGCTAATTGAATTTCATTTATATTGAATTAGCGCGTATCATCTTTTTCCACGAAACGACCTCAGGTGTGCGGAAAATTTTTTTGCAGCCAGCTGAACGCAGCGATGCGATGGTGTTAAACAAGAAAGCTAAGCGGTGTACTACTTAGATAAAAGAAGAAAAATGAAATAATTAATCCAATGAAATAATGGTTTCAATTTTTCTTCAACGTTGTAACACATTACTCAAATTTATGGATCATAAAAAGGAAAAAAATCATGTTTTTTATTTTTTTTCAAGCTAAATTTTCCCGAGGAAATATGTTAAACTATGTCTAAAATGATGAGAAGGTTCGTAAAATTGGTTTCGTGATTTGGAAAAAAAAGGAAGAAATGAATGAGAAAACAAAACTAACTTGGTACTTGGAACAATAATTTTTAATTTTTTTCTGAACAATTATTTTTGGAAAAAAAGGAAGAAAACAAATTTAATATTTTTAAATAAATCCTTCTTTAAAGAAGAAATCAAACATAGAAATTTGTAAAAAATTATTTTTGAATTGAAAATTTTTTGAAGGAGATACCTACCTATAGATATCTAGAAGTTGGAAAAATGATTTTCCATTCAAATTTCTATAACTCGAAAATTGAACAAAACTGAAGAAAATTGATACAAAGTTGAGGAAACAAAATAAGCGACCTTTTCATTTTAAAGAATCAGTTGAACATCTCACAAAATATATTGTGATTCATTTTTAAATTGAAAAAAAGTTGAATAATGAAAAAATGGCATAAATAAATAATAGGTAAGGGATTGAAATCATGCAATTATACCTAATTAATTTTATTTTTATCCATTTCATTTTTCAGAAACAGCTTTTCAAAATTTTTTTCATTCTTCATGATGAAGCAAATGTTAAAAAGCTGTTTCTAAAAGTATAAATTTATTCAAATGAAATTATTTGATTTTTTTAACAATAAAATTGTCAACATTACCTATAAATACAAAATAAGATAAATAAATGCAATAAAATTTATAAAAATTCATTTTTGAACAGAAAAAGTTCAGTTTTAAAATTTTTATAACTCGTTTTTCAACAAAATTTCATAAAATTTGTTTTATTAAAAAAAAAAAAAAAAAAAAAAAACATTTTTCAAAAATTCATAAATGAATTAGGTAGTATTTATATCAAAACTTAGAGACATATTTTGTTTTTCTACAATTTTTTTTTAATCTCAAGAAAACTGTCTGACAACAATTCTCAAAAAAAAAATATATATATATGTAGGTACCTAAATAAACAAAAAATAAAGAAAAATTTTAAAATTGGTTTTTGAACAAAAATTAAAAAAAAATTCTATCAATTTTTTTTGAAAAATTTGTTTTTAACAAGGTTTTAAGAAACATGTTTTCACTTTTTTTAAAAATTTATTTTCCAAGAAAATTGAAAAAAATGATTTGACAAAATTTTACAAAACTTGATTTGACAAAATAAAAATAAAATATGTTTTCCAAAAAATTGAAAAATCAATCATTTTTGCTGAGAAAGTATATAATATAGGTAGATATAAAAAAAAATATGTTCATCTACTTACCTATTAAAAAAGTTTTGTAACCCAATTTTACCAAAATTTCAGCAAAAATTTAATACTGTATTTTGAACAAAATTTTGAAAAATTTGTTTTTCAACAAAATTTTGAAAATAAACTTTCCATCCAAATCTTGAGAATTAGTTTTTAAACAAAATTTCAGAAAATTATCCATCAACAATATTTCAAAAAATTGTTTTGTCAAAAAAAGTTTGGAAAGAATTTTCTTTAATAAAATTCTGAGGAATTTGCTTTCGTAGAAATTATTTTCAATAATCTCTATGTTTTTCTAAAGAATTTTGAGAATTTTTTCCAACAAAATTTCAAGTTATTTTTGTATGTTTGTGTGTGTATGTTTTTTTTTTATAAAAATGAATGAATTATTGTTTTCCAACTAGATTGAAAAATATTTATTTTACACTAAAATTGAGAGCTTGGTATTCAAAATAAATTAAATCTGATTTGTCAATAAAATTTTGAAAAAAATTTCTTGCAAAACATTAAAGATTCATGTTTTGAAAAATTGTCTTCGATTTTTTTTTTCTTCGAAAATTTGAATGACATTATTTGACAGCAAATTTTACAATTTTTTTCTCAAAGAGAATTTTTAACTGCGTTTTTTCAACAAAATTATGAGAATCCATTTTATGTCTCAATTTTGAAAATTTGTTTTCCAACAGAATTTCAAAAATTGATTTATTAATAAAATTTTTCAAAACTCATCGGATTTGTTCTCAAAATTTTCAAGAATTTGTTTATAGAAATTTTTTTGATAATATATTTTCCAACAGAGTTTAGAAAAATTTGTTTTCCTATAATTTTTTTTTGATACCTAGGTATTAAATTTTTATATATTATAATTTTTTTTTGGGGGGGGGGATTGTTCATTTGTTTGGTAATTGATTTTAAACAAAATTTCAAGAAATTGTGTTTTCAACAAAATAAAACTCTTAAAAACTTTTTTCTGAAAAAATTTTCAAAAAAAATTGGTAGTTTAGAAAAATTGAAATAAATTAATGTGGAACGAAATCGCAATTTTATAGGTAACCTAAATCAGCAAAGCTTTCCAAAAAAATCTAACAAAATTTAATGTACCTTATTATTTGATAATTTGCTTCAAAATTAAAATAAAAGATTCTAAAAAAACCTATACCTATAACTGATAAAATTGAAAAAATATACCCCAGAAAATAAACAATCCCCTTAGACACATAAATTTATATATGAAGTAACTCATTTACAGATTTGTTTGTATTCTCTCAATTACAAAATCGACAGCTGATTATCTACAACGTCCGGAATTTACCAACTCGTATTTTTAGCTTTCCCCCTTAAATTCAGACACTTCCTAGTCATCCGTTTGGAAACTTAATGACGGACTATTAGTCTATAGCTTTCGAGAGAGAACTCGAAAGGAACGAAAAAAAGTGTTAGGTCGACATATTGCCGACTTTATAAATCGATCGAGTTCATTTCCTCTTTACTTTACGGTGTCTCCCTCGTAGCAGAGAAAAAAATCATGTGCGAGACAAATTTGCTATCGAAAATCATATTTTATAGCTCCTACTTGCTGGTTTTTGTGAAAACGAGCAGACGATACGATGGCAGGAGGTAAATCAAGACACGGAGGAACGGTTAGAGAGAAGAAAAAACGCACCTTTAATTTCCGACTTGTTATTCATTTCGAGCCCATTCCTAATTTCCCGAAATCGGCTCACGTACGACGATAAACTTCGCAACAAGGGAACGCCAGGAAAATTTTACTCGATTGAAAAACTTTTCCCCCTCGAATTCTAACCGACGGCGCGCGATAAAAACAGCTAAATTTTCAAAGACAAAGACTGGTCTCTTACGTGTAAAACGAGATAGGAGAACTATTGCGAGTTGTAAATAGCACCTTTAATAGTAACGTGTTTTGTTTTTTATCTCCGCATTTTGGCTTATTGGATGTCTTCTTTTGCAGATACCTACTTTATGTATTTCGATACAATCTAAAGTGGCTAAAAAAATCAATTTCACGTGTCAAAAAAGTAATATAACTTTTCATCAGGTATTGGTGTGCGCGAATGAATCGAAGAGTCTGGGCGAGTGAAAAAAAAAATTATGTGGATATCCCAGTAGATCTGGGAAAGGAAAAGATACCTACATGTGACGCACGGCATGGCATGGCTTTTGCTGCGAATTGGCACGTACAAGTTAAAGCTCTCCTTATTATTCGACCAGAAACGCCATTACGTGACATTTTATCGGAATATAATCGCATAACGAAATCTTTTAAATAAGAATAGAGGACAATTTTTGTATTCGATTCATTTTTCCGTTGTATAATACGTGTATAAAAAATAACGACGAAAACACGGCACCGTTCGCGTTTCGTTATTACCGATTTTTATGCGTAAAAAAAAGAAAACGTTCGACGCGAATTGTATACATTTCTCGCCAACAAAATGAAAAACGTACAAAGCATTTGAAATAAGTTATACGAATTGTCAAGGCTAGGTCTCGTCGCTAATTTGTAAACAAAATTTCCGTTCTTTTTTCTGCGCTCGGTAATTTAAGTTATTGGAAATCTTACCACTTTCGTCTGCCATTTTTCGCCATCGTGTCCTGGTTCCCGTCGAGCATTCTTCCTTTTTTTTCATCCGCGCACTACTCAGCGCTGTGGGCGAAATGACACGAAAACTTATCAAATTTAATAACCGAGGATTAAGAAAAACGTCAAGACTTATTGCCGCCTGTAGTTTAACGACTTCAACACATCATTTTCAATATTTTACATCGCACCGTTTTCTGCAGTTCCACCCTTTTGAACTCATTTCGGATTTCGTTCTTGTTTATTGAGATTTGCTGCGACAAAAAAGCGTCACGAGATGTGTAAAAAAGAGGTTTTTTGTTCGTGTCTTCGCATAGTGTTGTATATATTTTGTGGCGTTGATAAAAACGTGCCCGAAGATATGGGTGGTAAGATGTACATAATTTTTTATGACTGTACGTTTTAAAAATTGATACTTATATTTTAGAGGGTTGGTGGTGATCCAAAAATTTGCGTGACCGATTTTCCATCATATACTGCGAGTCGACGCCAAAATTGCCTTGTTATTACATTTTGTTGAAATTTTATGATAAAAAATTCAGAAGCGTGACAAGTTGAGGGCGATTCATCCCTCAAGCGGATTCAAAAGTTGCATTTTTAAAAATTTGTGTTTAATTTTCAATTTAATTTGATTCATTATTTGTGTGTGAGAACGTGGTGAAAATTAGGCCCAGTAGTGGAAATTTTATTAAAATTTCAAGATTATGTTTTTCCACAAGAATATCTTAAAAAATTACCTTCCAACAAAAATTTTAAAACTTTGTTTTTAGACAAAAACCCAAACATTATTTTCGTCTTTCTAAAAAAAAATTTTTTTTTGACAAATATTTGAAAAAATAGTTTTTTAACAAAAATTAATATACCATGGGATTAATAAAAATGCGAAAAATTTTATTTTTCGACAAAAAATTTAAAATAGGTACCCGGTACCACCTATTATAGGTAAGTATTTTTTTGACAAAAAATATTTTTTGAATTTTTTTAACAAAAATAGGTAATATTTTTTTTGATTTTATATAAATACCTATATATTTTTTTTAAATTGAAAAAAAATTTTCGACAAAAATTTCAAGATACCTGTTGTTACCTATACCAAAACAAAAACAAAAATAATATTTTCAAAAAAATTCCTGTTTTTTAATAGAAGTTATTTTTTTCAATTGTTTTTAAAAAAACAAAATAATTACGTACCTACCTATTGTAATATTTATCAAAGAATTACTTTCAAATTTTTGTCAAAAAATATTCCTATCTGATCAAGAAATCATATTTGTCCAGAAAATATTTGAAATTTTTTTGTCAATTATTTTTGTTTAGGTATTATGTTTTTTAACCAAAATTTGAAAAATATTGTTTATTGGCAAAAACAAAAGTATAGATATGAAAAAGTTTCTTTCAAAAAGTATATTTGAAAACTTGAAAAAGTTTAAGGAAAAAAACACGAAAATATTATTTTTTGACAATTTTTTTTCTCAATAAAAATTGGAAAAAAAATCTATGAAAATTTTTAAATTTTGTTTTATCACACCAATCAATTTGAAATAATAATTCTTCGAAAAATATTTAAAATTCTGTTTCCAAATAAAATTGAAAATTTTGTTTTTCAAAAAAAAAAAAAAATGTCCTCAAAAAAAATTAAAATTTATTTTGAAAAAAAGTAATAGTAGGTACAAAATCTAAAAAAAAAGCTTCGCGCAAAGCGCGAAGCTTTTTATGCCACGAAATTCATAAGTTAGGAAGATAATTTCTGCATTTTTACACCTTCTTGAATTGTTGAAGCTTTGTAATGATTTTTATTATGAACTAGGGGGCTTCGCCCCATGGGCCGCTTGGCAGCCCCAAACCACTTGCAGTTAGCTTAGTGCTTCTACAAGAAATGAAAAAAAGGTTGGAAGGTCAGAATCCCCAAAACGCACATCTAGGACCCCTACCAAACCTACATGCCAAAGGACGACCTCCTAGGTCAATTTGGGTGACCTGTAGCCGTGACACAAAATTAAAAACAGCGTAAAATGACCATAAAATTGTGTTTTTTGTGGGTGGAAGGGGGTGAAAAAGGGTCGGATGGTCGAACCCCCAAAAGGCACCTCTAGGACTTCTACCAAATCTACATGCCAAAGGACGACCTCCTAGGTCAATTTGGGTGACCTGTAGCCATGACACAAAATTTTTCAAGGTCAAAAAAGTGACAAAATAACCGGTTTCTCCCCTGCTAATTGCTCTAGGCAGCTGATTTTTGAACATGTTGTACAACTTTTCATTTTCTATCGACTGGTTTTTGATTTGGCATTTTTTGATATTTTCTGCTCCCCCACCCCCTCCATAAAGAAGTTAACATATCTGAATTTCAGTTCAAGGTCATCCCCACTCCAACCACAAAATATAGTTTTTGAATAAACTCTATTGCCCGAATTTGAATTTATTTGGTCGAAAAGGGGCTGAGCTAGGGGCTGAAAACATGCGGGAAACATATATAATATATATATATATATATATATATGTAAAAGTTTGAGTTTACACCATTTTTTTATTTTTTTTTTACCAAAAATTGTTGTTGATCAATTTATATCTTCAAACCACGGCAGAGTTTGAATTTTTTTTAAAATTCCTATAGTTATGTACAAAATCAGATTTTTTTTCAGAAAACTAGGTTCCAACCGCGTGGCACAATCAGTGTCGTGGCACTAAATTATAAAATAATGTAAAACACCTAGGTACCTTGCTCAAAAAAAAAAAAAAAAAAAAAAAAAAATTAATTATTTCCAAAACAGTATGTTAGTAGCTGCCCGGGGGAGGGGTTCTTTTGCTGTACTCAATTTTTATGTATTTATTTTAAAAACTCGAAAAAATCGAGGGGTTGACAAATGATAAACCTTAATTAGTATTACTACAGTAACATAACAGAAATCTTCCGTTTTTGGCATTAATTAACGTGAACAAGCATAATGCTGAGGTTTCCTTCCATTATCCTGAATCTTATTCCGAAGGGTGGTTTTCCGGTAAAAAATTTCTCTAAAACATTTTTCTTTCGATGTTTTTTTTTTTTTTTTACTCTTTTTACAAACCAATCTTTTGAAGTTATTCAAAATGTTGGAAAAACAGACAAAAATATAAAGTTTTGTCAAAGAATGTAGTTATTAAAGATGAATGAAAAAGATACCAGATTCGATCATATTCGAAGAGGAAAAAAAGATAAAAGTATGTTTTTCCTTGAGGTAATTTAGAGACATTTTTGAAGAAAATAAAAGTGTACCTAACGAAAATAAATAAAATTGGAAAAGTTACATTTGGAGAGTACAAGGAAAGTAGGTAAACTTCAAATTATAGGTATTAATAATTTTGTTGTTTTTAAAAGTCAGCACAGATAAATTTCGTGGTGAACTTGAATTTCATGAAAGTTTCTAGTAAAAATGCATCCCAACCTTGGAAATTACAATTTTGGGGCATAAGTGAAAAAATATCAGTCTCACCTTCAAACCAAAATTGATTCAGTATGCTAAATTGAACAGCTTTTTAGGCGAAGGGGGAATTTTTTCAAATTGCATTTTTTTTCTAATGCAAGAATTTTCATTTTTTTTTTAGTTTTTCAGTAAATTAAGTACGAGTATGTTTATTATAAAATTTGTGGAAAGAATACATCTAATTAATTTTGTCACTTTTGAAAACCATTTTTAGACCTTAGGAAAATTTTGAAGAATCTCCAACAAAAAATGATATTAATTCTCCATTTTTGTTTACGAATAGATTCTTCCGCATTTTAGCACGAATATTCATTTCTTTTTTTCGCTATAACATGCAATTGGCGAGAGAACCCCACTCGTTGTTTATTTTGCGAAAAAGCGCCTACAGATATTCGAAAAGCCAACGCAGCGCATAAAAAATTCTCATCCAACCAAAAAAACCTACATAACTATAAATTTTAACGCTAAATTAACTTAATTACCGGAACGCAACGAGTAAGTTTTATAGCGTGTATAAAAAGGTGTGCGTAATAACATTCGTCGATTTGTTGTTGTTGTGCTTGTTCGTGAAAGTAATTTGATTTTAGAAAATTCGATAATAAATTACATCTAATAATTCTATCATTTAGCCGGCGCAACGTAGGTATACTAGAGTGTGTAAGTATACCTGCGAGGTTAAAGCAAATGTTGCGAGGTTTGTAAACAGCGCAGCGTGGAATGCGAGGGGGCGAAGGTTCGTAAAATAGAAGGTACATTAGGCCGTCGTTCAAACTGTTGTAATGTAGATTGGTTTTTAGGACATCTTATGACGTAGGTGTGACGTAATGATAGGTACTTTTTGGCTATTCATACGTAGAGTGAGAGAGAGATAAGTAGTTGTAATTTGATCTTGTCTCTGTACGTTGGTACCGCGCTTGTTCATTTTTTTCTCTAAAATATAGTTCCTTATTTTTATACTCAATATGGGTATTTCGCGTTATTATTTTAATTACGTGATTAATTGAGTGTTGAATATGGCACATATGTGCTAGGTTTATATAAAGGTATGTAGGTCTATTTAACTTGTGCACACATTTCGTCTTTCATTCTAATGGGCTAAATTTCTTTTCTTTTCCAAAAGCATGGTCGAGTTGGGGGTTTCAAAATTGTGTTATTCGGAGTCGGTCAGGGGGCCTCTGATGCTCTCCCCCCTGTACCTCACGGTAGCAAGGTCAGCGACTTCACGCAAATTGGAAAGTCTTCAAAAGTTTTCAAGTAGACTGCACGAAAGTTATAATTACCTCCTAATTTAAATCCGACCGGAAGGGAATAATAGGAAGTAACGTTATATAAAGCAGTAGTTATCAAATATATGGTTCAAATATTAAACAATCCGTCGTTGCAAAAATTATCTAAGGAAGCGAAAACTTTAATTTGGCGATACGTACCCAACTACGTATAACCAACCCCTTGACTTGACAAATTATTAGTCAAAGCGGAATCAATAATATTATCTTACTATTTGGAGCGAAATGATGTTATGTAGGTTGTTTGTGGAGTTGCACTGCAATGTACATAGATATAATGTAGTGCTGTAGTCCAAGCATAGGCGTAACTTGGGAGAAATATTGGGGGAGACGAAACAATTTTTTCTCATTTCTTTAAAAAAATTAATTTTTTCCTATATTTTGCTTCAATCATGTACCAAAAAAATTATTGAAATGAGCGAATTCCCCCTTCTTTCCCAAGTTACAGTACTCCAGATATCGAATTTTTCTGGCATTTTTTCTGAACAAAAAAAATCAGCTGTTTTTTTTTTTGTTAGTTAGGTCCATCACTCCAAAAAATGAGTATTTTTGGATTTTCGCGGCGACTCAATTGGAAGCTGGAGCCTAAAAACCTCCATTTTCCCCCATTTTTCAAAATCTTTATGGGATACAAAATTTTTGTGCAGTCCTCATTCCGAATATATAATTATGTTCACTTGATTTGACTAGTGGCACAATGGGATGCTGGGCTCCCTGGAATGAAATTTCTGGGCAAATTTTGGAAATTATTGGTACAAAAACGGCTGTGTAGACGTTCTGCAGGCTGCAGGACAAAAAAATTCCATCCCATAGCAAATGTGAGTTCATTCCACATTCATTGAGCCATAAATTATGAAAAACGGTTGGCACAATGACCCGCAAACGAATTTCAAAGTTGCGCTCCTCGCTAATTTGAAAAAAAAGTACCTCATTTCCTTATTATTTTCCAAAAGTGACCTTGCGACCTATCTAAGTATAAGTTGAAATTTTACGAGAAAATCAAAAATTTCAATAATTTTTTTTTAGCATTTTTTGAGAATTCTTGAATATTTTTCTTTGGGCGTCAACCAATTTATGTAGTGATTTCCAATTTTTTTTTTTTTTTTTTGCTAGTGAGCTGGCTAATATTGATCAAATATTGAACATTTAGAAGAATTTTGATGTTCTAAAAGGTACATTTTTGAACTAAAAGCTTATACATCATTTCGACGTGGACGTGTCAAAACCTCGTATGTCATAATTCCACTTTTTTAGCAAAATAACTTTTTTGGGGTTTCTTATAGGAAAAAAATGGAGCAATCTAATGTTGATCACCTCGTATGTCGTAGTCGAACTCTAACGTTCCAATTGGCCTATTTACTTTTAACAACTACGTAAGTCGTGTGTATTTTTGGCGATGTTTTTTGTCTCTCCTTAAAATTTTGATTTTTGAAGATACGAGGTTTTGACACGTCCACGTCGATTTTCTGAACGTTAGCCTCTCTTCCCGACGCCAAGTCACAAAATAACGTGAAAATATCCACGAAATGACTCAAAATGCTCAAGAAATATTCTAAGAAAATGTTTATTCCCACTTTTGATTTTCTCGCGAAATTTTAACCCATTTCGATAGATTAAGTGATATAGGTTCTGATGAATATCCATAAATGGACTCATGTGAGATTCAAAGGCTCAAAAAATGCTTAAAGAAAAATTTTATTCCGATTTTTGATTTTCTTGCGAAATTTTATCCCATTTTGATAAGTCGTGTGACATTTTTGTGGAAATAGTCATAAAATCAACTGAAATTTCATCTTCAAAATTCTCAAAAATGTGTCCAAAAATCTTTTAATGTGATTTTTGATTTTTCTCGCAAAATCTTAACCTATTTTTATAGGTCGAGTGATTTTTTTTTTATGAAATTATTCAAAAAACTGACTCAAATTTCTGCTTCAAAATTCTCAAGAAATGCTCAAAAAGAATTTTATTGTGATTTTTTGATTTTCACGCGAAATTTTAACTCACTTGTGATATTTTTGTGAAAATATTCAAAAAATCAAATCAAATTTCAGGCCTGAAATCCTCAAAAACCACTCAAATTATTTCGTATGACGATTTTTGATTTTCTCGCAAAAAAGTAACCCACATTGATAGGTCGAGTGATATTTTTGTAAAAGTACTCAAAAAGCTGACTCAAAATTCTCAAAAAATGCTCAAAAAGAATTTTATTGTGATTTTTTTATTTTTACTTATGCAAAATTTGAACTCACTTGTGATATTTTTTACTTTTGTGAAAATATTCAAAAAATAAAATCAAGTTTCAGGCCCGAAATCCTCAAAAACTGCACAAATAATTTTTTATGACGATTTTTGATTTTCTCGCAAAAAATGTTAACCCACTTTGATAGATCGTATGATATTTTTGTGATAATACTCAGAAAACTGACTCAAATTTCAGACTCAAAATACTCAAAAAAGCTCAAATTAATTTTTTGTTACGATTTTTGATTTTCTTGCGAAATTTTAACGCTCTTTAGATTGGTCGTGTAATATTTTTGTGGAACAATCAAAAAATCGACTCAATTTGGTACAAGGCTAGTGTCCGCTACCAAACTGCAAAAAAAAAAAAAAAATTGTCCCGGTTTTTTGTCCCGCAGAAATACCAGATAAATGAACACGTTTTGCCTCTTGGACTGTAGACTTGTACGTATTTTTATAACACGAATACTCCTGGATTTTATTTTTGACATCGGATACTACGAGTTTATTTGGTGAGTAGGTAGAAAAATATCTGACTGATTGAACTTGTTAGTACGTTTCACTGATATTATAATAGATATGGGAAAAAATAATTGTCATTTTGAAAAAAAAAAAAAGTAGATTGCTATATGTGCTTATGTACGCGTATATACGTAAGTATAACTTGTGTATAAAAAAATTACAAGTCTTTCGTATACGTTACACACTACAGGTCTACGTATATGATTCGAATATCGAGCTGTCGCGACATTATACCTCTCTGGGTGTGTTTGTGCACAATAAAATGGCAAAGCGTGCTTGTTAAATGATGTAACGCTGTGTCATCATTTTCACAGCGTAATTTCAAGTTTCTTTTCAAAGTCATATTTAAATGGTACTCTTAACAGCAGCGAACATTAACGTTATACGTTGTACTCAAAATCCAGACAAAACTGCTACTGCGGGCGCGGTCACGAGCATGTTTCCTGCCATGTTGAACGATATGTAAATCCACCTAGCACATAGTCTTTATGCGTTCGGCAAAAGCGCCTCTTTCATCGGAAAAATAACTACCTACCTACCCGAGCCGCGAGACGAGCATACAATAATGAAATGAAGATATCACTTTTACACCACCTAACTTGCAACATCAGCGTCACGTTGTCAAAACAAATTGTTTTAATAATTTTTTCGCTCAGCGACAACGAGATGAAAAATCAAGAGTTTCTAATTCAAATTTCAACAGACTTTTGATCCCGATTTTTAACAATCTTCTTTGTTTTCAAACTCTGCCGTTTCATCATTTTACAACACTGGTGGAAAATTTTCTTCGGAGCTTAATTAAAAATTCACAACGAAAAAGTAGACCTTTTCCAATTATTTTATCGACCATAAAAACCGACAGTGAAGGAGAAGTGGCCAATTAACGCTTTCAAAAAATGTTTCTTCGTCAAAAGCTTACTCCAGCAGATGCACGTGTATCTACGAAAGAGAAAAGAATTCTTCCAATTATAGCTCTACATTTGAGTTTTTATTTTAAATTTTCTTTCGTCAGGCATAGTTAAATCAACTTTGGAAAAAATATATTATTTAGGTTTTACAATTTTTATCAATTTTTATAGTTTATTTTGTTGGTCTTGATGAAATATGATGTAACTTTTTTTTTTTTTTTTGGCTCACGTGACTAAGTGCGGGTACCTAACTTACAATTTACTTGTTATGTTTTACCCCGCACTTAGGATCATCGCCGTCTCTTATCCCTAACTTACATCTTAATTCTAACTTAAACATAATTCATCTTCTAACTTAAACAAAATTTCCTTCGGCTAACAAACTTAAATCTAACTTAAAACTAAGTCCAGTCCGGGTAAAGTTGTCGAATCCAGGTAAGTTGTCATAGTCGGGTATTTGTGCTGGTGATGCACTGGGGACGCCATGCGTACTGGTCTTATTTCCTTTACTTCGGAACCTGTCCTGTTCCGAAGTCCTATTTCGGCTCTGTCCTTGCCCGTGTACCTAGAATCACTATGTGACCTTTACTAGGCTCCGATCTCACTACTGGCTAGCTTCTGCTGCGTTCGGATACTTGAAGGGACAGCATAGTGACTGATCACTCCTGCTGACACGCCTTCACGGACAGAGCCTTCTTGGCGAAGACTGCAAATGGTTTGCCCCCGTACAGAAGCAAGTCTGGCAGGGGACAAGGCCAAGTGCTCGGCTTTACCGCAGTCCTCAGCTCCTCTCTGGCTGCAACTCGCTCGGGGTGAGTGCAGTCCCAGAGTCCATGCGGGACGTCCTCGCTTGACGCGTGACTAGACGTCCCACATAACTGGCACAAATCGTCTGTTAACTTCTGACGAAATTGCAAGTACGACCTAAAGTTCTGAGTAACATACGTATTGGTAACTAAACCTTGCCGTAATCGAACTCTGACGTCGGGGATGAACAGCCTCGTGAGTTTGGCGGTCTCGGTGACCTCATGGGTTGTTTCAATCGATCCATCCGGTAACTTGGTCTGACGTTTCTTCTTGTTCGTACGGATCTCTAATTTTGATATTGAAGATGTAGTAAGAGTGTAGCTGTAGATGAAGCATGTCTCAGGATAGTATGTTGACTTTATAAAATATTTTTTTTCGTCTTACCTTCAATGTTGTTTCGTCTTATGAGAAAACAATTCTTTAGATATTACTCATTTTTTCTCTAAATGAGTTTTGAGTTAGGTATGCTTATGTACTTCACACTCCCATTTTAAAAGAAATGTCAATTTTCTGAGTAGAACAATTCTCAATTTTTGAGTAAAAAGATTCTCGATTTTTTGAGTAAAAAAATTCTCAGTTTTTTGAGTACTAAGTAAAAAAATCTCAATTAGGTAGGTATTAATTGAGTACAAAATCCTGTTTTTTTTTTGGAGGGATTCTCAATCAGGTATTTGAGTACAAAAATTCTTTATTTTTTGAGTAGAAAAATCCTCAATTTTTGAGTGGAAAAATCCTCAATTTTTTAGTGATGAATTTTTCAATTTCCTTGACTGAAAAAAACTATCAACTTTCATTCCTAATTTTTTTGAATAGTTTTTTTGAAAAAAATTCTCATTTTTCTTTTTGAATAATCTCGTATAAATTTTTTCAAACTAAAAAACCAAAATTTTTTAGACCCGAGCAGCACACTCGACAAATTATCGAAATAAAAAATCGACAGAATATCGAATTCGATAAAGTGTCGCGTTAGTTCCGCATAAATCGTGAAATTATCTTTCGATATATAGATAGATTATCGACGAATTATAGTTAGCAAAAATTTCGAGATTATAGTAAGATATTTTATCGATAATATATCTATAATATCGAAAGATAATTTCACGATTTAGGCGGAACTTTTGCGACACTTTATCGAATTCGATATTCTGTCGATTTTTTATCGATTTTTTATTCCAATTTTTCGTCTTTTACTAGCTTCTTTCTATAATTACAAATCATTAATTAGCATAATTAATACATTAAACTATGTCTAAACACATTATTCATGTTACGGTAAGAGGATCATTTCAGAAAAAGTCAAAAAAAATTATAAAAAATCTGCCACCCGTGGGGCTTGAACCTTCTACCTCCTGCATTGTAATCCCCTTCCTTAACCACTATGCCATACCTTATCGTTGAGGAACTAGCAATAAAACGCTTATAATAGGCAGTTTAGTACTTCCAGACGTGTTGGACTTAGAAAAATTTTCACCAATTTGGAAATAATTTCAAATATCGTCACAAAATCGTTGAAAAATCGTTCGACAAATTTCAGATTATTTGTCGATAATGTAGTTTCAAATATCGCCACAAAATCGTTGAAAAATCGAATTCGAGGAATTTCATATCACGTGTCGATAATATAGTTTCAAATATCGTCATAAAATCGTTGAAAAATCGAATTCGAGAAATTTCAGATTACGTGTCGATAATAAAGTTTTAAATATCTTCACAAAATCGTTAAAAAATCGAATTCGAGAAATTTCAGATTATTTGTCGATAATATAGTTTCAAAATATCGTCACAAAATCGTTAAAAAATCGAAATCGAGAAATTTCATATTACTTGTCGATAATATAGTTTCAAATATCTTTACAAAATCGGTAAAAAATCGGATTCGATAAATTTAATATAATCTGTCGATAATATAGTTTCAAATGTCGTCAAAAAATCCGTAAAATATCGAAGTCGAGAAATTTCATATAATCTGTCGATAATATAGTTTTAAATATCTTTACAAAATCGTTAAAAAATCGAATTCGATAAATTTAATATTCTTTGTCGATAATGTAGTTTCAAATATCTGCACAAAATCGGTGGAAAATCGGAATCGATAAATTTAATATTCTTTGTCGATAGTATCGTTGACGAATATCGTCATAAAATCTTAATAATATCGAATTCGATAGTTTTTAGATTTTTTGCCTATGAAGTTGTACCGATAAATCTTTATAATATCGTGAGAACATCTATAGATTTTCAAACGATTTTTTATCGATACGTTACATCTTCCGATATTATCGATCGAGTGTGCCGCTCGGGGAATAAAATTTTTGAAAAATTCGTTTTTTATAAAAATTATCAATATTATCAAAATGAAGAAAAATCATTCAATTTTTGTCTCAATTTTTTAAATATGTAAAAAATACATATATTTTAAAAATTTCTGTACAAAAATCTTAATTTCTTAGAGTACTTATGTGTACATAGTAAATAAGTATATCTGATAATATCTGCCAAATTTTTTCAGAAAAAAATCCAATTTTTTTTAGAGAAAAAAAAAACATTTTTACATTCAACTATGAAAATTTTCAACCTTTCACATTTTCGCGGAAAAATCGAGCTGCATCCTAGAGAATTCAAAGTTGGCAGCCCTGTTTTATGGCATCATTTGAAATTATTCTATAAATAAGAGAAGAAAAAAAAGTTGGAAATTATTTTACAGCATGCAGAATTGCAGAGGAGCAACTTCATTGGATTAGAATTTAAGAATGCAAATGTTTTAAAATAAGTTTGTATATACCTACGTATGTTTAATATTTTAATCAATTTTTCAAAATGAGAACCGACTAAGTGCAACTTGAAATTCATTCAAGGTGAAATTAAAAATATGGAATTATTTTTTCATGAAAAGGAACTTGATATCATAATTTCTTGATTCGAAAAAAAAACTATTGAAACGAGACAATTTTTTTGAATTTTTTTTGTTGATCCAGGTTATTTTTTCACGTGTGAAATTTTATAGTGAAAATCAAGATTCGTATGTTTATTTTTCATTTTTTTTTTAAACCTAAAAAGGCCACATCACTGCGAGTTATTTTTTTTTCTCCTAGACTTATAAGAAAATAGATAAAACGGTGGAAAAGAAACAAAGAAAGAGACGAAGACGCCTAAGTATACAATACACGAGAAAAAGTATTCGATCCTGATTTGTACAAAGTTCAAAAGGCTTTAAATTATTGTCGTACGTTTTTAGCCGCCAACAAAAATCCACAAAGTATCGATTTTACAGCCATGGTAGTTTATATTGCGAGCACGTGAAAGCCGTACGCGGGCATAAAAAATATTATCAGCATCCGTTTCGTTTGCGAGACCTCGACCTTTGAAATTGTATCCGTATCCTAGATCGAAATTTTCCGCTAAACGAAATTTGAACATTAATTTCGCCTATCACAAATATTTAACAGGAGCGTGTGAAGCGCCATGTTTTGTCATGATTCCAAATGAAGAATGAACTAGTTGAGAAATCGTGTGGTGTGGCAAGGTTGTACGTACTGTCGATTTTTGTTATATTATGGCTACGACTAGATATGATTTATGGCTGGTTTTTTGGCCATTTTCTCGGAATTTTTGGAAGATTGGTGGCAGTAGAATTATGTGAATGTGCCAAATTAATGACTTGTGTAAATGTAATTTATTTAGGTTTTTTGACAATTTTTTTTCCTTCGGGTTGGATAAAGGGATTTGGATTACGTATGAACCTTTTTTCAAGTAGTAATTTTTTTCAAATAAAAGAATAAATTGTTGGATTTTTGGTGGACGAGTTTACCATTACAGTTGTTTTTAGAATTTTTAGTAACTAGGTACTGAAGATATTTGAAAATTTATACTTGGATGAATGTATACATTGACAATTTTCTCCGAGAATTTGTGTTTTTCGACAAATCTACAGAAAATCAAGTTTGAACCAAATTAGAAAAAAATTTGTTTGTGGTCAAAATTAAAAAAAACTAGACACCTGCGCAAGCGCAGCTCTAACAGTGTGCGTAGCTTGAATTCTAAAATTACTGAGTAGTATTACTGAAATAACTTTTATGAGAAGTTATCAGTAAGTAGCCTAACCTAACATAAGCATACTTACTTTGGTATTTCAATTTGCCATGCCCCCCCCCCCCCCCCCCTCACTAACATCGCATAGTCACACCACCCCCATTCACTCAAACTGAAAACTAGATCGACCCATTGTTCGATTTTGAACATTTAAAATTTATTGCCCCAAAATAAGATAAGACTGCAGACCACAAGTCGGAATCTTTGTTCGATTTTGAACATTTAAAATTTATTGCCCTAAGCAAAGATAAGATAAGAACTAGACACGAACCATTATTTGATTTTGAAAATTTGAATTTATTGCCCTGAGCCTGAGACGTGATTTCTGATTTTTTACCACCTGCTGTGCTGAAAAAATGTTTACCGCCTGCTGTGCTGATAAAGTTTGATTTTGAACATTTAAAATTTTTATTGCCCCAAAAAAGATAAAACCGCAGAGCACAAAGAGGACGTTGTGACGTGACCATTGTTCGATTTTGAACACTTTAATTTTATTGCCCCAAGATAAGATAAGATATGAATAATAGAAAAGTCCCCTTTTCCCTTTTTTTATTCAAGTGAAAATTGCAATTATCTCGATAATTACTCATTAGATTCACACACAAATCTCATTGGCCCTCCGCCTTCATGAACTCTACATTCCTTGAAAATTTGAACCAAATCCATCCCATCATTAATGAGTTAACCTCGATAAACCTATTTCAAAATTTTATATTTCAAGACTGAAACCAATAGTGTGCTTACGCACACTAAAAATCTTTTCGATGAAATAGTTATTTATTGAAAAATTTATGCACGAATTTGTGCACAAATTTAAACGGCTTGATTTTTTGATGAGTGACTTCGTCACAAAGAAAATTTTTAGAATTTTTAGAAATGCAGACATTCGAAATAGACATTTGTAGGTAATCTAAGTACCTATATTAAAGTTGCCCTTATTTTGTAGTTTTGAATTTTTTGTCCCCCCCCCCCCCCGTTGTTTGTTATGACTCATGAAAGTTGTTTTTTTTTTCATGAGAATTAATTTTCAATTTTGTATTTATTTACCCAGCGATTTCTAGTGGTGCTCAACAACAACAACAACAACAAAAGGGGAAAAAAAACTTGATATTGATGTTTTTTATGGGAACTTTTTCAAAATGGGGGCTACTGTGGCACCATACTTTAAATTAAGTTTGAAGATAAATACAAATTGGTGGTTTAATTTTCAAATAAAGAGGATTACGTTATATTGAATGCTAATTCAAAAAGTTGAGCTGTTTTTTCTTTTTCTTTTTTTCTTTTTTAATTTGGAATGTCTCAGTTTACTACAAAACATTTAAGAATATTTGCAAAATTGTTTTTTAAACTTTTTTCAAGTTGTGTGATCAAAATTTTAAACAAATGTATTTATTTGACGATTCCAATATTTTTCAAAATTAATTGAGGGTGCCATAGTAGCCGTTTTGAAATTTTTATTAGTCAAAATCATATTTTTTCAAAAATTCGCTTAAAATAGATTTTTTTGAATTTTTGACTTTCCTTTGGTGCAGTAGGAGTCAATATTCTCCGGAGCTATCATTAGGCACCATTTCTGGGATTGTGGGGGCTTCGTAGGGTACTTTATAAACCAAAAAGTAAAAGATAGCCATATTAGGTGTGCTTATGTTAGCTTCTTTTTTGAATAATTGTGAGTCATCAAAATTTGGAATGATTTGTAGCACCCCTCCCTAAAATTTTTTTTTTCTAAAAAAAAAATCAAAATTTATGTGATTTAAATTTTTTTTAAATAATTATGTTTTTATTTATTTTTTTACATTTTGTGGTTGTTAAAGTGTGAATTTGCCGCAGGAGTATCTTAAAAACAGCAGAAATTTGAAAATTTGTTGATTAAAACTTTGAAAAAACTCAGGTGTTTTTCAGCACTGCCAATTACAAAAATTATATTATTTGAAATAAAATTCTATAAAATTCGAGTGTGTGGGCAATTAAAATTTTGAAAAAATGTGTTTTTTGCAAAAAAAAAAATTATTAGATGTTTGGTAATGAAAATGATTCAGTTTTTTCTTCTACAAAATTTTCAAAACATGAAAATATTGATTTTTTTTTTAAATTGAGAAAAAATTCAATGTTTTTTCACAAAATTACAAAAATAACTTTTGAAAAAAAAATGAGAATTGTGTGTGATTAAAGTTTTTAGAAATATGGATTTCGATAAAATTTTTGAAAAATCCAAGTACGAATGCGCAATAAAAATTTAAATGTTTCAATTTTTAATGATGAATTTACAATAAAAAATTTTCAATTTTCATACATGTAAAATTTAAAATACAAAAAAATAAAGCTCCGGGGAAAAAAATGTGTCTTTTGACAAAATTACAAGAATACCATTTAAGAAAATTTGAACAAAATTGTAGGTATGCGATCAGGATTTGAAAACTGTTTGTTTCGAAGTTAACTATACGTATGTACCTGCTTATTATCTATTGAATTTTTAGAACGGTGTGTAAATTTTTGAATATTTATTTTTTTATTTTATTGATAAAAATGTTCGAATTAAAGTCAGATAATTTTGAAAATAAAATATGTTCATTGAAATATAAAAATTTTTAAAAATTCAACAAAATATTTGAAAAGTTTAAATTTAAAAAAAATAATGATGATTTCCATAGAAATACTCGAAAATTTAATTGAATAAAAGTTTATTTTATAAAAAAATTAATTTTCATGTGAATATAGAATTTAAAAAAGTCTAACAAAATATTGAAAATTTCAAATTTGAGGTAAAATATCTGACAAAAATGTTTTCAAGTTATCGAATTTTGAAAAAAAAAATCTCAAGTTTCATGTCTGACAAAATAAAAAAAAAACGCGTAGCAGTCAAGATGCTCCGCGACAGCCGAATTTTTTTTTTCCAAAATAGTGTACCTACTCCTTTAAAAACTTTTTCATTCATGGTATCTATTTCAGTTTCAATATCAGTTTTAACTGATGGCGGCTCCGCCCCCATACCCCCGTTGGGGGCTAACCACCTCGTCACTTTCAACTCTTCAGATGGGGGCTCGATACCAAAATTTTTAATACACTGCAAGCTTATATTTAATCTGAAAACCTTTTTAAAATTTGAATTAGTTGGGCCAATTTTTCAATTTTTTTCCGCAAACTTCATCCTAAGAGTCTCATTATTTTTTCCAAGGTGTATTTCTTGTATATTAGATCGAATCTGTGATTGAAATTTTTATAAATTAACTAGAACAAAGATTAGAAATGTTTTTCAATTTTGACATTTTTCGTAAATTTGACAAATATATATGAAAAGTGGCCGACATGTCTGGAAACGGGCCAATATATATATAAATATGTGACATGTGACAGATCGTCGTCTTTTGGTCCCAAACGTCGAGAAATGGGGTCAGAACTTTTCTACCCCCCCCCCTCCTTCTAAATCAGGGTCGGACAAAATAGCCACCAATTTTTTAAAAAAAATCGGCTAAAAAGTTATCCAAATCTAATAAAAATGTTAAAAAGTCAGCCAATTTCTAAATAAATTTCCCTAGAAATAAGAAAATTAATAAATTTGAAATAAATAATTCTAATAATATTAAAATGTCGGACAAAATGCCAAAAATTCAATTCCATGGAAATATGGAAAAAAAATTTAAAAGTCTAAAAGTCATCAAAAATAAATAAAAATGTCAATTTCATTAAAAAATAAATATATTATACATTTCCTAGGAAATGTAAAAAATATTAAAAGGGTAATGGATATGTGGTCATTTATTTATGCCACCAAATAGTTATTTATAGAATTTTTAGAAGGAACAGATATATTAAAAAATTCTAAATTTACCTTTTGATAAAAAATTCTGAAAAACACGTGTTTTCTATAGTTAACGATATACGTTTGATTTTTTTTTATTTATAAAATTGATATTCGAACAAAATTTGAAAAAAATGCTTTCAAACAGAGTTTCGAAAATATTTCAGATCACAGTTTTGAGAAAAGATAAAGATCATAGCGTTATACAGGCATCAAGTTTTTTTTTTCACTATCGTAGTTATAACACCTACCCCTATATTATAGGGATTCTTAACTGTTTTCTAAATAAGTAAGTAAATTTGAAACACAATTTTAGAACAACGTTTTCTTGGAACCTCATAATCTATGCACAACCAACCGAAGGCCGTTAAAATAGACCTTGATTTTTTAATTTAGCAAAAAAATATATATTTCATTTGATAATCGAAATGAAACATTCTTAAATCCACGATGATATTCATCTACCCATTAGTATGAGGTATTTGCGTTTAAACTGAAGCAAAAAACGACCTTTTCGTTTCGAACGTAGCGAAATTCATTTCCGAGCATTTAGATTATCAAAAATGGTTATAGGCTTATCTTCTAAAAGGAATTTCGTAATGTATGCAAGTATACTACATTACTACCGGAATAATGTTTCTCATTGTTATTACAATATTGTGATTGCTGTTTTCACTGCGTGTACGTACTATGTAGATATGTATATTGTGCGGATGGGTACTCACGTAGCTACTACAATTCCTACATACTACATTTTATTTGAGCAAGATCTCTCACGTACGGTCTTTATTTTTAATGGTATTATTTTTAGGCGAATATTTTTTTTACATTCTGAAAATTCCTCATAAAGGTGAGCCATTATAGATGGGGACAATCCATGCTAATTTAAAAAATGCTGTACGATGTATCAGTGAAACAGGATGTTTTTTCCATAATATACATAAATACACTTGGTTCGATTTCAGTCGCATGTATTTTTTTTGTAAAGGGGGAAAATAACACCCCGAGCGGCACACTCGATCGATAATATCGGAAGATGTAACGTATCGATAAAAAATCGTTTGAAAATCTATAGATGTTCTCACGATATTATAAAGATTTATCGGTACAACTTCATAGGCAAAAAATCTAAAAACTATCGAATTCGATATTATTAAGATTTTATGACGATATTCGTCAACGATACTATCGACAAGTAATATGAAATTTCTCGATTTCGATTTTTTAACGATTTTGTGACGATATTTTGAAACTATATTATCGACAAATAATCTGAAATTTCTCGAATTCGATTTTTTAACGATTTTGTGAAGATATTTAAAACTTTATTATCGACACGTAATCTGAAATTTCTCGAATTCGATTTTTCAACGATTTTATGACGATATTTGAAACTATATTATCGACACGTGATATGAAATTCCTCGAATTCGATTTTTCAACGATTTTGTGGCGATATTTGAAACTACATTATCGACAAATAATCTGAAATTTGTCGAACGATTTTTCAACGATTTTGTGACGATATTTGAAATTATTTCCAAATTGGTGAAAATTTTTCTAAGTCCAACACGTCTGGAAGTACTAAACTGCCTATTATAAGCGTTTTATTGCTAGTTCCTCAACGATAAGGTATGGCATAGTGGTTAAGGAAGGGGATTACAATGCAGGAGGTAGAAGGTTCAAGCCCCACGGGTGGCAGATTTTTTATAATTTTTTTTGACTTTTTCTGAAATGATCCTCTTACCGTAACATGAATAATGTGTTTAGACATAGTTTAATGTATTAATTATGCTAATTAATGATTTGTAATTATAGAAAGAAGCTAGTAAAAGACGAAAAATTGGAATAAAAAATCGATAAAAAATCGACAGAATATCGAATTCGATAAAGTGTCGCAAAAGTTCCGCCTAAATCGTGAAATTATCTTTCGATATTATAGATATATTATCGATAAAATATCTTACTATAATCTCGAAATTTTTGCTAACTATAATTCGTCGATAATCTACCCGGGAAAAAATCTCGCGGATCAAATCTTATCAATCTAGATCAGATTTGATCAATTTTGATCAAATATCATTAAATTTCGTCAAAAAGGTTAATCCGATTGGATCAAATCGTATCCAGTTATATCAGAGATAATCCACTCTCTTACAAAATGTTTTGATCAAAATGGATAAAATCATACACCAGTAGATTTCTCATATTTAATTTGATATGATCAGATCAAGTTATATCAGTGAGAATCCGATTGTATACAAATAGATCATATCAAAATGAATAAAATTAGATCCAACTTGATTCTTTCATATATAATTGATCAAACTGTATCAAGTTATATCAAGAAGAATCCAGTTGTATGAAAGATATTTATATCAAAGTAGATCAAGTTCGGTTAAACTAGATCTCTACAGATATACTTTGATCCAATTGTATTGAGTTATATCAAAAGAACAGTCAAATTACATCAAAACATTTATATCACAGTAGATCAAATCAGATCCAACTGGATCTTCAAGTGTACAAACTGATCAAACTGTAATAATTTATATCAATGAGAATCTACTTATATCAAACTGTATCAAAACACATCCAATTATAGAGTTTCTCATATACCATTCCAGGGTTGATTACCGGTATTTTTCCGGTATCGGTATTGGTACCAGTATAAATTTCGGTATTTTTCCAGTTTCGGTACCGATACCGCTATCAATTTTGGTAATTTTTTCGGCATTGGTATCGATACCGGTATACATACCGGTATTTTGTCGGTATCGGTACTGGTATTGGTACAAATATCAATAGTTTCGCGGTATCGGTACTGGTATTGGTATCAATTGCGGTATTTTTGCGGTGTCGGTATCGGTATCGGTATTGGTATCGATTTCGGTATTTTTGCGGTATCAGTATTGGTACTGGTATAGCTTTTGTTATTTTTGCGGTATCGGTATTGGTATCGATTTCAGTATTTTTGCGGTATCGGTATCGGTATTGGTATCGATTGCGGTATTTTTGCGGTATCGGTATCGGTATTGGTATCGATTGCGGTATTTTTGCGGTATCGGTATTGGTATTGGTATCGATTGCGGTATTTTTGCGGTATCGGTATCGGTATTGGTATAAATATCAGAGCAAAAATACCGATACCATACCGGTATTTGTATCAGTATGGTACTCGGTAATCAGCACTGTACCATTCATATTAAATTTATATCAAAAGGAGCCCACCTATAAATTTGCAGTGAGTGATTCAATTCTCCACATTTTCAGCAAATAGCTTATGTTATTACCTAGAAGATCATGTAATTTATAACAAATCACGATATGCAAATTTTCAGATTATATCTTTGATTGTGTGTCACATAAATACAATTAAACTGTCTTATTATATATGAAATGGTTCGTACCAAGTTGAGTGCACCATCATTGATCTGATTGGAAAAGTTAAGCAGCTTCGGGTTTGGTTACTACTTGGATGGGTGACCGTTGAGAAAAATTTGGGATGGGTATGGTCAGATCTAACCATAATAAATGGGAAATGTACCTATCAAATATGATCCAATCATATTTAATTTTATCTCATCATACATCATTGGATCAAATTGTGTATAGTTTGATCAAATTATATATGATTTGATCAAATTAAATATGATTAGATCAAATTTGATAGGTATAAAATTCATATATGGTTAGATCTGACCACTTCATATATGGTTAGATCCAACAGATTTTTTCCCGGGTATCTATATATCGAAAGATAATTTCACGATTTATGCGAAACTAACGCGACACTTTATCGAATTCGATATTCTGTCGATTTTTTATTTCGATAATTTGTCGAGTGTGCTGCTCGGGACCTATGCAATTTTTTTCGGTACATTAAAAATTAAATGTGTCGAAAAGATAACGCGTGTTTGGAAAGGAAATGTCTTTTTATTTATTACGAATAAAAAAGAACTTCCGACGGATTTATTTGTTGTAAGTTTGTAAAATTGCAGAAACTTTTGACGAGGTAAAGGTTACATTGGAAAGTTTTCCGTCTTTTTTTGACATTTAGAAGAAGCTAAAGGAAAAACCCGACGCGATGGTTGCGAAGATGACGGAGAACGGAAAGTTTCGGACGAGAAAATTGAATTATTTAATCCTAATTGAAATCAAAAATTTATTTTCAATACTTTTTCAATTATATTCGATTTCTATTTAGTTAACTGCGATAATCAGCGATCGAGTTTACGAGCAAATGGGTAAATTTTTTCGCCCGTCGTATAATTTGAAGATGGAAAACACCTAAACCTGGTGTTTTCCCTATTTCGGTATAGTAGGTCTGGATACGACGGTGCTATATATGTATATATTTTGCATAACGAACGTCGAAATTTGCGTTGGTTTTTTTTTTCAACGCGCTTATCTCCTGGCCCTACTTTCGAAATTAACTTTTCGGAAATGTTTCACTATTCTGAAATTGTATTCAGCGGAGCGGAGGAAATATCTTTAAAAAAGTTTTTAACTTTTTTCTTCGTCTATGCTCGAGTTCGCTTTATTTTTTCTCCAGCGTACTCTTTATACTAAGTACGCGCGCGGCAACGGTGTTTAGAAACAAGGTTATTTTTAGTTATTTTTCATTTTCTTCTTTCGCTTGTTACTTCTTTTCTATGCGTCTTTTTTCGGGCACTTTTTTACTTTTCAACTTGATATTTAGGCTTTGGCGAAAGTTTGGTAATTTTGTTGTTCCGTTTTCTCGCTTTCTCATTTGGAAATGAGCAGGTTTTTTTTAGGGGATATTTTTCAACGCGCAGGGTGACTTGGTATGTACTTATAAAAGGGGTTTTAGACTCGTGCTTATTGTCGTAATAAAATTATATAAAATTGAGAATCGTTTCCATAACACATTTCGAGTTACGACTTCTAGCTATAATTTCTTCTGTTTCTTCTTTTCAACTTTCTACGTTGTCGTTCCACATACAGTACGTAGTGTAATCGTACCGGTGTTATTTCCCACCTTTAATAATGGCCTATTTAAATTATAAAACTTCTTTGTTGGGGTTTATTGTTAAGAACGTTAACCGTAATGAAATTCGCCGCTCCGAAAGTTTCACATCGTGTAGTTGAAATAGTCTTTACAAGGGTGCTGGCCCAAACCATCTACGAAGCGGTAATTCGCATCGTTCTGCTATGAATTGGCATGTACTCTAAGACCACACGATGGTCGAGTTTTTCCCTTTAATCTAGCATTTGCGTTTTTTTCCTCGAAACGAATTGGAAAACAGTGTGTTTTTTGTTGACCATCATTGGTCAGCTTGTACCAAGATTAAAGGATGGATTTTTTTGCTGAGTAGGTTCGTACTTATGTCTCATTTGTGCTCGGTATTGTACCATAAGGCTTTTATAGAAAGGATACCTAACTCTTTATTTTATTTGACCGGTGTTAAGTTTTTAATTCATTTCTTAGAGTTGACAAAATTACTGCAATTTTCGATGATTTCTACTTCTCAAAATATTACCTTTTTTTGAGCGGTGTAAGGCAAATTATGAAGCTGATTTGTTATAAATAAATTTTTAAAAAGATGGTTTATTAAATTTTATTGCAACCAAATGTAAAAATTTCGAGTTGAATTTTTTATTTTTTTTTAAATTGAAAAACATTGAAAATTTATTTTTTAAATATAATTTTGAACTCATTTTTTGACAACAATTTTTTCAAATTTTGTACCCACTAATTTCAATTTTAGGAAATTTTGTTGAAATATTAATCACTCAAAGAAATTTTGTTGGTATCACAATGAATTTTTTCGGATTGTATTGGCAAATAGCATCGTTTTAAATTTATTTTCAGCTCTAGAATCGAAAAAAATTGCAAAGATTTCTATACTTACTAATAATTTTTTAAGTGGAAAAATCATTTCTTTCGAACAACAACTGACCTTTTTAAAAAATTTTATTAAGAATTTTTTTAAATGTTATTGGGACCTATTGTTAAAGAATTTTTTTAATTTTGTTGAAACTTGCGTTTAATAAATTCCAATTCAACCCGAAAATATTGCAAAAATATAATATATTCAAACAATTTTTCATTTTTAAAAAAAACCTAGATATTATTTTAAAATTTGAAAAAAATACATTTTTTAAAAAAATTTCCATTTGAAGAAAAAAAATACCTACAAATATTATATACCTACCTATATATTGTGAAAAAGTTTCTCAAACTTTGTTCAAACTTGAATTTTATACAATATCATTGAAACACTTATCTTTAAAAATGTATAACTAACTAAGAACATTAAACCAATTCTTTAGGCTCAAACAATTTTTTTTTTCAAGTTGGATGATTTTAAAAATTTAAAAAATCATTATTTTCCAAAATCAATTTTGAAACGTTGTTGATATTTTTTTATTTTTCCAAGATAGTGGAATTATAAAAAATATATCTACTTATTGTGATTTTTGTTTTCAATTTTAAAATTTAATTTTTATATTAAATTTTGTCAAATAAAAAAATAAACTGAATGATTTAAAAATTTGACAAATAAGTAGGAAATCTAAATAAATTCTCCCATATCAATTTTGAAATATTTTTTAAGGAAATTTTATTGTACAAAAAATTGCGATTTGGAAAAAATTCATTGTGAATATTTTTCAAAGTTGGTTTAAACCTGAATTTTATAAAATTTTGTTTTAAAACACTTTGAAAAATATATTATTTAAACTATAAACTTGAAAAAAATAATTTTTCAGCTATACTTAATTAAATTATTATTTTAAAAAAATAACATCAATTTTAAATTTTTTTAGGTGATTTTGTTCATTGAAGTGAAATCATAATTTAAAAAATTTATATTGTGACTTTTTTCAAATTTGATAGGTATTTAAAATTTTTTTCCAATATTCTACACAATTTTTAAATTCTATCTTATTTAAATGAAAACTTTTAAAAAGTTCATGTTCAAGTATTTTTTTTCATTTAAAAAACAACAACAACAAAAACACTCATGATTTGAAAAATCAAAAAAATGAAAAATATTGAGTTTTCTAAATCAATTTCAATTTTTTCTACATTAATTTAAAAAAATACAATTAGGTGAAAAAATGGCAGCCAGAGACATCATTTTTCAATTAAAATAAAAGCTAAATGACTTTAAAAATTGAAAAAAATAAGAATAAATTATTTTAAAATTCTTGAACTTTTTTTTTTGAGGGAACTTCAAGAAAAATCAAGTAAAATGTAAGAAAAATTATGATGATCAATCATATTTTTAGAATCTCATTAAGTCAAAATTTTTGATTCAAACGATTTTTCATTTTTAAAATTTTTTTTTTTAGTGTGCTTATGTATCTAAGTAGATAATTGAAGGGGAGAAGTATTATTTTGAAACTTTTTTTAAAGAAGTTTTTTTTTTCAGGAAAAAGTGCTACGTAAGTAATTACTCAAAAAAAAAATATTTTAGGCCTAGAACGAATTTTTCAAATTTACTTCCAACTTGTCTTTTAAAAAGTTTTGTTGAAACTTGAAACGCTAATTTTTTTGAATCTTACCATCAAACCAATACATTTTTTATGATTTTATTGGGAAACACTTCCTTTCAATTTCATTTGATCAATTCTATTAAAGAATCGATACAATTTTTGAAGCAAGTATAAGTATTACAAAAATTGTTATTATTTTGAAAGAAGTCATTGCAGTATGGAAAACAACTTACCTATGTTATAAATTTTTCAAATAATTTTCTTCAAACAATTTAATTTCTTATTTATGTTAAAGTGAAATTTAACAGAAGAAACGTCAAAAAAATAAATATTTTTCTTTCGAATTTGAAGGAAAATTTAAAAGAGTGGAAATAAAATTTAAATTATAATTTATTTTATTAGGTACTGCCAACTTTAAAAATTGAACATTTTATATAATTTTCAAAATAGTGCCCTGGATCTCTTTTATTCCCAAAAAGAGTGCAAATTGATTTTTTTTGAAAACGCATTGCAAATTTTAAAAAAATATTTGATTTTTTTTTAATCAAAACTTTTTTGAATAGAAATAAAAAAATATAAAATTAAGAAAATCTTTGAAAAAATGATTTATTTTGAAATTTTTTTGGAAACAATTTTTTCAAAGAACAATCTTGAAATTTCTTAATTATTTCAAATAGAAGCTTTTTAAAATAATACCTATACTAGGGGGCTCCGCGGCCTCAACCCACTTGCTGGTTCCTCGGGCTTCGCCCTCGGAACTTCGCCTGCTGAGGAAATTCCGTTTTGAGTGAAAATTTGTTTCGTGAAAATATTACTTTTATAGAGGTCTTGGCATTGTGAATTTTTCACCAAAGTACTCAAAAAAATGTGAATGATGGAAAAAATTAAAATAACTATTTTTGAAAGATCAAAAATGATGGTTCGCTTCGCTCACCATCACTCGCCACCTCATTCCTTGCGTTTGACTATTAGAACTTCTCTTTTTGGGTGCATAGCTTCAACCCTTGAATTCATAATCAAGGGTTTCAAATCTTCATTGAAACTTCATTTCAAATTGAGCAGTTTTTACCAAAGGAGTTTATTTCCATGATTTTTACTATCTGACTTGATTACGATTTTTAATAAATAAAAATACAAATTATAAAATGAAAAATTACTCTCAATTTTTTTCCGCAGATTGTACTGATTATTAAGGCACATAAATTTACTTCTACCTACCAGTTTTTATGAACTTTTTGAAGACTTAAAATTTTGTTCGAAATTCATGCTATGTTTCGAAACAATAAAATTATTGAAGTTTTGACCAAATAAAAATACTTCCAACACAAATTCGTCTGCTCCAAATGCAATCCTTGCTCGTTACAGGCTAATCGCCTTCCATAGTTGACAATTTTTTGAAATTAGAATTTTTTTTGTATTTCATGTTGAACTTTAATTTATTTTTGCTTAAGAAAAAATTATCGCAATCGGCACACAATACAGACATTTTGAGTAAAAAATAATAATAATAATAAAAAAATAAAAAAATAAAAAAAACTGTAAAAATCCAGTATTAAGTCCGTTAAAAATAAATGAATGAAAAAATAAATAAAAGGTGCTAAACTACCCGAAAAAAGGCCAAAACATTGAGTAAAAAAAATTTCAGATGTACTACCTTGGTAACACTGTCCACTGCTTCTACGGATTGCTACGCAAAACACATTGTAGTTGGACCACTATGGCAGCACTGCCAACTTTGTAACACCCTCGCTTCTAAACGCAGTTCCTCCCCCCCTGACACCCGCAATACTCGAAATATCCACACCGGTTTACACATTTTTGGAATGTAAAATTTGATTTTTGGGCCCTTAGAAGTTATATTTTCGGATTTTTTTTCTTGATGACATATCTACAGGTCAAAAGGAACACTTGAAAGCAAAAATGGAAAAAATCGGCTCGATAAGCGAGGCTGGCGAACTGTCTGAAGGTGTTTTTTTGCACAAAAACGGTGAAATTTTGATTTTTAGGGCCCTAAATTTGAAAATTTTTAGATTTTGATTTTTGATGACACGCCTACGCGTCGAAAGAAACATTATGAAAAAAAAAAAAAATGGTCAAAATCGGTCCATTAGGAGAGGCTGGCAGAGTCTGACAGTTTTACACCAAGATTTTTTTAATATATAAGGATATTGTGAAAGAAAACTTGATCAGAATTATATTTTTAAAAATCTTGTTCAAATCACGTTGAATTTTAGGTCCTAGGAGGGGTAGGAGGCATGGAGTTTCTAATGTTTTCGAGGAGGGGGGAATTTTCCTGTTGTAGATCTGCAAGTGAACACTGGGTAGAAAGGGACGATTAGAATTAATTAAGCACAGTCTTTCTTGTGAATGGAAAAAATTGATGGAACTCACTTTTTTTGTCCTATAGGCGGAGTTCAGAATAAAGAAGTATTTTTTAAAATTTAAAGGATGCAATTTTCTTTCTCTCTTTTTTTGTATTAGGTATTATTTACTTTGAATATTATTATTGTTTTTTAAATATTTTGCCAAGAAACGTAGATAGAGATTTTATCCAATGTTGACATATCGCAAATGAAATGGTATTCATAAACTGCCAGTTTTGAGGTGAATTTTAAATTCAGCCGGAAAAACAGCAAATTTATAAAATATGTATAGATGTCGCATTCGATTTATTTCGCACCAGCCTTATTTTTAAAAACTAATCGCGTCGAGTTGTAGAAATGTTGCATTATTTATCACGAAATTCGTCCCTTCGACGTTCGATGTAGGTGGTAAGAAGAAATACATACAAGCTACGGTTGTGAAACACGCGCAGTTTCCTTGAAAAGTTTTCCCAAATACGAATCAGTTTTTTCAAATGTTTTAAAATAAGTATACCCCATAGGTACCCAGGGCATAGGTACTTATTTATTTTTTAAAATTTGGATCAGAAACAATTTTACCTATTTTTTATTTTTTTGAAAATTTCTGAAAACTATCTTCGTAAAAATAACCACTTGGTAAAATTTTAAGATGACAAATAGGCTCACATACGACACTGAGTAAATTTCACCACAATTCGGACATTTTTCGAAAAAACAGCAGCGAATATAAAAAGGAAATGAGCGCAGCACATATGAGAGCTGCGACACAGCGTTATATCATGAAGAAAAAGCCACGCTTTACTATGAGAGATTCCATTTGCACATGTTAAAGGAATATTGGAGACGTACTATGCAAACCTGTTGTTTGGCGAGCATAGAATTGTGGTGACCTCGCCTCGGAATTTCATTTATCTTTGAGAAGGAATTTTAATTTCGTTTTCTTCGTGTGCCCTATTTTACCACAATAATCACAAGTGCCAAATGGTACATGAGGATTTGTGCGGGTTTTCCTTTTTTTTCCAGAGCTTCGCAAAGCGTGGGTAACCAAGTAGTGCATGATTCCTTTAAATTACTTCTTTTTTCTATTTTTATTTTTATTTTGTACGCTGCGATGTTGCAAATTCACGCCTACACATCGAGGTTATACTTTAAATAAGAAAGTCGAGAATTTTTCCAAAAAAATACAGTCTGGATAATTCTGGGTCTGTTACAGTGAATTTTCAACAAAAAAAATTCAACGTTTGAAATAAAAGCCCGTGGAAATTTTTTTTGGGAAAAAGAGCAATTCTTATCTCCGAAAATTTTTAAAGAATTTTTTTTACTGGGAAAAAAATTCTTCTTAGGTGCTTAGTTTTGAATATTTTTTCTGAAAATTTTTCGGAATTTGAATAATTTTTTCTTATTCAAAGTTGCTTGATGTACCATTAACCGAGGGCACTCGGCACTCAGCTCGTCGGTAAAATAGTGCACGTGTTTGTATTACTTTTTTTTTTAATTTTTTTTTTTTTGTAAGAGGCAAAGGATTCTAAAAATTACAAAATATACTTTTGAAAGTTACGAGTAGGTAAATATTAATTTCCAGTTGGTTTTCTTCGATATAGTTTTCAGACTTCAAAAAAATCTGAACTTATTTACAATGTGTTTTATGAAATTTTTCAATTCGCTGACAGCTATATATTTATAAAATAATATATTTCAGTTGAAAAAAGAGCCCAACCAACGATGCGAACGACTTTATTAGAACGGACTAATTTTTAAGCGTAACTTTTTACGAGCATCGAATTCCCCTATGAAGAGGAAAGTTTTCATTTAATTCGCGTGTGGAAATGGTGGTACATTACGAGTAGAATTACATGAAAAAAATATAACGTTTCGAACCACTGGTGGTGTAAGGTTGGACAAAGTGGCGAATGTAAACGGTGCCCTTTCTTATGTTTATTTTAAAACTTCCTTTTGGGCTTTGAAGTTCGCAGCCAAAGGTTGGGTTTGGACCGAAATCAAATCTTTACCTTTGTTACCTCGTTTCTATTAACTTTTGTTCTACTTTCGGCCGCAAAATCGTAAATATAACAATCCTCGTCGCTTATTTCGCAAACGAAAGCAGCTCGAGTTCAAACTTCAGTTGAAGGTAAAATCTCTACCCTACAAAATCCGAATAATTCAATCAACTACAAATTGTTTAACTCTCTGGAGGGATTCTCTGTTCTTTTTCCATTAAGAATAACCCTTTGTGCAAACCGCTAGCGACCTAATTCATGAAATTTTCTTTTACCCGGTGTATATTATCGGTAGTATTATGGGATCGGAAAAGGCACCGATATTCTATTATGCCGCGTTGAAATGTTGGAAGAAATGAACAGCAGTAGTCACGAGGAATATTTTAATTGAAATTAGGACGCCGGAATAATATTGATGAATGCGAATTTTTGATGCAGGATATGTTTTCCTTTTCAGCGACGACTCGTGCCTTTTTCTAAAGAAAAATTTATATCGTTGGAAGTATTTTTCAAAATTTTCATCAGAACTGTATCTATTGTGAATATTTTTCACATACCTAATGGTTTAAAATTTTTGGAAATTTTTTTCAAGGTTGAAATTGAAAAAATTAAATACAAATAGGTATTTTGCAAAAAAATCCGTGATCGTCAAGGGACGTATTTTTTCAAATTTTAGAAATTGGTCCTAATTCAAAAGTTTAGGTATAAAAAATTGTTAAAATCTTTCAATGTTTGAAAATTGGCTTTTTAAAAACGTAAAAAAACTTAATTTAAGTTCAAAAGTTTATTCCATTTCAAAAATTGTAAAGATACTATAATAAAATTATACTCGTCAAAAAATCAAGAAAATAAAAAATAAAATAATTGGTAAGATTTATAAAAATTCTGAAGATGCGCCCTCAAATTGAAAAAAAAAAATCATTACACAAATTTTAAAATTGTACTTACAATTTTGCCAGCCATTTTAAAATCCACTTATTTTTTTGGAAATTTAAAAAAGTCTGTTGAAGTATTAAAATTTATGACATTTTTTAAATTATGAACATTCATTAAAATTTTGAAATTTTTTTCTGAAAAGTTTTAGAAAGTTAAGTTGTGCTTAGAAATAAAATTGGTATATAAAATTTTCAATGTTTATTACAATTAAAAAATAAATTTAACAATTTTTTCAAAATTCATCAAACTTTTGGAATTCAGCTTCAAAACTTCTAGAGAAATTTAGTTGAAGTTTAAAAATTTGTCATACCTACTAAACAAATTTTCATATTACTTTGAATTGTATTTTTTTTTTAAATCAACATTTCACTGACTTTTACGACAATTGAAATTATGTGAGTTAATTTTTCCGTAATTTAAAAATTACAGAAATACAATAAAACGATTTTAAAAATTTAATAATCCCAAATTTCTAGCAGTATGAATATTAAGTAGTAGGATCGAATTTTTGAAATACTTATACATATCTCAAATTTATTGAAAATTTCAAGTTTAGTTGTAGGTAGTTCAAAAATTGATCAAAACTTTAAAAAATTGCATAATTTTATCACAATTTGAAAATCCGCCTTGATGGGGATTTATAAAATTTAGTTGACGAAGCATAAAAATTTCTCAAATTTTTAAAATTTATTAGAAGTGAAAATCTGTCAAGTCAAAATTTTGAAATTTCCTTTTGAGGTTTTTTATAGAATTTAGGTGAAATTTAAAAAAAATGTAAACATTTTCAAATAACTACCTAGTAAAAATATAATTATATACCTATCTATTCTCAAAATACTGACCAAATTATTGAAATTGTAAAAAAATAAAACTTTGAAAAGTACATTTTAAATTTTTTTAGAAAAGTTCAGTTGAAGCTCGCAAATTAGTTGAATTTTAAAAATGAGCTCAATTTCAATATTTTGATCTTATTTTTTTTAAATTATTAAAACATAAATTTTACCGAAGTCTTAAATTTTTAGAATTTATTGAACTCTTGAAATAATTCAATTTCAAAAATTTATCGAATTTTAAGGGTGATCAAATTCTTTAATAATTTTTAAAAATTTGCCAAATTTTTTATTTTTGCTAATTTTTGAAGGTTTGCTCAATTTTAAAACTTTTAGAATAATGATAACAGTTGTTGAATATAAGATTGATTTTCTGACACTGCAGTTACTGCGTTAGATTTTTTTTACCTGATTTTTTTGCAATGTATCAAATGAATAGTTTGCAAAACAATTTGAAAATGTCCAATTTGTACTTTAATTATTGCATATTCATTCTCATTGTAGGATATCAAATCAAACTGCAACTTTTTGCCCCTCAGAAATCCAGAATAGGCAACTCCTTTATCGTCATGCGATTTTTATTGTATTCGCGTTTCTATAGACGTTTCTTTGGGGAGAAAATTATAAAGTTTTCATGATTTAAAGCTGTTCTTGAGAGCATAGTTAGGTCAGAGTATCGATAAAAACATTTTCATAATAAAATAATGAATACTCAAAACTGCGTCGTCGCTTCATTTTTTGTATTTTTTTTTCGAAATTCCATTCATCTAATAAGTAGTTTATTTTCAAAACGTTCCATTTTTTTATGCTTCAGCATATACGAAATACACATCACCTACTAATATTTATGAGGTTTTAAAATGTCATTGTTATTGTTGAGAAATGTCAAAACGTGAAAAAATCTGCAACACTTTATTTTTCCTTCATAAGTGTTGAAAAATTGGATTAAAAATATCCAAAGAATTTTATAATAAAAATTTTAAGTATTTCATTTTCGTAGCACTTGATACGAGTATTCAAGTTTCATTCCTGAGAACAACTTCTTCGAGATAATTTTCAGAAAAGAAAGAAAAAAAACACCGGAGTATCTACCTTAATAGCATGCACGACTGGGAAATTCCTCAAGCCTTTTTCTCTTCCCCTTTTTAGTATCGCGTTTAATGCTCATTGTTTTACGTTCATCGGAACAAAAGGTACTTTTTATTCAGCTTTCGCAGCAAGAAACGCTTAATTGGACGCTAAATAAACATTTTCTAATGTTATCAACCGAGTTTCGCGGTTTTGAAAACATTAATTACTTCTTTGGATTTAGTAATTTGGAACAACTTCGGTATCCTATAACAACTGCGACATCATCCGAATTATTTTCACGTTTGTAAAAGGCAATACTTTGTCGACGTGGTGTTACGTTAATTTAGTCTTGACGAACGTGGAACTATTTATTTTTAAGATTCACGTAAAGGGAAATTTTCTCAACTTTTATTACTCCGAATATACCAACGCTTTCGCGTACCTATGTATTTCTTCCTCGAAATTTTCTTAATTAGGTACCTGGTAAATAAGACACGATGAGACGATAGCAGCTTTTTCCTTCACATTTTTACATGACATTTCACCTTCGATAATCGTCGCTTTTTTCTTGTAGCAATTTATTGCATTACAAAGCATATTTACTCGTTCATTCATTATACCGTCATGCCAAGTTTTTATTGCAGCATCGTTGCAGAAATGTTTGAAATATTTTGAATTTTTATTTCGCCAGAAGAAGATCCCGCGATGTATATATAGTATTATTAAAATTCCAATTCTGATGCGTAGGTAGTTAAGGATATTAGATATAAAATGTGGATTAATCATTTTTTTCGTAAGTAAACAATCTTTTTTTGAAAATTTAACGAGTGGAAAATTTTATTGATGCACAGAAAAGTTATTGATACTAAAATTTTTAATACACTCCAGGCTTTTATTTAATCTGAAGACCTATTTAAAATTTGAATTAGTTGGGCCAATTTTTCAATTTTTTCCCGCAAACTTCATCCTAAGAGTCTCATTATTTTTTTCAAGGTGTTTACGGATAAACTTGCATCGTTTTGTAGAATAGCTTTTTGATGTCTAAAATTGAATAATAAGCCATGGGAATCATAATACTTTCGATAATTTCAAGTTTGAAGCCACTTTACCGAACATACAAATTGAAGTCACTTTGACCTTAGATCGATATATATAAATATGTGACTTTTGCAGATCGTCGTCTTTTGGTCCCAAACGTCGAGAAATATGGTCAAAACTTTTCTACCCCCCCCCCCCCCCTCCTTCCAAATTAGGGTCAGACACAACAGCCATTATTTTTTAATTAAAAAATTTGGCTAAAAATTATGTTTATTGGGTTCGACCCCTGATTTAGAAGTAGGGAAGCAGGATGAATGCTGTCCATAATAGGTATTTTGAACCCCAGAAACAAAATAAAATCATTTTTTTTTTTTTTTAATATGCGTGGGAAATATAAACTGAAATTAATAATTATTGAGCTAAATATGGAACACATATCAATGCAGTATTCAGTAAGGTGTTTTGACAAGAAAGAAAAATCGCAAGAGATAACTAAAGACATTTTTAAGAAATGATATAACGAGACTGCATGGAAGGTATGAATCTCCAAAAGACACATCTAGGATCCCAAGAAATGACCCACTACGTCAATTATGGAGGCCTGAAGCTATGATACAAAATTAAAAACATTGAAAAGAAATCCTCAAATTAATTTTTGTGGGGTGGGAAGGTCGAAATCCCAAACACATGTGAAGCACCAACACAATCTGCATGCTCAAGAACAACCATCCTAAGTCAATTTTAATGAGCTATGGGAGTGAAACAAGATTTTCCAAGGTCAAGAAATGACTAAAAAATGGGGTTGTCTCATCTCAATTTCCGCAGGGCACTGATTTTTGGTTATGTTGTACATCTTTTTATTACCTAGATTTGTTAGTTTTTGTTTTGGCATTTTTCAAGTTTTCTGCTCTCCCCTCCCATCTCATGATCTAATTAAAAATTTATATTTCTGAATCTTAACACAATGTCATCCACACCTCTACAATTGAAATTCGCTACCAAAAGAACACTATTGCTCGAATTTGAATTCATTTAGCAGACCAGAACGTTTTGGTAAACTGTAAATACCAACATGTTTTTTTTTCAAATTTTATTTTGATATACTTATACACAACAGTAATAAGTTTTTTTTTTTTTTTTTTTTTTTGGAAAAATCAGAAAAAGCCGGGCTAACAAGATAATTTGACTTATGTTATAATTTCTTCATCTATCTAGGATGTCGTTCTATCTATCAATAGTCAATACCTGTAATACTTACTAAGTATATTATTTTTTGAAAATCAGCTATAAAAGCCTAAAATTCCCAAATATACATTATATTTTTATGCTCGATTTTTTCCAAGTAGGTATGTACAATTTTACCCAATTTGAGGAGTTTTGCAAGAATCCCTATTTAGATATTTGTTTTTGTATAATTTTTTAAACATCATGTTATCCCTCAACTGACATGCAAAACACGCAAAACATGCAATGTGTCAAATAAGCATGCAAATACAAGTATGCAAGCATAGCATATGTATTTGAAGTGTTGATCTCATTGGGCTTCTGAGTTGAACGCCTTAATTTTGGAATTTCAGGAGTGAAACCCTTACACTTACAAAAAAATTGAAAATCATTATTAATTACTATTAAAAATATAATAGTGATAAATATATTATAGATACTTTGTAAAGGTAAATATTGACTAACAGTAACTAATACTTGATCAATAGTTATGATGAAGTGATAAATGATAACTACTAATTGAAGGATAATGACTAATACTTAGTGAATAATGGTAACTACTAATAAATTGAAATAGTTTCATACTCGCAGGTAAACTGTTGTGCAAAATGTATATAAGCTAAAAGATGAACTTGTGTTGACGCTCAAATAACAACCCATTTATATGAAGTCAAATTTCCAAAAATCAAAATCTCAAATTTATGTTTTTCGCCTCCCCTCAAAAATTTTAAAAAGTGGACTTGGCAGATTTTGCATCTATAGGGTTCATTTAGTTTTTAGTTTTTTTTTTCTTTTTTTTTATACTTGAGGATATTGATTAATTTTCTTGTATAATGGGTCACCATTTAAAATAGTAGTGATCTAGTATCTACTGTTACATAATTGCTGTGGTGACTGAGAGCCCAAATGTGAGCGTCAACACAAGGTTCATCGTTTAGCTTATATGTATATAGGTACATTTTGCACAACAGTTTACCTGCGAGTATGAAACTATATCAATTTATTAGCAGTTACCATTATTCACTAAGTATTAGTCATTGCACTTCAATTAGTAGTTGTCATCATAACTATTAATTAATTATTAGTTACTGTTATTCAATATTTACCTTTACAAAGTATCTATATTAATAACTAAGTATTAGTTTTTTTTTTGGTACTCGCGACTAGTAATTTTTTTATGTATGGGAAGAATGGTGAAAAATAGGAACCTACATCATACAAAGGACATGTGTAGGTCAATGATCCTTGTCCTCGTTATTACCTCTGAAGCAATTACCAAAACAATAAAAATGTTGAAAACTTTTGTGGAACTTCGAAATTTTCAATAATGAAATTTCAAGAGTCGAGAAAAAATTTCTAATTCTACAACTTGGCAATTTTTCTAGAATGTCCATTTGTCAGTACACAAATCTCTCATTCCCTGCTCCCTCAGCCTTAGCCAGCGTGTAAAAGGAGGAAAATGAAATGTTGTGTTGATGAATTAAAACTGAAACGAGTTTCGGATAGCGCACCGGAAAGCTATTTTTTTTTTTTTTTTTTTTTTTTTTTGGAAACTCGTTCTAAAAAAAATAAATTTTTTTTGAAAAAATCGTTGACAAACGTGTGCGTATCAAGTACATTTTTTTGCCTTACTCGCGCGTTTACGACATAACATATAAAAAAAAAACACCCATAACTTTACCAAAGGTACGAATTAGCGTGAGAATGATAGAGAACGCGTGCGATAATAGTGCGATGTGAATGAAGACGTGTGTACAGTACACGCGTATACTTAATACAGACTACGTATATTATGTTAGAAAGTGTTGGAGGGTATAATACGAGAGTATATGAGCATACCTATAGGAGCGGGATCGGTTTATTCGCTGGGCTTTATGGAGTTTGGCTACTCGAATAGAGAAAACCACCAGTAACGATGAAGAGAAACTTTTGGCAACTAATCCGGACACGTTGCCAACTGTTGAAGATTTATTTAGAAATGGTGCAATTCGTCCCTTATGCTCTTCCCCGTATTTAGTCATGTCCTCGACTATCGCCGCCATATTACAAGTGGGAGATTAACAACAAATACCCTTAGGGTCTAACTTGACAGCTAACATATCATCTGTAAATTGGTATTTTCATTAGGATTCGCGAAGGCCATACGAGAAAGCCGAAAAACACCATCGAACGGATTATTGCAATATTCGTTTTCCATATGGGTTATTCATTCGTTATTATGTACACGTGGTTGTAGGCTGCGTGGATCGTAGAATTACCAGCCTTTTTTTTCATCAGTCCAATCCAAGAATCTAAACTGATCTCAGACGTGCTTTTGGTATATCCCTTTGTTAATTCTTCTTCGAAATTCTTACCCTTCTGTCACATTCACTAAATAATTTCAAAGCCTATTTATTTTCAAAGGAGTATTAAATTCATATGTTTATTTTTTGACCATTCTTGGTTGTAACCCTTTCTGCGAAAAATGTCACTTTCATTGGCTTACTATGTATCAAGTAAGTAGGTACCTACATAATATGTAGGTGAAACGTCGGATTGACACATTAATTCAGTGTACCTTTTACAATCGACATGACATAGCCTTATAGCAGAAATTTTACGCTACTTAGTTTATTAGAAGGAAAAACTCGATCTTGTTTATATACTTAATTTTATACCTTACTCGAATTGCTCACCCTGCAAGCGTGAGTGAGATGAGAGTTCCATGTTTTCATAATGTACCCGTTGTGTAGAAGGTAAACACCCAAACACTTGTTGGCAAATTTAATTTTTTGCTGCAGTGCTGGGTTTATAATATTACTTAGAGGACCAGCTTATATTTATAGCAAGGTGTTTGGGTACCTATAGTTTCTTCACGAAACACAAATGTAAAAAAGGTTTGCCTGGCATGAATTTCCTTTTAATCCATCTTGGTAAAGGGTAGCAGTTTTAATAATGTCAAAAAAAAAAAAAAATTAAAATTGATTTCATAACTTTATTCAACAAAAGACGACGAGGCTATGAAAATTAAACATCAACTTTTACTTACTTCTCACAACACGACCACGAGTTTTGGAAAATGTACAGAAATGTTTTGAATGAAATAAAGTTGTTATAGGTTATAGGTAGTATCTAAATCGATTGGAATTTGAAAATAAACGAATGAAGAGTTTAGTTCACATGATTAGTTGTTATAGTAGTAAGTATAAACTTGGAGCTATTTTCTCTTTATTGGTGGCATTAGTTATTCGTATAGTTCAACAAAGTATCACCATAGTTTAAAATTTTATGACTAAATATACCTAGCGATTTCTCGAGTTGAATTTGGTACCTTTAATAAACCATTTAATTTTCAATTTTACAAGATTTATTGTGTTACTTTAACTTCGGTGCTTCAACCATGTACGCGAAAATTCATACGATACAGGATGTTTCAGCTAAGAATTATTCCCTTCAACCTGTACGTTTTTACATAGGTAATAAAATATTGAAAAATTTCCCCATTTTTTAGAGAAATTTTTTTTTTTTTTTTTCTGGAAGTAACAAACAATACTTACTTATTTTTATATTTATTTTTTTTGTTGAAATAACGTGTTTTCTCGATATTTTTGGAATAACAAATATTTTATTTTAATTTAAAAAAAAATTCACAATTTTTTTTTTTTTTTTTTTAATGGTGAAAAAATTCTCAATATTTAAGATCCAGACATAAAATTGTTTCAACCATACAATGATACGGAATTTACCTTGGCAACTATACGTATAAAGCTGAAAAATAAAATTACTGAAATTAGCTCAGTATGGTGTTCAAAAAATTATTTTCAGTAAAAAAAAAAATCTCAAAAAATCTGAAATTAGAATTTGAGGGATGTACTGTAGTCCCTTCATTTAGTATGGTCAGGCAAATACATTTACTTATTGTCAACACAAGTCATCGACTAGGTAGGTTGAAGGGGAATATTCGCAACTTAGAAACCAATGAAACCATGTAGGGACAATAGTACGAGTAAATATGCTCATAAGTAATTTTTTATCTGAATAGGTACACCACGATGGTGCTAAATTCGCCAAACTTTTAATTTTCTTCTTTCTGTACACGCTATCAAACACAGAAAGATGTAGGTACATAGTTTAGTCACGTTTTGCCATTTTTTCCCTCGTCAGGGAGAGAGACAAGAAGTCAGACTCGTTAAAATTAATCATGCACGTAATACAGCAATACTAACTCTCTTGGAAAAAAAATCCAAAAATGGAGACTGTGCCGAAAAAGAACAATAAAGAAAAGTCAACTTTTGCGAATCGTCTGTCTAAGGGATCAATTAGGAACCACTTATCGAGTTTTTTTTTTTACGTTGCGCGTTATTCATTTGAAAGCTGCAGTCGTCAACTCTAATGGAGAATTCAACAGAGTTAATGTTGCTAATTTTGAAAAAGTATCGCATCCTCGGGTAGGCCGCGTCGTTAACGAGGCGACGTCATCCGTCGAATTCATTAGGGGGTAATTTTTTTTTTTACTCGAAGGTTTCCTCGTGCAGGTTCCAAATGATTTAGTCCGCTGATAAGCTAAAGAAAATTGTTTAAACTCAGTTCCAAAGTTGTGCATCGAATAAAACTGTCAGATTGTTTTGCATTCGACTACAAAAGCAGTAGAAATTGAAAAATTTCACCAAAAAAATAAAATAATAGATTTTTGAGTACGACGAAATTCATATTTTTAAATTTTTGATGTTAATTTTCCTACAAGAATTTTCATTTTTTCGAGACCCCTCCATCCACCTACAATAAAAATAAGGAGGATTTCAAGCGATTCTCTTGTCAAGTACCGAGAAGAAAAAATGAAAAATCTTTCAAAGAAGTACATACTTGAGAAAATCAACACCTATATCCACTATCCACACCGACAACAAGAAAAAAAAACTCGATATGAAGTATAAGTTTTTCATTTCACCCGCCAGTGTTAACCTAACGCGTGAGATGGCAAACCAAATATTAAAAGGGCGTTTAAACCTTCTTAATATATCCATTTGCCCGCGTGAAATATGAAAAACGAGAAAACGCACACCGTAGCTGACAGCTTACACCTTATTTTTCGCTTATGCTCCCATATCTGTCTTTTGAAAAGTTTTCGCGCTCAAGGCAATTTCTGTTGTATCAAGTAACTTGAGAGTACCTAATGAAAATGTTATGCTTATCTATTTCTACATGTCAGATTGAGCAAGTAAACCTTACGTGGAAGGTTTTTTTTTTTACATTTTTTCGTACTTTTATCTTCTGCTTTTTGTGTAATTATTGGGAAAAGTTGAGAATGTAGAGAGATGTTTTCTTTTAGTTCGAATCTGGTGTTTAGAAAGTTTTACACGGAGTCACAGACATGGAAAAAAAGAGAAATATGTTTTGGGAATTTCATAATCTCATGATTACCTATGTCAAATTGTTTTTTGATTATTAATATGTATTATATAATGTTGTTTGGGTTCTTGAAGTTCATGAACCTTTTTATGCATGATTTAATCATGCATAAAAAGGTTCATGAACTTCAAGAACCCAAACAACATTATATAATACATATTAATAATCAAAAAACATATTTTCTGAATCATCTTCTTTTGAAAAAAAAAAAAAAAACTCACGACCTACAAACAGATGAAGAAAAAATTGCTGAAAAATACGAAGAATAATGTGCGCGCAAGAAAAACGTCTAAACGTCTCAGTGTGGTATTTTCTTTGACGAAAATGGCCTGCTTTTATATTTATAATACCATTATAATAGGATTTAATGAATTTATGGCTAAAAAGCCACACTGTACCGTCGACTGAGCTGAATTTTTTAAAGGCTTGTATCAAGTTATGAAAGCAAATTCCTAGATGTTTGTTTTGTTAGCATGCGGCTGCAGAAATATTTGAAGATAAAAGTTCGCCATTGATGTGGTTTAATCGGTTTAAATATTTGTCCGAGTTTATTCCAAGTGTATCAACAAATTTGCCTTATTTGTTTGCATACTTCGTACAAAAAATCAAATAAACTTGGATGATGGACGTACATATAAATACAGGGTGTCTCAGTTAAGAATCCCCTTCAATCTGTAAGTTGGCAACATTTTTCAGCAGTGTGATGATATGCTTGCCTAATACTACTGTCGAAGGAAATAAAAAATTTCCCAATCTCAGTAAATCGCTTCACTTCGGATTAATCTAAAATTAATAAAAAGTACCTAATAGCTTTGTTTTTTTATCGCGGATTATGCACAATCTGGATTTTGGATTGTGAGGGTTTGTGCGAATCCATTTAATAATCTGCTCGATGAGTAGATTATGAAAGTGGATTATGGATTTTATTGTGTTCTTTTGTTTTGTTTTTGATTAACTTTTCAGAATAATTGATCAGAACATTTCTAAACCTTTTTTTAAGAAGTAAATGTTAGAATCCATAATCCAGATTCTCCATAATCCGCGATAAAAAAACAAAGCTTATAAAAAAAAATCTTAATTTTTTGAGGCCTGATTTTGGAAAAAATTTGTGTAGGTAGGTAATTTTCTTATTAATTTTTTGAAGTGAAAAAGAAATCAATTTCTTCAAAATACATAAAACAATTTCTTATTTTTTCAGAATAAAAAAAATTGTTTTGAGATTCGGGACCTTCAAGTATTTTTTAATTTAATTTAATTTTTTTAGAATGATTGTTTTTGTATTTTTTAGAAGGATTTTTTCCCAGTTTTTTAGAATGTAAAGTTTTTCTTATTTTTTAAAATGAAGTTTTTTCCAAATTTAAAAAAAAAATTTTAGAATCCCGAGCGTCGACACTCGTTCGATAATATCGGAAGATGTAACGTATCGATAAAAAATCGTTTGAAAATCTATAGATGTTCTCACGATATTATAAAGATTTATCGGTACAACTTCATAGGCAAAAAATCTAAAAACTATCGAATTCGATATTATTAAGATTTTATGACGATATTCGTCAACGATACTATCGACAAAGAATATTAAATTTATCGATTCCGATTTTCCACCGATTTTGTGCAGATATTTGAAACTACATTATCGACAAAGAATATTAAATTTATCGAATTCGATTTTTCAACGATTTTGTAAAGATATTTGAAACTATATTATCGAAAGATTATATGAAATTTCTCGAATCCGATTTTTTACCGATTTTGTAAAGATATTTGAAACTATATTATCGACACATAATATGCAATTTCTCGAATTCGATTTTCTAACGATTGCGTGAAGATATTTGAAACTATATTATCGACAAGTAATATGAAATTTCTCGATTTCGATTTTTTAACGATTTTGTGAAGATATTTAAAACTTTATTATCGACACGTAATCTGAAATTTCTCGAATTCGATTTTTAAACGATTTTATGACGATATTTGAAACTATATTATCGACACGTAATATGAAATTCCTCGAATTCGATTTTTCAACGATTTTGTGGCGATATTTGAAACTACATTATCGACAAATAATCTGAAATTTGTCGAACGATTTTTCAACGATTTTGTGACGATATTTGAAATTATTTCCAAATTGGTGAAAATTTTTCTAAGTCCAACACGTCTGGAAGTACTAAACTGCCTATTATAAGCGTTTTATTGCTAATTCCTCAACGATAAGGTATGGCATAGTGGTTAAGGAAGAGGATTACCATGCAGAAGGTAGATGGTTCAAGCCCCACGGGTGGCAGATTTTTTATAATTTTTTTTTGACTTTTTCTGAAATGATCCTCTTACCGTAACATGAATAATGTGTTTAGGCAAAGTTTAATGTATTAATTATGCTAATTAATGATTTTTAATTATAGAAAAAAGCTAGTAAAAGACAAAAAATCGGAATAAAAAAATCGATAAAAAATCGACAGAATATCGAATTCGATAAAGTGTCGCGAAAGTTCCGCCTAAATCGTGAAATTATCTTTCGATATTATAGATAGATTATCGATAAAATATCTTACTATAATCTCGAAATTTTTATTAACTATAATTCGTCGATAATCTATCTATATATCGAAAGATAATTTCACGATTTATGCGAAACTAACGCGACACTTTATCGAATTCGATATTCTGTCGATTTTTTATTTCGATAATTTGTCGAGTGTGCTGCTCGGGATGAAATTTTTTTAATTTTTCAGAATGAAATTTTTTCCAATTTTTCAGAATGAAAAGTTTTTTATTTTTTCCTATTTTTAAAAATGATTTTTCTTTCAATATTAATGTAAAATTTTTTTAATTTTTTTAGGATAGTCTTACTAAAAATGGGGGGAAGGAAGGGTTCAATTGAAAAATTTTTCAAACAAAAGTTGTAGCTTGAAGTTTTAGGAATAATTTTGATTACAACAAAAATGTCTATTGGACCGCTCCCTCCCCTCCCCACCAATTTTGATAATCAAGTATGATTTATGTATAGTGTTGGACTTGGCAAAATTTAAGTTGATCAAATGATGCAGTAGGCGGTTTTCGTAAAAATAGCCGATCGTAAAAAAATATTTCGACCCCTCAAAGTTCATTTATGGACTGTCTACTTCAATGCTAGCCAATAATATCTTGGAAATCTCATTCCAGGGTGGAATGATCTAATTTTATGAATTCCCAAATAGCCCCATAATACGATTCCCAAACAGCTCCACTTTACGGTATCCTATAATTTTATTTTGATCCGAAAAAATTTTACCAAATTCTTTGCGATAGATAAGGTGACATTTAATAGATAGTTAACTTATCTGTGGTTTGATTGACATTCAACTAATCGTATATTCATTTTAATTCTGTTTCAGGTGAGTGTCTGATTTCCATCACGAGGATAAAATCCTACCTAAATCGACGTATTTTATAAAAGAACTCTCACCTTTTCGCATAATTCGACTGAAGTACCGGATATGATTACGAAATGATAAGTAAGAATAAGAATAAACCTTCTGGGGATATTTTTGAAGAAATTTTACGATTAGTTAGCGTTGCGAATATTTATGAGCGTTGTTAATCGTTATCGCATTCAGGTGCCACTATACATAAACACAGCCTTTTGTCAGCAGCAGCATTTTAAGGTAGCTGTGTACTATACAAAAGATTCTAACTACGCGTTTCGCGTTGTCTGTTTATTCTGAACTGATAAAGTTTTTCAAGTGACATGCCGCAGACACCCGCTGTTAAACTACTAATTCCCTCGAGGGAAGAGAAAAAACTCGGCAGCGCCGACTCTTTCACTAGGTGCGATGGTAGAATTAGCGAAAAGTCAATTAAGAATGTTACGACGATTTTCACGCACAGACATTAATTCGCTCTCAGTCGAGCCGCATCGTTGAGTTTTGCCATTCAAAAGAGGTCGGTAATCGGATAATGTACGACGTGTGGGGCGTTCGAGATTGGAACCAAGCTAGGTTATGTTTTTGTACTTCGGAGGAGATGTCGATAAATGCGGATGTTCTTTTAATTCTGCTACGTACATGAAATTATTATATACTGGTAAACAATTAAGTTGGCGTAGTTATGTATGAGGACAATCGGGCGAAAAGCGTACCATCTTGTCGTAAATCTGCATTACAAGAAGAACACTGTCGTCTGAAGATTACGTGAAATTAGCAAAGAGGCTTAGAATGGAACAAAGGAAGATGTTAGTGGGTGTGTTTACGTTTGAATAAAGCACAATGATGGGGTACATCTTAACTTATGGCTTTTGCAAGCTTTCGCCTGGATTATGTATTCAACTTTTAAGAAAAGGACCGAATGTACGTCATTTTACGGCGAAGAAAAATTTCTTCGTTCAAGTTTCACCGCTTTATTGAATTGTTGGTGCAGAATATGCACGAAAACTTATCTCGGTGAAGGCAAACTCCAGTTTCGACTCGTGTATGGAATACAGGGTGTCCTGGTAATGAATAACATGACTTAAGATTTGGACACAAGAAAGGATTACCAACAAAAAACTTCATGTACATATGGTGCCTAAATTTGAAAATGAAGGAGCTACAAAGCTTTGAAAATTGTTATTTTTCCTAGTAAATTGGTTGGCAACACTGCTTTCAAAAAAATTTCAACTCTGGCAGTGGATAGTACCTTGAAAAATCAAAAAAAGTTTTGAGTACATTCGATTGCCTATCTCTGAAATTGAAGGAGTTGAAGAAACACAAAATTCCAGTTGAAAATATTTGCCTATCTCAATTTATCGAGGTGCACTGATAAGAAAATGAAGATTGCAAAATTCTATCAGGATAATACAGTTGAGCCATGGATGAGTCAACTTCGTTTCCCAACATCGAACCAGGAGATAGCTAAGTGTTGGTGTAAAGCAATAACAAGTTCATGTTGAGCAGATGTAAAATTTTGGTCTGACAACATATTTAAAATAGAAAATTCTCAACAACATTGCGTCTTGGAGAAAAATAAAAAAATACTTTTTTGTGGAAAATTTAAATTGGAGAATCTTTTGTATGAAACTTTTTCTCATGTAGTCAAAACATTAAAAATTATCAACAAAACTATGAAAAAAGTTTTAAAAAAACACATCAACTTTCAACGTATTTTCAATCATTTCAAGAAAACTATCCTTGTTAGAAAAAAAATTTTCAAACAAAAATTACTGCCCATTAAATTTTCTATCAAAATGCCTTCAATTTTTTTTTTGTGTAATTTTCCACTGGAGGAAGTTACGCTTGCTTCAATATCGTTTTTTTTTTTTTTTTTTTTTTTTTTTTTCATATTAAATGAAACATAACTTTCTCCAGTGAAGAACTACAAAAAAATGTATGAGAACATTTCGATAGGAAATTGAACGAGGAACAATTTTTGTTTGAAAATTTTTTCTGTAATAATGGTATTTTTCTATGGAGCATCAAAATTGATTTTTAAACCCGCTTAACTTCCCCTTGAGTGGTTTTGCGCTTCAACATACAGTACGTCCGATTAATTTCCGCACCCCTGTACCAACCTCTGCGCATTTCAATCCCGAATTCCCAAAGCAAACAGCAATTAACTTGTACAATGATAAAAACTCATTTACAGCATGTTTAATGACGATGAAAATTTATAATCTTGTTACTATTATTTTTAGAAACGAAATCTATTCTCAAAATAATCACAACATGTTCATTTGAAATTAATTCCAAGTGGATCTAAATTACAATAAAGAATGTAAACTTAGCAGACATGAATGATTTTGCACAGTGCTGATTGGTTTTCAATCAAATGACGTAACATTGCACTACGAAGTTTTGTTATCTTCGACGATAAATCGTCGAAGTTTGTTATCAATAAAAAAAATCCGCACCTCCGCCCTACCACTGCATGACTGATAAACTAGATACACAATCTTATCAATGTTGCCAATCCACTTTTTGTCATTTCGATGACGGGATTTTATCTGCAGAGGTTGGTACAGGGGTGCGGAAATTAATCGGACGTACTGTACATACTTACCTATATGAATTTTTTACACTCGAATGTTGAGCTATTTCCTAGTTCAAGGTCGAGAAACGAAGTTGGCTCACCCTGTATGGAATAAGTGCAACTTTTTGAGAGGAACCAAAAAAAGTTCATATGAAAAATTTGCCCATCTTCGATTATACAAATTTTTCACTTTTTTTTTTTTTTTGTTACTGGCAGGTTTTTTATACCTATCTAAATATCAAAGGCCCGTTACTCTGAAATGGGACACCCGGTATAATTCGAGTGTATAACTACACTGCCATATTCAAAGGTTTGTGCCTGTTCTATCGAATATTTTATTATACCAGCTTATCTGCGAAATTTACCAAAGTACCGACGCGACGTACATCGAACGACGAAAAAAAGAAAAACTCAAATTTTCTCGAGTTCGTAGGTTATCGTAGCGAGTTTTACACGTTTCGTAATATTTTTATTCGAATATAGCAGTAACCGTATTTAAAAAATGAAAATACACACACGCGTATGTATTTCTAAAAAAAATATGGAAATTGAAAAATAAAAATCAGATAAATACGATGCAATATGATTTATACCGTGCAACATGTGGCCCTTTTTTTTTACCATCTTAACAAGTTCCATTTTTCTATAAAATCTCTTACAACTTTTCGTTCGCATGTCGGTTTCGTCGAAGAAAAATGGACGCGTGTTTTACCTACCTGCGAAATTTTTTCTTCGAAACGATCCGTGGTGCTGAGATTTGTAACTTAATGAAACAAATGAGCGCGAATTTGGCTGGAAAATATATCAACGTTGGAAATCAAATCATTCATATGGGAATGAATTATCGCGATACATCGAGAGCTATAAAATACGTATACGTATCTATATAGCAAGGCGTGTGTTTTTCGAATAAAGAAACCGATACGAATGAAAAACAAGGCAAAAGTTGTTGCGAAAGTTTGACTAAGACGAAATGTCGTCTTACTTAATGGGAAAGCTTGAGATGAAGAAATGTACGGATGAATTAGCATAAAATGTTAGATATAGTTTTTAAGTGCATCTGCTTCGAGATTGAAGGAAATAGATTTGCGAGAAGATGAAGCGAATCAGATTCTCCATAAATTAAATCCATCAATTATACCCATCATTCCATATTGAAATTGAACAACATTTTATTTTCAATAGATGCCTTTCACTTAGAGCGGTGAAATAATTAAAATACGACGATCGAACGCGATTTTATTTTGTATTGTCAACTTTTGAGCTGGAAGAAAACTCGGGTTTTATTTACTTCAACGTGTTGTATCTAGAGTCAAGTTTTTTGTTATAAATATAACTTCGCATTTTGGTTTTGGATAAATAGTATAAAAGATTAAATACAATGAAACAAACATTAAATGAAACCTTTTCTGTTGAATAAAGTTACATGCTATGAAGGCGTCACATGGAAAAGTTGATGGAGCAATAATGGACAAAAGTGGCGAAAGAAAAAAGAATTTGTGGTGAAATGTTGGACATATGATCAAACGTGTTATGAATAGGGCAGGGACAAAAATGCATTTATCACAATGAAATTTACTACTATTCATTAATTTAATATAACCTACTTGATATTTTTTGAAAAATTAACAAATTATTTTTCAAGAATGTTGACACACAAAAAATATGAACAAATTATCTCAATAGAAAAAATTTATTGAAATAAAAAAAATTTCCTGAGGCTCTTTAGAATTCTTTTCTTTGCAAATTGGTTTCTAAAAATTTTCTGAATAAAATTCAGAAATTCTTCCAGCTTATGTTTGAATTTTTTTGGAAAAATTCAAAAATAATTTTTAAAAATTTTGCTTGAATGAAATTCAAAGATGAAAAATATTTTGAAAATTATTGTGTAAAAGTGTTTAAAACTTCTGAAAAAAGTAGGTATGGAAAATGATAGGTAACTATTTAATTAGGTATATTTTTGCAAAAGCTTCTCTTCATTTCTTTTTTGTTTTGACAATAAGTATATTGTCTTCTCAAAACATTGAATTTATTTTTCTCAATAAAAACTAAAAAGTGCTCCTCAAACAATTTTCAAAAAACTTCTAAAATTCGTACAAAATTTCAAAAAAAAATATAAGTAGGTACGAATGTTGTTTTGATAGTTCTTAATGAATCAAATTCGCAGAATGTAATTGATATTTTCGTGCGAAAATAAAAATTTATTAATCTGTCAAAAAATATAAATCTATTTAAACTCCTATGCCGAATCCGTGATGGCATATTTTTGTGGAAAATTCTCTTGGAGATTTTTTTGGAAAAAATAAAATGATTCTCTCAACAAATTACAGAAATTTTCTTTCAACAAAAATGCTCTTGATTTTTTTTCATGTTATTTTGTACAAAAAAAAAATTCTGAATTTTTTTCAATTTTTCTCAAATTATTGTAATGAATTTGAAAATAATTTTTATCATTATTTAAAAAACTTTGTGAGAAAAACTTAAAAATCTCAAAAAAAAACTGTAGATAAAAAATTTCTTTAAAAATGCTTCTGAAAAAATTCAAAAATTAATTCAAAAAATTTTCGAAAAAATGTTTTTTGTGTCAAAAAAACTCTTAATAAGTATGCACTTGATGGAATAAAATTCACAAAAAGAAAATAAGTAGCTATACCTACTACTGAATATGATGTTAATGTCATTCAACTCTCCTTAATCAGTATCAGTAAAATTTAATCGATATCGGAACGAATTGTAAAACTCTTCGAATAACAACCCTCCATATCGGTTGCCAAGTGAGAAAAATCCAGAATGAGATTTTTTAAATTTATTGTATAAAAATAAATGAAAGAGGAAAAAAAAGGATTTACACGCAGGAATGTTGCAGCAATTTAAAAATACTTTCTAACACTAGATCATTGCTTGAAAGAACCTATATACACCCTTTAATCAACATTACGCACTCAGTAAATAGCGGCACTTCAGGCTCAGCTATACAGTAAATTCTAAATTGACTGTCGACTAAAGCCATTAGAAGATTACTATACAAAGAGGCGAAAATTGAAAAAGTTTATTTTCGCGTGTATCGCCGAAGGCGTTTATCTTGCTCGAATCGCGAAAGCAGATTTTTTTTCTTCGCTTAATTCGCCATTTGGCAAAACATCAGAGAAAATAAAAACTTTAAAAAAAAATGCAGCTGCTAACGCTGATCGAATAATCTGTAGTTTGTCGAGATTATATCAAATTAAAATCTTTTAAAAAGAAACATCGCACCCAGATATATACTTGTACATTGTGTAAAGATTTTCCTCCACTCGTAGCTTGATGCCGAGCCTCAGTTTTGGGGAAAGAGTTGAAGTGAAAATCTAATCCGCTCGTATTTTCTTAAAAAAAAAAGAAAAAAAAAAGAAATAAAAAGCCGATGTTGTCGACTGAACGAGCACTTCCTCTGTGATTAACTAACTAGCTTTATACTTTCTCAGCTTTTCTTCAACCATTAACCACTTTTTCTTTGTTCGCCAAATAGAAACTTTTATCTTTAATTATTTTAAAGCTTTTTGAAAAATTGGACTTAGGCTATAAAAGGAAAGGTACGCGGTGTAGTGTGGCAACTTTACCTTTTACTAATTTTTCGCATTTTTTTGTTGGTTTCAAATTTCTTACTCTGCGGATATGATTTTCTTGCAGCCGGATTGACTCGGATAGATTTTTTAATTCCGATGGTTTCCTAATTCATAATTCTGGAATATTGAATTTATTTTCTGCGCTATAAAAATATATATTTTTCCTATATAATTTTTTATGAGCACTTAACCAATCTTTTTAAAAAAACATATGAAAAAAATAAATCAGGAAAATTAAATTGAACAAATTTTAATTATGATTTTTTCAGACCCTTTTCAACAAATTATTCGCTCATAACTTTTGATTGGAGTAAGATGGAGAGGTGGGGGTTGCACTATTGAAATTGGTTGGCTTTTTTGGTATAGAAAAGCTAATAATAAAAGCATGGCCGAAGGACAACTTTTTGAGTTATCACAGAAAAATAAGAAAAATTTTCACTTTTTTACATGTTTTTTCATATACTTTTCTCGGTATGCATAGATATCCTTGTCTACCAGTTCCATGAAAAAATTCTATACAAAATTTGTCATCCGATGCAGCAAAGCGCGCAAATTTTCAACTGTTTTACTTGTTGGTTGAAAAAACTCTACCAAAATGAAAAAAAAAAATCAAGGAGCATAATTAAACCTCTGCAGTCCGGAGTGTAGGCAAACATACTTTCATCGATTCATCCTAAGTTGTATAGTTACTGATTGGAAAGTTTTGATCTCAACCTGGTACATTCTGTATAATGTGTCTGAAGTTTCTATTTCATAGGTATTCAACATTGATGATGATAATGATAATGATAATGATTATGATGATGATGTTGACGCAAATTTTGACATACTTGTAATTTTTTTGCAGGGGAAATTTTTTTTATACCTATTCATTTTTTCACAACTTTGGTATTTTTTCTTGATACTTTGTCCTGAACATTTATGAAGAATTTTCAAATTTTTTGATAGATTTGCCGAGTTTCAGATTTGAAGGGGCGATGTTTGAACTACCCATGCAGTATCAAGTGAATTAAACGCGTACATTTTAAGTGAAATAACTTTGTCTTTCAATACGATGCACGTAACGTAATGCCTAACTCCGTTAGTCTGGAAAATTTTCAAAATTTATCTAAAATGCATGCACTGCCGCATGCCTTATAAAATTATTTTTTCACGAGAACCATTCACTTTTTAATATTAATTATTATTCGTTGTTGAATTGCTGATCTGATTTGTCTGATTCGTATACTCTCGTAGGTATAAAGCCGTAATTTAGTTATTGAAATTTATGAAAATGAATTGTCAACCTTCTCCCTATTCGAGAACTTTGTTTCTAAAAAAAAAAATGTTTTCTGTGAAAATTTAGCTGAGAATTTTTTCTCCCTTAAGATTTGATTCAGCCTGTCCTTGAGTTCACCGTTTCGCATTCAAAATTTATTGATGCAGTAAAAAAAAAAAAAACTGTGGTGAATTTGTTTACTCGTGAAATGAAATTGAAAAAAATATTTCAGTTTTTTGATCATAACGTTGCGTTGGTAAAGAAAATACTACGTACTTCTACTCTCTCACGCTACAGTCGTGTAAAAATTCCCGAACATAAAACTTTAAAGTTATCGTTAAAAGAAGTATAGTTTTAAAAGTTGAGCTACTCGTTTTGATTAAATTTATTAATCTGTTTCATTATTCATGCGAAACTTTTCGGTCCGAATTAAAAATCAATGTTCGAAAAAGTAGGTATTGAAAATTTCATAGGCACGTGAAGTTGGCTCATGAAAAAATGAATGAAAAATCTGCTTTGTTGCCGGGTGAAAATTTACCCCCTATGGAATGCTTTACAACATCGACGAAATCGAATATCAAAAATATCTATTTTTTGCGTGATATCTCATCGACATACTACGAAGCCTTCTAAGTGGAAAAAATTTCGTATAATAAGAAAGTTGCAAAAAAAAAAAGAACCAACTTTAACGGAAGAAGAGACGAAATCAAAATGTGTATAAAGTTTTACGATTCAGATAGGCTTTTGAAAAAAAGTGTTGTACCAGCATCTTCAATGTTCAACCAGCTTTTTAAATTCAACCGAGTAATGCCCATTTTAAAAGGCTGTAATGGTATGTTACTGAAGACGATAAAAATCTCTTTTTTTCGGAAGACTTGGATTGCGATTACGTGCATATTGCGAGATTTCGCGGTATTGTTCTTGGTAAGATTTATTTTCTGTCTCGGGTACTTATTAAGAAAATGTGAAATTTCATAACATTACTCACTGGATGTTACAAAAATATGTAAGTAATTAATTCCAAAACTATGAAAATGTTATGAAAAAAGGACGAATAATGCCTTGTTTACCGGGAGTGCTCGCTGCTCGGTAAATGATAAAATGAATAGCGAGATGAGTCATTGATATACTATACAATCCGCATTCATATCACTGTTAACAATATCGTTGTTCGATAATGTTTTATAATGTAATAATGATGAAGTTTTACAATACAATGGCGTCGTATTATATAACCATATTAAACTGAATTTTCAAAAGCATTTTACCATAGAACGAAAACACGAGTCGACGGGTGCACGAATATTCAATGCAGTCAAAATTGTTTGTAGGTACCTACATAGTTAAAATTACAGTACAGTATTCAGCGTTTTTTTTTTTTGGCTTCCTTTGTTTCCCGCAAATAAAAGATGATGTCGCTTGTGTAAAAAAATAAAGAAAAAAATAACGTTTTGTTGTTCTAAATGCATTTTTAGCATCATTACAAAAATGAATGTCACAATAACGAAGAAAAGTACATTTTTTAAATTAATCAAAATTTGGTTCGTTATAAGAAAGTTTAAAATGACACAGCTATGATTCGGTGGTTTGAAATCGATGACGTGAAGCAGCGCTAAAACTACATTTTGTATGTTTTACGAAACTTGTTGCCGAATTTGAAGGCAAAAGAGAGAGATAGGACAGAAGGACTACTGGAATTATATTGGCACAATAATTCTAGGAAATGAATTCCCATGTAGAAGTGTTAAGCGTCGAAGGACATTGGAAAATCACTGGCAACACGGATTCATGAATTATTCCACTTTTGTTAGTTAGTTTTTAATGAAAAACAAATTGACTTCATTTAAATTTCTGGCAAGTACATGAGCAATTGTGCAGTGTGGTTTATTTACACTTTGACTTTAATTCCGTATCGAGTATCGGATAAAGTGTACGGTTTAATGCTCGGATGAGTTTAAATATTAAATTACAGTGACAATAACGAATGCTTTTTGCTAATCTTTAACATGAACATTTATCCTTCAGCTGACTTTTCCTTATAAAACTTTTACTTTTACATTCTATACCTATTATACCGAATGAATGGCAGAATGCTTATTTATTTTTCATTTTCAGTTTCCGTAGGTACTTAGTTGGATTTTGAGTTGATAAAAAATGATACTGAAGCACTAAATTTTATTAAAATAAGTATCTATTTTTATCAAACAAAAATGTACCAGAATAGTGAATTGTAAAACTTTTATATGTAGATCTGAACTTGCCATCATGTCTATGAATAAACAAAGTAATTTAAAAATTGCAGATAATTATAATCAAAGAAAATGAACCAGCGACAGGAAACAAAAACAAGAAAAACGAATACATTGTATTTGCCTGAGGAGCTCAGTAATCAAATGAGTGGCAATTTTCGCCTTAAGTTCCAATTTTTATAGGCTAGGTACCCATATTCTTTCTACGCTGTTTTGGGAATGCAGAAGCGGAAACGCAATTCAACCTTCGAATGGAAAGAAGATGACGTAATTATCAAATGGAAATTCCAAATAGAGTGAAACTTGGGCGCGAGCTAAAGTTGTTGATTTTGTTTGTATTAGTGAATGTAAGCAGTGAGTGGAAAAATCACAGTCTGTTTGGTTAGTTCGTCGGTAAACAATTCAAGGTATAATAATTGATTTACCCAAGTCAGGAGAAAGGTTGTTGTTGGTGACATTTTGTCTACTTTAAACTTTCAAACTATTGAATTGAATTTAATCATTAAAAGAAGAATTACAAACACATTGCAATGCAAATGAAGGGATGAATAGTTAGTGATTAGCGTTTACTCTTTTTGAAATTTTTTATACTTACCTATTGGTTTATCTACCACGTTATTTTTGAGCAAGCAAAATGAAATCGTGTGGTTGAGATTGCGTTTAAGTTTGGAAAATGCTTAAAGTAATAAAGAACCGGATTAACGATGCTTCGTATAAAAACGATTCTAAATCGTTATCAACACTGAAAGCTTGACAATGAAAAACTTCTATCTTAGAATGTATTACTTGAACTTTTGTTTAATCGCCAAGGTGGGAAACACGGTTTTCTCATTTTAACTCGTTATTAGTACGGAACAGGCCCACGTCGACTTAACAAAAACCAGCAATTTATTATTTCTTCAATTGAACGAATTCTATACGGAATAGGTTTCTGGTCAGCTAGGCGGAAATTCGAAATTCACAGAGTACATTAATTGATTTGAGCTCGCAATAATTTCATTCTTGGTTGTTGTTAACTAGAAAATATTTTATTCCAGGTTCACTAATGTACGAAAGTGGGTATTGATTTTAGAGGTTATTTTGGTTCGGCAGAGACGCAGAGAATTTATGAGTATAAATACTCGTACAGGTGTAGGTAAGTACTCGTATATACTGAATACAGAACACAGAAGTGGTGAATGAGAATATATAGACAAGAGTTCAAGAGGACGGGATACATCGTTTGTAATGATCGCTTCGTTATTAAAACAATCTTAGGTATCATCGATAAGGTACTCATCTGTAAATTTAATGAACCAGTAATAAAAAGAAAATCTCGTTCAGGTATAATAAAATACTTATGAAGAATACTTGCGATAAAAAATGAAAATGAATTTTCAATCTATTATTGTACATAATTTACTACAATCAGCCAACAGTGTTTAATGATTATTGACGGATTTAACGCGGTATTGTAGTTCAAGTGTCACTAGCATGTAAATTTGCATTTTGAAATTTCGCTAACCCCCAACTGAATCCAATGATAATGACTTGGTTTTCAATCTTTGTCTGCTTTGTTTCTTGATAAATTGTTGAAATGAGATCACTATTGTATTATACCACGGCACTCTTTTCCTTTTCGAGAACTGAAAAAGTTCTGCGCCTGGAGGATCGCTGGTCTTTCAAACGTGAATCTATTTCATTGTTTCATGACCTTAAACATCTAAAAATTATAACAAATATAGTATACTGAAACAACTGGATTAATGCTCTCTTGGATAAGTAGTTTGTATTTTGTTATTTCACAACACCCAACAAATTTCTAAAAAATAATCATCGTGAGTTTTGCGCCAGAAGGGCCATAATAAATTGATCTTTAGGACTAGTATGTACTTGTGTCAATATCTATTATTTGCGTCTTTTGAACTGTCTTAGAATCCTGCTTGTTCCTAGCTCTTCTTTGGTACCCTCTTGTGCAATATTTCGAGACTCAAAATTTAATTAGGTAATCTGCGCGGAACTGTTAGTTCTTTTCACTGCGAAAAGTCCCTACACCCACGTGCAGAACCACAATGGCATTCCATTTTTGTTCTTTATTAATGAGGTCACATGCTGGTTCTCCTCAGAGGGGACTATGGCCAGTGTTCCCTCATCGACATGGTCAGATCTAGGTTATTTAGATTGTTTTATTATACTTTTCAAATAAAATTTCATCGCCTGCAACTTTTTAAAATCATTGTGATTTCTGCGCCAGGAGGACCACTGATCTTCCAATCTAGCGTATAATCTGTTATTTCATGACTTTTAACTTGAAAAAATCCTCGAGTGTTGTGCCAGGAGCTTAACTGATCTTGGTATTTCTAGAAATCATTGTGAATTCTGCGCCAGGAGGATCATTGAACTTTCAACCTTGAGTGTATTTTGTTATTATTCATGATTTTCATTTTTTTTAAAAGTCTTGTGAGTGTTCCGCCAGGAGCATCACTGATTTTTCAATCTAGCGAGTATTTTGTCATTTCATGATTTTCAACTTTGAAAAATTCTTGAGGGTTACACCAGAAGTTTCACCGATCACTTGTATTTGTTGAAAATCAATGTGAATTCTGCGCCAGGAGGATCACTGATTTTTCAATCTAGTGAGTACATTGTATTTCATGACTTTCAACTTGAAAAAAATTCTTGCGTGTTACACCAGAAGCTTCTCTGATCACTTGTATTTGTGGAATTGATTGAGAATTCTGCGCCAGGAGGATCACAGATTTTTCAATCTAGCGAGTATTTTGTCATTTCATGACTTTCAACTTGAAAAAAATTCTTGAGCGTTATACCAGGAGCTTCACTGATCTCTTGTATTTGTTGAAAATCAATGTGAATTCTGCGCCAGGAGGATCACCGATTTTTCAATCTAGTGAGTATATTGTATTTCATGACTTTCAACTTGAAAAAAATTCTTGAGTGTTATACCAAGAGCTTCTCTGATCACTTGTATTTGTTGAAAATCATTGTGAATTCTGCGCCAGGAGGATCACTGATTTTTCAATCTAGCGAGTATTTTGCATAGATGGGCAGATCAAAAAAAAAAAGATCAGATATGGAAAAAACAGATCAAAGATCACGATCTTTGATCTGATCTGCTAAAAAATATTTCGATCTGATCTTTGATCTGATCTGGTTAAAAAATTCCGTGATCTGATGTGTTTTTTTTTTAGTAAAAAAATCACAAAAAAGATCAATTTACCATTTTTTTTTAAAAAATTGAAAAAAAAATGAAAAAAGTTGTTTATAAGTGACAAACTTCTATTAATCAACAAAAAAGACTTCTTAGGTATCGTAAGTTGCCAATTGCCATTTTCCATTTCCAACTTCAAGTTCAAACTTCAACGTGTATGGTTTTTTATCTTAGTATTTTAAACGAATTATCAGAATTTTGATGTTCAGCACTTCAGCTTACGCTCAGTACCTCACTCAGTTGTTCAGTTGTTTGTTGTCCCAAATTTGAAAATTTTAAAAAATTGCTTTCAGAACTTTCAGATAACCAAAATACAGATGATTCAAAAATAAATTAAATACCATTATATAACTACGTGTATCAATATCAATGAATTTCAATATTGAATAAATCAAAGTGAAATTTTAATTATCTAGAAAAAAAATCAGTTCAAAATTCAAAAAATCAAATTTTTGATTTTTCAACATGATTTTCATTTTTTTAAATTTTGAAGAAAAATTTTGATTTTTCAGAAAATTTTTATTTTTTATAGAAAAAATTTGGTTGATTTCAATATTTAGCACTAAATTTTACAGAAGATGAGATTAATTTAAGAATCATCTATTTCAAATTTTAAAATTAAATTTTGAATTATACCTACCTATTGTTATATTTATTAAATAATTTGATTTTTAAAAATTTTATTCATCTTTTTTGAAAAAGATCATGATCTGATTTTTTAGTGATCTGATCTGATCTGGAAATTTTTTTAATGATCTGATCTGCTTAAAAATTCCATGGTCTGATCTGTGATCTGATCTGATCTTTTTTTTGATGATCTGCCCATCTATGGTATTTTGTCATTTCATGACTTTCAACTTGAAAAAAATTCTTGAGTGTTACACCAGGTGTTTCACTGATCACTAGGTTTTGTTACAAATCAATGTGAATTCTGCGCCAGGAGGATCACTGATTTTTCAATCTAGTGCGTACATTGTATTTCATGACTTTCAACTTCAAAAAAATTCTTGAGTGTTATACCAGGAGCTTCTCTGATCACTTGTATTTGTTGAAAATCATTGTGAATTCTGCGCCAAGAGGATCACTGAACTCTTAAATTTGTGATTATTTTTTTGTTGTTTCGTATGAAAAAAAAAAAAAAAAAAAAAAAAAAAGAAGAAGTTTTTGACAAAGTTCAATACAAATTTGACCACAAATTCATACCTACTTACATAGGAAGAAAATAGTCGAAATATTCTTCATTAGTTTTAGTTATAGGGAAAAACTATGCTTAGGAGAAAGGAGAGAAAAAATGAGCACGTTTCATAGTAATTGTGATGGATGAAGTTTCTCACTGCTTGTCAATATAGAACCTACCGGGCGATTAATAATGGTAGCTCAACGTGACTGTTAACTAGGCAAAAAAATTAACTGATATTTAATTAAACATTCTAACCGGTGAACGCAGTGTTGTTAATGAAAACAATTTTTACGATTATCCTATTAATTATTTTTCACAATACAGAGCAGCATGGCATGCTGGTGTCACCGTGAGGCTGGGACATCTCGTGTAACCCGTTGTTACGAGAATTTTTCACTATAATGTCATTCGATTCTATTTTTTTCCCCTAACAAAATTCAGACTGCAACTGTTAGGTGGCTGGGTTGCAGTAGGTAATCAACTGTTCGAGTTATTCGACTGATGAAATAATATTATTAAAAAGTTTCAAATAGCAACATTTTTTCTTGGTTTATGGGCAATTAACGTTGTAGAAATATTCAGTTTATTACACATATATTTTTTCAGGGAATTTTAAAACTTGTGTCAATTTTATTATTACATTTTTCATTTGGATGGCAAAAAAATTTAAAAAAATATTTTGCTGTGTTAAATCTTCAATGAAATGTTTTTTCATCTAATGAGAAGTTGTACTGTTCAAGTGTGTGCAATTTATACGAGAATATCTAGGTTCAACGTAGATGTACTTACTTTACAATATGGGAAAACAGCTGGACATGTACGTTGACTGTAATAATTTCCTATTAATGTTGTAACATGCACATTGCTTGGAATAAATTGTTCCAAGAGTTTTCTATGTAGGTGTTGGAAACAGTGTTCGTACTGGGCGGTTAAGAAATTAATTTATCTCGCGACCGTATATAAATTAATTTGACTCGATTTGGAACTAAAGTTTTAAAGCGTAAGATATTGAGACTATAAAGTTTGAGATAATTGAAAATACGGCTAGATAATGAAGTCCCGCGTTCCATATTGTACGTACGTATACAAAGAGGACAATTGTGATTAACCATCGCATATAGAATACTTACAATATTAAATTCGACGTCCGCTCCGTGTAGGCGGATTTGGCGAAATGTGAGTTCAATAAGATGCGACGATGGCAAAAGCAATACTTGTAGAATTGTTTTATCGGCGAAAAGTGAAAAGTTTTATTTGTTTGCTCTCTCTAGACGCGACAAAAGTGCACGCATTTTTTGGGATTTTAAGTACCTATGTTCTGAACAAACTTTATTCGAATGGTTCTTTTGTCGTGTACTGGAACTTTTTTAACGTTTTGACGTTAACAAGGGTTTAAGGTTTTACGCGTACATCGGCAAATATTCTTACGCTGTCGATTCACGCTATTATACGTACCTACACAGATATATAGTCGTATTAGTTGTATAGTGAGGTACGAATGTTCATTTTTTTCGTTAAAGGTGACATTGATAAGGGTATTGATAGTTGATCGTTTTGAAGAGAAGTGAAATACTTTCTGTACATTACCTTCCTTCTATACGACGCGACGGTGACGGTATTGTCAGTGTTTCAAAAAACAATACAACCATAGTATTTTAATCTCATTAACCGGTCAATTGTATGAAGATGTCCTTTTAATACACGGGAATTGTGTCACGTCTACTATCTTTATGCTCCAAATTATGAGCATCATCAGTTTTTCCTTTTTCAGCAACATTTTCTATATTTGTGTTTTGAACGAGATTTTGAATGATGGATGTTAAAAAAAAATAAAAATAATAAATAAATAAATGTCAATTGAGGAGCTTTGAATCAAACTCGGAATTCTGAAAATTTTACAGGAGAGATACTTTGAAACTTGAAATTTTTTTAAAAATTTGATGCATTTTAGACATTTTATCACACATTACATTAAACAACAGGAAATGTTTAAAAAATTTGATGACATTTTCACATTCTTTTAGACATTCTCAAACTTTTTTATTTCAACTTTTTTAGCAAAATATGTTATTAACATAGTATATGTTTTGACGGAGACCAAAATCTGACACCAAAATCCAACACCAAATTCCGACACTAAAATCCGATACCAAATGGGGTTAGTTTAGGTTACATTAAGTTAGTTTTGGATGACATAAAAAACCCATAAAATTTTCAAAAATTTGATGACTAATAGACATTTTGTAAGACATTCTGAAACTTATACCCACTTAAATAATTTTTTTGTTTCATTTCCATTGGATTTTTTTTTTTGAAAATTATTTTTATTTGTCTTTGAAACTTGGAAAAATTTTCAACAATTTGATGACTTTTAGACATTTTGTCAGACATTCTGAAACTTGGAATATTTCTACACAATTTGATGAAAATAAAAATCGTATTTCCTCTTTTAAATAACCGTGGTTTGAACAATATTTCAAAAAAAGTGGCGTTGAATAAAATTTACTAAAAATCAAATTCATACAAAATTTTTAAAATTATTGTACGCCATGCGTAAGTGCTTACTCGTACATACGCTGCAAAAAAAAAAAAAAAAAAAATAGCCATCGTACTCGTGTTCTACTGATGAAATATTATGCAGCTCGGTATGCCGGCGAAGAGAAGCTTTTTAATATTCGCGTCATGTTTTGAAAATTATTTAATCTATATTAAGGCGAAGAAAAATTAACGCAGAATGCGAAATTTTCGCTACGATGAGTAACGCTAGCGCCAACGCCATGCCCTATGCCCGTTACCAACAACGCCAGACGAATATTTAACGTCAGTTGAAACTGCGACAAGGCGAAATTAAATGAATATTCCTTGTCTCTTTTCTTTGATAATTATTCATGCAAAATTGAAAACAATATCGTCTTGTCAACCTATGCAATTAAGATGTTAATTTAAAGGTGAAAGGGAAACGTTGATTAGAATTGAACTATCCCTACAACCCTTCTCAATCTTCATCCTCAGATTTGACTCACAAAACAAAATTTTTCCTCGTACAAGTAGGTAAGTATTTAAATCAAACAACGCCGTCGTCGTCGTCAAATTTCATTCGTCATTGTCAAGCTCAAGCTACGTTATTATTTAGAGAAATGAATGCGGTTCGCTTTTAAAACTTATTATTTTCGTCGGACTTCTTTCTAACAAAAATAAAAATTGAATGCTAACCACCAAAAAAAAAACTCCCGAGATGTTTTGAAATTGACCATCATGGTGAAGTTGAATACTTGGTGTAATAGAGACATAGTGCTTGCCCGTAATGCAGAAATCTGAAAGCATTTCATTTCCTTAAAGAGCATATCTATTAGATAAATTATTCAACTTTCAGAAATACTAAGAAGTTTTGAATGTGAAATTTTCATTTTGTCAACTCTGGTAAACTTTCAATTAGAATATTTCGGAAAGTTAAAACAGTTAAAGTAATGTTTTAAAATAGAAGTGTTTCTTAAGCTTTTGAAATAATGGTATATTAACAAAATTTACCAACTTGTCGCTAGTTAAGTTCCACAGAAGATCTTAAATTTAAAAATATCTTTTCGGTTGGAAATAAGTCCATAGTGGTACTTTCAAAAGAAACCCTTTCAATTCCACTTTTTATGTGGAAGATTTATAAAATTAGGAAGAAACTGTTGCCGTTGGAATTTAGACGATGGAATAAAAATCAAAAAATACCAGATACCAGATCTGTGGTAAGCACTTTGTTGTTTTTGAGAGTATTTTTTTAGAACGATTTTTTGTACGAGGTGAATAAAGATAAAGCCCAAAAGTAAGAAATTGGTGCGTGCGTGCTTGGTAAAGTTAGAAGATACCTTTATGAAACTTATCTATGTATGGAACAATGTACTGCAAAAGCGTGACTTAAATACGTACCTATATTTAGTTTGTAAGAAGAAATAGCAGATGGTAATGTGAGGAAAGAAGAGCTAGCTTGTGAAAATATCTACGTGCTTTGAGGCATCCACACTACTAGTAATATAGTGTGAAAAAATATAGATCAATTTTCGCTGAACTCACATATATTTCAAAGCATAATTCTAAAATAAAATCACATCAAACCCTGTGTACTAAGTACATGTAGTTAAGTTCCTATGATTGATTCGTAATCTTAAAACATATTTTAAAATAAATTAGCCAGAAACCTAGCCAGAATTGTATTTCTTGAGGCCTACACTTTTTCCGCAGGTTCAATCTCTCTTTCCCAAAAATCTCTTTGTCTCTGTACTTGAGGTTCTAATTGAAAAATTTTTCAAACAAAAGTTGTAGATTGAGATCTAGAATAATTTTGGTTATAACAAAAATTTTGGAAGTTTCTAACAAGGGAACCTCGCCAACTCGTCCCCTTCAATTGAGCTGAAACTTGACTCACTGAAATAGCATGCCACCCAAACCTCACAACCAAATGTTTAGCTGCCGAAGTTGATTTTTCGATTTTTGACGAATTTTTGAAAATGGCTACAACCGTCTCCAAAAAAACATTTTTTGAAAAAAAAAGTTGTAAATTTTAAGATAGAATCCTGAAAATCGGTTTTTACACTAAAGTCGACCTCCCGAGTCGATTGGCACTATTTTCGAAGCGATATAGAGTCTCCAGAAAAAGTTGACTTTTCTCCAGCACACGGAATCTCTCCAGATGGCAAAAGTCAACATTTTCTGGAGGCTCCAGATCGCTTCGAAAATGGTGCCAATCGATTCGAGAGGTCGACTTTGGTGTACAAACCAACTTTCAGCATCTTATCTTGAAATCTAAATTTTTTTTCCTTCAAAAAATGTTTTTTTAGAAGCGGTTTTAGCCATTTTCAAAAATTCGCTAAAAATAGACAAATCAACTTAGGCAGCTAAAAATTTGGTTGTGAGGTCTGAGTGGCATGCTCTTTTAGTGAGCCAAATTTCAGCTCAATCGAAGGTGACGAGTTGATGAGGTTCCCTTGTAAGTATTTCTACTATAAACTTTCTTCACGATGCCTCATTAATGATGGAGTAAATTCCTTCTTTATCTCAATTCTTCGTCTAATCATACATAACCGTAAGTAATCGATCTTTTCTTAAATATATATATTCGCCCGTTTCCAGACATGTCGGCCACTTTTCATACATATTTGTCCAATTTACAAAAAATGTCAAAATTGAAAAAAATTTCTTGACTATGTTCTAATTAATTTATAAAAATTTCAATCACAGATTCGATCTAATATACAAGAAATACGCATTGGAAAAAATAATGAGACTCTTAGGATGAAGTTTGCGGAAAAAATTAGAAAAATTGGCCCAACTAATTCAAATTTTAAATAGGTCTTCAGATTAAATAAAAGCCTGGAGTATATTAAAAATTTTAGTATCAATAACTTTTCTGTGCATCAATAAAATACAAAAAAATTATGAGTCAAATTTGAGGTCTTGTATATCTAGTTTCGGCAAATTTCCATACATAACGGCCAGTGCTTGTGATTCTACACACTGTGCATTGATTATAGAGCCTACGTATATGAAAAGTGGCCGACATGTCTGGAAACGGGCCAATATATATATATGTATGTATAAACAGTGATTTTTTTTCAGAAAAAGCGTAAATTAAAAGATTATGTATAACTTCCAAAAATGGGGAGAAATATTATCATGCTCTATGCTACAAAAAATTGTAATTTTGTTTTTAAATCAAAAACATTGAAAATTTTAAAAAAGAATTTGAGATTTTTTCCCACTTTACAAAAATTGAAAAAATGCTTCACTACATAAAAATTGAATAGAAAAAAAATCATTTATCTCTAATTTTTCAAGTAATTTTTTTCAACTGTATTCGTATTATAACCACACATTTAACAACATAAAAAAATTAACTCATAAACGATATCGTGAAACAATTCTGATATCTCATAAACACTGAGAGAAATCCATTTTTATGAGATAGTACTAAGCACTGTCTAAATAGTAATAAATACTGTCGAGATGGTAAAAATCACTATCTAATAGTAAAAAATACTATCCAGATAGTCCAAAGGCATCCTACCGGTGAGCTCGTTTTATTCACTGTACAAATAGTAATATTCACTATTTAATAAAGTGAATTATACTACAGGAATGGTGAAAAATACTAGAAGATAGTTATTAATACTACATGGATAGTGAATAATACGATTTTACCGGTAGGATGCCTTTGGACTATCCCGGATAGTGTTTTATACTATCCATTTCTCTCCGTGAATAGATGGCGTAATAACGAAAATCCGTCTCAAACTCGCATTATGTTAAATTACCTAAAACACAGTTCGTTTTTATAGACAATAAATGATTTAAAAAAAAATACAACTCGACGAATAAATTCTACCGCATAAAAGCTTTATAACCAGGGAATAATAATCTAAAACTAATAAAAAATTTAATTTAAATCTCTTCTAAAATAAAAGTACTCTATACTGTTTTAGTTACGAGTATTTGTAATCGACATGACACAGTTTCTTAAAAATCCAAATCTTTGCTACTGATTCAACTTCTCTACAAAGCAATTCAACTGCAAGTTACGTTGAAAGAAAATCTCCAATGTTCATAGACGCCTGCGGTGTACTAAAAATTGATTTCATTTTTCAAACGATGCATTTTAAAACCAACAACCCCGAGTGCCATACTGCTTATACGAGCTTACCACACTATACCCATAACTAGGACAACGGAGCTGTTTTTTAAATAAAAAACGACCGAAAGTTTTAACGACTAAAACGGAAATGAAAAGTATCAAAAAGGATGTAAGAAGTAGCGTATCGTATATATATAGAAATACTAAAAAAGAAAATATAAATTATGTTAATGTTATATACACACGTGAAGTAAATAATATTTGATAGCAATTAATTAGCATTTATTCTTACGAAAGCACATTTTCAATAATAATACAATGTAATAAACGAATACTTGATAAACTATCGAATGATGCAATATTCGCAGTGTTACCAATCTACACGATAGTACAATCTCCCCCCTCTAAGAATATCGCTGTGGCGGTCTTCTATCCCTTGCTGAGCGTCGCAATTCAGGCGGTGCTTCTTCAGCTGAAGCAATCGGCGCCTCAGGCACCGGAGCATTCACCGGATTCGCAGGTGGGTCTTCGGATGGTATTGTCAAAGGATTTGCAGTTTCCTTGATGGTTCTAAATTTCCAAATTTGATTTAAATGCCTCTTATGATCCTTTCCTTCGCATTTGACTAGGTATACTACGTTGCCTAATCGTTGCTTGATCGTACCAATGTTCCACATTTGATTAACGCCATACATTCGCAATTGAACCTTATCACCAACGTTGAATTCCCGGCGAACGGATACATCGTTTATAACATCTTCTGATTTCGTAGGCTTAACCAAACTGATACATGTACGAATCTCTCTCCCCAGCATTAACGAAGCAGGTGATTTTCCTGTTGTAGCACTTATATTTCGACGATAAGACAATAATATAGTTTTCAAACGACTCTCAATGCTGTCTCCACGTTCTGCCATAATTCCACGTTTAATAATTTGAATAAATCGTTCAGCTTGACCGTTTGAGTAAGGGCAATACGGCGGTGAAAATACATGATTTATGGCGTAGTTTCGAATATATTCTTTGAATTCCGCCAATGCAAATTGCGGACCATTATCAGTTACCAACGTAACTGGAATTCCGAATCTTGATATGCAGTCCTCAAAACACGTAATGATTTTTGAGGAAATAGTGGACATAACCTTCAGGCCATTTCAAATAGGCATCTACTGCTTTTCGAATAGGCATCTACTATCACCAGCAAGTAGGTATCACCAATTTGGCCAATATCAGCATGAATACGTTGCCACGGAGCAGTTGGGTATTGCCATGGATGAACTGGTTCCTTCGGTGGATTACGATCAACACAGTTAGTACAGCTGGCCACCATTTCTTCGATTTCTTTATCCATCTGCGGCCAGTAAACATAACTCCGAGCTAATTGTTTACAACGAACTACTCCGCAGTGGCCTTTATGCAATTCGAACAAAATATTTTCACGTAAAGCTGCCGGAATATATTTGTGATCATTCTTCAATATACAATCGCCATGAATCGAAAATTTGGCTTTTTTATTTGCTTTCATCCGGTAGGGCTGATTGCCACGAAGTTGTGCAAGTAATAACGCAGATTCAGGTTCGGCTTACGACCTTGTATTTCCGCAAGAAACCTTAAAATCGTATATCTAAGCTTTAACCGTCGCGTCGCACGTATTATTTTCACGGTGCTACGATTTTCACGCCATTTCATAAACTTAAGCACTTTGAACAATAAAATTGACAAATATAATAAATCATTTATTTGTCGAATTAACGAACAAAAAGGGTACCTTAATTCAAACTGCACAATCCACCGATCGTAAATATAAAAGAAGGAATCAAAATTTTAACACGCTGCATTAAACTTGACTATATAATTAAGATAGAATCGACGAGGAAACACAGTCTCGAGAAAACTTTATTGAAAGACATAAAACCAAATTAATTCTTATATCGGAGAGCAAATAATTCTGCGACAAGAAGCCAAAAAACATTAAAACCGAGTAATCTCAAGTATCCCAACAATGCCTAAGAAAATTTCAGTTCTTTTAATGTAGTTTGAGAATATCTCGCCAAGTCGTGACACGATGTGTTTCATTATTCGAAATCGAGAAAAACCAAAATCCAAATGCTGGGTTTTCTTAAAAAGTCTAGGAGGCAAAAATGAAAGAAAAAACCATAATTTTAATGATAAATTTGTACGTAATATTTTCAACCAAAATTTGAAGATTGAGATCTTCCAAATAACTTTGGTTACTGGAAAATTTTCGATTTGCTCTTTCCATCCCCGCCAATTTTGTATAATATTTACCTACTTATAAAAATCAGCGAATTATTTTCATATCATGCAAAATTAAAAGGGTGGGCGGAAGGGGGGGCTGAAATTGAAATTTTTGCAATAATCAAAGTTATTTTGAAGATCTCAATCTACAAATTTTGTTTGAAATTTTTTTCAATTTGAGCTTCCTTAGGAACGGATATAAGAGATTTCTAAGGAAAAGGAGTGAACTTTCGAAAAAAATTATAACTTCTAAGAATAAGGGAAAATATTTTGCCCAAAAAAATGAGAAGAAAAATTAATTTAAAAAAATTGAGAATTTCGAGATTTTTTTTTTTTACTTTGCAAAAATTCAAAAAGTAGGTACCTATGTACCTATTTAGTTTTAAAAAATCGATTTTTTTTTTAAAAGATATTCTGAAAAATATTGAAGATTTTACTTCCTCAAAAAATAAGTTTTCTTGGAATGAAAATTGTAATTTTTTATGAGTAAAAAATTATTAATCTCTGGAAAAACAAAATTATTTTTACCACGCTTTTATTTTAAAAGAAAAATAATTGAAGATAAGAACTTCAAATAAAATATCAAAATTTCGCAAATTTGTTGTAATATTTACCTATCAAAATATAACTCTATCAATTTTAAAAAAATTATATATACATCAAAATATGCATAAAAGTTTTCAATTTTATCTACATATTTTGAAAAAAGGGGAAAAAACATTTTTCAAAGTAGGTAACTAAAAAAATTAAGGTATAAAATTCTTAGAACAATTATTAATTTTCTCACAGTAAAGATTTTTTCGAAAATTAAAAAAGAAATCTTTATTTCTTGGCTGAAACCGAATTCTCAAACTTTTGGAGTAAAAGTATTTATATTTATATTTATATTTTTTTTTTTTTTTTTTTTTTTTTACTTTTAAACCTTATTTTTCTAGGAAAAAGTCCATGAACTTTTTGAAGGAAAATACCTATCTTTTCATTATTTTTTGAAGTAGTGAAATCTTTCGTTTTACATATCTATGTCAGGATGAATGTCAGAGCCTGAGAAAAGTAACAAGACGACACAATTGAACCGTACAAACCTTTTATATTAAACGAATATAAAACAGACAAATCAAACTTCTATGAGAAGCACGTTGACATGGTAATTAGTATAACGCAATACAATACACATCAAACAGTTACAGTGAGATGCTCGCGTATGGACAGACATACATAAAGTGTGGTTGGAGCGTAGAGCGATGACGAGGTGCGCGAGATCCAAGGTAAGTAGTCGAGCAGGTCGAGATTAGGTGCACTGCCTAGCGGCAGCTCTCCGAACAATCTAATAAAAATGTGACCGGGCATAGGGAAAGGGTATTAGTGTCCAAAACGTAAACTTTTCAGGAGAGCGAAAAAACGAAACTGATATGATAGTTTTTCATCGCGCGTATTTCAATTTTAGAACCAAAATTAATACGGTTTTGAAAATTTAACTTCTATTTCTCGAAGCCGAACTATTTATCGCTATTTATTTGAATTATGAAGCCATTTTTATTTGTTTAGTGGTGTTTACAATGAAACAAGCACCCCACTTTGGAGGCTCCGTAGGGGGCTAAAAAAAATGTTTAGGATTTTTTTGACCACATAGGGTGATGGAGTAGGTCTTCCTTGACCAAAATCAAAAAAAAAAAAAAAATTGATTTTTTGGACACTAATACCCTTTCCCTCTGCCCGGTCACAAATGAAATACTTGAATGAATGACAGATCAATTTTTGTAATTCTTGAGATGCGGCCAAGTTGATTTTCAAAGTTGAAACATTTTCAAACATTGGTCAATATTCAATTCTTAAAAATGTTCAAAATTCAATAGAACTGGCGATTTTTCAATTTTGATTTATTTTTGAAAATTAGTAGGTAAAAAAATTACGTCAAAGTTTCAAGAAGTTCTAATAAATGATTAATTTTTGCAACTCTTAACATTTGGCCAACTTTTAAAAATTCAAGTGAATCTTTAATGTTGAAAATTCAAAATTTTTATTTATTTTTGAAATTATACAATTTTTGAAATTTGATGGAATTTTGAAATTTTGTTTACGATTAAGCATAATTATTTTTTTTAATATGCCGAGGTTTCAAAAAAAAATTGAATAATCAATTTTTAGTGTTTTTGAATGTTGCCAATTTTTTACATTTTAGAAATATTTTAATGTATGAAAACTTTGAAAAAAAAAATTAAAAAGAACAAAGGAACGAACGAACGAACTAAATTAATTTATTAAGAAGTACCTAGGTAACATTTTATATAATTTAAATTTGGAGAATTTTGAATTTTTATTTTTATACCTACTCCGTAAGAATGAATTTCAGCGAAGTTAGTTCTTTTTTTTGAAAACAAATAACTATTTAAATTTTTTTCAAAAACAATAATTAATTTTGAAATAGTTGTCTACCTTCAATTTTCATTTTTTCCATATATCTACTTGATGATAAACAACAATGAATTTTCATTAAAAATTTAAAAAAAAAATTGTCTCGATAATAGGATAATAATATTTCCAAGAATTTGTCAAAATCAAATTTATTTTAAAATAAATTTTGAAAAATTTATTCAAAGCAATTTTTTTCGAATTTTGTTTCAAAATAATTTTTTAAAAAGATAATTTGGGGGAAAATATGTATTTGTACTTTGAACGTTCTCCAGCTGTATTTTATGACAATTTTATTTTCTTAAAAACTAGGAACAAATGATTCGTCTTTTTGTAATTTTATTTGAATTTGGAGACCCCTTATAACTGGCAGTTTTTCCACTTTAACGTCAAAAGGTTATTTATTGTTAACGGTTTTACAACCAGATCTATAAGAAAGTAACCAGCTTGTTTTAAGCTCGCATTCGTTAAAATAACCACCTAAACCGTGTTATTATTTGAAAATAGAAATTCTGTAGAATATCTATGTCCTTATACAACCCGAGAAAACTGAACGGAGATACTTTTCAAATAGGAAAATTTTTAGCCCAACTAAGAATGCTTTTAAAAGAGCTGAAATTCGAACGATACCGAGAAAACCAAGACAAAATAATTCAAAGGTTTAACCGTTGCTCACTACAGCGCGCGGTCAAGATAACGATGTTTCTGGATTTACAACACGAAGAAAAATCAATCCAGTGGTTTCTAAATGATTGAACAATTTATTTGAATTCCATTTACTATGCAGTATTGTTACATTAATGGGAAACTTGGATAGATCGAGTATGGTACGATACCAGATACCAACCACATCGATGAATTTTTAGCTAATCGGTTTTTCAAACGTAATATTTGATTTAAGTATTTTAATTATTAATAACATACCGACCATGGTTATATCTTTTTACAATGGTACTTTGCTCGTGAAACCAAGTTTCATTCGTTTATTTGCAAATATCATCATAAACACTAGAACACAGCCTACATACGAATTCCATTACACTGGGTTTTCTTTCAATTCTATCTTCGTATAATGGAAAAATCACTCAACTCTTCACAAACCTCGTTGATTTCATTAATGAGTTACGAAGCCTAAAAACATTTGCGAGTTTTCTTACTATACATATATAAATTTTCTCTTCATTTTCTCACACACTAGGAAGGAAAAAAACTGTGTTCGTATATAAGGCGAACTATCAATAGCCTGAGATGAATTTGAAGTGAGTTTTCAAACCAAAATAAAACCTATACTGCCGATGAAGACGTATACATCGAGTTACGGAAAATTCCATATATGTATATTGTGCGATTCATTGATTTCCAGTTTAAACGTCTTCCTAGCTCACTTTTCCTTCTTTTTTTTTATGTTTTCAAAAACAAATATAGCGTTTAATATTTCGCCGCGCAAATCACGCATTCGTATAACTTTTAACGTATAAAAGCCAACCATATATTCACATATTTTTTAACCATGGTTCTTTTTCTATGTATACAGCGTGTAGATATACACTCATACATGTTTAAATGCCATTTGATAATCTTCCTTATATGTATACCCAGCTTGTTTCGTCATAAAGGAGTCGTCAACTATAAAACTAACAACTTGGGCTTTTTATATTGGAAAGCATTTTTATTCTTTGTATTTATATACGAGTCGAAGATTTCCCAAGCAAGTTCGATCTCAGTTGAAAGAAATTTGTACGAGTTTTTCTTGCTTCTTCCTTCTCTCTCATTTCTTCGTAATGGAAAATATTTCAATTTACAATGAGTTCCAAAGAATTCATGAATTTATTTCATCGCCTTTATTATGATTCTTCGATAATATATTTTTTTTAAATACTAAAAAAAAGAAGTATTTTTCAAAAGTGAAGACAAATCTATAAGAACATCGCTCTGACGCCTATAACTGTAAAACGATCAATCACCAGAGAAATACCAAGGTTGTATCGTTACGATTAACAAAACTTGTAGATATACGAATAACTTTACGTCGAGTTGCTGGTGAAAAATTCTCCCTGTCAAAATCAAAACACCATGAAAAATAATAAGACTTAGAAAACATTCTTGATGTATTCATTTGTTTGTTTATCAACAAAGAAAACTTTGATTGAAAAAAGGTGGGTGGGTTACACGAATCTGAGTTTGTTTTGAATTTAAAATAATGAGCTCGAGCTACTTGTAGATATACGAGTATTTTTTCTCCAACTGACGACATCTGAAAAATAATTGAACATGTAAAGGATTTTCCACTTCTTCTCAAACGAGCGATCATGCTCGTGGAAATTTCAAAGTAATTTAAATTTTCAAAGCTAAATTGATAACTTTGGAAGAAGCAAGTTGAAAAAAAATCTTTCGGACTTCCAGTCAAATTCGACGATATCAAATTCTGTACTTCCGATGAAAAAAAAAGAAAAGAGGGAAGAACTCTGGCGAAATATAAATTTTTACAGTAAATAAGGCTTTAAACTTCGAAACCCCATAAACAACAATTTATTCTTAATCTCATAATCCGAACCTGTAGCAACGAGTTAAAACGTTTTGAATTTCTGACAAGAATTTACTAACCTAATCTGGGAAAAATTCACACTACGGTCGACTGTAAGTTTTTTTCCTTCTAGTTTTTATGTTCGTATTATTGCACGAGATAATCTTTTTTCTCACCACCAGCACCAAAAGCCTTGCTTTTATTTTTATGCTTTCGTCGGAATTAAGTGTGTTTAATTTTAATTTCATTGACGAAGAAAAGCATTCGTCAAACAACGATCATATCCGTCCAGAAGTTATACTAGTAGATATATTTTTTTTCAGCAGAGTCGAGCTCAAGGTGTTATTCGCGGTTTCACCAATTTTATTTTATCTAAGGCCTGTGTCAAAAATAATTTTTAAATCACTAGAAAACTCCTAAAACGATTAAATACACCGCAGTTAATTATCAGGGTTCAGATATTCTTTCTCGAAAAAACGGGAAATATGCGCATAAAAATTCCCTTAAAAAACACGAAATATGCGCGAAAAACCTAAAAATATTCTCGAACGATATGGGTGTCAATTTAAAGAGGAAAACGCCAGCTACATGATTTTGATTCATAATTGGACGTATTTAGAACACATATTGAGAAATGGCACAAAAAAGAACGAAAAATGAATTTTATTTTTACTCAAAAGCAAAAAACGTTCTAATTCTAATTCTAATTTGGTAATTCTACTGATTCTAATTAAATCAGAGAAAATAACGAAATTATATTTTATCAAAATAAGTAGGTAAGTTTGAAAATTAAATCAGATTTTCTTAAAAATAATAATTTTTGTGTTTGCGAAAGTAAAATTCAGACAACAGCGCGTTAGGATAGTAGCGACAACGAACCGAATCGACTCGCCAAGCCGGCATATGCAAAAAAGTACCACCAGTGTTGCACATTCGGGTGAAAAAAAAATAGCGGTATCAGTTTTGCTAAATTTTTAGGTGAGAAATTGCAAATTTGTCAAAATATGCTCAAAAAAACTCGAAAATCGTGAAATATTCTCGAAAAACCTAAAATATTCCCTAAAAATACCCAAAATATGCTTTTATATGCGCTGAAAGGTCAAATATGCTCAAATATGCAAAAACAAGTTGGGTTTATTTTACTTAGAATTTTCTGAAACGTAAAGATAACTTGAAAATTCTCGATCTAGTATTAAACAAAAAAACATGTTTGAGCATGAAAATCCGAACCCTGCTTATATTGTATTGAAATTCTTCTTCATTTTTTTGAAGAAACAAAAAGCTGAAACTTTTCATTTTTATTTGAATTCTTTAAATTTGTTTGTAGAAAAAAACGTTTTTTTTTTGTGTTTTTTTTTCTTCTTTTTTTTGGGTATGGTGTGAAGAAATCTTTCAGTTCTATGAAAGATGAAAACTTATTTTTTTGGGAGCAAAAATCTTCAAATTTTTGGAAGCAGAAATCTTCAAATTTTTGGAAGCAAAAATCTTTGAATTTTTGGAAACAAAAATCTTCGGATTTTTGAAAAAAAATGAAAATCTTTGGATTTAAAAAAAAAAATTTGGATTTAAAAAAATAAAATCAGTAGATTTTTGAAAAAATAATGAAATCAGTGGATTTTTGAAAAAAAAAAAAAAAATGAAAACAAATAAAAGATTTAAATTTTAGAGGGAAAAATCTCCTAAATTTTTTGGAGGAAAAAAACTAAATTTAATTTGAGTGAATTTTTTTTCTCAATTTTGGAAAAAATTCTTGTTATAAAAAAAAATTTCTGAATTTTTTAACGCAATAAAATCTCAAAAATTTTTTGGAATCAATTTTTTCTCAATTTTCCTCAATAAAATTTTTCAGCAGAAAAATCGGTAGGTGCATAATTTTTTCAAAAAAAAATCAATGTGTTTTAGATGAGAAGAAATCTCTGCTCATCAGAGAAAAATATTTTGTATTTTTTAAAAGTAAAATCTTATAATTTTTTTTTGGAAAAATTAAATTTTTTCAACTGTTTTTCAAAAACAAGAAGGCCATGTTTTTTTTAAAGAAAAGAAAAAAAATATTTTAGTTTTTTGAAAGTTCATTTTTCTTGAGGTAGAAAAATTGATCTTATCAATTATTTTTCAAGGAGATATCTTGTGGGGGGGGGGGGGCACGGTGAGTTCTCATTCTTCAATTTTGTCTAAGGAATCTCGTTTTTAAATTTCAAAAAGTTTCAATATATGATCGCGAAAACATCAAATATCACACTTCGCAATCACAATTTGGGGGCATAAGTAGAAAAAAGCAAGTGTTACATGAGTTAATTGAGGAAATCCTTTAGTTTTTTAGAAATAACAAAAAAATTTCTTATTTTTTTGAAATAGGAAAATTTTTCAATTTTTTTGAATAAAAAATCTTTCATTTTTTTAGAAGCATCAAAATTTCTCATTTTAAGGGATAAAAAATTGTCTAATCCCCCTCAAAAAAAGGTATTATTGGGGGAAGAATTATTTTTAAAAAATGATAAAAAAATAATCAAGCTATACCCTAGAAAATTCCCTCACTAAGAATAAATTATCAAATATTGTTTAAATTTATTCATTTTAAGTAACACATAATATACCTAATATTATTGTAAGAATCCAGTATTCTTTAAAATGTAAATAATTTTTTTCGACATTCCAAAATGTACACGTGATGCAAAAATAATAATAATAGATAAAATTTCATTTTTACACAACTTTATCATGAATTTTGCTTCACGTGCTGGAAAACTTTCAAGGAAACTTATCAGCAAAAAGTTTATGTCAAAGCATTGAACTTCGACTGAAGTTGATTCAATAACAAGTGGAAATTTATTTTTGCCTCAGTCGAAACCAACATTTGTTCCGTTTCTAATATAAAATTATACTTATTTTAGGTGCCACAAAACATAAATTTCATATTGCTTTAAAATATGCCCATATAAGTTATTTTAACATTCAAAAGATACAACAGTCTATTTATATTTTAGTTTGAGCCAAAGTTGAATAATATCTTACTATATCTGTGAACATGGTTCATTAATAAGCTCGATAACTTTCACGATAAAATTCTTTTAAGCGCGAGAATTGACGTACTTTCTAATTTAAATAAGAGCTGACATAAAACCGAAGATACAGCCGTCAAATTTGAAATTTTCCACATTCATCTACATACGTTTGTGCAACGTATATTATACGTGTATTTGCACAACACACAGATCATCTAAAGAACATTATCAGGGCAAGTTTATAGTGAAAATTTCTGGTTGTTGGGCTTTTGCGAAATACTGTATACATAGCTATTCATTTTGATATCGTGGGTATACATCGGTACATTTTTCTTTGGTATAACGATTTTATTTTTCGTTACAAACTTCACCGGAACTTGGTAGGGTGCATTTTTTGGCAACGTCTTCCAGTAGTGTCGTCACGTTGTCTTTATCGTATTTTACAAGCTTATTCATTGAAAATTCTATCGACCTTTGTATTACGTATAAGTATATTTCATATTTCGAATAATTATCTGATATTTCTATAGCACGGCGCGACGTATTCCTTAGTTTGACAATTTTCCACACATTTTTTTCGTTGACCAAATGCATTGAAAAAATATTCATCGTAGTACGTACACATACCGAGCGAAATTTCAGGAGGGAATACCCGTGCATAGGCCTTTTTATTCTTGCAACCTATACCAATGTTCACATTTTCAGGTCGAGTCTCTTTGATATTTTGCGAGCTGCTATTTAAGTACCTATATGGTACAATCTACTTCTCTTTCAACCTCCAATATTGTAATTTTCTCTTATTCTGTTTAAACTTGTTTGTCGTTTAATGAACTTCCTCTCCTTTTAACCTACATTACCATCGGTATATTTACTACGCACACGTTACAAACAACACCCTAAATTTATTACACGCCATCACAGTTCAATTATTTCGTATCAGCATCTTGCATGTTAAGATGTTCGATAGAGATGAGGTACGTGAAATAGTTCCTCTGGAATGATTAAAGACATTCGAGTGTAACGTTACAACCTTACCAACGGCGTAATTAAAATTTTCCACTCTTGGAAAAACGAAATCTTTTTTTGCACTGCACGTGGATCAAATTTTTCATTCGACAATCCGGTATGAAAAAGAAAATTGCCTCAAGAGATGCAACTAAGCTTGTAAGTTGAACTTACATAAGAAAATTTAGCAAAAAAAAAAAAACAGTAGAAAGAATTGCGAAAAAAAATTGTGAATTTAGTGTAATTTTTTTGTCCACAAATTTTTTCGATGAAAATAATCTTGATTTTTCTAATTTTTTCGCTACCTACTCTAATTTCTAAAAAAAAATGTTGTTATAAGTAGGTATACCTACGTTTCTTTTTTTGAGATTTTTCTTTCAAAGGTTTTCTCGAAACTCGTTTACATTTTTTTCAAATTGATCTAAATAAATTCTTAGAACCTCGTATTTTTAAATCTTAAATAGGTATTTAATTTATTTAATGGGAAGGAAAAACTAAGGAAGGACCAATCAGGAATATATAAAATTGAATGTACTAATTGTGAAAAGGTTTACATAGGACAGACAAAAAGAAATATAACAACCAGGTTTAAAGAACATATGTATTTGGCCAATAAAAACATAGAAAATAAATCAGCCCTGGCTGACCATATAATTAATACCAAACATTTAATAACTTTTGAAAATCTCAGTCTCATCAAAAAAGTCGACACGCCTTACCAATTATCCATTAGGGAAGCTATACCTATGGAAAAACATAAAAGTCATCTCATAAATAATGATTTGACACCTTTAGAAAATAGGCTTTTGTCCGCCCTAAACAACACGCCTACGTGACCGCGGTCATTGGCCTACGTGACTTTTTACATGTTTTTGTTACCCCCTCCACCTTGTTATCAACCCCCTTTCAGTTTATAAGCTGATGTTTGCTACTGTGTCTTGTTAATTGTGCGCTAGACCTGATGATGAGCACTTGTGGCTCGAAAAGCTTTGTCTTGAAAGAATAAAGCAGTTAAGGAAGAAGAGTTTTCTTGATTTATTTATTTTTATTTATTTCTTAAATAGGTAAATAAATAAAATATTCTGAAGAAGAAAATTTTTTGAAATATTAATTTAAAAAGGTCCATTTTCCGAACTATGTTTGTACTTTGTATTTGTGTTACGGATAATTCATGAATAATTGAATAATATGCAAGAAAATTACATATTTCATGAATTGGGCATAATTTCTCAGTCTTTTGCCTACTTCCCCACGTAGAAAAATACCCTATGGTAAGAAAAAAAATACCACAAGGTATTTTCGTCAACCAGTAGTACACCTCTGGTTACCATGAGTTTACCACTGGTTACCACGAGTTTACCATTGGTTATCACGAGTTTACCACTAGTATACCACTGTTTTACCACAATTAAATCTTTGGTTCGACGAAAATACCATGTTGTACCTACTATATGTTTTTTTACTACGTGGAACATGTGGTAGGCCATATGGTACTTACAACATGGTAGTTTCGTCGAACCAAAGATTTACTTGTGGTAAAACAGTGGTATACTAGTGGTAAACTCGTGATAACCAATGGTAAACTCGTGGTAACCAGTGGTAAACTCATGGTAACCAGAGGTGTACTACTGGTTGACGGAAATACTATGTGGTATTTTTTTTCTTACCATAGGGTATTTTTCTACGTGGGTCAATAAATAGGCAGAAAATTTCACGATTCTGCACTGTAAGTACACTGTACTTGGTGGACGAATTTTACCCATGTTGGGTATATCTATGGACTAATCTTGAAAGTAAGTTACCCTTTAAAAAAAGTTCATTGAATTCACCACACATCACTAATGATTACACACACCCACACAAAAAAAAAGTCTGTCAATTTTTTTACCAGTCAGTCACGATTTACAAATTTTTGGTAGGGGAGAGTAGCCTAATATGGAAGACCATCTTTGAAATCAAGATTGCTGGGCCCCTATAAAGTTAGGGGAGTGATTTTTAAACTAAACTGTGTGTAAAGAATCCAAGTTAAACATACTAAAAGCTGAACTTTATGTAAGTATTCTTCTCACAATCCTGCCAAGACAGTGCATGAATCAGGTACTATATACTTTTTGTGGGGGATGAAAAAGTTATGTGAAAAATTTACCTACTTCTGAAATTAATGAAGGCGCTTTAAAATCTTCAGTTTCGAAAATACCAAAATGTTCAATATTTTTTGAAGCTTTTATTTTCAGCGATAAGAAAATTTTTCACTTACCTTTTTTTTTTAGTTTTTTTTTTCTTCAAAAAGTGTACACTTCTTTTATGTATTGCCTTGACAGAATTTTACAATTTTCATATATCACTGCCCCTTTAAAATCGAAATTGAAACCTGGTGTTCGAAATGGTTTTTTGTTGGAAGTACTCGATTATATCTAAATCTCAAGTCCGGCTATTCACAATTGGAACACCCATGTGTAAGGTTCTTTTCAAAGGGTATTCGGCAGGGTTTCTACTAATGTGGCCAAAAATCATCGTTTCATTTCTTCACTCTGTGGGGCCGATTGTTGTGTACTTAATCGCATAGAAAAGTACAGAATTTGATATCATTATATTTTTAAAGAATAAAGTTCAATTAATGTACTTTCACGATGACTTTAGGCAGAAATATCACTTCACATACAAGAATAAGCTTTTACGTGTATCGCAGCCTGATTTTTATGTTTTAGTGGAATTTTGAATGATGAAAAAGAAACGAAAAAAAAAACATCGCATATGCTTTTTCAGTCTTGGTTTTTTGGCGGTAAAAATTGACAAGACGAGATTTAGGAGCTGATTACTGTAAAAAAATAGAATGAAAACTACAAAATTGCTAATCAGCGCCTATAGTTATTTCTCATTGATTACTTAATTAGTGCATATCTATACCTATTTCGTAGGTACTGATTAGTTTATCATTTCTTATTGATTACTTAATCCATAGTCGGCGGATCATTATTTCCTCAGGTGGTGTTCACATTGTTGGTGTGTGGATGAAAAATGTTGTAAGTATCCGATGTCCAAAAATCGGCTAATGTTTTATTATCCGATTTCTCTTCCGTTTTGTCCTACGACCAACCTCATATTGATCGATGTTTCGAAACCAGAAAAATTTGAGAGATAGTTTTTTTATTTCAAAGAAATATTGAAAAAATGTGGAAAAATAATTATTTTTATGAGAAATTATTTAGGTATAGGTAGGTAGGTATTTAAAAAAATACTTGAAAAATTCAATTCCAAAAAATTAGAACTTTTCATCCTGAAAAATTGAAAAATTTTATTTCATTCTAAGAAATTGAAAAAAAAAATTATTCTACAAATTGAAAAACTTATCATTTCAAAAAATTAAAAAAAAAATTGTCCTAAAAATTGTAAAAAAAAATTTATTCCAAAAAAATTAAAAAGGGCCCCAAATTAAGAGAAATAGATAGGTTATCTTTTTATTCTAAATTTTTTTTTTTAATTTGAAAAATTTACTTCTTTATTTTAAAAAACAAAATAAATCCAAGTATTTCTTTTTTTTTTTTAAACCTCAAATTCAGATTTTTTATCACATACTTTATTACGTAATTTTATCCGAAGTGAAGCGATTTACCATGCACTTTTATTTTTTAAAAATTCAAAAAAATATTAAAAATTATTTCTTTGAGTTTATGGTATTGCGTATCCTTCTGTTGGTACGAGTTTTGTTATGTGTTTGAAAAATTGCCTATCACGCTTTCGTAGGCGCTGTATGTAACATACAGAAAGGATACATGCACACCAATAGACATAAATACAAGGAAATTATTTTTTCTTTTTTTTAGTTAATTAAAATAAAATCTTGAGATAGGCCAAACTATGTAATAATAAATTTTGTTTGTTTTTTCATGTTGTATCAGGTGATGTGCAAAGAAAATTTTTGATTTTTTGAAATTTTTTGATTTCCTCAAAATTTCAAAATTCAAAAATTCATAGCTATAAAAAAATTTCTAATGGAAACAGGTACCTTTAATTTTGGTTTTGTAACTTACCCGAGTAGTACAAGAATTTAAACATTTTTTCATTTCAATCGGTTTCTGAAACTTCTGACATGTTCCTTATAGGGTAATTTTGGTGGTGTTCAGCTATGAAATAAAATGGAAAACAATGAAAATAAAATGCCTAACCCCATAAAATTGAGTTTTTCAGACTGAAAGGGGCTGAAAAGTCGATGCTTCTAAAAGACACATTTAGGATCTTAATATGAATGTACAAGCCAAAGAATTACCTCCTAGGTCAATTGAGAGAAAAATTGAAATCAGCGAAAAATTTCAACCCTAAAATTGAGTTTTTTCGAGGTAGTAAGAGGTGAGGAAGACGGCAAGGTTGCCCCCCCCCCAAAAAAAAAACAACACATGCGAGACATCAAATAAAATATACTTTTAACCCTTTGTGGTGCGGTGGTTTCACTATGTAACCACTTGTTCTAGATTTTTTCATGCAGCAACGGGAGGTGGTTTCGGTATACGACCACCTTAGAACATTCCGCTAGAGTGCGCTGCAGAACTAAACATTTTTTCCCATACGTTTCAGGCATTAGAATTTTTATTTTTTGTTATGAATTTTTCTTATCAGCGATGATTAAAGGTTCGTTCAAGCGCTTTTTGTTTATCTTGTTTTTGTTTAAAATTTTAAGAAATTCTTAGGTTTTTACTTTTAGAAATAGTTGGCTAGGTTTTAATGACTCTACTTTTAGTAAAATACGGTAAAATATCTTGATTTTCCCAATTTTCACCAATTTTTTTCTATTTTGAAAAAAAATCAACAATTTTGCTCATAATAGAGTCATAACAACATAGCCATCTATTTCTTAAAAGTGAAAATTTAAGAATTTCTTAAATTTTTAAACAAAAACAAGAAAAACAAAAGCGCTTGAACAAACCTTAAAAAATTGTAAAAAATTTCGTAATTTGAGAAAATTGCAGTTTCGTTTCTGGGAAAAACGTTAATAAAAATGTCTTGAAAAGTGGTTTCAGTATTTTTTACAGTTGTTGTAGTGTGCTAGGGAGTGAGTAATGTAAAAAGTGGAAATTTTTTATTTTTATTTGGAAAATTCAAATTTTTAAAAATTTTTATAAAGCATTATGGAAAATGGGTAAAACCCCTTAAATTTTGTCAGGTCATTGACCTAGATTTTTTTTTGAAGGTAATTCGGTAAGTTTTGGCCTTTCAACAATACAAATCCAAAATTTCATCAAAATCGCTCCATGAATAAAAAAGCGCTCCACAAAGGGTTAAAGAAAGACCTTCCAAATCAATTCGTGTGGGCTGCAGTTGGAATTTTTATATACTTCTCTCTGAACTACTTCACCTTGATTTGTAATAGCCTTGGTCTTGGAATCATGATCACGAAATTTAAAAAAATAAATAATGTTAAAAATGACGAAGTTTTGTCTTAATAAGAGTATTATGATAAAGTACAAATATAAAGTTATCAATAAAATTCAATTCGAACCTGATGGAAATTCAAGTCGAAAGTAGGCAGCTACCTACTTATTGCGAAATGACTAAATTACAATATTTCCAGAGGAATTTTTGATTAATATGCATATTAAAAAGAAACTGAAAATCCATTAATTTTATGAATATTTTTCCATTATTAAATACGCAGCATGGATTGTTCTCGTATTAGCTAGGTATATTGATAAATTAACGAACGAATTTTTCCGGCTGGTCGTATACACCAGCTGAAGAAGTATCGGATAGATTAAATTTTGAAAGCTTCACTAGGCAAGTGTACAAAACTAATCAATCGTGTTTCTGGTATGACACGATAAAACGAAAACAGGCATTTTTTCCCAGATAGTAATATCAGAACGTCGAAGTTATCTTTTTTGGAAAAATCTTTTCTTATCGAAATTAAACTCTTTTGTCAAACTGACATAAACGAGGACGTCGGAATAAATTTTATGTTCTTCGTGTTCGAAAGAGGCAAATGGCAAGTACCCAATTATTAAACGAGAGATCATGAAATGTGGACGACATGACAACCACGTGCAAAAATTCGTTACTAAATTCCGATTCAATTTTTTAACCTGTTTGAAAAAAAAATTATGAAAGTCGTTTCGTCGAATGGTTATGATTAATCAAACATGCAATTATTGTAATTGATTTCTTCTCTTTTTTTCCACTGTTTATAATGGAAATTTCTCGTTATTCTTACTTTTTGAATGAAACTGTCATCAGACAACTGTCTTGAAAAAAGTTGATTACATTTTTAATAAGACACGTTTGCAATTTTTTTTCTCTTTTCGTAAACAGCAGTTTTCTCGCCTCAATGTTCCGGTGCGTTTTGCTGTTAAGTAATGAAATAATTCAATTTAATAAAAAGCCAGTCGAAAATTAAATTATTTTTCGCATCGAGTTTCTGTTTTCATTTGTTTTCTTTTTTCTTTTTCTTTTGAGTTTAGATTCAAAATGCAGAACGAATTCGATTTATTACCGTTGAGTCTGTTGAACGAGAAAAAGTTGAAAAAATAAGTCTGGCTTTTCAATTATTATTCGCAATATATCGTATTTGAATGTTTTGTTTTTATCAGCGAGTTGTTTTTACTTAACGTTTCAGACTGCTTAATTAATACAAGATGGGTTTCCCGAGCAGCACAATCGACAAATTATCGAAATAAAAAATCGACAGAATATCGAATTCGATAAAGTGTCGCGTTAGTTCCGCCTAAATCGTGAAATTATCTTTCGATATATAGATAGATTATCGACGAATTACAGTTAGCAAAAATTTCGAGATTATAGTAAGATATTTTATCGATAATATATCTATAATATCGAAAGAAAATTTCACGAATTAGGCGGAACTTTTGCGACACTTTATCGAATTCGATATTCTGTCGATTTTTTATCGATTTTTTATTCCGATTTTTCGTATTTTACTAGCTTTTTTCTATAATTAAAAATCCTTAATTAGCATAATTAATACATTAAACTATGCCTAAACACATTATTCATGTTGCGGTAAGAGGATCATTTCAGAAAAAGTCAAAAAAATTATAAAAAATCTGCCACCCGTGGGGCTTGAACCATCTACCTCCTGCATGGTAATCCTCTTCCTTAACCACTATGTCATACCTTATCGTTGAGGAATTAGCAATAAAACGCTTATAATAGGCAGTTTAGTACTTCCAGACGTGTTGGACTTAGAAGAATTTTCACCAATTTGGAAATAATTTCAAATATCGTCACAAAATCGTTGAAAAATCGTTCGACAAATTTCAGATTATTTGTCGATAATGTAGTTTCAAATATCGCCACAAAATCGTTGAAAAATCGAATTCGAGAAATTTCAGATTACGTGTCGATAATAAAGTTTTAAATATCTTCACAAAATCGTTAAAAAATCGAATTCGAAAAATTTCAGATTATTTGTCGATAATATAGTTTCAAATATCGTCACAAAATCGAAAAAAAATCGAATTCGAGAAATTTCAGATTACGTGTTGATAATATAGTTTCAAATATCTGCACAAAATCGTTGAAAAATCGAATTCGAGAAATTTCATATTACGTGTCGATAATTTAGTTTCAAATATCTTCACGCAATCGTTAGAAAATCGAATTCGAGAAATTTCAGATTATTTGTCGATAATATAGTTTCAAATATCTTTACAAAATCGGTAAAAAATCGGATTCGATAAATTTAATATAATCTGTCGATAATATAGTTTCAAATATCGTCAAAAAATCGGTAAAATATCGGAGTCGATAAATTTCATATAATTTGTCGATAATATAGTTCTAAATATCTTTACAAAATCGTTAAAAAATCGAATTCGATAAATTTAATATTCTTTGTCGATAATGTAGTTTCAAATATCTGCACAAAATCGGTGGAAAATCGGAATCGATAAATTTAATATTCTTTGTCGATAGTATCGTTGACAAATATCGTCATAAAATCTTAATAATATCGAATTCGATAGTTTTTAGATTTTTTGCCTATGAAATTGTACCGATAAATCTTTATAATATCGTGAGAACATCTATAGATTTTCAAACGATTTTTTATCGATACGTTACATCTTCCGATATTATCGATTGAGTGTGCCGCTCGGGTTATTTTTAGCCGAATTTTTTTTTTAAAATTTAGGCTATTGTGTCCGACCCTAATTTAGAAGGAGGGGGGGGGGGGGGGTAGAAGAGTTCTGACCTCATTTCTCGACGTTTGGGACCAAAAGATGACGATCTGTCACATGTCACATATTTATATATATATATATATATATTTATAATTTTACACTCACTTTTGGAACTCTGGGGCCGAGCCTAACAAGTCGAATGAAGTCAAACTTGATATGTAGGGTCCCCTCGGTGTAGGAATGATGCAAAAAAATTTTTGGGGCCCTAACTCAAAACTGGATATTTTACCCCTTTTTGAGGGGGTGTGGGGGAGCCCCAATATCATGAAATTTTTTGAAACTTGCCCCAGGGATGAGAACCCTAATTACCTACACCATAGTCAAATTTCAGCCCCCTAAGTCATCCCCACCCCATTTTAGGGCCCAAAAAGTGGATTTTGGGGTCATTTTTTTCACGTTGATCAGGCTACAGACCCCCCAAATGGGGCTGGGGGCCAACATTTTCATCATGGATCAAGTTTGTGCCCCTGATGTGCCTTTTGTAGGTTTCAACTTTTGGGCCCCCTTTGACCCCTGTCAAGGGTCAAAAATCAAGATTTTTCACAATTTTTCATGTTTTTTCTCGCTTCCCGGTACGTTGATCAGCCTGCAGCCCAAACCAAATGACCTTGGATGCTAAAATTTGGTATTTAGGATAGGTAAGGGTCACTGAGGTGCCTTTTGGGGTTTTTGACCCTTGAGCCTCAAAATTGGGGATGGCCCTTTTTTGAGGGGGAGCTCTAAAGAGGCCCCAATTTGACAAAATGATTTGAAATTTTTACCAACAACAGTGACTCTGATTGTCTCCACTGTATCCAAATTTCAGCTTCCCAAGTCATCCCCACCCCATTTTGGGGCCCAAAAAGTGGATTTTGAGGTCATTTTTTCACGTTGATCAGGCTACAGACCTCCCAAATGGAGCTGGGGGGCCTAAATTTTCATCATAGATCGAGTTCATGCCCCTGATGTGCCTTTTGTAGGGTTTGACTTTTAAACCCTTTTTGACCTCGATACAGGGTCAAAAATCAATATTTTTCAAGTTTTAACCTGTCTTTTCTGACGCGTTGAACAGCCTACAGCCCAAACTAAAAGACCTAAACAATCGAAATTTGGGATATAGGGTCAGTAGAGGTCACTGATGTGCCTTTTGGGGGTTTCGACTTTTGAACACCATTTGACCCCCGTACAGGATCAAAAATCAGAAATTTTCACGTTTTAACCTGTTTTTTGGTGTGTTGGCCCTCGTCTGAAGAGCTGAAAGTGTGAAGGGGATTGAGAGCGAAGCCCTCAATCCTTTCCTGCCATGTCCCTATTGAGGGTGGAGCCTCCCAATAGGGGCATGGGGGCGGAGCCCCCATCTGAAGAGCTGGAAGTGACGAGGTGGTTGGGGGCAAAGCCCCAACGCGGGGGTATGGGGGCGGAGCCCCCATCCGAAGAGCTGAAAGTGATGAGGAGGTTGGGTAGGAGCCTCAACAAGGGTATGGGGGCGGAGCCCCCATCTGAAGTTGAAATCTTCAATGCAGAGAGGAACTAAAACTGAAGACATAAACCTGACATTTTAAAACTGAATTTGAAGTTAAAACTGATATTGAAACTGAAATACCATGGATGAAAACGTTTTCAAAGTGGTACACTAACTTGAAAAAAAAAATTCGGCTGTCGCGGAGCATCTTGACTGCTACGCGTTTTTTTTTTTATGGTCTTTGCGTATTCGAAGCTAAATAAAGTCGGTGGTGGGTTTTTTTTATGAAAGTAATTAATTTTTTCATTCATGATTAAAATAACTCGAAAGCTGTTTTTAAAATATTACGACAGGTATCTTAAGATTTTTGATGATATTTTTTCAAATTAAAATTTAATAAAATAATCTGGTGCCCGAGTAGGAAAAAGTTACGAGTAGATATACTTGTTGGATTCATAATTTTTTTAGGGTACATTGAATTCGATTTAGAGGCATGGAGATAGTCGAAAAGGTATTTTGGTGGTTTTGTGTGAATGTGCGGTTTGGAGTGGTACCAAGTGTTGATGTGTTTTCTTAATGAATTTTTAATTTCGGTGAAAATTTTGGACTTGCGTTTTTAAGCAAACAAAACTTGGTATTAAAGAGTCGATATTGGGGTTGATGAATTGTTTGTTTTCAACTTTTTTCCGATTATATTATTAGTATTTTAATGAAATGTATTAACATGAGTTCATTTTTATAGGTACCTAGTTAAACTTTACTTGAAAATATAATGACTACCTACTTTCAAATTTTAATAATTGTATTTTTTTTTTTTAGGTAAGTGAATGAAGAAAATTAATTCAATATTGAAAATAATACCTAATTGCTTTAACCTTTGTCCAACATCGAAAACTTCCACAGGTAAATGTAATTTTGTAGTTGCGGATACGTTTGAAAATATTATGAATAGCAAAAATTAAATGTATTCGTTGATTTTGCTTTGAAACACGACGATGTATGTTATCCCTACAAAAAGTAAAATTTTCAGCCAAGGTAGATATCTATTGAAATACGTATTATAATGAAAAATACGAATAATTGGAGGTATCATCGCGGTCCCGAACAAAACAATTTAGCACACGAAAGCAACCGCATTTGAAAATTTTGATTCGAATTGATTGATAAAGCTGAAAAATAATTTTTTTAATTTAAAAATTTTTCTCTGTATTTGACGAAGGTCAGTAATACATTTTAAAAAAAGGTCATCTCAAAAAGATACCCGAATGAAAAAAAAAAAATACGATGAAAAAAATTATTAAATTCACGCGATTGTTGAATTTACAATTCGATTGCAATGGAGCTTTGCACTTGAAAAAAAAAACTAACTTATCGCTGATATGAGTTTGGAGAGTGTAGTATATCACAATCACTATTTTATAGCGACATTTGCTACCGATAATAAACGGCCACGTCTTGAAAGGATTTAAAAGAAAAACTGAACGCATTTACGAAGAACTTGGGGCGTCGAAGAGGGGGACAAACAAACACGAAAAATACAAAAAAAAGTAGAAGAAAATGTAGTGAAAAAAAGCGAGACAAACGCATAGGTACTTCACTATTTCTCTTTATGCTTGCCATTTATTAGCTAGCCTTTTACGGTACGCTGGCCGCCCTGGGGACCCACTTTTAAACTTAGCTCTTCTTGCAATGAGTTTGTGAGATCATTCTGCGCTAAGCCATGCAAATTTTGAATATACCGCTTTTTTTTTGGCGTGGTCATCGTAAATTTTCTTGAAATTATGTCGTGAAAGAATCTTGATATGGGTATGTTTTTTCCCAAGTTCTCTGTAGGTGTGTTTTTTTGTTTGTTTGTTTGTTTTCTCGTTTTTTTGTGAATACCTATCTATCTTTGAAAAAGATATGTAGGTATTGGTTGAAGCGTCGTTTTTTTATTTATCGCATCTAAAACTACTCCCAGAATTTCTTCAGATTTTTAAAATAATGATAATCCTTCCCCAACCTCAAAGTGTAACATATACTCGTATTACCTGGGATTTTTACGTTAAACACTTCGTTTTCAAAAAAAAAAAAAAACTTCTAGTTTTGCAATAGAATGTCTTGCAACGTAGATAAAATTTAAAACATTTTCACCCAAAAAAATTGCAAGTTGAAAATTCAGTTCTTTGAAGGATTTCAAAAAAACATTCAATTTTTTAAATTATTGCACTTCTCATTTTTCCACATTCCTGTGAATTTTTCAAACTTTGACAGGGAAAAAATATTTGCAAGCTTGAAATTAAAATTTTGCATGGATTTAAAAAATACAGAATTTCTTAAATAATTAGATATTGAATTTTCCAAAATTTGTCAAATACAGAATTTTTAAAATTATCGTATTTTTGAAAGTTTGTCAAACTTATATTTTGTACTTTTTTTTCACCAAAATTTGAAAACTTGAAAAATAATTTTTTGTACGACAAAGTTTGAAAAAAAGTTAAAAAACAATTTAATTGCGTCAAATTTTAGAATATTCATTTAAAAAAAAAAAAAAAAAAAAAAAAAATTAATGTCGAAAATGTTTAGAACGAAGCCAAATCGTCAATCAATAATTTTTTTGAATAGGTAAGTATTTTTCAAACCGCTGTCAAAATTTTAATTTTAAACTTAGTACCTCTCTTTGAGCGACAAAATTTGAAGAAAAAAGTCCAAAAATTAATTTTGATAAATTTTGGAAAATTCATTTGAAAATAGGAAGTAAAAAATTAATGTCGATAAATTTTGAATCGTGCAATAATTTTTTTATAGAGGCATTTCTCGAACTCCTGCCAAAATAAGCTCAATTTTTCACTTCAATTTTGATACCTAAATTTTAGTAAATCCAGTTGAAAATACCACATAAAAAAATAATTAATATCGATAAATTCTTAAATGTGCAGAAATTTTCTAATTACATAACTAGTATTTTTCGAACCCTCATCTAAAATTTAATTTTTGATTTGATGATTTTGTCTGTGTGACAGTGTTATTTCAAAAAGGAAATCCAAAAATTAATTTCGATAAATTTTGGAAAATCCATCTGAAAAAAGAAAGTTGGTGAAAATTCCTTATTTTTCGAACCCCTGTCAAACATTTAATTTTCAACTGGAACTTTTTTCATTTATTTTGAAAATCTGTTTTTTAGACACGAAGAGTTCAACGTAAAATCCTTTGTAATTTTCATGTTTAACTTTAGAGTACTTGGATAAAGGCTTAATTTATCAGTTTGAAAAACAGAATAATTTTAATAAGAGTTCTAGGTGACGAAGAAAAAATCTAGGAGTTCACTTGTTCAAAAGTTTTCTGTAGTTTTTTGAAAAAATTTCACGTGAAATTTTTTTTATGAATGCTATATTTTCTAGAAAAATTTTTGATGAAAATATTTCTGCGCTAAGCTCATTGAGAACTTTCATAACACTTTTTTGAGAATTTTGAAGGAATCTTTTCGAAATGAATTTTTCAATGTTGACATTTTCGAAAAAAAAAAACAGGAATAAATTCCAAAAGGAAATTAGGAGAAAAAAATGAGGGAATCGTAAAAAATTATTTTACAATTTTTTTATGAAATATCTCTTTGTTTTGGAAAAACCTTTCCAAAGAGAAAAGGAATTTTAAAATTTGTGAAAAAAAATTTTTTACCTATAAAAAATTTATATTGATAGGTACCCACGTAATTTGAGTAGAAGACACCTTGTACATGAAAACAGTAGTCTATAATACGTACGCTCCTCTTTAATTTTAGACTATAAAATATTATAAAAACCTCAAACTACTTCCTATCACTAGGTTTTCAAGTGGAAAATTCTCAAACTCCAATTTCGGTATAAAATAGACAGGTAGATAATGTTTATATAAGGCGCACTGTTGATTGCCATTGTTTCACTGAGGCTAATTTTAAAGTGTTACCATTCGACTGTTTCTACTCAGTACGGAATTTAATTAAGTATATTGCGATACCATAAGAATGCTTTTTAGTGGGCTGGCGCAGGCCGGTATACTGCATGAATGGTTAATTAAATCGACTAGTGTGAGATCGCATTTCTATTGGTTATATCTTCTGTATCCGAGGAAAAGGTTAACGCTTAAATGTTCAGCCTTGTGTAGCAGATTTCTCGGATAAAGTGCCCCGCTATGCATACTTTGAAAATTAAGATAAGATAATCGTTCATATTTAACTTGCGGGCTAGAAAAACGAACCGTAAAGATTAGCTCGAATAGAAAGTTAAATGTATGAAAAAGCTTTTGTTATGTATTTCTCGTCCGCTTATTGAAAAATATTCTCCAATGTGTTGAGTACCTATTCGCGAATCGATGAATAAAAAATAATCGAATTAGGTATCTACGAATTCACGGTTTATTTGTTTATCTGGAAATTTGACCCAAGGTTATATGCTGTTCAGCGTTTACAGCAATTTTTTTTCAGCTCTTGTCTAATGATCATTAAATACAACTTGTAAGCGAAGATTTCTTTTCCAACATCATTTTTTTTTTCAACAAAAATAACCATTTTTCACGACGGTAGCCTAAAGAGGAAAAGCAAATTCGAAAAAGTCAAATGATGGAATACTTGAGGGTAAAAAGTTTTCAGCTCTGAAAATAAAATATTATAAGACTAGGCCCATTAAGAAAACAAAATGTAATAATTACAAAGTTCCTTTCGAGTTTAGACGAAATATTAAATGAGCAACGGTGACGTAACGGTTGGAGCACAATACAACACAAAATGGCGAATTCGTTTCGAATTAAAACCCTTAATTAAACAAAACCAGAAACATAATTTATATTCTGCAACAATAAATCTTGTCTTGGCTTGTCTGAAAACCAGCATGATGAGGAATTCAAACTTTTTAAGAAGTACTCATTGCCTGACTGAGCGCAGATTGAAAAAAATTAGATGAATTTTCATTTTCTACCGTGTCGAACAACTGATTGTTGTGTTTCATCGGGATGAATTTTTTTCCTGCAACTTTCATCTATAAATTTTTATTTCGAATGAATTTATAATAATTTTGTATAAGCATTGGTTTGCTGAAAACTGAATATTGGTAAAAATATGGTCAAAATAGGGTAGCCCTTATTTTGGACTTTTGGATTTTTTTTTTGCTTACTACTCATTTTTTTTTTTTCATTCCATACTCAATTTGTTTATGTTAACCAAACTTTGTTTGAAGTGGTACCATGTGACACTTCCGACACTTCCATTAAAAATAAAAATGTAAAAAAAATTTAAAAAACCACGCTTTTATTTAAAGTTGGTCACTTTGTAAAATATTATTCATAGGGAAAGAGTAATGCCTTAAAAAACAAAAAATAAAATTTACTTGAATACAAAAATGTGTCATGAAAATTTTTTTTTCAAAAATTTTAATGATGAAAATCGTGGTGGGGCGTTAATCAAAAAGGTATTCGTTTGCTCCTCGCACACCCCACCACGCTTTTCATCATTAAAATTTTTGAAAAAAAATTTTCATGACACATTTTTGTATTCAAGTAAATTTTATTTTTTGTTTTTTAAGGCATTACTCTTTCCCTATGAATAACATTTTACAAAGTGACCAACTTTAAATAAAAGGTTGGTTTTTAAATTTTTTTTACATTTTTATTTAACTCTTTTTGTCGTTTAAAATATTTAAAAAAAAAAAAAAATTCAGCGGCTTCGAAAACCTACATTTAGATACCAATGTTGTGATTTTCTGAAATTTTCAAAACTGAACCCCCTCATAGGGGCTCAATTTGGGGTCGGGGGTGAATTTAAGTCCGAAAATCGAATTCAGCGACCTCGAAAACCTATATTTCGATACCAATGTTGTGATTTTCTGAAATTTTCAAAATTGAACCCCCTCATAGGGGATTAATTTGGGGTCGGGGGTAAATTTGAGTTTGAAAATCGAATTCAGCTACCTCGAAAACCAACATTTTGATATCAATGTTGTGAATTTTGAAATTTTCAAAATGGAACCCCCTCATAGGGGATCAATTTGGGGTCGGGGGTAAATTTGAGTTCGAAAATCGAATTCAGCGACCTCGAAAACCTACATTTCGATACCAATGTTGTGATTTTCTGAAATTTTCAAAATTGAACCCAATCATAGGGGCTCAATTTGGGGTCGGGGGTAAATTTGAGTTCGAAAATCAAATTCAGCCACCTCGAAAACCCCTAATGTGAGCACTATGTTCTTTCAATTCCAGTAAAATATTAAATGAGAGAGGATTGGTCGAAAACATACTCTTGGTTCCATGAGACATACATACAAACAAACAAACATACAATCATACATACCAAGTATATAAAAGCGTGGTAAAAAAAAAATAGTTCAATTTTTCTCCTACCATTCGTGGTTGCATTTTATTGGGAAAAAATCTACTGTTTCCTGTTTCGCCCACTCAAATTTAGGTGTCCCTGTTATCCCTCTCCCCAATTTCAAACAGTATGAAAAATTACCAAGTAGGTATGTATTTCCCTTTTTGCATTTTTTAGCCGATTTTTTTTTTTTAAATTTAGGCTATTGTGTCCGACCCTGATTTAGAAGGAGGGGGGGGGGGTAGAAGAGTTCTGACCCCATTTGTTGACGTTTGGGACCAAAAGATGACGATCTGTCACATGTCACATATTTATATATATATATATATATATATATATTTATTTATTTATAATTTTACCCTCACTTTTGGAACTCTGGGGCCGAGCCTAACAAATCAAATGAAGTCAAACTTGATATGTAGGGTCCCCTCGGTGTAGGAATGATGCAAAAAAATTTTTGGGGCCCTAACTCAAAATTGAGGATATGACACCTTTTTGAGGGGGGTGCGGGGGAGCCCCAATATCATGAAATTTTTTGAAACTTGCCCCAGGGATGAGAATCCTAATTACCTACACCATAGTCAAATTTCAGCCCCCCAAGTCACCCTACCCCATTTTAGGGCCCAAAAAGTGAAATTTGGGGTCATTTTTTTCGCGTTGATCAGGCTACAGACCCCCCAAATGGGGCTGGGGGCCAAAATTTTCATCATGGATCAAGTTTGTGCCCCTGATGTGCCTTTTGTAGGTTTCAACTTTTGGGCCCCCTTTGACCCCTGTCAAGGGTCAAAAATCAAGATTTTTACAATTTTTCATGTTTTTTCTCGCTTCCGGGTACGTTGATCAGCCCGCAGCCCCAACCAAATGACCTTGATGCTAAAATTTGGTATTTAGGATAAGTAAGGGTCACTGAGGTGCCTTTTGGGTTTTTTGACCTTTGAGCCCCAAATTTGGGGGTGCCCCCTTTTTGAGGGGGGCTCTAAAGAGGCTCCAATTTGACAAAATGATTTGAAATTTTTACTAACAACAGTGACTCTGGTTGTCTCCACTGTATCCAAATTTCAGCTTCCCAAGTCATCCCCACCTCATTTTAGGGGTCAAAAGGTGGATTTTGAGGTCATTTTTTCACGTTGATCAGGCTACAGACCCGCCAAATGGAGCTGGGGGCCTAAATTTTTATCATAGATCGAGTTCATGCCCCTGATGTGCCTTTTGTAGGTTTTGACCTTTAAACCCCTTTTGACCTCGATACAGGGCAAAAATCAATATTTTTCAAGTTTTAACCTGTCTTTTCTGACGCGTTGAACAGCCTACAGCCCAAACTAAAAGACCTAAACAATCGAAATTTGGGATGTAGGGTCAGTAGAGGTCACTGATGTGCCTTTTGGGGGTTTCGACTTTAATGCAGAGGGGAACTAAAACTGAAGACAAAAACCTGACATTTTTAAACTGAATTTGAAGTTAAAACTGATATTGAAACTGAAATACCATGGATGAAAACGTTTTCAAAGTGGTACACTAACTTGAAAAAAAAAATTCGGCTGTCGCGGAGCATCTTGACTGCTACGCGTTTTTTTTTTTATTCCAACTCATCAAAATTGTTCCTTTTCATGATAAATGATTTCCAATTTTTTATTTTTCTCCTAACTGAATTTTAAGTGAAACCTACGAGTCGTTCCATTCTCAAAAGAAGGAGATGACCAGGAGCCACTCAAAATTCGGTGAGGTCCGGGGCTAAAGACACCACTTAATTTCATTTTTCTAAAAAAAAAAAAAAAAAAAAATGGTAACTAGGATCCACTCAAAATTCAGTTATTAAAAAAATTAAAAAATTGGGAATTTTATTATTCTTTCATAAAATTGAAAAACTTCATAGAGTAAGACAAGAAAAAAATCCAAAAGCCCGAAATATGAGCTACTCCCCCACTTACGCAAATTCTTGTCAGGTTCAATTTTTGAGACAAGCAATTTTTTTTTTGTTCTTCAAGAGTGATATGACGTCAAAATATACAAGGTGAACCCTGAGTAAAGTAGGAAAACCCTCAAGGTGAGTAGACAACCATTAAGAAACAATATAAGAAATATTATAAACACATTGTGCCTATCTCAAAAATTGAAGGAGCGAAAGAATTTTTTTTGAAAAATTATCAATTTTTTGTCAAAAAATAAACCGTATTCAAGTATAAATTCGCAACATGGTTTTTTTAAAAATCCTCAAGGAAGTAAAAGTGCGTCAAATTTGACTTTTCCGAAGCTTAATTAGGCAGACACCCTGTGAAAAAAATTAATCACTTTTTAATTCGCGGGAGGTCACTCGGATTATTATTTTTCTAAGAAATGAATGGGGTGGCTGATCTCATTATTCATTCGTTTCTATCAGCAACAACAACAAAAAGGAAAATATAAAAAAAGACCACTTCTTAAAAAGTCAAGAGGTTAGATCTTTGTGAAATTTTAGGTAATGATTTTTCAGTTTTTTTATTTTTTTATATCGTGTACTAATTTTTAGAGAAATTCCTCTCTCCTTTTACCTGTTTTTCAGTGTTTGTAATTATATGAACTTTTGATTAGAAGACCCATTACTCGAGTTCTAGCCGAATGGCTCCGTTTGGGGAAGTAGTTACGCCGAGAATACGTAATCATTAATTTACTGAAACAACATTGCCTATAGTTGAAAACCTGTCTAACTACACCTACACCTTAATATTTCTACCTATTCGTAAATCTCGTAAGAATTACTACATTCAATTCGCATTTTTAAAATAAACCGATTAACCAAGTTCACTTTGGGGAGAAGGAAACAAAGCGTTGCGGCGTTGTTCGATACGGTTTTGTAAATGGTTTTCAGCGCTTGACGTCTGCAATGCCTCATTGAAGCACTTAGCGAGTTTATTTTGCTGCTTCAGTACTTTTATCTATTGATTATACGTCTTCCAATTGAATTTTCATGCATAATTAAGATGGCTTTATAGCGAACTGATATAAAACACGGTAACGTTCCAAGTTGACGGATTTAACGTTTTTAAATACAATTTACTTTAGCGACGATAAACCTTTTCTTTTCAACGTTAATTATATCGAACTGTGAAACATCATCAAAATTTGTCCGCGTAGTTAGGTATTCTACGACTTTATAAAGAGTTACTATCGAATGGATAAATACTCGATGTTGAAGTATTTATGTAGAATTTTATAATTATACCTAACCATTGATAGCCTTTGCCGACAAAGTAAGTAAATTATTTCATAAAAAAGAATTGTATACTCGCGTATCAAAGCCAAATTACACTAAAAGTAGGTATGTTAAATAAAGTACAGGATATGGAGTGGCAAATTTTCGAGGCATAAATAATATGTAATTGAATTTGATTTCTTGAAAAATAATTTATTTCATTAGTGAATGATTGAAACTGAATTTAAAAAATTATTCTAACCTCCAAAAATTAAAAATTTAAAAACGTTATTTCGAATTTGGAAAACATACCTACCGATTAAAAAAATGAAAAAAAAAATTAAATTGTAGGTATACAATTGGATTTAATTGAGGAAATTTGTTGAAATTTAAAAATTACCGAAATTCCTATTTTATAAATTTTGGAAATCGGACCAAATTCGAAAAATGAATAAAATTCGAAATGACCAATATTTCAATTTTCATAAAAAAGTTTTGATTTTTTCAAATTTTTTTTTTTTTTTTGAAATTTGTAGGTACAATTTTTTTTTAATTTTGAGTGAAGTGGTCGCTGATAGGATTTAAAGCGGGGTATAAATTGACATGCAGAACTCGAATCCTTGATTAGTTTTTTATCCAATCATTTCACGTGATCTCTAGAATCTTAATGTTCAACTTATGAAAAAAAAAATCCAAATTCGTGAAAAATGAATGAACTGAGGTGAAATTCAGACAAAAATGTGTGGTGTAAGTACTGATGTAGGTCGAGGAGAATATTTTTTGATCAAATGAGCGTTCAGTGTAGAAAGAACCCGATAGATCAGGTTTATGTAAATTAAGGGAAATTTTCCTCCACTGATAAAAATTAGAGAAAATGAAATGATTTGGAAAATGAAAATTAATTTTTCCGTCGTGTCACTTTGAAGTTGAAAAAATTTCACAACACATTTTTGTATCAAACTTGAAAACTTTTTAATTTTAAATGGTAATGTAGCAGTTTTTGATTAAAATTTCAAAATCAAGAATTTCTAAATTTTCATTTTTTTTATTTTGAAATTTTCACATTTATAAAATTCATTAAACATGAAAAAATTATCCCCTTTCTACAATGTATTATAATAATAACCAAAATTACAAGTATTGATAAAATTTTTAAAAATTTGAATGCATACAAATTTTTTTTTAATTAGGTATAAAAAACAAAATAGTTATTTCAAAATATGAATGGGTCATTTATACTAAATCCTTCTAGTCTAAGTTTGGATTTGTACATTTTTAGGTTTTGATGGTTTATTGCTAATTTTGACTGCTTTCTATCGAATGAAAGTAGAATCACACTTCTCTTAACGACTAAGTAACAGTGTTGTGAACCTCACCCCTCAGGAAGATGCCGCTAATGTTCTTTGTATTTTTGTTCATAACTCTTCAAATGTGCATTTAAACAATGAAATGATCATAACTGAAAACTGAAATTGAAGTACATACATAAAATTTTCCACAAATAAGTTCCCATTCATTTTTCTGAGAAGTGAACGGGTGGCGCAAAAACAAGCATCGAAAAAAAGTAATTTTTTTCCTATTTTCATAAATGCGATAAAATGGTAAACTTCATTTATGAAAACTGATTTTTGAAAAATTTTGGACAAAATGACCTCCCACCCCCCCCCCCCCTCTCAAATCGTATCATATTCGCGGAAATACTGGAAATCTTTGATTTTTTCACCTCGTATATTTTAAAGTTTATTTTAGCATTACTCGTTCACTTATTAAAAAACGAATAGGTATGAGCTTTTTTGTACTTAGCAAATTTTATGTATTTCAGATTTCAATTATAGTTATTATTTTGTTGATTAGGCGCACTTTTGAAGAGTAATGAGTGAAAAAAAGGGTTCAAGGCTTACATAAGAAACACTTCCCCGGAGATGAAACTATGGGTTGAGGGTGAGCCATCACACTAAAAACTTTTCAAAAAAGTCAACAAATTTCTGAAAATTTGACAATTTTTGGAAAAATTTGCCATATTTGGCCATTTTACTGATTTGTTGGTGAAATTTTGTCGGAATAATTTTAGAAAAGTCACAAAATAAAAATTTTTGTGATTTGGATGTGATTATACACCAAATTCAAAATTCTTTCGCTAAAAAAAAAAAAAAAAAAAAAAAAAAAAATTATCAAACGGAAAAAAATTGTATTTTTTTGGCAAATATTCGTAATTTTTTCAAATTTTAGTTGGTAAATTTCTCTTTTTTTTGCCAAGTTTTTTTCTGCACTTTCCTTGAGGTGAGGTTCGCGAAAATTTCGATATAAAAAAAATTTATTTTGGGAAAATTGTAGTTCAAACCTCGAAAAAAATTATAATCTAGGTATTTGTAAATTTTCTCGTGGAAGTGGTTGAAATGAGAAATTGATTTCGCCACGTTGGAGATAATAATTATTAATTCGAGCACGTTCGATATGGCTGCAAATTCGAGCCAATAAAACTGTACTCGAACACGTCACTGTTGGAGAGTACGAGGGTGACGTCAAGTTTCGCCATAACCATCGCATTTACAAACGACAACCTAACTTCTAACGTATGTGTATACGAGTAAAACGCACAGGTGTATGAACATTGCACCCTCGTCATTCCATCTCGCGTAACATAAAATGAAAATACGCCTCATTTCTATTCGGTTTCATCGATTTATTCGTCGCGTGACAGAAAATTGGGGTGTCATGCGTTATTTTTGCTTTGCACTTGTAGTAACACGCCCTGGCTAGAAATTTGCCTGTCCTGTCCTTTTACCTGCCTAGTTATTTACACTCATCTGTGATAAAGTATGATGAAGTAGATTATGATTATTTCCGTTGTTGGTCAGCCTATAGGTATACCTAACTATTATACTACAACAACGACCTATAATCGATGTAAAATTTTTCCAACTCCCAAGTTGAAATTAACCTACAATTCAACTACTCCAGCTGCATAGTAAACGTACGATGAGGCTAAATCATTATTCACTATTCGTAAAGGTCGTTTAATTCCTTCAAAAAACGAATTTACATCTCAATTAAGGTATCGTTTGGGGTTTGCATAAAACGTGTACCTTCAATGAGAGAGCGCCTGCGTTCGCTTCGTTTTTCCTTTACCATATCACACCAAAGTTCGCAGGTGAAATATCCACAATATACAAATCATCCTTCACTTCCAAACGGTCTCTAATATCCGCTATAAAACGTACCATACATATTTTATAAATTAGCTATAACTCGACGATCTTCGAATCAAGTTACGCATCCATATACAAACTGGACCTATTTTATATCGTATTATGTTCGGAAATTGCTTTACCGTTTTCCATAATAATTATCTGCTAGAAAATCAGCCAACCCTTATTGCTTATTATTTCTGAAATATTTCAAATCTCTTTGATACGATTCCGTTTTATTTTGACCCTTTCGGGCCTGGCAGGAAAATTACGGTTACTTTTTAACAGTTGTTATGTGAACGCCATCTCTAGTCTGGAGTTGGAAGAATATTTCGAGCATTTTGAAGCCATATACACAGGAAATAGGTAACCTATCTAAGTTAACTAGGTACATGTGAATATCCTCTACACAATAAGAGGGTGATACAGAAAATTTCATTCCTCCATCTTACATACACAAAGTAAATAGAAGGTCCCCTTTTAAAAATGAGAAGGAAATTCTATAAACCCAGTCAAATTACCTATTCACTTTATTTTTTGGTTACTATTGAATTTTTTAATTTTTTGGAAAAGAACAATTTTTGATTTTTTTTGACACGAAAAACTCAACTATTTCGAAATAAATCTAATTTCAAAAAAAAAATAATTAAAAAAGTTCCTTTTTGAACTGAATACCTTATTTTTTGTTGTGAAAACACACTGTTTTGAAATAAATGTAAATAGTAGGTACCTAAAATTTCAACAAAAAAAAATTTAATAAAAAGGTTTTTTTTTAAAAATTAAATAGTTATAGGTACCCAGGTATTTTTTTTAGTATAATATTTATGCGTTTGTTTACGATACTTTCGCGTTTCGTTATATTGGCGAATAACATCACGATTCGTCATAAAATTTCATCTTGAAAGACTATTGAGTATTTTGTCAGACATATCTAATAAAGCTTAGAAATTTATTTTAAAAATTAGATGATTTTTAGACATTTGGTCAGACATTCTGAAACCTATATCCAAGAATTCTCCAGAAATAGACGACTTTTAGATATTTCATCAAACATTCTGAAACTAATAGGTACTTATTATTATGTAGGTATTATAATATATATTTTTTAATAGGTACTTAGGTATTTGAATTTTTCTGTTTTTTTTTTTTTTTTTTTTTTTTTTTGAAATAGGTAGGTAGGTACCTAATTATTTTTTCAAGTTTTTAAAATTGAAAAAAGTTTTTTTTTTAATTTCTTTTTAAAATTCAGATTAAATTTTTTCAGTATTTTTAATACCTATAGGTATAAGCTATTTTTGATTATTTTTATTGAATTAAAAACATTGGAATAGAAAATTATTTACCTATTCGAAAATAAAAACTTCAAATTTTTTATACCTATCTACCATTTATTTTATATTTTATTATTATTATTAATATTATTATTTTTTATTTATTTATTTTTTTTTTGAAATGAACAATAATTTTAAAAGAATTTTTCTTTAAAAGGAAAAAATTCTCAATTTTTTAAATGAAGATTTTTTGATTTCAAAATAAAATAATACCTAATTATTAGGTAAGTATTTATTTATTCTTTAAATTTTTTTTTTTTTTTTTTTGAAATGAACAATTTTTTAAAATGAAAGGTTTCACTTTTTCAAATAAATTTTTAAACAAGATGTGAAAATGCCCGAGCGTCACTCGATCGATAATATCGGAAGATGTAACGTATCGATAAAAATCGTTTGAAAATCTATAGATGTTCTCACGATATTATAAAGATTTATCGGTACAATTTCATAGGCAAAAAATCTAAAAACTATCGAATTCGATATTATTAAGATTTTATGACGATATTTGTCAACGATACTATCGACAAAGAATATTAAATTTATCGAATTCGATTTTTTAACGATTTTGTAAAGATATTTAAAACTATATTATCGACAGATTATATGAAATTTCTTGACTCCGATATTTTACCGATTTTTTGACGATATTTGAAACTATATTATCGACAGATTATATTAAATTTATCAAATCCGATTTTTTACCGATTTTGTAAAGATATTTGAAACTATATTATCGACAAATAATCTGAAATTTCTCGAATTCGATTTTCTAACGATTGCGTGAAGATATTTGAAACTAAATTATCGACACGTAATATGAAATTTCTCGATTTCGATTTTTTCCGATTTTGTGACGATATTTGAAACTATATTATCGACAAATAATCTGAAATTTTTCGAATTCGATTTTTTAACGATTTTGTGAAGATATTTAAAACTTTATTATCGACACGTAATCTGAAATTTCTCGAATTCGATTTTTCAACGATTTTGTGGCGATATTTGAAACTACATTATCGACAAATAATCTGAAATTTGTCGAACGATTTTTCAACGATTTTGTGACTATATTTGAAATTATTTCCAAATTGGTGAAAATTCTTCTAAGTCCAACACGTCTGGAAGTACTAAACTGCCTATTATAAGCGTTTTATTGCTAATTCCTCAACGATAAGGTATGACATAGTGGTTAAGGAAGAGGATTACGATGCAGGAGGTAGATGGTTCAAGCCCCACGGGTGGCAGATTTTTTATAATTTTTTTTGACTTTTTCTGAAATGATCCTCTTACCGTAACATGAATAATGTGTTTAGGCATAGTTTAATGTATTAATTATGCTAATTAATGATTTTTAATTATAGAAAAAAGCTAGTAAAAGACGAAAAATCGGAATAAAAAATCGACAGAATATCGAATTCGATAAAGTGTCGCAAAAGATCCGCCTAAATCGTGAAATTATCTTTCGATATTATAGATATATTATCGATAATATATCTTACTATAATCTCGAAATTTTTGCTAACTATAATTCGTCGATAATCATTCTGTCGATTTTTTATTTCGATAATTTGTCGATTGTGCTGCTCGGGTGTTTTCTATTTTTACAAAGAAAAAAATCATTGAATTTTTCGGAAGAAATTTTTTTTTTCAATCTTTCTAATATTTTTGAAGAAAACATTTTCTTGTTTATTTTTTTTATTTTTTATTTTTCTTGTAACTAAAAAAAATTTTCGTTTTTTAAAAATTAATTAATTTTTATAATGAACAACATTTTCAATGTTTTGAAATGTAAACTTTCTTACCTACTTTTTTAGGTTTTTTTTTTCAAATAAATTTGAAAACAAATTAAAATTAATTTTTTATTAATTTAGTTTTTTTGGAGAAAAAAAGAATGATTCCTATTTTTCAAAAATTATTATTATTTTTTTAATCATGTACGTTTTTAGTTCGAAAAAAAGAAATGGTTGAAAATAATTTTACTAGGTAGGTACCCAGATAAAAAAAATGCAAACAGATTAAAAAATGTGTACAATAAAATGAAGTCATTGACGCTTACAAACCTACGTAAAAACGAAGTACCCTATCTACTTACTTACTAAACTAGCACCAGAAATGCACAAATACAATTCATGTTTATTTACGTTCTCGGTAAAAAAAAAAAAAAAAGTTGAAAAAAACTGGTATTTGACGTTTAGGATAAATCAATGCACTTCAACGAGTAGGTAATTCGGTCTTTTGTTTGGAAGCCTTCGCATAGATATATGTTTTCGTTTAATGCAATGAAATCTTTTCAAATCGCGTTATCGTTATCTGAGAAAAGGAAAAAAAATCGCATCCTTAATGATGATTGAACTTTACGAATCCCTGAACAGCACCGCCAAGTTTTTCGCTCTTTCGGATAACTTATTTATCGACGTCGTTGTTTAAATTGTTTTTTTTAATTGTCAGATTTGCTAGATGGTGGAAAATTCATTAATCAACGAGGTGAAACGGTCAATATGTGTGTAATATTTGTTTTCTTTTTCTTTGTTTTTAGTTAACGTGGTACCTTTAGAGCGTATAAGAGTTGTTTTCTTTTTTCTTTCTTTTTTTAAATACTTACCTACTTACAATCTATTGTTCTCGAACATCTTGATTTTTCTTTCCAAAAGTAAGCTAAAATGTAATGAAAGCGTAGTGGTATCAGTGGTTTGAATTATTGTTTGATGTTAGAGCTCAAGTTGTTGGTATTGTGAATTCACCTTCGATGGGTATTTTTTGTACGAAGAATTCTGGGAAACTGTTTTGTTTTTCTTTGTAGGTCATTAACCCTTGACTCGAATGTATTCGTGAAAATTACAATAGAATATGGAATGAATAACGACGATAAAATAGTAATAGGTAAATACAATTTTTATTGATATTAAATTCCTGATATTTCAATAATTCGGTGCAAAATATAAGAACTTTTTTTCATTTAGTTTTTCTACAATTTTTTTTTTTTTTTTTTGTAAATAACTCAACGTGTATAACGTTTGCAGTTGGCTCAATTTTAACGGGTGATCTGTAAAATAAAATCGTTATTCGCAGTTCGAGAGTGAAGTAGGTTAGATTTGGAAAAATGGTATAATTATCATCGAGGGCATCGAAGCGAAGATGAATTTTATATGCACGCGAATAAGGGTTGGCGGGGCCTCGACACGTTGTGGAAATAAACTATACTGTAGTATGACCCACTTTGAGGACTCAGCTTTGCGGAGTTTTTGTTGTTTTTCCGGTTTGGAAAGCGCATTTTAATTATTAGCAGCTTTGTATTAGACATGAAGGTGTGTTTATGTTTAATGTGACAATAAATTTGTTACTGTTGTCGCCATTGCCATTTTCTCATAGTACAGGAAATGTTTGCATTATAATAACGATTATACGAAATCAGCTCTAACGACGTAGGTTAAATCATTTTTATATATTACGGGGTAAAAATGCGTCGAAGCGAAAAAATGTGTTTTTTTTTTTCTATCACGAAAAATACTTACTTACTCGGTATCGATATAATTGCATTAACGATGTAGAGTATGTATAGACTATATTGGGGTTGAGAAATAATAAAAACGAAATTGGCAAAAATATGTCGGCAGAACGAGCTTCTGTATGTGTGTGCCTAAAGAGAAACGAAAATTCAATTCGTTTCGCAGAATTAATTAATAGTTTGCGTCTATGGCTGTGCCTGTGCGTTTTGTATATGCGGCGCGAAACGAAATCTGGAATTGGATTCGAACTTTGTTATTTGAAAAGTTTCATAAACATCGGCATCGGCAACTCTAGCTCCAGCAACAAATTCGCAACGATATAGGGTACAGTTTTGAAGAAATCAAATAATTGTCTTTGAAAAGAAATTCTCGTGCTGGTGCGTTGGATATATTTTTTTTCTTTGAAGTTTCATTTTGCATTAAAGTGTATCGACGGTAATAACCGTTTTAATTATTTCTGCGCGTTGGATTCGCGCCCCGGAAACGTTTATAGAAATCGGAATTAGTTTTCGTCTGAAACCCAAATGGCGTCGGTTTTTTGTTTACTTTCTTATCGCACATTTAATGCAAAATAAATAAACGTATTCGACGATGGTGATATAAATGACGAAAGCTCTTTCACTCGTTCAATGAGAGAAAATACTATTGATGGAATATTCGCTTTTTTGATGAAAAGGCCAGCAATGATAAGAGAAAATTCATTTAACGTTTATTTATCCAGGTGTAAAGATTGTGCAACGAATTCCTCGCTCCTCAATAGCTACCTTAATAATAGAAAATTTTCAACACTCGGCGCTCGAGGATTTTTTCCAACGGAAAATTTACTTAAGTGTTGTAACCATTATTGAGTTACGGCTGCTGGGTTATACTTTTGTCGGAGAAAAAACTGTCGAAAAGTAAGTATTTTATACAGCTACTCGAAATGGGGTTCTTTAATTAAACACAAACGTGTATTCATTTTTCACTTAACCATCTACATATTATTATCCTTGACCTAGACCTGAAGTGCTTTCGTTTATAACTTCTAATCCGATGTTTGGCGATGAAATGTATACGTGAAAATGCTTCACTTGTACACCCCAAAAAAGCGAATACCGGTGCCAAGTATTTTGAGCTTTTATCGTGGACTGACATTTTGTTTTGTAATTTCACACGTACCACGAGCGGCATGCTTTTTGATATGCGTGTTACCGCATTAATGAACTTGATCGCTTAAACCAAGAAATGGAGTATAATTTCGCCAACGTGGTGTTTACCATGAATACGTAAAAGTATTCGTATCGAGCATTTAAGCCTCAGATTCGAATGATCGCAGGATGCTGGAGCATGCCAGAGGATTACTACATCAATATTAGCACGTCTCGTTGATAAGTTCCAAAGAGATTTATTTGAATAAAATACATACTATATTCAAGAGTATCACTTGTGCTCGTGGCCCAAGTACAAAGTTTTTCTTATAATAATGATAACTGTACAAAATTGATAAAAAGTTGCAGCTAAGATGGTTATTCAATGGTAGAATTTTTGAAGTTTAACTTTTGGCACAATTTTCAACTTGAGATGGGAGTAAAATAATTGTTGCAGGAATCGTGAGCTGCCGTACATGTTACAAAAACTCTGTAGAAAAGGAGTTCTGGAACGAGATGAAAAACAAAAAAACTGGTTTCGTGAAACCGGTTCTGTAGTGGGGTATGTTGCAGCTGTAATGCCAGTGTGGGTAAAGAGGGTTACCTCCTGTAGAACATTCATTCTTTTATTACATTACCTTCCATGATGGAGTGGAAGTGACTGTGATACTAGAACGAGAAACTAGTGCAAGTGTAGTATGTTTGCTAGGGTGACATAGCCCCAAGAAAAAAAAATTACTTACCTAATAATCACTATTAAAAATTTAATAGTGATTACTAGTTACTTTGAAAAGGTAATAAATATTACTAATAGTTGCTAATGATAAATGATTGATTAATAGTCACTTAATAATCATTTAATACTTAGTTAAGATGAAGTAACTAATGATAACCACTAATTTGAAGAATAATGACTAACAGTGATTAATGGTAACTACCGATCAATCGATATAGTTCCATACTCCCAGGTAAACTGTCGTGCAAAATGTATATATACTTAAGCTAAAAGATGAATTTGAGTTGACGCCTGCATTAGGGCTCTCAGTCACCACACTGGAGATTAATAGTAAATTGTATTGATCAGTACTGCGATTAGTAGTACTACTAATCACTACTATTCGGTATGGCCACCCATATACAAAAAAATTAATATTAATGAGTAAAAAAAAAAAAAAAACTAATCAAGTAGGTAGTGATTAATGTTATTTTTGACACTATTGATCACTAGTGGAACTGCTAGTCATTAATAATAGTCACTAATAGTGTCCAAAGTAGTAGGCATTAATCACTAAATCTTATTGAAGTATGTGGTATGCATGCTAAAGAGAAGCTTACCTAATCACTCTGCACTCAAGTGGACACCCACAAGCACAAAGAGCGGAGACTGTTGAAAGAAACACGAGATTATGTATTAAACAAACATAGGTTTATTTATTCAGACTGTGAACTGATGATGTAGGTTCAGAATCACGTTTGGTCATAAATACTATTTCGCAACATACTCGTAACTAGTCTGGCGATTGGTAGCGCAATTGAGGCACTACAATATCATAGTTATTTTTATTAGCATAGTATAATATATGATGCGCTCTGTGAAACGGTACCTCAAGTTGCAAAATCGATTTCTATTTTTTTTTGACCATCTAAAAGAGAATTTTTTCTGAGTAATTTAAAAAAAAAATTGAAAATCGTGGGAAAGTTGGCGGAGATACTTATACCACTTTGAAGTTCTCACATGGAAAACGCATGTTTTGAGAAAAACGTTCCAAAATGGTGTCAAAAGTAGTTTTTTTGAGAATCCAATCAAAAAGTGAAAAATCGACTTTTTCGATCTTTTTGCATATTTCCAAGGGTGTGCTCTGGAGGGCAAAATCAGTAAAAAAAATTAGTTACGTGATTTCTCGGCGAATACTGAACGAAATGTCATGAAGTTTTGATATTATGCTTCTTTATAACAATATCCAGGTGAGTTATTTTCAATATTTTGGAAAATGTATCTATTTATGGAAAAAATTGCGTTTAAGCCAAATACTTTAAATTAATAATACTGGAAACTTCAATGGGGAAAAGTGGCCCCGACAAAAGCGCTCTTTTAGCAGTTTTAGCGGCTCGGCATGAAACTATTCTCAGACTTTCGACCGATCGTCATGTCTTCGACCAATCAGAGGGCGAATCACGCGACGATTAGTCGAAAACCTGGAATTAGTTTCATGCCGAGCCGCTTAGAGAGCGCTCTTCTTGGGAGTCAAATCAAAAGCATTGAGTTTCCAGTATTATTAATTTAAAGTATTTTGTTTAAGCGATAAATTTTGGGACCTTCATCGTGACCTTGACTTGTCCAAAAAAAAAAAAAAAACTTTAGATTCAATTTTTTTCCATAAATAGACAAATTTTCCAAAATATTGAAAATAACTCACCTGGATATTGTTATAAAGAAGCATAATATCAAAACTTCATAACATTTCGTTCAGTATTCGCCGAGAAATCACGTAACTAAATTTTTTACTGATTTTGCCCTCCAGAGCATACTCTTAATATATTTTTTTCAAAAGATGAAGTTTCTTTTAATCCTCTTGCTAAGTTTTCAACCATAAACGGACGTGGTAATTTACGCATTCGTTGCTATTGTCTATAACAGCATGCTGCTGAGATTCTGTTTCTCGTCGCGAGCAAAAACGCGTACTTTATGAAGACAAGCGCTCGGCAGCGAAGGAAGAAAAAAAAAATACAATTAATATTATTTTCTCAGCTAATAGAAGCTAAGCACAATTTATAACGTCTACTTATCTTAAATGGTATAAAACACAAGTTACAGTTGCCGAGAGAAGACGAAACGAGCTTGAGCTAGCGATTTCGTTGAAGTGTAATGAGAAATTGCTCGAATGCAAGATGTAACTAAGAACAAACTAAGTTGCTGTTTCTGATAACGAATTATGTGAAGAAAATTTCCACTGGTGAAAAATTCTAGCGCGACTAAAAATTAAGCAAATATTTTTTAATTAGATGAGAATCTAGTAGAAATTAATTTCAAAAATGTCTACGACTATTGCTGCGCGTAATTTTTTATTCTCGTTATTTTTATACGAGACTATGTCGAGTCGTGTGTACTCAAATGAGCGTGAAATCTGAGTAATTCGTAAAATTTACCAAAGTGACGGGCGATAATCGTACTGCGAGGATGGTTTTGTAAAGAATTATTGCTTTAATAGATTCTATATAATTGAGATTATTATCGGTGTGTTGACCACAGTGTCTGACCTTTGGCTTGGCAATGTAACGCATAACACAAACTACGCAGAAGTAAATTTTTATTCATGTTTGAAATTTTTCTTAATCGTGAGAGAAAAACGCGTAAAATAGCGTTTTACTCCCACTATTGAGAAAAATCTGTTGAACAGGTGGCCAGAATAATTTTTAAAAGAAACATCTCTCAGAGAAAAAAAAATAATTTAAAAGTATTAACCCCATGTGAATATCTATCATGTTGAATTTTTGAGGCTGTTAAGAACATAGTAATTTTTTCATAACTGAAAAATACTGATTAGTTTTAGGTGATCCAGAAAATATCTGAGAGGGCTTGGCAGGCGACAATCTTTTTTTTTTTTAATGGCAGAAACTTCAATTTTACTTGAAATTTATTGACTGACAGTTGGAAAATGTTATCAGAGCTGGTGCGAGGGGGGTTTGGGGGGGGGGGTCGAACACCCTCCCCCCTCCCAGTGATTTTCCATTCGGCAAATTTTCGACAAATTCGGCAAACTTTCGACAAATTAAATTAGGTATGTTTACAAAATTTGGTAAAGTTTTGAATTTCAAATATGTAAATTTTTTAGAAATTCTAAATCACAAATTCCGAACCATAAATTCGATAAATTTTAGAGAAATTCCGACTCACAAATTCGGTAAATTTCTGAAAAAAATTTTCGCCCTCGCTTCGCTCGGGCAGCAACAGTCGTTTTGCTTCAAATCCTAATGCTACCATAAGTTCTTGAAATTTTTTATATGAGTATAGTGAGAAGTTCTTCTTTCGAAAACTCACTTTTTTCAAAAAATTCAGCGCAGGGGTCTACTTCCCACTGTTGTACCTATTAATTATCATTCGGCATTTTCGATCTAAACCCCCCCCCCCCCAAAAAAAATTTGCTCAAACCGTCTCTGAATGTTATTTCAATATTAGGTAACTGTATATTAAATATTTATTGGATACAAATCTTGAGTGAACACTTAAGGTTTTCAAGACCTGACAAGATATGCTATGGAATGATGATGATGTTGAAGTACGTTTACAGCCAAGTGCTATAAACCTCACAAAGGAAGCTTCAGAGAGCTATCGTTATTGTCAGAGTCTTTCATCGTGTGTGTGAAATTTGATTTAGTGATATATTTAAAGACGTGATGAGAACACGTAAAACGTGTGAAATTTATCATTGACGTAAGTACATAAAGAAACAAAGTTGGAACGCAAGCAATGATTCAAAAATACACACTTATGAAAAAATCTTCCAGACAAACTCGCGATATTATTTTATGTGTAGGACGTTTCTTTGGGATATTTTTTTATACCTTAGCTACAGCTATAAATATGTGGTATACGGCATCTTAAAACACTTCAAAAAATATTATTCATCCTACGGTTTAAATTTTCAAAAATAACGAATAAGTAAAATTTGACGTCAAGCGGGACTAAACATTTTGAAAAATGCCAAATTATAGGGGTTGAATTTTATGTTGACTTTTTTTGAAAATAATTTCCTTAATAGTAGGTTGTGCGAATAAATTAGTAAATTTGTAAAACTACTCATCACGTACGTCCTTGACAAGGTTTCTCATTTTATACTTATTAATTAAAGGTTTCTCGTGTGTAAGCGATGGTCTGAATAAAGAAGGTAAAGTAAAACCCCGAACCATGCCTGGCCCTGGGACCTTCACTTTCAGTCATGATAACATGTTGGTTTGATGAAAGCTATCCGCTGTGATGCCATGTTAATGACTTGAATGTGTCTCGAAAGTGAAACGCAATTTCTAAAACCAAAGGTTTTCTTGTGCTTTGAAATTAGAAACCGAATCATCTAAATACAATCGTCGGCATAGCCTTTTGTCGACAAAGGAACAAGTTCAAGAAGAGTTATGATTAAAAAGAGCCCGGGTTCGTATTTACTTACATTTATGTAGGTACACGTTTCTCTTCTTCCCGACATTATTTACCCTTATTTTTATAAGCTATATGTATGTACCTACATTCTTTTATTTTATTAAAGTGTGAATATATTACACGTTTGTTTTTATAAGTTTAACAGCCAGTACTATGTAATGTAAGATTCTATAGGATTAAACTATACATACCTACGAATAGACATATCATTGTGAAAAACAACTAGTTGGCTAATCTTTTTTGACGACATGTAGCTTACGTGTGAATTCAACTTACATCAAATACTTAAACATTAAAATTTGTTAAAGAATTTTTCGATAAGTCAGCAAATCGAGAATTGTTTTGATTTTGGGAGAGTATTTATTGCCTTATGAATGTAGGCAGTAACTTCCTTTGAAGAAGAACTTCAATGAATATAAAATTATGAAAATATTGTTTTACTCTAAGTGTTTTGGGTACCTATCATATTTCATGCTGGAGTATTTTTCCTTTTTTCCCCCCCCATTTCATGTTCACATCTATTCATGGGGTGAATTTGTATTATGTGATGTACCAATATATATGTCAATACAGAATTGCACGGTTTTGGATAACGTTCAAATTCCTACCTATGTATACGTACTTGTAGGGAGAAATTCGAGCACTTCAATTTTTATTCTAATAAATTGAAAACTTTTTGATATTTTACGATAAATTTAACAATTCGTTTGTGAAATTCGACCAGGTTTTCTTTTATTTCATCGTATTACGATGGAAACATTTGTGGTTTTAGAATTTTGTGAAAGCATTACAAGGTTATGCCTACAGAAATGCCAAGTCATGGCAATTTTATCAAGAACTTGCGCCTAAGTGAAATACTATTGAAGGATTTGGGTTTTTACCTGTTATGGATTTGTTGATATTATTTTCAAATATTTTTTTTTTACAAGTTAAGGATGCTCTTTTCCCGGTTGTAATTTATTGTTTCAATTTTTAAAATAGAAAAATGACGGATCATTTTTTAAATGAAAGTTAGAACTTATTGTTTACTGTATTTGTTGGTTGGAAAAATTATGGTTATCCACTCATACTAATTAAATAAGAAAAGGAAAAATAAATTTATTTGTATTGTATCGTGTGAAATGTACCTATCTACAATCTACATACATATGAAAATTCACGATAAATTCCTGTCAATTCCATTAAATGCCTGCGACCTGTGACTATCTGTTGACTACTCTGGATATTTGTAAAAGCCAGTATAAATTCTTCTGAACGTCTGTGAATTCCTGGCAATCTCTCCCAATGCCAGCAAGTCTCTGTAAATAACTACCTTAATTCCTATGAATTCATCCAATCTCCTTCAATTATCTTGTGATTATCTGTCGAATCCTATGAATTTTTGTGGAGGGCTGTAAATACTTTTGAAAGTGTGTGAATTTCTGTGAATATCTCTGAGCGTCTGGGATTTTATGTTGAAATTTATGAAATCCTGTGTAAGGCTGTAAATATCACCAAATAGCTTGTAATTCTTCCAAAGTGGCCAATTATGATTTTCTTTAAAATTTTATACATTCCTGTAAATGCCTCTGTATTTCTGTGAATTTTTCCGATTTTCTGTGATTTTTGATTGAATCCTACAAACTCCTGCAAATGCTTTGATCGCCTCTAAATGTCTGTGAACTCTTCCAAGTGCCTGTGATTTTCTTTCTGAAAGTTTTTGAATTCCTATTGTTTCCTGCAACTACCACTGCATACTTATGATTAGGTAATAATAACAAATTCACAGATATTCTTTTCTCTTGAAAGTCAACGAATAATTTTGATGGGGAAATTGAGGAAAATCTAAAAAAAAAAAATAATAATAATAATTTTTTTAAAAAGTACAGAAGATATAGGAATGAAAGACTACTCATGTCGAATACTATTGCCTTTGACATGTGTGTAGTGATTTTACGATTTCTTTTTCTATTTCTTTTTCTTCTTTAATTATTTTAAAAGAATGCAAGTTCATAGCTTTCTTTAGGTACTGCTGTCTACTAAATAATGTAATTATTTTCTCATCAATGATAAACGTATACTTTCGTTCGACTAACCCTACAAAAAAAAAAATCATTAAAAAATGATAACGCGTAGGAAACATTTTAAAATTTTATATTTTATTTGAAATTGCCTCAATTACAACGCACTTCATCAATGTTGAGGAAAAATCTAATTAAGTCGTCATTGGGAGCTTGTAATGGTTAAAATTATAGCAACTTCGTCGAAACCATTTTCATTCCAGCGTATTAACCGCGAGGCGACGTAGTATTTGCGTGGACTGGAATCGTTTTTTTTTTCTAATCCATAAAATTTTATTCGATCAGGTCACGTAGGTTTTTCTTTTTTAATTTTGCATTAACTACGGTCTGAGGAAATAGGGAGACAAAATGCTATTAATGAAATAAATTTTGTACCCGCATAAATACAGAAATATAACAACCGAGCATAAAATTCCAATTATTCTATATTCAGAGTTGAAACTTTTACTGTTTCATAGAAAAACAAAAAATGTGTCAAATTTTCACGAACTGCGGTTTTTTAATGAGTATTATGTCATTTTCATTTTAATGGATTAATGTTTAATGCTATAATGTACTGGCCCTTATTTGGACTTTTGGGGGTTTTAAATGTCTTGACCACTCAATTTTTTTAATTTTATGAGGAAATAGCTCCATATTTTTTATATTTTCCCTAACTGAATCTTGAGTGATGCCGAGTCATTCCACCCATTTTTCGGTAATATTTTATATTGACCACCCCTTTTTAAAATATTTTTTGAAAAAAAAATTTCTGCTAAAAATGAGAAAACTAATTTTTGTTGTAAACATAGTCATTAACCTACACATTGTCTACGAAAAACAGTATTTTTGGCAAATTTTCAACTTCACCACAATTTTTAGGAACCATAATTTTCACATAAATAGAAAACCCCTAAAATTTGAGTTTAAGTTGAGAAATAGCCGAAAATGACCTTTTTAGGTGAGTATGTGTATGTTGAGACGATTTTAATAAAAAAAATAATTCTCCTCTTTTTAGATGATTTTCTATTTTTTTTTTTTTTTTCAAAAAACATGAAATAGATAATAATTATGTTTAATAAAATGACCCGGTAAACACACCGCCTGCTATTCGTATGCTAAAATCACAGAGACGAAAATCGCGGTCTATTCGCATACGAATAGAATGCGAAATCAAAGCAAAAATCGAATAAAATTTTCTCAGATAAATTCGTATACTATTCGTGAGCGAATATCATGCTAAAATCATATTTAAAAACCTGTAGATGTTTTGTGGGATATTAGCGCGATATTCGCTTGCGTATCGCATGCCTGAAATCACATTGAAAACAGGCAAAAAGTTCGTACGATATTAGCGCGATATTCGCATAAGAATCGTATGCTAAAATCGCAGTGGAAAACGTGCAGATATTTCTTACGATATTAGCTCAATATTCGCTAGCGAATATCATGCGATTTTCACTACAACTTCTTTCAATACGTTTTACAAATGAGAGAAGTCAGTTTCAAACATGAACGGGTACTTGAATGTATTGCAGTGACATTTAAACAATAAAATAAAGGGTTTTCTGGGTTTTTTGATTTTGTTGGGGAATTTTGTGTTTTGTTTGATGTTTTTTCTTCTTTTTAAGTAAAAACGCCAATGATTTGATTTCAAAGTGATAAGAATGGAGACGAAGGCAGAATTTCTTGGACGATTTCTACTCACAGTAAGTTAATTATTTTGAATTTATATCTTATTTGTGATCGCGTGAATCTGTGTGAAATTAAATTTTATCAAATCGTAAAAATTTTAGACGTCTTATCAGTGCTATAAAATTTTTCAATTGTTCCTCTTCCTTCTCCAATTTGAACGCAGTATTACGCGAAATTATAAGGAAAGGAAGAGTCAAATCGAAATTTTTGTAATAATCCAAATTATTTCTAAGATTTCAATCTACAACTTTTGTTTGAAAAAATTTTCATTTGGGACTACGGGACAGCCCTTCTTCTCTCTCACAATTCAAAGTAATAAATATACGTTTTTATATCTATCTATCTATCTATCTACGTAGTATTGGGCATAATTAGAGGGGGGGGGGGGCTGAAATTGAGAAATTTTTCAAACAAAAGTTGTAGATTGAAATCTTGGTAGTAATTTTGATTTTCCTAAAAATTACTTTATCAAATGCCACTGATAGGTACTCCAAAAACTTTACGATTCGGCATAATTTCATTTTCCACAGATCTGCGATCACAAATATGATATATTTTCGAATAATTAATTTACTGCTGAGTGGAAATCGTCAAAAATCATTTGCCTACTTTTTAGAGGCGAATTCCGAACACTAATCGCAAGCGAATTAACAGCGAATAGACATTCGCTGCTAATTTCGCGTACTATTAGCGTTCGAAATTAGCCGCTAAAAAAGCGGACATTTTTGATATGCTAATAGTACGCTATTTTCGCATGCTATTCGTATACGATAAATGCGAATTTAGCGCTCTATTAGTACGCGATTCGCATACAGTGTGTTTACCGGGGATCTCTCAAAAAAGGAGGTAAAAATAAATAAATTACCGAAAATGGTCTTGTTGGGTAAAAGTACGTCTGATGTGGTGACAATTTAGTTAATTTTGTTTTTTGAAATTTCCAATTTTGATTTTTTGACTTTTTTTTTCAAAAAAAAGGAGGCTTTGTGAAGTCACAAAAATTCAGTTGAAGTAAATATGAAAAAATTGTCATTTTTTCTGTATGTAACCAGTTAACAGGCCGGTTCCTCAACAATTTCGAAAATATTCGAAATAAGGGCCACCCTGGTGTAGAGCTGACTTTTGCTGGAACGTAGTAAAATGTTGTATTTTAAATTACTTACGTCTGCGTCTGCGGAAAATCGCATCGTGTACAACGGGAATGGGTATAGTAGGAGGAAGAGGCGACGTGGAATTAGGTATGGGTTATGTTATGATCGAGGTTTACTGATTCGCGTGTGTATGGCTCGTACAGCGGGTCCGAAATTTATCGCATATAGGTAAATGGAGCTTATAAATTTTATAATTTACGTTTTACTGAAAATGGTTATTTCCATATTTGTCTATGTGTGTAGTGTGTACCTGGGTCGGTTTTCATAGTCGCAGGCTACACTGAGTACTACATATAATATTTCCAAATGATAATTGATCGGTCATTTGCGGACATTGGTTTCTAGTTCGCATGTTCCGGGTTTGGCATTTTATGGTAATCATCTCGAGTACATATAACTCATCCGACGATACCTAAATCGACACGATCTTGTAATTAAGGCCAGAAAACATTTGCATATTGTTCCAATATAAGTGTATACCTATAGCGAAATGTTCAAATAGTCGAGTCATCTTTCGACATCTTAAGCGAACAAGGAGGTGGGACGTTTTAGTTAAGAAAATTGTATCATTTTAGTTCCACGAGGTTGAAGAAAGACAACCAGTAGAAAGGTATTCGTACACTACAGACGCAAATGATGTGGAAATTCAGCGGAATTTGCAAAACGCGAATGGCTGAAGATCGACTGCTAAGATGTAGCGAAATATACGAAAACCAGGAAGCCAACTTCAATTTGAGGAAAATATAACGGAAATTAAACTGGTAACTCGAGTGCAACCGAAACGTTTCCATAATTATGATACTTCTGGTTCATAATAAACATGAAAATGAATAAACCACTCGATTCTAACTGTTATTGCGGTTGTATTTACATTTTACAAGTGCGCCGAACGTATATATAGCTATGTAGTTGTAGGTATTAAAATTTCTCGAGCTGTTCCAGAGATAAAGTATTACACCGGCAAGGTGTATCTATCCGAACCAACGAACGAGCGAAAAATTTACATACTTAATTTGCAACACAAGACTATCATCTCGTAAAGGTCTTGTGACATTTATATGACTGACGATGAGTTAAAGATGCGCATTACCACAGCCACACATGTACGATTGTACGAGGATACAAAGAATAAAAAATCAGGTCAGGTAATACGTTAACGAGAAAGCTGCTGAATTATCATTTGAAAATTGAACTTTGACGTAGCTTACGAGCTTCGCAGTGTATAAGTAAACGAGCAGAGTACCTATCCAGACGTCTTTCTTTACTCTGGAGTAATTACAATAACATAGAAAGAAGTTTGAAAGAGGTATCTGCGAATGTGAATGCGAATTACTTACCTTACACAATGAACAGAATGCATAATGTTCCTTAGTCGCTCATGGCTATATGAAATTTTTCCCACTGTTGTTCTATGAACCTAGCTAGGCTATGGAATTATCGTGATGAATATGAAACAAGGTGTGAAATTAGCTGGCATTTTAAAAGAATTACCATAGCTGAAGGGTGGTCGCTCTTCGGATTGCCTTTAAAATTAATAAAAATTAACGTTTAACACGCGACCACATTTAGTAATTTTCCGACCTCAAATCTCATTAAATGTGACGGTTCTGGCAGTTCGAGTCATGTCACAATTTAGCTTCGAGTTTATTAATGAGATTCGATACAGAAATTGGTTTATTAAATGGACTTGCCTACGATATTAAAAAATCTCCACTTTATTCGTCATTAGGTTTCCTAATCATTTAAATATTAACCACCCAAGGTCCACGACCGTATTATTATAGGTGTCTACCCTATAAATCCCAAAGTATTCCGTCTCGGAGAGTGAAAAAAAAGATATAAACGAAAAATATAATACTTGTAATTATCGTTTAAAAAAAAACACTTGCAGAAGAGAATTTTTTTATTGATAAGAGAGAGAGGAAAGGGCACAAAAAGCGGCATGTTTTTCGTTTTTCTCAGTTCTTTTTTTAATGGGTATAATTTAAAATTTAAATTATGAAGTAAAAGAGGAGTGTAGCCGAAATAGAGTAAATATTCATTATAAGGCGTTAGGCTCACTCTGATATTATATATCTTCTGGCGCCCTCTTTAAATGAAAATCCAAAGTAATTCAGGCCTGTAAAATGAATATTAAAAGGTAGATATTACGTTTCACAAACGAAGTAATGTAATATTTTTGGTACTGCGAGAAAAAATAAAATAACACAAAAGACGCAAAAAATTTGAAATAAAATATTTTTTGTTTTTGCAAATTACGAATAAAGAATGGAAATTGAGAAATATTTCATTGCGCATCAAGTAATTGTAATACGAACGCCGAAAAAAACCACGAAATAAATTATTCACATGGACTTGTCTTCTTCGAAAGGTTCTTTTTGTACCGAAGTGCTGTACGAAAATATGCTGGATTTTTTACAATTGTGTGCTCGACATTTTTTTATGAAGATAAAGTATGCGTATTATGTGTCAAATTTTCTGTTTTTTTTACTTTTTATTATTAACTTGATGTTTTCCAATTTTTAGGAACATTTTATAAATAGAGTTCAAAAAATAATCTTTTAATTTCTAATACTTATTTCCAAAAAAATTGCAATAGGTAGGTATGTACCTAGCTGAAGTAGATCCGATTTATCTGACCTCCAATTAGCTGAAGTTCCGTATTGCCTAAACCAAAAAAAATGGCTCCATATCATTCAAATTTTCGCATACCCGAACAAAATCCTTACTATCCGAACAAAAAAAAGGTATATCCCATCGATGATCCCATCCATCGATCTTATGATCCATACTAATCTCCGAAAATTTTTCAAAATTACCACCAACTCGATAACTTCACTCATTTTATTTGAGATCATTTATGAAAATTCTTTCAATAAGATGTGGGACTTTTTTTGGAACAAAATTTTTACCCATTGATTTTCCAAACTTTCAGCTATCCGATCAACCTAATTCTCCAATTAGTTCGGATAAACGAAAAAAAACATGAAACGAAAAAATGAAATTAGAAAAGAAACAAAAAACGAAACGAAACTTTGAATTTTGAATATAACAAAACGCAATAACGAAAAAAAAATCGAATCGGGGTTTTCGCTTCGTTTCAGGGTACCTAAAAAAAAAAAAAAAAATAATAATGAAAAAACCAACTTTGTGTAAAAAAAAGAGCAGTGGAAATCACAGCCCTACAATTTTTTTTAAATGTTCAGTTTTTTCCTTTAAATTTTTGTGGAAAATATCTTCAAAACTTTTCGTTAGAAATTCAAAAAAAAAATATTTGTGAAAAGAATTCAATTTTCTTTTTTTTTCAAACTTGTTGCAAATAAAATTTTACATCAAAAAAAAATTTTTTTTAAGAAGGATTTTGCCTATAAATATTAAAATATGTTGAGTGGTATAGATTTTTTTTGAATGATTGAAAAAATTGTATTTTGTGAAGGAATTGTTTCAAATCTTCAAAAAACAAATAAACGAAACAAAACCATAAACAACAAGGTTGGAAATTTTTTTATAAATTATAATTCACAACTCTTGTGCAAGTTATTTTGTTTACATACCCGTGTAGCAACGTCGATGCTAATTTCGATATAAATGTCGACACATCGAAATCGGTCACTTTTCGATCGTACATGTCGACACGATTTTGGATGGTTTGTCGATGTTATTATCGACACATTTGTCGACCGTCGACATGTCGAGCCATATTTGGACGGTCGACAAACATGTCCATAATAAGCTCGACAAACCATCCACAATCGTGTTGACATGTATGACCGAAAAGTGACCGATTTCGATATGTCGACACTTATATCGACATCCACATCGATATTTTCAATGCTGAGATGTTGAAAAAAATGCTAAGTTCAAATATTCAATAATTAGAGGTATATGTAATAAAATTAAACCAAAAATAGTGTTCAAGCCAACACTTCGACAGTTTGTCAAATATGCGGCATTGAGGTCACCTTCGTAGCTGGACATATGTGTGTCCAACTAACAAAGAGGTAATTCTTAGAGCTGAAGCGCGTTTGCTTCGCGTAATCATTAAAGAACAAGAACGAAGTACAAGTAAACGATATATTTTATAAACCGCGAGAGACGAACTAAAAAGAACTAACTCTAACCGAGTCCACTATCGCTAGAAAGTACGAGGGATGAACGGAGAGACGCGAAGGACGAAAGAAGAAACTGGTTGGCATGTTGACGGACATAGAGGGATGAAGAAGCAGGATCAGGGAGAATAGAAAGTGAAAGTGGTTACGGAAGGAAATAATGAGTGATACGTTTTAGGATGGATGCCACAGTGCTCCCCCTCTAGCGACAGTGTTAAAAAAAAAAAGTATGACAATGCTTAAAATAGATGAATACAGCTAGTCTTATATGTGTAGAATGTATAGATGTAAAATAGAGCTAACATAAAAAATGTACCTTTCGTTAGTGTAATAAAATGCAATAACTACAATAACAACAGAAAGAGAGGAAAAAAAAAATTTTTAGTAGATAAAAAGATACACATGTATTTTCAAGTATTCTAAAAGCTAAAGTGTACAACCGGCTTGCTTATACGACCAGAACGTGTCTGCACAATAGTTGATTCGGCTGGTGAAGCCGATAAAGGGATGGGGACAGGACGAGGAGGATGAGGATTTTGGAAATTTTTTGTATTTGGATCGCAAAGAACAAAGGCTGGTTTTAGACGGTCTATTGAAACTGTGGTGCGTTTATTTTTTACTTTGATGATGAAGGTTTTATTATTACGTTCTAGGACTTCATATGGACCTTCGTATGTAGGTATGAATGGAGGAAGATATTTGTCGTTTCGAAGGCAAACATGAGAACAGTTATAAAGGTCTTTGGGAACATAGTTGCGTTTCTGAGAATTGTGATGGGTAAGAGAGTTAAAAGCCGACATAGCTTCACTAGCTTTTTCAAGAATTTCGTGAGGCTGATTTATTGGGTTCGGTTGAAAAAAATCGCCTGGTAACCTAAGTGGTTGTCCGTACAATGCTTCGGCAGGACAAAATGGTTTATCGGAATTTATTGATGAGCGAAGACCTAAGAGTATAAGCGGGAGGTGAGCGGACCAATCAATAGGCTGGAATTTCGAAGTGATGGCGGTTTTCAGAGTTCGATGGAAATTTTCGATTAGGCCGTTGCTTTGAGGGTGATAGGCAGTCGTGCGAATACGTTTAATTCCGAAGAGTATGGATAGGTTATGGAGAAGCTCAGATTCAAACTGTCTACCTTGATCTGTTGTGATCACGGCGGGACAGCCAAATCGAGAAATCCAGGTTGATAAAAAGGTTTGGGCAACTGTGGCTGCAGTTATGTCAGGGATAGGGGTGACTTCTGGCCAACGAGTAGCACGATCTATGAAGGTTAGGCAGTATCTAAAATTATTCGATGGAGGAAATGGGCCAATAATATCTATGTGAACATGGGAAAGTCGATTAGGAGTAGATTTGAAGGGAGTAAGAGGCGCTGAGACATGTTTAGAAATTTTCGAACGTTGGCAGGGAATGCAAGATTGCACCCAGTTAGAAATGTCTCGATTCATATTAGGCCATACAAAGCGAGCGGAGATGAGACGATTTGTACGTTTTTTTACCTTGATGTGCTAGCGAATGATACTGGTCAAAAATACGTCGTCTGAGAGATAGCGGTACGAATGGGCGAGTGTAACCGCGTTTTGAGATATCACAATAAAGCTCAACTTCATCGCAGGTGATTTTTTCAAGCTTTAGTGACGTTGTATTATTGTTGAGAAGTGATTTTACTTCATCGTCTGTCGATTGAGCTTTTTCAAGCTCGAGGTGTGAGACGAGAGAAATTTCTGAAATTGAATTTATTCGTGAGAGAGCATCGGCTGCTGGATTCTGTTTACCAACAACGTAACGAATATCTGTTGAATATTGGCCGATAAAATCTAGATAGCGAAATTGACGAGGAGATGCTTTTTCTGGATCCTGAGAAAAAGCGAAAGTTAAGGGCTTGTGGTCTGTAAATATTGTAAATGTTTGACCTTCGAGTAGGTGACGGAAGAAACGAATAGACGAATAAATCGATAAGAGTTCTCGATCATAAACGGAGTACTTTTTCTGAGTAGGATTGAGTTTATTTGAGAAGAAGCCAAGGGGCTCTTTTATGCCATCAGGTCGAACTTGGTATAAAGTCGCACCAATAGCAGTGGAAGACGCATCTGTCATAAGGTGAAGCGGGTATTCGGAATTAGGGAACGCTAAACAAGTCGCGTCGGAGAGAGCTTGTTTACATGCTGAAAATGCGTTTTCGAGTGTATCATTCCATTGGATAGGCGTATGATCGTTTTTCTTTGGATTTTGTAAAAGGTCGGTTAAAGGAGCTTGAATTTCCGCAGCGTGTGGTAAAAAGCGATGATAAAAATTGAGAAGTCCTATGAAACGGCGAAGTGCTGCAATATCTTCAGGAATAGGATAAGAAAGGATTGCTTTGATTTTGTTATCGAGCGGTTTAATACCGTTGGGGGAAATTTCGTGACCAAGGAAGGAGAGGGAAGTTTTTCCAAAAATTGATTTCGAAGCATTAATTGTAATTCCATGATCAGAAAAACGTTGGAAAATAATTTCGAGATGTTGAAGGTGTTCTTCAGGAGAGGAGCTGGCAATTAAAACGTCATCGAGATAAGCGTAAGCGAAAGGTAAATCACGTAGAACATCGTCTATAAATCGTTGAAATGTTTGGGGGGAATTACACAGGCCGAATGGCATTCGTGTGAATTCGAAAAGGCCGAAAGGTGTCACGATAGCCGTTTTGGGAATATCCTCTTCGGCTACCGGTATTTGATTGAAGGCTCGAACTAGATCTATCCTCGAAAAAATTTTGCGATTCGCGAGGAATAGGATGAAGTCGTGGATGTGAGGTACTGGATATTTATCGGGAGTAGTGATTTTGTTGACGCGACGGTAATCACCACAGGGGCGCCATGAGCCATCATCCTTCTTACACATGCGAAGAGGACTAGCCCAAGGGCTGGAGGAAGGGCGACATATGCCTAATGTCATCATTAATTGAAATTCAGCTTTAGCGATAGCGAGCTGTTGACAAGATAGGCGTCGCGGGCGGCTTGAAACGGGACGACCTTGGGTGATTATGTGATGTTTGATAGAATGACGAACGGGAGGCAGTTGCGTTGGATTTTTAGGTAAAGTGAGAGACGAAAATTTTTTAAGAATATCAAGGTAAGGCGAATCTTCATTAGTAATAGGTGAAACTGAATACGAGGAAATAAATTTTGACGAACAGGAAACTTTAACACCAGTGAGCGAGTCGATAAGTGCGGAGTGTTTGATGTCAGGGAGTAACCCATAGTAGCCAAGTAGATCAGCACCTATAATAGGACGATCAATATCGGCATATGTAAAGGTCCAAGGAAACGGACGTCGAAGACTTAAATTTAAATTTATCGTAACATCGCCATACGTATTTATTTTTGAATTATTCGCAGCGTATAAATAATTACCGGTGGAGGTTGCATTTTTAGGACGAGGGAGAACGGAAATGCAAGCGCCAGTGTCAACTAAAAAATGTTTACGTGATGTATGATCAAAAACGAAAAGGCGGCGAGATTTTTGCGAAGATGCCTCAGAGGCCGCCAAGACTGAGGCGAGCATCAGTTTCCCTTGAACATACAAGGAGTGCCGGCCTCTGTGTCTTTACAATTTTTCGCGTTTTTCCCAAATTTATAATGATAAAAGCAAAATTGGATACCTTCTGGTACCGTTACCCTTGAACGAGACACAGAACGAGATGGGCGGGTGGATTGGTGAATTGGAGAAATTGACCGGTTACGAGAGTGAGAGTGTCTAACCTGTTCCATCTGATCTATTCTTCCCTTTAGGTCCATTACGGTGGTATTTAATTGAGTGAGCTGCTGGATCAGGGCTTGTAGTAGCTGGCCATTTGGGTCTATTGTAGGAGGTGTTGGGTGGATGGCAGCGACAGAACGAATATTATCCATTGAATCGATCATGCGGTCAGCAAGAGTTGCCAATTCCTCTAATTTTTCTTTGCTGGCAGTGAGCACAAATCGAATTTGTTCCGGCAATGATTCAAGGAAGCGAATTCTCAGGAAATCTTCGGTGACTGAACCTTCACTTAACCTCCTCATTTCCTTCAGCAGGTGTGAGGGACGTTGATCGCCGAGGAAGACCTTGCTTAGTAACTGTTTTGCTCGTTTTTCTTTCGAATCGGTGAATTCCGAGATTAGTTTATTTTTTAATTTTGTGTAAGGTTCCTCTGCCGGTGGCATTGCAAAGAAATCGCGAACTTCACCCATCGTACTTGAATCGAGTTTGGCTTGGAGCCACATGTATTTGATTTTTTCATCTTTTATGTCGCCGAGATCGAATAGGGCTTCGAATCGCTGAAACCAGAGCTGAGGTTCCTTTTTTTCGAATACAGGATTGGCAGCGAGTAGGCTGGCTGAAGAGTTCGTTGTAGGTATGGTAGAGTTGTTTTGATTAGTCATCTTGGATTTTGATTTTTCACGAAGTCGACGGATAGGCGAACGATTTTTGCGCGGTTTATACGAACGTTTTTTTTTTAATTGACCGACGGTTATGAGTAGGAAACGAAATTTTACTTTTTTCGGGGTCACCAACTGAAGCGCGTTTGCTTCGCGTAATCATTAAAGAACAAGAACGAAGTACAAGTAAACGATATATTTTATAAACCGCGAGAGACGAACTAAAAAGAACTAACTCTAACCGAGTCCACTATCGCTAGAAAGTACGAGGGATGAACGGAGAGACGCGAAGGACGAAAGAAGAAACTGGTTGGCATGTTGACGGACATAGAGGGATGAAGAAGCAGGATCAGGGAGAATAGAAAGTGAAAGTGGTTACGGAAGGAAATAATGAGTGATACGTTTTAGGATGGATGCCACAGAGCCTTATGTACTAATTCATAACACACTTTATCTGCGAGTATCAAAATCACCCTCAAGACGTCGACAGTCAAGTCGATGCATTATTCGATCCTCAACAATTCGATCGACATTAACTCGACTTAAAATTCCTCTGGTCGACACTGTCGACAGTGAAGTCGATTCGTTATTCGACAATCGACAATTATGTCGACAATAACTCGACAAGTACTTGTATTATTCAAAAATTTTTAAAAATGAGAAAATTTTGTGATTCTTTCAAAAATTGTTTATTCCTCAGCTTAAAATGTTCCTATTAATTGTTTTTAGTTCTTTTTGGATATAAAATTTGTAAATTTAATTGGCAGAAAATGTCGACTTAGTCGTCGATGCGTTTATCGAGTATCGATTTTTACATCGACTTGTCTATGTAGAAAAACAATGTTTTCTAAATTACAGGAAAATACTGAGAAAAATTCAAAAATTTTGATTGAACAGTTATGTTTAACATAGAACATTACTTTAAATCTCATATATCATTTTTAATTCATCGTTAACCGGGAAAAAAATGTGTCTGAATTTTGTCGACATAAATGTCGATGACGACAATTGCTACACGGGTAATTAAGTAAGTACTTTATTTGACATTTTTTTAAAAATTCAACGCACATGAACCAGTTTTTAAAAATTCCCTTAATTTTTCTAAATAGGCAATAAAAAAAGTTTTAAAACAACTTTGGCAATTTATTCCTTTAATTTTGCACTTAGGCATTTTGTACGTATTTTAGGATAAAACGAGCCGCCAGGTTGGTTAGAGAAAATTACCTTGAAAAAATACGCCATGTTCTAACCAACCCCTCGATTTAACTCAACACTTTCCACATAATGTATCGAAAGAACCCTTGCTGAGTTACTAATAGTCACAAGCTAGACCACATTTTCTTGCCGGAGAATAACGTTACAGTGATTTTACAACAACGAAAAGCCTGCAGTGGGAGCAAATTCCCCCTTCGAACCGCAAACCAAAAAGGCTGCATCAAAGTACAGTGCACAACGTGTTACTTTAAAGACGTACATAAACAAGGGTATTTTCACTGTCTATGTCTTCGTGGTGGAGAGAAATGTTGAGTACAAATTAACGTGAGACTACCTACTCATTTTCTTGTCATTTTTTCAGTCGGTGACAATAATGAAAATTTAAAAATACATATCTATTCGTTGAAGTGAAATTTTAAAAGCGATAATTGGGAATAGATACTTAACAAATTCAAAGGGTATAGAAATAACCCGAGGCCTGTTTTTTTTTCTCATCAAGTACAAAAATTATGACTTTAATTGAATGGAAATTCGAAAACTGTTTTCAGTATACAGGGTGTCCGGCAAGTGGTCTGCAAAACTTGAAATTTGGATATAACCGAGTACCACTAAAAAAAACTTCATGTACACATGGTGCCTATCTCGATTTTGCAGGGGCAGCAATGCACAATAATTTCGAAATTTGGTGAAAACAATGCACGAACCAGATGTAACTTTTAAGAAGAAACAATTTGAAAATTAAGGCGCTACAAAACTTTGAAAATGGGTATTTTCAAAATTCTTTTTTTAGTTCCAGTTCCAATTTAACCATTTCAGTTCCAGTTAATTTCAGTTGTCAGTTTCAGTTTCAGTTTCAGTTTTCCATCCCTACCTCTATTCGAACACGAACTCGAACTCGAAGTTGAAGTAGAAAAAAAAATGCAAAAAAAGGAAGAAAAAACTGAAAACTGAAACTGAAATTTCCTTCAGTTCCAGTTTTAGTTTTCAGTTTTCAGTTCTCCATTTTTTAGTTCCAGCTCCAGTTTTCAGTTTTCAGTCTTTTCTTTTTCAGTTCCAGCTCCAGTTTCAGTTACAGTTTTTCCATTTCAGTTCCAGTTTCAGTTTCAATTTTCCATCCCTGCTGTTTCCCTGTATTTTTTTGACAGAATTTCGCAATTTTCGTGTATCACCACTGCACCGTAATAAATTGAGGTAGATAATATTTTTGACTGGGATTTTGCATTGCTGTAACTCCTTCAATTTCAAAGATAGGCAATTCAATATGATTACAACTTTTATTGCTTTTTCGAAGATCTATGCACTGCTGGTGTCAACATTTTTTTTGAACGCAGTGTTGCCAATCCAGTTTGTTAGGTAAAATACCAATTTTCAAACCTTTGTAGCTCCTTCATTTTCAAACTTGGGCAATATGTGTACATAAACTTTTTTGTTAGTCGTACTCGGTTATATTATATCTAAATTTCAAGTTTGGCAGACCACTCATCGGACACCCTGTATAGGCAGATTACGTTACGTTTCATTGTTCTGTGTTTTTGGGGTTTTTGTCGTCGAGCAAAGTTACTTATGCTGTATGATGAAAATATTAAATCGAATACACAACATGAGGAAAACTACAGCATGGTGTACGAGTATGTACCTTATATACCAGATGAAAAACCGCGCTTGGCATAGTACTGGTAGTTTTCTATAGTCGACTCTGGAGAAGAGTTGTTTTGCGTTTCGTTTTACAACCTGGCGCTTTGGTACTTCATTACAAAACTTTTTAATTAGAATTGCCAAGGGTAAAAAGAAGGCGCGCGAATGATTCACGCCTTCTCATTAATACTAGGCCGAGAAAAAATTACAGTTAAAGGGGCACAGAGGCGAGACTAGGTTGCAGATAATCGATGACGCGGTAAGTCAACATTTCACGCCTCAAAAACTAATCTCCAAAATCTTTTACGCAAATACAAGTTAAATTCGATGATTTATTTTCCTTTTAAGCGAAAACCATCTCGACTTAGCAGGTTAAATTGTGATTTGTGCAAATGTAACAGTTTCACTTTAGCGAACTTGTGTTACCCTAGCAGGCTGGCATCTGTTATCAGATTATACTTAATTTTTTTTATTAGTTTTCCGGCTCAAAGTTTTTTTTTCTTTTTTAATTTTCGACTCGGTCGCAATATGTCGATCGGTATATTTGTTTTAATTAGATTATTAGTTTTACAGTATTTTTTTTTTTTTTAATTTGCCTTTTTGAAGCCGGTGTTTTGATACGTAGGAGAAGTTAGCATGCATTTTAAGTTTCAAAATGTCTGACAAAATGTCAGAAAGTCATCTTTCTAAAAAAAAATTATTATAAGTTTCAGATGTCTAACAAAATGTCTAGAAAATGTCTAAACATAATAACATTTCAAAAAAAGACAAAATGTCTGGAAAATGTCTAAAAGTCATAAAATTTTAAAAAAATTACAAGTTTCGAAATGTCTGACATAATGTCTAAAAAGTCAAATTTATTGAAAATTTTCCAAGTTTTTTTATGTCATCCAAACCTAACTTAATGTAACCTAACCTAACCCAATTGGGGGGGGCGGATTTTGGTGTCGGATTTTCGTGACGGATTTTTGTGACGGATTTTCCTGTCGTTTTTTTCTATTTTGGTCACCGTAAAAGCATATACTATGCTAAAAATTTAGAAAATTAAAATTATTTTGATAAAAATGCCAGCAGAAAAATTTTGTAAAAAAAAAAAAAAGAAAGCTAAACAAAAATTTCCACACTACGTTTAAAAGTATGAAACATAGTATATGCTTTTACTCTGTGACAAAATGTCTAAAAGTCACAAATAATAATTTCCATACAAATTTGAAAATTAAGAACGTCTATTAAAAATAAAAAAATTTCAAGTTTCAGAATGTCTGACAAAATGTCTAAAAGTCATAAAATTTATTTCAAAAATTTCTAAAATAAGTAAGTACTTAATGAAAAAAGTATAATAAAAATTTTAAAAAAATCAAGTTTCAGAATGTCTGACAAAAAGCCTAAAAGTAATATAATTTTTAAAAATTTTCCAAGTTTCAGAATGATTGACAAAATGTCCAAAAGTCGTAACATTTCTAAAATAATATCAAAAAGTTATTAAATTTATAAAAAATAAAAAAAATTCCAAGATTCAAAATTTCTGACAAAATGTCTGAAATTAGTCATCTTTCTAAAGTTTCCAAGTTTCAGGATGTCTGACAAAATGTCTAGAAAATGTCTGAAAGTCAAAATTGAAAATTTTCTGTTTTTTTATGCCATCCAAACCTAACCTAACCAAACTGTCAAATTTTGGTTTCATATTTTCACGTCGGATTTTCGGGTAGGATTTTGGTCTCGTTTTTTACTATTTTGGTCTCCGTATAAAAGCATAATATACTCTGCTAAAAATCAGTAAAATTTGTGAAAAATTTGTAAAGAAAAATTGATGAAAATTTTTGAAAAAAAAAAAATCAAAGATGTAAGTATGAATTTATTTGAAGAAAAAAATTATTCCTGCAAATTTTCAACTATCGCTAGGGTAGATTAAATTAGATGGAAAGGGTGAAAGATTATTTGAGATTTTTTCCTAGGCAGGTACACCTACTTTTCATGAGAATTAATTTCCAATTCTTTGTTTTCCCCCTAGTCTAATTTCAAATGGTACCCTCCCCCCCCCCCCCCGAATTAAAAAAAATGAGCAAAATAAGCAAAAAAATTTAATCTGGCATTTAATAGGTAGGTATAGTTGATTTTTATTGGAAAATAATTCCCTATTTTTTATTCTTTCCCTTAACTGAATTTTAGGTAGTGCCAATGCTCCCAAAATAAAAAATTCAAATTTTTGAGCTGTTGAATTTTTTTGGTTCTAACCAACCAAAGTTGTTCAAATTAAATGGAAAATTGAGGAATAAATTGAAAACCTTTTAATGAAGAAATCTATGAGATCTCTGATGGAAAATTTGAAAAAAAAAAACAATTTGGATGATTTTCCTGTTTGGCAATAATAGACAAAGACGACTTGGAAAAGATCAAGATTTTTTATTTTTGATTTCAAAATAATTTTTATGAATTCCTATTACCTATAGGAAGAATTTTTATGAATATTAGGTAACTATAGGAAGATTTTCGTGGAAAATCATGGAAAAATTTTGAATGAAAAATTCAGGAAAGTTTTGATTAAGTAGGAAATTTGATGAAAAGTTTGGAAAATGGGATTTATTATTGAAAATGTTTTAAATCCAAAATTTTTTACATCACAATAAGAAAGTTTGTAAAAAGCCACCAAAAAGCTCTCACTTTATGGTAATTTGAAGTCGAAGAGAAAATTAAAATTATTAAGTTTATAACTAATTCGGGAAGATTTTTCAACAAAATTGACGTTATTGTTTTCGTGTGTAAAAAGTGGGACAAAAGAAGCGAAGCTTGCTTAAATTTTCCTTACCTATTTACTATCTACGATTTTCCAAATTTTATTATACGTACTTTACCTACTTTCCGCTTTTGTTAAATTTTAACCAAAGAATTTCGTTATAAAAAGTTACACTTGTTTAATCCGCAACCGCCAACTCGGGCATACCTATATTTATAAAATAACATCGTCGTCCTTTCAGCGCATTTTTTATCACCACCCAAAGGCGCTAATTAGTTTCAATATAAGCTAAAAATTCAAAAGCCCAACTTTTTACCCTTGTTTTTTCTCAATTTGTCAAAAAAAAACCAAGGCTATTACGCTGTATCATGATGTTGGAGTTGAGGGGGGGGGGGAGTAAGTACAAAATCCGTTTCATGACTCCAGAAGTCCTTTGACCATTTTCATCAGTCTGTTTATATGTATGCATATATATATATATATATACATACCCGTTTCCGTACATCTCGGCCACTTTTCATATATATTTGTCCAATTTACGAAAAATGTCAAAATTGAAATAAAATTCTTGACTCTGTTCTAATTAATTTATAAAAATTTCAATCACAGATTCGATCTAATATACAAGAAATACGCATTGGAAAAAATAATGAGACTCTTAGGACGAAGTTTGCGGAAAAAAATTAAAAAATTGGCCTACCTAATTCAAATTTTAAATAGGTTTTCAGATTAAGTATAAGCCTGCAGTGTACTAAAATTTTTGGTATCAATAACTTTTCTGTGCGTCGATAAAATACTGAAAAATTATGAGTCAAAGTTGAGGTCGTGTATATCTAGTTTCGGCATATTTCCGTACATCTCAGTCAGTGCTTGTGATTCTACACACTGTGCATTAATTATAGAGCCCGCGTTCATCCCTGTGACTTGATTTCTAAGGGTTGCGCGGAGTTTGTGAAACCCTGCAGTCGAGGTGGCTGAGAATGGCTGACTTGTAATGTAGAAATAACCCGTATGCGCCAAACCATGGCCGAGATGTACGGTGGCTGACTTGTAATGTAAGAATAACCCGCAAGGTGGCCGACATGTCCGGAAGCCTATACCTATATATATATATATACATGCGAATTTTTTTTTCTCGCAGGTTTTCAGCCCCTCGCTCAGCCCCTTTTTCACCAAATAAGTTCAAATTCGGGCAATAGGGTTTATTCAAAAACTATATTTTGTGGTTGGAGTGGGGATGACCTTGAACTGAAATTCAGATATGTCAACTTCTTTATGGAGGGGGTGGGGGAGCAGAAAATCTCAAACAATGCCAAATAAAAAACCAGTCGATAGGAAATGAAAAGTTGTACAACATATTCAAAAATCAGGTTCCTAGAGCAATTAGGAGGGAAGAAACCGGTTATTTTGTCACTTTTTTGACCTTGAAAAATTTTGTGTCATGGCTACAGGTAACCCAAATTGACCTAGGAGGTCGTCCTTTGACATGTAGATTTGGTAGAGGTCCTATATGTGCCTTTTGGGGATTCTGACCTTCCAACCTTTTTTTTCATTTCTTGTAGAAGCACTAAGCTAACTGCAAGGCGAAGTTCCGAGGGCGAAGCCCGAGGAACGAGCAATTTGTTTGGGGCTGCGGGGGCGAAGCCCCCTAGTTGATAATAAAAAGCTTCAACAATTCAAGAAGGTGTAAAAATGCAGAAATTATCTTCCTAACTTATGAATTTCGTGTCAAAGCATACAGACCTACAAGATTCAAAATCGAAAAAACAAGGCTGAAAAAGCTTCGCGCAAAGCGCGAAGCTTTTTCATTTCTTTTCTGGTCACAAAAAGGAAGACGGAAGTTGGGCTGGAAAAAATAACACAAAAATAACCAATCGCCAAAAAGTCGGCGATATTCGGCTTTGCGTTAATTATTAACTCAAACGAAGTCTCCACTTTACCCCCTACTTAAATATTTTGCTAAAACACAACTTTTAGCTGTTAGCGTGCACAAACGCCTGAGCTGAAAGTAAAAATAACGGTATATCGCTACATTTGCAGGCGAGGATAAAAGTAATTAAGAACGTAACTTGGAGCAATATTATTCTTAAAAACTTTTTTGTTTCTCTCGTTCCATCTCATAGCGTCGCTGGCCGTCGCGCCCGTGTCCGCGTTCGCGCCGCTCTTTCATCTGCAGCCCATTCTTTCTACAACTTTTGTTTTATTTTCTTTCACTTGAACTGGAACTCCCTTAGGAACACAAAACAGAGCTCAGGCTCTCTCTTCAACGCAGTCGGAAGTGTCGTGTATTTGGAATTACTTTTAAATTACAATTTAACCAGTGCTTGGTGTCAGACTTGTTTGCCTCCGGGTTGCTGCTTTTAACCGAACTTTTGTAGTTTGGCGATAATAGCTTTTAACTCAAACCCACCACAAAACCTCCTTCACTTTTACCACTTTTACGCTCACATATCGTTATTCGTGCGTCTAATTTATATTCATTGTCCGAATAAGCAGTTTTACAACGATTTCTCATCGCTTTCCCTCTATATTTTTTATACGCGCGTACATTTTCAACAACCGATTCCTTTGTTTGCCGTTTTCAAATTCAAGGTCGATACGAAAAGCATTACGCGTAGAGAGTATTTTTTAATTGAAAGCCAAGTATGGACCATTTAGCTCGAGTCGATCGTTGAACCGAAATTCAAAATCCTTATTATCTCGAGTCTCCAAATGAAAAATAAAACGCAGAAATGGAGCCAGAAGAAACGAATAATTTTATTTAAATTCTTCTTCGTTTTTTTCTGTATTTTTCCAACGAGCCTAAAGAATTAAAAACAACGTTTAAATCGTCGTATTTTAGATTAAATTTGCTAAAATTAAACTTTCGCAAGAAACTCGACGCTTACACGTACCTAAAATGGAATTATTAGGTACGCCTACAGTTCTACACCAACGCCGCATCATACAAAGTTTAACGTTTTCGAGTAACGAATTAATTTTTGATAAAACAAACTGAAATATTTTTCATAAGTAGTTCAGCAAACATAAAGCATCGAAATTTTAAAATAATACCTATACTTTTTGTAGTTATCTTTCAAGTCTACAGAAAATTTCAAACTGAAATCGATGTACCAACATTAGCATTCCATGGTAATGCAATCATACCTACATAATATCTCAAGTTGTGGGGTTGAGAAAGTCAACATAAGATTTAAGCAATCATCAGGGGAAAAAATAAAAGCATTCCAAACATATTTATGTAAAAAAAAAAAAAAAAAAAAAAAACAAGAACTATACCTACACTAAATTAAAAATTTTCTTTTGAATCTTTTCCAAGTAAACTGTCAATAATTTTTTATTCAAATTTTCTATCAAAATTTTCCCCTAATTCCTTCGTCAAAATGTTTCCAAATTTTCAACTCAATTTTTATCCAATGATTTGCATTAAAACTGTTTTGAATTTCATGGAATGTTTTTTATTTTTTTCCCCTCAATTTTGTACAGTTGCCTATTTTTCCTGAATGTTTTTCCAATTTTTCATTAGCCGGAAAATTTTTTAAAGTAAATTTTATTCATCAATTTTTCTCAACTTTTTCCTCAATTCTTCAAATTTTTCCTGACTTGAATTTAGTTATTGAACTTTTTCTAATTTTTCCGTGAATTTTTGTTCAAATTTTTATTACACATTTCACTTGAATGTTTTGTCAATTTTTCTTATTTTTTCACAAGTGAGTAAATAAGTATAAGCGAGTATATTTGTAATACTTGAACTTTAATTTTCAAATTTTTTGTTGAAGTTTTTCTCAATTTCTTTATATAATTTTAGCATTATTAATTACATATTATGCTTTTAAGAAGACCAAAGACGGAAAAAAAAAACGAGACTAAAATCCTATACCAAATTGGGTTAGGTATGGTTTCGTTAGTTTAGGTGTAGAACAAAGGATTTTTTGGTACTTCATCAGACATTGAAAAACATTCACTTTTTAAAAAAATTGACGACTTTTAGACATTTTGCCCGACTTTTAAACCTTGGATTTTTTTTTAATTTAAAATTTTTTTTTTTTCAATTTTCACATTTTTATGAAAATTAATTTCTTTGTGGCTTTTCATTTCAACTTTACGTACAATATTTTTTTGATTGAAGTTTTTAATTTTCATATTTACATGGAAAATTTTCAAAAGCAACTTTTATTTTTTTTAAATTTTTTATTAAACATTTTCCAATGATTTTTCGTCACATTTTCTTTTCAATAATTTATTTCAAAATTTTCATCTTAATGTGTTCAAAGCTTAATTTCATTTTTTTTCTTAAAATTTTCCATCTAAATTTTCCTCAATTTCGTTATCAAAATTTATTGAGTTTTTATTTGTATTTTAATTTAGTTTTTGCAATAATTTTCTTAAACATTTTCTTACCTTATTATATTATTTTTCCTATATTAGATATAAACTGTGTTGAGCTAATTTTTTCAATTTTTTTCAGAACTTTTAATTGAAATTTTCCCTTTTAAATTTATTGTTACCTAAAAATACTCAATTTATTAAATTGCGTAAAAGATGATATTTTTTGAAAAAAAATTTAATTGCATAAAAAAACAAAGCAAAAAAAAAATTAAAAGAAGGAATTACCTACTACAGTAAGTAGGTATCTATTTACACCCATGATGAATTCAAACTGCATTGCCCTTAATTTCTCTTCTCATGTGATTATTGGTTGTGGAAATAGTCAATCCTTAAGCCGTGAATTCAAGTTAGTTGTATGGCAGGCAATTCAATAGCTTCACTTCGTGGTGTGTAATATTTTCCCACTTCATGCTGAAAATATTTCCTTACTTGGATTAAAATAAATGAATAAATCTTTAAAAGAGGTAGAAACTCTTGTTTATGCTGGGGGAAAAAAGGAAGTTATTTCTTATTAAGAAATGAAAATTTTTAAGCATGGGCATGACTAAGGAAAGAAAGAAAAAGGGAAATATTAAAACAACAACACAGGAAAAAAAAGAACGAAAAGGAAAACAAAACGGAGGAATTTTTAATAATTGATTATTAAGAAAATTGAAAAATTTCCAATCTAAAAGAAAAACATTCAAAATGTAATGCCAGTATTGAATACGACGAATTTTCGCAAAAGCGTGGTACGAAGTTACTATATATTTTAAGCAACCCGTGATCGAATTCATTCGAATCTTTCATGAGAAACTGCGAGGGATTTTCCAACTATAATGAGTAAACGTTGCGTTGAAAAAGCAAACTTCAAGATGTCGAGGGAGAACAAACTTCAAATTCAATGTACTTATTTCGTATTTTGCGCTTAAAATTTTTTTTTCCTTTTGTGTGGTGAAAATTCTACGCAGTAGTCGAAATTATTCTACGTACTAATGCACCCACCTATTTTTTTTTCAAAGATAAACTAATTAAAATTAGTCTTTATTTTCTAATTAAGTGAAGGTCGAAAATGAACTAAGCTGTGGTCCTTTAAAAAAAAAACCGGCGTTATACCTCGAAGTAAAAAAAATTTCAAAGTGTTAAATATTAAATCACCTCAGCTCGCGCGAAGATGGAAAAAGTTTTACACAATTAACAAAAGAATACTTATACAAGGAAAAAAAAGAAAAGAATTTAATGGAGTCTCGAAAATTGTACAATAAGAAGCCCCATATCATTAAATTGGCAATGCGATAAAAAGCGTTTATTTTCACAGTTTTTCCAATATAGCCTAATTGCAGTCAATTCGGCTCCATATAAAACCAACAACAAATGATATTGCTGCTATAAAATTTGACATAAGTATGGGAATTGAAGAATATTTACGCAAGTGCGCGTGCTTTTGTAACCATCACACACATTTAGGGCATCTTTATTTATAAGTGGGGTCGAGCCGAACGTTGTATGCAATAACATTAAATACACTGTACACCAACGCTTCAGACTGATCCCATGGTACGAGTAAGTTTCAGTTTGAAGCGACGAGTTCGCGCCTAAAAATGTGTATAAAAATTGTTAACATTTTGGCTAATTCGTTTTAAATTGCTCTATAAAAAATTTTCATAATGCTTAAAACTAGAAAGTACAAGATTAATCTTGGTGAATAATTTTTTCATGCATGAATTAAGTATTTGTTTTATAATTTCAAATTTCTGAAATTTTATCAACTGAATTTTTTGAAAATATTTTATTAGAATAAGGTACCTATAGGTAATTATCGTATTTTCATTAAAATTCAATTGATTTATATTTACCTCGTTTGTGATAAACCAATGAAGGTTATCTTCACTTTGATGCGAATGATGAATAATTCCACCTACTTGTGAACATCCTTTTCGCGTTTGTCATATTTACACGAGCGTATAAGTTCATAAATGAACACAGGAGGATTTCTTTCGGCGATGTTTGTGTATAGTAGGTATATTCGTGGAATTCGAAACGTTCGACAGAGCGGCTTTTCCCCTTCGAGTTGATTATTAGAACGTAACTAATTAATTTTATATACGTCGTCGCAGCGAATTTATTAGCGCATTGCCTGCAGGAACTTTGAGAAAAATTTCTCGAATGTGTATACCTTCCAAGTTCCAAGTATAGACCTAGATTAATCTTAGTTAGTCCTCCTGAAGTGAAAAGTTTACTTATCCAGAAAATAAAAAGGAGATCGAGTCGCATACCTTATTATACTCACGTAGAAAGGTTCACATTGTACCTTCAGATGACCGAAATAAAAATATGCTATTGAGTGAGAGTGAAAACATATTTTTGTTTTAAGTGATGAAAAGGCACTATCATTTCACTTACTGATGGGATTTTAACTCCTGCTTGTCAGATGATGGACGAATAATTTTTCATGTATTCCACATCCCTCAGGTTTTTTTTTTTTAGTTTTTTGAAATAATTTTTTTATGAATTTTACTAGGTGAATCTGGAAACCTCCCTAATTGAAATTAATTTCTTTCTTTCAAACCTGTGTCCTCAAAATTATTTTTTTCATGATGGTATTTTTTAAAGGTTAAATTAAAATATTGACTTTATGTTTTTATTTCTGTTTTAGGTGAGTACGAAAATTACGATTGTTCATACTACATCGAGTCTGCTGCATTTCAAAACCCTGAAATGTTCCTTTTCCAACATTTTAATTGGAAAATTCCCAGAAAATATACCTCAGTATGTAATTGATACCAATTATTATTAATTAAACGAATGAAAGGTCATCGTGAAGAAATGAAAAAGTGTTGAAAAATTAAAGACCAAAACGTAACGAAAAAGAGGTGACATTTTTTAATAGAATTTAAGTTTTTCAAAGTTTAAAATTATGCCTAACGTAACACATAAATTTTCAGGATGCCCTCTCGCTCAGACTCACAGCCATAAGACATATTCATGTCAAAGAAATTGTTATCTAATCGAAAAAAGAAGTCATCTAACAAAGTTGAAAAAAAAAATTGATTAAGTAGGGTAATTTAAAATTTCTTATTTTGAACAGAATTTAAAAGAAAATCTTGGAACAAAATTTGAAAAATAAATTATTTTGAACACAATTTTGAGAATTCTCATTGCAATTGATCTAGGAGAAGATTTTCTAAGAAATAGAACAAAATTTAACAAATATTTTCCAACAAAAAAATTTTGATAAAAATATATAGATAGGTATTTTTTAAATTCAATCTTCAACAAATTCAAAAACCAGAAAGTTTTGCAACAGAAGTTTGAAAAATCGATGTTAACAAAAAATAATCGATTCTCGAAGAAAAGTGATGAAATTTGGAAAAATTTAAAAAATCATTGTGTCAAAAAAGAACCTGTGTTAATAATTATGTGTTCTGAAGGTATAGATTTTTCACAAAATTGGAAAAGACAGAAAGAAGTATTAATTTTTTTGAGTAAATTTTCAAAAAAGATGTAATCAGATAAAATTTGAAAACATTTGACTTGCTTTGGAGAAATAATGTAAAAAAAAATTTCTAACGGGTTAGGAAAAGTTCATGTTCAAACAGGAAAAAATAATTTTTAAGCAAGATGGAAAAAAATTAGTTTCGACAAAAAATTAATTTTGAACGAAATTTATGCATTTCAGGTTGGACAAAGTTTTCGAAATTTTTTTGTTCAAATGCAATTTTAAATTTTTTTAGTAAAATGATTTCTAAAAAACTTTTCCTATTTTTTTTTTTTTTTTTTTTTGTTTTGTTTTGAAAGTTTTCAAAAACTGTACTATGGGCCATTGCATGTACATTCGGTCACGTTTTGACCTTAGTTCTTCTAAAACTCAGTTTTATCATAGAACCCTCTTTGAGCCCTCACGACCCCTCAAATTCAAAAAAAAAAAAATCGACAAAGAAAACAGAATGTCTTTGATAGTGCTGAATTCGGATATCCACTTAATTTTTTGATCATGGTCTCCCGAAACCTCTTCCTAGCCCCAAGTCTTAAAATAATCGCAGCATGAGGTTTTGAGAGACCGTTCAAAAGAAAATTCAACAAAATTAAAAAATCAGTTTGAAGAAAATTTTTAAAAATCAATTTCAAATACCTAAGTAAAGTTGGAAAATTTCAGTCAGAATGAAGTTTTTTTAAAATTGTGTTCAAATAACTATTACGTAGGTAGTTTAAAAAAATCAGGTATTAAACAAAATTTTAAAACATGGTTTTCAACAAAATTTAAATAAAATAAATTCAAAATAGGTACCTATACATTTTTCTCTTCTTTTTTTTTGTTGAAAATTGTTTAAAATTATTGATATTATTTTATTGCAATTTTATTGGCAATAAATTTTTTGATGCTGGATTATTATAATTTTAATTTTTTTACAATTTTTTTAAAATTAGTTTTCGTAATTAAGTATTTTGTTCGAATACAATTCTATAATGAGTGCTTAATTTTAAAAAAAAATACATTCATTGATTTTTTTTAACAATTCTTGAAAAATTTTCTTGCAATTTTTTTTTTACTAATTCCTCATAATTTTTTTGTGAAAAGGAAAAAATGGAACATCAGTCAGTCAATAAAGTTTTACAAGTATATATATAATTTAATTGCATTGCCCAAATAATATGTCTTCGCTAGACTATTTGAGTGTTCACTTAATCAGCTTCTGTCGAACTTGACCCAAACTCAGGAGGCTCAAATTAAACACACTCTACATGGAAACGCGATTACTGCTGGTTTTTTGCAAAAGTTGTCGCTAATTTATTTACTAATTCATTCGTAAAGTGACAAAAATAGTCGGTGTTGATTTAAAATTCACCCTTATCGTTTACTCCGTCTAGTGAATTAAATAGAAGCTGGAAAAAAATAACAGGGTGAATATATTTGCATCAACTTAGTTACAATTTAAATAACCTATTTTTGTCCAACACATTTTCTATGGATGACTTGTTCACGAGGAAAATTTAAAGCATAGGCCTACGATGGAAAAATATTCAATTTTCTCTTACATAGGTAGATACGTTACACTTACACGTCCTCGTGCTCATTTATTTTGTACGATTCGCGAGACAGTTAAAAAAAATCTCCTGTATATCTGAAATTGGAGTAAATTTAAAGGTTTTTTTTCTTCATTCCAGGGTGCCCGTCATGCGTTTGTTTAGCTCCAGACTGAAAATCAAAAAAATCGTTCATTTTTTCTGCATGTGCCAATGCATGTGCAATGATCCATTTGGCGTATTGACATTACATAATATAAAAACTAGAGAAATCGTTTGCATGGTATTGAGAGATCTAAAACTAGATACTTAACCTTTTTTTTTTGTGTGTGTGTATCTTGAACTCAAAAGGAACAGTTACATGGGGTAGATGAAGAACTTACTATATCGTTCAATATTGACTCACTTAATATGCCATACAGGGTGTCCAGTGAGTAGTCTGCCAAACTTGAAATTTAGATATAACCGAGTACGACTAACAAAAATGTTTATGTACATATATTGCCCAAGTTTGAAAATGAACGAGGTGCAAAGGTATGAAAATCGGTATTTTACCTAGCAAACTAGATTGGCAACACTGCGTTCAAAAAAAATTCAACACCGGCAGTGGATAGATCTTTGAAAAAAGCAATAAAAGTTGTTATCGTATTGAATTGTCTATCTTTGAAATTGAAGGAGTTACAGCAACGCAAAATCCCAGTCAAAAATATTGCCTGCCTCAAATTATTACGGTGCAATGGTGATGCATGAAAATTACGAAATTAGGTCAAAAAATACAGGAAACAGGTCCCGAGCAGCACACTCGACAAATTATCGAAATAAAAAATCGACAGAATATCGAATTCGATAAAGTGTCGCGTTAGTTCCGCATAAATCGTGAAATTATCTTTCGATATATAGATAGATTATCGACGAATTATAGTTAGCAAATATTTCGAAATTATAGTAAGACATTTTATCGATAATATATCTATAATATCGAAAGATAATTTCACGATTTAGGCGGAACTTTATCGAATTCGATATTCTGTCGATTTTTTATCGATTTTTTATTCCGATTTTTCGTCTTTTAATAGCTTTTTTCTATAATTAAAACTCATTAATTAGCATAATTAATACATTAAACTATGCCTAAACACATTATTCATGTTACAGTAAGAGGATCATTTCAGAAAAAGTCAAAAAAAATTATAAAAAATCTGCCACCCGTGGGGCTTGAACCTTCTACCTCCTGCATGTTAATCCTCTTCCTTAACCACTATGCCATACCTTATCGTTGAGGAATTAGCAATAAAACGCTTATAATAGGCAGTTTAGTACTTCCAGACGTGTTGGACTTAGAAAATTTTTCACCAATTTGGAAATAATTTTAAATATCGTCACAAAATCGTTGAAAAATCGTTCGACAAATTTCAGATTATTTGTCGATAATGTAGTTTCAAATATCGCCACAAAATCGTTGAAAAATCGAATTCGAGGAATTTCATATTACGTGTCGATAATATAGTTTCAAATATCGTCATAAAATCGTTTAAAAATCGAATTCGAGAAATTTCAGATTACGTGTCGATAATAAAGTTTTAAATATCTTCACAAAATCGTTAAAAAATCGAATTCGAGAAATTTCAGATTATTTGTCGATAATATAGTTTCAAATATCGTCACAAAATCGTTAAAAAATCGAAATCGAGAAATTTCATATTACGTGTCGATAATATAGTTTCAAATATCTTTACAAAATCGGTAAAAAATCGGATTCGATAAATTTAATATCATTTGTCGATAATATAGTTTCAAATGTCGTCAAAAAATCAGTAAAATATCGAAGCCGAGAAATTTCATATAATCTGTCGATAATATAGTTTTAAATATCTTTACAAAATCGTTAAAAAATCGAATTCGATAAATTTAATATTCTTTGTCGATAATGTAGTTTCAAATAACTGCACAAAATCGGTGGAAAATCAGAATCGATAAATTTAATATTCTTTGTCGATAGTATCGTTGACGAATATCGTCATAAAATCTTAATAATATCGAATTCGATAGTTTTTAGATTTTTTGCCTATGAAGTTGTACCGATAAATCTTTATAATATCGTGAGAACATCTATAGATTTTCAAACGATTTTTTATCGATACGTTACATCTTCCGATATTATCGATCGAGTGTGCCGCTCGGGGTGTAACTTTTTGAGAGGAACAAAAAACATCATGTGAACATTTTGCCTATTTATGAAAATTACGGCGTACGGAGCCTTGAATCTCAAAAATACCAATTTTTAAAGATTTGTAGCGCCTTCATTTTCAAAGATAGGCAAATTTTTGACATAACTATTTTTGTTCCTTTTAAAAAGTGTTACACCTGATTCGAGCATTTTTTTTTACAAAATTTTGAAATTTTTGCACACCACTGCCCCTTCAAAATCGAGTTAGGCACCATGTGTACATGACGATTTTTGTTTGTGGTACTCGGTTATATCCAAACTTCAAGTTTGGCAGACCACTCGCCGGACACCCTGTATAGTTGATTTTCATACCCTAATGATTTGTACAAAAAAATGATACGGACTCGTTATTAGAATGAATTTAAAAAAAATAAAATAAAAAATAAAAAACATTTGTTAATCATGATTTTGAGAGAAAGAGACAGAGAGGAGGGTTAATCGGTGAATAAAGCAGGTCAGTCAGCATTTACTCGTATAAGTCTATTATACTATTATGACAAAATGGGCACGAAAGAGACATCATTATCGACTATAATAATTTTAAACAAGGCTAACAATATGTTACTGCCGAATAAATATTTACTTGTCAAAATTATTAAACAAATAAACACGTAATGGTTTTACCGCAGTATAGATGTGCTTTGGTAAATTTTATTGTACGCATAATGTATATAATATATATAGTTGAATGGCCATAGCAAGGCATTTATTCTTCTCGGGAATTGGGTAGGTAATATACAGCTCTCTTACTATATACACATATCATATTGGCAATTTTTCTTTAGTATAATGCTTAAAGAAAATGAAGGTTAGTGGGAGAAAAAAAGGGCAATCATATGTCATAGTAATTTTGTGCGGGCACATAAAGAAACCCAAAGATTATAAAACTCGAATGCGAAATCCCACGAAAAACTTTTCAAATAAACCGCAACCCTAACAAATAATTTTGGAATTTTAGGTTACTCATGGTATAACGTATACATATCGACTCGCTAGCTATTTTATATTTTAAGAAAAATATTTCCCGATGCAAGTTCAGACGGCGTAAATAAACCTGAATTTATATAATACCGTGTAAAAGGATCTTAACATTACCGTTTGAAAATTTATAGGATTCTGTGCACTATGTGTGTTTTCGTTTGCTATACGACAAGGAGAAGTTATAACCCTCAGCACGACTTATAAACTCCTATGGTCTGTCTGTGATGAACGTCGAGTGTTCGAGGGTGCTTTAATTTATTTCCGTCGTCCATTTTACCCACTGCTGCAGATTTATACTACTAACAATTTTAACTTTCTAACAGCGAAATGAAATAGGTATCGGGTGATAAAATTTAAATGCTATTATTATGGAGTTTAATTATCACGACGCAGCGGAGCGCTACTGCCTTAAATGAAGAATTTTTTCTACTTGGAGTTTTTCCCTCTCTCGTCTCCGCCGCCTCCGTCTTGTTGTGTTGTAAAAATTCGAGACGATAAAATTTAATAATACGTAGGTAGGTAATTTTAATACAGGCTGTTTTTTATTTCCACAAACACGCCGTTAAATTTACCTAAAATTGTGTCTTTTAAATAAATTACGCTTTTATTAAAGAACTTAGACGTAATTCGTGGTGTTTTACTTCATTTTTACTTCCACTTTGGTGATATATCGTCGGAAATGATCGTGTAATGTGTAACAATTAAACAATCATTTTTAATTATGTCGCTTTCGTATTTTAGTAGATGTAAGAAAATTCCTCGTCAACATAATTTATTCTAATATAATCGTCGAAATTTGGACCTGTCAAGGTGGATATTTTGGACATCTCTGAATTTAAATCTATATATTTTGTCGAGTGAATTATCAAAGGTTCGCTGATGTTGTAAGGAGGTCAAATGACCGTCGGGCAAATTTCATTTTTTTTTATGATTTCCAATTTTTTGTAATAGGTATAAAGGGCTGGAGCCTCGAAAATATTAATGATACTTTGAGCTTTAAAAAAATGTCCATCTCCACGAATTTTCAATCGATTTTCACCACACATGGTTTGTAGGTATAGGTATTCAAACGAAATGTTGTGAATTTTTTTCAGATTTTTTGACCCTTGAAATGACCTTAAAAACGACTTTAATGACTTATTTGGTCAACTGATGACTAAAAGGGTGCAAATTGAAATAGTTCGACCCACAGAACTCAAATCCCTGTTTTTTTTTGTTTTATGGAAATTGAAAGTTGGCAACCCTGAAATGAAAAATTCCTTATCTTTTCTGTCGAAATAATTTTTTTGTATCACTGAGCTATTTAAGCTCAATTTTGGTGCCATGCAGAGAGTATTTTGTTTTTTTGTAACTTGAAAATGTAGATTTTTCAGCGAATTGCAACTTTTCAACCATCCTGTTGAGGATCAAAAGTTGTTCAAATTTCAAAATCAATGGTCCAGGGGGGTGTAGAAACTTAAACTGCACTTTTTCAGAGGGGTGCGCTGGGGTGTCACTACCCGAAAATAGCGAAAAATTGCGGGTTTTTTTCAAAAGTGACCCTACTTTGAGAGCCTCTAGCTCCGCTCCCCTGAGAGGTAGGGGATCAATTTTTTTGGGTGGTTCCCAACTGAAAGTAAACCATCTCTGTGAGTTTGGTCGAAATCGGAGTTATGTTTTTTTTTCACTCCACCCTATGAGCACTCCGTGATTTACTTCGAAGGAAAATTTTTTTGATCGAAAATGAGCGTCGATGATATGCTCCAAAATAATATTTTTTTCCTCTAATAAATCTGAAACCAGTTAAAAATTCTGAAATTCGTCAGACGGTCATTTGGCGGCCTCCTTACCACACCAGCACCACACAGTCTTTGTTTTTTTTAAAACATTATAAATTCAGTAAAATTCAAAAAGTTTTAATGGGGAGGTACTTTAAAAAAATTTAGAATTTTAAAAATTCATTTATTAAGATTTTGAAAATTACTATGTAAGTATTTATTGAATTTCAAATTTTAAAAATTTTAGGAATCTTTTAGACTTTAAAAGTTGATCTATCTAACTTCAAAAATTTAATCAAATTTTAAAAATATCTTGAAATTCTATATCAAATTTCAAATATTTCGTAAATCTGGAAAATTTACCGAATTTTGAGAATTTATTACCTAAAATTTTAAAAGATTAAAATTTTTTTTTAATTTTTCAAAATTCAAAAATGATAGAATTAAAAATTTATTAAAATTTATGAAGCTTCAAAAATAGATCGAATTTTTAAAAATTGTTAATACCTACCCACCTATCTAACTATTTATTAAACTTTAAAATATTTGTACTTAACTGTTATTTCAAATATTTATTAAATTTTACATACCTAGATATTACCAAAATTCAGTTCTATCAAATTTTTATAATTTTCGAAATTTTTTTGTTAACAATTTTTTTAAATTTCCCCAACTTCGAATATTTAGGTACTAAATTAAAATTTTATTGTTAAATTTCAAAAATTATAAAAATTGACCCTTATCAAGACTAAAAGTTCGATTTTTTATAAGTCTCAATGTTCAAACTTTTCAAATCAATCTTTCAAAATTTGTCAAATTTCCTAGGAATTAATTTTTGAAAATTGTTCAAAATTATCATAATACTTAGGTACATGTATTGACATACATTAAGATTGTGCCTAATTCCGCCTCACCTACAATTTTTTATCTTCTACCATTTGAATTTGAAATGTTGCATTAGAGTTATACATTTTCTTAAAAAATGCAAAAAATGCAAAAAATTAGTAAAATAAAATTTTCAAATTCATCATTAATTAAGTGAAATAAGTACTTGAGTATTCAATGTTGTTATCTTTCACGAGAAAACAATTATCAATTTTTCGTTTCTCCCTAGCTGAATATTAAGTGGTCCTTATTAACGTCCATTTTTATTAAAATTGACATAATTTCAAACTTTTTCAATGTCTTTTTTTGTTTCAATTCCGTCAAAGTTTTTTTTTTTTTTCAAGTATAATTTTCAAGTGAAAATTTATCAATTTTAAAATAGGAGAAAGTATGCTAATAGAGAGCGCTCGACGTTCAGTTGAAGGAAAAATGAAAATTGAAAATTATTTTGTTACCTACCAAAAATAAAAAAATTTGCTCAATTCTTTTATATTTTATACATTTTCTGAAAATGTTGGGGTCTAAAGCACGACCTAAAATTCAGATAGGTATGAGAAAATAGAAAATTAGGAAATTGAGAAAGAATGCATCTTTAATGAGTTAGAACTAAGGAACGGTGAAAGTTTTAAGCATCAACTATCATTTTTTTAATTTCTTGAAAAAATTAAAGATGACTAGGAATTCTTGGTACCTACAAAACTCAGTCAAGGAAATAATAAAATAAGAGCTGATTTTCTCATAGTAATGAACAATTTTGAAAGATATGTGTATTGTATGACCAAAAGATAATCAATAATGATGAATATAAGAACCACTCAAAGTAAGTACATCGTACTTCTACGCATACCTAACTCCTTTCAAATTAATTCAATTTCAAAAATCTGTTGCAATTCAATGAGTATTATAAATTTTTAAAATTCATTAAATTTTTCAAGTTTTCCAAATTTTTAATAAATTTTTAATTTTGCGCATTTGATTGATTCACTGAATTTCAAAATGTAAAAGACTACTTTAGAAAATTTAGTCCAATTTTGAAAATTGATGTGTTTTGGAATTTTAAAAATTGGACTGACATCAAAAATTCATTAATAAATTTTAAAATAACCAAATTTTGAATTTCCATTTAGGTACCTAAAATTAGAAAATTTTGTGAAAAATTGTTATTATTCCCAAGTGATAATATAGAAATCAAATTTTCTAACCCAGTTCTTTTTGTATACAGAAATAAAACCCACGTAAAATTAAGGAAGGGGCAGTGTTTATGCTGTATACGCCTACCCCAAAATTGAAAGTCCTAATAAAAAGTTTGGAAAATATTAATCAAAGAATTATGCCTTCACAAAAATGTCTCTAGCCACGCTCGTTAGATGTCTACAGTCAACATCTCGTAGGCCTAATGAATGTTTATATAAGGTAGGTATTTTAAACATTTTTTAATTTATAATATCGAGTAAAAATTAACTTGTTATTTACACAGAAATTAGTTGATGAGGGATAAGTAAACTCTGTGCTGTACGCAAAATTTATACTCCTTACAGTACCTACAAAAAAAAAAATCAATCTTCCTTGTATCAAAATTTTTCTATTTATATCGAGCCTCTTGAGGCAGAAACTTCGCTAAATTTGATGAAAATCGTCGGCATTTTGCCGATTTTACACAATTGGGAATTGCCAGCTTTGTCAGCGACTGAAAATTGTTTTTGAAGAGTTTTATTAGGAAAAAATTGCGGTTATTTCATTTCAAACTCGTTAAAAGTGATATTTTCGGTGAAAATTTCTAAAATTTCGATTATAAGATGTTGTGTAGCTCGCAACAAAATATTTAGATAGGTATTCGTACAATTTTTTTCTCTCTCATTCTGCATCTATATAAATCTAATATAAGCCAGAAATGGTTCATTTTTGAAATTATTTACTTACTTTTTTTATTCCAACTTGACTTATTTACATTCTATAGAAAATCAGGGGTAAAAATTCAAAACATGTAAAATTATTCAAAAGCCAAGAGGATACCATTTTGTTGCAGTATGTAAAGCGGCGCTCGAATTCCCAAAATGAAATTTTTCTTGAAAACATTACCAAAAATAAAAAAAATCCAGAGCTATTAATTACTGCGAAACGACGTCAGCCACCTTTTGTGAAAAGGATGGCCAAAAAATTTTACAGTCGGTTGCCGTCACATTAAATATTAATTTTCGACAACATTTTTAAAGTAAACAAATGAAGAAAAACAATAACAAGATATTAAATTTTTTGAGAAAATTCATTTTTTTTAACGATGCTCGTTTAAATTACTCGCGAGATTTTATTAGGATGGAAAATATTTGAATAACGAGCAATTTTAATATTCATATTTTAACACCGGCTTCATGTTTCATCGGTTTTCTGACCTTAAAAACGTGAAAACGCCAGGAAGGACACAGACGGAATGGGAAAAAATGTTGTAATTAATTTCACGCCATATTTGTAGAATGGAGAGAGCTTTTTGTCCATAAAAATGAGTGTTATCGAGCATTAATGGAAAGTTTGCAAAAAAAAAAAGGCCATTTGAAAGAAGACTGCAGTTTACGGAGGAAAAATGCTAATTTCCGCATACACAACCATTTCTTCGGCTCATTAACTTCGAATTCGTTTCTATCAATCATTATTAGTTCGTCGCAAACTGAAACGGGTAACTTTTCGAAGATAAACTATTTTCACTGTTAGCTTTTCGGTATATAGCGTTAAGTGATGTAAATGGACATTGGCAGGAATTGTAAATGTGCTTAAATATTTCATAAACAAACCCCGGTGAAGTTTTTTTTTCTCCAAGTAATTATTGACCAATTTTAGTCTACTTAGTTAATTATGCGGCGTAATGGAGTAATGTCATGTGTAATTCATGCGAGCACAACGTCAGCAACATCATTCGGAGAATGGTACATACGACGAAAGGAAGATTTAAAATCGGATTTATTTTCTATACCTACTCAGCTTCTGGTTTTTTTTTCTGCCTCAAGTTGGGAGGAAATTCGAAAAAATCAATGAACTGAGGAAATTATATTTAGTTTTGAAACGAAATCCATTAATCTAAAATACGATGTTTTTACCTCATACTTATTCGTATATGTTTGGAAATTCTCAAACAGTCAGAAAGCTGGATCACTATAAATGTACGAGCGCGCCAGTCAGTCTAGATGAGACGTGCTGTAATGGAAATTAAATAAAATTACGCCCATATACAGATGAAAAAACACACATCAGATGAAGAGAAGAGAGCATAGGGTTAGAAATAAATTTGTAATGACAAGAGCCAAATAAGGAAGACGAAAAGCCAAAGAAAAAAAGAAAGAAAAAAGTCAAGATTGTAGAAAAGGAATCGAGTTTTTAAATGACGTTTTAGTATATTGGAGAAAAGGGTATGGTGAAGTTGACGCCGGCACAGAACATGACTTTCAAAGTAAGGTTTGAAAGAAGTTTTGGTAAATCTGTCATTTATATACAGCGAGTTATCTGTAATGAGAGAGCGCAATTTAGCAAGTAAGCCTTCTCATCGGTGTCAAACAAGCGAGGGTGGGAAAAGAGTGAAGATTTACTCGCAGGCGCCAAAAGCTTTCCTTCAAATAATGACATAATCTCGAGTAAATTAGTTTACTTTCGGTAATGCGGTCAATTACTTTTGAAAATTGTTTGCAACTGTGTTTGAGATTTAAGAAAGAGCAGGGTGGTTTGCAGCGGTTTTTTTTTACAGCATTTTGCGCTAAGCTGGTACGCAAGGTGATGGTGACTGGTGTGTTTTGGACGAAATTTCTTATATGTTAGGTACTTAATTTAAAAGCGTAAAACTTGATGAAAATCTTTTATGAAAATTGTTTGACGAGAACCGACCGAGAACGAAAGGTGAAAGTTACTTTTGTGCATTAAAGGTTTCGCGGAGGAGTTTTCGCAGTTTTGGCAGCTTGAAATGTTTTAGAATGTTTGATGTATGGAACGACAACCTCAACATGTGTTGAGTTAGATCCGTGTAGGTTCATCAACCAATCTATCAAAGTGAATGAAAATTTGTCGAATTGGGCGAAAATTTATTCAAATTATCTCATGCGTGAAAATATCTTCGCTGATATTGATAATTTTTTTCGAACGAATGCTTGTTTTTTCAGTGGACAAGTTTTCAAACAAATTTTATTCTAAGTGAAAATGATTCTAATTTTATCGTATAATTTAATTTTCAGAAAAATTCACCTGTAAATTGAAATTGAAGCACAAGTATAATACTTTGTAGACATTTTTTCGGAAATAATTCTCATTTTATGACCAAATAATGCCAATTTTGGGACAGGAAAAACTCAATTTTGGTTCAGATAATCTCAATTTTATTGTAGATTTCAATTTCAGCACAAAGAATTCAAATTTTGTAGAAAAATTCAGTTCAGTGCTAGCAATTCCAATTTTACTACAGAAATCAATTTCAGCCTAAAAATTCCGATTTCATAGAAAATTTCAATTTCAGAGTCAATATTAAATCTCTAATTTTACCACTGATTTAAATCCAGATTAAAAATTTTTAATTTTTCAGAAAAATCCAGTCCAGTGCAAACAGTTTCAATTTTAATCCAGAATTTACTTTCAGCACAAAAATTACAGTTTCATAAAAAAAAATCCAATTTTATTTACAACAACAAATAATTAATTCCAATTTTTCAGAAGAATTAAGTTTCACGACAAACAGTTTCAATTTGGTTGCAGAATTCGCTTTTTTGCATAAAAATTCCAGTTTTGTAAAAAAAAAGAATCAATTTTAGTGTAAATAATTTCAATTTTTCAGAAAAATTCAGTTTCAGTGCAAAGCATTACATTTTGGGTGCAGAATTCACTTTTAGCACAAAAATTATAATTTTGTAAAGAAATCAAAATTTGATGCGAATAATTCCAATTTTTCAGAAAAATTCAGTTTCAGTGCAAACAGTAATCAAACTTGACTGGAGAATTTAATTTTAGCACAAAAATTCCAGTTTCATACAAAAATTCAATTTTAGTACTTATGTATTTATATCAGAGATGGGAAAGATCACTTGCGAAAAAGATCATTAAGATCATGATCTTAAGCCGGATCTAAGATCATCATGAAAAGTGATCTTGTTTTGGTGATCTAAGATCATTTTTCAGTCGGATCTTTTTACATTTTAATAAAAAAAAAATCATTAAGATCCAGATCATTTAAGAAAAAATTCTGAACACGTATTACATTATTGATAATTTTATTTCTCAATTATGTCATGACTAATAAAATGAAATAATGATCGAAATAATCAAATCAAAATTTCAAACTTCACTGCTAAAGGGGTAATTTCTACTTTGTAATTGTAAAAAATTTGGAAAAAAAATGTTGGAAAATTTTGAAAACAAAACATTTTGCGAGCAAAAAAGATTAAAACCTAATCAAAGTGGAACAAAGTGAAAAACATTTGAAATTTGAATGAAAATATGACGTCATAGAGGATCTTTTTTGAAGGATCTTTTTTTTGCATAAAAAGATCGTGATCTTAGATCATGATCTAAGATCTTTTTTGAAAAAGGGATCTTGAGGATCTTTTAGATGATCTAAGATATTTTTTCCCAAATGATCTTAATGATCTGGATCTTAGATCACTTTGAAAAGGATCTTGCCCATCTCTGATTTATACGAATATTTCCAATTTTTCAGGAAAATTCTATTTTAGTGCAAACAATTTCAATTTGGCTGCCGAATTCACATATTTTATTGTGACAAAATTTAATTCTGAAGTTAAATCGAAATTGTTTTCCTTGAAACAGGATTTTTTTGCAAAATTAAAATTATTTGTACCTAATGAAATTTAATATTTTTTTTTGTGAAATCAGAATTTTATGTGCAAAAATTGTATTCCGCTGTAAAATTGGAATCGCATACACTAAAACTGGATTTCTCTGCAAAAAGTAGAATTATTTGCTCTAAAATTTAATTTTTTTTGTGAAATTTGAGTTTCTTGTGAAAATTTTTTAACCTGCAGCAAAATTTGATTCATTTATGCTAAAATTTTTATTTTTTCTCGCAAAATTAAATTATTTTGTGCTAAAATCAAAATTTACTTTCTTAATGAATTCGTTTGTGTTAACTGTTAAAATTGAATTTCGCAGTAAAATTAGAATTATTTGCACTGAAACTAAAATCTGCAGTCAAATTCAAAGTGCTTTGTACCAAAATGTTTTTTTTTCTGTGAAATTAGAATCCAGTATTTGTAGTAAAAATTAAATGTAACGCAAATTTCAATTTCATTGTAAATACTTACTTTCAATTGTACAGCATAAGTATTTTAATTTTAAGCACAAATTATTCCAATTGTGCTGTAAGTAAGTAAGTGAGCACTGAGAGAAATTTTTATAGTAAAATTTACTATAAAAAATAGTAAGTTGTCTCCAATGCGGGTTAAATAGTATAAAATACTATGTAATTTAGTACGTAGTACTACCTTACATAGTATTTTATACTATTTAGCCACATTGGAGACAACTTACTATTTTTTATAGTAAATTTTACGTGATACAGTAGTATTGTTTTAAATGTGCACATACTATAAACACACAACAAAAATTTTTATAATTATTTTTTAAAAATTGAAAAACTGTCTGACTTATGTAATACGGTCATCATTGGCTTCACATTTTCACGAGGAATTTGAAGATATCACTCTTCTGCAAATTCCTACCTAACTGGGATTTGAACCTATGACCCTATGTTCCTAACTACCCTAACCTAAGCACTAGACCACCGGGGTATTACAATAATTAACATGCTAAAAGTAATATACATATAATGCTTGTGAAATCACGTATTTTTTCATTAACGTCCTCTGTATGAATGTTAATGAAAGTATTCATTTTTTTAAATCCAAAATTGCTCTCTAATGTTTTCTTTTTTCATTAGGTATCGACTATCTAACTTTTTTACATGACTTCTGATTTTTTTTTGGAAATTTTTTAAGTTCTTATAAATTTTTAATACCTAGGTATCTAATGCTCAATAATTTATCATTTTCATTTTTTGCAAACTTTTTAAAAAAAATTTTTGTCGAATCCATCAACTTTTCTATTTCTTGTTAAGTTGAAGATTTTTCATGTTTTTTCCTTCAAATTTTTAGTATTTCAAAAATTGTTTAGTTTTCATATTTTTTCCAAGAGTATAAGAACAGATGAATCAACAAATCATATTACAAATTTTTGAAGATGAAGTTCAGGTCCAAAAAGTTATTTCGCAATCAGTGCATATTATCAACTCAACGGTTTTAGTTTTTTGATAAAAATGTGGTAAATTCACTATTTACTATGCAATATAGTTTATTGTACTATATTGCATAGTACGCACAGTGCATTTACTAAATCTCATAGTAAAATTTAGTTTATAGTTGCATGTATAAATTACTATGTAATTTAGTAATTTTCACTAATTGTAATTCTTACTACTTCATATATAGTAAATTTTACACCATAAAATCGTATCTTGGAGAATTTTTGAAAAAATACTACAATAAATGGTAATAATTACCACGCACATAGTAATAATTGCCATTTATTTGTGTAAAATATACTATGTAGTTCTCTCAGTGAGTACTGTGGTATATCGACATAGTACCTACAAAATCCATCTATTTTTAATCGTAATTTTCCCCCAAACTTCCTACGTCGACTCGAGGACCGGTTTCTTTCTCCTACCTTTGGTTAGAGATAAGAATACCTCGAGGCAACTTTAGAATGGAGCGAGTGAGTAATTATTATTACGTTTTCGGTCCCTGATCAGAGCATTGCACGCCGGCTCTGATCATCTTTTCCCTTGTCTTTTTGTATGTATTTTTTTGCCCCAATTTTTTTTATTGTTCATGTTTTTTTTATACCTATAATACAGGTACGTTTTATTTTTAATTATTTTGTCGTGTTTTATTTATTTTTTTATGATGTAAAAAGTGGGCCTATGGCTGAGTAGGTTTAGTTAGATTCGTCCGCATGGCGAATCTAACCTAGGTACCTATCCCTTTTACCCATTGGGTTATTATAATCAATCTAATGATTTAATCCAATGGGTATTTCCCATGTCCTTCCCTTCTTTATGACCTACTGAAAGGTCCAAATTTATCCTTTTCTCCATCTGTCCTCATATGGTCAATCAAATGTTCGAGGACAGAGGTCCATTCCACATAGTAATATAACCTATCTAAAGGTTCGAGTGGTTTACAAAATTGTTACCATTTTTTTTCGTATTTTTTTAAAAGTTTTTTGGTTTTATTTCGAGGTTTAGTTATGTGTCTAGTTAGCCGGTATGGCACAGTACATAAATAAGTCTTAGTTTGCCAAGGAAATTTTCTACCTAGAAATTTTCCAGCAGATGCCAATTTTGGGTTAAACGATTTTAATTTCACCAAAATTTCAATTTTAATAATTTCAATTCCACTGCTAATTTCGCTTTCATTGTGTTTAAAATTTCACACTCCAGTTTTATTGTAAAATGTCAATTTTGGGTCATTCCAATCTCATTTTTCAACAAGTTTTATGCTGACCATACTTACTCCAAATTTATTTCGATTCGATATCAAGTACTTTTTTTGAGAGGTGCGAAAAAATTTCAACACACGACTAAATGTAATCATACGTACTTACATCTCAAACGCACCCTTTTTGAAAACAACGACTAGAGCACACTAGAGGTAAATTTCCAAGACTTACATAGCAGGAAAAAAGCTGGCGAAAACGCCGTCAACAGTTTGGTATATCGGAATGAAAAAAAGGATTGCACGAGAACAATATTTTACTATTTTGGACGTTATTTATTCAACGAAACGTTTGGTTAGTTTAGTTATAGTTAAACGAGCGAAGTTATCTATGTACAACAGGCGCATAGCTCGAAAATACTGTAAAGTAAAGTATATTTTCTGTAGCAAATGGCACCACGCTGTATTTTCAAGTGCTACAATATACTGTACATTGCAGAAGTAGGTACATACTACGTACTATATTTACAGTATTACGAAACAAAACCCAAACGTCAATTTGGAAATTTTATAAAAATCATTTTAGCGTCAGTAAATTTTCTTCCGAAACGATGAAAAATTTTGACTGGCGAATAGAATTATACTTGATTCCGGAAAGACGTATGCGTCTTCGTCTTCGTTATCAAACGTTGTACATATCTACCTAAATTTTAGCTCGTTCGAGTAGAATTTATTCGGCGAAAGGTTTTCAACGCGTTGACGTTTCTCACTATCCAAATAAATTAAATAAGTAAATATTTAAAACAGTGCGATAACCTCTACTTGCATTTTTAACGATTCAGTTGCAATTTACTTACCATACTCGAGATGTGAGATACGTAGTTTGAAAATGGTTTAGGTAGGATATCTTATTTAGTGTAGCTTATTTCGCCGGTTGGTTATTTGATTATAAGATCGAATAGCAACCTGAAGTATTGTCGAATGAATCAGTTTATTGATTCGTTCGTATCTTTTTCTAATTTCTTACTCGTTGGTTGCCTACAATCCTACATATATCGTGTATGTACATTGATATACCATTACATTCATCGCTCACGTTTCCAGTTCATTCATCCGTAGTAGTTTGGTTTGGCTGGGAAAATGTGTATTAGAAAAGAGAACGTTTTTCGATGTGGAAACAACAAAGGGTGTGGTTGAAATTTATGAGGTTGTTAATTTTTTTAGGCTTTAAAAGCTAAAACCGCACGCGTTACGTTTTATCCGAGTGAGAAATGAGCTCAGATTGGGTTGATGTGATAAGTGATTGCGAAACGCCGGCGTAGTGAGATGTCCAGCTTTGTAGCGGTTTAATTTGAAAATCGTATAGGGTGTGGATGTGACTGTGGAGTACCTTGTGCTATTTATTTTTATCGAATACTAATTCAATATTACGAGTAGGTTGTAGGTACCTACGTTGAGCTTTGCGGTTACGTTTACTTATTTGATTTGCAAGATGGTTCAAATTTGGTTACGGGCTCCTGAGGGGATATTCTTCTAAACTGAAAAAAGTAAATTATTTTTCCAATTTAAAGTAAACATTGATTTTGAAAATTTTGCTATGTAATTGGAAAATCGTCTGCCTCGTGTTTTCGTAATGATATAACTATCTCGAAGAAAGTAGGTAGGTACCTGCTTGGAGTTTTATTGATTACCGAAAGGTCTGTTCTGCTACAAAAAATGATATTTTCCAAATGATGAAAACCTTAAAAATATTCTTCTACGATTGCCACAAAGGCGCCATAATACATTAATTATACGTTTGATTAGAGAATTAGCATCCCTCGACGACCCAAACCCCCGAATCAATTTGTTGCTACGCTATTTCTATTTTCGAAATTGTATTTTCTATACTCTTTCTCCAGTACTTTATTATCATCATTATGTTTTAAATAATTGATAATATATTTTATTTGTTTCAGGTAAGCGTTGCTATTTCGATGGTACCAAATATGCCTACCTATAGGAATGAAAACATCGAGAGGATCTGTCTATTTTTGTGGCAATACTGAAACGGATGTTTCACGCCTCATTTAGCTAGGCTGGTATAGAAATCAAATGGATGGAAAATTACGAGAGAATAAAATTACCTACTCTAAATTGAGCACACCAATTTCATAGAAATAGAGAAGTACACTTTGATGTAATTTTAAGCTCTATTTTGCCTGGTTCGGCATTCATTAGTAATACCATTAACTAGTTCGTATGTATAGAACGAAAGTATAAAATTGCTGTAGTATAATTTTCACCGGTTTGATCTCTCCAAAGCTATGGCTAGCGATGATTTTTGAATAGGCCTAATATTTTTTTTTAAATTCCAAAAAATGAGTTTTTTTTTAATTTTGAAAAAAAATTGAAAAATAAAAAATTATAAAAATTTTGGAAAAAACTGTTTTGAAAATTTTTGAAAATTCAAAATTTAAAATTTTTTGATTTGGTGGATAATGAACATTTAAAAAAAAATTTAAAAATAGACAACTTTGAAAATTTTAAAATAAAAATTAAAAAATTGAAAACTTTTGAATTTTGAAAATATTTAGAATTCAAAAATTTTGAAAAATTAGAAAATTTTAAAAATTACAAAAGAAAGTCTTAAAAAATTCAAAAGGTACTTAAGTAGTTTTGAAAAATAGGCAATTTTAAAAATTAAAAAATAGAAAATCTCGAAAATTTCAGCAATAATGTTGAAAAGTTAAAAATTTAAAATTTTTAAAAAAATTGAAAACTTTAAAAATTAAAAAAATTTTAAAAAATGACTTCTATAAAAAAGTATGAAAATTTGAATTTTTTAAAAGGATTTTTCATCTTTGCAGTGGGACATAAAAAAAACTTTTTTTTTCACTTTTTTTGAAGAAAAAAAATAAGAAATGAGTTCAATTAAAAAAAAAAAAAGTTAACGAATAAGATTGTTTTAACATACGCATTACCAACCTAAAAGACCATTTTGAAATGCGTACCAACTTTACATTCATTTACAAAAACCATCACTTTAGATGACTTTTTGACTTTTTAAACTTTTTATTTCATTAATAATATATTTTTTTTTTCAATTCTCACCCATACGACAATGATGAGCAGAGCGCGGATCACTTTGAAAAAAAAACAGTTTTTTGCTACTTTTGGGTAGTGCCACCTACTTTGGTTCCTCGAAAATACCCCTAGAAAAATGCAATTTGAGTTTCTACACCTCTCCAGACCACTGACCTTCAAATTTGATATCAATTTTTTCACCCTACCATTGAGTTGAAAAGTTGTAGATCGCTAAAAAATCGAAAATTTCGAATTACAAAAAACGGGAATAACATCTGCTTGGTACCAAAACTGGACTCAAATGGCTCCTATTGATGCAAAAAAATGATTACGATAAAAAAAGTTGAAAAACTTTCACCCTCCCGGGAAAAAATCTGTTGGATCTAACCATATATGAAGTGGTCAGATCTAACTATATATGAATTTTATACCTATCAAATTTGATCAAATCATATATAATTTGATCAAACTATACACAATTTGATCCAATGATGTATGATGAGATAAAATTAAATATGATTGGATCATATTTGATAGGTACATTTCCCATTTATTATGGTTAGATCTGACCATACCCATCCCAAATTTTTCTCAACGGTCACCCATCCAACTAGTAACCAAACCCGAAGCTGCTTAACTTTTCCAATCAGATCAATGATGGTGCACTCAACTTGGTACGAACCATTTCATATATAATAAGACAGTTTAATTATATTTATGTGACACACAATCAAAGATATAACAATTACTCAAGGTTGTATAACTAAAAGTATCAGGAAAAATTCCTGTGAGTAGATAATTTCAACTTAAATTCAGAAATGATTTTTGTCGTGATACCTTCAGGACCCCATGGGGGCACTGCGCCCCAAAATTGTTGACCAAATCCAAAAAAAAAATGTAAAAAAGCATGTAGCATGTCGTTTGTTACATTTATAATAGTGCCTACTCCGAATTTTGCCTTACTTTTTTGATGGAACCCTATTCTGGCACTGCTCGTAGCCCCTAAAATTTTGAAATGAATCTGGGTTGACTCATTTTGATTTCACAGATATAACTTGATCCAATAATATCAAATTATATATGAGAGAATCTAATTTGATCCAATTTGATCCATTCGGATCTAACCATTTCTATATAACTGAATTTTCACTGATATGACTTGATCTAATTATATCAAAGTAGATATGAGGAGATCGGGTTGATATGATTTGATCTATTTTGATACAACCATTTTGGATAAAACTGGAGTTTTACAGATTCAACTTGATCCAATAATATCAAATTATATATGAGAGAATCTAATTTGATCCAATTTGATCCATTCGGATATAAGCATTTCTATATAACTGGATTTTCACTGATATGACTTGATCTAGTTGATATGTTTTGATCTATTTTGATATAATCATTTTAGATATCAGTGGATTTTCTCTGATATAACTAGATCCAATTTGACTAAATTTTATCCGATCAGATCAACATTTGGATCAAACTTGATCAAATCTGATCAGATTTTATCCAAATAGATATGACTTGATCCATGAGATTTTTTCCCGGGTGCTATGAAATTTTTTCCAGTTTTTCTATCGAAATGATTTTATGCGTCAATAGGAGCCATTTGAGTAAAGTGTCTTCTGCCCGACACCCCAACTTCTAAAATTTCAATTTTTAAAGAATAAGCTAAAATTTCATCGCGATGGCCCCAATCCAATTTCTTATTATAGGATGTTTTAGCAAATTCTGCGCTCTTTGCAACGATGTGTCGATGTATCTGAAAAATTTTCATGATTTTTTTCCTCACAGAGAAATCTGGGTTTTAAGGGCATTGGAGGTACCGCAAACGTTACTCCACTAGGTTCCACGCATTTCTCGTGACGAGCATGTAGCGCTCTCATGGAAATTTCGGAACCTGGTAGTGGGCTCTAGAACTGTGATAATTTTTTTTAATTATGAGTGTTTTTTCTTGGTATAATACCCGTCTTTACCATGATTCTCAGGGTTTGGTGGGGTGTGGGGTGCGCTTAGAGTAGTAGACTAAAAAATTAGAGTGGTTTCTCATAAAAACAAACATACCGGATGATATTTGTTCCAATCAGGGAGTAGGCGAATTTCACCATCTTACCCAGAAAGACCCTTTACTTCTAACACTTTATTCTGTAGGCCAAAACTTTTTTTTCTTGTTATATCTCGTGAAACAGGAACAGTTTGTTTTGGGATAGATTACATTTTAGCCAGAGAAAGAAAAAAGTTAAATTTTGAAAGAACGCTTCTTTTCATTCATTTCCTGAAGGATATGAAGCATTGAAAGCGTGATTATAATTTTTAAATAGCGAAATAAATGTACATCCTATCACATAAACATTTATCGGTGTTCAACTCAGTTCTCCGTTTCTATTCAATGCTTCAGGGTCGCGAATGAAGAAAAAATCTAAAGTTTTCATTCTTTCAGAAGGTTTTTTCCCTATTCTCTTCACTTTTCCGTATGCTATAACTTTTTTTCTGTTATTTTTTATTTTGTTCTTCAATTACTAAACGTCTTTGCTTCTGGCAACTTTTAAGTTGAATTGGCTCTATTTCATTATTCGCCGAATATGCGAGAGAGAGAAAGAGAGAGAGGTAAAAAGTTGACGGTGTTGGATGATTCTTTTACTTACTGTACTTCAGAGAGAAGGCAATTTAAATTCCGGTTATTCGAGTATCATTTTGATAACCTGAAGGATTGCGCTTTAATATCATGTTTACGCGCAGTTTAAAATTGTTTAAAAACTTTTCATTGAATAATTTTTCCAGCCGTGTTGAAAATGCTAGGTACTTGAACGAGTCGAGTATTATTTGCCTCCGCGCCGCTCTTTTCACTCCTATGTTTTCGAGTCTAAAGTGAATTTTTTTGCCAGGCGCGAATTAATATTTGATGATAGTAAAAGGTGGAACCTAATAGATGAAAATTACTGAATAAATAATAACGTTTAATTTTTTCCGTGCTTTTCCTCGTAATTATCGTTTGAATTAAAGTTTTTTGTGGTTGTTTTGAATTAATAAAAGAAACGAGGTTTTTTCCCTTAACGGTTGACTGGACTTCTAAATCGAAGTTTTTACCGTCGTTACCTCCTTTTTCCACCTTCGAAATTGGTCGACTTTAATTGTTGCGTTTATTCGTTATCTTTCTCAATTATATGTATAAAAAAAATCAATCAAACAAATAACAAATTACCTATGGTTAATTCTAGCAGAAGAAGTAAGTTTAATTACTCTTCTGTGATAATTTTTTAAAGCGAGCTTGGGCATTTTTTTTCGATATTTAAAATTGATTCAAAATGATTTTTTTTTGTCTTAGTTACTTACACTTTCATAAAAAATTGAAGAAAACTTTTGAGTAGGTAGGTATTTTCTCAAAAATTATGAAAAAAAAAAAAAAAAACAGAAATAGCTGGAGAAAAATTAAAGATTCATCCAATGTTTTATTAAATAAGTAGGTACATACTTAATTATAATTTTCAAAAAAAATCTTTAAAATGGTGCAAGGATATCCATACAGTTTATGTGCTGCTTTCACAGGTAATGTAAAAGAAAACACTTAAGTAAAGTTTTCGAAGTTGGAATTTATAGCTCTCCTTCCAGGGGAAATGATTGTAGAAAGATATCTTGTTACAGTAACGCTGATTGATTTGCCGTAATATCGAGGAAGAAAGCATTGCACTAAATTTATAATACCGACTGTCGTTTATTACGTTGGTGAAAAATTGCGAATTTAGGGGTAAAACTCGTAATGACTCTGGGAAGGCCGATGTACACAGATGCGAAGGGGAAGAATCTTGGAATTGAAAATGCGGCGTTAGCATCGGCAGCGCAACGTTGTAAATTCCTGTGTATTTAAAATACTTATACTCTCGACGAGCGAAGCCACGATGAATTATCCGTCATTGATAAATGTGTTCGGGCGTCGAATTGTTACGCATAAGTAATAATTTCTTTCGCATTAATTATTTTTATATATCTACGTACATTTGTATGTATTCGAATTGGAATCTCGATTAAGCGCCGAGAAGAGAAGTACAGTAATAGTTTTTACGACTTTTTGCGGTTTTTTTTAACCCTACTTTGTGGGTACTCTTCTTCATCAGCTGGCAGTTTCATTAAAGCTTTTTTTATATCGGTGGTGAGAATTCAGCTTTGAATTAAAGTGTAATGAAGATCTTCCGGGCAAATTTGTAGCAGAGGGTATTTTTCTTTCAATCTTTCTCGTGTGTTATCGTGTACTTCGTAAACTCGTTTTGTAATCATTACAAAAAAAGTGCATTTTTTCCCTACATTGCAAAAAACATAAATTACAACGAAGTGCTGACTTCGAGCAAAGAGAGAAATTCTGATTACGAGAAAATTTTCTCTTTCTGGTGAGAAGTGAAACATTATTTTATTGGTTAATCTAGAAAATTGCTACCGTGCTACGGAACCTATGTTCCCAAGCTTTTTGACGGGATCTTTTTACCTGAGCAGTAGGAGCATTTTTGTAGATATTATTTTGTCGATGGTACGGTACCTCGATTTGAAATTGACAGTAAAAAAGGTACCTATACCTATAGTTTTCAAAAGGTCAAAAGTATGAAAGTCAAGTTGATTTTTTTTTTTTTTTAAATCAAGAAGAAGAATATATCTTGTCAAATTGGCTAACATTGTTGGAGGGAAATTTTTCAAGCAATTTGTTCCTTGTTATTCCCATTGAAATGTTCTAAATATTTTTTGTAATCTTTCGCTGAAGAAAGTTATCTATCATTCAGTACCAATTTTTTTAAAGAAAACTTTTCCAAGAAAACAAAACATTTATTTGTACATCGACAGGTGTCCTCTCAAAGTGGCGAATGTCGATATGTCGATATTTACATCGAAAATAACGTAACCATCGATCTATAATTACGTCGACTATTCGACATTTAGCTGGACATAGCATCCACAATGGCATCGACATTTACCTCAAAATAAATATTTCAATCAATAAATTTAAAAAATATAAATAAAAAATATAAACCAACAACAAAAAATGTTGAAGAATTAACTAATGATGAAACAGATATAGAAGCTACTGCCTTTTTTTCTTCCGTTTTTAACTTGTTATTGATGGTTTGTAAATGTTTTGATAGCGTTATGATGAATTTTCGTTTGTTTTTAACACAGATTGTAGTCTCAAATTCATTAAAAAAACAACAAAAAAAACGGGGGAAAAGAGAAAAAATTGATCTTTCCATCCTTATCGATTATCGTTAATTTTGCTTCTTATGATAATTATCGATAATTTACCACCACTAGTACAATGTACTCGGTCACCAAATCTAATACATATAAGTATATAACGTATCATTTGTACCTTCATATATATTCCAATCGAAGCTTGTGCAATTTTGTAACTGCATTTGGGTGACATTTTTTCATCCGCATCGATTCCTATCATGAAAATGCTATATTCGTATGAATTTGGAAAATAGTCACCTTATTATGTAATTTGATTTGTAAAAAAAAAAAAAAATGTTGATTTGGAAACATGATGTAGTGTACGTGTACATAAATGGGAAACAGCAATGAAAAACATCAAAAGTTGTACTCAGACTGTCGAGCAGGACGACAAATAACGCGACTGAAAAAAAATCTAGGTCATGTTGCGTAGCTGTATGTCCTACTCCTGTACAGAGTTCATAGTGTTGGGAAAAAAGTGCAGTGTAGGTGCGCGGTCAAAACTTCGGGCACCGTTATTTGTCACTCTTGTTACATAAATTTAGAAGCTCTACAGCAAAGCATCCATCGTGTTGTTCGAACCTCGAAAGGTAAAAGAGGAAAATACGACCTTTTGTAGCAGTTTTACTTATTTAGATAAAAAAGAAGCTAACGATAAGAAAAAGAAAAGATATAAGCCGTTTATTGAAGGAAGTTTGCAGTTTTGCGAACTGTTGTTATTAGGTACAACTAAATCCACCTTCTTCAATTTTTCCTCGCCACTAACCTTCGTTATCTTAATTTCTTTTACCCTTATAAGCTGACTGTTCGCCTTTCGCATAGTGTCGTTTTTTATCTTCCTGTTTGGTACATTCGGTTTCTTCGCCAGTGTTTCCTTAATCGACGTTTACTTCAACTTTATCCCTCATTAGGTTCGCATGTAAGTAAGTATCTATACTTAGTTATAGTCTGTAGTACTAGGTATTATACTGAACTGTAAGTATGTATTGTGAGTAGGTGTACTCATTGGAGACATTACCAGGGTTCAAATTATGATGAGAAGACAGAGGCATTAGAGTGAGCGTGGGTGGGTTTTAATTGGTCTTCGTTTCTCTGAATTATATATTTTTTTTAAAACATGTTTGCTTAGGTTTCAGCAATTGATTTGTCTATTTTAACAAGAAAAAAAATATAATTACCTATATATTTACATTCCTATTTATTTTTTAAAACAAAAGTAACACCGTGTTCAATTAATTCCGAATCCCCTATATTTTTTGATTAGCTAAGTATGTGAAAATTGGAACTTTTCTCTTATTCGGAGAAAATTTTGAACATATCGCTTAATTAGAAACATTTGAAAAAAAATTTATGCTAACTTCAAAAAAATAGTTACCTACCTAGTTTTTATTTTTCAGCCTTGTTTTTTCGATTTTGAATCTTGTAGGTCTGTATACTTTGCCACGAAATTCATAAGATAGGAAGATAATTTCTGCATTTTTACACCTTCTTGAATTGTTGAAGCTTTGTAATGATTTTTATTATCAACTAGGGGGCTTTGCCTCATGGGCCGCTTCGCGGCCCCAAACCACTTGCTTGTTCCTCGGGCTTCGCTCTCGGAACTTCGCCTTGCAGTTAGCTTAGTGCTTCTACAAGAAATGAAAAAAAGGTTGGAAGGTCAGAATCCCCAAAAGGCACATCTAGGACTTCTACCGAACCTACATGCCAAAGAACAGCCTCATAGGTCAATTGAGGTGGCCTGTAGCCGTGACACAAAATTAAACAAGGCAAAAAATAGCAAAAAATGACCTCAAAATTGCGTTTTTGGGGGTGGAAGGGAGTGAGAAATGGTTGGAAGGTCGAAAACTCCCAAAAGGCACATCTAGGACCCCTACCAAACGTACATGCCAAAGGACGACCTCCTAGGTCAATTTGGGTGACCTGTAGCCGTGACACAAAATTGAAAACAGTGTAAAATGACCTCAAAATTGACTTTTTGCGGGTGGAAAAAGGTGGGAAAGGGTTGAAAGGTCAAAACTCCCAAAAGGCACATCTAGGACCCTACCAAACCTACATGCCAAAGGACGACCTCCTAGGTCAATTTGGGTGACCTGTAGCCGTGACACAAAATTTTTCAAGGTCAAAAAAGTGACAAAATAACCGGTTTCTCCCCTCCTAATTGCTGTAGGAAGCTGATTTTTGAATATGTAGTACAACTTTTTATTTCCTATCGACTGGTTTTTGATTTGGCATTTTTTGAGATTTTCTGCTCCCCCACCCCCTCCATAAAGAAGTTGACATATCTGAATTTCAGTTCAAGGTCATCTCCACTCCAACTACAAAATATTGTTTTTGAATAAACTCTATAGCCCTAATTTGAACTTATTTGGTGAAAAAGGGGCTGAGCGAGGGGCGAAAACCTGCGGGGAAAAAAAATATATATACATATAAACAGACATTGACAAAAATGGTCAAAATGGACTTCTGGAGTCATGAAATGGATTTTGTACTTACTCCCTCCCTCAACTCCCACATCATGATACAGCGTAATAGCCTTGTTTTTTTTTGACAAATTGAGAAAAAACAAGGCTAAAAATAACGATTTTTTTTTGGCGGGGGGTTTGACAGAATTTTTCTACTTCTTGTCTTTTTTTATATAGCCACCTAACTGAGTTTATAAATTTTTTCCAAGCTTTTAATGAAATTTGACTGCTGAAGATTTCGATTTACGCAAACTGACCATCTTTAGACAGGTACGTTTCGTTATTTTCTTGGATTCTAAAATTTTTTCATTCTCTTTAAATCATACGTCAGGTTCAATATAATTTGATCCAAAACGCCATGAAGAAATATTACGCAACACGATTTATTTCAACAATAGATATAATTATGGCGAAAATTCGACACAAGATTATATGAAAAATTTCTTTCTTTGAAAAAATTGAGGCATCATCAGCAAACACAACTGGCACAAATGTAATAAGTGTATAAACAATCTTGATGAATTTTCGTTCGAATTAAGAACTTCCAAATTCGCACTTAACAAATGATATTTTCGAAGGTAATTTGTTCTCGAATAAAAACACATCGTTATATCGCTTCAATCTTTTCCACAGTGTTTGAGCTTATTTACACAGCCACACACTATACGAACAAAGTAAATACTCGCTCGAAACTAACGTAAGCATACCGCATATACATCAAGAGATTGATGATGTTACAACCTATAAGAGAGCGTGTTGATTACACCGACTTTGTTCCAATTTATATCGGAAATTTATTCACCGTTTGGAAAGATTTTTTTTCAATTTCAACTTCGACGCGACCTATTTAACGTGATCGTCTGCGTTGGCACGACAAAAGCTCGCGATTTAAAAAAAATAATAATTCTTTATTTTCGATTATAATTTAGATTTTTTGAATTTAACCAGTTATTCAACTCGAAAAAAATTCACATCACGAAAGAATAAACTGTTTTGAATTCAGCTCGTGTACCTCAAAGCAGTGAAATCAATTTCTAAAATGATATCAAAGGAAAATTTAAAATACACCGCCTTTTCATCGCATCGCGCGTTTTACTGTACAACTTGAGGCAAAAAGTTTCCGAACCCGATTAATGCGAAATAGGTATTTATATTTTATGTACTTTCTAACCATACATCCACATCGATATCGTTGACAAAACCCGAGCTTGATTTTTTATACAGCAGAAAAAAAATCTATCTCATGTAAAAATTTCATTTAACCTTTCGAATGATTTTTAAAACTTTGTGAACGAAAACACGCGGCATTTTTAATAAAATAACAAACAATCTCCAGATTGGAAACTTTATTATAATTTTTTTTTTACGAAAATAAATTTTATGCAAATATCAGGAAATTGCCAAGACGATCGCACCACCCCGAACATACCTTTGAAACCGAGTATAGTTTAGATAACTTCTATGTACTTTAAAATAAAAATAGACGTTATTTTCATCACAGAACAACACCTACTTGCGAGATTCGGCTGGAAATAAAAGTTTGGGCAAGTTGAAGCAATACGTGAGCTTTTATTTTGCCTAAAAATAGCATAACAATTTAAAATTCGTCACAAACAACTTTTTGGCATACATGAATGAAAACTTTTTGACAATGGTAAAAGCTTCATTTAAAAGCTATCGCCAGAATTTCTCGGTAATTTTTGCCGCCACAAGCTTTAAGTATATTTTTAGATAGCCCATTTACTTGGTTCGTTTGTTATTTTTCTCTGTTTAAAAATAATATCTCGAATGTGCACTTCAACCGATAAGTTCTTTCGAGGCGAAACATTTTACCGCTTATTCGACTTTAAGATTTTCAGAGTTTACGAAAAAAAATAAGATTGCTCTTAGAATGATGATAATTTGTGTCAAAAAGTAAAACATTAATGTATAAAAAAAAGTCCGGACTTTTTAAATGTAAAAGTCGAGACTTTCGAGATGTAAAAAATAAATAAAATTAAACTCCTGTCAAAACATTTTCACCAACCTCACCTTATACTCTTCTTTCCGCTATTCGTTTATGTCATCAAAATTGTAGAACCAGTGCGAAACAGCTCTCATCTTGTGTCTGTACTTAATTCAATAAAGGAGACCTTCAGTTTCTATTCTTTTCTTCAGCGTGTGAGGTTTTTTTTTACTAGCTTTCCCCATTGGCTTCGCTTTTTGTACATGCTTTCTTCCTATTCCCTTTATAAGTCTACTTTCAACTTTTTACTTTGAAGACAATTCATTTAGCTGTAGAGAATGTCTATTTGATTTTTTTTGTTCTTGGAAGAAAAAAAAAGGAGAATAAACAATAATAAATTTTTTAAATAAAAGAATTTCGTAGTGGAGACTACATGACTTTCATCTTTTGATATATTGTGTATAAATATCTAAAGTTAGATAGTAGTGATTGAACCTATTCGAGATTTAGATCAAGGATAGTTCATTTAAGTAGGTAATTTAAATATTTACATTTTATGAATCACTGTTCAGATACTAAGGTAAGTTTGCCTTAGGTATTTATGGATTTCTGTTACTTTTTGGGTTATGAAATAGGTACATACTTACTTCCCAAGCCATCACAACTTCAGAAATGGTGCCTATTGGAGAAGAAGGGAGGAGAATATTGTCTATCGCTGTATCAAAAGAAAACAATTTTTTTTTTTTTTTTAATTGTGGTAGTTTTTTGAAGCAAATTTTTTTGCATTTTTTTTTAGAACTGTAAGTAATATGAAACTCTTCAAGTTTTTTTTGTCTACTAGCTTCTAAAAAAATACTTTTGCGAAAGATGCATTCCACGTCGAAAAAACTGGTACAATTTGTTGAATTTTTGAAAATTCTGTTAATTTTTTTCAAAAATTAATCAAACTACCTATACCAACATTATGCTGAACTTCTAAAAACTCAAATAACTTTTCAAAAGGATGGTCCAATTCAACCTTTCTTTGGCAACAAGGCATGCCCGTAGGGGGCACTGATTTCGGATTTTGACCAAATTTAAGGGGGGTGGTTCATTTTAAGTTAGAAGTTCGCCGTAGAAATTAATGCCTATGTACCTGATATGTTCACTTGAAGCTAGAAAGCATTTATTTCAAATTTTTGAATAAATATTCCATAAGAAAAATTGAAAAAAAAAATCTTCCTATAGTTTATTAGAAGAAAAACTAAGAAATTGAATTTTCAATGAAAAATTTATTTATAGTTCAGGAGTCCAAAAAAATTTGATCAAAAATCATTTCGCCTTATTTCTAAACTGGGGTATGAGCATAACTATTGATAAAAATAACGATTAAAAAAAAAAGTCATTTGGCACATTGGCACTTCATAGTGACCAACTTCAAAAAAAAAATTTTTTTTGAGAAAAAATCTTGATTTTTTCAATCTAAATTTTTTCGAAGTAAAAAATGCTTTATTTTTGAAAAAAAAAATAATATGTAGGTAGTTACTTATGCAGGTAATTTTTTTTTTTTTTTTTTTTTTTTTTTTTAAGATACCTAAGCATGATTAATTTTTACACACACACAAAAAAGTTTCAACTAATTTTCAGAACAAATTTTCAATGAAGTGCACAACGTTAGGCTTACTTAGATATTTATCAGGAAAAAGTGAATCATTTTTGAAAAATTAAAAGAAAAAAAAATACTTTTCAAAATATTTTGGTGAGGGTACATGACACTTTTATTTCTTAAATTTTTATAAATTAATTTTCAATTTTCTCAATTTTTTGATAGATAGTGATACGATTTCAAGTTTGTAATTTTTTGATTTTAAGTTTGGTATTTTAGTTGCTCACCTTTAATAATTTTTTCTGATTTTTTTTGCGTAATTTTTTCACTTTTTCAAATTACCTCAATTTTTTATCCCTCATCAGTACCTGCTCTTTCAAATTTTTCAAAATATCAGAAAAACATAATAATTACCTATACCTATTTTCAAGTATTTTCATGAGCTTTTTTTTTTTAATTTTTATGAATTTGTAAACCAATTGAAAACATGTTGATTTTGTTATGCTTTCTTCATTTTCTTCATTTTTTATTGCATTGCAAAAATATTTATCAACTTATTAAGTATTTAAATTATCTAATTTTTCAATATCTTACTTAGATTATCACCAAGTTTTTCATAGCATTTCAATAATTTTTGTTCTGAATTTTCCAACTAAGTACGTATACCTACTTACCTTACTTAGTACATACATAAAATTCTTCGATTTTTCATGGTTTCCCTGATTTCACCAAATTTTTAATACATTTGAAATTGATCATTTTTTTATATCGTATTTTGTCTGATTTCTTCATTTTTTTTTTATTAAATACCTACCTTAAAATTTTTCAATTTTTAAAAAATTTTCAATTTTTATGCCAGAACATTTGATTTTTTTCAATTTTTCAGGGTTTTTTCTTCAAATTTTATGCATTTTTAAATTATTTGTACATTGTTCTTATTTTCTTAATTATTAATGGATTTTTTTGAACTTCCACCAACGTGATTTTTTAATTTCTATAAACATTAGATTTCTTTTCAATTTTTTTAAAAGATGTACGTAAATTTTTCAATTTTTTCAAACTTTTGGTTTTTATTTTTCTCTTAATTTTTGATTATTTTCCATAGGTATTTTATTTTTCCAAATTATTTCAATTGTTTGCTATTTTTATTTTCTGATTTTTTTTATTGTTTAAAAGTATTTTATTTTTAGTATTTTTCACATTTTGTGAAATTTTTTATACTTTTTGTATAGGCGGCTGAAGTACCGAATTGTCCTATCCCTGAACAAATGATCAATTTTTTTTTGAAGGAATTCTGAAAGCTTATAATTTTGCGCCGATAAATTTTTCTCAAGAGTAATACAGCGAACGAAGGTATTCTCTTTGATTCTTCATTAAGAAAATGAGCCGACTCGTATAAATTCAAACTAAAGACCAAGTTGGTAGTTTTTTGGCATAGAAGCAACGCACATCAGGAACACGGAGTTTTCCACGCCACTTAACCGTATACATATTACAGTATAATAATCCCGGCGAATGCGATAATTTGCCAGCATGCTCGTCACTTTTCTGCTGTTAATAAAATCAAAGGACATATTTTAAGGCGGCAGGAATAAAAAACGGTGCAACTGTCGCTGAAGGCTGTACGAACTATGTACACGCGAAAATTAATTACTCAATTTTAATCCGACTCGGTAATATTCTTAATTACATAGACAGGATGTTGAGAGAGAGTTGAGACCTGGAAAAACATTTCTAAAATTTGCAACATACATATAAAATTCACCTCGAGGGATTTGCAATTTGTATTTATGGTTATAACGACTTTGTTTGTATAGTGTATGGCGGAAACGAAAAAATTCACCTTTGAATACGCGTCCAACTGCTCCATTATCACGTTTCAGCTTACACGATCAACTAACATAAAATTCCGACAACTATGTGCGCTTTGAGAAACGACCCACCTTCTTCAACCGATGCGTGAATTTGAACAAGATTTCATATTACGAGCGATGAAAGGCCAAAGAAAATTTCAAATAAGGTTTACTGCGCAGGGGGAATAATGGAAGGAAGAAAAAAAACGCACGTAAAAAATAAAACCCAACACATAGAAATGGAAAACATTTTCTATTGCTTTTTTACTTCTATATATGCGTTTTCTCCATCATAAGAACACCGCGTAAATTTTCTTTTCCTTTTTTTTACGACTTGTTTTAAATTCATAAAGTTCAGTTTACGTTATTTTACATTGAGAATTTATTGAATAATCTGTAAAAGAAATACAAATCATTCGTTTTTTTCTATACCGACTACGGCTGCTGCGGTTTTGGTAATCTCATCGTTAAAAAAATCTTTCTTTGGTTTAGCCCTTTTATGCGAGAAAGTACTAGATTTACCTCGTCATCATTCGGTATGTATCGAATGCATGACGAATACAAGATTTAGATTTTTCTCATTCCACAAATCCCAATTATCAATGTTTTTGAATGAAATTCTGAACATAATTGGCCTGCATTTTCTTCAATAAATTCATTCTTGGAACTTTTTAGAAGACAAAGTTGTGTTTTATTAAATAATTAGGAAAAGTGAAATATTTCCCAAAATTTTTAACAAAATGTTGCAAGTGCCTATGCCTATTTTTGGCTTGTTATTTATTAAAAATCAATTTTACTAATGATAGAGATTTTTACAAGATTTTGTGGACAATTTTTTGATAGGTAAGTATATTTTTTTTATTGAATTTCTTCGAAAAAATTTTGTTATTTTTTTCCTGGTCCATACCTACCATAATTTCAATCTTCCACTTTTTTTTTTTTTTTTTTTTTGAGATTATCTCATGATGAAAGTAAGAACTTGATCGAAATCTTCACGACGTTGTATCTTTCAAAATTTATTTAATCACTTGTTCATAAAATGTTCTTCTTGCTTAGTGGTGATAAAATTGCTATAATTACATGTAAGAATACAAATTTCATGAAAAAAAAAATGTTTGAACAATATACCATACAATACAACTTTTCGAAATGAAATTAATTAAATAAGTACTTATCATTTTAACAATGTTGAAAAATTGAGCAAAAGCAAAAACCCTCTTGCAATGTACGAATAGCTCATACAGCTTGTTTAAAATGCAACAATTAAAATTCCAGTAACATTTGGAGCACCTACAATGTCGTGATAGGCAAATTATCAGATATAAAGTCGTAACCTGGACGAATATTTTTCATCTCCTTGTCATAGTGTTTGGCTCGAAATACATTTATTATTATTATTTGCATCGGGTGCAGGCCAATTGTTCGCTTCGGCTTTTTCCATGAATATTCAACGCCTCTCTCTGTACGTTTGTAAGTATTTTTAGTATTTTTCAAATAAAACTATTTTTCCCATTTCAACTTTTTTTTAATTTGGTTGCTTAGTTGCAATTTGAGAGAAACAAAAATGAAAAATTAATAAAAGTGAATAAAATTGAAAAATGAATTCTGGGCTGTGTTCAGTTTGGAAATTTTTCCTTCGCTCATACGTCACGTTGTAAATATTAACAAACTATTGGCCAATCAGATTTCTAATTCGTGAAATTTTTATGATTGAATTTTTGATATGACGTCAAAATGACGTATGAGGGAAGGAAAAATTTCCAAACTGAACGCTCTCCTGAATTCAAAAATTGTTGAAAAAAAGAAAAATATGAAAAATAATTTTCAAATTTTTTTTTTCAAAAAATTGTAAAATGTTCATATTAGAGATAAAAATTGTAAAAATATTATTTAAAAAGAATTTCGATCAAAAAAAAAAAGAAATCAAAAGAACGTATGCTATTCAGTAGGTACCTACTTTTACAGTGACACAATAAATTTTATGACTGAATCCTAATCTTGAGTCATGTCATTTCTCAAGGCTCTTCTTTTTCGAGGGTACAATCCTTTACTTCGTGAGTAAAGCCCCAATTAACATTTTTTCGAACAAAAATTTCAGATTGAGATCCAGGAAATAATTTTGGTTATTACAAAAATTTCAGTTGAACCCTTCTTTCACCTCCCACTTTGTGTAATATATACAATATATAAAAATCAGCAGATTGTTTTCAAACGTATTATGCGAAATTGGAGAATGTGCAGTCATACACCACAAAAAATGATGTACGATCTTACACCTCACAAAAATGATGTACAATCATCATACACATCAAAAAATTATGTACGATCATACACCTTAAAAAATGATGTGTGATCATACACTTCAGAAAATGATGTATGATCATACACCTCAAAAAATGATGTACGATCGTACACCTCACAACATGATGCACGAACGTACACCTCAAAAAATGATGTTTATTGGTCACCTCACAATGATGTACGATCGTTCACCTAAAAAAATTATGTACGATCATACACATCAAAAAATTATGTACGATCATACACCTTATAAAATGATGTATGATCGTACACCTCAGAAAATGATGTACGATCATACACATCAAAAAATTATGTACGATCATACACCTTATAAAATGATGTATGATCGTACACCTCAGAAAATGATGTACGATCATACACATCAAAAAATTATGTACGATTGTACACCTCACAAAATGATGTACGACCGTACACCTCAAAAAATGATGTACGATCATACACATCAAAAAATGATGTATAATCATACACTTCAAAAAATAAAATGATGTACGGTCATACACCTCAAAAAATGATGTACAATTCATACACATCACAAAATTATGTACGATCATACACCTTAAAAAATGACGTGTGATCGTACACTTCAGAAAATGATGTATGATCATACACCTCAAAAAATGATGTACGATCGTACACCTCACGACATGATGCACGAACGTACACCTCAAAAAATGATGTTTATTGGTCACCTCACAATGATGTACGATCGTTCACCTAAAAAAATTATGTACAATCATACACATCAAAAAATTATGTACGATCATACACCTTATAAAATGATGTATGATCGTACATCTCAGAAAATGATGTACGATCATACACATCAAAAAATTATGTACGATTGTACACCTCACAAAATGATGTACGACCGTACACCTCAAAAAATGATGTACGATCATACACATCAAAAAATGATGTATAATCATACACTTCAAAAAATAAAATGATGTACGGTCATACACCTCAAAAAATGATGTACAATTCATACACATCACAAAATGATGTACGATAATACACCTTAAAGAATGATGTACTATCATTTTTTCAGACTTTTTAAAAACAAATTGTTCGCTCATAAGTTTTGATTGGAGTACAATAGGGGGGTGAAGGTTGTAGAATTGAAAAGAGCAGCCTCTTTTCACTTAGAAAAGTTCATAATAACAGCTTAGTCAAAGGATAACTTTTTGAGTTATCACTGAAGAATAAGAAAAATTGTCACTTTTTTGACATGTTTTTTCAAATAGGTATTTGGCTAGGTATAGAATTTCTTGTCCACTCATAAAAATTTCCAGTCCCATGAAAAAATTCTAGACAAAATTTGCCATCAGATGCCATGCCGCAAAGCTCATGCTTTCTAACTATTATAGTTGTTGAGAAGCACAAGATTTAAATTACATTGCCAAAATAAAAAATAAAAATTTGGACGATCATAACTTAGCCCCTGCAGTCCGAATGTTTGGGCAAACATTCTCACATCAACTCATCATAAGTTGCATAATTACTGGTTGGAAGTCTCTTTTCTCAATCCAGTACACCCTGTATAACCCACTGTTTCAATAATTCTCAATATTTAAGCGTACTTTATCTAATTCATATGAATACTTTTTCGAAAAAAAAAACCGTTAACCGAATTAAATTCGATTTCGGCTGAAAATAAATGCGTCGGTTTGAATAAAAAATATGGAACAGGCGCGATTTTTAGTCGAATGAAAAATATACAAAATCGATTTACTTATACAATGTGTGATATCGAATTATAGCCTTTCTATTTCGCTGACACGATGTTTCGTGCACTGGGCGTATAAAACAATTGGTTGCTGTTATTCACAAACAGGCTGATAATAAATTTCCGATGATTTTTATAAATAACTCTCGTTATTTCGGCTCTCTAATGTGGTATATATATTATATAGTTAAAGGAAAGCATTTCATCGCTAGGGTAAGTATACGTCTATAGGTACCTTTTTCGAAACAAATTCGTTTTGGGATGAATAAGGAATTACTTCATTTACCAGAAAATAATAAACTGACATTTTACGTTACGAGCAGAGGAGGAAAAAAAACGCACTCAGAGTAATGAGATGACGTGAACAACATCCAACCTATACATTTGTAGTACGATAGTACGATTCCATTGACAGGGTGAAATATGATACAGACCTAGATAATATTACAATTTTCTCGAAGTGGTGCGATAGTTCAAAAAAAAACAAAAAAAAAAAACGAAACAATACAAGAGGAAACACTATTCGAAATATTCAACAAAAAAAAACATCGCACCCATCGTCGTTCAAAAACTATCGCCGTACAAACGACGCACCTATAAAGATCGTGGTCGGTGAGTAGGAGAAGTATAGGAAGAAGTGAGGTATAATCTCACCTCACGCGTCGCCCATCTAATTAAGTTTGCTTGGTTTTGAAAAACATTCAACGATGTGCCATTAAGATAAGTGCAACTTTACAATTTAACCTCGCGATAACTCCGCAATTATGACATAGCAAATTTACATCTAAGTATCGCCGGGTTGAATAACATTAAAGTAATCGTAGTTGAATTTTAATCACCGCCTGCTCACACCGCTAAGACCAAATTAGAAGATTTTTTCCTCCAAATAGGGCTAAGTGCATAGGTGGGGACGCGTGGCAAAGACGCATTTGGCAAGTATAACATCTCAGCCTCCATTTCTCTCTCGCCATCTATTTTAATATCGTTCGGTATCGTATCCATAATTTTATAAACACCCGGTATAACGTTTTATCCATATATTTGAACCCGTTTATGCGAGGCTTTCGTTTATACAAAAGGGAATTTCGAAAACCATACGAAGCCGCTGCAAATACGTAAAGAAGATATGAAAGTAGAATGCATCGGGAATTATACGTAGAACGCACGGCAATAATAACACGTATACTGACAATTCGCCGACCTGAAGCGATGTACGTGCTTCGTATGCGGAATTGTTTTCCACACTAAAATACGTGGAAATTGCGGTGGAAACATTAAAAAGGAACATGCCGTCTATAAAATAAGACGCTTCGAAACGCGCCCGTCTGTGGAAAAAAAAATATACGTATAAAGATTTCACCCCAAAATATAGGATAATATTTAAATAAGGATTACGCCATTTGCGGCCGCACCATTTTTATATTTTTAACGAAAAACCTTACAGATATCAAGGTATAACATTGTACGATTACTGATCGAAAAACGGGTCAGCTGCATCGAAAAATAAATTTTTACAAACATTTTATGCCATGTATCGCAATACACACACGTAAATGTATCCCTCTTATGATATCAAAGTAAAATTATGCATAATCGGCAATCGCCGATGACGTTTTCCCCCTAAAATTCACCGATTACTTACTAAATAGATATAATATGAGGAGTAAGGTATACTCTTTCCCATGTTTTTTTTTTTTCAGAAAGTAAATGGAAATACAATTTAGTGTGAGAAGTATATTTCAATATATCAGATGGACAATACGTTAAAGTGCCTAACTTCTTTTCACTCAAGTTGAAGTCCATTTTACCTACCAAGTTTGATATATGTTTCCCAAGGCACCTCTGCTATCTCACTTTTTTTTCACTAACAGGAGATTTCAATTTTAGCGAGATAACAGTATATATACGTGCAAGAGGTACTTTTCGCCTCCATAGCAGACGCCCACGCCTCCACCAGAGAATATATATGTAAAAGTGTATACTTTGCACTTTTATGATGCCAATTATGCACTTTTTAAGGGCACCCCAAGAGGGGAAAATTTTTCTCAAAATTTTTTTCAGCCATGTATATTATGTATATTAGGTCATTTCACCTCCGAACGCATTCCATACTTTCCGCCTCCAGTGCTGTATTTTACTTTCTTACTCGAACGTTTTCGCCTCCAACGATGTTGCCGATATACTTCGAACACTTATCATGGTACCGTGCCTAACATTCATAGATTTATCCATTTTTTTCGTCAAGTACATAATCAAAAAAAGGATATTCTTCGAGAATTTTTTAAACTAATAATTTAGGTATTTCATGAACTGTCTTTAAAAACTGATATAACATTTTTTTGTTGTACTTTTTTCAAAATTCGGTTAATTTTTTTAGACTTTTTTTGGACATTTTTTAAAAGCTCGTTCAAAAAAAGGACAAATTTTTGAGATGTACCTTTTTTGGGTTCTCGTTATTTGAAACTTTTTTTTTTAACAATTTGATTTTTCATACCGGTGCCATCCATTTGCGCAAATTTATATTTTTCTATTTGTTTGCGCCAGTGGTGCCCTTACGTTTGCGCTAGTGCTCATGTTCAATTGAGCCAACGAATTTCAAAGAACAATAGACTGGGCACTGTCGATTACGCCGGTGCTCCGAAGAGAAGTTATACTTTAAGAAATAAGAACTCGAACTTATAAAACTCAAAGTTAGAAAAGAAGTGAAGGAAATACCATCTGTTTGGTGCCAAAACTGGATTTGAGTGGCTCTTATTGACGAAAAAAAGTTATTTTGATTTAAAAAATGAATATATCTCATTTTGATATTGATTTCCTTTGGATAATCTAGTTAAAATCTATTGGAAATTTTTCCAAAAATGATGAAAAATTTCAATTTGAAAATTCTTTCAACTTTCTTCTCAGATTCTTCAAAAAGTTAATTCAATAAATCATTTATTTGGATAAATAAAAAAATATATATATTTTTAGTACCTACAGCTATTTCCAAACATTTTCTATATGTAAGTATTTACTTTAAAAATTCTTTTGTAGAGAAATTCCAAAAAATACGTAGAAGAAATTTTCGTAGAAAACCTCACCGAGGGGGCTCAAATTTTTACCACGTCATACTTTTGATTTCAACATTACTTCGCCGATAATCTTGATGTTACTATTGCCATATGCTACTGCTTTGAGAGACATAGGAATAATATTATGTTTCTTATCAACTCTGAGTTTAGTGAATACATTGAGCGGAATTATGTTACTTTGAGCACAGCTATCGATTTCGAATTTGATTTTTTCATTTCCAATAATAATCTTTTCGTACCAGGCTGATGTTTTATTATTATTATCTACAGATTTTACATTAACTGCTTTAAATGATAAGGTATCACTAGAGTCATAAGAGTCATCATTTGAATCGTTATCGGTAGTACTATCGTCACATTTATAACAGCGTTCACTTTCTTACGGCCACTTTTAGGTTTACGAACATTATATTTACTGGGTTTCGTACGGTCAAAACGTTGATTGAATTTACACCCGAAAGCGAAATGATTATGATTTCCACAGTTCGAACATATTTTACCGTACGCCGGACAATTACGTTTACAATGATAAGTGTCACACTTTTTGCATCGATATTCACGATCATTATCACTCGCTGAGTTATCATGACGATCATTTTTACGATCTTTAAACTTGACTGCATCCACTGCAGCTGTCTGATCCTCGACTTTGGACGAAGGCGATTGTTCTCCTTGTATTATTTTAGCTTGTTGGCTGCTTACTTCTTGAAGACAACCCATTTCAATAGCTTCATGTAATGTTAATTTGGGAATTTTCAGTATATCGGCTTGAAGAGTTTTATTATTAACACCGATTACAATACGATCTTTATTAGTGATTTTTCTTCATCATTGAATTGACAGCCTTTTACCAGTTTTTGTAGCGCTGATACGAACTCGTCGAATGTTTCACAGTCTTTTTGCGATTGCGTGAGGAATGTTGTGTTTACACTTGGATTTACTCGATCTTCGAAGAACTGTAACACTTGTTCGATATCTTCTTTATCTTCGTCTTGTAAATCTGATGCATCGATTAATTCTTGAGCGTCACTTCCGGCAAAATTTAAGAGCAGAGCGGATTTTCTAGCACTCGACGCACCTTCTAAATTCGCAGCCACGAGGTACAGTTCATATTCATGACGGAATTTTCGCCAATTTTCAGCAGCATTAACATCGAGTTTTAAAAAACTTGGCTTATTATAGTTAGCCATTATTAGCGTTATTACTTTAACTTCTTATTAAATCATTAAAATACGCGAATTAATTATTTTTATCCGCAGCGCCATGTTATATATTAGGAAGGCATAATTAGAATGTTTATTATAACAGATACACAGACTACATCTACCTCATAAGCTCACTCTACATTATACTATATATAACACGATTATCATCTAAATTTTTCAACGTTAAACCGTGCAAAAACACATCGATGTATCTTAAAACTAAGTAGGTACCTATCGAATAATTTTCTAGGTAGGTTTTACGCACCCACGTATACGAAACCAACGCTGGGGCTCGAACCCACACTGAAAGAAAAAATGCAATAACTGTTTTAAAATTTAGTAGGAATCATTCCTCAATGTTGAGTGACGTGAAGACATTGGGGGACTTGAGTAATGGCTTCTCAAAAAAATTCAATTGTTCCACTTTCAAGTTGTGTAATGAATATACAACATTTAAGAACAGTTCACTAACGTTGAGAAATCACTCCTAAATATTTGAAGAACGATTACAAAAATTTAGGGGTATTAATTACTCACGTATGGAATAATTCCATTTTTTTTAGAAGTCGTTCCTCAATTTTCCCAATATCCCGACGTTACTCAATATATTGAGGAACGATTCCTACTAAATTGTATAATAGACAGTTACTGCATTTTTTCTTTCAGTGACATGCAAAACAGAATTTTTAAAATTGAGAAACTGGGTGACTTTTGAAATTCTACCATCACTGGCCTCACATTTTCATGAGGAATTTGATTATATCACTCTTTTTCAAATTGACGTACGAAAATTCCTATACCTAACTGGGATTCGAACCTATGACCCTACATTCCTAACTACCCTAACTTAACCACTAGACCACCGGGGCTCTACCATATTTAGCATGTTTAAAATAATATAAGGTTGTGAAATGAATGCATTTTTATTAAAATACTCAGTTTAAACGTTAAATACGTATGTCAAAAAAAAAGCATGAAAAAAAAAAATCATTACTTCTCATTTCTTCCCAAAAATTTTTTTCTTCAATGGATTGAAAATTTTCTTTTTGTAATAATATGTACCTCCCATTCCCACAGAATTTTTTTTTCAACATAATTATGATTCAAATTCAATTTTTTTAAATGCAAATTACTAATAAAAACATTTTTTTTTTCACTAAAATTTAAAAGAATCTGTTTTGATATTTCAAATATGAATTTCACTTTCAAATTTGAATCAAATTTTTGAAACATTTGTAAAAGGAATTAAATTTTTTCATATTTACTGAAGAAAGAAAATTATGGAAAAATCATTGTTTTGTGTGAACATTGATAACGTTTACATAAAGGTTTAGGAATGATTACCAAACAGCGTGTTATAATGATTCCATTTCAAAGTTTAATAATAATTCATTTAAGGGGTGAGGAATGATTCCACAACGTATTTGAACACTTGTAAATTTTTGTATATTGGTTATTGACTCTTAACTAAAACCAAGCGTTGTGTAATTATTGCTCAAAACTTGATGAATTAATATTCAATTTTTATAATTCATTACTCTAGGTTGGGTAAAAATAAATGTTACTGCTACATAGAGTAATGATCCTACAATGTTGGAAAACTGTTATACCTAAAAAAAAAAATTTATTTTAGTGCACGATTTTACATATTCCTACTTAGCCTACATAACCTAAAAACGACCTATCTACTAGCTATCTGTTCTTCCTAGCTATTTACAAAATTAAACCTACACACTAATTATTCAATCACGTTGTAGGCATTCAACGATGGGAAACCCCAAATGAGCACATTTGGGCCCCACGTTTAGGCGCCATTTTAACTTTGTGGCATGTCTTCTTGACTAATACCACATATTAAACTACTAAAAAAACCAAATTGTAAAAAAAATACGAAAAAAAAAACGAATAATTTTGATAACCACGTACCTTTGGATAGGTAATAACCAGTTTGACATCTGTCCTCGATCATTTGATTGATGATATGAGGACAGATGGGGAAAAAGGATAGCTTGGACCTTTTAATAGGTCATAATGAAGGAAGAAAATGGGAAAATGTCCATTGGATCAGGTCATTAGATTGACCATATTGAACCAATGGGTAAAAGGGGAAGGTATCTAGGTAAGATTCGCCATACGGACGAATCTACCTATTTTAACCAGCCATAAGGCTCACTTTTACACCATTATAAAAAAAGATAAATAAAACGCCAAAAAACAATTAAAAATAAAACATACCTGTATTAAAAAAATCGAATAACAAAAAATTGGGGCATAAAAAATATTATAAAAAAGAAAGGAAAAAAAATGATCAGAGCCGGCGTGCAATGCTCTGATCGGGGACCGAAAACGTAATGAAAATTACTCGCTCGCTCGATTCTAAAGTTGCCTCGAGGTATTCTTATCTCTAACCAAAGGTAGGAAAAAGAAACCGGTCCTCGAGTCGTCGTAGGAAGTTTGGGGAAAAATTACGATTAAAAATAGATGGATTTTGTAGGTACTATGTCGATATACCACAAGGTGAGCTTCATTCCAATCGTATGAAGCAGACTGATTTCATCATCTTACCCAGGGCGTCATTTTGTGTTTTTCTCGGTGATTATTTTCGTACTTACGGATGTTCGGGATGTTAGTTTTGAACATTTCGTCGGTAGAGTTTCGAAATTAACGTACATGACGGTGTCGTTTTCGGATAAAGCGACAAGACGCGAATAATCTAACCAAATTATCAAAATGCAAAAATAGCTAAGCAATAAACGAACGTTGGGGGAAATTTTCAAAAATATCCTTCCAACACTCGCGTTGAATAAAACACTCAGAGTCGAGTTTTATTATAACTGCCAACTTCCTACATTTCGCTTGTCATGTTTCAAATGAACGAAATTAAAAAGGAAAGAAGGAGAAAAAAACCTACGATACGCAGCTAAGCTATAAGAAAAGTAACGCTTTGGTAAAATTCATAAGTTTTGAAAACATAAAACCTTTCGGAATAAAAGACGAAAATAGATATGTTGAAAATACGTACACCCTTTTCCCATGATACTTTGAAGGAAATCCCTTTAAATATATCTGCTCGTATCTTATAGTTTTCAGTTTAACAAAAATGATCGATTGCGAGTATCTATGGTATTTTTTTCCTCATTTTTCTCGTCGAAGCGACTCGAGCTCGACTCGGTGCTACACGCGCGAGTGTTTCTTCGCTCTGTGTTATGACTGTTTTGTGTATAGTAGGTAGGGTGGCCCTTATTTTTGAAAGTCAGAAATTTTTAGGTGCTGAGCGCTAAAACGGTTCTCTACTATGAAAAAATAATCCCTTAAAAATTTTAACCAAATTGGTAAAGTTTAAGTGCTGCCACAAATGCATCAAAGTTGTGATATTGCAGTACAGCGCTGTATTTTTACTACCGGGCGAGCTACGTGGAGTAACCACTGTAACTACGCGGGAGAACTATGCACATCGATCTCGATACGTTGATCAAGTTCAAATTCGCACGAATCCGTACTTTAGTCGTCAAAACTTATGCAAAATATTGATTTGAATGCACACTTATGGAAGAATCGAAACGTTGATGAAAAAATATCTACAACCGTGTTGAAAATTTTTTCGAATCATTTGTGATATTCAAATCCTGAAACTGCTGCACTTTCTTTTTTGATGACGACGTAACGCTAGAAATGAAAGAAGAAATGAGGCAAGCTATACACAGTTTTGACGTATCTGAAGAAGAAATACTCATTTCACCTAAAAAGGTTCACTTCAAAACATTCAGATTGGATTTTTAATTCTTCAAAAATTAAAAATAAGTGTTTTCCTATAAATTCAGAGAAACATACTTATTTACTTTTTTTTTCAAAATTGCGAGTTAAAACAAATTTTGAAAAACGATATTTTTTGTAGGAATTCTAAAAGTTCAGATTTGATGATATTTTAAATAATTTTTCTTATTTAAAAAAAAATTAAAACAGTTGAAAAATAATTGAAAATAATTCTTAAATTTCAAAAAAATGAGACTGTGTTTTGAAAATCTTCAAATTTACGCAAAAAAGGAGTTATTTTATTTTGACAATAGTGAATTTAAAAAAAAAATCGCTCTGGCAGCATTCCATTTTACATCATTTGGATTTTAATAGCAATAATTTAGTCCAGTAGTCGCCTCAAAAATCAAAACAAATGAAGGGATTCAAAATCTTTCAATTCTATGCTTAGGCTTAAAAAAGAACTTTTTTTTAGAAAATTGTGGTTGAACAAAATTTGTCATTTTCTTAAATGGGAGGGTAGGGGGTCAGAGGGTGGGTGGGTATTTGTAAATAGACATCGCCAGAGTGTTTACAAAATATGTGGACGCCTCTGTTACCAAAAGAAGTACCCGAAATATAAAAAACGAATGCTCGTCAATGTGAAAATTTTTTTTTAAAAAACCACGCTTTTATTTAAAGTTGGTCACTTTGTAAAATGTTATTCATAGGGAAAGAGTAATGCCTTAAAAAACAAAAATAAAATTTATTTAAATACAAAAATGTGTCATGAAAATTTTTTTTTCAAAAATTTTAATGATGAAAATCGTGGTGGGGCGTTAATCGAAAAGGTATTCGTTTGCTCCTCGCACACCCCACCACGCTTTTCATCATTAAAATTTTTGAAAAAAAAATTTTCATGACACATTTTTGTATTCAAATAAATTTTATTTTTTGTTTTTTAAGGCATTACTCTTTCCCTATGAATAACATTTTACAAAGTGACCAACTTTAAATAAAAGCGTGGTTTTTTAAAATTTTTTTACATTTTTATTTAACTCTTTTTGTCGTTGAAAATATTTCTTATTATTTCATTAGATAAAATAATTATTAATTTTCTAATTTTACCAATGTTGTAAATTTGAAAATTTTCAAAATTGAACCCCCTCATAGGGGCTCAATTTGGGGTCAGGGGTAAATTTGAGTTCGAAAATCGAATTCAGCTACCTCGAAAACCAACATTTTGATATCAATGTTGTGAATTTTGAAATTTTCAAAATGGAACCCCCTCATAGGGGTCCAATTTGGGGTCAAGGGTAAATTTAAGTCCGAAAATCGAATTCAGTGGCCTCGAAAACCTACATTTCGATACCAATGTTGTGATTTTCTGAAATTTTCAAAACTGAACCCCCTCATAGGGGCTCAATTTGGGGTCGGGGTAAATTTGAGTTCGAAAATCGAATTCAGCTACCTCGAAAACCAACACTTTGATATCAATGTTGTGAATTTTGAAATTTTCAACATGGAACCCCCTCATAGGGGCTCAATTTGGGGTCAAGGGTAAATTTAAGTCCGAAAATCGAATTCAGCGACCTCTAAAACCCCTAATGTGAGCACTATGTTCTTTCAATTCCAGTAAAATATTAAATGAGAGAGGATTGGTCGAAAACATACATTTGGTTCCATGAGACAAACATACATACATACATACATACATATATACATACCAAGCTAATAAAAGCGTGGTAAAAAATTATGTGAAATCGTCCGTTTATGAATTTTTTTGTACATTTTATTCCACTTTTTGGTTTTAAAATAAATATCCAATTTTAGTTTTCTGAACCTTTATAATTATTTTACAGACTTGTAAGTAAGTATATTGAGCACAATACGTAGGGTAGTAGTACGTATGTAATTCATACCGCGACCGCGCTGTTCCGTGGTAACACCACGGGGCTCGCCGGTGGTAGAAATAATGTGAGGCGCTCCTCCTATATCCAAACTTTAACTCATTTGTGGCAGCACTTAATCTTGATCAATCTCGCCAAAATTTTTAGAGATTCATTTTTTCATGGCAGAGAACTGTTTTAGCTTTTAGCGTCTTGAGAAATCGTAAAAAAAAAAAAAACATATACAAATAAGGGCCGCCCTAATAGTAGGCGAAAAGTATGCAGAAAATTAATGGTCAGAGGTGTCTACATGTTCAGAAATAGCCACTTTGGAGCTCGGTATTGTTCTCAATTCGATGGTATTTTTACAAATTGATACGTGGACGGCATTCGGAATACGTTGAACGTTGAGACGCGTTACAAGATGAAATTTATTAAATAAAAAAATATATATCCGAGCGGAATATGCCTTTTTTTTATCGATACAGGTACGTATTAGATGTACGTACGTTCGAAGGCGCGATTCGAAGAAATATTTATCGACTTTTATAATAGTGGTGGTAAATTATCGATAATTATCGATAAGAAGCAAAATTAACGATAATCGATAAGGATGGAAAGTTATTGATAATTATCGATAACTCGATTTTTCTCTTTTCCCCCCGTTTTTTTTTTTGGTTTTTTAATAAATTTGAGAAGTATTACTACAATCTGTGTTAAAAACAAACGAAAATTCGTCATAACGCTATCAAAACATTTACAAACCACAAATAAAAAGTTAAAAACGGAAGAAATTAGAAAAAAAAAGAAAAAAAACTAAAAAAAAGTCTCTTCTTCTTATAATAAAACTTCAATATAATTTTTATTATATAATATTCTTTTGAAACAGTGCCTTTGTTTAAAACCTCTCCTCAAAAACTTTGAAATGATATCCCACACGACTTTTTTTGATACCCCCTCCCCACTTGTGAAAAATTATCGATAATTATCGATAGTTATCGATAAGGAGCGCCAGATTATCGATAATTATCGATAAGCGATTTTCTCGACTTTTACCATCACTATTTTATAACTCCCAAGTCAGCTTTATAGTTTTTTTTTTTGCTTCTTTTTAGCCGCAAAAACGTGCTAGTTTGGTATCGAGGAAAATATGTTCGATTGTTCGGCTTTATACGGAGGTGATTTATCACGGCGACATTGAAATAAACACGAATTCCGTCGCCGAAAAAAGCCTCACATTTAACAAAGCTTCAAGATCATAAAAAACCATTTATCTTTCGAAAATTAAATTTCTTCTCCGGTGGCGGGAAAAAATTTTCATTCAATGGTTCTTGGCATAAACGCAATACGCCGATGTATTTTAGAATAACGCCGCCAAGCGAAATTTCTTCCTTTAAATTACTCATTAAATAAGTATTAAGGTTTTCTTAACGAGCCGTTTCATCCTTCATCAAGACGCTAGTTCAGCAGCGTTCGCTTTATCAGTGTGCTATAGTAAATTACCGCCATCAAAACAGTCGTGTCTGTGAAATTAATTCCTTTATTCGTCTCAAAATGATAATAATAATAATAGCAATAAATGAATAAACTAACCAAGGGATGTATAAAAAAAAAATGAAAAAAGGAAGCATACTGCATGATTTCGAATCAAACTCTTTTTCACTCGCCTTTAAAAATTCCGCAGTCTACCGGATGGATAATTCGTGGACGCGGACATCAAAATTTATATCTTCAGAGATTTTTTTTTTACCCATTACTCGAATAAGCTGGCAGACTGAATAGGAAAGAAAATTGCTGATACGTTAAAGAGATCTAATGTAACCGCGAAAATGGTAAAGTTGTACAATCAGTATTTTACACATGCACCGTTGCACGTTTTACCCAACAATTTCCAAGCCACTTCCTGCATTTGTTAATTCCACCGCAGCATTTTTAACTTGATACGAGTTACGCCGCTGAATATTGTCAACGAATTTAACGTATGGTACGTTGATTCTCGATACCCCTCGACCGCTGTTTCAATTTCATCGATGCATGTATGAAAATTATTTTTTTCGCCCTGGCTACGTCAAAATATTTATTTTAAAGAAGTTCCAGCGTGTGCAACGTTTTTAATGTACATATTTTCAGTTTTTATCAGTATTAAAAAAAATAATATGCTGTTGCGAAATTTATTTACCTAGCTGCACGTTACACGGTGTCTAAAAATTTTGGTCGGAGCTGAATGTCCAACATAAACATTTGCATGGTGTGTGCTTATGTTCCTTCAAATTTCGGAATAGGCAAATTTATTGACTTGGTTGGTAGATAGGTTGAAAAGGATGCTTGAAATAGAATCCTGCGTTCTGTACCTTGATGACAGAGATGGAAAACTGAAATCAAAAAAAAAAGGAAAAAAAGAAACAGAAATGAATTTTTGATACTAAAATGAAACTGAAATTGAAAAATCAAAAACTGAAACTGAAAAATAAAAAAAGACACAAACTGAAACTGAAAAAATTTCAGTTTTAGTTTTTGGTTTTCAGTTTCAGTTTTAATGTTTTTAAAATTATTTTTATCGAGATATTTATAAATATTTTTTTACGCTGAATACTAATGCAAATTCTAAATGCTAAGTTAGGTACTAGCCATTTTTTTTTTTTTAAATTACGAAAATTTTATCATTACCACTAAAAAAAAGGAAGTTTTATTGAAGGAATTGACTGAATATTTTTGTAAATGTTAAATTATACCCATCAAACAAATCATCAAGAATATTTCGATATTTTTTTTTGAAGATTTAAATGTTTTAATGAAATTTTCTTTTCATTTTTTAATGATAAAAATTAAAAATTTTGATAAGATCCTACCTCAAAAAGTGTCAGGTAAAAATTGTACTTTTTATTTAAAAATTTAAACTTTTTTTTTAGTTGGTAATCAAATTTGAAATATTATAAGTATCTACCAACAACAACAAAAAAAAAAGTGAAAAATTGCTTGAAAATTTTTGTTATTTTTTTTTCTTTTGAGTAAGTACAAATATACTCAATTTTTTAAATAAATTAAAAAATCTTATCAATTATTAGTTCTAATTTTATTAAAAACATAATTAGGTACTTATTCAAAAATTTAAAAAAAATGGTGCAATAGAATCTATTGAATTTTTTAAATAATTATAAAAACAACTTTTCGTTAATTTCTTTTTGTTATTTTCCACACTCATTTTTTATCAATTTTATACTAGTGAATCCAAAATCAAAATGTAAAATCAACAAAAATTGAGAACTAAAACTACTGAAAAAAAAATAACTTAAATTGAAACTGAAAACCGAAACTGTAACTGATGTTTTCAGTTTTCCATCTTTGCTTGATGCAAAGAAAAGAAAATTAAATAAAAAATAGAAATACTTCCATGGGTACTAAATTGTATATATTTTTCAATGGATCAAGTTTTGAAAAATTAACTACAAATTTAACAAAATTTTAGAAAATTTTACATAAAGATGTACAACGTCTAAAAAATCACATTCATATCTACCAATCTCAAAAACTTGTTTTCCAATAAAATTCAAAGGAATAATTGCAAATTTTTTTGGGGGAAAAATTTAAAGAGGTAATAAAATTATAAAAACAATGGTTTCGAATAAGATAAAAAAAATTAAAACAGTTGAAACAAAATCCCTGAAAAAAGTTTCAAATAAAATTCAGCAAAAAAAAAAAAACACTTCTTACTTAATAAGTTTTTAAATTCAGCTTTTTTCTTTTGAAGAAAAATTTAAAAATTTGGTTTGAAAGAATTACGTACTATTGTACTTCACAAAAATTTTTTACAGGCATGTTTTGAAACGAAATTTAAAAAATACCTACTTTTAAAAAAAATCAAAAATTCGATTTTGAATACAATTTGAAAAAAATAAAAAAAAAAGTTTGAAAAAATGAAGTTAAACAAAATTCTAAGAAAGAAAAAATAGAAAAACTTTTTGTCAAAATATTTAAAAAGTACTGATACCTACTTTTAAAAATGATATAAATAATGAAAAAAGGTTTATTTTGAATAAATTTTTAAAATAATCCCCCATAAACTTTTTCGAAAATGAAATATAATTTCAAAAAACATAAGGGACAAATTAATAAATTTCTGAAATTTCCTTCTTTCTTCTTTCTTGAAAAAAATTCAGAATTGCTTGAAAAATGGGATTGATGAATTGAATTTATCAATCAAATTTGTTCAACAAAATCAAAAAAAAAAAAAAAAGAGTCCTAAAAAGAAATTAAATTAGGTAGGTACTTACTTATATAGGTAGGTATCTAATCCTGAAAAAAATCAAACTTATATAATATGTATCTACTAGTAGGTACTTATTACTTACGGTTAATGAAAATTAAAAAATTGTTTTTCAAGAAGAAAAAAAAACTGAAAATAATAATTTAAAAAAATTTCTCTAAAAATTAAAACAACAACAACAACAACAATAGGCCTAAGAAAAAATTGACATAAATTTTGTCGTACCTAACAGTAAGTTAAAAGCATTCATTTTTTTACTTTAAAAAAAAAAACATTAAAAAATAACTGAAAATCCCTCAAAAAATACTCTTTAAAATGAGAAAAAGTAAGTGTTCAGGATAAAATAGAAAATTTTAGAAAAAATTCATGATTTATTGTTCTCAAATAAAGTTTATAATTTCAACAAAATTTTTTAAAAAATTGAAAAAAAAAAATTGGCAAATTATTAAAAGTGTCTCTTTTTTTACTTCCGAAGATAATTTTAAAAATTACTGCTGAAAAAAAAACTGAGAGAATTTCACACAAAACAATGAAAAAATTAATTTAATTTTTGTTTTGTTCACAATTTTTTTCAGAGTACCTAATGTAAATTCGTTTAAAAATACTGTCTCAAAGTAAAATATAAAATTTTTGAAAATCTTGCTACTTTAAACTTCTTAAAGTTCGTAAAATCTACAGCCCTAATAGTAACATTCGGTACCTAGATATATGTTTACATAAGTGAATAAAAATGCAACAATCTCGTTCAGCTACATAATCCCATTTTGGGAACTCGAAACGCGCCCTTTCGAGGTCATAAGGGGCAAGAACTTTGCATGGCAAGGTTTCAACGATGGATATACATTTCTACACCAGAACACACCACGGATTACTATCGCTGTGCATACGGCAAAATGTCGATGAAATTTCCTACACTTGCAATAGATACTTATTTTTGATCCACCTTGAACTCTCCCAGGTGAAGAAAAAGATTTGTACTAGGCTTGCGTAATAAGTTAGTTTATGGTATCGCAGTCTTTATCGTAAAATAAAGAAACTCGAATTGATTTTTGTAACTGGCAAATTTTCAAAATTTTCTCATTGTTTGCTATGTGCCGGAATAAAACTAGGCCAGGAGTAATGATTTGGTACGCCGTTCTTTTCCAAAAACTAAAATTATTTTAATTTAAAACGAATCATTTTAAAGTTGCCGCGATGAAAAGGCATTTGCAGGAATTATTTTTCTCGTGCGGTTTCTTTTGTGAAAAACTTTCGAACTTTTGTTTTCTCTCTTCTTTTTTTTCTTCAAAAAAAAATAAATAAAAAAAATACATTGCCTATCTTAGGTTTTAGATATTTCGTTGTTTATTTGCAAATTGCGTCAACGTTGCCATAAACTGGAAGTATTGACGAATTCGTAACATAAAATTTGAAAAATTTCCCTTGCATGGAAAGTTTTTTTCTTTCCAGCTACGGTATTGAATTTATACGGCTGTCGTTTGAATAATTTCAGTGTTTTTTTTTTTTTTTTGCTTTAAAAATTGTTTTCTAAAAGTGAAAATTTATGATGCAAAATAACTTAGTGAAAAGAACACCAGCAGCGTAGTGGTATATTTTTTGCATCATAATAACGTTGAGGTTTTTAATATTTCATCGTATTTATTCTGTTAATTGTAAAATAGGGTGATAATTATTAACGACGACAATGTCGTAAACAAAAAAAAATAAATTGAGCTTACTCTTCCATCAGAGCTTAGGTTAGGTGCCTTCAGCAACATAAGATGAGGAAAAATGAAGGGAAAAAGTGTAGAAAACAAGTCAGCTCGTAGTACGTAGTATGATGATAGAAGAAAGAAGACGACCAAGTGCGAATACAACGCGATAGTAAATTCGTCAAGAGTAAATATTTAGACAAAATAAACCTTTTGCTTGCACTTATAACTAAGGTGATAAATCATAACGCCTAGTCGTTTCATCGGAAAAGCAAGCGAAAAACTTGGCCGTAAATAGTTGAAAAACCATATTAAAAGATACTTCCTAGAAACAATAAACTATAAACTTTTTCAGGCCGCGTTTAAAACCTTGACGTATGTGCGAACATTAAGCGTGCGCAATTGCAACCGTCGTCGGTATTTATTACTAAAATTTCGAGCTGTAATTTTTGAAGAGTGTAGCTTCAGAAAAGGCTTTAGAATTTCTGGTGTGTCCTTTTTACCCTTCTTTTGGTTGGACCGTTTGTCGCAACCACCAGCTTGAATAAATTACCCCTAACTAATGTGCAGGTTATCATAAATCTTACCAATTGTCTGTATAGGTAAGCGAGGTACCCTTGTACCGCCTGCTTCACATTTCTAAATAACTCCCCATTATGTTGGCGCAACATATATAGAGGGACAATTTTCCTAATGCCGATTACGGGAGGCGGATATATGCGTAATTCACAGTTCCCGAATAATTTTGTTTGACAGGCATAACTCTGCGTTTTATTTCCTATCCTGGATGGCGTTTTTTTTTCTCTATCTCATCCTTTACGTAGCTACCGGCTACCGGGTTTCATTCATTTTCGATGAGTTTACGTTTGTATATCTCGTATCAATAGTACGGAATTCAAGTCTGCCTGTGGGTTGAATATCGCGAAAGAGTGGCACAGGAAAGGTATTAAATTTATGTGATGTACGATCAAATGTGGAATCAACCCTGACCCCGAAACCACTATCACATTTCAAAGATCTAATTACAATTTTTTATTTTTCCAACATTCTGTTTTTTTTTTTCAGTTTTTTTAAATGGTTTCTTGATTTTTTGAATTTTCATTTTCTCAATTCTTTCAATAGGACGTACACTGTTCTTTTTTTTTCTGTGTTTCGATTTTTCAATATTTTAATTTATTACCCACCTATTTATCAATTTTTTCAATTATTATGACAATTTAATTCTCCAGTTTTTCTAAATTATTCTCGAGCAGCACAATCGACAAATTATCGAAATAAAAAATCGACAGAATATCGAATTCGATAAAGTGTCGCGTTAGTTCCGCATAAATCGTGAAATTATCTTTCGATATATAGATAGATTATCGACGAATTATAGTTAGCAAAAATTTCGAGATTATAGTAAGATATTTTATCGATAATATATCTATAATATCGAAAGATAATGTCACGGTTTAGGCGGAACTTTTGCGACACTTTATCAAATTCGATATTCTGTCGATTTTTTATCGATTTTTTATTCCAATTTTTCGTCTTTTACTAGCTTTTTTCTATAATTAAAAATCATTAATTAGCATAATTAATACATTAAACTATGCCTAAACACATTATTCATGTTACGGTAAGTGGATCATTTCAGAAAAAGTCAAAAAAAATTATAAAAAATCTGCCACCCGTGGGGCTTGAACCATCTACATCCTGCATGGTAATATTCTTCCCTAACCACTATGCCATACCTTATCGTTGAGGAATCAGCAATAAAACGCTTATAATAGGCAGTTTAGTACTTCCAGACGTGTTGGACTTAGAAAAATTTTCACCAATTTGGAAATAATTTCAAATATCGTCACAAAATCGTTGAAAAATCGTTCGACAAATTTCAGATTATTTGTCGATAATGTAGTTTCAAATATCGCCACAAAATCGTTGAAAAATCGAAATCGAGGAATTTCATATTACGTGTCGATAATATAGTTTCAAATATCGTCATAAAATCGTTGAAAAATCGAATTCGAGAAATTTCAGATTACGTGTCGATAATAAAGTTTTAAATATCTTCACAAAATCGTTAAAAAATCGAATTCGAGAAATTTCAGATTATTTGTCGATAATATAGTTTCAAATATCGTCACAAAATCGTTAAAAAATCGATATCGAGAAATTTCATATTACGTGTCGATAATATAGTTTCAAATATCTTTACAAAATCGGTAAAAAATCGGATTCGATAAATTTAATATAATCTGTCGATAATATAGTTTCAAATGTCGTCAAAAAATCGGTAAAATATCGAAGTCGAGAAATTTCATATAATCTGTCGATAATATAGTTTTAAATATCTTTACAAAATCGTTAAAAAATCGAATTCGATAAATTTAATGTTCTTTGTCGATAATGTAGTTTCAAATATCTGCACAAAATCGGTGGAAAATCGGAATCGATAAATTTAATATTCTGTGTCGATAGTATCGTTGACGAATATCGTCATAAAATCTTAATAATATCGAATTCGATAGTTTTTAGATTTTTTGCCTATGAAGTTGTACCCATAAATCTTTATAATATCGTGAGAACATCTATAGATTTTCAAACGATTTTTTATCGATACGTTACATCTTTCGATATTATCGATCGAGTGTGCCGCTCGGGTTAGCTGAATTAAAAAAAATTACACCCTGGAATTTCAGGACCTCAAACTTCAAATTGGAAAAAAAAATTGAAAATCTGAAAAATCGCTCTCCTGTAAAATTTCATTTGCCAACTTCTGCTTGGCTTTATTTTATTTCAAAAAAAAAAAAAAAAAGAAAATAAAGAAAAAAAAGAATACCTACAAACTGAGAAAAAACTAAAAGACTTCAGTTTCAGTTTTAGTTTCGATTTCAGTACCTAGGTATGTTAAATGTTTCCTTTTTCAGTTTCTGTTTTTTTTTTTTTGTTTTTTTTTTAAGTTTTAGTTTTAATTTTTGATTTTCAATTTTTAATTTCAGTTTTCAGTTGTGATGCGATTAAGGAAACCCATGCAGAAATCGACATTGATTTTTTTTTGTTGCATTTTTGAATTCAATGCCATTTTCTCGTAATTTTACTGAAAACCAGAGTGTGCTAGACTGTCAGGTATTTTCATAATTTTATTATTTGTATAATTTTTTTAAGTTTTGAATACTAAATTAGAATTTTTTAAAACTTTTGAGAAAAAGAGTTTGTAGTCTTTCAGTTTTAATTTCATAAATTATTACTTAATTTTTTGGAATTTGTCACTTTTTAATACCTTTTTAAGCGTCATTTTCTTTGTGATCTCTTAATTCTTTGAAAAATTCATTTAAAATTTTTTTTAATATTTCAGTTTTCATTTTTTTTTTAATTTTCTAATTATCATTCATCTCAAGTTACTCAACTTTTTCTACTTATAATTTCCTAATTTTATCAAATTTTGAATGTTTCACTAAAAAAAAAAGTTAACCCAGTTTCTGATAACGAAGCATTCGTTTATGGTGATTCAATTAGGCATCTGCATATTCTCAACGGATCCATAAGACATACATAAAAAAGTTGGTAATGTCAAATAAATTGTCAGCTAGGTGCATATTTTCTAGCTCGCTCTCTATGTTTCATTATTAAAAGCGTGAGAATCATGCAAGATCGAAATGAAGACCGAAAATATTGCAGTTTTTCGTACTTTTGTGAATTACACCAACATATAGCACAAAATTAAAAACATACCTATCTGCTCAAAAAAAAAAAAAAAAAAAAAAAATGCGATATAGTACGTACGAGAATAGAGCAAATTTTTATTTATATGTATTCTTTACTAAATTATTGCGCTCATATCCCCTTTTTCCATCCATGTCTCATCATGCTTTTCCGCAACCGTCCTCGACACCGGAATGGAAAAAATTAGATTACAAAAAAATATACAAAGAAGGACGCGCGTTTTGTTGCTCGTTATAGACATAAAACACAAAAATACTCGCGCGGCAATGTACTATTAGATATACTACAAAAAAAAAAAAAAAAAAAAAAAAATGCTCAATTCCCCCGACTACTGCGAAACCTTCAATTAATGTACTAAAGTAACCTTTTACTTTGAGCAATAAACATACCAGCAGGACCACAAAGAGAAAAACGTATGTGAGCCGTCCGTGAAGGTTCATTTAAGTTGAAATAAACGGTTATGTTCGCCATTTTCGCCGGTAAAGTGTTTGTCTCTTAGGCCCTGTTGTACAATTTTTCGTTAAACTGCAGTTTAGCTAAGTTTGAGTTAAAATTTAAACCGAGTTTAAATCATAGACATTTTACTTTTATATATGGACCGCTCGTCCAATGTTAAAATCAGCCTGATTTTGAAGCACGACGTTCTATTTTGATAAAACGCTTCTGCGCATGCGCAATCAAACGTGTGTGTGTATTTTACACATAATAAGTCGTTGTATTGGTAACGCACACAACGTAAGGGTCGAAAAATGATATTGTAAATACACACTCACAATACTTTACTTGTGCTTCAAAACCGCTGATTTACACGAGCGGTCCATATATAAAAGTAAAAGGTCTATGGTTTAAATCAAGTTGTGTTGTACCAACGATGGTTTAGCTAAACTTGAAGCCGCGATATTTTTACGTAGGTTGGTAACATGTTTTCGCGCGTTTAGCAGCTTTTTCAACGACATTTTTTCGAAAAATAGTAAAAAATACGCGGCTGTATTATTGTTTTTCGTAATTCGTTGCAAATTGTTGACGGTTGATGGTAAAATTTTTTATCGCCGTGGTCTTGACGTGGTCTTGCCGTGGTCTATGCTTCCACTAGACTTTTACCGAACAAAATATCAACAGTCAACAACCAATCACAACGCAAATTAAGTCTAACGTGATTTAAACCACCGAATTCGGCGGTTTAGGTAAACTCCGATTTAAACTCTGTTTAAGCGATGGTACAACATGAAGTTTTAGATAAACTCCGTTTAAGTAGTTAAACCAAGTTTAACTCACTTGGTACAACTGGGCCTTATACTCTTTAATTTTTTCTCATTAACTAACCCAAAGGGTTGGTAAAGAATCATGAAATTTACCCAACAAGATGTCGAATACGGGTCTTATATCTAATTTCTCGAGTGTGATGGAATTAAACATTTCATCTGTAAACTAAACTGTTTGACTCGCCTTTTACAGGCTTCGTTTTCATCAATTCTATCTCAACAAATTCGTTTCGCGTATACCTACCTACTTTAAATTTCCCTCCTTTCTGCGCTCACCTATTGTAACATTTTACCTTCATAATTTTAAAGAGTTCTTAATACCTCTGTAATGAATTCAAACTAATGATTGGACAGTGACGAGTTGACAAAATTAACGAATTTTTATTATTATTAATAATTAATTTTGCGACAGGTTGCACGAGTTTGAAATTTAATCTAACCTCGTGAAACGTCTTAAATTTCATATTCGTATAATTATCTCGAAAATACACATCGTATCGTGTTACAATAGATATTTAATTCGTTGAAAAATATCTACGTTTATGTCGTCGATATTAGAAACAAAAAAGTAGAAACCATAAGTACGTGCAGCATGCAGCTATTAAGCTTTTTACGGATACTTCTCTCAATTTTGAATTTTTTTTTCTCATTTCGATGAACCGTCGCGTCGGATCGATAATTTGTGTCTGTTTAGGTTGAAATTGCGCATCGACGTATATACGTTAAGTTTCACTATACAATGTATAAAGACGAGAATAAATTCAAAAGTTACTTTAAAACGATACGAATCAGAATGGCAGCTGTGTACATAAAAAATAAATGATAGGTAAATTGTCAAATAAAATATGAAGAAATATCAGCGCCGCTGACTCAACATCTTTGTAATATTTTTCTCTTTGATCAAAGCTATATGAACGAGCAAGTGCTATTTTTCGTCTCTCCTATGAAATCAAACAAAGTACTCGTATATGAGTACAATCACCGTAGTACGTTGTCTCCAGAGTGAAAATTTTTCGAAAGCGTGACACCGGAAAAATATAAATTATTTACGATGTACTTATAGTCGAAAGTGGACTTTCCCCGACCCCGAAATCACCATCGCATTTTTGAAATCGAATTGAAATTTTAAAAACCAATTTAGGGGTTCCCAGAGTTGTGAAATTGAGCACCTATGCTGTCGTCTGTTTTGGCTTACATGGGACATGTCAGAAGTGCCAAATTCTGATTGCAATGTACACATGCTAAAAAATGTAGTTTTATGAATATAGTACCTAAGTTAAGGAACCATAATTGCAGGTGCCCGTTTCCATTTGAAATTTTTTTGTGAATTTTTGAAATTTAAAATTTTGAGATAATCAAAAAAATTATAATAGTATTTATAATTAAAAATGACAAATTGAGAAAAAACAAGGCTAAAAACTATTAAACATTGTTTATTTTCATACCATCTTATACTTGGAACTTTAAAAAACAAACAAAATTTATTAGGTAAGTATGATATATTTTTGCCTATATCTGAATTTGAACGAACTAGAAAAAAAACATGTTGATTTGATTTACAAAAAAAAAAAAAAAAAATAGAATTAAAATGTCTTTTTTTCTAGTCCCTTCAATTTCACAGATAGGCAAAAATATGTAATAATAAATTTATTTTTTCAAGTTCTCTATAAGGTGGCATGCAAAGAAACAATTAATTTCAATACTTAGGTTTTTTCAATTTTTAATTTTTTTGAATTTCTCGAAATTTCATATTTCAAAAATTCACAAAAAATTTTCAATTGGAAACGGGCACCTGATGCAATTTTTGTATTTTTATGGCTTCCCAAACTTGAAATTTCAGGTTTCATTTTTCTACATATAACATGAAATCAAACGCATAGCATTAGCAATCGTGTGGATTTTGAACCCCTCCCACGCCAAAAATAAGTTGTGCTAAAAATGGCAAGAAAGGTGTCTAAGAACATGGGAATTCCATAGCACATAAATACTATTATATAATCGGAATTTTTGATTTTTGGACTCAAATTTTTTGATAAATTTTCAAAACGACTTTTTTCTGGATTTTACCTCAATTTTTCCTTACTATCTCCTTATAGTTTGCACTGTCGAGATTAAAATTGAGCTGACTTTTTGTAAATCCAAAACTATATGTAAACGCTTAATATACAAAATTGGAGAGAAGGGAGGGATCCAATCGAAATTTTTATAATAACCAAAATTATTTTCACGATATTAATTCAAAACTTTTGTTTGAAATTTTTTTAAATTCCAGCCCTCCCTCCCTCTCATTTTTCACTAATGTCAATGAGTGTCTTTGTACTAATATGCAAAATTAAAGGGGAGGGAAGGGTCCAATCGAAATTTTTATAATAACCAAAATTATTTCTAGGATTTTAATCTACATCTTTTGATTGAAATTTTTTTCAATGGGGACCCTCTCTCCTCTCTAATTTTTCATATTGATACATGGATACTCATTATTGAAAATTGGGGAGAGGTAAGGGTTGAATTGCAAAAAATTTTCGACAAAAGTTGTAGAATAAGTTCCTAGAAATAATTTTCATTATTATAAGAATTCCGATTGGACCCTCCACTCTTCCTAATTTTGTATATATATTAGTACAAAGACACTCATTATTGAAAAGTGGGAGGAATGAAGGGATGGAGGGGTTGAACTGAAAAATTTGTAAAACAAAAGTTGTAGGTTAAGATCCTAAAAATAACTTTGATTATTTCGAATTTGAATTTTTGTCAAGAGCGATGATGAGCCATACTTACCTCGAACTCCAGAAAACCAGGACATTCCTCCCTCCCCCCCCTCCCAAATTGAACGCTCATTTTTGACCAAAAACAATTTCTTCAAGGTGGATAACTACGTACTCATTTATACGCCTCTCGTGTTCTGAATTCACCTCAATTCATTTGTTTTTCATGAATTCGGGGTTTTTCATAAGTTTCTACCGACGCGACGTGATTAAAATTTCAATGATCTCATGAAATGATTGAATGAAGAAAAAACAATCACAGATTCGAGTTCTGCAGTTTTCTCCTGCTCAGTCAAAATTGCATTGAGGTGATTGCAAGCTATACAATAATTGAAGTTTGAGAATGATTCTCAAACAGATATTAAATTAGAGGGGAGGGAGTGGTCAGATTAAAATTTTCCTTGATACTAAAAACATTTGCAGAGATATGATGTACAATTTGTGTTTGAAAATTTTTTCAATTTGAGCCCTGCGTACAGAGATAGGGAGATTTTTTTTGAAAAATAGGGATCTTAAAGAAAAGGCGACTTTGAAAAAATGTAACTCCAGCTCATTTTTTCAAATACATTCTAGATTACGAATCAATCAAAAATCACTTTTAACCTTTCAATCCTGTGGACATTAGAACTATAGGCTCCCGAGCGGCACACTCGATCGATAATATCGGAAGATGTAACGTATCGATAAAAAATCGTTTGAAAATCTATAGATGTTCTCACGATATTATAAAGATTTATCGGTACAACTTCATAGGCAGAAAATCTAAAAACTATCGAATTCGATATTATTAAGATTTTATGACGATATTCGTCAACGATACTATCGACAAAGAATATTAAATTTATCGACTCCGATTTTCCACCGATTTTGTGCAGATATTTGAAACTACATTATCGACAAAGAATATTAAATTTATCGAATTCGATTTTTTAACGATTTTGTAAAGATATTTAAAACTATATTATCGACAGATTATATGAAATTTCTCGACTTCGATATTTTACCGATTTTTTGACGACATTTGAAACTATATTATCGACAAATTATATTAAATTTATCGAATCCGATTTTTTACCGATTTTGTAAAGATATTTGAAACTAATTTATCGACACATAATATGCAATTTCTCGAATTCGATTTTCTAACGATTGCGTGAAGATATTTGAAACTACATTATCGACAAAGAATATTAAATTTATCGAATTCGATTTTTTAACGATTTTGTGACGATATTTGAAACTATATTATCGACAAATAATCTAAAATTTCTCGAATTCGATTTTTTAACGATTTTGTGAAGATATTTAAAACTTTATTATCGACACGTAATCTGAAATTTCTCGAATTCGATTTTTCAACGATTTTATGACGATATTTGAAACTACATTATCGACAAATAATCTGAAATTTGTCGAACGATTTTTCAACGATTTTGTGACGATATTTGAAATTATTTCCAAATTGGTGAACATTTTTCCAAGTCCAACACGTCTGGAAGTACTAAACTGCCTATTATAAGCGTTTTATTACTAATTCCTCAACGATAAGGTATGAAAAATCGGAATAAAAAAATCGATAAAAAATCGACAGAATATCGAATTCGATAAAGTGTCGCAAAAGTTCCGCCTAAATCGTGAAATTATCTTTCGATATTATAGATATATTATCGATAAAATATCTTACTATAATCTCGAAATTTTTGCTAACTAATTCGTCGATAATCTATCTATATATCGAAAGATAATTTCACGATTTATGCGGAACTAACGCGACACTTTATCGAATTCGATATTCTGTCGATTTTTTATTTCGATAATTTGTCGATTGTGCTGCTCGGGCTATAATATGTACGAGTTGAATAAATTGCCTACACGGTTTGCCGTAAATTTATAAACGAGGAGCTGGTTTTGACAATTTGTATACGAGTCGAATAATTTGCCTATGTGGTTTGCCGCATTAAATGATGCTTTAGATGACAAATCTATTTTCACTTATGTGTTATGAGTTCTTGCATGTATGAAAAGTTGCTCGTTCAACTGTTTTAGGAATAAACATAAGAGACCGATCCTTTGCATATTTTACATTCCCACGATATTGAAGATGTTATAGATGAAAATCACATTTTTCTACTCCTTTTCAAGAGCTCTTTTCGGTGATTTTTTTTTTCAAAGGTATAGATAAAATACGTTTATAGGATATTTTATGTTTCAAATCCTTTTGCCTATGAATTTACAATTTTTTGACCTGCTTTTATAATAGCCAATTCAGACAACCAAAATGTCACATCGAAAGGGGCAATATCGACGAACCTATTGAGAACCACTGATATGATAATCAAGGGGAAAAAGGTATTCAATCCGCGAAACAGTATAAATACCCGATATGCAAATTATTCGACGTATCATAAACTCAAGTTACATATCGAAAATGATTTTACGTCAATCGCATTAGTAAAACGTATTAAGGTAGATGGCTATTTTTTATCGCGCTCGGTGCCGCGGATCGAAATCAATTAAAATACAAAATGGATTTCTAAACCTATAGTCAGGGGATACAAAAGAGAAAAATATGTATATGGCTAAAAATAAAGAACGACGAAACAGCCAAATTGAGAGAGTTAGGGAGAAAAAAAGACGTACAAATTTCATTCGCTATTTGATACATACCTCGTATAATACACACGGTCCTAAAAGACAAAAAAGCGCCATTTTACATAATAAATGTCTGGTAATAAATTTATTTTGTATTCAATACAATATGCGTAAAAAGTACGACATTTCGCTGTGTTTTTGCGACAGAAAACATAATAAAACGACGATACAATACCGGATAATACATCATTCCTTTTTAGAAGGCAACATATTTTAGGTATCTGTAAAATCGGCTAACTTCCTTCGCCGATGTACATAAACATATACAAACACCCAAGAGGAAAGGGAGTAAGGTACCAATAGAGAAATGGTGTATTCAGGGTGAAGTACAGAAATGAGAAAAAAAACGCCGCCTGCCATTTTCCTATGCAAATAAATCCAAAACCAGCAACCAAGATTAGATTTGATAAGAAATGAGATACAATTTATCTAAATTGAAGATCCGTAATATATTAAAAAAAAAAGTTTTTTTTTGGACGTTAAACGTATCTGTTTGGGTGCGAAGCAGAGGAACTATAATACATTAGATAGATGACGTTATCTAAACTCGAGGCGGTGTTCTACAGATCCTTTCTCATCAATCAAGTATATACGGCGCTTTGCCGTCGTTTTTCTCGCGCACTGTTCAATTCATTCACCCATCCTTCGCCACTTTGGAGTTTTTCTTCGACCTCTGTTGTACGAAGCGTGCTCCCGGTTTGGCGTTTTTTTTCTCTTTCTTTTTAGCCAACATAACATAACAAAAGGGCTAACACTTAGGCTTTTATCTGATCTAAACTAAGTACCGTTTTCATTTCGCTTTGCAGAAAGAAAAACCAAAATATACGTTAGCTGGTATTCTATTCATCTTATATTTTCTTTTGCTTTCCTTTTCGTCGGTTTAAACGAGCAATTAAAGAACGTCGGTAAGCAGAGTATTGGGTAATAAGAGGAGCGCGCTGCGTTACAAAAAGTATAGAGAAGACTTCTGTATTAGACAGTTCAACAAATGAGTAGAATGGCTTTATTTTCGCAAAGGTTCGTCGTAACGTTTTGTAACTTCGATGTTTTCTTCGGCAAGTGTGAGAGAAAAGGAGAAAAAAAACATCGGTCGGTCGTCGTATTTCGTGATTTCGACCAAATTAATGGTTTGTTATAGTGTGACGGTGTGTAGAGAGAAGAGGAAAAATGGCTGTTTTAAAAATTAAGGTTAACACTATACCGAGCATATAGAGAATGGAAAATTTGTAAAACGAGTTTGAAATTCTGCTGACCGAAATCGTCGTTAGATAACCGGCTATAATTACAACGATGGTTGTTTTTTTCTTCCTTTTTTTTTTTTTTTTTTTTTTTTTTTTTTTTTTGCAACTGGGGCATTCAACACGACGACGACTATAGGTACTTATTTTAGAAAACTGATAAAGCGACGTTTTTTGTAGGTATTAACTAGGTAGATACCAACATACCATATTTAGGTAACTCATTCCGAGTCATTTGACATGATTTCGTTTAATGAGCCTTTCGAATCATATATCTCCGACTGATACCATCTTTAACGACCTTTTTTCTTGTTTTCAACGGACATAAATCGGACACGGGTTCGAGATTTGATGTTATATGACCGTTAAGTATATTTTAAAAAACAAAGTGAAAACATTCCAATGTGAGTGTGAGAGTGAGAAAGAGAGAGAGAGCGAAAATACCTATATGATTTTATACGGCTGCGGCTCGTATAATGTTTGACGAACATAGATATAGATTGTGCACGTTTTCAATATCGTGTTGCGAAGGCATATGAAAAAGGTTGACTTGTTATCTGATAACAAATTAGTAATTAGTAGAGTTGACTAAAAACGAGTAATTAGTGTAGAATTAATATTTACAGTTTACACAAGAAAATTAACTTTGTGAGGGAAATGTAAAATAAAGAGTTCGAGATGTGTGTTGTTTATTTTTCGATTATTAGGTCATTTTTATGCTTGGGTTTTCTGGCCAACGTTATTGTACAATACGAATACGATTGGGTAAGTATAGGTAATTTGACGAAAAAAATGCAAAAATGTATGTTTGTAATTGCACAAAAATTCAAAGGTTAGGTAGGTATTCTAAGAAATTTCGGAAGGAAAAATATCTTCTTTTTTCCCCTATAAAAAAAAAATCTTTCCTAGCTTTAGAGGAAATTTCGATTTCTTGGAGAAAATAAATTGGGATTTTGAACAAAAAAACAAAATAATAAAAAATAATGGAGAAAAATATCTAATTTTTTAGAGAAGTTGGTATAAGTACTTAGATACCTATTTTCTCATTTTTATTGAAGAAACGGCCTTTTCTCTTTCTATAAAAAAATCTATTTTCTCTTAGAAAAAAATTCTCATAAATACAGTTTTTTCGAGAAATAAGTATCATAAAATTATTTTGAAATAAAAATATTTTTCAACGTTTTCGAAAAAAAATCTCAAATGTTTTATTGAAGGGGGGGGGGGGGTACATATTTCTTAAATAAGGAACATATAATTTTTCGGTCATGAAAATATCTCATTGTTTTGGAGTCGGAGTGGAATATCTACTTGAATTTAAAAATTTTATTGTTTATTTTTGATATTTTTTTTTTTATTTTGAAAAAAAAAACTAGAAGAAAATTGATCAATTTTTTTAAAGAAAAAAAGCTCATGTTTTTCTTTTGAGAAAGAAATCTGTATTTTTTAATGGGAAAAAGTCTCATAAAAAAATAAAAAATAAATTTTTCTCATAAATTATTTTTCAATTCTTTGAAAGTTGAAATTATTGATGAAAAATCTCAAATTGGGGGGAGGGACGTGATATCAAAGTTTCTTAAATGAAAAAATAATAATTTTTTTGTAGGAAAAAAAATCACTGTTTTTTGGCGATACTAAAAAACTTCTCAATTGGTTGCAAAAGTTATAAAATAGGCATGTAAAAAATTTCTCGATTTTCTTATAAGAAAAAACTCACAAACTTGTTTAATTTTTTTTTAAATTCATATTAAAAAAAAAAAAAAAAAAAATGTTTAATACCTAGGTAAGTACCAGTTATAATAGGTAGGTATTTTTAAAAAAAAATTTAAAAATTAACTCGTTTTCTTGTATAAAAAATATACTTATGTATCTCAAAAAAAAAAAAGGGAAATTTAAAACATAATTTTTTGATGAAAAAAATATTTGAGAAAGTTCCTTAATTTTGTGTAAAAATAAATATCTTTCAAATTTTTGGAGAAGCAATCTTATTTTCTGGGAAGTATCTCTGTTTTGGAGGAGAGAAATTTCAGCGTTTTGGAAAGAAAAATATCTAAATTTTTTGTGGTAGGTAGGTACCTATAATTTTTTTCAATTTTTGTGGAGAAAAAAATCGCGATTTTCGTTTACAATGAAAAATATTCCAATTTTCAGGATTCACTATAGCTTTGTTTTTTTATCGCGGATTATGCATAATCTGGATCATGGATTCTAACATTTACTTCTTAAAAAAAGGTTTAGAAATGTTCTGATCAATTATTCTAAAAGGATTATCAAAAACAAAACAAAAGAACACAATAAAATCCATAATCCACTTTCATAATCTATTCATCGAGCAGATTATTAAATGGATTCGCACATACCCTCACAATCCAAAATCTAGATTGTGCATAATCCGCGATAAAAAAACAAAGCTTATGAAAAAAATCTCAATTTTTCAAATTGATATTTTTTCAAAGTGTTTCAATTTTTTCAGAAAAGAAAAAATCTATTTTTTTTATAGGAAAATGTCTTGACTTCTTGGAGGAATAAAAACTGAATTTTTCTTATTAAAAAAAAAACAGAATTTTTTTTTTACTCTTTCCTTCTTTGAAGAAAGAAATCTCTGTTTCTAATGAGATTTTTTTTGTTTTCGAGAGAATAATTTCTCATTTTAAAAAAACATGAACTTGAATTTTTTTATGAAAAAAATATTTCTATTTTTTAAAGGAAAATCCACCTTTAAAAGTTCAGAGTTGTCGATCCTTTTTCTTAGCCGGAAGACTTTAGATGTCGTGATAAAACAAAAACAAAAACTTCCTCCTAATAATGATCTGGAAAAATTCAACCATTTTTTACAACTGCATATTTTTTTTTAAAAAGATACGCTGCAATGTTTCGAGTATAGAGTTGTTCGCTGCCTACAAACAGATTCTGCTCTTTGGTTTGTTTCATCACAAGAAGCCGGCCCAGGTCCGATGTAATGATGAGTTTAGGTGGACCGTCTTGGGCCCCGAGCAGGGTTTTAGGGGCTTGAAATTGTACATAAATGAAGAAAATTTTGACTGGATATTCTGAGAAAAGAATAAAGAGGAAATGAAAATTGTGTGTCTTTGGGACCTGATTTTAATGAATTATAAGGCCTGAAACGGCCTAACAGAGATTGAAATTCACTGGATAATTTATTATCAACTTTTTTTTTCATTCATGAGCGATCGAATACGTGGAACAATAAAATGACACGAGAGAAATGAGGTAGTAGAAGAGTTGATGTGTATGATTGATAAGCTGATATACGCAGCAATTTCACAACAAAAATAATCAATTTCCACTTATGCCGAAATGTATCGTTTAAATATCGATGAAAATGTAGTAGAAGATTTGTTTATTTTTTGTCACTGAAAATATTTAAAATGATAATTGGGTAGAACGCAGTTCGCGTCAGAATGGTTCCTAATGGTAGGCAATTTGAAATTGTTTGCTTGGAACGTAACCTCATAATATATTTCGAAATTAAAAATTCATTGTTGCGGATAGGAGGTATTTAAGAAAATAGAAAGAGATGGAAGGAAAGATAAAATGAAACTCGAGTATTCTTCGCAAAAAAGCAAATACCCTTCGATGAAAATTAAGCGATAAGTTGCGCACCACGCAGACGCCAGTGCGGGTGAAAAAGAGGCGATAGAATTTAGAGAATTTGCAAAAACTGTGCAGTTTGAAAAGATTGCTCGAGTCTTACAAATGTACATTGATTAAGGAATGGCGAATAAGTTGTTTGGTAGAATAGGCAACATTATATGAGGGTAGAGGGTTGATGTTTGGTGGTAGACAATTTGCATTATCGCTGAACTGTGAATGCTTAGAGCTGTCGCAAGAATAACGAATATAACTAGAAATTTCTCGGTATCTCGGGTTTTATCGGGTGAATCTGCAACGTGTTTCGGTACCACGTATTTAAACACGGTCTCGAAAACGATGGCAGGCGGCAGCGAGGTGAACAGTTTGTGTTGTAATATTGGCGTAATTTGCATGTCGGATGTTGCTGATAGACACGCCTTACACAATTCGAAGGCTTAAGAGAAGGAATTCTTTAAAGTGACGTTTACAAAGTTGAAAGAAAAGTTTATTATCTTCCATTTTGGTTTGCACGTGCGAATGGAATAAGTCAAAATGTCAAATTGTTGAAAAATTTCCCACTGAAGTATATTTTTTATTCCAGCCTGACGAAAGAAATTTATGGCTGGCAAAGTTTTTTCTCGTATAAATTTAGCGCAAATTGATTAAACTTTAAAGTGGATTCTGACTATAGTGACGTAAAACTACCAGACCAACTTTTCCATATGTAGGTTTTCTTTAAACAGCACTCGACGTACCATCCGCGCGGTCACAAAAAACAACCGGTTTGATTGATGTTGAAATTCTTCTTTCGCCAAGTCTAGTATGTTTTATCTTTGGTTTATTTTTCTTTTCGTATCCTTTGAAAACCGAATTTTTTCCTCTTTGATTAGTTAATCTTTGTTGTATCCTTCTGAACTTGAAAGATTTACGAAAGAGTGGGTGAATTATGAAAAGAAAAGAAAAAGGAACTAGGTAAATATTAAAAAATTCAAAGAGAAAAATTTCCCGAAATCGTTCTATTCATAATGGTTTTCCATGTCGACTATAAAGAATACACATACCCTAAAGAAAAAACGTTTTCGATGTTTAGAACGTCGACAGACGTAGAAATGATTTTTTTCTCTCTCTCAATCGTTTGTTATTTTTTATGGACGATTGTTTACGTAAAGTTATAATACTTGCAAATTCATCTTTTATTCGGGTTTATTTTGACAGTATAATATTGTCGATATCGTAATTATTATCAATACACCACGATGGAAATTAATTTACATTTTTTCAATAAATATTGTCTTTTGAGTAATTCTGCTCCAATTGTGCCGTCTGCGAAATTAGTTTATAATATCGGGACTCGTAGTGTTTATGATTTTTATTGCGAAAGAAATCGTCCAAATTTTATGTCGTTATGGCCGTCGATAAATACATAAAAGGTTCGTATTATTAATACGGCATTTGGAAAAGTGGGAAAGGAAAATTCCAACGTCGGTGGGTTTATTTTTATTTATTTTTTTAATTTATGAACTAATATAACTTTTTATTTTCTATAGAAAAAAATGTAGTGAATGAAATGCTGTAAAATTTGTCTTTGGAAAAAATGATATCCCCTTCAGCCCATTACCCCATCATACGTAAAAAATATATCATTTTTCTTTTTATTAGAAAATCCTATTTTAGAAACCGTTAAAAAAAATTGGACATTTATATGGGGCACAAAGGGGGAGTGGTAATGAACTTGTTCAGATTCGAGAATAATTGCAAATTCGTGTTTAGTGAAATCGAAATCATAATTATATCGACCACAAAATTTTCGAAATTGTTCAACCTTGTTACGTACAATGGGGGCTGGTGCCTCAAAAGTATCTCCCCTGCACCCCGTATAGGAAATTTAAAAGTGATCTCGTTCTCTAAAAATTTGTTATAGTATCAACGTTCACCATATCAAGTTTCATGCTCATTTAATGATTCCTTTTATTATTTTTTGACTTTCAAATCTTAATTACTTAATATTTGAAATGAATCATTTTTTACAATAAGTATTTCAAAATTTGATAAGATATTTAAGTGTATCTAATGATTCTGAAATTTTATGAATGAGGTTTTTAATTTAGCAGTGCTTTTTTTCCAAGAGATCTTTTGTCAAAAAATATGTTAACGAAATTTTTTCAAAGATTTTTAGGGCAGAGCCTTCGAGCAAAGCGACTCTTATCCCGAAGCTCGTCAGGTTTTTTTCTCACTGAACTCCTTCAAAACTACTGATTCAATTCTTATAAAATTTTTCATACGTATTCTAGACATATCCAAGAGTGTGCAGTTTCAATTTTGTGTTTGTATCTCAACCCGTTCGCGAAATATTAATAATTATTATCATGTTACTGCGGGGTACAGGGAAACATACAACGCGCAGTGCTATGATAGTTCAGTTGCAGAGGGGTAAAAGGAAACGTGCATGTGCAGAACGTGAATCGTGGCAGAAACCAGTTTTCCATCTAGCCTTATTAAAATGCCAATTTTTTTGAAAAAGAAGTATCCATCATAATTCTTTTTTAGCCGAATTTTTTTTTTAAAATTTAGGCTATTGTGTCCGACCCTGATTTAGAAGGAGGGGGGGTAGAAGAGTTCTGACCCCATTTGTCGACGTTTGGGACCAAAAGATGACGATCTGTCACATGTCACATATTTATATATATATATATATATATATATATAATTTTTCCCTACTTTTGGAACTCTAGGGCCGAGCCTAACAGGTCAAATGAGGTCAAACTTGATATGTAGGGTTCCCTCGGTGGCGGAAAGATGCAAAAAAAATTTTGGGGCCCTAACTCAAAATTGGGGATATGACCCTTTTTTGAGGAGGGTGCGGGGGAACCCCAATATCATGAAATTTTTTGAAACTTGCCCCAGGGATGAAAGCCCTAATTACCTACACCATAGTCAAATTTCAGCCCCCTAAGTCATCCCCACCCATTTTAGGGCCCAATGGGGTCATTTTTTCACGTTGATCAGGCTACAGACCCCCCAAATAGGGCAGGGGGGCCAACATTTTCATCATGGATCAAATTTGTGCCCCTGATGTGCCTTTTGTAGGTTTCAACTTTTGGGCCCCCTTTGACCCCTGTCAAGGGTCAAAAATCAAGATTTTTCACTATTTTTAAAATTTTACCGCTACTTTTGGAACTCTGGGGCCGAGCCTAACAGGTCAAATGAGGTCAAACTTGATAGGTAGGGTCCCCTAGGTGTAGGAATGATGCAAAAAAATTTTTGGGGCCCTAACTCAAAATTGGGTATTTTACCCCTTTTTGAGGGGGTGCGGGGGAGCTCCAATATCATGAAATTTTTTGAAACTTGCCCCAGGGATGAGAACCCAAATTACCTACACCATAGTCAAATTTCAGTCCCCTAAGTCATCCCCACCCCATTTTAGGGCCCAAAAAGTGGATTTTGGGGTCATTTTTTTCACGTTGATCAGGCTACAGACCCCCCAAATAGGGCTGGGGGGCCAACATTTTCATCATGGATCAAGTTTGTGCCCCTGATGTGCCTTTTGTAGGTTTCAACTTTTGGGCCCCCTTTGACCCCTCTCAAGGGTCAAAAATCAAGATTTTTCACAATTTTTCATGTTTTTTCTCGCTTTTCGGTACGTTGATCAGCCTGCAGCCCAAACCAAATGACCTTGGATGCTAAAATTTGGTATTTAGGATAGGTAAGGGTCACTGAGGTGCCTTTTGGGGTTTTTGACCCTCGAGCCCCAAAATTGGGGGTGGCCCTTTTTTGAGGGGGGCTCTAAAGAAGCCCCAATTTGACAAAATGATTTGAAATTTTTACCAACAATAGTGACTCTGATTGTCTCCACTGTATCCAAATTTCAGCTTCTCAAGTCATCCCCACCCCATTTTAGGGCTCAAAAAGTGGATTTTGAGGTCATTTTTTCACGTTGATCAGGCTACAGACCCCCCAAATGGAGCTGGGAGGCCTAAATTTTTATAATAGATCGAGTTTATGCCCCTGATGTGCCTTTTGTAGGTTTTGACCTTTAAACTCCTTTTGACCTCGATACAGGGTCAAAAATCAATATTTTTCAAGTTTTAACCTGTCTTTTCTGACGCGTTGAACAGCCTACAGCCCAAACTAAAAGACCTAAACAATCGAAATTTGGGATGTAGGGTCAGTAGAGGTCACTGATGTGCCTTTTGGGGGTTTCGACTTTTGAGCACCAGTTGACCCCCGTACAGGGTCAAAAATCAGAAATTTTCACATTTTAACCTATTTTTTAGGTGTGTTGATCAGCCTATAGCCCAAACCAAATGACCTTGGAAACTAAAATTTGGTATTTAGGATCGGTAAGGATCACTGAGGTGCCTTTTGGGGTTTTTGACTCTTGTGCCCCAAAATTGGGGATGGCCTCTTTTTGAGGGGGCTCTAAAGGGGCCCCAATGTGACAAAATGATTTGAAATTTCTACCAACAACAATGGTTCTGATTATCTCCACTGTATCCAAATTTCAGCTTCCCAAGTCATCCTCACCCCATTTTAGGGCCCAAAAAGTGGATTTTGAGGTAATTTTTAGCCGAATTTTTAAAAAAAAATTCAGGCTATTGTGTCTGACCCTGATTTAGAAGGAGGGGGGGTAGAAGAGTTCTGACCCCATTTGTTGATGTTTGGGTCCAAAAGATGACGATCTGTCACATGTCACATATTTATATATATATATATATATATATATATATATATATATATATATATATATATATATATATATATATATATATATATATATATATATATATATATATATATATATATATATATATATATATATATATATATATATGTATGTATATATATAATTTTACCCCTACTTTTGGAACTAAAGGCCGAGCCTAACAGGTCAAATGAAATCAAACTTATTTGAGAATATCACTTTTTTGGGACGAGTTGTGAGGGGGCCACTAAATGAGGAAATTTCTCGGAATTAGCTCCAACGAAGCACACCAACATCACCTACAACATATACAAATTTCAGCTTCCCCGGTCATCCCCGCCCCTTTGTAGATCCCAAAAAGTGGAAATCAGCTTGATATTTGCACATTGGACAGGTTTCAATTTGCTTTTTAGCCGAATTTTTTATTTTATTTTTTTTAGCCGAATTTTTTTTTAAAAATTTAGGCTATTGTGTCCGACCCTAATTTAGAAGGAGGGGGGGTAGAAGAGTTCTGACTCCATTTCTCGACGTTTGGGACCAAAAGATGACGATTTGCAAAAGTCACATATTTATATATATATATATATAATGATAATTTTACCCTCACTTTTGGAACTCTGGGGCCGAGCCTAACAGGTCAAATGAGGTCAAACTTGATATGTAGGGTCCCCTAGGTGGAGGAATGATGCAAAAAAAATTTTGGGGCCCCAACTCAAAATTGGGGATTTTACCCTTTTTTGAGGGGGTGCGGGGGAGCCTCAATATCATGAAATTTTTTGAAACTTGCCCCAGGGATGAGAACCCTAATTACCTACACCATAGTCAAATTTCAGCCCCCTAAGTCATCCCCACCCCATTTTAGGGCCCAAAAAGTGGATTTTGGGGTCATTTTTTTCACGTTGATCAGGCTACAGACCCCCCAAATGGGGCTGGGGGGCCAAAATTTTCATCATGGATCAAGTTTGTGCCCCTGATGTGCCTTTTGTTGGTTTCAACTTTTGGGCCCCTTTTGACCCCCGTCAAGGGTCAAAAATCAAGATTTTTCACAATTTTTCATGTTTTTTCTCGCTTCTTGGTACGTTGATCAGCCTGCAGCCCAAACCAAATGACCTTGGATGCTAAAATTTTGTATTTAGGATAGGTAAGGGTCACTGAGGTGCCTTTTGTGGTTTTTGACCCTTGAGCCCCAAAATTGGGAGGTGGCCCTTTTTTGAGGGGGGCTCTAAAGAGGCCCCAATTTGACAAAATGATTTGAAATTTTTACCAACAACAGTGACTCTGATTGTCTCTACTGTATCTAAATTTCAGCTTCCCAAGTCATCCACACCCTATTTTAGGGCCCAAAAAGTGGATTTTGAGGTCATTTTTTCACGTTGATCAGGCTACAGACCCCCCAAATGGAGCTGGGGTGCCTAAATTTTTATAATAGATCGAGTTTATGCCCCTGATGTGCCTTTTGTAGGTTTTGACCTTTAAACTCCTTTTGACCTCGATACAGGGTCAAAAATCAATATTTTTCAAGTTTTAACCTGTCTTTTCTGACGCGTTGAACAGCCTACAGCCCAAACTAAATGATCTAAACAATCGAAATTTGGGATGTAGGGTCAGTAGAGGTCACTGATGTGCCTTTTGGGGGTTTCGACTTTTGAGCACCAGTTGACCCCCGTACAGGGTCAAAAATCAGAAATTTTCACATTTTAACCTATTTTTTAGGTGTGTTGATCAGCCTATAGCTCAAACCAAATGATTTTGGAAACTAAAATTTGGTATTTAGGATCGGTAAGGATCACTGAGGTGCCTTTTGGGTTTTTTGACCCTCGAGCCCCAAAATTGGGGGTCACCCCTTTTTGAGGGGGCTCAAAAGAAGCCCCAATTTGACAAAATGATTTAAAATTTTTACCAACAACAGTGACTCTGATTGTCTCCGCTGTATCCAAATTTCAGCTTCGCAAGTCATCCCCACCCCATTTTAGGGCCCAAAAAGTGGATTTTGAGGTCATTTTTTCACGTTGATCAAGCTACAGACCCCCCAAATGGAGCTGGGGTGCCTAAATTTTTATCATAGATCGAGTTCATGCCCCTGATGTGCCTTTTGTAGGTTTTGACCTTTAAACCCCTTTTGACCTCAATACAGGGTCAAAAATCAATATTTTTCAAGTTTTAACCTGTCTTTTCTGACGCGTTGAACAGCCTACAGCCCAAACTAAAAGACCTAAACAATCGAAATTTGGGATGTAGGGTCAGTAGAGGTCACTGATGTGCCTTTTGGGGGTTTCGACTTTTGAGCACCATTTGACCCCCGTACAGGGTCAAAAATCATAAATTTTCACGTTTTAACCTCTTTTTTGGTGTGTTGGCCCTCGTCTGAAGAGCTGAAAGTGTGAAGGGGATTGAGAGCGAAGCCCTCAATCCTCTCCTGCCATGTCCCTATTGAGGGTAAAGCTCCCCAATAGGGGCATGGGGGCGGAGCCCCCATCTGAAGAGTTGGAATTGACGAGGTGGTTGGGGGCGAAGCCCCCAACGCGGGGGTATGGGGGCGGAGCCCCCATCCTAAGAGCTGAAAGTGATGAGGGGGTTGGGTCGGAGCCTCAACGGGGGTATGGGGGCGGAGCCCCCATCTGAAGATGAAATCTTCAATGCAGAGAGGAACTAAAACTGAAGACAAAAACCTGACATTTTTAAACTGAATTTGAAGTTGAAACTGATATTGAAACTGAAATACCATGGATGAAAACGTTTTCAAAGAGGTACACTAACTTGAAAAAAAAAATTCGGCTGTCGCGGAGCATCTTGACTGCTACGCGTTTTTTTTTTTCTTCAGAAAACGAAGTTCTTATTTTTTGTAATCCAAAGTTCTCAATTTTTTGGGTTCAAAAAAATCTTCAATTTTTTAGAACAAGAAATGTTTCAAATTGGGGGGGGGGGGGGGGATCTTCACTAGTTTTTTCAAAGAAACAATCTCTCAACTTTTTTGGAATTGGCAAAACATACCTAATCCTGAATTTTTTGTACTTGAAAAAGAAATTTTTAAAATATTTTTTATGGAATGAAACATTTATTTATTACTTAATTTCCTAGGTAGCAATTAATTTTTTTCATTTTTTCCAAAAAAGAGATCTTTCATTTCAAATTTCAATGGAAAAAAATTTAAATTTTTTGGAAAAAAGATAAATTTTCATGATTTTTTTTTAAATGAAAAAATTTCCCATTTTTTGGAAAGTAGGTACCTTCTATCAATCAGTTTTTTTTTGTTGTTTTTTTTTTTCAAAAAACAAACTTCTTATTATGTAGGTACTTTTTGGAGTAAAGAATTCTCAGTTTTATGGGTTGAAAATTTTTTTAATTTTTTTCTTTTTTTTTAGATAACTTTGACATTTAAATTGAATTGATTATCATTATCAATGTTGATGATTTTTGTAAACATTGCTCAAAATAAGTAATTCAATTTTTTTTTTAATTTTTAAAATTTTATATAGGTACTAACTTAAAAATTTGATTCGATACGTCATGTTTTTAATTTTTTTTTTTTGTCTTAGAATATCACTTCTTGCATTTTTCAATATTGAATCAAGTTTTCAAAATTTAAGTACCTAGAGTCTTCGAGGTCGAAAAAAAAAATGTTCAAAGTTCAAACAATTTTGGTAATTTTAAAATTCTTACCTATTTAATTTTTAAACGGAAAAATTTTCAATTTTTTTTAGATTTTTGCAATTGCGTGCGTAGATGGAAAAAAAGACCTAAGCAGGAAAAGCGTTTTTTTTTTTTTTTTGTAATGAATGTTATAAACTTTGCAAGTCTGTATCTCCTTAGTGCAATAACTGATAACTTCGAAACTTTGCACAATCATTGAGGGATCCTAGTGGAATATTTATTCCCTCATAATTTTGACCCCTCATGTTTATGGCCTGTTTCACAAAAGGGGGTAATTTTTAGCGAAATCAGCGTTGCCGAAACTAAAAAAAAAATGCCAAAAAATATTTTCAATCATGCTGATTACGAATATCATACTCATAATGTCAATTTTTATTTTTTTTGTGGTTCATGACCTTCTCGACCATTTTTAACGAAAAAAAATAATAATAGGTAATACCTAATAATAAAAAAATAAAACACCCGAGCGGCACACTCGATCGATAATATCGAAAGATGTAACGTATCGATAAAAAATCGTTTGAAAATCTATAGATGTTCTCACGATATTATAAAGATTTATCGGTACAACTTCATAGGCAAAAAATCTAAAAACTATCGAATTCGATATTATTAAGATTTTATGACGTTATTCGTCAACGATACTATCGACAAAGAATATTAAATTTATCGATTCCGATTTTCCACCGATTTTGTAAAGATATTTAAAACTATATTATCGACAGATTATATGAAATTTCTCGACTTCGATATTTTACCGATTTTTTGACGACATTTGAAACTATATTATCGACAGATTATATTAAATTTATCGAATCCGATTTTTTACCGATTTTGTAAAGATATTTGAAACTATATTATCGACACATAATATGCAATTTCTCGAATTCGATTTTCTAACGATTTTATGACGATATTTGAAACTATATTATCGACACGTAATATGAAATTCCTCGAATTCGATTTTTCAACGATTTTGTGGCTATAGTTGAAACTACATTATCGACAAATAATCTGAAATTTGTCGAACGATTTTTCAACGATTTTGTGACGATATTTGAAATTATTTCCAAATTGGTGAAAATTTTTCTAAGTCCAACACGTCTGGAAGTACTAAACTGTCTATTATAAGCGTTTTATTGCTAATTCCTCAACGATAAGGTATGGCATAGTGGTTAAGGAAGAGGATTACCATGCAGGAGGTAGATGGTTCAAGCCCCACGGGGGCAGATTTTTTATAATTTTTTTTTACTTTTTCTGAAATGATCCTCTTACCGTAACATGAATAATGTGTTTAGGCATAGTTTAATGTATTAATTATGCTAATTAATGATTTTTAATTATAGAAAAAAGCTAGTAAAAGACGAAAAATCGGAATAAAAAATCGATTAAAAATCGACAGAATATCGAATTCGATAAAGTGTCGCAAAAGTTCCGCCTAAATCGTGAAATTATCTTTCGATATTATAGATATATTATCGATAAAATATCTTACTATAATCTCGAAATTTTTGCTAACTATAATTCGTCGATAATCTATCTATATATGGAAAGATAATTTCACGATTTAGGCGGAACTAACGCGACACTTTATCGAATTCGATATTCTGTCGATTTTTTATTTCGATAATTTGTCGATTGTGCTGCTCGGGCATAAATTAAAAAAATTTTTTTTTTAAATATTGGGTCAGTCTTACCCTCTGGGAGGCTGAATATTGTTCCTAGGACCATAAAACCATTTTAAATCGATTTTTTTTTTAATTGAAAAAAATTAATTTTTGATTTTTATTGATTTTGGGTAAGTCTTGTCCTCTGGAAGGCTGAATATTGCTCCTAGGACAATGAAACTATTTTTAAATGAAAGTACAGGTCGAAATTGACCAAAAACAGTCAAAACCTAAAAATCGATTATTTCCTGCTTATAGGTCCCTTTTCCCATCCACATTCACAATTTTCAAACTTGTATACCTATATACATATAATTTCCCATTCATGCAAGTCAATAATTTTGATATTTTAATTATGCTAGCACATAATTTTTTTTTAGAATTTTTCCAAGTTTCTGAAAATAAATAAAATAAAAGGAAATTTCTTAGGTACAATAATTTTAAAAATTTGGTCAATTTTTTTGTCTTGGTAAATTTTCAATGTTTGATTTTTTTTGGTTGTTCAAATGTCAAAATTTTCCAAGTTATTAAAATTTGTCAAGTTTTCAATTTTAATTAATTTTTGAAATTAGCTCAATAATTTATTAACTTTTGTTTTGTGACAAGTTTGAAATTTAACAATTATTTTTGAATAATCTAATTAGGAACAAAATGTACCTATATTTCAAACGAAATTTTGAGACATTAACGCTCGCTTTGAACTATTCAGCATTTGTTCGAAGCTCTACTATGAAATACCACAAAATACGAAAGAAAATCATCATCATTCGACTCCGTTCTGCCCAAACTCACAATGAAGGTCATCTAAAAAGAAATCTAAAACCATTTGTTCCAACTTGAGTATCATATAGCTAAGCCTATCTACGCGTGCCCACATAATTATTCATTTTTGGGCATGACCGCGTAGAAAGTAAAAAGGATAAAAAAAATTAAGCTTAGATCGTGTAAGGATTTGTTTATTATTTTAATTTTTTTTTCCTCCGGTAAACATAAATACTTTCTAAATTTGTATTGTTTTAAAATACCTATACAAACAATGGCAAACCAGATTTTTATTTGTTCCTTTTTTTAGTTTTGAAAAAAAAAGGAACGAGAGAAAGAGAGAGAGAGAAAAATGTAAAAGCAAACAAGGTTTATCAGCCAAATATAAAAAATTCTCTTGAAAGAAAAGAATCATTCGCAGTAGTCTGCAGTGCACGAGCCAGGGTATGTGTATTGTTTTTGTGAAGAATACTCTTTTGGAAGTTTTTCTCTCGTTTCGTCGATTTTTGTAACGAGCTCGAAATTTAGTGAATGTAGGATGCAGCCTTTGTTACTTTGAATATGATACACTTACCTATGAATTGATAATTAGAACTAGCGAATACGAATTTCTCGACAGTTTGGGCCAAGTCGAGTTAATGACTTGAAAGTTCGAGTAAAGCTGGAATAGGCGTACTGGTTTTGTATATCCAAACCCAAGTATACCGATGGAAAGCTTTTATACTAGCAAGAGTTCTAAATATAGATGGGAAAGATGATACGTATCTTTGAAGGTTACATTACTAATATTTTCGACAGGGATGCGAGAAAAACAAGACTCGGTAATTTTTTATTTATACAAGTCGCACGATCGCTTCATATTTGTGTATTATTGAAATGTTCAAAAGGCGTGTTTCTCAAACTATAGTGTGCGTATTTAATGGTCTAAAATTCGTACAATATTCGCATTTCTACTTTCGTTCAAATTGTGAATAAATTGGCAATTTTTTCAAAAAATTCTATCTACCTGAATAAACGATAAAATTGAAACGTGGCTTGGATATGTAACATATGCGAATACCAGCGACACGATTGTTGTACAACGTTCTGAGTCCCACATAAAGTATAATAAACTTCAATATTAAGATAACCTGGCCCATGATAAAGTCTATAAACAACAATTTGGTAAAATAATACCGAATCATTAGAAGTCCACGATGGCTAATAAATCACTCTAGCTTACGCACTTTTACGAAATGGTTGGTAATTAATTTTGAGAAATTTCTTCACCGAAATTTGAAATATAATACGATCCAATATCACACAACGTATAAAATCGGACCGATATTTCGAAGATTTTCTTTCGATAAATTGATTCAGGATTAAGCAAAGTGGATTTAGGTATTTTGAAAAATTTTCTCGTCAATAAAAATTAGCTAAGTAGTTACCTACCTTTTGAGAATTATTTCCATTTTTCAAAAATAATGCGGGTGTTTTAACATTTGATAAATGATCACTTTTTTAGCTAGCCTATGGATTGGGCTAAGAAAAATTCAACTCAATTTAATTTTTTTTGAATTACTGATTACGTAATTTTCTTCTGAAAGTAAGGATAGTTTACGATCTCCTCATCGGGGCATGGGAATTTTCCATCAGCTGATTCATCACTGTAACCATCTTGACTGGCTTTTTTTTTTCATGAACGAAAAAACTTGGAAAATTATATTTTTGAAGAGGAACAAAAAAGGTGGAAAATGTACCATCCATGTATGTATTTTGAGTAAATTAAGTATAGTTTTTAAAAGATAGAATATAAAGGAACCTATAATTCGTTTCATAACTGTAACATCAAAAGATTTGACAAAAAAAATGTCCTTTTATTTTCTTCTTCAAATTCAGATGCAATGTGTACTATGGTTCTATACTTTTTTTCTCTCCAGCGATATTGCTTTGATATTAATTTTTGTACGAAGTGTTTTATCGCATCACGCGTCGTATTGGAAATCTGTGCTTTTATTTTCGCATTAAAATTTTTTCCATTAAAAAAAGTAAAAAAAAAAAAGGTTGTCACTCAGAATGAAGACTTTAATTTTAATAAAAATCGACTCTTTTTTTATTCGTACATCGGGAAATTTTGTATTTTAATTTTTAAACATTATTTCAAATTCGTTTCGTGTCTGTAGGGTACATTTAACCGAATCGAAGAGTTTTGAGTAAAATGGTAAGTGCAGAAATGGAAAAGACGAGAATTTTTCATAACTGACAAACTAAAGATTTTTATTATAAGGTACATTTAATTTCACAAGCCAGCGAGCAAGGTTTTTTCGCTTGAAAAATACAAGAATGGGTTTGCCGGGCTGGGGCTTGTAATTTGCTTGAAATTAAAGTACAATTTTAAAAGAAATGTATTATTTCGGGAAGTGGATTTTTAATTTGACACTTTTTATCGTTTGTCGCGGCTTGGTTTATTTTTCCGGCCTGTGTGATTTCGAAATGACTGAATAAAAAACAGGTGGATATTTTAAAGGGGTAATTATAACGATATTTGCAAGCTTTACTTGTGTATGCAATATGCATATACCTATTTATCTTTTGGATTTTTCAAACACAATTGGTTGGGCTAAAATTAATAAATAAGTAAATAAATAAAATGAAAAATAATAAAATCTACTTTTGATGAAAAAAGAATCAATTTCATTTATACCAAAGATATTAGTATAGCAAAAGAAACGCAACTTCCATGTTTTTTTTTTCGACAGAAAAAAAATTAATTATCTAGGTATTAGGGTGGAGTGAAAAAAAAACATACCTCGGATTTCGACTAAACTCACAGAGGTAGTTTACTTTGAGTTGAGAACCTCCCAAAAAAAATTTGAGCCACCTACCTCTCTGGGGAGTGGAGCCAGGGGCCCTCAAAGTAGGGTCACTTTGGAAAAAAACGCATTTTGTCGGTATTTTCGGGCAGTGGAACTCGAGTTACCACCGCACTCCACTCAAAAATTGCAATTTGAGTTTCTACACCCCCCTGAACCATTTATTTTGAAATTTGAACAACTTTTGGTCCTCGACAGGGGGGTTAAAAAGTTGCAGATCGATAAAAAATCGATAATTTCGAATTACAAAAAATGAAAATAACATCTGCTTGGTACCAAAACTGGACTCAAATGGCTCCTATTGATGCAAAAAAATTATTTCGTTGGAAAAAGTTGAAAAAATTTCATAGCAGGGTTGCCAACTTTCGATTTTCATAAAACATCAATTTTAACAAAAAAAAGGGGGAAATTTTGATCTTTTATGAAAATCGAAAGTTGGCAACCCTGCTATGAAATTTTTTCAACTTTTTCTATCGAAATAACTTTTTTGCATCAATAGGAGCCATTTGAGTCCAGTTTTGGTACCAAGCAGATGTTATTTTCATTTTTTGTAATTCGAAATTATCGATTTTTTAGCGATCTGCAACTTTTCAACCCCCCTGTCGAGGACCAACAGTTGTTCAAATTTCAAAATCAATGGTTCAGGGGGTGTAGAAACTCAAATTGCAATTTTTGAGTGTGGTGCGGTTGGGGGTAACTCGAGTTCCACTGCCCCAAAATACCGAAAAATTGCGTTTTTTTTCCAAAGTGACCCTACTTTGAGGGCCCCTGGCTCCACTCCCCAGAGAGGTAGGTGGCTCAAATTTTTTTGGGAGGTTCTCAACTCAAAGTAAACCACCTCTGTGAGTTTAGTCGAAATCCGAGGTATGTTTTTTTTTTCACTTCACCCTAATAGTTATGTAGGTAAGGTAGGTAAAATTTTTTGATGAAATTTTTTTGCTGAAAACTATCAATTTTTTTCGTGTAAATAAATGATTGATTTACTTACTTATTTACCACAGAAAATTATTGATTATATTTTTTTAATGAAAATGAGGAGGACATTCTCAATTGTTTTTTTTAGTAGGTAAAGAAATACTCGATTTTTTTAGTAGGTAAAAGAAATACTCGATTTTTTTGGTTAAAAAAATGCCTACCTACTCTATTCTTTTAGTGAAAAAAATAACTGAATTTTTCAATCTGAAAAATACTTTATTTTTTTAGTAAAAAAAAATACTCGATTTTTTTACTTAAAAAAAACTTGAGTTTTAATTTGTAGGGAGGAAAGGTTAAAAAAAGTTATTTTTTTGAAGACAGAAAAAAAAAAAACTTTTTGTGTGAAAATGCTCAGTTATTCTTAATGGCAAAATACTTAATTTTATAGCGAAAAAAAAATAATCAATGAAAACAGCACAGTATTTTTAATGAAAAGGTACTATTTTTTTTTTTTTTTTTAATGAAGATAATACAAAAATACTTATTTTTTAGTGCGAAAAAACATTGTTTCTTTTAGCTCATTTTTTTTAAATATTCTCATAGCCAGAAAATTATAATTATTTTGTAGAAAATTCTCCCAAAAATGACTTCCAATTTCTTTCTTTTTTTTAGAAATTATTTTGTTTCGAAACGTTTTTTCTAAAATAATTTATTTCTATTTTTTTTTTTTTTTTTTTTTTGTAAAAAAATCCTTTAAGAAGAAATCAGTTTGAAATTTTTTAAATTTCGTTTTGCTACATGATATTTCACGTCTTACTATCGTATTTTTAGCTTTATTTTATGAAATTTTATATCTCAAAAATTGTGAGTGCTTGTTTCTCGAGCACCCACAGAACCCTTCTTTCGACAATATTAGCGGAGGATCACTTTGGATACACATGTTTTCTCCTCCTCTTACTTAATGAAATATAAGATCTCTTGACGGAATAAAAATACCTTCAAAGTCGGTTCTCGCTTGAATGACAGAATGAAAAATGTGCCTACTTTGCGGGTTCTATGTGTGGTGTACATTAACCCTATTTCATATATGTATGTATAAGGGTAAGTCAATATGAAAATGCAACAGGCTTCACTAGTTGTAAACGTATATACCTATGTAATACCATAATGCATCATATGAAGATATACCTAATCGTTATAGTAGGATGTACGATAACATAGAGTACCTACTAGAGTTCTCTTTAGTACGACATAATCACGGTCTCATGACGCTATCAATTTTAATGGTTTATCGTATGGTTTCGGTTACATTGTTTATTAGATGAAAACCACTGTGTGCAGGTACCGATTCGATTTGCCAGTCAAATTGTACGAAATGGCAGCCACCACATCATAACAATTTGCCGCTTTGGTTGTTGTTTTTGGCTCGGTATTTGCAATGGTAGTACTTAATGCTTTCGCCTTTCAAAGGATCGATAAAGACAAGTTCACAAAATTTCCCACCCGTAATTACCAAATCAAATAGGTAATTGAAAACCCGATCATTCGACAACAATATGATTTTTGAGAGAAGATACAAAGAAAATAAGGAAGATCATCTATAGAATGAGGTTCATTACCTTCAAAAGAACCGAATAAAAAAAAAACACCGACTCTCGTAAAGTTTATTCAATAACAAGAATAACATAGGCGAGTGTTGTTAAAAGAGAAAGGTGAATAACAATAAAAGCGTGAGATTAGTATACGACGTGTATTACGCGTACATTTGCACTTCATTTGCCACATGGGATCGACTAGAAATTCTTTTCAGCAGACCGGAAAAACTAAATCGAGTAATGTTCACGCAAAAGGGTGATTTAATCTTCTTTACGGATAACTGAACCTTTAATTTACTTTTAACGACTTGATAAATGTACCATATCTTGATTAGTTTTGTAAATGTGTCGCAATCAAAGAAATTGAATGCTGTTAAAATCGAGCTTACGCCTGCGTACGGTCAATCGTGCTTGGCCAGGGTGAGCTTATGAGATGAGAACTTTTTTTTATCGAGGGTACGTTTTATTAAGAGGATTTCCTTGTTGGAAATTAATGAACCGACATGAATTTTGAAATAAGTCCAGGTTATGGGATCAATGTATGTTGAGTGGTTTTTTAATTTTAATTTTTTTTTTCTATGGTTGCAGGCGTTATAGCTATACACCAGCCAAAGAAACGGTTTTCAGGATTGTACACCGGGCCTTACTTCGATCCTACAACCAGCACGAATATCACAGCCCAGCTTGGGACGCACGCTTATCTACCTTGTAAAGTCAAACAATTAGGGAATAAATCGGTAAGTTGGATTATTATTCTTATAGGTATAAAAATATGTCGTCGGACGAAGTCCAAAAACCAGAATTTTACAGAAACGAGAAAAAACATTTCAGCTCCAGTACCATTAGTGCTATTTTAGATGAAATTTAATATGGTGGAAACATATTTTTATTGATCTTAAAAAAATGAAGGGTCGTGATTTTTTTCTTCACCTTTTTTGGGCCAAAAAATGCCTGGTCACAAAAATTTTTAAAAATCAGTCATTTTTGAACTTGGAATCTTTACAAAAAAAAAAAAAAAAAATGTAATTTTTTATCGTTAAATTCACATTTTCTGGCATGAAACATGCCTAAACTGATACATCAATATCTTCTGATGCCAAATCAAGTAAAAAGCGAGTTTTCAAATTTTTGTACTCAGCAGGTTTTTGACCTAGTCCGACGATGTGCATAGGTATAATTATACATTATTTCCACTCTTTCTACCCCTCCCCCACCATGAATCATTTACCCAAAATTCAATCTTTTTTTTATCCATAAGTACGATAGATATCTAACCCACATGTAAAAAAAGTCTCACTCTGCTTTTGGTTATTCTTCAAAAAAAAAAAAAAAAAAAAAAAAAAATGAAAAATTACACAGTTTTGTGTAAGTACCTTTTGGTAAAATTATTAGTTTGTAAAAAATTGAGAAATATTAAATGAAAAATAGATAATCACAAGTAAAGAAAAATTTGAAAATCTCATACCTACTTGCATATATACCTAGGTATAAATTTTAGAAGTATTGAAAATTTTATGAAATTGGAGAGACGATCATGAGAAATAGCAAAACTCTGGGTAGTTTAAATTTTTTTTATTTTTCTATTTTTTAAAACTTTAAAAAATGATACTCGACTGGTATTGGTGAAAAATGAGAAGAAAAACAAAACTGAATACTCATGTTTTTGAAAAAATTTAAGAAATCATGAAGAAATAGGAAATTCGAATGCATTGAAAATCCTTATGTGAAAACTGAACATGAAAATTTTTTAAAATATTAAATGATTGAAAAATTTCAGAAAAATTTTGAAAATGAAAATTATATGAAAATTTTATAAAAATTTTGAAAATGAAAATTTTATGAAAATTTTATGAAAATTGAAAATTAAAAAAAATATTCAGCCTATCTCATAATTTCATTTTTTTTCGAAATATCAAGGTCTGGCTCTCTAAAAATTATTCTTTTGAGGTAAAATCAACTCCCTGAAAATTTTCCTTCAAAAAATTGTAAGGTAATTGAATTTTTTCAAGTGTTTTTAACAAAATGATCACTACATTAGGTACGTTTTTATTCAACAAGACAATTTTCGGTCATTTTTCATCTCTACCCCAGATTTTAACGGGACGTGAAAAGTTTCCTTTTTTACGTTTTTTGAATACAAAAAAATAATACTTAATAAAATGAAAATCACCAAAGAAATTTTTTTTTTGGATCAAAGTGGTCTTAACGTTTACATGTTTAACCCTCCCCCCCCCCCCCCCTCCAAAAAAAACAATATTGGCAAGATTTTTTCAACTTCACTTCAGTTTTCAGAAACTCCATCTTTCCGAAAAAATGAAGCAGTTCATTCACTTCCCAAAAATTGAGTTAAAGTTGAAAAATTACCTACCATAAATGTTTTTTTGAGTGGTGAAGATAAGTATTTGTATATTAAGACCACTTCAATCCGAAAAATTTTATTTCATTCTAGCTGATTTTTGATTTTTTTTTTCAAAGAACATAAAAAATAAGCTTTTTTATGTCCTCATAAAAACTGGGAAAAAGATAAAAAATCACCGAAAATGGTCTTGTTGAGTAAAAGTACGTACCTACCTATGTAGTGACCATTTTGTTTAAAAAAAAAATTAAAATTAAATTGCAAGTTTTTGATTTTTTTTCTCAAAAAAAAATGCTCTGCGTCACCACTCAAACAAAAAAAAATTAGAAGAAAATTTTTAGTACCTACCTAAGTAGTTTTTACACTAAAAAAAAAAAAAAAATGTTTTTAGCTGGCCAGCTCATGACATTTTGAAAAATAAATAAATAATGGGTCACTCTACTGACTACTATTTTCTATGATAAAAGCTACTGATTTTCAGGTGTGCTCGGCTGGCAACAATGTCTAGAAAAACAGAACATTTTTTAACATGTTATTTCCACCTATTGAAATCATATTCAAATTAAAGATAGTGAAGTCGAATGGTTCCCCTAAGCAAAATATTTTTACAATGTAATATGATTTCAACAAATTTTCTTTTCAAAAAATGTTTTAAAAAATTTGATTTATATTTGGAACACATTGTTTTGACCGCCGCCATACTCGTATTCACATTCCTATCATCACATTTTTTTTCACGATGATAAACCTTCATATAAAAATTAAACTAAACCAAGAATGAAAATCAGACTAATGTAAACTTCATTCTATCGTATGAGTCGTCAAAAACAAAATTCACATTGAGATAATAATAAAATTTAAGAGAGTAAAAAGTACTCGTGTGCAACGTTATGTAACATTGTATTGAATCTTATCACTACTGAACTGAAATACTTGGGAAAAATTCTAATTTAAAATAAAACATACGAATAAAGGCATAATCTGTCGTAAAAATTATAAACTTTATTACATTTTCCTTTTTTTTATTTCAAGCATGGTTGAATACATGTATTCTTATCATTGCATGAATTAGCATGGGGTCATATGTATACATTGTTGTTGGAAGTAATTTACGACCAATAAGAGAAACACGAAATTCGAAAAGGTCTATCTAGTTAAATTGAAATATTGAAATGTACACGTGCGACGGTTTGAGCTCGGTGAACGCAAATATTTCAGTTGTTTTTATATGTAGATACGAAACTTTTCGGATTTATTCACTATCTGCCGCGTCGTCCGAAATGAATATACGAATAATTGCTATTTGAAACTTGTTATCCAAAAGAATAGCCCGGGTGGACTGAGACGATAGAGAAACCAAAAAATGCACACTAGCTTTAGTATGGTTCATACGAGAGAAAGTTTACGCCGGATGGCTTCGTTATACGAGTACAATGGAATTTAGACAGTTGCTTTTGAAAATACCATATTAAAATCGTAACACTCGTACTCGATTTTTATTAGCTTTGTGCGGCGTAAACACTGGAAATGCATTTTGAATTTGTTTTCACTGTTTGCGTAAAATACAACGGAAACGACTTTAATGGAAACCAATGCAATTAGAGCGTTTTCGAGGTGTTGTTTTTTTTCACTTTGTGGCTATACTTCAATTAATACGCAGCGAAAAAGCTGAAGCTGAAGTGGTAGGAGTTATAATAGCTTTCGAGTTGGTGAAAAATAGAAAACTTGCGACTGGCAAAAAAGCACGTAAAAGCCAAATTTTCAGTTTATAATTGTCAAACTACTTGTTTTTTTGTTTTCGTTCATTTTTTTCTGTTCAAATTTTCGCTTAAAAGTGAACACAGTGGTGATAAAAGTGGGACAGGGTGATGTATACTTACAGTACCTACTGCAGGAGTGGCGCCTGGCGCAGAACTACTTTTATATATGAATGATTCTTTTTTGGAGTGTATTTTTCTAAATGTGAATACTATTAAGCTAAGAAAGTACTACGAAGTACGAAGTGCTATAAATTACTGTAAATCGAAATCTTCTATAAGCACATACGAAAAAAAAAATCTTTTAAAAAATGATTCTTTCACGAAAAGTATAATACTCTCAGGAAAAATATTGATAAGACAAAAGAAAAATTTATCCTGTAAACTTTGGGCTCATTCCAATAAACAAAAACATAAATTTGGTACCAATAAACACAGACTTTCCCGTTAAAGATGACCATCTAGATTTTTAAAGCAGAAAGTTTTAATTTTTTTTTTTGAACATAATCATTTTTTAAAAATTGAACAAAATAGACAGTTTGTCAATATTTTGAAAATTTTTGCAATCAAATTATCATTTTTTTTGTTAACTATTAATATTTTGAAAAAACAAAAAAAAATGTAAGGCATAACATTTCTTTTAAAAAACAAATCTTAAATTTTATAGAAGATAGGTACCTACCTAATTATATTAATTTTTATATTTTGAGATGAACCAACAATTTTCAATTCTTTTTTAGTAAACTACTTTTTTTAACAAAAATCTTGAATTTTTTATAAAACAATATTTAAATTACTTTTGAGGAACAATTTTTCAAATTTTTGGAGGCTATTTATTTGATTTATTTTAAGTCACTTGATTTTTTTTTTTTGGAAAACTATTTCAACATTACCTAGCTCAAGTTTTTTCTAGAAAATCATTGTTTAGGAAAAAAAAAAAAATAGTTTGAAATATGCTTTTGAAAATAATTGTGGAATTTTTTCGAAATTTTCAAAAATTTTCAAAAGACAATTCATTTTTTAAATACCTGAACTATTTTGAATTATTTCAGAAAATTATTTTTTTAATTTTTTTGTAAACAGTTTTTGATTTTTTTTTCAGAACACAATTTTCAAGAGCCCATTCTTAATTATTTTTTTTTTCTGAAGACCCGTCCCTATTTTTTAATTCTTATTTTATATTGGAAAATAATAATGTTTTTCTTTAGAAAACGATTTAAATTTGTTTATAGCTCATTTTCAATTTTTTTTCTAAAGATACTTACTATTTTTTGAAAATAAATTTTTTCATTTGTTTAAGAAATCTGTTGAAATCATTTCCAAATAAGAATTTTCAATTTTTATCAAATTAAAACTTTATTTTCAATTAATTTAGATTTTCTTTATGATTTCATTAAAAACAATTTTATTTCAAGTTTAACCCTTTGTGGAGCGCTTTTATATTCATGGAGCGATTTTGATGAAATTTTGGACTTTTATTGTTGAAAGGCCAAAACTTATCGAATTACCTTAAAAAAAAATCTAGGTCAATGACCTGACAAAATTTAAGGGGTTTTACCCATTTTCCATAATGCTTCATAAAAATCAGGGTTGCTGAAACGGAACGTAACGTAACGAAATAACGAAACGTAACGAAAAATTTGACTGTAACGAAACGTAACGAAATATCGAAATCTGACTAGAGGAAAAATTGTAACGAAATGAAATAACGGAACGAAATGTTTGAAGAAAACGAAACGAAAACGTAACATTAAAATTTCAAAAATAACGTAACAAAATAACGAAAAAATTTCGTTTTTTTTTCGTTATTTTTTCGTTACGTTATTTTTTTAGCATTGCAATTTATGTGTGTAGATGGTTCTATTCAAAAAAAAAAAAAAAATCATGATCACTAATACTACCTACCAGGGTTGTAAATAACGAAAATTTTTTTCGTTTTTTCACTAACGTTATTATTTCAGTACAAAACCTATTGATATTTATGTTGAAGCCAGTTGATATGCAGTAAAATTGATTTCATACAAAGTTTTTACTTTATTTTTTTCTTAATTTCGTTATTTTTGCTATTATGGTATCGGTTCAATTTCCCAACAAGCTAGAAAAGTGTATTTGGGGTGAAATTTCTCAAATTTTGAGTACCCACGTATATAGTAACCAAAAAGTTTCGTTATAACGTAACAAAATTACAAAACTGAAGAATTAACGAAATTTTGGTGATCTGAGTAACATTATAACGGAACGTAACGAACAATTGATAATAACAAAATACCGTAACGAAACGATAACGAAAAATCACATGAATTCAGTACCGAAATAATAACGTTACTGAAATAACGAAAAAAAGTTTCGTTATTTAAAACCCTAATAAATTTTTTTTTAAATTTGAATTTTCCAAAAAAAAAAAAAAAATTGCCACTTTTTACATTACTCACTCCTTAGCACACTACAACAACTGTAAAAAATACTGAAACCACCTTTCAAGACATTTTTATTAACGTTTTTCCCAGAAACGAAACTGCTTTTTTCTCAAATTACGAAATTTTTTACAATTTTTTAATCACCGCTGATAAGAAAAATTCATAACAAAAATTCTAATGCCTGAAACGTATGGGGAAAAATGTTTAGTTTAGCAGCGCACTCTAGCGGAACGTTCTAAGGTGGTTGCATACCGAAACCACCTCCCGTTGCTGCATGAAAAAATCCATAGTTGTAAATAACGAAACTTTTTTTTGTTATTTCAGTAACGTTATTATTTCGGTACTGAATTCATGTGATTTTTCGTTATCGTTTCGTTATAACGTTACTCAGATCACCAAAATTTCGTTAATTCTTCAGTTTTGTAATTTTGTTACGTTATAACGAACCTTTTTCGTTATTTCGTTACGTTATTTCGTTACGTTATTTCGTTACTATATACGTGGGTACTCAAAATTTAAGAAATTTCACCCCAAATACACTTTTCTAGCTTGTTGGGAAATTGAACCGATACCAATAGAAAAAATAACGTAATTAAGAAAAAAATAAAGTAAAAACTTTGTATGAAATCAATTCTACTGCATATCAACAGGCTTCAACATAAATATTAATAGGTTTTGTGTCAAAAAATTATGAACTGTGTATAGAGAACAGAACTAATAAAAGTGAAATCAGGAAATAGAATGAAAACTGTGAATTAGATTTATTAGCAAATCAAAATTAGATATCATTCACTAACCATCTGTAATGTATATATATATATAATATAACAAATACGAAACGATGACGAAAAATCACATGAATTCAGTACCGAAATAATAACGTTACTGAAATAACGAAAAAAAGTTTCGTTATTTACAACCCTGTTTGATTCAATATTTTCCAAATTAGTACAAATTCTACGATGACAGAGTGATTTTTGATTTTTTTTTTTCATCAATTTGCTAAAAAAATAACGTAACGAAAAAAAACGAAATTTTTTCGTTATTTTGTTAAGTTATTTTTGAAATGTTGATGTTACGTTTTCGTTTCGTTTTCTTCAAACATTTCGTTCCGTTATTTAATTTCATTACAATTTTTCCTGTAGTCAGATTTCGATATTTCATTACGTTTCGTTACATTCAACTTTTTCGTTACGTTTCGTTATTTTGTTACGTTACGTTCCGTTCCAGCAACCCTGATTTTTATAAAGCATTATGGAAAATGGGTAAAACCCCTTAAATTTTGTCAGGTCATTGACCTAGATTTTTTTTTAAGGTAATTCGGTAAGTTTCGGCCTTTCAACAGTGACCTACAACTATGATTATTTTTCAGGTATCGTGGATCAGACGAAGAGATGCACACATACTAACAGTAGATAGGTACACATTTATAGCCGACGATAGGTTTCAAGCTTTCCTTGTCGAATCAACAGACACGTGGACGTTACAAATAAAATACGTGCAAGCCAGAGATCAGGGTCAATACGAATGTCAAGTGAGCACCGAACCAAAAATGAGTCATTTCATCACGTTAAACGTTGTTGGTAAGTGAAATTTTTCAAAATCGAGTAATTTTATGTAGATTGTAGAGAAACTGTATTAGATAGGCTATTGTTTACGAACACTACACGAGATCACTTCTGTAGAATTTGTGGCATAAGCATTGTTATGATTTACGATCTGTGCATGGCGTGCTTGTTAGTTGAATTCAGCCTGCGAAGTATTTCAGATTAGCTCATTATATCGAAATACGTAGAAGGCATTTTTAAAGTGATAATCGTATACCTAATATCGAATGAAAAAGTCGCTAACTAACGGGTCTTGTAAAATGAGCTCCCTAATATAGGCTACAAAAAGGATAACGATGTGCCATTACACTTGATATAAAATAATCAACTGATAATTTACCAAATAGCCAGTATCATTAGATACTGGAAATAAAATTATATGTTATACGAACGAATATGTTTATAATAAAAGCAATGTTTATGAGCATAGAAAGGGAAAGAATGAAAAAAAAAAACTTTTGAAGTACCAAACCTAATTATTATGCAATATCAATTCGTGAGAAATTGTTTGACGAACACGAATAAAAAACATGGAAACAATAATACTTATTATGCCATGTAACGCGATACGTAAAACACTTTTTTTATTTTGTGAAATAGAACGAAATATTTTATCGTATGCGTCCCTTTTTGAGTCCTAGTAAAGGGTAAAAAAAAAACACCTTTTGAACATGGCCTGAACCAAGCCTGAACTGTAGAAAAAAGTACGTACTTGGAAATAAACGAGATTCTCGACATTCTTGCAACGACAATAAAGCAAATAAGCTTGATCAAAACTCAGATAACAAATGTGCTGGCATTGTATAATCGGTTTGATGTCGACTACCTCGGACATGGTTTTTATTTTCACATTTTATTTCTTTTTGGAGATGTGATTTTTGCACTTTTGTACGAATTGGAAATCGACATTTTGTACTTTGGGGTTTTCCAGGGACAAACGACGGATAAATCGGAATGAATTAAGTACAATTATTTGTACCTGATCTAATGGTCGTTTTGTATGGAACTTTGTTCAGTTTTTGTAGGTGCTTAAGGATGGTGTAGAGTGTAGACCTGCGTATAGGATTTCCGGGAACACCTTTTGAAACTTCAAATTTAGATATAATAAATTTAAAATAAAATAGGTACTTTGAAAAAAAATATTTTTCAACTTTTCTCAAATAGGTACTTAATTTAAAAATTCTATCAAACATTTTAAATAAAAATTTTACAAAAAATTGCCCAAATTTGAGTTTCTATACATCTCCTCAGACGATTGAACTTGAAATTTGATATCTTTTTACATACCTTACCAGTGAGCTGAAAAGTTTCAGATTGCTAAAAAATAAAGATTTTTGAATAGTTACAAAAAAATTAAAAATTAAAAATACTTTTTCTTTAGTACAAAAACTGAGCTTAAATGGCTCTTATTGATGCAAAAAATTATTTTGATAGAAAAAATTGAAGAATTTTCATTGCAGAGTTGCCAACTTTTGATTTTCCTAAAAAATCGAATCGTAATGCCATAAAAAAATTAGAAAATTTTGATGTTTTATGAAAATTGAAAGAATCGGTGACCCTGCAATGAGGACTGGTCTTTGTTTACATGGTGGCGGATTGATGTTGAATTTTTCCAATTCCAATACCATAGATTGACCTATAAATAGATATAGCCAGCCCTTCAAGCCCTTTTGTAAAAAAAGTCTCATCCTGCTTTTAGTCAAACTTTGAAAAAAAAATCAAGTTCCACAGCTTTGTGGAAGAGGGCGTCTTAAAGTGAACATCGGCGAGTGGCGAGATTTTACGGAGGGTGCATTTCACACTGTAACACAATCATCCTTCGTTACATAAATTTTACAAAGTCCAGGCCTTGCCACTACATAGATACGGATATCAAAATTGGGGAGGAGGGAGGGGTTCAATCAAAATTTTTGTCATAACTAAAATTATTCATTAGACTTCAAGCTACAACTTTTGTATGAAAATTTTTTCAAATGGACCCCTCCCTCCCCACCAATTTTGCATAATGGAACGTATTTCAACTAATACTCAAGTTACATTATCCAAAATTGGTAGAGAGGGAGGGGTCTATTTGAAAAAATTTTCATACAAAAGTTGTAGCTTAAAGTCTTATGAATAATTTTATTTATGACAAAAATTTTGATTGGACCCCTCCATCTCCACCAACTTTGCATAATGGAACTTATTTTGACTAACTCTAGTTACATTATCCAAAATTGGTAGGGAGGGAGGGGTCCATTTGAAAAAATTTTTATACAAAAGTTGTAGCTTGAAGTCTTATGAATAATTTTAGTTATGACAAAAATTTTGATTTAACCCCTCCCTCCTCCCCAATTTTGATATCCGTATCTATGTAGTGGCAAGGCCTGGACTTTGTAAAATTTATGTAATGAAGGATGATTGTGTTACAGTGTGAAATGCACCCTCCGTAAAATCTCGCCGGCGAGTGTGTGATATGTCAGCGTCCTTCCTCTTTCCATCCTAAAAATGCTGGTACGTAACTGCCATCTCTGAAAGAACTTCATAAGTAGATGAAAAACGGGATCCTTTTTAATAAAATGAGCGAGACTTTTTTATGCATGGGCTGGCTATCTATTTATTAGGTTAATCTACGATTCTATATATTATATACTTGGTATTCAAAATTGGAGAGGAGGGAGGAGTCCAATCAAAACTTTTGTAATAACCAAAATTATTTCCTATACTTCAAGCTACAACTTTTGTTGGAAAAATTTTTCAATTGGACTCCTTCCTCTTTACCAATTTTCACATTAACACTCCGAAGATACTAATTAAATGGCACTACCCAAAAGTGGTGAAAAAATCACGTTTTTTTATATGTGACCCCATTGTGAGCACTCATAGCTTCATCCCTCTGCCATGAGCTAAAGGTATAAAATTGTTTTTGATTGATCTTCCTCTGAAAGTGAACCATTCTTTTGGTTTTGGTCAAAATCGTAGGTATGTTTTTTTTTTTTTTTTTTTGGTTTATCCTAAAGGATAATCCTGGGGAAAAAATTTTTACTTTTGGGATTTTTTGCCTCACATTTAGTTATAGAAAATGAATAGATGATACAAAGCTTTGAAAATTGGTATTTTCAATGTTTGACGCACAGTAGCTCCTTCAATTTTAAGGAAGGTAATATCTTTGACGTGAATTTATTTTTGTAAAAGCTACTTCAATTTCAAAGATAGGCGTTCCAATGTAATTAGAACTTTATTAGCTTTTTAAACGTACCTTCCATCCACCAGTGGCGTCGACATTTTTTAGCGTTGTTAACTAATTAATTTTCGAGGCTTTGTAGCTCCTTCATTTTCAAATTTAGGCAAAAAATCTTGGGGTAAAAAGTGTTTGTTTTTAATTACTACCGACTCATATCTCCAGTCAAAAAAATTTCCAATTTTATTTTCTCTTGTCCTTTCAATTTCTGATATAGGCACCATGTGTATGAAACATTTTTTTAATCCGAAGTTTCAAAAAATCCTCCCCGGACACCCTGTAGAGTGATATAGTTTATTACAAGAAGGACACGATAAAACGCGTTGAAAAACGATGGAAAAGTGTACCTGTGTAGACGAGCTCAGTTTAACGGAAATTTCTGATAATTTTCAGATTAAACACGTTTCGCTGTCATTTTCTATTAAAGCGTAGTATGTTTTGATGAAAAAGCAAAAGATCAAAAACTTAATTAAATTTGAGCACATCGAAGCGTTTTTCAAAAAATAACGAAGTGTACATTTCTCGTGAGGTACCAAGCTACCTACTTTGTTTACTTTTTATCGTTATTCTATCCGAAATAAATTCGCTCTTCTTTTATCTAGCTTATCTAAAATTCTCTTTTAAGATCCTTTTTTGTATCCGTTTCTCGTATTTGAACTTTCTTTTAAATAAATCACCAGGTGTTAACGTTTATCGAAACCGCCTTTTCAAACTTGCAAGTACGTACCAACGTTGAACCCGAACACGGAATTTTCAGTTTTTAGTCGATCCACGTTGAGATCGTACAAAAATTACTTTCTCATGAATATTCGATCGTAATTAAATTTTAATTAAGGTGATTTAATTTTTGGCCTGGGAGATGAAGTTTGTTGCGAAAAATATGGTTCTTGAAGAGAACAGAGTATAAGAGTAAAATTAGTAGTTTAATTGTATGGATTTTTGAACTTTTTGGAAATTATACATATTTTATGAATGGTGTTTAGTTTAGACCTTATTTTATGTACTTTTTAATTTTTTTGCCACGTCATGTAGGTGTATGCTTTACACAACCTACTTTTTTTTGTTTTACTCATATTTTTTGCACGAATAGTTGCCTAATTTTTTCCTTTATAATTGTAACGATCCTTCATTTTTAGTTTTGTTATTCAACGGACCAATGATTCTAATTTCATCTACTCGAGTTCTAAGCCTCCATCTGTTGTTACCACTTACCACTGTAAACGCCTACACTTTGAGTAACATGGAATTCAAATTCGATAACGTAAAAAATAGCATGGTTTGGCATTTTAACGAGAACTTTTTTCGCGTTCAATATTGGGTTTGATGACTTTAAGAAACACGTTTATTTTTTGAGGAAGCTAGATATTGTAGTTTGGTCGACATAAATTACAGTTCTCCTACAACAAAGTCACGCTAAGTTCCTCACTAACCGATAATTTAATAACACCACGCTAAAAAAATTTATAACGCTATTTCGTTATTAATTTTTTTTTCTTTGATAAATAATATACGCGATCATTTGCCGATACCCGGCAGTAGTGGACACTTAAATTTTTTGAATTTATTTGATTCAAATTTGTCTGAAAGCAATTTTTGAAATTTTCTTCAAAGGTCAATGTTTTAAAAAAATAGTCGAAAAGTTTTTTTTTCAGAGTTCTGTTTTAAACTTTTTCACATACTTAATTCGTCATTTGGACAAAAAGGGTGATAGGTGTAGTGTCTCAATACCTAGTTACAAAGAATCTATCTCACCCTTTTTGTCCAAATGATGAATTATCTCAAAAAAATTTATAACAGAACTCTGAAAACAGAAAAATTTCTACTGATTTTTCAAATGTTCGACCTTTGAAGAATTGCTTTCAGACAAATATTGGATCAAATAAAGTCGAAAAAAAATGTTGAATGAAATCCGAAGAAATAAAATTTGAGAGAAACTTAAGAAATTTGATTTCGTACAAACTTTGAGAAATTAACTCAATAAAATTATAAAAATGAAATAACATTAAAAAATAATATTAAAAAATACTTTTTCTTAGACAAACTTTTTAAAATTTACTAGACTTTTCATTTTTGAAAAAGTACCTATAATGAATTATTACTTCTAAAAAATATATAAAAATTGCATGAGAACCAAAAAAAATCATTTCATAAAATTCACAATTTAAAAAAAATATATTAAAAAATCACAAAAAAATTTCAGGAAAAAACAAAAGAAATTCTAAAAAAAATCGATGAAAAAAAATTTTATTTTTGAAAAAAATTCAAAAGAACTCCATGTTTTGAATAGTAATGAAAAACTTTCAAGCAAATTTCAAATACAAAAATCTTAAAGTACCTACCTAAATTTGAAGCAATCAAATCTAAAAAAAAAAAAATCTGATAAAATTTTAATTAATGTTCATTATTTTACTTTTAAAGAAATAAATTATCAAAAATGCTATTGCAATAAATTTTTTTTTTAAATTGTAGAAAGTCCAAAACAAATTGCTTTTTATTGACATTTCAAACAATGTAGGTAAGTATAGTTAAGTACATAAATGTTTTTGAATAAAAATAAACAAAAAATTTTTTTTGAATAAATAGGTAATAAAAAAAATCCTAACATCAATGTTGAAACAGGGATCTAAGTAAAACCTTTTCACGAAATTTGGAAAAAAAATTAAATAAACCAAACATTTGCTCCTTGAAAATTAAAATAAAATTTCGAAAAAAATTTAGGAAATACCTAACTTTTTCATAAAATTGAAACGCCGATTTTTAACAACCTTCAAAGTTCAAACATGTTTTTTTTTATCAAGTTTAGCAACAAAATCCCAGAAAATAGACTTTTTTAAAAATGAAAAACGACTTTTTGGCAAAATAACTTTTTTTTCACTTTTGAAGTATAAAAAATTTATTTTAAAAGAAATAATAAAAAAAATTGTACAACACGCAAAAAAATTACTTTTTGATAAAATTAAAAAGAAAAATGTTTTCAAATAAATTCAAAGAATTTACTTATAATATGCATAAATAAAAAAAATTATTTGTTTAAAATGATTTTAAACATGTTAGTTAAAAAAATTGACTTCACAAAAATTCGGACGAATATATATATATATTTTTTTTTGTTAGTGAATGACATTTATTTATTTTGAAGAAAGTATATGCAAATTTTTCAAACCAGCCCGTAAAAAGAAAATCTGTACCTTTTTGGGAATTTTTTCAGGTCTACTTTCCCTCCTCTTTCTCGCTAATTTTATTTTCCAAGAAAGTATCCTTGATTGTATAAAATTTATGCAGTTTTTCATGCGAGTAATTTTTTAAATATTTAGCTGTACCTACCTATATTGAAGTAAAAATCAAAAAATTAATTTTATCCCTTGAATAAAGTTGTCAAAATTGTGATCAAATTTTTTCGGGTTTTAATAATACCTACCTATAGCTACCTACTTGGGTAATTAAAAAAGTCATGAAAAAATTTATCAAAAAAATTACTGGTGGAATTCGAATTCTTATCCAGAAATTTTTCTCCAAAAAACCAAGTTATAAAAATTACGACGCTTTTAATTTATTTGATGATACCTACAATATTGCATAGTGATTCGCATTAGGTATTTATATTTTAACGTAGGTAAACTGCATCGTATTAAAAGCTTGATGTACATTTTAAAACTTCTATCATGCTTTTAACGCTTTTATTTCTCGCAAACGACAAATAGAGTAAGTAAGTACTTTAAATAAATTAGGAAGACTTTATACAATATAACATCGCCATTGTTTAAATTCGCTAATTAGGTTTAATGCTAACTAAGCTAATTTTAATTTACAGTACCAAATATCGAAATAGTGGGCGAATCCGATATACACGTGAAAACCGGCAGCACCGTCAGCATTAAATGTGTAATTACGCAAAGTTTAGAAGAGCCAGCTTATATATTTTGGTATCACAACGACAGAAGAGTATTAGATTACGATCATAATGAGAAGGATATTAAAACCGAAAGGCAAACCCCGGATACTACATTCGGTACGCTCACAATATTCCATGCAACTTCTGACGATGCTGGTAACTACACATGCAGTCCTTCCAATTTAGACTCAGCCAGTGTGCTGCTACATGTTCTGAATGGTTAGTATTGAATTTTATCATAACCACGTTTATATAGTTATACCTGCATAATACAGGGTGTCCGACGAGTGCTGGTGGGTCAAACATGAAATTTGGATATGACCGAGTACTGCCAGCAAAAAACTTCATGTACACTAATTGATGCCTATCTCGATTTTGAAGGAGCAATAGTCTACAAAAATTTCTAAATTTTGTCAAGACAATACTTGGAAGTTGGAACACATTCAAATTTTTGAAAAGAACAAAAATGGATATGGAAAGAGTTTGTCTATGTTCGAAAATGAAGGGGCTACTAAGCTTTGAAAATTGGTATTTTCGAAGTTTAAGGCTCCATTCTCAAAAATAGGCAAACTATTCACATCACTGTTTTTGTTTTTCTCAAAAAGTCACGCCTATTTTATGAATTTATTGTTCTGGTAAAATTTTGCTGTTTTCTTGTATCACTAGTGCACCCTTATCAAAATGAGGAGGCAATACTTTTGACAGAAATTTCATGTTGCTATAACTCCTTCAATTTTGATGATAGACATCTCAATGTAATGTAAAGACAACTTTTTTCGATTTTTTGAAGTGCTATCCATTGCCGAAGTCGAAAAAAATTTTGGGCACAGTGTTGCCATCCGATTTCGTTTGACAAAATATCTACTTTCAAAGCGTTGTGGCTCCTTCATTTTCAAAGATAGGCACTGGGTGTACCCACATGAAGTTATACTCGGCAATGACGGCGAGAGCCGAGTGAGCCCATGTGCAATCATTTTCGGGACTTTTTTTACTTAGTTTGGAAATTCCTCTGATGAGAGTCATTCTATTTTTTTATGACATCACTGAAAAATTTTCACAACGAACGTTTTTCAATTCCACAATTTGCTAAAAAAGTTTTTTTTTTCAAAAAAAATAAAAATAAAAACAAATAGAGAAACGTAGGTATTTAAATTTTCTCTCAAAAAATTGGAATAGATTTCTCTAAAAAAAAAGAATTAAAATTTTTTGGAGTGAAAAATCGTTGATTTTAAAAAAATCTCTTATTTTTAGAGAAAAACAAACTTCATTTTTTTGTTCATATTAAAATTTTCTTGAAGTGAAAAATTGTTCTTTCATGTTGAAATAAAAATACCTACTCCTTAAATTCTTGTTGACAAAAATATCATTTCTTTAGAGGAAGAATTCCCTAAATTTTTGAAGTAAAAAATAAATTTGAAAAACTCAATTTTTGTCATATTTTTATTTTTTTTCTTATTTCATTTTATTTTTGAAATTAGACCATATTCAATTTTTTTTTTTGGGGGGGGGGAGTCCATATAAATTTTTTAGACTAAAAAAAAACATTTTTTTAAGTAAAGATCTATTGACATTAATTTTGTTGTTTTTTTTTCTTTTTATTATTATTAAACAAAGGTTTACTTTTAGAGAAAAAATAAATCACAATTTTTGTTCACAATTTTCTTTGAGGAGTTTATGCAGAGTTTTGTTTTTTGTGTAGAGATCTTTTTTTAACATTTTTTTTTTTTTTTTGAAAAAATATTTTTTAATTGCTTTGGTTTTTTTTTGAGGCGGGGAAGAAAATTTTCTCAACTTTATTAGAGAAGATACGTATCTCTCACTTATTTGTTTTTCAGAGTTGAAAAAAAATTTCAGCTTTTTGAAGTGAAAAACTTCTTTTACTTCTTTGAAGAAAAAAATCTTTCAATTTCTCGGGAAAATTTCTAAATTATTAGAAGTATGAAATCTTTTGATTTTTACTCAGAAATAAATCTCTTTTTTTTGGAGAAAAAACTCATGATTTTTGGTCATAGATTTTTTGAAAATAGGAATCTTGAGGTGTTTTTTTTTTAAATTAAATAATCTATTTTTGTTTTTTTGGAGAAAAAAATTCCTGATTTTTTTAACTTTTTGTATTAAAGAAACTTCTTATATCACTTTTTTGAAAAAAAAATAGCAATCATTTTTCGTATCATCCATTAAAATATAAGTAAAATCTTTCAATTTTGCAAGAAAAAATCTGTAAATCTGTAATTTTTTTAGTTACCTATTTATTTTTAGTGAAAAAATTATACCTGCTTACTATTTTTTTTTTAAATAATTTTTTTAGTTTTTTGGAGTAAAATAACTTCTTTTATTTCTTTGAAGAAAAATATCTTTCAATTTTGCGGAAAATCTTTTTTTTTTTTTTTTGATAAAGAAATATATTTTTATTTTTAGAGAAAAAATATCAAGTTTCTATCTCAATTTGTGGAGTAGAAAAATTATTTTTTGGAGATCTTTTTTTCAGAAAAAGTAGTAGGTATAAAAATTTCTTTGTCTGGTTTTGGGAAAAAATTCGGATCCGGTGCAAGTGTACATTTTGCACGTCCTCTCGCCGTAGCTGGTACCCGGTTATGTCTTTATTTAAATTTAGGCAGACCACTCGCTGGACACCCGTATATTAACACATTGTTCAATAATTATTCGATCATTCGTATACCGAAAGTCGAAAGGTTTAGATACTTTGTAACACATCTCTTGTATTACACATTAAAATTTCATTTCTAAAAATTGTAAAAATATCCAGGGGTGAATAACACTCGGTTTCTCTAAATTGATATCACTCAATTCAGACTTTTTTTTGGATTCAAAAATAGAAGCACGTAAATTTTGGTGTACCTAACTAGCCATTTAAATGATTAAAATGTGACCATTTGACGTTAATAAGTACAAGAAACTAAAAGTTGGAAAGTTTAGCTGATTATAATCACCATTAAGTTAACGACATCACGAGAGAAAAAAAGAATTCTTACGAAAAAATTTTCCATATTGATATTACAAAGTTTTAACAGATTGAGACTCCGTTTGGAAAAAAATTGTTTTCTGATAGAGATACAGTGGGTTGCATATGTACTCAGTACTCGTATAATATGTCGGTGTTTACCACACCCATCTATACCTATGAATCAAAATAAAAAGTGTTCCTGTACGCTATACCTACACGTACTTACCTATACTTGTACGAGTATGTAGAACTTTGGTGAAAAGTTATTCGGTGTAAATTCAATTATTTAGAAAGCCTCGCTGTGAAAAGGTAAACAAAGCGACAGCAGTGCGTAGATATTTTAAAAATTATAATAAACGGCGTGCTGTGAAACGAGTACAATTCTGTTTTAGTAATTAGTTCGGTTTGTAAAAGGTAAACCGCTGTACATTTCACATAGCTAAGAATTTTGTCGAAAAGGATTTGTACAGGCGGTCGACGAAGATCCGGCGACCATCGATAGACCAAAAGATTTTAATTACGTTATTCCCATCGAGCAAACATCTTTGAACTCTAGCTGGCAAACTTCACTTCGTTCATAGTTAGCGCTAGAATGAAGCATGAAACCATAACAAAACTTGTTGTTACAAACGACGAGTAAATATTTGTATTCTATAACTCAAAAGTCTCCAAGTTTAGGGATAAATATAAATTAGCCGGGTAAAGTATGTTAACTTATTAAAGTAAAAACACCGCGACGTTGAGGATTAAATCAGGCATGTTGAAACATTTTTACCAGAAAGTGTTTCGTATCATGTCCTTAGATTTTTTTTCTGAAGAAATAAATTATTGACAATCCTAGGTACATAGATTCATAGACGCCAGTGGAAGTTACGTTCTTTTTTTCAAAATGTTCGACGTAAAGTTTTTTAAAATTTTTTATTAATTTATTTTTTTCAAATCCAAAAAATAGAAGATTCTCTTTACGTATTTATATACTTATTACTTACCTGCTTCAAAAAAATGAGAATCTTCCAACTGTAACTACAAAAAATGAAAGGATAGACATAAATGTTTATTCCAAAAAATTCATAAATTTAGGGATTATCTTTTTGTTTGAAAAAGGTAAATTTAAAATTTTGAAAAATTTTTAACATAGGGTAAAATTTTGTTATTTTTTATTTAATAGTAAATTTTTAAAAATTTGATAGAAACATGATAAGTATTTTGTCATTTCTAAATTTTAAAAAGTGATCAGTTTTCAAAGTTCAATTGAAAAAAATTTGATTCGAAAAAAATTAATGGAATTGAATTGATCTTTTTTGATTTCGTAAATTTTCAAAATTTGGCAAAAACTCAAATTTCAGAAAATTTTAAGGTAAGTTATTTTTCAAAATTCAGTTGAATTTCCACAAAATATTAAAAGACAAATTTTCAATGTTATTTTAGAAATTTAATCTAAAATTAAAATTTTTTTATTAAAAACATTCCAAGATTAACCAATTTTTAAAGTTCATCTAAATTTTTGAAAATTTAAAAGATACCTACTATTTTTAAAGTATGATAGATACATTTTTCAAAAATGACGATTTAATCAATTTTTCATGATTCAAATTTTTAATGTGATAAATTTTCAAAATTTGGTGAAAACTTAAAGTCTTAATTTTTTCAATATTGGATCAATTTTTAAAACGCAGTTGATTTTTCAAAAATAATTGAAATGTAAATACATAATAATGTTTGTTTCATAGGTACGATAAATTTAACGTTTGATATTTTGGAAAATTGCATGATGATTGTGGAAAATTTTCAAAATTTATTGAAAAATTGAAACTATTTAATTTTTGAATTTTCAAAAATTGTGCAGTTATTTTAAAAAGGTAGATAATTTTTTACAAATTAACAATTTGAAAAATTTTACATTAGGTAGTTTTGAAGTTTTTAACAAATTTAAATAAAAAATCTGATGAAAACTTGAAATTGAATAAATTTTAGTTGACGATTACAAAAATTTTATAATTTGATATATATACCTATATATATTTTTTTTCAAGATGTGGGGCTAGTAAGTTCCACTTAAAATTCCGTTGTGGGTAAAATGCAAATTAGGGGAGTATTTTGAAAAAAAAGAGAAAAACTAAAATTTATGCAGTAAAAAACTTTGTTTTTTTTTTGAAAAATTGAGCTCGCTCAAAGAAATTCAGTTAGGAAAAATACAATATTGAGAATTATTTCTCATGAAAAGAAACACCTTTGATAGCTTAAAACCAAAAAAAAAATGCAAATGTTTGAATCAAATTGTTTCCCAAATGGAGAGGGAGCTAGTTACACCACTTGAAATTCTGTGAGGGGGAAAAATATAAAATAAGATTTTTTTTGCCATAAAAGAGAGCACCTTTATTGGTAGGTACTGAGACTTGAAAAAAATCAAAAGTCCCAAACAAAGACACCCCTATCCCTAACCTATTATACGTAAGTATGAAAATCATACGGAGATATATTAATCAAAAATTGGAGAGGAGGGAGGTCGATCAGAATTTTTGTATATTAACCCAAATTATGTAATTCAAGGATCAATCTACAGCTTTTGTTTGAACAATTTTTCAGTTGAGGCTTTGAGTACAGAAATAAAAGGATGCCTCTCAAAAATGCAACCTCAGCTAATTTTTATTAAATACACGTCCTTATACTTGTATTCTTTCGATCGCACAGAAGCTATTTCCCCCCTCACTGTACTAAACTAAGTTGATTTATTTTCACAGGTGAACATCCAGCAGCAATGCAAAGAGGCAAAAATGCCGCATCCCCTATACCAGGACGATGGTGGGGACCATTATCAGCTGGCCTAGGCTTTAGTACATGTTTATCTACGCGGTCAGCCATAACTATAATAGTTTTAATCGAAATCGCTAGTCATATTATACTCAGCATTTTTACGTAACATTTTATAACATTATGTATATATTTTGTAATTTTTTTTCTACATTGAAAAAAAATTATCTACTTGAAGACTTGATTATATATACATAAAATGCTAAAATTCGTTATTGTTAATTTTATCGATTTTTATTTTTATTCAATTTTTTTCGTTGTCGCGAACGAAATTTCTCGATCTACGAATGAACCCGCGCGAGACGTAAATATCAGTGTTACCTGTTCGTTGAGTTCGCTCCTCCCTCCTCATTTAAATAATTAATTAAAACGATATACAAAAATGTATACCAAATTAGTGTATTTTGTTGAGTTATTTTTATTATTCATTGTTTACTATTTATTTTTTTTTTGTTCTTAGGCGCGAAAAATGTATTATTTTTTTTATAACAAGACAAATTTGTTCTTGCGATTAAACATTTGTACCTATAAAATTTATCGAATTTTTAAGCTTCGTGTAAATAAATATTACATATTATTGCGATGTCATTTAGAACGAGAAACGGTTTTAAAGCTCAAAGGATTTTTCTGTGTAAAAAATTGAAATTTTTATACTAATTGTCTGATTCTCCTTCATTTACGAATAAATGTAATACGAACGTATTGTGAAAAATAAATGAATAAAAAAATACCATTTTTCATCCTCGTAATATTTATCGCAGCGAAATCATGATCGTTTGAATTTATGCTGGTGTTAAAGTAGCGCTATTAATATCTAAATACATTTTTCTCCCTTTTTTTAATTTTAAAAATGTGATTTGTGTACAGTAAATTTAAGAATTTTCTTATTTTATTTTAATTCCTATCATATACAGTTGTACATTTTTCTGTATAAATATGTGAAAAATTGTGTGCTTAGAAGGTGTGAAAAATTCTTCGATGAAAAAAATATCGATAATTTAATTATCGCAATCTCGTATTGGCGTGAAATTCAACTCGAAAAGGTGGTGAATGTTACCTGTTAAATTTTACGTTTAGGTATATTTTCGATGAGATCGCAGTACAATTTTATTTTTACGAAGAATGACGGAGGAACGGTTTGGATGGAAATTTTTTTGTTTTGTCCGAGATGTAACTGTGATCAGTTTTTTTTTTTTATACCTATTATTATTATTATTATCTGCTGTATCCGTGAATTTTTTGAGTTTTGGTGTCTCCTTCTTTTATTTTTCTGTAGATTTTTTATAAGATCAATGATTGAAAAAAAATTAATAAATTTTTAGAATGATGTATACTTGCAATATCAAGAATAAATTTCAAATTTCAAATTTAGTTTGAAAAAAAAATCAAATTGTTGCTTCTCATTTTCTGTCTTTCATTTTTTGATTGTGCAAAAAATAGGTACCTAATGTACTTATCGATTAAATTAAAATTCAGTTATATAGCTGAGATTGTTTTTCATCTTCCAACATTCTTCGAATAAGAACAAAATGCATTACGTAGAGAACCAATGTATTTGTTTGAAAAAATATATACTCCTCGAACGGCCATAATTACATTTATTTTATTAATGTCTCATTCCTGTATTTTTATTTTTTAAATACCTTTTTTGATTTTTATGTACCTATTTTGTTTACTACATATACTTACCTACTTCTATGTTTTGTTACGGCTGTAGACATATTGTTGAAATGAAAAGTAAATGTACGCTTGGCAATGTACATTTTTGCTGCGAAAGCTGTACTTATCGATTATTTACAAAGTTGACTATTTTTTTGTTTTATTATATATTTTTTTAACGAAAAAGAAAAAAAATTGTAATTATTTTACTTTTCATTATCATTAAGGATATATTTACTAATAAAATGTTGAATTAAATGATTACATCATTGTAAATAAATTATTTGTGTCTATTAAAATAAATAAGTAATTATTAAAAAAAAAGTTGCGTTAATTTATATTTTTTTTACTGAGTTTATGACTGGTGTAAAAAAATCTTTAGAGGTTCCGGATCATTGGATCTGTACTCACTTACGAAGGAACAATTTGGTAGGTATAGTTATTGCAGTTTACGCAGTAGAATGTTGCAATCCACCAGAGTCCTACAAAGTATGCCATAGCAAATTTGTAGCATTCAGTGGGAAAAAAATAAAGAAATAAAGGAACTGGTAAAATATATATTTTCACGTTGATTTGCTCGAACTTAATAAAATTAAAGTAAACGAAACTCCAATAAAGCTTTGTACGAAGGTAAGAAAAAGAGCACCTTTTAATGCGTAAAGTTCAGCTTAATGTGGAAAGTTTACGTCAGTTATAGAAACGTTCCTTATTTTTTAATAAGAAATGAAAGTACAAAGAAAAACTTTATCTATATATTTATCTGATACAGGTGTAAGATGACCAGACATTGGGAGCAGATTGTTGTAAAGTTGAATTTTCCGACTAACGGCTTCTTGGTACTGGAATTTATTAGTTGCGCCTAAAGGTTGTTGGTTTTAAATTCGAAGGTAGTGCATTTAGTTTCCTTTTTCTTTTTCGTTTTTTTTCCTTCTTCGAATTGATCGAGTTCGCAAACTCCTCCTTCTTCAAAACGCGTTGAAGCAACCAAAACAACATGAACCTATTGAATCAAGGTAGGTAGTATGTATAAACACTAGCACTGTTATATAAAAATAAAGAAAGACAAAATCACTCTGCAAACTTTTCTGAAAACTAAGAAGTTACCCGACCAAAACTCAGCATGTCAGTGAATTTCTCTATCGGATTCGTTGGATTCTGTGATCATTCGTTTCTCCAAATCTTTGTCCTAAGCCCATCAAAAACAAAAAAAATTGACTGTTGGGAAATTTTTTTAGGTCCTCATCAACCCACTCTTCAATTACTTCTTTTTTCGAAAATTCATCATTCATCAATGTCAAAAATAATTTTGCAATTTTTCGTAAGGACGATTTTTGAATTATTTCGCAAAAATTTCATTACAGGAAGTTTTTTTTTTTTTTTTTTTTTAATGGTCATAATTGAAATATTCTGTAGGTACAAGAACAAATTGTGTTTGAAAATGATTTACAAAGACAATTTTGAGAATGGTACAAAATTTAATTGTTCTTTTTGAATGTTTGCAACATTTAGGTACCTACCTAACTAGTACCTACACAAATGGAAAAAAATATTGATTTCTTGGGTAAAATTTTTTTTAAGCTTTTATAGGGGAAAATGGTTTTTTTTTTGGAGAATGAATTTTCAATTTTTTAAAGAGAAATAATAGTCAATTTTCTTAGAGAAAAAATTGTACAAAAATTTTTCTAAAGGAAAAATGGCCCCTTTTTTTGAGAAAAAATGTTCAATTTCTTAAAGAAAGAGAATTCTCAATTTTTTGAGAAAATTAAAATACAGTTTTTGAGAATGATAAAAAAATCTCAATTTCTTAGGGGAAAAAATGATAAATTTTTCTTGGGGTAAAATGGTAAATTCTTCTTGGGAGAAAAATGGTAAATTTTTCTAGAGAAAAAAATGTTCAATTTTTTAGAAAATTTTTTAGATTATCTAACGATTTCACATTCGTGCTTATTGTATTTCAATCTTTATTGGGGTTTTGGCAGTATGTAGGTATATACGTGCAGTTTGGCATATCCATTAGAGGTAAAATCCTTTCTACCATTTCTAATTTGTATTTGATCAGTGAATAAGATTCAATCTTATAAGGGCTAGATGTGTATAAGTACGGAGTGAGCGAATCCACTATGGAAATCTTCAACTGTGAAATTCCATGCTTGTCGTAAGCCCATTGCATCAAAAACTTCAATGAAATCTGGCTCGTGTTTTCTCAGGAACCGCAAATAATCAACTTCAAAACTGAGTTCATGTTTGAATCTGCGATGAAGTCCATCTGAAAAGTGACGCGTTCGAGCATTCGAGGTAGAAAAGTCTCTGAACATTGACCGTAGTGCGGTTTCGTTTTTTTCATCCACTTTGCGTAGACTACATAGTTGATTTTTAATTGAATCTCAAACATTCTCGAAATTCTTTTGGGAGTAAATCTCTGAACTTGGGCTGAGAACTTTTAACCAGAAAGGCATACATTCGAGAGAAATACAGCGGTATCATTTTATAAGCAAGATGTTCTTCTGCAATGAGATACATCCCTTCTGGATATGTGACGAAGGAAATGTAATTTTCAATATCCTTTGTAACTTTGAATTTCTCTTGGTAATTTTCAAAGAAAGCGTTGGAGACGTTGGTAGGAAAAACTGGATAGATTTTATGCGTATCAGTTTTAATATGTTCCATAGCACACCAGAATGGAATATATTTCTGTAGAATCATAATAAAGTTTTCAGTAGGTACAAAATCAAAAAAACTAAGTATGTAATTAGTAAATGATTTCATCTTTATACTCAAAACTTAACTTCCATTTTTCAGCTAGTTCAAGTTTCGCCCTCGCCATATTTCCAACTTCTTGCTTGATTAAAAGCTCAGTTTTATGATCTACCTTTGAAAGAATCTTCTTCAACACTTCGGATAAAGTTACACCATAATCTGAAAAACCAATTACACATTCAACTTTCATCATCCCAATTGCTTACATTTAAAAAGTATTAATCAGCATGCAAGGATAATGTACTATCCTTGTTAATCGTGTACTTACCAGAAGGATTAGCCAATGGTATTATAACCAGTACTGCGGAGAAAGAAATACAAAACATATATTTTCTCATAGTTTTGTTTTTTGTTTATCACGGCACTTGAAAATGGAAGTATATTTTTGCTCGCTCGGGTATAAAAACAAAAAAAAAGAAGTGAAATACTGTACCACAACGCAGGGCCGGATTTAGGAAAAAAATGCCCCAGGACCATATAATTACTGAAGGCCCTCTTGCCTCTTTAATCCCCTCCCCCCCATCGCAGTAATTGAAGTACACGTTTTCATTTTATTTCTTAGGTAAATACTAATAAAATCAAACTTAATAATTAATTCTAAATTAAAGACACGCGTCGAGATTTTTTAATAGCGAAACTTTCAATTAGATCGTCAAAGTTTAATTCGCGAAGTATGTCGTTTTCGGAACTCAACATCACCAAATTTTGTATTTCCTCCCCAGAATATTAATCCATACGCCATGTTGGACTGGAATAATCCGTAATATGCTAGCTTCAGTGTTTGTAAATTTACCAAATTTTTTAGTTGCCATAAGAGGAAATTTATTGAAGAAAGTTTTCCAGAAATTTGGTCCACATGAGTGTTCTAGCCTAATTGAGACTCTATGTGAACCCCTAAAAATTTCAAGCAATTTACTTTTTTGACTGGTACTTGTATATCTAAATTTTGCACCCCTGATCCAAAACACATCATATTTGTTTTACTTACGTTAAGTGTCATTCTATTTGGGAAAGTGTTCATCAACCATTTTTTTAGAAAAAATTTCAATGAAAAGTTTTGAAAAAATTTGGGAGAAAATCAAGATGAACGATTTGAAAAAAATCTAATCCGCGATTCACTTGGAAAATCTAGGCATAGAAATGAAATCGATGAAAATTATTAGGAAAGTTTAAATAAAAAATTGAAAAAAAAATCAGAACAATTTTGATGAAAAATCTGAAAATTAATTCAATTAGGTAGAATTTCACAATTTACATGGAAAACTTTTTATACAAGTTTGAAAAAATTGAAAATAGGGATTCATACGGATTTTGAATTTTTTTTGTTTTTTCAACCCGATATAAGGTTTCTAGAGTCATAATTTTGAGAAAAATGTCGTCAATTTGTTGAAATCAAAATTTTATCAGTGGAAAAATTTTATTCAATTAATTTTTGTTCATTTCAAGCTAATTTTGCAATTTTTTTCAATTCTTGCTGACTTTGCATTTTTTTAAAACCCTGCAACTCTAAGGTTTCTCGAGTATTAATTTTGTGGAAATTTGAATTTATGAGTGAAAACATTTTATTTTATCAATTTTCGTCCAATTCGAGCTAATTTTGCACTTTTTTTTAATTTTTTCGGAATTTGCATTTTTTTGTTTTTTTTTACCTGTACAACTTTAGGGTTTCTTGAGTGATAATTTTGAGTTGTGTTAAAAATCACGTAACTTATGCGACGAAAAGTGCGCATGGGTAGATATTCGTATACACGTCTGGCGCCACTCCGATAAAACCGGCGAAAACAGCTGACTGCGTTTGATGCGTGTTGTTTAATTTGAACGAGAGTTATGAAAATCAGTATGAAATATCTTTTCACCATCTGAGCGTCCGTACTTTTCATACCCGCGTAATAACTGTAATAAAATTTTCAATTTTTAAGTGATCTGCCGGTAGCCCCTTTTCAGTGAAGGGCCCCTTTTGATAATGGGCCCCAGGGCCATGGCCCCGCTGCCCCCCCCCCCCCTAAATCTGGGCCTGACCACAAGAATTATAATTAGGTAGGTAATTTTGTGAACAGATATCACATTATTGAATCTGGATCATCTTCTTAGTGGTAGATCTCACCAAATAATTATCTAAAAGAGCAAATCATTGGATCATTAAGTATACCTAATATTCTGATGGGACAAGCTGATAACATATTATATGATGATAGGTGGAATTAGGATAAGACATTCTTTGGCTGATACGTGTTGTGTATTTCTTCAGGGGAGAGGCGGGCAAGTTGACGTAAAATGTACCTACTTCCATTTTTAAGTGCTGTGATTGTACACGAAAAACATAACAATGAGAAAATATAAGTTTTATATTTCTCTCTTCGCAGTATTGGTTACAATACCATTCGCTAATCCTTTTGGTGAGTACACCGTCAATACTTTTTAAACATAAGCAATTGTAATAAAAAAAAGTTTAATGTGTGTTTAATTGGGATTGCAGATTCTGGTGTAACTTTTTCCGAAGTGTTGGAGAATATTCTTTCGAAAGTAGATCCTAATGTTCAGATATCGATCAGGGATGAAGTTGGAAATATGATGAATGAATTAGAAGACTACCATGTAAGTTTATGTTTAAAAAATATTAAAACAATCAACCCAGAGTGTTTTTCATTAAGTATAAACTTTATTATGATTCTGTAGAAGTTCAATAAGTTTTGGTGTGCTATGCGGCATATTAAAAGTGACATGAATGAAATTTACCCATATCTTCCTACCCAGATCGGAAATATTTTCTATAAAAATATTCGTGAATTTAAAATTACAAATGATATTAAAAGTCACATTTCCTTATTTGTATATCCAGAAGGGAAGTGTGGCACTGCAAGAAAACAAATGGCTTTGGTTAAGATACCAATGTTTTTCTCCAAAATGTATGCGTTTCTGGTTAGAAGTACTCAACCCAAATTCAGAGAGTTACTCCCACAAAAATTTCGTGAAAGAGCAGATTCCATCAAAAACCAACTATGTATCCTACACAAAGTAGATAAAAAAGACGAAGCTGCATTACGGTCAATTTTCAGAAACTTTTCCGCCTCGTATGCTCGAACTCGACACTTTTCAGATGGCTTACACCATACTTACCAATATCACCTACAATTCAATATTGATCATTTGCTGGTCCACAAAGTAGAAAATGAGGTGGATTTGATTGAAGTTTTTGATGCAATGGACATACGACAAGCATGGAATTTCACGGTTGTAGATTTCCATTATATTAATATTATTCGTAAAAGAATGGACCCTCGAACTCCGTACTTAAACACCTATCCCTTATAAGATTGAATCTTATTACCGGAGCACAAAGAAAACAGAAGTGGTAGAAGGGATTCTACCACTACTGGACATGTCTAATTGTCCAAAATTACATAGACTTGTGAAATCGGAACTAACAAGCCCGAAATCCAAACGAATAACAACAGAAAATGAAAACTAGCTGGCCCTGCATAATTATGCGAACGGGAATCGCGTACAACAAAAATGGAAAAAATGCGATTTTTTGGAGTATGGGCCTAAATTTTGAAAATAAATGTAGAAATTGTTTCTGTAAATTCCTGAAATGGTATGACATAACCTGAAATCATTTTTAGAAAATCTTTTCAAAATTTCTGATTTTTTTTTATGCAAAAAACTTGTTTGAAATTTTTTACAGCACTTTTTTTCGTGAATTTTTGCCGCAGCTCTTGCCTAAAGTTTCCTTCTAGTTCTCGCTGTTTTTCATTGAGCCTCGTGATGCAATTTTTTTTTCAATACGTATAATTATCTAACTATTTCCATCAAGTTGGACTCGTTAAAAATTTCAAAATTATTCTTATAGATAAGAATTGATGAAATTAATATTCATGATTTCTCGATTTCTGTCAATTTTCTATTTTTTTAAAAATTGAAATAAATTTTTGAAAAATAAAAACTTGGGGAAATCGAGATACTTTAATTTATTCACAACAACTATTTTTTAATCCCCTCCCCCTCTTATTACATTAATGGATGAAATTGACTTCATTGAAAACACAATTCATGCGAAGATACGTGAAAGAATTGAATACCAATTAAATATCATAGATATTCAAAATATAGATACTCGTAATAAATAATTATATTTAAGATGAAATTTTCCGAATTCCAAAATCATCGGACCTAGTTCCAACTTACTTATTTTTTATCTACAATAAAATTAATAGGTACGAAATGTTTGATAATTTAGATTAAATCAACCTGCTAAAAGATAGAAATTGAAAACAAATTATTGAATAAGAAATATGAAATTTTCAATTTTGAGTTTTTTCTGTATGGTTCAAAAAGTCTTTTGACATGGTTTCGAATCATGTGACTGATGATGAGTATTATTATCTGATTCGAATTCGTATTTCGTAAACAGTAACTTGGTACTTGGGACATTCTTGATAAGAAAAATTGAAACTTTTTCCATCCTAAAAATAGTAGGTATATGAAATTGATATTTTTTATTTTTTTCGCAAGGTCAAAATTTTGAACAAAATTGAAATTCTGCTTGACGTTCGTGGAAATACACAAAAATTACAAATTTTGATTTCAGGGCACTTGAAGCGAGCAATAATAGACATGGTAGGGCTACTAAACATGGGTAAAACGCTGCCATCGAGCGAACACTCGCATTTCTCATGTGTCTTTTTGTTTAAAAAAAAAATCAAGAATTTTTTCATTCCAAAATAATGAGAATTTTCACTTAGTCGGTTTCGATAATAATATATTATTTGAAAAATTTGCTTATAGGTAATTAAGAGTGAAGCCTGGAACTTCCAAAATACAAATTTTCAATGATCTAGCTCCTTTATTCTTTCATTTTCAAACTTGGATAAAAAATTCTAAAAAAATATATATACCCGAGCAGCACACTCGACAAATTATCGAAATAAAAAATCGACAGAATATCGAATTCGATAAAGTGTCGCGTTAGTTCCGCATAAATCGTGAAATTATCTTTCGATATATCGACAGATTATCGATGAATTATAGTTGGCAAAATCCATCAACAGATAAACTTTCGATAAAATCGAACGATTTTTCTTTTAAAAATCTCAAGATTATAGTTAGATACTTCATCGATAACCTATCTATAAATCGAAAGATAATTACACGATTTATGCGGAACTAACGCGACACTTTATCGAATTCGATATTCTGTCGATTTTTTATTTCGATTTAGTTTCGATATTCTATCGATTTTTTATTTTGATTTAATTTCGATATTCTATCGATTTTGTATTACGATTTTTTGTAGATTATCTAGTTTCGATATTCTATCGATTTTTTGTAGATAATTTAGCATATATGGGTATATGCGCGCGCACATTTTCAAGACCGGCTGGCGAGTTTGAAGTCGTAGTTACGCTTAAGGCTGGCGAATTTCGTTCCAAATACAGCAGTTTCTACCAAAACAAGCGTCTGTTGCGAACATCGGAGTTCGTTCGCATAATACGAATTGGATTATAATATTCAAACATCTTATGCAAAATTGGAGAAGAGGGAGGGGTCCAATTGAAATTTTTATAATAACTAAAATTATTTCTAGGACCTTAATTTACAACTTTTGTTTGAAAATTTTTTCAAATTGGCCCCTTTTTCCTCCGCTCCTCCAATTTTGAATAAGTATCAACGGAGTATTATGCAAAATTGGAGGAGAAGGAGAGGTCCAATTGAAAAAATTTTCAAACAAAAGTTTTAGCTTAACGTTCTAAGAATAATTTTGGTCATTACAAAATTGTCGATTGGGCGCCTCCCTCCTGTTCAATTTTAAATACTAAGTATTCACATAGTAATCGTAGTATTGAACTTGGTAAAATTTTATTTAAGAACAAAGATCTGGTTTCAAGTAAAATACCTAGTAAACCAAAAAAACTAGATAACTTGTTTGAAAATTTTTTCAATTTTGATTTCGCATATTATTGTTACACGTAAGTAGGTAAATGCAAAATAATAGAGGCTAGAGATGAGGTCCAATTGAAAAAACATTTCAAACAAAAGTTGTAGAATAATATTCTGGATTTAATTTTGGTTATTATAAAAATTTCGATTTGGCCCTTTCTTCCCATCCAATTTTGAATATAAAGTAGGTATTTTTTGACTAGAAAGAAATCAATATAGTTTCAACAACTATCGTTACAAAATCGTTGAAATATCGAAGTCGATAAATTTCATATAATGTGTCGATAATATAGTTTTAAATATCGTCACAAAATCGTTGAAAAATCGAATTCGAGAAATTTCATATAATCTGTCGATAATACAGTTTTAAATATCTTCACAAAATCTTTAAAAAATCGAATTCGATAAATTTAATATTCTTTTTCGATAGTATAGTTTCAAATATCTTCACAAAATCGTTAACAAATCGAATTCGAGAAATTTAAGATTATTTGTCGATAATATAGTTGTAAATATCTGCACAAAATCGGTGGAAAATCGGATTCGAGAAATTTCAGATTATTTGTCGATAATATAGTTGTAAATATCTTCACAAAATCGTTAAAAAATCGAATTCAAGAAATTTCAGATTATTTGTCGATAATATAGTTGTAAATATCGTCACTAAATCATTGAAAAATCGAATTCGAGAAATTTCAGATTACGTGTCGATAATATAGTTTCAAATATCTTCACAAAATCGTTAAAAAATCGAATTCGAGAAATTTCAGATTATTTGTCGATAATATAGTTCTAAATATCGTCACAAAATCGTTGAAAAATCGAATTCGAGAAATTTCAGATTACGTGTCGATAATATAGTTTCAAATATCTGCACAAAATCGTTAAAAAATCGAATTCGAGAAATTTCAGATTATTTGTCGATAATATAGTTTCAAATATCTGCACAAAATCGGTGGAAAATCGGATTCGATAAATTTAATATTCTTTGTCGATAGTATCGTTGACGAATATCGTCCTAAAATCGTAATACTATCGAATTCGATAGTTTTTAGATTTTTTGCCTATAAAATCGTACAGCTAAATCTGTATCATATCGTGAGAACATCTTTAGATTTTTAAACGATTTTTTATCGATACGTTTCAACTTTCGATATTATCGATCGAGTGTGCTGCTCGGGTATGTTTCATTTTTTTTAGTATTACCCATGCGCATGATTAAAAATTAGTTTTTTTCAAGTTCTCCTTACTCCTTCAATTTTTTAGGTATCGTGTGTATTTAAAAATTTTCTAATAATGATAACTACCTGATTGTATACAAAGTTCTTTGGCAAGTGCTCCCCTAAGAAAGGCCTTAATACTACAAAAAATGAAAATTGTGCTACTTGTTACCCATGCATGTTTATTAAACGACAACAAAAATCTTCTTTTTATACAAACAAAACGTGATCACAATCCATAAAACTACACCCCACGTATTTTCTACTAAATTTATAAAATGCGTATTCATCGCTGAAATTCTCCAATGCCACGGGAACAATTGAAAGCATATCTCGTGTCCGACGTAAACCAAAATAGAGTTCATTCCTGAAATCAGACGACGCGGCGTATGAAATTCGATAAATTAGGTTAGGCTTATAATACTCGCGGTGCATCATCATTCACCTGGATACATGAAAGGAGATCCTGTCCATAATTTAATATAATCCACCGTATAATATAAAACAGCAAACAAAAGGAAAGCCAATCCGGAGGTAGCCAATGTAAACGATAACGACCTGAAAAATAAACTCTCGTCGTGAAAAAGTAATTTATTTTTAATGAACGAAATTTTCGGAGAAAAATGTTAATTTACCATAAACTTTTATTTACGGGTATTAAGTCGAAGAAATGCAATCCAAACCCGAGTGTTATTAATAGAATGGCCCAAGTAACGAAATGATGAATTCTCGTTATTGGTTTGTGATGCACAATCAATATATATCCAGCTTGAACTCCGAGAAACGTTCCGAATACCGAGGTTAAACATCCTGGCGGGAAAATTTGATTGTTTTAGGTACCTATGGTAGAACTTTGGCGTATGTTGACCCGACTCGTACGTTACACGAGTTGTAATATGATTTCATTCGAGTATAAAACGCAAGCAGATAACACGTGTATCAATTTAGAGGTTATAATTCGTATATCTCAATTATTGACGTCGATGCGTGCACCTAAGAGATACAACTTATCAACCAGTCGAGAAGAAAACGGAAAGAGATTTATAAAAGTTTCGTTTCGTGAAGAGTATTACGCTGAAACATCTTTATAGAACGTGTACAAACGACGTGATAGAAATGAAGCGAGATTTAATGAAATCGCCAACGTCGAGTAGGTACGTACTACGTACAGTTTTATGTGCTTCTTTACATTTCACGAATAGAAAATTACACATAAATACCTAAAATATTCTCCGGGTCGAATGGCGAGGTGTGGTAAGTCGAGCGTACAGGAGCGTTTTGCCAAAGCCTATTTTCTCCCAGTAGCACTCTATCGATGTATCCTGCCGCACCTCCTGTGCAATTTTTATATTTACTGTCGTCTTGATTACCGCCTGGGTCGAGAAAACCTCTGAAATAAAACGAGTAAATTTTTAATAAATTGTGAAAGCATTGCAAACTGGGTTTGTGCGAACTTACAGTGGGCAACCAGGTACTGGTAAATAGAACGTAAGGTAAGTATGAGCAGCGACAATTGCCAGATGGAAAAACCATTGCGGTAGGATTATTATTATGTGTTTAATTATGTTCAGCCAATTAACCTAGCGATATGAATAATAGAAAAATTAAAGATTAATTTGAAAAAAAAAGTTAAAAATTAAATTAATTTTTTTTTTAAATACCTACCTAATAAAAAATAGAAATCAAATTTGAGAAAAACCACCATTTTTCTTCAAAAAAAAACAACAAAAAAAAACGTAGTAGGGTATTTTTGTTCAATTGTAAGTAAGGCAAAAAAATAAGAATTCGTGATTGTTCAAAAAAAAAATGAATAATAATAAAAAAATGAGGTGCAGATAATTGCATAGTCTCGAAAATCCGAATAGAAGGGTGGAGCTGTGGGTTAATTCCACATTCTCAAAAATTTTTACTCTGAATGATTATGTAAATTTTTTGAAAAATAATTATTGAACGTACATTCACTTCAAATACAAGCATCGCTATGATACTAGTTATTCCATATGATATGCCAATTCTTTGTAAAATCCCAGGTATTCTTAGATGGTTCAATTCGACAGGTCCAATTCCTAAGGTATTCAGTGCTAATCCCATCACAAACAAGATGGAACTTCTCTGCAAAAAAAAATAATTTGTTGAAAAATGGAGCGAGTCATTTACTTCCTAATTTTTAAGAGACAACTAAATTTGTATTTTAATATGAATATGAAGGTATGAACGAGTTCCCCTTCAAATCTCAAAGTTAACTTGATCACACATACGAGTGTAGTTTGGGTTGCTGATTGCATTACCCAACCAGGAGCAAAGTTTGAGACATGACACGATTTTTCATAATTTTTAAAAAAGGTCCACAATACTTTCTTGCATTTCTTCTAATGGTATTTTTTTCTGCAAAAGTTATATTATTTCATTTCACTTTTAAAAAAAAAAGATTTTTCATGGGATTTTCCAAGGTTTAGTAAATTTTTTCCTAGACAATTTTTTTCAGAGAGATTTTTTTGAAGATAATTTTTTTTTCTTGGAATAAAAATGTTAATTTATTTTTAAAAAAAATTTAAAAAAAAAAAAACCTTAAAAAAAACATAAATAGGTACCTAATTTTATTTTTGATGTGAAAAAAGTAGTAGCGTTTTTCTGAAAAAAAGAAAAGAAACAGGGTCACTTGAGAAAAAAACATCTGGAATTAATTGTTCTCGTGATTTAGAGTTATTCCTGATGTCGAATGAAACACCCTATGCAACCCTTGCGGAAAACTACAAGTTGTCACAAGTAGAATTTATGATAAATTGTAAATTCGAAGGTGTTATGACAACTTGTAACAACTTATTTTAGGTATGAGTTGTCTCAAGTATTCCTAATACAAGTAATCAGGACAACTACCAAAAACAAATCTTCGATTACTATTGATACCTTCAAGTTGTGATAGTGTCAACTAACTTGTAACAACTAACTGAGGTATAACAACTATTCACTACATATACATGATATACATAACATGTTCACAACAATACATAATGGTATAACTATTCACAACTTATTACAGCAAATATTCACAAAATGTGAGGTACAAAATAAGTATTTATAACATTTTTATTCACAACACACTATATCTGCGAGTATCAAAATGACCCTCAACATTTCTGAATGGATAAAAATCTCACAACTCCATGCAAAATTGTGAAAATCGGCTTGTGGGGGTCTTCCGCAGCGCTGAATCCATTTTTCATTTTATTTTGACTCTAGACCCAAAAGGGGCTTCAGGGGGAGGAGCAAAACTCAAAATTACCAATAATGGCATGTAGGGTGTGTAAATCTAGGTTTTCCTAGGTGCTGAATTTGTTTTTGATATCGATTTTCACAAATTCTCAATAGGGGCTTCGAGGGGGAGGGGCAAAACTCAAAATTAACAAAAATGACATGTGGGGTATACAAATTAAGGTTTTCTTACTTCCTGAATTCGTTTTTTATATCGTTTTCGAAAAATTCTCAACTGGGTCTTCAAGGGGAGGGGCAAAACTCAAAATTCATCATAATTTTGAAGCATTTCTGGTACATTTTCAATGGAAAATTACTGATAAGTTTTCTATTTCTATTTCGAATTGATCATATTATTATATTTTTAAATCAAATTATTTGTACAGTCATGCTGGAAGCCTAAGACCACGATGATCGATGGGGCAGCAAAAAAACAACTGTTTATGAATTATCAAAATAAATTTGGCGTTATCCATCATGAGAAGGGTACGATTTTCTTTAAAAAATGAGGTGGAAAACAATCCTAAAAAATGTTTAAAATTTCAACTTTTTAAAAAAAAACTTTGGAGACCTGTATGTTTCATGAATCATGATTTACATAATCCAAGAGTGATGGACAGTTATAAAAAAAATCATTTTACAAAACGAGTTACTGAATTTTTTCAAGTTGTATGAAAATACGATATAGTGAGATAATAATGGTCTGAAACTTTTGTCAATAAGTCCAAGTATTCAGTTGAATACTTGTCCATTGAAAATTTTCCAACTACAAAGTATTCAAAGTTGTAGAATACTTATCTACTGACAACAACTTCTGAAGAACAAGTTGTTTTCACATTGAAGAGTTGCTACAAGTAAATGAATACTAATCCATTTACAACTATTCTTGAAAAATAAGTTGTTTTGTAAAATACAACTTGTTAACAACTATGGATTACTTGTTGATGACTATTTACAACTTGTACTTTTCCGCAAGGGAACTTTCCAACTCTTACGTTTATTGTTATTATACGTACTTAAATATTATTCCAACCTTTAAAATAGTCCATAAGATTATTCTCTTTTTGACTACTTTTTTTCTTTGAGATGATTGAGACAATGCTATGCAAACTCCCATGATCCATAAAAACCTAATGTTGGCGAATGAAAAACAATCAAGATGGAAACATTTTAATTTAGTGTAAATATGTAAATGGCTCTTATTCGTACCTACCATGGATAGAGTAGGTCTGCAGGGTATAGGCCATTCCACGTTGAATGATTGAAAACCCAGTATTGTCCTCCGCCATCATTGGTGAATATCATGAGGCATAATGCTAATCTGAAATTCAAATATGTCTTCAGTGCAAGATTAGGAATTTCAATCTTGATTTTTATCAAAAATTCAATATCTTCACATTTCAACAAAAATTGAAAAATTTCGTTTTTTAAATTTTATTAAATACCTAGTTTCTCAAAAATAATTTAAAAATTTGGGCTTGTAAGAAAAATTCAAAAAAATTACCATTGTTTATTTTTAAAAAAAAAATCAAGTAGGTAGGTAATATATTTTTTAAAATTTCTATTTAAAAAAAAAAATTTCTTGGTTTCCAACAAACATTCTAAAAATATATTTTAAAACAAAAATTTAAAAATTTGATTTCTTTGGGGGGAGTGGAGTGTTAGTAGGTACCATAAATTTTCAAGAAAAATTTACTTAGTATAAAATTTCGTTCTTAACAAAAATTTGAAAAATTGATTTTTAGAAAAAGTTCCTAAACAAGGATGTTCTCAGTGGAATTTTTTAAACTTTGTTTTCCATCAGAAATTAAAAAAAAAAAAAAAAAAAAAAAAAAATGAAAATATTTGCAAAAAGTGAAAAAACATTTTTAGAACAAAAAATTAAAATAATGGAACATGAATGTAAATTTGATTTTTCAAAAAAATGTTTTAAAATTTTTGAATGATAAGATAAAAAAATTGTTTCATAGAAATAATTGGGAAATTTCGTTTTAAACAATATTTTTTAAAACAAAAGAATTTTTCGAAAGATTTATGATTTTTTAGAAAATTTTTCTTTTTAAAACATCTAATTTTTTTAAAAATGTAGGTACATATTTTTTCAATAAATTAAAAAAAAACATACTACCTAGGTAAAAATTTATTTTTTGTGGAAACTTTTTTGGAGTCTTTTACAAAATTAAAAAAAAAAAAGGGTTTTCTTACAAAATTTTGGAAAAGTCGGGTTCAACCCAAAGTATAAAAAAAAATAATCATACCTATTAACAAAAAGTATAGGTTTTTAATTGAAATTTTGTAAAGGAGTTGGGTTGGTGAATGATATACAAAAAATCCGACTGCTTCACTCATTTCCATTTAATTTTGATAGGTATTCGACATAGTCTACTTACACTTTTGTAGATGAGCGACGTCACATCTAATTGAAAGTCAGATTAAAACAAAGCAATTTATCGATAGATGAATTAAATTTCTCCCACCAACAGTGCTTTAGGTAAATAAAATTGTCATTTTTAATCCATTGGAAATATTTTATCGTTTGCCATGTTTAGCATGAAACCACTCCATAATTTTTGACAAGTCAGGCCAGCTTACTTAAACCTTGAAATTATTATTAGACCTACTTCAGCGCTCGTACATACAGTATCCAAAGTTTTTTTTTCAATTAAAAATACTCAAAAGATAATATACCCTCGGAATACGTCGATCGAACTGATTCTGCCTTTTTTCTCCGACGAATCCTCCTCGAATTCAATTTCATCCGATGCTTTTCGCTAGAATTGGGAAAAAAAATTAAAACTAGGCACCTATTATAACTTTTAGGTTTAATTGTAAACTTCATATTTATAATATTTCAAGGTACGAGATTTATATAGTTGGCACATTTTATTGAAAAGATTTTGGCTGGAAATATTCTGGCCTTAGTCCAAGCGTGAGCCAAGACTAAGATAGCATGTTTTTTCACCATTTCATATTGCCTTATGTGTATTGTAAATTTTCCAGATCGAGTGAAAAACAAAAATATAGGATAGACCAATAGACCTATATTGTGGCCGAAAAGTTTCACACAGCTTTTAAGGTCATATCAATTGGGTTGGAAATTTTGTGAAAAAGATATACTTATCTGTGGAATTAAGTAATAACAATCTAAGTAAGTCAATAGTATACAAAATAAGTTGGTAATACGAATTTAAGTCAAAAATAAGCTTGACTTTTTGCACATTGAAACACATTGCTCTAGCCTTGTCATTTTTTTCCTTTTGCATTGTTCTTTCGACTTCTACTATTGGTGGAAACCTTCTGAAAACAATATAAGTTAAAATAATGAAACTAAGGGAAACAATGACATGGCCGGAGCAATGTGTTTTAATGTGAGAAGAGACGAGCTGATTTTTGACTAATTATAAGTATATAGATTGTTATATTATTACTTTTAAATCTCGTACTTGTGGAAATATTTGTGAAATTCAGTTTCCAATTTAAAACAAGTACCTAAGCAACTTACGTTTCTAGAAAAATATTTTTCACTTAAATTCCATGTTATTTTGATGAAAAGATGTAAAAATATTAGCAAGATGAATACCACGCCAAGAGCTGTAACAATAGTAGGTAATTTCAATAAATATAAACGGTAGACAAGCTGATTTTTTTCGTTTCGCAAATGACCGATTCATTTGAACTAATCTTTCGCAAACGACTGATTCATTTTAACGAACGTTCGCAAATGACTGATTCATTCGAAAACGACTGATTCATTTCAACGAATCGTTCGAAAACGACTGATTCATTTCAACGAATCATTCGCGAACGACTGATTCATTCGAACGAATCATACGCGAATAACTGATTCATTTCAACGAATCGTTCGCGAACGACTGATTCATTTCAACAAATCGTTCTCGAACTACTGATTCAATTGAAATCGTAACGTTCCATAAAACAAGTGATGTGCAAAAATCGCATATCTACCTTATTCGCGGAGTTACAGAGTTTTGAAAATTTCGATCGCGGATATCTCGCGAACCCGCGAACCGATTTTGCTCAAATTCAATAGGCTTCTATTCCCAATGACTCTCTACCACAGATATAAATTTCAAGTAATTCCATCAATTATAACTTGAGTTATCGCAGTGACAAATTTTAGTACATACATACATACAGATGAAAAGTGATATTATGCAGCCCATACTAGATATATGTAATACTATTTGCAGCCCAGTTTGACTATTTGCGGACCGGCTCCGGGCTGCAAAAAGTCATTCGTGTGTAAATCGGTTTTCTATCCGTTTCAGACCATAAGGAGTCGATAGGCAAAAAAATTTTTTGGGCGGAAAAAGTATTGGTTATATCACTAAAAGATACAGATTAGTCCGCAGTATATTTCTGAAGAGGGCGCTGCAATTTATATATATGATACGCGTTCCTTTTTCCAACCCAATATGTAGCAAACACTTTTTCCAGCCCAGAAGTGCGGCAACGTTTTATTTATTTATAAGTTAGCTGAACAGATAATCAGCAACTTGTTTCAAGAAGAAATTTCAATCATATTTTTATGCAGTATGACGGCGCGGCAAGAGCCTAACCTAACCTAACCTAACATTTCTGATTTTTTTTTGAAGTTGGATCTTGAACAACAATTATTAATTTTTCTTTTGTACTAAGTTTGGAACTTGAAAAAATTAGGTACCACAATTTTTTCAAAAAAATTGTCGAAAAATACTCATTTTATTTCAAGTTTTGGGGAGGAAATTTCAATTTTTTAAAATAGGATCCCTTATTTAGATAGAAAAAAAATATCAACTTTTCCGAGCAAGAATATCTGTGTTTTTAAATAAAAAAATCACTTATTTTGAGAGAAAAACAATACTCAATTACTTTCTAAATTGAAAAAACAAAACAAAAACCTTGAATTTTATTTTAATGGGTTTTTTCCATTTTCTTCATTGTGATAGATTCCTTAAATTTTTGGAGAAATCAATCCAATTTTTCTAGATTAGAAAAATTTTTATGAAAAATGTATATTTTCTTTGGGGGGAAAATCCATTTTTTGTCTTTTTTAAATTAATTTTTTCGGAAACATTTTATATTTTTTCAGGGTAAGGTAGGTAAACATTTTTTCAATTATTTTCAAGTGAAAATCGCTTGATTTATACATGGAAAAAGCCTCCATTTTTGTTTTTGTTCCTGTTTTTTGCGAGGGAGATCTTTCACTATTGTATACCTAATAGATACTTTAAAAAAATTATTTTATTTTTTCTATTTTTTTTGGAGTGAACAAATGTTTTGATTTTTATATATTTTGCTTTGGGAAAGAAATCTTCAACTTTTTATGACAAAATAAATTATCTTATTTTTAGTCTTGATTTTTTTAAACTTCAATTTCTTGGAGACAAAACAACTTTCAGTTTGGTTGGAGAAAGAATCTCATTTTTATTTTTGAAGAAAAACTTCCTAAATGCTTTTAAAGTAAGAAATTTTCAACTTTTTTCAGTAAAAAAACTTTTTTTTAAACAAACTTCTTTTTTTTCTCTCAATTTTGAGTGAGAAAAACTCTTAAATTTAAAAAAATGAAAATCGCTCGATTTTTACACAGGAAAAAATTTCATGTCTAATTTTAAGAATCTCAGTTTCGATTTTAATTTTACTAAAAGTACGAATCTTAATTCTTTGAATTAAAAAAATCTCCTACCTAAATCTTTAGGGGAATTTTTTTATCGTCAATTTTTGGTGCTTGAAAAAATCAAATTGTGGAGTAAATTAATGCACTATTTTTTATGGAGAACAAATCTTTTCATTTTTCAAAAAAAAAAAAAAAAAAAAAAAAAATCTTTAAAATATTTGGTTTAATATACCTAGAGATCTCTCAGTCGACCCTGGAGAAAAATCAGGCTCCTCTTTGCATAGTCTCTCTGTCTCTAATTTCATATTGTTGTTTAGTTTCAGTCAATATAGCTGGTCTAAATCTCATGGAAAAATTGCATTTTCATACACCATGATGAAAAAATCAAAATTTTACCAATTATTTACGTAGATACATACATTTTTTTTCCTAAAAATTTTTGCTTTTGTTTAGCTGTTTAGTATTTCATTTCGTGTTTTATGGTACTTAGTGAACTGCTGACCTCAAAACAAAAGGCGCATATTGAAATTTATTGCTCCCCTCTTCAAGATTATTTTTAAATGAAAATTGAAAGAAAAATGATGATACGTACTTGATTTTTTTCTATTTTTTTAAAAAATTGGTTTTGAAATTTCATTTTTGTTTGATTGTTTTTTCATTGTTACACCAAATTGGGTATTTAAAATTTTCCATTTACTTTTCAATAGGTAGTTTTCTCTCTGTTTTCGTCGAAACCCTTTTCAGTAAGTAACTGTTAATTTTTGACATTTTGTTTTCGACGAATTCCTTGTTAAATTTTCAAAATTTGTTGTGGGAGGCTTTGAGGGGGTCCCAATGTGACAAAACACTTTGAAATTTTCACCAACAATAGTGACTCTTATTGTCTCCACTGTATTCAAATTTCAGCTTTCTAAGTCATCCCCACCCCATTTTAGGGGCTAAAAAGTGGATTTTGGGGTCATTTTTTCAAGTGGATCGGGCTACAGTCCCCCCAAATGGGAGTAAGGAGTCCAAAATTTCATAGTAGTTTGAGTTCATGCCCCTGATGAGCCTTTTGTAGGATTTGACCTTTAAACCCCTTTTGACCTTGATACAGGGTCAAAAATCAATATGTTTGCAGTTTTAACCTGTCTTTTCTGATGCGTTGAACAGCCTACAGCCCGAACCAAAAGACCTAAAAGGTCGAAATTTGGGATGTAGTGTCAGTAGAGGTCACTGATGTGCCTTTTGGGGTTTTCGAGTTTTGAACCCCATTTGACCCTCGTACAGGGTTAAAAGTCAGAAATTTTCATGTTTTAACCCCTTTTTTGGTGTGTTGGCCCCCGTCTGAAGAGATGAAAGTGAGGAGGGAACTCCCTCCACTCCCTCCTGCCATACCCCTATTGGAGGCGGAGCCCCCATCTGAAGAGTTGAAAGTGACGAGGTGGTTGGGGCAGAGGCTCAACGGCGGTATGGGGGCGGAGCCCCCATCCGAAGATGAAATCTTCAATGCAGACAGGAACTACCTGACATTTTTAAACTGAATTTGAAGTTAAAACTGATATTGAAACTGAAATATCATGAATGAAAAAGTTTTTAAAGGAGTACACTAACTTGGAAAAAAAATTCGGCTGTCGCGGAGCATCTCGACTGCTAAGCGTTTTTTTTAGCTTGGCTCGAGAATTTTTTTTGGTCGATGAAGTTCAGAAATTTTTGTAACAAACAATTGATAAGTTTTTTTTTTTTTTTTTTTTTTTTTTTTTTTTTTAAATTGAGATCAAAATAGAAAATGATTTTTAAAAAAATTATTTTTTTGGGAACTTAAAATTTTTTTTTCTTTTTTTTCAAAAAAATTAATTCCTTCAAAAATTTGAAAAATTTCAAAATAAATAAATAAATTTTATCAATCTGACTAAGTAGGTTTCAGAGAAACAAAAAAAGTCATGTGGAAAATTTGTCCATCTTTGAAAATGAAGGAGCTACGATTTATCAAACTTTGAAAATCCAAATTTCAAAGCTTTGTAACGCCTTCATTTCCAAATATATCTAGGCCTAGCTGTATCCAAATCTGAAGTTTCATAAGGTGCTCCCGGACACCCCGTTATATACTTCAATAATTTAATAGGTATCTACCAACCAAACTCTCGCATGAAAAACGTCATTAGTGTTATGAGAAAACACTAATCAAAAACTCATGACCCGAGGAAATAGGTAAAAGATGTTTACACGATAAAAACTTGACAAATTAACGTTTTAAAAAGATAAAACCAGTAAAACGTATCGCCAACTTTTACAAAATATTGTTGTACAAACTCAATATTTTAATAAGCATTATTGTAAAAATTGTAAAACTTTTTAGTTTCATTAGCGCAAAAAAAAAAAATGCAATAAGGAGAGTTTCTCTTCGTATATATAGATTCTCTTAAAATTGTAAACTTAATTATTCGTTATTACGGGTACTGAAATTACAAAGTACTCTCCCCTACTTCATCTCGTTTGTTGGCAATTAAAAAACTAGTAAAAAGTGGGAAATAAAACAAGAGATGATTTAGTTAAATATTTTTGCCAAGTTTGAATGATAAATGCAACCCTTGTAGGAGTATATTACAGTAAATTTGAAAAAAAAAAAAAAAGTAAATTAACGTAATTTGTTTGGGAAAATTCCACATATACGTAGTACGTCTCTAATTAGAGTCAAGTTTGTTTTTTTCCTCCCTCATGTTCACCATATTTAATAATGAAATTAACATCTTGAAGATGAGAATAATTCTGAACTTTCAGCGAATTGAATTTTCGCGTAATTAGATTTTTTGATTTATGACTTAGGCTGGGAAAACGATACGATTTACCGATAAGCCAAAAAGTATAACTTTGGAGCGCGGATTTTTGCGCTGCGACCGCGTTGATTGCTATACGAAAGAGTGTAATATCATGTTGAAATAATAAATTACGCGATATTTGTAAACATAAAGTATCGATTATGGTTATTCGAAATTGGAACGTGAACGAAAATTAAAGATACAAGTGTAATATGCTACTTAGTTGAAGTTAACGACGAGGAAAAATGTTGCCATTTTCGTATGACAATATTGTTACAACAACTGTTGTTTCTATCGCACAATTTGACAATAGACGAGTTTCCTTGTGGGAGCGATTTACCTTCTTATGTTTGAAGATAAATAAGAGTCGTTTTTCGGGCGTGCTTTTTTCTCATATGCCTGTACCGAATGTACTTTTATTTATTACTGCCTAAATGTGAACTTATGTTTATCTCATAGTATCCGTATTTGTGAAAATGTACTACGTACGGTACCTATACTGCCTAACCTACCAAACGTATTCGATGCGATAATTTAAACCTCTTTTTTTCATTTTGTCGAGAAAAAAAGAGAGCAAATGTTTTTTGGTAGGTACCTTAATTGTAAAGAAATCTTGATAGGTGACACGGTATGATAATTGATATTCAGCACGTTATTGTACTTATGCATTTTACGTAATAAATAATATACATTTTCCTACATAACAATAGGTAGGTCTTGATTTCGTATTTTTAGGGTGACGAGAAATCCATTTTTATAAAAATAAAAAAAAAAAGGTACCTAAATATCCTTGTAGGTACTTATTTTTGAATTTTATTCAACACTTACTTAGATATATGTTGGCAGGTTCCCTTTGAACAGAAAATTTACAAGCTTCTTTTCTCACAGCGATATCATAAATGCCAAATTCTTCGATATTTTCATTCAGCTCACAAATTAAAGATCTGCAATAATTATTAAGAAGACTGAATTAAATTCGCAATGGTAAAGAAATGAAAATTTTAAATAACTGAAAATAGGAAGTTGGAGAATTTTCATCATATCTATACACTTCCCTCCTTCATTTTAAAAAATCGATCAATTTTTCGTTCATTGGCCAAGATGGAAGATGGTTCCTTACTCTCTATTTTTTTTTTATGAATTTTTTTTTTTTACAGATTTTCGGTTTCACAAAATTCCGATATTAGGTATTATTATTGATTTCTTTTGAGGAAATGATTTCCAATTTTGTTTGTTCATCCAACTGAATTTTAAGTGGTGCCACTAGCCTTCCATTTTTAAAAGTGGTATTTAAAAAAAAATTAATACTCGTAGAGGCTAGTGACATCACTTAAAATTCGGTGAAGGGAAAAATAAAAAATAGGAATTATTTTCTAATGAAAATCAATAAGTAACTTTGGCCCGTATTTTAAAAATTTGCTTAAGCAAACATTGTCCTTAATGGTGCGTTCAGCTCATCGGAGAGTAAGAATAAGCAATAAGATAAGAAAATAACGGAACCTCACATACTCGGCCACTCAAGAATTAACTTAATTTTTGACATGTACCTAATTTTTAATTCGCTACACACAACACAGCGTCATCAAATTTGTTTACCTATTTCGGCTTATTTCAAGTGGCCGAATATTTCGGAGTTCCGTTTTCTTATTCCTTATCCTTATTCCTTATTCTGCGATGAGCTGAACGCACCATCATGGTGCGTTCAGCTCATGGGGTGTTATCTTATAGGATAAAATTTTGAACTGAGCTTTCAGTACTAGTTGAAGTCACAAGAAGCGCTGTACTTCAAAACAAAAAAATTTTCGTTCAATTATTGTTGGCTATCTACTTTTGTCGTGTTTTGAGTTGCTTGGATCAAGACTTAAGGACCGTTCACAATGGACCTTAACTTTTTGCTTTTGCTTTTTGCTTAACACTCACTACTGTCTGCACCAATCTGGTAGCCAGAAATTTGTGTATTTTTTATACGTTTGTTTATGTACTGGTAAAAGTTTAAGCAAAAGCAAAAAGTAAAGCTCCATTGTGAACGGTCCTTTACAATAATCACAATTATTTTAAGTTTCCAAAGGGAAAGAACACAACACGAAGCAGCGCTTTCGAATGCAGTGACTTCATCCGGAATTAAAAATGCCATTTAGAAATTTTACCCAGAGTTGGCTATCTATTATAAACGTAGTTTATATTTACATTATCTTTGGTTCAGCTCATCGTAGAATAAGAATAAAAATAAGAATAAGAAAGCCCTATTACGCAAACAAGTGGCCAAATATTTCTTTTCAGTGAAATTTATACTTGTTTGGGTAATAGGGCTTCCTTATTCTATTCTTATTCTTATTCTACGATGAGCTGAACGCACCATTAGGCGAGGCGATTTCACACGTATCGTGTCAATTTACATCGAGCCTACTTGGCCTGTGTAAGAAGGCTTCGCCTTAAGTATAAGGACATTTTTGAAATACGGGCCTCTCGCCTTAAGGTCAATGTTTGCTTAAGCAAATTTTTAAAATACGGGCCTAAGTATTAAAATGCAAAAATTGCTCCTTATTTTCATTTTCATTTTTTCATTTTTTTTTCTATTTTGAAAAAAATAATTAAAAATCAGCTGGAATGATTTTTTTTAGACCAAAGTGATCTTAAAATACCTACATATTTATTTATTTTTACCCCAAAAAAAGAAAAAAACATTTATGGCGATTTTTCAACTTTATCTCAGTTCTCAGGAACTTCATCTTTCTGGAAAAATGGCGCAGTACATGCAGTTCGTGAAAATTGAGGTCTAACGTTGAAAAATTACCATAAATATATATTTTTTTTGGGGGGGGTGTATGTTAGGGTCATTTTGATCCAAAAAAGAAATGTTTTCATTCTAGCTGATTTTTAATAATTTTTTTCAAAAAACGTAAAAAAAGGTCTTTTTTATTTCCCTTTAAGACAGTGGTAAAGATGAAAAATCACTGAATATGATCTTGTTGGGTAAAAATACCCATGTATTGGCTATTTTGTTGAAATTAAAAAAAAAATCAATTCCAATTTTTAATTTTTTTCGTTTTTTTAATAAGAAGTGCTCTGCGACACAACTAATAAAATTTTTTTGAAGAACAGTTTTTAGGGTGTTGATTTTACACCCAAAGAATTATTTTTAGAGGGTCAACCCCTCACATTTTGAAAAAAATCAAATCATGAACTATCCTAGTACACTGAATGACTTTTGCACTCATAAATTAAAAGAATGAGTTGGAATTTTCAAGAGAGTTGAGATTTCTTCAGAATGGACTGACATTGATTTTGAGCAAAATCTTTGAACTTGTTCTCAGATATCCGATTTCTCCAAACTGCTCTTAAAATGCCTAAATTTCAATTTTCATCAAACATTCAAAATTTTTCAAGTTTTACAAATTTTGTAAGTTATACCTAAAATTATTTGAATTCAATTTTAATAAATTTCCAAGTTCAAGAATAATTATATTATTGTGTTTACATATGTCTGGGTATATTTGAATTTGAACGTGCCATTTCGCACGTGTTTGCACATTTAGAAAAATTCTGAAGATCTTTGATTTTTTTACATTTTCTAAATTATGAACTTTTTTAAATTTTATAAAACTTTGTAATTTTATCAATCAAAAAAAAAAAAAAAAAAATCAACACTCAATACCTAATAATTATGTACCTAGCCCTAGGTACCTTAAACTTTTTAAAAATTTTCCAATTTTTGAGAATTTTGATTTTTGTTTATTCGTAAAAATTTTTCAAAATCGGAAATGTTGATTGTTTATAACATTGAAAAATTTGACTGAGCTTTGAGAATTTGACAAACTTGAAAAATTGATTCAATTTTAAAATTTTATTTTTTATTGTCATTATTAGATATAGGTACTAGGTATCTATTTTTTTTTTCCAAAAAATTTTCCGAAAAAAGTAATCCAATTTTGAAGATTTATTGGGGTGTAAAAATTGCCAATTCATTTTTTTTTTTCAAAATTTAACTAAGTTTTAAAAATTAGATACATAGGTATCAAAGAATCAATTTTTTGAATTTTTCCTTTAAAATTTTCATAAAAAATTATCAAACTTAAATAATTTACTCAATTTTGAAACTTAATCAAAATTTTATAAACCTATTCATAATTCTTATAATTCTTCAGGTACCTACATATAATTTTGTTAATTTTATAAATTATTGTAAAAAATTAAAATTTGAAACTGACCGAATTTAAAAACTATATTGGAAAATTTTTAAAATTTTCAAGAAAAGAATTTTCACTTATTGAAATAAAATCTCAAGCCTTATATATGGCCAACTTTTTGAGTACAAATTTATCAAAATTGAAAGAGTATTTTGTTTCCTTCAAAAATTGATTTCTATAAAACTATACCTAAAAATTGGCCTTAGGTATAGTTAGTTATAGTGTTAGCTAGTATCTAGTTTCTTTTTGAAAATTTTTGAAAATTAATTTAAAATTTAAAAATGATTAAACTCTAATATTTTTTTTACTGAATTTTGAAAACTTGCCTATTTTTGAGTTTTACTGAATTTTTAAAAAATTGTAAAGTAAACAATTTACTACTTAGTACTAATTCGATTCTATAAAGCTACTGCTGATTGAATTGATTTAAAATTGGTATGAGGTGTTGGCACCTACTTATAAAATAGAAACATTTTGATTTTGAATGGAATTGATAAACCGGTTCTGGAGATACTCGCGATGAAAGTTTTCAAACTATTGTATACTCGTAAAATTTTGAATATATACTTCTCTAATTACCTATACCTATAGTCGATATGTAAAATTTGTTGGTACATAAACTTTAGTTCAGTGTTTCAAAATACTTCTTATAAAAAAGGCCATTTACTAATTTTACTGCAGTGAACCAGTTCTCGAGTTATTTCTCATAGTTCTTTGAAAAAAATCAACTTTTCTATCAAGGAACTGAGGTAAAATTTTCATTTCTTTATTTTTTATCCTTCAATTGGGAATAAATAGAGTACTCATCCGTGATTAACAGCAGTGCATCATTAGTTACATACATACGTAATTAAAACCGACTTACTCGTTATCGAAAATTTGTTTGAGTGCACTTGAAGTGGATTCGTTGTAGAAACGCCATTTCATATGATGCTTGGTTGAAACACTTAAAATTTTCGACTTATTCAGACTGGTTACGTAGGAGAAAGGACACTGAAAATAATTTAATAGGTATACGTACAAGAAGGTTGGTAGGTAGAAGATACCATACAACTTAAATTATTAAACCAAATCAAAATTGGAGATACTTATAGGTAGGTAACTTACTCTTTTACAATCTGATGAAAGCGAATATACACCAATCCTCTCATTAGAAAACGAAGTAAAGTTGAAATACGCTTCATCTACATTTAGGTCATTCAAATTCAACCCATACGGGGAAACAAAATCATTATTTTCGAAAAAATGCATCATCTTAGACTCGAACCGTTACTCGACAACACATTATACACTTGTTACGTGCACGAAATTCATTTAGTAAGTATCTATTTGTGATGAATGTTTTATCAAATCAGGTTACCTAGCTCGTAGAAAAGGTAATTTGTAAACTGGTTTGTTGTGGCGTTATGCCAGCGCTTAGTTATACCTACTCGTAGTTTCACGAATACTCTGCTCATAATGACATTTCTTTTTTTTTGGGCGCATTAAAAATCATTCAACTTGTATTTTGTGCTAAAGAGAAGAATGCCAAAAGAAACAGTTTATTTTATAACAATACAAATACACGATTTATTCTTCTTCGGAGCTACTGCTACTTTCACTTTCATCAGCATCCGAATACACGTAGACTCCATGCATGGATCCTTCAATCATGCACTCGTCAACCGTTCTTCTAATTTTGAATCTTCCCTTGTCACCCCATTTTTTACCCCACGAATTAACAGCGATCCAGTATTGGTTTTCAGGGTCTTCATCGTTGAATCCGACCAGCTTTACAGTCAATTTACCAATTGGTTTGCCTGTGACGTGGTGATAAACTCCTGCGAAAAAAAATTAATTTTATGTCATATGAAAAAAAATAAAAATATTTTCAAATAGGTAGGTACCTACCTAGAGTTTAAAAAAAAACATATTTTTGAACGAAATTTCATAACAATTGTTTTTAAATGGGTAAGATTTTTTTTTAATACGACTTCGAGTTGATAATTTAAATAGGTAAAGAAATCGAGTGCCTACCTGACTTATAAGTAATGAAATCTTCGTAAACTACCATTGTAGCTGTGATTGGACCGTGTCTCATTAATTCTCCGGCAGCGCAGTAGGGGCAGTGGTAATCGAAGCTTCCTTTAGCTATAGACAATAAATAAATTAAATCACAGTTGAAGAAAAAAAAAAGTAAAAAAATAGGTACTTGGTATGCAAACCTTTAATGATATCTTTGTAGAAAGGTTTCTTGTACGTCGGATTAGTACATTGTCTTTCACATTTTGGTGGATGAGCATATACTCTTTGGAAATATTTCGCATGTTTACTTGGCCAAAGTGAGTAAGGTTGACAACCCTATCAGACCAACAATTTTATAAAACTGCTCGAAGATCGAAGAAAAATAAATAATCATTAATTAATATTTTGTCACCTTCTTTGATCCTTTCTCAGCTCCAGTAACGGCACCTTTTTTCACTAAATATTCGTTAACGGCGCTGGGGTAGCCTTTATGGCATCCAAATCCGCAACCTTTGCAGCATGCGAGTGGTGCAACTGGCGACATAACGTCTTGAAATGTGCCATTCGAAGCGATACATAATCTGTCAGTAAAAACTGACACTGGAGCAATCACCTAATTTGAAAGTAATCCAATGATTATGTATGTTGCGCAACAATACTCGAATTATTAAATATTAGCTTTGAAATTGTACCCAATCAGCGGCGCATCTTCCTTGATTCCATACACGACGAACCGATTTGCAATGTTTCCATACTTTTAAACCGTCGAAAGAATATACACGACCCTTTGGGTGACCTACTTTGGGATTGAGATCTTTGCTCTGGGTGTGAATGCACTCTTTCTTGGCTTTAGGTTTGAAATCTTCTTCATTTAGAGGGTCTACGGAATTAAGCAAATGATGAATTTCTTCATTTTCATCGAAATTGTGACCAGCCTGCGAATACAAAATGGTTCATATAGCGTGGAGAGTACAGGTAGGTGGGTACATAAAAATGTAGGTATTAAAATACAACCAAAATTAAAAATTAAAGATGTTTTATACCTAATATAATTAGACGAAAGACTATAATAAATTATAATAAACCAACATACCTCCCAGCGAGCACCGGAATTCTTCACATCGTTTATTATATCATTAAAATATTCCGAAGAATAACCTCCCGAGGCTGCAGGTGAGGTACATCCTTTGTCGAAAAAATTGACAAATAAAAAAATACAACTAAGCAACGGTATGGGATTCATTTTTAGTATTTTGAAATACTGCCAAATGAAATCTTAAATCGATAATTTTTTATTATATAGGTACCTATATGTGCACTTGATTGATAGTCATGAAATGCTAGAATGATATTTTTTCAAAAGAGTTCGCACTTGTTGGTAAGTACCTGTAAAATTAATGAAATCTTTGTATTTTATCGCATTAAGGGCTTAAAATATCAAAAATTCGTTGCACTTCAAATTAACATGTTTATCTTTGCATGGTAGTTGTTGAACATGCTAATTTAACAAGCTAGACGTAGACGACGATCTTATTGAAAAAGACGTATTGACAGAAGATATAAAATAATATGACATAATTTATCTATATTTTTATTAATCGTATCCACAACAATCAAATTTTAATACAAGAACTTTTCTTCTTTTCCAGTAGTACGTTCTTAAAATCTTAATCAATTTTTCAACAAAAAAAAAAAAAAATTATAATCGAATAGAAACTTTACATTAACTGCCTTTTGATTATTAAGACGCTAGATATTCGAATTTCGAAGAAGGAATTAGGAAGTATTAATAATCAAGAGGCATGTCTTGGCAAACTTTAGAATTAGAATCACCTTTTTTTTTTTTTTTTTTTTTTTTTTTTAAATTCGCCTAAAAGGACATGACATTTTTTTTGCAGATCATTGCAAAAATTCATAAATGAAGATAATGAGCTCAACAGTCAACACCAAACTAATTTTATCCAGCTCATGAAATGTGAAAATGTGATTTTACAATGAGCAACGAACAAATCGATTTCCATATTGTTTACTTCTAATTTTTTTTTTTCACTGTTTTCATTAAGAAATGAGAATTAATTTATGATTAAGAATAAAACTTGAAAATTAACATTAACTTCAGTTTAATTATTCAAATTATAATTATTTCAATTTTTATTTATCATCTCATTTCATTATTCTCAATTTCTCATATTATTCTGATTAGAGCTGTGCGCCGATGAGAAATCGGCGGCGGCGGCGCAAACTCAAAAATTGGTCGGCGGCGGCGGCGTAAATGGCGCGCCGCTGACAACTAAATCGGCGGTTGCTCGGCGGCATAGCCGACTGAGTGAGCAATTTTGGGCATTTTTTTCCTTTTAGAGCTACAGCTTTCAAAGCTACCTTATTGTAAGCTGCTTAAACCTAAAGAACTTAGCTCTAAAGAGCTTGAGAGCTGCTCAGCAATAGTACCGAGTACAGAGTGTACATTTTTACTTTATTTACAGCCTGTTTACTTTCGATGAACGAGGCGGAGGGGTCAAATTAAGACACGCCCCGGTTCGAACGGCTGACGATTCATCGGCGGCGGCGCGTCGGCTGATGGAAAATTTGTCGTCGGCGGCGGCTCGACTCGGCGGCGCACAGCTCTAATTCTGATTATGTTATTCAAAAAAAAAAAAAAAAAAAAAAAACTGTAGGTAATATTCGAAACTAGTAGTTGGTTTTTTCATTACTGGGAGCGCTCTCTAAAGATAACAAAAGTAAACAACGTTCAAAAAACAGGCCAAACGAGCCGTTTCCAAAATGTTTATTTTTGAATCTGAGTTGAACACGTCATTAAAAATGCGTGTAAGTTCGTAGAAAGAGAAAGATCGAAGTACATTTTACTAGTTTTCCGAGCTAAAATATGTTGTGATTTATATTATTTATTCGCTGCTTATTACATTCGGAAAATTCCCCGCGTATGCGGTTCGAACAATGAATCATTATTTTCGCACTACTTACATTTCGATGTACCGTTAGTCGCGAAGAATTCGAACGTTATCGGTGTTACATCAGCGGAACATGGAATCGTTTTACGTGGCTCCGCCTTGATAGTTAAATGAAATTAAAGATATTTTCTAATTTTTACTACGGCTTGTTACCGTACTGTGTTAGAAACACATTATATTGTGCGTAAATAAGTGCATTTTGAAGTGCACTTATGTGAAAACACAATGTCTGAGCTACTGAACTTGGACATGTTTTTCGATCCGGAAAACTTTCTGAATGCCGATAAGGATGAGCTGAAATCGAAGAAAAACGATAAGCAAAATGTGAGTACAGTGTTTTACTTATTCAATAGAAGTATTAAATTTCTCAATGGTTTAAATCTATCACACAGGTGGAAGAGTTGTTCGATATGAACTTCTTGAACTCGATTTTGAAACCCAGCGTAGACGAGCAACTATTCGATCAGTTATTTCCAGATAGTACTGAATTCATAAACGAACTTGGTCACGAATGCAGCTCGGACAGTGGTGAGAAATTGCGCCAGAAAACTATGTTGTAAATTGCTTTCGATATGTTACGTAATCCTTACCGTTTAGGTTTATCTTGCGAGCAATCATTTTCGCCTACAAGATCTGACGAAACTGAAGATTTTCAAGCTAATGATTTCCTTTCCACGGATGACGACAAAGTGACAGTGACAGGCGATAAAATAATTTATTTCGAACATAATTCTTCAGATGATAAAGAAGACATTCTTAAACATGAAGTTTGTGATATTAATGACGTGCAGTTTGATGCGATTGAATATGTTAAAGAAGAAGTAGTAGAATGTGAAGAAGTACCCATATCTAATGTTTCTTCTCCGGACTCAGATTCAAGTATGATGTTACTTCATATATTTCCTAATCGATTCGATGATTTATTTACATTACTTTGGTTGTGTATGTAGATTCTGTCGACGAAATATTTGTAATTACTGATGATAATGATCCATTGGATGATGATGATAATATTGGACCAGATTCCCCTATCCTTAAGTCGTATCCTACTATACGCTCCATCAAGGTAATAAATCTAATAATTAGACTGAAATCGTGTTCTTTTAAGTACAATTTTTATGATTAATGTAACTATCGTTATTTATAGGTTGTTAATCCGTCACCTCAGAGCAGAATTGTAAAACGATTCAAAACCTTGAATCATTCTCAAGTCGATGGATTGAGAAATAAAAGGAAATTGTCTGAAGACTTGATGTCCGAAGAAGGAGCCAGCGATGATTCCGATTTCATTTATCCCAGACTTCATCTTACACGTGAGTTTGTTTTCCTAAAAAAAGATTCATTTCAAAACACTTGCATATCATGCAATTAACTGATAAGGGATTTGAATATCTCTAAACGTACGTCATACATCTGTGGCTTTTCCGAGTATTAATTAAAAGTTGATAATTATTATTATGCAGCTGAAGAACAAAAATTAGCATCGAAAGAAGGTATCAAATTACCGTCACACTATCCTCTTACAAAAATAGAAGAACGAGAATTGAAACGAATCCGAAGAAAAATTCGCAACAAGATTTCCGCTCAGGATTCACGTCGTCGTAAGAAGGAATACGTCGATGGGCTAGAAGAGCGGTAAGCTGATTATAGTTCACCCAACCGTGTGTCTTTTTCATATGTTTTAATTTCAAACACGACTTTTTTCAGAGTGAAACGCTGTTCCGAAGAAAATGCTCATTTAATGAAGCGAATTAAAACCTTGCAAAGTCAGAACGTTTCACTGGCAGCTCAAGTTCGTAAGCTGCAAGCATCTTTGGCTAGATGTTCTGGACAGACTGCTCAACCGAGCACGTGTCTTTTAGTACTTATCATGTCACTAGCTCTGGTGCTTGCCCCTACCATGAGAAATTCACCGTTGAATTCGGAGAACAACGAAGATGAAGGAATATCGTTGAGCGAAGACTCAAGTACCACCACGTTGAACGCTGGTGAGTATTTTGTAACGTGGATTTCATGCCGAGTCTTAATGAAATATCGATCAATTATTTCACGAGGAGAAAAAGTAGTTTTGCAAATATTTCTCAATTTGAAAGAATTTTTTTTTTTCAAATTTTATCTCAAAAAATTTTCAAGAGATTAAATTATTTAGAATTAATTTAAATAATTAGGCTACTCGTGTTGGCAAAAAAAAAACACGTTTTGGAGAGAACATTTTGCATAAATTTGGATCATTCAATGTCGATTTAAAATTACCGCTGCGGGCGAAATTTGTAACGTAACGCGAGCTGTCTATTATTAGGATAAATGTTGGAAAAATGTCTGCTGTGCTGAATTACTATCTACAATTCTACACGTACGTTACTTGTAATGTCGAAATTGTTAGAAAATATGGTGTTTTCACTCGTAATTAGAGAGAGTTATTCCGATATATCGTTGGTTTAGAATGCATCGAGTATGGAATTTTGTAAACGTGACGGGGAATCCTCCCAGGCATCTTATCGAATAAATAAATTAGAAATGGAAACTCTGAAGAATATCGTGGTATTTCTAAAACGTATATTTTTCCTCACAGGTCGTTCAAGAAATTTACTGTTTACGCACAAGGCTCACGAAGGCCAATGCAACTTGGACGAAGAAGCGAAAACTTTGACCGAACAGTTGGAAAATATGCAACTGCCGAATTCCAACTTGTTGACTGGTTTGTTGGATATGTTAAAGACGAAGATAAGTAAGGAAAATACATTGTTGAAGGATCACGACTACTTTCGTCCGCGGAAAAGGGCCGCGTCTTGTATGGAGAACGATGAGACACGTCTCCCTGCGAAAATGTCTCCATCTAAACTCGCCTTCAATGCTGAAAGCATTTTAAACTCGATCATTTTAGAAAACACCAATAACAAAACAGGATCGATGAATAAGAAAGAACCAGTTGTTATTGATCTGTTATCAGAGTAAAATCATGTTATAAATATTTTCTACAGCTACAAATTACCGGCAGTTTTGTCAATTGAGCTGTACACAGCTTTTAATTGACCGATAAGTGTTTTAATTTTTTTTTTTTTTTTTTTTTTACATTTTAGTTAACGATGCAATAGTATTCTGTGAAGCTGATTCTGTATAAATGCTTTAAAAGTGACACCTTTATTTTTATGTTTAGATTATCAAAGATATTGCAATAGTGTGTTATATACGTGAGTATTTTGGGTTTTACTTTCTAAGTTGATAGTATTTTATATTTCCTCATTTTCTGTTGTTTATACGAAGTATCTGTTTGTAGCATAAGTTATAATTATCCAGATAGGTTTATAATTACTCAGAATTTAAGTATGTTCGTAGCACGCATTTAAAATGAAAATATTTTTCAAGATGTGGTATATACGACGATATATACACGTGGAGTTTTTTACAATGTGATAAACAGCACAAGTATACATGATGCAATTTAATTTTACGTTGAAAATTTAAGCGTTAGATATGCATGTTTCATAACTTATTAGGCCTAGCGCCTATAAAAAATGTTTCGCATATAATGATACACTAGCGTTACTCAAATGCTTAATATTCCTATATTAAAGCGAATAATGTACGACATTTATGGGTTATAATGTTTTTTTTTTCTTGATTTAGGTAGAATTAACTTCGATCAAGATTCGGTTGCGGAAAATACTCGTATTCGCGTACTCGATTTTATGAACTTATCGTCGTTCGGAAAAAACAGGTATTTTTCATTTGTTCAAATTGTGTATCGTCTGTTAAGCAGATTTTTTCAAAACTGCTGGCTGGGTAACGATCTCAAGGCCGCCGGCAGACATGTAAATGAGGTCGTGTGATATCTGCGGAAGCAACCAATTCGCCAAATTCGTATTGTTGATTGGATTGCATTGTTGATGATTAAATATATTTATTGAGAATACCTACGATATGAATTTCGGTCACCATCATCGACATACTAAGATAAGGTGTTATGAAATACGTCAGGTACAATGTACCGGTATCCGTACACATTGTGAATATATAAGTTCGTAGGAGAGGATATAAATGAAATAACTGTTTTTATTTTTGCTACGCTATAACAAACCTAAGAAAGACCGTTATTTTCAAAAATCCGTTTGATGACATTCCTAGAAATGCTGCTTTGAATTTTAACGAAGTATTTATTACTATTTTTATTGTAGGGCTTATTTTGAATTTCAATGTGGTCATCTTTACCGATGTTTTTCCATTGTGTAGTGTTTTAGACATCGCTGTGGTTTGTCGTGAAGTTGGAAGTTTATGGAATTTAGGGAGATTTTTGAAACATTCTGTACAATTTTTTTTCTTATAGTCCATTTTCACAGAAATTATAATTACTTAGTTCATCATGATTAATCCATCGGAACGATTTTGTTTTGAGACAAGAAGGGAAGCACGTGTAGTTGTGTTGAAGAAAGTCAAGTTCAATTTGATTATTTGTTAATACAATCAAATTAACATCATTAATTAAGAATCAGTCGAGCTTAAACTATCGATAAGTTCGTGACCTTCGTATCACTACGAAGAAAATGTATGCATGAAAATGATAATTCACGAATTGTTGAATTAGTGCATTTTTTCGCTCGTTCGTTTGGAAAATGGATTAACTGCAGATTTAATTGCACATGATGATTTTGGGTGAATGTGTTATCTTATACCATGTACTTACTTGCCTAATGGAGTTTATTCGATTACCTTCTCTAGCGGTGATTTTATTATTGATCGATACAGTCTTCAACTGAAATTGAATTTCGACTCATTTAACTGCTTACGTTCCATCAACTTGAGATACCTAATAAAATCAGAAAATCCAAAAATTAAATATAAATATAGGTAGGTGCTTATCAATTATTTGTCTCGGATTATTTTGAATTTTTTTTAAAACTTATTTTGATAAACAAAAATCCTAGTTTTGAAAAAAAAATTGTTTCAGTTGGTTGAGAAAAAAAAAGCAAAAAAATTTCGGGAACTAAAGTACCTACTTTTCAATTAATTTTGAGAGAAAAATTCAATTTTTTGAATAATAAAAAAACATTTTATTTCTTGGGGGGGGGGGGGGGGGGGGGGCATTAGAAAAAAATACTTCTATATTCTTTGGGGAATAAAAACATTTCTCAATTTCTTGGTGAAAAAATCTCAACTTTTTTTCAGGAAAAACTTCTTTATTTATTTTTTTGTGAATATGAATATTATTTCTCAACTATTTTTTAATTTTTTTTTTTGGCAAAAATTCTGAATTTTCAATTCTAAAAACAATGTAGTTATATTTCAATTTTTCTTGAGTGAAGAAAAGTTCTCAATATTTTTTTGTAGTTAGAAATATCTTGTTTTTTAAGGAGAAAAAAAAAATCTACATTTTTTGTTTCAATTATTAGGTACAAAATACCACCAATTTTTTGGAGAAACAAATTTTTTTTTTTTTTTTTTTTTTTTTTTTTTCAAGAAAAAATCTGTAGTCTATTATTTAGGTTAAAAAATTTCTCAATGCATAAATGCATATTTTTTTCGTGAGCAAAAACTTCTTTAAATTGTTGGAGAGAAATAATTATTTTATTTTTTGACGAAAAATTTCTGAATTATTTTGAAGAAAAATTCTCTCACTTTCAAGAGACAAACCAAGAATTTTTTGGTGAGAAAATTTATAAATTTTGGAATACCTAAAAAATTTATCATTTTTTAAAGTAAAAAATTTTCGGCTCAATTTTTTGTTTAAATTAAGTTTATTGAAAAAGTTGTAAAAGAATTTTTTTTTTTGCAATAAAAAATACCTACAAACTTTTTTACGTCAATTTTTTTGAGAAAGAAATCTCTTATTAGGTACCTACTAAGAAAAAATTATTTCAATTCGTTGAAAAAAATTCAAAAAATTTTTGGGGACCCAAAGTATTCCTCAATTACCTAATTTAAGTAGGTAGGTACAGAGAAAAAACACAATTTTTAGAATTTTTTTCGTTTTTTTTAATGGGTAAATTTTTTATTTATTTATATTTTATGGAGAGAAAAAAAATCAAAATTTTCCAGGAAGAACTAGGCAAAAACACAAACTTTTTTGATATTTTTTTTTGGGAATAATTATACCTACTTACATTTTCTGAATTTCTCGGGGGGGGGGGGGGGGTGAGATTTTTCAAATTTTTTTGGTAAGAAAACTTCTGAATTTATTTTCTTTTTCAAGTGAGTAAAAAATTTCTTCTAGCCTTAGTTACTTCATTTATGGCATAAAAATTCTTATTTTTGTATTTTTTTTTGACAAAAATATTTTGTAATTTATTGAAGGACATTTTTATTTTCTCATTTGAAAAATTTATAAATTTTTTTGAATAAAAAAATCAACTTTTCGAAGAAAACAATTTGGTTCTCTTTTTCTTTCATCCTGAAATGAAAATATTTTCAATTTCTAGTTGAAAGTAATAATTTTTGGCGAAAAGAATTTTTGATTTGTTTTGCGAAAGAAGTCTCTTACCTACTTACTTCTAAAGGAAATTTTTGATTAAGTAGCTACTAATTTTATCTGAGGAAAAATTGCTTGATTTTTTTTTTCAGAAACATGAAAATGTTTCTTTAGTTCATGGAGAAAATATGCTTAAAACTCAATTTTTCGGAATTTTTTTAAAATCTATTTTTCGGGAAAGGAATATCTTATTTTTCTTTCTAAAAAAAAAAACTTAATTTTTGAGAAAAATATGTCTGCTTTGTTTTTAAATTTTTTACAAAATAATAAATCTAATTTTTGGGGGAAAGGCACATCTAAATTTTTGCCATTAAAGAAAAATATTTCAATTTTTTTTCGTTTGAGAAAAAAATATTTTGATGTTGAATGTGATGTGGTCCATTTTTTTCAATTAGAAAATAATGTTGACGCAGAAAAAAATTTTGGACCTCTATTTTTTATTTTATTTTTTTTAATGAAAAAATTGAAAATCTTGATTTTTGTTTTGATAAATCTTCCGATTTTTTTAAGAACACTCACTTTTTTGGAGAGAAAAAAAATCATTTTCACATTCAACGTTGAAAAAAGGAAAAATCGAATTTTGTCGACCCTGCTATATTCCATTCGATACAGATTGTTTTGTTGTATGTATTATTGATATAACACTCATATTATTCGCTAGCATTCTTCCTATATCTTGTAGTAAGTCGTACATAAGAAGTTTTGAAAATGGGTGTAAACACGATGACAGTTTTATACGTTAATTCTCGCTGTAAGTATATTGCAACTCTAGAAAGAAAAATCAGTTTTCGCCCAGATTTTTTTTTTTCACTTCACTAAGAAGTAAAGCATTGCTCGTGAGTTGAGCCTACTTGATGTTTTGCTTGAAACCTCCAATGTCGCGAATGTTTTCAACCAAGAAAGGTTTTCTTTTTTGAAAGCTGCGGTATTTCAAAGGCTTATGGTTGTTTCGTCTAAAAGAAAATAGGGTTTGTATGTTTGTTTGGATTTTTTTTGTTTTACTCGTATTTTTTTTTCAGTCATCAGATCAATAATGACGTTGTGAATATAAAACACTCCTATTCGAGTTAAGTCTTGTAATGATTAATGAGAAAATAACTAGGTGTTTTTGAAAAATGTACCCGTAGTAAATGAGCAGGTAAAGATTACTTACATTTTCCCCCTTGTAATGTGTTACCTGTAAATTATTACTTCACACCGTGAAAAATTTCCATTCATTTTAAACTTTAGGTAGGTAAGGTAACGTGCGAGGCGTACTTTAGACAAAATAAAAACAAAAGTTACAATTTTATTGTTTCTTGAAGTCGAATGCTCGAAAAATTAAGAGTATTTGTTTTGTCTTTTTTCCGTCTCATTTTATTTTGTTTTGTGCTTCGTGTTTCTTTTTTTTTTTTAAGGAATTACAATTCACGTATCTCTTTCGAAGTTTAATTTCAAGTCAAAAGTCATCCTGTTTATAAAATTGAAATTTATTTATTTTCAGGAAAAAAAAACTCGCGGAAGGAAACTCGCAGTCAGAAAAAATTCGCAAAGAAAAGAAGAAATAATAAAGGAGAAAAAAATCACCGAAACAGCAAAAGCTTCGAGCCGCGTACAAGACGCGAAAAGGTTAGCGAAATTAAATTATAATATTCGAGAACGTCACCGAAGCATTATTGCGTTATTTTGCGGTAGCTTTAGTGATTGGTATATGAGCGTTAATTTTTAACAATTACGCCGAACCGACAATAATATTTGTATAAATAAGATGGAGAAGAGGGAATTGTCGGTCGTCTTTCATGAACTTGGGCTAGTCTGGTCGTAAAAAAAAGGGGGGAAAAGGTGACCTAAAGGCTAAAAGCGTCCGTATATATGAATCTTTTGAAAATGTAGCAAACATTTTTGAACCCTTTATCAAATAAAATGTTACTGTAATTCTCAAGTGGCAATGAGCCATCAGTAGCAGATGGCGAATCTCTCATTATACCGGTCAGTTTAAACTACTATTGCCAACAGTTTTTCTTTTCACGACCAAGCGTTCATCTTGGCCGAATATAATGTGTAGTTTGCCATGCTCGCTTTTCTAATATTAGTACTTGACCCATATACTACATAAGCCTTTTCTATCATATTTGGTATTTTTAATTGAAATCAGGTTCTTGACTTCGGCTTAGGCTTATGTTCGGTTCGGTCGCAGATACTTACGGTGGTGTATGCGATGGAAGTAGGTACTATGTATAGCTGGAGCTGTAACGTGTAGCTGTATCAATCTGAAATGCTGAGTGCATTTAATCAGTTAAGTAGCACTTGAGATTTTTCTCTCATGTTAATCGACTTATTACTATACTGTCGACTTGGGCAATTACTCGTAGTCTACAGCGATTTACCGATTGTTTCGACGTATTGCTTATAATTACTCTCGTACTGATGAAGTATGTGTAACACGAGTACGAGTAAAATCGTAGGTAAGATTTACGACATTTAATAATAAACTAGCGATCAAATCTTCTAAATTATTTTTTTAATTATTTAAGAAGATGCATGTTTGTAAGCCGGTGACTTCTTGCTTCTAATTTTTTCCATGGAACGAAGAACAATAAGTCCCTTCGATTTCAATTATAGGCAAAACTTCCATCTCGTACGTTTCATAGATGGCCAATTTGGTATTTGTTTTGTTAAGTAGATATCAGACAGTTCTATCTCTATGCTTTGAGTATAGGGTACATAATTTTGCTAAAATGGATCATAAATGCTGCACCTTTGAAAAAAAACTTCAAAATGGGCCTAATTTTGGCTGATTTTCGATTTAAAAAAAAAAATGTTATTGAATCTGGGGTTTCTGGATCGGATGATATTTCTTGATCTAAATGAATATCAAATGTGAAGTACTTACTAATTTCCAAATTTTCATGATTTACTTAATTTTTAAAATTGAAAAAAAAAAATTACTTTTCAACAAATTTATCTTTTAAAACTTGGAACATTTTACTGTTTCTGCAGGATTGAAAAAATGCCCACATATAAAAAATTATTCCGTCAGAAAAAATTGATAAAATTCAAAGAATACCAAATTTTGGAAGATTTACTAAATTGTGTCAAATTTTCATGATTTAAGTAGGTACTTTTTTTGCCTTTCTGAAAAATTTTCACATTTTAAATTTATCAATCGATTTTTGAAGATTTTTAATGTTTTTAGAATAAAAAATACCACAATTTTTTGTAAAAAAGCCCATGTATCGAGTTTTTTGAGAGATAAAAATATCATTTTTTTAGACGATATTTCAATGTTTTGAAGAAAAAGTGGGTTATCTGTAGGTAAAGAAAATCATCTCTATAAATTTCTTGTCTCGTTTTTTTTTTCGATAGAATCACTTTTTTATACGTAATTTATTTTTTTGTCTGTAAAAAAGTCCTTCATTTTTTAGAAAAAACTAAATTGAATTCTTCAAGAAAAAATTTCAAATTTTGTCTCAATTAAAAAAAAAAAAAAAAAAAATTTCTTGCAACAAAAATTTTTCACTTGTGTTGCAACTTGCAATAAAAGTATTCCTTGAATTCTTGAAGAGAAAAAATTCTTAAAACTTTTTGGAGTGAAAAATTTTAGTTTAAACAGACTTCTCGTTTTGAACTATTTCTTTTTTCCAATGAAATCATTCAAAATTTTTGAAAACAAATTTTCAAAATTTGACGTTTTTTCAAAATTTAACAAATTTTTTGTTGCGTTTGTATCCTATTTTCGTTAGGTAGGTTATTCGTCGTGTTCGATTTTTCATTTTTATTACGTGTCCTTTTCGTTTAAATATAGTTATGGCCACCTCCAGCCTGAAATTTCCGCAAATCTTTTCCACGTACCACGTCTTTTTTGTGGTACTGTGGCGTCCATCCTAAAATGTATCACTCGTTATTTCCTTCCCTAACCACTTTCACTTTCCATTCTCCCTGATCCTGCTTCTTCATCCCTCTACGTCCATCAACATGCCAACCAGTTTCTTCTTTCGTCCTTCGCGTCTCTTCGTTCATCCCTCGTACTTTCTAGCGATAGTGGACTCGGTTAGTGAGTTAGTTCTTTTGAGTTCGCCTCTCGCTAGTTAACAAAATATATCGTTTACTTGTACTTCGTTCTTGTTCTTTAATGATTACGCGAAGCAAACGCGCTTCAGTACGTTTTGTTAGAACTTTTGTACCCACCAGTGTTGATTACCGAGTACCATACCGATACAAATACCGGTATGATATCGGTATTTTTGCTCCGATATTTATACCAATACCGGTACCGATACCGCAAAAATACCGAAATCGATACCGATACCGATACCGCAAAAATAACAACATCGATACCAGTACCAGTACCAATACCGAAAAAATGATCGATTTTATACCGGTAAAAATGCCGATACCAATACCGCAGACATACCGATATTTGTACCGGTACCGATACCGCAAAAATACCGGTACGGTAGTGGTATACCAATTAAATACCGTTTAGATTGAGCAACCATTTGGCGCATGCGCATTAGGGTGGAGCGAAAAAAATCGATAGTCTTCGATTTTGCTATTTTTTTAATATGTTGTTTCTTTTGAGTTGAAACCTCCCCATACCAATTTTTAGCCCTCTTGGTCACTCTGGAGGGGGCTATGGGGTCTCAAAGAGGGGTCATTTTCGAATAAAATCGGGTTTTCGCGATTTTGACCTCGAAACCCCCCCCCCCCCAAACAAAACTCATTACGTCGGTTTCTAGATACAATTTAAGATTCTGCGTCGATCTGTCTATTTGGTTTTTCGATTTGAAGCCATCTTCCTTCCCCACCCTCGATTTTATAGAATCACGATATCGTTTTTTTCGTCCAAGTCAAAAACTATGCTTTCTATGTAAAAAAGTGTGATGACCAATTTTGTACAGCATAAAATTTGCCACCCGGTCCATGTCTTAAATTTTACGCTGACTCGATATTATGTGATTATAAAATAAAATTAAATTAAACGATAAAAATGATGCGAAAATTACACGACGCCTAAAATTTTGTAATTTCAGGTCAATGTTAAATTTAAGACATGAACTAGATGGAAAATTTTACGCTCTACAAAATTGGTCATTGCACTTTTTTCCATAGGAAGCTTAGCTTTCGCCAGTGTTGATTACCGAGTACCATACCGATACAAATACCGGTATGGTATCGGTATTTTTGCTCTGATATTTATACCAATACCGATACCGATACCGCAAAAATACCGAAATCGATACCAATGCCGATACCGGTACCCACAAAATACCGGTATGTATACCAATACCAGTACCAATACCGCGAAACTATTGATATTTGTACCAATACCAGTACCGATACCGACAAAATACCAATAAGTATACCGGTATCGATACCAATACCGAAAAAATTACCAAAATTGATACCAGTATCGTTACCGAAACCGGAAAAATACCGAAATTTATACCGGTACCAATACCGATACCGGAAAAATACCGGTAATCAACACTGGTACCCACATCATACGTTTTGTAATGTTCGTCTAGTATATTTCGTTGAATAAAAGTTCGATAATAAAATTATTCATGTTCGTCATGATTTTCTGTTTGCGTAATTATTATTTCGCATAATCCCAACATTTTTCAAAATTCGGTAATTTTTCAATTTTTTTCATTTCTTTAAAATTTGACATTTTTTTCAAAATTTGACAATTTTTTAAATTTTGATTATTTTTCATTTCTAAAATTCAACAATTTTTTAAAATTTAACAATTTTTCAATATTTAACAATTTTTCAAAATTTGAGAATTTTTAAAATCTGATGTTTTTTTTTCTCTCAAAATTTGACAATTTTTTAAATTTTGCCATTTCTTTTAAATTTGACGTGTTTTTTTCAAAATGTGACAAACCCGAGCAGCACACTCGATCGATAATATCGAAAGTTGAAACGTATCGATAAAAAATCGTTTAAAAATCTAAAGATGTTCTCACGATATGATACAGATTTAGCTGTACGATTTTATAGGCAAAAAATCTAAAAACTATCGAATTCGATAGTATTACGATTTTAGGACGATATTCGTCAACGATACTATCGACAAAGAATATTAAATTTATAGAATCCGATTTTCCACCGATTTTGTGCAGATATTTGAAACTATATTATCGACAAATAATCTGAAATTTCTCGAATTCGATTTTTTAACGATTTTGTGAAGATATTTGAAACTATATTATCGACACGTAATCTGAAATTTCTCGAATTCGATTTTTCAACGATTTTGTGCAGATATTTGAAACTATATTATCGACACGTAATCTGAAATTTCTCGAATTCGATTTTTCAACGATTTTGTGACGATATTTACAACTATATTATCGACAAATAATCTGAAATTTCTCGAATTCGATTTTTTAACGATTTTGTGAAGATATTTGAAACTATATTATCGACACGTAATCTGAAATTTCTCGAATTCGATTTTTCAACGATTTTGTGACGATATTTACAACTATATTATCGACAAATAATCTGAAATTTCTCGAATTCGATTTTTTAACGATTTTGTGAAGATATTTACAACTATATTATCGACAAATAATCTGAAATTTCTCGAATCCGATTTTCCACCGATTTTGTGCAGATATTTACAACTATATTATCGACAAATAATCTGAAATTTCTCGAATTCGATTTGTTAACGATTTTGTGACGATATTTGAAACTATATTATCGACAAATAATCTGAAATTTCTCGAATTCGATTTTTTAACGATTTTGTGAAGATATTTAAAACTTTATTATCGACACGTAATCTGAAATTTCTCGAATTCGATTTTTCAACGATTTTATGACGATATTTGAAACTATATTATCGACACGTGATATGAAATTCCTCGAATTCGATTTTTCAACGATTTTGTGGCGATATTTGAAACTACATTATCGACAAATAATCTGAAATTTGTCGAACGATTTTTCAACGATTTTGTGACGATATTTGAAATTATTTCCAAATTGGTGAAAATTTTTCCAAGTCCAACACGTCTGGAAGTACTAAACTGCCTATTATAAGCGTTTTATTGCTAATTCCTCAACGATAAGGTATGGCATAGTGGTTAAGGAAGAGGATTACCATGCAGGAGGTAGAAGGTTCAAGCCCCACGGGTGGCAGCTTTTTTATAATTTTTTTTGACTTTTTCTGAAATGATCCTCTTACCGTAACATGAATAATGTGTTTAGGCATAGTTTAATGTATTAATTATGCTAATTAATGAGTTTTAATTATAGAAAAAAGCTAGTAAAAGACGAAAAATCGGAATAAGAAATCGATAAAAAATCGACAGAATATCGAATTCGATAAAGTTCCGCCTAAATCGTGAAATTATCTTTCGATATTATAGATATATTATCGATAAAATATCTTACTATAATCTCGAAATATTTGCTAACTATAATTCGTCGATAATCTATCTATATATCGAAAGATAATTTCACGATTTATGCGGAACTAACGCGACACTTTATCGAATTCGATATTCTGTCGATTTTGTATTTCGATAATTTGTCGAGTGTGCTGCTCGGGAATTTCTTAAAATTCGACAATTTTTCAAATTATGTCATTTCTTTAAAATTTGACGTTTTTTCAGAATTTTGCAAATTCAAATTTTGACAATTTTTCATTTTCAAAATTCAACAATTTTTCAATTTTTTTCATTTATTTAAAATATTGACATTTTTTTAAAAATTTGACAATTTTTCAAATCTTGATAATTTTTTATTTTTAAAATTCGACAATTTTTAAAAATTTGACGGGTTTTTAAAATCTGATGTTTTTTTTCTCTCAAAATTTGACAATTTTTAAAAATTCGGCAATTTTTCAAATTTTGTCATTTTTTTTTTTAAAGTGACGTGTTTTTTTCAAAATGTGACAATTTTTCAAATTATTATGTCATTTCTTTAAAATTTGAAATTTTTTCTTCAAAATTTGACTTTTTTTCAGAATTTGACAATCTTTCAAATTTTAACAATTTTTCATTTACAAAATTCAACAATTTTTCAAAATTTGACAATTTCAATCTAACGTTTTTTTTCTCAAAATTTGACAATTTTTCAAATTTTTTCATTTCTTTAAAATTTGACATTTTTAATTTTTAATTTGACAATTTTTCAAATTGCGTACTGAAAAAGCGAGTACCTCTCGAGAGTTTATGTCTTCTGGTAGAGCAAAGTGTAAGTAATTTTCTGAGCCTTCTCAAAACCCAAATCCGGGCATATTTTATTCAATTTCAACTTTATTTTAATAGACTTCATTCATTTTTAAATTTCCATGGAAATTAATTTTCATGATTTTTAGACATTTTGTCACAGAGTAAAAGCATATACTATGATTCATACTTTCAAACGTAGTGTGGAAATTTTTCGAATAATTTTCGTTATTGCAAAAATTTTGATTGTACCCCTTTTCCCCTTAGATTTCAGCATTTGAGGAGAGGGTCCAATTAAAAATTAAAAAATATATATTAGATGGCGATCTTATTTACAAATGAAGGAAAATATTTTGAAATATTTCTCAAATTTTAAAAACGTCATCAAAAAAAATTATAATACCTATTCCAAAATCTTTCCGAAAAAAAAAATCAAAAATCCTATCAATTTTTTTTTAGTTACCTACAAAAAAATATCCTGTGAAATTTTTTTGAACGGAAATATTTCAAAACTTCCTTCAAAGAAATTTCAAGATCCCCCAAAAAATTTATTAAAAAAAATAATACCTGATAAATAAAACATTTTCTTCATTTTAAAAATTGTATCAGAAATTTTGTTAAGATTTTTTTTCTGTTTTCAATCTTTTTATTTATTTTTTTTTCAAAAAAATAAAAAATGGTATTTTTCCATGTCCCATGAAAACGGGGGTATAAAGATGGAAAACCATCGACAATTTATGATAATACACACCGTATGACAATTTTTCTTGAAATTATTTAATTTTTAATTTTTTCAAAATTGACGGCCCCAGGCATACCTATCTCAAAATTCAGTTGGGGAAAAATAAAAAATAGTAAATTATTTTCTCAAAAATGTGTGACAAATATACACCAGGTCTTGAAAACATTTCCAAAATAAGAACCCTCGAGTAAACTTATATCTAAGTATAAAAAAGCTCTTACCAAACGTCTCATGGTATTAGGCTTTAATCAAGGGGAAAAAAGGAGTAGGAAGAAAAGAACCATTTAATTTGGTACAGATTAAGCATCGCGTATTATGATATTATTTCATTTACAAGTCTATGTGGGTGTTTTTAATCAAAAAAATTTTCACCCTCAAGCTCAAGGCCTTTAGAAAATATTTCGCGCCAACTTGGGCAAGAACGAAAAAGATGAAAAATTTTTAATTAATGTTATCCCCTAAATCATCCAGTGTCCCGATTTAAAGATACTATTTTATGAGACGCAATTGAAAGTATACGCACATGGATAGAATTATTATAGTGTATGCGGAATATTATATATCATCTATATAAGAGCGTGTTGTTTTTTTTCTTACCACTAGTACCCCTTGTGCGGAAAATTAGCGTTTTTTTGCCCGGCTCGGGTGCGTCGCGTCGTGTCGAGCACCTATCTCGAATGTTTTCAATACCTATACTGCGGTTTTGTCGTTCCCGAGGCGTAAAAAAATACCGAGCAAAGTTTTTACAAGCGGAACGTTTCCATAAACGAGGTTCGACTTATATCGCTCGACGCGATGCATCGACATCACTAAAGTCATCGTAACTTAACATTAAATTTCATTAACTACTTCCTCGTCTTGCCGACTTACATATTACAATAAATAATTTTTTAAGTTGGTTGTTTGAAAACTAGGCGTAGTGCAGTTTTTTTTTATGCTTAGAGGTGGGGATTATTACGTGATTAAAAAGTTTAAAACTTCATCTCCGAAGCATTTTCAAGCCATTTCAAAAGGCAGAAACTTTTTAAATTTTAAAAGGTTACTTAAAGTCTTTGTGCCGCTGCTTTCTTCATAATGCAAGCGGAAAATAAGCTGAGTTACGCGAAGAAGGAAGAAATATTTTATAATACCCTAAACGTACACCTGATATTTTTTCTGTTACCAGAATGAGCAAACTTGAGAACTTTCCGAACAAAGAAAAGCCACAGTTTAATCATTTCTTTTTTTTTTTTTCATCTTCACTCGCCGCAATTTTTTTTTCCAAACGATCCAATCGTTAGTGGGTTAATCATTGTAACCTACATAGCTAGTGTGAAGCTGTGAACTGGTCGAGGTGGTGGAGTCGAGATATTATTATTGAAATTAATACGTCTACGTATCCACATCGTTGCTTTTATTATTATTATTATTATTAGCCGAATTTTTTTTTTTTAAATTTAGGCTATTGTGTTCGACCCTAATTTAGAAGGAGGGAGGGTAGAAGAGTTCTGACCCCATTTCTTTTTTTTTTTAATGAGTAAAAATTCTAAAACACACTTCAGATTATTAACAAAATTAATAAACCATTATTTAAATCTTTTTTTTTTCTTTTTTTTTTTAACTGAATAAAATTCCAACATCAAAGAAAACCAACCCTTCCTAGTTCCTACTTATAGATATACATTTGGGGTGTACTTAAAAGTGATAGATAGGCCTTCAGGTTTTTCTCAACAATATACACGCGTCGTCTGTTATTTTGAATTTAATTTTGTATACCTACTCGATTTCGAAGGTAATTTGTTTGAAAAAGTTTTTCAATTCAACTTAAAAGTTGAGCTATTTTTATAACGCCACAAATTTAATGTTGTATCAGGCCGGCTTACCTAATTCAAAAGTGAGAGTAATCCTTTGAATGTTACTCGGTTCGCTAATTGCTTTATATAAAGTGGCCAATTAGCGAAAGGTTTATCCTTTTAAATGTTTTTCTCTCGAGTGAGTTCTTTGTTGTGATAGTGATAGTCGGGTAATCTATTTATTACGACGATGCTTGAATTTTTTATAATTTCAAAACACTTTTTTCCAAGCTGATAAGTGGCAGAAATTTGTTTAATTATAATACCGGTATAATGAGAAATTTTTCAGAAAATTTTTCTCGTCGAAATATTGCCACGTGCATTTTTATTTATACCTGCCTGTAGTTTTGAGTTGCTACGGTATGTGAGCCTAATTCCAACACAATGACGCTGTAATTTTATTAAAATGGGAATTCTTTTTTGAACAGGAATTTTTTTAACAGACTCCCTTTCAAGGTGAATTTATTCTGTTTAAAACCACCTAGTTACTTAATTCTTTGAGAAAAAGTTTTCACAAAATTCCATTTTAATAAAAATTATTTCAGAAAAATCTTGGAAAGTTTATAAAATTTCATGCGGCACAACAAATGAAAAAAAATACTCTGAAAGTCATCCTTGAAAAGTTTTTTTGAAAAAACGAAACATAAATAGTTAAAATCATTTATTTGCAACTTTATACAAAAAAAAAAAAAAAAATAGTTGAAAACTTTAAAAAAATATATTTTTACCTAGGTATTTAAAATATTCAGAAAAACTCTTTGAAGATTTGTTTGCCATTGGTAGTTTATTCTCTTCGAAAAAATTTATTTTATACTCGTAATACTTGTAGATATTAAAAATATCTACTCAACATTTTTTTTTAAATAATATTGAACAAAAATTGTAAGAAATTGTAAAAAAAATCGGAAAACATTGAGAAAAGACTCAGAAATTATGTTGAAACTTTTTTAGAAAAACTTTTCTTACAACTTGAAAAAATTACGTCCTATTTTGTGAAATCTTGGAAAAAATATTTCCTCTAAAAGTACGTGCAAAAAATTTTCAAAAACAAATTTTTTGGAAGATAAGTTTTGAAGAAATTCATTTTGCAAAAAAAAGAAAGTGCAAAAACAAATTTTCCCCTAAAAAAAAAAAAAACATGAAAAATTTCCCTTCGAACAAATCACCCACGCAATTGATCACAAAAAATAAAATAAAAATACCTACATAAGTATTTTTGAAAAAAAAAGACTTTTGTTGAGGAAAAATTAGGCATTCGAAGAAGACTAGAAAATTATAAATATCCAAAATTACGCAGGAAAAAAACAAAAGAAAAGTTTTAAAATGATAAACTTTTTTGGAAAAGTTTCAAATGACATACCTAATTTTTGGGAAAATTTTCAAAATAAACGTTTTTGAAAAAGTTTTAAAATGATGACATTTCTTGGAAAAAATTTTCAATTTCGAAATTTTGTAGAAAAATTTCAAAATGACGAAATTTTTGGGAAAAATTTCAAATTGAACAATTTTGAAAAAGTTTTAAAGTGATGACATTTTTTGGAAAAAAATAGTATTGACAAAATTTTTTGAAAAAATTTTAAAATTAACGTTTTTGGAAAAGTTTTAAAAAATGAATGATGAACTTTTTTCATTTTTGGAAAAATTTAAAATGACGATTTTCGGTAAAAATTTCAAAATGAATGTTTTTGCAAAAGTTTTAAAATATATAATTATGATTAACTTTTTTGGAAAAATTTTAAATGCTGAAATTTTTTGGAAAATATTTAAAAGATGGGGAAATTCAAAGTGATAAAATTTTTTGGAACAATTTAAAAAAAAAATTTTGGAAAAATTTTAAAATGAATTTTTTTTGGAAACTAATAATAAAACTTGAAAGAATTTTTTTCGACTTCATAAAAGTTTTGAAAAAAGAAATCGGAAAAAAATTCACAAAATTAATTGCAAAAAGAAGATAAGCCGAAAAAAATCTTCGGAAAAATTTGCAGAAATTTTTTTTATTAGACAATGTTTTCACAATTTCTTCTCTTCGATTTTTTTCCTCAATGGAAAATGGACCTGTAAAAATATTTTAAAAATCACGTTAATATTACCTAATTTCTTTTGAAAATTACTTGAAAAATATTCACAAAAAGAATAGGAAGAAAATGGTTTTTACAAAGTTTTTCTTAGTTAAGAAAAATTATTTTATAAAAAAAAACTATACAAATACTAAGACGTTTACTCGACAAAAAAAATCATAATTACAATGATTTTTTTCAAATTTTTAAAGAATGGAGGAAAATTCTTAAAAGAATTCTCTCGCAATCAAAAAAAAGCCTTTCTAAAGAAAGCGCAGAAAAAATTCATGAAAAAAATTGTGAGGAAAAGCTTTCCTGGAATGAATTTTTACGCAGGAAGTATATTTACTTTTAAAAAAATTATTTCAAATGTGCAAATAATTGATTTTCTATTACCAAAAAATAAAAAAATAAAAAATAGAAAAAGAAGAAAACACCTGTGCTAAAAAATTATTTAAAAGTAAAATTAAAATATTTCAAAATCATGTGGAAAAAAGGAAAGAAATCAAACAGAGATTTTTTTGTTACTTGAAAACATTTTTTTAAATCTCAAAAAATTGATTGAAAAGTTTGCAGAAAAGTTCCTTCAGAAAAAGTTATTCAAAAAAGAAAATATAGAAAAGAAGTCTGCCAAAAAAATCGTCTCAAAAAAGTTTTTGTATAAACGGATTAGTTAAGTTAGATTTTGTCATAATCTTGATTTTTCATCTCACTCTTACGATTACTTATTCATCCGAAAAATGTTGCACAACTTTTTTATTGAAACGGAGTCTTATAATATTGGGAGAATTCGACTGAAAAACCGTAGCCGCTTTTTTCCTATTTTGAATCAAGATTAATCTTTAACGTTTAATTTTAATGAACGGAACGGGAAAAAGTAGAACGCTGCTAGGACGAAAAACATGGCAGGGATGTAAAGCTGTATGGACTTTTTACAAACGCGTTTCCTTGTTGATTAAACTACGTGGTTGTTTATGATGTAAGGATAACATAAAGTTGTTTTTCTCGAAGAAAGATTGGTACATTCGTGCAATTGCATCATATCCCTTCCCGAATGAAATTTTATTACCATGTTGGTGTTAAATGTACGTGTACTATAATATTTACTACATAATCCACATACTAGTAATACTTGTACTCTTATTTTGCCCTCCTTTTTTTTCTTGTGCAGTTCCTGGAATGGAAATTCTGTAAGAAATCAGAATACGTAGATACGTCTACGTAGTCCACAATTTTCGCTCATAAAATAATGTAGGAAAATATTGGTACATACGTTCGATGGTGAACGAATTAAAATTTCATTCCATCAACAATTCTACATCGGGTTCAACTTTATTCCTCGACAATAAAAAATAATCTAGTTAATTTTAAAGCAGGTTGATCTCGTCGTAAAACTGTGAACGGTTTTCGTTTGAATTTTGGCCATGTACTCGAAAGTATACGAGATTTTACGAGCCGGATGATCATGCACCGAAAACGAGACTTTAGTCAGCAATTAGTAACAAAGAAGGAGAAATCGATGGGTGGCATTTATACGAGAGACTGTACATTCAAATGACGAGCCCGACTCACTTACGTATTTTACCACGATTGACGTCTTGCGGATTTTTCGGTTTTTACCGTCTGGTGTTTTACTTCTCTTTCTGTTTTCTCTTCGGTGATTACGAATGGCTTATCGACGAAATCGACCTTATCGTATATTTTCGTTTGAATTCTATTCTTACCCGGATGAACCCAAGGTAGTTTGTTAAATCTGATACCGTATTCGAGAATATAATGACACACACGAGGTTGTATTCGTCCTTTGCTCGCAACCGTATCCTTATATCGTTCATTTCCTTTGTACCTTTTGGTGTGTTTGCTTTCTTCGAGCCACTGATCGACGACCGATCTCATCATTCGTTGGAAAAACGGATGCTTTTGGAGTTCTTCTATTTTTGATTTTCTCATTTCGTATCGCATCTGTCTTTCCTGAGTCCGAGCTCTTAAACCCTCTTTGGAAGCTTTGCTTTCCAGAATGGTTTGTTCGATAATGAACCCATTCGTAATTTCTACAATATTCCTCTTAGTTTCGGCCGGTACAGGGTCTGGTATTTTCGAAGGAATTCCATCCAGCTCGTCGAATGTTTCGTATCGAATTTTCTTATAAGATATAAACGGACTAGGCGTCGTACTAGATGCGGATTCCACCTCAGGAACTTGCCCAGTCGAAGGAGTGGTTTCATATTGGCCTTTATTCCGATCAGAGACATCGGTTTTCGGAGTTGTAGTCGATTTTGTACCAGCAGATTTTTTATCTAATGGAGATCCACTTCTTGGAGTGCTGATTGGAGTTGTTGATTCAGTTTGGCCTTTTGTAGGTTTCGTTAGATCGAATGGTTTTCTTAGAAATGGCGTGGTTGGAGACTTGAACCAAGATTTTTGACTTGTCGCTGCTTTTTTCGTCGAAGCTGTGCTTCCCTGTGTTGATTTCGGAGTTGTCAGGGGGGTTTTCACGCCAGTAGGTTTAGTAGCTTTTTTTGTCGAAGCGGTACTTCCCTGTGTTGATTTTGGAGTCGTTTGGGTGGTTTTCACATCAGCAGGTTTAGTCGTTTTTTTCGTTGAAGCGGTAATTCCCTGTGTGGGTTTTGCAGTCGTTGGGGTGGTTTTCACACCAGAGGGTTTAGTCGTTTTTTTCGTCGAAGCAGTACTTGCCTGTTTTGATTTTGCAGTCGTTTGGGTTGTTTTTGCACCCGGAGGTTCGATCGAAGTTGATATCGAAGGTAATTTCGTAGATTTCTTTTTCTTGAACATTTTATCGCCGCGAGATAACTGTAAATGGAGTGAAATATTCGCAAATTCTAAGCAATATGAATAAATAGCGAGATTTTGTCCGAGAGGTTTTTACCCAGCTTAGTTTTGTTTGATGTTTCATTGAATTTTAACGTGGTAAATATTTTAAAATGCAGGTAATGGTAGAGATACCTTGGGATACGTTCTTCTTTCCATTTAGAATTTTAAAAGAGGATTTTAAAGATATTTTAATCATTCAGATTGTACCATAAATATCTAAAGGTTATTTGATTGGAACTTGAATTTACTTAAATAGATTCTTAAATTCAAGTTGAATTCTCAAAGTTTGATTTTTTCAAAATTGAAAAATTATTGATTTTTACAATTTCCCAAATTTGTTCACTTTTTTAAATATGTAGGTACTTAGTTTTAAAACATTAAAAATCATGAACATTTAAAATGAAAAAACGTTAAAACTTTAAAAGGTATCTAAATCTAACTTCACTTTTGTCAATTTCCAAACATAGGCTAAATAAATTAAGGATCAATTATTGTAATATTATTTTTGAGATTTGACCAATTTCAGAATTTGAATTGATTAGAGTTGAAAAATTTTGTAGAGCTTTTAAAACTTGAATAATTTTTAAATGAAATCAATTTTTGAAGAATTTTGAAATACTCAGGCATCAATTTTCGTGATTCCAAAATTTAGCCGATTTTTCAAAATCCAAGTACATCTTTGATGTTGAAAAAAATTTTAATGTTTAAAATTGGATATATTTTTTAATATTTTTGAGTTTTTACAATTTTTAAAATTTGGATATTTTAAATTACTTATACGCCCATTTTTTAAAAAAATTTTCTAAAAAATTTTTGAGAGCCATAGGCAGGTAAATCTATATGTAAAAGTAAGTAAGTAGGTAGGTATATAAAAATTTTTGCAATGTCAGATTTTTTTAGATTTTGTAAGTACGAGTATCTTGAAATTTAAACAAAATCACCTTTCTTTTTAATTTGATGGAATCAACTAATGAAACCAACGAAACCGGAGCCTAGCTCAGCCGATGCTCGGCCTTGCTAGTACCCCCCCACCATCTCACATTACCGTACTGTGGGCCATATCTACCTATATCAAATTCTATTTTTAATTGGTGAGTAAAGATAGATAAATAGGTAAGTATTTAATTCAAAAACTAAATTGTTAGTCAATTTTCCAAATTCAGTTTGTTCTCAAAAATAATGTTTTCTATTAATTTAATATTAAACTAACGAACTTGATAATTTATACAATTTTACTAACAACACCAAATTAACTAGTTACGAATAACGCCGGACTCACCATTCGGCTCAAACATCCAGACGCTATTAACTTTGTAAGAATTACATACGTACGATGTACATATGTACAAAACTTATCTACTAATATCAGTGTAATCACGTTAGCAAATTGGGCCACATCTACCTATCACAGTTTTGAAAAAATTAAATTTTCATCTGATTTTCAATAAATTCTTTCAAAAATTTAATTTTTGGTCAATTTTTCAAAAATTAAATTTTTGGTCAATTTTTCAAAAATTAAATTTTTGGTCAATTTTTCAAAAATTAAATTTTTGGTCAATTTTTCAAAAATTAAATTTTTGGTCAATTTTTCAAAAATTAAATTTTTGGTCAATTTTTCAAAAATTAAATTTTTGGTCAATTTTTCAAAAATTAAATTTTTGGTCAATTTTTCAAAAATTAAATTTTTGGTCAATTTTTCAAAAATTAAATTTTTGGTCAATTTTTCAAAAATTAAATTTTTGGTCAATTTTTCAAAAATTAAATTTTTGGTCAATTTTTCAAAAATTAAATTTTTGGTCAATTTTTCAAAAATTAAATTTTTGGTCAATTTTTCAAAAATTTGATATTTGGTAGATTTGCAAGAAAAAAATTGAATCTACCATGAAATTGAATTTTTAATCGATCTTACACTCATCATTTAATTTTCAAACAGTTTTCAATTTTTTTTTTACAATTTAAAACGATTTTTAAAATATTGAATTTTTAATCAGTTTTAATACCTAGTATTTTTTTTTAAAAAAATTTCAAATAATTAAGCACAAATTTCAATGATTGAAATTAAAAAAAAATTGTTTCAAGATCACATTTTAAAAAAAGTTAACCTATTGAATTTAAATTTGTTGATACTCTTTTAGCTGATTCAGCACGGTTGAAATTCCAAAAAAATCGGTCCAGCAGAACTGATGAAATTAAGCGTGAAGTTAAATTTATAATAAAAATAGAGAATATGAAGGTACGGCACATCTAACTCGTCCATCCACTTCCCCCGATTACGAGAAATCCCCCCTCCCACCGAATTAAATTTCTAGAATTAGAGTATAGACACTGGACCTAACCCAAGACACCCAACCCGCCGCCATATTGGCCTGCTATCTTGAGTTATTCCAATTTATCCCGCTGGGTGCAGATGAGCGCGCTGTTCTCGTTTTTTCAAAGTGATAAACAAAAAAGTACGCGGAAAAACACGTTGTATGTGATTTGAATTATTTGATTTCTGTTATTTGTTGTGAAAATTGTCAATTCAAATTGAAATTCACAATAAATAAAACTAAAAAAATATTTTGCCTCTCCATGACATAATGTTGGATTGTATCAGTTATAAAAAATGCAACTCTTTAAATGATATCTTGGACTTCAGGAGTTGGTTTTTATAAAAATTTGACTGCAGCGACATCATCTTCACCCAGCGGGATAAATTGGAATAACTCAGGTATCCGGCAGGGTACGCGGACCCTCCTACCCGGAGTTGGGTGTCTTGGGTTAGGTCCAGTGTCTATAAATTAGAGCAACAGTACCTCCAAATACTTTACATATATAATACTGGAAACTCAATGCTTTTGATTTGACTCCCAAGAAGAGCGCTCTCTAAGCGGCTCGGCATGAAACTAATTCCAGGTTTTCGACTAATCGTCGCGTGATTCGCCCTCTGATTGGTCGAAGACATGACGATCGGTCGAAAGTCTGAGAATAGTTTCATGCCGAGCCGCTAAAAGAGCGCTTTTGTCGGGGTCACTTTTCCCCATTGGAGTTTCCAGTATTATATATGTAAAGTATTTGGTACCTCCAAATAAATCCCACGCGTTATTATGGTTGCCTAACTGTACCTTGAAGACAACTTATTTCTACAATAATCACAACGGAACCCATATTGGGCGAAAAATAAAACACGTTGAGAAAATCATCGAAAATAAATTCAAACTTGGATTTTTATTTCAACTTTCGTCGTTTTCAAAATAGGGATTATTGGGTATCTAGACACGCATTACAAAGGCCTATCCAAAAATTCTATACAATCGTTGGTATAAAAATGAACCCTGATAAATGTTGACATTTTTTTTATTCGTGAAAAAATCAAATCAATCGCGTTGACTTTGTTGAGAAGAGGAAAAAAGCTCGCGTCGCGTCTTTCAATAAGCGAATTTCATCTGCTTGTTATACACTTTTTTGATACACAACACCGTACAATTGAAAATGTTTGTAAGATTTAAGTTTAAGGCTGGTGTTGTTAAAAAGAAGTCTCCTTTGTTTCCCCGAGTCGATTTCGTTTTGGGAGAACTGCAGAGTAAAAACCAATTTTCAGGATTCTATCTTGAAATTTACATTTTTTTTTCAAAAAATGGTTTTTCGGAGGCGGTTTTGCCATTTTCAAAAATTCGCCAAAAATCGAAAAATCAACTTCGGCAGCTAAAAATTTGGTTTTAGGTCTGAGTGACATGCTCTTTCAGTGAGCCAAATTTCAGCTCAATCGGAGGTGACGAGTTGACGAGATTCCCTGTAACAAAAAATTTAAAAAGTTTGAAAATAAAAATTCAAAACTGGACAAAATTGAAAATTTTTGAAATTAGAAAGTCTAAAATTATTCATCAAAATTTGGTATAAATAATTTATAAAAAGTAAAAAATTGATAAAGTTGAAAAAAATTCTAAAAAATTAAAAAGGTTAGATTGTTCAAACATTTTTTGAAATATTTCAGGTACTTAGCTACCTGCTCGTACATCATGAAAAATTTGCAAATTATCAAGCGAGAAATTTTTGGATTTATTCTCTCTCTCTCTCTCTCTCTCTCCTACCACAAAAAATTAAAAAATAAACAATTTCTGAGATTGATTTTTTTTTAATTCTGAAAATTGTAAAAATGAAAATAATTAAAATCAATTTAAAAATTGATGAAGAGAACTACGACGGTGATGTCGCTTTCTTCATTTTCGCCATTTTCCCATGAACCATTGAACCTATTCAATTTTTAAAACGTTGCTCTTTCAATTATCAAAAAAAAACTCATCTATAAGCTTCACTTATTCGTCTTGAATCTTTTTCCCTTTTATCTTTGTCTTGCACAACGAGATGGGCGGATCAAAGAAAAACATGATACTATAAAATCATCGAACGATTGCGAAGCAATTCTACTATCGAAAAAGTTTTACTTCAGCTACACGTTTGGTGTATTTGTTTTACTAAATAAGAGCTCCATTTACTTAGGTAAACTTTCTCTGGAGAAACAACACGTTAACATGTTTCCAAATATCTTCTTTCACCGCTCGCGGCGCGTTAAAGTTAACGTAAAAAATTACGCCCTCCACTAATAGACTTAGATTTTGCTTCGATAATACGTACGATCAAATAAAAGCAGGTTTAAAAATTTCCCCCAACTCGAGAAATTATTATATAACTAAAAACCGCCTTAGCTCATAACGAATATATAAATATCAAAGGGTTATCTCGTCTTATAAAATTAATCAAACTGAGCGATATGTATAGAAAAGTTTGAATTTCCAACGTAAAACTCGTCGTCTTTTCTTTACTTACATCTTTCAAACATTCAAGGTAAACGTAGGTAGGTAGGTAGGTAGGTAGGTACTACGTAGGTATACAATTTTCGTTCCTTCTTTTCCCCCAATCTGAGAATTTTAATTTCGATGATTAAATTTTTCAAATAAAGCTACATCTTGCCAATTTTTCAACCTTCCAAATGAACTTTTCTAATTAAATGGGCAAATTAAATTGAAATATTCGCAATATAATCGAGTCTTTTTTACAGTCTCCTCATAAATCAACTATAAGACTACGAGCTGAGTGAAAAAAGAGGCAAATACGATAGCCCATACTTTGTGAAAAAAAAAACTTTTGTTTGTAGAATATTTTTTCCCAGCTCATTTCGATACGAAGAATTGCTTCCGTTTATAGTTTTTTAAGCCTGCAGTGAGAATTGTAAGTTTTTGAAAAAGAAATCCGATGAAAAAAAAAAATAAGAAAGCAATCATACGCCCTGGAAATTTTATATTCGAATACAACAAATAATTCCTTATTTCTTCCTTTCTCTACAGGAAGTAGCTAGGTAGGTTTTTTTTATCTTGGTCCACAAGGCAACCTTTCGAAGGTCTCATAACTAGAATCCCTTTTCTTCTTGAGAAATCGGTTCTTAGATGCATTTGGATTTTTAATTACCTATTTATTAAAAAAAAAAAAATATCAACTTTCTGATAACAAGAGTTTGGCAGATCCGGATTATAAAATTTGAAAAGTGGATCTCAAGATCCAAAGATTCAAAATTTTGGATCTGATTTAGATCAGATCCTTCAATTTTGAAAAAGATCTGATCTGGATCTGTAAATCTTAAAATTTTTGAAAAAATGCATCCAGAAATTTGTTTACCAAGTTATTCATCACATTTTTCTATGTGAGCTAAATTTTTCTTCTCTAAGTATGTTTTCAATTCTTCAATATATGATTTGTGATATACCTAATGGAAAAGTAAACCGTAAAGGAAGCCAAAAAACCCTAAAAAGTTCAAACTGTCCGGCTTGATCAGGATCCTAAAATTTGAAAATTGAATATGACCTAGATCAGATCCTTTAATTTTGGAAAGGAACTGATCTGGTTCATTTGCAGATCCATTTAGACAAAAAAGTCTTTATCTGGATCTAAATCATTTCATTAGTGGATTTGCCCAACTCTGCCTTAAATTTGGACTTGCATTTTTTTGTCTTAGTAACCAAAGTTGTTTCATTATAAATGGGAAAAAGAACTCCTTTTTTTAAATTTTTTTCCTCATAGAGTTCCAAGTGGCACTTACCAGTCTTTCTAATTTCAAAACAAAATAATAATAATAATAGGTAAAAAATTAAATTAGATAATTTTCAACTGTTACTAAAAACCTATTATATTTTTTTGTTGAAAAAGTCTACAATTTTCCCTAAAGGATTTGAACTTGAAAATTATGCAATATGTCCTATAATAGGCAAAAAAATGGGATTTTTGGCAAGATATAAGAAACGCTTTTCATGGGGCTATTGCATAATTTCAAAATAAAATCCATTGGGAAAAATTGTCAAAATAAAAAAAATTGTAAACGTTTTCAGTGTCACCAATTTACCTGGGTCACGCGGAAAAATTTGAAAAAGGTTTTTGACAATCTACCCTAATGTATCTCTCCATACTTTCAAAATCCAATCTTAAGGTACATAACATGGATAAAAGGGCCTTCCATGGTAAGATGGTGAAATCGGCCCTTGATCGAAATTGGGTCCAAAGTGGGTCAAAATGTTACTTATGATGTAAAAACACGCCACAAAAATTTTTGACCCCCTACCCCCTCCCCTTTCTGAAAAATCGCGTTATAACGGTCGAAAAATCAAAAAATTCTAACTTTGAAGGGGGTGTATGAAAATTTTTGATTTTTTCACAGATTATAGGTATCATGTAGGGGTATATGCGGTAAAATTTTTAAAAAGATCGGTTCACAATTTCTTTGTTTTTTGGGGGGTTGAAATTTTCAAAAAAAAATTCAAAAATTTTTTGGGGGGTGCCATGGTTGGATTTTTTTTTAAATCTTCGTAATATGGATAAGTATCACATATATTTTTTTGAGGGTGCCAAAGGGGGGTGCAACATAGTTTAAAAAAATAAAAACTTCGAAAAAACACGCATTTTCAGGTTTTTTTCGTATTTCTCGATGGTGTTTGAGGCGGGGACTTGAAATGTAAGCAATTACAATCGTAATACATAATATCTGGATGGAGTGGGGTTGATGTGGGAGATTTGTGGTCACACAAGTATGGGACGAATGACAGGATGTGATAAAGGAAAACGAGTGATGTGAGCTCTAGGATGGCTCTTTTGGAATTCGGGTATTTTTAATGTCTTAGCCACCAAATTTTTTTATTTCATGAGAAAATAACTTTTTATTTATCATTTTTGCCCTAACTGAATTTTAAGTGGCAACTAGTCACCCCCCCACCCTTTTCAGAAAAATAATAAAAATTGACTGATTTTCAAAATCTCACTTTTTGCTGGTTATAACCCATAAAAATTGTTCTTCTTCATGAGAATGAATTCCCAATGTTTCACTTTGCCCAACTCAATTTTAAGCGGTTCCTTGGGGCGCCCTCAATTTTTCAAAATTGAAAAAATGAGCAAACTTTTTTTAGTCGGCATTCTATAAAATTGTTGTTGTACCTATTTTAGGTATCGGAAAATATTCCACCATTTTTCATTTTTTTCCACAATAGAATTTGAAGTTATATCACCAGACCCTCCATCCCGAAAAATAATAAAAAAATAACTAATTTTTGAATTTTCGTTTTTTGTTGTTGTTTTTTTTTTTTTTTTTTTTTTTTAATACGAAACTGATTCCCATTTCTTATTTTTACCCTAAATGAATTTTAAGTAGACTCTAGTCATTCCTTTTTTTCAAAAAAAATTAAAAAATTGACCGATTTTCAAAATCTCACCTTTTTTGGTCATGAGAATGAATTTTCAATTTTTTATTTCCTCCCTCAACCACATTTCAAGTGGTGCCATCAAAAAAAGCAAAAATAAAGAAAACTGGTAATAAAATTTCACCTATGGTATGAAAAGCTTCATGTATTTTATTAGAAAATAATTTCCTTTTTAAAATTGTTCCCTAACTGAATTTCAAGTGGTGCCGCGTACATAGAAAAGGTGAAAAAATTTCAATTTTAGCTAGAGGAAATATTTTTTGATACCTTTTTATAGAATGCCGACTCTTTGATGGGTTATAACCAGCAAAAAGTGAGATTTTGAAAATCAGTCAATTTTTATTATTTTTCTGAAAGGGGGGGGGGTGACTAGTTGCCACTTAAAATTCAGTTAGGGCAAAAATGATAAATAAAAAGTTATTTTCTCATGAAATAAAAAAATTTGGTGGCTAAGACATTAAAAATACCCGAATTCCAAAAGAGCCATCCTAGCGCTCACATCACTCGTTTTCCTTATTTTTATCACATCCTGTCATTCGTCCCATACTTGTGTGACCACAAATCTCCCACATCAACCCCACTCCATCCAGATATTATGTATTACGATTGTAATTGCTTACATTTCAAGTCCCCGCCTCAAACACCATCGAGAAATACGAAAAAACCCTGAAAATGCGTGTTTTTTCGAAGTTTTTATTTTTTTAAACTATGTTGCACCCCCCTTTGGCACCCTCAAAAAAATATATGTGATACTTATCCATATTACGAAGATTTAAAAAAAAATCCAGCCATGGCACCCCCCAAAAAATTTTTGAATTTTTTTTTGAAAATTTCAACCCCCCAAAAAACAAAGAAATTGTGAACCGATCTTTTTAAAAATTTTACCGCATATACCCCTACATGATACCTATAATCTGTGAAAAAATCAAAAATTTTCATACACCCCCTTCAAAGTTAGAATTTTTTGATTTTTCGACCGTTATAACGCGATTTTTCGGAAAGGGGAGGGGGTAGGGGGTCAAAAATTTTTGTGGCGTGTTTTTACATCATAAGTAACATTTTGACCCACTTTGGACCCAATTTCGATCAAGGGCCGATTTCACCATCTTACCATGGAAGGCCCTTTGGCTAATTTCTCAAATTTTAAAATTCTGAATAATGAGGGAAAAAAGTACCAAATAAATTTTAATCCTTTCCAAAAAAATATTTCTTACGAAATTATCCTGAAAACGAGGAAGGACACTACAATTTCAGTCAACTTCATTCATTACCGATCTGATACTTGTGCAGGAAATTACAGACCATCGTTTTATACTTTTTGCTATTCGGTATAGTGGACGTTTTATACCTAATATATAACTTTGTAATATATGGTATAAGGTATACAAATAAAATCTCCAGCAGTCGGAAGTCTACCATTTATTAAAAGCGAAAAATATCAAAACAGGAAGTAACCTTTCTCAAAGCTATTCAGCCGTTGAACTGTTTCATGGACACTTCGTAAAAGGCTTGATTATATAATTAGATGAAACACTTTAAACAGTTGCACCTACTTAAGTAATTCTCAATGTCAATTTTATGTATTTGATGAGCTATTTAGTATAGATAAGTAAGTATTATACCATTCATTCACATTTTTGAAAATTTCACCTTTTTTCGGCAGTTTATTTATTACAATCTGTGCAATGTCCACACAAAAGAATCAAAACTGCCAACGGTTCGTACATAAAATGTAGACCCAGGATAAGCGACACAGTTTACTAGACACCTTAGAAATGACCATCAGAAATTATGAAACTGGCGAACGGTACAAAGCGACGTGGGATTTCGTATTGAATTTACGCTCTGTCTAGAACTAAGGATTAAGTGTGTCCGCGCTATTGCATTAGCAGGTCGTGTGAATACCCTGTGCGCTTTCAAAAATGGTTTAAATTCCATTAATACACGCCATTGAAACGAGATTGGGTGAAAAACAAGAATTCACGTATAGAAGCTCAATGATGCGGGTATTTTGGCTCAAACGATTGTGCAGAATGTTGTTCGATACCGGAGAACAATTCGAATAGAATTTGTCGGGTCGCATTTAGCGTAGGGATGGTTTTCTTATTCCAAGAGAGATTGCAAAAAATTACCGCAAGTGGTGGTAAATGGAGGATTTCGGTTCGTATTTTGAAAAATTTATAATTATTATTGATTTTGTAAAATCGAAAATAACGATTAATATTTTTACCTAGAATATCAAGTTTTGCGAAATAAACAATTTTTTGAAGAAAAAAAAATTCCAAGTCCAGAAAAAGCTTTTTAAAAAATGATGAAACTGTCGAACTAATCAATAAGGATTTTGAAAAGTTACAGGGGAAGTAAAAAAATATTCCAAGTTCATTAATTTTGACCAATAGGAATAGAGTACCTTTTTTTAAAGTTTCTATATGTATAAACATATATGGGCAGTGGCTGACGTGAGTGGTTTGAAGTAACGTATACAAATCAGCACGACTCGAATGTCTGGGGCTCAAATCCTATATGAAAGGAAATATTTTTTTATTCTTTTTCATTTTTTTTCCCATAGAAAAATTGAATGGGTGTTTTTGTGATAAATTTCTTTGCTAAATTTTTTTTCCAAAAGTTCAATGCCCAAAAATGGGATTTCCTGCAACATGAAAACTGATTTTTTGGGCTGAAAAGAAATGTAACAAAAGCTGGACTTGGCATGACAAGAGTAAAAACGAGACCGACCATTTTTACAGCTCAAGCAAATTAATTTTTTCCAAAGCTCAAAAATGAGATTATGTGTAACAAAGTTTAAAGCTCAAGAATGCGATTTTTTGTAAGTCTAATCTTTTTTCAAGATCTGAAGCTCAAAAACTCAAGCATATTATATTTTTTTTAACTTGAAAAAATTATTTATTTCAGCTGAATAAAAAAGTAACGAAAGCTCGACATGGCACGGTCAGAGAAAAAATAGTGCCTACTATTTTTACAGCTTAAATAATTTTTGTCCAAAAACTCAAAGCTCAATAACGAGATATTAACGAAGACAATTTTTTTTTCGTAGAAAAATCAAATGTAACCTATTTAAGTAGGTAATTTTTATTACTTTATAAAATGAAATATATTTGTGATTTTTTTTTGCTACAACTTTTTTTCAAAACCTCAAAGTTCAAAAATTTTATTTGGACCATTTTTGAGACATTTTAGTCATTAGTAGTCCATTTGGGTCATCAGTAGCCCATTGGAGTCGATAGTGGTCCATTTGTGGTATACATTAAAATCAATTAGTGGTCCATCAGAAAAAGTTATGGTATATTTGAGTCATTAGTTGTCCATCTGGACCATTTGTATTTTGTAGTCTATTTGCGTCATTGGTGGTCCATTAAGGTTAGTGGTTCATTTGGGTGATCAGTGGGACAATTGGGTCGTTGGTGGTCCAATGGGACCGTTTGTGATTCATTTGGACTATTTGTTGTCAACTTGGACCATTTATTTGAACCACTGGTGATCCACTTAGGTCATAAGTGGTCTATTTGAACATCAATTCGGACCATTTGTGGACCATTTGGAACATTATTGGTTCATTTGGACTATTTGTGGTTTATTTGGAACATTGGTGGTCCATTTGCACCATTTCAGGTTTATCCAGACCATTATTTTCTTTCCAAACTTCAATACATCATTTCCACAAACTTTCAAAAATTTAAAAATTGATTCAACTTCAAAAAAATTTTAATTCAAAAATTACAAAAATACCAATTTGGTATTAAAAAATACTGAGATTTTTGCAAATTTTAAAATTGGTAATTTTTTTAAAAATTACATTTTCTTTTTTTTACTGAACGAATAAATTTTTTACAAAAGCTCAATGCTCAAAAATGATAAATTTATAGAAATCATTTTTTTTCGCTAATTTTTATTTTCATTGAAAAATCAAATAAATTTTAGTAGGTATTTTTTTTTCATAGATAAAACAAATATACCTATTTGTTTGTGTTATACTTATGTTTTTTTGCTAAAAAAATTTTCAAATGCTCAACGCGCAAAAATGAAATTTTCTGTAATCTTTCATTTTTTCCAAAAAATTTGGAGAATCTTCAATTTTTATCATCAACTCCAGAAAATTCACTCTTTCCACCAAAATTTTAAAAAATCTGAGTACCCGAGCAGCACAATCGACAAATTATCGAAATAAAAAATCGACAGAATATCGAATTCGATAAAGTGTCGCGTTAGTTCCGCATAAATCGTGAAATTATCTTTCGATATATAGATAGATTATCGACGAATTATAGTTAGCAAAAATTTCGAGATTATAGTAAGATATTTTATCGATAATATATCTATAATATCGAAAGATAATTTCACGATTTAGGCGGAACTTTTGCGACACTTTATCGAATTCGATATTCTGTCGATTTTTTATCGATTTTTTCTATAATTAAAAATCATTAATTAGCATAATTAATACATTAAACTATGCCTAAACACATTATTCATGTTACGGTAAGAGGATCATTTCAGAAAAAGACAAAAAAAATTATAAAAAATCTGCCACCCGTGGGGCTTGAACCATTTACATCCTGCATGGTAATCCTCTTCCTTAACCACTATGCCATACCTTATCCTTCAGGAATTAGCAATAAAACGCTTATAATAGGCAGTTTAGTACTTCCAGACGTGTTGGACTTAGAAAAATTTTCACCAATTTGGAAATAATTTCAAATATCGTCACAAAATCGTTGAAAAATCGTTCGACAAATTTCAGATTATTTGTCGATAATGTAGTTTCAAATATCGCCACAAAATCGTTGAAAAATCGAAATCGAGGAATTTCATATTACGTGTCGATAATATAGTTTCAAATATCGTCATAAAATCGTTGAAAAATCGAATTCGAGAAATTTCAGATTACGTGTCGATAATAAAGTTTTAAATATCTTCACAAAATCGTTAAAAAATCGAATTCGAGAAATTTCAGATTATTTGTCGATAATATAGTTTCAAATATCTTCACGCAATCGTTAGAAAATCGAATTCGAGAAATTGCATATTATGTGTCGATAATATAGTTTCAAATATCTTTACAAAATCGGTAAAAACTCGGATTCGATAAATTTAATATAATCTGTCGATAATATAGTTTAAAATGTCGTCAAAAAATCGGTAAAATATCGAAGTCGAGAAATTTCATATAATCTGTCGATAATATAGTTTTAAATATCTTTACAAAATCGTTAAAAAATCGAATTCGATAAATTTAATATTCTTTGTCGATAATGTAGTTTCAAATATCTGCACAAAATCGGTGGAAAATCGGAATCGATAAATTTAATATTCTTTGTCGATAGTATCGTTGACGAATATCGTTATAAAATCTTAATAATATCGAATTCGATAGTTTTTAGATTTTTTGCCTATGAAGTTGTACCGATAAATCTTTATAATATCGTGAGAACATCTATAGATTTTCAAACGATTTTGTATCGATACGTTACATCTTCCGATATTATCGATCGAGTGTGCCGCTCGGGTAATAACATCTCAAATCTCAATTCAGCTAACAAGTTCATTCAAAGAAAAGTTTACCCAGGATGTTGAATTCTCGACAAATCAACCTGGTAAAATCTGAAAAGAGCATAAAAATGACAACTTGGAGTGTATACTGCTAAATAATTATGACACAAAAGATATCATCGATAGGCAAATAGCAGATCATAAATGGTAGCGAATTTAAATGTCAAATAAAACTGTCTGCTGAAAGTAGGTATATTATTATATCTGTTTCCTTTAAAAAGCGAGTATTTATTATGCCTCATTCACTCTACCGTCATCAACTTCCTCATACACTTTTACGTATAGCAGACAATAAAAAGCAACGTATGTAACGAAAACATCTGACATATTTCCATGCACGTTATATACACACAGTGACTTTTTTTTGTATCGCTGACGATATTCGATTATCAACTGAGCTCAGATTTCTAGGCGCTATTGTACACATGAGGCTCCAGATTGCTTCGAAAATGGTGCCAATCGACTCGCGGGGTCGACTTTAGGAGGTGGACGAAGTTTTGGGTGATATTCTGGAGAAATTGATTTTTTGGAAATTTTTAAAAAATGCAGAATTTTTAAGTTGTTAAAAAAAACACGTGCGAACTCTTCACTTCGGATTTTGGATTTAACTACGTCAATCGATAGGTGGTATCATACTAACGCTAGGATTAAATTTTCAGCTGCCGAAGTTGATTATAGCGCCGTCTGGAGCTGTTCCAGTGCGCTGGAGAAAAGTAAACTATTCCTGGAGGCTTCAGATCGCTTTGAAAATGGTGCCAATCGACTCGAGAGGTTGATTTTAGTGTACAAACCAATTTTCAGGACTTTATCTTGAAATTTACAAATTTTTTTTTCAAAAAATGTTTTTTTGGAGGTGGTTTTACCCATTTTCAAAAATTCGCCAAAAATCGAAAAACCAACTTCGGCAGCTAAAAATTTGGGTGTGAGGTCTGGGTGGCATGCTCTTTTAGTGAGCCAAATTTTAGCTCAATCGGAGGTGACGAGTTGGCGAGGTTCCCTTGTTAGGTAAACAAAACATTTCTATTTCATATAATTTTCAATTTTGTACAATTTAATTTTCATCTGTTTCAAAACTTTTTCAATTCTTTCAGTTTTTTAGCTATACCTATATTGATTTAATTTTTTCAACTTTTCCGAAGTTTTTTTATTTTACTTTTTTGGCAAAAGAGGGGAGGGGGAGTTGACCTGAAATAGCTAGCAAAACAAGCAAAAAAAAAAAAATAGAAAAAATTATATACTGAAGAAGTTCTGAATTCAGCTATAAAACGTTTTCCAAAATGAACACATTACCGTGCTAAAAATCATCCACCTACATAATATAGCTTAAAACCAATCAGAAATTGGAGAGAAAAATATAAAAAAACAAACCGTTTGCACAAAGAGCCACCGGGCATCAAACCCGTTATAAAAAATATTCACGTTTCTGTTTCAATTTCAGCTTGATAATAAATCTAGAAAAAAAAATGCGGGCGATTTGAACTCGAGTCAAGATAAAAATTAATTTCAGAAATGTAAAACTTCTAAGCTTCGATTCAATTTTGCACTGGTAAATCGGTTTTTTTGGAACTTATTTATATCCGAAGTAATCGATATCAAGAAGCAGGGAAAAAAAGAAGAAACTCTCCTCTGTAAACATTTACATTTGCTAAGTTACTTTTATCATCACACAACGTGCAACTTAAAAACTATTTTAATTACGTAAGAAACGTCCAAACTCGAGTATTTCGTTTCGCTAACAAATTATGACAGTTCAATAAAAAAAGTTTTGTTTAAAAATTTCGCACACAAAGAAGGGGCAAAAAAAAGTTGAACCTAAACTGGCAACCTTTTCTATTAAAACTTTACTCGCAGTTTCATTCGATATAGGTTCCCTATCTACGTTAAACGTCCCGTAATTAAAATAGTATCGGGAAAGTTTCATAAAAATACCAACAGATAGGTATTGGGTATGGGGTACCCAATACCCATGCTATACTACATACATCGAAGACTGTACAAAACGACGTTTTCCAAAGTAAGTAGGTATAGCATAAGATTCAACTTTAGACTTCCGTTATCAATAGAAAACGACGTATGCTTTGTCGAAATTTTACATTTACTCTATGTTCTGCCTTTTCACCAAAGTATAAGCTGATAACGCACATAGAAATCTGAAAATGGAGAACAATCATACAAGAAGCAAAAATCCATGTACCGAGATATCATTCCGAGTATTCATGTAAAACGACTCGAGACTAATTTCTCGAACTACACTCCACACATCGATACCGCGCCAATGCGAATCTACCTCCTTTTCGTATATCTGATCGAAGTTTCATATTAAGAATTCGACATTTTTGGAACCATTCCAGTCCAATGAGAAAGAAATTGTTTACGTTTTACCATATTAAGTGTAACTTTCGTTATCGACGACGACAACTTTGCTAAATACAGTACGTTTTCTCCTCGTAGCTAAGTGAAAATTTTCGCCACGTTCGCGAGATGCTGCACAGATACCGAGTACATGCCATCGTCGAAATAATTAATGGCATTTCAGTTCACTCAGCTAACACCGAGAAAATTTATCACTGAATACTGTTTACGTATAATTTCGATTCTGTCGCCAACGCAACGTGCATTCTTCTCATAACACGCTCCAATGTTACTCCGAATGCGTATCAACTTGAAACTTATGGAAAAAATCCCATAGACGACTTTTGAATTACCCCGAATTTGTCTCCAATTTGGAAAATGAAACTTCATCCGGCTTGAAGAGCTCGTACTTGGTCCTACTTAATCAACATATCGACTGCTTAGATTGTTTTTTAGATTTTTTATTTATTATTATGATTTAGTTTAAAAATCACGTAAAAAAAACTGTTCAAAACAAAAAAAAAACATCAGCCTTCTTGATTTTTCCATTTTCGTACAGACCAATAAGTTGAACTTTTGAGTTTGAAAAATTTTGAGTATCTTTTTTTCAAATCTCGTAATAAAAAATAAAAAATTTAATTTTAAGGAAAAATGGCAAATTTCAAAAATATACTTACACTCAACATAATTATTTATAAACAAAAATCTCAATGGATTTTGTAATTTAAAAATAAATAAAATGTCTGAAATGTATAAAAAAAATTTGAGTGGCTCATTTCGAGATTTTTTCTCAAGAATGTTTGAAATATCCTATTTTAACGGTAGATTTCTATAATTTGACAATTTTTTGTGAGATTTTTTCAAAAAAAAACTCAAACCAAAAATTTTAATTTTTTTAGTAGGTATAGGTACTTGAAAAATGTTATGTTTAATTTGTCAAAATTTCAAAATGTTTCGCTATGATTTTTTTTTCAGGATTGTTTGTAAATACAAAATACATAAAATTTACCTAGATTTTTAAAACTTGCAAACTTTAAAAAAAAAATGAAATTTCAAATTTTTTTGCAAGATTTCTAAAAAAAATTTAAAAGTCGAAAATGCAAATTTTTTAAAATTGCCAAATTTTTAATAGAAGTTAGAACATTTGACGAATAAAAACGATATGATTCAAACGAAATAAAACGCCAAAAAAATTGTACAAAAACACAGAAGAATATAAACCTGATATTTAAGGTTTCGTGTTTGCTAAAATGAAACGATTTTATTTTTTGAAATAAAGGCGGAAATAACAAGTACTTTACCTACCTAAGTTTAAAAATTTAAAAATTGGTACCTATGAATTGAATTTTTTCTGAAAGTGTAATCTAATAATTGAAAAAGTATAAAAATTATTTAATACCTAACATCAATAAAAATTAAGTTGTAATAGGTACCTACTACCTACATTTTTTTTTTGACGAGAAAAATGGAAACTAAAAAATTTTAGAAAGTTGAAAAACTGAAAATAAACCAACATTGTGAAAAATTGTACTTAATAAAAATAAAAATTTAAAAAATTTGCGAAAAATTATAAAAAAATGCTTACGACTTGAAACATTTTTGAAAATATACCTAGTTCTTCGGTTCCGTAGAAAATTACCAGGAAAATCGTTCAACATTTCTCAACATGCCAAAAAATTTTGATTTTCCTTATTATGGTAATTTTCAAAGAAATTTTTTCCCAAATTTTCTCAGCATGCTACTTTTTTCGAAATTTCTTCAAATAGGTAAGGTATATATTTTCAAATTTTGAATTTTTGAACTCAAGCAGTTTTTTTGTTATGATTTTTTTTTTGAATTTTTTAAATTCTTTGGCATGTTGATTTTTAAAAAAAAAATTGGCATGCTAAGTTGAACTTATTCTATGTTATTTTCCAGCCAAATCTTCGTTTTTTTTTTCTATTTTCCTTAATTTTTTGTTAAATCAAAAATATTTTAAAAAAGAACTAAGATGCTAAATTTTTGAATTTTATAATTGATTTTCTTCAACCCGGCCGTTTAATTTTTAAATAGAATTTCAGTAAATTTTGGCCCGCCAAATTTAAAAAAAAAAAATTGATCTGTCAATTTTTTTTTTTTTTTGTATATCTTTCTCCAATTTTCCTACTTTTGTTTTGTTGCTATGCAGAATTTTGCCTTTTTTCGGCATATCAAATTCAGAAAAATCTCAAGCCTGACGTTCAACGTGCTCAATTATCTTGAATACAATTTTTTCAAAATTTTTTCATTATGCCAAATTTTTTGGAAATACAAAATTTAGAAAAAATAATGATCGAGTGTACAACGACCGTCTTGCTGGACGATTTTTAACAATTAAATTGTATGATATCTAATTACCTTTCTTCCTCAAAAATTATTCGATTTTATTATTTCTTTTTTTTTCAAAAAAAGACATATCAAATTGCTAATAAAATTTTTCTTGGTATTCTAAATTTTTAAAACAATGAATTTCCTCAAACTTTTAAAAATTTTCTTAGCATGCCAAATTTTTAGCAGATGAATTTTCTTAAATCTTTTTTTTTTTTTTTTTTTTTTTGGGTGTTTATAATTACAGGATTATTACACCCATCGGAAGAATTTTTTAAATTTTATTTGTGAGGTTGAGTTTTTTAATTAAGTTTATGAATTTTTGAATTTCGGAAGGAATATCTGGTATAACGGGGGGGGATTTCATTTATTTGTAGGGTTAGTCTCTCTTGTTTTAACTTGGGGCATTCGAACAGGATATGTTGGATAGATATAAGTTGAATAGTACAGAAAGGGCATAGAGGTTTTGGAGTTTTTTGGTAAAGATAATTGTGAGTAATTTTTGTGTGTCCAATTCTTAGTCTGGTTATAATGATTTCATCTTGTCTATTTAATTGTGAGAGGTTTTTCCAAGGATGCACTCTTTTTTTATGTTGGTATAATTTATTGTTTACTTGTTGGGACCATAAGTTTTGCCAGCTTGAGTAAATTTGTTTGGTTAACAAAGATTTGATGTCATCTGTGGAAAGGGTAGAGAGTGGGGAGGGATTTATGGCAGATTTTGCTAGTGTATCGACAATTTCGTTTCCTTGAATTCCTATATGACTGGGAACGTATGCAAATTGAATAATGAAATTTGAATTTTGTAAATCAAAAAGAATTTTGTGAATGTTTTGTACAATGGGATGATCTGTAAAAATGTTTTGAATTGAAATTAAGGAGCTTAAAGAGTCGCTTTGGATTAGAAAATTTTTGTTGGTTATTTTGGAAGTGAGTATATCTTGAAGGCAGTGGTGTATAGCAGAAAGTTCAGCATTGTAAATAGAAGAGATGTTATGTATCTTATAGTTAGCAACTTGGTCGTTTATTGAAAAAGCATAGCCTGTATGAAGTGAGGGAATTTTTGAACCATCAGTGAAACATAAGTTGTAATTATTATATTTTGATGCCATTTCTAAGTAGTGGGTTTTTATTATTGTATTGGAATTTTCTTTTTTTGAATAATTTCTTAGATGTAAATCCATTTGTGGAATTTTTAGTAACCAGGGGGGATATGTAATTGGGTTTTGAATAAGATTTTTGATATCAATTTGGATTTCGTTCATAATTAAAATGAAATTTGAAACTGGGTTTTCTATTTGATGATGTTGAAGGTTGTAAAAGGAGAAGGATTTTTGGAGGGGATGAGATGGATTGCTTAGAGCTGATGTAAGAAATTTATTTGTTATTATCGTTTTTCTGACATCTGTAGGTAGTTCTGCTGCTTCGCAGTAAAGGCTATCTATTGGTGAAGAGTAAAGGGCTCCAATGCAAATTCGTAAAGCGGAATTTTGGATTGTTTTTAGGATATTATATGTTTTATTTGAGATGTTTGAAAAGCATGGGCTTCCATAGTCGATTTTGCTACGAATTAAAGATTTGTATAGGTGAAGAAGTAGGTTTCTGGATGGATTATATTTTCGATTTTTGACTATTTTTAGTAGATTTATACGTTTTGAGATATCGGTTTTAATTTTGAGAAAATGATTGGTCCAAGTTAGTTTACTGTCAAATATTAAGCCAAGAAATTTTGTAGATGGTTTAAATTCTAAGGATCGACCTCTGAGTTTGAGAATAGGTTCCGGATTTATTTTATATTTTCTAGTGAAAAGTACGCAATGAGTTTTTGATTCAGAAAAAGTTAGTCCATTTTCTTCGGCCCATTTTTGAATAAGATTAAGTGCTTCTTGGATGACTTGTAGAGCAAGTGTGATGTTGTGTGATCTGAAGGAGATGTTGATATCATCAGCAAAAATTCTAAGGGAAATCGGTAGAGAAATGATATTTGAAATATCGTCAATGAGCAGAATAAAAAGTATTGTGCTGAGAACTGAGCCTTGAGGGACTCCATTTTCTATTTCAAATAATTCTGAGAATGTATTGTTTATGCGTACTCTAAAATTTCGATTTGTTAGAAAATTCAAAATAAAATAAGCAAGGTGACCTCTAATTCTGATAGAATGTAGTTTTTTAAGAATTTTATAACGCCAAGCTTTGTCATATGCCTTTTCAAGATCAAAGAAAACTGAAAGTACACTTTCATTATTTTGAAAAGCTGTAGTGATTTCTTGTGGAAAAGTAAAAAGATGATCTATCGTTGATCTTTTTTTTCGGAAGCCACTTTGAAAAATACTAAGATAGTTATTGTTATCAATGTACCAATTTAATCTTTTGATGACCATTTTTTCAAGTACTTTACAAGAGACTGAAGTGAGAGAGATTGGTCGGTAACTGGATGTAAGGTGAGGAGATCTTGTTTAGCATAAATGCCAAGTTTTTCCGTTAAAAAAATTGAACTTGTTGAATTGCTGATTTATAATTTTGAAAAAATGAGCATGCTGATTTTTAATTTTTTTTTAACATTTTATTTTTTTGAATTTTTACAAATATTTTAATTGGAATGCAGAGTTTTTTTTAGGTAATTTTTTTAAATTTGAATTTATTAGCATGCAAAATTTTATTTTTTAAATATTTTTCTATGCTGATTTTGTAAGTGCTTGTTGACGATTCAAATTTTCTTAAATTTTTCAAACTTCTTTGACATGCTGAATTTTTAATTTTTTTAGGGCATGCCAAATTTTTTCAAATTGAATAATCATTGACATGTGGATTTTTCAAAAAAAATTCAATTGTTTTCAATTAGTTACCTGTTTCAAATTTTGGAATGTATCTTTTTACTTCCAATTTTTTTCAGCGTTTTTGTAAAAAAAAAAATATTTTTTGATTTTTTTTTTTTTTGAAATAATACCCGAGCGGCACACTCGATCGATAATATCGGAAGATGTAACGTATCGATAAAAAATCGTTTGAAAATCTATAGATGTTCTCACGATATTATAAAGATTTATCGGTACAACTTCATAGGCAAAAAATCTAAAAACTATCGAATTCTATATTATTAAGATTTTATGACGATATTCGTCAACGATACTATCGACAAAGAATATTAAATTTATCGATTCCGATTTTCCACCGATTTTGTGCAGATATTTGAAACTACATTATCGACAAATAATCTGAAATTTCTCGAATTCGATTTTTTAACGATTTTGTATAGATATTTAAAACTATATTATCGACAGATTATAAGAAATTTCACGACTTCGATATTTTACCGATTTTTTGACGACATTTGAAACTATATTATCGACAGATTATATTAAATTTATCGAATCCAATTTTTTACCGATTTTTTGACGATATTTGAAACTATATTATCGACACATAATATGCAATTTCTCGAATTCGATTTTTTAACGATTTTGTGAAGATATTTAAAACTTTATTATCGACACATAATCTGAAATTTCTCGAATTCGATTTTTCAACGATTTTATGACGATATTTGAAACTATATTATCGACACATAATATGCAATTTCTCGAATTCGATTTTCTAACGATTGCGTGAAGATATTTGAAACTATATTATCGACAAATAATCTGAAATTTGTCGAACGATTTTTCAACGATTTTGTGACGATATTTGAGATTGGTGAAAATTTTTCTAAGTCCAACACGTCTGGAAGTACCAAACTGCCTATTATAAGCGTTTTATTGCTAATTCCTCAACGATAAGGTATGGCATAGTGGTTAAGGAAGAGGATTACCATGCAGGAGGTAGATGGTTCAAGCCCCACGGGTGGCAGATTTTTTATAATTTTTTTTTTACTTTTTCTGAAATGATCCTCTTACCGTAACATGAATAATGTGTTTAGGCAAAGTTTAATGTATTAATTATGCTAATTAATGATTTTTAATTATAGAAAAAAGCTAGTAAAAGACAAAAAATTGGAATAAAAAATCGATAAAAAATCGACAGAATATCGAATTCGATAAAGTGTCGCGAAAGTTCCGCCTAAATCGTGAAATTATCTTTCGATATTATAGATAGATTATCGATAAAATATCTTACTATAATCTCGAAATTTTTATTAACTATAATTCGTCGATAATCTATCTATATATCGAAAGATAATTTCACGATTTATGCGGAACTAACGCGACACTTTATCGAATTCGATATTCTGTCGATTTTTTATTTCGATAATTTGTCGAGTGTACTGCTCGGGATGTGTTTTTAAATTACGTACTTATTTGTATACTTTTTTCCAAAAACAATTTTTATTAGGTAAATTTTATTGAAACATTCTTCAGTTATTTGGTACACCTGGTAAAGCAGATGAAAATAAAATAAATTTCAGATGTTGAAAAATCTTAATACTCAGCATAGGTATTCGACATAACAAAAATAGGTTCCTAATTCAACGCAGGTACTCCTCATTCATTCATTACAATCGTTGGTAAAGAATTTAAATTATGCATGAACGGAAAAGTTCTCATGTCAAATCATGTTCGAGACAGCACATGGGAAAAGGGTTCTTAACCCTTTCATTATGGCCAACATTTAATTCATTAGAATATTTTTCAAACCCAATTAACGTTCAGATTTCGGTCAAGAGAGGATATATTTTCCGTATTTTTACTTTCTAGCGGTAGACCTGCTGGTACCACATGTTTGAAGAAAAATCGTATATACAGGTGAATGAGGTTACCTTTGTATACCCAACCTGCCCATCCGCCGTACCGTCCAAGAAAAAAATAAATAAATAAATAAGGGAAACCGTAGGAAAAGATCTAATAGATGAAAGAAAAAAACAGATGTACACCGATGTTGGGAAATTTTTTTCTCAAAATTGACCAGTTCGCGCAAGCCCCTAAAACGCATGCTCGACAAATTCATGGGGCAGATGAGAATGATTCGTTGGCATTACTTTCAGTGTTTCCGCGAACTGTTCCCTTTGCGGCCGGTGCTTTTCGTTGTGGTTTTGTTCATTTTCTTTTATCGCAATTTTATTATTTTGAAAAATAAATCCAGTCGAGTTTTTTTTTCTAAACATGTTGTCGTATGGATTGTTATATATTTACGTGGTTCGTGGGTAACCTTGCGAATATTTTTTTATACCTGAGATTTTTTTAAGTAAGTAAAAGTGTTATTTGAAAATTTGAAGTGATTTTTTTCGAGTTCGATGGGTTATCTTGATGAATGTTTCGAAACACGTGTATGATTGTAAACAAATGATAATTCGTGTTTGATGCGAGATTTCAACTGGGTATTTATTCGTGTATATTATTATCATATCGATATAGTGATTTTTCAATATTTGCCCAAAGAACTGTTCAAATGTTTACTGAATGATCGATATAGTGATTTTTCAATATTTGCCCAAAGAACTGTTCAAATGTTTACTGAATGATTGATATAGTGATTTTTCAATATTTGCCCAAAGAACTGTTCAAATGTTTACTGACAGTGAGTACAGGTTGAAAACCCTTTGGTTCTTTTCAATAACGCGACATGTACGTAAACAAGTCATGATTTTAAAGTGGCATGATCGAATCCATCTTGAAGTTTGATTATTTAATGGCTATAATTGAGAATTTTTCATTTCAATATAAAATTATAGTATCATCGAGTGAAAGTCTTTATATTGAACAGAAATTTTATCACGTTGAGATTGAAATTTCATTTTTTTTTTTAGCAAAAATTATTTTGTTATTCATTTGTTGTCCAACTGAAACTTAATTACCTGGATATTTATCATTACTGAGATTTTTTTTTTATAAATTTCGTCCATTTTCTTCTTCTTCTTTTTTTTGAAAGTTCATTCTTTAAAAAAATGTTGTTTTTTTTCAAAAATTGTCTCGTAAAAATTACACGAAGAACCTTTGAAAATAATTCCAGTAAATCGATCACCTAAGTATACCACGAAAAATTGTTATTTTTTCATTCCCCCAGAAGACTTTTCCATCATAAAAAATATGACGACGATCTGATTAATTTGCCTCGTTTTGAGCTTCTTTTCGAACCCATCGCATCGTCGTGAAAAACAGACGTATGTAATGAAAAAACGACCATCGAAAGGAAATTCGCTGAGGCAGGTGTATTGGGACGCTTTGATACTGAAAATAACGGCGATACGGGCAAATATATTATTTACTTTCTAAAAGGATTTTTTTCGAGCTCTTTCTCGTTACTATATCGATCGCGAAAATGCAGCTGGTCACCACTCCAAGCACTGACTTCACTTAACAACCCTGAAAACACGATTGAGTATTTTTTCTTGCATCGAAAAAAAGTTGGCATTTAAATTTGTTAAACTGTCACCGATACCATCGAACGAAAGAAATATCGAAGGTATTTTTTCACCAGATCACCGTGTAAGAGAAAAGCGTCAACAGAAGGCGAAATAAAAATAGGAAAAAAAGCACACAAAACGATCGCCGTATCGTTTCAGTGCTGCTGGTGCTGTTTGGGACGCGGTGGTGGAAAAAATTTGCATGGAAAATGGGAATTTATCACATTTTTGGATATGACCCTTCACGTTAATACATTAATTCAGCCATTTATCAACATCAGTGGAATACTCGAGTCCAAACAAAATCCTCCTCCTTTATGTTTTGCTAATAGCTGTACCAATTCCGATCAGTTTATATGTTTTGGGACGTTAAAAAACAAAACTAGGTATTCCAAGGTGTTTTTTTTCAACGTTTTTTTTTCTCTCTCAAATTAAACTAATTTTGACCGTCGAATTATCGAAATACGCGTATTTAACGTTTTCCAGCCGCATATTTACCATCCATTATCAACATTTACGCTTGAAAAATTTATATTTATAAGCTCGTATTTGCGACATGATAATTTTTTTTTCGCTACGTGTTTTAACGGCTAATGGTTTGGGTGTGTTGGCGGAGTAAAGGTTTGGACGTCCTAAACATGCAATGACAGCTGCTTGACACGTTCGATGTTGTCAATCTTTTTAATTAATATAATTATCTATGTATTTAAGACGGTTTACATACTTCACTCGAAGGAAAAACGTAAAAAATTGAATCAACTATTGACTTTAGGTTTTTGTCAATTGCCTACTTACCATCGATGAATTTACCTTCAACTAAACTAGGTATACGTATCTTACCTATCCGATCGCAAATAGAGAAACATGAGAAATTTCAGATTAATCTTGGGAAAATTAATGTAATTGATAAAGAAATGAAAGAACTGTAAAAGTTCGTATTTGATAAAAAATCAAAAATTTGTTTTAAAAATAAAATTTTAAAATTAATTTAAAATAGGTCCTTAACGAAATAAATACCAAAAAAACAGTTTTGAATGAAATTAAAAAATAAATAAATGAAATTTGCAAATTTTTGATTAAAACAAAAAATTAAAGTAAAAAATTTAAAAAATTAAAAAAATAGTTTAAAAATGTGTTAATACTCGTAATTTGTTTTTGAACAAAATTTTGTAAAATTAGAATTTGGAAAACGTTACGTAGGTACCTATTATGGTTTTTTTTTAAATAAAAAATTGTTTACTAATTTTTTGAAAAATTACTGAAATTTCTTGGACATTATTCAATTTTTCAAATGGGCTCTAATTAGTGTCTATGATTTGTCTAATATTTACATTCAAGGCAACAAAATCTTGCAAATGTATTCCTTTATTTTTCGTTTCATTAATAAGGTAGAGATTGGGCTTTAAAAAAAATTTCTAGCAATATTTTTGTATTTAAAAAAAAAAAAAAATTCAGGAAAATTTCCAAAATATAAGCTCTCTACAAATTTCTATCCAAAAGAATTTTTCATCGGTCAAAAAACTTTTTTTTTAAATAATTGAAACTTTTTCAATGATATTTTAAAATTTATTTTTGGAGAATTTAAAAAATTTATTTTTCTGTCAATTTCTTTCCAAGGAATTTTTCGTGCTGAATTTATTTTTTATTTTTTTGGAAACGATTTTGAAGAGAAATTTTTCAAAAATCAAATAAGATTTTCAAAGTTTTCAGGAAAATTTTCAATGCTTTATACAAATTTTGTTCATGAAGAATTTTTTGAACAAATATAAATAAGAAAATAAAAATACCTGGAGAGAAACTTTTAAAAAATTAAGTGTGATTTTTGTATTATTATATGGGAAATTCTCAATAGTTTCTACAAATTAGGTACTTTAAAGAAGAATTTTTACACTGAAAGAAATGGGTTTTGAAATTTGGTAATCGTTCCTTTGTGTCAGGTAATTGTTCCCAAAAATTCGGTAATGGTTTACATTTTTCAAAAAATTTGTTAAATTCCCCAACATTTAAGGAACTATTCCTGAAGATTCTGGTACATTTTCCCGAATCCGGTTTCCCGAAGGGTAAATTTCCCGAATGTTTTTTTTCCCGAAGAACCCGTTTTCCCGAATCCCATTTTCACGAAAGCTGATTCCCCGAATCAACTTTCCCGAATAATTTTTTCCCGAATGATTTTTTACCCGAAGAACCCGTTTTCCCGAATCCCATTTTCACGAAAGCTGATTCTCCGAATCAACTTCCCGACAAGCTGGTTTTCCGAATGATTACCTATTTCCATGGTATGGTATTTGGTTGATGAGGGGAAGGCATTGTTTAAACTCTTTCATAAATCGTAACAATGGCTACCATAGAAGGTAAAAAATTGATTCTCGATGGTTACGTGTACCTGCGCTCTAGAACTGTAAATGAGCGCATTTATTGGGATTGTCGTAAGGTGAGAAGTAAGGAATGTCGTAAGGTGAGAAGTAAAGATCCAGCTGCCAAGCGTTGGGAAGAATATCTGAACGATGAAAACGAAGTAGAATACCTCCGAACGCTGTCCTACAACATCTCTATGTAGATAATTTCTAAATTATAATTTTCGATGAATAAAGAATTTATCAATTTCAAAAAATAAAAGAAATTTTCCCGAAATAATAACGATTCGGGAAAATGGGATCCGGGAAAATGGGATTCGGGAAAACGAGTTCTTCGGGAAAAAAATCATTCGGGAAACAACCTATTCGGGAAAGCGTATTCGGGGTTTTGTCCGGGAACCATTCCTGAAAATTGGTAGTTGTTACCAGAAAACTTGGGTAATAATTACCTTCAAAAAATTACTGGGAATTATTAACTATGTATGAGGCATTTATTCTCAACTAACCAAGACTGCAACCCTGATAAAAAGTAATGATTGTGAATTTTGATGGGTAACCATTCACTTCCAGAGGTAGGCATTTATTGCTTCTTATTAGAAGTATTCATTCTCGAAAAAAAGGATTAAGTTCCCAACGTTAGCTACTAATTCGTCATCTATACAAAATTTCAACACTAATTTTTGTTATCAGTATAGAAATTATGATTTTTTTTTCTTCAGGTATTTCTTTCTTTATAATTACTTTTGAATCGTAATTGATGAATAAATTCTTCAAAACTGAGGTTTAATAAAAAAATTTCTTATTGAAGGCGATTGAGGTGAAATTGTGTAGAAAAAAAAAATAGTTCAATGAAATTAAAGAATATTTATTCAAATCACAAAAGTATGGTTGTTTTTTTAAAACTATTTCCTCAGTCCTCACAATTAAAATAATTCGAAATCGACGAGCAAATTTTTCTTTTTCTATATTTCAACTAAATAATGTTACAGCGAATGGAAACTTCTGTCATCAAAGGCATAATAAAAATTGTGGACAAAATCAATTGGTCTGTATATACTAATCTAACAAAATTATAAAATATGTTCCCAAGTTTATAATATACAAGTTTGATGAGAGTATGATGAGAGGTTTCTCAAACATTTTTTCCTTCTTCAAAATGATTATAAAAAAATCGTCAGGTTATTTCTTAAATTTTTGAAAATTTGAAACGTAGAATATTTTTAAAATTTTGTTCAAACATGAAGTATTCAAAATTGTGTCAATCACAAATTTCTCGATACTTTATTGAATCACGAATTTTTTGAAATTTTGTTAAACACAATTTTTATTTAAAAAATAATAAACGCACATACTATTTCAATAATTTCTTGAAAAAATTCCAATTCGTTTAAAGTAATAAACCACAATTAAGCACTCAACCTTGAGTTTACAGGTTGGCAGAGTGGTTAAGGCGTTGGCTCTTCAAACGGAAGGTCCCGGGTTCGAATCCTACCAAATCCATCACCACGAAGAAAAAATTTCCGAGTTGGTAAACCATTACCGAATAAGTTGTGTAAATTTGGGACATGGTTTGAATTTCCTGAATCATTCCCCAACATAGGGGAATAATTCCCTCCGAGTTGGGAAACTAATACCAAAAAGTTGGGAAAAACTAGGACATGATTCGAAATTTGTGAATGATTCCCCAACACTGGGTAATAATTCCCTAGTTGTGTATGGGACGATTCCATTCGGTAGGAATGGAATTGTTCCTTATCATTATTGATTAATTCATTTTTGTTGGGTAATGGTCACCTTAAAATTTTAATAATAGTTGTCTTACATCAAGGAACGATTATTACCACTGTTGGGAAATCATTCACGAATTTCGCTTCATGTCTTAGTTTTTCCCAACTTTTTGGTAATGGTTACCGAATTATTTCTTTCAGTGTAGAACAAAAAAATTTTGAGATTTTTTTTGTGAGGAAGTTTTTTTTGAAAGTTTTTCATTCAAATTTTTGTATTTATTTTTGGGAAATTTTCAAAATGATTGGCACCGTGCTAATTTTTTCCAAAGAGAATTTTTTATTCAATTTTTTTTTTATTCATTAAAAAAAACAGTGTATGACTTTTTCTTTTCAATTCATATGTACAGAATTTTTTTGAAACATTTCTGAATTTGGGTATGTTATTTTTAAGGTTTATTCCATAAAGAATTTTTTGTAAAAAAAAGTTTTTGGCATAGTATTTATGCTTTTACGATGACTGAAATGGGTAAAAAATAACGATATTACTAACAAAATACCGACAGTTGCTTTTTTTTTTTAAATACCTACAAAGATTTTTGGTAAAAGAGAATTTTTGGATGGTATTCGTGAATTTATTTTAGAATTTCAAAATGTTCCTTTTTAGCAAATTTTTTCTAAAGAAATTTTTTGATTAGGTTATTTTTTAATTTTCAAGTAGGCCTTTTGAATTTATTTCAGAATAATTTTCAAAATATTTCTGCACATTTCTTTCCAGAAAATTTTCTTGGCCAAACAATTTTTTCGAACTGTCGTTGAAAACAATTTTTGATTTATTTCAGAAGAAGATTGGTAGATTTTTTAACTTGAAGTAACTTGGATTATTTTGGTTGGAAAATTTCCAAATTATATCTTTTCTGTAAATTTGTTTCCGAAAGAATTTTTTGCAACCAAAAACATCTTTTTAAATAATTTTCAAAACGAAAATTGGTAGAATTTTTAATGAAAAATTCAATCTTTCAAGAATTTTTGAATTTATTTTAGGAAAATTTTCAAAATATTTCCTGCTTGAAAATTTCTTGCCTAGTGATTTTTTTCGCAAAAAATATTTTTCAACTATTTTTTGCAAGAGTTTTTGGTTAAAAAAAAGAAATTGAAGATAATTTTTTGTAAAAAGGGAACCTTGATGTCAACTCGACATTTCCAATTGAAATGAAATGAACCTAGCTCACTGAAAGAATATGTCACTTGGACCTCAAAGCCAAATTTTTAACTGCCCAAGTTTATTTTTCGATTTTTGGAGAATTTTTGAAAATGGCGAAAATAGTTGATTGGTAAAATACCTACCTTCCTTACTTACTTTGATGAATTTTTTGAAGTAAATTTTCATATGAAATTATGAAAATAGGTGAATACGATAATGTCGACTCCCGGAGTCTGATTGCGATCATTTTCGAATCGATCTGAGGCTTCCAGCAAAAGATGTAATTAGCGTTAGTGTGATGTTATCAGTTGCGATTAGTGGAGTTGACTCCAAAATCCGAGGTGACGTGACGAGTTGACGCATTTTTTTCCAACACGAAAATCTCGCTTACGCTTGAGAATGCCAAATTTCAGCTTAATCCGAGTTGGAGAGTTGACAAAGTGTCCTTGTAAGCAATTAAGCATAATATACCTATATTTTTATTTCAGTAGAATTTTTAAATTTATTTTAGGTATTTAAAAATTGTTCTTTAAAAAAAGATACTTCGGGGAAAATGTTTTCAGAGAAAATAATGAAAAATTTCTTTGAAAATGTATTTTTCATGAGAAACAAATCTAAAAAGCTTAGGAATAAATTTATCTAGATACAAAATTATTGGAAACGAAATTTTTATTGAATAAATTTGTTTCATTCGAGATGATTGTATTCTTCTTGGAGATCAAAGATACACATTTGAATTTTTTTTTCAAAAAACGTAAGAAAGGGTTTTTTATGTACCTTTAAATGCAGGGATAAAGATGAAAAATAAGTAACAAAAATTCCCGAGCAGCACACTCGACAAATTATCGAAATAAAAAATCGACAGAATATCGAATTCGATAAAGTGTCGCGTTAGTTCCGCATAAATCGTGAAATTATCTTTCCATATATAGATAGATTATCGACGAATTATAGTTAGCAAATATTTCGAGATTATAGTAAGATATTTTATCGATAATATATCTATAATATCGAAAGATAATTTCACGATTTAGGCGGAACTTTATCGAATTCGATATTCTGTCGATTTTTTATCGATTTTTTATTCCGATTTTTCGTCTTTTACTAGCTTTTTTCTATAATTAAAACTCATTAATTAGCATAATTAATACATTAAACTCTGCCTAAACACATTATTCATGTTACGGTAAGAGGATCATTTCAGAAAAAGTCAAAAAAAATTATAAAAAATCTGCCACCCGTGGGGCTTGAACCTTCTACCTCCTGCATGGTAATCCTCTTCCTTAACCACTATGCCATACCTTATCGTTGAGGAATTAGCAATAAAACGCTTATAATAGGCAGTTTGGTACTTCCAGACGTGTTGGACTTGGAAAAATTTTCACCAATTTGGAAATAATTTCAAATATCGTTGAAAAATCGTTCGACAAATTTCAGATTATTTGTCGATAATGTAGTTTCAAATATCGCCACAAAATCGTTAAAAAATCGAAATCGAGAAATTTCATATTACGTGTCGATAATATAGTTTCAAATATCTTTACAAAATCGGTAAAAAATCAGATTCGATAAATTTAATATAATTTGTCGATAATATAGTTTCAAATGTCGTCAAAAAATCGGTAAAATATCGAAGCCGAGAAATTTCATATAATCTGTCGATAATATAGTTTTAAAAATCTTTACAAAATCGTTAAAAAATCGAATTCGATAAATTTAATATTCTTTGTCGATAATGTAGTTTCAAATAACTGCACAAAATCGGTGGAAAATCGGAATCGATAAATTTAATATTCTTTGTCGATAGTATTGTTGACGAATATCGTCATAAAATCTTAATAATATCGAATTCGATAGTTTTTAGATTTTTTGCCTATGAAGTTGTACCGATAAATCTTTATAATATCGTGAGAACATCTATAGATTTTCAAACGATTTTTTATCGATACGTTACATCTTCCGATATTATCGATCGAGTGTGCCGCTCGGGTTGTATTTTTGGGTAAAAGTACCTATGTAGTAACCTTTTTGTTTAAAATTTTTGAAAAAAAAAATTAATTCCACTTTCTTTTTAGTTTTCTGAATGAAAGGAGCCGTGCACCACCACTCAAAATAATTTTTTTGAAAGAAAATTTTTTAGAGAGTTGATATTACACCAAAAGGTGCAAGGAACCTTTTTAGCTGGTAGGTGCACAACTTTTCAAAAAAAATATTAAATTATGAAACATGTCCCTTGTCCTCCTAATGTATCAAATTCCAATCTAGATAATCTAAATCCGAGAGGTGCGTGCCATCATCGCACAGATCAACGAATAATTACTCAATCTGCCCAAAAAATTCTTACCCTGTTGCGTCTAAGACACCTAGTAAGCAGAGATAGGTGAAAGTAACCCCAGAAATTTCGCTTATTCGACGTTAAACACGTCGCTAGACGTATCAGTCTTGGTGAAATATTTCCACTTTGGAATTACGCTGCCTAGATGCGTAGGTACTATACGTCTGCGTGTTGGCGAGATAACCTGTCCGGAGTTTTGTTTTGTGTACATTGCAGAATCTCGTCTAGTTTATCATTCCGGTTAAAATCTCATACATAAATGTTTCACACCACGTCCGCGTTTTCTCAAGATGCTATCAAGTTTCATCGTTTACATGGGGGTAGAAAACGCGTAAGAGCGATGTTGATAAAGACGTTTTCTCGCGACTAAATTTACCCGCCAGAAAAAGTCCACGAATGCGAATTTTCTCCCTATGAAAAATATACCAGTATTGTTTATAGTAGCAGTGGAGCCGCGTGAGGGGTGAAAAAAGCACACAGACCATAGAGAATCACGAAACAAAAATAAAAACTTACCTTAGTCAAAGGGAAGAATATACCGCAAGAAGAATAACCCAATAGTGTAGGAATTTTTTCGCCCTTGTTTTCATTGTCATGAATGAAAAGCATGGTAACATTGTATGAGGAAGAATGCGATGTTGGTAAAAAGCTATTTTTCGTTTATTTAAAAAAATTTTAAAAATGTTGGTATTTGATCATAAATATTAAACTGTATTTATAACGGACTCGTAAAACGTTTAGATGGTTCAGTTAACGGGGCGTGATTATGTATTTCTTTTTTTCGGTTCGTCGTAAAAATGAAACAATTTCACATTAAATAAGTTTTCGACTTTGGAAAAAATTTCGGAAGTGTAGTTTGGCGTTTTGAAATGGTAAAGACAGCTATAAATTTGATAGGTTTTTATGGAAAATGTTGCATGTTATTTCGCTTTTAATATTTTCATTTCGTACGAGTTCGAGTATGCCTCATATACCTGTGTATAGGTGACCGGCGAGGTAAAGCTGTTATGGGCACATAGACCCCGAATGCATGTGCACCCTTGTATGTATAAAAAGGTTTGATTTTCGTTAAGAATCAAATTACGCCTACGGTTTAATTAAATTCATTAAAATACCTGCTCGAAGCTTAGTAATTTGCGCGAATGTGATTTATACCAGTGGCAATAAATTTCCTCTCGAGACTTCTTTGAAAATGTATTTCGACCTGTTTGTCCTTTACACGTTGTTATTCAATTGGAATTTTCCATCGTAAGAATCCTTTAAGTTTGTTCGTCGGGATTTTCTCTACCAACTTTACACGAAATATACCGATCAAAGTTGCGCATAAAAAAATTCCTAATTTATAATAAGCGATAGGAATCGTTCACAATTATTTTTATACAATTTACCATCGTATAACACACGTGCACCAAAATTCGAGCTAATTTTAGGAATAAAATGCACAGAAAAATTGGCCAATATTTCGATCTGCGAGAATTTGTTTTGCTAACGAGATATCTGGGCTGTAATTTCCGCCATTTCAATGAACGTAATTGCTTATAACGTGGCTTTTTAAGTGTTGAGAAAAAAAAATAAAGCAACAAACGAGACAGACTACGACATTCGTATTGAAAATCTAAAAGTATAATGATACTAAGGAAAAAAGAAACGAATGGAAACGCAACGCGAAGAAATATATAACCAGGGCTATAAAATAAAAAGAAGAGTCCATATAGAAAATTTATATTATTGAGTTTTCATCTCGTGAACAGCGACATATACATTAGGATATGTTAGTTTTACTTTTTCTTTCTTTCTTTTTTTCATAACGCATTTTTTCTATGTTTTTCCGCATTATATATACGACCTTATATATACAGGGTGTACCGGATTGAGAGTAAAGCCTTCAAACCAGTATTTATGCAACTTATGGTGAGTCGATGTAAGTATGTTTGCCTAACCTCCGAAATGTAGGGACTGCGTTATGCTCTTCGGTGTTTTTTTTTGTTTTTTTTTTTCATTTTGGCAGAGTGTTTTCAACCTTTGCGCTTCTCAATAACTATAAAAGTCAGAAAGTTACACTTTGTGACAAGTTTTGTCTGGAATTTTGTCATGGGAATACTGCTAATTTTTGTAGATGGACAAGGAAGGATGTACTGAGCAAAACATTTTAAAAAACATGTAAAAAAAAACGACAATTTTTCTTATTTTTCTGTAATAACTCTAAAAATTGTCCGTTGACCAATCTGTTATTATTAAGCGTAAGTACCTCCTGGGAAAATTAGGGCGGAGCCAGAGGGATGTAGGTGTGAACAGTAGATTTCAATTTGAGAAGAATTGAGCAATTTAGACAAGTTCACTTTGAGTTTGTTAAGTTTCTGAAAAATTGATCGATTTTTTTCAAAACAAAATGAAAAACAATTTTCTGGGAAGCAATGGAACACTTTTATTGCCAAAAAATGATTATGTTTTTCATTACAAAAAGTTACTCCAAAAGGTCGAGAAATTGTTTCTTCAAAAAAGTGGAGATTTTTTTCTCCAAGAATTTTAAACATTTCTTGTTCCAAGAAATAATGAAAATTATTTTTCAACTCATAAAACAGAATTTTTTGTTCCAAAAAGTAAGAAGTTTGTTTTCTGAAAAACAAAAAACAAAACAAAAACTGCATGCTAGATACCAAAAAATGGAAAAAATTTTCATTCCAAAAAATCATAGGTACAATTTACTTTTTACATTTTTTTTTTTTTTTTTTTTTTTTTTTTTCAAATGAAATGAAAGATTTTTTTGGAAAAAAATGAAAAAGTAAATTGCTGTAAAATTAATAAATCAAATTTTCATTCCAAAAATAATTTTAAAATTTCCCCTTTGAGCACAAAAAATTCAGGATTTTTTTTTGCCAACTCCATAAAAGTGGAGAAATTGTTTCTTTGAAAAAGCTAGTGGAGATTTTTAATTTTTCCTCAGTAAGTACTTGAAATATTTCTTGTTCTAAAAAATTTAAGATTTTTTTCAATCCAAAAAAAATTCCAAAAAGATCATAAAATTTCTTTATCCCAAAAAATTTTAGAAATTTTTTTATCTACCTACTTATAAAAAAAATGTTTTTACTTCGTGAGAATTATTATTAAAAATCAATTATGATTTTTGCAGACATTTCTCAACAAATTTTTCGCTCACAACTTTTGATGGGAGTAAGACAGAGGGGTGGAGCAGAGGGTTGCATCATTGAAAAGAGCAGCCTTTTATCATCAAGAAAAGTTAATAATAACAGCTTGGTCAAAAGACAACTTTTTCAGATACATATCACAGAAAAATGAAAAAAATGTCATTATTTACATGTTTTCTCAGCCCCTGAATTCCGAGGTTTAGGCAAACATACTTACATCGAATAATCATAAGTTGCATAGTTACTGGTTGGAAGGCTTTACTCTCAATCTGGTACACCCTGTATTTATACTATGTATACATACCTAATTATATTAAGGGGGGGGGGGAGTTCTTCAAATCAGGTTCAATAATATCATAGCAAATCATACCATACATTTACAATATAAGGTAGTTGCACCAGTGGTTGACCCTAATAGTGGAAGTTTCTTATTAAATGAGTTCTGGTTTGAAAACTAAGAACCTTGGCGAAATGGTGAATATACCAAACGATTCCTTTTGGATTCTACTACAAAACAATCTATAATTTTTTTATTTTAATTTATTTCACTGAGAATTACAATCATTTTAAGTAAAAAAATAGAAAAGTCCAGTAGTTGGTCAATCAGATTATGGCAACGGCTCTCAATCATTTAATTTTTTTAAAAATCAATAAGTATTCGGTAAAATTGTCACTCATTAGCCATGAGAAAGAGAAACTATCATTTTTCATAAATATTTAACAAATTTTTGCATGATCAACCACTAGAACTTTACAAAAATTTCGTAAGTCCAGTAGTTGATCAAAATGATCAACTACTGGCTAAAATTGATTTTTTTTCTTCCAGTGGATAGTCACCATCATATTTAATAGAATTTTGGCAACATTTTTAATTTCAAATAAAAAAATGGAATCTCCAAACTCTTCTGATTCAGGTCCTAATGGTTATATTTCAAGTTTTATTCATCATCGTAGTGTGTAATTGATATTTTGATAATACTTCGGCTTAACAGAAATCTTTAGAATTGGCATCAGTTTGAAAATTGTTCTAACAAAAAAATTTCAGTTGATCATTATTAATTACTTGAACAGAATCGGTTAAAAACTTTTATGTGGTTCTATGAAGAAATGTTCCAGATTTGCTTTAAAGAAATTTTCTGAAGCTATTTTGAAAATTACGCTTAATTATAAACATTTTTCATTCCAAGTGACCAACCACTGGGTCGTGGCCAACCACTGGTGCAATTACCTTACTAGATTTTGTTAACTACTTACTCTTTTTCGCGATACCGCACGCAAGTGAGGTTTTCCAAAGCTCGTATTTCATTAGTTATACTTCCGCATTTTCCTATACTTAAGTATGTGCTATAGGTTAAAAGAAAACTACGTATATCGTATGAATTTGTTTAACGGCGATTTCATATAATTGAATTAGATGCGAATGGCGAGTTGAAGAATTTCAACATTGTCTAAATGAATTGTGCAAATTGTAAAAGTAAAAATCGATATTTTCTAATCAACTTTATACTTTGTGAAAATATTTTCTTAGTTGTACCACGTTTGATTACGCAGTACAATTTGACTGCAAGGCGGCGTCTCTCTGTGTATATTGTCTTGTTTTTGATTTTATATTGTTATTCTTTTTTCGCGCAAACAAGCGGTATGAATTTTTGGTGTAATTGAGGTGTTTGTTTTTCTTCCATTCTTTCATGACGTGCGCGTTCTTTGTATTTAAAGGGTTGATTTGGTGAGGGGTTGCTTTGATCCGTGCGAGTACGTTTGGTTAGTACATACATACGCGTTTTTGGAATAGCCGCTTGAGATTTTCTTTGTTTAAAAAAAATATTTTGAACTTTTTTTCACTATTTTGAAAATTTTATTTTTTCAACACTACGTTATTTTTTTTTAGATGAAAAAAGATTTTTCCTTTGAAAATACATTGGAGTCCTCCCAACAAAATATCATAATTTGTATGATTTTCAATGAAAAAAAAATGAATCAATTATTATAAATAAATAAATTTATGCTTGAAAAAATCTTTGAAAAATATAGGTATAGGTATTTTTTTATTTCAAAAAATGAAATAATTATTTATCATTCTAAAAAAACAAAAATAAAACTTTCTAAAAAAATTTAGAAAAGGTCCCAACCCCTGAAAAAAAAATATTCTAAAATCTAGCGATTTTGTATTCTAAAAAAATTTAAAATAGGTCACAAATCCTGAAAAAGATTAAAAATAAATTTCAAAAGCTTGAAATTTTTTAATTAAAAAAAATATAAAATTGTCTGTTTCTAAAAAAAAATACTTATTTTTCTAAAAAATTGAGAAAATTTTCAATTTCGAAAAAATTGAAATAATTTCTCACTCAAAAAAAAAATTTTAAAAAAATAAATAAATAAAAATAAAACATTAATAATAAAAAATTAAAAAAATTAAAAACTTTTCATAAAAAAATTTAAAGGGGGTCCTCAATCCCCAAAAAAAAAATTAAAAAGAATTTCAAAAACTTGAATTTTTTTGATTTGAAAAAAAGATTGAAATTTCCTAATTTTGCATTTCAGCCAATTTTTCATATTGAAAAATTTTTTCAAACTTCCAAATTAAATTTCTTCTAAATTTTACAAAAATTTTAATGAATTTTTGGAATTGATCAAATTTTGAAAATTATTTAATAAAATTTGAATAATCTCATCATCTCTTTTTTTCTTCAAATTTTTAACTTTTCTAAAATTTCAAATACCTAAGTATGCGTTAAATTTTAGGAATTTCAGAAGAGTAAAGTTGAGGTAACTAAGCCACGTTTTTACAACTTTTGAAAATCTTCAAATGGAAAGCCTCACTGAGGGAACCTAGTGAAGAACAACCTCAAATCTTAAAATATAGGCATGTAAATTGGTGTCTTATGGGTACTCTTAGGCCGTTGATTTTTCAAGGTGAAACATATGCCTAAGGTGAGAAACACTTAAGTCTCTGAGCTAAGTCTCTGAGTAAGTTTTGCCCCAGCCCAAAAAAATCTGCGTTTTTTAATATTTTAAAATTTTTCATTTCTTCAAAAAAAGTTCAAAAACATTTTTAAAATTCCGTTTCAATATTAAGTATTGTAGATCGATATGTTTTTTGAGCGAATTTTTTCTAGAGAAGAAAAAATTTAGGAATTGTTCTCAAAAAGAAATTATTTTCTTTTTCAATGTCTGGAGTGAATTTCTCACCATGTTTCCTGCTAACGTACGACGCCCTCTTGATTCACATAGATCCGTTTTCGCATAATTATTCGAAGTTATTTGACGCAAAAAAGTTGCAAAAAGCAAGAAAAGCAAAAAATTTAATATAAACAGTTCTTAAATTACATTTTACGTAGCATCGTGTTTATATCAAAGCAATAATTCATATCGAACTTGTGTGAAATTATTACAAAGCATTAAAACAGTGTGAAAATTGTATATGCATATACGCGTCGCGCACTTGCAGATAGGAGCTTCGAGCGTATAAACCATTAAAATTATTTATAAAATTTATTCTTGCGTGGAAAAATGCGCACGTGAAATTGAATTTTATCACGACATACATACGCGAAGACACCAAAGACGAAAGTATGAAGCAGAGTGGAATACAGCATAAATAGATATGTGGATATGCGAAATGAAAAACACCAGCAGAAGTTCATACGATAAAGAGTAATCTTTAAATCTCAGTTGAGCTTCTTTCATTCGAAGCAATATTCCGGTGCAAAATCACGCGCGGAATTCCTTGATGAAAGATTATCGGCGCGAATACTCGCACAATAAACCAACTGAAGAGTATGAGAAAAAAATGAAAAGAAAAATCACAAGGTAGTAAATTTTACGCCGTGAAAAAGCATTGTCTTCAAAAAAAGAGAAGAAGAATAAAGGCTATAATTAACATAAACCTAAATTTATCACTGAGAGAAATCCATTTTTATGAGATAGTACTAAGCACTGTCTAAATAGTAATAAATACTGTCGAGATGGTAAAAATCACTATCTAATAGTAAAAAATACTATCCAGATAGTCCAAAGGCATCCTACCGGTGAGCTCGTTTTATTCACTGTACAAATAGTAATATTCACTATTTAAAAAAGTGAATTATACTACAGGAATGGTGAAAAATACTAGAAGATAGTTATTAATACTACATGGATAGTGAATAATACGATTTTACCGGTAGGATGCCTTTGGACTATCCCGGATAGTGTTTTATACTATCCATTTCTCTCTGTGTACGTTTTACAAAAGAAATCCACCCTGCGGGCTCTTATAAAAATATTACACCCGGGATTGGGATATGCAACCCTCTTTATTTTTTTTTTACTTTTTTAAACGCGAAGTGTCAGATAATCTGGTAGGAAATTTTTATACTCGTAGGTTTTCTGGTTTAAAATAGCAAGTGAGTTGTTTTTTTTGTTATTCTTTTTTAATAGCCTGTTTGTAGAAATATTGACTAGGTTCCGAGATTTGTTTTTAATAAACGCAGTACGCATCTCGTGCACTTTGAAATTCCACACAAATTTTGATTATATTCCTCACATTAGATTGGAAATAATATATGAAATTTAATAAAGCTTTTGATACTTAATTTCCACATATAAATAAACTCTTCTCACGGTTGATTAACTTCGCACGATGTACCAACTTCGATATTAAAATTTTCAATTGACTGAAAAAAATACAACGTAAAATGGGATGAAAATGAAACTGCTGCGCACGCTAAAATTTATATTGAAAATGGTCGCAAAATGTTACCAATAGAAAATATTACTAAAGCAGTCGATAGTACCCTAAAAATGAAGTATAAAGCATCTGCCAAAATTATAGAAAATTTTTCTTCTCGAATACCATTGTATTAGTTTGAAAATTTTCACTACGCGTTGTTTATTACGCCTACTAAGCTCAAAGACGAGTTAATAATTAAAAAGTTGAATGATTAAATTTGCGAGATAACTACGATTTTTTGCTCTCGTTGAGTCATAAGTTCCAAAGGGAGGATTTTTTATTAAGGAAATATACTTTACGTTTTCATTTGTTGGGTATTGTCCGTTGTTGATGATTTTTTTTTGCCTTTTATAAACTTCTACCGAAGAAGTTGGCTTTACTTATCAATCCATTTAAAAGTTTAGTTATAATGAAGTTACTAGGTTGTTTTTGAATAAAAAGAGATCAAAAAAGTAATATTTTTTAAAGCAAGTTTTTCATGCCGGATTTTTCCTAGACGTAATGTTCGTATAATGTCGTACTACGTCATCATTAAAATAGTCATCACTCTTTTTAGAATTTTCATTCGAAATGTTATTAATTTTATTTTGAAAAGCCAAAGGCCTAATTTTATTTTATACATTATAGGTAGGGAAATGTATGCACTTTGATCCTACTGTTCGAGTAAATTGTCGTTTTGGTGAAAAATTTTCATAGATTTTTTTTTCGAGCCATGGACATAAAATAACCACAAGTTTTGGTTTTCGACAAAGAAATAAGAAATCCCAAGATTTCATTTTCCCTTTTCATACCGGATTTGTTAATACGAACGTATTTTGCAAAGTCGTAAGCTCCTTTTTTTGACAAAGCAATTCGAATTTTCCAAACATGATTTTTCTTAGCTTTTATAAAAAATTTCTTTGTGTTCTTTCTTGTTTTTTTTTTTTTTTTTTTTTTTTTGTTGCAAAAATTATCGATATTGTAACTTACAAATACCTACCAAATATTATTCGTATGAAATATTTGTGAACAAGGTAAACTCAAAGGGTCACATTTTCCTCGTGATATTTTTCATAGACAAATAAAAAGGATAAAATTTAACAGAAAAAGGTTGAAAATAATTTGTATATACGTTTTCTTTATAACAGCGTTCCCAATATTCTCTTTATAAAATTGAAAGAAAAATTTTGTATTTATTGTTGATATTAAGTATATTACAATTGTGTGTGGGTGCTATCACTATACAGGGTGTCCGCGTTGAGTGGTCTGCCAAACTTGAAATTTGGATATAACCTAGTACGACTAACAAAAAAGTTTATGTATGTACACTACATTTATTTCCTAAGTTTGAAAATAAAGGATCGAAAAAGGTTTGAAAATCGATATTTTAACTGTCAAAATCGATTGGCAATACTGCGTTCAAAAAAAATTTCAACACCGGCAGTGGATAGATCTTCGAAAAAGCAATAAAAGTTGTAATCATATTGGATTGTCTACCTTTGAAATTAGGGTAGTTACAGCAACGCAAAATCCCAGTCAAAAATATTGCCTACCGCAATTTATTACGGTGCATTAATGATACATGAAAATTGCGAAATTCGTTCAAAAAATACATGAAACAGGTGTAACATTTTGAGGGGAACAAAAACCGTTATGTGAAAATTTTGCCTATCTATGAAAATTAAGGCGTTAAGGAGCCTCGAATTTCGAAAATATCATTTTTCAACGCTTTGTAGCGCCTTCATTTTCAAAAATAGGCAAATTTTTGACATAACTATTTTTGTTCCTTTTAAAAAGTTGAACCTCATTCGTGCATTCTTTTCACAAAATTTTGAAATTTTTGTACACAGTTTTATTCCGTAATTTTAATTTTTTTAAACTGAATTTTCAAGTGGTATCACTCCACCCACCATAGAAAAGGCAATAGAATAAATTATAGGTATCAAATTATCAACCTTTGGCTTTTTTTGGTTCTTACCAATCGAAAGTGTTCCTCTTCATGAGAAATACATAATTTCGAATTTTTAATTTTTCCTTCACTGAATTTAAATGGCACCTACCAGTTCCCTAATTTCAAAAAAAAAAAAAAAGGAAAACCAAGAATTCTAGAACTTTTACGTTTTTATTTTTTATTTATTTTTTCATGAGAAATACTCTCAATTTTTTTCAGTTTAGAATTCGAAGTTGTTTTTTTATGAAAAAAATTCATAGTTTCTTTTTTACCCTTAAGTGAATTCTAAGTAACGCCTATAGTCACTCAATTTTGGAGGGGAAAAAATGAAAAACTATCAAATTTTTGAAATTTTGCTTTTTTTTGGTTCCAAGACCTATCAGAAAATCCAATTTTTTTGATTGAATTACGTTTCATTTTAAATGACAAAAAACGTTGCATTTTTTTTTTTTTGGGGGGGGGGGGTGGTTAAATTTTACTAGTTTCATCAGGATGATGTGATTTGCAGAGAAATGTAATTATTAAGGTTAATATTGTACCTGCTCAAAAATCGCATTTTTGGGAGAATACTAGAAACCAATTTTTCGCAGAAAAAAATTTATTAGTCAAGAGATGTTCGATCCAAATATTTATGCAGTCCATAAATTATGTTGTTTTATAATCAATAACACATCCGAAGAAATTTTTTTGAAACATCATTCACAGGTAAAAGGACTTTAAAAATATTGAGTCCAATTTTTGGAGGGGAAAAGTTGTAAAGTAAGCTGTTGATTTTCTATGAAAACGTCTTAGGTACACCACTGTTCTTATATCCAAGTTTGAAAGAGAGTATGGCTGAGTCAATTCTGAAATATATGAATTTGAAAACCGTTTAGAAGTTTTGAGTTACCTCTACTCGTAGATGCATCAACGAAGTATTGTCCCTCAAGTTCGCTGGGATTGATTTGTACTTATTTACTGAATTTAGGAAGTTGTAAAAAAATATCAAAATCAAACTTTGAAAATTGATGCAATTTCATCAAAATTTAAAAATTCAATGTTTTTTCGAATTTTTAAAAATTTTCAAGCGTTGAAATTATTCCAATTTTTTGAAATTTATAATCAAACTTTATTTTTTACTAAATTTGTAAAAATTTATAATTTGAATTTTTAAATTTAGACTAAAAATTTTTTTATGAAATTTTGTGAAGAATTTATTATGAAGTTGATGTTGAAAACTCGATTTTTTGACACAATTACTGCATCATTTTCTAAAAAATTTATTTCTTTTGGGTGACGTGATTTTCCAGTTTTACCAGCAATGCGAGTTTGACCAATGACCAGCTAAGCTAATTTGGCCTTAGTCAGTTTGTCGTTGGCAAATTTCGTCAATTTGACTAGTTTTTTATTTATTTATTTTTTTTATTATTTTTTTTTTTTAAATTTTTTGTGGAATACGCAGCACAAGCAATCGATAAATCAGGCACACTTTCTCGTATCCCCAAAGCAATCGAAATCTCGAAATCTCAGCTACGTAAATATGGTTAATTTTCATACTCACCTCATTTCCGAATAATTCGAATATAGACCGGTACACGATTTGAATTTAATTCTCAAATACCAGAAAATATGTAAAATTCGGCATTTTTCCGTTTCCGTCGAAACTCTCGTTGAAACGCAGCAATACAAAACCAGTTATTTATTTTGCAATATTCGCGATTTCCTTTCAATTTCATACGCAATACATTGATAAACGACGAATTGAAAAAAAAAAAAACACGCCAAGTTTTCTATAAATGATGTCACGTTTCAACTGAGCCGAATGAGAGAATTTTTTCCACTCTTTTCTAGTTCGACTGCGATCACAGTTGTTATTTGTCGAACGCGTGTCTCCATTCAATTGCATCTATTTTAGGAATATTTAAAAGGCTCTAACGTAAGGTTATCGTAAATTGAATTTTATACCGATGCAGGAAAATATTCCAAGGCAAGAAAACCACTTCTCAAAAAGGGGATAGAGGTATTTACTATTTACCAGTTCGAAAGCCTACTATAAGTATAATATGATACATGTTCGACTAAGGTAGGGCACTATAGCTTCACTTATGGTAGGTACAACCGACGCCATTTCGGGTACAGATATTTAAAATTGAAAATAACTTGAAAACGAAAGTAGTAAAAGAAATATATCATAGGAAACGAAATGCAGAGAATTTCTTCTTCTTTCCAACGATGTATTAAACTTTTACTTCGGATTTCCAAAAGTTGAATTATCAATTAAAACTCAGTTTGGTAGTTACAGTGACTACCAATACCAAGTAGGAAATTCGGTCAAATTTTAGAAAACTCAAGTAAAGTTTAAAACATCGTTGGAAAGAGGAAGAAATTCTCTACATTTCGTTTCCCATGATATATTTGTTTTACTGCATTCGTTTTCAAGTTATTTCACTTTTAGCATTGCATCTTGCACCCAAAATGGCGTCGGTTCTACCCAAGTGAAACTAGATACCTTAACTAGGGCTGTCAATAATTTGAAACTTATCGATATCATCGATAAAACTCGTTCATCATTAACATCGATAAGAAAACGCAATTGATCTATATCATTGGTAAATACGGTAATTTACGGTAATTTATCGTAATTTGGGTAATAATTTCAGACGAAAGTATTAGCTTGAATTCTTAGGAATAATTTTGGTTATTATAAAAAATTTTGTTGGACGCCTCCCTGCCCCCCAATTTTGAATTTTAAACTATAAAATCAATTTTCTGAAAAAAACGTGGTAATTACGGTAATTACTCACTGACTTATCGATATCATCGATAAGAAATCGATTTCTTATTGATGATATCGATAGGCTAAAATTTAAATTGTTGACAGCCCTATGTTCGACTAATCGAGTTGAGTAAGAAAAAAATGATAAAACATCACCTCAGTGGGTAAAACAACGTGTTGTGTATCTATACACACAGGTAGATGTGTAGCTGTATATCATCAGTACGTAATATATAATAGTACGAAGGAATCTAGAACAAAGACGGAGAAAGATAAACCGTGGAGGAAAAAACACACACGTGAATTCGATGAAATGGAAATGGTATCTTATGAAAATGCCTTTTTTATGGCGAGAAAGTGAAAGAAAGAAAAAACGAGAGGAGAAATATTTTTTCTCAAGTGTATCTGAAATGATGTAACAGCTGCCTTTTTGTATCCCATATCTTTACTTACTTAAGTTTTTACAGGTAGGCGCTAGGTTTACTTTATCTGTTTACCAATTAAATGAATGTACTTACGAGTATGTTCATAGGTTTAGGTACCTACAGATTTACCCAGTGAAATTAAATTTAAATTTGAAAAATGTTTTCTAAGAAAAATACGGTACGGCGTGTGTAACCATTAGATGCGGCCAGCTCTTAGGTGAAAAAAGTCTCGCTCTGCTTTTAGCCAACCTTTAAAAAAATGAAGTTGTACAGTTTTGTGAAAGAGGGCGTCCTTAATGTGAACATGCGCGAGTGCATGATAATTCTACCTCTTTCCCCTTTCCATCCTAAAAATACCGCTACATAACCACTGGCGCTATCTCTGAAACAGCTCCGTAACCAGACGACAAACCAGCTCCTTTATAACTAAATAAGCGAGATGTTTATTTATACAAATGGACTGGCTACGTTGTTTTTTTTTTTTTTTTTTTTTACAAAAATACATAATGTGAGCTATTTACTATCTCCTTTTTTTTTTTACATTTTTCTGTATTGAAAAAAAGGATCATTTACTACAAATTCAATCAATAAAATTCCACCTAAAAATTACGTAGATCAAATTTAAACGAGTCTTTTGAAAAAAAAGTGGGAATCTAGGTATATCGATAAAACTTTGCTCATACGAGTAGGTACTATGGTATACTTTTACCTACATTTCATCACCGCCATTCACTGCGAAATTCCACAAGCATCGCATCGCACTAAAGAAGAAGAGAAAACCGCGTTATCGCAGCGTACAAAAATTTCGTCGTTTTATGGAGTAATTTTTATAAACTTTTCATACAGCAGATATAAAGTGCGAGAGCGAGAATAAAAGAATTTTCGTTCATAGTTCGAGCACGATGTCCTAATTTAAAAATTTATCGAGTGTTTTATGTTAATTTTTTCTATGCAGCCATTGAAATGGCGAGGTAAACGAGCTCCATAGTGCGACAATTTTTTCGCTTTAATTGTTCATAATTTAAAAGTGTACCTCGCGTTATCGTGTTTATCGCACATATGCGTGGCACGCGAAAAAAAAGAGCTGAAAAAGTAAACGCCAAAGGTAACCCAAGAATGGCATGATTTACGTTCGATGCGACGTTGCTGGGATTTCATTGTCCGGCAGTCGTGGCCTCGGTATCATTTTTAGCCAACATTGGCAGATTATCCTTTATGCGTGCGTCAGCAAAATAAGATATTTCGTCTGTTTATGTTTTATTACTTAGTGCATTTTCACGTCATCGAGTAAATCTGGGTATTTTATCAACAGCAAAGTGTTCAAGTTGGCTTGCTTTTTTAGGGGTATTTTCTTTTTGGAATGGAAGTTGATTAGAATGGAATGAGTTCATGGAGGTGATGTTATCACGGAGTTGATTTTTTTTGTTTTATAAGATATAAGTCTACGAAGTTAAAAAAAAAATATTTTAAAACAAAATCAGGAAATATATTTTTGAACAAAATTTTCAACAAAAAAAAGTTTTCTACAAATTGTAAAAAATGATGCCTAAGTAGTAAGTATAAGTACATATATTTTGCAATAAGACCGAGAAAAAAGTATCTAGGTACTAATTTATTTATTTATTTTTTAAATGTACTCTGTAATCATAAGTGTAACTCGACCATTGTAGGTTTAGGTATGTCAGTTTCAGAGGCGGTAATAATATAGAATTTTCTGGAGTGTAGTCTCAAATTTTTCCAAAAGGATGTCTAGTTGAAAATTTTTCAATGTTGAATGTGAGAATGATCTTTTTTCTCCAAAAAAATTGAAAGTTTTTTTGAAATAAGGTACCTATTTTAAGAAATTTAAAAATTTTTTAATTTAAAAGAATGAGATATTTTTTTGCTTATAAAAAAATTAATGGAACCAAAATTTGGAAAATTGTAACTATAAACCGTGTAAATTATAAAAAAAAATTAAAAAATTATTTTAAAATTTTCCTAAATAAAAATTTAAAAACTAGTTACCTCCCGAGCAGCACACTCGACAAATTATCGAAATAAAAAATCGACAGAATATCGAATTCGATAAAGTGTCGCGTTAATTCCGCATAAATCGTGAAATTATCTTTCGATATATAGATAGATTATCGACGAATTATAGTTAGCAAAAATTTCGAGATTATAGTAAGATATTTTATCGATAATATATCTATAATATCGAAAGATAATTTCACGATTTAGGCGGAACTTTTGCGACACTTTATAGAATTCGATATTCTGTCGATTTTTTATCGATTTTTTATTCCGATTTTTTGTCTTTTACTAGCTTCTTTCTATAATTAAAAATCATTAATTAGTATAATTAATACATTAAACTATGCCTAAACACATTATTCATGTTACGGTAAGAGGATCATTTCAGAAAAAGTCAAAAAAAATTACAAAAAATCTGCCACCCGTGGGGCTTGAACCTTCTACCTCCTGCATGGTAATCCTCTTCCTTAACCACTATGCCATACCTTATCGTTGAGGAATTAGCAATAAAACGCTTATAATAGGCAGTTTAGTACTTCCAGACGTGTTGGACTTAGAAAAATTTTCACCAATTTGGAAATAATTTCAAATATCGTCACCAAATCGTTGAAAAATCGTTCGACAAATTTCAGATTATTTGTCGATAATGTAGTTTCAAATATCGCCACAAAATCGTTGAAAAATCGAATTCGAGGAATTTCATATCACGTGTCGATAATATAGTTTCAAATATCGTCATAAAATCGTTGAAAAATCGAATTCGAGAAATTTCAGATTACGTGTCGATAATAAAGTTTTAAATATCTTCACAAAATCGTTAAAAAATCGAATTCGAGAAATTTCAGATTATTTGTCGATAATATAGTTTCAAATATCGTCACAAAATCGTTAAAAAATCGAAATCGAGAAATTGCATATTATGTGTCGATAATATAGTTTCAAATATCTTTACAAAATCGGAAAAAAACCGGATTCGATAAATTTAATATAATCTGTCGATAATATAGTTTCAAATGTCGTCAAAAAATCGGTAAAATATCGAAGTCGAGAAATTTCATATAATCTGTCGATAATATAGTTTTAAATATCTTTACAAAATCGTTAAAAAATCGAATTCGATAAATTTAATATTCTTTGTCGATAATGTAGTTTCAAATATCTGCACAAAATCGGTGGAAAATCGAATTCGATAAATTTAATATTCTTTGTCGATAGTATCGTTGACGAATATCGTCATAAAATCTTAATAATATCGAATTCGATAGTTTTTAGATTTTTTGCCTATGAAGTTGTACCGATAAATCTTTATAATATCATGAGAACATCTATAGATTTTCAAACGATTTTTTATCGATACGTTACATCTTCCGATATTATCGATCGAGTGTGCCGCTCGGGCTGGATATATATCTATAATGTTGTTAGATAATTTTATAAAATCAATATTTCGTAACAACGTCGAAGAAATTATTTTGATTATTTTTTTTAAATTATATTTTATTGGACGATTTTTATAAATACCAAATGGAGAATTTTCAGGTGTAACTGCACTTTATCTAAATTGTGTTTCGACAAGTCACAACCGTTTGCGTTTTCCAGGGAAAAAAAAATCGAAATGTTTTTGGAATATAAATAAGTAAAAAGAAAAAAAAATGTTTCAATAAACTGAAAAACACTTTAGCAATTTTCCCACTTTTTTGGAGATCTTACGTTACATTGAAATTAAGAGCTCTGAAAAAGACGAAAAAATTGCTATAATATTTTTTTTACTCTTTAATATGAATTTCATCCTTCATCCCAGTCCATTTCTTTTTGATTTTTTTAAAAATTAAAAATTTTTGAACCCCATCCACATGGTAAATGATTCAAGTCTGGGACCCAAAATTTTTCCCCACAACTTTTTTCGAATTTCTCTTCCACTTTCCAAAAAAAAAAGGTCAAAGATGACCGCAATGACCCACCCTACTACTTACCTAAACCTAGGTATTGGTCTATCTGCTCGTGATATAAACGTATGATCATATTACAACACCGATATTATAGATTTTCATTACCCCCAATCGATCAGTTTCCATTAATCCAATAACAAGTTGCTTTCCACAAGGTTCGAATTAATACCGCATTTAACCATTTTACGGTTTATTGTTATCTCTTCGCGGACTCGCGTATTTGGTATCGAGTTGAGATATCCGAAATATCCAATTCGAAGGAATATACATGTCAAATTTCAATATAATCGTCTACGTCTGTACTTGTGTAGTTCATCGAGCCTTTAAATTTAAATTATAGCATCATGCTAGGATATAGTTGTACACACTACACAGTTTATATAACGTTAACGCAAATATAACCACAAAACCATAAATAATTTACCTGTCAAAATTTAATTCACAAATATACTAGGCTATTGTTATGTATCATATTTTAGTGAAACAATAGACACGCTATACGTGGTCCCGCAGAATGGTTTATTCTTACGTGAAAATGCCATTTAAAATCAGAGTGTTCGCATCGAACCAACACTATACTCTCGTGGTATCGTATACGTATATGTGCCTCAATTTACATGTATTCGTGCCTACATACACAAACCCAGTGTATCTAAACAAAAGGAATATAGAAAAAAAAAATTCGCACGCCTGAGATTCTTAATGTACCTACAACGTATCAACTCGTACCAAACAGAATGTCAAGTACCTACCTCTGATTACACATAATACCCTCCATATACGCGAGTTCTTTCCTTGAAGTAGTTAATTTTTAAGATAAATACCAAATTCAGAATGAAAAATGAATGTTCACGTATTCTCATTACACGTAACGAAACGTTTCGAGCGCATTGTTAAAATAACGAAAAACTGAGTAAAAAAAAGCTGTATGAAAAAAGAAAAACAATTTCCGGAGTATGAACGAATTTGAAATTCTTTTGCCGAGTGTTCTGGCTGGAAATTCATTTTTTTACTTGTTTTCTTTTCACATTTCCCCCCTGAATTAATTTGAAATTATACCTACAAGATTATAATCGAATTAATTTTATACTTTGTAGTGTAGGTTTAAAGGCAACTCCGTATTCTAATTTGAGAATGTAGGTAATCTGAATTTGAAAGTAGATGCTATTTTTTGTCGATATTTCAAAAAAAATAAAAAAGTTGCGCTGAAAAAAATATAATGCGAATTTTCTTAAGTTTCAACAATTTATGAATGATTGAAGATTTTTTTTATCAGTGTAATGAAACGAGGCACGGCGCGGCGATCGTACCAGTTTCAATTATGGCCGATGTGGTAATAAGTTTTCAAGTACCTAAGCTCGCTCTTTGAGAGAAGAGAATTTTCAAGGTTCAGAAACATCTCTGGAATTTTGTTGATAATTTGTTTTAAAATTTGAAACACTTCCTTAGGCTAAATAAAAAATTGTAATTTTTTCCTGTTTCTTTGTTTCAGGTGAGTACCAAGTTTTACCAGATTTTTACTGCAGGAGTAAGTAGAATAATTGGTTAATTTGAAGAAGAAAATAATTAGCTGCACCTCAAGTTATTTATTATTACTTTTTCTTTGACTGAATTATTTTTTTTAAAAAATATATAGAATGAAAAAATGACTGATTTTTTAATTTTTGTCTTTTTAAAGGTGTTCCTTTCATGAAAAGTAATTCCCTCTCCATTTTTTAAAATTTATACTTTGACTACATTTCAAATGCAATCTGAGCAAAATTTTCAAAAGAATCTTGAAACCTTTCATTTTTTGAGAGAAAAAATATTTAAGAAGAAAATTTCTTAATTTTTCTGAAATAGGTAGGTATAATAATATTTTTTAAATTTTTGTATGAAAAATCCTTCAATTTGTATGAAAAAAAAAAAACTAAAAAAAAGAAAAGAAATCTTGCCTTTTTTAAAGGGAAAATTTCCTGTTTTTTAGTAGGTATAAAGAAAAATATGATTTTTTAAGAAAATTGTAAAATGTTTTGGAGCAAAAAATCTGTTTTTCTATTTTTAAATGAAATCTCTCATTTTGGTGGCATTTTTAAAAATTAATCTCAATTTCTCGAGAAAAACAACAACAAAATTTTTATAAAGTAAAAGTACGCAAATTTCTCAAATTTTTGGAGAAAAAAAATAGTCAGTCAAAAAATTAAAAATTTTTTGAAAAAAAATTTCTTTGTTTAGGATGAAATCTTTCATTTTTAGAGAAAATTTTGAGAAAAAAAATCTTACTAAATCTCAAAAAATATTTTTCAAATGTTTTGGATTAAGAAATTTCTCTGGTTTGTTTTTAAATTTTTTACCCAATCTTTTGAATATTATGTTTGAATATTATGAATTTTTTCAATAAGCAATTCATTCAATTTTTTTCACTCATTCTTAGCCACATTCAATTAAAATATTCTTTCCAGTAATCATTTCATAATTTTATAAATTTTTAATGTCTTTGCAGTTTAATTTAACTATTTCAATTTTGCAATTCTTTTTCAAATTCAATTTTCTTCGGTTTTCAGCTCATTTCTTATTCAACTTCAATTTTTTGCAATTTTTTAGTCTTCAATTTTTTTATTTTTGTTACTCCAAATTGAATTCGAGAGTTGTCGTCAAACTCAAAAATTCGTTTTCTTTTAGGAAGTTGCTGCAAGAATTGAAAATTTTTGTTAACTTGATTCAAAATTTCATTTCTTTTAAAATTTTCAATTTTTTTTATTGTAAAAACTGAAAAAATTACATATAATATAATGTCATGATCAAAGAATGTTATTTTTGCTTCAAAGCTTCAAGATTAAAGTTTTATTTTAGAAAATTGTATCTGATTCTGAAAATAGCTCCTATTTTTAAAAATCAACTAATATCTAAGTAAAATAATTGATAAAAATATTTTAGAGCTGTATGAAACCTTTTTTTTTTTTTTTTTTTTTTTTAAAGTCAAATTATAGTTTTTACAAACTATTTAGCTGAAAATTTTTTCAAATCGTGAAGTTTTTGCCAAATTTTTGGAATTGTATAAAATCAAGCGTTGAAAGTTATGGATTTAATTTGATTTTTTTTTTGAATTTAGCTCATTTTTAAAAATTGATTCAATTTTAAAAATGAAAAACCTAATTGAATTTTTAATTTTCAAATGTTTATCAAATTTTTACTTTTTGACTAATTTTAGAGAAATCAGCTTTCCTGGTTCAGTTGCAGTGTCAAAAAACTGCAAAACTGTGTTATTTTTCAAAAATAATCAATTTTGGTACCTACTACCTACACGTACTTTTTGAGCATATAAATTTTTTGAAAAATTGTCGAGCTCCAAAATGTCACTCGAAAAGTATTATTTTCTCACAAAGAGTATACCTACTTTTTTGAGTTATCATGTTGTCTTGGATGGTTCTTGTCATCTCGGCCTAAATGAAAATATCCATCGGCTCGGGAACGAAAACTGACTCGAGTTGTTTCATTTCTGAAAAAAATTTTCCTCAAAGTTGTTTCTTTTCGTCATATTTAACACTGACACGAGTAAAAAAAAAAGGAAAAAAGAAGTAGTCTGATGTCTGAACTTCATTAAAGATGACGAATAGTATTTGTTTTACCTATGCGATATGCTGAAAGTGATAAATCCCGTTGAGCCATCCGACCTATCTAGATGATGTTGAAAAAAATATGAAATGAATGTGACAGATAAAGAACATCAGAAATGAGAAACCCATTTTGCAGCGTTTTTCTTTTCAACTAGGTCAAGTTGTTACATCAAAGGGGTATTTATATTCCTCAGCTTGTTTTGTAATTTGATTTGCTGGATTATTCGTGGAACGAGAACAAGTTATCAAATGTTACCATCCGCGTGTATCTGATTTTACAAATCTACGCTTTATAATTTTTTTTTGCCAACTATTTACGACTGTGTATTCGACTTGGGCTCGTAAAAAGTTTTAAATACTTTATGGTTTAATTACGATAACTCGTTTGTATAAAGGATAAAATAAAATGAAAATAAAAAAACGAAAAAGGAGAATTTTTAACAAATCTAAAATATTATAAGCCCTCTGGAAAGTTTTACGTAGGTCTAGTGGTATAAGTATGAAAATCGAGTGTAAAATTTCAAGTGAAATATGAGCGGCAATTGCTTGAAAAAAATCGTCGAAACGGACAATATTTGATAGTGGGATTATAATAAGAGTAAAAGTGAGAGAAATACGGCAACCAAACACTTTAAAAATTGCGCAATAAATCAAGCGTAATAAATGGTCTATTTGGGACCAACACTGTGTAAAAAGGATTATGGTTTAGGCGCCAAATTTTCACTCATTCATTGTTATTTATCCTTTTCATCATTTCTGTATTTCGTTCGAACTGCACAAATTTTCAGATTGGTTTGCAAAATGGTACAATTAACTGGATACTAATTTTCAGCACACGAAGCCCGAGTATGATAAGAGGAAATGGAGGTAGCCTATTTAGAAAAATATGTACTTTATCGTGATATTTGATCGATGTACGAGGCCATTATTTTTCATGTTAACGCATTTATCCTTCCTCTTTTCGCTTTATTAATGCGGAAAATAAATCGTTTAGATTTTCTCAACACGTCGAGCGAGGCGAGGGAAAAAAAAGAAATTCAATCAAAACGTAATCTGAACATGGAAATTTTCGAGTTCTCATTTTGATTCGAAATCGCAATGAAATAAGGGTGTAATCGAATTCGAAACATATGAAATATCTTCCAATACGATCGTTTGTCTCGAGCAAATAATGCACGAAAACAGGAAACAATGAACATTCGAACGTGATTTGGCGTGTTTCGAAAGCTTTGTTAGAAGCGGCATTTGATATTTTATTCGAATGATAAGAATATTATCATACTCGCGCATATGTGTAAGTATCGCTATTAGAGCAATTTCTCTCGGAAATTTAAAGCGAATGTTTTATATTTTCCATAAAATTATCAATATATTACTTGGGCTCGATCTAAAATTTTAATTACGTAGTAAATTGAGAACGAAGTTCGAAATAGACGGTCGAGTTGAAATCTTCATGTGTGGGTCTGATTTTATATAGAGTGGATGCTGGGCTCGTATACAGCTCCGAATTGACATACGCTTCGATAACAGCATGGCTACGTATTAAAACTCAATTTCTACTCAGATATATGAGATGAGTATATGTATATTGAGAGAACGGACAGCGGCAATTTATGAAAATAATGACGACTCTGACGACGAAGCTGGTGTTATAGTATAAAATGAAGCGCGTGCCAGTGATATGGGTATATGAAGCAATCGTCGAGCGTTATTTATTCTCATCCTAACATTATTGCGACTACCTCTTGATAGAATGAAATTTCATTAACTGGCAAACTTTTGTCGGATGTTTTCACAAATGAAAGGCACAAGTGCGTTTTAAAATTTCGCTTTGGCCACGTTCGTCGGTAAACGACTTCGAAAACCTATGAATTGAAGTTATTCGCGGGTATTTGTCATTGTCTGAGTGAAACTGACCGGATCTGGGAAATTTACGACGATTTGAGAAACCCACTCGTATTTGGAATTCAATTAATTACCATTTTAACGCGTTATCCTGTCATTCAAACGAGCATTTTCGACTGGTACGGATCCATGTATCTTGTAACTTTGTAAAAAAATTACCTACCGAGGAATTTCACTTGATGTAGGAGCTATTACGCACAATAATTGGCTGGCGCAAATAAAATGAAATGGTAGAAATTGTGTTAATTTAGTCACTTTTTCTTCAATGAAGTAAAAAAATAAATCAAATAGTTGAAAATGCTACAATTTTTAAAAATTGGACTGGTAAGTACCTACATAAATTTTTTGTATCAAAATGAAAAAAAAAGAATATCATTAGGTATACATAGTTTTTGATGACCCTTTTTTTTTATGTGATAAACTTCAAAATATGCAACTGATTTTTTTTTATAATTCGGTTGAAAAATTTATTTTCTCACAAAATTTTAAAAACATACTTATTTTCTTACGAAACAAAAAAAAACTTGTACGTACCCTGTAAACACACTGTATGCGAATCGCGTACTAATAGAGCGCTAAATTCGCATTTATCGTATACGAATAGCATGCGAAAATAGCGTACTATTAGCATATCAAAAATGTCCGCTTTTTTAGCGGCTAATTTCAAACGCTAATAGTACGCGAAATTAGCAGCGAATGTAGCGTTCTATTCGCTGTTAATTCGCTTGCGATTAGGGTTCGGAATTCGCCTCTAAAAAGTAGGCAAATGATTTTTGACGATTTCCACTCAGCAGTAAATTAATTATTCGAAAATATATCATATTTGTGATCGCAGATCTGTGGAAAATGAAATTATGCCGAATCGTAAAGTTTTTGGAGTACCTATCAGTGGCATTTGATAAAGTAATTTTTAGGAAAATCAAAATTACTACCAAGATTTCAATCTACAACTTTTGTTTGAAAAATTACTCAATTTGAGCCCCCCGCCCCCTCTAATTATGCCCAATACTACGTAGATAGATAGATAGATAGATAGATAGATTAGATAGGTATAAAAACGTATATTTATTACTCTGAATTGTGAGAGGGAAGAAGGGCTGTCCCGCAGTCCCAAATGAAAATTTTTCAAACAAAAGTTGTAGATTGAAATCTTAGAAATAATTTCGATTATTACAAAAATTTCGATTTGACTCTTCCTTTCCTTATAATTTCGCATAATACTGCGTTCAAATTGGAGAAGGAAGAGGAACAATTGAAAAATTTTATAGCACTGATAAGACGTCTAAAATTTTTAGTATTTGATAAAATTTAATTTTACACAGATTCACGCGATCACAAATAAGATATAAATTCAAAATAATTAACTTACTGTGAGTGGAAATCGTCCAAGAAATTCTGCCTTCGTCTCCATTCTTATCACTTTGAAATCAAATCATTGGCGTTTTTACTTAAAAAGAAGAAAAAACATCAAACAAAACACAAAATTCCCCAACAAAATCAAAAAACCCAGAAAAACCTTTATTTTATTGTTTAAATGTCACTGCAATACATTCAAGTACACGTTCATGTTTGAAACTGACTTCTCTCATTTGTAAAACGTATTGAAAGAGGTTGTAGTGAAAATCGCATGCTATTCGCTAGCGAATAGCATGCGATTTTCACAGATTTTCACTACAACCTCTTTCAACTAAAATCGCAGTGGAAAACGTGCAAATATTTCTTACGATACTAGCACAATATTCGCATACGAATCGTATGCTAAAATCGCAGTGGAAAACGTGCAGATATTTCTTACGATATTAGCGCAATATTCGCATACGAATCGTATGCTAAAATCGCAGTGGAAAACGTGCAGATATTTCTTACGATATTAGCGCAATATTCGCTAGCGAATAGCATGCGATTTTCACTATAACTTCTTTCAATACATTTTACAAATGAGAGAAGTCAGTTTCAAACATGAACGTGTACTTGAATGTATTGCAGTGACATTTAAACAATAAAATAAAGGTTTTTCTGGGTTTTTTGATTTTGTTGGGGAATTTTGTGTTTTGTTTGATGTTTTTTCTTCTTTTTAAGTAAAAACGCCAATGATTTGATTTCAAAGTGATAAGAATGGAGACGAAGGCAGAATTTCTTGGACGATTTCCACTCACAGTAAGTTAATTATTTTGAATTTATATCTTATTTGTGATCGCGTGAATCTGTGTGAAATTAAATTTTATCAAATACTAAAAATTTTAGACGTCTTATCAGTGCTATAAAATTTTTCAATTGTTCCTCTTCCTTCTCCAATTTGAACGCAGTATTATGCGAAATTATAAGGAAAGGAAGAGTCAAATCGAAATTTTTGTAATAATCGAAATTATTTCCAAGATTTCAATCTACAACTTTTGTTTGAAAAAATTTTCATTTGGGACTGCGGGATAGCCCTTCTTCCCTCTCACAATTCAGAGTAATAAATATACGTTTTTATACCTATCTAATCTATCTATCTATCTATCTATCTACGTAGTATTGGGCATAATTGGAGAAAGGGGGGCTCAAATTGAGAAATTTTTCAAACAAAAGTTGTAGATTGAAATCTTGGTAGTAATTTTGATTTTCCTATCTGCACGTTTTCCACTGCGATTTTAGCATACGATTCGTATGCGAATATTGTGCTAGTATCGTAAGAAATATTTGCACGTCTTCCACTGCGATTTTAGCATACGATTCTTATGCGAATATCGCGCTAATATCGTACGAACTTTTTGCCGGCATGCGATACGCAAGCGAATATCGCGCTAATATCCCACAAAACATCTACAGGTTTTTAAATACAATTTTAGCATGATATTCGCTCACGAATAATATACGAATTTATCTGAGAAAATTTTCTTCGATTTTTGCTTTGATTTCGCATTCTATTCGTATGCGAATAGACCGCGATTTTCGTCTCTGTGATTTTAGCATACGAATAGCAGGCGGTGTGTTTACCGGGTACTTACCTAATACCTATGTAATTTAAGAAAATTACAACTTTAGTGGAAAAGTGAAACGCCAGAAAATGCAGAAATGTAAGTGAAGATTGAAAATAGCGGAATCGTATTTTTGACAAATTGTGATAGAGACTTTAACGCTCTTCCCATCTTGATTCTATGCATTTTTCCGGTGAAAAAATTCCATAATTCATAAAATGTCTTATTTTGTAATGAATTTGTTGAAAATTTAGTTATTTTAAGGAAGAATGTAGTATACAGATTCAAAAAAGAAATAGTTACTGTCGTTTATTCTGTAAAAAAAAAAAAAATCAAACAAACAAACAAATGAAAAGATCATTTCTTGAAGAAATGAAATTATCATTGAATTACTAAATTTTAAATAAAAATTTTCTGATTATATAATATTTTCAAGAAATTATATAAATAAAAATATCTACCTTACTTATTTTTTTAACAAAAATTAAAATCAAAATTTTAAAAATAAACTTAAAAAAAATTAGTAAGTAACAACCATAAAAAAAAATGACAAAACTGAAAAAAAATGAAGAAATCATTAAGTATAGGTAACAGCAATTGAAGAAAAAAGGAAAAGGGAAAAAGAAAAAAAATACTTACTTATTTTGTAACGAAATTCAAAAATCACATTTTTATAAAATTGAAGAAAAAAATAGTAGTTTATTCAACTAGGGAGATAAAGTGATTTTCGACGATTTTGAGGGTTGAAAATCACTTTATATTCCTAGTTGGATCAAATATTTTACGTTACGAGGGAGAAAAAGGGCTTCTTTATACTACCGAACCGAAAGATCAGCGAGAGGTATATAAAGTAGCACTTAATCTCCCTAGTAACGTAAATTATCAAAACTTGAAAATAGAGTAAAAGGTATAATTTATGGATGTAACTGTAAAATTTGAAAAATAAATTTGTTATCCTGTTGGACAAAAAAGTAAAAAATTATTTTGAAACAGAGTGTTGTGAAAAAATTAAATTTTTTAAAAAATGAACAAAATTTAAGCATAAAAATTAGTAAGGTAAACAAAATTTATTAAGATTATTTTATTTTCAAAAAAATAATTTTGAACAAATATCTAGAATAAATTATTTAGTTGGCCAAACACTTTTCGCTATTTTTTCTTTTTATAATTCTGAAACAAAATTTGCAGCGATTTCTTTAAATGAATCCGCGACAAAAAAATAATTTTATGACATGCTGTATATTGTATTTATGACCCTACGTGTACGTATGGGTATTTATTGCAATTCAATTTATGAAAATCGCCCTCAATGAATAAATTTATCCAATAATGAGTACCTAGATACGAACCTACGATCACAATGTCTCCGTTAATCGTACTTTTTTTAAGAAGCTAATCGAACAGTAAAATGTTTCATTTATTACCGTGATAGCTTTCGTGAGAATGAAACCGCCTGTAAATACTTTTTATCGTCGAATCAAATCCAGTCTGTATATAGTAATTCGTTAACCGCCATCTGTCGTGTTTTTCCCCTTTCTCCAGCTCTACGCTGGCGCGCGGCGCCGTACTACGTAAGGTATAAGCAATTCCCGGTGCGGCATCGTTAAATGATCGTATAACACGCGACGACCGCGGTAATCAAATATTATCGTTTAGGATTTGAGCGGCTGATTTTCCGGCTCATTATTCCATACGTTCAATTTTTCATTTTTCAAAACAATTTTCGCAGTGATAGAAAAAAAAACGAACAAGTAAAGGCTCAATCTTGGCGATGCGAAACGAGGAAAACATTAGCTCGTTTTTCATTTTTCTCGTTCGCTGGTAATTTTTTCGTGCTTGAAATCGGATATCGAATAAAAATCAAAGCGTAACGAGAAAATTAAAAAATCCTTCGGTTTGTTAAAAAGTCTCGGGTAATTTGAAATGAAAATCGAACGAGCAGGTGGGAATGTTGTTTTTCACCCCTAAATAATACCTCTACAACCTACTTTGTTTATACCTATCGCGTGCCGAGTGCAAAAATAACACATAAACCAGCCGTTTATTTTTCCAACTTATTCATGGTTTTTATAGAGAATTTCAACATATGTACTTATCGTGTACCTTGTTGCATCTTTGACTCGAACCCCTTTTATTTAACATTTTCACTTTTTCACATTTAAATATCGTATGAATTATTCACCAGAATTCGATTTTTTTCCTCGTAATATATTTTTTTTAAATTCAGTCATTTTCTCGTGTCGCGTCTTTGACGTATTTTTTTCACCTCTATTGAACTTTTCATTTTGAAATGTTGGTTCGTGAAACGAGAATTTAAAAAATTTATTATACGATCGAATTTTTTCCATCGGTTTAATTGCCTCGCCGAGGTGAAATATTGAAGGTGAATTGCTGGAAAGGTAATTTTTCTAAAACAATGAGAAATCAGACGGCTATTCGAGCTTTTGAAATCGATTTTACACACGTACCTATAATGGTTTGTGAGGACAATACCTGCAGCAGTGCATTTTATCGTTCACATAATCGACGAATGTACCAATTAAGCGAGCTCATCGTTTTACCATTTGTTGGCCAAAGGATAGCTGAGCAGATAATGAGTAAATTCGGTAAAATTATTCGTTGCCAAGGGGTAATATTTTGCAAGGGCTTACAATTTTTGGCATAGCTATACGAGTTTTTTTTATTCATACGTAGTACCTGGATTTCTGCGCCAGGAGTAGGAATATTGCGCGTGTACGTGGTTATAAAATATTTTGAACTAGTGAAGGGAGAAAAAAATCCGAACGGAATAATTAAATTTTTGTAGTCTAGTGGTCGTAAAGTTAATCCGTTGAAAACCGAGGCTTTATATTGTGCAGATAGTTAACATTTCTGATATGCAGTCTTGTTTCATGAATAATAATAATGAGGCCACAGCCACGTATACGCGAGTTATCTTTGGTGTGGTGTGCGCCTTAACCGAGGTTAGTAATAAAAAACCTCTACCGAGGTGTTTTTTTCCTTCAACACGATAAACTGAAATCCAGTTATAAAAGTGTTTTTAATACGGAACTAAACAAAAAAATACGAATAATCCGTTTCCCCCTTTTAATACTACCGAGCATTCATCCAGCAACTAACAAGAAAATACCAAAGATCAAATTTTGCTTCTGCTTTTAAATTGAAACAATTGGGGAAAATATTGGCGGGAAAAAATCAGCGGAAATATACGAATGTAATGATAAATATAAGCTGTCCGAATAGGAAAAATTAAATGCCAATGACAGCACAGCCAGCTAAAAAAAAATGACAGTTTTGGAAAAATATTTTTCAACATTGTTATTACCATTTCCGAGCCTATATCTGCAGCATCCTGCGTTATTCATAATTTTCAATTCATTCGTCGTGATTCTTATAACTGTACAGCTACGTGTGTTTATTCGCACTGAATATTTGTTTTGTTTTGTGTGTGTGTTTTTTTTTCTATTGTGACATTTTCGATCGATAACAATAAATAAATTACGCAGGGTTTTTATACGCTGTCAATAGCACGATATTCCCATTAATGATGCTTTTTCCAAAACATTTAAGTTTAATCAATTTATATACTTCCTACTTACCCTTATTTATTCCCAATATCCCATAGACTGAATTTCTTCCAAATACTCATGATCGATGTTTTGATGAGTGTAATCGTATAAATAAATTTATCTGTGGAGTTATACATCTCGTTTGTAGTAAATTGGATGGTAAGTTCGCATTTCGAGCCCTTGATTTTTTTAAATCAGCACCTAACCAGATATACTAAAATATCTTCTTAATTGATTTTTTTCAGATTCCTCTTCTATTGGTAGGTATCTATTTAAAAAATTTATATTTCAAAAAAAATAATTTTAAATTTAATTTATTGGATCTTTAAAAAATATACCTAAATATATTTCATAATTTCCATTTTTTAAAAATTTTCCTCCAATTCTATTTTCTTGTAGTATCTTTTGGGGCACCCCAATTTTTCAAAAACAAAAACGAAAAAATTGAGCAAAATTTTTTCACTTGACATTTTAAGTAGGTAATTGTTGTATTTTATCATGCCAGAAAATAGTTCCCTATTTTTTATTTTTTTCCTAATTAAATTTTAAGAGGTGCCACCAGCTTCCATTTTGAAAAAAGTAGGTACATGAAATATTCAAATTTTCAAAATGGATGACTTGTGGCACTTCTTAAAATCAAGTTGGGGAAAAATAAAAAATATGAAATCATGTACGTTCTGATAAAATACAACAACTTGAAATGTCAAATGAGAAAATTATGCTCAATCTTATCTTTTTTTTTTTTTTTGGAAAATTGGGGCGCCACAAGGTCCTACATTAAAATAGAGTTGGAGGGAAATAAAAAATACAATTATTATTGAGGGAGTCAGTTTTCTTTTTTTAACGATGTTCCACCACTCCGAATTTTTTGAAATTTTTATGGTACCAATGTTGTTGAAAGTGAATAAATAACACGTTTTCTGAGGGAAAAATTATTGTAGGTACCCTTGACCCTTTAACACAAAATAGTGACTTGAAGTTGTTAAAACGCTATAACTCCGCCAAAAATTATTCAAAAATTTTGAAACAAAACTTTTTGTGTTCCTCTAACCCCTAAATATTTTTTTTTTTTGAAAATTTTGTTTCAACACATTTTTTTGTTAAAAACTTTTTTTTTTTTTTTTGAAAAATTTTGTTTTAAAATATTTTTTTTAAAATTTTGATTCAAAATTTTTTTTTTTTTTTTAATTTGTTTCAAAATATTTATTTTTTAAATTTTACTTTTTCAAAACATTTTTTTTTGAAATTTTGATTCAAATATTTTTTTTGTTGAAAATTTTGTTTCAAAATAAATTTATTTTTCAAATTTTATTGTTACAAAACATTTTTTTTTTTTTTGAAAATTTTGTCTCAAAATATATTATATATTTTTAATTTTGTTTCAAATTAGTTTTCTGAAAATTGAAAAAAAAACTATTGAAAAGTTTTTCCTTGCTATTACCTACCTATTTAAAAAATTATTCTACAAAATTAAGTATCATTGTTTCATTCGTTTTCTAATGGATGCTTTTAAAAGTTTTGAAATGGTGTGACAAAATGATTTTTGATTTTTTTTTATGAAATTATTTCTCAAAAATCTTGCTACAAAATAATTTTTGAAATTTTTTTACAAAATGATCAATTTTTTAACGTGCAGCTGCAGGTAGGATTTCGTCGGACATCATCAAAAATTTTCAATTTGCGTGGTTTCATCAAGATATCCAGCAATAAATTAAATGCTTCTCCGTCTTACTCTGTCACTGTATAAGCAATTATTTCACATGAGATAATGGCCCAGTGGAGAAGACAGAACTTCGTAGATATTTTCTTCTTAATATTTTGTTGCCCCTACATTGCGGTATAAAATCGTTTTGGTTCTTGCATGACCCAGTTAAATTTGTCTGATTAAGAATACAAATTGACTTTTAAAAGGAGAGTTATCCGGGATAATTTTGTTCGCGCGGTGCGACAGAGCTGGTCGGGTTTCGAGTTTTATAAATTTAAGAAAGTCGTTTTTATATTACCATTTAATATAGATGTTGTTGTAGAAAGACTTCCGTTATGGTGTTCCGCTGTCTATATTTGAATAATTTTCCGGAAATCTGGCGCAGAAACTTGTGGCGGTTAAAAATTATATAAAATGGATTATACGGTGATTAAAAAGGACGATAAGGGTGTAGTTATTATTTTTCGTGTAAGAGTAAGTCGTTATTTATAACACTTGGAAAGTTAAAATGAGAACTGGGTAAATCTGTTATTTTATCGTTCGAGCACAAAATATAGGCCCTTGTGTTATTATTGTGGCTCGTCAATCTTTTCAACTTAGTCGGGTATTTTATACGCACGCTATTGTCAAGTATAAAAAATGTATGTAGATAACAGTAGCTAACTGTAATTTACATGTAGCCACTTTTTCTCTGCTCTTCGTAATCTATTAATGTGTGATGGAAATCAAAACGTTCAGTGATGATGGGGTTGAGAATGATTTTTCGTTCTATTTTCAGTTTTAGTAAATTGATCCCCAAATGTGTCTATTTGCGAAGATAATTTTTGTTTAAACGACCGCCTTTATTGTTTAAAACGAACCATTTTTGGTGTAATCTATATCAATAAGGGATTTATTTATGAAGTTCGGTGTCGGTGCATATAAATATTGAGTACCTAATAACAGACGATGAAACCTTTCCCACGCAGAAAAATACCAGTGAGAATTACAATTGAAAAGTACCAGTGGTATAAATACCGCTGGTATTTTTGTCACAAAACACCACTGGTATCTAATCACTAGTAACCTGACTGCTGGTTTGCCTTTGGTTAGTTATAATTACCAGTTTTTTTTTATGATAAAAATATCTGTGGTAAATAGCTGAATACCTTTGGTAGTACCATTGGAGGGGTTTTTCTGGTAATGTATGTAGATTGTAGATAACACTGGTATAATATTACCAGTGATACATAGTAAAATGTACTGATGGTAATGCATTTCATCGTATTCAATGTAATAATAATATGTACTATATGGTGTCTCAAAGAGGGGTCATTTAAAAAAAATGGGGTCTTTTGCATTTTTGACCCCAAAAACCTCTCCAAACAAAAGCTGTATTGCTAGTTTTTAGGTGCAACTTGGATTCTGCAGGGACCTGAATAGTTGTTTTTTTCAATTCGAATCCATTTTATTGTCCCCATCCTGGAGTTTCTGTTTTTCAAAATCTTTTTTTTTTGGAAAAGAAGATAGCTTAAAATTGAAAAAACTTCTGTGCAGGTCGATGAAAAGTCTCAAATTACATCTAAAAACCAACGTTACAGCTTTTGTTTGAGGGAGGGGTTCGGATAAAAAAAAACAACACACATTTTTATTTGAAAATAATCCCTCTTTGAGATATCACTGCTCCCCTCCTGAGTGATGTAAGGGACCAAAAATTGGTATATGGAGTTTTCAACTTAGAATGAACAACATATTCAAAAATGAGCAAGATTGAAGACCATCGATTTTTTCACAACACCTTACATGGGTAGTGCATCATTTTGATACTCGCTGGTAAAGTTTGCTGCCAAATAGTACATAAGCCTTAGCTTATTGAACATAATATTACATTGAATATGATGGAAATGGAAAGCATTACCATCAGTACATGGCACTCTACATACCACTAGTAATATTACAATATTACCAGTGAGTGATATCTAAATCTACATTACCAGAAAAACCCTCCAGTGGTACTACCAGAGTCACCAGATGTATTTAGCTACTTACCACAAATATTTTTATCATTAAAAAAAAACCTGGTAATTATAACTAACCAAAGGTGAACCAGCGGTCAGGTTACCAGTGATTAGATACTTACCAGTGGTGTTCTGTGACAGAAATACCAGCAGTATTTATACCACTGGTACTTTTCAATTGTCCATCAGCACAAACAATATTATCAGTGTTGAATGTTTGCCATTGGTAAGAATCAGTTTTACTCACCTGTGGCAATACGACTGGTATCAGCACATACCATTGGTGAACAAAACCAGTGGTACACAAGTGATATATATTTATTTACCACTATGATTCTTACCAGTGGAATGCAAATACAATACATCACTGGTACCTTCACATACCAGTGGTAAATGTATACCACAGGTGAAAACCACTGTTGTATCTGTTAACTTCTTTAATAATTCGAAGACTTTACATTTTTAAAGTATATTTTATCATGGTGAAAATTCCAATATAATACGTAAAACTAAAACGAAATAAGTATTGCGCAAATTAAACAATATCAATGTTACCAACTAAAGATACAAAAAGTAATAAAATCATAACAACTCTTCCCTCTTATGGAGAGTAGCGATTTGGAGGTACCCGATTTCGAACAGGACGAGGGGAACGAGGTATTGGAACTTGAGGCTGAGGCGCCGGAGCTGGTGGCTGGGGCGCCGGAACTTGAGGTGCGTTTGCCGGAGCGATGGGTACCTGAGCCGGCACTACAGGCTCATTAACAGGTAAGTCTGCAAGGAAAGGCGCAGTTGTAGATGTAGGTTGTACTGGGCCGCGATCGACGATCTGGTTCAAATGGCGCTTGTGATGAACTCCATTTTCATCTTCAATCTCAAACGTGACATTGGCCAGACACTTCGTAATTTTACCGGATCGCCAACGATGAGGTCCGCGGTATAGCCGAAAGTTTACATTTTGGCCGACATTGAATGTTCGCTTTGTCTCCTTCGACACGAATTTCTGTTCGGCGGTAGGCACTAGTAAATTCAATGTTGATCTAATTTTCCTCGATAAGAACATTTCGGCTGGCGATTTCCCAGTAGTTGAATGAGGGGCACGTCTATATGCTAGTAAAAATTCGTCCAAATCTTGATTCTGCTTCAGAGCTTTCTTGACTGTTTGGACCGCTCTCTCCGCTTGGCCATTGCTTGCCGGATGATATTCCGGTGACGTTAAGTGCTGGATGCCATTACTTTTCAAATATTTTTCTGTTTCCGAGCTTACAAATTGTGGTCCGTTGTCTGATACGAGAACCTCTGGGAAACCGAAACGTCCAAAACAGTTTTTTAGGAAAGCGATGATTGCAGCTGAATCGGTTCTTTTCGTTTGATAAACTTCGATCCATTTTGAGTAGGCATCGACGATGATGAAATAAAAATTGGTATTAATTTGCCCTATATCGACGTGAATTCGTTTCCATGGTTCCTCCGGTGGAATCCATGGGTGAATAGGTGCCTTGGGGGGGTTATTGGCGGTGGCGGCACATTCTGCGCAACTTTTGACCAAGTCGGCGATGTCTCTGTCCATTCCTGTCCAATATACGAAACCACGGGCCAAGGACTTCGATTTTTCAACACCAAGGTGACCTTGATGGATTTGTTGTAAGATCCGCTTCCTTAGGGTGAGTGGAATTACCACCCTCTCCCCACGAAAAATACATTTTTCGTGTAACGAATACTCTTGCAATTCTTTGATCTTCAGCCGACTTGGAGTTTCACCTTCCAATTGGCGAAGTAGAACAGATAACGTCGCGTCTTTTTGAGTTTCAGCAGCAATTTCTTGAGCGGTGACAGGCAATTGCTCGATCTGCAGCTGGCATATGCGCGTAGGTATATCGATTTGGGTCGGATTCCCGATCGAAGTTGGAAAACGTGATACGAAATCAGCGTTCGAGTGGTGTTCAGATTTTCGAAACTGAATTGTATATTGGAAGTCTTGAAGAAAGATTGCATAGTGCAGTAAACGAGTGGCACTAAGCGAAGGTTTGGCCGCATTCGCTGCGAAAATCGATTTTAAAGGTAGGCAATCTGTCTGGAGGATGAATGGGCGGCCATACAAATAATCGAAAAATTTTTTTACTCCCCAGTAGATTCCGAGCGCCTCCTTATCGATCTGCGAGTATCGTTCTTCAGTTTGAGTTAACGTTCTTGATGCAAACGCGATAGGGCGTTCGCCTGTATTGTCGATGTGACTAAGAACGGCGCCGATAGCGTAGGGTGAAGCGTCGGTGGCTAAGACCAATTTCTTAGCTGGATCGAACGGTGTGAGAACTCTATCAGACACAATTTCCTTTTTTATCTGTTCAAAAGCTCGTTCGCAGTCTTGGCTCCACACAAATTTGGCTCCCTTCCTTTGTAATAGGTTAAACGGGCGGCATATTGCAGAAAGATTTGGAAAGAAACGACCGTAGTACCCAACTAGCCCTGTGAACGATTTCAATTCGGAAACATTGCTGGGTCTGCGGGCTTTCACGATGGCGTCGATTTTCTCTGATGTTTTATGAATTCCTTCGGCGTTAATTTTATATCCGAGGTAGTTTAATTCATCCGTGAGCAATTGACATTTTGCTAAATTTAACCGAATACCATTCTGTTTGCAAATTTCAAAGAATTGTCTGACTCGTTCCAAATGCTCGGCCGCAGTACGTGAAGAAATTTTCACATCATCGAAGAAATTTCTGCAGCCCTTGATAACACGGAGTAATTGGTCGAAGAAACGTTGCCAAATCGCTGGAGCTTGCTGAGGGCCGAAAAATAAGCGTGCTACTCGAAATAATCCCTTTTGAGTATTCAGTGTGAGCAGCATAGATGTCTCAAAGGAGACGAGTAGATGTAGGTACGCTTCTCGAACGTCAAATTTTGCGAAAAATACACAGCCCACAAAGTCGTTTAGAATTTCCTCGATGGTTGGAATGGGGTAGTCTTCGGGTAAAGTTTGGGGATTGAGTGTGACGCTGTAGTCCCCAGTAATTCGAATCGACCCATTCGCTTTTCTAACCGGTACAATTGGCGTTGCCCATTCAGAGGATGAAACCGGAATAAAAACGTTTCCAGCTACTAACCGATCAATTTCTTCGTCGACGTCTTTCCGCAGTGCGTAGGGTACCGAGCGAGGGTAACAAAATTTCGGTTTTGCACCTGGCTTGAGGGTAATGCCGACCTCAGAGTTTGGTACTAAACCGATACCTTCGGCGAAAATTTCGGCATACTCTTCCACTAGCTTCTTTAAATCTGCCAGTAATTGGGATTTTTCAGAAGTTGATGTTCGATGACAAGCGACGTTGGCTGGTTTCGGCGTGTGATCGCGAAGGTTAACGTCCATCGAAAAAATCCAGTCCCTGCCCATCAAGGAGTCGAAATTGCCATCCACTACACGCAGTTGTTTTTCGAACGAACGATCACGATACTTCACTTTTACTGGTACAATTCCGATCAATTCGAATTTTGAATGGGTATACGACTGGAAAACTCGAGCAGCTTTTCTCATCTTTTTGTCCAGTCCAAACGCTTTACAGGTTGGCAGGGATATCAGAGTGAACGGCGATCCCGTATCAGCTTCGAAACGAATTTCTCTACCTTCAACCTGCATATTTATGAAAATTTTGGCGGGCGGTTCCTCAGAATCCGATGGCGATGATTGGGTATCGTTTAATTGGTTAATGTCGACTACGTTGTAGGAAACATCCACTGCTTTTACGTCAGTTCGTTTTCGAGATAACACCATCTTGCGAATTTCATCGATACTCTTGCCACATACATTTGCAAGATGACCGGTTTTATCGCACTTATTACATTTGGCTTCTCTGAAACGGCAGTCTGGTGCTTTATGATTTTTACGGCCGCACCGAATACAGACATCAATTTCTGAACTCGATTTTGGTTCGCTCGACGACCCGCTTTTACCGTCGTTCTTGGCTCTGGGTTTGTTTGAACGTTTTTGACGGACGCGATCACTGATCTTGTTGATAGTTGGCTCTTTAACACCCGCAGACATTTGGGAATTAAAACCATGGCCGGATAATTCAACTGCCAGTGCGCGATCACAGACTTGTTTTAGCGTCAAGTCCGGTGTCGAAAGGTAATAATTTTGCACAGCTTTATCGCGGATACCTTGAATTATCTGATCACGAAGCTCCTCGTTTAAACGTTGGTCCGGATCGTAGACAGGCTGTACCGCGGCGGCTGGATCCGCTGCAGGAGGCGGTGGGGTTTCAAAATTGCATGTTGCTGCTAACTCCCTAAGTGCCGCTAAATACGAGTTAAAATTCTCGTTCTCCTGTTGCATCCGCCGACGAAAATTAAAGCGCTGAACAACTACCAACGGCTTTGGACTGAAATGATTCTCTAGGAGTTCCTTATTTTTTGAAAACGATAATTGATGCGGTAGTTTGGGAACTGCTAGCCGTCTCAGAATACGATAAGTTTCCGCTCCGATGCACGATATCAACGAATTTACCTGATCGTCGGCTGGAACATATTCTGATTCTAGATAAGCCGTAAAACGTTCGAACCAATTCAGAAAATCTTCACGAGACGAATCGAAACTTTCAAAGCGAGCGGTCGCCATATTAATGCTTCAACAGTAATTTTTGAAAATCGCGAAAAAAGAATACCGCAAAGCGCATTTCAATCGTCCAGAACACACCGCGCGAGTAAAAAAAAGTCTATCCTCGTCGCCAGTTGTTAACTTCTTTAATAATTCGAAGACTTTACATTTTTAAAGTATATTTTATCATGGTGAAAATTCCAATATAATACGTAAAACTAAAACGAAATAAGTATTGCGCAAATTAAACAATATCAATGTTACCAACTAAAGATACAAAAAGTAATAAAATCATAACAGTATCACTCACATTTTTCCGCATGGCTACATCCTCCCTATGTACGTAAGTAGGCACCTACTAATTCATTTTTACCTGACGCTTTGACATCTTCACTGGTTGTAATTTCTCTTTTCATGTGATTCCTTTTGATTTAACTTTCGATTGTAGATGGGCCCATTCCAATTAACAATTCTCTCGCAACATTTCAGTCTAAATATTTGAAGGCAAGTGAAAAAATTCAAAGAACTCTTGAACGTTGAAAAACAATCCCAAATATTTTTTTAAAAATTCCACGAGGAAAATATAGTATATTTCCATTTAAAAGAAAAAGAAAAAAAGGTTCAATAAACTTTAAGGATACAATAAGACGAAAAGCCAAAGCAGAGGTGGCGGCGCGGCGTCAGCAACCAGTAGATAGACGACCGCGAATGTTATACGCGGTAAACGGATAGGAAAATGAAATGGACCGGAAATGAGTTGGAAAGTTTTCGCTCAAAAGCAACACAATCGAAAAGAAAAGCTTGCTATTTGCGAATTAGAAGGCTATAGAGAGAAATTCTCTAGCAAAGATTAAACACCGATAAGTTTCTCGAACTGAAAAAGCAAAAATCTCGCATTATAGTAATTAAAAGCCGAATCTGAATCGTCACCCCGTATCTAAATGATTATCTAATTTTTCGAGTCGTTTTAAATTCGTACACATTGCAAAAAAAGAATCGAATCGATAGAATAAATTAAAAATATTCAAGCTGACACTGCAGCAAAAAATAAAATGTCTATAATTAAAAATTTAATCGCGAGTCATTTTTATAATTATTTTTCCAACAGAAGTAATTTTTTGCCAAATGATTCGAGCTTTATTACGAGTACGACGAGTACAATCCTCGACGGTATATTTTAACACGAGAGTTATATTTCGTATCTTTTTCTTACACTCGTAAATACGAGCTGAATTCAAATATTGGCACAATTTATCGTCAGCGTCCCTTTTAAATCATATAAAAGTCGTGTAAATAGTAGGACCAGCGATATCCGTTGGTAACACTGCGTCTTTCATCGTCCACGTAATATTAAAAACCATCATAGAGAGAAATCGAAAACGTATTTTTCAAGTTTCCGATATGCCGCCGCAACCGAATAGAAACCCAATGAAAGGAAAGAGAAAACATGAAGAATGCTCGGTTATACTCTACTCGTACACGAGAAGCAATAGCAACCCAGTGCGGTGGTATTACAATCAAGTAGCATAAATTTTTCTTCTCGTTTCTTCTTTCATTTTGGCAAAATGGCGAATGCTACGCCAAACGAAAATTCGTATTCAATTTCTGTTCAACATCCGTTTGCTCGCTTATAGGTTCCCTAAAATTAAAGATAGTACGAAATAGGCCCAGCAGTTTCGAAATTAATTCGTTTCTCGCACCTTTAAATTTTATCGGTTTCGGGCATCGTATTCGTGAAAGTATTTAGGCCTGAATAAAATGATGGTAGTTTTGTTTCGTCATCGAAAAATATTACAAATTATGATTTCCACGAATTGCTCGGTATTTATCATTTTATTATAAGTAATACAGGGTGTTCCGAAAGTGAATGTCGAAAATTGCGATTTGAATGTATAATTATACATGTAGGTATAACAAGACCATTTTCTAAATTGCTGTATCAGTTCAGTGAGTAAAGTATACTTTCCAAAAGCTATAAAAAATTTAAGAAAATACAAAATAATCATCTAAAAAAAGAGTTTCCTGAAAATAGAAATATAAAAATGAAAAATCGTGTTATATGTTGTTTTTTGGTGGAGGGGAAAAATGTGTATGCTGAATCCATTTTATTCCAAAAACTTTTTATTTCAATTTTTAATCGTTTTTTTTTTTGTTTTTTTTTTAAATTTTAATTTTTCAAAAAACATAAAATAATCACTTTTTTCCATGTCCCATGAGAATGGGAGTAAAGACAAACAAAATTATCGAAAATGGTCTTTAAAAATCTCACCTTGTTAATTTTTTTTTTAATTTCTTCATTTGGTTTTTTTAAATTTTTTATTTGTTTACTTATTTATTTTTTTTTTTGAGAGAGAGAAAAATCATATCCCAATATTTCGGTCTTAACTGTATTGAAAAAAAATTAAATAATAGGTTAGGTACCTGTGTTGGAAAATTTCTCAATTCAAAAAAAAAAATCGATTTCTTAGAAGGAGAAAACCGTTGATTTTTTTTCGAAAAAAGCTTCATTTTCAGAGAAAAAGAAAATTTTTGATTTTTTTAAAATAACTTTTTGGAGTATAGGTGTGCCTACACCCGTGTAGCAACGTCGATGCTAATTTCGATATAAATGTCGACACATCGAAATCGGTCACTTTTCGATCGTACATGTCGACACGATTGTGGATGGTTTGTCGAGCTTATTATCGACATGTTTGTCGACCGTCCAAATATGGCTCGACATGTCGAGCCATATTTGGACGGTCGACAAACATGTCGATAATAAGCTCGACAAACCATCCACAATCGTGTCGACATGTACGATCGAAAAGTGACCGATTTCGATGTGTCGACATTTATATCGACATCCACATCGACATTTGCAATGGTGAGATTTTGAAAAATATGCTAAGTTTAAATATTCAATATAAGTATATATTAAAATTACACCAAAAATAGTGTTCAAGCCAACATTTCGACATTTTTTGTCAAATATGCGGCATTGAGGCCACCTTTGTAGCTGGACACATGCGAGTGTCCAACTAACATAGAGATGATTCTTAGACCTTATGTACTAATTCACAACACACTTTATCTGCGAGTATCACAATCACCCTCAAGACGTCGACAGTCAAGTCGATGCATTATTCGACCCTTGACAATCACATCGACACTATCTCGACTTACAATTCCTCTGGTCGACACTGTCGACAGTGAAGTCGATGCATTATTCGACCATCGACAATTATGTCGACAATAACTCGACAAGTCGTTGTATTATTCAAAACTTTGAAAAATAAGAAAATTTTGTGATTCTTTCAAAAATTATTTATTCCTGAGCTTAAAATGTTCTTATTAATTGTTTTTAGTTCTTTTTAGATATAAAATTTGTAAATTTAATTGGCAGAAATTGTCGACATAAATGTCGATGCGTTTATCGAGTATCGATTTTTACATCGACTTGTCTATGTAGAAAAACAACGTTTTCTAAATTATAGGAAAATACTGAGAAAAATTCAAAAATTTTGATTGAACAGTTATGTTTAACATAGAACATTACTTTAAATCTCAAATATCATTTTTAATTCATCGTTAACCGAGAAAAAAATGTGTCTGAATTTTGTCGACATAAATGTCGATGTCGACAATTGCTACACGGGCACGTAAAAGATATTTAATTTTTTGTAGTCAAAATATTTTTAAAATTTTTGTGTAAAAAATTTAATCAATTTCTTCCTAGAAAAAAAAGTTCAATAATTTATTTAAAACAAAAAATCTATTTTTTAGAGGAAAATATTTTCAAGTTTGTAAAAAAAGAAATACTTACCTACCAATTTTTTTGAAGAAAATTTTTTAAAAAATTTTTCGGAAACATTCTACTTTATAATTCTTGTAAAAAAATATCAATGTTTTTGGTGCGATGGAGAAAATTTTTTTTTTTTTGTAAAATCTTTCAAATTTTTCATGGAAAAAATCTCGTTATCAGAGGAAAAATCTTAATACCTAGGTATTTTTGGAAAAATGTAGGGAAAAATGAGATTTTATACCTATACAGAAAAAATCTGTTACTTTTTTGAGAGAAACCTCTTTTTTGGATTGTATGAAAAATGTTCTTAACTTTTCAAACGTATTTTTTTGGGGTACAAAAATTTTTAAATTATAGGTATTTTTTGAATTGAAATTTTTTAAAAATTTTTGTTAAAAAAGATCTAAGCCGTTTCTTCATAAAAAAGTTCAATTTTTTTAAAGAATTTTTTTAAAATTACTTTTTCCAGGAAAAAAAATTTTAGAGAAAAAAAATATCAATGTTTTTGGAGTAATAGAGGACATTTTCTGCTGGAATAATCTGTCTAATTTTTTGTGAGAAAAATCTCATTATCGTATGAGAGGAGAAAACCTCATTAGGTATTTTTGGAGCAATAAAAAAAAAAAAAAGATTATATGTATCATGGAGAAAAACTATTTATTTTTTGGGAGAGATACTTTTTTTTTGGATTGCATGAAAAATGTTTTCAACTTTTTAAAAACATTTTTTTAGAGTACAAAAAAATCAATATTTTTTGTTCCTAATCAAAATATTTTTAAAATTTTTGTGGAAGAAATTTCTCAATTTTCGCCAATTTTTTTATTTTTGAAAATTTCTCATTTTTTAAAAAAAGAAACTTTCAATTTTGTAAGCAGTAAGCAGAGCAAAAATCTTCTAATTTTTGAAGAAAAAACTCTCACTTCAAAGTTTTAACATTCATTTCCAGAATGCCGTGCATAATAATTTTAGTCTGAAATAATTTTAAAATCATTTAAAAATTCAATATCGTTGAAAAAGAATTCAAAAACATCTAAAATTAATTTTTCAAATAACAATGAAACTATACTTACTCATGAAGCATTTGAAAATTAGGAATTTGTGCAAACCTATTTGCTTGATAAGTATGTACAGACATAAATATTGGTAAACTGGTGACCATTAAAGCTGCTCGTGCTTATTCATTTTCAAAAATAATAATAGCTTTCGATATGAATACGTATTTATACTCGTATGACTTCAGTTGGAAATGAAAAATTAACGCGAGAGCATTTTTTGCCAGTGGAATACCGTTATCCGAGTAAATTGCTACTAAACTTTTACCAAATGATATTAAAAATTTTCATCGAACCGAATAAAAAAGCCAGGAGGTAATTCCTTCGAAAGGGTATTTTAAATATTTAATAATACTCGGGTATCTGTGATATTTAGCCGAGTACATTTAGTTTATAATGTAAGCGAGATATTCTACTTTTTATTGGTTCTAGGAATAAAAGGCAAAGTACATTTACGGTAAATACTCATACGTTGTTGCAGCCCTTGATTTATTGTTGTTTTACAAATTCTCTCCACTCTCCAGTCTTCTAAAAGATCGGTTATGTTATGATGCATGTGTAATTTAAAGACGCGAATGTTTAATGAAGTACCTTTTCCTCACAAAATCTGCTCTTTGCTTTAAAGTAATGCTCGAGTGTAGTTTAAACATTGTTTTATATAAACAATAGAGTAGGAGGTCAGACATGATAACGTAACAGTAGAAACTATGGAGATACCCAAATGAGTGTTATTTTATGTATCTACGGACGGCTCAATTTGGTAGGTAAACATTTTGGGAAAAAATTAGGAAATAAAAATAGAGACTAGGTAGGCGATATTTTTTCACGATTGAATTTTTTCACTGAGGTATTTTTTTTTCACTATCATAGGAGAATTGATCTTTCCAATTTGAAAATAATTAGGTATAATTTCATGAGATAATTTGGATTTTTGTAAAATAACTAGCATATGTGCATATATTGCTTGCATTGTATAAGTGTTTTTTGAAAAATGCTCAATGAATGGAGTTTTTTTTTTTTCAAAAGCACGATTTTCTTCTTTTTTCCTGGACAAAATATGGTTAAGCATTGTTACGCTGGGTTTTTAATTCGTTGTACGTGTCTGTGCTAAGAAACAATGAGTCTAAATAAAAACACAAAGAGTACACTTTTTACGCCACCGCAATATTTACAACCAAGATAATTCTGTGCGGTAATGGTCGACGTTGAAGTGTAGAAAAGAGGGTTAACAAGTAGGTATATAAGTAATGTACCAATTGAGAATATGAACGAGCTTTGATAGGTATCTGCGAAAAAACTTTGTGAAGATATTGTGATAGCTATAAAAATACCCCAACAGTTTTTCATTTATTATTTTTTTCAAACAGTAATTTGACTATCTTGGAAATTACCGTTGAATTATTTGATTTCAGTGATTATTTAGAGTATTATTAAGATTTTTGTTATTTAACCTAACTGTAGGTAGGTACTTGAAAGATACATAGCTTATTCATCAGAATGTAAATTTTCAGACTGAGATTTTCGAGTTAAAGAGACAGGTGCTTAAATGAAATCTATTCTAAGGTAGTTGTATTTCGTAGGTTTGCTTTATTCATGAAACGTCGGCTTATAAATTTGAATTTTAACGTCATGTCTTCAATTTATATATATATCTATAGGTAGTTCATCTTCCCTCTTCCTATTTTTGGTTCAGTAGGATATAAATTGCAGGATGTTGATTCGTTAAAAAAAATTAAATTTAGGTTTACCTACTTAAACTGCTGGGTGATTTGACAGGTTTATCTTCTCTTTACGTACTTAAATTTTACACAAGTAGGTAAAGGAAGTTCCATTTTTTCCAATAGGTACAATTCTTATGTATACAGGGTGTCCCGTCACCAGTTGACACCCCTTCACCAGTGACATAGTCAACTCAAACTAAGCTCATGTATGCATGTTTGCCGACCCTGTGAATTGAAGGGGCAAAGATATGCTCAACTGAAAATTTTCATTTTCCAGTTTCGTTTCAGATTTTTAACCATGCGCTACTCGACAGCCGAGATAGGTAGAAAGTTGCACTTTGCGGCGTTGGAAAGGAAATTTTGTGTAGAATTTTTTAGTGGGGTTGATAATTGTACTAGGTAATCAGGGGGGTCTGTACTGCACTAATTATCTTAAAATACGTGTTCAAAAATTGCGATTGTTTTGCAATTTTTGAGGAAATCTCAAAAAAGTTTCATCATTTGGTATTATTATTATGGCTTCCCTTGGATGAAAAAAGTTTGACCTTTTGAATGCCGTAAACCGGACTCTTCTATCTCTCTTGGTTAAAAAGTTATAGCAATTTCAATTTCAAAATCTTAGCAGAAAAAAAATTAATTTTTTGAAAAAATTTTAAAATTCCTTTTTATGTTATTTTTGAAACTTGATACATAACATAACTAATGATTTTGAGTGAAACTCGATGTTTAAAATAAAGTAAACAACATTTTAGAAAAATTTTTTTTTTGAATTTTTTCATTTCTTTTCTTTAGACCTGATTTTGAAATTGAAATTGCTATAACTTTTTAACGAAGTGTGATAGAAGGGTCTGGTTTGGGGCATTCAAAAGGTCAAACTTTTTTCATCCAAGGGAAGCCATAATAATAATACCAAATGATGAAACTTTTTTGAGATTTCCCCAAAAATTGCAAAAAAATCGCCAATTTTGAACACGTTTTTCAAGATAATTAGTGCAGCACAGACCCCCCTGATTACCTAGTTCAATGATCAACCCCACTAAAGAATTCTACACAAAATATCCTTTCCAACGCCGCAAAGTGCAACTTTCTACCTATCTCGGTTGTCGAGTAGCGCATGGTTAAAAATCTGAAACGAAACTAAAAAATGAAAATTTTCAGTTGAGCATATCTTTGCCCCTTCAATTCACAGGGTCGGCAAACATGCATACATGAGCTTAGTTTGAGTTGACTATGTCGCTGGTGAAGGGGTGTCAACTGGTGACGGGACACCCTGTATAAAAAAATATATTATCTACATTATTGATTTTTTTAATGTTTTAATGTTAGTTAAGAAACTTTCAGCTCAAGGAAGTTTTTTTCAAAAAAAAAAAAAAAAAAAAAGTTTTCATCATTGAAAAAAAAAACAGAATTTTTCTTTTTAAAACACTGCATAAAATAAAATAACTAGTATACTCATAATATTTTGAAATAGGCGAAACCACATTAAGGTGTACGAAAAGTTGCGTAAAAACGACCGCAGGAACCAAACTCATAATATTCGTTCACCATTTGAGATATCAATATGTATAACCTTGTTGTATTCTCATAAACAGCCCATCATTAAACAAATGATGATTATACCTACTCGCATTAAGAGCAGCACATTGACATCGATATTTTTAATTAAGCCAAGTATTCGAGTACGTAAAAACATTTATAGTGATTTGAAATCAGACTAAGATGACGTTGTTGAAAAAATTCAGGATCAAGGATAAAAATTAGAACACTGAAAATTCGTATCAGTAGTTAATACGACCACAAATGGACAAATGGATAAAAAATTAGTTTGGATGATTAAAAGTTTGAAATCGATTTTATGATTGTTATTCAAAATTGGAGGGGATGGGAGAGGTCCACGCCACGCCGTATTTTTGTCAAAACCGAAATCATTCCTAGGATCTCAATGTACAACTTTTATTTTAAATTTTTCATTTTTTAATAAATTTTTGATTTTCAATTTTTCAAAATTTTACAAGTTTTTAATTTTTTGATTTTTAAAATTTTGCATTTTTCAAAATTTTTAAAATTTTTAATTTTTTAAAATTTTAAAATTCATTTTTCAAAATTTTTGGAATTTTCTAATCTCTTTTCAAAAATTTTGAAATTTTTCTTTTTTCAAAATGTTTGATGTGTTTCATTGTTTGGAATTTTTTCAATTTTTCAAAATTTTTCTAATTTTTCAAACTTTTAATTTTTAAAATTTTTCAAAAAAATTTCAATTTTAAACTGTTCAAAATTTTCAAAGTTTTTAATTTTTCAAAATATTCAGTTTCCCATTTTTCAAAATTTTTTTATTTTTTTATATTTCAAAAACATATTTTGTTTAAATTTAAAATTTTTCAAAATTTTTCATGTTTTCAATTTTTCAAAATTTTGAAATTTTCTTTTTTTTTAAATTTAAAAATTTTTCATTTTTAAAAATTTAATTTTTGATTTTTATATTTTAAAAACTTTTATTTTTTATTTTATTTTTCATTTCTAATCTTTTAAAAAAAATGTAATTAAAAATTTTTCAACAATTTTCCAATAGGTAGGTATTTAATATTTTAATTTTTTCAATTTTCATTTTTTTTAAATTTTCAAGTTTTTCATTTTTCAAAATTCTTAAAATTAAGTATTCATTTTTAAAAATTTTCTTGATTAATTTTTTAAAATTTTTAAAATATATTTTTTTCAAATTTTTTTGATTTTCATTTTTTAAATTTTTAAATTTTTTTAACATTTTTTAAATTTTTTATTTTCAAAATTTTTGAAAAATTTTACTACCTACCTACTTATTTTTTATTTTTTTAAAGTTTTTAAATTTTCAATTTTTCCAAATTTTTCAAAAATTGTAATTTCACCAAATTTCTAATAGGTAATTATTAAAAAATCAACGTTTTTTAAATTTTTAAATTTTGCCAAATTTTTTTTTAATTGAAATTTTCTTAAAGCTGAAGGCTCCAGAGGTGACTCAAAATGTGATCAGTTTGTAACGGTGCACTGGTGATATACAAAAACAGGAAAATTCTATTCAAATAATACATAAAATAGGTGTAAAGTTAGTATGTGAAGAGCTTGCTTATGTTTGAAAATTTAGGCTGTACGGACTACGGAGCCCTAAAAATTGAAAATACTAATTTTCAAAGCTTTGTGGCATCTTCATTTTCAAAGATAGGATAACTTTTTTTGTTCTTTTCAAAAAGTTACATCTGTTTCAAGAATTGTCTTGACGAAATTTTGAAATTTTTATAGACTACTGCTCCTTCAAAATCGAGATAGGCATCATGTGTGCACGAAGTTATTTGTTAGTGGCACTCCAAATTTCATGTTTGATAGACCAGTCGCCGGACATCCCATGTATCATGAGTAATTGATTTTTTGAGACATACTCTTTACTTTCAAAATTATTCAGTTCAGTTTGTTCCTTGATTTTTATTTTAAATTCACTCTCTGTTCTATGAAATATTTAAATGAAACCGATATGAAAAATGATACAGAACAAGAAAGAAATTCTAGCCACCCCAAAGGGCCTAAAATCACAGTCAGATGAATCTCAGTTACTACATGTTAATGGCATTATATTGAATGAAACAAATGAAACTCGCCCTTAATGGGCACATTTAAGCCGCGTTGAACTGCCGGGTACAATAATGTTTATGCGCCCATAATGTTTATGCGGCAGCAGGAAATCACGGTATGTTTTGATGAATAGGGACATAATAAGCCGCTAATACGTTTTTAGGGAGGTGCACGATGCACGACTGCAGCCGAAGAAAGTCACCCCTATAATCTAACGTATTAATGGGCGTCTCGTTACATTGTGTTACTCGATCATGTAGGGAATAAGTTCAACCCGGGCGAATTTATCATTCGCCGGATTTTTTTTCATCTTTCGCAGTGCCTAATAATAATTCGCAATTTTTCTTTCTGTTACAGAAATGCATGCCGGAGAAAAACTAGAGTGTGGTGAGGTGCGCGGTCAAAGCGTATAGCTCGATTATCGTGTCCGGAATATTTTATAGAATTGACTCATTAAAGTCGGAATTAAATTGTCCGCGGGTCAACATTCGATATACCTAGTACGCTTTTTGGTGTGCGGCTTACGTAGATGTCATGAGCTGTACATAATATGTTTGTGGTTTATCCTAACTCTGCGGTTGGTTCGCGGTCCAGCTAATCGTCCGTTTATGATGTAAACGAATTCAAACTGAGATTTGATTCAAGCTGCCGCTGCCCCTGGTGCTGCAACTGCAACCCCTTCCGAAATCATGAAGATGTTCAATAAACAAGTTACCTTTTCCATGAATGTATCGTGGATGTCGATTATATTGATATGGCAGGCTACACAATTAGGTAAGTTTTATTATTACCAAATGGCTACATTACTTATTATTATAGATTACTGATTAATATTGCAGGCAAACTAGCGAGTAATTCGGTGTGTTTTTTCCTCCTGAAATTATTCCGGGCAAGGTCATAGCAATTCCAACCGACCGGCCTGGTTTTGAAAAAATAGTGTTAGGGTGAAAATGTCCCTAAAATATTAACCCAAATAGTGATAGCATCAGTTTTAAAATATGAAGAAAACCGTCGAGTATGAAAAAACGCGAATTAACGTGTGTTAAAGTTGTTATGATATAAACTAATAATGCAAATGTCGTCACGTTAAGCTTAAGTAAGGAAATTTTTCCACCCGATGACGTGATTTTCTCTTTCGGAGTCCCGTTGATTTTATTGCGACCTCATTTCAGCTCATACCAGTTTGGAAATTGTTTATCGAGAATTTTTTCACCAGCTAAATTTTACAGAAAAAATTCGATTTTTTCACGATATCTTAGAGAAGTCACGTATATAAGCGAACCATAACCATAATATTATTTCAAGGAAAAACAAACTCTGGTTTGTTGTGTTCTTTATATCGCCTCCATCGATATCATTTTTTTTTCTCACAATCAGCAACTTTCGATTGGCACAAAACTAAAAGTTTTCATTTCATTCGAGTTTTTTTTTTTTTAAATTCAGTTTTTCCTCCTTATTTATCTATACCTACCTGCGTCGAAATGCTTGATGGAATGATGACTTTTGAAACAAAAACAAGCTGAAATTTATAGTGACATATTTTCTTCATTTTTCATTAAAAATTCAACCCGGGAAATCCACTTATTAAATAATAAATATTTACCTACTGTGGTCAAGCAACAGGACTGCTGACTCGAGTGCGTGATTATAATTATGAAAATGTACGTAAATATTCAAGAAGTTAATATTTTGCCCTTGATATTTACTCACTGCACTGCTCACTTCGTTGTTGCGGTTTTTACCACCTTCGCAATGAGTGTAAAATGTTGCAATTTTCATTTTTGTTTTTAGCATCGTAAAATGTCAAAAAGTTGAAAATATCTAAATTATATACAGTGTGTCCCGCTTAAGAATAACATCCTTCAACCTGGTGAGATGGCAACTCATTTCAACAACGTGTAGGTATGTTTGCATACCCTTACTATTGAAGGGGCTGAGATACTGCATGGTGAAAAAATTGTTTTTCATTTTTTCACTTGAAATGAAAAATTTATTTTTCCTCATTGGAGGCAGATAGAAAGATGAAACTTATGGGAAATAAAGTAAGATAGTTGCAGTAATGTCTCAAAAAATTGTCAATAAAATCGATTCTATTTTTACCATGAAAATTGGTTAAAAAATTCGAAATTTGGCAATTTAAAAAAAATCGCGTTATTAACCTAGTTATTTTTTGTCAGCATATGATTCCCCTCTACTTCCTCTAATCCTATCTCTTTTAGTTTTTGAGTAAAAAATTCATGTAGGTTAAATTTTTTCAAATTTTCAAAGTCAAATTTTTATGAATTTGTACTATTAGAAAAATTCTAACTCAAAAACTGAAAGAGATAGGAAGATGATGCTGAGTAAACATTTTGTAGAGGAAGTAGAGGGGAATCATCTGCTGACAAAAAATAATTAAATTGCGAAATTTTGATTTTTTTTCTACCCAATTTTTTTGGTAAAAATAATTTGTTGAACACCCAATTGCATCGATTTTGATGATAATTTTTTGAGCCATTACTGCAATTATTCTACTTTATTTCCCACAAATTTCATCTTTCTATCTGCTTCCAATCAGATAATAAAAATTTTTAATTTCAAGTGAAAAATTGAAAAATAATTTTTTTCACCATGCAGTATCCAAACCCCTTCAATAGTGAGGGTATGCAAACATACCTACCCGTTGTTGAAATGAGTTGCCGTCTTACCAGAACCAGATTGAAGGATGTTATTCTTAACTGGGACACCCTGTAGGTGCATCGTTACCCAACTAAAATGTTGAATTTTAAAATATTTAGTTGGATGAATAATACCTGGTGTATGATTTCAAGTGATGCTTTCCTTCAAGGCAAATATCGAAGTTATTTTTTTTTCTTGTTAATGTTATGTTGTGTAATACATGAACGAAGTCAAGAAAGGAGAGAAATGGATCGAAGGAAAATTAGAAATGTTCAAGTTAGAGTGGTAAATCAATTCGAAGAAACGTTGCACTTATATAAGGCGTTCATTTGCACAAAAGTTTAGGTATACATTCCACTGGATATTTGTTCCTGCGGAAATCTTGATATGCAAATTAGGTTTCATTTGTATAAAAAGACTGCCTTAAGGCCTAAAGGGGTTATACACGTCAGTTCGTAGATATTTATTCCAACATTCGAATACCCCTGCTTTGTGTTCGACATTGTATTGAATATGTTTAGTCGTGTGACAAACATAATTTGCTTTTTTGCATTTTTTTCCTCCTCGTGAAAAGGGGGATTCTGTGGAGAATGGAAATAGTTATTTCTCTAATTGTGGAAATTGAGCAACAGTTTGCAGATTTAAAATATACATTTCCCATTATTTCGTATTTTTATTTTATTTATCGCGTTTATATTTTAAGAAAACAAACCAAATTTTTTTTTTTTTCATTTTTTCTCCGAAAAGAAATCATTTTTAATTACCTATCCTTGACTTTGGAATATCTGACCGGTTGAAGGAAAAATGCTTCCAGCTGTTGGGGAATAACTAAAAAATAGAATTGTCGAGTATTTTACTTTCTGTAATGATAAAAAATTAACGCGGATAGTTCTGGTTGATGATGAAAAAAAAAGGAACACCAAACGCTGACAAAATGGTGAAAATACGGCACCCCTACTAAAATAGAAAGAGAAAGGTTTTTTATAGTAGAATTCGCGTCGCTAAAAAAAAATGAATAAATAAAGCGAGTAGAAACGTAATGCAAAAAGGAAAGAAAAAAGAAAGGAAAATTTCTTAAAATAATAATACTAAACGAGAAAAATCAATACCTACACACCTTTCAAAAAATGCTCTTTGATTTTATATTAAAAAAATGACTCGGTTTGAAAGAAAAATAAAAGCACAGCCTTAAATCTTCCACCAGCACCAGGGAAAAAAATTCTTCAGAGAATGAATAATTGTTTTAAAATAAATGAAATGAAATTATTTTCCACTCCGAAAAAGATTTTTTTATTGCATTAACGCCGCGTCTATTATTCGTCGCGACGCCGACGTCGTCGACTATCTTTTAAAATCAGTGTCGCCACCTGGGTGAATTTTTTGTTCAATTTTTATAGCATCGTATTTTCGTGAAGTTCGCTTTCGATTAAGCATTGCGAACAATTGATTTATGCTTTTGTTTCTTCCAATTCTTTTTCGGCGAAGAAACGAGGTATTTGTAATATTTTTCATTAAACCTTGAGCGAGGTTTCAAGCGTGGAATTTTTTTCCAATTTTTACTTCGAGTGAAACAGAAACGTGACCTAATTTGGATAACTTTGTAGGTTATGGGTGCAAATTCTGTCCAAGTTTAGATTTAGTGAAGCTGGATTATGTAAAAGAGATAACATTCTCCCCTTCAAATCTCACTGTTGGCAAACTTATTTACAGCATTTGCGACTAAAACACTCGTCGATATGGTTCCCATGAGGGGGTTAAACTTGAGAGATTTTCTTTTGGACTTGAGACCTCAACAAATCGTTCGATAGTTTACTACTGCATTTTTCAGATTATACGTAAATTATCGTTTGTCTCGCCAATGTTGTAATTAAATTAGCCGTATAAAATGGGAAAAATTATCGATAGGTCAAAATCGAAAAATTGATGAAATGAAATCGAAGGCGAATTACCTCTAATATGAGCTATTTAATTGTAATATTTTTTGAGCAAAAATGTAATAAAATGGAAAGTAAGTAAGTAATGCTTATTTACAAAGTTTTTGATAATTCTGGTAAGGTGATAGATTGATGCCTCAAAACTTGATTTGTCAAATTTAGTTGATCTTGACTTTGTTTTAAAGTTAAAAAACTATCCAAATGTGAAAAGAGTCCAACATTTGGTACTTCTCTAACGTCAAAATATTTTCAATATTTTAATATATTTTTGTGATCAGGTGATTATTAGATTTTTACAATTTTATTTTAAAAATTGGAAATATTTTTTGAACTTTAGAAATATTAAAAAATTAAAAAATTTAGTAGGGCTCCTAATAGTATTTCAAATTTTGGGAAAATGGTAAAAATCTAGAAAAATGTCAAAATATGGCAAAAATTGAAATTTTTGTAATTTTCAAAATTTTTTAAAATTGTTTGCATCAGATATTTTTAAAGTTTTATCAATTTTTGATTTTTTGCAACTCTATAAATTTTGTATTTTTTAAAATTAAGTGAAACTTCAATACCTACCTATACAGATCATAGCCTTGTGTGGAAAAATTAATTTGGTAGAAATTGGAATTTTAAAAATTGTACCTATTCATTTTTGAAGTTTTATCAATTTTTAAATTTCGTAATTTCAAGAATCTTCAAAATTTTTATTAGCTACATATAAAAATTGAAAAATCGAAAAAATCTATTTGGTCAGAATTTCTAAGTTTAATGAACATTGGAATTTTTTTTGAATTTTTAAAATTTTGTGCATCCACAAAATTTATTAAAAGTTTAAAATTCGAAAAAAATGATTAAATTTGCTGAAAATTGGAATGTGATCATTTTTAACATTTTTAATAAAATAGTACCTAATTTTGGATCAAGTTTTAAATTTTTTAAAATTCAGTAAATTTTCAAAAATTTGATAAAAATTGAAATTTTGGTACCTAATTTTTAAAGTTTGATTACCTACAAAATTTATTCAAAATTCAAAATTTGGATGAATCTTTAAAATTTTGAAAATTTCGAAATTTCAATAAATAGATATTGGAATTTTAAATTTCAATAAATATTCGACATTTTATTAATTTTCAAAATGAACTTTTAATGTTTTATAAATCCTGTGTATATTCAAAATTGAAAGTTCAAATTTTTGTGTAATATTTGAAATTAGAAAAAAATACTTATCAAAATTTGGTAAAAATAAGAAAAATTTGAAATTTCAATTAATTTTGAAAATTTATTCTACAAAACTCACCTATTAAAAGTTCAAAATTTGGAAAAATTAAAAAAATTGACAAAAATTTATACTTACATGAATTTTTGAAATTGAATTAATTTTTAAGTTATTAAAATTTTCATTAAAAATTTTTTGCTTCAAATTTTGGTAATTTTTATATCTTGATAAAAATCGACATTACTATCGACAATTTTTCAAGATCAAATTTTCTGTTAAGGACATCAAAACATATTTGAAATGGTTTGGAAAATATTTTTGAAAGGGGAAAACACTATGAAACAATCTGCAAATTCTCAATTTTTTTCGTAGTAGCGCTGTTTTGTCGATTCGTTTGGTGATGCCGAAGTCAATCATCGATTATCTCATCGACATCAGTGCCGATCAATTTTCAGATGACATTTTCATGCTGTCGAGATGTCGATGGACATATCATCGACTTCACTATCGACACTGTCGACCATATGTCGACATCTTGAGGGTGGTTTTGATACTCGCAGATAAAGTGTGTTGTGAATTAGTACATAAGGCTTTGAGAATTACATCCAGCTGCAATGGCAATAAACATCAGAGGTGAATATTGAAGTAAACATTAATGTCATTGTGGATAGCTATACGTCGTGGTAATTATCGATCCATGGTGATATCATTTTCGATGTAAATGTCGACACATCGATGTCTGTCACTTTAGGAGGGTACCTGTCGATGTAGTTGTGGATGTCCTGTCGAGCCAAATGTCAAGGTAATTGTCGAGGTAATTGTCGATCCATATACGTTGACATTTGATTTGGCTCGACAGGACATCCACATTTACATCGACAGATACCCTCCTAAAGTGATGGATATCGAAATCGATGTCACAATATGTCCACATTTATATCGAAATTCACGTCAGCATTGCTATGCAAGGACATTTTCAAAAAAAAATGAAAGGGAGCTCCCCCATGAACCAGTGGGCCGGAGATTTTTAGGTCGTAGGTTATTATGTCTGATTTATGTCATCCAATTATTTTATTTCTAAAAATCAACCAATCTTATCCAAAAACCATGGTTGCTATTATTTTTTTCCCTCTTCAACGGAAATTCTCTAAAAAAAAAAAAAATCACATCTTGAAAGTGTAATAAAAAAGAATTCTAACAGTAATACCAATCACTTTCGACGGCTTAGCTTAACCTAGTTACTTACCTATATTGGAAAAATGAAAAACGACGAATCTCTTTTTTCACTCCTGCTTTCTCACCTTTCTCGATACGATAGGTATCTCGAAAGTACTACATCAGCAGCAGTGAACAGGGGTAGTATATGCACACACACCCTGTGAACTGTGGCAATGGTGAGTTTAGACGTTCGTTAGTAAGTTTGCCAAACACTCGTCATTAATCACGTCGTAGAAAATTTTCTGCTGATAAGAACGTTAGGCTTAGCTTATTTTGTTTTACACGTGTTGGTAATACGAGTTTGTAAAAATTTCGCTTTCACACATAGGCATCAACGTAAACATTCTGAGAAAACAAACATCCAGAAGCACATCTCGCCTGCTCGGCTGCTGGATCGTTCGTCGTTTAGGATAGAAACAAGTGTAATTTGTTTGGCTGTTGTGAGTTGTACGAGACGTACAAATAGCATATATGAAAAATTATACGATTAACGTGCGCATAATACCAAGTAAACTGAGCATTTGGAATAAAGTTGGCTGGAATTTATCGAAGCGAATGCGATTCTATAACGTCATCACCACCAACATGTACTTATGGTACTTATATTATACTACGGTGGCGGTAGCCTTTACTCTGACATTTGTATAGTTTGTCAACATTCCCGCGTGTAGCTTTTTGACGTACATTTGATGCCGGCGCCTCCGCCCTCAGTCAGGTACCGAATTCAGAGTTAGATTTTTATCACGCGTGTGTCTGTATTAGTTATAAAAGTGGTAGATCGAACCGAGCACTTTATCGCAGTTCAACCAGGCGTGATTGAAAGAGTTTTGCGAGGGCGAAAAAAAAATTAAAAATTAAACAAAAACACGAAGTGATTAAATTGGCACGTTGTGTAACGACGAAGCTTTTCATTAAATAGATAATTTTTGAATATTGATGAAGACTACAATATACGTGCGATATAAAATGAAGGCTCGCAAAAGGTCGGGTGGGTGTATTTAAACAAGGCGTGATAATTTACCAGATACGCGGTTATGTTTGAAAAATTCATACCTTTTAATTTATTCGATTTCTTTTATAACTCTTTGCGCTGGATAAACATAGGTCGATTTGATAACATTTCTAATGAAAGCGTAACAGAGTATGGCGTTAAAATACATAAACATGATCTCTTGAAATGTTATCGGTTAAAAGTCATTAATATTGCAAGTTCTCTCTCGGCATTACAGTCAACGTGATACGTACATTGGATGATGTTTAATGATAGCGAACGCGTTTCGTATGCGATAATGTTTTCCATGATTTTCGCTATTCTAATACCTACTACGTACGTAATACCTATCCACAGCCACAGCATTCGCTCATGCAAACTGCAAAGAGAGAGAAATGTACTATAGATCAATAACTTTATATTCTAGTCTGATGTGCTTGTTGTATGCTAATGAAGTGACGCATTTGCTACTGTTTTTACACCAAACTCGCTAAATTTTATAATAACATTTTCAAAGTGTTTCCACAAAGTATAGATTTAATTGCTTGTGTAACATTTATATGACTTCGTAACGCATACCTACGTTTTAATTTAGAAATACTATACTAGCTATACTAACAGAGTTAATCATATAGATAGGTACCTAGCTACAAATGTGAAGAAATCAACGATATCGATGCATCGATACCATCAATTACATAGGTATAATATTCAAAGTCAAAACGATTTCTAATTAAGAATCTACTTGACATCTAAGCTAACGAGGTTCTGATGATAATGGTGTGAAGAAAGCGTGAAACAACCTTTACAGATTTACACACCTAGACCTTCCATACTTGAACAAAAAAATCACAGACTTGCATGTAGGAACTATAGTACAGTCTCAAATTGAAAAATATGTACTGCAATAAAAAATTATAGAAGCATAAAAGTCGGTGTGGTAAGTAAATGTTGAGACAATAACAAAAGTTTGGAGAACCATGAGCATTTTTAAATTTCCCATAGGGGCGCAGGGGAAAACTTTTGAGTCACCAGCCTTTTTTCTTGTTTAAAATGAAATGAAATGTCGATTTGCTTTTTTTAATGTTGCTAAAATTTTCAGGATGCAATTAGTAAGGTAGTTGCACCAGTGGTTGACCCTAATAGTGGAAGTCTCTCATAAAATGAGTTCTGGTTTGAAAACTAATAACGTTGGCGAAATGGTGAATATACCAAACGATTCCTTGTGTATTCTACTACAAAATGGTCTATCATTTTTTTTTTTTAGTTCATTTCTTTGAAAATTACGATCATTTTAAGTAAAAAAATAGAAAAGTCCAGTGGTTGGTCAAGAAAATCTAGTAGTTGATCACCCAGTAGTTGGTCACGTGCTAGTAGTTGATCACCTAGTAGTTGGTCAATCAGAATATGGCAACGGCTTTCAACCATTTAATTTTTTAAAAAATCAATAAGTATTCGGTAAAATAGTCACTCATTAGCCATGAGAAAGAGAAACTATCATTTTCCGTAAATATTTACCAATTTTTTGCATGATCAACCACTAGAACTTTACAAAAATTTCATAAGTCCAGTAGTTGATCAAAATGATCAACTACTGGCTAAAATTGATTTTTTTCTTCCAGTGGATAGTCACCATCATATTTAATAGAATTTTGGCAATATTTTCAATTTCAAATAAAAAAATGGAATCTCCAAACTCTTCTGATTCAGATCCTAATGGTTGTATTTAAAGTTTCATTCATTATCATAGTGTGCAATTGGTATTTTGATAATACTTCGGCTTAACAGAAATCTTTAGAATCGGCATCATTTTGAAAATTCTTCCAACAAAAAAATTTCAGTCGATCATTATTAATTACTTGAACAGAATCGGTTAAAAACTTTTATGAGGTTCTATGAAGAAATGTTCCAGATTTGCCCTAAAGAAATTTTCTGAAGCTATTTTGAAAATTCGCTTGATTATAAACATTTTTCATTCTAAGTGACCAACCACTGGGTCGTGGCCAACCACTGGTGCAATTACCTTACATGTTTTGGATTTTAGGACGCAACTCACTTACACCGAAGTAAATACTTGAGGATTTTCGTCGACAAATTCGTGATATTTCGTATCCGTAGCACGAATCAACCACCTCCCTCTCTCAATTCGCGTATTTACCTACATCATAATTTTTCCATTTTTATGATTATTATTAGGTACAGAAGATGTAATTTTTTTAATTAATTTTTTTTAGCTTTTTTTCATGAATTTACAATTTTTTGAAGGTGTTGAAAAAAAAATTGGAATAATTTTTCTTCAGAGAATTTCTCAAAATAATGGTTTTTATCAATTTTTTTTGCTCCAGAAATTTTTTTCTTAGAAATTCTTGGAATCATTTTTCTATTAAGTAATTTTTTTTACCTTTATCTACTAGATAAGTACCTAAAATGTTTTTTCTTTTTTCTATCAAAAAAGCTTGATTATGAGAATTTTTCATTATTTAATGATTACTTATTTCTTTGAAAAAAATTTTGAGTGTAAACTTACAATTTTTCAGATAATTTTGAGGTTTGAAGTTTTTTTTTCGAGATATATATATATATTTTTTTTAAATCAGAGAATGTTTTTTTTTATAAATTACTTATTGGTGGAGGGGACATCGTTTTTCAAGAAAAAATTTTGGAGGATTTCCTCGTCATAATTTTTATAGCAACTTTCTTATTTTAATCAAGAAATTTTTCTTTTTAATAGAAATCTAGTTAAGAAAAATGAAAATTAATGAAATGAGAGAGAGTTAAAATTATCTGGAAAATTTTTTCTCATCAAAGGACAACATTTGACGCGATTATAAAGCAAATTCGAGTAAAAGCCAATTTCACCCTCTTATTCAACTACAGATGCTTTGCTGAAAAATATCTCATATTTTTTTTTCAAAAACATTACTCGCTTAAATTTTTCAATCTTTTTTCTTAATTATTTTTTTTTCATCAATTTTTATGAATTTTTATTGAAAATTATTAGATATTTTTTAAATCATTAAGTTTTTGAGGAAGTTTTTTTAATAAATGTTTTTTTGAAAAAAAAAAACACCTAGGTACTACCCGGTAAACACACCGCCTGCTATTCGTATGCTAAAATCACAGAGACGAAAATCGCGGTCTATTCGCATACGAATAGAATGCGAAATCAAAGCAAAAATCGAAGAAAATTTTCTCAGATAAATTCGTATACTATTCGTGAGCGAATATCATGCTAAAATCGTATTTAAAAACCTGTAGATGTTTCGTGCGATATTAGCGCGATATTCGCTTGCGTATCGCATGCCTGAAATCACATTGAAAACAGGCAAAAAGTTCGTACGATATTAGCGCGATATTCGCATAAGAATCGTATGCTAAAATCGCAGTGGAAAACGTGCAAATATTTCTTACGATACTAGCACAATATTCGCATACGAATCGTATGCTAAAATCGCAGTGGAAAACGTGCAGATATTTCTTACGATATTAGCGCAATATTCGCTAGCGAATAGCATGCGATTTTCACTACAACTTCTTTCAATACGTTTTACAAATGAGAGAAGTCAGTTTCAAACATGAACGTGTACTTGAATGTATTGCAGTGATATTTAAACAATAAAATAAAGGTTTTTCTGGGTTTTTTGATTTTGTTGGGGAATTTTGTGTTTTGTTTGATGTTTTTTCTTCTTTTTAAGTAAAAACGCCAATGATTTGATTTCAAAGTGATAAAAATGGAGACGAAGGCAGAATTTCTTGGACGATTTCCACTCACAGTAAGTTAATTATTTTGAATTTATATCTTATTTGTGATCGCGTGAATCTGTGTGAAATTAAATTTTATCAAATACTAAAAATTTTAGACGTCTTATCAGTGCTATAAAATTTTTCAATTGTTCCTCTTCCTTCTCCAATTTGAACGCAGTATTATGCGAAATTATAAGGAAAGGAAGAGTCAAATCGAAATTTTTGTAATAATCGAAATTATTTCTAAGATTTTAATCTACAACTTTTGTTTGAAAAATTTTCATTTGGGACTGCGGGACAGCCCTTCTTCCCTCTCACAATTCAGAGTAATAAATATACGTTTTTATACCTATCTAATCTATCTATCTATCTATCTATCTATCTACGTAGTATTGGGCATAATTAGAGGGGGGGGGGGGCTCAAATTGAGAAATTTTTCAAACAAAAGTTGTAGATTGAAATCTTGGTAGTAATTTTGATTTTCCTAAAAATTACTTTATCAAATGTCACTGATAGGTACTCCAAAAACTTTACGATTCGGCATAATTTCATTTTCCACAGATCTGCGATCACAAATATGATATATTTTCGAATAATTAATTTACTGCTGAGTGGAAATCGTCAAAAATCATTTGCCTACTTTTTAGAGGCGAATTCCGAACGCTAATCGCAAGCGAATTAACAGCGAATAGAACGCTACATTCGCTGCTAATTTCGCGTACTATTAGCGTTTGAAATTAGCCGCTAAAAAAGCGGACATTTTTGATATGCTAATAGTACGCTATTTTCGCATGCTATTCGTATACGATAAATGCGAATTTAGCGCTCTATTAGTACGCGATTCGCATACAGTGTGTTTACCGGGTAGGTAGTCATTTGAATTTTTCAGAAATCAAATTAAAAAATTCTCACTAACTAAATTCGAATTTCAAGTTGAGAATTCTGATGCTATGTTTTTAAAAATTGAGAGCGTCTTAAAATTAGGAAAAAAAATTAATGAACTTGAACGAATACAAAAAATGCAAATAAATGAAAAATTTTGATTTCCCCCCTTTTTTTTATGAAATTGGAAGTGTGACTTGAAATTTGTTCAAGAAAAAACAAAAAATATGAAATTATTTTCTCATGAATTGCTAGGTCAAAAAATATTGCTCATTTTTTAACTTCCAGTTTTTTTTTTTTTTTTTTTTAGAAAAATGAGGGGTGCCTCAAAGTATCATTCAAAATTAGGTTGGGGAAAAAATAATAAATTGAGAATTAATTCTCATGAAAAGGAACAATGTTGATCGGTAATAACCACAACAAATTAAGAATTTGAAAATCTATCCATGGTTGATTGAGGTCTATTTAAAATGTAATTGGGTAGAAATAAAAAATACGGAATCATTTTCTCATAAAAAAAAAACTTTCGGAGGGTTAGGCAAAAAAAAAATCGAGAGTTTGAAACTAAGGCCACCCTAAAAAGTAAATTTTCTACCTAATTTGTATACTCGTAGGTACGTAAGTATTGAGTACATTCACCTGAATTTTTTATAATAAATTAATAGTAAGATTTTTTTGTACTTAGTCGAGTCGTTGAAAGATCAAAGATACAGGTAGCTGTCAAATTACGTTTCTTGCACCGTGCTTATTCAATGAATTTTTCATGTCGTACTGATTGACTTTATCCAAATGTTAATTTTATCGTACACGATTCCAAATGTACATAGAAGTATTGAGTAATGAATACACGTGTGGATACCAGCAAATGTGCGACATGATTTTACTGCAAATTTATAGCATTTTATAAAACAAGTCACATTGAAGTGTTAGTTTAAAAAGAAAAGAAAAACACAAGTTCGTATACAATGTATAGATATTCGTTTGAAATTCAGCAGCTTTCTCAATGTCAAAGTTTAGTGAATTTTCGTGTAGGTAATTTCTTCGAGATATTTACGCAGATACGTACCTACCCAGTTAGTACGTCTACGTATCGTACCTATCTATAAAAAATCGTGAAAATTTGTTACGTATTCAGTTTGTTTTTCTTTTTTAAAAGTAAGTAATTCAGTTTATGGGTAGTTGCTCTCACCATCTTTCAGTACAATGCCCAATAATTGAAGTCGAAAATTTGTATGTGTAATTCTTCGCATCGCATCGCACGGCAAGAAATTTAATAAAGCTCGGGTTAGATATTACTTAGAGAAAATACGATACTCGAAGTGAACTTTCATTTCGCATTTGAAATCGGTCGACGGTAACGAATCCTATCTATCATATTGATTGCGTTAGGGAAAAACAAGAAATGATTTCAAAAATTGTGCATTTCGTCAACTTTTTCCTTTCTTGTCGCTTTTTCTCCTAAGTAAACAAATATATCTGCACAGTTTCTAGAGAAAATATACGCTGATACTTGTTGTTTGAAATATGAGATATCATTGTACATTATGGCGGATAAAACAGCATACCCTTGAACCTATAATATTACAAGTAATATCGAAGTTTGTAAGTGGGATTTCTAGAAAATATGCTATTTTTTTTTGTTGGTTTTATACCATTCGAAGGATTATGTTCGCAATTCTGAATACTTATCGTTGGTATTTTGTCACTCATCAATTGCATATTTCCTTAGACATTTTTTTATTGATTTTTTTTTTTTTTTTTGAAACTCGAATACACTTTTGGGTATAATTTCCGACTATATCGATAAGTATCATGCGACTGTAAAATGTATTTTTGATTGGAATATTTCAATGAAAAAGTCATTTTGAGATTTTAACGATCATTCGGGGCTCGTGGGATTTCAATCCGAGTTGAGAGTTGTTTACATTTTCTCTATCCGCCTAGTTTTGTTTTTCATTATCAATGTTTGATTTTATGCTCGATGATTTGCCTACGCGGTGACATCACAGGAGCATGATAAATACTAAAATCAAAGAGTGCAGAAAAGAGTAAAATAAACATAACGAATGGAATGATATTAATTAATTAACGAAAACGCGAACGCTACAGTAATACCTATTTTATTTCTAAATACTTCGACATGTTCTGATTGATTGCGCTATTATTGGTTAAGGAAGAAAAAAAAGGATGGAAAGAGGCGATCGAAGGGAAATAACAGTACCTAGTGCTTAGCCAACGTAAGTATAATAAATTGGTTTAGACTAAAGTGGAGTTCACATTTCATGAGTCATTAATTCGTTAACAGAGCGCGCCGGAGGAACCTTTTTTAAAATCAATTAATTCGCTTTTTAGCTCCGCCCAAACACGAACTTGTAATTGAACGCGATCGCGAACAAACACTTTCTTTTTTCTCTCTCTTCGTCGACGATTAAAACACCCTTAACGGTTTTCTTAAGACAATGGATAACACGAATGAGAAAACTTCCGCCATTGCCTTTTAATAATAAATCGAACCGCAAGTACACGTTGGAAAGCTCGTGGCGTAAATTTTTACACTGGTCAGAAAGTCTCTTTCTCGTCACATCCTATTTTACTTGTAACCGTTGAGCCGGCAACTTTGCAGCGAATAAGTTTTGTTGTAGTTTCACTTGTGCTCTGAAATTAATTCCAAATCAACAAGTGATGCTGTTCCAGTGTCGAGATGAGGCATCGTTTATCAGCATTTTATCAAAGTATTGTTTTCATGTTATAAGTTGTATCTGAGGGAATTTTTTTCCTCAAAATTCCAAATAGTCCGGCATAAATAAAGGGTGGCCCTTATTTTGGACTTTTGGATTTTTTTTTTCATGTCTTACCCCCTTCCCTACTAAACTTCCTTTTTTATGATAAGTATATCTAATAATGCCTTAACTGAATTTTTAGTAGCCCTGATCATTCCCTCTTTTTTGGAAAAAAGGAAAAAATAATTTTCAAAATTTTACTTTTTTTTGGTAAATAACCCATTAATTTTTTTTCTTTTTCATGAGAATGAATTCCCAATTTTTTATTTTCACCCAATTCAAATTTCAAGGGGCACTTTGAGGCACTCCAAATAAAAACAAAATAAATACGAAGAAAAAAAAATAATTTTCTCACCTAGCATTTGAAGTTGTTATATTTCATTGAAAAATAATTCTCTATTTTTAATTTTTCGCATAACTGAATTTCTAAGCCGGTTCACTCATCTCCATTTTGGAAAAAATAACAAGAAAACTGAAAAATCAACAATTTTCAAAATGAGGGGCTAGTGGCACCACTTTAAAATCAGTTAAATGAAAAATAAAAAAATAAGAAATTACTTATCTTCTAATAAAATATGTAGAACTACTTCAAATGCTATTTAAGTAAAATAATTGTGTTTTTTTTTAAATTGGGAATTCATCGTGAAAAGGAATAACGTTGAATTTCCCCAAAAATACAAGATTTTAAAAATGATATAGGAGCGAGCACTTGAAATCCAATTAGGGAAACGAATACAAAATACAGAATTTTCTCACAAGAAAAACAACTTGGGAAAAGGTAAGACAAAAAAAAATCGAAAATCCAAATTATGGGCTACTCTAATGCACTGCATTTCCTGACAATCCTCTAAAACATGTTTTTTTTTTGTAAATAGGACATCTCATAGAAACTCCAAGTTATGTTGCCTAAAGTAAAATAGGGTAAGCGTCTGTAAGATCGCGCACCTAGTGGTTGAAGTGACCTCACATTTTTATTTATGAACCAAAACGTCTGATTTTTGGATATGTTGTAGCACAATCATTCTCCCTCAACATATCAAAATTTCAGACATGTTGGTTCACAAGAATTTCGACAGGAATTTTTTCCCTGGACCACTTCAAAATTGACCACCCAAAAAACCTGTCCGTAAGATCGCGCAAAGCCGTTCCTAAGATCGCGCATGTAGAAAAAAGCGTTATTTTGCGTCAAAATACGTATTTATTTAAGTAATATCTAATAAATATCGCATACGAGCTCCACCGTATCACGTCCCACCCCCAAACAGACCATGTGGCACCATTTTCGGCAAGATTGATTCTGGCACTGGATCCATTTATACGTTCCGCAAAATCGTTCAAAATCTCCTCATTACAACTCAATTGACGAGTACTAGTACGAGCACGATTAAATCTACTTTGGTAACTATCATTCATGATAATTACATCAGAAACTATCAAAAATACATTAGAAAAAATGTGCACGATCTTATGGCAATTTGGCACTTTTCATTTGATTGGCATTTTTGGCACCTGAATCGAACGTAATCGATCTATCTTATATATCATTGGAAAGGGCATGAAATTTCCTTTTCAACCATGTAAAGTACTTATCAGTTCGTTATGAATTAAAATCACCACAATATCAGTAAACCCGCAGAAAAATTATAATTTGACCATCAAAAAACTTCAAATGCAAATAACTTCACATGGTATTTAGATAAAATCACTTTTTTGCTTTCTGTGATGTTCTTGTGTGAAAAGCAATCTTACCACCGTGTCAGATTTTAAAATTTGCACATAGGTTCTGAGAAAAGGGCACTGCGCGATCTTAGGAGCTGCGCGATCTTACAGACGCTTACCCTAATAGTCATTTTGATAGACTTGTCAGTTTAAAAATTCTCAACTTCGTAATCTCTTGATATATGTGTTCAAGAAAAGAAATGGCCACAACTAAAAATAAAGTACAAATACATAAAATTTGCAACAAAAAAAGTTATTTCCATTTTTTTCTGAAACTGAGCAGGTGACGTAAAAATAGTGTCAAAATTTACAGTAAGTATAGAAAAATAAAGATATACCCCATTTCTTTGAATAAGATACAACGTTGCCGTTGAAGTTTAGAAAAAGAAATGAATGAAACAGTTCTGTATAGGAACTTTCATCTGCTTAAACATTTATTTGAACTTTTTTTATCAGTAGATTAAAAAAGAGGGTTCGTATATCTACAACTACAATCTACATACAATTCTACATGTTCATTAGGGTGGATTAAAAAAAACCATACCTCGACCTACTACAAACATTTTTAAACAAAGAAATTAAAGGTGGTCCTTATTTCGGAAATTTTGAAACTGTTTTCAATATCAGGCGTCAAATTGGTGACGTATAAATGGAGAAAATAATTCCATATTTTTTATTTTTTCCATAACTGCATTTTGAGCTGTGCATGCTACTAGCCTCAAATTTTTAAAAAAATTGAAAAATTGAGGATCCCGAGCAGCACACTCGACAAATTATCGAAATAAAAAATCGACAGAATATCGAATTCGATAAAGTGTCGCGTTAGTTCCGCATAAATCGTGAAATTATCTTTCGATATATCGACCGATTATCGATGAATTATAGTTGGCAAAATCCATCAACAGATAAACTTTCGATAAAATCGAACGATTTTTCTTTTAAAAATCTCAAGATTATAGTTAGATACTTCATCGATAACCTATCTATAAATTGAAAGATAATTACACGATTTATGCGGAACTAACGCGACACTTTATCGAATTCGATATTCTGTCGATTTTTTATTTCGATTTAGTTTCGATATTCTATCGATTTTTTATTTCGATTTAATTTCGATATTCTATCGATTTTGTATTACGATTTTTTGTAGATTATCTAGTTTCGATATTCTATCGATTTTTTGTAGATAATTTAGCATATATGGGTATATGCGCGCGCACATTTTCAAGACCGGCTGGCGAGTTTGAAGTCGTAGTTACGCTTAAGGCTGGCGAATTTCGTTCCAAATACAGCAGTTTCTACCAAAACAAGCGTCTGTTGCGAACATCGGAGTTCGTTCGCATAATACGAATTGGATTATAATATTCAAACATCTTATGCAAAATTGGAGAAGAGGGAGGGGTCCAATTGAAATTTTTATAATAACTAAAATTATTTCTAGGACCTTAATTTACAACTTTTGTTTAAAATTTTTTTCAAATTGGCCCCTTTTTCCTCCGCTCCTCCAATTTTGAATAAGTACCAACGGAGTATTATGCAAAATTGGAGGAGAAGGAGAGGTCCAATTGAAAAAATTTTCAAACAAAAGTTGTAGCCTAAAGTTCTAAGAATAATTTTGGTCATTACAAAATTTTCGATTGGGCGCCTCCCTCCCGTTCAATTTTAAATACTAAGTATTCACATAGTAATCGTAGTATTGAACTTGGTAAAATTTTATTTAAGAACAACGATCTGGTTTCAAGTAAAATACCTAGTAAACCAAAAAAACTAGATAACTTGTTTGAAAATTTTTTCAATTTTGATTTCGCATATTACTGTTACACGTAAGTAGGTAAATGCAAAATAATAGAGGCTAGAGATGAGGTCCAATTGAAAAAACATTTCAAACAAAAGTTGTAGAATAATATTCTGGATTTAATTTTGGTTATTATAAAAATTTCGATTTGGCCCTTTCTTCCCATCCAATTTTGAATATAAAGTAGGTATTTTTTGACTAGAAAAAAATCAATATAGTTTCAACAACTATCGTTACAAAATCGTTGAAATATCGAAGTCGATAAATTTCATATAATGTGTCGATAATATAGTTTTAAATATCGTCACAAAATCGTTGAAAAATCGAATTCGAGAAATTTCATATAATCTGTCGATAATACAGTTTTAAATATCTTCACAAAATCTTTAAAAAATCGAATTCGATAAATTTCAGATTATTTGTCGATAATATAGTTTCAAATATCGTCACAAAATCGTTAAAAAATCGAAATCGATAAATTTCATATAATGTGTCAATAAAATAGTTTTAAATATCGTCACAAAATCGTTGAAAAATCGAATTCGAGAAATTTCATATAATCTGTCGATAATACAGTTTTAAATATCTTCACAAAATCTTTAAAAAATCGAATTCGATAAATTTAATATTCTTTTTCGATAGTATAGTTTCAAATATCTTCACAAAATCGTTAACAAATCGAATTCGAGAAATTTCAGATTATTTGTCGATAATATAGTTGTAAATATCTTCACAAAATCGTTGAAAAATCGAATTCGAGAAATTTCAGATTACGAGTCGATAATATAGTTTCAAATATCTTCACAAAATCGTTAAAAAATCGAATTCGAGAAATTTTAGATTATTTGTCGATAATATAGTTCTAAATATCGTCACAAAATCGTTGAAAAATCGAATTCGAGAAATTTCAGATTATTTGTCGATAATATAGTTTCAAATATCTGCACAAAATCGGTGGAAAATCGGATTCGATAAATTTAATATTCTTTGTCGATAGTATCGTTGACGAATATCGTCCTAAAATCGTAATACTATCGAATTCGATAGTTTTTAGATTTTTTGCCTATAAAATCGTACAGCTAAATCTGTATCATATCGTGAGAACATCTTTAGATTTTTAAACGATTTTTTATCGATACGTTTCAACTTTCGATATTATCGATCGAGTGTGCTGCTCGGGATATGGCAATGATTAAAAATCACCGAAAATGGTCTTTTTGGACTATAGGTATAATTTAATAGGTACCTATGGTAAAACTATCCCATTCATTAAATCTTTTTTATTTATTTTTTTCAATTTTTTTTTCTCAAAAATTATAAAAATTACGTGTTTCCATGTCCCACAAAAACCGGAGTAAAGATGAAAAATCATCGAAAATGGTCTAATTGGTCTTTTTATATACTAACCCACCCAATGACAATTTTTCTAAAAAAAATTGAAATTTTCAAAATTTTCATTTTTAAAGATTTTTTATTTTTAAACTGGATGCAGTTAAGGAAAAAATAAAAAATTGGGAATTACATTCTCCTATAGTGCACATCACCAATCGACATCTGATATTGGAAACATTTCCAAATTTCCAAAAATATGAGCACCACTCTATTTAGCCACCCACCTTGAATAATACAATTCTGAGTTTATACGCCTTTGTTTGAGTTTTTGAACAAACCTATCAATCAAAATGACCACCATTTTGGTACCCTCAACATTCATTTTGAGAAACATAGCTTAAAATGTTCACTATGGAATATCTGCTTTACAAAAACCCATATTTCTTAGGATAGATCAGGTGGGGGTTTGGAGTACATTACCTGTGGCATATTCCAGGTCAAAATAATCTTTCAATTTTCTAGCATCATAAAAATATAGGTATAAGTATTCGGATTCAAAAAAAAAAATTAATTCAAATACCACCGTGGTAAAATATTTATTCCATAATTAAAAATAGCGGGCAGCGAAAGCTAAACGTATTCGGAATTTTAGAAATATTTTTACCAAATATACCGGCGAACGAAATATTTAAATGGAAGCGAATCCAATACGTGTGAAAATTTAATAAAATTCGCAATAAAGGTATTGAAGTAAAATTACACGACTGCAGATGGCGAAAAATTCGATATAGATGAGAGCAACAGAACGCTGGCCGAGCTTCTCCCTCACTCGCTCTTGCCAAAAAATAAAGAAAAAACTATCGAAATGAGAGAAATATGTAGGCGTAGCTGTGATAATAACGGAGACGAAAAAAATTCTGGAATGCGAGGTGAAAAGCGATGAATCGATAAATGAAGAAAAATAATGTAACTGCTTCGGTAATGGATTGTAGCAGGGGAAAAAAAATGACAATCGCGAAAAAAAAAAAAAAAAAAGCGCCAGATGTAATTTTAACAAACGTCATTCGGAACTCGACGTTCTTCCAACTTGAAAGTTGATATTTCGATTATATACGAGGTTGCAAAAATGGACTGTATAATGTTTCCATATTTTTTATTTTTCACGAATAAAGCCAACATTTAAGAGGGAGAAAATTTCATACGTGCTGGAACGAGTTGAAATTTCACGTTGGTAAAAATTTTGATTACGGTGCGATCTAATCGCAAATGTTTATTTTGAAGACAAGTTGAAAATGTGAAGTGTACATAGATGGATGCTTATTTAGCCTCGTTGAGAATGAGAATACTGCAAAGATAAGCCATCTATGGCGTTAATGCTGTGTTTAATAGCTCTAATGAAATATAAATGGTACATGGGTGCGTTGACATCGATAAACGACACCGCAGCAGCAGATTAAACACAATATGAAAAATTTCATCAGCGCCTATGCCCGCCCCGAATGAATCCTATACTAAGCTTTACAACTTCAATAACAACTTTCATCGAGTATTTATTTAGTTGAAAAGTTTGTTTTTGTTTGCAATGTTTGTTACAAAACGTTAAGTTTGTTTTATTTATTGTACCTCCTCAGTTTCTTGTCAGGTGTCACATAAGAAAAGTATTCACCACTGAACATTATTCAAGCGAGTACTCCACTTTTAAACTAATCCTTTTTATTCTTCTTTTCTCTCTCATTCTGCTATTTTTTCTCATTCTCATTGCCGTGTACCAGTCTGCTTTTGCTATGTTTTGTTGTTTGTTCCATACACTCGGATAAAGTTGTACATCTTCCTAATTTGCCAACATTCCGCGAACTTCCAAAACACGAAATACTTTTATTTCTTCTTTCTTTTTCACTGGTTTATTAATTTAATTTGTTTGTCCGCGTGGTGTAAAGCTATATCCGTTTTCAAATCCAACTATTTCTGTATCGTTTGCGCAGTTATTGAATGAATTCAACGAATAGCGGCGGATACAAGGTTTTTATTCTTTTTCTTCTTACGTTATTTATAGTATCAAAGACGAGAATTTTTACAACTTGGAAGATTTGTAAAAAAAAGAAATCGACCTCGAAAGTTATAAGCGGGAATTACCTCAAGAATTTTTCAGAATTGCGCGAATTTGAAATTTTTTCACTCTGGTGATGTCGTGAAAAATATCTTTGGTGGAAATAAAGAGGTAAATGGCCTCCATGCAAAATAAAAAAAATCACCAATAAATAAAATAGTGACCGGGTCCTTGGAAAGGCGATTAGTAGACAAAAAAAAAAACAGCGTCAGAAAACGTTTTTATAGTGTTGGCACATATGTGTGGACACTATGAATACGTTTTCTGACGCTGTTTTTTTTTTTGTCTACTAACCGCCTTTCCAAGGACCCGGTCACCTTTTGATCAACTTAAAAACAGGGGTAATAAAAAACAAAAATTACCACTACATCACACAGAAGAATCACAAATTTAAAAAAAAAAAGGCGAAAAACACCACGAAAAAATAATGAAAATGCGGAACAGCACCAACACAATATATGTATAATCAAAAACGCAAAACTCAATACAAAAAAACACCTCGAAAAAAACAGTAATTGAAAAATGAAGCTGCACTAAAGCAATATAAAGAACTGGTCGCTTCAACCATCAAAATCATACTGAACTGAAATAAACAATAACAAAAATCAAGACGTTTCCCCTACTTCTTTCTTTCCATCCCCATTACCAACTTAGCATCCGCTATACTTTTTCCTCCGCTTCCCCTAATCTTAATTATTAATTACTCCATAATAATTACATTTTTAGAAAAAATAAAACCGATGTACCGGGCTATACGAAAATCAGATCCACACTGCAAATTTCCTTATTCCACGTTCTATGGTTACAGAAATTATTCAAAATATAGTTTTCTAAAATCCTAGACCGAGTATGTAAGTCTAAATCTTGGAAAATTGGGCTAAAATTTTTTTTTCAAAGATGATTTCTAAAAATAAAGAGAATTCTTTTTTCTCTTTTCTTTTGTTGCCATGAATTATCCCAAAAATTACCACTAGATAAATTGAAAAAAAAAAAATTATTTCAAAGAGAAATGAATTTTAAAAATACTGGAGGAAACAATGAAAAAATTACTGCTAAATTGATGTAGCGGAAAGAGCAAATATCTCAAACAGGAAACATCCTACAGAAAATCCACAAAATTAAAAATATGTGAAACAACGAACAGAAATTATAAATTTGAAGCTTCAAACGTTCAAACAAAAACACCACGAAAAATAATTTTTTAAAAAACAAGAGAAAAAATAAACACCACATCATAATGAAAAAAATTAGAAAAAACAGATATAACAACAAAAATTACCACTAAATTAATTACTAATAAAATTAATTTCACTCACCATATTATCTGAAGAAGTGAACACCTCAAACAGGATATATCGCACAGCAGAATCGGTGACTGCCTAAAGTGCACAATTCGAAAGGGTACCAAAAGCGCAAAAAATTTTCCTTCTCATTTTACCAGAGAGACTTAGGACTGGCTGTGAGGATCACAGGTAAGTATGGTTAAAAAAATTTTGCACTTCTGTTAAGCGAAGTACATAAAGTGTATCTGAAAAAGTATGTACGGAGTGTTATACAAAATCGGAGGGAAGAGAGGGTCCAATTGAAAAAATTTTTAAACAAAAATTTGAGATTGAAGTTCTAATAATTATTTTGATTATAACAAAAATTTTGATAAGAATCCTCTCTTTAAATAGTATTGAACTTGGTAAAATATAACAACAATGACCTGGTTCAGAGTAAAATACTGAGAAAACTGCCTATACAAGATGGGATTCAATTTCTTCTCTAAAAGGTGGATGCTTGAAATTGTTTTCATGTTGTAATGTGAGAATCATTTTTTTCCTGGAAATGAAACAAAAAATTTTCACGGAAAAAATTCTCCTAAAATTTTTTTTAACACTTTTCTACAGATTAAAAAAAAATTCTCAAAGTTTAAAAAATATTTCATTTATTCATTTTACTATCAGAGAAAAAAAAAATAATTTTGGAAGAATTTTTAAAATTATTGTTTGAAAAAAAAATCTGTTTTTTTTTTTTTTTTTGAAAATGAAACAAATTTTTTTGTTCATAAAGAATATAACATTTTTTTCCAAAAAAAATACATAATTATTTAATTAATCATATGCCTATATAGATTTTTGGATATTTTTTGTTCCAAAAAATCCTGAAATTTCTTCATCTGAAAAAATTTATACTCAATGAGATTTGAGATTTCTCTATTTCAAAAAAATTGAGTAATTTTTTTATTCTAAAACAATTTTTAAAAATTTTGAAATTATTAATTTTTTTTTATTCAAAAAATAGGAATTTTTCTCCAAGAAAGAGAGACCTTCCCCCCAAAAAAATATCTATATATTTTTCAAAAAATTAAGATTTTGAGAAATATTTTTACTTCAAAATAATTTAATTCCAAAACGATAAAATTCAGATTTTTGATTTTTTTTAATGAGAATTTTTTCGCAAAAGTATAAAAATTATTTTAGCTAATTACTTCAATAAAAAATTCAGAATTTTTTTAACGCTTTGTACACCAACTACCTAAGGCTAGCGGCGTGAAAATGTTTTTTATTCCAAAACAATTTTTAAAATTTTTTGTACCTACCAAAAAATTAACCCGATAATTGAATCGGCTCATGCAAAAACAGGTTAACAAAAAATTAACCTGATAGGTATAAGTCACATTTTTGAAAATGTCATCAAAAATGTACAGGAGGCAAAATAAAGTGTATAGCACACGTTTTTTTCGTCTCCTCTTAAATTTCAAAAAGTATGACTTGACCTGTTTTTGCATGAGCCGATTCAAAAGAATCCTGAAGTCAACTTCTTTTTGAGATGTTCATTTAGTACCATCAGGTGCTATAGCCTAAGTACTATTTCACAGAGAAATTCGTCAGCGAGTAGTTTAACCTACTCATAACTCCCGTGAAGTTGCGTAGTCGAGGCACTACAACACCATTTCTATTCAAAAATAAGTATTTATGCCGTACATCTTTCTCCTAATATTTGGAACTTGTCAAACATAACACATTCAACTCCAACGTGCAACTTAATAACAAAAATCTCAGTGACAACGACAAAACACCGCCTAGCAGATCCAGGTACCTACCTGCACGCTGGTATAATTTGAAACAGGTGGATATTATGGTGGCAAAAAAGGTCTCAGTTGAGGGAATAATTTTCATTTTTCTTGTCAGAAAAAGTTTTTGAAAGAAGAAATTATCATAAAAGGTTGATGATAAGGGGGAAAGCGCTGCAAGAAGAAAGCACGGCTAAGAAAAGTAGGACGGGGAACAAATACACAAACTTGAATAGGGAATCTCTTAAATATAGGTACGTTTATCGTCATTTCTCTTGTATTTTGTTGCCTTCGGGGTTTCGCCTTTTATGATGAGGAAAATTCATTTGGATTAAATGTACGAAGACACGGTATGTAAAATTTATCTTTGTTCAAAATGTCAACTCGTAATAGTGAATAAGCGAGATATACCATTTGCCAATCCTTAAGCAGTTAAGAAATTTTTTTTTACGAATTTCATTTAAAGAACGTCTGTATTATGTGGATTTCTTGCGAGCGAATTGGATGTGCGTGTATTGTTTATTTTACGAAATTCCAAATTTTGCGGCTTACAATCAAAATCTGTCAAGTAGCGAAATGACAAAAAGAAGTTCATTTTTCAAATTATAATTTCATTTAGCTAAAACAATTAATTTAGACATCATACTGAAAAAAGCTGAGACGTCTGAAATTTATTCTCACGCAGAAAAACTTACAAAAGAAATCAGGCTTAATTTATTACAGTTTGCGGAATTAAAAAACCGCGATTGATGAATTTGTTGGAATTTAAACCGCAAAAGGTGTCTGAAATTTTTTCGTATTAAAATTTACTCTTGGAAGTAAGTATTTAATTAATAGGTATGAAGTTTTGAAGCGCGTAGGAGTTAAATCTAAATATTTCCTTAAAATTATGCTGATTTACGATGCAACAACTTTCAAACTTCTTTTTAACGGAACATAACAAAGTATTTACATCATGAATGACATTCAAAAGTTCCCAGGCTAAAGCTCACCGCCTGCGTAAAACTCAGCTCATCTAGTCTATGAAGCCTGCTTAAGGCTTAGGTAAGAAATTTGTTAAAGAAGTTTGTGTATTAAGGTAATTAAGTAAGAGAAATAAATGTTTCGCCCATTTTCATGAAACTCAGAATTTTCAAACGCAATGCCAGTCGTAATTTCCCAAAAATGAAAATCACAAAAATGTCAGGTATCTCAGTAAGACAAAGACACAAAATAGCATTTTAGGTGAGCATGATTTCTTGATTTTAAAATGTTTCTTTCAGACACCAAAAACTCGTCCAACTTCATCGCTCCTCATATCACCAAAATGTGGATTTCAAATAGAGATCCGCTCCTTGTTTTTACCTCTCTTAGTCTTATAATAAAATCGACTTCCAGAAATTTTTGATGGTGCTGAATACCATTTTTCATTTTATTTTGACTCTAGACCTAACAGAGGGCTTTGAGGGGAATGGACAAAACTCAAAATTACCAAAAATAGCATGTGAGGAATGAAAATCTAGGTTTTCTTGCCTCCCAAATCCGTCTTTGATATTTTTTTTGACAAATTCTCAACATTGACTTCGAGGGGGAAAGGAAAAACTTTGAAAAATTTGTATCTTAAAAAGATTTCAAAAATTCTGTAAAGGAATACCTAGGAATTTTTTTCTACTTTTTAGTGCATTTTTATTACTATTTTACAGAAGCGTGGTTTTTAAAATTTCCTCATTCATTTATTTGTGATACAATCAGGACACAAAAAGAAACATTTCTCATTCAAAAAATCTTGGCTCATCCAAAACGCAATTTGCTCTGATTTTATGGTTTCCTCTTACTTGGCCAAGAGCAAATTGTGTTCTGATTAAAGTATTAATTCAATTTTTGTTCTATTGATTTGGAATGTTTTTTTGTAAAATGTTATAACAAAAAAGCAACTAATTCTCAAGCAAATATTTACCAAATGGTAAAAGATGGTGTTTTCGCAATTATATTAACGGGGTTTCCTTTTGAAAATTATGTACTTTAATGAGTGGTTTTGTTTTGTTAGCGTTTTTTTCATGTATTCGCGAAGAAAGTACGTATTTTCTTGACCAGCTTCGTGATTGCTGTAGTAATATAAAAAGCACGCGATCAACAAGGATAAAAACGTAACAACTGAGGTATTGAGAAGTATAAAAATGAGGAAATGTTATCGAGTTCATGCATTTATGGAACGTGATTATTAGGCGAAACTATACAATTTTCTTATACCTATGATTTATCAGCAATTTAAAAAAAAAAACGAAACTCAAGACCAATTCCCAATTTTTTCCCTCTTGAGTCATCAATTTTTTAATACCTCGGAACTTTTTTTGGTGGAAAGTCGAGTTATCTTTGAAAATTTCTTAAAATTGTTGAGGATCACAATAAATGAATTATTAAATTGGTATATACTTACACATTACTCATACATAATAATGTTTGGTACGTATAACAATAAGGGCGGTATTGGTTATTTTCCATTAGGTACTTACTAATTAATCTTCTTACCGAGAGAGTATTTTTATTGTGCGGAGTAGGTATGGATTAGTGCTTTCACTAAAATAAATCTCTTATGGTACCGAATAAAATACGTAGAACTCCTTTCATTAAAATGTTGGATTGCGCTCGTCTTCGCTTTTTTTCTCTTTCTTCTTCTTCGTGCATTCAAATGATTTGAAATTTAATTTAAAATTCCCCGAGCACCTTCACTTCATACTCGGATTTTTTATACAAATTTTATTTCTTTCCTCATTTCCTTATTTTTCGTTTGCAACCTTTTATCTACCATTGTAATTGCAATCGTTCCACTGCTAAAAAGAACAACGCGTAAGAAAAATGAAATTCATTCTACACTATTCGCTATCTACATAAATAACCGAAGATGGGTTTATTTTTCTTTTTTTCCCTTTCCTATCGCGCACACTTTTGTGAGAAATTCTCACCGACGATCGAATAAGTGTTGTCGTTTGAAAAAACTCTCTCTGACGCATTATAATAAGTAGGGAAGCTTTTTCAATAAAGCGCCAGTCAATTCGATTTATAATACTTTTGGAGATTTTAAATTGATTATAGTTGGTCGAGTTTCTTTAACCTTTCGGTCCTCGGTGAATTTTTGGTTGTCATTTTTTTCGTCTAGGTTTTTTGCGTTGTGATCAATTTAAATAGGTACCTAGTGAAAATGTATGAAACATGGAAAAATATTTTTTCGTCGTGAATAATAATAAGCTGTATTGAAATGAGATAGAAATAGTAGGCACTAGACGTGAATTTTTTTCCAAATCTCTTCCGTTCGGATCTATAACTGATCTTTCAGCAACAGCTGTATTTTTTCAGTTTATTTTATTTGAAGATGAATTTTTATATTTGAGAACAATTATACACTGAAATTGGATTCGCAGTCGACGTTGTAAAGTTTTGTAGAGCCAGAAAAAAAAATCGTGCCCCTCGAAAAAAGCAAAACTAAAAAACAAGTTGAAGCGAAATGAAAAGTAAATTGTTATCTTGCAAATAATTTATATCAATGATGCAAAATTTCTTTGTTTACGGATTTTTTTGTTTTAAACTCGAAAAACTACCTAAAAACTTACTAAACATATCTTTCAAATTATAAGCAGAACTCATTTAAAAAGTTTCATTTTTTTAAAATTTAAACATAAGAAAAACATACTTATAGTTAAAATAGTGAAAAAATTTAGAACCAAAATCTTGGGAAAAGTTTGAGAAAAATAGGAAAACATAATACAAAGTTTAAATAAAAATATATAAAAGTTTTCAAAGATATAATTCATTTGAAAAATTATAAATTGCTTTTGAAAATATTTTTTTTTACTTCTTGATTTTTTAGCATTTTATTTTGGCGCGTTATTAAAACGTATTCAACTGCGTACGATTTATCATAATGATCGTAATATTTAATCGACTTCAGAAACCATTGGTAATCATGTCATTTTACCATTTGGATTAAACGAATTGAGGAAGTTGTCGATGATAAATGAAGATGTTTTGCTCTAACCAAACCCCATCCATCCGTCAGTATTACCCTTCTTAAGCGAGTAGATTAACACTTCAGTGATTCTGATACTGTATCGATACCAAGTATCGATACTATATCGATACTTTTGTTGATACTCAAAAGTATCGATACTAATGATACTGATACTTTTTTTTTCAAGTATCGATACTTTTTTTTTAATGCATTTTACTAGGTAATATTTATTTGCTGAAAGACGAAAAAGTGAAAATAATATTTAATCAGAGAGAATTTTTTTAGAGAAACCTGAGAAACAAAGTATTAGAAAAAAATATAACCTTGAACGAAAGAAGAGTCCAAATATGTCACACTTATTTTATATTCTTTACCTATTCTTTACCACACATTATAAGGCTAATAATTGTATTTGTTTCTAATTAAATGCTTTGTTTCTCTAATAAAATTCTGTTTTGATTGAATTTTATTTTCACTTTTTCGTTTTTCAGTAAGTAAATGTTGGTAAATTAAAATTTTCAGCAAACGGTATCGAAGGTATCGATACTTTTTGGTATCGATATTTCTGATACCCGATATCGATACTTTTCGAGTGGTATCAGAAACACTGTAACACTTTAATTTCATAATAACAAATGAAACTTTCGAATCGTTCACTCGTCAATATTTTTTTCATTATGATTGACAAAATTGGTTCGTGGAAACTGTTTTTAAAGGCAGACGAAGCCGCGCAGGGAATACTGAACTATAAACTCGACATTTCAATAATTTAGACAGTTGTGAAATCTTCAACGAAGCTCATCCCGCAAAACGAAAAAATTAATTTGAGGCGAGTTTCCTGAGCTGTACCTAAGGGATCCAGCAGGAGGTCTCATGTGTTTGGAAAGTTGCTAAAAGTTGGTAGATTTTTCCATTCGTTAGGTTTTGTTTATAAATTGACAAATTTTTGACAGTGATGACCTTTTGAACCGAATTTTTCGATACGAAAATATACCTACAACTGTGAATTTTTATCTATCTTTATTTACAACAGTTGGGAATAAGGGCACTAAAATTCATGTTACGTGTAGGTATATGTATATGTCATAATATACAAACTTATTTGACCGTTTATAGCCTCATTTTACTTTAAAATGTTTGGACATGAGAAAGTTTTAAAGAGGGAATAGTAAAAAACTGCAATTTCTATTTCTTATTTAATCTTATCTCAATGTAGAAGTCATGTTTGAAAAACTTTATAGACATAAGAATGAAATAAAATAAGAGATGACTCAAAAAATTGTTTTTAAAAAATTTAAAGAAATTCAAAAGTTTGAAAAAAAGTTATTATTGAATAAAAGTGGAAATTTTTTTTGTAAATAAAGTTGAGGAGTATTTTATTTAACAAAATTGTAAAGGGGGAAAAAAATCTAAAAGAATAATTAGGTAATTCAATGAACTTGATTTCAAAAAATCTTTTTAAAAAATCAGAAATAATGTTTGATGAGATAAAAAGAGATTGTTTTTGAAAATAAACCAAAGAAATACGTTTAAAGAATATTGTATGCAACAAATTGAAAAATAATAATTGTTATTAAAACAGGATAATAAATTAAACATACTTCGCAATTTTCAAAAAATATCAAAAACTTGAAAAAAAGAAAAATCATTTTTTAACCAAATTAAAAAATCTGTTTTTTTAAAAAGTTAGTCAAAAAAATGCAGAGTAATACTCCGAGGCTCGAATTGAAATAAAATCATGAAACGGAACTCATTTTGATCTAAAAGTTTTGCCAATTCATGTCAAAAATACAAATTAAAAAAATTGTTCCAATTTACTTATTTAGGGGAGAGTACCCCACAGTGAGACACTTTTTAGTCAAAAATTCATAACTCTACTATTTATCATCAGAAATGGTTGGTTATGGGATCAAATGCAAACTACATCGTTTACGCTCATAATGCATCCATAAAAACTGAAAAAATATCATTTTAGGACCATTACACAATTTTTCAAAAAAAATTTGACAAGTTGTCTCACTCTGTACACGGGTAGCTCAGAGTGAGACAGATCGTGGTGAACTATGAGACGGTGTCTAAAATGTTATAATTAAATGGAAATACGTGCTCTTGACCCAATATAATATTTAATCATAAGTCCAAGATATGCTATAACTTGAAAAATTTACAATAAATGAAAAAGGGGAGCTATAAATTTTTTTTAAAATTTCATAATTTGAGAAAGTTTGCATTGCATGAATTTTTCTTGTTTTGTTCATTTTGCTCTTTCTGTTGTCATTATTGCCATGAGGTGTACATAATTTGGCAGTATTAGGCAGTATAACATCTAAAAATCAGACTTGGAAATTTTTTGTATGTTATTGCTATTACATTTTTGCCGATATGGTGCACAATGGGACACTGTCTCACTGTGGTCGACCCACGTTTTTTCTTCTTCTAAAATTCATAACTTTTGATATTTTATACTTAGGATTACGATTCTAACGTTAAAACGTACTTATTTGGTTATATTTCACATCAACCCATAAGGGTATTCTCGAACTCAACAGGAAAAATTAAATTTTCAAAAAAACCCACTTTTTACAAAATTAGGAAAAAAACGTGATTTTTAGAAAAATTGCAATAGCAGGTTTACCATTCAGCGAAACGAAACATTTGTTAGTTCACGTGATGTATATGATTAAAAGCTATATTGTGTCTGAAGGAGCCCAAAAATTAGCAATATTAAGTAGGTAAAAATAGGCTGTTTCACTCTGTCTACCGTCTCACTGTGGGGCACTCTCCCCTATATTTCTTTCATTTCCCTCTTTAATTTATGAAAACTAATTTTTATAAATTAATCCAGTTCAGTAAATATTAAATAAGTTATTTTAGACTTGAAAAAAAAAATCAACTTAAACCTTTGGCAATAAGACATATTTATGTACACCTACAAATTAGGTATGTCCGCTTGAAGAGTGAATCTATTTTAAAATGAAAATCAAATAGAAAAGTTTTAACTTTTCTTCAAAATTGGATGACTTCTAGACCTTTTGCCATCAGACATTCTGAAATGTATCTATGTATTTTATAAAGACCAATTTGAATAAATAAATTTATGTAGGTACCTTTTTTTTTGCTTCATAAAAACTGAACTTTTTTTAAAATGTGACTTTAAAGAATAGAAGTATTTTTTATTCCAATGAAAATGAAAGATTTTTTTTCTAAAAAAAAAAAATGTCAGATTTTGTCCCACAAAAAATCAAAAATATTTTTCCTCCAAAAAAACTGAGAATTTTTGCTCTAAAAATTAAAGATTTCATCCTAAATAAAAAAAATAATATTATTTCTTTCAAAAAATTAAAGATTTTTTCTCCAAAAATTTGAGAAATACTTAGGTACTTATACCTAATTCAGAAAAATCGAGAAATTTTCTTCATTAGAAATTTATTTATCTTTTCTCGGAAAAGTTGAGATTAATTTATAAATTTTCTCCAAAAATGAGAGATTTCATCTTGAACAAAATAAATATAAATATAGATTTTTTTCTTCCAAAAATGTAAGAAGAAATAGGATTATTTTTCTTCATTATTATTATTATTTTTTTTTTTTCAAAAAATTGAACAATTTTTTTAATTCAAAAATTTGAGATACATTTTTACATTTAAAAAAAAAAATTAAAAATTCTCTTCTCCAGAAAATTGTATATTTTTTTTAAAAGTTGAAAGCTCTCTTTCTACATAAAAAATATTTTTTTTTTCAAAAAAAAAAAAAATAATGAAAAATTTTGAAGAACCATCACTATAACATTATTTTTGCTGACTAGGATTCTCTAGCAGTATTACACTTCAGCACTTTCCTGGCATAAGACGTAGGTGAAGTATAGGTACAAGGTACATATTAAAAGTATGTGACTGGTTGGCTAGGTTTCCAAATATGTGACGTATTATACTAAATTATATTGGTTTCCTAAATGCACATAGTTATGTCTTATAAATTCACGAGTCCATAATATTTATACTGCTGAAATGATGTACACCTAGGTATATCCCGACGTTACTTGATCCACCACAAACGCGTACCTAGGGGTAGATATTTGAATTATCCCAGTAAACAACGAAGGTTTTGTCAGAGGTATATAGGAATAATAAAGTCAAGGTTATCGCGTTAAGCCAAAGAGTAATTTAAGTTTTGTTAAACTACCTGAAGTAAATGAATTCTGTTTGAAATTCTATTTAACTTTTTAACTTGATTACTTGTGGTCGAAGTGATGCGGTTTACCGCAAAGTACGTTTCGTCGAGTGTCTGCACTGGTTAAATTTCAGTCGGTTGTAGAGTTTGCAAGTGCGTTTTGTTAGGAAACAAGTTAATCAAAAATATTACTGGAAGCGGATCACGAAGTATAGCGAGAGTGGCGGTATTTCACCTGAGAGTATTTCCGCTCGCTTCATTTTCAGATTTTTAAAAGAATTTTCATCTCGGATGATTGCTCGTTGACTGGTGTTTTAACATCTTGGCCTGGCGCATCGTATCGAGTGTTTGTGAAGTTTGTAATAATTCCTGGTACAAAATGCGGTTGCAGCGAATTGCTATTTGGGTATCCGGTGTTGGAAAATGTACGGTCGCTGGTTGGCTATATAATGCATAAGGAATAACTTGGCTACGGTTTAGCAATTTTGATAATTTTACGAATTTTCTATTCGCTGGAGAATAAATTTCAATGCATCGGTAAACAGTAAATCGAGTAGAAGTGTACCGAGTACGAATACTTGGGATATTATTTCAAATGAAAAATCCTCGGCGCTGAATTGAAATGACGAAGACGAGTTTGTATACAGGGTGTTCCTGGACCAGTGCACCCTTCAAATCATTGATGCCGCTCCCCAAACTACACTAATGCATACATGTTTGTCGACACTAAGATTTGAAGGCGAAAAGTTATGACTTGTAATGGTCATTTTTTCAGAATGTCGTAACTTTGTTGATAGTGCAGATAGATAAAAGGGACTGTCCGGGTAACATAGTGAAAAGTGCCTCGTCACCGATTGGGACGAAACTCACCCCAAATGTTGGTATTGATGTAAAACTACCCCAAAAATTTTTTTAGATCCCTACCCGAGAAAAATGGCCGTATATGACGAAAATTCAATATTTTCTGTACGGGGAGGGGGTGATCCAAATTTTTTGAAATTTTCACAGAAAATAGTGTCTGTGCAGGTGTATGCGTGAGAATTTTTTTTTAAAAAATTTCTCGAATTTTCCGGATTTTCCAGGGGGTTGAAATTTTCAAAAATTCATATAAAAAAAATGGGGAGGGGGTCATGGCTGAAATTTTTTTCAAAACTGTGTTATACTCTATAGTATAACATATATTTTACTCGGGTCCCAAAAATCGGTGCAACATGGTCAAAAAAGGAAAAACATGTAAATACCGCGTTTTTCTTCATTTTTTCGCCATATTTTAGATGTTCAAGGTCAAAATTTTGGAAAAAATCAGAATTTTGTGTAATGTACTCGTAAAAGATACCAAAACGAGGTACTAAGCTAACAATATCTAAATACTAGCCGTAGGGCCCGTGGAACATGGACCCTGCTTGTTTTGAGCACTTATAGGGTGGTCTTTTTTATACTTATTTGGGAAAATTTTTTTTTGAAATTTTGAGCGGACCCCCCCCCCCCCCTCCTAGATTGGTTCTATTCCATGAGAAAATAACCCACAAAAAATTTTAGCTTGATCGGTTCACCCCCCCCCCCCCCCTTCACCTATCGCAGGGGCATTATTTGAAGAATGGTGGTCGAGCGCGCGAGCCAAGAACTTTTCCACGGCAGTTCGCCGTAACGCGTCATGTAATCTCTCGGGCTCGAATTGACTTCTAATTCACATTTTTGTTTCTCTTCTGAAAGTGATTTAAATATCGAAATTTGCAAGATCCGTATGTAGATATAGGTTATCGAGGGCGCTGAATTCGATTGTGGAACTAAAATTCACTTTTGACCCCAAAATGCGCCGCTGAGGGGGGTTCAATTTTTACAATTTCGACATTTACAATATTGGTATCAAAATATAGGTTTTTGGAGGCGCTGAATTCGATTTTAAAACTCAAATTCACTTTTGGCCCCTTAATAAATCCCCAGGGTGGTTCAATTTTTATAAGTTTAAAATTGAAGTACAGGTATAAGATTGCAGTGCAAATTTTAAAATTATCGAAATCGAACTCCCTCTCGAGAGCTCCATTCGAAGGTCAAATGTGAATTTGAGTTTTAAAATCGAATTCAGCGCCCCCAAAACCTATATTTTGATACCAATTTTGTAAATGTCGAAATTATAAAAATTGAACCCCCTCAGCGGCGCATTTTGGGGTCAAAAGTGAATTTTAGTTCCAAAATCGAATTCAGCGCCCTCGATATCTTTTACGAGTACATTACACAAAATTCTGATTTTTTCCAAAATTTTGACCTTGAACATCTAAAATATGGCGAAAAAATGAAGAAAAACGCGGTATTTACATGTTTTTCCTTTTTTTGACCATGTTGCACCGATTTTTGGGATCCGAGTAAAATATATGTTATACTAGAGAGTATAACACAGTTTTGAAAAAAATTTCAGCCATGACCCCCCTCCCCATTTTTTTTATATGAATTTTTGAAAATTTCAACCCCCTGGAAAATCCGGAAAATTCGAGAAATTTTTTTTAAAAAAAATTCTCACGCATACACCTGCACAGACACTATTCTCTGTGAAAATTTCAAAAAATTTGGATCACCCCCTCCCCGTACAGAAAATATTGAATTTTCGTCATATACGGCCATTTTTCTCGGGTAGGGGTGGGGGTAGGGATCTAAAAAAAATTTTGGGGTAGTTTTACATCAATACCAACATTTGGGGTGAGTTTCGTCCCAATCGGTGACGAGGCACTTTTCACCATGTTACCCGGACAGTCCCTTTGTCGAGAACTTTTTTTAAAATTTTTTTTAAATTTATTTTATTAGTACAATCAGCCTTAAGAACTTTTTTGTAGAACTTTTTATGTCCTACAAAATTGTTTATATTCATGTTTTGCCTATCTCTGAAATTGAAGGAACTTGAAAATTTGTGCGCATTATAACTCCTTCAATTTTTAAGTTAGGCAAAATTTGAATGATTCAATTTTTGTTGATCTTTTTGTGTTTCACAAAATGAGGTAGTAATGTTTTGTCTAACTCCAAAATTGGAGTAGCTACAACCATTTAATGAATGAAAAGAGGCACATTTGGAGGAAACTACACCTGTTTTCATTTCTCAAATGGTTGTAGCTCCTTCAATTATGTGGTTAGGCAAAACATTATTACATATCTCCTGTTGTAGAGCAAATAAAAAATCCACAAAAATTTATAAAAATTAATTTTTGTTGATATTTTTGTGCTCTACAAAATGAACTATTGATGTTTTGCTTAACTCCAAAATTTAGGAAACTACAACAATTTGAAAAATTCAAAGAGGGGTAGCTTCCTCTATTTGCCTCTTTGAATTTTTCAAATGGTTGCAGTTCCTTCGATTTTGGAGTTAGGCAAATCATTATTATCAAATTTTATAGAGCACAAAGAGATAAATCAAAATTGTTTTCTACAAATTTTTCCCAACCTTGAAATTGAAGGAGTTTTAGTGCGCACAAATTTTCAAATCCTTGTAGCTCCTTCAATTTTTGAGAAAGGCAAGACATGAATATAATAACCAATTTTCTAGAATTTTTCAAGTTCTACAAAAGTACTTCATTCAATTTTTTTCTATCTTCATTATCAACGCAGTTACGACATGCTGAAAAAATGACCATCACACAAGTACCTACATAACTTTGCCCCTTCAAGTCTTAGGGTCATCAAATATGCATACACCTGTGCAGTTTGGGTAGCTATATCATTGGTTTGAAGGGGTGCACTTGTCCAGGAACACTCTGTACAAGTGTACATGTAGAAAGCATTTCGCAGCGTTTTACTGCAGTGATATCTTTTTGTATAAAAATATAAAATGGACTATGGGAGGCATATCTCTGCTACCAAAGTTTGCTTAAAAGCACCAACATTTAGCGGTAAATATTTTTCATCTTTTATGACGACTTTACGAGAAAACTTTGCTAACGAAAATGAACAGTCAGCTTTTACGCAGGCGGAGTACAGACTATATACTCTTAGAGTCAGATGAAGGAAAAAGTACGCGAGTGTTTGCCGTAAAATTTACGCAGACAGTACTGCCGCTGCATACTTGCATATATGACGAATAAAAAATTTAAATTTTTTGTCGTCTAGTTTTAAATAAATTTTAAATAAATTATCAACCTCTGCGGCTTATCCGGTGCCGGTGCATGGTTTTTTCTCGCTCCTTCTCTCTTTCTAAGAAAATAATTTATATTCGTTGCAAACATAAAACCACAACACGATTTCCTTGTAGCATTTTTCTTTTCCACCAGAGTAGAAAAAATTGTTATACTATATATTATGAACATTTTCAATTGCGAATTTCTTATTGTGTTCCGTCGGCGTTAAGGTGTGAAATTAAATGTCACAGTGTCACCAAATCTTCGCGTCAACGCGCGCTGAACTAGCTGACAGTCGTGAGAACGTATTATATTTTACGAATATTCTCCTATAATCTTCGACACATGCTGAAAATTTTATAATTTTTTTTGTTCTCTTTATCCTACGAGTTTATTTTTTTCTTCACGTAAGAATAAAAAGGGAGCACTCTAATGATGAAATTTCTTCATTTCGAGTACCATTGTGAAAAGATTATGATATAAGTTTCACTCTCATTGTGACTAAATCACCGATAACAATCAGGTCGGTATTCGAATTTAATAATATGTATTTGCATGATTGTCAGCGAAATGTCAAGGAAAAAAATTGAATTCGACGTTTGTCGAATCTATCCAAGTATAATAAAAGGTAGTTTGTGTCAAAACCCGACCTTGGAGAATTTCGCAAAATCATCTTAATAATTCGTACTGTGGTTTCTCGACTAATGTTGACCTTATGTGGAAATGAAGTTAGATTTTAGCTATACAAAGATCTTAGAGGATACCCGCGTTTCTATAAGTGTTTGCATAAAGACCATAATATACTTACCCTTTTGTAATATACCCTTTTGTAATACAGTCTCCAGATACCATTCATACCTTATACAATAGCCTTTTAGAGACCTTGTAATTTTCTCGATGCTTTCGAGAGGATTATTAGTACCTACAGATGTTTGAAAATGGCTTCTATGACAAAGTTTCAATTTTTAATTCTTTTTCAAAAATACCTATTTACGATGTTTTTAATAAATTATAGCAAGACTTAGGTAAGTATTTAATACTATTTAGTCATCGGGGGGGGGGGGGGGAGTGACAATTAAGGTCAACGGAAAATAAAATGCAATCTGTTCAAAAAATATCATTTTTCAAAAGATTTCCTTCCACTTTCGATTTTTAAGAATTTTCAAAAATTTTGTTCGGTAATAAATTTTCATACTCATCTTTTGAAGTGCTCAGTAATAGTCATTTTTTGTTGTTTTTTACAATTTTTTTTGCCTTTTTCGAATTTTTAAAATTTAATTTTTGATTTAGAACAAAAATAGTAAAATGATTATATTTTACAAAAAAAAAAAAAAAAAATCGAAATACAATGGATAAATGACATTTGAACCAGCTTATGGAAAAACCATTTCCAAAATAATCAAAATCATCTCTCAAAAAGCATTAATTCTTTAATTAGATGCTCAAAAATAGCCAGTCGGTTATGAGAAAAAATAATATTTAAAATAGAAAAAAGAACACGACATAGGTTCAAATTTTTTGAAAAACAATGTAGGTACTTACCCGTGTAGCAACGTCGATGCTAATTTCGATATAAATGTCGACACATCGAAATCGGTCACTTTTCGATCGTACATGTCGACACGATTGTGGATGGTTTGTCGAGCTTATTATCGACATGTTTGTCGACCGTCCAAATATGGCTCGACAGCTCGACAAACCATCCACAATCGTGTCGACATGTACGATCGAAAAGTGACCGATTTCGATGTGTCGACATTTATATCGACATCCACATCGACATTTGCAATGGTGAAATTTTGAAAAATATGCTAAGTTCAAATATTCAATATAAGTATATATTAAAATTACACCAAAAATAGTGTTCAAGCCAACATTTCGACATTTTTTGTCAAATATGGGGCATTGAGTCCACCTTTGTAGCTGGACACATGCGAGTGTCCAACTAACATAGAGATGATTCTTAGACCTTATGTACTAATTCACAACACACTTTATCTGCGAGTATCACAATCACCCTCAAGACGTCGACAGTCAAGTCGATGCATTATTCGACCCTCGACAATTAGATCGACATTAACTCGACTTAAAATTCCTCTGGTCAACACTGTCGACAGTTAAGTCGATGCATTATTCGACCCTCGACAATCACATCGACACTATCTCGACTTAAAATTCCTCTGGTCGACACTGTCGACAGTGAAGTCGATGCATTATTCGACCATCGACAATTATGTCGACAATAACTCGACAAGTCGTTGTATTATTCAAAACTTTGAAAAATAAGAAAATTTTGTGATTCTTTCAAAAATTATTTATTCCTGAGCTCAAAATGTTCTTATTAATTGTTTTTAGTTCTTTTTAGATATAAAATTTGTAAATTTAATTGGCAGAAATTGTCGACATAAATGTCGATGCGTTTATCGAGTATCGATTTTTACATCGACTTGTCTATGTAGAAAAACAATGTTTTCTAAATTACAGGAAAATACTGAGAAAAATTCAAAAATTTTGATTGAACAGTTATGTTTAACATAGAACATTACTTTAAATCTCAAATATCATTTTTAATTCATCGTTAACCGAGAAAAAAATGTGTCTGAATTTTGTCGACATAAATGTCGATGTCGACAATTGCTACACGGGTATACACCAAAGAGAAAAAAAAATTGAAAAACTAGTTCAAAATTTTTCATAGAAATAAATTTTTTGTAGTATCATCCACTGAACAAAAAATAATAATAATGAAGAAGTGAATTATTATAAAAAATCTTGTGAAAAAAAAATTATTTCCAAAAAATCACAATTCAGAAAAAAAATCCATCTAACTAATAATACCTAACTATTGTAAAAAGAATTCTATGTACTATGTAGGTAGGTATAAAATTCCTTAAATTTTTTTAAAAAAGAACTGCTAAAAAAAAAAATCAAAAAATATTTTTTTTTTGTTTTTTCATCGTTTTTTTGACGAAAATTTACCAAAAATTATTTTAATGTTCTCCCTCAAAAAATTGTCGCAGACCGCTTTAAAAATTAATCAAACCACAGAATACGTTCTGGTAATTCGTTTTTTTTCCTGAAAAGTTAAAATGACTCTTGAACCACCCCATAAAAAACTCATAGGTAATAAGACTTTTTGAAAATTCTGTTGATCAAAAAAATTAAAAAAATTGTCAGTTCATTTTACAAATTAAAATAAATACCAGATATGTTAAAAAACAACGAAAAAAGGTCTTTAAGTTGATAGAAAATTTATCAACTACTGATCATTTTTCAAACATTTTCTCTGAAAAATTGCCCTCAACTTCATTTTTTTTTTTTTTTTTAATTTCAACAAAAAAAAAATACCTACTTAATCAGAAGTCTCTCTCTCACCTATTTTTGACAAGTTGAATAAAAATTAATAAATGAAAAAATGAAATCATTTTTTTTGTTTATCTCAAAAAGTTCTTTTGGTTTCAGGTATTTTTTGAACCAAATTTTTCATTTTCATATCATTTCAGCGCCCATCAAAAAATCTAGACGTATTATGCATTATGCAATACATATCTCTGACCAGAATTTCATGTTGCTTTAACTCCTTTCAATTTCAAAGATAGTCATTTCAGTATGATTACAACTTTTTTTAAACATTTTTTTGAAGTACTATTCAGTGACATGATCAGAAAATTTTTTGAATACAATAAGTACCTACCTATTGCCAATAATTTTATTGAGAAAATTCCAATCTTCAAATTTCTGTAGTGTCTTCATTTACGAAGATGGACACCATGTGTATTGTGTACACGAAGTTTTTTAAAATTAATATTTGGACTCTGTCAAAAAAGAATTCTAGAAATCTTGAAAATTTTCTGATATTTTTTTTTTAGAAAAAATATTGTTAAAAAAAAAATTTTGTTTAAAAAATTTGAATTCTTTTATTCGCAGAGAATTTAAAATCCATTAAAAAAATTTACAGAAACCTCATAAAAAGTTTTTTCTTTTTCTTTATTTGATTCATCTCTTTTAAAAATTCAGTTTGATTTTAAAATAATCACAAAGTAGTTATTTTTTTAAAAATTCGTGCAAGTAAATAGAAACATTTTAATTTAACAAAATATCGAAGTTAAAATTTATCTGATGAAATTTACCGTTTTTCGCGGAATTGAGCCATTCTTTAATTTTTTTTTTGGCTAAAAACCATTAGTAATTTTTTATAATTTGATTTGGTCATTATTGTCATCAAAATCAGATTGAAATCATTTTCAAGCACTGCTTTTGTTGGAAAGCAAAATTTTTCGATTTTTGTAAAATTCGATTATTACAAATTTTGCTCAAAAAAATTGTCGCAAATTAAAAAAAAATGAAAGTTTCAAAATTTTCTTTTAGATTTGCATAGTTTAGTTAAAAACGGGACAGTCATTTTCATTTCGTAAAATAGCATTTTTTTTTTTTTTTTTAATAGAAGCATTAGGTCTTCGTCAAACTTTGAAACAAATAGAAATTCTAAATAATTTGGTTACCTAATTTTCTATCAATTTTTTTTCATACTTGTAATTCTTTGGCGTGTCTTCCAAGTAAGTAATAAAATTTACGAGCGTAGGCTCGCGGGAAAAATTGTTGAAATAACTTAGTTTATACTTCGTTCCTAAATACTTCGTCCTTGCTGCGAAAAATTTCCATCCTGATACAAAACTTTCTCCGCCGTTTTTCTCTTTATTAACGACCTTGAAATATTGAAACCAAAAGCGTTTCTGTCTCGAATTCAAATTTATTCCAAGTAAATTAAACATCTAACTGTAACTTTTTGTCTTAAACATCTCGAACTCGAGGCAGATATCGTGGCATACCTATCGTTTTGTATTGAAAATTAAACGCGAAAAATCAACTCCAAGTGATGGAATTTTTGGCAGCCTATAGCGAGCAAAAATTACAGAATTCATTTCGGGGCTCGTTTTTGTCTAACAACGCTATGCTGTATACGAACATTTCAACACTTGCTGATTTTATAATTTTGTCATCTCCGTAATGAAATTTAAATGCTTCGTATCGTCTGCGTTTTGATATTACGTATTTCCATCATAAAGGGCGAAATTTTTCCACTCGGGATACCGTAAATCTTGAGAAATTAATCTTTCGATTAATGAATTTAACTTAATATCGCGGATCTCAAAACGATAAATTTTCTAATAAGAATTTTAATTTCAAATTCGACTAGAAACGGTTTGCTCTTCGATGCAGTTAAGCTGGTGCTTGAAAATTTATCTCGAGCGATTTCTAAAATACGAGTACAAATTATACTGTCGAAATATTGGCCTGAAAGATGGCGCATATCGCGTCGATTTCGTTTACCATCGTGCCTTATATAAGCTCGCAAAATTGTGGTTTCGAGTTTCGAAAGGCGAAAAATAAATATTTGTTATACAATTGGCAAATATTTATATAATTTTCAAGGGTATAAATTTTCGAGACACCGTGTTCTATTCCTTTCAATATACGTATAGTCGTATTTTTCTTTTTACGTTCTATACAGAGCGTTTCAAACTTTCGACAATTGTTTGAAAAACTTTAACTTCATCAATTTCAGATTTTTGGTATGTTTTATAGCCGATAATAATACGTCTAAAGTAGTCTACCTGCTCGTCAAGATATTAATATTAGTCCGCACGTGCGAAGCTAATATTAAATATATCATCTTATTTATATCTGCCTATATATCTACTCGTATACTCGTATAAGGATTATTGAATGAATTTGGAAGAAACAAGTAACGGAGATGTTAGAACAGAATCATCGTAGTGTGTGGCTTTAATGTCGCGAGTCAAGTGTACATAATTCAACTTTTCGCATCATTTAATATGATTTTCTCTCGCATCGTAAGAAAGGTTAACGCAACACCTTCGTCCTACGTTTATACGAGATTATAATATAAAAAAAGTAGATGTAAAATTATATGAATTTAACCCAAAAGCTGTATCAAAACATGCAAATTCATCGTCTTGTCTTCCAGTAAATGGGTAAATTTTTATGTAAATAAACACAAATTAAGAACAAGTAATAAAAGTAGTAAAAGTAGATGAAAAAATTCATGAAAAAAATGGTATTATTCTAGGAAAACGTATAAGCTGAACCGACGCTTCGTGTAAAATTTTATAATTTCTTTTATCGACTGTTAGGTAAACGATGTTGAATTCTCTTTTCACGCTTGTTGACTTACATTGTGTAAAGATTGAGAAGAAATAGAAAGAAAAAGCATTTAAAAAAGAGACTAAAAATAACTAGATATCTGTCGACGGTGCAAAAGTTTACGAGGAAATTTTCCTTTTTGTTATTACACGGGGGACGAAAAAAAGCAAAAACGCTAAAGATGCGTCTTTTGAGTAAATTATTTTTCAAAAGGTTGATATAAGCGAATTAAACAGTTTACCGAGTCCATCTCTAGAGAAAGTTTTTTTTTTTTTATGTGTATGATTCAATTTAGTCTGCAAAGTTGTTGTTGTTGTTGTTTCCTTCTGTGTGTAAGGAATGGTATCTCATCTGAAAATTTATTTTATCTATCATTATTTTATGAGAGTTGAATTTTTGCTTTCAATGTACTAGTTTTTTTAACTGCCTACATACGTGAATTTTTCAAAAATTTTCATTTGAAAAGATACTCTTGATTCTTAGGTCCTGCTTACTTATAAATGAAAAGGAACAATTTTAGAAAGAAGGCGTATGAACTTACAGAGAATTTATCACCCAAAAAATCGCGTTGGTGTAAGCATATTAAACCTGACATTATGGTTTCCCGTCGTTTTCAAGTCAAAAGTAAATAAATATACAAAAATTTTCATTCCATTATGATTTATGAGCATTCCCATGTAGAATTAAAAAATACGTGTACAACAATTGAAAGCAACGGGACAGTAAGTGCTGCAATAAGTGAACGTGAAAGTTTTCATTTTGTTGATAAATTACTTCGAGTTGTTTTTAGCCTGTTCCCTGTTTTGAAGTATTGTTTTTTTTCTTTGGCATTTGGCGAATGTAAGTATATTTATAGTAGAGTAGGTATGGTACCTAACATTAGTATTTATTTGTTGCGTATTACTTCCCGTGTAGCAATTGTCGACATCGACATTTATGTCGACAAAATTCAGACACATTTTTTTCTCGGTTAACGATGAATTAAAAATGATATTTGAGATTTAAAGTAATGTTCTATGTTAAACATAACTGTTCAATCAAAATTTTTGAATTTTTCTCAGTATTTTCCTATAATTTAGAAAACGTTGTTTTTCTACATAGACAAGTCGATGTAAAAATCGATACTCGATAAACGCATCGACATTTATGTCGACAATTTCTGCCAATTAAATTTACAAATTTTATATCTAAAAAGAACTAAAAACAATTAATAAGAACATTTTAAGCTCAGGAATAAATAATTTTTGAAAGAATCACAAAATTTTCTTATTTTTCAAAGTTTTGAATAATACAACGACTTGTCGAGTTATTGTCGACATAATTGTCGATGGTCGAATAATGCATCGACTTCACTGTCGACAGTGTCGACCAGAGGAATTTTAAGTCGAGATAGTGTCGATGTGATTGTCGAGGGTCGAATAATGCATCGACTTAACTGTCGACAGTGTTGACCAGAGGAATTTTAAGTCGAGTTAATGTCGATCTAATTGTCGAGGGTCGAATAATGCATCGACTTGACTGTCGACGTCTTGAGAGTGATTGTGATACTCGCAGATAAAGTGTGTTGTGAATTAGTACATAAGGTCTAAGAATCATCTCTATGTTAGTTGGACACTCGCATGTGTCCAGCTACAAAGGTGGCCTCAATGCCGCATATTTGACAAAAAATGTCGAAATGTTGGCTTGAACACTATTTTTGGTGTAATTTTAATATATACTTATATTGAATATTTGACCTTAGCATATTTTTCAAAATCTCACCATTGCAAATGTCGATGTGGATGTCGATATAAATGTTGACACATCGAAAAGTGACCGATTTCGATGTGTCGACATTTATATCGAAATTAGCATCGACGTTGCTACACGGGTTCTGATGAGCTATTATTTTTTTCTCCGAAAGAATTCAGCATTTCTTTCAACAAAAAAATAATTGTAAATTTTTTCTTCCAAAGAATTTAAAAAAAAATTTCCCTAAGGAAAACTTGGATTTTTTCTAGAAAAATAGTAAACTTTTTTCAAATTGAAAACTTTTTTCTAAAAAATGGAAAATTTTATTTTATAGAAAAAAGCGAGTCTCCCCCCTTCCAATGTATATTTTTCTCTCAAAAATTTGAGCATAATTTCCTCAAAAAATTGAGCATTTTTCCTCTAAAATAGGTACGTTTTTGAGTATTTTTTTCTCAAAAAATTTAGTAATTTAAAAATTGAACTTTTTTGAAAAAAAATTGAGAATTCTTTTTCTAAAACATTTGAGCCTTTTTTTTTTTTAAATTGAACAATTTTTTTTTTATAAATTTCAACATTTTATTCTAAAAAATTTGGCAATTTTTTTTCTTGAAACGATTTGATCATTTTTTTTCTCAAAAAAATTGAGCATTAGGTACCTAAGTAGGTAATTATTTTCTCGAAAAAATTGAGCACCTTTTTCTCGAAAAAAGTAAACATTCATTTTTCAAAAAAATTATACATTAATTTTTCAAAAAAATTGAACATTTCTTCCAAGAAATTTGATCATTTTTCTCTTGAAAAATTGAGCATTTTTTCTCTTGAAAAATTGAGCATTTTTTCTCTCAAAAAATTTGGCATTTCAAAAATTGATCTTTTTTGAAAAAAAAATTGAGCATTCTTTTTCTAAAATATTTGAGACTTTTTTCTCAAAAAAATTGAAGCATTTTTTTCACAAAATTTAAAAAATTTTTTCTAAAAAGTATGGGCATTTTTTTTTTCAAAACAATTTGAGCATTTTTTACCACAAAAAAATGAGCATTATTTTCTCGAAAAAATACTCGTAAAACATTTTTCTCTTGAAAAATTGACCGTTTTTTTCTCAAAAATTTGGCATTTTAAAAATTGAACTTTTTTGAAAAAAAATTTAAGCATTCTTTTTCTAAAATATTTGAGCCTTTTTTCTCAAAAAAAGAGTTTTTTTTGCAAGTTTGAGCATTTTTTATTAAAAAGTTTAGGCATTTTTTTCAAAAAAAATTGAGCATTCTCTCGAAAAAATTGAGCATTTTTTTTCTCGAAAAAATTGTGCATTTTCTTCTCGAAAAATTGAGAATTTTTTCTCAAAAAAATGAGCACATTTTTCTCCAAAAAAATGGAGCAGTGTTTTCCTCAAAAATTTTTGAATTTTTTTCTCTGAAATTCAAGAATTTTTGTCTCGAAAAAATTGATCTTTTTTTCTTCAAAAAATGGGATTTTTTTCCTCAAATTTTTTATTTGAATATACTACCTATTATAATTTAGTGCCTATACTTTTTTTTCATTCCAAATTAGAGGCACTACGATATTCACCATCATTAAACTGTTTTAATATACTTTCAACAATAAAATGAAATCAATACTCGTGAAAAATTACCCATTTTTTTCTGAAAACAATTCGTCACCAGCAAGTTCAAACGAACTGATAAAAATTTTTTCAACAGCTTTCCTATGTAGGTCGATCCGCCTATACGAAAGGATTTAAAACGAAATAAGGTCCAAGTATAAACATCAAACGCCGCAACCCTCTTTAAAAACTTTACCCATTAAACAGAAAATAAGTTGACGTTTTGAGTATGTGAAGAGATTACGAGTAAATTACAAATAAGATAATCCTTTAATAGTACAATTAACGCAATAACGTTCAATTAAACTGTACGTGTAGTATTTGCATAAACAAAGGGTACTCAAATAAGAATAACAATCCTCGTAAACGTACTCGTGGACGTAAGTATTCCAAAATGATTTCTTACGTTCGTGCAAATGTACTACGATAAAAACCTACACAAACTTAATAAATGACATTAAAAATTTGGCATCGTATTCGTGCAATTTATGTGTACTTAAATGAAGAAAAAAGGGTTTAGAAAAACAAAACAAAAAAAAACAATGGGGAAAAGAGAAACCTCGCGTTAAACTGACTAATGAGATGCGGTAGTTGTATTTTATTGCTCGTTGTGTATCAAAACAAAAAAAAAAAAAAAAAAATACCAAGATGTTAACGGGTTTCGGAAGAAGCTTTAAAGCACAAACCGGACATCACGCTTTGTAAAATCTCATTTATGTAATCGAATTGGCATTTCAATTGTTTGTAGGCTCTACAATGTTAAAACTTTTACTAAATTGAATTTGCTGTACGTGAATAAACCATACTTATAAATTGTTCGAGATTCACGAATATAAATACATACCTGCTTTATGTTTTAATTGCCCAGTAGAAATATTTAATTTATTACCACAAGTGTATTGGACTATACCTTCTAAAACACATCACACTAGTTTTAGTGTAGGCAGCTTCAAACGAGATAGGTATCGAAGTTTTTCGAGGGCGTTTTTCATTTTCTAAAAATAACGATATTTGTATGTAAGACTGTATTTGGGAAAAATTGGCCGAACATTTTGAACGAATGCTTTGGACAGTGTTGATTAAGGTGTTCACCTTTGGACAAAAACACGAAATGACATTTTGTGTTTACTTTAGTAAAGTTTTCCGAACCTCTCGTGGGATGTAGAAGTTTCTCACAGTCGAAGAACCAATGAATCATGAAAATGATCAAGTTATAAAATCGCAGGGAAAAAAAACTTTTTCGAATTGGTTTAAAAAATTAAAATTGAAAGTTACTCGATAAAAGAGTTGGAAATGTAAAAACTTTCGTTATAAATTTTCCAAACGATAGATAAATTAAATAGAAATTTTTTTTATCATTTTATTGGCCAATAAACAATGTATAATTTCAAGAGGCAGTACATACAACGTTGAAATTATTCCGCATAAATTTTGAATAAATATTCAAACATTTTCACTTCGGCGAAGGGTATGATTATTGAGTGTACCTACTTTATACCCCGAGGAAATAATTTTTTCATTGGTTTAATTTACGAAGGTCGAGACACATAGACAAAGGCATTAATATACACGACCATGAAAAGAATTTGAAAACGTAATAGTGCTCCTGGCGCAGCTCGAAGGGGCTGAAAAATTTACTTTTTCAACTTGCAAAGCAGCAAAGAAGGAAAAGCAGAAGTACCTATAGGTCTTTACTGTATAGAACATTTGTCAAAACTCAGAAATTGGAATTTATCACGCGCCAATGCTTTCACCACTTCTTGTACTTTTGCATTGTTAAATCGTATTGTCTTTTATGGCAAAGGCGAGCGGTGACTTATCCGGAAATCGCCGCCGTAGTTTTGAAAACTCGTTAAAATACATAGAAAAACCTTTTTTTTTTTTTTTTTTTTTTTTTTTTTAATATTATATTTTTATTTGATGGCGCACATTGCAAAAAAATACGTATCTAAGCATAGTACAGCTGTTATAAAAATCGGTTTTTCACTTTCCACTCAAATGATTACGGTAACAAGGCCGAGAGGATATTTCTTATGGAGGGCTTAAAAGGCTAAACCTTATTATTGTCTGTTCTAATAGTCGTATAAAGTCTACATTGGCAATCGTGACAAACGAATTGTATTCAATAACTTGCCCATTACAACTTCCCTTAACGGGAGTAAGCGAAAGGCACAGTCCTGGGGGATACCAAACAATAGAGAGAATATAATAATATATCTCAATAGAATTGGATTTAGGAAACATTACGGTGCAACATCCTGTACATCCGTTTTTGCTAACATACAAAATGTTTCCGACAAAGTACACAGGTTTTTTGTCTTCTTTCATATGCATTTGTTAAAAAAAAAGAAACAACACAATTTTCAAAGCTCGTTCAATACTTTATTTAAATCAGAAAAAAAGTGAAGAGAATGAAACACGTTGAGAGTCTTTTTTGTACCGGTTTTTCTTTTTCAGAATGGATTCTTAAAATAGGGTTTTTGCGTTGCACGAAAAGCAAAAATGCTCGTTGACGTTATGTCCTCAAAAAACATAATACTGTAATTAGTGAAACCATCTGCGTGTGGTTTTTTAATTCGTCGGAATTCTGATTGAAGTAGATAACCTAGTTTTTATCAAGTAGATACACATGCACTTTCAACCTAAAAATTACCTATTTTTCGTGGCTAATCCTATTTTTAATACCCATCAAAGAGTATGCTCTTTAACCACTATAAGTATTAAACTTGAAGAGCTCGTAGGAACGAGCTACACAAGGTTGTAGGTACTAGGTACATATCCTAATTACGCAATGCTCTCAATCGCCATGTATTCTTATATGTTAACATACTTGCTTCCATGAAAGGTGCTCGTTTTTCCATGAGTTGAAAAAATGAATTGGGTGGGTACTGGAAGAAAATACAAAACAACGATGCATTTTTCAAACAAATTATGTATACGTAGCTATGTATATTTTTTTATAATTTGACGTTAGTTGACAAAATATACTTACCTAGTGAAATGAAAAGCAATTATTTTTCGAAAATCACCTTAATTATCTGAAAATATCTGATACATTGTTTGATAAAGGAACCAACTCAATGGGTAATATTATAAGTAAGTAGATATGTATCTATGCCTACTAAAAAGTTAGTTCACATAACAAATTAATATCGTCTTCTACACCATTATACAAAATTTCATTCAGATCCATGAAGTATTTCTATCCAAACGAGAACTACAATTTTTTCAAAAAGTTCACCAAATGTGACCGTGCCTAGGGAAAGGGTATTAGTGTCCAACGACGCGGCACAACGAAACACGGTTCGCGTCATCAGGGAACTGACTATGCTTCGTTGTGCCGCGTCGTTGGACACTAATACCCTTTCCCTAGGCGCGGTCACAAATCACTAAAATGAGGTAAACCAAAACCACCTAGACACTACAAGCCATGAAGTTAAATTTGGCAACCTTGCGGTAGACGGCCGACTTGAGCAACTTGAATATGCATTTTCCAGGCAAACGAAGTGTTTTTCGCAAAAATTGATGAGAATCAAAATTGTAGAGCGAAAAATTAACTTTCGTTTAGTGTACTCGAAATTTCGATTAGACGAATATTTCTCGAGTTACGGTTGAAAAACTGATTTGAAAATGGGCCGTCTACCAGATTTTCCCTATTTTCTCGATCAAAGAAGCGATTTTCGTAAAAATTGATAAGAACAAAAATTGTAGAGCAAAAAATATACTTTCATCCTAAAATCGTTGAAATTTCGATTCGACGAAAATACCTCGATTCATTAGCAAAAACTGTTTTTTCAGATATGCAAATTTTCATTTTTTCCTATTTCGCGGGCAAGCAAGCGTTTTTCATGAAAATTGATATTGATAAGAACTAAAATTGTAGAGCATAAAAAATCCTTCAGTTTTAGTGCTTTTAAAATTTTAGATTCGACTAATTTCCTGAGTTATCGTCAAAAAACTATTTATTTTCTCATTTTCGAGGTCAACGACCCGTTCTTTGTGAAAATTGATGAAAACCAAAATTGTAGATTGAAAAATTTACTCTCGTTTGCTGCAGTTGGAATTTCGATTCGACGAATATTTCTTGAGTTATCATCGAAAAACTGATTTTGAAAATTGGCCGTCTATCAAAGTTTCCCATTTTCCCGGTCAACGAAGCAATTTTCGTAAAAATTGATAAGAACCAAAATTGTAGAGCAAAAAATGTCCTTTCATCTTAAAATCATTGAAATTTCGATTTGACGAAAATATCTCGTTTTCTCAGCGTAAATTGTTTTCTTGGATATGCAAATTTTCACACATTCTCATTTTCAGTGCGAACAAAGCGTTTTTCGTGAAAATTGATCTGAACCAAAATTGTAGAGCAGAAAATTTTCTTTCGTTAATATGTTGTCAGAATTTCGATTCGATGAATATTTCTCGAGTTATCGTCAAAAAACGGATTTGAAAGTCGGCCGTCTACTACTCAAAAATGCGACGTTGCCTTTCTACGTTCATGGCTTGTATTGTCTAGGTGGTTTTGGGTAAACGTATCTTCACTATTTTTTATTGTACAATTTTCGTTGATAGCTCAAATTAAAGCGCTTGAAAAGTATAACAACATACTAAAATTTTAAAACGATAGTTCAATTAGTTTGCTAGTAATTATCGTTCGCGGTATGCGCTAAATCAAAGGATAGTTGAGCTGAGAATCTAAGCAGTAGTGGTCGGTTCGTTTCGTTTTTACTTTTTTCATTTCATTTTTTATTTTATATTCATTGTTTTATTTTTATTTATTTATTTTTTTACCTTGGCGGGGCAGTCCGACCGGACTGCTTGATTCACGAAGTGAAACGAGGTGAACATGAAAACTGATGAATAATTCTAGCGGTATGTTTTCATGTAAAATTATGTTATTTGGTTCGAAAAATAGAGTATACGTAACGTTTCAGCAAAACAAAGCGTACGACGAATGTTTTGTAAAAAAGCTAATTAATAATATTGTTATAGGTGTATTTAAATTATTCAAACGAGTTTGTAGGATATCTTTTGTATTACTACTGCGTGGAAATTTTCATACTGGAAAAATTTGTACCATTTTAGAAACTTCATTGTTTTGTTGGGGGGGGGGGGGGATTTAGCCATTGTAAAAAATTAGTGGAAGTAAGTGTTACAAATTCTTTGGAATTCCATCATGGTAAAGAATTAGCCAAAAAATTTAACGTATGAAAAATTATAAACTTTTAAACCTTTTCACTTTTTTTCAAATTAATGCAAAAATTTATCGCTAGTGAAGTGTAAAATTGGTTACAAAATATCTTTTTGTAATATTTTTCTCGCAGAAATCGTCTGTAAAATTGTGAGATTTTCAAAAAATTCTGTTAAAATTTTTAATTGAATACTTCGTTGATACGTAGGTACGAGTATACTCGTATGTCACAAAGAGGTTCAAAGTCGACTAGGGTCAATAGTTTTCTAACTGTGGAATTTGAAAGACCCGAGCAGCACAATCGACAAATTATCGAAATAAAAAATCGACAGAATATCGAATTCGATAAAGTGTCGCGTTAGTTCCGCCTAAATCGTGAAATATCTGCACAAAATCGGTGGAAAATCGGAATCGATAAATTTAATATTCTTTGTCGATAGTATCGTTGACAAATATCGTCATAAAATCTTAATAATATCGAATTCGATAGTTTTTAGATTTTTTGCCTATGAAATTGTACCGATAAATCTTTATAATATCGTGAGAACATCTATAGATTTTCAAACGATTTTTTATCGATACGTTACATCTTCCGATATTATCGATCGAGTGTGCCGCTTGGCGAATTAAATATTTTTGAATTTAAAAATTATTTGAAAAAAAAATACTTGATGAAAAGATCAATATAATAATATTTATACATATTAAAAATTAAAATAAAACAAAAATGATCCCAACATAATTACAATTTTGAAATTTTTTGCAAGACAAGAACTGTGGAAAATTTGAAAAAATTTTAAAGCAATAATTATTGCGAATATTTTGTGAAAATATATTTTGAATTTTTTTTAATGCAATAATATTGCAAATAAATTGCAAAAATACCCTGTAAAAATTTTGCCCAAACCTAATTTTGATTTTTTTAAAGGAAATAAATCAGAAAATTTTGAAAAGATAATTTTTTGTTCTTTAAAATTTTTTGCAAATATTTTTGCGAGATAAGCACTATGGAAATTATACAAAATACTTAATTTTCAATATTTTTAGAGAAAAAATTGTGCTGAATATTTTTCAAACATTTTTTTTTGCTCCTTATTTGAATTCTTTTTAAAAATTTTGCAAAAACTTGATTTCGATTTCTTTTTCAAGGAAAATATTTCTAACATTTTGCAAAAATGATTTTTTTTATTTCTTTAAACTTTCGCAAAATTTTTGCAAGGCCAAAATTGTAAATGCCTATATTTTACAAAAAAAAAAAAAAAAAAAAATGATGAGAACAATTTGGAGAAAAAGAGAAAAATTGCAAGTTTCGAAACCACGAATATTTTTGGTTTATTTTTGTAAAATTTCAAACTGATTTTTGTGATTTCATGAAACAAATTCTATTTATTACAATTTTATCACAATCTAAAACAATTGAAATTAATTTTAAAACATTTCAAATTAATGATTTAAAATGATGCTGAAATCATATTCCTATAGAATACGAGCGTTCAAAAAATCCAGGACTGGTAATGTTGTACCCACTTCCATCCCCTCTTGAATGATCTGTCTGTGAGAACAAAAAGGTTTGAATTTTGTAATTTCTTTGTTGAAATACCATTGAAAAAATGTATTTCTATATGTAAATTCTAGTCTCCTCCTCTCTTAGTTTGGGGCTCTTAAAGTTCTCATTTCATATGCGCGGTGTGAGATTTCAATTTGAAAAAAGTGTTTTAATAGAGGCTAAATTGAAATTGGCTGAACTTTTATTTTTAATTATTTTTTTAAAGATTTGTACAGAAATGTAGGTAGATGCAGATGTGACCAAAATAATTAAAAACACTCTCTGGTTTTTGCAAAATTCAGTCTACAGTTTTTTACATAATCTTCAATTACCTACTACTCCTGTGCCTCACATACGATTAAAATAATGTCACCACATACTATCGAGCTACCTAGACAGACGACGCTTCTCCTCATCGCCTGTGGTTGTCGTCTGGTGCGCAGATATAAAGGGCGAAGAGGTAATCAGCTGAAGTTGACACTAGCGAAAACACTTTTTGCTCGACTTTTTCGTTCGTAATTTGAAAACCACTAGTTGTAATGATTTGAAATTTTGGTGAGATGTGTACGAATAATGTGTTTCAACACCGATGTAGTTATTCCAAAAATTTCTTTCAAGGATTTTTTCTTATTACACATTTTTGAAAATATCCAATTCTTTGCATCAATCGAGTATTTTTTCATAGCAAATGAAACGAAAACTAAGCATGTTAGATACAAACTCACCTTTTATGGTAGACAGAGAATTTCATTCTCTATCATTTTGATTCTTATCATTTTCTTCACAAAGCACTTACTTTGCCCAGAAAATAATCCATATTTATGAAGAAAAAAAGAATGAGGGGATGAAATCTGTAGACTTTTCAAACTCGTTTTTAAAATTTTTCCAACTTTTCTTCAAAATCTGATGACTTTTAGATATTTTAAAACTTACATATTGAATAAAAGCACATATACTATTTTTCAGACTTTTAAACATGATGTGTTTAACCTACTTTCTTAATAAGAAATTAGCTAACACTCGAAAAAACACTTTTAAAAAGTAAGTTGTTAGAAAAATGATCTCACCTCAATTGTCCCTATACAAACCGAGTGTAACCCACCTTATATTCGTAAAATTGAATTAAATGAAAATTATTCACGGTATCGCGATGAAATTTCGATCTAAGCCGGTGCCGAATTAATTACTATAGATACATGAATAAAGATTTTGTTCCGTCATTGACAAAATACCATACACTGCTATTTGGACACATCATTTATCTTGCCGCGTTCGTTTCAGTTTAGGTTTTACGACAAAATTGATCTGCTGTGTTAACACTTTTCGACTTGTTTTCCAACTTGACTGTATCACCGATATGCGTTGAAATTTCAAACAACTAATCTGATTCTGCGTGGTCCCATCGGAATTTCACCAAATCATCAAAACTCGACCAAGATTGCAATTTTCATTAGCTCTTTAGACAGTTTATACTGCGTTAATTACTTCCGTATTATAGTAATACGCAATAGGGTGAAAAACTACTCGCCTATTGATATTTAGACCGCAAAGATTCGAAAATGCCACAATATTCCATTCCCTAAGGTATACCCGAGAATATTTATACTTACCTAAGTATATCTGAACGAAACACTTTTTAACGTTGTCAAAAAATAATTCGCGAAAATTGCTCGACAACATTCTGCAATATAACAACGTTATATGTATTAGCTTCTATCTCGGAAGGTAACATAATTTCTTTCTCGTCGTTTCTTGCATATTTATCATAACTCTAAAAATATTCACCCCCTGTAACATCACTCTCGTTTCCTTTCCGATACATTACCTACTGGCGTTGTTTACTCGATTGAATAGACTTACCTATCACATCAAAGTTGAAATTTATAAGTAGGTAAAAAGCTCCATGCAAGTAGGAAGATAAAGAATGGTAAAACCATTAATTAAGATTTAAACAAGTGTCTGAAAAGTCTCTAAGATGACCAACCGCTTATTATTAGCGACTTTGGTGGTAAACCTCTAACAATGATAAATGAACGTTGTGAAAAATTTTTGGTCTCGAGGTCGTAAAAAAACCATACGTTCAAAAAGTACCTATCGTTTTCCATTTATCTTGATGCAGTTGAAATAACCATCAAAGTGACATCTCCTACCATCTCAAACAATGAAAAGGTTTTATTTCGACAATGAAAAAAAAAAATCAGTCGAACAAAATGAAACTGCGAGATTTCTAACGAGGGAAAAAAATATTAATTTTGAGGAGTTTTTTCCCTTGTAAAAATACTTTAAAATATTGACTTTGACGTTTTTCCTCAATTTTTTCTAATTAATTACCTATGTACCTATTTTCTTACTGAAAATTGAGAATATATTAATAAATAATATAAATATACATAGGTCCACTGATTAGGAGACTTGTTTAAGAAAAAAAAAATGGATGAGAAAAAAAGTAAAAACAAAAATAAAGCGGAAAAAACTCTGATGAAGATAAACGTAGTACAAGAAAAACTTTTAAGAACTATGTTGTGTAAAGTTCCGCCATTTCTATAGACATTGCGGAAACCTAAGGTAATATATAATCCTACATCGACTGAAGAAGCACTGAAAAATGTCTCAGTATGGCATTTTTAAAATGATATCTATCTTAAATAAATGATATAAAAGACCCGTGGGAGATTACGGTTTTATATATCGTCACATAAAACAATTTATCTATTAATCTTACTTCATCTATCGTATACTGATGGCTTTGGTGTTTTTTAAAGCCTGCCGAGACTTGTTTTATAATTCTTTAGGTATACAAATTTGGCCTAAAGGCCACTTTAATACCAACGCCGGCACCGTATGAGAAATAAAATCGCGATAAGCTATTCAACGGTACCTCAATATATCTACGTGAATGTATTATGTGTACGATCGTCTTTCATGGACGGAGCAGAAAATCTCAAAAAATGCCAAATCAAAACCAATCGAAAGAGAATGAAAAGTTGTACATGTTCAAAAATCAGCTTCCTAGAAAAATTAGGAGGGGAGAAACCGGTTATTTTGTCACTTTTTTGACCTTGAAAAATTTTGTGTCACGGCTACAGGTCACCCAAATTGACCTAGGAGGTCGTCCTTTGGCATGTAGATTTAGTAGAGGTCCTAGATGTGCCTTTTGGGGGTTTTGACCATCCGACCCTTTTTCACCCCCTTCCACTCCCGAAAAACGCTATTTTGGGGTCACTTTACGCTGTTTTCAATTTTGTGTAACGGCTACAGGCCACCCAAATTGACATAGGAGGCTGTTCTTTGACATGTAGGTTTGGTAGGGATCCTAGATGTGCCTTTTGGGGGTTTCGACCTTTCAACCCTTTCCCATCCCTTTCCACCCGCAAAAAGTCAATTTTGAGGACATTTTACACTGTTTTCAATTTTGTGTCACGGCTACAGGTCACCCAAATTGACCTAGGAGGTCGTCCTTTGGCATGTAGGTTTGGTAGGGGTCCTAGATGTGCCTTTTGGGGGTTTCGACCTTCCAACCATTTCTCACCCCCTTCCACCCCCAAAAACGCAATTTTGGGGTAATTTTACGCTGTTTTCAATTTTGTGTCACGGCTACAGGCCACCTCAATTGCCCTAAGAGGCTGTTCTTTGGCATGCAGGTTTGGTAGAAGTCCTAGATGTGCCTTTTGGGGATTCTGACCTTCCAACCTATTTTTCATTTCTTGTTGAAGCACTAAGCTAACGGCAAGGCGAATTTTCACGAAAGGCCATAGCAGGATAAGATAGGCCTCTCAGACTCCTTTTTCAATTTTTTTTTTCAAAAAATCTTTTTGTGTTTCAACGAAGTTCAGAAATTTTTTCTCTTGACATTTTGGAAATGCTTTCTTCTGAGAAACATCAACAAAAACTTGTGAAAGTTACATCGCTTCGGTATATAGGGACTCAGTCAAATTCAGGCATATTAAAAAAGTTAATACCTAAATAAAATATTTTGTAATCATGTAATCCAGGGTTATTATTCTGGTGCAACCAAATTGCAAAAATTAAAGTACTACCACCTACCTGTAAAAAGCAACAACAACAACAACGAAAACACGTAGACAGAAAGGTATCCCTTTACATGTGTAAAATTTTTATTCCATCTTTTTCTAATCCAATGAAAAGTGCGTTATCTATCCGAAGGTTCAAGAATTCCATGTCCATACCATTTTTTAAAGCTGATTTCTAAAAAGTTACGAGTATATCCGTTATACTCAAGTTTCTCAATTTTTTTTTTCATCCACGTTTCCTTTTGCCGTTTGTTAGTCTTGTATTCCAGCTCTTTTTCATCGCAATTATCCGCAAATTAATTGTAATTTGTTCCAGACTGGAAAAAATTGCTACCATTTTGCCGACTACTGTTTAAAGAAAAGCTCGTAAAAGCTTAAAATTGTACATGTTTCCGTTGGATGTTTTTTTTTATGTTATCATAAGCGTAGGTTCATTACCACGATTAAAACACACGCGGTATCTTCTCGGAGAAAATGTTATAAAGGATTGTTTGAAACAAAGTTGAACCTTTTTTTTTGTATTTTTAAACTTTTCCGCAAGCACAAAAAAAAAAAAAAAAAAAAAGAGAAAAAATAACGAATATAAAACACCAGGGTTTAGCTTATTTTAAGATTAAAAGACATACGGGATAAAATGCATCGCGAATTCAACCGCAATTAAACGAAATCAAGTGAATTGGAAAAATAAACGTAATTTTTGCATCCTTTTTAGGCATTATAGGTATGTCTTCGGTTTCGAATTATAACACCGAAAATAACTACTGTTAGCTTTAAAAGTTACACTTTTGTCCGGTAAGGGTGTGACAAAGGTTAGATTTACATGGCGAAGGAGCTGATAAAAAAAAGTAAAGAATAAATACTCGACGCTTTTCTCTGCGAATGGCACGTTATTAAGGAAACGATTAGTGTTTTTGTATAGGTACCTTAAAAATGTATAGTTTGTACGTGCTAAATGGTTTTTAAACAATTTTTGAAGCTCTTTCTTGTTCGCATTTGTGAATTTTTTTTTGTACCTTAAATTAACTATTTAAACTTCATTAACCATTCAAGGTGGGTTCCTTAATTGCTTTAATTTTGAAATATTTAACGCTGTTAACTTCTCAAAAACATCACAACTTCGTGGCATTAAAAATAAATTTCACTTTTAGGCTCTTACGAGTATATGTGTTAGGTATACACTCTGCATAGGAATTTCAATTGGTAGTATAAGAATAGATCATACTTGTAATTATATGTCTATACTGATTCTGCCCTTTCAGAATCATATTGAGAATCGATGAAAGATTATTCAGTTTCCTCAACACTTGCAAGTTTAATATCTAAAATGTTGAAATATTCATTGATTACCGGGGGTGTACATGCCCAATCGTTGTTCTCCATTGCGTTGAAAAGTTTACATAGGCAGAAACATTCAATATATAAAGGATTAATTTTATGATTACGGTTCGTGCTATTTGTCAAATTCATCCCTTCCATGCTACGAAGATGCGAACGTTTTTGAGAAAAACTTCTCAATATGGTACTTGTTGAAGACCAAACATAATATTCTGCGTAGGTACCTACACTTTACCTCCAGAAGTTATGTTCTATTTTGCCTTGAAGCCATAACTTGTGCATTGCTTGTAATTAAGAAAGTCGAGCGAGAGATAAACAGACTTTGGTACGGAAATAATTTAATGCTTCGGAATACCTACCCCAGTTTCGTATACCAACTGATATGCTTCTAAGCTTCAAGCTCTTTTGCAATTTTCCGATGAAAAGCAAATTTCGAACGAACATCTTAAATTAAGATGATTCATTGGTTACCTATACAATATACATATCTACGAATATAATATCTACTTTTAACTTGGAGTTACTGATAACTTCCGGCATATGTAGGATGTAGGAAGTTGTAACTAAATGCAGACATATCTACGAGTATATACTTATATAGAGATGTTAGAGTTTACTTTGGTAAGTTTGAGGCATATTTTCGAAAATTTTCAGAGCTGGGCCAATGCAGACGTTTGAATATAGTAGGTACGAGTATGTTTGAAAAGTTTTAAAATAAATGAAAAACACTATTTCAAAAAGAAATTGAAGAGGAAATTTTTTGAAATTTTTCAAGAGAATTATTTTAAAAAATCTCAATAAAAAAATTAGTAAGTAGGTATAAAAACCCCTTCTTCCTTTAATTCTTCTTTTTTCATAATGTTATAATATACCTAAAAGTATTTTTAATGAATACAAAAAAATTGCCAAATATTTTGAAAATTTCTTACAATTTGTGAAAAAATTATTTATGAGTGTTTTTATATTTTTTCATCTTCAAAAAATTCAGTAAAATAAAATCATTTGGAAAACTTGAAGACATTTTCAAGGTTTCTTCAGAATTTTTGGTTGGATAAAAAAAAACACGCTCAAAATTTCAAAAACTCAAAAAAAATATTGAGTAAGTATCTGAAAATCAAAAAGTAATTATTTTTGTTATACCTACTTCTACGAGTATTTTACCACGAAAATTGAAATATAATTACAGAATTGAATTCTGGACAAATTTCCATTATTTTGAGTACACACATTAGGATGGAGTGAAAAAAATCGATGGTCTTCGATTTCGCTAATTTTTTAATATGTTGTTCATTTTGAGTTGAAACCTCTCCATACAAATTTTTAGCCCCCTAGGTCACTCAGGAGGGGAGCTATGGGGTCTCAAAGAGGGGTCATTTTTGTAAAAACGTGTTTTTTTGTGTTTTTGACCCCCAACCCCCCCCCCCCCCCCCCATCAAAAGTTGTCACGCGAGTTGTTAGGTGCAATTTGAGTTTCTGCATCGACCTGAATAGTTATTTTTTCAATTTGAAGCCATCTACCGTTCCCCACCATCGATCTAATATTGGCAGATTTGTACTTTTTAAGTATCGCGAAATCGTTTTTTTCGTCTAACGTAAAAACTACGCTTTCTACGAAAAAAAGTATAATGACCAATCTTGTAGAGCATGAAATTTCCCATCCAGTATATGTCTTAAATTTTACGCTGACTCGATATTTCGTGATTAAAAAAATAACATGAAATAAAACGATAAAAAGGATGCAAAAATTAAACGAAGTCTGAAGTTTTTAATTTCAGGTCAACGTCAAATTTAAGACATGTACTGGATGGGAAATTTCATGCTCTACAAGATTGGTCATTATGCTTTTTTTCGTAGAAAGCGTAGTTTTTACGTTAGACAAAAAAACGATTTCGCAATACTTGAAAAGTACAAATCTGCCAATTAGATCGAGGGTGGGAAATGGTAGATAGCTTCAAATTGAAAAAATAACTATTCAGGTCGATGCAGAAACTCAAATCGCACCTAACAAATCGCGTGACAACTTTTGTTTGGGGGGGTTTTGGGGGTCAAAAACACAAAAAAACATGTTTTTTTCGAAAATGACCCCTCTTTGAGACCCCATAGCTCCCCTCCTGAGTGACCTAGGGGGCTAAAAATTTGTATGGAGAGGTTTCAACTCAAAATGAACAACATATTAAAAAATTGGCAAAATCGAAGACCATCGATTTTTTTCACTCCAACCTAACCCACATGAATAATATTTTAATAATGAAACGAAATAACGAAAAGTGAAAAAAAAAAGAAAAAGAAATAATTAAACTGATTGAAAAACAAAAAATGAAATGAAACGAAAATTTAGAAATAAAAAAGTTTGAAATAATTAAAAAGGAATTTTTAAGTATACCTACATGTTCATGAAAGAGGGCGGTATATGGAGAGTAAAAGTTGTGATGTGCATATTTTGCCCAACTTGATATTTGAAGTGGTAAACGGCAGTTTTTGAGAACATCCACATAGCCAATCCTTCTCGCAGATCCGCGTTACACTTTTCTTGCCATTCACACCAAAAATTTTTCATTAAAAATTCTTCTAGAACAAATCTAATTCATGAGAAAAATTTTCTACGAAAAATTTCTTCAAAAGTATCCCAGAATTTCTTTTCTTCAACTACAGATTTTAATTTTTTTCTGTATCGTATTGAGAATTTCTATTTAAAATCTCAAGGAAAATTCTCAAAAAAATGTCTCTGGGTTTTTTAAAAAGAGAAATGTATTTTTTTATGTATGATATAAAATGCTAAGATCAATCTATATTTTTTTTGTGGGGGGGGGGGGGGGGAGGAATGTGTTGAAGAAACTGTTTTTTCAGTAAAATCTGAAAAAGTATTTTATTTTTTTTTCTATAGAAATTGCACCACTTTAAAAAAAAAAAAAAGATGGCTATTGTGTCCAACCCTGATTTAGAAGGAGGATGGGGGGGGGGGGGGGGGTTAAAAAGTTCTGACCCCATTTCTCGACGTTTGGGACCAAAAGACGACGATCTGTCACATGTCACATATATATATATATATACATATTAGTAATTTTGCCGCTACTTTTGGGGCTCTGGCGGGGAGTCCAATGAGTCGAATGCGGTCAAATTCGCTATGTGAGGTTCCCTCCGAGGCAGAATGATGCCATAAAATTTTTGGGGCTCTAAATCAAAATTGGGGATAAGACCCTCCTTTGAGGGGGGCGCGAGGGAGCCCCAAAATCATGATATTTTTTGAAACTTTCTTGGCGATGAGAACTCTAATTACCCCCAAAATTGGGGGGTGGCCCCTTTTTGTGGGGGGCTCTAAAGGAGCACCAATGTGACAAAATGATTTGAAATTTCTACCAACAACAGTGACTCTGATTGTCTCCACTGTATTCAAATTTCAGCTTTCCAAGTCATCACCACCCCAATTCAGGGGCTAAAAAGTGGATTTTGGGGTCATTTTTTCAAGTTGATCGGGCTACAGTCCATCCAAATGGGGGTAGGGAGTCCAAAATTTCATAGTAGTTTGAGTTTATGCCCCTGATGTGCCTTTTGTAGGATTTGACCTTTAAACCCCTTTTGACCTTGATACAGGGTCAAAAATCAATATTTTTCAAGTTTTAACCTGTCTTTTCTGATGCGTTGGACAGCCTACAGCCCGAACCAAAAGACCTAAAAGGTCGAAATTTGGGATGTAGTGTCAGTAGAGGTAACTGATGTGCCTTTTGGGGTTTTCAAGTTTTGAGTCCCATTTGACCCTCGTACAGGGTTAAAAGTCAGAAATTTTCACGTTTTAACCCCTTTTTTGGTGTGTTGTCCCCCGTCTGAAGAGCTGAAAGTGAGGAGGGAGTTGGGGGCTAACCCCCTCCTGCGATACCCCTATTGGGGGCTTAAAGAGTTGAAAGTGACGAGGTGGTTGGGGCAGAGGCTCAACGGGGGTATGGGGCGAGCCCCCATCTGAAGATGATATCTTCAATGCAGACAGGAACTAAAACTGAAGACAAAAACCTGACATTTTTAAACTGAATTTGAAGTTAAAACAGATATTGAAACTGAAATACGATGAATGAAAAAGTTTTTAAAGGAGTACACTAACTTGGAAAAAAAAAATTCGGCTGTCGCGGAGCATCTTGACTGCTACTCGTTTTTTTTCATTTGTGCAGAAATTTTTTTTGGAATTTCTCATTCTGATTTCAACCATGAGCTTTCGACTTTTTTTTTAAGGTCATCATACAACTGTGTATAGTACCTAGAATATGTTCTTTTCATTTTATGCTTTGAAGAAATTTAATCAATTCAAATTTTATGGTTATTATAAAAGATGGATATGGAAAAATTACACTTACTACTCGTAGTACCTAAGGATACTAAAATTTGACCATTTTTAGCGCATATTCAATGTTATATATTCGCCATAGGAATGACATACCGTTAAATCAATCGTTAAATTGAACGATCTCAGTAAAAAAAAAAAAAAAAAAAACTCGGGGAAAATTTTTTTTAATACTTCCCAACGGTATAATTTGAGTTGAAAGTATCGTTAAAATATTTAAGGCAGAAGAAGAGTCGTAATCGTAAAAAAAAAGAGAGAGTAAAACACAAAAAACAAAAAATTGTTTTACACGTTAAAAATTCAACTAAGAAAACATGCATGGAAATTGATTTTCGTCGGGGTAGTTGCACAAAACGAGACGATTTGTGCGGATAAAATGAAAAATGGTACATTGACGTTTACAAGAATAAAGGAAAGATAATATGATAAAAGGAGGGATAACATTCATACCTGTCCGCCAAGTTTCTCACAGTTCATTAGAAAAATTCTAAAAGGAAGAAAGAAATCTGAAAAAGAAAGGCCCCAAGAAGATATTATTTTTTATCTATACGCCTTCGTACATGATCATATGGCCAAATATTATGTGAAGAAACTGGAAGGTGTTACGTGGTATATCTTTGGCCTGCAGCTTAAGAAACCGTTTGTATTCCAAGCTTGTTTACGTTTCCAACATTAAAGCCGGAGCACTCAAACTATAAACCGGCAAGCTCCTTAATGCTTTGGAAAAACGCTATAGAACGGATTGAAAGGAAATAAGCCGGGAAAAGATGTACGAATAAAGAATGTTAAGCCAATATTGGCTTGGGCAGTGTAACCAACCGTGCAACGCAAAATATATCTAAAAACCTTTACAGGATTATTGTAGAAGATTGACTTGGCAGGCGTTCAAAATGATTTATCGTTTTGAGCTACCGGTAGTGATGCTGCCAGAGAAGGTGCTATTTTGCCACGTATTCAAAGGTGTAGGTAGTATCTTACATACAAGTGTCGGTTATGTCTTTGAATGACCACCAAATTGACGTATATGAACATTAGAAAAGCTATTCTTTTTGTAGATATTTATTTTCATTCATATCGAGAATGTGACCTTGAGAAATATAAATAGCTATCCAACACTCTAAAAATATTTGATAATATATATTTCCCTCCAGATTCAATTTCTTTGCTTTATTTGTGAGAAATTCGTCGAAAAGCAAAATAAAGTTTATGTTTACACACCCCAATGATAAAATATCTATCCAATATTTTTTTCAATTCGAAAATATGCTTAGGCGGTGCGCAGCGCTTATTCCTTTTTTCGTGGTTGGTTTTTATTCCAAATAAATCCCCAAACAATTTCGAGAAACGTTTTGTATCGCGACAAAATATCAATACTGAATATCAATACAATAGGCATTTAATTATAAGAGCAAAACAAGTGCCGGATTATTCTATAACTTTGTCACGCCGGCTGTGGAGCAGCAGATTCTTGGGTTGGCAAATTTAGAAGTTGATTTTTAAGAAAAGAAAAGATTCAAAAACGTATGTAGTTTAAAACCATCTACCGATTTGTCGTATTCAAAATTTGAAATTTTCAAGTTATAATCATTTTGAATAGGTATTCAGTTGAAAAATATATATAATTTTCGAAAAAATATTTCAAGTTTTGTTAAAACTTGAATTTTTCAACATGCTAATTTAAAAAATAAAAATAAAAATCATTGTAAGTAACGCTTATTGTATAGCTAAGTACTTTCCATTTTTTTTTTTTTTTTGATTCGAATTCCCAATTGGGTTCGTCAATTTTCTCATTTTCAATTAAGTACAATATATTACCATAGAAAAGAATTATTCGAGGGGAGGATACATGGATATATCCACCAATGAAAGCATCTAAATCCAAATCCAGATCTTTTGTCTTAATGGATCTGCAAAATATCCAGATTAGATCCCTTTAAAATTTAAAAAATCTGATCTAACCAGAGATGAAACTTGGGTAAAAATCTGAGGGGATAAAATGAGAAATTTGTCGAATTTGCCGACTAAAATAATTTTAAAAAATTTCGAATTTTTGCCGACTAAATTATTTTTTAGCCAATAAATTTTGAACTCGGTGTTGGCAAATCGAAATATCGCAAAAATTTGCATACTTTTTATAAATTTTCCAAAATTTCCGACAAAATTTCGTCAAAAACCAGTAATATCCCCGGATTTTAACAAAATATGGCCAACTTTTCCAAAAATTGCCGAATTTTCAGAAATTTTCCGCTTAGTAGATATCTTTGTGAAATCATTTTTTTCAATTCAGAAATTTTCAACTCATTTCTGTCTTACATGGCCCTCTGCTATCATTTTTTGGATAAATTTCATCCAAAAAAAAAAGGAAAGAAGAACGAGTTGAAAAAAATTAATCAAAGTCTGCGCATAGATAAGAAAGTAGAAGGGTAGAAGAAAATACACACCATATGAAAATGTCTCAAGCTTCCTATGAATTTATACATATAAAACATAAATTTTTGGTTACGAATACAAATAAGATAAATTTCTTTGATACTACTTTTTATTTATATTTCTTTGGTATAACGCCTAAATTTCATTTAAAGTTTGTGCTCGGCTTAGGCATAAACTACATACATATATGTATATGAAAACGTTGTGGAAAAAAATAAAATAAAGTATACAAATGATCATTCTTGATACCACATAACCACAAAGTTTTGCTAAATAAAAAACTTTTTTTTTACAAACTTCTGCGAGCATATCGATTTTTGTAAACGTTTTCGAAAGTGTCATCTCATTTTTGCCGCAGATTGTTTACGATAAAGGCAGCTAACATTCTGTTATTTTTATAAACTTGTATATTAAGTACACTTCGGAAATCGTATTCTTTATATAACGCGTCACGTATGGCTAAAAACTTCAGCCGCTTTTTAAAAATGTGTTCGAGGAAATATTTATTGCGACGGAGTCTCAACGAAAAGAAAATATTTTCAGAATTTTTACCGAAAAATTATACGATTACAATTTCTGATTCAACGTTTTCTGGAAACTTATTAAAATTATTATAAAAATAATGTGTACAATTCTAGTTTAGCAAAAGTGTGCCCAACTTTGAAGGAAATATAGACCTATCAATTAAAATATTTGCAGAAAAATCAGATTATTTTCAAAAACCATGAAATGTACAATTTGTGCATGTGCTGATTTAATAAATTAACAAATGGAGAAAAATAAAAACACTTCTAAAGGTGTATAAAATGTAGAATGATTAAAAGTACGTAACTTGCTCCAAAATTTGAAACACTGAACTTCTTCTTTAATTTAAATTTTTGGCAATAGTCTGATGGAGAAAAGAGGTAAGTGCATTAAAACCCTGCAGTTCGATTCTACGAATTTGAATGTCGTTCTAATGCCCACACACACCCAGTACACATTGAGCCTTGGGCAAAGCCTCATTTATTGCACGTATTCGATGTAACATAATATGTACAACTGTATATTATAGTGCATGCAACCTACTAGATACTCCATTCTAGGAAACGTGATGCATAATTTACGCATAGAAAACCAAATTAAAGTTACACTTGAGTTAAAATAAAAAGACAGAGTCAATTCCAAGGCGAATCTGCTGTGTATGCATAGAATTAAGAAACAGATGTTACAAAATTTTACAAAATTACAGACAGTTTTTCATTAGAAAAATATCTAAAATGTGGTTAGAATGAACATCGGCGGATTTCGTTTGTCTTTCATTAGATAAGTGCGTATTTAGAATTTTCCTTGACATTTCGAAGTTCAGAAAGATAATATTTTCCTTACTTTTTTGCATTTTAACAGCTACAACGTGTCGGAATATGGAAGGTTTACTTGAAAAATATTTTTAGTTATGGAATGCTTTTCGTATTCTAATCCAATTCCAAAGTAATACGGATTTTAATAAAATTTTCATCACTTTATGTAACACGTGTAAGAGCCTTGTTGTAGGTATCTAACTATTTGCAGTTTATACACGTGTTTTGATATTATTTGTGGGTACATTTTAATGTGCTTCAACCAATTTAATTTTTTTTTGTTTTTCTTTCTGTTGCAGGTAAGAAAATGAAAGTACCTACTTATTGAGGATTTTGTGCGGAAATCCTTTTATCACAGATCACTGACACATGAATTTGGCTTTTGGTAGGTTTGCATCAAATTATTTTTTCATCATCTTCTCAAAATCATACATAATTAAAATTTTGACAAAGAATCTTGTCACCTTAGTTAGAGAACTAAAAGAAGATTTAAAACATGTGAATGAAAATTTCCTGTAAAATATATTCAACACCTTCGAACAGCTCATGAAGTCAACTCTTGGAATTTTGGAGTGCTAATTTAGTGGCTAGTCTATTTTTTTTTTTATTATTTTTTTTTTTTGCTTGTGATGGTTCCCCTGGCGTTATTAAGAAAATATGGAATGCGAGCTATTTTTCAGTTTTCATCAAAAAATATTTACTCCTGGCGCAGAACTCCCTTTGTCAATTGGGCCAATGAAAAATGAATGATTAACGAAATTTTATGTCTTGGAATTTTTTTGAAGCGAATTACTTCTTTACAAACATCATTCATCCGCCCAATTGGCAAAAGAGTTCTGCGCCAGGAGTCACTATTCTTTAATGAAGACAGAAAAACCTATTCCATCTCGTACCTCTCTATGGCACACATCGAGCTCAGCCGTGATAATCGAAAGATTACACCTACTGCTCGCCACAAGCATCACTTCTTACGTGTTATCTCTCTATCAGCGCGTATAATAAAAGGATTTAATATAAAAAAATCCGAAGAACGCCGAGTGTAAATATATCTCGTATAAAGAAATAATGCAACGTATAAAACAGGTGACGTGAAAAGAAACATTTTATCACGGGTACGCGGTAATCAGTTTTACACCAATTTTCACGTTTTCTTCGAACCATGTGAGCCCCCCCGCAGAGGGAAATTATAAGCTAGGGAGGTATAAAGATAGGTACGAAAATAGCGTTATACGGGGCACAATCGAATCACTTATGATGGAAAAAGCTTAGTTACTATAAAAGTCTACACGCTAGTATTTTATTTTATTAATACATATATCTCTCGACTGACGGCAAAATGGTCTTTTGCGGTGGTTTATTACCAGAAGCTCACAGTTTGCTTGGTCTTATAACGTGACGTTTGTAGCGTTCAGCTTGTAAATTTTACTTTCAGCCGGAAATGGTTTCACTGCTAAATAATTTTCTCACGAGTGAAACTTAAGAATGTGTCAGGAATCTATGGATGGAAACAGTAAACAATATGGTTTAACCTTTTCACGCTCCTAGCATATTTGTAATATTAAGTTACCAGCGTTCAAGATCCTTTTCCCTTCTTTATCATATAATATACTTACTTATTAGGACGTACCGTAGTCTAAGTCATTGACTAGGTTGAATTGTTTTTTAAATATTTCAATTCAATTAAAATAATAATTACAGAAAATTTCAACAGTTGAGTTCATACTCATTGTTTGAATAAAATAATCAAGATTCGAAGAGGGTACTTGACAAAAGTGTTGACAAAATGATTAAAATTTTTGAAGAAATTGTGTTTGCACAAAATTTTGAAAAAATGTTGATCTTGAACAATATTTGAGAAGATTGTTTCCAATCCAATCAAATAGTCAAGTTTCAGTAAAACACCCGTGTAGCAATTGTCGACATCGACATTTATGTCGACAAAATTCAGACACATTTTTTTCTCGGTTAACGATGAATTAAAAATGATATTTGAGATTTAAAGTAATTTTCTATGTTAAACATAACTGTTCAATCAAAATTATTGAATTTTTCTCGGTATTTTCCTGTAATTTAGAAAACATTGTTTTTCTACATAGACAAGTCGATGTGAAAATCGATACTCGATAAACGCATTGACATTATGTCGACATTTTTTGGTAATTAAATTTACAAATTTTATACCTAAAAAGAACTAAAAACCATTAATAGGAATATTTTAAGCTCAGCAATAAACAATTTTTGAAGGAACGCAAAATTTTCTCATTTTTAAAAAATTTTGAATAAGACAAGTACTTGTCGAGTTATTGTCGACATAATTGTTGATGGTCGAATAATGCATCGACTTCACTGTCGACAGTATCGACCAGAGGCATTTTAAGTCGAGTTAGTGTCGATGTAATTGTCGAGAGTCGAATAATGCAACGACTTAACTGTCGGCAGTGTCGGTCAGAGGAATTTTAAGTCGAGTTAATGTCGATCTAATTGTCGAGGGTCGAATAATGCATCGACTTGACTGTCGACGTCTTAAAGGTGATTTTTGATACTCGCAGATAAAGTGTGTTATGAATTAGTACATAAGGCTCTAAGAATTACCTCTTCGTTAGTTGGACACAGATATGTCTAGCTACAAAGGTGAATTCAGAGCCGCAATTTTGACGAAGTGTCGAAGTGTTGGCTTGAACACTATTTTTGGTTTAATTTTAAAACATATACCTATATTAAATATTTGAACTTGACATTTTTTTCAACATCTCAGCATTGCAAATGTCGATGTGGATGTCGATATAAATGTCGACACATCGAAATCGGTCACTTTTCGATGTGTCGACATTTATATCGAAATTAGCATCGACGTTGCTACACGGGCATTTGAAGAAAACTGTTTTTCTGGAAAATTTTTAAAGTACAAAATTAGGAAATATTAATCAAGTTTAACAAAACCTTAAAATTCGAGAAAAAAAACTCATAGAATTTAAACAAAAAATAAAAAATTGGAAAAAATTGAATTTTAAACAAAAAAGTTTGTAAAAAAATAAGAATTGATAAATAAAATTGAAAATCTTACTTTGAATTTAAAACAATACCTAAAAAAGGACGAAAACTGACAAATAAAAAAAATTGAAGTTGAGAACAAAATTATAAAATTTTAAGAATAAGTAGGGTACTTAATTAAAATTTTGTAAAAAAAAAAAAAAAAAAAAAGATTTTTTATCGAAAATAAATATGTTGAAAAATTAGGAAAATTAATCAGAGCAAAGTAAAGACAAATTTGAAAAATGAATAGATTTTTTTTTTTAATTTTCAACTTCAAAACTTCAATTTAAAAAAATTAAAAATTACAGGAAATCTGATTTGAATCAAAAATATTTGAAATTTTGAAGAAAAAAAAACATAAATAACACTTAAATAAAAAATCGAAAAAAATTAAACTAAGCGATTAAAAACCAAATTTAAAAGGAAAAGAAATCAAGAAGAGAAAACAAATTGAAATTTAAAAAAAAAATTAAAAATTGAAGAAAATTGACGGAATTGAATTCAAACACGAAATATTTGAAAATCGAAAAAGGAAACGATTCATAAATAAAAAATTGAAAATATTAATTCTGATTTTGAATTTGGAAACCCATATTTTCCTAATTGAAAAGTGGTAAAAAAATCAAACAAAAAAAAATTGGTAAGTAAATTGAAACTCAATATATTTACATGGACTTGGATCGTCCCCTTCCCATAGTCATGTGTAATGTGTATTTTATCTGGACTTGCTAGCCTAATATTCCTTTCAATAGCATTCATTTTATTCAAAATTGGAGAGGAGGGAGTAGTCAAATCGAAATTTTTGTAATAACTAAAATTATTTCTAAGACTTCAAGCCACAGATTTTGTTTGAAAATGTTTTCAATTTGACCCCTACCACCACCACCAGTTTTTAATAATAATATAAGTATCTAAGTCATATCATGCAAAATTTAAGGGGAGGGAGGAATATAAGGGAAAATTTTATAATAACAAAAATTTTTTTTAGGACCTCGATCTAGAACTTTTGTTAAAATTTTTTTGAATTGGATCCCTTCCCCTCCCCCAATTTTGAAAAAGTATTTATACCTGATATTATATACGTGAACGCTGAAATCGGTGGAGGGGGAGAGATCCAATCGAAATTTTTATAATAACTAAAATTTCTTTCAGGATCTTGATATACAACTTTCATTTGAAAGTTTTTTAATTTGCTTTCTTCCTCCTTCACTCCTCTAATTTTTAATTAACTATCTTCGGAATGTTATGCAAAATCCGTGGGAACCGGGACCAATTTTTAAAAAAATCGAAATAAAGTTAAGTATAGCTTGAAGTCCTAGGAATGATTTTCGTAAATTACAAAAATTTCGATTGACCCTTTTCCTTCCTTCCTTCCTTCCAAATTGCGAATAAGGTAAAATGAATGTTAATTGAAAGAGATATTTTGAGTCCAGATAAAATACACATGACTGAGAAGAAAAAAAATTAATGATTATCTCTGCTATTTTTTTATTAAACGCCATGTATAGCTAACTAAAGCCTAGAGACGAATCTCTGATTTTAATGATTTCAAAAATTATTGTTTTATTTGTATAAATGAATTCACAGTATTTGATGATGGAATGAAGGATGAGTTCAATCAAAATATTTGATCGCGAAATGAATTTTTTTTCATAAAATTTAATTTATTCGTATCACAAGGAAATGAAAGTTTTCGACAAGGTAGGTAATTCGTCTTTGATCAATAGGTAAAATAATTAAGAAATGATAAAACGGGATGAAGTTATATTAGGCACCTATTTATACTACATTTCCAACTGTCGGGCTTTCACGTATGCGAAAGTTTTGTAATTCGGCAAATAAATTATTTACACAGGGTGAAATATACATCGGCGTTGTTTTGGGTAGGTTTGCAAACATAGTGCTGCGAATGCGAATGATAAAGTGCGGAAATATGAAAGAAACCACGTCGAATGATCTAAACGCATACGTATGTTTTCTTAACCCGAAACGTCGAACGTTATTAATTCGAATGTTTCTTTTCTTGTTTAGCAGAACGAAGTAAATATGAGAATTTTAATCAACAAAGGAATTCATTCGAAATGATGCACGTCTGCGAGAGTTCAGCCTCACGTACCTACCCATATACTTAGTTTAGATTGCTTTAATCGAGCGTATGATGTCGAGAGGCTGTACAATCGTCGAGTACAACCATCAGCAAATCTTTGTTAGCGAAATTACGAAAACGTTCGCCGTTCGGGCGAAGAAGGCAAAATTGACCCAGTTTTTTTTTTGACGATGCTCGCGCTCAATTTACGAATAACAGTCGACAAATCAGAAGAGAATTATACCGAAGCGGGTTTTTATTCGGTGGCGGATTAAAGTTTACCAAAGTTGAATTAATTTTGACGAATTTAATCAAACCTGCGATAATTTCGTTTTGTTCGAAGAATCACCTACTTAATTTGCCTATTGCCTTGATAACTACTCGAAACGGAGCAATTTTGTATCACGAAATGCATTATACAGTACGTTTCATATCAGCATTTCGAGAATATTACACTGAGCGGTACTTGCAAATTTACCAAAGAGAATGGAAAAAGTTTATCATCAAAGTTTACTACAAGGTTAAATTCGAGCGACTTGTGTAAAAACCAAACTAGTTCACCAAATGTCTTAGCAGTTGTACGAGAGTTGAAACTTTCCGCATAATGCCAACTTCCTCTTCCCAGTCTAGGTACCCTACTGCATGCATGTATTGCGACTTATTACATACGTAGTGGAAATGAAAATTAATAAAATTCGCCCCTGTAATGGGTAAACACTAAACAACTATCGGACGATTACACTTTATACTTCATTTTTATAATGGTACTTTTCTTCGTGTAGAATGAAAGGATTTCAATCTTCTTCTTCTTCTTCTTTTTCTTCTTCTTCTTACTTCATTTTATTTTTGAAATTAGATCGTTGAATTTTTGGGCGGGGGTGGAGATCTTTATATCTAAATTTTTGGACTGAAAGAATTTTTATTTTTTTAAAGTAAAAATATATTGACTTTAATTTTGTTACTTTGTTTTTGTATAAATTCAAAAAAGATCAACTTTTAGAGCCAAAAAAATACTAACGATTTTTATTACCAATTTTCTTTGAAAAAAGGTGTTTTATTTTTTGAGAGTTCATGCAGATTTTTTTGTTTGTTTTGAAAAAATGTATTTCAATTGTTTTCTGAGGGGGGAGGAGTAAAAAAAGTTTTTCAACTTTATTGGAGAAAGAATTTTTCACTTAACTATTTGGAAAAAAGTTTCTAAATTTTTTTGGAGTAGAAAAATTTTCAACTTTTTGAAGTGAATGAATTTATATTATTTTTTAAAGAAAAAAATCTTTCAATTTTATGGAAAAATCTCTAAATTTTTTGAAGTATGAAATTTATTGATTTTTACTAAAAAAAAAAATCATGATATTTGGTGATTACTTTTTTTTTGAAAATAAGAATCATGAGTTTTTTTTTTGGATTAAAACAATTTCTTATACTAATTTTTTTGGAGAAAGAATTCCTAAATCGTCGCCCTGTTACAAAAACTGTCTAACTCCATGTGATTTGGTACTAGGAAACTTGGGTACCCAATTGACAATTTTTCGAGCATTATGCTGGCATGCCTAGCATATTATTAGCATGAGTAGCATTCTGCTAGCATTACACTAGCATGAACTCTAGCATTTTACTCACATGAGATGAACTAGCACGTATGTACTAACATAATGCTGCCAACAACACAGCACTTTATTGGCATGCAGTATAAGATTCATGTACTAGCACATGCATACCAGCATATTTCTAGCGTTATGCTCGCATGAGATAAACTAGCACTTATTGCTATACTACAATGCTAGCATAAGTGTAGCACTTGATACTAGGAATATGCCAGCACATAAATAGAGGCACATTGGTAGTATTATGCTAGCATATGCACTTTCTGTGAAAATTTTTTGTTACATATTAGCAGCATCATACTGGCATGTAATATGGTAGCATAATTACCTCTTGCATGCTAGTAAAATGCTAACATCATGCTGGCATTTTTTACTGTTGAAAATTCATGGTTGTCAAACCTTAGCATTGTACTGGCATGCAATGTGTGAGCATACACTTGCTAGCACATTCTTAGCCTTATGCTAACATCAGACAGTTCCTCTAGAAAATTTATCTTAGGATATCTGCAGCATTATACTGGTATGTCACTAGGCAGCATCACTAGCACTAATATGATAGTAAAATGCTAACATCATGCTGAAATTTTTTTTCTCTAAAAAATTTATAGTGTGAAAAGGCTAACATTTTTGCTGGCACACAATATACTAGCTAGCACATTCCTAACATTATGCTAGCACTTAATTGACAATTTATTTAGCATTATACTACTAACTCTGGTAACATTCTAGTAGCATTCCATTACTTCAGAGCTAAACATTTAGTTGAAAAATTCACGCACTGCACTAGCATGACTTATATCAGAACTTGTATACCACCATAATGCTAGCATAAACATAACACTTTATTTGCATGCAATATGGCAGCCATGTGCTAACATGTGTGCACTAGCATGTTTTCAGCATTATGCTAGCACATATATTTCCTGAGAAAATTTATAGTAACATAACTATAGCATTATGCAGACATGTGATATGGCAACATCACTACCACATTACATGCTAGTTAAATACTAATGTCATGCTAGCAGTTTGCCGAGATGAACTGGCATGGCATTCATGCACTACCAATCATGATGCTAGCATTACTTTAGCTCTTTATTAGCATGTACTAGCTGAAATTCAAATTTTGATGAAAAACAACCCCCAAAAGGGGTACTTACAGGGGTGAAATCGCAATACTAACGTAATATTCGTTTTTAGGGGGTTCGATTTATGTGATTTTGACACTAACATCTTCGACTTATCACCACCCTTAAATAGGGGGCGGGGAGAGGTGGTAAAGGCCATGGGGTAGTTTGGACAAGGTGGCGCGGGTCAGTTTATCCTATTTATGGGTGTTCGAGAGCTTTTTAAATCTTAAAAAATCCTGATGAAAAAATTTTTATTCAATTTTCACGTAGAATGAATAATAACATAGACGATAACGCGATTAAAGATTTTTTTCAAATTTCCAGCGCTTATTTTGTTGAATGATAATTGTATATGTTTTCGTTTTATGGAAATTTATCGTCTTTATCGCTATTATATGGTATACCCGGAACTTGAACCGATAAAAATTTACATAGGTTGAAATTTCAATTAACGTGTTTTCATCTCGAATGGAAAGGTAATGACATTAGACAGAAAGTTAATTGAAAATCTGTGACAGATTGTCGCGAAAATTTCGCTTTAATCTGCAGAAAATTTAATGGAAAATAAATTCAATTCGCAATCGAGGTTTGGTACAAAAATTTCTAGGTAAATATTTCGCTTTTTCTCCCTCTCTTTCTCTCTCTCGAATCTAAGGTTTCAATTAAAAAGCATTTTTAATTAGGAATGACGAAGAGATTTTGTCTGGTAGCGCTTAATACACCTACCACCTAATTTACGCCCTTTCGTTCGCCGCCGCCTTCTTTCCATCTTCATTTTTATCCGTAAAACGCATTATCATTTTATCAACTTCCTTGTTTTTTATAGTAGCTCGCGTACCTATTTGGCTTATAAAAATTGTTATTATTTTCATAGCGAAGTCGTATAAGTTGCCTGATTGTGGTTTGGTTAGAACGACGACCGATATTCGGTCTTAACCTATATTTTCGTTGGTGTGGTTTTCAGTTTCATTGGTTAGATTTTAATCAGCTGCTGCAACTAGAAATTAGTTGAATCAGAAAGGTATAAAAGCTTCAATTACTATCGCAGTTTCTGGTTTCTCCTTTCTCCATTTATTGAATGCAAGAAATTTGAATAGGTACATAAAATAAAATTTTATTAATTTTTTAATATGGATACTGGAATTAAAAAATTAAAAGTGGTTTTTAAATATCAAATTGATGTATGAAAGTAGGTAACTTGGCAGACTATGCACTTTTTAAAAAAGGGGCAGCCAGTGTGTCCCCTATTTGAGATCCGAATTTCATTCATATAATTTTTTTTTTTAAATAACTCCCACCTTCCAACTATCTTCCAGTTCCACCAACAGAACAGATTTAATAACAGACTTTTTCATAATGAAAAATCAGCTAAAATATGGTTACATAATTAACATTTTGAAACCTAAAAAGACAAATATGAAGGTAAAATTTGAAAAAAATGCTAGAAATTTTCTGTGGTTATGGTACCAGTGATACTACCACTAGTCTACCAGTAATTATTGTAAGTACTCATAACTGTATACACAAAAAAAAAAAAAAAAAAAAAAAAAAAACCTAATCACTGTACTAGGTATTAATTACTCTATTAGTTATTATTAATCACTATTAAAAGTTTAATAGTTAGTTAAGGTACTTTGTAAAGGTACCTAAGTATTGACTAATAGTAATTAATAATTGAATAATAGTCACTATTTATCATTGATAGTTATGATGAAGTATCTATAATGATAACTATACTAATTGAAGGATAATGACTAATACTTAGTGATTAATGGTAACCACTGATCAATTGATATTGTTTCATACTCGCAGGTAAAGTGTTGTGCAAAATGTATATAAGACAAAAATGAGTTTGTGTGGACACTCACATTTGTAGTGGTGGTAAATTATCGATAATAATCGATAAGAAGCAAAATTAACGATAATCGATAAGGATTGAAAGTTATCGATAATTATTGATAACTCGATTTTTCTCTTTTCCCCCCGTTTTTTTTGATTTTTTAATAAATTTGAGAAGTATTACAACAATCTGTGTTAAAAACAAACGAAAATTCATCATAACGCTATCAAAACATTTACAAACCACCAATAAAAAGTTGAAAACGGAAGAAATTAGAAAAAAAAAGAAAAAAAAGTCTCTTCTTCTTATAACAAAACTTCAATATAATTTTTATTACATGATATTCTTTTGAAACAGTGCCTTTGTTTAAAAGCTCTCCTCAAAAGCTTTGAAATGATATCCCACACGACTTTATTTGATACCCCTTCCCACTGATGAAAAATTATCGATAAGGAGCGCCAAATAATCGATAATTATCGATAAGCGATTTTCTCGACTTTTACCATCACTACACATTTGGGCTCTTAGTCATATTATAGTGATTAATAGTATTTTCGACAGTATTAACTATTAATCACTAGTAGAACTACCAGTCACTAATAATCATTATTAGTTTTTGTAAAAAAATAACTCTTTGAAATATTTTTAAAATATTTTTTTGAAACCCCTTTTCAAGAGAATTGTTTTGTTTTTTTTCAGAAGATTTTTTTCAGAGAAAACATTTATAACTTTTTCTCAAAGAATATTAAAAACAAAAATTTTCAGATCGTTTTTCCTTCACAGAATTTTTATAAGATAATTTTTTCATCGCAATTTTTTTCTCATTCAAGGAAATTCTTGGATGAAAATTTCAAAGACCTTTTTATATGAAGTTTTGGGGTCCCTTGGCCAATTTGGAGAGCCTTTAGGCTGAGGGTAGAGAAGATGACCTCCAAATTCACTTTTTGGGGCCTGTAGAGGGATGGGATGCCCTAAGAAGATGGAATTTGGATATATTATGGATTAATTATAACAATTTAGGTACATCGCTAATGTAAATTTAAAAAAATCCAAATCATCTTTGGACCTGTGCTGGTGTTTCCGCAAAAAAGGGCCTTATATACTGAAAATTTCTAGATTTCCTACACCTGGGAAAACCACAAAGCAAGTTTGACATTATTAGGCTATAGAAAGTACTTATAGTTCAAATAAAACGTGCATCACTGATACTTTCGACAAATAAAAATGGTATATGGAACCTTTTACATATACATACTATTTCAAAAAATAGAGATACAAAAACGTGGAGAACATTTTGTTGAAAATCACTCGTACGATAGAAAATAAAAAAAATTGTGTCTATGTCGACAAAGATGTAACGTAAAATTCAATACTCAAAGTAGCAATATATGCTTCAAGATGTTACAAAGCTCGGCTTTTGAATATTTTCGAATTCACCTATATTCATCAAAACGCCATAGCTACACGTTCGAACATCTCTCCAGAGATTAAGTAGTTGTTAGAAAATATTATTTTAGACGAGAATGAGAAATACGTGCGTAAAGCGTCAAATCTGTAAGACTATGCTGTGAAAAATACCTACTTACTTACAAATAGGTATATAAAGCTGTGGTAACGTGTTATCAGGGGTTATTATGGCACATATTATTTTTTGGGTTCAGTTCCTTCGCGAAGATGTACAAAAGGACCTAGGATCTAGGTGTATTGAAAAACTGAGCAATTCGTCGATGATTTTTTGATTGTTTGAATGACCTTTTTAGTAGACATAGAGTATTGGTGGCTATAGGAATGTGAAACCAGCATAAATGATATTAACGCGTGACTTGGTGTGAAAGTAATTGTTATATCCTAACATCGATATATGTGGTATGCAGTTGAATGAAGCCTGCATATGTGTAGGAAGCTGAATCACAGTAAAACATAAGGAAGCATTATATTTTATAGAATTATGTTAACCCTTTACACCTGATATAGCATGCAAACCATTCGAATGCATTTTGGCGTAAATTAATTACTTACATGAGTGAAGATCGCACTCTCGAGAAATAGGTAGCATACAAATTCCATTACATTATACCGATGCCATTGCCACATCATGTCGCGTCGATGGTTTCAAATTTTTGATTAGGCGAATATTGGTTGTCTCGAAATGTTGCACAATGTTTAATCGAAATCTACCTTCGTACTGTTGGATTTTATTCAAGTGTTTTGATTGGGAAAATAATCATGTCGTCGAATGTTTTTTATCTGATTTTTGTAAAAATAAATCTTATAAAAAAAGTTTGGAGTCTGAACCACTGAACTGGACTGCACCACTCCGTGCTACCCCATTAGACCCGTTAGAACCACTCTGATGGCCCAGTCAATATTATCTGCCTGTCCAGTTTGTTTCAAGCCGATATCTCTCATATACTGCAACTGCAATTTCAGCTAATCGAGCAACTTTGATTTTTTTTGCTCATTTTCAAGAATTGAGTAGGTATTTTAGACATGAGAAAAATTTTATATGAAATAAGTTGAAAAAAATCAAAGTTTCTCGGTTTTGCTGAATTTGCAGTACAATGAGAGGTATCGACTTCAAACAAGCTCTAGGTATGATTTTTAGGCCCCTAGATCATCTTGAAGAGGTTGTTGGTTCCACAAAATGACTTCATTTGGGTGGTTTTGGGAAAAAAAGGGGAAAAAGGACGAATCTTGTCCAAATGCTGGTTGATGGTGTATTTTGGTGTCATTATAATGATATATTTCAAGAAAAAAATTTTCGATCAGAAATGACGCAATTAAGAGCGAAAAATGTACGAAAAAAATATGTAGTTTTTTGCATTTTTGAAGATGACACATCATGATATTAAGTTCTACAAAAATATGACGTTATATATCCGGACTAAGTACACAATATATATTTTTTTAGAATTGCACTTTTAAAAGGGGCTACCAAAAAGACCCTTAGAAAGCTTAAAATGTCCATTTGATCTTGAAAGTGCTCGAAATTTCTTTCAAAAAATTCCAAAGATCAGCCTAGATAATTGTCTTCTATTCCTACAAGTTCGAAAAAATTCTTTTAAAAACTGCCAAAAATGTAAATTTTCAACAAAAATCCACATACAACCCCCCCCCCCCCCCCCCGAAAGTGTTACGGTTGAGATATCGAGCAAAAAATTCTGTCAGGGGGGTTTTTGACTATAAGGGCCAAACTCTGAAGGATAATTCAAAATTCGATGCTCAGGGCCAATCTCGTGATTGGGAAAAAAATATTGTCAGTAAATTTTCAAACATTTTTTCTGAAATCAAAGTTTTTAAAATTTTTTTGTTAACTTTTTGAACCCTTGTTTGAAGACATTTTTTAATTTTTTTTAGTAACAGTTTATTTTTTTTATTTTCTTTGTGAAAGCAAGCTCTAAATAAAAATTATTTACTCATGCTCGTACTTTTTAATTTTCGAAAACGTTTCAAATACCTGTCAGAAAATTTTTCGAAATTTTGAAAACATAATTTTTTTATTTCTCAAGAATCATTTTTTTAAAGTTTGGACTAAAAACAAGTTTTTGATTATAATTGGTGTAAAAATCATCTTTTAAGCTTTTGTTTGAAAACTTTTTTTTTTTAATTTTGTATGAAAACAAAGAGAGTAACGAATTGTTAGGGGTGATTTGTCTTTCAAAATTTTTTAAGAACTTTTTTAAATTTAAAAAAAAACACATTTTTTTCAAAAAACTTTGAGGTTTCATGCAAACATTTTTTTTAAAACTCCGTGAGCACAGTTTCTTGTTCAATATGTAAGTACATATATTTTTTTCAAATTTTTTCAAATTTTTGTATTTTTTTCAAACTTTGTTTGAAAGTTTTCTTTTTTAAATTTTGTAAACACATCATTTTTAATTTACTCTGCTACCTCCAATTACAAAATTAGAACTTCGAATCTTCAACAAGTCAACTTTGAAACACCTGTCGCATGTGACTTTATTTAAATTATGTAGGTACTTAAGTTTTGCTTTTGGTTGTAAAATTTCAAATACCTTTTTAAGCCAATGATTATAAGTTGAAACATCACTAACTATAATTATACTTACATTCTGCAGACTACTTTATTTTGTTCGAAGCAAAACAAAATTTAATAACATGAGTATGTTTACTCGTTTAATAAAATTAAAGATTCCAAGCCTTTTATTGCTTGTTTTTGGCGACGAACATATATAATGTAAGTAGGTATTTATTAAGGGGTAGGGTGTAGGTTTTAAACTTCGATTCAAATTTACGTACATCCATCTTAAGGTTACAGTTTCTCCTCAATTATCCAACTTTTGTATGTGTATTTTTGCAAATAATTAAAAATTGTTTAAAAATGTCCTCAGCAGTGAAGTAACGATACTGTACGATTTTCACCCTTACATACCCTTTCAATAAGAGAAAAACTAGTTGAATTTGTGAAAAAATTAGCATTCGTATTCGATGAGGGCAGCGATGTTTGACGTTGGGTAGAAATATTTCGAGAATGATATACCTTCGTGTACCGCAAGGAAGAAGCGTAACTTTGTGCACGGAGCGGGGTCATTTGCTATATATTTTGTGGTACTAAATGTCGGTATGAATTGCATTCGGTTTTTATTGAATTCTTCGAATTTTATGGGCGTTAACGAACATTCATCGGTATATAGCATTTTGAACACGAAATGCTCTGGTTTTTTAATTCGAATTTACAATACCATGTCGATTTCGCAAGCGAATCGAGGGCGTGGTTGAATGTCGAATTTTTCGCGTGATATTCAATTATTATAAATTTGGCTTTAATTTGAGGCTAATTATGCAGTATTTTTGCGTATAAAATTATTCGTTTGATTAGTCTTTAAACAAGAATTCGACCCAAGTTGGAGTGTATTTTGACCATTTATTAGGTAGGTAAAGGAAAGAAAAAAGTATTCGAGTGGGATTAAATTATCCGATTCGAGATTATCTTTCCTGTTTCGCAAACTAACAAAAAATTTGAAATTTTTTTTGGCAAAATTTAAATAAAGCGATATTCTTTTTAAAAACATTTTAGCTGTAAACTAGTTTGCATAAAAATTAAAAATTAAAAGATCTCGTTTGTCGTGAAATTTTTAGCCTATTGTTTGGAATGGATGGTGGGAAAAAAATTCGTATTACCTAGTTCGGTATATGTTGAATTTAAAACCTTTTGAGCCGGCATCAATTTGCATAAACTTTTCGTTTGGTTAAGACTTTACTAAGAGATGGGTTCGGTGTGCTTTTGTATATATGTAGAATAACGCAGCAACCGAAGTGACATTTATTATATTAGATAATCTAGTTAGTATTTAGGTTTTCAACGCAATCCAACAAAGAAGAAACCTTCATAATGTTCGCCCATTTACCATGCTCTGGGTTTTCGCTGTTTGGAGGAACGCCTTGCTTTTATCTAATATGGTTTCTTTTGACGTTGACACAGCGAAGGCATTTGTTTTTCCAACCCCGAGGAAACGAATGCAAAAAAAGAAACACTTTTTCCGCGGTCCTTCCTCTTGTCGGATAAATCAGCTTCGTGTATTGTTTCCCGTCTCGCTCATTGTGCTCCGCAATAAGGTACTTAGACCTACCTACCTACATACAAAATTGTAGAAGGAAAAATACGCCAGAGTCGCTGTGCAATAGCTCGGTCGTCGCGTCGTTTTACGTTTTTCTTTAAAAAATATGATTTTGTACCCGGATACGTTCGCGTTCTTTGTCTATTCCTAATTTGTACTTAATCACTTTTTTTCTAATGATTTTTTTAAACGATCTGTATTCAATGAAAATCTCAACGGAGTCGTTTATATTGACATCGTGGCTTTCTTTTTTACATAGGTAAAGCTATGTTACCTGTGCGCTGGCATCTCACCGTGTTTCCTATATCTCGAAATAAACCAATGAAGCTAATTTATAATTTTCACATTGCTTCGGTTTTAAATTGCTTTTTTTCTCTCTTCTCCTTTATCGAATGCCGAATCGTTTGAAGAATTCGTAATCGTAAAATGAAAACTTTACCAAAAAGTTGTTATTTTTTCGAATGGAAATATTTTTTCGAACCAAGATCTATCGACTTTAACCTCGTTCTCTTCTCTTTTTTTTGTACAAAGGAATCGACGTTGTAATTTTCTTATGAAATTTTTTAAAATAAATTAAATTTTAAAAAGAAACGAAAATTGGAAAATATAAAAAATGAACGACGAAAGAGAAAGAAAAAACATACTAAATAAACTATGGTATAAATTACCTACCTGTGGAAACTTGGATAGTTGGATTAGATACAACTGGTAGTAGAGGCTATAAAATTTTCTGCTTGTGCTTCTATAGAGAAAGAAATTCTTTTTCAGTTGTAATATTAATTTTTACTACCTACCACACTTTTATGAACTTGGGTTGTCAAATGAGGTACTAAGGCGAACCAATTTTAACTTTTTTTGTATAAACATGCGCTAGCATTGCTTCCCACGAGTGTGTGTTTTTGCTCTGGATTATAGGATATTTGTAAAAATTCAGTTATGCTAGGCGATTCTGGAAATTCATACTGGAAAAATTATGAAAATAACTAAAAAAATTCAAAATTTTGAAAAATATCACAAAATTCAAAAATGATTATAAATAACAAAGAATTGGAAAAACAAAATAATTAGGAATATCAAATAATTGATAATATGAAACAACAAAAAGATACCAGAAAATATACAGGGTGTTCCGGATTGAGAGTAAAGCCTTCTAACCAGTAACACTATGCAACTTATGTTGAGTCGATGTAGGTATGTTTGCCTAACCTCTGTGCTGCAGGGGCTGAGTTATGCTCATCGAAATTTTTTGATTTGTTTTGGCATAGTGTTTTCAACCTTGCGCTTCTCGACAACTATAGCAGTTAGAAAGTTGCACTTTGCAGCATCAGATGGCAAATTTTATCTAGAATTTTTTCATGGGACTGGTAATTTTTATAAGTGGACAAGGGAGTCTATATCGAGCAAAATATTTGAAAAAACATGTAAAAAAAGTGATTTTTTTTATAATTTTTTTTTCTGTAAGCTATTACTATTAAATTTTCCAGATGAAAAAATTCTGCTCTTTTCAATGACGTAGTCTCCCCCTCTTTATCTCACTTCAATCAAAAGTTATGAACGAATAATTTGTGAAAAAGTCTGAAAAAAATCATACTTACCTACCTCATTTAAAAACAATCTCAAATAATTTTTTTCAGTTTACCTATCAAAAGTTATAAGAAGTTCATTTTTTTTTTTTTTTTTTCAGAAAAACAACAAAAAAAATTATTTAAGAAAAAAAATTTATGTGATTTTTTTTAGGCTTTTTCACAAATTATTTGCTCATATAACTTTTGATTGGAGGGAGATAGAGAAATGGGAGTCACGTCATTGAAAAGAACAGCACTTTTTTATCTAAAAAAGTTGATAATAATAGCTTGGTCAAAGAACTAGTTTTTAGTTATCACAGAAAAATAAGAAAAATTGCCACTTTTTTTATATGTTTTTAAAAATATTTTGTTCGTTATAGACTTCCTTGTCCACTTATAAAAATTACCAGTCCTGTGAAAAAATTCTAGACAACATTTTCCATCCAATGCCGAAAAGCGCAACTTTCTATGTAACTATTATAGTTGTCGAGAAGCGCAAGGTTTAAAACACTCTGCCAAAATTAACGAACAAAAAAAAATTGATAAGCATAACTCAGTCCCTGCTGTCCGGAGGTTTGGCAAACATACCTATACATCGACTCAACATAAGTTGCATAGTTACTGGTTGGAAGGCTTTACTCTTAATCCGGAACACCATGTATAGTAGCTAATAATTGATTAATAGCCACTCTCACTATTAATGATTTTAATATGTACGTATTTATGATGAAGTGTACCTACTAACTGAAGGATAATGACCAATAGTGATTAATGGTAACTACTAATCAAACGATATAGTTTTGTTCTCGCAGGTAAACTGTCGAGCAAAATGTATATAAGCTAGAATATGAATTTGTGTCGATGTCCAGCTTCGGGCTCTCAGTCACCACAGAGACGAATAGTAATAATAAATACTACTAATCTCCACTACTCTGTATGGTGACCGGAATTACAAAAAAATAATCGTCACGAGTAAAAAAATGTGCAACTCGAGTAGACAAACTAAAACATTGGTATAATGAGTTGCTTATCTAGATTTTTGAGGGGCAATAGTTTCAAAAAATTTGAAATTTTGTCAATATACCATGCATGATTTTGACTTTGACAGAATTTTTCAATTTTTATGTTTTAAAAGTACACCGTAATAATTGAAGTAGGCAATTGTTGTTACAACTCCTTCAATTTCAAAGATAGACATTTTAGGCATCTCAACGTGATAACAACTTTTCTCGTATTTTCAAAGTGTTATGCACTGGTGAGGTCAATTTTTTTAATGCAGTGTTGCCTACTAATTTTGCTTAGAAATAACAAATTCTCAAAGCTTTATAACGCGATGCCTTCAATTTTCGAGATAGGTAACTTATCATACTTGATAAAGTTTTTTGTTTTATACTGATTTTTTGGAAATTTTTAAAAAATGTCAAATTTTGAACGAAAATACACGCCCGAACTCGTCACCTCGAATTTTCGATTCAACTATGCCAATCGATAGATGACATCATACTAACATTAGGATTAAATTTTCAGCTGCCGAAATTAATTACAGCGTCGTCTGGAGCAGTTCCAGTGTGCTGGAGAAAAGTAAACTTTTTCTGGAGGCTCCAGATCGCTTCGAAAATGGTGCCAATCGACTCGAGGGGTCGACTTCAGTGTACAAACCGATTTTCAGGATTCTGTCTCAAAATTTGCGATTTTTATTCCAAAAATTGTTTTTTGAGGGTGATTTTAGCCATTTTCAAAAATTCGCCAAAAATCGAAAAATCAACTTCGGCAGCTAAAAATTTGGTTGTGAGGTGTGGGTGGCATGCTCTTTCAGTGAGCCAGATTTCAGCTCAATCGGAGGTGACGAGTTGGGGAGGTTCCCTTGTCAGTTGAAAAAAAAAATGAAATGATCACTGTTCTCCGGGCATGTGAAACAATGTGAACCTAGTCATGTTGAATTTTTGATCAAAATATGAAATGTAACAGTCGATTCTTCTTTCTTATACGAGAAGATGCTTTACAAATTGGTCCAATTGACTACAAAAAAAGTTATTCGAAGAAGTAGTTTTTTGAGAGAAAACACGTTAAGTACTCTTTCGATGCAATCGTCAGAATAAATCGAAAGAAGTGAAAATGTAAACGCGACTGAATGCGACGCGACGTTTTTCATTTGCATACTTGATCCAATGAAGAAGAATGTTTTGTTCAATTTTTTAACAATCGTTTACTAGAATTTTTTTTTAACACAGATAAATACGTACTACAGAGAGCAAAGCAATAAAGTATTTTAGTCTGCCAATGAAGAGAAAATTGTTGAGATTTCAATTCCAGATGATGGGCTTTTAAATGCTTACGTGTGGTTTTTTTTTCCACATCGGAAAAATGGTATATAGGAAAACCAGCCAGTGAACACAAAGTTAGGTAGTTGTAAATTAAATTCCGCAGCATTTTCTTGTTGTTTCCTTTTATCATTAAATTTACGAACATTTTCATTCGTCTGTGGCTTTTGTTAGCAAAATAACCTAAAAACGCTTTCATTGTTGATTGTTTTATTAAAGCAACCATAGCGAAAACTGGTGAAAATATTTCTTGGCACCTTTCCAACGTTTACAATTCGTATACGCATTGTACAGTGGTGCGGTACATTTTGAGTTTGAAAATCTCACCGTTAAATACCTGTCATTCAGTTCAACTTGTTGGGAACTTGGTTTTTTCTGCGTTGCTCTTCTCAGTTCTCGCGTGTAAATTACTCTAATGGAATGATGTACTAATTGAAATACAAACAATTGAAGCGATCGTACTAGAACTAGTTGTGTGGCGTGATTAATTAAGGCGTTAACTGCGGGTGCGATCTCTGAGCTGTTGTTTCCCTTTTCAAGATTCATCTTGTACTAGGGTGTTAATTTTTTTTTTTTTTTTTTCGTTTTAAAGAAACGTTACCGATGTATGGGTCGCTTCCGTCGACGTTGCGACGACTGAAATATCATTTATTCTCGCTTATTCCAGAAAGTTGGGTAATCGGTTACTGGGACGTTAGTTAAGGGAACGACTTTGATAAAAATAAAATTACAACTTTAACGGTTGAAGGTTACAGTAATGTTACCATAAACGTAAGTTGTGTTAATAATGAATTTTGTCTTTCCTGTCACAGAATTATAATTTTACCTTCGTCAAAATACCCTAAATTATAATGAAGTTCTCTACGGTATGTATTTTCTCTTTAAAACGGATAACAGCACTGCTTTTAGAATGTATAACAATCACGTCCGGTCCGAATGAGGTGCAGTTTGTGATAGCAGGCACATTACACGAAGGGTTTGAATTTTATATTTCCGCTATTTTGAGATAGAAATTTGCAAAGTTGAGTTAGCAAGTACTACACGAATAGATTTGAGAATGGTACGCGACTAGTTACCAGAAAGTTGTAATTTAATTCTACACTTCGCCCGTTTGCAAGCATTAGGAAAATAGTCTTAATTTGTACGACTCGACTGCAGCGCAGCGTGTTCGAATACGTATCTAATTGAAGATAGAACTCGCGATCAACGAGTAATTAAAAGTTTATTGTATTTGAGCACAGGTGCCCAAGAATTATTTTTATATAATAATAATAATATGGATGGAATAGGTATTTGTAATTCGAATTGCATAACTGAAGCGCAGTGTAAGGTACTTTTGATTGCAACGTTTAGCAAAAAAGCATTTTCTGTGTCGATGGAATTTTTCTACAAAAAGCAAGAAAATTATTTCTTTGTCTTATATGAGTACATTTTCGTGGTTCATTTAATCGCAAGTAAGTACGTAGTTACGTACTTATTCAGTGTTCGGTGATGCGAATTGGGTCTATACAAAATTTTTTATGGGTCTCTTAAAAATTAAAATGTTTTTCTGGTGCACAAATTTTTGAATTTTCAGTTTTTTTTCTTCAAAAAATCTACTTTTTTAAAACAAAATTAGCATGTTCGAGTTTTTACGTTGAATACATACCCATCAAGAGCCAAATCGGGCCGAAAGCAAATATTTTGCGGCCACCTGGGAAATTTTTTTTTGGTTTGAACTTTCTTTTTTTTGCAAACAAATCGAATGAAAATATATGATTGATAAAAAAATGAACATTTTTATTGCATATAGGTAACTAACTTATCAGGGGAGAGCTCGAGCGGCTCGGGCCTCCTCGGCAAAGATTCAGGCCTGATGGGGTAAAATGCCCCCTCTGTACCCCCTCTCTACGGGCCTGGTTGAATAATATAGGTATGTATTTTACGAGAAAAATTGAAAAATTCTTACAAAAAATTTTCAAAAGAAATTTTTGACAAAAATTTTTTGGAATGGAATTTGAAATTTTCAAATTTGAAAAAAATAAAAAGTGAGAAATTTTAGCAAAAAAAAAAAAAAAAAATGAAACTAAAGTAATAGTAATTATTTTGAACAAGACACAATACATATACCTACTTACGTACGTACAATAGGATGGACCAACAAACCAAAATTTTTGATTTTCAAAATACAATACCGCGGAAAAGTTTTGTCTTCCCGGGAAAAAATCTGTTGGATCTAACCATATATGAATTTTATACCTATCAAATTTGATCTAATCATATTTAATTTGATCAAATCATATATAATTTGATCAAACTATACACAATTTGATCCAATGATGTATGATGAGATAAAATTAAATATGATTGGATCATATTTGAAAGGTACATTTCCCATTTATTATGGTTAGATCTGACCATACCCATCCCAAATTTTTCTCAACGGTCACCCATCCAAGTAGTAACCAAACCCGAAGCTGCTTAACTTTTCCAATCAGATCAATGATGGTGCACTCAACTTGGTACGAACCATTTCATATATAATAAGACAGTTTAATTGTATTTATGTGACACACAATCAAAGATAACAATTACTCAAGGTTGTATAACTAAAAGTATCAGGAAAAATTCCTGTGAGTAGATAATTTCAACTTAAATTCAGAAATGATTTTTGTCGTGATACCTTCAGGACCCCATGGGGGCACTGCGCCCCAAAATTTTTGACCAAATCCAAAAAAAAATGTAAAAAAGCATGTAGCATGTCGTTTGTTACATTTTTAATAGTGCCTACTCCGAATTTTGCCTTACTTTTTTGATGGAACCCTATTCTGGCACTGCTCGTAGCCCCTAAAATTTTGAAATGAATCTGGGTTGACTCATTTTGATTTCACAGATATAACTTGATCCAATAATATCAAATTATATATGAGAGAATCTAATTTGATCCAATTTGATCCATTCGGATCTAACCATTTCTATATAACTGGATTTTCACTGATATGACTTGATCTAATTATATCAAAGTAGATATGAGAAGATCTGGTTGATATGATTTGATCTATTTTGATACAACCATTTTGGATAAAACTGGAGTTTTACAGATTCAACTTGATCCAATAATATCAAATTATATATGAGAGAATCTAATTTGATCCAATTTGATCCATTCGGATATAAGCATTTCTATATAACTGGATTTTCACTGATATGACTTGATCTAGTTGATATGTTTTGATCTATTTTGATATAATCATTTTAGATATCAGTGGATTTTCTCTGATATAACTAGATCCAATTTGACTAAATTTTATCCAATCAGATCAACATTTGGATCAAATCTGATCAGATTTTATCCAAATAGATATGACTTGATCCATGAGATTTTTTCCCGGGTTGGGGAGATATGAAAAAGAAAAAAGAATTAATCAAATCGAATATCTTCCAATCGTATATAGCTGAAATTTGGCTCACTGAAAGAGCATGCCACTCAGACCTCACAACCAAATTTTTAGCTGCCGAAATTGATTTTTCGATTTTTGGCGAATTTTTGAAAACGGCTAAAATCGCCTCCAAAACCCTCCTGAGAATTGGGTTGTACACTAAAGTCGACCTCCTGAGTCAATTGGTACCATTTTCGAAGCGATCTGGAGCCTCCAGGAAAAGTTGACTTTTCTCCAGCGCACTGGAATAGCTCCAGACGGCGCTGTAATTAACTTCGGCCGAGCTGAAAATGTAATCGTAGCGTTAGTATGATGCCATCTATTGATCGACGTAGTTGAATCCAAAATCGGAAGTGACGAGTTCGCACGTGTTTTTTTTGACAACTTGAAAATTTCAAAAAAAAACAATTTCTCCAGCATATCACCCTAAACTTTGTCTATCCCCTAAAGTCGACCTTCCGAGTCGATTGGCACCATTTTCGAAGCGATCTGGAGCCTCCAGAAAATGTTGACTTTTTCCATTTGGAGAGATTCCAGTGTGCTGGAGAGAAGTCAACTTTTTCTGGAGGCTCCAGATCGCTTCGAAAATTGTGCCAATCAACTCGGGGGGTCAACTTCAGTGTACAAACCGATTTTCAGGATTCTATCTTGAAATTTACAATTTTTTCTTCAAGAAATGGTTTTTTGGAAGCGGTTTTAGCCATTTTCAAAAATTCGCCAAAAATCGAAAAATCAACTTTGGCAGCTAAAAAATTGGTTGTGAGGTCTGAGTGGCATGTTCTTTTAATGAGCTAAATTTCAGCTCAATCGGAGGTGACGAGTTGGCGAGGTTTCCTTGTCAGTTAGATTACATACTTACTATGTAGTTCGCTAGATATTAGTTATTTCCGATATTTTGCATTTTTTTGGTTTTAACCTATCAAAATCGTAGACAACTGATCAGTGGTTACCTAAATTTTTTTTTCCAACTCATCAAAGTTGTTCTTTTTCATGAGAAATTTATTCCAACTTTTTTACTTCCTTCTTAATTGCAGGACTGGTAGGCCAACTTTAAATTCAGTGAGGAAAAAAAAATGGGAATAATTTTTCATAAAAAAGTAACCTTGATAAATTAGTTAAAACTTGAAAAAAAAATGAATTCCATTATTTTCAATACCTACCTACAAAGAAATGACATTAAAGTGTATATACCTACGTTGAAAAATGTTACTCAATTTTTTTTTTTGAATTTTTTTATTTGAAGATGTTCTAGGTACTAACTTGTAATTTTGAATTATTAGGATAAAAAATTAAATTCGTGTTATTTTTAAAAAGGAATTATTTTTTCTTAGAAAGGAACGAGTTTAAGCGATGAGATAAAAAAAATCACAAGTTCTACATGAGGAATATCCTACAATCCACTTGTTCGGCTTGATGATAAGCGACAAATATAAAATATTATGAGCTTTTCAATGAAATACAAAATGTACCTTTATTATTTTTCAAAAGATTACACCGTTTTGGCGCAAATGTTTTGATTTGTTCGTGCATCTTCCGTTCAGTCAAGTAAGTATAGTTTATAAACATAACACATCGTATATATTCAAATCTCGTTCCACTCTGACCGTTATGATACAAAACAATTATACAATCACGAGTTGAAATCATTTTACATACGGTTCTTTTCAAACTTTTGCTTCCCTTTTGCGGTGTTCGTTGCTCGCGTTATCAGCACAAACAGTCCGCACAACATTGGTATCAGCGATGCGGACGACCATCTTCCTCCTCACAACAATATTTCCACTTCATTTACACAGATTTCAAAACCTTGATAACTTTTTGCTACATTTTGCTCGGTGGCGTAAGTTCCCTTTCGATTCGAGTTTTGCCCTTTTTGCAGCAGATCACTCTTCGCTCCACTGTATAGTGATGTTCCTATCGCAACACGTGCCCCGGAAATGTAGCCCGTCATTTTGATTATCTCGCATCCTGTAGTTGCAGCGTAAGACCTTTTTATGCATCTTTCTCTCTCGCTCCACAACCATCTTCTCACCCTACATCAAAAGGCTAGCGTTGTTTTTAATGCCTGGTAACCGGTAAATGTCAATTTTTAACCGACAAGCTTCGCTGCCGAGAAATAATTCAAACGGGATTTACTCTTAAGTGATTTTTTACACGACCAGTCGAGTGAAATGAATTAATTTTCATGAAGCTATTAAGGAAACGCGTTGATAGGAATTCAAGTCGAAGCAATTCGTGTTTTGCGAGAGAAAAAAAGGGCTAGGGTGACATTCAGATTACCTCTTGATGAATATCCTTTGATTATTTTCAAACGGGTAGTAGATATGTTCTGACCAAACAATATGTACCTAGACAGTAGGCATGGTCAAAACTAGATTGAGAAAAGTGAATTTCAACTTAAATTATTTTGATAGATGATTTCGACTACCTATATTTAAAAACAAGGTACCTACTTAAATTCTCAAAAACTCTGACGCATTGAAAAGCAGATTTTTTAATTATTATTTCATCAATTATTATTATTATTATTATTATTAGTATTAACATATTTATTTGATCTTGTAATAATAATAATCCGGCCCCCGCTCGCCATTCTGGCATAGGGGGACCGTTACTCATAATGTACCCTCGTGTATTCATGTATTACTCATGCAAAAATAAATTTAAAAAAAAAAAAAAAAAAATTAAATTTTTTTTTTCTTTTTCATTTTAAATCAATAATTTTTACCAAAATATTTTTTACTCACATTCTCATTTATCAAAAATAAGTAAAATTTTATTTTTCTTAATAACTTTAATATAATATTTTCAAATTTTCCAAAAAAAAAAAGTAATTAAAAATTAATTTTAATTTATTTTTAGGTATTTTTTAGGTAGGTACTTATTATTATTTTTTTGGTTATATAGATTGGTCTTCTTTGTCAATTTTACTCACTTCGATTCAATTATAATTTTAAAAAAATATATTTCAAATTTTTTTAGGTAATAATTTTTTTTTACCAAAATTTATACAATTTATTTTCATTTGAAAAACCAAAAAATAATGTTTCGTTTTTCTTCGAACTCCACACTGATCAGCGTTTAGGTCGAGTGAATCAAGCTTTTAAAATTTGAAGCATTTTTTATAATGCCTAGCAATTTCAATAAATGAAGCGACGTCGATGAAATTCTCTAACGCGCGCCTCGACCCTAATAAAAGAGGGGAGACAAATTTCATTTTCTTCAGCCTGAAACAAAATGCTAGGCAAGGCATTTCTTATTGGTCCAATTTAATTCCGACCATTTCTGCCGAAATAATGCGTAGTAATGGTCCAAAATTGGTCAAAATCAATACGTATCTATTCTACATGATCTTTGACCTCCCATTAAAATTTGAACCAATTCGGTCTATTAGAACGAAAGTTATCGTCCGGGCAAAATTTAGTACATACATACATACACAACGCAAGAAATACCAAAAAAATCTGAAATCAAAACTAATAGCTGATTTTTTCAAAATCAGCTAAAAAGAAAATTCAAGAATTCTTTGTTTATGTTTATGTGTTTTCTTTTCTTGTTTTTTTTTTTTTAATTAATTGGGTATATTTTATTTTTTAAAATAGAATTAGGTAATTTTTTGTAAACAATTTTTTTTCCAAAAACCATTTTCAAATTTTTTTTAAACACTATTGGTCCAATTTAATTCCGACTATTTCTGCCGAAATAATGCGTAGTAAGGGTCCAAAATTGGCCAAAATCAATACGTATCTATTCTACATGGTCTTTGACCTCCCATTAAAATTTGAACCAATTCGGTCTATTAGAACGAAAGTTATCGTCCGGACAAAATTTAGTACATACATACATACACAACGCAAGAAATACCAAAAAAATCTGAAATCAAAACTAATAGCTGATTTTTTCAAAATCAGCTAAAAAGAAAATTCAAGAATTCTTTGTTTATGTTTATGTGTTTTCTTTTCTTGTTTTTTTTTTTTTAATTAATTGGGTATATTTTATTTTTTAAAATAGAATTAGGTAATTTTTTGTAAACAATTTTTTTTCCAAAAACCATTTTCAAATTTTTTTTAAACACTATTGGTCCAATTTAATTCCGACTATTTCTGCCGAAATAATGCGTAGTAAGGGTCCAAAATTGGCCAAAATCAATACGTATCTATTCTACATGGTCTTTGACCTCCCATTAAAATTTGAACCAATTCGGTCTATTAGAACGAAAGTTATCGTCCGGACAAAATTTAGTACATACATACATACACAACGCAAGAAATACCAAAAAAATCTGAAATCAAAACTAATAGCTGATTTTGAAAAAATCAGCTAAAAAGAAAATTCAAGAATTCTTTGTTTATGTTTATGTGTTTTCTTTTCTTGTTTTTTTTTTTTTTTTTAATTAATTGGGTATATTTTATTTTTTAAAATAGAATTAGGTAATTTTTTGTAAACAATTTTTTTTTCCAATAACCATTTTCAAAATTTTTTTAAACACAATTTTAAGTTTGCTTCCAAAAACACATTTTTCTTTTTATTAAAAATATAGACGGTGAGTCTGAGTATTGTAACTATTGGAGATTTACGGAATAGACCCCTGTGGTGCTGCTTCTAGTGATACTGCGTAGATTCCCCCTCTCCTTTTGTAAAGCTGTGCAACCATTCTGGGTGGGACGGCCTTGTTATAAGATTTTTTTAAATGTTTGAGCTTATTATTGCTTTTCTTTTTGACCACCCTACCCTATACAAATAGAAAATTTTCTAAATTTGGATGGAAACATCCCTCACACTTCAATTCAGTCAGAAAGAAAATAAAAAATAAGGAATTACTCGTAGTTTTTTAATAAAAAGAAGAAACTTACTAAGGTATTATGAGACTTGAAAAAAAATCCAAAATTCAAAATAAAGACCACTCTAGAATAGAAAATAGATCAATGCCTTACCCTGTTGTAGTCAAAGATAGATAGATAGATAGATACATATCAGCGCGCTCTATAAAGAAATATTTTCATAATTTTTTTCTATTGCTTCTGATTAAAAAGTCAACAACAGAGCTAGTTTGGCATAGTTAAAACTCCATTGAAAACGTCATCGCTTGAATATAAAATACAAGCTCGTATCGTAATTTTTATTTTTTTTCATGCCAACCCTACTCGCATATCTACTCAATTTCGCTATGTCGTTATAAATTCCGCCACTTTTATTTCATTTTTTCGATTCGCTACTTACACGTAAATTAATACCAGAGATTTTTTTTTTGTAACATTTTTTCGTGTTGAAAAAATGAAATATGCGCAGGTTGTTTAATTAACCCTGATAGAAAGCGCCCGATAGGTTGCATATTTTGCCACGAGAAGGGAAAGCATTCGATAAGTTTTGCTTTTAATGGCGCGTATAAATTGTATAGCCGAGTATTTTATGGTTATTTCGAGACGAGAGAGAAAGCAGAAAAAAGATATCGCATAAGTGTGGATTCGAAATATGCTACCTTTTATCTTATACTACTCCTCTCTCGAATCCTAGCGAAATGAATGAAAACAAACTTTCACGGTGAATTAAAATTGGAGCGTAACGTTGAACGAGTTTATGGTTTTATGAGAAAAAGGAAAATTGAAATGGAAATTAAGATAGAATTCAATTCTGTTAAAACTTTTGTGTACACAAGTGAATTTTATTTTATTCATAATCATTTATCATCATGAAAGTTGACAAATGGTCGCATACGGTTGAAATACCATTCCATCGAATTGTTCATTAAGTAAAAATATCCGCGTTCGTTCGCTGATATTTGTGCTGATGATACTTCATGTGGTAAATATTTATTCAGCTTTGGCTTTCGCTCTCATATATGGTATGGCGCATAAAAATTTCTCGCGAAGCTTTTATGCTTTAGTAGGCAGAATTTTATGCTTCATGTTCGCGCTCTAATACCGCTTGTCAGAAATACCGATACGAGCAGGCTACACTTGGAGTATAAACTTTTACAATGTTGGGTCCGGGTCGTGAAACCTTGGGTTTGGGATGGATTTTCAAGATATCGGTATACGATTATTTATTTTTATTTCATCTACCCCAGAAATCTAATTGAACAATTTTTCAAAATGTCATGGGATAATCTTTCCAATTCTACAAAAACACGAATTTTCCAAAAATTATAAGAAAAATGAATTTTTAAATTTTACTTTAAATAAATGTTGAAACACATTTTTTAATGGAAAGAATAAAAATAAAAATTAAATTAGTTGAAAAAATATATACCTAAATACTTCTATATTGCTAAAAAATATTAAATTCTGTTTTAAACTATTGTTGTCAAATTTTGTTAAAAATGAGTTTTTTAAAATCTTGTATAATTTTTTTTCAATTTTTGTTCATTTTTTATTTTTTTTTAAACAACGATTTTGAAATTTTGTGTTTTGTTATTAACACATTTTTTAGAAGAAAAAAAATTTATAACTGAATTTTTAAAAATTTTCAACAAAAAAAAATATTTGAAATCTTGTTTGAAAACAATTTTTAAGATTTTAGTGAAACGAATTTTGTGAAAATTGCTTAAAAACAATGTTTTTTTATTTTGTTAAAAAAAAAAAATGTTTTATAACTGATTTTTCAAAAATTTTCAAAAAACAATTCTTTAAAATCTCGTTTGAAAACAATTTTTGAGATTTTACTAAAAAACAATTTTATTTTTTAAATCCTGTCAATTTTTTTCAAATTTTTTTTTAAACAAATTTTTTTTAAATAATTAATTTTCAATGTTTTTTTCATAATTATAGGTATAGGTATTGTGAAACAAATTTTTAAAAACTTTATATTAAAAAATGTTACAAAGTTTCGAATAAATACACTTTTTGAAACAAATTTTGTAAAAGTTGCTCAACAACAATATTTTTTTACTTTGTTAAAAAAATTTTATCTAAAAAGTCGTGTTTTTTTTAGAATTTTGTTTTAAAAAAATTAGAAAATAATAATTTTCTACAATTTTTTGTAAATAAATTTTATAAAACTTTGTTCAAAAACAACCGAAACTACCAAAATTTTGTTTAAAAAAATTTCTCGATCTAATGAAAAATTTAGAAAATTAATTTTTCAAAATTGAAAAAGTACCTAAATTTCAAAACAAATTTTTAAAAATTTTTTAGCAAATAAATTTTTAAAAATTTTCAAAAACTTCGTCAAAAAGTTTTTTTTTTATTTAAAAAAAAAATCTATAAAAAAGTGGTAGGTAGATAGGTATATTTTCTTGAAAACAATTTTTAAAAGAAATTTTGTTGAAATAGGTACTTCATTTTCGAAATTTTCTTATACAATAGATTTTTAAAAGTTCTGTTATTTAGGAAACAATTTTATTTTATATGCATAACTATGTCATATGTCCAGCTTTTGGTAATTTTTTAATGTTTTGTTCGATGAGGATTTCCTTAAATTTTATATTTTAATATCATACGCAAGAGTTTGCCTGACCTGAGAAGAAATCATATTATACGTATGTAGGTCTAGGTACTTGTGTAGGTACTTAAGTAATTTTGATAAAAAGCAAAGTAAATTTTTCATTAAAAAATAAGTACCTATCCAACCTGTTTTTTTTTTGAGTATATTTTTTTTTATTTTTTCAACAACAATTTTAAATTTTTTGTGAATTTCCATTTTAAAAGTATACCAACTATCGAAAAAAATTCTCAATATTTCATGGAAAAACAAAGTTTTTAAATCTACTCAATTTCTCAAAACTTTGAATAATTTCCAATTTTTTCAAATATTCAGTAAATTCATTTTTTTTAATGTCTTTAAACTGTAGGTATTGTGTTGTAGGCATTTAAAAACAAAACGTTCAAAATCAAATTAATTTTTTTTTCAAAATACAATTTCTCGGACACCAAAAAAAATCGATTGATAAACTCAATCTTTTTTAAAAGAATTTTGGCTCATAGGTAAATATAATTTTTATAAGTAGGTAATTCTCATTTTGAAAATTTTAGTGTAGCAAATATCATTCAAAAATTTAGTTTAAACCCACAATTTTTACAATTCACTAATTCAGTTTGAACAAAAAATTTTAAGGTACATATCTTGCATCAGGCCACAGTCTCTATTTATTCGCTAAGAATTTTCGAATTTACTTTAAATTTTGAAAAAATAACTTTCTTAGAATTGGACCTATTCGTTCTTCTACATTTGTACTGAAGAATAATCCTCACTCGGTTATTAAACCGTATAAAATTCGCAATTTGTACACAAGGCTTAAAAAAGGTGTAGATACGACAGTGATACAAAATCGAATACATGTACCTATTTCATTTCACATTTAATAACATTGTAGAAATGCTATAGGTAGGAAAAAATGTCACCCGTGTAAGAACGTATTTTTTGATTGTTTTCCTTTCAAATAGCATTTCACATAAAACAATACAATTAAGGTGAAAGCTTTTGAATAAGTATAGATCAAACGACAAAATGTCGTTGTGTTTATTATATTTTTTCCTAGAATGAAGTCGAAGCACCGCAGTATTTTTCCACAATAATGTTTACGAACCTACCCTACACATTTTCGAAATGCATAGGTTTAGATAGTGTACTAGGTAAGTACGTTGAAAGATAAAATGGCATTTTGAACTTTTCAATTATTCGTTTTAGAAATGCTAAAAGGTGTTTTTGTGGGCCACTCGGTCCTAATACGAGTGGTAAGAAGGTTCAAATTTTCAAAAAATTAATTTTCGCAGACGAAAATATATTTTCAAGTGTAGGGTACATAATTTTTGTCACGTCGCATAAAATGAAAATTAATTAAATTTTTTTCCTGCGTAGTTCATTTTGGGATTTTTTTTTATACTGGAATGGAAACTGTAAATGTAGCAGGTACTCTGCGAAGTTCACTTTGAGCGAAATATCAATTTTCATGCATTGGCTTACGTAATGTATTTTTAATAGGTACCAACCTTTTTTCAACTCTGGAAAAAAATCCAAAAAATATATCTTGGTATTTGGTTTTAAAAGTTTTTTTCTCTCTTTTTTTGCTATACATTTTAAATGTTTTACCTTTTTTTTTGTTTACATTTTAAAAGAATGTTTTACTGGTTGTCACTCATTATCGCTCAGGTGTGAATATGTTTGCCTAATTTATGATTTGAAGGCGAAACGTTATCTATCGGCTACACGACATCCTGTTCATATGTATACAGGGTGTTCCGGATTGAGAGTAAAGTCTTCCAACCAGTAACTATGCAACTTATGTTGAGTGGGTGTAAGTATGCTTGCCTAACCTCCGGACTGCAGGGACTGAGTTATACTTTTCCGTTTTGGCGAAGTGTTTTCAACCTTGCGCTTCTCAACAATGATAACAGTTAGAAAGTTGCGCTTTGCGGCGTCGGATGGTAAATTTTGTCTAGAATTTCTTCATGGGGCTGGTAATTTTTTTAACTGAACATGGAAGTCTATACCTAGCAAAATATTTGAAAAAACGTGTAAAAAATTGACAATTTTTCTTATTTTTCTGTAATAACTCAAAAAGTTGTCCTTTGACAAAGCTGTTATTATTAACTTTTCCAAATAAAAAAAGGCTGCTCTTTTTAATGGCGCAACCCCCACCCCTCATCTTACTTCAGCAATCAAAAGTTATGAGCGAATAATTCGTTGAAAATGTCTGAAAAAATCTTAATCAAAGTTTTTTTAAATTTATTTTTCTTGAATAATTTTTTCATTTTTTTTTTCTAGAAAAATAAGCTGCATACGCGTATATAACTATTGAAACACAAAAAAATATTTTAGAAAAAAAAAATTGAAAAAAAATTTAATTATGATTTTTTTCCAGAAGTTTTTCAATGAATTGTTCGCTCAAAACTTTTGATTGGACTAAGATTGAGGAGCGGGGGATACACCAATAAAAACAGCAGCCTTTTTTTATTTAGTAAAGTTAATAATAACAGCTTTGTCAAAGGACAACTTTTTGAGTTATCACAGAAAAATAAGAAAAATTGTTACTTTTTTACATGTTTTTTCAAATATTTTGCTAGGTATGGACTTTCTTGTTCAGTTGAAAAAATTACCAGCACCATGCAAAAATTCTAGACAAAATTTGTCATCCGATGCTACAAAGACACTTCGCCGGAATGAAAAAAAAAAATCGATGAGCATAACTCAGCTCCACAGCTCCTGCAGTCCGGAGGTTAGGCAAGCATACTTACATCGACTCAACGTATGTTGCATAGTCACTGGTTGGAAGGCTTTACTCTCAATCCGGAACACCCTGTATACTGCTGTAAAATGAATTGATAATTTATTTGTTAGGCATTTTTGGAGGCAGTTAGGAGCAGTATATGAAGTTTCCACGTTTAGATACGACTTGAAAAAAGTAATAAAAATTTTGCATAATTCAAAAATAAGTAAACATTTCGCACCTACGACAATGCAACACGAATGTAGAAAAAAATGTACAATATCCCGTCACTTAATTGCTTTTCTCTGTTAAAACTTTGAAATAAAGTTATCACAAAGGGTCAAAAAAGTTGCTCGTTCTGTAACGTAAAATTATTACCGAGCACGATGAAGCCGAGCAATCCTAGATTAGATCTCAAGCCGGGAAAAGGGCCGTTAAATTAATAACGGCCAGTTCCAACATCTGTTTTTATATACAACACAGTTTTCATATCACTGCTTTCGTAACTCTAAGTTGCTTTTAAAATCACTATCGTTTTAATAAAGCAACGGCGCATATATGGTTTACGGTGTTGTACCGTGGCATATACAGTACCATAATACGAGTGGAGGGTGGCACGTATAGTATAATTATGCCTATTATATGTAGAGGCGCAGAAATGACGTCGGTGTTTTTGTTGAGGCCAAAAAGTGGCGGCATTAAGCGTTTTAAATGAATCAAAGATGAAGGGAAAACTTTGCAATGCTTTTAAAAGCTTTACACGGTACACTTTGGTACATGAACAAATGAAACATCTGAGTATATTGTTGATATTTGTGAAAAACAATGAGGTAGGCAGGTTTTTACCAAAGGTTTAAAATGTTTCACTCGTCGAGATTAATACCTACCTACTTAATTTCTAGCCCGCTGAGAGACGAATGGCAGAAGTTTTAAATCTAAAGTACGAGGTAGCTTTTTAAACATGCAATTTTGTAAAATGTTCGAAAATAAGAATCGATTCGAAACTAACTAGTGGAAAGCTAAAGCGCGATGCCATTATATTTGAAAAATATATCCGAGAACCGATTCTAAATACGTACATAAATATTAAAGCAAATAATCCAAATGTGCCAATCAAATGGCCCGTATGCAAGACAGAACATAGACGAAACCTTTTCAGAATTCTTAAACATCTCGCGATTAAACTTACATTTCATATAAATCACGTTAGAAACCACTTCCCTTAAGCGCGTGAAAAAGAAAGCTTTTTTCTAAACCAAAACGTTTCTCTGGAAAGTGGTACAACAAGGTGACTGATAAATTACCCTAAAAGTTGAAAGAATACACTGGTTGGGGTATCTATGTGCTGGGAATCTTGTAATAATACTTTCTTTTATTGGACATCCTAAATTGTTTGGGGTATTTTCTCGATTCCTTGCCCGTAGGCTAACGTCATCTTTTCCCTTTGTTATCTCGTCTCAACCCGAGAAACTCCCATGTAGAATAGGGCTGCGTAAACTCCTTTTTAAGGTTTTTGAGTTCTTGAATTGACTCTGGAGATAAAATTGGAGATTACTTTTGTGGCATATTTTTTTTCTTTAAAAATCCACTTCGAAAAAAATTTCCTATGAAAAATGCTTCGTGAAATTTTTTGATCAAAATTAAAATTTTTCTATTAAAAAACTATCTTGAAAAAAATTCCATTGTAAATGCGAATTGCAGAATAAAATATGCTGAAAAAAAAATGTTGGAAAAATTTTTATGAGAAAATTGCTTACATGAAATTCTTTTAAGAAATCCTTTTTTTTTCAACTTGGAAAAAATTGCTAAGAGCTGAAATAGTTTTTTGTATAGGTTAATCCCCGAGCAGCACAATCGACAAATTATCGAAATAAAAAATCGACAGAATATCGAATTCGATAAAGTGTCGCGTTTGTTCCGCCTAAATCGTGAAATTATCTTTCGATATATAGATAGATTATCGACGAATTATAGTTAGCAAAAATTTCGAGATTATAGTAAGATATTTTATCGATAATATATCTATAATATCGAAAGATAATTTCACGATTTAGGCGGAACTTTTGCGACACTTTATCAAATTCGATATTCTGTAGATTTTTTATCGATTTTTTATTCCGATTTTTCGTCTTTTACTGGCTTTTTTCTATAATTAAAAATCATTAATTAGCATAATTAATACATTAAACTATGCCTAAACACATTATTCATGTTACCGTAAGAGGATCATTTCAGAAAAAGTCAAAAAAAATTATAAAAAATCTGCCACCCGTGGGGCTTGAACCATCTACCTCCTGCATGGAAATCCACTTCCTTAACCACTATGCCATACCTTATCGTTGAGGAATTAGCAATAAAACGCTTATAATATAGGCAGTTTAGTCAGATTATTTGTCGATAATATAGTTTCAAATATCGTCACAAAATCGTTAAAAATCGAAATCGAGAAATTTCATATTACGTGTCGATAATATAGTTTCAAATATCTTCACGCAGTCGTTAGAAAATCGAATTCGAGAAATTGCATATTATGTGTCGATAATATAGTTTCAAATATCTTTACAAAATCGGTAAAAAATCGGATTCGATAAATTTAATATAATCTGTCGATAATATAGTTTCAAATGTCGTCAAAAAATCGGTAAAATATCGAAGTCGAGAAATTTCATATAATCTGTCGATAATATAGTATTAAATATCTTTAAAAAATCGTTAAAAAATCGAATTCGATAAATTTAATATTCTTTGTCGATAATGTAGTTTCAAATATCTGCACAAAATCGGTGGAAAATCGGAATCGATAAATCTCAGAACTTTTTTTTTGTTGAAGCAGTGCAAAACTTTTCATCCGGAGACATTTCTTCAAATGTTGTTCAATCATTTTCTAAGAAAAAAAAATTGTTCAAAACTTTTTTTGAAGACCTAAATTTTAAAAAAAAATGTCTTACCAGAAATTTTTTTTTTACAAAAATCAATTAATTTTATAAAAAAAAATTTTAATTTGAAAAAATCATTTTCTACCATTTTCACTTTTTTACAGAACATGTTATTTCAAAATTTGTCTCATTACCACTTTTTAAGAATTTTCATCAAAAATAACTTTTTTTTAAAATTACGTTCACAAACATAATTTTATTCAATAATACATTTTTTGTAATTTTTTTCCAAATTCTGTTCAAAATTTTTCTTTCAGCTTTTTCAAGAGAAGTTTTTTTTTCATTTAAAAGAACAATTTCCTAAAAAATTTACGAAGGAAATTCTTTTTTCGAATTTTTTATCAACACAACTTTTAAAATTTTTTATTCAAGAACAGTTTATTTTCAATTTTTTCAATTTTTTAAAAATCTCTCTTCAAATTTTTTGAAAATTTTGTTTGTTTGAATTTTATTTTAAGCGATACATATTTTTAAAACAAAAACCTCAACAAACGAAATATTCAAAAATTTCCGTTAGAAATCTATACTCACTTGATTCGAAAATAATTTTTAAAACTTTGGTTCACAAAAAATCAGTTTTAAACATTCAATTTTTTTTAATGAGTTATACCTGATCATACTTACCAATTTTCAGTGGCCTTTTTCCAAAAATTAAAAATATTTCCTTCAAAAATTTTAAAATTAAATAAAAATATTCAATTGAGATTGAATAATTTATTTCCAAAAAATAATCAAAAGTTTGTTCCTTTGAAAAATAGGTGATTTTTCAGATAGGTATAAGAGATTTTTCTCTAAAAAAAACGATAACTTATGTGTATGAAACATTTTTTTGTAATTTTCATCAAATATCTAACATATTTTCATAAAATTTGGTTTTTGAAACAAGATTTTATTCGATGGCACATTTTCCAAATTTTGTACAAAATATTTTTTTCCAACATTTTCAGAGATATACCTACTTAAGTACCTATAGGTATAAAATTTTATAAAATCTAGTTCTTAGAATTTAATTTTTGTGAAAACTCTTGGATTTTTTGGTGGAAAAAATTCGTGTAAAATTTACAAAAAAAAAATCATTCAAATCAGAAAATTTTTCAAGGCATTAAGAATTTTTTCCAATATTTCAATGCTCAATTTTTCGAATAAATCGGAAGAAAGGAATGATATTTTCAAAAAATCGTTTGATCTTTTTTCAAAGAAAAAATCAATGTATTTTTCAAAATATTTGTTTTTTTGAAAATTTTTTCAAGAAAATTTTTTTAAATCATTTTTTTTACATAACATTTTGCAAAGAATAAAAAAATTCTCCATTGAAAAGATTTTTTTAAAAAGACTCCTTTTTTCATATTTTGTAAGATGCCACTTGACGATTCATATTTCTGAATTTTTCAAATTGTATAACCTCCACTTGTCGATTTGGTATGATTTTTCAATTAGGGAAGAATTTCAATTTTTAGAATTTCGAAACGCTCTCTCCTATAAATTCTATTCGTACATTAAAATTGTATTTCAGTTTTGATTTTTTTTTTTAAATTTTGAAACCGTCTTCCATAAAAATAGTTTTGTCAGGTAGGTGTAGGTACATATTTTCAATTTTTCGTCTTGAGACAAAAGCCACAACAACCCCTCCCTGATGTGGTTCATCTAATGTAAAATGGAACTAAACCAAAGGGTCATAAATTCATCAATTTTCAACCCTGTCGACGTGAGTTTGAGATTACAATTTTGAAAAAATATTTTCTACCTATTTTAAAAATTGAATTTCTTAAAAAAATTAGTAATCATACCGAGTCTAAAAAATTTTCAAAATTTGAATTTTGAAAAAGTTTTAAATCTTTGCATGCGTTTTACAAATTTGTCATTATTTTGCCCATTTCGATGGGCTTTGAGGATATACTTTGTTAATGATTTCAATGATCTTTCACCTAGTTCAAAATTAAAAGTTTTGAAAATTTTTTGAAAAATTTCTCCTTGTAAAATTATTTTAGGACGTGATTTTCAACAGTCAATTTTAATGGTCTCTAAGTGCAAAATGTATTTTTTTTAAGTTTTTCGAAAATAGTAGGTACAATTTTTGAAAATTTTCAACTTATAAACTATGGGATGCGAGGTGTCCAAATTATTCTTTAAAATTAGCCAATTTTGATAAAATTCAATGGTATCAATTTTTCGGCAATTTAAAAAAAATTGCAACCTTGCAAAAATATTCTTACTCATGCAGAGCTATTATTCACCGAATTTGTCAACTTTGACAATGTCCAAGTTTATAAAATTTTCAAAAAGTTTCAAATAATTTAAAAATCAAATTTTTGTAATTTTATCACTTTTATTGATAGTTACTGGTATGTAAAATTATCAAAAATTTCAATTAATTTTGGAATTACTGAATTGAATTTTTTTTTTTAAATCAGAAAAAATGTTTTAAAATATTTACCTAAAAATTAGATATATGATTGAAAATTTTAAGGAAAAAAAATTGATGATTAAAACTAAAATTAAACTTAGATAATCCTTCAAATTGAAAAAAAAAAAAAAATCTTCTCCGAAAAAATTTACGAAATCGAATTTCTTGCATAAAAATAGAATACCCAGAGGGGCAAATATCTCAATCCGACGCGGCGCTGTAATTTACCAACAAAAGGCTTCACCTACTGATGTTCTGGCACACAATGTATTATTCGTATCAAAAAGTATTTAATTTTCTTTCGATGGGATATTTACGTCATTATTTTTTGATAATGGTTCACGAATGAAAACGTCGACTGGGTATGTAATCTTTTAACGCAGCGTGAAAACGCCAACAAATAATTTTAATTGGTTGCTGCGAAGCTGGCGATGTGGATGCCGGCGATGCCGGTGTGAAAGAAAAGCACAACCACGCGTAAATCACGCACTAAACGTCAAAGTATCCTAACAAGTGGAAAATTTCGATATAAGAAAAATTACCGTCTATAATCAATAATGGAAGCTCGACTCGAGGTTATTTCTTATTTTGGCGTATGTACGATAACGAATTTTTAGGACACGGCTCCAGCCCCTTGGCCGTTGCTCGATGTCACAGAGAGAAATACGACCCACGCCTCGTTGTCTTTATAAATCTCGTGATAATATCATCGGAATAAGAAAATTCTATTTTTACCATTATCAATTAGTATAAGGGTCGGGAGAGGGCTAAATCTGCAGCTAAAAAGCACGAAGAAATTGTGATTTTAGAGCCCACTGTGTATATATACACACAGCACAGATATTTAGCCGATGCGAAGCACGCGGTTATAGCGAAGTTCCAGAATTGAGCCATTGTGACGGGCGCCAGATTAGCAAGGCATCTAGGCGGCGTTGTTTGAAACTGGAAAGATATCGAATTGAAGAATATTAGATAAACGTTACAATGTTATAAACGTTTGCCGTTGCCTTCGCCATTCTCCTACGAATCTGCGGAGCTTTAGCTCTCCTCTTTTCTTTTTCTTCTTCTTTTTGCCTTTTTTCCCAAAGTCTGTATGTTTGCGATGTGAAAACAACGACGAAGACGACGACGAATTTAAAGATTATATCTCCGTGTGCCGAAGAATACGGGGATTGGAATTTTTAAAACCATGTTCCCCTAAATTTGCTTCCCTTATTTTTGTCAATTACAGATGCTTTTGCTCGTTTATAGATGCGCCTTTGTTTTTAAAACTACCGCAAATGCGATGTCGTAAGCGTTGAAAGTCTAACAAATAAGGCGCAAATCCTTCGGATTTCGATGTGTTTTTTTCCCTCACTCGTTTCCCCTTTTCTCACTTATTATTCGAATTTTACAAAATCTTTTAGATTGTGTGGATTTTCGTATGAGTGAAAAGGTTTGTTTTTTAAATATTAACGCGCACCACAGCTTCGAGCTTTACTCAACATTTCTATCTACTTTGGTGAACTCGAATCAAATTCTCGAGTATTGTTTTTCCATGGCTGAGAATGCCTTTGAAATTCTCGCGAAAATTGAACAGAAACAATGATCTTTGCTGTGTCGAGTACATGGGTATTTATACGAGTACGTACCCGTCATCTCGGAAAGTCAATACAATTCGGATGAATAATTACGATGGTATTGAGTCCTCGACTTTATTAAGATGACTGTTGGTATAATTTAGATAACAAAGCCAGAGCCACGTACGTATATACTTAAATCATTAAACAAACAATTTGCAATACGAAATTTCGTCAATAATTCATCGCATTAGATACATATTATCAAATTAAACGTGTATATAAACAAACGAAAATAAACAGTACCAATCTATATTCTGGCTTTTGACGACCAATTTACGAGTCGTATAGGTCGTATTAGTATTTATGATGCAACGGTGTAGATAATTATTTATTTACTCGACTTACTTTACATTTTAGCTCCAGCTTTTCACTTGTTGAATAATCATCGGTTGTCGAATGTGCGAATAATTATCAATTTTTTTTTGTGTTTTTGTTTCAGGTGAGTTGAATGGATGATGATGATGTGGATTATGAAATTTGAAAAAACAATGTAGTTTGGCACTGCATTTCATGTTCTGATAAAGTTGACTTATTTTATGAAGAGAGGAATTTCTATCGGTATGTTGCTTGCTGCTTCAAAATTTCAAAAAATAGTCATATATCCTTAACTTGAAATTCTTTGAAGAGTGCGGAAATATTTTCAAAATGTTGCATACTTTTTTTCTATTATTTCGATTAAAATAATTTTCCAAAATTTTTTCAGAAACGAATTGAAAACCATTTTTTTTAAAACTCAAAAACACTTTTTGTTGTTTTTTTAGATACCTAATGATTTCGAGTTTTATTGTCACGTAAAACTTTTTTTAATTTCGCAAAATAACAATTTTTCCAAAATATTTTGCTAAAAAACATTTTAACACAGTAGGTAGTAAGTAGGTATGTTTTTACGAATTTTGTCAGACATTCTGAAACTTGGATTTTTTTTTAGAAATTTTATGACTTTTAGACATTTTGAAACTTGTAATTTTTAAAATAAATTTCATGACTTTTAAGCATTTTCTAGACATTTTTTCAGACATTCTGAAACTTGGATTTTTTTTTTCAAATTTGATAACTTTTATACATTATGTCAGACATTCTGAAACTTGGAAATTTTTTTAGAAAGATGACTATCAGACATTTTGTTAGAAATTCTGAAACTTGGAATTTTTTTTATAAATTTAGTGACTTTTCGATATTATTTCAGAAATTTTACGACTTTTAGACGTTTCAATTTTTTTTAAAGAAATTTTATGACTTTTGGACATTTTGTCAGACATTCTTAAACTCATAAAATTTTTTAAAAATTTTCTAAGTTTTAGAACGTCTGACATTTTGTCAGACATTCTGAAAATTTTTAAAATTATTTTTAGAAATTTCATTTTTTTAATTTGATGACTTTTAGACATTTTGTCGGACAATGATTTAAATTTCCATGGAAATTAATATTCATCACTTTTAGACATTTTGTCATAGAGTAAAAGCATAATATACTATGTTTCATATTCTGAAACATAGAAAAATTTTAAGAAATTTTATGAGTTTTAGACATTTTCTAGACTTTTTTCAGACATTCTGAAACTTTGAATTTTTTTTATAAATTTTATGACATTTTAATTTTTACATTTCCATGGTAACTATAATTATGACTTTTGGAAATTTTAAATTTTTTCCAAGTTTGATGACTTTTAGACATTCTGTCATACATTCTCCTTTTTTTAGAATTTTTTTTTCTTAGTTCATGACTTAAGGCATTTTATCAGACATTCTGGAACTTAGAAAATCTTGGAAATTTAATGACTTTTAGGCATTTTGTCAGACATTCTGAAACTTAAATTTTTTTTAGAAATCTTATGACTTTTAGACTTTTTTTCAGATACCAATTCTAAAATTTACAATTTTTGAAAATCTGATGACTTTTAGATATTTTGTCAGACATTCTGAAACTTGGATTTTTTTTTAATTTAATTACTTTTTTTTTTTTTTTTTTTTTTTTTTTAACGCCATATACAGCAACTAAGGCTAGAGGCGTGTCACGGAGGAGGATTACTTAGAGAAGGGATCGTAAACCAGTTTCCCGAGCAGCACACTCGACAAATTATCGAAATAAAAAATCGACAGAATATCGAATTCGATAAAGTGTCGCGTTAGTTCCGCATAAATCGTGAAATTATCTTTCGATATATAGATAGATTATCGACGAATTATAGTTAGCAAAAATTTCGAGATTATAGTAAGATATTTTATCGATAATATATCTATAATATCGAAAGATAATTTCACGATTTAGGCGGAACTTTTGCAACACTTTATCAAATTCGATATTCCGTCGATTTTTTATCGATTTTTTATTCCGATTTTTCGTCTTTTACTAGCTTTTTTCTATAATTAAAAATCATTAATTAGAATAATTAATACATTAAACTATGCCTAAACACATTATTCATGTTACGGTAAGAGGATCATTTCAGAAAAAGTCAAAAAAAATTATAAAAAATCTGCCACCCGTGGGGCTTGAACCATCTACATCCTGCATGGTAATCCTCTTCCTTAACCACTATGCCATACCTTATCGTTGAGGAATTAGCAATAAAACGCTTATAATAGGCAGTTTAGTACTTCCAGACGTGTTGGACTTGGAAAAATTTTCACCAATTTGGAAATAATTTCAAATATCGTCACAAAATCGTTGAAAAATCGTTCGACAAATTTCAGATTATTTGTCGATAATGTAGTTTCAAATATCGCCACAAAATCGTTGAAAAATCGAAATCGAGGAATTTCATATTACGTGTCGATAATATAGTTTCAAATATCGTCATAAAATCGTTGAAAAATCGAATTCGAGAAATTTCAGATTACGTGTCGATAATAAAGTTTTAAATATCTTCACAAAATCGTTAAAAAATCGAATTCGAGAAATTTCAGATTATTTGTCGATAATATAGTTTTAAATATCGTCACAAAATCGTTAAAAAATCGAAATCGAGAAATTTCATATTACGTGTCGATAATATAGTTTCAAATATCTTCACGCAATCGTTAGAAAATCGAATTCGAGAAATTGCATATTATGTGTCGATAATATAGTTTCAAATATCTTTACAAAATCTGTAAAAAATCGGATTCGATAAATTTAATATAATCTGTCGATAATATAGTTTTAAATATCTTTACAAAATCGTTAAAAAATCGAATTCGATAAATTTAATATTCTTTGTCGATAATGTAGTTTCAAATATCTGCACAAAATCGGTGGAAAATCGGAATCGATAACTTTAATATTCTTTGTCGATAGTATCGTTGACGAATATCGTCATAAAATCTTAATAATATCGAATTCGATAGTTTTTAGATTTTTTTGCCTATGAAGTTGTACCGATAAATCTTTATAATATCGTGAGAACATCTATAGATTTTCAAACGATTTTTTATCGATACGTTACATCTTTCGATATTATCGATCGAGTGTGCCGCTGGGGTTTGGATAGAAAGGATAATAAGTTTTGAATTTTAATGGGGTCATCTGATAGGACTTCTTTTGGATTATTAGAGGATACTTTTATTATTATTCTAACTTTTCACTTTTCAATATTTTGTTAGATTTTTTCAATTTATAATTTTTTATTTTTAAATTTCCATGGAAATTAATTTTTAAGACTTTTCTTTTTTTTAGCACAGTATATTTAATTTCTATAGAACAATAATTCTTCTATTTTTTAAACGTTTGTTTCCTAGTTATTCCAAATTTTAATGACTTTCAAAATCGAAAATACTTTTTGTACCTACTAAATAACTGTAAGTAATTTTCAAAAATTTTCGAAACGAAACTGTTCACTTTCAAGGTTACAAAAAAGCACAACAAAAATACTAAAAGAGTTGTCATTAAACGCCTGTCATTTCAATAAATTGACGAATTTACGATGACTGAAAAAATAGCATTCGTCATCTCATTATACGATAGTTTCATTGGATGCGATAAATTCTTCAAATAATTGCCACTCTTATTTAATTTGTTTTAAAGGAAAATCATCAAATGAATTATATCGAAAAACACCTCTTTTAACTCCATTAATTTCATATAAGTAGGTATATATTTAAATACGGACAAGTTTTCGACAAACCACCTACAAAGATTGAACAAAAGACATTACACGAGTCGAACTTGATTACTTCAAATTGTAAATTCGTAATCGTAAACGTATATAGGTAGCTCTATTTGAATATTTGAATGTGAAAACGAGACTGAAAATTTAATCGAAGCTGAATCACACAATGAAGTTTAAAAGCTTCAAGTTGCAATAAGTATTAGTGAGTTAATATCATCGAAGCTCTAAACCGCAATAAGTATATGAAAAAGAAGTTAGTTTGAAATACAAAATTTGTGGCTGGCAACTTTCAGCGTGGTAAGGAAAAAATCCGGCAATATTATTGTTATTAAGAAATTCAATTTACGATTTAACTTATTCCAAATTGAAATTTTATTTTATGCAAATGAATTTGAGTGAAAAAAATTCCTGCAAAAGTTTTATTAAATCTACTTAAAGGAAGGTACCTACCTACTTCAACTAGATAAATCAAATTTTCTTTCAAAGATTGCTAACTTTAAAAAAATATTATTTTATATGTATTTCGAGTGAAGTTTTTTTCGCACCGATGGTAAAATTTATTTCATTAAAAACCTCTTAGTAGATACTTATATGTAAAACGGATTTTTTTTCTTTATTCAGAATTTTAATAGAAACATTGTACGTATGTGAAAGGTATCTATAGTAGGTACATATGTGTATTGTATAGTCGGGTATCAAGGTGGATAAGATTATTATACGTAGGTATATTTATTACTCGACAAAAATGAAATATTTTCATTAGGCTTATACATAGAAATATTTTCAAGAATACTGATAAATCTGTACGTAACGTAAGTAGAAAATCCGTTTTAAGTATGTTTTTAGCCATTTTTTCCATTCTTTTTATCGAACAAATTATGGTATAGACTTGGGATAAAATATCTTTTGAAAAACATTGCACAAAGAACAAAGCAGAAAGTTCAATGATATGAAATAATAAAAAGTCGTATTTTGTATGCTTTGAAGTAATAAATGTGATTTTATAACATTTATAAGGAAAAAAATAAGAAAAAATATTCTCCTCTGAGTTCTAAAGCAACGCCACCCATAAAGACCGAGGTTGAATGTGAACGTGGAGAGAAATACGTCGAGACTTGTAAGCATTTTTTTTTACACTGCAAAAATTCAAAAATACGAGTATTTTGCGTCAAAACCAAGAATTTCGAGAAACATTAGGTAGATACCATTGTAAATATCTTGAGACAAAAAAACACTAAAACAAAGAATATCATTTTCCAGTTTAAAAGAAAATTACGGAAATTTTTTTAAGTATACGTAGGTACGTACCTAAGTTGGTATCTACTATTTTTATAAAAAAAAAAAGCCAACAGAATTTATTTTTCAAACAAATTATAAAAATTTGCTTAGAATAAAATTTCTGAATAAAATTATTTTGAACCGGATTTTTGAAAAAATATATAAATAATATACAGGTTGTTCCGAATTGATAGTAAATAAGCCTTCCAACCAGTAACTATGCAACTTATGTTGAGTCAATGCAAGTATATTTGCCTAACCTACGGACTGCAGGGGCTGAGTTATGCTCATCGAAAAAAAAATCGTTTTTGCGGAGTATTTTCAACCTTGCGCCTCTCAACAACTATGATAGTTAGAAAGCTGCGCTTTGCGGTATTGGATGTCAAATTTTGTCTAGAATTTGTTCATGGGGTTGGTAATTTTTATAGACAAACAAGAAAGTCTATACCGAGCAAACCGAGCAAAATATTTGAAAAAACATGCAAAAAAAGTGACAACTTTTTTTATTGGTCTTTGATAACTCAAAAATTTGTCCTTTGATCAAGCTGTTATTATTAACTTTTCGAGATGAAAAAAGTATTCTCTTTTTAAGGGCGCAACCCTCACCCCTATATCTTACTTCAATAAAAAATAATTATGAATGAATAATTTGTTAAAAAACGTCTGAAAAAAATCATTACTAATTTTTTTTTTTTCAATTTTTTTCTCTAGGGAACCGAAGCCTGCGTTTGTGTGCGTAAGAACAATACGTAAACAATCTCATTTGGTCCCAACTGATAAAGTTTTACATGGCGTTAAATGAAAAATTACGAATTTTCAAAAAATCGTTAAAAATACAATTGTGGTTCAATTTTGTTGAAAAAGGGCTTATTGGAAAGCTTAAGCATTCTTCTTGAATATATAATTTTCTCATTAATACCCTTGTGTTGAATTTTTAGAAATTTGAACGAGTATTAAGTGATATTTTCAACATTTCAGCCAATAGCGTTGCGTTTTATGTTTGTTTACTGCGATCTGATTGGTTGATTACATGGATCAAATGAACAAAACACTGCATTTTCACTTTCAAATTATTCTGTTGTTTTTCATTAAAAATTTAGGATTTTGAAATATGTTGTGAAGGAAGGTTGTACTTTTCATTTGAAATAATTCTTTTGATAATACATGCAAAATTCATCGAGTATACTTAGTTTCAAAGTTGGGTATTTTACCTTGTTTCTTATGGGAGTAAGGTTTGTTTTGGGACCAAGTGAGATTTTCAACAACAACAACATCGATTGTGACGTCACGCTTCGGTTCCCTCTAAAACAAATTTTTTAATTCATCAGTGATTATGAGCAGCTTATTTTTTTAGAAAAACATCTGAAAAAATTATTTAGGAAAAGTTAAAAAAGATTTAATAATGCTTTTTTCAGACGTTTTTCAACAAATTATTCACTCATAAATTTTTATTGGTGTAAGATAGAGGAATGGGGTTTGCGCCATTAAAAAGAACATGTGTTTTTCATCTGGAAAAGTTGATAATATTAGCTTGGTCAAATGAGAAATTTTTGAGGTAATAACAGAAAAATAAAAAAAATTGTCACTTTTTTACATCTTTTTTCAAATAAGTATTTTGCTCGGTATAGACATCGTTTTTCGGTTATAAAATTTACAAGCCCCATGAAAAAATTCTAGATAAAATTTGCCATCCGATGCCGCAAAGCGCAACTTTCTAACTATTATAGTTAGATATTGAGAGGCGCAAGGTTGAAAACACTCCGCCAAAACGAAACAAAAATTTTCGATGAGCATAACTGAGCCCCTGCAGTCCGGAGGTTAGGCAAACATACTTACATCTACTCAACATGAGTTGCATATTTACTGGTTAGAAGGCTTTACTCTCAATCCGGAACATCCTGTATTTTGAACAAAATTTATAAAAAGTTTATTTGGATCAACATTTTATTCTAAACACAATAGTAACTTCTTCAACTTTTTTTCCAGCCTTTCCACAACTTTTCAAAAAAAATATGTGAAAGACGACTCACTCCAATCAACTTCCCTTTTAAAATTTTTCAAAAAAGCCAACTTTCAAAATCAATGAATCAAACTTCAAAATTTTTTGAAGTTTCAATACCTACTAATTGAATCAATTACCTATTACTTTTTGAATTTTCTTCAAATTGTTCCTTCAATTTTTTAAATTGTAAATTGTTTCACAGCTTTGAAACTCAAATTGAAAAAAAAAATAAAAAAATAAAAAAAATCAGCTAAAATAAAATTCATCTGTATTTAGAAAATTTGATACAACCTAAAAATTTATGAAAATGACCTTTATTTACGCTAATTATCACTCAACTTTTGGTCAAACGAACGCATAATCACATCTCGAGCCAATAAAATTCACAATAAAAACGTATAGATAACGGCACAATGAGAAGTATTGTTTTCAAAAATCTGGCCAAAGCAAAAATTACTGCTGGAAATTTCAAATTGAAATCCACATTCGCATTCAAAAGAGAAACAAAAATGCGAAGCGTCGTGTCGAAAAGGGTCTTCACTTTCACGCTATTTAAATCCGTAAAACGATTCGCTATCGTTTTTATTATAAGAAAATTTATTGTTGTCCGGTTTTTATTTTCGTGTCCAAAATGGTGTTCGAATGAGGGCGCGAATAAAATATTCATGAAAAACGACAGTTCCAGGGTTTGGTTGCAGTTGCGTACCGACTCTATGGCATTTTCCAACTTTGAAACATATATCTATATATTTTGCAGGCTGGAAAATATTGCCTCGTATGAATACGGTATATCAATGAATCGCGTGCGCGATCTGATTTCACATTAGACAGAGAAAGTGTATAGAGAGCAACAGTTTATCATTTTATAAACGTAAATACATGTCCACATTTTTTGCGAAAAAAAATTCTAAATGTTAAATGAAAGATAGATATTCATTTTTGAAATTCAAAAAAAATTGTTCTTAAATAGCTTTGTCATTTGAAAATTTTGGATAATTGCCAATTGCAATAGGTAGCTCGTATCTAATTTATACCCAACCTGATAAAATTGAATTCAATTTTTATCTGAAAGGTTTGAACATCTGCTTCTATTTGTTGGATACTTATTTGCCTATAATGAGTTTTCCGTCGCGAATTTGCATTTTTTTCTTTCGTGAAAGTTTTTTTCTTTATAAAGATTTATTCCAAAAGTTTAGAAGATTTTTTCTAAAAATTTAGGGGAAAATTTTCTCTATAAAATTTCTTATCCAATGGAAAAACTTTAATGCCAATAAGACTCTAATTGCAACCAATGAAAAATTCTATTATCAACAACGGTGTTTCTTTTTTCAATCCGTCTTGTACGAACGTATTTCTGTGTTATTTCTCAACTGCGATTTACATTTTGTATTATTGATTTATTCATACTAAGATTATCTGATATCTTTTTTTTTTGCACTTTAGTACTTGTGATTTGGCAGCCGAATGCACGAAAGTACTACATTACATATTCCGTTTTCGTCATACTTTCAGAATAAAAGATCACGTCGTGACCTGATATAACTGTCATATGTATAATGGAGTTCTTTAAACATTGTATGTCAGAATGCTTTCATTGAAAATGCTTTTCTGCTGTTGTTTTGCCACTTTTAAAGGTGAAAAAGTTTATTTGTTATCCATATATAGGAAAAAATTACAATTTTCTTCGATAAATTTGAATTTTAAATATTTTTCAATTTTTTTACCCTCGCCTCGTTTCAAGTACTTATTTCTTGTTGGGTTCTCGAAGCCATAACTATAGTGTCGAGAACACACTTCACTGTGGGGATCGTGTATAGGTACATAATTTAAATTCGAACAGCCGATGACTACGGCGAAGGAAGAAAGTTAAACGAATTCCTATTCGATATCACCATTAATCATTTAATTCTATTCTAAATTTATTTCACCAAAGTAAATTTTTCCTTTATAGTGGGCGTTTGATAAGATGAACAAATTCTTTATTCTCTATGTTCGTCGTTACGCTGTAGTGGAATTTAATAAGGTATCTGACATCGGATCGTTTGAGCTTTACACTCGCTATACGATGGATTTTCTGGTTTGATGTAAAATAAACGAGTGTATTGGCGCTTTCGTGCAAATCGCGAATATTTTCTTCGACCCTAGAGCCAGAAAGGAAATACTTGCGTATGTATTGCGTAGCAGTATACGGATATCTCATCAAGAGCTGTGGCTTCGTAATAAACTTATTATAGGTACCTACCTACTTTCATTTTAGATTGAAAACTTGTATTCAGACTGCTGTCATTCGGAATGAGAGAATTTAATTCGTAGCATAAATCTCACATACTTTCTTGTAAAATCGATAGAAAATAATTTCGAGAGATGTTCTCGTGTTTTGCGGTCTGATAATAATAATTACGAGAAAAGTAGTCTACTTTACAACTTAACGTAGTAGTTCCTTTCACAAAGTGAAGTATAGGCAACCCAATCAACGTACGTGTAATTTGGGTTGCAGCAGGATCAAATATAAGGGCTGGAATTGCGTTTTGAACATTCGGTATACATATTATTCGAGGTAGAGTAATACGGACGGGAGTATTTTTATTTTTCAACCGTCTACTTTTTTCCCTTCGGTTTCCATTTCCCGTGTAAAATTTTCTAACCTCTCGACTGAACACACGATAGTCATAAACGTTAATTTGTACACTTTCATCATCCCTTAAGTGTTCATTCACCGCGAAAATACTATATTATCGCAGTGCTAAACCATTTAATGATGGTACCAATTTTGACGTCACGTGGGGAATTTTAATCCATTTAGGTTGAAAATGAATACCGGCGAGATTGCAAGAATTCATTTCGCTTTTCTAATGTCAGCACGCATTTACTAAATTATCCCCAAGTGCGTGTTTATGCCGCAGTTTGCTCACGTAGTCGTGTCGATATGATGACGTGATTCATTTTTTTCTGCTTTTTTTGCCCTAAGTATAATGTAAAAGAATCTCGAATTCGTCGAGAAAGAGTTTCGCAACGCAACGTTTGAAATAAATATTTTAAATTTCAACGTAGCCGCGCGCTTTTTCTCTCTGCAAATAGTGGCACAAAAAGCATCGCTACTGCTGCTGAAAGTACACTTAGCGGTAATTAGGTAATTTATTTTTAAAATAAGTTAGAATAGAAGCATCGTTGCAGCTATGGGACCTTATTCTATAACAAAAAATAGTACTTATATCGTCGTACCTATCTCAATTTTAGCGTAGTTATTTTATTAAAGCGCATTCACCTACCCGAAGGTGCATTACTGAATCCCAGGTATAAAAAATTGAGCTAAATTTTAGATGCTTCTGATTTTGCCTGCCTAAACTTTATATTCTCTTAATGCAATCCGGTTAAATTTTAGATTCTCATAATGAAGTGCTCTCAAAGATCAGATCGTATACAGTTAAGGTCTAGCTAAAGTCAGGTTCTTTTAATAGGGCATGAAGAATTCGAATAGTCTGAATTGCACAGAAACTCGTTGAGCTTAAGTACTATTTCTCTACAGAATTTATCTAAGAGAAGTAAAAGGTATACAAAACTTGGTTGGTGATGCGTAGCGTGGTCAAGACACCACAGGCCCATCTAAAGTTTAAATCCTACTAATGAAGCTACGCTAAAATTGAGATTTTCTTAGTTGGGTGAACTCAAAGTTCATATACTTCAAATGAAGAAGGGCAAGTATTAATGGTATCCCCTTTCAGGCTTTCAAATATTAATAGCATAAGTCAAAATCAGCGGGCTCTGGTACAGAGAAACACATTGTTCCTACCTTATCATTCCTTTTCTTGTCTTCGATCTCTTGATTTATATTGTTAGTAGAAGGTTTCCACCAATAGCAGAAGTCAGAAGAACAAATTTAAGCCAAAGAAAAAAAATGACAAGGTCAAAGCAATGTGTTTCAATGTGCATAGAGCCGAGAAAATTTTAACTTGTGCTGTTAATATTTGAAAAGTGATTTGGACTTACTTATACCTACCATTAATACTTGCCACTCTTCAAATGAAGTCAACCTAAGATTTACATCTTTCTAATAGGTACCTACTTTTTTGATTCTATTCAAAAATCAACTTTCTAATAGGATTGACTAATAGGTATTCAAAGGTATATGTTTAGCTTCCAAAAAAACGAGAAAATAGGTAAAGCCAAAATATGTAAAAATACATGGTTCCGAATTTTTAGTTAAACTTGCGACCTTTATTACAAACATATCGTTCAGCCGTGGTTCAGCACATAAAATTTCTCGGAACCAAGTTTAGGAACCAAGTTTATCTTTAAACTATATCTTCAGTCAATAAATTTTTAGAAAAAAAATTGAATTTCAATTGTTATTCACCCACTACCTTGCTCTAAAATAAATTTAGTAGTTTTCAACGCTCAGCAGAAACCCGTGAAAATTTTTTTGTATCAAGTGATTTGAATTCGACAAAATGAACGATAATGTTACAACACCAGCTTCAAAAATTGTTGGCTATCTTGGTTGTTATCAATTTATCATGTTATCTCATAAGCTCATAGCTACGTAAATTTTTGAATTTTGAAGGATTTTGTGAAGGGATTACTCAGTGAAGAGGAAAAACGTTCAAGTGAAAATAGCCAAAATCATCTATGTTTATGGTTTGGCAGTATTATATGCTTAAAAAACGAATCGATTCGATCATTCTCTCAATTTTCAGTTGTCACTCATCTTTGCTCAACGCTATTAAATTAAATACTTACGACTTGGATTGATATGAAATTTTAATCACATAAGTTATACTTTGAACATCGTAGAAGTGCGTTTTGGAATTCCCAAACCAATCTGCGTTGGGGCTTACTTACATTTAAATTATTATCACATAATATGCCCGTCAAACAATTTCATGCTGAAAAACTAAAAAATTAGACGTCTCCGCCGCTATTTATAGTCTTGAATTAGACATTTTTGCAGCCAAAACCTATTGTTAAATTAGCGCCCGCTTCCATTTTGGCACCCGTTTTAGATGTAAATGTTTCTACTTTGCGTCCAAGTTCATTAGTAGTACAGATGTTAAAATGATTCTAATTTACGACTAATTCTCATTAGTCATAAATTAGGAGCATTTTAGCAACAGTGCAACTAGTTTACTTAGACACAAATTAGAAACATTTACATCTAAAATGAGTGCCAAAATAGGAGCGGATGCTAACTGACCAATAGGTTTTAGTTGCAAAAAATTCTAACCTAAGACTATAAATTAGCGGCGGAGACGTCTAAATTATCGCTAAAATACAGCCCCCTTCCAGATCCCAATGGACATAGAAGAGGATGAGTGAGGATACAGGTTTCCCAAAATTAATCTCTAAATCACGCATCCTCTTCATACTTAGAAATTTTTACAAAATCATCTACATAAATAAAGAATTTTTACAATAAAAATTCTGATTTTGTAAAAAATTTTAATTATGAAGAGGATGCGTGATTTAGGGATAATTTTGGGAAAACCTGTATCCTCACTCATCCTCTCTCTTTATGTCCATTGGGATCGGGGGGGGGAGGGGCTTCTAAACTGTACTTACAAAATTTCTTATAAAACTTAACAACTTTTTCAAAATTCATGATTAATTGCTCCAAAATTTCATATAATCATTTTTTCAAAAAACAAAAGAAAAGTTTTGGCAATTTTTTTCGTGAAATTTTCAAAAAAAATTCTTGGCAGAATATCAAAAAAATATGTTTTCACAAAATAAAATTATCAACAAAAAAATGACAAATTTTTTTAAAAAACGTCAATTATTTTGGCAGAATTTTCAAAAAAAAGCTACTGCAAAATTTCATAAAAATTGTTATTAAAATCTTAGAATAAAAAAAAAATACCTAACAAAAATACATATCTTTGGTTAGTAAAATTTCTTCACAAATTTCCAAAATAATAATTTTTTATTTTAAAAAAATTACAAAAAAAAATTATAATAGGTAGGTACATTGAAAAAAAACTGAGAAATTTTTCATAAAATTTTAACAAAAAAATTCAAAATTTCATTAAATTTTTAACAAAAATGTAGAAAAATATTCAACAAAACAACAAAAAACTTTTGATAATGTTTTTTTAATTTTCAAAAAAAAAACTTTTAAGAATTTTGAAAAAGGAACTGAAATTTACGAAATTATTAACACAAAGAATTTTTACAAAACAATGGAATAGTAATTCATTTAAATTTTTCTTGAACTTCAGAAATATTATATAGATACCTATCAAATTTTCTTGAAAATTACAAAATATCACGCAATTTTTCACCAAATTACAAAGCAGGTTTTCATAAACAAAAAATTGAAAAAACAAAATTTTCCGAGTATTTTCCCCAAAATTATTCTTTGTAAATTTTTTACAAAATTTCTGAGAGGTGAGAATTTCGAAAAAAATTCAATTACTTACTTTTTCTCAAAGATTCGGTGAAATTTTAGGTACTTTTAACCTAAGTGAAAAAAATTTCCTCATTTTTGTCGTTTTTTATTTATTTTTTTAAAAATTGGGGATGCCTTACAGTGCCTACCACTTCAAATAAAGTTGGTGATAATAGAAAAAATCGAGAGTTCATTCTGATGACAAGGGCAACATTTGATAGTTTGTAATGTAACCAAAGAAGCACAAAATTTTGAAAATTGGTGTTTTTTAAAAATCTTTTATCTACAAAAATTTTGATCTTTTTTGATTTTTTTGAAAAATTGGGAGCGTTTCAAATTAGGTAAGTGAGAGTTGAAATTAAATTAGGGGAAAATAAAAAATTTGTGAATTCATTTTCGTGATGAGGGAAGAGGGACCACTTCATTTGTATGTAAGTATCCAAAAAAGGGCAAGATTTTAAAATTCGGAGATTTTTAAAATTATTTTTCTAAGAAAGAGGGCAGACTATAGGCATTTAAAAAGTCGAAATCTTGATTTTTCTTCACCCACATTTTTAATGCATTGTTGCGCCATCCATTTATTTTTTAAAAAAAGTGAATATTGACATTTTTTTTGTGGATTTCATGCACTTTAATTTCAGTCATCGTTATTCTTTTGTTTATACGCATATTTGCAGATTTAAAAGCAAAAAACAATGAAAGGGTCACTTTGCATTAGACACTTCCGAAATCGGGCGGGGGGGGGGGGGGTGAGGAACTTTTTAACATGAATGAACATTTTAAAATCAAAAAATCTCTAGGTAATGACACAAAACACAATTTGCATCATTTTTATGGTTTAGTTTACTTGGCTATATTATCATTATCATAATGTAGGTACATGCATTTTTATTTTAAGTAACTTACTCTCTGTTTTTGCATGAGGAAGATAAGTACTCTTCAATTCTTCATGACCCTTCGAAACATTTCTCCAACCAGTCACAATGTTACTTTTTCTTCTCATCATTTTTCACGACACATAAATCTCGAGTTCATCACAACCAACGTAACACATGTGCTTCACGACTGACCATTTTACACAAACTGAATTAAATTCGTCACCTTCACTCCTTATTTTAAAAAATTAGTTATTTTGAAAATTAGTTGTGGTTTAGCTTCAAAATGTCTCCATGTACACTTCACTTTAAAAAATACGTTATTTTGAAAATTAGTTACAGTTTAGGTTCATTTGTTGCCAATTTAAAGAACCACATACACCTTATTTTAGGAAAGAAGATTAGATGCGGTTTAGGTTCATTTGTAGCTATTTTGAAGATAAAATTTATCTTCAAAATGGTTGCAAATGAACCTAAACCACAACTAATTTTTTTCCCCCTAAAATAAGGCTAAATATGGTGATATTTTAGATGTTTTACAATTGTGTAATGAGTAATTGTCAATCATTAGCGATTTTATAACTAATTTAAACCTTATTATGACCTAATGCGAGCAAAAAAATTGCATAAGATTTAAATTAGCTGCAAAAATTAGCAGCACTTCTAAAAAATGTTTGACGGGTGGTCATCGTATACAACAAAAACTTGATACCTGAAAACCCTGTCAAGAGTCCTGAATGCTTAACCATATTTTCATATGACATTGACATGACAGATTATGACAAATTAATTTTTTACTCATTCTTTACTCAAGGCTACAGCAACACAAGATGATTGTTTATTTCGATAGTTAAAATGGTGATAAGAACACACCGCTTTTCAATTTTTCATACGATATCATAATATCGATATATCGATGTTTTATATCGATTTTTTAATCAAAATAAATCATCAATAACATTGAATTTCAATTATCATCATTCTTTGTCTAAGGCTACAGAATTAGATACGACTCCAATTGATATGAAATTTTAGTAATATGTACTTTGAACATCGTAGAAGTGCCTTTTGATATTCCCAAAGCAATCGGTATTATGGTTAATTTACATTATTAATACGCGTTGTCGAATTTTTGCCATTTTTCGAAATCTTTGTCTACCTCTACAGATCACTCTAATTGAGCTATTGAGCTAAAATTTGGCATGCGTATAGAGTCCCAAGCCGAGAAGTGCCTTTTGATATTTCGACCCCCATTTTCGAAATTTTGGGGCCCCAATTGAGGGGGGGGGGGTGAAGGGGCAAATTTCAAAATTTTCAAAAATTTTCAACTTTCCAAACAATCTTACAGCGAACATAACCTATAACTAAAATCTCATTGAAATTGGTCCAGCCGTTTTTGCATGGTGCGAGCAGAACCAAATTTTCAGAAATTATCATTTTCACCAAATTCGTCATACTTGGAACTTGGCGAATTTCAATCATAGAACGTTCGTTTTGGTACCAAAATAAAGTACTCGAAAATCTAAGACACTTTTATTCTTGCTAATTTTTGGTTTAAATGAGTATTTAACCTCAAAAAATTGATCGGAAGTTGGCGTTGTAAGCCCTCTAATTGTTAGAGAATATTTAGTGCCGTGTTCGCTTTGTTTCCTTGTTGATGGCCAGGGCGGGGGTGCCGCGACCGCGTCACTAGATCGATAACATTGCATTCATTCAAGCATTCATTCAATTCAATCAATTATCATCATTCTTTGTCCAAGGCTACAGAATTAAATACGACTCCAATTGATATGAAATTTTAGCAATATGTACTTTGAACGTCATAGAAGTGCCTTTTGAAATTCCCAAAGCAATCGGCATTATGCGTTGCCCAATTTTCGCCATTTTTCGAAATCTTTGTCCACCTCTACAGATCACTCTAATTGAGATATTGAGCTCAAATTTGGCATGCGTATAGAGTCCCAAGCCGAGAAGTGCCTTTTGATAATTTGACCCCCATTTTCGAAATTTTAGGGCCCCAATTGGGGGGGTTAAAGGGGCAAATTTCAAAATTTTCAAAAATTTTCAACTTTTCAAACAATTTCACAGCGAACATAACCTATAACTAAAATCTCGTTGAAATTGGTCCAGCCGTTTTTGCTGGATGTTGATTGAAACAAATTTTTCCAGAATTATCATTTTCACCAAATCTGCCATACTTGAAACTTGGCGAATTTCGATCGTAGAAAGCTCGTTTTGGTACCAAAATGAAGTACTCGAAAATCTAAGACACTTTTATTCTTGGTATTTTTTGATTTAAACGAGTATTTAACCTCGAAAAATCGTTCGGAAGTTGGCGTTTTAAGCCCTATAATAGTTACAGAATATATAGTGCCGCGGTCGCTTTGTTTACTTTTGAATGGGGAGGGCGGGGGTGACGCGACCGCGTCACTTGATATTAAGCTTGTAAATTCGTACAGATGAAATCAATTGGAAAGTATCCAAATTGGGTGTTCTATTACGAATATTAAATACCCTAATGCAGGCAAAAGCCTTCCCAAAGAGGAAAAAAAAATTTGTCACAGCGCACCGTCTTAATTCGTTGTTTATATTGAGTACATAATAAGTTATTTCCAGAATTTGTTGCCAATCACGCGAATGCACTATTTTCTTTTTTAAAACCATGATTTGGCGAAAAATGCGCACCGTAAGTACCAATCGAACGACATTTCCGCTAAATAAATTTTTCACAGATACGCACATCGAACGCTTATAACTGCTAACGTCTGCAACACTTTATCTTCTCGCGGTGCTATATTACGACGGCTTAAATGTCTTTAACCTCTGTACAAAATTTACTGCTTTTCGTTAGCTAGACGATAAATTTAAATTCGATAATAACATACTATATACTTGGAAATAAAGTACACGACGATGTGCTATTTCCAAAAAAATATCTACAGTCGTTTTGGTAAAAATTCCACTTGGTCATTTTGAGAGTGGTTAATACTTGAAAAGTCGCCGACCCAGAACAAGATTTTTCCCCCTCTGTAGTTCTCTATGCATGCACATGAAATACTAGGTACATGAAGCATCTCAAGTAGGTATACTTGACTATAAATAAAAAGTCTACATAATTTGCCAGCACAGAATTGTTAAAATTATGCCGCAAACAATATCATCGACTACTTGGAAAAAAGTAAATATATTTTACCAGAATACGTAGTAGATTCGTTCCGCTGCGTTTGCATACCTATTACTTCCAAGCGTGTTGATTCACATAAAGAAAACAGAGAGATTCATAAAGTGACTAATTGCCTAATTAAGAACGCTGGGCAGTAAAAACAAACTAAGAGTGTATATCTTCATTTGAGCGTTTGTAGCTACCACCCCCGTATACTCATTCTATATGCAAATATCTACCCTTCTGCACGACAATAATGATATATTTCTACGAGTTCGTCCCAAAGAACGCCGAGCAATGAATGGGACAGAATACAACAGCGGAACTTTTTTCTCATTTCAGATGTCAAAAAATTAAAACATTCTTGCGGTGTCGAAAAAAATTTCAAAGATTATCATTTTTAATTTAAAAGTCAATTTAATGTCGTTCTCTAGCATGCTATTATGTCAGCTTTTTGAAATGCTGAACATTTTTCTCGAATTTTTCGCCGTTAAATTTCTGTACCCGGTGGAAAGAAAAAACATCGAGAAATGTTCGCGAAAAGGCGATGATATAAATGAATTGGTAAAATTCCACCAGAAATACCATCTAAGAAGCGCCAAATACCACGGTTTAAATGTTATAGCGGGTGCTTATATTTCGTCACTGCCCCCTGTATCCCTTCGTGACATCGAAACGTCTTTGGAAATTGAATCATATCTTACGGAGGACGAGTAAGAATATGCTTCGTGGGCTCTTTCACAATTTTTTTTCTTTCGTTGGGTCGATGTCATTAATGCGCCCTTGTTCGGTTTCTTTCCTATCTATACGACTATTGATATAATTCGTTCAGCTGAAAATTCCCGCATCCAAATTGGTATCGAAAAAATGAACTTTTTTCGTGTTAATGATTTTGTATTAACAAAGAAGTAGGGTTAAGGGTGGTTTTATTTTGTTCGAAGGGCTGCGTGCAGATCGATTATTGTCTTGCTCAGAAAAATTGTGGTGGACTACAGTACCTATTAGGTACCTATGCAGGGCGTTTTGGGATTGAATGTCCAAACTTGAGATTTAGATGTAATGTGACTAACTAAATATAACAATTGAGAGTCTATCTTTGTGAATGAAAGTGCTGTAGAGCTTTGAAAAATATTTTTACAAGCAACAATGACTGGCAGCACTGCATTCAAAAATGCAGATAGCACTTAGTATGACTGAATCTTGATCTTGAGTACCTACTTAAGAAAAAAATGAGCTGGTATGCCATTTCTTTTTAGGCTTGTCCTTTTTGAGACTCCAGGCCACCTCAAAGTTCTCTATCTCCATTCCTATAGCTGATTTTGAAAAAGTTTTCAAACGGGAGTTGAAAGCATATTGAGATCTTTGGAATAATTTTGATCATCACAAAAAAATTGATTGGATCACTCCTTCCGATCCAATTTTGCATAATATGTACCAAAATCAGCAGATTATTTTCATGTATTATGCAACCCCCGTATAGAGTAAAAACAGAGTTCCAGGGATGACAGAATTTGGTTCCCATTCTCAAATCTTTCATTCGCGAAAAAAATTCTGAAAATTTTATCTTTCTTTTGTTATTTTGACTCATTCATCTGTTTGTTCTTCTGTTTCCAACGTTCTCGTTCTTTTTCTTTTTCTTTCTTCAACGTTCTTTTGTTCGTTTGTTCCTTGAAAAAATTTGCCTTTTCTGTCATGTTCCTATATGTTCTCTTGTTCTTTCATTCTTTCAGTTATTTCTTAGTCATTTCTTCTCATTTCTCGACGCCATGGCTTACAGAATTTCTTGCGCAGATGAGAAGTTCACCATGACATACATTTTTAAATTAAAATTTTAGAAAGAAAGAATTAGAAGTCTGTACAAAGGATTTAATTCTGTACACTAAAGCACCGAAGATGGAAGTCACATTTTTTTCAACTTCGAGGTTTTTACGTTTTTCGAATTTTTGACACTTGTAGGTTCATAAACAATAAAAATCTCGAAGTCGAAAAAAATTGGACTTCCATCTTCGGTGCTTTAGTGTACAGAATTATCAAAAATATCAAATCGAGAAAATAAGTAGGAGAACGAGAACCTACAAGAGAATCGTGAAGAACACTTCCCTTTCGTTCTTTCATTCTTCACTAGGAATGGACTAATACATTTTTTATTTTGTTCTCTGTTCTCTACTTTTCCAAAAGAACTGTTGTTTTCTTTTGTTTGTTCTTTAGCAAATGTTAACTTTCTTGAGTTCCCGTTCTTCGTTTGTTCCCGTAACTCAGGTTAAAAATCAGGAGTTTTCACGTTTTAACCCCCCTTTTTGACGTGTTTATCAGCCCACAACCCAAACTAAATGACCTAGGAAGTCGAAATTTTGTATGTGGAGTCAGTAAAGGTCACACATGTGCCTTTCAGGAATTTTGGTCTTGAGAGTCTAAAATTCAGATGACCTCTTTTTTTGGGAGAGCTCTGAAGAGCTCCAATGTGATGTAATTTTTATGAAATTCGCCCCTGCAGTGAACACATATTTTACCTCCAATATACTTATCCAAATTTCAGGTTTCTAGATTTGTTTGTACCCCTTTTAAAAGCCCCAAAAAGTGAAATTGAGCTGATATTTTTGCATTGAACACGTTTCAACGTGCCTTTTTGGTGCTTTGAACAGCATACTGCCCAAACCAAATGATTTATGGAGTCAAAAGCGACAAAGATGATTACCCCTCCCCCCCTCCATCTGAAGGTAAAATCTTCAATGCTTAAACACACTTTTGTACTTAATTAGTATTCATCATATTATTTGTATTCAGTCAATTTGTGATCCATTGAAAATTAAACGACTGGAACTATAAACATGAAGACAAAAACGGTCCAATCAAAAAAAAAAACAATTTTATTTTTTCTTGTATTTACCTTCAATTTTAGAGATACCTAGGCACGGCCGTTGATCTATTGCGGGCCAGCTATTGTTTTCTCCCCTTAAAAAAGCGGTACGATTGCGGGCCAAGTGTAAACAAAAGATGGAAGTGATTAATGATTATGGTGGCAAAAAAATGCTCTATTGCGGGCCAAGAAGTGAACGAAGATTCAGCTGTAAACCAGTTGAAGTGTTCATCGTTCAAATTTTTAGTTGGGAACATCAGAGGCGCCCAGAGACAAGTTGCAGTATTGCGGCAGCAATAGAGGTCCTCTTGATAAAGAGTCTGTAAATCCAAGTTAGAGCTGCAAATTTTATAATTTCAAAATATGCCAAAATAAAAGTTAATGGACAAAAATCCATTCAAAAGCAATTTTCTGAATAAAAAATTTACTTTTTACCAGAATGAAATCTTTCAATTCAATTTTTCGGAACACTTATAATTTTTTTTTTTTTTTTTTTTTTAAATAAGTACCTAGCTAGATAACCTAGGTAGGCCACAGCAAGTGTTTTCATGTCTTTCAATTTTATTGGAAAGAAAAATATTTTCTCAATTTTAGTGAAGATAATATTTTTGGAAATGAAAATGAAAATTTCTCAAGTTTTTTGGAATAAAAATGGTTTCAATTTTTTTGATAAAAAATTTTCATTCATTTGAAAAATGATTTTTTTCCGGATTTTTTTTGGAATAAGTACCTAGGTGAAACAATTTTCCACTTTTTTGATTTCTAAAAAAATATTATTTGCACCATGAAATTTTCTATTTCTTGGAAGAAAAAATATTTTTTACGTTACTAGGGAGATAAAGTGCTACTTTATATACCTCTCGCTGATCTTTCGGTAGTATAAAGAAGCCTTTTTCTCCCTCGTAACATACTCGCTTCGCTCGGTCAATAAACCCTCAAAATCGTCGAAAATTACTTTATCTCCCTAGTTGAATAAACTACTATAATTTTTCTATTTTTTTTTTTTTTTTTGAGGGGTATCAAAAAATTTCTCATTTCTTCTGGTGTAATTATTATGTTTTTTATAAAAATACAAATACCACTTTGATTGAAAAACTCGTGTGTTCATATGCAAACTCGAGGAAATTTTTGGAAGGATATGTATAGTTACTTACACAAAGGAATCGAATGAGCCAACCTTACATTCTTGGCCGGCAATAGGCATTAAAATTTGACCATTGTTCTCAATAACAAAGGCACTGACAGCAGTATTTTTGGCCCGCAATAGAGTCGAAAATTTGCGGGCCAAATCATTAGCTGGCCCGCAATCGACCTACACCGCTAGGCACAAAGTGTATAGATCATTTCTTGTTAGTGGTACCCAGTTGTATCCATCATAATTTAATTTCTTCTCCTCATCCTACTCCATTATACAACTCTCTTCTTCTGCTGCTTTGTCTCATTTAGGCATTTTAGTTGCAAAATCGTAACATTTGTACTACATCTGGTACATACGTAGGTTAGGTAGGTGTAGGTACCTAGACTTACGTACTTGCGTAATTACTCGCATAATTGAACACAAACGAGAAGAAGCAGGAATGTGATAACTGATAACGATGCACGTAATGAATTTCGAGATAATTACATAGACAGACAATTCACGTTGAACTTGGCGTCAATGACATGGAGGAATTTCTCGAACACTGGAACGGAGTTGAAAGCTGAAAATGGATCTCACACCTATAGTACAAATAGTATCGTTCGTTGAAATGTTGAAGAATCGCTTAGAGAGGGTGAAATTCGTCGGATAATTTGTAGATATCAGAAGACATCAGTGAAACTTTAAATTAACACCATCTGTGACATACGCACGTATTTTTAAACTCTCGCTACTCCCTATTTCCAAGTCAGACCTGTACGCTGTATGAAATACCGAAGTAAAATAGCGAAACCTTAATCACTCGAAAATATTCCTTGTGGTAATAGGGTAACGTTTAATTAAAAGTTTAAACACGTCGACTCAGGTATAAACGATTCGGTTGGCGGGAAGTTGTTAAATGTCCCCGAAAGAAATGTTACCGCAAAAAGCATCTCGCAAACATGGGGACAATTCTTATCAACAGAACGCCAAAGATAGTAGATACTTGATCTTTATCCATGTGAGGTCCTTCTCGTTACCAAAATTAAATGAAATACATCGTCCGCATCCGAATGTAAATGAATGAAGTAACGACTCGTGAATAAGATAAAATTTCTAACAAATTTATCTCTCTTCTTGTATAGCTTGAAGTTTCAGGCGAGAAGAATTTTTCGATACCTGGTCATAATATCAAAGCAATAAGTAAGTAATTTATGTATCTGATAAATTTTTTGCAGAATTACGTAGATAATCTATACAAATACGTGAATAGGAAATGAATATTGAATAGGCCTGAAGGATATTTTTAAATCATCCTGTTTCTTGACAAATGATTTTTTTCACCATAGATGTACTATTCGTAGCACATTCGTTTCTTTTCTTCTTCAAATGGAAACTAATTTATTTCTTCCAGTGATATTTGATACAAACGTATACTTCTCTCTAATTTGAAATATCCGAATAAAGGTAGCTAAGGGGAACTTCTTTTCAAGCAGATGTATTTGGATAGGTACTTGGTTTAAAGTTTCTAAGGTGCAATCGGTTAGGTATTTTACTTCTCTTTGTATCTTTTTTTATAGGATATCATACACGACAGTATACACAAAGCTTTCACTTTTATATAGTTCGAATAGGTGCAGAATACGAATCCATTGATAGGTATTTCGCAATACGAAGGGTAGAATAAATTCAATACGAGGCGAGGTGTGCTATGAACTAGCATTCTAAGTATAAGTGAGTAAGAAGCGTACCTTTTTGTTACTTTGAAGCAATAAATTTACTCACTTTTGTAAACAAATATCTTTTTGCAAGACATACGATATTTTTCCAAATAAAACAAACCACCTACGAGTTGTATAAACATGAAAAAATGTCAAGTTTTTATTTTAACTACACACCTGTGGAAATCTAAGCAGACATATTGCAAAATTGATGAAAAATTAATCAGCCGCTATCAAAGTATCAAGCATTAGCTCATGTTCAACACGTTTTTACTATCTTGGGTTAAACTTACAGTGATGAAAAAAGCTCGAGCATTTATTATTAGTGAGCAAATACTTCTCTTATAAATGCTCGGAGCATTTTAGCGTTTATTAGAAGTGAGCAAATGCTTCGCACGAGCCTTTTTCAATTTTCCATGCTTTGATGTGTTCACCTGTGGCCTAATGAAATCTTACGTGTGCCGTTATTTTTTCATTATGACACTCAAATTTGAAATAAGTATTTACATATAATGGAATCCATTCTTCAACTCGACTTTTTCATTGTAACACTCAAACACAAATAAAATAGCTAATGTATGCAACTGCATCAACTTTATATGATTCTAGTTGCATAAATATTTACATATTATATTTAGAAAATCTTATTAATTTAAAAATTTATTTAGCAAATTCTTGAAATTTTATTTGAAAAAATTGGTAAAAAGTTCAACATTATGTGGCATTATTTTGGAAAAGGTCCCACTTTGGTTTTTTCATAGTTTTGAGAAAATCACATTCTTAGGTAAAAATGTTCAAAGTGGGACGTTTTGAGTTATTGATGGATTCAGTAAGGGGAAGGTGTATTGGGTGTTTCCACGAAGCCAAAAAGTAACAAAAATTTCTTGTTTACATTCGAACTGGGAGTCATCGGAGTGAAAACACATAAGACACAATGGTAATATTTATCAAAATAACTCGAAAAATATCATCTCAACAAAAAAAGTGCAAGACACTTTTTTTTCTTAGAATTAAAAAATCTTTCCATTCATGTATAAAAATGTTGATTTAGCGACATTAGTGAATTTTTGGGAACATAGATGAATTTTTAGGAAAAATTTCTCTTAATTTTCACTTTTTTCGAATGAAAATTAAGAGAAAATTCTAAATTTTTGGAATGTGGTAAATTTGAAGAAATGTACAATTTCAAAAAATAGATGTACAGGTATTAAACAAACTTTTTTCATACTTAAATTCTCTTTCTGAAAATTCACCAACAAGATTTTAAAAAATCAAACAGTATTTCCGATCAAAATAATTTTTTTTAGATTTTTTTCAATAGATTTTTTTTTTTTTTTTTTTTTACATACCTAAGGTTACCTACCCAATTATTTTTTTATCATGCATTATTTTTCTAAGGGAATTTTTAGAATTTTTTTGATATAATTTTTTCAAAGGATTTCTTGATATTAGATAATAATTCTTCTATTACTTACCTACTTATTGATTTTCCTCAAGTTGTTATTTTTATTTTTTGCGAAAAAAACTTTTGGAAAAACATTTTCATCATTATTATTTTTTTGTTATAAATCCCATATTTGTGGCATTATTTAGGACAAGGTCCCACTTTGACTTGTCGGTCCAAAATGAGTTAAGACCGGGTATTTGTAGGGTAGAAACTTATGAATATAAGTACTTGACAATCCTTTAAAATTTAGCTCTCCCTGCCTGGTTTCCATAATCTGTTGAAATTTAAAGAAATTTGATCTCCCTCCACCTTCAGGATCGCTTTGGGTACGGATTTCACCTACTTACCACGAAATAATTGCTGAAAATTCAAAATTGGGCACCTAATGATTGAATTTAAATAATTGTTTGAAACTAGATTAAAATAGAATTGAGATAAGTAGTTTTCAAAATATAAAAAAATGAGTAGGTAAACGAAAGTCAATTTGTAAAGTTTGAGAGATTTTAAAAATTATTTTTTTATGATTTTTTTTTTATATTTATATGAAGAGTCTTTGTTAAAATTTTCCTTAAAGATGTACGTAGAATTGTTGATTTATTCTTCATGAAAATTTTAAAAGAAGCGAGTACATAGTACCTACTTCGATTTTTAAAATATTTTCAGACAATTTCTTGAAAATTTTTTATAAAAAATGTTTGAGAAAATTTTGAAATGTTTCGTTTGAAAAGCAAGTGGGGAATGTTTTGTGATTTTTTGGAAAAAAACAATAAATAATAAGATTTTTGATTTTTTCAGAAAAATTTTGAGATTTTTTTTTTGTAAAATTTATTTAAAATGTTTGATAGAATGTTTGAATTTTTTGTAAAAATTTGGAAATATTTCCTTTCATAAAACTTTTTAAACGGATAATACACTTGTTTAGTTAGAGTATTAAATTACCTAGTTTTTTTATTCATTGTCTAATTCAACGCTGGTAACATATAGTTACATTTCCGAAGTTGAACCCAAAAAATTTCAATGATCTGCCCCTTCAATTGATGCGCTTGGTGGAAGAAGGGCGTTCTGCTACATAACGCCCTTTTTCAATATTTTGTAAAATTTGAAATCTTCAGGTCTCCAACTATTAGTATACGAAGTCTTTGATCTGAAAAATATACCTAGACGATGATAGACGCGTCGACACTTGCATCCGCGTAAAGAGTATAGCCGAGTGCCGAGTTTATGAGGGTAATTTGGCCATCAGCATCGATTTTGAAATTATCCAAGGAAAGTTGGTCCTTATGGTGTAAAACCTCCGTGACAACATTTTTAGCTCGATATCTCAACTCTAACCCCTTCTGGGGGGTTAAATGTGGATTTTCGCTAAAAAAATTTATTTTTGGCAATTTTCAACCGAATTTATTAAAACTTTCAAGGATGGTGGTTAATACCAAGGGTAATTTATGGAATTTTTTAGAAAAAATTTTGAGTACTTTTCAAGGTCATATAGACATTTTAAGCTTTCTAGCGACCATTTTGGTAACCCCCGTTTCAGAGGTGAAATTCTGAAAAAAATATATATTGTGTACTTAGTCTAGATGTACAACGCCATATTTTTGTCGAACTTGATATCGTGGTGCGTCATCTTCAAAAATCTTAAAAACCGATTTTTTCGTCCATTTTCCGCTTTTAAGTGCCTCATTTTTGGTCAAAAATTTTTTTTCTTGAAATATATCATTAATGACACCAACATACACTATCAACCAGAATTTGGGCCAAATTCGTACGTTTTTTTCCAAAAATACCCAAATGACGCCATTTTGGGGACCCTTAACCTCTTCAAGATGACCTAGGGGCCCAAAAATCCTGTCTGGGCTTGTTTCGAGTCGATATTTTGCATATACTGCAATTTCAGCAAAATCGAGAAACTTTGACTTTTTTCAACTTATTTCATGCATTTGGTTTGATATTTTTTTTATTTTGTCCTATTTGACGGATAAAACTCATATACATTTTGCTGAAATCTTGGTAGTTCTTGATTATAAGACTATTAGGAGTGAGAAAATCATAACTTTTTTTTTTGAAAATTCAAATATGGAAAAAGGGCGTTAATGGTCTGTTACAAAAACGGTTATTTTGGCGGTATAACGAAACATTTTTAAATTTTTTTTTCTTCAAAATATACCTCAAAGAACACACTATCCACCTACTATAAAAGATTTCACTTCAATTGACCACATTTCGCGGTATAATATTTCAAAACTTTGAACGTGTTTTTTTTTTCACTTTCTGAAATTATCTAACGCCCTTCTTCCACCAAGCGCCTCAATTCCAAAAGATGGCAAACCATCTTGTTTTTTTGAGAATTAAGTTGCTATACTTTACATTATGGCATGCGGTGCGCCCGAATCGGAACACCCTGTATTTTAAATTGGATAAGTGCTCAAGATTACCATTTATAAAAAGTTGAGGGAGTGGTCCCTTGACAGTAGAACAAAATTTAAAGTAAATTTGTCGACAATGAAGAGATGGAAAAAAAGAGCAAAAATGATAAAAATTACGTAACTTCTGAGAGTATAGTTATTTACCCCAACGTAACATAATCTCATAATACCGTTTAGTTATTCACTTAAAATACGATAATTTTAGGTGTTGCGAAGTCGAGTGCTATTGTTGTAAGATCGTGCCTTAAGCATAGTAAGTAGGTAAAGTTTTTGTCAGATGAATGAGTCTCTAAAATACTGTGCATTTTTGCAGATATCTTTATACCTTACCTAACCATTATATTTTGTCGAGTAATAAGTAGGTAGGTTTGCAAAAAAGCCCACGTGTTAACTGCTCGTACTTAGGTAAGTCCCTAAACATGATGGGCACGTTGTTCTTGTCTAGATGGATTTTTTTTCAGAATTTTTGAATCTTTTTTCTTTTTTTTTCAGATAATAAAGGGCTGGCTCTACTAAAAAGCTGCTGAGCCCAAAAATTAAAAAAATTATATGGAAATTTTCCCAGTAGATCCTTGGTTAATTATTTCACATCTGCCAAGACATGTATCGGTAGATTGTAGGTACTACATTTTAGAAATTTTTATCGCCTTGGTATCCTATAAATTTATGAATTTTTTTTCAAGTTGGTATTTATTAAGTAAAAGGACACTTTTAGTTTAGCTATTGCGTACTTATACCGTAATTTACGTGCCTAACGAATTAGCAAAGAAAAAAAAATGCGGATAGAAGAAAAAAAGAAAGGAGGAAGCGAGCACATTAAAGTAATACACCACTTTTGCGCAATAATATAACGACGACTAATCATACCTAACCTACACAAGTTTTGTTAGTTTTTCATGGGTTTAGTATTTCGCTTACACTGAACCGGGGCCATTATCTAACCCCGTTAAAATTTTAAAATAGAAAGAAAACCCGCTTGTCTAAGAAACCATAACTAGCGTTTCTAAATCCGGGTGAAGAACCTTAAGAGAGTTATTTTTATGAAGCGAAATTACTCGGTATTACGTATAAAATACGTGTTAGAATATGGCGCACGTATCTATAGATCACCGAACCTCGCCATGTACTTATATTCACAGTACCTTACCTACGTATAACATACGAATGAGTTTTCATCTCATCTTTCGTTCATGGTATTTGCAAATCACTATATGTAATAGTAAAATCGGAATGATTTATTTCGTTCGAGCTTGATCGCGTTGCGTTGTTAACCCGCCGACCCTGTCATGCCATTTGGCAACACTGATACCACAGATGTACAACTCAGGACTGGACAATTTCGGAACACCAAGTACAAGCCCCACTTTTTTCCATAGGGGACGCTGTGCACAGATGAAAAGTATGAGAATCCCCACATAAAATAGAAAATAAAAAAAGTTCAGGAAAACCAAGTCGATTCTGAAAGTGCCCAAAGAGCTGAGCAAAATGGCGTATTGATTGATTTTCCCCGACCCCCCATTTCCTCTCCCATCGTGGTATCAATTTTCACATTTCTGTAAACAATCCAAAAAAATGAAAAATTCAAAAATAGCCAAGTCGATATTGATTGTACTCCACAAGGTGAGAAAAATGCCGCAAGCAAAATTTTCCTAACCCTCCCCAATTCCTCTCCCATCCCACTCTTATTTCAATACTCATGAACCTAGAGAGGAGGGGGAAAAATGAAAAAATTGATTGAAACCAAGACGATATGGAATCTGCTCGGTAAGGAGAGTAAAATGCCGCAAACAAAATTTTCCTGCCCCTCTCCATTCCTTCTCCCATTTTTAATTCCGATTTTAGGCAATTTTACACGAGGGGAAATGGCCGAAATGGGTCCCAGGTGGGAGAGGAAATGGAGAGGGGTAGGAAAATTTTATTTGCGGCATTTTACTCTCCTTACCGAGTAGATTCAATATCGACTTGGTCCCCATCAATTTTTTCATTTTTCTCCCCTCCCATCTAGGTTCATGATTCATGAACCTAGAGGGGAGGGGAGAAAAATGAAAAAATTGATGGGGACCAAGTCGATATTGAATCTACTCGGTAAGGAGAGTAAAATGCCGCAAATAAAATTTTCCTACCCCTCTCCATTTCCTCTCCCACCTGGGACCCATTTCGGCCATTTCCCCTCGTGTAAAATTTCCTAAAATCGGAATTAAAAATGGGAGAAGGAATGGAGAGGGGCAGGAAAATTTTGTTTGCGGCATTTTACTCTCCTTACCGAGCAGATTCCATATCGTCTTGGTTTCAATCAATTTTTTCATTTTTCCCCTCCCCTCTAGGTTCATGAGTATTGAAATAAGAGTGGGATGGGAGAGGAATTGGGGAGGGTTAGGAAAATTTTGCTTGCGGCATTTTTCTCACCTTGTGGAGTACAATCAATATCGACTTGGCTATTTTTGAATTTTTCATTTTTTTGGATTGTTTACAGAAATGTGAAAATTGATAACACGATGGGAGAGGAAATGGGGGGTCGGGGAAAATCAATCAATACGCCATTTTGCTCAGCTCTTTGGGCACTTTCAGAATCGACTTGGTTTTCCTGAACTTTTTTTATTTTCTATTTTATGTGGGGATTCTCATACTTTTCATCTGTGCACAGCGTCCCCTATGGAAAAAAGTGGGGCTTGTACTTGGTGTTCCGAAATTGTCCAGTCCTGTGTTGTACATCTGTGGTATCAGTGTTGCCAAATGGCATGACAGGGTCGGCGGGTTAAGACGAATTTTTTTGAATATATATAAAATGAAGTGTACATAGTAAAACTGCATTAAACATGAATTTCTCCGTTCGATGAATGCGACGAAGAACAGTTCGAGTAAATTTCCGCTACGGTGAAACTCACACGCAGTTTAGCTAACGTTAAATGAAGCTATAAATTTTATTATACAGGCAATATGCATTTCAGGAAGTTGCAGTTTAGATTTTTCTATACGATTTCCAGTCCAACTCGAGAGTTAGGTATTCGTATTGTGAGAATTTTTTTGTTTTATCAGCGCTGCGTATTTGAATATTCAATTGAATAGCCTTCTCGACACTTTTCGCCATATACGACTATACGTATAACCACGTCGTAAAGATAGACATTACCTATAATGAAAATGGCTGCTGCTGGTAGAAATTGTACGAAATAAACGTCATCATCAAATAAACGCATATTATTCTGAAATAAACTTCGTGTTCATTTCCAAAGGATTGTGCGCCAGGAGCCAATTGAATATTATTTTTTTACGTTCAAAAATTTTTTTAATGTGTTTTGGGCATCGTATTCATTATTTTTATTCAATTTTTCACAAATATATAACTAGGTATTTTATTTTTTTTTCAAAATCTAGTCAAACGCATTTTTTAAAAATTTTGATCGAACATTTTATAAAAATTAGGTTTGTCGAAAAATATTTTTCTTTAACTTTGTTGTAATACAAAAACATACCTACTTATTTGAATTTTTCTCGTTTTACACATATTTTTTCATCCTAGAATTTGATCAAACATGAACTTTTCCATCAATTTTGTCGGAATTTTTTTTTAGAACTTCGTTAAAAAACAAATACCACTTAATTATTTTACTTTCGATTCTTTAACAGTCCTATTTTTTTACTTCTTAAAACGAATATAAACTCCAAATGAAGCGATGTACTATGAGCAAGCACGATTTCGTGCTTACAAAAAAATATATAAATTATGAATATCCCGAGCGGCACACTCGATCGATAATATCGGAAGATGTAACGTATCGATAAAAAATCGTTTGAAAATCTATAGATGTTCTCACGATATTATAAAGATTTATCGGTACAATTTCATAGGCAAAAAATCTAAAAACTATCGAATTCGATATTATTAAGATTTTATGACGATATTTATCAACGATACTATCGACAAAGAATATTAAATTTATCGATTCCGATTTTCCACCGATTTTGTGCAGATATTTGAAACTACATTATCGACAAAGAATATTAAATTTATCTAATTCGATTTTTTAACGATTTTGTAAAGATATTTAAAACTATATTATCGACAGATTATATGAAATTTCTCGACTCCGATATTTTACCGATTTTTTGACGATATTTGAACTATATTATCGACAGATTATATTAAATTTATCGAATCCGATTTTTTACCGATTTTGTAAAGATATTTGAAACAATATTATCGGCACATAATATGCAATTTCTCGAATTCGATTTTCTAACGATTGCGTGAAGATATTTGCACTATATTATCGACACGTAATATGAAATTTCTCGATTTCGATTTTTTTACGATTTTGTGACGATATTTAAAACTTTATTATCGACAAATAATCTGAAATTTCTCGAATTCGATTTTTTAACGATTTTGTGAAGATATTTAAAACTTTATTATCGACACGTAATCTGAAATTTCTCGAATTCGATTTTTCAACGATTTTATGACGATATTTGAAACTATATTATCGACACGTAATATGAAATTCCTCGAATTCGATTTTTCAACGATTTTGTGACGATATTTGAAACTACATTATCCACAAATAATCTGAAATTTGTCGAACGATTTTTCAACGATTTTGTGACGATATTTGAAATTATTTCCAAATGTGTTTAGGCATAGTTTAATGTATTAATTATGCTAATTAAGGATTTTTAATTATAGAAAAAAGCTAGTAAAAGACGAAAAACGGAATAAAAAATCGACAGAATATCGAATTCGATAAAGTGTCGCAAAAGTTCCGCCTAAATCGTGAAATTATCTTTCGACATTATAGATATATTATCGATAAAATATCTTACTATAATCTCGAAATTTTTGCTAACTATAATTCGTCGATAATCTATCTATATATAGAAAGATAATTTCACAATTTAGGCGGAACTAACGCGACACTTTATCGAATTCAATATTCTGTCGATTTTTTATTTCGATAATTTGTCGATTGTGCTGCTCAGGATGATATTTTTTGCATAAATTCCGTAAAAGAACAAAAAATTACAATTTTTTTTTCAAAAATTAAGTAGGTTGATGGTCGCATACAAAATTCAAATATTAGACGTCGAGATGATTATTTCTAATTCGTGGATTTTTTCCCAAGAGAAAATGAAGTTGAAAAATTTTTTATGACGAAAATCTGATATTGAAAAAAATTTTATAAGAAAAAATCAATGAATCAATTTTTGAGAAGAGAAATTGGATGTGAAAAAATAAAGGTACATAAAGATGAAAAATTAAAATTGGCGATGGAATTTTTAGAAAGAAAATTAAAAATTTATTTGTCTTAGTAAGGAACTCAAAGGTTCAAAAAAAATTTAGAATGAAAACCGAAGATTTAAAAAAAAAATCTACTTACGAATAAATTTTTATGTGAAAGAAATTGCCAGCTAAAAAAAAATAATAACGTAAAAATCTAAAATTAAAAATAGTGTATATAAAAGATTATTTATCTAAGTATAAAATCGAAAGTTAATAGTTTCTTTGAACAAAATCCATGACTAAAAAAAAATAAAATAATGAGCTCGTGTTGCGAACTGAAGATATTAATTTTTTTTTGTTGAAATTTTAGAGTTTTTTTTTATGTGATAAGACAACATTTGATGACAGAGCGTTTCCCAAATTCCAATTTTTTTCATATCACCCTATTCCGTATTGATTTCTAGTCTTGACCCTGAGTGCGCCAGGAGCCACCTCATAAATATCTTTTTTTTTTTAGCATACCTAGTATAATATGCTTTTATGGAGACCAAAATCCGACAGTTGGGTTAGGTTTGGATGACATAAAAAAACTTAGAAAATTTTTAATAAATTCGATTTTTTAGACATTATATCAGGTAATAGGTAGGTACCCATTTTGAGATTCAGTGAAAGCATCTTATAAGTTGCGTCCGTAAACGATGAGACAAATGGGAATATCAATATACCTGGGTAACGTGCGAGTGTGGAAAACACTTGAAAAATGCATAAAAGATACAAAGTATAGCTCGGGATCGAAGATCGTACGAGTATACTGTATAATGTTTACCAACCACTTGTCGAAAATGAAAGTTACAAGTGTCGTGAAACACCTTGGTAGTACAGTGTTTATCGGTTATAATGACATTGAAGGGAGCCGCAAATTTGGTCACTATAACCGATATTCTCTTTTTTTAAATTAGAGACCTACTGTTGTATGAGAGGTAGGGGGTGTAATGAAATAAAGCCAGGCAATAGTCATTCATCCTTCTACGAAAAAAATCAGAACGCGCGCTCCTTCAAATCCGAGGTCTATATTGTAAAATTGACATTTTTTACACCAAGATTTACAAGCTTGAACCTAAAAAAAAAAAACTAGCATCTGTGAACAATTGGTTTGATTCTGTTCTTTTGTATTCTTCCACATGAGCGATATGTACACAGGAGTTTTTCCAAATACAGGTAGGATCATTAATATTCACTGGCACGAGACGAGACGAGGAGACACAGCGTGGCAAGAGGGAACATTCAGTTCACAAAAAGACTTTTATAAAGGAAGGTTATTATATCCGATTATTTTATGCTGGAATTTGGCTGGAGGGACAAAAAATCAAGTTACTATAAGCGATATGTTGTTATAAGCGATGTCATTATAAGCGATACAAATTAACAATACATCTTATGGAGTTTCGCAGGGACTTTCAAATTTGGTTACTATAAGCGATATGTTACTATAACCGATGTTTTTATAACCGATAAACACTGTATTTTCTGTTTTTCATGAATAAGCACATATGTCACTTTACAATCTTACATGTACCAGCAGTTTATACTTTATAGCGACCGTTTACACCATAATTTCACTCCTGGAATGGCGTCGTAGACTACGTAGGTAGGCCGTTTACGATATTGGTCATTGCTTAAAATAGCACAGAGGATCCAGGTACTCAGAAATTAATCGCATTATCCATTTTTTTTCAACAAGGCGATGGCAATTTTGTATTTTGTATTTTTTTTTTTAAGATGCTGGTTCTATTTTACTCTATTGGTAATTGTAGCTCTACCACTCAGTTTTTGGTTTTTCAATCATCCATGATGAATGGGCAACCCATAAGAAACAAAAAATCCAATATACACATTAGGGTGGAGCGAAAATCAAAATTTTCGATTTTCAAAATTTAATACCGTGGAAAAGTTGCTTCTTGGGGATACATGAAAAACAAAAAATAAAAATAAATAAAAAGTCAAATCGAATAATATCTTACAATTGCGCAAGAGCCCTCAAATTTTTGAAAATTTACAAAAAATCAAAATTTGAAAAAAATTTCAAAATGTTACAGAATGGATTTTATGCCTTTGGTTGGCAAGTATTATCATCGTTATTATTATTTTTTGAAAAAAAAATCCAGAATTCAGCAGATATTATTGCATTTATAAAACATTAAAAAAATGTAATATTTTACATTTTTTTTTTTTTTTTTTTTTTTTTTTTTTAATTGAAAAAAATAGATTGAAAATTGGGAAAAAAATTTGTAAATAAAATGGGTTTAACATACACAGTTTTGCCCAAAAAGACAATTTACAGCGATTTTTCATATTTTTCGTACTTATCTACCCTTTGAAATTTTTCGAAAACTACGAAAAATTGAAAAAAATGAGGAAAATGATGGTTCCTGAAAATGAAGGTAAAAATAAAAATCATCGTAAATTATCTGTTTTGGCGAAACTATGCATGTTAAACCTATTTTAATTACAAAATTTTTTCTTCCCATTTTTAATCTATTTTATTCAATTAAAAAAAAAATGTAAAATATGACCTTTTTTTAATATCTCATAAATGCGATGATCTGATGAATTCTGGATTTTTTTTTCAAAAAATATTAATAACGATGATACTTGCCAACCAAAGGCATACAACCCATTCTGTAACATTTTGAATTTTTTTTTCAAATTTTGATTTTTTGCATTCGATTTGAATTTTTTGTTTTTGTTTTTCATGTATCCCCCCAGATGCAACTTTTCCGCGGTATTAAATTTTGAAAATCGAAAGTTTTTGATTTTTGCTCCACCCTAATACACATGATGCCTATACTTACGTATTACAAAATTTAAGGTGCGAGGAAAATTTAAATTAACAATTTTTTTCCACTTTTGACCTTTTTTGCTCAAGTTTGAAAATCAAAGCGCTGTAAAACTTCGAAAATTGATGTTTGCAAAGTCGGAGGTTCCTTCGCCTCTTCAAATTTGAATTTAGGCAAATTTATCCCGAAACATTTTTTGTTGCTCCCAAAAAGTTATTACTGTTTCATGTACCTACTGTCTTGGCAGAATTTTAATTTTTTTTGTCTTGCAGTTGTTCCCTTAGCCTAATAATTCAAGACTCGAATGACCAAAAGGGGCACAAGTGATACATAAAAATTTCAAAATTAAGGGTTCATAATGCATGTCATAAGTGGAACTCTTCAAGAGGAACAAAAAAGGTCATGTGACAAATTTGCCTATCTTTGAAAATAAAGGTGTTACAGAGCCTTAAAAATCGGAAAACCGGTTTTTTAAAGTTTAGAGCTCTGTAGCACCTTTATTTTAAGAATAGGCAAAAAATTTCAAGAGTAAAAAATCTTTGTTTTTTATAGTAGGTACTATCCATATTCTGGGTCAAATCCTCTCTCAAAAAAATATTTTCCCTTGCCCTTCAATTTTTGAGATGGGCCCCATGTGAATACAACATTTTTCGTTTCTTATATTACCTATGGGTTGCCTATTCACCCTGTAAATGTTCCTACATTACTTAGGGTACGCCTTGTAAAAATAATGTTAAAACGTTTTCAACGACTTTTGAAATTTAGTATAAAATACGACGGAGAAGTTAATGGATCATAATTTATCAACCGATTGCAAAATACCTATAAGCTGATACAACTTCTTGTATTCTTAATGGAATTGATTTTTCACCCATCTGTTCAACTGATGTACTGCTTATGGCTCCATGCAGACCTCCACGAGGGTAAAATTTATTCACTGAGTGAACAAAAAAGCTCCTTATCGTGCGAATCTTCATTTGAAACAACTACCAACGAACATTAAAATTTTTTAAACGTGCTTGCTACAAATGCTACTAAACTCGAGTATAGTTTTCTCTCGTTCGAATACTTAAGATTATTTATTATGTAACCTTTTCATATTGCTCGAGTAATCTAGAAACTTACGTTAACGGATTTATTAGGATTTTTATCGTTACTAAAATTTATTGAATTAACTCCGAAATTCGCGTCATGTAGAAGATCTATCGTAAAAAGTTTTATTAAAAGGCTTAAATTTTATTACATCGTATTGCACTTACTTACATAAAATCAATTTAATACGTCATCGCATACAAAAAAAATTTACAAATAGTATCTGTGAAAATTAGTGTAGGTGCCTATCTACTTTTATTTTGGGGTGCAATAAAAACGATAAAAAAAATTATTTTCATGACAATTACTAATTACTATACATATTGTTTTGTCCAAATTTTAAGATGATAATCAAATTCAACATCTGTTTTTCGGTGATCAAAGCGTTCAATTTTTTTTTGTTTACTTGACGATCAATTTATAAATGGTTATGTTTTCCCTCTCAATTTTAAACACTTTTTTATTGATTGTTTCGTCCTTTTAGGTTTTTATCTTTATCATACACCTTCGAAAAACTAAATTAACGAGCTACCTACAGTGAAATTTGAAACTCGTTTATTTTTTCCATCGTTCTCTTCAAAAAGCTTAATATTTATCCCATAAAAGACTGGCGCGACAATGGATTTCTACGAAGTGGAAAGTTGTTGTTTTGGATTAATGCCATTAAAAGTAGGCTCGATTTTCCTCGGATTACTCAGTGGTTTGGTTGAAGTTGGTGCTCATGGTATGGAGTCGTATTTTTATTCGTGCGGATCACCTGCATCTTTTCGAATTGTCTTTACAGTATTGGCCGGAGTTGGTCTCGTAGCAGCTTTATTAATGATCATTGGTATCCTCACTGATAATAGCCAGTTAGTTTTAATTTATCTTATTACGTATTCTTTACTTGTGATAGGGTCGATTGTTTTGTTGGTATTGATAGAAGCGTATCGAAAAAGTTATCAGTATATATTAAGTACCTTCGTTTATTCGTTAATAGTGTCGTATTGTTTGGTTGTTGTAAATAGCTATTACCATAATGACATGTAATTATCATCTATGGTCTTGCTCTACCAGGTATTAATTAGTAATTTCAAGTTGAACGTTTGTGTTGGTAAAAACTTTGAAAACTGGTCTGATATTTTGAACGAGCAGGTATACTTTACCTACCTACATGTACCTAAAACTCATTATTTTTCACTTTAATTATTTATTACCATAAAGGAATAGTTTCGTGAAATCTGTATTTTTCTTCAAAACCTCAAACTCCAAAATTAGGGCAAATTTCAACCAATATCTCGAAGCTTACAGCCTTGGCAGTATGGCAAAATTTCCTTCTCGAACAGAAGGAAACTCGGAAGCTGTATTTTGTAAAGAGCAGAGTACATATACGGCTCCCTCGAGATAAACTATCACTCTTAACCGGCTGACTGATTACTGGTCTGATAACACGGTTTGTCGAATGAAAAACTTAGTCGACTAAGTCGTTCGGTGTTTAGAAATACTTTCATGGGAGATTTACCAAACACCCGTTTTCTTGATAACCCTTACATAAATTTCGAATAACATTTAACCGTTTTAAGAAATATTTTCAAGATTATATTTTTTCTGCTACTCTCTCGACGACCGTTTTCCCTTTTCGCATCTCTGGCAAAATAAATTCCTGACCTCCTTGCACATCGTTTTGGAAAAATCGTTACTGAGATAAGAGTAACAAGAAACGATATACGAGAGTATTTTTATCCTTTAAAAGTGAAACTTGCATGTACCTATTCGTCTACATAAGTATAATTTCAATTGCACAATAATAAAAAAAAAGATTTATTGTCAAAAGAATTCACATGCATAAAGTAGGTAATTAGAATATTCTTCCGAATTTTCACGAAATTGGTTCTTTTAATCTTTAAATCACAGATAGAAAAACAAACATACGAGGACCTATTCACTGAACAAAATTGCAGAAATTTTAGCTCGTTTCGAAATATTTATGAGATGAATCTTTTGTCATAACTCGTAAATTTATCTTCCCAAGCTACAAAATATTATCAATTTTTAAACATAATATGTAGATAAATATAAGTATTATGGTATTAAAGAATTGAAATCATACCCCAGCACGATAAAAATAACACAACGCAAATCGATTATACAAGGGTGAAAATGTTACCCTTTTTGTAACCACTCGACTCCCTCGTCTTTTCATTTAATTTACACGAAGTGTTTGTTTCTCGGTATGAGAGTATAAATTCGCCATTTTAATGACAAAACAAAATCACAAGTACACAATGAACATTGAACATGGCACAAACATAAAAATTCCTTTTTACAATAGGCGTGAAATATATAAACAAAAGCTCAAGCAAAGAGTAGCAAGAATATTACAAAAAAAAAAAAAAAAAAAAAAAAAAAAAAAGGAAAAAATCCTCTCGGATGTAAATTCAATTCAATAATATTACGGCAATCTATTTACCAAAATATAGAAGCAATATTGCGAGAGAACAGCGTATCTTTACAAAAATGGCACGATGCACGAAAGCAATAATATGTCTTCAGACGTAGTATGTATTTCATTTCACAGGCTATTCGATGGTTTAGAAAGTATAGACGTTTTCATAATATTGATATTTTCTCGGTCGAGTTTGTCTATTTGGTCGGAGTATTATGCTCTCGAGGATGTAAAATTGTGCTAGATTAAATACTTGGTTGAAAATAAGTATTCCAGTTTCGAAATAAATTTAAAATTATAGGACTAATACCAAAATTGAATATCAAAATGTTACAAAAAGAAAAGAGTTCACGAGTCGGTTTCCAATAGGAATTTGAAATGATAGATCATAACAAAAATAAATTAATATGTATCAAAAAGGTCAAAAAGCTCCTTGGCTATGATCTATAATTCATATGACAATTAAGTGTAAAAAAATACTTTTTTTAAAGCGACGTGCATACCATTTTTATAATATTACGTTATTCGCCTCCGGTTTCAATTGCGTTTGAAGTGTATTAGCAATTCAATAATAATACGACGTTATGAATCTTTCGCCGACAAATAGGGCATCTCCTACTCTTACTCCAGATTCTCTTGGAACACTGGTAACAGCAACACTTATGGGCTGTCCTACCATGCAAAAAAAGACCATTAACAGAATTATTAAGACAAGTCAAACACTTCTCTTTGGGTTCTAAAATATCCCATTCTGCACTGGGAGACAATGATTCGAATCCGGAATCCATGATACTAGTGGCCACATCGGAACTTTTAGCAGTTTCTTGGCTTAGACTATCATCTATACTGGCCGCTTGATCGGAACTTTTAGCTTCGGCGGTGGTGGCAGTTTCTTCATTGGTACCGCTATCCGAAGCGTTAGTTTCCGCACATTTTCTTTGCTTTTTAGACGGATGGTCGACTTTGGTACGTTTTCTTTTTCTCGTAGGTTTCGTAAGGAATGATTCTTTTCTTAACTGAAATACAAAAAAATATAATAAAACAGGTTCAATTAAGAACGTATGAAAATCTCAGCGAGTATTCTTACTTGGTAACACGAATCACAAAAACGAAAAGCTGGATTTTCGTTGCGCGAGAAGCATTGAGCGCAAGTGTAATAGAATTTGTTATCACCCAGGATCAAGTTATCACTATCGTAATCGCTGACATCCGTAACGTTGCTGTTCTCAGATTCGGAACAGCTAAAAACGAACTCCTGTAAAGAAAACGATCCGATGTAAAACCACGAATTATTAGGAAATCAACAATTGAAAATACTTACAATATCTCGAGGTGAACTGGACGATGAAAACATCTCCTTTTCAAATATCGATTTCTCGATACTCTCAGGTGAACTAGCGATTTCATATTCACTCATGAGATAATCAGATAATTCATCAGTGGAGATGTCCGATGAGTCTTTAGCCGATACTACATCCGAGAAAACATTTTGATAATGCTGAGAACTTCATTACGACAATTCTCATAAATGAGTGTCTATCTTTTACCTGTCGTATTGGCTTGAACGCTTTCGATCGATTCGGCATCGGAAAGATCTATATCGCTCTCCGAAGTTGTCTGTTCAAGCGTTATATGGTAAGTACAGACATCTTCTTCGTCGTTATTCTCTTCTGCAACATAAAGAGAAGTGTTGAAAAAAAATACATGCAAAATTGGTGTGTAAAATAACCTAATAATTTCAATGTTTTTGAATCTACTAACCACTTTTTCTGCTGTAGTGATATACCGAAGGTGAAGCCATTTCTATGGTTAACTTGAAGAAATTGAGTAATTTAAAGGCAAATTAAAATGAATCAACACTCGCACCTTTACAATATTTACACGATATGAATTTTTTTACAAAAATGAGTCACAATTCACTCACTTGTTGCATTCATTCGAGTTTTGTACAAATTTGCATACAAACAATGCGGCGAAAAACAGTACACATACCAACGTTGCAACGGTTGCGTTGTTGCAACGCAACAGGCGGCGCTGGGGGTGTACTATAAAAATGCCTTCGTAATATTTCAATGTTACATCATTTTATGAAATATGTTATGGATTTATCGGAAATAACCGGTACCGGTAATTACGGTATATTTACGTATTTTGGAAAATTTTGTTATAAAAAAAAATGATAAGTAATATTTTTCTGTTTTCCTCTTTTCCATAAATTTTTCGTAATAATTTTGATTTTTGCAGTCTACTTCGATAAAATTAGGTATATTTTACTTCAGAATCAGTCAATCAGAGTCAAATTAAGAAAAAGAAATTTAATTTATTCGGTAGAATATGTTTTATCAATGAATAGCTAGCTTGTGAAGTGTAGATTGTAAGTTTGGCTTGTAATGTGATGTGAAGTCTGAGTGGAAAAATGGTCATGAGAAAATTACTTGCATCTGTGTGCAGACAGATTTCGTTACCAAATCCGCAAGTACACTTCGGATTTCGTCGGCTATGTTCGAGGTTTTCAGTCATAAAATTTTTTTACCAAGTCCAGTGCTACATAAATACTTTATATCCGAAATTGGAGGGGAGGGAGGGGTCCAATCGAAATTTTTGTAATAACCAAAATTAATCCTAGGAGTTTGAGCTACAACTTTTGTTTGAAAATTTTTTTAATTGGGCCCCTTACCACCCCACAGTTTTTAATAATGTATTTTGAATGTGTGAATAAGTTATATTACTCAAAATTGATGAGGAAGGAGGGGTCCGATTGAAATTTTTGTTATAATCAAAATTATTCCTAGTACTCCAAGCTACAACTTTTGTGTGACCATTTTTTCAATCGGGCCCCTCCCTCCCCTTCAATTTTGAATAATCCAACTTATTCAAAACACATTATTAAAAACAGGGATGAGGTAAGGGACAATGGTCACACAAAAGTTATAGCTTGGAGTACTAGGAATAATTTTGGTTATGATAAAAATTTCAATCGGGCCCCTCCTTCCCCATCAATTTTGAGTAATATAACTTATTCACACTTATTCAAAATACATTAATAAAAACTGTGGGGTGGTAAGAGGTCCAATTAAAAAAAATTTCAAACAAAAGTTGTAGCTCAAAGTCCTAGGAATAATTTTGGTTATTACAAAAATTTCGATTGGACCCCTCCCTCCTCTCCAATTTTGGATATAAAGTATTTATGTAGCACCTGAACTTTGGTAAACAAATTTTCAAGACTGCATGAAAACCTCGAACATAGCCGACGAAGTCCGAAGTGTACTTGCGGATTTGGTGACGAAATCTGTCTGCACACAGATGCAAGTAGAATATCCTGCCATTACTCGCACCTCTGTCATTTTGACCATTGGTGTTCAAAATAAAGCCAATACTCGCACGCTGGTTATTTCGGCCAAAATTAAGCCATTACTCGCACCACGGTCATTTTGACCAGATTTCTAAGGACGGTTAATTTTTAATATTTGCTTAGCACTTTGAAAGGTAATGTATACTCCCTCGACACAACATCATTTTTGGTCATACCATCTAAAAAAAATTAACGAAAATGGATACAAACGAAAACGAAATATTTTTTCTCATCTTTTTGCGAGCGAGATTTTAAGGAGGGTGCATTTCACACTGTAACACAATCATCCTCACGACCGACGAACGTTCACGAACTGATCCTTTTCGCAACTCTTGAATTTTACCAAGTCCAGCGCGCGTCACTACATCTGTACTGGATATCAAAATTGGAGAGGAGGGAGGGGTTCAATCAAAATTTTTGTTATAACTAAAATTATTCGCAAAACTTCAAGCTACAACTTTTGTTTGAAAATTTTTTCAAATGGATCCCTGCCTCCCCACCAATTTTGGATAATGTAACTTATTTTGACTAAGCCAAGTTACATTATCCAAAATTGGTAGGGAGGGAGTGGTCCATTTGAAAAATTTTTCAAACAAAAGTTGTAGCTTGAAGTTTTATGAATAATTTTAGTTAAGACAAAAATTTTGATTGAACCCCTCCCACCAATCCAATTTTGATATCCAGTAGCTACGTGGTGACAAGTGCTGGACTTGACACATTCATAGTGTCCATAGACGCAAGTTAAAAACTTCTCCATAATATTATCCGATTTCGAGTCCATCACGAACAAATATTAATATATTATTAATGCCATTTTATCGAATTAAAACTATTATATATCTATTGTATTTGTATCATGATTTGTATTTTTAGGAATTAATCCATCCTGTTGATGACCATCCTGGCGATGATTTTTCTTTCGATGTCTACTTAACGACGTTCTGTTATTAAAGGTGGCCGAACATTGGCCGCAATGGGTTTTCTCTGCTGCAGTAGCATTAATAGTACTTTTCAGAGGCCATTTAAGCTTGTGTACTCCGCGAATATGCCTATATAAATTACTATTGTGCGCAAATCTGTACACTAAAGCACCGATGATGGAAGTCCATTTTTTTTCGACTTCCGAGATTTTTATTGTTTATGAACCTACAAGTGTCCAAAATTCAAAAAACGTAAAAACCTCGAAGTTGAAAAAAAATGTGACTTCCATCATCGGTGCTTTAGTGTACAGAAATGCAGATCCACAATGATGACAAACAGCCATTTCGGCGTGAGGAAAGAAAATTAATTCGATGCATTCAAATTTCAAAAGTAATAAAAAATTGGAAAACGCTCGTAAAAAATATGCAAATGATAACCATTGTTTTGATATAACGTGAATATGCATATATGCGTTAATGGGAATTGGTAAAATACACTGCATTACCCATTTTACAGACGTGGGACTATGGCGAGCAAAAGAGTTGATTTGCCCTTATAATTCGGTAAAACGCGCTAGGATGATTGTGTTACAGTGTAAAATGCACCCTCCCTAAAATCTCGCATCTTGCGATACATAAACAATAAACATAAACACAAACATTGATAACACACTGAAACGACCAAGAACCAGTTTGCAAGGCTCGCTACATGTTCACGGAAGATGTCATACCCATCGAGCAACACACCAACAACCTTGCTAGTAAGGTGCGCACGCTGCTAGCCAGGTTGATTGGTTAAAATAACCAGCGTGCGAGTAATGATTCAATTTTGGTTAAAATGACCATTGTGCGAGTAATAACGTTTTTGGTTAAAATAACCGCAGTGCGAGTATAGGCTTAATTTTGGTCAAAATGACAAGGTGCGAGTAATCAGTAAAAAAATGACTTATGCGAGTAACGGCAGTTCATCAGTAAACTGCCTATCTACAGCGATCGTTATCTCATCAGCAAAGCTCGGTACGTTCATATAATTATCTGTATAATAATTACAACAACAATTTTAGTCAATTCGAATCAACATTCCTCAATACGAAATCGTATCAAACTTATGACATTAATATAACGGAAGCTCATAACAGGCTGACTTGCTATTTCTCTTCGTAGTCGTAATTAATTGACGTCAGCATTATACGAGGCATAAGACATATTCAAAATGTACGAATTTTTGCACTTTCTTTCGTAATAACAAGGTAAAATGTTTCCAACAAATGAAATATGGAGTACTTGAGGAATGTATATTGCGAAAATTTTAAGCATTTAAGAACGGCGTAGCGGGCTAGAAAATTTTGGTATGGTGCGACTTTAATATTCAACTTTTGCCGTAAAATGTTTTATTAAAACCTTACGGGTGATATTTTATTAAACTGAATGTTTGTAGAATTTGCGTGGTTAACTTTCCTGAGGCCATAGCTTGGTCTTTGCAAATAATATTTTCTTCAGGAAACATGTAGACTTGAATATGCAATATTAAGCAGGCATCTTAAGAATTTCCTAGTCTTGTATAATGCAAATTATTTAGAAAAAAAAATCGATTGCATAAACGTCGAGGTACCTTTTCTTGGTACTTTGTCGTGTATATTCGTAAAAATTAGGCTGGGAAATTGATGTAGGTACGTTAATTATTCGACCCTTATCTTCGTATGATATCTACCTACTTCACCGCCTTTTCTTCATTTAGTCGTCCAACGTAGGTAGGTGCTACTCTTACTTACAAGTTTCGAAACATTACGCATCAGTACTTTCAGCAGTGAAAGAAAGAAAAAAATACATAAGAAACTTTTATTTGAGTGGTATAAAGTAAATAACGTAATAGAGTGCTGCAAGTTAGAAACGGAAAAAACCGAAAAGTGTTTTTTATTTCTTTATTTCTCGGGTTTATTATTTTAAATAGATTCGGACTTGGGAGTTTCTTTTCGGTGAAAATTACCTAGCGGAAAATTTACAAACATAAATCATAATTTTAAATGTTTCCCCCATTTTGACAATACCATTAATTTGACGTTGCTAAAACAAATGATAAAACGCTGGCTGGTTCGAAAAAGTAAAAAAAAAATTGTGCATTCAGATTAATTCGGAGTTGAAAATTTTTACAGGAGTTTCTTTAATTATACACCTTTGAGTTTCAACAAAAAGCAGAAGTTTTATCCGAGAATAAAATTATTCATGAGCGTATCAACGTTACGCAAACTTTTACCCTAAATTTCACAAAATCCTGCAGGGATTCATAAATCTAGGGAATTCGTTTAAAATAGAAAAAAAAATTATATTGTTACAATAGTACGATATTCGAACTGTTGTTATATATATTTTTTTAAAAGTTGGATCATTTCGCTGAACCTTTTTTTCCGCGATAAAAGTGAAATAAAAAACCATAAAGCTAAAAGTATTTCATTTCGAACGTTTTTTAAAAAATTTATTCCACCTCGTGTAATGTTATTCTCATGTTTACTACGTTTATTTCCAGGGTTTAGTTTGACATTGATACGTGATTGTTTGCTCTTTTTTTCGTCTCAAGTCTCTAGTTATTTTTTTATTTTTATTTTTTTGTATGTGTGTCCGTGTGTCTTCAACTATGAAGTGGGTATATGCGATTTGACCAAGTTTATTTCGTAAAGAATTGGATGTCCGGTGCGTGGATATATCAATATTTTTTTAGGACAACCTTTCCCCCCTTTATCCAATAAAATTAAACATCTGGGAGCTCTAGAAAAAAAGTACTATTTGCTCGTATCTTTTTATCTTAAGTCATTTTTAATATACGGTACTTATATCTGAGTCAGAGGTGAAGTATAAAAAGTACACGAGAAAATCTTAAGATGTCGTTTATGTCATCTTCTGACAGGATACCTTATGTACATTTTTTTTTAAATTGAGTAGATTATTCATAAATCTTGCAAGGTTCTTGTTGAGATTAGGTACTGAGTATATTCAAATACTTGGCCCATGTGATTGATTTTCAGTGGCGTGTTCGAGCCTACAGCTAAAATTTCAAGAGCAAAATTAGCTACACCCTAGAAAACTTCGAATGTTTAAAAATCAAACATTAAAATCACGGGTTGTTGTTATATACGTAGAAGATAATCTTACAATTTTTTACAGAAAAAAGTTGGAGTAAAAATATTTCTCATTTGATTTTGGAAGGGGAAAAACTCAATAATAGTTTTGATTTTGAAGAAAAAAATTCTGAATTTTTTCGGAACAAAAAATATTTCAATTTTCTTGAAGTTGGTGATATGTAATTAAAAAATGTTATTTTTTCAGTTTTTTGAAAGAAAAAACTTCTAATCTTTGGTTTTAATTTACTAAAAAAAAAAAAAAAAAAAAAAAATAGAAAAAAAACATTGAAGAAAAAAGTTCTTATTTTTTGGAAAAAAGTACTCGATTTTGAGGTATATCTATTTTTTGGAGGGGTCTAAATTTATTTTATACCTCGTAAAAAAAACATTCATTTTTTCGAGAAAAAGTTCTAAATTTTATTGAAATTAAATTTTTGTTATCGTTCTTGGAGTCAGCTAAGAAAAAACTAATTTTTTTGAAAAAAACCTTTCAATTGTTTTGGTGAACAATTTTGAAAAATTTATTTGTTTTGCTTTATTCTTTTTTCCTCTATTTTTTGTTGAAAAAATTTTCAAAGAAGAAATAAGTAATCTCTCAATTTTTTAGAAGTACAGAATATTTTTCAAATTTTATGAATATGATACCTACCTACCTATATTTAAATATTTAATTTTTTCGGAAAAAAGTATCCAAATTTGTTGTCTCACTAGGAAAGAATTTTTTTAGAATAAATAAATCTCAACTTTTTTGGAATCAATGTGAAAAATATGTTATTTTATAAATATCCAAGTTTTTGTAGAAACATCTATTTTTAATAATTTCTGTTTTTTTTTCTTTCAGTAGGTAAATTGAATTTCTTCATTTAAACAAAAAAATTAGGGCATAGAAAAACATTTAAATTTTTCGACTCACTTGAAAAATCCACATTTTGTTTGAATAATATATTTTTGAATTTTTTAGGGTAAAAAAATCAACTTTTTTGAATATTTGGGTAGGCAAAAAAAAATTAATTTAAATCTTTCAATAAGGTAGGTATTTTGGAAAATAAATTTCTATTTTTGTTGAAAAAACTGTTTATTTTCCAAAATAATTGAAAGATTTTTTCAAAAAAATTAAAAATCTGTTTGAAACCCAAATATTCAATAAATTTGGATTTTTTTTCATTCCAAAAAATTCAAAAATTTCTTTTTTTTTTTAATTTTAAATTTTTTTCCACACCGAGTCGAAAAATTTAGATTTTTCCTGTACCCTAATTTTTTATTCATCATTTTTTGTCACAAATAAAAAGAATTGATAATAAATAAAAAATATCCCAAATTCTTTGTAATGAAAAATATCTCAAATTGAAAAAAATATTATTCAACTTTTTGAAAAAAAAATCATTCGTTCTATTTAAAAAAATTAAAAACTTTTATCTCACTCTTGCGAAAAACTCTTTCAATTTTTTTGGGTTCAGCGTAAAAACACGTTCAATTGTTTTGAGGATTGAATCGTTTTTAAAAATTTTTTTACATCTAGGTATATCTATTGTTTTTTGTCATAATTTTTTTTTAGAATTTTTTTTTTTTTTTTCAAGAAGTAAGTATTTTGCTAAATTTTCTCCGTTACATAATTATGAATTCCAATGCTCAAAAATCGTTCTTAATTCAAAATAATTTTTTTCACCCAAATAATTCATTATTTTTCGAAAAATGCCAAAATAAATCTTTCACCTTACTAAATTTTGTGAATTTTTACGCATGATGCGTACTAAATCCGCGCACATAAACGAGATACCCTGCAACATCGCGCTCTGATACGCGCCTTGCTTCTCAGTACAGATTCAATTTACAGCTTGAAAAATTAATTTTCATTCTTAAAATTTACAATCCCATTATTATTTCGCGCTTCAGTTGGCAGAAATATTGAACTTTACTCGAAAGTTTAATTGTTACAAGGTCCAAAGCTCTCGAATTTTAATCGAAAACGCAGTCGAATTAAATATAAAACTAATTAAAATGTTCTTAGTCACATTATGGACGTAAAAACAAAACTTTTAATTAAAAATGCACCATTCTGTAAAAATATTTTAGAGATAATTTGACGAAATAATTTTCGAAAATAAATAATATTTCTACACTAAGCGCAAAAATATTACGAAAGTTGGAAAGACAATTGTTGTTTCATAACCTCTTTAGTAATATCTCTCGGCACATGTCGAATTTGATAACGCACGTTTCCAGCTGGGCAATTTTGTGCTCGTGTACGGTGTAATCGAGTAATTTGTGAAATTATTCGAATGGATTAATGAGAATTCTTTCGATTGGTGCACCTATTTTGAAATTTAATATCGATTTTTTCCAACTCCAAAGACTTTATTGAGATAAGCAGTCCACAATTACATATTGGCCCGATATAGAAACTCGAATCCAATCGATATCGTATAGGATACACCCGTCAAAAGCATCTCGCTTAAAAATATCACTTATATAATCTTTCAAATAAAACTTTCATTCTGATCGCAACAAAACCAGAAAATACGTATATATGAATTTTATATAACCACCTCCCGATCAATATGTGACTTACCTTACATGACGTTTAGAATAGGTATACCAAGGTACGAGTATAAGCCAAATATTTCTCGAAAAGTATATCTCGCACTTCTTCATATCGCACCTACCGCTTTAAAACTGAAAACTGCCAAAAAGAGACGTAAATTGAAAAAATAACACATTTGAATTTCAAAAGAATTGTACTCGGAAAATATTTTCACTACATCGTTTATCCTGGTTTAAATTTGTTCTCGGAAATTCCGCTTTTCGTCAATATACGAGTATGTAGGTACATATGTATCTACCTACTTACCTACAAATACGTTTGATGTTACGATTCAACTTCGGTATTTTTTATTTTATTTGCCTTATATAAAATGAAATAATTTACAAAATTCTCTCAAAATTTGTTAATTCGTGTGTATGTACGAGGGCACCTACCTTTTAAAACCAGAAAATGTAGGTATTCGCTAATCGTACATAAGTCGAATCGCCTAAAAATTGAAAACATTTTTCGGTCTTATTTTATATCTATTTGAAAAAGAAAAAAAAATGGCCATAGAGTATCGAAATACGAAGTAATTTCGCCCAACACGTATCGAGCAAACGTTTCGATAAAACCTCGATAAGACAAAATGGCATTTAATGATCGAGTTGGCGAAATTAATACAACGAAACTTACCGAAACAATATAGGAATGCGTTTGAAAGCACTTTTTTACAAAATCGAATTTTACGTTGAGAATGGTCGACTAACAAAACCCACACACGATGAGTCGGTCTACGTGAAGAATTAACAGATTCCAAAACGGAATTTGAAACGTTTCGGAAAACCATGTCGTGTACCCGGAGGCTTTATCAGCACAATTCTCACACACGAGAGGCTACGAGTTCGTATATCTGTACAGCGTTGCCCTGGCGTGGTTTTGCTTTTAGATATACATACCACATAGGTCGTAAATACACTAGATGGTGAGTGTTCTGTAAGCCCTGGCAAAATAAGAGGACGGGTATACCTACCTAACATAATAATTGAATCAAAACTGTCGAGAAAGTGGGAACCTGTGTACATTCAACATGTAGCACTTTCGTATAGGACTCACATATGAGTGCATCGCCGATGATGATGAGTGGATTTTTTTTCTTTCTGTCTGGATCATTTTTCGTTATGTTCCAATGCATGGATAGTTCGTTAACTGAAATTAAAATAACATTTTGTAATCATTTTCCTAAACATTTCTCGGGTTATTAGTTATTTTATAGTTTAGGTGTTACAAATTGCAATTCAAAAAATTTAAAAAAAATGAAATATAACGAGACATTTTGAAAACCACGCTTTTATTTAATTCATACGCAATTTATGATAGAAATTTGTTGTTGAGAAAAAACAACTTGTCAAATTTTGTCGAAAATTACTGTTTTTGAAATTTTGATGAACTTATTTTTTCTAAAATTGTCAGAAGAAAATCTGTTTTTTTTTTAGTAAAACAATTTTTCCAATTTTCATGAAGTAGATAGGTAGGTCTAGGTACCAATAATATTTTTAAAATTTTTAAAGAAAGAAATATTTCAATTAAAAAAAAATAGAGTACCAAAAAAATTTAAATTTTTCGACTCTTTAAAAAAATTTTACAATTTAAAAAAAAAAAATTTGAAATTAATTTTTTTTAACTTTGTTGGATATTTTGGGTAGAAAAAAAAAATTTTTTTTTTGAGAAAATCTTTAAATTGGGTAGGTATTTTGGAAAATGAACTACATATTTTTGTTGAAAAACTGTTCATTTTCCAAAATACCTAATTGAAAGATTTTTTCAAAAAAAATGAACACTTTTTTTACCCCAAATATCCAAAAAAGTTGGTATTTTTTCATTCCAACAATAAAAATCAAAAAAAAAATTTCATCAAAAAAATTTTATTTTTTTTAATTTTGAATTTTTTTTAAAGAATTCTAAAATTTATTTTTTGAAAAAATTCTAAAATTTATTTTTTGAAAAAATTCTAAAATTTATTTTTTGAAAAAAATCTAAAATTTATTTTTTGAAAAAAATCTAAAATTTATTTTTTGAAAAAATTCTAAAATTTATTTTTTTAAAAGAATTCTAATTTTTTTTCAAAAAAAAAATCAAAAATTCATTTTTTATAAAAAAAATAGGTAGATATTAGGTAAGTATTCTTTTTCTTTTATTAAAAAAATTCAAAAATGCTTTTTTTAAAACAATTCAAAAATTTTTTTTTTGAAAAAATTTAAAAATTAATTTTTTTTAAAATTCAACAATTTAATAATTTTCAAAAAAAATCAAATAGGTAGGTACTAATTAGGTAGGTAAGTATTTCTTTTTCTTTTATTTGAAAAATTTTAAAATTATTTTTCAAAAAAAATTTTAAAATTATTTTGTAAAAAAATTCAAAAATTTCTTTCTTGAAAAATATTTTAAAATCCTTTTTTAAAAAATTCAAAAATATATTTTTTTTGAAAAAATTCTAAAATTTCCTTTCAAAAAAATTCAAAAATTTATTTTTCAAAAAATTGTAATTTTCTCAAATAAGTAAATAAAATAGGATTTTTTCTATACCTAGGTACCATAATTTTTTTGTCAAAAATTAAAAAAAAATAAATGAAAAAGAAGATTTCAATTTTTATTAGGCCTAATGAAAAGTTTTCAGTTCGTCCTATAAAATATTTTTTTGATGAAAATGACTCACATTTCAGGAAAAAACTATGCAATAATTTTTGAAGAAAATAAAAATCATTTCTATTTTAAAAAATTGAAAAAACTTTGTCTCACTCGCGAAAAACTCTCTCTACGATCGTACACCTTTTTGTAAAAAAAAATTTTCATTTTTTTTCATCCAGAAAAAAAAGCAGAAGAAATTTTAAATACAATTTTTTCAGTGTTGAGGAAAGACAACTTCTTATGACTTTTCATGCAACTTTTCAGAATTTTTTCAAGGGCAATTTTTTTTTTTTCAATTTCAAATTTTATAAAAATAATTTTTTGTTGAGGCAGTTTTAAAAAAAAATGTAAACACAGATTTTTAATATAATCATTTCCGCAATTCAATAGTACCTACAGTACCAGATAATTTTTTTTTAATTTTTACCAAATATAAGCAGGTAAATATTTTTAAGCATTTTCAGTGTGTTTCTCTCTTGAAAAATTTTGAACACAAATTCTACCATCGCTTGATTTTTTTGAATTTGTTATCAAACATTTTTCAAATTTACTAATTGCAGTTAAGGGAAATGTTTAAAATAGACCTTAGTGGACTAGTGCAAGTTTGAACTCCTATTAAAATTAAAATCTAGGTAAGACTTCAGTAAGGAATGCGGTAATTGAAAAATAACACGCAAAAACTTCATTACCTGTACAAATTTTAGCATCGATTTTCCATCATTAAAAACACCTTCAGTCAGTCAGCTGATTCATTGTGATGAACTTGAAAGAATTTTTTTTTCATTTATTTCCTTTCGAGGTTCTTTATTCACTCAAACCTAGCAAATATTTTCGTTTTCGTTTGGTTTTATAGAATTTTTACAATTTCACTCGTAGATACGTTTTGTTTTCACTTCGTTGATCCTAAAATTCTCCAGCCTTTGCGGGATTCTTTTTAGGTGGAATTTATCTAAGGTATAGGTACTCGTAAAATTTCGATGGAAAATCCATATCTACATCTAAACGCAATAAAACTTCAATCAGCGAAATTTTTGCATATTTGGAATTTTTCCTTCGACTGGTAGCATGAGATAGGGTAAAGCGTATCGGGAAAAATTCCGCCCTTATTTATCGCATTTGCTACCAAAACCACATCTTCTTAATTGTTCACGAGTAAAATGTGAACGTATTTTGTACATTCGAGGTAAACCTCAATGTATGTGCGACATTTCATCTACGTATCGTAGGTATTATGACTAGAATATTAGGTACGATTTCGCGCATCTGTTCTGTTTCTGTTTGGTTACTTACTTACCCGATTTGTAATATTTTTCGGTTTAATTGGCGGAAAATGTTATGTGGTGGCTTGGATTACGTGCTGCTTTGACGCGACGCATACAAGTTACCATAGTGCAGTATAATGAAGGTGAAATGTATTCTTGCTGTAAATTCTAGTAATACTAATTCGCATCACGAATAAGCAAAAGGTGTTTGAAGTAATTCCATTTATTCATATGAACGTACGTACGCGTACGTTATGCGATGTTACCATTACATATGAAGACCTGGTTTCCAAAACGTGCTTTGTACAAAAAATTTTTTTTTGGGAAATCGAAAAAAACTTTCGTGAGCTCGGAAAAGTTAACCGATTGTGATGAACGATACATTGTCGTGTAGAGGAGTGGATTAGCTATAATTTGGCCGAAGAACCATTTCGCTAACTTGATTCGTGGTCGCTCTAGGAGTGCGCAAAGTGGGGAAAGTCGGTATTAAGCACGTTTTGGAACAGAAATGATGCAAGTTCGAATGGTAAAATGTAAAATTCAGCACTGTTTGGAAGCGAAATACCAAATCCAAATTGAAAAAATGATCTTTTAAAATTTAAGAGTTGAAGAGGGATTGGTGATAGGCGGTTCCAAAACGGAGTACGCTCCCGAGCAGCACAATCGACAAATTATCGAAATAAAAAATCGACAGAATATCGAATTCGATAAAGTGTCACGTTAGTTCCGCCTAAATCGTGAAATTATCTTTCGATATATAGATAGATTATCGACGAATTATAGTTAGCAAAATTTTCGAGATTATAGTAATATATTTTATCGATAATATATCTATAATATCGAAAGATAATTTCACGATTTAGGCGGAACTAACGCGACACTTTATCGAATTCGATATTCTGTCGATTTTTTATTCCGATTTTTCGTCTTTTACTAGCTTTTTTCTATAATTAAAAATCATTAATTAGCATAATTAATACATTAAACTATGCCTAAACACATTATTCATGTTAAGGTAAGAGGATCATTTCAGAAAAAGTCAAAAAAAATTATAAAAAATCTGCCCCCCGGGGGTGCTTGAACCATCTACCTCCTGCATGGTTATCCTCTTCCTTAACCACTATGCCATACCTTATCGTTGAGGAATTAGCAATAAAACGCTTATAATAGGCAGTTTAGTACTTCCAGACGTGTTGGACTTAGAAAAATTTTCAACAATTTGGAAATAATTTCAAATATCGTCACAAAATCGTTGAAAAATCGTTCGACAAATTTCAGATTATTTGTCGATAATGTAGTTTCAAATATCGCCACAAAATCGTTGAAAAATCGAATTCGAGGAATTTCATATTACTTGTCGATAATATAGTTTCAAATATCGTCATAAAATCGTTGAAAAATCGAATTCGAGAAATTTCAGATTACGTGTCGATAATAAAGTTTTAAATATCTTCACAAAATCGTTAAAAAATCGAATTCGAGAAATTTCAGATTATTTGTCGATAATATAGTTTCAAATATCGTCACAAAATCGTTAAAAATCGAAATCGAGAAATTTCATATTACGTGTCGATAATATAGTTTCAAATATCTTCACGCAATCGTTAGAAAATCGAATTCGAGAAATTGCATATTATGTGTCGATAATATAGTTTCAAATATCTTTACAAAATCGGTAAAAAATCGGATTCGATAAATTTAATATAATCTGTCGATAATATAGTTTCAAATGTCGTCAAAAAATCGGTAAAATATCGAAGTCGAGAAATTTCATATAATCTGTCGATAATATAGTTTTAAATATCTTTACAAAATCGTTAAAAAATCGAATTCGATAAATTTAATATTCTTTGTCGATAATGTAGTTTCAAATAACTGCACAAAATCGGTGGAAAATCGGAATCGATAAATTTAATATTCTTTGTCGATAGTATTGTTGACGAATATCGTCATAAAATCTTAATAATATCGAATTCGATAGTTTTTAGATTTTTTGCCTATGAAGTTGTACCGATAAATCTTTATAATATCGTGAGAACATCTATAGATTTTCAAACGATTTTTTATCGATACGTTACATCTTCCGATATTATCGATCGAGTGTGCCGCTCGGGCTTCAATAATTAGTAAAATCTTTGAAATTTTTTTTAAAATTCAACTGGATGGAGGTGTTCCAAATCACTTTTCGGCGATTTGACATCCTGCATTTGTGAGGAACAACCTACACTTTCAAAATCCGGCATAAACTCATTTTTCATTTTTTGCAGAAAGCACGTTTTGGAAACCAGGTCTTCATATGTAGTAAGAGAGATGCAGAGAGAGAAAAATGATGACTCGTGCACGAGGCATAAAGACAAAAATAACTGGAAAAAAGAAAAATGAAAAATTTTTATTCATCGATATATTTGTATGTACTAAAGTAGATATAATAAATAAACGAACCGTTATCAGCGTGCATCGTATGTATGAAATTTCAAAAAGTCAATGAGTCGTAAAAAAGAATTCATCATCGGAATACTGCCGGGTCACGCTCTCATTTTGAAACAAAACAAAAGCTAAAATGTTCACTGCCCGGCTAACATGAATTTTCTCACTAATTTTTACACGCGATCTCAAAAGTTCACCAATTTTCGTAGATACATTTGTTTTATTTGGTTTTTATTTTGATGTTTTGTGTAGTTTTATTGCACGACGTTTTAATCTGATCAATCTTATTATTTTGCGTTTATATTTTTATTACCCCCGAAACGGTGAACGTTTTAAAAACTTGTATAAAAATTTTTATTTCCGTCGACTATACATGAGTTTTACGAGGAAAATGAGAACACTCGGTTCGAAATAAACATCGATCCGGTATGGTTTATATTTTGTTCGGAATACGATCTAAAAGTGAGCGGATTTTTTCCCAGTTCTGGAAACGGTTTTATATTCGTCGTAGAAGTGATTTTCTTCTATTTTTGTTATAATAATTACAGAGTTGTGATAATCGCTATCAATATTAAAACTTATTCCTTTTTTAATTTTCATTTTTTAATTTGAAATAATAGGGAAAAAAACATTAAAAGAATTATCTATCTATTCTTAAACTGAAAAAGGGGGAGGGGGGAATTTAAAAGTGTTCGAAAGTCTAAGAAAATATTGAAAAGCTGAAGAAAAAATTAAAAATGCATGAGGCAATGTTAATTAAAAATCAGGAAGAATACCAAGTCATAAATATATCTATTTGCGTTTTATGAAATTAATTCATAAAATTTAATGCAATATTGATCAATAATTTGTAATTTTCCTTTTGTTTGATTTCAGGTGAGTACAGTACCAGAAAAATCTGTTAACTATCCTTTAATTGGAAGAAGGTAAAGTAAGATTATTTTTCAATTTTTGATGAAGAATATTAATTTACAAAATAATATAGGACGATGAATTCCCAATCTATACCTAAGTTCATACTTCATACCAATTAACAGAAAACCAAAATTGGTGGAGAACTGATTTTTTTAAATTTTGACCCCTCCATCCACTCTATTCAGGACCCTTTATTGAGAATTTTTCAAAGCTGATATCAAAAATGGATTTGGGAGATAAGGAAACCTAGATTTCCATATCCCACATGACTTTTTATTTTTGACTTATATTGTTTCTACATAATTATTTAGTAACTCCACATAATTTCATTTCTTACTTTTATTTTTAAATAGAGTTACCTATTGAATTTTTTTTGCAAAAAAAGTTTATCAAATATTTACTTCATAAAAATTCTTTCCAAGAGAATTTTTTATGCTAAAAATATTTTTCAAACATTTTTAAAACAATATATTTTTTCACTTCTAGCTTTGATGGAATTTTTGAATTTTGAAAAAAATTAACCTGTAATAATTTTGAATTTTTTTTTTCTAGAAAACTTTTTTATTAATAGGTATAAGGTATCTACTTTTTCAAAAAAAAAAAAAAAAATGAAAATGAAAATGTTTTTACAAAAAATTGAAAACATTCTTTTTGTTATTTTTTTATTTTTCCTCTACCAAAGATACATTTTTGGCACCTAAATATAAAAAAAAATTTAAAATTCAAATCAAAAAAAAAATCTTTTTGAATAGGTACCTAACTTTGTAAAAGATGTACCTATGTAGGTAGATATTTTTTTAAATTTTTTGAAGAATTTTAAGATTTTTCCAAATGTGTATTTTTTTGCGAATTCATTTTTGATTCAGAAAATTCATTTGGAATGTACCTACCTACTTATTTTACAAAAGTAAATATTGGAAAAATTTTCCTGAAAAATAAAATCAATACTTAGTTCTATCAAAAAATTGAAAAAAAGTGGAAACGAATTTATTTTATTTTACTTATTTATTGCCTTCAAGAATGCTTCGATTTCCCCCCCCCCCCCCACCCACCGGGGGTACTCAAACAGTCTCACCGACTCGATCACAAACTCATCGTCTATCTTTGGCTACACTTTTGTAGTAGGTCGCCAAGACGCTGAACTAAGCGACTTTTCAGAATTCATCCGATGACAAAAAATGATTGTTTACTCAATGTTAGTACTTTTTGTTGTATTTTTACTTTTTAAAAATATTTACCAGTCTTCCATTGCGATCAAAAAGATGTGGGAGTTATTTTTAGAAGTAAATTTCATTCACCCTTTCTTTTGTTTATTCTAACTGCAACTTTTCCCCTGGAAAATGAACCCTACTCACAATAATTTGTTTTCCGCCAATTTTTTCCTGCTAATTTGAAGCTAAAACCGTCGGTGCCCTCGAACTCTTGTCAAAATAAAAGTAAAGAATCTTTTTTATAGTTATTTTCATTCCGAAAGAAAGAAAAAAAAAGGTAACAAAAAAGCTTTTAGTTTAAGAAGAAAATTTCTTGCGTGAAAGAAGATTACTACGATGGTTTTTTTCTTACATATAAAAAGGGGGGAGAGAAATTGAAACCAATTTTAAATACTCGAACTAATTAAGAATGAAAACAAAAAGATGGGTATTAATGACGAGTTAATTTATGGGTAAGGTAGAGAGTACAAATATCTAACAAGATCGAAATAATGTACATAATAATGCTCGACAACGAAAGGAAACTCAAAAAATGTCAAATTTCATTATCGGAATTATTTTAGCGAAAATAGAAGCAGGAAAAAAATCTTACAAATTGTGCGCTATTTAAAGAAAATTAATCTGGGCGATGTAATAAAAGATAATAAGTATTATTTTTAATTATAATTTCTCGGGGTAGACAGGTTTTAAATTTGGAAAATCAATTTTATTTTGGTCGAATTTTTATTGATTTGTTTTTATGATTTAAAAAAAATTGTAATTCGAGCATCCAAACATTTATCGGGAAATATTTGTAAACATCTTCCTAATTGAAAAGATGTGGGTTGACTTGAACAAATCTGTACCTTTCCGAAGTAGATATTTGTGGATAGGTACTTGTAGTAGGATGGTCACTAAAATGGCCATCGACAACCGAAGTAAAAAAATTTCCAATTTTGTACTGTGTAAATTAAAGCAGCTGTAAATTAACTCAAATGCACCCTTGTCAACGTCTGTTTAAAAGGTTTCATAATAAGATTTTACGAGGTTTAATGTACTTTCATAATATACTACTGCTGTGGTCGATGCGGCCAGTGTGAAAACGCTGAATCGGCCAATAAAAATGAATGAAACGGGTACAAAATTATTGGCTAGCGGGGGAGTGTTATTTAAGATTCAAGTTAGAACCCCTCCTACTGGACGGTATATTTTGGCTTTCGTATCCTACGATGAGCAGGGGTTCTAAATATACGTCCTATTTCAAATGTATAAATTTCACGACGTAATAATTTCGTCGAAAGGAAAGTTTCTTGGGCAATTTTTTTTTTTTTTTTTTTTTTTTGATTTTGCCAAAATGTTTGCGTCGAAAATATAAACGTATAGGGTTTGAAAAAAGGGTAACCTATGCCAATATTAAATTAAACTTTTTTGCCTGTTTTTCAAGTATCCCAACCGGTAGTTTGGTATAGGCTGAAAGGTGACGTTGTGGAAGTGTCATGAAATTTGTGTATAGCCTGAAATTTTTTTACAACCTAGTTTAGTGATCACTGGTTCAAGATTTGGCACAAAACTAAATGGTATAAAGACTGATTCGGGCGCTGGAGTTAAATAAACCTTCCTTAATGTTTAATTCCGGGAAATTGATGTTTTCAGAACTTAAAGCTCGTCTGTTCCCCCTGTTATACGATGTTACGACCCCAATTTCATCCTTTTCTATTTTGCCGCCAAATACGGACGTGCATAAAACATCTCTGCCGCTGGTTTTCATTTCATAAGTGAATCTCAGACCTTTTATATTTTATACTTTACTTTAAAGCGGTCATTTTTTTCATTTCATATTTTGTAAATTACATTCGTGTCGAAATTAATTTATTGATTTTGTTGTTTATGAAACTCGTACCACAAACATGATGAGTATATGATTTCTGTTAATGTGCTGTAATCGAAAAATGTGCAAAAAATTAAACTTTTTGTTTAATTGTTTACGGCTTCTTTACTTCCATTTTTTTTATCCTCTTTTTATTTTTAAAAATGCCCTGAAGGGTAAAAAAAAAACAAATTGAGGCGAACTTTACTAGCATTGACATCTTCACCAAGTAGATAAAATTTATGGGACATCTGCGCACTCTATGTAGCATATGTGTCGGCTAAAGTTCAAGGTCTTTTTAAGTCTAATAAAGGATTAACTGAGTGGCTTTTAAACTTGAACTCGCAGTTGCAATTATTGTTAAGATGAAGACCACAGTTGCTAATAACTGCCGAGTTTTCATATGTACTGTTATCAGGGCTTTCTAGTCAGCCAATAGCTTTTAGCCAATAGCCAATAACTTATGCTAGCTAATGGTTTTTCAGCCAATAGCCAATAGCTGGCTAGTTACAAGTCTTTCTAGCCAATAGCTAGCAAATAGCCAATGAAATCATGAGCTATTAGCTATTATTTTTTAAATGCTTTTTGTTATTTTACACTTTTACAGTTATTTTTTTAAGACCAATTTATTATTATTTTATTTTTTGAAAAAGAAAAATCGAAAATTGAAAAGATTTGCCCCCGAAAACATTTGAATTTTACATTTTAGGTTTCCTGATTTTTAAATTCCTTCAAAAATTTGGATTTTCCCTTGTTTTTGTTATATTTTATGATGGATTTTAATTACAAGTACAAATTTTTGACTACCAAATATATTAATTTAGTTTAAACCACCTAAAACGGAAACTACATCTCGTTACCAGTATTTTGAGGGGTCATTCGATTTTTTTTGAAAGGCAGCCAATAGCTAGCTAATAAAATTTTTCTAGCCAATAGCTAGCTTTTTTTCAGACAATGAAAAAATCTAGCTCAAGCCTTTAGCCATTAGCCAATGACGATTGGCTAGAAAGCCTTGACTGTTATTTCCCCTACAGAAATAAAGTCGAACCATTTCAATCTAAACTGCAATTTTCTCACGAATGGACCTTGATGGGATCAGTGCTTTGCTTGAGGTACTTGCTGGAATTTCTTTCCAGAAAATTAGAAAAATCTCTTTTTTTATGAATATAATTTTTTTTTATGTTTTTTGAAAATTATAATGTAAATAATAGGTACAAAAATGATTAAAATCTTAAAAACCATCATTAATGCATATTTTATAGAAATCTAAATTAGGTAATGTCTATCTACGTACTTTTCAGGGAAATTAATTTTTTTTTCAAATCGCTTCATCCGTCCCGTATATGAATGAGAAGGTGAATTTTTATATCGAAAATAATATCACAATGATTATAACTACCTTGACATTCAGCTCCACATGACATCCATATTGGTAGTTGGTATCAACCCTGACGTCGTCCTTGCAGCTGGACATACATGCGTTCCAACGTTGCCAAATGGAAAGTCGAAAAAATCGGGCGATTTTTTCTTGAAAAATCAGGAGATTCAGGAGAAACGAATATCCGTGAAAAAGCAGTAGATTTCAGGAGTTTTCCATTAAAAAGTAGTAAATTTCTGAAGTTTTCCATAAAAAGGTAGTAGATTTCAGTAGTTTTTCATAAAACAGAATAGGTTCAGGAGTTTTTTTTTTTTTCATGATACATGATGTGAGGTCCTGTTATTATTGGAAAAATATATTAAGTGAAAAATCAGTCGCAAAAATTAAAAAAAAAAAAACTTGTTTCCCTTTTTTTGAGCCACATTTTTAAAAAATTCAAGATTTTTTTGAAAAAATCAGGAGATTTCTGTTGAAAATCACGGAATTCTTGCTAAAAAATCAGGAATCTTTGCTGAAAATCAGTAGATCAGGATAAAATCATTACAGCCTCAAAAAGGTAGGAGATCTCCTGAAAAATCTGGAGCGTTGACAACGCTGATGCGTTCCACTAATAACGAGGTGATTCTCGAAACCTTATGTACTAATTCACTACACACTTTATCTGCGAGTATCAAAATCACCCTCAAGACGTCGATTTCGGAATTTCATGTCGACATATGGTCGATAGTGTAGCTAGTGAATTCGATGATAAAATAAATATTTCAACATTGAATTTGACGTCGACAAAAGCATCTACAAAATTATCATCGACATCTCGACGGCATGAAAAAGTCATCTGAAACTGTTTGACAATCGACTTCTACATTACCAACTGATCGAAAAAACTGAGCTATGAAAAAATGAAAAATTTGCAGATGAGATTATCATTCTCTTCTTAAAAAAAAAAATCATTCAATTGTTTTTGATGAAAACGAATTCAAGTTTGTTTTGAGCGAAAAAATTCTAATTTTTTTTTTTGTAAATGAGATTTCTTTGAAAATTTTTAAATAAAAAATTTCAATTTTCTTCGCGAATCATATGGAGAATTTTTTGAAAAAAACGTTCTAGAAAACATTTTTCTCCATAAAAAGGAACTGAAAATTTGTCCTTGGCTCGACCTTTTTTTTTCACACGACAAATAAAAAATGATGAATCGAAAATTTGACACGTTTTTGTCTAAAGTTTCTTAAGCTAGAAACTCGTGTAAGTATAATGTTTGCAATCCACCCCAAATCCATCGAAGTTTAATATCTTGGGAATGAGATGTTGCGAAAATTAAACTTCGCGCTCGGTGTTTGCCTTGTGAGACCTTCCATCATCGCATAATTTTCCACTAGATAAAATTAATAACCTTGAAAATATAAATGCGATCATTCAATGAGGGATTTGGGCGAATTTTGAAAATTGTGAAATATACTTTTTTATTTGTGCATTGTGTAGGTTAAGTATCTCAAGACGTGACCCGTAGCGACGTTTGAAATTTTTTTTCGCGCTTTTAAAAATTAATACCGGTACGTTTCGTTTACCTTAAATAGCACGAGAAAAAAATTCAGCGTAATCATGCAAATAAATGGAATATTTCATGAAAGTATGGAATGTCAATAAAATGATATTTTAATTAATGAAAACGGTTACGTGATAGATGGTTTTTTTTCATGCCGAGATATTTTTTATATGGCTTTGAACATCAGTTCGAACGTTTATGTATTTAGTACCTACAGAAAAAAAATGATGTATCGTGAAGGGAATCAAGTATTCCATATTATAAAATTAACCGAACCTTTTTTTCATTTATTGGAAATTGATTTGATGTGGAAAAAAAAGGTATTAGGTGGTGATTATTATTACGTAATGTGTTAGGTCATTGATGAAAGCGAAAATTTTTCAAGCAGAATGAAATTAATTATCAAAAGTCTACATTATATAGTTAATACCTACCTACACGTACTGTTTTTTTGCTGAACGTTGCCTTCGACGTCGTCCTGTCTTCTCGTTGGTACTAATATTAGAATGCAAATTTTGAGGTGTTAATTGTTTATCATGTGAGATGCTAAGATGCCACACTAACAGATTATAAAATGACACATGTTGAAAGCATATGTGTTAGAAGAGTTAACACTACATAAGGAGGGAGTGTGGGGAAAATGCGGCGAAAAGCAAGCAAGGATACCTACACGTAATAACATGACACTGTTGCTAGTGCAGACTACGACGACGCGATGCGACGGGTTGTTGGTCCAGCCAATTGTGAATCTACGGTGAGCATGAACTTCAACAATGTCACCTTATGTAAAGCCAAAAGCTTAAAATGTGAAATTTTAACGGTTTTCATTGTATATCGCGAAAAGGGAAAACGTGATGTTATACTTTCAAGATGGTTAACATAAAATGTGTAGCTGCTGGGGGATGGCGCTAGTGCCAGAGCGTTGCGGTGTACCAGCATGGGCAAACAGTGACACGATATAGCAAACTAAAACTTAGATGACAGCCGAGTGGGGATCCAATGATTAATGGCGGAGAGTGTTACTGAAGATCACGTGTTATCTCTGGCTTTTCACGAAACGTGTTCTCCGTTCGTTATTCCCATAACGCGTTAGTATCTCTAGTTTGCGGATTTTCTTATATTTTCATGTGTCTATGTCCTTCGGCTCGGTTCTGCGGCATCTCTTTGGTGTTTTTCTTTTTTCTTCTTTTTTCTTATACAAATACGTCTTTCATTTCCTTATTTTGTTTTCGTAGGGTTGGTCGGTCGATTGTAACAAGAAAAGTGAGTGAAATTGAGTGTCAAAAATAAACGTCGTGATTGTGGGGGAAAATAACATGGAAAGAAAACATAGACGTATCCGGAAAGCCGATTGCCTCGTTAATTAAACTAATGAAAAATAAAGTAAAATTCAGCAAAATTAAACCCATATAAAATCAATATTGAAAAATTACCCAATTTGTTCAGATCAAAAAAGTAGTAGGTAGATTCGTCAAAATTAAAAAAAATAATATGAAAATTGAAAAATGAATCGATCTTTCAACATCAAAAAATTATTCTATATTCATTAAAATCAAAAAATTAATCAATATTTATAAAATAAAAAAGTTGAGTAAAAGTCGAAGTTACTCAATTTATTATCTGTTAAGAAGGGAGAAGCTTACCTAAACACTCCGCACTCTAGTGGACACCCACAAACGCAAGGAGGGAGACAACAAAAATGAAATACTAGATTACATATTACCTATAATAGGTGGGTCATTCTAAAATTTCGACAAACATTGGCAAGTCATTTTTTTGATTTTTGAACATGTGAAAAGTGAAAAAAATTTTATGCTAAATTATCACATACATATAGTAGACCACATGTCTATAGTTGGTCAAGCTGGAAAAGCCACACAGGGGGAGAGGGGGCATTTTTGGTCCACGGCGAAGGACATTTCAGTCCTTGTCGTGACAATAGTGAGGCCCCACATCAATTTTCCATTTTTGAGTAAGTGGTCTTCGAATACTCAAGTAAGTGTTACTTTAATGTAATAATTATTTTTAAATTTCAATGCAACCATTTCTGCCATATTCAAAATTTCTAAAATTATGTCCTTGGTAGTGGTAGTCCTGTAGTCGTGGTTGGAAAATTACGCATTTCAGAATTTTTGAAGAAAGTAAGCAGGAATATAAGTCAAATTATTTTGAAAGAACTCATTTAAATCCCATTTCCAACATTAGGTGAAGAGAACTGAGCTCTTTAATGGAACTTGTCCTTCGTCGTGGATCACAAAATCTTTCAACCACGGCTACTGGACTACCACGACCAAGGACATAATTTTGGAAATATTGAAGGGGGGGGAATGTGTGCATTGAAATTTGAAAACAATTATTACATTAAAATAGGACTTACTCAAGTATTCGAAGATCGCTTACTCCAAAATGAAAAATTGATGTATGGCCTCACTATCAGTGTTGTGAAACGGGAATTCCCATTTTGCGGGAATGGGAATTGTTCCCGGGAATTCCCGGGAACGTTCCCACCTTGATCAAAACCGGGAATTCCCATTTTCAAATAATTTATTTTTTTGAAGCAAAAACGAGATTTAAGTGATGTAATTATGTTTAGAAATGTCAATTTGAATGAAAATTGGTATTGATACCCTAGAAATACTTGAAATTAATAAAATTATTCAGGGATATCGATATCCCATATTTTATTTTTTTAGATGGTAATTTCAAGGTAATTCTTCAGGTTATTACAGGCGCGGCTCGTGGGTTCTTGAAGTAGAGGGGCTGGAAATTAGTAGATTGATGATTTTTTTTAAAAAGGGGAGGTGTACCACTGTACCTATACCTACTAGAAATATTTTTTTCAATCAAGCACCACAATTTCATTTCTTAAATCTTATGTAAAATTATGAAACTAGATAAATAATTTCAATGTACGAAAAAAAAGTACCCAATACCCATTATACCCAAGGCAGATTACAATTTTTTCACAAGCAATTTTTAGCTTTCATGACATTCTATCTAGAAAACTGAACTTTTAAAATTTTGAAATACATGTAAATAGTAAGAAAAAATGATTCAATTTTTGAAGGAAAAAAAAGCATAAGCACCTACTTATTTAATTTAGATAACAATTTTTTTTTAATTTGGAGTATATTATATGTACCTATAGACAACATTCTAGGTATATGAAAAAATAAATTTTTAAAATTTGGAAACGTTGATGGAGATTGAAGAAACTGAACAGTCAAATCCACGCATAAAAAAATAAATTCGTTGTCGCGTTCGGGCTGGTTGTCGTGCAGCCCCAACGCGGACGAAATAATATGCATGCGCACGCAACCTCGTCTTGCCGCGCTTCCTCCCTGTGGTTGTACCTAAACTCCACAAACAAGAGCTGCACTTTGTGCAGCCCATGCCACCGGTTTTTCACCGGAATTAGACGTGTTCGTTCGGGGTTTACATTGAGAAAAACATTTTTTATGGGGAAATTTCTGTTTGATGACCAGCTTATTATTTAAGAGATCTTTGAATATAAAAAAAAAAAATTATGGGGAATTTATCAGGAGGGGCTGCAGCCCTGCAGCCCTTATGCACGAGCCGCGCCTGGGTTATTACCACGTGATTGATCCAATTAAAATATTCTTTTTAATTTTAACATCAATTTTTGACCATTTTGATGGTATTAAAATGTATTTTAATACCGAGGGAAACAACATGGTACCTTTTAATACCAGGAAGTGTCTAATAAATCTCAATATAATCAGAATCTTTTTTCTTGGAATATTTTGAGAATTCCCGGGAATTCCCGGGAACAACACTTCATTACCGGGAACTTTCACAACACTGCTCACTATCACTGGCCACGACAAGGACTTCTCAGCATACTGGAACGATACTTTGGAAAGATTTATTACCACACAGAGCCAAGCAGTCAGCATCAAAGCCAGTGACGTCAAACTTACAACTGGATACTAATTTTATAACGTTAAGCAATCGATTCGACCGATTATCGACTTTAAAAGTAAACAACTACCCCCCTCAACCACTTGAGGAAAAAGACCACGGCGATAGGACAAAAAACTCGTTTACACAACTTTGAGCTTTCATACTGAGCTTAATTGAATTTGAAATGTGTTTTAAATGGTCTAATATTTATTGTGGGACCTTTCTACATTGAATTAGTGTAAAAGTTTGTATAGATATCTTTCAGCAGATCAAGTAAATGTAATGTTTGACTTGAGGATCAGGGTTGGTTACAGCCACGGCTATAGGACATTTTGATGGTTTTCTGTATTTTTGGGGTCGGGGGTTAGACTCCACATTTTTGTTCAGTATGTGATATTATAGCGGAGATTATGCTCTTTCCGTACATACCAAAAATTTTGTTCTGGGATGTATATTTTATGAGATATCAGCTTGTACGTGAATGTTTGTCGAAATTTTAGAATGACCCAGGTTTATTTGTACTGTGGACTGAAGATAAATGTATAGAAACAGGTTTAGCCTTAAGTACTATTTGCTCCGAGATTTAACTAGGAGAAGTAAAACATACTCGTTGCTCGTATCATATACACGTAGGTCGGAGTGAGTTAGGTTGAAATTACAACACAATTTTTAAAATAGAAAAATTACCTGACTTGTCAAAATCTAAAAATAATGTGTATTATTCTATTCATTCAGATCGAAAAATTATACGATTTATAAAATTAAAAAAATTATTTGATTCGCCAAAAGTGAAGAATTACTGAATGTTGATTTCTTGATCTATCAAAATTGAAAAGTTGGGTAATATGGCTCGATTTATTTTAACAAAATCAAGAGATTACTTGATTTGCCAAACTTGAAAAAAGATTTGACTCACAAAAATCAAAGAATTATACTTCGATCTATCAAAATTAAATTAAGTAATTGACACATCAATCGATTAATTAACTTTAAAAAATTATTCGATTCATCAAAATTGAAAATTTATTCAATTTGTGATTTAAAAAAGTTACTCGATTTATGAAAATCTCAAAAAAAACCTTGATTCGTTGAAACCAAAAAATTACTTGATTTGTCTCGAAATCAAGAAATACTCGATTTATCAAAGAATCTAGGCGGGTTTATAAGGGTGATAGAGTAATCGACTTGAGACAATTGAAAAAAAAATCGACTACCTAATAAAAGTCAAAGATTCTTCTCCACTGCATTAGCGAAATATTTTTTGAAGGGTAGTCCGCTAAAAAAAAAGGATATAACTTTTGTTCTACTATATCTAACTGTATACAAAGTAGCTACCGCATTAACAAATCGTTCAACTCACTTATTTCGAAAAATAACGCCATTTCGAAGAAAAAGGTCCCCCTGCTCCGTTTGATGCAAACATTAAGAACATAGTTTTTGTACGTCGAGCAGCACGTTAACGAGTAACTTTTACAGCGCGGTAAACATATCCCGAACGAAAACAATTCATAGACAATACATCGTAAAATACAAACGAACATTTACAAAAGTTTTTGTCTAATGGAAAACTTGGGAAAAAATACTGCTTTTCGTTTGCCGGATTCGGTTCGAAAAGAGTTTTTTTTTTCACCGTAGCTTCTTCGTTGTTTCGCACACAATGTATTACACCTTGGGTGAAATCATTAATTTAAAAAATAATCATAATTCTTGTCTAAGCTCGGTGTAATATTTTTGTCGTGTTCGGAAACATTATATCTTGCCGCAGTGACTAAAACTTTGTCTGGAACAGTCGTAAATTGAGTGGTATTGTTCTTGTAGCATCAAGTTGAATATGACGAGGGTGTTGAACGAAGCATTAGTATGATTTTATGATTGTTTAGTTTTCACTATTTGTTTTTGTTGCCTTTCGAGACCATTATAAAAAGTAACGGATTGAGTTAATGCTTTATTTGTCCATTTTGCGTGTATTTTTGAGACGATAATGCGATGTTTTGAGTTACTACGATACACGTGTTTGAAAATATTAGCTTTTTTGTACCACTGCACTTTTTTTTTACATTTTGGAATTGTTTTTATACTCGTCTTAAACAACATTATTTCACCAATCTAAACCTATGCAATTCACCTCGATATAGCCTAATTTTATCGTATTGAAACACCGAGTCTTTTTAGTGTACTCAGTTTGTTTCTTTTACAATCGCGCTTCCGCAGCTTTACGAGCATTTCAAAACGTCGCATCCTCGAAAAGGTAAACGAAGACCGTATTAAGGTGATAAAGTTCGAGTTCAGTCAACTAGCTCGGCGCGTTGCGAAAGCCGGGCCTGGCGAATTCATCTCTTGAAATGATGTCAACTCTCGTCGAAAACTTTTTAATCCCACCCCGAAACAGATTAAATTAGAAAGAAAATTCGACAATTTTTCAAGTTAAAAATTATTAGCCTGTGGCGCAGCTTATGCTTGGATTAAGAGAACAAAAGACGTTGATATTGTTCACGCGCCGTTTTTGCTACGTACAGAAAGTAAAATTTCGCACTGATGGGAAAATGAATGAAAATTTTTAAACGAGCATAATACGTAGCTAATGTTTGTCGGGAAAAAAATCAGTTTGTATTTTCATCGTTATCAAAGAAAAGAATACAGCGTGGAAAAATTTCCTTGGCGATAAAAACAAAAAAAAAAGGCGTTGCAGTCAGGCCATTACTTAAGAGCCGAAATTTTTATATTTTTTAAAAGACTAACCAGAATAAAACTACTCCAAAATTCACTTTTTTAAAGTCCCCCTCTCCCGTTAATTTTACAAAAAATCAACTTTTCTATTATTTTTCAAAAATGTCCTTGAGACATATCAAAGTAGGCTAAAATTTCACGAGCAAATCGAAAATCACAATAAATTTTTTTTTGATAATTTGGAGCATGAAATTGAGTCAATTTTTAAATATTTTCGCAGAAGTATTCGCGACAACCTATCAAAGTGGGTTGAAATTTTGCGAAAAAATATTTTTCGTTGAGTGTTTTTGGAGTATTTGAGCATCACATGATTCAATTTTTGAATATATTTCCTCGCGGAAATTTAACCAATTACAAATATTGGGCCTCCTGGCGTAGAACCCCCTCTACATCTTCTGTGCCCAATATCATAAAAATATTTTTTATGCTAATAAAAAGTCAAAGAATTTGTTGTTTTACAAAATTTTAAAACATATTTTGTTGTTACGAAAACAAAATTTGAAATATATGTAAAAAGACAATTTGATAGGCTGCGTGATAGTTTTTATAAATATCCAAAAAATAGACTCATGTGAGGCTCAATTGCTCAAGAAATACTCAACCAAAAAATTTGATAGCGATTTTTGAAGTTCTCGCGAAATTTCAACCCATTTTGATAAATCACGTAATAATTTTGTGAAAATATTCAAAAATAGACTCAATTTCAGGCTCAAAATTCTCAAAAAATGCTCGAAGAAAAATTTGATTGCAAATTTCTGATTTTCTCGCGATATTTTAACCCACTTTGGTAGGTCGTGTACCTAATAATAATTTTGTGAAAATATTCAAAAATCCGACACACTCTCAGGGTCAAAATTCTCAAAAAAATTAGTGATTGAGATTTTTGATTTTTTGTTAAGTTTTAACCAACTTTTATAGGTCCTCTTGATATCTTCGTGAAAATATTCAAAAAATCGTCTCAATTTGAGGGTCGACATTATCAAAAAAAAAATGTTTTAAAACAATTTTATTGTGAATTTTGCTTTTCTCGAAAAATTTTAACCTACTTTGATAGGTTGCGTGATATGTTTGTGAAAATATTAAAAAATCGACTCAATTTCGGGCTCAAAAAAATTTCATAGTAGTTTTTGATTTTTTTTTCTCATGAAATTGTAACCTACTTGATAGGTCACAAGGTCACTTTTGAAATATTGCCAATTTTGGACAAAAATCGCACTCCATGGCACCCAGCATCCCTTTATACCGCTATCCAAATGAAGTAAACAAGAAACATATACTCATATTCGGAATGAGAGGATTGTCCGCTACCAAAACTGCAAAAAAATAATCTCCCGGGGCGATTTTTAAAAATGGGAAAAAATGGTGGTTTTAGGCTCCAGCTCTCTTATTGTTCTGCGACGAAAATCCAAAATACCCATTTTCTGCAATTCTGGGCGCTACTCTACAAAAAGCCAGCTGATTGTTTTGTCCCAGCTCAATATCCGTGTATAAAAAGTTCATAGGTACGTATAACGCAAAATCGCTCAAGGTGGAAGTTGCACAAGTGTAAAAATGTCTTTTGATGCTCCATAAAAAACTATCATTGTTAGAGGAAAATTCTTCAAACAAAAATTATTCTTCGTTCAATTTCCTATCGAAATGTTCCTATAAATTGTTTTATAAATCTTCACTGGAGAAAAACATGTTCAAAAAAAAAATTTATAATTTTTTTTTCTAAAAAACAAAAAAAAATATAATAAAGCAAACATAACTTCCTCTAGTGAAAAAATATTTAAAAAATGAGTGGAAGGGTTTTGATAGAAAATTTATTGAGGAACAATTTTTGTTCGAAGAATTTTTCTCTAGCGATAATAGTTTTTCTGAAATAATTGATAGTACGTTTCAAATTGATGTGTTTTTTTTGGTTGCAAGTTTTGTTGATAATTTTTGATTTTTTTGGGTGTATGAAAAAGTGTTTCGTACAAAAGTTGTTCCAATAGAAATTTCCCACAAAGAAGTTTTTTAAATTTCTTCTCTCAGACGCATTGGTGTTGAGAATTTTTTATTTTAACTATATTGTAAAACGAAGTTGACCCATCTTGTATAATGTACTTCAAAATCAAGGCAAATTCAAATTACTCGAACATAAATACATAGATTTTCTTTGTTGAAAAATCACGAATGGTTTACAAATTTAGAATACGCTCTTTCCTTCTTTTTTTCTGAAGAAAACATTAATTTCTTCGCAAAAAAATAAATAAATAAATAACCCAAAAGAAAATCCAACATACTGTAGCAATGAATGGCATCGTCTTCGAGTAACAATTGTGTACAACAATAGCTGAAGTACTATACGTATACTGCAGCCATATACGTAGACTACCCTTCGTACACGAGGGTATAATGCTACACGTGGAATGCGGTATGCGGAGCTGGTACTGGTGCTGATTTGTTAAATGCTACGTCTTCGTATTCTCGAATTTGAAAGTTAGAAGTCCTTTCCTCCATGGATAATTAATAGCGTTTGGCCTGGATACCGAAGCGTCGAAAGAACTTCGCGATACGGACGAGTTTTTAAAAAAAAAAGTTTTCTGCCTCTTTTATTTTTTACGTTGTGTTATTTTACGCCGGCGAGGATATTTCCATTACACCGCCATGTTCATGGCTGCCGAATTACAGACGTAAGGATTAAATTAAAGAGCAGTCGAGAATAAATTTCACTTTTATGATGATCGCGTTGACGTCGAGTTGCCTATCGCGGGCGTAATTTTGTTCCAGACTAAAGTGAAAAATTCTCTTATGTGTTTGCTACGATGAATTTGGAAAGAAAAATAAAACACCGTATAATTACCAATGGCAAAGAAAAAAGGCATCTGGTGTAATTTATTGTGATATAAAAGAAGATCTTTGAATTTATTTAGCGTATTTTTTTTTTCAAAAAGCGCAATAGCTATTTTGATGAAAAAAAAAGTCATCTGTCGTGAGCGAGTAGAAAGATACAAGGAAAAATTCGTAAAATGAGGTGGATTTTTTTCTCTGAGCTTTTTTTTTAATCCGCTATTAAACGACTGGTTTTAATTCCTTTGAAATTAGGTGTAATTAATAACGAAATGATATTAGAATTAACGTTTACGTCGTGTATATTTAACACGCCCGGTGTAGTTCGACGTGAGGTAATTTATTCGATGCTAGCATGGCCTTTGTTGCGTTAAAAAGCATCGCAATTTTGACGTTTTTATTCGACAGTGTGGACATTCGTATCCGATAAGAGTAGTATAATGCATCGCGTTTATTAATTTATAAAACGTTCGCGTAACGCGCCATTGAATTTTAGGACTTTTTTGAAAATATTTTTTTGTACCGAAACCAAAAAGAATTATTCGCTGGATTTCCATTTGAAGATCGTACGTTTTTTTCTTCTGTAATTGAACTAATGGCTGACTTCGAAAGCGATGCCTGCACAGGCGGTGGATTTTTGTGAAAATGTAACTTAGAAACGTGACCGGTAATCCAAAATTATATGAGAGCTGTAACGTCCGAAGTTTTTTAATATGTCCAAATGAAAACTTTTCTTTTATTTAATACAATACTATTCTGTATGTGAAAAACGCGGCATCATTTCAAATTTGTATCCGTTTCTCGAAGAGGGAAAAAGTTACTGGGAAAAAGTGACGAAAACAAAGATGTGAGAAACCTTTCGTCGTTTTTACGTTTTTGCTCGACTATCCGTACAGCAACTTTGTCCTATACATGGAATCATTCATCGCCACTAAATATTTCGGCCCGAAGCGGAGGCAATATCGTCTTTAGTCTTTCTCTATATTTTCAGGCTGTTTGAGACATCATAATATTATGAGGAGGGAAAAAAAGGTCGGTGAATTATGAGAATCTTAGAAAAATAGCTACTTATTGCATTACAATGATTAATTCGGCCTACATTATTCGCATCAAGTTTTATCAATGTAAAATATCTCGTAAATTTCAACAAATTGTCCTTGCGAACTTGTCAACGTTTTGAATGAAAACAAATTTGCCAACTTGGGTGAAGATTAGCGTTAAAAGCATTTCGCAACCAGTCAACAGAACTTATACTTCCTTTGCATTTCTCATTCATGTAAAACATTTACAAAGAATTGTAAACGCTCGATTTAATGATAACGTTTTGTTCTTTCCGGAGACCTCCGCTGTGATGACAATTTTACACGAAAAAACAAGCCATTTTCCGAATTAAGTATGTTTTAAGATGCACCTTTTTCTGGAATTTTAATGGTTCCAGCACGTTGGAAATTCGTAGCTTTATTCAACTCGCTGCAGAATTGCATTGGTTTATAGTCGAGTTTGTTCGATGATGGCTTGAAGTGCAAATTTATCATTTTGGATTTCAGTATTGTTTTTTTTTCCAACTGCGAATGTGAAAATGCTAGTATTTTTTAATTTGTTGAAAATCTCTTTCCAAAAAAAAGAAAAAGAGATATACATATACACTTTTAAAATTTGAAACTGAATCTGAAAATAATTTTTTTAGTGGCATGACACTTCAATAGTAATTTTTTTTTTCAATTTTTTGCTGGAATTTTCATGAGAACATATTTTTAATTTTTTTGAAATTAAAGTACCCACTACCCACCTATAGATAAAATAAATTATTGCTTAAAAATTTAGTTGAATTTTTTAGATTTTTTTCCCCCATTTTTTCTTGAAATTAATTTTAAAATTTTTATTGATGATTAAGGTAATCAAAAATATGTGCTAATTTGGCTCGCATATTCTTTTGCACACCATGAAATATGAGCTGAAATAATAAGTTTTTTTGCATCTTGAAATACAGGGTACCGTTTTACAGAGTCGATCATTTCAAAAATGAGAGAAAAAAACAAGTGAGAGGAAGGGTCATATGTGTGCTGATGAAAAATTTTGTGGCTTTATTTCATTCTTAATATATGGTCCCGTCTTGTTTGTGTAATTATTTCCCAGTCCTGTTAGTATCTCAATATAAAAAATATTTTTTGAGTAAAACATTTAAAAACACGAGGTTTCATAAGTTTCTTATTGGAGAAAATTTCGAAAAATTAGATACAAGTATTAAACAAAATTTTAAAATATTAGTTATTTTACAAAAAACTTTTAAAAATTCCACTAATTCAAAAAAGTTTTCCTAAATTGAAAAAAATTATTTTGTGTGATTCCAAAAAATTAGGTACTTTATCATTTATTTTCTTTTAAAAAAAATTTATTTTTACTATTTTTGAGAAATATTATTACTTTAGAAAATTTTCATGTAAAAATTTTTTTCTCAAAAAAATTTAGATTTGAAATTTTTTTTCCAAAAATAAAAAAAATTATTCTAAACAGAAAAAGAGATATTTTCTCCCAAATAATTGACAATAATCAACATTATTTTCTCCAAAAAATTTATGATTCCCCCCCCCAAAAAAAAATCAGAGATTTCATTCTAAACAACAATAGAGATTTTTTTTCAAAAAATGCAAGATCTTATTTTCAAAAAAAAAAAAAAAAAAAAAAAAAAAATTGGTACCTTAAAATTTGATACTTATCTCAGAAAAACTGTGAAATTTTCCCCTACAAAAATTTTATCTACATATTTTTTTCAAAATTTTATTTTATTAGGCCTATTATTTATTTATTTTTTTGATTTCGTAATAATTAAACTTTTTTCTTAAAAAAATTAGAGATCTTTTCTACGTAAAGAAGTGACTTTTTCTAAAAAAAAAAAGGGAAAATTTTTAAAAATTTCTTTACCTAACCTTACAAGCTTAAGAATAAATTTCACTCATCTAATCCTACCTATTTGAATATTTCAGTAGAACTGAAGAAAAAATCAATAAAAAAGTAATTTTTTGAAATAAGAAAACTTACCTACTTATTTTTTTTTACCACAATTTTTTATTTATTTATTTTTTTTTTTGTGATTTTAGACATTTAAAAAAAAATTTGATTGAAGTACAAAATCATATTTTTCAGAATACCTCAGTAAAAAAAATCCGGTTTCTTTTAAAATAACCCGAGCAGCACAATCGACAAATTATCGAAATAAAAAATCGACAGAATATCGAATTCGATAAAGTGTCGCGTTAGTTCCTCTGTCGATTTTTTATCGATTTTTTATTCCGATTTTTCGTCTTTTACTAGCTTTTTTCTATAATTAAAAATCCTTAATTAGCATAATTAATACATTAAACTATGCCTAAACACATTAATCATGTTACGGTAAGAGGATCATTTCAGAAAAAGTCAAAAAAAATTATAAAAAATCTGCCATCCGTGGGGCTTGAACTATCTACCTCCTGCATGGTATTGCTCTACCTTAGCCACTATGCCATACCTTGTTGAGAAGTTAGCAATAAAACGCTTATAATAGACAGTTTAGTACTTCCAGACGTGTTGGACTTAGAAGAATTTTCACCAATTTGGAAATAATTTCAAATATCGTCACAAAATCGTTGAAAAATCGTTCGACAAATTTCAGATTATTTGTCGATAATGTAGTTTCAAATATCGCCACAAAATCGTTGAAAAATCGAATTCGAGGAATTTCATATTACGTGTCGATAATATAGTTTCAATATCGTCATAAAATCGTTGAAAAATCGAATTCGAGAAATTTCAGATTACGTGTCGATAATAAAGTTTTAAATATCTTCACAAAATCGTTAAAAAATCGAATTCGAGAAATTTCAGATTATTTGTCGATAATATAGTTTCAAATATCTTTACAAAATCGGTAAAAAATCGGATTCGATAAATTTAATATAATCTGTCGATAATATAGTTTCAAATATCGTCAAAAAATCGGTAAAATATCGAAGTCGAGAAATTTCATATAATCTGTCGATAATATAGTTTTAAATATCTTTACAAAATCGTTAAAAAATCGAATTCGATAAATTTAATATTCTTTGTCGATAATGTAGTTTCAAATATCTGCACAAAATCGGTGGAAAATCGGAATCGATAAATTTAATATTCTTTGTCGATAGTATCGTTGACGAATATCGTCTTAAAATCTTAATATTATCGAATTCGATAGTTTTTAGATTTTTTGCCTATGAAGTTGTACCGATAAATCTTTATAATATCGTGAGAACATCTATAGATTTTCAAACGATTTCTTATCGATACGTTACATCTTCCGATATTATCGATCAAGTGTGCCGCTCGGGAAATAAAATTCAAAAAAAATCTTTACCTACCTACTATTCTTTAAAATTGACAAAATTCACGATTTTTGGAATTGAATTTTTAAATTTTTTTTTTGGAACTGAAAAGTTTTATTTTCTCTTATTTTTTTTGAAATAGGTACCTACCATCCATTCTTATTATTTTTAAATAATTTTTTCAACATTTTTTCGAAATAGAAAAATGATGTTCTTAAAATTTCCAGAAAAAAATCTCAAAATTTTTTCGAATCATCAATTCAATATATGTACTTGTTGTATCGTACGAATGCTTTATTATCTATATCAGGTACCACAAATACAAAGTACACACACTACGCTATCTATCGTGTATATTATATAACGTTGTGCAAAAATGAAGGGAAATTGGATAGTAAAAAATTAACCGACTTTTGAAAATAGGATAATCGAAAAAAATCGGTTGCAATTTTTTTCTCGGATGATCGAGGTTCTACTGTATTTTAATAGAAAAAATTGAAAATTTTTCGTTTGCAGGGTTGCCAAATTTTGGTTTTCTTTCTTATGAAAATCGAACGTTGGCAACGCTGCAATTTAAAATTTTCAATAAATTCTTTCTATCGAAATAATTTTTTTGCATCAATAGGAGCCATTTGAGTCCGGTTTTGGTATCAAGCGGATGTTATTTCCATTTTTTGTTATTCGGAATTCTCGATTTTTTAGCGATCTGCAACTTTTCAACCCCCTGGTAGGGTGAGAAAATCGATATCAAATTTGAAGGTCAATGGTCTGCGGAGGTGTAGAAACTCAAATTGCATTTTTCTAGTGCTGTGACCGAGGTACCATGTAGGTGGCACTACCCAAAAGTGGCAAAAAACTGCATTTTTTTTCTTCAAAAGTGACCCTACTTTGAGAATCCCTAGCTCCACTCCTTTGAGAGGTAGGGGGCTCAAATTTTTTTGGGGAGGTTCTCAACTCAAAGTAAACCACCTCTGTCAGTTTGGTCGAAATCCGAGGTATGTTTTTATTTTCACTCCACCCTAATATAGGTAAGTACTTATACAAATTGAAATAACATTGTTGAATCAAATTCTAACTAGAAAGCCTATCTTGCGACCAATCAATCACCTCTCGCATAAAAATAAAAAAAAGTTTGAATAAAAATTCACCCCATATATATATGAGTAGATAATGATAAACTGTAATTTATACGATTACACGAGAACGTGCATGATGACAAAATATTCTTCACACGCGAAATATTGCAAGCACGACCGAGTCTATAATATGAAGTGCATGGAAAAAAAGAATCACATTACAATCGTCGTTTTCCTTTCTCGAGAATCAGAATTTCCATATGCGGTGTTGAAAATCAGCATCGAATTCGCATTACAATACCATCGTATGGCTATATGTATACCAGTAGGTACTTACCTATACTTCACAACTTGTAGGTATAAATGTTTAATTTTCAACAGAATATTAAAACAAAGTGTGTATGATACGCATTTTAGGCAGAGAACGAGGTAGGATGGCAGACAGACAAGCATGGGGCGAACTACAGACACTCGAGTATACGTAGGTGGTAGGTATACGGAAGGGAGAGTACGTTAAGCTATTAACGTTATACAACGTATACGTAGAGACGTAGACGTATACACGGTGTAGCGAGAGCATAGGTGGTATACGTTAATTATAGGCCTTTGGCGTATGTGCGTAGCCTAAATATGGTCTTATATCTATCTTTGTAATATCCCATCCACCAGGGAGATTTAAATGGAAAAGCTACATAAAATTACCCAAGAGCGTAATTTTTGAAGCTGTATTTTAGTACCATACGCCAAGCCAAACCATCGCTCGTTTATGGGCTCGAATATATACCCTTTGCGATTACACAGACTTGCAGTGGCGAAATTTAACTTTCAAAATTCAACGCTAAAATCATTTCGCCAAAACGAAATTTCCTAACTTGTATTTATGCCATGAAAAACGCTAAAGGCTTATAAAATCTTCAACTTTAAATCCGCCTTGACTTGGTACACTGACTCGACGCACGTGGGGATTTTCTTTTTCTTAGCTCCGATTATGTAATATTTTTTGCAAATATGTCATTCGTACTTAGCCTATTCCCAAAGTGATATTTGATCGGCGTGAAAAACAAGTTTAAGGTTTTCAAGTGCCAAATGAGACAACGCACGCGATCCGTGCAAATGCCCAGACGTCAGTTTCAACATATTTTATAACTGTATAAGTTTTAACCGAAAAAAAAGATCGACGTAACACCTATAACACGAACAGTGTGAGTGGAATAGAATCAAGTGTCTAGTTTATCGTGTTATGATTATGCTTAGGAAAAATTACTCGTCAATTATGAGCATGAATTCGACGAAAGAGGGTAAAATGAAAATGACTTGATTGTGATTGGGAATTATCAAAATAGTATAATGCCTCCGTTTTCACTACCGTTCGTTTGTTCGCGATCAATATAAAAACTAATTAATGATGAAGTATTAACTGATGGACGAGGCAAAGCATAAATATTTATGCAGGAATTAATCATTTCCACTGATTTTCATATGTACATACTTACTGTACGTGTATGTGTAAACAAATACGAACATAAGTACTCTATTACGAGTACAATTTTCTTGTACGTATGAATTTCAAACGATTTATACAGTATTTTGCTATGCCCACGTACGTTTGGATTCGCTGATGATTACAAAACACTCGCTTAGTTACCATTTAACAAGTACATTATAGGCTTAATGTTGGTTTAAATACTCGACCTAAATTCAATTTAAGTCCACGCAAATTCAAAAGTTTGAATATATTATACAAACTCTCAATTTTTTGAGACCTTTTTCTAAAATTTGGAAATACTTTGTAGTTTCATTTTTATTTTTTTGAACTGAAAAAGAAATCAACTTTTAAGAATATTTTTTTTATATTTTTACTATAAAAAATATTTTGAAATTTTTAAATAAAATTTTTGATTTTTCTATTGATGTGAGACATTTTTAAAACTTTTTTTGGAATATATTTCTTTTTAATTTTTTTGAAGTAGGTAAAACAAGTTTTCCTTTTTTATACGTAATTTTAAAAAAATACAATTTTTTGGAATAAAATTTTAAAAAAAAAAATTCTCGAACTGAAAGTTTTCCAAGCCATTTTTTGAGGTTAATCAATTTTAATTTTTTGAAATAATTTTTTCCTCAATTTAAAAAAAAAAAAAATCTGAAATAAAAAAATTATATATCCCAACTTTTTCCAGAAAATAATCTCCTAATTTTTTTGAAACATCAATGTAAGGTAGTAAGTATATGTGCAAAAATAAAGGGAAATCTGCAGATGATGAAAAATTAACCAACTTTTGTACATCCGATAATCGAAAGAAATCGGTTGCAATTTTTACCCAAATAATTGAGAAATCGGATAATTGGAAGTCACTTATTTTTTAAGTGGCCTTGGTCACCCTATATTTTTAGAAAATAAAAAAATTTTCAATTTTTTAAACCGTGCTTTTTTTTGGTTATAATTCATAAATGTCGTTCCTTTTCGTAAATGGTACCTTGAGACACAATTTATCTTTCAAAAAAAAGAGGGAAAAAAAATGAAATGTGCAAAAATTCTTCATCAAACATTCTGTTCCTCCTTATTGAAGAATGATTTTCTATTTTTTTATTTTTTCCCTAACCGAATTTTAAGAAGTGCCGCTAGCCTCCCTTTGAACTACGTAAATAATTAAAATTTTTTCTTTTTATGAGAAATAATTCCCAATTTTTTATGTTTTCCCCTCGCTAAATTTCAAATGATGCCTGCTAACCCAGTGTTTCAAAATGAACATATTCCACTCGTTCAGTTAGGCCCAGAATAAAAAATTAAGAATAATTTTCTCACAAACGAGAACAACTTCAATGAAATAACCCCCCCCCCCCCCGCCCCAAAAAAAAGAGACAGAAATGTAAAAATTTGTCAATTTAAAAAATGGAAGGAGTTAGTACATGCTGCTTAAAATTTAGTTAGGAGAAAATAAAAAATTGGGAATTAATTCTCATGAAAAGGAACACCTTTGAATAGAATAATTGGTAAGAAATTTTTTCAGAAATTCAAATAAACGAACTTGTATGAAAAAGTTGAAAAAACTAATTTATAGGTATTATTTTTTTTTTTTAATTTTTACTTTTCAGTTGATAACAGTTTTTTTTTCATTTTCTGTTTCAGGTACGTATCAAAAAAAATTGTCAAATTTGTAATTATCGCAACAATAAAAGAAATCTGGTGGTTGGTGAGTACCTAACATAGGTGTTTTTTCATAACATCCTTGGAATTAGGTATTTCTTTTGAATCTTCAAAAAATGGTTCGATGATTTTTTTTTTTTCAAATGAAGAAAAATAAAAATATAATGTTTTAAAAGAAGTTTCACTTAAAACCAAAAAAAAAGGTTTCTAAAAAAAAATAAAAATAGTAGGTATCTATTTTATTCATTTTTATTGAATTGACCAATAATAATAATAAAAAAAAATATGGAGTTTTCAAAAAAGAATCGATCATAAAACGAAAAACTGAAATATCAAAATTTAAAAAAATTAGGTTTTTGCTTCATGTCCCGTTTCCAGAAAAACTATGCACCTGTTAGGTTTTTAAAAAAATTGATCAATCTGTAATTTAAGGGAGGATTTTGCAAAATTTTAGTTTGTTGGTGGTTTTTATCCAGTTGACTGAAATACCACGATGAAGATTATAAGAAAGTGGAACAGTGGTTGAGGTGTCTTACGAATTTTTCAGTCTCCTTCCTCTAAAGTGCAGAGTACACCCAGGCCCGTCGAGAGCCAAAATGGGCCCGGGGCAAAAATTATTTTGGACCTTCTTCCAAGGGCATTTTTGACAAAAAATCATGTGATTTTTCCATCTCAAGCGGGGAAAAATCAATTTGGGCCCCCTCGCAAAACTCCGGACCCGGGGCAAAATGCCCCCTCTGCCCCCTTCTCTACGGGACTGTACACCTTCAGGATTGAAAATCAGTAAAAAAAATTTTCGGGGTTTTCTTCAATATTCCATGCATTTTTTTGTTTTTTTAATCAACCTGCATTTATTAATTTTTAAAAAAATATCAATTTCAAAAAAAATTTAGGTTTTTGAAATTTTGAATTTGAAAAAAAAAGAAGAAATTAAATCATTTTTTGTTTCAATGAGGACTGCGACCACTTGAACATAGCTTATTTGTTTATAAAGTGAGATCACTTATACCTACTGTATGAAAATTTTAAAAGTCCATTCAAAACACTCCCTCCTTATTATTCAATAAAAATATGAGAAATATTATCGTATCTATTTCGCTGTACGATGAACATTGAACCGAAATCGATTTTCTTTGTGAAAAAAAAAAACAATTCGCTTTGGAAGGCAAAATTTTTGCAAGTTATAGGTACCTACTGAACGCGGATCATGTCAGAAGACGTTTAAACGACATACGTATTAATGCTGATGCGATGAAGACGTAAATGTATTCATGTAAAAGAAGCAGATAAAATTTAAATTATGACAGATGGCATATCTACGTACTTATAAAAGAAGAAACGAAGATGAATTAATATCGAGTAATTGAAAATTTCTCATTTAAGGTTTATAAATACGGTGTCATGCGCATAATTATAATCCGCTTATTATACGCTGAAATATATGTAGTGCGATGATTAAGGAAAAGGGTGCAGATATTTACGACGAGTTATGGCTGCGTCATTGAATTTGCAAAATGATGACGTTAACGTTGCTTCGTATGTAGATGTACGAGTATAAGTAAATCGATGCGCGGAAATTTTAAATTCAAACGAATAAGACCGGAGACGAATTTCAACCTTGAAAGTGTACCCAAGATAGCTGCGAACTCATGTGACAGATAATCGAGTGAAAAAATTTTCTTCCCTCGTCGCTTCGTGTCTTTTTATTAATTGACGAATCGTTGATTCCTGAAAATTGTTCCTCTTTACGTAATCAATCTAAATATTTGGCGGTTTAGCGTGATCGATTTGATGTACTCAGTTAATTTGATCTTCGAAGAGAAAGCAAAACGTCTTAAGATAAGTTTTATACGGATACCAAGTTTTTATCGTAAATTAAATTGTACGAAGAGGTTGTTGCATGAAATTCCATCTTTTTCACGGGTCGTTGATTTCGAACTTTTTTCTTCCCTAAATTGTATAACGAATCACCTCCTATAGTTGAGATTTTGTAATACGACGAAAAAGTATATATCTTGGTACTAAAATTATCGAAGAAAGAAATACCCTGCGAAGAAAAACCAATGAGGATTTTTTTTTGAGAAAAATAGCCATAGGTAGAAAAAAAAAATAAAATAAAATGTTTAAAAAACGATCGCTTATTCTAACATTAAATTTTTTCGATTTGATTACCTATTTATTTATTTATTTTTTGAAATTGGATCTTTTCAAAAAAAGCTAGTATAAGTATATACCCAGACCCACTATATATAAAGTTCTTTTATGTTACAAATTTTTAACATGGATAAAAATTCAAATTTCTACCTACCTACCCACCCGGTAAACACACCGCCTTTTATTCGTATGCTAAAATCACAGAGACGAAAATCGCGGTCTATTCGCATACGAATAGAATGCGAAATCAAAGCAAAAATCGAAGAAAATTTTCTCAGATAAATTCGTATACTATTCGTGAGCGAATACCATGCTAAAATCGTATTTAAAAACCTGTAGATGTTTTGTGGGATATTAGCGCGATATTCGCTTGCGTATCGCATGCCTGAAATCACATTGAAAACAGGCAAAAAGTTCGTACGATATTAGCGCGATATTCGCATGAGAATCGTATGCTAAAATCGCAGTGGAAAACGTGCAAATATTTCTTACGATACTAGCACAATATTCGCATACGAATCGTATGCTAAAATCGCAGTGGAAAACGTGAAGATATTTCTTACGATATTAGCGCAATATTCGCTAGCGAATAGCATGCGATTTTCACTACAACTTCTTTCAATACGTTTTACAAATGAGAGAAGTCAGTTTCAAACATGAACGTGTACTTGAATGTATTGCAGTGACATTTAAACAATAAAATAAAGGTTTTTCTGGGTTTTTTGATTTTGTTGGGGAATTTTGTGTTTTGTTTGATGTTTTTTCTTCTTTTTAAGTAAAAACGCCAATGATTTGATTTCAAAGTGATAAGAATGGAGACGAAGACAGAATTTCTTGGACGATTTCCACTCACAGTAAGTTAATTATTTTGAATTTATATCTTATTTGTGATCGCGTGAATCTGTGTGAAATTAAATTTTATCAAATCGTAAAAATTTTAGACGTCTTATCAGTGCTATAAAATTTTTTAATTGTTCCTCTTCCTTCTCCAATTTGAACGCAGTATTACGCGAAATTATAAGGAAAGGAAGAGTCAAATTGAAATTTTTGTAATAATCGAAATTATTTCTAAGATTTCAATCTACAACTTTTGTTTGAAAAAATTTTCATTTGGGACTGCGGGACAGCCCTTCTTCCCTCTCACAATTCAGAGTAATAAATATATACGTTTTTATATCTATCTAATCTATCTATCTATCTATCTATCTACGTAGTATTGGGCATAATTGGAGGGGGGGGGGGGCTCAAATTGAGAAATTTTCCAAACTAAAGTTGTAGATTAAAATCTTGGAAGTAATTTTGATTTTCCTAAAAGTTACTTTATCAAATGCTACTGATAGGTACTCCAAAAACTTTACGATTTGGCATAATTTCATTTTCCACAGATCTGCGATCACAAATATGATATATTTTCGAATAATTAATTTACTGCTGAGTGGAAATCGTCAAAAATCATTTGCCTACTTTTTAGAGGCGAATTCCGAACGCTAATCGCAAGCGAATTAACAGCGAATAGAACGCTACATTCGCTGCTAATTTCGCGTACTATTAGCGTTCGAAATTAGCCGCTAAAAAAGCGGGCATTTTTGATATGCTAATAGTACGCTATTTTCGCATGCTATTCGTATACGATAAATGCGAATTTAGCGCTCTATTAGTACGCGATTCGCATACAGTGTGTTTACCGGGTAACTACCTACTTACCAGAAAAAAATGATTTTCTTCATTTTTAATTTTTTTTTTTAAATTATGCCTAATATTTTTTTTAACGTTGTATCTTAATCAGAATTTTCATTTAATTTTTAAAAAAATCAAAATCAAAATTTCTTCTATGCAGGTAGTGCTAGGTAGTAGGTACTACCTTATTATAAGCAAAGCAAAAAAGTTCATGAAAAAATGAGTAAAAATTTGAAATAATATGCCTACCTACATCCTACAATTTGTGGGGAAAAATTGATTGAACAACAGTTTTCAAAATTAAGAAAACAATTTAAGATTTTTTTTTAGTACACAGGTAAATTTGAATTTTTGCCCGGAAAAAAATTCTAAAAGTTTAGAAAAATTTTATGAAATTTTTTACTGTAAATCTAAACAGATAGCTCTAGGTACCTAGTTAGGTACTCGAATCAAATTATTTTTTTCTAGAAAAATAAACCTTTTCAGAAAAAAATTCACGTTTTTTTTCTGTGAGAAATTTTTTGTTTTGATGAATATTTTAATTTTTGTATTTTTCTGATTTAAGAAAAAAAAAAAAAAAAAAAAAATGATTAACTTTGTTCCTCCTTTGAAGATAAAATCTCTGATTCTATATTGAGATTTTTGCGAGAAAATAATTTATTACCTAATAAAATAAAAATAAAATTTATATTTTTTGATGGAGAATCTATCACTTTTCCCTGTAAATATATTTTTTTAATGTAGCAAAAAAAATCTACATTTCTTGAGGGGAAAAATTTTCAATTTTCCAAACAAAAAAGTTTTGTCTTTTTTGAGAAACAAATCCTCAAAAAAAATCGTTAGATGTTTTGTAAGAAAGATTTTAATTTTTTGAAGGGAAAATTTTCAATTTGGTGGAGGGAGGATTATTCTTACATTCATCCGAGAAATTCCAAGTTATCGGCCCTATAAGGATATATTTTTTGCTTACAACATTTTTCAGTTCTCTGAATTAATACCCAGGGTGCATAAAATAATTCCAACAATCCAAACTTATTTTTGGAACTGTCAATTACCTATTTTGAAACTTTCCAAACAAAGCAAAACTGCACGTTAAAATAACGATATGCGAAAATTAATTTTAAAAATAATTATTTCCTCGAGACTTATCCTACGAAACACTGAATTACGTACATTATATATATACTGTAAATATACTTATTTCTGCAAATTATCAAATATTTTGTCATTATTCCGGATGTTTTTTGAAGATTACATAAATTGAGTAGAAAATTTCCATCCATGTCCCCCTATTTTTTACGTTCGTCCCACAAAAAAATTAGAAAGTGGATGCCCCAGCTACACCCAAAATTTCATAAGTAAGATCGGCCACCCATTTTTTTGGAGAAATATTCTATTTTTTTGGGGGGGGGCAGGGGTCTCCAGTTTTCTGAGTAATTGGGGGAAAAAATTCTTTCAATTTTTTGAGAGTACCTACACAAAATTTCTCAATTTAAAAAAATAAGTAATCTATTTTTTGTCTGAGTTCTTTTGCAAAAAAATCTTTCAAAATTTTTATGGAGAAAAAACCTTAAAGTTTTTGTTAGGAATTTAGGATATCCCCTCAAATTTAGCATAATATTAAATAGATTTAAAATTGGGAGGAGAAGTCTAATTGAAAAAATTTCAAAACAAAATTTGTAGACTGAGATTCTAGAAATAATTTTGGTCATTACAAAAACTTTGATTGCCCCCCCCCTTCCCTCCATTTTAATATCGCATACTATTGAGTAAATGGGTACCTATTTATTATCAAGTTGGGGGGAGGTAGGGCTTCAATTGAAAAAATTTTCAAACAAAAGTTGTAGATTAAAATCATTGGAATAATTTTGGTTATTACAAAAATTTCGATTGGAACGCTCTCTCTCCTCCAGTTTTTAATAATAAATATCTAAATACGCGGCTTAAGTATATAGTATTACTTGGTACAATCAATCAAAGTTATTTTTTTTAGTAAATATAATTTTTTTAATTCTGAAAAAAAAGAAAATAATTAAATTTGAAATTAGCAAAATCAACATATCAACAACTTATATAGTGTTAGGTTGACGGAGTAGAATGAAAAAGAGTCACGGTCGCAGATCAGAATAAGGGATAGTAAAAAAAAAAAGAAGTTAGTCTTTGTCAATGATACAGAATTGTCAACTGTAAAAGAAAGTGCATTTTGTCGAGTCGTGTTGACGTCAGTTCTCTTTTTTTGCCACGTCTTTTATCATTATTCACGCACGTGAATATATTCGGGATTTTTTCCCGCCGAAAAATTACAATAGAAATTTTTTATAAAGGTTCGTCGAATGTGTAATTTCAGCGCGTATTTGATAAATCGTTATTGGTTGTAGTTGAGATAAAAAATAGTCGAATCGGAATCTACCAAAAGAAGGTTTCATTATTCGCCATGGATGTCATACAGAAAATGCCCTTTAATGAAGGTTAAACCAATCCAACCTTTTGGATGGTTATTGAAAATTTCAGCACAGAGAAAGGGTATTGAGGGAATACACCTTATAGATTATTAAATCACGTCTAGACTTTGAGAGAAATTGTCCAACGATTAATCGGATATTACTGAAGCGAAAAATTATTCTTAATGTGGTCATTTCGAAGTTAATTTAATTTCGCTTGTCTCTCTGTATACGACGTACGTTGTCTTTTCTTTTACCCAACATCAACAAAGTGCTGAGAAAATTTACTCCTATACTTAGGTCGCTTTTATATGTGCAGTTGTATACGCCATTAAGATACAAGGCGTGCAATTTTTTAAAACACGTCGGTTGTACGTACGAACTGCAATGCGGGACCGCTTTAGTACCCTATCGGTTGCTCTCATTCGTCGGTTTCCAGCCTGTGCTGTTAAATTTGCTCAAAACACGTTATAGTAGAATATTGTTATGGAATATAAAACTCGAATTACCTTTCTCAATTATCAATGTCGAAGCGTGTAAGTGTTTTATTAAATTAGTGTCGATAAAGCACCGCGTACACTTGGATCTTTTCAAAGGCCTTTTTGGAACGTCTTTGATGATGCGTTCTATACTTACTTGTCTACCGACGATACATTTTAAAACAAGAGAGATTCGATTTTAAACGATAATTCAGCCTCAACCTACTTTATAAATCAGAAAAATTAACGTACAAGATGTGAATAAAATTTTCTCCTTGATTTTAACTCCCTTTAGATGCTGTGAAGAGACTTGAGGTTTTAATGGATTTACATCTCAACGAGATGCCTGTCAAAGGGTTTCGCCTTCGGAAATTCTCTGCTTTTAATTCAATTTTTTTTTCGTCGTTTAACCGCTTTCGTATACCGAGCCTATTGGGAATTTTAATAACGATATTATTTCAGTCAACAACCAGCAGCGTGACGATGGGATACGCATTAGGGAGAGGCGAAACCCAAATTTTCTCAACTTTTTTTCAATATTCCCCATTTTGCAGCACAACTTTTCTCAAAATTTCTTCTATTAAAAAAATTAACGTCAGTTTGCTAAGTACTTGATCAATTCTTACGATTTTCAAAGTTTTATACGTAAAAATTTGGATTTATCAAAATGATTACCTACTTATTAAAATTATATCAATTTTTAACGATTTAAAAATGAATTTTAAAAATTGAATTTAAATAAAAAATGTAGGTAGTAGGTACTGACGTTATGAGGTTGATTTTCAATTTTTGGTCAATTTTCGCTAATTTCAAAATTTGGTCAAAATTTGAAATTTTCAAATTTGAAAAAATTAACAAATTTTTGAAGAAAAAAAAACTACCTACTCGTATTTTCAAAGTTTAATCAAGTTTTATATTTTTTAAAATTTTGTAAAAATTCGAAATGGTCATTTTCAGATTTTAATAAATTATTATCTACGAGCAAGTCAATTTTTAATATTCGAATGATTTTTTGAAAAAATTTATCGGTTCGATTTTCAAAGTTGAATCAATTTTTACAATTTTCCATTTTTTTTTAAATGTTAATTTTCTACATTTTCCAATTATTTTTTTAACTTTGAATAATCATTAAAATTTGGCTCCATCAAAATATTCTGCTACATTAAAAAAAAAAAAAAAAAAAAAAAATGAATGCCATTTTTTTGAAAGTACCTACCTATATTTTTAATCAAGAAATCAGAAGTGGTCTATTCAACGTTTAATAAATTTTAGAAGAATTTTCATTAGGACCTATTTAACAATTTTCCAAAGTCCAGGTAAATTAAAAATAAAAATAAATTAATAATTTTGAAATTTCGGTCAACTTTACGTTTTTCAAAACGTGGTAAAAATTCGGATCTTATTGGTCGTTCAATTTTTTTTTCAAATCGTGAAATTATCTTCATTTGAAAAATTCAGCATCAATAAAATCAGAAAAAAATTCAAGTTCATCCTTTTTATAACTTTCAAATTTCAATAAATCATTAAGTACTTACTGTTTTTCAAAGAATTTAAGGATATTAATTTTCCGAGAGTAATCAATTTTCGCAATTTTTATAATTTGATAAGAATTCGAAATTTTCCGAATTTTCAAATTTAATAAATTTGGATAAATTTTTAGAATTTGGGCAAATCAACTCTTAAAATTTCAGAAAAAAAAAATCAGAAAGCCAGTTTTCAAAATTTTATAAATTTTTACAATTTTAATAATTTGTTGAAATCAGATCAATTTTTAGAAATACAAATTTTCTGAAAATTTACAAAGGTCAAATTTTGAAATAGTTTATCGATAGGTAAAAAATGATCACAGAACTTTTCTTATAGGTTTTTCAAGCCCGATGTAATTTACAAATTTCACGTATTTCCTCATAATTCGTATGTCTCCAAAATTCATCGATTTTGCACAAAATTGACAAGCCTATAAGTAGTCCTTCATCTCTCATTAACATTTCAATTCATTTATCGAATCACCATGGGATTTACAAAACCCCGCTTTTCCTGTCAAATGTCCAATTTTGACATGAAACGTAGATCCCCAGACCCCTCTCAGCTTTTGCCGCATCGAAGCAATATTAATAGATAATTTTTTCAAAATAAAAAATCCGCTAAAATAATATTGTTTGAAAAAAAAACACGAAAAAAATAGTCCGAAAAAATGGAAAACATTACTCGAATTACATATCGCTACATGTAACACGCTTGTAATTCTATTTTGTATTATAGAAATGTATACATTTGTATAATCTCATACGGAAAAGATTACTCGTTTTTACGAAAATCCATAACATTTGAACATTTGAATAAATTTGGTTTACCGACGAATCCTTTTCGATTTTCTGTTTTGCATAATAATACTCGCCGCGCCGTTTTCCGTTTCAAGATGAATTCTTTTATGAGAACAAATTTTAATAAAAATATACAAATTGGTTCAATACTGTAAAACATAACTCTGGTCTACTACATACATTTATTATTATTGCACTACAAATTAATTTAATCTGAAATTATTGTGAGAAAATTATCTAAGTACATAATTAATGATATTTGAGTATTTTGTAAAAATTGATTAAGTTAATAAAAAATGTATTTTTCATAATCAAAATTTCTGATCGAGGAAATTTAAAAAAAATCACAAATGAAATCCAAGAAAATTTTAAAAATTGAAAGGCTCGTTTGTATTTTGTATTTTGTATTTTTTTTTTGTTGTATTTTTTGTATTTTTATACCTATAATTTATTTTTTTTTTTTTCAAAAAATATATTAAAAACCTGAAATATGTGCAAAATATGAACTGTATAAATTCATCATTCGTTTCAAAATTTATTTTTTTAAAAACTCGCACTATTACGTAATTGAAAAATTACATTTTCAAGAATGACTTTCTAGATTGGTTTTAATTTTGAACTAATGGAATAGGAATGTTGCTTTCAGCGAAATTGTCACATTGAAACATGGAATGAAAAAGGAAGTAAAATGTAATGTTATACCTACTTACTTTCGATCAAGTCGTCTTGCAAACAAATTCCTTCTTTCGCGAGTAAAATTATTGTAAAATTCAAGTATGATGTAAATTTTATTTTCTCGCATAGAAGATTTTTTTTCATCGCGGATGAATGTAATGTACATAGAGCTATACGCGAAACACAATGACGGAATCTTTATGACGAAATTAAATGGTTGAAAATTTAAATAAAACATTTGCTGGAAGAAGGGATCGAGCAAAAAGACGACGCGTAATAATAAGTACCTTGGGTTCTTTGTTGTGGTAATGAGGGTGAAGGCCTATAAGAATTTTATTTGTCATGGTCGTCATACGATGAAAGTTTTTCCTTTTTTTTTTTTTTTTTTCATTCCGAAAGAGATTATGAACAGATATAAGAATCGGAGGCGATAGAAATTTCGCGAGTTGATTTAGACGAGTGTATTGTTGAAAATTTCGTGGCTCAGAAATAATATAATGAATAAAAAGGCAAATAGTTGAAGGGGTACTGGCTGATTTACAATATTCTTCCATTAGAGATTACACGAGTAAATTCGCCGTAATCCTCTAATTTAGTCTGGCGTTTATGTAATAACTTTTTTTCGTTGCTATTCGTCCATTAAATTTATTTTGTATACAATTTACTTTATTACACCTTTCTTATTACTTTTACTATTAAAGGTCTTTCGTAACAAACTACTTTTTCTACTCGACGTTCTTTTTCATTATTTTCATTGCTTCTTTTTCTTTACAATATTTATCGTATTCCGTTGTGTTTTCGTTTTCTTCTTCTTCACCTTTTTTTCGAATTTTTTCCACTATTTAAAATATACCGAAGTACGGGCACGTTTCACTATGAAATGATTTCAACAAGAAAATTACTTGTTTATTTATTTACAGGCTTTTCTTACAAATGATTTCGTTTTTGATTTGCTTCAATTAATACGTACTTGTACCTTCGTATTTTACTTATAGAAAGCCATTTCCATTTTTCCACTTGTACGCTGATGCTACGTATTTCGACTGCGTACGTTTCATTTTAATTACCTTTGTTTGTGAAGTTCCATCCGAAAAATACGCCCCTTCTAGAGGTATTTTAATGAAGCGTACTCGGTGCGAAATGTTTTTCGAAAGTGATCATTTAACTCGGCCATTTTCTAGGGGAACGCCAACGTTTCTCATTATAAGGTTCCCGTTTTTCTCCAAACGATCCGGCTGTAAAGTTGGTCATTTTTTCGTGTCCACCAAAGTGAACAATTTTCCAAATAGCTAGGCTCGATTTCGACGTGCCGATTATTCGCCGTTGAAAGGGTTATTATTGAATGTCTTAAAAAGTCAAGTGCCTAAAAGAAATGCAATTTTTCAGGCTATTTTAGCTTTTGCGTGTTTGAATGAAGCGGCAACGTTACCAATTGAGTGAAAATTTTTAATTCGATGGATCCTTTGGAAGTTTTATTCCTCTTCAGAGGAAGACGTTTGTGCTAGATTGAAATATTTGCCCATCTTTTCTGAATAAAATCTGAAAAAAATAAAGTAAAAAAATTGTGGCTCAAAGGAAGTTATTGAAACATGATGCCATGTCTTAACATTTAAAACCAATATTTGAAAATAAATCAATATTTTTTCATTTTCCTTAAAATATTCATTATTTTCAAAAAAATAAAAATAAAAAATGTTGACATAATAATACGGAATACCTATCCTTTAAAAAAAATAATAGTTAATACCTATTAATAAAAATTGTTCTCGTTTTTTTTGTTTTTGTTTTTTTCAAAGAAAAAAGTTCAAACAAAAATTATTTACAATAATTATTAACATGAAATATTTTTAACAAATAAAATAATAAGTATCTGATAATTATCACAAAAAATTGTATTTTTATCACCAAAAAAAAATTTTCTCATTGCAAATAATTTCACTTTTTATCACTGAAAATTGTATTTTCTTATTACCTACCAAAAAAAAATTTCTTATCACAAAAAAATTTCATTTCTCATCACAAAAATTTGTACCTATTTTTATCAAGAAATTTTTTTTCTCATCACAAATAATTTAATTTTTTTATCACTAAAAAATGTATTTTTTTTATCACAAAAAGTTGTACTTATTTTCTTATCACAAAATTTTTCATTTTTTCTCACATAAATTGTATTTTTTATTACAAAAAATTGTATTTTCTTACCACAAAAAATTTCATTCTTCATCATAGAAAATTTCACTTTTCATCATAAAAAAATGAATTTTTTATCACTAAAAATTTCATTTTTCATCAAAAAAAAAAAATCATTTTTCATCACAAAAAAATTAATTTTTTATCAAAAAAAATTGTATTTTTATCACCAAAAAAAAATTTTCTCATTGCAAATAATTTCATTTTTTATCACTGAAAATTGTATTTTCTTATTACCTACCAAAAAAAAATTTCTTATCACAAAAAAATTTCATTTTTCATCACAAAAATTTGTACCTAGGTACCTATTTTTATCAAGAAATTTTTTTTCTCATCACAAATAATTTAATTTTTTTATCACTAAAAAATGTATTTTTTTATCACAAAAAGTTGTACTTATTTTCTTATCACAAAATTTTTCATTTTTTCTCACATAAATTGTATTTTTTACTAGGGGGCTTCGCCCCCTGGCCGCTTCGCGGCCCAACCCCCACGGCGGTTCGCTTCGCGAACCGCCCTTGGGGGCTCCGCCCCCAAACCCCCGTCGGCGGTTCGCTTAGCGAACCGCCCTTGGGGGCTTCGCCCCCAAACCCCCATTTTTCTCGCTTCGCTCGCTTTTTTTTTCAAGCACAAGCGTGTTGAAAAAAACCGTAAAGATCAGAATGATACAATTTAACGCATTTACGCGTGGACCAGTGTAGCATCAACGGAAGGCAAAATTCCACAACATTCCTAAACGCCGCTTATTTTCTAAAATATCTTTCGTAATTGGGGGATTGTTTACGAAGGGAATTTTTAAAATTTTCACCCATACTTTCTGTTGTGAAATGGCAGATGTGATTTTTTTCAAAATTAAAATTGAATCACGGAAACTTGAGATGGCAAAATTTTGGTTTTTATTTAATATAATGATTACCTCCCTACCTATGGGACTAAAAAAGTTCAAATTTTCTAGGTATGTTAAGCAGAGAGTATAGGACAAATTGATGAAAAACAAAATTTGTCCTATGGAATTTTGATGAAAAAAAATTTTGAATTCAAGCGCAAACGTTTTGAAAAGAAAAACCGTTACACGTAGCACGATTCAATGTGTAGTGCCGACGCGCCGACGCGCGCCTACGCGGATATGCGCACACAACATTACCACAACATTTCGTAACGCGGCGTTTTGAAAAAAATATCTTTCGTCATTGCGGGGTTCTTTACGTGCGGATTTTTTGGAAATTTTTATACAAACTTTCTGCTTTGAAAAGGCAACTGTGGATTTTTTCAAAATTAAAATCGGATTATTGGAACACGAGATAGCAAAATTTTGTTTTTATTAAATACCTCCCCCCCTATGGGGGCAAAATTGTTCAAAAATGGCCTAGGTAATAGGGTACAGTATGAAAAAAGTTGTTGTGGTCATAATTTAATTTTTTGAAAAATTCGGGGGGTTGGGGGTGAGAAAATACCGAAATTTTGGTTTTTGGGGCGTACCTCCCTCCCTATGGGAGTTAAAAAGCTGAAAGTTGGTATATGCAATGAGTATGCGATATGTTAAAAACTACTTTTTCAAAATTTCGATATCTCGATTTTGGCACCTCCTCCCCCAAATTTGGGGCCTCCCAATTCCAAAATTGCCCATTTTTATAATTTTCCTTTAATGTACTCATCGGAACCTTTCGATTAAAAAAAAAATTAGCCTTCTAGCTATAGTAGAAGTAGGTGTTTCAATTTAGTACCACGACTTTTCTGTTAGAGCTGTATAGTAATGATTACAAAAAATTGTATTTTCTTACCACAAAAAATTTCATTCTTCATCATAGAAAATTTCACTTTTCATCATAAAAAAATGAATTTTTTATCACTAAAAATTTCATTTTTCATCAAAAAAAAAAAATCATTTTTCATCACAAAAAAATTAATTTTTTATATCACGAAAAATTGTATTTTCGTCACTCAAAAAAAATTTTCTAATCACGAATGATTTCATTTTTTATCACAAAAAATTGTATTTTCTTATCACAAAATTTTTCATTTTTTCTCACAAAAATTGTATTTTCTTATCACAAAATTTTTCATTTTTTCTCACAAAAATTGTATTTTCTTATCACAAAAGATTTCATTTTCTTATCACAAAAAATTGTATTTTTATCATCAAAAAAAAAAGTTCTCATCACAAATAATTTCGTTTTTCATCACTAAAAATTGTATTTCTTATCACAAAAAGTGTATTTTTTATCACATGAATTACAATTTTTTATCACAAAAAATGAAGGTTGTTGAATTTCATTACAATAATAAGTAGGTATAATATGTGTTGAGAAATTTTTTATCACAAAATTTTTTTCAAAACATTTTTGTCACCAAATTTTAATGAAAATTTTGTCAGGTGCAAAAAGAAATCGAAAAAAATTATTAGGTACCTACTGAAGAAATTGAAAAAAATTGACATTTTCTTTTACAATTTTCATAATTTTTTTACACTGTGGCTCCAGAAAATTTAAATGTTTGTTATTTCATTGAAATTTTAAAATTTTTTCATTAAGAATTGGAAAAAATGTTTCAAGAATTCAAAAAATCCCTAAAAAGGAGAATGTTTCTTGAATTATTACTTTTACAAAAATATAGGATTTTTTTGTTCCAAAAAAAAAAATTGGTATTTTTTTCAGTGAACAGAATAGTTTTCAAATCAAAGGATGAAGTTTCTGATAAGATGAGATAATCTACTTCCTGTATAGTTGCTTCATCATTATCTGACGAGAGATGACGAGAACGTTATTTATCAAGTTCGTCTATTCATTTCGAAAGATAATTACTTACTGTTAATCTTTCAACGCCGCACTTGATACGAATGATCGAGTTTCAAATCATCTTATTCCGATTGCTGTTTTCTTAATTGTGTATACTCAATTCGTTAAATGCATCGCGAATGATTACTCGTATAGTTTGTGGATGCACTGTGAGATTGGCTAGAAAATAAAGATATCGAAGTATCTATTTCTTTATTGATAAGCCATTGAAACGGCGGACATCAACAGTTAGAAAACCGATGAGTGGACTCAACTCAATGAAATGCGATCGTGAAAATTTTATAACCCTTCAAAGAAAGGAAAGAAAATGTGAACCAATATTTTTTCTTTTCTTTTTTTTTTTAGTAATTTCGTAAATGTTTGTTATCTTTGTTATCTATTAAATCGAACTAACTTATTTGTATGGCAAGAATTCATTCTAGAAGCGTTCCGATGAGGTAAACCACACAATGTCATATTGGTTAATAAGTTCAATGACTTTTACCCGTCGAAGACTAAATTTAGGTACACCCAGGTATGAAATAAAACAATAAAAATAAAAGACGACGAACTGTCTTGGGACGAATGAAGCAGAAGGAAAAAAAAGTGTTTTATTTAAATGGAAAAACGTGTACAAAATTTATACGTATTAATACGAACGCTTGTAAATGTTACGTGACCGCAGCCGGTAACGAGTTCTATACGTATACTTAAAAAAAGTTAATCTCATCGCGAGGTCTGCGATGCGAGCAAGTTGGCGTGAAACAATGACCGAAATCGATGAAAAATTGTAGAAATATAAAAATGGCGTTTATTTATCTACATTTTCGCAGGTTATTTGTTACGAGTGCGGCCTGCGGCGACGCTGGCGTGCTTTGCGAGAAGGATTCCGAAGACCTCAAGACGTTTAAAATGAGAGCGCCATTTTTTATTCCTAGTATAAATAGAGCTTAACCTTTCATGTTCGAACAAATACGCCGTTGTAAAAAATTAACCGCCGGAAAAGCGCGAAACCACTTTAATAAGAAAATGTTTAATTAGCGGTATTAACAATGAAGAGAGCTTCGGGCGAGAAAAATAACCGCCAACGAAACTTTTAAGTATATAAAATGTCGCAGCGTAATTTTTTTTCACGCTGGTTAATTTATTCTTATTTTTATTGAGAACGTTTAAAAAGTGTAGAAAAAATTTCGAGTAGAAATATCTCCATCAGGAGTTCTTTTTTTTCGGCAGATTACTTCTTTGCTTCTTTTTTTCCCTCGCGTGTATATATACTGTTTCACTGACAGAGAGAAATATTCAGTTATTCTGCTTAAAAACTTGATGTAATATAAAGATTAAGAAGTTTTCAACGTCACTAAAATTTCTACTACATTAACTTGTTTAAAACGATAGATTTCAACTTTTATATACGAATGCATCTTCTGAAAACTTGTTTCGGTTGTTCGGAAATAAGAAGGGAAGCTGAAATTTCGCTTACTTTCGATATAAGTAATTTTTTTCTCCTCCCAGGAACAATACAGCGAACTGGGAACGTAGTATAAAAACGATAGCTCGATTTATTTCAGCGCAAAACAGTTCAAAAGAGTTGAATTTTTTGATCTCTCTATTGTCTGTTATGAAGTACTTTGCGAAGTTTGTGTCGTACTTGAGGAAAATGGGGAATTTTCAAATGCCAGCGCTATTATGCGTATATGTGACGTATCTTGACAAACTTTGCCAAATCTTTTTATTTCACCTACATACATTTTACATTGAGTGGATTTGAGAAAATTCCTCGATTGATAGGTTTCGATGAAGCTTTGGCGAAATACTCAGATGGGTAAGATTGAACAGGTGTATCGAGTTTAACTTACATACATTAACCCTTTCGAATCCGAGGCCAAATTAGCCCAGATTAAAGCATTTTCTTTTAAGTAGCTATATAACATAAAATATTCCAAGACTACTGAATTTTTTCAGTCCCCTCCTCCCCTCTCCTTGTCAATACTTATACTTACCAAGAATCCCGAACTTTCAAATTCGAAAAAATCACTTTATTATTCATTTTTTTTCAGGAAGGAAATCTTTTTTTTGTACCTAGAGAAAAATAATTTTTTTTTCTTTTTTTAGAGAAAATTTCAAATTTTGTCTCAATTTAAAAAAAAAAAACACGTATTTTTTATATACTTAAACTCAACAGTTCAAATAATTTTTACTAAAAAGAATTGAATTTTTTTTCTCAAAAATTTAGACAAAAAAATATTTTTTTATTTTTTCAAAAACAGAAAAAAATAAGAAATAACTTCAAAAAAATTGAAAAAAAATCTATTCCAAAAAATTTAGTGATAAAAAAAATCAGTTGATAAGTATTTTTTTCTCCAAAAGCAAAAGGTGTATTTCTGATACTAATGAAAAAAAAAAAACTTCATTTTCCTAAAGCAAAACATTTTTCTCTTGTGTTGCAATGAAAATATTCTTAGACTTGTTAAAGATAAAAAATTCTTAAAATTTTTTGGAGTAAAAAATTTTTATCTTCAAGTTTAAGAAACTTCTCTCGTTTTGAACTCAATTTTTTATTTACCTATTTTTTACATCTTAATGAAATCTTCCAAAATTTTTGAAAATAAAATCTCTACATTTAGGTACTTTGAAGTAAAAATTTTTTATTTTTGTGCAGACCACATTTTTATTTTTTTTAATTTTTTTTTTCTTCAAAAGAAGTCTTCTACTTTCAAAGTAAGAAATTTCATACTTTTTGAAAAAGAAAATCCCTTATTTTTTAGGAGTCAAAATCACTTTATTTTAATGCAGATTTTTTTTATTTCTGAAATACCTACACCTTTTACTTTTAGAGAAAAAAATGTGGAATTATTTTGGAAAAGGTCCCACTTTGGGTTTTTCATGACATCAACATCATCAACATAATCGACATCATCGACATCATTATCATCATCATCAACATCATCGACATCATCATCATTGACATCATCATCATCATCGACATCGACATCGACATCATCGACATCATCATCATCATCGGCATCATCGACATCATCATCGGCATCATCATCGGCATCATCATCGGCATCATCGACATCATCATCATCATCATCATCAACAACAACTTCATCATCAACATCATCGACATCATCATCATCATCATCATCGACATCGACATCATCGAATTATCATCATCATTTTCATCATCACCACCATCACCATTGTTTGAAAAATATTCATGAACCAGCTTCAAAAAATTCTTGGAGAATATTCTTCTTGCAACAAATTACTGTAGGAAAAAATCCTCCTTGTTGAAAATTTTTTTCAGATGAAAAATCTTGTAGGTAGAAAATAAATCAGTACAAAAAGAATTGTTTCACTACACTAAAATTTTGTACTTATACTGTCCAATTATGCTGGAATTAGATGAATTAGGCTCATATTGCATTATCTCTTACTCGGATGCAACAACTCAATATGACTTTTTTTTCCTGAACGTTTTGAGTTATTGATGGATTCAGTAAGTGGAAGGTGTATTATTTCATGTGGACTAAGAATTCACTAGCGCAACTCGCGGGAAGTCGGTTAACTAAGGCATTTAAGTTGACCATTCATCAAAATCCATATTACGACAGGTCCAATTTTGACTCAAGAAAAATTTTCAAGACCACCATGTTATGTAGAGCATAAAATTTCCTTTTAAATGAGTGGCCAATGCAATTTTTAGCTATAATAGGGACAATTCTACAGTAATAAGAAAAATTAGGGGCAAAATTTTAAAACTTTTTCCCCAAAATTTAACTTTGAAGCAGGGCTGGTTGAACAGAACAAAACAGAACAAAATAGAACAAAAACAAACAAAAAAAAAACGCATTTTAAGTTGAACAATAATGGAACAGAACAAGATAATTCTCTGGAAAAAATGAACAAGAACCGAACAGAACAGCACGTTCAATTATTTTGTTCTGATCAGAACAGAACAACACGATTTGTCTCGTTCTGTTCTGTTCTGAATTCCAAAATCTAAAACTTATTTTGATATTTTTGATTTTTATATCCACACAACGACTCACAACACCATTTCCAACTTCCAAACCTCGAAAAATTTTGTAATATTTTTTGTGAACAAATGAACTGAACAGAACAGAACAAAACCGAACAGTTCAATTTGAACAAAAACCTGAACAGAACAAAGCATTATCATTTTTTCTTGAACAAAAACCGGAACGGAACAATAACTTCACAAAATGATTTGTTCTTGAACAGAACAGAACAAAACCGTCGTTTTGTTCACCAGCCCTGCTTTGAAGTACTGTAAAACGCTCAAAAACTATCAAACAGACTTCGAAAACATCTCATTGGACAGAGAAATTTTTACCCTACAAAGACCCGGTCTTAACTCATTTTGGACCGACAAGTCAAAGTTGGACCTTTTCCCAAATAATGCCACAAATGTTGATTTTTTTTTTGAGAAAATCACTAAATTTTTTGGAGTAGAAATTTTTTCTTTTTTTTATTTCTTCCTGTTTTTGAAAAAAATTAGAAAATATTTATTTTTCTAAATTTTTGAGAAAAAAAATAATTTCAATTTTTTTTTTTAGTAAAAAATTGTTTGAACTGTTGAGTTTAGGTATATTTAAAAAATATGTCTTTCTTTTTCTTTTTTTTTTTTTTTTTGAGGAATCAAGTTTTTACGTTGAAAGATGAGAATCTATTTTTATGAAGAAAAATTCCTGTTTTTTTTTTAAATAAAAACTTTTTTAACATTTTGCATTTTGTTTTTTTTGTTTTTTTTTTTAATAGAAAAAACACCATTTTTGCGGTTAAAATTTTAAAAAAATTTTACGGAGTAAATTTTAAAGAAGAGCAATTTCTCAGATTTTTGAAGAAAAAAAATCTCCAAAATATTTGAAGTACCTAGAGTAAAAATCGTTTGTTCGGACCCTTGGGGAAAATCCGAGTCATGTGCAAGTGCACTTTTTGCAGCCCCTTGCCATCGCTGGAAAGACCACTGAAAAATTGAGAGATAAAAAAAATATAATTATGTTAAGTATAAAAACTATTCCAAGGCCCCCCAAAATTTTCAAACAAAAGTTGTGTATTTTGATCTCAGCAACAGTTTTGGTTATTACGAATATTTTGATTAAGTCACTCCTTCCCCTCTATTTTTGCATTATACGTATGTAAATTACATTAAAATCACATACATTACGTACCTATATATAATGCAAATTATACTTATCATAATATGTATGTATACGTGTAATGAAAAATTTGCGGGAGATGAGTGATCCAATCAAAATTTTTGTAAGGGCAATGATATAACTTTTGTTTGAAAAATGTATCAATTAGGGCCTTAGTTACAGATATAGAGCGATTTTTTGAAAAACAGGGCTCAACTCCCTTTCCAAAAATCTCGCTGTCTCTGTACTTAAGCCCTCAATTGAAATTTTTTTTAAACAAATGTCGTATATAAAAACCTTAAAACAATTTTTGTTATTACAAAAATTTTGATTAAAGCACTCGTTTCCTTCTAATTTTTCAAAAAAAATTCAAGTGGGGCAGTAAAATTCTATTTAAAAACTTGTGAAAAATTTTTAATGGATTTTCTACAAAATTTTTTCATTTTTCCAAAAAAAAAAAAAAAAAAAAAGTAGCCTTTCAGACAATAATTGTATTTTTCATTCAAAACTTGAAAGATGACATTTCCCGCCATTCAATAATTGGATTTTTGAATCTGTACGCTAATTTGTTCTCTTTTTTCATTTCCCATGCTTTGATAGGATATTCTTATCCCTAGTTTTTGGAAATCAAATTTTCATTCATTTATCAATTATCATCATCCAAAAAAAAAAAAAAAAACAACAACACTGAATGCATTTTGATAAATTTTAAAGTTTGGTAATTCTTAGTATAAGTTTTTACAGGGGGGGGGGGGGTCAGGAGTCTTGGAATATTTTATGTTATACAGATACCAAAAGATAATACTGTACTCTGGGCGTCTGGGCCATTTCGGGGTTTCCGTCTCTTCCCCCAAATCCCTTTTCCCGATGGACATTTTCCCGAATAAAAAAGTTCCCGAAAGTCAGTTTCCTGAATGTGTTTTCCCCGAATTTTTAGCCGAATTTTTTTTTTAAAATTTAGGCTATTGTGTCCGACCCTAATTTAGAAGGAGGGGGGTAGAAGAGTTCTGACCTCATTTCTCGACGTTTGGGACCAAAAGATGACGATCTGTCACATGTCACATATTTATATATATATATATATGTATATATATATATATATATATATATATATATATATATATATATATATATATATATATTTATAATTTTACACTCACTTTTGGAACTCTGGGGCCGAGCCTAACAAGTCAAATGAGGTCAAACTTGATATGTAGGGTCCCCTTGGTGTAGGAATGATGCAAAAAAAATTTTAGGGCCCTAACTCAAAATTGAGGATATGACCTCTTTTTGAGGGGGGTGCAGGGGAGCTCCAATATCATAAAATTTTTTGTAACTTGCCCCAGGGATGAGAATCCTAATTACCTACACCGTAGTCAAATTTCAGCCCCCTAAGTCATCCCCACCCCATTTTAGGGCCCAAAAAGTGGATTTTGGGGTCATTTTTTTCACGTTGATCAGGCTACAGACCCCCCAAATGGGGCTGGGGGCCAAAATTTTCATCATGGATCAAGTTTGTGCCCCTGATGTGCCTTTTGTAGGTTTCAACTTTTGGGCCCCCTTTGACCCCTGTCAAGGGTCAAAAATCAAGATTTTTCACAATTTTTCATGTTTTTTCTCGCTTCTTGGTACGTTGATCAGCCTGCAGCCCAAACCAAATGACTTTGGATGCTAAAATTTAGTATTTAGGATCGGTAAGGATCACTGAAGTGCCTTTTTGGGGGGTTTTGACCCTTGGGCCCCAAAATTGGGGGTGGCCCTTTTTTGAGGGGGGCTCTAAAGAGGCCCCAATTTGACAAAATGATTTGAAATTTTTACCAACAACAGTGACTCTGATTGTCTCCACTGTATCCAAATTTCAGCTTCCCAAGTCATCTCCACCCCATTTTAGGGCCAAAAAGTGGATTTTTAGGTCATTTTTTCACATTGATCAGGCTACAGACCCTCCAAATGGAGCTGGGGGGCCTAAATTTTTATCATAGATCGAGTTCATGCCCCTGATGTGCCTTTTGTAGGTTTTGACCTTTAAACCCCTTTTGACATCGATACAGGGTCAAAAATCAATATTTTTCAAGTTTTAACCTGTCTTTTCTGACGCGTTGAACAGCCTACAGCCCAAACTAAAAGACCTAAACAATCGAAATTTGGGATGTAGGGTCAGTAGAGGTCACTGATGTGCCTTTTGGGGGTTTCGACTTTTGAGCACCATTTGACCCCCGTACAGGGTCAAAAATCATAAATTTTCACGTTTTAACCTCTTTTTTGGTGTGTTGGCCCTCGTCTGAAGAGCTGAAAGTGTGAAGGGGATTGAGAGCGAAGCCCTCAATCCTCTCCTGCCATGTCCCTATTGAGGGTAAAGCCCCCCAAGAGGGGCACGGGGGCGGAGCCCCCATCTGAAGAGTTGTAAGTGACGAGGTGGTTGGGGGCGAAGCCCCCAACGCGGGGGTATGGGGGCGGAGCCCCCATCCTAAGAGCCGAAAGTGATGAGGGGGTTGGGTCGGAGCCTCAACGGGGGTATGGGGGCGGAGCCCCCATCTGAAGATGAAATCTTCAATGCAGAAAGGAACTAAAACTGAAGACAAAAACCTGACATTTTTAAACTGAATTTGAAGTTAAAACTGATATTGAAACTGAAATACCATGGATGAAAACGTTTTCAAAGTGGTACACTAACTTGAAAAAAAAAATTCGGCTGTCGCGGAGCATCTTGACTGCTACGCGTTTTTTTCCCCCGAATCCGTTACGTCGAATGATTTCCCGATTTTTTTTACTAGTGAAAATGGCGATTTTTTTCAAACAAATGTTGTAGATTGAGGTCCTAGGAATAATTTTGGTTATTATAAAACTTTCGATTACACCCTTCCCTCCCCTCCAATTTCGCATAATATGACTTATTTAAATATTATCAAAAACTGGGGGAGGTAGGGGTCCAATTGAAAAAATTTTCAAATAAAAGTTGTACATTCAAGTCTTGAGAATAATTTTGGGTACTACAAAATTTTCGATTGAACACCTCCCTTCCCTCCAATTTCGTATAATATGACTTGAATAATCAAAAACGAAGGGAGTAGGGGTCCAATATTGAAAAAATTTTCAAATAAAAGTTGTAGATTGAGGTCTCAAAAATAATTTTTATTATTTTGAAATTTTCGATTAGACCCTTTCCTCCCCTCTAATTTCGCATAATAAATGACTTAGATACTTGAAAAGTTATAAATTAATAAAAGGGGGGGGGGGGCTAGGAGTCCAACTGAAAATTTTTTCAAACAAAAGTTAATAGATTGAAGTCCTAGTAATAATTTTGGTTATTACAAAATTTTTGGTATGTACCATATCCCTTCCTTCATCACTAAATTAACCCCAAACTCAATCTCCCGAAGGACAATTCCCCGAATTAGTGGATGTTCGAGAGAGAGTGATTCGGGGGAAAAAATTCGGGTTTAAAAATTTCGGGGTGAAAATTTTCGGCAGAACAACTTTCAGGAACTTTTTCATTCGGGAAAACGTCCTTCGGGACGATGGATTCGGGAAAATGAACGGGAATCCCAGTTCGGCCTTGTGTCCTAAAGGGTTAAAGTTATTACGAGAAAAATGGAAAAATTGAAATTAAAAAAGGTTTTTTCCAGTTTGAAAATTTAATCGGCTTAAGGTCGATGTTATTCGTGTGTACGTGTACCTATCCTATATCCTTCGCAACATGCGAACATCTTCGGCTGTTTCTTATTGTAATCTAGGCCGCATAAATCGAAACAGTCGACCTGCTAAAGTGGGAGTAAAATTCATAAATATTTTCTTATTAATTTCGGCGTCCGGTGGTTTTAAAATTCATGAAATTTTCATCATTATAAGCGCTGCTCTGCGTATGTTTAATGGAAACCGTTTCATTATACTTATGTAATTTGAGCGAGCAAATTAAAAAAAAATTACCCAGAAGAATAAAGAAAAGCTACAAATTGTTATTCGTATGTTTTTTTTCTCTTTTTCCAGTTACGGCTGTTCAAAAAGACTCCGGCAAGAATAGTAATACCATAAACAAAGTAACCTCAAAACCTGGCCAACCTTATTTTGATAAAAGCGCTTCGAAGAATGTGACCGCATTAGTTGGTAAAACGGCCTACCTTAATTGCAAAGTGAAAAATTTAGGAAATAAAACGGTAAGTGATAATAATTTTCGTTTCCATTAGAAATACCTATAGCTATACAGACCCGAACCCAAACACTCCAATTTAATGAAAATTTTTCCAGCATCTACGTATTTACCTAGATACTCGTTTGAAATGAAAAAATTAAATAAATATTGTAGGTACCTACCTAAAAATTAATTAAAATAATGAACCATCTGCCATAGCATTGGGATATCTGTACAACCAGGGATGCATCAACATCAACCGGTAAAACTTTTTCATGCAGAATAGCGTATCCATATTACCTGTGATTTATCTCGTGAAACTTTTGTTTCGATGTAATTTTATTTTATACGGTTATCTTTAATTTTTAATGCTGCAATTATACTATCGTTGAGCGAAAAGCTTTCGTGCAGTTGTTGACAGGTGATGAGGCTATTTTTACGCCGCGGTGAACTGCTCTAATGTAGATAAACCTTTCGCACGGATGACCTTTCTCTTCTGATATACGATTCAAATAATTAATTAAGTATTCGATGTGCTATTTAATATTCATAAAATGATGAAAGTTCAATCGTACCAAATACGTATCTTTTGGCTAAATAACGCTGTTAAAAAACGATATCGCATCAAAAATTTATTCATTGTGTAGGTGTTGATTGCTTTGATGGGATGTAAAATAATTTGAACGAAGTTTTTGTAAATTGACTTTTAAATGTTGTAGATAAATATGTAAGCATTGGGTTTCTTCTATTGCAATTAACCAAGTATAAGGATTAAACTTTTGAGACCTGAGATGAACCTGCTGGACAGAATGAAAAAATTTTCGAAACAAATGATATACTATTGAAAAATTGAGGTGGAGTAATTGGAAATTCTCAAAATTGAATTTTTTTTTTAAGAACCAAAAAAATTAGGTATACTGTAGTTCCATTTTTTTAATAATATAACCATAAATGCCCAACTTGAAAAATTTTCAAAATTTGGCAACTTTGGAAGATGAATGAAGAATGTGAGGACTCAAAATTTTCATTCGAAATAAATCTCATTTTGGAATTCGAAGTTCAAGCTCATCAGAGATCATATATAGGTATAATAAGTGCCACATCAAAAAATTGAATTTTCAAAATTTCTTCCCAAAAGAAAAATTATAAATTATTCAGAAAAAAAATTTCGATCTTTCACAGCATATTCAAATTTCCATAGCTCATTAAAATTCCTCATTGGTAATTTAATGAGGTGAAAAAACATCATTTTTATGTCATGACGTCATTCAATATAGTTATTTTTTTATTTGAAAATTTTCGCCCTCGCTTCGCTTTGGCAGAAATCACTTCACAATTTCTGATTAAATTCAAAATTTTCTTTTTTTTTTGAATAAAAAGTATTTTAATTTTCTTGAAGAGGATATTTTTAAATTTTTCGAGATTCCATTTATTATTATAGGTACCAATTTTTTTTTAGGGAAAATTTTTTTCGAAGTTTCTGGAGTAAAAATATTTTAAAATCATTTTTCAGAAAAATGTTTTGATTTTTTTTTAGTAGGTAGGTAGGTAGGTAGGTAAGTAGGTAGGTAGGTAGGTAGGTAGGTAAATAGGTAGGTACTAGGTAGGTGCATAAAAAAATCTTCCAATTTACCGGATATTTTTTCAAATTTTTTGTGGGGTAGAATTTCTCATTTTTTAGGAGTAGAAATATTTTTCATTTGAAAAAATCATTTTTTTTTTTTGAAGCGAAGGAGATTTCTCAATTTTTCCACAGTAAAAATATATGTAGCTATAGGTATTTCATTTTTTTTTTATTTTGAGAATTTTTTTTGTTGATTTTTTTGGAATACCTAAGTAAAACGATTTTTTATTTTCCTTTTTTTTTCTTTCCTTTTTCGAATGAAAAATTTCCTGATTTTTTAAATAAAACGCCTTTCAATTTACCTAAAAGAAAAAAATTTTGATTTTTTTTTTTTTTTTTTTTTGAGAAAAAATTTTCAATTCTTTGGAAGTTAAAATTATTAGAAATAGGTAAATAGTTTTCATTTAGCTAGGTAAGTATTAAAACAATTCTCGTTTTTTTTTTGTTTTTTTTGTTTTAGAAATAAAAGAAAATTTCTTGATATTTTTGGAACAAGAAATCTTCTAATTTTTCAGATTTTTTTTCATTTTTCAGTTTTTTATTTATTTATTTTTAAAAAAATAAAAATTCTTTTATTTTTTTAGATTGAAGAATATTTTTGATTCTTTAGAAAAAAATCCTCTTTTTTTCTGAAGGGAAAGTGTACTGTAGGTAACTATTTCAGTTTTTTTTAGAAAAAATTTTTTCGACATTTTTGGAACAAGAAGTTCTAAATTTTTTTCATTTCTAGAATTAAAATTCTCGTTTATTTAGTTGTTTTTTTTTGTTTTCTTTTTTTTGATAAATATTTTTCTCCATATTTCAGTCGTTATAAATTATAATAGGTACTTGTGTATTTCTCATAAAGAGGATTTTCAAATATACTTTTTTTTGATTTTTAAATTAATAATTGAAACTCATCGATTTCAATTGAAGTTCTCTATAAAAAGTATGTTTTTTTAAAAATTAATTTGTCTGTAATATTTACCATTTTTTGCTAAAGTTTTCTCAGACTGCAAAAATTACTGTTATTCCTAACCTTGAACTTTGAGTGGAAAAAATTTAATCCGATGTTTAAAAATGTGAAATTTACGACCTCGAACTTTGTCGCTCTACTTACAACGCGAGTGGTTTTTTTTAATCGCAAAAAACTCATTTATAAATTCGACATCCCTATTTAGCGTCGCGTCGAGCGTCGCACGCATTAAAAGCTTGATAATATTTCGGTGCTTTCGAAGAAATAAGAAAAACATTGATTTTCAACGCATCATTTATTTTTTAAATTGATAAAATTTTTCTATTTTTAAGACGGAAACGCTTGCCTAGCATATTCTTTACCCTATAGTATACTTTAGCACTCGACTACTCGTATTTGCGAATCGTATAAACAAAACTGTGTATTACGTTGATTAATATGCAGACTACGTTCTAATGCATTGTTACATCTTCGTATAATAAAATTTGTTAACTGATTCCACCAGGTGGAAATTCAATTTCACAGTAACAAACACTCGCTTGTATTCCTTAATACTATTCGAGAATGGTAACGTCGAAGCCTCTTTTTTTTTTTTAAAATACGTGTCTCGAGCGAGACTTTGAAAAATTAGTTTTCTCAGTAAACCGCACATACAATTTTGTAACTAGTAAAAAGGCCTTGAAAAGTACTAAAATCTTTTCAGTGTAAATGTTTTTCCGACCGTAAAATCTTCGTTCATCGTGCACTTTCACATTTAATGAGCAATCTCCTGGTTCTATTCTTAAAGTAAATTATTACCATTTCTGCTTACTTGCCTTCTTTCTTATACTTACCTGAATACGATCGCCTATTTAAAATAATACCCAAAAGGGTAATTAACAACTCGTAGAAATTTTTCGATTTAAAATTAATTTCTCTATATGTTTTTAAAAAAGGCATCACTACGGTCAGGGTGGGTGGTTCAACTTCTATAGAGTACCAACTTTAAAGGATTCACCAGCATATTCTCAAAAATATCGAAACCCCTCGAGTATTTATCACGTCAGTTATCATATTTTATTCAAGCGAGTATTACCGAGCTATTGTACTTTTCCATTAGCGCTGCCTACTTAGGGTTATGTGTGTTGTTTTAAATTTAAGCCACGTTAAAATAACAACCCACAGCGAGAACCGTCGTAAAAGTGTAGTTTAAAAGTTGAAAAAAAATTTCGTAGCCAACGATTGAAATTTTTTCTTCTTTTTTTTTACGAAGTAATGCGAATTTATTTTGATCATTTTTTCTAAAAATATAGAATGCAATTTTCAGCGTTGAGTCAAAGGCAATCACTGTGGATATTTTTGGTTCTCAAAGTATAAAAAATAGAAATAGGATTGGTTCGAAAAAATATGAAAAAAATTTTATGCAAAGTATCAATATTTTTATTGCTTCATTTAGACGAGATTTTCGACAAAGTCGAAATACCCGATTTGAAAATACCTATAAGCAGAAAAAAATTAAATAGACGCTAAATTTAGAAAATTTCCATCGTTTGAAAAAAGTGAAATTATTCTAAAATTTTGAAAGAAGATTTTTTTTATGTAGAAGGATGAAGCTCTCATTAAAAAATATGAATATACCTATACCTAGTACTAATTTATTCCCAAATATTTAAAAAAAAAAAAAAAATTTAATAAGTTAAAGAAAAAGACAATTCTTTGAAAAAAAAATCTCAATTTTTTTGAAATAAGAAATACAGGGTGGCCCAAATAGAAGGGTGCATTTTGATAATGTTCAAGTAATACTCCTATGTTGAAAAACGAAGAGTTAATGTTCGGGGATTGCAAAAATAAGGTGTCTCCGGCTGTGTACAACCTATCTGGAGTTAGACCTTGAAGTCAACTGCTTCACCTTATCTTCATCCCGCACTTTGATGACAAACTTTCGTCAAAGTTTCGTTGAGTGTGATTTGAAATATGCACCCTTCTATTTGGGCCACCCTGTATATTACCTATTTCTCAAATTTTTGGAGAGTAAATTAATGCTTGTTTGTTTGTTTACTTGTTGTTTAAAAAATATATATATATATTATTTACAGAAAGAAATCTCCATTTTTGTTTAGGTTTAACTTTTGAAAAAAAAAAAAAATGTGAAAATATCTTAAATTTCTTGAAAGAAAATGTTTTTTGTTTGGGATGAAATCTTTCAATTTTAGAAAAAAAATCTCAGTTTATTTTGAAAAAAAAAAAAAATCTTACCAAATCTCAATTTTCTAGATTTTATTTCAAATTATTGAATTAAAAAACTATCAATTTTTTGTAGAAGAAAATTCCACATTCTCATAAAAAGAGCTATTTTTTACTTTTTTTTAATCTTTAAATTTTCTTGGAATGAAAAATATCTCTATTTTTTGGAGTCGCCTTTAAAAAAATTCCCATGTTTTATTGCCAAAAATGGATTTGAATAATATGAATTGAATTGATTATTTTTCAACCCAAAGTTTAAAGTAATATTTATTAATTGGATTAATTTAAAATTTATTTTTGTGCGTTCAACGAAATATTGCGTATAAAATATCGAACACCCAGTCAAAAAAAAGAGATCTAAAATTACCAAAAATGGGAATTTTCAGTTTGGGGTATTGACATGATTTGGCCTAAACATTCGAGGCACTGATTTTCATCTTTATTGTCTCCACCTACACGGATTTTACACATGTAATAGGTTGCTTCAACATTCGAGAAATAAAATAAAGGAAATTAATTAATTTTATCGCCAATTACGATTCTTACCACAAAATTAGATTAAAAAACTGCGAAACGAGCAACATCCAAAATATTTTATAGCTTTAATTTCACGATATTTAAGATTTCCTTTGTTACGAGTAGATATAAATAATGTTTTAAGAGAGCCACAGTAATTTCTTTGTTGTTTCATTTTCCTCCGCTAGAAAAACAAAAAAAAAAATCTCGATGAAAATTTTCGCAGGCGTTATAAAAATGAGCGGTTTGGGGCAGCGGCCTATCCAGCCAAAATGAATGTTATAATAAAAAGTGTTCATTAAAGAGCGAATCATAAAGATATACTCATTTATTAATCGTGACTTGGTTTTCGCGTTAAAAAGGTATTTTATTTTGACGGTAATTTTTATTCGTATATGGTATACGAGTAGGCGCGTGTAACTCATGTAGCCTTTTTATTATATCGTAACTGAAATGAGATTCTCTTCATTGTATAAAAGGTGAAGAACCTGCTACTGGCGCGCGGTGTTGAAATATTGGCGTAATTTTACATAAAAATTAAAATATTTAATCTGCAGCTGCGAACTCTCTTTCCCTATCTATACATTGTGGATGCAAATGTTGTTAATTGCAGAATGTGTGAGTCTGGGTTTGGAGAGGGTTGACGATGTTGTTTGTAGTAGTGTAGGTATGTAATAAAAGTAATGGAAAAATTCGAGTTTTTTCATTTAGCTTTTCGCCAAGATGTGATTAGAGGATTAAAAGCACGATGCTTTTCGAGAACATAATAACATTCATTAGTCCCTGTGTTGAGGTTTCAACTATTCACCCCTGTAACCCCGTGTCCAATGAGCTTGCTTTTCTGTATGAAAAAAAATTCCAATCTTTTTTAGAAATGAAACCCTTACAGAAAAAAGTTACTAACGTTTCCCAAAAACTACTAATGTTTTATGAAAAGTTACTATAAAGTTACTAGTGTTTGTGAAACTTTACTAACGTTCATATTGTCGCTACTAACGACAATATCAACATTACTAATGACTATTCCAACGTTACTAGTCATTACAAAAATCACTACTAGTGTTTCCTAAACATTACTAACGTTTTCCAAAAAATTACTAATATGTGTAAAACATTACTAGCGTTCATATCATCGCTACTAACGATGATACCAACACTACTAATAACTATTCCAACGTTATTAGCAGGTGAAAAATCACTACTAGTGTGTTTTGCAAAAACTAGTAACGTTTTAAATTACACGATTTTTTCTAAGTCCAACACGTCTGGAAGTACTAAACTGTTTATTTAATTACTTATTCGTCAACGAAAGGGTATGGCGTAGTGGATAAGAGAAGGGACCAACGTGCAAGAGGTCGATGATTCGAGTCCCACCACTGGCAGGTTTTATTTGATTTTATTTCATTTTTTTGAAATGACCCACTTACAGCAATATAAATAAAGTGTTTAGGTACGGTTTAGGAATTGTTTAATGACTTAATTATGCTAATTAATAATTTTTAATGAGAGAAAAAAGCTAGTAACGTCGATACTGAAAAACGCTACTAGTGTCACTAGTGCTGGCCGTCGATACTAGCGACGTTACTTGCCGAAATCGCGACTAGTGAAACTAGTAGCGTTTTTTTTAGTAATGACGCTACCAACTTTTCGTCAACGATACTATCGACAAAGAATATTAAATTTATCGATTCCGATTTTCCACCGATTTTGTGCAGATATTTGAAACTACATTATCGACAAAGAATATTAAATTTATCGAATTCGATTTTTTAACGATTTTGTAAAGATATTTAAAACTATATTATCGACAGATTATATTAAATTTCTCGACTTCGATATTTTACCGATTTTTTGACGATATTTGAAACTATATTATCGACAGATTATATTAAATTTATCGAATCCGATTTTTTACCGATTTTGTAAAGATATTTGAAACTATATTATCGACACATAATATGCAATTTCTCGAATTCGATTTTCTAACGATTGCGTGAAGATATTTGAAACTATATTATCGACACGTAATATGAAATTTCTCGATTTCGATTTTTTAACGATTTTGTGAAGATATTTAAAACTTTATTATCGACACGTAATCTGAAATTTCTCGAATTCGATTTTTCAATGATTTTATGACGATATTTGAAACTACATTATCGACAAATAACCTTTTTTTTTTTTTTTTTTTTTAATACTCAGACCCAGCGGTAACTCACTTGGGTGACCTCACCAAGGGGAGGTTCAATCCATAGGAATTCTCCGCAGGGAATTTATCATCATAGTATTAACTAATTTTGACACACCGATACCAATGGTTTATACGGTGTGCGACAAATAACCTGAAATTTGTCGAACGATTTTTCAACGATTTTGTGACGATATTTGAAATTATTTCCAAATTGGTGAAAATTCTTCTAAGTCCAACACGTCTGGAAGTACTAAACTGCCTATTATAAGCGTTTTATTGCTAATTCCTCAACGATAAGGTATGGCATAGTGGTTAAGGAAGAGGATTACCATGCAGGAGGTAGATGGTTCAAGCCCCACGGGTGGCAGATTTTTTATAATTTTTTTTGACTTTTTCTGAAATGATCCTCTCACCATAACATGAATAATGTGTTTAGGCATAGTTTAATAGATTAATTATGCTAATTAATGATTTTTAATTATAGAAAAAAGCTAGTAAAAGACGAAAAATCGGAATAAAAAATCGATAAAAAATCGACAGAATATCGAATTCGATAAAGTGTCGCAAAAGTTCCGCCTAAATCGTGAAATTATCTTTCGATATTATAGATATATTATCGATAAAATATCTGACTATAATCTCGAAATTTTTGCTAACTATAATTCGTCGATAATCTATCTATATATCGAAACGATAATTTCACGATTTAGGCGGAACTAACGCGACACTTTATCGAATTCGATATTCTGTCGATTTTTTATTTCGATAATTTGTCGATTGTGCTGCTCGGGTAATTTTTTTTAAAGTAAAAAAAGAAAGGTGGGCTCAATAAAATTTCTAAATTCTTTTGAAAAAAATTTGTTTTCTTGTAGAATAAAATAATTTTTTAGTGAATTTTTTTCAATTTTTTTTTTGAACAAAAAAGTGGTCAATTTATCATTTTGAAAATAAAGAACTGGTAAATTTTTTCAAGTAAAAATTATTTTCAGATTTTTTGGAAAACAATCTTAACTTTTCTTTTGAAAAAAAGCTCAATTTTTGAAGGCTAAAATTGTTTCAATTTTTTTGAGAAAAAAAATTATTCCAATTTTTTCATTTTTGTAGTGAAATTTTTTTAAAGAAAATTTTTTTGAATGTTTTGGAACCAACAGTTTCTCAATTTTTTGAGCATCGTAAAACAAAATCTCAATTTAAAAAAAAAAAAATTTGAAGTAAAATATTTCTTAATTTATTTTTTGCAGAAAAACCCCTCATTTCTTATGCTGAGAAAATTCTAAATTTTTTAGAAATTTTTTAGAAATTTTTCAAACGTTTCTGTTTGTAGTAAAAAAATCAATTTTTCTGAGGAGAATCTAATTTTTTAAGGAAAGAATTTGTGAGTTCTTTGGGGGGGGGGGGGATCTTCCTCATTTTTTTTCAAGTAAAAAAGTCGATAAAGAAAAAAAATCTCAATTTTTTTGTAAAAGTTTTTTTTTTTTTTTTTTTTCATTTTTTTTTCAACTAAAAAATGTTCAATTATTTTGGAGTAAAAAATTGCTAAATTTTTTGAGTAAGAATATTTTAAAAGTGTTTGCAGAAAATATTTCAACTTTTTTTTGAAAAATCTCAATTTTTCTGTAAAAAATTCAGTAAAATTTTTTGGACCTGAAAATTGGTCAACTTTTGGTGTGACAAATTGACTGATTACCTATTTAGAGAAAAATATTTTTTAGAGTTTTGAAGAAACCCCCTTCCGATGAGTGTAATAATCTTGATATTATAAACACCCCCCAAAAAAAGCTCAGTTTTTTTGAAAAATGTGAACTTTATTTTTGGAATGAAACAATAAGTATGTAGGTATTTCCATTGTTTCAGCACCGTTAAAAATTCTCAATTTTTCATTTTAGAAAATATTTAAAAAAATTTGCGGTACAAACTCTTTTTTTGTATAATCAACACTCCTCTTCATTAAAATTTACTTGAGTAAATTAATCATGAAACTACTCAAAAAATTAACGGATTCAACTGATGGAAATAGTTGGTCGATTACTCGTATAAAAAAGAAAAAATTTTAGAGACCTGTCCAAAAATTGAATTTAATTGTTCGAAAAATCATTCAATTTGAGAAAATCGAACCAACCCTTTGGCAGCAGAGGCTTTCTCATGATAAAAGCCCTCTCACTTCTGATGAAAGTTTTCCCAACGTATCATCCCACTCATCTATCCTTAACCCAAATCCGATGTGGGCGAATTCGAATCAAAAAATTGCAATTCCTAACACCTCCTCGACGACATAAAAATTATTCGTGTTTGTTTCACACCTTCGAGCGTTTTTCTTCATCCCTTGTGGAATTTTCTGAAAACTTTCCATTTCAATCATGCGCTATTCCACTTCGCATAATTATTATTTTTCAATTAAAAACCCGACACCATTTTCACAACAAAGTAGAACATCTTGACTCTTGAGGTAAAGTGAAGATTCGATGTAAACTCTCGACAGATACGATCGACGAGTACCTACCTACGCGTGTAGTATCTTGAATACGTATATGTATAGATAGGTAAGATGTCTACAATATGCAAGACAAATGGAACCAAGAATCGATATGTTTAAAAATTCAACAAATCCGGAATTCGTCTCAGCCTTAATCGAATGTCACCAAAAGTCAAGATGTTTGTATAAAAGCGCAATTCTTAAAATAAATATTTTCTTTCGACGAAAAAATACATACCTATTACCTACGTGTCGAGATGGAAACGCAAAACAAACCCTTAATGGAGTAATTTCTCTCGCATTAGGCTCATGCATTTCAAACTCGTTCGAGTGCATTTTTTTTTTTTACTCTTTGCAAAAGGTAAAATAAATAAGGGAAAAAAATCGTTTCTTTGTTTTTGCTCAAATCGCAACACCACTTCGGATTAATCCTCAGGTCGTCCCTAATTCCACCAAGTAAATTTGATTCAATAAATTTACACACTAAATTTACCCCTTTTTTTTCACTCGTCCATACGAGAGGAGTAAAAGGCAAAGATTAACAAGAGCTAAGAGAGAGAGAGAGAAAGAGAGAAAAAAAGGCGCATTATCGCAGTTTCTCATTACCGAGATTTGCTCGCTTTACCAAGAAAATTCCTGTACGACGTTTCGTCGTTATATATCATCGCTGGTTTAAAATTGTTTGCGTTTTTGCGTCACTTATTTTCGTAATTTTTCAAGCTCGTTTTATTCTACACAACTTTCGGGAAGTTTTCGTGAAAACCGTCGACTAATGCAGAAAAATTCATTTCGCCCCGTATAAATTAAACGCTGATTTGGTTTATCTGCACCGTTATAAATTAACTTATCAACTGCTGCTGCGACACCGGCGATAAAGTTGGTACGTATATTGCAAAATATACGGACGGGACGCGGACGTTTAAGACCGCGTGAAAAAAAATTACTAGTACAAGCGAATCGATTATAGTCGCGTAATTGGCGATGAATTACGATCCTTGGTGAAATTAACCATCACTACGTTATTGTATTATATAAACTGATATTGGGATATACAGGGTGTCTGGTGAGTGGTCTGCCAAACTTGAAATTTGGATATAACAGAGTACGACTAACAAAAAAGTTTATGTACACATATTGACTAAGTTTGAAAATGAAGGACCCGAGCGGCACACTCGATCGATAATATCGGAAGATGTAACGTATCGATAAAAAATCGTTTGAAAATCTATAGATGTTCTCACGATATTATAAAGATTTATCGGTACAAATTCATAGGCAAAAAATCTAAAAACTATCGAATTCGATATTATTAAGATTTTATGACGATATTCGTTAACGATACTATCGACAAAGAATATTAAATTTATCGATTCCGATTTTCCACCGATTTTGTGCAGATATTTGAAACTACATTATCGACAAAGAATATTAAATTTATCGAATTCGATTTTTTAACGATTTTGTAAAGATATTTAAAACTAGGTATATTATCGACAGATTATATGAAATTTCTCGATTTCGATATTTTACCGATTTTTTGACGACATTTGAAACTATATTATCGACAGATTATATTAAATTTATCGAATCCGATTTTTTACCGATTTTGTAAAGATATTTGAAACTATATTATCGACACATAATATACAATTTCTCGAATTCGATTTTCTAACGATTGCGTGAAGATATTTGAAACTATATTATCGACACGTAATATGAAATTTCTCGATTTCGATTTTTTAACGATTTTGTGACGATATTTGAAACTATATTATCGACAAATAATCTGAAATTTCTCGAATTCGATTTTTTAACGATTTTGTGAAGATATTTAAAACTTTATTATCGACAAATAATCTGAAATTTGTCGAACGATTTTTCAACGATTTTGTGACGATATTTGAAATTATTTCCAAATTGGTGAAAATTCTTCTAAGTCCAACACGTCTGGAAGTACTAAACTGCCTATTATAAGCGTTTTATTGCTAATTCCTCAACGATAAGGTATGGCATAGTGGTTAAGGAAGAGGATTACCATGCAGGAGGTAGATGGTTCAAGCCCCACGGGTGGCAGATTTTTTATAATTTTTTTTGACTTTTTCTGAAATGATCCTCTCACCATAACATGAATAATGTGTTTAGGCATAGTTTAATGTATTAATTATGCTAATTAATGATTTTTAATTATAGAAAAAAGCTAGTAAAAGACGAAAAATCGGAATAAAAAATCGACAGAATATCGAATTCGATAAAGTGTCGCAAAAGTTCCGCCTAAATCGTGAAATTATCTTTCGATATTATAGATATATTATCGATAAAATATCTGACTATAATCTCGAAATTTTTGCTAACTATAATTCGTCGATAATCTATCTATATATCGAAAGATAATTTCACGATTTAGGCGGAACTAACGCGACACTTTATCGAATTCGATATTCTGTCGATTTTTTATTTCGATAATTTGTCGATTGTGCTGCTCGGGGAGCTACAAAGGTTTGAAAATTGGTATTTTACCTGGCAAAATCCATTGGCAGCACTGCATTTAAAAAAATGTTCAAAACAGGCAGCGGATATATCTTCGAAAAAGCAATAAAAATAGTAATCATATTGGATGCCTATCTTTGAAATTGAAGGAGTTACAGTAACGCAAAATCCCAGTCAAAAATATTGCCTACCTCAATTTATTACGGTGCAGTAGTTATACACGAAAATATCGAAATTCAGCCAAAAAATATATGAAACAGGTGTAACTTTTTGAGAGGAACAAAAAACGTCATGTGAAAATTTTGCCTATCTTTGAAAATTAAGGCGCTGCGGAGCCTTGAATTTCGAAAATACAGATTTTTAAAGGTTTGTAGCGCCTTCATTTTCAAATATAGGCAAATTTTTGACATAACTATTTTTGTTCCGTTTAAAAAGTTACACCTGGTTCGTGCATTGTTTTCACAAAATTTGAAAACTTTTGTATACCACTTCCCCTTCAAAATCGAGATAGGCACCATGTGTACATGAAGATTTTTGTTAGTGGTACTCGGTTATATCCAAATTTTAAGTTTGGCAGACCACTCGCCGGACAGGGACACCCTGTATACGAACGAAACGTAGATACGAATCCGCGAATTTTGAGAAAGCTGCATTTTGCAACAAATTACTAATTGTGTATGGTAGTTTGCAGTCAATGTTACGAAAAGAACAGCGAGCAAGGAGCATCGAAATCGTATAAGGAAATGGGCTAGGATATGATGAGGAGAGGGCATCATGTAGGAAAAACATTGCAAAATGGTTCGTATGAAGGTATAGCGAAGGTATAAGTACGCGATATAGTACAGTCTACGCCAAAGAAAGGGTTACAAAAACAAACGCTTTTCGTTCTTCCATGCTGCGCCCTTAATTAACAAACACAGACCATTTAAAGCAATTACGATATTGCGCTTACATTTGAACCGCATGTCACGCATTTAAGCGGCTCATTTCCTCTACAATTAACTCGTCCGTGACCATTGGGTTTATCTGATTCGGCGGTACGCCGCGCCGCACCGTTCGGTTGGTTCTTTTGCTGTGTCGCGTATTGTAAATTTTACTTAAATTGCGCTCATTTCTTGGAGTTGTGATCATGTATGTACCTTTAGCATTAGGGTATGCCAAAAGCATATTCTTGGGGGGGGGGCTATGTTATCGAAATCAACTTCTCTGAATTTTTATTGACTTTCACGTATTGATTAATGCAAAAATGTATATTGTTTCATTCCTTCTTAAAAATTATTCGATCATTTCGATCCGTAGAAATTGCGTTCGTTTTGTATTTTTCAAAATATAAGTCAAAATTGACTCAAGTTTATTTTTTGAAAAAAAAAGAAAAAAAACAGACTTCGATGAAGTAATTTTCTAAGAATCTCTTACTTTTTTTATTCAGATGATTTATAGCTCATAACCAACGAATATCAAACTCTTTAAGCACCGATTTGAGCCAGTAAGTAGGTAAGTATGTATCAGTCCCCCTTCAATGGTTTGACCATTGAAATTCGTGGGAATTTTTTCTCCAGAAAAATTACAATAGGTATTTTTTTCTCCAAAATTTTTTTAAAAAATTCCTCAAAAAAATGAAAGCGTTTTCCTAAAAAAAGAAGCAAGTAGAATTTTCCTAAAAAATCAATTTTTTCCAAAATAATAATTACCCCTCCCGAAAAAGTGTGAATTTTTTTCCTAAAATAATTGTGACTTTTCCTCCTAATAAGTTGAAATTTTTTTTTCAAAATGTGAGAATTTTTATTCTAAAAATTGAGAATATTTTCCCAAAAAATTTTGAGATTTTTCCTCAAAAGAATTGAGAATTTTTTCCCGGAAAATTTAGAAGTTTTTCACAAAAATTGAGACCCCCAAAAATTGAAAGTTTCCCTCAAAAGAAGTGGGTAGGTATTTTTCTCCCAAAAAAGTGAGAATTTCTTCTCAAGAAAATAATTTTTTTCCAAAAAAGCAAGATTTTTTTAAAATGAAATTTCTTCTCAAAATACTTGATTGAGAAGTTTTTCCCAAAAATTTGAGATTTCCCCCCAAAAAATTTTTTTATGAGAATTTATTCCTTAAAAAAGTGAGAAGTTTTTCCTAAAAAATTTATAAGTTTTTCCGAAAATTGAGGTGTATGCTTCCAAAAAGTTCAGTTTTTTTCCCTAAAATGAATTGAGAATTTTTCTCGTGAGAATCCGTCCAAAATGAGAATTTTTCCTGAAGATGTTGGAATTTTTTTCAAAGAAATTGAGAAGGTTTTCCCAAAAATTTGAGATGTTTCCCCACAAACAAGTTTTTTTTCAAAAGAATTTGGAATTTTTCTCTCAAAAAAGTAAGAATCTTTCCCCAAAGAAAAATTGATTTTTTTTCAAAAAATGGAGAATTTTTTCCCAAAAATGTGAGATTTCTCCCCCAAAAATTGTGAATTTTTTCCCAAAAAAGCAAGATTTATTTAAAATAAGAATTTCTTCTCAAAAAAATTGAGAAGTTTTTCTCAGAAATTTGAGATTTTTCCCCAAAAAAATTTTTTATGAGAATTTTTTCCTTAAAAAAGTAAGAAGTTTTTCCTAAAAAATTTATAAGTTTTTCCGAAAATTGAGGTGTATTCCTCCAAAAAGTTCAGATTTTTTCCCCAAAAGAATTGAGAATTTTTCTCGTTAGAATCCGTCCAAAATGAGAATTTTTCCTGAAGATATTGGAATTTTTTTCAAAAAATTGAGAAGGTTTTCTCAAAAATTTGAGAAGCTCCCCCAAAAAAATTGAGAATTTTTGATGAAAATTTTTTCTCAAAAATTGAGTATCGCCAAAAAATGTAAATTTTTCCTCCAAAGAACTGACTGTGAGAATTTTTCTCTTCAAAAAATTGAGAAGTTTTTTCAAAAATAATTGAGAATTTTTCTCCAAATAAAAATAGTGAGAATTCCCCCTCCAAAAAAAAAAAATTTAGGAATTTTTTCCACCAAAAAATTGAGTTTTTTGGATATGTCTTATGATGAAGGGGGAAGGGTGTCACTCTTAAAATTTGTGCGTTACGAGTTTTTCATGGTGTGTCACACTTTTGAAAACTTGAAAAAAAAAAAATTAAAAATTGATCGGTTCGACTTTTCAATATTTTGTCAGACGTTTGAAAAGTTACATTTTTAAAATAATTTTATAGTAAATTTTTTCGGTCACTTTTTCGAGATATTGGTGGACTTTTAAAAACATAAAATGAGATTTTCTCTACCAAAAAAAAAATGATACTTAATTTCCTTCTTCAAGAAGTAGAACTCGATGCCCTTCCCAGCCCTCCGGACACCTGTAATTCGTACTATTTCAAGTCTGGTGGGCTGGGAAGGGCTTCGGGAGACCTCCATCACAAAAGTAAGTGAATATTCGAATTCAGCACCCTCGAAAACATAACAAACGATATGCCGCACCCCACCATCGCCCCACCCCACATTTTTCAAAATTTGAGGGATCATGGGGGAGCGTGAGGAGGTTTTATCAAAAAATAAAGTCGAAATTCGAACTCAGCACTATCGAAAACATAAGAAACGATATGTCACACGATTTTTTCCATTTGGGTCAATTTTTCCTCAAATTTGGGGAGCTGTAGAGGGCTTGGTATGGGTTCTATCAAAAAATTGAGGTGATATTCGAATTCAGCGCTATAAAAAACGTTAAAAAACGATATGTCACTCATTTTTCAAAAAAAAAAATTGAATTTGGGTCAAAATTTTGGGGCGCCGTGCTCCCCAGGGGTTTAGGATGTCCATCACGAAAATTATGACACAAATGTAGTATAGTAATGTCTCTTCACAGGAATTTTTGTAGATTTTTTGATGAGGTCTCTGAAGTTCTGCGTATTTTCAAAAGTTGAGCTTCTCTCAAAAAAGCTCAACTTTCAAATTTTGAACTTTCATAAGTGATTCTGAATCTCCTTTCAATGCTCTTCAAAACCCCGTTTACCGATTTTCGATACCTAGCACCAATCATGAGATACAGCCCACCAAAGTTGGGTATTATAACAAGAAATCTCATAAGTGCAAAAACAAACCCCCCCTCCAGAAAGCCCCCTCGGGGGGCCGTGGAGAAAAAAACGGTGGTTTCCTCACTTTTGGGATTAGAAAGACTCGTAAAAAAATTTTGAACGAAATCGGAGCACCTAAGGTCAAAAACGGGCCATCTTTACATGGAATGACCCATAAATGATTTTTATTAAATTACAGCTATTTCAAGAAAGCATTTTGGTAAAATTGAAGCAAAGAAAAAGTTGGCATATTTGATACCTATACTTACCTACTCCACTCATCCCCTTACTCTCTGAATGAAAATTGTTTCCAAACCCATCCCTGCAGATTTAAAAGTAACCCGCAATACCAAAGCTAATTTATAACGACCCCGAAACCCTATAAACCAAGACCTATATAATCTCCTTTCAAGGATACAAATTCAAGATTCCAAACACACTTTGGGCTATCACTCCTTAACGAGCCGCAAATTATAATTTCGTTGTAGAAAATGGAAATTCGAGAAAACCTTACCGTTAGCTTATAAGATAATTCGAATGTTTCGTTTCTTTTCGTCCATTTCTTACTGCCATCAATGGCTCTTCAAACGGTGATTCGACCGGAATGCTACGATTGCGAAAATTGTAAGGAGCATGCGGAGTATGGCATGGATGGAAATCTCACCGGTATCAATTTCACTAACGTTTCAATTTCGTTTAGTGTAGGTCTAGGTGGTTGGTCAGCTTATTTTAATACGTATTGCTTTCCGGTTGGCTACGTTTAGTATAGGCTTTCCTTATTTATTTATCGAAATCAACTTTCGCAGCCCCGATACCTTACATCGTTTCAGCCATTTATCACCGTTTAATTTCACAAGCTGTAAAAATAGTAAAAAGTTTAAAGGGGAAAAAATGCGGGAAAAAAGCCTACGGTCGTAATTTTACCAAAAAACACACGTAAAATATATACCAGTATAGGAATAGGTGTATGAAGGGTAGGTATATGGGTTTATGGTACAGGTTCGCCAGATGCTGGGCAAAAAACAAAACGTGCTTCAAATATTTAATAACTCTTTACGATTCCTTAATACGCGAGTACATTTATATAGGTTCTAGAAACCACGGCTGCGTCGTAGTTTTACTAGAAATTAATTCGAGTAGACGTAGGTTAGGTAGCTACACAGCTACGTACGTACGTTCGGAATACTTTTAAATATAAATTAAATGCAGGATACGATCGGGTTATTTGGGAAAACCGCCGCACATCGATGTAATTACACGGTAAATTTTGAAATATATTTTTAGGTATTTTTTATGCAGCACCGGATGTCTTTGAAAGCTATTCCATGCCATTCTGTAACGATGCAGCTTAATAAACATTATCGATTTCAAACACCTTACAGGATACATTGTAATTCGAATATGTATAAAGGTAAAGTACAGAATACCGCAGAAGTTAATTTCATATCTGATACCGGAAAGGTTACCATAGTTGTTGCCCGCGTTGTTACTCTCCGTATAAGGCACCCAACAACCAAATGGCTTCGTTTTACACCAAAACTATGTACATCTATGCGAAACCATTTACCCATTAATGAACACGCAAAAACATTTAAATTAAGAACGTTGCTAATTTTGTCGTAGATAATTGCGTTACGAGTTTCTCAATTATTTTATTCCGCCGAAACGCCACCAACAGCACGAGAGAGTGGAGAAATGGAGAAAGGCTCAAGGCTGGGGTACGTCGACTCGACATCATGAGCTAGCCGAGGTTCTGGGGTATTCGTACCAATACCACATACCAAAGTACACATAGACCTTCAATGGAATATAATTAAATCGATATTTAATGCCGCTTTTGTTCTCAGTCACGCATTATACGTTGTAGCATCAGCTTTCGTGATTAACGTTCGAAATCGTTAAATCCTGCGCCAGTTAACAACCAGCATAACGTTTCGCTGCTGTATTTATAAACTACAACGATATACGTATACGTCAAAAATTTCGAGCTCATCCCTCTTCTCAGACATCTTCTCTGTTTAGCTGGAGAGATGTTTATTCATTTTTTCCCCCTTCAAATTAAAGTATCACAGTACACGTGAGCCTGTCGTGTCAAATTTCTTTACTGCTATCCACGAAAAAAAATACCTTAAATGAAATATCGGCTCGTATCGGTTAACGCGGTAAAGATTTTCGTTGGAATTAGCAGCGTGTAAATAACAAAAGGGAACAGGGAAGTAGGTACGCAAATATTTTTAGAAAAAGATGATGAGCTAATATGGTATGAAATTTTTATCGATTCCTTGACTGAAGAGTAGGCCTATACAACGATACTCGTAAACGACGATTGGCTAAATTTCACCACTTCCTTGTATTCCGCAATCTTCACAATTCACATTTTTTTTCCAAGTCCATAATATGCAGACTTCAAAAATTAGCTTCAAAAGACAAGTGGATCGTCGCAGTACCTACTGTTCTTCTTTTTTTTGACACCCTTGTAAAATTTACCAAGTCCAAATGAGTACTAATTGCATAGATACTTGGTATTCAAAATTGGACAGGAGGGAGGGGACCAATAAATTTTTTTATAATTACCAAAATTTATTTCCAAAACTTTAAGCCACAACTTTTGTTAGAAATTTTTTTCAATTGTAACACTTCGAAGATACTAATTAAGAATTAGAGGAGCGAGGGAGGAAAGTGTCAATTGAAAAAATTTTCAGATAAAAGTTGTAGATGAAGATCTTAAAAATAATTTTGGTTCTTATAAAAATTTCGGTTGAATCCTCTCTCTCCTCCGGGTTCCCCTTAACATCAGGTAAATACTACCTCAAAATTGGTAAAGGGGTGTAATTGAAAAATTTTTCAAACAAAAGTTGTAGATTGAGGTCCTAAAAATGAATTTTGTTACTTTTTTCTATGTTTAATTTGGCTTAATTACCCGTAATTAATTTCTGTTATTACTATAAAATTTTCAAAAATATGACTTAGATACTTATTATTAGGTATTAAAAACTGTTGGAGGTGGGGGTCCAATTGAAAAAATTTTCAAACAAAAATTGTAGCTTGAAATCTTGAGAAAAATTTTGGTTATTAAAAAAAATTCACTTAGACCTCTCCTTCCTCTCCAATTTTTCATTATCTTGCACTATTGGAAAAACAATTGGAGAAGGAGCGGGTCCAATCAAAAAAATGTCAAATGAAAGTTGTGAATTGAGACCTTAGAAATAATTTTGGTAATCATAAAAACTGTTCCGCATAATTGATCACTTTTAGATCCTGTTTACCCAAAATTGTCTCTAAAAGGCACTTATTCCAGTTTTTTCGTCAATATAGGTATCTTTTTGAAAACCAACAAAGAAATGAAAAATTAAAAAATGTACCTAAAGAATAAGGTTTTCTCCAAACAAATAAAAATTAGGATCAATTGAGAATATTTTTTGCTTAAAGTCTATCGAAAGTTGTAGTTTTCTTTCCTAAATTACAACATAACAAAATTCTGAGTAGAAATCGAGAGATTTTTTAGTGCAGTTTTTTCAAAAATTGAAAAATGAAAAATTTCTGTTGTCATGTTATTAGGTGAAAAATTTTTAAGGACTGACAAATTCAGCGTGCTTCTTCATCCCTAACAAAAAATCTGCTCATTAAAAAAAAATCAGAAAATTATTCTCATTTGACCCTCTCATATTTTCTTTTGGTGGGTTTGATTTTTGGTCATTTAAGTCCCTTAAAAAAAATCAAAAGAGTGGAGTACATGTCTGTAAAAATTTTGTTTGAACTCCTCCCTTCCCTCAAATTTTAAATTTAATGAAACATGTACGTACGTAGTATTAGGCAAAATTAGAGGGAAGGGAGCTAGGAGTCCAATTGAAAATTTTGTAATAACCAAAAATATTATTTTTTTTAATGTTAAGTTTTGAAGCTGGACATGGACTGGGGAAAAATTGTAAAAATTAACACAACACGTGATAATAATTATGACGTCAATGTGAACTGTGAAGATTACGGAATACACGGAAGTGATGAAATTTAGCCGATCGTGCACAAACGTGTCTTTTTTATCAATTTGACGCGATAATTTTTTCATTGTTTGTCTGCAGTACGCGTTATCTCAATTGGATAATTTATTAAGCACATAAAAACGAAGAAATTGCGTAAAAATGGCACCATCGTTTTAATTACTCGTTCTCGATCGTTATACGAGTACTTGAAATTAACACTTAGGCGTGCGTACTTGATGATTCGCATAATCTCCAGTTTAATAGTGTGTTAGTTTCAAGGGTACGTATTTGTAGTGGTAGTTTCCGGGTGAGAAAAAAAGGCATGAAAAATATCTCGATGGGTAATTCGTTGGGAGAAATATTTCTCTATAGAAATAATTCGTTTATTTCGATCCGTCTGTTGTGTTTTTCATTTAGAAAAAAAAAATTCGCTTTTGGGGCGAAATCATTATTGACATTTTTGCGAGGTAATCTCATCGATAGGAGTTAACGTCATGTGGAATATTTCAATCTATATCAGATTTCGACGAATCCCGCATTCCCAATGCGAATTATTTGTACGAAAAGGTGAACCTACGCACAATGTGGAGCATCTGGACTCGAGAAATAATACTTGTTGTGCATTAGATATACCGAGCGTTTCGAACGAGAAAAAAAATCATCGAATTGATAAATTTTTCATCAGAAAATTGTCTCTTGCGAACGCCGGCAAGTCATTTTTGCTTTTACACAAATTAAATTACGAGGCAACTCGAACGCGCGAATTTCGCACCTAAAAAAAAAGAAAACTTTTTAAAATCCTTTACTTTATATTTAGCCACAACGAAATTACAATTTTCAAACGATTCGCTATTCCGCGCACGTATTGTGTGGCAAACCCCAACGGTAAAACCTACAATTTTACTTTTTTGCATTTATAAAACATAGCTAAGCGGTCACCTTGACGTTCCGTAACATACTGGCAATTTTTTTCTTCATTTTTTACGATTTGTAGCTCTACACTCGCGTTTTTCCCCCCCTGTCTGAGTTGTTTTACTTTTAACGATGTTTTAATAACTTCCCAACACCTGGTTACCTATACCTAAAATTCTTATTCGAAATTTGATTTAAAGTAACATTGCCAGCTGTTTACAAATGTTGTAGGTTCATTTTTATTTCGTTGTGTATTTTATTATTATTACTATTTTTTATTTTTATTTTTTTATTTTTTTTGAAAAAATCGATCTTTTTTCAATTCAAATTTTGATTTTCAATGGTGAAACAATTTTTTGAAGTGAAAATTACTGCACATATTTTTGAGTGAAATTTCCTCAGAAAACTCCAATTTTTGGAAGAGCTTTTGAAATCCAATTTCATTTTTTTTTTGAAACCTTTTTTAAAATAAAAATAAAAAATTTTTTCCATCAAATTTTTACCTATTATAAATTATTTTTAGCCCAGGGAAATTGATTTCAAAATTTTTTTGTTGGTTTTTGGAGATCCAAAAAGATTTTTGTACATATTTTTATTTGTTTTAAGAGAAGTATTTTATCTGACAAAATGGGGTTCCAAGAGAATTTATTCCAGTACTTAATGGTAATTTTTTTTTTTGAATAAGGGCTAGTTCGAAATAATGAACAACAAATTTTAAAATGGACTATATTTCGAAATAATAAATTTATTGAATAAAAACAACTTCAAGAAATAATGAAATACCTGATGAAATTTTTAAATATAAACACCTTCAATTGAATATAGACCACTTTGAAAATATTAATTTTTTCTAAAAAAAATGTCTGCAAACATTTTTAGAATAAGTAGATGAATCAAAATTTAATTAATTTCAAATTATCATAAATTAACCAATAGGTACTTGTATGAAAGTAAATTCAATTTTATTCAGAATATTTATTTGTTTCTTCTTCAAATTTTTGTATCGTGCATCAATTAAAAATTTGGAAAAATTACAATTTCAAAAGGTTAAAAATAATTATGGAGATTTAAAATTGAAAATAAAAAATTTGGCTTGTAAATCAATGATTTGAAAGGGGAAAAATGAATAAACGAAAAATTGAATTTAATATGATGCAAATTATGATTTCTGTAAAAAAAAAAAAAAAAAAAAAAACTATTTCAGCAGTATTCTTAAATTGCGAAAAGAGTCCATTTTTAAGCACTAGAGTTGATAAAAATAACTACACATATTACTATTCTATTCGGCTTGACAACCTTAAAATATCGAAGAAATATAATAAGTTGCCTACTTTGTTTGCCGTAAATATGGTGGCATGATGTATGTTAATTTGCCTACTCTGTTTGCCGCAAATACGAATAGATGAAAATTATGAAAAATCAGACGTTTTCAGTTCAATTTTGATTTTTTTTTTTTTTTTAATTTTAAAATAATTTTGAATTTATTTATTATCTAGATTTTTTTGGGAACCAAAAATGTTTTCCTTCTACCTACATAAAATAATTTTTTTTTCAATTTTTGCGTTCATTATAAAAAAAAAAATAATAAAAAAATGATTAAAATGTGATTTTATGGTAGGTAAAAAAATGATTCTTTTAGGGCATATAAAAATATAATATGGTATTTAAAATTCTCCCGGTACCTCATGATTTTGAATTTATGGAAATAAGTATTGCCAAATTTTCGCAGTTCCAAATTAGCGAAAAGTTTTTGAAAAGTTTTCTTGTGCATACTATTTTAATTTTATTTTATTTCAAAATATTCATAAGTACAAAAAAAATGTAATGAGCTTGAGTTGAACTTATTCACAAAGTTGTCACCTTATCCCAAGAAAAAATGCTTTTATGCCTAAATTTTCAATTGTGACGTTTTGATGGTTTTGGATACTTCAGACTTTCCCCTTTCCACTGGAATTGGTCCCACCTTTCTATCTTCAAAATTGAGTGAGTGAGATATGAAAAGTTAAAGATATCACCTTATGCTTTTCAGTACTTTTTTATGAAGTTTTGTCATTTTTATCTGTTGTAGGAAAGGATCACTTGAGCTGCGGTATTTTAAATGTTATTATTGAATTCAGCACATCAAAATACTCCAATATCACCAAGTTGAAAGAAAATTTCATGATAATTAATTTTAGTTAATTTTTTGCTCCTCACGGTGACACCACTGATATGGTGATAAAAAATATCAAAAATACTTTTTTAATTCCACTTGATGGTAACATTGATTATTCCCAGATTCAAAACGATATCTTGCACTGAACCAGAACTACACACTTTTGAAACTTGAATTGTATGTTTCTGAAAAACATAATTTTAAGTGTAAGCATCTTTTCTTGGGGCAGAGTCACAAAGTCATCGATATCAATTTAAAATCAAAAGAAAATTAAATTCGCAATTTTTTTAAAATTCACGTGAAAAAAGAATCGATGGGACTACTGTAATCGAAATAAGCCAAAACATAATACAGCAATGATGTAACCAAAATTGGTATCAAACTGGTAAACGATATGTTCAGACTTTTATTAAAATACGTCTCGAGCTTAAATTAAAAACCAATCACTCAAAATAGAAACATGATACCGATAACGCTCCATCAACCTGTCGGAATCGGCACAGCATCGGCAGTATTACGTAATACAAATTATATCATGATACTTTCGCGAGAGTTAAAAGTCGTAAAAAAAATAGCTTCATGATGCCTCCAGTCTTGACTAATTCATCGCATAAATTCAACTCAGAGACAAGAAAAAATGAGCTTAATTTACTCAACTTCTCCACACTATACGAGCGTTTGATAAAAGGAAGAAAATTATCCGAAACGAAGTTCGTCATTTTTGTATATTGTGTTGAGAAATGATAAGAGGAGCAAAGAGAAAGAGAAGCAGAGCCTATTTCGCGTTTTAAAACTCGCTAATACAAATTAATTCCAGACTTAGAGCGCGATAATTCATCGGTACAGAAAAAAAAAAAACTCCTTTTCACAGCGAAAGTTAACTCAGACTCGACGTATCAATTGACAAAAAACTTGTTGGTTTTTCATTGGTCGCTTTCGGCTCACTATTAAGTAAATACAATACCGAAGAATATTAATTTGAAATTCCCTTTTGAGCGATATTTCTTTGGGTAAACTCGACTAAACGCGATATAGTATTTACTTAATGGTGAAAATTTCATGGAAATTATTATTTCTGAAGAAAGTTTATGCTTTAAAGTATATAAGAACATTTAAGCAACTTTACGCTTATTTAAATAAATCACCGAGACCGATGCTCCTCATAAAGTGCAAACTCTTTGCGGTTAATACGGCGAAAATTAATTTGACGAAAAACCCGTCTATCGTAATATCTCGACCTAGTATACCTACTCATTTTGCCATTTTTTATTATCAAATCAAGATGAGAATATATTATTTAAAAATGCATCCTATCTCAGTACAGTAAAAAGCTTTCCAGCGAGATCGAAGCGATGTTTTTTCTTCTATTTTTTATCGTATAACGAGAGTGCACATTGTATAAGACGTAATTTCACGCGCAGAATGATTTTTATAAAGTGATTTGGACGTTTTTATCAATGGCGCCCGAACAGGGACACATTGTTAATGCCGAATACTCCGATAAAGCTGACCATCTCGTTACGTATGAAACTTTTTACTCTGCAGAAATGGAAAAGGTTGTGCCAATGTACTAAATGTATGTATGTATAAAGTAAATCGACCAATGTAAAATTTTGCATACTCCCAAGTACATTGGATAGACGAGTAAACGTGCAAACTGTATTTAAGTATGTTCGAGATCATTTGCACAGTTAATACGTAACTTATAGTGTAGGATAGTGTATACTTATATAAGAAACTTTTTCACAAGCAAACTTGAAACATTTATAGTTTAACTTATGCATAAGTTAAACTATAAATGTTTCAAGTTTGCAACTCGGTTCAGTATAACGGAAGTATTCGCCAAGTTAACAGCGCCTTTGGGAATTTTGTTTGATAGAAGCAAAGACAATCCGAATACGCACAAATTTTAACCATGCTGCCATTTGCGTGTTGGTTACGTCACTCCAGCGTAGATACTTTTAGATAAAAAAACCAGCAGACAGGAGCGAAAAGGCAGGCAGCTGTTACATAAATCAAAACTCTCTATAACTTGCAGCTTGTCAGCCTCATTGGAGATGTAAAAATAATATTAACTGAACCGAACGTCACGTCATTGTCACGCAAAATATTAATCCAATTATTTTGCCACTTTTGAACTCTGACGCGATGCCACGCTGGGCAGAAGAATTTCCAGAATATTTAAAACCAACTCATTGCCGTCTATGGCTAAATGGTCTTCGAGGAAAGCGCGTGAAAGCGAATCTCTGTACTGTTTACAAAAATGCGCTAGCCCGATCCGACGCAAAAAATCTATAATAAGCAAGTCGCAGAGATCACCATAACTTTAATTAAATTAAAAATGGAAACTTTTTTTACTCTCGGCACGAGCTTTGAAATCCATCACGATGCCGAGTGAAGTGAATCAAGCCATGTAGAAAAATACACGAGTGGCCTATAACAAAAGCTACAGGGATTCGTGTGCGATTCCCGTGCCGAAGTAGACCATATATGCAACTTGTGTTCTGCCAACAAAACTTTCAAATTAGGTTTGTTTTTCATTTGGAAATCGGCACACGCGAAATAATATCGCCCCGCAGTTGTATCTGTAATTCAACGAGCATACGCGATATGCTCATCCCCTGGACATCTTCCATTTCCTTCTCGTCGCCTGTATTGAGCTGCCCTGGTACACATACGCAATCGTTAACGTTCGGATATTAGTATTCGTTTTCACCTCGAGCGATTAAAATCACGTTTCCAACCTATCATTTTGATATTACCAGATAACAATTGTGAATCATTGAACGTTTGCAGGGTCTGACGTTCTGTAAAACCGTATAATGACTTTGTTGTAATATTTGCATTGTATTTCGCAAATAAAGGTCTTCGGATTCCTGGCTAGATACACATGCCGCAAGCTGATACCATATCATGCCTTACCTACGCTGTAATACCCGAAAAAGCTCCCTACATTTTCGATATCAGTCTTCGCCATTCTTTGCAGTATACTTAGTCTAAGCGAATTCACAATTTACTTTCAAGTCAATAGGTAGAATCCATATCGCCAACTTTCGCACATTCTCTTGTTGCTTATGACACTTCATTATTAGATTGACCGAATTTTTATCAGAGATTGTGTTGCACCTTCATCGACAGTTTCTATTGATTAATCTTAAAGATGTCTGTAAATTCTGTGGAATGTCCCTGCTGTAAACTCCTTCATGAATGTTCTTCCTTCTTAAATTCCTAATTAATATCTGTGAATTTCTCTGAATGCTTGAAAAATTGGAGATCTCATACTTAATGGCTGCGAGATGCTTTAGATGCCTGTAATATATTCCTTGAGATGAAGGTGTTATCAAGTTCGGTTCAAGGTCATTTTCCCAAAGCCAAAATCCCGAACGGGCATTTCCTGAATGGGCCATTTCCCGAATACCTCTTTCCTGAATCTGTTTTCCCCAATGCCGAAATCTCAAAGACAAATCCCGAATGGCATTTTTCCCGAATGCAAAAATCTCGGATTAATAAAAATTATTTCTATGGAATTCCACGCGATGCTGAAATCGCTCGCGTCTGTTAAGTGGTGTTGCATACTTTGAAACGGATGGCCCATCCAAATTCGTTGTAATGTGTTATTATAAAAAATTTATAGAATTACCTATGTAGAAATAATTTTTTTTAGAAATACGACAAATTTTGTAGAAAACTACAAATTTGGTGAAGGGACCTATTTGTTTAAAATGTTGAGGACAAATTTTGAAAATTGATTAATTTTAAAAAATGACAAATGTTGAGAAAATGAAAAATTGTCAGGATTTTAATAGAATGAAAAATCAATTTTTTTTTTTTTTTTTTTTTGAAAAATAGCAAATTTTGAAAACAAAAATCATTTTTAGAAAGATGATTAAGTAGGTAGCTAATAATCGAAAAGTTACAAATTAAAGTAAATGAATAATGCTAAGAAAACAAAAAATTAACATTCTGTTATTTTTAAGCATGATTTTTCAAATAAACCGCCAATCATGTATTCGGGAAAGAAATCATTCAGGATTTTGGCATACGATTCTGTGATGTTTACTGTAATCTTACATAATTTAAAAAAATTTAAATTTCCTAAATTTCCTTTTCTATAAATTCCTCAGAACATCTGTGAATTCTTTCAGAAAAATTTTTAATGTCTTAACAAATCTTTTGAATGCTGTAAACTCCTCTGATGTGAATGTCGGTGAATTCCTCTGAAATCTTATGGAATTTTCGAAATCTAGTTATTAATGATCAAAATTATAATGATTGTTTAGATTACTCGTAACAATAACTATGTAGGGTTATCATATTACTCATATTACGAGTAAGTAGAGGTATTAATACAAATATTAATTAATGTGAAAATATTGATGTTTGTGTTCAATTTGCCCAAATCTCTAATTAATTTTTGCAATTGAAATATTTAATAAAAAGTTATTCCAGAGTTGTTTAGATTACTCGTAACAATAACTATGTAGGGTTATCATATTACTCATATTACAAGTAAGTAGAGGTATTAATACAAATATTAATTAATGTGAAAATATTGATGTTTGTGTTCAATTTGTCAAAATCTCTAATTAATTTTTGCAATTGAAATATTTAATAAAAAGTTATTCCAGAGTTGGTTTTCCAATATTTCCATCCTTCTTCTCATATATTTCCTGTATATTTATAGTGATGGAAAAATGAGTATGGAGAATGAGAACGGGGATGATACTATAGGTATGAAGTTGAATTTTCCATGTTCCATACCGTGGTATTGTGGTTGTTGCATGCTGCACACAACAATGAAAGTATACGCTATTCGCAGTCTCTCGGCATTTGGTATATTGCCAAGCATATAATTTCATGCACTTCAAATTCCACAATGTTGGCTCTCATCGTAATTTATACCGTCTATGTAATTTTTCACCAATCTTTTCAGTCTTCCTCCCGCGACATGGTAGCCACAATCGATGAATCGATATAGCAAGTACACATTAATTAACCGGCATCGGCGGAGGCAGCACGAGGGCGCAAATTTATACCATTTCACAATGAATAGTTTGGTTGTCGTGTCGTTACATCGAAAAGTAATTAATCAACCGAGCTGAAAATATCATTTATAAACTTCCAATATGAAGATGAATGTATTACTAATCGTATCCGCTTTATACAAAGGTTATTTCCGATGGCGAAAACTTGGTCGGTTATTCTATGTACATAGCGACTACTCGCGCTCTCTTTCCTCTGATGCTGCACAAAATGACCTGCCCAATCAGTTCATAACGACCGCTACGATTTTCAGCTCTTCCTCGATAATATTAATTAATTAATTAATCTTATCCCACCGTGGTATTAAATACGTTCAAACTAATACTTGTACGAAAACGAGTATTCGTCTGCGAGGCGAATTAAAATACCTAAATTTTGTCGAATTCAGTTCACCAGATGAACTATTTCAACTCGAGATTTCGTTGGAGTATCTACATAATTTAGTTGCGAATTTGTAAGTAGTTTCAGTTTTGTACAATTGTGCACTGTTTACCTTAGGGTTTCGAGTGCGTATTTCATAATAAACTATATAAAGCTACAACCGCGCTGAAACATCAAATTACATAATGCGTAAGTAACATTGCCAAGTTAAAAGAGCAAAAATTAAAGGACCAAAATATACAAAATGACAAAGGCATCTTGTGGTCAACAACAATACAAAAGTCAAAGCATTTATATACTTGTTTCACAATATAAAGTGGGCTTTAAACTTGATTTTAGTACAAAGTTGCTCTCGTGGGAGAATAGCCCTTATTTTCCGCATGAGTTGATAAAATTAGTGCAATGCATATTGCAGGAGCTTATTTCATTCCTCGAGGTAACTTTCATCGTGTGGTCTACTTGGAATATGAAAAAAATGTGCTTTTATGAATTTTGTTCTGGGAGAGCGTAAAATAAAGGTGGAAATTTGTATTTCATTTCATTTTTTAGAACTTTAGAAAATCGGAAACGTTTTTAATTATTGGTACACTTATATACATACTTAGACATTTATTTTTTTATGATTTAGCAAAAACACTAAAATGTTGATAAATAGGTACAAAAATTTTGATTCATTTTTACGAATATCAAAATTTGATAAAAATTGGAATTTTGTCATTTTTAAAAACTTTTGCAAAATTTTCAAAGTTGGATCAATATTCTTAATTTGATGAGGTTTTACTATTTTAATAATTTACAAGTTTTTAGCTATGGTTTCTTCAAATTTTGAAGAAAATTCAGAATATAATCATTTTTGAATTTTAATAAATCCTTAAAATATGTATTTGATGGTATCTTTTTTTGGGGGGAGAGACTCTGTTTTGCCGACGAAAAATCATGAGGAAACAGAAATGGTTTTAATACTTGCCAATTTTGCTCTTAAAGTTACTGATTTTATTTTTGTTTGCAATCTAATGTTGCCGAAAATGACGATTTTGCCGAAAAATGGCATTTTTGCGGACAAAATTCTCTAGATTATTTCTGCATCAACTAACATTATCTTCAAAATTTTTTCAGATTTTTAAAATAAAATTGACTCATGTCCCAATATCTTGTAATCTCAACGTGAGATTTGCAAAAATTTCATCACAGATTAACCTATAAGTAGACAGAAATTCCATGCATTAAAAAAGTCTCGCTTATTTTGTTAAAAAGGAGCTGGGTTTCCTCTAGTTACGGAGCTATTTCAGAGATAGCGGTTACGTAACAGCAGTTCAAGGATGGAAAGGGGAAGGACACAGACTTATCACGCACTCGCGCATGTTCACTTTAAGACGCCCTCTTTCACAAAACTGTGGAACTTCATTTTTTTTTATTATTGTTTGACTAAAAGTAGGGCAAGACTTTTTTTTTTACAATAGGGCTGGCTATCTATTTATAGGTTAATCTATGATGTGAGTAAGTCAGAGAAATTATTGATTTTCACCAAGTTTAAAGTAATTTTCTTCTATTTTTCAATAAAAAGTTTATTTTAAAAATCTAAAATTGATTCGACTTTTTTTCAATGGGTTTTAAAATTTTTTTAAATTACTTTCTATATATAGGTAGCCAGGTAGGTACATATACAAATTTTAAAAGAACATACTTATTCGTACCTACTTTTGTGGTTCGCAATTTTTATTTTTCGTAACAATCTACACGTAGATACCCCAGGAAAATATTTCTTTGGTCGTTCTTAGCATTCATTTCAAAGAACAGTTGGCAATTTTTAGGAGAAATCTATATCGATTTCGCTTTCAACTACAATGTTCTGCATATTTCGTATACCCACCAACATTCTAAAATTTACTTCAAACGAAACAGAATAATAATGCAAGAGAAACCGAACAAAGTATGATACCCACGACAAGCAATACAAGAACAAAAGACCGATTTACAAACCTATGTTGTAAGTACCTACCTACTATACTTAATATTCTGTGATTACCTGTTTGCTCATATAAAAGTTATGCCTACACACAAGAAGTAGGAGTATAATAAAATATAAACTGAGGATGAATTCATACGTTATATTTGAATAGAATATGTACCCATACTCAGCTTTAGATGAGCGTAGGAGTACAATTTTGCCATCCAGCAAAGTCGTAGTCTCACGATAATCGTCAGTTATATTCTCATATGCCTACGTACTTACATTTGCATATCGACGGTTTCACTGTGAAAATCGATACCGCATGTCGTGTAAAAAATTAAATTCATACGCGATGAGTGAGCAAACACCTTTATTTCTTATTTAAAAACTGAATAGGTGAAAGTGGGAAGAGAAAAAGGAAGAAAATAATTTTAAGCCGCGTGTTAAATGTTAATTTTTTCGGCAACTTGCAGAACTTGCTATTCGTCTTCGAAACGATGCTTATTTTCGTTACACAAATAGTTTATCTTCCGGAAGCGTTAAAAGTTAATTCTGGAGAGGAAAAAAATTAGAATTTAGATAAAAAGACAGTTTCACACTGAAGAAAAGTACTAAATGAAGGTTGTTTCGTAAGTAAAAACGTTGGCACGAAGCCTATTCTAAATTGCTTTGCAGAAAGTTGCGAAGTTTTTCTTCTTACGGTATCAAGAGTAGGTAAGGATGATGGCGTATGTAAGTTTGCGCTGTATGGTGTATTACTGCGCTGTAAAATAATTTTTTTTTTTCCTACGTACTTGTAAACATTTGAATTTTCACTATACTCGGTACTTTATCGTAGTTTTGTTGCCAATTCCGGGCTGAAATTTTATATTCTTATAGGTTAACACGTACGTCAGATTTTTTATAATTTAAACCCCGGAGTTGAGGCAAAAATTAACGACACGGTCGCGTCGCCGTTGCGTTAGGTTCAACAAGAAAATAAGATATTACGAAGGCGTGTCATAATGTAAATTACCAAAAGGCATAACTACGATACGTTCTTTTGTTAAAGATTTGCACGCACGGTATGTTTATAAACAGCCGGTCGCTGGCGATGGTGCTGGCGCTTGCTTTGTAATAAATAAGAGTTTCAACCTTTTTCGAACGCCGTTGGCGAAAATTATGCCTTTACAATACGCTTGAAAAATTATGAGAAATTAAAATTTCGCCAATGTGAAAGCGCATCTTTGCTTGCAGAACTCTTAATGAGTTGGCCAAAAATGGTAAACACGCTACCGTCGCGGTATTCGACGAATTTCTTTGAAATGAATAATTATTGTAAACGTTTGATCTCTTATTCAAGGCATGGTATGGGCATAGCATGGCATTTTCTTTTGTTGTATGGAATTCGAAGGAATGAAAGATAAATTAAAGTGTTAATTATTTTTTGACCATCGTTTTAATCATTTTTTCCATCGAGATGGGGGTGAAGAAAAATAAAGGAGGGGATGCTTTGTCGTTAGAAAATCAATGTCATTTAATGTCATTTTTTTTCACTCAATTGTCGTTTCTTACATTACCTAAGTATGTATGTATACTTAATTATTTTTATCTGGTATTTGCTCTATTTTCCACTTTGATGATTTTACTTTGTTCTATAATTCAAGGTTAATGCAGCAAATAGCTGAAGATTGCTTTTCAAAAAAAATAAATAGATAAATAAATAAAATAAAATAAAATGGTACCCTAAGTAAATTGTTTATTTGGCGTAAATTTCCAATTTTTTGGTTTAGAAAATTCAAAACCTATTCATGTAAAATTTTCCTAGACATTCCATTGTTTCGAAAGTAGGTATATAAGTTAAGACTCACATTCAAATTGTTGTTCTTTCGTAAAGCCATTCCCAGAAAATTTCTACGAAAGCGGCATATCATCATTGTTTTTCAAAAATCCAACATACATTTTTATACCTAACTATGTATTTTCCAATAATTATCAAGCGAAAAAAAATGTAAAATATGAAATTTCTAAATTAGGTATTGCAATTTTATAAATTGATTGTAGGTAAGAAAATTAAGTTAAAAATTTAATTCATGACCAGAATTTGAAAAATATGAACTGCTCCATGCTCCATCTCAAATCTGGGGTTAGGAGTTGGTTTGGAGATCTTCTGAGATTGATTAGTTTTGCGCTGAGTTCTCAAGACTATTCGTTTATTTTTTTCAAATAATGCAACAAAAAACTTTGTAAGTAGGTGCCTATTGCAAACATTTTGTAAAAATGACTGAACAAACTAAAAAAAAAAAAAAAAAAAAGCACAGTAAATCACTTCACTTAGACCCCTGCGCCGAGGCGACAATAGTCAGCGGCGTGATATTGATAATTTTCAGTCGGCGTGAGCGACGCGCCCGTTTCACGCAGATTGCGACGATCGGCGGCGGCTTGGCGGCGTTGAATAGCGTGAATTTTTTTTTTTCGTTAATTTTATGTTCATTTTTTTACGCCATAACTGTTTGAATGCATTGATTCTTGATTACAATTTTGATTCTGAGAGAAAAATAAACTTTTGGAAGAAGATTGCCCGAGCGAAGCGAGGGCGTAAATTTTTTGGAAATTTTTTTGATTTTGAATGGAAAAAAATCCGTTTTATGCATAAATTTGTGTTTTTAAATTTAATTTGACCCTTGACGCCGCCGGTTCACGACGACGTTTCATCGGCGGCGGCGTTCAAAAAGTGGTAAAATTCCTCGGCGGCGGTGGCGTGGCGCGGCGACGCAGGGGTCTACTTCGGATTAATCTAAAATTAATAAAAAGTAAGAGTGATAAAAAAATTCTGAATTTTTTGAGGGCTGATTTTCAAAAAAAATCGGAATAGTTAAGTTTCACTTTATTTTTTTTTTAATTTGGGACCAATTTTCAATTTTTTAGAATAAATTTTTTTACAATTTTTTAGAACGATTTTTTTTGGAATTTTTTAGAATGAAAATTTTTTCCATTTTTCAGAATGAAATATGATTTTTCAATTTTTTAGGATGAAAAAATTCTAATTTTTTGTAACACTATTTTTCAAGTTCCTATTTTTTTTTAAATAAATAATTTCTCATTTAAAAAAATAATTTTCCTGCATTTTCTCAATAGGTATTATTTTTTTGAAATAAAAAAATGATTCCTCAAAATTTTCTAGAAAATTTGAAACATCAATATGAGGTTAGCCGTAGGGCAAAATTGAAGAGAAAGCGGGTAATAAAAATTAACCCACTTTTGAGCATCGTATAATCGAGGTTCTACTGACTAGTGTATATGAAGTCTTTTTTTTTTGGTGAAAAAATTTACAAAATTTTTCAGCCCCTCCCCCCAGCCCTCACAATATGAGCACCACTTGAGAAAATAATGATCCGCCGGCTATGAAATGAAGTGAACAAAAATGGAAATAATCTTTGAAAATGGAAGAAAATATAACCTACGAGTATTTCCAAAATTCACAAGAAAAAAATTAAATTTTGGCATTTTACAAATATATTTTTTAGAAAATTGGATCAATTTTTGAAACCCTGCTAAACTTTCAAAAAAATTAAAACTTCAATTTTTAATATATACCTAGACAATTATTCAAATTTTAGTGAATATTCGAAGATCAAAATTTTTAATCGAATAATTTTATAATGTTGAAAAAAAAATTAAATTCCTCAAAATATGTAGGTACTTATTCAAAAAAATTTAAAATAGGTACTCTTATGAATTTTGCAATTTGGTTAACTTTTAAATATAATAAGTACCTTACTTAGCTATTTAAAGTGTGCTTAATTTTTCAATTTTTTTTTTCAAAATTCAAAATTTTTAAAATTTGATAGAACTCGAAAATTAGTTCATTCAGAAAACTTCAAAATTGAATAAGCAAGTTTTTATTGAAAATTTAAAAGATAAGTATTTCAATTGATTTGTGAAATTGCGTTAATTTTTGAAATTATGCCAAATTAAAAAAAAATATGTTCTTTTTTTGTAACTTATAAGAGTCGACCAATTTTGGAATTACAGTTGAAAAAATTTTCAGAACTTAAAAATTTGGTGATTTATAAATTTTGATTTTTTTAAATTTAAGTGATTTTTTTTGTGCAATTTTTAATACTTATTTGGCTATTTCTGAATCTGTGGTCTTAATTTTTTTTTAGTTGCTCTAAATTCAAAATTGTTAAAATTTGATACGTAGAACTTAAAAAACTTAATATATGGTCAGGTCTTACGTAAAAAAAGTTTCACACTGCTTTAAGTCAACCTTTTAAAAAATGAAGTTGTACAGTTTTGTGAAAGAGGGCGTCGCGTCGTGAAGTGACTATGCGCGAGTGCACACTAAGTCTACTTTTTTCCTCTTTTCCATCCTAAAAATGCTGCTACGTAACCGCTATCTCTGAAACAGCTACATAACTAGATGAAAAACCAGCTCCTCTTTAACAAAAAAGCGAGACTTTTGTAATGCATGGACTGGCTATCTATTTATAGGTTAATCTGTGGCGAAATTTTTTGCAAATCTCACGTTGAAATTACTGGATATTGGGGCATGAGTTAATTTTATTTCAAAAATCTGAAAAATTTTTGGAGATAGTTTTGGTTGATGCAGAAGTAATCTAGAAGGGTAAATATCTCAATTTCAAAAAAAAAAAACAAAAAAAAACCCTCATACTTACTTTTTTATCATTACAGAACTTTTGTAACCCATTTACGACAATTTTTCGTTCTTATTGCAGACAAAAAATATGAAAAACATTCTATTACCACTTTATACGAAGCGGAGCACACATACTACTCGTGCGATATTTGAGTATTTCAATCATTCACCATAAAATTCATATTCTCTCTCTTTCTCCATCGCCATATAGCTACGTATATTTCGCAGCTGGTAATAAAAATGTAAAATATAATCTGAGAAAATATAATTTTTAACGTGAAACGCTCGTTTGGGAGCAGTATTACGTTGTTGGGGCTTATCTTATGCAGACGGGAAATTAATTTACATTCATTGAATCGGAAAAGTATGACGGCAAAAAGTGTAAGATTAGTGAAACGAGAGATCGTACAGCGCCGAAAGAGCGAGACAGACAGAGTGAAACAGAACGACGTACCATGGACAGAATACGCGCCAAAGTAAAGCCGATAACATTTTCAATTACACGAGGCATTGGCGCGTATAAAACCCCTACAATCCTTTACCCAAAATACCGGTTACTTCGCAATGAAAATAGGTCGTTACCGAAATTACGACACTTCAAATTCTACCGTCCAGGTATTATACTTTTAAAACATCTATTTTCGCTATAAAAGAAAACCGAGAAGAAAAAAGAGAATATCTTTATACGAGTAGTAGGAGCAGGAAAAGGTTAAAAAGAAAATTACAAAACACCTTAATATCTCTACACGACGCCACGCCACGCCACGCTGGTCGCACTCCAACCACCAATTTCTTGTACAAATTTTTCTACAATATATACCTACCTAGTTGTGGTTTAATTTACGCATTGTGTGGCTTGCTGCGTTCTACGATGAACTGACTCGATACGATTGTGTTTCATTTTTGAAGCAGCAAAAGCGACAAAATTAAAGATATTTAAACTGAATCAGCCTTTTATGCGGAGGCTGTAATGGAATTCCAGCATGTTTTTTTATTTTAAAAATACGACGAAATTTTCTCTCTCTCTTTTTCCTTGTATAGGAACTGAAACATAAACGGTAATCTTTTTGTTTTATTGTGTGCGCATCGCGTAGGTAAATACGTTCGCGTTAGGCTTAAAAATACCTATATTCTATTCAATCCGAAAAGCTATGTTGTTTTTTTTTTTTTTTTTTTTTTTTTTGTTACCTTATACACGTATAATATACAAAGTCTGTGTGGAATGGTATAGTACATTTGAGAATATTGAAAACTCGATGTGTACACGTTGCACTGCTACACACATACCAACTTTTTATAAATTGTATTAATGGAATAACGTTCGTACAGCGTTGGCTTAGTATACGCGATACGTACGTATAGGTACGAGAACATACGAATTAATAATTACGCTTTAATTTGAAACGAAGATCTGGAATTATTATGTATCGAGTTCTTTTGTGTGGAAAAAATGCATCAAGTTAATACTACCTTCTTTGCGTATTTACAAAGCACGCTTTTATAATTCCGCATTACACTTTGTGTATTACTACATCAAGTCGTTAACTATGCTCGGGCTCGAATCGAGCAAATGATGAAATAAAAGGGGGGGAAAATCCGTAATTTTTCAAAACGTTTGTTTGAAATATTTCATTAGTAGTAAAAACGACTGAAAGTACTCGTATTCGCGTTTACGTGCAAGTAGGTATGTGTATGTACTTTTTTTGCTTTCAATTTAGCTTTAGAGAAGAAATATGAGGCGAGTATGAAGGGATGAAGGGCGAGATATATTTTGTACACGTGTATTTTGCATACATTTATGCTTATTTATATGCGGAGGGAGGTAATTCAATCGTGTCAAAACCTCTTTTCTCACTACTTTTTTTTTCAAAGATTGATTGTAATTGCAGTAAATTTTACCCAAAACTCAATTGATTCATTTCAAAAAAAAGAAAAATGCATTTAAAAAAATATATTTATACCTACCTTTCATCCTTTTTTCATAACTAATATTGTAAATTGTTTGATTACGTAAAAGAGAGGATGGGCCTTACCTTTTGGGTGCGGCTATGTGTGAATTGTATGGCTTTTTGTCAATTCACGAAATCTGATCTAAGTTTAGGTGCTAACGATTGTGACAAAATTTGATTTTTCGCAATTTTGAAGGTCTTATATCATATTATTATTAAAAAATTCTGAAAAAATATTAAGTATAAAGTATTGAAAAATAAACAAGAAACTGAAAAATGTTCACAAAATTTTTGTACTTACTTATTATCCAAAAGTTTTGAAAATAAAAATTGCATCATTTTCACAAATTTAAAAAAAAAATCTCAAAATTTCAGTAGGTGCCAGAAAACTTTTTCAAAAAAAAAAAAAAAAAAAAAAAAAAAAAAAATCCCATCACTTTTTCATCAAAAATCTAATAAAGAAAATAATCAAAAATTTCAGAATTTTTTAGAAAAGTTTCAAAAAATTGTAGAAAATCTTCAAAGAAAGCCCTTTTTATTACCCAAAAATTGAAAAAAAAAACACCCGACTAGGTTTTTTGGAAAATTGTCTCGAAATTATAGAATTTTCCACAAAATTAAGTCTGTCTAGATAACTTTTTTATAGAACGTCAAAAAATTGACATAATTTCAGAACGCACCTGAAATTTTTACTCGGAATTTTTCACAAAATTCCCAAGAACGTTTCAAAAAAAATTCTAGAAATTATATTTTATCATCAAATTGATATTTTACCCCCATTCGGATAATTTTTACAAAATTTTAAAGTTTTTTAAAATCAGAAAATTATTTTAAAAATTTTCGGAGAACTTTTAAATCAAGATTTTATGATAGGTAGGTATTTATTAGAAAAAAAAAAATATAATTTGAAAGAAAAACTTTTATAAAATATGAGAGAATTTCTTAAAAATTGTAAAATATAATAAAACTTCATAAAATATATCACAAAGTTTCGAAAAAAATATGATATTTTCATAAAACTCCTCAAAAAGTTATAAACATTTTTCCTTTCGCAAATTAAAAAAAATTCAGAATTCGTAAAGGAAACATTTTATGAAATGCCAGAAAAATCATAAAATATTGCGTAAATTTTTCACAAAAATTGAAAAAGTTTTTTAAAATTTTTACGAAATTCCAAACAATTGTTCACAAAAGTTTACTTCAGACACCCTAAGAAATTCTTTTAAAAAATTTCAGAATTTTATGAAAATTCTGAAAATTTTCAGATAACTTATTTTCAAAAAATAACTTCAAAAAACTTCGAAATACTTACAAGAAAACTCCTTATAAAAGTTCAGTTAAGTCAGAAAATTTTTCGCGAATTTTTCTCAAATTTTCAAAATTATTTATGCAAAAATTCTGAGATTTTTCAGAAAATGAAATGCCTTAAAAATTCAGAATTTTTGTCCAATGTGTCAGAATTTTTCGATAATTTGAAAAAAATTCAGAAAACATTTTTTTAATGTCCAGAAAATAAAATAAAAAATATGAATTTCTTACAAAATGTCAGAGAGATATTTTTACAAAATTATATGAAGAAAAAAACTGCAGATCTTCGGAATATCAGAAGACTTTTCATAAAACCTCAGAAGTCACAAAATTTTACGTGAATTTTTCAGAAAATTTCAGAAAGTTTTCGCACAAAGCTAAAAAAAAATTCAAAATATATTACACGTATTCAGATAATTTTTTTTTAAAATTCAAAAAAATTCACAAAAGTCCATTTCTTGCGCTTCAAAAAATTTCTTCAGAAAAATTAGTGCATTTTATGAAAATTCTAAAGAAATCTTCTGATAACTTACCTATCTTCAATTTCAGAATACCAGAAAACTCCTCATAAAATTTCAGGAAAGTGATGAAATTTTTTGTAAATTTTTATCAAATTTTTTTTGCTAAATTTTTCACAAAATTCAAGAAAATTTTTCAAAAACATCCTCTTCTCAAGTTTTATTACCTAAGAAGATTTCTCAAAAATTTTCCAGGCCTCCAGAACTTTTTAAAAAATTGGTGGAAAAATTATCATTTTATTGAGGTTTGGAAAATGAAAAAAATTGGAAATTTTAACAAAATGTCAGGGAATTTTATACAAATTTGAAGAAAAAATTCTATAATGTCGAAAAGTTTAAAAAACAACAACAACAACAACAACTTTAAACGTTCAGAATACCAGAAACTTTTCATAAAATTTCAAAAGTCACCAAATTTTCCTTTAATTATTCAGAAAGGTAAAGAAAGTTTTTACAAAATTAAAAATAAAAATTGAATAAATACTTATTCAGATAACTTGTCACAAATTTTGAAAAATATTTTTGCAAAAAAATTTTCACGAAAGGAAACCCAAAATATTAAAAAAAAAATTACAAAACGTTTTTCAGATTCCAAGTAAGTAATTCCTGTAATAATTCCGCACACAGATGCTTTTTTTAAAACCATCCTCTTTGCTAATGTTTTTTAGTCAATTTTTTCTTTTTCTGTTTTTGTACCTGAAAGTTTCCCACTCAAGTATCTTTCCTGTAAAATAGTTCAAATTCAAATCTGACAATTAGAATCACCCAAGGGTGTTAAAAATGCAACTGTTTTACAGCATTATAGAAAAAGTATCGTTTAAAAAATTAACGCAACCTTCAAAAAAAATCAAGGGACGTTAAACATTGGGTAAAATAGGCCCATCGAGAGATGAAATTCCATTAATGAAATTGCAAGAATTGAAACGTTAAAAAGCCTACCCGCGCGATGCGCTATTTGACGTGATAAAAGAACCGAGACAGGCTAGGTCAATAGAGCCGAGGTGGAAAATACGTGCGAAAATAATCGACTTGATAACAAACGCACGTCGCTCGTATGCTTATTACGGGTGTACAAAATTGACCCATACGCTTATTGACATGTGAAGTTGAATCAGTAATTGGTAGCGATATAGGCAAGACAGGTAGAATAGGCGTCTATGAGAATGCCCTATTTGACAGCGGTGTTTCGGTAATAAGCCTTTTCTAGGTGTTGCAGTCAACGATTGACAGATGGAAGTTGGGGCAAAAACCACCACTTCACAGTCCACGTACATGGGAGATATTGATACCTTTCGTTAGTAATTTAGAAATGCGCGATTTTTTCTTCAGATCGAGACAATGCGATGCGATGTTTTTTACGTTGTACTTTTTATGAGATACGCGGCTATAACATTGAAAATATGTATCGAAAATGAGCGAGGTATTCAATTTTATCGTCAAAACCTGGTAGCAGTTTCATCCAATTTCCACGTGATATCGATATCTCGAAGCGAGCTTATGTAGATCAAAATGCGTTGTTCGTTTTTTATATTTTGTAAAATTTACAAACTGTCGAGAAACACGTTTGTGTCATTTTTAGCGTTACTCGAGCTTATCAGAATAATTCGAGTTGATATACGAGCGTTGGAAAAATTGCAGAAAATTTTTTTCCAGAAAAATACTAATGGTTTGAAATTTTTTACCTCGTTTGCTTTCAATATGCTCGTGATTAATAATGAATCGGTCATTTATGAAACACCATAAGTTCAAAAGTTAAAATTTACAGGAAACATGAAAAACTAAATATCTTCCAACAATTGCTTTTGAGAAAAGTTCTTACTATCCTCAGACATGTATTTCAATCCGATTGAATTCATTACTGGGTTGGTAATCACCAGGGTTCGGATTTTCATGCTCGAGCATGTTTTTTTGTTTAATACTAGATCGAGAATTTTCAAGTTATCTTTACGTTTCAGAAAATTCTAAGTAAAATTGACCCAACTTGTTTTTGCATGTTTGAGCATATTTCACCTTTCAGCGCATATAAACGCATATTTTGGGTATTTTTAGGGAATATTTTAGGTTTTTCGAGAATATTTCACGATTTTCGAGTTTTTTCGAGCATATTTTGACAAATTTGCAATTTCTCACCTAAAAATTTAGCAAAACTGATACAGCTATTTTTTTTCACCCGAATGTGCAACACTGGTGGTACTTTTTTGCATATGCCGGCTTGGCGAGTCGATTTAATTTTCAAACTTACCTACTTATTTTGATAAAATACAATTTCGTTATTTTCTCTGATTTAATTAGAATCAGTAGAATTACCAAATTAGAATTAGAATTAGAACGTTTTTTGCTTTTGAGTAAAAATAAAATTCATTTTTCGTTCTTTTTTGTGTAATTTCTCAATATGTGTTCTAAATACGTCCAATTATGAATCAAAATCATGTAGCTGGCGTTTTCCTCTTTAAATTGACACCCATATCGTTCGAGAATATTTTTAGGTTTTTCGCGCATATTTCGTGTTTTTTAAGGGAATTTTTATGCGCATATTTCCCGTTTTTTCGAGAAAGAATGTCCGAACCCTGGTAATCACCTATTGTTGGTGTAAAGCGCAGCAGAATGGTTCGAAATCATTGGATTTTAGATATTTCTAAAATTAACCTATTTTTTACCTCGTAAACAACATTCAGCAGAGAGGAACTGAAATGCGCCGATTTTTTTTAGGATATATATTTTTTTAAGTTGAGTACGGTCACCAACCTATAAATAGATAGTCAGCCCATGCTAATTTTATTTAAGATAGGTACTAGGAACTTGAAAAATGTTATCTATGCTTAATTTGTCAAAATTTCAAAATGTTTTGTTACGATTTTTTTTCAGGATTGTTTGTAGATATGTGCATAAGATGTACCTAGACTTTTGAAATTTTTCAACTTTTAAAAAAATGAAATTTCAAATTTTTTAATTGAAAGATTTTTAAAAATGTCTTAAAAATCGAAAATGTAAATTTTTTAAAATTGCAATAATTTTTTTAGAACAAAAAAAAACAGAAAAATAAACCTCATAGGTATTTTAAGTTTTGTGTTTGTTAAGATGAAACGATTTGTAAACGGTAAGTATAATAATTTTTTGAAATCAAGGTGGAAATAATAAGTACTTTACCTAAGTTTGAAAAATTGAAAATGGTAAGATTTTTCTGAAAATGCACAATGGAAAGAAGTATAAAAATTGTTTTAAAAAATGAAATTAATAAAAATGAAGTTGAAATTATTATCATTTTTTATGGAGAAAAATGAAAACTAAAAGAATTTAGAAAATTGAAAAACTGAAAATAAACCAACATTGTAAAAAATTGTACCTACTTAATAAAAATAAAAATTTATTAAATTTTCGAAAAATTATAAAAAAATGCTTACGAACTGCTGAAACATTTTTGAAAATATACCTACTTTGGTTTTTTAGAAAATTACTAGGAAAAACGTTCAAGTTAGAATTTTTTTAATACCTACAAATTCCTCTCTCCAAAAAAAAAAAAAAAAAAAAAAAAGTTAGAACAATCGGGTGAACGGGAAAAACTAAATTCGAATTAAAAAGAACAAAAATTTGGAAAAATAAAAATTCAATATACTTAATACCTACTTAATTATAAATTATATATAATTATAGTTAAACCACAAAATTTTAATTTTTTTTTTGAAATAATACATCTACTTCGTTGAAAATGGAAAGTAATTCACGTTTGAATTTTTCAGGTCAAATCCCCCCCTCCCTCCTGCCAAAAAAGTAAAATAAAAAAAAGGCTGAAGAAGTTGAAAAAATTAAATCAATAGGTAGCTAAAAAACTGAAATAATTGAAAAAGTTTTGAAATAGGTAGATAAAAAATGGTAAAAAATTGAAAATTATGATAAAAATTTATTCAAGTTACAAAAAATCTAAAAATTTTGAAAGTTGAAACATCAAAAAAATATACAAGACTTCCTTGTCAAGTTATGAAAATGACCAATTCCATGAAAAAATTCTGCACAAAATTTGCTGCACTACGCCGCAACTTGCAACTCTCTACCTATCATAGTTGTTGAGAAATGTAAGTTTGAAAACACTCAATGTTAGTCAAAAAAAAAATAGTCTGATGAGCATAACTCAGCCCCTGCGCTTCGGACGTTAGGCAAATATATTTACATCGACTCACCATAAGTTTCATTGTTACTGGTTAGACCGCTTCACTCCTAAGTTGGTACACCCTGTAGAAACATGATATTTAAATTGCGCACCCTTGAGTATGTCAAGAATTCGTACCTATGCAAAATTTTGTGAAAATTGAATCAGTACCCGTGTAGCAATTGTCGACATCGACATTTATGTCGACAAAATTCAGACACATTTTTTTCTCGGTTAACGATGAATTAAAAATGATATTTGAGATTTAAAGTAATGTTCTATGTTAAACATAACTGTTCAATCAAAATTTTTGAATTTTTCTGAGTATTTTCCTATAATTTAGAAAACGTTGTTTTTCTACATAGACAAGTCGATGTAAAAATCGACACTCGATAAACGCATCGACATTTATGTCGACAATTTCTGCCAATTGAATTTACAAACTTTATATCTAAAAAGAACTAAAAACAATTAATAGGAACATTTTAAGCTCAGGAATAAATAATTTTTGAAAGAATCATAAAATTTTCTCATTTTTAAAAAGTTTTGAATAATACAACCACTTGTCGAGTTATTGTCGACATAATTGTCGATGGTCGAATAATGCATCGACTTCACTGTCGGCCGTGTCGACCAGAGAAATTTTAGGTCGAGATAGTGTCGATGTGATTGTCGAGGGTCGAATAATGCATCGACTTAACTGTCGACAGTGTTGACCAGAGGAATTTTAAGTCGAGTTAATGTCGATCTAATTGTCGAGGGTCGAATAATGCATCGACTTGACTGTCGACGTCTTGAGGGTGTTTGTGATACTCGCAGATAAAGTGTGTTGTGAATTAGTACATAAGGCTCTAAGAATCATGTCTATGTTAGTTGGACACTCGCATGTGTCCAGCTACAAAGGTGACCTCAATGCCACATATTTGACAAAAAATGTCGAAATGTTGGCTTGAACACTATTTTTGGTTTAATTTTAATATATACTTATATTGAATATTTGAACTTAGTATATTTTTCAAAATCTCACCATTGCAAATGTCGATGTGGATGTCGATATAAATGTCGACACATCGAAATCGGTCACTTTTCGATCGTACATGTCGACACGATTTTGGATGGTTTGTCGAGCTTATTATCGACATGTTTGTCGACCGTCCAAATATGGCTCGACATGTCGACGGTCGACAAATGTGTCGATAATAACCTCGACAAACCATCCAAAATCGTGTCGACATGTACGATCGAAAAGTGACCGATTTCGATGTGTCGACATTTATATCGAAATTAGCATCGACGTTGCTACACGGGTAGTTTTGAAGGAGATCAGTGCGAAAAAAAAACTGGCAAGCTGCGGATGAGAGGGCTTCGCCCTAATAAGGATTGTGAAAATTTGCGAGCTATTATTAGATTTCTAGGTTGAAATTTTTTTCTTTCATCAAATAAATGATATAGACTCTTATGGTGCAAAATTTCAAATAAATTTCTCCTACGAGGTAGAGATTTGCAAAGCGTATTATTCTCGAGGTAATATAATTTGCAAATTTTCCGCCTATCGTAGTCGACAACGACGAAGAGGACAAATGATCGACAAGAGTTTTTTTTGTTCGTGAAATTTCACCGGAGACGGTGGTGTTTTAATTTGGAATAATTTCAGAATGAAATTTTTCAAAAGGGGGAAAATGTCGGCGGCGGTGGTTGAAAAAACGGTATAATTAGGCGGCTAAATGCGCGTTGAAAATTTGAGACGCTTTATTGCGAAATTTATTCCGGTGTTTACTTTTGGCGGTGTACGAAATTACGAATATAAGAACTGAAACCCGGGCCCTTGTTCCAGCGCCGATGTATAAATTCTGGTTTTCTTTTCGCGCTGCTCTTATCCTCATTGTAGGCGTGTTGTAAATTGAAATTTATTCAAAAATAAACATTCATTAAGAGTGGACACGAGGTGTATTTGTACAAAAGTTGAAAAAATACATGACGGTAACGGTGTCTCGTATAGTATACTCAATCACTTAGACAAGTACTCATGTTCAGCCTACACGCTATTTCCGTGCCGGAAAATAATTATCGTTTCGAATTTTTCACCGCATATACCTACTCGGTGATTCACGTGGTCGTGGTAGGTTTTTTTTTCTTTCCTTTCCGAGGCTGCGGAACGAAGGAAAAGGGCGCTATTTACACAATATCCTCCGCATAAATGGTGAAAAAAAAGAAAAGCGAAAAAAAGCAGCGTAACGTGTATCTAAAAATACATCATATGAAAACACCGTTTGATATAATAATTACATGTTGGACGCGAAAGGCGCCTTGATCGTTCATATGTTTATTTTGTACGCAACTAAACATGCAAACAACACGCGCAGAAAAGTTGCACCATTGTCAGGATATATTATAACGAGCACTCGGTCGCGTCTCTGAAACATATCAAACACCTGAGAGTGAGCAAAATGATATAAGGTGTCCTATAAAAGGTCTGCTGTAACGAGTGGTCAATAAGTATACAAAAGTTCGTGTAATGTTTTGCGTACTCCTTATTCAATTTTTCCACAAATCTTCTGATCTGGAATTTTTTTCGATTTCAAAATACCTGGATTAAAAGGGTTGAAAAATTAATTATTTATATTTTATAACATTCAGTTTTCCGCTGACTTTTCAAAATTTGAAAAAACGCAGATAACTTTTTGAAAAAGAATATTTACAATATTTTCATTAAAAATAAAGTGGAGTGATTAAAAAATTTTATACTAGAATTTTTTCAATTTTTTTCATCAATTTTTTGTCTTGAAATTTATTTTTTTCGATTTAAATTTAAATTTAACTTGAAAAAAAAAAAAAAAAAAAAAACTTCAACCGAAACCAAGACTTTTTGGTTTTTAATCATCTTCTTAAAATCTCAAAAATAATATTTAAATTTTCAAGTTTAATATAAAAGAAGACATTTTTTTCTATTATGCTCAGTAAAAACATATAATATTATGCTAAACTGACATTTCTAAATTTTGAGAAATTGAGAAGGAATCTCAATGGTCCATCGGAACTGGTAACAAAATGTTTCCATGGCACGGGTAACATTTTGTTACCTGTGACCATAATGAAAAAAAAATGAAATTCCGTCATGAAAATCCGACACTAAATTGGGTTAGGTTAGGTTTGGGTGGCATAAAAAAACTTGGAAAATTTTTAAAAATTTGATTACTTTTATAGACATTTTGTCAGACATTCTGAAATATTGGAAATTAAAAAAAAAAATTGGACGACTTCTAGACATTTTGAAACTTAGAAATTTTTTTTAGAAATTTTGTGATGATTATTATAATTGTATCGTGAAAGTTCAAAAGATGCTAAGTGCCAAAAACATGTTTTCGAGATAATCGCGTTTAAATGTTTGCATAGCTTGGAGATTTATAGGAAAGGTTGAAATGGGGAAAATGTGGGTACATAGCATACTTTGAACACGTCATCCTCATTTTGAGCAAAAATCAAACCAATATCAACATCTTCGAATCGATTTTTAGGGGTATCAAAAAGATGCATTGAGCATTAAATTTAAATATAATAGTGTTTATTCTTGTTTAATGCCTAAAATATTGAAGATAGGCAAAAAGTAAAAAGAACCTTTTTGAAAGGAAATTTAATTTTCTACACGATAGATCTATTTTTTTATTCATTAAAAATTAAGTACACATTATTTTCTCTAATTTCAAAAAATTGATAAATTTTCAAAAATCAACAAAAACGTTTTATCTTTCTCGCATAGCTCCTGAAATATTGAAGATATGCGAAAAGTGAAGAGGACATTTTTGATTGGAAATTGAATTTACTATAATGTTAAAGTCTTACTTTTTTGATTTCCTCAAACTTAGCAAACTTTGCTTATTTGTGCCATCTTTAGAGCGAATTTTGAACCATTTAGAAATAGATATTGACGTATTTGATAGGTTCAAATTATGACGACATGGACATAGTATACCTAGATAGCAATAACTCCATTTCGACCAAAATGGCACTTAGCGTCTATTGAACTTTCACGATACAATTGTTTTAATTAATACCTATAATAATGTTTTTACTGAGACAAAAATGGGGAAAAAGTCACGAAAAGACATTCTGAAATATAGAAAACTTTTTTTCAATTTGATGACTTTTAGACATTTTAAGTTATGTAAGGTTGTTGGCAAGAATCCGAAAGGTAATTCGTTTAAGCGTACGAGTAATGAGTCATCAGGAGCGCAGGAAATGCAATACTTTGAGTTAGTAAAATGTTGTATTTTCAGCAAGTGGAAAATTTAAAAAAAAAGTTACATTAGGTTATGTTTGAATGACATAAAAAAATTGAAATTTTTAGAAAAAATTTGATGAGTTTTATACATTTTGTCATAGAGTGAAAACGTAGTGTAGAAATAGAACCAACTAGGGAGGTCCAGAGGGCGAAGCCACCCTGGCGAGACGAGAATTTTCTTAAACCTAATTCAGTTGGGGAAAAATTATAATTTTTATTAAAATTAAAGAAACAACGCCTCATAGGTTATTCGAAGAATTTCTGGAATTTCATCTCCACGTTTTGTTGCATATTGCATGCTTCAAATATATATATTTTTTTTCAAACAAAATTCTCAGAAATAAAATTTAAAAAACAAACTCTTCTTTCAAAAGTTTTTTTTAGAAAAAAAAAAAATGGTATAAAAAATATTTTGAAAAGAATTTTTTTCAAAAAATTTTTCATGAAATTTCTTGATATGAATTAAAAACTTTCTTATTAAAAAATCTTCTTACAAAAAATCTCAGAAGTAGGTACATAATTTTATTACTTACTTACCTGCCTTTTGAAAAATTCTCAATTTTTCAAGAAAGTGTGCTAATTTATTTTTAATCTCACGTGTTTCTTCGGATGTTCGTTTGTTTGTTTGTTTGTTTGTTTTTTTTTTTTAAATTTCAATTTGAAATGTTTTCAAAAAATTCTCAAATAATTACATACCTTTAAAAGACATTTTTTGAAAAAAACTATTTTCAAAAAAGTTTTAATAAAATCTTTTACGAAGATTAAATTTTTTCTTTAAACATTTTTTTATCAAATTATTCTCATGGGAATGATTCAAATTACCTACCTAGGTACTATTTTTGAAAAAAAGTAAGAAAATTTTATATGGAAAATATTTTTGCATGAAGTTCTTTTTAAAAATTCCAAAAAACTTTTTTAAAAAATCCTCTTATTAAAAATTAAAAAAACATATGTACTTACGAGTATACCTATATTGAATAAAAAAAATTGTCGAACTGTATATTTTTTTCTGAAATTTTCTAGAAGAATAAAGAAGATAATAATGCATCACATTTATCACCACATTTTAATGATCAGAAGATTTTCAACTACCCAAACTCATTTTTGGAACTGCCAATTATCATTTTGGACCTATTCAAACAAATTAAAAATGCACATTTACCCGTGTAGCAATTGTCGACATCGACATTTATGTCGACAAAATTCAGACACATTTTTTTCTCGGTTAACGATGAATTAAAAATGATATTTGAGATTTAAAGTAACGTTCTATGTTAAACATAACTGTTCAATCAAAATTTTTGAATTTTTCTCAGTATTTTCCTATAATTTAGAAAACGTTGTTTTTCTACATAGACAAGTCGATGTAAAAATCGATACTCGATAAACGCATCGACATTTATGTCGACAATTTCTGCCAATTAAATTTACAAATTTTATATCTAAAAAGAACTAAAAACAATTAATAAGAACATTTTAAGCTCAGAAATAAATAATTTTTGAAAGAATCACAAAATTTTCTTATTTTTCAAAGTTTTGAATAATACAACGACTTGTCGAGTTATTGTCGACATAATTGTCGATGGTCGAATAATGTATCGACTTCACTGTCGACAGTGTCGACCAGAGGAATTTTAAGTCGAGATAGTGTCGATGTGATTGTCGAGGGTCGAATAATGCATCGACTTAACTGTCGACAGTGTTGACCAGAGGAATTTTAAGTCGAGTTAATGTCGATCTAATTGTCGAGGGTCGAATAATGCATCGACTTGACTGTCGACGTCTTGAGGGTGATTGTGATACTCGCAGATAAAGTGTGTTGTGAATTAGTACATAAGGTCTAAGAATCATCTCTATGTTAGTTGGACACTCGCATGTGTCGAGCTACAAAGGTGGCCTCAATGCCGCATATTTGACAAAAAATGTCGAAATGTTGGCTTGAACACTATTTTTGGTGTAATTTTAATATATACTTATATTGAATATTTGAACTTAGCATATTTTTCAAAATCTCACCATTGCAAATGTCGATGTGGATGTCGATATAAATGTCGACACATCGAAATTGGTCACTTTTCGATCGTACATGTCGACACGATTGTGGATGGTTTGTCGAGCTTATTATCGACATGTTTGTCGACCGTCCAAATATGTCGATAATAAGCTCGACAAACCATCCACAATCGTGTCGACATGTACGATCGAAAAGTGACCGATTTCGATGTGTCGACATTTATATCGAAATTAGCATCGACGTTGCTACACGGGTAAAAACGATCGAAATTGAGTTTCTTGCGTTTTTTGATACAATATAGGTACCTACTTGAAATGAATTTGGGCCTGGTACAATTAGACTTTTTACACAATGTGTCATTGTCACTAAAAACAACCTGCCATGTCACGACTTTGTTCTTTGAGAAATTAAAGTAGTTATTGAAAAAATAATTTTGAAATTTGTTGACAAGAGGCTGAATTTTGCTCAACTGAAGTCCTGAAAAAAATCACGAATTGATCTTCTTTTGTGCTGGAATTTATTGAAAATGTTTCATAGGCCACCGTGTATGTATCTATATTTCGCAACAACGCAGGTTCCACCTCGGTGAAAAATGAAGATAAGCGACAAGCGTACATTACCATTAGCTTCGTATACAGAATAAAAATTCACTGCTCGAATAACGAAGCTAGGTACCCGAATGGAACCTTTTTTTTTCTATTTTAAATATCTATCCATTTCCGGGCATAATTTTATTTTAAATGTTCGCAGATTACTTCGTAAACGGTATCATTAATTCAATTAAAAATAATTAATGAATTATTAGCGGCAGTTTACCCTTATTTTAATTTGCGTCATTTTAGTAGCCAATGCATATACATACGTATACCTACGTACACGTATATAGAATTTTCGAGTCGCAAAAAAACACTCCCAATAAAACTTAAAAACATTGAAACGGGGGTTTCCAACCGTAATAACAGTTGTTTTTTCCCTGTTGTTGTTTTTATTCGTTACGTTCAATTGAAGCATTTTTTTACTACAGGAAAATGAAATTAATTAAATTGAGCGAATATAATAGATTCGATTGGCGTAATAGCTTAATTTTTCGCTTTTTGACTGTATTAGACTTTTTTTTTAGTCTTCGTGTGTGGACTGTAGTATTGTATGGTGAAACGTGCGCTTCATCTATATACGTTGTATACGTTGACACCGTATCGTAAATTCTGAACACGAGGTTAATGTCGTCGTCGATTGATATCGTTAAAATGAAATATGTGTGGTGAAAAAGCCGAAAAGTATTTACGCTCTATAATGCCACATAAAAAGGAAATGATAAAGCCAATGGTCTTTATAAATAGTCACCATATCGTTTCTAGTTTCGCAATTATTACAGCTCGGTATTATCTCTAAATAATAATAATGTGGTCAAATGATCGCCACCGTTGAAATTTATTACTAGATTAATTTCGATACCTTATTCGACGTAACATTGTTATTGATTCCATTGTTGAAACCTTGTTGACGTTGGCGTTGGTTGGGGCAAAAAAATGATTAATTTATCCCAAGACGATGCTTCGAAACAAATTTATCAACTCGAGCTAATTCTAAACTCTGGATTATCTAAATTGACTGTTTAATGGGAAATTGCGACGAGGAGAAAAAAATTCATCATTATAGTAACTCGACTCTCTGAAAAACGACAACCAAACTATCGATAGATGAATTGGATATTCTTTCCACTCATATTTTCCAAACGAGCTCAGAAAAAATTTAATAGCTGAAATAGTATCATAACGATGCTCGCTCTGACATTGAAGCCCTAACACGTTTGATCAATTTGCAATGTATGGAGCGTGAAGTTAAATAGGTTGCATATCGCCATATTTGAAGGAAGCAGTCCGTTGCTAATTTAACCTGTAGTTTGGTATGAAATATGTTGAACTCGCCATGCGACGCAGCGTTGCCGTGTTTATCTCATTCGAATATAAATTTATTCATTACCTTTTAATTCGGTCACTAAAACGAAACAGTTTTGCGAATATATTTCATGGTTATAAAATTGAAACCGTGCTCCGAACTTGACATTTTATTCGAAATTAAATAACCAGCTATAATTTATTTGAAAAAGGCTCGCGATATTTACGTGATAAAAAATACGAATCGCATTATAAAATCGTCCTGATTCCCAATCGTTTTGAATGAAAAAAAAAAAAAACCAACAACTAAAGAATTTGGGCGTACGCGTGCAGCAATATCATTAAGAAACACGACAACTCGAGATTGAAACAAAAACCAGGAAAAAATTTCGTAATAAACTCACTTTTTATATTTTTCCGATTTTTTTTCCTTTCCTTTTTGTTTATTTATTTGTTCTTTTTTTCAAAGTGTGCAAACGCAATTTATTTATCAGGAATAGAAAAATGATAAAAAATAAAAGAACAAACACGAAAACTGAAAATATTAAAAAATAAAACCACGCGAGGAACAGTCAGCTAGCGTTAGAAAAGAAAAATAATTGAAAAAAATAAGTCAATAAAAACAAATAGCGAATTAAAAAAAAATTGGCATCTATGTGTGGAAGAGAAAAAAAATTAGGCAATAAAATCCATTCGGAGAGGACAAAAGTAATATTTACGAATGTTCGAATCCTAGATACGCTACAAACATGGTTGATTACAAAATACAAACGAAAAAAAAAATCCTATAAAAAAAGAAAATTGTAAAATTTTCCAAGCGCATAATTTTACACGAACGACATTTCTTTGAAATATTTTCAAAATGTTGCGAAACTACGGTTCGAATGTTTTTGAAAACGAAAAATAAACGTTGACTTGAATTTGGGGAAAAAAGAAGTGAGACAAAGATAGAAGGGGAAAACACGTCGTATCAATGCGTTAAATTTATTCACTCATTTGAATTTCTTTTTGTACGTATATTATGTGAAAATTTCAAAGCTTATAAAAGCCAGATGCTCTTACCTTTCGTGCAGTACTCGACGACTATAGATGGGATATTTTCTTTGATGTCATCGAGTGCAATGAAAAGAATTATGCTTATTGATTAAACTGCAATGTAAAGACAGTAGTGGTAGGTTCTGTACTTTTGGGTGTGTGTATGTAGTGTATACTGTATATGGTGACGTAGGTAGAAATGTGGCATTCGTCGAGTACTAACGTAATCACGCGAAAGACGAATATTTTTTTTTTTTTACTTGAAAAGTATGCCATGTAAATACACTACGCGATGTCTTATTATTTACGATGAGGATAATTATACGACATTTTGAAAATATCAGAAAGCATGTGAAGTTCTCGTTAAATGTAAAACGAGTATTATAAACGTAAACCCCGGTCTCCGTGTTCTCGCCGAGTAATTACCTACGTTGAATGCAAAGGCAACGTGAACGAAGCTTTTGAAGAATCATGCACGACGCTCCGGATAAAAGAAATAGGTTCACGGTACCTGTTTTAAAAAATTATGCATCGTGTATGAGTAGGTATAGTTTGTAGTTTACTAAAGAGACTCAACTCGACTCGAAGCTGGTAATACATGATAATACGTATAATTTGAATAGACCTGACTTTAATATGATTGGGTATGTAAAAATTAACGAATTTTTAATTAATTTTGCATTTTTAAATAAGCTATTAAAAAATTTTTTATATCAATGGACAATTTTTGCTATTTTAAAAAATTCGTCAAAAATCAAAAAATCAATTTCAGAAGCTCAAAATTTGGTTCTGAGGTCTGGATGACATACCCTTTTGGCGAACAAAAATTCAAAATCATAGAACCCTAAACGTCGCAATGTACAGTATACTGTACACGAACTTTAGGAATTTTTCTAATTTTTTCCAATAACCGAATCTGTTTTTTTTGTTTACTAATGATAAATATATACCTTCGACGATACACTGCTGAAATTTTAAAACAAAATACGGTCAAACAAACTTTAAATTCAAGTTCAAAGTTTGTAGTTTCGAGTGTTTTTCAAAAAACCAAAACGCGTCATGTTAAATAATAATTTGAAATATGATGAAAGTTTTTGAAATTTTTTTGAATACCAGTATTGATAAAGTAAAGGTTTCTTATTTATTAGAATGAAGTCAATTTTTGATTTGGTCAATTCAGCTTCTCAGAATTGAAGCTCAAAGTTCGTGTACAGTATAATGCACAATGCGAAGGGTAATGCGTTTGGCTGATAGAACGAAGTGTACACTATACTGTACGTTGCGAGCGATGGTGCGCGCTCGAAACATGTCAATTGTTATTGTTTTCGTCACGTTTGTTTGAGATCGCCGGTGCTGGTATTTTGCTGCAATAAAATATATTTTATTATTTTATTGCTTCTCACTTCCTAGGCTTAAGTATTCGAAGAAAAGAGGTAAAAGGTTCGATTTTTTTTTTAAATACAGTTAGGTAGGTATTTCCACACTGGCTAAAAAAAATGGGGGCGGTCAATATAGGAAAGAAATGAAACAGCTAAGGTCTTGAAGAAAGTAAATCATTCTATAATACGTAACAGTGTTGTGTGGTTCGAATTTTTACGTGTATTTTATCAAAGTGAATATGTTGAGTAGAGCTCAGCTCATTTTAAAAGCAGCTTTAGCTCGTAACGAAGAAAAAAAATGTGAAGTTGTCTTGATACCTCCAATCGATTCTGACATCGGAGATTCGTCTGATGATGTTAAAACAAGAAATTGTTTTTATCAATACCATAATACCAAACAATTGTAATGTTTACTTATTTTCAATTTTTTTGTACTTGTATTTTTACTATCATAAATTTTAATCGTACTTACAAAAATAAATGATTATTGTAAAAAAATTTTCGAAATAAAATTTTTTAGAAGGTGTGTACTTATTGAAAGTGTTACGTAATTCATAAAAGTATCCAAATCTAAAAGGATAGAGGTTCATACATACGTAAAAACCGGTTTCAGAGTACACACGAAATGATGAAAGGTACTGAAACGAGCGCGTAGGGTCGTTCGCAATGTACAGTATAATGTACATTCCATAAAAGGGGTCCTATGGGGTCAAAAAAATTTTTTTTTGAAAATAATTGCTTAAAACAGTCAATAGAACTGTATAATTGAAAAAAATTGTTTTTTTATAAAATTTTCTAGGGTTGCGATCTTTAGGGTTAACCTATAAATACATGACCAGCTCGTATATGAAAAAAATTTCTTGTTCAATTTTGTGAAAGAGGGCGTCTTAAAGTGAACATGCGCGAGTGCAGGATAAGCCTACGTATTTCCCTTTCCATCCTAAAAATGCTGCTACAAAACCGCTATCTCTGAAACAGCTCCATAACTACACAAAAAACAACTCCTTTTCAACAAAATAGGCGAGACTTTTTTACGCAAGGACTGGCTATCTATTTTTTAGTTAATTTATGCTAAAACTTAAGAAAATCCAATTATTGATTTTTTTTTTCTCATTGAACACTCATTTTGGGTCAAAAAGTGTTTTCCTCGAGGAACATAATTAGATACTCACTTATACGTCTCTTACCTGAATTTCATCTCAATTCATTTATTTTTCACGAATTGTTTTCTTTTTTCATTCATAAGTAGTTGTAATTAAAATTCCAGTAATTACATCAAATTGTCGAATAAAAATGGTAATCACGGATTCGTGTTTCGCAGGTCAAACTACTCTGGTTTAGACCTTTTCAGCAATAATTTTGCTTAAAATTTAAAAAATTCACATTTTAACCAAAATCCAACTTCAGAATAAGAAAAAACAATACCTACTCGTACTTAATAGGTATTCTGCAAAAATGTGAATTTTTTAAATTTTAGGTAAAATTTTCGCTGAAAGGGTGTAGATCGACGTAGTTTGACCTACAGAACATGAATCCGTGATTATTTTGTATATTTGATCATTTGACGTATTCACTAGAATTTGAAAATCACATTCATCTTATGAAAAATCCAATTCATGAAAAATGAATATATGAATTGAGATGAGATTTGGGTATATAGAAGATGTATGAATGCGTATCTAAAGATCTACCTCGAGGAAAACAAAATAGTTAGGAAGACAAGAGGAAAAAAACATGTGCCCCCAAAGGCACCAGCTCCCGAAAATAAGGTAAATAATAAAAATTTGCTAATAATGTTCTAAAATCATATTCTACCAGGTACTTATCAAAAATTGAATTTACTTGTGAAAAATTTTTGAAATTTGACCCACTTTTCCGCACCCGAGCACTTATAGTTCATATCCTATTTCAAAAGTTATTTATTGTTTACTACAATTTCAAAAATTCATTAAAATTTGAATAATGTAGTAAATTTCAAATTTTAATAAATGTAATAAAATTTATCAGTTTTAAATTTTGATTAAATTTTAAGTTATATACATTTTTTGGATAGGTAGTTATAAATGACTTTATGAATTTTAAAAATTAATAACCTTAAAACATTGACTATTCAAAAATTTTAAAGAAGTTCTGCCTTTGGATAAATTTTAAAATTTGATAATTTTTTTTGAAATTCATAAATTATTTTTTTTTTTTTTAAATTTGCTAATTTAAGACAAATTCTTAAAATTGTAAACAATTTCATACTTTCTTATTTTAAACATTTTTACTTATTAAATGCTGAGGATTGTTAAATTTTGATGATCTACTTTACTCAAAATTTTAAAATTATCACAAAGGCCACATTCTAAAAAATATAGAATCTACTCAAATGATTGAAATTGGCATTTCAATTTTTTTTTCTGATTCAAATAAAATCTTAAAAGTTTATTCAAGTTCAGAATAAAAATTTCAAAATTACTAAATTTTTAATGATAAAAAATGACATTATTAGTATTTTCAGAATCATAATAGGTAGGTAGTAAGTATATATACGTATATATGTCCAGCATTGAAGTCAAGAAACCAAAATCAAGGAAAAAACTTACTACACCTGAGCAATGTGTTTCTGAGTGCAAAGAGTCTGGCTGATTTTGACTCATATACTAAGTAGATACATATTAACGACTTCTTTTCTTAAAATTTGTGTCCAAAAAAAATTTGAATTTTCACCTAATATTGAAATTTAAGATTTACTAAAATAAAAAAATAGAAAATTTAAAAACTACTACCTTTTTTAATTTTTTAGAAAATTTGGTAAAATTTGGCCAAATTTTAAAATTATAAAAAGTTGTTGAACAATTGAAGTTGCCATTCTAAAAATTAAAAAAAATTTAACTGACTTTCTAAAAATTGATCAGACTTCAAAAATAATTAAAATTTTCAAATTAGTACCAAATTTTGAATTTTCATACTTAAAGTTTTTCTAATTTATTATAATTTTGGAAATTGTAGGCTTAATACTGTTTTGAATAATTTTTGTGAATTTATTAATGAGAAATGAAAATTAGCTTTCTTATCATACGAGTTGCTGCGTCAGAATTTTTTTTTGATAGTACTTTTTTCTTCGTTATATATTTTTTAATTGCAATATTATTTTAATATCATACCTATCTTTTCTATTGTGACCCATCAATCATACTCAAATTGTGTTTACTTAACCTGTTGACTACACTTTTTTTGTCGATTTACCAAATACTTGACTTTAATCCTTATACATATATTAATATATATTTTTATGAATAAAATTCGTTATCCAGTGAAACTTCGCCTGGTTTTTCGGTTACAAAACGCTCGTATTTACGGCGAATCAGATAGGCAATTTTATTAACACTAAAGCAGTGTGATATGAAAACGGGAGGATACCGATACCGGACGTAGCGGTTATGAGATTTGATGCGAAACGTTGTTGCATTCAGAGCGTATGGTTGAAAATAAAATTGATCTTAGCGAGGTAACTTACCGGTGCGGTATGATTTTGCTTGCAGGTATCGTGGGTACGGCACAGAGATATCCATCTTTTAACCGTCGGAAGATATACGTATACGAGCGATCAAAGGTTTAGAGCTATAAACGACCCGCAGTCGGCCGAAAATTGGACATTAATGGTGAAGTACCCGCAGTTAAGGGATTCTGGAATATACGAATGTCAGATTAGTACAACGCCGCATATGAGCCATTTTATACACCTCAACGTAGTCGGTAAGTTATACCTAACCATTATCGAGACATTATTTATGCATAAATGAAACGATTGATAACATAAAAGACCCGCATTAAATAACCAATATACCTACATAACTGCCTACACTTTGCGAAATGACTAAAGCTTATAGGTATCTGTGCGTTTGTTGCCTTGAAATGACCACAACGTCGTAATGGAGATTGTTTTCAATTCTACCAGCAGCGTAAATTTTACAATCAGATATTGTTTGGTTTAATTTTTTTTTTATGGTCGTAACTTGGAGTGTTGCGAATGGTTCGTCGTTTAATTGCTTTTTAAGGCCATTGTACCTTATAATGGATCAACAAATGAGAAGTTCAACCTTTTGGGCATTAGGAGAGAGTGGAGTGTGAAGTTTTCTTTTGGCTTATTTTACGAGTGGATCGCTTCAGTACTAATATGTTGGCACTATCGAAAATTTTCCAAGTCCAATACTACATTTACATTAAAATGGAGGGGAGGGAGGGGTCCAACCAAAATTTTTGTCATGACCAAAATTATTTCTAGGACTTCAAGCTACGACTTTTGTTTGAAATTTTTTCAATTGGACCCTTCCCTCCCCAAAAATTTTGCATAATAACACTCCGCTAAGATACCAATTGAAAATTAGAGGAGTGAGGGAGGAAGGAGCTAATTGAAAAAATTTTCAAACAAAAGTTGTAGCTTTAGGTTTTAAGAATAATTTCGGTAATCACAAAAATTTCGATTGGATCCATCTCTCTCCTCCGATTTCACATAACATCAGGTAGATAATTTTTCAAAATTCGGGGAGGGGTCCAAGTGAAAAAATTTTCAGACAAAAGTTGTAGATTGAGGTCCTATAAGTACTTTTAGTTATGATAAAATTTTCGATTAGACCCTCCACTCCCTTCCGATTTCGCATGATATGACTTAGATACTTGCCTTATTAAAAACTGGTGGAGGTAGGGGTTCGATTTAAAAAAAATTCAAACAGAAGTTGAAGCTTGTAGTCTTAAAAATAATTTTGATCATCACAAAAATTTTGATTGGACCCCTCCCTCCCCTGCAATTTTGAGTTCAAGTATCTACGAGTATAATAAATTGATTTATACCTACTTATTTCAATTTTAATGAATCTTTTATTTTCTGAACACACCTTTGATTTTTTGATTTATCAAAATTTTTGATTCAGGTTTACTTAATTTTTCTCACATTTTTTTCTTTTCAATTAATTTATTCATTTTCTAACTTCGTTAAATATTTAATTTATTCAATTTTGACAGCATTTTTTAAAAAGCTGATCAGTTGAATTGATAAATTTTTCCTTCCTCGATCCATGATCCGTCTTGTGCCCGATTATAAAATTTTAAAATATTTTCCAGTAATTTGATTTGGTCAGTCATTTTTTTATCGATTTAATTAACAAATTAGTTCACTTTTTACACATTCGGTGAAGTGTCGAACTTCATTCAATTGCAAATCCCGCTGTCAAAATGTTTCAGCATTCTGGGTTTCTGTTTGAGCCCACACAACGCACGCCAACGACCGAAATTATTTTCTAGCTTTCTTTTGAAGTCATTCCATTGATGAATTGGCTCAGTCGACACGATGCGAGCGACGGGCCGATATCTAACTTAATCAAAATCGTGGCTTTGTTAAGTTAGCATTGTATTCGTATAGAATTTTAAATTACACCCTTATAATGTTCATTAATGAGTGGATAAAATTCCCCCAGCAGTGAAGTAGTTGAAAAATGAATCAAAATCATTTATTACTCTATCATAAAAATTTCAAGATTGTAAACTTTGGCATAAAATATCAAAAGCAAGGTGGGTGTTTTTTTCTGCTTTTTAATTCGAATAAATAATGGACGAAGGGACAAAATTATATTTTGATCGCTGAAAAATATTTTTTTAATTAAAATTTTTCGCATGGGTACATTCTGGCGGATTTTTTCGTCGCGCTGGAAGCTGTAAAGTCGATTCGAGTTGTGATTAAAATTTCATGCTTTACAAAGGTGAATCACCTGTTGATTTCATTGTCTCGCAGCGTTTTGCCAAGGAAAAAAAAGTTTTTAAACAGTTTCGTACTAAATGAAAAATTTAACGCAGTTTTGCGCCTACGAAAACGCATTAAAACGAGAAGCACTCACCGATAAGGTAAATTTATCGTAAATTCTTCGAATATGTAGGAAAAACGTTCTAAAGCGTCGCGCTTCGCTAGTTTTGAAATTTTATTCATCCGGTGTTTAAAAAAATACGTACGTAAAAAGAAAGAAGTATAGGTTATGGGTTTAAATAGCTGGCGTCATTATGTGAGGAAAAAATTTTGTATAGGAATTTTTTCCTTTTGAAAGTCAAGTATCTCGTATACGGAGTGTGTAATTTTTTTTTTTGGTGAAAAAAATCGAACTGTGTTTTTTTGCCAATTTTTCCCCATAATAATCGATTTTTATTTCAATTTGTTACTTCATACGACGCAATTTTAAGATACCTAACCTACGCAGTCTAGGCATAAACAGGGTGTCCGGGAAAATTTTTACTTACCATAACTCCTTCAATTTCCAAGATAGACATCCCAATGACAATATAATTGGAATATAGTTTAATTTTTTGAATTACTATTCACTGACAGCGACGAAAAAAAAATGAAATGCAGTGTTGCCAATTGATTTTGTTTAGAAAGCTTTGTAGCTCCTTCATTTTCATACGTAAGCAAATAATTTTTAGAGTAAAAAATGTTCATTGTTTTAGTATTATACGTTCAATCAAACAAATTGTTTTCTCGGTTTTATTTTCCTTTACCCATTCATTTTTCGAGATAGACCCTATAAGAATATACTTTTTTTTAGTGGTACTCAGTTCTACCTTAGTTTTGAGTTATATAACGCCCTCTTCGGACACCCTGTATAGTCTGGAAAAACATTTCGAAAGTGAATTAATGGTAATAATCATGCAAAGACTTTCGTTATTAAACATTTCTAATGGAAAAACTAAATTGTTAATTTACATGTTTTGATTGTAATTTTAAAGCTTAATTGCCGAAATAAATATAAAAATAACAAGCTCAGGACGATAGTAATTTAGAAATAGGTGGCGAGATGGGCGCGGTTTTTAAAAGCATAAGTATACTGAACCCGATTATTATTTGTAGATCTTTTTGTACTTAACGCTACGCGGATTTGAATCACAAGAAAATCACCTAGTGTATGTGTACCTACCTAACTGCCTGAGTATTTTCGTGACTAGTAGCATTTGAAAGTGAAATTTCCTTAAAAGTTTCAACTTCAGATTTTCACCTTTATTTGAAATAAACCATGTATAATCGCGATTAAGCCATGGTAATTGGTTTTCGCCAATGTGATTTGACGTCATTGCTCCAAGAAGTAATAATGTTCGTAAAGCGTGTGTAATGTGTAGGTTAGGTGTATAGTAACTAAATATCACTACTTAACACTAACGTAAGTAAAAGATATTTTCATTACCTGACTGTATATCTGGTTTTGAAAGTGAGAATAAGCACTTTTATTGATCTTTTGGAGTTGTATTCATCAAAATATATGAACAACTGGGCCCCTCGTTGGTTCTATTTCCACCCAGCGTTTAAAAGTATGAAACATAGTGTAAATGCTTTTAGTCTGTGACGAAATGTCTAAAAAGTAAAAGTCATCTAAAAAATAATTTTCATGGAAGTGTAAAAATTAAAAAAAGTCTAAAAAAATATTGAAAAGTTGAAATATGTAAAATGAAATAATGATAAAAATCTTCGAAAGTCTTCTAAAAAATTTATAAGTTTCAGAATGTCTGACAAAATGTCTAAAACTCTAAAAACTAAGCTAAGTTAAGTCAAGAAGCTAAGCTGATCTAAGAAGCTGAGCTAAAAAGCTAAGCTGAGCTAAGAAGCTAAGCTAAGCTGAAAAGCTGAGCTAAGAAGCTAAGCTAAGCTGAAAAGCTGAGCTAAGAAGCTAAGCTAAGCTGAAAAGCTGAGCTAAGAAGCTAAGCTAAGCTGAAAAGCTGAGCTAAGAAGCTAAGCTAAGCTGAAAAGCTGAGCTAAGAAGCTAAGCTAAGCTGAAAAGCTGAGCTAAGAAGCTAAGCTAAGCTGAAAAGCTGAGCTAAGAAGTTAAGCTAAGCTGAAAAGCTGAGCTAAGAAGCTAAGCTAAGCTGAAGAGCTGAGCTAAGAAGCTAAGCTAAGCTGAGCTAAGAAGCTACGCTAAGCTGAGCTAAGAAGCTAAGCTAAGCTGAGCTAAGAAGCTAAGCTAAGCTGAAAAGCTGAGCTAAGAAGCTGAGCTACATAAAATTGAATCCTAGAGAAATTAAATGCAAAACACACTTTTCTTGTACAAAACTACATAGACGCCTAATATACGAAATTAGAGAGGAGGGAGGGGCCCAATTGAAAATTTTCAAATAACCAAAATTATTTTCAAGATCTTAATCTACAACATTTGTTTGAAATTTTTTTAATTTGACCCCTCTACTTCCCTTTCATTTTTCAATAAGGAATGTCTTTGCACTAATATGCAAAATTAGAGAGGAGGGTAAGGTCCAATCGAAATTCTTATAATAACCAAAATTATTTCTAGAATCTCAATACACATCTTTTGTATGAAAACTTTTTCAATTCAACCCCTATTCTTCCCATTTTTCAATAATCAGTATCCATGTATTAATATGAAAAATTAGATCCTCGAAAAAAACTCTTCAAAAAAGAATTAAACACCGCCCTCCCCAGGCTCCTAAGAAAACGTCTCTTTAAAAAAAATATCTCTTTCAAAAAAAACCCTTTTTAAAATATTGAGTTATGGTATGAAATGAAATATTGTGAAATTTAACTCGTAAAGTAATTAAATATACTGATATCATGAAAAATCCGCCTTTTTCGATTTCAGACCAATTTTCATTGTACAGTAAAACTCATATAATCATTTAAATTAATTCACTGTCAAATAAGAACAAACCACTCTGATATCATTTAAAAAAAGAGAGAGCGAGAGAGAGAGAGAGAAAGAGAGAGAAAAATAGGGGCGGGAGCAGTATCTTTGCATGAAAACTACGTTTCTTCCTTGAAACCTTATTTCTTAAGTAAATAGGAGGGACTGCTCCCACCCCTATTTTTCTCTCTCTTTCTCTCTCTCTCTCGCTCTCTCTTTTTTTTAATGATATCAGAGTGGTTTGTTCTTATTTGACAGTGAATTAATTTAAATGATTATATGAGTTTTACTGTACAATGCAAATTGGTCTGAAATCGAAAAAGGCGGATTTTTCATGATATCAGTATATTTAATTACTTTACGAGTTAAATTTCACAATATTTCATTTCATACCATAACTCAATATTTTAAAAAAGTTTTTTTTTGAAAGAGATATTTTTTTTAAAGATTCAATATTTCAGGCGCTATGCGAGAAAAACGATTAATTTTGTTTTTCGACCAAGAAGAAATGAAGTGTTTTGAAATTGAACAAAAAGCCTTCAAATTGATTTTACAGCAGATTTTTTGAAATGCATAGATGGAGAAATGATGAAATTAAATTTATTCAGACGTTTTTACCTCTTCCGTTCACTAACATAGACGCACTATTCATTGCAAACCTTATTTTCGCTCTCCTGTAAAAAAAAAAAACATTTTTGGCACTTAGCATCCTTTGCATTTCACACATTCAATTTTGGTTGTTATAAGAATTTTGATTGGAACCTCCCCTCCACTCTAATTTTGCATATTAGTACAAAGACAGTCCTTATTAAAAAATGGGAGAGAGGTAGGGGTTGAATTGAAAAAATTTTCAAACAAAAGTTGTAGATTAAGATCCTAAAAATAATTTTGGTCATTATAAAACTTTCGATTGGGCCTCTCCCTTCCTCTAATTTCGTATATTAGGCGTCGTTTTAGTAGTTTTGTACTAGGAAAAATTCAGCGAAATCCCAATCTTGGCATTCCAAACTAGGAACTAGTGCAAAAACAAGTGTTGTAAGGGGGGTGGGCATCAAAAAGGTCGCATGGATGGGGCGGGATGGAGGGAAACTTAATTATAAATGATAGAGTAGACCGTCTTCTACGAAATAACAAAAAAAAAAAAACACTAGTGTAAATCTAAACATACAAAAAAAATAATAATAATAGTTTGCAATGTGGTTACGGATATCCTCGAATATGCGGTTATCCTGAAAATAACTCGATTCTCGCGTGAACTCTATTGATAGTCGTCGAAATTAATTCACTTCATCAGCACAGTGGGCAGGAGACGAAGTCAGAAGCGTTTTCAGTTCGTCGTTACGAGACACCGTTTTAGCAAATCGACTGACATTTTTTTTAAACAAATACCTATTTCAAAACCTAACACAATACGGTTTCCATTTATGTAAACATAAAAAATGTCTATTCTGTATAATTATACAGAATGGAAACCACCGTGAAAGTAATTATCGCGGTTGTAATGAGTTTCCGTTGGCTTTACGGTGTCTTGTGCGTGTTCAGGAAGTTCTCAAATGCTAATCTGTGTACGTATTTTGGTACCTTATATAGTCGATCCAATTCCAATAGTGTGCTCTGCGTCTCCATTACTTCATAGTTAGAGACCAATCTGAAATTCTATCGCTCGAATAACAAGCGAATTTCTCATCGATGTTTTCCATTACAATAAACTTATTCTATTAAGTAACTATTTAATTTAAACAATGAAAAAAGTATGAACATGAAGTGCGAGCTTGTAAGTGTTTTTGATTAATTTTAGAATTGCAAAGTCGTCGATTAGTAATTTAGTACGGTAAAATTAGATCGATAATTTAGAAGTAAAGGGGGAAAATGCTTACATTTTTTTTCGGAAATCTGCTGAATGCTGTCCAAATAGTCACCACACAAAACCGTCGGTTCCACCCGGCTTGCCAGTATTACACAATGTGCATTTATCATTTTTTTGAGAAAAATGCCTCAATTTTTTTGTAATAGGTAAGTAGAACATTTTTTTTTTATTAAAAAAATATTTTGAATAAAACAATATTTTAATTTTTGAATAAAAAAAATCTTTCACAATAATTATTGAAGAAGAAATTCTTCAATTTTTTTTTTAGAACTTTTTTCCAATTTTTTGGGAATAAAACCTAGAAAAATAGTATTTTTCAGTTCCCTTGGTAGGTATAAATAACTCCCTGTTTTTTTTTGTTTTCTTTGAAATAAAAATTCTTGAATTTTTCAGACTAAAGAATATTTTTGGTGTTTTGGAAATTTTTTTTTTTTTTTTTTTAAATATAAAAATCAAGTTTTTTCTGAAGTAAAAGTAGGTATTTCTCATTTTTTTGAGAACATTTTTTTCAATTTTTCGAGGATAAGAAATCTTTTAATCTTATAGATTTTTTCACTTCTTTTTCTGGGTTTTTTGTTTTTTTTTCAACTTTTTAGACTAAAGAATATTTTTGGTGTTTTGGAAAAAAATTTTTGTTTTTTTTTTAAGTAAAAAAAAATCAAAGTTTTTCTGAAGTGAAAGTATTTCTTATTTTTTTAAGAATTTTTTTTTTTCAATTTTTCGGGGATGATAAGAAATCTTTCAATCTTTTGGATTTTTTCAACTCTTTTTCTAGGTTTTTTGAGTTTTTTTTTTTTTTTTTTTTTTTTTGATTTTTCTTGTTTTTAGTTTTGACACCTTACATTTATTTCATTTTTCCGATGAAAAAAATTTCTCAATTTTTTAGGTTTTATAAAAGGTAGGTACTTCTGTATTTCTCATAAAGAGAATAAAAAGAATTTCATGCAAAAAATGGTGATTTTTTTTTTTATCCCAAATAACTTTATTCTGAGGGATTTTTTTCATGAAATGGTGATTAGGTACCTAAATATAAAATGATTTCATCAAAAAAAAAAAAAAAAAAGTACTCAAGCATTTTTTTTCCTAATTTGACTCGGCTAGATTTAGCGTTAGAAGTGAAGTTCAACTATGAGCGTAAAACAAAAATTAATTATTCGAATTTCACATAATTCTAAAATATATGTACTTAGAGAATTTTCTTATTGTAAGTACAATTTGTATTTATGGTGTAACTATCAGAAATTAAAATCGTTCCATTATTTATATCTCAAGACACTCCACAGGACGTTTAATTTTAGGTATTATTTCGCTCACATCCATTTAACTCGAGTAAAAATCTCGCTCATACCTTGGCAGAATTTAAAATTTGTACACACAGTTCGTATGTACACAGCTGAACCAAAATATCATTTAGCTTCAGCGACTGGAGCTGGAGCTGAAAAAAAAACCAACAGGATAAAGCGGTTAAATATGTTTTATTTTATCTTCCGACTTGATATAAATACTCTGAACCGCAAATCCGTTAATGCATTTTAAAACGTGCTAACGAATGTAAATTGCCTTTTAAAATGAGTATTTCTTTACACAACAATAATTTAATTACACTTGAAATAATGTGTGCATTTTAGTTATTCATTTAAATGTAACAAATGTTACGTTCGCCGTTTTAATTTACGTTCAACTCCCCCCCCCCCCCGACTCTAAGACGAGCCAGTTGTGGGTGCCACGCCACGTCTCCGGTCTCCTCTCGTCTCCGCGGTATTTTATTTTTTCTTCAAAGGCTTAAAAAGACTATACACGCGGGTTCAATGAGAAGCAAAGCGGTAAATGTAATTTCACAGCGGTACTCGTAGTCGCAAGCAACGGATACGAGTATTTAAACAGGCTTGCAAACATACAAAAAGCTCCGCGGGCAAAAATCTAGCTATACAAAATTCTCATCCTACCAACTACATACATTCCTCTTTGTGTACATACTTGTTCGCCAATTTCTTCATATGCATGACGAAAAAATAAGAGAATTTTTCGCGTCATGCATTCTCTTTCTTTATTTCTTTCGGAAATAAAAATAATAACAGATTCGAGTAAAGAGGGAAGAAAATAAATGAAAGCTAAACTTGAAAAAAAAATATAAATCCTCGAAATGATATTTTCACAAGAATAGACACGAATACGGTCGAAAAACGTATTTAATTTAGATTCGGAAAAATAACCGATTTTTACGATTGTTTAGCAAATCATAGGATAAGGTGAAAAGAAAATTTTTCGCAAGCTCGGTGAATAAGTACTTTCATGTTCAAATTTTCACGCTTCGACGAGTAATTTATATACTTCTTGTAATAGGTAGTTGCCTTGCCTACCTGAGTGACTGAAGTTTTCTCACTCAGATAGGAGGCATATGCATCTGAGATGTTTTTCGATGTAAAAAATTGCCTAATTTGGCTAAGAATAACAGCATTCCTTCAACAAGGTCGACACAATTTAATAAAAACGCCGCCTTGAAATCCAATTAAAATATTTTTCAACCGTTTAAATTTATGTACCTATCTCTTGACACATTGAAATTTTTCATTTAACAATGCACCGGCTGCTGCTGTGCTGTGGTGACGTAAGCCCGCCATTTTCTCCTTATGTATCACTACGGTTCTAGTTAGGTATACGTAATTAAAAAATTTTCTTCCTCATTAGGGTTTCCTTGAAAATGGGAACTTTGTTTGGAAGTATTTTTTCACTCTTTTTTTTTGGAGATGTGACTTTCAAACTTGATTAATTATTTATCGTGGATTGGCACGAGTTATAAAGTACTTAGAATTGAAGTAGGTACTCGATAATCTGGTGTTTTATTGCTAAGAACCTATCAAAATTTAACCACGAGGGAGTGCAGTATGTTTTGAAAGATGTTTATTTATTTTTTTCAATGATTCTGCGGGTAATTCATACACCCTCTACGTAAGTGTAATAAAAATAGGAGTTGATTAATCTATTAGTAAATAGATATCCAGCCAATACATAAACAAGTCTCGCTTATTTTGTTAAAAAGGAGCTGGTTTTTCATCTACTTATGGAGCTATTTCAGAGATAGCGGTTACGTAGCAGCATTTTCAGGATGGAAAGGGAAAGACGTAGGCTTATCCTGTACTCGCGCATGTTCACTTTAACACGTCCTCTTTCACAAACCTGTAGAACTTCATTTTTTTTTAAGTTGACGTCGACTAAAAGCAGGACGAGACTTTTTTCACAAATTCTAAGAAGCTCAATAGAAATGTGTACTACTCACAGTGGCTCTGGTGTGGTAAAATGGTCAGATGGGCTCTGAGTCGAAATTCAAAGCTTTCAATTTGTAAGTAAAATATGACTGTAGAGTATATCATCGATTTTTGACCTCACCCTTAAAGGCTAGTGCCGCCAAATAGATACATTTTTACCAAAATTAACGTAAGGGTACGAGTACAGAAGGGTGGTGCTGGGAAATTTTTTCAGATTTTTCCAACTCCTAAAATGACCTTGAAAACTAATTTGAAAATTTAAAATTGCCCTGGGGCACAGTTTTGGAATTGACAAGATGTTCAATGGTGGGTTTTAATTTTAAATATTACCACCCTCACCCGACCAATTGGTAAAAATTTGAAAAAATTCTGAGTAATATAAAATAGGTAGTTTGGAAAACAAAACAAAAAATTGTCTTGTCAGTTGAAAAGCTGTGTCCCCTGAGTTTTCTGAAAATCCTTTCTCATGAAATGAAGTTTCGTTAGAAATGAAAATCTTTAAAAACACTATTCAGAGCCAATTTTACCAAAATTTTGTTCAAATGTTTAAAAAATTTATTCCAACCTATTTTTGGTTGAAAAAATGAATGAAAATTTAGGTAAATGAATTCTGCTTTACATAAAAACTTTATGGGAGAATGAAAAAAAGATTCTTGAATCACCTTATGAAAAAAATTTCAAAAGAATAGTTTTGAGAAGACTCTCTAAAAGTAACTAATAGGTACGTATTTTAACAAATTTTCCTAAGAAAATTTGACAGTTCCTGTTTAAAATTTCTTATGAATGAAAAACATTAGGTATAGGTATCAAAAACTGAAAAGTGTTCAAAAAGTGATTATACAAGGTGTACCGGCTTAGAAGTAAAGCCTTCTAATTAGTAACTATGCAAATTATGGTGAGTCGATGTAACTATGTTTGCCTAACCTCCGAACCGCAGGGGCTGAGTTATGCTCATCAGATTTTTTTTGGCTGAGTGTTTTCAAACTTGCATTTCTCCACAGCTATGATAGTTAGAGAGTTGCTCGTTGCGACATTGGACAGAAAATTTTGTCTAAATTTTTTTTATGGGATTGGTAATTTTTACCTATAAGTTGACAAAAGATGTAAAAAAAAAAAAGGACAATTTTTTTCATTTTTCTGTAATAACTCAAAAAGTTGTCCTTTGACTAAGCTGTTATTATTAAATTTTCCAGACGAATAACGTATGCTCTTTATAATGATACCACCCCTATCCCTATATCTCACTCCAATCAAAAGTTATGAGAAAATAATTTGTTGAAAACTGTCTGAAAAAACATCATAATTTTTTTTTTTCAAATTGTTATTATTGTTTTTTTGATAATTTCTTTAGATGTACCTATCATAAGTTATAGCTAAGTACTTCATTAGAAAAAAAAAAGGATCTTAAAAAAATTATTTAAGAAAAATAACGTGAAAAAAAATTATTAGGTAGGTACCTTAGGGTGGAACGAAAATCAAAAATTTTCGATTTTCAAAATTTAATACCGCGGAAAAGTTGCGTCTAGGTGATACATGAAAAACAAATAAAAAAATTTCAAATCGAATAATATCCTCCGATCGCACAAAAGCCCTCAAATTTGTAAAAATTTGAAAAAAAAAATCAAAATTTGAAAAAAAAACTCAAAATGTTACAGAATGGGTTTTTTGCCTTTGGTTGGCCAGTATAATCATCGTTCGATGGTCGGGAACCATTTAACGTTAACTCCATTTTTTAAAATTTTACAGGAGAGCAAAATAAAGTTTTCACCCCTCAATAACTGATAAGCATTTATTGTTGAGTTCATAATAATATGGATTACTTTTCCAATGCCACTATGTGGGAAATTTCGTGCTGAATCAAATGGTAACATTGGTTTTTATGAAATCTCAAAGGAAACCAGTGTTATCATTAAAAATACAAAAAAATCCCATTCAAAATTTTTTGTTTTTTCAATTTTACGCCAGTTTGCTTTGAAATTTTTTGAAAACTGATGATACCATTCGATTCAGCGCGAAATTTCCTATTGAATGACATTAAAAGTCGTTTTTTGAAAACCATGGAGTTAACGTCAAATGGTTCCCGACCATCGCGTTATTAATATTTTTTGAAAAAAAATCCAGAATTCATCAGATCATCGCATTTATGAGACATTAAAAAAATGTCATACCTACTTTCCCTTTTTTTTTTAAATTGAAAAATTAAAGCGTGGTAAAAATAAAAAATTGGAATTAAAATGGGTTTAACATACACAGTTTGGCCCAAAAAGACAATTTACGACGATTTTCCATCTTTACTTTCATTTTCAGGAACCATCATTTTCCTAATTTTTTTCAATTTTTCGTAGATTTTGAAAAATTCTTAAGGGTACAAAGAAGATGAAAAATCGCTGTAAATTGTTTTTTTCGGCAAAACTGTGTATGTTAAACCCATTTTAATTCCAATTTTTAATCAATTTTTTTCAATTTTTTTTTTAAAAACTTAAAATATGACATTTTTTAATGCCTCATAAATGCGATGATCTAATGAATTTTGAAGTTTTTTTAAATTTTGATTTTTTGCGAATTTTCAAAAAAAAAATTACAAAATTCTTCACCAAAAAAAAAACGAGATTTAGTAATTTCTAAATTTTAATACACTAAAAATTTGGATTTAATAGGTATTTATTATGAGAGCTTATATAGGAGCTACCCTGAGTAAAATAATTATTGATTTTGAGCAAAATCGATCAACCAGTTCTACAGATGTATCCTTGATGGATATTTTCAAATCCCTTCAACAGATTTATTTTATAGAGAAGTAGTTCTGAGATCCCCACCCCAACACGCCCACATACAAAGTAATATTTTTAAGCGATCTCTTTTCAACCTAAAAATTAACTATCATAATACCCATTCGAACTATCATCAAAAACACCTAAAGTATCCATTAAACGAATATTCCCGAAGAAAATAAAAAATCCTAAAACGATACAAAACCCACCGGTGATTGATTTGCGAGCCAATTTACAGGCAGAAAATATCGGAGTTTGAATTTAGAGCGTTGCGAAAAGCATCAGCTTCAGGTCTACCTTACGTGGTAATCCTCGAAGGTCGATTTTCTATAATGAAAATGATAAATTACATTTCCGACCATTTCCGTTGATTATAGCAAAAGTGAAAGGCATTCGATTGAGCTCAGAACGGCATTCCGTAAGTTCAGATAAAAATCTAACGAATAGTTTTCATTAAAAGAAAGATTCGCTTTTATTTCTCGAACGACGCTGGCCGACGCCGACTCTACGGTGCATTTTTTTATATATATATTCGCTATCCTATTTTTTTCTTTCGTTTTTATGTCCCTTCACCTCGATATTTTGTCGTTTGTTATGGTTGTTTCGGGGCAAATGTTACCGCCATTTTTCCAACCTTCTATCTTTCTCTTTCAGTCCTTTCGCAACAAATGACGTTGTAACCTTCTCCGTAACACTTGCTCCGGACAGATTTCATTTCGATTTTCGCCTCCGCTCCTCTTAACCCAGCCAAAGTGGAAATATTTTCTTTTAATTAGAAAACAATTGCTGATGTTTGTGTATCCCCGGGGCCGCCGTCGCATAGAGGACGCGTACCGACATCGTTTTTTTCTCGCCATTTCGTGATCCAAATAATCTTCTAAGTTAGTACTGTACCAATTTACATAGTTAAATGGTTTAAAGGAAATTTTTTTCTTGTACCGAATTTCCTCGATATTTTTGCTCATTAAGAGACTTTTGTTTAATTAGACTAATGAATATTAATGAGAAACGAGGTTTTAATTAATTTTTTTCTTACCGATTTCCAACTTTCTAATTAAGTTTTTTATTAAATTTTTAATTCAATTCAACTTGCTAGCAAAGGCGAGAAAAAAAATATATTTCGCGATTTTGTAAATTTATTATCTGCAATTTTATTTTACATGCTATTTTTAACAGTTTATTCCGTTTCCAGGGACGTGTGAAATTTTTTTGATTTTCAATTTCTTGAATCTTGGGAATAAAAAAATTGAGTTGAAATATTTTTAATCATTTTTTTGAAATACCTATAAAATTTTTCAATATTTTTTTAAATCAAAAAATTTGCAAACTTTTTTTTTTTTGTTGTCATAAGAATAAAAAATGTTCTTACCTACCTATTTTTTTATTTTCTTAAAATAAAAATAAAAATTCAATAAATTTTGGGAGCAGAAAAATTTCTCAAATTCTTTGGGAAAAAAACTTGAATTTTTGTGAACATTTTTCAAAGTTTGTCAAGTTTTCAATAAAATTTAATAATTTTTCAATTCTGACAATTTTTCAAATCTTGAAATATTTGACAATTTTTCATAATTTGACAATCTTCTAAAATTTGCCAATTTTTTAAAATTTGAGAACTTTTCAAAATTCAAAAATGTTGAATAATTTACCTAACAATTTTTTAAAATTGACAATTTTTCAAAAGTTGTCTATTTTTCAATTTGACAATTCTTCAAAACTTGATAATTTTTTCAAAATTGAACAATTTTTTAAAATTATTGCTGACTGCGAGATGTGAAAGTCGTGTGAATATTTCAATAGAGCAGCTTCCTGATAAAGAAATTCGCTTTCCGTATTCCTGTCTCATCTTTGAAAATACACGACGTGACTTTTAAAATTCTTGACCTATCTTGGAACGTGGAATTACCACGCTCAAGTGGACACCAGACAGCAGCGTGCAAACTGCACAGAGTACAAAATATAATGTCCAGATGAAATTATAACTATATATAAAAAAAAAAGTACCCTTAGTAAAGTATCTTTATTCGACGTAAGTACGATTGCCGCCTATGTACCTGATCCGTTTACAATAGTCTTGAGTAGAATGCACGATCGATTATAAAGCGTACGAGAGCAAAGTACTCGTATACGTACGCGTATTTTACCTCGAAGACGAGTAAAAATCAGATTAATTTAATTTTATAAAGTTTTTAAGCAATCGAAGTGAACGCTAGGCGTCATTAAGTTAATCCGTTTAAGTGTTGCGCTCGTGTTAGATAGCGCCTTTAATTCGTTTAAAAAGGTTTTAGCCGGATAGGATTCTGGATTGTAACTCGTTTATATGTGTGAGTGGCCTTTTGTTCAAATAAAGGCTTGTTATCTTCTCGCCAAAATGGAAGCAAATCTGTTTCCCTACCAATAAACCAATATTTATTTTTTATAAAATGACTTTTACACCTCGCTTCAGTATACCTTTTTATTTTTTTCCTTCGTCGGTTGCTTTCTACTTTTCTTCTTTTTTATTAAATAAAAACAGCACCGAAACCTTAACCGCATTCTAAACAAGTACGGGTTATCTTTCACATTGAGATCGTATATTTCTTCGAGTTGAACTTGAATTACCTATACGAATTTAAAATTCATTCTAGTCGAGTCTTTAACCGAAAAAAAAGGGTAGCAAAAAATCACCTCAAGGTCGAAAGAAATAATAAACAATTCGATAGCGATCTGCGCTTAAGAAAACGAGCTAAATTAAGAATACGTTCGCCTTCGAATTAGGTGTAGTGCCTCGAATGCGCTACGCATCGCCAGTCCAGTTTCGAGTATGTTTTACTTCGCTTAGTTAAATCCTGTAGCGAAATAGTACTTAAGCTCACAGGTAATGGTACGAAATGTCCGACGCAGATCTGTACGAGGTTCTGCCTATGTGTAAGTTATTAAGAAGTAGCTCCCAAACCATGTTCTGAATATCTGATTATCTGATATTGGGTTAGTTTACGAGATTCAGTGTTGCCAACTTCAAAAGTGACCAATTTAGGAGCCTTTTTCAGTCACTTCCCCTTCAAAAATCAAGTTAGGCAAAATATGCAAATCACAACTTTTACTCTCCACGCTACCTTCTATCACTTAGACTTGCTAATTTTCGATTATCTTGAATTTTAAAAAAAATTTAAAATTCTAGGCAATGAAAAATTGAAAAAATTAAGATACATAATCAAAAAAACGCGTAGCAGTCAAGATGCTACTCTCGAGCCAAATTTTTATTTTCTAGTTAGTGTACTCCTTTAAAAACTTTTTCATTCATGGTATTTCAGTTTCAATATTAGTTTTAACTTCAAATTCAGTTTAAAAATGTCAGGTTTTTGTCTTCAGTTTTAGTTCCTGTCTGCATTGAAGATTTCATCTACAGATGGAGGCCATCGTTGGGGGCTCAACCCCCTCGTCATTTTAAGCTCTTCAGATGGAGGTTCCGCCCCATATCCCCGTTGGGGGCTTCGCCCAACCCCCTCCTCACTTTCAGCTGTTCAGAAGGGGGCCAACACACCAAAAAAAGGGGTTAAAACGTGAAAATTTCTGATTTTTGATCCTGTACGATGGTCAAATGGGGCTCAAAACTCGAAAACCCCAAAAGGCACTTCAGTGACCTCTACTGACACTACATCCCAAATTTCGAATTTTTAGGTCTTTTAGTTTGGGCTGTAGGCGGTTCAATGCATCAGAAATGACAGGTTAAAACTTGAAAAATAATTATTTTTGACCCTGTATCAAGGTCAAAAGGGGTTCAAAGGTCAAAACCTACAAAAGGCACATCAGGGGCATGAACCCAAACTACTATGAAATTTTGGACTCCCTATCCCCATTTGGAGGGACTGTAGTCTGATCAACTTGGAAAAATGACCTCAAAATCCACCTTTTGACCCCTGAAATGGGGTGGGGATTACTTGGGAAGCTGAAATTTGAATACAATGGAGACAATAAGAGTCACTATTGTTGGTAAAAATTTCAAAGGGTTTGGTCACATTGGAACCCCCTCAAAGCCCCCTACAAAAAGGGGTCACCCCCAATTTTCGGGCTCAAGGGTCAAAAAATCGAAAAGGCACCTCAGTGGCCATTACCGATCATAAATACCAAATTTTAGCCTCCAAGGTCATTTGGTTTGGGCTGTAGGCTGACTAACATACTGGGAAGCAGGAAAAAACATGAAAAATCGTGAAAAAATCTTGATTTTTGACCCTGGACAAGGGTCAAAGGGGACCCAAAAGTTGAAACCTACAAAAGGCACCTCAGAGGCATGAACCTAATCTATGACAAAAATTTGGGCCACCCATCCCCATTGGGGGGGGGGGGGGTCTGTAGCCTGATCAACGTGAAAAAAATTACCCCAAAATTCACTTTTTGGGCCCTAAAATGGGGTGGGGATGACTTAGGGGCTGAAATTTGAATATGTTGAAGGTAATTAGTGTTCTCATCACTGGGGCAAGTTTCAAAATATTTCATGGTTTTGGGGCTCCCCCGAACCCCCTCGAAAAGGGGTCAATATCCCCAATTTTGAGTTGGGGCCCAACATTTTTTGGCATCAGTCCTACTCCGAGGGGAACTCACATAGCAAATTTGACCTCATTCGACCCATTGGACTCACCTCCAGAGTCCCAAAAGTAGCGGGAACATTATATATAAATATATATATATATATATGTGACTTTTGCAGATCGTCGTCTTAAACGTCGAGAAATATGGTCAAAACTTTTCTACCCCCCCCCCCCCCCTTCTAAATTAGGGTCGGACACAATAGCCATTATTTTATAATTAAAAAATTTGGCTAAAAATCAACAAGTCTCTAAGTGATAGAGGGTGGCGTGGAGAGTAAAAATTGTGACGTGCATATTTTGCCCAACTTGATTTTTGAAGGGACAGTGACTGAAAAAAGTCTCCAAACCCGTGAGCTTAAGTACTATTTCGCTACTGGATTTAACTAGGAGAAGTAAAACATACTTGAAACTGGACCGGTGATGCTTAGCGCAGTCAAGGCAGTGTAATTCTGTATAATTTAGACCAGAAGTGTTCACTTTGAGTGCGGAGCTATTAGGTAAGATTCTCTCTTCACCCCACATACCACTCACTGCAGAGGTATAGAATTAATTTGTTGTGTTCTCGACTGCAACCTGCGTTTTTGCGTTATTTAACTGAACCGGAAGATGCCGAAAAATAAAACTTAATGATTCGTACAACATTGTTCGATGCAATTTATCCCACTTTTACCAACTCTTCTTCATTTTTCAAACGAATAAGAGAAAAAAAGAAAAGCAACCGAAAAAAACAACTATATGCTGGGAAAATTCCTCAAATTTCCGCTACTGTTTCTAATGTCGGTGCTTATTCTGTCGATTGAACTTTAATACAGGCCTAATAGAAATTTATGATTCGTGAAACGTTTCGCCATATTTTAGATAACCAGAGCGCGCAGCGGGCGTACAATTTTATAACTTTCAATATTCTTAATGAACATAAATTTCTTATCAAGCTACCAACTTTCGGCTATTCGTCAAAGTCACATGCCGAATTGTATTTTTTTCCCATAATACGATATACTAGCGTTGTTTCCATACGAGCCAGCGAATTTATCGATATCATATAGAGTAAATGTAATGATATAAATGAGAATTAAAATTATATCCTTGAAGCCGAAGCTTTTGCAAACTTTGTGTATTTGGAATTTGAAAAAGACCAGCATAGGCAAACTTTTTCATGTGATTTTCAAAGAAACGTCGAATTAATAAAAATTGAAAAAAATTCTGATCTAAAAAAAAAAATCCATGGATATTTGGGAAAAAGTGAAAAATAAAATCTGCACGATTTCATTTCCATCTAGACTGAGCCGCGTTCAAAAAAAAAAAAAAAAATCGTACAAAGCCGCTATACTTTAATGCGCTTTTAATAATGTTTCGGTTCTGGTTTTATTTTTTCACGGCATGGCGCTAGCGACGGCGGTAGCCATTTCTCGGTATTATTATAAATGTGCGTTTTCTTATTGTGTATAATGGCGTATTAATGCGAAAAGTTGGAAATAATTGTTTTATGAATCACTTGGGCATTAGCGTAATCTGCGTTGATAAAGTTTTACGCTGCTAGACGAAAGTAATTACTAATAGATGCAATACGTATTAATATAGACGAATATATGATCATTATAATTATCAATTAAATCTCTATGTATGATTAGAATTTATTACGTGTTGGTTTTTTGGCATTAACTTGGAACATTTATTGCATGTAGCTGTGGCCATGCATGGTTTATTACTCGCCCTGGGTATGCAGGGTTCGTTTCGAATTTGTTGTATAGGGTAGAATTATTTGTGGTGGTTGTATCTGGGATAAAATTACATTTTTAATTTTTGATTTTTTTTTTGTTTGTTTAAATATTGGTGGACTTGAGTAATCGAGGTGGAAATCTTTTGGAGCTAATTGATCAAGATGAGCAAGACCTATATTTTAACTACTTTCTTACGATGATTTATTTTTCAACGTTTTTAATTAATTTTTTTTAATTTCAAAGGAATTCCGAGAATTTTTATTAATTTTCCCAAATTTGGGATTTTTTTTGAAAAGGAATTTCACAAAATTCATTTTTAAAAACTTGGAAATTTCTTAATAAAGGAAGGCAATGCAAAAAAATCAAAAATTCATTTAAAAACAATTTTTAAATTTGAAAATGTACTTTTTGAAAGAGTTAAGATTTTAAAAAATTCATGGAACAGCTTAAAATTGTTCAAAAATTGTTTCAATTAAATATATCACCTTTTCAACTTTACTTCAACGACTTACCTAAAATCTAAAGAAATTCAATGTTTTGCAATGGGGAAAAATTGAATATTCTTACGCAATGTTTCAACGTTGCAAAAGCACAATTTGAAAGAATAACTTATTCGTTAATGGATATTACACCAAAAAAGTAGCATTTTATCGAGTAAGATTTTTTTACGAGGTCAAAATTTGGTTCATGGTTATGGGGATACTATTTGACTGACGTAATGTATAAGTAAACTATAATGGTTATCCGGATTGAAACAACTTGGTCCGTATAAGGTTTCGGTTTTTATTAAAAGAAATAATATTTTAAGAGGCGAATTTACAACACGAACGCGCTAGCCATAACAAGTACGTTTGAAAATTTTAAACACCATGTCGAACGAATGGAATTCAAAATGAACGACTATCGGTAACGTACGAGTGATGAGGTTTCTTTCCTAGAGCTGTAGCAGGAGCTGTACTTCTACGGTATACATCGATGCTGCTGTTCTGCGGGTATTCGACGCACGTATTTCGGTAATGATTGATATTACGGAGTTTTGGAAACCCTTTAAACTGGGGCGAGGGAGGCGCAGGATAACGTACTTGTAAGCACGACGTTGATTTCATTAAAATATTTCCCGATCGTGGCTAGCAAATATTCACATATCGCGTTAATTTTTACCATGCGGCATTTTATGCTGGAAACAGCTCTCTACATAATATGTTTACCATACTTTTTAAATTTTACACAGTGTGTATGGTAAATTTGAATTTGCGCATATATTAACCCCCGTGGCATCTCATCGCATCACACCGTGCACACCATACTCGTACAAGAGTTAAGGCCGTGTTTTTCGCGTGCGTAAGCGTAACGCGAAATTTCCTGAACTGTGTCAAATCTCTTAATACTTTTCGGCAATACGTTCATTAATAAAAGTTAAGACGTTTTGGGTGTTAAGGAGTCAAGTTGTACTTTTAATGCTATTACAGCGCGCAAATTTAAGGATCACTTTTGTATTTTATCGTTTTAAGCTTGAACAAAAATTCAACATTGGTAAATTATACAGTGACAAAGTTTTACAACATAAACACCGTGTAAAACTTAACGAAAATGTTACTTTACATTTTAGTAAATTGAGAATTTAAATTATTACGGTGAAGTTGGCGGGATCCGCAATAGGCAAGCGTTGCCTTCGAACACGCGCGTTTTAGATTACTGATTTATGGTTTTGGAATTGAGAAAAATTAAGAAGATTTGGCCTAAAATCGAAGGCCAATATGACGAGAGTTTTTCACGATAATTATTGTCCGCGTGTTTCTTCATTTCTCGAGTAGTTTTTCTCTATTTGAAAAAAATCTTCGGAGAAATAAAATATCGTTTCTGTTAGTTTCCTAGAACGCACTTCAAAGTTTTCCAAAATTACAAATCGTGCTAATATCTGTGCTTAGAAAAAGAGGTCAAATTCGAACGAAAAAAAAAAAAAAAAAAAAAAACGTTAAACCTGCCAACAGATTAGAAAAAAGTGAAATCCAATAACAGTAAAATCTACTAAGAGAAAAATTTGTTTCTGAGGTGAATAATTTTTCATCAACAAAGGGGATATAGTCAAAAGATCGTTTTGTGAGAAAGGTTTAAAACAACGATTTAAAACATTTCCACAACTCGAAGCTCTTTAGAATTTAGTTAGGGGCTTTGTGAGCAAAGGTCTTGCCATCAGTCAATTTTTAGCTTCAGTCGTCCTTCCGGCAAGGTCAGTGTTATTAGAATTACGCATAGATGTGGTTTTCGTTAACGAGGGAGAACAGTGCTTATTTTACTAAGTATAGAATGATCAGCAAGAGTGAGAAAAGTAGCACTTTTTCTCTCAGTATAAAAAACAATTTTTTCTAATTTTGTTCAAATCATACATTTAATTTGGGAAACAATTACCTACTAGAAATTGGGTAAATTGGATTTTTTTTTTAAAATTTTTTTTAAACTCAAGTGTACATATACAAGCCCATGCGGAAAAATACAAGTGTAATTAGAATTACCATTAAAACTACCAGTTGTACTTACCAGTATAGTATTTTTGAACATAAACCACTGGTAAATGGTAAAAACTAATAATTACCTGTGGTATATTACCAGTGGACACTACCAAAAGTTTTTGTTTGAAAGTAATTACCAGTGATGTACACTTTTGGTAACATTTTACACTATATGCAATGTTTGTTTTACGGGCTCATTGGACTTATGTACTACTTGACAGCAAACTTTACCAGCGAGTAGTGAAACGATGCACCATTGAGTGGTAGCATGATATTACCAAAGTTATAATCATTTACTACTTACGTTAGTGGTAAATGTTTACTACTAGTAAAAACTAGTTGTGAATTAAAGGTAGTGCCACTGGTCAGACATTTATTTACAAGAAAGAGGAAATTTTGATAATTAAATTTTTTTAATAAATATATTATTTTTCTTAAAAAAAATTTTAAAAAATAGATTTTTTAAAATTTTATTTTTAGTCAAACTACCAATTTTCAGTAGGTACTAACAATTTTCCAACTGTGGAAAAAAATTCAAAAATGAAAAAAAATACAATTTTATACATTATTTCTAGGTACCTATAACTAAGTATGTCTTTTAAAAACAAGTTTTCTATTTTCTTTTCTTTTTTTAAAAACAATTTTGATCAAAAAAAAATAATTGTCAAATTTTTCTCATGTAGATAAACTAGATATTTAATTATTTTTTGAATTCTTGATCAAGGCAAAACATTAGAAAATATTTTTTTGAAATTCATTTTTAGCTCTTTTAACATGGCATTTCTTTCGAATTTGTTATCATTCAAAGTGTCAAAAAAATCGATGAAGATTTAGTATTTTTAATCGTTGAAAATAATTTTAAAAATGGAAGCAGAAATTATTTCAAATTTTTTTTAGAAAACGATCTTAAAAATTTATAATTTATAAAAGATGCAATTTTGAAGAAAAAAAATATTGTGAAAGAATTTGTCATTTTTTTTTTTTCAATTTGAATTTTTTCATAATCTTCTTCAGCTCAACATTATCAGAAAAAAATTTTGGCATTGGTTTTCTTGCAAAACATTTCTTTTAAAATTATTTCTACTAGAAGTGTCGAAAAAAAACTGTTACCTAGGTATAAAATTTCAGTTTAAACAATTTCTTACCTAATCTAAAAAATAAAAAAAATCTTTTTAAAATTTCAGTTGAAAACAATTTTTTGGTTGGAGCAATGTGTGTGAAAAGACAGAAGACAGCATTTAGATTTGAGCACAATCTGTCTCTGCCACTAGTAGGTATAATAAATTTCCAGTGTTGAAGTTTACCTCTGGTAAAAACCACTAGTACTCCAAAAGCGCACCGGCACCACAGGTAGTATTTTTTTTTCACAATTGGTATTTTTCCGCTCTGGTTTTCAAAATCTAACAAAATATTGGCAAATTAAAAAAGTAACTTAGAATGAGGCACAGCAGTGAAAAAAATGATGAATAAAATAAACAATTTATTAGGACAAAAAAGTAAAAAAGAAATTACTAATTTTTAAAAAAATATGCAACTTTCAAAATTGTTTGAAGCCATTTTTTTTTTTTTTTTTTTTTCAAGATTTGTTGGAAATTTGCAACAATTTCAATGATATTTCAGAAAACACCAAAATTTTCGAAAAAATATGTGTTTTAACGTAGGTAGGTAACTTTGAGTATGAAACTATGAAATTATGAAATTGCTTTTTAAGAAAAAATAAGCTGTCTTCTAATACATAATTTCTAAACATTGTATTTGTACCTATTTGAAAAATGAGTTTTAGAATCAGGTTATCCTGATTTATAAATTCGTTTTTGAAGAAGAAAAAAAATCTAAATTTTCCGTTTCAAAAATCTGCTACTTTACACCTTCGATATAGTCTTAATACGAGTGGATATTAAAATGAAAATTCAACTAACTTTTGTTTATCCTTTTTCACTCAAATTTTCACCCGAAAAAACCCCAGGGAAAAATTCCACAAAAGGAAACATTCGGTTCTGGTTAGGTAGTAAAAATTGTATATTTAATGAGACAACAACAAAAACCAAAGTGTTCCGGGTTAATTGAACGTGAAATCGGCCGCTATGTGTGGATTGTGGAACGTCGCTATTTTTTTCAAATTTCCATGCCGTTAAAAATGAACTGAGCGAAACCGGCCACCTCCTCGCGCATTAATGTAATTAAAAACGAATCTCTGACAATTAGCGTCATGTTTTCTACTTTAATGTTGAGAAAAAAAGTTTTCAAGAGAAGTTTCCTATTCTTTCAAAATTTATCCTTTTAAATCGCGCTATAAAGTTTTTTTATATACATTTTTTTAATCTTCCCTTTTTTTAATTTTTTTTTTTATAAAGGAAAAAAATGTCTACGGTTTATTAATATCTTTGCATCAGATTTTACAACTTTAATTGCGCTAATTCGTATCGCTTATAAGATGAGGGAAAAAATCTTTTTGTAGCAGCCAAGAGATCAATCGTAGCCTAACATCAAAAAAGTCGACTTTTTGTTTTTTAATGAATCCGAGATTTTCTTGATTTAATATAGGTAGCGGTTATTTGTCTGTAATTTGTTAAGGAAAAATTAATTAAAATTATAAAAATGAAAAAGCCTTCCTATCCTTCAAATGGGAACCTATTTCTATACTTAGCATTAATAAGAATAATTGTTTGAAAGGTCGTTAATGAAAGAGTTATTTTTTATTTAAATAACATAATATATACTGATTCAAATTAAAATTCTAGACGAGCGTGTTTCAATGTGAAAGTAACTCATAGGTTGTCTTTAGTATCATGAATACTAATCGATAGTAATAATATAAAGAAAAGTTTAAAGTGGATGTTTTTAAACGAGTGGATCTCCGCACTGGCGTAAAATTTGCCAAGCCCAATACCACGCATATATTTGATGTTCAAAATTGGAAGAGTGGGAGGGGGAGGGATCCAATCGAAATTTTTATCATAACTAAAATTATTCCTAGGACTTCAAGCTACAACGTTTATTTGAAAAATTTTTCAATTGGAATCCCCCTTTCTTCTGATTTTACCAAGCATCAGGTAGATACTTTTTCAAAATTTGGAGAGGGGTCTGATTGAGAAAATTCTCAAACAAAAGTTGTAGATTGAGGTCGTAGAAATAATTTTTGATTATCTACATCCTTCCTTTTCCTCCAATTTTGCCTAAATATAACTTGGATACCATACTTATATTATCATAGATTATTAATATATATAAATAGATGGCCAACTCTCATGTGAAAAAAGTCTCGTCCTGCTTTTAGTCAACCTTTAAAAAAATGAAGTTGTACAGTTTTGTGAAAGAGGGCGTCTTAAAGTGAACATGCGTGAGTGAGCGATAAGTCTGCGTTCTTCCCCTTTCCATCCTAAAAATGCTGCTACGTAACAGCTATCTCTAAAATAGCTCCATAACTAAACGAAAAACCAGCTCCTTTTTAACAAAATAAGCGAGACTTTTTTTGTGCATTGCCTGGCTATCTATATTTATAGGTTAATCTATGATATTATTAAAAACTGGTGGAGGTATGGGTCTAATTGAAAAAAATTTCAAATAAAAGTTGTAGGTTGAAGTCTTTAAAATAATTTTGTTTATTACAAAAATTTCGATTGGACCCCTCTCTCCTCTCCAATTTTGAATATTGAGTATCTGTGTAGTATCGGACTGGATAAGTTTTACAACGGTGCTAAAAAAGCAGTACTGTGGCGATCCACTTGTTTATTTATGTGATGTCCACATTTATCTGCATCAAAAAACTTAAAAGTGTTTCTTTGCAGGAAATTCAATTTCCCGTCAAAAAGGGTCTATTCACTTCTTGTCTATCTTCAATATTTTATTTGCTATGCAAAAAAAATCGAAAAAATTTTGTATGTAGGTATTTTTCCACACTATTTTATTTATTTATTTATTTTTTTTTTTGATTTTCTTGCATAGCACCTGAAATATTGAAGATAGGCAACAACTGAACAGTACACTGAAAAAAATGGATTTTCAAAAACCGTAATGATTCTGGGTAAAACACAGTAATTTTAGGACACGTCGCCGATTTTAGAATCATTCCGGTGAAAAACAGAAAAGATTCATTTCTATTCCAGAATGATTACGGAGACTCCGTAATAATTCTGGAATAGAACTGAATCTTTTTTGTTTTTCACCGGAATGATTCTAAAATCGTCGACGTGTCCTAAAATTACTGTGTTTTGCCCAGAATCATTACAATCCATTTTTTTTCAGTGTACCTTTTTGATTGAAAATTAAATTTCCCACAACGTACCAGTCTTAGTTTTTTATTTTTCTCAATATTTGAGCCAATTTTTGAATTTGAATGAACTGGGCATAGCTGAAGAGTTGTTGACATTGTAAAAAAAATGAGGGTTCTACACGTTCTAGAATTTTAGACGCTTCGGAGAAGAGGAGTGATGAGGGATTTTTGATGTTGTGTTGTGTCCTCGTTCGAATACATTCGACTCCTTCCCAAATTGTCTGTTATTCATGTAACCCAAAATGTTTTGATCCAATTATTTTACTGGTCTACGTCGTTTTCAAAAGATAACCAAAAGGTTGCAACGAACGTTTAAGAGATTCTTTTTCAATATAGTTTTTGCAGACCCTCGGACATGTGTCTTATTAACGGAACCGATGGATTTTTCTCTACTTATAAATAATTCACGACTGGTGGTACATACAAAGTAGTAGCTAGATATTCTTTAAGGTTAGCCTGGCACATAAATTTGTTATTTGAGTACCTACGTTCAATTGTAATTCTGCTAATGCATAATTTATCGTTCAATTGATACCAGATAATTCGCGCGTAGTCGAGAGAAACTTTAGATGCTGGCGCGATTAAAAATTCATTATCAAAAAACGCTCGCCATTTCTCTCGGGGGGGGGGGGGGGGGGGGGATAGGTTGACCGCGTTAACGCGAAACATTTCCATGTGGTAGCGATATTCACGCTATGCTAGACATCGAGTTTCTTGTAAATTGTTTATGATAAGTTACAGGGCACACATTTGTTTGGCAAAGAAAACAGCCGAACTAATGGTAAAAGCATTAGGTATATTCTGTGTGAAATTTACCTATACTTATACCATGCTGTATTTGGATATTCGTATCGTTGAACGTGGCCTGGCATCGTATAACCTTATATTATGTATATTCTATTAAAAACCACCAGCTTGGTGTATAAAAGGTACCTATGGTTTGGACAAAAAACCTGCTACCTGCGATATGCATACACATTTTAAAATTATAAATATATTACGAGGTAAAAAATGTTTAATTTTCACATTAGCTGCGATAGCAGCTTACACTATGCAAAAGAACACGAAAGTATTATATCGTCGAGGAAATAATATATCTTCAGGGGAAAAGGCTAATTGTTTCACAATCAAGGAGCCACTGATCGGTAACCAGTCAGGCCGAATCTAAACGCGAATTAATTATTAAATTAACGTAGCATGATATCGGGAAAAAGGCGCTGGAACGACGCAATCAACACAGCCTCTACATCTGTAGGTATGCTCTTGCGAACGATCGTGTTAAATACTCGGTATACCTGGGCAACGTACAGCAGGATAATTTATTGCCCAACATTGATCAAAAAGCCAGAATTCGCAATTTGTTGCGGCATTCTTGACCTACAAGCGTATTTAAGATATACTCGCAGAACGTTATGTGATTTACGACGGTTAGCAAGAAAATTTAAGACTCCCAAATGTACACAACCAATGTACGCGCTACATTAAACCGTAATAAATTATTCAACCATCGCTTAAGTCGCTGATTCAAGTTCAAGAGCGAAAAACAGAATATCAAATATGTGTTATATACACGTTTGCTTATACCAGCACGCCGCGTTCTATACGTACGAAAATGTAAAGAGTATACTCCCGGCGAGAGCAATTAGCCAATTTATCGGTTTTATGATGGTAATAACTTTACGTATTCGGGCTTTTCTCTCTTACTCGCGTATATGCGTTATTATTTATGCAGAAGAGCAAATAGCATCGCTGTTTTTACATTGCGACAACCCTTTCGATATAGTAAGTGTAGGCTATGGATATTTTAATGTACGAGTATATGTTCGAATTTATTCAGATCCGATAGTTATCAATAATGTGAAATATTTCGACAAATCGAGTTGGATTTTCAAAAAAAAAATTCAACTCGTACCGATTTTAATTGATAGTTTTTTAAAGAAACAAAATTTTCAATAAAAAAATCAAAAGTGAGATTTTTGAAAAAAATTGACTTGACATCATTTATTATGTATTGTAGGTATGTATTTACAAAAATGTTTTGTTTTTGGAATTTGGCCGATTTTATTATTGTTTTATGGCGTAAGACAATTTTTTAAAATTGCGGAAATATATGCAGACATGTTATTTTCCAAAATTAGGATCAATTTTTATATAATTTTTATCTGTGCAAAATTTTCAACAAAAAAAATTATAAAAGTCTCGCTTATTTGGTTAAAAACTTAAAAAGGAGCTGGTTTTTCGTCTAGTTATGGAGCTATTTCAGAGATAGCGGTTACGTAGCAGCATTTTTAGGATGGAAATGAGAAAGATGCAGACTTATCGCGCATTCGCGCATGTTCACTGTAAGACGCCCTCTTTCACAAAACTGTGGAACTTCTTTTTTTAGTTTGACTAAAGGCAGGACAAGACTTTTTTGAGATCTTTTGTTCACGTTAGAAAATTAAGGCACTGCAAAATTTTAAAAATTGATCAAGTGGCAACATTGTATTAAAAAAAAGTTTTTAGGTCACAAACGGACAGCACCTACAAAAAAATGAGATTTCGTATGACTGGAAAATGCCCCCTACCTCGAAAAAAAAAGTAACGATAGTTTTACTTGGCGCGACGGGATAAAAACACAACTGACTATTTTCACAATTTGAACAAATAAATTTTTTCCAAAAGCTCTAAGCTCGAAAATTAGATATTTATGGGAGGTAATTTTTTTCATAGAAAAATTTAATATATTTCAGTATAATTTTTGTCCCTTAAAAAAGAGAAATAAAATATTATTAGGTATTGTGGTGAATTTTTTTCGCTAAATTTTTTTTCCAAAAACTCAAAGCTCAAATATATTATTTGGACCATTTGTGAGCCATTTCAGTCATTAGTAGTCGATTTGAATCGGTTAGTGATCCATTTGCACCCATTTAGGTTTATTCAATTTTTTTTCAAAATTTCAATTAAGTATTATTAAAATTTACTGAATTGTAAAAAATAATATAACTTCAAAAATAGCAAAAATTTCAATTTTTTTAAAAATTTTAATTTCTTGAAAATGTTACAATTTTTAAAAGTTTAAAAATCGTTTCAACTTCAGAAAAAAAAAATTCTATAACAAACTGTAAAAACTCCAATTTTTAAAAAATTTTGAGATGTTCACAAATTTCAAAATTGATTGTTTTTACAATTTAGACACATCTAGACATTTATCCACTGGACTTCTTATTTTTAAAATTTAATTATTTTCAATAATTTTGATGGTTATAAAATTTTCAAATTTCGGAAATAAGATTTTCAAAATAAAATTGTCCTTTTAATTTAAAAAAAAAAGAAAAAAAGTAGGTAGTATACACAGACGCGACGTGTCATGAAATTCAATCGATTTCAAAGTACATTTATCTATTATTTTTTTCGAAAAAATAATTATAATAATAAGTCGGATTTTTGAAGAATATCATTAACTTGTTAGCGAAGAGGTAACTACATATTTGATTTGTTTTTATATTTTGTAATTTGATTAATTTCAATAACTTTTTATTTGTCTATGAAATTTTCAAACAAATTTCAAATGTGGTGGGTATTTTCACTTTTTTTGAAAATTTTTCACTGAGTTTGTAGACCCCTGCACCATCTTACATCATTTAATTTAAAATCCCAACCAAGGGCCGATTCGCCATTTTTATTATTTGCGATGCTTCTTGATTTTATCGAAAAATGCTGTCTAAAAATAAATTCGTTCGAAGAACTAAAAAAAATTCTCTTCTTCTCCAATATTCGAAGCGATGTGTAAGAAGGTTTCAATTTTTTTACTTTCTTTGGGAATTGATTTTTTTCTTCAGAAATTTCGTTATAGGTAATATTATTATGTATTTGATATCCCTTTAAAATGATTTTTTTTTTAAAGTAGGACTTTGAATGAAATATTTAAAAACTCTTTAAATATGCCATTGTCTTTCGAGATATCGACTTCTTAGCTATTCCCTGTTTGTTCTTGTTCCCTGGAAATTTGAAAAAGATCTTCAATACTTCTACTGTGTGAAGTTTTAAACATTCAGAAAATTCGATTGTAAAAGCTTCGTTACTCTCAGACGTGTTTGTAGTATCTCTCACCACCACCCAGCCTCGCCACCGAATGAGTAGATTATAAAAATGATGTGTGAATTGATTTTCAAGGCAGGAACACGATATTCGAGAACGAGTTGATTAAATTGAAAATACTTTGTAAAAAAAAAAGGGTTTCTATTTCAAAGTGACAAGTTTTTAAAAACGGGTGTTAGACGATCTTGCCATATACAATTTTGTATATAGCGTGGAAGCTTCCTGTTTCAACGTAATAAATTTCGTTTTATGACATGTTCATGTATTAATGTCGTATTCTTATTCCTTTGAACGTAATTTCGCGCTTATTAAATTTTACACTATATTTCAAAAGTCTTAACGCTTAATTACAAGTTTCGCGTTTATGTGATCTTTAAGAAACGAGTAGCTCGTTGATTATAAGTTGTAGAAGTATATACTTACTCGTGTAGAAAAGTGTTTCGCATTTATTATTTTTTGCCAGTGCCAGTGCCAGTGTATAGAGTGGACGGTATAAGGTTGGTGGATGTCGCCGTCGTCGTCATCGTCGTCGTTAAGGAAGGGGTGTAATTTGATATTCAAAGAAATTGTAAAACGTCTGAATAAAGCGAAGTGCGGCGAAATCTTTCGACACTTTTGCCTGCGTAAAGTAAAGCTTAGTCCTTTCGAATGCTGCTCCGGGTTTATAAGGCAAACGAAAGGAAAGAAAAGGAAAGGAAAGGAAAGACGCTTGTACATGTGATATTTATTATTCATAACACACGACCGATGCTTATATGTCCTCTCGTGTCGAAGCTTGTCACCATCTCATCCGCGATGGTGGTAGATTGCTTTTGATCACCTACTTGGAATTGGCGTATATAATGCGTGCATGTATGTACGCGGTAGGCCTATGTGCTTTATGTACATTGTACACATACGAGTAGCTATATACGAGGTAAGATCTGAAAACAAACCCTAGCTCCTCGTTGTACCTGAATTTTTGAAAAATTCTCACTGAAGCACGCTTCAAAAGGTACAATACGTCGTTGAACGTGAAAGTCACCAACGCAACATGAGCGTGCTTATGTTTCCCTTTTTTTTCTCGAACCACTGTCGTGCTAGGTTTCGTTAGGAAATTATTCTTTGACTCGTGTTCCTCTATGCGTTCGTTTTGTACATTTATAATGGGTTTCTTTTGAAGTAAAGTAGCAAAAAAAAAAAAGTAGTGAATTGAAAGCGAAAGTTAGATTGTTTTTGAATTCTCGGCGGAGATGATTAGGTACTTAATTTGGTAAAGTTTTACACTTCGGGTATCAGTTTGAAAAGAAAATATTGTACGTTCGATATACCTACTCGATGGGTTTTCGGTTTCACATCGCGCGATATTTTTGTCAACTTTTTATTCTACGACCGAGCAAAGCAAAAAGATAATAAAAAGATTGCGCGGTTTTTGATACGTCAACGCGAATAAGCTTGTCCTTGGATGAAATATATCCTCCAGTATGGGTTTCTATTAACGTGAAATCATTAGGCTAAAGTTTAAGAACAGTTATCCATAAAGTCTGCGTTTTATTACCTCTTAACTTTTCCACCCGCTGGTATTTTTAATAAAGTTGCGCCAAAAGGGCTAACTTTATGTTTCAATTTTTAAAAAGTGTGTTTTGAAAAAGGTGCGCGTCGCCGTTAGACTACCTCTGACCGTGCGGAGATGGATTTTCGCCTTCTTCGTACGACCCTTCAATTTGACTTTTTTTTCTTTATGTGCTTTTCCTGGTACCACCGTATCAACCGTATATGAAACCTCTTGAAACAGAAGGCATCTTTTTACAGTATCGTAGAGTGCATTAATTTGCCTTACTACAATTTCAGTGATTATCAATGTGAGGAGAATTGTTTCTAAGAAATGGATAGAATGGAACTTAAAGTGAATACTTTTTCAACTCGTCCGCGAATTTTTTTTCACTTATCTAGATATTTAATTATCTTTATCTGTCATAAACGTGATAATCTCTTGAATTATAGAATTTAAATTCGGTCAAAAATCGAATTTGGAATAATATTCCACTCGACATTTTTAGGAATTTCTTATTTTGCACATCTCTCTTGAGACCCCTGTAGAGAATTTTTCAAAAATGATACCAAAAACAGATTTGAGAAGAGCTTTCGACAACCCACATCCCTTTTTCTGATGATTACGAATTTTTCTCCCTTTACTTGAAGTCTCTGTTGAGAATTTTTCAAAATTGATATCAAAAACAGATTCGGGAGGTAGAAACCATTTATTTTCATATCTCACGTGACTTATTTTGTAATTTTGAATTTTGACCCTTCTCCCCTGGAGTCTTTGTTGAGAGGTTTTCAAAAATTATATAAAAAATGAATTTGGGAGGTTAAAAAAAAACCTAGATTCCCATACCCCACATGCCCTTGTTGGTAATTTTGAGGTTTGTCTCTTTCCGCTGAGAGGCCCCATTGGATTCGATGCTTTCAAAATGCTCCTGAAGTCAATTTTCAGAAATTTTGAAGTATTAAGTCAGTGACCAGCTTGATTTATATTTTTTTCTCTCAATTTTTTTTTTCTGCTTGTAATGGTACCCCTGAGGTCACCAAGAAAAACGTATTCACTTCGAAAAAATTCTAGGTCATAAAATTTAGGCGAACAGCTTGAGAGCTTTGGCAAAAGAATTTCTGCACCAGGAGTCACTATTCTTTTTGGCAAACAGCTTGAGGAATACTTCTTCAAATAATATAATCATTCATTCGCCCAATTGGCAAAGGATTTATGCGCCAGGAGTCACTATTCTATTCTGCAAACATCTTGAGGGATACTGTCTCAAATAAGTTAACTATTCACTCAAACAATTGGCATAGGAGTTCTGCGCCAGGAGTCACTATTCTTTTCAGCAAACAGATTGAGGGATACTTCTTCAAATAATATAATCATTCATTCACCCAATTGGCAAAGGAGTTTTGCGCCAGGCGTCATATTCTTTTCTGAAAACAGCTTGAGGGATACTGTCTGAAATAAGATAATTATTCACTCAAACAATTGGCAAAGGAGTTCTGCGTCAGGAGTCATTATTCTTTTTGGCAAACATTTTGAGGGATACTTCTTCAAATAATAGTATAATCATTTATTCGACCAATTTGCAAAGAAATTCTGCGCCAGGAGTCACCATTCTATTCGGTAAACAGCTTGAAGGATACTGTCTCAAATAAGATACTCATTCACTTATCCAATTTTGAAACGAAATTCTGCGCCAGGAGTCACTATTCTTTTCTGCAAATAGCTTGAGGGATACTTCTTCAAATAATATAACCATTCATTCACCCAATTGGCAAAGGAGTTCTGCGCCAGGAGTCACTATTCTTTTATGCAAAAAGCTTGAGGGCAATTCTTTGAAATAAGATAATCATTCATTCACCCAACTGCTAATGGAGTTCTGCGCCAGGAGTCACTATTCTTTAATGTGGACTGATATTTCTATTCCATCGTGGGGTTTTTCTTTTTTGAAAAGTTTTGTGAATGAAACTCAGAAATTTTGTAAAAAAAAATCATGATAACTCATTTTTCATTTTTTTTTTTTGAGTTTTTAAATTTAAAATGCAAAATCAACCAACTTTATACTTTATAAATTTGTATTTTTTATTAAACTTTTTCACGAAACTTTATTTTCTTCTCAGTTTTAAGGATGGAAATAAATGTCATCATTGAACAACCAAAACATTCACCTTACCTAATGAAAAAAAAAAGAATGAATACAAATTCTGAACAAGATATAAATTTATAAGAAAAAAATGTTAATAAATAATGTTTTTTAGTTAGAGAAATTACGAAATTTTGCTTTTGGTAGGTACCTAAATTTTAAATATTAAATATCAACAAAAAATTTAATTTAGAATAATAACCATACTCATATTTCAAATTTCCGTATTGTATAATATGTTGTGAATTTCAGAAATCTGAATCAAAACGATTTAGATTTAAATTATTGCTCTTCGTCTTCTTATGGAAGTTGAAATTCGAAAACAGGTAAATAGGTATCATTCGAAACTTGAAAATTAATATTAAATTGAATCATTTATGACGTGCTCTGATTTTGAGACAGATGCTTGCTTCTCCTTCGTTAATTGTTTATCAAACTGAATATTCAATTATTTAAATAATACCATAAGTAACGGAGAGGATTTACTTGATGACGCATTGAAAATTATTCAAGAAAAAAATAAAGAACAGGTTGACGTAATGAAATACTCAATGAAACAACACGAAACTGAACCGTTTGCAGCGAGTAAAACGATTTGGAGCCTTTTTAGAGCTAATAAAGCGCGTGTAAATAAAATAAGTGTAAAATTGATAAACAAGTAATGAGCGAGTGAATGAATTGGAAGAGAATTGACGATTGAGTGGAAAAGAGCAAAACAAATTAAAGAGCGAGTAAAAGCGAGTGATATGGTTAGTAAGTAATCTAAGAAAATAAATGCAATTGGTATTTTTCTTAAATGCGAAACCCCCAAAAACGTTTGTAAAGAAGTATTCACTTCAAAAATATTTTTATATATTGAAAATTCACTGTATATTAAAAGAAAAAAAAATTAATAATCAATATTTTTCTTATTTGTTTCAGGTATGTACCAAAATTTTTGAATTCAAGATGTTTCATGTTTTGGTAAAGTATTTACTTATAGGTTTTTAAAAATGAATTAAAAATCCCTGATTATTCGCAATCATGGACTTTCTTATCACACACAGTTTATGCAACTAATAAAAAATGATCTGTGGAAGTTGATTTTTCAATTGTTGATAAGTCTCTAAAAATCGAAAAATCAACTTTGGCAGCTCAAAATAGATTATTAATTTTTTTATTAATAAAATTAAATTTATTATTTCAAGAGGTACCTAGATAAGTACTAATAAAGTTCGTTTTAAAAAAAATGAAAAAATATTCTTAAAAATTTTAAGAATGTTCAAAACCCTTATCAAAAAGAAAGGAATTTCTTTTCAAAAACATTTTTTGTACATTTTTTTTTTCTGAAAAAAAAAAAATATTTTTTTAATTTCCTGATAAAATTTAAAAATTGTATTTTTTTTAAATTTAATTCAAAATATTTTTTGGCTTAAAAACTGTCCTACCCGAGCAGCACACTCGACAAATTATCGAAATAAAAAATTGACAGAATATCGAATTCGATAAAGTGTCGCGTTAGTTCCGCATAAATCGTGAAATTATCTTTCGATATATCGACAGATTATCGATGAATTATAGTTGGCAAAATCCATCAACAGATAAACTTTCGATAAAATCGAACGATTTTTCTTTTAAAAATCTCAAGATTATAGTTAGATACTTCATCGATAACCTATCTATAAATCGAAAGATAATTACACGATTTATGCGGAACTAACGCGACACTTTATCGAATTCGATATTCTGTCGATTTTTTATTTCGATTTAGTTTCGATATTCTATCGATTTTTTATTTCGATTTAATTTCGATATTCTATCGATTTTGTATTACGATTTTTTGTAGATTATCTAGTTTCGATATTCTATCGATTTTTTGTAGATAATTTAGCATATATGGGTATATGCGCGCGCACATTTTCAAGACCGGCTGGCGAGTTTGAAGTCGTAGTTACGCTTAAGGCTGGCGAATTTCGTTCCAAATACAGCAGTTTCTACCAAAACAAGCGTCTGTTGCGAACATCGGAGTTCGTTCGCATAATACGAATTGGATTATAATATTCAAACATCTTATGCGCGATTGGAGAAGAGGGAGGGGTCCAATTGAAATTTTTATAATAACTAAAATTATTTCTAGGACCTTAATTTACAACTTTTGTTTGAAAATTTTTTCAAATTGGCCCCTTTTTCCTCCGCTCCTCCAATTTTGAATAAGTATCAACTGAGTATTATGCAAAATTGGAGAAGAAGGAGAGGTCCAATTGAAAAAATTTTCAAACAAAAGTTGTAGCTTAAAGTTCTAAGAATAATTTTGGTCATCACAAAATTTTCGATTGGGCGCCTCCCTCCCGTTCAATTTTAAATACTAAGTATTCACATAGTAATCGTAGTATTGAACTTGGTAAAATTTTATTTAAGAACAACGATCTGGTTTCAAGTAAAATACCTAGTACCTAAACCAAAAAAACTAGATAACTTGTTTGAAAATTTTTTCAATTTTGATTTCGCATATTACTGTTACACGTAAGTAGGTAAGTGCAAAATAATAGAGGCTAGAGATGAGGTCCAATTGAAAAAACATTTCAAACAAAAGTTGTAGAATAATATTCTGGATTTAATTTTGGTTATTATAAAAATTTCGATTTGGCCCTTTCTTCCCATCCAATTTTGAATATGAAGTAGGTATTTTTTGACTAGAAAAAAATCAATATAGTTTCAACAACTATCGTTACAAAATCGTTGAAATATCGAAGTCGATAAATTTCATATAATGTGTCGATAATATAGTTTTAAATATCGTCACAAAATCGTTGAAAAATCGAATTCGAGAAATTTCATATAATCTGTCGATAATACAGTTTTAAATATCTTCACAAAATCTTTAAAAAATCGAATTCGATAAATTTAATATTCTTTTTCGATAATGTAGTTTCAAATATCTGCACAAAATCGGCGGAAAATCGGATTCGATAAATTTAATATTCTTTGTCGATAGTATAGTTTCAAATATCTTCACAAAATCGTTAACAAATCGAATTCGAGAAATTTCAGATTATTTGTCGATAATATAGTTCTAAATATCGTCACAAAATCGTTGAAAAATCGAATTCGAGAAATTTCAGATTACGTGTCGATAATATAGTTTCAAATATCTGCACAAAATCGTTGAAAAATCGAATTCGAGAAATTTCAGATTATTTGTCGATAATATAGTTTCAAATATCTGCACAAAATCGGTGGAAAATCGGATTCGATAAATTTAATATTCTTTGTCGATAGTATCGTTGACGAATATCGTCCTAAAATCGTAATATTATCAAATTCGATAGTTTTTAGATTTTTTGCCTATAAAATCGTACAGCTAAATCTGTATCATATCGTGAGAACATCTTTAGATTTTTAAACGATTTTTTATCGATACGTTTCAACTTTCGATATTATCGATCGAGTGTGCTGCTCGGGTAAAAATCGCAAAATGGAAATTTTCAATAATTTTTTAGGAAAATTCAGAAATTATTTATTTATATGTAGGTACGTATAAAAAATTCTCAAAAAATGGGAAAATAATGTTTTTTCCAAAAATAGGTACGTAGGTAGTTATTTTAAAAAAAATTCAAAAAGTAAAAGTTTTTTGAAAATTTTCCTATTAAAGAAAATTGAAAAATCAAAGAACTTTTTTCCAAGCCAAAATTAAAGGAAAAAAACAACACCAATCTACTTACATAAGGTTTACTGGAAAATACCTACGAGTTTTGCGTACAGTTAATATGTACCTACCTATCTCAAAGAAAACAAATTTCACAGGGACCTTTCATGAATATTGTATAAATTGCCTTATTTTTCGTTTGAAGGTGTTACTGCTGGCATATGAATTCTGCATGAGTTGCCTATTTCTGTTTATTTTAATACCTATTTCGAAATCTGAATGAAAATATTTTATTTTGATTTCGTGTGAAATATACTTTACGAATTTTGGGATGCGTGGGTGTCCGATGTGATCTGGTCTCTTTGGCTGAGATCACGTTTCTTTTTATGTTTAATGAAGTACAAATGTTCTCGCTGATTCCTTCGAAACCTCGAAAAGCCTATTTGTAGTTCAAGAAGGGAAACGACCCGGTAAACACACCGCCTGCTATTAGTATGCTAAAATCACAGAGACGAAAATCGCGGTCTATTCGCATACGAATAGAATGCGAAATCAAAGCAAAAATCGAAGAAAATTTTCTCAGATAAATTCGTATACTATTCGTGAGCGAATATCATGCTAAAATCGTATTTAAAAGCCTGTAGATGTTTTGTGGGATATTAGCGCGATATTCGCTTGCGTATCGCATGCCTGAAATCACATTGAAAACAGGCAAAAAGTTCGTACGATATTAGCGCGATATTCGCATAAGAATCGTATGCTAAAATCGCAGTGGAAAACGTGCAAATATTTCTTACGATACTAGCACAATATTCGCATACGAATTGTATGCTAAAATCGCAGTGGAAAACGTGCAGATATTTCTTACGATATTAGCGCAATATTCGCTAGCGAATAGCATGCGATTTTCACTACAACTTCTTTCAATACGTTTTACAAATGAGAGAAGTCAGTTTCAAACATGAACGTGTACTTGAATGTATTGCAGTGACATTTAAACAATAAAATAAAGGTTTTTCTGGGTTTTTTGATTTTGTTGGGGAATTTTGTGTTTTGTTTGATGTTTTTTCTTCTTTTTAAGCAAAAACGCCAATGATTTGATTTCAAAGTGATAAGAATGGAGACGAAGACAGAATTTCTTGGACGATTTCTACTCACAGTAAGTTAATTATTTTGAATTTATATCTTATTTGTGATCGCGTGAATCTGTGTGAAATTAAATGTTATCAAATCGTAAAAATTTTAGACGTCTTATCAGTGCTATAAAATTTTTCAATTGTTCCTCTTCCTTCTCCAATTTGAACGCAGTATTATGCGAAATTATAAGGAAAGGAAGAGTCAAATCGAAATTATTTCTAAGATTTCAATCTACAACTTTTGTTTGAAAAAATTTTCATTTGGGACTGCGGGACAGGCCTTCTTCCCTCTCACAATTCAGAGTAATAAATATACGTTTTTATACCTATCTAATCTATCTATCTATCTATCTATCTACGTAGTATTGGGCATAATTGGAGGGGGGGGGGGCTCAAATTGAGAAATTTTTCAAACAAAAGTTGTAGATTGAAATCTTGGTAGTAATTTTGATTTTCCTAAAAATTACTTTATCAAATGCCACTGATAGGTACTCCAAAAACTTTACGATTCGGCATAATTTCATTTTCCACAGATCCGCGATCACAAATATGATATATTTTCGAATAATTAATTTACTACTGAGTGGAAATCGTCAAAAATCATTTGCCTACTTTTTAGAGGCGAATTCCGAACGCTAATCGCAAGCGAATTAACAGCGAATAGAACGCTACATTCGCTGCTAATTTCGCATACTATTAGCGTTCGAAATTAGCCGCTAAAAAAGCGGACATTATTGATATGCTAATAGTACGCTATTTTCGCATGCTATTCGTATACGATAAATGCGAATTTAGCGCTCTATTAGTACGCGATTCGCATACAGTGTGTTTACCGGGGAGTTGGCCACTTTGCAAATAATTTTTTCAATAGATTTTCTCCCAAAAAAAAAAAAAAAAAAAAAAATATTGCTACTGAATTTCAACGAATGGCAAAATTAAATAACCTCGTTTCCCTCAGGGAGAGCAGAAGAAGGCGAGAAAAAAAATCCAGAATGGAATGTAATTAAAAAGTATGCAAAATGAGCTGTTAATTAAACGCGTTGAAAGGACGTGACGAGCTCCTAGTATAGTTAATTCGCGCAGATGTAGAGAGTGTAAACTATACGAAAACAGACTCGGAAATTTAAATGCTTATCAGTTTTATCTTTTTTCGCGATCGCAAAATACAACGCTGCGTACAAAAGAATAGAACAAGTCGAAAAGGCAGGGGCCGCAGAAGGGGGCGAAAAAAACAGCAACGAAGAAGGAAGAACAAACGTTGCTGTGCCGTTTTGATAACACGGCACGCGCGAATCAAGTATGGAAAAAAGGTTACAGGAAGGGAAAATTTCGAACCCCTGCTCTCCACGGCGAAACAAGCACTAGAGTACTCAACTCAATAAAACTTTTTTCTTACTTTGAGAACTTACGTTCGCTTTATCGAGTTTTTACTTCTTCCTTTATCTTTTTACCACTTCCTCGAGTCGCTTTTTTGCAATTGTACCATCTCCGACATTCTGCGATATCATTCAAATATAACTTTTTACTACTTTAACTTCATACCTTAGTTGGAATAAAGCTCGCAATAAAGTATCAAGTGCCTTCGTTTTCGTTCACGATTTTTTATATACGAAACTTTGAATCGTGAATACAAACGACAAATGTACTATATGGCGGCATCTAATAAGCTTGAAACAAAAGATCGAATACTGCCGACTTATTTGTTATATCATTCATCGTAAATACATATCATGTTATAGACGAATATTTAGAAGCGAAGCGAAGTCAATGGTTGGTAAAGTCGCGGCAGTGTTTTTATGATTTTTCATTTACCAGTTGAGGTGATTTTATGCATCGGAGCGAATTTTAGTTTTTCTCTTTAGAACGTTACTTTACTTACTTTTTCACTAATTTTGGTTACTATTTCGCCAAAAAATCTGACTTGAAAAAAAACAATATTCACTGCCATTAAAATTCAAAATTTCGTAAATGAGTAGTTATCTTTCAAATTTAGTAAAAATTCAAAATTTTAGTAATTCCTCAATTTCAAATAAATTTTTGAAATTTGATGAAAATTGGAATTTTGTTGATTTTTAAATTTTTGATAAGAACCTTTTAAATTTAATGAAAATATAAAATTTAGAAATTTTCCAATTTTGTACTTAATTGGGCTAATTTTTGAAATTTTCAAGATCTAGCAAATCCGTTAAATCTGAGAATTTTCAAAAATTTATTAAAAATTGAAAATTTTCATAATTATTAATAAAAGTTCTGGTAATTTTTATATTTTGAGTAGGTAGGCATCTTTCAAATTTAGTAGAAATTCAAAGTTTTAGTATAGTTCCTCAATTTCAATAAATTTTTGAAGTAGGATAAATTTTAAAGTTCAATAAATTTTGAACATGTTGATCTTATGTGCTATTAGTAAAATTTGGCGAAAGCTCAAATTTTAGTAATTTTTGAATTGTGAATTTGAATTAATTTTTAATATTCGTCCAATTTACAAAAATTTTACAAAGTTGATTTATAAAGTGTCATCTAGATAGAATCTTAAGTAGATAGATTTATAAAATTTTGTAAAAACTTGATAAGATATTTCGATTTGATAAACATTTTATTTTTTTATTTTTTATTTATATTTGATAGGTATATTTAAAAAAATGTAATTTCTGTCCTTTATTGGCATTATTTTTACATGTGCTATTGTCCATAAGACCCCCCAGTCCCCGCCAACTATCTTGAATATCACACCATCGGGTATATTATGGACAAAAATGTCATTTAAAAAATAATAATTACTCGACTGATACAGCAGCTTTAAAAAAAGATTTCCACGCCAAGACGTAGAAATGATACATAATCTTGAGGAAAGTTTTTCAAAATTATCCTCATTTACTTTTTGAGGTCATAAAACTCGAAATGTTGGTAGCATTTAGCAACAACCTCCCTCTCGTACTCGTACATTACGAAAATTATTTATTCTTCAAACAACTTTGCTAAATTAAAGAAAAATTAAGTATATATATAGAGGAGATATCCGAAAAAATTTCAAAACTACAAACTTTCTTCTAATTTTCTGCATAATTCGTCAATTTTGAAGGAAAAAAAATACTCGTTAGCTTTTATTAACTACCCGTACTCGACTCTTTTCTCAATAGATATTACCAAAATTGATGAATTAGAAACAAACGAAATTAGTGTACCGTAAATTACGGTCGTTTTAGCAAAGGAACAGTTACCTTAACGCAAAAGACATACACGAAGAAATACGAAGCACAGCGCATCTTACTTTCCACTTTTTCATTCAATACATGTACGGTGAAGTCGATAAATCACCAACAGGTGAGTATTTCTACTGCCTACAACTAACGCAACGCGAGATCAATGCTAACAGATGTGAAGTAATTAGAGGAAATAGCAGTAGGAAATACGTAGTCGTATTCTAGGTATAGAAAAGACGAGCAATTATCATAGGGAAACTAAAGAAGGTAACGTAAAGTAATCTCGTAGAAATACTCTACGTTATATACAGTTTGTGGCTAAATTTAAAATTTAACAGCACGTAATCTAAATTTCCAAATGATTAATGAAATTTCGAAATGGTAAATTCATTCGGTATCCTAATCTAGCACCTACTTAGACCTGTATTGTTTTAATCCTCGAAAGTGTCTACTTGGAGAAATCTCTAACGATTTCATATTTACCTATGTTTCGACAAATTTTCAATTCTACGAGCGAAGTATTTAAATACATCCGAGACCTAATAACATTCAAGAAACAAATCACACACATCGGAGCGAAATTTGAAAAAAAAAATAGCAGGTAACTTAACTATAACCTAAAATTTTGAAAAAGTAAACAAAATTTTTCCATTGCCACTCAAATAATGACTCATAAGTTCATAACACCTCCACCCTCTACCATTTTTCTTTCAATTTAGTATTTTCGTTGATTTCGACTTTTTGCAACTCCTGAAATCGAGTGCCTGAATTTTGAAAAATTTGAAATTTTCAATGAAAAAATATACATTTTTTGTATAATTATGGTGAATAATTATTATAGTTGAACCATCGGCTTAGTTGGTTTCCAATTATTAAAATTTCAATTTTTAAGTTATAGAAATATTCAATTCTTGAAAGCTCCCAATTTTCAAGTAGGTACCTACCTAGGTATCGTAACTTTAAATTTGTAAAAAAAAAAAGTCAATTTCGAAATGTCCAGTTTCCTAATTTTTTAAACTTGAAATTATTTGTTTTGAAACAGTTTTCAGTTTTTAAATAATTTTTGATTTTAAAAAAACGCAAATTTACAATTGCAAACAATAATTGTTTGGTTTTTTAAACCTTTTAATTTTTGATTTTTGATTTTTACATTTTTAAAGTTGTCAATTTTCAATTTATCAACAATTTTGATTTCTAGTTGTTTTTAAAAATATGTTTACTTATTCAAATAAAAAAAAACGCGTAGCAGTCAAGATGCTACTCTCGAGCCAATTTTTTTTTTTCTAGTTAGTGTACTCCTTTAAAAACTTTTTCATTCATGGTATTTCAGTTTCAATATCAGTTTTAACTTCAAATTCAGTTTACAAATGTCAGGTTTTTGTCTTCAGCTTTAGTTCCTGTCTGCATTGAAGATTTCATCCGCCCCCAACCCCTTCGTCACTTTTAGCTCTTCAGATGGGGGCTCCGCCCCCATACCCCCGTTGAGGGCTTCGCCCCTAACCCCCTCGTCTCTTTCAGCTCTTTAGATGGGAGCCAACACACCAAAAAAGGTGTTAAAACGTGAAAATTTCTGATTTTTGACCCAGTACGGGGGTCAAATGGAGCTCAAAACTCGAAAACCCCAAAAGGCACATCAGTGACCGCTACTGACACTACATCCCAAATTTCGACCTTTTATGTCTTTTGGTTTGGACTGTAGGCTGTTCAACGCATCAGAAAAGACAGGTTAAAACTTGAAAAATATTGATTTTTGACCCTGTATCAAGGTCAAAAGGGGTTCAAAGGTCAAAACCTACAAAAGGCACATCAGGGCCATGAACCCAAACTACTATGAAATTTTGGACTCCATATCCCCATTTGAAGGGACTGTAGCCTGATCAACTTGAAAAAATGACCCCAAAATCCACCTTTCGACCCCTAAAATGGGGTGGGGATGACTTGGGAAGCTGAAATTTGAATACAGTGAAGACAATAAGAGTCACTATTGTTGGTGAAAATTTCAAAGTGTTTTATCACATTGGGACTCCCTCAAAGCCCCCACAAAAAGGGGTCACCACCCAATTTTGGAGATCGAGGGTCAAAAACCCCCAAAAGGCACCTCAGTGACCCTTACCGATCATAAATACCAAATTTTGTCTTCCAAAGTCATTTGGTTTGGGCTGCAGGCTGATCAACGTACCGAGAAGCGAGAAAAAACATGAAAAATCGTGAAAAATCTTGATTTTTGACCCTGGACAAGTGTCAGAAGGGGCCCAAAAGTTGAAACCTACAAAAGGCACATCAGGGGCACAAACTTGATCTATGATAAAAATTTGGGCCCCCCATCCCCATTTGGGGGTCTGTAGCCTGGTCAACGTAAATAAAATGACCCCAAAATCCACTTTTTGGGCACTAAAATGGGGTGGGGATGACTTAGGGGGCTGAAATTTGAATATGTTGGAGGTGATCAGCATTCTCATCGCTGGTGCGAGTTTCAAAAAAATTCACGATTTTGGGCTCCCCCGCGCCCCCCTTAAAAAAGGGTCATATCCCAAATTTTGAGTTAGGGCCCCAAAAATTTTATGGCATCAATCCCTCTCCAGGGGGACTTCACATAACGAGTTTGACCGAATTCGATTCATTGGACTCCCAAATATATATATACTTTTACTCAATGTAGTTGTGGCACCATTTTACATACTTGTTGTAAGTTCAGGCACCAAAATTTTCGTTGTGCCACAACAAATCTAAAACCATGTGGGGTAGTATCATAAGGTTACCAGGAGTCGAAAGGCAAATTTTTGTACTGGTGCCACAACGACACTTATTATATATTTTTATACGATTATATAAATATCAAAAAATATATACTGAAAACACGTTGAGGCACCATTTCAAGTCTCATGTCTTCAAGTGGAATATCACTTTAAAAAATTCGTTAAAATTTTTATAAACAGAGAGTGCTGTAGGTAATAGGTTCGATTCTCACTTCATACTTATACAACTTAGTGGCACCAGTCGTTTTTCTCCTACCTATAACTGGCCAAGGGAAAAATTTCTGAGAAAATGATGAAGTTCTTTTCACATGGTACTGGTGCCACAAGAACATTCAACTAGGTGGTGCCTCGACGTTATTAAAGTAGATATGGATATAATATATATAAATATGTGACTTTTGCAGATCGTCGTCTTTTGGTCCCAAACGTCGAGAAATATGGTCAAAACTTTTCTACCCCCCCCCCCCCTCCTTCCAAATTAGGGTCAGACACAATAGCCATTATTTTTTAATTAAAAAAATTTGGCTAATAAAAAAATTATAAAAATTATATCCAGTGCCTAAAAATTATAAGTTGAAAAAATCAATTTTTGTGTGGATTGTAAAATGAGTAGATACAAAAATATTTTCATTCTTGAAAGTCTTCATTTTCCAAAAATAATCAATTTTCAAATTTGTAAAATTTCCAATTTGTCAAAATTTTAAAATTTTTCTAATTTTTGAAGACTTTCAAGTTCACGAGTTGAAAACAATTTTTTTAATATTTTTTTCGACTTTTGAGGATTTGCCTATTCTATAAGTGAATGGTGTAATTTTAAAAGGCGCTAAGTGCCAAAAACATGTTTTCGAGATAATCGCGTTTAAATGTTTGCATAGCTTGGAGATTTATAGGAAAGGTTGAAATGGGGAAAATGTGGGTACATAGCATGCTTTGAACACGTCATCATCATTTTGAGCAAAAATCGAACCAATATCAACATTTCTGAATCATTTTTAGGTTTTTCAAAAAGACGCATTGAGCATTAAATTTAATTATACCTAATAGTGTTTATTCTTGTTAAAGTAAAAAGAACCTTTTTGAAAGGAAATTTAATTTTCTACACGATAGATCTATTTTTTTATTCATTCAAAGTTAAGTACACATTATTTTCTCTAATTTCAAAAAATTGATAAATTTTCAAAAATTGACAAAAATGTTTTATCTTTCTCGCATAGCTCCTGAAATATTGAAGATATGCGAAAAGTGAAGAGGACCTTTTTGATTGGAAATTGAATTTACTATAATGTTAAAGTCTTACTTTTTTGATTTTCTCAAACTTAGCAAACTTTGCTTATTTGCGCCATCTTTAAAGCGAATTTTGAACTATTTAGAAATAGATATTGATGTCTTTGATAGGTTCAGGTTATGACGGCATGGACATAGTATACCATGATAGCAATAACTCCATTTCGACCAAGATGGCACTTAGCGCCTTTTAAAATTACACCATTCAAGTAAGTAGCTTTTAAATACTTTGGTCACATTTTTTTTAAATAAAAATGTTGCTGATAAATTCTCATTAAAAAAAAGAAAAGAATTAGTGAGAAGAAATCATTTATATTCTTAAACGAAGTAACCTCTAATTCTTCTGAAAAAAAATATCAATTTTTTTGAGTAGAAATTTCGATTTTTTGGAGAAAAAGTCGTTCATTTGTAAGGAAAAGAATCTATCAATTTAAAAAAAATCTTACCTACTTTTTTTTAGAAAAGATATCTACCTACGTTTTTTTCTTTCTTTTTCTTTTTAAAGAAATGTCCCTTATTTTTAAAAGAAAATAAATCCTAATTCTTTGAGAAAAGCACCTCAATTTTTCATGCCAATTTAAAAAATATAAAAGAACTCTTAACATTTTTGGAGCAAAAATTTTTCACTTGCGTTTCAATGCATACAAATATTCCTCGACTTCGTGAAGAAAAAAAAACTCATTTTTTAAAAAAGATTTAATGAATTTTTTTGTTTACCTATTATTTTTTTAATTTGTTCATTTTTAAATAAAATCTTTCAATTTTTTTGGAAAGAAAATCTCTGAATTTTTACAGCAAAAATGGTTTCAATTTTTTTGGAATTCATCTAAAAATTTGTAGTAAGTATTGGAAAGAGAATAAAGATGAACGTAGTTGTACAGTGACCTTTGCGGACACACGTTAAAGAAAACTTCTAACATATTTTTTTTTTTTTTATTATTATTATTATTTATTTGAAAGCGTGCTTAAACTCAATTATATAAAAATTATGAAAATTTACAATTTTCAATAATATTTTGAAAATTATCAGATTTGACAGATTTGCTAAATCTTGAACATTTCAAAAATTAGCTCAATTATTCCAAAACTGTAAAATTTCCTAATTTCTAATTTTCATTGAATTTAAAAGATTCTTATCAGAAATACAGAAATTAAATAAATTACAATTTTCATCAAATTTCCAAAATTTATGTGTAGCCTATGCAATTTTTAAAAATTTTAAAATTTACCCAACTTCAAAAATTTATTGCACTCGCACATGTTCACTTCATGACTTCAAGACGCTCTCTTTCACAAAACTGTATAACTACTTTTTTCAAAAAGTTGACTAAAAGCAGGGCGAGACTTTTTTCACATAAGAGCTGGATATCTAGACCCGAAGTGATTTTTTTATTACTTAATGTAAGTTTTTACAAGAGTAGGTAAGAAAAAAAATTCGCCTCTTAAGTAATCTCAGTTGAACATTTTGAACTCTTAACGTGTTTATTTTTTGAAATATAATGAAGCAAAAAAATTAGGTTTTTTTCTAATTCTTCGTCACAGTCAATAAATAGAAACAAACCCATTGAATTACTATTCTCTCAAATTATTGCTCGTTACATCGAATGCCTTCTAGACGTGCTATGAATAAGAGTAAAATTGAAGCTGCGAGTTTTCTATAAAAATTGGGAAAAAATTGGCAAAAATTAAACCAGTATAGATTATTTAATGAGCGCCGGTAACTATGGTACGAGTATATACTCGTATATGGCAATGAAACCGAAAACTGAAAACTGTTATCCTTCATATAATATGTGTTCGGCGACGAAGAGTATTACTATATTTGAAAGGAATAATAAATGGATTTATGAAAAAAAAAAACAGCAAAGAAAAAAAATAGCAAAGAAAAAAAATAAAGAAAAAGTATATATATAAGGGGGCTACGCGTGCAACATAGGAAATGTAGCGTACATTAGGGGCAAACGTGAACGGAAAATTGAACGCGTGCATTACCACTTAGGAGCATGAAACGCGCAACCATTTTTAAACGTTTGAAGAATTGAAAATACTATACCTACTGCTAGAAGCGTTAGAAAGGTTTACATTGGGAAAATATTAAAGAAAAATCCTTCTACCTTATGGGTACCTGTTACGAGACGAGCGTTTAATAACGATCACGTCTTTTTTAAACTTATTGAATAAAATCTTAACGTTTTAGCTTATTTGTAGAATAAGAACAGAGACATTTGATTGTTGCTACACACGCGAGCGCTGCGCTGGGCGACGCGAGCGACGCAATTCGAAAGAAATTCTCATTCGATTATTTGACGTTAAGAACTTTCAAAACGGTTGTTTAATGTTTCGAAAAACGTTGTCGAAATCGCGATCGCGCGCTCTGTGTGATTTTGTATAAAAATAATAACTCGACGTAACATCTGGTACGATTCGAATAAACCTGCGAGGTAGATACGAAAACTTACAAACCGCTAAATTTGGTAAATTGCGATGATTTCTGCGTCTTACAAACTACGACAAATATCGCCATCGAGTCGTTTTGATCCCCATCAAAAGGCGGTGTTACGTTGAAAACTTTCAAACGTAGTGCCATATTATACTTATAGCGCTTGAATAAATAAATTTAGACTTACGTTATCGTCGTATCTGGAAATATGAGCGTTATCTGTGTGACCGGTACTTACGACTACTTCCTACATTCTATGTCGACGACTAAAAAAAAAAAAAATGAAAAATGAAAAATTTGCACCATTTGGAAACTATCCAAAAAGTGGGCCTGGTACAAAATAACGCTTATTATCTATGGCGATATAGTATTACTGTTATACTTTTTGGTGACTGTAACAACGCTTTTAGTCGGTCTACTTCAAACGACGAATTTAATCCGCAACTTCGAAAACTATAATAAAATTTTATTAATCCCGCCCTGTTTTAGAAAATTGTCTTGATAAATTCGCGTGGCCACCAACTTTCTTAAATATATTATCTAACAGCGAGTATAGCGAATTGGCAAAAATTAACAATTTAGTGAGCTTCTGGCTTATTTTTTTTTTCTTTTTCGTTTCTTCGGTGATGGAGTAGGTGCAGAGCTGGCGCGACTCACCTCTTTTGGGAGTTCGACTCTTTGCTAGATGAGTCGAAGAGTTTTCAATTTGCGACTCTTTACAAATTTTATTAAACTCACTCTTTTAATGAACGACTCCTCGCGACTCTTTTTTTCCGACTCCTCGCAACTCTTTTTTTCCGACTCCTCGCGACTCTTTTTTTCAACTAATTCCCGACTCACTCCCCCGACTCCTTCTAAACTCTTATTTTTGTTCTCATACGATTCTTTTACAACTCTTTCTCTAAATTTTTCTTTTCACTTTTCAAATTTCATTTTCATTTAAAAACTAAAATGTTCTGTAATTTAATTTCTTTTTTTGTTTTTTTAGTGCGACATATTTATTATTTTTCAATTTTCAAGTACAGTAATCAATTATAAATTGATCAATAAAATTTATTTTAACTTTCATATTCTCGTAAAAAAAGGAAAAGCTAAAAATTTTTGAAAAAAAGGTAAGTAGAAACTTAGAAAGTAGAAACATCTTCTCTGACTCTGAGTAAACTCTCAGTAAATTCGTAATCTAATCTTAAATTTAAAATATTAAAAAAAAACTACAACAAGAAATAAAATTCTTGAACATTCATAAAATCAAAAATGCCACCATTCAATAATTTACCACAGTATCATTGCCTTTTGTAGATCTTGTGTGTTTAAAATAGATTTCGAAGTTTTTCATCACTGAATGATTTTGAAACAATTCGAAAATTAATTGAAATCAAAACTAAACTAACACAACACACGAGGTTGCACTACCCATGAATCGCGGAAAAAGGGAGTTTGAGAGATGAAAAGAGTCGTGATATGAAGAGTTGTGAATCAAAAGAGTCGCAAGTAAAAAAAGAGTTGTGAGTAAAAAAGAGTCGCAAATTGAGAAGAGTCGTGAATCAGTTTAATGTTCGACTCTTAGTGATGAGTCGATTTTTTCAAATTTTTTTCGACTCCTTGTGAAAAAGAGTCGAACTCAGAGTCGAACTCAGAGTCGCTCGCATGCGACTCTCGCGACTCACACTCGAAACTCTGAGTCGCGCCAGCTCTGAGTAGGTGTATAGGAGTTAGTTATCTAGTAGGGTGGAACGATTTTGACTTTTTTTCGAAAATCGAAACGTAATACGGCACAAAAGTTGTGAATTGGTGTCAAAATAACGTGGTAAAAATTTGAGCCCCCTCGGTCAATATTAACCCATGCTGCAGGGGGCCCAAAGTTTTCAAATTTCAGTAAAGTTTCTCATATGATAAAAAAAATTTTAAAAATAAAATTAACAATTTTTCAGATGTCTAGTCGATGGCGAGGGTCCACTTGGTGACCCAGAACTCGGTCATCCATCAAAAAATTGCATAAAAGTATAAACAGGGGTTTCCAAAATATCCACATTTTTGCATAATTACACCAAAATCAAGAAATGCTCGAATATTTTTATTTTATGAGATATGTTGCACATTTTGAGGTTTACATATTTTAAAATATCTTCAAAATGAAAGGGAACCTCATCACCCTCACCCCTCCATAGGACATGGGACATTTTGCCATGAAAACTTTGTTTTTCCAAAATTGACCCCATTTTGAGGATCCCTAACGCCCTGCGCCTTTGAGGAAGGGGTCTAATATTTTGATGGGATGCTTTCAACACAAAATGAACCGCTCTCATGCATATAGTAATTAAAGTGATAATTTTTTTCACTTTGCCCTAACACGCAGTAGGTAAAATAAGTAATTTCATTAAAAAACTTTGGACAAAGTTTTCATGGAAAAATGTACCATTTTCTGAGGGGGAATGGTGGCGATGGGGTTCCCCTTTCATTTTGAAGATATTTTCAATTATGTAAACCTCAAAATGTACAACATATCTCATAAAATAAAAATATTCGGGCATTTCTTGATTTTGGTGTAATTATGCAAAAATGTGGATATTTTGGAAACCCCTGTTTATACTTTTATGCAATTTTTTGATGGATGACCGAGTTCTGGGTCACCAAGTAGACCCCCGCCATCGACTAGACATCTGAAAAATTGTTAATTTTTTTTTTAAATTTTTTTTTATCATATGAGAAACTTTACTGAAATTTGAAAACTTTGGACCCCCTGCAGCATGGGTTAATATTGACCGAGGGGGCTCAAATTTTTACCACGTTATTTTGACACCAATTCACAACTTTTGTGCCGTATTACGTTTCGATTTTCGAAAAAAAGTCAAAATCGTTCCACCCTAGAATATCTACTCGTAGTTGGTGATTTGTTACTAGTCCTTGGGGAAAGATCTAATGTTGACTATTAAAATGTAAATTAAATAAATTACTCGAATGAAGAACTTTTCCAAAGAACACTTGTGTCTCTTAACTTTGATATAAAAAACTGGCACGTGCTGGAAAAATTTTGATTACTATACCATGTGGGGGTAATTCTCAGAAAATCGGCAAATTTCACTGCTGTAAAAGTTCAGAAATTTGACAGGTTTTTAAAAAAAAAATTTTAAGGTAATTGAAAATATATATGCCCCCGAGTACTTTTATGGTGTTGGGGTCAATTCATTTCCCAAAAGGGAGGGGGAATGACGATTCAAAAAGGGGTATAACCGGGTAAAATAGGGTGATTTGGCCCCCCCAGAGCGAATTTTTAAACCAACTAGTGGAAGTTGGTCCTTATGGTCTAAAACCCCCGTGACCAAATTTTTAGGTCGCTACCTCACCCCCAGCCCCTCCTAGAGCGAAAAATGTGATTTTTCGATTATAATTTTTGATTTTGACAGTTTTTAACCAAATTTTTTCAAACTCGGGTAGATGTTAGGTATTAGTGAGTATCTTATTATAGCTTATTAATAATTAATAAAATATCAGTATTATAGCTTATAGAATAACTAATTGTCGAATTGTCCATCGTCGTGGCTGTAAAAATTCATCATTGCCACGACGAAAGACAAACACTTGTGATCCACGACGATGGACAATTCGACAATTAGTTATTCTATAAGCTATAATACTGATATTTTATTAATTATTAATAAGCTATAATAGGATACTTACTAATTAGAATAAATTTTCTCAGTTTTCAGGAAGGTGGGACATTTTATACCGGAGGAATGATAAGCCACGACGATGGACACTATTTTTGTAAAAATTGAAATTTTTACAGATGATTACGTAAAAAATCGCTCTGTGCATTGCCATTCGAAATTTCAAATGCGGATAGTATTATTATAAAAGTAACAAATCAGTGTAGCCATTCACCAGAAAAAAATATTCACTCAGCGAGCTGAGACAAATTTTTAAAAATTAGCCACGACGATGGACATAAATCTTTGCTACATTTTTCAATGATCAGGTGTAGTTGTACTAAACACTTTTTGTGATCATCATTCACACTAGCCTATACCCTGAACTTCCTAATGACGTGTACTTACTTTTTTTTTCAGAAAAACATGGTGATTTCCATAATTTTTGAAATCTGTTTTCAAAAAACATGTTGTGCTACAGGCCACGACGATGGACATTTTGAAGTTTAGACTAACTTGTACTCAAGGGGAGGGGGGTGGTATTCATCAAATTGGGCATGATGGATTAAGGACGTTATAATGTACAAATAACCAAAAAATGAAAGTTGGGCATAGTACAGGAGTTGAGAAATCAGCCTGTTACTCAAATTTGCCGATTTTCGGAGAATTACCCGTAGATTAATTTTTTTTTTTTTTTCAAATTGCGTTTTTCAAATTTAATCAATCTAATATATTTTCAAAATGGAAAAATGTTAATATTTGATAAAAGTTAGAATTTTGACAACTTTAAAATTTGTAAAATACCTAATTCCAATTTGGTAAACATACAAAATTTTGTAATTTTGATAAACTTTTTGAAGTAGGTATAATCAGTTTTCATTTTTTTTTTTTTTTTTTAGAATACAATAAATATTTTAAATTAGGAAATGACTATGTAAGTAAAAATTTGATGAAGATTCAAAATTTGAAAAATAAAATTTAGCAATGTTAAAATTTTGAATATCTTTCAAATGATTAATTTAAAAAATTTTAAATAATCTTTTTAGGAAGTTTTTAAAAACTTGGTAAAAATTCAAAATTTGGCAATTTTTCGATTACAATAAATTTTCAAAGTTTGATATATTTTTTTTTTTTAATTTAATAAATTTTCAAAATTTGATCAAAATTGGAAATTTTTTTATTTTTAGTTTTGAAAATTTTTCAAATGTGAACCGGCATGACAAAAGGGACCTAGTAGGTACCTATTTTACAAATTTTTCAAGAGAGCAAAAATAAATTTTGAGAATGAATATCTTTGGAACAAATGAACCGATTTTTTTAGATTTTGGGGAAATAATTACTGGATATGAGTGATATATTTTCCAATATTTTTTAAAAAATTTTGTGCGAAAATTTTTTTTTATGATGGGTAAGGGAAATTTGACCAAACTCAGTGTAGCCAAAAAGGGGAAAAAATTGTGTGATAAGCAAATTTTTGAAGCTTACTGATAACAAATATCAGATCGGTTTTGGGCTAAATTATGAGCATTTTACGTCATGTCATAAGTGGCCATAAAACGAAAAAAATATTGAAAAACATGAAATTATTAGATTTCATCGATTTCAAGTAAAATTATTTTGATCAGTGATGATTCTGAAAATTAATCGAGAATTCTCAGAAGTGGAATTTTTTAGCCTAAAATCACGTATTTCAAGCATCAGCCCCGGGGAGAGCTATTTTGAAACAAATTAGGGATATATTTTTTCACATTTTCATTCGAATTCTTGAAAAACAGCTACATTGCCTACTAGGTCCCTTTTGTCTCGTGCTGATTGGAAATATTGATTTTTCGGAATTTTTAGTGGCTCAGATGATAGACCTCGGTTCGTAGAGCTCAGAACACAAAAAAAGTGGAAATCGATTTTTTACCTACTAGGTCCCTTTTATTATGCCGGGTCACAAATATAGGTAGAATTCGAAATTTGGTCACTTAATTTTTTGAATTTGGATCAATTTTTAAAAAATTGAAAAAAATTGAATTCAAAATGAAATAAAATTTAGGCAATGTTAAAATTTTTGGTAGGTACCATTTTGCAAATTTAGTGAAAATTGAAAATTTGCCAATTTTTTAATTTTAATAGGTACCTATTTAAGTAAAGTTTTGAAGTTAATAAACCTTAAAACTTTGACAAAAAGTTGGTATTTATATCATTAAAAAAATGTTAATAGGTGCGTATATTTTTAAAAGGCTCTAAAGAGGTAAGGTAAGGGAGTCAAATGAGAATCAGTTGATTTGATCCTTTTTCTTTACTTACATCAAAAAAATTTCCCAATTTTTTTTGGGACGTTTAATTGAGTTTAAAAAAATTAAATAAAATAAAGGCCTTATCATATGCCTGTGTAACATAATAAGCCATCAAAAACTTTTCTTTTCAAAAAAAAAAATGAAAAATTTTAAGTGTTCCAAAAAATTTGAATTTTTTTCTAGTGTGTAGATAAAAATCAAATTGATTGATTATGAGAGTACTTTTCGATTTTTTGAGATGAACTTGCTTCATTGAACGCCTCTTTCTGTTAGTGAGCCTTCTTCTTAACCAACGAGACCTTTAGGTATATAAAAATTAAAATTCAGGCAATGTATGAATTTTAGATATTTTTTAAATTCAGTGAAACTTCAAAATTTTCTGATTTTTTATTTTTAATAAATTTTTGAAATTTGAATCAATTTTCAAAATTATTAACGCTTGGTGGACCTATAAAATTTAATGGAAATTGGTATTATTTGATCATTTTAAAATTTTGAATACATTTTAGATCTAGCGAAAATTTAAAATTTGGTAATTTTGAAATAATATAAATTTTTAATGAAGTTGAATGAATTTTTAAAATTTTTCGAATTTATAGAATTGTAGGAAATTAAAAATTTGGACATTTTTAAGTTTCGAATATATTAGTATAATTTTGTAAAAAATTAAAATTAGATGTACCTAATATCATTTTCTATTTGAAACAATTTTCAAAATTTAATGAATTTTTTAAATACTTACCTACCTGTGGATATTTTTAAAAACTTGATAAAAATTCAAAATTTGGAAAAATTTCAATTTTGATAAAAATTTCAATAATTTTTAAATTTTGTAAATTTTTTCAAGTTTATTTGGATTTTTTAAATAAAATATTTTAAAAATTTTAAATTCAGTAGGTAAATTATAAAAATTTTCAAAAGTTTGGTAAAATTTTAAAATTTTGATAAACATTCATTTTCATATATTGTGAATGTTTTAATCTATAAAAATATAATTTTTAATAAAATATCTAGTGCTTCAAATTGAAAAAATTTAACCTATAAATAGATGGCCAGTTCTTATGTGAAAATAGTCTTGCCCTGCTTTTAGTCGACTACTAAAAAAACGAAGTTGTACAGTTTTGTGAAAGAGGGCGTCTTAGGGCCGGTTGTACGAACGTGGATCAAGAAACGTGACGTCGGTCACGTGGGCTTGATCCGTGGTTTGAACCAATGATCGCCTGTTATTTGGCGGATCAACCACAAATCAGTATCGAAATATTTTCGTACAACCGGGCCTTAAAGTGAACATGCGCGAGTGCGCGATAAGTCTGTATGTCCTTCCTTTTTCCATCCTAAAAATGCTGCTACGTAACTGCTATCTCTAAAATAGTTCCATAACTATAGACGAAAAACAATCTCCTTTTTAACTAGTGCCGCGAGACTTTTTTTATGCATTAGTTGGCTATCTATATATGTATAGGTTAATCTATGGTTTTAATTTTGAAAATTTTAAATTACATAAATGTTTGAAATTTGATGAAAATGAAAATTAGAATTTTGGTAATTTCTAAATTTTTCAAATCCAATGAAAATTCAAAATTCAAAATTTTTACAATTTTAATAGATGTGGAATTGAGCTAATTTTTGAAATTTTCAAAATTTAGTGCAAATCTTTAAATCTGAGAATTTTTAAAATTTGGAAAATTAATTAATAAGTACAAAAAAGTTATTTAGAAAAATAATTTGAGCAAAAAGACCATAAAAGTTTTCGTTTCTTTGAATTACAACAGTGAAAGGTCTTATTATCTATAAAATGCGAATCAAAGAACCGAATGAGTATTTTTGTCTCCTGAATGCTTATTTAAAAAAAATTTTTTATTAATACTCAGATCCAGTGGTAACTCACTTGGGCGACCTCACCAGGGAGAGGTCAAATCCGAGGTATTCTCCGCAAGGGATGTTATCATAGTATTAATTAATTTTGACACACCGATACCAACGGTTTATACGGTGTGGACTCCATGAATACTGAATTCGGTACAGTTTTGCTATCTACGCCTGTTGCTTACAAGACTATTATGCTAATTTCCCAAGATTAAAAATTGTACCTACTCAAACATTGAGAATTTAATAATGATCATTTCTCCCACGACTCGTAAATTCACAAAACAAGTTCTCATTGCTCACCTCTGATTATATTTTGATTTTTAATCTTTTTCCTATTAAATTATCTAGTTGAAACGTATTTAATGAAAATTCAATTGTACAAAAAAAAAATCTACAACGCGAGTTCGAAAATCCGAGACAACCACTTCGTATGGTAATAACAATCATGTAAAACTCAACCTTTGTCCAAAAGATTCTTGACATTTTTCACTCGAATGTTTCTCGTTGGTTGCGTTCATTTATTCCATTCTGTTTAATATCTCAAGGTGGTTTTTTTTCAAAACTTCGCAGTAAAAACGATTTACTGTTTGAGAATTTACTTTGTGCATTACCTAATTTATAAAGGTTTGAAGGCTTCCTTATCAGTTATTCTTAAAGAAATATTTTTCAATATTTTGAAAAAGTATTTTGTCTGTTGGTTTGGTATTTGCCCTATAAATACAAGGTTTTCATTCTCAGTCAGGCAAATTTTTGTAAGTTTGCAACATAGAACGTGGTGTACTGTGTGATTTTTGTCGAATCTGAAAAATTATACCAATTCGTCTGCCATCATCGTTTATTACGAATTCATGTATCATATCTGTCATAATTTTTTTCTCCTGCGATCGCGATATCAGACCCATTTTTGTAGAATTCTGGTTCAAAAAAAAAACCGTATACGCAATACCTCTTAGGCGTTGTTCTATACTCGAGCTCGAATCGGAGAAGGAAATAAAACGAACGGTAAAAGATAGGAAAAACACTTTGTATCATGAGTTATGAATACGTTGATGAAATTAATGACACGGAGGGAAGAAAAATCGCGAGTTTAGCTAATGTCTCCAATTTTTCAATACACTTTCGATATGGTGAACGTAAAGCCCTCTATCGTATTCCTACCGTCTAATTTATGTCGCCTATCGGGTTCGGGTATCAGTGCTGCGCTGTGTTTTTGACATCTAAAGTGGAGCAGGGAGCTATGCACGCGCATCTCATTCGAACTGTGTAAATTTACAGCGAAACCGTGTTCATAAATTTATCCCCGATATAGGTATACGCGTTAAATAAACTTGGCCACTTTTAAATCTTACCTTATTTCAAAACTTTTTTCTTCCTTTGGCCGACTTGAGAAGGAAAACACTTTCGAATATAGATTCACTTCAAACACCTCGAGTATGCACGTTCATTTTTTTGGCGCCTGTATACCTTACCTATACTCGATATACGCGGGCAAAAAAACTAATAAAATATAATACAGTGGATACATTACTTTTTGAAAATTTATTGGAAATGATCCTTCAAAAGTTTTATTTCAATAAGGTAAATTTTTTATAGGAAATCTGCAGAGAGCCTCTTCTTAGCCTCCCTTGTGCCGAAAAAAAAGGAAGAAACCGATGGAAAAAATAAACTTTCATTTTTTTCTCATACTTTAGTATTACTTCGCCTCGTATGTTACTCTTATGATAAAATGTGAGAGAATGAACGTCGATATTTCTTTTTTCATTTCTTTTATTTTTATTTTTTTATTGAGAAATGTGCTTGGATTAATGCTTGCGAATAACATTGATTTGAAATATATCAACGTTTATCATTTTAACGTAACATGATGGGATTAATTTTATTCTTGAAGTCTATTTTGAGCCGAATTCAACTTTCAAACATGCCTGTGGGTAAATTTTTTTTGGTCAACTCTTTAAAAAAAATTGCGATTGTAATTTTGCAAATAATTTGATTTGCAAAAACTTTCGTAATTTAGCGAATACTTTGCTAAAATCTCCAGTTACATATTTCAATTTTGCAACGTTTTCTATACATTTTTGAAAGAGTGAATCACAAACATTTTGTATTTCTTTTTGTGAAAATATTGCAAAATTTTCACTTTTTTTTTTTAGTTCTCATAAAAATTTTGGCGAGAGTAATTTTGTAAATAAGTAAGTAAGTGATTTTAAAAAATTCCTGCAATTTTGCAAATATTTTACAAAAATTTTCAGTTTTTTTTTGTACCTACTTACCTATTAGTTTGTACATATTTTACTTCCTTTCAATTTGCGAGGTAATAAATAACAAGCATTTTTGCAAAAACTTTCAAAAAATTTTAATTTTGCGAATATTTTACAAAAATTTCTAGATTATTTAGCCATGTTTTAAAAAATTGTTTGCATAGGAAAAATTACGAATTTCAATAAAAAAAATTCAAGCGTAGCCCGTGTAGCAATTGTCGACATCGACATTTATGTCGACAAAATTCAGACACATTTTTTTCTCGGTTAACGATGAATTAAAAATGATATTTGAGATTTAAAGTAATGTTCTATGTTAAACATAACTGTTCAATCAAAATTTTTGAATTTTTCTCAGTATTTTCCTATAATTTAGAAAACGTTGTTTTTCTACATAGACAAGTCGATGTAAAAATCGATACTCGATAAACGCATCGACATTTATGTCGACAATTTCTGCCAATTAAATTTACAAATTTTATATCTAAAAAGAACTAAAAACAATTAATAAGAACATTTTAAGCTCAGGAATAAATAATTTTTGAAAGAATCACAAAATTTTCTTATTTTTCAAAGTTTTGAATAATACAACGACTTGTCGAGTTATTGTCGACATAATTGTCGATGGTCGAATAATGCATCGACTTCACTGTCGACAGTGTCGACCAGAGGAATTTTAAGTCGAGATAGTGTCGATGTGATTGTCGAGGGTCGAATAATGCATCGACTTGACTGTCGACGTCTTGAGGGTGATTGTGATACTCGCAGATAAAGTGTGTTGTGAATTAGTACATAAGGTCTAAGAATCATATCTATGTTAGTTGGACACTCGCATGTGTCCAGCTACAAAGGTGGCCTCAATGCCGCATATTTGACAAAAAATGTCGAAATGTTGGCTTGAACACTATTTTTGGTGTAATTTTAATATATACTTATATTGAATATTTGAACTTGGCATATTTTTCAAAATCTCACCATTGCAAATGTCGATGTGGATGTCGATATAAATGTCGACACATCGAAATCGGTCACTTTTCGATGTGTCGACATTTATATCGACATCCACATCGACGTTGCTACACGGGAGTTAATTTTACAAAAATCTTGTAAAAATTACAAAAAATACTTTTTACAGGTAAAATTTTTGGGAAAGCTGAATTTGAAATATTTTAATATATTTTTTGCATGAAGTGGATTTCAATTTTTTTTTTGTCAAATTTTCATAAATTTTGATTGCAATTTTTTTTAATTTTGGAAGGACATGTCTACCACAAATATTTTTTCAAAATCTGTAAGGTTCGCGAGAAATAAATCTTTGTAAATTTTTTGCATTGTGCTGAGTTTTAAATATTTTTCAAAAATTTTCAAGCATTATTTTTATTTTTATTTTGGAAAATTCGTGCAATGGTAAATTACTAACGTTTTGCAAAATTAGTTTACTTTGCATAAATTAAATTTTCGTAATTTTTTCGCAAAGTTGCAAAAGCAAAATCAGAAATATTTTTTCCTGAAAATGCACGCGTGAAAAAATCTACGTACAATTTATGATTTATTCAAAACCGGAAATTCGCTACTATTTCGCACATCGACGCGACAAAACGAAATCACCACAGAGGGAAAATTTTTCAAATTAGAAAAACTTAATTACACCAAGGTAACATTAAAAAAAGAAAGAAAAGAAAAACACTACACAGGGAAAATAATTTGTCGAAGAATTCTTATGAGACTATACGATGGCTAAATGTAATAAAGAAACTACCACTACGAAGGATGAAAACGGCCAGCATATGGTTACACAAACACACGTTACCTACATAACGAAAAACGAAAAAAAAAGTACAGTACACACGAGCGATGGAAAGAGAAACGCTTCGTACTGCACGATTCTTTGTATTAAGATTAGATTTATTTCATACAAATCCAAATATTTTCAACGCGACTATAATCAAACCCGAGGGAAATATTGTTAACCATAATTTGAAAAAGGCATTGCGCTTTGGCTCGACAGCTTCTGACAGAGCCTCAGCGCGAATTAATGATGATCTATGTACCGGATACAATTCTTCGGCTTTACGTTTTCCCATGTTGCCACATTTGGTGATATTTACGACGGACAAACGGTCGCGTTATCTAATAAATAACTGCAGTCCGACACGCTGCTTTGGTACTTTTATTGGAATTCGTCTTGGGAAATGTTAATTGTCACTGTAATTATCACATTACAAAAACACACTGGACGAGATTTGTTTTAAATACGATTAAGAAATTTGTTGCTTTCTGTCATTAATAAGTATTTTTACTCCGCATCTATCGAGTTACGTAGGTACCGGTACCATTTAATTCATCTCATGGAATAAATTTCTCCTTAGCGGAATGGCGAATGGAAAATTTTCTAAAATTCGGACGCACCAGATTTTATCGAATATATAATTATATTCAACCTTGGAAATCCTAACTAACTTTTTTTCAGTCCCAATGTTCGATAATTCATTTACTTTTAACTGACTGATTTTTAGTTCAACTTTTTTACAATAATACATTACGAGAAAGTTTTTCCCAAAGATAATATAAATATATAATCAATATCATCAATCATCATCATCAATATCATCATCATCAATATCATCATCAATCAATATATATATTATTATAAGAGAGAAGCCGGATTTTTGGTAACGCATGTTCTCGAAAACCGCTGAATACGCGTCGAATCCGCGAATAGCGTCGTATAGAGCTCGACGAGGACTAGGTTTTAGGCGCAAAAAGTTTGAAAAAATTTGCCCGTAAAGTTGAGAAAAACCCGTTCAAAGTTTATTAATTTCAACCAATCAGAATCGAGTATTTTGAAATTCGACTTGATTTCAAAACACGGGTAGTAGACGAATGGTTAGGAGACCCGATCCTCATCTAGAGTACCCCGGTTCGAGCCCCGACGAAGCCAAATTTTTTTTTGAATTCGTTTGTTTTAAATTATTTTGAATTGACATTTTTTTGAACTTATGACAATTCATTTATTTTTTGGTTGAATTTTTTAATTATTTTAGAATTTTTTAATTTTTCAAGTGACGAAATTTTTTATCCTCAATCAATTTTTTTGCATTTTTTTTTTTTCGTTTTAAATTATTCTAAAAAGCGAAATAATTTTTTGATTCCATTTTATCTTTTTTTTTTTTGCATTGTTTTTGTTTTAAACAATTTTGAATTTTGTAAGTTGCAATTTTTTTTAAGACATTAGAATTTTTTTAAATTTTTTAATTTGTTTTGAATAGTTTTGAATTTTAAAAGTTGCAAAAAATTTTTAATGCATTTTTTAATTATTTTAGAATTTTTTTTTAAATTTATAAATTTGTTTTGAATAGTTTTGAATTTTTCAAGTAGCGAAATATTTTATCCTCACAATATCAAATTATCAATATATTATATTATTATAAGAGAGAAGCTGGATTTTTTTTTGAATTCATTTGTTTTAAATTATTTTGATTTGACATTTTTTTGAACTTATGACAATTTATTTTTGGTTGAATTTTTGAATTATTTTAGAATTTTAGAATTTTTCAGGTAGCGAATTTTTTATTCTCTCAATCAATTTTTTTTGCATTTTTTTTTTCGTTTTAAATTATTCTAAAAAGCGAAATAATTTTTTGATTCCATTTTATCTTCTTTTTTTTGCATTATTTTTGTTTTAAACAATTTTGAATTTTGTAAGTTGCAATTTTTTTTAGGACATTAAAATTTTTTTAAATTTTTTAATTTGTTTTGAATAGTTTTGAATTTTAAAAGTTGCAAAATTTTTTTAATGCATTTTTTAATTATTTTAGAATTTTTTTAAAAATTTTTAAATTTGTTTTGAATAGTTTTGAATTTTTCAAGTAGCGAAATATTTTATCCTCACAATATCAAATTATCAATATATTATATTATTATAAGAGAGAAGCTGGATTTTTTTTTGAATTCATTTGTTTTAAATTATTTTGATTTGACATTTTTTTGAACTTATGACAATTTATTTTTGGTTGAATTTTTGAATTATTTTAGAATTTTAGAATTTTTCAAGTAGCGAATTTTTTATTCTCTCAATCAATTTTTTTTGCATTTTTTTTTTCGTTTTAAATTATTCTAAAAAGCGAAATAATTTTTTGATTCCATTTTATCTTCTTTTTTTTGCATTATTTTTGTTTTAAACAATTTTGAATTTTGTAAGTTGCAATTTTTTTTAGGACATTAGAATTTTTTTAAATTTTTTAATTTGTTTTGAATAGTTTTGAATTTTAAAAGTTGCAAAATTTTTTTAATGCATTTTTTAATTATTTTAGAATTTTTTTAAAAATTTTTAAATTTGTTTTGAATAGTTTTGAATTTTTCAAGTAGCGAAATATTTTATCCTCACAATATCAAATTATCAATATATTATATTATTATAAGAGAGAAGCTGGATTTTTTTTTGAATTCATTTGTTTTAAATTATTTTGATTTGACATTTTTTTGAACTTATGACAATTTATTTTTGGTTGAATTTTTGAATTATTTTAGAATTTTTGAATTTTTCAAGTAGCGAATTTTTTATCCTCAATCAATTTTTTTTGCATTTTTTTTGTATTAAATTATTCTAAAAAGCGAAATAATTTTTTGATTACATTTCATCTTTTTTAAATTAATTATTTTCGGATTATCCGATGGTTGTTCGAAAAAATAATTCAATTCATAATTTTGAATTTTCCACAAAATTAAGGAAGCTCCTATTACTCCACAAGTCCTGCAGTTAGGGTGAAATCCTACGAAAAAATTGCCTAATAATTATGATGAAAATTGGAAATTGGTACGTACGACGTACCAAGGAATTTTCCAATTTAAAATGTCGATGAACATTAAAGATTGAAAATAACTACTATGACTCAGTAAGTAGGCACGGGTAAACAATTTTTGTATTTTTTCTCCAAAAATTCAAAAGAGCAACAGAAATTTTTTTGATTTGTTTTGTGAATTTTTTAGGTTGCAAAATTTTTTATGACATTTTTTTTGAATTGAAGAAATTGGTTCAGAATAATTATTCAGCTCATAAATTTACACAAAATTGATAAATTTTTTCGAGTTTCTGAGGAATCTTGAGAGTTGTGGGGTTGAATTCAGTAAAAAAAGTTTTAATCTGATAAAAGTGGTTCAAAAGTATGGTTTTTTATAGTGTTGTCTACAGGAAATTAACCTATACAAGCATATTATTTGACGTAAGATGTTCGACTGATAGATTTCAATTCTCACGAAATGAATGAATTTTTTGTCGAATTAATCAATTTAAATTTATTATGTGCAAAAAATTGGAAAAATTTGTTGGAAAAAATTATTCAATTCATAATTTTGAATTTTCCAATTTAAAATGTCGATGAACGTTAAAGATTGAAAATAACTACCGTGACTGGGTGACAGGCTGACTGCACTGATAAACAGTTTTTGTATTTTTTCTCCAAAACTTCAAGGAATATTTTTAGAGCAACAGAAGAGAAACATTTTTACTTCAAGAATTTTTTTCAAATCGAGACAAAAACTGAGATATTACATTTTGAATACCTATCACTCTTGCCTAAATAGTGTAGAAAAGGGGATTTTTTCGGGCTTTTAAGGAATCTTAAGAGTTGGGGGGTTGAAAAAATGGTTCAAAAGTACGGTTTTTTATAATTCTGTCTTCAGGAACTAAGCCTATACAAACATATTCGACGTTAGATGTTCGACTGATAGATTTCAATTCTCACAAAATGAATGAATTTCTTCTCGAATTGATCGACTTCAATTTATAATGTGCCAAAAATTGAAAAAATTTGTTCGAAAAAATCATTCAATTCATAATTTCGAATTTTCCACGAAATTCATGAAGTACCTATTACTTCAGAAGTTCGGCAGTTAGGGTAAAAACCTATGAAAAAATTGCCTAATAATTATGATGAGAGTTGTAAATTGGTACCTACCAATGAATTTTTCGATTTAAAATGTCAATGAATGTTAAAGATTGAAAATAACTACCGTAACTGGGTGCTGCACGGGTAAACAATTTTTGTATGTTATCTTTTATTCTCTTTATTTTTTATTATTTTTTTTTTTTGTTTTCTACCGTAACTGGGTGACTGCACGGGTAAACAATTTTAGTATGTTATCCATTAAAATTTTTACCCGTCGGAACGACGGGTACTCCGCTAGTATAAATATAAACTACGTTTATAATAGATAGCCAACTCTGGGTAAAATTTCTAAATGGTATTTTTAATTCCAGGAGAAGTCACTGCATTCGAAAGCGCTGCTTCGTGTTGTGTTCTTTCCCTTTGGAAACTTAAAATAATTGTGATTATTGTAAGTCTTGATCCAAGCAACTCAAAACACGACAAAAGTAGATAGCCAACAATAATTGAACGAAAATTTTTTTGTTTTGAAGTACAGCGCTTCTTGTGACTTCTCCGAGTACTGAAAGCTCAGTTCAAAATTTTATCCTATAAGATAACACCCCATGGTTTTTCCTTTTGCTTTTAATTTCATGGGCTAAAGTAAAAGCAAAAGTACAAAAGTAAAAAACAGTCAAAACTCCTACTAACCAACAATTGATTTTCAAAACGATTTTAAGCATAAAAAAGCTTAAAATTCATTTTGGAAATGGTTGGTTAGTAGGAGTTTTGACTGTTTTTTACTTTTTGCTTTTGCTAGTTTTGTTTATCCCATAAAAGTAAAAGCATAAGCAAAAAGTTAAGGTGCATTGTGAACGAGCCCATGGGCTGTTATCTCTGCCTTCAAATTTTTGATACCTTGCGATTTACATGCAATTAGTTCGTGAAGGGTTCCCTAAGAGCGATGTACCTCAAAAATTATGATTTTTCCTTCAATTTATTGTTGGCTATCTAATTTTTTCGTGTTTTAACTTGCTTGGATTAAGCTTTAAAATTATCACTATAATTTTAAATTTCAAGACAAAAAGACCAAACACTGAGCAGCGCGATATGAATGCAGCGACTCCTTCGGGAACTAAAACGAAAATTCAGAAATTTATTGAGAGATGGTCATCTATTATAAACGTAGTTTATATTTATCTTTGAACGAGCCTTTAGCTGTATGCATTGAACTATGTTTGATAATCTAATTGGCGGTTCGAGGCGACGTTCGGATTATTTTTAATTTCCATTAATTTAGCTCCGTTTTGTAGGCATAATTCGTTCTAACACGAACTGAAGGGAGTATGAAAGTTAAGAGGAGAATTTATGAAATTGCATTTCGTAAACGTTCGTGTGATTGGACTTTACTATTTCATCAGGTAGGTAGTTATATGATGATGTAGTTTGTTTAATGAAAACTCGAGGAGGTATTGATAAAATGAAATTGAAAGCCTTAGGTAATCACTAATCAATAAATATTGAAATCTTGGTACGCGTGGTATAAGTATATTTATATTTTGTTAAAGGAGATGCCTCACGCTCGTCTGCGTCTTGTCTCGAAGAAGTTCGTAGTAAAGTTTGAAGTTCGTCGAGTACTTACAAATAAGCAATTTAAAACGCAGCAATGTTTGATTTAAGATAAATTAATTTATTAGTTGATTATTTTTAGAAAGGCACGGCGTGGCAAAGAAAAACGCTACTAGAGGGGTGAAAAATTTCAAAGCAGTTCAAGATAGTAGTTTTGTATTGACAAACAAAATTTAATCAACTTTGCAACTTTTGCAAAAGTCTTATTTTGTGAAATAAACTTTTTTCAACGTATGGTCACTAAATGATTATCAGAAATGAATCATTTACTGATGAACTGTATACGAAACGAAGTAGATTTTTATTCCCCAAGCGCTGCGCCCGTTTTACCACAAACATATACAGAAAAGAAAACTTACCAACTGTGTCAACAAACTTAATCGAAACTTTTATACTTCGACATATATTTTTTTTCCTTCGCTATACTGCAAGGTGAAACAAATTGTACTAAACGACAATATGTCGATTCTACGTTTTAGCAAATTCTATTACCCAACAGTTTCCTTCCTGTGTTGCGATTTTTTCTTTTCTTCTTTTTTTCATTACTTATACTTTACCTTTTAGAAGGTTTTTTTTTTCTACCTTGTATCGGAATAAGCAGAATTTAGGCAATATGAATGAAATCATCGCAGTGATACGTTAAATTTGACAATCGGTTTTGAAAAATATGCCAACGAGTCGAATCATCGAAGCGACCATTTTTGACTAAAGAGAACGTCGAAACAATGGTCTTTTCTTTCAAGATTGAATATTTAATTATCGACTTAATCATTCGTAAAGAAATTCTTTCCATTGGTTCGCCATCATTGATGGCTTTTGAGTTTTGACGAGTCAACAAAACCTTTCAATAGGAAATATTACTTCGCAACGAATTCTATGTATTTCATGAAAACGATAGGTTCGTTTTTCAAAAATGGAAAAAATTAATTACAAAATAAACATGAAATGATTTAGTAGATTGATAAAGTGTGTCAAAAAAAATGGCCAACGCCGAAATACACCTGCTTATAATGAATAAAGTTTAACAACCCTTAAACGCTATTAAGAAAACTTAAATTTCGAGTATATTTTCAATTTCACGTTGCTCACCTGGTTTAATTTTGAAAATGACGAAGTTTTATTAAAAAAATAAAACTCTTCTTAACTCTTTTTTAATTTTCGTGTTATTTTTAAAAATACCAGACTGTGATGTGAAAGGTTGTCTGTCCGAAGTTTTAATTTTTTTTTCTTTTGTAACAAAATGTTGACATAAGATTTTGGAATTTTTTTACTCGAAAAATAAATAAAAAATTTAATTCATTAGGAAGTTTTTTTTCATTGTATTGAATGGTTACAAGTTAACGTGGGATTTAAAGAAAAGAGTGGAACAGCGACGTATACGAGGGAGGGCCTGCCAAAACCATGCCTTTTTAAAAAATAGTTCAGCCCTGGCAGTCATTTAAAATGTTTTATTCTCACTGATTTAGAAAAGAATTGGTATGTGTTGGTATATCATTACAACGTCTAACAAACAATGAAAAATAAAAAGCAACATACCAGCAGTTGATTATTTTTGCTATTTATTTGCTTGTAGTGGTGGGTTGAAATTTTCTGAATGTTAATTTGTTGAATGCTCGAATTGACAATGAGTTTTTCCCTCCAAAAAATGAGAAATTTTTATAAATATTCAAAAAAAAAGTCAAGTGTAGGTAAGACAAATTTTTTTGAGAAAATATATGTTTTAAAATCTTTTCAAAAAATCTAGGAATTTTCATCAAAAAACTTGAAATATTTTTTCCTGAAGTGGAAATAAATTGAGATTTTTTTCATAATGAGAAATTTTTCAGGCAATTGTATGAAAATGAGATTTCTCATCTTTAAAAAAGTTACCTAAAAATTTTTTTTATTCCAGAAAAATTCAAATAAAATTTCTGTAAAAAATCGAGAACAAAATTTCTTAGAAAAAATTTGAGGGGTTTTCTTCATCCCATGAAAATTATTAGATTATTTTCTTCAAATTAATTGAAAGTTTTTTGGGGTTGATTTTTAGTGTGGCAAACGTTTTATTTTTTATTTTATTTTTTTTTATTACCTATGAAAAAAAAAATCTCAGAAAAAATTAAAGGATTTTTTTGAAGTAAGGTAGTTGCACCAGTCGTTGGCCACGACCCAGTGGTGGGTCACTTGAGAAGAAAAATGTTTATAATTAAGCGTATTTTTAAAATAGCTTCAGAAATTTTTTTTAGAGCAAACCTGGAACATTTCTGCATAGAACCACATAAAAGTTTTTAATCAATTCTGTTCAAGTAATTAATAATGATCGTCTGAAATTTTTTTGTTAGAACAATTTTCAAAATGATGCCAATTCTAAAGATTTTTGTTAAGCCGAAGTGTTATCGAAATATGAATTTTACACTATTAAGATTAATAAAACTTGAAATATAACCATTTGGACCTGAATCAGAAGAGTTTGGAGATTCCATTTCTTCATTAAAATAAAAAATATTGCCAAAATGCTATCAAATATGGCGGTGACTATCTACTGGAAGGTAAAAATGGTGTTTAGCCAGTAGTTGATCATTTTGATCAAGTACTAGACTTACGAAATTTTTGTAAAGTTCTAGTGGTTGATCATGCAAAAAATTGGTAAATATTTACGAAAAATGATAGTTTCTCTTTTTCATGGCTAATGAGTGACAATTTTACCGAATACTTATTGATTTTTTTTAAAATTAAATGGTTGAGAGCCGTTGTCATAATCTGATTGACCAACTACTGGGTGATCAACTACTAGCGCGTGACCAACTACTGGGTGGTCAACTACTAGATTATCTTGACCAACCACTGGACTTTTCTATATGTTCACTTAAAATGGTCGTAATTTTCAAAGAAATGAAGTAAAATTAAAAAATTATAGCGCATTTTGTTGTAGAATACACAAGGAATCGTTTGGTATATTCACCATTTCGTCAACGTTATTAGTTTTTAAACCAGAATGTTTTTTACAAGACACTTCCACTATAAGGGTCCACCACTGGTGCAACTACCTTACCTATAATTTTTTTTTTTTTTTTTTTTCGAAAAATTAGAAGTTTTTTTTGAAGAATCAGACCTTTCTCCGAAAAAATCTCTGAAAGTAAAAGTGTCTTTTCAAAATAAGTGGTGATTTCTTTTTCTCAAAAAAAAAATTTTTTTTTAATCTTTAAAAACTGAAAAGATTATTTTTACTACAAGAAAATTCAGATTTTTTTTCTACAAAACATTGAAAGATTTTTTGAATTAAGTTGAAAACAATTTTTAAGTGAGTAAAATTAATTTTTCAGTTAAAATAAGAGATGTTCTCACTTCTAAAATATTAGGAGATCATTTCTCAATTCTTCAATTCTGAAAAAAAAGTTTATTTCTTTTTTTTAAAAAAAAATCGAGAAGTTTTTTCTACCCTGATTTCTAAAAAAAAAATCAAAAAATTTTAGTTCAAGAATGTAGGAATTTAAAAAATGTGTAGGTTGTAGGTACGTACCTACTTTATTTTGCAAAAAGTTGAAAGTTTTTTTGAATTGGGGAACAAATTTATTGTTTTTTTAATGGACCTTTTTAGGAAAATTTTCTCAAAAAAAAACAAACAAATCTGCATAATTATTTATTTTTTTCAAAAATTTAGGTTTTTTAATTTCAAAAATATTCAGAAATTATTTTCTTCAGATTTTTTCTATAAAAAATTGTTTTTTTTTCAAAAAATTGATTGGTTGGGAGCAGAACTGTTTTTTCTCCAAAAATGATTTTCTTTTTCGAAAAAATAGTGGAAAAAATTGATTCGAGTTAGAATAAGGATTTTCCAAAATTACTGATTTTGAAAGAAAAAAAATTCTTCAATGTTCTTCAACTCCTGAATTTGTATCGATTGACCCTTTTAACTCTTCCATAATAATTTTCCCTATCCGTGTTCACCATCTCATAAGAAGAGTTTGAAAATGCAGGATGTTCTTTGATGATGCCATTTACCTCGGAGCTTAAATTTCGCTGCAACAATTAATGATACTTATGGTGCTGTTTTTTAAACGTTATGAAGCATTTGTTTACACATATGTTTGTGTATTCGAGCTACGAAAAGTTAGACTAATAGCGAAGACTGGCAAAAAGATATCTAGTTTCGAAGGTGTATCAGTACAAAGTTTGGAAACTTATGAAGTCGTTGGAAGTGGCAATGTTTGTCTGTACGCCATTGCACTGTTTTTCTGGATATTACAATGGTCGTGTTTTAAGGTTAGCAGCTACTTTTATTGCTTTTCCCGATGCGCTGATTAAACAAAAGAAAACTGAAACAAAAGTCGACGCAAATAACGATTATCGCTTCTCTGTTTACGCCCAACTATAAGACACACCGATACAGAATAATAATGTTACCATATGTTTGGGGATACAGAGCCAGGGACCCGCTGTTGGGGAAAAAATTTATGTTTGTACGAAAATTGCATCATATTATGCTGGTGAACTAAAACACATTCGTATACGTAAGTATGCTTATGTTCTACGTACCTAAGTCTCTACATTGAAATGAAACCACCAAGGTATGCAATAGGTATGAGGAAGACATAAATCGTGGGCGACTTATACAAACGAACGTGCGTCCGGGTGAAATATGGCGAATGTAAAATTGCTTTTTTGATGTATTTACCTTGTACGAAGTGTTGATTGAATTCGCATGAGAAATGAAGCTTTTATTATTTTTTTATTGTAATTTTCCGCAGTCGTCTTTGAATAAAGAATAGTAACGTTTTATTAATGCGGCCTGGATAGGTTGCCTCGAACTCCAAGTGCAGTGTTTCTTCGAATCGAGATAAGGAGCCAAAGTTGGGGAAAGAAGTACACTCGAGATGACACGTAAAGGATGTAGGAATTTATTGGTACAGATGACTCGATGAATTTTTGGTATGAAATTGAACGCGATTTCAAACCGGAGATGTGTGGTAGTGGTATTCTGCGGTTGCAAAATTTCATCTCGTTTTTATTCACTTTCTTGGAAATAATTCACCGAGGCTTTTTGCACTTACTTTGTGGGTGATTAAAAATTTACCAATTTCGAGTTTTGTTATGTGAGATTTTCCAGGAATTAAAAAAAAAAGTTTTTGTAGAATATGTAACTAATCTACATAAATGTAACCTTATTTTTGAGAAAAATTTGATTGATAAAATCTTGAGAATTTTGGCATATTTTCAATTTGATATTTTAAAAGAAGATTTACAAAATTTACAAAATTGTAATCAGGTAATATGTATTCTCTCAAATTTTGAAAGAAGAATTTTTTAATTTTGATATAAAAATCATTTTGTTTTCTTGACAAAAAGTCTTTTTATGTAGAAAAAAACTTTCATAAAAAAACAATGAGTATCATCTATTCAATTTTTTGAAAGAAAAAAATTTTTCTTTGTTTAAGATGAAATCTCTCATTTTGAGGGAAGAAAAAGTCAATTTTTTGGAGAAAAAAATCTCCTCTTCTGTCTACAATGAAATCTCTCATTCTTAGAGAATTTTTTAAAATTAATTTCAACATAAAAAAATTGATTTAAAAAACAACTTTAATTTTTTGATAAAAAAAAATCTTTGTTTAGGATGAAATCTCTCATTTTCAGAAAAAAATCTAGTTTTATCAAGAAAAAAAAATCTCAATGAAAAAATTTCAATTTTCTCGGGAAATTTTTTTTTTTCAAATTTTTGGGGGAAAATCCCTCCATTTGAAGTAAATCTTACATTCTCATAGAAAAAGAAAACTTTTTTTTTCAATTTTCTCGAGATAGCCACCTTTACGCAAAACCTAAATTTTTATGATGCAAAAAAAAAAAAAAAAATCAAAATAATATTTATTTATTTTCAATATCTGACAAAATGTCTAAAAGTCGTCAAATTTTGAAGAAAATTTGAAACTTTTTTTTGGATTTTCATTTAAAAGTAGATCAGTTAGGTAGGTGATAACTTGAAAATAGTAATTCTAAAATTTGCAAAGAATTTTTTTTCAATTTTTACGATTTTTTTTTAGAAAAAGTCTTGTTTTATGCAGAAAGCCTTTATAATAAAATTCTAAGGGAGTATCCCCAAATATTTTAAAGAAAAAAAAAATCTTTAATAATTTTTGAGAAAATAGTACAATTTTTTGGAAAAGAAAATTTCTCAGTTTTTCTGAAATAATATTTTTCAAATTTTTGGGGCAAAGAATATCTTTTGATTTTTCTGGAGGAAAAATCTCTATTTTTTTTTTTTTTTTTTTTTTTTTTTTTTTTTTAACGCCATATACAGCAACTAAGGCTAGAGGCGTGTCACGGAGGAGGATTACTTAGAGAAGGGATCGTAAACCAGTTTTGGATAGAAAGGATAATAAGTTTTGAATTTTAATGGGGTCATCTGATAGGACTTCTTTTGGATTATTAGAGGATAGGTATTTTTGCTTAGTATGAAAAAATGTGATTTTTTTGAAAATGTAGATAATAATCTTGAATATCTAAGTATTGTGAAAAATGTTTTGGATCAAAAAAATCTGGTTTTTTGTTTGGAATGAGATTTCTCATTTTTGGGGGGAAATTTCTTCAATTGAACTCTATTTCTCGGAGGGGATTTTAAAGTAAAAGTAGATATTTCTCAAATTTTTTGAGAAAAACGTTGTGAAAAAATCTTCAATTTTTTGAAAGAAAATCTTTTGTGTTTATGATGAAATCTTTTATTTTCAGAGAAAAAATTCTCAGTTTTTTTGGGAAAACATCTTACTAAGTCTAAATTTTCTTGGGGAGAAATATTTTTCAAATTTTTGGATTAAAAAAAAGTTTTAAATTTTTTTGTGGAAGAAAATAACAAAAGAAAATATCACATTTCAATAGAAAAAAGACCTTTGTTTCAACTTTCAATTTTTTGGAAAAAAGAATTCCTATCTCTATTTTTTAGAGTTCCTCTACATTTTTGCAAAAAAAATAATAAATTAAGTTCTAATGAAAAGGCAAAATTGTAATAATTGAAGGGTTGTGCTAAATTCTAACAAAGTTTTCACTAGAAGTTGACGATTGACTAATTCCAGTAAAAAAAATATGAAAAATGAAATACTACGGATAAGATGATATAGATTTGCTTGTAGTTTCCTTTCCTTTTCCTCACCTGGAATTCCAACTCATATATCGGATGTTTTCGATTTCATCTGGCCTTAGCAGCGAGCATCGCTCGCTTCGTTGTCACGTACAACTATATTTGTGTAGGTAGTTGAAAGCCAACATCAACTCCAGTGCCAGCAGTAAGGTTCAAACGTCCTGCAGCAGCACGATACCCTTTGACCTTTGAACGAGAAGTACACAGTAGCTCATACTCGTACATGTGGGTGTATTTGTATTTTTATTTAACTAGCGAGAAGTAATTTGAGTAGTAGAATTTTGTTTACACACGTGATATTGGTATCGTAACAGATTGTAAATACGATTCGCCTCATAATATAGATACCCATATAAATATACTGATTGCCATGACCCGAAAAAATTTTCCTTATTACTCGATGTTATTTTTTCTAGTTCGTGTGCCGCGAGTGTGTGTGAGTGGTAAAGTAGAAAAATATATTTGAAGCAGCTGTCGTAATACACTATCGCACTTATATCGATTATGGTTATTGGCGTAAAAGTTCAAATGTATAAAATTAGTTTGGTAACCGATGTCGTGGAAAGGTAAAGGATTTTTTTAATTTGTAAGTTTGCCAGTGACGAATGAATGAATAAAAAACACAATATACGTTTCGGTCTTGTAATGAGTGTTTAATTTACGACAGTGTCCTTTACAGAAAAAAAGCAGTGTGAAATAATTGTAAAAATTGAGCTCAAAATGCCAATTATAAAGAAAAATACACTTTGGCTTACATATCGAGAATAGATTTCGTATTATTGGCGTTATACAGGGTGTCCGGTGAGTGATCTGCTAAACTTGAAATTTGAGTATGACCGAGTACCACTAACAAAAAAAGTTCATGTACACATATTGCCTAAGTTTGAAAATGAAGGAGCTACGAAGGTTTGAAAATCGGTATTTTACCAGGTAGAATCGATTGGCAACACTGCATTTAAAAAAAAATTCAACAATGACAGTGGATAGATCTTTGAAAAAGCAATAAAAGTTGTCATCATATTGGATTGCCTATCTTTGAAATTGAAGGGGTTACAGCAACGCAAAATCCCAGTCAAAAATATTGCCTATCTCAATTCATTACGGTGCAGTGGTGATCCATAAAAATTGCGAAATTCGATCAAAAAAATACATAAAACAGGTGAAATTTTTTTTGAGAGGAACAAAAAACGTTATGTGAAAATGTTGTTTATCTTTGAAAAAGGCGCTACGGAGCCTTGAATTCCGAAAATACCAATTTTCAAAGCTTTGTAGCGCCTTCATTTTCAATGATGGGTAAATTTTTGACATAACTATTTTTGTTCCTATTAAAAAGTTACACCCGAGCAGCACACTCGACAAATTATCGAAATAAAAAATCGACAGAATATCGAATTCGATAAAGTGTCGCGTTAGTTCCGCATAAATCGTGAAATTATCTTTCGATATATAGATAGATTATCGACGAATTATAGTTAGCAAAAATTTCGAGATTATAGTAAGATATTTTATCGATAATCTATCTATAATATCGAAAGATAATTTCACGATTTAGGCGGAACTTTCGCGACACTTTATCGAATTCGATATTCTGTCGATTTTTTATCGATTTTTTATTCCGATTTTTTGTCTTTTACTAGCTTTTTTCTATAATTAAAAATTATTAATTAGCATAATTAATACATTAAACTTTGCCTAAACACATTATTCATGTTACGGTAAGAGGATCATTTCAGAAAAAGTCAAAAAAAAATTATAAAAAATCTGCCACCCGTGGGGCTTGAACCATCTACCTCCTGCATTGTAATCCTCTTCCTTAACCACTATGCCATACCTTATAGTTGAAGAATTAGCAATAAAACGCTTATAATAGGCAGTTTAGTACTTCCAGACGTGTTGGACTTAGAAAAATTTTCACCAATTTGGAAATAATTTTAAATATCGTCATAAAATCGTTGAAAAATCGTTCGACAAATTTCAGATTATTTGTCGATAATGTAGTTTCAAATATCGCCACAAAATCGTTGAAAAATCGAATTCGAGGAATTTCATATTACGTGTCGATAATATAGTTTCAAATATCGTCATAAAATCGTTTAAAAATCGAATTCGAGAAATTTCAGATTACGTGTCGATAATAAAGTTTTAAATATCTTCACAAAATCGTTAAAAAATCGAATTCGAGAAATTTCAGATTATTTGTCGATAATATAGTTTCAAATATCGTCACAAAATCGTTAAAAAATCGAATTCGAGAAATTTCAGATTATTTGTCGATAATATAGTTTCAAATATCTTTACAAAATCGGTAAAAAATCGGATTCGATAAATTTAATATAATCTGTCGATAATATAGTTTTAAATGTCGTCAAAAAATCGGTAAAATATCGAAGTCGAGAAATTTCATATAATCTTTCGATAATATAGTTTTAAATATCTTTACAAAATCGTTAAAAAATCGAATTCGATAAATTTAATATTCTTTGTCGATAATGTAGTTTCAAATATCTGCACAAAATCGGTGGAAAATCGGAATCGATAAATTTAATATTCTTTGTCGATAGTATCGTTGACGAATATCGTCATAAAATCTTAATAATATCGAATTCGATAGTTTTTAGATTTTTTGCCTATGAAGTTGTACCGATAAATCTTTATAATATCGTGAGAACATCTATAGATTTTCAAACGATTTTTTATCGATACGTTACATCTTCCGATATTATCGATCGAGTGTGCCGCTCGGGCACCTTGTTCGTGCATTTGTATTCACAAAATTTTCTGAAAATTTTGTATGCCACTGCCCCTTCAAAATCAAGATAGGCACCATGATTATATGAAGATTTTTGTTAACGGTACTCGGATCATGCCAAATGCAGATGGCTTCAGCACTATGACGTCATCTTACTGCATAAGGACTTGGAAAAATTTTCCACAAAAATGAAAGCGATGTGATTTAAAGGAAAGGGAGCGACCCAATTGAAAAATGTTTGAAACAAAAGTTGTAGATTGAGATCTGAAAAATAATTTTGGTCATTATAAAAATTTTGATTCGACCTCTCTCTCTCGTCTAATTTTGTATAATACTACGTAAATACTTATATTATTCGAAATTGGAGGAGAGGGAGAGTGTCAATTGAAAAAATTTTCAAACAAAAGTTGTAGATTAAGATTATGAGAATAATTTTTATGATCACAAACATTTTGATTGCACCCCTCACACCCCTCCAATATCGAATAATAAGTATTTATGTAGTATTGTGATTGTGAAAAATGAAAATTAGAAGAGAGAGGGATCCAATCTAAACTTTTAAAATGAAAGAAATTATTTTCCAAGATCTCATTCTACAACTTTTGTTTGAAAATTTTTTCAATTGACCCTCTCCCTCTCCACCAATTTTGAATAATGTAAGCATTTACGTAGTATTATACAAAATTAGACAAGAGAGAGGGGTACAATCAAAATTTTTATGATGACCAAAATTATTCTTCAGATTTCAATTTACAACTTTTGTTTCAAACATTTTTCAATTGGGCCCCTCCCTTTCATTTAAATCACATCGCTTTCATTTTTGCAGAAAATTATTCCAAATCTTTTATGCAGTAAGATGGCGTCGTGTTGCTGAAGCAATCTGAATTTAGCACGATCCGTGCATGGTACTCGGTTACATCCAAATTTCAGGTTTGGCAGATCACTCGCCGGACACCCTGTATATATACGAATGGGTAGGTTAGAGTTAACTTTTCCTATCCTACATAACGTTGATTTGATATTTAACTCAGATGGCAATGAAGATGAAAGGAAATTATTGCGAAGCGACGAGCACGTAGGTTAGTTTTCGTTTCCTCGTCATTTGGGAAGGTGGAGGCGGAGGGAGGCGATATCGAGAAATATAATATCTTTAATAAAAGTTGAACTGCGCTGTTATTAGACACATATTATTTGGTTGGTTTCTTTTGTTTCGCTCTCGCTTGTAATCGGCAAAGTTTCATTTTCATAATAATCATTTTAAAAGTAATTAAAGGTCGTTTTCTTCATTCGAGCGTAATAAACGAAAAACGTTATTGAATGAAAGTTTTATACTAAAATAAAAGACGTTAAAATAACTTCGTTATAAAGAAGTGCGTTCGCGTTTAGTGTATCTTTAAAGAAAAATGTCACTTTGGCGTTTATAATTTCCAAGCCGAACCTCCTCTCTGGTGTTGAAACTGACGCGAAAGCGAAATATTTTGTATTATGGAAACAACAAATTCGTCAACGTTTTAAAAGAACACAGCGCTGTCGTCGTTTCAGCAACGACCAAAAAAAAAAAAAAAAATGAATAGGTAAGGAGATATGCTACTCAACGTAAGGAAGAGAATGCGGAAAGGGCTGTGTCATTAATGAGACGTTGAACAGAAGGTATTTAATGATCTAGCCAAGTGATGTATCGTATTGCGTGATTTAATATTGTAACTAGATATAATTGGCTGAACTAAAAACCACTTAAAGTGTCGCCCAGCTCGAAATACATGTACATCATTACGCAGCAGTCGACTATAATTATGCCATTCTCTTTTGTTTATCTTTTTTCGATGTGAACGATTCCCAAATGAAACGAATAGAAAAGTATATAATATTACATAAAATATTACCAATGTACAAATTTATTGGGCTATCTTGAGCGCCATCTACGTATGTAATTAGCATCACTATAGGTTTTTTTTTCGCCTTAGATGGTAGGTACGTCGATGGCACGCGCTTATTTAAAAAAATGATTTATTCGCGTGTTGTTTACACGAAATAAATCCCGTTCGTGTTCCGTATCGTGTTACCTACCATTTTTGAATTTACGCAATTAGACGTAAATCGAGTGAAATTATCATCTTTGTTATCATAGCTAATCAACTTTAATCTATTGTTAATTCGTAGATAGCCATTGAATGCCATAAATGTGTAAATATTAGGTACATACATCATATTTTGTACATGTCGAAACAACATCGACGGTAAATAATTTTCAATTCAAAGTTTCAAAGCATACTTATAATAATTATGATTTATCTTTTAATATGAAGTGTTTTAATAAAGTAAGCACGTCGATGGTGTACCAAAGTTATTCGCATCTATTTTCTAGGGAAAGTGGATGTGTTAGTGACCCTAGAAACTCATTGAGGTGTGGTATGTAACTGAACTTGAGAGGATACAGGATACTGAACATGAAGAATGTTTGATTAAGAGGATTTTTTGTATGAAAAATTACAATTTCAATGCTTATTTTTATAAGAATTTGTCAATGAAATATTTTTTTTTTAATTTCAAGATTTTTTTTTTGTAATAATTTTTAGAGATTTTTTTTTATAACATTACAAACAACAAAATCGATGATAGGTTTTTTATAAATAATATTAAAAAAATTTCGAAGAATTTTGAATGAACTTCACAGAAATATTTCTCCTCAAGAATTTTTTCATGTTTTTTACAAAATTTTTGAAAGGAATTCGGAAAAAATCTGCGAAGTAAAAAATGGTAAAAGCAATGACAAATTTTTCAAACAAAACTCAATGTGTAGGACAAATTTTCCCCGCAAAGGTTTTAACGGTTTTTTTTTCACTTGAATCGGAAAAAATTATTTTCTGTAAGAATTTTTTAAAAATTTGTCTCCATAAAATTCTCTTTGAAAAAAAAAGAAAATCTGAAAAAGTTACTCGAACAATAATGTTTTTTACGTGGGAACATATTTTCGATTTTTGAAAAAATGATTTAGTCCCCAAAAAATTGTTATTTTCCTAAAATTTTATTCAACTTTTTTTTATAAAAGATACTTAAAAATTTTCTCATTTTAAAAAAAAAGTTCTGAAATAATATGCATTTGATTTTTTAGAAGTTTTTTTTCTATTTGTCTCCAATGAATTTTTCTTTTTAAAAAAATCCAAAAAATTCATTTGAGAGGTATATTTTTGTACCTATAAGAACTTTTATAAGATTTGAAAAAATTACTATTTTTTAGAATTTGTTTCACTACGAACTTTTTATGATGATTTGTCAACATAAAAATCTAATTAAAAGGTAATAAAAAACAGGCCTTAATATACACGTTTATATTCTGAAAAAATTTTAAATAATTTTTTAGCACCTTTTATCAAAATTATGTACTATGTAGGTATTTGAAAAATTTAGGTTTTTTAAAAAAATGTTTTGAAAAAAATTTGTAAAAAATCATCTGTGAAGTAAAAAGTGTAAAAATAGTGATGAATCTTTTCAAACTGTATTTGTCAATTGTTAGTAGCACTTTTCACTACACACACAGGTTTTTAGACTTTTTTTTTTTTTTTTTTTTTTTAATTTTATTTGGTATTTTTTTGTAAGAATTCTTCAATAATTTGTCGATAGTAGAATTCTCTTTTTATTTTGAGACATCATGAGAATATTTAAAAAAAAAACTCTACCGCAGCCTCTGCGGTAGAAAAGCTGATTTTTTTTTTGTTTCGTTGAAATCTAAATGAACGAATAAAAGTATTGGATGACAGTAACAAAAACGTATTAAAGGATTATGTAAACGAGTATTTTACAAAAGCAATAAACTGGATGAAAATTCGAGTCGAGTCGAAGTTACATTGTCCGTTAGGATCGAAATTTATAAGACTAGAAGTATTCATTCGAACAAATGTTTTGAGAGCGATTGATCCAAACGATTCGTTTGAGAACAATCAATCAATTTGAAAAAGTTGTACCTAGGTAGATATTCTTGTGATTAAAAAAAAATTTTGAGTAAAATAAAATGTCTCATTCCATGACAGATATACGTGTACAAATACATAGATATGTATATTATAGATTTTATTTTTAAACAAGAGGTATTGGTTTATGACTTCTCATATTAAATGATGTATCACTTGTATAAAGTACGGTTGGTTGAATTCAATGATGAAATTAATGTTTGAAAAATTGATGAAAAACTCTCTGTCCTAAAACTACGTACTTTGGATTCAACTTTGGCAACGTCGCACGGGTGGTTGATGGTTACATATTTTCCGCTTTTATAATTTGAAAATTCGAGTGAGGGCATGAATGTTCAAGGGATGAAAATGAGCACTATAAAAAAAATGTTATGTGTACGTCGCATGTTTACATGCAATAAGTATACAATTCAGTGAGTCGAATACAATATTATTATTCGTTAATGTAGTTAACTTGGCGTCATTGAAGCTAAAATTCATTAAAAGTGTAGATATTTATTTCAGGAACTTTGAAACTTTGGCTTTTCCTCGAGAAGAAACCGCTTAGTCGGTTTTATTGAAAAAAATTCAAACATACTCGTATCTTAAATTTTAGCTTAAGATATGGTAAAGCAAATTGTAGCTGGAGAAAAATTTCAGTTTAAGAAAAAATCTCTCTTTCCAAATAATATCAAGTCTACGTATCGCAAGACATGCGAACAACGTTTCCAAACGAAAGACTGATTCATTCGAACGAATTATTCACAAACAACTTGATGTGTCGCTGTGGGAGGGGGGGGGGAGGCTTGTGAAATTTTGATGGATTTTCAGAAAATTCCGACAAACATCTTAAAATCATCGCAAAAAAAATTCCTCGAAGGAAATTCAAAAAAAAAATTATAATTTCTTTGTCAAAAAAATTTTTTGTCAAACAAATATTATTTAAAGATTATTTTCAATTTTTTGTCAAAATTCACGAACAACTGATTTCAATTTTTTTTTTATCACAAATCAAAAATTTTCTGGATATTCTTTGAACATTTTTCAAAGATTTTTTGTAAAAAAAATATTTTTGAAAATTTTTCTTTTATCAGATTTCTTTCAATTTTTTGTCAAAATTCTTTGGATATTCGTGAAATTTTGATGGATTTTCAGAAAATTCCAAAAAACACCTTAAAACCATCGCAGAAAAAAATCCTCGAAGGAAAGTCAAAAAAAATAATTTCTTTGTCAAAAAAATTTTTTGTCAAACAAATATTATTTAAAGATTATTTTCAATTTTTTGTCAAAATTCACGAACAACTGATTTCATTTTTTTTTATCACAAATCAAAAATTTTCTGGATATTCTTTGAACATTTTTCAAAGATTTTTTGTAAAAAAAATATTTTTGAAAATTTTTATTTCATCAGATGTCTTTCAATTTTTTGTCAAAATTCTTTGGATATTTTTTGAATCATTTTCAAAGATTTTTTGTCAAAAAATTATTTTTTTTTAATTTTTATTTTTTTATCATTTTTTTTAAGTTTCTGTCAAAATTCACAAACAACCAATTTCAAGATTTTTTTATCTCAAATTTTTGAATATTCTTTGAAGATTTTTCAAAGATTTATTTTTGTAAAAAAAAATTTTTGGAGATCTTTATTATTTTTTTATCAAATCTTTTCAATTTTTTTGTGAAAATTCAAGAAAACTGGATTCATTTCAAAGAATTGTTACGCGAACAATTCTTTCATACCAAATTCAAATAAAATGAAAAACGACTGATTCATTCGAATGGATCGTTCGCAAACGACTGATTCATTCGAAAGAATCATTTGAAAACAACTGAGTCATTTCAAAGAATCGTTCGCAAACGACTGATTCATTTCAAAGAATTGTTCGCGAACGACTGATTCATTTCAAAAAATCGTTTGCGAACGACTGATTCATTTCAACGAATCGTTCGTGAACAACTGCTTCATTCAAACAAACCATTCGCGAACAACTGATTCATTTTAACGAATCGTTCGTGAACGACTGATTCATTTCAATGAATCGATCGGGAACGACTGATTCAATTGAACGAATCATCCTAGACCGCCGATTTAGAGTTTTGAAAATTTCGATCGCAGATATCTCGCGAACCCGCTTACAGATTTCGCTCAAATTTGGTACCCTGATAGATCTTGAAGAGCGAATATCTCGCGAACCCGCGAACCGATTTCGCTCAAATTCAATAGGCTTCTATTCCCAGTGACCCTCTACCACACATATAAATTTCAACTAATTCCATCAATCATAACTCGAGTTATCGCAGTGACAAATTTTGTAGATACATACATACATACATACATACATATAGTTATATATAAAGAAACACCAAATCGCGAAATAGGTGTCAATCATCATATTTCGTCATAAAACGTCGAGAAATATCACTCCCACCCCCCACTGCTACCAACGGGTCAAATTTAATAGCTGATTTTTTCGAAGAAAAAAATCAGCTAAATTACCTATATAGGTAATAATTTTTACAGTATTTTTTTTACAACTTTTCAGGGGCATTTCAATTTTTTTTTCAATAATTTCAATTCTTTTTATAAATAGCTACGTCAAATTTTTTTTAGAATTTTTATTCATGGGAATTATTTTAAAATAGGTAATCTTGAAAATTTATTCAAAGATGTTTTGTAACAATTTCTTCCAGTTGATCTTTACTTTATGATTTCTCTTCTTGAAAATTTTTTAAAAAAATTAATCAAAATTTCTTCTTATATTGAAAAATGTTTTCAATTTAAAATATATATATATATAATATTTATATAAATATAATTTTTTTATGATACCTATTTTTATTTTTATTTTGAAGTTTTTAGGATGATCTCTCTCCACAAAAGTTTTTATTTTTAGGTACACCTACTTATTATTTTTTTTATTTTTTTTTTTTTCAGAAAATTTTATTCAAAATTTTTTTTGAAATATTTTTTTTCCTAAGCACTTTTTCATCTTTATTTATACAGGGTGTTTCATAACTGATATAGTTTCTTCCACGAGGTGAATAGGCAATCCATAAGAACTAAGAAATCTTATTTTACATGCTGTATGCTGCCTACATCAAAAATTGAAGGAAAAGAGGAAATAAAATTAAGAGAGATTAATTTTTCATCGGACATGTGGATTGTCTCGGTAGGTACCAAAAAATACACTTTTCACTCTTAACCTTTTTGCCTACTTTTGAAAATGAAGGCGTTACCAAAATTTTGAAAATTAATACTTCCGCAGATTACGACTTTGTAGTGCCTTCATTATCAAAGGTAGGCAAGAAATGCGAAAAGTGAAAACGTGGTTTTTTGGTATTTTGTTTTCTGTTTCCTCTTCAATTTTAAAGAGTGGCACCGTGTGTATAATGTAAAATATTTTTTGGTTCCTTATAGTTTGCCTATTCGCCTCATGGAAGGAACTGCCTTAATTATGAAGCACCCTGTGTAAAATAAATATTGATTCAACAAAAATATATCTCATGAAAAATTTATTTTGAATGCAAGTCAATACGTATTATCTATTTTTTTTTTTAATCCTTATGCATACGATTTTTTGAAAAATTTACATAATAACTTGCACTCAAAACTAAATTTTTCATGAGATATTTTTGAAAATTTTGAAGAAATTCTTGAGATGTTTTCATTCAACAATTTTTTTCATTTTGAATCAAGTATCTAGGATTAGGATGATTTGACTCGAGCCTAATTTCAAAACGTTTTTTTTTTTTTTTTTTTTTTGAAAAGTTCATTCAAAAAATTTTTAACTTGATATTTTAAAATTTTGCATTCGAATTTCTTGTAGAAAAAAAATGAGAATTTTCATAGACATTTAAAAAAAATTGTAAATTTTTGTCTAAAAATTTTTGAAGTGAAAGAAGTAAGAGGAGTAAATCAGTCACCAATTTTTTATCCACCCACAAAGATTTCTATTTTTTTTTAATTTATTTATTTTTCTTTTCATAAAAATTTCTGAAAAATTTGTATGAAGAAGTGAATATCTAAGTATTATTTTTTTTTTAGAAAAATTTGAATGGATGAAATGCTTTTATGAAAAGTTGTTCTCGTAAAAAATAATATTCACGAATTTCGAATGCTACAAGTAATTTTTGAGAAATGAATCCCCAAACAAAATACGAGTAGGTATTAAAATACATTACATCGCGATATAAAAATTCGTTCTTTTTTTGCTGCATCTCCCGAAACCTGGACTTAGTTTATAGTAAATTAAACCTGGCAGTGATAATATTACTTACAAACCTTACCATACGATACCATTGGTTACTAAACATGTTTGCATATCACATCATGCTACGGTTTGCTTTATAAACGCATTTATTTCACGTACTTGTTACATTATTGGTTCGTAAAATGAAAAAATATATATGCTACCTTCAGCACGTATCTCTTAATTGCCAGAATCTCTGGGGTGGTTTTGTTACATTGCAAAGGTTGAAAATCCATTTACATGGTAACCTCGTGGGAAATATTGAATAGCGGTTTTATTTGACTTTCTTCAAGTTGCTTTTCGCGTTCGTTTTATTCTTTTTTCTTCTCTCTTCTTTATCAAACGAATGTAGTTTACATTGCGAAATAATGCAAGCTTAAAGAAAAAAAATTACCTAGTAAAAAGCATGTAAAGCTCGTAAAGTTGATGTGGCAAAGCGTATACTTTACGCACGCGTGATGTATTTCGAATCAAAACATGTGGCTTAAAATTAGATTCAACATGAAAAGAAAATAACGTTGGAAAAAAATCCGCAAAAGATGGACTGATCAAAACCACTGCGTTGTAGTGGTGAAAATAACTTAGATTAAGGCGACGTGATGCTAAGACGTTGTAAAAAAAAGTAGGTAGTCGAAGATGAGTATTGCGAAAAAATAAAATTGAAGGAGAAATATAAATAGGTCGGTTGCATAGTATTTGTAAAGCATAAACTCATTTAGAAACAGCAGTCTGGAGTAAATTAATTTCGCTTTTAATACCTCGAAATTCCTATAGAGGAAGTTTTTTTTTCGAATTGTTTGCCCAACTGTGTACCTAGGAGGTGATGCGAAGAGAGCGATTAATCATTTAAAATTCGTATTTTCGTTCTACGAAATGGCGGAAACGTAAATCTTTTGAATATTTAAAGAAAATCCGAACATTTTACGAATTCAGACCTGCGAGAGATGTATTAGGGATATTTTCCGGCAAATTTTCGCTGTTGCCGAATAGCTTATTTTGTGTGTGTGGGTCGTTTAACCTTGAAACGATTCTCATTTTCGAATGTTAATGGATGGTGACAGAATCATACCTTATTTGAATAATTTATATTATCGTATCGAAAGGTACAGCCTTATTTTAAGGAATTAATTAATGGTATGTGGAATCGTGTGCCGGAAAGTTCGAACGTATTTTCTACCACACTGACGTATATACCAGAAGGATTCCAAAGTATTGAAATTTACTATCCGTGTCTGTTGTTTTAATGCACTTCTTTTAATCTGTTTTGTTTCAGAACCATCGACAGAAATACTAGGCGGGCCAGATGTATACATAGATAAAGGAAGCACTATCAATTTAACTTGTGTGATTTCTTATAGTCCAGAACCACCTTCGTATATATTTTGGAATCATAACGATGCTGTAAGTATGCCTGAGTTTTTTATTTTAATAAATTTTGAGTTGGTTTTTTTTTTTTTTTGAAAAGACAAAGTTTCTTTAACCAATGAACTAAAAATCACATTTTTTTTATCCATTGTGATTTATTCTTTTAATAATACATATTTTTCATTGTAATATTAAATTTGAAAATTTCAAACAATATTAAGCAGGTACGCGTTTATTACAGTTATTGACGTATGCCACATGTACAATATTTTTAATTAAACTAAATTATAATTATTAGAGTTTGTTGCGATGAAATAAATCACGAGGTTTAATTAGTGGCATATTAAAAAGGTCGTTCTGTGTATAATTAAATAGTATAATATAATATAGTATATTGCGAACGTGATAGCACATTTTTGTTTTATAATATTATATTTGAATACATGCGTTCTTACGGTTCAGATTAAATTTAAGTGGTCAACTTTCCACTATGTACACAGAAAATCAGTTTATTATATGAAAAGGGTATTTCGGCGCGACGAAACGCGATAGAGGAATCATTTTTCAGGCATTTTGAGTATGCAATTTAATTAGCAGCTGGTGTTTGGGAAGAATGCAACGCTGTTGCGCTTTTTAGGGCGATTTGAGTAGGCAACTTGTTTAACGTGAATCACTGTAATTTGTAGCGAGTCTAGGTACACAGCGCAGCCAGAAAAGTGTTGGCGTTGGCTTTAGCTCTACTCTATGTTCCAAACAATTTACGTTCAAATAGCGATATCTCATTTTTGCTTTTCTCAACAACATTTGAAATTTTCTCAAGTATTTTTTTAAATTCAAAAATTTTATCATCACCTTTCTTGATTTTTTTTTTCAAAAATTTTCAATTTTTTTTTTTACAAAAAATCAATAATAATTCATATACATATTTTTTAAAGATTTTTTTCCAAAAATCATTTAATAACTGAAAACACCACCTACTAAAATTGGCAGAGATTCGTAAATTTCTTCAACAATTTTTTAAGAATGTTTGAAATTTTTCAAGATTTTTGTTTTTTATTTTTTTGGAGTTTGAATTTAATACCTTGAGAAAAGAAAAAAAAACTCAATTTCAAATGAAAAAATAATTGAAAAAAACAATCATGGCAATCAATACTTCAACCAAAATAAAATAAAAACTCAGTGAACAAGTGATTGAAATTGAGCATTTTATTAAAATCTTGAAGAAAATTTAAATCTCAAATTTTATTTATTTATTTTTTGAAAAAACCTTACAGAATTTTTTTAATATAAATCTTACATTCTTTCCAATTTTTTCTGTTATTACATTAAATTTTAAAAATTTTAAATTTACTTCACTTGTGAAAAAGAAACATTTTTAAAAAAAAATTATTGTTGTACCTAAAACAAAATAGAAAAAAAAAACATTAAAAATTAACCGTAACCGCAATTAACTGAAATTTTTTTTTAACCGTTAACCTTAACCTTTAACTTTATCCCTGAAATGGAATAACCGTAGGTAACCCATAACCGTAACCTGAATTTGAACCCTTTGAAAAATTCCTAACCTTAACCATTAACCGAAATTTTCTTCAATACGGTCAACAGCCCTGGTAAGGCATGCAGGATATCGTGTAAGGTACACGGCGTACTCGTGTAATAAAGTAGTGTAAGGCATGCAGTGCTCGGTGAGCAATTTGACAATTTTTCAGAATTTGACATTTTTCTTGGTGATCGGTGAGCAATTTGGCAATTTTTCAAAATTTGACATTTTTTCAAAGTTTGATATTTTTTTTTTTACAAAATTTGACGTTTTTTCAAATTTTGATATTTGTGAGAGTGGATGAGAAAAGGGACCTAAGCGCCAAAAATGTTTTTTTTTTTTTTTTTTTTGGTAATGAATGTTTTAAACTCTGCAAGTCTGTACTTTGAAAATTTGTACAATCATTGAGGGGTCCTAATGGAATATTAATTCCCTCATAATTTTTACCTCTCATGTTTATTGGCCTATTTCACAAAAAAGAGGCGATTTTGAGCAAAATCAGGGTTGCCGAAACTAATAAAAAAAATATTTTCAATGCTGATTAAGAATATCATACTCATAATGTCAATTTTTTGTGTTTCATGATGTTCTTGTCGACCATTTTTAACAAAAAAAAAAGATAAAAAAATAAAACATCAAATTTTTTTTTTTTAATTCAAGAAATTGAAAAAATTGTTTTTTTTTTTTATTTTGGGTTAGTTTTACCCTCTGAGAGGCTGAATATTGTTCCTAGCACCATAAAACCATTTTTAATCAAAAAAAAAATTGAAAAATTGAAAAAAATTGATTTTTGATTTTTATTGATTTTGGACAAGTTTGTCCTCTGGAAGGCTGAATATTGCTCCTAGGACCATGAAACCATTCTTAAATAAAAGTACAGTTCGAAATTGCCCAAAAACAGTCAAAACCCCAAAATCAATTTTTTGCTGCTTAGGTCCCACACTCACATTTATTCAAATTTTGACAACAATTTTTCAAAATTCGACCATTTTTCAAAATTCAACTATTTCTCAAAATGATAATTTTTTAAAGTTCCAAGGTCAAGTTTCATTTACATTACATTGCAAAATGTTTTTTGTTCAAAATTGGGAATAATTAAAAAATCTTAACTTAATAATTTAGAATGGACCCAAATTATGAGAAGAATTGTTTTTGGAAATTTAAAAAAAAAAAAAAGAATTTTTGGAAAATGTGAAATTTTTCCTGAGATAAGAACCGGTGTCATTGCAAAAATGGGAATAATTGAAAAATCATGAATTTTTTCATCATAACCTCTCTGAATGGACCCGAATAATGAGAAAAAAATTATCTTTGGCAATTTTTCCAAAGGAATTGAGTTGGTATGAGACTAATACTGTGGCTGGTTTCAGGTATCAAGCTAATACCGCGAGGCGGGTATCAACCTGATATCGTGAGGCGGGTATCAAGTATCAAGCTAATACCGAAAGGCGGGTATCAGGCTGATACCAAAAGACAGATCAGGTTGATACTGCATAAGACAAATCCCCCCTCCCCAGAGGTATTCTCTAACTAAGAATGGAAATATTCATTTTCTTCAAAAAATTACTTTTTTTCAAGGAGTGAAAATATTGTTCCTCAATATTGATAAGACGTTTCTTTAGAAATGATAATAGGGACTTCCAGTCACGTGATTTTTTTTGTTTGTTTACACTCTCGCTGGTAGGAATTTTCATCAATGTTCCAAAAACATCGATGTTTCATTAGAAACTTTATTATAATATCCGCGAAAGTTTGATAACCAATTTCATGCCAATTTTCTGCCATCGAGATGTAAACAAAAAATGTGACGTCACTTCTGGAAATCCCTATATTAATTTCATTTTTTTAAATGTAGATTTTTCCATATTAACACAATGTAGTTATTATGTAAGTATAGGTAGTTTTTTTTTAACAAAAAAAAAGAATTTATTTTCTGTATAATGACTGTACTTTTCTAAAGAAGTGACGACATGTTTTTTTTTCTTGAAAAATGAAAATTTTCAAAAAAAATGATTGTATAATTTCTCCAAAAAGTGAAGGTGTCTTTCTCAAAAGAGGACGATATTTTCCAAAAAAATGATGTGATTAAACTTTTCTTTAAAAATGATAATAATAGTATATTCATTCAAAAATTACTCCTTGAATCTTAAATCAAAGTATGGGTAATTTTTGCATCAGATATTTCCATCTTTTTTCCAAGTAGATAAATTTATTCTGTTTAGTAGAGCTAGAGGTTGATAATACATGAATAGAATCAAATGAAGACAGTGGCGAGTGGAATTCAAAAAAATGCAAAGGTCTCGTACTGCGGAGTAGAACAGCCGCGATAAATTTTCGGCCTTACTTAAGGTCTTATTTGTAGTTGAAAACATTGCACCACAAAAGCAATTTTATTTTTTTGCACTAATGCATTTCGGTTGTTTTAAATGTGGCAAAACAGCGTCTGGTCTTGCACTGGGGTTACTTAAGTTGAAACCGGAGTTGTCGTCGATTCCCTCAACGCATTAAATTTTCATTATCAATACAAACATATTTTAATTTCGCTTAAATTAGGGTTAGTAAAATTGGCTGCGGATGAGGCAGTAAGTATTATACTTACTTAGGCAAAATATATCTTTACCTAACCTAAGTCCAGCCAGCTACAATCTACAGTAAGTTGGTAGCCTAAAATGGGGTTTAATTTTACGAAAAGCATTGATATCGGTGTCGGTATTAAGTATATTATGGTTCAAGACGTGATGGCGGCGAAAACATAAAAGGGTAATTCTCAGAAAATCGGTAAATTTGAGTAACCAACTGATTTCTCAACTCCTGTACTATGCACAACTTTCATTTTTTGGTTATTTGTACATTATAACGTCCTTAATCCACCATGCCCAATTTAATGAATACCACCCCCCTCCCCTTGAGTACAAGTTAGTCTAAACCTCAAAATGTCCATCGTCGTGGCCTGTAGCACAACATGTTTTTGAAAACAGATTTCAAAAATTATGGAAATCACCATGTTTTTCTGAAAAAAAAAGTAAGTACACATCATTAGGAAGTTCTGGGTATAGGCTAGTGTGAATGATGATCACAAAAAGTGTTTAGTACAACTACACCTGATCATTGAAAACTGTAGCAAAGATTTATGTCCATCGTCGTGGCTAATTTTTAAAAATTTGTCTCAGCTCGTTGAGTGAATATTTTTTTCTGCTGAATGGCTACACTGATTTGTTACTTTTATACTAATACTATCCGCATTTGAAATTTCGAATGGCAATGCACAAGCGATTTTTTACGTAATCATCTGTAAAAATTTCAATTTTTACAAAAATAGTGTCCATCGTCGTGGCTTATCATTCCTCCGGTATAAAATGTCCCATCTTCCTGAAAACTGATAAAATTTATTCTAATTAGTAAGTATCCTATTATAGCTTATTAACAGGGTTCGGACATTCTTTCTCGAAAAAACGGGAAATATGCGCATAAAAATTCCCTTAAAAAACACGAAATATGCGCGAAAAACCTAAAAATATTCTCGAACGATATGGGTGTCAATTTAAAGAGGAAAACGCCAGCTACATGATTTTGATTCATAATTGGACGTATTTAGAACGCATATTGAGAAATTACACAAAAAAGAACGAAAAATGAATTTTATTTTTACTCAAAAGCAAAAAACGTTCTAATTCTAATTCTAATTTGGTAATTCTACTGAATCTAATTAAATCAGAGAAAATAACGAAATTGTATTTTATCAAAATAAGTAGGTATGTTTGAAAATTAAATCGACTCGCCAAGCCGGCATATGCAAAAAAGTACCACCAGTGTTGCACATTCGGGTGAAAAAAAAATAGCGGTATCAGTTTTGCTAAATTTTTAGGTGAGAAATTGCAAATTTGTCAAAATATGCTCGAAAAAACTCGAAAATTGTGAAATATTCTCGAAAAACCTAAAATATTCCCTAAAAATACCCAAAATATGCTTTTATATGCGCTGAAAGGTGAAATATGCTCAAACATGCAAAAACAAGTTGGGTGTATTTTACTTAGAATTTTCTGAAACGTAAAGATAACTTGAAAATTCTCGATCTAGTATTAAACAAAAAAACATGCTTGAGCATGAAAATCCGAACCCTGCTTATTAATAATTAATAAAATATCAGTATTATAGCTTATAGAATAACTAATTGTCGAATTGTCCATCGTCGTGAATCACACAAGTGTTTGTCTTTCGTCGTGGCAATGATGAATTTTTACAGCCACGACGATAGACAATTCGACAATTAGTTATTCTATAAGCTATAATACTGATATTTTATTAATTATTAATAAGCTATAATAAGATACTCACTAATTAGAATAAATTTTCTCAGTTTTCAGGAAGGTGGGACATCTTATACCGGAGGAATGATAAGCCACGACGATGCGAGCAAAAAACTCAAATTTTCTCAATTTCATGAAAATTTCTGTTTATGACAAATATCGGTTTGAAACATGTCCAAACATGAATTTTAGGCTCTCCAGACACCTCGAGGGACACTGAGTGTTCCCAAAATGGTGTCACTCAGTTAATTTAAATGAAAATTTTAAAAAATAGAAAAAATCAACGAATTTCATCCAAACTCGGGTTGATGGTGTATAACTACGTATTTAGTGATATACTACGACGACAATTTTTTTCGACCAAAAATGACTGTTTTTTGCGCGAAAAATGATGAAAAAATCAGTTTTTTGCATTTTTGAAGGCCTTCCACCAATATAAAAAATTCTGAAAAAATATATGTTGTACATCCAGACGCGAGATTTTACGGAGGGTGCATTTCACACTGTAACACAATCCGCCTCGCTCTTAAATTTTACCAAGTCCCAGGCCTTGCCACTACGTAGATACCGGATATCAAAATTGGAGAGGAGGGAGGGGTTCAATCAAAATTTTTGTCATAACTAAAATTATTTATAAAACTTCAAGCTACAACTTTTGTTTGAAAATTTTTTCAAATGGACCCTCCCTCCCTACCAATTTTGGATAATGTAACTTGAGTTGGTCAAAATAAGTTCCATTATGCAAAATTGGTGAGGAGGGAGGGGTCCAATCAAAATTTTTGTCATTACTAAAATTTTTTATAAAACTTCAAGCTACAACTTTTGTTTGAAAAATTTTTCAAATGGACCCCTCCCTCCCCACCAATTTTGGGCAATGTAACTTGAGTTAGTCAAAATGCGTTACATTGCCCAAAATTGGTGGGGAGGGAGGGGGCCATTTGAAAAAGTTTTCAAACAAAAGTTGTAGCTTAAAGTTTTATAAATAATTTTAGTTATGACAAAAATTTTGATTGGACCCCTCCCTCCCCACCAATTTTGGATAATGTAACTTGAGTTAGTCAAAATGCGTTACAATGCCCAAAATTGGTGGGGAGGGAGGGGTCCATTTGAAAAAATTTTCAAACAAAAGTTGTAGCTTGAAGTTTTATGAATAATTTTAGTTATGACAAACATTTTGGTTGAACCCCTCCTCCTCTCCAATTTTGATATCCAGTATCTACGTAGTGGCCAGGCCTGGGACTTAGTAAAATTTAAAAGCGAGGCGGATTGTGTTACAGTGTGAAATGCACCCTCCGTAAAATCTCGCCATCCAGACTAGGTGTATAATATATATTTTTTCCATTATTGCACCTCTGAAAGAACTTGTCGAAATAGCCGTTAGAAAACTTAAAACGCGCATTTCACAATGAAGATATATTTGAAATTTTTTTAAAAAAATTCCATGGTTGACCCTTGAGTATACCTAACATCTACCCGAGTTTGAAAAAATAATTTGGTTAAAAACTGTCAAAATCAAAAATTATAATCGAAAAATCACATTTTTCGCTCTAGGAGAGGGTGGGGGCATAGATAATATACTTTACATTATGTTTAAATAGATGGGAAACTATATGTGGCTGAGTAAGGTACATGAATTAGTTCTTCAATTTATCACTGCAGTGAACGAGCGCTACTGTCAATCCTTGTATTGTTTTCAGCTTACTTTCAATTTTATAATTCTGTACATTAAAGCATCGAAGATGGAAGTCAAATTTTTTTCAACTTTGAGGTTTTTCATAAACTATAAAAATCTCGAAGTCGAAAAAAATTGAACTTCCATCTTTGGTGCTTTGGTGTACAGAATTTTTTATAATTTTTTAAAATATATGAAAATTCAAATAGCACTTCCATCTTCGGTGCTTTGGCATACAAAATTTTTTATAATTTTTTTAATTTGAAAATGTACCTATTTGACGAGAAAATAAACCCAAAGATAGATGACAAACGTATATTACATTATTTTGAAGTAGATAACAAAAAATCAACTTATGATTTAAGTACAGTCGCGTCGTACAGAAAACCGTTCAAAATTTTTAAAACAATTAGGTACTTAATTTAGGTATTCGAGTTTTTACACATGAATAAAAAATATAGACACGCTTACTTTTTGAAATGAGACAAAAATTCGGAGTTACTTTACGACATAATATATGGAAAGGAAATAATTAAAAATTATACACGAAACTAGATCAAAGAACTTTCACCATTGTATTAGACGCGAAATTCGAATATATCGCACATACTAGGTATTTCTTCGATAATAATTGTCGATGATTCGAACGATCAACCATTACATAATAATAATTTGCATTAGTAATTAATTTCCATGTTTCAACACGTTAAGTACCTTTATTAATTTAATTCGTATTATTCAGGTAGAAACAAAAAGACTGAATCACACGACGAAATAATAACAAAAAATCATTTATTTGGAATTTTTTGCAATTTTGAAAATTTTGATGAGTACTTTTGAAAACCACGTAATTTCAAATTCAATGAACAGCGCTAATAGCGATAAATTGAAGAACTATATCATGAGTCAGGAAAATTATCTATGAGTTCCCCGGCCCTGGGTGGGGGTGAGGTAGCAACCTAAAAATTTGGTCACGGGAGTTTTAGACCATAAGGACCAACTTCCACTAGTTGGTTTAAAAATTCGCTCTGGGGGCCAAATCACCCTATTTTACCCGGCTATACCCTTTTTGAATCGTCCTCCCCCCTCCCTTTTGGGAAATGAATTGACCCCAACACCATAAAAGTACTCGGGGGCATATACGAGGGGTGTTCAATAAAGACTGTCACTTGTGCTTTTTTTCGCAGAGAAATGATCTGAGGGGTCTGAAACCTTCATTAATCGATTCCTCGCGTCATTTTACATTAGAATACCAAGTTTCAAGTTCCTAAGTCTACTGGTTCTATTTTTAATTATTTTAATAAAACGCGAGTAAAATTTTCGCCTCTAAACTTTGTTTTGTTGCGGGGGTGGGGGGTAAACGTGGAACTTTCATGTGTTTTTCAGCTTGAGGGTAAAGGAAAAAGATGGTCGAAGTCGAATTTAGACTTTGGATCAGTTGCGACACTGTTTCGATTTTTTTCTGGACCATGAAAGTTGAAGCAGAACTCGCACATTCACTCTCCAGAGTCAGGTAATGAGAGAGCCAATGTGCGCAAGCGCGGGACATGCGCATATGTAGGTGTCTGCGCTTGATAATGTTATCTGAAGTATAGGAGAGTGTTTTTCTATAGTTAGGCGGCGATTGGTGCAGATATTTTCTGTTTAGTGTCGATATCATCTTCGGTGAGGGCTGCAAGTGGTGCACCGTTTCCCCCTCTACACCTTACATCTGCCCCTGATGTTCAGAAAGGACTGGTGCCTACAAGAACACGATCATTTAGTCACTGCACTATCCCCAAAACATTATTTCAACCCCTCGTACGTTTCAACCTGTTTCAACTAGCGATTTATCCAAGAATATTCAAAATATTATAATAAGTTTTGTTAAAAATTTAGAGGCGAAAATTTTACTCGCGTTTTATTAAAATAATTAAAAATAGAACCAGTCGACTTAAGAACTTGAAACTTGGTATTCTAATGTAAAATGACGCGAGGAATCGATTTATGAGGGTTTCAGACCCCTCAGATCATTTCTCTGCGAAAAAAAGCACAAGTGACAGTCTTTATTGAACACCCCTCGTATATTTTCAATTACCTTAAGAAAAAATTTTTAAAAACCTGTCAAATTTCTGAACTTTTACAGTAGTGAAATTTGCCGATTTTCTGAGAATTACCCAAAAAGCGAAATATTGGAATAACATTGGTGGCGCACGAACACGCGGCTAAACTTTTCTCAATGACAGTTTGTCCAAACTTTTCGAACCCTTCCATCATGGTTAGGAACTGTTTGTACCGGTCTCTATATAATCAGTTATATCAGCGATCTAAATTGCAATGCAGTGAATTACAGTGGCGCGTACAGGTGACCTAGCTAGTAGAAGTTGGCTGTAGGAGTAAAGTTTGACCCACGAGACAAAAGTAATAAATCTATTTTAAAGCTAGAAACTGGTATTTCGGCTCGAGGTGACGTCAGACGCCTATGTACGTAGGAGGGTGAATACTGATTTAGGTTTTTTTTTCCTTTTCGCAAAAAAAAAAAAGCAAGAGAGAAAAGGAAAACCAGGGGAGAGAAAGGAGAAGGAAGAAAAAACAGTGTCAACGGCTATACTTGCGTCTGTTAGAGTTAGGTTGCGTGCCAGGTACTCGTTACACGACATAAACTTATTAACTCGCTAGCCGACCTTTCGAAAGCTTTTACACGACTGGTTCACGCGGCTTTGGTTGTTTCGATGATTTACTAAAGAATATTTTTGTTGAGCTATAGCGGCGTAGCGTGGTTTTTAATGGTTTCAATTCCGTTGCCGCGCCGTCCCAATGTATGGAAATGTATGCTATTGCAAGAGCGGTGAAAATAAGCCGGATTGGTGGCGCTCTTAGGAGCAGTACGAATGCGGTTACCCTATGTTTTCAACGAGTTGGCAAACTTTCTCCATTTCTATACCCTTATGGGAGTCATAACGTTTATGTAAATTGTCGCTAATGCTCGTTGTGCGGGTTTAATTAGCCATTCACTTATATCATGTGATTGTCGTGGGGAAAGTTTGTTGCCGGGATAATTTTTAAATACAAAGTAGAACGCGAGGCGACGCCATCTCTCGCGCGAGAGGAGGTTTCTTCATCGTACGTTGGAGTGAATTCGTCGCATTCTAGTCCAAATAACGATAACGCCCTCTGGTGATTTTTCAAATGCGTGTTTCGTAATCTCTAACTTTGCCCCCTTTTTTTTCCTGTTCTCAGATGATCAGTTATGATTCTCCAAGAGGTGGTGTTAACGTTATCACTGAAAAAGGTGATACCACTACTAGTTATTTGTTGATACAAAAAGCCACCGACTCCGATAACGGTAGGTATCAATGTAATCCTTCCAGTGGTCAGCCGAAATCTATTGAAGTCCACGTGTTAAATGGTGAGTGAATATTTATACTTCTTTACTTGTTTGGTTTAGATAAAAATTTCATTGACGGATTGAGAATTTTTAATTGATGAACCCACACCCACATTGCCAAGGTTTTATTTCATCTGAATTTTAAAAAAAATAAAATAAAATAAAAATATTTTATGTGATTTTCTGTCCACCAAGACAACACAATATACGATAAATGTTTTGTCTTTTTCAAGTACCTATTGCCAAATTTTTTCAAAACGAGATTTTAATTGTCAAAAATACTGTTTTCGATTTTTTTTTGTTAAAAATTCTATCCCAGATGAAAAAATATTATTATAACCAGATCTAATTCGGAAAATAATTTATCTTTCTACTTCCTATACTGAATGAATGAATGAAATGAATTTTTTCGAACGTTGATTTTTTTTTAGAAATTTTGAAGTTTTGAAAATATTGAAATACCTAGATTCATTTAGAATGATTGCACGTTTTTGCCTGTAGTGTAGGTGTGTTTTGAAGAATTTCCGATTTTTTTTCGAAAATCTCAATTTTTAGAGTACCAAAAATGGCCGTACAGAAAAGGATTCATTTATGTATACAATTTCAAAAAATTCGGTATAATAATTTTTTTAATTTAAATTTGGAATTTTATTTTAATGAAATTGTAATCAAAAAAATAAAGCGTTCTAAATTTTTTTAGAAAACTCGAAAAATTGAAATGATGAAAAAAAATTCAAAACAGTCTGCGTGCCATTTTTTTTTTTTTTTTTTTTGAAAAAAAAATTGACATGCCGAAAAAATTGAAGAAAATGCTATAAATTTGACGTTTGTCCAATTTTTTTAAGAAATCAAAGATATGCCAAATTAATTTAAATTGTTTTCCTGAAAATTTAAGACATTTGAGCATGACAAATAAAAATTCAAAAAAAAAACATGTTGAGAATTTTTTTAAATTTTACCACTGAAAAAAATTTAAAAACATCAGCATAATAAAAAAATTCAAAAATATGCCATTTTTTGAATGTTTTAGAAGGAACGTAAATTTTTTTTGAATTTTTTGGTTTTTTGCACTGAAAAATATTTTCTATTTGTTATGTCATTTTTTTTTTAATTTTATCAATTCCTTAAATTTTTTTGAATTTTCTATTTCTTTTGAAAAAAATTTTTGGCATGTCCGATTTTCTCAAATTAAGTACCTATTAATTTACTTATATTTACTCGTATAAATGCTCCGAAATTTTTCAAATTTTTCTCAATTTTATTAATTTGCCGAATTTTTTGGATAAAACTTTTGCAAAATGCCCAATCTTTTTGAATTCTCAAAAAATTTCCCACTAAATTTAGGCAAATTAGTTTGTGTTTTTTTTGGGGTGGGAGGGGGGGGGGGTTGGCACTCCTTTTTCTAAAATTTCTTAAATTTTCTCGACATGTCAAATTTTATAATCATCTATTTTTTTAAATCAATTTTTTACGGAATTTCTGATTTACTTGAATCGATTTTTTTTCAATATTTTGGTATGCCAAATTTTGTCAAAATTTCTTGAATTTTCGTGACATGCTAAATTTTTATTAAATTTTTGGCATGTTGATTTTTTTTTTGTTTTATAAAATATTTTTTATGTTAGGTATGTCATTTTTTAACAAATTTTATCAACCTCTTACATTTTTACCACGCTTTTATTAGCTTGGTATGTATGTATGTATGTATGTCTCATGGAACCAAAAGTATGTTTTCAACCAATCCTCTCTCATTTAATATTTTACTGGAATTGAAAGAACATAGTGCTCACGTTAGGGGTTTTCGAGGTCGCTGAATTCGATTTTCGAACTCAAATTTACCCCCGACCCCAAATTGAGCCCCTATGACGGGGTTCAATTTTGAAAATTTCAGAAAATCACAACATTGGTATCGAAATGTAGGTTTTCGAGGTCGCTGAATTCGATTTTCGAACTCAAATTTACCCCGACCCCAAATTGAACCCCTATGAGGGGGTTCAATTTTGAAAATTTCAGAAAATCACAACATTGGTATCAAAATGTAGGTTATCGAGGTCGCTGAATTCGATTTTCGAACTCAAATTTACCCCCGACCCCAAATTGAGCCCCTATGAGGGGGTTCAATTTTGAAAATTTCAGAAAATCACAACATTGGTATCGAAATGTAGGTTTTCGAGGTCGCTGAATTCGATTTTCGGACTTAAATTTACCCTTGACCCCAAATTGAGCCCCTATGAGGGGGTTCCATTTTGAAAATTTCAAAATTCACAACATTGATATCAAAATGTTGGTTTTCGAGGTCGCTGAATTCGATTTTCGAACTCAAATTTACCCCGACTCCAAATTGAGCCCCTATGAGGGGGTCCAATTTTGAAAATTTCAGAAAATCACAACATTGGTATCGAAATGTAGGTTTTCGAGGCCGCTGAATTCGATTTTCGGACTTAAATTTACCCTTGACCCCAAATTGAGCCCCTATGAGGGGGTTCCATTTTGAAAATTTCAAAACTATGAAATTAAAATATTTTCAACGACGAAAAGAGTTAAATAAAAATGTAAAAAAATTTTAAAAAACCACGCTTTTATTTAAAGTTGGTCACTTTGTAAAATGTTATTCATAGAGAAAGAGTAATGCCTTAAAAAACAAAAAATAAAATTTACTTGAATACAAAAATGTGTCATGAAAATTTTTTTTTCAAAAATTTTAATGATGAAAAGCGTGGTGGGGTGTGCGAGGAGCAAACGAATACCTTTTCGATTAACGCCCCACCACGATTTTCATCATTAAAATTTTTGAAAAAAAAATTTTCATGACACATTTTTGTATTCAAGTAAATTTTATTTTTTGTTTTTTAAGGCATTACTCTTTCTCTATGAATAACATTTTACAAAGTGACCAACTTTAAATAAAAGCGTGGTTTTTTAAAATTTTTTTATTTGAAATTTCTCAAATTATTACTTCAAAATGCCAGCCCAGCTTATTTCTATTTTTTATTATTTATTTTTTTTTTTGAATTTTTTTGGCATGCCGATTTTTTTAAATTACTAATTTACTGATGATTATGTTCTGAAATTTTTCTAATTTTTTTAAACTTTCTTAATTTGCTGAATTTTTTTTTTTGAATTTTTTCAACATTTCCAATTATTTTGAATCCTCAAAAAAATTTCTGTCAAATTTACTCAAATTAATTTTTTTTTTCAAGTTTTGGCATTACTTTTTCCAAAATTACTTAAATTTTCTCGACATGCCAAATTTTACAATGATCTAATTTTTTTGAACCAATTTTTTTCGGAATTTCTGATTTACTTTTGAATCGATTTTTTTTTTTTTTTTTTAATTTTTAAGTATTCCCATTTTTCTCAAAACTTCTTGAATTTTCTGGATTTGCCAATTTTTTTTTGACTTTTCATCTTTTTTCAAACCAAATTTTTTACTTTTTCCGTGGTGCTGATTTTTTTAGAATTTTTTAATAGTTTCTGGATACTGAATACTTACTTTTTTTTTTAAAATAGTTCTTCGGCGTTCCAAATCTTTTTAAATTTTCTCAGTAAGTATGCCGAATATATTTAAATCGTTTTTTGTTTTTATCATTTTTATTTTTGATGTTCTGGATATTTTTGAAAGTATTTTTGTCAATTCCAATTTTCTTGAATGCTATTGGAATGCCATTTTTCATTTTTTTTTAAATTATACCTAGTCTAGCAAATGTTATTGAATCAAATTTTTTCGTCATGCCAAAGTTTTTTAATTTTTCAAAATTTTGTTAGCTCTAATGTCGAATATTTTTCAAGTATTTTTTCAATATTTCTAAAGTTTTCTTGACCACCCTAATTTTATTGTACCTACCTATTAAAAGTTTGATTTTTTTTTCGCTATGTCATTTTTTTTTTGCTTTGTTGAGTTTCTTAAAATTTTTATGAGTTTTTATAAAAAGCCAATTTGAAAAAAAAATGGCATGATAAATATTTTATTCAAGTTTATCTTTGCTTTGACATTTTTATTAAAATTGTTCTCAGAATCCCAAATATTTTTAAATTTTGTAATTTTTTTTATTCTGCCGAATTTTCTTGTATCAATTTTTTTAATGTTTTCACATGCCGAATTTTTAAAAAACATTTTTGAAATGCCAAATTTTTTTATTAAATTTTTTTTATATTCAAGTTTTTTTTTGTTCAATTTTCTGAAATCTGATTCAAGAAAATTCGGTAGGCTAAGCAAATTTTTAAAATACTAAAAAAATTATAATTCTGAGAAAAAATAAAAACAATTGATATGGCCAAAATAATGTATTGTATGTAAAAATTCGGCATGCCAAAAATTTTTTAGAAATATTTGGAGAATTCGATTCAAAATTTTGATTTGAAAAAATTCAGCATGCCAAATTGAATTTTTTCTAAAATTCGACAATTGATTTTTTGAGAAATCTTCGCACTCAGGATTGACCAATATAAAAATTATTTTCTTGAAAAAATAATTATTAAAAAAATGTTGTCAGCAAAAAATTTCAATCACAATGATTCGCTGGCTAAATTGGTGATATTGCTTTTCAGGCGAACATCCAGCAGCCATACAACACGGAGGCCAAGCACACCATCGTTCTTCTCATACGCATTGTCTTATATTTTGTATAACATTGCTCATGCTGACTCCTTAACAATAATTGACTGGTTGATGTATTTTTTAAAAACTAATTTTTAAATCGTACTTTCTATATTGTTGTATAAGCTGTGTACAATCAGTTAATATTCCGGGGACTCGAACGTATTTATGTAAAATGCAACTGTTTGTTACCGTGCGTTGTGCGAAATGTAGTCAAATACGAGCATATGAAACTTAGCACGCGTTTACCTAGCAAATTCGCTGCTGTGGTCGCGCCAAAGTGGATTATGATTCATTGGCTGGAGCCAACTTCCTAAATGTGATATAAAACGTGTTGTTTTGGTTGTTTTAAGTGTTACTGGTTAACGAAAGTTTCGAATGACCATAACGATTCTGAATGGTCGACAGCGCTTTCTTTTATGATCTCGCGAGAGAATTAAATTTACGAAAGTGCAGTTCGTTATTTTCTTACGCTTGTTTTATTGACGCATGGCTCGATATCTGCCTAAGATTTAGTTTTTCTGTCACCTCTCGTTTTAAATCTCTTCACGATTTTTCAATCGTTCGAAAAATTTCGTAATTTTAGTTAATTTTCAATTTATAAACCATTTTCCTCTCGACTTTTCCAGTATAAAGCAATTAGAAAAATTATATACCACGTCAGAATCGTTATCGCGTACAAAACAGGTCATTCAGAAACGTTAATCGAGTGATTAAAAAAATTGATTAAAGATGGCAATTGTTTAATTACACGTACATTTCGCGTATAAGTCGATCGAATGCTTAATAAATGCATTAAAGTAAAGAAGGTATATTTATCGATTTATTTTCGTAAATAGAAAAATACCTACAGTAAAATTCCTTCTCCCCTCCAATTTTTTATATACCTACTCTATTCAAAAAAATTATTGTAAATTTTTTTTAATCGTTTTGTAAAAACGAGTAATTTTAAGGAACGATTTGAAAATTTGTACGATATATACCTGTAGTAGCGAATTTGTGTACAAAAAAAAGTATATCTTTTAATAAATAAAAAAGTTGTAAATTTAGGTTGTAACCTTTACGCCGTGTATACGAGCAGAGCGGCATAAATTATACAAACGCATCCGTTAGCAAAAAAACAATCGTTATTTATGTCGAAATGTAAATCATTTACTTTGCATTTCCTATTTATAGGTTTTTATGTGTACGAATGAGTACGCGATAATTTACGTTCTGTGTAACGATTTTTGCCATAAAATGTATCCGAATATATTTTTTGCGCTTTTCTACCTCTTTCTCACTTTCCTCTCTCTATCGCTATCTGCTCGTTTGCGAGATTTCGGATCCAAAAATTTTATACGTACAAAAAGGTGTACCTACCTGTGTAATTATAGAAGAAATTCGCGTGTAAATAATTTGTAAGTAAACGTGTACAATAATTTGTTTACCAAGTTTATGTTTTGAACATATGTAATTGGTGTCTTTGAACTTTGCGAAAAGATTTGTTATATATTCGATATTTTTCTGAGTTTTTTTTGTTTTTGTTTTTTTTTCCTTTTATTTTTTTTTTATTTTATTTTAAATGTTTCATGTATTTATATTTAATTTTAAACGTAAGTATAAAATACGTATTTCCATTGTTTGTTACATTGAAATAATATAATATCCGTAAGTAAACTGACTTTTTTTGAGCATTTTTCTGAGGATTGGATGAAATGATGTGACATTTGCAGGAGGTCTCGAGTAATTTTTGTTTTTAAAAAAAAAAAATTGTGTGTAACTTTTGCAGTGAGTACTTCTTCACTGAGTCTGCGAAAAGAAAAATTCTTATCATAATCATATCATGTTTTTTATAATTCAAAAAAATTGCCCTCAACTTTGGTTGCCTCTACCATTAGAATGAAGCCTCTTAGAGAAAATCTGATAGCATTATACCGATAACAAATTTTATTCTCTTTAATTTTGTTCATGATCATTTCTGACGTACGATACATCGTTTGCCCAAAAATTCGACTTTTGTGAGAACTAACCTAAATTTCTAAACTTTCCGTTTTAGATTAGTTTAGACGAAAGTTGAATTTCTGAGCAAAAGATGCGTCGCACGTCGAAAATAAATATAAACAAAATTAAAGGAGATAAAATTTTATAGCTTTTATAAGCCATCAGATTTCCTCTAAGAGGCTTAGTTTTGATGGTACAGCCAGTCAAACTTGAGGTAAGTAATTTTTTTTTAATTTAAAAAAGATGGTAAACTGAATTTTTAACTCCTCTGTATAACAGCAGTGTTATAATCAGGCCATAAAATTGTGCTTTGGTTATCACGAATTTTTGTTAGACTGAAAAAACGTTTCTACTCGTAGGTACCTATAAAGAACAGCTCAAAACGTAGTGATTTTGGGATAAGAGGAGAAAAAAATAATCAGAACATTTACGTTTAGGGACTCATTGACATGCCCAGGGTTCGGTACATTTTAAATCAATTCGAATTTTAAATCCACAAAATCCTCAAATTCCTGATTTGGATTTTGGATTTTAAATCCAATTGTTGAAAGGTTTAGTTAGGCTTGAGAATTTTGAAAAGTTTATTTTGAGGAAATTCATAAATTTTTCCAACAAAAAAAATGAAAGATTTTTCAAAACTGAAACCAAACCAAAAATTTTGTTCATCTTTTCAAAAAATTGATTTTTGGAATGGAAATTTGAATTTTTTTTCAGAAATTTTTTTTTTAATTTGAAAAACATTTTGTAATTTTAAAAAATTGAGAAACTTTTTTTCAAAATTAAGAAATTACCCAAAAAAATTTTATGCCGATTTCAGAAAAAAAAATAATAAGAAACGCAAAAAAAAAATTGGATTTTGGATTTTTAAAATCCAATTACGAAATGGATTTTAGATTTCGGATTTCAAAACCAGGCGTGAAAATCCCGTTTTTCCTGGATTTTGCCGAAACCATGAATTTTGGTATATAGGTCATCACTATGTGTGTGGTAAATGGGGGGGGGGGGGCGCATGTAGACGGAGGATGGATGTTAGCAGTGGACGAACCCAGATGCTACGTAAATGGTGGATGGAGGATGGGATGTAGATGCTAAACAATTTGCAAAAATCACAACATTAGACATTATAAAAATTATCCAAATTTTAATAAATTCAAAAATTTACTGAATTTTAAAAATTGATTCGATTTCAAAAATTTCGATGTTCAAAAATGGTAAAAATTCTAATTCTTAAATAATTTGAAAGGTTTCCAAATTTCAGTATTGTAAGCTTTTGCAAAATTATGACCTTCAGGAGTTCGAGTATAATCATATCTTTTTTCATACCTATGGTTATTTTTCATTTTTGAAAAAAAGAAAAAATACTTAAAAAATTACCTACTAATGTAAACATCTTCTTGGTTTTTAAGAAATTATCAATTTTTGAAAAATCATGGATCATTGAGAAATTATTTAGAAAAATTTTAAGTGGGTAGGTACTACAAACAAAAAAAAAATGACAGAAAAAATACAAAAAATTGATAGTTTTTTTTACTCAAAAAAATACAAGACCAGAGAAATCTTACAAATTGCTTCTACTTACGAGACGTGGATGGTGGATAGAAAACGAATGTACAATTTCTAGGCTTTTGAGAAATTCTCAATTTTTGAAAAATAAGTTTTAATCAATGTCTATTGTCTAGAGAATTGAAAAATTTTTACAGACCCTATCCTCAGTCCCTTCAATAATAGTGCAATTGCTTGACAGATTGAAGGGGATTTTCTTAATTAGAACACACTGTAGAATATTTTCAACAAAATGTTTTGACTTTTTTTCAATTTGGAGTCTCCTACTATCTACATAGGTAAGCTAAAATTAGGTAGGTATAACACTTCTTTTTTGATAATTTTCCTATCGCTAATTCTTAATAAAAAATAATCACCATCAAAATTCTATGAAAATGTAATTGAAAAATTACATAATTTTCCAACATTATTTCCAACGATACTCGATATCCAATTCGAACTGAAATTGTGGTATTATACCAAAATTACTCGGTATTTTAAGAATAAAATACCTCCTTCGTTTTCACGATTTGATTTCGTGGATTTTTTTCAACCCAGGAACCAATGGAAATGTTTCATTTTCGTATGCTCGACGTGATAACGACGCTGATAACTCGGAAACCCCAACACTTTTGTTATATATTACATAAATCAAGCGCCATTTAACACGAAAAAGAAAGAGAAAGAAATCAGCTTACAAAAAGCCATAATTTAACCTTATTCTAATAGCATTTTTATGGCGAAAATAAGAAAAAGAATTTGTCTGGTGGAACACGCACCACTAAAACGCAATCGCGTCTAAAAAAAATTAAATCTACATCAAACAATTTAAGATTTACTTTTAATCTTTTAAAGGTTCTACGTCTGCAATAATATATTATCGTATTTAATGATTTTCCTGCGCGGATCCAGCCCAGCAGCACAATCTGTCGCGTGATAGGTAAGTAAATAGGCAAAGAATACGATTTTACTGTTGTGCCAATGTCTACTACGAAGAAATTACCGAAACAAATTTTGGTGGAGAATTCATTCGATAAAATTTTATGTCTGGAAAATTTCACTCGTCGCTAATTGTGATTAAATTTATAACATAATATGCATTTACTGTGCGGTATAATGGCGATTGTTAAATAATAAAATGTCTTGGTATGTGCGACTTGGCTGTGTTTGTTGTTTAGTTCTAACTTATGATACATTTGAGATTTGAAATGCAAATTTTGCAACTTTTAAGCATTAAGAGTGTTGCGTAAACCTAACACGGAAACGGTATTCGTTATTTGTGGTTTCCTTTTATACGAAATACTATAATGGTAAAATGTGCCTAGATTATGCGAGCTTCAAATTACTTGCGTTTTTATTTTTTATTTTTCTTGATTTTGTTGATTTTTTCACCTAAATTATAAGGTAGGTATTCTAAAGAAATGTGAACCTTTTGTAAGGGAAAAAATCAATTTTTCCTGAAGCTTAAAATTTATGTATTTTGAAAGTTTGAAAAGTTTGTAGGTAATATTTTTTTTCTTCTATGAATTACGCATTGGATAAATATTCAGGTTGGTAGGTAGGTAGAAAGATAGGTAGGTAGGTAGGTAGTTAGATAGATATTCTGTTTCATGTACCTCCGTCCCTCTGGCTTCCTCCCTTTACATCCATCTACGTCCGTCCATGTCCACCTATGTTTTTTGGTTTACAGCCAATTTCCCAAATGTTAAAAAAAAATATACTTACCTAATATGTAAAATTATAGATTAAACCTTTTAAAAACAGGTATGCCACTTTTAGAACAAAAAAATTTTGAGTAGCCTAAGTACAATCATAGATTAACCTATAAATAAATAGATGGTCAGCTCTTATGTGAAAAAAGTCTCGTCCAGCTTTTAGACAATCGTCAAAAAATAAGTTGAACAGTTTTGTGAAAGAGGGCGTCTTAAAGTGAACATGCGCGAATGCTTGATAAGTCAAACGACGCGACGTTGTGATAAGTCTGCATCCCAAGATAAGTAGTCTTCATCCTTCCCCTTTCCATCCTAAAAATGCTGCTACGTAACCGCTATCTCTGAAACAGCTCCACAACTAGACAAAAACCCAGCTCCTTTTTAACAAAATAAGTGAGATTTTTAAAAAAAAAATTAATTTTTATGCGTGGGCTGGCTATTTTATAGGTTATCTATTTATCTATGATACAATTTGAAAATTTATTTTCAATTTAATTTTTTGGCTTGCACTGGCTGAGAAAAATAAGGAAATGAATTGTTCACATGCGATAAATTAATAACTATCTATGTTTGGAAAAGAATTTGCCACTTGAAGATTTCTTTTCTCTATAAAATTCATTAATTTTAAAATTCTGAAATTTTTACTAAACACGAAATCCATACCAAGAATTAAAATTATTGATGAAAAAAATTTTACGTTACAACATTTGAAAAAAAAAAATATATTTTTGACAAATTTTTAAGGAAATCTGTGTAAGTATGTATTAATTTTTAAAATGGGTCTTTTTTTGGTCTTTTACATACCTAATAATCAAAAAAAAAAAAATTGTTAAGTAATTTTTCTCATTTTGCCTTTTTCATGTACTTAAGTGACCTGCAGATATCTCTGAAAAATTTTCAAAAATTCTAAAAGCCTCCATAAATTCTTCTGGCTTCAAAAATTAAAATTTGACCCTGGTGTTTCAATTACCAAAACAATTTCAAGGTTCCCCTTCAGTAATCTCTGCATCCCAGGGTCTTTTTTCAGTCCTTAATCCAGTCCCCTTTATTGCAAAATAAGTCACTGCACCTAGATATGAAAATGACTCACCGATACTCGAAATGATGCAAAATGTACGCGTTCAATTATTTAAATGTTAACTAGGTTTTGGAAATGAAAACCACTAAACCGAAAACTTCACAAAGTTTCTATCTTTATTCGCGGATAAATTTCATAGCGTCGTACGATACCTACTTCTTTCATTATAGAGTGAATTGTAGAAGACGAAGTTTGCAAAATATGCCAAGAGGTAGCGAATAATTTAATTTTAATATTATTGTACTAGGTAAAAACCATCTGTACAGGGCTTCTCCATTGTGTGCATTTCAAACGAAATTTTAATCTTTAGCGAGATAATGTTGGTGAACACGTTTTGCCTATCAGATTTATTTACAAGCTTTAAAAAGCCGGCTTGATAATGTTATAAAACTAATTCTAGGTATCATCAAATACTTTACATATATAATACTGGAAACTCAATGCTTTTGATTTGACTCTCAAGAAGAGCGCTCTCTAAGCGGCTCGGCATGAAACTAATTCCAGGTTTTCGACTAATCGTCGCGTGATTCGCCATCTGATTGGTCGAAGACATGACGATCGGTCGAAAGTCTGAGAATAGTTTCATGCCGAGCCGCTAAAAGAGCGCTTTTGTCGGGGTCACTTGTCCCCATTGGAGTTTCCAGTATTATATATGTAAAGTATTTGGTATCATTTAAAACGAACCAGGCAATGGGAAAAGGTAAACCGTGCCCGGGTACCTATATGTACATATATTGTAAGTATATTAAAAATGGTGTCTTATCACAAAAATTAAAGGGGTGAGGGGGAAATGAAATTAGAGGAAATTTTTTTTGATCAAGCATTAATGGATAGCACTACTCTTCACATCTTTCCCCATCTTTGAAAATGAAGGTGCAACGGAGTTTGGTGCCTCAACAAAGCTACACATCACATTCCAGTTTTGTGTATGTTTTACTTCTCTTAGATAACTGCTGTCAAGTTATAGTACTTAACTCAGCGAATTTCGGTATAATTTGGACTAGCAGCTTGAGGTGTTCAAATAAGCATACCCAAGCCTAAACTGTACTGTGTAATTCTTTTGATCAGTCTCTGCTCCTTGCGGTTGTGGGTGTCCAACTAACTGTTCACTTGAATGGGGAGTGAATTAAGTAAGAAATGTAAGATTTCCTCCCTCAACCTATATACGCTCAACAAAAGGTTTGTAAATTGGTATTTGCAAAGTTTGAGGATCCTTGGAGCCTTCATTCTTGAAAACAGGCAAACTTATCACATATTATTTTTGTTCCTCTTTGAAAGTTACACCTGTTTTCTGTTTCATATTCATGCACAGCCTTGATAATAAATTTAATATAAATTTATTGATTTTGTTTTGTTTAATAAAATTTTTATTTTTATATTTTTAATTATTAATTTTTTTTTATTTAGGTATTGTTTATGAAATACTAATAATTTTAATTTTATTTTTACTCATGATGATATGATTTAAGCTCAGTGGTTGAAGGACTCAAGTGATAGGTACATAAAAATTGCAAAATACCTGTCCTAGGTATAGGTAATTAAATAATTTAGGTACATTTCTTTTAAATATTTTCATAATATTTAATATTATGACATCCGTGTAAATTTGCATTTAAGTTTACCGGGTGCGGATTTATTATAATCTTTGGAGAGAAATTAATACATACGTAATTATTCGATAGAGAGTATATTCACGATCACGTACAGGTTATTACTGAACTTAAAATCATAACGAACTTTCTGTACACGATGCTATATCAAATATATGATTGGGCGGGGTATGCGGTCGAAACTGGTGCTTCCTTATCTTCTCTCTCTCTCACACACGCTACATAGGTATACCAGTCCGCCACAGAATCTTTTTTCTAGTTTGTTAATTTTTGCTCAGAAAGTTTTGGAAAAAGTTTTACTCGTTCTTTGTTGTAACAATGAAAAATAATTAAAAATAAGACGAAAAAAGTGGGCAAAACCCGCGACGATGAAAAATGTAACTAGATAAAATGAAAAAGGCGTTGCAGGATTCAAAATGAATTACATTCTTGAATTTTCAAACACCGAATAGAATAACAATGGTTAATTTTTTTCTGTTTGTACATTTGTGCGATGTCGTGATTGTATTGTAATTGTGTTGAAACATCGCTAAGGTGATAAAATTCTCGGGTGTTTGTTCGCATTTGTACGCGGCAAAAAAGGCGCTGAATTAAAAATTCACGAAAGCGTCGCCTTGCATTTTTGGACGAGGGCAGGGGCACTCTTATCTAGCGCAAATGAATTCTAAATAAAGCAATTGTTTAGCTGTTGCACTAGTGAATAAATAAAACGTCATATCGACATCTGAGCACAAATAAAAATACAATTTCATCTGTATAAATTGTCGAGTAGGTGTTGGGATTCGCGAGTTATGGATGTGTATGTGTAATTCTGTTGATACACTTTGATCTGATGAGCTTCAATTCAGAAGGGAATTTCATTTATCTGCACGCTTCGATAATTGAAAATTCTTTCCAGCAAGGGGAAGATGTGGCACGTGCATTTGGCCTTACCTAGTCGATGAATTTGAAAATCAAGCGAATATAATTGACATTTTTTGTTAATTTGAATTCCTGTCGCATGCTGATTCGCAGGTGAATTCTTATTTGAGAAAGGTCAAAAGAACCAAAGTTGAATGAATTTCAGCATTTATAAATACCGTAATTTGAATAGATACCTAAATAGAAATTTTTTCAAACTTGAAATTTTTTTATAAACATAAATGTCTTAATGAATGTAGGTACCTAGTATTTAATCAATTTTTTCTAGAAATTTCGAGATAATTATATTTCCCAGATTTTTAAAACTGACCTATAATAATATTCCTTTTTTGGTGGATGTAAAAATTCTAAATATTTTATAAAAATATAATTAGATTTCAAAATTTACCCAAGTTTTTCACAATTCAACAAATTTTTTTACTTCAAACAATTTCCAAAATTAAAATTTTTTGAGAATTTTGCAAAAAAAAAAAATGAAATGATTTACTAGGAATGAGGCCTACAGTAAATTTAATTTGAGCACCTATCTATAAAAAGGAATTTTTTGCATCTTAAAATTTAAAAAAATTATGATTAAAAATGAATTTTCAGCTGTCGAAGTTAATAATTACAGCTCCTGGATCGATTCCAATATTTTCTGGCGGCTTCAGATCGGTTTGAATATAGTTTCAATCAACTCAGCGAGTCGGTTGTAGTATATAGATCAATTTTTAGAATTATATCTCTACATTTACTACCTATTTTTCTAAAGTATATCAATGTACTATTTTTCAACTCCTCGGCATTTCAAAATTGGGTTCTGATTTTTGAATGATGTGCTCTTTCAGTGACTCAAATTTCAATTCAATCAGAGTTGACCATTTGACAAAGTTCCTTCGTAATTGCTCATGCCTATTTTATTTATTAGTAGGCTAATAATATCATACTTGGCTAAGTAGATTTTAAATTAACGAGGAAAAAAGCCAAACCATCGCAGTTAATTTTCAATCATCGACGAAATTAATTCCAATTGGAAAGTGAAAAAAATTGTCCATCATATCAAATCGCGCCTACAACACACACGGATGAGGAAAATTTAGTTACGCTCGTAACTGAGATGTATAAAACTGATACGATGAAATATAAACAAACGAACCATTCTATACATTTTATATTTGGTGATGTAGCGTATAGAGAGAAAGGAAAACAAATTTTATCAAAACTATCGAAGCGAAAGTTGAAAAGTTTCATTGGAAATTATTGACGACGGCACAGTCATTTTCTCCATTTAGTAAAGTTTGTTCATTGAAACTTTTTGGGGTACAGGAAAAAGCAAAAATGTTGGTTTGTTATCTCACTCATAACTAATAATGACGTTGTCGAGGCGCAATTATCTCAAACCATTATATAAAATGGCAATTCAACTGAAACTGCATTTAGCGTTGAAAAAAATATATCGGCGTTTGAAAAGTACGCAAATGTTAATTAATAAAAGTTTGAAAATCGAATAGGTAGGTATAGTACCCGCATTATTGTTCATAAATATAATTTTAGTACAGTTCAACGATGCTGATGCTGATGCTTTTCCAATACCACGGTACAGCCATAAGCTAATTATAGTTTTTACAGATTATTGCTTTTCTTGCTATGTCCAACCACCGACGACGCATCGGTCGCATGTCAAAAAAGCTAGACAGCATTTTTATTTTCTCCACTCTTGACGAGGTTAAAAACCGTCATCAACGTCATCGCGCTAAATCTGTTATCTAGCTGACGTTTCGAATTCGCTTTCTTTTATCTGATGAAACGAGTCGACCTTATGGTGGTAAAAATTTACTGGCGCTGAATTCGTTTTATTATTTAATCGGCGGCTTGGCGATGGCGGCGTCGAGCTTTATCTTAATTTCTGAGGCGAAATAATGAGAAACAAAGTAAACGTCATTAAATCTCGCAGCGGAAATGAAATTTAACGTGCTAAGAAAAGAGAAAACGAAGAATGAAATCTGACAACGTACGTAGATAACAAACAAGATGGATGTAAGCACTGGAAAAATCTCAAAACACCTGATACATCCGGGCAGACAACAAATTTTATATCTATACCCTCGAGGTACAAACTTTTTTCCCGCTTTGCTGGCCAAATAATGCAGTAAAAAATTACAAAAGCCTGATTCATTTAACAAAAAAAAAAAAGAGAAAAGAAAACATTTTAAATTCATTATTAAAAAATGCGCTTGGTATTAAAGTTGTTGCAAAAAGTTAGTTGTGGCGGAAAAGCCAGCAAATTTTTCATTGTAGATATTTGTAAACTTATACGCGTGAAAATTGTTACGGCAGCGAATTAGCATTAAAAAACTTTGTCTTCGCCGGATTTCTCCAGCAAATTATTTACGATGCGGCGACGACGACAGCGTATTCGTATAATTTTATTATATGTAGCTAGATTATACTTACTTACCAAGCTTCTCGCTCTTACAATTCATCGTTTTTTCAAAGCTTTCCGAGCTTGAAAACTACCATTTTATCGATTTTCAAAATAGCAAATTTAAAAATCGTCATGCACACTGGTAATAATTTTAGAGAAGCATTAGCTATGATGAAAATTTAAGGTGATCCTAATTTACATAAATTTAAAAACTACTTGGTACCTGCGAATTAAGCATCATTTCTAACCAACCATCAATGAAATAAGGAAACTATAATAAAAACACAAACAGCACAAACTCGAAATGAAATTAAAAATGTGAATTTTCAAACAAAAAAGCCACACCAAAAAAAATTATGAAAATAATTGTCTAAAAATGTAACAAAAACACCAATAAAAAAAATTAGAAAAAAACAGGGGTAACAAAAAACAAAAATTACCACTACATTAATTAATAAAATTAATTCCACTCACTTTATTATTTGAAGAAGTAAACGCCAGGTCGTTTTTTCTCACCTGTAACAGTACAATAAACTTCCCGACATTTTCGTTACCATATACACTTTTCGAACTTGTGCTTCCCAAATCCATCGGTTACGAGCTTTCAAATTTCAGGATCTTCGAGTTGCATTTTTTCCAAATTCTCAAGGTTATATTGGGTGATCGCTGCAGTTTTGTTTACTTTGTCTGGTCTACTCAAACAGTCTGCGATAACATTTTTATTTCCTGCAACATGCTGAATTTTACTCGTAAACTGAGCCAGGTACTCAATGTACCTAGATCATCTTTGTAGTTTACACTTTTTTTTCGTATCAAACATATGCATGAGCGGTTTATGATCGGTTTCTAAAATCAACTCACGACCTTCCACCAGATACTCGAAATGTTCGACAGCTGCATATAACGCATATAATTCACGATCATACTTAGACCAATTCCTCTGCGATTCGGTTAGCTTTTCAGAAAAATAGGCAAGCGGTTCTCAGTCACCATTCTCGTTGAACTGCTCCAAAACTGCACCGACAGCATTACCTGAAGCATCAGCTGTCAACACTAAAACAGACTCATTACGCGGATAATTCAACATAGTGTACGACGAAAATGCCTCCTTTGCGGAGTCGAACACCTGTATAAGCTCATCGGTCCACTTGACTGGGGTCTTATCATTTCATTTCATGTGTCCTTTTAACTGGTCGTTTAACAAAACCAATTTTTTGGCAGCCTCCTTCTTGAACATCCGGTAGAAATTGTCAATATTAATAGACAGACCATTTTCACTCAACCTCGCTAATACCATTTCTAAAATACGATAATGTTCTTCTAACGTTTCAGTAAAAGGAATACCACGTAAAATATTATCGATAAACCGCTGAAACGTGGCTGGAGCGTTTCGGAGGCCGAAGGGCATTCGTACATATTCAAAAAGGCCCGCATTCGATATCACAGCTGTCTTATGTCTATGTCCCTTATATACTGATATATTATCATACGCGCGAATTAGATCTATACTAGTAAAATATCTACAATTACGAAGTCTCTGGAACACGTCAGACAGTAATGACAAAGGGTACCGATCTGGTCTCATTTTTCGGTTTAGCCTGCGATAATCACCAATAATCCAAATTTTTCCATTTTTGGTTTGGACTATAACCGGTGCTGCCCATTGCGAATTTGAAGGCAGAACTACACCGCGTTCTTCCAGCTGACGAAATTCTTCTTTAATCTGCGTTGCTATTTCTGCTCGTACACGTCGAGGTTTTTCGTACTCCGGCAAACCTTCGGTTTCAATGTAATGTTCGACGTCGTGTGGCGGCTTGGCACAGTACTGGGAGGTTTTATCAGGCTACTGTATTTTGCAAGTAGCTCTTCGATCTTGGCCGCTTGGCTTCCTTGCACCAGTGCGCTAACACTCATTTGACTCGAATACCTTTCTTCACCTAACACGCTGAGCAGAGTTTTAGACTCAATGATTTGCTTATTTTGGATCCCTGTAATTATTATAATAGGTAAAACTGATACCAGTTTATTGGGATTGGTATTGAGGTGTATTGGTATTTCACCTGTGGGATTTGTGTTTGTTTCGTGTTTGACTTTTCTGTTTATTTGTTTGTTTGTTTGTTTTGTGTTTGATTTTTAGGCATCTTCGGTGATTCTGCCAAATCTCTCCGAAAAATTCTTTGGGGAGGCAATTTTTCTTTTTCTTGGATCGAAAAAAAAACATGATACACCTCTGGTTCTTGCATTTCAGCCATTGAAATTTTGGGGTACGCGAAAAAATGTTTTCTCTAAAAGGGGTACACGAGCAAAACTAATTGAGAACCACTGGTGTAGCATATTTTGTCGAAACAATCTATTTTCAAGTTATTTTAAGACTGGAGCGAATAAGAGTGTCATCTTAAATATGGTAAGATAATCGTTACAAAGTACTTTATGAAGTTTTAAACGAGTTGAAGGTTATATGGTAAGTTTTCAACAACAAATGAAAAGGAAGTTACATAGATGCGGTCAAAAGCTTATCTTCATTTAGCTTTGTATTAATTAAGTGAAGATGAGTTTAGGGCCGAGTGGATTCACGAAGCGAATAAAATATACATAGAAAATATATGGCGATGTCGTTTAAAAGTTGCTTATTTTGTCATTACAGTGAAAGAAAAGAGCAGCTCATTGAGAAGAACAGCTTTTCCAAAAATACCCATTAACTCGTCTCAGATTAGCTTATAGCTCTTTTTAATAAAATTTTATTAAAATATTAACTTTCATAATTGCTTTCTAGTTTCAAGATATAGTATGCGGTGGTATCGCAGTCACCGATAAAGTTTTGACAAGATTTTCAAACGATAAAATATGATGTAAAATAATTTTTTTTTTTAATTTTAACGCTCAGACGAACTCCGAGGTTTTAATTTTTTTTTAATTCTTTATTAAATATTCATAGGGGAGAGTGACCGAATATGGAATAGGTTCCTTTTATGGAATAGTGGCTTTTTGGCGTCGGTAACTAGCGCACTCTAACAATGATGCCAAAACTATGTAGAGGGAAGTATAACTTGGTCACATACCAAAAATCATGATGATCCTAACATTTCTCGCGAAGTTATCAGTGTTTATGTGTTTTTGAGCTTTGAAAATTTCACATGACTCAAACTTTGCAGAGGATGGATTACGTTGTAAAAGTTGCGGAAAGTTATTGTATTTTATATCAAAGTGTTGGTCAGAGGAAGCACTTTCATAATCTCTATTCAGTTTTTACCTCAAAGTTCATGGAAAAGCTTCAGAAATCTCAAAGGGGTTTTTTTTTAAGAAAAAAAAGGGTGACCTTATATGGAATACTCACCTGAAACGTGGTCTTTGTGATTTTTTTTAATATCTTAGATGCCGGAAGAGGTTAAGGACGATAATTCCTCATCTGAAAGCGAATTTAATAACGAACCTGAGAACCAAGAAAACTTTTTCAAAAAAAAAAACCCAAAATGTTTCTACTAACTCGAAATTTCTAGACTTCCCTTGTAAGAATTTGAGAAAAAGATCTAATGTGGAGTTAATGGTTTGAAGTGGTGTCATAAACAATGTGCAGGTGTCGAAGATAACTCAGAGAACTTCGTTTGCAAGTCTTGTAAATAAGATTGTATCCAAAACTTTCTGCAATAATGAATAAAAGTACTATTCCATATTAGGACACCCTTTTTTTCAACAAAAAATTTTTGAGTTTTTTTTATTTTCAAATTGTGGTCACACTGATACTTGTAGAAAGCTCAAATTTTAGTATGTGATAATTTGAATCTTTTGCTACGACGTCTTTCAAAAACGAAGTCGTTATCTTGATTAGGGACTGAGCTAGGGTGGTTCAAAAGATGGTATTCCATATTAGGTTACTTTCCCCTATTAATGATTTCGGGGTACTCTTTATGGCGAGTTGTCCCTAACGAAGTTTTCTACAGGGTTTTCAATGTTGGTTTATTTAATGTATACTTACACGGGAAAAATAAGTTTAGGTTGGGCACTCTACCTAAGTATATTAAATTTCTGATAGTAGGTAAATTTTTTATTAAATTTCAATTTTTTCAATCATTTTAATTTTACGAATGAATTTATTTCACAATTAGCAAAAAACTAATAGAAATTCATTTTTTTTTTAAATGAAGTAAGTTGTAGGTACTAGGTATGTAGGTAGTAAAACCGTTACGAATTTGAAAACGTAGAAATTTTGGTCAAAAAATTTCGGCCCATAACCCGCTTGAAGTCTTGGAAAATCTTGAAAAATGAAAATTTTAAATGTTTAAAAAAAATATTTAAGATGGGTTAGACTATTGATGAAAAATTTTTTAAAAATACTTCATGTTGAAAAAAAAATTGCTACAGAGTGTTTCCAGAGCGCACTTCGCAGGATGGGTGAAAATTGAATTATTACTATTCACAGATCACTCACAAAATCTTTAAAGGACAACCGAAAAAGACCAAAAAAATGTTGTTTTCAACAAAAAGGACTCTTTACCATTTTTAATAATACACACAAATCATTTTAATCTTTTTAAATATTTTTCGGAATTTTCAATTTAAAACTTTAAGCGGGTTATGGGACATGAAAAACTGGAATTTTTTACCCGAAAAAAAAGACAACAAAATTCCGCTATTAGCCTATTAGGTACATTTTCAAATTCGAAAAAACAATTTCCTTGACCAAGTAAGTACAAGACTAGGGCACAAGACAAGTTTTAAAAAGAGATGTCGCGATGAATTACGTACTTATTTGAAGAAAAAAAAATTCTAATCAATAAAATATATTTTTTTAGATTTTGTCAAAAAAATATATATATATCAAGATATCAACTATCTTGAATTTTTTTTTTAAATCTAGAAAAAAATGACTAAAAAATCTTGAAATTTCATTTTTTGAATGAAAAAACTTTGAAAACATATTTTTTGACAGTTTATGTTGATATCTTGAAAAAAAAATTGGCTGAAAAATCTTTATGTAAAAAATTCTTCGAAAAAAATTGAACTAGGTAATAGGTATGCCTAATCAAAAAGTCTTTAAGGGCCGATTCCGTTTACACGTTTGCCTATCCTGCACCGTCTTAACTTCCATAAGACCAATGTTACTCTTAAATCGTTCAGATCTAGAGTTCTACCGAACGAAAATTCATGAAATTTTGAATGTACATTCTATGAAGCATTTATAAAAAAAGTCTGATCGGATTTTTGATTAATGCAATAGTTTTCGAATAAATTGAAGTTGAAAAATGTTGAAATTTGGACGATTTTTCAATTATCATTTTTTCCAAAACTATTCAACTAATTGAAAATCCCATCCGACATTTTTTTCTAAATAGTTTCTAGTATGTACATTTCAAATTTCATGAATTTTCGTTCGGTAGATATCTAGATCTGAACGATTTAAGATTAGCATTGCTCTTATGGAACTTAAGACGGGGCAGGATAGGCAAAAAAGTAAACGGAATCGGCCCTTAATTTTTGTCAAAAAATTTTTACTAAAAAGGTTAATATTTTCTAAAATTAAAAATAATAATAATAATACTTACCTATGTACTTACCTAGCAATCTATTTTGTCAAAAAAGTACCAATCGAAAAAAATTTTGAAACATATTGTCAAAAAATCTCGATCTAAAAAGAAATTCTCTCGACAAAAAAATGTTTTTAAAAAATTTTTGACAAAAAATCCTAAGTACAATACTTCTATTTTATTACCTACCTTTTTTTTTTTTTTTTTTTTTTTTTTTTTTTTGAAAAAATACTTTTGTTTGAAGAGATTTTCTTTAAGAAAAATCATCTTATCAAAAAATCTTCCAAGAAAAATTTGACAAAAATTTTTTCATGAAAATTTATTCTGGCAAAATATTACGAAAAATTTTCCTAATTTAGGTATTTCCTTTTTGTGATTTTTTTTTTTTAAGAGGACCAATCAAATAAATTTATGATGATTCTAATAATACCTATATTTTTGCAAATCTCTATCCATGATAAAGTTTTCGTATTAGAAAAAAAAAATCAATCATTTTTTGAAAATAAAAGAAAATCTTTGATGTAAGTATTTTTTTGAATTTTCAGGGACATTTTTTTAATGTTCATTTTTTGCAATTTTTTTCGGGATAATTTTCAGTAGGTACTAAAAATTTTCAAAACATTTTTTGTATTAAATGTAGGTACGTAGTACGTATAATAATCGCCCAGAACTTCAAAATAGGCAATCCTTCAATCTGATCAATCTCAATAACATGAAAAATAACATTCTGCGGTGAAAATTTAATTTCATAGCTCCGGTGCCTATCTCTGAAAGAGTAGGCAAACCTTCATACACACGTATAACACAAGTTGCCACGCGCCAAAATGCAGTCAACAGTGCTAATTTGCATAATTATGAATTATACATGCTTACAAAAATTCAAACTTTCAACAAGATTTTCGACGATAAATATTTGAAATAATTTTAAACATTTTAGCGACATAACGGGGACAAGTTGACATGGTTGGTAAGAAAATTCTAAAATTTTAAAATATTCATATAACGACTTTATGATAATACAAATTTTTCAACAATCTCTCAGACTTTTGTCTGGTGGCGAAATAAGTAAATTTTGTGGAGTAAAAAATATAAGCACCTACACATTTTCTTCACTCGTATCGCAACCTACTCGGAATGAATTTTTTTCGACCTTACAAGTTACAAATCAATCCCTAATTCTCTAACCTATTCTACCTTTGAATACCTACTCACGCTGTCTTATTCTGTAACCTATTAATATAATCGTCACTTATTCAGGATCACTTTATATTCCATTATTTTAATGCGTTTTTTTCTCGTAGACGTTCGATGTAGGTACAAGGTATTTTAGAACCACGGGGTATAGAAAAGTCGCAATACAGTTAAAGGTACGTTCGTATGTGCTCGATGAGTATAAAAGATGCGATGATATATTTTTAATAGAAATTTCAGATTTCAATTCGACTTCATTGTCAACACGTCAATACATGTCGTGGGTTAATACTTATGGAAATGTTTCCTATTATTCGATGCAAATTGAATAATCCATGTTAGTTAAAATGCAATGAGAAAATTTTCAAATCACACGTAGAAAATTTATCACGTGAAATGACGCAAGCTCCAAATGAACTAGTCGAAAAAAAAATGTCCTATTAATATGAAATTTATTAGTGGATGAACACTCCATCATTTAGGATACTGAATGATTAACGAAACGTTTTCGAGAAACTCTAATACCAATTACAAAATTTAAAGCAAACAACTTAAAATTCATTTGATTCGCAGATAAAGTTCTAAACTGCCTAAAGGCTCATTTTTGTATACTTTTCATTCATAGAAATTCAAATCAAAGACGAATCTATCGAGACTTGTCGCGGCGCCGGTTCCTAATTTCCATAATAACAGTTTAAAATTTGTTTAAAAATAATTCCCTCCTTATGTACAAAGTAGGTAAGAGTATAAAAAGTACGAAGGTATATTACTTGAAAATACTACCTGTGCCTTTTTATCTTTGGCGAAATTTTCAAATAAATTCCAACTCGGTATCAAATAATTAAATCTCAATGTTGTTAAGACTACACTTACTCGAATTAGTTATGTAAATCAGTAGAAAAAATTTTATTTGCAATCCAAAGTTGAAAGAAAGTTCATTCTTGGGGAGCTTTTGGCAGTAAAATCTAAATTTTTTTAACTCGTACAGGTACGTACGTACCTATTTTAACTACTGAATGAAAAGAGATGTCTGGTCTACCATGGGTCGCTATTGTGCTTAGAAGTTCCATTTTAAAGTTTTATTAAATTTTGGAGCATTTGATTTGCAAGGTGTTTAACCCTTTCTTTTTGTTACAGCATCGCGTGGGATGTAAAGTGAACCCGGCGGGAAACAAGAAAAGCGAGTATAAATGTTATCAGTAGATTATTCGGTGGATGTAGGCGTGTTTTTTTTTCCTAGCTTGGAGTTAGTTGGTATATGATGGTGGATGCAGCGTTATCTGAAAGTTATGCTAGAATTTATTGGAATAAGTATGCTATATCTATAGCAGTGTGAAAATATTTTTGATTTCGAGGCGAAACACATACATACTTATACGTGAAATGTACCCTATAAATACTCTTACTCGTATAGGCTACTAGATTTCGTTTAGGACAAGACAAAAAATTATTTTCCAAGTGGGATGGGGTCGTTTTTTAAACACAGTTTTTTGCTAGTCATTTTTTTCTAAATTTTCATCCAAAATTTCATTTATGACCACTTCTTTAGAAAATTTTCTTTGTACGAAATTCTTTTGATATTTTTAATATCTAAATGGAATTTTTGGCTCCAGGTGTATTATTTTCAGAATTTTTCATTTTAAAATTCTCTCGAACGACATAAATTTTCAATTTTGTTCATAGGAATTTTAACATCAAAATATTACCTACTTATTTCAGAAATTTTTCATGACTAAAAAATAATTTATGTCTCCTAATGTTTTTTTTGTTTTTTTTCAACTGTTACGTTATTTACAAAAAGTTTTAGAGAATTTCATGAAAATTAAGAAAAAATGTTCTTAGCGTAAAATTGATTCCTCAAATAAATACAGTTCTGATTAAAAAAAAATTCACGCTTTTCAATTTTTTTGTACCTATGTATAAAAATTTCAAAAAAATTCATGAAAGTGAAAAACATTTCTAGGGAGAATTGTTTTCAATAGGTACTAAAGAGATACCCCTACAATTTTTATTTTTACCGAAACTGTTTTTTTTTTCAAACATCCAGTTCGTTCTTTTTTTAAATTGTTCAGAAATTTCGTTAATATGACAAAAAAATCATATAAAACATGTAAAAATGGTTTCCCGGAATATTTTTAATAAAAATAGAATTTTCTTCCCTTGGTTTTTTTCAAAATTTTTCTTATAAATTTTTTTAAAAAGAAATTTTCACATCGAAATTATTTTTTATAAAATTTAATAAACCAAACTTTCTTGTTTAAAGCAACAAGTTTCTTTGAATCCCTAAAATTATTATCTTCAGTTTTTTCCCTAAATTTCTCAGTTTTCATTTTTTTAGGGAGAAACGGAGAAAGATTGAAAATTTCCAGATAACATGGTAATTTTCAATAAAATAAGTAATACTTGTCTTTGGAGAATTTCTCAAATTTTTCGTTAAAAATTTTCCAGCCATTTTCAATTTCTTTTTTTTTTGCTCACAATCAGTATTTTTTCATCAGAATATTTTTTTATTCCAGAAAATTTAATTAGAAAAAAAAATTCTTTATTTAAAAAACAATTTTCAATCTCAATTATTTTTGTCCACAAATTTTTTTAATGTTGAAATTTTTCCGAGAAATTTTACTTTTTTTAGAACTTTATAGGGAAGCACATTAAAACTTGAATGTTTTGATTTGAAACAAAATTATTTTTGTCCATAATGTATTTCCAAATTTTTCATGTAAGTAAAAATTTTTAAAAACAATTTTCCAGTTTTTTATTTCAAGATTTTTTTTTTTTTTTTAATTGGACCTTATTGAAAATTTCAAACAATTGAAGAAATTTCTGTTTTGATCGAAAAAACAAATTCTTATACCTACATATAACTTTTGTTCGTTTTTTTTTCAAAATTATCTACCTATTCATTTTTATATTTCTCCCAAACATTTTCAATTTTTTGTTCACAATCATACATTTTCACATCAAAATTATTTTCAGAAAATTTCGTAAACATGAAGATTTTTTTTTTTGATTTAAAAAAGTTCTTTAAATAAAATTTTATTCTCGAAACTTTTATTTCAAATTTTCCATTATTTGGACATTTTTAAAACCGTTTCGTACCTAACTAAATGTTTTTTTCCAGAATTTTTCATTCAAATTCTTTTTTGAACTTTTCAAATTTTTTGTTTAGAAAGTTTAAACATGAAAAATATTTTTACAAAATTTCGTAAAAATAAAAAAGTTTTTACTGTGAAAAATTTTCATTGGAATAATAGATTTTTTTCTTATTTTTTTTTCATCTTTTTAAAATTAAAATTCCGTGTTTACAAATTTTTTTACATAAAAATGATTCTTTCAACAGAAAAATTCCATAAAAGTGAAGAAAAAAATTTTTCGAGTTAAAAAAAAAAATTGTTAAAAAATTTTTTTAACCTTTTTTTTTGAAATTTTCGCATCAAAATTATCTATCTAGGTACTTTTGTAAATTTAAGAAAATTTCATAATGATGAGAAAAATGTTTTTTGATTCAAAATAACTTCTCGTCGCAATTTTCATCTCTCAAATGTTACTGTCCCCTTAAAATTTTTTTTAATAATTTTGAGATTTTTTACTTAAATTTACATCAAAATATTTTCAAAAAATTTCATGTACCCGTGTAGCAATTGTCGACATCGACATTTATGTCGACAAAATTCAGACACATTTTTTTCTCGGTTAACGATGAATTAAAAATGATATATGAGATTTAAAGTAATGTTCTATGTTAAACATAACTGTTCAATCAAAATTTTTGAATTTTTCTCAGTATTTTCCTGTAATTTAGAAAACATTGTTTTTCTACATAGACAAGTCGATGTAAAAATCGATACTCGATAAACGCATCGACGACTATGTCGACATTTTCTGCCAATTAAATTTACAAATTTTATATCCAAAAAGAACTAAAAACAATTAATATGAATATTTTAAGCTGAGGAATAAACAATTTTTGAAAGAATCACAAAATTTTCTCATTTTTAAAATTTTTTGAATAATACAAGTACTTGTCGAGTTATTGTCGACATAATTGTCGATTGTCGAATAATGCATCGACTTCACTGTCGACAGTGTCAACCAGAGGAATTTTAAGTCGAGTTAATGTCGATCTAATTGTTGAGGGTCGAATAATGCATCGACTTGACTGTCGACGTCTTGAGGGTGATTTTGATACTCGCAGATAAAGTGTGTTATGAATTAGTACATAAGGCTCTAAGAATTACCTCTTTGTTAGTTGGACACACATATGTCCAGCTACGAAGGTGACCTCAATGCCGCATATTTGGCAAACTGTCGAAGTGTTGGCTTGAACACTATTTTTGGTTTAATTTAATTACATATACCTCTAATTATTGAATATTTGAACTTGGCATTTTTTTCAACATCTCAGCATTGAAAATATCGATGTGGATGTTGATATAAGTGTCGACACATCGAAATCGGTCACTTTTCGATCGTACATGTCGACACGATTGTGGATAGTTTGTCGAGCTTATTATGGACATGTTTGTCGACCGTCCAAATATGGCTCGACATGTCGACGGTCGACAAATGTGTCGATAATAACATCGACAAACCATCCAAAATCGTGTCGACATGTACGATCGAAAAGTGACCGATTTCGATGTGTCGACATTTATATCGAAATTAGCATCGACGTTGCTACACGGGTAAAAACTAAAAAAAATTCAAGTTTTAAAATGATTTTTTTAATAAATAAAATTTTTTCCATATTTTTTCAATGTTTTTAATTTTGAAATTTTTTTCTTAAAACTTTTTGAGAAAAAATTTTCTTCACCATAAAAGTTTTTTTTTTTTTTTTTTTTGATTTTCAGGAAAATTCTTTAAAATAGGTACAGGAGAAATTTTTTTGATTTTTTTAAATACCTAAGTAATATTTTTTTTAAATATAATTTTTGTCTCAATTCGAGAAATAATTTTGATAAAACATTTTCGGAAGAATAGTGAGAAGAGAGAAAATTTGATGAAAATTTTGAAAAGTGATTCCAGGAAAAATACAATTTTATGCTAGATCACAAATAAGCAATGCAAATTCTTGAATCTTCTCCCAAATCTCAAATTTCTGTTTTGCAGTTAACTTTAACGACCTAAAAATTTCAGTTCCATCATTCTACTCACTTTCATTCGCGCACAATAATGTCATTGTAATCTATACGTAAGTAAGCTACCTACTTATTCGCAAATGCTCCTTCACATTTCATGATTAGATAAATTGCATTGATTGAAAACATCAAGTACTTACACAAATCAACTCAGAAGAACATGTTTTAACATTTCAACCCTGGAATATCGAGTGTTGATTATCTATTTATGTTCAATTAATTACAATAAGATGATGTGTTTAAGTGGTCTAGGTACGTAAATTATCAGATCGGAAAATATTTAAGTATTTGTACGACGTATAATTAGGTATTATTCGGGTAGTTTCGACGTAGAACGTTTCGAAACGAGCAGGTAATTTTTTTTAAATTTTCGAACTCGAGATCCCTAATTGGATTTACCTTTTTTTTATAATTTCAAATGCTAATGATGTAATATTTCTGACACATTTACAGAAAACATGAAATATTTAGTGATCGCTTTTTGTCTGGCTTTTGCTCGAGCTCACCACGATAATGATCAAGAGCACGACTACCTTTTATCAGTTGGGAGATTGAATGAAATCGCTGACCAAGTCAATAATCATCCAGGATCCACATGGCAGGTACATATAAATCGTCGACTTGGCACGTTCAATTAATTTTTAATATTATCAGAATTTCATTCCCATCTGAATCTCATTACACCAGGCAGAGAAACTAGATACACTGGACAATGAGCAATTCGTAAACACCAAGTATAGAGTCGGTGTCTTACAAGGATCTGCACCACAAGGAGCATATGATGCTCTGGACGCAGAAGCCAACCAATGTGAAAATAACGGCCTACCCAAGGAATTTGACGCCAGGAAGAAATGGCCCGAGTGTGCCTCTGTAATTGAACATATTTACGATCAAGGAAATTGCGGATCTTGTTGGGTTCGTAGAGTTTTAATAATACAATAACATTAAGGTGGAGTGAAAAAAACACACTGTGAGGGTGTGGCTCATTTTGAGTTGAAAACCACCCAAAAAAATGTTAAGGCTCCTAACTCAAAGTGGAGAAGAACTAGGGGCCCTGAAAGTTTTCGGTAGAAAAAATTGAAAATTTTTCATCGCAGGGTTGCCAACTTAAAATTTTTACAAGAAATGAAGTTTTCCTATTTTTTAATAGCGAAAATCAATTTTAGAGGAAAATCAAAATTTGGTAAATCTACAATGAAAATTTTTCAATTTTTTCAATCTAAATGATTTTTTGCATTTAGAAGAGCCATTTATGCCCAGTTTTGTTACAGAACAGATTGTATTTCATTTTTTTGTAATTCAAAAATCTCGGGTTTACAGCTGTTTTCAATTTTTCAATTATTTGGTAGCGAAAGAAAAGTGATATCAAATTGCAAGCTCAATAGTCTATAAGAGATGTAGAAACTCAAATTGCACTTCTTAGGGAGGTGCTTGAGGTACCAACTACCAAGCAGGTGGGACTACCCTAAAGCGGCAAAAAACTTCATTTTTTCAAGAGTGATCCTAATTTCAGGGCCTCTAGCTCCTCTCTCCATTGAGATAGAAGGCTAAAAAAAAATTTGGGTGGTTTTCAACTGAAAATGAAACCCTCTCTTGCATATGATTAAAATTTGAATTTTTTTCACCTCATCCTAATAAAAATAATTATGATTTCGGTTAAAGTTAATTAAAATTCTCTCATCATGAATCTAGGCGGTTTCGACGGCATCAGTTTTTTCTGACAGAGTGTGCATTGCCACCAAGGGAAAAAAGAAGACTTTATTTTCAGCCCAGCAAATCCTATCGTGTTGTCATCAGTGTGCTGGACCAGATGGGTGCGATGGTGGTTGGCCTATTGGAGCTTTTGCCTACATGAAGCACAAGGGATTGGTAACTGGTGGTGATTATGAATCTAAACAGGTATGATTTATTTTTGAAAAATACCTATTGCGATATTTTAATACGAATCTTTCATTTTTTTTCTTATTGTAGGGTTGTCAACCTTATTTAATGAAACATTGCGACCATCATGTTGAAAATGGCACTTATGCCCATTGCCATTCATTGGAAAATGTAAAGACACCCAAATGCAAACTCCATTGTTACAATTTTAAACACGATAAAACTTTCAAACAAGATCGAATCAAAGGTACCTACATAAAATTGAACCCTCGTCATTCAAGCTTTTTACATACTGGAACCTTTCAATTCATAAATCAATTTTTATTTTTCAGCTGCCAAATACTATAAAATTTTACCATGCGCAGCTCAAAACGAAATTTACCAACATGGTTCTATTATCGCAGAAATCACAGTTTTTGAAGATTTCTTTACTTACAAATCTGGTAATTTCAACGACTGATTCGAGAACTTGAAAAAAATAGAAAATTGTAGGGCCATAGACTGATTATTTTTTCTTCCATGCGCAGGAGTTTATCAACACGTGACGGGCAAGCATGCGGGCAGACATGCGGTCAGAATTATCGGCTGGGGCGAAGAAAAGGGTACCCCGTACTGGATAGCTGCCAATTCTTGGAATTCTAATTGGGGAGACAAAGGAATTATTAAAATTAAACGTGGTGATAACGAAATCTGGATTGAAAATGATTTCAGTGCTGTTACACCATTGGTGTAAAATAAATGCAATGATACTTCGCAGCTTTTTTCTGTTATATTTTTCCTTCAATAAATACCTGTAATTTTGATACATATGTTTTTAATTGGATTAAAAAAAAAAGAACAACTCTTAATTTGAGTACAATGTTGTGAAATTTCAACGAGAAATATTTGGTGGTTTGGAATGATTTTTTAATCCTCGATTAGATAATTAAATTACCTACTCGTTATGAAGCGTGAAATGGGGCAGAGTTATCTTAAAAACACGTCTCCATGAACTTTTTTCCTTTTACCAACATTTTTCTTCAATAAATAGGTACCTATCTATTGCACTTGAAAAAAAAAAGTAATTCGAATACGTCATTACAAAGCTTTGCAAGAAAATATAGGGTGCTCCAAAATGATTTCTTAATCCTCGATTAGATAAACATGTAATGTGGAGTGGAATTTTGTAAAGATCACGTTTTACTCACCTGGTAGAAATATGGTAATTTCAAATATCACGGATTATTGATCCAGACTAAGCCTTGAAGACATTTTTAAATACCTCGGAGATTTTGATTTGCATTCATTTGCAAATTGATTTTGAGCTTTGACAACCTACAAATTCGTGTAAAAATTTTCAAGCACCAGTTAGGTAGTGTTCAACTGTCTACCTACCTATCTGTGCATACCGCATACTCGCATAATGAAGTATTTAATTTTTTTTGTTTTTTTTACTTCGGTTTACTGTAATGAATACCTGGTCCCTGTGAAAAAATTACTTAAAATAGCAAGTATTGTCAATGAATTACCTAATGCTACTTGGAAAGTAAGCTCTATTCTAAAACGTTTAAATACAGGGCTGTTCATAAGTCAGTTGACGTTTTTTTTCTTCTTCTGAATTTACCTCAAACTGTGACTGCATACACTATGAGAACTAAGCCTTCTATAGAGGAAATCTGATGACATGCTGACGATAGCAAATTTTATCTTCTTCAATTTTGTTCATTACCATTTTTGTCGTACGATCCATCGTTTGCCCAGAAATTCGACTTTTGTGTTCATTAACTAATTTCTAAAAAATTTGATTCAAGTTTGACTGCCTGTACCTTGAGAACTAAACTTTTGAGAAAAATCTAATGACATTCTGACGATTGTAAATTTTATTCTCTTTAATTTTGTTCTTAACCATTTTTGTCCTACGACGCATCATTCGCCTAGAAATGCGACTTGTGTTAGAGGTGTTTTGAGTCAGGTTTCCGCTTTTCTTTCTTCCTAAATTCACTTCAACTTTGACTGCTTGTACAGTGAAAACTAACGCTCTTATGAGAAAATCTGATGACATAATAACGATAGAAAATTTTATCCTCTTCAATTTTGTTGCTAACCATTTTTGTCATAAAATGTATCGTTCGTTCAGAAATTCGATTTTTGTGTAAATTAACCTGAAAGTAACGCGTTATATAGTTTCAAAAATTTCAGTTTCAGATTATTCTATACAAAAGTCGTATTTCTGAACAAACAATGCATCGTAGGACAAAAATGGTCATGAACAAAATTAAAGAGAATAAAATTTTCTATCATTTATATGTGATTAGATTTTCTCCAAGAGGCTCATTTCTCACGGTACAGGCAGCCAATGCTGAGTCAGATTTTTTAGAAATTAGTTTAGTCAGCACAAAAGTCGCATTTCTGAGCAAACGATGGGTCGTACGACAAAAATGATTATGAACAAAATTAAAGAGCATAAAATTTTATATGAGGTTTTCTAGGAAGCCTAGTTCTAACAGTGCAGACAATCAAAGTTTGAGATAAGTTTGAAGGGGAAAAAAAGCGGCAACCTACATTTTAATAATAAAATATACCTACGCCTTCGTTTATTCAACCAGGCTACAACTTCCGATTTCAATTGGTCAGCTAATGAAGATGGCGACGACTCGCACGTAAATTTTAAAAATCTTTTAGGAGCTCTGGATTCTGCCCAAGCACCAGAACTGTCATCAGATCAGGACGACATAGCGAATCAATGTGAAGATAACGGATTACCTGAATTTTTCGATGCACGAGAACACTGGCCAGAATGTGCTTCGGTTATTGGCCATGTATATGATCAAGGAAATTGCGGAAGTTGTTGGGTAATTAATTATTATAAATATCCTTTGTATCCAGAAGTCAGCAGATTCTTAGAAATATACGTAATTCAGCGGGAATTTTTCAGGCTGTAGCTACAACCTCAGTTTTCAGCGACAGAGTTTGCATCACATCCAAGGGCAAAATAACGTCTCTGTATTCCATTCAGCAATTGCTTTCTTGCTGTCATAAATGCCTACTTTTCAAAAACGAGCGAGATGGTTGCGATGGTGGATGGCCAATGGCAGCATGGTCGTATATCAAGCATACTGGTCTGAGTACGGGAGGAGATTATGGATCAAAACAGGTCAATATTTAAAGCATTTAAGAATGAAAAATTATACGTATTTGTCATACGGGCCAGTTATATGTCAAATGCGTGGCGAGGAGCTGCAAATTTTGATTTTTTTTTTTCAATTTTGAATAAATGATTTTCAAAAATTTATCGCAAACAACTAACAAGAAAAAACTTTCAAATTGTTCAATCAACTTCTTTGAAAAATTATTCAAAGAATTTATGCTTAAATGAAGTCCAATTTTAAAAATTCACACTTATGAAATACAATTTTTAAAAATTCGTTCCGAAAATGTTTTCTTAATTTTATTCAAAATTGAATTTTTTTAAATTTTATTAGAAGATGCTATTTTTTAAAATCTTGTTCAAGCCAAAATTTTCTGGAAAAATATCAGACAATATTTTTTCCAGATCAACTGGAAAACACTTCTTTTTCAATTTATTTCCAATTGAGTCGTCGAAAAAATCGTTCAAAAAAAATATTTCGTTGAAAATTTGCAAAACACAGTTGGAAAAATGTAGATATTGAAAGACCTGCGCGAAGGAGTGGCTAGATTTATGATTATTCGCAAAAGCGTAGATAGATTGTTTTACTTAATATATGCTTGAACACGTTTGGTTCGTTTCCCAGAGAAAGGCTGGTTTTTTTTTCAACTTCTCCATGTACCTACTGCGTATTTTTTGTCTAATGGAGATTTAGAGGATTTAGTAATTACAATACCTACCTCTCTTGCAAAATTTCTTTATTGTGATGGAAAATATTTTCAAAAAAAATCTCTAAAAAATTCTCCATGAAAAATTCTTGATGAGAATTGAAATATTCTCATTAAAAATTTTTATAGAAAAATCTCCTCGTGGAATAAAATTGAATTCAAGTATTTATGGAAAAATACTTCGTGAGCAACAATTTCATAAAAAAAAATTCACAGGTAAGTGTTGAATAAAAAAAAGCTATACCTATCAATTAAGAACTGGTCAATATACCTATTTTTTTAAATTAAATCTCTCATTTTTCTTCAAATTTCTTGTGAAAAATTCCCTCTTTAAAATTTTAAAAAAGTTTCTTCAAAATATTGAAAATTTTCCTTTGAAAATGATCTTTTAAATTTCTGTCAATTCCTTTTTTTAAAAAGATAATAAGTAATTAAAATAAATCATTAGTTTTTGAAAAAAAAAACACGAAAAAAATTCATGTAAAAATTCACTATTTGGATACATGAAAATTAAAATTACCTGCATAAAATTATTTTATTTCTAATTTCACAAATATTTTTGAAAAATCTCTTCTTTGAAAAAATACATAGAAGAATTTTACAAAACTTTTTTTTTTTTTTTTTTTCAATAGGAATTCGTGATTTTTGTAATTTTATTTTTACAAGGCTGTACAATATAGAATGATCTATCATTCAGGTGTCAAAAAATTGAACAAATGTAAATACTTATAGCTGAAAAAAATCAAAATAGTTTTTAAAAAATTGGGGGGGGGGATCTTTCAATTTTTAATGTCACTTTCAAAAAAAAAAATGAAAGTGTTGAAAAAACACAAAGATTTTCAAAATTCAAAAATTTCTGTTTAAATACTCATTTTTTCTTGAAAGTGACATTAAAAATTGAAAGACCCCACTTTTTAAAAACTATTTTGTATTTTGATTTTTTTCAGCATTGTTTTAGAAAATCACTATTAAAAAATTTTAAGAAAAAATTTACAGTAAAATCTGAAATTAAAATAAAAAAATTATTCAATCCAGATTCTTGAAAATTTTAAAACTCCTCTGTTCAAACCACAAATAAATTTTTTCCCCCTGTAAAAAATTATTGTTTCTCATAATCATGGGCATATCCATTCTCCTCCTGGCGCAGAAAATCAAATAAGTAATAGGTATCATTTTGTTCCAGCACTGAATGCAATCTCTCTAATAATAGCCCAAAGTATATTTTTATCTACTTCTACAGGGATGCCAACCTTATTTGATTAGAAATTGCGATCATCATGTGGATATTCCAATACTCACGTCGTGCCCCTCCTTGCCAGATGAGCGAGCTCCGAAATGCAAACTACATTGTTATAATTCATCTTACAAGAAATCCTTCAAAAAAGATCGGATTAAAGGTGCGTTCCAAGACTACAATAAGTCTTTTGTAAACAGGCTCAGTTTTTTTTTATTTGAAAAAAAAAAAAAAAAGTTTCAAAAATTTGTTTGGAAATGGCATTTTTATAGTTTATTTGTTTTTATTTTTAGTTGAAAAAACAGAAAACAAAATTCATATAATTTCAAAAAATATATATACCTTACCTACCTAAAATTCAATTCAAAATCAAATTTTTTCAATTCCTTTTATTTCGAAGTCATATTTTTCTATTTTATTCAAAAACAGTAATTTTTGAACACACAATTTTTTTTTAATTGTCAAAAAATTTTGTACCTATAGGTTTTTTTTTTTTTTTTGAAAAATACCCATCTAGTTTTTCAAATTTTCATCAATTACATATTTTTCTTCATTTTTATCGGAGCACAAATATTTTGAAATTTAGAATTTCTTTCACTTGAAAATTTTAGAACCTCATCATGTCATCAATAATTTTTTTCCTTAGTCGAAAAATATTACAAAGTAGCACCATGTGCGGCTCAAAACGAGATTTACAAACACGGATCAATAGCTTCATTCTTCACAGTCTACGATGATTTTCCTACTTATAAATCAGGTACTCACTACTTACACAATAACAGCGAATTGCTCGCACTTCACATTGAGTATTTCTTTCAAAACCTAAAATTTTCAATTTTTTCCCTACATTCAGGTGTGTATCAACACATCACTGGAAAAAAACGAGGCCTACACGTCGTCCGAGTCATCGGATGGGGAGTAGAAAACGGAACACCTTATTGGCTCGCAGTCAACTCGTGGAATAAGCATTGGGGAGACAATGGATACTTTAAAATCAAACGTGGCTCGAATGAAGTCTGGTTTGAAGACAACCTAAGCGCCGGTATACCCAAAATTGTATAAATCAATTCTCCAAATTCATCAATAAAAAATAAAATAAAAAATCATTTAAACTCTTACACTTTAATATTTATTCGAGTTTTCATTTACGTACAAAATACTCGATACATACGGAAAAAATAAAACAAATATCTTTACATAAAAAAATATATATACAAATAATAATACTAGCACAGTAATAAATAAACAGGAAAAATGTAAAATTATTTATCCGAGTTATACACTTTAAAATTTTTTTATAGTTAAATGTAAATTAATTTAAAAATTAGGAAATTATTGAGATATTAAGTGTGATAAGAAGCTCCTACAAACGCAAATAATAAAATAAATATAAAAAGAAAAAAAAAGAAAAGAAAAAAAAAACACAGTTGGTAATACAACAAAATACACAAACAATTTTACGACGCGAATTCCGCTCCTTGTTATAACGATAATAAATTAAATTAGTTATCACCCAATGTCGCTAGTTTAAAAAGAAATAAATAAACATACGTAAAAAAAAGTAAAAATATATTTGTTTTAAAAACTTAAAGAGAGAAAATATACCGTAACGAGGTTTGGTAATTTCTTCAAGTTTTCAAAATACTAATTTTGATATTCGGCTAAATTTTGTTCGAGGAAAAAAAACACGATCATTCATCGGAAGACGAATTTGCTATAAAAATTTACCAAACAAATTACACATGTGCTCGTACGTACTCGCGAAATTTTAAAAAATTCGTAAAAATGAAGGAGGAAAAAATAAATACGAACGGAGAAGAAAATCGAATATTATAAAATGTTATTCTAAAACCGAGCATCGAACTCGATACGTGTTGCTCGTTCCCAAATAAAGATTACAATGATGTTCTTACGTCTCTGATTTTACTATAATGGCTTATCATTGTGAAATTTTCATTTGTAAAAAAATAAAAATATCGGCAGTGAAAAGAACATACGGATTCGAAAACGAAACGAAACGAAAAAAAAAGAGAGAGGAAAATAAATAAATAAAAACAGTAAAACAAACATAAAAAACAAACGTTGCACGAAAGCGATTCGAATAAAAATCTTGTTCTTTAATGCGAAAAAATAACCTCTGCGGATCATCCTAATACTGTTTACACTGGTCGTTCAAACAGAAAGGCAAAAAACATGCTAGATTTAATTTCCAACAACGACGGAGAGAAAACCTGTTACCAAAATATGATGGAATATCATTGATATGTCTCTAAACACTCCTAGCGAAAAATAAAAAAGTAGGAAGAAAAAGGCATCGTAGGTATTAATAAACATTTTCACGTAAAAGTATAGTATAAATCAGCTTTATATATATATATATATATATATATATATATACAACATTATAATGATTTCGAAAAAAAAAACGAAAATAATAAAATAAAAAGCGCCGTAACAATATCAAACCATCGAGTTAAAAAGGTATGATTTTGATTTGTAAAACAATTATATAAGACACATATCACAAAATATTGTAATTAGCGAGAAAAAAATGGTTCGAATGCCAGTTTCGTAGTATAAATAAACTAATAAAAAAAATTAAAAGTATATAACACGTAATAACGCGAAAGGAAATTTTTTTACGATACACATATTAAAATTTGATACGAGAAATTTATATTTTAAAAAAATAAATAAAAAAAATAATGCACAATTCGTTTGATGTCTACAATCTAGTACACGGACGTCTCGACGATGAAGGGGGGGGGGGGGGTAATGTAAAAAGTACACATAGGTAATGGAACTTTCTCTCAATGCAATAAAATTACATAACATTTAAATTAAATTTTAAAATACACCTATTCATTATTTTTACCGAAGTATTACAAAGAAAAGCGCGCGCGAGCTCACACGTTAATTTAAAATATTCATATAACGAAGAAGCGTTAAGTAAAATTGAAACATTAAATTTGTATACTCTCCGAACTCCGAACCAGATGAAAAAAAAAGGATTATACTATAAAATATATACGCGCATAATAAAACGAATCGAACGAAACAAAAAAAGAAAAAAAAACACTGATAAATTAATTTGGTCGATAGCGTTCACGATGCGGTATTTAAAACGCTGTCGCGAGAATTCGATTGAGATATAGTATGTAACAAAGTTACAGCTTCTTTTTCTTTGTTACTTTGTACAACCATTAGTCATTTCGTTCGGCTATTTTTCTTTTTTTTTCTTTTAAAAAAACAGCAACATCTGTAAACAGGAGCGAAATTATAGGTTAGAATGGTATTTGTAATATTTTCTTTCTCTCTACTGCTAGTACGTACATACATGGAACTGTTCTAGTATAAAACTTATATAATAAATAAGAATATAAAAAATAAAAAAAGAGAAAACAAAGAAGAGAAGAAGAGTAAGCTTAGAAACATGAAGTGCACAAGCCTACAGGGGATTTAAACCTTTCAAATAAGACGAACTCGTTAAAATTTGTATTCTGCAACAAAGCAATTAACTTCTTATCCCTCGAGACTTTCATATAGTTTTATAGTAATTTGAAGCGAAAATAACGATTATTACGTTATCCATTTCTAATACCGAGAAAAATACTATAACGAATAACCTAGAATAATTCATCTTATAGTAGGTATGAGGTTTTCGTATATTTTTCTTTACCTCCCTTCAAGTATAGTAGGTACTAGGTACTTCGATATTTGTGAGAGAGAAAAATCGTGTATGTTTTATAGGTACGATGAGACGTACGTACAAAACCACCCTCTCGTTTCAATGTTTTCTGTACTTGAGAATCAAAAGGCCATGAATAAACAAAACTATGGTAAAAGTTCGGCGGCAGTTCTACCTCAAATATGCTTCCAAGTGGGAAAACTCGACGAGGATTGCTCTGCGGTTAAATCTAAGACCAATCTCGTTTTTCACCGCAACATTCCAACCGCCAAGTATTTTCTTTAAATAGAAACTTTTTTTCTAAGTCGAAAAATTATACAGAAATGGGAGTTAGAGGTTCGACGAATTCTAAAACGCAAATTTAGTTCAAAATAAATTTTTTTTAATTCGAAAAAAAATTGAAATTGAAATTGAAAAGGTAACCAATTAGACAATTAAGAAAAAAAAACTTATCTTCGAGTAATTTTTCCTTTGAAAAAATTCATGTTTTTCAGATTTAAAAAAAAAATTAAAAATGTGTGCAAAATTTTACTGATAAAAAGTAACAAAAAATCATGGGAAAAGCAATTTTCTCAGACATTAAAAAAATATGTAATAAAATTATTCAATTGTTTTTCTGATTAGAAAAAAAAATCATAATTTTCACTCTGATCATTTCTACTCCACTACAATAAAAGTTCAAAGTGACAAGGAATTTGGAGCTACTAAATATTGCAAGTTTTTTTTTTTTTTTTTTTTTTTTTTTGTTAAAAAGTTTAAACGTACCTACGAGGATTTTTAGGTACGATATCAACTTCTTAAATTTTTTTTGGTGAAAAAATTCATTCAGTGAAATTTTCTGAAGTTAGATACCGAAGTTGAAAATTATTTAAAGATTTTGTGAACGATTTCTTAAAATTTTGTGAAGAAAGTTGCAAGAAAAATTCGTCGCCGGAATTCTGTGAAATTTTCTGAGCTTCTATAAAAAAAATTATCTGAATATTTTGTGAAAGTTACTTTGAAATTTTGAAAAAGCTTTTCTGAAATTATGTTCAGTAAAACTCTTCGATGATATAAAATATGAAAAAAAATCATTGAAAGTTTTGTGATTTTCTTCTTTCAATTTTTAAAATGTTTAGTAACTTTTGTAAAAGTTTTTTTTTTTTTTTTTGAAAAATAAATTCTTTGAAGATGTGAGAAAACTAATAAATTGAAAATTCTGTATTTTTCTGAAATTTTGTGAATTTTGCTATAATTTTGTGAAAAATTTGTTGAACATAGAATTTCCTGAAAATATAATAAAAAAACATTAGAGCTTTTTTATTTTTGCTAACTTTTCTAAAGTTCTGTGAAAAATACTCTGAATATTTTGTAAAAGATTTTCTAGGATTTTATAAAACATTTTCTCAAATTCTGTGAAATTTTCTGAAATTTGGTGAAAAATTATCTGAATCTATTGTGTCTTGTGAGAGGTTTATTTTAATTACTTGGAAAAAAATCTCGGTAGTTGCGAGAAAAGTCCGTTGAAAATTCATTTAGTAATTTTTCTGAAATTTTGTGAAATTTTCCAAAGTGATGTAAAAAATTTGATGAAAGTTATGAGAAAAATTCATGCAAAATTTTGTAATTTATTATTTTTCATTTTTTTTTTTTTTTTTTTACAAAAAAATCTCTGAATATTTTATGAAAGATTTGCAAAAATAATTTTTTTCAATCCATTCACCTATATAGTTGTGAAAAAGTTTTGTTAAAACTTCTGAAATTTTTTCTAAAATTTTCTGAGAATATTTTTGGAATTCTGTTGAAAAAAAATCTCTGAAATACCTAGGGGGAAAAATTCGTTGAAAATTCAGTTCAGAGATTATTTTTTAATTTTGAGAGATTTCCCAAAGTTTTTCAAAAAAATATCTAAAAGATTTTCTGAAATTTTGTAAATAAATTTTTTTTAAAAATGGAGAAAAAAATCATGAAAAATTTTGTGAGTAATTTAAAATTTTGGAGTGAATACTGAATAATTTTCTGGAAGTTTGTAATTTTTTCAATTTACCAAAGCTATGTAGGAAGTTTTTGAAAGATTTTGTGGAAATCTTTTCAGAAATTTTATAGGAGAAAAAATCCAAATTTTTATGGCTCTGAAGTTGGTGATGAATTCTTCGAAAATTTCGTTAAAATTCAGTGACATCATGAATAAATTCCTATAATTTTGAAAAATCACTTGAAATTTCGTGATATCAGTTTTATACGCAACTTGAATTATACAAAAAAAAAATTTTAATTCTTTGAATTTTGTGAAAAATTTGTCTGTTTTATTTCTCTAAATTATCTCAAGTTTTTGAGAAATTATTTGATAAAAGGGTTTTGTTTTGATTTGTAATTCTCATTTGTATTATTAATAATTTTTTTCTAATTTATTGTGTATGAAAATTTATTAGTTTTAATTTTAGGGATAATAATCGTCGGTCCATGGTAAACAGTAAGAAAAATCCCCCCAAAAAAGTGGCATTAATAGAAACGGAATTTCATGCCTATATAATTCTAATTTCCAACCATAAAAATTTGCCTACTCTTCTTCCTTCCCTATCGACAATTTTTCTCCATAAAAGCATTTGCCCTCGTACTTACTTAGTATCATCTACAACATCAACATCGGGTTGAGCAGCTATTGGGGTATTAGAATGACCAGCAGTTGGATCGTCTGTAGCTAATTCGCCATTAGTTGAACTGACCACCTGAAAAAATAAATAACCCGAATGAAATTACACATTTAGGTCGCACGTATTACATCAAATTCGCCCATAACGAATATAATAAGTATTAAATTGAAACAAAAATATAAATGAAAAAAAAAGAAACCCAAATTACCCATAGTGTAGTATGATACGTAAAAAGAACCAATAAGAAGATACTTATATGTATAGATTTGCGATATTTCCAACAAAGTAAGTAAACCAACGTAAATACTGTGTACATGAGGGTGGTCGATTTATCAACGAATAAAATTAAAGCGGTGCGATCAAAAGTGTGGTATATGTAGGAATGAATGAAATGAATAATTTTAATTAGTACAACAGGTACAATTTTAGAAACTATATCTATAACAGCATAGGTGGGTATATTTCAAATTCCTTTTAAAAAAATATAATCATACTTTTTGAAAAAGCGTGCAAAAAAATTAAGCAAAATAAATGAACTACATAGGTACTTGAAATTTTTCATTTAAAAATTCACAGCGACAGAAAAAAAAAAATGTTTCTAAAAGAAATTCGATTATTTTATGGGAGAAAAAAATTAAATCATCCAATAAAAAATCGATAGATATTATACCATGCATCATGCGCCCCTCCAACAACATACCCACTTATTAAAAAAATAAATTTAAAAAAATTGAAAAATATCCATACCAATTATTATAAAAATGTTATACGAATATAGACGATGAAATAAAAAAAATCAGTGTGTTAGTCTTAGTATTAGTAAAGAGAGAAAATCAAAACGAAGTCAAACAGAAGAAGAGAAAAAAAAAACAAAAGCGCCAAATAAAAAATTACACAGCAAGCAATACCTGAACGGATCCATGTCTATCCGCAGGTGTTAAATTTCCTAATGTATGAGTAGATTGTTTGGAAACATCTGGCCATGCAGTGACCCCACCCTTTCCGCCACCCTATAAGGGAAAAAGGAAATTTATACGTCATATTAAAAATTTGAAATACGCCCTTTTTTTTCTCCTTAGAAAAATTCCAATTTTTTCAAAATTTAGATAGATATTTTTTGTCGAAAAAAAATAAAGAAAATAAATAAACGAAATAAAAAAAAAAGGTGACTCGTATAGGTAGCGAAAAATAAAAAATTTCAATAAGCATGCAAATCTGCTCTTCTTAGATAAGTAAAGTGTATGAATGATGCTGATCGTCACCATGAGTTATCCATTTCATCTCGTACGTAAGTAATTTACATAAAAACAATTTTTATACCGATGAAAAAAAAATCAAATTGATATCAATTCAACACAAATTAGTACTACACTACAATAATATACAAAACAATCGATTAAAAAACAATTAATCATTCGTGAAAAATATCATTCGATTAATGTCAAACGATTTCGGGTTATCAGAAATCATAGTTACGTTATCAATTAGTACACAAATTAATTACAAAAATAAATTATTCAACGATATAGGTAAATTATTCGTCTACAACTACGAACAGGGCCGGCAACTTGGAATTATTCAGGGTGTAGCTCGATATTTCCTAAAGGGATGACGAGTTGAAAATTTTTTAATGTTGAATTTTAAAATGATTTTTTTTTTTTTAAAAAAAGGTGAAAAAAAATTCAGTGCAAAAAATAAAAGATTTTTTGTCAAACAAAATTGATGAATTTCTTCAAAAAAAAATATGAGACTCCTCCTCCCCCCCCCCCCCGACCCAAGAAAAACGCTAATTTTTTCAAAGAAACAAAATATTTTTTCTCAAAAAAATATGAGAGATAAAAAATAACTCACTATTTCTTTCTAGAAAAAAAAAATTGAAAAAAAAATTTCTTCAAAAAAATTAAGACCTTTTCTCCAAAAAATTGAGATGATTTTCTCAAAAATAAAGATTTAAAAGATTTCTTAGAGAGAATTTGATTTCTCTTACTCAAAAAAATTAAGATCAATTTTTTCCCAAAAAATATCTACTCAAAAAATAAAGACTTTTTTCAACACAATTTAGATTTTCTTTTCAAAAAAAAAAATGAAATTATTTTTTCACAAAAACATCAAGATCCCTTCCCCTCCCACCCAAAAAAGTAAATTTTTTCTTCTATGAAGAAGTGACGTCTTTTTAAAACGAAAAAAAAAAATTAAAAATTAAGAAAAAAATTGATTTTTTTTTATAACAAAAACTTGAGATTTTCTTTCTCAAAACAATAATTGGTATTTTTTCCTCCCAAAAATGAAAAAATAGATCTCAAAAAAATTTAAAGATCTTTTGCGAGAAAGTTCAGTTTTTTTCAAGTGAAGAAGGAAAAAAATATACTCATAAAAATTAAGATTTTTTTTTTCCAAAAAATCAAGACTTTCCTCAAACAATAAAATTAAAGGATTTTTGCGAGAAAGTTCAGTTTTTTCAAACTAAGTAGAATTTCTCCCTAAAAATTTTCTGCTTAAAAAAAATTGAGATTTAAATTTCAAAAAAATCAAGATTATTTTTCTTAAGAAAATCAACACTTTTCATACAAGAATTTTCAGATAATAATTTTCAAAGACTCAAATTAAATTTAATGCCTATTAGGTATTATTTTTATTTTTATTTTTTTCTTTGGAAAAATAAGGTTATTATTTCTTCACCAAAAAGCAAAGATTTTTTTTCTCAAAAAAATGAGTTTTTTCACTATAAAATGAGAGCTTTTTTCTCCAAAAAAGTAAAAGGGGGTTTCTTTCAAAAGAATAGAACATTCTTCAAAAAATTTGATCACTTTTTTCCAAAAATAGAAGACAAAAATTTTTAATTTTTTCTCCAGAAATCAAGTTTTCTTCTAAGAAAACAAACAAATCTCAAAAAATTGAAGGATTTTTTTCTTCGAAAATTTGAGATAATTTTTTGCTCCAAATAGGTAAATAATAAAATTACATAAATTATTTTTTTCCCCCAAAAAAATTGATATTCTCCTCTATAGATAGGTATTAAGTGATTTCCTTACAAAAATTTTTTTCTGTCTGAAAAAATTGAAAGATTTTTTTATATGAAAATAATACCAAAATTTTTTTTTAATTAGATTTTTTTATTCCAACAAAATTCAGATTTAAAAAAAAACAATATTGAGTACCTAATTTTTCTCCAAAAAAATTGAGAGATTATTTTACTTATCCAAAAGCGCAGAGATTATAAAATAGGTAATGTATGTTTAATTTTCTTATTTTGGGAGCTTTCTAAGGTACTGTTCATTTTACTTTTGAAAAGTTTTCGTGTAGCTCGAGCACCTTGAGCTGCTAAGTTGCCGACCACAGATACGAGCACAACCTATTGTTCTATTGTACAGGATGAACGTGAAAATGATCGAAAATACTATCGATAGATAGCACTGTAGGTTCGATTCTTTAAAAAAAATAGCATAATCGACGTTTATTACCCAAACAGACCATTAAAAAATGAATAAAAATTGTCACGACTCGTGATCACAATAAATCACCAAAAATATAAATTTTTCTCAAACTGTAAAAAATACTACTTTATTCGAATTTAGAAAATTTCTCCGAAAAAAAAACACGTTTTACCTTTATTTTTCGAATAAAGCAGCTAAGAAAATTCAAAACAATTCGAATAAAGAAAATTTCCAAACGTTAATTAGCTAGGAAGTCGTCGTGTAAATTTCGACAGAGACTCAACCTTCTACCCAATTTGTTCCATCGATTCGGTATTTATTCATTAACCGGATTAAAATCATAGCTCGAATTGAAATTAGCCATACACTAGGTATGTCGATACGATTCATCCCGTACAATTTGTCGGATAAATAAAAGGTACAGGTCGAGCGAATTTCGCATAGCGAGTATTCGAAACACGTACTCGTGCTACGTTTATTACCTTAGTGGCAGCAGCAGGTATACGGCGTTCTTTACACGGCGAAATAACAGTTTCTTGACCAGTTAATAAGGAACCAACAGGAGTAGACTGTAAAAGAAAAAAATTAAAATTATGAATGTAAGTACATTCGAATCGAGGTTGCAATTTCATTGAAATACTCGACAAAAATCTACTCGTACGATCATTTTAACTAAACACATAGAATTATACAACTTCGTCGTCATCTAATAGTGGGAAATTATCAGTTTGGGATTACAAAGTACGATGCATTACACCAACGCCATCGCTATATAACAGGTCTATCAATTCTCTTATACCAGACACGCTCTTCGCAAACTACCTATCAAATGAATCATAAATGACAATAGCTGGGCTACGTCAATATAATCCAACGATATTCTAACTCTATGATTTCGACGATTACAAATACCAACGACGCGTGCCAGTACTTGAAAAAAATTTAATGTAATGGAAAGAAAAAAGCACACGAGGTACATTACAGTTGTACACCTTACACCAGTTCCACTTGGGTTTAAATCGATCTCTTTCGATATAATTTTCAAACCATACAGCTTGTTTGATCAAGTTTACCTATTATATGTTGACATAATGTTAAAATATTCATTCAAAAGCAGAAAATCGTCGACTAGAGTTCAATTTAATTTAGGACCATAATTTACCTTCATGAAGACACATAATCTCGAGAGAAATTATTAACCATGGTCGATTACTGACCGAGACCATAATATCAATAAGTAATGAAATTAATCACAAAGAAATAGCAAAATTGCAGTTCAATTTTGCGAATTACGTACGTCAAGTACTATATGCAGGTATTCTCGTATTTAGTAACTCTAGGTCGGTATAGTTACCTATTGATTTTATTTTATTCCTAAATTCCTAATTCAACCACAAAAAATGAACTTTCATTCTACTTCATAAAAATTTTTCAAAAAAATCGAAGTTTTTACCTCTTGAAGAACTAGTTAAAATGAAATTATTAGGTATGAAATACATATTCAAAGATTATTTTCTACAGAATTTTTAGCAAAATATTTTTGAAACACATTGAAAAACAGAAATAATAGTGAAATATTCACAATTTTGGTTTTGCAAATTTTCTTGCAAAATATTCTCAAAATTGTCCTTCTAAAAAATTGTGATAACGAAGTAAGAAGTGTTTTTTTCATTTCTCGTAAAATATTCACAATTATGGCATTATTGTTTTGCAAAATATTCAAGTAGGTATTGAGTTTTTTTTTCTTGTAAATATTCAAATGTTCCCAAAATTGTCCTTCTGAAGTGAGAAAGTTTTTTGAAGAAATTCTCAAAATTATCCTACCAAAATATTGTGATGATTGGATTTTTTTTTTTGTAAAATACCCACAATTTTGATTTGACAAATTGTTTTGCAAATCTCCTCAAAATTGCCCTTAGTTAGTGGTGATGCCTAGAAAATGTTTTTTTTTTAATTATGACATTTTTGTGTTGCAAAATTGAAAATATTTCAAGTATTTTTTTTTTTTTTATGTAAATACATATTATTAAACCTTAAATTTGCAAAAAATATTCCCAAAATTGTTCTTCTAAAAATGATCAAGTTTATATGAAAAAATATTATTCGCATCTTTATCTTCTTTTTTTGTATTTTTATCCTTTTTTTTCTTTTTTTTTCTTTTTTGAGAAATATTCACATCTTTGATCTTTCAATAATTCATTTTCATTTTTTTTTTTTTTTTTTTTTTGAAAAATATTCTCAAAATTATTCTTTTGAACAATTATTGAGGAAATCGAAAAAAAGTTTCGGGGAAACATTCACAATTTTGGCATTACAACTTTCTTTGAAAAATATGCTCAAAATTGTCCTTCTAAAAAATTGTGAAAATTGGAACTTTCTTTTTACAAAATTTTTTCAAAAATTTTTTTTTTTTTAACGATTGTAGAAACGAGAAATTTTTTGATGAAATATTATTTCCTGGCACAATATTTTCAAAATCGTCCTTTAAAAAAATTATTATCATCAGAAACTTTTTTTTCTTCTCAAATATCTACATTTTTGACCTGACAATTTTTTTTACAAAACCATCTCGAAATTGTCTTTTTGAAAAATTGTGGAAATTAAAAAGATCATTTGACGAAATATTCACAATTTCGCAAATTTTATTCTCGAAATTGTCCTGAAAAAAAAAGTGAAAATCAGGAAGATTTTTTGATGAAAAAATCACAATTTTTGCCTTTAATTTTTTTGGTAAAATATTCTCAAAATTGTTTTTCTAAAAAAAATTGTAGGTAATTACCTAGGTATTGTAATATTTTTTTTAAATAAAATATTATACCTCCTCAACTTTGTTGTTGTATTTTTATTTATTTTTTTGCAAAATATTTGAAATTTTTTCCCTCTAGTAAAATATTCTCAGAATGGCATTCAAGAAATTTTTGTTTAAAAGAATTTCTGTATAATATATCTACGCAATTTCTCTCTTTAAAAAAAAAAAAAAAAGTTTTTCCTTGCAAGAAATTGAAAAAATGCGATGAATTTTGGCAGAGTAAAATAAATTGACAACAGGACCAAAAAATTTGATCCACTAGGTCCAGACCCCCTCCTGGTGGGTATGCACTTAAACTAAGATTCAAAGAGTTCATTTCTCAGAAGAAAGGAGAAGTGTGACTAAATCATCCGAAACATCTGACATTCATCTGCTTCATATTGAAACGATCATCGCTCACCGCTGAAATAACTTCTCTACGACTCCACGTGCACATCTGTTAACCACATCATCACTTCAACGCTGTAAAATTTTCGATAATATTCGAACGTGAAATAAAAGCCCGAACATCGCACTCCGTAGGCTTGACATATTGACATATTTTACATCGCGTTACTATTCGCAACCTTGAATGACACAACACGGTATATAAAACAAAACAAAAAATATTTCGCTAGCTACCGAATAAGTATACGCACGTCGAACGAAAATCCTAAACCTGCGATAAGGTAACATTTCAATTGAAAAACAAATCCTAGGTACGTAATTAACGACTGTGAATTCACGCCGGACATTTCTTTTTTTTTTTCATTTGAAAAAATATGTACAGAAAAAAGATACGCACATCAACGACTAAACAGGAGTAAAAAAAATATATACCAAAAATACGTAATTTACTAAAAAAAATACTACGTATCACAAACACATTTGAAATATTAAAATCAACGACAAGACAAGGGTACGGGCTCGGACTGGAGACAGGGAATAAGTTAATAAAATGATTGGACGTAAAATACGGGCACCAAAGTATGAAACTATAAAGTCACCTCTTGTGAGATAGTTTTTCGGTTTGTCGATGGCAAAATAAACTGGAACTGTTTCAATAGATAAAATTCAACAGGCTATACAATAAAACCATCGATTAAAACATAGGCGTGTTTATTTAAAAAAAAAAAAATTACTTGATAAAATTCGCATTACTATTACAATATCGCGTTATAAAATTAAACCTAGTTCCGCTTTTGTTGGTATTTTAGTCGTTATGCGAGGTACATGGTACGAAAATGTGGGGGGTTCGACTTCAATTAGAGCTTTTATATAGGAAATTGCTTACTACGAACAATACCTTCTTCTGGCCAGAGGCAATTAAACGAAAACGATATTAAAACGAGAATGCTGTGTTTTTAATTTCATAAAAACCAGGCCAGCGAAGAATAGCGAGACAACCGCGCAGACGTGGACGAAATATTAAATTTTTCCTCTCGGATAGAATATCGAAGCGCAAATAATGGAAGTTTATTTTTTATACAGAAATAAGGGATCAATTTTTATACTCTCTTTGCACCTCAGCACCACAGCGAAAATTTAGAAGCAGCATCTCTTACCAATGTTTTACCCGTCCAATCGAACTCCGAATCGTTAACGTAGCCTCGTCTTTCAAACAAATCTTGGAATAATTTGCGTAAATATTCGTAATCGGGTGTCTCGAAAAAGTCTAGCCTTCTTACGTAACGAAGATAGGTGGCCATTTCCTCTGGAATAATAAAACATTGGATAATATTAGTATCGTAGGTCGATATATGATATTAGTGTTTTTAATCGCTGGTATTGGATTACAAACCTGGATGGCCATCGCATAATACTTCGATAGGTGTTGCACGTTTAGTATCACCTATTTTTTGGTATCGTTCTTTTAACGTATCAGCCTTAAGTCCTTGCCATGGTAAAGAGCCGCGCAAAAAGTACATAAACATATGACCTAATGCTTCTAAATCGTCTCTTCTACTTTGCTCTAAAAATTCCAAACAAATCACAATTAGTATTAATTATCTTACATACATACAGGGTGTCCCGGAAGCACCTTTGAAACATCAGATTTGTATACGTACAACAGGGTACCACTAACAAAAATGTTATACAGGGTGTTTCGTAGCTAAAGCTGATGTAGTTCCTTCCACCGGGTGGATAGGCAAACCGTAAGGTCAAAAATGTTGCCTATCTTGAAAATTGAAGGGACATGAGAAAATGAAATTGAGAAAAAGTAATTCTTGGCAAAGTATATGGATAGTGCTAGAGAAAATAAACTTTTTTTGTTCTTGACATTTTTTGCCTACCTTTGTAAATGAAGGCGCAGAACAGCTTTAAAACTTAGAAAAAACCGGTTTTTTTATTTTCAAAGCTCTGTAGCTCCTTCATTTTCGAAGATAGGAAAATCCATCATAACATTTTTTTGCTTCTCTCAAAAAGTAACACTCATTCCCTGCATTTGTCATAACACAATTTTAGCATAGTATATGCTTTTACGGAGACCAAAATAGAAAAAAACGAGACCAAATTCCGACACCAAAATCCGACAGTTGGGTTAGGTTAGGTTTAGGTTAGGTTTGGATGACATAAAAAAACTTAGAAAATTTTTAATAAATTCGATTTTTTTAGACATTATGTCAGACATTTTGAAACTTGTAAATTTTTTGAAATTTTATGACTTTTAGACATTTTTTAGACATTTGTTAGACATTCTGAAACTTAGAATATTTTTTAGAAAGATGACTTTCAGACATTTTGTCAGATATTTTGAAACTTGGAATTTTTTTTATAAATAAAAAAGATGACTTTCAGACATTTAGTCAGACATTTCGAAACTTGGATTTTTTTATAAATTTCATTATTAGAATTTTTAGGTTTTTAAATTTCCATGGAAATTAATTTTGATGAATTTTAGACATTTTGTAACGGAGTAAAAGCATATACTATGTTTCATATTTTCAAACGTAGTGTGGAAATAGAGCCAACCGGGGGGGTCCAGGGGGCGAAGCGCCGAGTTTTGTAATAATTTTCGTATCTCATTTCTACACATTGATCATTTGAGCTTCAAATTATCAAGGGACATCAATGGGACATGAACATTGCAAAATTTCGTCAAGACGATCCATGAAACCGGTGTAACTCTTGAAGAGGAACAAAACACGTTATGTGATAAATTTGCCTATCTTCGAAAATGAAGGCGCTACAGAGTTTTTAAAATCGAAAAACCGGTTTCTTCAAAGTGTAAAGCTCTACTGCGCTTTCATTTTCAAAGGAAGGCCAAAAAAAACGTCAAGAACAAAAAAAGTTTTTTTCCTTTAGTACTATCCATTAGGGTGGAGCAAAAAAAAATACATACCTCGGATTTCGACCAAACTCGCTGAGGTGGTTTACTTTGAGTTGAGAACCTCCCCAAAAAAAATTTGAGCCCCGACCTCTCAGGGGAGCGGAGCTAGGGGCTCTCAAAGTAGGGTCACTTTTGAAAAAAACACGCTTTTTCGCTATTTTCGGGTAGTTTCAATCGAGTTACCCCCCACCGCACCACTCTGAAAAAGTGCAGTTTGAGTTTCTACACATCCCTGGACCATCGATTTTAAAATTCGATACCACTTATTGCCCCCAACCAGGGCTTGAAAAGTTGCAGATTGCTGAAAAATCGAGATTTTTAAATTTCAAAAAACGGAAATATCACCTTCTGGGCGCCAAAACTGGGATCAAACGGCTCATATTGATGCAAGAAAAATAATTCGATAGAAAAAGTTGAAAATTTTTCATTGCAGGTGTGCCAACTTTTGATTTTCAGAAAAAATCAAAATATCCCAGTTTTTAATGGCAAAAATCCATACTTTAAGAAAATCATGTATTTTTTTTTTGCTCCACCCTACTATCCATGTATCCAACCAAAAGTTACTTTTCTCAAATTTAATTTTCCCTTGCCCCTTCAATTTTCAAGATAGGCAACATGTTTACATATACATCAGCTATGAAACACCCTGTGTAACAATGGTGTCTATCTCAGAAATTGAAGGGGCAAAGTGAAATGAAAATTGAGAATTTCAATTTTTTTGATTGGGTACATGCCTACATGGGTAGTTCTGAAAAAATGAAACATTTTTTTATTCTTAAGATCTTTCGTCTATGTTTGAAAATGAAGGAGCAGTAAAGCTTCAAAAATTCGTACTTTGAAAGGTACATGCATCGCAGCTCCTTCATTTTCGAAGATAGGCAAATGTTTCACACAAATTTTTTGTTTCCTTTAAAGTGTTACATTCATTTCTTGCATTGCTTCAATGGAATTATTGTGTGATTTTCCCAGCTCGCTCTAACCCCTTAATAATTTTGAGGAAGGCAATACCTTTGACGTGAATTTCTTCTCGCTACAACTCTTTCAGTTTCAGAGATAGACATCCCAGTGTGATCAAAACTTTTATTTCTTTTTTGGAGTACTATCCACTGGCGGTATCAGAAAAAATTTTGAATGCAGTGTTGCCAATTGAGTTTGTTTAGAAAGCTACGTAGCATCTTAATTTTCAAACATAAACAAAAAATCTCGAGAGTAAGAAATGTTCATTTTTTCAGTACGATCCATATGCCCAATCAAAAAAAAACTCAATTTTAATTTTCCATGCCCATTCAATTTTTGAGATATGCACCATGTGTACTATGTAACATGTTTTTTTTTTTAATTTTTTTTTTTAGTGGTACCAGTTAAATTCAAATCTGAAGTTTTATAAAGTCCTCCCTGGACACCCTGTACAGCAAAAGGGAAAATAATACATATTACATACGTTGTAAATGTATCACTATCATAAATAACAAGTACGAATTAATTTTGGCAATTTCCAATATCTTAAGAAATCATGACGCATACTTAATTTACTCTTCCTCATTTCAACGATCATTAACGTTCGTTATCTTATCGATATTGGCGATATTTTTAAATAGGTACTCAACCAAGCACGATTAGAAACGTTGCTAAAAGTGATACTATCGTATCGCTTTGACAAACGAAATTACCAGAAATTTCGCTGTTTTAGCTTAAATTACATTCTCCTTAAAAAGCATTTCGCAACGCTCACTCCTTCACTCGTTCCTAGTTTGATATGGTTAATGCGAGTTGTAAATCACGAGAGATTATCAGAAACCTACAGCGCGAGTACGTATTCTTCTTTTTCATTTTATCAAGAACTGTACAGTCGTAGATGTATTCTTAGCCCAAGGTGCCTTAATTTTTTATCACGTACCTTTTCCTAAGTGAGTGTTTATACTCATATATCTAGCAGTTCCCGTTAAACTCTTGTGCTCCCGATACGGTATATGTTTACTGGTTTCTAAGTCTATATATTCTTTAGCTAGACCGAAATCTGAAATCAAAATAATTTCGAATTAGTGATAAATTCCAGTAGGTAAATACATTAATTACCAAAAAAAAAAAAAAAATTAAAAAATAGCTAAATACTTAGGATAGGACTTACAATGATTATACACAACATAAAAAAAAAAAAAATAGAAAACTCAATCGTTGTTTCTTTTTATAATAGTTCTTAGATTTATTTTATGTTAAAGCGTCGAAAAAATCATAAAATCCTAAATATTACAGTTTTTTTGAATACTAGAAAAACTGTACGTTGAAAAACTCGAAATTTTCAAAAATTTCTGTGATTTAAAAGGTAGAAAAGTTTTTTTTCAATTTTAAAAAAAAATTGTAGAAAGAAAATTAATTTCATATTGGTTTCAAAATGAAATTTTGAAAAATTTCCCTATTGTAAAATAATTTCTAAAATCTTGTTCAAACCAAACTTTCAAAAATGATTCTTCAAAATTTTGCCAACTTTCAATATTACTCAATTCAATTTTCAATCCCTTTTTTTTAATTTTTAAATCAAAAATTTGAAGGAAAAAAATCTTGAATTTATAAAAACATTTCTGCCATTTTTATTTTTTTTTATTTTATGAAAATCGCTTTCATATTTAAATTAAGTATTTTATTATTGCTAAAATCTTACAAAAACTATAAAAATTTTGCAAAATTCGTGAATATTGAAAAAAAAAACATAATAATTTTTTTAAATTTTTGAAAAAATCATTGTGGAAGAAATTTTAACATTTTACTTGAAATTCAGTTTTCAAAATTTTGTTAGTCATCGACGTCATCGTTAAAAATTTTTTTTAAAAATAAAACTATTTTATCAAATACGAGTACTTCACTTTTGGAGATTTTCCCCCCAATTTCATAGAGATAAAAATCGTATTTTTTCTCAAATTGATTACTAGATGAAATGCCAAGAAAATCGTAGAAGCCTAGGTAGGTAAATATCACATTTTTGAACATGAAAAAACCTCAAGTTAAAACTCAAAATTTTCAAACATTTCTATTCAAACTTTTTTTTTTTTAAAGAAAAAAATTTCAATAATTACCTAAGGTTCAAGTTTATTTACGTATTTGAAAATTTTAAAAATATCTCCTTTTTCAAGAACAATTTTTTTAGAAAACAATCTTAAAAAATGATTAGTCGTAAAAGTTTTTAAAAATTTTGTAAATTTTCTAAAAAATAACAAATTTAAAATCTTACGAAAAGTGTAACAAATTAGCAAACAAAATCGTTGTTAGGTATTTTTTCAAAATAATTTTAAAAATTGAAAAAATTGATTTCAAATTTTTTTTAAAAAACAATTTTTGAAACTTATATATACTTAACTTATTTAGATAATATAGGTACCTAATTGTAAAAAAATTGGGCAGATTTTTTAAAATTTTTATAAAAACAGGTAGATATTGTTTAAAATCTTGTTTAAACCACAAAAACTAGAAATTTTGCTTCTGTGGGGAAATTTGGGAGGTGCTTTGACCAGAGCCCAAAACATGGAATAATTTCTTTTGCCAAAAATGTGGCGAATTGAAAATTTAAAATGTCGAGTGTTAGAATGCTTTTTTTACTACGAGAGAATTTGAAAAAAAAAACTTATCTACCCAGTGGCGTATTTAAGGCGGGTGGCGGGTAAAGGGGGTCCAGACCCTTCTTGACGAAGAAAAAGTAGAAAAAATTACAAAATTTCAGCTTTTTAATGTTTTTTTTTTTTTTACAAAAATTTTCACTTTTTTTAGTCAAGACCCCCCCCCCCCCCCCCTCCTTTCCTGACTTTCTGGCTACGCTACTGTGTCTACCCCAATAAAACTAAGAAATTTTTTACCTGAAAAAAATTGAATTTTTTACTCCTTTAGAAGATTTTTTTCTCTAAAAAATTAAGTAAGTAGGTAATAAAAAAATTTCAACTCCTAAAAATTGAAAAAATTACCTATCAACTGAAATTAGGAATATTTTCATTTCATTTCTAAAAATTGATTAAATTGAGATTTTTTTCACCAAAAAATATCAATTTTTTTTCTTCATAAAAACTCAAAGTTTTTATAACTTTCTCCAAAAATTGAAACAGAGTTTTCCTCCAATAAAATTAAAAAAGAAAATTATTTAAAAAAAAAAAAAAAAGGCAAACAAATTATCCAAAATTTTTCAATATTAAAAAATAGAGATTTCAACCTCTGAATTTTTTCACTCTAAAAAAATTTACCTTGAATGATTTTTTTTTCTCCGAAAAAACGTACTTAGCATTCGATAGGTAATGATTGAGAATTAAATTAATTTGTGTATTTTGTGTATTTTCGTTGTTTTGAATCTAGCTCGAGCACGCGAGCAACTGCCATAAATTGATGGGCCATGTTTTGAACATCTCAGTTCACCGATGTCTAATTTTTTAATGCTCTTCGTTGTTTCGATTGACTCATTACTCACCATCCTAATACCACTACCTACACATTTCTTTAATCTTACCCCGCCAATAAGAAAAATTCCTCCGTAAAAACTCAATTACCGAAACGCGCCTCAATTTAACAAACTCTCAAACAACCCTCCCACGCAACGGTTACAACAAAACGAGGCCAAAAACCGCCACCAGCGACAAGAACAGGGTAAAAATTTACAAAACCGAAAACCGGAGAAAAAAATACGAATACATCTGACGTTTACGGTTTATATTCATCAAAAAAAAAAAAAAAAAAAGGTACAGCTCGCGCCCTCTTAATTTTGAATATGGAACGCTGCGAGTCGGTGCAATTTCACAGAAAAAGACTTCGCGTCAAGTTGAGAAGAATTTTCCTGACTAAATGAAGATTGATCTCGGGTGTTTTTTTAAAAACCGGCCATTTTTCTCGACCGTTTACCTCATTCTCGCGTAAACGACTCATTCATACTTAATTTACCAACTCGAAGTGTACTCGACTCGTACAGCAGCACACCGAACGAGCACAACAATCAGGAAAAAACACCACGACAAATGGCGAGAATATTTACGCCGAATTACGTATACATAGATTCTTTACACTACAGCTACATTGTGATCGACACTTCGGTCGTACGAATAAAACGTGCCTGTTCTTACAGCTAACGTTCGCTCGGCAGTCTTCAAAAAAATGAGAAAAAAATCTAATACCGCAAACACGAATATACACATGTGTAACAAAACAGCGTATACAAAACTCTAACATAGACGCGACCTTATACATAAAATCAGATTAAAAATCAATCGAAACAACGGCATTATGTCAATCATCGAGTGAAAAAAAAAACTCATTAATATAATAAAACTACTTTAAATCAATCGACCGAATCGGTTAAATATTCATAGCGGAGCTGTTAATTATCGTCGCTCTGAAGTGGAAAAAAAGTGTAATTTACAAAAAAAAAAAAAAAAAAAAAAACAATAACTAATAATGCTTTGCTTAATTACCTATTATGTGAATAACTTTATCTTTTTTCGTAGTCGTGCGGCCTATTAAAAAATTTTCTGGTTTCACGTCTCGATATATCAAATGACGCTCGTGCACGTATTCTATTCTATGAAGCTGAAAAAACGAAAAAAAAAAAACAATAATTAATAACAAACCGTGTTTTTCTAAGTAACAAATTTTATTTTGAAGAAATAAGTCGTATAGATTAAGAACAACCTTAATCAATACTGAGTTTCTCGAAAAACGATTAAATATCGGATTTTTTTAGTTTGCAGGCGCAAACTATAGTAGGTAAATAAGAATTGTATTTATATCGACAATTCGACTCGATGCAAGGTTACCAGCGTTGAAAATTTTTGGTATTTTTTAAAAATTTTCATTTTCACAGGTATCGGTTTCAATTCTGAGGCAAGGGTAAGTCCAAAAAAAAAAAAAAAAAAAAAAAGGGGAAAGTAATACGAAATGGGTTAGTAATCGACCAGTGTCTCAGTGTCTAGTTTACTCAATTACTTTACATGGTGGCAGATCGTGGACTCGTAGTTGTTGAATTTTTATAAGTTCAATACTACATAGATACTTGATATTCAAAATTGAAGGAGAGGGAGGGGTCCTATCAAAATTTTTATAATAACCAAAATTATTTCTAGTACTTCAATCTACAACTTTTGTTTTAAATTTTTTGTAATTGGACCTCAACCTCCCCATCAATTTTGCATAACACTCCGAAGATACGAATTAAAAATTGTCGATGGGAGAGAGGAAGAGGCCAATTGAAAAATTTTTCAAATAAAAGTTGTAAATTGAGATCTTGAAAATAATTTTGGTTGTTATAAAAATTTCGATTGGATCCCTCCTTCTCCTCCGATTTCACATAATATCAGGTAGATAGTTTTTCAAAATGAGGGGAGGGGTCCAATTGGAAAAATTTTCAAACAAAAATTGTAGATTGAAGTCCTAGGAATCATTTTTGTTACTCGTAAAATTTTTGATTAGACCTTCCCCTCCCCTCCCCTCCAATTTTCATAGTTTGATTTAAAATACTCAATATTATTAAAAATTGATGGATGTAGGGGTCCAATTGAAAAAAATTTCAAAACAAAAGTTGTAGATTTGGGTCCTAGAAATAATTTTGGTTATTTCAAAAATTTCGATTGGACCCTTCCCTTCCCTCCCCTCCAATCTCGCATAATATGACTTAGATACTCAATATTAGTAAAACTTGGTGAATGGTAGGGGTCCAATCAAAAAAAATTTCAAACAAAAGTTGTAGATTGAAGTCCTAAAAATATTTTTTATTATTAAAAAATTTTTGATTAGACCCTCCCCTCCCTTTCAATTTTATATCAAGTATCTATGTAGTATTGTACTTGGTAAAATTCACTAACAAAGATCCGCCACCATGTAAACAAATTGAGTAAACTAGACACTAGTATGCAACTGCAATCGTAGAAGATGAAATTGCTTATCTACTTGAATCAGAATTTAATTTCCATCAACATGACACATGACTATTCAATCTTACACCAATGTTTTTTTAATGTAAAACGGAATTAATTTTTTTGTGAAATTTTTTGAAAAATAATTTTTTTTACAATTCCAAAGAAATGTATTCAAATTTCAAATATAGCGCTGAGAACTCTGCCTCTGTGTAATCCTATCATTTATCAATGCTCACAGGCTCAATTCTCTTCTCATCACAATGTCGCACTTATATTATTTACCGAATAACGCTATAATTTTTTCTTTCGTACTTTTCAACGCAACCATTCGCTCGCCTATATTAGAGAAATATCCATCACAACGTGGCGAATTGGACAGACAGATATAGCACCAAGCAACGAAAATTTACCTGAACTAGAACGATATAGGAATGATAATAAATCAACAGACGCAGTAGCGTAGCTTGCATTGTTTCTTGTCTAATATATCATTCGGGTTGTAGAGTAGATCTACAATTGTATTGTTTTTTCTTTTACTATTACAGAAATCATAAAAAGAAAAGCTATTTAAAGCGTAAAATTTTCTGTCGGGGTTGAAGGACGCTGTATCTTTTGCGAATATGAAATCAATATTTTTATCTTAGTCGAGTTCATTCATCGAGACTTATCACTTTTTTCTTAATGTTATAGACGTCATTACCCCCAATTTTTACATTTTTTTTTACTTTTTTACTTTTTTTTTTTTTTTTTAATAATCGATCCAACGAAATAACGTCTCACTCGAGTGCCTACTTTGAAATACTAACTCATAATATTGAATCTCGTCTGATCTTATTCCCTTTTCATTAGATACGTTTTCATCGTCAATTGGTACAATTATAAAAACCTTCTCTAAATTAAATTGACTTTTTCTTCAAAAATGATTAATTATTTATTGAATTTCCTACTTATAAAAATTATTATCGCTCTGTAAATTTTTATGAAAATTAAAAAGTTTTATAAAGTTGAGTAGAGTTTATCGCGAATAAACTGTTTTGAGTAAGAAAGGTTGTGATAGGTAATTCATCCCCCTTCTCACATTCCAAAAATTCTTGTAACTATCAGCATAGAGTATTCAACTCATAAGAAATTTTGGGAACTAGGTAACCAAAGATATTCATCTCAAAATTTCAAAAATGAAATGACGAATTACTGACTGTGAAAATAGCCCCCCCCCCCCCCGAAAATGCCAAAATTATACGTACAGCCTACAGGCATTGCACATTGAAATCGTTGCTTTTTTGAAATTTATGGAATTCGCAAAAAATCAGTTTTGTCATACAACAAAATTTTTTTATAATTTTTTCAAGAAAAAAAAGTTCTCTTGTTTTGAAGAGAAAAAATGCTCAATTTTTTGAGGAAAAAATCCGATATTTTTTTGATGAAGAATTGCCAATTTATTGGGGTAAAAATATTTGTACAATTTTTCGGAATAAAAATATTTTTCACTTTTTTGGGAAAAAACTAGGTAGGTATTTTTTTTAAGAAATTTTTTTTTCTCTCATACCTACTTTTATTGGAAAACAAGTTTTTTTTTCAACTAAGAGTTCCGTGAGGAGAATACTGATTTTTTTTCTTTCAAAATAACCTTGATTATACTTTCTTAGATCAATTTTATTCTTCAGAAAATTTTTTCAAGATAAGTTTTCTGTCAACTAAGTGTTTCTTATTCGAACAATTTTTTACCAAAAACCATTCTTAGGGCAACTTCTTCATCAATTTTTTTCTTACCCATACAAACTTTTCCTACCATCCCCCCCACTCAAAAAAAATCCAAAGTAAATTTTTCCCTACTTTTTTTTATGGCTTTTAAATTTTTTCAACAATTAAAAACAATTCTTCATGAGAGGATTTATTGACCAATGACCAAAATATTTTTTAATAAATTTTTTCGGACTTTCTTTCATTAAAGGGGGTTGACAAGTCTCTTCTCCACCCTTCAGTAAATTAAAAAACAATTACAAAAAAAAACAATAAAAAAAAAACATATTTCTGCAAGGCACCAAAAAAGTACCTAACCAAAAATTAACGTAATTCTTGAAAAGGAGAGCCCGAAATTATTAAAATAATTTCCCAAAGGTTTGTAAAAAAAAATTATTGAAAATTTTCGAATTCTATAAAACATTTTAATGTTTAGTGAAATATTCTCTTTTAAAATTCTGTGAGAAATTCTATAAAGTTTTAAGACAAATAATATCGTAAAAAATTCTATAAGTATAAAAATTTTGTAGCTTTTCCAAAAATTTGAAGTAATGAAATTCTGTTATGTTCATTTTTTTTTTCTTTAATTTTGTTAGGTTATTTGGAGAATTTTTTATATTTTTTGACACTCACTCACTTATTAGTAAAACGTTTTCCTACAAATTTCATGAAAATTATCCGAAGCTATGGAGAAATTTAATTGAAAATTTAATCAAATTCTTTTACGTTTGTTTAGAAAATTTATAATGGTTTTGTAAAAAATCTTCAAATAATTTTGCGATTACTTTTGAAATTTTGTGGCGATTTTCCAAAATTTTGTAACTCTGTTTTTATACCTATATTTTTTTGGTTTCGAAATTTTCTGAACTTCTGTAATTTTTTTCTATCATTATTTCGCAAAAAGTTTCCTGTTTTATTTTCTCAGGGTTTTTTTTTTTTTTTTTTTAAATCATCTGAAGATTTTCTAGAAGAATTTCAGAAATTTCGTACTTGAAAAAAATTCCAAATTTTGTGTTCTGAAATTGAAAATTGAATTTTTTGAATTCTAAAATTCTGAAAAAATGGATAGAATATTCAGGACTTATAATCCATAAAGTTGAAAATAAAAAATACAAATCGGAAACATTTTAATTTATCCAAAAATAATACGTCTTGTTAGTTAGTGGTGAAAATTCTCACCCTAGAAAAAAAAATTTTAAAATTAAATTTGAATAAATTATATGAATTTTCTAAATCATTTCACCCACAAATCCATATTTCGCTATCCCACTATTTTGTACAGGGTCACCACCACACGTCACAATCATACAATTCATTTTCAAACGGAAATACACACAAGAAAAAAAAATCAATGAAACAATAAGTACACGCAACACTTTCAGTTGTTATGCTAAAAAATTTTTTTAAAAACATACAAAAAATTACATAAGATTAAATGATACGCAAATAAAGCGCACTCATTATACTCACCAATTGTGTGGCGATCATTAATACAGTTTTTAGTGAAAATCTTCTACCGCATAAATCAAATAAGTCTTCTAAACTGGGGCCCAACAGCTCCATTACCAAAGCGTTGTATTTACCGCACGGCCCGAAGTAGTACACATCCGGAATACCTTCTGTAAAGTCGAAAAAAATAAAATTTAGGCGTTAAAAACATATTAGGCTACGCAGGCAATTTAAATTGGTATGTTCAAAGTGTGACTACGGTACACGAGTCAAAAATAAATCATTCTCGTTTAAAACCTTGCTGGTAGGAACTTTTTACCACGGCGTGTTGACAACAATAAAAAGACATAATATACGGGTTCGATAAATGGCCACAGAGTGTAGCTTCATCCTATACTTATACGCCAACTTTTGTCCCTGAAAAAATTCACAGTCGAAACTGTGCTACTCATCTTTTTCCTTGGTCGTATAACTTTTCGGTCCAATGCTATAAAACTTTTACATTACTGGTATTTCATTAAGAAAATAAAAAAATAAAAGAAAGAAATACCGTATAAAAACGTAATTCCCCGAGATTAAAAAGTATTATAAAATTAAAGTATTTTCTTTCTTTTCTCTCTTTCTATCTCTCTTACTCTCTTCACTTTCATAATGATCTGATTACGTGATTAAAAGACAAAAAAACTTGTAACATTAATTTTGCCATACAACGGTGTACCGCAATATGCCCGAGTACAGCGTGACAAAAAAGTTCTGACCATTTAAGCGGATCGTTGTGCTTGAATTTTCCCTAGTCCAATACTACTCGTACATACATACTTGATATTCAAAATTAAAGGGGAGGGAAGGGTCCAATCGAAATTTTTGTAATAACCAAAGTCAATTCTAGAACTTCAAACTACAACTTTTGTTTGGACATTTTTTTAATCAGACCCTCCTTCCCCACTGATTTTGCAAAACGCTTCGAAAAGATTAATTAAAAATTACAGGAGGGAGGAAGAGGAAAATTGAAAAAATTTTCAAATACAAGTTGTAGATTAGGATCCTAAAAATAATTTTGGTTATTATAAAAATTTCGATTGGACCCCTCCCTCCACTCCAATTTTGAATATCAATAAAAATTATAAGACGTAGAAAATCCTTATTTTTCGTGAAATTTTTTTTTTTTACATTGTGGCTTGGGAAAGTCTGTACATAGTATGCTTCAACTTCTTCAAGCCACGAGTCATCCCCTTGTGAAAAGGGCGGGGAAATCGAGCAAAAAATGACAATGATTTGTTAGAGATAGAATAATTTTCATTTGACCACTTTTTGGTAATTAAAAAATTTCGCATCGAATTCAAAATCACCGATAACTTCGGAAGAAAAAAAATGAACTTTTGCATCACACTGTAACCATTATAAGCGACTTTGTTTTTAATTTAAATTCTCCTCCGACTCCTCCCACGAGCAACTCTTTTCAATAACGATAAAAAAGGACATCGGAGAAGCGCGTAATTTTACGAAATTAATTTCTTTTCAGGTACAATATCCAAATGAGAGAAACGTGTCGTGAGAAATTATACGTTATTTTTCCATTACAAAAAGTATTTTTTTTTTTACAAGCCGAATAATATACCAACGCAACCCGCGATACTTTTATGACGATGGATATTTCACGTGTTGCTGGCACAATGAGCTCCTTTTTCACGTGCTTTTTTAATAATACCTATAAGTATTCGTCATCGAATAATTCGATTACGATATTGCAATTTTCACGTCCGGTAAATTTGATTGGATTAGAACGGCGACGACTGGTCGAAAATTTTATACCAAGCATCTAGTCATTTTTTGGACCTTATTTGTAAGGCTTTGCCTAATGTATACGTAATCGAACAGGCCTCTCACGAAAAACAAAGGCTTCTCATTTCCGAGTCCAAGGTTGTAACATCGTTAAGTTTAGTGCAAACAACAAGTTTACGAATATGCAAAGCTAAGTCAATTAAATAAAATAATTATATAAAAAATAATAAAAATCAATAAAATAAATATTCAATTAAAAAAATCTATTATAAAAAAATTCATTTAAATTAAATTAAAAAAAAATTTTATTAAAAAAAAATAATTATTAAAAATATATAAAAATTTAAAATTAATCAATTAAACTTTAAAAAAAAAATTATAGAATCATCTTCTATCTACCGCTGGAGTGTCCGGGGAGAACTTTATACAGGGTGTTTCTAGAGAAGAATCGAAAAATGTTGCAAACACATGGTGCCTATCGAAAAAATTGAAGGTGCAAGAGAAAATAAATTGGCAGAACAATTTTTTTGATCGAGCATGTGAGTAGAACTAAAAAAATTAACATTTTTTTACTCTTGATATTTTTTGCCAAGTTGAGAAATGAAGGACCTACAAAGCTTTGAAAAAAACTGGTTTTTAAATTTTCGAGGCTTCATAGCGCCTTCATTTTCGAAGATAGGCGAATAAATCACATAACTTTTTTTGTTCATCTCAAAAAGTTACATTGGGGACATGTACGTTTTCATAACAGAATTTTGCAATTTTTTCTTAACTCAATTTAAAAAATGAGAAATCATTTACCTACCTATTTAAAAAATTAATAAAATATGAAGTTTTCAGTCACAGAAATTAAAAAAAAATGTATTTCAAAAAATTAGGCGAATTGATCACGTCACTATTTTTGTTCCCCTCAAAAAGTCACACTTGGAACGTACGTTTTCATGATGGAATTTTGCAATATTTTTTAATTCTAAAAAATGTTGAAAAAAAATCAGGGGGAATTATTTTAGAAAAATGAGAAATTATTTATTTAAAAAATTTATAAAATATGAATTTTCAGTTACAGAAATTTAAAAAAAAATTATTACAAAAAATTGGGATTTTTTTTAATTTTGAAAAATAGGAAATCGTTTTACTTAAAAAAAATAATAGGTAATAAAAATAGGTATGTTCCAATTTAAAAAAAAAAAAAAAAAAAAAAAAAACAGCTCGCAAAATAACGAAAAAATTCAAAAAAAAATTTTCATCCAAGAATTGAAATTTTAAAAAAAAGATTAAATTCATTTTTTTTTTACTTTCCCCTTCAATTTATCAGATAGGCACCAGATGAACAAACCATTTTCTGATACTGGTGGTACCCGATTGTATCGAAATCTGAAGTTTTGAAAGGGGCCCTCTCCGGTACTTTTTCACCGTTTTTTTTTTTTTTTTTTTTTTTTTTAGTCAATTGTCGACATGTCTGGTCGTGTCACACGCACGTGTGGATAAATCTAAAACCATCGGTCGATGATTTTTAAAGAACATACGTAGCAAATTATCCGCACGTACGAGAGTCATTTAATCGACAAATGGATTATCACACATACACCTCTCTCAGTCTCAGCTCACTCATATCGTGCGAACAAAAACCTCTCTCCACTCAACGGCGGATATTCTGTTTCACATTTCCGATAGGTGTGTATAACAGCGCCGGTATATTACTTCTTCTTTTTGTATATACCTATATTATAACATACGGTGTAGGTATAGGTAAGGTATTAGAGGTACGTGTAAAGGTTTGTAGCTTTCACGTTTGGTATTGTTACGCAATCCAAACCAGATATACACGCGGATACGAGTGGATTTATACGAATCTCGAACTTGCCAAACGAATGTGAAAATTCGAATACGTAGATAGACTTTAGGTACTTTATGATAAAAAAAATTGTTCATTTTTTCCACGAAAATTTCATTTGTAAAAATGTTATTTAAAATTTTAAAATCTAAATTTCCATCATTGAAAATTTGTTTAAAAAATCACAAAAAAATTCCCTCAAAAATATTTTTAAAAAAAATAATTCCTGAAAATTTATCTCTAAAATTTTTTAGCATCTTTCTACTTCAAATTTTACAAAAAAAAAAAAAAAATGTCACTCATTTTTTCAGATTTAAAAAGAATTCCTTCCGGAATTTAGTTTTTTCATTTTTTTTTCAATGGTTAATAAGTGTTCCAATTTGAACAAAAAATTCAAACTAAACAAAATTACTATTTTACAATTTTTTTATTGACAACTTTTCTACGATAAGTACTGAAAAAAATGAAAAAAAAATTCTCAAAAATGCCTGGCATTCAATAAAGTTTATCCTGGAAATTTTTTTTGTAAGTAAGATTTGATACTTCAACAAAAAAATTATCAAAAAAGAAATTACAACGATTATTTTCGAGAATTGTTTTGTAAAAGTTGTAATAAACGTAGAATCGTAGATTACCATAATTTTTCCAAAGAAAAATTTTCTAAAACAATTTTTTTTGGAAAAATAATTTAGGGTTTTTTTAAAATTCCGATATATAGGTATTTACCACACCTTTCGCAAAAAATTCCAAAAAAAAATTATTTACTTTTTTTTTTTTTTTGAAAGATATTCTAAAATATACTCGTACTCTTTGTTGAATTTTGAGGCTAATTGTGACATTTCAACGAGATTTTCCAGGTTTTTCCAATTTTTTAATGATACTTCAATTTATTTTTTTTCCAACTGAAGCATACAAAAAAAAATCTCATTAAAAATTATCCAGGAAAACTGAATTCTGAAATTACATTCTTATACTTAGTAATTTTTACTGAGCTTACACGTGCTAAAAGTTGAATAGAAAATTCAATTTAAAAAAACAGAAAAGAGCTAACAGCCAAGTCTTTACAGTAAACTCTCAAGTTACCAGCTTCTCTCTGTTTTTTTTTGCTTCCTTCGTCAAAGATTATCTTCACCAAACTTTTTAATTTACATATTATTTTGTTTTTTCATTATAAAATGTAGATATTACAAATTGCTTAAATTTGAAACCGCCGTTTTTCAATTTATTTATGAGTAATTGAGTACATCTCATCCGCTTAATACAACACGCAAAAGTTATAATTTGTGGAATTAATAAACTTTCGTATAATATTTTTATTCATTCGCTATTCACTTGGGAAAATAACACAGAAAGTGTTTTAACTTTTATTTTTCTAATGATAAATCGAGCAAAATTTCAATAAAATGATCGATTAATCAATGATCATTCATTATTTTGTAGATGAGTGATCGAAAATCCATAACTGATGATTGATTAGCCCTTATAAAATAGTCGATACATCTCAACCTTCATTCCATTCTGAAATACTTAATGGTTTTTGGTCTTCCCCCACCTCCGCCTATCTACCTTCCAACTTTCGATAAGGAATTTTTTTACCCAAGATTTACGTTGAAGGAAACTTCCACGAAGTTAATATGTATTATAATAGATAATTAGGTAATGTTAAAAAAAAAATCAAAAACTGTCGAAAGTATACCTGGTAACTCACCATGAGATCCAAGAAGTTTATAAAATCGATATTCCAAATGTAACTGCGGTGCCTTTGACTTGATCGGTTCCTGAAAAATAAAAAATACAAAGAAATTAATTAAATGGTTCAATATTACAATCAAAATTTGAGATACAGGTAGGTTTTATGTAAATTAAATACATCAAAGAAATTTTTAATCTGTAACAAAAATCTATAGCTCTGACCACACTATTTTTCTTTTCTTCCAGAAAAACGTATTTTTAATCAAAAAATTAAAAATAAATTCTACTTAAAATTTGAAAGTGTTTTCAAATTCGTTCTCTCAAAAATTGAAGGGGCAAGGCAAAATAAAATTGAGTTTTTTTTTTAATTGGACATGAATATGGGTATAGGGACTTCCAGTCACGTGATTTTTTTTGTTTGTTTGCACTCTCGCTGTTAGGAATTTTTCATCAATTTTCCCAAAACATCGATGTTTTATTAGAAGCTTAGTATAATATCGTCGAAATTTTGGTAACCAATTTCATGCCAATTCCCTACCATCGAGAAATTTTACGTCACTTTCGGAAGTCCCTATTGGGGTGGATCGCAAAAAACATGCCTTGGATTTTGACCGCATTACAAGTTCACCATAGAAAAATTTAGACCCCTACCTCAAAGGGTAGCGGAGCTAGATGTCCTCAAAATAAGGTCACTTTTCATAACTAAAAAAATATAGAAATAGACCATTCAGCTTTAAATTTAATACCACTGTTAGCACTACGCGAGGGGGGGGGGAGGAGTTGAAAAGTTGCAGATCGCTGAAAAATTAATATTTTCGAAATACAAAAAAAAAAAAAAAAAAAAAAACGAAATCATTTTCTTGGTACCAAAACAACCTGCTATCGAAGCAAAAAATTATATATTTATACAAAAATTTGAAAAATTTTCATTTCAGGATTACCAATTTACGATTTTAATAAACAATCGAAATTTCCCTTGCCTATACCTAATTATTTCTCGTGGAAACCAAATTTTTTCAGAAAAATCGAATACTTGTAACCCTGAAATACATACCTAAAAAATTTTCAAAAAAATTATTTTGATAGAAAAATTTGAAAAATTTTTATTTTAGGGCTACCAATTTTCGATTTTAATGAACAATCGAAATTTCTCTATCCTTTTCTCGTAAAAATCGAAAACAGGAAACTCATGGTAGCTTTAAATGAAATTTAGCTAGAAGTCTCATTTCATTTTTTGAAGTTTACAGAAAATAAAAAAATTTTAAAATTCTATCAGGGTAGTATTTTGCATCGGATTTTTCAGAGCTTTTTTCATTGATTAAATGCAATTTTGCAAAAATCTCATTTCCACCATGCAGAGGAGAATTTGGCATAGGATCTTACAGTGAAAAATTAACAAAAACATTATTTTGACAAAAATTCGAAAAAATTTCATTTCAGGGTTACCAATTTTCGATTTTAATAAAAAATCGAAATTTCGCCATTTTTTTTCTCGTAAAAATCGAATTTTTTGAAAAATCGTAAACTGGTTACTCTGCAATCAAAATTTCCCTGTTTTTTCCACGTAAGAATAGATTTTTTTGCCAAATGGAAAACTGGTAACTCTTTAATAAAAAATTTCCAGAGAAATTATTCTGATTCCAAAATTTGAAACATTTTCATTCCAGGGTTATAACTTATAAGTACCAATTTTCGATTTTAATGAACAGTCAAAATTTCCCTATTTTTTCCACGTAAAAATTGAATTTTTTGCCAAATGGAAAACTGGAGACCCTGCAATAAAAAATTTCAAAAAAATATTTTGATACTAAAATTTGAAAAATTTACAATTCAGGATTACCAATTTTCGATTGTAATGAGCAATCGAAATTTCTTTATTTCTTCACGTACGAGTAAAAATCGAATTTTTTACATAACTGGTAGCCCTGCACAATAAAAAATTTTCAAAGAAATCATTTTGATTCCAAAGTTTGAAAAACTTTCATTTTTCAGGGTTACCAATTTTCAAATTTAATAAACAATCAAAATTTACCTATTTTTTCTCGTACAAATCGATTTTTAAAAAATCGAAAACTACACCTAGTAACCCTGCAACGGAAATTTTTTTATTTTAATTTTTTGAATAAAACTAGTTTTTGACATCATACATGCATCGGAGCGAAATTTGAAAAAATAAAAGTAACTTTAGTAACCTGAAATTTCAAAAAAAGTAACCAAAATTATGGAAAAAAGTAACCAAAAATTTTCCATTTCCACTTGAATATAATGACTCATAACCCCCTCCCCTCCCCTCGTCACCGTTTTTCTCATATTTTCGCTAAATTTGACGTTTCACAACTCTTGAAATCAATGATAAAAATTTTGAAAAAATCAAAATTTTCAATTCAAAAATAATAATTCATGCATTTTTTCTTTTTCTATAATTATGACGAATTTTAATAGAATAGTTGGACTAATTTCAAATTGTTTCTTTTTACAAAAAAAAATAAATTTTTGATTTTTGAAAAATAAAATGCATAGAGTTCTCAAAAAAAGAAAATTATTTTCATATTGCATTTTAATTGTGTCATTTTGTAGAAAATGTTGGTAGATTTTTTGGAAAATTACAAATTTCAAGGTCAAAATTGGAGAAAAACGCGATTTTTACTTCAGGTTCCGTTTCTAGGAAAACTATGCAACCCACAAAACTTTTTCTTAGAATCTTTTTTATTCAGTAGAGTCTTGTCTATAATTTGACGAGAGGATTTTGCAAAATTTTAATTTGTCAACTATTTCTTTCGAGTCGACTGGAATACTTCCGAGGAAAAACTATGAGAGGGTTTCATAAAATAGGAGAGAAAGTACGAGTTTTGCAAAATCCTCTCGTTAAATTATAGACAAGACTCTACTGAATAAAAAAGATTCTGAGAAAAAGTTTTGTGGGTTGCATAGTTTTCCTAGAAACGGGACCTAAAGTAAAAATCGCGTTTTTCTCCAATTTTGATTTTGAAATTTGTAATTTTCCAAAAAATCTACCAACATTTTCTACAAAATGACACAATCAAAATGCAATATGAAAATAATTTCCTTTTTTTGAGAACTCTATGCATTTTATTTTTCAAAAATTAAAAATTAATTTTTTTTGTAAAAAGAAACAATTTGAAATTAGTTTCCAATTTTTCTTCAAAACTTCATAGGTGAAAAATCAAAATGACGTCATGCAAAGGTCTTAGAAAATTCCGCTAATCAACGCTATGCATTCAACAAAAAATGTTCCAAAACAAGCCCCCCCCCCCCCTTAATAGGTGCTCAATTTTTATATCATAGGAAATTTCAATTCTTGAGAAGCTCACAATAAATAATTTTTGAGTTCCTATCAAATCTTAATTTTTTTTGAACTCAATATTGAAAATTCAAAAAAAAAAAATTTTTTTTCTTGAAAATACTTGATATCAACTTTTTTAAGTTTTTGAACTCTTATTTGTTTTGAAATAGTTTTCAGTTTTCACATAATTGTTGATTTCAAAAAACGTGAATTTTAGAAAAATTTTAAATTACAAACAATACTGTCCTTTTTTTAATTTTAAAATTTTTTTTTTCGATTTTTTTTATTTTTCAAACAATTTTTAATTTCTATAAATTTAAATTTATTAACAATTTGTAATTTCTAAAAAGTTCTGGATTTCAAAAAATTAAACTTAAAATTCTCAATTTTTTGATTTTTAAACAATTTATATTTAATTTTTAAAAAATAGCCGTTCCTAAAATTCATGTTTATTCAAATAAAAAATTTCCAATTTATAAAAATTGTAATGCCTAAGAATTTAAAGTCTAAAAAAATCAATTTTTTGATTGGCTTATTGCAAAATGAGTAGATACAAAAAAATTTTAATTTTTGAAAAGTCTTCATTCTCCACAAAAAAACAATTTTTCAACATGTGAAATTCACAACTTTTCAAAATTTTTAAAAGGAAAGTTTTGCTCATTTGAGAAATATCAAATTTTTGAAGCATTTTAAGTTCACGAGTTGAAACGATTTTATGTTTCATTTTTGAGGAGTTCTCTATTTTTCAAACATAATTTTCAAATACTTCGAACACATTTTTTTTTTAATTGAAAAAATTACTAGGTATTCTCATTTAAAAAAAAAGTTTTTAATGAGGAGAAATCGGTTTTATTCTTCGACGGCCTCTACTTTTTTTGAAAAGAAATTTTGAGAAAAAATCGTTTATTTGTCGAGAAAAGAATTTCTCAATTTTTTCAAAAAAATACGGCTTATCTACTTACATTTTTTTTTTCAAGAAATGTGGCTCATTTTTAGACAAGAATAAATCTTAATTCTTCAAGGAAAAAAATCACAATTTTTCATACTGACTTGAAAAATGCCTATAAAAGAACTTTCAATTTTTTTAGGAGCAAACATTTTTCTACCTTGAATTTCAATACATAAGTACAAAATAAATATTCCTGAAGTTCGAGCAGAAAAAATCTCAATTTTAAAATAAGATTCAATAAATTGTTCAATTAAGGTCAGTTGGGGTAACTGGGCCACCAAATTTTTTTTTTATTAAGGAAGATTCGAGATGTGTAATTCACTTACCCCCACTCAAGTCTGAGTTTTGGGGTAACTGGGCCACAGTTGTTGGGGGTAACTGGGCCATGTCATGTTACTCAAATTACTGAGGCCTCCTCAAGGGGAGCTAGGAACCGAATGATAATTGTTATGGTGGGCTTACGATGTCAGTGTTACCATGCAACCAACCATTTACGTCAAGACGATTTTGGAGGGGATTAGGAAGAGAATGGCCCAGTTACCCCAACTGACCTTACTTAATTCATTTTTAAATAAAATATTTCAAATTTTTTGGAAGCAAAATCTCTGAAAAAAACTTTCAAAACGTTTTTAAAGAAATTTTAAATTTTAATGGCAGCTGTTCGTCAGATTTTTGACGAAATAGTAACCAAAATGATCCCAAAAGTAACTAAAGTAACCTTGCCTTTAAAAAAGTAACCAAGTTACTAAAAAGTAACCGTGTTCCGATGCATGCATCAATAGAAGTCATTTAACACCAGCTTTGGTACCAAGTAGATGGCATTTTGTTTTGTGGTTATTTAAAATTATCGATTTTTTCAACGATCTACAAATTTTCAAACCCCTAGTAGAGGGTTATAAATCGTATACAATTTCAAGCACAACGATCTAGGGAGCTGTAGGACCGAACTCAAATTGCACTTTTTTTGAAGGTGACCGAGGTACCATGCTAGTGGCCTCAAAATACCCTAAAAGGTACATACAGGTACCTTACCTACGTTTTACAGGCACATTTTTTAACACGTGCAAATATCCGGTCCTGCTAAATTGCTAAAAATTAGTTTAAAATTGTCTTAACACTATATAGGTAGGTACACCTACACACGCAGAAAAAGACGCCTCTATAAGATGAATCGGAACGCCAAAAACATTCTCTCAACTCGAATTTCTCCCGTGGAGCAGTACGAAGGAAACCAGGGTACGTATAAATTTCCTGCGCACAGCATCCACACCACATCAGCCTATAAGTATTAAGTGCTGTAATTGCGAGCACGAATAAAGTTACCGATGGCTGAGGCAATTTCTATTCACTTCACCGAAACTCAGCCATTATTAAGAAGAAAAGTCGTAAACGCTGCGAGAGGTTTAATCCTATAAACGCATATTTTACCAACACTCGTATAATACTATAGGCGCCAATGGCAATCAAATACAAGGTGAGATTTTTTTTTTTCGTTTTTCGGCTCTTCTCTGGCATCACGAGGAATAGGTAATCGAATAAATACGAATAAACAATATTGAATGCTAATCATCTTCACGTGCATTTATATGTCCATAAATATGATACTCGACCGAAGCAAAACAAAAACACAAAAACAAAACGAGATCCAATTGTCAGAAATCGTTAAAGTGTACAAAGCCGAGACCGCGACGACGGACGTAAATTTTCTTCCGAAATTTACGCCAGCAATTAATGAAGAGTAACCCCATTAAAATTATTATAGATGATTAACCATTCGCGTTTTGTTCCAAGTGTATATATATATATATATATAAGCGGTTAAACTTGCAACTCTGTACCGTATTAATTGATTGATCCTGGTTCGAGTGAGACGTTTTTAAATTACTTAACTGCATTTCTGACAACTTCCTAACATGGTAATGTATACCACAATTGCGGCCGCGTTCCGTTCGCTATACGGGGCGAATGATGGTTATATATTTTTTTCTTTTTTTTCCCCGATACCTGTAAGTTGAATACTTTTTTTAAACGTTTTATGTTCGCGAACAGTAGGCAGTACCGAAGTATTCTATTATTCGCGAATTTGTAAGATGTTGCGAGAAAAGAGGTCAGATGTAAAAAATTTAACGAATATTAAATATAATTATAGTAACGCCGAATAACTCGGCGAATATTTTCATCGTTTTACGAGTTTGTTTACAGCGTTATAAGGATGATGCCACGAACCGATAGAACGAATTTATTACCAAATTGATGAAGATTTTCCCTACTGCAGACGGATATTCTAAATTAATTAATTAAATTTACAGGCCAATAAGATGATAGACGATAAAAATAACAAATTTCAATCTGCTTAAATTATTATTTTTTTCGGAACTGGTATTACAATAGTACTGATTAATAGAATGGTATTTTTATATTTTGACCACAATTTATAAATCATGATTAGAAAATAAGAGTAGAATATTATTACCTACAAAAAAAAAATTAGTAGTTGTACCTAATTTTATTTCAATTTTAATTATTTTACCTATAATAATATTATTATGATTCAATTTTTTTATCGAGTATTTTATTTAAGTAGGTAAATTTAATTTTTTAATAATTTATTCATTACCTAATAAATCGCAACGATTAATATGTGAATGCATTATTATACTGTATAGGTATATAGTTTTAAAAATTATATTTTTGCATATTACATACAATTTACTCAAAAATGAGCCATATAATGGAAATATATCAAGGAAATTCACTTTTTCAGAGAAATTTGAAGCCAATTTTTTTGGAAATTTTTCTAAGTACCTATGTAGAAGTAGATATAGTAATACGAAAATGTTGAGAGATTTTTTCAAATTTTTTTAGAGATTTTTTTTTTTGTAAAAATGAGCACCTATTAAATTTTTTAATAGGATTTTTTAATTCTTTTCAACAAAATTTTTAAAATACAGCTACCTATGTTTTGTAAATTTTTTCATTTTTTTTTTTTTTTTTTTTTAGAATATTACATTTTTGTGAGTTTTTTTCTAAAACAATATTTTGTGAAAGAATTTTCATTCTTTCTTCGAGGAAGAATTATTTGCACAAAATATTTTTATTTTCATGTGTAAAGGCTATAGCAGGATAAGCATAGGTGAATCGGTCTCATCAAATCAAAAAACTAATCGCGAATTCGGTTTCTGCGTGTCAAACTACCCCGATTTAGACCCTTTTCGCGAAAATTTTGCCCAAAATTGAAAAAATTGCATTTTTAAAAAATCGAACATGAAGAGAAAAAATTTTTTTTTTAACTAAAAATGCAATTTTTTAAATTTTGGGCAAAATTATCGCGCAAAGGGTCTAAATCGGGGTAGTTTGACACGCAGAAACCGAATTCGCGATTAGTTTTTTGATTTGATCATTTCTTGTGATTATTGCAATTTCATGCACGCAAAAGAAGTGAAAAAATCGAATTCGCGAAAAATGGACGAATTGAGCTGAAATTCGGGCTAAATGTGTACGAGGGAGTGCTCAGTGATGTACTATGAGGAAAAAAATTTTTGACCAAATTTCACCCTGCGTACACGCGAAAAACGTTGAAAAAACATGGTTTTTTGCCATTTTAGACAATTTCTACCACTTGGAAAAATCTGAAAAAATTCATGGTGATTCAGAATACACTTAAAAACATATGGCAATTTTTTCGAGATGTGCGTGTATCTTAGTTTTTTTTAAACGGCTGTCAAAGTTTTCAAACCACGTTTTGAGGTCATTTTCAAGGTCAAAAAAAACTGAAAAAATTTGGGGTTGTTTCCACTCAGAACCCTCCCCTGTACACCAAATTTCACTTCAATCGGTTGAAAAATATTCGAAAACGATGAAAATCGTGGTTTTTGAGGCACCACCTCCCTAAAAAGGGGCGAAATTTCAAAATACGTCTTGAAATGGTTGTTAATACATGAATTGTACTGCATAATGCGAGCGTACAACCAAAACTCAATTTCACCCTGCGCACATGCGTAAAATGTTGAAAAAAACGTGGTTTTTCGCCATTTTAGGCAATTTCCACCACTCGGAAAAATCCGAAAAAATTCACAGAGATTCAAAATACACCTAAAAACATATGGTAATTTTATCGCGGTATGCGTGTATTTTTATTTTTTTTTTAAACGGCTGTCAAAGTTTTCAAAACGCATTTCAAGGTCATTTTCAAGGTCAGAAAAATCTGAATCAATTTTTTGTGGAGTATTAAAAAAAAAAAAAAAAAATGAAATCCGAAAATTTTTTAATCCACCTAGAACTTTTATTGTTTTGCAAATTGCAACGAAATTTTTAAAATACCTAGATCTGTTTCTTTTTTGTGAATTACTTTCTAGAAAAGGTGTTTGGAGGAATATTCTTTTTCCTGAAAAACTTAATACAGGGAAGAATTTTATAATACAAAAAAATTGAGATACCTATTTTTCAAGTTTTTTATAAGAATTTTTTCATAAAAATTATACTTAAATATTTACCTTAGTGTTAAATTTTTTGATAAAATTTTTGAATTTTTTCAGAAAAATTTTCAAAATACCTATTATTTTTACAGATTTTTTTCTTTTTTCAAGATGATTTTTTGAGAAAAATTCATAAAAATTTTTTATTGGATTATTGATTTTTTTCACCAATTTTTTTTAGAATATTTCATTTTATTTGTGAGGTTTTTTCTATGTGTGTTTGTAAATTTCAGACGTTCGAAAGAATTTTCAATTTTTTTCTGAAAATTCTTTCAACAAAAAGAACACGAAGTTTTGAAATTTATATAAAGAGGATTCTTTTCAAAGAGATAATTCCATGAATTTTTTTTCTCAACGAATGCTTTTAAAATATACCCTTTATCATTTATTCATGATTTTTTTTTTTTGTGTGAATTTGTTTATAAAAGAATTTTCAATTTTTTTCTGGAATTCATTTTGAACGATTATTGAATAAAATATTTTAATTAAGTTCTGATTGAATTTTTGATTTTTTTTTTTTCGATGTTTTTATATGAAAATTCTCAATTTTTCCTTTTTACGAATTTATTTTTAAAAAACTTCTCGAAAGAATTTTCAATTTATCTCTAGAAAAAATTTTCAGCTGAAAATTTTCTAAGGAAAAATGTTTTCATAAATTTGTATTCAAATTTTTAAATTCAAATAATTTTTTGCAAAAAAAAAAAAAAAAAAACTTTTTTTATTTTTTATGTTATGATTTTTGATTGTTTTTCTTGTCGAAAAAATATTTTCTTTAAAGTAGAAAATTTCATTCCAAACGAATGTTTAAAATAATTTTTGAATTTATTTTCAAAATATCTCTTTTTTGCGATTTCTTTTTTTTTTGGCATCGATGTACCTAAAAAACTGTTCTTGAGAAAAAAAAGTGTGGTATATTGAGAAAATTAATTCTAAGGAGGATTTTTTACAAGAAAATCTTTGTTAAAAAAAAAAAAATTACCTATTATTAAATTCTCAATTTGGAGAAAAAAACGTACCTGATTAATCAATATTTGGTTTATGAGTTCAAATGCTTTGTTTATAGCTTACTTTTCTTCAATTTCAAGTCAACTTTAAAAGCAATTCATTTTTTCGAAAAAAATATAATTTTTTTTCAAACGACTTATAAAAAATTCTCAATTCTTAGAAAACTGTCGAAATTTGAATAATTTTGAAAAAAAAAGTAGCTCTACAGTGCCAATGAAAGGTGGCTTGAGTTGAATTACCAAAACCAATTTCAATACTCATACGTTTTCATAAAATAGTGAAAAAATTCGACTCAACATTTTTTACCGAATCGAGTCAGTAGTCGAAAAAAGTAAAAAAAAAAATCCACGTGGGTTATTTCAAAGGCGTGTGCAAATTTCATTGGTTCGAGTTGAGCAATTCGAATGACACGAAATGAAGAAATACCGCGTCCCACGTCGCAGAACGGATCATCTAATAACACCTGTATAATTCCACAACAAAGCACCATCTTCAGTCCGAATTCTATCCGATGAAAAATTTCCTTTCTTGCGGCGATTGGAAAAGGGCGAAAATTTTCATTGAATATCGAATTCTTAGCCCCTTCGATTTCGCATCTGCGGATTTCTCATTTAAAATTCTTTACATGAAAATTGAAATTAATACGTTCGATGAAATTATCTCGATATCTCTCGGGATCACTGTCGAGTTGTCAACATCGTATCGCAAATATACGCCTATTGCAACCTCCAGGGTATTTTTCAAGTTGAAAGTTTTAAATTTCAATCGAATACGGCAATTTTTCCACTTCTTCGATTCACGCGTCAAATTTTCACCGTTCTTTGATAAAATCAAAGCGACGATTTCCAATTATAAATTTTCGTTGTCGATAAAACTCTCTAAGCAATTCTACAAAATCACTCAACGATAAAAAACCATCTCGACAACGCGCGGTCGCGTGAATTATTGTAATAATTTCACGCGTCTGGGTTCACCATCTTGTCGCTTCGTATCGCGACATCGAATTAAAATTTAATAAAAATAACTACCCCGCGCAACTTTTCTATTATCAATGCTTAAAAATCTCGCAAACGGTGTAAGTATTCGAGCCCGAGAAAACTTTCGTTTTAAATTCTAACGCCAATCTTTTCTAGTGAAAAAAATTACCTGTACGACGTGTATACGTGAACGGTAAAAAGTTTGGATACCTCGAAGTATGTATCTTTAGACCTCCTGGGATTTACTATGAAAAGAGCAGATGTATACAAATTCATCCTAAGACTGGTACCGAGATATACGTGTACCTATTGTTTACGTAGGTACCTACATTAAACTTTAAATAGATAATACACTTCACGAGGGTGAATAATCTGACAGAGTAAAAATTAAAACAAACGTGGGAGTTAATAAAGGCACTCGAGAGCATACTTCTCACTAGACTTTTTAGTTTCGTAGATTTTTCATATAATACCTACCTACTGAATTGACCTAGATATTTCACGATTCAAAGAATGGTCCTTCAATTTCCGTTTAAAAGAAACCAGGTAAACAAAGTCTATCTTACGAATAAAACAATTTTTTATCAGAGATAGTTCCACCATTTTCTCTATAAGCGTGTTCAACAATAAATCGATTGGCAACTTTTGTAAGATCATATACATTTTTAGTATACCAAATAACTTATCCATTATTCTCATATACGTTCGACGAAATCCTCGTTCACCATCACTTTCAAAGGGAATTCCTCAACATAAAACGTCAAGTCGTTTACATTCTATGTACCACTTTTTTTTTCTAATTTGGAAATTTACGTATTATTAGGGAAGTGTCCCATAATTTTTGTCAGGATTGTGTAGCAGGCAATAACTAATGAGATGATTTCAATGTTCAATTTTCCAGGCTCATTTAAATAATTTTTCGAACCTGCAGATGAAGATTTTTGATTTGTGATGAAAGTTTTTCAATCCTTTTTTTTACAAAAATACTTCATGAAAGAACTAATTTTTTTCATTGCGTAGTTCGATTGCAATTTTTTTTATCTTCTGTAAAGTTCATTTTCCTACCACTTTTTTTTTTCAAGTTAAAATTCTTTCATTTTTTTTGCACAGACAAGTTCATCCTTTAGAATCTTTGGATGAGATTTTTTTTAATGATGATTTTCGCTTTTTCCTTTGAAGTCCGCAATGAAGATTTTTCAAAAAAAGCTTTTGGAATACTTTTTTTTATTAAATTATATTTAGTTACCAGTCATGTTAAAGTAAAATGTTGGTATTTTTCTGAATACCTATTTCTCATATATTTATTTATTTATTTATTTTTGGTCAAAACAGGTAAACTTTTTCAGGAGAACTTTTCTTGAATTTTTGACAATTTTTTCCAAATTACGTTTAGAAGAATTTGTTTTGTGTTGTGATTTTTCTTACGCTTTTTGTTTTTGAGAATATAGTCTAAGAATTTTTCAAAAATAGCCAAAAATACAAACATGACTAATATGCAGCTAAGGTGCTCGAGCTACATCAAAAATTTTACTAATAAGATAAAATGAGCTACACCTGATTACTCGGTGTTGAAAATAGTCGATTCCTCTAGAAAATCTCAAAAATGCAAAGTTGATTTGTACATACTGCAGTGTCTATTAATCTTAAAATTTTTTGAAAAAATTCTTTCGAAGAAAAAAAAATCAATTGAAAAACCTATTTTTTCAAGCTTTTTGGGGGAGAGGGGGTTAATTGTACGGAAAAAAATTCACTTTTTGGAATGAAAAATAACTCAATTCGTTTTGGAATTAGAGTAAAAACTCTCAATCGCAATTTATTAAAATACATAAAAAAATTGTCTCGACTTTTTTGACAGAACAAAATTCGTTCAATTTTTTGAAGGACAAAGGATCCCTCAAATTTATTAGTTGAAAAAAAGTTTGTTTTTTCCAAGCGAAAAAATTTCCTAATTTTTTAGAATAGAAAATTATAATGAAAACTTTTTTGAACCTCTCGGCTTTTCTTCGAGTACCTATTTATTTCAAGAAAAGAAAATCTTGAAATTTTTTCGAAGAAACAGTATTTTATTTGGTAGAATTCCTTATTTTTGAGGAGAAAAACAGTTCAATTTATTCTCAATTTTTTTGAGAAAAATTAATTTTACCAATTTTAGATTTTATTTAGAATTTTTTCATCAATTTTTTGCAGTGGAAATTTTTTTTTTCAATTTTTGAAGAAAAAAAAATATTTTATTCCTCGCCACTCCCCTTGGGAAGGAAATAGAGCAATACCCAAGAAGATTCCAAGTTGTCGGCCTGCAAAAATGTATTTATTTCATTTATAATTTTCTGAATGGACTTTTTTTCTTCTTTTTTTTCAAAAAAAATTTCTGGAATACTTAATTTAAAAAAAATTCAAATTACATGTTCATTTAATTTTGAAATAACAATTATTTTGGTTTTTTTTGAAAATGACTGAAGAATTTTTAGATTTGACTTTTTCTCAACGTAAGTATCTTGCATTAGAAAAAAAATCAATTTGTTTTGCCTTATAATTTTATTTTGGTACATTTTTTTCTTCTGATGATTTTTCAAAGATAATTTTCTACCTTCTCCCCCAGTTTATTCTTATAATCAAAAAAAAAAAAAATCAAAAGGAAATTCAAATGCACTTCTTTTTTTTGTAATTTGTCAAGAAAGTTTTCCAAAAGCTATAAGTAACTTTTCTGAAACAAATTTTAAAAACAGTAACTAGGCATAACTGAAAAAATGCTTCTTGAATGAACTATTTTTTTTTTCAATTACACAACTCGATAGTGATTTTTTCACTCTTCTGTAAAGTTTATTTTACCAGGTTTTTTTTTAACCAAAAATTAGAATGAAAATGGCATAATGAAAAAAAGACAATAGAACAAAAATTGAAAATTAAATTTTACTGACTTTTTTTTCTTTTAAATTAAATAATTTGCTATTAAGATCTGATATTTCAACAAATCATAAAAAATAAAAAATCGTTCGATTATTGTGAAAAAATTATAAAATGTCTCCAATGTCTGGCAGTTTCTTTATTTGTTTAAATTTTTTTTGTAGAAATTTCTTCAATTTTTTTCGTTTTCTTGCAGTAAAAAAAAAAATCATGTGGTTTTCGTAGTAAATTCCCCCCTCCCCTATTTTTCGCGCTTTTTTGGAGTAAAAAATATTTTGCGTTTTTTTGCACTGTATAAATAAAATTATCAATTTTTGGTAGTAAAAGAATTTTCATTTTGCAAGTAAAAAAAACAAATGTAACATTACCTACCAATTTCTCGTACGTATGTTAAGTTAGCTCTTTCGTAGTATAAAACTTCTCAAATGCATAAAAGATTTTGTAGTTTTTTTCGTGCCATAAGTGAATATAATTTGCGATAAATTTAATCTGAAAAAAAAATATTTCCTATAAAAATAATTTTTTTAAAGTTGCTCTCGTTATAGCCCTTCTGGAACACCATGTAAACGCGTTTATTTGCAATCCATATAATATTTTGACGTGATACTCATAGGTTATAAAAAGCACGTGTGAGAGTGTATTAGGTACAGGTATCGTAGTAGGTTATCATGTGATTCGTCGTCGATTACACCAACCCTAAATACACGTTGTGTATAGAGTTCATGAAAAAGTAATTTCATGTCCCATTTATCATCTGATATCAATTACACCGACCAACCATATATCAACAGTTCGCCAGCATAAACGCCAGCCATTATTTATCTTTTCCATTCGGCCGCGAAAAGCCGACTAAAAAAATTGAATACGGCGGCGGTTCAACGAGAAAAACGCAAATATTAATCCACTAACCATCGTAGGTAATATACGTATTTGTCGTTATAAACCTAAAAAGGGGGTGCGAATTCGATGGCAAAAAAAACCGTAAAGGTGAAGCCTTTTTCTAACCTTATTACCTGGGAGGACGTATGGAAAATTCAACATTTTTATACGAAACCCCGTCGCATTTTTTCCATTTTTTATTCCAACAAGGTGAATTTTTTTCGCGAATATTTCATTTTTATGTCGAGAAGTTTTCCATAATTTTCTGCGGATGGGTCGCGCGATGACCCATAACAGCATTAAGATAACATTTCCATTGTTTCGTCGGGCTAGCATCGAGCATATGAAGGATCTCCGGTCGCCGGTGTACTTTCCTCTCTCAATTTTATACCGACAGTTTTCATTTTATTGTAAATATTGGTACGACGATTTCATCATTAAATAAATTGCCACGTCTCGCCGATGCCGCCATATACGTTATTATTTTCTCTCTTCTTTACTTTGAAAATATTTATAAGTGATAAAAATGAATTCGATTTTCTGCCATAATCGTCCACGTACGTATGTGTGAAAGCCTTCAATGACCAAACGATTCAACTTCATCTATTTTTTTTTTTCAATTTTCATTCGTATTATTTCTTCTTCTTCTTCTTATTTATTTTTTTTTTTTAATTTCCCTCATCCATCATACATGCGTATGTCTATGTACTACATTTTAAACGGGTTAACGAAAGATGCAATAATATATTGTAATGAAGTTAAACCATGCGAATTTCGCAAGTTGAACCGCAATAATGTATTTCGAACGTAAAACAACTCTACATTTCGTCTGTCTCGTAATCTAATCTCTTATGACCTATTTTTTATCATTAAATTTGCCCAAAAAAATAGAAGTATCTTCACAACCAAGAAGACGAATATTTTTTTCCACTCAAATAACGCTGTAATAATACTAAAATCACAAAAAATGATAATAAAATGATTCGTACAATTTACAGTAATATTTCGTGTTTATTTCGAGCATACGTGCGCAAAATGAAAAATTCAGTAATTGTTACTAATGCTTTTCTTTATCTTGTTGGATGAAATGAAAACGAAAAAGAAAAGCGAAGACGATTTTTTTTCCCCCAGTATGTAATATAATTAAGTCTCGCATCTCGCATCATTAGGCGAACTAAGAGCAATCGTCTACTTCAAGTCCTAAATTTTTGAATGAAAATATGATTTCTTTTCAATTTCATTTTTTACTCGAGGAATTTTTTCCTTCAAAAAAATTCAAGGATAATTTTTTCACAATTTTTTTTACTCCAATTTTTTCATTATTATATTTTTTTCAAAAAGTTTTTAGAAAGATTTCTTTTTTATACAGCGAATTGGCAACTTTTTTGACTAAGACAATATTTAAAATATTTCTTTGACATTTATTTTTTGGGGTGGTTCAAAAAAATAACCCCACTACACTTTTTAAAATTTTTTACCAAAAACAGTTTTTTCAAACATAAAATTTGATTTGAGCATTACAGACAGGAAATCCACTATTTTGATTTTTGTAAGAATGTTAAAGACTAAAAAATGTTAAGAAAGTGATCAAAATAAAATCCACCAAGACAAGATTTGAGACGGTCAAATAAAAATAATTTTTTCATTTTTTTTTTTAGTGCACAAATTTTTTGTTAGGGATTGACAGACTGAAGTTGTAAGTCATTAAAAAAAATTATTTAGTAAAATGACAACAGATTTTTTAATTTTTGAAAAAAACGAAATAGATATACCATACCTACACTAAAAAAATCAATTTATTTTTATCCAGAATTTTGTTTTGTTGTGTTTTGGGAAAGCAAACTACAACTTTCAGTAAAAAATATTCTTAATTATTGGTCTTAATTTTTTTTTGAAAAAAATAGATAATTTTTTGGAGCAAAAAAATCTCGAAATTTTTTTTAAGACAAATTTTTTCAATTCTATTGGAGTAAAAAAATCTCTCGATTTTTTCAACTTCTTAGAGTGAATTGGTGGAAAATCTCTAAATTTTTCGACGTAATAGAAAAACATCTCTGTTTTTTCCTTATCTTTTTTAGAATGCCCTCTATTTTTTAAAGAAAAAAAAATCTCAATTTCTAGCCTTCATTTTTTTTTGAAGAAAAAAACTTATTATTGGAGTTGAAGAAACCTCTCATTTTTTTGGATGCAAAAAACTTATCAAATTTTTGGAGTAAGAACCATCTTTTTGATGAGGAAAAAAAACGTTTAAAAAATTAAAATCTTTCAATTCTGCCGGAAAAATCTCTAAATTTTTTTTCTTCACAAAAAAATTCTTCGTTTTTTTTTTCTTATTTTTGGAGAAAAAATTTCAATTTTATTTGGACTTAAATTATTTTTGAAAAAAAAATCTCTCAATTTTTCTAAAGTAAAAAATTGTTGCAAATTTGTGGAGTAAAAAATCTTATTGTTTTTTTTAAGCAAACAATTTCATTTAAAAAAATCTTAAGAGTAACATTTTTTTTTCAAGAAAAAAAATCTTTCAATTACCTATTTATAGGAGAAGAAAAATCTACTATTTTTTTCGATACAAAATCCCACAATTTTTTAAAGAAGAAAAACTAATAATGTTTTTGGAGTAAAAAATTTTCCAAACAAAGTATTCTGAGTGAAATCAGAAAAAATATGTTAGTTTCTTTTTTTGAGAAAGGAATCTTTCACTCAAAAAATAAAAAAAAATAAAAAAATTGCCCCAATTGAAAAAATCAAATTGTGGAGTAAATTTTTCAGAACAAACCTTCTTTCAATTTTTCAATTTTTCATTTCTCTGTAGGTTTTCAAAAGGACATCAACAAAAAAACTGGAAAAGGGGCCTTATAGTCACCATTTTGGGAGAATAGTGACAAAAAGTGACCAACATGCAAAATAGTGACAAAATCATCTTAAAAGTGACTGAATTTCATGCAAGAGATAACATAATGACAAAAAGATGAAAAAATTACAACGTTCGAAGTTCCGGGCACTGCTCAATGCTCATTTCGACAATAAACATCATTCTGTTTTCGACGATATTGGAAGACTTCGGTGGTAATGTAATTAATTGTCAATAAATGCTTTAATCGAGTGAACTTTCGAATTACTATGGCGTACTAAATAAATAAAAATACGTAGGTAACTAGGTATACAAGGAACGGATCTTGAAAAAAAATTCAATTACCCGATGGAAAATTTCTTCCTATGTAGAACCTGAACTTAAAAATAAATGAATGGCAAATTAATTTCGTTAAATTCGAGAGAGACTTTTTTCCTCGTGCCACTTAGATATCCTTAATTAAATCTTCATCCTAGTACAAAAAGGGCAAATAGTGGATAGGATAGAAATACAACGGAATCATAAAAATTTCATTCATTTCTGCTCTTTTCTCATCGGGCATCAGCTAATGAAATTAAGGTACAGTCAGATATTTGGTTAAATATAAAAATTCCTTTCGTTTACTGGCCAACATTGAATTTCTAAATAAAAAACTTTTTAACGGCGAATATTTTTTTTCTTTTTGGCTTTTAACGAATGCGTATACGTTCCGAATCACCGACTATTGAAAACGTATTCGTTTGAAAATCTTTAAATTTTAAAACCACACATAAGATGGTTCGTTTAACTTGGTTGTAGCATAAGTGTAAGTAGGGCTTCACAGTGTACAATCTACCCCTAAAAGTATTTAAATGAATTTGAAACGTGGATCGAGTAACTTTTTAAAAACTTTTCCCGCCATTTTTTCGCATCAATATTTTAGTCTGAAAATAACGCGTTTACGAAGACATCGAGTACCTACCTATCTAACTGTAATATTTCCAAGTGAAAAAAATATGTATAAGCCACCGAAAGTTTTCTTAAAGGAAAAACCATATTGCTGCATAGCTGGGTAAAAATGATGAGTTGGCCCTTGACAGGGATTTTTAAGTGGTGAAAGTTGGTTCTTATGGTATAAAACTCGGTGATGACATTTTCAGCCTCCTACTTCATTTCTACCCCTACCCACAGTCCACACCACCCACCAGTGTGATCAAATGTTTTTTTTTCGTAGTAAATTTACAATTTTTACGATTCTCAGCTGAATTTTTTCTAACTTATAAAAGGACTTCGCCTAGATCGTTGCGAGAAATTTTTTAAAATTTTTTAGAATGTTCCTTGGTATGGAAATGCATATTTCCCAAGTTCAAAGTATAATATCAACAAGTTGTTTCAGACCTGGCACGATTGAAAGAACTTTATGACATGAAATGTAAGTACCCAAAATGTACCTACAACTTTATTTATGTACTTATACTTATTTTTTTAAATATCCTCAGAAACGCAAAAAATCGATTTTCTCACCATTTTTCACCAACATGCTCTTATTTTGGATTTAAATTTTTTTCTCTCACGCCCCAAATTCATTTCTCTTTTATTTATTTTTCCCCTATAGCTGAATTTAAAGTAACACCTCGTCAGTGGTTAATTCCTTTTTAAGAAAAATGAAAAAATTTATAATTTTCAAAATCTTGCCTTTTTTGGATACAACATCAGAGTGATTCATTTCAATGAGAATTATTTCCATTTTTTTTTTTTTTTTGGTTGCCCCAGCTCAATTTCAAGTGGTAGGTACCTTAGGGCTCACCCAACTTTTTCAAAAAAAAGAGTTAAATTTGTAAACCTAGAATTTAATATTGTTGTTTTTTACAAAAAAATTAATTCTTATATTTTTATATTTTTCACCAAACTAAATTTCAAATGGCGACACTAGCGCCCCCCCCCCCTCCATTCCGAAAAAATTACCAGATTTTTGAACTTCTGTATTTCTTTAAAATTTAACCATCAAAACCGTTCCTTTTCATGAAGACAGATTCTAAATTTTCAACTTTTTCCTTAACTATAAATTTTGAGTAGCTTTCAGTCAAACATTTTTAAAAAATGAAAAATTAAATTACCTTAAAAATACTGCCTTTTTGGTTACAACCCATCAGGCCATCAAAGTTGTTCTTTTTCATGAGAATTGATTCCCAATTTTTCATTTACCCTCTGACTGACTTCCAACAAGAACAAAAATGAAGACGAAACTTATCTGATCTAGTTCCAACTTTTAAATACAAGTAAATACAGTTACAAACCGTAATCTATGATTTTAAACGCAGCTTAAATCTTGAAGAAATCTTTTAATAATAAGTACTTTTTTGATGAAAAATCTCTAAAATATATTTTTCGACAATACCTTACCTAAAATAAATTCTGAAAAAATATTTTTCTGACAAAAACCCTTGAACATTTTTTTTAAATAGGTACCTAGGTTAAAAAAATATTTTCTTTGATTTGTCAAAAAAAAATTCGAGATAAACTATATCATGAATTTCATTTTTTACTAAAATGTAGAAAAAATATTTTTTGGGTTAGAAATCTTTGAAAATATATTTATTTGACCAAAAAATACCCCAAAAATTGATTTTTGACAAGAAATCTCAACAAAATTTTTTTTTTTGAAAACTGATCTTTATTTTTTTTTTCGACTGAAAAATCTATTCTTGAAAAAATCTTGAAAAGAATTTTGAACCATATAATTAAAAAGGTCTTGAAAATATTTTTTTACATAGTTGAATAAAACGGTTGATATTTTCCAACCAAAAAAAACTTTAAAATACCTACTTAAGTAGTCGACCTATTTTGTCAAAAAAAAAAAATCACTAAAGAAATCTCTTGACAAAAAGTCGTATTAAAAATTTGTTTTCCAAAAAAAATCTTTTTTTTTTTTTGAAAAAATACTTTTGTCTGAAGATAGGTACCTACTTCCATTAGGAAAAATTCTCTTGTCAAAAAATCGTCTGCCTAATAAGAATGTATTGACAAAAATTCTTTATGAAAATTTATTCTGACATTGAAAAAATCATAATAAGTAACCATTTCTTTAAAAAAATTATCGAAAGTAAACGTACACTCAATACCTCTATGTTCGATAGTTGGGAGTGGGGGAATTGGTAACTCGCAAAGAAAAAATTTTAAATAGTACGAAAAAAGCACGATGTTTTTTTTTTTTGAAAAATAATTTTCATCTTGAGAATTTTTTTGCGATAATTTTAAAGTGTTTATCAGAAGTTGCTGAAAAAGCCATAAAATTTTTACAAATGGCGGTTTCAACCCCTTCCCCAAAAAATACCTATATGGAACATGATTCTGGTAATGGAGCTAAAGTGCAGCTTTAAATTTTCCTTAGAATAGGCCCTGCATGTTACCACTTGAAATTACGTAAGTAAGCCAAGGGGACAAATAAAAATTTGGAAATAAATTAGTATTTAGAAAATGGTTAATTTTTTCATTTTAAAAAAAGGGAGAAGACCGCAAAGGTCACTCAAAATTCAGTTAATAAAAAAATGAAAATTATTTTCTTGTAAAAAGAAACAACTTTGAGGGGTGATACAAAACGATGCAAAGTCCAAAATAAAGGTCACGCCAATATTCAAATATCAATTTCAAGGCCTCAGCCCACTTGAGCCCCTGAAGGGTCTTGAAAAATTTGCGGGTTCCCAAAATGTAGTCGTTCAGGTATTTTAAAATAAAATTGGAAAAAATGAACGAATTCGGTCCAAATTCAGGTTAATGGTTTATCTTTATGGCAATAAACTTACAACTATGTTGGAATGTAATTTAGAAAGAAAATGGTTTCAGAAAATATACTTATCAGAGAGAATAGCAATCCAGCAAACAAACTCGACCATTTTTACCCTTCAACTAAAGTAAATTCTCACTATTGCACATCTCTCACTCGAATAGTTTTTCCAATCTACCAAAATTGGGTTTCTGCACAATTCAAAAAAATTACCTTACCCGACATCAATGATGACATCAAACGTCACAATGAATGTAATGTTTTTTCTCAACTTTACGTGTATTTTCTAATCGATATTCCACAGACGGAGACGATGTTTCCCCTACGGTACACCCTACCACTATCATAGTTATACTCTAACCTTTCGCAATAATAAAGTTGTATACAACTTACCATTTTGATTGCAACATGTTCATTATTATATAGGTTTTTTCCTGCAACATACAATAAACCAGACATTAATTACCACGTTTTAAAATTATTATAATAATCAATTCTAAATTAAAAATAATAATAATTAAAAGAGAAAAAAAGTACACAACGAGCTAATAATAAACATGAACAACTAAAGTCAAATAGCGACGTACCGAACAATGTAATAATTTATAGACCGTTTCGAATATGATGGAATATGATCTTGGCATACAGTAGCAGTGTATAGTGAAAGTTTACAAACAATTTTTTCCTCATTTTTTTTTTTTTTTTTTAATTTCCATCTTAAATTATAACTCGAAACAATAAAAATACACATCCGTTACGAATCTCGAACATATGTAATAAAACAGGAGGGAGAAGGCGGATTGCTTTCGATAAACGATCAAATAGTGGTGGAAATTTTCAAAACGTCAGAAGCATCGAGAAACCCATCATCAGCCGCCATAAACATACGTTTAATATCAAAATAATCTTTCAAAACCAGTCTATCCATCTCTGTCTATACGAATGTGAGCTTTCATCGCAAATTTTATGAACCAATTAAAAACAATTTGTAAGTCGAACGTTAATAGGTGTTACATACGAGCTACTGACATTATTAAGAGTATTATTCAGCTTATACAAATAATCGATGTATAAAGCTAAAGTCACGAAACCCTACGAGCTCATTCAGGTAGAAATATAATACACTTCTCTGTCTATATACAAAATATGGTATATACGAAATGACCGCAGCTTACAATGCATACCTACTTTGATAGGTATAGTCTTTCAAGCATAAAACTTTGCTAATATTTAACCATCATTGGCGTTGTCGTCGTAGGATGTACGTACAATGTACATATTCGAGAACTCGATAATGATACAACTTTAGTTTTACTCATTTCCTCTGTCCCACTTTAAAGCTTTTCGAGCAAATGCAGACCAATAATTCGATACAGTTATAGTATGAATATAAATTCCAAAATCCTTGACCGTCTAGACATTGACATATTATAAAAGCTCATTTTCGAACCAATCAAGGGCTCTTCAATATTGATGGAAATTTCACATTACACGCTACATGTTTCCGTTTCGTCGTCGAGCCTCATTCGACGTGATATTTCAATTTATACCTGTTGCCATATCGAAGTAGAGTAGGCAGGAAAAAAATGCTAAATTCCATAGCTCGATGATATTTTACATTTACGTATCGAACAACCAGGTTGCAATATCGATTATATTTCAACTCAGCGATAGTCAAAGAGAGTATACAATGCGCAAATATAGCGAACCAGCCAACACCAATCGATCATATGCTTTGGTTTTACTCGGATTATCAATCAAACCAGATGATAAAACTTCTACAATACCTTAATGTATATATCTCGCATTTGATATCTGTCTCTGTCCAATTCTGTCTTCTTTTGCCCCCCCCCCCCCAATCTCTTGGATATTTTCGCGTTTTCGATAATCGTAAACTAGAAAAAAAAGCTCATGGTGCGAACCTATTTAAACACCTAATCCAAGATCCTAATTCCATTTCTACATCTCGCGTTTATCCATTCGAAACTTAACTAATAGCGATGGCCTACGTTGAAAAAATATAATAATGCGCCTACTTAATGTAGTAATCCTCGCACTGCCGAAAAATTCTGCTTATAGTTTACGACGACTTACTACTTTGCCGAAACGTATAATTCGTAATAAACGCAGAAGGCTAAAAAAGTTTGAAATTTTTTTCTCCTCGAGAGATGATTACATTTCCCGAAGGAAAACTTTTTAGCATGGAATTGCACTTGTTTTAGTCAATTTTGCGCGTGTGCGGGATGCATGGATGGAGATCGAGGGAATACAAATTATACATATGTCCAAAGTACCAGCAATGACGCCATGTGTGGTAATATTGTGTAGTTGAAAATGGGTAACATGATATGGTACGTGAAATACCGAGTCCAGAGAAATCTTCGATGAAAAGAATTTAAAAAGGGAATTTAAAGAGGTTATTATGAAAAGTAGGTACTTTTTCTGGAAATGGAATTGAAGATTTTTTCAAGTTGAAAAAAGTGTTAACTATAAAAAAGTTTGGATTCTACAAACAAAAGTTAGTGTAAAAATATTTGTATAAAATTTCAAGAAAAAATATTATTATTCAGAATAATAAAGTTGAAAAATTAAAAAAAAATGGAATGAAATTTTTGAACAAAAATGTCTTTCAAAAAATTCCTCGTTTTTTCAATTTGAAAATTTAAATATGCTTACACGTACTTAATTCAAGAAATGGATAAATAATTTTTTTTAAAGTACAATTTTGCAAAAAATCTTATTCAGAAAGATTACAATACGAGTAAAAATAAAAATTGAAGAAAAACAAACTCGATAGTGATTAGAGTAGTTAACTGAAATGTATTTTTTCACACATTTCATTTGGCAACTATGTAATTGATAGCTTGGCAATTACAATACTTCTCGGCGAATCATAACAACTTGGTAGCATAGCATTGCAATTGAAATCCAAAAATGGGAAAAAAATCAACTCATTTTTTCGTTATATTGTAAAAACTGATTTTTTATTTGTTTTTCAAACTATAGGTATACTTACCTATTTTTTGAAAAAAAAAAACACTCTTAAATTTTTTTAAAATTTAAACACAACTTTCAACATTTTCTTAAATAGTAAAAAAAAATGTAATATTTTGTCCAAAGGTTTTGTGTAGCATTTTATTTTATTTTTTTAGATTTTCGACAAGAAAATGTAAACTTTATAATCAAATAAATTCTTTGAATTTTATTCAAAAAAGATTTGTTGAAATTTTATTCCTTAGTTTTTTTAAATTCTGTGCATTTTTAAAAAAAATTTCTGAAAGCAATATTATAATGACTTTAAAATTTTGTCAAATATTTGCAACTAACTTTTCAAAATTTTCTCAGATAAAAAATTCAAATATTTTTTCAATTTCAAGTCTATAAAAAATGTTTCAGCCAAATTAGCACATATTTTATATGATCTATTTTTTTTTTGGAGGCGATCAGAGTGTTTTAAATTTTAAAACCAAAAAGAAGAACTTTGGCAGAACCTACAATGGAACCTTTTCAAAATTAAAATTTTTCCAAATGGTACCTAATGATTCGCTTTTTCTAAAATTTGCAAATTTTTACAATCTTTGCAATTGGATCCAATTTTTAAAATTCATTAAAGCCCTAAAATTATGGAATTTCGAAAACTTATGTAATGAATTTAAAAATTTACCACATTATAAATCCACCAAACTTTACAAATTGATCTGAAAATTTTGGAAATATTTAATCTAATTTTCAATTAAAGTTTAAAAAGAACGAAATTCCAAATTTTAAAATTTTTCCAAATTTCAAATCCATCAATAAATTTTAAAAATTGAACTTCTGAAAATTAAAATTTTTTTGAAAAAATATACCTAGCTGAACTTTAAAAATTACTCCTTTCTAAATTTATTAAATTTAAAAATTATACGAATTCTAATTTTAGTCAAATTTTGATATTTTTCCAAATTTTGAATTCTAACCCAACTTCATTTTATTAAAATTTTATAATATCCAAAATTTCGATTTTAATAAAATTTGGCATTTTTTTTTTTTTTTACAAAATTTAAAAAATCTATTAAAATTAAAAAATTGAGAATTATTTTAATGTTGATTAAATTTTTAATTTTTTCTTGATTAGAAAATTTAACCAAATTTCAAAGATTTATTAAATTTTGAAAATTGTAAATAATTGTGGGTAGCAAAGCAACTAACGATTTTTGAAATATTACTAATGTAATTTGCGTTGAAAGTTTGAAACAATTCCCCATAGCTTAATTTTCGCTTGACAATGACATACTTTCAAATTTGAAAAAAAAAGAAAGATTCTATCAAATTTTTCATCAAAAATGTGTGTTAGAAAAAAATTAATAACATACTACATTTTTTTGAGATATTTTTTTTTTAAATCCAAAAAAATAAAGATTTAAAAAAAGTATGTACGAAAAAAAATTGCTAAAAATTTCAAAATTAAAAAAAAATCGGCTACAAAGAGTTTATACTTGATCTCCTTTGAATTTTAAAGAATTAACATAAAGATCTGTAACACGACGTCAGTCTTAGTGCTCTATGGATGTGACATTTGTGAGATAATACACCTACGAGTATATGGAAACTCTTCAGATCTTCGCAACGAATGTTACACAAATGCACGAATTTATGCTCGTTGACTAGCTTTTTAAAAAGACCATACAACTCGAAACGACGACGAATGGGGCACACGCGTTTATACAAATCTCGCCATGGAGATCTTGAATTTTCATCTCAACAATTTTATTACACGAATGACGTAAGCTCGTAATGCGAAAGTACTTTTTAACGGATTTCATTGTATTATGTATTGGCAATACTGAATTTGTACGTGATATAGATACGACGAAAGGGGATTACTATGCAGTTGACCAATAAATAAACATATATAAAACCTTTCTTTTTTTTGTGAGACAAAAAGACTATATCGAAATGACGTAAATTTACCAACTTTGATTACATACGTTTTACACAGAGTGTCCCATAAAATGTTGGTAACACTAAAGTAGGAAAAACCTTGACCAAAGAAGGAGCAAAAAATCTAAAAAATTTCAAAAAATTGACAATCTTTTTTATAACCTTTTGAAAGCAAATGAAAAAAGTTTCGCAAAAAAATTATACGTAAAATTGAAAGAATCATAGGCAAGTGAATTTTCAACAACAAAACGTATAAATCTTATTTAAAAGTTTTTCTCGAGCCACGATGTTCAACAAATTTTAATAAAAATATTTTCTCGAATTCGTTGTACGTATTTCAAAATTAATAAAAATAACTCTGTTTTTCCTTTCATCTAAACTTTCCGTCGGTTTAAATTTTATTTAAAAAAAAAAAAAAAAATCTTCGAAAAAAATTCCAAATTAATAATCCGAGATCTTTAGTAAAGCAGATGTTTTTCTTTGTCGAGAGATGATGAGGACACCCCATGCAATAACACCTCCTCCTCCTCCTCCGGCAAATATACGCAGAAATGAGAAAATACATGGCATTTTGTCAGCAGTACCTTGAAATATACGACTCGACATTTTACCTTTTCAACGCAAGAGCTATAGGAGTAAAGATGACAGTATTTAATTTAGTTTTACAAATTAAGCTTTCAATCTAAATTCGTGTAATTATCGCCGAGTCGGATAAAGCGCCGAGAAAATCTTCATTAAACGTCGTTTATCATTTTCGCGTCCTGCCGCGTTCTCTACGCTCGTTTTTCATTCGACTATGCCACGCCGAGGAGGTACGAATACTTAGACCTAGGTGTACAAAAGTATGAAACGTGCTCGCGAAAATTATCACCACAGTTAACTTAGCGCCACACTGTACACAGTACGGGCTCTTTCTCTATTTTACTTCTCACTTGCTCTATCAGTACACCTCTTTATTTTCGCGGTACGTCTTGGCATATATACGAGCATGATGCTCATAGGAAGAAACATGGGTAGAAGAGTGGAATATAAACATTTATAAATCACAATCCACCACCTTTCCGACATCATTTGTACAAGTAATTTTTCTTTCTCGCAGAATAACCTTTTCTGTCATTCTCTGATTTCACGAGTCGCTCGTGTACCGAATAATACCTCTATAAGTATGGCCCATTGTCTTAAATGAATAAAAATATGAAAAACTGTGTCGTTCCAAGTTTTCCTTCCTTATTTTTTATTTTTCTGTTTGTTTTTTTCCCAAACAATTTGTATAATTTTTCAGTTCTTTTCTCCAGTTTCATAACATTTTTCCAAAAAGAAAATCAAGTTTCAAACATACCCCATATTGCTTCTTAATAATTTATTGTAAAAAAAAAAAAAACGCGTAGCAGTCAAGATGCTCCGCGACAGCCGAATTTTTTTTTTCAAGTTAGTGTACCACTTTGAAAACGTTTTCATCCATGGTATTTCAGTTTCAATATCAGTTTTAACTTCAAATTCAGTTTAAAAATGTCAGGTTTATGTCTTCAGTTTTAGTTCCTCTCTGCATTGAAGATTTCAACTTCAGATGGGGGCTCCGCCCCCATACCCCTGTTGAGGCTCCTACCCAACCTCCTCATCACTTTAAGCTCTTAGGATGGAGGCTCCGCCCCCATACCCCCGCGTTAGGGGCTTCGCCTCCAACCACCTCGTCACTTCCAACTCTTCAGATGGGGGCTCCGCCCCCATGCCCCTATTGGGGGGCTTCATCCTCAATAGGGACATGGCAGGAGAGGATTGAGGGCTTCGCTCTCAATCCCCTTCACACTTTCAGCTCTTCAGACGAGGGCCAACACACCAAAAAAGAGGTTAAAACGTGAAAATTTCTGATTTTTGACCCTGTACGGGGGTCAAATGGTGCTCAAAAGTCGAAACCCCCAAAAGGCACATCAGTGACCTCTACTGACCCTACATCCCAAATTTCGATGGTTTAGGTCTTTTAGTTTGGGCTGTAGGCTGTTCAACGCGTCAGAAAAGACAGGTTAAAACTTGAAAAATATTGATTTTTGACCCTGTATCGCGGTCAAAAGGGGTTTAAAGGTGAAAACCTACAAAAGGCACATCAGGGGCATGAACTCGATCTATTATAAAAATTTAGGCCCTCCAGCTCCATTTGGGGGGTCTGTAGCCTGATCAACGTGAAAAAATGACCTCAAAATCCACTTTTTGGGCCCTAAAATGGGGTGGGGATGACTTGGGAAGCTGAAATTTGGATACAGTGGAGACAATCAGAGTCACTGTTGTTGGTAAAAATTTCAAATCATTTTGTCAAATTGGGGCCTCTTTAAAGCCCCCTCAAAAAGGGGCCACCCCCCAATTTTAGGGCTCAAGGGTCAAAAACCCCAAAAGGCACCTCAGTGACCCTTACCTATCCTAAATACCAAATTTTAGCATCCAAGGTCATTTGGTTTGGGCTGCAGGCTGATCAACGTACCGGGAAGCGAGAAAAAACATAAAAAATTGTGAAAAATCTTGATTTTTGACCCTTGACAGGGGTCAAAGGGGGCCCAAAAGTTGAAACCTACAAAAGGCACATCAGGGGCACAAACTTGATCCATGATGAAAATTTTGGCCCCCCAGCCCCATTTGGGGGGTCTGTAGCCTGATCAACGTGAAAAAAAGACCCTAAAATCCACTTTTTGGGCCCTAAAATGGGGTGGGGATGACTTAGGGGGCTGAAATTTGACTATGGTGTAGGTAATTAGGGTTCTCATCTCTGGGGCAAGTTTCAAAAAATTTCAAGATATTGGGGCTCCCCCGCACCCCCCTCAAAAAGGGGTCATATCCCCAATTTTGAGTTAGGGCCCCAAAATTTTTTTTGCATCATTCCTACACCGAGGGGACCCTACATATCAAGTTTGACCTCATTTGACCTGTTAGGCTCGGCCCCAGAGTTCCAAAAGTAGCGGTAAAATTATATATATATATAAATATGTGACATGTGACAGATCGTCATCTTTTGGTCCCAAACGTCAACAAATGGGGTCAGAACTCTTCTACCCCCCCCCCTCCTTCTAAATCAGGGTCGGACACAATAGCCTAAATTTTTTTTTTTAAATTCGGCTAAAAATCGTAGGTTGGTAGTAGGTGTTTGGTGCCTACTCAAGTAGAAGATGTATGCATGCTGAGTACAAATATACAGGGTGTCCGGGGAGGACCTTATAAGACTTCAAATTTGGATACAACCAGGTACCACCAACAAAAAGATGTTCTATATAGTATAAGATGCCTATCTCAAAATTTGAAGGGGCAAGGGAAAACAAAATTGAGAAAACATTTTTTTTATGAGCATACGAGTATGAGTAGTGTGCTGAGAAAATGAACATTTCTTACTTTTGAATTTTTTCGCCTATACATTTGAAAATGAAGGTGCCAGAAAGCTTTTCAAGCAAAATCTATTAGAAACACTGCATTCAAAAAATTTTGAAAAAATTAATGAAAAACCCAAAGTACTAGAAGAAGAAAAAAAATTGACAAAAATCATTTTGAAAAAAATCAAAAACATATTTTTCAAAAGATTTCCCACGAAATTCTTTGAAAAATTTTGAAAAAATAATTTTTTTACTCGAAGATAAAATGATGAGGAAATTCTCTCAAAAATAGAATTATACTTAATGGTTTTTTTTTAAAAACAATTCATCGTCCAAAAATGTTTTCTCAAAATTTTTCAAAGAAAATTTTGTTACATAATTTTACAAAAAAATCCTTCAAGAGGAAATTATTTAATTTTTTCAATTCCATTCTGCTGATTATAAAATTACACAAAAATACTTGAATGAATTTGGTGACGAAAAAACGTGGGTGTGAGAAGTAAGTAAATCGAGAACTTCAAAGTGCCTCTATGTCATTCTAAGAAAACTAATTTAAAATATATATAATCAATAATCCTATATGATCCGAGTATGCAGTTTTTTCAAATAAACAAAATGTTTATTTTGCTTTCTTATTTTTTTATCGCTATTGGGCGGAATATTTCAACATACAACATTGTTAACTCTATTTTGTGTTCTTCTGATGGAACATAAGACATGAAACACGAAGTATTAATTATTACATTAGGTTTTGAGAACTTTCATAAGCACGCATTCAGTTGAAACCTACACCTTCATCACGTGTGGTCACCGCACTGGTTCCAAGTAATCGAAGATGAATTGACGTCGACGCTGGTCGCTGGTCAAACGTTTTCAACAATCGGTTGGATTCGAGTGCTATACGCGTGTGTGTCCCAGCCAATGGGTACGGCGGCGACGGCCGTAGACAATTTAGAAAATTATAAAATTAATACGAATGTCATCGTAAGGTTGAACTTAACAAAGTTTAAAAAATATACGCGAAGGTTGTGCCATTATGCCTCGTACGAGTGTAGATATCTGGGAGGTGCTGCGCACATAGCGCCGAGGACTGTGCGACGACTACGTCTTCGGAAACGTCTACTTACATACTCGTGACAGAAAACAGATTTTCAAAAACTAGGCCATCATTTGTTTGGCGAATTGTAACAATTAATTTTACGCATTAATCTTATTGCGAAATGTTAAACGAACGTAATGACTAATTAAGAAAATTCTTTCAGGAAATAGTTCCTCGCTGTTGCAGGGAATTTGTCTTGTCTGCAGAGGAAAATGTGTTGCTTGTATACAAGGTGTCCTACAAGTTCTTGATAGGCAGAGCAAACTTTTGCCGAAATGGAGGTGATTGTATAGTGGTATTATTTTTCTTGTAAATTATTGTGACTGGGGCGAGGTGAAAGTAAAAAATAAAATATAAAAATATAAATTATTTGAAAAATTAATTTTCAAACAAAATCTAAACACTTTTTTCCCAACAAAATCGACAAATTCAAAAATTACCAACACGATACTTTGAAACTTTTATTTTCAAACAGAATCTAAAAAAACAACACCTTTGCAAACTAAAAAAATACAACTTAAAAAAATTTTTTAAAAAAAATTAAAAACTCCATTTTTAATCAATTTTGAAAAAAATTAGCATAAAAGATATGTTTCCAGATAAAATCTTTTAAAAGATTGTATAGTTTGTTATGCTTAACAAAATTGCAAAAAAAAAATAATTTTCGACAAAATTTAAAAAAATAATGTTTCAAGATTTGAAAAAATTAATTCATCCCCCACCAAAAAAAAAATTCCTTTGATCGAATTAAACAAACAACAACAGTTTTTCGCCTGTTTTGAAAATGTTGTTTTCAACAAAATTTAAATAAAATCGTAAGAAACGGTTCATTGGTAAAATTGTAAAAAAAATATATATATATTCTTGAATAGTGTTTTCTTAACAAAATTTGAAAAGAAAGAAGAAAAAATTCTCATTTAAAAAATTTATTTTTACACAAAATTAAAAAAAAATTATTCCTTGAAAATTTCTAAAAAAAAAAAACTGTACCTAGAGTACTAAAAAAAAGCAGTTCTCCCACAAAATTTAAAGACTCCATTTCAAGGAGGATTGTAAGAAAAATTTGAAGAAAAAAGTCACTTGAAATTTATATCATTTCTACCTAAGGTAGTTGCACCAGTCGTTGGCCACGACCCAGTGGTGGGTCACTTGAGAAGAAAAATGTTTATAATTAAGCGTATTTTTAAAATAGCTTCAGAAATTTTTTTTAGAGCAAACCTGGACCATTTCTGCATAGAACCACATAAAAGTTTTTAATCAATTCTGTTCAAGTAATTAATAATGATCGTCTGAAATTTTTTTTTTAGAACAATTTTCAAAATGATGCCAATTCTAAAGATTTTTGTTAAGCCGAAGTGTTATCGAAATATGAATTTTACACTATTAACATTAATAACACTTGAAATATAACCATTTGGACCTGAATCAGAAGAGTTTGGAGATTCCATTTCTTCATTAAAATAAAAAATATTGCCAAAATTCTATCAAATGTGGCGGTGACTATCTACTGGAAGGTAAAAATGGTGTTTAGCCAGTAGTTGATCATTTTGATCAAGTACTAGACTTACGAAATTTTTGTAAAGTTCTAGTGGTTGATCATGCAAAAAATTGGTAAATATTTACGAAAAATGATAGTTTCTCTTTCTCATGGCTAATGAGTGACAATTTTACCGAATACTTATTGATTTTTTAAAAAATTAAATGGTTGAGAGCCGTTGTCATAATCTGATTGACCAACTACTGGGTGATCAACTACTAGCGCGTGACCAACTACTGGGTGGTCAACTACTAGATTATCTTGACCAACCACTGGACTTTTCTATTTTTTCACTTAAAATGGTCGTAATTTTCAAAGAAATGAAGTAAAATTAAAAAATTATAGCGCATTTTGTTGTAGAATACACAAGGAATCGTTTGGTATATTCACCATTTCGCTAACGTTATTAGTTTTTAAACCAGAATGGTTTTTTATAAGACACTTCCACTATAAGGGCCCACCACTGGTGCAACTACCTTACATATAAAAAAATTCTTCCAAAAAAAAAAAAAAATACAAAAGTTAAAAAAAAGTTATTATATTAATCATTTCAACATCAATTCAAAACTGTATTTTTAGGTAGACCCCCCCCCCCCCCAAAAAAAAGAAAGGGTGTTCATTCAACAGAATTTTTTTAAATCCACATACCTGCTACTCGTACCTCTACTTAATTTTGAAAATTTACCTCTGAACAAAATCAAAAAAAAAAATGATAACAACCCGAGCGGCACACTCGATCGATAATATCGGAAGATGAAACGTATCGATAAAAAATCGTTTGAAAATCTATAGATGTTCTCACGATATTATAAAGATTTATCGGTACAATTTCATAGGCAAAAAATCTAAAAACTATCGAATTCGATATTATTAAGATTTTATGACGATATTTGTCAACGATACTATCGACAAAGAATATTAAATTTATCGATTCCGATTTTCCACCGATTTTGTGCAGATATTTGAAACTACATTAACGACAAAAAATATTAAATTAATCGAATTCGATTTTTTAACGATTTTGTAAAGATATTTAAAACTATATTATCGACAGATTATATGAAATTTCTCGACTTTGATATTTTACCGATTTTTTGACGACATTTGAAACTATATTATCGACAGATTATACTAAATTTATCGAATCCGATTTTTTACCGATTTTGTAAAGATATTTGAAACTATATTATCGACACATAATATGCAATTTCTCGAATTCGATTTTTTAACGATTTGTGACGATATTTGAAACTATATTATCGACAAATAATCTGAAATTTCTCGAATTCGATTTTTTAACGATTTTGTGAAGATATTTAAAACTTTATTATCGACACGTAATCTGAAATTTCTCGAATTCGATTTTTCAACGATTTTATGACGATATTTGAAACTATATTATCGACACGTAATATGAAATTCCTCGAATTCGATTTTTCAACGATTTTGTGGCGATATTTGAAACTACATTATCGACAAATAATCTGAAATTTGTCGAACGATTTTTCAACGATTTTGTGACGATATTTGAAATTATTTCCAAATTGGTGAAAATTTTTCTAAGTCCAACACGTCTGGAAGTACTAAACTGCCTATTATAAGCGTTTTATTGCTAATTCCTCAACGATAAGGTATGGCATAGTGGTTAAGGAAGAGGATTACCATGCAGGAGGTAGATGGTTCAAGCCACACGGGTGACAGATTTTTTATAATTTTTTTTTACTTTTTCTGAAATGATCCTCTTACCGTAACATGAATAATGTGTTTAGGCATAGTTTAATATATTAATTATGCTAATTAATGATTTTTAATTATAGAAAAAAGCTAGTAAAAGACGAAAAATCGGAATAAAAAATCGATAAAAAATCGACAGAATATCGAATTCTATAAAGTGTCGCAAAAGTTCCGCCTAAATCGTGAAATTATCTTTCGATATTATAGATATATTATCGATAAAATATCTTACTATAATCTCGAAATATTTGCTAACTATAATTCGTCGATAATCTATCTATATATCGAAAGATAATTTCACGATTTATGCGGAACTAACGCGACACTTTATCGAATTCGATATTCTGTCGATTTTTTACTTCGATAATTTGTCGATTGTGCTGCTCGGGCAATCAAAAAATTTGTTTTTAGCAAAATTTTTAAAATTTCAAGTAATTTTCAGTCGAATTGAAAAAATATGTTCTTAGGCAAAATTGCGAAAAAAATTAATGAATAGTAAAATATGTAAACAAAATTTGAAAGTTATACAGTACATACACAATGGGCTATTTTTGAATCTTGGCTCCTCCCCCTGGAAGTCTATATTGAGAATTTTTCAAAATTGAATATCAAGAACGGATTTTAGAGGTGCAAAAAAAATCCCATAACCATATTTCACAAGCCATTTTTGGTGATTTTGAGTTTTGCCCCTTATACCCTGAGAGCCCATATTGCGTCTAGAGTCAAAACAACATAAAAATAGGATTCAGGTTTGTGAAGAAGTATTCTTTAAAAAAAAAAAAAATGTTGGAAATCCAAAAAAAAAGTCTACTTAGGTACGTCTTTTAGAAAATTATGAAAATTTGAAGAAAAAAAAATCGGCATCAAGAATAAATTATTTTAATAAAATAATTTTTCCACCTTACTCAATTTTTCTCGACAAAATCTTCAAAAAAGTTGTTTTTAACCAAAAATCAAAAATTGAATATTTTTCGACAAAATTTTTGAAAAAAATATAATCAAATAGGTAAGACACTCTTCATTTTTAGAAGAAATTTAAAATCCATTGTTTTCTGAAAAAAAAATTCTCATAATATTGAGGGAAAAAATGTTTTTCAAGAAAATTTGAAAAAAAAAAATTCAACAAAATTTTTGAAAATTCGTTTATCGTCAAAATTTAGCATTCTCAACAATACTCCAAATACTTCATTTTTTACCATAATGAGTAAAAAATTGTGGTCTTAACCTCCTAAAAAAAAAAACTACACTGATAAGAACTTGTAGGACACATTGCCCATCTGATATTTTGGTTAGCGGAACGAACACGCGTGCGTTCCGCTCCAACAGCCTCCACACAGACCAGGCGCAGTAATCGACATAATCACGACAAGTTAACTCCTCTGGTAGACTCGTACACGTAATTATCCGGTCAACTCGTCGGTTTTCTTATTTTTCCTCACCTCACATACCGTCCTATGACTTATGATGAGTCGGTAGTCGACGTCGACGCGGCGATATTGATTTCATCTCGCCTCTCTTCAGACACAGACAATGCAGCCTCTGTGCGCCGAGCCGCCCATTGTGTGCCAGCTCAACAGGAGGGTACGTTGAAAAAAGAAAATGAATATATACTCGATAAGTACAAAGTACTCGTAATAAACCAGGGCTGCTAACCTGAACCGTGTTTTTCCTTCGCGAATTCAAATTTTCCATCGCAAAGGTACCTTATACATCTTGAAAACTAAAACGTCGAGTACAATGTCTTAGTATTTTGTTTTGAGTTTAGCTTTTTCTATACTTCTCGAGTTAAAATGATTACGTCGTTCTGCCAATTTACGATACACATTTCCTCGAGATTTTAATTTCCTGTTGTCCTATGAATCATATATTGGAAAACAATCGACGAGTTTTGCCTTCGCCCGAAAAATATTCGCTACTGCATTAAGCATAAACTTTCGAAATTGGCTCTAGCGGCCGTTTTTTTTCAACTCGCCAGACCCGAAGCCGGGATGACATAAATGAAGAATCGAGTTCAAGTGGTAAACACAATAACCTACATTTGTAAGTTTTCATAATGGTTGACGACAAAACGACGACTCGGTCAAAACACATTCGCCGTCAATAAACTATAATACGCCGCCGAAGAGATACGCAAAAACATCACGAAGCGCCAGCGCCAATAACGATGAATGGGTGAAAAAAGTTTTTTTTTTTCAATTTAAAATCTACATAGGAAATTTTTCGAGCGTGAAAATTTATCAGATTTGCGTAAAGCTTTTAATCCCTTTATACCCTGCCTGAACACAAAGCGGATTTTTTCCGCGTTCCACACTGTGTCATTCATTCGTCAGTAATAAAGCAACTGTAATAAATGATTTCGTATAATAACGGCTAACGGATTTTCGAATTGTATCAAAAAATCAATACTTTTCGTAATAAAAGATTGAAAAAAAGGCTGCGAAAAATTGCCAGATATCAACTACAGCTCTATACAAAGGTCTAATAATAAAAAAAAGGCAAACTACCATATTACATATTTTACGCAAAATAATATCGCCAGTGACATAGGACACACGTCTCGTGTTACAATTCATAAAAAAAATTAATACTTGTATGAAATGATGGTAAATATCATTGCACGCATTTCGAGTTCGACTCACTCGCCATTCGGATAATACAGTCGTTTTCTTTGCCGTTTATATTATACGTTAACCATTAACCTAGTTACCAGACCTACGTGGTTGTTTATTGGAAAAGCCAATTTAGCCAGCGACAGTTGAATCAGTCGTAAAATTTTTCGCACAATCGAAGCCATAGCCAATACGAGATCATTTGTTTCACACAACGTAGCCGTGTGGCACCGAAGTTCTCGCCTCAAAAAGATGGAAATTTATTCTTCGCCATCTTTTCTACGACACGCACCAACCAACTACACAGCAGCATGGTGTATAGCCTTCAAAGATTAAATTTTCACCAGCTATTGAACAAAATTTCCAATTATTTTGAATTAAATTTCTTTAGAACACGATTCTTTTTTGTATCATTGTTGATTTGGCGAAACAAAACGAATTAAAATGAGTTTCAAGAAGGTATTTTTTCGTTTTCCTTTTTGTGTTCATTATTGTTCACGGTATGAAAATAGTCGATCGACAAAATAATTAACGTTTGATAAATTTATACCTAAAGATGTAATTTCATTCGCGTATCTTCTTTTTTTTCGCCTTTTGCCGTCGCTAAATGATTATTGATATTTTGAAAAATTAATTTTCAAAAAATATAAAAGTAAAAATCAAATGAAAATTTGAAAAAATATACAGGGTGGTATGGAAATGTAAGGACGTGTTTACTAATGCCTAGTTTACTAAATTTATTTACATGGACGTGGATTGTTGTTGTTGATTTTTACCACGTATAAATACTACATACATACATATTTTGATATTCAAAACTGGAGGGGAGGGAGGGGTCCAATTGAAATTTTGGTGATAATAAAAGTTATTCCCAAGACTTCAAGCTACAACTTTTGTTTGACAAATTTTTTTAATTAGACCTCACCCTCCCCACCTATTTTGCATAATACTCCCAAGATACCGATGTAAAAATTAGAGGAGGGAGAGCGAGGAATGGGCCAATCGACGAAATGTTCAAATGAAAGTTGTAAATTAAGATTCTAAAAATAATTTTTGTTATTATAAAAATTTTGATTGGATCCTTCCCTCTCCTCCGATTTCACATAACACCGGATAGATACTTTTTGAAAATTTGGGAGGGGTCCAATTGAAAAAATTTTCAAACAAAATTTGTAGATTGAGGTCCTAGATATAATTTTTTTCCTTATAAAATTTTCGATTAAACCCTTCCTTCCCCTCCAATTTTACATAAAATGACTTAGATGCCTGTATATTAGAGTATTAGATACTAAAAACTGGTGCATGGAGATAAAGTTCAATTGAAAAATTTTTCAAACAAAAGTTATAGCTTGAAGTTTTCGAAAAAATTTTGATTGTTACAAAAATTTCGATTAGACCCCTCCATCCCCTCCAATTTTGAGTATCAAGTATTTATGGAGTAGAAACTTATACTTTGTAAAATTTAACAAAACCGATCCAAAAACACCAATTTTTAACGTATTTTCAAATTATTTAAAGAAATCTACCATCGTTTGAGAAAAATTCTTCTAACAAAAATTGTTCCCCCGCTAAAATCACTATCAAAATGCTTCTACATATTTTTTTGTACTTTTTCACTGGAAGAAGTTATGTGTATTTCGGTATCAATTTTTTTTGTTTTTAAGAAAAAAATTCTAAAAATGTTTTTGATACATAACTCTTTCCAGTGAAGAATTACAAAAAAATGTATATGAACATTTCGATGAGAAATTTTTCTGTAATAATGATAGTTTTCTATCAAGCATCAAAAAAAAATTACACTTTATTTCTATTTTTTTTTTTTTTTTTTTTTTTTTGAAAATAGGTGGTACAATGGTACATACTTGATAATATTTAAAAAAAATTAAATTGATTTTTCAAGTTTACTGAGGTACTTTAATTCTTTCTTTCTTTCTTTCTTTCTTTCAATATTTTTTTTTTTTTTTTGAGAAATGGAATTTAAAAATTTTTGAAAACACATTTTATACCAATTTTTAAAAATGACATTTTCAACACTTTATAAAAAATTAATTTCTAAAATAAGTTTAAAATTTATTTTTGCAGAAGTTATTTTTTGAAAAATTGTTTTAAAATATTTTTTATTGAAAAATAAATCAAGGGAGATATTTTTTACTCTAAAAGAAAAAGTGTTTGAAACTCACTGCTTTGCCTACAGTATTTTTCCAATTTCAGCAAAAAAATCCAAGCAATAGAAATCAATTGCCAAAAATTTAAAAATATTCAAACCGTTCTCATCCTACACTAACGACATCATATCTCCCACCCCCTCTTTCACCTTGAAAAAAATAAATAAACGGAGATGAAATTAAACGGAACCATTCCTCGCTATAATCTAAAGAAATTAATAAACAAAAACAGAATTCGTTAGAGATAAAATAATTAATGAAGCAGTAAATAGGAAGAATTGTTATACGCAGACCTTTGAAAGCATAATTACGGCAGAATAGAGAACCTAATATTTCATTTCTCTCATTTTTTGACTTTTCGCCTACATTTGGTGTTTTTTTTAAATATTTTTTTTCCAGCTAGCGAACTAAAAAGAATACGAATAATCGAGCATTTTCAATTTGGAAAATTCTCAAAGCAGCAGAACCTCCTACAGAAGTTGATTTAAAAAATTTTCACGCAAAACAATGACTAATTTTCTTCTAACGAAGCTAAAAAAATTCGCCAAAACAACTGATTATTTGTAACCTTTGGCCTCACAATTGGGGAAAAAATATTAGACATAAATTGAAAAAGGGCATTTTTATAAACAACAATACGTATAATAAATAAAGTACTTTAAAAAAAAAAAAAACAATACGATCTTCACGAGATTAATTTTCAGTACGATACGTCAAAGCATCAATTTTAAAACGTGCATGATTTTTCCATTCCATCATCACTTTTACTGTGGGAATATGACGTTTGAACATTTTGGTGAAATGTTCACCGCACAACAGTAGGTTGATTTTATCAAATATTCCATTCAACATTTACTTTATACGCTTACTCATAATACATAAATGCTACATGGGCAACATGAGGCGATAAGAGAAACCCGACGTAAAACCGCGATTCTGCAATATCGCGTACTTTATCGTGTAACACACGTCTTAAATGTATTATTTTGTAAATTCTCTTATCTTTATAAAACTGAATACTCATTATTGTTTATCTTTCTTTTATTATTTTTTTCCTTCGAACAATCTGTTGGAAAAGCCTATTAAAAAATATATCGCCTAGGAACACTTTAACGGTAAGTACAGCACCCTCGTAAACCACACGCGACCTCGGTGTGGGGTATTCCATGCCACTGGAACCCATTAAAAAAGATGCACGCTTTAACGAATTCATTTAAAAACAAAAGAACCACCATCTTCTCACAACTGACTAGAGTTCTGTGTAAGCAGCAGTGATTTCCAAAATACACGTGTTGTATGCAAAAAAAAAAAAAGAAGGAGACTATTGTCATTTTAATAAAACCACCTTGCTCTTTATTATTTTTCATTCGATTATAGAGGCGTAATTTATTATGCAACTGCCTCGCACCTCGCACGCTTCTCGTTTATTTACCACAATTTACAAACTTGGAAAACCAGTAGAAAAAAAAAACACCGGTAATTATGAACGTGCTTGGTCGGACTATGTACCGCAGTTAGAGTGTATTTGATCAACGAAACGATTTTTTTTTCGGTTTCGTCCATCAAAATCCACCTACTTATTTGTACGACCAGGTTTAATGCGTAAAAAAACACGTGGTTGAGTTTCATCTGTATTCCGGTTGATAATTCTCACGTAAATAATATAGGCAAGGAGTTTTTAATTTTTTAAAAAGAAATTTTCAAGTCCATATCCAGACTTCAAAATTTTTGCTTCAAAAGAGGGCTCAATTGAGAATTTTTCTAAACAAAAGTTGTAGATCGAGTTTTGGGGAATAATTTTGGCTATTACAAAAATTTCGATTGGACCCCTCCCTCGCCTCCAATTTTGCCCAATACTACCTAGATACTTTCATTATTTCAAATTTGAGGGAAGGGAGGGGTTCAAGCAAAATTTTTATAATCAACAAAATTATTTCCCTAAGGTCTCAATCTACAACTTCCATTTGAATTTTTTTGATTCGACCCCCTCCTCATTTTTGAATGATAAGTAAGTATTCTCCATAGTGCAGTGACAGTGTAGTTAATGAAAATTTGAAAAGAAGGAGGGGTCTGAGTGAAATTTTTGTAATGACTAAAATTATTCCTACAATCTCAATCTATAACATTTGTTTGAAAAATTTTTCAATCATACCCATCTTTCCTCTCCAAATTTGGATATTGAGTGTCTACGTGGCATTAGACAAAAAATTGAAGGGGAGGGAGGGGCCTATAAAATTTTTTCGTAATAACCAAAATTATTCCTAAAATCTCAATCTACAACATTTGCTTGAAAAAATTTTCAATTATACCCAAATTACCCATCTCTTCTCCACAATTTTGGATATTGAGTATCTATACATGGCATTGGACAAAATTGGAGGGGAAGGAGGGGTTCTATCAAAATTTTTGTAATAACCAAAATTATTCCTAAGAACTGGATTTACAACTTTTGTTTAAAAAATTTTTCAATTGGACCCTCTTTTGAAGCCAAGTTTTGAAGTCTGGAAAATATGGGCTTGGAAAAAAATGGTAAAATGTGAATTGAGAAGATTACGGAATACAAGGAAATGGCGAAATTTAGCCAATCGTGAATTTTTTTGACAGTTTACAATAATATTTTCTTTATAATTCCATTTTTTTTTTAAAAAGAGAATCAAAAAATGTGACAAATTTAATATTCTGAGAAAAAAAAACTAGACCAAAACAATTTGAATATTTCTCTCTTGACTCTCTTTTTTACCCATCGAACTCGTACTTACTATAAATTTCTTCGTATAAGTCGAATTTAGAGCTTTTAACGACCAACCGAACTACCTCGTGAAAGAAACTTTCAAGCAATAACTACGCCCATAAAAGCTATTCAAAATGAAATAAAAGGATAAATTATCGGCTACATTATGACAATCGGTCAAACATTTGTACGTATTCGATAATTTTCGAAGTGGTCGTTATATTATCGGACTAAAGTTTGTTAATTTTTCTTCATCGTGTTTATTTGTGAAAATTACCATTTTAAATTATGAAAATGACTCGACTACGATTAACAAATTACCAGCGAATTGCCGCACAATATATACAGTGAACTTATACAGTTCACAAGGTCATTAATCGCACGCGTAACTTTCTTTTTTAATTCACTTTGTTTAATTATTTACAGTTTTTTTTTATTGTCGTTATTTTGTTGTTTTTTTTTCCTTAGAATTTTGAAAAACACTAATTTTTTAACACCTGGTGCTGATGCTATCCAAGTTGAGATATTTTCCATTCAATTTCGCAAAAGGAGGGTGTACCTTTTTTTTTTTTTTTTTTTTTTTTTTTTTTTTATTATTCTTTGCTGAAAACAACATATTTACATACAAAAGTACTGTGTGATCTCCCTGCCTTTTTTACCAAAGGCTTTCAAAGTACAGGGAGAGAGCACACCGCACCAAGGATTATTATGATATACTTTATAGTCTTAAATGATAGTTTTCTCACGGTAATTTTACCGGCTCCTGGGGCTCACTACTCGTACGCTTAGCGAATTACCTTTCGGATTCTTGCCTGGAGGGTGTACCTAACCTTGCTAGAAAAAAATTATCAAACGAACGAAAAATTTCCAAAAGTCTCGAATGCTCTTGCTTCGAGCCATTTTTCATTTTCGCGCTAAAAACTTGGCAAACTATTCACCAAAGTGTACTCTTCGGAATGCGAACTTTAGATGAATGTCGTGGCCATGAAATTTCTTTCCAACAAAGTACAACTTCTTAGGTCTTTTATGACGACGTTCCACAGGGATCGATCATAATAATAACAGAAAAATCTTCGTCCTTCGATAAAGCATTATTGTTTTCACATCGTTATTATTCTGTGGTGTAGAGACGTATTTTTTTTAAATGAAAGAAAAACTTGAGAAAAATTTTAAAACGGGAGAATAATGTTGCTACCTATCGCACTTCGAGTTATTATTTTTTGAATAGGTATATGTTTCCTCTTTTCTGGGTTGTATTTGATTTTCTCAAGGTAGGAGAGTAAACAAATTTTTCAGATTTCGAATCAACTATTGCGATTTCCGAACTCGAAAAACAACATTGAAAATGTCAACAATAATTTTTCGTTTCAAATAGTTGATATCAGATATGTACGTACTTTTTTAGGAAAATAAAAAGTAAAGTAGAGAAACAAATAAATTTTAAATCTAATAAAATACTTCAAAACACATCGATAATACTTGAAATGTTAAAAAAATCGCTAAGGGAAATTCTAAGCTCGAAGAAGGGGTGAAATTTACATTTTCATTTCGAACGAATCTTCAATAATAAATATTTTAGGCAAGATGGACAAATCAAATACAAACATAATTATTTACCTTATTTCTCAATTCATTTTCGACGATTTGGGTAATTTCGTAGAACTGACGGAGGGACATGAGGTGGAGCTCAAGTTCAAAGAAAATAATGTAAAAAAGAAATTAAAATTAAACTCACAAAATAGTGAAATAAACCCCAGACGAGATTTATCAAAAGTATGAAATTCAATCGAGCTGAAAACTAGTTTCGTAAATCGATACATTTTTAGGCGAATTTTCGTGAAAAATGTGACTATTGTGTTGGGCCCTGATTTGGAAGTTGGGCATGGGGGTTGACTTCTGATTTTATTTTTGGACTTCTGGAGCATGAAAAAAAAGATATTAACACTTTTTTCCAAAAAAAAAACACAACATACCTAATTGACATTTTTTAGGAGAAGAAATTGACATTTTTTAGGGGAAAAATTGACACTTTTACTCAAAAAAAAAATTTCAAAAAAATATCATTTTTTTCTTCAAAAAAATTCCTAAAGAAATTGACTGTTTTCCTTTAAAAAATTGACATTGTTTTTAGGTAAAGAAATTGACATTTTTTCTCCAAAAAAATTCAAAAAAATTAGGTACCTGGCATTTTTTTTTTCTTCAAAAAAATTTCTCAAAAAACAAAAAGACATTTATTCCTTGAAAAATTGACTTTTTTTCTTGAAAAATTGACATTTTCCCTCAAAAAATTGGCATTTTTCCCCTAAAAAAATTGACATTTGTTTTTAGGGGAAAGAATTGAAATTTTTTCGAAAGAAAAATAACACTTTTTCTCTAAAAAATTGTTTTTTTAGCATAGTATATTCCTTTAAAAAAATTCAAAATTTTTCACAGATTTTCAATCTTTTGCCTTTTTTTCCCATCAAAGTTGTTTCTGTTCGTGTTAATTATTATTTACCAATTTTTTATTTTCCCTCAACTCAATTCTAAGTAATTTTTACGTTAATCCACCGTTTTGATTCTTTGATCAGCTGAGAAAATTTCTGAAGGAATGCAAACTGGGAAAGAAAATTCGGCTTCCAAGTAGCCGCTCGACTGCTACGCTTTTTTCCAAATTGCCTAAAACTCGTAAATTTTTTCCAGTCCATGAAAGACTTCATATAAATCGAACCATTTTCGAATCTGTTTACTTGGAAACGAACTCGTTAAAATCAAAATACTGTAAATCGATAATTTACAATCCTATGCAAACCAGAAACGCATAACAATGGTTCTAAACGAAAGTTACATATTCGAAATAGCTCATTTCGATATCCGAATCATTAATTCGCAGTCTGAATTGAATATCGTCACCAGAGTCCATAGTGAAATTCAAGACAAGGCTAGAAATTCCTCGATTCTCATGCCTCTGCACTGTTGTAATGTAACAATAACACGCGCCTTATATCCTCGTCATATGACCAACAATACGAGTACAGTACAAAGATAGATTGGTAAATAATTGATGAACGGTTATAATACTGTCACAGGTCGCGTGGTTCACCCACAAAACGCGCAGTATCTTCGATTAATTCCCTATTTAGCCGAAATAACCGCAACGGAATATTTTATTTTGTAAACTCGATGATATCTATTTTTGCCTCTGTAGACTATTTATCATATCTCGTTTCATAGGAGTCGATTTCACGCGACTAATTTCCATCTTATCTTTGTATATATGCGGTCGTACAGACAGAAGAAGCAAACTGGTGTACATTTGACCAGCAGCAGCAGCAGAAGAATTAACAAAGACATTTATTTTTCGAGAATAACTGAACTAGACGTGCGTCTGTAAGAAGACTGAAGAGAGAGAAAGATAGACTGACATTGGCAATCGATGATACCGGTAATAATCATTACGTAGAAATGTTTTTGTCCGCCGCGCCAACCGTAGCGATGATTCATTAGTTGATTTGGTGTAAGACACAGTGGTTGGTAAACTGGTTATGCATTTTATAAATATTTCTACATCCTTGAATTTATAATGTAAATAATTGGAGAGGAAATCGAAACACTAGGAGATGAAGATGAAGATGGGCATCCGGTTAAAATCTTCACTTATCGACTACTGATTTTACTCCTAAAAGTTGAGATTATTTTTTAACCTTATTTTGGAATTTTTATTTTTATTCCAATATTATTTACAAATAATTTCAATTAAGCTTAATTTCAAATATTTTCGAGAAAATCGCTTATTGTGAGGACAAAATTTGACTGAAAAAACAAAATATCTAGCGAATCATCTACGTAAATCTTCCTTCGATTATCAGAGATTGCTAAGTACGCATTTTCCATATGTTGCTTACACGTAAATACGTGGATAAAGATAATTACGCGCCATAAAATAGACCTATTTTGGTAAACACGCGTTTACCAACTTTTAATGATTCACACCACCCCTGAGGTCAGCTTGTTGCAACGCCTTGTTACGCGACAATAACCGCTTATTGTATCCATGTACACGATGATATCAGTATACATAAAAATGTGCATTACTATACAACTAGCATACGTATGTGTTACTCTTTCTTTTCTTCGCTCTCTATAAATTACGGTATACAACTCGAACTCGAAGATAATATGTTTTTATCATAGAGTAATAAGTGTATTCTCTCTTGTTTGAAAATTATTTATCTGATGTTTAGGAAGAAATCTATTCCAAATAATTGATAACATCGAATACAATAAAGATTTCCCCCCTGGTCCCACCTATCCTGACTATGTGCTTAGGTACTCGTGTTTTTTTCAAACGACCAGGCTTTTTTGTTCGCATGAAATTTTCCACACGGTCGAGCGAAATAACTAGTGTCTATTTTACTGAATTTTAAAAAGTCCAATAGTGACATTTAAAATTGGAGGAGAGGGAGGGGTCCAATCGAAATGTTTGTAATAACCAAAATTATTTCCAAGACTTCAAGTTACAACTTTTGTTTGAAAATGTTTTTAATTAGATCCCTCCCTCCCCACCAGTTTCGCATAATATTCCGAAGATTCTATTTTTAAAATTGAGCGAGGGAGGGAGGGTGGAAGGGGTCAATTGAAAAATTTTTCAAATAAAAGTTGTAGATTAAGATCGTGAAAACAATTTTTGTTATTTTAAAATTTCGATTGGATCCCTCCCTCTCTTCTGATTTCATGTAATACCAGGTAGATCCTTTTTCAAAATTGGGGGAGGGGTCAACTGAAAATTTTTTCAAGCAAAAGTTGTAGATTGAGGGTCTAGAAATATTTTTTGTTATTATACAATTTTCGATTAGACCCTTCCCTCCCCTGAAATTTTGCATAATATGATTTAGATACTTTAATTATATTAAAAATTGGTGAAGGTAGGCGTTCAATTGAAATAAATTTCAAACAAAAGTTGTAGCTTGAAGTCTTAGAAATAATCTTGGTCATTAGGAAAATTTCGATTGGACCCCTCTTTCCCCTGCGATTTCGAGTATCAATTATCTATTTGGTATACTGGACTTAGTAAAATTCAACAATAACGATCCTCGTCTATGTAAACAAATTGAGCAAACTAGACACTAGTATCTCAATACACTTTCAATCCTCCTCTTCCTCTACAAGTTGTACTATTTTCACGAGGCTGAGCTGCTGAGCATCTTATATATTTTCGTCTTTGTTTCTAATGATTTTTGGGAATCCATAATCAACGAATGGACTGACAACTTATAATGGCCTAGTTAATTTGCTTTGGCTGGCCCTGGCGATGAGTCTGTGCGTGCATTATAGCCTGGGTACATATTAGCAGTGCTAGTAATTGAAATATCGACTTTCGATTTTTTTTTTTCGATACAGTTTTCCGATATTGTAACGTTTTCGTGGCGTTTACTCAAGTAATTGGCGGTTAATGTTGCGTGTGATTTTCATTTCTAGGTTATATGTCTGTATGTTGTTTTTTTTTTCGAACGCCAGGAGTTCATTGGTGAAATTTTTTTCAGTTTCATTATTGAAAACGACGCGTGGGTGTTACTATTAGAAATTATTTTGCATGAGAATTAGTTGAATGGGTAAATGATAAATGTATAGGGATTAGGGAACCGAAAAAAGTGGAAAAAGAACTTTGATTGAAAATTTTTTAAATAGTTTTCTAGTTGGTGTTGAAACAATTTGCAAAGAAATCGATTTTTAATATCTTGGCTACGAGGAAATTTTTATGAAAAAATTCTTCCATTTCATCTCATTTGATATTGGACGGATGAAAGGGAAATAATGTTGATTCGAAAAATTTTCAGCCGATGCGGAATTTCATCGTAGCAATAATTTTCAGCACAGCTCGAACAATTTGTGCGATTTCTACGAAGAAAAAATTACGGTATTAGAATGTTCTGCATTCATATTAAAAAACCATAAACTATAATTCTTGAAATTCCTGAAATAGGGATAATAATTGGAATAATGATAAAACACAACGTAGGTTTAACTTTACTAAAAAACAAATTAGTTTAAAAAATTTTAGAGAAAAAAAACCATTGAAAACTTTTTTTTTTCAATTTTGTTTAAAAATAAAATTTTAAAAAGATTTATTTTTCAAATACATTTTTTTAAAAATTCTAATCACTAGAATTTTTTTGTTTTAATAAAAATAAGTACAATTTTTTTCAAAAATTTTGGAACTGCAATTCCTCGAGTTTTCCTTAAAACAAATTCGTACAAAGTTTACCTAGGTAAGAAACTTTTCTTCCATATTTTTCAAAACTGAATACAATCTTTTCACAATTTTTTTATAACACAATTTTTTTTCGTTTTGATCAAAAAATTCAAAGCTTTCAAAACACGAATTCTTAAACATTTTAATCAAAAATATTTCATTTTTCAAAAAAAATTTCCAGTTTTCCTCAAAAATTTTTTACAAATTTAAATTTTTCAACTCACTTTTTAAATACTTTCAAATAGATAGGTACTTACAATTTTTTAATTTTCCTACAAAAAATTTTACATAACATATATTTTTAAAAATTTAATCAAAAACATTTGTCCTTATTTTTTAAATTTATAATTTTTCCAGTTGGGTTCAAAAAATTGATCAAAAGCAGTTTTTTACAAATTTTTTCAAACAATTTTTTCAACTGTCGTTGACAATTTTTTTTTTTTTTTTTTGAAAATTTCAAACTCTTTTTGACAAAGTTTTAAATTTTAATCAAGATCAATTTTTCAGTTTTGCTCAAAACAATTTTCAAGCATGCATTTTTAAAAATTTTAATCAAAACACTTTTTCTCATATTTTTATTCGAGCATAATTTTTCTAATTTTACTCAAAAAAAATTAGTTCAATAACATTTTTCCAAAACTTTTCAAAGTAGTATTTTTTCAATTTTGCTCAAAATATTAAACACAACTTTTTGATGATTTTGATCAAAACCAATTTTTTTTAATTTTTCAAAATTCAATTTTTTCAATTTTTTTTTCTTTAAAAAATTCAAAATTTTCAAATTCAATTTTAAAAATAATATTAGTTTGGTTAGAAAACTTTCAAAAATTTTTCTAATTTTCGTTAAAAATAAACTTTTACCAAACTGTTTCAAAATAAAGGCCTAACTTACTCAGTTTGGCTCAGAACAAAATGTCAGAATTTTTTTTTAACGCAATATCGTGAAAATTTTGTTTCTTGAAAAAAATATTTCTATTCAAAGAATTTAATGTAAGTTGATATTTTTGAAAACAATTCTGTGATTGGCCTGGATCCTTTGAAAATGTGTACTTCAAAATTCTCAACAATTCTACACCCAACTCTATTCTTTGAAACTCCAACACAGTGCAATAGCTTCGAGCATGCTTTAACCCCTATTTTCATTATCACTACCTCAACAAAACCGCACAACACATAGTTCGTTTGACGATGAACAATCCATGTCAACCTTAATGAACGTAAATAATGTCCCAAAGTATAACGGTGATAACTCGTGCTATACGGAGAAACGATGAAAGAGAAGACACAGGCGAAAAAAAAACTGGTCTTTGAACTGCTACCATGATAATTTACATGTGAAAATTTATCGCTCGTAACAAAATTATCGCTTCCCAAAAATTTTCATCTATGTATGTTCTACTTGGAAACCATATCATGTAAAAAAAAAAATGGAAAAAAAGGCGATAAACCGATGGAAGAAGACACCAGGCAACTGCTGAGTAACGGCGGTGATGATGGCAGTGGCGGGTGCGAGGTTTGGTTTATTAAACTTGCAGTTGTACATGATTATCTGTTATTACTCGAATGCAATGTTGCCATGTTCTATAGCATATTATATAGACGGTGATGTTGGTCTTCTTCTTGGTATATTATATGTAGAGCCTCCGACGATGTTATTCTTTTATCTACTCGTCGAACAACAGCTGACTGGCGTCTGATTTCGTTTTACTTTTTCCACGGTTGCGTGGGTCATCGACGTGTCTCAGTTGGATCGTTTCTTTCTACCGATTGATACATAAACGCATATATTATATGAATAACGGTATAAACGCTCTTATATATTTATACTCGACTCATTAAATCAACACACGAATACGATTCTTTTCATAATTAGCTCGCCGGTCGATTATCTGAGAAACGAGCAGCATCGACGAACAACGAACAACAAAAGTACTTAAAAGACGCGCGAATCTTCAAATATGGCCAATTAATTACCTCGTACATCGTATTCGTATACGTACTTCGTCGAGCCAGCCAATCGTTTTTTTCCTCTTTTTTTTCTTCCAAACCGACCAAAAAACTAGAACAACTCGTCCTTCTCGCATCATACAAAACCGCTTACCAGCTGCGTCTCAGGAAACCTATACAATTTGAATAATTAGCTAAAATTTCGTCTCGTTGCCCGCATCGAACACTTGCGCATACGTCTGGCGTAAAAATTACTATTTTTATAATTCGATTCCATAACACATTGCAAATTTTCAATGAATGGATCACCGCGGTACAGTTTTTTGGCACCCTTCCCCCAGGCATGAAATTCAGACACTTTCAAAGTAACTTTGTTACTATTTCGCATGGTGGTCACTTTTTGTCACCATTTGCCCAAAATGGTCACTAAAGTCACTTTTTCCAGACTTTTCGTCGAGGTCTTTTTGAAAACCAACAGAGAAATGAAAAATTGAAAGAAGTTTTTTTTCCCAAAAAATAATTCTCTTAATCCACAATAAAAATTGATATTTTTATAACTCATTCTCTCTTCAAAACATTGTGGGATTTTTTTAATCTAAAAAAATAGTAGATTTGGAGTGAAAGATTATTTTCTCAAAAAAATAAACCAACAGATTTTTTTATGATTTTACTCAGAATAATTTAGAAAAAAAAAATTCCAAAAACATTATTATGAGTTTTTCTTCTTCACAAAATTGTGGGATTTTTTCTTCTCCCAAAGATTGAAAGATTTTTTTACTTGAAAAAAAAATCATACTCATAATTTTTTTTTTTTTCAAATGAAATGATTTTTTTTTCATTCCATTTTTACTCCATAAAAATGAGAAATGTTTCACTTAAAAAAATATTAAATATATTTTGTCTGCAAAAAATTGAGATTTTTTTTACATTAAAAAAAAAAGTTTTTTTTTAAAAGTAATGAAGACCAAAAATTGAATTTTTCCCCTAAAAATGAAAAAGAAACAAATTTTTAAAAATTTTAGAAATTATTCCAGAAAAAATTGAAAGATTTTTTTAAGACGTTTTTTCGTCAAAAATAAGGGTTTTTACTCCAAAAAGTTGAAAATTTATTTACTTCCAAAAAAATGAGAGGTTTCTCCAACTCCAAACAAGTTGTTTTTTTTTTCAAACAAATTAAGACCAACAATTGAGATTTTTTTCTTTAAAAATGCGGTGGTCGAAAAATTTAGAGATTTTCTCTCTAAAATTAAAAGATTTTATTCTAAGACGATTTTAATTTTTTTTTTTCAAATTCAAAAACATAAGAAATTAATTACTCAAAAAAGTTGAAAATTTTATTACTCTAAAAAAATGAGAGATTTTTATTCCAACAAAATTGGGAGATTTGTTTTCAAAAAAATTACTAGATTTTTTTGCTCCATTTTTTTTTTTTTTTTTTCAAGAAAAAATTAAGACCAATAATTGAGAATATTTTTTACTTAATGTTGTAGTTTTCTTTCCCAAAATATAGGTAACAAAACAAAATTCTGAATAAAAATCAAGAGATTTTCAATGCAGTTTTTTTTTCTCAAAAATTAAAAAATCAAACATTTCTGTTGCCATCTTTGTTCACTTCTTGAATAATTTTGGTCATTAAAGTCTCTAAAAAAAAATCGAAATAGCGGATTTTATGTCTGCGCCTTCGTAAAATTTGCCAAGTCCAATACTACATAGATACTTGATATCCAAAATTGGTGGAGAGGGAGAGCCCAATCGAAATTTTTATAATAATCAAAATTATTTCCAATACTTCAAGCTACAACTTTTGTTCGAACATTTTTTTCAATTGGATCTCTCCCTCTCCCACCGATTTAGCATAACACTCCAATGATACTAATTACTGGTTAGAGGAGTGAGGGAGGAAAGAATTGAAAAATTTTTGAAATAAAAGTTGAAAAATAATTTTAGTTATTATAAAAATTTCGATTGGATCCCTCGCTCTCTCTCCTCCGATTTCACATAATATCAGGTAGATACTTACTTTTTTCAAAATTAGCAGAGGGGTCCAATTGAAAAAAATTTCAAACAAAAGTTGTATATTGAGGTCCTAGAAATAATTTATGTGATTATAAAATTTTCGAATTTTCGATTAGAGCTTTCTTTGCAACTTTGCCCTCTAATTTCGCAAAATATGACTTCGGTCCTGTGATACTAAAAACTGGCAGAGGTAGGAGTCAATTAAAAAAAAATTCAAACAAAAGTTGTAGCTTGAAGTCTTAGTTATAATTTTGTTCATTACAAAATTTTAGATTTGATCCCTCCCTCCCCTCCAATTTCGTATATAAAGTATCTATGGAGCGTAGTATTGGACTTGGTAAATTTTACGACAGTGCCAAAAAAACAGTACTGCGGCAATACACTCGTAAATTTTCACGCCACCCTGTGAAATGGCGACAAGAACGCCGAAGAAAGTAGCTGCTCGTACGAGCAGGCTTTTAATTCTCTCGCCATGGTCGACGCGAATGGCGCCAAAAGCCGAGGCCCAAAAGTAGATTTCATTTTTGGCGGCGAAGCGGTCGTATTCGTGACGTACGCTCGTGAACGGCCGGAAGAAAGGGCTTTGGAAGGTTTCAAACGCTGCAATCGGATGCAATATGAAATTCCCTTAGGGTGAGATGCAAGTTTAATGACCCTTTCTTCATTTTTCCACCGTGCCACACTATTTATTGCAGTGCTGTTGTCGCGCGTATAATTTTTTCTCTTTCTTTTTCCTCCCTCCTCCACTGAAACGTAAACATGATTTTCCATTGAATTGGCGAGTCGCAGTGTTTTGTCCATTTCAACAGTATTAAGTGACATGGCCTCTGTATCTAATCTTTAGAAAATCTACCCCCTTATTACGAAATCTATTTATGGAAGATTTCTATTCTTATTGTGGAAAAAATAAGTATTTATTTGACAATATCGGCGAAATCTCCAATGTCGAGGTTTCCTTTACACTTTTCCTCGTACGACGAATATTTTCACCATTTCCAATTCAAATTATGAACTATACCAAACGCGGAGTTAAATTTAAGACGTTGATTCATTAACCAAAAATATTTTATCGATTCGTATCGTCGTTTCTCTCTCATTCTCCTCAATCTTATACGTACATAAGTTTTTCCAACAAAAAAATCCACTTTATCCTGATTTAGAAAAGCAAACAATAAAATTACCATTTCCACGAAATCGTTGTAGGTATATAGGTACTATATATGTATATATTTTGAAGAGAGCATTACCCTAATGATACAAATACTTCGAACTTTTTTTCCCTTTTCTGAATCCATCCAACTCACGCAAATGAGCGCTTTCACGCGAGACAAGAATTCTACGAGTATCCAATGTTCGGTCAACAATCCACGTCGTGTTGTAATCGCACGTCGTTGACGGAAAAATTTTATCTTTTACCCTTGAATAAAAATTCGGTTTCTTTCTATCTGCTTTTTTATCAACTTATAATTTTTATGTTTTCAATTTTACGTCATAGGTGTTTCTCGAAAAAATGTTCGGGATACAATATAAAAGCTCGTATATTTCGAAACATATCACACCTTCAAGTGCATTTTTTCTTACGAAATTTATACTCGTGTGTTGAGTAATGCAACAAAGGTCGTAGGATTAGGTGTACCTAACGAAGACAAATCTCAACGAAACAAATTAATTGGTTAAAAATCAGGACGACTTTCATACGGAAAAGAGTTTTGGCAGTCAAGAAATTAGATCGTGTGGGAGTAACTAAAACTCGAATTTTTGAAAATTGCCATAAGTAGAAGCCTAAGAAATGGACTATATTAAATTAACGAGAAGTCAATGTAAAGCAATGAAACGATTTTAAAAATTATAAACGAATTATAAATTTAAAAAATGTATTCATAGAAAAAAGGACATTTAACCAGATAAGATAAGATAAACGGTACGTTCACGAAGGAGGAAATGTTTCACTCCAATTTTAATAAAAACAATGACTAATTAAAAAAAAAAAAAAAATAGCAAATAGAAATAGATAACTTTTTGATGAACTCAGTATGAAACTGATTTTTTTTTTTAATAAATGTTTAGAAGATTTTTTTATCGAGAACTTGTAATTGGGATATTGTTTAATTTTTTTTTCATAAAAAATTTTTTGAGCACCTAATCTTCAAAGGATTTCTTCAGCATAACTAATTTTTCTATTCACTTTCGTCTTCTATTCAAAGAATTTTTCATAAGAAAATTTCTTAGAATAATTTTATCAATTTTTTAATATTTATTAAATAAGTACCTATACAAACTTATTTTTAAAAAAAATCAAAAAATTCGTGAAGAAATTTCAAAGTCCAAAATATCTCAAGGTTCCGAGAAAGAAAATTTCATTTAAAAAATCTGTGGGTGCTAAAATTTATACAGAAGGAATTGAAAAAGTTTACAAAACATGGAAACTTGTATAGAGCAATAAAGATAGAAAAAGCTTAAAATTAAAAAAGCGATAAGTTTTTTGGGAAAATGGGGGCAAAGCTCTTGAAATTTCGATCTCACAATTTTAGAATCTAGGCTCTGATGATAAATTCCCTGCGGAGAATTTCTAGGGTTTGAACCTACCCTTGGTGAGGTCCCCCAAGTGAGTTACCGCTGGGTCTGAGTATTAAAAAAAAAAAAGGCTCTTTTCGAGAAGAGCTGCAGAGGATTTTTTTAGCATGATTTTTTTATTGATTTCAATCTTTAGAATTTTTTTTTCAAAAATTGAGTTTGTAGGATAATTTTATGTTTTTTTCTTTATAGAAATAAAAAGAAATTCATAATTTTTTTTCAAAAAATCTGTAAAATAAATTTGGATTTTTATTTGAGAATTTTTTCCCAGTTACTTATAGAGAGATTATTTCAAGAAATATATATTTTTCAATAAAATAGGTACATTTTTTCCAACAAAAAAAATCAAGAATTTTGAATTTTTCAGAAAATTTATAAAGAGTAATTTTGTGAATTTTTAATCAACTTCCAATTTTTTTTAGTGAACACATCTTTTTTTTTTTCAAGAAATATTTATCTACACTCCTGAAGATGTTCTTAAAAATATATTTTTTTGTCACCAAAAAAAAAATCAAATATATTTTTCAATATTTTGTTTTCTATAGAATTTTCTCTTTGAAATAATTTTTCACTCAACTGTCTTTATTCGCCGTTAAAACATGAATTTTTTTCACAGGGTGGTTCGATGGGTAAACAATCTCCATTCTTGTGTGAAACAGCGTTTATTAGTAAAATTAGTTTTGTTTTTTTTAAAAAGACAAAATTACTAATTTTGAACATTGAATAAAATATTAAACATGGATACAAATCAACGATCTATTCGATTTATTAATATTGAACCACTGATCGAAAAATCGATCTTAACCGAAATCCAAAAATTTAGAAAACTAGAAAATTAGTTAATCGATTTTATTTGACTCGAGAATCCAAATTCCACTGAAAATTGAAAAAGAAACAAATAACACTCCTTACCATGTGGAACACATTTGGGAGGAAAATTTTGAAAATTTGGTTTACTATACGTAAGCTTCGTAAATATCTCGTATAAAAAGAAATTCGTTCGACGTTTATTTTCGACATTCCATTACATACACGTGCGTTTATATACTCATGAGAATAACAAACCGAAACTAGGTTCCTTATGTCAACTGACGTTCTAAAAAAAAAAATAAAATAAAATAAAAACCATACGCGAGTTCTCATGACAAAGTGAAACTAAACATTTTGTTGTGTCGCAACCGAAGCCATTTTTTGCTTTTGTTTTTCAAAACCCATGTGCTTTTGTGAACTGAAAACTACGAAAATCATCAAAACACGCATGCGCTGTTCGCCAGCAGCGACAATATGGTTATAAAATGTATCCATTCGACGATTCTTTTTGCGAATATGGATTTCTTATGTAACCTCATTACTATTATTATTCGCGAGAACCAATTAGACTCGTGAAATTAGAATCCATTACAACTCGAGTCGAGTCTCGAAGTGTTTTTCGTGTTCAAATGGCACATTTTCATTCGCCTTGTCTACGCTATACAACGCAGAGCGTTGGCAATTTTCGCATATAACGCCGAGAGGCTTTTGCAATCGAGCTCATAAAACGTCGACGCGAGTTACTTGATAGAATTTCGTTGGTATTACTTTGACGCGCGTGTATTACAGAGTCATACAGTGTGGTTTGGTAGACATCTGAAGCGTGACCAATTGCCCATTACAACGGTTGACCAGCTTGGCACTTGAACGTATATGCACATTGCATTATCTCGTACATATATTTTATATTGTATTTATCGATATTAGGGTGGCCCTTATTTTACCTTTTTCGACTTTTTAAATGTCTTACCCCCCCAAAGTGTGTTCATTTTATGAGAAAATAATTCCCTATTTTTTATTTTTTCCCTAACTGAATTTTAACCCGTGCCGGGTCACCCCCTTTTTTGGAAAAATAAAAAAAATTCACCGATTTTCAAAATCTTGCACTTTTTTGGAGATAACCCATCAAAGGTGTTCCTTGTCATGAGAATGAACTCCCAATTTTTTATTTTCCCCCCCCCCAAACTTAATTTTAAGTGATGTTAAAAGGCACTCATTCCACTTTTTTGAGGTATAGGAGTTACTAGTGGGGTGATTTTCAGAAAAAAAAATCTGCATCAGCTGATATGGTCGCCGACCTCATTCCGAGCGTAGAAGTGGGAGAACTAGAAGTGTCTTTTTTAGTGTGCGTAAGCACACTATTGGTTTCAGTCTTGAAATATAAAATTTTGAAATAGGTTTATCGAGGTTAACTCATTAATGATGGGATGGATTTGGTTCAAATTTTCAAGGAATGTAGAGTTCATGAAGGCGGAGGGCCAACGAGATTTGTGTGTGAATCTAATGAGTAATTATCGAGATAATTGCAATTTTCACTTGAATAAAAAAAGGGAAAAGGGGACTTTTCTATTATTCATATCTTATCTTATCTTGGGGCAATAAATTTAAAGTGTTCAAAATCGAACAATGGTCACGTCACAACGTCCTCTTTGTGCTCTGCGGTTTTATCTTTTTTGGGGCAATAAAAATTTAAAATGTTCAAAATCAAACTTTATCAGCACAGCAGGTGGTAAAAAAATCAGAAATCACGTCTCAGGCTCAGGGCAATAAATTCAAATTTTCAAAATCAAACAATGGTTCGTGTTTAGTTCTTATCTTATCTTTGCTTAGGGCAATAAATTTTAAATGTTCAAAATCGAACAATGATTCCGACTTGTGGTCTGCAGTCTTATCTTATTTTGGGGCAATAAATTTTAAATGTTCAAAATCGAACAATGGGTCGATCTAGTTTTCAGTTTGAGTGAATGGGAAGGTGGTGTGACTATGCGATGTTGGTGGGGGGCATGGCAAATTGAAATACCAAAGTAAGTATGCTTATGTTAGGTTAGGCTACTTACTGATAACTTTTCATAAAAGTTATTTCAGTAATACTACTCAGTAATTTTAGAATTCAAGCTACGCACACTGTTAGAGCTGCGCTTGCGCAGGTGTCTGGTTTAAAAGGGACTCATTCCGGAAACAATGCAAAAAGTACTGTTATATATTACGGAATGAGTGCTTTTTAACAAAAGTTGGAAAAAGAATTCCACTTTTTTTTTACAACTTTTTTTAAAAAGCACTCATTCCACTTTTCGTCTTTTAAAAAGCATTCATTCCACTTTTTGCTTTTTCAATTTTTGTTATAAAGCACTCATTCCACGTTTTTGAGGCTCCATAACAGGGGCGGTAGAGGGATTTTTAAAAAAATGACTCCGTAGTCATGTCGGGTATGCTTCAACGTACATATGAGCCAAATTTCAAAACCCTACGATTTTTTCTCGATTTTTGAGATAGTTTTTTTCGTTTTTCTCGGAATCACTTTTTATGGAATGAGGGCCTTTTAACATCCGCCGATTCAAGTGGTACCTGGGGGCTCCCCTAATTTTTCAAAAAAATCAAAAACAAGAAAATTGAGCAAAATCGTTCCTTTTAGCATTTCAAGTTGTTGCATTTCGTAAGAGAAAAATTCTTTACGAAATGCAACAACTTGAAATGCTAAAAGGAACGATTTTGCTCAATTTTCTTGTTTTTGATTTTTTTGAAAAATTAGGGGAGCCCCAGGTACCACTTAAAGTTAAGTTTGGGGGAAGATAAAAAATTGGGAGTTCATTCTCATGACAAGGAACAACTTTGATGGGTTATCTCCAAAAAAGTGCAAGATTTTGAAAATGGGTGAATTTTTTTCATTTTTCCAAAAAAGGGGGGTGACCCGGCACGAGTTAAAATTCAGTTAGGGAAAAAATAAAAAAATGGGAATTATTTTCTCATAAAATGAACACACTTTGGGGGGTAAGACATTTAAAAAGTCGAAAAAGGTAAAATAAGGGCCACCCTAATCGATATACACGCCTTTGAAATTCAAATGCCATATTCGCAACATAAGGTCCCCATATGGAAAATTACAACGTATTTTCAATTCGAAAAAATCGTCTAGATAGATGGTTCGATTAACTGGAGTGAAACTTTCTCGGTGGAATACGCCAATTTATTGATACGACGCGACGCGACGCCGACAAGCAAAATGTGATTTGTCGTTCGTGTTCGGGTAAAGTTTACCAAACGACAACTTTACTGTTTGCTCGTTGTAGATTAAAAAAAACGCACAATCGACATCTGGGTAATTCTTTTTAGCAGATCGAATACAATAGGGTGCTTCGACGCGAAAGATGGGAATATTATGAACGTGGAAAATTCCTTCCTCAATTTCACAGCGTACCGAATAAATATCTAAAAATTCAAAATATACAGTATTTCTCGAAAATGTAGTGAATCCAATAAATCTCGAATTGAAAAAACCCATTGATGAATAAAAATGTGTTTTTACAGGGCTTCGTGAAAATGCACTACCTAAAAAACTTTCATTTTATGATTTAAAAGACTCGAAATTTAGCAATGAAAAACTGAAACACCTGTATCCTGTAATACGTCTTTCAAATGAAATTCTATAAAGGGGTAGTCGAGGAGAAGGGTAATAAAAACGAAACCGACCTTGTAAAATTTATACTGAAATAAAGGAAGTATTATAGATTTCGGATTTAGAAGAAAGCAGGTGCAAAGTAGGTCAATATTTCAACGTAAAAATTCAATAGAGTCAGTAACCATTGCCTCTTGAATTTCTTAGTCTCTCTTATTTCCTATTATAATTCAACAATATTATTCTTTAAAATTATTTATCGATTCTTCCTTTATTTAAATGTTTTCCGAGTTGCTTCACTCCCCTAACAAAAAATCTACCTACCTTTGTGAACACTCGAAATAAAGAATTTTTCAACAAAAAAAAATTGTAGATTGAGATGCTTAGAAGGAGAACAATTTTGATCAGACTCCTCCATCTCCTCCTGTTTTGCATAATAGTGAATTTTGAACTCATTACGCAAAATTGAAGGGGAGGGGAGGGTCCAATCGAAAATTTTGTACTAATAAAAATTATTCCAAGGATTTCAATCTACGACTTTTGTTCGAAAACATTTTGAATTGAGGCCTTAGGTACAGAGGTGAGTAGATTTTTTGAAAGAAAGGGCGACCTCCGTAAAAATTGAACCTCAACTCATTTTTTTTTTCAAATACCTCCTAGATTACGACTCAATTATAAAATCGTTTTCAACCTGTCAATCTAACTTTGTACGTAGGTATGCTTTTTTCATCACCCTATACGCCGTTGAAAGAACCATACGACTAATTTTTGTCATGCCTTCGACGTCAATGTTCGCATAATTTTGAAAAATGTTCGTATTTAATGATGCTAATTTTCACGCGAAATTTATGTCAACAGGAGTCGATCGACAAGCAAAGACGCGAGAGACACTCGTACATCGAATGGTGCCCTTCATTCGCGAGGGAAATGGCCTGTAATTTTCTCCTCCCCCCCCCCCAAACTCACAGTAAATGAATTTTCAAAGGTCGTAACGAATCGTGCATTTATTCTTCAGTTCTAACGTAAAGATAATAAATAGGCATTTATATCATTAATGCTTTGAATGCTTCGATTGCAAAATATCAGGTATTCAGTGCTCGTAAATAATTTTACTAGGTCAGGTACCAATGTTTTTAACGACAATAGTGACTAATTCAATCAAATAAATCACAAACACCTAAATTGATAATAATGAATAGTTTGGACCAAAAAAAAAAATACAAAATACAAAATACGAGGGGTGTTCAATAAAGACTGTCACTTGTGCTTTTTTTCGCAGAGAAATGATCTGAGGGGTCTGAAACCCTCATAAATCGATTCCTCGCGTCATTTTACATTAGAATACCAAGTTTCAAGTTCCTAAGTCGACTGGTTCTATTTTTAATTATTTTAATAAAACGCGAGTAAAATTTTCGCCTCTAAATTTTTAACAAAATTTATTATAAAATTTTGAATATTCTTGGATAAATCGCTAGTTGAAACAGGTTGAAACGTACGAGGGGTTGAAATAATGTTTTGGGGATAGTGCAGTGACTAAATGATCTGTTCTTGTAGGCACCAGTCCTTTCTGAACATCAGGGGCAGATGTAAGGTGTAAAGGGGGAAACGGTGCACCACTTGCAGCCCTCACCGAAGATGATATCGACACTAAACAGAAAATATCCGCACCAATCGCCGCCTAACTATCGAAAAACACTCTCCTATACTTCAGATAACATTATCAAGCGCAGACACCTACATATGCGCATGTCCCACGCCTGCGCACATTGGCTCTCTCATTACCTGACTCTGGAGAGTGAATGTGCGAGTTCTGCTTCAACTTTCATGGTCCAGAAAAAATCGAAACAGTGTCGCAACTGATCCAAAGTCTAAATTCGACTTCGACCATCTTTTTCCTTTACCCTCAAGCTGAAAAACACATGAAAGTTCCACGTTTACCCCCCCACCCCCGCAACAAAACAAAGTTTAGAGGCGAAAATTTTACTCGCGTTTTATTAAAATAATTAAAAATAGAACCAGTCGACTTAGGAACTTGAAACTTGGTATTCTAATGTAAAATGACGCGAGGAATCGATTTATGAGGGTTTCAGACCCCTCAGATCATTTCTCTGCGAAAAAAAGCACAAGTGACAGTCTTTATTGAACACCCCTCGTATAACATAGAAAATAAAAAATAATGTTAATTTTTGAAAAAAATGGAAGAAATTTTTCTTTGGAATTTAAAAAAAAAATTGATGACTTTTAAACATTTTGTCAGACATTCTGAAACATGATATTTTTGATTTCTTTTTTTTTCATCAATTTATTTCAAGCTTTTAAATACCTATTTTATTTGACTTTTTTAATTTGTAATTTATGAATTGTAATAACGAAATTAAACGATCAATTTCTTCAAAATCATCAATTCACCAATTTGGAACACGAAATTGCCAATTTGAAATTCAAATTTGTCAATTTTCGGACCTTCTCAAGATACGAGGGGGGGGGGGGGGGGTTCCACCCCCTGTTCTCGGTCATTGAAATGAAATATGGGTGCTCGAAATTTCAAGTAGAATTGAAAAATTATCGAAAAAGTAAATACTTAAATCAACTTACGAATTATTATTCACATATTTCACTTACTAACGAGCCAAGCTGAATAAAACAATCACTTACCTGAAACAGAAAAGAAAAAAAAAGAAATTAAAAATCAGTAAATTAGGAAATTAATTACTTTTTGACAGATTCTGCCAAATTACCAATTTTATGGATAATAGATTTTAAAATTTACTTTTCTTGTGAAAAAATCATATTTTGAACATTTTTATTCTTGAACTGCTACCAAAAGAATTTTCTGCCAAGCAGTGCTCATTTTAACAAATTTTTCTTATATTACTCTTTTTGGGAGAGATTTGTGTTAAAATTGAAAATTCGTTTACTTATTTTTTCAAAATACTTATTTCCTAATAATTTTTTCAACACAAATTTGTTTATAGAAGATTTCCTTAGGATAATTTTTTTACTAACAAAATTTGGTAAGATTCATGCTGAGGATACCCCTCATCGATCTCCTCATACGCAACCACCCTAAATGCAACAGTTAGAAGGTGATGCCTTCAAAGTAGCCCCCATCAAATGTTGAAAAAATTTAATGAAAAATTTTTCTAAAAAAAAAGGTTGGTTAATTTTTTTTTGACTGAGATCAAATAATGTTTTTCAAAAATTTAAAGGGGAATTATTTGCAAGAAAAATGAAAAAATAAACACTTTCCGATTTAAAATTCAAAAAAAAAAAAAAGGAAGAAAAACCCGAGCAGCACACTCGACAAATTATCGAAATAAAAAATCGACAGAATATCGAATTCGATCGACGAATTATAGTTAGCAAAAATTTCGAGATTATAGTAAGATATTTTATCGATAATATATCTATAATATCGAAAGATAATTTTACGATTTAGGCGGAACTTTCGCGACACTTTATAGAATTCGATATTCTGTCGATTTTTTATCGATTTTTTATTCCGATTTTTTGTCTTTTACTAGCTTCTTTCTATAATTAAAAATCATTAATTAGTATAATTAATACATTAAACTATGCCTAAACACATTATTCATGTTACGGTAAGAGGATCATTTCAGAAAAAGTCAAAAAAAATTATAAAAAATCTGCCACCCGTGGGGCTTGAACCTTCTACCTCCTGCATGGTAATCCTCTTCCTTAACCACTATGCCATACCTTATCGTTGAGGAATTAGCAATAAAACGCTTATAATAGGCAGTTTAGTACTTCCAGACGTGTTGGACTTAAAAAAATTTTCACCAATTTGGAAATAATTTCAAATATCGTCACCAAATCGTTGAAAAATCGTTCGACAAATTTCAGATTATTTGTCGATAATGTAGTTTCAAATATCGCTACAAAATCGTTGAAAAATCGAATTCGAGAAATTTCAGATTACGTGTCGATAATAAAGTTTTAAATATTTTCACAAAATCGTTGAAAAATTGAATTCGAGAAATTTCAGATTATTTGTCGATAATATAGTTTCAAATATCGTCACAAAATCGTTAAAAAATCGAAATCGAGAAATTGCATATTATGTGTCGATAATATAGTTTAAAATATCTTTACAAAATCGGTAAAAAATCGGATTCGATAAATTTAGTATAATCTGTCGATAATATAGTTTCAAATGTCGTCAAAAAATCGGTAAAAATATCGAAGTCGAGAAATTTCATATAATCTGTCGATAATATAGTTTTAAATATCTTTACAAAATCGTTAAAAAATCGAATTCGATAAATTTAATATTCTTTGTCGATAATGTAGTTTCAAATATCTGCACAAAATCGGTGGAAAATCGAATTCGATAAATTTAATATTCTTTGTCGATAGTATCGTTGACGAATATCGTCATAAAATCTTAATAATATCGAATTCGATAGTTTTTAGATTTTTTGCCTATGAAGTTGTACCGATAAATCTTTATAATATCGTGAGAACATCTATAGATTTTCAAACGATTTTTTATCGATACGTTACATCTTCCGATATTATCGATCGAGTGTGCCGCTCGGGTAACATTTGAAAAATATTTTTGTAAAAATTAAAAAAAAAATTTGAACATGAATTTTTAGGGAAAAATTAAAAACTGAAAAAAATCAGAGAAAGTCAGAAAAAATTGAGAAAAAAATAGTCAAGACTGAAAGAAATCTTTAAAAAATATAAAAAGGTTCATAAAAAAAATTGACAAAAAAATTTCAAACGAAAAAATATACACAGGTTTAACTCGTACTGCATGATTTAAGAATTTCCATTCCATACGTCGTATTTTCAAATGTGAAAATTCATTTCACGATTGTGAAAATAAATACAACGTAAACCACACTCTTGCTCACATTTCGTTGAATAAATTCTGAAAATTAACCAACGAGCTTTTCTCCGAGCACGAATGGCTAAATAAACAGCAACGTGTAGATATGGTAAAGTTCATACCAATAAAACCGATACATCGTAATGTTAATATTGATTTTATGTAATCGAGCTTCGAGCAATGTTATGGAGATTAATTTTTGCATTGGTGCTTTTAACTCGTGGAAGGCGAGGCAAGGGGTAGCTTGGCCTTTGAAATGTAAAGCGTTCATTGGGTGTACGATCGTTCTAGTATTTTTTTCCCCTACGTAAATTCTTTCTATTATTAAAATTCCCGAAGGGATGTTTTTTTTGCAATTTTTCGATGCAAATTTTTTAGAAATTCTTTTCATAAAAATTTTAACAAAGTAAACTCGACGGTGTCGACTTGAAAGGAAATAAACGATACAATTTCGGGTCACAATAGGCCTCGTATCAATCCGAGCACGTGAAGAGGAGGCGTTTTATACGCGATGTTGAGAAATTACTACAAACTCTTCGAAGGTAATTATAAAAGTTGAATTTGGAGGAAATCCAGAATTAAAATTTTCATTACGACCGCGTTGTGGTCCGCTTGGCGGTTTCAGTTCAAACCAAGGTATCCAAAAATGTTCGAAATAACCACGCCACCGAATTTTATCGATTTTTTTTTCTCGAACCGGCCTATTGTTTATTGTGTACGCGAAAAGCCAACAATGCTAACGTAAGATGTGGTTGAAGGGTTATTTTGCAAAATGTAATGAAAATCAGGCCAGAAATAAAGCAAATTTCATTATAGCGAAGTGAATGAAAATACGACGAATCTCTTTGTAATGAACATACCGGTAAAGTCGTACGTTACGTTCTTAAGACTATACAATTTTCTATATAACAAAAGTACCGCCATGAATGAGTGTATATACTTGTTGTTGCCGATCCCGGTGTCACCACGCCTGTACCCTATTTGACCTCACTTCGTACGACAAAAAGGTAAAAAAAAAAAATCTACCATAATTCCGTGAAAATGGACGGATTGAAACGTGTCTCCGCGTAAGAGAAAGAGAAGAAAAAAGTAATATAGCAGAAATGCAGGCATGGCGTGGTATGGCTGATGGCGTGGTATGGCTGATGGCGGTGGCGAAAAAACTCGAAAAAATTTTAACTCCGTTATATTGCGAAGCCGTGTTAACGAGACGTTACGAATGCGGCGGCAAGACTTATATACCACACTTCTCTTCCTGTCTGTGTCTTTCTTTCTCGCATTTTTACTACGTACGAGTAAGTACGTTGGACAAACACATACGCACGCAACGTGTAAAATGAGGAGAAAAAAAATTTCGCCAGGGTTCGCAAATAATAATGAACTCTATATAATCAAGATTCCTAGCTTTCATTTACGCTTTAATGAGCACGCGATAACGACGTAAAATCTACCATTTAGTGTGTCGTTTAATCATCGCCTGCTTCCATAGCGAGAAATTCATTTCGCCCGCTACGCGACGCGACGCGACATCCACAAACCCTCCGGATGATTTTTTTACATTTTTTGAAAACTTTCCAAACGCAGTTTAGCTGCTCGCGTGGTGAACATATATTCGCAGTTTGCTTACGTCGGGATGAATTTTTTGCCCAAGTAGGGGCGTCCGCGTGCGGATCCGGATACGGTACGAGTTACCGTACCGCAGGCTATCAATTTTCTTTACCAGCTTGTAACGTGCAGTTTCATCGATCGATGAAATGACTGAAGAAAGTGTTTTGTGCGTGAGAATTTTCTTCCAGTATACAAAGTGTCCGTGTGGAGCACACTCGAAATTTCGGATTTGGATACAACCAGGTATCGACTAACAAAAAATGTTATGTACCTAAAAATGGTGTCTATTTCAAAAATTGAAGGAGTAAAGGAAAAAAATTTAGAAAAAAAAAGTTTGGGCATTTGGGTAGCAGGGATGGGACAAATAGGTACCTCAATCTATTTAAATAGCTATAGAAATGGGTCCCCAATTACATAAATATACTATATAAATAGATTTTCAATAAGTCATCTACTTTTTCACAAGTTTCAGAAAACCAGTTCCCCAAAAACGATCAAAAATTGAGGAGCACCCCGTTCAAAAAAATTAAAACTGAAATTCACAACAGAAAAATTTTCAAATAGTAGGAAAAACTCAATTTTAAATTATGTTCAATAATGGACGAAACTTCGTTACCTATTAATATTCAACATCGATTTTTTTTGATTTCTTTACTGCTTTCACTATTACATTCAAATTATGTTCCATTTGAAATTTAAAAAAAAAAAAAAAAAAAAAATTGTTTGGTCTCAATCAATTTTTTTTCAACTTCTCTTTGACGTTATTTCAATTATATTTTTTTTCCTAAAAATTATTCAAAATTTTTATAAACTAATTTCCCTTGAAATTAAAAGAAATATATTTGGTCTCGATCATTACAACTTTTTTCAAAACTATTTCCTTTCAATTATATCAAAGAAATTAACTGATCTCCGTCAATTTTTTTTTCTAGAAATATTCTTTATTAATTTTCTTTTTCATTTTTTAAGAAACTGATTTCTGTGAAATTTTTCAAAGAAATTATTTCGTTTCAATTTTTTTTCAACCTTCATTTTCTATAATAAAATTTATCTTTACACTTAACATTTTCCTTTTATTTTTATTCTTTTTTTTAATATTCCTTTCTATGTACCTATTTTGTAAAATTATTTTATTTTTTCAATCATTTCTTTACTTTTTCAACTTTTTCCCCTTTAATTGTTTTTTAAAATAAATTGAAAATAATCTTTATTTTTTTCTCAAAAATAAAATAATGTAAGTACTTATTTGTCCCATTTTTTTTTTTTTTTTTTTTTTGAAAATACTTAGTTCAATATTGAATATTTTCTTAATTTTGTTGTTTACTATTCTTTGCCTGAAATTACTCATTAAGTCATCACTCCTTTGAATTTTTTTTTTTTTAAATCTCAATCCAAATATCATTCAATAATTTTTTTATTTAGAAATAGGTACTGGGTGGAACGAAAATTAAAAATTATCGATTTTATGCATTTGGTTGGCAAGTATAATCATCGTTATTAATATTTTTTGAAAAAAAAATCCAAAATTCATCAGATCATCGCATTTATGAGGCATTAAAAAAATGTCATACTTTACGTCTTTTCAAAAAAATTGAAAAAAATGGATTAAAAATTGGGAATAAAATGAGTTTAACATACACAGTTTTGCCCAAAAAGACAATTTACAGCGATTCTTCATCTTTTTCGTACCCTTGAGATTTTTTTTTTTTTTTTTTTAACGCCATGTACAGCAACTAAGGCCAGTGGCGTTTGAGAATTTTTCAAAACCTACGAAAAATTGAAAAAAATGAGGAAAATTATGGTTCCTGAAAATGAAGGTAAAAATGGAAAATTAATTCCAATTTTTTTTTCAATTTTAAAACGTAAAATGTATGACATTTTTTTAATATCTCATAAATGTGATGATCTAATGAATTTTTTTTTTCAAAAAATATTAATAACGTTCATTATTTATAACATTTTGGAATTTTTTCAATTTTTTCAATTTTTTCATTCAATTTGAATTTTTTTTTATGTATCATCCAGACGCAACGTTTCCGTGGTATTAAATTTTGAAAATCGAAAATTTTTGATTTTCGTTCTAGGTACCATAATAGGTAGGTACATTTCTAATAAAATTTTTTATCACATTTTTTCTCGAAAATAATTATCTACAGTGGAACCTTGATTATTCGCGTTAATTGGGGAGAACCCAAAAATTAGAATTTCAGATTTTTTCAACTTCAAAAAAATCAAAATAAAACATATTTCAAAATTTTATTTCAAAAAAGATCCCAATAAATCACAAAAAAATCGAATATCTTATTTTTATTGATTCAGAATTTTTTAGGATAAAAAGGAGGGCGCAAAGTGTTACCGATTTGTTATAAGGAAACGGTTTCTACTTTTAAATGTGATGTAATTGTGTGATACTGAGCGTCATCCTTTTTTTTGCCAAAAATTTTTTTAAGGTCATTTTTCATCAAAAAATCACAATCAAATTGATTTTTTTTATTTTACTTGGTACCTCAATAACGAGTCAATGTATCTGTTGAAGTGTTGAGGTTGTTTATTTTTATATTAGCACATATTTTCTGTACTGAATTGTCAAATTTTAAATAACATTTCCCTTTCCAATTAAGAAATAAATGCGCCATGGGAGGCGGTTCTTTTTTATATCAGTACATTAATTACCCAACATTTTGATTCCCAAACAAAGTTTTCATGAAGATTGGTCGTAGAATTACACATTTTCTAAACCGAACAAACTTTCATGAGGGTTGGTAGAGGGCGGGACTAATTCTTTGTAGAGAATTTTTTTGAGGATTATTTTATTCTCGAATTTTTCTAGAAAAAATCTCAGAATTTTTTTGAGAATCAATACGATCGTAATGTGCAAAATGAAGGGAAATCGGATAGTAAAAAATTAACCGACTTTTGAACATCGGATAATCGAATTTTTTCAACCTTTCTCTCTCTCTGATTTTTTTTTTTTAAATAGGTAACCTTTTTCTTATAACTTTTTTTTCAAAATTTTTCCCTTCCAATTTTTTTTATCAACTTAGGTATGGTTTTAATCAATTTTTTTCATCCAATTTTTCATTACCTAAAACTATTTTTCCTTCGTTTTCTTAAAATAATATTTTCTTTTCAATTTTTTTTTCTCATTCTCTCGTTTTCTCATCTTAAATATCTCATCAAGAATCACCGAAATTCTCAAATTCCACAGTTTCACTGGACACCCTATATACTTCCAAAGCCTATATCAAAACCACAGAAAAAAATCCCACACACTAAAAACACCGATTCTATCCTCTCCACGTATCAATTATCTCTTCTGCGTAGTTTGGCGAGAAATGAGCAAACTATACGGCGTAAACAAATCGACTCGCCGGTCAAAATCGATCGCCAAAGTCAAAGGCGTTTCTAATTAAAACACCTTTTTATCCAATAGGCTAATATTGTTCCTGTAATTTCACCTCTATCACGTGTAGCCTGAGGTACTCATAGAGTAAGCAACTCAAAAACAGGGATAAAGAGAGAGAGAGAGAGAGAGAGAAAAGGTGAAAAAAATACCACGTTTGGAAGGAAAATCCTTCGCGTGGTTCGTCAACGGTTCACCATCGCGTAGAAGCGACCCTATTCAACTTTCCACATTCGGGTCGATGAACCGCCGCCGCCACTACCACAGCCTTCGTCTTCTTCCAGAATAAAAATGCGTTGTGCATGCGTAAAAGGGGTGTCTTGTGTACGTTTGCTGTCACAATTATACAACTGTTACAGTTCGCTATATCCAAGTATGTGCATGGTACAATAATGTAAAATCATCCCATGTTTTTTTTTCACATTAAAATTTTTTTTCTCTATAAGAAACCGCAGCCTTATTACGGTGACGTAAATTGGCCGTTGCTGTGTGTGCTGTAGTAATTTCAAATTATGCACGTGTTTAAATCTTCAACTGTACAGCAACTGTGCTGGTGGTACTTGCAATGTGTAATCGACCAATGATGAAATACGTCGAATATTTCCAAACACTATCGTCGTTCTTTGAATATTTTCAATAATTATAAACTCAGAACTGTCTCACAAATCAATAAATGTACCAAACCAATGAAGATATTATAATGCATACGAGATACCAAGTTGAATACGCTTTCGCTACCGATATTACACGACTCGATAACATATCATATGATAAAGTTGAAATCGAACTTGTACGTTGATACGCCCAAGTCTTCCGGAAACAATTATAATGCCGGAGTGTACGAACTCGAACGCCACATACATAACACATCTTCATTATCGAACTGATTCCTGACAAGAATGAACGGTCTTGTAACGATAACAATTTTGAAAGCCAAGTTTGAACATCATCGATGTACGTACGTTTAATTTCCACAAAGATACTAAAAAGTGACGAGTGAACTTCACTAACTCGAAATTTTCAATCCCAAGTTTCCTGGCAAGTTTTCCCATTTTTCAAAGTCTCATTGTTCTGGCTAATGAAATGTTTTATTTATTTTACAGAGTGTCCGGAGAAGTATATCTAAACATGAAATCTGGATAATATAATCAAGTGTAAGTATCTACACTCGGTACCCCTATTTTTGCAAATTAAAGCATTAAAACAGAGCTTTGGAAATTTGCACTTTCCAAGAAAAATCAATTGGCAACACAGCATCATAAGCAAAGGCACTCAGAGACATGTTGCAGTTTTGCAGCCGCAATAAGGACCCGTTTGATATTAGGGCCCTAAATCCAAGTTCAAATATGCCAAAATGAAATTTAGTGGACAAAAGTATTCAAAACAATTCTTTGAATGAAAAATTAGATAATATTATTATTTTTTGGAGCAAAAATATTTTGAATTTTGAAAAATTTACTCATTTCTAGGAGAAAAAAATTTCTCTATTTTTCAAGGATAACAATATTTTCTTATTTTTTTGAAAAAGTTATTTTTCTCGATATTTTTGGATTAACAAATCTTACAATTTTTTGGATTATTGAATACCTAAAAAACAGTTCTAATTCATTGAGAAGAAAGAATTCTCAATTTATCTAAAGGATAGGAATTCCTCATTTTATTTATTTATTTATTTTTTGAAATGAGAAATCTTTTAATTTTTTTGGAACACTTGAAAAAATTCTCTTTTTTTGGAATACCAAGGTAGAAATCTTTTTTTGAATAGAGTCTTTCAATTTTATTGCAGAGAAAATTTCTCATTTCTTTGAATATAAAAATTTTCACCATTTTTTTTTATCTCGTTTTTTAAAATTAGGTAAAGAAAATTTCCATTACCTATTTTAGTTATTTATCAATTTTTTTGAATAAAAATTCGTTCAATTCTAATGGAGAAAAAATTTCTAATTTTTTTGGAAATTAAAATTAAAATTTCTCGAGTTGAAAAAAAAATAATTTCAGTTTTTTTTTTTTTTTTTTTTTTTTGGTGAAAAATTTTTCGATTTTTTTGGAATACGAAATCATTCAATTTTTTTGGATTAAAGAATGTTTCCAATTTTTTCAAGTGTCATGCAGTGTTTTTTTTAATAAATTTTTTTTTTTTTTTTTTTTTTTTTTTTTTAAATACCTACCGTACTTAGGCAATATTTCAACTTTTTGGAACACTTGAAAAAAACTGGATCATTTTTTTGGTGGGGGGAGGGGAGGAGGTAGATAATAAAACAATTTTTCAAATTTTTTGGAAGAAATTTCGTTTTTCAATTATTTTTTTTTTTGTAATTTCTCAAGTTTTTTTGGATAAAAAATTATCATTAAAATACGTGTCACTTTGATTGAAAAAATCTTTCAGTTTTAGAAAAAAAATTTCTCGGCTCCAACGTCCTCAATTTTTTTTTTGCTTTTTGCATTAATTTGTACTATAATTATTAGGTATAGTGACTTGAATTATTTAAAAAATGAGTGAAATGTATTCGTTGGAGGGGGTTAAAAAAAACACAGTTTGGTGGTTAAATTTCAATAGGAAGAGTGAAAATATTGCTCCATGATTTTTTTTTTTTACACTTCTGACAGTTAGTGGGCTTTTTCTCAAGGGGAAATTTTTTTGGGCTCTTTATAACTTCTGCAATAGTATTTTTCAAACCTCTAGGCGCCGCTCTTTATTTAAGGAATTTTCCTACGTCGCGTCGGCATTTCATATCACTTGAAAAATACAAAATCATTTTCTAAGCACATAGGGATGTCTACCATTGAAATTGAAGAAGCTATAACGATAAGAAATTCGTGTCAGAAGTACATACAAGGTGGGTCCAATTAACTTGTCGATAATTTTGAAAATGACAACGACGTAATCAACAGTGTCTTTCTGACCGAACTAAGGGGTCTATGACAAAAATGCCAAGAATCAAAATTGTAAAGCGTGGAATTTTTTTGATTAGTAAGCGAATAGTTTCTTTCTAATTATGGTTATTTCTGTCGTCGAAGTTCGTAATCTAAAAAATTCATAATTAAATTTTGAACATAAGACTACAAAAATCACAAAAACTTAAGTCTCTTGGAAAAAAAATTCACGCTCTACAATTTCGATTCTTAGCATTTTGGTCGAAGATCTCTAATTCGGCCATAAAAATATTTCAAAATTGTGATTTTTTTCGTGATAATATACTTAATAATCCTCATAAACAAAAAATAAAATTTACTTGAATACAAAAATGTGTCATGAAAATTTTTGTATTCAAGTAAATTTTATTTTTTGTTTCTTAAGGCATTACTCTTTCCCTATGAATAACATTTTACAAAGTGACCAACTTTAAATAAAAGCGTGGTTTTTTAAAATTTTTTTACATTTTTATTTAACTCTTTTTGTCGTTGAAAATATTTTATTTGAAAATTTTCAAAATTGAACCCCCTCATAGGGGCTCAATTTGGGGTCAGGGGTAAATTTGAGTTCGAAAATCGAATTCAGCTACCTCGAAAACCAACATTTTGATATCAATGTTGTGAAGTTTGAAATTTTCAAAATGGAACCCCCTCATAGGGGTCCAATTTGGGGTCGGGGGTAAATTTGAGTCCGAAAATCGAATTCAGCGGCCTCGAAAACCTACATTTCGATACCAATGTTGTGATTTTCTGAAATTTTCAAAACTGAACCCCCTCATAGGGCTCAATTTGGGGTCGGGGGTAAATTTGAGTTCGAAAATCGAATTCAGCTACCTCGAAAACCAACATTTTGATATCAATGTTGTGAATTTTGAAATTTTCAAAATGGAACCCCCTCATAGGGGCTCAATTTGGGGTCGGGGTAAATTTGAGTTCGAAAATCGAATTCAGCGACCTCGAAAACCTACATTTCGATACCAATGTTGTGATTTTCTGAAATTTTCAAAATTGAACCCCCTCATAGGGGCTCAATTTGGGGTCGGGGGTAAATTTGAGTTCGAAAATCGAATTCAGCGACCTCGAAAACCCCTAAGGTGAGCACTATGTTCTTTCAATTCCAGTAAAATATTAAATGAGAGAGGATTGGTTGAAAACATACTTTTGGTTCCATGAGACATACATAGACATACATACATACATACCAAGTATATAAAAGCGTGGTAAAAAAATAATAATTACAAACCAAAGGAAGAAAATTTTATGCTCTGCAATTTTGATTATGGACATTTTTCTAGTAGGACCCTCGGTTGGACTATAAAAACACTTCAAAATTAGGATTTTTTTCGTAATTAATATGTAGATACAATTTGTTTACATTACGTACATAGACTGCAAAAATCTCGAAAACTGAGCTAAGCACTATTTTTCTTTCAAATTCAAGTTTTATGAATTCAACCCAACATTTCTTTCATTATAGGTATTTTAAAAGTTTCGAAATTAATTTAAAATGAAATTCGAGAAAGAATCAGAAAGGTACCATAAAAACGCGATAATTTCGTGTTTGTCAACAAAATTGGAATAATTTTTGAATAAATTTCCACATTCGAAAATATAGTTCAATAATTTGAAAACTTCATTTCGCTCCAAGTAACGAACAAATACTCGTACCATCGTAGAGCGATTTTTCGCATAACTCGAAACACACCGCATCACAGCCAACAAATGGCTAAATTTTGGCAATAATGAAAACCACGACAACAATGTTCCAACCGCAATATCCAGGCATATCTATAATTCTATATACATAAATAAATCAATCGAATGAAAATTAAACAAGCAACTGTATGGTATAGGTAAGTAAACTACGAATCTATACCAGAAGCTATTTTCTCATCTGACTCTGGCGTAGGTATACAACACAAATACATTTCGGAAACTGAACCGTAGGTATACATATAATGATGAGAATATTTCGCGAAAATACTTGTCGATTTTCAGTACCGATCCTGCAGCACCGCACCGAGGGAAAAAACCTCGCTACTCTATACGGTATTAACAGAAGATATTCCAGAATACCAAATTATACCGGGTACAGTCGCGGTGACTAGAATAATAAACATGTTATTCCCGTCAGTCGAATTCCCTTACCCATATATACTTCTCTATTCTGTACAATTCACATACACGGTACACGTAGAAACGTCGCAGGTAACCTTAAACACGATACCGTGTATAATTGTACCTGAAAAATTGTCGACGTATCGTTATTCGGTCGAATTTGTTACCGAGACGCGCCTACCAGAGTGCCTAAGCTTCGTTTTAGGCTCCTAAATGGATAAACGTGATAAAAAGAAGCGTTATTTTGTTGTCATTTTGTCCCTCCGGCCGTTCGCAAAATAATAGAAAGAAAATAATTATTTCGGCCTGAAAACGTAGGTATCAGATTCTTTGAAACAAGGTTGAATTTTATATACACGGTTGAATGCTTACTTCGTTACAACAACCTTCCTTCAAAAGTTGGCCAAATTGGTCTTTTGAGCACGATGCCTACCCCTCCCCCGGACCTTTGCATGACGTCATTTTGATTTTTCACCTATGAAGTTTTGAAGAAAAATTGGAAACTAATTTCAAATTGTTTCTTTTTACAAAAAAAATTAATTTTTAATTTTTGAAAAATAAAATGCATAGAGTTCTCAAAAAAAGGAAATTATTTTCATATTGCATTTTGATTGTGTCATTTTGTAGAAAATGTTGGTAGATTTTTTGGAAAATTACAAATTTCAAAATCAAAATTGGAGAAAAACGCAATTTTTACTTTAGGTCCCGTTTCTAGGAAAACTATGCAACCCACAAAACTTTTTCTCAGAATCTTTTTTATTCAGTAGAGTCTTGTCTATAATTTAACGAGAGGATTTTGCAAAACTCGTACTTTCTCTCCTATTTTATGAAACCCTCTCATAGTTTTTCTCCGGAAGTATTCCAGTCGACTCGAAAGAAATAGTTGACAAATTAAAATTTTGCAAAATCCTCTCGTTAAATTATAGACAAGACTCTACTGAATAAAAAAGATTCTAAGAAAAAGTTTTGTGGGTTGCATAGTTTTCCTAGAAACGGAACCTGAAGTAAAAATCGCGTTTTTCTCCAATTTTGACCTTGAAATTTGTAATTTTCCAAAAAATCTACCAACATTTTCTACAAAATGACACAATTAAAATGCAATATGAAAATAATTTTATTTTTTTGAGAACTCTATGCATTTTATTTTTCAAAAATCAAAAATTAATTTTTTTTGTAAAAAGAAACAATTTGAAATTAGTTTCCAATTTTTCTTCAAAACTTCATAGGTGAAAAATCAAAATGACGTCATGCAAAGGTCTTAGAAAATTCCGCTAATCAACGCTATGCATTTAACAAAAAATGTTTCAAAACAAGCCCCCCCCCCCTTAACGACATTGACGAAGGAAAGAAATTTTTTTGGTCTCGGCGTCTAATTATGTTCTAAGCTGAAAAACAGTGGTCAAATTGGCATTGATTGCATCAATAAATTTTTTTCAAAAATTTCAATTTTTTGCAAAATTTATGTGCTTGTAAAAAATGAATTTCCAGGAAAAATTTTCAAAATATTGAAAAAAATATTCCCGGGGGTGTTTAAAATGTTTTTTGAAAAATGTTCTGAAATTTTGTAAAGATTTCTCGATATGTTCAATGAAAAATTTTGGTGAAAATTTTGTAAAAAAAAATTGAGATTCTAGGTACAAATTTTTCTTGAAGTTTTGTAAAAAAAATCTTTGGAATTAAAAATTTTTAAAAAATCGTCGAAACTTTTTGTAAATTTTCCATCGTTTTATGAAAAACTTCATTTTTCCCAAGGTCCCGTTGGGTAATAAGAACTGGTTCAATTATAAGGCTCAAGCTTTGTACTCTCACACTAATCTGTAGGACAAACTGAAATATTGATTCGAAAAAGTTTCACTCCCCAAAAATTTGGCTTTGATTCAAGGAAAAGTTGGAGTAAAGGCCCATCGAATATAAGGGGAGAGGGAGTTTGATTTCAAATTGCAAGTTGACCAAAAAATCAATTAACCTGATCCTTTATACGCCAAAATTTTTAATTTAAAATTCTTTTGGACCATTTAATTTTTCATAATTAGTTATTATAAAAAAATTTATTCTGAAATTTTTTAATTTTTTCAAAATTTTAAAAATATTTTTGGGCAAGGGTACTAAAAAATTTTTTGAACCATTATGTAAAAAATTCTCTTGGGAAAAATTGTTTTTCAATAATTATTTTGTAGGGAATCTCAAACAAAATTCTTGTTTTTACTAAAATGTGGAGGCATGTGGGGGTAATCCATAAAATTCTGAAACATTGTAATTGTTTCAATTTTCAAAATATTTTCTGACATGGAAAAAATTTTCTGTTCTTTAAAAAAAAAAAAAAAACTGTTTAATAAAAAGTTTTCTCGAATTTTGATAAAAATTGATTGAAAATTTTGTTAACATTGTCGGACGTCATTTGTGAAAAATTTCAATAATTTTGCAAAGAATTCACTGAAAATTTTGTAAGAAACTCTCTGAAACACAGTGTAGTTTTTTTTCTTCAATTTTCTGAAGTTTTGCAATCATTTTTCTGAAACCAAGGAAAAGTATAGGTATAATAATTATGAAAAATTCGAAGATTTTTTGAGAAAATTATGTGGTGAAAAAAAGAAGAGATTTCGTTGAAATTCGTTGAAATTTTATGAAAAATAGGTAATTAAAATACCCTGAAGCTTGATGAAATTATTTTTCAAATTTGAAAAAATATTCACTGACATTCCGAGAAAAATTTTCTGTTCTTTTTTTTCTAATTTTTGAAAATTTGTGCAAAGTTTTCTATAGTTTTGTGAAAAATTCATCGAAAATCTTACGAAAATTGTCGAACCTTTCTTGTGAAGAATTTTAATCAAATTTTGCAATAGTTCTCTAAAGTTTGTAGAATTATTTTCTCAAGTTCGTAGACAATTTTTCAAATCTTTTTTATTTAATTTTTATTCTAGTGAATTTTTTTGTAAAATTAGTTGATGTTCTGAGTAAAGTTTCGGGTACGTTTTTTTTTTTTAATTTTCTGAAGATTTGGTGAAAAAAAAACATATGAGATTTTCATTAAAATTCTTTTAAGCTTTGTAAAAAATTATTTGAAAATTTCATTAAAAAATTATCCGAAGTTTTTGGAAATAATTTTCCAAATTTGAAGAAATTACATTTTGGGGGAGTTTCTTTTCATTTTGTGATCATTTTCCGAACTTTCTTAAATTATTATTTTTTTCAATTTTTGAAAAATTCTCTGTAATTTTGTAATTCAAAATAGAAAATTAAAGCTCTATAAAAATTTTCCTAAAAATTTGGTAATTTTTCTTAAATTTTGAGAAATGTTTTTTCAAATTGTTGTTTTGTAGATTTTGTAAAAAAAAATTATAATGTGAAAAATTCTCGGAATTGTTTTGAAAATATTGTAAAAATTATCTCGTATTTATTATTATTATTTTTTTTTTTTGAAAACGGGAAATCCTCAAAGAAGCAACTTAGGAGACAGTTTTGAGGAAACAGTAGCAAAAAATAACACGCGAAATATCGTAATTTTAAAAATTCGCGCAATTTCCACGAAGAAAAATAAATCAGCGCTGAAATTCAATCCCATTAACGTGAAATTCTCATCACAACATGCGAAATTTTTACGGAACTCGATTCCAAAAAAGACACATACTTCGATGAGTGATAACAAACGACGCATACCAATTTCAAAATCCCTGATGCGAACGGAACGGAACGTCGATGAAATTTTCAAAATCATGTTACTTCCCTGATGGCTCGACATGTTTCGTGCCATTAGAGCAGTTCAATATGTAGGTCAATACACAGTTGACTAAATTGCTTTGGAATATAACTCGGACTGAAATTACTTTCAAGTACACATCGAAAGTTTTTGGCGATTAAATGTCTCATACTGAGAAATGAAATTTACGCACGAGTCCTCGATCAATAACTTGATGTTCCCATCGATACTTTTGGAGTTAAGAGTTGAGCTTTGTAAAGAAATTACAAACAATTCAATTGCAATATCCAGCAAATTTGTCTCTTCAGAGAATACCGCACCCTTAAGTGTCTTCTTATGTATACATAAGATGCTGGATGGAGCTCGAGTTACAGAGAATATTACTCGATACTCTTACTCGCGATGAGATGGCTACCTATTTTTAATTTAATTAAATAAAATCAACCTGTTGGTAAATTATGGTGGCAAATCACCTTGAAAGGTAGGTACGGTGAAATTTAAATTTTTTACATCGCCTTCTGCGCCATTTCGTATACTCGTAGCATCAGTTTAGTTCAAATCGTGCGTAAATTCAGCCCTCTGGGTTTATGTTAATTTTCGCCGCTGTAGAGTTGCATTGCAGCACACATACGAGTGTACTAAATCCTAAAATATAACGTTAATTCGTCAAAATCGCGAGTTTCAACTTTTCAACACCCTTCGCATCGCCCAGCTGGCTGACTTGCTTCTAGCCTCTAATACGATGAAAAATTACGTCTTGTTGGGAGTTTAAAACGAGGTAAAATGAATAGCGAAAGAAGCTCGAGCTCGAAATGAAAATACGAGAAAGCTCTCGTCTATCTAATAATTATAAAACTTGAAAAAATACCCCACCGAGAAATTCCCTAACGTTGGTTGGTTCGCTCTTCGCTGTGAGATAAGTTACAATATCAGAATTAAACGCAACTAGTACCAGAGAGAGAGAGAGAGAGAGAGAGAAAACGTCTCCTATCGTCGAATAGACCGAAATATGGCGCCAGCTCCGATATAAAATAATTAATACCGTATAAATTAATTGAAAACTTTTTCAACCATCTTGGCGCTTGCAACTTTTTTCAGCAAGAAATATTGATTTTCAAAAACGTCGTTGCTTTTGTTATAATCCCGAGCGGCACGCTCGATCGATAATATCGGAAGATGTAACGTATCGATAAAAATCTTTGAATATCTATAGATGTTCTCACGATATTATAAAGATTTATCGGTTCAATTACATAGGCAAAAAATCTAAAAACTATCGAATTCGATATTATTAAGATTTTATGACGATATTCGTCAACGATACTATCGACAAAGAATATTAAATTTATCGATTCCGATTTTCCACCGATTTTGTGCAGATATTTGAAACTACATTATCGACAAAGAATATTAAATTTATCGAATTCGATTTTTTAACGATTTTGTAAAGATATTTATTTAGAACTATATTATCGACAGATTATATGAAATTTCTCGACTTCGATATTTTACCGATTTTTTGACGATATTTGAAACTATATTATCGACAGATTATATTAAATTTATCGAATCCGATTTTTTACCGATTTTTTAAAGATATTTGAAACTATATTATCGACACATAATATGCAATTTCTCGAATTCGATTTTCTAACGATTGCGTGAAGATATTTGAAACTATATTATCGACACGTAATATGAAATTTCTCGATTTCGATTTTTTAACGATTTTGTGACGATATTTGAAACTATATTATCGACAAATAATCTGAAATTTCTCGAATTCGATTTTTAACGATTTTGTGAAGATATTTAAAACTTTATTATCGACACGTAATCTGAAATTTCTCGAATTCGATTTTTCAACGATTTTATGACGATATTTGAAACTGTATTATCGACACGTAATATGAAATTCCTCGAATTCGATTTTTCAACGATTTTGTGGCGATATTTGAAACTATATTATCGACAAATAATCTGAAATTTGTCGAACAATTTTTCAACGATTTTGTGACGATATTTGAAATTATTTCCAAATTGGTGAAAATTTTTCTAAGTCCAACACGTCTGGAAGTACTAAATTACCTATTATATGCGTTTTATTGCTAATTCCTCAACGATAAGGTATGGCATAGTGGTTAAGGTAGAAGAACACCATGCAGGAGGTAGATGGTACAAGCCCCAAGGGTGGCAGATTTTTTATATTTTTTTTTTTACTTTTTCTGAAATGATCCTCTCACCATAACATGAATAATGTGTTTAGGCATAGTTTAATGTATTAATTATGCTAATTAATTATTTTTAATTATATAAAAAAGCTAATAAAAGACGAAAAATCGGAATAAAAAATCGATAAAAAATCGAGAGGATATCGAATTTGATAAAGTGTCGCGAAAGTTCCGCCTAAATCGTGAAATTATCTTTCGATATTATAGATAGATTATCGATAAAATATCTTACTACAATCTCGAAATTTTTGCTAACTATAATTCGTCGATAATCTATCTATATATCGAAAGATAATTTCACGATTTAGGCGGAACTAACGCGACACTTTATCGAATTCGATATTCTGTCGATTTTTTATTTCGATAATTTATCGATTGTGCTGCTCGGGATATGTGTTATTCGATACAACGATGATGCGAAAGGTAGGTAGGTGTATGTGAGACACATAGCACGATCATGATGTGGACTTATCGAATACACGTAGGGGATATATTTTTTTCACTGTATTTTCCGAGACTTCGAAGCGATACGATTTTATTTAATAACAGGAAAAAAGTGACGAGAATTCGTATTTATACGCGAGTACGTTAAGAAAATAATAAGTGATGTATGAAGTTCGCCCAACTCGTATCTACGTTTCAACTTTGTCTTCGCAATGTAAATAAACTGATAAGGTAGCAAATAATGTAGGTTGGTTTCGTGGTTAAAAACTCGATATGTATACAAAAAGATACCTAACTAAGTATTAAGTAAGTATAACTTTTTCAATAAGTATTTGAATATTCAGTATGAGATACATTTCGACATTAATTAAAAACAAACCAAAATGGGAATTTGTAATCCTCGAACTGTGCATAACTCGAGTGTACAAACTTCGTATGTACAATAATTGTACATAGTAGAAATCTCATCATCGAATGTTTTTCACGCTGAATCGAAATCAAGGTCGGAATTTGGTTATAATTTCTATGCTTTTCAATTGCATAAACAATGAGAAAAAAATAATTCATTGCTGAGGCACCTGAAATAAGTCCTTTGTAACTTGGCCAACTTTTGGTCTCACGTTTTTATGGATTATTTCTTAATGGAAATTTTTTTTTTCTTCAAAAATTCGTTAAAGGGATTTTTTTTTCTTCTTTTTTTAAATTTTGTTCAAAACCAAATTTTTCGATTTTTTTAAATGGGTATCAACGAGATTTTTTTTTTCTTAATTGTCCAAAATTATTTTTTTCGAGTTATGCCTATTGAAGAAAAAAATACTTGATTTCAGAAAAATAGTTTTTTTTATCCATATCTACTTTAGTAACGTTGAGGCACCGCCTAGTTGAATGTTCTTGTGGCACCAGTACCATGTGAGAAGAACTACAAATCATTTTCACAACAATTTTTCCCTTGATCAGTTGTTGGTAGGAGAAAAACGACTGGTGCCACTAAGTTATATAAGTATGAAGTGAGAATCTCACCTATTACCTACAGCACTCTCTGTTTATAAAAATGTTAACGAATTTTTAAAAATAATATTCCACTTGAAGACATGAGACTTGAAATGGTGCCTCAACGTGTTTTCACTTTTCAGTATATATTTTTTGATTTTTATATAATCGTATAAAAATATATAATAAGTGTCGTTGTGGCACCAGTACAAAAATTTGCCTATCGACTCCTGGTGACCTGACGATACCACCCCACATGGTTTTAGACTCAAAACGTTGTGACACCATTTCGTGGTGCCACAACGAAAATTTTGTGCCTGAACTAACAACAAGTATGTAAAATGGTGCCACAACTACATTGAGTAAAAGTGTATATATATATATATATATATATATAAAGAAAAGTCTTATTGAAGAAAACTTGAAGAAAAATAATTCCAAACAAAAATTTTTTTTGAATGGAATAACATTTCTACCAATATAGATATAAAATTCAACAAATGAAAATTTTCCTGCAAATTTGAAGAAATCTTATTAAAAAAATTGAAAATTGAAAGTTCTTGAATCAACCATAATTTTAAAATTTTTCATACCTTACTTTGAGTTTTTTTTCCAATTTTTTTTAATGGATTTTTGAAAATTTTGTTTCTAAAAAAAATAATGGAATTCCTCAAAAACCATAACTCTAAAATTATATTTTTTTTGAAAGAAAATTTTTAAAAATTGATAAAAAAAATAATTCTGAACAAAATTTCAACAAAAAAAAAAAAACTTTTTTCTACCAAAATTTAAAAAAAAATCATATACCTACCTAATTAATTTTTTTAATGAAAAAATTTGAAAATATGTATTGAAATTTTTCAAAAACAATTTTCAATAAAAAAAATTTTAAAATAAGAGTGACAGTGGTAAAAAAAATTTTCATAAAATATTTCTTGGATAATCTTTTTTTAATCCATCAATAAAATTATATTTGGTTTTAAAAATTGCCTATATTTTGTTCAATTCCTAAAAAAAAAAAATTAAAATCTTGAAAAATTTCTTCAACATTTTTTCAATTTCTTCCAAAAAAATTTATTTAACAATTTTTTGGCCAAAAAATTTTAAAAAAATATGTCACCAAAAAATTGAGATTTTTCTCATGAAAATGCTAAAAATAAAAAGTAGGTATTTATTCCAAAAAATATCTTTGGGTTAAATTTTTCATTTCAAAATTTGAAAAAAAAAATCCCAAAAATGAAGAAGAAATTTTTATGTTATGCCATAAAATTAAGAGATTTTTTCAAAAAAAAAATGAAAATAAAAATTGAAATTCATGCCATCATAATTTTTTTAAATGTTCAGCGTAAAAATTGAAAAAATTGATTTTTTGTATCTTTATAGGAATATTGAATCCACTTTTTTTTGGTCGAACAATTCGGACTGTGTTATTCCAAAAACTATCAAGTTACTGAATTCAGTTGAACAAATTTTTCGGAGATTATTTTCTCCCAAGAAATTTTTTTAAAACATACTTCCTTCTTCAAATTTTTTTTTTTTTTTAAATAAATGTTTTACTATTTTTTTTTTTTTTTTTTGAAATTCAAGAAAAAAATATCAGTAGGTAGGTATTTCAATTCCAATAAATTTTTTATTTTTTTATTGTAAAAAGCTTTTGAAAAGGAAAACTTTTCTTAAAAAAATACTTGTACTTTCTGGGAGAATTTTTATCGGATGGAAAAAATAAATTTTTGAATTTTAAAAATATCTATGTTGAAATTTTACAAACCTTCACAACTTCATCAGCAATCTTTCGTGTAAATTAATACGCTAATTTTTAATTACGAACTTTTTTCATGTTTTAAAATACAAATTTTGGCGACTTTTAGCATAATTGACGAGTTGAATCGCTTCAGTGGTATTTTACGAGCAAGTTCATCTAGGGGTGAATACATTTCCGCAAATAATTACGAAATTTCTTCATAGAAAATAAATTATGGAAATGATTTTATAATTCATTTATAGACTTGGGGGAAAAGAAAACATTCGCGACAAAGCAGTCGCGAATTTGATTACATTTTACTTTTCACATCGAAATGAAGAGGAAATGGTGTTCGAAAATTCTTTCATATTTTTTCAGCATTTTTTGTATCTTATCAACAATGAAAAATGAATCGTACAAAATATCAAAGAAACAGCGGCAAGATGGCAACATTGAGTCAAACTGAGTGCTCTCATATCACACCGGAAAGAAAGTATGGTGGTTCGTAGACGGGTTCGTGTAAATTTTACATTTTTCAACAAGTACATTCGAGTATGAGTGTTTCCACATATTGCTTCATATAAATGACTCATTTTTAAATAAGTCTACAAAAATCTTCTGTATCTCGATGATAATTATTTTACGTACGCCGACGTACTAATGCTAAAAAAAAAAAAATTAAAAAAATTAAGTGCCAACTTAATGCGGTTATTTATCAATTTTATGAAGTACCTACTCGTGGAAATTATTTTTTGAGGCTTTTTTAAAATCTCGTATTCGAAATACTGAAATGAATAAAAATGATACAAAAAGAATGTTCAACTTTATGTAAATACAATGTTCGTTATCAATGATCACACATACCTATTTTTTTTTTTTTTTTTTTTTTTTTATCAACTTCGAGATTAATGAAACGTAGTTCTCGTAAGCATCGCTTATCGGAACGAAACACCACAACACCCCTATGAGAAGCTTTTCAGAAAACAGCCTGCAATACTGGGGGTTCTTTGTAGCAGTTTCTTTTACAAAGTTGGTGAAGTTACGCGGATTATTTTTTCCATAGAGCCTTGATCACTTCCGGTAAACACGCATAATCTCCTGGTTTATTTCACGATAACGTTTTATAAAATATTTTTCATACAAGAGGCAGGAATTATTACAAGATGGAAAAGTGCAAGTAGATATCTCAGAATGATGATGAAGTGTGAGATAGCACATCATAATGATAAAATATTGAAATGGTTTCATTGAACGATAAATAGCACGAGGTATGATTAATTAATAAGCACCGAAGTATTTGTTCATAAAAATGTAAATTTCAATTCATTTCGACGGAGTGACAGCGTTACAATTTTTTTTTTTTTGACAAATATAGTTACTAGTGAACATTTGTTCAAATATTATCACTGTGTAGGTAAATAATTATGGAGATAATTGATTAATGAGTCATCGAGCGTTGTTAAAAGTTGGTAAAATTTCAAAAAAATTCGACAGATACGATATGAGTTGGGTGCGATTCATTTATCACCGAAAATGCCTCAACCTTGAGTATTTAACTTGATAATGATTTGAAATGAGAAATACATCAGGGGCTTCGCGGTTGTCTCCGAATAAGAGACTATATGGCAAATGAGGAATCAAAGCGTAACGATCTTTTTTCCTATTCCGAATTTCTAGCTTACATTAATTGGAGCAAGCAGAAACGTAACGTGAATTTACAAAATAGGTGGGTGGACAGAGATGCAAAATCAGGTAGCAAAAAATCACAATTCATCGACGAATGACAATTGTTACTTGGGTAACGGGAACGTACAAATGACTCGTCGATTTCGAGCAATATCCGTTGATAAAATAGCGGTACAATACAGGCAAATTAATCATGCCACCAAGATGACTGAATATAAATTTGTCGGTTTGGTTAACGATGTGAAAATGAGTGACGAGGGATGCATGTACTTGATCGTATGATGAATACATATCAGGCCTATAACACGAATGAAGATATTCTTGAGAAATATTGGTAATATGTTGCATTTTAAGTGAACGTAGCTAAGCTTGGGAGAAATTTTCGATCGGTGAACTTGTGTATTTTGGACGAGTTGTCGGTACGCTGCTTGAGGAAAACAATACAATAAAAAGCGATCGGTTCCGGTTCTATGTGAATGTAACTTACCCAGCCTTAATTCTCCAAAATTACCACATCCAATTTTTTTCCCAACTCTGAAATTTGGGCCAACCATCAAAATTCCAGTGTTAGATGAAATACTGTGTCGGTGCATGCTGGTTTTGGTAGTCGATGCGTTCCCCGTTTTAGATAATCGTTTTCCAGGTGTGTCTTCCCTTGTTTCTTCTCTTTCCTTGTCTCTTTTCTGCATTCTCTATCTCAATACATTTTATTAAACCGAACGTAACACGCAACAAAATCACCACTTAGCCCGGGTCTCAGGGCACAAAAGACCCTAGGCATACACATCGTTAATTTATCAAACAATAATACGTAACGACATTAATAAAAACAATAGCTAGGTGAAAAGATTACGCGAATATTATTAAATTAATACGCACAATTTCATAGCAAAACTAGTTTAAAAAACCAACTTTACTTTATGAAACATAAACTCGCATCGACTCAACAATGAAAAAATTACTATTGCCATTTTTTATTTTTATCTGGTCTCGGTGTCTTTCCGAAGGTCTTTCTTTTCAAATCACGATCACGAAAACAGAGAGCAGCAATGTACGTCGAGTAGAGAGCAGCACCGAATGTAATTACGCGAACGCTTCTACAGGCGAAAACTAGAAGTACAAATCCAAAACAATGAACGATGCGCCAGGCAAAACTACTTGCAAAAAAATGGAAATTTTTTTTGATGATTCATCGATTTATTTGATTGGAAAATAATTTATTATGCAATGCAATTTACGTCGAATTGGCGATATTTGTCATCATTCTTATTTTTTCAGTTTTTAAACGTCTTTTCCCTTTCAACTTTCTAACCAAAATTTTTACTTGATAGTGTTGATGACCATAAAGTCACCAACTCGCAATCATAAAACGAACTTAAAAATTTACCTACTTCTTAGTTCTTACAGCTAGAGTCAAGTTTTTGCCAAGCCAACAAGGAAATTTCAAGTGTGAATATCTATTGCCTAAATGTAGGTCCAACATTGACGCATTTCAGCACTTCATTGCTTTCTATTGCTCACATAACACCAATAAATAATTCAAACTAACATGCAAAGTGTTGAAAGCATAAATTCTTCAACGTCGAGTGTTATCACGAAGTCATATTTCATTTTTGTTTTACTGTCCAAGAAAAAAAAACCAAAGGAAAATTTCCATTTAAAAAGTTTTAATTATTAAATAAAATATATCCAATGAAAAAAATATATATGTAAATATATATAGAGAAAACTGACTTTAAATAGCATAGTAATAATATGAAAATACACAATAGCCGAATCCCAATGTTTTTAAATACATAAACGTCATTGAAGTTTATTCCGATAAGCTTGCAACGTTTTTTCGAGGTATTATAAATGATGAGAAAGTATTGGTATACATTTTTACACGAGTAGGGCAAAAGTCTCACCATTATTATAGGTTTATTTCGACGAAATAACTATTTCAAACCAACGAAAAAAAAAAAAAAAAAAGGAGAAAACGCCATATTTGGGAATAAATATTTAACAAATAAGCTACAAGAAACAATCATTATTATACCTAATAAAAGAAAAAAATATAAAACTTTCAAGAAATCCAGGAAAGGGTCAAAACATGTTACTGGTACGAATCAATACAGAAAGGAATGTTAACTATGAGTTAGTTGACCTCCGCCGGATAAGAGCCTTTCAACGGCAGCATTCACATCACCAAAGGTAGCTATCAATGCTGAAACAAGAACACAAATTAAAGAGATTAAATTGACGAAGTTGAAGAGATAAAAAAATCGAGATAATTTTAGGCAATATCGATCATTTTTTTTTAGTGACAAGTCATCAGTGACGAACTTTGAACGTAAAAATGTTTACGATCTGATTACGAAATTGAGACGTCTCGAGAAAGTAAACTGGACTCCGATTATCGACTATGTGATGACTATAAAACTGCGCTAAATAATTCATTTCGTCATTCGTTCATAAAATATTACTCGTGATAAAGCAAATTACCTTGTAAATTAGCTTCTCTATTCAAGAATCCCATCGCCGTCAGCTGTTCTAATTGCGATCGATAACGTTCTTCGGGGGGTGTGTTATTGGCTGCGGCACCTTGTTGGCTACCCATGTTAGCCAGCTATAAAAATATTTGTATTTAGTAATAAATTCAAAATGCAGAAATATCACAATCGAATATGAAATAAAAATCACCATTCTACTCATGAATTGAGAAAATGCGTCGTTCTGATTTTGACTATCTGTGGTGGTTGTAGTGCTACTGGTGGTCGTTGATGATGATGTCGTAGTAGTAGAACTGTCTGTAGCGGTTGCCGGTGCAGCAGTGGTTGTAGCAGCGCTGAAAGGTTGTGTAAACATAGGTGGCAATGACTGGTTAATACCCAGACTAGAAATTGAATAGAAATTATTTGAAACTTGAAATGTCATTCGGTCCAAGTAGATGTAAGATGTATCAATCAATACCTATTGGCAAATCCGGGAGCCGATGTTCTCAATTGTTCTAAACCTTGTTGAATTTGCTGCAGAGCTGATAGAGCATTAGGGTTGGTAATGACACTTTGAATTTCGGGGTTTTGCAATTGTCTAACAAAATTCGGCATCATTTCTCTCATTTGCGACTAAAATTTGCGAAAACGTTAGAAAAACAAGTAATTGGTCTACGATGAAAAACAATTATCAATAAAATTAACCTGTAATTCAGGATTCGAAGCAAACATCGGATTTGTACCGATTACAGACGAAGCTACTTCAGGATCGGCTGCCATAGCTTGAAGCAGAGATTGAGTATACGGAGCATTCAACATATTCTGCATTGTTTGAGGATTTCTCATAATCTGCTGCATCATGTTTTGCATCATCGGGTTCCCAAACATACCACCAGCCGCGGCGCCTTCAGTTCCAGCTCTGTTTTGACTTCCATCACTTGAAGGAGTATTTGAGGTGGCGCTATCACTGCCAGGATTCCAGGGATTCGGTAACGGATTTCTGTTTTCTTGGCCTAGTTGCGGATTAGAACCTAGGAAACGAAATACCAAGATGTAACAACTATCAAATTCAAACAGATGCGTGATTAACATACCTTCGGCGGTATTTCCTCCTACTGCGTAAGGATTCCGTCCCAATTGTTCCGATGCTGCATTCAACAAAGGTTCTTGAACTTCACGGTACATTCTCTGTAACGCGTTAAATCCGCCTAAAATGAAAAAAAAAAAAAAATTATAAACAATTCACGATTCAAAAAAATTGAACAAAAACTCATCTCCAATCTACCTGGAATGGATTCCAAATTAGATAAAGCACGATCTTGAGTCCTCATCAACTCTTGTAACATGGATGGATTTCTGGCCATTTCCATAGTTTGTCTGAGTAAGTCTGGATTATTCAGCATGTGATTTATTTCAGGATGATGCTAAACAAATAAATGTTGATTAACATGACGTAGTTCAGAGAAAGACCACGTCACGAATACGCAAAGTACCGCTTACCTCAATTATGTCTTGCATTTGTGGGTTGGATAACAACATCTGCCTCACATTATTGGGATCATTCATTAATTGTTGAACGATTGGATTATCCATGACTTGACGTAAGGCATCCGGATTCGATAATAAAGTCTGTTGCATTCTCTGCTGTAATTCAGCGAAATTTCCACCTAAGCCCATATTTTCCAAACCAGGTAAGCCGCCGAAGGCTCCTAATCCAAATGGTAAATTTGAACCCCCTAAATGAAATTCGAAATTAGTATCCGGCGTCTAAAAATGGCAAGACGTTGTACCGAATGTTGCAATCAATTGAAAGAATTAACCTGTCGTATTTGCTGCGGGAGTTGAACGGGTTTGATTATTTTCCGGTCCTCCGGGCTCCGTTGCTCGCGAACTGGTTTTAATAACCAGATGAACAGTGAGACCATTTTTAACATTGTGCGACTTCAAAGTTTCGTGATCTTTCATTATTTTACCAGCAAATATTAAACAAACTTGATCCTGCTGGGCGCTGAATTTCTGAGCGACGATTTCCTTAAACTGAAAAAGTGCATGACAAAATGAATGTTTAGAAAAGAAGTACTACGGAGGAAAATACACGAAGGAAAGCATAATTAATCAGAATATAGAGAATCTTGCGTCAGAAATTGCAACAGTTATCAAAAATGATTAAGTAGTTTATGATGATTGCCATAATTGCCATGTGTAAGAATCCGATTGAAGATTTACAATTGATCGGCAATTTCAAAAGATTGATACATTTTATTAGGAAATTATGTTATCAGTGGAAAGTGCCACGAATAATATGTACTTACATCTTTTATCGATGCATCTTCTTCAACTTCTACGACATGTTTGTCTTTGGGAGTTTTAACAGTGATAGAAATCATATTTTTAGGTTTGGGTTCTTCGTCAGCCATTGTTTAAATCAAATTATCACAAAAATGATACTCAACTAGAAAAGAAATAACTTCACAAATGGAAATGACAACCGTATTCAGTGCAACGCCTATTATTAATTTTCACAACTTGAATTAAAAGTTCAACTTCGAGAAGTTTTACGCTAGATCGTCTAGTGAAATCAGTGAAAAAAAAATTTTTATTGACCTTCTTGGAAAAATTATTACGTTTTCTTTTTGGATAATCATGGTATTCTGTACATGGTGCCCTCTCTTAGAAAATTCATCAACTAAGTAAATTTCACGAGCAAGTAGTAAATACGAGTAAATTTACGAAAAATACAGTAGTTGAAATTTTTTTTTTTTTAATTCGCAAGTTCGCGCCTCGCGGTCGTTCGTGATCGGCCTCCTGCCATCTGCTCGTGATGTTTAAATTTTTCCAGCACCTAAATAATTGAGGGGTCGTTTGTAAAAACAACCATAGTCAAAAATTAGAAAAAAAAAATTATTCAATTTTCTAAACTAAAGTCTAAAATTTCACGAAAAACTGAAAAAGACGATGGTGATGAAAGTTTAAAAAAAAAATTGGCCGTCACTGCCGTCATCAATTTTTTTCAACTTCAAAAGTACGTGTTTTAGCTGATTGTTTTGTAAAAATCACCATAGTCGGTATTTTGAAAGGGAAAGTTGTAAAATTTTTCAAAATTTGGAAAAAAAATTATTGTTCACTATTTCTTGACATTATGGAAAATTTTATGATCAATTAACACCCTCTGAATCAAATTTTCGCCCCCAAACATGATTTGAACACGTTATTTCGGTCTCCTGTAAAATTTGATTTTTTGACTATGGTTGTTTTTACAAATGACCCCTCAATTAGTGGAACTGCATCTACGTCTACCTACTTCGAGATAATTCAATAAAAGGCTGTGGCTGTGGATGTGGATAACTTCAGCTACGTAACCATCATATGAACGTCATGAAGACATGGACGAGGTGTTAATTGAATTGACCGGTTTAATTATTCAAAAAATGACCACCGAAACCATTAGAAGCTATTCGTATACAAAGCTCTCACAAGTTACTTCCAAAATGAGAAGCTTTAAACATCTAGGAGTACCTACAGTACTGAAGAACTTTTCAATTGTATGTTTTTATTGTAGTATCTGTTTATATTTTTCCGCCGCAAATTTTCTCGACAGCAATTATGCAAAAGAAGAAGAACGTGGACTAGTATTTCCTGTCTTCACTGTAATGCAAGTGAGTCACTTGAAATTAATGTACTTATTTAAAAAATTGAAACGAATCCGTGGAGAATGATTTTATTTCAGTTTGCTGTAGGTTTGGCAGTTCCAGTTCAGGTTCCAAATAGAAGTGTGGCAACAAATTTAGGGGTTTTGTCGAATCTTCCTTTACCGAGTAAAATTAACCAGCTGTATCCTTATGCAGGAAAAAGTCGACAGCTCACCCACAATTATTTGTACGAATCTTTAACGTCAGCTTGGAATTGGTTAGTAGGTATATACCTACATTAAAATTCATAAACTGGAATATTTCAATAAAATTGTAGTTTTCCTATTTGTTCACAAGGAGTAATTCAAATGGTAAGGAGTGTTTGTTGAAAACAATTTGCCAAGTTTCGGGTTTGAATTCAGAAAAAGGAGAGTTAATATTTGATGTACTGCGTTTGTTATTTTCGTAAGATTTTCAAAACTATTACATCTAAAAAAAAAGTAGGTACTTCGTGGACATACGTCATTATATATTTTTTTTCAGACCATCCTCACTGAAATTTCCAGTCGCCAAAACACATTATATGATAGCTGAGCAAATAGGTAAAACATCTAACCGTTCGTGTGCTGAAATTTATCCATTATGTAGTCATTCGATAATAGATTTAATGATGAATTAACCTTACATTGTCACTAAATGTTCTGTAATCATACTGTTTTTATTATGATTCATTTACGTTTTCAATAAATTTTTCCAGGTTTTTTTTCATCATTTTTTTCTCCTATTTTTGGTAAATATTCATGGGTAAGGTAAGTTCGTTGTCCTACTTGGGTCTCAATTAACATACCTTCGCTAATTTGCTGTTTCTAAGGTCAAGAGCTGCGGTCCCTACGAAAACGTACTCATTTCACTGTAAATATTTTCAACTAATTGTGTGAAGTTTGTAATTTCCTCGTTTAGATTCACTTCTATTGAACTTATTCAATGCAAAAATTAACATTACATTCAATTTCAATAATAATTTTAATTAATTTACGACATAATGATATTCAAGTTTTTGGAACTTCGGACCAAGAGAGAGCATTAGTAATTAGCAGCGGAGGATTTGTAAAGGTAAAATTTTAAAATCATTTCATTTCACATGTTTAATAATATAAATTAAATAAATTTTCAATAACTTTTTGCAATAAATATTTATAGTTCATTGTAGGGTTGTCAGTGCCATTAGAATTACCTATCAGCGTAAATTTCATACAAAACATACAATATCAATACGCAATGATCGACAATGCCACTCAACTTTCCTACATGAACTTATTAAGATCGAATGAAAAACTCACTCTATCAAGAAATACTGCTTACAAATACCTAATTGATATTTGGAATAGGTAATTTTGTAATTACATAATTTATGGAAAAATAAATTGATGTAAGTATTAGGATTTTTTTTCTAATTTCAGCATAGGTGCCAATGGTACTGCTTGTACTCTTCAAATGATATGCGGTATTGGGAAATATTCTTTGTCTCATGAAGGCATTTTTGGTGAAATCATCGATACCATTTTCACGTAAGAAAATTAAAAATATTTCATACAATTCGATTAATTTACTTTTTAATGAAGAACTATGTTACAGACCTCATGCAACATCTGAAGAAAAGTACAAAGAAGCGAGGAGGCTGGGAAAATTGGGCAGAAATTGTAAGAAAGCTTACCCTCATTGTAAAAAGAACATCCTGGATCACGTAACAAAAATTGTTTGAATTGAATACCATCAAAATATACTTCATAATGAGAAACAAAATTTTTTAACTGTAAAAATATTTTATAATTAATAAATAATAACAAAAAAAATTGTACCCATAAAAACAGTCTTAATGAAGAAGCCCATTAATTAAAGTAATTCCCAACAATCCAACAAATTTGTAAACAAAAAAAATAAAAAAACTTTACTTCTCTTTTAAAGCACTCTGAATACTAGCAATGATACTCGTCAATAATTCATCGGCGGATTGGTCGCCTTCGTTACGAATAATCCAATTCCATCCTTTATAATCATCCAAATCACATTCTGAGGAGACATCGTCGACTCCTAAAATGAAATACATTCAATTGTAATAAAATTTATGAAAGTGGGAATAAGAATAATGTAAAATTTATACCAGAAACAAATGACCAGCCACGGTTTCTTCTGCAATCTTCAGATGCTTCAATACGAATTGTTTTAACTATCCCCGGGTAGGTATTTTGAAACCAGTCTACATCCGTCTTCCGTCTAACATCGCTTACAATCCACACTGACCATTGAGAAGCTGTGAAGAAAACAAACCTAATTGAAAATTGTCTACTATAGTAGAATAGATTTCAAAATAATATATACCTTCTACTTCTACTTTTGAATCAATTAATTTTATAAAACGGCAACCATAGACTACAAATTTATATTAAATCGCATAACTAACTTGTTAAAATAATGAATGATAGAGTAATTTAACAGCACCTCGATACATTTCTATTGCCTGTCTACAAAAAACTCCTGGATCCTCATTTCTTAGTTGTTCACTCCAAAGGATCATGTCTTTCCGGTGTTGTTCTTTGGTTTCGCCAGAGCTCAAAAGCTCATCCATTACTAAATTATTAGTTTGAGCCCAATAACTCTTGATAGGACCGGAAATTTTTATTATCACTGCAAGCTCTATGCCTAATCTGAAATTTTAAACAATTTGTATTAATTGCACAATAGAAACACTTGAATAAAAATTGCAAGTTTTACCTTTCGAGTAACACATCGGTAATGAAATCTTTACCAGATTTCCGTTTACCACTGAATAGCAAAATTAATTTAGGATTTTCATTCATATTCACTTTACAACTTATTTAATAAGCTCATAAGTATAACTTTCTCAAATCTCAACTGAGTGAGTAGGTATATGAAAAGACATCAACACAGTAAGAAACTTCCATGAATTGGTCATAAAATGTAAAGCGATTTCAAAATATTCACATAGGGCACAGGGCATTGATAAAACTGTCGATAAAATTTAATTATGTTAATTAATTTATTTTAAAATGAAAGTTATTGAACATTGAATTTTGAATTTGAATCTAATAAATTTCCGAAAGCTCGAGCTGGGAGCTGATGATAAAAAAAATATGATATGGAAAGGAGGAGGAGGGAATTTGAAGGGAAATTATTTTGTGTTTGACGCAGTGTTGTGAAACGGGAATTCCCATTTTGCGGGAATGGGAATTGTTCCCGGGAATTCCCGGGAACGTTCCCACCTTCATCAAAACCGGGAATTCCCGTTTTCAAATAAATTATTTTTTTGAAGCAAAAACGAGATTTAAGTGATGTAATGATGTTTAGAAATGTCAATTTGAATGAAAATTGGTATTGATACCCTAGAAATACTTGAAATTAATAAAATTATTCAGGGATAATATTTTATTTTTTTAGATGGTAATTTCAAGGTAATTCTTCAGGTTATTACCACGTGATTTTTTAAAATATTTTTCAAAAATATACACAATATTCGTATCTAATCCGTTTTTATTTAGTAGTATTTTTGTTTTTGTAGTTTCCAACTTTCAAATTCAATTAAAAAATGAGTAATAAAACGAAATAAACGTTTAAGAAGAAAAAATCAAATTTCAGTGGGAAAATTTTGAGAATTCCCGGGAATTCCCGGGAATTCCCTGTTCCCGGGAATTCCCGGGAACAACACTTCGTTCCCGGGAACTTTCACAACACTGGTTTGACGTGGCTTGACTCAGAAAATGAAATTTCAAAATCCTACTTCACTGCTCTAACTTTAAGATATTTCTATATTAAAAAAAAATTAAGCAAATAAAATCTATTCTCATTTATAATTTACATCGAAAAAATCGGGATAAAGAAAAAAAATACCGATTTCAAGTTTTCAATCATGGAATCATGGGAAATTGGAGCGAGACATTTCGGTAGCAGATTCTCGAAAAAAGCGCAAAAGCGATTAACGATTTTGTTTGTTTATTGTGGTTTGTAGTGTGATATGAGATAAGTTTTACATAATTTTTAAAAATCTGCCAATTTATAGATAGTTTGCTGTCTGAAAAGTGAAATAATCAGTCTTTATTCATTGTTAATTATAAGATACAATGGGTAAAAAGAAGAGTAAAAGGAAGCCTCCGCCAAAACGGAAAGCAATCCAACCGCTGGACACACAATTCAATTGTCCATTTTGTAATCATGAAAAATCTTGCGAAGTTAAAATGTAAGTACATCAGTTGCATTCACTCAAATGAATTAGTTAATGATTATATCATACGTCTAACTTCTGAGCTTCGTATTCACAGTTGATACATCTTGATGTGTTTCTTTTACAGGGACAAAAGTCGTAATTCGGCAAGAATAACATGTACAGTATGCCTAGAAGATTATCAAACCACAATCAACTTTTTGTCCGAACCAATAGATGTCTACAATGACTGGGTTGATGCTTGTGAAGCTGCTAATTAATGCCATTTCCTTTTCTCTAGCTAATTGACGAATGCAAGTTTGATTTGGTTCCTCTGTGTCACTATAATTTATACTTACTGCTGCTTTTACATTGTATGGCTGGTTCAGAGTCATGAATGATATCAAATTTCATTTGCGATGAGAAAAGTCACCGAAAAGTGTTATATTTTAAGGTTGTAAATATAGGTGTATTGCGTTTTTTCCTTCGGAGACTATCATCATTCATGTAGTGTGAATTTTTAACGTAGCAAAATCCGCTATGTTTTGGTCAAGTAGTCTTATGTCGTGTATTATGATTTTACATTTTTTATAAAAATGGAAGTTTTTGTTGAACAAATGTGCAATTTTTTGTTAAATATCGAAATGATAATGAATGTATACTTAGTCCAAAAGAATTTCATTTTCAATTAAAAATTTGAAATTTCGTCTCTGTGTTTTTTGTCTGTCATCAGTCATTTCTGTGTAGCAGAGTTTTGTAATAGCATACTAGGTGTTTATTATAATTAAGTAAATGAAACAGAACGACATTCATTATAATTTTATTCCACAAAACGTACAAATTAAATATGAAAACGTGCAAGAGAAAGTATCTCAGTCATGTTTATTCATCGGGTTCATCATCGTCATATTCATTAATAGCTTCGCTGTCTACGTTACTAATGGAAATCTGAAAAAAAGAAAGAAATTATTTAGAATTGGAGCAAAAAGTTATTAGTGTTTTTTCGTTGGTAAGACTTACTGAAAAAATTCCATTAGATATTCCATAAATTAGCATTGCACCTAGAGCAAATAATCCTGCGAGAATTTGATTTCTTGTTTTGTTTGGAAACAAATCAGGTTTTTTCGAATTTTTCTCCGAATCTTTCTGTCTTTTTGTGTCATATTCTGGCGAAAATTTAAAAAAAAAATAGTCATCTTCAAATATAATACATATCAAGGAACATTCAAGATGTTATTAATACCTGCTACATCTTGAGGGAAATACCGTTGAGAAATTCGAACGATAAATTTAACTAAATTTGTTGAAGCTTTCAAATGATTCTGTAGAACGTTTGATGGAAAGGGAGCTTTTAGCAAAGGAGCTAAACATCCATACACTGCTGCATCTAGCGACGAAGGATAGTCACCGAAAAAGAAATTCGATTCTCCTAAACGACTACTCAAGCATGTTAAACACTTTTCAGCTTCTTTGTACACCTGTAACAAAAATCCAAAGATTAACGTTGTATTTAATCGCTTTACGATTATTTTCCAATTTCATTTCTCATTCATACCTCGCTTTGATATTCTTCCTCTTGATCAGGATAAAGTGCCCTCAAGATACGCTCATTATCTTCTTTATATTGGCTGGGATAGTGAAACATCAATGGAAAAGGTAATGCTTTGGCGTACCACGATCTCGTCAACTCGGTGTAATTTTTGTTATCCACCCACCTATACAATAAAAATGTGATGAGAAAATACTATATACTTCGCAACTTATTGTACCCAAGTGTTTCATAATTTAACGTTATTATCTCACCATATGTAACGCAAAGCTGGAAGCAACTTTTCTTCGAGCATTGTTCTGTAAGCTTTAGATTCAGCTAATTGAACCGGATTCAAATTTAAATCGGGACAATGATTCTACAAAAATGATTGGAGATTTGAGAATTTCAAGAATTACGAGTAGCTCTTCTTTGCTAAACCGCATACTTACTTTTTCATTCAAGTACTTGAGTACATCTTGAAATCTGGAGATTTTTGTTTTGTTGTGTTTAAATACAGGTAAATTGCCATCGGGGGTTTTGAAAGGATTATTAGTTTTGTTGACTTGAGCTTGAGCACCGGAAAATTTCACTAGAGCCTGTACAATACAAAATTTAAAATCTAGTGTTTTTTAAATTCTAGAATTAAATCAAATCTTTTGATTTTATACTTACTATCAATTGCAGAGAGTTGTAATCAACGGAGGGTAATCCCCAATCGCCAGACCACACATCGATCTCCATGCTTCAACACGAAGATATACAATGTAATTGAGTAATGACTATACTATGAAAGACTTGAAACCGAAAGATTAATAAGACTAGAATTATTTCAGTCCATTACATTACACTTAAAATTTCAAAAAATGCGTATCATTCCAAGACAGAGCTTAGAATATCATGCAATGATGAAACGAAATTACAAATCTACGAGAGTGCGACTGCGAGGCGCGAGCATCGATGATAAAAAAAGTTGTATTGATAATGACAAAGTTCATTGAACGAGTCGCTCTGTTCTCTTCGAAGTTGGTTATTTGAAAATCAGGATATTTTCGTTCCTAACTACAGGTCGGATTTTCATTTTTGAAATTTCAGAATTTTCAATTTTGGCTATTTTCAGAATCAGAAGGTTAAGTTGACACCTTCGGGAAACAGGAAGGAACCTTCTTTTCCAATAAGCATACAAAATGTAGACGATGTCATAACTCATTGCAAATAAATAAATTTATAACAATACATTTCTAATGGGCATACATAATAAAAATTGAATAAAACTCTTATGTATATTTACAAAAATAATAATAACGTACATAATAATGTATAAAACGACATTTATGCAGGTAATTCGTACTCTTTACATAACCTATCAAATGCATTCTCTTTATTAACGTAATCTTTCACGAAACGGGTATCCGCATGACTTTCCTTCAGCTGAGTCAAATATCTGCTGGCCAACTGAACACAAAAAAAAATTATAAATTGACAATGTACAAAAAGCAATAATTATTTTCAAGAGATGACAATTTAAAAATTTTACCTCCGAAGGTTTGTTCAAATGCGTAGTCAATACGATCGAATTTACCAATGTACTCGGATTATTACTATCTTTATCCATTGCTTCCTGCAATGCAGAATCAGCTTCTTCGTACTTTGCTTGACCGATAAAACATACCGATTGGCTATTTAATAAATTAACCGAAGTTCCATATTTATCAATAATTTCTTGGAAAATGTAATAAGCGTCTTGCAATTTTTCTTTTCCCTAATATTGAAGAGGTTAGGAATTAATTCTTGCAGTATAATCGTCGTTCATCTAATAACAATGATAATTATTTACTAACCAAGGCAATATTAACCCAAGCTTGAGCCATTTGAGTTAAAGTTGAATCTTCATCTTTTTCTTGCATTTTTTTCAGCGTTTTACGAGCTAAATCCAACCTAGACATAGATAAGTAGGCTTGCAAGGTAAGCGATAGTCTGAAAAAGACACATGAAAAATGGTTATATTTTCACAAACGATTATGCTTCTTGAATAATTAGACTACTGATCGCCTTACGATTCCAGATGGTCATCGGGATATAAAACTTGCAACGCTTTCTCAACTTGACCATCATTTAGATACACGATGGCTCCAACAATTACTATATAGTGGTTTTCATTTTCATATTTTCCAAATTTCTCAGTGTAGGTTTGTAAAATTGATTCTCTACACGAATGAAAAAATTAAAAATGAATTACTCATAATAATAATTACGTAAAATACCTACGAGCAAAAGGAATCGTACCTTTTATTCGGATATGCGAAAAATTCTGCGAGCAACTTGATAGCTCGTAATTCCACAGCCGATTTTTCGGAGATTTCGTCAATTACAATTCGATATTTTTTCTGAGCGATGTAAGCATTATATAGAAACACATCTCTTTCCAATTTCATTTCCGGCGTAGTAATCTACAATGGATAAAGTGTGTTTATTAGGCATACTTCGGTGAATCAATATTTTCTTGATGAGTATTATTCAATTATACATCTTACTTTCACTCGTTGAGCTTCATTGATGCATTGTTGATAATTTCCTATGTAGTATGAATTTTTAACATCAAATAATTCATCTACGTCGGATTGCTGTTGTTGAGGTACAGACATGATGAATCTTCTTCAATATTTCAGGAATATTGTAAAGTTTGAGACGTGGCTGTGCGATTATTAGACGCGATAGAGTAAGTTTGATGGATTGAACTCGTAATATTTATTTTCAATAACGATTTGCATGTAATTAAAACATTTAAAAAGCAAAATGCAAAATATTTAACACGTAAACGTTCTCAAAAAACCGAGTGATAAGGATTTTTGCAAAATTTTGATTAAGACGGTTTGAAAACAATCCGCACGTAGCGCTCAAGTTTCAATTTAAACGATTTTTATTGGTTGTTGCTTGCTGAATCATGTCACGTGTTTCAAAAAATTTGAAATATTTTTCTAGCATTTTTTCATTAAATATTCAATACCTATGTAAAAAATATATTATTTAAAGAAGAGAAAAAAAAAATCCATCAGACATTGTCTTGTCATTTTCTCGAAAAATTGTTCATTTACCACTCGTTCATAATTATTTTAAATGAATGAAAAATCAACTCACATTTTCAAGCTTTCCGAATTCCGGATTTCCATTATGCTTATCATGCCTGTGACCTAATTGCACGTCTTAATTCAACCTATTTTAAAATTCTGGTGCTGTAGGCTGTACTGATTTCAATGTAGTTGACAAATGTACTTCATTCAGCTGCACGCTGCACTTGAAATGATTTAATATTCGCGTAATAAACAACCGCAATATATTTGAAGAAAATTACAAAATTTGGTATAAATCACGTTATAAGCGTATTGATACTTTGTACAAAAATAATTCTTACAAGCTCAACTGTTTTAAACTTTATGATGAGCTTATATGGTTAACTTAATGATGAATAAACAAAACAATAATAATTATATGTATAATGATAAGGACACTTAACATCACAACCCTTCTTAGGATTAATTTAAATTAACATAAGTTACACATAGGTAAATGGAATTAGGTCGGTGGTGGTCCATCCGGATACCTCAACATAGGTTCCAAACTCCACGCCATATTATTCGACGTTGAACATGTGTATTCTTGATCAACCCGAGGGAATAACGTGACCACACCTAACATAACAAATATAAATGCCTGTATCGGCAAAGAAGCTCGTATCACCCGTCCGAAGAATCTATTTCCACGGGACAATATACTTCGGTTTTCGTCTTCGCTGTAACACAAAAAGAAAAAAAATCCATCAGTATAAACATTTCATGCTGTCGAACAAATTCCTAGATAAATAGTTGCTAGAAAAAATCTACAAAAAAAGTTGAAAAAGCTAATAACTAAAATAATTACTTTGATGTGGTTGATTCGGGTGTATCTGCCCGGTCCATCGGCTCAATTGCATATTCGTCCAAAAACTATTAAATACAGTGAAAAACAAGCCATTAATTTATGGTGCATTTACAATATCCAATTCGGTATCTACGTTACATAAAAGGACACTCGACAAGACCGTATTTTCTCTCCATCACAAGTGTAAGTGCATCTAGCATTTTTAAACTACACATGCTAAAAGTTTTTTATCTTGTACTAATGTATACGAACCTCTTGAGATAAGGTCATTGTTGAAGTTGTACTCAGATCCAAGCCAGAGTGAAGATTTCTCACATCGTAGCCGAGTACTGAGCCTAATTTCAACATGTATAGCCACGTGAGTCGTATCAATGATTGTAATCGCAATCTCAAGTGATCTAGTTTATTTTGAGATGTCTCCAGTTCATTGGTTTGTTGAGTGATGCAGACTTGATTCGCGGCTTGTAGTGAGGCGACTCGAGGTTCGCATCGTTTCAAAGATTTGTGTAGTTTCTGCAAGGGAAAAACATAATTAGATTTGAAAATTTAAGTACATGAAAATTCGATAAATATTGTTTGAATAGAAACCTTGAATTTATTATATTTTTCTTTTATCACAGAAGTCTCTTCGGTTAAATCTACAGGCTCGCAGCTTTTTATGGAATTCTCCGTTTCTTCGATCCATTTCAATAGTTCTTCGATAATATTATGGAATTCTTCATTCTATCGAGGTAAAAAAATCAATATTGAGTACAAAATTAACCAAATTACGATCAATTAAAAATTTATAAAACAGTTATCGAACCTCCATTAGAGCAGCTTGTAGTTTATGCTGCCACGCCAACGACTGGGTACACACTTTTTCCCATTTCTCATTCACTCTAACCAAGCGATCTTGAAGTAGTACCGATTGGTGTTCGTTTTCAGAATGCTCCATAAGATGTTTACCGACGATATTTAAACTGACGAGTACGTCACGATGACTATCCAAGTACACCATAAACTCCTACGAATAAAAAAATTCATAAAAATGAATTCATGCAGGTATTTTTTTTTTTTTTTTTTTAAATCACAATAAAGTGTTTCGATAGAAATGATACCTTGTGTTCTTGAATAACATCTTCCAACTGTTCAATATTTGTAGGGGGCGTAGCAGGATTTGCTTGTAAAGTACTTTGAGCATGCTCAAGCCATTTTTCCAATCTCCAAATATCATTATCGAGTTGTGACCAGTTTCTTTGAGAGCACAATGGGCATCTCAAACGACCAAGTTCGCTATAAAAATAAAATAAAATTAATATCTTGTAATAATACTGCGAAGCAGTCAACAAAATAAACTACGCTGGAGGTTTCTCAATACTCAACTGTTTACAAAAAAATACATATCCTTCCTCAATGTTAGACCTACGATAAGGAATAGGAGTGAAGGGTAAGTATAGGTACAATATAGAGGATTTATGTACAAGATAGGTACCTAGATAAATACATGATTTTTTAAAACCACGATCAACTTACCTATTATTTTCAGTTTGTTGCTGTTGATAATGCAGTTGTTTAAATCTAATATCAGACAGGAGCGATTGGTATTTATTAACGAGCTCATCTACTTCGACCAGAACTGCTTCGTCGGATAGCATTCCACACTGGCTGATCAACACAGCGCTCAAGTGTTTCATCAAGTCGACAGATGACTGACAACAAGCGATCGCTTTGGTCTAAAAAATTCAATAGTTTCAGTATCAATAATTTGTATTAAAAAATTTCCAGCGATTGGGAGAGAATTCGGCGTAGTGTACTCACTGTCTCTTCGGAATTAGGATTTTCATTAGATAATTCGATTAAACGTTCTATGTTATCTTGTGATTCCTTCTTGGTGCTCTGTAATTCGTAATGGAATGCGTCCTTTCGTTCTAATGACGTAGGTAACGTGTCCACTTGAGCAGCGAAATCTTGCTCGAACCTCAAAGTCTCCACTTGTACTTCTTCGCTGACACTTGGCTGATGAAGGAAAAATTAACGAGTCAGACAACTTATACGTACAAGTATTTAGGCGAAATTTTATTCAATTTTTTAATTAATCTCACCGATTTTTTCGATTTAGTTTTACGGTAGAATTGTTTCAGCGTTTTAATACGTTTTTTTATGTCTTTATACATGACGAGATATTCATCCATCATCTCTTGTACGCTTTTACCATCCGGCCGGTTTTTATTTGATATTAATTCGGCAGCCATGTTCTTCGACGCTGCAACCGACTCGTTGAGCGACTCGAACTCTGATTCGAGGGCCTGAAAAAAATACTCCCAAATAAAAATCAGAAATAAAACAACATTAAAAATACGAAAATCCACGTACTAATAATTTTTCCAATTTGATCTTATTCGCATCGTCAGCTTTGTTGACACTGGCATCGTCCAGATGCTGGATTCGAGTCAATTTTGCATCTATTTGGCTGAGATGTAAAATCAGGTTACCATGAGAGGATAAAAATTCCTTCCATTTCAATAAATCGTCGTCTATTCTTCCATTCAATCTAACAACGAATTTTTTCAAAGCTGAATATCGATCCAAGGTTTCTTGAACGAGGCTCAAATTGCGAATATGATTTTTAGACAGCAAATCTGCGTAAGACTCTTCTAACAATTTGAACTGCGTACTGTGGTTATTTATTGCGACTGAAATTGCCTATAAAAACAAAGAAAATTAAAACGATTCTGAATTTAAATTCCCATGCAGCGTGTAATATAGTAATATTTTACGTTTAATTTCACGCCGAGAGCATTAATATCGGAGAATGGTACTTTATCGCATTGTGATTGTATTTTAGTAAGGAGTTCGTGTTGCTCTGTCAACCATGGATCTTCCGATTGGCATAACGATAATACTTCTTGGATCATCTTCCATACGACAAATATACGATCTTTAACTTGGGCACATTCCATTTTCAACGAAGACCAACTGCACATGTGTAAATTTTCGATTATTAAAATGATTCAATACGAATATGAACTCTTGAAAAATATTATTCCTACTTTCTATCCAGTGAATCGTATCGAACTATGAAGGATTTAATATCCAACGAGACGTTACAATGTTCACAATCCATTACGAATATCTCGCATCTCTGCAACACATCGGATATTACTTTTTCCCTTTGGTCGATTTCCTTTTGCAACGCCTAAACATAAAAAAGACATTAATTAAATACTGCGCGGAATTCTACACTATTTATACGATTATTATTACAGATACCTCGTGTTCTTGAATTTTTTCATTCAAAGCCGATTCGTCGAACCGTTCGAAAAATATAATCGTATTCAGGGTGAAACTTAATTCTCGAATCCAAACAATTATGTCCTTGATACTCGTTCTCAATGTTGCCGATTCCTTTAGGATTAAAAATTATGCTGATGATTTGTTCATTCAAATGTAATAAATCGTAAATAAGCATCGTAATACCTTTATGATATGTTTAACTTTTTCAACTTCTCCTTTCGTATTATCATTAACTTGTTTCCACACATTCATAACGCTATTGATTTTACCACCAATTGGTTCAGTCTCCGAATCAGATTCGTATTTTGATAAACATTCGCCAGTACTCAATAGCCAATTGTATTCACCGTGTTTGGAATCTACTTCGGTACAAAATTCATTTTCTAATCGCCTTAGAACCACTTCGGGGTAATCTTGATTTTGGGAGAATTTTTCCAAACTAATATTCAGGTCATTTGCCCAGCTCATGAAACTTTGATGTCTGCAAATTAAAAATGAAATACACGAATAAGAAGGGTTCGCAAAAATAACTCGTAAAAGCACAACCGATAGCTACCTAGTATTAAATGTATCCCAAAGGGCTAATTTCTCTTCTAATTGGAATATTAAAACAGATAACTGGTAGTTTATATCCTTTTGTTGCTGTTTCAATAGCCATATTCGTTGTCTAACCACTTTCATATCTTTTGTATTCACCGATTGTTTAAGTTTCTCTTCTAAATTGGATAATTCGTTAACTTCCTCATCCAAGGCTTTGATTTCTTCTTGAAATTTCTACATTTGAAAAAAATATTTATGTATAAAGATATTCGTCAATTTCGAAAAAAAAATCCATAAAAATAATTACCATCAGTTTATCAATTTTTTGTTTAATATCAGCAATAGCGTAAGTAGGTTCTTTGGCAGGACAGACTTCGTTATCGATTCCTTCGTGAATTTTAATAAATATTTGTTCGATATTGGAAGCTATATCTTCGTATAATTTGGTAATGTTTTTAATTTTGAAGAGATATTCATGCCACGTTTTAAGGGCTGCCTCTGAATTGTGAAGTCTTTTGTAATTAGAGTCCAACTCGACTTTAACCGATGAAACAACACTTTGGCTGCATCCACTCATCAGAGTATCGTGTTGGTCACGTAGATTATCCGCCATTGAGATACCTTTTTCTATTTTTTTCAGCAAATCCTAAATCAAGAAACGATGTTAAAATACACGATTCAACGTAAATTAGAATCAAGAAATATATTGCGCTCACTTCGATTTTACGCAACGATAGGTCTATATTTCGAATGTAAATGTCTCTTAAGTTCAAGTGTGATTGTTCAGATTCAATGGATCGTAAAAATGACAATAATTCCCTGTGATCTTTTTGGTAACGTTGCCACAATAATAATTTTTGCTTCACCTGGGATTTCAATGACAGAAATATTAGAAATATGTAAATTTCGGATTCATTTTGAATTAAAATATTTTATTAACCTGATGATGCCTGGAAATAACATTGGAAAGTGTTTCATTGTGAAGTTTATTCAAAGATTCGAACTGTCCGCTCAAAGATGATCTTATTCCTTTAGTTTCATCGTCTAGCAAAATTGCACTTTGTGATAACAGAAGGTTTTCGTACAGCTACAAAAAAATCAACGTAGATTAAAAGACGAAGAAAAGAAAACAACGAACACAATGGACAAATCATACCTGACAAATTTGATCGTCGCTGCTTAAATTATGATAATTGTCAGGGATAGCGGATGCGAGGAAATCTTGAACATAATGCAAATAATCAGTCCATAATTTTAAAGCTTCCAAATAGTTTTGTTCGCCGGAGACGGACGTGAATAGTCCGTGGTATCGTTGAAACGTTTCTTTAAACACTTGCTGCCACGACTATAACCAAAAAAAAAAAAAAAAAAAAAAACATTTTAAAGCAATGAAAATAATTACCACACAAAAATATTTCAAATTTAGCTTACCTCGAGTAAATTCACAACTGAAATTTTGGGTTTATCGGTCGCAGCATCGGGATCGGCCAAAATTTCAGCTTGTTCTTCCTTGATATTATTCAATAAAGTATCAGTTTGAGCTAAAGCACGAAGGTGATCGTTGAGTTTTTGTATATGTTCGGCATTCAACGTCGGATTTCCATCGCCTTTTGATGATAGGTCCTAGGAGAAAATAAAGTGATAAAGTTTTTTCATTTGATCGAGGTGTGAAGTTGTAGCAATATCAAGGCCGTACGATTCATTAAAAGTTTTCACGAATGTGCATGTCACGAAATGATTTCTTCGTACCTGTTTCATAGATTCGAGTGTTTTCTGCGTTTCGGCCAGCTCGCCGTTGACGACTTTACGTTTTTCGAAAACGGTAACATTGTGAAAAGAACTAATAGTCGATCTGACATCTTCTAGTTTTCTACTGAGTAGAGCGATCTCATCGGCTATTAGATTATCCTCCTTGACACCAACTTCGGTAGCGATTTCCATAACCATACCGCGAAGCTCGACGAGTTTTTCCGATTGTTCATTAACTGCTTCTTCGTATATCTGGTAATAAGAACGAAAACGATTTTAGCCAAAGTGATACGCGAATTATTTTTGAAATAGGAGGTATTATTTACTTGTAACTGTTGAACAGCTTCTTCGGCGGGTAAAGTTGATAACGAACTCAACTGATTATCAACCCATTCGTTAACGATATCGCTGTTTTTTCTGTAAGCTGTCCAGATCTTAATAGCGTTTTGATACCGATCGCATAAGTTTCGTAATGATTGACGAGAGTCGTTCCACTGTACAACAGACTCTTCGACAGTGGTTTCGATCTCATTTTGAACCTCCGGCGAAGAACAAGATTTCAAATTATCCGCAGCTGAGCGTAATTCTCCTAATAAGTCCGGTCCTCGAGTCGATACTGATTCGGAAAGTTCCTGGAAAATAGTACACATGAGTAAGGGGATGTTGATATCGATAATAAATATCTACCGTACTTTTACTATCTACGGAATTTGTAATGAAAAGCACGAGGAATATGGATTTTACAGGGTGACATACCATATCCGTCGTTGAATAATTTAATTTAGTCATATGAGAGAAATGATATGGCTATAGCCATACGTTGTCAATTACACTTTCTGTTACACAAAATTACGTCAAAAACTTTCATTAGGTACCTTAAAGGTACATAACACAAATTCACTGAAGTTTTTAGTTAACGTCTGTCTAGGTAAACAAATGTTATCACACTGATGATCATGTGCTTAAATTCCCGCCTTTTGTACGGCGAAGAGTTTTGTGTAAGGTTGGGTTAGGTTTAGAACTCGAACGATGAACTTGAGTAACTTGGCAAATAATTGTTCAAATTTTCAAAGAAAATCGATTTTAACATTTTTTTACATTCAATTTCATTATCAAAATCCACTGTTGTGAATAAAACGAATGAAAAATGCCAAAAGACGAATTTCAAACACTGATGTGTTGATAATGCAATGATAATGATAGAAATAGAATCTAGAATGCCATGAGATATGTTTGATAGGATTATTTAACGAACCAAACCATCCAATCTCAAAAGAAAACCAATACAAAAGACATTGCATTGAATTAGAAACAACTGAAGCAAGTACTAACATGAAGCAGACAAAACAACCACGTGCAGCCTGCAGCGTGCGCATAAAAATGTCAACACGCACAGTGTTTTCTCTTTCAAGTGAAGAAACCGGTTGTATGTAATAAGAGTGTAAATTACAATGTAATTGTAGGTAAATTGTAATTTGAATAGGTAATGAAAAAGTTAGTTATCACAATAGTCTTCTTAATTGAAGCGACTCTAAAAATAACAGGGAAACAAGGAAATTTTGTACGTAGGCACTAGGTAGGTAAGTAACTTAAGTACCTACCTTTATTAATTTTTTTTCTTCAATTTTTCAAATTTTTGGTTTAAAAAATCATTAATGTAGGTACGTAGAGTAGGTAGAGGTCTACTAACTACTAAGTCTACTTAGACCTACTTAAATACATAGATACTTACATAACCTAGAAATAGAACTCAAAAAGCAAACCCTTCGTTCGAAGAAACAATTTTTAAAATTCCAAAAAATACAATCCTTTGAAAAAAAAAGTTTAAATCACTTCAGAGATTTGACAAATGAAATAAGATTGTGTGTAATTTGGTTATTTGCCAAGTTGATTTTCATAACTTCCTCCTTGTTTACTCGTTACTTTTGTCTGTTTTATTATTGAACTACACATATATAATGTACCTACATAAATATTTGAGATCATGTGGTAGTTTTCAGTTCCTGCTTAGTACTAGTGATGAAAGGAGAGTCATTTTTTACGATTTTGACAAACATGTCTTCTTTTGGGGGGTTGTTAAATAGAGAAAGTGAAGGAAGGTATCTATAGAAGCAAACTTAAAGGTTGTACACCTCCGGAAAGATTATTAGTTATTTGAATGGTAAAATTCAAAAAATTAATGTTTACTCGTAGGTATTTTAAAACATTATTGATACTGAATAGTAATGACAGAAAATGGGTTTTATTTGGAAAAACTTGCAAGTTCATCCAAAATTCATTTCTTTAGGGCATAAAAAGAATTAAGGATGACATAGGGAACTAGAATTAGCATTTAATTATTGGAGATATTGTAAGTCCTCAAAGCTGGAGCAAATTTCAAATGTTAAGTATAGCTTATCTTGAAGAAGTCATTTAACAATACTTTTTTGATGAAAAAGTTGTAAAAGATATTTTTTCGACAAAAACTGCCTAAATCTTGAAAAATTATTTTTTTGAGAAAAACTCTTGAAAAAATGTTTTTTTTTAAAACAATTTTTTGGAAAATATTTCTTTAGGTTTTGTCAAAAAAAAAAAAAAACATTTTAATCATCTTGATTTTTTTTACAAATCTAAAAAAAAAAAAAAAAATGGTGAGTAAAAAATCTTGGAAAAATTTTGAATGAAAAATCGTTGAAAAAATATTTTTTCGACCAAAACATTTTTCAAAGTTCAAAAAAATACTGATTTCTGACAAAAAAAAATCTTCAAAGAATATTTTTTTGACAATAGATCTTAAAATTTTTTTCTGAATGAAAAATCTTTTCTTAAAGAAAAAAAATCTTGAAAAGAATTTTTAACAATAATTAAAAAGTCTCGATCTTTGACAAAAAATCTTCTTAAAATACTTTCTTACCGACCTATTTTGTCAAAGAAATCTCAAAAAAAAATTTGAAAACATTTTTGTCACAAAAATCTCTCTGGAGCGAAATTGTTTAAACCAAAGAAAATCTTTAAAAATTTTCTTGACAAAAAATCTTATTACCAAGGTAAAAAAATTTTTCCAAAAAAATCTCTTTTTTTTATTTTTTGAAGAAATACTTTAGTTTGAAGATATTTTTTTCAGGAAACATATTCTCACATCAAAAAATCATTTAATGAGAATCTATTGACAAACATTTTTTCATGATAATTTATACTCTAACAAAAAAATCATAACAACCATTTCTTTAGAAAAATTACCTAAAATGTACACTCAATACCTCTATGAGTCTATGTACGTTTTGATAGTTTGAAGTGGGGGAAGTGGTAATTCTCAAGTCGCAAAGAATTTTTTTTTTAAATAGCACGAAAAAAACGAAAAAAGTACGATTTTTTTTTTGAAATTTGGTTAAACTACCTAAACACACCAAAAAATCTTCATGTCGAAAATAATTTCAATTTTTCCCCTCGAGATTTTTTTTTTGCGATGATTTTAACGTGTTTGTCCGAAGTTGCTGAAAAACCCATTAAAATTTTTCGCCCCCCCCCCCCCCCCGTGGACTACACACCAACTAAGTTTGTGTAGCTCCAAATTTTCGTTAGGATAGGCCCTGGAATATTCCATCTATGATATTGACGAAAGGATAGATTGATATAGAAATTGTGACATAGGTCAAATCTCATATTGTTTGAAGTTCCAGAATCGAGTAACAGGTACGTATAAATTACCTATCAGAAATCATCCCATCCCATCAGGGGAATACAAAGTACATTTTCCAGCGGAGAGAAAAATTTTCCAACAAAAAAAAATTCTACTGGTTTTGTTCTTTTGGTATATTTTTTTTAGTGAGTTGGTGAACGTTTTTTTTTTTTTTTTTCAAGAAGTATCTATCCCGTGTAGCAATTGTCGACATCGACATTTATGTCGACAAAATTCAGACACATTTTTTTCTCGGTTAACGATGAATTAAAAATGATATTTGAGATTTAAAGTAATGTTCTATGTTAAACATAACTGTTCAATCAAAATTTTTGAATTTTTCTCAGTATTTTCCTATAATTTAGAAAACGTTGTTTTTCTACGTAGACAAGTCGATGTAAAAATCGATACTCGATAAACGCATCGACATTTATGTCGACAATTTCTGCCAATTAAATTTACAAATTTTATATCTAAAAAGAACTAAAAACAATTAATAGGAACATTTTAAGCTCAGGAATAAATAATTTTTGAAAGAATCACAAAATTTTCTTATTTTTTAAAGTTTTGAATAATACAACCACTTGTCGAGTTATTGTCGACATAATTGTCGATGGTCGAATAATGCATCGACTTCACTGTCGACAGTGTCGACCAGAGGAATTTTAAGTCGAGATAGTGTCGATGTGATTGTCGAGGGTCGAATAATGCATCGACTTAACTGTCGACAGTGTTGACCAGAGGAATTTTAAGTCGAGTTAATGTCGATCTAATTGTCGAGGGTCGAATAATGCATCGACTTGACTGTCGACGTCTTGAGGGTGATTGTGATACTCGCAGATAAAGTGTGTTGTGAATTAGTACATAAGGTCTAAGAATCATCTCTATGTTAGTTGGACACTCGCATGTGTCCAGCTACAAATGTGGCCTCAATGCCGCATATTTGACAAAAAATGTCGAAATGTTGGCTTGAACACTATTTTTGGTGTAATTTTAATATATACTTATATTGAATATTTGAACTTAGCATATTTTTCAAAATCTCATCATTGCAAATGTCGATGTGGATATCGATATAAATGTCGACACATCGAAATCGGTCACTTTTCGATCGTACATGTCGACATTTATATCGAAATTAGCATCGACGTTGCTGCACGGGAGGTACCTAAATCTAATTTTTTCAAGTGTGGGGCAAATACGCAAAATCAAACACTTTTTCACTTTTTTGGTTTTTTCAAAGAAATTACCATAATTTTTCTAACTCAGAGTAAAAAAATGAACTACGAAGAATTGGAGAAAGTACCCCTACCTTCCCATTGGTGCGCCCCTGCATCTCCTACTTCAAAATCAGGACCTAACGCAAACCAATACCCATTTTTATTAAAAAATTCGAGTAAAAAACTTTATTTTTGGAGCAATCAAAAAAACGAATAAGTCACCTATCAAGAATTTTAAGAAAAACTTCTAAACAGATGAAGATGATGTTGATGGTTATCTTAAAAACGTCCCAATCGATAGGAAATGGGTGGCTAGACATTTTACACACGTGACAGCAATATTACATACGGAGCAACTTTATCTCAAAATACTGTTAATTATTTTTCTAGAACGTATTTTTTAAAGCATACCTACTGATTTCAATTAAGGAAATTTCAAGTAGGTAAATATCACATAATTCCTAAATCGAACTCACCTTGATAAGTTCAGATAAAAAATATATATATTCACGTAGGTGTATAAGAAAAATATCGAAGAATTTCAAACACAAATTTTTCAAAAATTGAACACTGTAATTTAAAAAAAAAATCTACCAACTGAAAAATTATCAGTTTTTCGTCATCACTCGATAAAAAAAATCGCAAAAATTTTCGCGCAAAATTCACACAAAACAGATGTTTTTACGCCGGCAATAGAAATTCTCGAATTATTTACGATCGTGTAATCTGCTCAAAATTACGCCAAAATACATCAGCTGACTTGCAATCACATACTTTAATTAAGCGTTTTATCATCGAAACTCGTAACTAATTAAAAACCTTCATTAACACGCACTACCTCGCCGGTTATTTATTTACGCATAACTGAAGAGAAAAGAGTACTATGTGAAGTAATACAGCAGCGAGTCGAATGTTCGAAGAATACTTAAACGAATCACAACACGGATAGACTGAAAATCGGTCATCTATAATTTGCACGTTGACGTTTTCGGAGATAATTGGTACACGAATGTCATCCGATCGGAACACTTGGGTATATTTTCGAACATCTCGATCTACCAATTTAAAAGCTGTAAAAATACCTCGAATAAAATGCAAATTATCTCTAGCTCGCGAGAATATTACACTCGTAATACGTCGCAGACGTAACCTAAAGAACGAAATTATCCGTTGCTATCGTAACATAATTTTTTCGCGTTAATGAAAATTTTAAAGTTGCACTTGAAAAGTTGTACCGGTACTTGCGAGGGCCATTATAGCACTATAAACTTTTTCGATAACTACGTGGCGTTAACGAATGTTTGTTTTACAAAATACGACTCTGAGCTCGGTTCGATTACTTCTCTTCACACGAACTCAGAAATACTCGTATAGCCAACTACGACTAGGGATTGGCTTTATTGACAGAAATAATTTATGTAAATAATTAGCAGCAAATTTTAAAACAACAGGCTGAAAATGCTGACACATTATGACCTATTGGTAAACAAACATTGGCCAATCTTATAAACCATATAAGATAGGTACCTACACTTAAGTCAAATATTAGCCTATACTGGACTTCGTCGAATGTTTAGGATTTGATGACAACTGAGCCAACTCACGATGATCTAGAGACAGGGAAATTTTATTGCGCAATCACGCGGTATTTTCAATAGATAAAAAATATAGCAGATAAAACTATTATGTGATATAATGTGCATCCTTTCTACACGATGTTCACTTCATTTAATGGCAAAATTGGCGAACCTTTCACTCGAAAGTCAAATCGAATAAAAAAAACAATTTGTGTGGGTAGGTACTAGGTAGATACCTATACATAATATAAAACACAAGGTAGAAACTCTAGGGAAAGAACATTATCTAAATAAATGTACCTTGAAAAAATGCCATCAATTAAATCACAAAGAACTGCATACTGTTATTTTTGTATTCCTAATATTTCATTTACCTCGTTCCAGTACCTTCTGCCAAAAATTATAAATAAATCTGCTTTTAAACTCACGTGGCTCGTGCGAGCTTCGAACTTTACAGCAACGGTAGGTATAGTTTAACGGCGTATCAACGATAAAGTTGTACTTCCACGGACGTCATAAATAGGTCAGTGTCGATACGAAATTACGAATAAGTAAATAATTTTTTATCATTCGTTACTTAATGACCAGAAAGAAACTCGACTGTAGATCGGGTGCAAGAGCTACACTCATAATTTCAAAAGTGAAATGAGCATCACCAAATCCCTTAATTTTTGTGGGAAAAAATTCAGAATTTTTTTGGAACAAAATATTTTTTCAATTTATTTTTAAAAATCTTATTTGTTTGCGAAAAAGTTTGAATTTATTTTATTTCAATTTTTTCGAAGAAATTTTTCAAAGATTTTGGGAGAAAGCAATCATTTTGATTAAATTTTTTAGAGTAAAAATACTTCTCAAATTTTCAGAGAGAAAAATTCTCAATAGGGGGGCAGAGGGATATCTTTTTAAAACGGGTTTTAATTTTTTTGTTGAAAATGTAGGTAATTACAAATTTTTTGCAGGAAAAATTTTTCGAAATCATTTTTACAATTTCTTGGTGAAAAAATTCTCCAAATTTTTGACGGAATTTTTTCCCCGATTTTTCTGAATAAAGAATTCCTTAATTTGTTAAGTGAAAAATTTTTCAATTACTTGGTGTAAAAACTTCCTCAAATTTTTAAGGGAAAAATTTTCCAATTGTTCATAAGCGGAGAAATTTTTTAAAGCAATTGTTTTTATAATGCAGCTCTTTACATTTCGTAGGGGTCGATTTCCTAATTTTTGTGTGGAATTTTTTAATAGGTAATTTTTTTGGAGGAAGAAAATTTTCAATTTTTAATAGGGGAATTTTCTTTCAATTCTTTGATCGAAATTTCTTTTAACTTGGTATTTGAGGAAAAATTCATTGATTTACTATTTTTTCAGGGGGAAAATTTTCCAATTTTTTGTAGAAAAAATATTCAAGTTTTTGGAGGAAAAAATGTTTCGATTTTATTTTTAGTAAAAAATTTATCAATAAAATTCTTATTTCATTAGAAAATTTTTTTTCCAATTTTTTGTGATTGAAATTTTTATTCTTACTTACCTAATTTTTGATAAAAAAATTCTTCAATATTTTCAGGTAAATTTTTTTCAATTTTTTGGGGTAATATTTTTTGAGATGAAATTTTTCTCATTTTGTCAATAGAAAAAATTTCCAATTGTTTGCGGAAATTTTTTTTATAATGTTTTGAAAACTTCAAGTTTTTTAATTTTTCGTGGAAAAAATCAGTCAATTTGTTAAGGGAAAATTTTTCCAATTGCATGGGGAAAAATTGTTTCATTTTGGGGGGGGGGGGGGGGTCAATTCCTTGGGGTGAAATTGTTTTCGTTTTTTAGTGAAAATTTTTTTCAATTTCCCGGAGTTGTTCTTAAATTTTTGGAGGGGAAAATTTTCCATTTTTGAGGGAATTTTCTTTTAATTTTTTAAAGAAAAAATTTTCTAATTTCTTGGGAAAATTTTTTTCCGATTTTTTGGGATTGAAGTTTTTATAATTTATTGATGAAAAAATTCTTCAATTTTTTTCGGGAAAATTATTTCAATTTTACGGGATAAAAATACTTCTATTTTTCGAGATGAAAAATTTCCTAATTTCTTGAAGAAAAAATTTACCAATTTGTCAATAGAAAAATTTCCCAATTGTTTGCGGAAAATTTTCTCAATTTTTGGAGAAAAAATTCCCCAATTTGTTAAGGGAAAATTTTTCTAGTTTTTTTGGGGAAAATTTTTTCTATTTTTCAAGGAAAACTTTTAAAAAAATTTTGTTATTTTTTTTTTAAAAATTGGGAAACATTTTATTAATTTCCTTTACAGGTGGTTTTCATTTTTATCCTTATTATTATTATTTTTTTATTTTTTGAAAAAAGTACATCATTTTTCCATTCAATATTTTAGAAAATATCAACCAGCCTTCCTTTTTTGGAAAAAATCGAGTTACACTCTAAGAAACAGTGAACCTTAAAACTTTCTCAACATTATTCGTATTTATATCATGATAATTTCAAAAAAATGTGGAATCAGAGACAAGCTTTGAAAAATCATCAGTCGTAAATTTAATTCTCAGCTCTGAAAAAAATTCAAAGCAATAATTTAAGTAGGTATATGGCATTCGAACGACTGCATGAGAATCATTGGAAATTTTTCGTTTATGGCAAAATTAATGACGTCGCGATAGCACGATTACATACAAACATTGAATACAATTTATACTTAATAACACGAGACTTGAATTTTGTTCGCGAATACAACTGCAGACTAAACCGTACATATATCATTATGCGATTTTATTTCTCAAATCATATATGGATAACGAACCTTGAAATTCACTTCAAACATTACGAAGAATTTCAATCCGATTATTTTAAATATTACTTCATACTTTAAGAGAGATACGCGCACGCCGCACGTACACGTGATAAAAGAAGGTTGATAACTCACCTGTAAATTTTCAGTAGCTGATGTGAGTCTGGGAAAATCAACGTGACTATGAACCGACATCAAGTCCACCATAAAATCGACTTCTTCGGCGGACTGTTTAACGTTCTGAACATTATCGATGAATTTCTTCCATAAATCGGACCGTTTTTTCAAAATTTCCAACACCGATTTGCATCTAGATTCCAGCATTTCTTGGTTTTTCTGTATGAGAGTGATTTTGTAATCGAGGTCGGGTAAGGAGACCGAAATTCTCGACGATTTCGGAATCATGTGGAATATCTGTCGTAATTTGGCAATGTCTTGCCATTGCGATTGGAGTTCACCGTCGAGAACCTAAAATATAAAAATGAAAAGTTAGGCGCTTCAGAATAAAAAGAAATAAAAAATAGTGACGTAGAAATTTACCTCGCAGTCTCTCAGAGCTTGGTCTATATCGTTTTGTCTGAGTTTTAGGCTTTTTTCGCATTGATCGAGAATTACATTTTGGCGAGATTGTTCTCGATTGATTTTTTTGATACCATCTTTAATCATGTTTATGTGATCGTCGATATTTTGTACATGGGCAACTTCGTCGCTAAGATTTCTGTGAATGCCTTGAACTTTGACAGTAAGAGCTCCTACTTTTTCTGATTCGTCTACGGTTAATAATCTGTAGCACAGGAGCTCGTTTTCGATATTTTGAGCAGCTTTTTCCATTACCTGTGGAAATATAAAAATTTTATCGAATTAAAATTAGGTTTTGAGAAGATTCTATCGGCTATTCCAATTGCTGTTTATGTCCCTTCATTTGATGATGCAACAACCCAAACAACAGAGAAACAAAAAATTCTTCAGAATAATTGAGATATTATTTCCCCGAAAATTCAAGAAATATTTTTAGCAAGTACTCTGAATAAATTAAATTAGAAGATTTTTTCCAAAAAATTGTCTTCATTGAATTTATTATTTTTTCTAAAAAAAAAAACAATTTTTTTCTCAAAAAAAGAGAAGTTTTTCAAAGAAATCTGGTTATAATTTATATAAACAGAAGAGGATTTTTTCAAAAAATTGAAGAAAAAAAAGGAAAGTACTCTAAAAAAATTTAATTAGATTTTTTTTCAAAAAAAAAAAAAAAAAAAAAAAAAAAAATTCATCATAGAAAATACTTGATATGTTTTTCTCAGAAAAAAATTGATTTCTTTTTCAAGAAAAAAAAAATTGATTTTTTTCAATAAAAAGGAATTTTTTTCTTTAATAAATTAAAATATTTTTCTCCTGAATAATTTGGGATTTTTTTCAAAAAAAAAAAAAAAAAAAATTCAAGGAATTTTATTAATTAAGATTGTTGCATTATCAGAAAAAAAGGTGACTAAAATCTCAAATCAACCAACTTGAAATTGGTTCAGGCAAAATTGAAACTCTTCTTCGTTATCTATGACATTCCCCATTTCTCCAAACAAAGTGGATAAATTATTCAAATCCTGTTCCAAAGATATTAATTTCTGATCCAGAGGCATATTGGGATCGGTGAAATTATACGTGACTTTGGCCTGTAGATCAATCATCGTATTTGAAAGTGCTTCCCATTTTCGCTCCAATTCGAGGAATTTTTTGCGTTGTTCTTCAGCGTCAACTAGAGGAAGTGTTTTAAGCGACTGATTAAACTGATTGCTCAATTTTTCGAACATTTTTTTGTGGACGTCGTACTGTGCGAGTAAATCCTGCGAAAAAATTCATAGTTCAACGTTACATTAAATTCTTGAACTAAAAAATAATCATACTGGTGATAATTGATTCTTACCCAAAATTTTTTCATATCACTGGTCGGATCGCATTGGTTTATTACTTTTTCTTTAGAATTCATCCATGATATTAATTTTCTTTTATTCATCTCGTACTGACTCCAATTCTCGTCGAACATGTCTAATAAACTGCAGTTATTGTTTACGTTGTCACGCAGTGTGATTACTTCATGTTTGATTTTATCGTAACCGAATTGCAATTCCGAGGATTTGACCAAATGACGTAAACTTTGAGCTGATTCGATGAGCTGTGTTACTCTGGTCAAATGCTGATTGATGTCGTTGGACAAGGACTAATGAAAAAAAAAATGAGTTTCATCAAATAGATTTATAAGTGATTATGTAAAAAAGATTCTAATTAAATAAATATTTGAAGGAGATTCAGCCGTCCAAAATACGCGTATAAAAATCACGTAAAAAAATGTTAATGAGTTCCCAATTTGATAAAATATCAACTCGGTAAAATTTTATACGTCCGTATTTGTTTACATGTACACGCGTCATAAATCGACATAATAAAAACCATAAAACCCACCCGAGCTCGTAATTAATTTTCACATGTACATTATCCGTTGGTGACAAAAGTGTGCAATACAGCAACACCATAGTCGATGCCAAAAAATCGCACCTATTTTTGAATAAATAAACGAAGCAATATTTACTTGATATAAAATCATTAATTGATGATAATCCGTAGATTTGACTGCTGATAAATCGGGTAACCTTTGATAGGCAACTTTTAACCATAATCGCTCCTCTTCGATGCCTTTATTAATCATCATCCATCTCGAAGCAATTAAAGACATTTGCTGAGAATGCGAAGACGCTCTATCCAATATTTCCGACGATCTTTTAATTAATTCGGAATGTTGCTGGTGGTATTTGTTACGAGTATCGTTATCGAGATGACTTTCCAGAGATTCTAAGATACTCTTGCAATGATTCAAGTTCACAAAGAAATTGCGATGGGTTTGCATTTCATCCTGAAAATTTTTCCAATGACAATTAAGTACAATTAATTTTGACAAAGAATGTAAGTCAGTTTAAAAATTAGGTAAAATTTTAGGTACCTGCAAGTGACTGAATGATGCGACGTTTATAGGCAAAACCATTAGGCAATCCGCGATATCCATGATTTTATCAAATTCTTTCAAAGTTAATTCGTATTCTTCGATTAGGCAGATTATTTGCAATATTCGATCTTTTTCTGCAGCAATGTTACTTTCCATGTTTCTCGTTTCGTTATGAACGTCGTAAATTTCCATGGGAACTTCAAAAGTAGGATAATGTCGCAAAATTTCTTCAACTATCACCATTAAATTGGGAAGCTGAGATATGCAGTTTCGATTCGCCTCTTCAAATTCTTCAAGAGCTGCTAATTTTTTCTGTTAAAATAAACAATCACGTGCATTTAATAATGATATTTTTTTAAATTCTGATGGGGGGGGGGGGAGGTGAAATAAATTGTTATTATATTTTACCTCGGAGGGTAAATCAGCATCATCATACATCACAGCATCCATATTAGACCTCAACGAATGAATAAACTCAACCGTCTCCTTCAATTTGGCATTAAACTCATCTACAGAAACTTGGGCGTGTTCCAAGTCAACAGCTTTTGATTTGATGACATTGCTTACATTTTCCACTTGATTGTACAACAAGCCTAGAATGTATTTACATTTTTCGGCGTCTTCTGCGGGTAAATGTTCGAAAGCGACGTCGCTCGTTTTAGCCAAAGGTTCGATAACTTCTTGCTTGACAACAGTTTCGACTTCGATGATAGAACTGAGTATAGCCTGTTGTTCGGCAGGCGCTTGCGGTTCAGACGAATGCTATAATATGAAAATTTGTAATTAGAACGGATATCTATAAATATTATACAGCATTTATATTGGCTAAATGTAATGGGAAAACCCATGGAAAAAATTCCGGGCACTGAATATATTCACAATGCTGAATTAGGTACTATGTACATGTACACATACACAATAATAAACAATGATATAATGCGGGTGCAATACAAAACACTACACATTCATGCAACTAATGCAGTACATACAATAACACGTTGGACAAACTGCTGATCATGCTTTAAGTGAAATTTACAAATTTTGCCTTCGAATAACTTGCAAGAAAATAACCTTTCATAATTTTAAAGAAAATTTCGCCCACTTTTTACCTTTTGAAGATGTAGGTAAATATACCCTACTCAATTATAGACTTACATTCTGAGTAAAATTGATTAATTTTCCTGAAAATTACTTACATACAATAAATAAGACTCACCTCTAAAGTAGCAATGTGATATTCAAGACTTTCCAACAAATCGGAGGCATACTGCACTGAATCTACAATCGTTTTTCGGATACCAGCAGGGTCGTGATTTTCAATATAAACCTCAATCGGTTTCAGGATTGTTCGAAAATCTTTTGTTTTATTTTGAATATGATCCAAATCTAGCTGAGGTTTGAGGTAAAGAATTGTATATGGCACAGTGTAAACGTCATGTAATTTGGTAACCATTGAATCACTAAAATTATCCAAATCTTCGGTGGTGGAAGGAATATTTTCTTTGCTGGTTTCACCATCCTTCTTCAAAGGAGCATTTTCTTCTTCATCGTCTGATATTTGTTTTGAAATTGTTGGCAAAGCTTTGGTATCACAACGACGAATTCTCTTCTTCTTTGATTTAGAGGAAGTATCCTTAGGTGGTACTTTTTCAATGTTAGTTTGGGAATCTCTCGAAGGTTGACTAGGTGTGCAAGTAAACTGCTCAGAAACTGAAGCTGGGATAATTTTATTTTCAATGTCACTAGGAGCTTTAGAAAGTGAGCTGATGTAGTGTTCAGGAGCGGAAGAAAACAGCGATTCATTTTCAGCTACGTCAATTTGTTTATCTAGTGATGTTTTAGTAGGTACGCTGGATGACATTTCAGAGATGGGATGTGCAGTTTTGGGTAATGAAGGTTTTTCAAGTTGAACTATCAATGTTTCAGTAGGTGAAGATGTGCTAATGTATTGTTCAGAAGCAGAAGAGGGTAATTCATTTTTATCTATGTCGAATTGACTTTCTTGTGGTGTTTTAGTAGGTACGCTGGATTGTTGTTCAGAGATGGGTTGTACAGATTTTTGTGATATGGGTTCTTCAAGCTGCGCTATCTCTGATTTACAAATTTCATTATCTTCAGGAGATTTAGAAGATGTGCTGAAGTAGTGTTCAGGAGCAGAAGAAAACAGTGATTCATTTTCAGCTGTGTCAATTTGTCTGTTTAGTGATGTTTTAGTAGATCCACTTGATGGCAGTTCAGAGATGGGATGTACAGTTTTGGGTAATGAAGGTTCTCCAAGTTGCACTATCTCTGATTTATGAATTTTATTATCCTCAGGAGATTTAGAAGATGAGCTGATGTAGTGTTCAGGAGCAAAAGAAGAAACTGATTCATTTTCAGCAATGTCCATTCGACTATCTTTTGATGATTTAGTAGGTATGCTGGATGACAGTTCAGAGATGGAGTATGCTGTTTTGTGTAATAAAGGATCTTCAGGTTGTATCACCTCTGATTTATAAATTTCACTGTCATCAGGAGATTTGGAAGATGTGCTGATGTAGTGTTCAGGAGCAGCAGAAAGCACTGATTTATTTTCAGCAATGCCGATTCGACTGTCTTTTGATGGTTTAGTAGGTACACTGGATGACATTTCCAAGATGGGAAGAACAGTTTTGCACAATAAAGGTTCTTCAAGTTGTACTGACTTGGGTTCATAGATTTCAGTATCTTCAGGAGATGTAGACGTGCTGATGTAGTGTTCAGTAGCAAAAGAAGAAACTGATTTATTTTCATCTATGTTGATTTGACTGTCTTGTGGTGTTTGAATGCTGGATTGTTTTTCAGGGATGCGAAGAACAGTTTTATGTGGTAAAGGTTCTTCAACTTGTACTATCTCTGATTTACAAGTTTCATTGTCCTCGGGAGATTTAGAAGATGTACTGATGTATTGTTCAGGAGCAGCAGAACGCATTGATTTATTTTCAGCTATGTCAATTTGACGGTCTTCGGATGGTTTAGTAGGTACGCTTGGTGATAGTTCAGAGATGGGAAGAACAGTTTTGCGTAATGAAGGTCCTTGAAGTTGTATTATCTCAGATTTGTAGACCACATTGTCTTCAGGAGGTTTAGAAGATGTGCTGATGTAGTGTTCAGGAGCAAAAGAAGAAACTGGTTCATTTTCAGCTATGCTGATATGACTGCCTAGTGATGTTTTGGAAGGTAAGCTGGATGACAGTTCAGAGATGGCATGTGTAGTTTTTGGTAATGAAGGTTCTCCAAGTTGCACTGTTGATGTTTTAGTAGGTAGGCTGGATGGCAGTTCAGAGATGGGATGCACAGTTATGGGTAATGAAGATTCTCTAAGTTGTACTATCTCTGATGTATGAATTTCATTGTTCTCAGGAGATTTAGAAGATGTGCTGATGTATTGTTCAGAAGCAGAAGAGGGTAATTTATTTTTATCTATGTTGACTTGACTTTTTTGTGGTGTTTTAGTAGGTACGCTGGATTGTTGTTCAGAGATGGGGTGTACAGGTTTATGTAATAAAGGTTCTTCAAGCTGCACTATCTCTGATTTACAAATTTCATTATTTTCAGGAGATTTAGAAGATGTGTTGATGTAGTGTTCAGGAGCAGAAGAAAACCGTGGTTCATTTTCAGCGACGTCAATTTGTCTGTTTAGTGATGTTTTAGTAGGTACGCTGGATTGTGGTTCAGAGATTGGATGTACAGATTTATGTAATAAAGGTTCTTGAAGCTGCACTATCTTTGATTTACACATTTCATTGACGTCAGGAGATTTAGAAGATGTGCTGATGTAGTGTTCAGGAGCAGTGGAAAACTCTGATTTATTTTCATCTATGTTGGTTGGACTGTCTTGCGATGCTTTGGTAGGTGTGCTGGTTGACAGTTCAGAGATGGAGTGTACTGTTTTGTGTGATAAAGGTTCTCGAAGATGTACCATCTCTGATTTATCAATTTCATCTGGATGAATTTTTTCTTCAGGTGATTGCAATGGTTTAATCAACTCTTGCAAACACATTTGATTATTAGTTTCGCCAAATAAGGGTACTAAAGGTTCTTTTTGATCATCAAATAGGAGTACAAACGGCTGACCATCTTTATGTATAAACTTCAACAGCTTTCCTTGAGAATTATAAAGCGATTTTTTAGGTTGCCCTTTTTTGTTGAAGGAAGGTTTTGTAGGCTTTCCTTTGGAATCAAAAAGTGTTATGGTAGGTTTCTGATTTGTGTCATAGAGTGACATCATAGGAAAACCTTCATTGCTGTAATGCAGGGTGATTGGTTTTCCCTCAAAAATAAAAATGGGTTTGTTAGGTTTGTCAAGAGATGATTTAAATTCTACCTCATAAGAGCTAGATTGCACATTGCTTGGCGAGGATGTGACGGAAGACACTTGCTTATGATCATTTGTCGATAACTCAAGTTGCACATTTTTATCTGGTTCTTCAATTTTAGCAGGTTTTCCAAATTTTGGAATCACCTCACATTGAATTGGTATGGTTTTCTCAAATTCAACGTCTTTTTCATAACTTGGCACAAATGTTTGCTCATTTTGTTTTGATGATTCCAATGATGAAATAGAAGTTGATTTCTGTATGAAAGTATCTTGATCTGGCAACGCATATTTTGACTCAACTTCCTCTTTACCCAATAGTACTGAAGAAGTTGATTTCTTTGGTTTTGGTGTTTTAGAAAGTGGAGAAGATGATTGCATGTTGCTGTCGAGTGGGTTTTCATCAGATTTTTCAAATTCTGACAGGTGAGCAGATTCTCGAGCTGAGGTCACTTCAGGTTTTGAAGAAACTGATGCAAGAACCTGTTCATCATGTTGGAATGACTCCAAAGGTGAAGTAGAAGAAAGCAATATTTTTTCAGGAAGCTCAGATGTTTCACATTTTATTTCCAAGCCAACTTGATCATACAGAGATATTTTGGATTTTATGCTATCATCAAGGACTGGGGTAGATATTTTTTCAGATGATGAGATGAATAAAGGCTGCTGTTTTGCATGATATCCTCGATCAATTTTTTTAGACTCCAATGTATTAATAGAGTCGGATGTAGTGTCACCAGATTCAACATACTTGGTGGAAATTGAGGGAGCAATGAGTTGTACATCGTCAGACTTCATAGAACTAAAACTTGATTCTGGGATACGTTCTTCAAAAGTAATATTCTTGTTAGTTGGTGATTCAGAATATGTTTCATCATCAAGTTTTAGCTCTTCACTTTTTGAAGTCAACAGTGGATGAACTTTTCCATCAAATGAAGAAGACTCAACTTTCACATCATGAGGTAATACAGAAGATTGCTCAGCTTGCTCCAATGACTCAAAAGCAGGTATAATTTTTGATGTTGTAGGTTCTTCAAAGTATTGAATTCTTGGTAGCTTTTCTAAAGGTAAAGGATTTCCAGTTTCATCAGAGAAGGACATAATAGGTTCATTTTTGTCATCATATAGCAGTACTGAAGGATGCTTTTCAGAGTCAAAAATCAACTTTAATGGTCTTCCTTTTGAATTGTAAAGTTGTTTTGTAGGTTGACCATCTTTACCAAATGATGGTTTGATGGGTTTACCGTGAGAATTATAGAACTGAATCAACAATTGATGTTTTGAATCAAATACAGGTATCATTGGTAATCCTTGCTTGTCATAAATTACTGTGATTTGTTTTTTGTCCCGGTTATAGAGAGGAGGTACCAATGAACTGAGAAGTGAAGCAGAATTTGGTTCAGATTTTACACATATTTTCAATTTTTCAGATTCTGGTTCATATTCAGGGGATTTATCAAGAAGTTCACTTGCTGATGTTACTGAATTAGAAACTGAAACATCAGAAGTTTTGACTTTTTCTGGGAGATTTTCTAATTGACATGTAAGAGGTTCACTTGCTACTTTATTGGGAGCAAGTTTGAACAGCTCTGATGATGGAATTCTATCAGAAGGATTTTGTGATTCAACATACTTGGTGGAGATTGAAGGAGTAATGCGTTGTACATTGTCAGACTGCGTAGAACTAAAACTCGATTCTGGGATAATTTCTTTAAATGTAATATTCTTGTTAGTTGATGATTCAGAATATGATTCATCATCAAGTTTTAGCTTTTCGCTTCTTGAAGTCAACAACGGATGGACATTTCCATCAAATAAAGAAGACTCAACCTTCACATCATGAGGTAATACAGAAGATTGCTCAGCTTGCTCCAATGACTCAAAAGCAGGTATAATTTTTGATGGTGTAGATTCTTCAAGGCTTTGAATTTTTGGTAGTTTTTCTAAAGGTAAAGGATTTCCGGCTTCATCAAAGAACGAAATAATAGGTTCATTTTTGTCATCATATAGCAGTACTGAAGGATGCTTTTCAGAGTCAAAAATCAACTTTAATGGTCTTCCTTTTGAATTGTAAAGTTGTTTTGTAGGTTGACCATCTTTACCAAATGATGGTTTGATGGGTTTACCACGAGAATTGTAGAACTCAATCAACAATCGATGTTTTGAATCAAATACAGGTATCATTGGTAATCCTTGCTTGTCATAAATAAATGTGATTTGTTTTTTATCGCAGTTATAAAGAGGAGGTACCGATGAGCTGAGAAGTGAAGCAGAATTTGGTTCAGATTTTACACATATTTCCAATTTTTTAGATTCTGGTTCATATTTAGGGGATTTATCAAGAAGTTCACTTGCTGATGTTACTGAATTAGAAACTGAAACATCAGAAGTTTCAACTTTTTCTGGACTACTTTCTAATTCAATTTCAATGGATTCAGTTGCTGTTTCATTGGGAGCAAGTTTGAACAACTCTGACGATGGAATTCTATCAGAAAGACTTTGTGACACTAGTAATTCTGCAAGAGGTACTTGATTTCCATCAGCGTCATATAGTGTTACTACAGGTTCTCCATCATCATCGAGTAATAAAACAAGCGGGTCTTTTTCCAAATCATAAATAATTTTCAAAGGCTTTCCTTTTGCATTGTACACTGGCTTTGTTAACCTTTCTTTCTCATCAAATGATAATTTCATTGGTTTACCTTGCGAATCATATGTTGGTATTAATGCTCTGTGTTTCGAGTCAGACAAAGATACCATAGGAGTTCTTTGAATGTCATAAGTCACTCTGATTTGTTTTCCTTCAGCATTAAACAGTGTTTCCTGAGATTCAACTGGAGAAGCAAATACCATTTTTTGTCCTTCAAAATTATTGATATCAATTGATTGCCCCAACTCATCTTGCAATAATACTGTTGGATTTCCATCGACGTCATATAATGGAGCGAGAGGGAAACCATCTTGATCATATGATAATACAATTGAGCTTCCTTGAGCTGTGTATAATGGTGTGAGAAGTTTTCCTTTGTCGTCATAAGTAGGAATAACTGAGTTACCTTGAGCATCGTACAAGGGCAAAAGAATTTCATCATTTGAGTTGTACAAGGGTATAAAAGGTTTTCCTTTGAAGTGATATACAATTGGTATTAGCTTTTTCTCCGAATTGAAAATTAGTACAAATGGTTTTTCGGGAATACATTCTAAGAATGTTTCTTTGTATAAGGGTGTTAATAATTTTTCTGCTGGACTGAGTAATGGAGGAGTAAATTTTCTATGGACTGACTCAGGTTTATGTGATACATCTTCTACAGAAGATAGGGTTGTGAACTCAGTATTGATTTCATCATCAGGCTTTTGAACAAGTTCTTCTACATCATTATGTTCCAGTTCCAAGATTTTCTTTTCATTTTCAATAAATGTGATGCATTCTTGTTTTATATCAAAAGAGGGTACAGAAAATTTTTTCACAGGGTCAGATTTAGGTTCAGTTGACCCACTCAATTTTTCTTGTTTACCTGATGATTCGGTAGGCACAATTTCAGAACTGATTTTGGGCTCAGAAAAGTGAAGTTGTTTGTCAGATTCCAAAATTACTACAGATGATTTCTTAACAGAATCATCTGATTTACTTGGGAATTTTTTAGGTTTCTTTTTCTTACTTCCTTTTTGAATCTTTGGTTCATCAGCAGCAGGAGTTATCTCTTCTATCAAATCCTGAACAGATGTGTCTGGTTCTTGAGAGTCAGAATGCATTTTTGTTTCTGATATGTTTGAACTAATTTCTGTATCAAGAGCTGGTGATTCTGCACTTTCCATTTCAAGAGTTGATTCAAATGATGCGGGTACTTCTTCTACTTGATCAATAAATACAACTTTTTTCTTTTTATGTTGCTTTTCAGGAAGCAAATTCAAAGTTTCTTTTTCTAAATGGGGTATTTTTTCAATTTCTTTGTTCACATTTGAAACATCTTGTACAGATATTGGTGATTTGTTTATAAAATCACATGATGAATCAGTGATCGATGAAACAGATGTTTCATAATCATCATTTTTCAATTCAGCAGTTTCTGTACGATCATCTGAGCATGACTTTGAAGGAGTTACTGATTTATTTTCAAAATCGTCAAGTATCACATCAGATTTTTTAAGCTTGCCCTTTTTCTTTCTTGCTTTCTGTGGCGAAGCGATGTTAGATGTTTTTGATTCAAATTTGGGAATCGATGAAACAGTTTCGTTTTCAACACTATCTTGTGCTTTAAATGACGCAGCAGAATGTTTTTCTACTAACGATGAAATCATCTTTGGTTGTTCTTCATTAGTAGATTTAGTGAATTCTTGGATAATTTTATCTGTAGGTAGGTTAGTTTCATCTTGTTCTTTAGAAGGATGTCTAGTTGATTTTCTTGGAAGATCCGAAGATATTTGTGAAGATGAGGATAATTCACTTTCATATTTTAATAATGATATTGGTTTCTTTTCAGAATCAAGAGGTGAAATCAATTTTTGCATCATTTCTTGCACAACTGCTTGGGGCTCTACACCAAGATCGTGTTTGGGTTCTGTAGATATTGAAGGTGAGATTTCCACACTGGATTCTTTATAGTCATTAGTTACTTTTATTGGCTGCTGGACTAGTTTTCCTTTTTTAGGTTTAAATTTATTTTCAGACAAAGGTTTCTCCATTGGGTGAGAAACCATTTTCTTTTCATCTGGTTTTGCTGGAGGAAGGTCGTAAGAAGCAATTGAAAATTGATTTTCTTGTATTTTTTCAATACTTCCTGTCTCAGTAGGTTGTATTGGTGTTATTCCTTGAACAGTGCCAGAAGGGACTGAGATTGTTCTCTCAGCAGCTATTGGGAATTGCATATGAGAAATACAAGGAAATTGTTCTTTTTTCACATCGATTGCACCAGGAGAGCTTTCTGCATCATTCATTTCTGCGCCAGGAGTAACATTAAATGTTTTCTTAGCTGTTTTTGAAATATGTACATCAGGGATATCAAATGATCGTTCTTTTTCTACATCTAATGCGCCAGGCACTATTTTTGGAGAGTTATCTTGAGAAATGCCAAACGATCGCACATTTTCTTTTTTATTGATTGCATCAGGAGGACTTCCCATGCGATCTTTTTCTGCGCCAGGAGTACCTTTTATTGTTTCGTCAACAGTTTTTAAGAGTTCTTCATGAGTAATACCAAGAGAATGTTCTTTTTCAGTGTAATTTTCTGCGCCAGGAGCAGTTTCTGGGAAATATTTGTGAATAATACAAAGGGACTGTACATTTTTATCTTCTTCAGTCACAGCAGGAATAATTTTTACATGCTTCTTCACTGTGTCAAAAGTGGTTGGTGAAGTTTTCTCAGCTAATATATCCACAGCTTGTAAGAGTTCTTCATGAGTGATACCAAGAGATTGTTCTTTTCCCGCGTTGTTTTCTGCGCCAGGAGCTGTCTCTGGGAAATTTTCGTGAAGACTATGAAGGGATTTGTCTTCTTCAGTCGTACCAACTGTACTAAGAGTGGTTGGTGATGGTTTATCAGCCATCATAGGAAGATGTTTGTGAGAAATACCACTCAATTGTTTTTTTACCACATCATCTTCTGCGCCAGGAGCAAGTTCTATCATTTCTTCAATGGTCTGTGTTAGGTGCTCGTAAGGTGTGCTGGAAGATGATATTCCTTTTTTTTCGATTGGAGCTGGTTGTACATGGGTTTCATCCTTCACTGTACCAAGAGCAGATTTCACTGATTTCTGAATGTGTTTGTCAGAATGTTTTGAAGCATCCGATGCAATTTTACGTTCCTTTACCTAAAAACAATAATTTTATTAAAGTGAACATTGTGACCAGTTGAAATCAGTTTCAGCCGATACACCAGTTTTTAAGCGTACTTAAACCTCAATTGTTAATTTGAAAAGAAGTTTTGAGAGTAATTTAATTACTTCTGAAACGCCTAGTTGATTCAATTGGAAGAGAAAATATAAGCGCACATTGAATCGAGAGTAGATTTGCATGAGTAAGAGAACAGACTTAGAAAAAGTGAAAAAAAGTTGATGATGAAAATACATCAGAGTATGAGATGAAAAATGTTAAAATATTGGTTAAAGTTTATTAAAATTTGAAATACCTAATAAGTACGAAGGTTTAGAAAAAGTGAAAAAAAGTTGATGATGAAAATACATCACAGTATGAGATGAAAAATGTTAAAATATTGGTTAAAGTTTATTAAAATTTGAAATACCTAACAAGTACGAAGGTATCTGAAAATATTTTATTGAAAGAAAAAAAAAAATAATTTTAAAAATGAAGTGAAAATGAAGTGATGAAAGATCAAACGTGCACTTGTGCAGCTCACTTTTGTAAGCTTTTTCAAGCAATATTTATATAAATAGATACCTTATGCTATACAAAACCCATCACCAATCTGACAAAACACAAAATCGCATTCATCACAGACAAAGAAAACATATTCATCATCACAATTCATAACCATCACCACGCCTTATCATTTTCAATTGAGTAAATAAAAAATTTACAACCATTATTGTTACTTATTTATTGGAAAAACGCACAATAATAATACTACCTAACACCATTATTGCGAAAATTAACATAGGAAAATAAATGGTAACCAAAGAGAGCAAATAGTCATACATAATGGTAACTCAATAAAGTAGGTAAGGAGAGGTAGCTAGGAAATAGGCACTTAATTGGTATGTGAGAACAATTTTCGACAACTTTTTTTCTAATGAGATCAAAAGTGAATTTCTAAAATATATTAATAAAAGTAATGGGTTTTTAGAGCCACAAAAAAGTCTGACCTTCAACAAGGACAGTTACGTGATGAATTTTTCAAAAAAAAAGAAGATTAAAGGAGTTGCTTTGAACCCAAAAATTTGGGGTGTTGTAGATTTAGAAAATCATGATATGTGATAAAGAATAAAAAATTAAATTTTTTTATAGTAATGAACACCTTTTTATCGAGAGTTTTTAATTTTTGTACAATTCATAAAAGATTCAGATGCATTTTCGTTACCAATTTATGATATAACGAATGCACCTTTGTACAATCTAATATGCTCATTTATTTACATACGTACGATGTCTACATAATCGTGTTTAACTACATACGTAAAACTAATCCTACAAGCAAACTTTTATATCGTGACAAGTAAATTGAATCAAAAATAAAATTCAACATAACGCAAATAAAAATATCAAAGCGAAAGCAAGTTCCATGCATGCCACTATTGCAACATAAAATATGAATAAACAAGCCCAGAATAGATTCTAAAACCAAGTGTTTTTATTTAGATTTTGGAGCTACCTGAATATTATCAAGTTTTTCCTCGATTAATTTTACAACGTTGGAAATTTCGATAAGTCTTTGTTCTATATCGGCTAGAATAGGTTTAAAATCTGGATCGTTTTGATTCAGAGCCAAGTGAGGAACGCAAATTTTCGCATGTTCTTCACCTTGACGTATTTGATTCTCGATTTCTTCTTGTATCTCCTTCAAGAAGACATAAACAATTACAAGAAGAAGTTTCAAAAGAAAGGTGCATTTACAGCAGATGTTCACTTACTTCACAAACTTTTCGTTCTTCTGCCGGATGATCAGAGTCATCTGCAGCAGCCAATTTCAATTCTGACGTCTTAATCCAATTTTCTGATTTTATCAGATATTCTTTACATTTGACTAAATCCTGTGGTTTGGTAAGAATTTCGGTAACTTTTGAAGCTGGTTTAACAGAGATCTCTGATTTTTTGGTATCTTCTTTCAAAGATTTTGGTTCTTCCTGAAAATTAAAATTCTATTTAGCGATGTGATGTACAAAGTGAGATGATTAGGTATTTTTTCAACATTTTACCTCGAGAACACCCGATATTAATGATTTCAATCTGCCAACTTTATCCTCCAAAATTTGTAGTTCCGACACGAGCTCGTCATATTCTACTGTATCTTGAAGATTTTTTGATTTACCCCTAATAACTCCTACTTCTTTATTCGCATCTTCCAAAACTTTCATCATTTTCGATTTTTCTTTGGGATTTTTACCCTTTAGTAGACTTTTGACAGCATCTAAACTTTCTTGAATCTAAAATTATACGAATATTACATCATATTAAAAAATCATATATTATGAGTATCTAAAGTGAAATACATCTATATTATTCGAAGATGTGAAGTCAATACTTTTTTCACATCTCTACTTCACACTCCTAATTAGTTCAAAAAACCACGCATGTACAAAAAGGTCATAAAGCAAAAAATACAAGTTGAAAAGAAACTGAAAGTACATGAGCCAACCAACCACGAATGCGGAAATCAAAGAATTTTAAAATATATAACATTATTGTATTAAGCCAACACACACACAAGCAATATGTTGCAGATTTTGGATTCTATAGAGGAGGAGACTTAGCTTCTTTATGACTTCTTGACTAGCAAGGTATGACCGTCAAAGTCAATAAAACGTTTACTTACCTATTCACTGTAGCATAATGTATGCTTTAAGAAACTAAGTAGGTACTAGGTAGACATGAAGAATTACTAAAATGGATTCAAATGTTTGGGTATCATTTTAGGTGTCATCAGGTCTGGAAAAATGGACCATCTACCCCAACAAGATCAGAAGCCGGACGAATATGTACGCAAGGAGAAAAAAGATCAAACTACAAGTTGAAGCAAAAAGCATTAGTAGTAGATACAAAAATCGCATAACTATTTACAAAACTCAAAATTAGAGATCACTAAAAAAAAAAAAAAAAAAAAAAATTAAAAATTAAACACTAAATCATTATTTAAACAGAAAATTGATTTTTGTCTTCTTAATTAATTGACTATTATTGTCGTGACAAATATACTTATGTGACAATTTTATTGTGTTAGTCCTACATAAGTATTACCCTACGCAAAAAATCACTCCTCAGCATTAGGTATGTATAGGCCACTGAAAACAAAAATGAAAAATTTCAAACCTTTTTGATATAATTCTTCAGATATTGCATATTTTCTTGCTTCAACTCTTCGCCATCACTGGTTATTTCCCTATTCCCTTTCTTAACCTTTTCCCCTATAAGATTGCTTTTACCCAAAGGTTCTTTGGCGACAGCCAATCCACTTTCTTGGACATCAAACCAAATTGAGGGATGTTTAAGTTTTTCACTATGCTCTAATTTTGGCAATGTAATCTTTGGTTTATCGTCTTTGACAAACCACATTTCGATATTAGGTTCGTCAGTTAAGTAAGAAGATTTTGGATCACAGAGCTGCTGTGATAAAGAAGGAAATTCCCTAATGACCTCACCAGTTGGTTTAACAAAATATTGAGGCAATGAGTGGCTCATTTTAGGAGGAGACCTGGGTGAAGTTGGAGATCTTTCGGCTGTATCTGATTTTGGTGATAGAGGCACCTCTTCAAATTCTAGGAAAGAATTTTCTTTCTTCTTATTCTTGGATTTTTTATCACTTTTGAAAATATTTTTCACTTCTGTTTCTAATGAAACAGGCAAAACGTTTTGTTTATCGGCTGGTTCAGCTGCTCTATAATGTTTATCCATGACAGAACCAAAAATTCCATTCAATTGAGCTTCTAAGATGATATTGTCGGGTGAAATACCTTCTAAGCTAGGCCTATGACTTGGAGGATTAGAACAAGAAGAATCTATACTCAATTTGAGTGAACGCGTCTTATAAGGTGCACAATCTGGTAAGTCGGAGCATGAAGTTGAACTGAGATCAGGCTCCTTTTGAATTACTGTACTTTGTTTAGTCAGCCAACCTTTGATTATGTCAGCTTCTTCACTGAAACTGCTCATGCTTTCAGCTAATGGTGCTTGAGCAGCAATTTTTTTAGATTTTTGTTTTTTCAAATTTCGTCTTGATTTCAAAACACTGTTGTCCAATAAAGATATTTGTTCTGATTGTAGAAATTCGATAGTTTCGAGTGGTTCAGATATTGAGGATTGAACAGCATTTGGAATTTCTTGGAAATCAGGTTCTAAAGGGATATCCTTACATGGAATTTCATCTTTATCTTTGGATTTTTTGGCTTTTCGTTTAGGAGGTATTGGTGGGGATTCTGGAAATTGTAATTCTTCTGATTCATTGACGAATTTTTCAATAAATACTTCAAAATCATCCTTCGAGTCGGTTTTACAAGAGTATGTTTGGTGCATTTCAGGAGATCCCTCAATCTGTGCTTGTGATATGTTTATAGACGTTGAAGGTGGAGGACTGTGCTCTTGAGAAGTTTCAGTTAAATGTTTATGCTTCTTCAACTTCCTTTTTGGTGCTACAGGTGGTGGTTCTTGGGGTTCAGATTCAAAGCATATTTCAAATTCATCAGCATCTCTCTCAGTTTTCACCAAATCGAAACTCATTGAATCTAAAAGTGGGGAATATTCGTTCGGGAATGGTTCTATATCAAAAACGTCTTCTGTGTCACTAAAGCTGACACGTTTTATTGGTTTACATGGTGACTCCAAAGATTGACATTTGTTATCATCAAAAGTCGCATTCAATAATTCTGCCGGAGGTGTTTCAATCAAATCCGGATTATCTTTGTTTGAATTTGAATCAGCGGCTAGCAAAATTTCATCTTGAACAATAAGTTCTGTCTGCTTTTCAGATTTTTTCTTATTTTTGGATTTTTTTGAGGAATCAACTGTTGTTAATTTTTGATATTCACTTGAGACAGCAACGATGGATGGAAGCAATTGATCAGCTGTTGTGTCATATTTTTCTTCATGACTTGAATTTTCATTTTTATTCATGTCTTCTATCAATTTGTGTACCTCAACATCTTCCGTTTCCAAATATTTGACAACAGGCTTGCTTGAAGTTTTACCCTTTCTCTTACTGGGTGTCATCATTTTCAATTCTTGAGTTGTTGCTGATTCAGCATTTTTATCCTGATCAACATTAGGGTAAGTTATTGAAGGTTGGCTCTCTTCAGAATTTGATTTTCTAGTTGATACCTCATCTTCAATTGTAATACTATCTTTGGGTGTGGCATCACAAACCTCTGCAATTTTAGATGATAATTCATCAACCTGTTTGATGTTTAATTGGTTTGAATAATCAGATGCATCGTCGTAATTTTTCTCAGATACATCCGTAGTGGCATCCAAAGGAGGAAACGTCTCGAGATCTTTTTTACTCTTTTTCGATTTCTTCTTATGGTCTTTCTTAGGTGTTTCTTTTGATATGAAATCACTTTTTTGCATTTCTGATGATGGCAATACAGATTGTGAAAATGTATCATCAATACTACTTACAGTACCAACAAGTTGCTCAGGCATGGCGGGTTCGATGGGTTGTTTTTCTCGTTGTGACATTTTGAGTGGAGTAAGATTCGAGGCTGTTTCTTTTTCTACTGTCACAATATTGCTCTCAAGATGAACAGATGCTTCAGAAAAATCATCTTGTTTTATTTCAATTTGAGAGTCTTTTTCTTTTTTCCCTCTGTTTGTTTTACGCTTTTTTGAAGAACCCTTTGAAAACAAATTTTCAGAGAGCGCAATAAAACCTTCTTGTTCATCCTGATCACTTGAACTTTTAAATTGACTGTCAAGTTTTGACGAAAGTATTTCAACAGTGGCAATAATTTCTTGCAACCTCGTTTTTTCAGCTTCTGAAGTTTGATCAGAATTAAATCCTGATGACGTCCAATCAGATTCAGGTTCAGGATTAACATCAGGTTTCAATGATTTATTTGATATATCCAAATTTGAAAACATAGAACAGGAGTCATCTTTGTCACCAGAAGATTTTGTTTCAACTGGACTAATTGCTTGATCTTGAGCATCTTTCAAAACCCTGGATTCATCATCTTTTTTGGTTTCAATGACCAAGGGCTTCTCTGATGAACAAGGTCTTTTTTCAGATTTTTTCGACTTCTTTTTGTTTTTGGACGCACTTGGTGGAAGAATATCCGTTGATTGAGAACTAATATTTTCCAACGTTTTAGCGTCATCAATTTCCATTCTATTTTCAATTTCGAAATCATTTGGTTGCAAATTTGCACTTGCAATGGATTTTGAAGAATCAACTAAGAATAATGCGCTTTCTTTTTCAAAGTCATTTTTCGATTCTATTGACAAATGTGTTTCTATGAATGCTTCATCGATGGAAATTGGAGGATTGAGCATGTCCTGTGCGATTGTTACTTCTACCGCAGACGATGATTTTATGTTCTCAGCAGCTGGAAAATTATCATCAATTCGTTGAACTTCTGATGATTCTGCAATGTCGAAAGTTACTTTTTGTTTCAGAGTTTCATTGGAATCAGAATCAGATTTAAATTTTTCACTTTTCGACTGTTCGAGCTTAGGTGGTTCTAAAATTTGTGGTTTTAGATTGTCACTAAGCAACTTGTCCATCTCTAACAAAGCGATGTTCACTTCACGTATTTTTTGAGGTAAATTAAGAGAAGCATCAAGTTCTTTGGGTTCACTTGGATGAGTTTTATCAGAAAATATTTTCGTTGAATTCTGAGGTTTTTGATTTTTTCCTTTCTTTTTAGATTTCTTAGATTGAGAAGTATTAAAATCTGAGATTTGTTGTGGAATTGCTGGAGATGGAATTTTTGATTCCATTATATTTGAATTATCCAAGGTGGAAATATCTTCTTTCAAAGGCGAAAATGGAAGCTGCTCTCGGAATTTATCATTATTCAAGGAGTCGTCAGAAGTACTTATTGGTTCAAGGATAGGTTTAGTGAGGCTTTTTTCAGGAATTTCTGTTTCTTTTTGGTCAGTATCCAATGTTTTTGATTGAATATGTGAAGAATGAGAATGTGTAGAATCAGTTTTTTTCAATTTTTCATCATCCAAAGTAAGCTCAGATTCAAAAATATTTGTGGTTTCAATAGATTCTTTCCCTACTGAAATTTGTTGATATCCAGATTTTGTGCATATATCAGAAAAAATTGATTTTGATACAAATTCAGTTTCTTCAGACTTCGTGTCATCATTTTCTATAGGAATATCGGTTGCATGGGGATTTTCTAAATACATCTCTTTTGTCTCTACAATTTTAGAATGCGTCAAAATTTCTCCCAAATCAAATTTCTCATTTTCTTTTTGTTTCTTTTTATTTTTTTTAGATTTCTTAGAACTACTTTGCATTGCTGACTCTATTGAAGTGTCTAAGGGCATTTCTGTATTCTTGGAGCATGAATCAATTTCTGAACTTTCAATATCATGTTTCAGATTTTTTGTAGGGATTTCAGTGTGTTTTGCAACATCAGTTTTTGAACCTACAGCTTCAGTTTCAGGTGATTTTTCATCAATTTTTTCGATTTTTTCTGATGTAATTTTTTTATTGAATGGTTCTTGGACATTTTCCAGGACTTTCATTGGTTTTTCAGTATGTTCAGTCATATCAGATTTCTCCAAGACTGACTTATGATTTTTGGACTTCTTTTTACTTTCATCATCGTCTTTATTTTTCACTTTAGTCGAGACAACGTCCTCCACAATTTCTTCATCCAATAAATTTGGCTTTGGCAAAACCGCTGGAGATGACGTTACTTTTTTATTTTCCTGTTTACTCTTTTTGGATAGTTTTCCAGCTGGTTTGTCACGGCTAACTACTGAAATGTCACAATTAGATATTTCAGCTGACGACAGCACTTTTGTTGAATCGATGACTATCTCACAAACATTTTCACTCTGTTTGTTTTCATTGTTTTCAGGTGATTCGTTGTCAGCATAAGCTGAGTTTAAGTTATCAGCATTCTTATTCGAATCAACCTCATTACCTTTTTTTTCTGCACAGGTCATATTTACCGATTGTGAAAATGTATCGATTTCATCCTCCTGATTTCCTACTCCTGGAGTTTTTGAGGTTTTCTTCAATATAGGAAACAAAATGTTTTCTTTTTTTGATTTTTTTTTCATTTTTGGCGAAGTAAGTGGGTCGATGGTTTTTTTTTCAGACACAAACTTAGTCTCCGTATGTTTTACTACTATGTTTTTAATAGAAGTTGGCTTTGAATTAGAAGCTTCAATTTTTTCCAGTGGTCCAATTGAAGTGTCCATTTGGATATTTTGTGTTTTATTGTTTTCATATTTTGGTGATGGATTTTCTTTTAAAGGTACAACTTTTTCTTGATGTACAATGTCTACTGCAGCAGGAATTATTTTTTTAGGTTCAGATTTCGATTTCTTTTTCCCTTTTTTGGAAATGAGCTCGGTGTTTGTGCCTTCCGAGCTGGTTTCCACACTGCGTTGATTTGGCGATTCATCAGTTGATACTAGTTTACTAGAAGATACTTCATCAACTGTCTTTGTTTCATTTTTATCTTCATGAACAATTTCTAATTTGATTTCACTTCTATTTTCATAAATTGTTATTTTCGAGGGATTAATACTTTTGCTATCACTTTCAATTTCGCTGTAATCTGAGACAGGGAGTACCCATGTCTTTTCTTTTTCTGGCTGTTGAACAATATTTTCTTCCTTATTTTTAGATTTCTTTCTATCTTTTTTAGAGCTAGAATTTTTTTTCTGATCTTCAGTATCTGCTTTCGAAGGCGGGCTTCGATCAAGTAAGGTCAAGTCACTTTTTGATTGTTCTTCAATTTTCAACTCACTATCAGCAATTGCTTGATCATCGACCAATTTTTCATTATGAGATATTGGTATCATTTCCTTGTTTTCAGACTTGTTACCAACTGATTCAGCAATGATTTTCTTTGGCACTATTGGTTCATCAATAGCACTGACAATTTCCACCGGGGTTTCAATTTTATTAGTAATTTCCTCCGTATTTCTTTTATCTTCTTCATCATCTTGTTTTTCAGGCGCTAATTTTATATGCTGGAGTTCAACGGTTGGCTTCACATCTTTTTGTTCCAATTTTTCTGAACTTTCTGTGCCGATGGAGTCTTGTACAATTACGGTTGAAGACGAACTTTCAACTTCATTTTTTGATATTTGTATGGTTTCTCTCTTTTCATCGATTGAGAATGAACTGGACTCATTTTTATTTCGTTCTTTATTTTTCTTGTTGGACTTCTTTTGCTCTTTATTCTTTTCGGGCAGGTCTTGATTTTTTGTGACTTCTTTTACAGCAGTTACTGCTTCATCTTTTCTACTTTCGATTAGTATTTTTGTTGGTTCATTTGCGATAGTTACCGCTTCATCTTTTTTACTTTCGATTGGTATCATTTTGATTTTATCTCGCATTGATTCAAACATTTCGGGTGGTTGGTTTTGATTCAAATTTTTGTTCATTTTTTCATCTTGTAAATCTTTCTTATGGCTTTTTTGATTTTTGACTGTCTCGTTATTTCCAAGGAAGATATCTTTTTTAGAAGATTCTTGATTTGTTTTTGAATGTTTGGTGGATTTTTGTGAAAAATCGTCTGTTTTGGATTCAACCGATTCTTCAGAGGGTGAAATTTCATCTTTATTATCTTTTGAATTATCTTTGGAAGTTTCCTTTGCAAGATCGACTTCACTACTTGGTTCATCAAATTTCTCTACATCACAATGTTCTTCTTTATCGGCAGATTTGGATTTTTTAGAAAACTGTTGATTTGTTTTCAAATTTCCCTTTGTACTTTTTCTGGACAAATCATCTATTTCAGTAATCTCCTGGTTTTTTGTAGTACCATCAGAAGGCAAAATTTCATCTTGTTTGTCTTTTGAAGAATCTTTTGGAGGATTGACTTTATCACTCGTTTTGTCAAATTTCTCTATTCCACTAGGCTCCTCTTTTTTGGTGTACTTGGATTTTTTAGAAGATGGTTGATTTGTTTTCAAATCTTCTTTCGTGCATTTCATGGACAATTCATGCGTTTCGGAAATCTCCTGGGTTTGCATTGCTTCTTCAGGAGAGAAAATTTCATCCTTTTGGTCTTTTGAAGATTCTTTTGGAGGATTACCTTTATCACTTGTTTTGTTAAATTTCTCTATTTCACGAGGCTCCTCTTTTTTGGTGGACTTGGATTTTTTAAAAGGTGGTTGATTTGTTTTCAAATCTTCTTTGGTGCATTTTATGGACAATTCATGCGTTTTGTAAATCTCCTGGGTTTGCATTGGTTCTTCAGGAGAGAAAATTTCATCCTTTTTGTCTTTTGGAGGATTGACTTTATTATTTGTTTCATCAAATTTCTCTATTTCACGAGGCTCCTCTTTTTTGGTGGACTTGGATTTTTTAGAAGATGATTGATTTGTTTTCAAATCTTCTTTTGTACATTTTATGGACAATTCATGTGCTTTGGAAATCTCCTGCGTTTGCATTGATTCTTCAGAAGAGAAAATTTCATATGTTTTGTCTTTTGAAGTATTCTCTGCAGAATCGACTTTATTACCACTTGGTGTATCTAATTTCTCTGCGTTACTCAACTCCATTTTTTCGGTGCACATCGATTTTTTAGAGGATGGCTGATTTTTTTTCAAATCTTCTTCTGCACATTTTCTAGACGAATCGTCTATTTTGAAAATCTCCGCCGTCTTCATTGATTTTTCAGGAGAGAAAATTTCATCTTGTTTGTCTTTTGAAGAATCTTTTGGAGGATTGACTTTATCACTCGTTTTGTCAAATTTCTCTATTCCACTAGGCTCCTCTTTTTTGGTGTACTTGGATTTTTTAGAAGATGGTTGATTTGTTTTCAAATCTTCTTTCGTGCATTTCATGGACAATTCATGCGTTTCGGAAATCTCCTGGGTTTGCATTGCTTCTTCAGGAGAGAAAATTTCATCCTTTTGGTCTTTTGAAGATTCTTTTGGAGGATTACCTTTATCACTTGTTTTGTTAAATTTCTCTATTTCACGAGGCTCCTCTTTTTTGGTGGACTTGGATTTTTTAAAAGGTGGTTGATTTGTTTTCAAATCTTCTTTGGTGCATTTTATGGGCAATTCATGCGTTTTGTAAATCTCCTGGGTTTGCAATGGTTCTTCAGGAGAGAAAATTTCATCCTTTTTGTCTTTTGGAGGATTGACTTTATTATTTGTTTCATCAAATTTCTCTATTTCACGAGGCTCCTCTTTTTTGGTGGACTTGGATTTTTTAGATGATTGATTTGTTTTCAAATCTTCTTTTGTACATTTTATGGACAATTCATGTGCTTTGGAAATCTCCTGCGTTTGCATTGATTCTTCAGAAGAGAAAATTTCATATGTTTTGTCTTTTGAAGTATTCTCTGCAGAATCGACTTTATTACCACTTGGTGTATCTAATTTCTCTGCGTTACTCAACTCCATTTTTTCGGTGCACATCGATTTTTTAGAGGATGGCTGATTTTTTTTCAAATCTTCTTCTGCACATTTTCTAGACGAATCGTCTATTTTGAAAATCTCCGCCGTCTTCATTGATTTTTCAGGAGAGAAAATTTCATCTTTTTTGTCTTTTGAAGTATCCTTTGCCGAATCAATTTTATTGCTTGTTTCATCGAATTTCTCTACATCACGAGGCTCTTCTTTTTTGGTGGACTTGGATTTTTTAGAGAATGGCTGATTTGCTTTCAAATCTTCTTTTGTGCATTTTCTGGGCAATTCATGAGTTTTGGAAATCTCCTGCGTATTCATTGCTTCTTCAGAAGAGAAAATTTCATCTTTTTTGTCTTTTGAAGTATCCTTTACAGAATGGAAAGCACTTGTAGTATCAAATTTCTCTACATTACTAGATTCCCTTTTTTCGGTGGATTTCGATTTTTTAGAGGATGACTGATTTGTTTTCAAGTCTTCTATAGATTTTCTTGACGAATTGTCTATTTTGGAAAGCTCCTGAGTTTTAATTGATTTTTCAGAAGGAAAAATTTCATCTTTTTTGTCTTTTGAAGTATCCTTTGCAGAATCGATGTTATCACTTGTTTTATCAAAATTTTCTACGTCATGAGACTCCTTTTTAGCAATAGACTTGGATTTCTTTGAAGATTGCTGATTGGTTTTCAAACCTTCTTTTGCACATTTTTTTGACGAATCATCAGTTTCGGAAATCTCCTGCGTTTTCATTGATTCTTCAAATAGTGGAATTTCATCCTTGTCTTTTGAAACTTTTTTTGCAGTGTCAACTTTACCAATTGTTCTATCTAGTTTCACTTTGTTTTCAGCCAATTCCAGAGCAACGTCACGAGACTCCTTTTTTTCAGTAGATTTGGATTTTTTAGAAGATTGCTGATTGGTTTTCAAATCTTCTTTTATTTTGGAAATCTCTTGAATTTTCATTGATTTTTCAGAATGTGGAATTTCATCTTTGTTTTTCTTTGACAGATTTATTTCGATAGGATCAGGTGTGTTTTTTTTGGATTGCTGATTTTTTTTGGCGGAGTTTTGTTTTGTTTTCCTATTTCCTGACAAGGAAGTTGTTTCTTTCTCTACATCTGTTTTACTAACTTTTGGAGTCGTTTTGGTGTTTTCGGAAAAGGATTCAGTTTTGAATTCGCTAATTAATTTTTTGTCCAGGGATGAGTTTTCTGATTTTTCAGGTATTTCTGTCAAAGGCTTTTCAATGTTTTCACAAACAACTGAGGCTTCAGTTTCAGACAATAAAGCTTCGGTAGGTTGCACGCTTTTTTTGTTTTTCGATTTTTTCTTATCACCACATTTTTCTGATTCGATTTTCTCTGACAAAGAATTATCTGAAGTTGAAGGTGTTTGATTTTTATGAGTCAGATCTAAGAATTTTTCGTCATAATTTTTCACATATTTTTCATGCGAGTCTTTCTTTTTATTGATGTCTTGAGATACCTCAGAAGGAACAACAGGTGGTTCGGATTGCTGATTAGTAATCTGCAGTTCGACATTTTTAGATGCTTTTGTCTTGTTTTTGCGAGATTTCTTCAAATCGTCGTTGGTTTTTAATTCTGTTACAGGTGCGTTTTTGATCGAAGTATCATCATCAGATATGAATTTTTTACTTCGAATTTCTTCACTTTTAGTGACAACTTTTTCCATTGTTTCAGTAATAGTGGCCGTTGTAATGATTTCGGAAAATACTGAACGAGAACTCATTTCATTGTCGTCTTTGTCGTCGATCATTTCAGTCAACGATCTAATATTCGATCTATAGCACTCGTCATAGACTGTATCCGGAATAGTAAAAGGATCGAGTGAATCCTGAACCTCAGTTTTCTGCGAGCTGGGAACTACTTGATAAGGTATTTCGGCGAAATCCGGCATAACTGGATAGTTTCTCGAAGACGACTCTTCAAGAATGCCAGAAAATGTCGATCGATCGGGTCGTACTTCGTCGCTAATCTTCGACACAAATTGTTGATCTTTTGAGAAAGGAAATTCTTCGTTTTTACTTGTGCCAGGATCACAAGCGCGTTTGGATTTTTTACCTTTTTGCCTTTTCTGCTTCTTACTGTCATCTGGTTGTAACCTTCCTTCGAGTTCACGATACTCGATTTTTTGCTGCTGATCGCTCCCGCTAACAGCACCAAAACCGCGATCAAGGAACTTGGTATGAATCTGCGACGAAATTGCCTGCAGATTTTCAGGAGACGTGCAACGACTTCCGCATCTGGAAACGGATCCACTTCGAACAACTTCGGCATACGATGAAGTTTCTCCAGGGATCCATGCGGGACTAGGCGAGCGACTTTCTTTGCTGCTCAATCCAGCAGTGAGGAGATTTTTTGCTTCGGTGAAGTTGCATAATCTCGATTTTCTTCCTTTGTCGGTAATCTGTTTCTCTTGATCCAAATCGCTCACCATGATGGTAGGGAACTGGGTGGTATCCTTGGCAGAATCAATGATCGGGGTTTCGAATTCAATCGATTGACGACTATCGGGATATTCTTTGATGTGTAAATTTGGTAAATGGATGTCTGAGAAAGTGGATTGGTACAACAACGAATTTTCGTCGCACGAATCTAATCTTTCGAGTTTAAATTTAAACGTGTAGTTCGCATCTATTTTCAGTATTGACTTGGCCAGATATCGCACTCTACGGTGATAAGTTTTCAAAATTTGTTGCAAATCCTAAGATACATACACCTGGTTTTTAGTAACGTGGAAATATTTTAAACGTAGAAATATGTATAGGTAGGTAAGTATTCGTAGTTTAACGTAGAAAGTAAGTGTATTAGTATTTCATTGAAGAAAGAACCGTCATTTCGAAAGTAAAACATATCGTGGGTGAGAATTAGGTAGGTAATCACGAATTAGGGTACAATGTGAAATAAAACCCAGAATACAGGATGTTGCATATCTGATGTGGATCCTTCCACAATGTGAGTAGGCAACTCATAAGGAACAAAAAAAATATTTACATATGGTGCTTATCTTGGAAATTGAAGGGGCAACAGGAAATAAAATTATGAAAAATCAAATTTTGATCGGGTCTATGGATAGTTCTGAGAAAAATGAACGTTTTTTAATCTTGACAACTTTTGCCTATCTTCAAAAATGAAGGCGCCACAAAGCTTTAGACTTTGAAAACCCAGTTTTCCTATTTTCAAAGCTGTCTAGTGCCTTCATTTTTGAAGATAAGAAAAAAGTTCCAAGACTAAAACAACATAATTTTTCTTAGTAGGTAGCTAGGTACTATCCATATATATGACCAAAAATTGATATTTCTCAATTTTATTTTCTCTTGACCCCTCAATTTTCAAGTTAAGCATACACCATGTGTAAATAAATTTTTTGTTCCTTAGGGTGCCTATTCACCTCGTGGGAGGAACTAAATCAACTATGAAACCCCCTGTAGAATAATTTCTTGTAAAAGGTAGGTGTAGGTACTTACAACGCATAAAGAGGTGTTTTTCCATTTGTTAGAAAACGAAAGAAAGATATTATGAAGAAAGGTGCTACAAGTATTACTACCATAATTTGTAATTACCGATTTAAATTATGAACGTATAATTATTTTATTGTGTAAAACTTGAGAGTTTTTATGTTTTAAAATGAGTTATGCTTAGTCCCTTTAAATCTCAGAATCAGCAAACCTTTGTACACTTGCGTAGTTTGAAATGCTAAGGAAGTTAAAGTAGTCAAAAAGTATTTTAAACCTTGATTGGTACATTCCCTAATACTGTACATCAACAATATCTAAGCAACGAGCAATGTAACCAAATAGGCCAAAATTTTTACAATCAAAAGTGCACCATAAATAATAAAAATGAATCTACAAAAATAGCACCAAAGCAATCTACATAACTACCATAAAATTGGAATACTTGACGAAAAAAAAAAAAAATACAAAAAAAAATCGGAACTTGAATACGTAGGTAATTGGAACTGGCACGATTACACCTTACTTTCAAAAAACGTAAAATTCAACGAAATACCATTTACAAGAGTAAAAAATGAAGAACCGATTGAATGCTCAATATTTATAGAACACCACAACAGAAAATTTAAAAAAAAAAAATAATAACAGGAATTGGTAATTTTTTTGCAAATAGTATATTTCGGATAAATAGATAATAAAATGTTAACGTAAAAATTAAATGCGTTGTACGCGGTACGGTAGACGAAAAACGGTTAAAAAGAATAAATCGGTTTAAAGATTATGAAATAATTCCGTGCCAGGTAATCCATGCTGATTAATTAATTTAATTCGTTCCGTAAATGCAGACACTTTATTCTGAGCGAGTTGGATTCGTTCTCTATAGGACTGTGTTTTACGAATCAAACAAAACAAAAAAAAAGCAAGCAAGTAAGAAACTATACAAAAATACCAAATAAACATTTTACAAAATAAATAAAAAATATAGGTAACCAGCTACCACAAAAAAGCTCGAAAATTTTATTTCAGTGCACGTGTCTCGGAAGAGACACAAAGAGAAAAATTTATCCAGTGATAGGTGTAACTGATTTTTAAATCACTGCGTAGAGCCTTAAATTACAAAAGAAAAAGCATAAAGCTGTATTTACAGACTACACTTTGTCGCTTTCCCAGCACCAGAAGCGCAAATTACGTACAAAGAATAAACTGTGCAGATTTCCCCAGCACGAAATTATTAATTTTTTTCGTTGTGGTGTGTTCTATAAAAAGTTGAGTTTGTCCAAGTAGGTACCCCACTAACCGGTGCTAAAATTAAAATCACAAAGCTACCAAAAAATAATAACTTCAACGCGAATCCAAAAAATAATCCAGGCTATACGCAGATTAATTCAACTTCAGTTCCACCTATTTATAATTTTGAACGAAAAATACGTGCTTATTTTACAAATAATAGCGTATATTAAGGGGGTCAAATTGACCTCGATCAAATTTCTAATTTTTTCATGGTTTTTAATTTGTTAAAATTATAAAATATGATTTTAACAGAGTAAATGACTAGGAATACTTAATTTTCTACAAAAATGAAAGTGATGTGATTTAAAGGAAAGGGAGGTGCCCAATTAAAAAATTTTTCAAACGAATGTTGTAGATTGAGATCTGATGAATAATTTTGGTCTTTATAAAAATTTTGATTGGACCTCTCCCTCCCTTCTAATTTTGTATAATACTACATAAATACTTATATTATTCAAAATTGGAGGAGAGGGAGGGGGCCAGTTGAAAATTTTTTCAAAAAAAAATTGTAGATGAAGATTCTGAGAACAATTTTGATCATTACAAAAATTTTGATTGCACCCCTCAATCCCCTCCAATTTCGAATAATATAAGTGTGATTATGAAAAATAGAAATTAGAAGAGAGATGAGTTCAATCGAAATTTTTTAAATGACAAAATTATTCTTCAGAGCTTAATCTACAACTTTCGTTTGAAAAATTTTTCAATTGGTCCCCTCCCTTTCCTTTAAATCACATCACTTTCATTTTTGTAGAAAATAGAAAATTATTCCAAGTCCTTTATGCAGTAAGATGAAGTCATGTTGCTGAAGCCATCTGCATTTAGCACGATCCCTGAGGGACCGTATTCCATACTTTCAGTGTGCTAAGCAGCGAATAGCTATTTTTGACATAATGGTAATATACAGATTCAAATTGTACCTATCACATATATTGAAGGAACAAGGAAAAATAAAAGCGAGAAAATTTTTTTTATTGAGTATAAATGGTAGTACTTCAAAAATGAAAATTTTATTACTCTTGGAATTTTTGTCCAAGTATGAAAATTAAGACGCTACAGAGCTTTAAAAATTAACCGATTGGCAACATTTATTACATTGGGATGCTCATCTTTGAAACTGAAGAAGTTGAGGCAAGAAAAAATTCACGTCAAAGAAATTGCCTACCTTGAAAGCTTGAAACTATTAAGGGGTGTTGGCGAAACATGAAAATTGAAAATCGACACAATTTCATTAACGTACGTAAGACAATAGAGAATGCATAATCCTGTGAAAGATTTGCCTACTTTTGAAAATAAAGGTGGTACGGTGTATCAAACTTTGAAAATCCAAATTTCAAAGTTTTGTAGCACCTTCATTTTCAAACGTAGACAAAAAATCAAGAGAATAGAAAATGCTTATTTTTTTTAGTACTACCCACAACTCCACGGCATTGCCAAATGGAGGTGATTTTTTTCGAAAAAATCAGGAGATTCAGGAGAAACGAATTTCCGTAAAAAAGTGATAAATTTCAGGAGTTTTCCATTAAAAAGCAGTAGATTTCAGGAATTTTTCATAAAAAAAGAGTAGGTAGGTTCAGGAATTTTTTCCCCTATTTTTTCGTGATAAAGGATGTATGGTCCTGTTGTCACTGGAAAAATATACTGAAACTGAGTGAAAAATCAGTCATAAGAATTAGAAAAAAAATTGTTTCCCTTTTTTTTTTTTTGAGTCGCACTTTACAAAAATTGGGAGATTTTTTGAAAAAATCAGGAGCGTTTGCTGACTACCCACATGCACAATTTAAAAAAATTCTGAATTCTATTTTCCCTTGCTCCTTCAATCTTTGAGATAGACACCATGTGCATTGTGCATAGAACATTATTTTTTTGTTGAAGAAACCGGTTATATCGCAATGAAATTTCTCAAATGCTTCTCGCATCCCTCTACTGTTAATATTGGGGATGGAAGTCTCATTTCATATCTAAATAAATTCCTAAAATATTTATTCACCAAAAAATGTATTTTGTAGACACCCTCCCATGGGTGGAAAAAATTAAAAAAATTTCAGAAAAATTTTAAATTACCTATAAAATTTTTCTCAGAAAAATGTTTCAAGATATATTTTTTTAAACCCTACAGGGGAAAATTAAAAAAATCTTTAAAGATGAATTTTTGGAAGAAATTCAAACTCAAAAAAAATCACTTGGGAAATTTTTCTCATCAAAACAATTTTTTTTTTTTTAAATTTCCAGACGAAATAGATATTTTAATATGGAGCAGTTCTTTAAAAAATATGTTTCAAGAGGAATTTTTTCTAACAAAAGTTCACAAAGAAAAAAATGGAAAAAATCTCGAAAACATTTTAAAGAAAAAAAAATACAAAAATTCTCTTCTGATGAATTTTACCGAATAATTTTTGTAGAAAAATTCTCTCAAAAAAAATTCTACCAGACAACAGTTCTTCTAGAAAAAAATCTTGAACCAATTTTACAACAAAGGGGTCAGAAAAATGTGGAAAAAATTTACAACACTTCCCTCGAGTACCTAGAGATGGAATTTTCAAACATAAAATCACGTATTTTGAAGTACCAGCCCCTCAGGAGCGAAGTAAAAAATCGCTCGCATGTTTTAAAATATTTTACTGAAAACCATGAAAAATTTTTCGAATTCGACCAAAGGCCATTTGGCCCCCTCACCACATCCGAGCCTTTACGGAAGCAATTCTATAAATACCTTCACCAATAAGTGCTCAATATTTTTGGATTACTTACATTTTGTTCTTGAATAGCTTTATCTTTTTCTTGAGATTGATACAGCGGACTTTGGACCAGTCGTAATTGTTGTTCGAGATGCACAATTTGAGAATGTAATTGTTGAATTTCCTAAAAATGAAGTAGGCGTTTTGTTTATAACAAATTAATAAAATCGAATCGATTGAAAGAGACGTCTTCAGTTCATCAAAGTAGGTAGCTCACTTGTTGGTAGGTATCGATTTGAGCAAGACTTTGTTCAGTGGAATGTACTTGTTCTTGAACAACAGCAGATAACGATTTCAGTTCGTTGAGTAATTCGTCGACAGCTTTTCGTACGCTACCATCTCCTCTTATTTGTTCCGATCGGAAATGAACCTGGAATTAAACGAATAAAAAAAAAATTAGGTACTCGAAAGGCTGAATAATTAGGCAATAAAAATTAATCCATATCTTATAAAAATACGCACCTCTAATTTTTCTATAGACATGCTTATTTTATTCGATTGAATGGTAATATCGGCGATAATCTTTTCTCTGTTGGCTAATTGATCACGTAACGTTCTCTTTTTGGGTTGCGGTGTGTCTAGAATTTCTTTGGTTTTGTCGATAAATACTCTAACTTCTTTCATTTTCTTCTCACATTGTTCCCATTCTTCGGCTAATTCGGATAATAAGGCAGTCTGAAAATGAGACAAAAATTATCAATAAGGACGTTGTTGAGGAAGTTCAAACGTTATCAGCATAATATCGCACCTTTTCTAATAGAATAGCTTCGATATCGTAAACGTATTTAGCTTCATCCATTTTCTCTTGTAATTTAGTCGTATCTGTGGTAACTAGAATGGTCTCCAATTCTTTACTCATGTCACTGACATTTTTAGTAGCTTGTTTACAACTTTTAGCGGCATTCTAAGGATGAAAAATGAAAAAAATATTTCAAACGATGATTTTTAAGAATTAAGAGAAGAAAAAAAAACTAGAAAACAAATCACGTCACTATGACAACATGATATGCTAATAAGATTCGTAGATAATTAACGCACCGAATACAATTGTAGTTTTTGTTTCGTTTGAGGTAACGAGCTCAAAATTAAGACTTCAGAAATGAAGATTTTATTCTCAGCGATCCATTTAACAACGATTTCGTAAAGGTTCAAAAATCTTTCGTACGCTTCGACCGATCTATCGACCTGAAAAAATTCGCAATAAAAATTGATAAATGTTTTGGCACGAATGCAATAATTCTGTCGTCCGAGACTTGGCATAATAGTTGGACGAAATTAAATTGTACATAGATTAAGAGTTTCGGTTTCACATAAAGTAGGAATAATAAACGTAATATTTCGCCAGCTCGATACTCGAAACAAAATTTATAACGACGATGCCAATTTACCTGTTTCTTTTTATCTTCGATCAGAGATTGAGTTTCGTTTAATCCTTGGCTCAATGAATCTAACGTTTTATTGATGAATTGTTTCTCGTCTTCGTCTTTGGAGCTCTCGATGATTTGTTTACCGTTGCTCGAAGCCTTTTTCAAATTATCGTGCATTGTTACTGCTTCGTTTAGTAATTGCTACGAGTGGAAGAAATTAATTTAGTATTTTTGTAGCACAAAATACGATTTTGAATTCTTTTTAATTTACTTGTAGGATTTGTTTTAGCTGGGATGCTTCGATAATTCGATCTTGGACTTTTACTTCTACTTCTTGTATCCATTTTTGAATCTTGTCCACACACGAATTATACTCGAATCGAATAGTTCGAGCTCGTTTGATGGCCTTGCCCTTCTCCTCCATTAGGCTCACCACTTGTTCAGCGAAAAGTTCAAGTGATCTTAGCTGTAAAATAATTGCATTGGAATAAAATGCTCGTCGTGGTTTAAATTCCAATACTTCTGATGTAGGTATTTACTTTTTTGTCGATGTCTTCGGGTACTAGCTTTTGAGAAGTTGTATACGAGTGTCTGGTATCCAAGTAGAGATCTTTCACTCGATGAGATCTATCTTGTACTTTATTTTCGATGATCTACGAATATAACAAAGATTAGTAAAGATTGAATAACATTATGGGCTTAAAAGTTCTTTCTGATGATCCAATATTCAATATAGATGATGAAGCATTTTTTGTAACTACATTTTTAAAAACATGATTCGAAAGGTGGGGGGGGGGGAGGGGCTTCTCACGTATCATAAGTGTTATTTTTTTGAGAACGCTTATTAAATTGGATGAAAAAGTTATTGGCATCGAAAAGAAATTTTAAAATAGGTACAGCAAGTTGATTGGGGCTATAATTAATTAATTTAAAAATAACCTTGAACGGTTCTTCAATGTTGGATAAATCGGTTAAAGAAACGCTAACGCTTTCGATTTCTGTTTTCAAAGATCTCAACTCCGAGTTCAAATCGTCGATGACTTTCTCTATTGCGGTGAAATTATCCAAATCTGAGATTACCTTGGAGATATTCTGTTTCAATTTTTGTATTAACCTGAAACAAAAATCATAAGCATCAAGATCGACGAAAACCTTCGTGACAAATCGTTCAGTGAATGTTGAAATAGAGGATAGAGAGGAGTGAAAAGTATGCGATTTGACTGCGAATTTATTTTTAGAAATTGTACCGAACTTACTGCGTATGTATTTAAATCTCTATTCAGGCAATTAAAATAATAATAAAAACATGCAACAATTTCATTTCAAAAGTCCCAAATAATTATCATTGTAAAATTACAGAGAGATCATGAACGATTATAGGACAAAATCGTTAAAAAAATATACAAAGATGCTGGCATATTATCAAAAGTATGCAGTATTCTTGCAAAAGTCGACCTACGCTGAGAAATCTAAAAATATAAATTCAGCTGCTCGCTTAATAATACTTCTATTCGGTGGAATTTTTTTTTTCAGATAAATGTGTAATGAAATTTAACCAAAATAAAAAATGACGATTCAAGTAATTACATGCACTTTATATAATTTTTAATTTTACTCAGTGGTCTGAAAACTGAATACAATATTTATATTCAGAAATAAAATATAATAATTATTCGGAAAGATGTCACGAAAAAAATGCATTATTTTATTTCATTAATTCCATCACAGGTAATGAATGAAAAAATAATAAACCTCATATTGTTCATTTAAAAAATTCGACAGAAAAAAATTTAAGTAGGTAGGTACTTATTTAATGTAAAACTATAAAAAAAAAACTAATAAATTACAGGTGTGAAGACTTCAATATTTTACAAAAATTAATATTAAAAATTTAATATATTTTACGATACCTTTAAATCGTACTCAACTGTTCAATTTTCGAATTTGAATTTTGGCGCGAACGCGATTATCGAACTTCAACGACTCGAGAATTTTTTCGCAAATAATTTTTCGATAATAATGCAATCACCATTCACCAAGTAACAACTATTTCTTCTCAACACAATTCACGCGAAAAAAATGTCAAATCGACGGAAAATTCAATTTTAACGATACATAATTGCAAAACACAAGATGCAAAACTAAAATGTGCGAGCACATTGTAAAGAACAACAAGACAATTCTATTTTTACCACAGTTCAAGATGAACGAATATTGTAAACAACTTCACATCTGCGTTTTAATGTGTCACTTGTTTGTAATTTTTTGCTCGGACGATACTTTCAGTTCACGATCTAGTTCAGTTATGAATTTCGAGAAATGGAATTAAACGCCCTATTTGTAATGTACCCAAATAATCATTACGCAGGTGAAAGAGCCAAAATAACGTTTAACTGGATTTCCAAGAATTTTATAATCAGGGTAGGAAGGTGTATTAGAAGGGAGGTACCTATCTACAGATGATGAAATTGAAAGAAAATGAGGTCTTCTCAATTATTCATAATAAATGTTCCAGCATCTTTTATGATTTTTTTGTGTTAGTGAAAAATAAGTCTTGAAATTTTTTAGGAGAAAGCTTAATTTTTTCCAGAAAGAGGACGAATTTTAAACTTTTCAATGTTGAATGTAAAAACAATTTTTTTCTACGAGGAATAAAATTGATAAAATCTTACTGTACTCTCGAGAAATAAAAAATGTTCCAAAAAATTGAGGATTTTCTACAAAAAAATTAGAAATTTTTTATCCAAAAGATTTTTTTTAATCCAAAGAAATTTTTGAAGATTTCTTTTTTCAAAAAAATGAGAATTTTTTAAAACAGATCTCAAAAAAGTAGGGATATTTTTCATTCCAAAAAAATTGTCTCAAGAATTTGAAAAATATTTCTATTCCAAAAAAAAAAAATAATAAATAAAAATAGGAATCATCTTCTCCAAATAATAAGTTGATTTTTCATTTTCATCTCTAAAAAATATCGGACGAAAAACTATTTTTTTTTTTTTCAAAAAAGAGATTTTCAACTGAAAAATTATTTTTTTCTGAAAAATCAAGTGATTTTTTGTTAAAAAATTGAAACAAAAAAATTATAAATAGGTACTTAGGTAGGTCTAGGTACCTAATAAAAATTTTTCCCAAGAAAATAAGATTTTTCTTCAATAAAAATGAATATAGGTAAGAGGTTTTCTGACAAAACATTCCAATGATTTTTAAAAATTAAGATGTTTTCTTTTTCCAAAAAAAAAAAACAGAAATTTTTTCTCCAAAATATTAGGAAGTTTTTTTCTCAAGAAAACAGACAAAAAATTTATCATTTGATGTGGATGGCAACGCCGACGTCGCAAAAATAAAATTGTGGACGGCGATGCCGACGTTGCGTCGTAATCCGTATGAGATTTTTTTTTTTCAAAACAATTGAATAGGCCTACATATTATTTTTTCTAAAAATTTGAAAAATTATTTCAACTACAAAAAATAAAAAATTTTGTTTTCCAACAAAACATTGAAATTTTTTCACTAACAAAATTTGGGAATGTAGGTTTTCCGCCAAAAAATTGAAGTATTGAAAAATCAAGATTTTTTTTTTTTACTTCAAGAAGTTGGAAAATTCAATCATGTACCTACTGCCAAAAAATTGCAATATTTATTTTTCCAAGACAATTTATAATTTTTTTTTCTACAAAGTACGTTTAATTGATTTTTTTTTCTTCAAAAAATAAAGATTCCTCACAAAAAAAATTGAAAACCTTTTTTGTTTTTCTGCAAGAATTTGAGAAATAATTTTGAATCCCCCCCCAAAAAAAATTTATAAATATTTTTTCTCCCCCCCAAAAAAAACTTTTTAAAATTTTGAGAAAAAAATTAATAATTTTTTCAGTTTTTTGTTTCTAGAAAAAACTAATGTTTTTTATCTAAAAAAAAAGATTTCTTTCTGCAAAAAATTGAGATAAGATGTTTCTGTTTACAAAATTGACAGATAAAAAAAAATGAATTTTTAAAGCTTTTTTCCACTTTAAAAAATTGGAAAATTCTATTGCTAAAAAATGAGAATTTTCTATGGTGACTTCAAAAAATTGCGATTACCTACTTCTTTTTCCAAGAAAATTAAAAAATTTTATCTCAAGTGAGATTTTTTTTACTGAAAATTTAAAAATTTATTTATTTCACAAAAATGAGACATTTTTTGCCCCAAAAAATTAATGATTTCAAAAAAATTGATAAGTAGGTATTTTTTAGCCATTTTTTCTTTCAGAAAATGAGATTTTTTAAAGCTAGGTACATTTTTACGTCAAGAGAAATGAGATTTTTTTCTTTAAAAAAAAATCTAGGGTTTAGCTTCACTTTTGAAATTTTAGCTGTAGGTAAGCCCAGGCACCTTGACCTACTACTGAATTTCCGGCCATGAGTATAAGTAATTGAAAAGAAATTTAGGGAAAATACTTACGATTGATATGCTAAATGAGCGGATTTTATTTCATTTTGATAAATGGTAGATCCATCTTGAGATTTTTCATCCAAATAAGCCAAAATATTTTTCGACGATTTTACAGTTTCATCGTATAATGAAACGAATCCTTCCGATTCGATTAAATAATTCTGCAAAAAAAAAAAAAAAAAAAAAAACTTTTTTGTAGCTACGAGTAACATACGAATATTAAAATACAATAATGCAAATACATAATTTCAATTTACCTGTAAGGTTTCTTTGGTTTTTATCAGATCTGGTTTATTACGAACTGTTAAATCAATACTTTTCAAATTATCTTCCATAAATTGGATAGATGATTCGAAATTTTGTAAATTTGACTCAAAATCCTGTTAAATGAGAATAACGTTATCATTACAATAGAAGGGAAAAATTCAAATGGATCGCTGTAGGAACTTACATTCCATTCTTCGCCCAATTTATTGAGATCGTCTCTTTGATTTTCCAGAGATTCGACGAAGTTATTCCATTTGCCGGTGATTTCCTCAACACAGAAAGCAACATGTTGTTTACTTTTTTCGTTGGATATTTTCTTGAGCTCTTCGCCTTTTTCGGTGACCGATTCTAACAAGTGATGAAGACCCTGCAATCATAAATCAAAACGGTAATAAATTCACCGATAATCAAAAAGTAATTAATCGATTTAAAAAATTACTTTAATGTCGTCCAAAACATTGGTGATTTTTTGCATTCTCGATAATAAACCGGAAAGATTGCAAATCGGTTCTTCAGTGAGGACAGCTTTAGATAAAACGGATTCGATTTGATTAATCAAAGTAGAAAACTCTTTCCAGAGTTCGTTAGCTTGAGATAATGTGGCTTGCTTGGATCGGGCGCTGTTCAAAGTATTTTTAAGTATCTGAAGAAGATGCTGTTGGTTCAAACTGAGTTCTTCTTGTTGTTCGGGGGTTAACGATATTTTTATGAGATCACTACAGTTTTGTATATTTTCGCTGATTAATTCGCGAATATTGCCTTCGTTGTTGAAGTATGCCTGAAACAGAGAGGTACGGATGAGTTATCGTAATATCACATAAGCCAATAAATTTTTTAAAAAGTACTCACAATATGATCTTCTAAATCTAACTGAACGGTATCCAAATTGATTTCTTTTTCGTTAGTGCCTAGTTTTTCACCAGCTTGTTTAATCCATTCGAAGAACTTCTCCCGAAGGTTTTCATATTCGACTCGGTAATTCAGATTGGTTTGCAAGTAATCGGCACGATTTTGCAATTCGTTCGGTAATCTCGTGAGTAATACTTGGGCCTCGCTTAACTTTTCTTTGACCGCACTCGACGCAGCGTTACCGCTTTGAATGGTTTCTTTGACGGTTTTCATGCGTTCTAGTTTTTTATCTATTTCATCTTTCAATTCCTAATAAAGAAAAATTATATTTTAAAAATTCGAATAAATTTGAAATTTCCAGAAAAACAAATAATTACTTGATGTTTATCAATTTCTTCTTTTACACTTTCCAAAGATATTAAAAGCAAAGGACGGGACTGAATTTGGGCCTCGTGTCCATATATCCATTCAATTATGTCTCCCAGCTCGTCCACTAATTTCGCTTGCTCAGCAGCAGTGGCCTCGTGATCTTGAATTTGTTGCTCGGCAACCTTACGCAGAGAATGAAGTTGCTGTTTGAGTTGTTGTAATTGCTCCATGATGTCGTTGCGATCGATGACGGTGCCTTCGTTGGCGATTTGTTCGCCTTTATCGTTAGCTGATAATGATTTCGCTTCGTGTTCTTGTATCTTGGCAATGACGTCTTCGTATTTTTTAATTTTGTCTTGAATAGTGTATCCGGGTCGTTCGATTCCTCGGACGACTTCGGTATATTTGGTGACAAACATGTTGATATCCGATACGAGATCGATGAATTGTTCTCTGAGTGTAACCGATTGCTTCAGTTTGGCGAGACGTTTTTGAATGGCCGATATCAAATCGTCTATTTGATGGGTGACAGATTGTAATTCGGCGATTCCATCGATGTCGCTCAATCCAGTACGCCAATTTTTCAATTCGTATAATAAATTCTGAAACGATAATGAAAATACAATAAAATTACCATAAAATTACCAAGAGGTGGGCCATTAATGAGTACAATTTGATCCAAAATTGACCAACCTGATAAGAGGCAGATCTTTCGTAGACGTCTTCAACATTACGACCAATAGGCTGATTCAGTTCTTTCATCTCTTCTTCTGCTCGTTTGATCAATTCTAAGCTTTGTTCGATCTTCTTTTGAGTGTCGTTGTGCTTTTCGAGCATTTTCTCGAGATGAGTACGACGATCTTTCATTCCATTTAGGATACGATTATATCGCGTTTTGATCAAAGACAACATATCCGTAACAGTTATGCTGTCCAAGTTGTTGAGTATCATTTCGGATGAGGCATTAAACAGAGCGTCAATTTGAGATCCGATTTCATCGACAGAAGTTTCCATGTTGGTGAACTGGAAAAAAAATTCGAGCATAAAAAATGATCAAAAAAATCAACAACGCACAGGCGTTGAAAACAATGAAAAATATGGTACCTGATCTAGCTGTTCTTTAATTCCATTCAAAGACGTAGTCTTTAATTCGGTATTTAGTAAACTTTCTGTGTTATTGAGCCAATTGGTGACACCTTCTACTTCTGCTTCGAATCCTTTACGATTAATGATCAAGTTTTCGAGTTTTTCGAGTTCGGGAGACAGTCTACTGGATAATTTTTCGAAGCCTGCAGTTACATCTTTAAAAGCAACGACATCGTTAATTATTTTTTCTCTGTATATTTCACTACAGTTCTTTTCAATATTCACCTTCCACCAGAGATTTCAATTTATCGGCAGTTCCTTTATTGCAGTCTTTAAGTAGGACATCGGATTGCTTTTGTAATTGATCAAGTTCTTCAGTTTCAAAAGATACGAAAGTTGATTCATAATTCTGTAAATTATCAAATTAATCAAATAGAATCAAAATTAGATCAATTGTTTTTTTCAGCCTAAAAATAAATTGACAAACCTTTATATTTTGCAAAGCTTGTTCAACAGCCGATGATGACAGTGGTTCATATTTCAGAATAAATCCATCGCCAGATTTTTCTTTCAACCACGTTTGACAGAATGCCAATAAATCTTCAAATTCTTTACAAGTATTTTTATATTTTTCGGCGTTCGTCATCTCGGCAGCAATTTCTGTGAATAAAAACTCCAATGAAATGCTTTTTTAAAAAAAAACTCGGGTTATTATTTTTTCAAACATACTTTCGCTTAATTCTTTCAATTCAGATTCGAGTAATTTCAACTCTTTGCTTTCCAAAATCTCGTATTCGGCTGGTTCTAGCTGAGACTGAAGCGAATTGGCTTTTTTCGACAGTGAATTCAAAACTACCTGCTTGCTATTTTTTTCTTTCATCATAGACTGAAATTTATAAAAAAAAAATTAATACAAATCTAAAATAATAATATTTCAACATGAACTAAAAGTCACCTTCAAACTTTGTATATGTTTCTCAGTTACAGCTAATTCGTAGCCTGGCGAAGTGGGATTTTGAAGAGCATCGGTTTTCTCTTTGATCCAATTTCGGGTGTCGGCAATTTCTTGGGTAATAACATCGTAGATTTTCATCGTTGAATCTAAACCATTCAGTTTCCTTTCCAATCGTTTTAGAATATCTTTGTGACGACGTTGTAACGATTTAGTCTGCGTTTTAAAATTGAATCATATGATGTAAGATGAATTCAATAATCGAAATAAAGAAAAAAAATCACTTTACAGAACTCACCTGATCTTCGACTTGTTTGACATCGAAATTATTAACATGTTTGGAAATACGATCGGCAGAAGAAGCCACTTCTGCGGTTTTCTTCGCACTTTCATCTAGGAAACTTTCTTGGATACTCTTCAACGTATCTAATTTTTGTTTGCAAGTTAAACCGCATCCCATATCGGTGGCATCGATTTTCTTAATTGTTTCATCATAGTAATGGTTCAAATGAGCCAATAGTAAGTTGAACTCTTCGATATCTTTAATATGGTTTCGTTTTGTTGTCAATGTATCGTTGATCTAAAATCAAAATAAATATTACATTAGAATCATTTTATCTCCTACAATCACGATTGAAATTTTAAAGCATTTCAATACTTACGAATTCTTCAAGAGAATTTAATTGTTTTGATATTCCATCATTATCTGGTGTATCAGGTATTTCTCTTCGTTTTTCTTCAATCAAAGGAATGATTGATTGAATATTTGACAGCTCAGCAGAATTAGCTTCGACGCGCAGCTTCACAGGCTTTGACTTCCATTCTGTTACGATAGCGGTTTGTTCCTTCATCCAATCTAATAACTCGTCCTTTTGTTTTTCTGATTCTTCTAATTGAGCTACTGTTTTGGTCAGCATTGACAGATGATTTTGAACCTAAAAATTAAAATTATAATTGATTAACGATTATGAATGAATTTTTAAAAAAACTCCATATAATATGGCCAGCAACTTGGCAGGAGCTCTAGCAAAATTTCAAAAGTGAAATGAGCTACACCTCCAAAATCCAAAAATTGAGTACACATTAGTACATTACCTAATAAAATTTCGGTTTATTTGAAGAGAAAACTCTTTCAGTTTTTTTGAGAGCAAAAATTTTTTTCGGTTAATTTTTAGAAAAAAATCTAAATTTCCTTGGAATAAAAAATATTACAATAATTTTTTGAAGTAGAAAAAAATATTTTTTAAATCTTTCAATTTCATAAGAGAAAAATAATTTAATTTTTTTTTAAAAATCTCTTATTTTTAGAGAACCAAAAAAAAATTCTTGTCTCAATTTTTTCCTCGCATAAAAATATTAATTTCTCAAATTCTTGAAGAAAAATTACCAAAAAAAAAAACAATCAATTTTTTAGAACAAAAATTTTTTTTAAATCTTCTTTGTCGTAAAATAAAAAATTTCTTGATTTTTTTTGAAAAAAAAATTCAATTTTTTGAGAGCAAAAAAAAACATCTTTTGAAACAAAAATAAAAAATAAATTTTTTCTTCTGGAAACTTTTTATTGAGTAAAGAATTTTTAAAAAATGTTTGTGGCAAAAATCTTAATTTTTTGGAGAAAAAAATCTTTTTCACATTCAACATTAAAAATTTTACACTCGTCATCCATTTGGAAAAAATCGAGCTACACTCAAGAAATGTCTTGAAAATGTTAAATTTGAGTACACACTATGCCTACTAAAATCTCTGCTTTTTTGGAAGAAAAAATATTTCTCAGTTAATTAAAAAAAAAAAAAAAAAAAAAAAAAACAGAATTTTTTCGAGAATAAAAAATATTTTAATTTTTTTGAAGTAAAAATTTTTAAAAAATAATCTTTTTAAAAATCTCTTATTTCAAGGGAGAAGGTCTCATTATTTCTGAATAAAATTTTTCTCGCGTTTTTTGGTGGAAAAAAAACATTTAAAATTATATTTTGAAGTAAAAAAAATCAATTTTTTGGAACAAAAATAAAGAATTCTTAGGTATTTTTAAAAAATTATTTTTATTTCATTTTTTCGAACAAAAAAATTCTTTGTTTCTTTCTGAAAGTAAAAAATTTCTCAACTTTTTGGGTACCTAGTAAAAAATGATTTCAATTGAAAAAAAAAATCTTTCAATTTTTCGATGGAATTTTTTTTTTTTTTTTTTTTTTTAAGAATCTAAATTTTTTGAACCAAAAAATTTATTTTCAATTCCTCTTTGGGAATACCAGAAATCTCTCATGTTTCCAAGTAAGTAGATATACAAAAAAAAAAAAAAAAAAAAAAAAAAAAATCAAAAAAATCTCTAAACTTTTTGTTTGAGAAAAAATTTTAATCTTTTTAAAGTAAAAATTTTCATTTTTTGGAGGGAAAAAAATTCTCACTTTCAACAGTACAAAATTTTCAATTAGTCATCCTTTCGGAAAAAATCGAAATACACTGTAGAAAATTCTAAGTTGTCTGCTCGTGCTCAGCCATACAAGATCACGATTTTTAATAAATGTTGATTAATATGGAAAAATTAAATACATCAACTAGGTATCTTTTGTTGAAAAAAAAAAAAAAAAAAAATGCAAAGCAAAACATTCACGCTACTTACCGGAGTGGAATGTTTATTAAGTCTCTCAACAATACCAGTAGACTCAGCATGGTTTAATAGTTTCACGATGCTTTGGGAAGGTTTGAACGACAAGATATTTCCAAGAGGAGGCTGGTTATAGCAAGTAAGAACACAGTAAATACAAACAAAGGTGCAAAAAAAAAACACAATCAACTTTTTCCAAATCGATTTCGAATTGGAAAATGTTAATTTAAATACGCGACTTTTTTTAAAGAAAAAATGTTAGGTAACTACAAGTGATGTAAACAACACACAAAAACAAGGTTATCATTCAATAATAACGTGTGAAAAATACAGGACGTCACCAACTAACGAAATTTTTAAATATTAACCCATATAGGTTAAAATTTTCAATTCATACCTGATCAATGTTATCTTCTAGTCTCAAACGAACTGTTATTTCTTTATCAAAAACAGGAGGGTGAAGAGCACCGGTTGGACTACCAGGTCGCGAAACGCAAGCTATAGCTGCTTCACAATTCTGGACTGCATGCGCCAATCGGGTCTTTTCTGCTTGTAACTTGTTATGGAGTAACTAGGAAAATACATATTCTGGGTATTGGAATTGTTCAAAAAAAAAAAAAAAAAATTCAAACAGGAATAAAACCTAGAAAATATGTAGTTCTTACCCTCATAGATTCCAGTAAGATTTTAGCTTTTCCTAAATCCGTTGGAACATCAATATCAATATTGATCGATGTCTCTAATTCATCCAAGTTCTTCCAAATACTATCCAAAGTATCTTCGTACTCTTGGAATTTCAATAATGAATTTTCCAAGCGAGCCTTGATCTGGTGAGCTGTCTTGATCAACGAATCGTAACTGTCTTTAACGTTACTCAGTTGTTGTTCGATGGTATCTCGGATCGCAGGATTGATTGATTCGTAACGATCAATCTGCTGATTTCCTTTGTCTTTGACACCGTCGATAACTTTTTGATAGCTTAATATTTCTTGCAACAATTCGTTATGTTGAGAGATTTGTTCTTCGGTTTGAGCTTTATTCGTGATATACAACGAGTTGTGAGCCATTAGTTGGAAAGACATTTGTAATACCCATTTTTCCAAATCTTGCAAAGATTGATGGTAATTGGAACAATCTTGTATTTCCGATTCCAGCAGTCGTTCGTTTTCGGAACACTCGTCCAATAATTGTTTCCAATTTTTCTCCAGAGTTTCGGCTTCCTTTTTAACTTTGTTATTTTTAGCCCATGAAGATAAGACTTCGCTTTCTTTGAGCAAATGGTCGACGTCGATTCGTTTACTGGAGATTTCTTCGTGAGTAGTTTTCAATCTGCAAAAAAAAAAAAAAAAAAAAAAAAAAAAAAAATTAAAAATCTGTTCTATAGAAATAGAAAAAAATTCGTCGATGTTGAAAACTTACTTTTCAAACTGGGTTTTCATTTCAGAAAGTTCTGATTTTGACTCTTGCTTTTTGACATTTTCTTTAGCACTGTTCAGCCATTTCTTGAACTTATCGACGGAATCGTTGTAATTTTCCCATCGAGTTTGAGATACTTTTAGATGGCCGGAGATCGAGTTTATTTCATTGTTTATCAAATTCCAGTCGTTTCGAAGGTCAGTCATGACATCTCTCAATGAAACTTGATGATTAGCTGGAGTAGCATTTAAGGCTTTCGTGAATATTTCTTGAACAGAGTTCCATAGTTGTTCACCTACGAATCATTGAATTTGTAAAATTAATTTTCTCTTAATATATTTTTTTTTACAATTTTAAATAATTTATACCTTCTGGCAGACGATCTGAGACGGCACTAACGGTTTTCAGTTTATCATTAATCGACGGTAAATCGCCTTCTCCGACACATTTCTGAATATCTTCACGGGTAAGTTTGATCCACTCTTGTAAGCTATCTTTGGCTTTTGTGAATTCGCCATTGTCGGAGATATTTTTCTCGATTTTCGATACGAGGCTGGGAAAAGAACCGAACTAAAATGAAATTCCATTCATAAACGTCTTTAAAAAATTCTAAAGAAGTAAAATACCTTTGCACAGTGGTCAACAAAGTAGTGTAAGTTGTTTGAACATTCAACGTGTCATCCCTAACAGGGGTATAAGCTGATAGCTCCACCAATGCATCACACCTGTCGGCCAATTCTTCGACAGGTACTTTCTGGTCACTTACTTCGTCCATTAGAGCGATACACTCATCTAAGTCTTTCGTAGTACAAGCATTCATGTCTAGATTGCTTAATTCGTCGACTTTCTTCGAAGTACTATTTTGCCAGTCGGTCAAAGCCTTCAAGACGGTTAGGAAATTATCCCAAGCAGTGACACATTTCGACAACATGTCTTCGCTGTCTTCGATATGTTTCGTAATATCGTCTCTTTCGTTTTCCAAGTGTTCAATATCTTGTCTTATTTTATCGCTACCTTCGGAGTCTGTGTTTTCAATTACGACGATGCTGAGTTGTTTCGCTTTTTCGATTAAATCTTTACCTGTGGACAAAATATACGAGGTATAAAATTGGCAAATGAAAATTTTTAAACGAAAATATGTACAATATTTACCATGAGGGAGCTTTTCTTTGAGTTTGGATAATTTTTCCGACTTCTCCAAAACGTCTTCTTTTTTGCCATGAGAATCTGTATACGATTGAGTCTGAATTCTCATATCTTTTAGCCATTCCAACGCTTTGTCGTGATGCTCGCGATAAGATTCGTGATCTTTGACAATTTTATTCAATTTATCGATGACGCCATTCACCTACACAGATTATAATGGACTTGATACTTATTCTAACGAGTGAGGAATTTAAAAAAATTAAATTATACCTGTTTTTCGACACCTTCATACTGATCGAAGACTTCTTGTAAATCTTTATTCGATAAAGAACTATCATCGGCTACGAATCCTTTCAAGCGATCAACCTGGAACGTTATTCGAAAATTAGAACCCCTGAAGTACATTTTGAAAGAAAACCCCAATCAAATAATTACCATCTCAGCGTGTTGTTGAATGTCCGCGTAAATTAATTTGAATTTATCGTAAGCAGTTTTCTTTTCGCTAAAGTCGCTGAACGGTCCTACACCTTGATCTCGTTTGATATTTTGTTCCACATCTTTCAACCAATCTGATAATAAGATGAAGACTTTGTTGACTTCTTCAAGTTGTGTGGCACGAACTGATAATTTTTGTCTCAAATCCTACATTAATAAAATTCAATTAGAATGAAACTAGTTTGAATTATGGAAAAAATAATAATGCAATTTGTATGGTACCTGAACGTCGTTCATTAACTTATCGAACTCTCCTTTCAATGACTCGATATCATCGACAATTTTCGTAGCTCCAGTTTGCTCAGTATTGAGGATAACTTTTTCCTTAAGTTCCAAAGCATAACGTAACCTATTCTGACCTTGTTCCAAAGTGTTCTTAATCGTCTTGAGCATTTGCAATTTATTATTAATTTCTGTCAATGTGTTGGGTAATTCTTCGCATTCGGTTATCTACGAATAAATAATGTGAAATAAATTTCAATTCGAAGAAAAATAAAATGGATATAAATTAGGTACCTACCTTTTCTTTAGTTCGAGCAACAAAGTCGAGACATTCTTGATACAAGGAATTGAGTTGCTGATGCTCCTGATAATGAAGTTCTAATTTGCGCATTGTTTCTTTGGCCATGGAAAGTAGAGCGTTGTATTTGGTCGACATTTGAGTAACCATACTGGATACTCTGGCATTCGAACAAATATTCAAAAGTTCCTACGCAAATCATGCCATGAAAGTTTCAAATATGAAGATAGGTACAAATATTGATAACTTTTTTTCTCTACAATACCTGAGCTTTAACGTTCAGTTCGTCCAATTCTTTTTGCCAATCAAACAAAGCTTCAAGATGAACTTGAAATTGTTCCAAAGCTGTTTTTTTCTCTTCCAGGTTAGATTTCAATTTATTAAACGATTGCACCAATTTTTCTGCTTCAACTAACCAATTATTGGCTCGTTTTTGGTAATCCTCGAATTCAGACCATTTAGCTATTCCAATCTATGAAAAAAATACATAATTACTCATTACGTCAGAACTTGGTTAAATTTTTTGATTATTCAAAAATCTGTAGGTACTTCAAGTGAAGTTTTCATCTGAGTTAGTGCTTCGGTGTAATTATCGTATTCTTCTTGCAGCATTGCTACGTCTTCTTCAAGTTCTTCTTTCTCATGAGCATCAGCTTTAGTGCAAGCAGCTTCTCCGAATCTTAGAGCAGTTTCCAATTTTTTCTGAGCATCAGGCAACTCACCTTGTAATATCTGAAACAGCACAAAAATATATAGAATCGTTCGAAGCACATTTAACATCACCTTGTGATCATGTGATGTTTATTTACCGTGAGTTGAGTCATCCTTCCACTCAACGCTTCTTTGTCTCCAGTGGTATTGGAAATTTTACTCAAACGATCTCGAGCGTTTCTTAACCACTGAGTGAAGACAAGAGCTGCGTCAGTAAACTGCTGATGACTCTCGATAGCTTCTTTTTGCTTTTGATAAAACTCTTGAGCTTGTTTGGTAAGTGTTTCGTATTTTGAAGATATTTCTGAGACGGGAACAGCTTGCTGTAGATCGCCAGCTTTGACAGTAACAGACTGAATCATCGGTTCGATGCTAGCAATATCGCGAACTATGTTGTTAGTTTCACGTAATGTGTCTTTTTTCTTTCCTAAACGTAGACTGCTCACAATACCGGATTCTACGTCTTTCACTTTGGCTTTCGAGATCTAAAATGGAATTTAAATTAATAAAAATGTTTTAAATTAGAAAAATAATAAGAACGATGAATAAATTACCTTTTGTTCGCAAACTTGTTGCAGTTTATTTTCCCTTTCAGAAAGAAGTTTCTGAAGTTGAGAATAAGATGAGCTGTAATCAGCCCATTGTAACAAGTTGGTTTCCAGTTGAACTTTGGCGGTAGAAATTTTACGATTAAGACGGTCCCAGTCGGCTTGGATTTCTTTTAGATTTTCGTTTATGACATCTCTTCCGTCAGCTCTAGTATTACGTAAAACTTTCTCACCGCTGTTCACGGTGGAATGAATTAAGTTTTGGGCGTCGTCGCGTTCACGTAATAATTCCTGTTTAAAAAAAATTAATTATTATCTGATTATGAAGAAAAATACTCTTTCTTAAAATAAACCCAAGTTTTACTTGAATTTGATTCAGTTTCTCTTGGAAAACTTCGTGACTGCTGCTGGACGGGACTTCACTGCATTCTTTAACTGTTTGTTTGGCAGTTTCTATCCATACCTTGGCTCGAGAATACAAAGATTCGAATTCTTTGTGTTGCTCGTAATTGGTTTCCACTTTTTTGAGTACGTCTTTGGCCAAATTCATTTGAACTTGGTATCTCGAATTTAAATGACGTAATTGGTTATTAACATAAGTATCTAGATGAGAAGCCAATAACACGGCTGCAGTATTGTTGAATTTTTCAATCTGCGATTGGCCATCTTCGAGGTCTTTGTAAAGTTTCTGCGGATCAAAATAATTTTCTTTTTAATATTTCCAAGTATATAAAATAATTATAAAAAAATTCAATTTATTTACTTGAACTTCAGCCACTTGGTTCATTTTTTCGGGTACGTTGGAAAACAGAGTGGTTTTATGCATTTTAATAGCATCTTCTATTTGTTGTAACCAATCAGAAAGTCGTTCGTATTCTTCTTTATATGCTCTCCACTGAATCATAATCTCTTCGAGTTGAGCTTTCTGATTATTCACATCTAAAAAAAAAAAAATTGAATTACGTTTCAATTGACAACTTTTCTTGATAAAATAAATTTTTTTACCTTGGAAGAAAGAATTAAAGTCGTTGGTTAAATCCGAAACTTCTTTTCTGATTACTTTTTGACCTTCTTCAGAAGTATTGGGTAACACAATTTCGCTTTTGTATTTGATATTTTCCCATAAAGCTTCACCTTGGGCTTTGGTATTCAAAATGTTTTCTAACGGTGTTAGAACGTTTTCGATAGCTAATTTATCACTGAGAGAGCGCTCTTTCATGGAGGGTATCTTTTGTTTAGCGTGATTCAACCATATTTGTAGAGATTCCGTCGAATCTTTGTACATTTTGTGATCTTTGCACTGCTCTTCTCGTTCCGAAACCAATTTCTAAAAAATTAAAATAACGTTTAGTAAAAGAAGCTGGAGATAATGACAATGGTAAAATGTAACCATACTTTTAATTGATCTTGTAAATTATCCAATTTATCGAGTATCTCTTTCGCTTGATTGGCAGCTTGAGATTGCTGTCCACTAGCTAGCATTTCATCGGCCTTAGCTTTTAAGGTGTCCACTTCTAGAGTTTCTGATCTTGTTTTTTCGTCCAATTTCTAATTCAAAAAAAAAGATCACGTAAATACATTGTATTTTTAATTTTAAATTTTTGGCCGGCAACTCGGGGAATACACCCGAAATTTCAAAAGTAAAATGAGCAAATTCTAGAAAACTTCGAAAAATCAAAATCAATTTTTTTTTTTTTGGAAGAACAATTTCCAGTTGTTTTTGAAGAAAGAAAAATCTTTAAATTTTTTGAAATGAAAAATTTTCTAAATATTTTTAAAATAAAAAATTTGTCTTTTTTGGTAAAACAAAAATAACACTTTTATGAGGAAAATACCACTTTTTTTTAGAATTTTTTGATATAAAAATTTTTTAAATTAATTTTTGGAGAAATTAGAGGTCTCTTTATTTTATTTATGTATTTATTTTTGAGAAAAATCCGATTATTTTTTTGAGTAAAAAAATCCTGCACTTTTTTGAGTAAAAAAATTCTGTATTTTTGAAATGGAATTAAAAATCTCTGAAATTCTTTTGGAATAAAGTGTCTCTAATTTTTTTTGGAATAAAAAATTTTCCAATTTTTTTGGAGAAAAAAAAACAATTTTTATTTGTTACACTTTTGGGAAACCGTTGAGTCACACATCCTAAAAAAATTCGAAGTTTCCGGCTCTAAATTGAGAGTTGTAATTTACCTTAATTTGATCTAGTTGAGATCGTTTTTCGGGTAACGTAGATTGGAACTGTTTTAATTCAGGTACTGATTTTTCCAGTAATTCAACCACAGAATGAAGCTGCTGCACTTGTTCCAAGAAGTCGAACCATTTCAAAATCGAATCATCAAGAATTCTCTGAAATTCAGGAAAATTAAAATTAAAACCCCGGACCTGACATTTCAAAAATAGGTAAACTCAAAAAAATACCTTTGTTTCAACCATTTTGGCTGCTAACATATTCCAATCTTCTTGTAATTTTTGTAAATTTGAGTTGATGGCATCGTGACCGGAGGGAGCAGTATTTGCAAGAACAATATGAGCTTGTTCGTTACAACGCTGCATTTTACCGTATCCTTCTTCTTTATACATGATTAAATCCTACAAAGATCCAAAAATAATTTTAGTGTACAATGAAAATTTGAAATTGCCAAAATTAACAGTATCCCACATACTTGTATAGTTTCCAGTTTACGTTCCAGGTCATCTTGAGAAGAAGCGCTCAAATCCGAACAGTATTCCAATTTACTTCTGATACCATCTAACCAACTCATATTTTCGTTTATTTGTTTATCATATTCCAAATGATCCGTCAGATATTGTTGCCAGCGATTGTTCAGGTCCTGTAAAATTACATTAGTCAGTTTTGATCGCATAAATGTACTTTTTTACTCTGATGAGGAAACAATTCGTACTTTGACAGTAGCTGACAACTGATGATATTTCTGACCAATTTCGGAAACTGAAAATGAACGTGGTATCGAGGCACTTTTGTACAGATGTTGGGATTTTTCCATCAGCGAGTCTATTTCAATTTCTTTGGCTTTGACTTCACCTTGTAATTTCTGGAAAGAAGAAAAAATTGATCGAAATTATAAAGATAATTTCAGAGGGAAACAGTTTAATTTTAAATACTCACTTTCAGTAAATCAGACTGTTCTCGTTTTTCATTGAGGGTAGCTTTTAAATCGATGGCATGAATGATGGAATCCGTGTCTCGTAACCAAGACATGCATTCATCTCTCAATGTCTCGTATTCGCCCCAATGCGATAACTTCGTTCGTAAAGTAGTAATAGCGTTCCTAAAAATTTATAAAACAAGATTAGATGATCACATGCATTTTCAATAATTATGAAGATGAATCCAATTTTGAAAATATCGTTGCATTTACCTCACAGATGTTGATAAAATTTCCCAGTCTTGTTGAGAAGTGTCTATTTGCTTGGAGATATTAGTTTTACCTTCGTCGCTGGTTCCTGGTAAAACTTTTTCCCCAAGATTACGAATTTCATCAATTCTGAATTTCTCTTCGGGTAATTTTTGCTCCAAATTCTGTTTTAAAATAAAAAGTATAAATAGTTGGAGATTTTATAAAAATAAAAAATCACAGAAAATTTTTTGTTTGGTGCCTACTTTCAATTTTTCCAAATTATTTTCAACGGAAACTCTTTCAGAGTCGAGGTCGCTCCACAATATCACAGTATTATTTGTAGCATCCAACCACTCTTGCGTTTCCATTACAGCTTTGCAGTAATGTTGATGTTCATCAACAATTCTCTCGTACTGATCGACTAAATCCTAAAAAAAAATATTTCGATATTATGTTGGATCCTATTTAAAGTTTTCCTTTCGCATTCGAGCTTACTTTAGTTTTCTTGACAATATCATCGTATTTCGAAATAACTGACTCTAAAGTTTCCTTAATATCGTCTTCTTTCTGAGGTAACTCATCGTACATAGATCTGAGTTTAACGAAACCTTGATTATGTTGATTGACGTCATTCAACAAACCTCTGTACTTCTGCAACTGGGCACGTTTCTCATCAAGGGTGGATTTAAGTTTTGGTTCGTTGGCTAAATTAGCTTCGATTTCTTTAAGCCATGTTTGAAGATCGAGCAAACATTGTTCAAAGCCGCTCCAACTAAAAATAAAATATTTTAATTTGGATATTGGCACGCAATTTACAACACGATGATCACATACCTTGATAATTTGGACTGCACATCGCGTTCGGTGGCTGTAGCGCGATCGAATAATTTATCCAGTCGATTTTGAGCTTCTTCTAATTGAGCTCTGATTATATCCCTGCCCTCGGATGCAGTAGTGTTGTATAATTTTTCACTCGATTCTACTACAGAATTTAGGAGCGAAACGGCCTGAGGTCTTTCTGCGATCAAGGTTTTCAATTTGGTTAAATTATCGGTCCATTCTGATTGAACAGCCAAGGAAGACATGGCGTTGAGATATTTATCAAGCTTATCTTCGGCTTGAGTTATCCAATCATTGAATTCGGTATATTTGCTGGCGTACGCTTTGTGGTCGTTAACGGATTGTTGACATTTTTTCAACAAGTCCTATAAATGTAAAAAAAAAATTTAATAAAGCATGGAATTATCAAGTATTTAAAAAAAAATGAAATTTTTTCATTACCTTTAACATCCTTTGAATTGTCTGGAACCTTGACGAAACGTGTTGAACATTATTGGACAAACGTTCGTTATAGTCCGATAATTCGCTAGCGTCATCTTTCAGCTTTTCCAATACAGGTTCATTTTCGGTAGCGTTCACGACCAATGACTAAAGCAAGAAAATTCGAATTAAAGAAAGAAAATTTGAAAATTATAGTTAAATCACACAACTACTAAATTATCAACTCAACGACTACTACATTGTTAATGCAAAACAATTCAAATGAGATTAACGTCAACATGTATAAAATGGAGTAACAAAAATTTGTTAAATTTCATAATCAACTCGAACAAATCGATATTCAAAAGCACATGAAAAATCTCAACTTAGGTATCTCTCTCGCCTTACTTGTTCTAAATGGTCTACCATCGTAATTATTTCATTAATAGCGTTCTTTTTCCCTTCTACCATTTTTTGCTGATCCTAATTGCACCCGAATAAATTATTAATTGTGTCAGAGCTAATTTGGTAAATTATTTAGCTTATTTCCAGCCATCTTCAAAAATATAACTAACCATGTAATTGTTAAGCTGTTCTTGTTTTTCTTCCAAGGTATTTTGTTCGGTGTAATTTCTCAACGCAGTTTCCACGTCATTTAGCCACGAAACTACTTGTTGCAATGATAATTCGTATTGATACCACTGATTTAGCTGTTTCTGCAGTCCCTGTTCGAGCTCGTTCAAAGCAGTAACGATTTTTTCATAATCGAATCTAATAAAATAAAATACATTAGAGAGAGGTAATTTTGAAAATTAGCCAATAAGTAAATGAAAATACATTACCTAACATTGGCCAAATCTCGAATCATGGATTCTTTATAATGAACAGGTAGATTAATTGCAACTTCGTTGACTTCCGCTTCAATCGTGTTCAATTTTTGCTCGTGATCTGGGAAAGTTTCCTTCATACTGTTTAATTTTTCCAATCTCTTTTGAAGCATCTCCTTGTTACCAGTGTAATCTGTGCCAGAAATTTACTCTTACGATTAATGATCATTATTAGAAATTACCGACTAATTAAAAAGAACCCCAACCTGTATAGCTGGATAATGCCTCCCAAAGTTGCTTCAAATTATCCCTGAACTGTTTCAAGTTGTCTAAGAACTGCTGCGCATTTTCTAGACACTTTTCATTAGTATTAACAATTTCCGTCAAATTTGAAATCAGGAGTTCATAACGAGTCACGACGTCTTGGGAAATTTCTTTAATATTTTTGGAATCGACAACTTGTGCGACGCTGTCGGCTTTCTCTTTGAAATTTTCAACAGTACGTTTACGCGAAGAAGACTCTTGGAGCATTGTCTGCAAAAAAAAACAATGTAATAAAGATCACCAAATAATTTTTAAAAGACACAAGTAGAAAAAATCAATCAACCTTTTCTTTGAACAATTTTGAACGTAGTTCTTGTAACGTGGTCCAACTGGAAGCCCGGTCTTGTTGAACATTTTTTTCCATTTGTTGTAACCAGTTCAACAGTTGAGAGTGGAGTTCTTGGTAAACGTTCCATTGTATATTCAAAGCTCCGAGCGATTTATCGAATGTTTTCAATTTTTCACCGAGTGTATCCCATCTAAACATTTGCAAACCGAGTTTTAAAAAAATAGATTATATACGAATAAAATACGATACGAATCGATAAAATTAACCTTTCTTTGATATCTTTCAACTCGTTACGAATATCCTCGCGTCCACTGGCAGCGGTATCGGGGAATAAAGATTCGCCATTCAGTAAAAATTCGGATACTTTATTCGCGTTTTGATCACGTTCGGCAATAATCTGTTGTGATTTTTTCACTTTGTTTGAAACATTTGAGTCAGTCTCGGCTTGTAAGTCGGAAAATTGTTTTTCCAAATCATCCAGTAAATTGAGAATTTCGGCACGTTTCGTCGAATAAGCGCGGTGCTCTTCGCAAATGGTTTCCCACTTGTCGACTGTTTCTTTGCATTGATTCGTCAACGACTGATATCTAAACATAATAAAATTATAAACATTAGCATTTCAATAAAAAAGAGATTTAAAAAATGGTCCAAAACAGGGGCAACAACTTGGAATTTTCAAGAGTACAGCTTGATTTTTTTCATGAAGAGGTGACATGTTGACCTTCTTTAAATGTTGAATGTGAGAATGAATTTTTTTTTATGAAAAAATAAAAACAAAAAAAAAACAATAAAAACAGGGCTTTTCTCTATACAAAAATCGAAATATTTTTTCCTAAAAACTTGAAAAATATTTTTACACTATTTTTCATTTTAAAAAAAAATTCAAACCGTTCTTTCAAAAAAAAAAAATAATAATAATAATTACCTATATGAAAGATTTGAAAAATGTTAAGGGAAATTAAAACAATTTTCTTTGAAGAAATTCAAAAATGTTTCAAAAAAAATCAGGATTTTTCACAAAAAAATAAAAAATTTCCCAAAACAAAGCTTGTTTCTTTAAAAAAAAAAAAAAAAGAAAGAAACAGATGACTTTTTTCTCCAAAAAACTTTAAAACACTTAATTTTTAAAAAATTTTCATTAAAAAAAAAAAAAAAAAAACAACTTTAAAAATAATTAAACTATTTTCTTTAAATCGAGAATTGTTTCCCGAAAGAATTACCCCACCCCTCTTCCTTCCGAAAAAATTGAGAGAATTTTTCCTCAAAAATAAATCGAGAATTGTTTTTCCAGAAAAATTAGGAATTCAAATAATAAGTTTCTACTTGAAAATCAAAATTTTTTTTGCTCTAAAAAATTGATAATTTTTTTTCAAAAATTCAAATTTCCCTCTAAATTGAGAATTTTTGCCTCCAAAAAATAATTCAAGTCGAGAAATTTTTCCCCTAAAAAAAATTAAAAATCCCTTCAAATTGATCCTATCCCCTCTAAAAATTTGAGAGATTCTAACAACATATTGGAAAATTTTCTCCCAGAAAACTGAGTACCCCCCCCCCCCCCAAAAAAACTGGAAGATTTTTTGCAACGATTTGTGTAATGTTTTTACATCAGAAAATTAAAAAAAAAAAAAATTATGTGATAAAATTAAAGATTTTCTCTCCGAAAAAAATTATATGAATTTGTTCACAAAAAAAACCGAAGCTGACAACAATGAGACAAAAAAACAATTTTTTATACGTAAAAATGCGATAAAAATCAATTTGACATTTTTCTTTAAATATTAGATATTTTTTTTCTTCAAAAAAATCGAGATTCATCTTCTTAAAAACGAGAAACCTGAATGAAAACAGATTTCTTCTTCAAAAAAATTAGGATTTATTTAGGTACCCAATTTCCTATTATTTTAAAAATGAGAAATAATTTATTTTTTCTCGAAAACAATTGAAATTTTTTTTTACAATAATTTGAGAAAAAAAATCTTCTAAAAAATACCTAAGTGATTCATTTCTCAAAAATTGATAGTTTCGTTTCAAAAAATTTAAAAAAAAATGTAATAGTATTTTTTTCAACATTAAGAAAACTTGAGACAAAAAAAATGAAAATTTTTATTCCAAGAAAAATCAAAAAAAATTCTCTCCATAAAAAGTAAGATTTTTTTCTCATAAAAAAAAAAAAAAAAAAAACAGAAATTTTAATACGTAGGTAGTTATTTTATTTGATTTTTGGTGGATGTACTTGAATCTTGAGACCTTACTTCACTTTTAAAATTTTGTACGTAGCTTGAGCACATGAGTTGTTGCTGGTTAAAAAATATAATTATGCATGAAGTTGAACTATACCTGTTGTTTATCTGCGACAACGAAGTTTTCACATGATCTGCAGAACAGGTTTGCAACAACAAATGACCAGCGTCGACACACGCATCGACATCTTTTTCTTTTCCTTTGACAGCATTTGTAATTTCCTTGAACTCGGACAACTGTTCTAATTTTTCCTTCAAGTTGTTCTTTAGCTGTTGATTTTTGAACACGATTTCATTTTCTTGCAGCCAATTAGAAATATTTTCTTGTTCTCTTTCAAATTTCAACCATAAGTTTAATGCTTCGTCGAGTTTATCTTGGGCTTGATCTAGAAATATGGAAAATTTATGAGATTAACAACAATATTATACATTTATACCTAATGAATCAAGGAAGGAAATTTGGTAAAATTTTCACCTAAATTATTCAGGTGTTTATTAAGAGCAGCGTTGCAGTCGAATAATTCCTTCTCTAAAGCTGGTATGCCTTTTTTAGCGGTGGTTTTGTGGGTCGCTTCGAATAATTCTTTTAGATTTTTGAACATTTCCTTTCCTTCGGGTTCGAATTTTTGCAGCGACTATAAAATACACACAAAAAAAATTAATTCGATGAAAAATCAAGATATTTGTGTCGTTAAAACGTAAATTCACCTCGACATTTTTCAATCTTTTTTCAATATCCGCCTTTTCGCCGCTTACAGATTCATTCTGTTTCAAATGCTCGGTTTCGGTTTTCAATCTGTCGTGCATTTTATCACAGGCTGCTTTGAACTTTTTATGGATTTCGACATTTTGTTCCAAAGTGCGTTTCAATTCCTACATTGCATAAAAATATGAATAAAATAAAATTACCTAAATTACCATAATTGATTTTTTTTTTTTTTTTTTAAATTAAAACATGGTGGGTACCTCTGATTTTTCTATAATTTTGGCGTACTTCTTCTCGATGGTAGGCGAATAATTACCCACAGTAGAGTCATTCGTATGCTCCGACAGTTGAGATACCAATTTAGAAATATTATCGATGGCATTCTTTTGATTAACAGTTTCTTGGTGTTTATTTACGTGATTCTGCGAACGAAATTAACAAACTCGTCATCGAGGGTTCATCTTACACCCAATAAATGTAAACTTTTCCAGGCTATACCTGAAACTGGGCGAGTTTTTCTTGTAAAGTTGGACACAACTCGGAGCTCTGATTAATCGAATTCTCTACACCATTTAACCAAGCAGTTAGTTCATTTTGAGCAACGTTAAACTCGGCTAATTTCAAAAGACATTGGTCAGCTACGCTTATTTCTCGTTGCAGATCTTCGCTCAGCTCGTCCCAAATAGATCGCAATTTTCTGAAAGGGAAACACAGTCAATTAACGAGATCGTGGTGGTTATTTGAAAATATTCGAAAATGCAAGCTACGAGGTGTACTCGATTTTTCCATATTACTAAGCAAATATATATAAAATGGCGCAGTCCGTTTAATTTGTAGGTATTAAAAAAGTACATCGCTAAAAGCAAGGTCACCAGCTGATGCTAATGTCGCTGATATTAATGCAATCGATTAACTGTTTATTAGAATGTGTTTCTGAAATGGTAAAGAATTATTATTTAACTCCGTTCAGAAGCAGAGATTACCAGAAACATTTAGATCACCGAAACAACACACCGACACATAGTATCCCTTCTATATACCAAAACATGTCATCACAGAGCGATCTCAGGACAGCTCATGCACCTTTGATCACATGCGACGTCTCGGAAGCGCAATTACTCGAAGAAGACGCGCCAAATGGTGAACCGTTCGAAGACACGCAGAAACAATTATTCCACGTGCATCCGAACCAAGCCTATTCTTTGGACGAAGGATGCAACATGCAAGAACTCTTCGAAACCTATCAACGTAACGTGTATCCGAGCGTCAAAAATCAAGAGATAATGGCTCGAGAAAGACTGCAACAAATCGACCAGCAAATGGAGCTGAAACTCGAGTCAATGCGCGACCAATATAAACAAGTATGTTTGGAGGTAGAAGCTAAGAAGGCTGCTATGCGCATACAAGAGGTGAAACGCGACACGATTAAAGACCAAGTCATCAGTTTGGACCAGCAATACATACGTTTACCAGAACCTTTGAATAGGGCTGAGAAAGAAGCGTACGTAGATTATCTAATAATTAATATACTTCACGATTTGCACGACATAAATAACGTAGCCATGGGCGAGCTCCTAGACGACGACGTCATCACCACCGTAATGGAGTCCTGCCAAGAAAAGCACTCGGATATCCTATTCGTAAATCCGTGCATCACCCAATGCATACAATTTTCGCAAGATAACGAAATCGTCTCTTTTCTAGAACCGATCGAGGCTAAAAAATACGATAACATCTTTTTCGTCATTAACGACACGAGTAACGGAAGTCGAGGCACTCATTGGTCGCTTTTATTGTTAAGTAAGGAACTGGAGGCCTTCTGCCATTACGACTCTTTGAAAGGAATGAACTATAAAATAGCCCTCGAGTTATCAAAGAAGTTGAGCGATTACTTCGAGGTTTGGCAAATATTCGACGTCGACTGCGAACAACAGACCAACAACACGGATTGCGGAATTTACGTCTTAGATAATATGTCTCGGATAATCCTAATCTTGAAGAACGAATTCAAAATCGAAGACGAAACCATTAACGCGTTGAAAATCTCGAAATTACCGCCGAGTTTCACCAAGACCAGAATATATATGATGAATACTTATATAAACAGCATATTACAAAAAATAAAACGAACGTTCCGCGTAGAAAATATGGCCGATGAATAAAAACTATTTTATAGGAATTCGCGTGTCAATTATCTTTAGTGATTTTGTGTTTCCAAAATAATGTTACTTTTTTTTGGCAATCTGTTGTAATGTAAATTAAGCCATTACCTTAGATTTTTCCGAATTAATTCTCTGCCATCTGGTGAAGTATGGGCATAGAGCTTCTCTCCTCGTTCGTTGATTAATTCGAATTGAACATTTTCATTCGTCTTTAAATCCAGTAATTCGTTTAGTTTATTCTGCCTTTCCTATAATAATAAGAATTTTAATATTAAATACAGAAATGTTTATATTGTAAGTACACAGCATGTTTAGTTTACATAATAAGGATTTGTTTTATAAAAGAGCCATGCTCTTTATTGTTGATACTAACCTTTAATGAACTGACATTTTCAACCGGTTTGCTATTTTGTTCGACTTCGTCTTTCAGTTGATTACAGTTTTGTAAAAAGTTGTTATAATCATTTTCAAAGGTTTCGTGTTCTTTGACGAATTTTTCATATCTGGCGAGACATTCCTGAAAATGAAAATAAATCAGTAAAAATTAATACACTTCATTTTAAAGAAAAAATCTTCAATTTTTGGTGGAGGGAATTTTTGGAGAAAAAATTACTTCATTTATTAAATAAAATTTTTTAAATTTCCTCAGAGTAAAAATATTTTCCAACTGGAAAAATATCTCCAAATACAGTATTTTTGAGAAAAAAAATCCATACTTTAATTTTTGAAGAAAAAAAAATAATTCAAGCAAGTAGGTATTTGAAAAAAAATTTTCTACTGAAAAAAAATCACCAAATTTTTGGAAAAGAAATCACTCACTTTTTGGAGTAAAAAAATTCATCACACTTTTTGAACTAAAAATCTTTCAATTTTTATGAACAAAAAAAATAGATATTTTTCTGTAATAAAAATATTTCTCAAATTTTTTGAGGGGGAAGGGGTGGGAAAATTTCTCAATTTTTTGGAGGAGAAAATTCTCAATATTCCCGGAATATAATTATTTCTCAAATTTTTAGAGGTCTACAATTTTTTTTGTTTTCGAACTAAAAAAATTTGCAAATTTTTTCCAGAAGCAAAATTTACCTATTCGATTTTTTTGAAAAAAAATCACAAACTTTTTTGGGGATGAAAATCACTTAATTTTTAGGGAGTAGAGAAATTTCTCATTTTTTTTTGCAATAAAAGAAATTCTAAAATTTTTGAAAGAAAATCTCCTTTTTTTGGAGTAAAAAATAAAAATACCTTTTCTGGGAATAAAAAATGTAAATTTTTGGGTGCGGAAAATTTTTTTATTTCTTTAGAGACATAGTAATTTTACTAATTTTTTTTAATTTGGAATAAAAAACGGATTTTTTGAGTGAGAAATTCGTCAATTTTTGGAATTAAATTTGTTCTGATTTTTTGGAATACTGAAATATTTTTCTCAAATTTTTGGAGAAAATAATTTATAAATCTTTCTGAAGTAAAAATATTTCTCAAATTTTTGGAAATAAAATTTTCAAGTTAATTACAACAAAAAAAAACAATGTGTTCCAGAGTCGTTTTTTCCAATTTTTTTGGAAAGGATTTCCCAAATTTTTTGAAAAAAATCAATTTTTTTTTTCTGGAGAAGACAACCACCCAATTATTTTGAAGTAAAAAAATGTCTTTATTACTTTAAAATAAAAATATTTTTCTTAAAATTCCTATAAAAAAACTAAATTTTTTGGAGTGGAATTTTTTTTAAATTTTTTGGAAATGAAATCTTCGAATTTAAAAAAAAAAACAATTAAAAAATAAAAATGTGTTTCAGAGTCATTTTTTTCAATTTTTCGGAAGGTAAAAAATGTTTCCCAAATTTTTGGAGAAAAAAATTACCTACTTTTTTGGAGAAAACAATCACCCAATTTTTTTTGAAGTAAAGAAAACATATTTATTTCTTTGAAATAAAAATATTACTAAAATTTCTGGAGAAAAAAATTTTTTTTGGAGCGGAAAGATTTCTCAATTTTTTGGAATATATTTCAGAAAACATCTTACAATAATTTTTCAGTAGTAAAAATATTTTATAAATTTTTTGGGACAAAATCTTTAATCTTTCTTTGAAAAAAAAAATCCTTAATCTTTTTTTGAAAAAAAAATCCTTAATTTTTTCTTGACTGAAAAATTAAATTTTTTTACAACAAAAATAACAAAATTTTTGGAGGAAAAAACATAGGTTGGTAGGTACCTATATTTTTTGGAGTAGGCTTAGAGAAATTTCTCAATTTTTAGGATAAAATTTTTTTTAAAAATGGAATAAAAAATATCTTCCAAACTGTTGTAGAAAAAAATCACCCAATTTTTCGCAGTTGAGAAATTTCTGATTTTTTGTAGTGAAAAATTTCTTAATTTTTTTCAAGTAAAAACATTTTTTAAGTTTTTGAAAAAAATCTCAATTTTGTGGGGAAAATTTTTTACATTCAACATTTAAAAAAAATTCAAGCTACACCCCAAGATTCCAAGTAATTGGCCCTGAATCTAAGCGAATAAAATAATTATGACACTGGCCATCACATAAGAAGAAAAAAAAAATTCTAACCTTGGCTTTTTGTTTGACATTCTGATATCTCGTGATTAACTTCATGACCACTTCGGTAAGCTCAGGATTCGCTCCACTGGCATCTTTTTTCAAATCTTCAAATTCGGAACTTTTATTATTCAGATCGTTCAAAGTATTATTGACTTCATCCAAATAAAGCTTCTTCGAATCCAAACAATTCTTCAAGCTTTGATCTTTGAATTTATTTTCAGCGTTTTTCAAAAATTCGTCCAACAAGGTAATTCTGCCTTGAAGCTTTTCTGCTTGACCTTTTTTGACGATGAGATTTTCCCTGGCTTGTTTACATTTGTCGAGAAATTGGCGCCAATTTTTCTTCTGAGTATTCAGTTCATTCTGCAAAGATTCTTTTCCGGCATCGTTGGTCTCAGATAGAACGGGTTTAAGTAATTGTTCGCAATCTTTAATCAGTTCGTCGCCGGCTTTGTCTTGTTGAAGAATACTCTCATAAATTCCGATTTGATTCTCGACGTCGCATTTCGCAGATTTGTTTTCTTCGGCTAAGAGAACGTCGAAGAAGTCTCTGAATTTTTCAAACATGTGTAGATAATTTTCATGATTGAGGACGTACTTCTCGTAAGAGTCTACGGAATTGGAAATTGTGTCGTGTAATTGACCGTATCTGCGAATCAATTCATCATTACCGCCTTCGGACAATGGTTCCATTTTTTGATTCAGCTGGTCAATGATGGCCTTGTGAGATTGCACGTCTTGTAGCAGGGTTCGATATGTATTTAGAGCTTTCTTCTTCTCGGGTAAAATTTCCTTCAGTTGTGGTTTCTTTTCGACTTTATTTTCAACCGAAGTTAACCACTGAAGTACTTGGTTAAGACTTTCTTCGATACTCGCTCTTTGCATGACTATGCTTTCGTTTTTCTTCAATAATAACGTCCATTTCTCGTTTAATGCTTCCAATCCATTTCGTAAACTTTTCAGTTGCGTTCTCATGGTGTCACGATTTTGAGGTATGGTTTCCAAGAACAAGGATTCACTCAACTCGATAATTTCGTTCATCTGAGTCAAGCCTTGCTCTTTGACTGGAGCAAAATCTTTCAGATCTTTTAGGGTACTTTTTAAAAGTTCTGTGTTTTTGCTGCCTTCGTTGAATGTCTTTTCGAATTTATCCAACTTGTCGGTGTTTTTCTTCAAGAAGTCGTTCATTATTCCAACTTTGGTCTCGAATTTGGAATATAAATCGGATACATTTTTCAGTTTACTCAAACGAGATTCGATCATATCTTTAATATCTTTGGCTTTGTTTTCGAAAACGTCTGTATTATTTATATTCGGTTTCGTATCGAGTTTTTGTAATTCATTGTAACTTCCTTTCAGAAGTTTGATTTTGGAAATTATATCGGTAATTTTGACGTTCATTTCGTTGGCTTTTTCAATATAATTTCCGATTTGCGAAACGTCGATTAAATCGCGAGATTTGGTATTCAAAGCCTTTTCCATATTTTGTAAATCCGCCTGAACTTTTTCGAAGTCGTTTTGATAGTTCGTGAGTAACTTGGCATTTTTCTCTAGAACTTTCTTCACGTTGTCGGTTTTCGCCTGAAGAGAATCTAAATCGGTGAATACCTTGTCACGGAGCGGGAAAACCTGAAAATAGAAATTTCATTAAAAAATGTACTTCGGAATTAAATGCACGTGTAACCAAAAATAGAAACTCACTTCTTGTGTAATTTCAGGACACTCGATTTCATTCAAAGGCTTCATCATTAATTCGATCTCTTTCTTGTTACCGACGACGACGTTCAATTCTTTTTCCAGTTCTTTGATACAAGTTAATTTCGATTCGAGATGTTCCGAGTCGAAATTTTCTTCCGGTAGGCACCAGGCGATTTTATTATTGCACATGTCCACGGTATCTTTTAAATTGGTCAATTTATCTTTGAAACTCTTGGTCAAGAATAGAATAAGAGTCTTCTCGATTTTAGCCAAGTAAGAGGAAGTATCAGCGTAACGTTTTTTAAACGCCTTCAATTCCTTTGCGACGCTGGAATTCGCATAGCCAGGATTAACTTTCACGATTTCCGAGCAAATCTTATCCATTTTGTCTAAATTTGGCTGGATTTTCTCCAAATCTTTCTTCTTCTCGCGACAGATTACCAAACGTTCGCAAATTGGCGCAATATCTCCGGTTAAATCGTCGCATTTCATTAATTTCTCTCGAATGGAATTCATTTCAGATACTGCTCCTTTGAGTTCATCTTTGAGAACGTTCTCTTTGGATTCGCAAGTACCGACGACATCGCCGAGTTGTTTCAACGATTGATCTAATTCCTCGAATCCGTCGTTCAAAACAGAAATCAACGAATCTAAATTGGGAATTGGTTTATTTTTGTTCAACTCGACCAGCTGTTGGGATCTTTTTTGTATTCCGTCTTTTAGTTTTTCATTCACAGCCAATTGCTCTTTATAGGATTTCCATTTTGTTAGGGCGACGTTTACATCAACCAAGTTTTTCAATTGATTGTTGGTATCTTCGACGGTTTCTTTCAACCACGGAAGTAGGTAATTTTTGGATTCGTCGATCTGTTGCCATAAAGCAATTTCTGTATCGATTGTGGATAGTTGATCGCGTACCTTGTTGGAAATATCGTCCCATTTCTTCACGATGGTTTTCATTTCGGTTTCGATGATTTGAATATCGAATTGTGGCACGTTTTTACTCAATTTCAGGATATTTTTACTCGAACTATCCATTTTGTCCAAGTAATTTTTACTGTTTGAGATCGACTTGCTCAGTTCGTTGTATTTTTCTTTCGTGATGTAAGCTTCGATCAAATCACTAGGTGATTTTATGTCGCCGACAGAACGTTGAAAATCATTCAACATATTGCAGGTTTCATTTTTGATCACATTGAAGCTTGTTATGGCTTGTTGCAGATTGCAATACGAGTCGATCTCCTGTTTCAGTTGATCGTTCAAGTTTTCCCAATCGCTCAACAATGCGGCGATGTCGTTTTGGACGTCGAGTATAACGGTGTCGTCTTCTTTTACGAGGGAATTTCCTTTTTTCTGCATATCGTCTTTGAGCGGATTGGCTTGAGCGAATTTTACTTCCAGTTTCATTAATTCGTCTACCCCAGTACGTAGTTTTTCTGGAGTGTTGATATCGGAGAGGGCTTTGTTGAGATCTGCTTTGCAGTTGGTAATTTCTTGGACGAAACGTTCTTTAGATGCGAGGAAATTCTTTTTATGGTTCTCGATGACTTTGTCTTTTTCACGTTTCTTGGCGATGTCGACTCTGAAAAAAATATATACGAATATATTTAGTTTTAATGTAAAAATCGAATTAATGAGAAATAATGTTGTAGGCGTAACCAACCTCAGCTTATCAACGGTGGCTTTCATTTCTTTCATCGAAGCAGTTGGTTCGATTTTACATTTAACGTTGATATTAGCGTCTTTGCAGAGTTTTCGGACAGTATCGAATTCTTGTTCGTGAGTGTTCAAGTCAGCCCAACAAGTATCGAGATCGGCATTAATTGAGCTCGGATATTGGTTCGACTCCACTTGATATTTCAGATTGTTAACGGTTTCGGCAACTCCTAAATACCAGTCTCGGAACGCTTTATATTGCTCTACAGCTGCTCTTCTTTTTTCGAGTAAATTGGTTATGTCCTAAAAAAAAATTGAAACAAGAAATTTTTTTTTTTCTTCAGAAATATCCGAAAGAAATTATCAAAATTGACCAACCTCAAATTCATGTTTAGCTTCATTGAAATGAATCACAGCGAGATTGTTCTGCGGTGGGCTTTGTCCAACAGCGGAATGCAATTTCGCTTCGACGTCTTTGAGGTATGGTTTCTTTTCCGAGCATTCTTGGGTCAAAGCGTGGACTTTTTGCAAAGTATTGCCCAAATCGTCGTCTTCGATTTCTTGCATATCTGCAGCATTCGTTTCCAACTCATGAAGCCAAGAACTGAACGAGGTGATTTGTTCTTCGTACACTTCTCTGTAAAAAATTCAAAACTATTAGTACCTAATTGATTTTTGAAATTTATTCAGAAAAAATTCAAGTACCTCGTAACGATGGTATCAGATAATAGATTAATTCGTTCTCGAATCCCGTCAAGTACATTTTTACATAGGACTTTCAAAGAATCGACGTTGTTTCTTTTTTCTTCGGCAGCTTGTAAAGAGACATTATTAGCGATAACGTTGCAAGCATTGCCCAAGGATGAAACTTCATTTTGCAGTTCAGCGGTACTTTGTGCAGCGCTCTAAAAAATAAGAAAAAAAATTAATCGAATGGAAAAAAATTATTTAAAAAAAAATCAACTGTTACCTTTAACTCTACAAGATGACTCTGCAAAACTTGCAGATCAGCATCCTTTTCAATTGGGCTGTCAAGTAAATGTTTATAATCGAAATTATTCAATTTATTTTTGATCTCGAGTTCTTTTATTTCCAATTCTTTCCAATTTTCGTTGAGTTTTTGCAAACGTTTTATTTTATTATCAGCATTTGCTTTGATAACATTCAAACGTAAAACCAAGGTCTCGGTTTCTTGCAAATTTGGATTTTCTTTCTCGATTGAAAAAAGTTTCTTCAATTTTTCTTCTTTTTCTGCACATTCGGTCTTGAAACGCTGTACAAAAAATTAATAGCCAAGTTATTACAAGATATATGAAGAAATTCATATTTATGAAATATAAAAAAATTACTTTGACATCAGCCAAGTGCTTTTCTATATCTTTGATGGTCGCAGGCTTAATAGCGCTAATTTCGGTTTCCAATTCCGCATTAGCAATCCATGGATTGAGTTCTTCGATTTCTTTTTTGTACTCTTCGATGGTAGCCATTTGCTTTTGTAACTGAGCACTTTGGACATCCATTTTTTTCTTGACGTCGTGAACGGTAGAATGTAAAGTTTGGATTTCTTTTTGTAACTGGATTGGTTCTTCGACGATATCTGCGTTGAAATATTATATTAGTACCCAAACGTATTTAATAATGTTGTAAAAAAAATTGAGCAAAATATTTTTACCGATGAGAGAATCAACGTCGTCGTTTAATTTGTCCACTGTAGAGATATGAGATGAGAGCTGATTTTGTAAATTTTGAGTAGTTTTGGCTCGTTCTTCAGGTGACAGTGTTGTGGTGTTGATAACCATTATGGATGAAGGAGCCAATTCTGTGGTAAATGTTTTAACCTGCTTCACATTGGTTTCTATATCATTCCATTTAGATGACAATTTCTCTAAATCGTTGGTTTTCTTTTCAGCTTGTTTTTCGCATTCGGTCAAATCTTTTGAGATGTCTTCCACCTTTAATGGTAAAAAAAATCATACTTGAAAAATATTTAAATATTCAAATGCCTACTACGAAACGAAAAATTAAGTTTACCTCTTTATTTATGATTTCAACACGTTCGGGCGACGCGACGGTAACAACGTGACTGGATAAATCTTTCAATTTTTTCAAATTGATATCGATAGCCTTTTTCAACTCCAGTTTCAACTCCTTCTTAGCGTTCAACTCGGCTGCAAGTTGTTTAGAACTGGAATATTTCACGGGTACATTTTGTAATTCTTTTTCTGCCTTTTTAAGCAACGATAAAACAGCCTTCTTCTGATCTTGATAAGTAATCCAAACTTTTTGAGTTTCTGAAATAATATCAATATTTTATTAAATTGAATGCATTTTTTCTCATTCGCTACGATTGATTAATTACCTTTTAGATTATTCAAATTTTCCATGGTTCTGGAATACGAATCATCCCATTGTATTTCTAAATTGGAGACAAGTTCGTTCAAAAATTCTGGAGACTGATCGCCATGTCTGGCTAATTCTTTGCCGCGTTGGATCATAGAGACAACGTTAGCTCTTTGATCGTTCAGCAAGTTTACAGCTTCTTGTTGCTGGCTCACCAGTTGATCGATATTTTCAATTGATTTCGGTTTAGATTTGATTTCTTCACGAACTTTTTGTAGTAACTGACAAACCTAGAGGAAAATCATCATTGATTAAAAATTTAAAAAAAAAATCATGTTTTATCAAACGAAGCACTCACTTCGGTAACTTGTTTTTTATAGGTGTAGCATCTAGAATGCACCTCGACACGACTAATGTTGACTTTAATATTGGGTAACAGTGATTTATATCGAGTAACCATTTGTTCGACTTGTTTCTGTTCTTCGGTAGAAGTCTTAGGATAGAATTGTGACAGCATATCTGACGTTTGTACCAGCCATTTAATTTCATCGCATTTTTTATCGACATCGTGACAAATTTCCTAATAAAATTAAAGCATTGACAAATGTGAAATTAAACGAAATAAATATTATACACGTAGGATGTCTAAAAAATTTTAAATTACTTGGAATGTCGCTTTCAAATTTTCAAATTCTTTAGCCGTACTTAAATCTTGTACAAGAGATTTGACGTTCTCGTCGACCGAGTCCATCCATGCAGATATGTCATTCTTTCTGCAAGAAAATATTCGGTAAGAATATAATAATAAGCTACCCTTTTTTTCTACACATTATGATTTTTACGTACTTTTGAACAAATTCTTTCCACTGTTCAGGCACCTGTTGAAGTTGTTTTTTCACAACATTTATATTACTCTGAATGACCTTCCAATTTTGTATAACGCGATCGTAGGCATCGTTGAGAGTATCACTTTCTGAATTTTTATTGATCGACTCGTAAGTTGCGCTCAATCTCGCAAGATTATTCATCAATTCTTTAGCTTCACTTATGTAGGCACTTTGATCGTTGAAATATTCCTAATATAATTCAAATTATTATTTTGATAGTTCTCTACTTTGTGTGAAAAAATTGAGTAAAAATGAAAACTAACGTTATGTTTGGCCAGTAACATTTCAATATCTTCGTGTTGAGTGAAAGCTTGTTGCTCTGAGATCAATTCTTTTTCCATGTCTTTAATCAGATGATTGTAAGCGGCCAAGTCGAGTGAAAATTCCGATCGGATGAGATGAGGAGGAGCAATTTCGAACGCTTCCTAAAATGTGAAATTATTTTTGTATAGGTATCATTCGAAAAATGCGATTCTTTAATTTTTTGAATAAAGTACCTTCCAAGCTTGTTGTAATGCTTCAACTCGGCGATTTACGTAATCGTGTTCATTAGGGGAGATATGTTTTTTCAATTCCTTGGCGGCTGAAGTTAGTTCATTGATACGATTCTGATCAGCGTTTTCGAAAAAAGTCTGAAAAAATCAAGTTGCAAATGATGATATGGAATGAGATTTTTCAAACGTAGTAAAAAGCAAAAATTTACTTTTTCAGTTTGAATGAATTGCTTCGAATCGATATTCTTTTCAGTCAGTAATTTTTGAGCAGTTTGTAACCATTCGGTAATTACACGTTCGACTTCTTTGAAATTATGCCAGTAACGAGTGGCTTCTTCGAGTTTCTGCGAACAATTATTAAAAATTTAAGAACAGTCTGAACATTTTTTCTCGAGTAATTTCACGATACTTACCATTTGCCAGTCTTTAGCATCGTTTGAAACTCGATCAAAGCGTGAATTTAAGTCAGCCATTTTTTGTACAAAATCTCCAGGTTCCATTTTTTCACCGGAATCAATAGACTTGACGATAGTTTGGAACTGCTTATTTTTACTTTCCACCATTGACTGGTAATATGAAATACGAGAGAAAAATGCCTGAAAAATTCAACGATAAAATTTAATAATTTGTTATGGAAATTTTTTTTTAAAAGGAGGTAAAAACGCCAATATTGATGAATTTTTTACCTTATGCCTTTCCAATTGTGTGGTTAATTGTTCTTTTCCTCCGGTAAGTGTGTAAGAATCGAGAAGGTTTTCTGCTTTATCCAACCAGGAATTAATTTCCGATTGTCCTTCTCTCAATGCTTCTCTTTGAACGATTAACTGGTTGAAAAGATTCAACTGCATCGGAATGAGAGTACGAATTTGAAGCAGCGATTCTGAAAATTGATTTTTTTAATAGAACAAAGAATATAGGAAAATATTATTAGATATTCGAAATTAAGAAATGAACCTTTTTCTCGTTTCACTTCTTTAACCATTTGTTCTACTTCTTCTTTACTGAGATCTTGAATTAAATTTTGCACCAGTTTGGTAATATTTTTTAGGATTTCGTCTTTCTCAGAAATTTCTTCTTGTAAATTCTAAAAAATAAATAAAAAATTGAACTTTTTTGTTAAATACCTACATCAAATATTAATAATGAAGGGAAAATCATACCGCGAGCTCACGTCCGAAGAAATGCAATCCTTCGTCGGAATTCGGTTGAGTAGAACTCAAAATATGTTCGGCTTTGGTGATCCACGTTTGTAAATCTTCCATTGACTCGTAATACTCTTTGCGAAGTTTAGAAATTGAACTCGCATCCATATATTTTCCGACCATCTGGTCGAAAATAAAACATTCAAGAATTATTACAAAAAGTGATTTTAACGATGATATTTTCTTTTAAAAAAACTCACATCGAAAATGTCTTTCCATTTTTTCGTAATTTGAGCAAATCGTTCGCGTAATTCAACACCAATGGAATCTTCACAGGTGGCTACTAAAAAGCTAACGGTATCTTCCAAGATTAGATATTTTTCCTGCCATTCTCTCAAATCCTGGAAAAATATTGAATAAAAATATCGAATTTATATTAAAATTAATATATAAGGTTACATAGCAGTAGCTCGGGTGCTCTAGCTACACCCAAAATTTGAAAAATGAAAATAAAATCCTAGAAATTTCCAAAAATGTAGAAATCAAGTAGGTTTCAATCAGAGAAAAATTTTAATTTCTTGCCTCAATTCTTTTGGAGAAAAATTAAATAAAAAATGCTTATTTTTTTGAAAAAAATTAAATTCTTTTTATAGAAAAAAAAAATCCCAAAAATTTTTTAGAAAGAAAATTTTCTGATTTGGGGGGGGGGGGGGTAAAAAATATAATACTTTTTTGTAGGAAAAAAAATAGTTTTTTTTGGTATAAAAATTCTTCAGTTGTTTTGACAAAAAAAAAATGTTTGCTTTTTTCATACAAAAATGTCAATTTTTAAAGAATTTTTTTAAATTTTCTTGAAATAAAATAATTTTGGAGTCAACGTAAAAAATTTCTCAATTTTTCTTAGAGTAAAAAAAATGAATCCCTAATATATCTCAATTTTTTTGGTAGAGAAAAAAATCTCATAGTCATAAGATTAATTTTCATCCCAATCTTTTGAAAAAAAAATATCTAGAAAAATTTGCTAATTTTTTGGAGAACAAAATTTCTCTAATTTTTGGAATAAAAAATATAGAAAATTTTTCAAAGTGAATAAAATCAGTAAAAAATTCACAGTGTTTTGAGAAAAAAAATTCAAATCTTTCAATTTTTAGAAATAAATTTTTTTTTAAATTATTTTAAGCCGACTTCATTCTTATATTCAACACTTGAAACATTTTGACTCTCCTCCCTCCTGTGAAAAATCGAGAAACACCCAAAAAATTTCAAACTGCCGAGTCTAGGTCAATATGTAAGCCAATAATTACTTCGAAATATTCCAATTTTTCATCTTCAGAAGCGTTCAGCTTATATCGTGAAGCATCGATCCAATTTTCCAATTCGTTGGAAAGTGATTTCCAGCGTTTCCAGTAAGCTACCACCTCCTCCAACATACTCTGAGCGCAGTATAATTCCACCGAAACGGTTTTCCATCGGTCTTCTATATCACGTAAGAAGCGATCGACATTGGCTGATTCTGTTTTATCTGAAGAATTTTTGAAAAATATTTAAAATACGCTCAATTTTTTTTTCTAAACTTGAATTTTAAAATTACCGATATTTCCATCTTTTTTATACTCGATAACAACATTCTGCATATCGTTAAAAGCTCTATTAAATTCTTGGATAATTTCGTTTCTGATCACATAATTGTTATATTGGTCGAGAAGTGCTTGGACGTTTTCTTCGTATCCATATTTCACAGTCCAGCCTCTTAATTTATTTTCCGTTAAATTAAGGAAAGCGATTAGGCAACACTGTAATTAAATTTTTGTTATAAATGTCATCCTTGCGATTAAAAATGATTTAAAACATTGAACATCACCTTATGTTCCATATATTTTAATCTAATTCTACGTTGAGCTGCTTTGACGGTAACTTCATCCAAACGAGCGAACATATTATTAATTTGGTTTTCCAAGATTTGAGACGAAATGGGGATACTGCCAACAGCTTCTTCTAATTTAGCTCGCACAGAAGGTAATTGCGAAAAGAAGGCCTAAAAAAATGGGGAAAAAATTTAAAAGAATGAAATCAATACGAAAGTAATTTTTACGATAGTTACCTTATGTTCTTCTAGTTTCTGATTAATTAGTGTAGCAGTATCTTCATTCATCACAGTTGGTATATCATCGTTATAAATAATATGCTCTGCTTGACTCAACCAATCGGCGATTTTATCGAAAGGTGAAGGTAAATTGTTGTCCAAAGCCCACCGCCATTGATTCAACTATAAAATTTTCGTATATAATAACAAATTTCCATATAAATGTCATTTTTCTACCGTTTTGGTGAACTTACTTGAGTTTCTAATAATCGCCATAAGCGTTCGATTTCTCTCCAGGATTCCGGTGTTATACTAATAGCTCCTTGGAAAAACACCAATTTTTTTAGTTTTTCGAATAAAGGCGTGTAATTTTCTTTTTCGTGATAAATCTCGTAATAATCCTGCGAACGTGTGAAAAAATATTCAGTTAATTTCAAAGATACCATTTTATGATTTTATAGGTAGGTAACTAGGTATATGATGATAGACTTTTAATTACAGAATAATTGCTGGTAATATTTTGGGGTACAGATAATAATTGGGTACGTTCAGTCAACCACGAAATGAATTTATTATACTCCTCTTGTACAACGCTAATCGTTTCACCAGAATAACTTCGAACTTCCGGATATTTATATACGAATTGAGCAACGTAAGTCATCACCGATCTTTCATCTGGTCGATCTACATCTACATCCTGCGATACAAAATTGCACACGTTAAATTCGCTCATGCTAAATAGTTTGAGATTAATTAAAACCTCAATCCTACCTCTGGATCCAACAACCTAGATATGCCCAAACTATGTTCAGCGGCAGTAAAAGCGGTCTCTAGGCGTTGGCGGTTGGTAACCGTACGCATGGACGGCATATCGACTAAATTCGACTGTATAGTATTAATAATATTAAGGAACAAGTGCCCGTCTCGCCAACTGGGTCCGAAATCTGTCACTTCGAAGCCGAAATCTCTGAAATAATGAAAAAAAAATTTCATTTAATTCAAACTATCGAAATATTAAATTCAGTAAATAAATAAACCAGAAAGTTTGAAAAAACACAATTTTAAAAAAGGGGTCACAAATGCCCACATTTTAGCCATTTTGAGGAGAGGAGGGGTGGGGGATTTTTTGAATTCTATGGTGTGTTGACCCCTTCCAAAATTATACGTTATTCGCGGAAACGGGAAGGAATTTTTGTTTTTTCACCCTGTATATTTTGACATGTGTTTTTGCGTCACCCGTTCACTTTTTGGAAAAAATTAATATAACCTTTTTTGTAGAAAATTTTACGTACTTGAATTTTAGTTATGACCAATTTTCTGTTTAAACGAATATTACAAAAATTATAAGCGAAAAAAAGAGGTGGTCTTTTTGAATCCACATAAAATTTCATGTGCCCCTGCCCCCACAAAATGCAATTTACCCACTCCATTTTTTGGGTCTAATTTTCAGGCCCGATGAGAGAGAGGGGTAAGTGAGTCCATTTACCCAGGGCCCGTTTTCCTTGGGGCCCGAATTTTTCAAACAGTGTCATTTCATATGGCCTTTTATAAAAAATTGTTAAGCTGAATAAAAGGCCTACGAGTGGATCACCGTAGTACTGTTTTTTGGCACCATAAAAAATTTACGAAGTCCAATACTACATCAATACTTGATATTCAAAATTGGAGGGGAGGGAGGGGTCCAATCACAATTTTTGTCATGGCCAAAATTGTTTTTAAGACTTCAAGCTACAACTTTTGTTTGAAAATTTTTTCAATTCGACTCCTACCTCCACCAGTTTTTAATAATGTAAGTATCTATGTCATATTATGCAAAATCAGCGGGGAGGTAGGGGTGAAATCGAAATTTTTATAATAACCAAAATTATTTTTAGGATTTTATTCTATACCTTTAATTTGAAAAATTTTTCAATTGGCCCCTTCCTCCCTCATCCCTCAAATTTTTAATTAGTATCTTTCTTGATTTTGTTATGCAAAATCGGTGGAGGGAGGGGTCTAATTGAACATTTTTTCAAATAAAAGTTGTAGCTTGACGTCCTAGGAATAATTTTGGTTATTACAAAAATTTCGATTGGACCCCTCCTTCCCCTCCAATTTTGAATATCAAGTATCTATACAGTGTTGGGCTTTGTATAAATTTTCGATGGTGCCAAAACACAGTAACTACTTGGGCGATCCACTCGTGAAAAAAGGAGGCCCGAAGAAATATCTTCCCTGGGCCCGGATTTTCTCTTGGCGGGCATGCTAATTTTACTAGGCTACAGACAATTCAAATGTTTTTGAATGAGATGGTTCATTAATTTACTGAATTAATGGATTTTTCTACACCTATATATTGAAACGTAAGTATGTACCTGGGTAACACATTTTTAACCCATTTTAATAGAGATTTTCTAGCTCCGCTAATTTTCCTATCTGGAGTAGGAGATCGCATGCTTTCCAAACTGCTTGTGCTGCCATCGAAATGTGAACTCAAAGATGACATAGCACGTGCACCTTCTTCAATCTGTGAAACAAAAATAAATTATTAAATAATGTCTGTTTATTTGTGTACCTTCGTGTCGAATAACTTACTGCCAAAAATTCCTTATTTTTTTCATGACGAAGCTTGTATAAAAAAAATTTAAACATCGTAAATATCGAGTAAAGAAGACATTCAAAAAACCGGCCGGAATTATTTTTATTACACTTTTTTTCGCCGATAATGGCTGAAAATCCACCATCTCAGACTATGCTAAGAGTGTTTACTTTTTCAATTTTATTACAATACCTACTCTAATTTTGACCTATAAATCCATCTAAATTTTATTCATCAAAAATAAGGTAAATCATTTATAAAAATCAGCGATACAATTTACGAGAATAATTGGGTATGTGCCAAAAAAAAACGAAAAAAAAAAAAAAACACATCACACATATAGTTGGGTCAATTTATTGTTCATAGAGACAGCTAAGTAATAATAATTATGTAGAGCAATATGAAAAAATTTCCCATTATTTTTTTTCGCATGTCGATTAAAATTTTGCAAGATGACATTGTTCTTTCATTATACCCACTAAATTACGTGAATGGTGGCCGGTTAGGGAGGATACGAATAAGCAATTTAAAATTTTTATTTTTGTCCTCGACTTGCGTTATCTTTGATGATGTATTTGGAGGACATTAAATTTGACGATATTGTTTTTTCTTACACGAGCATTGTTAGCCAATACCATAAAGATAAACGGTTCGCGAAAGTCTTCTAAAATTTCACTTATCAATGTCGACAACAATCGCGTCAAAGCCGAACTCATCGTCGCCGAATAAAATTTTAAAATCTTCTGCATTCTTTTCAAGGTTTTCAGAATATACCGCAACAAAGTGGTAATAAAATTACGCTAAAAAGTAAGCTCAGTGAATCATAAACGTACTTGGAAGTATAAGATAATCGTCCATATGAGTCCCAATACCACAGCCGGTCTTCCATCGACCAAATCAGTAGAATTTATATTTACCAATTTAATCTGAAATCATAATAAATAAAATTTTGTAAATTTTCATACCATCAATAAATGATCGTGTCGAAAACAATTATGATTAACGAGGACAAAATGACAGCGATATAAATTATCCGGAGCGATTTATTTATATCATTGTAACGCTGTTTCGTTTAAAAAATTATTAACACACATATGAATCGTATTAATTCCTCGGCTTAATGGATATTTTTAAAAAGATAAACTTTTCTAAGTGATGCTGTAAAGACATAATGACATAATTTGTTGGACAAGCTTTGATTCATTAGTGAAAAAAAAAAATACTTGACCTTGACGTAAGTAAAGAGAATCTCAACCGGAATTTCTTAACTAGTTTCCTTTTTTGAATTACTTAACGAGAAAAATATTTATATGCCGTTGAAGAAACGTATATTTTTAAGCGATGACCAAAATGCCAAAAATTATCAGTATGGCATCATATGGTGTTAAATACACAAACAACTTCTAGATACCTAGCACTTGTTCCTACAACAATAAAAATTGCAAAATATTCGCGAATTTGTCGTTTTAAAAAACTTCTAGGAATAAAATTTTGGTATAAAAATATACTCGAAATTGTCGTAAAAAAATTGTGAAAATCAGATTTTTTTTTTTTGTAAAAATTCCAAAAGAACAAAAAATACATATTTTTACAAAAAAAAATTGAATTTTTGAAATTTTAAGAATTCAAAGAAAACAAAAAAAAATATATATTTTTCAGAAAATTCGAAATTTTGGTATTTTAATTTTTAAAATACCTTTTCGCGATAACATTTTTGAAAAATATTTGGAATTGTCCATGCGAAAAATTACAAGAATTTGTCACTTAGAATAAAATATATACATTTATGTTGAATTGCAAAATATGTATGCACTTTTTTGCCAAAATATGCATGCTCTTACGAGTGAAAATTGACAAATATGCTCCTAAAAATGAGCAAGTATCAGGCATGATAGGTATTTCAGTTTTCAATTTTTTAGTGACTTCAATCACCCTTTTCAAGGAAAGCAGTGACCAAAATTTTCAAGAAAAAGTTATTTACTGACCAAAATTTCAAGTTAACCCCACCCCCCTCCAATCCAAAAATTTTTCAAAATGTTCTTGAAAAAAAAATCAAAAATCATACCAATAATTTTTTTAATTCACAAAAAATCACATAAAAATTTATTTTTGAAAAGAAATTTTTCCAATTTTTTTTTTCAAATACCTGTTCAAAGATTCTATCAATAAGTCCTCTGAAGGTTTATTTCATTTCCTTGAAATATATTTTATGCAGTTTTTCGTGAAATTTTTGAAAATGAATTTCAATTTAACTATTGCAATATCAAGAAAATTTTTTTAAAAATTTAGAGGATTTTTTTGAAATTGAGTACCTATTAAAAATAATTTGATCAGAATTTCAATTTTTCAGAAAATTTTGAAATATTCCTTCAAAAAATTGAACGATTTTTCATAAATTTTAAAGAAAAAATGTTGACATAATTTTTGTTTGTTTTTGTAGTTGTTATTGTTTTTAAAGAAAATTTCGAAAAAAAAAAATTTCAAAAAAATATGTTTTTGTTAGTTTTAAAAAAACTTACTTATTCACTTTTGATTTTTTCTTGTGAAAAATTTTGAAAAATCTTTTCAAAAAAAATTCATAGCATTTTTTTGTGAAATAGAAAATAGAGAATTATAGGTACGTATTTTCAAAAGGAAAAATGAGAGAAAAAATTACTTATAGTGATTTTTGAGTGAAATAGTGACTTTAAGTGACTAAGGTATGAAATATAGGTAGTGACAAAGTCATTATAAAAAAAGAAATTTACGAACAATATACAAGTATACAAATTAGCAAATTTTTTTCAAAAAAAAAATTATGCTTTTAAAATTTTTAGATTTTTTTTATTAGTGACTTTTTTTACAAGAACCAATTTTATCAACAAACCTGTTCTTCATTTTTTTTTTGAATAGGTATCTACTACCAACAATTTAGTGTAAACATGTTTATAATTTTTCAAGAAAAAGTTCTCTCGAAAATTTTTCTTTGAAAAGAAAAAAGTTTAAAAAGTATTTAAAAATTTTTTTTTGAAAAAAATTACAAGAAGGAAATACTCGTACCTGGTCAGTATAAGTATACCAAAAATATTCTCAAAAACAATATTGGATAATAACTATCAATTTTTAAAAAAAAATATTTAAAAAAATTTCTGAAAAAACTTCCAAACGCCCTATCAACGATTTTTATAAATATTTGCAAAATAACCTCTTGATTTTTTTTTTTCTTTTTTTGAATGGAAATACATAAAATGTAGGTACTTCCTTATTTCTAAATTTTTCCTGAAAAAAAAAATCCAAAAATCCTAAAAAAAAATTGGAAAAGGAAATACTTGAAAACTCTCCCGGATAAAGTTCAAAATTCTTATCAAAATGTTGAAAAAATAAACATAAAAAAATAAAGTAATAATACAAAAAATCAATTTTTTCCATTTTTTTTTTTATGAAAATGTTTGAAAAATGCTAATGTATTTATTTTGAAAAATGCAAAAAACTTATTTTTCTAATCCACGAGAAAATCCACGAATTTTTTGGAACACCTAATACATCAGTAACAGCTAACTATGTAGTTAACGAACGACAAATGATTAACACAACATACGAAAATGTTAACCTTGGAAAAAAAGTATTGCGATTCTCGCTGAGGAAGTGAATGTGAACGGTTGAACTAATTTACGTCTCGAGTTACTCGATTGTTAATAGTTTATAGGATCAAATGATTTTAAAAGTTTGTTAATTTAAACTTAATTTAAGCACAGCACAGTTCGGTCAAGGCTGTAAACACGAGAGCTTTTCGATAACTGTTCCACTCATTTGGATAATTTGGATACCTATCGAAAGTTTTGTAAGGTGTATATAGCCACAGTCAAGCACCTTCCGGTAAAAAATCGAATTACAAAAGTGAGAATTGATCGGCAGGAGGCGATGAGAGTTGATGAAAAAAATAATGCAATATTTAAAATTCATTTACAAACGCATTCGAAGCCTGACTCAGCGACCTACAGAATTCTGAGAAAAATTTCGCCAATGCCCAGCTTGATTGTTCAAACTATAAGTACTCGAGGCAACTATGTCTACGTGCGATGTTTACATTCACATTTGTGTATCCGATAGAACATTGTACATACGTATACAAATATTTCAATGTCTTTTGAACCCTGATTCAACTCGTTAGATAACCACAATACTATAGGACATAGGTAGAAGAGCGATAGGTACATCGAGTAATACTTGGGCAATTAACTTGAATCATTTTAATTCGACTCGATCATAATAATATGTAAAAGAGAGTATTCGGTACATGGACAAGTCATACAGTAATCACTTCCAAACAGTGCGGAAAGGAAATACAAAATCAATTTTTTATAACAATAGAAGTCCGATAAAAAGAAAAAAACGAGGTCATTATCACATGAATATCTACACCGAAAGATTTACCTACGAGTCTACGACTACGTACAGTTCATGAAGGATGCTATATTACGTTTTGAGGGTCCAGTGAAATGGTTTAATTAACAATACACTATGAATACGTATTTTTTTCATAAAGGTAGTAATTACTGTCATGATTTAATGTACCGTGCCGGCCAATTCAAAAACTGGTTTAAAATTCACCCAAAAGGTAGGTATAGAATTTTTTCTACGTCACGAATTTTTATAAAAGAGGAGTTGAAGAATTCTCATAAAATATCCGAGTTTATAAAACCTGTATGAATATGGCAGGTACGAATTTGAAAATTCTCAACCCTTTACCATTTCGAGTAAAAGAAAACATAGGTAAAGGTACGTAAAAAATAACACGTTTGGATGTCACAAGTGTTACGTTTCGTTTGCGAACTTTTCAAGGTAATCTGGATCCTAGTAGGTACATGTATCCAGTGCCCCACTAATAAAAAAACACATTATGGACTCGACTGAATAAAAAATTCATATTATTATAAATGCTTGAGATTTTATAAACACGATGCAACTCGGACGCATGTGACTGAAAATTTATTTTTAAAATTTTTAAACAGGTTATGCAAATTTTCCGCTTTATGGAAAACATACCTACTTTTTCGATATGCTAAAATTTTATGAACGAAATTATTATTTACTGAAAAATATTAAGACACGTTTTATCACCTTTTTGAGACTGTTGGATTTTTCAATTTACTATAACGTGTAAAAAAAGCTACATACGAGCGATGAAATCTCCATAACCAGAGTAATATTTAAAATGTGTTTAATAATAGTACTTAGTATTAACACACCTTATGTAATTGTCGTTGTACTTGGTAACCTACAAGGCTAAACGATTAGTACCCCATAGACACTTTTTTCACGTATACATAAGGAAGAAAATCAACATTACTATTTACATTACGTCATTAATTCGAATTCGATTGGAAAACTCCGCCGAGGAATATACGATTTAATGATACATATGTGTAAGTAATAAGTTCGTCTCATATGATTTCGAAAAAAAAAATCTAGGAAATGAGAGAAAAACTACCCCTCGGCCTTCCCTTGAAATCTTCAAAATAAATCATGCGTAAAAATTTCAAGTCTTACCTTTTTGCTCTGTAGAAACTGCAAAGCTGTGTTTACATTGCTGAGGAAATGTGGTCTTCGTAGTTTTGATCCTCTTTCCATCGGCTGCGAAACGAAAATCATAATTAGAATTGTAATTGAAAAAAATGGATAAAGTTTTTTTTCAAGCCTTGAGATCCAAAGAGTATCCGGTGAGCAGATTTTGAAAATTTATTGGAAAAAAATTGAGGCTCACACAAAGTTCTCTTGGGGGCTCAAAAATTCAAACAAGTGTTTTGAATTCACGAAGAGAAATTTTAAAGGAAATAAACAAATTTTATACAGCTAGTTTCTTTTATAGCCTTTGATCAGTATGAAAATGAGAAAATTCTCCCACAAAAGTCACTACAAAATTCTTCAAAACAAAAAATCAAAATTTTGAAATAGGTAAAAAAGATAACTACTGGTTTTCATTTCATATTTTTATGAACCACAAAGGTGAGTAGATATGAAAAAATTTTCAGCCCCCAAAGCAGTTGAGACTAAAGTAACAAAACTCGAGCAGAACAATGGATATTTTTCATTTTGAGATAAACTGCAATGCCTTTGGAAAATTTTAGTTTCAGGGCTCTAAAATTTTAATTTTTTGTGAAACGTCATCGAATTAGCAGATGTTGAGAAAATAACTCAAAATTTTGTATTTTCCTGAGTGGAATGAAGTTCACGAGGCCAGAACAAAAAAGCATCATTCCACCTCATCAAATTGGAATAAAGAAATTTCATAAATAATTTTTTTTTAAATTTTGTGAAAATTTCACTTTTTAATTTTAATAAAATGTTACGAATTTTTCAAATTGATTTTGTGTAGAATTATTACGACTTTCGGTCATTTTTTATTCAATGTGTTTGCAAAATATTATCACAAGGAAAATCCTTGTTTTGGATTTTCGAATTTTTCTAAGAAAAAACAATTCCCCATTTTTATCACCTCCCAACTGAATTTTAAGAGGCACCTAGTACCCCTTTACTCACAATTAGAAAAATTAAAAATTTGACCAATTATTTTTAAAATTTTGTCTTTTTTTAGTTGTCATTCATCAAGTTTGTTCTTTTTCATTAGAATCAATCCCAATTGTAATATCTTGGAGCATCCCATTTTTTCAAAAAAAAAAAAAAAAAAAAAAAAACACGAAAAAAAGAGCAATTTTTTTTACTCAACATTTGAAGTTGTTTCTGGTCTTTTTCATGGGAAAATAATTCCGTTTCTTTTCATGAGAAAATATGATCCCCAATTTTTTGTACCTTAAGGCAGGCACCCCAATTTTTCCCAAAAAGACTAAAAAAATTTTTCACTCAACATATTTTCCAGTTGTTCCTTTTTACCTATATGAAAATAATTCCCCATTTTTTATTTTGCTGCTAACTGCATTTTAGATAGTGCCACTAGCCCCCTTCGCCAATTAAAAAAAAAAACAATACCTACCAAATTTTCAAACTTTAGACTTTTTTTAGTTAAGTGTTTCTTTCCATGAGAAATGTGGTTCCTAATTTTTTGTTTTTCCTCACTCTGAATTTTTAGTGAACCTTGGTCAACCCCAATTTTTTTAGAAATTTTCAATAGTAAATTCCAGAGAGAAAATTTTGAAAATGTTTGCTAAGCTCCTTTTTGTCAATGTTTATTTTCAAGAAAGTAAGAAGTTTTTTTGAAACCTAGAAAGTATGACCTTCAGACCTGGAACTCAAATTAAAAAAAAAAAAAATGCTTTGATTAGCAACAAATTGTACCAACTACTTTTCATACTGACCTTTTTGATTCATATAAAGACCGAATGAAATTTTAATTTTATTCCTTTTTTTGCTCAGAAAAATTTTATACCTAGGTATAGTGACTTTTGTGGCCAAAGATAATTTTAATAAGAGAACCTCAATTTTTTTTTCTTTCGCAAACTTATGCAACCGCTCAACTTTTTTCAAAAAAATTTCATAATTTGCTAGCCAGCTTTTTCTTGTGTCTCGAAAGGTTAAATCAATGATCCATTACACCAATGTAGCTCTGATTCGAAAACCACTTCTCAAGAAAATTAAATATTTTTGCTTACCAATTTTTCTCCGGATAACACCTCTAAGAGAGCTAATAGTTTCGTTCCATCTTTTAAATCTTCGGTTAGGTCGTTTATTCGTAAGGGCGGAGTTCTCTGCAAAAAGCAACAATAAGTATAAGTTCAAACAATAATCGTGATCATAGAATAAAAGAAATAAAATCTGCATTTTTGGCATCTTGAAATTTTTTTAATTTTATCATAATTATTATTTAATATCTATACGTCGATTTGGTATAAATTCAAGTTGGCCACAAAAAAAAACGACGGTTCATCAGACGAGAAAATCATTACGTATTTTAATCGCTTCATTAAATCTTCCTGAGCAAACCTGTTCTTTAAAATAATGCCAGAAAAATACCGAGATAATAATTTCGTTTTAATTGCGAATTTATTATTTCACCTTTTTGGATCTTTTCCCTTCAATTAAAATAAATGACGAATAAATTGTCAATAAAATTTCAAAAACTTTATCACATATTTAAATATTTGTCACTAAACGATTTCTTCAAACATGCATTTTGCATTTGATAATTTACAAAAACATGTCAAATTTGACCTTGTTCGGATGGAAAAAAAATTGCAGCAGAATTTCAATTAATGCATTAATACAAATACCTACTAATTTCAAAAAATTTGCAAAATACCAAACCCTTCGTATCAGTATAAATTTAAATAAAATAATTCTGTACAAAAAACTTCAAGTACAAATTAAATACTCACTTTCGATAAATACGAGTTAATCCAATTAACAAAGGTTTTCTTCTGTACGCGTTCTTGTTCATCTGTAAATGATTGAAAAAAATTACGAATAAGATCATTTTCGTACAAATGCAGTCACCGTATCAAATTTGTGGTTAGTTGGTTATTAATCAAAGCTAATCGAAATTATTAATATCGAAACAGCACACTCGAAATCGCACACAATACCTTGTTTATGTTTACAGACTGCATAAAAAGAAGGCACACGTTCCATCAAATCGACACACACAAACTTTCAACAAAGCACACAGCACCAACGCTGAAAAATTACGACAAAAACCAATTCTAGGTATAAAAAAAACACTCTACCACAACCATAGGTCACATACTGTTGAATGAAAGTATTTTTGATCGGTTTCGCCGGATATTGTAAGGGGTTAAAAAAAAACTTAATATTCCTAACAAAGGCAAAGTACTGACTGGCACTAACTTTAAAACGGAAAGAACAGAGTCAACTACCCTATTCCCAAGTTTCTAAGTATGCAAAATAATTTGTTTGAACAAAAGCACGACTCAATAAAAATTATTCTTTTTTGAAATATGCCATAATGAAAAATACGTGTATTCGGCATTTTTCCGCACGTTTTGTAAGATAAATTGAATTTTCCTCAATGAATGTAGACACGAGAGAGAGAAAATACGTAACATAACGTAGGGGAAAATATTCGATAATGTGTTCAATACGACGATATTTTTATTTGTTTTTATATAGAAACAAAAGTAAAACTTATTTTACTTTTTTTCACCTATATAAAAAAGTAGTTTACAATGTTAGTAGGGTACCTATGCCTAAGCGAGCTGCACAAGGGAGAAACAAATTGTCACGTGTAGATTTCACACGCAATTCTAATACAACCGAATGAAAGATAAATGTGTATGTCTGTCTCAGACCCATAACGCCGCCATAAACCGTACGCAAATATACCTACGCGCGTAGGTAGGTATTGGCTTTGAAAAATTGACCGAATTTGATACGCACGCATTGTTAATGCGATTTTCGTAAGCTATGCGATCGTATCTAAGCTACTGAAAGAGATGATTTGTTATGGGTGACGCACGTTTTGTTAATTTTATTAATAAAAATAAGCGCAAAAATCATTCGATGAATTTTTTTTTTTCGCACCTGGTTATATAGCTAGTTCTTCAATGAACTAGTAGGTATTCTTTTTTATTCGAATACAAACAAAAATAACGTACTAGGTATTAGATATAGGCACATTCGAAAAAAATTATTGATGACATTTCAAGGCAAAATATAACGAAATATTTCAAATGAAAAAAATTACTGATTCTGATGTTGTATGTATTGACTCAAAGCTTGAACCTGCGAGTAATAAAAAATACTTCATAAATCATTTTTTTAAAGAAATTATAATTTATTACGTTTTGATTTTTACCATTTTTATTTATATTTTATAATAAACGCAAAAATAATTAAAAATCGAACGAGGATTTTGCACAATCATCTAAAATCTCACTTTTATAGGAAAAAAAATTTCAACTTCCCAGAAGAACAAAATATTTTTCAAATTTTCGAGCGAAAAAATCATACAAATCGATTTTTTTGAAGAACCTAAAATTTTTTCTCGAATTTCCAAAGAAAAAAATATTTTGAATTTCTAGAAAAAAAATATATTTTTTTGGTGCAAAAACCTAGTATTTTTATTTTTATGGAATTGAACAAAATCCTCAAAGTTGTAGGCCAAAAAAATCATTTTTTTAAAATGAAAAATTTCATTTTTGGGAAGGGGTTAAAAATCTTTTCTTTTTAATCATTTTGAATAAAAAGTGGAAAAATTGAAATTTTTACGTCAAAATGTCAAATAGCCATGCTAATTATTTTTTTAATGCCACTTACAGTTCGAAGAGGACAGATGGCAATTTAAAAAAAAATTCGAATTCATGATTTATTTTAATAAATTACTAAATAAATATCTACTTTGTGTATTTTTGGTCAGAATTTTACGAAAATTACAATCTGTCTTTTCCAGTGGCATGGCCAGAGTGTTGAGAGAATTCAGACATCCGCATCTATATATTCTGGGGGGGGGGGGCAGTTGAAATGGTGGCCTTTATTTTGGGCTTTCTTTTTTTTTGTCTCACTCCAGCTTTTTTTTTAATGAGAAAATAATATCCTAGGTATTTTTTACTTTACCCTTGACTAAAAATTTAAGTGATCCTCCAATTTTTCGAAAAAAAATTAATAGCAAAATTTTTCAATTTAATATTGAGGAAATGATTCCATATTTTATATTTTCCCTCTAAATGGATTTTTAGTAGTGCCACTACCACCCCCATTTAAAAAATAATTCATACCTTTATACTTAATTAAAAATTACCAAACCAAACTTTTAAACTTTCGTACTTTTTTATTCTAACCTAGCTATCAAAATTGTTTTTTTTTTTCATGAAAAATAATTCCCAAATATTTATTTCTCCCCTCAATAAATTTTAAGCGGGCCTTAATCACTTGTATTTTTTAGAAAAATAAAAAAATTGGCTCATTTCCAAACTTTTGCCCTTTTTTGATTATAATCCATCAAAGTTGTTCCTTTTCGTGAGAATTCAGTCATCATTGGACTCTCAATTAAAAAAAAAAAAGAAAAAATGATCTAGCAATTTCAGCATTTAAAGTTATTCTTTTTTATTAAAAAATAAAAAATGTGAAATAGCATATCAAGAGTACCTAGTTGCATTTTATTAGAAAAAAATTTCAAATTAATTTCTCAAATAAATATCTACGTAGGTACTTCTTGAAAGGTTCATGGTTCATTTTTTTTTAAATTATTTTTTTAGCCGAATTTTTTGAAAAATTATGGGTATTGCGTTGGATTTTTTTTTTTTTTTTGAATAAAAAGATTTCAAAATAATATGTATTTTTTTGACATTCATTTTTTCATAGTGCGACTTGAGAGTCATTTTTCCGTTTTTCTGTGAAAATTTTTACGTACCTAATTTAGCGTAAGCAGTTTTTCATGGTGACTCAAGTTTTTATTTTTTTAAATTTTTTTTATTTAAATATTGTTTTTACCGGATTTTTTCCTCTCCAAAAATCATTACTTGACAACATTTTAAACACGATTTCGAGGATGGAAACATATTAACGCGCCCCCTGTATATTGGAGAAAAAGTTTCAAATAGCAAGAGGAACTCTCATTTTGAAATTTGAATTTTGCTCAATAATGGACAAAACTTATTGATTTTTTTTCACCTTTTTAAATGAAATTTTGACAAAATTCGCTACTTTTTCCACCACTTTCACTACCGTTAACCACTCCCCCAGAAATGACCAAAAATTGAGTCCTCCTTTTTTAAATAAATTAAAACTCAAATCCATTTCAGAAAAATTTTCAAATAGCAGAAAAAACTCTACTTTAGACGTTGCTGATTTTTTTTTACTGTGTTTATTTGAAATGTTGACAACTTTCTCACTATTTTCACTGTACCTGTAACCATGATATTTTATAGACCAAAAATGGGGAAATGAAAAAACAACTTCTTCTTTAGCACTGTGTAAAAATTATTTTCATTATAATATGATTTTTTTCAAAAAAATTCTCTCCTTTTTGAGAAAACTATGACTATGTCGCTGATTCTTTTTTTTTTTTTTTGCAATTTCATAGATAGGTACTTCCACATTCCACGGTGAGAAAACTTTTTTTACCTAACAGCTCTTTTCTTCACTGAATATTTCCTTTCGAAACTTAAGTAATTTTATCTTGGAAAAAACGCTTCGGAAAAACAGTTAAACCAACGTAACGATGAAATTATCCCTCATAAAATTCCACAAACGTTGACTGTCATCAGTTCGCGGAGTAGGTAGGGTGTTAATAAACTGATACAAGCACGCGACATCGTCAGGAGTAAGGTGAGTAGAGATGTTATCAGTAGGTATTCGATTCATTCTTTAAAAAAAATCAACGCATAACCAGTTTTTATCGAGATCAAGTTATCAACACCGGTCATCTTCCCACTTGAGGAAACAAATCACCTGACTCGTGAAGAGCCACCCATTGAAAAAACACTAATTGCGATAAAATGCATAAAAAATGCACCTGAATTAAGAAGTATAAAAATGAGTTGACAATAAATTACGTAATCAAAACAAGGAGGGAAACTGGACCACCAACACTATTTTGAAAAACTGACGTGAGATCACACATATGATAAACCGTGTATAATATTTCATGTCATATTTTAGAGTCGCCGACTGCATGTGCATAAAAAATTGGCAAAATTTCTAGTCGTATTAAAAATAGCTCATTAGCAACTATACAAAATATAGTAAGTATAAAAAAGTACGTGAATATAATCATCGTAAACTTGTATTTAATAATAATTACTATAATGCACTTTTGAATAGATTACATATTATGTAAATGAACGATAACGTTTTATCTCGTAGGTATATAAAAACTTATTGATTTGATTACGATTAAATTATTGATACAGAACGACGGCCAAAGAGTGAATTGAACATTGTTGATAAAATACAGGATGTTCTGGAAATCATCTGCCAAAATTCAACCACTGGTAGTACTTGGAAAGAGAAACAAAAAATATCATTATGATAAGTGATTTATCTCAAAAATTGAAGGGGCTAGAGAACTTTGAAAATTTGTGTTTTCTAAGCAAAATCGGTTGGCAACACTGCATTAAAAAATTTTTCAACACCGCAATTCAAAATTGAAAAAATTAAAAAATGTTCTTTTTTTTGTCTATCACTGAAATTAAAGACACAAGTGGATCGCTGTAGGTATAGAACTGTTTTTTTTTTAGCACCATCGTCAAAATTTACTAAGTCCAATCCAATACTACAAGATACTTGATATTCAAAATTGGAGGGGAGGGGAGGGAGGGGTACAATCGAAATTTTTGTATCAACCAAAATTATTTCTAAGACTAGCTACAACTTTTGTTTGAAATTTTTTTTCAATTTTAATAATATATAAAGTATCTAAGTCATATTAGGTATGCAAAATTGGAGGGGAGGGAAGAGTCTAATCGAAAAATTTTTAATAATAAAAATTACTTCTAGGACTTCAATCTACAACTTTTGTTGGGAACATTTTTCAATTGGACCCCTAAGCAAATTTTGAAAAAGTGTCTACCTGATGTTATGTGAAATTGGAGGAGAGGGCGGGATCCAATCGAAATTTTCATAATAACCAAAAATATTTTTAGGATCTTAATCTACAACTTTCATTTGAAATTTTTTTAATTGGTCCCTTCCTTCCTCACTCAGTCACTCACCCGATTTTTAATCAGTTGTTATGCGGAATCGGTCGAGAAAGAGGGGTCTGGTTGAAAATTTTTTCAAACAAAAGTGGAAGCTTGAAGTCCCAGGAATAATTTTGGTTATTACAAAAATTTCGATTGGTCTCCTCCCTCCCCTCCAATTTTGAATATCAAGAATCTACGTAGTATTGGACTTGGCAAATTTTCGACGGTGCCAAAAAACAGTTCTGTGGCGATCCACTCGTCATGAAAACTGCAAAATTCTATCGAGACAATACATGAAACAAATGTAACTTTTTAAGGAAAACAAAAAAGTTATTCGAAAAATTTGCCTACTTTTGAAAATGATGGCGCTACGGAGCGGTAAACGTCGAATGTACAAATTTTCGAAGCTCTATACTCTGTAGCCTCTTCAATTTTTGAGATAGGCAACTTGTCACAGTAAGTTTTCTGTTCGCCTCGCCGAGTACTATCGGTGGTTTTAAATTTTGGCAGAAGATTCTCGGAACACCCTGTAGGTATTAAGCGGTTTTCGATTTTTAAAATTTTTAATTTAATTTTACGCATGTGTTAGCACAGTCACACGTATCATATACTTAACCTCATAAATACTCGATCGTTTATTATTACACGTTTGAATAAGACGATAAAATGTGTGAAATGAGATGATGTCGAATTGTCTAATCATATTTCGCGCTAATATATAGGATTGGATATACATAGATAAGAGGATGAGCTTGTACGAAACCAATATCTCAATTTAGTAATTACATATTTGTAAAACTGAGATACTTAGGTATAATTATTGGCATCTAACAGCGGAAATTCGCCTAATACCAACTTATAATCTCCAAAACGAAACTACTGAAAATTTATTTTCATCATTCAAGGTAATTGAAATACAAATTAAAGAGCTCCAAGACATTCACTATACTTCCTCCAGCTACGTACTCACTCGTATTCATTGACTTTATAAATTTTTTCCTACACATCGCGAATGATAATAAAGGTAAATATCGAATGAAATTTTCTATAAAACGACCTTGAATGTTTATTTATCTACAATGTAATGTCACATCGCTTTTCATTATATTCGCGGATCAGTCTACCATCATCAGCCGGTTATAATGACGCGAATTAATCAAAATTTGTAAAGCTAAAGGTGCATCTAATGTAATGAACGAGACTCCGATCTAATATGCCTAATTTTGGACCCAATGAACCATAACGTTTGTCATAAAGACTACACCGTGTAATTTCTATCACAATTAATACATCGCCTTGAATTGAGGACGACGAGGTTGAAATTGACTAAATACAAAATCCACGCTCCGTATAGGTAGATGAATTTTACACGTAAGTTGCATCCGACTACGTACTTTGTTCGTCAATAGAAACAACTAAAAACCGGCGAAAATTTTTATTGGATTTTTCAAGGTCGGAGTTGGTCCATCTTAGATATTTTTCTCAGTAAGATGGGAACGTATACGAGTATATATACGAATTAAGTCACCGGTGGTGAAATTATGACCTCAAAGCCGAAAGTGTAGATCATAGCGTGGTTTATTAAACATTACACAAAAATGTATTATGTTCTTGCTCGTATTTGTTAAAACATGTGTTCAATATCTGGCGACATCGCATTCTGCCAATTTTTTTATTAAATTTTTCCAACACCATTGGATCATTTTATTGTTTATAAGCTTTCGGACATGTAAGTTTACAAAAAAGATAAGATGTAGCTACAACTATGGGATGTAAATCTTCAAGTGTAGAAACACTCGTACAAGGTTATCCCTCACAGCGAAAATTCATTAACGACAATGTCGAGAAAAATCACATCCCTGACCTTCGCAAAGACAAATCTGTTCGCATAGGATAAACAAAACGTTGACTTATTTCCATATTTAAGCCATTAAGTGAAATATTATTTATATCGACGAGATGATTTTAGATACGTTAGAAATAGAGCGACTTGAGTGATGAAAATATTATCTAGTGCGGATATAAAATATAATTCCTACAATACTGTATCAAAAGTTTAAACTAGAAGTATCTTGTAACATGGAGATAATTACATTGAGTGAGATGTAATTAGAGCACATGCATATTAACATAATCGTATTGCATCAAACACGTGTGTAAGAATAATTATAAACATTTGAATGTTTTATTTAAAGATTGATTAATTTTCACAAGGTCCAAAATTTGTTGGAAATGTAAAATTTTCAAATTTTAATACATTTTTGAAATTAGGTTAATTTTTAGTTAATCCAGTTTTTGAAATTTAGCTAGATTTTTTTCAAAACATGGAAGGTCAATTTTCAAAGTTTTAGGTATATACATTTTTTTTAAATTCAGAAACGTGTTAAAAATTTAATAATTCTTTCAAATTAGGTTAATTTATAAAAAAATAATAATATGTGAAATCAATTTTTAAAATTTACTTTTTGGAATTTTTTGAAAGGCTAAATTTTAAAGTTTGGTAAATTTTTACAATTTTTACAGATTATTGCCATTTTGTAATTAAAATATTGTAATCAATTTTTGAAATTAATCAATTTCTAAAACATGGCAAAATTATCTAAATTAAAAATATATGGGTCATTCTCAAAATACGCCGAACATTCGCTAGTAATTTTTTGGATTTTTCATCATGCAGTAAATAATTTTTTTTTTTTTTTGAAAAAATGTTGTATGATGTAGGAGACAACATCTGTATAGTTGGACAAGCAGGAAACCCCACACAGGGGGAGAGGGGGCGACTTTTGTCCACGACGGTGGACATTATGGTAAAAATTCCATAATATTACCCCCCCCCCCCCCCCCCCGAAAAATCCAAAACTTGTAAAACACAAACTTTACAAGGGGGACAAAATAAAAATGTCAAGCAATTCCAATTATTCAATAAAGTTTCAAAGAACGTCTGCATTTAGACATTTTTTTCATTTTTAAGTTGTGGTGTCTATTGTTTGAAATTAAACCAGCATTTTTGGGCAAAGGAAGGGTCATACAAAAAAAAATGGTTAAAATCAACATTTAGATCACATTTAGAATGATGGAAGACTGTAGTGAGCAATGCATCTATATCCGTCTTTAATTTTGGAAGAAAAAAAAATATTACGTCACTACGGTGGACAAATATAGTGAAAACAAAATTTTAAAAATTTTCAAATTGTGAGAGATGGATCCGTTCATAGAAAAAACTGAATATCACGTTCCAATCAGGTCCACTTACTTGTTTCAACGCCGCTTAGTTGAAAATAAAATATTCACTCCCGGCCTCAAAATTGGGAGCCATTACGAAGACATATGATAGCTGGCCAAATAGAGGTTTTTAAAAGATTTTCCGGTTTCTCAGCACTCACATTACTCAAGGATATGAAAATTGCACTGAATATTAATTTTAGGATGGTGAGGAGTCGGTTTGACCGATTTTCGCATTTGAAAGTATTCAATTACCCTCCCCTACATCACGTTACAAAGTGCCACTACGAAGACAGGAATAACTTGGTTACAAACTTTGAGCTGTTCTGGATGTACCAAAATGATCTTGAAAATTCGTTTGAAATGCTTTAATATTTAATACACATCTCTGGGTGTTGTATCAGTGTGATAATTAAATCAACAAGCTATAATGAGATCAGAGAAATACAATTTATTATGTAGAAGTTGAGTGGTAACGCGCCACGACGGTGGACATTTCTCCACTATTTAATTTTTAGGGCGATGAGTAGGTAATTCAAAATTTCTTTTTAATATGGATTGTTATAGCCCAGAGTGTACTCTATCCATACATAAGAAGAAATTCATTCTAGCATTAATACTTCGTGAGATATTGAATGGTAATCTGAATATTCGGCGTATTTTGAGAATGACCCATATATATATATTTCAAGTCAATTTTTTATTACGTAACTTTTTGAAACCTGCAGGTGAATTTCTAAAATAAAGAAAATCTTCCACATTTGGTAAAATCCAAAATTCAATTATTTAAGAAAATAAAATTTTTGATAAGTTTTTAAAGCATACCTAGTTTTTTATTTTTTTACAACTTATATTAGGTACATTGCTTTTTGTTATTATATTATACGTAATTAATAAAATTCACAACTTTTCACTACATTTTTTACTACAATCCACAAAATTAAAGTATAGAAAATTGACGACCATTCAAAAAACAACCTCGAAAAAATTAGTAGAATCCTACAGAAAAATCGCTTTTGTCTGTAGACAAAATTCATTTTTCGATTTTCAATTTTGATTTTTTCACTACTTTTAATCCAAAATCACTACTTTTTTACTACTTTCACTACCTTAATGTAAACACCCTGAGTTTGGTAAATTTTTAAAATTTTTCACGTTGAATTTTTTAAATAAATAGCAAATTTTTAAAATTTAGTTATTCTTTAAAACTTGGTCCCACTTGAAAATTTAAAGATTTTAACGAAATTTGGTCCATTCTTAAAATTTAGATAATTATCAACAAAAAGCTGAATTTTTCAAAAAATTCAGCAGGTCAATTTTCAAACTTGATGAACATTTACAATTTTTACAATTGTTTAAAAATGTAGTAAATCTTGATTTTTTTTTTTGAAATAAATATTTAAATTCAGTTCATTTTTGAAATTAGATCAATTTCTCAAATACGACCAATTTTCAACATTTTTCTACAACTCCACAAAAAATTTTAAAAATTAGTTTTTGTAGTTGGTTAAATTTTTACAATTTGTGAATTTTTTTATATAGTAAATTTGGTAAATTCCCAAACTTCAACAAGTCTTCAAAGGTGGTATAAATTCAAAATTCAAGAACAATTTTCAAATTCTAGTAGGTAATTTTTTTAAATTCTTAAAAAAATTTATCAAATTATTATAAAAATAATATTGAAATTTAGTAAAAACTTCAAAATGTAAGTTTTAAAAACTTGGTCAAAATTCGAAATTCAGTCAATTTTCAAAATTAAGTTGAATTTTTGAGAAAATTCAACAAATCAATTTTCCAAGCTTGGTACAATTTACAATTTTTTCAATTTTTAAACGTAGTACACCTTCAAAATTTGTTGAAAATTCAATTTAGTCATCGAATATTTTTTTCATGATATAAATTTTGAAAAATAAATATAATTATGGAAACTTTTTAAAACGCAATAATTTAAAGTTTTTATGAAATTCAATCCCAAATTTTAATAAATTTTTAAAAGCAAAATATGTTTATACAGTCAACTTTGAAAATTTGGTAAAATCTAAATTTTAATAAATTTTACAAATTGCACCTTTTAAGAATTCAACAGTTCTTTCAATTCAAATAAATTTTCAAAAATTTTCAAAAAGTCAATTTTTAAAATATGTACGATGAATTTTTACAATTTTAAAAATCTGATTTGTTTCCAAGATTTAGCAAATCTTTGAAATGGGGCAATATAATTCGTACCCTATGGGTGATTTCAATTTATATGATTTCAAAGAAATACCACTCTCATTCCAACTCACATTGTCGAGTCAGATTCGATAACTGATTTTTCGAAAATCAACTAAAAATATATTTTTCGGAAATTCAGAATTTATGGTCCGATAAACTTCTGAATGGCCAAAACTTAAAGCACAACACTGCAGCCTTGAGACAAAGCTCGCAACAGGGATCCTTCGCGAAATGAACCAACTACATATATGGGAGAGAGGAAAGTGCAATACCTAATTACCTAATTAAAGTGTCACTTCCAATTATATTTTTTGTACAACAGTAAATTTACCGCTGATTTTTTTATGTAACTTCACCCACAAAATGAACTCATCGTCATTAAAAATTTAAAAATTGCCTTGAATTTTTTTTTTTCAAAATCCGACACCGCAACAATGCATGAAATAAATGTCATAAATGATCCATAAATACCTATGGCATTTTACGAGCTAAAAAAAAAATTTAAAAACAAATGAGTAAGCATTCACTTCGTATAATCCATACACTCAAAAAATCAATTATCTGCAATAAAATGCATTTTCCTGACGTTGACTGAGGTTAAAAAATCGGTCGTTTGAAAATTTCAATTATCAGCGGGAAAAAGGTTTTTTTCCTTTACAAACAAAGTGATTAATTCTTGGAATGTTTTATCAGGCAATGGTTTGCAGAAAATGTGTTAAAGCGAGTTTATTTAATCGCTTCGTTGTGCAACGACTTGGAAAAAAGAAAAGAAATTAAAAAACTAGTCGAAATTACTTTATCGACAACTTTGGTACGAAACTTTTTTATGCAAAAAATTTCATTTCACGCAATCCGACAAAAATTTGTTCCACACGACAAGCGAGAATAAAATTGTGACGACGTGTTGACAGGAAAAAAAGTCTTTAAATATTGCCAACATTATTACATTATGTAAAATTATAAACGCCAGAGACTAGTTGCATTTTTGAGAGGAAATTTTCTACAGATGAATTTATGCATCTGTATGAGAACTATTTAGTGACGACTTTCATTTATACGAACGCCGACGAAAGACGAACGTAATTAGGAGGGTAATGTGCGAATAAAATTTTTAGCGAAATTTTCTTCATTCTTTGTATCGATGCGTTTGCAGAGAATGTGGAGTTAATGAAGTGTTTAATAGGTTCACGAGCGTTAGACATCACATCTGCTCGCACACCTTCGCATAATAATCATGTTAATAATTTATACGGATCGAATATCGCGTCTGGCTGCGCGAAATTGTACGGGTGAGATGTTGTGCAGTTGCGGTTGAATGAAATTTTTCATGGGGCATCTTTCATGTTATTTTTACGAGTATAAAGCTCTCGTGTGAGCAAAAATTAGTCGCGTAGGATGAACCATGCGACAACGACGCAGGTGATTGATGTTCAACTCGTGAAGTGGTAAAGAATTCGAGATGATGCGAGGATAGATTATAAAAAAAATTATAAGAAAATTTTTTTTTTTATAAGCTTACGTTCGACTCACTAACCTTTTTCTTGACCCGCCCAATTCCTTCAGTACAGTAGAATAACAACCTGAGGTCAAACGAATCGCCACAAGTTTTTTTGGGGTTTATTTTCAGGGGAGGGTCTAATCTATCTTGTATCAAGTTCCTTTCAACCCCGCCCCACCAAGTGATTTTTTTGATGCACACTCATCCTTGAATCGCCGCAGTGCTCTTTTTTTTGCACCCTTGTAAAATTTACCAAATCCAAGAATACTCAGATACTCAAAATTGGAGGGAAGGTAGGGTCCAATCGAAATTTTAGTAATAACCAAAATTATTTCTCAGACTTCGAGCTACAACTTTTGTTTGAAAATTTTTTCAATTGGACCTCTCCTTCCTCACCGATTTGGCATAAAACTCAAAAGATACTAATTAAAAATTAGAAGAGTGAGAAAGGAAGTGGTCAATTGAAAAAATTTTCAAATAAAATTTGTAGATTATGATCTTAAAAATAATTTTGGTTATTATAAAAATTTCGATAGGATCCCTCCCTCTCCTCCAATTCCACATAACATCAGGTAGAAAATTTTTTAAAATTGAAGGAGGGGTCCAATTGAAAAAATTTTCAAACAAAAGTTGTAGATTGGGGTCCTAAAAATAATTTTTGTTATTATAAAATTTTCGATTAGACCTTCTCCTCCCCTCCATTTTTGCATAATATGACTTTGATACTTGAAATTATTAAAAAGTGGCGGAGGAAGGGGTCCAATTGCAAAAATTTTCAAACAAAAGTTGTAGCTTGAAGTCTTAGAAATAATGTCGATTATTACAAAAATTTCGATTAGACCCCTCCCTCCCCTCCAATTTTGAATATTAAGCGGCGATCTACTCGTATTTTTTGCATTCATTTCCCTAGAATTCAATTTTGCCGGGGAAACTTCAGGAAATAGATGATTCCACATTAAATTTCCTACAATTCAACTCCAGTGGAGCGTACCTATCGTAATTCTTAAGTATAGAAAAAAATATGAGAACGAAGTTGTAGGAAATTTAATGTAGAATAATTTACTTTCAGATGTTTCCCCTCGTAAAATTGAGTGCTAGCGAAAAAATGCAAAAACCGTGTTTTGAGGAGGTGGAGCATCAAAAAATGTAACTTAGAAGGCGAAGAAAGGAGAGAAATTTTATTACGCCATAGAGTAGACCCTCTCCTACAAAAAGTAGCAATTTGTTCGAGATAGTGGAATTTTTTCGTCTATTTCTACTGCACTATTCCCAAACGATGTGGCTAACAAATGGGCGAATTTATTGAATAAACCGTGTGATATGTTAGTCAACTCAACGCGGAGAATTTTTCAATTAATTTCCAGGCATAAGCTACGGAACGTATTATTTGGCAATTACGTAGAACAATTGAGAAGACTAGAGTTAATTATAAGCATGACTCTATTGTCTAATCACGCAGCACCGTATTAACATTCGTGTTGGACAATTCTTTACACCGAACGATGTTGGTATTTAGAAGCACCTCTAAAATCAAAACGTTTAGGTAATATTTTCACGATGATAAACAAATTAATTACTACCCATACTTTAGATCCGTATACATCTATGTAAGACTTTATAATGGACAAATTCGTTTATCTAGTGTAGATATACCTGTATGCTCAAGTGTAGACGTGTATTGCACGAACTACATGATCTTACAAAAATGTATTACACTCTACATACGTTAAAGTACCTATACGATATCGTAATCGTGAATTTAGTATGGTACTTAAAATCATTATTGCTCCTGCTGGAGAACGTGATTTAAATCACATAGGTATAACAGAACGAACTTTCTTAGGCCTTCATGGACTGGTAACTAAACATCCTGATGACAGAGAAAAATATTGAAAATTTGCACACATGAACGAGCGATAGGCCATGGCCTCCAGTTCTTATCACTGCACGATAGGAGAAAATTTTCAACATGCACTCGCCGGTGCTAAGCAAGTTGATATACCTATACTTAAACCTACACAAGTGCACACATGCTAGGAAATTCAATTGGCCATATTGCACTGTAATTTCAATGTAAATAAATTATTGCGACATTGTACAACTCAAGACAGTGAAGACCAATTTTTTAATTAGGGAATTTCAAGTATACATTTTGCAGTATGTATTGATTCTTGTCTTCAAATAGGTAGCAATCAAGCTGTACTTGATGAAAATTTAAATTTACGAAACCTAAATTATTATTTTGTGGTGGGGTAGGGTGGGGAAGAGTATAAAAAATTGATTTTTTTCATACAGAACGAAACTCACTCTAAAGTTGAATAAACTTTTAAAAAAAAAGAAATTCAAAAATTTCAAAAACCTCCCCTGATTTTTTTTGAAATTGTCATTTTATAATTTTTGTATTAAAAAATCCATACAATTTTTTAGAAGTCAAAACAATTCTGTCACATTACAGTTGATGAACAAATTACAAAAACATACAGAGTAACATAGGAAAATTGAAAAAAAAAACTGCCTCTTTTCCATCCTACTCATTTCCCCTTAATGCCCTATTATATCAAATTATGATAGGTATTGAACTAAAATTTTTCAAAAGGTTGTTGAGGAAAGTTTGCTTCGTGTTCTGATGAGAAGTTTCTAAAAAAAAACCCTACTTCATCTCAACAAAGCTTTCTCAAAATTGTCATCGTTATTTTAAAAAATCATCGAAAAACTAAAAATTTTCAAAATCCTCCCATCACATTTTAGATCAGACACTCCTGAATAAAATAATAAAAAAAGAACTTCTCGGGTGGCATAGTTTTTCTGGAGGGCATAAACAAACAAAAAATATTTTTTGCAAATTTCAATGTTTTCATTTTTTATTTTCCAACAAATCTGCATCAAAATGCAATCTGAAAAATATTTTTGTTCTGTGAGAACTCCATGTAAATTGTTTTTCAAAAATCAAACAAATCAAGCTAATTTTTCATTTTTTTTGCAATCTTCAGATAATTAAACATACGTATCTAATTTTAAAATATTAAAAATGACCGTCCGTCTACTGGATGCAATCAACCAAAAAATATACTGTCCCATAATCGTTTTGTACCTATCAACGCAAATTTGCCAGTATTACCCCGCTGTGAAAAAAACTGTCCACAAGCAAATTTACTGTGACAATTTGACCTCCGATCGAACGAAAATGATTTTGTACAGAAAAAGAAACGGTAGTAAATCAAGTTTAGGAAGATCTTAATTAAGCGTAAAAGGCATGGATGAAGAAAACTCCGGTAAATTTACTTCCTTCGATACAATTAAATAATATAGAAAAAACATGTGCTAAAACATCTAAAAAAATATTTGTTTATAAACGTTGAAATAAATTGTAACTATATAGGATATTTTTGAATCTTAAAATCGGGGCGATTTTTCCCCCAGATTGTACCCTGGTGTAAATTTTTTTTTTTTTTTTAACGTGAGGAAAAAGTAGGTAAGTATTTATTTCTTTGGTTTAGGATAAAAAAAATCATTTTTCTCATTCATTTTTTCCTTATTTCAATTTAATTTTTTTTTTCAATTATTGTCATTTATAATTTTATTAAAATAATTTTCAATTTTTTATCTAGATATTAATTTTTCCAATTTTCAATAACTCTTCTTATTTTAAATATTTTTTAACTCTTTGATTTTTACATCTTTTTTAAATTAAAAATTTTATTTTAATTTTAATTTTACTTCAATTTAATTTTTTTCAACTCGTGATCAATTTTAATTTTGTATAAATTTTATTTCGGCCTAATTTGACGAGGAAGGGGCAAGTCTTCGATCTATTCTAGACAATGCTAGGAAACGATTTTGCTCATATTTTAATCAAAGACTGATAATTTTGACTCAAAAAATGGCAATGGAAACAGAGACTAATAAAATTATATTATTCATTTTTTCAACAAAAAAATTATAATAAAAAAAAAAAATACAATAAAAAATATAGTGTATACAATAAATAATGTTTAGTGACAAATTTTGTAAACCGGAAGTTGACAATTTTTCTCAGGACTTCTGTAAAATATCTACCTTTTTGAGTGAATTTGTTAGTTTTATTTTTTTCATTTTTTGAAAACATATTTTTCGACAATTTTTTTGGGAAACCCATTTTTCAAAAATTTTTCGTAAAACATTTCGGGTCTTTTTTAGAATTGAATTCATTTATAAAAAAAATTTTCCTGATAGAATTTTTGTAGCGAAATCTTTTTTAAAAATTTAAGATTTTTCTCCAAACACATTATCATTTTTAGGTAACTTTTTTGACAAATTTTTTTCTTCAGAGAAAGTAATCGCTCAAAGCTTCAAAGGTATTTCAAAGTTAAAAGTCTCATATTACTCACGATCAGATCAAGTCTACCACGTGAACACAACATTTATGTACCTACAAACACAATAAAAATACCCTCTAATGAATATAGGGTGACTCGTTATCGATAAAACCAAGGTAACAAAAAAGCCGCTAAAAAATCATGAAAATGAAATGAAATTTGAAAGGCTTCTGCAAAGAATGTATCGTCATTCAATACACAAATGCAAGGATAGTACTAATTACGCGAAGAAAATTAACACGCGGACTCGCGGTCGCGGGAGACGATGGGAAAGAATGGTGGGCGTTATTTGGCAATATATCAACCGTGACAGTTCATCAAAGAAGGGGTGAAGTAGTACGTATTACTTAACTGTATGCATTAAAGCGAATTACTCGCCACCGGTGGTCAATGGCAGACGAATCGACTTGCTTCATGACGTAATTCCTGAATAAAGATTAGGTCACGGTTTCCATTATAGATCAGATTTTTTAAGAAGCGCGATGAAAAATAATTTAATTAAGATGGAAAACGTCTTATCAAACCTATGATTTCAATTTTGAAAAATTTTCGAATACAAAATCTCACATAGAATAATGGTACCCAATAAGTACATATTTAATAGTAGTATTTGTATTTTACCCAATGAGCGAGTATGTTTTTCAAAACCCCCTTTCCAAAAAATTTCCCCATCTTTGTACCTAATAAGGCTCCAATTGAAAAAATTTTCAAACAAAAGTTGTAAATTGAGATCTTAAGAACAATTTTGATTATTAATATAGAAAATTCGATCGTGCCTCTCCCTCCCTCCCTTCATCCAACCAGAGTCGATCAAAGACATGTTGCAGTATTGCAGCCGCAATAAGGACTCTCTTCATATCGAGGCCCTAAATCCAAGTTGGGCCCCAAATTTCGTCATTTTAAATAATATGTCAAAATGAAAATTAATGGACAAAAGTATCCGTTCAAAGCAATTTTTCAAATAAAAAATTTTCTTTTTTGCAGAATAAAATAATTTATTTTTTGGCAGTAAAACTATTTTCAATTTTGAAAAATTTCCTCACTTTTTAGAGAAAAAAATTTCTTAATTTTTCGAGAGTAACAATAACTAGGTATATATAATTATTTTGAAAAACGTATTTTTTCTCGATATTTTTGGAATACCAAATCTTTTAATTTTTTGGAATAGAGAATGTTTTCAATTTTTTTGAAAAAAACAATTCTAATTTTTTTTGAATACTTACACATTAAATTTCTAATACCTATTTTGTTGAAAAAAAATAAATAAAAGTGAGTGAAAAACCTTTCAATTTTTTAGAACACTTGAAAAAAATTCTCGTTTTTAAAAAAAAACTATTTATGTAGCAATTTTCCTTTTTTTTCTTCTTTAAAAAAAAAAAAATTAAAGTCATTAATTTTTATTGCAGAGGAAATTTCTCATTTTTTTGTGAAAAAATATCATTATTTTATTTAATTTATTTTTGTTTCTTTATTTATTGAATTGAATAAAGTCTTTAAATTTTATTGGAAAGATTCTATTTTTTTTTGGAGGAAAAAATTCTTATTTTTTGGAATAAGAAATCTTTCATTTTTTTGGGGGGATTAAAGATTGTTTCAATGTTTTTCAATTGTTGTTTTTTTAACAAGAAGTTTTTAAAATTTTTTTGGAGTAAGCAATTTTTTAATTTTTAGGATCACTTGGAAGAAATTCTGTTTTGTTTGAGGGGGGGGGGGGGGGGTATAAAACAATTTTTGATTTTTTCAATTTCTTGCAGAATGAAATTCCTTATTTTTTGCAAGAAAAAACTTTTTTCATTTTTTTAATTTCTCAAGTTTTTTTTGGATGAAAAAATTTAATTTTTTTGTGAAAAAAGTTTCTCATGAAAATATCACTTTTCGAAAAGTGTTTTTTGAGGGGGATGATTTTAAAAATAATTTTATGCAAGAAAATTTTTCAGGACATTTTTTCTTCAAAATAATTTTATTCTGTGAGGAGATTTTTTAATAAAAAGGTAATTTTTAAGGAGAACTTTTTAGGATTTTTTTTTTAAAGGTTCGTTCATTCTAAAAAATCCATTTTTAGATTTTTTTTTCTCGGCTCCAACGTCCTCAATTTTTTTTTTTTTTTTTTGCATTCATACTAATAATAATTGTACTAATTTATAAAAATTAATTCAACGAATTGGATTATTAAAAAAATTAGTGCAAGCTATTCGTGGAGGAGGGGGTGAAATTATTACAGTTTAGTGGATAAATTTTTATATGAAGGGTGAAAAAATGGATCCATAATTTTTTTTACACTTCAGGCAAGTTGTGAGCTTTTTCTCAAGAGAGGAAAATTGTTTGGTGCCTTTTTGGAGGATATTTGAGCGCTCTTCTCAAGCTGTATGGAAGGGGGGGTGGGTTCAAACGAAATTTTTGTAGGAGTCAAAATTATTCCTAGGATCTCAATCTACAACTTTTGTTTGAAACATTTTTTAATTGAGACCTTAGGTACAGGTAGGGGAATTTTTTAGAAAGGAGGATGGACCCTCAAACATTTAAAAAAATGCGTAGGTAGGTACAGAGACAGACTTATTTTCCCTCTTATAGATTCTAGATTAGGATTCAGTCATAAAATTTATTCATTTTCTTGTGATTATACTATAACTATATACAAGAGTAGGTAGGAATGATTTACGAATTACGAGCAAGTTGGACGATTTTGATGTTTTTTTTTTAAATTTTCAGAAAATATGGTTTTTAATGTTTCCAGCACAACGGTCAATTTTATGAGATAATTAGCAACTAGAGCAGGAAAAAACTATAAATCACATATTTTAACAGAGGAAGTTCATGGGTATAATTTGAACAATTAAATATAAGACGTACCTAAGCGAAAATAAGCGCGCAATTTTTTACATTTTGCTCGACGCGATAAGTATATGTACCCGATTCTTAAGACCGAGAAACGAATTATCGATTGTTTCAATTAAATAGGCAGTTAAACTGTTAATGTAATAACTACTCGCCTTATGTATTTCTACTGACCGAATAATTTCTCACTCGAATAGATTTGACCGCGACGCGTACCTCATGCTCTCGTACCTATCATAATTTTTACCACACCGTTTAACCTATCATTATATACTTAAATACCACCACCAAATATGTAATTTAAATTAACGAACCTCTAACTTCGGCGATATGACTGTCGTATTGAACCTTGCTTCTTGGTTTATGGTCGTACAAAACCGATAAGTTGGAAGAGCTGTGATTTTGGCCTTTTCTGTAATCCTGATACCAAGACGGATCTTCGGAGCTGGCGTTGAACGAATCCGTTGAGATAGATAGTTCTGATAGAGAATCCATCGATGGCAGATCCTTATCAGTCCTTTGAGAACTGTTCGACAATGGGAATGATTTCGACGAAGGAATGCTACCGGCTTCGAGCATGTATTTTTCTATACTTTGTATGGTTTCCAAAGATGGAGCTTTCTCGTTCGCCTTTTCGGATATCGAGCCTTCTCCTTCCTTGTTCTTATGTTTGAAGCTACTAGGTAAGGTGGATATTTTCATTTCATCGGGCGAAGAATCAAATGGCAATTCTTTCGAAGAGTTCGAAGATACGGTATCCGATTTACTTTGCGATGAAGATGGCGTAGATTTAGTATATGGCTCGTATAAATTTTGTTCGAGTTTCGTGACGAGATTTTTTACAATTTTATTGGGCGATGTAGGCGATTGTTCAATGACCCTGCCATCTGGTCGTATTTTCAAGGCTTTAACGTAAGTGAATCCGGATGGTAAATCGCTATCGTTGTCTATAATTTGCTCGTCTCCTTTGGGACTTTTTACAATGTAACGATAGACGGTGTCTTTGCAAATTTCTTTAGGTCGAGGAGTAGGTGTAGTGCTGACGTCGTCAACTTTTACTTTTTTTATTGACTCGCTTTTTGCTGGTACATCGGGTACTTCGATTTGGGAATTGATCATTTCGATTAAGTCGTCACTCAATTGTGGAGGATTTTCCAATTTAACTGTTGTAACGAGTTCATAATTGGATGGCGGTTCCTCGTCGAATGCCAAAGTGATTTCATCTCCTGATGGACCTTTGTACACATATCTCACCTGATCGGTTTCGTGTGGCTGGTTTTCCAAATCATGGCATTGGCTCGACGATGGATCAACTACAGTAAATTTCAAAGCTCTGACCAATTTGTAGCCGGCTGGAATATCGTCTCGATTATCTATGGTGATTTCTTTGCCGTTATCATCCCTAACGATATATTTGAACACCTGCACTTGATCCTCTAGCTCGGTCCAATTTTGAGGCCCTGTTACCGCCGATGACCCAAATACGATGAATTTTACACTCTTGACGATTTCGTGATCAGGTGGCATATCTGCCAAGTTATCGATGGTGGTCGTTTCACCCCTGGGAGATTTGATCACGTATTTGAGTACTTCTCTGGCGCTGTTTTCGGGTGCATCTGGTGACATGGGAGGTCGTTTGCCGAAATGCAGACACTGAATTAGCTCGTAACCGTTCGGAATATCGTCCATACTATCGACTATTAATTGTTTTCCCATTTTATTTTTAACCACGTATTTTTTGGTCTCTTCGTCGCCAACGATATCATCGGATTCGGTTGTGGGTGCCTTGAGAGGCGTCTCCATTCGGTATTTCAAAGCTTTGACGAGCTCGTAGCCGGTGGGAAGATCATCGATGGAGTCTACCAAAGTTTCGTTACCGGTCGGATCTTTGACAACGTATTTGACCACTTCGCCAAGATTTTCCAACCGTTTCCACATTTCTGGATCGTTGATACGCGTCGAATCTGCTAATGTGGGTTTGCTTACGATGAATTTGAAACTTTTGATGACTTCGTAACCGGTTGGAAGGTTGTCGATGTCTTGTAATGTGACTTCGCGACCATTTTCGTCACGACAGATATATTTCATGATGCTTTTTGGCTCGGTATCGGCGGATGCGATGGTTTCGTCGACAGGGGGTTTGCTCATTCGGAATTTCAGAGCTTTTACGAATTCGTATCCTGAAGGGATATTTTCAAGAGTGTCGCATAATTTTTCGTTTCCTTTGGTATCTTTGATGACGTACTTGATAAGTTCGTCTCGATTCTCCAATTCTTTCAATATTTCAGGGTCGTTTATTCTTGGCCCATCGGCTAAGGTAGGCTCGGTAATGATGAATTTGAAACTTTTCAAAATCTCGTAGCCGCTTGGTAAATTATCAACGTCGTCTAGAGTCACTTCTTGACCGTTTTCGTCTCGACAGATGAATTTTTCGATTTGTTTAGGACTCGTAGTGACATTTTTGGAACGATCGTCGATGGTGATTTTTCCTTCGGTCAAAACCGGTTCACTGGTTCGGGATTTCACTGCTCTGACGAATTCATACCCTGAAGGGATATTTTCAAGGGTGTCGCATAATTTTTCGTTGCCTTTGCCATCCTTGATTACGAACTTGACGAGTTTGCTTTGATTCTGCAATTCTTTCAAAATTTCAGGATCATTTAATCGTGATGCATTTGCTGAAGTAGGTTCGGTAATGTCGAATTTCGAACGTTTCGAAATTTTATAGCTGCTTGGGAAATTATCAACCTCATCGAGTGGCATTTCTAGACCATTTTCATCTTGACAGATGAATTTTTCGATTTGTTGATAACTCGTGGGAATATTTTCGGAGTCATCATCGATGGTGATATTTTCATCGGTCAAAACGGGTGCACTGATTCGGAATTTCAGAGCTTTGACAAATTCGTAGTGAGATGGAATTTCTTCGATTTTGTCAAAAAGTTGTTGTTTACCAGTCGAATCTTTGGCTACGTATTTGATGACTTCGGGTTGGTTTTCGAGTTCTTGAAAGTCTAAAGAATCGTTTATATTCAACGAACTAATTACCGATGGTGCATTAGCAACGAACTTGTAGCTTTTAATGACTTCGTACCCGACTGGAATATTATCAGTATCGTCGAGGGTTACTTTTCGGCCACTTTCGTCTTTACAGATGAGTTTGAAAACATCTTTAGGTTCTTCGACGTGATCTACGAATCCTTCGAGTTGCGGAGGAGTGATCTCTGATAAATTAGCTTTTCTGAATTTCAAAGCTTTCACGACTTCGTGACCAGAAGGAAGGTTATCTACGTTACTCCAGTAGGTTTCCTTACCAGAAGGATCTTTCACGAGATATTTGATGACTTCGGATTGACTCTCTAGTTCTTTCCAGTTTTCAGGATCGTTTACGTTCAAGGCGCCTTTAACGGTGGAAACGTTGGTGATGAATTTATACGTTTTGAGTAATTCGTATCCGGGTGGGATATTTTCGACGTTGTCTAGGGTTATTTCTTTACCAGATTCGTCTTTAAAGATGTACTTGATGATTTCATTTTTATCATATTTTTCATTTTCACCGGTAACGAGATACTCGTGACTTTGCGACTGTTTGGAGACCATTTGACGAGTAGTGGTTTTATATTTGACCGTCTTTATCAACGTATACTCAGCAGGTAAGTTTTCAATCGAATCCAAGGTGATTTCTTGGCCATCGGCGTCTTTGACGATGTACTTGATCACTTCGGGACAATTTTCTGAATTCAAATCAACGTCACTCGGTTGCTGAGCAAAGTTATCTGAAGCGTACTTGAAGGTTTCCAGCAACTCGAATCCTGGTGGTAAATTGGAGATGTTATCGACTTTGAATTCTTTGCCATTTGAATCCTTTACCAGGTATTCGATGAGATCGGGTTGCGATTCAAAGGTGGCAGAATTGTTTTGCGAATCGTTGGTGGAAATTTTTTTACCATCTTTGGTGACGATATATTTGACAGTTTGGTTGAGATTACGCGAAGTTGTTTTCAAAGCGGAGCCAATTATTCGACGTTGATTGGTTATAAATTTCAACGTTTTGATTAACTGGTAATTGGAAGGGATTTCCTCCAAGCTGTTGAATGTTGCTTCGTTACCGTCTTGATCTTTACAAACGTATTGGACTACTTCGCTTTGATTTTCAGTTTCTTGCCAATTCGTAGGATGTTGAACTTCTCGTTTGGTTTCTAGTTTAGTAATGCCGATGATTTTTTTCTCGTTGGTTTTATATTTGACTGTTTTTACGAGCTCGTAACCTGGCTGAAGATTATCGATATTATCTACAGTTAATTCTTTGCCATTGGGATCTCGAACTACGTACTTGACCATTTCGTGCTGGTTTTCAAATTCTTGCCATTTTTCAGGACCGCTGAATTCGCAGGTTACTTCACGTTTCGAGTTACCGACTACTCGACGTTGTTTAGAGCGAACTTTGATCATATTTATTAGCTCCATTCCGGCGGGGATGTTTTCTTTCTTGTCGTAAATCATTTCTTTACCGTCTTTGCCTTTTACGACGAATTTGAATGTTTCAGTTTCGTTCTCGTTTTGAAATTCTAGCCAATTTTCCGGATCTCCCAAATCTTCGGGGATTTCCAGACTAGCAGTACCGATTAGTTTATGCTCGCTGGATTTCGTAACGATTGTTTTAACAATCTGGTAACCAGATGGTACGTCTTCGACGCTGTCAACGGTTAATTCATCTCCTTCGTTGTTTTTTATCACGTACTTAACAGCTTCATTCTGATTATCAAGTTGTTGCCAATTTTCTTCACTAAACGGTACCTTGCTTTTAATATCGTCGTTCATTTCAGGTTTTAGACTATCGTAGAATTCATCGAACGCGTCTGAAACGTCCATTTTATCGCCATCGTCAGCGCCGACGAGCTCGTCGAAGGCTGCGATACAATCGGCAGATAAATTCACGGTAGAGGAATCACTTTTAGGGGTAACGTCGTCCGGTGGTTTGGTACTCGTAACGGGTTGAGGTGCAGCAGCCACGTCAGCCTTTGTAGCATTTGTGAACGGCGTCTCTGGCACATTTTCCTCGCGTTTGTCATCTTCGGGTATGAGATCTGGTTTAGCGATGCTGGGAGATTCGTTGGTAGCCGATTTCGAAGAAGGTTTTTCCGGAGCCGATTTTTTGGTTTTCTTCTTTTTTTGCACGATTACTCGATCGACGTGTATAATTTTACCTTTCTTTTTACCGGTACTATCGACGATCTCATTTTCGCTGACTACCTTTTCGTAAACTTCTCCGGCAGCGTCTTTCTTCGATTTAATTTTTCCAGAAGCTGCGAACATAATAATTAAAGACAATAAAAAAGCCGCAGGGGATAATAAAATAATAATTTTTCATTAGCATGCAAAGATTCTCAATTTTTGAATCATAACCTTGAATTTTTCTAGTTATTTGAACTCGATGTACCTAATTTAAGGTGATTTTTCAAATAGTGATTTATTACCTAGGCATCACTTCGCCAACAAAATTTGCAGAAACGAGTATAGACAGCAGACAAGAGATAAATACAGGAGTTTAAATATTGATTTTGATTTACGACAAATTCCTATCTACTCTATATTTACACCTAGTAATTTGGAACAAATTAATAACAAGAATAGATACAAATGTCAAAGTTCAATTCACGTCGTCGCATTCGAGAAAAAATAAATGCAATAGAATAAGTAGGTACTCACCATTTTTAGAATTGGAAGAGCTGCTTTCAGAGGACTTGGATTTTTTATCCGGTGAACTAGCAGAGCTTTCGCCTTTATCCGAATTAGGAAATCCGAAGAATTTCTTCAGTTTCGACGTCGTCGACGGTGACTGGTCCATTATTATCGGATCGAATTAAAACAATTCATTTTTAACCGTTTTTCGCACATTTAAACACGATCATGACCGAACGAATTTTTAAAACGATTCATCTAGAAATAACAAATTGTAATTTTATTTGACGAAATTCAATTGTGGGCGGTTCTAATGACAATGACAATGACGACTGTTCTAATTTTTCGAGTAACAAAAACCTATAAAATTTCAAAAAGGCTACGAATCTTGACACGTATTAATTGGAATAAAACCCCGATTAATTTTTTTCTAATTTGATCCAATTATTATTTTGCATGAGCTATTATCAAAATTTTATTTCTTGGTAAGAATATAAAAATTTATGACTGCGAACTCAATACTTGGAAAATTTAATTTAGGTGCATATATAATTATTACGTGAGATGATTATTGAGATAATCAGTATTCAACACGACCATTTATCAATTAAATTGGTAGGTATTCAAAAATAGTTTTCAGTCAGAGGCCAGATAAGCTAAGTTTCGAGTGTACTTAAACCTAAGTCAGTAAATTAGTAGAGATAAGAAGTAGGTTCGTGTAAGTACAAGTTGTGCTACATGAACACTGAAGACCGAACAAATACTAGTACAAATATTTTATGGTACCGAAATGAAAATCAAAAGCAAGTTGAAACATTGCAAACTTCAAGAAGTGAAGCTTTTGAAAATTATGTACATAATTATATTCATCAAAATGTTATTAAAATTTGGCTCTAAAAAAATAAAAAAGTAAACGCTTTTTAAAATTCGAGACAAAAATTTTTGATACCAAATTTTGGAATAATAAAAATAATACAAAATTTAATCAAAATGTTGGTATAATGCACAAATACTTATGCAAAAACGTGAAAATTTGCTCAAAAAATAATTTATATTTTTTAAAACCGCCGTTGATTGAAAAATAAAAAAATTGAAAAGGAATTATCCTTACAGTTTGGTAACACACACACAAAAAAACAAAAAATTGTTCAAACGATCGACACAAATTCACAATTTTAACGTAAAATTTACATCAATTCACACGACAAAAAGTGTACAGTAAGTTCGAACACCAATAACATACTACAGCCGGTTGTGTTTTGAACTTCTTCATTGACCAGAATATAAGGTATTGGGTTTCAAACCAGTTTGCTCGGAGGTAGCTAAGATAACACATCTGCAGTTAATGCATCGTACCAATCATACGATAAATCCTGTTCGTTTTATACATGTAATATTCTGCAAAAATCCCTCGCTGCTCATTCGATTCTTCGAGTATTATTTAAATAAAACAAAAAACTCGAGGATCATATCGTTTCGATGCTGATTTTCTGTTACTATCTTTTACTAGAAATTAATACGTATCAAGTACACGAGTATCGTAATTTTTTCTTCAAAATAAAATCATTAATTTGAAATAGGACGAACCAAAAGTTTTACAGTAGGAAATTCAAATTCACTGATGAGCTATTAATCATTTCTACGATGATCTTATCTGATCTTATCCTTTGTATTACTGACCCAAAAAAAAAAAAAGTAACACGACTCCTATTGATTATTGTTATGTTTAGAAAACGAAACTGAAACTTGTCGTTACGAAAAGCACGAAAATTTTGTTCCTTTACGATTTGTTTTATGTTACACTTAAAACAGACGTCATGTCATTAGAATTGAAAAAATTTTAAAGGTGCAGTATGTTGACATAACTAGAACATAAAATTTTGAAGTTGAAGTATGTGATAAGCTTACCATGAAGGCTTGGGCAAGGTAAATGGAATTTCGATGAAACTTCTTCATAGTTTCGATATCAAGTTTTAGACGTACATATGTCATTTTCAACTTCTGAGAGGCTATTTTATCCTTAAAAGGATAACATAATGACCCTCACTTGAAAACGATCATGAATTATCAACAAAAACACGAATTGAGATCTACATTTTGAATGACTTGTAAAGATTACATTGTACAGTCCGGGCCGATGTTGATTACTTTATCCATACATTAATTAAAAAGGAATGTAAAAGAACAGTTTAATTCGAAATAGTTTAAAAAATTGCACATGGCACAAATTTTCGAAAACCCCGGTTAGAAGTTGCGTCGTTATCGAAAATTCGAAAGGGAAAGTGAAACGATGACAACAAAACATGATTGACCTTGAACCACTTACGGATGATGACGTATATTGATAAGGTAAAGTGTTCGAAAAATTAATGTAGACTGTCAAAACCCTGTGGATTTTTAATTTTTTTTTTTAAATTTTTGTTTTTGTTTTGTCGGTGAAAATAATTATCTGTTGTAAATTTGTAATGATGATTTATAATAAAAATCGAGTTGTGAAGATGTATTAAACAGAATTACTGATGAATCGTAAATCGGAACAGCAAAAGGTATCGCCGTCGATTTTGAACAGTGAACATTTGAACCATTGAACAACAACTCCACTCCACGAACTCAACATTTCAACAGTAATCGTAAGTACACGCTCATTTGATCATTTTGATCTTCGTTCATAATTTATACATATGTATTTTATGTAAGCTTCAAATTTTAGCGAAATGTAACAAGAAGGTGGAGTCACTGTAAAATTACATTGTGCATCAATTCATGAACAAATATCGCTAGTTAGTTGGGTACTTAGGTATATCAAACTTCTACTGCAGGTTTTATCGTCATGATCTAATGATTGTCTCAAATCAAAAGTCATAGTTTTCATATTTCATTGCTCAGTACAATCGGTATACAGAAGTATGATCGTCAATTGATCGTCATACTCAACTCAAGACATTGACCTTTTGCCACCCTTTTGTTGAACGGATAAAATAATGATCTCAACAAAATGCCGTTCGAAAAGGACATTTTGGCGTCGTGCCACCCCCAAAATTTGTGTTTATCATCGACATAACTGATTCTTTGTGAAATGCAATACAATCGCATCATAGCAAAATTGTCAGGTAAATAGGTCTTGGGGTCTTGAATCTGACTATTTGCATAATATGATATATAGGTATTTATATTTTTATAATGTATGTGCTTGCAGATATGCAATTATCATTTCTCTTCTTCCACCAGCCACTATGTCAACAGGTAGCTAGCAGCTACCAATTTATTTGGTTTATTTTTTCCTACTTCAGTTAGAGAGAACAGACAAAGGGTAAAGTTGACCCTTGATACCCAAACTTGAACCCTATTTTTTTATCATCTTCTGTCAGCCATCGATTGACTAACATTTTGCGCAATGTTCAAGATTTGTTTTAAAATTTCATCAAATAATATGTAGGTACCTAGACCTACTACAATAACGTTATCTTCGCAATAAATATTAATAGAATTTATTGAGTTACGATGATACGCAAAACGAAAAACATAAAACAAAACGAACAGCAGGCAGGATGATGTTAGTTATTTACGTGTTATGCTACATGCACACAACGGCGGTACCTTGCAACTGGAATATCGTTGCTTGATACTCTGCCAATTTTTCATCAACGTAATCTTGAGATTGATTAGCGATAATCTCCGCGGTTGATCTGCCATCACTTTGATCATTATAGGAATTTTCGTGCAACATCGAACTAAGTGGCTCTAAGTAAATATTGGTTGGCATGTGGTTATCTTGATATAAATAATTTTGCGTAGGATTAATATGAGATGGACCACCCTAAAAATTTAAAAAAAAAAAATCTCCATTATCACATACTTGAAGTAAGAGTGAATATTTACAAGTATCAAATTTCTTTTTCGTACTCACATGCTGATCGGCCATATATACCGGCATGGCTAGTGGGGACATGGCCAAAGGACGCGTAGGTTTGGGACAAGGAATATAAGGAGGAGGTAATCTCGAAGACGATGTTGAACTGCTTGTTGGAGACATGCATGGTGAGCCGACAGGATAATGCTTGGAGGATGTGATATGAGGAGGTGATGGTGTGTACATTTGTCGGAATGGAATAGGCGATGGAGTATGAGGAGGCGGTTTCCCCCATCCTTTTGGGTAATTTGGTGGTTGCCAAGACATTGGTGGTAATTTACAAGCTTATGGTCATTCTAATCTGAAATCAAAAACAAAACTGAAATGAGTGAGATCATTCGAAGAAAAAATAGAAAAAAATAATTCGACAAAAAGCAAAATAAAATAATTTGCGGTCAAATTCGTTATGTTCTCTTTGATCAAGTGGCAAATTTTACATGCTCGTTGAAACTCAAATTAACGGCTGTCGATATAAATGTCACTATTAAAGCAATTTGCAGAAAATGAATAGTTTTAATTTCAACTTTTACTAAACTAATAATAACTTGGCAAAGAATGAACCATTTCTTTAATACTTAAACATAGCTGCTGACGTTATATATTATTTAAACGCTCCTTTTAAATATATTAAAGTACCTACACACAAATTGAAAAATATACCTATCTAATATTTTATTGTAGGTACTTGTGATTTCGTTTCAAAACACTATTTAATTTAATTTTTTCTACGTTTCATAGATATTTGAAAATTAAAAAAAAAAAAAAAAAAAAAACTTTTATGGTGAAAAAATGATTTAGTTTTTTAAATTTAAATATTAAATTAAATCTCTCCTATCATTCATAGCTTATTTTTATCTATGATGACTCATATTGGATGTTAATATCAGTTTCCTCTATTCTTTGAAAAATCCTTCTCAATACTCAATTGTTAAAATGAAGAAAGCAATCAAAAAAAGCTCTTCGGCATTTTGTTTATAAAATCCATTAACTACTGAATCAGCATTTAGTGCTACTTTTAAGGCAGTAAACACCTCGTAATATCGCTTTTATTACTGATCAATTCAAATTTTGTTATATTTTCTCTCCAAAAAACCCTAGTGATCGTACAATAATGTAATTTTATATTTGGATTCACGATTTCCGTAATTCGTTGTTCTACATATTCGTATAACATGAGATCTTTACCTTTAAAAAGTACTCTTCTTTCAGTTACTCCGATGCCGGTTCCCGAAACTTATTTTATCATTTAGAACCCCGACAGATGAAACAATCACCGCGAAAAACTATCACTATTCGTAAAAAGCCACGTTTTCGCGAACTTGAAAACACCTCCGGTGAAAATCTCGAAAATGTCGAACACTTGACCCGGTGAAAAAAACACGAGATAGACACGATTATAAACTTGCAGATGTTTTTAAAATGTTACAGATTTATTCACAGCTTGTATGTGTAGTCGACTAAGTATACAACGACAGAAGGCAGGTCAGAGTTAATAATTGCTCTAAATTTAGAAGCCAGCTCTAAATGCAGCAGATAAGGCAATATTGTACACATAGTTGTCTTTTTTTAAAACATCTTTTTGCATAATAATTTCGCATGCGCGAATTTTACCATCGTGATTTTTTCCCCCATTAAATTCGAACGCATTGTACAAGTATATTTTATTAAACGAACCAGTGGTACAATTTTTATTTAAAAATAGAAAAATACAGATTTATTATTATATTAACAATAGTCGTATAAACCAGTAAATTTAATCGTTTTTCAAAACCCAACCTTGCATAATTATGGTACAATGCAAGTTGTAACCAATCACCGCAATTTTTTTTTTATCTTCAAAATTTATACATTTTAGGCTCATACTTCGCACCATTTTTAATAATATTAGATTACAAAATTATTAATTGGACTAATTTTTTACACAAGATTGAGGCAGCAAAAATATTAAATTATAAAACTTAATCTTTTAAATTTTTTACAAAACGATAAAAAGTACAAGTATATTTATTAAAACGTTGTTTATCACATTAACAATAAACTTTGGCGTACTCAATTTAGAAAAAAAAAAAAAAAATACTTGTGATACGTACGAAGTACCGCAATTATGATGAGTATGAAAAATATTTTCATCAGAGTAAAAAATTATAACAAAACATCAGTGAGCAAGAAGAAACATTATTGGTAACTATACCATCTGATGTTATGAACTTAATCACAGTACGTAATTTAATTAAATTGAATACTGAGTAAGTCAATTTACCATATCTCTCAGTTTGATCAACTGAAATTTACTTCAATTAAATTAGAAAAACTTAAGACAAAAAAGAAGTCTTTGATGAAAAAAAAAAATAAAAAAATTGCTTATAAAAATCACAAAATCATCATGATTACGTAAAAAAAATTATAATAACTAATAATAATTCAACGCCATATCTCTTTCAATCCCTTCAAATCCAATTTCATTAGAAAATGAAACCCGTTCCATGTCATCGGCTAAAGAATCGTTGTCATCGGAATGTTTAGTTGGCGATGAAACGCTAGGATTGAAAGTCACTGCTTCGTCTTCGCTGTTATCGGATTCGTTTTCTTCAGGACCAGCTAATCCTATAATACGTCTGATATCCAAAGGTACTTTATCTCCGGCGTCTTTTAACTGATAATAGATACCTTCGGCTTGGATGAAAATCTCGTCCAATTTCATCTTCATTGAAAGTTCATTGACGTACTGCAAGGATAATAAAAAAATCGATGAGTAAATTCAAATTGAGGAGAGGTATCATGGCCGGCAACTTAGCATTAGCTCGTCATCCTAGAAAACTCCGAAAATCCAAAAATTAATTACTCACACTACCTCTTAAAATTCCATGTTTTTGAAGATTTTTTTTTTTCAAAAATCCTTCTATCATAAAAAAAGCTCAATTTTCTTGGAATAAAAAATATTTCGATTTTCTAGAGTCAGCGTAAAAAAATGATTTTAAGAAAGTATTTGAATTTTTGGAAGGCAAACCACTTTTAATCAAATTCCTGTTTTTTGTGGGGATTTTAATTTTAAAAAGAAATTTCTCGAATTCTGCGGAGAGAAATATTTCCAAAAAAAAATTCTAAATTTTTTGGAAGTGAAAAATTTTTCCAACTTTATTACCATTATTATTATTATTTTTAAATAAAGACATAATAATTTTTTGTCTCAATTTCTCAAAAAAAAAATTATTTCAGTTTTTTTAAAGAAAAAAAAACTTTTTAGAGTGGAAAAAATTTCAATTTTTTAGAGAAAAAAATTCCATTTTTTTAAAAATAAAAATAAATTCAATTTTATTGAAATGAAAAAATAATCCAATTTTTTTGGAATAGGTAAAAAAATCATTTTTTTGGAATAATAAAAATTCAATTGTTTGGGAATAAAAAAAAATCAATTTTTTGGAATAATAAAATCCATTTAAAAAAAATAAAAACCCCAATTTTTTTGAAAAACAATAAAATTTTAATTTTTTTTGGAATAAAAAAATGCTCAATTTATGGGAATGAAATTTTTGATTTTTTTTTTAATAAACAAAATTTTGAATTTTTTAGAATACAAAATTTCTCGGAGGAAAAATTTTCATCTCTCTGAAAAAAAATCTTACAGTTTTTTTAGGGAAAAAAATGGACTGGAAATTTTTTTAATTTTTAGAGGAAAAGGCAAAAGATACCTACTTCAATTTTTTAGAGAAGAAAAAAATTCAATTTTTTAGAGAGAAATAATTCCAATTTTTGCAGGGAAAAAAAAATCTATTTTTTTTTTCTTTTTTGGAATAAAAAAAAATTCTATTTTTTTGAAATTATTATTTTTTTTATTTTTTTTATTTATTTTTTTTTTTTCATTTATTCGAATGAAAGTTTTGAATTTTTTTTAAATACCTAAACAAATTTCTAATTTTTTAGAATACGAAATCTTCCTACTTTTTTGGAAAAAAAATGAGTCTTACATTCAACATTGAAAATTTTCATCCCGTCACCCCTTTGGGAAGAACTCAAGTTACACCCTACAAAATTGTGAGTTGCCAGCTCTGAGAGATATGATATACATTTATTTTATGTATGATTAAGTTGAACGAAATATACTTTTAGAATTTCTGTGAATCCATTTCCGGGTTTCATTAATTGGTGTTTCTCCATCTCTAGTATACTTGCTGCGATTAATAAATGGAAATTCGGGCAAGGTAACTCCGTCCACAAAACCTAGAAATTTTATTTAAAAATAATTAAGTTTCTCATTTGCCAGGTACATATTGCAAGAAAACAAGTAAATTTACTAAATTTCCACTAAAATAAAGTTGGAAAAGTTTATATGTAGAGTAATGTTGTTTACATGGATATTTCTTACCTCCCACAATATCATGATATCATCCAGAACGAACTCTCTCTTGAACAATACCAATAACCATCGAAAACAGAAGAACATATTGTTAGACTCGAATGTGTGTAAATGAGTGGCAAGATCTGGCGCTATCAATTTCAATATTAGATACACTTCGTTGAGCTGTTTTTTCATTCCGGCTTGATCCAGATCAAAATTATTACCCTAAAATAAAACAATAAGTATCACTTCAACGTTTCCGTCAGATTTCACGATTATTTTCTAAAAGAAACTTACTACTTTCTCCATGAAACCGACAAAACACCAAAATGCATCTACTTCGTTTTTCATCAGGCATAAAATAGGCGATAATAAATCACTCATTCCTTGGACATAACCGATGTCAAAATTGTACATAACGTATGTCATTAAAATATCTGATAATATGGTCAAATTGGGATTATTGTCTCCGGCGTAGAAGGGCATAGTACGATCGGTTCTATTTACGTCTTTTTCTGTAGGAATAACAATAATATGACAAATACAGGTTAATTTTTCTCACGACTCACAAAAAAGTCTGTGTTAACGTAAAATAAATCATCATACCGATTAAACTTTTCCTTTCTTTGTATCCTGAGAAACGTTCCTCTTGACCCGGTGTCATCGTTTGCCATTGCCTCTTCATGATGAAATATTCGTTCATTTTTTCTTTGTGAAGTTGGTCGCATTCTGCAGAAGTATAATTCCACGGGTAGAATTTCAACAAATACTTCCATAATTTTTGTCTCAGTGATGGTTCGATTCCCTGAAGAAGAAAATTGATTGAAATAAGAACATCCTTACATCCTCGAGTCGTCAACATTATCGAGACTTACTCCTTTGAAAATTATGAATCTAATCGCATCCGGATTATTAATTCTGCCATCTGTATCTAAAAACGATGTCCACTGTTGAATATTCAGCGGTTTTTGTCTCGTAAAACATGGTCTAGGACTGAGAGATATTTTTTTGGCTTCGATTATTGTGAAATCCGATTCTGGCGTTTTGTTGCCTTCATCTACGTGGAAACTTTTGGAGAGCAAATCGACTACTTCATCTGGTCTTTCTTCGGGACCTTTATACACTACCGCAAAATGGAATGATTAAAAACTGATCACATTCGTGCATTGTTTATGTGAATTAGTACTCACGAATAATTTCACTCAGTTTGGAAAATGTCTGTAAGGTGGTTTCGTATGGTCTGCTGTGTAAATTTCTGACAAAATTCCATACATATGTTTCTTTTTGATCTTGAGTATTGGGATATAAGCTCACATCGCTGAATGATTTCAACGATTTAACTTCTTTCCGTTCTCCGACTACAATAAACGTAGTTTTGGATCGACCAGCACTGAAATTATCGCATATCGTGTTCGATTTAAAATTTAAAAATAACCCTAGGTATAGATTATACGTTAGCAAACACCGATAATGATAAGTTTACGACGAAAAAAAAAATCGATGCCGCGCCAAACTGATAAAGTAAATAATAATGACAATGACATCATACCGTTTTGTGTTTAAGAAACCACGCAGAAGGTGTACAAAACCATCGCTATTATCAGCTTGAAACACGAACGAGTAACGTTCGTTATTTAAATCAATCAATGATATTTGAATTCCATGTTCTTTGACTTTGTAACTTCGTAAACTCGCTATGTGAATACGAATGGTTGGGATTAGCGAACAGTTATCGACGTTGCCTGAAAATTTTCATTCTTGTTAGTAAAAATTCGTACGGTTTTTGGTACCTTTTCGAAAACTATACTAACTACTGGTCGAGCACGTTCTTCTTCTAACTGCGTCTACTATATCCCATTCGGCATCTGTATTTTCCAATTTAAATGAAGATTCGTCAGATCTCCATTCGATCCATTTGCCAGTTCTCTGTTCAAATGATACATAAATATTATTTCATCATTATTCGTAATTTTCGTCGACTTGAACGAAAGTAAAATTCAAACATACGTATTGTACGATACTGAGAATCCCCGGTTTCAACGTAGTACTGTTATCGGAATTGAGTACTTTCAAAGCTACCGCTTGATGACAAAATAACATCTAAAAATAAGACAAAATACAAAACGTAGATCGTTAGAAATGTGCTCAAATACGATTATTATGTTGAGAGAACAATGAAATGTAAAATTCACCTCTCCAGGGTCATCATCGCCGTTCCTCGAATGTGTATGAGAGTGCGAATTCTCAGTCGTCGTGTTAGGCATCTTGTTTTTTGTAACTGTCAATGTTCTGGTAACTAGAAAGAAATGATGAGACCAAGGATTAATACGCAATTCATTGCGTCATAGTATTTCACACGATAAATTACTTAAAACTAAACAGAACGTAATAAACTACCAGGAACAATATTAGAACATGCTGCTTTTATAGGGTCCGAAAAAGTATTAACTTTCGATTCCATTTTGGTCATTAGATGTAATATTGTTTTGAGTAACAGCGATCGAGTTTTGAGTAATGTTTCGTCATCCGTCGTAATTCTATCTATTCGTCCGAGTAAATGGCATAGTTTAGTATCAGCTGTTCTGTAACTTTCGTCCATTTTACTACCAGTGATACGATCGACGAGCTCTTGAAGTTCGCGAATTTTAGTAACACACGTGTCGATTTCGGTTTTGGCATTTAGAACCACGTAATGTTCGAAATAATTGTCACCCGATTTCAACAAACCGCGCAATAAAACTTTCATTTGATCGACATCTTGTATTCCTTCGAACCCGCGGATTTTCAATTCGTACTGCAGTTCTTCTCGGTCTAATTTATTAACCTCCATTATGTAAAAACACTCGATTGAAACTTTTTTGAAGTGGAAAAAAAACACTTTCCGAATCAGAAATTTTTTTAAAGATTACATCGCAACGTAATGTTTGAAACAATCGCGTAATTTTATAAACATAAACCAGTTTGTCAAGGTTTCAATTCCCCTTCTCAAGTTATATCACTAGTAGTGCGAAATATAAGAAGAAAATACTTACGATGGTTTAATTAATACATCAAACACATATTTAACATATTAATGAATGCAATTGCGTTGATTATCGAACAAATTGACGATACTACTAATCCTCTGCGAATCTTCGTAATTAGATCCTTTTTTGATAAAGCATAGCATTATCACGGAAACGAAATACCGAATAATTTGTTTGTTATTGTTTTATTTTTACATCAAAAAATGCCACGTGAGTGTTTTTGATTCCTATTTTTTTTTTGCCTACCTAGCGAGTGGACTTTCTCAGTTGGGAGTGGCTAAATCCACAACAAGTAATCACGAAAATGAACGAACGAGAATTCATCTCATATTCTTGTTTGAAAACTCGACACCCGTTGTTGTGGTGGTGTTTGTCATTGCAAAGTGGACTTGGTCGAAATTGATTTTTAATCCAATTTTTCATAAACGATTTTCTCAAATTTTTCATCGAGATTTTTCCACTACCTAAGTTTAATTTAATAAAATATTTGAAAATTTTCCAAGTTTTCTATTCTTCAAACTTTTAATTTTTTTGTAACTTTCAATTTTCATTCGATTTTTGAAAATAAAATTCTTGAAGAAATTATTCATCATTCATCAAATAATTTATTCCTTTTTTTCCTCAAATTTTTCATCAATTTTTTTCTGTTTTTCGTTTAAAAGTTGAAACTTTTTTTTTTAATTTTCCAATTTTTTCATTCAAACTTGCCAATAATTTTTACAAATTCATTTTTAAAATTTTTTAAAATGAATATTGTAAATTAAATTTATTTTTAAATTTTCATTTGGATTTTTAAAGATTTTTCATCAAATTTTCTCATCGAAATGCTTCGAAATCTCTACCATACTGTCTTTTCAAATTTTTTCAAGTAAATTTTTTATCAAGTTTATTTTAGAATTTTCTATCTAAATTTTTCCCGAACTTTTTATTTTATTTTTTCAAGAAAATAATTGTTCATCACCTCCCCCCCCCCTCCAATTTTCCAATAAAATTGTCAATTTGATTTCATTCTGAAATTGGTCATCAAAATATTCCTATTTCATCTCCCAACTTAACTTCTCATTCGAATGACGAATTTTCCCAATAATTTTCATCAACATTTTTCTTCTAATTGAGCAATTTCTAAATTTTTTCAAATAAATTCCAATTTTCCTTCAAAAAATTTTTTCAATTTTTTTTTTCTTCAAATTCACTAAAATTTTAATTTTTTGCAAGTTCCTATCTAAATTCAAAATTGAGTAAGTACTTAACTACTCATTGACTTGTTGAAAATAAAAATTAAAAAATTAAAACATAAAAAAATAAAATACAGCATGCTACCTAAAGTAAAAAACAATTTGAGTATTTTGTGAAAGAATAGATTTGTTTTAAAATTTAAATAAAACATCAAACTTTTCAGAGGAAAACTTGCAATTTCAAAAAATTTGGTTGAATTTTGAAAAAAAACTTGTACAAAAATAAAGAAGATAGATAAAAAAAGAACGACATCGCCCTTACAATGTGATTACTTATTGTGGATTTAGCCACTTCCTTCTCGGTTCATCGCTGTGCGCCTGCGCGCTAGCGCTCTGCTTGAACAAGAGCATTCTTGTCTTCGCTTGTCTTCTCAGTTCTGTACGTCTTGTTCTCTTCTTGTATGATTTTTGATTATTTTTGTATTAATTAATTTTCCCTTCTCGTCTATCGTCCAGTGAAAAGTGATAAGTGAAAATAATGAAAATATGAATAGGGTATCCTCTCAGCAGTCAGCAGTTCAGAGATGTAGATGAAATAGATACCTTAACTACTACCTCTTCATTTTTGGCAATAAATTTCAAACGGCTTCAATAGCGTGAGTCCAATTTTTAGGCTAAATTTTGCATGAGTCAAAAATAATCTATTTTTAATTCGTCAATCGTAATTCATACCTACCTACATTCTTAATTACCACAGGAAATTTATTCGGGCATAAATAATGTGTTTTTTGTGTTTTTCGTTTAAAGTTCATGAGTTATGACTCATTAACAGGTTCCACATGATTTGAAACATGAAGGTGCAAAGTGAAAAACCGGCTAATACGTCGTATTGTTCTAAATGTTTCAATTCATAAATTGATAATTGCAGATCAAAGCTGCAGATGAAGATTTAAAAATCTCTGAAGACCTTCAGGATTCGAGAAAAAACAGCCTTAGTCACATTCAAATTTTCAACTTTGCCATAGTATAAATTTCCGAATATACATATATATTTTTTTTTTAAATTTTAAATTGTAAATTATTTCAATTTCTAATTTATCCAGATTTTTAAATAGTCTTCAATTTTCCCTGATCTATAATTTTATTTCAGTTTCAGTTTTTCCTCAATTCCGAATTTTTCTTGATTTTCAATTTTATGTTTTTATTATTTAAAAAAAATAGATTCCTACCTATTCATCGATTATGAAGTGTCCACATATTCAATTAAATTAACAGATACCACCTTCATCATACGCACACTTTTGTTTCATTATAATAGTTCCAAATAATTATGCTATCTTTTGGCCAAACTTTTGGAAAAGTTGAAAATCTAAATGTTACTAAGGCTGTTTCTCCCAAATTTTGGTTGAAATCTAGTTTTTCTCTAGAAAAAAGGTATACATTTTTGTAGAAATCCGAAGGTGTGAATAAATTCCAGACCTGAATAAATTACGAAAACATTTAATATTTCTGAGACACAAATCGAAAATTTTTCACACCTGTTTCATCAAAGTAGGAATGTATAGGTATCGATGACCTTGAATTCGATCGTATTCTGTTCACTTATGACTGTTGTGAAGTTTCCAAGTAAAATTTTTCCGTTTAGAAAATACTTGAATCATGGATGTGCATTTTTATAAATGTCTTAGGTATAGGTAGGTATCTATTTTATTTTATTTTTTTAATAATAAAAATGGGAATACATAAAATTGAAAATCAAGAAAAATTCAGAATTGAGGAAAAATTGAAACTGAAATAGAATTATAGATCAGGGAAAACTGAAGACTAATTACAAATCTGGATAAATTGGAAATTGAAAAAATTTACAAGGAAGTTTACCCGCAAAACTATAAGGAATAATCGAAGATAGGAGAAAATCCCAAAGTTGTTTATTTTTATAAGAAAGTAATTCCCAAATTTTTATTTTTCCACTAACTGAATTTAACGTGGCACCGGGTCACCCTCTTTTTTCAAATAATGAAAAAATTTACCTATTTTCAAAATCTTACTTTTTAAAAAATTATATAGGTCACCCATCAAAGACTCAAAGTTATCCCTTTTCGTGAGAATGAATTCCCAACTTCTCATTTCCTTCTATATTTTTCTTTTAAGTGGTATCTTGGAGGTTAGAGCATACCAATTTTTCAAAAAATAAAATAAAATAAGGACTGAAAAATAAGCGGGACCATTAGCCTCCATTTAAAAAAAAAAAATTATCAATTTTTAAAATGGAAGGTGCCGCTTAAGTTAAAATTCAGTTGGGGAAAAATAAAAAATATAGAAATATTTTCTAACAAAATGCAACAACTTTAAAAAAAATTGCTCGTTTTTTTAAAATTGAAAAATTATAGGCGTCTTAAGCTGCTACTTGAAAATAAAGTTGAGGATAAAGTAAAACATTGGGAATTCATTCTCATGAACAAGAAGTCAAGAACAACTTTGATGAGTAGTAACCAAAGATAGGCAAGATTTTTAAAATCGGTCAATTTTATAATTTTTCTGAAAAATAAGGGGTGATCAGAGAGTCACTTGAAATTCAGTTCGGGAAATAGGTAATAATAAAAAAGAAGATGAATCATTTTGTAGTGAAAAGAAACAAGAAACAACTTTGAGAGGCAGAACAAAAAAATCTGAACGTTGAAAAATTTGGTAATTTTTTATTAGGTATTTTTCAGAATAGGGAGCCTATAATAGAAGCACCACTTGAAATTCGGTTATATGTATAGGGGAAAAATAAGAAAGGGAAATATTTCCTAATCCTAATAAAATGTAACAATTTTAAATAATAAAAAAAATCCTCATTTTTCCGTTTTTTTTTTTTTTTTTTTAAATTGGGAGGGGTGCCCCAGGTAGATTTTTTTCCTCGCATTCCTTTTTCAGATTTCAAACTTGCATGGACCAACTGGGATTGGAATATTCAACTGTCTAATAACTTTGTTCCTGTATAAACTTCGGTCAGTAAAAAATTTTCACTAATGTAGTTTGGATTGCAGCGCCACTTCATGAAAGGTAGAAAATCTGACCAAAATACATTAGCGATCGTTCAAGATATTAAGATATAAACCAAATCGTAGTAGGTAGGTAGAGGTACATACAATTATTTTACTACTTGCGGTTCGAAATAATTTTATCAATTTGAGGCATACTTTTCTTTTCAGCATTTAATTAAATTATCTATTTTTTTAAAACAGGGTTTCTTGATTTTTTAGAAATCATTAATCTTATATTTTTTTTGAGACAATTCTGATAAGAAATTTCATTAAAAATTGTTTTTATTTATTTAGTTTTTTTGGAAATTTTCCTCGAAATTTCAGTCTTTCAAGTTTTTTAAAATCCGATTTTATTGATTTTTTTTATTTCAATTTTTTCTGGGAAGAAAATTTTTGCTTGAAAAATGTAAAGACCCTGCTCTGGTACAGTGAATGGGTCAAAATGGCCCAAGTGCCATATTTAAAAGTTTTTTCAAGTTTCCGAGTGAACCAAGCTTTCTTGGATTTGGTCAGTCCGGAGTTTTTTTTCGATCCAACATGATGAACATGGCTTGCATTGTTATTGAACAAAGCACTTGTTTTAAAACCATTTCTTTTTGGTTGCAAATTAGTTTCAGTTTCAAAAGTTAAATGTTTTGATCGTTTTTGAGAAACTGTTTTTAAATGTATTTGAAAAGGAATAGAAACAATTTCAAAAATCGTTTTGAAACTATTTTGAAGCAATGTTGTTTCAAAACAATTTTTAGCTCGTATTGAAATGGTTTTCAGAAGTTCGAATTAATTGCGTTTCTAAACGGTTTCAAAAAGATTTCAAAATGTTTAAAACTATACTCGCAGATAAAGTGTGTTATAAATTAGTACAAAACAGTTGGCTCGACATAAACGTGGAGCTGCAAGAGTGATGATGACTATCGTGTTGTTGTGTCGTCTTAAACTCCCTGTTGTTGATGAAATTTTTAATTTTTTTTTTTTTTTTTTTTTTTGTCAGGGAAGAGGGGAATTTCTCGAATTTTTAAATGCCTTTGAAATGGTTTTGAAACTGTTTTGTAATGACTTTGAAATGGTATTGAAATCATTTCAAAATTGATTTTTGATACACAAATTCGTTTCAAAATACAGTTTAAAAACCGTTTCAATGTTTTCACAAATACGGTTTCAAGAAACTGTTATAAAACTGTTTAAAAACCCAGGATTTTCATATCGTTTCAAATCCGTTTCAATTTTGCGGATCGGGAAGTTTTTAAAAAAATTTATTAAAATTATTATTCTAGGTTCAATTAATTTCGTCAGTGTTGAAAAACAGATTATTATAAAATCCCTCTTAGAAATACTCCAAACTTTGGCAAATGACGTTTCCAGAACCTACTTGTATATCACAAAATAGAATAAATAAATAAGTAGGTACTACTAGTAGGCTAGTCGCTAGTCGAATAGCTCTTTCAAAACATCATTTTAATCCAGATTCATGAATTAGTGAGGAAGCAGTGAATTTGACGAACTTAATAGATTTTCTGTTGAATCAAAATTTAATACTTGACCTTCATCCAAAATCAAAATTCTGAAAAAATAAAAGGAAAAATATCAACATCACAATATACATCAGCTCTGGTATAATCTAGGTATGTTGAAAATGAAAATGTGATTTATGGTGTTGAACAATTTTTTTTCAAAAGTTCAGGTACCCCATTATAAATTAAAATTGTACAAATAAATTACAGCTCGAACGTTGCAATAAAATTGAAACCAGAGAAAAATATTAAAAATTTTGGAATAGGTATAGGTAATAAAATCTAGAAAACTAACTTGTCGTAATCCTGTAGTGTATCAAGTCTATGAGCGATTGTGATGACAGTGCAGTCAGAAAATTCGCTGCGAATTGTTTTTTGAATTAGTTCATCGGTTTCAACATCAACTGAAGCTGTTGCTTCATCCAACACCAGTATTTTGCTTTTTCTCAATAAAGCTCTTGCCAAACAAATCAGTTGCCTTTGACCAAAACTGGTATTTTCAAAATATTTTTGAGAATCCATAAATTAAATTAATCGAGTTGAATGAAGGGAAATAAAATTCATAAAAATGTACCTTAAGTTCTGTCCACCTTCATCAACAATGTAATCAAGGCCTCCAGGTAACGTTTCAACGAAATTTTTGAGGTGAGATTTTTCCAGAACATCCCATAAATATACGTCGTGGTAATTATCAAAAGGATCCAGGTTGAAACGCAGCGTACCATAAAACAAAATAGGATCCTATAGAATTTTATTAGCATTATTTTTGAAGTTGATGAGCAATGAAAATAAATTCTGACATATTTAATTTACTTGGGGTATAACAGTTAGTCTAGATCGCAATGTGTGCAATCCTACTTTTGTAATTTCGACATTATCTATGAAAACTTCTCCACTTGCGGGTTCTACCATCCTAAATAGTCCTTGGATTATAGATGATTTACCAGCTCCAGTACGACCTACTATTCCAACCTTGAAAATGCATAGTATCGTAATTAGAAATACCACAGAATTCGTGTGGACAACTATTTAATTATTTTTCTGAAATCAGCTGTAATAGTTATACCTTTTCTCCACTTTTAACGGTCAATGAAATTCCTTTCAAAACTAAATCCTGGCCTTCGCGATATTTCAATTTGTAATCTCGGAAATTAATTTCTCCATTATCTGGCCAAGTATCCGAAACACTAATCGAGGATTTATCCCAATCGGGTTCTTGAGGAAGTGAGATGTATTCGCTAATTCTTTCGACAGCTAATATACCATCCTCAACTTCATTGAAAACTTCAGACATGTAAGAGATTCCTCGAACCATCTGCACTTTGTAAAACCAAAGTTATGTATGTATTGTGCACAGAAAGGTACCTATCGTAAGAATGCAGGATGTTTCTCGAGCAATGTAGGAAAATCAACGGGGTGATTAGGCAATAGGGTGGAACGAAAATCAAAAATTTTCGATTTTCAAAATTTAATATCGCGGAAAAGTTGCGTCTAGTTGATACATGAAAAAAAAAATTCAAATCGAATAATATCTTCCGTTCGCGCAAGAGCCATCAAATTTTTGAAAATTTGCAAAAAGTCAAATTTTTGAAAATTTGCAAAAAGTCAAAATTTGAAAAAAATTCTAAAATGTTACAGAATGGGTTTTATGCCTTTGATTGGCAAGTATACTTAATCATCGTTATTAATATTTTTTGAAAAAAAATCCAGAATTCATCAGATCATCGCATTTATGAGACATTTAAAAAATGTCATATTTTACGTTTTTTTTTTTAAATTGAAAAAAATAGATTAAAAATTGGAAACAAAATTTTTGGAATTAAAATGGGTTTAACGTACACAATTTCGCTCAAAAAGACAATTTACAGCAATTTGTCATATTTTTCGTACCCTTGAGAATTTTTCAAAAAACTACGAAAAATTGAAAAAAATTAGGAAAATTTACTGAAAATAAAGGTAAAGATGGAAAAGATGGAAAATAATCGTAAATTGTCTTTTTGGGCGAAAATGTGTATGTTAAACCCATTTTAATTCCAATTTTTAATCTATTTTTTCAATATTTAAAAAAAAAAAGTAATAACGATGATTATACTTGCCAACCAAAGGCATAAAACCTATTCTGTAACATTTTGGATTTTTTTTCAAATTTTGATTTTTTGCACATTTTAAAAAATTTAAGGGCTCTTGCGCGATTGGAAGATATATTCGATTTGAATTTTTATTTTTTCATGTACCACCTAAACGCAACTTTTCCGCGGTATTAAATTTTGAAAATCGAAAATTTTTGATTTTCGTTCCACCCTATTAGGCAACTCATAATAAACAAAAAAATGTTATGTGCATATATTGGCGCCTATCTCAAAAATTTCAAGAGGTAAGAGAAAATAAAGTCAGAAAATTTTTTTCATAAAGCATATTGGTATTTGGGTAGGTAATAAAATTGAAATAAAACAGATTACCTAAAAAAATTTTAAAAAATTTTTGCAATTAAAATGGGTTTAACATGATTATTTTCACCCAAAAAGACAATTTATGACGATTTTTCTTCTTTACCTTCATTTTCAGAAACCATCATTTTCCATATTTTTTTCAACTTTTTGTAGTGTTTGAAAAATTCTCAAAGGTACAAAAATGATGAAAAATCACCATGTATGTCTTTTTTGGGTAAAATTGTGTATGCTAAACCCATTTTAATTACAAAATTGTTTTCCAATTTATTATGCTATTTTTTTCAATTAAAAAAAATGTTGCCCCCCCCCCTACTATTCACCCTGTGAATTTTTCCACATCACTCAAGAACTACGATAAATAATGCTGAATGTCAAAAAATTTGCAGTCAAATTGCCCCTTACTTGTATAGTAAATGCAATATGCAAAGCTATGAAGTCGAAAGTTGACGATGTTCTCTCCAAAAGTACCATTGTTGTCAATCCACATAAGAGAAACCCTTCCAAAAAATGATTTTTAGAACTATACCATCTTGTGCTAATGGCTGATGAGTGGTACGAAGCAGAGTACAAGTCGTTTTTTTCATAACATCGAGTTGTAAATTTATGTTGTAATTCAAAAGCTCTTATGGTATGAATACCTTTCAAACAAACCAATAGTCCTCGATCAATTTTTTTTTGAAAAATTTATTATAGTGATTTTTTTACTACCTGCTACCGTTTCTACTAAATGAGAGTAAAGTGGTGATTTGTTAATTGTTTCAATCCGTTTCAATTGATGTGATAATCCGACGAAATATTTCTGTATAAAAGTTTTAAAAAATGTTAAACTTTCGGTTTACCAATACTCAAATTTAAAGAAATTATTTCTATTCACCGTACTCACTCGTAATGTTAAATAGATTATGCTGAATGGAATAATTATAATACAACTCGAAGGAATGGTAATCACGAAGTACACAAATAAGGAAAAATACTGAAAAAATAAATTCAAAATGTTTTATAACAATTATGACAAGTTAATTTTTTTCTTTAACCCCAGGGCCGGTAACTTGGAATTTTCTAAGGGTGCAGCAACCATCCTTAAAAACAAAAGTGTAGGCCTATAGAAGAATTTTGGGTGGCGGTTTGAAAATTTCTCAGTATTGAATGTCAGAATTGTTTTTTTTTCTTCAAAAAATAAAATAAATAAAATAAAATAATGAAGAGATAATTTTTTGTCTAAAAATAAGAGTTATCTTCTTCAAAAAAATTAAAAGCCTTTTTGTTCCCAAAAAGTTGAGATTTTGTATACCAACTAAATTTTGATTTTTTTTTAAATCCGAAAATATTGAAAAACTTTTTTCCAAAAAATTTTCAAAATCCCTAGAACTTTTTTATTTTTTCAAAAAAAAAATTATTTGATTTTTTCCTTGAGAAAATTCAAGAAATTTTCTTCGCAAAAAAAAAACAGATTTAAATCGATAGTTTTTATTTAATCTTTGTATTTTTCAAGTTCTCTAGGGTGAAGCTCATTTCACTTTTGAAATTGTAAGTGCAGCTCAGCACCAAGTTACCAACCATGTTCAAGAAAGGATTTAAGTAATTAATAGGTTATTTACCCTAACAGCAATTGTTACAAAATTGAACATGTTCATCCCCAGAATATTGTCTAGCGTATACATATCGTCACTGATTCTTGATATAATTCTACCTATTGGTGTGGAATCGAATGAAGACATTGGCCAACGCAATACATTGTTAAGTAAGGCGTGGTAAAAGTAGGCGCAAGCTTTCACGTTGATTTTGTAAAAAATGTAGATGGAAAGCGAAATGCAAATAACTAATTAAGAACAGAAATTAAAGACGAATCTAAATAATTATTGATTATAATAAATATTATCATTAAAGGCAGCTAGTTCTTCTTTTACCTTGAACGACCCCATATAATGCAAAACTCTTCACAAAGGATTCTTTTGTTTCAAAAGATTCATCGCTGGTTACCCACCTTGAAAGATATATATTGGAGAAAACTAATATTATTTGATATGAGAAGAGCAAGAATAGCGATATGAAAGTGAGAAATTGACCACCCGCTTTGAAGTATTTCCAATATAATTTACTCTCAACCTGAAAATTTTAATTAATAATTAGAATATTGTTGTAAAGATCTTATTCGGCGAATGAGTGCAAAAAGTTGCAAGTCAATTTACTTGTTGTGATTTGACTCCTTCTTTTTTAATTAATTTATTTACAGACGTATTTTTGAACGGTTTTAGCATGGCAGGAAATTCTTTTACGGTTCTTTCAATGGAATGTTGAAGTTCATTCTCATCGTTTTCGATGTTCGGCTCGGCTGTGTTTTCAGTTTCGATATGTGTGCGAATGAAATCAGTAAACTCGCCTTCCTTATTCAATAATTCCTGATATGAGCCAATTTCAGAAATACGTCCATTTTTCATAACTACTATTTTATCCATGAGAGGAAAAAATTTAGTGCTATGAGTCACAAGGATTCTCGTCTATAAAGATAGAGTATTATTTTCAAGTTAGATGGTAATGGTAGTGCATATACCTATGCTTATTGCCTAATCAGAAGCGTACATAAGTAAGAATGGGGAGGGGGGTTCCCACAGAAAATTTTCTTTTTAGTTCGAGTTGAAAAATTACGATATTTTTTTTAAACTGTATTACCTAAGTATTTAGAAATTTTTTCTCTTCAAGGTTGAAAAAAATATGGTTAGGTATATTTGAGATTTAAAAAAATGCATTTTTTAAATTCTTATTGCAAAAAAAAAAAAAAAAAAAATTACATAAAAAAAATAGAGAAATCATTAAATTCAGAAAAAAATTAAGAGATTTCCTTCTCTACAAAATTTTTAATTTAAAAAAAATACCAAAAATTGCTATTTTCCTAAAAAAAAATAATAAAAAATAAGAGACAGATAAGGAGGTTTTTTATAAAAAAAAACAAACAATTTTGTTACTAATATTATTGATACCTAGAAATTTTTTTTTAAAATTGAGTATTTTTTAGACTGGCTCGAGAAAAATCGATTTTTTATTTCTAGAAAACCAATTCAGATTTTTTTAAACAAAAAATTGAAAGAATTTTTTTTAACTAAGACCAAACCAAAATTTTTTTCGAACTTTGACATTCTTTTCTTTTCAAAAAAAATCCTTTGAAGATTTGAAAAATTTTTGTACCAATTGGGAAACTTTTTTTTTCAAAATAAAGAAATGAATGGATTTTATTACGCTGACTCCAAAAAAATAAAAATAAATAATAATTACCCATAAAAAAAATTATAAGTAAATGTTTTTTCCAAAGAAAAATTGCAACTCTTTCTCCAAAAGAATTCGGGTTTTTTCGAAAAGGTTTTCAATTTTAAAAAGAAAGGATAAAAAAAGGATCTTAGATTTTGGACTGGATTTTTCCGAAGCCTGTCGCTAATATCATCTTACAACCTTTACATGACCACCAAGAGAAAATTTAGATATAAAAAGAAACATTTTTGGGCATCAACTAGGTACCTATCCATTACCCAAATTATTTTATTCTGCAAAAATTAATCATTAGGTATCTATTTATTAAATGACAAGTGTTATATTTTCGCAATTTTTGGCATAATAGTAGTTTATTCAACAGGGAGATAAAGTGATCATCGACGATTTTGAGGGTTTATTGACCGAGCGAAACGAGGGAAATAAATCAAAATCGTTGAAAATCACTTTATTTCCCTAGTCGGATAAAAAAATTTACGTTACGAGGGAGAAAAAGGCTTCTTTATACTACCGAAAGATCAGCGAGAGGTATACTTATAAAGTAGCACTTTATCTCCCTAGTAACGTATTACACATTTTCAAGAATAACTACGTTCTTTGTTCTCTCAATTTTTTTTGTTTCAAATTCTATTTCAATTTTTTTCAATGGCCGAACTGCGAATATTTTTAGTTTATTTGATGAAAATTTGACTGACCTTATTTTTCAGAAGTCCACTTGATCCGAATACATTTTGAAATATATGATTTGCGACATGAGAATCAACGGCACTTAGCGGATCATCGAAAAAGTAAATGTCAGCACTTTGACATATGGCTCTCGCTAAACTAATCCTTTGCTTCTGACCACCACTTAAATTGATACCCTTTTAAGTGAAAATTTATGTGGTTACTCATAAACTGAAATATAAATCTTGTATTTTTCAAACTATTAAGAATCTACATACCTTTTCTCCTATTTCTGTCAAGTCCCCGTCACATAATTCGTTCAAATCTTGTTTTAGAGCGCAAGCTTCAATAGCTTTTTCATAAATATCTTTATCAATATCGTCTCCAACAGTTATGTTTTCTTTTATAGACGCGTTTAAAATCCACGCTTGTTGTGGAACGTACGCTTTTCTGCCCTATAGTGTTTCAGAATAAATGTACAAAGTGTCGGGATACGTCAACACCAAAGTAATTATTATAGCATTAATATTTTTCAAAAATTCCAATTATCTGGATTAGATGTGAACTCGAGTTCACATCTAATCCAGATAATTGGAATTTTTGAAAAATAATAATGCTATAATTACTTTGGTGTTGACGTATCCCGACACTTTGTACATTTCTCCCAGAAATGCAGAAATGAGCGAACTTTTGCCTGCTCCAACCGGTCCTACTATAGCAATTAATGAAGAATCAGCAATTTTGATGTTCATGTTTTGCAATATGACGGGCCCATTTTTGTTAGCCCAAGAAAATGAAGCATTTTCCATGATCAATGGTTCAGCTGTTTAAGAAACAAAAAGCTTTTGATAAAAAAAATTAAATTTTGATTTTTTTTTTTTTGAATCTGATTTATATCATCTACTTGTGGCATGGTGGGATATTGCCGAGTCATCTAATTCTTCAGAGTTTAAAAATTCGTTTATGCGCTTTATCGAAATTCCAAGCTGTAAAATAGCTATAATTTAAAAAAATTTCTACTTCTTTCGAGATAGGAAAACTCATATCTACTTTGCCAAGGCACTTACTTGTTGTAGAAATAAAATTTGTTGTGGAATGTGGTAGAAAGCAATGCGAAAATAATTGAATACCACAAATGACACCAATGTTTTTCGAGCATCCATTACATTTTGAGTGATCAAAACATAGCTTGCATATGCCACTAAACATTGCTTGGGAAAAAATAATTTCAGCATTTGGAAGTTGGTAGGTAAACAATTACAGGAAACGATTAATTACCAAGAAAGGAGAATTCAAAGCAATACTTTGAAACATTGTATTTGTAAACGCTATTTTTTCTAAAGTTTCGTTTTCCTTTTGTCTCAAATTTACAGCAACTTTTTCAAAACTATGTTCCCAGGCGTACATTTTCAAAACCTAGGAAGGAAAAATAACTAGATAGGTTTAATAATATACCTACCTACTCGTTTGAGAAATGAAGATTTTGAGTGATTCAATTGTTTTCATACTTTAATTCCATACAAAATTTCATGCATGAATTTACTTCGGGTGTCTTTATTTTTCACTTCTTCTCTTTGTAATAGCTTCATACGCCTTGTTAGTAAATAGCCCAATAGGAATATTCCTATTGCAACCAAAACGCTGATGATAAGAGTATTACCTGCACAAACAATTTTTTTTAGGTTATAAATTATCTACACGAGTATTATCGTCGTCTAGGGCTTATGTATATTATACTTCTTTTAACGTTTTATTTTTTAAATTTGTATCAATCATAAATGAAACAACAACAATTAAATATTTGTGTCCATAATAGTAAAAAAAAGGTTTAATAAGCATTTACAACGGATTATACCATGGCCGGCGGATCATTATTTTTTCAAGTGGTGCAAATGCTCACATTGTGGGAATGGTGGAGACCCTTTTACTTAGTGAGCTCACAATTTTTGCGCATTTCGGGATTTTTCACGTGGTGCAATGCACCACGCGAGAAATCTCATGTGGTGCACGTGCACGAGTGCACCTGGGCAAACGCCGGCCGTGGATTATACTTTAGGGTGGAACGAAAATCAAAAGTTTTCGATTTTAAAAATTTAATACCGCGGAAAAGTTGCGTCTAGGTGATACATAAAAAAAAAATTCAAATCGAATAATATCTTCCAATCGTCCAAGAGCCCTCAATTTTTTGAAAATTTGCAAAAAATCAAAATTTGAAAGAAATTCCAAAATGTTACAGAATGGGTTTTATGCCTTTGGTTGGCAAGTATAATCATCGTTATTGATATTTTTTGAAAAAAAATTCAGAATTAATCAGATTATCGCATTTATAAGATATTAAAAAAAGGCCTTATTTTACGTTTTTTTTTTAAATTGAAAAAAATGGTTTAAACATTGGAAAAAAAATTTTTGGAATTAAAATGGATTCAACATGCACAGTTTTGTCCAAAAAGACGATTTACGACGATTTTCCATCTTTACCTTCATTTTCAGGAAATTTTCCTCATTTTTTTCAATTTTTCGTAGTTTTTGAAAAATTCTCAAGGGTACGAAAAAGATGAAAAATTGCTGTAAATTGTATTTTTGAGCGGAATTGTGTACGTTAAACCCATTTTAACTCCAATTTTTTTTTTCCAATTCTTAATCAATTTTTTTCAATTCTTTTAAAAAAACGTAAAATATGACATTTTTTTAATGTCTTATAATTGCGATGATCTGATGAATTCTGGATTTTTTTCAAAAAATAATAATAGCGATGATTATACTTGCCAACCAAAGGCATAAAACCCATTCTGTAACATTTTGGAATTTTTTTCAAATTTTCAAAAATTTGAGGGCTCTTGGGCGATCGGAAGATATTATTCGATTTGATTTTTTTTTTTTTTCATTTATCACCTAGACGCAACTTTTCCGCGGTATAAATTTTGAAAATCGAAAATTTTTGATTTTCGTTCCACCCTATTATACCTATCACTGTTTTGAATGAATAGTTTAGATTATTGAATTGAATTTGAGAAACCTACCTAAAAGGTACCAAAGATAGAAGTATGACACTGTTATTTGTGTGCTTAGAGATATGAAGAAAGGGAACAATTTCACCCCATTTTGTAGTTGAAAAGTATCTACTGACATTAAATCCACAATATCACTGGTGCTGTATTTCTGTCTAACTGCATTCGAAATATAAAGTGCCTATAAATACCATATCATCGATGAAAATTTCTTTAAACAAATTTTTACTTACCTACCTTATTCACTCACCTTTTTGTACAAACATGAAATCACCACGTTTCTCACACGTATTTCAACTCGACAGCTATTTTCAACATATTTTGTCATTAAAATGGACTGAATCATGACATTGACGAGAAATAGACCAGTGTAAAAGTATGCTTTCCAAATGGGTTCGTTCGTTTGTAAACTTAACAGAAGCCAACTAAAAAACAGTTTATAGATAATTAATACAAGTGAAGTTGATAGGTAAATGATGCATTTAATTTGTATATGATGATACCTAATGAATTGATGATGATATTTTTACCTACATCACGAATACTTACTCAAAAATGAAGAATAAACCGGTAGTGAACGTTTCAAACAACACTCTTAAAACAGCACAAAACCAAAAATAAAATCCAAGTTCTCTGTTTAATATAGAAATAATCGATGGCTTTGCGAATTCAGGTTCATCGTTCTTCAATTTAAATTTTGATTGATGACTGCTCATAAGAAACATGTGCAATAAAATATGCCTCCTTACTTATATTTTACCTGCAAATCAACTTATTCGAGGTATAAATGAATCATACCTGATAGAAATATCTTTCGTACAATCTTCAGGATCCAAATTCCACAGAAAGTTCTTCACTGGTTGGTTATAGTTACGCCAAACAAATGGATCGAACCAAATTAAAAACAATTTTGATAGAAACGAGGCTTCTTCTGAAGGATAATTACTTTTCTGTCACATAAATAATTTCAAATTACTTGTAGGTAATCTAGAACATACCTATGTGCAATAATTTCCTTACTTTCTGACTTGGAGAAAATGATTTTTTAGGTTCCTCATCGGCAAAACAATTTAAGAGAGATATGATCACGATGCAGATGTAATATAACGTATAAGAAGAATTTTTTACATCGTTTTCACTGTAAATCTATTTTTGAAATGATAAAAGTTGACTTTTCAGGCTTTTAACTGAAAATTTTTGTAGGTATACCTACCTAATAAAATACTTACAGAGAAACTATATCCATCTTCAATTATGGTTTTGATTTCTGGTATTCCACAAACAACCAAAAGAAATGAGAAAATGAATATTATGCCGGATGATCTAATTCCTCTTTCAATATTGCCCCAAGTCAAAACGAAAAATAATACCTAAAATTGAAATTTAGTCCCCGTGTTTACGTTGTTATCAAACAATTCACTTACCAGTGTAACACATTCTATGATAGAAGAACAGGAATAAATGAAAGGTTCGAAATTTTGTGATAACATATGGATGACATCGGTAAGCTTCAATGAACTAGCAATAATTATGAGAACCTAAAATATAAAAGAAAACTTTTTGTCAACAATTGATCTAGCAGTAATATTTATATGAAAAAGAAAATCAAGAATACAGCTACCTACCAATTTCATGACATTGAATACATTGTAAGGTATGTTTCTGCATTCGCTTTTCTTTAGATGATATAATTCCAAAGGTGAAAAAATCCATAAAAAAATACAAGGTATCCATACCAGAGCTGTTTGTCGAAAACATGGAGTAAATTCGGGGTTTTCTGCATACCACGTCAAGTTCAGGTCCTGTTCGCGTGATTCAAAGAGAAATATAGCTCGGTGAAATAAAATTACCTATGAGCAAACATGTTTGACAAACATGTGTAAATTTTTTTTACCCAAAATGTCGATTCACATAACTTGTCCATTACGTAACGAAGCACGAAAATGAATGATATCAATTTAACATTTACTGTTGAGAAAGTACTCGCCTTGAAATTATCTATTTCAAAATAATTTCAACACTTTACCTACGTTGTAGGTAAAGTGTTGCCAAATAATTTCAACACTTTACCTACGTAACGTAGGTAAAGTGTTGAAATTATTTTGAAAAGCTCGAAGCTTTCTTTGAAATTTTATTAGATAGGAGAACGGCGATTAGGCTGTTTCTTGAATTTCTTATTCAATAACAAGCGTAAGTACGTATTAGGTGTTACGATGAAATTAAGTATATCTACTTAAGAAAAAATCGAGAAATTTAAAAAAAAAAAAAAATGTTTTTTTCCAATAAAAATATAGGAAATTTCATGCTGCAGAAATTTTTTTAAAAATCCATCATTTTCTTCAAGTGATCTAAAAAATTAAAAGATTTCTTACACAGGAAAAAAGAATATTAAAAAATATATATAAATACCTGTATATATTTTTTTAATTCAAAAAGACAAGAGAAATTTTAAAAAATGAAAAAATTCTTAATCCAAAAAAAAGTAAACGATTTCTTATTCCAAAGTTTGAAAAGTAAAATAATGAGAAATTTTTTTCATTAAAAAAAACTCGAGGAATTTTCATTTTTATTTACGAAAAAATTTAGGATTTTTCGCAAATTTTGATCTAATAAAGTTGAACATGAAATGAGACGGGGGAATCTATGAGTATTTGGGTCTGTGTCAAAGAAATCCTATGCTTACAGAAAAATGCTAAATGCTTATTCTGAAAAAAAAAATAAATCTTACGCAAAATTCTTTTAGGAATAATCATCAAAAAAAAATTTCTTTAAAAAAAAAGTTCAGTCCCAATGCTGAAGAAACTTTCTTTTTTATAAAAAAAAAAAAACATTAAAAAAAATCTAGAAAATATTGAAAAAAAAATTTCAAAGCATAATATGTCGCGTCGCGTTGATTTTTGGCCATTGATCTCCATCCTCATTACTTCCTTCATTTCGAACTTCTTTTATAATTTTCATCTGAATAGACGTTGAATAATGTTGGTGAGAGTGGACATTCTTGTCGTTGTCTTACTCTCCCCTTTTATACTGCATTTCACAGTCGAGTATTCTGCGCCAGGAAGATGATTAAAATTTACTTTAAACACGTAAAAAATGATACCAAAAAAAAATCAAAACATTTTTTGGAGAAAGAATTCCTTGAATGAGTAATTAAAAAAGTTGAAAATATTGGGAAGGAAGGGGAAATGAATGAATGGATGGATGGATGGAATTTTAAATTACATAGGTTTTTCTTTCCAGTTGATGTGAAATACTGGGCTATATATGATCATTATTGCCTTCTCCGTTTGATTAAAAAAATTTTTTTTTTTAATATTGGTTGAAAAATAAAAAACTAGACAAGTGGTTGTTTGGTATTACAATTTAAAAATATGTATAATAACTAGAAAAGCAACAAAAACTCGGTGTTTCGCGCCTCGCCAGGGGGGCTTCGCTCCCTGGACCGCCCTCGTTGGTTTTATTTCCACACTACGTTTGAAGGGATGAAACATAGTATACTATGCTTTTATTCTGTGACAAAATGTCTAAAAGTATTGTAAAACATGAAAAAGATTTTAAAAAAAATTGAAAATCAGTATATCTTACAAAATGCCTATAAGTCATTAAATTACAAAAAAAAATAATATTTTTCCGTGGAAAAGTAAAAATTAAAAATCAGAAAGTCTGACAAAATGTTTAACAAAATGAATAAATTGAAAAAATAATAATTTCCATAAAATGTCTTAAAACTTTTTTTATTGCTTAAAAAACAGTTTTTTTAATCACTTTTTTTTAAAACTTTTTTAATCAGCTAAGAGGGCTGAATGGAAAAAATTTTACTTCAATTCACTCAAAAAAATTCAAATAAGAATTTAAAATATTTCCTTGATTTTATGGTTGAATCCGTTCTGTTGACACGAGTTTAGTTTGGTTTAGTTATGTGTTCGAAAAATTGCATACCACCCTTTCGTAGGCGCTGTGTGATTACCATAAATTCAAGGAAATAATTTTTGAAAATTTTTCGATTTTTTTTGAGTGAATTAAAATAAAGATTTTCCGTTCAGCCCCTTCAATTTCATAGATAAGCAAAATATGTAATAATAAATTTTATTTGTTTTTTCAAGTTCTATCCGGCGATGTAAAGAAAATTTTTTAAATGATTTTTTGAATTTTTGAAGTTTTTTGCATTCCTCAAAATTTCAAGTTTCAAAAATTCGTAAAAAAATTTCTAATGGAAACGGGCACCTATAATTTTGGTTTTGTAAGTTATTCGAGTAGTACAACAATTTAAACATATTTTCATTTCAATAGGTTTCTGGCACTTCTGACATGTCCCATTGAGTGGGAGACTATTAGGACACACAGAGAAGAATAATGAGTAAATAAAGAACTTCCACTTCAAAATTTTTATTTTTTTTTTAAATTTCATTTTTCTCATCTAAAATTTTTATAAATTTCAAATTTCATAAGAATATAAACTACCTAACTTTTTGATTTTTTTTTTTGTTGATTTTTTTCAGTTTTAAAACATTGATTTGTTTAGTTTAGTTTCATAATCATAATAAGATTTTGTTTTCAAAATTGTTTTCCAAGTTTGAAATTTTTTGATTCAGAAATTTTCGGTTTTCAATTTTCTCAATTTTTTACTAAACAATTTTTCAAAATCGGTCAATTTAAACTTTATTTTTCTCAATTTTTTATTTTTCTCATTTTTTTTTTTCATTTGTACTTATTATTTTTTCCTTATTTTCATTTTTTTTGTCATGTAAAATTTTAAAATACCTATGTAAAATTGTTTCACGTTGAAAATTTTTTGATTTTAAAATTTCAGCTTTCGAGTGAAAAATCTATTTAATTAATTGTTTTGAAAAAAATATTAAACATAATTACTTTTGAAACAAAATTTTGTAAAATTGGTGTCTGATCTTAGTTTGGGGGGGGGGGGGGGGGTGCTTAAATTATTAAAACTGCGAAAAAACCTGCTTACAAGTTGCAACTACATTTTAGTTTCATTATTGTTCATACACTTCTTCGTACAGTAGTTTTCCAACTTCTCCTCTCTATGTTTTGGATATGAATCGGGGATTCAGAGAGTAATTTTGTTGATTAAATAAATTTTTAAAATGAAAAATTATTGATAACTTTTCGCAATAATGACAATAAAATAATAATTACTGTAAAGAATTGTTTTGAAAAAATGTTGATCAAAAAATCAAAAGTTTGGGGAAAGAGTTAAAAAAAAATGTTATTGAAACCCGCAGAAAGAAAAAAATCCGATAATTTTATATTTCATTCAAAAAATACGTTTGTAATAAAAAAAATGTAAATATTTCGTAATTTAAGTACACACATTTTATCAATACATGGTAACTTATAAAAATATTTACGATTCAGTTAGTGTTTATTATTTAAAAAAAATTATTTGAATGATAACATTAAAAATTCTAATACCTGTAAAAATGATTCTCGTATGGAAATAATATTAATACCCGATAAACGATAATATGATGATTTAAAATTCAGTATGCGAATCGCCGTCGCCATCTTCTTCGATCAATTTGAGATGAACTTGATGTAAATCCTGTAATAAATGAATAGATGAACAATTAAATCAATTGTAATTCGTTGAGCACTTTTGAATCACAATGATTACTGATTAGGAATAATCTTACTTTGAAATACTTGACCGTTTTCACTCGTAATTCTAGAGTGGCATCATCATCACACACCATTATTGTTCTGGGATGTTGTTGAAATGCTGAGACAGTCCACATATGATTAACACCTTCTTCAATAGCTTTGTACAATGCGAAAGCTTTATGAGAGCCGAGAATAATGATCATCACCTAAAAATGCATTTGATTACAATTTTACGAATTCAAACTGTATGCATAAGAAAAATCAAAATTACTTCTTTAGCATCCATAACAGTTCCTACACCGACAGTCAATGCACGTTTAGGAACTTTTGATAAATCATTATCGAAAAATCGAGCATTCGCTTCCAGCGTTTCTTGAGCAAGGGTTTTTACTCGAGTTCTGGAGACTAATGATGAACCAGGTTCATTGAAAGCAATATGTCCGTCGGGACCAATACCTTGAAATTAAAATACTTTATCAATATCCAATGTTCTCGTCTGATGGTAGCTTTGCATCGAACGCTTACCACCAATAAAAAGGTGAATGCCACCAGCTTCGACAATTTTTTTCTCGTAATCATCACATTCTTTTTCTAAACTCGCAGCATTGCCGTCCAAAATATGAACATTGACAGGTTGAATATCAATATGTTTGAAAAAATTATGCCACATGAAATAATGGTAACTTTCTGGATGTTCTCTGGGTAATCCTAATTTAAAAATAAAATACTTACAATCTAGTGTAACAAGATTAATTAAACACATTGATATCGATTTGCAAAATTATAATACTTTACCTACGTATTCATCCATATTGAACGTTTTCACATACTTGAATGACACTTTTCCCGCTTTATAAAATTCTATTAATTTTTTGTACATCCCGAGGGGTGTGCTACCTGAAATAGTTGTTGTCTGATTAGTATTATCTCTATAAAAATATTTATTACGAAATTAATATATTCACCTGTTGGTAAACCAAGAACAAAATATTTATCTGGACCTGGCTTAAAATCATTGATTTTTTTGGCCACAAATTTTGCAGTCCAATTAGCAACTTCTTCGGCTGACTTTAAAATTATTAACTTCATGATGATTCGTGAATAGATTTAAGAATCTGATGGCAATGACGTTCCTGTATCAGTCTGAAACGATGCTTCGAAATGCTGTAATTAGATCACTCACTAGATAAGTTAGTTTTTCACTAAATGAGTATTACAGGTGATTGAAGGCTCGAGTGTGATATTATCAACTACAACTATTACAAAACATTTAAAACACGTAAGAAATTAATAAAAATTAAGGCCACACATCCAGACTATTGAACACGATTATCAGCTACCAATTGATAACGTTTGTCAAGGCTGACTGAATGTAAACAAACTCGTGGACTCGTGTTTCCGTGTTTGAAAATTTGAAACACAATTTTTGCCCACTGCTTAGGAAATGAGTATGAGAGCATGAGATTATTATAATTATTACGTCAATTCGTAATAAAAATAGTTCTTTTTTCGATGAATTTAATTTTAATAACTCGTTTTATAAATTTATTTATCCGCATAAATTAATACGAACGAGGCGTCTGCATCAAGAGGGTCAACGACTTCCTTGTTTATTACGTGATGATGGTGGCACGTTATGATCGTTTTTGTTACGATTATCTATAGAGTATACGTTTACGTAGTTTCCCAGTAGTTGTGATGCTTAATTTTTATGTGTAAATAAAATTAAAATGAAGTAAAAAACCCGTATTTTCAATCATATACGAACATCAAAATCAAGATCAACGGTACAATGTAGGTACCTATAACTACCTATATACCTAATTGGTAGTGTGTTGTGGTATTCCCCTATGGTTCCCTTCACTTATGTGTTTTTTCTTCAATAAAGTTAGTTTACTTTGTTGTTTTTCATTTTCAGGTGTTTCAGCTGCAGTGAGAAAACCTGTGTTGTGTGACTTCTGATCTTGTTGTCACAAATTCACAATGACCCGATCAACGATGAATTCTGCAAGATTTAGGTAGCTTGTAGTATTTATCAGTATCTGGACTCTGGAGGGTCGAAGAGGAAGAGCTTGGAAGTTGGAAGTTTGGAAGTAGAGCACCTATGTATTTGGAACAGTTTGGTATTGAAACTTGAAAGTCGAAACAGGTTTGAACTTTGTAGCAGGCAGCAGCCACTAGCTAGCCAGTGACAGTGAGGCAGTGAGTGCCAGTTGGAACTTGGAACACTGTCCTCAGCATTTTGTGCTTCATTTTCATGAAATGAAAATTGCAAATTAGCTAGCAATAGCAAAAGCAATAAGCAAAACTTCAAAAGCATCATACGATACGCTGAATTTTATCATGGTGAATCAAATTATTCATTCATCAAATTGGTCGATTTGGTTCTGTTCTGTTACTGTTAGCACTTCTTATGCTGAAAGTGAGAACTAAAGGTTTTAAAAATTTTCATATTTTTTCCTTTTTTATCACGGCCCTCAATTTATTTTCATGTGTCCGTGAGTTTTTTTTGCTTTAGTTTTTTGTTCTTGCATTGACAATAAATTGAAAATTGATAGTAATGTGTTAATTTAAATTTGTGCTACAATTTAGAATCCATAATGCCCTAGTTTTTAAATTTTGTATCAATATCCCCGTAGTTGATAGTTAATATTATCGTGTTAAGTTGTATGTGTTAGAATTGCATATCGCATACATTATTCACCCTAGATGTGCAAATTTGGGAACAAAGTTCAATCGACTTTCCAGCTTACTGAATGTTAAAAAAATCCCAAAATGGCTTTACATTTTAAAATACCAACAGTTGTTCTCCTACAACTTCATTCTTTATCATCTTATTAATCACTTTTTCGTACAGAAATGGCCTCCATTATCAAGAATCAAATTTTGAAATACCTATCCAGGTAAAGTGTTTTTCTCATTTTTAAGGTACTTTCAAGTTGCTCTATTATCCTTATCATTCATCTTAATCTAAAACTGGAGTATAATACTTTGTCTTCTAGGTATTTCAAAAATTTATCGAATGATAAAATCAACTTTAGCACTATCAAAGGCGAAGGAGAACTAGCCTCTTTAGAATTAGATGAAAATGCTCTAACTGATCTTTTAGAGTTACCGGCGTGGATGAAAATCAAAAGCGCCAAATGTAACAAAGTGACGTTTCATATACCTTGGACAAGGTTGAAAAGTGAACCTATGGTCTGGGTAAGTACATCGAAAGTTGTTGTGAAATTCTTCGAATTATTTTCATTGACTTCCGTTTTGTGTTTCAGAACTTGGACGAAGTTTTAGTTGAAATTGAAACATGCGAAGAATTGCGAATGCCACAGGAAGTGTCGCCTAATATTTTGCAGCAACAAGGAAAATATAATACCATTAATAGAGTCGTAGATGGAATGACAATAAATGTTAACTCGGTTTCTATCAAATTTACCAGTGTCACTTTTACTGCATCTTTACAAGTATGATTGAAGAAAAAACGTAATGACTAATGATGAAACATGACACGTATTTAATTTAAAATTATTTTGCAGATTATTAGAATTAAAGTCGAGTCAAAATCTTCTGCATGGGAAAAATGTGATCTACGTCACACGCGAATTAAAGATATAAAACGGGGACAAATTTTGCTATTCAAAGAGTTGCGTTGGCAAACTTTAAGGATTGAAGCTCAGTCCATTATTGAGCAGGATCTTCCTCCTCTACGATTGCTCACCCTTGAAGCAGTTTGTCGACTGATCATTAAGAAACGTCTTTCTGGTAGAAATTAGTCTTTAATTGTTAAAATATGAAATATGTTTATGAAGAAGTTAATTCACTCTTTTTTTTAGACTGCTTCATCATGGGGAGCAAATTGGTACTGATATTGGATGAGTTGCTGTGGGTTTTAACCGATTCACAACTAAAAGCAGCTCTTCATTTTCTCGACTCTTTGTCAGGACTGATTAGAAAAGCTGACGAAGTTGTACGTAAAAAGAAAGCAGCTCGCAAATTAGAGGTAAGAAGATGATTTTAAAATAGCTATCTTTGTTTTTGTTCTTTTAAAATATAAACTTGTTTTATAGGTGTTACCTGAATACCAGGCTCAAGTACTGCAACAAGAAATGGTACAGAATAAGTCTGCAGTGTCACACATTTTCGCATGTCACGACGTCATTGAAACATCATATCATTTCCTAGCCCAAAAAATAGATTTACATTTGAGCGACGATCCTGGCCGTGAGTTTCTTTACGTCTGTCTTGTTCATTTCATTTTCGCTGTATAACTTGAATTTTTGATTTCAGCTGGAAGATCTAATCACCCAAATCTTCAAGATGGAGCAGCCATTCATATTAAATTATCCTGCTTTCAAGTCGACTATTACCCTTATCATTTGGCTGTGAAAGATCGAACTCATTGGGGTCTATACAGATCGTCACGTTATCCGCATCCTAAATGGCTCGCTGAATCGCAAGAAGAGTTTCGAAATTTGTTGCTCAGCTTGGTTCAAGATGACATTTCTGCTAGTCAGTGCTCATCTCCTACTTCCAAAACTAGCATTCCGCAGGTGAGAAAAAAATTAGTTTACGTTAGATTATTTTTAGTGTTAATTGCGATATTAATGTGACTTTTTATTGTTAGAATGGTGTTTCTTATCAGTCACGTTCTACAAGTAATAGCACTTTGAGGAAATACATGATGGCGCAGTTTAATAAAATTATGACCAGTTGCACCGTCATTAGGATCGGTAATCTTGTCATTGATAGAGTCACAACTTTGAAAAAATCAGTTCCTAAGGAATTCCTTAAAGGTACGTTGCGATTAATTAAGACTCATAACTTTGACGATGAACAACAAACTTTAATACGAAATTTTTCCATCATTTTAGCGGATAAAGAACGATATTCGTTACCAGAAAGTGAAATTTTACATGCCGAATTTACCTATTACTATTATCCCGGAGATATACAATTTCCTTGTGAGTATTTCACCCGTATCAATTTTGATAAAAATGCCAATTACCCTACGTATTCATTTTTTTTTTTTTTAATTGTTTTCAGTACCTCAACCGAAATTTTATGTGCAAATTTATCCTGTTCAAATCCAGTTTGACGTGATAACCGTTTTATGGTTGAACACGTTTTTTTTAAACCTACATAAATCGCTTTTAACCACATCGACCGTCCAAGATCGTGAAAGCGTTGCTCAGTTATTTTATTTCGACGTAAAAATAGAAGTGATTATGCCACATGTGAGTAATAAAGAATTTACGTCTTGCCACCCGATTATTAAATTTGAAATGACGTTGAAAAATGCAATTTTCAGATTGTCTTCGAAATCAATCAAGAAAAAGGTGTTCCTAAAGATAGGCCTCGTTCTTTACACTTTCAAGTCAGCAGAATTGTTGTTACAAATTCACGCTCAACGCACGCTCAAGCTTCGCGATCGAATTTGGCAAAAGTAGTTGGTGCTTGTCAAATGAGAAGTTTGTATTTGAGCGACGAATTCCCTTCCAAATGTTCCGATTATCACGTAGTTACCGACAAATTTATCAATCATTCGCAAGGTTAAAAAATAGCAAATTACCGTAGATTTTATTAATAATTAAATACCTAATGAAAGAATTTAATACAGGAAAAGATAATATTAGAAGTTTTCCGGATAAACTGCTCAGCGTAGGAGACAATGAAGAGGATATAGCCAAAGTATTGTTTCAAGAATTATTATGGATCGATGCTAAGGACGTTTGGTAAATAGCTTTCATACGACCGTAAAAAAAACACCAACGAATGCATTTTATCGACTTTTTTATTTTTTATTTCTAGGTGTATTCATTTGGAATCAGTTTGGGGAGATTTTTACGGCGTAAGAGCGACGGGAAACCGCCCAGTTCCTTTTTTGGATGCGTTCCCTTTGACGATTTGGTTACACGCGGATCCAACTTTAAGTGATAAAAGCGAAGATAAAATCGCCAACGTACAAGTGCTCGCTTCAGTTACTAATCTAATCAGCGTACAAATCAATCAATATCAAGCTAATTTCTTAGCTAAAATTACCAAAAGCATTTCCGAAGTGAGTTTAGAAAATCGTATCACGATTGAAAGTGCATTCCGCTTAAATCTAAACGACTCGTATATTTTCAGCTCACAACGTTCCTAACTATTGATACTGATAAAGTAATGGGTGATGAGAAAACTGCCACTATTGTGGTTGCTTCGATTATACCACAAATTGAAATCACTCTGGTAACTGCTTCTCAAGGTGTGGGAAAAGAGTCATCGGGTGGAGATGTAGAATCGTCTTCGGTAGTTCCTGATTCATCTAGTCTCGACACGCATAGCGTTTATTGGGCTAATACGGTTCAGAATAGTGTTGATGTAAGATTCAGCTATTTTATACGAGTGCTTCGCAAAAAGAAAAGTTGCGAGATGAATTTTTTAATTTGTTCTTCCAAATAGAATGCCACCGTTGAAGAATTGCGTAAAAGCAATAATACGAGGTTATATCGAGAAGCCAGCTTAAATTACGGACCCGACAATGTCGTCCATTTTCAAGCCAGTGAAATGATAGAAGTAGTGAAACCATCGCAGTCTAATACTAATACATTCACTCAGTTCAAAAAAGGATTTTCTAATTTCATGTCGATGGATTTTATGTCGAAATCCGTCGATGATACAGATACGATGTCTATTCGGTAATTTGACTAAAGCGTTGGTTATTTCAAGGTTATCTATTATCATAAATCGATTGAATTAGATTTCGAGCTGAACGGTTTATTGAGATAGGTATTTAAAGAATGGGATATTTTTTTAGGAAAAATGGTACATTTTTTAGAAAAAATTGGAAACCAAAAATAATATGGTTTTTCTAGAAATAACATTGAGATATTTTTTGGAAGAAAAAAATTGGGATTTTATTTTGTCTAAAAAAAGTTGTTGTTTTTTTTTCGTCTGAAAAAATTTGGATTTTTTTTCAAGAAAGTTTGGATTTTTTCTAAAAAAAATGGGATTATTCTTCTTTTTCAAAAAAAATTGGACTTCTTTTTGTCTAAAAAAATTAGGATTTTTTTATCTGAAAAAATTGAAAGTTTAATTTTTTTACAAGAAAGTTTAGATTTTTTTGTATGAAAAATTTGAGTTTTTTTTGTCTCAAAAAATTAGGATTTTATTTTGTTTAAAAAAATAGGAATTCTTCTCCTTTTTCTAAAAAAATTCGGGATTTTATTTTGTTTAAAAAAAATAGGAATTCTTGTTTTTCTAAAAAAAATTCAGAATTTTTTTTGTCTAAAAAAATAGGACGTTTGAAAGTTTGTATTTTTTCTAAAAAATTGGTATTTCTTCTTTTTCTAAAAAAAATTGGATTTCTGCTTGTTTAACAAAATAAAGATTTCTTTGTCTAAAAAAATAGAAAAAATTTTTTGTTTAAAAAAATTGAAATTATTTTACACGAAAGTTTAGATCTTTTGGCTGAAAAAATTGAGATTTTATTTTGTCTAAAAAAATAGGACTTTTTTTTGTATAAAACATTGGGATTTTTTTTTTTTTTTAATTCAGATTTTTTTTTGTCTGAAAAAGTTGGATTTTTTATTTATTTTTTGGTTTAAAAAATTTAGATTTTATTTTTTCTAAACAAAATTGGGATTTTTTTGTCTAAAAAATTGGTATTATTCTTCTTTTCCTGAAAAAATTCGGATTTTTTTTTTGTTTAAAAAAATTGGATTTTTTTTTTTTCTAAAATACCTAATTGGGATTTTTTCTAGAAAGTTTAGTTTTTCTTTTTCCTAAAAAAAATTGAAATTTTTCCCCTGAAAATTAGGAATTTCTTTCTAAAAAACTGTTGTTTTTTTTCCTAAAAAGGGGGAATTTTCTACCAAAACAATAGATTTAAACATACTGGGTGGTCGGGATAAGATGTGAAATATTAAAACCACGTATTCTACACATAAATACAAGCTGAAAGTTTATGTACAAAAAAGTTCATAAATTCTTAGTTAACGAGATATCAGCACTTGAAAATTGAAGAAGAGCGGCAACGTTGCACATTTACACTCGCGCAATGAACGCGAAACGCGGAACGCTCAACGCTGGCCTACGTACAAGTCCCTTACAGCGTTGCCGCATTGAAATTTGTGCTGAAATGCAACTTTAAATTTTGCGTTCATAAAAATAATTTTTCACAAAAATGTTTTCTAGTATGGTGAGTGATCAAGGGAGATGATTAGAAAAAAATAATTTTCCAAACAGACGCCGGAATAGCAAAATTAAGGTAGAAAAAAGTCCATTTTGAGGGGCGAATATCTCCTCAACTAAAGACTTATGAACTTTTTGGTACATTAACTTTCAACTTGTATTTATGTGTAGAATACGTGGTTTTAATATTTCACATCTTATCCCGACCACCCTGTATGTAGTTGAATAGATTATAATTACCTAAATAACTTGAATTGTGTATCCTAATTTCGTACGTGTTATTTTTTTTCTATAGGTCAGACGACAGTTCAGATACTGAAAATTATTTACTACGAAATGGAAGTGACCAGCTGTATTTGGACGATGCTGACGCCATGTTTCGTATAAATTATAAGAAGAAAGTACGCACTGCCACGACGGAAGTAACATCGAATATTGAAATAGCTGATGAAGCTTTATGCGAATACGGTAGTGCTCTCAATACACCTACCACTACACCTAGCGAAAAAGATTCCTTCGGAAGTACCTATAAGAGGAAGGACTGCGTAAGAAATTCATATTACAACTTATGTACATAATTCACTTTTAATTGAAATAAAACCGATGCAGGTTCTAAATTATCTTAAATTCCGAAAAGTGAAGTTGATGAACATTTTATGCATTTTAAAAATGTCTTTTTGTAAAACTACACCCACCTATCCAAATTTTATATTTTTATGATTATTTGATTTCACTTTTGCTCTCATTTTATTTTTTTCTCAGGCAGTTCAAGTATCTGGTAAATAAATCGCTTAATTATTAAATACAGATTAATTTTTTTTCAGGTGGCAGCTATCACATTAAAATTGAATCGTTTAGAATTCATGATGCAATCCACTGGATTAAATAGTTTGATAAAAATGCAAATTGGAACTGCTGGCGTAGAAGAATGCTTCCATATACCTTGGGACGAATTACAGGTATTCTTTCGCAGAAAATTTGTTTTCTTAAAATAAACCTAACATATGTTTTTTTACAACAAACACCACAAGTGCTACATTGCCAACAAATGCGCTTTCGACTAATTTACATTTTGCATGTTTATTTTATTTATACTTAAATTTTGTTTGATTTTTGACTCACACAGTTTTTCGACTCGCATGGGAAATTTTTACTTTTACGTTTTATTTATCGATTAACATTTATATTGAAAGTTTTAATTTATGGGGTGTGTGAGCGGTGAAGGTATGAAAACGTACGGTACACTCGAACGTGCTTCGATCGCGAGGAAAAACACTCGCGTTAATTATTACAGACGTAAACACACAAGAGACTATGCACGCATATCAAACACATCGATGACGTTATTAGGTATAGGTATCGAAGAAGATTGTAATTGCGTTTTTACGCATACTGAACGCTCGAATTTTATCCACGTATCGATACCACCTGTGTACGTTAATTAACCCGAATTTGCTGACGCACGTTTCGTTACATTTATGCGAATTTATCGCGTTAATTATACTCGTAAATAATATCTTATTATGATTACGCACACGCTCCGAAGTGATTGGTAAAATTTGATTGTCCTGTGCCTGTGGCATGGCGTGGGAAAAAATGCCACCGTGATGCACCACCTACGCAAGCGAAAAACTACCAATTTTTCTATAATTTTATTATCGATTTCTATAATTTTTTCATTTATTTTATAATTTTCATTTATACTTCTTCTTTGTCTGTTTTTCGCATGCTCATGTTTTCGCTTTGTGTTACTTAACCTATGTTGGTGTTCTGAAAATTCATATTTCAGACCCGTCGAAAGGTATTTTTCGTTTAATTTGCTAACCATAATACGGTAGATGGCTTGATTTCATTTTTTCAAATAATGGCTAGTTCGAAAGCAACTTTGAGCGGATTTTAATTCTGTTTAATTTGGCCTTAGAATAAGTTTAACACCAGAACACGCGATTGGTTCGAGGTTGACGATGTAAAATCGTACATGGTTGCCGATGCCCGCATCAAATTACGATTGGAGAACGCTGTTCATCCTCCGCAACTCATATCAGCGAGTAATTTCAACGTTAATTTGTGGAGAGATTCGGAGCTCAACGTTACCATTAATGATCTGTTGCTGGAAGTGCAATCTCAGACTATCAAATGTTTGACGGAATTCTTGGAAGATCAAAAAACTTGCAACGGTGGAGAGAAGGATAAAGCTGTTTTATTTGAGGTATGTTTGCAGGCTGGGTTCATTGACTTTCGTCGCAAGCGTGACTGCAGGTTGAGCTAAGCGTGTTTTGGCACAATTTACTTTTTCTTGAAAAAAAATTGAAATTTTCTTGGAATAAAAAATAACTCAGTTTTCTATGAGAAAAAACCTTTCACTTTTTTTCGAAAAAAGATAACGCATTTTTCAAACTTTTTCAATATCTTTGCCTTTTTGGTAGAAAAAATTACCTGTCAATGTTTTTAAAATATTTTACAGAAGAAAATTTCTTAGTTTTCTGAAGGAAACTCCCTCTTATTTTATAGAGAAAAAAATAATACATACTCTCATTTTTTCTGTGAAAAATTGTAATTTTTGTCGCTTTTTTTTCTTATTTTTTTATTTTTTAATTTTTCGGAGTATTATTTTTCTTTTTTGAATTTTTCGGAGGGAGTAAAATATTGTTTAATTTTCACTGAGAAAAAAATTTCATTTTTTGAGATTTTTTTCGTTTTGAAAGGAATCTCTTATTTATAGAGGAAAAAATCTTATTTTTTTCAAGAAGAAACCATAATTTAATGTCTGTTTTTACAGGGAAAAAAATCTTAGCATTTTTTTAGAATGAAGAAATTTCTCATTTTTTTAAGTAACTTTTTTCAAGTTTTCAATTTTTTTGTGTACCTACTTGGTATTTTTAAAATTTTTTGAAATAAAAAGAATGTTTCAATTTTCTTGGAGAACAAATCTCACTATTTCTTTTGAAAAAATCGCATATTTTGTTTTTGGAGTTAGTTTCAAAAAATTTAAATGGGTAAAAGATCTTTCAATTTATCTAAAAAAAAAAGTTTTTGTAAACTGTACTTTTTTTATTTTTTTTATTTTTTTTTTGTTGAAAGATATATCTCTTACTTATTCATAGAGGAAAAATATCTCTTATTTTTGTGAAGAAATTGTTCTTTTTTGTCACTTTTTTTTAAAAGAAAATTTGAATTTATTTTCTTTTTGAAATTTTTGGTGTACTTGATATATTTTTTCAATTTTTTGAAGTAAAATATCTGACAATTTTATTGAGGAATTTTTAAAGAAATTTTTTGGAGTAAGTAAAATCTTGAAAATAATCTTTTTGGAACTGAGGTGAAATTTTCAAAAAAATTAGTTTATAATTTTTTGGTGCACTTGAATTAAAAAAAAAAATCAAGTAAAAAAATCTCTTATTTTCATCGAAGAAAAAAAATCATTTTTTTGAAATGAAAAAATTGATGAGATCTTTCAATTTTTGCAGAAACTTTTTTTTGTAATAGAAACTATATTTTTGTATTTATTGAGGAAAAATATCTCTTTTTTGTGCAAAATTTTATCTTTTTAAAAACACTTTTCATTTTTTTTTTTTTTTTTTTTTTTTTGAATTTTTTGGAGTAGGTAAGTATGTGAAATCTTAAAATCTTATTGGAATGACAAAATTTCTCTATTTTTTCTAGGCGAAATTTTCAAAAAAAATAAAAAATAGTTTACCTAGGTATTTTAATTTTTTAGTGCATTTGAACTTTGTTTAAAAATCAAGTTAAAAAAAATCTTTCAATTTTTCCGGAGAACAATTTTTTTGAGTGAAAAAATCTTTTGTTTTTATTGGGGAAAACACATTTTTTAAAATGAAAAAATTGATAAGAAATTTTTGTAATTTTTGCAGAAAAAAAATGTCTTAATTTTTTTTTCCTAGTGGAAAATATATTTTCGTAGGTAACTATTTCTTGAAAGAAAATATATTTTTTGTGGAAAAGTTGTATTTTTTTAAATTACCTACCATACATAATCCAATTTTTTTGGAATTTTCAATTTTCTCTAAGAAAAAATCTTTTAATATCTTGAGAAAAAGAAATCGTTCAATTTTTTCAAGATTTTCTTTAGAAAGAAATCAGCTCAAGTAGGTATGTGTTAAAAAAAAAAAAAAAAAAAAAAAATTCCGAGAAACTTTTTAAAAAAAATAAATTTTTTGGAATAAAAAAATATTTTATTTTTTTAGATTAAATTTCAAAAAAAAATTGGAGAAAAAACTTTTTTTTCTGTACTTAGCATTTAAAATTTTCATTTTTTGACAAAAAAATAGTTGAAGATCTTTAAATTTTTCCAGGGAAAAGGGTCTTTAAAAATTGGATTTTTTTTAGACATGTTTTATTTATAAAGGAAAAATATCTCCCCCTCTTTTTTTGTATTTTTTTGGTGTACTTAATTTTTTTGAATTTTTTGAAGTAAAAAATCTTTCAATTTTCTCAGAGAATAATTTTTTGGGGGAAAATCTCAATTTTTTTGAGAAAATAAGAAAAAATTACAATTAAACATACGCCGTTTGGGAAAAATCGAGGTACACCCCGGAAAATTTTAAGTTGTCGCCCTTGAAAGTGGCACAAACCTAATGGAAATGTTCAGTTACGCCTGACTTCTGTAATCAAATTTGAAGAAAACTTATCGAATATAATTGTTCACAGATTCTCGTTGACAATGTCCAATTACTTTTCAAAGAAGATTACGATTTAAGCGGCGATTCTTCTCCAATTGTGTTCAGAAAGTTGAGAGTGTTCAGAGACGATAGCGGAACGATTAAAATACAACCAGTGGACGTCGAAATCAAAGACGCTACCGATGAAGTGCCCAGTGCTGCTGTACAATCAATGAAAAACGAAATTGAATTGTTACGTAAACGGTTGGCAGCTATGGAGTACTTAAACGAAGAAAATCAGACATTGAGGCAATGTCGCGAAGAAACTATAGTTTTAAGGTAGGATTAATTTGTAGTCTTACAAATATTTATTACCGAGCCATCGATATAAACTAATCAACTCTTTCTTTAGATCTTGTCTGGCTGCTGTTCAAGATGAGGTTGCCGCTTTGTTGGAAGAGAAACGAAATTTATTGGAATATATTCATAAATTGCGTTCGTCACATGTCTCTGAAAATATCACCTGTAAAAGGTAGCATATGTGTTGGTGCTTTGTGTGTAATTGCGTGAACAAACGATCTCCGCTGTAGGTTTACGTAATTATAGAAGCACTCTAACTTTCAGTAATATTAACAAGTTTCATAAAAATGTTGTGATTGCGAGTGATATTTAAATTGTGATTAAATCTTTAATTTTTTTAAACTATCGTTTAATGTCTGAAAAAGAAAAACAAGACTCATAATTAACTTAATTGAACCAAATAATTGTTGTTCGTTACGACTCGCGTTTAATCGAGTTCAAAATGAGGTCGAGTTGGAAAAAAATGAAACTATTATGAAATAATATCAAATAGCTAAATGATTAGATTTTTGGTTTATGAAGTCATAAAAAATAGAGAAAGTAAAATAGGAATACTGGCAAAGTAGTGCAAGGTGGACAAACAAAATCGTTTTACGAATAATTTAATATAAATTATCGAAGAAAAATGAAAATTTCCTGAATAACAATCACCTTCGAGTTACCACTTAGTTGTTTCTATTTCGATTATCAAATTCGTGAAAAATTTTTTAAAAAATGAAATGAATAATCACATCACTTTCGTTGAAGTTACCGAAACGTACAAAAATGAAAAAAACGTCGACTGTATAATGGAAGTTCTGGTCTTAGAGATATTCTTTTATTCTTTTTTTCGCTTCGCCAATATAATTCTTAATTTTGGTATGTATTTTATCTATTTACACAAATTCTTTTATCTTTTTACTCGGCACTTTGCATAAACTATTTTGATTCTATTTTATGAATTAGATTTACTTTTATCGTAAACTTAATTCTTTATATCTTTTATCGTAAAATTCTTTCCTTATTTTTTTTTTTCCTTTTTCGACATTTTTTTTCTCAAAGTTATCATTTAATTACCATATGATTAAGGGGAGTATACTACTAATTGAATTTTATTTTTACCATGTTATTGTTATTTTAGAAGACTAGGCCTATATTTAATCTAATGCGATATTTTTAAAGAAAGCAATCCATTATACAGATGTAGCTCTACCTTTATAGATATACTTTTCACTTTTTTTTCTTCTCGTTAAAAGTTTTTTCCTTCTTTTTGTTTCTTCGTCATGATTAATTTTTATATTCATGTTTGCAAATAAATAAAATTTTCTTGGTTATTTATTTTTTCTGTATTATTTCTCGTTCCTCCTCAGCCCTATCAAAATTTTTCAAACAAAGTGTTTCTAAGAATAATTATTATGATTGCTATAAAAAATTTTCAATGAACTTAAAGCCTCTCTCTTTAATAGCTGCGTTCTCCCTGTGATGACCTATGGAGCTCAGACATGGACCTTAAACCATAAATTACGCAATAGGCTAAAAACAACCCAAAATTCGATGGTGAGGTCAATGTTAGGTACAACGAGGAAACAAAGGATTAAAACGGCAACCCTCAGAAATAAATTGAAAGGCATGAGGGACGTCGTCTGCGAAGCAAGAAGATGTAAATGGTCCTGGGCAGGCCACATCTCTCGAGTGGAGGACAGTAGATGGGGCTACTCTTTGCTGCACTGGCACCCCAATGGCAAAAGAAGGCCAGGCAGGCAAAAGGCGAGGTGGGACGACGAAATAGTCCATTTCCTGGGATATAATAAACATTACTGTAGGGTGGCGCAGGACCGAGCCGAATGGGCTCGGTTAAAGGAGGCCTTTGCCCAAGATTGGGCTAGTTAAATTAAGCTATCTAGTCTTAATTTAATTATAAGGCTTAAATAAATAAATAAAAATTTTTATTGAACCTCTCTCTCTCCCTTCCAATTTGTCCTGATACTACGTAAATAAATACTTACTTGATTATAATTTAAAAGGAGTGGTAAAGTCAAAGTCCAATTGCAAAATTTTTTAAACAGAATTTGTAGATTTAGATCTTAGGAATAATTTTTTGTTATTAAAATAATTAAATTTTAAATGGCCAATGGGACCCCTCCCTCCCCTCCAGGAACCAGCTATACCGGATCCATTGAAAAATTTTCAAATTAAAACTTAGATTAAAATCTTGGAAATTTAAACCCCTATCTCTCCATTAGTTTTGAATAATTGAATTCTAGCAGGATCTCAAAGCACATTTTTTGTTTAAAATTTTTTTCAATTTGAACCCTTCCTTTCCAACATTTTTTGAATAATTAAATTATCTGCATAGTGTTATGTGAAACCCGAAATTTGAGAGGAGAAAGAGGTCCAATAGAAACTTTTGTGTTAACCAAAATCATAATTTTCTAGGATGTCATTCTACAATACAACATTTTGTTTGAATAAGAATTATGGATGGTCGAAGGTTCTCATTGTTCTCGATTTTCAATTTTTCAAATTTTCAAAAAATAGGTTGAAAAAATACTCCACCTGCAACAATCTCAAAGTACATAACTTAGCATGTTGTTAATCATGATTTCTGAGGAGTTGTGATTGGCTGATATCTTTATAACCTTTCTTTATTATACAGTAGAGTGCGCTTGCTTCGGAGCATTCTACCAGGCCTCCCTTGTCGTTACAAGTTCTCTCGCACAAAGACAGGACTTCACTACACGTCACAAGCCTTCATAAAACTGAACTCAATCATTCAATTTGGTCTGTTAAGTGTGGTGGTGTGATGTTCGAAAGCTATTAATTAAGATTTTCGATAAATTAGTGAAAAAATGGTCGAGTTAGGGTAATATTTCTTACCCTCGAAAACATGAGTAGCGATTTCAGTGTGTTAAAAATGTTTTGACTTTTTGAAATCGCATTTAAAGTGGAATTTACGTTGTTCTTAATATAGAATATTTCAAGATGGCTGGAAAGAAAACATAAATCTTTCGGATGTAATCATTATGAAAGAAGGATTTTTCAGAGGAACACGGAATTTTGAACGGTAAGTGAAATAATTTAGAGTTGAATTTCCTTGTATTGTGATTTTATCCACGACATCAGTGAATCCTTTTTGATCATACTGATTTCTAGTTGATCAAGTGACGTCGATGATCATTTCGTGAAAATAATATTCTGAAGTGGTTGTAATATTTTCTCAAAATTGCATTCGGGAATTTAATAGAAATTTCACAACAGTATTTTCTATAATATTAAATATTTCTCAATATTATACATTATTGTGCAACATTGCTGATGCTCGGTGGGTGGTTTAAATCAATAATTTTTATTCTAGCGAATATGGTGACGAGTGATGTGTTGTCTAATTTTAATGTAAACAAAGGTTATGTAATTGGAAATTTCGGACAGTAAAAGTGATAAATTTATTAGATACTAGGCATTTTCCATTTCGACTAATGTAAAATGTAAGTGCTAATGTCGCCGTTGTTTTCCATACGTGAATTGATGTTTACGTAAACATACGGTATTTATTGGATTTTATCAATGTGTTGCGTTCGTATATGTGCGATACGAAGTGGTTAAATTACATAATAATCGTTGATAGTTAACCCTTTAATAACCTATATTTGTTTTGTTGGACTTTATTTCGGACGATGACGAAATGTAAATTTTATTACAATTTGTTACAGAGACACTGCTAGTGTGACATGTTCACCCAACCACAGCTATCGTGTGTGGTGTCAGAGGGAACCGTCCTTACGCATCATAAAAAACGCAAACTCGATCACCATCACTATACCTCATCTGACGTGGTTTCTTCAACGACATCGACCTACGAATCTTCTAACTCGAACAATTCCACCAATGGCGGTGCCATAAATTATCGGAGACAGAATGCACACATCAAAACAAGCCCGTCAAGCGGCAGTCAGCAAAATTTCATTCGTGCATCTACCATTAAGTTATTAGATTCTTATACACGGTGTGGACAAAAGGTAAATTGCAATTCCGGTACAATGGCCAAGTATGTCCTCGAGTGAAGTCTAATTTGGGGATTTTGTTTCAGCGAAAATCTTGTGAAGGTAATGCAGAGAGATCTGAAGACAGTTGTAATACTACAATTACCACTACAACAAATCACAGTAAGGGTACCCAGGCGGGAGCAGGTACCCAGTCGGGATCTGCTGACGGGGACTATCAGTTGGTACAGCACGAGGTACTTTACTCAATGACAACGCAGTACGAGGTATTGGAATTCTTAGGTCGAGGTACATTCGGTCAGGTTGTAAAATGTTGGAAAAAAGGCACCAACGAAATTGTCGCTATAAAAATCCTCAAAAATCATCCGTCGTATGCTCGTCAAGGACAAATTGAAGTAAGTTTGAATTCAGCTGGTACATTCGATGGGATTTTCCAAATGATCTTATACCTAATTACTCTCCAGGTCAGTATTCTATCTCGTTTGAGTCAAGAAAATGCCGATGAATTCAACTTCGTACGTGCTTACGAGTGTTTTCAACACAAGAACCATACATGTCTTGTGTTCGAGATGCTCGAACAAAATTTATACGATTTTTTGAAACAGAATAAATTCAGCCCTTTACCTTTGAAGTACATTCGTCCAATACTACAACAAGTACTAACAGCTTTATTAAAATTGAAGGTAATAATTTTTTCGTACTTCTATTTTGATGATTTATTTGTTATGGTGTTTACGTCGTTTCGTGAGAATTATTTTGGAGTTGAGTGGAAGTGAGTGGCCAATTTTTGAAATCAAAGTTGTATGCTTTTTTGTTGGATATTCTCACGAAACATCTGAACATTTTTTCATTAGAATAAAGTGCTAACTAATGTTTTTTTTTTTTTTTTTTTTTTTTTTTCGAAATAGCAACTGGGATTGATTCACGCTGATTTGAAACCGGAGAATATCATGTTGGTTGATCCAGTTCGCCAGCCTTATCGTGTCAAAGTGATCGATTTTGGTAGTGCTTCACATGTTAGCAAAGCTGTTTGTAATACGTACCTTCAAAGCAGATATTATCGAGCTCCGGAGATTATTTTGGGTTAGTTGAATGTTAATTTAATGATGGATCGAGTTTTTCACAACTTGGGATTCGTTTTGTGAGGTCTGAGCCATCCTTCCTTCGCCCAGCTTTTGAAAAAATACATTTAGAGGCATAATTCAGTGCATTTATCGATGCTTCATTACTATTCAATTCGTAAAAAATATCGTGGGACAGTTGAGTGACTTGTGAAATGAAATGGGGTTTTCTAAGAATACGGTGTCTTTTTTTTAACTGACTGGGCGATAATGGTAGAAGTTTATAGGGTCATTAACATGAATTATTACTGAATCAGTGTTCGTACCAGTCGAACAAATTTTGAAGAAAAAAAACATCGTAAATACCCACCTCCCCACACTTGTAAGACGTCAGCAAGCTTCGATTTCGTAGGGTACAAGAAAGAAAATCATTTGTCATTATCATTATACAGTAAAAAGAATAATGGGGTTGGTGGTGAACTGGCGAATAGCCTTAGGAAGACATTCACCTTATCACTTTTACATTTTTTTTTTTTTTTTTTTTTTTTGTAGCTACTTGTTTTCCAGATTTGACCTTTTTTTTCTTTGCTGAATTTTTAAAAATATGAATGTATCTCAAATTATGTAATGCAATTTTAATTAGTTGGTTCATCGTATCGTTGATATCTTCGTTTCGAAATTAAATATTAAGGAAACCAAACTTCATTTATCGTTTTTGTAACGATAAAATGACGTTCATTTTTATGACGAGGTGTCGATTTTGATTGTTTTTTTTTAGTTTGTATGTAACTTGTCTCTTCTTCCACGTGTTTCTATTTTTTATCAGTGGGATGTGGTAATATTGATTTATATTTTCCCTATACTTTCATCGGTAATTTTCCTATGGAATTCACGTGAATGTAATTGTGTATCTTGTTGTCGTGTTTTTTTTTTTTTTTTTTTTTTCAATAATATTACGTAACATGTTAAAGGAAACCTTTCCTCCATCTTTATTTCTCTTTTGAAATTAATATCGTAATTATAAGTCGAAAATAAGAAGGATAAAAAAGTAATTGGCGTTATTTGATATGTTTTAGAAATACGTCAATAATGACGTGTTATCTACGTTACGCTTCGAATTTTAATTTTCAGTGAATTACGCAGTGCTGCGATTTTTTTTCTCGCGAAATTCAAAGATATTATTTATAAATTGCGATACTAATGTTTGAATTTTTTGTTTTAGGTTTACCGTTTTGCGAAGCTATTGACATGTGGTCGTTGGGATGCGTGGTGGCGGAATTATTCCTAGGGTGGCCTTTGTATCCTGGATCGTCGGAGTACGATCAAATTCGTTACATTAGTCAAACTCAAGGATTACCAACCGAGCATATGTTAAATAATGCTTCGAAAACAACGAAATTTTTCTACAGAGATATGGATAGTACATATCCTTTTTGGAGACTAAAGGTAAATACGAGATAAACGAATGTGAAAAATATTCCGATCGAGTATAATCTAAATTTCGTTTTTTATTCGAATAGACGCCCGAAGAACACGAAGCTGAGACTGCAATTAAATCGAAAGAAGCTCGAAAATATATATTTAATTGCTTAGACGATATCGGTCAAGTTAATGTTCCTACGGATTTAGAAGGAGGCGAATTACTAGCCGAGAAAGCAGACAGACGCGAATTCATTGATCTTCTCAAACGAATGCTCACCATGGACCAGGTGGCAATACCAAATACCAATTAAACATCCTACTTGGGCGTGATGTTACTTTTTCGACGTAATTTAATCGACTTGGTATGTTACAGGAACGACGTATTACGCCGGGTGAAGCTCTGAATCACGCATTTGTAACGTTAGCTCATCTAGTAGATTACGCTCATTGCAATAACGTAAAAGCTAGCGTACAAATGATGGAGGTTTGTCGCCGTAACGGTTACGTGAACAATTCCAGCGGTAGCTCGCACCATCATCATAGTTCGGCCGGACCACCGCAAGCGGTCGTCGCCAATTTCGTACCGTCTTCGAACGGTAACGTTACATTGGCGTTTAATAACCAACTGACGAATCAAGTGCCACGTATTATGCGCGAACGTACGGTGGCTGCGCCGCCGCCGGCTCCACCGCCACATAGTTTTGATAATTTGGTAAATATTCGACGTTCGTGTACTGTAAATGTGAGAAAAACTACTGTTTACGTAATACGAATTTTTTTCCATTCGTTTTCAGTACCAATTGTACAACAGCCGTACAGTAGCTAGACAGTACGGCGGTAGCGGTCGAAACGATCCGTTTCAGCATCAATTATCGATACTATGTTCCGGTAGCTATCAAGGTATGCCGTCTCCCGGTAAACACGTCACCGTGGTCACGCAACAGCCACCGCAACTACAGATCCAGCCACCTATACTATCTCAACAGGTCGGTTTCGACGGCACCACGATAGCCGACTTGTGTGCGAGCGGTGGAAATCACCGATATAATCGGCTGGACGGATTACAGGTGGCTGCCCAACAACAGTACGTGCCCGTTTCGATGGTAGAGCCCAGTGGCAGGCAGATGTTGGCTGTGCAGACGTCCTGGCCGACGTCTAGCCGGCCAATGGCTGCCATTGTTCCTTCGTGGCAAGGCATTCCCACCCAGCATGCCACCATACAGCAGCCTTTATCTGATTTGACCGATTGGGGTAGGCCGTTGTTGGTGGATTCGTCAGCGCTGATCCAGGTATGCCCGGATTCATCTCGGTGTCTTAATTTACGAGTGGATCGACACAGTTCTGGTTTTTTTTCAGCACCATGGAAAATTTACCAAGTTATCAATATTACATAGATACTTAATATTCAAAATTGGAGGGGAGGGAGGAGTCCAATCGCAATTTTTGTAATAACCAAAATTATTTCTAAGGCTTCAAGCTACAAGTTTTGTTTGAAAATTTTTTCAATTGGACCCCTACCTCCACTAGTACTTGATAATATAGTATGTATCTATGTCATATTATGCTAAATTGAATGGAAGGGAGGGGTCCAATCACAATTTTTGTAATAACTAAAATTATTTCTATCTCCTCAATCTACAATTTTTGTTTGAAAAATTTTGCAATTGGACCCCTCTCCCAATTTTGAAAAATATCTACCCAATGTTATGTATAATGGGGGGAGAGGGAGGGATCCAATCAAAATTTTTATGATGACCAAAATTATTTTTTGTATCTTCATCTACAACTTATATTTGACATTTTTTTCAATAGTGCCCTTCCTCCCCCAATCCTTCAATTTTTAATTAGCATCTTCGGAGTGTTATGCAAAATCAGTGGGGAGGGAGGGGTCCAATTGAAAAAATTTTCAAACAAAAGTTGTAGCTTCAAGTTCTAGGAATATTTTTGGTTATTACAAAAATTTTGACTTGGTAAATTTTCGATGGTTCCAAAAGTTTCCATATCGATCTATACGATTTTTTAAATTTTCTTGTTCTAATTAACGTTTTTAATAAAAATCAACAGGATCAAAGACCAGTCGCGTTTACCACCGAAGTATACGACGGATTGGTAGAAAGCCCGAGTACAATTAGAAGCACTGCCTGGGAGAAACGATCTAGCGGTGTATCGAAATCGTCTCAACATTTGGCTCCCCCATCGTCTATTCCGCACCACCATCATCATCATTATCACCATCATTTGACGGTTCCGCGTAACAGCGATAAAAAAGATACCCAATTGAGTCCGGTAAAGAAACGTGTCAAGGAAGGTACTCCACCTAATGGTAAGTGAACTCGAGGGTAATGTGATAATGTTAAATTTAAACAGTCGGTTCATTCTGTTGTATTTTTGTTACAGAATGTGTAGTAAGTCGTCGTAATCGCGGTTCACCGGTAATTGGTTTGAATCTGAATCATCATTGGCAGCATACGAGCAACGGAAATTCTGGACATATGAATACGGTAAATAGATAAATCGACGAGGATAATGTGATAGAATAAATTGATGTAGGCGACGACGATATGAGCTAATATTATGTATTTTCCATTTCGCAGATAACATCTAATCGGCAACAAACGATCACTATTAATGACACGCCATCGCCAAGTGTAACTGTAATCACTATCTCCGATAGCGAAGATGATGTTGCACCAAAGAGGTACTATTTTGTTTTACATATTACAGCGATGATATTACAGCCCGGTAAAATGGAGAAATTAAATCGTATTTTGTGCCAATAATGATTTTTTGGTTTTGAAATGTTCCTTTCGGTTTGCTAATTAACCACTACAAAATCTTCGAACCTCAGCCCCTCCGCGATTCCCCCAAATGTGAACCTTAAGAAACCACTTCTTTGTTTTTCGCCTGTAACTCTTGAAAAATATGGGTTAAAACATAAAAATGATAATAACTTAAATTGAAGTACATGAAATTTTCTACAAAAAAGCTTATATTCATTTTTGTCGAGAAGTGAACGGGTGGCGCAAAATCACGCGTTGAAATATACAGGGTGCCCATAATTTTTCAAAATATGAGTTGAAGCTTATATTCGTTTTATTGCCAATCAAAAAAAAAATGTAATTTGGTCAATTTTTGATTCACTTTAACTGGGCTCTACCTATAAAGTAATTGAAAACTAACGATAAACTTCTTTTTGATTTTTCAGCGCACCCCAACCAACTTCGATGACACATACGAGAAATTCGCATAAATCACATCAAAGGAAGAACGTAATTTCTTGCGTCAGCGTCGGAGATAGCGACGAAGACTCGCAACAAAGTCCCAAACATCAAAGTTACCAAAGCACAAGGGTAACGCCGGTCATTTATCCACATACGCCAAATATACTACAACATCAACCTGTAAGTGATATTCACATCACGAGTACATTCACTATTTGGATGATAAATTTTCTAATTTAAAAATCTGTCCGTATAGACCATTTGCATCGGTAGTCCTAAAGTAGAATCGGGTCGTTATGTACAACACCACCAACCGCAGAACGGCTCTATTCAGTACCATCATTCGAATTCGTCTCAAATGTACGTTCCAACTCCGACAGCTTCGAGTCACAGCGTTAAACACGAACCGCATCATAAGTAAGTGACTGAAATATGAGGAAGGGAAGGGGTCGTGAATCCGCGATGTCTGCTCTCTATCTTCCTCGACTCAGTCTCAGTTCGGTAGAAATACAGTGCTGCTCTTGAAAAAAAACACGTGAATTTAGACGATAAAAGAAAACCCTTAGCAAAAAAATGGCCAAACAACCACCTGCGACAGATAACAAGGCTGGTATATTAATGTTTGTTTTAATATTTTCCTTTAGTTCGACATATTCATCATCAATTACGCAATCTCAGAAAAAGAGATTATTGGCGAAAACTCAGAACGAATTCGTTATACCAGCTACTACGCATAACGGTTCGGTGGTTACTAAGCAAGAACCTTCGAACGTCACTTCAGAATTACAGTACTGTAGTGGAGGTTCGTCGTGTAAAGATCTTTACCACTGCGTCGCTCCCCAAGAGCAGCACATTGTTTATGCGACGTAAGTGCGAACGAATTTAACTGTTATACGCTATCGCGTATCATGCATATATGCATCTTCCTTAAACGTAGCGTATTAGATTGGTTCGTTGCATCGGTGGTGTAAAAAAAAAACACCGTGTAATTGACAGGGTTATGGGAATTAGAAGGAAAAAAATAGAACCGTTGAGCAAGTAGTCCGGAATTGGATTACGATACCGTGGTTAATTTTCGTTTTGTTTTTTGTTTCTTTTTTTTCCGGCACGTCGCAGAGATAAACGTGTTTCGTATGCAATTCCGTCAGCTCATAAAAGAGGTGTTTCAAATTCGAACGATACTTATCAAGTTCAACCTCCGGCTGCTCATTCGGGTCGCGAGCAGCACGTCATTACTAGCTCGAAAACATCTGGATGGCAACAGCAAACTTTACCGGTACATCAAGGTTATAGGTAAGCGATTGAAAAAAATTTTTATGTAAAAATTAATTATTGAGGCTGGGCAGAGTAATTATGCATTTGTGACGATAACTATACCTTTTGGAGCGTTCAAGTCCTAACATGAAATTTCTATAAGTTCTTTGCGTTTCATGACGTACTGATCTCATAACGAATATTTTTCAATCAAATTTCGTAAATTAAATTTTTAAATTTTGGAAAAAAAATTGAAGGATTTTATGTGATTTCTTTTTTCAAACTACTGATGGAATTTTAAAAAATTTCAAAACAATTTGAAAGTTTTTCAGATCAAAAAAAGTTTTGGGATATTTTTTGTGAATTGAAAAATATATAAATCGACGTGGACGTGTCAAAACCACGTATGTTGGAATATCAAAATTTTACAGTAGAGACAAAAAACGTCGCCAAAAATACACGCGTCTTACGTGATTTTTAAAAGTAAATAAGCCGATTGGAACGTAAGAATTCGACTACGACATACGAGGTGATCAAAATTAGATTTCACCATTTTTTTCCTATAAGAAACCCCAAAAAAGTGATTTTGCTGAAAAATCCGACATACGTGGTTTTGACACGTCCACGTCGAAATGTATTTTGATATAATTATCAACTTTTCAGGAAATTTTCAAAACATTGTCGCCACAAAAATATTTCGAATTTTTTTAAAGACATTTTTGAAAAATTTCAGACGATATTAGTGAAATTTGAGAAAAATATGGTTGGATATGAATATTTTCATCAGGGAAATTTCGAATTTTTTCACAGAGGTTTTAACTCTCGAGGTAGTGAGGATAATGAATTTTATCAAAATTTCAATAAACGCAAACGTAGTGAAATAATCCAAAAACTTAAGTATATCGAAAAATCAAAATTTCATCCATTATTAAACAAAATATAAAAGAAGGAGTTTTTTTTGCTACTTTGAATTTTTTTGTATTAAATTTAGGTTGTTCTTATTTTTTGAGAGAAAATAGGAGGAAAACTTCACAATTTTCTTTCGTTTTTGAAGGAGTCGTTTTCTGAAAATTTGATGAACAGTGGCGAAAAATAAAGTAGTAAAAAAGTAGTGCGTTAAGAAAATCCTGAAATGTTTCTTAAATTATTTTAATGAATTTCTGATTTTTTTTTCAGGAAAAATTTGTAAATATTTTCTTTGAACAAATTTTTGTAAGAAAGTTTTCGTGGATTTTTTTAGAAAATTTCTTTATTTTAAGTTTTGTAGAATGTTTAAACTTTTTTCAAAAAAAAAAAAAGGAATTCGTTTGAAAAATGTTTAGTAGCATTTTAGAAGTTTTTCAAGGGCATTTAAAAATTTTTAGATGAATTTTTTTCTGTAAAATTTGGGGAAAAATTATGGAATTTTTGAATTTTTTTCAGAAAAAGTTTGCAAATACTTGCATGTACCTAGTACTATTTTCTTTAAACGAGTTTTTGTGAACTTTTTCTAGAGGATTTTTTTTTTTTAATTTTGAAAAAATGTTTGAACTTTTAAAAAAATGGAATTCGTTTGAAAAATGTTTGGTAAAATTTTAGAATTTTTTCAAGGGCATTTCAAAATTTTAAAGATAATTTTTTGTAAAATTTGGGGAAAATTGTGGATTTTTTGAATTTTTTTCAGGCTACCTTTTAGATAAATTTTGATAGATTTTTCAATTTTTTTAGGAAAATTTTGAAATATGTTCCTTTAAATGAATTTTTATGTGGATTTTTTAAAAAGTTTTGGTACAATTTTTCAATTTTTTTCAGGATAGTTTTGAAATATTTACTTTCAAAAAACATTCTAATGAGGATCAATTGAGAATTGTAAAGTAAATGTTTGAAAACAATTTTTGATTTTTTTCAAACACAATTTGAAATATTTTTTTTCAAAAAAGTTTTTAATATTTTTTTGTGAAATTGGGGGGGGGGGGGGGGGGGGGTAAAAATATGGATTACCTTTTTGAATTTTCGTCAGGAAAAATTTGAAATTTTTCATTAAAATTTTGATGAAGTACCTAACTGATTTCTTGAACAATTTTTCAGTATTCAAAAGAGAAATTTTTTAATTCACTTTCAAAAAAAAAAAAAAAATCAGAGGATTTTTCTATGAATTTCACAAAAAATATTTTGATGGAACTTATGAATATCTTTTATTAAGTATAATATTGAATATTTTCTTTCAGAAGCAAAAGTAAAAAAAAATTGATTTAATTTTTGAATTTTTTCAGGAAAATTTTGAAACTATTTAATTCGTTCAAAAAAATATTGTTATCTACTTCGGTAATTTTTGTGAATTTCTTATTTCGATCTTCAGTATCATTTCAAATATTTCCTTAAAAAAAAAAAAAAAAAAAAAACGAAAAATTGAAAGAAAGAAAAAGTTGAGATAATTTTTTGTGACTAAATGCTTTTCAAAAAAATCTAATCTTTTCTTGAAAAAAAATAAGGATTTTCGTAAAACTTGAGAAATTAATGATAAAGTTTTTGGTGATTTTTTTTTAATTTAAAAAAATAGTTTACCTTATAGGGTTTTTTTTTTAACTTTTCTGGGAAGGTTTGATATGTTTCTTTTCTAAAAAGAAAATGAATTTCGTGTAATTTAAAAAATTGATCGGAATTTTGAATATATTTCCTTTCTTCAAAATAATAAATTTTCAAGAAAATTTTTTGTGTCAATTTTTGAAATTGTTTTTTCAAAAGAAATCCTGCAATGAAGATATTTCTAATGGGCTTTGGAAGAATAGAGGGGTTTAGAAAGTTTAGTTAGCGGATTTTTTTTTGAAAAAATTTGTTTTTTTTATAAGAACGAATTTGTCCATTTTTAAGAGCATTTTTGCCCATATTTCGTCAAAAATGAATGCATAATTGGCCCAGCCCTATTCATTATTGAAAAACGTTTATTTATAATATTTTGCAATTTTATTTTCAGTACTTCGCACTTATCGCCACAATCGTTAGCTACGAATAGAGGTTTATCACCGTTAGCTGGACAACCGATTTATCATCAAAGTGACTTATTCCGTAGACAAGCTGTATACGTAACGACAACGCAACCAGCCACAGCATACTTGCCGGCCGCTCAAGTACCGGCAGCTTTTACGACTGGGTATATGTCTTTAAAATCGATACCTAACCTTTTTCAGTAATTTTCACATTTCAATTTGTATTCTAAATTACGTATAAATTTTGCATTATAGACGAGCAATACCACCACCAGCTCACCACGCCAGCGCTCGTCCTTTACTGACCACTCACACTTCGCATCCCTTGCCAGCTCACATGCAACCGGGAGCTGTATTTCCGGCCCATCCTCAAGCGGTGGCAGCTACATACGGGTATCTTAGTCCGAAAACCCAATACCATCATCAGCCATCAGCCGGATTATGGTTCACCGAGTAATTCAAAAATGTCTGATTTACGCCGGGCGTTGTTATCATTGTTATTTTTGTACTATTCTAATGATAGTAGTTATCAAAGAAATGGGGTAAGATTGGTGGAGATAGTTTAAGTATAACGTTTAGCGTTCCTTTTAACAAATTTTTGTTTTCAAGTATTTTTATGTACTAATTTTCACATGTGTATTTATTTTTTGTTGTGTTTATGGAGAGAGAAAAAAATTGTTAGGCTTTGTGTCGAATGTTAATGATTGATTCATTACACAACCTAAATTAACTACAAACAGTTTCGGTATAATCTTTATTTTAGATAACTACCTCGTGTAGATACTTACTATTGGTTTGTTTGTTTTCGCTATTTATTCTTCCCTCCACCGAGGACATTTTTTTTTTAATAACGGACGTAAGAGAAGGTATTAGTTTTTTTTTTTATTATTATTTAATTCTACTTACAGTATGGAATAACTATTAGGATAGATTTAAATTTTATTAATTTACCATTTGAAAATGACAGCGATTGACTTCGTACACGTGCCGTGTTAATTGTGAATTTAACCTGAAAAATTGATAATTTATTCGAAAATTGTGTACTTTAAACAAATACGAGATCCTAGTCGTGTGACCTGTTTTTTAGTATAAATTTAGTCGTTAATTTGTGTTCGCGCGGTAGTTCCCTTTGTTTTATTTCTTTGTTTACTTTTTTTTCTTTCTTCTTTAATTACGTGTGTACGTGTCGGTGACATGAGAGAAGTGAAGATTGGGTGTGTGTTGATGAAAATGTTCTGTTCAAATGTTAGTTATCCTCTTTTATTCTTTTTTTAATTTTTTTTTTTTTAGATACGAATTCGTGTTGTATTTAGATCTCTTGCATTTTTACCAGTTGTACATAGGATTAGTTTTAAGCAAATTGTGTACAAAGGTTATTTTTTTTATTTAACGTTATTTTTTTGATCATTTGCACTTATTTATTTTGAGAAATTTTTTTATTCTATTTTTCTTCCTATTATGTATTTTTTTAACCAGTATTTTCATTATAGTAGTCATTAATATATTATTCTATTATTGCGAGGGAGTAATTCCTCGTCGAGGTCTGGTCTTCTGTGTATATTTTTATAAGTGCAAATCGGTCTATTTTTTTACGGTATTGAGTACTTTTTTACGGGCTAGATTTGATCCGCGGTGTAATACAATGAACCAAATTGGAAGGAAATGTTTGTTTACTTAATTATTTACGTACCTAATTTGTTTTTTTCGAATTGAATTCTTGAATTTTATTTTCATACATATTTTACTTTTATTAACGGATAATTTTTTATTATTATTTAGACGAAAAGAGAGAATTTAGAAAAGTAGTCATTATTTTTGTGATTTACAGCATTTTCTGTGTTTTTACTATATTGTTTGAACCAAGGGATATTAATTTTTTTTAAATTTCAAATTTCCTTTTAATTTTTTTTTTTTTTAAATTCGTGGCTTGTTTTCACGTTTACTCGAGTTTTTGTTTTTTATTACGTTTGATTAGCTTTATCGCGTATTATTCATTTGGTCAATTAATTGCAGATTTTTTTTTTTTTACTAAAGGAGCATTTTCGCGTAAGCTAAAGTGTTTTCCCTCTTTTTTTTATTGGCTATATATATTTGTAACGAATTATTTTTCTTTTTTTTCATAATCATCAATTGAATAGGCTGACTAAATCAGGAATATGTTTTTCGCTTTGTGATAATTGGCACTTAATAAGTCGTTTATATATTTTTATAATGTAAATACGGTTGTGTTAGCAATTTGTAAATGTGCGCTAGAGTTTTTCGTGTGTTTACGTTTCATTTCATTTTTTTTTCCTTACCTCCTCCGCTAACCGTGTGTTTTATTTATTTATTTATTTATTTATCGTAGAATGGAGTTTCGTAATGAAGTTATAACTTTGTTAAATTACGATGTTACGATATGATCGTTTCGTTAGGACGTGATGAAAAAGATAGGATTTCTTCTCAAATCTTAACGTAGTTAATAGAAAAGAAAACGGATAAAATAGCATTAGTATTTTTAAAATTTATTTATTTATTCGTTTCTATTTTTATAAAATAAGTTTTTACGTATCGTAGGATGTTTATTTTTGGTACGTAAATCACTTCCCTTTTAAGTGTAGATTCTTAGAATAATTGTGTAGTTCCTACCTCGCATTCCCCCCTCCTTGCTAAATACTACGAGAATTTTTGGTACAAATATTAGCTGCTGAACCTTTTTTAAATGACTTCCTAGTGTGGTATATCGTCTGATCAATATTCGATTATCGTATCGCGTCCCGAAAATTGCTCGATCATTTTGTTACCTTAGTGAGAGGCGTATTCAGGGATTTTTCTTTTGTAATTCTTTTTTTCTAGACTGAGTGAGGCAATACTTAGTAGGTATTAACGAGTATAGTACAAAGGTATTATTATAGTAACGAATGATTTTGGTAATTTTCGACCTGGACGAACGAAATCGTCGTTAATTTAACGAAGTTATTTATTTTACAGGGTAACGTATCTGAACAAAGGAGGAAGGACTTGTGCAAAATTATGGTAAATTATTCAGTATCGTTCTTCCTCTTTCATTAGTAATTATGAGCTTATTTTTCAGTGATATACTAATTTATAAGATGATTAATCATGATTTAGCCGCGTGACGTGTGTAATTTTTGCTTTTTAAAAGAAAAATGAAAAAAAAAACTATTACGTAAAACCGTAGTTAAGGGTGTTTTTAATTTTAATCGTTGTATTTTTGTCTTTTTTTAAAAAAAAAAACCGTATCGAAAGGTTAGTCGTGTAGTACACATATCAATGTGAAGAAAAAAATCCTTGTAATGGTGTAAATAATTTCATCCGAATGATTTTTTTTCTGCTAAGAACGTGTAGCTGAGATGGAATTTTTATCATCATTATTCTACTATTTATTAAAGAAAAAAAAAAATACTATAAATTTTCTAATTTTACTGTATTATTTAAGAATATCAAATCGCCCAAGTGTAAATTATATTGGAGGTATTTAAAACATACGCTGTGTATTTAAACAGTATCTAGTACCTAGATTTTATGATATTGAAAACTTAAACAAAATAGTATGTAAAGTATTTGATCAAGTTTTTTTCTCTTTTAACTGGCTTTCATTATAATTAGTTTATTCGAAACGTAAGCTTTTCTCTATGTAATTCTCTTCTTGGTTATTGGAACGTATGTAGCTTTATAATAGAAATACGTAGCACGTAAATATGCATTAAAAGGTTTAAAGGAATATGTATATCGTCCGGTGAATGAGTAATTAACTTTGGCCAAAGTTCTCCCTCTTCTTATATAAGTACCTGGTTCGTTTAGTAGTGGAAGCAACAACTTACCTATAATATAAACAAAATATATAATTTTGTTATTTTTTTCTGATATCAAAAAATAAAAATAATGATAGTGTTTTTAAATTTTATTTTTCATCTTTCCTTCAGAAAAAAAAAATTGTAAATGAAAAAGTTCATATAAAATGACTTGTTCTTTTTTTTGCAACTAATGTTCCTTTATTATACTCGAGAAAATATGTTTTTTCAAAAGTCAAAACCCATCTTGAATCCACTTACATAGATTTTTTTCGTTTACAATAGATGATACCATAATTCTTGTGCACCTGTGATATTAGACTATTTAAAGAAATCGATTTGGCTTGATTTTTTTAAAACTCATCCGGTATAGTACAAGTTGATGTTTTTTTCTTAAATACCTAAGTATCCAACAGGTTTTGAAAATTTTAATTTACTTTTTTTTGTCTTATATTACTATTCTCTTTTTTTTATATATCGACCATTTTATTATATTGGTATAATGTTGCATTATTTATATTCATTGTAACTATTTTATAATCCTTTGTACCGTCTATGAGTTTTCATGCATTAACGATTATAATTACGTAGCTACTTTTAATGTGTTAGTAGGGATTTTAGGGGTTTATTAATATATCTACATAAACGAAATAAAGATAAATGCACTGCATAGTTATATGGTGTTTTATTTAGAATGAGTTTTCTTCTATGTAGACCTAGACATAGACAATGCATCTATGCGACAGAACAAATGCCCAATTTTATGGGCCTTTTTTTTAGACCCGGTAACTTGGAGGTTTTCTGAAGGGGTAGCAGGTTGAAAATTTTTTCATGTTGAATGTAAGAATTATTTTTTCTTTGAAAAATTTATTTCAATAAAGATTTGAGGATTTATTTCTCTACAAAAAATTGTAACTTTTTTTAATCCAAAAAATTGGTATAAAAAATTAGGATTTCCCATAATCAAAGGTATTTCCTTCTAAAAACTAAAAAAAATATATAATTTTTTTATGCTGACTTCGAAGTCCAAATCAAATAAAGATTTTTTAGGTAACTTCTAAAAATTAAGTATACCTGCTTCAAAAAAAATCAAAATATATTTTTTTATCCAAAAAAAATTATTGAATTTTTATTTCAAAACAATTTAGAATCCTTTTCTAAAAAACTTCAGAAAATTTTTAATAAAGTTACAAAAAAATGAGAAAAATTATTCTAAAAAAAAAAAAAAAATGAAAGATTTCTTTACTTCAAAAACATAGAATTTTTTATTCCAATAAATAGAGAAATTGTTATTCCTAAAAAAATTCTACATTAGGCAGGTAAAAAAAAATTTCCCTGAAAAAAATTCTGATTTTATATTTATTTCTAAAGAATTGAGAATATACTTATCTTTCACCAAAAAATTGGCACTTCAAAATATACCAATTATTGAGATTACCTATTTTTTATTCCAAAAATAATGGGATTTTTTTTTTTCAATAAAAAATTTAATAGGTAGGTAGAGGTATCATTTTTACTCCAAAAAAATGAGTCCAATAATTAAGATTTCCTCCTAAAAAGTAAAAAAATTGATTTTTTCGAGAAAAAAAAACTGAAAAAGTTTGCACATCAAGAACACGAGAGAATTTTTTTATTCAAAAAAATAAAATTTTGTTACTCTCGGAAAAAAAATTAAAATAAAAAATTTGGATTTATTCTTGAAAAAAACATAAATTCAACTTTTTTAAATTAAAAAAATTTATATCTCATTTATCTTAGAATAAAATAAAAAAATAATACTTTTTGCATTAGTCGGCAACTTCGGCTTAAGAAAAATCATTTTTTTGAAGTAAAAAAAGTAAGAAAAATCTTTCAATTTTTCGGAAGAGAACCCCTCATTTTTTTGAGAAAAAAATCCTAGATATTTTATCTCAATTAAGAAAAAGGTAGGTACCTACTTAATTTTTTTTGAAGTAATCTCATTTTTTGAGGGGTTTTTTCGAAGTAAAATACTCATTTTAATCTCATTTTTTTTAAATCTTTCAACTTATTTGAAATTTAAAAATTTCTCAATTTTTTGTAAGTACATTTTTAAAAATTTTTTAGATTGAAAGTTTTTAAAAAATCTCAATTTTTAGGATAGTCATTTTCACATTCAAGGTTTGGAAAATATTCAACAGGACCAACCATCGGAAAAAATTGAACCACACTACAAAAAATTCTATGTTACTGCCAATTACGCTTATTATGATTGAGAAATTTTTTTCTTCACGTGCATTGAAAAATTGATTTTTTTTTTTTTAAATTCATAAAAGAATTTTCTCTACAAAAAAATTCAAGATTTTTTTCTCGAAAAAACAAAACTTAACACTGACTTAATTGCAAAAAATTGACATTTTTTTTTTATTACAAAAATCAATTGCAAATTTGTACCTACCTATTATTGTTAAAAAAAAAAAAAATAAATAAAAAATAAAAATCAGAGATTTTTTTCTCTTCAAAAGAAAAAATATGGTTTATTTCCGTGTTTATTTCCCAAATAACTAGTTATGAAATTTTTTTCTCCAAAAATTTGAGAAATATTTTTACGCTGACTCCAAAAAAATTCAAAAAAAGTAGAGAAATTTTTAAAGGTACCCGACCTACCTATACTTTGAAAGAATTAATAATTTTTTTTGTTGCAAAAAACATGAGAATTTCATTTATTTAAAAAAGAAATGAAAATTTTAATACCTATTTTATTTCACAAAAAAGGGGCTTTTTTCAAATAACTTGAAAAATGATTTTTCTAAAAAATTGAGATTTTTTTCTCTGCAGAAAATAGGAAGGGTTTTATACTAACGTCTAGTTTGATTGTTTTGTTTACATTCATGGGGTGCAACTTCGATAAATTTTTACCATGTCCAGTGCTACATAATACTTTATAGTCAAAATTGGAAGGGAGGAAGGGGTCTAATCGAAATTTTTGTAATAACTAAAAGTATTTGTACAACTTCAAGCTACAACTTTTGTTTGAAAATTTTTTCAATTGGGCCCCTTACCTCCCCCCTGTTTTTAAAAATGTATTTGAAGGAGTTGGATTATCCAAAATTGGTGGGGAGGGAGGGATCCGATTGAAATTTTTGTTATCACCAAAATTATTCCTAGTACTTCAAGCTACAACTTTTGTTTGAAAATTTTTTCAATCGGGCCCCTTACCCTCCCCCTGTTTTCAATAATGTATTTGAATGAGTTGGATTATCCAAAATTGGAGAGGAGGGAGGGGTCCAATCGCAATTTTTGTGATAACCAAAAGTATTAGCAAAACTTCAAGCTACAACTTTTTTTTGAAAACTTTTTCAATTGAGCCCCTCTCTCTCCACTTATTTTGCATAACACTCCCAAAATACTAATTAAAAATTGAAGGGGGAAGGGGAAATGGGTCCAATTGAAAAATTTTTGCAACAAACTTGTAGCTCAAAGTTTTAGGAAAAATTTTGGCCATGACAAAAATTGCGATTGGACCCCTCCCTTCCCTCCAATTTTGGATAATCCAACTCATTCAAATACATTATTGAAAACAGGGGGAGGGTAAGGGGCCCGATTGAAAAAATTTTCAAACAAAAGTTGTAGCTTGAAGTTGTACAAATACTTTTAGTTATTACAAAAATTTCGATTAGACCCCTTCCTCCCTTCCAATTTTGACTATAAAGTATTATGTAGCACTGGACTGGGTAAAAATTTATCGAAGTTGCACCCCATGAATGTAAACAAAACAATCAAACTAGACGTTAGTGGGTTTTATCTCCTAATCCCAATAAATTAAAATAGTCTTTTCAACTAATAATATTTTTTTAAGCTGTTGGTTTGGAAGTACAGAAAAGAGGGAAATAGGAATAACAGTTGTTTTGTAGTTAAAGATTGTTACGAAAGAAACCATTGCCATTGACCAACCAATTGACAACCCCATTTTTATGAATATTTCATAACGCTATTAAGGGTAGTACATATAGAATGAAGGAGGAAAAAACTATTTTTCTACATATTGTTTTTGAGTGGGCTGTTCGGGCTGTTCCTTTTCCAGGTGATGGTAAATATCAGTTCGTTGAACTTCAATAGTGTTTTTCAAATGTTATCTTTCGTCGACAATGATAAAATGTTCATAAAGTTGTCATTATTTTTAAGTTTGAAAAAAAATGCGTAGGTAAGGGTAAGAGGGTATAAGAAAGGTTCGAACTTGGAACTAGAAGCTGAGCAACAACAAGGTTATTTGTTGAATAGGACATTACCTACCTGTTCAGTTCAGATATTACATGACGTAGACGTAACGGTACCAGCGCAGTAGCACATGCTCCCTGCTCCCTGCATTCCCTTCAGGAAGTAAACATGGGTACATAAAGTCTCATATATTCGTGAACAGTAAATATTACGATTGCTTCGATAATAAAACTTTCTTTCGAACGAAATCAATTAAAGCGTTTCTCATGTTGTCAAAGGAATTAAGTCGAATCTTTTGATGTGAACCTTTCGAAAGGTAAACTTCGTGTCAAGGTTCTGCCATTTCAAAACGATGTAAGTATCGACCAAATTTCTACTCGAATTTTAAACCTTTATCTGTTGAAATTTGAAATAATTTTCTTTCGTTTCGGTTTGCAGTTTGATCGTAGTATGCGTAGAATGTAACCCAAATGGAGCTTTTCTACGTGTTCGATATGAAGAAAAATGTTTTAAATGGCTGCTTATGGAAAGTTGAACGATGTCAGGACGGAATCGAGATCTGTCCCCGTTGATAACAATTGTCTAAACGCTGTTCGTGCTTTACATCAGACGGTGGTTTGTTTGAGAACTGCTTTGGAACGATCGCAAAGCGAATTACATTTGTTGAAGAAAAAAGTACCCAGTCAGAAACCTAATCGTAAATATGATATCGCTATCGAACAATTATCATTAGAGAATCATATCCTCAGACGTAGAATTCTAGCTACTAAGAATAAAAATAGCATTTTCGATCGCGGTGCTAAAATTGAATGCTTTTCCATGGATAATCTGCAGAAAGATCAGGGAACCGAAGAAAAAGAAAATGAGACGACCGAACGGGTACCCGATGAAGATGGTTTTCAACGAGATGATTCGAAAGATGGCGAGAAAAGCGACGACGATAATCAGTTCATGTTTTTCAAGAAAACTGACTCCGAAGAATCGGAAGAAGTGGACGATATTGAACTGATATTTACCACCGAAGATACTAAAATTATCAGTTTCCAAGAAGAACTCGAACCTATATCGGACGATGGTGAACCGTACGAATCTAAGTCTGAGATTAATCGTCATAGCATTGCGACGCAATCGGTTCTCGTCGAGACTGACATTTCGAAATGCGGTATCGTTTATAAAGAAGACGACATGCTGCTTAGTCCGGTTACTCACCCAGGATTGAATTCGTCGTTTCGAAATGCTCTGAAAAAAGAACATTCTATCGAGAGAAAAACCAGCAGATTAGCTCATCCTCCGGTGAAAGCTGTAGTCAGCTTGGTAAGACCTATATTGAACAAAAACAACGCTTCTGTGCGTGATTCCGAAGCTCAGACTGATATTTCGGCTGTACCACCTCATTGGAAATCGGAAAGTTTCCTCGTGAATAACAAAACGTCGCAAAATTTCCCCACATTACCATCCAAATTTGCGATACCGATAAAAGAGCATCATCAAAAACCGCCTTTGAAACTGACAGAAAAAACGCAAGAAGCGAGAAGAATATTATTATCCGATATAAATTTCACCAGTATGGTGCCGGAGTTATCGAGAAGTGTAGATCATCTATGCCATAATGGTATTCGTCTACCTAGCACCAGTTTACAGACACCTTTTGCCATGAAATACCTCAAGAGTCCGGCATTGGCCAGTAGTGGTTCGTCGTATTCTAGATTCGAGTTCAATATGGGTAATTCTAGCTGGAACTGTTACGATAATTCGTACGCTTCCGATCAAGATAGATCGGCCCAGGATTTACAAGCTAAACGAAGGCAGTCGTGGAGACCTTCGATGTATTCTTTGGACGCGTATTACGTTAATCGCACTTCATCCGTTCCTCCGTCTCCAACGTTAAGACGACACTCGGCTGCTTTATCTTATTCTCCTACAGCTAACGCGGATACTCAATTTTATTACCCACTACCGGATAAATTCAGCGTCAAGACTTTCTCCAATTCGACGTTGAGAAACGCCAGCGCCACGTCCATTAATCACAAGCCTAAGGCTAAAGTTTCTTTTAAAGGTAAATCGTCGAATTTTTTATCTACGTTTGCGTTAGTTTAATTATTTATTTTTAAAACGTTTTGTATTTGCAGAATCACTCCTCTCAAAAAACACTGGATCTCGACAGTCGTTGCCGAATATGTACGTTGATACCGAAAGTGGCGAAGAGTCGACAGATTCTCTTATAGACGAGTCGGAAGAATGTGTCAGGAAATCGATAGATTCTACGTTGACTTCTATAGATTGGCCATATGTTGGATATCGTTACGTTGGACGTACTCATTCGGTGCCAAATTTATTTTTAGGTATTGAAAAAAATAGGCTTATGTAAGAATCAGGGTGTCTAACAGTCATGAAGAAGTCATGAATTTTTCAAAAAAAATCAGTAGATCAAGAGAAGTCATGAATTTTACTCTTTGAAGTCATGGACTACTTTTGATAATATTACCCGGGTGTGCAACATTACAAATTCGCTTGAAAGTAAAATTTTTCAAACTGCCGCATCTTTTCGAAAAAAAAAATGCATAAAATATTATTTCTCTGAAGAAGAAAATTAATTTTCTTGAAGATTTTTTTTTCGAGGGGGATGGAAATCTCTATTGTTTTGGGAAAATCCCTATTTCTTGTAATGAAAAAAAAGAAATTTTCTGGAAAGAAAAAAAAAAAAAAAATTCGTACGAAATTGCTGTACAAGGAATTGGAAAAAATATTTTTTAAAACTGTTACAACAAAATTCTCATTTATTTTATTTTTTTTAAATCAAAAATCTGAATTTTATTGTTTGGGAATTGAATTGTTTCGAAGAAAAAAATACTTTTCGAACTCTACAGTATAAAATCTCTATTTTTTTGGATTTTTTTTTAATGTTCTGACAAATAAAAATATTTTCCTTTTTTTTTGGGAGAAGGGTCTCTGTTTTTTGGAGAAAATTTTTTCATTTTTTAGAGTTAAAAAAAAAATTAAAAACGATTTTTTTGGTTCAAAATTTAAAAAAAAAATTGTTTTGGAATAAAAAATATCCAAAAATCTTTTCTTTTATTCCTTTTTATGGAGAAAAAAATAATTTTCTTATGTGAAGATATTTTTTTCAATTTCTGTGGAAAAGTTTCTTAATTTTTTCTTTGTGAAGAAAATAATTCGTTTCATTTTCGAAAAAAACTGTTTTATTTTTCAAACAATGATTTTAAATTTTTTTTTGAGATTTTTTTATTTTTTATTCCAGAAGAATTTTTAAAATTACCTATTGTTCAAAAAAAAACTTTGAAAATGAAACGAATTATTTTCTTCACCAAGAAAACATTAAGAAACTTTTCCACAGAAATTTTGAAAAATATTTTCACATAAGAAATCCATTTTTTCTCCAAAAAAAAAAAAAAATTGAGTCATTTTTTAGCATAGTATAATATGCTTTTACGGAGACCAAAATGGAAAAAAACGACCCCAAAATCCGACACCAAATTGGGGTAGGTTAGGTTACATTAGGTTAGGTTTGGATGGCATAAAAAAACTTAAAATTTTTTTAATAAATTCGATTTTTTAGACATTATGTCAGACATTTTGAAACTTGGAATTTTTTGATATTTTTTTATAAATTTTACGACTTTTAGACTTCTTATTTTTTTTAAAAGAAATTTTATGACTTTTTGGACATTTTAGCATAGTATATGTTTTTTTTAGACTTTTTAATTTTTTAAAATAAATTTCATGACTTTGGATATTTTGAAACTTGGAAAAAAAAATTTATTATTTTTTTAGAAAGATGACTTTCAGACATTTTGAAACTCTGATTTTTTTTTAAATTATACTTTTTAGACTTTTAAATTTCCGTGGAAATCGCGACTTTTTTAAAGAAATTTTTCAAATAAATTTTATGACTTTTGGACATTTTGAAACTTAGAAATGTTTTTAGAAATTTTATGACTTTAAGGATTTTTGTCAGACATTCTGAAATTTTTTATACTTTTTATACTTTTAAATTTCCGTGAAAATTAATATTCGTGACTTTTAGACATTTTGTCACGGAGTAAAAGCATAATATACTATGTTTCATACTTTCAAACGTAGTGTGGAAATAGAACCAACTAGGGGGTCCAGGGGGGCTTCGCCCCCCTGGCGAGGCGCGACGCGCCGAGTTTTTATGTTTTAAAACAATTTTTTAAATTCCAAAAAAATGAGAATTTTTTCTCCAAAAAACAGAGACCTTCCTCCCAAAAAAATGAAAATATTTTTATTTGTCAGAAAATTTTTAAAAAATCCAAAAAATGGAGATTTTTATACTCCAAGAGTTCGAAAAGTATTTTTTCTCCAAAACAATTCAATTACAAAACGATAAAATTCAGATTTTTGATTTTTTTTTAAATTAGAATTTTTTCGCGAAAGTTTAAAAAAATATTTTTATTCAAAAAAAAGAAAGTTTTTCTGTTGAAAAAATTGTTAAAAATTTTTTTAGGTGAGTTTTTTGCTGAAAATTTTTTGTTTCATTTCCAGGAAAAAAATCATTCTCACATTACAACATGAAAAAAAATTCAAGCATCCTCCTTTTAGGGAAGAAATTGAATTACACCCTTGAAAATTTCAAGTATTCGTTCAACTTTTTTTTTGAAATTGTATAGATTTTTTTGGTTACCAAAAATAAGGGGATCTCAGAGGGCATAGGCATAACTTAAAGAGTTCAAGGGGCATTCGCCTCCTCCCTCAATAATTTTTTAAACATCTATTTACCACAAAATATAAGGAAGAAATTTTTGTCCACCTATTTCTTCCGGAGGGGGCCCCTGAAAATATAGAAATATTGTTCATGAAAAAGTCGTGAATTTTCGACAAAAAAAAAAGTTAGACACCCTGAAAAAAAAATGTAATTAACCATTTCTAATACGTTGTTATATTTTTTTATTCTGTAGAATTTTCACCACCATTCTCAGCTCGGCCATTCATCGCTAGATCAGCCAACGATTTAAAACCTAATTACTACATCAAAGTTATCAATAAAGAAGGTAGAGTGGTCGGAGGGAAAATACAATTCGTTGGAAACATTCCAGGTAAAACAGAACCATACATTGGTATTTTGCTACCTCCAAGTATGGGTGAAACCGATGGAACGTTTCAAGGACTACGATATTTTTCATGGTAATTTTTATTTCATTTTACAATATTTGTATACGAAAGTGTACTAATTTTTTTTTTAATTTATTGCAGTGAAAAAAATTGCGGTCTGTTCGTTCCGTTTCGTAAAGTTGTGATGGCATGGAAAGTGTAACTAGGAATATTTCAATGCTTCTTGCAATACGCACCATACCTATTGATTAAATTCACTTACCATATTTATATTATATTAAGTAAGATACTTACTCGCTTTTTTATTTCAGGAAGTATTTTTTATAAGTATACCTAAGCTTACCGCAGAAATGATTTTTTTATCGTTGATTTTCTTCACCTTTTTTTTGTTTGTTGAGTTTACCAATGCTTTTTATATTTTATTTTCCGTGTGTTTTTTTCTCTTCTTTTTTGTTTGTTGATACTTTTTATTCGTGCGAATGTTCACCAAAACTATATTACTTTTCTGGTCACGTCTTAAGTTATAATTATTATACGATTGAGACGAATCTATTTGCCAACGATTGGGATTACGAACTGAATTACCGTGAACTTGCGGTTTCCGCTTTGTTACCTTTTTAATAACTATAAGAAAATCGAAAGATCGAATAGATGAAGATGAATGGAATAATAATCAAACAACGAATATTTATAATTAAGAAATCGTAGCAATAATTCTTCCATTTTATCTATTTTAAAAAATACCTACGGTAATTTCCAGGCAAGACTTTTGCATTTTATTAAAGACTATTTTAAATGTAATTCTCAGCGTTTGCCATAACTATGTTACTCTCTCTTGTTAGAATTAATGTTGAATAAACGATATTTTTGTTTGTGTATTTTTGCCCTGTTATAGCAGCTATATCGATTATTATCGATGTTATAGTAACACTCTTCTCAACAATGTGCTACTTGTTACTCTTTTTGAACGGGAAAGTCAGCGTACCAACCGAAAGCTCCATGGTGACCGGTGTGTGCTCCGTAATCGACGTATTCTTGAGGGCTAAAGTTGGCTTGTTCGAAATGAGATGAAGCTTCAGCCTGAGGCTGTTGCGAGTGTTGTGCGTAATGTCCGTTGTATTTGGATTTGTGGCCGAGAGCATGCCTTGGTACACGAATCACTGGCATGTTGATATGTGCGTCTTGATCTGGTACTTCGAATAGTTGCAGGTTATCCAGAGGTATTGCTATGAATTTTGATCTGGCGTCGATGATCGCTAGAATGCCAACGAAGGCGAGGAATTGATATACCTGGAAAAAATTCGATTCGAAATGCTAATGAATTCGTTTTAATTTATATCATATTATTTTGGTGGAAAAATTTCGTAATTTTTTTGGAAGTAAAATGTCTTATATTTGTAAAGGAAAAAAATCAGTACCTAGGTAATTACAAAATATTTTTTTTTTTAAAAATGGAGAAAAAAAAATCAGAATTTCATTTTTGAATTAGAATGAAAAATATATCATTTTTTTTTGTTGACAGTGTGAAAAAATTCTCAACTTATTTCGGGGAAAAAATCACGAGTTAAAAAAAAATATTTAAAGCAAGGAAAATTTCTCTATTTTTTTAAAGATGCCTAGGTAATTCTTAAATTTTGATTTTTTGCCTCAATTTTTTCAAGGAAAAAGTTTTTTTAAATTTATTTTTGAAAAAAATAAAAATTCCTCAATTTTTTGAAGATGAATGAAAATTTCTAATGAAATGTAAATTCTGAATTCCTAGATTTTTTAGATGAAAATTTATCATTTTTGTGCAAAGAACTCCTCAATTTCTTCGAAATATACATTTTTTGTTTTAAATTTTAATTTAAAACAAAAAATCATTTATTATTTGAAAAAAATTTTCAATATTTTTACCGGAAAATAAATGTAAAAGAATACTTTTTTTAGAAAAAAATCTATAATTTTTGAGAAAGAGATCTCGAGATTTTTCATTTTGGAAAAGAAAAATTTTTCGGTTTTTTGAAAGATCAACGAAAATTTCTTATTGAAATATAAATTCTGAATTTCTAAATTTTTTAGAAGAAAATTTCTTATTTTTTGTGTAAAACTTCTAAATTTCTTTGAGATACAAATTCTGATTTTTTTGTCATAAATTTTAATTTGAAAAAAAAATTTCAATTTTAAAAAATCTTTTAATATTTTTATTTAAAATAAATCTTCAAAAAAATCTACCTATGATTATTGAGAAAGAGATCTCGAGATTTCTTATTTTAAAAAAAGGAAAATTTCTCAATTTTATGGGTTGATTTTTTTTTCTTTAAATGAAAATTTCTGATGAAAGTTTTCCAATTTTTTGGAAATAGAAATTTTGATTTTTTTGTGTCAATTTTTTAGAGAAAACATTTTTAAAATTTTTTATTATTATTATTTTTTTATTCAAATCATGCAGTATTTCTGAATTGAAATATGTCTAAATTTTTAAAAATATAAAGTTGTAGGTAAGTAGGTATTTAAATTTTTTGAAAAAAAACATTAATTTTTTTTTTTTAAATGAAATAAATTTTTTTGTGGGAAAAAACTTCTTAATTTTTATGGAGTGGAAATATTTTTCAAATTTTTAGAGCGAACAATTTCTCAATTTTTCTTTGGGGTACTTTTTTAAATTTTTTAGAATATTGTAGTATTTGAAAAAAAAAATTAGGTTCAAAGTATTTTTCAAATTTTCTAATATCTAGTTTTCGCCAAAACAATCTTTCTTTTTTGAGAAAACAGTTTTTAAAATTTTTTTGGAGTGAGATAATTTCAAATTTTTGGAAGGAAAATACCTATTTACCTCAATTTTTTTGATGAAACCCCCTTATTTTTTTCGGGAGTAAAAAAACGGAATTATTTTGAAGTAGGTAAAAATAGTTCTCAGATTTTTAAAGACGAAAATATCTTAATTTCTTAATAGAAAAAAATCTATGCCAAAAAGAAATTTTTATTTCTAGAGAAAAAAGTTTTAAATGTTGTTCAAAAGTAAAAAATTTTTGAAGAAAAAAATCTCTGCTTTTAAAGGAAAAAAATCAATATTTAAAAATTATAATTTTCAACCCGCCACTCTTTCGAGGAAAAAAACAAGCCCTAGAAAATTTCTATTGTTGCCGCGGCCCTGGAAGCGAAATAATACCAGAAATTTAATAATATACCTGTCCTTTTCTCCTCTTCAGTGAGCTGTTTCCACATTAATAAATCATGAATTTACCCAGATTTACAAAATAGGTAGGTAGAGGTACCTCGTTTCGTACTACTTATGAACCTCTACATGACATTAAGTGCAATTAATTATGCAAATTCTAAAGCGTTGTTTGTTAATGGCTCAATTAAAAAATTCATCATTTCGGTTAAAATGGGGTAGTCTAGATAGGTATTTTAAAGTTTAATCATAAGCGAAGCGAAATACTGACACAGTGCTGAAAGTTTAAGCGTTATTATGATATAAGACAGGTAGATAAGTAAAGTACGTAGCACGAAAAAAGCTTTGAAAAAATGATAATAATAAATACTAAATGATAAAACTTACCAACTTCATAGTGTTCGCGAATGCATCAATACTGAATTATTTACAAACATTACGGTTATTTTATACCTAATATGACTTTCAACACTTTCACGATTCACAAAAAAAAAAGTGAAAAGAATGCGTCCGCGTTCAATATATATTATCTAATGAAGTGTAACTCAATTCAGAATTCATAAACCACACAAATATCAATAATTATTAAATTCTCTTTTCTTCCAATAATTACAATTTATTTTTCCAACAACGCATGCAATTACAAAACTGAGTGTAAGAAGTAAATAAGTATTAAAAAACATAAAATGAATATTTCACCTGTGGAAGCGTGAACCATCTGATCATATTGCAATTTGGCGCTTGTGCATTTTAGGCCTGCGCCTGCATAATAAAAGATTACCTAACCGGAGGCGTAACTAATGTGATTTAGTACAGCTAAATAATGACATATCATTGATCATTACGATTTGAATTCGAACTATTCTCGTGTATAAATTCCATCGAGTTAACGGTCAATTGATCATGGTGACGAGGTTATTTTATCTTCATCGACTACGTTAAAAATTGTCAACATCAGATCACGCATGTTTATTAACACTTACGTATTTGGTTTCAATTTTAGACCTAATTTCTAGTTAAAATTTTAAATTTTTGATGCAGATCCAAAATTCAAATTGCTTTGATGAACGAATCTTTTACAAATAAAAAGATTCGTGGAGTAAAATCATCACCAAGACCAATAAACGAACTTCTCAAAATACTGTGATTTTTTTTCTCGATAAGGAGTAACTGTTCTACAAAAATAGGTGGAAAATTAAAAAATAATAATAATTCAATATCACCAAATTATTTTATTTCAATTATGAAAACCATTCTTTTTTTTGACTTAGCATCCATATTGAATTGTGAAAATAATTAACATTTGAATATAAAAAATAGAAAACGTTTAACAAGATGTGCTATAATATAAACACAGTTTACTTATAATCATAGATCGACATAGGTACAAACTAAAAAAATGATATTATAAAAATCATGAAAAACTGAAAAAAAAAATGAGACCAAAGTCGAAAGTAGTTTTCAATGTGAAAAATGCGTTCTAATAAAAAATGCAGCTCGATCGGGAACGACAGTGGTTTCAGTTTGTTAGGAACGTTTCGCTGAAAAACTGCATGCAAGTCAAGTGGAGTATTGAGCGAATCCAGCTTGTACCATTTCATTGTTGATGCTCAAATCCTAAAATATATTTTTTTTAAATAATTAAAATCAACCAATACGTTGCTACAATATACGTTGAAAAGTTATACCAACATTATTATTTGCATCAATTAGAGTTAAAGAAGGAACGGGATTGGTTATACCCTTGTCTTCGAGAACTGATTCAATAATTGCATGTATCTTGTACCACATAGCGCTGTGGGTTAAAGTCTCAAACATTTCAATAGACTCCACAGGCCATTCATTGCCACCGCTGAATTAAACAAAAAATTAATAAAACATCAAACACTTGTACGGGACAGAAATCAATTCAAAAACGTCGCTGATGGCACTTACACTGGTTTAATATTGGCTGCGCAGCATTCGATAGCTTGGAAATTTAATTCCAAAAAGCTAACGGGTAAAATTCGTATATCTTTTATAGGCGTATATAAGGAATGCCCGTAATCCAAAAAGTATAGATCAACTATTGTTTCCAGTGGATTAGCTTCGTTTTTCGGTTCCACGGTGACCACTTCAACTCTATACCAATTTTTTTGTTCTGCTGCATACGCGGCGTATAAGTTACCAATTTTGATCTACAAAAAAAATATCGATATTACACGTACGAAATTCAAGATTGGATTTGCCAATTTTTCAATACTTACGGTTTCGTATTCTGGTGGGAAGTTATATTCAGGGTTGAAATCGAAAAAGTCATACAGATCTTGCGTCATTTGGTCTAGTTCGGCGTGTTCTTTAGTACAAAGGGCCTTGAAAAACAATACGTTAGAATTAGGAAAGGTTTAATTTACAAAATCAACTCTATATATCTTACTTGAACCCAAAACTGACTAGGATATGCGACAGCTGAAACGTAAATCGGTATCCGTTTATCTCCACCGATTGAAACTAGCTTTTGAGTGCGGTCTCTGTAATTGGTAATGTTTTGAACAAATTCGTACTAAAGAAAAAAAAAACACAGTTTAATATGCAAGTTCAATTATGTCCAAAAATCTATCTCTATTAATAATTCCATTCTCTGGGAAACTGAAGATGGAAGTAACATTATTTCAGTTTTTGAATTCAAGAAACGTCCATCTTCCGAAATCCAAAACACAAAATTATGTATCACCTACTTGTAAATCAGGAACAATGACGTCTTGCTTGTCTTGCTCAACGGCAGCTGTAAACACACCAAGAATTGATTAATTTATTTGCGAACTACTGTGCTGACTAATCCAGTACGAAATTTACCACTTGGTTGATTATTTGACGAGAGTAATTTCAAAATTTCGGTTAAAATCTCGTTCTCGTCGTTCGAAAGACTAGAACTGTTGAAAACATCGCCTTTGCTGAGTATTTCTTGAAGATCGACACCGGTTCTCGACTCGTGTGCGAAAATTCGAACCATACTATTGATAATCGACTGAGCTAATTTCAAATTCTCAGGATCTCCTTTCATGACGACCTTGGTTTCGTCTGCGAGTATACCTAATATCCAACAAATTATACGGTCACATTTCATTGCAGATTATTGAGTATGCATAGTTCAGTATAAATTATTACCAGGAGGAGTGAAACTGAAACGGGTGGAGCATTTGTTTTGTAAAATCTTGAGAACGCATCCGTATTTGCCGAAGATGTAAGGGATGCAGTTGTTCGGAATATACATCACTAGTTTATTCGAGTCTTCCTTGGATCTTCTTGACTGGAAAACAAAGCATTACATTTAGTACCACGTTTCTGAAACGTGATGTTAAGAGTGATTGAGATGATACTTACATGTTTCTTTCTATAAAATAGTATAAATCCGACCACTCCGGCGACGCTGGCGATTCCGATCATAAGAGGTGACACTTTCAAAGGAGTCATGATTTTTACGTAAGAAATTTAACGTAAGAACAAGAGAACTTTTCAGGTTATCGAGCAACTAACAACAACAAGCCACACACAAGCTTTCAAGTAATGCTTTCAGAGTATGATTTCTTTGTAAATTCACACTTCCTGCGTGCGATTTAGCAAGATGAACATACCTTTAGCTTTTTTCTGAACAAGAAGAATAACGCAGAAGATAAAAGAAAAAACAAAAGACTGGAAAAAACACCTTCAAAAACACTGAAAAATATTCCAAATCCTTTCAACTTTGTGCAAGTGCACCCGGCATGGTCATTTCCGGCGATCGGCTGCCTGCGGTAAGCTCCGCTCCGGTGGCATCCCCCCTCAACGAATACTCAAAATAGTTCGCAAATGATTTGATCGAAAATTCTCTTAAAGAGTTGTAAACAAGTTCAAACTAGTGTGTTTTTTTGATTAGTTTTGATTTTTAATTATTTTAATTTATGAGTTTTTAGATCAATTTGAGATTTAGCCCATCCTTTTTAAAACCAAAGTTAAAAACAGCTGAAAAATCTGAAAATTTGAATTTAATAAAGACGTATTTATTTCTAAGTTTAGAAATGAGAGTGTAAAAAACTGCGAAAGCTTGGAAAAAACAGTTGGAAGAATTAATGACTGCTGGGTATGCTAACGATTCTCCGGAAGTAATTAAAATAAAATCCAACCTGATGGGATTTAGATACCTGGTGTGTCGTGCGCTGGAGGATTGGTAAGTTTTACTGTACACTTTATTACTTTATTGGTCTAAAACACTTATCACATTCTGAATTTTTGTGTTTTTTTACACTACAGTCTTATCGAAGCCATTGAAGATTATGGTTACCGCGAGCCATGCCGCGAAACAAGCGCAGACGTATCGTTTAAAGTGCCTACTATAAAAAAGCTCAATCTGGGCGGTGTACCTGTAGTATTACCCGCCGCTGTACCGCCTCCTCCAGAATTACCTTTTGTCCAACTCGAAGTACCCACTTCCGGGCAACACGATATTGAATTACACCATGTCGAAGAGCCGACTGCAGAGAAACAAGGTGTTGAAGAACCTAATACTGCAGGTTCTGAGTCCACCATAAGTAATTCGCCGAGTTCTATTGGTATTCCCACTAGTGATGGCGAAGGTAACTATTTTTACATCTTTATCATAAAAAATTCTTCGATAATTGGACTAGTAAAACCCAAATCATGTTATTGTGATGATTCGCAGGGCGACACGATATTAAATTACACGATGGCGAAGAGCCGACTGCAGAGGAACGAGGTGTTGAAGTTGAAGAACCTAATACTGCAGGTTTCGAGTCCACTATAAGTAATTCGCTGGGTTCTATTGGTATTCCCACTATTGCTGAAGACGAATGTACCTAACTATTTTTATATCTTTATCATGAAAAATTCTTCGATAATTCGATTAGTTAAACCCAAATGATGTTATTGCTATGATTCGCAGATGAGGAAGATGAATTGTCCTTCCACGAACAATTCGACCTTCACGAAGGCTTAGTAAGCGCGGATATCTATAAAAAAGTAGGAAAATTGAGTTCTCTGCTAAACCTAATGCACAAAAAGAGGCAACTTGCATACGGGGAACGATTATTTGAAGCAGGGTTCATTGGCTTTACCTGGTCATCCAAAATGAAAAAAGAATTCACTTTGGTTCAAACACCACGTAGAAAGAAAAGTAGGTATTCTACTTGGTAACATTTTATTTTAAATGATATATTAATTAAGAATGTTCCACAGCTTTCACGAAATATCCTAAAGCCGATGGTAGCGGATGTTCACATTGATGTATTAACCAACGCCTAGATGATGTGTGAAGAATATTCTTAATTTCTTAGCTTCGTTTCTTGTAAATATAAAGTTATTGTGATTGTGATAAAATTTCTATTTTAATAAAAGATATGTAAGATAATTAATATTGAAAATAAGTATTGATATTTTTTTGAATCTGAAAAAGTGAAATAATGCGAAATTAGAGGGAAGGGCAAGGTACACTGGTCCAATCGAAGTTTTGTAATAACTATAAAAATATTCATAGGATTTCAGACTACAACTTTTGTTAAAAATTTTTTTCAATTCGAGTAGAACCTTTACCTCCTTCCAATTTTCAGTAATAATTAGCACCATGAGCTATTATCGATATTACAGTGAAGGGAGGGGTCGATCGGAATTTTTATAATAACCAAAATTATTCCAAGGATTTCAATCTACAACTTTTGTTTGAAAATTTTTTTAATCGGGCCCCTTACCTCCCCCCCCCCTGTTTTTAATAATGTATTTTAAAATGAGTTAAATTTGAATTATCCAAAATTGGAATGGAGAGAGGGGTCCAATCGCAATTTTTTTCATGGCCAAAATTATTCCTAAAATTTTGAGCTACAACTTTGTTGCACAAATTTTTCAATTGGACCCTTTCCCCTTCTCCCTTCAATTTTTAATTAGTATTTTGGGAGTGTTATGCAAAATAAGTGGAGAGAGAGGGGCTCAATTGAAAAAGTTTTCAAACAAAAGTTGTAGCTAGAAGTACTAGGAATAATTTTGGTTATAACAAAAATTTCAATCGGACCCCTCCTTCCCTACCAATTTTGAGTAAAAGAATATAACTTATTCACACTCATTCAAAAATTTCAAAATACATTATTAAAAACTGTGGGGAGGTAAGGGGCCCAATTGAAAAAATTTTCAAACAAAAGTTGTTGCTTGAAGTTTTACAAATACTTTTAGTTATTACAAAAATTTCGATTGGACTCCTCCCTCCCTTCATTCCTTCCTTCCTTCCTTTCTTCCTTCCAATTTTGAATATGAAGTATTTATATAGCACTGGACTTGGTATTGGTAAAAAATTCAAGGTGAGCAACTGAATCAGCAAGCGCTCTCCGTAAAAATAGCCGATCGTCCGCTAAAACGTGGGTGTTGTTATTTCTACCCGCCTGGCTGAGTAGTTGCTCGGATTTGTAGTGAACATGAACGACATTGCTCACACTTACTATTTCCATCAGTTCAGATTCTGGACTTGGTAAATTTCTTCCAATTAACATGTAATTTATTCAAAATTGAAGGGGAGGGATGGCTTCAATCGAAATTTTTGTAATAACTAAAATTATTTCCAAGACTTCAAGCTACAAGTTTTGTTTGAAAATTTTTTCAATTGGACCTATACATACCTTCGCAATTTTTTAATAATATAAGTGTCCAAGCCATTATGCAAAATTGGAGGGGAGGGAAGGGTCTAATCGAAAATTTTATAATAACAAAAATTGTTTCTTGGACCTTAATCTACAACTTTTGTTTGAAAAAATTTTCAATTGGACCCCTTCGACAAATTTTGAAAAAGTATCTACCTGATATTATGTGAAATTTGAGGAAACGGAGAGATCCAATCAAAATTTTTATAATGACCAAAATTATTTTTAGGATCTTGTTCTACTACTTTTATTTGAAATTTTTTTTAATCGGTACCTTCCTCGCTTATTTATCTGAGATTTTTAATTAATATTTTCGAAGTGTTGTGCAAAATCAGTGGGGAGGGGGGTCCAATTTAAAAAAACTTCGAACAAAAGTTATAGCTTGAAGACTTAGAAATAATTTTGGATATTACAAAAATTTTGATTTAACCCTTCCTTCCACTCCAATTTTGAATAAAATAATGTCAATCGAAACTTGAGAGAAATATTGTAAGTCCAGAAATTCAGTTGATTCATTTCTATGAACTACTCACCCAGGCGGCCAGGCAGGTAGAAATAACAACACCCCTAAAACGTTCATGTGATAACGCATCTTATGCTTATCAAGAGAAGAGAATGTGTTTTTGAAATTGATGCTTTTTGAGCTTTTTTTGAGATAATTTTAAGATTTGCTCATTCCTTTTGTGTTTTATAATGGTTTTATTATATGTGCTCAATGGTTTAGTTCAATTTTGTGAACAACTTATTAAAATTAATACATTTCCAGCCTCTGTTTAATTTCTCATCATGCTGAGCAATAGGTTGCCAAAAGTAAAAGGAACTAAAAAAGTTACAGGAAATAATCAATTGCTCATTTCCACTGGACTTCCTTCACTAGACACTATAATTGGTGAGTTATAAGCGATTTAACACTTCATTCATGAAACTTATTCACCATTATTTTACAGGAGGTGGTATTCCAGTCGGCAGCATTTTTTTATTGGGTAAATTTTTTATTATTTCTACCTTATTACAATCTTTCATTCTTATCAAAGCTGTAAATTATTCAATATTCAGAAGAAGACGAATTTGGAACATTCAGTCAGATTATACTAAAACATTACCTAGCTGAAGGAGTATTATCAGATCATGCTTTGGTATTTGCTAGTCCTGAATTGGATGTCAAGAAATACGTACGTATGATACATGTTTTTCCCCAAGTTTGGTCAAAATTTCTACAAACTATAACGCTTTTTTAAATGACAGATTTCAAAATTACCAGCTCCAGTTACCGAAAGTCAACCTATGGATTCGGATGAAAACTCTTCTCAGTCGTGCGAGTTGAAAATTGCATGGAGATATCAAGATCAGTCGCGAGAAACTTCCGAGCCAGGAGCTACTTTATTTGGCCATACTTACGACTTGACTAAGCATTTTGATAAGTCGAGTTTAGAGAAAATACAGTTGAATTCTTGGATATCTCCATCCGGTAAACATTTTCTTCAATAGGGTTTGATTAACGTTTGTGAAAGTGTTTCTAATTTTACTATTATTATTTTAGAAAAATGTGCATACGATGATTTGTTTAATTACGTCCGAGATATCGTTAAAAACTCCAAATACAGCTTTAGTGCTCCGGTGGAAAACCGTACCGTGCTTAGGATCGCTCTTCATTTGCTCGGCAACATGTTTTGGGAAGGAGATTTCATCAAGTTTTTAATAAAATTACGCGTTTTATTAAGAAATACGTGTTCAACTTGTTTCATTACTGTACAGCCTAATTTATTTGAAGTGAGTTATATTTTATTCCATTTACGAATTCTTAATAAGATTTTTAATGTGCATTTTTTTCCCTTCATTTTATAGCATAAATATGAGCTTCATCGTAGTGAGCATTTGTCTGACACCGTTATCAAGTTGCAGTCTTTGTTAAACGACGGAAATCCATTGTATAGCGATTACGATGGTTTATTATTTTTGGTAAAGTTACCTGCGTTAAATTCGTGGAATTGTTATATTCCTGAAAGTAACGATTGGGCATTTAAATCGAAGAGGAGACATTTTCGTATTGAAGTAAGACATAATTATTATATCATAAACACGTGAAATTATAGTATTTTTATATTGATTTTTTTTTTTTTTAATTGCAGAAATTACATATTTCTCCGGATATTCAAGAAAACGCCCATAGAGAAGCTGAAGATGTCAGTAAAGAGTATGAAACTCAAAAAGTAATTGCATCGGTAGCGAATCAATTCTAAAAGTATTTCAGTAAATGTGACTGATGTTACCCTCCCTTCCGTTGGGAAAAATTTTAAAAGACCATCTACTTTGTGATAATTTTTCGAGAAGGTTTTTTTAAAAATTGATTTCAAGTAATTCGATTCGTTTTGTAAGATTATAATTTTATTAAAAGCTTTTCTAATTAATACATGAGTTTTCGTTAATCAAACGTTGACTCTTCGAGTGTTCACAGTTTGATTATTATTCAACTTGAATATCCGTAAATTTTTAATTAAAAATTTTTCATAATTTTATTTCGTATTTTTCAGCATTGTTAGTTTCTTGTCGTTAATGGAGAGTCGTTCGAAATGAATTTCGCGTGCAGTAATACAGCGTTAATTTTATTAGTTTTGGTTACAGTTCGTGGAGAAATTTTAAATGCAACGTTACGTTTTTCAGAACCGCTGTATTTATTCGAATGTATCGAAAGTATCGTGAACAGATTCGTGTTCCGAACACCGGTGGTATTTTTCAAAGACGAAATATCTAAAATATGGTGGTCCGATTCGTTGATAAAATACCTCAAAACGCCCAAACTGATCGTCAAGAAGAAGAATACCTACGACATACAAGGATTTTATATACTTTTTCCTATCAGTTATAAAACCTACGTGAAATTATTCAACGCCAAGTATTACGACAAGAGTAAATTCCTATTAGTATGGAATCACAAAATTAACGTAACTATGCCATTAATTGGAAAAGTTTTCGAAGAGTTTTGGTCCTATCACCATATTAACGTAATCGCTTTAGTCGAAAACCAGATTTATACCTTTTTACCTTACACCAAAGGTAAATGCAATTCGGTCGGAGAACCTGTCAAGATTGATTCTTGGGATCCGCTGGAAAAACGATTCGTATTAAATTTCGATTTATTTTCCTCCAACATTAAAGTACGCGACTTACAAGGATGCACGTTAAAAGCGCTTGGTAATCATCAGCCGCCTGATAATATCATGTATTTCGAGCACGACGCTTGGAATGCTACCGGAGTCGGCAATAAAATGCTGGAAATAGTTAGTCGACATTTTAATTTCACTCCTGTCATAGTGGCGACCAATATAAGCACCGATCACACATGGTATTATTTCTACGAAGAGTTGAAATACGTATCGGAGGCTATTTATAGAAAGGAAGCTGATCTAGCATTCGGATGGTTTTCCTACGCGAGCATCGAAATTCACAATTTAGATTTGACCGTTGAACTGGCACGTGTCAGTAGTATCGATTGTTTTGGTTGGGCTGTTCCGTACCGTGCCGGAGCAAGACCGCCCAATCACGCGTACTACTCGTATGAATTCGAAAACGTCACGTGGATGTTAATTGTTTGCGTATTCCTGGTTACCGTCGGCCTCGTATATTGCATGCACAAAGACGTAATATTTTCCATATTATCGGTGTATCAGATTTTACTAGATCAGCCGGTGACGCAGCACAAATCGAACAACAGTTTTAAAATGTTATTCGTCAACTTTAGCTTCTACAATTTGATCATTACCGCTATTTATAAAGCCTCGTTTGGTAGTTTTATTACCGTCTCGTCTCATGGCAAAGATTTCGTCAGCGTTAGAGATATTCTCAATTCATCGCTGAAAGTTTACGGTTCCCCAGAAATGCTAAATTTGTTGAACGCCACCACCGTTAAAACTAGTCTTCTTACCAAGAATATGCACAGATTCAATGTACTTGAATCGTGTAAATACGAAGATGTCATGTCGCGTGTCGTACGTAAACGCGATATCGCCGTATTAGGCGTTAAACGAAGCCTGTATTATCATTCGATTCGCGAAGCGAAACGGATCAAAGTGAAAATACCATTTAGGTTCATTCCTGGGTGCTTGTTGAGAGCTCATACGACACATTTCATGTTCAGACGTGGTTCCTACTTGGTCGAACCGGTTAATACAATACTAAATCGGTTATTCGAAACTGGCGTTATACCTCATTGGATTCTACATCTTGGATCGAATAAAATATCACCAGTTGAACGATTCAAAGGCCGAACTTTGAGGTTGAGCTTTCTCAAAGAACCTATCATAATTCTAATCGCAGGATATTGTTTGGCTTTGGCGAGTTTCTTTCTCGAAATCATCTACCATAAATTCGCCACGTTTACGAAACACTAGATCCGGCTCATCCAAGTTCGTGATTTAATTTAATAAGTTAGGAAATCGCAGGCTGTAGTCTGTACACGGTCGTTGAATATACAGGGTGTCCCGGTTAAGAACAACAGCCTTCAACCTGGTAAGAGGGCAACTCATTTCAACAACGTGTAGGTATGTTTGTATACCCTTACTATTGAACGGGCTGAGATACTGCATGACAAAAAAAATTATTTTTAATTTTTTCACTTGAAATTAAAAATTAATTTTTTCTGATTGGAGACAGATACAAAGAAAGATGAAACTTGTGGGAAATAAAGTAGGATAGTTGCAGTAATGTCTAAAAAAAAATGCATCAAAATCGATGCAATAGGGTGTTCAAAAAATTATTTTTATCAAAAAATTGGGTAAAAAAATTCGAAATTTTGCAATTAAAAAAAAAATCATCATTAACCTAGTTATTTTTTGTTAGCAGATGATTCCCCTCTACTTCCTCTACAAAATGTTCCTCAGCATCATCTTCCTATCTCTTTTAGTTTTTTGAGTTGGAATTATTTTTTCTAATGAGTACAAATTCATAAAAATTTGACTTTGAACATTTGAAAAAATTTTAACCTACATGATTATCTACTCATAAATAAATTTTTCACTCAAAAACTAAAACAGATAGGAAGATGGTGCTAAGGCGGAACATTTTTGTAGAGGAAGTAAAGGGGAATCATCTGCTGACAAAAAATAACTAGGTTAATGATGCAAATTGCGAAGTTTCGAATTTTTTACCCTATTTTTTGGTAAAAAAAATTTGTTGAACACCCTATTGCATCGATTTTGATGAAAAAATTTTCAGATATTACTGCAACTATCCTACTTTATTTTTAAAAAGTTTCATTTTTCTATCTGTCTCCAATCAGAAAAAATAATTTTTAATTTCAATTGAAAAAATGAAGAAAAAAAATTTCTCCATGCACCATGCAGTATCTCACATGGGACATGGCAGAAGTGCCAGGAACCGATTGAAATGAAAACTGGTTTAAATTGTTGTACTACTCGAATAAGTTACAAAACCAAAATTATAGGTGCCCGTTTCCATTAGAAAATTTTTTATGAATTTTTGAAACTTAAAATTTTAAGGAAATCAAAAAATTTCAAAAAATCAAAAATTTAAAAAATCATTTTAAATTTTTTTTTGCACACCACCGGATAGAACTTGAAAAAACAAACAAAATTCATTATTACATATTTTTACCTATCTCTAAAATTGAAGGGCCTAGAGAGAAAATTTTCATTTTAATTCATTCAAAAAAAATCGAAAAATTATTAAAAATTATTTCCTTGAATTGAATTTATGGTAACGTGTATCCTTTCCGTGTGTTACGCACAGCGCCTGCGAAGGGGTGGTATGCAATTTTTCGAACACATAGCTATTAGCTACACTCGTGCCAACAGAAAGGATACACAATTACACATTATTATAAAATCAAGGAAATATTATTTTATATAAGTATTTTTTTGAATTTTTTTGTAGTGAAATAACCCCCCCCCCCCCCTCTAGCCCTTCAATTTCAGAGATAGGCAAAAACATGTGATAATAAAATTTGTTTGTTTTTTCATGTTCTATCCGGTGGAGTGCAAAGAAAAAATTTTAAACGATTTTTTGAATTTTTGATTTTTTGAAATTTTTTGATTTCCTCAAAATTTTAAGTTTCAAAAATTCATAAAAAAATTTGTAATGGAAACGGGCACCTATAATTTTGGTTTTGTAACTTACTCGAGTAGTGCAACAATTTGAACAAGTTTTCATTTCAATCGGTTCCTGGTACTTCTGCCATGTCCCATGCTAGTTATTTTTTGTCAGCAGATGATTCCCCTCTACCCTCTACTTCCTCTATAAAATGTTCCTCCGCATCATCTTCCTATCTCTTTTAGTTTTTGAGTGAAATTTATTTTTTATGAGTCGACAACTCGACATGTAGGTTAAAATTTTTTCAAAGTCAAATTTTTATGAATTTGTATTCATTAGAAAAATTTCAACTCAAAAACTTAAAGAGATAGGAAGATGATGCTGAGGAACATTTTGTAGAGGAAGTAAAGGGGAATCATCTGCTGACAAAAATAACTAGGTTAATGATACAATTTTTTTTTTTAAATTGCAGATTTCGATTTTTTTACCCAATTTTTTTGGTAAAATTAATTTTTTGAACACCCTATTGCATCGATTTTGATGAAAAGATTTTCAGGCATTCCTGGAACTATCCTACTTTATTTTCCACAAGTTTCATCTTTCTATCTGTCTCCAATCAGAAGGAATAAATTTTTAATATCAAATGAAAAAATGAAAGATATTTTTTTCACCATACAGCATCTCAGCCCCTTCAATAGTAAGGGTATGCAAAAATACCTACACGTTGTTGAAATGAGTTGCCCTCTTACCAGGTTGAATGCTGTTATTCTTAACCGGGACACCCTGTATAAGAATAGCTAATGAACTGAAAATTGATGCAAAACATTCTCTTTAAAAATGCGATAACTACTTTGGTACCATTTCCAGGTTCAAAATACCTATTTAATTTTTGACCTGTTGAAAAAAATGTCCTAAAAACAGTGAAAAGTAATTACCTAGTAGGTATTTGAATAAAAAGAAAGAAACGTGCGTATGTAGCTCATACAAGGTGTTTACACCGTATTTACGTTATAAATTAAAATTATTCTGCGGTGATTCGTGGGATGAATGGATGAAAATTACGGAACCCACCTGCAACAATAGGTGGTGATCACTGAACCATGCTTCCTAGCTGTGATCATACTTTGGACAACGCGGCGATCGTAACATACGAGTGTATATTTTACATCACTCAGTTATGAAACAGAAATGGTCAAATTTATATCATGAACGATTCGGGTTTGAAGTATTTTTTCTTAAATTTCGTTAATTTTCTCTATCTAGTAAGTACATTTTTAATTAAATTTATATTTTATAATGTATAGAATCCAAGTGTGGTTGTTATATAGGTACCTACTTATTTTTTTAAAAATAACTGTACTTAGTTGTGTAAAATATACGCCGTGTTAAAATGTACGTAGATATGTGGGCTTTGTTTGGTTGCTGGAAGTATTATCATACTCACAGATACCGAAAGAATTCTCATTTCGAGGGTGATTCCAATTAACAGCAATGAACCGATTTTATACTACATCTGCATGGGTACCCTGATGTTGGGGTTGTTAATATCGGTTTTGTCGACCTTAGGATGTTGGGCTACGTACACGAATAATTATTGTTTGTTTTCTATGGTAAGTTACCTAAATGATTTCTGATTTTATTTTTTATTTTTTTCTGAAGTAGAATTTTACGACCTTATTTTGTTTTTCAATGCACAGTACATTTTTGGAGTGATCGTCTTATTACTTGGAGAAAGTGTTATGGGAGTTGTTACAGCCATTTGTCCGGAATATTTGGGGTTAAACTTTAATAAGGAGTCGCTGACCGATGTATGGCAGCGTAATTATGGTGTTTCGAATAGAGAACAATATACAGTGGCCATTGATCTAATTCAAGTTAAGGTAAGTACAAGGTAGAGGAGTGGAGTATGGGTAAGGAGTATTGCCAGAAACTTAGCTGTACTTTAGATATCAAGCTAATTTTTTTTTAATTTAAAAAGTGAAAGGAGCTACACCCTATAGAAACTCAAGTATTAAATTTTTTTGGGAGAGAAAAAGCTCTGTTTTTTGACGTGAAAGTATTTTTATAAATTTACCTACCTATTGGAAATAAACCATTTCTCAATTATTTTGAAAAAAAAAAATTATAAAAAGAAATTTAATTTCTTTAAAAAAAAATGATAGGTACTAATTTAATTTCGAATAGAAAATTTCTCATTTAAAAAAAAATAATTGAAATTTTTTTGGAAGAAAACATGTTAAACTTTTTTGGAGTAGAACATTAATTTTTTTTGTGTAAAATTTAAATTTTTGTCTTAATTTTTTGAGAATTTTTATTTTTTTGAAATGTAAAATACTTCATTTTTATAATCATTTTGTTGGGATGGGAAATTTTCAATTTTTTGAGATAGTTTTTGCAATTATCTATTCTAGTGAAGAATTTTCACTTTTTTTTTTTTTTTTTGAAGAAAAAATTGTAAGTAATATTTTTTGAGAAGAAAATCTTGAAATTTTGTGAGAAAAAAACTCCCAAATATTTGAAATGAAAGAAGAAAAAATTTCAATTTTTTTTGAAGAAAAACAAAATCTTTTATAAATAGCACATAAATATCTCATTTTTGAGGGGGGGGGGGGGTCATCTAAATTTTTGTCCCAATTCTTCGAATTGAAAAATATCTCCATATTTTTTTGTCGAAGAAAAGTCATTTTTTGAGGATGAAATTTTTTTCAATTTATTATCTACCTACTTTATTCAATTCTGTTATGATTTTTTTTGGAGGATAATCCATTTTTTTGAGAAGATAATTTTTCGGTTTTTTACGAATGAAAGTATTTCTTTAATGTTTTGAGAATTCTCATCACTTTTGGAATTGAAAAATTGGTAGGTATTTTTTGGAGTAGACCAAAAAATTTCCAATTGGGAGGATTGATAAAAAAATGTTCAATTTCTTTGGAAGGGTAAACAGTTTCTTAATTTTTTTTGGAGAAAATCCAATTTTTGGAAGGGAAAATTTTTTGAGATTTCTTTTTGGATTTTAAAAGTGTTATTTTTTATGATAAAAAATAGATAATTTTTTGGGATGGAAAATTTTCAATTTTGTAAAAGAGGATTTTTAAAAAATATTTGAGAAGAAATCTGTTCTAGGCGAAAAAAATTCTTCAATTATTTGGAATTGAAAATTGTTCATTTTTCTAGAATAAAAATTCCCAATTTTTTAGGATGAGAATTTTTACCTTTTAAAATTATTTTAGAATTTAAAAAAATGGAGGGTATAAATAAAATTTTTCAATATTTTTGGAGTACCTACAATACCTACATTACATACATACTTGAATTTTTTTTACATTTTTTTTACATTTTTTTGTTTCTTTTTGGAATTAAAAATAAAATTGCCATTTTTTAGAATAATTTTTTAAACTTTCTTAGGGGTAAAAACTTTTTAATTTAATTTTTACATTTTTTGGGGTTTCAATTTTTTGAAATCGAAAAAGTACCTACCCATTTTTTTGGAACGAAAAATTTCTCATTTTTTGGGTTAAAAAATTTCTCAACTTTTTAGGAGAAAAATATTTACTTTTAAAATATTTTCTCAATTTCAATTTGTTTGAATTAAAAAATTCCTTAATTTTTTGAAATACCAAAAAACTGATTAGTTTTTTTGGGATACAGTAGTTAATTCATGATACCTTCTAAAGTTATCTATCACCACTGTAAAAAAGTTTTTTGAAAAAAAAGTGGAAAATGCGTCGTAGGCCAAATCATTTTTCTTAGCCTAGTTCTCAATTTTTAGAATAAAAATCTTTCAAAAATTTTTAGATTAAAAATTCTTTAATTTTTTCAAGTAAAAATCATTAAAAATTGTTTGGATTCAAATATTATTATTTTTTATTTCTTTGAATATAAAAGTCTTGAAAAACTTTTGGGGTAAAAAATTTCTCATTTTTTTGGAGTAGGTCGAAAATTTGAAAAAAAATGTTGAAGAAAAAATTCCTCGATTCTTTGGAATAAAATTTTTTGCATATTTTTTAAAGCAAGAAATATAGTGTTTAAATTTTTACAGAAGAAAATTTTTCAATTCTTCGGAGAAAAAACTATTCTTACATTCAATAGGTATTTAAAAAATTTTAATTCACCACACCTTCGCGAAAAAAAAATCAAGCTACATCTTTTTAAAATCCCATGTTTCCGGTGTTTGTAGCAAGTACCAGATATTTGACAAATTAAGACCGAATAATTACCTAATTAGTTTAGGTACCTACCTACCATAGCAATAGGAAATAAAGACTTGGTCAACGTTCATGTTTACATTGTTGAACATATCGTAAGTTAATATCTTTTACGTGCAATGTTTTTGTTACTGACCAAAGTTGGAATGTTGTGGAATTTCTAATGGAAACGATTACTCGAAATCATTGTGGCATCTTCAAGGGCACGCTGCTCCAAATTTAACAGTGCCAATATCATGCTGTCATCTCGATCAAAACCAAACGAAATCATTTCTCGATCCTGTTCCTTTAGACATCGCAACTTGTCAAGAACCCGAAGCTGAAAAAATGCACACAGCCAGACACGTCGAGGTAGTGCGTCTACTTATGATTCATTTCATTTGATTTTTTTGTTTTCGTTACCATCATCTATAAAAATTCAATTAACGAATATTATGTATTCCAGGGTTGTATCATACCATTAGAGAATTGGCTTCGAGAACAAAAAACAACGATTTTATTAATTGCCCTGATCAATTTGGGAATTCAGCTGCTTATACTCTTCGCAGTAATATCCACCTGTATTCGAAGTAAACCCATGACTTACGATTCTACCGCCAATAAGCGAATTTCTAATACTAAATATTAATTTTTTTGTTCACGCGTGTTATACCCATATGTATGATAATGTTGTTTCTTTTTTAAATTAATAAACTTTTTGTACACCGGCGTTTTCCTGTTCAGAATATCTACGCAAATAAAAATAAAAATAAAGTAAAAAAAACAAATATAATAAAAAACATAAAGCAAGTCGTAACAAAAAAGAAATTATTTTCTTAACATCTTAGCAAATAATCGTTTTTCAATGACGAGATATTCTCGCATTTTTCTTTTCACTTGAAGAATTTCCTTTATAATATCTTTATTATATGGATCAAGCATACGCGCTTGTTCAAAAAAATGCAACCCTTCGTCATGATTATTCAAGGCAACATGGGCTTTACCTTTGTGAAAAATTGCTTTTGCATTTTCATTATCACATTTAAGGACCTAAAAAACAAAAAAAAAAAAAACAACACATAAATCAAGTATACCTAATATTTACAGTTTCGAACTTCGAACATAGAAAAACATACTTCATCGCACGTTTCGATGCATTCTTTATAACGTAGTCTTCTCAACTTCACCGCAGATGAATTTAGTAAACAAATTAATTTAATTTTGGAAAATGCGTCTCTATCTTGGTCGACTATTGACTGAAAACTGGAAAGAAAAAAATGGATATCAATATTCTAGAATATAAAATCATAACATATCATAATGTTACGAAGTTTACTACGAGTAATTACCATTTCATGTATTCCATAACTTTACGGTATTTTATACCAGCTAATGTGAAACGTTTTTGTTTAAACCATTCATTTCCGGAATTTTTAATGTCAGTGAGTACTTGTAATAATTGATTTTTCTGCAAAAAATAATACTTGTTTACAATTACGAGTCCGCATACGGTACAAATTAAATTTTGAAAAAACTCACATCTAAACTATTTGCATTGATGTTCCACTCTTGAGGCCAAAGCGGATATACGTCTGTTGTGCCATCATAATCGTTCATTACGTGGATGTTTTCTTCTGCTAATTCCCCACAATCGGATATCACAAATTTCTAAAACATTTAAATACTTCGTTGCACAATACTGCATAAAACACATCGAAATACGTAATGCATATACAAATCTAACATGTAAAGGGCGGTATTCATCGTCGGCTTTTGTTTCACTGATATATTGAACTACTTGATAACCTCTGACTACTTTTCCGATAGCAACATTATGGTTATTCAGATGCTCGCTTTCCACAACGGTGATGAAAAATTGCGAATTATTGGTATTCGGTCGATCGGTGTTAGCCATGCTAACTATTCCCGGCTCAGAATGCTACGAAAATTTTCATCCAATTAGAATAATGCGATTAGTGGAAAATTGTCGGCGTTTTTTTTTACTCACTTTAATTTTAAAATTTTCGTCTTCGAAAAATGGTCCATAAATACTTTCTCCACCAGTACCATTGAAATGGGTAAAATCACCACCTTGGATCATGAATTGTGGCATTACTAAGAAATAATTCGGTATTAATTTTTATTGCAGTATAAATCATTATCAAACTCTTGGTCTATGAAAATACCTTTGTGAATGATACTGTTTTTGTAATGGAGCGGTTTGCCTAATTTTCCAGTACCTTTCTCTCCAGTGCATAATGCTCTGAAATTTTCTGCTGATCTAGGAACAATATCTTTGAATAATTTTATCACAACACGACCAACTGCAATCAAATAGATTTATGAGGATTGTAATATTAAATACTATAACAAAATAGGTAATGTGTTACTCACTGTGTTCATCATCTTCAGAAAAATCAAAAAAAACGAAACACGATTTTTCTTTTTCGGTGTTGGGCATGTCAGTTTAATGGTTTTTCATCGTTTATAAATTTTGAAAATTGCCTGTAACACCTAACAGGTAGTAAGTTCGAGTTTTCACTTCTTGCAATTGATTACTAGCATCAAGGCGGGTCAGGATGGTGATATTCGTGTTTCACTCGAGTTGAATATTTTCATATTTTTTCAAGATAACGAAAACTATTAAAAATATAGTAGTTTGATTTCAAAATTTTGAATAATTATTTTATTTTTATTGCTTGCTTCTAGCTTCACCGAGCTTCAAGATAACTGAATGAATGCCGATAGCCCGAACGAGGAACGATCATTTTTCACTGGGCGTCCGGAATTCTGCACCATTAAAACGGAAGAACACGAATCTGACGAACAGATTCGAGCAACATCGGTTTTTTTCGTGGGCTGTCGTTCTACAAAAACTTCATTACAAAACTTGCACGACAATTTGCGAAGAAAGCCGATGCTAATCGAATCAGACACGAGCGCTCTTCTTCGATAATCTTAGGTTTTAACGGCTAGCGAATTAACAAAAATTATGTAGCGTCACCTGGTGTAATAATATAAAAGCTGCTTTGTTTTCCACCCGGCTCCAAAACGTAATCAAAGGTTTCCATTGATAAAAGTTCCGACCGATAACAAAATTTTCAAATTTTCCATCAATTTTTTTCATCTTTCATCATTCTTTTTAACGTTTCTAATGATGAATTTATTTCATTAATTTCACCTGTACCTGAATAATTTTGCTTCTGGAATCGAGCTCAAGAACACTTCAACTTTGTAGGTAAGTAACGTTTTTAAATATTTTTAAAAATTGAATTATTTAATGCCGAATTTGAATGTTAAATACATTTTCCAGAACATGTTTCCTCGATGTCACCGTTTTCCAAACAACAGAAAATTGGAATTATTGATACCCATGCGAGAATGGAAACGCTTCTACAAAAAAACTATCCATTGGGTAATACAAGTCTTATTACTGTTTCTCTACTCGAAATATTTATTTCATGTTTGAATTATTTCTCTTAGACAAAATATGAAAAACGAGATTTTCCCAGATATAAGGCACTCACACACTTTGACGATTTTTACAAGAACATTTATGGTGAAAAACTGTGGAGATCTCTTCGTTTAGGCTTACTATGCAACAATAAATATTGCGCCGTCGTGAATAATTTTAGCGAACCTGATGCAGTGATGGAAACATTACAAGTACGTTAAGTAATAAATTTAATCTCGAATTTCTCAAATCTGAAATTTTTTGCATATTTCAGAACCGCGGAGCGTTAAATATGAGAGAACTATTCAACGCCGAAGAAAAAAAAATCGAAAAACATTCTGAAAACGAAGTCAAAAAAGTAAATCCAGATGGAGGCTCACTAGAACGAAGGATGGAAGCAGCCCTCTCGGCATCAGCGAAAAAAGATCGACTATCGGACACGTATTCGAAATACGATTACGTCAACATAATGTAAGTATCGATAACTTTGTTGAAAACTGAAGAATTAATTAATAATGTGATCACCTTTGATTGTTTCAGAGACGAGCATTATAAAGACGCAAAACCTTCTGAACCGTCTCAGGAATCAGAGAACCCGAAAGAACCGCCATCGTTTGAGGGAAAACTATCTTTGGAAGAGGGATTGAAAGATGCTCATTTAGATTATCGTAGAATAATCAACATCAAGGACAGCATCAGTACATCGACTCTTTACGAATTCGTACCAGCGTCTAAAATAAAAGGAGCAGATAAAATTATCTCAGAAAGTATGCAGCTGGAATATTACAAGCAAAGCGTAGATTTCCCCATTGCCGTAGAGAAAGAATCGAAACTCAGTTTTCCCGATAATTTGAACGTTTACACGTATGAAAAATGTAATGTGACATCGTTTCCACATCCCACGAAAGGACGAACCGGCGTTTTCGGTAGGAATTTTCGTCGATTTGGTTAAAATTTAAATTTTTTCGTATTTGGTAATCGTGTGATGTATTTTTTCAGATTTTTATCTCCTCGATGGAGCTTCTATTTTGCCAATATTGGCTTTGGATTTGAAACCTGGTGATCGACTCCTTGATATGTGTGGTGCTCCTGGTGGAAAATCATTAACCGCTTTTCAAACATTATTGCCTGGTAAGTAATATTCCCTTTGGATGAGCTGACATAGAAATGTACAAGAATTTGATATTAATGCATCTGTTTTTTTTTGTTTTTTTTTTCCTAATAGACGAAGTAGTATGTAATGATTCGTATAAATACAGAGTTGACCGTATTAAAAAAATTATGAACGAATATTTGTACAATTCTCCTCACAAAGAAAAATTTATCATTACCAAAAGTAACGGATTGTATATGAAAGACAGAGACTATTTTAATAAAGTAATTAGATCTTCCTACAACCAGCAAACTATCACTTAATATAAACTTACCAATTAATTCCATTATTATTTTTACAGATTTTAGTCGACGTACCTTGCACCAATGATAGACTTTCTGTCAACAAAGACGAAGGTAATTGGTTCGAAACGAATAGAATGCAACAACGTTTGAGACTCCCTGAAATGCAGTCCGAACTCTTAGCGTAAGTTTATCTAATTTCGGATTTAACGTTCAATGACAATATTGTATTAATTTTACTCTTTTTTAGAAACGCTTTGAGATTAGTTACTCCCGGAGGATCAGTAGTATACTCGACTTGTTCATTATCTCCAATACAAAACGACGGTGTAGTACAAATGGCTTTGAAAACAATGTGGGAAGAAAATGAGAGCGATTTTGTAGTCAAGTACGTGTTAAATTTTTAGTCAATTTAGATGTACGTACAACTTTACTTTAGTTATTGATTTTCTTCCATAGGGATATGACCGAAGCATTTAGACCAGCCAACATTGTTTACAGTTTAGGAGGAAGTGTTGGTATGAAGTATGGAATAGTCGTATTACCACATCTAACCGCTAATTTTGGCCCGCTATACTTTAGTAAAATTGTTAAACTATAAAATAAATTTTTAAATTGTTTTTAAAATTTTTTAACGTCGATTTAATTTACCTGCTCGTTTTAATTAGTACGTGCTTTGGTAAAATATCGAGTTTCGAGGAAGCGTTAATTTTAGCACCTGCTATATTTTTCTTATCTAAATGTCGATTTTTAAATAATGTTTAACCTCAATAACAAGTTCAACTTCATTTCAACCTTGAAACTAGCCGAAGAAGTTTTGATGCGTTTTTAACTAGATTGATTCTCGGTATAGTTGAAAGCGATGGTAAAGAATCGACGAGATTTCACCGCAATAGCAAATTATGGTTTGTGAATCACCGTCTTTTTTAATGAAATTGTGGACAAATGAGCGTTCGGTGTGCATATGCATAAATAATTAGAAACATTCCGGACGTCTAGACGTCGTGTAATCAGTTTCAACTTGACATTACATTGTAGATGGGAATACCGTGGGCTGCAGCGTTGAAACGTTCGTACAGATGGTAAATTTGATGACGAGCTATTTCGACGATGACGCTGGTACTTGATATTGGTAGGATAAATTGCATACATTGAGCTCTTTCAATGAAACTTATGACCATTGATCGTTCATAGGTAGAAGTAGAGTCCAACGTATCAAGTAACCATGTAAGATACTTGACGTATCAGCTGAGCTGCGAGGTTTTATAGACGTTCATTAATAATATGGGTACTACAGCCACCTGTTGCATGCTTTCAAACTGTCCCGTACTAGTTGGTAATTCACGTAATAAGTTAAGCTCGACCGTTTGTTTATACCAAATTGATCATCGACATAACATGCCATCAGCAGCTTCTTTTTCTTTCAAAAAAAAAATTAAAATAAAACCGGTTGTCAGTGATGTCCCGTGCAAACATACGCGAACCGAATCTTCCCATTATGCTAAAGCCGTCCAAGGTTGAGTGATGCTGTTCAGTAGCTTTAGGTTTTATAGATTAGCCTTTACTGTATTGACTTTTCAAAAATATAACTCTACCTATTGCTTCAATTTATGAAACAGACATTTGCAGATATACCAATTAAGTTTTTATTTTTTCGCAATCTTATTCGATTATCTCTCTCTATATTTTAATGCAATTATGTATAGGCATATGTAATGAACATGTAGATGAGATGAGTAGACGATGTGAAGGACGTTACGACACATGTGGTCGGAATACACGAAGATTCAAATCAATCAGTGTAACTGTAACGTGAAATTGATCTGTAAACCTAAATACGTTTCGTATCATATCTATATACCAATGAATAATGTCGTTTTAGATGGATTCGATATCTTGGGCGTTCATTTTGAAATTTATATTAGCTCAAACTTATACCTACTTAAAGCGAAGATAGCAATTTAAGTTCATTCGTGTACGAGTACATTGAGAAATATTACTGATAAAAGGATAAGGAGTATATTTTTTTAATTGAAATTAAAAAAAAATCTGCTAATGTATCTCCTTATATTACGATAGAATGAGCTAAGATGCTCAACCATTGAGATACGTTCGTTGAGAAAAATTGAGAAAAAAGATCAGAAATAAATGCTATAAACCTAAATATTTTTTTATAAGGTGTTTACTTCTAGGTACCTACCTAAGTAAGTATATCTACGTCCACCTGTTTTAACAAGTAAACTTGAAAAGCCTATGAAACAATTTATGGTCGATAAAATGGGTATTATATGATTATTTATTGCCTCGTTTTTATAAAAAAGTACGAGTACGTAAGCGATGATGATGCGAAGAGAGTAAGATAATAGATATATGCTAATTGATTCGATCGTAATCCATTGTAAAAAATAATGATGAAATATTCATTAAAAGCAGAAGTAAGAGTGAGAGTAGTCCTGCACATCTGAAAACTCCACCTTTAATCTATTTTTAGCCGAATTAAAAAAAAAAATTCTGGCTATTTTATTAGACCCTGGTTTAGAAGTAGAGAGGTGGTATGACTTCTGTCTGAGCTCTGACTATATTTTTGGGCTCCTGGACCATTAAAAAGACGATTTAATTTACCCTGTGCCACAATTTCTATAAAATGCCTATCTCAAAAATTTAAAGGGCAAGGGAGAATAGGTATAATTAACTAGGATTTTTTTTTGATTGGGTAGGTACGAGTACATGAGTAGGGCGTATTACTGATAAAATGAACATTTTTTTTAAATCTTGAGATTTTTTGGCCTATGCTTGAAAATAAAGCCTCTACAAAGCTTTCTAAAAAAAAAACGTTTGGCAAAACCAATTTATTAATTTTTTTTCAAATTTTTTTAATCACAATTTTTTCTTCTTTCTGTAAGTTTTAAAATATTTTCTGATTTAATTAATTTCCAGTTTCTGGTTTCTTGAATTTTTAATAATGTTTTTCACTTTATTTTATTACTATTTTTTTACAAATGTTCATTCATTAAATTTTGGAATTTTAAATTCCTAATCTAATCTTGAATGTTGACAAATTTTTGAAATTCATCATACTTATTTTTATGACTTAAGTATTTTTTTCCAATTTTCCTTTATTGGAATTTTTGTAAATTTTCTAGTGAATAAATTTTGGGGAATTTTCAGATTTATGAAATTTTTATTTTGTTCTTCAATTTATTAGACAGATATCTAAATTCTAAATTCTTATTATGTTTGGTTAATTTATTATTTTTTTTTGAAATTTATTTGATTTTTCATGGTATTGTGCACGTAAATTATAATGTATTTTTACTTCAAAGAAATTTAAAAGTTTTTTTTTCTTTCTAAACTTGAAATATTTACCATTGAATTACCTTATTCACACTTGCCTAAATCACGAAAAAAGAAAATTTTCCTGTCTAATTCATGAATCATGATTTCTTTCTCAATACAAAACAACAACAAAAAAAATCTGCATAAAAATCAAGAAATTTTACATAAAAAAACTTTTTTTTTTTTTTTCAATTGAGATTTAAAATTGCGAGAGTTTAAAATTAAAAACTTTAGTTTTTGTGATGTAAAAATTTCTTGATTTTTATGCAGATTTTTAGGCAAGTGTGATAAGATATTCAGTTTGTAAGTAAATATTTTGATTTCAATTTAGAAAAAAAAAAAAACTTAAAATTTCCTTGGAGTAAAAAATTTTCTTGGAATCATAAATTTTTCTCTTGTGTTGCAATAAAAATATTACTTAAATTCTCGAAGAAAAAATTTTCAACTCTCAATTTTTGTTCTCAATTTTTTTTAAAAATAGTTTTTTTTTTTGTGTGAAAATTTCTTGATTTTTATGCAGATTTTTTTTGTTGTTTTGTATTGAGAAAGAATTAATCATGAATTGCATAGGAAAATTTTCATTTTTCGTGATTTAGGCAAGTGTGCAAAGGTATTCAATGGTAAATACCTATTTAAAATTTTCAATTTAAGAAAAAAATAACTTGAAAATTCCTTGGAGTAAAAATATAGTTTTCTTGTGTTATAATAAAAAATAATATTCCCTTGAATTTTTGTTGAAAAAAAAACAAGTTTTTTGAATAAATTTTTTTTTAAGCTTTTTGGGGTAAAAAATTTCTTGTTTTCAAGTAAAATATATATTTTTTTTTTCAAAAAGAAAAAAAAATCTTTTTAAGAACAAGAAGTTTTCACTTCAAAAAAAAAAATTAAAAAAATAGAAAATTTTTTACTCAAAGAAATAGTGATTTTAAAAAAAAAAAAAGTTTAAAAAATTTATGTATTATGTACCTAGCTACCTAACTTTTTTTTTTTTTTTTTTTTTTTTTTTTTTTTTAAATGAAGTCCTTTTAGAGGCAAATAATAATAATTTTTGGCTAAAAAAGTTAAAAAATCTTTCTTCATGAATTTACCTATTAAGGAATTGCAACACAAAGGAAATTTTTGACTCCAAGAAATTTTTTTGAGACACAAAATTGAGACATTTATCTACTATTGAATATCCCAGTGGTCCCAAAATTTCATCGTAGATTCATTTTATGCCATTTTTTTCAGTATTTTGACCTTTGAAGCTCAAATTTGGGGCAAGGCCTTTTTTGCGGAGAGACTGCTGCAGAGGCTCAAAATGATAACGTTCATTTTGCATTATCAATGGGAGCATTGGGGGCCCACATTATACCTGAAATTATGTGCAAATTTAAGCTTCCTGGCCCTCGTTTACGACCTGTCTATAAGGGCTATAGCGATGTCAACAATGTCTATAAGATGGCAATAAAATTTATCTTTTTTATCGCGTTTTATTTTAAAAATTCACTGGCTATAAGAAGAATTCAATGTTGATTGGTTGATTTTCAGTTTTTCACAGCATTTCACAGATACGTTTACATTTTTTATACAAATTGTTGTAAACACCATTTTATAGCTATCCATTTCTTATAGCCCTTATAGACAGGTCGTAAACGAGGCCCTGGGTCATTTCTATCGCTTTGTAGACTCCAAAAAGTGAATTTCGGAGTAGGTAGGTAATTTTTTAATGTAAGTACCTAATAAAAGTTTTATTGAAAGAGAGAAAAAAGTCGGCTCTCGCGAGTAGCAAACTGACTGTTACGCTTTTTCTTTAGCACCCCCATTTCTTGCCAACTTTTTAACAGCTTTCAAAAGCCTAGAATAAAAATTGAAGTACGAATTTAAATATGTTAGGCTAGGTAGATACTTTGTTCTTACATTTATTTACCAAACATTATGCAATTCACGTTTTCGACAGTTTATTACGAGAAGTGTACCTACTTGCTCCATAAATTTTAATTTTTAGATTTTATAGCAGTTCGATGTTTATCAAGATTCACTCTCAAGTTTTATGCTCGCACTTTCTCAATCATCCATACTCATACCTAATCACGAATCATCTAACACAATGGAACAGGAACAACGCCCATATTTGAATTAACTCTGCAACTATAGATACATGTTACATACACACTACACAGGTTCAATCATACAGTGCATTTTTTACATACCTACATAGACTACATAGTAATTAAATTTGTAGGTATTTACCGTGCAGGAATGTGTACCCCGTACCTAGACCTAACCCATACACTCGTTATTTTAAATTTGAAAAAATTGAAACGTTTTCGTCAATCGCATACCTTTGGCTAACTTCCAAACATTTACGTCTTTATTAGGCCCTCATACAACGTCACAAAAATATTATATATCCTCATACACTGTACGATGACAATTCATATGAAGTGGATTACGTCGAAAAATTTCCAAACCACTTCAACCCGGATGAAGGGATGATCACAACAAATCCGCCGATGATATGATCTCTAACTATTAAAATTTTTTCGGGTTTCCCCTTTTTTTTAAGATTAACAATCGAGTACTAAGTTCCGTTTTTCAATTCATTGTGGTAGGTAGAATATAGAACATTGTGCAGTGTTCATGTACTATTGAACATCCTTTTGTAAACTATTCGTATAATAAGTTTGCCAAGACTATTGGATTTGGGCATTTGGCAAGTTTGGAAAAAATTACAGTAATTGACCATTTCGCGCGGAGTGGCTGCACTCTATCGGAAGTTGGGTCAATTAACAAACCACGAGGATAAAATACATTATGGCTTATGAGGGAAGATGAGTTTTTTCAATTTTTAACAAAAATGAGATGATTTACGGAAAATTTTGTAAGAACATTAATTGAAGAAGATAAAATTTCCTATCTTTTGATATAAAATTTATTTTGATTCGTCAAGTAATTACGGTTCTCAGGACATATCTTTTTAATTATTCCTCACATATCGAAATTTCAATTTCAAATTATTCGAAAACTACCAATATTACAAAAATATGTTTTCTCTAAAACTTGGAGTAGATTTAATCCTCTTTCCAACGGTATATTGGTGAAGTCAGTAGCTTTAATATTCACGCTACCAGCCTTACTTGAAAGTTGAAAATTCGTATTTCAGTCTCATAAACAGCTGATCTGAATGTTCAGTTTCAAAATTGTATGGAAAGGAAGGGTCTAATCGAAATTTTTATAATAACAAAACTTATTTCTCGAGTATTATTCTACAACTTGGTTTGAATTTTTTTTCAATTTGATCCCCCCTCTCCTTCTGATTTGACATATTACTATTATAAATGTGGAATAGGATGGAAAAGAGGGGTCCAACTGAAAAAATTGTCAAAAAAAATTTGTAGGATAAAATATAAGGTATATTTTATGTTATTACAAAAATTTCGATTGAACACCTCCCTCCCCTCTTATTTTGCATAATAATACAATGTAGACACTTATACATCAAAATTGGGAAGAGAGAGGGGCCCAATCGAAATTTTTATAATAACATAAAATATACCTTATATTTTATCCTACAAATTTTGTTTGAAAATTTTTTCAGTTGGACCCCTCTTTTCCCTCCTATTTCACATTTATAATAGTAATATGCCAAATTAGAGGGGGAGGGGGGGGATCAAATTGAAAAAAATTTCAAACCAAGTTGTAGAATAATACTCGAGAAATAAGTTTTGTTATTATAAAAATTTCGATTAGACCCTTCCTTTCCATACAATTTTGAAACTGAACATTCAGATCAGCTGTTTGTCAGATTGAAATACTATTTTTCAACTTTCAAGTAAGGCTGGTAGCGTGAATATTAAAGCTACCGACTTCACTAATATACCGTTGGAAAGAGGATTAAATCTACTCCAAGTTTTAGAGAAAACATATTTTTGTAATATTGGTAGTTTTCGAATAATTTATAATTGAAATTTCGATAAGTTGAAAACAAATAAGAAAAAACATCCGCAGATCCGTAATCACTTGACGGATCAAAATAAATTTTATATCAATGGAAAGGAAATTTTATCTTCTTCAATTAATGTTCTTACAAAATTTTCCGTAAATTATCTCATTTTTGTTAAAAATTGAAAAAACTACACTTCCCTCATAAGCCATAATGTATTTTATCCTCGTGGTTTCGTATCGGTGAATTACGTTCATGTCGTGAGTGATTATTTTGACGACATATTTCATCGAATGGTTGAATGAAGCGTATCGGACCAAGTTACTCGATGCAATGAATCACGCGGCGTTATTATTACATTTAATACCTACCTGATACTTACATATGAATAGCGTTTTCTCGCGTCGTTACCAGTACATTGTTGTCGGTTTATATTCTTTCATAACCTTGGGAAAACCAGACCATTTAATTGTCTTTACTCGTATTTCACAAATGAAGGGTATTGTCGTGTTTTTGATGTTCATCCTGCCCATGGGACGAGATTTTAGGCGTATCTAGCATAGGCTATACTTGAAAAATTGTATCATCAATGAGGAAATGCTATTACGTAGAGCGAGAGAATTGGATTTGCCTACAATTTACGATATAGGTATCTTTACCTTATTGGAGAAAAAGTACTTACCTATTACTTTCCATTAGGAAAGTAGAAATTTTTTTTGTTGAAAAAATTTCAATACCTAGGTACTAAATGAGAGAATATAAGAATAATAAGACTCATCCGCAGTTTTTATTTTTTGCAAATTTTAAAAACTACGGGACCGATGACCATGACTTATGAATAATTGTAAAATTGCCTAGAATGCATACCTAACTATAGATGAATTGTGCAGACGACATCTGAAGTTGATTAAAATTCAGTGTACCAATAAACATTGATAAATTACCAGCAGTACAGGAGCACCTAGACTTACGTTCTCATTACTTACATGTAATGTAACAATAATTGCCTAATCGTCATGTTTAAACGAAACTCCTCAATAAATATGTATAAGTAATACGGTGTTACGATCTTACGAACTTTCATGCCCCAACCCCCAAGTATCATGTACGATTTGGAGTTAGGTTGCGACAGTATTCTTGTAAAGGTGCGATTTATTAAAACAGTTTTTTTTTTTTTTTTTTTTTTTTTTTTTAATCATCTATGTACTTATCAATATCTAAGATCGAAGACACTTTTTAAAAACTAGATAAAATTAGGAAATGATGAAGTAATCTTAAGTACTTAATGAAATTATAAAAAAATAAAAATCTGAAAAAATCGAAAAGTTTCAAACAGGTAATTTAAAAATTCAGAAAAAATCAAAAAATCAAGACGTCATTAATTAAAAGCCCCCTCCCCCCCAAAAAAAAAATAAAAATAAAAAAGGGAAAATTCAAACAACAAAAAAATGAACAAATACGTACCTATTTGAAAAGAAAAAAGTAAAAAAATTACGAAGAAATGATAAATTTGAATGTTTCAAAAAAATATTGAGAAAATTGAGAAATTAAAGAAAAAGTATATAGGGAAAAGTTATCAGTTTTGAGAGGTGAAAATTAAAAAAGAAAATTAATAGATAGGCCTAAGTATGTCTAAAAGATTGAAAAATGTGCAGCACTACTAAATTTTGAATAAAACAATTACAAACGTTAAAAAAATTGACTAAAATTGATAGGTAATTAACTGAAAGATTGAAAAAATCAAAAAATTAAAATTTTGAGTGAAATTCAGAAATAATTTTGAAAATTCAAGTTTGTTGGTAAAAAAAATTCCAAAAAAAAAAATTAAAAATTAAAAAATTACAGTGATTGACAAAATGTTTGAAAAATCGTGAAAAAAAAATTAATGATTCAAAAATTCAGAAAAATAAAATAACTTTAAAAATAGAAATATTTTTCTTGAATTAAAAAATGTTCAAAAAAATGACACTGTTATACTTGAATTGAAAATATCAAAAAAATGTTATTGAAATTCAAAAATTATGAAAAATTGAAAAACTTTGTATACCTACGAAATTTTTAAATGCAGAAAAAAAAATTGAAAAATTAAAAATCATAAAAATTTCGAATTTTGAGAAATCATAAAAAATCGAAAAATTTCAATTACCTATTCAAAAATTCGAGAAATGGAGAAAAAATTAAAAAATGGAAATGTAAAAATTAAAAAATATATAAAAGTACCTACGTACAAAGTAATAGATACCTAGTTTAGAAAATTTTTGAAAAATTTGATAAATAATTGAAACAAAGGTAGGTGGCTAAGTACCTATACTTATTAAAAAATCAAAAAAGAAATTATGAAATTTAGAATTCATAAACAATTTTAATTTAGGTAGAATATAGGTTAGGTACCTACCTATTTAGAAATTTCAAAAAACTCAGAAAAATTTGAAAATTCAAAAGTTATAATAATTAAAAATTTTAAGAAATCGTAAAAAATTAAAAATTCAGAAAAATAGGAGAAAAAATAAAATGCCTTTTAAAAACCGAAAATGCGGAAAAATTAAAAAAATTTCAAAGTTCAGAAAAAATTGGAAAAATTGGAAAATAGAAAAATTAAATCTATAAAACTTAAAAATTTTGAGAAACTGTAAAAAATTTGAAAAAATGTTAATAAGTCAAAAATCCGGATTATTGAAAAAATAAAGGAAATCAAAATAATTATGCATTAGAAATTGCAAAATGATGAGAAATGAAAAATTTCAAGTAAAGCTTACGTTGAAAAAAAATGAATGATGAGAAAATCAAAAAATTAAAATGTGGTGAAATTTGAAAATCATAAAAAATAAAAAATTTTAGGTAGGTAGGTAATTATTAATTAAAAATTATGATAAAAATTAAAAAATGTAAACAAAAAAATTAATATTGTTGGGAAAATGACTAAACATTACGAAAAAATGAAAAATTTAAATCTTTCAAAAATTGTACAAAATTGAGAAACTGTAAAAAATGGGAGAAATTAATTGATTTGAAAATATAAAAAATTTAGGAAAAATTAAAAAGACTAAAAATCCAGGAAAATACAAAATTTCAAATAAAACAAATAATTGGGGAAAAATAAGAGCACCTAAAAATTATGATATTATCTATTTTGGGGAAATGAAAATTATAAATAAAGCCAAATACTATGTTACAAAAAAAATGATCACTTTTTAAAAAATAAAAAATTAGAAAAATGAGACTCAATTAAAATTCGTATAAATCATAATTTTTTTAATAGAAAATTGGAAAATTTTAATCAATCAAAATAATCGAGAAAAAAATTTAAATTTCATAAGAATTGAAAAAAGCGTATATTTGTAAAAATTATAAAATCTCGAAGAAATGGTACATTTGAATGTATTTATTCAGAAAATCAAGAAATCGTAAAAAATTTTAATGTCTCAACAATTGAAAAAGTAAAAAAAATTGCATATCTAATAATAATTATATATAGTACCTAACTAAATAATTAAAATATTTTTTTTAAATTTAAAAATTAATACTTTCCTCGAAAAATTAATCGTTCTCTTTGAATTCAGAGTAATAATATAGGTAGTATTCAAAGTCGTTAAAATTTAAATCTCATCTCTCAATTGTACGGGAATTAATTACCTACGTACATCATACACGTGATTCGTAGGTACTTGCTACTTGGATACTCGTCATGCAATTATAATTAGGTACCTATCGATACTGAACGACTAAATTAAAGAATAACTTCTTATTCATGCTGCAGACCAATTAATTGGTCCTAAAGTAGAAATGATAAATTAGCTAGAAACGGTAAGTAAGTATATTACTACGTCTCAGTGTGTAAAATATTCAATCATTTCATATATCTTACGTGTAGGTCCAGTACTTATTCATAAATTTCTGTACAAAAAACTGATACGCTATTTGAAAACTTGTTTCGTTAACAATCTGTCAGGTTTTTAAAAACTGTCTAGTAGATAGATACATACATACTACTTACCTACTGCAGTGTGCTCTTTTAAGCTGGAACGACCTATACTTACATAAATATAGAATAGAAAACTGGAAGCAAATTTTATATCATGTTGAATGGATTTAATGGATTTAAGGGCTCATTTGTACGAATGTCTTCCTTACTGATTAATGAATATTAGGCGCAGATGTAATGACCTGTGCCTCTGCGTGAAATTGAAAAATTTGTAGGTAAAATATTGCAACAAAGCCCGCGGTATACTTTTACAATCTTCTCACACATCTACTCACGATGTCAATATTTTGAAACTTGAAGGCATTAAATGGTAGGTACCTATATTTTTGTAATTTTACAACGCTTTTTGTAAATCATCGTAGTACAGGCGAACAAAAAAATCAGTGGTTACTGGTTGGTGGAATTTATAAATCCAAAATATTTTAAAATTGAAGAAGGCTCAGATGAGTAGGTAAAAAATTCTGCGATGTTCAGAAAATCTTGCTGAGTTTCGTTTTTTGAGTTTGGTCATTAGCCCAATGTAGGTGATTAGGAAATGAAATTGCATTTTGGGTCATCAAAGATTTTTTTGATTTTGAAATGTTCCTTTATGTGTCCTGATTAACCACCAAAAAGTCCCTTAACCTCACCCCTTCGAGAACTCCCTCAAATATGGACCCAAAGAAACCCCCTCGTTATTTTTTGTTTATAACACTCCCAATATGCGTTTAAATAAAAAGATGATCACAATTGAAATTAAACTAAATGAAATTTTCAACAAAAAATGTTATATACATTTTTTCGAAAAATTGAACGGGTGGTGCAAAACTGCCGATCAAAATATACAAGGTGGAAAAAACAAAGATTGCCCCCTATTTCCCCTAATACGATACAATTTCAGATGGGATCTTATACAGGGTGTCCCGTCACCAGTTAACACCCCTTCACCAGCGATATAGTCAACTCAAACTAAGCTCATGTACGCATGTTTGCCGACCCTGTGAATTGAAGGGGCAGAGATATGCTGAACTGAAAATTTTTTATTTTCAGTTTTGTTTCAGATTTTTAACCATGCGTCACTCGACAATCGAGATAGGTAGAAAGTTGCACTTTGCGGCGTTGAAAAGGAAATTTTGTGTAGAATTTTTTAGTGGGGTTGATAATTGTATTAGGTGATCAGGGGGGTCTGTACTGTATTGAATATCTAAAAAAACGTGTCCAAAAATTGAGATTTTTTTGCAATTTTTGAGGAAATCTCAAAAAAGTTTCATCATTTGGTATTATTATTATGATTTGCCTTACATGAAAAAAGTTCGACCTTTCGAATGCCGTAAATCGGACTCTTCTATCTCACTTGGTTAAAAAGTTATAGCCATTTCAATTTCAAAATCAAGACTGAAAAAAAAAATATATTTTTTCAAAAAAAACAAATTTTACCAAAATGTTCTTTAATTCATCTTTAACATCGAGTTTCGCTCAATATTATTAGTTACGATAGGTATCAAGTTCCAAAAATTAAAATAATTGGAAATTTAAAAAAATGAAAAATAAATTGATTTTTTTTCTGTTTCGATTTCGAAATTGAAATGGCTATAACTTTTTAACCAAGTGAGATAGAAGAGTCCGATTTGCGGCATTCGAAAGGTCGAACTTTTTTCATGTAAGGCAAATCATAATAATAATACCAAATGATGAAACTTTTTTGAGATTTCCTCAAAAATTGCAAAAAAATCTCAATTTTTGGACACGTTTTTTTAGATATTTAATACAGTACAGACCCCCCTGATCACCTAATACAATTATCAACCCCACTAAAAAATTCTACACAAAATTTCCTTTTCAACGCCGCAAAGTGCAACTTTCTACCTATCTCGATTGTCGAGTGACGCATGGTTAAAAATCTGAAACAAAACTGAAAATAAAAAATTTTCAGTTCAGCATATCTCTGCCCCTTCAATTCACAGGGTCGGCAAACATGCGTACATGAGCTTAGTTTGAGTTGACTATATCGCTGGTGAAGGGATGTTAACTGGTGACGGGACACCCTGTATATGCTAATGAGGACACACCATAGACTCCAAAAAACCCTCAAACCCCACCCTCCCCAAAGCGTCTAAAATGTAGACACCCGTGAGCCCCCCTTTTAAAGAAATGCCAATAACTTTTCTAGCGTTTCGAAAATCAAAAAAAAGTTCATATAAATGTTGAGGAGCGTAAAATTTCCCATAAAACGCCTATTTTCATTTTTTCCACAAGTTAACGGGTGGCGCAAAAACGGTCCTCTCCGCTGCATACATAGTTGAATAGGATGAAAAAAATATATATTTCGGATTTTGACCAAACTCGCAGAGGGGCTTTACTTTGAGTTGAGAACCTCACAAAAAAATTTGAGCTCCCTATCTCTCAGGGGATTGGAGCTAAGGGCCCTCAAATCAGAGAAGCGACAAGAAAACTTTTTGAAGAAATCTACCGATATTCCATACAGCCAGAAGTGGGATTAATTTTTTTGCAAGTTCTTATGCCGTAAGTGGAATTTTCTTATTCGTGAATCGTGTTGTTGTCGTATATTATTCATTTTACAGTAGGTAAGGGTGAGTCATCGTATGTATTGCTTACATGTATAACATCTGTTTCATACCTACGTCGATTTGTAAGCAAAAAAGAAAAAAAGAAAAGTAGGGTAGTTAGGATTTTTTGTTGTGAAAAATCCCATATTAATAATTGTATAAAATCACTGTGAAATTGCAAAATGACGAGAAGTTGAAAATTATAAGTGAAGCATGCGTTGAAAAAAAAATGAAAGATGAAAAAAATCAAAAAATTAAAATTTTGAGAGAAATTCAGGAATCATTTTAAAAATTCAAGTCTGTAGTTAAAAAAATTACAAAAAAATGAAAAATTAAAAAGTTACAGTAATTGACAAATTTGAAAAATCGTAAAAGAAAAAATTTAATGATTCAAAAATTCAGAAAAATAAAATAAATTTGAAAATAGAAATACCTATTTCTCAAATTGAAAAATGTTCAAAAAAATTATACTTTTAATACTCAAATTGGAAAAAATTTGAATACAAAATTTAAAAGTGCAGAAAAAATAAAAAAATAAAAAAAATCATAAAAATTGCAAGTTCTGAGAAATCATAAAAAATCGAAAAATTTCAATTATTCAAAAATTCAGAGAAATGGAAAAAAGTTTAAAAATGGAAATGTCGTAAAAATTGAAAAATAAATGTAAAAGTACATACAAGGTTATAAAGTCAAAAAACTCAGAAAAATTTGAAAATTCAAAAGTTATAAGAATTGAAAATTATAAGGAATCGAAAAAAATCGAAACATTTTATGATTTTAATGATTCAATAATTCAGAAAAATAGGGGGAAAAATGAATAATGTCTTTTAAAATCCGAAAAATGCGGTAAAATACAAAATTTTTAAAGTTTGGAATAAATTAAAAAATTAGAAAGCTATAAAATTGAAAATTTTGACAAACTGTAAAAAATTGAAGAAAAAAAAATGTTAATTAGTTAAAAATCCAGATTATTGAAAAAATGAAAGAATTCAAAATATGCATTAGAAATTGCAAAATGACGAGAGATTGAAAATTATAAGTAAAGCATATACGCAAAAACAGTTTTTCGACAATAATTCGAGAAATATTTGTTAAATCGAAATTCTGATTTCTTACACTGAATTTCTGAACTTAGTAGTTAGTAGTTATAATAGCTATTTTTACCAAACTGTTTGATTGTGTTTTCCAAAATTACCTATTGCACTCGCATAGATCACTCACCTATGGGTTTTTGTAGAGAAATCAACAGACTTTATTCTGGAGAATGTAAGTCAAGGTGGTTGAAGTTTTCGGATACGTCTGAGATGAAGAAAAAAGAGGTAGCTTTTTGCTACATACCTTTAGATAAAGTAAACAAATACAGAAGTGAACTTGATAGTGTAAAAGATGCTTAACCAAGAAACCTGGTGAACTTGATAAGAAGATATTATGGAAAGTTCAGTATGGACATGTTGAGGGAATCGGTGATATACATTGGTGTGAACCAAAAAAAATTGTATGAAGGAAATATGAAGATTGCAGATTCTTGCTAAAAAGGAATACCGATCCAAACTCATTATTATTTTTTTTTCAAATTTTTCTGATGTTTGCTTTACTTTGAAGTTTGAAAATATTGATTTTTTTTTCAATTTTGAAGTCTTCTCAATGATTTTTCTTAGTTTACTTTAGACATTGTCATTTGAATTCAACTCTTTCAATTTTCGCTCATTATCTACCTATAATTTTATTTTTAATTTCAAATTCAAGTTCCTTGTAATTTTTTAATTTTCAGCGATTTTCATTTTAATACCTATTACTTAATTAGGTAGGTGTATTCCATGGGTATAGTTTAATTTTATTTTCATCTTATTTTTCAAGTTTTAGCATAGTATGTATGTATTTTATTTTGTTTTATTTTTGAATGTATCTAATTTTTGATTCTTTTTCATTTTTATCCTATTTTTATTTATACTTATATTTATTTTGTAATTCTTAATCGAATTGCATCCCATCGAATTCTAATTTCATTTTAATTATATACCTATTTTATCAATCGCTGCTTCATTTTTTAAAATTGTTTTCTTATTTTCATTTTTACTTTTTCATGGAAATTAATTTTTTAATAGGTCTTCATCCAAACCTAACCTAATGTAACCTAACACAACCAAACTATAACCCTAAAAGACTATACTTAACAAAATATTGCAAAGTTGAAATAACAAAGAATATCTGATAAAACATCTAAAAGTTATGAAATTTTTAAAAAAATTTACAAGTTTTTTTGTGTATGACAAAATATTCAAAAGTCTTTCATCTAAACCTAACCCAAAAAGTCTAACAAAATAATGAAAACGTAGTATTAAAAAAAAAATCTTAATTTTTTTATGTCTGACAAAATACCCAGAAGTCTTTCATCCAAACATAACCTAATCACCTAATGCAACCTGACCTAGCCCAATTGGGTGTCGTATTTTGATGTTTTTTTCTAATGTTCAGAAGAAGCTGCCGTTTTTTGTCATCTGAATTGAGTATTGTCGAAAAAATATCTTGTAGAGATTTCTCATCAAAAAAGTATTGTTGAAAGACTTTTCAAGATTTTTAAGCTGCATTTAGCAGTAATACTACTCGTATCTTTCACATTATCCCTCACAGTCCGCAACGTTTATACCTAAAAATTAAAACTAGAATAGATATTCGCATGATATTCGTCTTCATTTTTGCTCTTGTTCAAAGTCTATTTTTTGTTTTCTTCTATCTACTAACTAAAAAAATGAGAAATTACTTGGTGGGAACTATAGAACCTATTTGAAATTTTAAATAGAAATAGTCTATTTAAAATCACCATTTAAATATACTTTATGAGACAAATTTCTTAATTCAATTTAAAAATCAAATTTTATTTTTCAAATCACGGTTTTCAATTTCCTCGAGTTTTAAAATATTTTCTAATTTAATAAATTTTGAAGAATTTTTCAGTTCATTCAGTTTTTCTAAATTTATAATTCATTCCATTTTTATCGAATTATCTCATAACTATTATATTTTTTTCAATAAGTTAAGACGGTGGATAGGCCTACATACGATTTTATTAAATAAGAAATAAGAAACAAAAAAATATTTTCTTCTACAAAAAATTAAGAACTTTTTTTAAGCAGACTTTTATCCAAAGAAGGTTCAGATTTTTTCTTCCAACTTCCAAGTACCTATTAATTTAAAAAAAAAAAAAATAATAATAAAATAATTCTTCTCCAAAAATACTGAGTTAGGTTAATAGAGTCTAGATTGATAGTTTTTTGTTTTCATCCAAGTGGGGCCTTGATTACTTTATCTTTCGGACTTGAAATTTTTTTCACGATGATACAAGTAAAGCTGAATAATCGGAGCTTTTTTCAAAAAAATTTCAAGAATGTTGTAGACCGAGTTCGAAAAAATAGTTTTGGTCATTACAAAAATTTCGATTTGTCCCCTCCCTCCCCACTATAATACGAAGTAAATACTTGATATTAGAAATCAGAAGGAAGGGAGGGAGGGGTGCAATTGAAAAAAATTTCAAACAAAAGTTGTAGATTGAGATCTTATAAATAATTTTAGTTATTGTCAAAATTTCGCTTGGGCTTCTTCTCTCTCTCCAATTTCACATAGTTTGTAGAATACTTCCACTTTCAAGTTGTGACCAAGAGTGATTTTCTTACGTATTATGCAAAATTAGAGTAGAAAGAGAGCTCCAAGCGAAATTTTTATAATGATTAAAATTATTTATAAGATCTCAATCTACAACTTTTGTTTGAAAAATTTTTCAATTGCACCCCTCACTCCCTTCTAATTTTGAATATCAAGTATCTACTTCGTATTATCGTGGGGAGGGAGGGGACGAATCGAAATTTTTATAATGACCAAAACTATTTCTTCGAACTCGGTCTACAACATTCTTGAAAATTTTTTGCAAAAAGCTCCGATTTTTCTGCTTTACTTGTATCATCGTGAGAAAAATTATAAGTCCGAAAGATAACGTCATCGAGGCCCCACTTGGATGTAAATAAAAACTATCAATCTAGACTCTAGTAGAAAGACTTTTCTTTTTAACAAATATAGGGAGAATCAGAGATCTAGATTTGTAATGTGTGATTAGTCTATGCATTTTTGGACTTTCCTAAAGTGTTGCTAATTTTCATCTTTAAAAATTTGTAGTGAAGGGGAGGGGGAAGGTTTATTTATTGTTCAGAAAAATTCATAAGAATCTATCTCGAAATATGATTTTAAATGAAAATTAGCTAATTTATGTTACATATTTTGAGAAAACTTTTTTCAGTCGAGGGGAGGGAGGTGGGGGCACTAAAATCGTTCTGAGAGTCATTTTTATACAATAGGGAGCCACATAGAGGCACTGGAACTAAAAGAAATTGAATTTTGAAAATTTTGATGAAAACTTGTATTTTTTCTTATTTTGAGAAATGGGGACCGGGGCCTCGCAGTAGGAAGTGGTTTTCACGGAGGGAAAAACAAAAAAAAAGGGAATTATTTTCTCACCATTGGTTACAACTTTGGAGTGGAGGGGTAGGGAGCCGAAAAATCGCAAAAAAAAATTTTCAGTCATAAGTACCACCCTAAGGTAGGTAGCTAGGCACTTTGTATACATAACATTTTTTATTTCTCATGGGTTACCTTATCTTTATTTATCCCTTGAATTTTCCTATTTCGCTCACAAAGGGCGTCTTATCTGTAGCATTTAGGAAAAATTTGCATTTTACTTGCTTTTTCGTTCTCCTGCCACTCGACTTCATTACAACTAAATTAACAAAACAAAAAAATATATATATTATTCCAACAGGACTGTTCAAAAATAGTGCTCATCCAAGCGTTCAATACACCTAACCTATGCGAATGCCAACATATTTAACAGCGATAAAATAATTTTTCTCATAAGTGGATTAGAAAGGTGTATGGAGATGTAACTGTAGATAATTTTCATAAATGTAATTCCATGTAGATATTACGTAGACTAGTATACATTAAACATTTCCATAGCGTGTTATTTATTAAATCTAAAGCCCTATAGAAGTGAGTATGCTGGACGGTCTCCATTTCGGGAACAAAATGGAGACCGTCCAGCATACTTACTTCTATAGGGCTTTAATTAATTCTTTTAATCTCGTATAAGATCAGACGACCTTGAACTTGAGTGTATTATTCAATTAATTATCATGTGATTTATCAGTGCAGAACACAACCACGTGAAAATTTTCGTCAACAGAAGTTATATGATTCGAAAATATTCAATAATGGGGCACAAGAGGAGATATTCGTATTTTTAGACACATCGATATTAGGGCGGTCTCCCCCCCCCCCCCCGCCAAACTTGTCTTCTCTGGTGAAAAACGGTGCCCCCCATTTTTCAAAATAAGAAAAAATGTTTTCATCAACCATTTCAAAATTTATTTATTTTTTGTATAAAAATGATTCTCAGAACAATTTTAGCCCCCCGCCTCCCTCCCCCGGCTGAAAAAAACTTTCTCAAAATAATAACATAAATTAGATAATTTTCATTTAAAATCATATTTCAAGATACATTCTTATGAATTTGTCTGAACAGTGTATTGTAATAACAATAATATAAACCTTCCTCCTTCCCCTCACTACAAACTTTTAAAGATGAAAATGAGCTACCCTTTAGGAAAGTCCAAAACTGCAGAAACTAATCACACATTACCAATCAAGATCTCTGATTCTCTCTATATTTTTTAAAAAGATAACCTTTTTTAGTATTTTTAGAGAAGAATCAATTTTTTTTAAATTAACACTTTTGGAAGAAAAAAATCTGAATCTTCTTTGGATAAAAAAAATACGTATCAGTATTTTTTGAGTCAGCTTAAAAAAGTCCTTAATATTTTGTCGAAGAAAATATTTTTTTGTATTTCTTATTTTTTTATAAAAAAAAAATGTATGTAGGGTTTGTAAGCCTATCATCTACCGTCATGCGTCATAACTAGATGAAAGAAATATACAATTTTTTTCATTTCAAAAAAAAAAAAAAAAAATCTCCATGTTGTTGGAGAAAAAAATCTTATCTAAGTACATACTTATATTTTTTTGAAAAAAAAAACAATTGTTTGAAAGAAAAAAATCCTAAATTTTTTTGGAGAGAAAGACAATTTTTTCAAGTAAAAATATTCAATTAAAAAAAAAAAATCACCAAATTGTTTGGAAATAAAAATTACCTACTTACTTACTTGATTAAAAAAAATAAATAAATTCACTTAAAAATATCTTTTGAAACTTTTGGAGAAAACAATTTCGAGGGGAAAAACTAAATTTTCTTTAAGAAAAAAAATCGTAATATTTTCGGGTTCGGTGTAAAAAAATATCATTTTTTTGAAAGCAGAAGTTCACTTTTATGAAAAAAAATCATTTATTTATAAAAGGGGGGGAGGGTGATCTGATTTATTGAAAACGAAAACCATTCGATTTTTTTCCAAAGAAACATTTTTAAAATATTTTTTGAAAAAAAAATTATCTACCTATCTTTTTTTTTTTCAAAAAACAAAGTTCTTACTTTTTGTAATCCAAAATTTTGGGTTGAAAAAAATCTTTAATTATTTTTTAGAACAAGAAATGTTTCAAATTCTGGAAAAAAATCTCCATCCGCTTTTTCAAAGAAACAATTTCTCAACTTTTTTGGAGTTGGCAAAAAAACCCTGAATTTTTTGTACCTAAGGTAAATTTTTAAAATATTTTTGGAATGAAAAATTTATTTAATTATTTCTAGGTAGGTAGGTACCAATGAATTTTCTTCATTTTTTCCAAAAAAAAAACAACAAGATCTTTCATTTTAATAAAGAAAAAAAAATGAATTTTTGGGAAAAAAGATTTTATTATTTTTTGATGTTTAATTCAATCAAATTTGAAACCTGCCATCAGTTTTGTTTTCTCATGTTATGCAAAATGAAAATTTTAACATTTTAACATAATTATTAATGAGTAAAAGTTACCTCTCTCATACGTAATCAATTTGTAGTGAGAGGGGGCGGAGGTTTATATTTTATGGTTATTATACCTGATACATTGTTCAGACGAATTCATAAGAATGTATCTCGAAAATAATATGATTTTGATTGAAAGTTAGCTAATTTTTGTTATTTTTTGAGAACGCTTTTTTCAGTTGAGGGGAGGGAGGTGGGGGGCTAAAATCGTTCTCAGAGTCATTTTTGTACAATTGGGAGCCACACTGAGGCACTGGCACTAAAAATAAATAAATCTTGAAAATTTTAATGAAAACTTGTATTTTTTCTTACGAGTATTTTGAAAAATGGGGGGGGGCACCGCTGGGAGGGGTTTTTACGGAGGGAAAAACAAAAAATAGGGAATTATTTTCTCACCAGAGAATAACAACTTTGGGGGGGGGGGAGAGATCAAAAATTCCAAATTTGAAAAATAAGGACCACCCTAATTTGATATAATAGAGTCTAATTGAGGAACCACTGACGTAGCTATTATTGAAATGTAAAACTTCTGGGTACCAACAGTCATAAGAACTAACCTGACGCAACATACTCGTATATGGAATGCTCGAATTATCGACCTATGGGGCAGTCGTCAATTGGCAATCGGTTTCTCTGCTGGGCAAAGGCAGAGCATCCTAATTATTAGTAGGTACGTATGGTGGTAATTGCAGATGTAATGATAATTGCTGCAGTACGTTGAATTTCTTGAAAGGTACCACTCGATACGTATAATTAGTAATAAACTAGTCCTAATAGAACATGACTAATATAATTTGTAAAATGAATGGTTGATTCAATTCGAAGGTGAAAGTGATTGGTAGGTCTAGGTACGTGGTTGTCGTATGTGCGATATGTTTACATTTGAAAAGAAAAAGGAGAGGAGAGAAAAAGATCAATAGATGGCTACAATTATTTAAAGAGGAAGAGATAATTAATTCGATGTAATCGCACTACTGGATATATCGGCGGAATTATGTTTTATTAGCTGATGGTGTTTATTAATAACCGCGAAAATCGCGACGCGACGCGGCGTCTTTACCTTACACACGCGTTTAACGACTCCCACCGAAGCCGAACACGTAGTGTGTCTTTTCGACTCCTCTTGTTCTGGTTACGTAATAACCCATCTAACGAAAGGTACAGAACATGTTCGTCGAATCGGATTAGAGAACCATCAGAAGGTGAAGTGAAGTCTTAGAGAACCAGTGTCGCAGTAAAAACGAACCAGTTCGTTTAGTAGGTTAACGTATTCGCAGAGATTTGATAATTTTTTCAATATTTTCATACGGAATGGGTTAATATTTTACATCGCGGTTTTACCTTTTTTTCCTAATTTTTTTTTTCGGAAAATTTTTTTTTTTCATCCGTAACGTAAATTGTTCCTATTTGTGATGCGTTTTTTCGCTCTAGTTTTTAATTTTTTTACCTAGTTGTAATGTCTCTGCAGAATTTTAGTTTACCTTATTCGTCAGCTGGTTATTTCGGTGTTCCTGAAACCGCATCTTCACCGCCGCCCATTTACTATAACGATGCCCAAAATGTACCGCCAAAAATGTTCGGTTTTGCCGCCGACCAGCAGAAGCAGTCGATTCGCAAGCCATATCAAGCGTATCAACCTACCTATACGAGGGTTACCGGCGGAACCGATCCTAGAATTGGTAAAACGTCAGTTCACGCCGTCGTCGACTACGACGACGATTTCAACGACGACGAATATAATCGCGAAAACGACTACAACGATATACAAAATTCTATCAAACATTACCCACTGCCAACGGTGACGCCGATTCAAGGACCGATTTTTTTAAAGAACGGTAGTGTTCCTGTCGTACCGCTTTATAGTTATCCGAAAGTCAATAATGGCAGTTTTGTACAGATACCGGTATGTAATCGTGTGATTTTTATTGTACCTTACCTACCTACCTACCTACCTACCTACCTACCTACCTACCTACCTACTACTGTAATAAAAAACACGACATCGTCTGGTGGACATTTTCGAGCAACCTGCAGTGCAGTACAGAGGCTAGATTCGAGCACGAGGTATACTCATCTTTATTACCCTGCGATTACCTGCTTGCACAGTGCAAATTCATATTGCTGTACACGTTTCAACGTGACTTATTAGCGATCGTGCCGTAAAATAGATATTTTTATTGGCTTTGAGATCGTCGGACCGCAGGTGTTACGACTTGCGAGGCAGCGAATGCGAATAGATTGCGCATTGATGGCAATTCTCTTTTATTGAAATCAAACTAGTGGACCCGTGGAAACAATACTGGATCCTTGAAAAAAGGAGAAAAAATAAATATCAAAAATAACATGAAAAAAATATGTACATGAGAAAGTTTTTATATAATTTTATTATCTGGAAAAAAAATTTGTTGAAATTTTTTAAAGACGAAATTCAAATCAAAAGGTTCAAAAAAAAAAAAATTTTAAAAAATGATGAAATATTTCGAAAACCTCATTAAAAAAAAACTAATTTCTAAAAAAATTTCGTAAATGTAAAAAAAATAAATTTTGAAAAAAAGAACGTTAAAATTTTTTAATGACAAAATTCAATAAAAATAGAAAAAAACCGATGAAAAATCACGGAAAACTGATGGGAAAAACACGATTAGAAAATGTTCACTGAGCTTTATTTCCGAGTAGCTTGGATTTTAGCTAGAACCCACTGGACCAGTGGATGACACGACGACCTATGGGGTACAACATTATATAAAAAAAAAATCAAAGAAATTCGCATAAATCTAAACAAAAAAAAAAAAAAATGAAATTTGAAGGTTGAAATTATTGCAACGAATTGAACCCGTGAAGTACAAAAATAATTATCAAAATCAAAATGATTTCTTTAAAAAATTCTCATAAATCTAAAAAAAGTAATGAAATTTGAAAAAAAAACAATGACATGTTAGAATTTTTTAATGACAAAATTAAAAAAATGAAAAATAAAAAAAACGATCAAAAATCACTGAAAACTCATGGAAGAAATCAAGAAAACTTGAGTAGAAAAACTTCACTGAGCTTCATTTCCAAATAGTTTGGATTTTAGCAATTTAGCTACGACCCTGTGGACCCGTCTCATAATCTAAAATTGAAAATACAAAAAAAAAAAAAAAAAAAAAAAAAAAAAAAAACGTTGAAAACCCACGAAAAACTCATGAAAAAAATGAGTAGAAAAAGTTGGTTGCCCTCCTTTTCTGACGATTTTCTGAGTACGTAGAGTTTTAGCTACAACCCAGTGGGCCCGTGGAAAAAGTACAAAAAATATTCCCCTTCCCCTGGAAAATTCATACTTGAAAAAATTCAAGCCCCGTCGCCCAATGTACTGTACTGGTATGTACGTATGTAAATGTATGTAGCATGCATGTACCTACTACGAAAAATTGAAAAAACCTTTTCTACTATTAAAAAAAATTTCCCTTCCCCGTGGAGTAGCTTATCACCCTCTGTCCAGCTTAAAATGAAATCGTGCAAGAATTTGAATGATGAATGATCCAGTCTCCCCCCCCCCCCCCCCCGGTCATGAAAAATTAGAAAAGCTGTGAGAAGTAACGGAAAACTCATGAGAAAAAAACGAATGCAAAAACAATTTTCTAAAAAAATTTCATATAATGTGAAAAAAAATTTATTTTGAAAAAAAGCATGTTAAAATTTTTTAATGACAAAATTCAACAGGTTTTTAAAAAATAAAAATGGGAAAAACATGATTAGAAAATCTTCACTGAGCTTCATTTCCGAGTAGCTTGGATTTTAGCTAGAATCCACTGGACCAGTGGATGACCCGACAACCCATGGGGTACAAAATTATCAAAAAAAAAAAAAATTCAAAGAAATTCGCATAAAATAATCTAAACAAAAAAAAAAAAGAAAACTAATGAAATTTTAAGGTTTTTTCTACTACATATTAAAAAAAAAATCCTTTCCCCGTGGAGTAGCCTATCACCACCTGTTCAGCTTGAAATGAAAATGAAACCGTGCAAGAATTTGAATGATGAATGATCCAGTCTCCCCCCCCCCCCCCCCCCCGGTCATGAAAAATTAGAAAAGCTGTGAGAAGTAACGGAAAACTCATGAGAAAAAAACGAATGCAAAAACAATTTTCTAAAAAAATTTCATATAATGTGAAAAAAAATTTATTTTGAAAAAAAGCATGTTAAAATTTTTTAATGACAAAATTCAACAGGTTTTTAAAAAATAAAAATGGGAAAAACATGATTAGAAAATCTTCACTGAGCTTCATTTCCGAGTAGCTTGGATTTTAGCTAGAATCCACTGGACCAGTGGATGACCCGACAACCCATGGGGTACAAAATTATCAAAAAAAAAAAAAATTCAAAGAAATTCGCATAAAATAATCTAAACAAAAAAAAAAAAGAAAACTAATGAAATTTTAAGGTTTTTTCTACTACATATTAAAAAAAAAATCCTTTCCCCGTGGAGTAGCCTATCACCACCTGTTCAGCTTGAAATGAAAATGAAACCGTGCAAGAATTTGAATGATGAATGACCCAGCCCCCCCCCTCCCCCCCGTCGTGAAAAATGGGAAAAACTGTGAAAAAAGTCGCGGAAAACTCATGGAAAAAACACGACGTCAAGAGGAAAAACTTGACTGCGCTCCATTTCCGAGTAGTTTGGGTTTTAGCCGCAAACCAGTTGATGTAAATAAATCAAAAACAGCTGTACAAAACGACATCGATCCGAAACGAAAACATTCCATCCTACCAAAGTACCTACATTCATCGAATTACTGTGTCGGCCGAATACACTTTCAGCGACGAAGTCAATAAATTTTGGTATTGGAGAAATCCTTTGATGTTCGCCGCGTCTCTTTTAGCATAATGAAAAATTTTGTTCCAATCGACGACAGCAAAAAAAAAAAAAAAGAAAGGAATTCCTACCAATTTGTCCTACTCTTTTGCCCCAAAAAAATGTTTTTCTTCCAATCGGCGACAACGAAAAGTCAAAAAATAAATAAAACGGTTCCGTTCAAAACGGCGAAGACTAAAAATCAAAAAAAAAAACTATTTTTCATGGGAGTGGCTAAATCCACAACAAGTAATCACAAAAATGAACGAACGAGAATTCATCTCATATTCTTGTTTCTTTGAAAACTCGTTGTCGTGGTTGTATTTGATTTGTCATTTGCAAAGTAGACTTTGTCGAAATTGATTTTTAATCCAAATTTTTACTAATTTTACATAAAAGATTTTCTCAAATTTTTCATCGAGATTTTTCCACCAAGTTTAATTTAATAAAAATATTAAAAATTTTCCAGGTTTTTAATTTTTTTTAATTTTTAATTTTTTTTAATTTTCAATTTTCATTCAATTTTTGAAAAAAAAATTCTTGAAAAAATTATTTATCATTCATCAAATAATTTATTCCTATTTTTCCTCAAATTTTTCATTAATTTTTTTCTGTTTGTCGTTTAAAAGTTGAAACTTTTTTTTTTAATTTTTCAATTTTTTCATTCAAACTCAAACTTTCCAATAATTTTTACATCAAAATGCAACTAATCATCATATTTTTTCAAATTCATTTTTTGAAATTTTTAAAATGAATTTTGTAATTAAATTTATTTTTTAAATTTTCATTTGGATTTTTAAAGATTTTTCATAAAACTTTCTCATCATAATGCTTCTAAATCTCTACCATATTTTTTCAAATTTTTCTTTTGAATTTTTTTCTCAAGTAAATTTTTTATCAAGTTTATTTCTGAGTTTTTTATCTAAATTTTTTCCAACCTTTTTTACTTTTTTTTTTCAGGAAAATAATTGTTTATCATCCCCCCTCATTTTCCAATAAAACTGTCAATTGATTTCATTCTCAAATTGGCCATCAAAATGTTCTTATTTCATCTCCCAACTGGTAACTTAACTTCTCATTCGAATTTTTCTAATAATTTTTATCAACATTTGTCTTCTAATTAAGTAATTTCTAATTTTTTTTCAAGTAAATTCCAATTTTTCTTCAAAAAATTTTTTTCAATTTTTTTTCTTCAAATTTACTGAAATTTTAAATTAATTTTTTGAAGTACCTAAATTCAAAATTGAGTAACTACTTAATTACTCATTGACTTTTTGAAAAAAAAATTAAACAATTAAAACATAAAAAATGATAAATACTGCATTTTACCTAAAATGAAAAACATTTTAAGTACACAATTTTGTGAAAGAATATAGATTTATTTTGTTTTAAATAAAACATCAAAGTTTTCAGAGAAAAACAGCTTGCAAAAAATTTGTTTGAACTTTGAAAAAAAAAACTTGTGCAAAAATAAAGAAGATGAGCGAAAAAGAACGACATCGCCCTTACAATGTGATTACTTATTGTGGATTTAGCCACTCCCATTATTACATGTAAATTGTAAAGTATTTGTTGAAATCTTGATTTCGGAGAACTGCAATGTCCGAAGGTTCCTTTTTTGGGAGGTGTGAAATATTGAGATGAGCTGAAGAATGAAAATCGTCTAAAGGCCCTTTGAGAAATCTCTCTTCAAGTTACACTCAAATTTCTATCAATACAAATAATTAATGAAAAGTGAATGACAAAGTGATGAAAAATCCAACAAGCTATTAGCTATTGGCTCATCCATGCTCATCACAAGGCTTTTCTTTTACTTCGCCTCATTTTTAATTTTTTACACTTCTAACAAACCAGAAGTCATGTAGTTGCTCTATCAGGATTTTCTCTCAAGTTGGGCTAAAAATATGAAATAAGAGAGGGGTTGGGGTTGGAGTCTGGTTTGAAAATATAACATATTTTCATATTGAAAAAAATAAATTCTAGAGCTGGCAATTCGAGTTTAAATCTATAGGGGGCACACACCTTCAGTCCTTCACCCAAAACTAAAATACCCAGGTATTTTGATAATACCTGGAAAAAGCTTGAACCCGAAATCAAAAGCTGGAAACCCTTATAAGAATCACGAAAAAATTAAAATCTGATACCCGTCATTCTGATACCCAAAACCTTGAACCTGAACCCAAAACCCACTACTTTAAAATTTGAAACCCCAAATCCGGAAAAAGGCAAATCTTTGAAATTTTCAATTTTTAACAAATTTTTGAAATGAAACGTTCTATAGATAAAGGGAATGCCAAAGATGCAAAAATAAAAGTGAAGGTCAAAAAGAGCAATTTTTACAATTTGATGGATTATGATAGAGAATTTAAAGTTTTTTTTTCAATGGTATGAACAATTCAAAAATTCTTGTGATTTTTGAAGTCAAGTTGTAACTTGTAAGGACTGGATTTAAGGAAGGGCTCACAACTCACAAGGCTCACGTTAAATTTTTTTTTGCATCCAGGGTCTCCAGAAAAAAAGTTTTTTTACGTAAATTAGTGAAAAGAGATAGATGCGGTAAACAGCGGAAAACCAAAAATTAGTTCACCATAAAAAAATGTCTTCCGCCAAAATTGAGCCCTGATGTGGCCTAAAATTAGTGCGAAATCCTGTCCTGGAAGATCTCAATGCAAAAAATTTCACTCGTATTAACACAAAAACAAATCGCCCAATTTTCAATTTTTTAATTTACTACATTGTGTATTTGCGGTAAAATTAAAAATCATAAAAAATTTAAAAAACCGAAAATTTCTAAAAGTTAACTGATTTGAAACAAGTTATCCAATTTTGAAAAAATCTAAAAAAAAATAATAAACAGGTATTTCGAGGTAAAGCATTTCCTAACATGAATTTTAGACCACTGATCATCTGAAAGTTACCAAAATGGCGTCATTCAGATGAAAGAAAAAAAAATAAATAAATAAAAATAAAATAAAAGTACGAAAAAATGTCTAAAACTACCCATTACAATTTTGAAGAAAAAAAACAGATTACTTTTATAAAAAACAAAATGTCTGACAAAATGTTTAAAAATCATCCAATTTAAAACTAAAATTAAAAAGGCGTCAATTTTTAAAATTTTTCCAATTTTCAGAATGTGTGACAAAATGTATAAACGTCATCAATTTAAAAAAAAAATCAAATTTTTTTAATGACTAACAAACCTAACCTAACCTAACTCAATTTCGTGGTGGAATTTACTTTCGTTTTTTTTCTTCATTTTGGTAATGTAATCGTAAAACCATAGTACTACCTATACTAAAAAATGGTGGGAATCTAAATTGTAAAGTGTAAAACTTATTTCTGTAGCAATGGATTATTTTTTTTAGGAAGCACAGTTTTCGTGTATTTTGCGGTCAAAGTTCCAATTTTTTTTAACAAGAGAAAAACTTTGTTGAGTCATAAAAATAGAAAACTATTTTCAAGACCATCACTCAAACTTTTTAAAAAAATCTCAAACTTTTTAGAACTTTGTTGTGTTATAACCAAAATTTTCAGACTTGGGTTTATTTTTTTAGAGATATCGTTTAACGTAAATTCAACCTGTACGATTATCTCAATTTTTTACTTCTCACTGGAACGTGCGTTTCAAATAGTAAAAATTTTTCAAACTTGAAAAATTTTCTAAAATTTTGCCGAAGTTGTACAAACTTTGAGAGTTGATCTATGTAATTTCAATTGTATTAAAATTCAAAACTACAAAATTGTCAACTCTCAAAAAATCTTAAAAATCTTAAAAATTATCAAACTTTGAAAATTTACATTTTAAAAAACATTCAGAAATTTTTTCGATCTAGCTGAATTTTAAAAACTGACCTACCTTCAAAAATTCATTATCTACCTTTTAAGAAAAATCAAATTTTGAATTTTCTTCAAATTTTTAATATTTGTAAATTCTTAAAATATCTTCTACATACCTACCTAATGTATTTTCTAATTGGCTACTTTTCTATTGAATTTAGCTAATTTTTACAACAACTTCATTTTTTTAGTTAAAAAATTTCAAATTTTTTACCAAATTTTCAAAATTGTAAAAAATTTCAAATTTTGAAGATTCATATTTTTTAAAATTTTGATCTAGATAATTTCAAAAATTTCTTAAAATTTAAAAGTGACCAAATTTTCAATCCTTGCCAAATTTTAAAAATTTACTGAATTTAAATTTTTTTCAAACTTGAAAAATTTTCTAAAATTTTGCCGATGTTGTACAAACTTTGAGAATTGATGTAATTTCAATTGTATGAAAATTCAAAACTACAAAATTGTCAACTCTCAAAAAATCTTAAAAATCGTAAAGATTTTCAAACTTTAAAAATTTACATTTTGAAAAAAAGTCAGAAAATTTTTCGATCTGTCTGAATTTTAAAAACTGACCTACTTTCAAAAATTCATTATCTACATTTTTTAAGAAAAATCAAATTTTGAATTTTCTTCAAATTTTTAAAATTTGTAAATTCTCAAAATACCTTCTTCATACCTACCTAGTATTTTCTAATTGGCTACTTTTCTATTGAAAAAAAAAAAAAAATCAATAAAAATAATAAGAATTTTCGAAAAATAGTGTGACAAATTTATCAACCGTTTTTATCACGTCTGTGAATAAAGCCTCGATTTTTTTTTAATAATCAAGAAGAAATAAATTTTCGTGAAATAACATCGCTTCAAAAATTTTTCATCAAAACATTTTGAAGCATCGACCAAAGAAATCTTGCAAACATTTTATAAAAATTTTTTTAGAAACGCTTTTGAAAAAAAATTAGTAAATTACAATGTTTGTTCAATCCTAAAGAGGAAGGAGAGCAGGAAATTTTAATTTGAGAAAAATTATAAATTAATAAAAGTTCGTGACACTTACAAGACTAACTTTTCTAAATACAAATTTAAAAAAATAATTGATAAGATTTTTTTCCCAAGACTTTGAAAAATATAACAATTTCTAGAGATGCCTAATTTTTTGAAATTAGCTCTTTGACTTTTTTTTTGTTGGAAATTTCATTTTCCAGAGGAATATTTTTCTAGAAAGGATTTTTATGACTGGTCACACCTGCAAATCAATAACTTACTAGGAACTTGAAAAAAACATATTTTCTTCTCTCCCCCCCTTCCAATAATTTCCTTGTAAGAATTTTCGTTCAAATTTTTTATAACATTTAAATTAAATATTGACCTTTTTTTTGAGATTTTCATCCCTTATAAGTTATTACTCTAATTTAAAATTCAAACATAATAGATCTTGATTTTGAAATTGATCGAAAATTATTACTGCTGCCTGCTGCCCTTTCATTATTATCTACCTAGACCTACCAAACCCAATAGGTAATTCTGTTCTATTTCCTGAGGTTTTTGTTCATTTGGTTGGTATCAATTATCAAAAACTGAGGGGGGGGGGTTACGAGAATTTTCTCTTCAATTCTTTCGTTTGATAAAATGTTGTTGTTTTTTCGACAGAGCAGTGGAAAAGAAAATCATGCTAGTTTTATGGTGTTTATTTGTCTACTAACTTAGTGATCGTATCTACGTATCACCCAACTTACCTAGCAACCTACCAACCTACCTACATCAAAATCTATACTTATTCACTTTTCAATTTATGTAGGTATCTATATGTTATAGGTTTAAGTATACTTTTTGCAGACCCTCTTAATAATTACTTGTCTGACCTCGATCGAACAACATTTAACATTCAATTGACGACCATTATAACCTTTAATTTTGATTTAAACCATTCGAAAAAAAGTTATACGGTAGTCAACATATTATCGTAGACTTTCAGATTGTTGAAGTCGTTAAAATGACTATGGAAGAAGAATTCTCATAGGTAACTATTTACTTTCATTTATGTAATGTAAATGAATAACTAGTTTTCCGAGAAAACCTTTGAAATTTTATCCCCTTTTCTAACCTACTGGAAATTAAAAATTGAAGGCGAAACTGAAGTATGCACTCATTACCTAAACCTTAATGACTGAAGTGGAAATTTTACCACATTTTGATAAAGTAAAAAACACTCGATTTTAATTTAAAATACTGACAAATTAATTAAAATATCGACCGCAATGGCCATATAAATGGAATTATTATGATCAGTATCAATAGAGATTAAAAAATAGTAAATACCTACAGCTGAACGTACCTATCAATTGCGAATGAATTGGGCACAGCGATTCCGATGATTTTTCTAAATAAAATATTTTTACGATCGTGGATTAGAGATTACGTCGTAACTAAGAGTACCTATAGATTTGAGAATTTATGCGCTCGGTATGATCTGTTTAATTATGTAATAATAATAAAATCAAATTGAACTATAAATTTAGGCGCCATGTTAAAAATTGCTATATTATCTACCCACCATCTCGTCCAACCGATTTTCATGTAGTAGGTAATTGAAAGGATTTTGGGTGGAGAAATTTTTAATTAATTTCTTTTGGATGTTCCTTATTGGAAATTATCTATTATTTGATTGATTTTCTGAAATTATAAGTACAAAATGTATTTTACTCTAGTTTTTTTTTTTTTTACATAAGTAGGTACCTATTTGAACATCTTCAACAAAATCTTGGAATTTTATTTTTAATTTTTTGCAGCTTTTTAATCCGCAAATGTGCGACTCGTTAATTTTGATACAAAATCAAAATGAGTTAAGTCCCAAATCGATTTTCAAACCAAAAAAAATTTAATGTTGGTATTCATGAATTTTATAAAAAGGTAACAAAATTTCAAATCCATTGAGGGTAAAACTGACATCACTCCTGCTTTATGCTCTCTTTCCTCTTGAGAACCATAGTCAGATTAAAAACTTTTGAGCAAGGCCAGACGCATAACGTGTACATTTTTATTCGATAAAATCACTCCTATATGAAATAAATTTCATACCTTTTCTTTTTCTGGATGAAAAAAATTGCAAAAGCAGCAAGTTCAAAAATCAGAGTAATTTGAAGTAGTTGCTACTTACTCGAATTTCACTTGCACATCTGGTTACTATACGATAAACATGTAATTAACAGTTATGCAAATATTTGATCTAGAAACCACGCCTTTCAAGTGTTTATGGATTTTTTTTATTTGCAATGAACGTATTGAACGACGGTAACCAGGTTTCTGGTTAATTTTTTTTTTAAATACGAAATTATTTAATGTATTCGTCGATATACTATGATGGAGTAAATACACGTTCACCTTGCTCTGATACTGAATTATAATTTTCTATTACACGATCGTCGATATGTCGCTCTATGTGTTTATGAATTTGTCCTCCGAGTCAAAATTAAGCTTTTCTAGGTCTAGAGGTGTCGTTTCATCTTTTTTGAATGACGAATCGACGAATCTTCATTTAATTTTTTCAATCCCTGAAAATTAAAATTACGAGTGTTTTTTTTTTTGTTGAAAATTCGTTGATAGTAGATAAATTTTTTTCAATGGATAAACGAACTGGGGTAGTCCTTGGAGGTATATCCCAGACGTGAGTGCTTCAGGGGAATGCGTGCATGCTAAGGTTCAACGATTCTATTCTTTTGCATGAGACGAGGAAATTTGATTTCCAATCAAATACTTATACAGGGTGTCCCGTGTCCGGGGACAATCTTTTGAAACTTCTGATTTTGATAAAATCGGTACCACTAACAAAACATGTCTTATACACAAAGTGCCTACCTTGAAAAATGAAGGGGCAAGGGAAAATTAAAATTCAATGAAAGGAAAAATAAATCAGCTAAAAAATAGGGGATTATTTTCTAATAAAACGCCTCGACTTTACTATCATACCTACTAAATAAAAACATTTTGCTCATTTTTTTTTGAAAATTGGGGTGTTCTAAGGTACCTGCACTTAAATTAAGATGAGGAAAAATAAAAAAAAATGAGAATTCATTCTCATGAAAAGGGGTACCATTAATGGGTTAACCAAAAGAAAGCAAGATTTTGAAAATAGGTCGATTTTTTAATTCTTCTAAAAAAAGGGGGGTCAAACAGGGACCACTAAAAATCCAGAATTAGAAAAAAGTAGGGAATTATTTTCTTATTAAAAAAAAAATACGGTATATGTTGAGGAGTGAGACCAAAAAAAAAATCCGAAAGTCCAAAATAAGGGCCACCGTAATTAAAATGATGCATATTTTAATAATATGAAGGGGCCAGAGAAAATGAAATTTGGAGAAAAATTCCAATTTTTTGATAAAGTAAAATATGGGTACTTGGGTGGTGTTGAAAAAATTAGCACTTTTCACTTTTGGCAATTTGTGCCTAAGTTTGGAAATACTTCGAAAATTAGTAGGTATTTCTGAAAGCTTGAAGTTCTTTACTCTTTAGTGCCTTTATTTTTTATTTTAAAAATAAGCACATTTATCGAATACAATTTTTTACTCCTCTCAAAAAGTGACACTTGTTTCATGTAGGTATATTGTCTTGATGGAATTCTGAAATTTTCATGTCTCGAATATTTCACATGATAATTTAAGGCCAATTTTATATTTTCCCTCCCACCTTCAAATTTTGTTCAATGAACAAATATGTACATTATTAATGGTTACACAAAAAATAAGGATTTTCTGTAATTTTTTTTCAGTCAATCACCTTTCTTTTAACTTTAATTGGTAATTTTTTGTGACTTTATTTCTTTTAAAGTTTTTTTTTTTTTTTTTTTGGAACAGTAACTTTTAACAATTTTTCATCTTTAACCGATTTCATCTTATGCTTGTCAAAATTATCATTTTGGTCAGAGATAATTTTAGTGAATTTTTTGATTTTTTTTTCTTGACAACGTCACTTTTAGTTGACTTTTTAAAATCACAAGTAATTTTCTCACTGGAATTTTACATCAAATTTTTTCTCAATTTTTTTTCACAGTCGGAGCCTTTTTTCTTCTACTTTTTAAATAACCTAATTACTAATATTATGTTCATTCTTTTGTCAGCGAATCAGAATTTTTATGTCATAGTTTTTTTTTGGAATGTAGTTTGTTCGGAGTGACTTTTTTTCTATGTCAGAGTTCTTGCTTGTCAAGATAATTATTTCTCAGAGACTAGCAGAGTTCATTTTGATCAGTTTTTTGTCAGTTTTGTTGTCAGCATTATTTTCTGTCATTCTTTCGTGTGTCAAAACTATTTCTGTCATTATTACTTTCCCTGGAGAGTTTTTTTCTCAGAATTATTTTCTATCGGACGTACTTATTATTTTAATATTTTTGTCAGAATTAGGTACCTATTGTTTATTCGAGTTATTTTTTTGTCATTTTTTTGGAGAGTTCTTTTTTGTCATAATAATTAATAAGTGCTTGTTAAAGTTAATTTTGGTCAAAAAAATCATGACCAAAAAACGCTTACAAAAATGACATATTATTGACAAAAAAACTCATAAAAATTGACCAAAAAATTTGGAAAAAATGACTCGTGACTGAGAAAAAATTTTATGAAAAATTTCAGTGAAAAAATTACCTATGACTAAAAAAAAGTCAATTGAAAGTGACACTGACAAAAAAAAAGTCACTCAAATCATTTCTGACAAATGATAATCTGGACAAATATAAGAACATTATGGTCAGGTTTTTTTTGTTAATTTTTTTTGTCAACGTTATTTTCTGTCATTTTTTTGTATGTCAAATCTATTTCTGTCACTTGATTTTTTTCTGTCATTATTACTTTTCCTTGAGAGCTTTTTTTCTCAGAATTATTTGCTATTGGACATATTACCTATTTTCATAGTTTTGTCAGAATTAGGTGATTGTTTGATCGAGTTATTTTTTTGTCATATTTTTTTTTGGGAGGGGGAGTTGTTTTTTGTCATACTTTGCTTATTAAAGTTAATTTTTGTTTAAAAACTGTGACCAAAAAACACTTTGAAAAAATGACAATGACAAAAAATTCTTAAAAATTGACCGAAAAATTTGGAAAAAGTGACTCTGACTGAGAAAATATTTGATAAAAAATTCCAGTGAAAAAAGAACCTACGACTAAAAAAAAAAAATTAATTAAAAGTGACGCTGACAAAAAAATCACTAAAATCATCACTGACAAAGTGACAAATGACAGTCTTGACAAACATATTTAAGAACATTTTGGTCAGTTTTTTGTTTATTTTTTTGTCAACATTATTTTTTGCCATTCTTTTGTAATGTCAAAACTATTTCTGTCGCTTGCTTTTTTCTGTCACTCATTACTTTCCTTTAACAGATTTTTTCTCAGAATTATTTTCTATTGAACGTCATATAAACTATTATTTTTTTGTCATATTTTTTGGGAGAGTTCTTTTTTGCCATAATAATTGTTTGGTAAAGTTGATTTTGGTTTAAAAAAATTATGACTAAAAAACACTTACATGTCAATTACAAAAAATTCATAAAAATTGACTGAAAGTTTTGGAAAAAGTGACTCTGACCGAGAAAACATTTGATGAAAAATTTCTGTGAAAAGATAACCTATGACCAAATACTTTACATATATAATACTGGAAACTCAATGCTTTTGATTTGACTCCCAAGAAGAGCGCTCTCTAAGCGGCTCGGCATGAAACTAATTCCAGGTTTTCGACTAATCGTCGCGTGATTCGCCCTCTGATTGGTCGAAGACATGACGAACGGTCGAAAGTCTGAGAATAGTTTCATGCCGAGCCGCTAAAACTGCTAAAAGAGCGCTTTTGTTGGGGTCACTTTTCCCCATTGGAGTTTCCAGTATTATATATGTAAAGTATTTGCTATGACTAAAAAAATGTCAACGCTTATTTTCATGAATTAGGCAGTTTCACAATTTAAGCATAAGATATAAATTGTCATGACGAAATTATGGGATTTTTATGTCTCATTGAGGAAGGCAATGTCTTTGACGTGAATTTTCCTCTTGCTAAAACTTTTTCAATTTCAAAGATGGTATCCCAATGTGATGTGTTTAGAACACTCTTTGTTAGTGATAGCCAATTACATCCAAATTTGAATTTTCAAAAGGTCCTCCAGTCTCCGGACACCCTGTATGTGTGCAGACTACGCTTTGTTAATTGATTTATATAAAAGGATAAAGCGGAGATATTTGCAATATGAGAAGGTCATAATTTAGAGTAGGTACACGAACGGAACTGAGAATTTTTCAATTTACCAATAGTCAATACGTTGAATTATTTATTCGGACGCCTACGAAATTAATTAAATATCATAATCCAAGTTCAATATCGCGCTCGTGCCAGTCACTCTAGTCACTTGGATGCTGGATGTCTGGCAGAGACACATTGTTAACGCAGTGTCCGCGTCGCCGTCCGCGTCGTACCGACGATTTATCCTTTTATGCTCCAGTTATGATAGGTGTGTCGTGTCACGAATTGCGGGCGTCAAACTTGATATAATTCCAAGCCTTCGTAATAATATGTATTTGCGGAATGTCCGTTGATATGTTTATTTTACGACTTCATCCCCCGAGGCATTAATGGTCGCGCTTAACACCTTGAGATACATATCTGTTTCGATTATGTTCCGCAATACATACTCATATATACTCGTACCTTACCTACGAGTAAGCATATCTAACTAGAACTACATACGAATGTAATTATTTTGTTATAAACGGCTCCCTGCTCTTTATTATGTCCGCATTTTTATATTGTTTTCGACGCTGTATATATTAAACGATGGTTATATTTCTCTTTCTGGAAGCCTTGAAAGTAGATTCTCGATTCTGCGGTTTAATTGTAACACGCCGGCCAAGTCGGATCAGCGACTACTGTCGTCGTAATTATCAACGATGATAACGACTTTTCCGAGATTTGTTAACAGGTTTCGATTTCATTTCCGTGATTGACCTTTGAATATACCAAGGCCGTTGACAAGGCCTTCGTAATTGTTTTTCACTCCGTTGGTCAACTTTCTACAGCGGTCACTTTTCCAAAATCACTCCTTCTTTCAGGATCAATGACACGTCGTAAATCCTACCGCATCCATGGTCGTTTCCATTGATGCAGTCGTATACCGGCCTGGTTGAGCGACGTGATTTTAAACTAGCTTCGCTATATCGCGTGATCTTAATATTATGTTTCTGGAATTATGCGGTTTCGTAATTTTTCGCACCGAGTTGTGGTACCGATCTAATGACAGAAAACGACTTTTTTATGATCGGTAAAAATCACTTGATTTTTATCGCATATAACTTAAGTATATCGTGGAACCATTTTCAAATGAAATGTTTGGTTTGGGTGATTAATCAATACCTAGTTCAATTAGGTTCGTGGAATGACATCTATGTGGTAACTGGACCTGGGGACCTACATAGATATGGATTCGATATAAGTACAGTCCACCAGAATATGGGGTTACGAAAGCTCACGATTGGTTACATGTTCTTTCAAATTGTGCTTCTTTTTGATTTAAAGTAACCAAAACGTCTAAAAATTTCAAGTTCATCGGCTTCCTTAAAATCAAAATCACAGAGTCAGTGACCCTTTTAAGTTTTAATGAACGAGAGTTTGCTGTACTTTATCGTCTCTTTAATTTTTTTTCTTCAGTTTTTGTAAATAAATTTCCATTTATTTCATAAAAATCTTTCCAAAAAGTGGAAAAAATTCAATATTTTTAATTTTTCAATCCGTTATTTTTTTAGAAGTTCAGGTAACTCTCTATTTTACCCAAACTTGTAAAAAAATTATAGGTATAATAATTAAATTTTTGCAAACTTAATTTTTCAAAAAATTCTCAATTTATTGAATTTTTTAAGGTTTTGTTTGAAGAATTTTTAGATTTGCCTATTTTTTACAATTCAATTTCTTTCATCAATTTTCAATCATTAGTTACTTACCCATACTTTTTCAAATTTTAAATTATATTTTGGTGGATTTCTTCAGTTTATAAATTTTTTTATAAATCTCTTCTTTAAATTTTTAAATTTTATTCAATTTTAAAAAAAATTTAATTATTAAATTTTGAAGAATTTTTTGATGATTGATTTTTTTACCAATTTTATTTCAATTCCATTTCAACGTTTAGAGAATTTTTAGACTTATTTAGGTAGTTTTGTGAATTGTAAAACAATTTCAATTTTACAGTTCTACTTTTCCGAAATTTTCACTCATCAAAGGTGCATTTTTATATGGTACTTTGAATTCAATAAAATTTTGAGAAAATTTGTATTTCATAGCTTTTGTTTGAAAATCTCATTTTTTCAATTTTTTTTTTTTTTTTTTTTTTTTTTTTTTGGAATTTAATTTAATTTTTTGCAAATTTTAATTTACCATATTTCGAGAATCTTCCGATTTATTCAATTTTTGCGTTTTTTCAATTCATCAAATTTATAAATAAAAATAAAAATGTATAAAATTTTTGCAAAATTATTTCTTCAAAAAATTCTTAATTTTTTGATGATTTACAAATTTTAATTTTGCAAGGTTTTAGAATTTTTAGATTTTTCAGTTTTTATGAATTTGAAGGGGAAAAAGTTGTATTTTTTATCTACTTACTATTCATTTTCCCGCCTAGTTTCAACTCATTAAAACTACATTTTTTTTTTAAATTTCAAATTGATGAAATCGTGAGGAATTTTTCATTTTATTAATTTTTTGAAAATCTCATTTTAAAAAATTGAATACATACAATTTTTTGCAAATTTTTTAATTTATTAAATTTTGAAGAAATCTTTCAATTTATTAATTTTTCGAATTTTTTGATTTTTAATTTAATTCTTGCATTTAAAAAATTTATAAATTATTACAAATTTCTGGTTTATTAAATTTTTGCCAAGTTCATTTTTCGATTTTATAAGGTTAGGAGAATTTTGTAATTTATTCAGTTGAATTTTGAAAAAAAAAATTATATAGCCTACTTACCTGGTGTATTTTTACAAATCAAATTCATTTCCGCTTCTAACTCATTTATTATTATATTTCTTTCAATGTACTTATAAAATTTTTGGAGTTTTTTTTTATTTTATTAATTTTTTATAACTCTATTTTTTTAATTTATTGATTTTTTAATAATTTTAATTTAATAAATTTTAAAGATTTTTCAATTTATTCAGTTTGAGTACCTGTACCAACCCATGTCAATTTTGGATTTATTAAGTTTTTGTAGGGTTTTTCATTCGATTACATTTTTATATACCTATACCTATTCAATTTTTATCTTTTAAATTTTTTGGGGATTTTTTTTCAAATTTTGAAGAATTTTTCAACTCATTTGGTTTTTACAAAATTTATTAAATTTTTGAAAATGTTGGAAAATCCAAAATGCAAAATTATTTTAGAGAATTTTAGAGAATTTTTTAATTTATAAAATTTTTACGACTTTTTTAGGATTTTTTAAAAGTCATAATCATAACATATTGCAATGTACATGTGTAGGTATGAAATTTTAAAAAATCAATTTATTCAGTTTTTTGCAAATTTTCGATTTTATATACTTACTTGAATTTTTTTTGCCTAAAAAATTAATAATTTTTCTCAAAAACAAATTATTTAACATTATTATTTTCACTGAAATATTTTAATTCCCAAAAAATTAATATTTTTTCCCCTAAGAAAATGTCACAATAAATTGCCATTTAGGTATTTTTTAAAATTGACATTATTTTTCTCAAAAAATTGACATTAAAAAAAAAAAAAAAAAAGGTTTCTTTAAAAAATTGAATTTTTCTCTCTTAAAAAATGATATTTTCTTTTCTCAAAAACTGGCATTTTTTCCCTCATAAATTGACATCCCCCCCTTAAAAAACGGCATTTTTCCCTCTCAAAAATTGACATTCTTTCCCTCAAAAATTGTCATTTTTTTTTCTCTTAAAAAATGACATTTTCCCCTCAAAAACGGACATTTAAAAAAAAACTGACATTTTTTTTGTCAAAAAAAAAATGATATTTCTTTCTAAAAAAATTGGAATTTCTTTCTCCAAAAAATGACATTTCTTTCTAAAGAAATTGACATTTCCCCTCAAAAAATTGCATCTTCCCCATAAAAAGTCTTAAAATAGTTGAGATTTTTTTTTTGTTTCAAAAAAATTACAATTTCCCTCAAAATATATCAATAGTTGGTTGATGAAAAAAGCTGCTGTACTTTCAAGCCAAAATCCTTCTCCGATAGAATTTTTGATTTATTCCGAAACAATGAATTTTTCAAAATTTGAAATATTTTACTTACCTAGGTACATTTAAAATTTAATATTTAATTTTTTTTTTCAATAAGAAGAAAAATTAAGTTGAAAAAAAGGAGTTCATGAACGTATCTAAAATTAAACAGGAACTCTAATTTCTAATTATGTTTTATCATCGATACTTCTATATAGAGAAAAACCTACGTCACCTGAGTGACTCACTGTAATCATTACCTGTTCCGCGGAAATTTTACATTTAAAATCCGGTTATGATTATAGACGTAAAGCCAGCAATATTCGCGATAAATTTCAGGTGTGATTTTTTTTTAGGAAAGAATTTTTCGGCGATCGACCATTTTTTTTCGTCATATTTGTAATTAGTTCCGTTTAAAATTTTAAAATTTTCAATTTTTACAATCTTTGACAAATACCCATTTCGTATTTTTGTAGTTCAGAAGCAGATATTTTGCAACCAAACATTCACCTGGCACATTAATACGACCTCGATGTGGTTTAAAATTCTCGACCGTGATTTCATTTATAGTTTATATTACATACAAAATATTCCAAAGTTGATAATAAAAAATAAAAAATAAAAAACGTCCAAGAAAGCAAATCTAGGCACCAATTAAAACCAAACTGATTCTGGGGAAGACATTTCTGATAAAAAAAAATGTCAACCTATAATAATTGCTTATTTTCCACGAGTATTGTGTATTCGGAACGAGTAGAAGTAACCCCTCCCTCCATCCTTCCTTCCTTCCACTCGTTACGTGAAGAAAATATGCTAGAATAATTGCCTACTCTGCCCCTTAAAAAGTGTTTATTACGAAAATAACAAAAAATATTACACTCGAACGAAACTGAATGAAAAAAATAGACCAACAAGTGGGTAATTAGGATGAGACGTCGCTCGAATCTACGTCACTCGGCTCTGTAGTCTGTACCTGTTGCTCGTAAAATACCTACGTGATAATTTCTACTTTTTATCAAAACGAACAATAATTTAATAAACTATTAAATGGCCATATGTCCGAGCTCGATGAAGAAAAAAAAATTAAAATAAAATCGTAAATCGTAACTTGGGTACATTATGCGAATTAAGTGATACGTATGCCTGCGTAGTCTACATTGCATATTATAATGAATAATTGTTGTAAAATTTCAAGGTTTAATGAGATCGACGCGAAGAAGCCCGCATGCGTGATCGCGAATATTTCTCATCAAAGCGTTATTAAAATTTTACTTTGATGCATTTTTGTATACGGTATATAGATTTAGGTATTGTGGGTGTTGAAATATGGTATCGCGTGATGTAATTACCATCTTTTATTGTGTTAAACTACTTATGAAATAGGTTTTATGCGATATTTACTCTACGTGCGACTTACTAATTAGTTTATTACTTCATGATTTATAAAATCGTATCCACCTGGAGGGCTTTGCTAAAAAAAAAATGAACTAGTTTTTTTTTTAAAGATGGGAATTGTAATTTCACCTTCTGTATCACTGGCGATTATTATAATTTTTTTTTTCTTTTTTTGGAGGATAAATGATCGAATATATCATCTTTGTCAAAAACAGAGGTCGTGTTTCATAATGGATGAAAATTTATGTGAGAGCCAAAGATAGGTACCTATCGGTGTTTCAGAGAAAGTTTATGTAAATGGTGAAAGTTCTAAATTAGTAAAAATGATTATTGAGAAATACTCAGGACGATTTTTTTCTTAATAAGGTGACAATTTCCACAAAACCATTGACTCCAAATCGTTGCCTATTTGGTGTGGGAATTTGCTATTTTAAAATATCAGCTCGATAAGTAGGTATGATATAGGTAGGAATATGGCTCTTTTTTGAGCCCACAAAAAATTGCCAGGGCTCTCCCCTTAAAAAATCTTCGGATCGATGAAAATTTTATTCTATTAAAAATTGCACAAAATGTGTCATCTTCTCGCTCTCGAGATTTCATATTTAAAAAAAAAACCGTAAGAAAACTTGGATTTTTCCTTTTCTTTTTAAAATGCAAACGATTTTTTTTTTGTCGAAGGCGTGCTGCGGGAAAAAAAGAAAAAAATATGATAATCGAGTCGATTAAACGCTAAGGGCGTAAATTAGGCAAAAACCAAACCTGATTTTAATAGTATTTCAATTTTTTTCTCAAACACATTTGCATTTTCTCACTTACAGATAATGTGGGCAGCATTATCGTTAGCTTTAGGCTACGAAATTCGCGGAGACATAATTCGAGGAGCTCCGTGTATCAAACGTTACCATCAATTATTTTGTCCAACAGCTGGTAACAGTTACCCAATGTACGTATCCGATCTAATGGAATTGTTTTTCAATCGGTTACTGGATTTTTTTTTTTTTTTTGATAATAAATTGTTTCGCGTGTTTTTTTTTCTTCTTTCAGAGAACGAATAGAAAAATTTATCGACGATAATAAAGCGCTAATGCGTAGAATGTATGGAGAATTTGAAAATAGTAACGTCGATTACGGACCTCAATTTAACGATCCGCAAAGAAACAAACGTACTCGCAATTACCCACCGCAGTCTCAGTCAACGACATATGGCGGCGAATCGTATTTCAGTAGACTATTAAATAAACGACAAACTTTACCAAAAACTCCGCAAAGTGAAAGCGGCAGGTAAATTTAACAAGAAATTTGCATCCGTTCTGTATATGGTATTAGCTCGTAATGATTATCGTCGTGTGCATAGATGAATTTTTATTAAGCTTCAATATCGATTCGGCGTCGTCTATTGTTTTCTCATATAGATATAGGTGTATTTACTAAATCATCGTCATCTCTTTTTCCCTTTACGTATGTACATGATGTTCTGAAAGTTGGTGTTAAAACTTGAATTTCATTTGTACGAGAGTAGTGCCTAGTTTACTCCATTTGTTTACATGGACGTGGATCGGTTGTTGAATTTTATGCTACGTAGATAATTGATATTAAAAATTGGAGGGGAGGGAGAGGCCAAATCGAAATTTTTGTGATGGTCAAAATTATTTCTAAGACTTCAAGCTACAAATTTTGTTTAAAAATTTTTTCAATTGGATCCCCACCTTCACCAATTTTTTATCAAGTATCTAACAAGGAAACCTTGCCAACTCGTCTCCTCCAATTGAGCTGGAATTTGGCTCACTGAAAGAGTATTCCACCAAGACCTTACAACCAAATTTTTAGCTACCGGAGTTGATTTTTAGATTTTTGGCGAATTTTTGAAAATGGCTAAAACCGCCTCCAAAAAAACATTATTTTTTGAAAAAAAAATTGTAAATTTTAAGATAGAAGTCTTAAAATCGGTTTGTGTTTGTACACTAAAGTCGACCTCCCGAGTCGATTGACGCCATTTTCGAAGCAATCTGGAGACTCCAGAAAAGGTTGGGTTTTCTCCAGCACACTGGAATCTCTCCAAACGGCAAAAGTCAACATTTTCTGGAGGCTCCAGATCGCTTCGAAAATGGTGCCAACCGACTCGGGGGGTCGACTTTAGGAGGTAGACGAAGTTTTGGGTGATATGCTGGAGAAATTGATTTTTTGGAAATTTTTCAAAAATGCAGAATTTTTTCAAGTTGTCAAAAAAACACGTGCGAACTCGTCAGCTCGGATTTTGGATCCAACTACGTCAATCGGTAGATGGCATCATACTAACGCTAGGATTAAATTTTCAGCTGCCGAAGTTGATTACAGTGCCGTCTGGAGCCATTCCAGTGCGCTGGAGAAAAGTCAACTTTTTCTGGAGGCTCCAGATCGCTTCGAAAATGGTGCCAATCGACTCAGGAGGTCGACTTTAGTGTACAAACCAATTTTCAGGATTCTATGTTGAAATACAATTTTTTTTTCAAAAAATCTTTTTTTGGAGGCGGTTTTACCCATTTTCAAAAATTCGCTAAAAATCGAAAAATCAACTTCGGCAGCTAAAAATTTGGTTGTGAGGTCTGGGTGGCATGTTCTTTCAGTGAGCCAAATTTTAGCTCAATCGGAGGTAACGAGTTGGCAAGGTTCCCTTGTAAGTCATGTTATGTGAAACTGGAGGGGAGGGAAGGGTCTAATCGAAAATTTTATAATAACAAAAAGTATTTCTAGGACCTCAATCTACAACTTGTGTCTGAAAAAATTTTCAATTAGACCCCTCCCCCACAATTTTTAAAAAGTATCTACCTGATTGAAATTGGAGGAGAGGGAGGGATGAGGGATCTAATCAAAGTTTTTATAATAACCAAAATTATTTTTAGGATCATAATCTACAATATTTTTATTTGTAAAATTTTTCAACTGGTTTCGATTTCTGGAGCATTTTTGAAAATTGCGAAAATTGGCCGTTTCTTAAACATCATTTTTTTTTCTTTACAAAAATTGTAAATTTCAAGATAAAAATAGAATAATTTTCTGGAGGCTCCATAACGCTTCGAAAATGGTCACAATCGGGGGTTCGACATTAGTATACAGGGTGTCCGGCTTAGGAGTAAAGTCTTCTAACCAATAGCTATGCAACTTATGGTGAGTCGATGTAAATATGTTTGCCTAACCTCCGAATCAAAGGGGCTGAGTTATGTTCATCATCATCACTATGTTTTTTTTTGTTTTGGTTGATTGTTTTCAAACTTGTGTTTCTCGACAACTGTAATAGGCAGACAGTTGGGCGTTGCGGCGTCGGACAGAAAATTTTGTCTAGATTTTTTTCATGGGATCGGTCATTCATACAACTTGTCAAGGAAGTCTATACCGGACAAAATATTTGAAAAAACCTGTGAAAAGGTGACAATTTTTCTCATTTTTCTGTAATGTAACTCAAAAAGTTGTCTCTTGGGTATCAGCTTTTCCAGACGAAAAAAGCCTGTTCTTCACAATGGTGCAACACCCACCCCTTAATCTTACTCCAATCAAAAGTTGTTATAAGCAAATAATCTTTTGGAAAACGTCTGAAAAAATCACAATAAAATATTTTCAAATTACCTATTTTTCTTGAATTTTTTTTTTTCAGATGTACCTATCATAACCTCATATTAAGTCATGAGTAGTTCATTTTTTAAAAAACCATCTGAAAAAAGATTATTTTTTAAGGAAAATATTTTTTTAAAATTTGTATTGTGATTTTTTACAGATGTGCATTACATACATCTGCCTGTTTTCGAAAAACACAATTTAAAAAAAATTCAGGCAAAACCAAAACCATTTTTTCCCAATGAGCATAGCTCAGTGCAGCATACATGCGGTCCGGAGGTTAGGCAAACATATTTACATAGACTCATCATAAGTTGCATAGTTACTTTAGGTACTGGTTAGATGGCTTTACCTCCCAACTCCCAAGCCGCCAGTGAAGCCGGTACACCCTGTATAAACCAATTTTCAGATTTTCATTTTGAAATTTACAATTTTAGTAAAAAATTGATTTATCAATGGACTATTTTCATCATTTTCAAAAAAATCGCCAAAAATCGAAAAATCAACTTCGGCAGCTAAAAATTTGATTCTGAGGTTTGGGTGACATGCTCTTTCAGGGACTTTCATTTTGAAAAAATAAAAATCATCGATCTAATGGTACCACTAAACATTCAGTTGGGGTAAAAATAAAGAAAATAATTTTGTAATGAAAATCAAAAATATTTATGACAAGTCTGTACACTAAAGCACCGAACATGGAAGTCACTCACATTTTTTTCAAATTCGAGATTTTTATAGTTTATGAACCTATACAAATGCCAAAAATTCAAAAAATGTGAATGACTTCCATGTTCGGTGCTTTAGTGTACAGAAGTCTGAAAATCTTGCTAATTTCTTCTCGTTTTCGTTTTTTTTTAAATTTTTTTTTTTAAATATTTAAATTAAGGACACCTGAAAGTACCACTCAAAATTCAGTTGCGGAAGGGCACACTCATTCTAATAAAAAGGAACAAATTTGACGAGTTATAAAAACAAACAAAAAAAATCTTTAAGAAAAAAATTTCTAATAATTTTTTTTTTATTTGAAATAAAATATAGGTACTTGAAAAATTTAGAAAATTTGTCAGCAGTATCAGCCTTATACCCGCCCGAGCGCGTAAATTTTTTTCCATTTTTTTTCTTTTTCTTTTTTTTTATTGGAGGTGCCTCAAGATGTTAGAAGTAAATTAAAGAATTGGCAATAAATTCTCATTAGAAGGGGCAGCTTTGATGGATTATAATTTTAGTCCATTAATAATACATTTTTCAAGTTTAACCCCCTATTCCCCCCCAAAAAAAAATCAGCCAACATATCTTTGTCTTTTCAATGCCAAGAGTAGGTAAACTCTCTTAATGTATAATTATGTTTGTTCATAAATTGAATTGCTAAGCAGCTATCTCCCCTCCAATTTCGCATAATACATAAATGAATGTCGAGGGGAAAGAGAGGTCCAATAAAAAATTTTGTAGAAACAAAAATTATCTCAGCCACTAGCTTTAGTTGCTGTACAATGAACATGGCATTTACAAAAAAAAAAAAAATTATCTCAATAACATTTGTTTGAAAGATTTCTCAACTGAGGCCTTAGGAACGGGTTATAAGTTCCAAGGAAAGAGGATAGACTCTCGAAAAGGAAGATATTTGAAAAATATAGAGTATCCATTCATTGTTTTAATCGAATTATGAGAAGTAATTAAATCGAATCGACTATATTTATTGAACCTACTTCCCTCTTGGCTGTGCTGCAAGCCAAAATTGCATCGAGGTCACTGCATCAAGCTGTACAATTGAAGTTCAAGGTGATTTTCATACGTATTAGGAAAAATATGAGAGGAGGGTGGGGTTCAATCGAAATTGTAGTACCTAATAACAAAAATTATTCCCAAGATCTCAAACTCCAACTTTTATTTGAAATTTTTTTAAATTAAAGGTTTGGCTACTAACATAAGATAAGGAGGTTTTTTGGAATGGGGGTGGGTCCTCCAAAAAAGGGAACCTTAAAAAAATGGAACCCACCTCATTAAAAAAAAAATTACGAATTGATCGTAAAATCTACAGACGACTTCTTTTTTTTTTTTTTTTTTTATTTTTTATTTGAGACTGCACTTATATACATATAAATCTATTCAAGTACCTATCTACACAAAGTCGTATACATAATATTAATTTCCATGTTTAAAAGATCACTACTGCTTTTCCGCCTAATTCAAATGTCCCACCATGTTCATTCGATATTTTGTTTGTAGTATCTATTACGCAATCAAATCAATACTAGTCTATATTCGTGACAAAAAATTCAATTTTTAAACATCGAGTATCTCTTTACGTACTTAGGTACACAGAATCAAGGTATTATTTATTTTGATAGTTTAATTTGGACGCCTTAAGTATAAATTCACCTCATCAGCTTATATATTATGTAGGTACTTCACACAATAATGCGTACAAAAATCGAAGGTGTGCTATCGCGTACAATACGTAAACATTTATACGTATGCTAAGTAGGCGTGCCACCTTGGCAATATCATACATACTCGACTTATAATAGAGCACCTCAATCCATCAATACGTTAGCTGATAATTAAATAATAGATACCATCTTACAGATTGGATTCCTGCGAGTCAAAATTAGAAGTAGTTACACCTTACTGGGCTTCCAATAGTGCCGGTAAAGTAAGAGCTATTGTAAATACCCAGCATTTTGAACAAGCCATACATCAGGAAGTGTGTTCGTAAGTTTTTTTTTTTTTTTTTTTTTTTAGTTTGGTATTTCTTTAGTGCGTTTATTTCTAAGACGTGGTACATGATAAATTACATTATTTATTGCAGAAAGAGCGAGACTCGAAGATGTTCAAATGATTGCCGTTGTGAACAGAAGTACAAGTGGCATCGTCTTTTATCATATGATCCGGAAAATGACTGCAAAGGTATCTTCATGGATTGGTTTTTATTTCCTTCGTGTTGCGTTTGCAGGTGCTCGCCATTGCCTAATTAAAGTTTTAGTTTTCTTTCGTAAATGTAATTACTTTATTAATAAATTATTTAGCCTTTTGTGTATTTCAAATGAATTTTGTATGTACAGTAAATATATTCTTTTTATTTGGTAATTTGATACTTTTTTTTCTTTTTTTTAAAAAATAAAGTGCATCTATTTTTTTTATTTTTTTTTCTAATACAGTGGAATTCTGATTTAAAGAAAACAAGCTATGACTATGAGCTATCCGCTCATTGCAATAGGGTTTGTGCTATGCGCAAATTTAAAAATGAACACTTCTGAATTTTTTTTGAATAAATTTTTTTATTCTTCAATTTTTTGGAATAAAAAAATTGGTAAAAAGTATTTCTTTAAAAAAATGATAAAATTTCTAATTAAAAAAAAAAAAACCTTTATAGTTATTTCAAAGAAAAAAATTTCCTCAACTAAAAAAAATCTCAATTTCTTTAAAGAAAAAAAATAAAAATGAAATTTAAAAAAAAATAAAAATGAAAAATCCTCTAAAAAAAGGACTTTTTGAAATTTGGAATGATAATTATGTTTCTACAAAAAAATGATAATTTTTCTCTTTTATGCTCTTAAAAATTCACTCGAATTATGAAAAAAAAACCAGTGATGGAAGAGCCCTATATGTGAGGCTCTCGCTCTTCGCTCGCGAGCTCGCTCCTTGAGTTGCTCAGCTCTCGCTCCTCGCTCCTCGCTCAGCAGCTCGCTCTTTGAGTTGTCCAGCTCTCGCTCGCTCTTCCTCATCAGCTCGCTCTTCGAGTTGTCCGGCTCTCGCTCTTCGCTCAGAAGCTCGCTCTCAAAATTTTCGGCTCTCGCTCATCGCTCGCTCTTTCAAATTATTCGGCTCTGTCTGGCTCTTGGACTCTTGCTCACGCTCCCACTCACCGAAGACAAATATTTCCTGTTTTATTCATATTAAATATGTATAATACTAACTCAATTTGCATGAAAATGAAAATAATACTGCACTTTGCAGGAAAAAGGCAGAATGATCATGAGGAAAATTGTCCTGAACACAATTTTTTTTTTAATCTGAAAAAAAAAACGAAGAAGTGAAAAAATTTTGCGCTCTCGCTCCCGCTCGCGCTCTTTAAACTGAACCAGGCTCGCTCGTTGTAGTGAGCTCAATTCGTTGAGAGCGCTCTTTCCAAAAGAGCGCTCCCATAAGTTTCAAGACATTGGCTCTTGCTCTGGCTCTTTCAAAAACAGGGCTTTTCGCGGCTCTTCCATCACTGAAAAAAACATAATTTTCTTCTTCTTCAAAAAAGAAATTTTTTCACTCAAAAGAAATAAGAAAAAAATAAAAATTACAAACTTTTCTGAATTCTTGAAAATTATAAAATTTCTTTACACCAAAGGAATTGAGAAATGTTGTCCTTCAGAAAATTTATACAAAAAATGAGGTTTTCTTAACAAAAAAAAAAGTACGAGTAAGATTTCTTTGCATGAAAAAATAACATGAAAATTCTCCCCCCCCCCCCCCCCCCCAAAAATGATAACATGCTATTATTACTCCAAAATGGTCTAATGACCTTTTTCTATTCTAAAAAAGAAAAAAATGGACCTAAAAAATTGTAAAATAAATTTTCTCTAAAAGACAACTTTTTATGTCCCAAAAAATTACAAATTTTTCGAATTGAAAATTTTTTGGGAAATTTTTTTACTAAAAAGGCAAAAAAATTAGGTTCTTTTTTCTCTGAAAAAATCAAGACAAATTTTTTGGTTTTTCTAAAACAATAATTATTTTTTTCTCCAAAAAGCGGAAAAATCCCCAGAAAAATGAAATTAAAAAAATTATTTTTCTCCAATAAAAATTTTCTCAATATTTCTTTAAAAAAAAGAGAACTTGAAAGGATATTCACCATAAATTTGAAGGATTGTTTCCGCAAAAATAGGATAATGTTTCCGCAAAAATAGGATAAAATTTATAAATTATTTTTGCCAAAAAATTAAGGGCTCATCTGTAAAAAATTGAAAGATTTTTTCCTCCAATTTTTCAAAAAAAAAAATTTCTTATTTGATTTTTTTTTTTTTTTTTGTTTTGAATAGATATTTTAATTTTTCAATTTTCATTCCAAGCAAAAAATGAGAAATTTTTTCCATCAGAAAATTTATACAAAAAGTGAGATCTTCAGGATCTTCTTGGCAAAAACAAAAAAAAATATACGAGTAGAAAAGATTTCTTTACTCCAGAAAATAAAGTAAAAATTCTACCACAAAAATGAGAACATACTACTTCAATTTTTTTTTTTTTTTGAATTGATAGATATTTTCATTCCAAGAAAATTGAGAAATTTTTTCTTCAACAAAATGAACGGAATCACGCACTTATGATTTAAAAAAATTCAGCAACAGAATATTTAAGAAATTGAATTTAAATTTAATTCATTTCGAATAAAGATCAAACGATATTTGATATTTTTCTGTACCTATCTTCTCAAAAGAAAAAAATAGAATATTTTTTTGTTCAGTACCTAGCAGAGTTGTAAAAGATACCTTTCAAACCTATTTCGAATACAAAGTACAAGATAGGTGATTTCTAAAGGTATTTTCAAAATACAGATATAAATACCTCTGAAAAGGTATCTTCGAATATCGAATATAAATACCTATTTTCAAAATAGGTGGTATATTCGAATACAAAATCAAAATACTTTTTTTTTAGTTACCCATCCAAGCTGCATTGAATTCAAACAAGAATAGCTCAACTATTCAAGTATTTTTTGAAGAATGTTCGAACTATTGGCCATTTAGGAACTGGAACTTTAAATTTAGCTAATCAAATTTGAATCAAAAGCAAAATTACCGAAAAAATATAAAAGTACATGTATTCGAAGTCACTTCGAATAGATATTTGAAAAAAATCGAATATGTTTTTTCGCAGAAGTATTCGAAAATAGAAGATATAAATAGGTTGAAAAGTTATTTCGAATACAGATATAAAATAGGTATTTTCTATTCGAAAATAGGTATTTATATTCGAAACATCGAATATTCGTTACAACTCTGGTACCTAGACCTAACTACATGAATTCGGATTTTTGATTAATTTTTACTTGAAATTGACTTGAAAAAAAAAGGTACCATCTTCGAGTAATCGAGTAAAATAATTTCAATTTACCATAAAAAAATATGTAGAAATAAAATATTAAATAATATTCTCGATCGTTGATAAGCTTCCATGTTCTCATTGTTATGATGCTCTTACGAATTGAGGTATAAGTAAATATTTTAAATTATTTCAGACTTATTATTATGAGACTCAGCCCGAACCCGCCAGATCTATATTAAATTATTCATTAATTCACTTTCAGGAAACAATTAACATATATGTACACCCACGCACACACAAAAATTTCGATTTTACGAGCGCGTAAAATCTGCGAAGAGATCTTTAGTTTAGTTGCTAGTCTCGTTGTTCGGCTGTTTGTCACGTAAATTTCAATATGGTTGTTCGTTTTGTTGTTTTAAAATTGAATTTTTGTATATAATACTAAATTGTAAATTATAATTATCCATTGATAGATAAATATCAAAACGCACAACACAAATTACTAGATTAAATAAAACATATTTCATTGCATCCATGTTTTTACAAAATAAAAGTCTTTATTCAGTTCCAGTTTAAATCCAACATCTACTTTCAATAAATACCACCCGCTAATTGGTCAAGCTCTAAATCCCGATCGCCGATTGGCTATGTATAAATTATTTTTTCAAATTTTAATAATTTTATTTTTTTCCCTGAAAAAGAGATCGTAATAGGGTTTGATCAGACGGTCATTGTTTGATGCTGCTAGCAGCACAAACCCTAATAATGATGAAAAGTAGTTCGACGTCTCCTTTTAGCTCCTTCACATTTTTAAATTCGGCAAATCTTTTCACATCTCACAAGCTTCATTTGCTTGGTTACCAATTGAAAGACATTCAAGATTCAATAGAAAACTTCGTATTATTGTCATGCTTACACAAGCTTAAAGTGAAACCGAATTTTCAAATAATAAAATCTCATTTTTATAACAACTTTTAATACATAAAAAATAGTGAAATTAAATTTCTACAGCGTAGTGGATTACATCTCATAATACATAATAATATCGAAACACATGAAAACAAAACCAAAAAAATAAACTTGATACGATAAAATATTCATCATGAAAATAGAATTTAAAAAGGCAATTACTCTTTAATATCTCCAATGTTGTTAGTTCCAATATCAAAATAATTAATAATACGTATGTATTTGCAAATTTATTTTAACGAAGAAAATATTTGAATATGAATTACTTTTTTTTTTTAATTTTAAGATAGATTCGCAAATAAGATGAAATTATTTTTTCAATTAGGCGTCTTTTCTTATGGCACTACTAACGTTTGAAGAATGGGAGGTAACTATTTCACCAGAGATATCTTTATAATTGAAATTGGCCGTCGTAGTAAAATTTGAGTAAGCGTAATTGGCGTAGAACTTGGTTCAGTATTAATAATAGTAAATTCTCTAATATAGTAATTTTAAAATGAAAACACAACTCGGCGCTTTTACAAAAGCTCACTTTTAGTCAATAAATAAACACAATGACCTTGAACAAAACATAATCCGTAGAGCGTCGAAACGAAAAAATATTAAGTATAGACGTAAAATATTATTACGTGAAATTTGTAAACTCTTAAAAAATAAAATAAAATACGTAAAATATAGCGATACGCTACATTATTCACAGGACAACGTATATTATGTGAATTTATCAACTCCAAATGTATATTTTTTTCAATAAAGGGGTAGACGTATGCGACTATATTGACACCAGCGCAAAAAGGGTGTTTTTTTTCATCATGTATTATCCGGCGTTATTGTAAAATAAACGATAAAAATTAATCATTCGAAGCTTTGTACTTTAAAATAAATAGAAAAAAAATCTGACTAGTTCTTCCTATACATTATACTACATAAAAGTAGTCAGAAATTCTCTAATACGTTATTAAAATTCGAAGGAAAAAAAAAGGTGACTATTTTAAACGGAAAAAATACTAAAAACAAAGTAAGAAGGAGAAGAAGAGGAATAAGAGCAATGAGAAGGGAAAAAAGGTACACGAACAATTAAGAATTATAAGAGGTAGGATAAAAAGAATTACTCTGATGTGTCGTTTGCGATCTTCTATCAGGACGTGAATTGTCCCTTTGTTGAGAAAGATGTTGAGTAGTCGGTGGTGGCGGCGGCGGCGGAGGTGGTAATACGAATTGAGGATGGAATGACGCCGATAAATTAGGCCTTACGTTCAACGGAATGAACGCTTGCTGAGGTACAGGCGGAGCATCCGTACATGGGTAAAAGTTGGCTTGTGACATTGTCGTAGGTAACGGAAGAGCTGACATAGGATTGAAATTTGAAAATTGCGACATAGACGGATGCATGGTCGGGGGTGGAGGTAAGGGTCGATGTATGGCCGGAAGTGGCTGTGGAGGGAACGAAGACAGCGGAGGAATACTGGTCGAGCTGAACGACGAATAAGGAGCCATATGAGAATGCATCGGAGGCCTCGAATAAACGGTTAGATAATTCTGCGCCGCTGGCGCCACATTTGGTAACTGCCGTGGTGAAGAGCATAAAAATGGCTGCGGAGGGAATGTGAAATTGGACGGCGTGCTGTAGCCGCCGACCATGTAATTGACCGATTGCGACGGTCCGTCGAATTTATTCACGTGAGTATTGTTCGAAGTATGATGGAAATTGGCTAATCGAGACGAATCGTTGGAAAAAGGTCGCGATTTCAGTTTGTAATTGTCGTTGGCGGCGGCGAAAGGCGGAAAGCACGATTGCGGATTCATGTTTACCATTTCTACAGCGCTGCTGGTGTTCGACATTACTCGTCTGATCAATGGGCTACGTTTTTGCTTCGCTTCGTCTTCCTTTTTTCGTTTAGCAGTCAATTCTACATTCCTTTGGTTCATTTTCTTCACGAACGAATCGGGGTCGCCTGTAGCTTCGCGTTTTGAGCCAGGTGTCTAAGAGGAAATTTACAATATAAATTTGTGACGTAAATGTTTCATTATTTGTCGACAAACACGTACCGCTTTAGAACGTTTAACACGAGCTTCTTCTTCGTCATCGGAGAAATCCAAACATGAAACTGGAGGTTCGTTGTTATCAGTCCACGAAGCATCGCTTCCTTTATTCCTATAAAATTAAATCGTTTTTAAAAAAATGACCAAGTGGTTCGATTACAGTTCGAATTCACAAAATACGTACCTCATCAATTCAGCTGTGTGTATAAAAGACGTATACTCGGTCTGAGGAGCACAATACACAACTTGCTCTTTAGTGATGTTTTTCTCCTTAATATGATCGACCGAATTGAATCGTACGCAATACAAAGGCTCTTGTACGGGTCCAAATACGTCGAAAATTTTACCCAATGGGCGTTGACCACGATCCAAGAATAACACCGTATCAATATCAAGTGGCGGTGTGTTCGGGAACGATTGAACGATAACTAAGGAACACAGTATAGGTAATTAATACAATTATAAAACACGAAGAAACTGGCAAGTACAAATATCTTACCCATAGTGTCAACCATATTAAAAACAGACCCTATGGGTTTACATTTGCTTTCTTCTACAGTAATTGCTAAATCTTCAATGGGAGGTAAGTCTGCTAAAGTCAATTCTCCTTTAGTACGAGCGTAAGAGAAGGCTTTTTTATCAGTCAATTCGCTGAAACAACATAACACGAAAGTTCAGCACATAAATGCAATAATCATAAAATGATATTTCAAAATATTCACCTTAAAGAAGTATTGTCACTGTCTTCGTTTTCTTCGGAAACCGTAGAACTGCTGTCGGAATCACTCGAGTCGGAATTATCGTCGCTATTGTCATCGCGATAATTTTGAACGGACAGACTTTTTATCGTATCAAAAATAGTATCACTTTCGAGGGATTGTACAGGAACTGAATTCAGCGTAGAATCGCTCGTTTTGTTTTGATCACAAGTCGCACTCATTGAGCTGTTTTTAACACAGTTGTCATCGGTTTTGGTGACTGTAGCACTGGGATTATCTTGATTGTGGTTCACAATCGATGAGGCATTTAGCGAATTAGTATCCGTAGATATACTGTGAAGAATTTCTTCGGATTTTCCTTCTTCGAGGTGTTCCACTTCCTGATTATTCAAAATTGGGTTACCCTCTACTGGTTCGGTCATATTTACGCAATGTGCTTGTTAGCAAACTGAAACAAAATGAAGTAAGAACGTTGAAAAAGTCGCGTGATTTCGAAAGAAATATGTCTAGTGAAGCAAAACAAACCTCGAGGAAGAATGGAACACGTTCAAGATGTAAAATGTGCTGGGTTAAAGTAAGTCAGCGTTGATAATTCATTACTAAAGTACATCACCTAATCGATGCACGTTTCATAGAATGTTCGAAAATTAAACGTTGAAACGAGAATGATACCAAAAAGAAGAATATTTTGTAAACAAAATCCGCGGAAACATAACAATCAATAAGCACTGCAAATTGCAATAATGCCTTAATCGAAGAAAAATTAATATTGAAAAGTCGTTGGAACGAAATTATTAAAAGAAAGAGATCCTCGTGATTCGAATGTGCATCTCGATCATCAAGTTCTAAATGATTATCAACATGAAAGTTAGAAAACTTTGAACTTATTTTTCACTCATCACTTTCGAATTCCATTGATAGAAAAAATAATTGAAATAAAATAATTGAAAATTTGGGAGTGATAACGTGCAACGCCATTGCCATTGCATTTCCATGATGATTTCCATTTTTCAATATACAACGCTATCTCTTGTGAGAAATTTGAACGGAAATTTACTAGGCTTTGTTTATTTATTTAGGTAGTTATGCGGCGAGATGAAAGGGAAAAATAAAAAATAGATGATAGTCTTATCAATTTGATTCAACTTTACTTGAATTTCCAATTTTTTATGCTGTAATAAATACATGATAAATTAAATAAAAATATATCTTTGTAACTGCTCACAAATGTACTCACTTCCGTTCCGATCTCACAATGATGTCAGCCGCAGGAGATGGCGAATTTTAGTCACTCAATTTTAAAACTGCTATGCATAATTTTGAGTTTCTCATATCTTGAGTGTATCCACTCTAATAACTGTGATTCAGATTCAAGCGATGAAGAAGTATGTTCAATCAACGATGCGGTTTCGAACAGGTACTTGCATTAAAACATTACAATTTACAATCGAATTAATTCTTCAACGTAAAAAAAAACACTCTCCACCAATATGAAATATTTTTCAAGGTATATACTATACGATGTCAATCCAGCAGAAGGATTCAACCTCAGACGTGATGTATACATGCGGTTAGCTGTTTTCATCAAGAATTTACCACGAGACAGGATAAGATGGCATTTAGTGAGTAGAGCTCTGAACGTACGACCCAAACTGAAACTGTACGATCAAATTGAAATTACTCTGGATACATTTTCTTAGATATTGCCACCTTGGAGTGATCTACCTCACTGGAGGTCCACCGATGTTGGATCTCAGACCAAGCTTCCATGGAGTCTTTTTTTTGACCTGTCAAGTTTGAAGTCATTTGTTTCGGTTCTTGAAATGTATGAATTTTTAGAAGGTGGGTATACTTTTAAAATCGCTCTGCTATACATTCACTTTTTAAAGTTGTATTAATTCTATGTCGATTTTCAGATCATCGTCTAGTAACAATCGACCACGTTCTCATTCTGCAACATTTCAAAGAGATTTCGTTTGGAAATTTCACCTGGGAAGATAAATGGTCTGTCGAAGAATGCCAGCGACCTGTAAAACTTATGTCAGTTTAAAATCAGATAATTCGTATTAAATAATGATCCAAATGAAATAATTCAATAAAATATGTACTTTTCCAGTACCAAAGGTCCAGAAATTTATCAGTGGTCTGTGCTTGGTTATAATAATATTTCTGTGAAGAATGTCCATTGTGTTTCATTTCATGGTCCAGCTTCTCTACTGCAAAATGTTTTGGATAATTTTCCAGGAAGGTAACTAATTTATACTTGTAGGTACTCAATTAATTTTTTTGCTGAATAATATGAAACAAAAAATCTTTTTCACGTTAGGTTCATCTTACTAGAGCACGCAGAGGTAGTGTTGCACGATTTTTATGGAGGAAAAGATTATTGGGATTGTAGAAAAAGTATGCAATTTAGCGAAAACTTGAGAAAAATCGCTTTAAGCTTCATGCAGTCAGAATTAAATTCAAATTTTACCCTCAAGTCAACATCATCGGTAAAATCGAAAAATATTTTTTTATAATTTTTTTTTTTTAATTTTCCACTCTGAAAAAGACCAGTTTTCCTTTTCCACTCTTATAGAAAAATAAATATTCAAAAGGGAATCCGTATCTATGTGCACACTTAAGAAGAAGAGATTTTGCCAGAAGTCGACCCAATGACGTTCCCAGTATCAAATGGGCTTCGATACAAATACAAAAACAGCTTCAAAAATTGGATTTATCGGCTATGTTTTTAATTAGTGATGAAATGAGTAGTGGTACGTATATTCGATTTTTTAAAATTTAAATCTCGTTTCTTGGATAATTTCAATAATTATGAGTAAATTTTTCAGATTTTGCTGATCAGTTTCAAAATTTGTTACCTTCCTTCCGAGTGGTTACTTTTCAACCATTTCATGAAATTAAACAAAAATATAAAGATGGTGGTGTGGCAATTATTGAACAAATCATCTGCTCTTACTCGCAACATTTTATCGGTACTTACGAATCTACCTTCTCATTTCGTATTCAAGAAGAACGCGAACTCTTAAATATGGATCCTGATACAACGTTCAATCGATTCTGCGGGGAAAATGATCTCGAATGTAAACAACCAACGAGGTGGTTGAAAGATAAATATTTTGTTTAGGTGTTCAACATTTGATACGATGAAAATAAAATTCTCTATGTTTTTGTATCACACGTCTTTTATTTATTACCAAAAATAATAAAACAGAGTGTCAATCACTTGTCTTAACAAAACATTATTGTCTGACATATAGTAGATATTCTATTAAAAAGATCCAAACGACTCATTGGTTTACTGTACTACTAATTAAGATGAGAACACAACATTATAAAAAAATACAAAAAATAACTTATCATATAAAAATTTAAAAGTCGTATAAAAAATTGGACGGACTCAGTAATACTTCAGATCTAATTAATACGCGTTCAAATTAATACGCGTTCAAAAGAAAATTAAATGTACTAAAATAAATACTTGCAATACACTAAATAAACGCTAGTCACTAAGAAGATTAAACTCTTCGATACCATATTTCTCACCGACGAATTACAGCCATCCTTAGAGCAATAACACTTCTCCCAGTAAACACCATTTTCCAAAACACCCCAATGACAAACATCTGTTACTCCATTCTCAGCTACAGATGCACACTGCCTGATGACCTGTCTCCATCTACCATCCCCTGAAAATTAACACCCAGCTTTAATTAAGGTGCATGATTATAAAATGATAATTGGAATTAGGTTCACTTACAAATGAAACCTCTAGGTCCTTGCTGAGTTATTTTCATACAAAATGAGCCAGGAGATTTGGATTCGTCGCTCGAGCAATCAACAGCGACGTGTTTCTCTCGACGGAAGTCTTCATAAGCGCCACAGTTGTCTTCGCCATCAGGATCTTCTGCCGTTGAACACTGGTAACATTTTATAGATTTGGCACCTGAAAAGGAAACAATATACTTTAGTCAAAATTCTCGAATAAATATCAAAAATGTAGTATTTTAAGGACACACCCTAACCGAGGTGTTTCTGGATTACTCACCCTCTAGCTTATACAATACACACAAAGCAATAACGATTATTTTAATGGACTTCATTTTATATACGATTTATACAAATAACCAAGGGTTTAAATCACATTTTCATTCAATAAATACTGTTAATTATTCGTTAATTTTCAACTGTTTTACTTTTTTCTTGGCGAAGTGAAAAATTTCAAAATATTGTTGATTATGAAAAAGTTGATTAGCTTTGTAAGCAAAAATGAACGAAGTACATTACGAGTTTGGAACCAGTGTTATCATTATTTCCGATAATTTCTCGAATTTTTTTAGCTGAGTTCAATAATTTTCAATTATTTTAGTTTTTTTGCATTGTTAGTTCAAAAATCAACTATTTTAAAACTCGATTATTATTCGTATATTTTTTAAAATTCAAATTTGGCAGTAATTCTTTCTCAAAATTTTAGCTTGAAAAACAGTGGAAATTTTAGAACTTTAACTTTGGTAGAACTTCTCGACACCAAAACCGATGTAAATCAACACCTAACAATCTCTAAAGCCTAGCAAATAATGTTCAGTTAGTTCAGTTCGCTAGAATTTTTTTCTTTTCGAGGAAGTTTAGTGCTGTTAATTTTACTAATTTATATTTTCTGCTTTATTTTGTGTACAATTGGATGGATATTGTGGTAAGTTTCAACTAATTTATTCACTTTAACGTATCTTAATTCGTAATATATCTAACCTCAATCGATAATTCCATGTTTGTCACTTTCAAAAGTCAACGTCATCTTTGACAGAATTACGTTGATAACGTTACTTTTCCGCCTATTAACATCAGTTTTCGATCATTAGTAAAGATAATTTTCGATCTGAAGCCTTCACCGTGAAACACTCACCCATCGACGGTGTTTTAACGTTCTCAGAGAGTGATTTCAAATTCGCCTCTTTGCACCAAAATCCGTAAAAGGAGCCATCGGAAGTTGATGAAATAGTTTCAAAAGTTGATCCATTTACGTATTATGAGGTTATGTGGTCAAATATCGATTGTAGTCGGTAACACTCTGGATAGATTTATACGTTAAGCATTTGATTTCATGGTATTCTGAGCTTGGATTAAGTTCCTGTTTGAAACAAATCGTTCAATTTTTGGGAATACCTTCTCGAAGGGTAACGTCGTGCGAAAAAATATTATTAACGAACGAACGATGAAATCAATAATACTCCATTGTGCTTTTGATAATTTCTCCAATAAGTATTCTATTTGAAAAATATTGGAAAAAATGCCAACATAATCGTTATTTCAACTGGAGATGGGAAAACGATAACGGGCAAGTGACAATAAGATGGCGCTCGTCGTTATTTCGGCGAATTGACGGCCGTCGACCGGTCGTGGGTCGTGACTACCTTCACTTACCACAGCTATTCGAATTCTTTCCGTTGTTTTGGAAATTTCTTTCTAATCGATTCTTTTGTTTTCAAAAATCGTTGCTGAAAATTTTCCAGTTTGAATCATTTAGTCGTTGAAATTATTGATATGGTATTTTATAAAAATTATCGATTTTTATTGGTAATCGTTTTCAATCAGCAGTAGGAACTTGGAACAGATTTTGATGATTTTTATCAGAATTTCAATTTTTTGGATTTATGATTTTGAATTTTGATAGATTTTTTGTTGTGACCGATTCTCGAGTTATCACTTGAGTTATCAGATTTTCCTCAAATGAGGCAATGGTTCCTTTGAGTGTAATCTGTAAGACTGAACAGTGATATGAATACCTATGTTGGTTTTATTGAAAAATCCTTCCAGCATAAATTACGACGGGGGTAGTGATGCTGTATTGCTGTAGAGATTTTTTGGTCTATTTAAAAGTACCTACCTATCTGAAGTTTTCCAATTTAGTTACAAAAATGATACTACGATGAATAGATTTTTCAATAATATATAATCATGTATTTTCTTGTTCGTGAAAAGCGAAAAATTGAATTACCAGACACATCACCTCCAGTCACAGACGAGCGAACGTTTAAAAATAAATGCTTTTTAAATTTGTTTACCTATAATTTTACCCTTCGTTAAATGTGACCCGAATTCGCCTATTTACGAATTTTTTATGAGCGTGTTTTGTAAATTTATATAGACGCAGCGATTATTCTGTGTGTTATCGTTTTTGACGTCGATCCAGTCGTCGAGTTTAATAAAGCTCGTCGCTGAAAAGCTTGCAAACTAATGAACTACCCGTCGCTTCGTCATCGTTATAGGGGTTTCACGTCGTCAAAAAAAAGGTTTGTCTTTTATCGTCTGGTCGTATCGACAGACCAGTGTTTTTATTTCTGTGTTCCATTTTCAGATTCAGTTTGAAAAAAAAACCATGAACTGACATTTAAATATCGTGACTATCAGTTTCATGGAACTTTTCAATGCAGTAATAAGTACCTAGACTACAATTACCCTAAATTATTGTATATATGAGTATCGCATAAATTCGTTCCAAATAATCGACCATCTTTTTGAATAAACATGCTCATATTTTAATTTCCACGTAGGTATAGTTCGAAACTTCGAATATTACGAAATATGTGTCAGTAATGCGTTTTCACTCTGTACACCTATTTGGCGAATCTCTGAATTCTTCGTCATTTTTTTTTCCCAAAACGAAATATTCAATACAACTGAAAATCCGTGTTCGTTTTTCAAAATTGTACGTACGTAGTGTACTAATTGCGAAACTAATTTTGCTAAAAATGTTCTGTTTATTCATCCATCGTAGCATTAATCATACGTATTTACTTACCGTATTAACGTCCAGCTCTAAACGTAAAATAGTAGATTATAATGTAACGAGCGTTTTTAATAGACCGAAACCATTACAATAATGTAATGTAACTAAAAGTTAGATAGGTCTGGGTACGTCATTTAACGGAATTCATTACCGAAGACTTCATTAAAAAACTTATTTATTTAATGTGAAATACTATTGCGATTTTGACAAGGATACCTGGGATTATTTTTCGAATTTAGTAGAGACTTCCTTGTGTATTTACGATGCTTGACTTTTGAAAATACAAAAAAAGTTCCAAGCTTCTGGGTGTGCTGAAAAAATGAAATGTGATGTACATTTCTGCGGAGTAGAGTGGAGTGAAAAAAATCTTAGATTTTGACCATTTATGCAAGGTCATGGTTCACTTTTGAGTTGGAAATTACCCAATTTTTTTTCTAACCTCCAGCCCCAAAGGGGGAGCTAGAGTCCCTCAAATTAGGGTCACTTTAGAAGGGGAAAAATGTATTTTTTTTTGTCACTTTAAGGTAGTGCCACCTGCGCGGTACCTTAGGCACCCTTCAAAAAATGCAATTCAAGTTTCTAAACCTCCTTAGGGCGATGACCTTGCAATCTGATTTAATTTTATTTCCCTATCAAGTTATCAAGAGGTTGAAAAATCGAGATTTTCGAATTACAATGAAAGGAAATACCATCTGCTATGGTTCCAAAACTGCAGAACTTAAATGGCTCATGCTCCTATTGACACAAAAAAATAATTTGAGTATGTAGAAAAAACTGAAAAATTTTCATCGTGATAGTATTTTTGCGCGTACCCGCTCCCCCCTCCAAAGAATGAATTAGTGATTGGGCGATAAAATAGTATGGGCATCCGTATCTTTGTTATAAGGTAGCAATTTTCTTGATTTTAGCTGCTTTTTTTTTTGAGGTACATAATTCTTTTTAAAAAAGTGTAAGAAAAAATTACTTAGATATTTTTTTTAAAAAATCTTTGAAATTCTCCATAAAAATTTATTTTTTATTAAAAATCATACCCAATTACCTATGAAAAAAAATCTCTCACATCAGAATGAAATTATTTGAGATAAAAAATTACTTTTTTTGTATGCAATTTTTTTAAAAATCAAAAAAGCACATTTGAAAATCCTCTTTATGAGAAAGACATAAGCATTCTTACACATGAAAAATTGAGAATTTTACAATAAAAAAAAATGATATTTTTTTATCAAAAAAATTAAAAAAAATTATCAAATAAAGAAAAAAAAAACTTATTCTGCGTTGGAAAAATATACAAGAAATTAAAAGATTCCTTATTCGAAAAAAAATTTTCTTTAAAAAAAAAAATGCTTTCATACGTCCGAAAAAATTTGTTTTTTTTTTACTGAAAAAAAAGAAAGAATCTTTTTCCAAAAAGTCAAAAATATCCTTCAATTTTGTTCTTATTTGAAAAAAAAATTAATACATATATCAAAAATATTATTTCTATAATTTTTACTCTCGAAAAATTGGAAATTTTTTTCTCCAAAAAAATGAAAATTTTCTCAATAAAACTTAGTTGAAAATACTTTTTCATTCAAATGGGAAAATGAAAAATTGTTTTATTCCAAAACACTCGAGAAATGAACAAAAAATACTCCCAGAAAACTAGAAATTTCATTCTAGAAAGAAAATTGACAAAAAAATTAAATAATTTCGAATGTCAAAAAAATCGAAAAAATTTTCTTCTAAAAAAAAAAAAAATGAGAAATAGGTACCTATACTTTCACTTCAGAAAAAATTTATTTTTTCCAAAAAATCAAATATATTCTTCAATTTTAAAAGTTGAATGAATTCTCAATTTAAAAAAAACAAAAAAAAACGATTTTTTAAAATACCTACCTAAATTAAAAATACTAGGTATTTCTAGTTTTTACTCTGAAAGATTGGAGATTTTTTTCTCCAAATAAAATAAATAAATAAAATAAAAAGTGACTTTTTATTTTAAAAATAAGAGATTTTTTATTCAAAAGAATTTTCATTTAAAAAATAAAAATAAAATGAAAAATGACTTACTCCGGAAAAATTGAGAAATCTCTCCATCTCCCAAAATGATTCTTTTTTAATGAAAAAAAATAGGCATTTTAACTCCCAAAAAATAAGAAATTCTATCCTGCAAAAAATTTGAAAAAATATCAAGAAAATTATAAATTTTTTTTTTTTTTTTAAAGAAACATTTTTCTCAACAAATTAAAAAAAAATAGTTTTAATCCCGAAAAATTGAAAAAAATTGGGTATTCCAAAGAAAAAAAGTTGAATTTAATCAAAAACTAAGAAGTGATTGCTGTCCAAGCGAAGCGAGAGCAAACATTTTCAAATCATCATTTTGAATTAAAAAATTCATAACTTATGCATTTTTTGAATTTTGAAAATGTACAAAATCAAGTATTGTATGTTGCTGCCATAAGTGACCTAACTTTGAATGCCCTTAGCTCCCCTCCCCTTCCCTTCCCTTCCAGGTAGGAGACAAACAAATTTGGTATTTTTCAACCAAAGTGAACCACTACTTTGCATATGGTAAAAATCATAAATTTTTTCTCACCCCACCGTACTGAACAGTTATTGACATTTTTAAATGGGGGGGGGGGGGGCACACGTGCCCGCATTTTATACAATTCGGGGGAAAGGAAGAGTGTGTACTTTTTTGGAGGCTGTGATGTGTTCTCATTCGTATATATTCGATCCCTTCCGAAATTACATGTTATTGAGGCATTCTTCATTTTTGCCCACTCTGTATATTAGGGCATGTGTTTTTGGGCCATCCGTTCACTTTTTGAAAAAAATTGATAGAATCTTTTTTGTTGCAAATTTTGTCTACCTACTTTAATTTTAGTCAAGACATTTTTCTGTTTAAATCCGGATTTGAAGAGTTAGAAGCAAAAAAAAGTGAGGATATAACTTTGTCTACATATTTTGAGGTACTTCCCAAAGGGCGAGGTTCGCAAACGTTTTGGTGGGTAATCGGAACACCGAAAGAAACACTTTAAAAGTGAAAAAAATTCACGTAACCCAGAATGCAATTTGCTCCATTTTTTTGATCTAATTTTACTAGGCCAAGTATTTACAAATAGCAAGATTATGCTTACACAAGATGAATGAAATTGGAAATTCGATTCGAGTTTGAAGTGCACCGTTCTCGAGACCATTATAAATTTTCATATTTCAATCACGAGGAATCCGTTTTGCGTCATTTTTGTGAGATGAATTTCTAACACGTTCCTGTGGGAAATTAACCCTGTTGAATGCGCAATTGTCGCATCGGTGTAGTAGAGTAGGTATTGAGAGTGTCGGAGACAGATAAAGCGAGAGAGAGACAGAAAAAAACGCAAATATTGTCATCGTTGACGCTCGCCCATGTCTCTAAATTTAGCTTCAATGTACTCGTAAAAGTTAAAGAAAGGACATCGTTAGGTGGAATCGAATCAAGTTTTTTTCCTCATCCGCCAGCATCATATACGTGACAGCACATACGTATTTTTCAGACGCGGGGACAGGTCGTACCGGCTGATGAAATTTTTTATACTGCAAATTGCACATCACCTTCGCAATTTTTCCCCTTCTTTTTTTACGTATCATCTTCAGCACTTGTTTGGTGCGATGTTTGGCCATACATGAGACGAGTTGTCGTGAAAATTGGAAAAAATATGGCTAATTTCACGCAAGATTGCCATCGTTTTGGCAAATTACACAGCTCGCCGGTGTAATTACGATTACAGTGCGGTGCGGTGTCGCGAAGTTTATCTCCTTCTATCGTTTATCGATGACATAACTTCGAGTAACCTTGCCCTGTCGTAGGTTTTTCTACGATGAATGAACGTGACTCGAAATATTTGTGGCGTTAGCATTTCATTTCGTGTGCTCGTTAAATAATCGCTCGAACAAGTGCGTCTGCTTGGTTAATCAATGAATGTGCGGTGGTATTACGATAAAAGATGTACTTTTGCCGGACACGAGGAAGAAGAAGGCAATGAAACAAAATACCGCCTAATTAGCAGATAATTTTTTTCAGACTTTGCGCGATCGCTGAACGAGTTCAATGAACGATGGTCGAAGGCTGTGTAAAGTTATCGGTGTAATTCTGCACACGTTTTATATAATTCGCCATTAACGAGTTATTAATGGCCCTGCTGTTATAATTATTGATGCAGAATTCGTTTTGATTTGGGAGTTTTTATTTTAATTTTTACCTTGGCTAGAATCTAAGTGGATATTTCATATTTTGCCATATCGAGACTAAAACTGTGTGACAAACACGTTTTGTAGTTGTGGATAATCGAAAAAATATTCGAAAAATGTTGCATTTCGGTTCGGTTGTGTCGTCGTGTTGATTTTTCAAGTTGTCAAGATAGATGATACTAGGTACGTTTGATATTTCGTAGTGAACTGACAAATTGACAAATTTGTTTTTCCGATTGAGTTTTCAGTATTTTTCACAGACAATAGCTGATTTTAGGTTCGTATATTTTGTATGTGGTTGGTTCCCCCCTCCTTCGATACAGATAAATAAGCAAACCCATGAGCTGACGAATGGATTATCAGAAAACTGGAGGTCAGCTCCCTGGTTTCTGCTCAAATTTTTTTCCCATTTTTTTTTATTATCAGTTTCAAAGGGAAACAATTCATTCAAAACGATTTTATGATTGATTCGTAATCTAGAACGTATTTTCCCTTTTCAAAAAATTTCCCTGTCTCGGTTCCTATTGAAAAATATTTTCAACAAAAGTTGTGGATTGATTTCTTTGAAATAATTTTAGTCATCACAAAAATTTCTATAGGATCCCTGCCTACCTGCCCTGACATGTAATGCAAGTGTCTTCCCTTCCCAATACTTATGAAAATCAGCCTTGAAGTTGTACAGGATGCAGTCATCTCGATCGAACTTGCAAATAAAAAGTACAGTGGAACCTCGATTATCCAAGCAAAAAATTGCAACTGATTTTTTTCGATTATCCCATTTAAGAAATTTTAAGAAATAATTGGAAAAAATAATTTAAAAAAATATAAGGTAATTACCTGGCTATTCATTTCAAAAAAAAATATTGAAATTTTGTTATTCCAGAAATTTTTATAAAATTTCATTTTAAAAAATTGAAAAAATTTTAATTCTAAAGAATAGAGATTTTCTTTTATGGAATTTTATTCATTCTAAAAAAATTGAAATTTTGCTTTATTCTAAAAATATGATTTTTTTACTCTAAAAAAATCAAAATTCACTATAGTTCAAAAAAAAATTTAAAAAAGGTCCAAAATCACGAAAAATATGACAAAATGTCTAAAAGTCAGGAAAATTAATTTCCATGGAAATGTAAAAATTAAAAAATCTAATAGGTAAAAAATTTAATAAAATTTCTAAAAAATTTCCACGTTTCGAAATGTCTGACAAAATGTCTAAAAGTAATCAAATTTTAAAATTTTGGTTATTATTGTGGAAAGGCGTGGTCCAGTTGAAATTTTTTCAGTATTAAATTTTTCAAAAAGGTGAAACCCCCTCCTCCCAAAATAGGACATTCATTCTGCAAAAATTAAGGTAGGTTTTTCTTTAAAAATAATTAGAGATTTTCTTATTCTTAGAAAAAAATGAGAAGATTCTTTTCTCCGAAAAATTTCAATGAGTTTTTTAACTTTAAAAAATTGAAAAAAATTACCTCAGAAAATTGAAAGGTTCCATTTTTCCAACAAAAATAAAGAGGAGACAAAAATTTGGAATTTTCTTTTAAAAAAATTGAGAGATGTTTTTCCTCTAAGTATAAATAATAAATTTCTTTCTGAAAAAAATCTCAAAAAATTTAAAGCCTTTTTTGTCCAGAAAAATGGGGAAAAAATTTCACTGAAAACAATAAATTAAGATAGTTTAGCATTATTTTTTATTCAAAGAAAAATCAGGAATTGTTTTCTAAAAAAAAATCGAAACAAAAAATGAGAATTAGGTACATATTTCTCCAAAAAATTGAAAGATTTTTTCCTCAATAAATTGATGAATTCCCCCCCCCCCCCCAAATATGAATTTTTTCATCAATTTTTTTGGAAATAATAAGTTGTGCTAAGCCCACTTAGCACATTCTATTGTTGCGCCAGTGCCTGTACTTTTCAGAGTGTGATTGTTGAAATTTTCTTCTCAATTTTTTGAAGACATTTTCGAATTTTAAAAAAAATTCTCGCTGTTAAAATTGCTCTTCTACAAAATTATTTTAGAAAAATTTTTCAAAAATAAAATTCATTTCCATTTTCAAAAATTTGATGAAAATAATTTGAAAATAATAATTTATTTTGAATGAGAGAATTGAGTAGGTAGTAATAAAAATTCGAACCTCCTCCCACTTCAAAAAAGTTAAGAAAAATTAAAATTTTCTGACTTATTCTGATTCTTCTCCGCGGAGTAAATTTTATTCAGACTGTTTCTAAATAAAAACTACTCCGTGCGAAAAAAAACTGTAAAATTTTCCAAATTCCGTCCCGCGCCATTCCAGGTCCTCTTGTTGAATGTCTCAACCATGTAAAATAACAGAGAATTGTTAAGTTTCTATTATTAACCCAAGTTTAACCTCGACCTTTCATAACGACCGGAGTATATTTTCAATTAAAAAGTTACGAAAAGGGTAATTCGAAATAATAGTTCGTATACTAGTCATTCGATATTTTTACTGTGATGGATTTCGTTATTTGATACTTTGTTATTTTAATAATTTCTTCAAAGATTTCCCTTTTAATTTTCAAATTAAGATCTTATTATTTTAATTCACCAAATTCTAGTTCGAAAATTACAATTTAATTTCGTATTTGAAGAATTTACCTACTAAATTCTCTCTCCAAACCAACTGATGTTTACTAAATCAAACGTATACATTTTAACAAGCTCGAAAGAATTCTTAAAATTTCACGCATGTTTAGTGAGTGACCGAATTTTATCAAGATGGTAGAGAATTTTGTGTACAGTTGGAAAATAGGATGTTGGTTTAATGAATTTATTGACTTCATGTTGGGTTATATTATGACGAGCAATGTTGGAGTTCGATTTTTCAAATTCAAAGCACAGCAGGGAATTCGAAACGTTGGAAGTAGTGATTTTTTCGTCATTTTTTTTTACCTTTTTGTTATATCGTCATTTTTTCCACATTATGTCTTTTCAAATAGAATTTTTAGTTTATAAAAATTAATACTATCGTAAAGGCAATTTCAAGTAAAAATTTCTCAGAGAAGTGGGAAATTGGCTCTCGAGACCCTCTATGAAAAAATAGATGCTTAAAAAAATATTGAAAAAAATTTTCAGTCAAAAAAATCTCTAGGAGAATTTTTTTAGTTATTTATTTTTTTGAAAAATTGCCAATCAATTTTTTTTTTAATCTTCGTAACAATTTTCTTGGAAAAAAAATTGAAAAAAAATTACCATGTAGAAAAATTTGTGTCAAAAAATTATTGGAAAATATTATCTATTTTCTTAGAAAAAATTCTTCCAGAAAAAAATTCTAAAAAATTTCCTGATGTAAAAATTGTCTTAGAAAAAAATAATTATTAAAAAATGCCTATTATTCACTTGGAAAAATATCAACAAAAAAATTTAGAAATTGAAAAAAAATCTCCTGAAATCATTCTTTATTTTTCTGATTGGCTCTATCTTTATTGTCATTAAAATTACAATAAAATCATTGCCGAGTATTGTGTATTTTATTTCAAAAAATAGAATGAAAAACTCTTCTAATCGGATTATTCTCCGAGAGTTGTTTTTCATGTGTTTTCATAGCTTTAAAAAAATCTCTTTAGAATCGTCGTTACACTTTGCGTAAATTTAATCGCTCCAGAACACGTAGAAACGTCTACGAAGGTTTCTCGATAAAACCATAGCTCGCTCGCCGGGTGGCGCTCAATAAAAATAATAAAATTCGTAGAGATGTGTACGTTCTCCTTCAGGGAAAATAAATTACCGAGCACGTATTCGTTGGTATAGCTTGTGCTCATATCTCGCATGCTTTTCGCCAATAAAGTTTTACAAAATTTTATGTGTATTTGTCGATACACACGCGGTTTTTTCTTCGCTTATATTTTCCACAAACAAATGTACACAGTGGCGACGGCGTCATCTACGCTATATATTCTTAAAAAAAAAAAAAAAAGGCGACGATGAAGAAGAAAAAGAAGACGGTGAGGTGGTTTTAAAATCCCTTCTCGAACCCCGTATTCTTTGCGAGTAATGGAAAAGTTCGCCTTTAACAGGGCTGGTGGCATTTAGTATTCGAAGCCGAGCAATATTCGATCGTGTTGTTGTGATGACGTCATACTTACCGTGCATATTACGTCATGTTACCTCAACGTGAAACCGCATGGAAAAAGGCCAATTTGCGCCAAATAAAAGACTGTCAAACTCTCGTCAATATTGAGAAAATTCATTGAATACACTTGAATAGTGTATTTATGTACCGAGTGTACCGAAAAGGTCATGTACACATATTGTCTAAGTTTGAAAATAAAGGAGCTACAAAGGGTTGAAAATCGGTATTTTACCTTGCAAAATCGATTGGCAACACTGCGTTTAAAAAAAAATCAACACCGGCAGCGGATAGATCTTTGAAAAAACAATAAAAGTTGTAATCATATTGGATTGCCTATCTTTGAAATCGAAGGAGTTACAGCAACGCAAAGTCCCAGTCAAAAATATTGCCTACCTCAATTTATTACGGCACAGTGATGATACATGAAAATTTCGAAATTTGGTCAAAAAAATACATGAAACAGGTGTTACTTTTTGAGACAAACAAAAACCGTGATGTAAAAATTTTGCTCATCTTTGAAAATTAATGCGTTGCGGAGCCCTGTTTTTCGAAAATATCAATTTTCAAAGATTTGTAGCGCCTTCATTTTCAAAGATAGGAAATTTTTCGACATAACTATTATTGTTCGTTTTAAAAAGTTACACCTGGTTCTTGCATTGTTTTCAAAAAATTGATAAAATTTTAAAATTTCTTTCTTATTACATATCGTAATTTATAATATGAGAAAAATCTCTCAGAATAAAATTATTTAGGATAAAAAAAATTACCTTTTTTGAAAGAAATTTTTTTAAAAATCCAAAAAAGCACTTTTGAAAATCCTTTTTATGAGAAATACATAAGTATTATAACATCAAAAAAATTGAGAAATTTTTTATCCAAAAAAAAAGAAAAAACTAACAAAACGAGAAATTTTATCCTTGAAAAAATTCAAAAAATTAAAAGATTTCTTATTCCAAAAAAATGAGAAAAACTTTCACTAGGTACAGAAAAAAAAATAGTTTTATTCCAAAAAGTCGAGAAATTTTTCCTGAAAAAAAAAAAAAAAAAAAAAAATGAAAAATACATAATTATACGAGAAATGTACAGTGAAGCTAGCGAGGGGAAAATGCCTCTATTTTACACCTTTTTTTTTTCAAATAACTCTAAAGCTGGAATTATTTAATTTGCATATACGCGTCAAATTTACACTCTGATTTATGGCGAAATAACGCGCAAATGCCGACCAACATGGTTGTTTCCAGCTCGTCAAGCTTTTACTTTTCCTTAATCGGGTGTTTATTCCTGATAAAATAGCGGTCGAGTAATAGTACTGTTTTTTTTTACGACGAGGTGTTTTTTCCCCATTGGTAAACTTTCTCAAACTCTGGCAAAAGTATGAGAATTTCATCACTTTGCACAGAAGTGTTTTCATTTTTTTTCACGTCATCGATTCATCTTTTAGTTTCAAACTTGCCGCTTGTTAAGTTGAGATATCAAAATATTACAAAAAAAAAAAAGTAGGAAAACTTGAAATCGAGTTTAAGGACGAGCAAAAAATGCAATGGAGGTTTTTGAAAGAAGTTAGACGTATAGGTTGAAAAAAAAACTCATTTTATCGAATACAAAAAAAAAGTAAAATAAGCACGAGTAATATTTTGCAACAAAAGTCAAAACGAAGACTCGAGTCTCAATCAAAGTTTCACCCAGATTGACCTTGACAATTAAATAACTTAATATTGATGATTAAAACGCGCCAAAGTTGGCATTTTTATTAATTTAAAAAGTTCTCTTCAAAGTTGACTTAGCTGTGTGTTTATTTTTTCTTTTTTACGTTTGTTCAGATGAAAGTTTTAACCATTGTTTTCGACAAATTTGTGCCCCAGCTACATACATATTAAACTTATCCAACTAGTTGGAATTTGAGGGGGTTTCTATTAAAAGTTTATCTTTCATCTGTGTGGAGAAACTTGGCTTATAAGATGAGCGTAAATGTACCGCGTGCCTGACATCTGCTCGAATCTGTAGCAACAAGTACTAGTATATCTATGCACTTTCACTCGAGACTTCGAGAGTCGAGGAGATTTGAATAACTCGAGCAAAGTCATCAGCATCAACTTTGGTGAATTGTATGTAGAATGTAAATAACAACTATAACTCGATTTGCCATTTAATTAAACTGGTTATATTGATGTTTGGAAAAAAGGAAATTCTAACTTGATTATCAGGGATTATTTTGAGGGGAGGGAGGCGACCTAAGACTTCATCATTTGCTGCTGCTGATATTTACTGTTCCAATCCCTATCGTTTGATTTGTAACTGTGGAAAAGTTCATGTTTCGTATCAAAAGGAAACAAATCTGTTTTATTATTTTCGTATGAAATATTGTAAGGAAATTTGGTGGGTTTCATTAGAAACATGTAAACATTGTTGATAAGAAGTAGAAAATATTCTTGCGTAATGACTAATGAGTAATGTGTTTTTATATCTTTTGCCCCAGATTAATCGATCAATTATACGATATTGATAAATCCTCGTAAAACAACGCAATTCGAGTTGAGTTTTACGTATATTATCAGATCAGCAAGTTGTTTTTTTCGATTAGGTAATCTGATGAGATCTCCAACTCAACGAGGATTTATACTCCAAAAAAAAAGAGAATTTTTTTTCACCAAAAATTTTATTTCGCTAAAAAAAATCGAAAAGCCCCCCTCCCCCAAAAATGAGAGGATTATATCTCAAAAAACTAAACAAAACAGAACCAAAACGAGAAATTTTCCAAAAAATTGTCAAATTTTCTTCTCTGAAAAAGTGGTATCTGTCTCAAAAAATCAAGAGATATTTCTTTCTGAAAAGTTAGGAACTTTCTCTCTTCAAAAAAGTTGAAATTTTTATGTATAAAGTTTTTCTCTGGAAAAATAAAGTGATTCATTTTCTCTAAAAAAAATTGGAAATTTTTTCGTTTTCTAAAAAATTGAGAAATTTTTTTCTTCAAAAAAAAAAAAAAAAATCAATCGAGAAAAAATTGTGAAATTTTCTTCTCAGAATTAATGTTTCAAAAAAATAAACAGACATGGCTGAAAATGGTCAAAATGAACTTCTGGAGTCATGAAACGGATTTTGTACTTACTCTCCCCCCCCCCCCCACCCCTCAACTCCCACTCATGATACAGCGTAATAGCCTTGTTTTTTTTTGACAAATTGAGAAAAAACAAGGCTAAAAAGGGCATCCAACTCGAACACAAATTAATACATATTATTATTTTGTTTCATTCAATTTCACGACAGAAGTAAAATTCGGCCGAAGAATTTGAAAACAAACACAAAAACTTGAACTTGAAAATGACGTCAATGCGAATAAACAACAACGTATCAACGTAAAGTAAAATGAAAAATAAAAAAAACCCAGCTCTGTTATAGTATTTTCCCCACCTTTGAGCTACGAAATGAAAACACTGAAACAAGCATGTGTTCTAATCTCAATTAGATACACCTTTTATCATTTTCATTTGGCAGTCTCATAGTCGTGTAGTTGGGTGAATGAAAAGTGGTCAATTGTCGAATTCGTCCAACGTTCGAAATTTTTCTCCATCGTGGTGTTCCTTCGTCACCGTCCGTCGGTCGTAAGCGTCGTAAGCCTTAAGGTGTTGTACAGCTTTAATGAATTGCGTCATCGTCGTGTATTTTCGATAAGTACGTATCATGTACATTAGACACGAGAATTTGTAACCTTGTCACATTTCTTGTTCATATATCGTTCACTGGTGTAAATTCCATTACGACGAGTAAAAATTACCTACCTCATGCTCGGCGTGATAGGGATAATTTTGTTAATTTTTTTGTACCTGTATCTCACCGCTCACGGCAGCTGCAGCCTTTTGGGAGTGGCTAAATCCACAATAAGTAATCACATTGTAAGGGCGATGTCGTTCTTTTTTATTCGTCTTCTTTATTTTTGTACAAGTTTTTTTTTTCAAAGTTCAACCAAATTTTTTGCAAGTTTTCCTCTGAAAACTTTGGTGTTTTATTTAAAACGAATCTATTCTTTCACAAAATACTCAAAAATATGTTTTTCATTTTGGGTAGGATGCAAGGATGCTGTATTTATATTTTTTTAATGTTTTAACTTTTAATTTTTTATTAATTTTTTTTTTCAACAAGTCAATGAGTATTGATTAGTTAATGTATTGTAGTTGAGTACTTACTCAATTTTGAAATTTGAAAAAATTAAAATTTTAGTGAATTTGAAGAGAAAAAAAATGGAAAATATTTTTTGAAGGACCAAGGACATGAAGGAAAATTGGAATTTACTGGAAAAAATTTAAAAATTACTCAATTAGAAGAAAAATTTTGATGAAAATTATTGGAAAAATTCGAATGAGAAGTTAAGTTGCCAGTTGGGAAATGAAATAGGAATATTTTGATGACAAATTTCATTTGAAATCAAATTCCAAATTGACAATTTTATTGGAAAATTGGGAGGGGTGATGAACAAGAACAATTATTTTATTGAAAAAAAATAAATAAAAGAGGTCGGGAAAAATTTAGATAGAAACCTCAAAAATAAACTTGATAAAAAATTTCAAAAGAAAAATTTGAAAAGTATGGTAGAGATTTCGAAGCATTTCGATGAGAAAATTTGATGAAAAATCTTTAAAAATCTAAATGAAAATTTAAAAATAAATTTAATTAGGTAACAATATTCATTTAAAAGTTTTTTAAAAATAAATTGTAAAAATTATTGGCAAGTTTGAATGAAGAAATTGGAAAATTAAAAATAAAGTTTCAACTTTTAAACGACAAATAGAAAAAAATTGATGAAAAATTTGAGGAAAAATAGGAATAAATAATTAAGTATTTGATGAATGATGATTAATTTCTTCAAGAATTTCTTTTCAAAAATCGAATGAAAATTGAAAATGAAAAAAAAATGAAAAATTTGAAGAATAGAAAACTTGGAAAATTTTTAAATATTTTATTAAATTAAACTTAGGTAGTGGAAAAATCTCGATGAAAATTTTGTGAAAATCAATTTCGATGAAATCCACCTTGCAATGACGACAAACGCGACCACGACAACGATTATTCAAAAATTTCAAACAAGAATATGAGATGAATCACGATGAATTCTCGTTCGTTCATTTTCGTGATTACTTGTTGTGGATTTAGTCACTCCCCAGCCGTTTGATAGATTTTTGTTTCATTCGAAGTATACTTATTACCTTTAACGTGATTAAAATCGAGAAAATGTTTAAAATCAAAAAGAAAACACGAGGTATTTTCTCTTTCAAAAAGATCTAATTACCTTATAGACTTCTACAAAGAGGTATATAAAATGGCAAAATGGCATCCTTTAAAATTATACGATAATCGTATTGTGCACGAGTAACTCTACATAGTATACGAGAATTACTTTACCACACAGTTTTCACTACGAATTCCAAAAACGTGATAATTTATCAAAAAGGCAAATACGAGTATAGGGCTTGGGTGGGTGACCTGACTGAACTGATAACTCGCAACTAGAGACGGTTTAGAATTAGATTCTGCGAATTCTTTAGTCAATTGTGTTGGCGTTATTACGAATAATTTTCATTTTTATTCGTCTAATGCAGCGTTGCGTTTTATACTAAGTTGCTGATTTCGTATGTGTAATCCTTTGTGGGTATTTTTTCCCCATTACCTTTTGCCTTTTTGGTACGATGATTCAGGTGTTTTGAGGATTGAGTTGATTGAGTCATGAACGTATAATTTCCATTGAATTTACTACAACGTCGCGTCGTTTCGAGTGAAATTTGATCCTATCATTATACTACGTATGTAGACATACTTGTAGACTAATATCGTTCATATCAAGGTCAAGTCCAATTGAGTACCAGTGCACTTGACGAAGATGAGTACTTTATTTGTGGTATGCTCAATTGCTTATGGAGTGTAACATCTTTATTTGGCTTCCGTAAATTGTGAAATAGCCTGGTATCGTAGTGTACCAATTACACACGTGTACTTTTATTATCGTAATGGGCCACTTCGCAATGGTTCATGTTACCACTTCGTAGAATATACAAGTACCCGTGTAGCAATTGTCGACATCGACATTTATGTCGACAAAATTCAGACACATTTTTTTCTCGGTTAACGATGAATTAAAAATGATATTTGAGATTTAAAGTAATGTTCTATGTTAAACATAACTGTTCAATCAAAATTTTTGAATTTTTCTCAGTATTTTCCTATAATTTAGAAAACGTTGTTTTTCTACATAGACAAGTCGATGTAAAAATCGATACTCGATAAACGCATCGACATTTATGTCGACAATTTCTGCCAATTAAATTTACAAATTTTATATCTAAAAAGAACTAAAAACAATTAATAAGAACATTTTAAGCTCAGGAATAAATAATTTTTGAAAGAATCACAAAATTTTCTTATTTTTCAAAGTTTTGAATAATACAATGACTTGTCGAGTTATTGTCGACATAATTGTCGATGGTCGAATAATACATCGACTTCACTGTCGACAGTGTCGACCAGAAGAATTTTAAGTCGAGATAGTGTCGATGTGATTGTCGAGGGTCGAATAATGCATCGACTTAACTGTCGACAGTGTTGACCAGAGGAATTTTAAGTCGAGTTAATGTCGATCTAATTGTCGAGGGTCGAATAATGCATCGACTTGACTGTCGACGTCTTGAGAGTGATTGTGATACTCGCAGATAAAGTGTGTTGTGAATTAGTACATAAGGTCTAAGAATCATCTCTATGTTAGTTGGACACTCGCATGTGTCCAGCTACAAAGGTGGCCTCAATGCCGCATGTTTGACAAAAAATGTCGAAATGTTGGCTTGAACACTATTTTTGGTGTAATTTTAATATATACTTATACTGAATATTTGAACTTAGCATATTTTTCAAAATCTCACCATTGCAACTGTCGATGTGGATGTCGATATAAATGTCGATACATCGAAATCGGTCACTTTTCGATCGTACATGTCGACACGATTGTGGATGGTTTGTCGAGCTTATTATCGACAAACCATCCACAATCGTGTCGACATGTACGATCGAAAAGTGACCGATTTCGATGTGCCGACATTTATATCGAAATTAGCATCGACGTTGCTACACGGGTACTCGTCTACTTTCCAAGCTTTTTACAATTCGTAGACGATTTTGAAATTCTTTAGAAAGAATTCGTATTGGCATATTTAGCATTTTTTGCATCGGTGCTCGCTTTATATGCAGGATTTTGAGCGTAATATTGAAGTTTGAGTGAAATTTGGATTGATTTTTTGGCTGATAACATTTTACAAAATTGAAGTTATAAATAATCAAGTGATTGGCTCATGAGAAATTAAGGGCGGGGGCTTGTTTTGGAACATTTTTTGTTGAATGCATAGCGTTGATTAGCGGAATTTTCTAAGACCTTTGCATGACGTCATTTTGATTTTTCACCTATGAAGTTTTGAAGAAAAATTGGAAACTAATTTCAAATTGTTTCTTTTTACAAAAAAAATTAATTTTTGATCTTTGAAAAATAAAATGCATAGAGTTCTCAAAAAAAGAAAATTATTTTCATATTGCATTTTGATTGTGTCATTTTGTAGAAAATGTTGGTAGATTTTTTGGAAAATTACAAATTTCAAGGTCAAAATTGGAGAAAAACGCGATTTCTACTTCATGCCCCGTTTCTAGGAAAACTATGCAACCCACAAAACTTTTTCTTAGAATCTTTTTTATTCAGTGGAGTCTGGTCTATAATTTAACGAGAGGGTTTTGCAAAATTCGTACTTTCTCTCCCATTTTATGAAACCCTCTCATAGTTTTTCCTCGGAAGTATTCCGGTCGACTCGAAAGAAATAGTCGACAAATTAAAATTTTGCAAAATCCTCTCGTTAAATTATAGACAAGACTCTACTGAATAAAAAAGATTCTAAGAAAAAGTTTTGTGAGTTGCATAGTTTTCCTAGAAACGGGGCATGAAGTAGAAATCGCGTTTTTCTCCAATTTTGACCTTGAAATTTGTAATTTTCCAAAAAATCTACCAACATTTTCTACAAAATGACACAATCAAAATGCAATATGAAAATAATTTTCTTTTTTTGAGAACTCTATGCATTTTATTTTTCAAAGATCAAAAATTAATTTTTTTTGTAAAAAGAAACAATTTGAAATTAGTTTCCAATTTTTCTTCAAAACTTCATAGGTGAAAAATCAAAATGACGTCATGCAAAGGTCTTAGAAAATTCCGCTAATCAACGCTATGCATTCAACAAAAAATGTTCCAAAACAAGCCCCCGCCCTTAACATTCAATGGAGGAAAATTGAAAATGTTTTCTGGAAATTCTTTTCTTAGGTATAAATTAATTTTTCTATTAATAAGATTAATTTTTCAAAAGGCGTGTTTTCCAGTTTTCTTTCAAGTTTTTTTTTGGAAGATTTTTTAAAAGTAGTCATTTCGACTATTTACGTTCAAGTAAGAAAAATTAATCCAATTCATAAAAATTATTTTTGACTTTTGAGAACTTGTATAAATGGGGGGAAAATCCCATGTAACCCTTCTTTGGCAATGAGTCATATTAAATATTCATGTAGCTACGTATTTTCTTCCATTTAAAAAATATCAGGATTTTCTAAGAAAGAATTTTTGGAATAAAATGAAAAATGTTGATGGAAAAATTAAAGAGGAAATGCTCAGAAGGAAGGAGTGAAGAAGTTTTAAAAAACTGTCTTCAATTTTTTGCAAAATTGTTTAATTTTTAGTAATTTTTAATTCAATTACCATTTATCTAAGTAATTTTAGATTTTTGCAAATTTGATTTTTTTCAACATCACAAATTTTAAAATTTTTGTTGAAAACAAAATTTCATCATTTTTCTCCTTTTTTTTTTTTACGAATTTTCTATTAATTTTTTTTTTTTTTTTTTTTTTTTTTTTTTTTTGTTGAAATGAAAAAAAAATCGAATTTTCTTAGAAAACATGATTTTAAAATTTTTGTTTGAAAATAAATTTCCAAGTTTTGTTTAAAGACACATTTTTTTGTATTTTTCCTCGAAAACAATTTTTTTTTGTTAAGAAACCAAAATTTGAAAATTTTTGTCCGAAACAAATTTTCCAAATTAATTTTTAAAAAGGTACAGTTTCTTAACATTTAAAAAAAAATTAAGATTTTCCAAGTTTTGTTAAATGAACAAAATTTTTGAATTTTCATTTATAACTCATTTAAACGCAAATCCTACAATGATTTTTTGTCAATAATTTCACTTTTTCACCATTATTGTCATTTTTTGCCTTTTGGATTTCTTATTCAAATTTTATATTCAACTGGAAAGCATTTTAAGGGATTTTTTTTTTCTACAATCATATTAATTTTCCAAGAGGTTGGTATTTTTATCCTACAATTTTTTGAGGGGATTTCTTACAAAGAGATTCGAGAATTTTTTCATTACCGTAAGAATTTTTTTGAGGATTTCTTCTTCTTAATGATGTTTCTGAAGGGGTAGTTATTCTTCTTAAGTAGGCAGGGCTCATGAGATATTCGTTTTTTCTTCTTTTTTTGGTAGATCTTTAAAATTAGCCAAAATCCCCCAAAAAAATTTTACTCAATTTTGAAAATGTAAAATTTTCAAATTTTATGTCTTTTTTGAAATTAAATCAATTTTTTGATTTCAACTAGATTTTCAAAAAATTTTAAAGTTTATTTTCATATTTAAAAAAAAATTACACTTGAAAATATTGAGCCAAAATTTACAGTTGTTGAAATTTTTTAAAGTATGATATTACAATTGATAAAAATAAAGTACAATCATTTAATTTCAACAAATTTTTTAATTTGAAGCAATTTTTAATATTTTGTTGAATATTTTAAAAATAATTTTAAAATGTCGATCCTCAAAATTCAAAACGATATTTTTTTTTGATCATGAGATTCATTCATGTATTTTGCAAAAATTGAAAATTATTCGAAAATCAAAAGAACTCAGTTTTAACAAATCAAAAAATTGTAATTTTGAGTCTTTTTTTGTGTGTTTTTAGAAACAGTCAAAATTGAAAAAAAAAAAATAGTTTCATAAAACAAACATAAATAAAAATTACGAATACAATACCTAAATGAAAGTAAAAAAAAAGTCTCTGATCGCTAAAATTATTTCAAGTCTGCTATGGCCTGAAATTTTCATTCACTTTCAAATTGAAATATTTTTTTTGTAATGAGTAGTAGTTAAGAGTGGAAAAAATTTGCCAAATTCCTTTTGAAAATCACGAACTGATGATGAGCTAAAATCTTCATTCTATTTCGAATTGAAACAAGATTTGCAAAAAATCTCAGCTGCTATTAAAATTGAAATTACTCACAAAAATTTTTATTGAATAAGAAAGTAGGATCAATTCAACAAATTCAAAAAAAAAAAAAACCTAGGCATTGAAATAAAATTTTAAAAGATTCGTAAAAAAGTAGTTGATGTAAAAACATGTTTGATCGTTTATAAACGAAACTGGAAAATGTTTTGATAAATTCTCTGGGTACTTTAATTTCATTTCAAATTATTGTAAAAGAAATATGGCTTGCTTTTGATCCTCGTAATCGTTCCCTAGAGAATTTTAGGTACTGTTTGGTTAATAATGTTTAATGTATTATGCAGCTACGAGTAAAAATAGTCTTCGTCAGTGTTATGAATTGTTTAAACAAAATAGTTCGTTTTTTCGAGACATTGCATACATTGTATAATACACTTACGTAATAATACAAATGCACATGTATGTAGTATGTACATATAAGTTCAAATACTCTTACGTACATTCAACACTAGCCAAATATAAAATTCGTCATGAACACAATGTGTAGAGCATACCCTTAATCTAGACCGCCATCCTATTCGCGAATGTATAACTTGTAAGTTTATCGACCCTGTGTCTAGAAACACTGACGCTCCTCGTTGTTTGGTGGTGAGGTCAAAATACTGCACCGCGTCTTGGTAACCTATGCTTACTATGGAGACAGACCAAGAGAGAGGGAACAGAGTTCAATGACGTATTTAGAAAAATTACTATATAATATAGTGTATACCCAAACCTTATTCGAAATCTGTCAAAGTTACAAATGTGCAGCATAGATACTGCATACCTATATCTCACTATAGTGTTGAATGAAATGGAGCTATTTTTCTTCTCGTTACCAAGTCAACGTGGTTCGTGTGAACAGTAATATTTGTTTCGTCTTCAATACCATTTCTGAGGAAAAATAAAATTCCAAAGTATAAGTTATTATTTTGGGCTTACACTCTCCCCTATTGCGTATAAGGCGGCAACAAGTGGCATGGAACAAATTTTCCTTCTCATTAAATACCTACCTTGTACCTACCTATGTGTACGTAACTACGTATCCTTTGACGTAGTTCGTATACTTACTACACAATCCACAAATTAATGAAACTTTATTGATAATTAGGTACCTATATGAGATGCCTACTTATTCAAATGGTTAAATCGATGCTGTAAAATTTAATTACGTAGTACGTACCTACGATACCTTTGATACGATAAGAAAATGTATAAACTCAACTAAAGTGTAGATAAACTTACTAATCAAGGTGATAGTTTTCATCATGATTCTGTGCATAAATTATTAAACGAAACTATCGATTTATAATTAGATCTGATATCTAACCATTTCAATTTTAACAAATCTATTTTTACTCGATGGCTAATCTTTATCGTGAGTAATTTATCTGTAAGGTACCCCCCCCCCCCCCCAAACCAGAAACATAGGTGAAATGCGTCTCTTTTAGATTTTTTTTTTTTTAATCTAGGATATTGTTTAATAAAACCTTTCAGTCGACTTCTCAATGAACAGAATTTTTCGATTCAAATTTTCGACAAATACCCGAGCAGCACAATCGACAAATTATCGAAATAAAAAATCGACAGAATATCATCGTGAAATTATCTTTCGATATATAGATAGATTATCGACGAATTATAGTTAGCAAAAATTTCGAGATTATAGTAAGATATTTTATCGATAATATATCTATAATATCGAAAGATAATTTCACGATTTAGGCGGAACTTTTGCGACACTTTATCGAATTCGATATTCTGTCGATTTTTTATTCCGATTTTTCGTCTTTTACTAGCTTTTTTCTATAATTAAAAATCATTAATTAGCATAATTAATACATTAAACTATGCCTAAACACATTATTCATGTTGCGGTAAGAGGATCATTTCAGAAAAAGTCAAAAAAAATTATAAAAAATCTGCCACACGTGGGGCTTGAACCATCTACCTCCTGCATGGTAATTCTCTTCCTTAACCACTATGCCATACCTTATCGTTGAGGAATTAGCAATAAAACGCTTATAATAGGCAGTTTAGTACTTCCAGACGTGTTGGACTTGGAAAAATTTTCACCAATTTGGAAATAATTTCAAATATCGTCACAAAATCGTTGAAAAATCGTTCGACAAATTTCAGATTATTTTTCGATAATGTAGTTTCAAATATCGCCACAAAATCGTTGAAAAATCGAATTCGAGGAATTTCATATTACGTGTCGATAATATAGTTTCAAATATCGTCATAAAATCGTTGAAAAATCGAATTCGAGAAATTTCAGATTATGTGTCGATAATATAGTTTCAAATATCGTCACGCAATCGTTAGAAAATCGAATTCGAGAAATTGCGTATTATGTGTTGATAATATAGTTTCAAATATCTTTACAAAATCGGTAAAAAATCGGATTCGATAAATTTAATATTCTTTGTCGATAATGTAGTTTCAAATATCTGCACAAAATCGGTGGAAAATCGGAATCGATAAATTTAATATTCTTTGTCGATAGTATCGTTGACAAATATCGTCATAAAATCTTAATAATATCGAATTCGATAGTTTTTAGATTTTTTGCCTATGAAATTGTACCGATAAATCTTTATAATATCGTGAGAACATCTATAGATTTTCAAACGATTTTTTATCGATACGTTACATCTTCCGATATTATCGATCGAGTGTGCCGCTCGGGTACTTCATATTTGAATGTTGAATCATTTCATATTATTTAAAATAGTGATAAAATTTGATAATTTTCCAAATTTTCAATTGGTTTTGAAAAATTGACAAGAAAAAAAAATATTATCAAGTATGTAAATAAATTTTTTAACAAAACTGTCAATTCAATTTAGAATTTTCAAAATGATTTTCTTCTAAAAAAATTGAAAGTTTTGAAAATTTTCAATTTGAAAAAAATGTGAATTTTACTCTTTTTTTATTTTTGTAGGAAAAAAAAAGTTTCCCAAAAATTTCTTATTATACGAAAATTTATTTATTTTTAATCACTTCTTTTTTTAAATAAATAGGTATTTTAAAAATTTTCTGAACAAAATACAAAAAATGTTTTGAAGAACTTACATTAAAAAAATCCTTTAATTTTTTTTGAGAGAGAAAATTACCTACTCATTTGAAACGTTTTAAAAAAATGTTGAAAATATTATTATCTTTTTAATTCACAAGAAATCCAAAATCCCAGACAATGTTTTTTTTATTTTATTTTTTTTAAATTGCAAATCCTATTCTATTATGTAATTAGCTAAAAAATCCACTAGAACTTTTTTAAAGAAAATTTTTCACATTTTTTCCGAAAGATTCAAGTCCTAGATTCCAATTAAAATATATTAGGTAGATACCTGTTGTTTTAAATTTCAAAAGAAATGGTGCAAGATTATGAAAGAAAATATTTCAAAATTTTTCTGAACAAAATTCAAAAATCCAATAAAAATGTTTCAATAAACTTTCATAAAAAAAAAATATTCAATTTTTTTTTGAAAGAAAATACTTTACCTACCTACTCATCCCAAAAGTTTTTTTAATTGAAAATTGTACCTAGGTATTATCAATTTTTTTAATTCACAAGAAATCAAAACTCCCGGAAAATGTTTTTAAAAAAAATCCAAATCCTATTCCATTAATTTTCTAAAAAGTCCACTAAATTTTTTTTAAAGAACATTTTTCAAAAAGCGTTTCTGAAAAATTCAGAAGTCCTAGATTCTTATTAAAAATTATTGTTTTAAACTCCACAAGAAATTGTCCAAGATTATGGAAGGAAATATTTCAAAATTTTTCTGAAAAATAAAAATTCAGTAATTTTTTTTAGGGAGCTTTCACCAAAAAAAAAAAAACCTTTATTTTTTGAAAGGAAATACTTACCTAATACTTAAGTGTTTTGAAAGTTTAAACAATTGAAAGTCATTATTTTTTTTGGAAATGAATAAAAATTCTAAATCCCATCACAATATTTTGACAAAGAATCCCCTCATTTAAAAAAAAAAAAAAAAAATTTTAAATTTCTGAAAAATTCAAAACTCAAACTCGTATTATTTTTATTTATTTATTTTTAAATTTCAAAAGAAATTGTACAAGATTTTTGTTTTGGAAGGAAACATTTCAATAAATTTTTTCAAAAAAATTGTGGAAATTTCCTTTTAAAGAAAAATGTTGAAGAAATTTTTTTTGATTTTTTTCAAAAAAAATTTGAAATATTTCATTTCAAAAAAAAAAAAAAATTGGAGGATTTTTTTGTCATTTTAAAAGAAAATTTGATGGAATTTTTTGAAACTGATGCAATTCCTTTGTGACCAAGATGAGTGGGGAGGAATTTTTCTGCGGAAATTTTATTCCAGGCCCAGGGGTACCCAACAATATCTCAGATTTTTTTTCCAAAATCTGAGGACAGGGGCATTCAGCTACCTAATGGATGTTGCCCTTTATTTATCTAATTATGTACTATGTGCTTTTTTTTACCTGACAATTTTTTTATAATTTTCTTTTTTTTTTCTCTCATTTTTTTCAGACTAAATCTGCGCTCTGCTTTACCTTCATGGAGTTTTTGTTAGATAGCAGCGAATATTGCCAAGCTCAACACAAATAAAGAGAAAAGAGCGATACTTGAATACGCCATATCATCTATTGGTGTAAAATTCGAGCGCCGCGACATCATCTGGTGATCGAGTTCGGAAGACGACGTGTTCCTGAGGGATATAGAGCCAGCTTGTATTTGCGAGAGTTTCTTTTGTTTGGTTAAATGGTTCAGCAGCGACTACCACGATAGACGTCGTAGTGGTTATTTTTCAAATTCGATTCCGCTGCTGGCTTCCGGCTCATCAGGGTGATCAGTCGGCGCATGTATTGGACTTGAAAAAGTTGTTAGGCATTATAAATTATTCGTACTAGGTTTTTTCTTTCTTTCTTTTTTTGTCTTTTTTTTTTGTTTGTCGTCTTTGTTGGTGTACAAAACTAGTTAGATAAGTCGTTTTTACTATTTTTTTCCTATTTTTTTAAGAGCTTTTTCGCCTTTTTGGTTGGTATCTTCTTTTTTCTTCTTTTCGAAGTCGATATTGTAGAGGTCTCTGTACGTTTCGTTTGTCCCCGACCTATCTCTCTTCTTATACTTTCATTTATAATTTTAATTTTAATGACAAGTCCTACCAAGATGAGTAATCATTCGGTTATTCGCCCGAAGGATATACGTCCAGCTCCGGCCGAAATCGAATATAAAAATTTGAAATTTCTAATTACGGATAGACCATCGGATCAAACTATTCAGTATTATGTCACTGTAAGTATCGATTTTATTCTACCAAAATAGTATCTCAGTATCTACATCGGTACATCTAATACCTAAGTTGACTATTACGTTCAAATTTATTCGTATATTCGTCGGATAGGATATGCCTTTCTTACTCGTATCCTAATTTATAACGACGATTTATTACGAGTTAGTTTTGAATTATATGCACGTACTTGTTATGTCATCTTGCTGGTAATTTGCCTTAATGTGGTTGGTTATCACTTACTCGTATTAGGTTAATGCGTGTTGGAATGGTGCTCGATTAGGATGCACAGTTTTTTGCTATTTTTATCTTATTCGTACTATGCACAATTGGAAAACAATTCTAATCAGTTGAAGAGGAAGGCGTCAAAGATAACGAATCTAATTACTACGAGACTTGACCCGATGAAAAAAATTGGGTAGATTACAAGTTATTTTCGGTGAGGAAATTTAAATTGACTAATTTTGAAATTTTTTGATATGAGATTTGAATTACCTACTTCAAAAAAATTCTTCCATGAAAAAAAAAAAAAAAACGTTCAGTTCATTTTGAAAAACCTCTCACAACATACCTACTTTCGTTCAAAATTGAAAAAAATCCAAGTTTTAATAATTTTCTTATAATATAAATTAAAAATGAAAACTAATTAAAATTTTTTAAAATAGGTACCACTTGAACTTTTTTGAATTTTTCAAAATTATAATTTTTTTAATCTTAAATTTTTTTACAAAAACTTTTTGTAAAAGTAAAATCTCTCAAAAAAATCTAAAATTATTTTTTCACCTTGAATTGTCTCGTAAACATTTTTTATTAGCTATAACAAAAATTATGGAAAAGAAAAAAATCCAAAGTAAAATAAAATACTTATATAAATTAGAAAAAATTATTTTTTTAAAAATTGAAGTTGTTTTTTTTTTGATTATTCGAAATTTTTTAAAATGATTCTTCAATTTTCTATAAAGATCTAATAAGGTTTCTCAAGAAAAAATTATCTTGAAGCAATATTCGTCCAAACATGGCTCAAAAATTCCCCGTTTCAAAAAATTATTGGCAAATCGTCTTGTATTCTTTAATTTTTTTCAATTGGTTTCAATTTATTTATAATTTTTTTTTTTTTTTTTTTTTTGATTTTTGTATTCTTGACAAATTTTTTAAAATAGGAATCGTGTCATGAAGAAAATTCTCTTCGAACATTAATCACAAAAAAATGTTCTTATTTCTTCCTCTTTTTCTTCTTCTTCTTCTTCTTTTTTTTTTTTGAAAAATTCTGTTGAAAGAAATTTGTGATCTTATAATCCGCTTGGAAAAAAGTCCCAAAGTTCTTTTGAAATTTCCTCATAAATTAAATAAAAAATAATAACAAAAAATTCTTTCAAACATTTTTCATATTGAAATTTTCAGAATTGGATTTTAATTTTTTTGATTTTTTAAAATTCTTTTCAATGTTTTTTAATCATTCAAGAATTCGTAAAAATATATTCTTACAAATTTTGAAAAATTTCCAAAAAATTAGGATCTTTAGGTACGAGTATTTTTTATACCTAATGAATCTCAAAAATATGAAAAAAATTATTAGAATTTTTTTTTAAATACGATACTTCCCAAGAAATTATTGACGAAAAGTAACTTGGAAAATTATTTTACAATATTTCGAAAAATTCTTCTGGAAAAATTTCTGAATTGAAAAAAACTAAAAGTTCTTTTGGAAATTTAAATTTTGGGCTAAAAAAAATTATTTTGAAAAAAATTGTATTTGACAACTTTTTTTGATAAGTCTCAATTTTTTCGATTTTACAAAATTCATTTAATGTCGTAAATTAATTTGAAGAAAAAAAACATTATTTTTTGTTTGCTTAGGTAAACTTTGTAAACATGATCTCCATCAGAATAAAAATTCTGGTGTAACATTCGAAAAAATGGTTTTAAAAAAATTCAGGAATTTTTTTACAATAAAATTTTATTGAAAATTCTCCTGAAAAACCATTCGTGTGAATTCTTTTGGAAAAAAATTTCAGAATGAAAATTTTCTGGATTGAAAAAATTTTAAGGTTTTTTTAGAAATTTTGTTACGAATTGAAATTTTTTTTTCAATTTTTAATTTTGTTAAAATTTAAAGAATAGGTCCAAGTCCTTAGTTTTTTTTCGTTTTTTTTTTTTTTTTGAAATTCTTCATCTTTTGTTTGATTAGTAAATTCTCTGGAAGTATTCGTTGGAAATTTCTTTGACCGCAAATTTTCTTGGAAAAGTGCCTTGCATTAAAAATTTCTGCATTAGAAAATTTTTTTTAAAAATTTTATCTTGGTTAAAAAAGTTATTTACAATTTTTTTACACTCATTTACAATCTTTTTTTTATAAGCTGATTTCTTTTTGATTTTTAAAAATTCTTTTAATTTTTTTCAAATGTTCATTTTTTGTATGCAAGAATTTTGTGAACGTAAGTAAATCGTCTCATGCATTTTTTATATGAGAATTAAATAAAAACAATTTAAAAAAAATTAGGGGTTTTGAAATTTCCAAATTTTTTTAGGAGACGACATTTTATTATTCGCTGTAAATCGAGCCCTTTTGTACTGCATGAAATAAATAATTTTTTTTTTTTAAAAAGTCGATAGGTGAAAAAATTCAGTTTGGGGGTAATAAGAAAAAAATCATCTAAAAAATCATCTAGAAAATTTCAAAGTTTCACCGAAATTCTGTCCCAAACCGTGTTGGAATAATCCCACGTGCAAAAAGGAGCAGACGACAATAAAATTCGTATCGTCTCATGTAGGCGTTGAAAGTGATATTTTCCGCCTTTTTTTAACGAACGTTTCTACCGAAGCCACAATTTCTGCAGAAAATCGTAGATTTTCATAATTCTTGCCATATAAACCAATTTCTCAACGTGGGCTATTCTCTTCGAATAACGCTGGAAAATAAACGAGGACCTTTAAAAGTCGGATTATTTTGTACTAAATTTCACTATCGCCGAGTAAAATCAACTTTTTGTTCTCTCGACTTATTACGTCGCCTTTGGCGTTACTCTTTTTTCAAGGTTGAAAAATAAAAAATAGCTCGATGAAGTTGGAAATAACTGAGATAAACGAGACGTGTAGTTTTTCATTTTATATTACGCGGAGAAAGAGAGAAGCGCAGCTCATGCCTGCATGTCTAATGTTGTAGAAAAATCGAGTGAAATTCGTTTTAAAACTATTCGCCGCCCATCGCACGTCCTCTTTTCGGTTGTATTGTATATGTACCGTACCCTGGCGAATGGAATTTCATTCGCCCGAATACTCGAAAACGAATTTTACCATTAAACTGGAAATTTCTCATTTTGGACTGAGGCGTGTAGCAGATTGGATGTGAAAAATTACTCGTTTTGTTGTTACAACGATATGTCTCTCGTCAAGAAAACAAATCTATATAATGAAACAGGGAAATAGACTCGAGTGACTAACGAAATACGAAGAAGTCGAGTATTGGAATATCTACAGGGTGTCCGGGGAGCACTGTACAGAACTGCTGATTTGGATACAACCGGGTACCACGTTAATATAAGAAATGTTTTATATATACATATGGTGCCTATCTAAAAAATTGAAGGGGCAAGGGAAAATAAAATTCAGATTTTTTTAAATTTTTTATTTGCCTAGCTCCATCATTTTTTAAGTCATATTATGAGAAATTGGAGGGGAGGGAAGGGTCTAATCGAAAATTTTATAATCACAAAAATTATTTCTAGGACCTCAATCTACAACTTTTGTTTGAAAAATTTTTCAATTGAACCCTTTCCCCAATTTTGAAAAAGTGTTCACCTGATGTTACGTAAAATCGGAGGAGAGGGGGAGATCCAATCGAAATTTTTATAATAAACAAAATTATTTTTAGGATCTTAATCTACAACTTTTATTTGAAACATTTTTTAATTGGTCCATTCCTCCTCACCGATTTCGCATAACACCCCGAAGATACTTATTAAAAATTAGAAGAGTGAGGAGGAAGAGGTCCAATTGAAAAAATTTTCAAACAAAAGTTGTAGCTCGAAGTCTAAGAAATAATTTTGGTTATTACAAAAATTTTGATTGGACCCCTCCCTCCCCACTAATTTTCAATATCAAGTATCTAAGGTATTGGACTTGGTAAAATTCAACAACACAGATCTACCACCATGTAAACTAGACACTAGTGTGATATTCGGTTGTATCCAAATCGTGAATTTCGTTGAGCGCTTCCCGGACACCCTGTATAGTGTCGTAATGTACATGACTTCAACGTATTCAACCCACTCGAACAGTTTTAGTGATAATTTTCTTTGTCATACTAGTATCAAGACGACTTGATATGCATAGTTATATTTATAAAAAAACACACCACGTTAACTATAATTATCGTATCGACATCCAAGTGGAAATTACCCGAGCTCAGGTACTTTCTAGTACTTTTTCAACGTCTCGAAAACACATTGTTTTTCTCTAACTGATACTCCTGGCGTGTAGGTAATTGAAAACCAAACCAGGGAAACGATAATGAATTGTCAATCATGGACTGGCCACCCGCCAAAAAGTGTTATAAACATCCTGTTATTATAACAAATCGAATTCTCATACGTTGGGTAAAATTGAAATTATGGGTTAGGTTCAGCCCTTAGGTACATGGGGAAAATTGTGCACCGAAATCGAGCATGTGTGTCTTGACTCTTTAACCTCTTTACTTATAACACGCTGCAAATCTATCGTAATAAAAATTTTTAATTCTATTGTAATTTTTTTTTTTTTTTTTAGGAATTAAAAAAGCATAATGTTAGTTATGTTGTACGCGTTTGCGAACCAACGTACAGCGTCGAAGAATTGAAGAAAGAAGGTATTCACGTTTTTGATCTCGCATACGACGACGGTACATCACCTCCGAACCAAGTAAATATTTTCTTTTGATTATTTAAATAATATTAAGTATATCGTGTATCTACAGTATGTTTGAAAAATAATATCGCAGAACTTATAAAGGACCTCCAAATCAATGGCGTATTTGGGGGGGGGGGTCCAGACTCCAGACCCCCCTTGACGAAGAAAACGTTGAAAAAATGACGAAATTTCAGCTTTTTAGTGGTCTTTTTTACAAAAATTTTCAATTTTTTTGGGCCAGACCCCCCCCCCCTACATGCCTGTCTGGCTACGCTACTGCTCCAAATGCTCTATTTTTTTTTGCGCTTGAGAAAAACCCTACAAATTGTCAGGAGTGTAAAAAAAATGTCAATAAATTTTTTAGAATGAGCGAACCTTTTAAAACTGATTTCCTTATGAGGAGCCAATTTTGATAAGTTTTTTTTTTCCAAATTATCCTTTCATAAAAAAATTCTTTTAAAATTTTGCAAAATGAAAAAATTACCCATTAAAAAAAATTTCTGAAAAATTCTCCTTAAAAAATTAAATTACTTTCTCATTACCTAACGATTCCCTTGAAAATATTTCCTCACAGAATAAAATTATTTTGGAGAAAAAATGACCAGAATTTTTTTTTGGCATAACATTTTTTTTTGAATCCCCCCCCCCCCTCCAAAAAAAATTCGAAATCCTCGTTTTGATTGAAATATTTTTTCAATCAGAATGATATTTTTATGAGAATTAGCATTACACCCGAAAAATTGAGAATTTTTTTTATCAAAAATAAAAAAAAACTTAAGAAATTGATAAAAAAAATGATGAATATTTTTTCTTCTAAAAAAATGAGAAATTTCATACCTACTTCAAAAAATTGAAAAATTGTAGATTGTTTCACCCCCCCCCCCCCCCCCCCCCCACCCCCCACCCTTTACTAAAAGAAAATCTTAATATTTTTCAAGTGATCCAAAAAATTGAAAGATTGCTTACGCCAAAGAAAAAAACTGAAAAATTCTTCAGTCAAAATAACTTGAAAAATTTTTATTTTCATTTCCAAGAAATTTGTTCTTCAAAAAAAATTGAGAGATTTTTTTCTCAATAATATTGAGATCTTTCCAATAAGATTGAAAGACTTTTTAATAAAAATTAATAGGTACGTAATAAAGTAATAATAAATAAAATAGGTAATGGAATATTGCTTTACCTAACAAGGGAACCTCCCCAACTCGTCACCTCCGATTGAGCTGAAATTTGGCTCACTGAAAGAGCATGCCACCCACATCTCACAACCAAATTTTTAGCTGCCGAAGTTGGTTTTTCGATTTTTGGCGAATTTTTAAAAATGGCTAAAATCACCCCAAAAAACAATTTTTGGAATAAAAATCGCAAATTTTGAGATAGAATCCTGAAAATCGGGTTGTACACTAATGTCGACCCCCCGAGTCGATTGGCACCATTTGCGAAGCGATCTAGAGCCACTAGAAAAAGTTGACCTTTCTCCAGAACACTGGAACTGCTCCAGACGGCGCTGTAATTAACTTCGGCAGCTGAAAATTTAATCCTAGCGTTAGTATGATGTCATCCATCGATTGGCATAGTTGAATCGAAAATTCGAGGTGACGAGTTCGGGCGTGTATTTTCGTGACAACTTGAAAATTTGACATTTTTTAAAAATTTCCAAAAAATCAGTTTCTCCAGAATATCATTCGAAACTACGTTTACCCCCTAAAGTCGACCCCCCGAGTCGATTGGCGCCATTTGCGAAGCGATCTGGAGCTTCCAGAAAAAGTTGACTTTTCTCCAGCACACTGGAATCTCTCCAGACGGCAAAAGTCATAAATTTCGTATAAACTTGGTTGAATATAAAATACTTCAATTTAATATTTCTAATTCAATTTTATTTTCAATTTTTTTTATATTAACCTCGTTTCATATATTCCATGTAATTATAGGTTTAATTATAATTTGAACCTTGTATAAATAAGTAATCCTAAACTTTGTATAAACTTGGTATGAACCCTGTATGAATTTCATATAAGCCCCAAACCTCGTATAAACTGGATATGAACACTGTATAAATGTCGTATAAACCAAAAACTTTGTATGAACCTCGTATAAGCCCCAATCCTCGCATAAACTTGGTATGAACCTTGTATAAATTTCGTATAAGCCCCAAACCTCGCATAAACTTGGTATGAACCTTGTATAAATGTTGTATAAACACTAAACTTGTATAAACGGATAAGAAATACTGTTACTTTCAAAAAATGAAGAAATTTTTTTTCTCTAAAAAATGGGGAAATTTTTCAAAATGCAAAATATTTTTACTCCTAAAAAAAAATATTCTACAAAAAATTGGAAGATTTTTTATTCAAAAAATTTCTTAATCTGAACCCCGTGGATTTTTTCAAAATTTTCAGAGTGGTGGAAATTACCTACAACGCGTTGAAAGTGATGAGGGGGTTAAGGCGGAGCCTCAACAGGGGTATGAGGGCGGAGCCCCCATCTGAAGATGAAATCTTCAATGCAGACAGGAACTAAAACTGAAGGCAAAAACCTGACATTTTTAAACTGAATTTAAAGTTAAAACTGATATTGAAACTGAAATACCATGAATGAAAAAGTTTTTAAAGGAGTACACTAACTTGGGAAAAAAAATTCGGCTGTCGCGGAGCATCTTGACTGCTACGCGTTTTTTAAAATTTTTTCAATATAAATCTCTCATGAAATATATTTTAAAAGTTCTCCCTTTAAATTGTCTATATTTTTTTAAAAGAAAAGTCCTTTTGAAAAAAAATTGAAAAAATTGTGTGTTTTTTTTAAATAAAAATATTTGAATGTATTTTTCAAAAAATCCTCCCAAAAAGTTGTCAAAGTGCATTTGGAATTTTTTTTTGTTGTAAAAAATTCACCTTTTCTCTCCAAAATTATCTTAGTCGTTATTTGTATTTTTTTTCTCCCGTAAAACGTAAAAAATTGGATTTTTTGTACCCTTAAAAAAATCTCTGAGAGTTCTCCCTACAAGCCAGAATTAATTTGGAAAGTTTTGAAAAGTCCTATTCCAACTTCCAAATTCCAGCAAAATAAGCCAAACAGACATACAATTTCAGTAAAGTGGGGCAAATTATTTTTTTACATTTCTTTCAAATGGGTGTCAATTTTTTGAGTATTTTTTCAACGATGATAAAACACCAGAATTTTTTTTTTTAAATCCATCAGAAATAATTTTTTCCGAGAAAAAAACAACATTAACGAATAATAACAGACGTTTGATGGGACACCCTGTATGTACCTACGTATTAATAGCCAGTATATTAATTCGAATCTCATAATGTTTATTTATTTACTTATTTATTTATTTATTTGACTTTATATCGTAATATTTACATTTTACCCTATGCCAAATGCCAAATTCAATGTTTGGCTAATGTCTTTCTATTTACCACGAAACTAGGCAACGAATACGAAGCGCGAGATAGTCGCACGTTGATAAATTATTTTTCCAAAAATGTCAACCATCACGCAAATCGTGTTGTTTTTCATTGATCCGTATTTTTACGTATTAATCGAGCGACTAAAATAATATTGGTTGTTTTTCTAGGTTATCGACGAATGGTTCGAAATACTAAAGGGAAGATCCAAAGAAAACCCAGATGCATGTATTGCCGTTCACTGTGTAGCTGGCCTGGGCCGAGCACCCGTTTTGGTAGCTTTAGCTTTAATCGAACTTGGAATGAAATACGAAGATGCTGTCGAATTGATTAGACAGTACGTGTCAATTGTTTAATTTACTCAAGTATCAGCTCGTTATGCGTTGAAATGCTATGGCGGTGAATTGTTTCGACGCTGTAGAAACCAATATTGTTTTGAAGACCTTGATGTACAATTTTTGTTTGAGAGATGTTTGAATTAGGGTCTTAGGTATAAAGATGGGAAGCTTTTGGGAAGGGAGGTGGGCCCTCTTCTTCATGAATCTCATTATCTCTGTACCTAATGCTCTAATTAAAAAATGTTTTGAACAAAAGTTGTGTATTGAGCTCTTTTAAATAATTTTGGTTATTACAAAAATTTTGATTGGACCACTCCTTCCTCTATAATTTTGCATTATACGTACGTGCACATTTCAAATGCATAATAATTTTGCACTATACGTACGTGATTTTCATGTGATTTCCATACGTATAATGAAAAATTGGATAGGAAGTAGTGGTCCAATCAAAATTTTTGTAATTATCAGAATTATTCCCAACGTTTAAATTCTCAACTTTTGTTTGAAATTTTTTTTAAATTGGGGCCTTGGGAACGTTTTTACAAAATTTGATTTTGTCAATGGATTTTCGACATTATTTTTTCATTTTTTTGTTGAATAGTTACCTTGAACTTTTTAGTACAAAAAATTAAAAATCAACTTTTTAGCAACGAATTAAAATATATGGTCGTTTTAATTTTAACTCGATTCCAGACAGAAATTATAATTGATTTTATGTAAAATTTAATCAACGTAGCAGATTTAACGTTTTAAGCAGATTGATAAACGATGTTTTGGGATATTCGTAGTTATTCGCGTTCGAAATTTCATCTTTTTAAAATCCATCAACGTTTTTAGATACGTTTTCGACGAAATATTTCCATGATATTCGGAATTACTTTTTACTTTGACATTTTCATATTTTTTCCCTATCGAGTTACGTTAGGTAGGTATCAGATTGATAAAGGGTCTTTTTCACTCGAACGTTTTTTCCTTCGTATTTTAATAAAATCTCTTCAAATGCCCAACACTGGATAATTTTAGTTTCTAAAATACGTACGTAAAAAATCACACGTTGATCGAAACGAGTTAAACTTTCGAGCTAACTCGTGCGTACAAAAAAAGTCCACGTGTCAATGCGTGTGATATTTCGAAAACATTTCAGACGACCTTTCTCGTCTCGTCTTCTGAATTTTAAACGAAATACCGCTCAGGTATGGCAAAAAATGAACGAGGAGTAAGTTTTTGCAAACAAGAATTAGTATTGGGGAGCTTTAAAAAAAAACTCCATAATTAAGGATCCCCGCACCGCTCCGTGTAGCGAAGGAATTAACGAAATGAGAGAAATCTAATTTACGAAATTTCTTTGGTATATTTCACGACAACGTATCATAAGATAATGAGAAAAACCTAAACTTTATTTAAAAAAAAAAAAAATTATTCAAGATGGAAACGTAATTTTTATACGGTTTACAGTGGTCCAGGATTAAATTCTAGCAAGACAAAAATAGAAGTTTTGAAATAAAAAATCCAAAACTTGCATCTGGGTTAATTTTAGGTCACTGATTCTGATTTTTGAGCTACTTTTGACCCCAGCCCCAAATTTGGCTTTTTAGGGGGGGTTCAAAATTCAAAAATTCGATTATATCAATATTAGTATCGAATATATGGTTTTTTGGGTCGCTGATTCCGATTTTTCAATTACTTTTGACGCCTGGCCCCAAATTGATCTTCTGAGGGGTGTTCAAAATTCAAAAATTTGATTATATATCAATATTAGTGTCAAATATAAGTTTTTTTGGTTACTGATACCGATTTTTGAACTATTTTTGACCCTACCTCAAATTGGGCTTCTAAATGGGTTCAAAATTTGAAAATTTTATTATTTTGATATCATGCAATATAACTTATTCTTTTTATAATTCTTATTTTTCTGAGATTTTTTGAAAAGTCAGCAATAATTCAGCCATATTTTACTAATATTTTTACTACAAATCATGATTAAAAAATTGGTCTTACTCAGTCTGAAAAAATACCACCAAAAAAACAACTAAAAATTTTTCATATACAATTAATTGTATTATGGCGTGGCCATAATAAATAATAATTAGGTATTAATTCGTAATATTGATGTGAAATATAAATATTTTTATTTTGTGTGAATTTGGTTTCGGTTTTATGAACAATTTATTTCACACATTATATGGAATCATCAATCTGGTAATTTTTTTAGAAATGCTATTGCCTGATTTTAAAGAAATATTTGCGACTATGCTTTCTAATGCTCAAAAGGATCTATATTATGAGGTAGGCTATCGCAAATAATTCCTTATACTCGTACGATATCATTCCTGAAAAAAATTGATGAGATTGAAGATTCAAATAATGTAAAATGAATTTCATTCACGAAACCGAGAGCAAATCCAGCGGCTAGAAGTAGTGCGCTGCACGTTGCCATGACTACCGCAAAAAGTGCCAACGGATGAGACCGCTCCGCCGGTCCTAAAACCATCACAGCAACACAACATATCACATTTTTAGGAAAAAACATAAAAATTTCATATTTTTTCACTTCAATTTTACGATGTAATTATTGCTATAATTTGCAATAATCCAAAGAGTTGGACGAAGTAGGATGCGAAACTTATTCAAACGTGTTCAGAAGTGTTCTAGTTATGTCTTTTTGGCGGTATTTTTTTGACCGAGTTGGACCAATTTTTGTAGATCATGATTTGTAGTAAAAATAGAAAAATAGAATTCAAAAAAAAAGGAACTTCCTACCGCATAACAGTTCCTTAGTGTGTAGTGAACAATAAAAAAAATCATTATACTTCTCAACTATAACATAAACAAAAACGTGAGTTCTTTCAAGTTTTCGCTTGATTACGTTGCTAACTCGGCGATGAAAACTTTCGTACGTTTGGGTTAATTTCGTTATGTTTTCAACGAAATTATAAATAGGAACTTGAGTTTTTTTTTACGTTCGAACAAAATTATTGAAGAAAAAAATAATTTTCGAACAAATTTTTAAAAATTTATTTTAGATAAAGTTTTGAAAAAAATGAAATAAAATCATTACTTTGAACAATTTTTTTAAATTGGAAAATATTTTTTAAAATAATTTTTGAACAAAATTAAAAAAAAAACATAATTGAAAAAAGAGTTTTAATTAAATTATATATTATGAACAGAATTTCGAATTCTTTATTTTGAAAACAATATATCTGAAAAATATTTTGAATAAAATTTTGAACCAATTAATTTTGAACAAAATTGAAATAAACACTTTTCTGAGACAAGATTGTCATTTCAAAGAGAATTTAATTTGAGACAAAGTTTTGAAATAAATCACTTTGATCAACGTTTTTTTTTTCAAATCATTTCGAATAAAAAAAATGATTTCAAACGAGATTAGAAAAAATTATACACAGAAAATCATTTCAAATAATTTTGAAAAGATATAAATTGAAAAAATTCCAAGATACCTAGTTTCATCAATATTTTTTACTTTTTGGATAAATTTTTAATTTAAAAAATGATTGTTTTTTGACAAAATTCAAAAAAAAAAAATTAAACAGGATTTCAATTTCTTTATCTTGAACAAAATTTTAAAAAGAAATCAATTTTGGACGAAATTAAGATTTTAATTCTTATTTTTAACAATTCAAAAAAAATCTTGAACGAAATTCTTGAAAGGAAATTTTTGCACAAATTGAAAAAAAAAAATTGTCCACAATTTAAAAAAAAAGTTTTGAACATAATTTAAAAATGAAAAATAAATGAGCAAAATTGCAAAAAAAATATACAGGGTGTCCGGTGAGTGGTGTGCCAAATATTGAAATTTGGATATAACCGAGTACGACTAACAAAAAAGTTTATGTACACATATTGCCTAAGTTTGAAAATGAAGGAGCTACAAAGGTTTGAAAATCGCTATTTTACCTAGCAAAATCGATTGGCAACACTGCGTTTAAAAAAATTTCGACACCGGCAGTGGATAGATCTTCGAAAAAGCAATAAAAGTTGTAATCACATTGTATTGCCTATCTTTGAAATTGAAGGAGTTATAGCAACGCAAAATCCCAGTCAAAAATATTGCCTACCTCAATTTACAACGGTGCATAAGTGATACATGAAAATTGCGAAATTCGTTCAAAAAATACACGAAACAGGTGTAACTTTTTGAGAGGAGCAAAAAACAAAACGTCGTATGAAAATTTTGCCTATCTTGGAAAATTAAGGCGCTACGGAGCCTTGAATTCAGGGATGGAAAACCGTTAAAAAATTTTTTCTGGTTTTGATTTGGTTCTGGTTTTCAAAAGGTATTGGTTTGGTTTTGGTAGTGGTTTCGGTTTCGGTTTAGGTTTAGGTTACGTTTTTTTTTTTATTTTTAATTTCTATCATAAATGACTTTAAAAACAAAACAAAATACGATGTAAATCTGTCACTTTTTTGGCGGTCTTATCACTTTCCAACTTTTCCATCAAGTTTTTAGCTTGTTATAACGTGATTTCCGCTAGCTGCTCCTTTTTCGTGTTGTTCGCATTCGCACTCACACTATTTCAAAGCGTCAGCCTCAAGGGAAGGGAATGGGGGGGGGGGAATGAAAAAACCAAAACCGCTTTCAATTTTTACTGGTTTTGGTTTTGGTTATGGTTTTCGAACGTATTGGTTTTGGTTTTGGTTTTTATGATTTTAAGCGGGGTTTTTTTCGGTTTCGGTTTGGTTCCGGTTTTGGTTACCATCCTTGCTTGAATTTCGAAAATATCAATTTTCAAAGCTTTGTAGCACCTTCATTTTCAAAGATAGGCAAATTTTTGACATAACTATTTTTGTTCCTTTTGAAAAGTTACACCTGGTTCGTGCATTTTTTTCACAAAATTCGAAAAATTTTGTACACCATTGCCCCTTCAAAGTCGAGATAGGCACCATGTGTACATGAAGATTTTTGTTAGTGGTACTCGGTTATATCCAAATTTCAAGTTTGGCACACCACTCACCGGACACCCTGTATAGGTATATATAGCAAAATTCTAAAAAAATACTTATCATTTTGAGCATACTTACCTGGTTTCCATTTTTTTTTTTTTTTTCATCTTGAACAAAATTTTAAAAAGAAATAATTCTTTTGGAAGTTTTTCTAATAACAATAAAATACCTACTTTTCGACAAAATTCCAAAGAAGAAATATTTTAAACAGAATATCAATTTTTCTATCAAACAAACAAATAAATTCAAATAATATAAATAAAATCATTTTTGAACAAATTTTGAATAAAAATTAGTTTTGGGCAAAATTCCAAAAAAAGAATTGTTTCAAAAAAAATTGAAAAGATAATTTTGCACAAAATTTCGAGAAAATCATTTTTATTCACAATTTTTTCGAATAATCAGTTTTGAACGGAATTTTAAAAAAATAAACAAATTCAACAAAATTTCAAAAGAATAAAGAATCATTTTTGAACAATTAATAAAAAATGTACGTCTGAGGTAGAATCAAAATGAAAAGTTGAACAGGACTTCAATTTTTCATCTTGAACAAAATATAAAAAAAAAAATTGGACCAAAGTACAAAAAAATGACCAAATTTTCCTATAAGAAAATAATTTTTGCACACCATTTAAAAAAAAAATATATATTTTCATCAAAATTACAAGATATTATAAAAATTATTAAGAAATGATAATTTTTGAAAAAAATGTAAACGAATTTGCAAAAAACTTATTTTGAGCAAAAATTTTTAAAACGCCTGTTATTGGACAATTTTTTAAAAAATTAGTAAAATCGAAAGAAATTACACTTTGAACATATTTCAATTTTATTTACCTTGAAGAACAGTATTTTAAAAATGGACCAATTTTTCGAAAAAAATTCCTATTGAGGAGGATTTTAGTTTTTTTTTATTTCGAACAAAACCAAGGTGTCTACCAGGTAGTATAGTGAAAAAGTAGTAATTTTGTCGTAAAAGTGTTGAAGAAATACAAATTTAAAATCGAAAAATCAAGATGGTCTATTA